>JAWNOO010000007.1:20115000-29661088 GCA_035045905.1 Drosophila anomelani | reverse complement strand
GAAAAGTTATCGAAAAGTCATAGAAAAGTTATCGAAAAGTCATAGAAAAGTTATCGAAAAGTCATAGAAAAGTTATCGAAAAGTCATAGAAAAGTTATCGAAAAGTCATAAAAAAATTAACGAAAAGTCATAGAAAAGTTATCGAAAAGTCATGAAAAAGTTATCGAAAAAAGTCATAGAAAAGTTATCGAAAAAGTCATAGAAAAAGTTATCGAAAAAAAGTCATAGAAAAGTTATCGAAAAGTCATAGAAAAGTTGTATCGAAAAGTCATAGAAAAGTTATCGAAAAGTCATAGAAAAGTTATCGAAAAGTCATAGAAAAGTTATCGAAAAGTCATAGAAAAGTTATCGAAAAGTCATAGAAAAGTTATCGAAAAGTCATAGAAAAGTTATCGAAAAGAAAAGTCATAGAAAAGTTATCCAAAAGAATCACTAGAAAAGTTATCGAAAAGTCATAGAAAAGTTATCGAAAAGTCATAGAAAAGTTATCGAAAAGTCATAGAAAAGTTATCGAAAAGTCATAGAAAAGTTATCGAAAAGTCATAGAAAAGTTATCGAAAAGTCATAGAAAAGTTATCGAAAAGTCATAGAAAAGTTATCGAAAAGTCATAGAAAAGTTATCGAAAAGTCATAGAAAAGTTATCGAAAAGTCATAGAAAAGTTATCGAAAAGTCATAGAAAAGTTATCGAAAAGTCATAGAAAAAGTTATCGAAAAGTCATAGAAAAGTTATCGAAAAGTCATAGAAAAGTTATCGAAAAGTCATAGAAAAGTTATCGAAAAGTCATAGAAAAGTTATCGAAAAGTCATAGAAAAGTTATCGAAAAGTCATAGAAAAGTTATCAAAAAGTCATAGAAAAATTATCGAAAAGTCATAGAAAAGTTATCGAAAAGTCATAGAAAAGTTATCGAAAAGTCACAGAAAAGTTATCGAAAAGTCATAGAAAAGTTATCGAAAAGTCATAGAAAAGTTATCAGAAAAGTCATAGAAAAGTTATCGAAAAGTCATAGAAAAGTTATCGAAAAGTCATAGAAAAGTTATCGAAAAGTCATAGAAAAGTTATCGAAAAGTCATAGAAAAGTTATCGAAAAGTCATAGAAAAGTTATCGAAAAGTCATAGAAAAGTTATCGAAAAGTCATAGAAAAGTTATCGAAAAGTCATAGAAAAGTTATCGAAAAGTCATAGAAAAGTTATCGAAAAGTCATAGAAAAGTTATCGAAAAGTCATAGAAAAGTTATCGAAAAGTCATAGAAAAGTTATCGAAAAGTCATAGAAAAGTTATCGAAAAGTCATAGAAAAGTTATCGAAAAGTCATAGAAAAGTTATCGAAAAGTCATAGAAAAGTTATCGAAAAGTCATAGAAAAGTTATCGAAAAGTCATAGAAAAGTTATCGAAAAGTCATAGAAAAGTTATCGAAAAGTCATAGAAAAGTTATCGAAAAGTCATAGAAAAGTTATCGAAAAGTCATAGAAAAGTTATCGAAAAGTCATAGAAAAGTTATCGAAAAGTCATAGAAAAGTTATCGAAAAGTCATAGAAAAGTTATCGAAAAGTCATAGAAAAGTTATCGAAAAGTCACAGGAAAGTTATCGAAAAGTCATAGAAAAGTTATCGAAAAGTCATAGAAAAGTTATCGAAAAGTCATAGAAAAGTTATCGAAAAGTCCTAGAAAAGTTATCGAAAAGTCATAGAAAAGTTATCGAAAAGTCATAGAAAAGTTATCGAAAAGTCATAGAAAAGTTATCGAAAAGTCCTAGAAAAGTTATCGAAAAGTCATAGAAAAGTTATCGAAAAGTCATAGAAAAGTTATCGAAAAGTCATAGAAAAGTTATCGAAAAGTCATAGAAAAGTTATCGAAAAGTCATAGAAAAGTTATCGAAAAGTCATAGAAAAGTTATCGAAAAGTCACAGAAAAGTTATCGAAAAGTCATAGAAAAGTTATCGAAAAGTCATAGAAAAGTTATCGAAAAGTCATAGAAAAGTTATCGAAAAGTCATAGAAAAGTTATCGAAAAGTCATAGAAAAGTTATCGAAAAGTCATAGAAAAGTTATCGAAAAGTCATAAAAAAGTTATCGAAAAGTCATAGAAAAGTTATCGAAAAGTCATAGAAAAGTTATCGAAAAGTCATAGAAAAGTTATCGAAAAGTCATGAAAAAGTTATCGAAAAGTCATAGAAAAGTTATCGAAAAGTCATAGAAAAGTTATCGAAAAGTCATAGAAAAGTTATCGAAAAGTCATAGAAAAGTTATCGAAAAAAGTCATAGAAAAGTTATCGAAAAGTCATAGAAAAGTTATCGAAAAGTCATAGAAAAGTTATCGAAAAGTCATAGAAAAGTTATCGAAAAGTCATAGAAAAGTTATCCAAAAGTCATAGAAAAGTTATCGAAAAGTCATAGAAAGGTTATCAGAAAGTCATAGAAAGAGTTATCGAAAAGTCATAGAAAAGTTATCGAAAAGTCATAGAAAAGTTATCGAAAAGTCATAGAAAAGTTATCGAAAAGTCATAGAAAAGTTATCGAAAAGTCATAGAAAAGTTATCGAAAAGTCACAGAAAAGTTATCGAAAAGTCATAGAAAAGTTATCGAAAAGTCATAGAAAAGTTATCGAAAAGTCATAGAAAAGTTATCGAAAAATTATAGAAAAGTTATCGAAAAGTCACAGAAAAGTTATCGAAAAGTCATAGAAAAGTTATCGAAAAGTCATAGAAAAGTTATCGAAAAGTCATAGAAAAGTTATCGAAAAGTCATAGAAAAGTTATCGAAAAGTCATCGCGAAAAGTTATCGAAAAGTCATAGAAAAGTTATCGAAAAGTCATAGAAAAGTTATCGAAAAGTCATAGAAAAGTTATCGAAAAGTCATAGAAAAGTTATCGAAAAGTCATAGAAAAGTTATCGAAAAGTCATAGAAAAGTTATCGAAAAGTCATAGAAAAGTTATCGAAAAGTCATAGAAAAGTTATCGAAAAGTCATAGAAAAGTTATCGAAAAGTCATAGAAAAGTTATCGAAAAGTCATAGAAAAGTTATCGAAAAGTCATAGAAAAGTTATCGAAAAGTCATAGAAAAGTTATCGAAAAGTCATAGAAAAGTTATCGAAAAGTCATAGAAAAGTTATCGAAAAGTCATAGAAAAGTTATCGAAAAGTCATAGAAAAGTTATCGAAAAGTCATAGAAAAGTTATCGAAAAGTCATAGAAAAGTTATCGAAAAGTCATAGAAAAGTTATCGAAAAGTCATAGAAAAGTTATCGAAAAGTCATGAAAAAGTTATCGAAAAGTCATAGAAAAGTTATCGAAAAGTCATAGAAAAGTTATCCGAAAAGTCATAGAAAAGTTATCGAAAAGTCATAGAAAAGTTATCGAAAAGTCATAGAAAAGTTATCGAAAAGTCATAGAAAAGTTATCGAAAAGTCATAGAAAAGTTATCGAAAAGTCATAGAAAAGTTATCGAAAAGTCATAGAAAAGTTATCGAAAAGTCATAGAAAAGTTATCGAAAAGTCATAGAAAAGTTATCGAAAAAAGTCATAGAAAATTTATCCGAAAAGTCATAGAAAAGTTATCGAAAAGTCATAGAAAAGTTATCGAAAAGTCATAGAAAAGTTATCGAAAAGTCATAGAAAAGTTATCGAAAAGTCATAGAAAAGTTATCGAAAAGTCATAGAAAAGTTATCGAAAAGTCATAGAAAAGTTATCGAAAAGTCATAGAAAAGTTATCGAAAAGTCATAGAAAAGTTATCGAAAAGTCATAGAAAAGTTATCGAAAAGTCATAGAAAAGTTATCGAAAAGTCATAGAAAAGTTATCGAAAAGTCATAGAAAAGTTATCGAAAAGTCATAGAAAAGTTATCGAAAAGTCATAGAAAAGTTATCGAAAAGTCATAGAAAAGTTATCGAAAAGTCATAGAAAAGTTATCGAAAAGTCATAGAAAAGTTATCGAAAAGTCATAGAAAAGTTATCGAAAAGTCATAGAAAAGTTATCGAAAAGTCATAGAAAAGTTATCGAAAAGTCATAGAAAAGTTATCGAAAAGTCATAGAAAAGTTATCGAAAAGTCATAGAAAAGTTATCGAAAAGTCATAGAAAAGTTATCGAAAAGTCATAGAAAAGTTATCGAAAAGTCATAGAAAAGTTATCGAAAAGTCATAGAAAAGTTATCGAAAAGTCATAGAAAAGTTATCGAAAAGTCATAGAAAAGTTATCGAAAAGTCATAGAAAAGTTATCGAAAAGTCATAGAAAAGTTATCGAAAAGTCATAGAAAAGTTATCGAAAAGTCATAGAAAAGTTATCGAAAAGTCATAGAAAAGTTATCGAAAAGTCATAGAAAAGTTATCGAAAAGTCATAGAAAAGTTATCGAAAAGTCATAGAAAAGTTATCGAAAAGTCATAGAAAAGTTATCGAAAAGTCATAGAAAAGTTATCGAAAAGTCATAGAAAAGTTATCGAAAAGTCATAGAAAAGTTATCGAAAAGTCATAGAAAAGTTATCGAAAAGTCATAGAAAAGTTATCGAAAAGTCATAGAAAAGTTATCGAAAAGTCATAGAAAAGTTATCGAAAAGTCATAGAAAAGTTATCGAAAAGTCATAGAAAAGTTATCGAAAAGTCATAGAAAAGTTATCGAAAAGTCATAGAAAAGTTATCGAAAAGTCATAGAAAAGTTATCGAAAAGTCATAGAAAAGTTATCGAAAAGTCATAGAAAAGTTATCGAAAAGTCATAGAAAAGTTATCGAAAAGTCATAGAAAAGTTATCGAAAAGTCATAGAAAAGTTATCGAAAAGTCATAGAAAAGTTATCGAAAAGTCATAGAAAAGTTATCGAAAAGTCATAGAAAAGTTATCGAAAAGTCATAGAAAAGTTATCGAAAAGTCATAGAAAAGTTATCGAAAAGTCATAGAAAAGTTATCGAAAAGTCATAGAAAAGTTATCGAAAAGTCATAGAAAAGTTATCGAAAAGTCATAGAAAAGTTATCGAAAAGTCATAGAAAAGTTATCGAAAAGTCATAGAAAAGTTATCGAAAAGTCATAGAAAAGTTATCGAAAAGTCATAGAAAAGTTATCGAAAAGTCATAGAAAAGTTATCGAAAAGTCATAGAAAAGTTATCGAAAAGTCATAGAAAAGTTATCGAAAAGTCATAGAAAAGTTATCGAAAAGTCATAGAAAAGTTATCGAAAAGTCATAGAAAAGTTATCGAAAAGTCATAGAAAAGTTATCGAAAAGTCATAGAAAAGTTATCGAAAAGTCATAGAAAAGTTATCGAAAAGTCATAGAAAAGTTATCGAAAAGTCATAGAAAAGTTATCGAAAAGTCATAGAAAAGTTATCGAAAAGTCATAGAAAAGTTATCGAAAAGTCATAGAAAAGTTATCGAAAAGTCATAGAAAAGTTATCGAAAAGTCATAGAAAAGTTATCGAAAAGTCATAGAAAAGTTATCGAAAAGTCATAGAAAAGTTATCGAAAAGTCATAGAAAAGTTATCGAAAAGTCATAGAAAAGTTATCGAAAAGTCATAGAAAAGTTATCGAAAAGTCATAGAAAAGTTATCGAAAAGTCATAGAAAAGTTATCGAAAAGTCATAGAAAAGTTATCGAAAAGTCATAGAAAAGTTATCGAAAAGTCATAGAAAAGTTATCGAAAAGTCATAGAAAAGTTATCGAAAAGTCATAGAAAAGTTATCGAAAAGTCATAGAAAAGTTATCGAAAAGTCATAGAAAAGTTATCGAAAAGTCATAGAAAAGTTATCGAAAAGTCATAGAAAAGTTATCGAAAAGTCATAGAAAAGTTATCGAAAAGTCATAGAAAAGTTATCGAAAAGTCATAGAAAAGTTATCGAAAAGTCATAGAAAAGTTATCGAAAAGTCATAGAAAAGTTATCGAAAAGTCATAGAAAAGTTATCGAAAAGTCATAGAAAAGTTATCGAAAAGTCATAGAAAAGTTATCGAAAAGTCATAGAAAAGTTATCGAAAAGTCATAGAAAAGTTATCGAAAAGTCATAGAAAAGTTATCGAAAAGTCATAGAAAAGTTATCGAAAAGTCATAGAAAAGTTATCGAAAAGTCATAGAAAAGTTATCGAAAAGTCATAGAAAAGTTATCGAAAAGTCATAGAAAAGTTATCGAAAAGTCATAGAAAAGTTATCGAAAAGTCATAGAAAAGTTATCGAAAAGTCATAGAAAAGTTATCGAAAAGTCATAGAAAAGTTATCGAAAAGTCATAGAAAAGTTATCGAAAAGTCATAGAAAAGTTATCGAAAAGTCATAGAAAAGTTATCGAAAAGTCATAGAAAAGTTATCGAAAAGTCATAGAAAAGTTATCGAAAAGTCATAGAAAAGTTATCGAAAAGTCATAGAAAAGTTATCGAAAAGTCATAGAAAAGTTATCGAAAAGTCATAGAAAAGTTATCGAAAAGTCATAGAAAAGTTATCGAAAAGTCATAGAAAAGTTATCGAAAAGTCATAGAAAAGTTATCGAAAAGTCATAGAAAAGTTATCGAAAAGTCATAGAAAAGTTATCGAAAAGTCATAGAAAAGTTATCGAAAAGTCATAGAAAAGTTATCGAAAAGTCATAGAAAAGTTATCGAAAAGTCATAGAAAAGTTATCGAAAAGTCATAGAAAAGTTATCGAAAAGTCATAGAAAAGTTATCGAAAAGTCATAGAAAAGTTATCGAAAAGTCATAGAAAAGTTATCGAAAAGTCATAGAAAAGTTATCGAAAAGTCATAGAAAAGTTATCGAAAAGTCATAGAAAAGTTATCGAAAAGTCATAGAAAAGTTATCGAAAAGTCATAGAAAAGTTATCGAAAAGTCATAGAAAAGTTATCGAAAAGTCATAGAAAAGTTATCGAAAAGTCATAGAAAAGTTATCGAAAAGTCATAGAAAAGTTATCGAAAAGTCATAGAAAAGTTATCGAAAAGTCATAGAAAAGTTATCGAAAAGTCATAGAAAAGTTATCGAAAAGTCATAGAAAAGTTATCGAAAAGTCATAGAAAAGTTATCGAAAAGTCATAGAAAAGTTATCGAAAAGTCATAGAAAAGTTATCGAAAAGTCATAGAAAAGTTATCGAAAAGTCATAGAAAAGTTATCGAAAAGTCATAGAAAAGTTATCGAAAAGTCATAGAAAAGTTATCGAAAAGTCATAGAAAAGTTATCGAAAAGTCATAGAAAAGTTATCGAAAAGTCATAGAAAAGTTATCGAAAAGTCATAGAAAAGTTATCGAAAAGTCATAGAAAAGTTATCGAAAAGTCATAGAAAAGTTATCGAAAAGTCATAGAAAAGTTATCGAAAAGTCATAGAAAAGTTATCGAAAAGTCATAGAAAAGTTATCGAAAAGTCATAGAAAAGTTATCGAAAAGTCATAGAAAAGTTATCGAAAAGTCATAGAAAAGTTATCGAAAAGTCATAGAAAAGTTATCGAAAAGTCATAGAAAAGTTATCGAAAAGTCATAGAAAAGTTATCGAAAAGTCATAGAAAAGTTATCGAAAAGTCATAGAAAAGTTATCGAAAAGTCATAGAAAAGTTATCGAAAAGTCATAGAAAAGTTATCGAAAAGTCATAGAAAAGTTATCGAAAAGTCATAGAAAAGTTATCGAAAAGTCATAGAAAAGTTATCGAAAAGTCATAGAAAAGTTATCGAAAAGTCATAGAAAAGTTATCGAAAAGTCATAGAAAAGTTATCGAAAAGTCATAGAAAAGTTATCGAAAAGTCATAGAAAAGTTATCGAAAAGTCATAGAAAAGTTATCGAAAAGTCATAGAAAAGTTATCGAAAAGTCATAGAAAAGTTATCGAAAAGTCATAGAAAAGTTATCGAAAAGTCATAGAAAAGTTATCGAAAAGTCATAGAAAAGTTATCGAAAAGTCATAGAAAAGTTATCGAAAAGTCATAGAAAAGTTATCGAAAAGTCATAGAAAAGTTATCGAAAAGTCATAGAAAAGTTATCGAAAAGTCATAGAAAAGTTATCGAAAAGTCATAGAAAAGTTATCGAAAAGTCATAGAAAAGTTATCGAAAAGTCATAGAAAAGTTATCGAAAAGTCATAGAAAAGTTATCGAAAAGTCATAGAAAAGTTATCGAAAAGTCATAGAAAAGTTATCGAAAAGTCATAGAAAAGTTATCGAAAAGTCATAGAAAAGTTATCGAAAAGTCATAGAAAAGTTATCGAAAAGTCATAGAAAAGTTATCGAAAAGTCATAGAAAAGTTATCGAAAAGTCATAGAAAAGTTATCGAAAAGTCATAGAAAAGTTATCGAAAAGTCATAGAAAAGTTATCGAAAAGTCATAGAAAAGTTATCGAAAAGTCATAGAAAAGTTATCGAAAAGTCATAGAAAAGTTATCGAAAAGTCATAGAAAAGTTATCGAAAAGTCATAGAAAAGTTATCGAAAAGTCATAGAAAAGTTATCGAAAAGTCATAGAAAAGTTATCGAAAAGTCATAGAAAAGTTATCGAAAAGTCATAGAAAAGTTATCGAAAAGTCATAGAAAAGTTATCGAAAAGTCATAGAAAAGTTATCGAAAAGTCATAGAAAAGTTATCGAAAAGTCATAGAAAAGTTATCGAAAAGTCATAGAAAAGTTATCGAAAAGTCATAGAAAAGTTATCGAAAAGTCATAGAAAAGTTATCGAAAAGTCATAGAAAAGTTATCGAAAAGTCATAGAAAAGTTATCGAAAAGTCATAGAAAAGTTATCGAAAAGTCATAGAAAAGTTATCGAAAAGTCATAGAAAAGTTATCGAAAAGTCATAGAAAAGTTATCGAAAAGTCATAGAAAAGTTATCGAAAAGTCATAGAAAAGTTATCGAAAAGTCATAGAAAAGTTATCGAAAAGTCATAGAAAAGTTATCGAAAAGTCATAGAAAAGTTATCGAAAAGTCATAGAAAAGTTATCGAAAAGTCATAGAAAAGTTATCGAAAAGTCATAGAAAAGTTATCGAAAAGTCATAGAAAAGTTATCGAAAAGTCATAGAAAAGTTATCGAAAAGTCATAGAAAAGTTATCGAAAAGTCATAGAAAAGTTATCGAAAAGTCATAGAAAAGTTATCGAAAAGTCATAGAAAAGTTATCGAAAAGTCATAGAAAAGTTATCGAAAAGTCATAGAAAAGTTATCGAAAAGTCATAGAAAAGTTATCGAAAAGTCATAGAAAAGTTATCGAAAAGTCATAGAAAAGTTATCGAAAAGTCATAGAAAAGTTATCGAAAAGTCATAGAAAAGTTATCGAAAAGTCATAGAAAAGTTATCGAAAAGTCATAGAAAAGTTATCGAAAAGTCATAGAAAAGTTATCGAAAAGTCATAGAAAAGTTATCGAAAAGTCATAGAAAAGTTATCGAAAAGTCATAGAAAAGTTATCGAAAAGTCATAGAAAAGTTATCGAAAAGTCATAGAAAAGTTATCGAAAAGTCATAGAAAAGTTATCGAAAAGTCATAGAAAAGTTATCGAAAAGTCATAGAAAAGTTATCGAAAAGTCATAGAAAAGTTATCGAAAAGTCATAGAAAAGTTATCGAAAAGTCATAGAAAAGTTATCGAAAAGTCATAGAAAAGTTATCGAAAAGTCATAGAAAAGTTATCGAAAAGTCATAGAAAAGTTATCGAAAAGTCATAGAAAAGTTATCGAAAAGTCATAGAAAAGTTATCGAAAAGTCATAGAAAAGTTATCGAAAAGTCATAGAAAAGTTATCGAAAAGTCATAGAAAAGTTATCGAAAAGTCATAGAAAAGTTATCGAAAAGTCATAGAAAAGTTATCGAAAAGTCATAGAAAAGTTATCGAAAAGTCATAGAAAAGTTATCGAAAAGTCATAGAAAAGTTATCGAAAAGTCATAGAAAAGTTATCGAAAAGTCATAGAAAAGTTATCGAAAAGTCATAGAAAAGTTATCGAAAAGTCATAGAAAAGTTATCGAAAAGTCATAGAAAAGTTATCGAAAAGTCATAGAAAAGTTATCGAAAAGTCATAGAAAAGTTATCGAAAAGTCATAGAAAAGTTATCGAAAAGTCATAGAAAAGTTATCGAAAAGTCATAGAAAAGTTATCGAAAAGTCATAGAAAAGTTATCGAAAAGTCATAGAAAAGTTATCGAAAAGTCATAGAAAAGTTATCGAAAAGTCATAGAAAAGTTATCGAAAAGTCATAGAAAAGTTATCGAAAAGTCATAGAAAAGTTATCGAAAAGTCATAGAAAAGTTATCGAAAAGTCATAGAAAAGTTATCAAAAAGTCATAGAAAAGTTATCGAAAAGTCATAGAAAAGTTATCGAAAAGTCATAGAAAAGTTATCGAAAAGTCATAGAAAAGTTATCGAAAAGTCATAGAAAAGTTATCGAAAAGTCATAGAAAAGTTATCGAAAAGTCATAGAAAAGTTATCGAAAAGTCATAGAAAAGTTATCGAAAAGTCATAGAAAAGTTATCGAAAAGTCATAGAAAAGTTATCGAAAAGTCATAGAAAAGTTATCGAAAAGTCATAGAAAAGTTATCGAAAAGTCATAGAAAAGTTATCGAAAAGTCATAGAAAAGTTATCGAAAAGTCATAGAAAAGTTATCGAAAAGTCATAGAAAAGTTATCGAAAAGTCATAGAAAAGTTATCGAAAAGTCATAGAAAAGTTATCGAAAAGTCATAGAAAAGTTATCGAAAAGTCATAGAAAAGTTATCGAAAAGTCATAGAAAAGTTATCGAAAAGTCATAGAAAAGTTATCGAAAAGTCATAGAAAAGTTATCGAAAAGTCATAGAAAAGTTATCGAAAAGTCATAGAAAAGTTATCGAAAAGTCATAGAAAAGTTATCGAAAAGTCATAGAAAAGTTATCGAAAAGTCATAGAAAAGTTATCGAAAAGTCATAGAAAAGTTATCGAAAAGTCATAGAAAAGTTATCGAAAAGTCATAGAAAAGTTATCGAAAAGTCATAGAAAAGTTATCGAAAAGTCATAGAAAAGTTATCGAAAAGTCATAGAAAAGTTATTGAAAAGTCATAGAAAAGTTATCGAAAAGTCATAGAAAAGTTATCGAAAAGTCATAGAAAAGTTATCAGAAAGTTGTCCAAAAGTTATCTTAAAAGTCATAAAAAAGTTCCCCAAAAGTCATAAAAATGTTCCCCAAAAATTAAAAAAAAAGTTCCCCAAAAGTCATAAAAAAGTTCCCCAAAAACCATTGAAAACTACCCAAAAAGTCATAAAAAGTTTCTGTATAAAAATGTCATGCGTTAATAAACTTGTCTGTACTCACCACTGTGTTTTCTCATTTTCTTCTTTCCAGTTCCATTCTTCTTCTTTCCGCCGGCGGTGGAATGTTCCCGAAAAGGGGCCAAAGAGTTGTATAAGAACAGTCCATATAGTGTAGTCCACATTGTATACATATGTGTGCGTAATGGCGGAATCATATGTATATGTATGTGGCACTCTCATTTCTGTATTAAAAGAAATTGCGTTAATAAACATGTTCCCAAACCCAGTTGTCTTGTTTCATTTTCTCTGACCTGGTCTCATTCTTCTTTTTTCCGCCGGCGCCTGTCTGTTTATGTGTATTGCATTGGTTTTGCATTGCCTCATAAAACCGCTATGTACTCTTCTTCTTCCCGCCGGCCGCTAACTCATGTTTGGCAGAGTGCATTTGTTTCATATTGTCTGGCTATTAAATGTCCAAACGCAGAGCAATTTGTTTGCCGCTGTTTCCGCTCATGTCGCAGACCACGTGTGTTCGTCTTCTAGATCTGGTTACATCTGGCAACGCGGATTATAAAAATACTTTAATAAAAATATTTATTTTTTCAGGTCACATGTGGCAACGCCAGTTATTAAAATACTTCGATAAAAATATTAATTGTTTAGGTCTTATCTGGCAACGCCAATTATTAAAATACTTCGATAAAAATATTTATCTTTATCGGGCTACGTCTGGCAACGCCAAATTTAAAAATACTTCGATAAAAATATTTATTTTTATCGGGTTACATCTGGCAACGCCAAATTTAAAAATATTTCGATAAAAATATTTATTTTTATCGGGTGACATCTGGCAACGCCAGATTTAAAAATATTTCGATAAAAATATTTATTTTTATCGGGTGACATCTGGCAACGCCAAATTTATCAATACATCGATAAAAATATTTATTTTTATCGGGTTACATCTGGCAACGCCAAATTTATCAATACATCGATAAAATGTTTATCTTTTTTGGACTACGTCTGGCAACGCTAAATTTATCAATACATCGATAAAAATGTTTCTTTTTTGGAATTCGTCTGGCAACGCCAATTATAAAAATTTACTCTTCTTTAAAGTGACATCTGACAACACCAATAACAAAATATTTCAGTAATAATTTATCTTGCTGCCAGTGCTAAGTTCAAAATTGAAGAAAATCCTAGGAAACTAAGAAAAACTTACCCCCAAGCAAATCCAGTATTTTTCCAACGGCAGTCTGGCAGCGTTGCGCAAATATGAGCAGCTGGCGGCGAAGGAACAGAAAATTTATGGGTCACACTTGCTTTCCAAAAAAAAAACCACATACAACAAAACTTGTCTTGGGCATTTTCCGACGCTCGCGCCGCCCGCTTCAACATCAAACTGCCTTCGCATGCCGCCCCGGGCCAGGCAAAAGATGAACAACGGCCGCTATGGAAAGTTTGGAGCACACATCGGCGTCGCGTACGTGAGCAGCACACACTGCCGCTTTCTGGTGAGCCTAAAAGCCAAAAACGCACGCATACATGCGCGCATAGACGCCGTACAGTTGACTCCATTTCTATTTCTATAGATTTACTCACATAAGAATGCCGAGGTGCTGGCCTACCACGAGCAAAAGCTGCGCCAGATCGCCCCTTAGGCTGGCTGGCTGGAGTACGACCAGGCGGAGATATGGAAATATATGCAGGAGTGCATTGATGTGCGTGTAGCAGCAGGAGTTATATCATTGCAGCGACTTATCAGGCCCAACTTTTTTTTTTGTATTTTTCAGATTGCATACAAAGACCTGGTGATACTGGAGATCAACCCGCATGACCCTTCAGGCATTCAGGAGAGACGCCCAACTGAGACCGTTCCAAAATGCAACCTGTGCTCACGAGTGGGGGCGACTACGCCGAGAACACGCATATAGTCCCGTTCATTGCGGACTTAATTGGCTGCATGCTGGAGCGGCCGCAGACTAGCTCGCCAGCGGGACTTGGCGTCATAATAGCCGCCGGCATGACCATGGAGTTAGTGTCCGTTCAGTATGCCTTGAAAATGTACTCCCCTCCCACGGACGTCTTCTCGCCAACGGCCACACAGAATCGTATGTTTACTAAAGGAAAGATTGTTTTACAATATATTGACATGTGTTCTTTTTATATACAGGTCGCGAGCTCCTTTATAGGCGCTGGGATTATGCGCTGAAGAGTTGCCTGCATTGGAACGACTATGAGAGTTACGAAGCCGATGTCCAACTCTTTGGCCAACGCGAACTTGATCCCAATTTACCCGTTTGTCGTTCTTTACCAGACAGCTTGTTCCTGAGCACATCGCTTGCTCTTCTCCTGCTGGCCAGGTACCTTAAGAGCAGTCCCCTGAAATAAAAGAGAAGCGAAAGGATTATCAGCAGTAGCAGCCGCAATTAAAGCTCTAGTCAGCTTTCAAAATTTATTGTTTAGTTTAGCATGTATTATCTTATTTAGTTCATTTAATATTTGTATATAAAATACCATTAGTTTTCGCCAGAGTTGTAGATTAAAATATTTGTTATTCACCCCTAATACACAACTATATTCTACATGTATACGTCGATATATACAGTTTCGTAAGCTTACCATCTGTCCTGTTCCTGTATTCCTTGCTTAACCCTTGAAGACAATTGTTAACGATGAGCACCAAGGGTCCAGTAAGGTGAGCGAATGTGGCAGCAAACTGTTGGAAATTGTGTTTTACAGGAGCGAGAGCAGGAGAAGTATGAGCACAAGTGGCCAGCCAGTGTTGCCATTAAAATCCAGTCCCTAGGCCCACTTGTAGGAGCCGTGCAGAATCTTAATTTTGATCCAGTCCACCCGCTGCTTGAGCTCGGCGCTTAAATCGTTGGGCTCGCAGATCGCACGCTTGTAGATGTAGGCCAGACAGTTCATGGCGTCCCTTCGTATTTTGTACTTCTTGTCCAGCGTCCGTTCGCGCACAGCCTCCAACAAATCGGGCGCCTCGAGCACCAGATTAAAGTCCCGCTTGGCAGTTTCAACAATGGCCATAACCACTTTTTGGCGGACCATTTCGTCCAGGTCGTTATTCCGTGGTGACCTCTGCGGAAGTACATGGTTAATAAAGGGTGAAAATTAATCATGGATTATGCATTTCTTACTCAGCCTTTCGCCTAGCCCTCAACCTAGACCAGCCATAACCCTTTCTTGGCGGACCATTTCGTCCAGGTCGTGATTCCGCAGCCGCAGCTTCTCAGTGATATTCGGCTGCAGGTGCGGATGATTCAGGAGAAAGTGCATGGACGACTGGTTGCGCTTGACGCGCACGGGCTCGGTGATGTCACAGAAACGCCCAAAGAGATCTTCAACATGCTTTAATATTTCTTTGACAGCTGCGAGTCCTTCTCAGAGAACATGCGAGCCGAAAGCGTGGTGGCCTCTGCGGAAGTACATGATTAATAATGGGTGAAAATTAATCATGGATTATGCATTTCTTACTCAGCCTTTCACAATCGTCCGTGGACAGAAGTTTGTTTTCCAGCTGTAGCAGCACTAAGATCAGCAAGTCTCCATTGATGCGTTAAGCACATAAATGACGTTGTAGATTTTGTTAGTTATGGACAGTCTGGTGTTTCGCTATTAATAACCAAAGAGCGATTGAAGAGCTACAAGAGATAAAGGAGATATGTTTTGATTTCATTGGTTTTGTTTTTCTACTGTAGCTGCTGCTCCCTGAGCGTGACGTCACGGCACTCGCTGCTTGCCTCAACCTGCATTTTGTTGTTTTTCCGGTGTTTACGGTTATTGGAACCGCCATTGTTCAAATCACTTTGTTGGCAACGGCCCCCTGTCTCGCTGTGCTTTAAAGTGGTTTACAAAACTGCTGATTTTGTTCACAAAAACAAACAAAAAACAAGACAACGAATATACTTTGCACACCTCCAAAAAATGCAATTGGAAATTAGTGGTGGGCAACAAAGAGACGCTCGTCGATGTGTTGCGTTGCCCTTGCCTATCGATAGTTCTATCGTCGTGCGAAAATTGTTTAGTGAAATTTGAAAATTAAAGATAATTCCCCTTGAGAAAACATTTCAAATAATAACTTTATATTTACTTCATAATTGAAAAACATTAATAATAGTTAAATATACACGTTTTTAAAGTTAAATGTGTGTGTGTATTTTTTGTTTGTTTCATTTATATTATTGTTATAATTTTATTTCAATCCTTACAACATTATCGGCCTTGGGTTTTAAATACATTTTGAATGCATTCGCGTCGTCGCGTCTAGCTCATAAAGTATATATTATGTATCATGAATCTTGATGTTTATATTAACTAAAAGTAAAATGCGATCATAGAAAAGTTAATTTTAATTTCTTAATAAGGCTCTGTTTACGTTTTCATAACTTTAAGCGTCGTACTGCAACATCAGTTTCTTTCCTTTTATTCGAGGCCTACAACTAAAAAGTAAAATCAAACCAAAAAGGGTCACAATTTAATAACAAGATAAAACTTTGAAAAAGGATAAATAATTAATTTTAGATATATATGGCCTGCTTGGGAGTTCCTATCACTGCAAAGTCCCGACACACTGGGGCCAACACATTCAGTACGACCGGTGTGGCATCGTCTATCAGGGGCTGATAACGTCCCAGATGGTGAGGCGCCTTCAGCACTAGGGGGGCGACATAGTCGTTTGCGTAGCTCAGCAGGGAAATCAAGTGACGCAGCGATGTTGGTCAAAATATTACCTAAAGTCTTCAGAAAAATTATTAGTAGCAGACCACCCCGAAAAACAGCATCATATCTGTGTCGAAACCGAAACTATCCAGCTAATTTCTTTTATGTCCGCATTTAACGACAATCCCTTTGGTGTTTCTCTTAATTTTTTCCCACAGTTGGCCGTAGACTTACTATCTATCCTTCTATCAGTCAATGGATCTGTTCCTTTGACCTGACCACACCCAAAAAACAAAACGGAGAAAGACAGACAGGTAAACTGGGAGAAATCAGTTCGCATCTTGTCATCGGGCAAGAAACGTCCTTTGAAGGAATGCCGCTGAGCGACGAGGCGTCGCTGCTCTTTGTCAGTGCGCTGTAAAAATTTTGCGCTTAATTAATTGTGAAATACTGGCTGGAAAATCAATTGACAATTGAGTTGTAATCGCAATGGCAATGGTCAATGGATAGTTGGTCAAGTAGGCGTAGGAGAATCCAAGGAGATCGTCGAACCCGAGGGGTGTCTGTGGCTTTGACTGAAGCTCGGTCTGGAACTGGAACTACAATTGCCAGTCATGTCTTCATAAATTTCATACCGACTCCGGTCTCCGGTCTCCGGTCTACGGTCTTTACACAAACATGCGCCAAAAACATACACACAAATCGGCCTTTGAGCATACTATATCCTATGGCTATTCGCGACTATTTCATCTTTTGCCGACGGCGTACGGCGCATGTTGTATGCAAGCCTTAAATTGAATCGTTACAAATTTTGTTGCTCGTTATAGCAAGCGTTTTATTGCCATTGCCCAACCAGTTTTTTGCCTTTTTTTTATATTATTTTTCTCTTTTTTTTTTGGTCGCAATGCAAGCAGCGGAAAAGCAAGTCCGAGTTAAAGTCGAAGCCAATCCTGAGATTATGATCGCCGAACCAGGATCCCGCCTCCTCCGTCTAGAAACGGAAGCCCCTAAGCCCCAGGCGCAGCGTTTAATAACTTCATTAAATGCCCTTTGACATTTATGCCAGGGAGACACACACACTTATTTATGTGGCACTATCTCGTCGCTGAGATCGGTACAGGTAGCCCAAGGAACTCTATAAATTATACAATCATCAGATAGGAAAACTGTTTACAAGCCGAGACTCGGGCCAGGCACGCCCACAGTAGCCGCTGGTGAGACCGAGATGGCTACGTCCACTAAAAAGGTTATCAACTATTTATAAACTATTTCTACACTTGAAGAAAATCGAAACTAATAATAATCTGGTTATTATATTGAAGAGATAAAGGCTTAAAAATATATATAATGCTGCTAAAAGGCTACATTAAAATATAAGTCAGAAACTCAAATTTTTAAATCTTTTGATAACTATTGTGTTTTTTGTACTTTTAAGTATATATATTTCTTAACAAAAGAGTCATACATATCTATATATAAAGGAAAATATTTACAAATGTGAGAAAGGAAAATTTTTAAATAGTAAATATATTAAGCGTTTAATAAATTCACAAATATTTATGCCTTCAGAAAAATAGCTTAAACTTGAATTTCTAAAGAGAAACAGTTCGTTATTGTAAGCTTAATACCTTTTTTATACGTTTAAATAATCTGTAGATTCATTTTGGCGCTCTGTGATAATGGTTTATTCTCTAACGTTTCTAGTAATCATCGGAATATAATTGTTTACTAATATACTCTCTCTCACGGCATTTTCCTCAGTGGATTCCAATTGATTAGCTTCCCTTCTGCCTATTTCTTTTATTGAAAACTATTTTTTATGACGCTGCAGCCGCGGGTCAGAGCTAATTGTTCCAATTTCTAGCTAAGCAGACACAGACGCGCTCTTGACATTTTTGTTTCGGGCAATGCTATAAATATATTCCGGACGATCAGTGATCGGATCAGTGAGATCGCAGTTTGCTGCCCGTCGATTATTATCAGGCGAAACTCGAAGGAAGCTGAGTCTGGGATCCGAATTTGTCGGCGGTTTGCGGCCCTTTTCTTGCCAAAAACAATGGCCATTTGAATTTGAGTTGGCGCGGTGACCGAGCGCAGTCAAAGATTTTTACTCTTAATGCCCTACAATCTGACGGGACGTTGCCCTGGCCCATATGGCCTTATCTCTGAACTAAACGGGTGTATATGTATACACATTTTCCACATATAAGTACTGAGCTTTGCCAACCGAGAGTCTAAAAGCGAGCTGAACAGGAGCTCCGTAATCAAAATATTGATAGGACCAAACGACTCGTAATTGATCGACTAATTGGGTCTGAATTTCAGGTTTGTTTTCGTTTTTATTTTTAATTTTATTTGTTGGTTAAAGAAACTGAGAAATATCGCAATAATATATTTCAAAACGCTGTACCTATAGACCTTCAATTTCTTGTTTTTAGGGACTTCTTACTTCGACTTTAAAAATTCAAACCTTGCCTTCGATCCGAATCCAAAACCAAATCCAAAAGTGATCGATCCTCGGCGGCGCGTCGAAAGAACTTTGGTTATCGTTTCGGGGGCCATTGAGGCTCTTGGTTCTTGGCAAAGCAGAATTATTATGTATCTCGGAGCGATTAACAGACGCATTTCAATTTTATTGCGCCAGATCATTATCGTACCGCGGGATTCAACCTTTTTGTTTGCTGCGACAACAAATCATTAGATCATGACGATCTCCATGATCATAACAAAATCATAATAAAAACGAAAACACCGGGGTGGAGACCGAAGCTTGGGGAAGGAGAAAAAACAATCGGCGAGCGCCGATCGGTCTTCAAAGAGCCCGAAATTAACATTGAGGCGCGAAGAGAAACTTTCATTTCGCCGGACGATGCCAAAAATTTCACCTAGTGCCATATATTGAGTATATTGGCCAATGCTAGCGGTGAAAAAAAAGGCGAAGACAACATTACCTATGAGTGCATTGGGAAAAAATACAATATATGAAGAATAATGTAGGAGATGCTTATACTATTTATGAAACAAGCTGTAGAAATACGTTGACATATTAAATTTATTGGTAAGATTTAACACAATGTCTGAGAAGAATTTTAAAGAATGAAATGGAAATTAAATAACTTTATATTATTTTAAAACTTAAGTCTTATGAAGGGAGGGTAAAATTAAAGTTACAAATTATATCAAATAAAATTCTTAATATATTTTAAACAATTGCAACGAGACATTATTAACATATTTAATTTTGAAATTTATGCAAGTAGAAAATATTACGAATTTTTAAAGCCTATGAAAAGAATATTAATGAGAGAAATTATCATTATATTGAAAATATTTTAATATTTATATATAATTCTACGATATTTGAGCATAGCATTTTTGTTGATATATGAAATCAGATTTTTTTCTCTATAAAAATCCCTAGCACCTGTGCACCGGCATGCTCATCATCATCGTTGAGATCATTATGCCCAAAATGAAAGGGATACGTGCCATTGCGGGTGGCTGTGGCAATTAGACAACAAGCGGCTAAGCCTGCTCTGATCGGCGGATTTAAGATGGTATTTAGAGGTAAGCTATACATCGGCGGGCAGTTCAAAGGCCTGCGTTCCACTAATCAGCGAGAAACAAACGCGTTGGCTGCGACGAGCAGGTGTGAAAATCGTTCACCGATGGGCAGGCAGGGAATAATGGCCATAATGGGTGGCAATGAAGCGCAGCGGTTGAGCAAATAAATTAATCAAAAGAAAATCGGCGTGGAAAGCAAACGAGGGATTTTAGTTACCCGCCGTTGACCGCTAATTCACATATCATTTATTTTATAAATTAGCTGGGAGATCAAAGCCATCATCCTCATCACTTTGGGAGATGTCAAACAATGGTTAGTATATGGTATATTTCGCTGTGATCTTGCCGCCTTCTGGGAGAGCGGAGAGGCACTTCGGAAGCACTTGGGCTTCTGTGGCCCGAAAAAAACGAGAAAAGAAACCCGAAAATGGTTTAATTTGTTTGTCCAGCGGCAGCGTTTGGTAAATGAAACGCTAAGTGGCCAACAGCTTGTTTGGCTAAGGGCCGGCTATTTACATATCTTCTCCCTGCCTGCCTGACAAATTGCTTAACTTCCTTTTTTGAAGCGATCAAAAATCAGGAAATTGAGAGCCTAGGGTCATGATTTCTACTTATCAACTCCCCCTCATCCCCTTATCAATTTGAGAATACAACTTTATCGTTTAATCCCTGACTTTTCCAATTACAAAAGGCACTGAGAATATGTTTCAGCCTCCTGTGGGTATGCTTCGAAATTGATTTGACTTATGATACACCCCTCATATGGGTGTAACACACAAACACATACACACAGACACTGAGGAGTGTTAACCACCCATAGCCACGCTCTCTGCTTTGTTTATCCCATCAGTTCCACCCTTCAGTGCTACTGGCTCCCTGCTTCCTTGCTCCCTGCTCTATGATATATGTAATTTTGATAACGAGAGCATTTAAGCTGGAAAAAGGGGGTGGAGAAGGTGGCAGAGATGGCAAACAAGGGGTTAAGGAAGTGAGAAATTAAAAATACTAGTGTTCATAAATTAAGAGACTACATAAGTATGCAGTATTTTTCGGCCTCGCAAATATTGGCTTATCCAACATTACAATATTTTTTAAGATATATTTTTTTTCGAAATATGTATTTTTTTCAACTAGAAATATTTGAAAATCCCTGCTTATCTAACATCTCCTCCCAAGACAAAGTTTGCTTGTAATTTGCCCGCCTAACGAGTTCCCGTTCTCGGGGTTGACTAAGTCCCTAGAACACAAAACCCACCCTCGCCTCATAGCCTTTCTGGTCGTGGCCACATCCTTATCCTATGGCTCAACCTCCTCGTCCCTCTGAACTCCACATGGCTTGTGTGTGTTCTGCTGGCTGTCGACGCATATTAATCCAATTATCATGGTCTGTGCACGAAATCACTTAATCGTTTCGAACTGGGGAGAGGGGGCTTCTCTGGTTTATTTAAACCAAAATGGTTTAACTTGCTCATTAAATGAACATTCATATACATTCACAAACATTCATATATTGGGATAATTCCGGTTTAGTTGCATTTAGTCACTGGCTGCTGATTATGTTTGATGCCGAACTGCATGGACTGGGATATGTCGTTCTGTGACAGCTTCTGAATTGGTTATAAATACGATGGGGATTCTTGAGGCTTCGGTTGTTTATTGATTTTGGGAAAATAATTCTGGGAAATGCCTTTCCCAAATATTTATACATTATATTTATTATTGATATTATTATAAGATATTAATATCGTAATTTTAATTTTAGATTTTTATATATTTTGACCAAAGACAAGAAAGAATATTTTATTTTAAATATTACCCACCTAATCACCCTCGCATCACATCCCAAAAAATCCCTATTATCCTCAGAGCGCGACCTAGAGAATATATATATTGCTTTCACTATCCCACGAGCCTTAAACAGAGAGCAAAACAATTTGATTTAATTAAAAAATTATGGGATTACATACTTTAATGCTTGTCAAGCAATATATATGCAAATTTCCCAGTGAGGGGATGACAGCGAGCAGACTGCGGCGAGTGTCGCATATTAAAGAATATTTTATTTGCTTTTATTAGACACAGCACGCCCAGTTCACGCCGTTGGCAGGACCCTTCTTCAGGACCTGTTCTCCTTCCAGTTTTCCGTCTCCCCCCACCTCTCCGGAAACTTGCAGCGCAGACTCCATTGATATGGACCCGAAAGTGAGAAAAAATATGGCCGAAGAAGCTAGCAGCGGCCCACAATGAGGCTGAGAATCTAATAAATTGTGGCACTGTCACATGGCTTAGTGAAGGATAACTGGCCACCGTTGCACGCCCCTACCAACAACAAACAGTTACAGCATTATGTGCTGCAAAAGGGACTCATCAACAATTCATAACGCACCACGTAATAAAAATTATTCAAATTTTTCGCAGGGCGACGGGTGGCATGTTTGGCTTGGGTTCCGGGTTCCCGGGTTACATTGAGTTCTGGGTCCGGGCTCACAGAGGCAACTAAATTGCGGTGATGTTTCATAAGGATGGGTGGCAGCCATAAAGGCAAAAAAAAGGAGGCAGGCGATATACGCAGCAAAAGGACAAATCACACCCTCGATTATGATGCGCTCAGGGGAATGCTTATAGCCACACAGATGTACAGCAGGGACTGAAATAATATGAGTTTTATAGTAACTATAAATAAAAAAAAATGTTAAATTGAATAATAATTAAATTATTTAATTTGGTAATTGTAAATAATATAATTGTATATTTAGTTTAAGAAAAGGAAACACTAGGATAAATTCTTTCTGAGGATATATATTATAATTTTATATATTTTAAAGTATAAAAAAATAATTGTTATCAAAAAAATATTAATTTGATTTGCATTAAAAGTAAATTAACATTTCTTACAAGGAAACAAAAAATATTGTTACCATTTCTCTTACCCTCCACAGTCCTTACTTTACCTCATAAGGGAGGTGGTGGAGTGTAAGGGATTTTCAAGGGTGGTGTGGCCGAACGGAAATTGAATGATTTTGCGCAACAGTCGCGGAAGTTGCTACTTTATAGTCATTTAGTGGTTGGTCCTCGGACAATGCATCACGGACTTGTCACATATCAGGGGCTGGCTGCCTTTCACGGGCGGATTATGGCCAAAAACCACACGACCCGCGGAGAATGAGGCAAACAATTTTTACAGAAATCGAGACCTGGCTAGGATGTCCGATAACAAAATAGAAGCGCCGCAGGACGCACAACATAGCACGTAAAACGCAGGCCAATGACAGCGCTGTCGCTTCCCAGGCGTCGACGTTGTTTCCGCCGGAAGTGTAATTTGATACTTTTACAGCTCCGCACGAGCATCACAGCTGAAAAGGGTTCGAGTTCTGGGTTCGGACTCCCTAGTAGTATGTGGCAGTACTCGAATCGATACTCTTTTCTCTCCTCCTCGAGGAGCACGCTAATTTCTGCAATTGACTTTTAAGCCCTGCGAAACGAAGTGGCGCCTGTCAGACCTGCTGCAGAAGGACGCACACATAACGAGCTCCTTTTTTGTCCACAAAAATTGTGCATTTAAATTCAATTTCCTCTTCACACACAGGCAGAGAGAGGGGGTATATGCAATGATGGCCATGCTGACCTAGACCAGGCCAAGACTTGCCTCAATGAATCCCCCCCCTTTGGCACATGAACAGAGATATACCTGGTCAAGATACAGTAGTCATTGTTGATGGGGAAAGGGGGAATTAAGTGCTATTAAAATAATGATAAATTCCTTTCTTCTGGGAATTATTAAATTACTTTTACAGATTATCTATCACTTTTTTACTTTGTCTATAGCTGAGCTTTATAATAATTTGTTACTACTTTACTAAAAAAGGGTGAACAACACAATTTAATAATATTTATTTGTCATTAAACCTTAATAAATAGATTTTCTAAACTTTACCAGAGAAATTTAATGTTCTTTAAATTGATTAAAAATGTGTAAACAGAGATAATGACTTCCTGTAAACACTTTTAAGCAAATTGTAAAAAATTTACTTATAAAAGTTGGAATAATTTAATTCCAAAGACTCTAGATTTTATTTGAGATTTTCCAAGAAAATTTTTAAATCTAAGTTCCGTTTAAAACCTAATAAATAATCAATTCTTTTGAATATTATTACATTGAATTTGGTGTTTTCAGTTCGAATTGTTTTGGGTTTTTGTTGAGTGGGAATCACAATATATTTATGGCTTTATGAGCAAATGCTATTGGGAATTCATTTGTTTGTCTCAGCTTGTTTAGCTTTAATTTTGCAATTTAATCTTATATTTAACACACAGATAAGAATCTAAATAGGAACCACTGTATGTGTTCTACCTCGTATATTTTTGCAATTTCGTTGGCCAGTTTCCAGAGCCTGGTTTTGGCCATTGGGTCAATCGCCTGGCAATGTGGCCATCCTCCCCTCGAGGTTCCCCCCCTTTAACGACTTCTCGTATATATATCTCTGTAACGTGGTGATGTCCGTGAGTGAGTGAACTGTCACAATTGACGTGGGGCGTATAAATTTTACATTTAACGAAAACGTAATCGAATTGAGCCCGCTGTATATGGCCAGGCCAAAAAACAAGGAAAAACCGGAGAAGAGGTAGAAGGAGCAGTTAGCCAGTTAGCCAAGTTGGCTTAGTCGCCATCTCCTGCCCGGCTCTGTTCTCAATATTCACCTCGCTCGCTCTTATGAAAGCATCAGGCGAGGCGCATGGCAATTTGTGGGACGCCACAGTGAGGAGGGAAGGATACTTCGGAGGAGTTTCGGCGGCGATTTGGGGGCATTGATTTGATTTGGGGGATGTGAGGCTATGTCAATTTGATGGCAGCATGCACAGAATGCATTCATCAAGCCAAGATTGTTAGCCATCCTGCTGGGGATTGGATTGGGAATTGGAATTGGAATCTGTATCGGTTTATGTGCATTCCCGGGCTAACGTTATTAACAGCCACGGATGCGTGTAATGGGCTACCCTGGAATATAATAATGAGTAGCAGAGTTTGTACACTTGAATAGGGATTTCAATAATTTATATAAAATTCGTATGATATCTTGTTAATGACAAAAAGCTAAGGATATATTTTAAATATACATATTTCCCTTTCAAAGATAAATATAAATAAATATAGAAAATATATATAAAATATAAATTCTAAAGTCTGAGTATAACAATCCCCTATTTCCGCTTAGAAAAAATTATTCCCAGATATAAATAAATGATTTGGTTTTAGGCTCAGTCTAATCGGGCCTCTTATTTCGGCTTAAAAACCCGACGGGCGCTACAACCACCTGGGGACACTTTTGGCCAACGTTTTTCAATCAGCATAAAAATTTATCAAATCAAATACGAATACAAATACCGAAATACTTGAACACCTAATCCGAAATGCAAAGTAGGAGTGTGTTGATGATGTATAAAAATCGAATGACAATCAAATGCTGAAATGAAATCGAGAACGTGATGCCGGGAAAATTTGCATGTGAAAAGCAAGCGCCTTTCCATAAAATCCACAAAGTTAAATGGAATGCAAATCGATTAAAATGAAATCCAAAACCAATAGCTGCTTTGTTTGCCTCCGGAAAATGGGAAATATATATGGTAGTAGTGGGAGTTTTATATGGGCGGCAGCTGCTCACAAATCGTTTAACTCAAATTGAGTTGTCAATATTTAATTAGGCGTTGCCCGGGTACCAAAATGCGGGTCCTGTCCAGTCCTGGCCCCGTTCCCGCTTTGATGTCGCCTTGCGAGAAGCGCTTCCTGCGGATTAGTTGGCGGTTTCCTTTAGTCTCAGCGTTTGCCGCCTTTGCCTTTGGAGTGGCTATCAGTCTGTGTTTGCACAGGGGAAAGCATCAAGAAAATTTGCCATTAACTCTGTGATTTTTGGAAAAGATTTGATTCTAAATAGGGCTTGGCAAAATTTTGGAATATTTAATTTTAAAGAATATTATTACTAAAACTATAGCTGAGGCTGTTGTTTTTATACCCTTGCAGGGTATTATAATTTCAGTCAGAAGTTTGCAACGCAATGAAGCAGATTTTTCCGACCCTATAAAGAATATATATTCGTGATATATTTTTCTCTTAGTTTTCCGAATCTTCTCTCAGTCATTGCTGGTCTTGAAATCGACAATTGACTATTTTATTATTATTTTTTGACTTCGCTTACGTTTTTGCTTTTGTTATGTTATGTTGATCGTTAGATGCTGTTACTGTTAGATTCCATAAGCAAAACGCTGTTAATGTTAGGTTCCATAAGCAAAACGCTGTTAATGTTAGGTTCCATAAGCAAAACGCTGTTAATGCTAAATTCCATAAGCAAAACGCTGTAAACTTACATTCTGCTGTATCACGCATTGCGAATTGGCTAGATAACAGCGTTTTGCTTATGGAATCTAACAGCAACAGCATCTAACGATCAACTAACATAACAAAAGCAAAAACGCAAGCAAAGTCAAACTGGGTTCAAAACGACGTGAGGTGAAAAACCGTTATATTTTGAATGAATGTTTTTAGAAACGCATTCTCCCGTGTATGAAATATATAATAAATAAATAATAATAAACAAGGGGGGTTGCATTCCGGGAGCGCAGGCAAAAGTAAAAGCTTGAACTTATTCATTCATCGATTGATTGAATTTTTATATGAAGAATTTTATTTCACAATGTTCAATGATCGCAATTTTAGAACAACCAAATACAAAACTACTATTGATGCAGTATGTACAACACATATAAATAGGTTTATATCAAAATTGATAATTTCCTAATTTATTTACCATAGACCTATTGTTATACGCAAACTATAAGCAAACTAATAAAATTTATATATTATTAAACATATCTCTAAATAAATATTATTATTTATAACCTATGATTTATTGATTTATTTTCTGCTTAAGTGCCACTGGGGCGTATGCGTAACCTCTGCCATAGGCGCCATCAATCATTCGATCGGCACAAGCATCTAGCAGCAATATCTTTCCCTCTTCTTTAACAATAAACGTCAAATGCCTTCTTTATACAATTAAGGAAAGCTGGTACTATTAGCTATTCAAGCATTAAGAGGATTAATTTTTTGCTGGCTTTGATTTTGATTAGGATTCTGATACCGATTCCGATAGCATAGCCCTCTGTCAAAGGGCAAACGTGAAACGTGAAAAAAACGTGTCCCATTGACACTCAGCTTGATGAATGATCTGCAGAGAGAGACAGAGCTTTTGGGTCTGGATTTATATATATATCCCCAGATATATCGCCGGACCTTGACTGACTGCTGACACGTGACACGGCGTTTGACGAACTTCCGAGCTGTTTTGTCAGGGTTAAATAAATATTTTTGGCGGAAAGGGTCTAATGAGAAAATGAGAAATTGAGATTGTCGATTACCATTTGAAATATGTTGTAAGTTGAGACTAGGGAAACGCGAGGCAAATCGAAAGCCTTTCTGAGATCTGTTTGTGTGATTAATTATGGGATTTTTTTGTTGTTAACAACTTGAAGGGGATTTTAAAGGATTCTTAAGTTCTTTTTTTTTTTAATAATTAAATTTGTAATAGTAAAATGAACCATAATAGTTAAATAATTAAGAAAGATAATATTTTCCCACCTTCCGCTAGAGTTTCCACTTATTTTTTTTCTATTTTCTATATTTCCACAACTATATTAGCAACATTCAGCTGCCACAATTTGCTATGATATTGGAAAAAGTGTCAAACGATTTCTAACAAGTAAGAATAGTGACCTAAAAATATATACACAACACATACATATGTATATACATATGTATATAACACAACCGCAATCCGATCTCATTAGCTGCGCTCCATCGCCCCTCGTCAAAAAAGTCCTTGGCGGACAATCTCAATATCTGAGAAATTTTGCAATAGTGTACGGAAATTTCTCACAACGCTGGCGAAACTTTTTGTTTCCTGTTGTTGTCAATAACTAATTCGTTTGTCATTTTCCGTTTACATAACATATCAGCCCCAGAAAGGCAGCTACAACGACAGCAATTCTAGGCAACAAAATGCTCTGCACACACATAGAAGGACAAAGTTTTTGCCAGAGTGTCTTGTCCTCGGATTCTTGGTCCTCGTTGTTGTTGGTTTGTTTATCGCTTCAACGACAACATCAACATCAACGACACATATTGAAAGCTCAGAGTGCCCACACAGTACACATACATATTTTTCAACCCCTAGATGTATTTTCACCCCCCAAAAAGTAGATGCGTCTGCTGGTGCTGCTGCTAATGCTGTTTTGTAGGCGTTTTTTACACACACTTCAAGTGGAAATTTTGGCGTAGAGCTCATAATATGATAGATTTTCTATAAAAAAAACAGTAGGGGGGGGGGGGGGGGTGGGTGGTGGGAACAAAACCAAGGTGAAACTTTGTGCGGATAAACTTTTATGTTTGGCTATTTTTTATATGATGTAAGCAAATCCTTGAACAATGGAAATAAAAGTAATAAAAGAAAAGAAAAGCCAAAGTTAGGCTTAACTTTAATTATTTCCGACTGACTTTTAAACTTAATTCGTCTTAGTTTTAAATATAAATTCAATTAAACGAGAACATTTTCTGTAATAAATGCGAAACATTCATATTCTGTTCTTAAATGAATCAAATCTTTTAGAGAAAATTTAATGATAATCAGTATCAGTAAATGCGATACATTCATATTCTGTTCTTAAATGAATCAAATCTTTTAGAGAAAATTTAATGATAATCAGTAAAAATGTAATAAACATGAAATATAATATTTCCATTTCTAAAAATTTCAAAATGTTACTATATCACGCCTCTGTTTGTTGCGTCGCTGCGATTTACATTAATTTGCCTTTATTCATGCTGTGCCCCAGGCTCTTGAAATTTATGTCTATGGGCGAGTGAATCATAAAAAAGTACGTCAAGACTTTGCCTATGTAAATGATGGCGCGCAGCAATGAAAACGGATTAGGCTTAAACTACGAGTTCGTCCTAGAAGAAGAAGCTCGAGTTGCTGCGTCGCCATAAAACTCAGCAAGACATTCATTTGGAGAGAGTGCGAGGATATACTCGCATATATATATTTATCCTGCGGATTGCCAACAGGTTCTCGCTCGGAGATTTGCATTCGGAATAAGATTGGATGAGGAGCTGACAAGGCAGCGCCTGGCAACGGAAAAAATGTTAATTTAGTGCACGATGCGTTGACAACGACGATGAGGAGGCTCTTATGCAGATATATCAGTCACCATCCGCATTCGAATCGAGACATCTCAGCCATCTCAGATATCTATCCAGCCGGGCTGCTTGTCATAAAGCGATCAAGCAGGAGGCTTGACATTTCAATTTGCAAGCCGAGAGGAGACAAGCGAGTTGATTTGAGGAGCTGCAGGCACTGCCAGGCACTTGAAAAAAAGTGGTATATAATTTGCAGGAATGTTTTAAGCCACGAAAATTGGTCTAGAATATTGGAAATATATTATACATATAAGGTTGAGAATTTTTTGCAACCAAAAACATAATTGTTTTTGTCCTTATTCTTAAGGATAAAGAATTCTATAAAAAATATACTATATTTTGCCGTTTAAATAATTAAAATATTAACTCTTTAATAAAATATTATTAAAATATATTGGAATATTTTTTAGAATATTTTTTAATATATTTATTTCGTTGACTGCCTCAGAAAACAACGACAACGTCAACGGCAAACGCGGCGACAACGCATTGCAGCGACAACGAACGGAAGGCAGAAGGCAGGAGACAGGACAACATTCGCGACAACATGCAAATATGCAAATCGATGCGCTGACAATTTTCAGCCAAATCAAATATTCAATTTCAGACGAGAATCTCGCATGGCACAGCCGCCTTTGCTAGACCCTTAAATCCTCTCCTAACTCTTAAAAGTATGGCTAAAGCGGATACTCTCACGAGTTTTTGTTAATATATTTAATTTATTTTGGCCGCGTGCCGCTAAGAAATCGCCAGTGGCAGCAACAAGCAATTACGATAAGGTTACTGTAATCCTGATTCCTGAATCCCGGTATCCTAAGAGCCCTGCGCCTGCTCGCTGTCATTGGAACAAGCGCTAAGCGGCTTAGGATTGTTGACTTTCACATCGGACCTCACTTAGGGGTTGAACTCCTGTTTGTTGTTCTCTGCCAGAGCTCGCTTTTTGCTGAATGTGTGATTAGCCTATTAGACAAACAGATTCAGAGGAAAGTCCTACAGCCAGAAAAAAACGCAGATGAACACAGGGCAATCCTGTGTAATGGCAGGCTCATGATGAGAAAGGTAAATATTGAAACTGATGGCTAGTGATGCGAGCCTGTCATCTCCGGCAGTACAATAAAAATTCAAAAAATACCCGCAAGGCGCTAGTTATTATTGGTAAATCCAATTAAAGAAGCGTGGGATAGCAGGATATACCTAGAATTGTTAAGAGAGGAATTTTATATTTTATTCAAAAATGTTTTAATTGCCTTAAAATGATATCTTTATAATCATCATTAATCTCCTTAAGTTCATAGTTTCCTATTATTAAATCCTTGTCATAATTCACTCACCTGACCAATTTATATATACACCATATCCCTGTCACTCGAAGAATTACAGGGCCTATAAATCACAGACTACAAATATTTATGTGCAAGTATTTAAAAAAGGCTAAGAACCAAAAACAAGCCCTGGACTTCTTGCCTGCCTTTTTTGTTGCCAAGGAGCCCAGTCTCTTTGCATTGTTTTCCGGCCCGCTTATTGACGAAAATTTCAGAAATTTTAATTTAAAATATTTCTTTGAATGCTAAATTGTTGACTCTGCACCGAGCGGGATCGGGAGCCGGGAATCGGGGACCTCTGTGGGTCTGAGAAAATGGAAACCAGCTAAGCAAACCCCACGACAGAGACACAAAAGAACAAAAGCGCGCGACAAACAAAACCCAGAGCAAACACACATACTGGCAGTCAGGGGTTAAGGGGGTAAGGGTGGGGATTTTGAAAAAAAGAAAAAAAATAAGAAAACTAAGCTAAAGTGAGCCGAGCTAAGACAGGATCGTGTCGCTCGTTTGTTTCTCTTGAAAATCTTAAAATTCTCGCAATTTCATGTTCGTTAAATTTTGATGTTGCAAATAAATTGAATTGTTAAACGTGCAACTTCCAATGTTGTTGTCATTCGTTGCCGTTGCCCGTCCTGTTGCTATTGTTGTTTCGCATATTTAAACAAATGATGTCCAGATTCGGCGGCTTTTGCCCTGCAACAGTCTGCAGGGGGCAGCAGCACCAACAACGGCATTGCACTGCCGACAGATGAACATCTCTTCTGTTCTATGAGGCAGCCAAGTGCGAGGGTGGTTCTAAGAAATAGTAACAGTTTTCTTTGCCAAATAATATATTTTATACATTTTGAAATTTTTTTTAAAGTATTTTCTTTAAAAGTATATATTTTTTAAAGTACTAAAAAGATTTAGCTGTTGAAAAATCAATAATAATGAATCTTCCATTATTTCAGAAACACATATTCTTGTACTTTATCGAGTAATATCTAACAAATTGATTAACTTTATCTGTGGTTATTATATTGCACATATATTACGTTTAAACATGAATATATAAATATTGGCTTCAGATTTCAATGCAGTATCGATATATAGATTCCTAAGTTTCTATATTTAAATACCTTATTATTGACCACAATTTCATAAGGCCAACCTCGTTTTCTTTTCGGCCATGCCTATCCCACTAATATCAGCATCTCAGCCCGTTGCCAGTAGGATCCCAGAACCCCATATATCCATATATACCACCATTCCGCAAAACCCCAAACCCTGATCGTGCCTTTTGTTATTGTGAGTTAAAATATTTATTTGTCGTAGCGCCTGCCCAGAGTGAGAAATTCTGATGGGTTTCTTATTTGCTTGGCTTGGCTTTTTTGCATATGTCCAGGGCAGCGGCAGCGATGACTACATTAACCGAATGCATGATACACCCGGCCAAGAGCCGAATTCCCCTCTATTGCCTTCGATTTTTATATGGAAATGCGGCATCAACAATGGATTCATATTTTCCTCTTCCTTTGTGTCCCTCAGAGGAGCGTTCAAATCCTTTGCTGCACCTTTGACATCCTCACTTTTGGATACGGATGGAGGATGATTTATGCTGCCATGGAATGTCGTTTTTCGCTTTGCAGGCTTAGTACTTGCAGGGTACTGAGGGTATTGTAGAGAAGGTAGAAATTGTGGAAAATTCATGGATAAATATATACTTATTGTATGCTAACAATCGGAAGATTATCAACGTTAATAAGAGAGTTTTGATAATAAACATAATATTATATTTCCTAGCCCATATGAAAGGTATTTCATAGTCGGTTCTAGTTTCATTTTCTATTTTTCACAGGTTTGCTGAATTTTTTTGCCACGATAGCAACAAGTGAAAAATTAAGTGATATTTCGGAATTTGTTGGCAGCTCAGGAGAACGAGTCTCCGCTCGGATTGGCCATGGTAATTGATGCCAATGCTCTCAATCAATGCCCAAATAATAGTCGTACATTTTCCACAGTCTTTCCCATATCGGAAAATGGATTTGATTTTTTATCCCTTTAATAGAGAGATTATTAAACGCTGTTGCCCACCGTTTGAGTTGGTGGCATTGTCAGGCGGCTTGTTTGCCCATTAATTCATCATTATTAAGATGTCAGCGATGTAGTTGACATTTGTGACCAAACAGCCAAGCATCCTCCGATCCATTCCAATCCACGACGCTATATGCGGGCCATCTGTTGGCTGTCACTGAGATTCCGATTTGGATTTGGATTCGGATTTTGTTTTCGTTTTGGTTTTGAGGATTGCACCTGCATTTGATTGATGCTAATTTTCCACGACATTATTGCAAGTTTATCTCGAGAAATGACTGATGTCCCATCGCCACTTCATTTTAATTTTATGTTTGGGTTTTGAAACTCATAATTAATAGATGTGGGTGCCCTCTTTAACCAGAAACGAGATGGGAACTAGCAGATATCCTCATTAGATCGAGGACAGATGCGTAGGCGAAACTCTTGTGGATTCTTTTTGTTTTTACTTGTCATTTGTCTTAAGCGGGTAATGAAGAAACTGTAGCAGATGGGATCATCTTTTAGAATCAATAAATATAAATAAGTATGTAGGCATTTTAATTAAATGAAATGTGGGTTATAAGTGCCAGAGTAAATGTTATTTTAAAATGCATGTTAAATTATGAGTAATTTATTTCAATTTACTTTGAGATGTTATACAAGTATTTCCATTTTTCAGCTGAGTTCCACAAGTGTCTCCCAGGCTGTAAATCAAATTAAATTTGAACGAAAAATGGTTCTTAAGTACACGCCACCCGGTTTCCCCTAAAGCAGCACCCACTAATTAATGCAAACTATGCAAAAATGTTCGTTTGAATGCTTAAATGGATGACTATTGGGGTCGTCGCAATAAATCACATGGCGGATCATCATCCCCTTCCCGGTCAGGTCCCTCCTCGAATCCCTCCTTCTCTTCATTCTCCGCTGTAGCCCTAGGAAATTGCTCAATATCCGAATCCTCTTAAACCAGATGCCAGACGCTTCAAGGCATCGTGGATTCCCGAAGGCATAACATATATCACCTTAGCCTGAGCAGCGGCAGTGTTAGTTCGGCGGAACCACGACCACAGGATCAGAAGCAGCATCAGATATGGGCAGCACCACCAAGCCAAGTGGTCGTTTCCCCAAGGATCAGGCCAACTTCTATCGTCTGATGCCGATGAGTACGTCTACACGCTGCCCACTTGGATGCATGGTTCTTAAGTACACGCCACCCGGTTTCCCCTAAAGCAGCACCCACTAATTAATGCAAACTATGCAAAAATGTTCGTTTGAATGCTTAAATGGATGACTATTGGGGTCGTCGCAATAAATCACATGGCGGATCATCATCCCCTTCCCGGTCAGGTCCCTCCTCGAATCCCTCCTTCTCTTCATTCTCCGCTGTAGCCCTAGGAAATTGCTCAATATCCGAATCCTCTTAAACCAGATGCCAGACGCTTCAAGGCATCGTGGATTCCCGAAGGCATAACATATATCACCTTAGCCTGAGCAGCGGCAGTGTTAGTTCGGCGGAACCACGACCACAGGATCAGAAGCAGCATCAGATATGGGCAGCACCACCAAGCCAAGTGGTCGTTTCCCCAAGGATCAGGCCAACTTCTATCGTCTGATGCCGATGAGTACGTCTACACGCTGCCCACTTGGATGCAGGAGGTCACCGATCCGGATCTATACGGAGCCGTCGCCTTGTCCACCGACAACGATCAGCACAATCACACGATGGCCAGTGACCTGGGTCCACCCTACGAGCCCTTTGCCGATCTGGGCAACATACAGCTGACGCCGCCGCCCACAGGAAATGGAGTCTTTGCAGCTCCTTCGACAACTACTACTCCTAGAAGCACCACCACGATTATTATTTATATTGGTTATTTGAATCGACTTTTAATTAAATTTTAAAGCTTTTTATGTATTTTGATTATTATTACATTTTAGTTAGAAGCTTCAAATTCAGCGAAGGAGTAATTTGCGACCATGTAAATTATCTATATTCTTGATCAGCATCAAGAGCCGAGCCGAACTACCCTTCTTTGGAAGAAAAAAAAATATTGTCAAATTGTATGCAGATTTGTTAACGGTTTAAGCTTTCTGATTCAAAATGAATCCTTTTTTGGCCAATTTATAATTTTAAAACTTTGATTTGCCCAAAAAGTTAGCATATAAAAATACGGATTTTTACTTTAAATTTTGTTATCCCACGAAAAACGCACTCCAAAGCAAAAAATTTTATTTAATATTCTGGCTTGCTAACTTAATATAAAAGGTGAATTTTTGCCTTTTAGTTAAAACAAAAGACTTAGACAACAAACTTGGTTATTCCATTTGTATTAAATCTTCCATATTTTTGGCTTGCTTGAATTAAAGCTTCTTCTATAATTTCTAAATAATAAAATATAAAACTGCTTCAAAACTAGCACAGAAAAAGTTGCCGAATAGATTTTATGAATTTTTTGTTTTCAACTTTACCGCAGAGCTGGAGCCGCCGCTGCTGCAGCCGGCGGAGGAGTCCTTTAAACCATCGACATATTAGGGGGGCAGAAGACCATCGGTAGAAATGGCAACCCCATGGGCGCCCACCTACGTCTCGGGGATCACAGTGATCTGGCGGCCGATGATCTGCTGCCGCCGCACATTGGATAGTTGTTGGCAACAGTGGCTGACGCCAGAATGAACACGGATTCAGAACCGGAAAACCAGACAGAAAAAGAAACCAAAACCGAAAAAAAAAACAGACAAAAAAGCACACAAAAATCGTAGTAGTAGTCCAACTAGTCCCAGTAGCCACCGCACCGCACCCGCCCCGATATATGGTGATGGTTGGTATATAATAATAACTTTGGCTCCGTCCCGCTCACGAAAATGTCTTCCTCACTTTTCGCGCTTAATTAAACAATTAAATTTAATTACGGTTAATATGGCTCTAATTGCTGTATTTCCTACGTTCACACGCACATGGAGCAGGGCAGAGCTGCCTCCTGCTACCTCTCACCCAATATTACACCCAACTCTCTACGTACATATATCCATCCATTCCATCGGGTATATAGAGTCCTCGATATATATAGAGGTCCCCATTTGTGCTCTCCGCTACATAAAAGCATCAAATTATAAGTCAGATCCTTTTGTGGCGGGCAGAAAGAGATGGCCATCGAGGTGGGAGCAAGAGGCAGTGAGCAGGTATGGTGGGGTCGGTCTCTATCTGTCTGATGCTTCTCAACCGAACCCCCACGCCAAACCCGGGTCCTTCTCAGCATCACAATTAAGCGGAAAGAAAAATTATTATAACTTTATGTTTTGTCATTCCAGGCACGTCCTTGCGCACGTGAAAGAGACAACAGTATGTCCTGCGCGTAGCGTTATTTACTTAAAATCAATAAAAAAACTACCCCAATGAGAAACTCACCTCTGGCTGAGGGGTGAGTCTGCGCAGGACGAAAAGAGATGGGCGCAAGAGGGAGCCGTATTTAGAGCGAGACAACAACAAGTGCGCCACTGTGTTCTTTTGGTCGAAACCCTTACACTTGGATGCGTTTATTTGCACGTGAAAATTGCAAAAATGGCGGACAGTCGCTGCCTCTGCCTCGGTCGCCGCCGCTGCCTCGGCCGCCGCTACCATACTAATATGTCCAATTGTGGAAAATAATTATAATGAAACAAATTTCCACTCACTCGGGCGAAGGAGGAGAAAGGCAAAACGTCATATCCTTTGAGACCCTTCTTGCTCTCGCACACGCCAGCTCTCCCGCTCTCTATCGGTAAGTGTACCTAAGGGTTGTGGTGTGTGTATTGTGTGGTTTTTCGTTCAAGCGAAATTAAGTTCATATAAAATAAAATACAAAACAAAAAAAAAAAAAAAAGGAATGCCAACAACCAGGAGCCGTGGGAGTTAAATCGTTTCTACTTGAATTAAGGTGAATTGTCTGTCTTTCCACAGGGGGTGTGTGTGTTTTTGCACAGTGTATAGCAGTATCTGACTCTGTCTGCGTGGGTATAAATCTCGGTGTTTGTGAATTTTATTGTCTCCACTTGCCATGGAACTCTGAGTTATAATTGGAAGTGTAAAGCAATAAATGTTGCTTCCCAGCAGCCAAAATAAAAACAAGAAAGAAAAAAAGCAGGGAAAAGGGACGGAAGAGAAAGACAAAAGAAAACATTTACATTTTAAATGAGAAAATCAAACAAACGAAAAAAATATGCAAAAGATTTATCTTCGTTTTTTTGCCGGGAGAAATCGGAAAAATATATAAAGAAATTTTAGCTTTTCTTTTTGTGAGATTAACAACCGAATATTTCCCTTCGAAGCGAACGATAGGAAAGGGTTGGGGAAGTGAACAAATTATTATATTAATATTAAAATTATTTCTTATAAATGATAAGGTTTTAGGAGATTTAATATGACTATTTATAAAATTTTTACAGAACTTATATAAAAACTTCAGATTTTAAAACCAAATATAGAATACTTTTCTACTTAATAATTTTAATATTTGAGATATACGATAAATTGTGGTTTAATAAATTTAAAATAAAAATACAAATTTTAAATTATAATTTTAATTGATTTGATTTAAAATAATTAAATTCCATTTATATAATTAGACCAAAATGTTTCTAAAAAAAAAGATTTAACAAGAATAAATATACCTTTTTGACATTAAACAATACTTGATGTATAAAATGCAATAAATAAATGAAAAATAACGTTTATAATAATTAATCCCAATTAAGGCTCTATTTAATATGGAATTACATGCTGTGTGATATCCACAACACAGCATCCTGTCTGTGGGCTATGGTTGTTACAAAACGACTTGTTATATACACAGATGTATCTCGCGGAAGCAATCAAAGCTAATCAACTGCGTCCCATTCCCTTTTGGGTGGATTGAAATTGATGAATGAAAAATAAAGCCCATCTCAATGGCGCCCCTCGATGTGCCGGGCAATCGCGTTGGAATATCTAAATGTTTGCTAATTTGCTTAATAATTGTATTTGGCATTAGAAGGAATAGCGCTGATGGACGTGGATGTGGATCGTCTTTACCCATTTGCTACATACAACAATCAACGTCATTCAGGACGGGGCTAGGCCATTCTTCCTCTGAGGCGCTTAATGGTACCAGCACCACCATATATCTACCATAATTTTCCTCGATCTAGCTGCATCCACCACAGCTTCACATGGCAAGCCATCAATTCTAAGTAGATGACACCGCGCAGATAAATTTGTCCTACTAAATTGGCCAAAACATGAAATAATTGCGAATGTAATTAGTTATTGCCCACAAGAGCGAGATGAGTGCACAGAATGAGAAATACAAAGATGCTGCCTGATGCGGATGCAAGTGGAAATGGGAAATGGAGGAGGAAAAAAGGAGTTCGGGGATATTGGATCTGGGGCTGCTGCGGGAGTGACTGGTATGCACTGAAATAAACACGGAACTATTTATTTAATTACAAAATAAATAAGGCTCTGAACCTAAATTATTCAAAAGCTGCCTCTTATTTCAACTTTTTAATAATAATAAATTAATAAATATACACGGATTTTAATAGAATACATAAAGGGGAAACATCTAAAGTATTTGCCCAAAACTATTCATTAAAAAAGTCTTATTAGTCTTTTTGTATATGAACAAAAGCCCTAAAAAGTATGCAACTAAATATTTAAAACGTATTTTCTTCATTGTTAATAAAGGATGTAATATTATTTAGTTGTTTAAGACACAAAATGAATTCAAGATTTTATGTCATAGTTTTGTTATCCTTATAACATAATTATTTATTTTTATGAATTAAAAGAAATTCCCAATTTTTTTGCTGTGCACTCCGTCTGGTAGAGTAAAGTGGAATGCCATTCTGCAGATGCCACTTAATTTCGCACAAAAGTAAATTGTCTTGTAGCAACAACTTCAACAAAAACAGCAACAACAACTTGGCTAAAGCAACAGAATCGGGAACCAGGAACAGAAACAGCAGCAGGAACAACAACAACCATGACGCACAAGAGAAACGGACTAACATTACATGCTCTGGCTTTAACTCTCGATGTGAATGTGGCTATGAATGTGGCTATATTCCCCGCCTACATTACCCAACGTAACTTTTTTATAACGGAGCTTTCTGGCTCTTCTCACACTATCTGAAGCTATTACCAATAGAATTTGTGCAGAGTAAAAAATATATAAGTTAAATGTATAATATATATACAACATATAAATTAATATAATCTGGCCCGGCTGGAATCAATGGGAACAGCCTGGCATGGATCTGGGTTGGTAGCTTTTGGATTGTTGCTGGCAGTTGGCATTGCCAGTTGGCCGCTGGCTTTTAGCTGGCTCTTTTGGGCGCGCACGGCAACGATTAAAATCTTCAGACAAATTTTGCATTTCGCTTGGCATCCTCCGTCGCAACAACCGCATGAATTAAAAGCCAAGGCGAATGTAAAATAGGTAAAAAGCTAGAGTGAGAACTAGGATACTCTCACTTAGAAGATGCTTGATTTTACATTAAATTAAATGCATTGATCCTTAAAGTAATTGTGGATTTATTAGAAAATAAGAATGAATACAATAGTGCCTAAATTGGTCTTATAAATTGAAGAGCATAATTTCATAAATATTTTTTTTAGAGATTTAAAACCTCAGGTCATTTTTAAGACTTCATTTCTCTTTATTAAAAAAATTAATAATACCAAATATGTAATTTTATGAATTTAAAACTCTTCTGCTCAGATTTACTTTCATGAATGAAAGCTCTAGCAGCTGGATCCCTTCTGCTGGTAAGGGCATGTGAAATTAAATTGTATCTGCTGGCGACGACCAACACTTTCGCTAATGTATCTCTCAGATGCAGATACCCATAGTCGCAGTGCGTTCGGTTTTCGGGGCACAAATTAATTGTGCGCCCAAACGGAGCGTGCCGACGACGACGACGGCGCGCTTGATATGCGCGATTCCTTGAAATTGTTCACATGAAAATGCAAGACTGCAGCACTGCATTTAATTCAATTGAAAATAGTGCGAAACTGCAGGGGCCAGGAGGGACTACAGGCTCGGAAAAGAAAATTTAATTGAGTATTCAAAAACGTAAAGCCCCGCCTGCCCCTTTTTACGGCATGGAGCCTGCGACTTTGGAGCGTTTCTTTTGGAGCATTTTTCGCAGAATTCTAAACTTGGAAATTAGGTTTCAGACACGACAATATCGTGGCCGTTTTTTTTTTCTCTCTTTTTGCTCTATTTTATCGGCCTCGTATCTCACGCTATTTTGTTTAATTGCATTCTACACAGACGTCGATTCCTGGAACGATTGCAGTTAACCAAAAAAATTAATACCGGAAAAGTGTGGGATCCGAGACCACTACTGCGTGCCCGGTGTAACCATGAAAATTATAACAGAAATGTTTCATTCACCACAATGAAATTCAAATTGTAATTACCAATTAAGAGTGCTTAGCTAAAGCCATAAAACCCACAAAATGTAACTAACTCAGCTGACCCACAACTCAAACCCCCAAAATAGAGAAATTTCAGCTTAAGTGAAAAGTAAATGCATATGAAATTGTTTTTGCCTCTGTCTGTTCTTTCATTTTTTGCCTTTTCGTGCGTCTGGTCCAAAGTGCGAAGAGTGGAAAAAATTTAATTGACGGCCAGGGAATTCCGTGGAAAATGGATCATTTGCATAAGTTGAGATGAGGGAAATACGAGAGTTTTTCCTTGTCTTTTTGGGACATTGTCTTAGGATTACGAGTAATTTTAGAGAAAATAAAGAGATTTGGCGATGTAGGGTGCGGGTGATTTTGATTATTTTTTGAAAAGACTTTAAATATAATTGTACCTCAAGAGAATTTTATTGAGTTTTTAGGCATTATTTTAAAATTTATTGTTGCACTTTTAAAGTCAAATATTAAATTGTCACCTTTAGTTGGGGTTTCCCTTGATATTTAAAATTCTTTAAAACCATTAACAATTTAACAACTCTTGTTTTAACATTTTTATCATATTTAGATTTAACAGAATTCAATAATACATTTCCAACAAACAAATCAAAATATTTCTTTTATATTTTATTGTAAATTTTTTTTTATATATTTTTGTTACTTAAATATTTTAATATAATCCTATATGACAGCTGGCTTTTTACTTTTCTCAAGAGAATCTTCAATATAAAAAATATTCAAAATAGCTAACCATAAAATTTTCGCGGGATAGCTCTCTGTTGATTTTCCTATCATTCGGTTGCCTGCATATCTGCTCCAGATGTAGATCCGAGGACTGGGGCACTTCGGTGCTTCTTCTTTCCTCCCTATCAGGTGGTTGCGCTTCCGAAGTATTCCAGGAACGATAGAGCGAGCAGTTTGTTGGTTGGTGCCTCAAAGGCTTCCTCGCATAACGATGTGAAAACATTATTTTTATTACCCAATTACCTCAATTTTTTCGCGGTAATTGTGAGTGCCTTCCCTTTGGAGTTAATGGAGACGCGGATCGCCATGCTGTCTGCAGGTGGAGTATATATCAAGCAAGCGGGTTAAGCAAACGGATTTCCAATTCGATTGACTTTATGAATGAATCTTCTGTGAATCCACTCGAGTCTCATTTCGAGTGAGGGAAATCTTCGTTTGCTTGCTGACTTTTGCCAGTTGCTGTTGGTGTTCGCCTGGAAAAACTATTCAGGGGAGTTTGTCCGCAATCTGGTCTATAAGTATCTCGTATCTTGCATAATCAGCTCATCATGAACTTATTTGCATGTGGCCGATGGTGTGTGGGTGTTATTTAAAAATATTATGCTTGGTTTTTTACTCAAAGGGGGCGTTTTCCCCTTTTTGGAGAGATTGCTGGCTATTGTTGATAAAAAGAAGTTTTTAACTGATTTTCTCTACTTAATTTACCAAAAATATATACAAAACTAGGATAAAAAAATAATTTATTTTTAATAAAAGAAATGTATCGCTTGCTTTACTTTCTCTAAGACACTTTTTTCAGTTTTTCTCCCATTAAAAATGTGGGTATAATTATTCAACTTTTGTCTTAATTAACTAATTAAGCAAAAAACAATTCAGAGATCAAGTTGTAAACTCCGCTTAGAAGATCTTCCCCCCTTGTCCCTGCCCCGTATATACTATCTCAGATCGATTACCATCCTTAACTCGCTGCGGCGGCTGGCTCCATTGATAACTTTGAACACAAATATTATCATTGTAAATGCGCCGCCTCACAGTTGGGCGTTAATATCAAGCTGTGATTCGGCAGGGAGTCGGGGTCTAAGCCTGGCCCCCGAGGTTCTCCGATAAATATGTACATATATACACGTATATATACCTTTCCACTGTGGGTACGAAAAGAAAGGGAGGGAGACGCGATGCCAAACAAATGCCTGCAATCAGCGCAGGCGGCGCTCGGTCCATTAGGCCCGATATAAAGCTTAATTGCCGGACTCGAACTCGGGACTCGGCCAAAATCGCAGCAGGCTACCCAATGTAACTGGGCTCTGATTGTGTGTGCTGCTGATGCTGCTGCTGCTCATTTTCCTGGGTCACACAGGAAACAAATTTATGTTAGAAAATGTAGTCAAACTTGATTTCTATTTGAGCTTGGATTTTCTTTAATATGACCGGATCATATAATAACATAACATATTGATCAACATATGGTATTATGCAGGCTATATTGTAACCAGCTTTTAATATTATTTTCCAATTTATGAATTTAATATTAATTTTTTTGTTTGATATATCATTTCAAAGTAAAACATATCAATTTTAAAAATATGTTTAGTATTTGAAAACAAATTTTATTAATGAATTATAAATAATTGTTGCACGTTGTACGATTTTTGGTCAGTGGGGGAATCATCACACTTTTGGTCTCTTTTTCGGTTTCTGTTTCAGGCCGCTTGCTGCCTTGCCAAATGATTTGATTACATTTTGATTAACGCATTGCACTTTCCGGCGCGACGCGTTTTGCGTGGAGCGCCACCTGCGGCTACCTGAAGGCGTAGCCGGGCCTAATTAATAAGCGGACAAGGGGCCACAGTACCGATCCCCACCTATCCACCTTTCTGGGATCTCTGGGGCCCCTGGCCGTCAACCGTTGGCGTCAGCGTAGGCAGGCATTGTAATTATATACGCGTAATTAATTGCGGCGACAATCGATTTGACATCTGAGATAAAAACGGGACGGCTGCCGTGGAGAATTCGCCGAGAAAAACGCATTAATCAACATTTGATGAATAATAAATGCATAATTAATTTCATTATTTTATTGCTAACCAATAAAACAAAGTATGATTGGCTTTTAATTGTTAACAAATTATATTTAAATTATATGGGAACTTAGTATCTAGAGGCAAGTGGATACCCTCGAAAGGGGTTTATAAATGTTACTAAAAATAATAAAACAAAAGGAAGGAAGGAAGGGCATAATTTAAATAAAGAATTCAGATAGTTACTCTGTTCATATTTAAATACCCATAATAACTTTATGTATCGTATATTTCTATCAATCTTTATCTTTAAAAATATCGTAAACTTTTTGTATATTTTAATATTTTACCGAATATTTATCCGAAAATAGTATTTAATTTATTTGTATGCTTTTGTATTTCTTTTGGTCTAATACATCAAATAGAATAATGTCTATATAGACTTTAATGTCAAATATAGATATATTTTGATTAAAAGATAGTTATAGCCGTCCCTAAGGTGTAATCAATTGGTAAAAGATTATTATGGGTCAAGTGCAACAATGAAATACTGTAACTTAAGCGAATTAATTATACTTTAATGGCCTTCAAAAATAACTTGCGAAGGTATATTAGTGATGGAAAGAAGCAAATACTTGACACACAAACTTAAAGAAGAATTTAAATTCGTTAAGTCTAATTGTTTGCACAATTGCAATGCAGCGTCTTGAATTTTTATTTTGTGAATTTCAATTTGTAAATTGAGCATTTAATTGTTTAAGCTTATACATAGTAAAAAACCCAACACATTATAGGGTTACAGCCCGTAAACAAATATACAAATATTTAACCACACTTGCATTGAGTACCCAAAGTCCTAGAAATATTTCAAGCCTTATCAGCAGTGTTAAAGCTGGCAAATAATAATATTTTAATTTATTTATTGAGTACATAGACGAACAACCCACACACCGGTTTGCCGTCTGTAAATAAATCAAAATAGCTAAATTATTTGACGCTTTGCGGGCTGTAGCTACTGCGGCTTTTCATGCCGACGGCGTGTTATTCCATTTGTAATTAAATTAATTGGGTTTTAATTCAACGCGATAAGAGAGACAGCAAAAAAAAAACACAGGCAGTATTGACGCTCGTTCAGCTGTCAACAACAAATAACGAACAGAAGAAAAAAATATATATATAAATGTATTCGTTATTGAACCTAGCCTGACACTCGACAAATCGCGCAGGAATAAAAACTATAATGCAAACAATTTGATAATCACTCAATTGTAATCTTAATTTGCCTAACCTCCACTTAAATACATATATATTTTCATATAAGTATATAGACATGTAAAGGCAGAGAACGGGCTGCGAGTTGTGAGAGAACGCGCATACGCCATGTGGGCCAGACATAGATTGCCTGATTAATTAAATATTAATTGGCACTTGATAAGAACGACTCAATGCTTCGTCGCTTCTTCCATAAAATAAAACTCAATCCAACATTATCGCTCTCTACGAAATCAGGAAAGCTTTACGAGTATTGTGAAATTTCCGTGACAGTCGGGTGAACTCATTATATAGTATAGAAATTATAGTAACTATAGTAGGAATTTTCAAATATCATGCTTTTAAGGAATATTGTATAAGCGCCGCCGTTTCGTAACGTGCTAATTTTTTTCTAACAAGCTCTTTGGTCACTATTTCCTACATCAATTCGCTGCGGTCTCATTCTCGATTTGTTCCCAATATAAATTACAACATATGGCCGTCGATCTTACGCAATCGTTTAGTTGAAAAAATAACACCTCTAATCAGCGGGAAAAATATTATTTTGCTCAGAACTTTATTCAGCAATGAGGCGACACTACTTTGTAAAGAGTAAATACATTCTCGGCTTTATTTGCCATTTTAATGTATTGAATTGTTTTTTTTCTTTAATTCAAAGAATATATTTTGGAATATATTCCTAAGAAGCTAAATAAAGGGGAACTTGTGTTTGTTTGAGAAGCAAAATAAACATAATTGTGAGAATTTTAAGGTCTTCAAAATTAAACTTAAGTTGAAAACCAAATCTCCTGTTTATAAAAGTATGTGATTTAAAAATGCAAGGAATTTCCTATCATTTTTTGATTAAACATGTAATAAAAAATATTCTTAAAATAATTGCCTCTGAATGGCAAAACCCTTCGTTGAAAAGATTATATAACAAAGATAATTTATTTCGAGAACAATTTAAGTCTAGCAATTATAATTGCTATAGTTTACAATGAATAATCACACACTATCACTTTATGATTTACAACAAGTGTTTCATAATTTAAGTTAAGTTAAGTAATATAAAAAATTTCCTCTTAGGAACTTTCCACCAATACATTAAAATAAAAACACTTTTATTTTTTTATATAATTATATATTTTTTTCAAATTATCTTTTAATGATTCGTCTCAGCACTTTCTGCTTTTGTTTTTGTATTATTTTTTCACATTTTTTGTTTAAGTTTATGATTTAATGACTAAACAGCTACAGAGGATTAACGCTATATGGTAATTATAGTATATTATTATGCATGTATGAACTATATGTATAGGGTCTGTGGTATTATCGTAGAGTACTTTTAACGGCATAGCTGTAGCTTTAGATTTAGTTTAGTTTATACGCTTAGAAGTATCTTTAAATACACACGATCGATCCATTTTTGCTAGACTGACTTACTATGCAAATTACATAATACACAATCGAAATGTATAAATTTAGTTAATGCTCTAAATGGGTCTTTACGCTTATTGACTTATTGAAAGTAGTGCAAAAATAAATTATTGTTATTTATCCAAAAACAAAAACGAAACAAACGATGTTGATTGGGTTTACACGCTAGAGATTTCTTTCTTCTTTATGTACAATTAGGAAATATATATTTCTCTCGGCACTACATGTATATATACAGAGTTCGATCGTGGCTAATCAGGGTGCTTAGTCGGGTCTATATATCATATAGTATTTACAGGGCATGCATTTGAAACAACATTTGAAAGTATCGTAACATAAAATGCGCTAACATCACAGCAAAATTTTGGGGGTTTCCGCTTCAGCTCCGGCATTTTGGTTACCAGGATTCTGGGAACAATGGTTCCGTTGGCATCTCTCTTGAGCCAAATGGGCCACCACTTATCCCAGGTGCATTAGGCTCGGGTGGAAGTACCCGGCCATGGCCCACTGGGCGCCCTGCGCTCCCCGTCCTAGCAGCGCCATCTTGTGCTTCTCGATCTCGGCCTCCTGCAGCCGCTTGGCCTTGGCCCGCCGGTTCTGGAACCAGATTTTCACCTGCGTCTCAGTGAGCCGGAGCGATGAGGAGAACTCCGCCCGCTCGGCAATGCTGAGGTACTGCTTCTCCCGGAACTTCTTCTCTAGCGAGAGCAGTTGCTGGGTGGTGAATGGCGTGCGGGGCTTCCTGTTCGGTTTGTGCTTTCGCAGGTTGCACTTGATCCGTGGCGGTTCGTTGGCATCTAAATAGAGATGGTGATTAATTGTTGGAATGTTTTTTGGATTTTTAAATTTGTCACATACAAGAGTTCTTTGTTTGCCGGGTTTTTGATTTTTAATAGTAAGTACTCCCATTCCCCCTTGGCTTGAATAAAGAAAGAACTTTACTAATATATGTATATCCATTACAAACTCTTTGAACTTATTCCAAATTAGTCCCCTTAAACTTCTTATTACTGTATTTGCCAGCGGAACAAAGCCCTGTTGAATGTTGAATGAAATGGGCTGTCAACTGCCGTCTGTCCTTGGCCTTGTCAATTTGGCTAAAAGCGGCAGCAGCAACAATATACGGTAATTACTCCTTTAAGTGGCCAATAAATTTGCTGTCTAAACTATTTGTCAGACAAAGCAGCAGCAGCAGCCGCAGTAGCGACGAGAAATGCATTCCTCGATGTGGATGTGGCTGTGGATCCTCAACCCGTATCCCCTCGAGCCATATCTCAGTTCGATTCTTTCTGCACAGCAAAACAATTTTAATTTGGGCATTTTGTTTTGGCAAACAAAGGCGGCAGAGAGGCGAATGGAAAAAACAGGAAAAAGACTGAAACGTCGTGCAGGCCTTATAAAGACGCCGGTGGAGATATAGCAGCAGCTGTGGCAAGTTGCATGGCTTCGGAGTGGAGTGTTTTTAATGAAAGTAATGAGCTTGCCACAAACCACAGAGATGCAAATGGCATTTTAAAGATGCAGTCAGTCCGGGTCAGATCTCTCCCGAGATCTCTCTCCCTCCCAATCCCTAAGATCCCCAAAGGCACGCGTAATTTATTGGGCATTTTGTTTTGCAGTCGAAGTCGAAGCCAGAAACGTCGGAGGGTCGGGAACAGTGGAATCAAAATAAAGACAAATGCAAATTATATGCAACGCTTTAATTTAATGCATAATTGCGCAAATTGAAATTGCCGAGTGACAAACGTTGGCCAAGTTTTCTGCATGCCTTTTTTAATTGCTTTTTATGCTCTGCATTTGGCAAATGACGCATCAAACAATTATAATAAACAAAAGAAAGAGGAACCCAGTAAGAACTTGAGAATAAAATGTGAGGCCTTAAACAACCATTCAGATTCCAATATATTGTAAAAAGCATAAAACAAAATTAATATTTGTATAAATATGTCTTTTCTTTCCGCTTGACCAAAACCTAATGTGTTCACACACATTTTGTGGCACATTATGATACTCTCTTTGATAAACAAATAAATGTCGGACAACCCGCTATAAGGCCATAAAAATTCAACTCGCGATGGAATCAAAACTAATAACCAACTCGGGTCTGAAACACAGAGAGGTGCTGACCGGGGCTCATTAAGTAATTAGTGTGACATGCCAGAGTTATGTTAATGCAACCGGCTTATCGTTCCGATATGTATATATGCAATATAATTTCATTTATTTGTGGGTCTGGCGGGACTCCCCTCTCTGAGTCGTAAAGCCACTCCGGATGGCCAACTAACAAGGTGAAACGAAATGTGAACACTCCCGATAAAGCCAGTCTGGAATCCAGATTTCATATATATGGTATAATGAAGATGCCTGCAGTCGAAAATATTGTACCCTACAGACTCGCAGACACTGCGAGGCCTATATAAATATATATATTCTGTGTAAAATTTTGATTTGATTTCGGTTTTGTTTTGTTTGGTATTTTGTTGTCGCTCTTGTCTTGCATTGACCATAAATTAGTTGCCAAATTAGCATATAAACGAGGCCCTTTTTCTTTCTTTTGTCACAGGGGTTTTTATGACATTTTCTTTACATGGATTTAATATTTATTAGCAATTCGTGGTCCAATTATGACTGTCTTTAGTTTGATGGCTTTGTAATAATATTTATAAGCAGATTAAGTCAATATTTAGATTATTATCTGTTTAAAGAATGACAAGTTTCCTTGGTTTTTACATTTAACTAAATATTTGTATTATTTAAAACATTGCTTTGTATCGATACGTTTTCTTTACATTTATTTCAAAATTAATTGCTCATTTGTCGCTAAATTGTTGGAATGGGGTTTCCATTGCAAAGTGAGCTGGATTTGCCGGCTCCCCTCACGTGTGCCGCGCCCCAATGGTAATGCCTTTGGCTTTGGTTGCGAAAAACCTGCAGCGAAAAGCCCAAAGAGGAGACAAGAGACGAGAGAGACACGGGGGCGAGAAACCAGAGTGCGAGACTTGTTTTCGCATTTTCGCTATTTTATAGGCATTGTTGCTACTGGCTTTAGTGTACAGAGAAATATTTTTAGTTAAATAAATAAAATGCAAATATTGTAAACGTTAAGTTTCTTATAGTTCGAAGTGATATTTCCCTATAAATTGATACCCAACCATTGTTCAATTAATTTCTTAACAATTATTTAAACAATTCAAAATGTATTTTGTTTAAATATTTCCTTTCAGTGTGCAATGGGGCTGCTACAACGGCTATACGTCGCCATTGCCAGTGCAAATACATGCCACAAACGCCAATTGTGACATTTAGCCTATGTTTGTAATGGATTTTCAATTAATTTGAGTTCTCCTGTGTATTGTAGACGAGACATCGTATAAGAGCAGCGGCAGCAAATAAGACAGGCCAACAGGCAATTGTGAAATTTACGCGTATCGCCTCGGATCGGTTCGCGGAGGGAAGGCAAAAGCCATACCAAATCGCTGTATATAGACGAGCGGTGACAACGTTCGATTGATTTGCGGTGCAAATTGCTGGCAATTAATTCTTCATTAAAGCGTTTTCGCATAGCACTTGACTTGGCTCTATTTTTTCCATTTTCTTCGGAGAAAACCGTTGGGGTTGAGCAACGTTAAGCACCAGTGGAGCACCAGTGCCGGCCAAATGGGCAGATGGCTAATGCAATTACACGTTTACGGTCAAATCGGCAGCCGCTTGGGGGCCACATACATACATATATCCATCGCATAGGTACTACATATGAGCCGATTTCATAATGAGGGATTTTAATTAGCTCCAAATAGGAGCCAGCTTTAAATGAATGATTAGGCTAGCGTGATCGATTGGGTCCGGCCAAAAGGGAATTATTCCCCAGAGTGCGTGAGGCAATACAATTGCAATCTGCCGATGAGGGGCCCTAACACCGGTTTAACGAGTCAATTAATTAGTCAGAAGCGTGTTAATAATAACCAGTTGGCTTAAATCTCTCGGTGAAGGTGGAAAAAAGGGGGGATTCTTTTTAAATCAATAGGAAGATGTCTAAAAAAAATTACGGATTGCAATTAGTCAAACAAAAATTAGAATTTCAGAAGTTAATTATTAGGCAGATAACTAAACAGAAATAAAGAAAGACTTCAAAATAACATCCTTTTAATATTTTAAATTATCAAAAATAATTAAAGGCAAACATGATGAACACAAGAACAATTTTACAAAACAATAGTTAATCTAAATAAAATTTTTACTTTAATTCGTAAATTCGGAAATTGAATTGATACAGATTTTATAAAAATAGCTTTATTTACTTTTTAAAAACTTGTAAATTCTTTTTTCATAACCACTTTCTTATTAGCTACTGATTGAATATTTTCCTACATTTTTCCTAGTGCATATTGACCACTGCCCACCTGTGCAACTCCATGGAAAATCTTGTCACATTGCGTGCCTTGTCGCCAGTATCTATTTAGTGAGTGTTTTGCAATGAAGTTCGCTGCCTCTGGGCAAGATAAGACCTTTCCTCCGATATACACACTCACAGATATCACCAGTTCCCATGGGTTGGGCTGGGGCTCTGGGGCCTGTCTTATGACAGGTTCCAAATGCCATTTAATTACTCAGCTGTGGCACCGCACAACAGCACTATTAGCGAGCACAACGGCAGCAACATCCAACAGCTCAAATTAGTTAAACTACCAATTGTCTACAAATATTTGGCAATATGTTAACCAACTTTAACATACACACGGCGAGAGAGATATAGACAGAGAGAGAGAGAAAGGTTCGTTGTGGATCTACGGATAGTAACCTATTCCAGGAGGCCAGATCCACCTTCGCCACCTTGTCTGGCTTTGGTAATTTACTGCAAATAAATTTTATTTACCAAAAACATACATCAAAATGTCTGCACCGCCGCCGGCTTAAGCCCCTTGCTGCCCCTCGCTTTGCACGTTAGATGGCGTGCAGAATGCAAATATTATTTTAGCTTTCGAAGGAGAGCCTTGCAAATGGTGTTAAAACGCATGCAAACCGGGCCCTGCCCCCGGCTTAACCCTCAGCAGCCGCCGTCGCCTGCTGTCAACATTTAAATTGCTGCCGTTGGCCTGTTTGAAAATTGCGTGTTTTGGGGTGGGCGTAGTTGATATGCCACGCCCCAACGTTTTGGCCAGGCTTCTTCCTCTCTCTCTCTCTCTAACCAATTTCAGAGCAGGTTAGCCTGTGTGTGTGTTGCAATGACTCCCAAGTTGTTGCTCGTTTGTTCAGCTTGAAAATTAATTTCTATAATGGCTGCCAAGAATTGCAGCTGCAAGAGAGGCTCCAGGGGGTTAACAGAAACTTAAATGCTTCGTAAACACTGTGGAAAATATGTGGAAAATGAAAAAAACAAAAGGGAAAAGGGTTTGCGAGTGAGCGCACTGTACGTGACTTGACTGCCCTTGCAATTAGTTAAATTATGAAGGCACAAAAGCAAAATTCCCATTTTGCAACACGAAAATGTTAATCAAATTGCGAGGAAAACCAAAAGGAAAATGGTAAAGAAAAATGAGAATGGAATTGCGACTAGGTTAGGACCGGGTATATTACTCATAGATTTGATTAGAGAATTAAAATATATAACTAAAATTTAATTATAGTAAATATTCATTTTAAAATCATTTACAATTTTGTTTTTTGATTAAAAATCTTTAGGGACATTTTTCAACTAAGTCTCCTTTGTATAGCTTTCATAGATCTAAATATATATGCATACATTTTCTTGATCGGACAAATTTGTAAGTACTTTTTCTTTAAAAAATTCGAAAAATATATAAACCCAAAATTGTTAAAGAGTAAAACTTGCATAAAAAATTTCTTGAAAGGCCCACATTCACCCTACACAGAGACACACACACACAGCCTACACACAGTCCAAGCGCGCGTGTGTTCTCAAAGCCTAATCGGAGGCAGTTTAATTTAATAGGCCATGAAGGAGACGCCGACAAACGGTAGCAGCGCACCCGATAGATACACAGATACTCAACCTGTATCTGCAGTTGGCAAGGCACTAAGTACCTAACACTTGACATAATGCCGCAAGAAGATAGCGGCAGGTCAAGGGAGAGAAAGAGCGAGCTCTGAAGGGGATCTCATCGTCGGCTCACAAAAGACAGCAGCAACCTGCTGGGCTAATGAGACACGCTGAATATCAGAGGACAGGAACCCCAAGAAACAGCTGCCAAACGAAAATGAAGTTGTTCCCGGGTATTTTATACACATGCACCAGTTGTCAGCCAAATGACAAAATACGCGGCAAATGTTTGGAATACTTTATTTATCTCCTAGCCTCTCTTTTATAGAATTTGGACAAAAGATAACTCAAGTGGTTTGAAGTCGTCGAAGGGAAAATGATTGGCCCACCATTGGAGATTGATTTATTTCCACATTTCAGTTTTTCTAATTAAAGCCCATTTAGGTTTGTTGGAATTTAATATTTTGGAAAGGAATTAATTAAGCACTTTCATCTAAATTGAAAGTATGTAGGAGAAGACGAAACCCTTCCATGGCTTGTTTTTGTGTAAATCCAAACTGACAGCTCTATATAAAACAATGCCTCCAAAACAAACACAAAAACCAAGAAGAATACTTCGGGCAAACTGCATATATAAAAAGAAAATTTACAAATTTGCACGTTTTTTGCCAAGAGCTTTTTGTGGCTCTTTTCGAAGGGTGTTGCGGAAATGCAAGGTTCACATGCCAGTTGCCCGGCATCAAAGTGTGACCCGGCCAGGGTTTTCCCCCTGAATTTTCCCCTATATTCCACACACACACATACTCTTTTTTGGAGGCTCCAGGAAATGCAGGCAAAGTGTGAACTGTGCATGCAGATAGAGATCGGTTGTAACCCGCCGCCAGACTCGCTTCAATTAGTCTGGTTAGTCAGTTAGACAGTCCGTTTGGGGTTTTTTATATGCGTTTATTATTAGATTTTGGGGACAAATAAAAGGGGGCTGGCAGACCGGAAAGCGCCAAAAAATGAATGAATACTCTCGTATCAGACGGATGGCCAATTGAGGAAAATCAAAACCGACGCGACGTGACTCTCATCATCATAATCATCATCATCTTCACCATCATCATATATAGTAATGGGTCCCGGCAATCAGGCATATTTCATTGTTTTATTTAAGGCCCTCCTCTCGGCAATAATAATTGCCACGCACTTTGACTACAGAACTGCAGTCACGACGATACGATGGCTACAATGATGATGGTGACTCCGGCTATGAGGTGGCCATGATGGAGCACCCGCAGCCACACACCACATCGATGATTCCAATTAAGCCGCAGAGGGGCGGCCAAGTTAATTGAATTAAAATGCGACACAAAATGGTGTAGATAAACTTGCCATGGAGAAACAATGGCTAAATAAATCGTTCTTAAATATCTATGTATATATATATATACATATCTTGAAAATAAAAAGGATTTTGCTCTCTGAAATACTGTTCTATATTTTGTACAGGTCAAGAAATAATATATTAAGCGGGAGAAGTTAATAAATAAAAGGTCTAGGGGAAAGTAATATATAAAATCTTGGGAGTTTATTATTTAAAATATTTGTACAATCAGGAAATGTATTTGGAGAATGAAGAAATATATATATGATTTAAAAATCGATTATAAATATTTTTAATATTTTTGTAAAGAATATAACAACAACATTTTAAAGTTTTCCTATACATTTTCCAAGTAATCTTTGCACCTAAAAAACTCCCTGAACTTCCCAGAACCTAAGCACTTGTCTCCGATAAGGTTTATAATTTCCTTCCAACAAAACAACAAATAAATACAGCTATATATATATATGTACATAAAAACCCGGCAAAACAAACTCTCCAACCTAAGACAAAAAATAAATGAATATATAACGACACTTACCTCCTCCAAATCCTTGTCCAGGAAACAGACCCGGCGGTCCGAAGGGAGGCATTTGCCTGGCGCCTGGCCATGGCACACCAGCGCCCATTCCCGTCCAGGCCACAGCCGCTGCTGCCAGAGCGCTGAATGGAGTGGGGCGGATGGGTACGTGGCCGGAGGCCAAAGCCGCCGGCGACAGGATCGCCGAGGACATGTGCGTCCCCGAAGTATTGCCGACGCTGTGCGGTGACTCCATGGACTTGCCGCCGCCACTGCTGTCGAGGCCGTCGGGTGTGGAACGCGGGGAATCATCGGCATTCATGTCCTCGATATCGATGTCCTCCTCCTCGTCGTGATCGGGGTCGGCGTCGTGCTCCTGCAGGAGCTCCTCGTCGTACTCCAGATCCGAGTCCGTGTGACTGCCCAGCGGCGAGTGTCGCTCATTCTTGGTGGGCAGGCAAGGTGTGACTCCCGCTCCGGAGCCTGGTGCGGAACCCGGCGCCACGGGCGTAGAGCTGGGCGTGCTGCTGGTGGAGGCTGGTGGGGAATTGACTCTCGCCTCCGCCGCCTGTTGCTGCTGCTGCTGTCTCAGCTGAGCGGCCATGGCCTGGTGATGAACATGTGCCGCCGCCTGGAGCAGGTGAGCATGATGCGCCACAGCGGCGGGATGGAAGGTGGTGGTGGTCACAGGCACTCCAGCAGGAACAGAAGTCACAGCCGGCGGCGGGGGGGGCGAGCTGCTGGCCTGGGAGATGGGTGATGTGGCCGCTGAGCTCGAGAGATTCGTGGGTGCTTCTCCGGGTGCATTTGGTGGCGTTCTCGGTCTTGTGTCCGCCAGGAGGGAGGCTACACTGAAGTTGCTCAGTCGGGAAGTGGTCTTGTGCAGGTGATGTGCCGGCGGATGCACTGCGGCCAGCTGGAGTGCCGCTTGCTGTTGTTGCTGCTGCTGCTGATGATGATGCTGCTGTAGCAGATGCTGCTGGTGGGCCAAGAGCAGGGCCGACGGCGAGGTGGGACTGCTCAGGGGGTGCAGGCTGGGACTGAGGCTGGCCATGGTGTTGGAGCTGCTGGTGGTGGAACTATTCCCGCCGCCGCTGGAGAGGCTAATACTGCTCGGCGGCACAGTGGGGCTGGTCATCGTCTGGCGCAGGCCGGTCACTGTCATGCTTAACATAAAGCCTTCTGAAGAATTGGGGTTTTGTTTAGTCTTTCTCTGAGGTTGTTCCAAAATCTTTGCTGGTTCTTAGAGTTGTCTTTTCATTCTAGATTCTTGTGATGAATTCGAAGAGAACGTACAACTCCTTGATTGTTATTTAATTTCAGACTGATTTCATCTGCAGTCAGAAAAGTTATCTAAATTTATGTTCCCCTTATAAAGATGGAGTTATCTCTGCGAAATCGTACAGTTCACTTGAGAAGAAATTGTGGTTTATGCTGAATTTAAATGTTTAATGTTTTAAATAGTTCACTTTTTATTTAATTTATATTTATTCCGTAACCAACTTTCCGTCGGCCTTAATTTGTTAAGATTATTTTTATTTTTTTGTTAATTAAATGCGCTGCTGCTCGTCACACGCGCTAATTACACACACTCGCGCACACGCGGCTGTTGCTGCTTTAGTTTCTGCGGAAAATTGTTTAACGGAGAAAGAGCGTCCTCTTGAGATCACGTCTGTTCTGCGACTGAAATATAGGAATAATGCCGCCGAGCACCGCTGCCTCTTCCAAGCGCCGACACACAGATACGCACGCACACACGCTGGGAGACCGACAGAGCGGTGGTGGTTGGTGGTGGCTTCGAAAAACCGGCTATGCAGCTCTAGCTCTATCTTGCTCTTGCTTAGCGCTTGCCCCTCAGAGGCGACACCATTTTTATTGGCTCGGATATAGCCTTCTCCCTTGTGATTGCTATTTTCCTTTGCATTTTCTCCACTTTTCAACTTGCGCCGCCTTCTTTTCCGCTCGCTTTATTTCCTGTGTGGTGAGTACGAGGAACAGTGATGGGGCTAATGGCGGACTATAGTTGTTCCGCTTGCACGCCTAATTATTATTGAATAATTCAATCTTCAAAGCGTTTTTCCACTTTGTTCTTTTTTTCGCCCAGCTGCTGCGCGTATTAGCATTTTATAACAAGCGGCAGCGGCAAACGCTTGTCCATTTCCACTTGGGTTTCCCTCTATGGTTTTCCTCGCTGCTGCCATCTCTTTCCCGCCGCCCTCAATATCTTCATTTGACGTCTGCAAGTCTGTGATTTTACCAGATACCTATACATATATCGCTATATATAAAGGTATTAGTCGTCCAAAAAGAAACCCAAATTTAATTGGTACTCGGTGGCGTATGAGCAATGTCCTTAGCGAAAAATAACAATATAATAAATAATAAGCCCATCATTAAGTGAGCAGCATTATCGCAAAGCAGCAATCTCGGTCAGGAAATTATGTTTTTTTTCCAGCAGCCGTCTTCGTCAACTTGGTCGTCCTTCTATGTGCCTTTTATGTGTGTCCTTTGAGCGAGCACCTCGGCAGATAAGCCATAAAAATAAGCATCGGTTCGCATAAATCGGGGGTTTTTGACATCAAAAAAATCACAAAAATTAAGGGAAATCAATCAGGGACACTGAGAGAAGAAGTTAAGTAGTTAACAGAATGGAATTTTTAAAAATAAAACAACTCAATCCATTCGATATCATGTTCAATTTAAAACTCCAACATTTCACTTTTCACTTCAAATTATACAAATATGCAGCGGATTACTATGTATTAGCTTTATTTGATATTAATATGTACATATACAAATTTGGAGCAAAATAAATTTACTAAATATTATTTTGGTAAGCTATCTAAATAAATATATAAATTTAACAAAAAAAAACCTTTATTTTAATCCCTGTGCTTATTCCAGGATTTAATTTAAATTTTGTCTATCCCAAAAAATTAACTTTATAATGATCCCCCACCGAATAAACTGATTTAATGCAGTTTTCCATTTTTCCATTATCATTCCAAAGTGTTTTATAATTTGACTCTACAATTTACACTCATTTTAAGGATTATTATGCGAAATTTTTGGTTCGAAAACTTTTGCACGAGCAGAAGCAGGAGGAGCAGCTATGGTTTCGCAAGCTCCTTTGTTTTCCGCTGGAGGAAAATGGGTTTTTGGGTTCGGGCTTTGGGTGGGCAGAGTTTTCCTCGGGTTAAAATAGATAGAATAGAATAGAATAGATCTTAGTGGCAATTGTCAGTGGGGAGGTGAATAAAGAGCTCAGTTAGAACAGTTGACGAATGGCTGTCCGGCTGTCTGGTTGTTTTAATTAGTAGCCAGCATTTCATAAATATGGTTAATTGGGGTTTATTGAATATGAAACTAATATATTTTTAATTTATTAGCTTCAATGCTTTAGTTTATCATTTTGAAAACATTTTAATAAATACCAAATAAGACATAATTAATAGATTTTATGAAAAATAAACCTAGTTTCAAGTTCCCTTAGGAATTAAACTATTTATTCAACAGTCCAAGGGTTTTTATTTTCAAGACCTATTCAAAATCGACTTTTCCTTATCCCATTTCAAATTAAATACATTTTCTTCTCATCCTATTAAATTGAATACATTTTTTTTCATCCCCTTTTAAATTACATACCCGAATTGTGATCACCTTCTATTAATAATAAATTACTATCATATATTTGTTCATGTCTTATACAATTATTATTCATTTTACTCAATTAGGGCGCCGACAATAATCCAATTTATAGTCTTCACACATTCCCAGCCTTTCAATTAACTTTTGATATACATTTGTATGTATTTCTGACACTTTTTCTGACTTTACTGACTTCCCTGATTAAAAGCATTACTTTCCCAAAAGTTGAGCACTTCATTACCATGGAAAGGCCGCGAGAAATACAATTCCGCTTTCTTTTTAATTAAATATTTTGAAATGGCAACAAAATGCATTGAGTGAAGGCTGGGCTGCTCATTAATATTATTATTGTCTTCATAGCGTTTTCTAGAGTTTTGCGGAAGAATTATAGCCAATTACAATTATTAATTCCTCAGGCGAGCGTTTGTTTTCCCCAATTTATCTCATATATTTTCCCCTACTTAGCCAGCATCATTATTCATTGCGCTTTGAAATACGCAAATGAGCTCCGAAAAAAAGAGAGAGATACAAAAACGGGGCGCAAATTAATTTTTCAATAAACATCATAAGCGAGTCTCAGCCCCCGCCACTGACCACTGAGCCCAAGATGAAACGAAACCGGCAAAGGCAACAGCAACAGCGGCAGCACCACCACCAAGTCGTCCAATAACAAAGGCACCAACAAAGTCCACGTTCCGGCTAAGTTGGTCAATTGATAAATGGCCCTCGATTTGGCTGCGTGCAGTGATGCCAAAGCACCAGAAAAGTCTATGCAAATTTGGCTAAAAGAAGATCTCAAAAACTAAACCTCTTCATTTGGGATATATTTTTTGGATAAATTTTGTTTAAGAATTTTAAAGTGTTTTATAATAAATTATTCGGAAGATTTATAAGCCCTAATTTGAAATACAAATTACCTCCATAAATGAATAATTTTTTGTTATTTACTTTAGACCTAAAGTAAAATTCTTTAAAATATAAACAATACTTAAAACACAAATGCATTATTGATTACCCAACATAATTAGAGAATTCGTTTCAGGTCCCTTAAAATGTTTAGGCGCTTACATATCTCTACATTTAAAATATATTTAATACTTAAACAAATCTCCTTTATTAGGTAATAAAGAGCCAATATAACACCTCTAATTGCGTGGATAGAGGAGAGCAAGTCATTTTCAATTTTTCCTTCCCTACTCTCTGTATGTCTGTTTGTTAATGTTTTGATAGTTTTTTATAATTTTTCAAATTTATATATCCCGCCAAGCGATTCGTGTTTTGATTTTTAGAGATGTGGGGTATAGTGTGTGTGTATTTGTGTGGGTGTTGCGTATTTATGTGGGTGGAACATTTATTTATTAGACATCTGTGTGCCTTTTTTGTCCACCAATTAAATGAGAATTTTGTGTTTTATTCGGAATTAATTGCATATTCCGAATTGTATTGCATAATTGTTTATATCTGGGAGTGAACAATTACCCATTCAACAAATTGATTACTAGCCTGGGTTGGGATTAAAAAGAAAGATGAACTAAAGGGCTTAGCATTGAGTTAATTAATTGGATTTAAGAGTTGGCTAAATAGGGAATATTTTATATTTTAATTTTTTTGAAGTATTTCAAGTTGTTTAAGCTTGGAAAAATATTTAACAAATACTTTTTTATATTATAAAATTAAAAACTAGAATTTTCACCTGCCTAATTACCACCCTTTACTACCACTTAAAAAATTATAATGAGTATGGAATGTAAGTCCCCCTTTTCCTCCTCTCTCTCCAAACATAATTAGCAGCTCCACGAACTTGAACCCACTCCATCCACACTACCGAAGGACCTTTAAACGATGCTAATTTCATGGCGACTCCAGTAGCAACCAGTTATTCCGAGCGGGGATAACCAGCCAAGCGGCGCATAATCAAAATTTCATTATCCTTGCGATGCGTTAAATCGCTTAAACAGGCCGAAATAGCAATGTGCCAACATCCACCCACCCCGGACAGATCCCGAGGAGACCGAAAAACCAACAGTTGACATGTTGACAGTTCAGAAGCTCGTGTTTGAAGGACACACAGGACGAGGATGGTGCGAAACTCCGACTCAATAAACGCTATTGCTGAGAGATGGCTGAATCGAGGGGGAATTTTCGCCTTTTTGGCTTTGGGTTGTTATTGAGGGGTTGGTTTGGTGAGTAAATAAGCCATCCCCCTGCGGTTGTCAGTCATTTACGCACACACTAAACGGCGGGGTGGTGTGCGTTGATGATGGCGCAGCAGCAGCAGCGCTCGTTTATTGAATTACATCCGCATCGCTGAGCATTTAACGAGCTCTCGGGTGTCGTTTTGCTGATGGCGTAAATGTTTGGCAAACAACAAGCAAATAAATAAAGTTCTGATTTGCCACTGATTGCCTTGGTTCGTTTTTTTTGCCTCCCCCATTTTAGGTGGGATTTGATCTCCGGCGCAGTTTGGGGCTGATTGGTAGCAAGTCCACCATTCAATAATTGCAGAGAGAGAAAAATGGCCTCTCATTAATATTATAATGATATTATTACTTGTGTTAAAAGGAAAGTTAATAAATGTATTTAATAATTTGTTTTTATTTTGGTTTTTAGTTTATTTAGTAAATGAATCCTAATTTTTCATCCCATATGTTCTTAGGATTTTAATTCAGTTATTTAACTTATTTATTTAAGATTTATAGATTTTTCACAATAATATACAACCCATAGTTTCATTTTTCATTATTTCTTTTTTCATAAATTCTTTATAATAATTTTGGTATAAATAATTTCTTCATAAATATTAAAAATATATGTACAACAAGTGACAATAAAGCCCCAAGCTAAAGTATTATTTTCTTTCTGTGGCAAAACTCAAAGAACAGCAAAAATCTCGACGTGCGTCGCAAACTCGTTTATGATTATTATTTTTCGCTGCTATTTTTATTAATTCACTTTGCATTTATTCTATTCGACATTGGGTGTGTGAGAGAGTGTGTGTATTGTGCTGGTATTATTTCTACCTTAGTCAGGTTCTTATCTTCATTGCCGGCATAATGCCAGATAAGCGCAGGACGAAGTTGGCAAACAACAAGGAAAATTCCCACCACCCATTACTCTCAGGACAGACACCCTGACTGGGGCAAGCCGGGTGCCCCATAAAAATGTAAATCAAATAAATTTACCTAATATCAAATTTCCCCTTCAGCTGGCAGGCTAACAAGGCAGAGCAACTTCCTCCTCCTCCTTCTCCTCTTCCTCGGCATTTTATCCCGGTCTGGTCCCTTTTCCACCCCCAGCGCCAGCACGGCATCATCATCATCATCATTCACGCTCATCCTTTATCCGCTCGTTTAACAATCGTTTAATAATTTAGCCTGGTAAATAACACTAACACTCATCCTCCAATCCCGACCAGGCCCGGCGGAGACCCAGGAGCTTGCCAAGACTTGGTAAAAGTCGTTCGCTCATTGCGTTTCCTTTTTTCCTGTGGGTGCGGGGTTTCCGAGACTGGTTACAGTGGAAATTTTATAAATAAGTATTACATATTTTAAGTTACTTCACAAGGTTTAGGGAGTTAATTTTTTAATAAACTAAAATCTGTCTTACAATCGCCCTTAAAAAAAGCTGATAGCAATTATAAATATATTTTTAACGTTTCTTATTAGTATTTTCCTCTCTCAGATCTTTTTTAATTCGCATTTTAAATCCTTCAAGCCCCTAAAATATCGCTAATCCTTTTCGTTTAAATTGGCAAAAAAAAACCTTGTTATTTTATTTATTAATTTTTGGCATTCTGACACGGCCCACGGTGCTGGTGCTATCCTTTGCAGCATATTAGCTACTATCAAGCGCCAAACCGCAACCCCCAAACGCTCCCCCAAAAGTCAAACCAAAACCCATAACCCACAGAACCATGCTGGTTGGGACAAAGATGGCTGCGAGGAGGAGGATACTTGGCTCGAGTCATTTAGCCATTTAACTTTGGCTTAATTCAATTTGCAATTTTTCAAAAGCCTTCCAGGCGGGGTTTTTCGTTTTCGCTTGGGCCTTGCCTTGGGAAGCTGCCAGGGAGAATACCCGAAGGGGAGGAGCAAGCCAGCATACGCTTTTCAAGCGTTTTTATGGCTCTTTGCCATTTGGGGGTTGACTTTTGTAATTTCAGCCGACTGCTTCCTGGCGCAGGATGTGCGGTTCTGTCGCCGTTTATGTGCCACCATCTCTCCAGCCTCTCGGCAGCCTCTCCGGGCAGCTTTCTGGCTCCATGCCATCCTGAGCATATATTTACACATCCCCCCCACAACGGGGATTCTTTACACTCTGGAAAATATTTTATTATTTTTATTATTTATTATATTATTATATTTATACGATACGAAAAGAAAAAAAAATAATAATCGATCACTCCCAAAATCAAAATTAAATTTCCCTAAAAAAAAATCCAGAGATTATATGATTATTTTTCTAGGTGTTTCGTGCAAAGTCACCCCTGGCCAAGTCGGGTGCCCTTGCTTTTGGCTTTATTTGTCGTCGCTTGGCTAATGAATTTTGATTGTTTTTCGCGTGGGAGAGGACGACTTTTAGCCGACTTTGCTGACTTTTGCCGACTTTGCTCTCCATAAATGGTTGGAAGCCTTTGTGTGCTGCTTAATTATAACATAATTGCGCTTTGTGCGTACAAATTTTCAGCTTCCTTTCGGAGCGAAAAAGCTAGGGGGCCCAAACTTGGGCAGCAGCTAAAATCAAATTAGCTAAATGTATTTATCTTGTCAATTTGCAGAAGCGATTGCAAGCTGCACTGACAATCACACGATCCCAGTTTGCCCATCATCCTGGCCATTGGACAGATCAGTTCATTAGGCTCTTGACTCTGGGGCTCCCGATTCCCAGTTAAAGTTGAAGTTGAAAAGTTGCTAAAATGTTTACAAGTCACTTCGCGGCGATACGGGTCCAAATCGTCCTACCCTCTTGGTCAGAAGCTCCCAGAAGCTGGAGATGGATAAACGCTCTTTCTGTTCTCCATGACAGAGACGAGTACTGAGAGAAAATTCGTTCATATAATGGGGTATGTGGTGTAAAAAGTTCCCGTTTCGAAAGAGGATGCATTCTAATAATCAGATTTTTTCAATTAATTAATATTACAAAATGTATAAAACTTAAAGTAAAGCTTCTAACTACAATTTATCAACTATTTCATTGAAAATATGGTAACAACTTTTCTCTCTCTGCCCAGGTTTCTGGTTCCAAGACAGAGAGTCCGCGTCTGGGCCATATCAATTGTTTGCTTGCCTTAGATCTCTCTGTGCTCTCTCTCTGGGGCTACTTAGACCCGGCACATTTGTTTGTCAACTGCGTTGGCCCGCCGTTCATGGTCGCTGGCTTTCGTTGGCTTTCTGCTTTGCACTGATTGCACTTTGCACAAGGATTTCTGCCGGATTCTGGTAGCCAATTCTCAAGTCCAACTGCCTTGGTCTAAAACTGAAGCTGAAGCCTCTCTCGTGCGACGCACATAAAGTGTCATTCCGTAGCTGCTAATTGACATCGCACACAGCCGCCAGCGGTATAGCGATCCGGCGATCCTCTTGCCTCTCATCCACCTCCTTTATTTGCAAGCTGAAATGAAGGCGATTCACTGGCCAACCCAAGGAGCAATCCGCAGCCAAAGGTGGACCTAGTAGCTGGACAATGGTTCTCTTTGGTTCCGAAGGCCCATTGATGCGATTTGAATGCGCGAGCGGCTCGTTTTTTGATACCCTTTCCAGGGAAAGGTTTATTTACTAAGGAAAATTATTTCTTAAAAGATATTTAAAATTATTTCCTAGCTTTAGTGTAGCATATGATATATAATACCCTAAAAAATTAATTGAGTTGGAAGAGGAAAGAATATCTTTGGAATTTCTTTATGAACTTAGGAGAGCACGAAGGCATTTTATTTTATTGTAAATGAATTCACCTTTTTAAAACTAAATTTCGTTGTCGCAAAATTAGCTACATTTCTACAATATTTAATATAAAATTCATTAGGGCATTCCAGGTTCTGTTTGTTGAGTACCTAAATTTTCCCTCCACATTTAGATAGAGTTTATTTATAGAGACCAGTAGCTAGCTTCCCCATGACTCCACACACTCAAAGTGTCGCAGTTAATTGGCAAATGTGAGTCAAAAGTTTATAGAAAATCTGCCAGAACAATCGGCGCGCGTTGCCGCTTTGAAGTCATAATAGATGTTGGCTAGGCTACCGAGGAGGGGATACTCTATTGCTGTTATAGCCAAGATATTTCTCCTCTGAGAAGTGCCGACTTGGCCGCCACCTGACAAAGCCAGAGACCTCTCTCCCCAACTCCAGCTCCGGCTGCGGCTTCGGGATATTTGCATGGAAAATATTGACGCTTGGTAGTTGGAACGTCTCAGCCGATGAGCAAACAAATCATAAATACTCCGAATGCTGGACGATGATGGGTAAATGGTAGTAACTTATGGCCATGTTTGGCAAAGTAATTGAGTAAGTGGCGGCGGTGGTTGTGGCGGCGGCGGCTGACTTGTGACTTGTCATACCCATTAGCATCTGTTTGCCAAGGTGCGGATCTGAGCGCAGAAGCCGAAAGTCATGCGGCGTAACACAAATGCCACATTAATTGTTTCAAGTTGTCGTCACTCGTCACTTGGCTGGATGGGCACTCTCTCCTCCTTCTCCTCCCACCTCTAGTCCGACTCGGAGCCTCCACCGGCGTCGTCGGCAGCAGCCGTTGCTCCGCAAATATTTGCCATCAGTTTCAAGTGGCAGAGATTATGACGCATTCACGCCAGATCGCCAGGGAAAGAGAGGTAATTACACCGAAGAAAATGCAATAAATAATTAAATTCTCAACTAACTTAGACATCAACGGAAGCAAATATTCCTAAGTTTTCTTCATTAATTATTTTTAGAAATGTTAAAAAAAATAAAATAATAAAAATTTTAAAACCCTGTTTTTATATATTGAAAATAATTTACATATGATATTTTTACAGTCTTAAATAGTCCTCAAAATAATAATCCTCTTTAAGAAAAATAATTTTAGCTAATTCAAACTTCTCCAAGTGTAAGGACCTCAGATCATGAGACTCCGATTCGAGTGATATTTGCACTTGGTCTTAGCTCGGTCCACTTGTGTGTTCTAGTTTCAGTTTCCAGTTTTCAGCTGCAGTTATTAATTGGTATTTAAAGTAGAGAATAATGTTAACTCAAATAAAGGGACACACCACAAGCACTTGAGTCCTGCAACGATCTCAGCATCTCGCCTCATCCATCACCCACAGAGTCTCGAGTGCCGATTCAGGTAAGGGTATATCGGTGTTACTCTCTCCCCGGACAGCTGGGTGGCAGTCTTTGTTCTCAGGAGTCGTCCCTTCAATCTCAAGTATATACTTGAGCGAAATAAAGAAGACACTGGAGTGGACAGAGGGCGTCCCAGGAACGACAGGACACTTTTTCTGCACACAAAACTACCACATATACTTGGCAGGTTTATTATTTTCACACTAGCATCGAAAAAATAATTGCACGCTGTGAACTTAGGCCAGCAAGACCAAAAAGTCGCAGACGCTAAGGCACCACACCCTGGCACCTTGGAATTCGGCACCCAGGTGCCTATCCAGGCTGCGGAGGAACGTATACCGAGGCCAGACCTCGTGGCAACTGTCCCAGGTCTTTGAGTTCCAACTTTATGACAAGCAAGTCAAAGCTGCACTCAGAGAAATGTAACGTACTTGAGAAATTTGATTGATAAGAAAGGCAGTATTGGATTAAATTTAAGGTAGAGAAAAAATGGTTCCATTAAAAAATTTATCAAGGATTATTATTGTCGGAAAACTGTATATATTTTATACATTTTCTAGGATTTATGCTATTGTATTATTTTATTAGTGCACCTTTATGGCACTCGCTAGAGCTGGCAGCTGGGCCAAGCCAGCCAGCCTAATGGTTGGACACAAGCATCTAGTCGAGTCCCGAGCTAGCCGTTAAAACGACTGCCAAAACATTCAATAAATATGTTGGCTCATATAAATTATGGCGGCTAATGAACACGGCCAGAGAGTGAGTGTGTAGCCAAGATGAAAACTCCCAACCCAAACCCAAACCCCGACCCTAATCCGAACAGGAGGCGACACAATAAAGCGCAGTTGCATCTGCCACTAAATGCTGCCGCTGCCTTACGCTTATCAACCGCCACGCATCTCTAAGATTTCTTTGGAAATTTACTATATCAATAGCCGGTCGAGGAAACAACAACCACAATGTCGACACTTGGGTTAAGGTCAGGGCTAGCCCTTAACCCCCTGCCAGCGATCCGAGGCCCTCGGCTGATTGAAATTTGTGAGCTACTTGGCTTGGCTTTATGGCCCGCTAATTAATAAAGCCAGAGTCAGTTGGTAGCTGTTAGCGGCGTACAAATGGCCGGGAATCCTTGATATATGTGGCGTTGAAGGAGTGAAATTAAATCCTTAGTCCTTAATGAGCTGAGTTCAACAGATGGTATCGGGTTGGAAAATGTAATACCTTAGCTAACTTAACAAAACGGATTATCAACTTAAAATATACATATATACATATAATATATATGCATATTTTTGAAAAGGCTTTTTGTCTTTTAAAATTATGGTTCCCAATTATTACAAATAACTTCGAAATTAAATACAAAATGAAGTAACAGAAAAGTTTCGGTAGTGCTGTTCCGTAGTAAGTTCTGTGTAAGTATGAATCAGATTTACCTTTTTAAATCATTAAAAACTTAATTATATTAATTGTTCATTGAAATATTAATATAATACGCAAATATTTTATTTTTCCATTATTTATCACGCGAAAATTACCCCAAAGATCAACAGATAACCCATCGAGTGAACAATTGCCTTAATGTCAACTCTTACAAGTTAAAAAATCTATTGACAAAGAATTTTATCCCATGGGATAATTCATCTGCGATTATGACCACGGTCAAATCCGATTATCTTTGGCTTTCAGCGAGGCTGGGAGATCAACTGAAAAATATCTTTTAATTACGCTGCCCTCTTCGTCTCTCCCTGTATCCTTTGCAGTAAACAATGGCAATTCAACGACTAGGGCAGCTGTGAGGGGATCAATCAAAAAGTGCAAACAGGATCTTATATACGGCCCATAAGCGCATAATGGCATTTGCACTTTGACTTTCAAATTGGCTGATCTCCTCATGCTCCTGCTCCCTCTCCTCAAAGCGAACAAAGGCCCAAATCCGGATAATCTCTTGTAGCGAAATGCTGCCATTTGACACCCATCACAAGTGGCTGAGGAAAGGACTCTCGAGTACATGCATGTATCTTTTGCATATCCCATTTCTGTTCCTTTTTTTCGGTTTGTTTTTGTTTTCAAATTCTGGTGAATCCGAACAATCAAACAATTGCCCTGTCAGCAGAGATTGAAGAATGTCAAAGGAGCGGTCGTGCTTAAGGGGAACTGCAGTTCATATATGAGTATCCATTGTCCCCGACGAGTTCATCATTAAATAATTTTTGGGCCTCTTACTCCGCGGAAGAAATAAATATACCAAGTCCATATTCAAAGATTCATATTCATGTAATATCCAAATAATAAATAAATAAATAAGGTTAAAGTCATATTCCCGTAAATATCAAAACAATATATATCATATTGCCTATATTTCTTTAGGAAATAAGATCAAATTTAGTCCCTTCTTTCTTTAAATTTCTTTTTGTGTACCCTAACTCTCCCCCAAGACACTAGACACGTCAGCTGACCACACACGTTTAAAAAAAAAATGAAAGATAAATGTTCAAACGTGTATTTGCCAGCTGGACATGACTCGTCTGAAGTTGAAGTCGAAGAGATTTTCATATGCAGATTGCGGAGACGACAGCTGACAACTTTGTTAGCCAATTATGGCGATTTTTGTCATATTTTTCTTGTTGCCTCGTTGCAAATCGATTAATGACAGGCCCAGATGCTCACAAATTTAAAATCCCAATATAATTGGCTTGTCGCTCTCGTCATAAAGCCAGAAATAATGAGGGTGCTGGATAGCCACCTCCCGCACAATATATACACTACATGTAAGTATAAAAGAGGAGATAAACAAATGGCTGATAAACATCTCCGTAATGAGAGAACGATGACGACGATTCCCCGAGATCGTCACGAACATATGCATTAATTGTGAATTGCTGTTGGCAAGGACTCCTGCTTGGGGGTTTTAATGCGGGCTGTCCTTGCTGGTCGGAACGGAATTTTAAATGTGCCGACAAGCAATTGACACAATGGGTATAAAACGTAGGAGAAATAAGCACAATAAAATAAACAAAGATTAGAAAAAATATTTTTAAACGAGAAATAATGAATTAATTTTACTTTTTAAAAATAAATGTAAGTCTGGAGAGACTTATATTTAAGTAAAAAATTTTATTATACCATAAACACTATATTTTATTATTAACTAAAGGAATGTAGTAAGATTTAAAGAAGGAGTAAAGCAGATAAAACATTAAAATAATATATTTAAAAACCAGAACCATTATACTTTCTTTTTTCTTAAAGACTTATCGTACTCTACTAGTAATTGATGTACTTTATACGCTCCTTAGGTCCAAATATTACCTAAAAATCAATCTTATTTTCCCAAGAAGTCTGTTACTCATTTTACAATGTGTAATAATGTTTAGAAAAATAATAACTGGCTGCGCCAGTTGTTGGACAAACGCAAACGCCTCTCAAAAATGTGGCGGCAGGCGCTCTTCGATTTTTGGCACAGTACCTGCGGGGAGTAACCAAGACAATTTCCAAATTAAAATCCACTAAAATCCACCAGTTGACACGCTTCATATATCAACTCCAGCGGGTCACCTTTTTTCATTTCCGGGAAATGGTCCGGCCAGAAGAGCCAGAGGCCAGAAGGGGCGTTAAGGTCAAAACACACTTGGCACTTCGGCTGGCAATTAGATGCGCTTCACTTGAACCTATTTAAAATACAATCGAAACACGGCTGGGACTCACAAAAGAAGTGTAAAATTTTGTCTTTCTTCTTGCTCGTGTCTTGTCTCAGGTTTTTTTTGTTTTATTTCGCAACGGCCAACAATGCCCGGCCAGTGATAGGAACAATGCCCGAGAGCGAAGCTGGGCCAAGATCCCAAAACAATGCAGCCAATTTTAGCCGCGCGAAAATGTGTAACAGATACAAAGACCCGGCATTGTGTCTGCAGATACTCATACGAGTACTTGTTCTCGGACTCAGATTCAGATTTGACTCGTACTGTAGACCCAGTCACCAAAAGTCCTAAAACTCCAGCTGAGCCATCACACACGTATGAAAATATCAACGAAATTGGCCGTCAATTAGGCAGTTTTACTTAGGAAAAAGGCGGTTACAAAAATATTATACATTTTTCAGGATTTAAAAATTATAGCCATTTGGTAAGCCTTTTTTGAGTAGTTTAAAAACTTTTGAAGTTGTACTATTGGGATTTTAAATATTTTATATATATAGTATTTATTTTCAAGATTGTTTAAAAATAAATTAATTTCTGTTGTAACTGAGTAAAGTTAATATATATAAATAGATAATTTATGTCATCTCAGTTTTGATTCAAAAAAGAAAATTAATATTTTTCTTTCATATTTAATGTTTAAAAAATAAATAAATATATAACAAATAAATCTATCCAGATATATATACGACGTTTATACGACTTGGACCTATCGCTTATAAATTAAACTTCCTTGAGTGGCCGCTACAAATTTTTCAACACTTTTCTTGTCCCTGCATTAGCCGCTCCCCGCCTTATCATTAATTCATTGAAATTTTATACATTTTTCCAGTTTCTTTGAGAGTTCAATAAACCCCACAGTCGGCCCTAGCAGGCGACTAATTTAATAAGCTATGAAAATTATCAACATTTTTCCATTAGACCCGCGGGACTGGCCGTTACTCACTATCGCGCCCAAATTAAAACATAGCGCTTGTAATTGAGCATAAAACAGGATAACATCGCTGACAGAGACTCTTAGTCTTATCAAGGAGAAGCCACTGGAGATGGGGTCCCTCCACCCTCCACCACCACCAATTGGGGCTGTCGTCTCTCCATCTAATCGGCAGTCATAACGCTTGACTAGACCCCAAAATGCTTATCTCTATTCTTCGATTTGCTCACACACAAAAGACGTGTAATTATTCCAAGGGGTAGCGAGGAGATAACCCTTACTTCATATGGTCGGGGAAAACTCTCAAGATTTTTGGACTGATGCTGACAATTAGCTCAGATAACTTTCGATTTTGGTGGGTTTCGATTCAGTTTCAAGTTTCGGGTTTGAAATTTGTGTTCCCAAGGCTCCTCAAATCGAAATTGCCTGTCTAATTTGTTGAGTTATGGCGCCAAGTTCAGAGCGGCAGTTGTAATTATGAAAAATGGGGAAAATTATTTAGGCTGAGGAAAATATGGCTGTTGGAATATAAGGCAATTATATGCAAACGATTTCAAGAAAGTAATTTTAGCAAAAATATATGTACCAGTATATCTTCTTTAAGAAAACTTACAGTTGTCAGAACTATTTCTTTTGTGGCAAAATCACTTCAAAGGGATAGCAAATATAAGGAAACACTTTTAATATTAGCAAATTGCTTCCTTAATTAAAAAAACGTATGTTGAATACATTTCGAATATTAAATATTTCATAAATCGTAAATTTTAATTAAATTTAGTTAGCTTATTAATATTTAATTTAAAGCATTTTGTCTAATTTAAATTTCTCCTCTAATTACCTAAGTTAGTGCTCAAGAACAGAAGTAATTATGGATTATTATTCAACCATATGAAAAATATGAGATCTCATGTCTGCGTTTAAATTTATTCTTGAAAAACACAGCTGCTAGGCGTGGCCACTCCCTTGGCCAAACATTAAACGGTAGTTAGTCTGATTAGAGAAAGGCGCTCTTTCACTCTTTCTCACTCTCCCTCAAGTGTAAGTAAATATAGTGCTAGAGACGGCTTTCTCTGGGAAGCGTGCCCGCGGCTCCAGGAAATCACGAAAAACCAGAGCCATTTAAACGGCGCCAGAGGTGGACACTCTTTGTGGTCGCACATTCCGCCACGGTCGCTTTCTTTGAGGATCGCATTACGAAAGCAAAGGATGTGAATAAGGGAGTTGTCCTCCACCGGCACGGCTCATTAATATCACTCATATTTTTCACGCCAAACTGACAAGCGTTTTCGGTTGTGTAAAATGAGCCAAAGGGTTCAACATCGAATTAGATGAAAGTAAATTAAGAAATTAAATTAAAATCAAATAGAAAAAAAATATATATAAGGTTTTAAAAAAGTTCGATAAATTTTTAATTGAAGAAAATTTTAAGAATGAACCCATATTAAGGCTCAAAGAAGAATCCTTTTAAAAAGCAATTGTTATGTTCTTAACTCTAACATCCATCTGAAAAAAATACATTCTTAATTACTATATTGTTTAATAATTTAGAAAACAAAACCCAATGAAAAAGGGTGTATTTGTGCCTGGCTTCCATTTACCAATGCAGTCCATCAATCCCTAATCAATAATTTCCAATCGTGACATTTTGTGTTATGAGGAAATACACATGGAGGCAATTTAATCAAACTACACACAAGGCATGAAATGCGTATGAAATGCCATTTCATCAAATTTATTGTTATCGTTTTGTTAAAATGTTTAAGGCCCGTCCCGGCATGCAAATGAAATCCCATTTTGGGCAATTGCATTAATAGCGGCGATTGTCTCGCCTCGGGAATGAGAGTTGAATCGAGCAGGGAGAATGAGGATGTCGGGATGACCCGGCTCATTTATGCTGGTCAATTGCCAAAGTGACATTATTAACAGGCAGTCAGGCGGGCAGCGCCGATTGAGGGTATTATTGTCATCCTTTCAACCCAAAATGGCCGCTGTCATGGCCCATAGTTTTGGCATTCAAATTCTCGCCATCTCGCCAGCGCCATTGTTCGCGCCTAACTGTGCGTGCCGAAATATAAGCATGCGACAATATACATACATATATATGCGAAATGTCCAGACGTTCTCCCAAATAGCCAAATATCCCAGCGGGCAGCTGACGTCCAGCGATTAAAATCTCACTCGGAACTCAGAAGAGACCCCGCATGGGAACAGTGTGTGCTGAATCTGAATATTTTTGGGTCACGGTTGATTTTTATAGAATCATAAAATCGATCTTTAATTATAAGGGAGTGTTGATATTGTCTATGGGTAAAAATACTCCTAATGCTTTCTTATATTATTTTAATAATAATTATCAACACTTATGACTTTGCTAGACTTTTTCTAAAGGAAAGCCTATAAAATGTTGCATCTGCTTCCTGTACTTAAGCATGGAAAATTCTAAATGATTATAAATGTTTAGTAATTGTTTGTATATAATTGATAATTACAGAGCCACTCCACTGATCACAGCAACCGAGGACGACCTGTACCTCATCCAATTTTCCTGCGAAGCGCGGAAATTCCCACACCGAAACGGAAATACGAGAGCCAAGCTATAGGCAGTGAATGTTCGGTTCAGTTCAGATCAGACTGATTGCCGCTGCCAGGGATCGTTAGGATCGTTAGTGGCAGACAAGTTGGGCGCAACCGCAACAACACAATTTCCGTGAAAATGCGGCGAACACACGCGGCGTTTTCTGTCTGTTGAGCCCAGTGTATAATGGGATATAGTGTTGGATCGGAGAATTTTTAGAGGGGCGTCAGCGCCGGCGGCGTTGCAGATGCGCAAGTAGCTGTCACTTCCAACACATGTTTTGACCGTCTTAATAAATCATCGCATATCGGGCGTGTCAGCGAGCTGCCACCGAAACTATAGCCCTTAATATGTACCCAAAATTGACATACATACTAGGTTTTATAGCACTAACTATACAGAGAACATCCTATATTGATATGTCAATCAAGATCTCCCGCTTAAATATATTGTACATACATAAAATAAATAAATAATTTATATTCTTTATATTGTTAAAATTTTATTTTAGAACTTTTTTACTTATATATAAATAGCTATAAATTCCATAACCATGTTTCTCAGAACCGACCTATTTGACAGCAATCAAATAACGAATCAGCATAATTTAGCTTTGAGGAAAACGTAAATATAATTAAGCATCACTCAACGGCATTTTAATGAATTCCTAGAATTTATTAATAAGCTAAAAAAAAATTTAATTCCGCGAAATTTTAAAAACCTTATCTAATAAGAACTAATCAATTGAAACTTGACATCAAAGATGATCCCCCAATCACTTCTCCGAATAGCCAGATAATTATAAATCAGATGAGAAAATAATATATTTAAACAACTAAATAAAACATTGGGAATCAGAGCATAAATTATAAGCAATATTCTTTTTAAAAACATTAAAAACAAATGGAATTCGTTAAAAATCATAATGAAATATTGTGGAATAATTGACATTTTTAGAAATCTATAAAGATGACCCGAAAGTTATGTATTATCAGTTATCAATAAATATTTATTACATTATCAGGAAATAAAATTCAGTGGAAAATACACTAAATAAATTATAATAAATGTCTAATAAATTCGAAGAAAATAAGATTAATATATTTGCATGTAGTTTTGTAATACTTATAGTTAAAATGTAATTCCTAGAAACAAATATATATATATGCATACATATGTTACGTAATTTCGGCAGAAAACGAAACATATGTGCAACTTTTGGAACTTCTAAGAAAATGACATTAGTGTATTATATTATATTATTTCACTTCAATAAAACCACCTTTTTTACAATTTAATTGGTATTTTCTGGGAATATTGATAAATTCAGTCCTTTAGAAATTTTAAAAGAACAACAAATATCTTAGATATCCTTTATATTCTCTTTAGTGCTGGCATTATCCTTTAAATAATATTCCCGCACTCATAATACAAAAGACAATTACTGCCTACAAGTTTTCAATTGGCTCATTGTCCTCCCATTAATTTTCCATAATTCTCACTTGCTGCTCGAGGGTCAGGACTGGTTTATCTCTGCTAGACAATCTTCCAAGATGCGGCAGATGAGATAGCCCCGTGGCAAAAAAGATGCAAAGTCAAGCTGTCCCTCGGTTCAAGTACACCAAATAAATTTTAATGTTAATTCAAATGGAATCCATTGCCGGACCCAAAGAAGTCCATTATAAATCAAGTAAAATTCGTCCTTTCGTAAATTCATCGCCACTTTAGTTAACCCCTAATGACTTTTTGTGTAGGAATTGTTTTGGGCAATCAAGGCGAACCAGCCCGCGTCCCTGCGATGGGCCCAACCCCGAGTGTTAAATTAGCCATAGGGGAGGATTTCGGAAAGGACAGCAGGCAGCCAGGGATATGCGACGACCATGCAAAAGGTGCAAAATGCACAAATGAGTATAAATATTTTCACAATTAACGAGAAATTAAAGGCGACAAAGATACGAGGCGGCGGTAAAAAGTGACAGCCGCAGTTAGCAGCCATATATACACTGGGAATAATACAGGTGAAGATGGGAGATAATTTTTCAAATAATATTTTGTGTGAATAAAATATTTATTAAAAGTGTAATAATATCTCATGAAATGAACTTATAGTATGTTAAATATTATCTATTGTACCTTTTAGAAGGTATATACATTTGTAATGTATTTTTAATGAATTTTGAGTTAACAAAATTAATAATAAAACATTATAAAAATATTTAGTTGTGCATTAACGTTTAAAGCTACTACAAATTTCAACGGAAGATATTCTTATATATATATATTTTCGACTTTTTAACTGTGTAATTGATTATTTGTTTCTGAATATTCCGATTTTTTGTATTTCTCAAAAACTACTTGTATAATTCCAAATTATTTTGCTTAGTGTAACTGCTGTATGATCCTGTGGCAATCTCGATACCGATCCCTATACCGATCCTGATTTAAAGTCGGAGTCGGAATCACACAAACAAACAACCCCAGATGAGGCACTCGAGTCAGACAAAAGGGCAGAACACGAATTTAATAGACTACCGATGATGATGATGTCCTTCTGCTATTTAATGCGAACAAAATGCCTAATAAATTAACTTCACTTCACTTGGGTATCTGTTTGTACTGTATATGCTGTGTGTGTTGTGTGTGTCTGCTTTGTGTAAGTGGCCTGAAAGAAAAATCGTTTTCGAATGAATTTCAATGCAACGAAGCGTAAACCGTTTTACGCCGGAGGGTTAACAGGGAGCCTTGGTAAAAGGACATGCGGCGGCTGCAGACACTCGAGAGACATGGATATCCTATTAGACAGTTTATTAATGAATCCTTTCAATTGTTAGCGAGTGATTTCCCTTTCATATGCGACTGCTGCCATCACGGGACAATTAGACTCGGGACGCTGCCAAAAAATAGATTGCATTTTATGAACTGGGACTTAATGACCCAGAAAACATGCAGCCGTTGCTAGCTGCTTGTAAATATGATTGAAACAAACAGTAGGAATCGAATGACACAAGAAATATAAAAATAAAAATAAGAGGACGAGGATGAGCCAAGGACATGAAAGCTGCCGTGCCGCTCCCGAATATCCTTTAAACTCCTTTTCGGTGTCCACAATTTTCCTGGAGTTTTGACGCCCCGATTTTTTAGGAGGAAAATTTTTAAAAACATTAGAGATTTTGTTGTGATTTATGCGCGCGGCGGAATATCCTTGAAGTGGATCGGCTTGGGTGTGCTAGCAAGTGAAACCATTCGAAACCGATCAGGATACGGATATCAGTCAGTTGCAATTTAAATTAGATTAAGGGATATTAATTTTATTAAATATTGTCTTTATTTATGAAATTAAATTAAAATTAAAGAAATGGAAATGTCTTAGAAATTACTGCCAACGGTGAAAAATCTAAATTAAAAACCCCATAATAATATTTAAATGATAATAAAAACATATGCTTAATCATTTACTTGGTATTTCTTAATACATATTTCCTTAACAAAAATAATTTTTCCAACTACAAATCCTCAAACTATAAACATTTGTTTCCCATTTATATTCCAGAACCAACTTATTGTAGGAATTGGTACATCTGCCTCATGAATAGCATTACAAATTAATATTATGACCCGGGTGAAATCAATTGTCAACTTCTTCTCTCGAACCCAGGACAACGAGTAAACGAGTGAAAATGTGCCGATCGGCGCGATATCAATTTTTGAATTGGTTTTGAAGTGCCAATGAATGGCATAAAAAATTGTAAGCAAACCATTGAACAAATTTGCTCTGTCTCTCATTCTCACCCATTCATCTGGGTATCTATGTCCTTTGTAAACATGACTTTCTTTTAAGCTAATTCGATTATAAATATACGATTACTAACACACGATTGAGCGCTGACATAATTAAGACACAAGAGAATGGCAGGCAGGCGGCGAGTGATGCCTGAGCGAATATAAATGAATGGAAAGGATATGGTGGAATGGTAGCAGGAAAGTGATGTTAGTTTTGGCTTTAGAAAATGAGGCGTTGAATATATTACAAAACATTTAAATAGAAAATAAAGGTAACTTGAGAGAAACAAAAACAAATTTCTATTAAATACAACATTAATGTGTATTTATATTATTTTTATACAAGAGATTGCAAGAATTACATGGGTTGTTTGTAAGTATCATATACTCTTCAGTCTATATTTATGAAGAATTTTTAAATTATATTTTGTTGTCGAATTTATTATGAATTATGAAGAGTCAATTTTGAAGAGAAAAAAACAAGCAAGACAAAGGGAAATATCGCACATTGACCCAAGTCAATATTTCAACCGAAAAAACTAACCAAATAATATAGCCAGCCCATCAGCACTCTCTAAGAGTAAAATGACTATAAGAATGGATAGGTTTTGAAGGGTCTGTGCCATGTACATGTAGAGGAAAACAATGGCGATGGCCGTTAGTGATTGTCACACAGTCGCAGCGACTCTTATAACCAACTGACATTGGCTGACGTCCCGATAACCGACATGTGCTGGATGCATCTCATCTCATCTCGGATCGTCTCGTTTCCCGCCATCCTTAATGGCCTGCTAATAGATGTACAATATTTGAAATTAAAAGTAAACCACAAACAGGCCGGAGATGAATGTCCAACAATGGGTGAAGTCAGTTCCCCTGGTCCCATCCCATGGAAGAAGGGTGATTAACGATCAAGTAAATAGCTCCGAAATACTACTCGCCATACCACCAACCTCAAGGGGAGATGTAAGTGAAAGTGCCAGGAGTTTAGGGATTGATAAGGCCATTAATAAAATAGCTAAGATCGGCTGAAGGGGAACTTTCAAAAGAAAAGTGACCATTTATAAAGCATACATTATGTATGTATGTATATTAGTTTTAGAAGGAACATTTTTTGAGTGATGGAAGTAATATTAAGAACTATTAATTTCGTTCAATTAATATTATTTGATTTATTCAAAACTTCCTCAGCCACTCGCAATTCCCCCTCATAATTAGCTTGAGCTCGTGGGCAGCCACACCTTCGATTCGATTCTCGTTTAGCGCAATTAGCCACAATCGAGTTGATATGTCAAATTAATAAAATATTAAATTGAAGGTGCCCTGTGCCTGCGTCGAGGTTAAAGTCGCATATATTGTGCAATTTGAGGCGTTGATTTGTTGGGGAAACCTGATTTTTATTCTTCTCCTTTTTTCGGAGGATGTAGTTCTGTTTCTGTTTAACATCGCCTTCGATAAATTATCACAATTTGCGTTGGGTTTGGGAAGGCACTAGCCTCAGTTGCTAAATTAACAGAAGCCGAATGCAACTAATTTGCGACAAAACGCCCTCAGGTAGTGGCACTTGGCCAATAAATCACGCCAACCTAAACTGGGCTGGCCTGGAGGCCAGAATGTAGGATCCGCGCGCAGCCCAAAACCAGCTCTTGGCATCATTTGGCACTCGAATTTGTTGTCGTCGTCTGGCGCGCCAAATAAATTGCCCTTGCCCGGCACTCGTCCGGCTTTTGGGACTGTCTTTTTCCTACCCCTCCTCCTCCTACTCTTGGCCAACTCGGATTCTGATTTCGGGCGCAAACTCGGCCGGCAATTGTGCAGGATCACCATGAAATGGGATTAAATCGGACAAAAATGTTCGTTAGCGTCAATGAAAAGGCCAAAATGCGGTGCACCAAGAAGGCATGAATGGGAGCTGCGACTTGTGGCCGTTCTGCAGTGCCAATTCGAAGGGGAACACTTTCAAAAAATTGCACTAATAAGCCATCAGCTCTATCAAGATATTGACAACCATCACATCAAATAATTTATAAAAAAATATATAAAAAGAAAAGAAAGTCATTAGGAATGAAAGTGAAATATACAACAATATTTTTCGACGAAAGAAATGTTAAAGAAAGGAAAGAAAATTGAAAAATCAATGTGGTTTATAGAGCTTAGGAAAGTTAACTATTTTTTTAACAAATACTAAATATATTATTAGTTTATGTATAATAAAAAATCATAAAAAATATATATTTAAAATGTACAACTCGTATAATCTTAAAATTGGGAATTATTTTTTTCAGTGCTTTTTCTGGCCAACAACAAATTAACACCTTGGCTTTGTGTTGCCACTTTGGGTACAAACAATAAATAAATATCACTCCCCGCAAACTGGGGACTCTGTCAGAAGGAGGCAAAGGAGCTGCTGGGCCGCTGGTTCGAACAAGGCCAGTTCCTGTGCATTGAGATTGGCCAATTTATCGTCTTTTAATTAAAGTGCAGGCGACCCGGTTCTCCGTCAAGAGAGCGATGATCGGCACGTGATCTGCATCGCTTCGATGCTAGGGGGCCAGCTGCATTACACAGCTTCTCTTCTCAATTAGATTGCGATTGCTGCTCAAGGGCGGCGGGTAAACAATAAAACAATAAATCACCAGATAGCTAATATAGAAATTGTTTAAACCACAAAAATAAATATGTTAATAGTAAAAATATATTAAACATTTTTAATTTAAAATATTTATCCCTAGTTAGTGATTTAGAATAGAGTATCATTTCATACCTAGATTTGAACACATCTCTCAGGACTCATACCCAACCGCAGAATGCCTCCTTGGACTGCCTCCACTCAACACTTCGCCACTTGGTAATCGACACTCGGCTTCAAAATTGAGTAATTTAACTACTCAATTCACGATAAATATCCTACTGGGCAGCCGCAGGAGTCGATCACCGATATTGGATCTCGAATCACCGATCAGAGCGATCAGCGGGGGTGTAGCCTGGTCTCATCTCCTGACAGGCTCCTCATCTTTGTAGCTCTGAAGCTGGGTGCATTTATGGTGTTTTTGAAATTGCCGATCATTAAATAGAGACGTGCGCGGTACCAGCGAGGGTTGTATATGAAGTTCCTAATATATTTTCTTTCTTTAAATATATATTTATTTTTTCTTCTATATCCTTGTAATTTGTAATTTACAAAAAACATATACCTAGCTAGAAATACTTTTCACATTTTTTTTTACTGCTTACAAGCTGCTTACCGCCCCGTGATCGAAATGATCGGTATTATGTTTTGTGATCTTTTTTACCAGCCGATCGTTCAACTTAATCATAGTGCTCATTGTTTGGACTCTCCATCCGCAGGAAAAGCCAGCGAGGAAGCGGGGAAAATGCTCGAGGAAGCCGGAGCCCACGTTAACAACTGGGCAGATGTAACTACAAGATACTACATACTTTGTTGGCCAACTGCAATTTAGTTTATTGTTATAAGTGAGTGAGGTTAAGTGCGAGTAATCTACGAGAAGCCGTCCTCCCAAGTCCTCCCGATCATTATAATCGGCATCATCGTCATTTGTAAAGAAGAATCGATTGAAAAAATAGTGATGATGGAAAGTAAATAAAGAAACCGAAGAGTAAAATACTCTGTGATGTAAATAATTACCATATAAGTATTTTATTTAGAATGGTTTTCCTTTTGATGTTGGCAATACGAATGTGGATATGTTCACAAACAGTCATAGAGAAGTCTTTAAAAAGTGGATTTAATTTGCTTTTCAAGGCATGTACCTTAATGCAGAGATGCCAAGCTGAGCTGAGCCCACAATACATTTTTTTTTTTGTTTGTTTTTAAAATATTAACCTAACAATAATTCCTTTTCCCTTTGAAATATTTTTGGGAAATTTCATGACACCACATGAAAGAGTATACATATTACAACTGATTGCATTCCAATCAAGCAGCCAAGTAAGTGGCGATTGTGCCGGAGCAAAGGTGTTATAAAATTTGTTTAACTTAATTTCAGCGAGCGCCGCTCTTCAGATATAGAGAGATATACATACATATATGGTATAGAGATAAAGAAAGAGATAGATAGCACAGCGGGAAGCATGAGGCAAAGTGGCATGAGGCGGCGCTCCTTTAATCAAGACATCGAGGCAGGACGATCAATCAAGTCATCAATTTGAATGTGTTGTAGCACAAAATATAGTAATTTTCAATAAATTTTCAGCAATAATTCAATTTGCAATTATCTCAAGTGTTTTGACTCCAAGACTTCAAGACGATCCACCGACCAAGCCACCAATCGATCGTTGGATGGATGGCCGGTCATCAAGCGGAACAAATGATCGGAGTGCTTGGGGCTCGCGGCTCACAATATATATATGTATGTATGTATAATGGGCAAGTCTTTCTGGTGTAAATGAACCCAATTGATTATAGCGTAAATTAACCTGGGGTTAACAATGTTTGGCCGCTATTGTTATTAATCACGGCACGTATGAATGCCTAATCAGTTTGGGAATTACCAACGGTCTTGGGGGCGGCAATTGTCAAAGCCTTTCCTTTCCCATCGATTTCAATAAGCGATGATTGGGCCCGAAAGGAAAGTGCGATCAGAATCTTAGGCTAACTGAATAATAAAAACAAATAGTAATAATGGTCCACAGAGTTTCTCTAAGCAATAAATAATTGTTAACGATCGAAGCTTCTCCTCTATTGAAAACCCCTTCAATTGTATCGGGATCTATCTCTGTGCTATCCTCACAATTTCCAGTATTAATTTTTCATCATTACAATTTTCACAGCCTCCTCCGGGGCGAGAGAACGTCAATAAATCAATCAACAATGCTACAGCAGTTCAAACTTGGCAGACACTGTGTCTGGGCCAAGTCATTGGCCTTTTGGGCCATCTCGTTCATATCTCTGGCAAATATGCCAGACAGCTTGGAGCCACCGATCGTTGATTTGTTTACAATTTTATTTATCACAGTTCATGCTTAGTTGGCACTTTTCTTCTGTGGGGATTTTTCATTTGATTTGAGCCTGAAAATGCAAGGGGGCTTAATGTCAATAGAACTTCTTCAGCAGCGCACTTTGAAGTGGGAAATTGACAGGCCTAATGATCTGACTTTTTGGAAAAATAATTATTGAAGGAGGGTCGTTCGAGGCATTAATTCCGAAACTTCGATTTGAATAGAAATCGTCAGGGCCCTGATATGAAGGTGAACTAATCTGATGAAGTTGCATATTACAGAAGCTGAAGAGCCCACACATCAAGAAAATAGGTTTTAAGATCTGATTAAAACTTTTACTTAGATACGGTATTTATGTGGATTAATTTAATTTTAAACTTATATATATAAACCTATTTTTAAAAATATATTAATATAATGAAACTCATTTAGCAATTAAGGGCTTCAACTTGAACTAAATCTATCTTATTAATTTTCCAAAAACATCTGTTTTTAATTTATCCTCCAAAATTATTTATTATCAAAGTTTTAAGCTCAAAAATAATATAAATAGGAACTTCCTTGTTTTGCCCAACTAAACGTAATCGCTCTACAAACGAACCCCATCGTACGAGAAGCACCCAAACATTACCCTCGGACTTTAATACCCGTCCACCAATATTTCAAGATCTTTGTCACTGAAGAAAATTAATTCAGTTGTCCAATTTTAGTAGCATTACTAAATAAATTGCCCAAATGAAAGCATCTCTGCTATGAACTCAACCACAGCTGCTGGAAAATGCAAACTGCAAAGTCCTCACTGACCGGAGAGAAATATAAAATATTTTGATGGCCGAGCTGCATTCATGTTAAGTTAAGCCTGGTTTATGAGTATTGAGAGTGCCAGGGTAAGTGAGGAGTGGCGAATGGCCGGGTCCCGTGATTGCAACTATTGTTGTGGGCCCCAAATTCAGCATGAAGTTTAAGGCTGCCATCAAATTTGGTAAAGACGATTTTAAATGCATCGCATGGCATGGCGGCTTATGAGCTGTCCGAGCAGGAGTCAGGAAATTCTACGTAAAAGCCCACTCCGGCCATTGTAATGCGCCTTTGTGTTAAACAAATCATAAATCAATAAAAAGAAAAACTAAGAAGAGGCATTCCAGCCCCGCAATGGAGTCGCTTTGGCTGCTGCGGTTTGGATATTACACAGTAAAAGAAAATAAGATTTAACAAAGTCATTTATTTCGTTCCCTTCATTTATTTATTCCTCTTTTTTTTTCTTTACTAAAGCAATTTAATCTTCAAAAATTTATCCAATTATTAAGAATCAAATGCCATAAAAAAACCCTAAACTCTCTCTATTTTTCTTTTTCTTATCTGTAATTTTTTTCAATGCACTTCCATCTGAGACTTCAGGCTGAGTCTCTGTGTCCTGTCCACGGTAATTGCGCATACACCTCGAGGACTCGGGGCATGGGGCCAACAGCGACAGACAGTGGACTGCAGAGACAAAAACATCTTAACTTAGTGGTAAGTGCAGTCAACTAACTGCTACCACTAACAAAGACAACAAGCCAGAAAGCCAGCAGCATGGCCACGTTCCGCGGCCAGAACGCGAACCCGAACTCGAACGCAGCATGTGCGGCTGGTGGAAAATCGTGCCCCAAGCTCACGACTCCCGGCCAGAAACACTCAGTTGGGAAGAAGGGAAACCAACCCAGCATTGACCGAGCCCCTTTCGGGCCCAGAAGAAGGCAAGTGCCAGAGGCTGTAAAACACTCAGCTCCCAAACGAGTGGGTGGCTAGGCCAGCACTGTTACCAAGTAAGTCTAGAAAGGAAATCAGTAAATGGATATGGTTCTTTGAGAGACATACAAGAAAACCATAGAATTTGTAATTGTTATTATATTTTTAATAGAATTATACAATTAAATTAGTATTTTGGGTTCCTATTAAGAAGAGGAATCGAATTGTAAAGTTCAATAAGGCTTGTGGACAAATCCATATATTGCTCTAAACATCATATTAAAAATATCCTACCCTTGGATATGTCTATCTTTTATTTTGCATATTTTCTAGAACATCTTATAATGTAATATTTTCCTTTATATTTTCATGTAATTTTTTTAGCAATGCAACCCACTGAGGACAATCTGTGGCGCACTATGGAAAATTGTCGCGCCGCTTAATCGACGGCCAATGTCGCAACAGCAGGCAGCCTCAAATGGCTGCTAGAAAAATTATTATCATAGCCCGCTGGTCTCTCATGGCTTGCAGTGAAAGCCTCTGTCTTCGTCGCCTTCTCCGACTCCGAATTCGACTCCAAGTCCCATTCTGTGTCAACACAAAATGCCTGTCGAGGTGTTGGAGAGTTCACGCTTTTGGCAACAACTACTAACCTGGCCCTCAACAAGCATATTAAGCTGCAAAATGAAGTTATCGCCTGGCCTGGCCGGCAAACAAAAGGTGCGCTTGCTCTCTATGAAAAACTGATTCATGACTTTGGGGAAGCAATTTTTGTTTAGGTCTTCGATTTTCTTGGGTTTATTTTTTACGATACTTTTTTTTTGGTCGTGCAGCCGCGGCACGGCAAAGTTGTTGTAAATTTGTTGCGGCTCTTGTTGCTGTAGGCCAAAGTGGTGATTTACGGCATGCGTTCAGCATCCTGGGCCCAGGCTTCGGAAATTTGCATGCCCAGTGAGCGAGGAGCGATCCTGCAGATAATAAAAGCTGAAGCTGGAGCTGAGGACGAAGCCAACGCCGGGAGCTAGCCACAGCTAGCGGCCAAGATCTTATCTGGCTGCCTGGGCCAACGCTTTGGGCCAAGTGCCATTTGGACGCAGAGACCATAAGCAACAAAAAAAAAAAAAAAAAAAAAACAGAAAAAACGAAAAGAAAATAGCCTGGAAACAACCTAAAACATCCAAGGGGACAAGAAGAACGCCACGCTTAGTGTGCGCATTTTATGATTATGTTGTTTTTGATTTTCACGATCAGCCGGAGCCAGCGAGTCAAGTATTTAGTGATTGCAACTAACATGGCTAAACAGGACATGGCTTTAACCTTTGATCGTGTTACTGATCGTGGCATAATTACTACCTCCAGACAACATAATTAACAGATGAATTTGTAACAACATAAACAAAGGGACTGTTATTAGCACGTTTTCTACGAAATTATTACAGGTATTTATAACGTTTTTAATTATAAGAAAACTAATAATAAGTAATAATAAGTTGCTTGTTATTAAAAAAAAAAAACAATAAGGGTTTATTGATAATCAAGAACATATTCAATAAAAAGGTAACCCTTTCTTGATTACATTCTATGAGTATTTTTTTTTTAATTTATTTAAATATAATGGATGGGTTATGGGTCATTTTTTGGCTGAAATAATATAAAATCTTGATTAGTTTAATTAAAATGCAGCATTTAGTTAATTTCCTTGATTGGTAAATAAATTCAAGAAATGGTCACGACTTTGCCTGATAATTAATTAGCAAATAACGAAGGCTTGATTAAAAGTCGATCGCGTTATTGATTAAAAGCCTAATTTGAATATAATCAATCGAATGAAAATGTTACAACTCTTTGAGAACTCTTTTCAAAACAAGAAAAACGATTAAAACATGAATGGATTTCTACGAACTACACAACATGACTTAGCTTACAATTAATTAACAGATGGAGTTGTTTTTTAACTGTAATTTGATCGTGTCACTGATTTAAAGCACAATTAGAACAAAATACCAAATCTAAAAACAATGACGACAAGCTTTACAATTTATTAACAAATCAAGTTGTTGAAACAGCAGGGTGAGTGGGATTTGTTGCAATTGAAAATGAATGAGTATTTTAAGATATATTATTATAATTAAAATTGTACTATTTTGTAGAAGAAACAACATGTTTTCATTATATAAATTGATTAACTACGAAAGTAATCGTGTAAATTATTTTATAACGTCTTAATCATCCTCACAGAAATTGTGTTAGATCATAATCGACGGTAAATCAAATTCAAAAATCTTAAGCAGCAATTAAAATGTCACAGATCCGTGGAAGAGTTGCCCTTTGTGACGGTTAAAGTGATTTATGTACTGCCAGGGAAATATTCAAAGGAAAATCAGTTAATAGTCGTCGCCCTGCTCGCTAGGCATTTAATAAGGATTTATTGTTTCTCGCTAGATGCTTATGCCGCCGGGCGGCCGACCGCCAGGCAGAAGCCCCAACAAATCCCGAAGCATTTACAGCTGGCAAACGTCTTAATGGGCTATTAAGTGGACGCACATCTATGTATATCTTCATAGGAGCAGCTCACACACAGCCCAGAAGATGTTTTAATCAGCGTTCAAGAAATTCGGTTTTGGTGGCTCTCGACGCTTAGTTGGCGTTTTACGAGCGTGACCAAAGAGATGGGCACTGGGAAAAAATTATGGTAGAAATTATTACAGAATTGAAATTAAAAAATATATTTAGTTGCCCTAAATCCGAGGGGGCCAGCGATTTTCCTGCGATACTTTTAATTGTCATTTTTTTACTTTTAATTATAAATTAAATTATATACTTTGTTTTTTAGATAAATAAAAAAATGTATTTTTAACTACTATTTTAAAATCACTCTTAAAGCCTCCAAATATATAAAGCCCTTGCTAAACCAAAATGTTAAACAAAAAATAAAATACAAATTGCTAATTTCTTTATTTCTGTTTATGAGAAATAAATATTTGTAATATTTAAAATATTATATTCTTCTCATCCAATTGTTTTACAATTTTACAATCCCCCCTAGTTTTTCTTTCTCTGAAAGCTTTAAATGAATTCGTTTTAGGGTCTCCGGGTTCTCTTAACCAGTTGCCACTGCCGGCGGCATTCCAAAGATCCCACTCATCATAACATTTATTTGTTATTTGTAAATCAAAAGCGCATTTAAATGCCTTTTCCAAACAGGGAAATAAATCACTGCCTTGTGACACGAAATTCGAGTAATTTAATGGATTCAGTCCCTTATTTTATGACACCCGCTTCTTTAATTTGTTAATTTGTTTTTATTTTTTTATTTTACCCTCTCATAGCAACACATGCTGCAATTTATGACTGTGAAGGCTGTGAAGAAGCTTTTTATGTATTTTTGAGAAGCCTGGACAATACTTCCAGGAAGGGAAACTGTGGGTAACTAACTTGTGATCTATGGCCGATATAAATACCCGTGAATATTATATTATATATATTTCGTACTTATTTTCTGATTGTGCTGCCAAAAAATGGCTGGGCTATAGAGTCACTTAGCTGTCGCTAAAAAGGACTTTGCTCTGGTTTTGTATGGGTACTTATTTTTCAAATTAACAAAACATATATAACATATTTTTTTATTTTATCGATGTTCAAGTCTTTCATAAAAAAAAAATCATTCAAACATATACCAAAAAATTTATTAAAATTTATGGTTAAATAAAACACAGTACAGTATAGTTTTAATATGAATTTTTACTATTGAATTTTTTTTTAGTTAAAAAATAAAAATAATAGCAATAAGAGAAGGAGGTATATCCTGGTTTTGCAGATTCAATTGCAGCATCCCTAGTTTGTTATTATATGGTCGCTGTTAATTTTTTTATTGTGGAATGAATGATCGAAAGGAAGTTGCAGCATTGCCTTCATATATTTGTTACCTTCATTTATATATTATTTTTCTGGCAGACTGAAGCGTGGTTGTCACGTTTTGTTTGCTGGCAATTTATGCGATGGCTGACGATCCTGCTTTAGTTCAGCATTCCCAAACGCCGACAGGAGGAAAAAAAAGGAGAGCATAAAAAAAGGCAGAGAAAAACACAACGCCAGCAGCAATCCTGTCGAAGCATTCATCAAAAAATGGAAACTAATTTCCTGTCAGTTGTTGTTGTTGCCGTTGACGCTCACAATGGCTTACACACCTTCTTCATGATGATGATGTTTTGCAGCTCTTTTTTTTTTGTGTTCCTGTTTTTTCGATGCCATTTCTGTTTTATTATCCTTTTTATTATTATTTTTTTTTTTTTCTTGGCTTTTTATTAATTTTTTGCCGTCTGACTTTGGTCGCGATACAATGAAGTGAAAATGGCGCTGACTGCCACATAAATTGCCGTCGATTGCTGTGCGTCCTTCTGCTGCTCCTCGTTTTCGACGTCTCCTCTCGCCAGCGTTCGCATCCTTGTTGTTTTCGCCGTTATCCTCACTGTGCATATGGCGAATTTATCTCCCTCTTTTGGCCCCTTTGTGCTGTGCAACTGCCATTTGGCTGGCCAATTTTAATTGAAAAATTTTGCATATTGATCGAATTTTTTTCTACCAATTTTCGGCTCAAAAGTGTATCTATAAGTGCAGTCGAAATGCATTCAGAAAAACTCTACGTCAATAGCATTCATGAGTTGCATTTAATAGACATAGATATAGATATTTGGCAAAGAGGTTGATATATAAAAAAAGATATTTTAAGTTGACAGTTTGGACCTTTAATCGTACGAGTTAAATGTGTTAAGAAATAATAAACAAAAAGTATACAAAGGAAATATTTTATTCATATTATATACATATAATATATTTCCAACACTGTTACCCAAAGACTTTTTTCTGTTCTAAGTGTAGCAACATATTTAGTATGTATATAATCTAGTGCCGCGTCCAATAAGCGGCACTGGAGGCCGGCAAAATTATATGCTTTTAGGGATAACCTTAATGCGAGCTTGTAATTTTATTGGACGAAATTACAGAGAGGGATGAACCCCAGCGGCAGATCGCGAAACAAAAAGGCAAAATTTTCTTACTTGCCCACTTAACCTCTTAATTTGCGACAATAAACTAAACCATCTGCGCACTTTTGAAAGGAAATCAACTTGACTGGAAAATAAGCTAAAAGCCGAAATTATGAAATGCAATTTGGAAAATATTTGCAATTGGCTGCGCGGCCATTAAATGGCCGACTCCGGAAAAAAGTAAAGGCGAAGCGAAACGAAACAAAACGAAATGAAATGAAAGGCAGCAATAATACGTAATCATAATAATTGCAGCGAGAGGCGCTTTAAAAAGCAAGAGACATAAAGGTAAAAGAGGGAGTGGGGGGAAGCAGTGGAAAGCTGGGGTAGAGACGAGAGTTAATTAAGACGTTTTGCCCAGCGACCAGCGATCGTTACCGGCTACGTGGCGTATACGCAATTAAGAGTCGCCAGGCATTCAAAATATGAAGAAAGCCTCGGAAGCGGCGACATTTGTCCAGCGGAAGTGTGCCTAATTGCGTAACGAACGGGTTGCCAACGGGATAATATAGGGAATATATGTATGTATATATATTATATGTATAAATGAGCTTCATTAAGAAGGGTCCGGATTTCTGGAATTTTGAGTACTCGCTTTCAGGAAGCAATTAATAAATACCTAAAATATGCTGCAGTTAGCATTACTAAAACTATGCTCTATTAATTATGAAATATATATGTATATTGTGCTCCATTAATTATTTTCACTTTTTCAAAACCTTACTTTAAATAAAAATATAAAATCTTCGATAATCCTAGTTAATGAGTATGCCGATGCAGCTGCGATAAGTATCCCTCCAGATAATGACTTACATTGAACTTTAGCCCGTCAACGCTCTTCAGAGACAGGAATTTTGCCAGGTTTACTTAGCTATGGCCGAAAAAAATACACCTTTGCCACAGAGCAACAAAATGGCAGGTAGCACTCTGGGGCTTAATTGCCTATTAGCAAGGAGCTGCGGCAGCCGCGGACACGACCTCGCCACTAAAAACACACTAAACCAAAGCCCGGTAAGGCTCTACAGAAATGGCCAGAAACCACATGGCAGCCTGGTGCTAAAGCTGGAGCTGGAGCTGAAGCTGAAGCTGATCTGAGGCTACAAACTCGAAATGGTAAAAAAGCTCAAGTGGGAGTTCGGAGCCAGAGTTGCAGGCCATTGGCAATTAAGTGCAAGCCAATCAAGCGATTTGTACATGCCCAACACTTACACATGCCAAACTCAAGCTGTTCGTGGTCTGCGGATGAGGAGTACAGTGGGAGAAAATGCTATGGTAGAAGCTAAAGGAGACCTATTTCTTTTAAGGATTAATTTAATCAATTCATTTAAAGATTTTTATTCAAATTTTTATAAAAAAAAAAAGAGAATTAGCTTTAGAATATGTATTTTTTATATTTCTTCAAGTGCACAGTCTTGGCCAGAAAGAAAACTCATTTGGACCCGCTTTTGTCGATGATCTTGGCCAACAGCCAATGCGCTTTGGCTCTCTTTTGACGCCTTGGGCCAAAACGCGCTATAAACTTTAATTAAGACATAAAGCAGTTTTAACTATGCACTAAAAGGTAAGGCAAACGCAAAAGCAGCTTCGGCTCCAAGCCAAAAAGTAAAAGAAGAAGAGCTATGTACCTAGTAAAAAATACCTGACGATGGGCATGGGTCTGCACTTCGCACGCGGCGGTCACGACGATGGGTGAAGTTTTTAAGTGCGCTACGTGAAGAGCATAAAATCTGTAACGGAACTTTAAGTAGTACCCCAAGCCCAGACACCAGATAGATACAGACACCTAGATGTATACACTTTTTTTTTAATATATTTCGAGTTACGGGAAAAGACGAGAGAGTGCCGTTTCGTTTTCGGCGAGTGTGACTGAACCAATTGTGTCAAGCAGCCTATTAAAGCAACTTTAATATTTATGGTATATCTATAGTTAAATGTGGTAACCTTATATACATTTTATTTCAACATTACGGAAACATTTTTCTGCAGCTTTTTTTTATTAACTGGAAACTTTCCTCTAATTAACTACTTGTAAACTACTTTGATACATAGGAATAATTTATTTAAATTAAGTAAATTAAGAGATATTATATGGAGAGGGTCGAAATTTAATTTTGATTTCAGAAAGAAATGAAAATTATATACTAAAACGGTTTTATGCATTTCAGGGACTTCTTTAAAAATTTAAAACAAGATTATGAATACCTAGTTTATTATTTTATTTCTCTTTCCTCTATAAATCATAATAACAAATTTAATAAATATTCTCCAAATTACTATCTCTACAGGTAATAATTCCCATTGGCAGCCCCAGAGGCCCCAGCTAAAATAAGCCACTAACTGGTTCACTTGGCTTAAAAAATAATAAGAAAAAAATAATTTAAAGAACTGCACATCTTCGTGGCAGTCGTTACAGGCGCTCTCAAATCGCTAAATAATTAACTTGGAAAGTTCACGAAACTGCAACCGCGCGGCGAGCACTAAAAATCGACACATACAATAAAGTTATAAGAATGCTGGCAGAGTGCGAGATGGACGGATGAAGGATGCCAGTTGCTGAAGACCAAAGACCCCAAAGAATCGGAGACTGCGGACTGAAGACTGGTTTACTCGAGGATCGGATCGTCACACAGTGAACAGCGACTTAACGTGGCGCACATTATTCATTACGTACGTTTTTATTACTTCATGTTCGTGTTATTTGTAATTTTAACAAGATAATTTTGTTCAGGCATTTAATGACGAGTTGGAGCAATGACGAGAGCACTCAATTTACTATCCAGCCGCACTTGCTCCGGCTCCAGCTGTATCTGAAGGATACGAAGTCCACTTAATTGCCATGCAGCGGAAATGTATGAGAGTCATGTGATTTTTATGCTGCCTTTTTTGCGTAACTTAATTGGCCAAAAGAAATATTAAAGCAGCCAATTTGTAAGGCCAAAACAACTGCATATAATAAAGTCATCAAAGGCTGGGGAGTGCCTCCAGCACTCATCCTTCCCAGAAGGATCGAGGTCGAGTTTGGATCCAATAAATATGCGAAATATCCACAGCTGCCGCGACTGCCATTACGGCCGTGTAGCCATTTGCATTGGAATTCCTAGAACAATGAAATAAATCCATAAATTCGATCGCTATTTAGCCACCATTTTTCCTCTTGTCCAGTCAACCACCACCATCTTGGGCCAAAGCTCCTCCTCCTCGTGCTCCCTGGGCTTTTTTTTCGATGGGCGTTAACCATCGCCACGATCGGAACAAGTTTTTTCTGGCTGTGCCTGAAAACTTGTTGGCCGAAAAGAAGAACAAAAACTGGTTTACAAAACTCAACACTTAACATGTTGGGGTAAAATGTCTGAAGCCGGTGTATTTATGGTCAGTACGTGGAGTGCTATGGTCCGAATGGTTTTTCCCCTGCAGACTCTGGTCGTTGAATTGGCCAAGTTACGGCTGCCGACGGAATATGTTCGCAGCACAGCTATTCGATCTCATTTACGTCAATTTTGTGTCGTTGGATTGAGGTGTTTATCTATTTTTTGCACAATTGGACACCGACTTAATGGTTGTCCCCCGATGCCACATTGTACAACATTGCAGCTCCTCAATGTGTATATATTTTCTGGTGTATGTTATTCTTTTTAGTGTGTTTTTGGAGAAAGGATAGGAGCCCGGGGATGCTTTTACTCAAAAGGAAGTGTCACTTTTGGCTGGTAATTATGGGGAAATTTTTTATTAAAAAAAGCTTATGTAACTTTGAATTTTGTTATTTAAAATAAATGTTTAGTAATTTTAAGCAATAGATGTTTAGTACTTTTTAAAGGCAAATATTGATAAGAAAATATTATTTAGCTAATTATTATATTCCGATAGACTTTAAGGAAAAAAGATTCATTTTGCAGTTAGTGATAAATACAAGAATATTTATAAAATATCATATAATGTTTTTTAATTGTGTAAAACAGAAAGCTGATTTTTATAACAATAACAGTGAGGTTATTGAAATACATATTTGCGTAGTTCTTGCCTCGCAGAACCACTCTTAGCCGCTTTGCACCAACATGTGTGCGGACCGTGACGATAATTTGTTTGCACTGCCACATTAATATCAAATTCCCTGCCGCTGCAGACCATAAATTAATAATAATAATAATTTCATACAACCCCGCCAGCAGCAGCACTCCTCCTTTGTACATAGATAAACGAGGAGAATTAGCAATAATTACAAGCAGCGGCGATTAAGTGCATCATAACACGAAGGCGCCTCGTCCCAGCCCAGGATGGTTTTGGATCTGGATCTGGTTTTGGTCTTTAGCACAAAAAGGGACCAAAGATCTCGGGAAATATCCGGAGCAGCTCCTTAAGGAGGAGCAATGTCGAGGGCAATTAAAACGAGCAACGGCGCGCAAAACGCACGAAACGGAATTAAAAAGGCATCTTGTTATTAATTAGGGAGAACAGTAGCTGACAGATATAAAATGTTTGCTAATTTGAGATATATGTATATATATAAGAATATATATCTGTACGGTTGCCTGTTTGCCCTTTTAACAGCTTCGGCGGCCTCCTCGCATTCGGTCAAACGAATTCGCGATAAAGCGAATTTCAATGTCTTTTAGCTTATAATTGGACAAAAATCGTCGTCGTCTTCCTGGGCAAAAGAAGAACAAAAAACAGATACTTTTCGGTCCTCCTCTATCGTTAATATTTTCGGAATTCCATTTGTTCTCGGCTTCCTTCCACAGATCACTATCAGTGTCAGTGGTGCTGCCTGGAGACCTTTGCCAGCACGGATTTTATAGTCGAAAATTAATTAACATAACTTCCGTTTCGTGCCAAAGAAGCTTATTATTGTGCCTACGCTAATTGGGTATTTGCTGGTTTTCGTTTCTTCTAAGGCAGAAACAATAAGGCTTTGGATTTGAGGATTTCCAAAACACATCGTCAGCTTGGGGAAATATAAGCAGTAGGAGGCTTCACTAAATTGTTTTAAAATATTTGGTGCATTAAATATATAAGTATTATATTTATAATAAAATCTTTTTAAATACACAAAAATGTTCTGTCAAAGGCAGATATTTCTGAAGGAAGACACCGCTTTTTTCACCGACTTACTAAGCACAACACAAATATAATATTAAAATTAACATTTTACAAACAAAATGATTAGATTTTTAGCATAGGAATTGGTATAGCTTAGATATTTTACTTTTTATTTAAGTTTAAAGAACAATTAAATACCTTGCAACTCCCCGCAAAACCCTCAAACATCAACGACTTTCGCTTTCCATATTTAAACAAGAAAACTGAACTAGTTGCCCAAATGGCGTGTCGCTTTGGCTAACCTTAATTTATTTATTTATTTCTATTGAATATTAAATTTTTGCTGAACTCCCAATCCAAGTCCCGCCACTTATCGAAGCTCGGCGATCACTTGAAGAGAAAAAAGAAAATAAACAAACAATACAACGCGACGCGTGCAAATTGATTTTCGCATTTTGCATGCAAATTTCAATCAAAATTAATTAGTTAACATTTTTATTGTTGTACAAATGAGCAAAAATTAATTTGCATGACTATTAAAATGGAATGACTTTCGAGCAATAAATAATGCCGGCAACAAAAGCAAAAACAATAACAAAAACAGTAAACAAAGCCAGCGAACAAGAGAGCAGCAAATCTGTAAAAGCCAAAATCGACTTTTTTCCTTTACTTTAGCGAATACTAATAGTTATAAATAAGAAACTAAAAAAAATTGACTCAGTAATAAAAGTAGAAGATTAAAGACTCTTTCTTGATTTAGTATTTAATGAAAAAAAATATATTTGCTTATATTTGGCTTTTTCATTTTAGAAATCTCTGGTGTTGATAGGGAATTAAATAAAATATTTATGTTCTTAGCCTGAAGGCCATATTTGCTCTGGCTTTGACATTGTAATACGAAATTATATTTGTTATTACAATAAAAATAATAATAATAATAATTGATGTTCTTATTTACAATATTATTAACAAAATGAAGCAAAATATAACAAACTGTGGACTAATAATGAATTTTTGTTTATAATTTTGAAGATGTTCTTGGTGTATAAAAAATATATAAAACAATTTGAAGGGCTTTTACTCTTGTACTGAATCAAAATACTTTTAAAGATGACTTTTATCCCCCTAAAAATATTTTGTTGACCTTTTTAACTTTCCCTGTTAAGGCGAAGTATCCAAAATAAATATAGAGTACATAAACCTGAGAGCCCGCTTAACACCTGAGATGCGACACTGGGATGCGAGTGCCGGGCTCGGTGCGGCGGCGGGGGTAAATTTATGAGTGCGCTACCACAAAACTACAAAACTATCGGGTTACAAGGCAGCGACAAGACAACCTACAACATGTTCGGGTCTAGGAGCCGGAGTCGGAGTCGGAGTCAGAGCCATATATGCTGATGATGTTGAACGTGGCAAGTAGAGTCGGTGCCTCCGTTTTGTTCGAGAATTTATCGTGGCGGCACATTCTACAGCCCGAGTGTGTGTGTGACCCAATTTGGCGGAGGTCTTCTTCCACAAGGGACATTTTCTACACAAATTTATATAAACGCTTTACGGTTGCCCCGACATCTGGCCTATCAGCGAGATCAAAATATTTTCGTTGATAACAAATGCGGAATCCAAATCACACAATGCCAAGACCTCGCATAAAATTATAAACTATTTTAAGGTCCCAAAAAAAAAAAAGAAACAAAAACAAGCTTACGAAATCTGAAAAATCTTTATCTTAAAAAGATAATAGACTCGGACAAATGACCAGCAAAGGAGAGTGACAAACGCGAAAGGCCAACCCATAAAATCAATTAGTGAGACAAAAAACACCAAAGCCCCAATATCTATATGACTTTGAAACCCAAAAAGACCAAAAGGAAAAAAATAAACTTCTGGCTACCGTGCACGCAGCGTTAAAACAAAATTGGAATGATTAAGAGGCCAATTTTACATCCAACAAAAACACGATTAATTTAAAAAGAAGGCGAAAGAATATTTTAGAAAATGTGGAAACATTTATTATAATACAGCAAAAGAAAGTACTAATATTAGGAAATTGGAAAGATAACCTTTAAATACATTTGAGACTGTAAAAATAATTTGCAATTAATATTTCAAAAATAAAAGAGGCAAGTATGTTTATTAAGAAAATATTTCATTGTGATTATCGCGCTCAATATCACATTAAAAATATATATATGTATTATGTGAACATTTTCGTTTTTTAATATATAAACAAATAAAAAGAAAAACTCCATTCAAGTTAAATCTAGTCTAATTTTTCCAGTGAACCAGCCAGTACTTGTATATAAAAATCTAAAAGACAAAACCGAACCAAAGAAGATAATTTTATGCCACCAAATCAGGGGGAAAAACAACATGCAACATGCCAGCGAGTCGGTAGTCGGTAGCCCCCAAGCACCAAGCCAGGCCAGTTGTTAATTAAACAAACCAGATTTTTGTTTCTTATTCTCCCCAAGGCCTGGCGTTTCCGAGAATCAATTAACAAATGTTGCTGGCTGTGCACATTAACCAATTAACTGCTAATCTAATTTAATAGATAAATAGAGGAGATTCAGGAAGGAGAGCCGACGTAAATCTCATAGGGAATCCGTTCAATATTATCAATGAAATGGAATCCCATCCAAGAACCTCGAACCCAAAAAACAGAGCCCAGGTGAAAGGGAGACCAGATAGAAGAAGAGGAGAAGAAACCCTTTAACTAATTAGCATTTTTCACTAAATTCTGAAAGTCCAATTAAAAAACACGAAAACACGACATTAAGAACAGAGCGATAATTTACCTACATCAATGAGTTTCATTATTCGTATATCGTCTCTTTCTTGAGAGGCGATCTTTATCTTTATCTCAAAATGTGACTCTGGGACAAGAGAGAGCTCTGATTTCACAGCAGGCCTGGACCCCGAGACCCACACGATAGCCCATCGAGAATGTCATTCATAATTAAAAACAAAACTTATACCAATATGTCAAGCATAATTTTTATTTGAATGGCCTGCGCGGTCCGGTTCGGCTCTAAAAGGGCACAAGAGGGAGAAAAAATCCCTCCGATTAGCCCATAAATATCCGGCATAATCGACGCAATGTTGAAAAATATTCTCACCTTCGATCGTAAGAATGTAGCTTCCTGCAGACGACGACGGCAAATTAACATTTCTGCTGCCTTTTTGGGTTACCTCTTATCCGTTTGTTTGGATTAATTTTAAATTCAGGCTGCCTCTGTCCCTGTCCCGGTCCTTGCATCAGGCTGCATTCTAGTATTAATTACTTTGGCTTCCGAAATCGAATTTACATATTAAAGTCGTTTTAAGGCAACCACGATTCGTATCGTGCGCGAAGAAATCAAGCCGCATCCACGAGGTGCAGCTGCAGTCCGCAGTCTTCAGTCCCCAGTTCCCTGTCTTTAGTCTTCAGTCTACGGTTCTCGGTCTGCCAGGCCTTGCGTCTCTGGTGCAGCAGGTTAAATGGAAATCAGCCAGCGCCAGTACACTTTCCTCACCTTCACCTCCTCAATGGCACTGAACGGAAAAAGAGTACTATGGAATATTTATAACAACTCCTTAAATTTAAATAAAATTGTTGGCTAATACCCTTCAAAAATTTCTAAAATAAATTCTGTATAAATCAAAGGTTTATAGCATTTTTACTGACTCAGGACTCAGAACGCACTCAGAAGATTTCCCTATAGTTCTAGCTTCCCAAACATTTCTATAAAACATAGATTTCATAATCAATATCTAAAAGACTTATTCTACATTTCAAAGTTTTTTTGCAGTGTCGCAGCTATTTAACGACCATTTCACAAATCGATACAACCGAAAGGAAGATGCAAGGGGACAACCAAGTGTCGACTGTGGGCTGCCTTTTGTTTTTCCTATTTTATTTTAATTTTTATTTTAATTGGAACAACATAATTCCTAGAAGTTCGCACGAACTAACCACTGATGAGAGCTCCAGTAAAGATCTGCTAATGGAGTTCGTTTGTTTAGCTCGGGCAGGGGTTTTGGTTTTAGTCTCTTTTTATTTTCCTTTTGAGGTTCGGTTTGGGTTTGGGTTTGGGCTTTTGCTTGGGCTTCGGTTTGGGTGTCATGCGCTGTGCCGGAGAACCCAATCACCATGAGGCCATCGTAAATTACTCGATCGTGTGTCTGAGCGAGGACGGGGAGTTGCCATTCCAGACCCTCGGGCTGGCCGATGAAAAGAGGATTGAAAACAATTAAAAAATTGGCAAACACGAATCGATTGTGATTACAGTAAATTGTTGTCAAATTAGCTGCAAAATGAGGGGGAGGGAAATGGTCATGGAGCAACTGCCTGGGTGTGGATAGGATGGATATGGGCTGAGCGATGCTGATAGGTGATTAAACTGGGTGCGGAGTGGTCCAGAGAAAGTTTGAACTTTCGGTAACAAAGTGGTTCCAAGGCTATCAGATTTGAAGTGACTCCTCCCAAAAAGTGGAAGATCACCGAGGGTCGGAAAAAGAAGATCCGGTAGATGGAAAGTTCTGATCATACAAAATGGAGTAAATCCAACAATCAACAGGTTCAAGGATAAGGGAAAAATAAAGAATTTAAATAAATAAAAAAAGTACATATTTCAGGCTGTTTAAAATCTAAAGTTATTTCAATATCAATATAAAGCGTGTATATTTCCACTGCAAATATATATATCCTGACAGGTAATAAACCCACACAACACAACACATTAAAAATTTTACAAAACAATTATCCAAATAGAAAGCTTCTCTAAACTAAGCGGACAGCATAATTACTTCCAATATATCAATAATCCAAGAGTGAACCCAATGTGTTTATCACATGAAATCAACATATCAAAACACATAATTATTCGAAAAATAAAAATACCTACAGCCGCGTGTGAGTATCTTTTATATGGCATCTCCAACACACACACACACACACACACATAAAGATAAAAAGATACAAATACAGATTGATCGATCATGGGAGACAACGGACGAGTCCGGCAGATTCGTGGAGTCAAAATCAAAGTCAGAGCCAGGTAGGCAGGCAGTTGAAATAATTATGAAATGTCAAACCTGTGTTCGCGCTCGATTACGCCACTTGACATGGCCAATTAATCTCGGCTTAATTGGTTTGTGCCACAACAAAACACTGGCAGTGTCTGGGAGATACAGATACAAATACACCACATCTGATATTGATGTGCATTCGCTTCTGATTTCGCCTGTTTTTTACTCTCTCGCCTGGTCGATGATGATGATGCTCGTGCTGGCGGTTCCTCGAAATTTGTCATATTTACCGGCGGACAAGTGATCGATATGCGCTGAAGGCTGGCGAAATCAGAGGATCGGAGTAACTTGCACAGGGAAAATTAATAAATACTAATCTTAAATTAAAAAGCATGATTAATTTTACTTAATTAATAAAATGCTTAAGAAGCCAAAAGGTTATTTTAAAAATGTATCAGAAGCTTTTAATAAATACAAAATATTATTATGAATGGATTTACTTTTTTCGAACTAACTTTATGTTATTTTTATTTGATTTTATAGAGGGCTCAATGTGCCAGCAATATATCTTCAAGTACGTCGCCCATCAAATTTAGTTTTATATAACAAGATTTAATTTTCTCTTTGAGTTTTCTCTAAGGAAAATATTAACTTAAAACTCAAAGAGAACCCCAAAACCAAGCATTTTCCCCAGAGTTTCATCGCCTTTTTTATTAATTTTTTTGTTGTAGTGTTTTGCTCTTCTCCTCGCTTGTAGACATTTTATCAGATTCCTTAATTGCGTAAAACATTTTTGGATTCTTCACGTACGAAATTCCAAAACACCGAAGCTTGTTAAAATTCTTCTATCACTGGGCACAAGTATTCGTGAGTATCTGTGTGTATCGAATTCCTGCCCCGGGCCCGAGTGCAAAAGAGAGAGACCTACAGACATACATATGTACGTATAATGGCCAAAAAGAGACGCCAATACTTCCGATGTGGAACGTACGAAACGCCAATTAAGAAATTGACAAATTAAAGCTGAATGCTTTTTATAATCAAAACAGACAAAGCTAATAAGACCCGGCAAGCAGTCAGGCGGCGGCCAACAACTTGTTCGAGGTTGCTGGAAATATTTATGAATTTGTATTGTTTTTATTGCCACGAGGCAACTGGTTGTTTAATTCGTATATATATTTACATATATATCTGCCTATAGTACGTAGTATTCAAAATGTTTGCATATTTTTCCCTCAGAAATAAAACTTTTCGTTTTTGCAAGGCCTTACTTGCTCTTTTTTCTCTACTTGTTTACTTATTTTGCCACTTTTTTTACTTTGTCTTTTACAATTTTTTTACTGCAATTTATTTATTTTTTTTATTGCCTTTTCATTTCGGTAGCCAATCGGCAGCGGCAAATTAACGCAACGGCTTGTTACAGACGCGTTTTACAATCTCTGCGCATTTTTTGCCCGATTCCAGGTTGCACGTTACAGGTTGCTGGACGGCAGCAGCAATCAATCGATCAACCGATCAAGCGATCAAGCGAGCGAAAGCTGCTGCGGCCATGTCAAAGTCCTTTAGACGCAGCAGGAAGGCTAAAAGCCTAAAGGAGGAAACAAACCACCAAAAAAAAAAAAGAGCCCAGAGATCGCCTCGAGGTCCAATCGATCGATGATGGCCGATGCTGGCTGCATTCCGAAATGACAAAACAGTTAAAAAATAATTAATTGTGTTGCCTTAAATGGCCTAAAGCGGTTTGCGTTTTTGTTCCCTCAGGCTTGTTTGCAAGCTGCAACAGCCATGCATCCCATGCAGGATGAGAAAAACTATACATACATATATATATTTAATAATATATTAATTGAAAATTAAGCATAATACTTTCAAACTAATTCGTAATATTTTAAACTATTTTTCTAACCTATATTCTTTGTGTTGTTTTCTTCACATCTTTCCATTATATTTTCTATATTTCTAAAGAAGAAATTAGAGCTTTCTTTTAAGGATAAAAATCAGTAAGTATTCTTTACAGAATAATTTTTTTGCAGTGGCTTGCACATGTGGCTGCTGTGCGTTGGCCGCTGCTCATTGCCCATTTTGGCCATTGTTTTTATTGCCCGCCTGGAGCGGCCATCGGGCAGCCACATTAGGGCTTATTAATGATGGATTCTCCTCAATTCTCCCTGGCGACTCTTGTTTTATTGCGCAATGCAGCACCAGCAGCGGTTCTTGTCTTTCGTTCAGAAAATGAGCCCGATGACGAGCAGTTGGCTTTGGGCTTTGGTCCTGGCCCAAAACAAAGAGTTACCTGAATGTATGTCAACCTTATTGTCCCTGCATGACAAATGGACAATTGGCGGAATGAGGTGAGGTTGCAATAAGGGATAGATCTCTGGTGAGAGCTCGGTACTAAACGTTTTGGCAGCTTGAGACTAATTTTGGCCAACACAGCCTTATTCTTGGCATCTTTATCAATTGTGGTTTTCCCTGGCAGTCATTTGGTACATACATATGTACACCAATACAATTCGATTGCTGTTCCAAACACACACACAAAAAGTGTCAGCGTCTCTTATTTTGCTACACCTGCTAACCGCCCTCCCACGTATGAACTAGTATGAACTGATCTTCGTTTCCTGTTGCAGTTGCCCGTTGCACCTCCTATTGGGCTTATTATTTAAATTCCACGACCTTGTCGCCGAACATGTCAAGCATGTAAAAAGAAACTTGTAAAATCTGTTTATAGAAATCTAATTTTAAAACCTATTACTTTCCGGATTTCATTTTCACATGAGTCATTACCTATGTACATACATATAATCTTTGCAAAGCACTTCTAAAAATAAAAATAAAACCTATTTCAAATAGAAAGCGAAAATTAGTTAATTTTATCTGCTTCGATGTGACATTGAATCTGCTGACTGGCGACGGGGGAAAAGTCTATAGATTTTCATCGGGAATGCTGTTCTTACATAAACCAATACCTGACTCATATAATATACATAAATCAAGATTCTTATCTTCGGAACGAACACAAACACACAAACCGAGTGCCACAAATAACAAATTTTCACTTTTATTTAACAAATGGGGGACAGCCAGAGATCAGATCGAACAAGTTGATCGTTATGGCTTTGTAAAGTTTCCATAACGGCTTTCAGCGCTGACGACTAGACCGAAATTGGCAGTTAGGGCCAAAGACACGTCGTGGCCAAGATTCCGGCTATTTATGTAAGCCAACGCCCTGGAGAAGATTACAGATCTCTATCGCTCTCTGTCTGCATTGGCGATAAATTTCAATCAAATCCGAACACAAAACACATCGCCCCACTCAGAAGAGATCAAATCATCGGCGTTCGTTGCATAATTAGAAAACATCTAAATTTTCGTTTTGTATTAAAAAAAAAAAAGAGAGAGAAAGAGAACACTAAATTAGATTTACGACGCCTCGATCAAAGGCAGCTAGGGCATCGCGGAACGCAATTAAAATCAGCTTAATAATTCTCCCAGAAGAAAGCAGATCAGATACCTATAGCCAAAAGTGTGATAATAATTTTATGAAAGACTCCACCACCAAACGAGGCAACAAATCAATTCCCCATAAAGTCAATAAAAACAGATTTTGAAGAAGGCATTTACATTCATGGACGAACATAAATCTCAGGCAGCAGGAACAATGCCAAAAAAGTAAGAATTAAAGAAGATATCCAAACTATTTTCATTATGAGGCCATGAATGAGTTCCCGAGGCGAGGAATGAATGAATGAATGAAGCTAGAGGCTCTGCTTTTTTCGGGGTTTCCATTGTTTGAGCCCAGTTTTTGGCGGCGAGTCGATTTTTTGAGGACCTCACAATCGGTAAGAGCAAGCATTACGGGCGATTAGGTGTTAAACACACAATTCGTTGGGTATTCCGTTGGCTACATCTATTCCCTCTGATATAATTTATGATCCGTGGAACATTGCCCGAACCCTCTTCTACTATCGAGAAAGGGGGATATAGTTATAGTACTATAGGGTTGTAGAACCCTGCAGGTAGTTGGACCCACCTTGGTGGTAAAAAACCTGAGTCTCCAGATTTTCACTCAAGTGCAATTCCTGAAGCATGCTCTGGTGGACACTCGACTGCATATCGCAGCGAAAAGCTGACACTATGCAGTGGAAACTATTTTGTTTGGGTTTAAAATATAAACAATTTAGCCAAATATCATAAAGGAATTAGAGAATATATTTAAGAAATAAAGCTTAAGTTTTTTATATATTTCCCTATAAAATTATACATACATCTGCATATCAAAGATTTTAATATTTAAATGTACACAAAAATATATGTATTGTTTATATTTCCCTATAAAATTATACATACATCTGCATATCAAAGATTTTAATATTTAAATGTACACAAAAATATATGTATTGTTTAGAGTTCAGTATTCTCAGTGCAAATTACAGAGTTTGTTGGTTGGCGCCTCGGCGCCGCAATTAAGCTGAAATCAGAAGGCAAAGTACAACCAAAACCAAAAATAAAAAAAAATAAAAATATATGTATATAGAGAGCAAAAATTAAGGTTAATGTAGGCCGTGGTCCGCTAATTAAGATATGGTTGCCTGGCCGCGAACGCTCCACTGATTCCCGATTCCCATGCTCCTGGCCTGCCTGCACCTTTCGACAAGTCATTGAGCTGTTAAATTTATTTAATGTCCGCACAATGCCCGTCGAGAGCATGCTGCCAGTGGCTTTGTTATTAATTTTTATTGCCGAGCGATTATTGAGACAAGTTCATTTTGTCCATGGCTTCATTCCTTGGAATTGTTCGAATCACGGATTCCCAGGATACCGAGGATGCGAAAGGGATCACAAGATCAGCAGCGAGCTGTCTGCCTGCCTTCCTGCTGTGTCTTTGTCTGCAGGTCCTTCTTTTTTTGGCGCAGCTCAATGAGAAGGTCCTTCATTCATTGAGTTTTGAGTATGGTTTCCATTTACACAAATTTTCTCTGTTTTCTTTTTGTGGGTGTGTCGCCAAATGGATTACACTAATGCGACAGTTTGTCCCACAATTTAATGCACACGCCGCAACACTCGAGGATTTAATAATGTTCCTTCCCATCGAGCTCAAGTGTGTGTCGGCAGGAGATTCGCAAAAAGGATTTTCAAAAGACAACGAAATCCTTTTATGCGCTTCAAGAACCCTTCATATTTCATATATCGCCGGCACTTGAAAGCTAGAGAGGACCACAAGTGTTTATTGCCTGGCGGTTCTTTTTTCTGGAGATCCTGTAACCGATCCCCGATCCTCCCTCTGCGATCCTCCTAAGGAGCAGGTGAGGATGAGAGCACGAGCCCTGTTTCGGTGACTAAGCGACTTTTCGGCTCAAGGACCTTTATTTTCTGGAGATGCTGGAACTGATGCGCTTAACTCGTTGACTTTGCGATCTGCTGGATCATCCGGGGTTGGCAGGATCAAGTGAGGTCCTTGTATACTCCAGTTACTCAAGGGTTGCTACACCCCCTGAGAAACCAACAAAATTCAAGGGATAACAACTTGTAACTTTACAGTTTTTAATGCTGACATAAACTCTTAAAAATCTCCGAAAGAGTTCCCCCTACTTTCGGTACCACATCTGCAGCGTCTTCATGCGCTTGATCTTCTTCTGCAACTGCAGAATCCCGTACATGAGGGCCTCCGCTGTGGGCGGACATCCCGGCACGTATATATCCACCGGAACGATGCGATCGCAGCCACGAACCACCGAATAGGAGTAGTGATAGTAGCCACCGCCATTAGCACAGCTACCCATTGAGATGACCCACCGGGGCTCGGGCATCTGGTCGTAGATCTTCCGCATGGCCGGTGCCATCTTGTTAGTCAGTGTCCCGGCCACAATCATCACGTCCGCCTGGCGGGGAGATGCTCGGAAGACCACTCCAAAGCGATCCATGTCATAGCGAGGGGCTGCGATGTGCATCATCTCGACGGCACAGCAGGCCAGGCCAAAAGTCATGGGCCAAATGGAGCCCTTGCGACCCCAGTTCAAGAGATCATCCAGCCGGGCCAGGGTCCATTCCGACCAGGTCTTCTGATTCAGGCCAAAGGGCGAGTAACCCGATTTGGGCAGACCCTTAAAGGTATTATCAGTGACCGGCATGGTCTTTTGCTCACGAGCCAAAGGGTACATTGCTGGAATGCGACTCAAGAGCAGCTTCCTGGCAACCTGGAGGCGCATCATCCTTGGTGGATTTACAAATTTTTAATTTGTATTTTTAGTTTAAGGTATTTTACTTACTTTCTGATTTCTTAGAATATTACTTATGGCAGGCAGTTCTAGTTATGGTAACTTGGACAGATTTTACAAAAGGTAATACGATCTTGGTTAAAAATCTGAGGATTGTTTTTGTGTAAGGCGTAAAGTGTTTAGCTGAACATCTAAAAAACAAACTTCGGTAAGCCGAAGTCAGCTTCCTTTCTTGTTTTCTTTTAAAAAAATTAATTAAATTCACGATAAAGAAGATTTAGCAGGCTTATTAGATAACTATTTTTAATATTAGTATATTCTTATTATTGTTCTATAATTAAATATTTGAATTATTAAAGTTAATATTTATTTTTTATTACGGCTTTCAATTAAAATTTTTTTGCAATACACCTAAAAGATAAATAAATAATAGAGATATTCTATATATAGTGAAAAAATGTTGGCATTAAATAATTATATACGTTGAGTTTCATTAAATTTCCCTAGATTACATTTTTTTACAATTTAAAGACTTAAAAATTGCCCAGAATATAAGGTAAACAAAGGCAGCAGGTTTGCAAAGCCGAAATGCAAAACCACAAGAGAGTATCGTTCCCTTTAAGCGCAACGCGCGCTCTTAGTTTCCACATTGCAGAGCGAGAGCTCACGATACAAGTAACAAAGCCAAGAACAAAATACGTTCCTCGTGAGGCACGGAAAGACGAAAGAAAAGGCCGAAGGAGAAAAAGGCGCTCGTGTGGTAAGGAAAGAACACGGAAAAAGCGCTCGCGAATGCCGTATAAAGAAAATAGTGGCGTCTCACTCACCCTTACACGTCGGTGTTGTTGCAGCTGCAAAATGCCGCCGAAAAGGCGGACGAAGCACACAAAAAAGAAGGAGCAAGAAGCCTTCAAAACCCGCAACAGCGGCCCATTTTCGGTTTAAATTTCACTTCTTTTAACTTATATTTTACCACTACGCGGGGGCTCGCTGTTTTCCGCAATTTTTCCGCGTTTTTCCGCCGTTTTTCCGGCGTTTTCACCGATCCTCCATCTCCGCGCGTGGAGGCGCGTCCGTGTGCTTCGTCGGTGTTGCAAGAACTGATGCCCAACGGACAAGGAGGGAGGTCAATGACCGATAATGCAAGCTAGCAATGCCTGAGCGAGGAGGCTGAAAATTAAGAGAGGAATATTCAAAATTAGCTCCTTTTCAACATGCCTTCTCTTAGGTTTGAGAATTTGTTATAAAAAGTGGTCAAATTCACCATTTAATAAACTTATAAACCGTTGTTTATCATTATTTATTTATTATATATTATATTTCATATACGGGAGAATGCGTTTCTAAAGACATTCATTCAAAATATAACGGATTTTCACCTCACGTCGTTTCGAACCCAGTTGACTTTGCTTACGTTTCTGCTTTTGTTATGTTATGTTGATCGTTAGACGTAACAGTAACAGTGTTTTGCTTGACTTTGCTTACGTTTTTGTTTTTGTTATGTTAGGTTGATCGTTAGATGCTGTTACTGTTAGATTCTATAAGCAGAACGCTGTTATCTAGTTCGCAGTGCGGCCGGTATGTATAGCAGAATGTAAATTTACAGCGGTTTGCTTCTGGAATCTAACATTAACAGCGTTTTGCTTATGAAATCTAACATTAACAGCGTTTTGCTTATGGAATCTAACAGTAACAGCATCTAACGATCAACATAACATAACAAAGGCAAAAACTTAAGCGAAGTCAAGAAATAATAATACAATTTTAGTTGTTATTTTTAGAATTTAAAAACTTAAAAATTGCCCAAAAAAAAGGTAAACAAAGGCAGCAGCTTTCCAATGGCCAAAATGGAAAACCGCAAGAGAGGATCGTTATAATCTAGGGAAAGTTAATTAAACTCAACCTAGATAATTATTGAATTCCAGCAATATTTAACAGAAAATAATTAATGATTAATTAAAATAATAGAAAAAATTAAAATAAAATAGGTAGTTAAGTAGTTAGCGATGTCGAAAGGGCCTGAATTTCGGTTTTAATATATTGATTTAATTCTGCAAGAGTATGCAAACTTTGGCGAGCCGAAGATATCTTCCTTTCTTGTTGACCTTAAAATACATAAATATATACCTTGCTAGGAATAACAATAAAACCCTAAAAAAATATTCAGTTAGAATTTATCTAAAACCTTATTAACTTTTTTGGAAGCAATATTACTTTAAAATGTAAAACATTTTCAAAAATACTTCTTAATAAAGAGCCAATAAATCATTTACGATTTTTACACTATGGTTCTATGGATTTATATATTTACAATATTCCATGTTCCCATATCCATCCCTTGGCTCTTTTCCTGGCGTCAAAATCAATCCAAAACAGTAGGCACTCAACTGCCTGGGCGGACAGCGAACAGGAATCGCTCTCTTGGCTCACGGGCCTCATAAATACGCATGAAGCCTCCCATTCATGCCACATCGCACCGATATCGTTTAAAAGGAAATTATTAGCTGATTGCAGCAGCAACAGCAGCGCCAGCCCCCGCGGCTGGTGATCGGGTATTTAATGGGACCCGGGGACCTGCGGACGAAGACATTGGGGACATAGGGGACATGGTAGCTGGGACACGGAACTTGAGCCACAGAGTGGATGCATCCGCGGTGAGCTTACGCAATCGATGCTTGGGCTCATTACAAAGACGAACAAAGAGAAAGGTACTTGGAGAAATCATTATTAAAGTGAATTTCTCCAATTATCTTATATTAATACTTATTAAATAATATTTTCTCATTTTTAAAAGAAACTAATAAGGAAAAGGTGCCACGATCATAATTAAGTTAGAAGAAATATTTATTTAAAATGATCAACTCGTATTTCAAGATCAATCCACAGATATTTCTTGTAACTAAAATATTCTTTTTAGTAAGTTTATTTATAGTCAAATATAATTAATATTAAATATATTTCCTGCAAAAAGCATTATAGAAAACGACGTATCTTTTACTACGTACAGAAAAAATTGCATGAAAAATACATATCAATCTGATTTTGTGGGTTTTAAATTCTAAATATATTCATAAACTATTTTAAAACACAAACCCAGATTTCCAAAATTAACTGGGTATTTTTTCCTAGTGCTCTTTGGCGGAGTCATGGCGCTGTCGCAGCTGGCAGTCAATTGCCTGCTTGGTAAAATGGCAACTGCCTGTTGCTGGCTGTGTCTTTTTGCGGTTTTTAATTAACGCTTTTGCACAATGCTTGTCTAATTACGCCTTTGGTGCCACACAGGCACGCTAGCCCAATGGCAGCCACTACTAAATCATCAATATGGTCGCAGCTGCTTGAGAATCCTTCAGGATGAGCAATAGAAAAACGCTTGGTCGGGGGCTAAAGATAATAAAAATACAGGAGACAGGAGAGAGGCAGACAGACAAGGCAACGACGATCATCGCATGGCAATTAGGCATTGGTTGCATTTGATGCATCATTAATTGAATTAAATTTGCATTTAAATGCGAGCCTATGAATGGCGAGGCAGGGAGCTCTCCTCGCCTTTTCCCAGCCAACTCGTCTGGAAGTGGACCTGCTGCTGCATCTGCTGATGAAGTCATATACAGGTAGGGATACTGCTCTTACGCAGCAAAAATGCCAATTTAAAATATAAAATAAATTGACTGCGCAAAATAGACTATCATCAATTTTAAATCAATATGTCAGGATGTCAGGTAAATTGGAGAGCGACATAAAACGAGTTTTGGCCAGAAATGTCTTCGTATTGTATTTAAATGTAAAAAACTGCCCATGGACTCCATTTAGACCTCCTCCTCACTCGATTCCTCATCATCCGATTCATAGTCCGAGGACGGTGTCAAAGTCTCATAGAAGGACTTTACCACAAATATGGCATAGCCGACGGAGACTGAAAAATGTAATATTTGCAATAAAACTTTGAAAATTAACCTTGGTGTAAGCTCACCGATATGGAATAGGAAATAGGTATGTACCAGTGCGCTGTATAGTGTCAGCATAAACATTGTAAAGTGCACCAGCAACCATATGCCAACGATCAAGTGATTGCCCTAAAGTTGAACTCGCGCTTAGAGGCTAAAGGTCGTGACTTGGCCAAGACTTACGGCGTAGGCGGCGTAAGCCAACAAAAAGTTAATGATCGCCATAAAGTAAAAGACGAGCGAGCCTACCGTCACACAGGCTTTGATAGACATTTTTCGAAAGAACCAGACGAGACTCTCATTATATTTGGCGTCCATCACCATCTCCAATCCGGTAGTGCCAATGATGAAATAAGAAGTACCATAGGCAAAGCCCACAAACATTACGCCATATTTAAGAGGCAAGCAACACAGAAAATATTTTAAATGCATACCAAAAAGTTGTGTGTAAAATTTTGGGAAACTCTAGCTCTCGTCGATACTGTAAAATTTGAGAACTAATGATCGAGCTCATGATTTAACAGTTTTGTCGAGTGATTTCTAATGCTGCTCGGTGCATAAAGAATGCCAATTTAAACAGACTAAAATAAGTTGGTTTCATTCGTACGACTCAAAATAGACTATCATAAATTTAAAATCAATATGTCACATAAATTGGAGGGGAAATCAACGCCAAAAGCCGCCAATAACAACCACAACAACAACAAAAGTATACGGTCAAGTTGAAAATGTGGTAAAATGCGAAAAAACAGATATACAGAGGTGCGAAATAAATGTACAATAAATGTGAGTAAAGGCCAAGAAGGAATGCAATTGTGGGCAATGCGTTTTGGATACTCTTATTAAAGAAAAATAATTGTTTAGCATTTAATATATCCTGTCGATTGCTAATTCGTGTCGAATCAGCCTGGTTGTAATAGGATTCAGTTGTAAATAATAAGGCAAAATCAATTGGTAACTGCCTAGATGCTGAAAGAGCCTCTTTACTGTACTAATGTACTTCACATTACTTTTATATTTTTAATATATTAAAATTGGCTCTTTTATAAGCCTTGAAAGAGTATCTCGAAACTGGACAAAGACTGGACAGTTGCAGTGCGATTACTTTGCTATAATTCGTCGTCAGCGTTGCCGCAGCTTCTGCTTCTCTGCAATTGGGGCTGCTCCTCTGCTGCAGCTGTTGCTGTTTTGGTGACATCGTCGCTGGGGTTTTATTGGCCACTTTTGGCCACATCAGCGACAACGATGAGACAGGCAAGCTAGCGCGCTGCTTCCTGCCTTACATATACTATGTGTATATATACTCGAGGACATCCTGTCCTCCTCCGAAATTGTGGCTATATCTCCGAGTGTGCTGTATGTGTGAGTTGGACACAACTTGCCATTATTATGCGCATGTTGCATTGCATTGTTGTTGCCGGATTTGTCAGTGATCCTCAAAGTGATAAAAATTGCTCGTAAATCCTTAACGAGTGGAACTAACACGCGCTAAGACTGGCTTCCACAGAGCCGCAGCACCTCCAACGCCAGTAGCAACTGCACAAATACTCCACACCACATTTGTCTTTTTTGCGAGCTCCTAAAACAACATGCCAAATGGAACACAATGGCCGATCCTCATCCGCAGACCGAAATGGACGCGCTCATCTCTTGATCTGCATTGTTAGCGGGCAGCAACGGAAGCAGCAGCAGCAGTTTATGCATCACCAAAACACCAAATTGACTCCATTAAATTCCAATTGTGCCTATGGCATTTCTAGTTGGGGAAGGGACAGAAGGAGGATCCAATGCGAAGATGAGTTACTGCTGAAACAATGTATGTCAAAATGTTCCATTTATAATATATTTTTTTTAATGAAATAAAAGCCACATCCCTCGAAACATTTCATTCAAAAATTGTTGGGCATTCGTTTCCAATCAACAAACTTGCTATAGACAACGGATAAGTCACAATTAAGCCTTAATGTCCGCCCCGATAAACGCTAATTTAACAGCCCCACACGAGAAGTAAAACCCAAGTTACAGGTTAACGTTAACAAATCAGATCGTGGCCATATGGTTAACCAATTAAAGATGCAAAAGACAAAAGCCAGAGAAAACCCAGCTTACGACAATAAAATCAACAAATTTTCTTATTTAACGATCGGCAAATTAACATACATTTACACACATGATGCCACTGAGGGACGGAGGGAGCGAGGCAAACGGGTTTTGGGCTCATTCGAGGCGGGCCACCGTCAGTCAGAGTGTTTGACCACCCAAATGGGTGAGGAGAGGTGTGTCAGTGTTGACTTTTTAAGCGTCAACAGAGCACCCAGGGGCAAAAGTAGAGGAATAAGTTTTTTGTATTTTTTTTATAAAAAATAAAGAGCCATCTGATGAAAATAAATTAACTATTTCAAATTATGAGAATACATAAAAAAAGAATATTTTTTTATTACATTTTTCACAACACTTTTAAAGACTTTTCTTTTATAATACATTAAACGAATTTGTTGTTTGTTTTTACATTTTTGACAGCATTATTAAAGACTTTCATTTCATTATATATTTTTTATATTTTAATATAAAGCTTATATAAAACGTTCACAGAAATTTCAACCTTAAAACCGCTAAACTAGCACCGCTACGAGGTTGGCATTGGTTGTAACAGGGAGAAGGAAGTGCTCCACTGGGCTGTATAAGTAGGTGTTGACAGTTCGTTATAATAATAACTACTTTAAAATAAAGCCCTGAAGCAGAGCCGATAATTAATTACGAACGATTAATGACAATGTTATCTAAGCGCATGACAAACGCCACGGGGGGGGAACAGGAGCAAATGGAGATGGAATTGCTGCTCCACTCGTCGGCGTTTCGCTCAAGTTCAGATGAGTTCAAGCATAACGCCTTCGCATTTTCATTTCATTGTTTTTTGTTGTTTGATTGGGGGCGGGCCGAACGTCTGCTGCTTTCAGCTCACTGTTTTGTTTGAATTGCAAATGATTGTATAATTAACTTCATAAAACTGCATAAAATGATATATTTAATGATATATATTTTTATGAAAATGTTATATGTCTTTAATTTCCTCACTTAAGAAAATATTTAAAACATGTAATTTGTATACCCTTAAAAATTGGAATGGTATTCAAAAATATATTTAAAAAGAAACAGTGTAAACATGGCAGCTTCCCAACCTCCCAAATATCTTTTTGAATACCCTTTCATTTTTTAAGGGTATACAAATTACATGTTTTTAAATATAGTCTTAAGTAAGGAAATATAACATTTTCATAAAAATATATGTATATCATTTTATGCAGCTTTAACAAAAGCTCTCCCACCGAATATGAAGATACAGAATTATACAATCATTTGCAAATTAAACAAAACAGTGACCTAAAAACAGCAGACGTTTGGCACGCCCCCAATCAAACAACAAAAACATTGAAATGAAAATGCGAAGGCGTTAAGCTTGAACTTAACTGAACTTGAGCGAAAAATTTAAATAATCATTCACGCTGCCATCCCAAATCCCACGAATCCTTGAGTTATGGACTATTAATGCAATGGGTTGTGAACGGGCAGATGAGGCGGCATTTATCACTCTCCGGCTCCCCTGAAGTGTTGTGTTTTTCCCCTCAAAACGATATACATCATTTTGTTGAGGGTGTATACCGGACTAATGCAATCTCAAGTATGTGCGACACGCTGGCTGGGGAGGCTGCGATGGCTGCAACATGTGGCTGGATGAGGGATACTCCAAAATCGGGATCGGGGTCTACCATATATAAATAAAAAGATGCACCATAGCGCCCGTCGAATTTATGGGATGCGACATGTTGCCATAGCACGCATTTTAAATACCTAATAAAAGTTACACTTGAAAATTAATGAGCATCTCTTTTCATCGTTTATGGAACACGACTAAGTGACAACACTCGAATTAAGTTGTTTCAGGATACCGAGCACTGGGGATCGCGGATCCCCCGATCTCCCAAAACTCCCCAACTCCACTGCAACTGTCAGAGATATGCGCCGAGATTTCGTTTTAGTTGGCGCAATAAATTTTGTGGTTTAATGGGGACGGGCGTAGAGTAGCGGCACGACTCTGAAGTTTCCGCTTTGATATTCGACCGAGGAGAACGTCTATTAATGAAAACGTCGCACTGCTGCTGCTGCGCTCTCCTGCCACCATTTGGGGCGGCGGCCTTTTCTGGCCTATTTTATAGGGCACACTTCCTTTTTTAATGGAACCGAACGAGGAAGGCCTTTGGCTTAGCTTAAAGGCGCATAAACGAGGATATTAAAGTGACAAAAATTGACACTAATCATGCTCGGTTGCCAAGGCAAAGAAAAGTGGTGGCCGCCCCGAAAAAGAGTCCACATTTTGTTGGGCTGTCATGTCCCGCGGTGGTACGTAATTTATGTCTTAACACTTACAGATCGTTAGCCAAATGGAAGCGGCAATGGAAATGGAAAGGGTTAGGTCAGTTGGGGCTGGGAGATGCTTACAGAAATGAGTTAATTATAATACCCTGCAAGGGTATAAATATTGCAAACATTTGTAGGTAATTATAAGTAAATAAAAATACTAAAATAATAATAGAGATTTACTCTTTAGAAAGTGTAATTAAATTAATTTAAATAAAAGAAGGTATGTCTCGAAAATACGAGAACCATATTGAAAATACAAAATTAAGTTGCAATTATAATGGAAAATTGTAATATATTTTTGCTACCAATAATCCTCTTTTAATCATTTTTTAAACTTTTTTCTTAATTTAATGCAAACAAGAAAGGAAGCTAACTTCGGCTCACCGAAGTTTGTATACTTTGTATAGCAGACTTTAAACAAACAATTAAAAACGAAATTCTGAAATAATAATTTGTTGCCAAATCTCAAATTTGATGGCAATGGTTTGAAACACGGCTAAGCTATGGTTTTTTTATTTTCCTGATTGTTCCTATGGAAGCTATAGGATATAGTCAGCCGATTTTCATGAAATTAAAATCAAAATTCAGAGATACTAAAATATGGCTAAATATCAAATTTGGTGAAAATATGTTGAAATCTGACAAAGTTATGGTTTTTTCTTTTATTTTCCTGATTGTTCCTATGGAAGCTATAGGGTATAGTCAGCCGATTTTCATGAAATTAAAATCGAAATTCAGGAATACTAAAATATGGGTAACTATCAAATTTGGTGAAAATATGTTGAAAACTGACAAAGTTATGAATTTTTCTTTTATTTTCCTGATTGTTCCTATGGAAGCTATAGGATATAGTCAGCCGATTTTCATGAAATTAAAATCAAAATTCAGGAATAATAAAATATGGCTAAATATCAAATTTGGTGAAAATATGTTGAAAACTGACAAAGTTATGGTTTTTTCTTTTATTTTCCTGATTGTTCCTATGGAAGCTATAGGATATAGTCAGCCGATTTTCATGAAATTAAAACCGAAATTCGGAAATAATACTAAATGGGCAAATATCAAATTTGGTGAAAATTGGTTGAAAACTGACAAAGTTATAATTTTCCTGATTGTTCCTATGGAAGCTATAGGATATAGTCAGCCGATTTTCATGAAATTAAAACCGAAATTCGGAAATAACACTAAATGAGCAAATATCAAATTTGGTGAAAATTGGTTGAAAACTGACAAAGTTATAATTGTTTTTTGAAAATTTTTCGGATCGTTCCTCTGGCAGCTTATGATATAGTGGTCCGATCCGGCCCGTTCCGACATATGTACGAGTGAGAGTATATAGAAGCCTAACTGCAAAGTTTCATTCAGATAGCTTTAAAACTGAGGGACTAGTTTGCGTAGAAACGGACTGACGGACAGACGGACAGACGGACTTCTGACTGAAACTAATATACCCTGCTAGGGTATAAAAATAAGTATTAAATGTGTCTTATTTGTTGCCTTTTTTTGCATTTAGGTAAATACCCATGATTAATTTAAATCTTCTAATCAATAGATGAGTTTTTAGCGCAATTCGAGGGGGTTCATAGATACACAAATTTGAGAATAAACCCAATCGACAGCCGTAAGCAATTACAGTTAAATTATTCCCTGACACGGACTATCAATCGCATATTGGATATCCCCCGTATTCCAGGCCTCAATAGCAACACCATCGCTTAACGCAGCAAAGTAAATTGTTCGATTAATTGGATTTTAACAGCGACAAGTAGCCGCCAGCCTGACAAGCTAAGGCCAGAAGGAGGACCAATGAACACCACAGCCAGACAAAGGCAATAAAAAAGAGTGTTGCTGGAAAAAAAAAATAATAAAAAGAAACCAGCAGCAGCATTCCCAGGTAGAGCCAGGCTTATACTCTGAAATAGAGATGAATTTACAGCTACAAATCGCTTGATCAGTCAACATTTTAGCAACGTCTAATTGTCAGTCAGTCAAACCAGACGGCCAAAGCTGCAGCAGCAGCATCAGCAACAACATCAGCAGCAACAACAGCAACATCGGCTGTGCCTGCAAAAAGAGGCCCCAAAGTTGAATTTTTATTGTTGTCACAGCAATTTCAATTGGTTCGATGAGCATTCCAGCATTGCACGCCGGCCAACTAGCGGAGCGATCGAGGATAAAACAAAATAAAATAAAATACAACAAAATACAAAACAATCTCAAACTGGCTCAGACGAGAAGAGGAACGAGATCTGGAATGACACGGCTCCATCATCGATATTATGTCGCTGGCAGACGAGTAATGATTGCCAAGGTGAAGATCTCATCGACAAGAGTTTGCCTCTCTCGGTCTTTGGATTTTCAGACAGTAGAGTCTGTTATAAAAGGATTGAATATGAAATATATATTTTGATAAAAAGCTTTTAAAACCACTTATAATTTTTTTAATTGTATAAATTTGTATTAGTTCGATGTTTCATAATATGCAAGATGAGAAATTTTTATGCACTTATTTACTCTAGTATTCAAAGTGTTAATTCTCTCTTTAGCAAATAAAAACACTAACACTTTGTTAGCTTTTATTTTTATATTGTAATATAAATTATTATTTGTAATTATTAAATTTATGAATAATTTATTTAAACGTAAATTATATGTATGTTGGCTTAATTGTTGTACTTACTCCTAAAGCTAGACAAAACTTTCGTAAGAAACACAAAATTTTAATTTTTAATACGTAAGGTCCTGGAATTTATAACTCAATTTATAAACTAATATAAACTATAATAATATAGGGGGTTCAAATTAAAGAAAAATCATGACAAATAAAATTAGAACTCTTGAAATATAAATTTTATATATATAAAAAGGTTTTTGCTAAAAATAAAATATAATAGAATATTACAAAAATGTAAATATATAAGTTTTTTAAATTATATTTAAAAACATATTTTTTTCAATAAATCCCCAAAATTAATCCACAGGAAGATCGTCTGTAATTATTTGATTTTTTGCCTGCATCAGCTCAATGTCAGTGCGTCAGTTCGTCCGTTGATCAGTCTGTCAGTGTCGCCGGGCCAAAGCGAGCAACGTCTCTCTCCCCAACACTCGGTATTTATGCCAATTAGTATGAAATTTCTTACGTGCCCGCAGACAGCCGCAGTCCAAGCTGCGATCCCAGATCCAACAGCCAAGAGCCAACATCCACTTCCAAGACCCAACTCCAGCCGAGAGGCCTCCATCCTCATCACAAAGCATCGGGCTTCCGCTTAAACTGGTCCAGTTTCATTTCTTCGATTTCACCCTAATGCCGAGGCCTCGGCTACTGTCGGCCGATGTCGCTTATTGACTCCCGCTGTCCGCAGGCTTAGCGCCATTTTTGTCGCGCTTTCCCAACTTTGGTTAATCTGCAGGCTTTAATCGGTTCGATCTGGGAATATTTTGTATTTAATTTGCTTCTTCGTTTTATGGCTTTCTGCATGAAATGTGTCTGCATTAAAAATATGGCTTAAAAATGCTTTCTAGATCTTATTAAAAATAAAAAATATGCTGTTTAGATAATAGCTTTAAACATAAAACATAAAATGAAATAATAAACTGATCAAAATTATATTTAAGTTCTAGTTCCTAAGGAATGATTAATAAAATAAATCGGACCCCTTCACTTAAAATATACCATAAAAAAATATGAAAAAAAAAACAAAATTGCGAGTTCACATTTAAAACCTTCAAAAATAAAACTAAGTAAAATAATATACTAACTGGGAAGTGGTTTAGTACCCCAAGAAAATCCCGAGCCAGCAGGTGTTTACTTTCTGGACACAGAATAACGATTTCTTTCCTTCTGCTTCGCTTCAATTAAGTTTAAAAGTCGCACCCATGCTGACCGCAAATCAGACAAATTTCGAAAACAATTTTCCGCCCAGCAAGTGTGACTCGTTAGGCGCTTCGCCAGCGGCGGCTGTGCTTGGTAATTGAGCAATTATTCATTCAAATGGATTGCCAATTTCGCCGACCAGCCCACAACACAACACGGCACACCACCGAGCAGGAGGAGGAGCAGCACTCGGTCCACTTCGAAGTCGGGTCCAATTTAGAAGATCGAACTGCGAACTGCACTTGCGATTGCAATTATAAAACAATCACTTGTCCGAAAAGGCGGCTCCTGGTCGCCACCTTTAACTGCTGACCATTATTTTCAGTATCCCCCTTGGCTTTCCCTTCCTTTTTTTTCTGTTCCTCCTATTCTTTTTTGGGCGGCGTCCACGCAAATTGTGCTTACTTAATAAGTCGTACAACCTGCTAATGTGAGCAATTTACCAAAAGGAACGTGTCCTCCAGAGTCGGACCGGAGCTACATACCTAGAGATGGCAGAAAGTATCAATATATAAATGCTGTAGCAATATTTTCTATTTTAATTTCTTTGAATTGGACTAAAATAAAAGTGGACATACATACATATATGTATATAGAAATTAATAACACTTTTTCGAGATTCTTTGATTAAATCGATATTTAAGAGTTTAAAAAAGGTTTCTTCTATATTTAGAATATTCTTTGTATTAAAGTTTTCGATATTTCTGAAAATAGACTGAGCACAATAATATATTTTGTGAAAGCATCAAGGAGAGGAACTCATCTTAACATCTTTTTATATATAAAAAGGCAATATCAAAGTTAATAATATGACATTGAGCGCGATACTTGTATCCACCTCTCGTTATGCATCCCTACCACTAACCGGTTCCTGGGCCGTATTTTCTGTGCACTTTCTGCGCATGCGCGCAGGCCCTGCTGCGATTGCAATCTACCCACAGCCGCGTGTGTGAGTGCGCACAATAAAAAGGTGCGAGCTTAAAGAATTTATGGGCCAGCCAAAACCGATAAGCTCGGTGAATAAAATAAAATAAAATAAATAAAAGGCAGACAGAAAAAGAGAAAAAATAATGCAAGGACAGCGAACCTAATTATTATAAATAAACCAATCGAACAATAAAGATCTGCTGCCGGGGCAAACTTTCCACGAAACAGACGCCATAAGAACTTAATCGCAAATGAGATTCCAATGGGGGCCAGGACTCGCGAGTTCCAGAACCGCAGCTCCAAAACGGAGGCTCAAGCTAGCAACGCCATCGATAACACAATCGATGATGAGGCAGATCCCAGTTCTACTTAGGAGCTGGATCCCCCAATCCCAATCCCAAATCTGCAACCGAATCCAGGCTAACAAGCGGTTTGATGGCCAGTCGGCTGGATTAATCGCTAACATGGGCGTGGGGGGGAGGGTATATATCGGCTGGAAGGGAGGCAAGAGAAGCTCCCAAAATGTCCACGACAGTCACTGTGAAAAACTTATAGTTAATGACAGTTTATATAAATATTCATATAATGGTAATAAAATTATAATAATATAAAAGAGTAAACAAAATATTAATTTTAAAAATGTCTGGCAATTATACTTTTGTTTAAAATTTGCACCGAAACGAAATGCCATTGACAATATTATTATTATTTCTCCAAGTGGAAATCCTTCGAGCCGCCCAAAAGGCGCTGACGTAGTTAAACATATTGTAATTGCTGCGATGCCACAAAACGGGTTTCCATCGCAGTCTATAGTCCACGGTCCACGGTCCGTGTTCCGCCGCTCCTGGTCCCAGCCCCGGTCATTGTTTTTGGAGTGGCTTCTGTATCGGTCGCAGCATCAGATTACCACTCTATGTGCAGACAAAGGCGCAGCATCATTCATCCAATAAATGGAAGGCGTCGTTGTCGTCCTCCGTCCTCCGTCCTGTGATCCTCATTCCGAAGCCCCATCCGCGTCCCATCCTGAGTCCACCGTCCCCATTGGCTGCTGTCGTCATGGCCTTTGATTTTTGTGGATCTGGAGAACACAGCACGGTAGCCGTTCGATAATTTGCTATGGCATTCCAAGTGTATGTCTCCTTATCCGCATGTCAATCAAGCTCCTAATTATTCGCCGAATGCAAAAGATAATTGGGCCCGCCGCTTTTTCAGATTCAGGGATACATTTCAATATGAAATATATATTTCAACCAATTTCCGAGACGATGCTAAAGGTAATTATGACAAACTCACAAAAATCCGAAGATGGGTTCTTACTTTTTTGGCATCCAATTAAATCGAAATAAATAAATACACGAAATGGAGATAATCGCATAAGATAATCCTGCAGCTTGTGCAGAAAGATAATATTATGCAGTTAAGAAATAAATAAATATATTAAGCTTATTTGGCAATGAAAGGTATGACTTGGGAAGTAATTGTCACTGTTTTTAGAACACTAATACACTTTTATAATGCTGATTATTTATAATTTACGCATTAAAAAGATAAAGATTTCGCTTTAAATAGTTTTATTTTTATTCAAACATTTTAATTTAAATATTTAATTTCCAACACTAAGTAAATATTAAACCATTTATTTGAACCGGAAAAAAATAACATAATAACTCATAAAATATGGATTATTAACCAGCAAGCAAAATTTGAAATATTAAAGTATAATATAAGGCATATTTTTAAATCGGTTAATCCTTGTTCTTTGGCAAGTTACATTAAATATGCATACATGTTAACTCTTTACATGTACATGGCTTATGACCTTGTTTCACCAAGAATAAGAAGCGTTATAAATTAATAAATTAAATATTAAATAAATTCCAAATCAAGGGAATCCCCTTTGGGATCCTCCTAAATCATAAATGTAAATTAAAAATGTTAACTTTTAACTTTTAAATATTTTTTGATTATTAACCGTTGTTTTTTTAACACTATACCAATATGAAATAATACATATATTATATTACATAATAAATTAAACATAAGAGAACAATACAAAAAAAATTAACGTCAACAAAATATTTGTTATTTTATTATTCCTGAATTTCGGTTTTAATTTTATGAAAACCGGACGACTATATCTTATCCCTGGCGTGGCTGCCTAGCATTTTCGCCACGCACGCCCCTAAATAGGCAACACTTTTTATTATTTCAGAATTTTGTTTTTAATTTTTTGATTTAATTTGTAATCTCCAAGGGTATAAAAACTTCGGTGTGCCGAAGTTAGCTTCCTTTCTTGTATATTATTAAAGTTAATATTTATTTTTTTATTACGGCTTTCAATGAAAATTGTTTTGCAATAACCTAAAAGTTAAATAAATAATAGAGATATTCTATATATAGTGAAAAAATGCTGGGATTAAATAACGTTGAGTTTCATTAAATTTGCCTTGATTACATTTTTTACAATTTAAAAACTTAAAAATTGACCAGAATATAAGGTAAACAAAGGCAGCAGGTTTGCAAAGCCAAAATGCAAAACCACAAGAGAGGATCGTTCCCTTTAAACGCCGCTCGCTCTCTTAGGTTCCACATTGCAGAGCGAGAGCACACGATGCAAGTAACAAAGCCAAGAACAAAATACGTTCCTCGTGAGGCACGGAAAGACGAAAGAAAAGGCCAAAGGAGAAAAAGGCGCTCGAGTGGTAAGGAAAGAACACGAAAAAAGCGCGCGCGAATGCCGTATAAATGAAGGAAGTTGCAACTAAGAAAATAGTGGCGTCTCACTCACCCTTACACGTCGGTGTTGTTGCAGCTGCAAAATGCCGCCGAAAAGGCGGACGAAACACACAAAAAAGAGGCGAATAAGCCTTCTACTTATTTAAAAACTTAATTTTTTGAACAAAACACAAAAAGAAGGAACAAAAAGCCTTCAGCATATTTGAGACAATAAAAACACTTAATTTTTTGGGCGAAACACAAGAAAAAAAGAACAAAAAACATTCTATTAATTTGAAGGTATGGCGGCACACGAAAAATACGAAAAATTGCACGGATCTTGGCCAAGCCGAATAAAAACCCGCAACAGCGGCCCATTTTCGGTTTAAATTTCACTTCTTTTAACTTATATTTTACCACTACGCCGGGGCTCGCTGTTTTCCGCAATTTTTCCGCGTTTTTCCGCCGTTTTTCCGGCGTTTTCACCGATCCTCCATCTCCGCGCGTGGAGGCGCGTCCGTGTGCTTCGTCGGTGTTGCAAGAACTGATGCCCAACGGACAAGGAGGGAGGTCAATGACCGATAATGCAAGCTAGCAATGCCTGAGCGAGGAGGCTGAAAATTAAGAGAGGAATATTCAAAATTAGCTCCTTTTCAACATGCCTTCTCTTAGGTTTGAGAATTTGTTATAAAAAGTGGTCAAATTCACCATTTAATAAACTTATAAACCGTTGTTTATCATTATTTATTTATTATATATTATATTTCATATACGGGAGAATGCGTTTCTAAAAACATTCATTCAAAATATAACGGTTTGTCACCTTACGTCGTTTCGAACCCAGTTTGACTTCGCTTACGTTTTTGCTTTTGTTATGTTATGTTGATCGAAGATAGCTTCCTTTCTTGTTTTTTTTTGTAATTATTAGTCACTGTATTGCTATATTGTATTATTTTTTTCCAAAACTCTTTTCGTTATTTGTCACATTTTTTTACAATTTGTTGAGCATTTGTTACAACAACTAAGTTTTTTTTTAACCCAATCGAGTAAACTCTTACCTATTTGCAATCCAAATTGCGATACCCCAAATATTCTGCGTTCGGAATAAAGAAATCGAGTAACCTGCATTCATTTTTCAACTTACAAACGGCTGCCTTTTTTATTTTTTGTTTTGTTATGACCCGTGTGTGCATTTTGTTTAAAATTCTGGTGGCGCGGCATGAAAAATCAATTATGTTAGTTGAACTCTCCGAGCTAAACGCTAAACAATTGCGCATAATTACGAGCGTTGCGTTTTGTGGCCAGCGCGAAACCTAAATGCAGACTGCATTGCCTCAATTTGAAGCATTTACATAAGAGAAGGGGGTCGCAAACAAGAAAGAACGACAATTAAGGTTCCAAATGGCAAAAGTTAATGACCTATTGAGGAAATTTACGTAAATGACTTTCCGCGGGGGGATACATACGGACGAAAAGGAATTCAGGAAATGTTTACCCGAGAATAGTTTATACTGCAGACATTTCGCTCGAAATATGGAAACCGGAAGTGATTTTTAAAATAAAGTCAATGGGAAGACGTGGGCATTATATAGAAGTAGGAAAATGTACTTTAAAGTCAAAGAAAATTGGCATTTAAAAACACATGAATGGTAGTTTAAGTACAAACATAAAATTAACACTATAAAAAAGTAAAGTAAATGTTAAAACCCCTATAACTACTTTTAAAAAAAATTTAAAGATAATTTATTTATTATTATAATTTTTTGTTGAAAAATAAATAAATACAAATTAAAAAAAAAAAAGTAGAAGGCTAAGCCCTAACCATTACAAATTTAAATTTTCAGTAAATTTTGTTTACTCAAATTTTCAGTATTTCCGCCCGAAACGCACACACACAGCACCAGCGCGCACGAAATTGAATTTCCCGCCAACATTTCTCCCGTCTTCAATTCCGCAACGAGCGCATCGAAAGTCGATCGCTATTCGATAGATTTCGAAACGGATTTCACAGCACTGTCCTGTGCGCCGTCCATATAGAGTCGATAGCTATAGCCGATAGCTGCCTATCGATAGCCTCGACTCCGACGACGAATAAGGAGGAGGAAAAGCAGAGGAGAAACACAAAAAACGAATTGTGAAAAAGTGTAAAGTTCGGGCAAAAAATCGTAGGAAAACGTCGTGCGCAACGAGCAAGGGCCCAGCGAAGCGCTCAAAAGAGAGAGAACGTTAAGACGAAACGTACCACCTGTCGACGAACCTACCTTTTATCTTTTACCTCTTTACCTTTTCAATCTGATATATTTTGACACAACCACAAACGCGCACACGGACACGCACGCACACCTGCGCAAGTACACTGTCATCATTCCGCTCGTTGTGTTGTGTTTTTCTTGGTTTGTTATTTGCAAAATCGAAAAAAACGAAGGCCACAACACCACACAACAAATGCGTGCGGCGGCGAGAAGGTATAGAAACTGAGAGATTGGACGTCGCTGGAATTGCAGTGCAACTGGAAGCGCAGCCAGGCGGCCACATATTGCCGAGTCACGCGGGATCAGCAGACAGTTACAATGTCCATGCGAACGAAGGTTCTGGGTCTGGTGGACGTCATGATGCGCGTTCCTCCCGTGATGGTCATTGATGAGATCCTGAAGATCGGCATGGGCCTGCCCACGCGGCTCTATCCGGAGAAGTCGGCGCCGTCCTCGTCGTCCGACGAATCCCCGCCCAAGACAGACGCCTCCTTAACGGATACCGACCAAGATCCCTTTGCCAGCATCAAGGCCTTCTTCGGCCTGGGCGGTGGCGATGCTATGGCGGCCGCAACAACCTCAGCTGCCGCTGCCGCCCAGGCAGCCCTGGAACGGAGCATCGAGAATGCTTCGAGATCAGCGCAATCGGAGGGCATACTCAGCTCCGGCTTCAATTCACTGATGGACGAGCTGGCGCACGATGAGACGCTATCGGATGTGCTCAGCATCACCACCGTCAAGTTTGTCATCTGCCTGTTTGGTGAGTCATTGTCGAGAGCCCCTTGATGGGTTTCGGGGACATTAAAGGTGTTTCCCTGAATGAACACGTCATTTCGTTGGAGCCGCGGTCAAGGTGCGAGTTAGTACCATGTCTTCGGCTTTGTCAGCGCAAAGAGTAACTTTTACACTTTTTAAAAAGAAAAGCACCTTTCCAAATGTGCATTAAATTTTAATTTATTTAAAATTAGTTGAGGATAGGAAGCTAATGTTAACTGATCTTTTTCTGTGAGGTTTAGTAATTCTTAGCATACTTTAAAACGCATTTAAATGAATAAATACCCACCAATTTTGGTAGAATTCCCTCTTATTTCTTCATCTAATAGTGAAATCGATAATACGCCTTGATAATAAAGACCGCTAGGTCTCAGATTGGTTAATTATGTATTTATATACACCCACATACCCATACATACTCCTAGAATCTCTGACGTAGGAACCAGAGCTATGAAGGAAACAGCTTGGAATGCTTTCACATGGTTTTTTCTCGCCTAATCACTATGACTTCTATAGAAAAAAAAAAAAAAAACTGAAATAAGTACCGAATCACGGTTAAATTTTAAAATGTAAAGAGAGGTCTGTTATCTGTGAAAATAGATTAGAAAAATGATAATGAATTTAGATAGGTCAGGTAATGGTCAAAGATATCGAAGTAAACAAGAATCCGTTGAATAACAATGCATTAGAAATTAGCTTTTCCCGCTCCTGCCTTTGCACTCTTTTTTTTTTGAAATATATAAACTGTATTAGAAACCAAACTGGCACAAATTAGATGTTAGACCGTAAAATGTTGCCGTTGAAGTCTTTGCTAGTAATTTCTTACCAAAATAGTTATTCATTTAAAAATAACTGGATACTTATTGTACTCTTCGATATTTGTGTATCAAATATAATAAATCGATCAGGGAAAATGTATTTGTTAATTTATAATATATAAAATATAACATTTCCTCAACATGAAGAAAAATGCAACACGAAATACAAGGCAATCCAAATTATTCAAAAGTTCATTGCTTCTGACCCGCGCTGAATTCAGGGGGCTACAAATCGGGTGCGTACTTTGGCCGCGCATTAAAAAATAAAACTAAATTCACGCCAATAGGAAGCACTTGACTAATTCATTACCTTTATGTCTTGCAGGTTTCCTCTCAGCCGCCTGCATCTTTATGCTCTGGACCCGTCACCTGGTGATGGTCTACATGTTCCTCACCTCCCTCGGACTCACCTTTCTCTCCTACTGGTCCAACGTAAGTGCCCTTGCGCTGATGGAGCGCAGTCCCTGCATACTGGAGGACCTGATGTCGTTAAATACCACAAGATTACTGGATTCGGGCGGGGTGGTCATGTCGTTGGCACCGCACCTAATGGCCCAATGGTTCATGGGCATGCTCTTCGCGTATATCCATCTGGGACCCAGGTTCGAAATTCTCCAAAAGTCTATGCCCATCATCTTTGCTAGTCCCATACTGGTGGCCATGCTGCCGCTACCCCCCAAGATAGTGCAACAACTGCCCATGGTGGCTGGATTTACGCCCATCATCCTGACAATGATAACGCTGATGCACAGCGCCATGGAGGCGAGTCGAACGGTGTACAATGGGTATCAATATGCGATGAATTTCGTGTCTAACTTTGGCCTGTCCGCTCTGATCGAAAACGAATGGCAGCGATTGAATGTGCCCAATGTGTTGAGGGTTTTTTGGACCATCAGGTGAGTAAAATGAAAAGTAACTCATTTTAATTAGTGGAAAATTAAATGGTAGTAACTAATAATTTACTTTTGAAACAGAATCATTCAAGGCGGCTATGCCCTGGCCATTGCGGAAACTGAGGAACCCTTAGAATTATTGCCAGCGACAGAGAAACTACTAGTCGATGGCTGTGAGACACTAACCGCCGTGTTGGGCATGACCGGTGTCATTTCGATGATTTGCCATTACATTGGTCGCGGCTTCCAGTGGTATCTGCTTACCTACGACAATGATGAGGAGAAGTCCCTGGGCACAGTGTCCGCGGTGCTCTTCTACATTTTGGCCTTGCAAACGGGTCTTACCTCTCTGGCGCCGGACAAGCGTTTTGTGAGATTGTGCCGTAATCTTTGCCTGCTAATGACCGCTTTACTGCACTTCCTCCACAACATTGTGTCTCCTATTCTGATGTCGTTGAGTGCGGCGCGAAATCCGTCAAGGAAGCGCCATGTTCGTGCTTTAACCGTCTGTGCTTTTCTGGTGGTGATGCCCGTCTCGTTGCTTTACTACCTCTGGTCACAGCGATCCATCTCCACTTGGTTGCTGGCAGTTACCGCCTTCGCCGTTGAGGTTATCGTTAAGGTAAGACCCATATATATAACAAAATTAAATGAATTATTTATATATAGACTTTCGCGTCAACACTACCAATACAGTATAAATATTTATTTGATATGATGCTATGATATTTTTTGAAAATTACGATATTTTAATATTAATTTTTTGATAATATCGTAATTTCAATGTTTACGGCACTTTGAATATGATATTGTGCGCTATATATTTGTGAATAATTTTTCGATAATAAATGTATGGAAATAATAAATTAATTTCCTCCCTACAGGTCCTCGTTTCGCTGGCCACCTACACGCTCTTCCTCCTGGACGCCCGTCGCCAGTTCTTCTGGGAAAAGCTGGACGATTACCTGTACTATGTCCGTGCCTTTGGCAATTCCGTGGAGTTCTGCTTTGGCATCCTGCTTTTCATAAACGGTGCTTGGATCCTGATCTTCGAGTCGGGTAAGTAGCTTCAGGTCCGCATCCTTTTGTCATTAAACTCACTGCGTGAATGGTGGGATTCATCGCTACCTGGGGCACTTCAAGATATGTTTGTTCCACGTCCGTCCAGCTTTTTGTCAGTCCCATTTGTGTGTGCATGTAATTTTTTATTGTTTATTTGGTTGATTTTCTTTGTGTATCGATAATTATAACTTGATAGCCCAAAATGCTACAGGCGGCGCCATCAGAGCGATCATGATGTGCATCCATGCCTACTTCAACATTTGGTGCGAGGCCCGGGCGGGATGGTCGGTGTTCATGAAGCGCCGCTCGGCCGTACACAAGATCTCCGCCCTGCCTGAGGCGACGGCAGCGCAGTTGCAGGCCTTTGACGATGTCTGCGCTATATGCTACCAGGTGAGATTGTCTGCCGGCGATCATAGAGGACAGGAAATATACATATATTATAAATTTTGTAGGAAATGTACTCGGCCAAGATCACACGGTGTCGACACTTCTTCCACGGCGTTTGCCTACGCAAATGGTTGTACGTTCAGGATCGTTGTCCTCTGTGCCACGAAATAATGATGTATACGGACAAGGCGGAGGATAGTGACCAGGAGGAAGAACCAGTGGCAGCAGCTCTGGCAGAACAGCCCCTTAGGCTTTATCCAGATGTGAGTGTGCTAAAACTTTTCCTGGAGGGATATTCATTTTAAATAATTATTTCTGCCAGGATGGCAACAATACTGGTGGAGTGGCCCCACGACGCACGCCAGAACGAACTGCTTCGGATATTCCGCAGATGGCTGCCACTTCCGCGAACGCAACAGCGGCAGTTATTGTAGCCGAGACTGCCGCGTCTATGGTGGAGTCTGCAGCTGCTGTGGCAGCGAACAGTACCAATACCCATGCCAGTGGCAGCAGTGCCAGCAGCTATATCAGCTCCACATCCGCCCAGCCGCCGCCGCCGACGGCCACATCGGCGGCAGCGGTGGCCACGGCAGCGGCCAGTAATACAACGCACATGTTCCGGATGTCGCAGGAACAGCAATAGGCGTACCTTCTTGAACTTCTAATATATACATTATGTAAAAATGCGAATGCTTCTCTCTTTTCCTAACACATTTCACACACACACACCTAACACACCCTTCGATCCTCATAGGCCACAGTCAGACGCAGCCATGCTTAAATTAAATTTAATTAAAGTAAAGTCTGAGAATGATTTAATCAAGTTACCAAGTAAAAAAAAAATTAGTTAAAACATAAATAAAACGAAATCAATTGAGATGAAAAATGTGTATAATTTTGTAAATGTAAAAAGAAAGAAATTATTGTTTTGTTTTTTTAATTTAAATTACACCTATGTACGTTTATTTAGATTTAATATAATTAAACGAAAAAGATGCGGAAAATACAGAAAACAGCAGAGAATAGTATAATTTAAGCAAAAAACACAGAAAAAACAATTGTATTGACTTTTTCGGGATTTGCCTTTGGGTCTAGATCTATCAACACTGACTTTTGGAGATGTCACGCAAAAGCTATTTAGATTTATAAACATGTTAATAAGTTATACTGTATAAATAATTATTAGGGATTGATGCACAACAACATTTGTCAATAATCTCAACAATCTCAGTTGAAAATCAAATCGTTATAATTGCGCAGCAGGTGATAGGGCGATACCCGGCAGCAGGTGGTGGTACGGACCACAGTGATCCGATCAGCACGTTCGAAATTGGCCTTCACCGTCTCGTAGTAACGACCATCGCTGGAAAGCCAGGAGTTTTTAGTTTTTAAAAAAGCTCAAACCAGTAAATGTGTTTACCTAAGGACCATGCATCGCAGCTTGAGGCACTTGACACGCAATATGTCGATGGCCTTTTGGCTTTTGTCAGAGAAACGTAAGTTATCAGGATCCCAACGCAACTCCAGACGCTCCAGATTGCCACAATTGGAGGCAATGGTGTCCATCAACTGATCCACATGGATGTTAACGCCCAGTTTCTCAGCCGTGCCCATAACAATGATCCTTAAGGAGTTGAAGGTTTGGATATAAAAATAAATTTAAATTTAAATAAATAATATATGTAAATCCCTACTTGCAGTTGCCTAGCAGCGGTAGAATGCTCATCCATAGCTGGTCCGTGATATGAGGCATTCCCGAAAGACAGCAGGCGCTGAGCTGGTGGCCCTGACGTTGCACGAACTTGAGCAGGCCCTCATCCGTGATATTGTCCGAGGAGTCCAGATCCAAGGATATCAGAGATCTAGGATGAAATATGTGCGAAGTAGGAATTATGAGATAATCAACAAATTTATTATAATTAAAAATTAATTGGTAAGTTATGAAATATTGAAACAATATCAATATTTAATGGAAAGATCAATATATAAAGACGTATTTTAATGCTTCAATGTATTGATATTTGGTTTAATATATCAATCCTATATTGAAAAAATATAAAAAGCAATTAAGAAACAATTAATATATTTTTAGATAATATATCACCTCGTTGTTCCCGACTCCATCCACTGCTTGAGCACGCTATCGTTGAAACCATTAATCTGCCCGGCGGACAAAAACTTGAGGCTGGGAATCCTAGTCAGCATATCCACCAGACACTCGGTGGACAAATCCGTGGCCGTGATATCCAACTCCTGCAAAGCGCACTTGTCCCACTCCGCCTGCATCACAAACTCTGACTGCAGGCTGGTTCCGTTCATTAAAAGGCAAGTCAGACGCTTTGATCTCTGGATGAGGGTCTTCAGAGTGGATCCAGTGACCTTGTTGCAAAAGTTCACGGCCAGGCATTCCAGCTGAATGCAGTTGGAGCTGAAGGCGTCGATGTGCGAGTCGTCTATGAAGTTGATCCCGTACAGATTAATCACCCGCAGATTGGGCGTAGCCGACTTCAGTTTGTGAACGTTGATTACCTGAAGGGAGTATAATAATTGTAAGTATGTATAAAACATTAAGGGGAGTTATAAATAGCTCACCTCATAGATCTCCTCCTCCTCCTCCTCGCACTTCTCGTAAGTGCCTATGAGATGCAGCACCTCCAAGCCGTTAATAAAGTTATAAATCTTACGCATGAACCCCTCCATGAAAATGACCTCTGACAGACAGACAGACAGATAGCGGAGCTTTGTGGGAAAAGCCTGCATCTCGCTAAAGTCATGCAGTTGCATAGCTTAAATATAGAGTAATAATTATATTTATTCCTAATTATAGAATCCAAGGTAACTCACCCGTGGAGAAGTCCAGCAGCATGTGCGTGAGATTGGGACATTTGGCCGACAGTTCGTGGAGCACCGTGTGCGTGATGAGCTCGATGGGCAGTTCAATGTAGCGCAGCGTAGGACCGAATCTGACGGATATTAGCTGGAGTAGCATTTCCAGGGAACCCACATGCAGGCCGGAGACCTCAGGGCGCAAGGACACATTCTTCCAGAGACGCGTGTCGTAGGCAATCGAACGCCAGCGGCGACAAATCCGGGCCAGGCGGCAAATCTCGCGATGCGACAGATACGAAAAGATGTGCAGAAGAACCTTGTCGGGCAGCTTCTCGATGGTCTAAAATAATGTATTTAAATAATATGAATTTCAATAATTTCAAGAGGCGATTTTATAGGACATCAGGAAGCTTAATTAACTTTCGTTCTCTTAATCTCCTCTCTCAATGATGTCTGCGTATCTGGTACATATTTTATCAAATTTTTATAATATTCGTTTATATTTTATTTTAAAGATATTTCTCTTTTTGGCTGGGTCCCATTCTCTCCCAGACAAAGAGTATGGAATTACTACAGTATATCTTTTAAGCTCATAGAAACCGTACCGTATCGGCAAAAGGACTGCGAACTGTGCCATCCGACAGGTAAACCTGCGAGGCCTCGACGGCCAGCTGACCCCAGATATCCGTGGAAATATCCATCCCTTAGTCCAGGTATTAAACTTGTATATAGATTGAATACCAAAGCACTTGCTTATATAAAAAAAATATATTTATATAGGTAAAAAACAGAGGAACACCACACGTTGTTCAGCCTGCTAGCTGAATGTCCGTCAGACTGAGCTACTTTCGCGCTACTGCGAGTGGGAGAGATCGCATCGGATTCTCCAAAAAACCGAACCACCGCCAGGCAATCGACTCAAGAGAAGAACAGGGGTTCCTATTTATAGACGAGCGCCAGTAACAATGGCAGCAGAGAGTCGAGAGACTGTCTCGCAGCCATCATCAGATGTTCACAGGCTCGCACTACTTACGCACTCTCCTAAAACAGCAACGACTAAATGTTTTCTATTAAATACAGTGAGGAAAAATTAAAATTCTATCTTAAAGCGTTAATAAGAAGTTTTTAGATATTCAATTCAATTCAATTTGTTTTTTCTACATTTTGTAGCATACTTTTGGACGACATCAAACTCAGTGATTTTAAATTTCTGATAGATTAATTTTAAATGTAAGTTTTTTAAATACTGTAATCAAATCTTCTTATATTATCTTCTTATTTCTGATTTATTTAATTATCCAAATTACCTTTAGTGTACTTTTGTCTGCCCAGTTTTCTATATTTATACAAACACCACCGATCGGCCGGGTTTGTTTTGTTTACTGTATAGTAATTTAAATGCTACTCACCAGTCGTGTTTTTCCCGCCGCATTGAGATCGTCGCGTCCTCCGATCGCCTGCGATGACGTTTGCGCTGCCAAAACATTCCAATTATCCATGGCAGGATATGTCTGGGATCAGCCGGGAGAGTGTGTGTGTTGTGGTGTATCCTTATGGCTCTGGATCCGGTGAGTTCTATCTATTGGTGCTAACTCGATTGAAAATATGCAGGCTAGCGAGCGAGGGCTAATGAGATATTTGAAAGCTGGAATCGATTGATTAGGATTCCCCAAGGTCAAACCTTGGGGAAGGGAATTCCCTTGGTGACTCCCTTGATTGAAAATCCCCAAAGGAGATTCCCTTCCAAGGTCTGATTTGTGTTTGGTGTTGGCCGTCTATAAGTAGCATAAGCAGTTCATTCATGATATCTACGATTTGGTGAGGCTTCTTCGTCTAGATACGCTTGGATATATACAAAAAGCCAAAACAGAAGCCATCCGTTTTCATTGTTTAAGTAGCGGAAGACACATAATTACCCATTTTATTAAATAATCAAATCAAATTGTTAGACACTCTACAAATACAATTTAATGCAAGAACAAAAGTCATTAATTAATTACTTGTTGCCTGGCTACAACCTGCAGTCAGTTAGTTAAAATAAGGCAATTTTCGGCCTGGCAAATTATGCAAAATTTATGTACACTGTTTTCTTTTTCATTATTTAATTTGCAAGCACACATCAAAAATTGTTTTACCCTTTGCATGGGTTATTTATAGGCCTTTCGTCTGGCTCTGGTCGCCAATTTGTGGCTGCGATGCCCCGAAACTTGCCAAAAAAAAAATGCAATTTCGGAATTTTTGACCCGATCCTGCTGCGAAAGAATACTTGGCAAATTGCAATGATTTAATTTACTTCTTCGCTAGCAAATTACTTGCTAATTGGCTACAGTATCCGTCTAATATGGTATGTACATGGGAGATCGGTTCCGCGCACTTGACGGCTCCACAACTCTCTGGCGACTGAGGAAACTCAGGCGTCCGCGAAAAATGGTCAGCAGAATGCCAAAATCCGTTCGGATAGATGGTCGGGCCGCTCCGATGGACATGGAGGGGCTATTCGGGAACGATCCCACAGCTGAGAGCAGCACAGGCAGCCAGATGTAATCTGCATACGGTGCTGTGGTGGCGCCTGGCCAAAAATAAAGGGGCAATTGTGGGACGTGCCAAAAGGTATTCATTTTCGTACCGCTTTCGATTCTTGCAGGATATTAAGCTCAATAAATGCTCCGAGAACAAAACCGGCGAAATCTGTTTCTCGACTAATTCCAAAACTGCTGGGTGTCTAAGAATAAATAGCTTTTTCGAAAGCGGATTATGTGGATTCAATTCAGTTTTCCTCCCACTTATTTGTAATATTGCTTCTTATCGAGAAGAAATAGTTTGAGGTGTTTATAAACGAAATACAATTGTAGTAATTTTGGAAATTATTATATTATTAATTTATTACAATTCGAATTTTGAATAAATTTAACAAAACACGTACGATAATATAATTTGTTCAGTTACATAATTTTCCTAATAGCAAAGCCAAGCAAGAAAAGTTTTACCAACTCCTTGGTATTAAGGAAACTTATGCGACTCAAGAATTCGAACTCCATATTCCTTATTTTTGTCCACAAAACTCTTGGTCCACTCGCCGGTCAAACATCCGTTGTCGCAGTTGCAGCCAAAAATGTTGCAAGGACCTTGTCCGCAAAAGCTTCCCACCTGGGCCACTCCGTCGGCGCAGATCCGCACCTCACAAGTGGAGCCTCCATAGCCACCCACCGATGAGCAGGTGCCCCTATCGGCCGTAAAGACCAGATCCTCCACTGTAATGCAGCACTCCGTATGGACATCTCGGACCAAAGCCAGGCAGCAAATGCCGACGAAAATGGTGTAGACTACCGGTGACCCCATAGTTAGGCGGTGAATAGTGACTTCGACCAGATGAAATTCTAATTTATAGGCCATTTTTCCTATATTTTTGCTAAGTCAACAAATAAGAAAAACTGTCTATTTACATTATAGTTCCAGTGAACAAACATTGATGATGCATAGTTTCCAGGAAAAGATAGAACTGCACTTATATGCTATATTTTGCATAGAAGTAAAAAACAAAAGCTTACTTATAGACATAGTTGCTGTCAAAATAATAAATATAATTAAGTATATGTATGCATGTATATATTATAATGATTACGTTCTCTGTTAAAAATACTATTTACTATATGATTTTTAGGTATTTTTTTCTTTATAGCCAACACTGGTTCTGATCATAGGCCTTTTCATTCATTCATTCAATCGTTTCATGTATTCATTCGTTTCTCCGCCGCCAACCGAGTCAGTTGTTGTTGTGTCTGCTGATAAACGTAGGTGCGCCCCTCGACTGCGCCTGTGTGCGTGCATGTGTCAGAGTTCTGTTGTTTATTTTCACGTTTGTTATAAATGCGCGGTACTTAAATAACTAACTTAAGCATTTATGAACCAAAAGTAAAATATAGTAAAAATATAGTGAAGAAAATAAGTCATAAATGTTTGACTATATGTCATATATAGTACAGTGCGCGTTGCAAGTTGCAAGCAGGTTATTTTGGTGGGTGTATGTGTGTCTTGAGAGAGAGAGCGAGAGTTTTCAGGGAGAGTAAGACGCCCAAAAAAAAAAAAAAAAAAAGAATAATATAAGAAAATATTAAAAATAATTTCTTTATTTATTGCAAAAAATATTTAATATGCATAATAAACAAAAAAAAAGAACAACCAATTTTATTGGAAATATGTATATAACTTTATCAAATTTTGCGTAATTTTTAGGATAAATCATTAACCAGTTAAAAGCGTTTTGTAAATTTTAAAGCAGGGGTTGGTATTAAATTTATATTTTATTAATTTATTTATGTATATTTACAATTTATAATATTATTAATATTTATTATTATCATAATTTATCATTTTCATATACTTTTTTTAGAACAATATATTGAAAGATCGTATTTTCTTTCCTTAATTGATATATGGTCGAAAAAGACCATACTGACCAATCCCAAGACCCCCTTATATTCAATTGTCATAAACAAATTAGGTGCAATTACAATTATGCGGAATTACACAGCTCGAAAATGCCCAATTAATTGAGTCTAAACCAATTTGAATCCCAAGATGGTTTAATAAGCCCTTAGACCTACACTAATTATACGTTCAACTAAAAATTTTTTAAATAAGAACACTAGAGATATGTTTCTTAATGAAAATACGAACAAACTAAAACATATTAAACAGTAACTAATGGCTTTATGAAAATATTCCCCTATATTTTAATTTTTTTTTTTAATTCTGGACTTTTTAAACTCTATTTCAGACCCCACCACCCACCGATCTGCTAAGATGTCGTACTCCGCGGAACTAGCTCTATCCTTTCTATATCCCACGGCTATTGTGACTTCCGTAATATGTTGCATCACCTCGGCGGTGGCCTGGACTCATTGGCGCTACGTCCTGAACGCCTGTCCGGATACCAACTGCGGCTGCGTCCTTCACAGCCGGAGCACATACAACAGCTTCGAGGGCGGAAATATCGCCTACTGCCACTACGCCACCTATGGACTGCTGCTGCCGTTGATCTTTGCCATCGTGCTGGGCATTTACCATGGATATCGGATGTGCATAGGGAGGGGCAAGCCCAAGAGTGGCACGGCCACCATCAGGCAGCGGTGAGTGGTCACACGGTATCCGGACATTCTAATTCCAATTCCGAGGCGACTGTCTCTGGGGGTCAAGTGGGTTAATCGATCGGTTAACCGGGACACACATTCGCTCTTCAAGATGAGACGCCTAATTAGGCCTTATGCTAATAGTGACCACGCTGCGTATGACTAATAATATTGCCAAATAAGACAATTGGAAGTAGCTAAGTTCGCTCGAGGAAAAATTGAAAAACGTATTCTCATTGAATGTTTTTACTCTTATTATTATTTTTTATCATCTTTCAGATCCGGTGACATGATAATGGTAACCACGGAATCGGAGCTCACACCCGATGGGCTCTCCCCATATTATTGTAAGTATTCTTAACAGAATTTAAAAAGGTATTTAATATTATTTCTTATTATTGCTTTGGTAGGGCTCCCGGCCACCGTTATCTCTGTGATCATGGCCATCTACCAGCTGATCTACTCTGCCATATTCACCGATGGATTCGAGGTGACCTGCAAACAGTATAGGGAATCGCTTTTGAAGGAAATTCAGGGCGTTGGCAATATCGTGCCCGTGATCAAGTCCCGATTGTCGTGTGCCGCTGTTTTTGACTTCATGGACTACTTGGTAGATAGCATCTCGTATGAACGAAGGCGCTATGGACGCATTAATACAGCTGCATGCCTCTATTTCACCCTGGTCTTCGCCTGGTTTGCCCTATTGGCCTGGCTGGCCATCTGTGTGATCAACATTGTAAACCTGCGCCGCACAAAAGCGCAAAGGGTCTGAGCAAGGTCTGCAGGAACTGGAAAATTTTGCCAACCTAATATATGGGAATGGATGAAGTATAAAATAAGACATTCCCCACGCACATTCGCCTTACATATGCATATGTATATTTAATCGTAGCCTTACGAAGCGCCACTTATTTATTAGTAAAAACACATATCAATTACGTCCACGGTTCGAACCGCCATCAAAACCTATTGTACAAATAAATGTCTGAGTAACAACGAACAATTATTTAAATCACGACTATTCTTTTTTACTGCCTATATGGATAGTTTTCATGCACATCAAGTTTTATATTTGGCAATAAAAATATTATAAAAACAATACATTCCACAGAAAACATGTATGTTATTAAATTAAAAAAATATAATGGAATTATAGATTAAGTTTATAGCTTTTAGTTTGTCTTCGAGATACGTTATACTATATACTAAAGCAGACCAAAAATATCGATTTAAGTTCTTACGTTTTTTTAACATTTAATTTTTTCTTATAAGAAGGTTCTTTCAAGGAATTTTTCTGTTTTAATTTTTTGTATCGCTTATTTATAATAAAAGTCAATTACGCTCAAATATAAACATATACTAATACATTTTTTTACATACGTTTTCGTTGTAATAGAAATTTAATAATATTTCAATAGTAGGACCGTTAAAATTTAAAATAGTCTTAAAAAAACCTATCTTGAAACCGAGTAACCGATAGCTGCCACCTCCACAAATATCGATAACAACACTTACTGCTGACGTGCCGCATTTGTTTACGTGAAAAAGTAGCTACAATTAACGAAAAATCTGAAAAACAAAATGCTGGACATACAGACGCACATGGTGGGTACTTGAGTGGTATAAATTAACTCGCAAGTTTTCTCTAATAGTCTTCTAAACCGCAGGATTTTGTGGGCCAGGGAAAGGCGGAGCGCTGGTCCCGGCTCATTATCACCGTTTTCGGCGTCGTCGGCCTGATTTACGGAGCAATTGTCCAGCAGTTTTCGCAAACTGTGTATATCCTGGGAGCGGGCTTCCTGCTCTCCTCTCTGGTGAATATCCTCTGGCCAAGTTCCATCTGAAAAATATTAAATTAACTTCCGAAATCCACAATTTTAGATCACCATTCCGCCGTGGCCCTTGTTCCGTCGCAACCCCCTTAAGTGGCAGAAACCCATCCAAACGGATGGATCGTCCGGCAAGTCCTCACCCAGCTCCGAGTCCGGTGACGAGGGCAAAAAGAAGAAGAAGTAGTAGTCCTAGTTAGACGAAAATCATGTATTTCTCTCACTCTATCCAAGAATATAAACTATAACTAAATGGGACGTCGATAGGCTATGAGTTCGTTGTGATCGTAGTACTTGTGGATGAGATCGTACATGTTGGCGAAGAAGAACAGCAGGTTGTCGTATTGCCCATTGTAGAGTGACTCCCGATCCGCGTTCTCCTCGCTCGTCGGCGCAGGCACCACCTTGAGCGGTTCGGCCAGTCGATGGAAGCTGTCGGTTATCTCCAGATTGTCCAGGCCGTGGTAATGGGCGCTCAGGCCCCAGGCGTTGATGTGCACCTCGAGGAGGAACTGGTGAATGGCCTCAATGGTGGCCAGGTACCAGCGCGGACTGCCGCGTTGATGGCGCCAGAACTGTGACAGCCGGTTCTGGAGCACCACCGTTCTAAGGGTTCGGATCCGTTCGTCTGCGTAAATGCCACGGCTTTGGTTCCACGTGCTGTCAATGAAGACGGCCCGGCGGATGGGCAGGTTGTCCAGCTTCCAGCAGCGCACCTCCTTTTCCGGCTTGTCGTCAACGCCTGGGATCTCCACCTCGTCCATACGGCGGCGCAGCATAGTCCCCATGTGATGGCCCTTGGGCAGACCGTAGTTATCGCCTATCTGCAGCTGTACGTTCCGCTCGAAGAGCTGCGGCACCGTGACCGCCTTGGCGCTGGGAAAGATCAGCACGACCCCGTCCTCCGTTCGATAGTCTGGAATTTCCGGATATGTATGGATTCGCACATGTTCCGGGGCCAAGACGGCCGCATGAACGGCCGTGCTCTTGCCGTCAATCTCCTTCTTGTGCTTAATAATGTCCACCAGCAGGGGCAGCTGCAGTTGGGGCAGCACAGCCGCCAGCTCTCCGACTGGTATGTAGCAATTGTAGCAGAAGAACTTCCTCGATCGGTGGCACAGCCGGCAATTATGCCGTCCCTCGATTGTGTCTAGTATGGTGTGGTCGGAAATCCGCATGCCCACGAACGGGTACTTGCGGAGGCGTGGCTCCTGGGCATCCACCGGATGTGTCATCTCGTTTATGCAAGGAAATTCCAATTTGAAGCTCGGAAAACCATAAACATAACCGATTCCCGCACAAAAATATCGATAGAACCCAACGCAGGGCTGGCGATTTCTCAAAAAACAGCTGTGCTGGAATATCCTACATATATGACTGTGTGTAGTACAGCCATTTTAGCTATTTGTTCTTTTCTAATTTCTAGCTAATTTGGCAAATCGATAGCAGCAATAACGATAGCCAATCAGCATTTGCGCGGGAAAATGGTAAACGTAAACGTGCGCCGGTAAAGATATTGAAAATAAGATAATTCGTATGTTTTCAATAGAAATGATCCGAAATTGAGTAGGAAAAGGAGCTAATTTAAATATTCTTCTCTTATTTTAAGCCTCAGGCATTGCCAACTTGAATTGCGCGCATTGATCTCCCTCCTTGTCCGTTCGGCATCAGTTCTTGCAACACCGACGAAGCACGCGGACGCGCCTCCACGCGCGGAGATGGAGGATCGGTGAAAACGCCGGAAAAACGGCGGAAAAACGCGGAAAACAGCGAGCCCCCGCGTAGTGGTAAAATATAAGTTAAAAGAAGTGAAATTTAAACCGAAAATGGGCCGCTGTGCGGGTTTTTATTCGGCTTGGCCAAAACCCGTGCGATTTTTCGTATTTTTCGTGTGCCGCCATAGCTTCAAATTAATAGAAGGCTTTTTGTTCTTTTTTTCTTGTGTTTCGCCCAAAAAATTAAGTGTTTTTATTGCCTAAAATATGTTGAAGGCTTTTTGTTCCTTCTTTTTTGTGTTTCGTCCGCCTTTTCGGCGGCATTTTGCAGCTGCAACAACACCGACGTGTAAGGGTGAGTGAGACGCCACTATTTTCTTAGTTGCAACTTCCTTCATTTATACGGCATTCGCGAGCGCTTTTTCCGTGTTCTTTCCTTACCACACGAGCGCCTTTTTCTCCTTCGGCCTTTTCTTTCGTCTTTCCGTGCCTCACGAGGAACGTATTTTGTTCTTGGCTTTGTTACTTGCATCGTGTGCTCTCGCTCTGCAATGTGGAACCTAAGAGTGCGAGCGGCGCTTAAAGGGAACGATCCTCTCTTGTGGTTTTGCATTTTGGCTTTGGAAAGCTGCTGCCTTTGTTTACCTAAGTTTAAAATTGTAAAAAAATGTAATCAAGGCAAATTTAATGAAACTCAACGTTATTTAATCCCAGCATTTTTTCACTATATATAGAATATCTCTATAATTTATTTATCTTTTAGGTGTATTGCAAAAAAATTTTCATTGAAAACCGTAAAAAAAATAAATATTAACTTTAATAATTCAAATATTTATTTACAGAACAATAATAATAATATACTAGTATTAAAAATATTTATATCTAATAAGCCTGCAAAATCTTCTTTATCTTGAATTAAATTACATTTTTTAAAAGAAAACAAGAAAGTAAGATATGTTCGGCTCACCGAAGTTTGCATACCCCTGCAGAAATTCAGGCCCTTTCGACATCGCTAACTACTTAAATACCTAATTTATTTTATTTATTTTCTATTACTTTCTAGAGTTGTCCCATTATTTTCCTGAAAAACTTCGATAATTGTAAATAAAATTGTAATGAATTAATTATTTAGTTAATTATTTATTTAATCAATTAATTATAAATTATTTCCTGTTAAATATTGCTGGAATTCAATAATTATCTAGGTTGAGTTTAATTAAATTTCCCTAGATTATAACGATCCTCTCTTGCGGTTTTCCATTTTGGCCATTGAAAAGCTGCTGCCTTTGTTTACGTTTTTTTTGGGCAATTTTTAAGTTTTTAAATTCTAAAAAAAGCAACTAAAAGTTTATTATTTATTTTTGACTTCGCTTACGTTTTTGCCTTTGTTAGATGCTGTTACTGTTAGATTCCATAAGCAAAACGCTGTTAATGTTAGATTTCATAAGCATAATTTGTAATCTGCAGGGGTATACAAACTCCTTTCTTGTTTTATTATTATTTTAGTTACAAATTTGTATAAAATTAAAAAGCCGAATTTCCGAAATAATAAATTTCTACACCTAAGAGAAGGCATGTTGAAAAGGAGCTAATTTTGAATATTCCTCTCTTAATTTTCAGCCTCCTCGCTCAGGCATTGCTAGCTTGCATTATCGGTCATCGACCTCCCTCCTTGTCCGTTGGGCATCAGTTCTTGCAACACGACGAAGCACGCGGACGCGCCTCCACGCGCGGAGATGGAGGATCGGAGAAAACGCCGGAAAAACGGCGGAAAAACGCGGAAAAATTGCGGAAAACAGCGAGCCCCCGCGTAGTGGTAAAATATAAGTTAAAAGAAGTGAAATTTAAACCGAAAATGGGCCGCTGTTGCGGGTTTTGAAGGCTTCTTGCTCCTTCTTTTTTGTGTGCTTCGTCCGCCTTTTCGGCGGCATTTTGCAGCTGCAACAACACCGACGTGTAAGGGTGAGTGAGACGCCACTATTTTCTTTATACGGCATTCGCGAGCGCTTTTTCCGTGTTCTTTCCTTACCACACGAGCGCCTTTTTCTCCTTTGGCCATTTCTTTCGTCTTTCCGTGCCTCACGAGGAACGTATTTTGTTCTTGGCTTTGTTACTTGCATCGTGTTGTCTCGCTCTGCAATGTGGAACCTAAGAGCGCGCGCTGCGCTTAAAGGAACGATACTCTCTTGTGGTTTTGCATTTTGGCTTTGGATAGCTGCTGCCTTTGTTAACCTTATATTCTGGGCAATTTTTAAGTCTTTAAATTGTAAAAAAATGTAATCTAGGGAAATTTAATGAAACTCAACGTATATAATTATTTAATGCCAACATTTTTTCACTATATATAGAATATATCTATTATTTATTTAAGTAATAAAAAATAAATATTAACTTTAATAATTCAAATATTTAATTATAGAACAATAATAAGAATATACTAATATTAAAAATATTTATCTAATAAGCCTGCTAAATCTTCTTTATCTTGAATTAAATTACATTTTTTAAAAGAAAACAAGAAAGGAAGATATCTTCGGCTCACCGAAGTTTTCATACCCCTGCAGAAATTCAGGCCTTTTCGACATCGCTAACTACTTAAATACCTATTTTATTTTATTTATTTTCTATTATTTTCTAGAGTTGTCCCATTATTTTCCTGAAAAACTTCGATAATTGTAAATAAAATTGTAATGAATTAATTATTTATTTAATTAATTAATTATAAATTATTTCCTGTTAAATATTGCTGGAATTCAATAATTATCTAGGTTGAGTTTAATTAAATTTCCCTAGATTATAACGATCCTCTCTTGCGGTTTTCCATTTTGGCCATTGAAAAGCTGCTGCCTTTGTTTACCTTTTTTTGGGCAATTTTTAAGTTTTTAAATTCTAAAAATAACAAGTAAAATTGTATTATTATTTCTTGACTTCGCTTAAGTTTTTGCCTTTGTTATGTTATGTTGATCGTTAGATGCTGTTACTGTAAGATTCCATAAGCAAAACGCTGTTAATGTTAGATTTCATAAGCAAAACGCTGTTAATGTTAGATTTCATAAGCAAAACGCTGTTAATGTTAGATTCCAGAAGCAAACCGCTGTAAATTTACATTCTGCTATACATACCGGCCGCACTGCGAACTAGATAACAGCGTTCTGCTTATAGAATCTAACAGTAACAGCATCTAACGATCAACCTAACATAACAAAAACAAAAACGTAAGCAAAGTCAAGCAAAACACTGTTACTGTTACGTCTAACGATCAACATAACATAACAAAAGCAGAAACGTAAGCAAAGTCAACTGGGTTCGAAACGACGTGAGGTGAAAATCCGTTATATTTTGAATGAATGTCTTTAGAAACGCATTCTCCCGTATATGAAATATAATATATAATAAATAAATAATGATAAACAACGGTTTATAAGTTTATTAAATGGTGAATTTGACCACTTTTTATAACAAATTCTCAAACCTAAGAGAAGGCATGTTGAAAAGGAGCTAATTTTGAATATTCCTCTCTTAATTTTCAGCCTCCTCGCTCAGGCATTGCTAGCTTGCATTATCGGTCATTGACCTCCCTCCTTGTCCGTTGGGCATCAGTTCTTGCAACACCGACGAAGCACACGGACGCGCCTCCACGCGCGGAGATGGAGGATCGGTGAAAACGCCGGAAAAACGGCGGAAAAATTGCGGAAAACAGCGAGCCCCCGCGTAGTGGTAAAATATAAGTTAAAAGAAGTGAAATTTAAACCGAAAATGGGCCGCTGTTGCGGGTTTTGAAGGCTTCTTGCTCCTTCTTTTTTGTGTGCTTCGTCCGCCTTTTCGGCGGCATTTTGCAGCTGCAACAACACCGACGTGTAAGGGTGAGTGAGACGCCACTATTTTCTTAGTTGCAACTTCCTTCATTTATACGGCATTCGCGAGCGCCTTTTTCGTGTTCTTTCCTTACCACACGAGCGCCTTTTTCTCCTTGTGTGCTTCGTCCGCCTTTTCGGCGGCATTTTGCAGCTGCAACAACACCGACGTGTAAGGGTGAGTGAGACGCCACTATTTTCTTTATACGGCATTCGCGAGCGCTTTTTCCGTGTTCTTTCCTTACCACACGAGCGCCTTTTTCTCCTTCGGCCTTTTCTTTCGTCTTTCCGTGCCTCACGAGGAACGTATTTTGTTCTTGGCTTTGTTACTTGCATCGTGTGCTCTCGCTCTGCAATGTGGAAACTAAGAGCGCGCGTTGCGCTTAAAGGGAACGATACTCTCTTGTGGTTTTTCATTTTGGCTTTGGATAGCTGCTGCCTTTGTTAACCTTATATTCTGGGCAATTTTTAAGTCTTTAAATTGTAAAAAAATGTAATCTAGGGAAATTTAATGAAACTCAACGTATATAATTATTTAATGCCAACATTTTTTCACTATATATAGAATATATCTATTATTTATTTAAGTAATAAAAAATAAATATTAACTTTAATAATTCAAATATTTAATTATAGAACAATAATAAGAATATACTAATATTAAAAATATTTATCTAATAAGCCTGCTAAATCTTCTTTATCTTGAATTAAATTACATTTTTTTAAAGAAAACAAGAAAGGAAGATATCTTCGGCTCACCGAAGTTTTCATACCCCTGCAGAAATTCAGGCCCTTTCGACATCGCTAACTACTTAAATACCTATTTTATTTTATTTATTTTCTATTATTTTCTAGAGTTGTCCCATTATTTTCCTGAAAAACTTCGATAATTGTAAATAAAATTGTAATGAATTAATTATTTATTTAATTAATTAATTATAAATTATTTCCTGTTAAATATTGCTGGAATTCAATAATTATCTAGGTTGAGTTTAATTAAATTTCCCTAGATTATAACGATCCTCTCTTGCGGTTTTCCATTTTGGCCATTGAAAAGCTGCTGCCTTTGTTTACCTTTTTTTTGGGCAATTTTTAAGTTTTTAAATTCTAAAAATAACAAGTAAAATTGTATTATTATTTCTTGACTTCGCTTAAGTTTTTGCCTTTGTTATGTTATGTTGATCGTTAGATGCTGTTACTGTAAGATTCCATAAGCAAAACGCTGTTAATGTTAGATTCCAGAAGCAAACCGCTGTAAATTTACATTCTGCTGTACATACCGGCCGCACTGCGAACTAGATAACAGCGTTCTGCTTATAGAATCTAACAGTAACAGCATCTAACGATCAACCTAACATAACATTAGAGTTTCCGGGGTCTGGGAATGGGGATGGGGATGGGGATGTGCTGTTCAGTTACCTGTTTCGACCCCTGGGAAAATGCTCACACTCATTGTTTTTCTGGCCATTTATTATTTACTTTTTGGTTGTTTTTATTTTTAGTTTTACATTAACTTATCGCTGTAGGTTTTATTTTACAATATTTTTTCTTAGCTTAGAGGAGTATACTTGGGGTCCAGGCCAGTTGCCTGGATCCAGCTTTTCTATTTACAAAATTGATTCCATGATGTTCTCTCGTGCTCTTGGTGCTGCTTTTTTACTCTTGGGATTTACAGTGATGTGTGCTTTTGCTAATTCGGATTATTTTTGCCAATAAGTCGCTTTAAATATTTATATTTATATTATATTTAAATATTTATGTTTAAACATTTATAAAATGATTTATTTTTTCTCTCTGTAAATTTATCTTTAGTTTAGCCTACAATATCTAAGTTTTGAGCATCTGTCGCTGCTGCATTTGTGGTTGTGACATTATTAATATTATTGTTATCAATATTATTATTGTTGACCATCGTTGTGTTTGTTGGTAATGACGTTGGCGTGGTTGTTGGCGATATTTCCAATGCGTTTATTGTTGCAATTGTGGGATTCATCAGCAATTCAGCAGCATTGTTGGTTTGATGGTGCGTGTTATATTGTTGTTGCAGTTGCGTTTGTTGTTGAATCCGGGCCAGCATTTGTTGTTGTTCGAAATTGAGTTCGAGTTCCATGAGTTTAGCAGCATTGGCATTAGTAACGGTATGGAAATTGGCATTAGTATGGGTTAAACTGTTTGGGGAGGCGAGTGGTGAATGTGTTGTTGTTGCTGTTGTTGTTGTGATGGGAATTGTTTGTGTAGTTGTAGCCGTATTCGATGCTGCTGTTTCAGTTGCGGGTAAGGGCAGTTTAATGATGGTCTGTGGGGATGGTGATGTTGGTGGTGGTGTGGATGAATTGGACAGCGGGACAACTGCGGGCGGTAACAATGACAAAATGGGCGATAGGCTTGGATTAGTATCGGGCGGTGTATCGTGGAGTGTGGTCAGGTTGAGCTGCTGCTGCTGTAGCTGTAGCTGTAGCTGCTGCTGCTGCATCTCTAGCTGCTGCTGCAGTATGACATGCTGTGGAACATTACCATTGCTGCATATTTTGCTATAGAGATCCGGCGTGGCCGTTGTCACATCCTCGAATTCAGTCCGAAGCGCCGTGCGCTTCAGCAGGTTCAAATTGCCAGGCAAAAATGAAAGTATGTTGTAAATGACGCGTATATCCTCGCTGGAGGTCCACACCCCGGGTCGCTTGTTATGGTATAGCTTCGCATACTGGTACACATTCGCCGTGCTGCAGTATTCCATCTCGATGGCCAGCGATGAGATCGCACAGAAGGTGCAAGCCTGGGCGCCGCCGTATCTTAAAAAGAAAAGAGTTTAATTAGAAAAGATGCATTTAAATCTAAAGGGAATGTGAACAATTTTATAGGTTAATGGTAGCTGCTGGGAGATCTTGTTGTAAAACATTATCCCTTTATATCTACAAAAGTTGAAAACTAATTAGAAGGAAGACTATGCTCGCTGCACTTAGTTCGAAAAAAACACAAATAACTATTTTTAAGCCCGAAATAATCCTAATACTTTCTAAAATAATCATTCATTTATAAATAATACAAATTTACAAAGTATCTTGCCCAATGCTTGTAAAAAAATGTTTATGAAATAATTAAATTGAGTTGTTTGTTTATAAAAAAAAATAGTTGGCATTATTTTTAATTTTGTAATAAAATATATTTTTTTTGTACAAAAAAAAAAATCTATATCATTATTAAAAGAATAATATTTCTAGAATGTATTAAGCATATTACGGGTTTACAAAATCCTTTATTTATATATTTATTGATGAAAATGCACCCAGCATAATCGTCTTCTTAACTAGCCGTCAACGGCTGTATTTACTATGTAAAAGCAACTTGTGCTTTAGGTTTCTTTCACCTGTCTACAATGACGATTGGTCCATTTCGATAGTCATTGCAGCGCTCGTGCACATCGACTATGAAATCGTAAATGCTGTTCGGATTCGACATCTCCGGCCAGCTGGGACAGTGCAGCATCTTAACCGTGAGTTCGTAGTCATCCTGTATCGACTGTATGACAAAGTCCCGGCTCACATAGTCGCTTTTGTTTGTCTTGTTCAAATACTTGACGCGATAGTGATCGCTTTCGATGGGCGTGGCCTCATCCGGCCAAAACTGGGCAAAGTTCTAAAGAAATCAAGAGTATATTTTTATGGTATTCGAACGAAATATCTATATTTACTCACAATATCGTCAAGCGACGAGAGCAGCACGACAGTCTGTGCATTATGGTCCCAGACCATTTGCCAGAAGTCTTTTATCGTGTGCGCCATCGGATGCTGTGTGACTATAAAGTCCCTCAATCTCCTGAAGCCATGCAGCCAGGAGGCATTGATATAGTCGCTGCCATCTTCGCCCGGCTTTGGAGTCAAATGCACTCGACTACCCTCGATGGGGAAGATGGCGCCGCGATTTTTGATCGAGTTCACCTGCTTCATGGCTGATGCAATGTGAATATCCTTCGGCTGGAATTGGATAATGTTCTTGTACTGCTGCTCCAAGTACGGCGTACAATTCTTCAGCTCCTCCACCTGCTCGGCAAGCAGGTTCGTCTCCCTGGATGCGATGGCCTCCACCAAGGCGTCGTGCAGGAATATGTACTGCTCCTCGGTCTGGACGAGGAAGTTCCTCTGTGCTCGAATGTGGCGTAGAAAGCCGAAGACGTTCACAATCGATTTCTGCTGGATTTGCTTGAGCATGGCGTCCAGGACAATGTAGGTTCCAGTGCGACCAACGCCAGCGCTAAAAACAAAATGCAAGAAAAAAAATTAAATAAATAAATTTAATAGATTGACATGATAAATTCACCTGCAGTGCACGACAATAGGACCGGCCTCTGCGGGATTGGCGGCCGAGGATTTCTTGACAAAGTTCAATACGGGCAGGGGATGATCCGGTGTGCCATGATCCGGCCAGTTTGTATAATGATACTGATAGACTAGCTTCTCCGTGTTGCACTGCTTCTTCTTCTTGAGCTTTAAGGATTAATTACAAATTTACAGGGATTAATTTGAAGGGATTAATTTCACTGTGAACTATGTACCTTCAAGTGCTTGATCTGCAGAGTGCGAACCGTGTAGGTAGACATCACTTCCTCCTCAATGAGCTTGACCTGAATAACACCATAGGTCTCTACACCATCCTTGGGCCAGTACATGTCGCACTTGCGTCTACCGCGCTCCACCAGATTGGTGATCATCACAATGATGGCCACCCTCTGCTCCCAGATCATTCGCCAAAAGCAGTCGAAGGTGTCGGGCAAGGGGCCCTGGGTGCCAATGAAGGCGTGTCCCTTTTGGTAGCCGTCAATGAAGTTGGCATTAATGTAGTCTAGGTTCTTCTTTTGGCCAGGGGTCGGATGCAAATGCACTCGGCTGTGGTCGTCTGGGATTGGGAAAAATTGTTATAAATTAGATTCATTAATAAAATTATTAATAATATTTCTATACTCACATGCTGTAATGTTTAGATAGCGATTTTTCCGTTTGTTCTCCGGATGCTGCGAGTGCTCACATGGCAGATCATCGCTGATGCACTCATTCTGTATGGCCTCGTATTCTCTGCTAAATCCAATGTCTCCATCGGCATGCAGGGAGGCCACATGCTTTGCGAATTCGTTTACAGGAACTGCGGCACGGATTTCATCGCCAATCTTTACTGGATTTTCCCAGTCAACCTGCGGGGCATTGGGATGATGCGGTGGATCGTCCAGGTAGTAGTAGGCCGCATGGAAGCACTTTCTGCTGAAAGTAGTCCAGAGCAGAGTGTTAATTAGGTTTGTGGTGTTTTTAAGAAACTTGTAAATTATTTCTCTACTTCAATGCCTGCCTTTTGGCTGACTTTTAAGATTACTTTAAAAAGGTTTCACTATTCTTTATAAAAGAAAACTTTTTCTATAAGTTCTTGTCCACTTTGAATACAATCCCATTTGATGTGACAGAAGTAACTAGAGCAGAAGTCCCACTGACCACCGGCCAAGTCCTATTTTTCTTACAAAAGCTACTTGGGAAAAAGGTGTAAGTTTGTAAATTCTATATCTAAATGAAGGAGAGAATAATTATTCTTTGTGGAAGTGAGAGGAAGTATGAAGCAGCTGCAATCAAAATCCAAATTCATAAATAGCAGGTGGCACGGAAAGCTACAGAAATTGTTGTATATAAACAAATATATATTTATTTCTAAATATATATAAAGAGCTTAAGGAATGGGGTTTGTGTGTTGGTCAGCAGGACTAATGGCATTCAGCTGCAGCCAGGCGTAATGAAGTAATTTTGCTAGATAGGTTCTGGCCCAAAGTCTGGGCAAATATTTGCACAAAGCTGCTTTATCTGAGTGACAATAAGGACAAAGGTGGTGGTTATAATGACCTGTTCAGAGCTACCCTCTATCCTAGCACAAACTGAGTAATTTTTGTAATTGGCTTAAGCGATTACAAGGAGCAAGCTCCAACTTTTGCGCCCAAATTTCCCCTACAAGTGCCCAGAATATGGAAAGTTTAGAGCAAACTTTTAACACTCTCCGCTTGTTGCTGGTTTGTGAAAGGATTTTGAAGTTCCAGGGGTGAAAGTGCAGAAATTAAAGGAAGAATATTTGTTTGCTTTTTGACTTCATTTGTCTTTTTTATAGTTTTCCGAAGCATAAGCTAAAGATAAGCTATCTGAATGAATCTCCTTATCAAAGAACTCTCCCAGTCTCTTTAGAACTTGAGTTTCAAAGTATTGATAACAACATTTCTCAATGTTTGCTCTTTTTATGTTTAAATTGAAACTGATATCTATCTGCCGTTGTAAGCAATTCTGCGGAATAATATAAAACATGTTTTATTGTTTACTCTACGAAGTTTCGCAGAAGCATAAACAAAAGTAGCTGTGTATCAATCGGAACTTTCATAATTGTTTCAATACATATTCCTTATCACAACGGGAGACAGACAGAGGTTTCAGCTCTGGACACAAGAGTGGAAAAAATAATAAATAAATAGAAAATGCGAAATTCCTTCATGGCTGCGATGTATGCACATATATTTACATATGTTTTTCTTTGATATCCATTCCCTCTCATTTCACTTCTCTTGTTGTTTACCAGCAACTTTTGTTTTGCTTTTACGCACCAAAAAAATGTCTTTATTTATTTGTATATTTTGTCAACTTCCGCTTGAGGTGGTTATTCATTTAGTGCTGAATTTTGTTTATGTTTAATGGGACAATATTTATTTAATTTGAACAAGTTATCAAAGCTCAAAGTATGATGGAAAAGTTTTCCAAGTCATTAATATGGCTTTGCATACTTTTGGTTTGGTGTTCTTTAAATCATCTATTAAAACTTAATTAACCGAAATAATTTATTAAGTTACTTTAAATTTCCTTCTCCAATTTTTCCTATATATTTTTTACGAAGAATTTTAGAAGTCTTTTTGTTAAGATATTTCCAAGCCATTTATGTTCTCCCTTTCTTCACAAAAAAGTCAAATTTCCCGAAGAATTCGTATCACTTTTCATGGAAACATTTTTCCTACACTTTTGCTAAAAGATTTCATTTCCAAGCAATTCATTTTCACCCTTTCTTCTGTGTTAAAATATTTATTTAATTCTTCTATTCATTATTCATTAATTTTATGGAGCGCCTTCTATATTGCTCTCAGTGTATATATAGTATAATTATGATTTTTTGTTTGTGTTTGGCCAAACACGTGAGAATTACGCCAAGTGACCCACTTGATGATCATTTTCCCGGGGATGCAGCTGCGAAAAACTTACGTAAACCAATTTCCACGTTGCGATTTACGGCGCAACAAACTTGGTGCCGATGTTGCAGTTGCTGCAGTTGTTGATGTGGCTGCTGGCAGCATGGGACTGCCGCTGCTGCTTTTCCGCTTTTCCCTGCCCCCTGACATAATGTCGTCGCGGGCTTAGAATTGCACTGCCTTTTTTGCGCGGTTACATATTTCCGCCTCACATATTTGCACAAATTACGTCATATTCGCGGTGCAGTGTCGCCAAAATATAAATAATAATAAAGCAAAATATAGCAAAAGCCAGTTGGTGGTGTCTCCTCCTGCCGCTTATCTTTTTCTTAATCAAACGTATTTTCCCCGCGTGTGTTTTATTGATAAGATTTATATTTATTGTTGTTTTTTTTGTGTTTTTGTTTTCTCTCGACGGAGCAGAAAAATGTATAATTTGTTCGTGCTTTTAGACGCGCGTGCTTGGAACAACTGAGCTCTTGTCAATTAGCGATCGTCGGGTTTTCTCTCGATTTTCTCACTTGGCTGCCTGATCTTTGGCTCCCCAAAGAGTCTGACAAGTTAAGAGCAATAAAAAACAAGGGGGAAATATACAAAAAAGAGCGAGCTTGGAGCTTTTTGGTTCAGCTGTTTTGATAACAACACTTACTCACTGTATGAACTACGAGCTGCAGCTGCCAGTTTTTGCTATATATTTTTGTATACAAACAGTAAATGCTGGCTAAGAACTATAGGTGATTCTTTTCAAATATAATTCAATTAATGAAATAATTAATAGGTAAAGATGATGATAAACAATTTAAAAATAAAATGTTATTTTTGTATAAATAATTCCCTTGGAAAACTAAATTTATTCTGTTCAGATTACTATCTTATTTAATTTATTATTATTATTATTTCCTTCACACGGTTGCTCTCAAGCGAATAAATACTGTTATTATTCCAGGTAAAATACTATGTAATTCTTATGTCAGCTATTATCCAAACACGACTTTGATTTAACCTTAGTTTTGTTTATAATATATACAATTTTGTAATGCATTGCCTGATGTAGAGATCTCCTAAGTTTGCTAATGAACTTTACAAAAGTTTTGCAACTGTTGCTCATCAATTAATTAATTGGGAAACACTGTCTTATATAGAGATATCGAGTGGATATAGTATATATTTGTTAATCGGTTAATTGCGGCAGACAATCACTTCCGGAGTAAAAGTTGCAGTTGTAGTAATTCACCCTTTGGAACTCGAATACGCTGGGGATTTTGTAGCATTCGATACAGTTGATAAACTCCCTCGAAAAATAGGCAAGGGAAATGTGAAATGGAACTTTTTCGGTGAAAGTTATCAATACACACATACAATTTCTTGTCTGCCTTTTCTATTTCTGGCAAACTTAAAAAGTTTTACAGGGAAAACCCAGACATACACATAAACTGGCAAAATAAAGCCTTCGCACTATGGGGCCGCGGACCGGTTTTTGTGGCCATAACTAATAACTCGGTCAGTTTTGGAGATATCGAGATGAAACTTAACATATCGTCATAATTTGTCCCTACACACATATGGTATGAAAATCGTTCGGATCAGGGAACTATATCCTATAGCTCCCATAGGAACGATCGGGTAAAACTAAAGATAAATTAATGAAATTTTGGGAGCTGAAATTTGTTGCTCTTTTAAAACTATGTAGCAATTTTGAGCTAAATCGGATAACGCTTTCCGTAGGAACTATCAGATTAAAATGCCGAATTGCAGTGTTTTTCCATAAGTGCAGCTAAATCGAAAAAGAACAAACTCCATCATAATCAAATAGTTAAAACTTATATTTTATTTAAATTTTTAGTTTAATTATTCATTTATTTCGTTTTTCATTTCGAAAAAAAGCATTTTACAGCCTTTTATTGCTCAAGCCGGCCATTTTTGCTACTCTAAACAAGCATGGTTGCTCGGCGCTGAAAACACTGAGGTTATCTCAAAAAAAATCAAATTTCTCCAAAAGTGCGCAAAAGTGCACCTTGAGACTACACTCATTTGAACAAGAATTAAATGGTTAATAACACAGTATAAATATTATGGTGAAACTAGGTGAAACAATTTTTGTTGCTCTATTTAAAAATTAGGTTTCACTTTAATATTTAAAAAGTGGAAGGGTTATCAAAAACACACAATTACAAAGACACTACGATCAACTCCTACTATCTACACCCACAAACACTTAGTACAAACCCCTCTGATCCGACTGCATTTTGAATCTTGTTTTTAAACCAACTATTTCCTTAGTTTTGTTAACTTTAAGAATGGCCTATATTGCGTGTTCTTATTGCCCCTTAAAACGTCAGTGTTAACAGCGCTGTTTGGCGTCTGATTGCTCAACACTGGACCGTTTTGTTGAAATTTCTGGTATGCAACATTGAAGCTTAATGTTTTCTTAACGTATTAGTATTTTTAAAAAAATTTTTTGACAACTTTTAAAAAATGACTTTTGGCCACCAAAACCGGTCCGCGGCCCCATAGTGCTTCGTTGTTGTCGTCAACACAAAGACAATGTTCTCATACTGCATCAGATATGGAAAACTAACAACAACACACAGAGGAATCCCAACAAGAAAAGGGGGGAAAGTTGTCGTCTCTTTTGCTATTTCGGTGTCGGAATGCAAATGGAAAATATAATAGAGGGCACATCAAATGGCAACTGGTGACGTTTCTAGGAAAATATATTCTTTAAGAACATTAAATATATTTATCTATATATATTATCTGTGCAATATCACACCGGTTTTCCCCTTTCCAATTAGTAAAAATAATAAATTATTAATTCTTTCTAACCATTTTTCCTAAGAGAATATAAACGTTAAGTGTAACCACCAATGGTTGCTATCATTGCAGAGCAAAATTGTTGCCAGAAATAACAGTAAAGTATTTCCACTTATTGTTGTTGTACAAGCTGGCTTTCCAGAGTGTGTGGCTCGCAGGACTTAGTAAGCATTTATTAATATAATTTGCATTCCCAAAAAGAGGGGTCGTGGCGCTGCTGCTCCCCCCAGAAGTTCCAGGCCCCATTCAGGCCTCCAGTGGATGCCACTAAACGTTGATTAGTGCACTGTGAATGCAAATGTAAAGGATTATTTCCCTCAAGAGCCGCCGCGAATTGAGTTCTGCAAGATTTTGTATACTCTCGCCAAACCCTTTTTTTCTGCTCGCATTTCCCTGGGTTCGCGGCTGACTTTTGTTCTGAGTTTTCCACCCACACTTCGCTTTTTCTTTTTTTTATTATTTGTTTGCATTGAAAAGGAAATTGTAGAAAATTTGCCTTTGTTTGCTTAATAAAATATATAATTTTTTCCGCTCTAAAACTTGGGTAACTTGAAGAATGGGATGGCATAACCACCACTCCAGTGGCTGCCGCAGCAGCGGGTATTTGTAAAAAATAAATAAAAATGGCATTAATTTGTTAGGCAACCCGAGAAGGGGTAACTTTCATTTGGCATATTCGCGGCAGCATAAAAAATTGCTTCGACAGAAGAAAATATGCAAAAATTCTTTTCCATTGAAGTCGTTCTGAGTGGGTTGTGGGTAGTTAAAAAAAAACGCTTTTCATTTGCCCTACGCACACATTTTTTGTCGTCGGGAAAATGCTGGGGAAAATGCTTCGCCGGCTTAACCACTTTTACATTTAATAAAGATTTTAAGTAACTTAAAATTGTTTTGCTTGTCTTGGTCTTTGGCATCGCTCCGGACTCTTGATTCCTTTTTTTTTGCTTCTCGCGATTTGAATTTTAATTAACATTTCCCAGAGAATATGAGTATCTGTTTTCTCGCATTTTCTGGGCAGAAGTGGGGAGTGAAAATGGTCGAGTTATTTCCTTAATTATGGATTGGTTTGCATGGGACACTGCAAAAGGATTAATTATTTCAGCATTGGAATCCCTTTTGCTGTATTTTTATTTGCTTTTTTTATTCGCTTCCCAGTGATGTTTGTGTTAATTAATATTAGCGTGAAACTCACAGGGAGATAAAGGGAGAGCATGACGATTGCTAATTGGTTAAGTATTCTCTGTAATGATGTTACCGCTTTACGGATAATTTAAATGGGAATATTTTGGTATTTCAAAGTATTCAAAATTGGGGAATGCCAATTAAAATATATTGTAATACTAGGAAATGTTTTAATTGAGAATTTAATAATTCTTTTGCTGTGAAGTTGAGTTTAAATATAACAAAATTCTTTAAATGTATTTCCGTTTTTTAAGGAAATATTTAAACCAAGAGAATTGCCTGAGAGCGTTTTACTAATATGAATAACGAGCTATGTTACTTAAATACTTGCTTTATCAAGATAAGATAATTTTATTATTTTTTTTAAATAATAAATAAACCAAGACGAGCTTGAAAAGCAATTTTACGCCCCACAAATTTTTTAAAAATAACTATTTCTAATTAAAATTATAATTATTATAAATAATCGTTTTAAGGCCTTCGCTTGAGAAATTCGACATATTTCAGCTCTTTAAGTTTATAATTTAAAAATAGCTATTTTCTATAGCTGCATCTTTGCGACTCGTGTGTGTTTATTTTTAAATTCAATCGAAGGAGTGGGAGGACAGCGCTTTGCACTCAACACTTTGACAACCCCAACGCTCACTCTGCTCCCCAGTTTTATTTATGGAACTGCACGCGACTGTCTGAGGAATAGCAGCTGCCTTGGCTGCACTTGTTTTCTCCTTTTTTATAGATTTTATACAGATATATAGACATAGAGCGCCACTTACCTCCACAGGAAGAAGGCCATGATGATCAGGATGATGCCGAAGCAGCTAAAAATAATGCCCACCAAAACGGCCAGGTTGTAGTCATTATGCGACTGTCGCAGCAGCGGCTGAAGTTTCTCGCAGTTCGGTTGCAGTTGTATCTGATTTGAGGAAAATTAAGGAAAAATGGGTTTGAGTTACATTTAGGAAAATATTTTAAAACTTTATAATAAATGTGCGAAATATACAGATTAATTATTCTAATATTAAAATAAGGAATTTAACATTATACAATTGATATTATAGAAAAATATTCAACAAATTGTCGATCGATATATTATCTTTGAATACTAAATAAAACCAGATCATGGTAATATTAAACTGATCAGGTCTGATTAAATTTCGTAATTTGATATAGGAAAACTCTTTTTAAATACGACAAAATCCTTTTTTGTGAAAAATATAAAGAATTGTGACCAATATCTAGAAATTTTCGCTGAACAAATGTATGCCAAGTGTGTGTGGTTTGCGTCTTTGTTATCATTACATTCGAGCATTACTTTTGTTGATTTTTTTCTCCCCATTGTTTGTTTTTCGCACACTCCTCTCAATATTTGCTTTTGTTTATTTCCCCTTTTTGCATACGATTCCTGTGATTCTGCCACACAAAAAGGACGGAAAAAAAGGATTTAAATGAGCGCCACTTTTTTTGGGAATGGGAACGCGATGTGCGCTAAGCGGAAAATGGCAGCGGGCCATGTAAATGCGGCCAAAAGGTGCAGGCCACTTGAAATTCAGGCGGAGCAACAACAACAATTGCGATGAATTATGAATGAAGGGGGATTTTGGGGGTGGAGAAGAGGCTACAAAAAATATTGCTGCATACTTATAAGGGCGTGTCGCTGCGGTTCCTTCATCCGCAATCTGCCATCCCCCATGCTTCCCGGCATCCGAACTCCTGTTGAGGTCAACTAAATTGCTATATTTTTGCCACAACTTTCGGATTATACATATTTTATGCATGCAACAAAGTTTGCAATGTGTGTAGATGTGTGGGTGAGTAAGTGTGCGTTTGTATGAAATGTCATTAAGGATGTTGTTATGACAGGTTGAAAGGAGTTGCTGTGCGGTCTTAAATGTCAATAAACGAAGGCGACTACATCCAAAGAAAATGATTAATGTTAATATTATGATAAGATTTTATTAAATGAGAAAAGAAAGATTAGTGGAATCTTTGAATTTAGATACCATAAAAGTTGTTAAAGTTAATCAAAACTCGTAAAAATATAACAAAACTTCCAATAACTCTCTAAATAATACAAATATTCATTTCTCTCTCTGCATAAGTACAATGACTGGGGCGTGGCTAGTCATTGTTGTTGTCTGAACTTCCATTAAGTGCGCATAAGCCCCTCATTACGCATACGCCCCGGGGTCCAACTGGTTCATGACTCAATAATGCATAGATAGAGAAACAAAAGGGTGAGGAGGCATAAAAAATAAAGATATTTTTTTGTTTTGCAACCCCCTTAAAAACAGGATAACATTTTACCAACTAAATAAATTCTGCTGTGAAAACCCAAGTCAGCCTTTCCTTTTCGGACATGTAATCTGATATGGAAACTGACAACGCCGAGGCTGCCAAGTTTATGGCATGCCACGCCTCTTCCTACCTATATCTCCGCTTTCCATTTTTTTTGTTCCTATTTTTTTTTTACATTACAAAACAAAATGCCAAGTTTTCCGCAATGTGGCAGGTGTTGGTTTGAGGTTGTGGGTGTGAGTTGCATTTGATATCTTTATGCGCTACTTACAATCCTTGACTCCGAAAATTTGCCCAGCACTATTCTCTTTGGGTTTATGACACTAAATGTTGCCGCTGCCACTTTGACCTCGTAGTACGAGTTGGTGGTTAGGTTTTGTAGGATCATCTGAAAAAATGCATAGGTAGAAGAAGGTATTAGATTAGTTTGTGCTTTCAACAGGATTAAATTAAATATAAATAAAATATGAAAATATACTTAATAATATAACTTTAATCCTAACAATTTAATGTAATCATATGTTTTAACAGTTTATAAAGCATTTCTAGGATGTTAAATTAAACGTTTAAAAAAAACTTTTTTTTTGTTATAATATTTAAATTTAATGTATTTATTATTATGATAACTTATATTTTATTGTATATCAATTTAAATAAACCTAAGGGCATATTTTACTCAATTACTCAACTTAAAAATTAACAAAAATCTTAAATATTTCAATGGTAAACTACTCAATTTATTTATTTCCCTTGACTGTATTAAGGCTTTAGTTTATTTTGAGACAATTTTTCAGCTTTGAATATATTGTATTTTCCATTTCTTTTGGTTTCTATATAACTTTTAGCGAAATCCGATCCCCCCTTTTGCATTCATATGTGTAAAAATAAAGGTAGAAATTATTGCCATTCCTGTTTAGTTTGTTCCACAAAAACCTTGTTTGCCGCTCACAAAATATTTCAATTACAAAAACAATTTCCAAACTGAACAAAACAAAAGCAAAAGCTGTCGAAGTTGAGGCGACACTGCAGAGGCGAAACCCAGCACCCAAAAAGATGGATAGTTCCTGAAGGGAAAGCCAGGGAAAAACAAGAGAAACCAACTAGGTTTTTTTTTATTTAGATATGGAAAAAGTCAGCTATGTGTATGATAACATTTTATTGTTGCGAAATTTGTTTGCCTCGCCGCATTCCCAACGACAAAAGTTGTTGTTGTTTTTATATTTATTTAGTCTTTTTTGAGTGCTAAATAAAAAGGAAAGGCGAGAGCGAGCGCAACACAAAGGCGGACAGGAAAAACAACATAAATTTAATTTATTTTCGCAGGTGGATAAGCCCCATTCGTGCGGGTGTCCTCTTCCACTCTGTCTCCTCTTCGCGGTGGTTGCAACGGAAAAGTATGCAACACTTTTGGCCCTCGTGTGTGAATATCCTTGTTTGTTTTTTGGCATAGAAATTTTTTAGTAAAATATTTACAGCTGCCGCTTGGCTGTTGGGCTTTTTCTGTATGCCGTTTGTTGTTTGTTGCATAAAAATGCAATTATTACTGGCCCGGGTATTTTATGTATATATTTTTTTTTGTGCTCTTCCTCTGCATATCTGTCTGTATTAGGCACTTTATCATAAAACTTTTCGTTTTTTAATGGATATAGGAGGGTCTGGCCAAATAGCCGTGATAAGCCGACTCGATTGACATATTAGAGGGAGGACAACTCTATGTTGCCAACTTGGCAGGGCCATAAAAATGGTTGCTAACAATGCGGAAATATTTCTACATGTTATATACATATGTATATTGGTATATATATTTTGTCAGGCAAACCTGCACTTTAATTATGACAGCCAGATTCTCAAAGGGTTATAATAAGGGGGATAGTTGGGAATAAATACTTATTAATAGGAAAAATCAATAAAACATATCTTAAATAATAAATACATATAACAATATATATATATATAGTTTTGATATATTCATATTTTAAATCTACAAAGTATTTCATTTACCGCCGTCTCCAGTTCCTTGGCCGACGCATTTATCCTTATATCTCTATGCGTATCCTGACCAGCCAGTCGTGTTTTGATCACATAAAAATCGATGGTGTTATAGAATTCGTAGGGTCTTCGCCAGCGTATGGTGATGGACTCCTGTGAGTGACAGGTCAGATTCACAATGGCAGGGGCACTAGGTCCTCCGACATCTGTTCGCTGGGCAATTTGATCGGAGGGTTCGCCCTCGTTTTTGGTGGTAAAGGCCTTCACAATTACACGGTAATCGGTATAGGGTCCTAGAAAAAAAACAAAGAACAATTTTTTAACTCTATTTCAATGAAAATGGGACTTAATCCTTTATCAGATTGTCGCTCTTATGGCCCAGCATTTAATCCTTTAATTTGGTCTTATTTCCACTAAAGAACCTTTGGGGTGTGACAGTTGAGGCTTTTTATTGGTCGTAAATACTGCCAGCAGATGTCAGTTGCATTCTTATATATATATATATATATACATATACATATATATTTCTGAATATCGGGCCATCTTTCGTTGGCCATTATGAGCAACGTCACCACAGGACAATACAGCATGCAGAACACAGCCTGGCAGTTGCTGTTCGGCTTTATAATTAAATTTTACTCAGCGAAAATGTAGGGGACAACAATAACGCTGAAGCTGAATTGATTTTTCATGCCACGAAAAAATGCGACAAAAAAACTTTGCCTCAAGCGAAACTGTCAGCCTTAATTGTATTTAATTAACAAGAGGAACTGCTGACATCTACTTGGATTAAATTTGGATATAATTAAATGTTGCCATGGCGGTTGCCGGCGCGGCTCCTTTGGAATTTTCTGCAGGCGTTGAGAGAAGTGCACCTGAGTCGTGTAATTAAATTAAACAATGTGGGGCGCATGTGAGGGAATGCAGAATATGCGGCGCAGCATAACTTTGTTGCAAGTTAATTGCATAGCTTCCTTCCCCGCAACCGCCCTCACGGAAAACCGCCGAAAAAGTCCTGCGAGTGTAATGCCGCGAATTCCGCGAGATAGATGCTGTTTTGGCAGTTTAAAAGCAGACACCGCGACACCACGTCACCGCCTTCATCAGCGAAAGTAGCGGCGGTGTACGATTATAAGCGTCAGAAACAACAAAAAGTGGCAACAGCCACTTGAAACTATTTAATTACAAGGCAGCTTGGCAAACAATTTGACGGGAGCCCCAATTAGAGGTAATAATAGCTCGGCTAGGGTTCTCCGGGTTCAAGGAGTTTTCTTCCCCCCCGCTCTCCGTGGGCGTCCTTGGGGCTGTCAAAGTCTGTCGTCCATCGTCTGCCTGACATTTTGATGTTTAAGTTGACAGAGGACCAAATCGTGTGGAAAACGGATCCTTTGATCGGAATGACCGTTTCAAATTTATTTACCGTGGCCGAGCGAAAAGGTTGAATTAATTAATGCCAAGGGTTGGCAGGATACAGAACTATTGCCTAGGAGCTCTTTAAAAATTAATTAAAACTCAGCAAAAAATATTTCCTTATTCTTTTCGGCCATCAAAAGTCTTAGTTTCCATTAAAACATTAATTTCTTTATATACAGTTTTAACTTACTTAAATTCTGCAGCTCAAAGTGTATTAGGGTCTCTGCCGAATTCCTTGAGTTCTTCACAATTTCCACGCCAGTTTGATTGTCGTGAATGTGAAACACATGATAGCCGGCAATGGCTCCGTTCTGATTCTTGGGCGGATGCCAGGACATGCTGATGCTGTTGGCCGACACATCCAAGACGCTGAGATTCTGGGGTTTGCTTGGCACTGCAAAGGGAAGAATAAATAAGTTGGAGATGATTATTAAAAGTCAAAAGTTAAATTTGTTTTTGTACTTAGAGGTCATGTTTCCTTGAATACTTTTCGGCTTAGAACCCCCAAGGAGTTAAGCCCAGAAGGCAGTACATAGGATATGGTTAGCAGAGTTTTAGGAATATGGAATACTTATTAGATTTCTTTTTACAGAATATATAAAATTTATTTTTGTGTAAATAAAATATATATATTTTAGAATGAAATTCTTTGAGCTTTCTCTCATTTAAAATCGTTTTCCGATTTAAATTTTATTCTTAACGATTTTCGTAGAATTTTTAAAACCAAAAAATGCCCAAATATACCCTGTTTTTGAGTGATTTATGATTTCTAAAGTTAATTCCCAACTCTTGAGTTCTCAAAGTCGAATGTATAACATTTTACCCTCACACATCCCCGCCAAGTAATCTGGAATTTGTAAATAAGAAATGTTTGCATACTTAGCGGCGTGTGCAAGCCGGATGACGGCAAATGACAATGCATAAATAATTTATTAAATAACAAAAAGGAAGAGAGACAACAAAATAACAAAGGCAACAACAAATAAAACAAGAAAGCAAGTCGAAGAAGAAGAAATCGCAAGTAAAATAAATTGAAATGAATATTTTGCAGCAGCAGATAAAACAATTTATATTCAAATGCCATGTGTGCGGTGGGGGTGTGAATGGAGGGGGGTGGAGGAGAGGGGAAAAAAAATTATATATTCAATTACCGAGAGAGAGAAATGGAAAAGAATTGGCGCAAGTAAAGCGCAACGTAATCGAAGCGCATAAAGAAACGGAAATGCGATTGCTAGCAATTTATTATGGCCTGCACTGTGGGGCAGCTCAAAATATACACACACACAGATACACCCACACAGCTGCTCCTCCTCTGTGATGGTGGCTTATAATCCAGCAAAACCAGCAGCGGATGCAAAAGCCCTGGCAATAATTTCATTTGCAAGCCAAAGGACAACACACTCGACCATGTGTGACAGCCAAAGGGGTTGCCTGGGTGTCTCTCTCTTTCTCTCTGTGTGCAAGTGGCAAAAAGCACTAAATGGTAATTTATTTTACTAATACAACAACAGACCGCCCTGTCTCGATCCTGCCAAACGAGCAAAAAGCGTTCTGCAATCAAAAGAACAAATGAGTGACCCGGGGGCCAAGGCAACGAGCACTTGACCCCAACTCCCGACCAAAGACTTTTGCCATGCAAATGCGATAAAGCTTAACAAAACACCCATACTTGTATGCCTTGAACACTGAAAGAATTTTTTGGATTTCAAATATGTATTTATTTGGCATAAATATTGTTTCATACTCTTAGGAAGGCCAGTAAAATTAATTTTAATAATTATTTTAACATAGTTTCCAATTCACTTTAAATAAGAAATCAATTTAAAATGATATCTGGAAGTATTCATTAAAATATATCACATTTTTATTATACACAATTTTAATTGATTTTAAAATCAAAGCACTTTGTAAATAGACATTTTCTTAGTTTATCCCACAAATAAAAAAGCTTTAAGCTGATCCTCCAAAATTGTTATCCAAATCATTAGTTTGAAATACCGAAAAACCCAGAACTTTCTTCCTGTGTAAACAAGTAAGAAAAGGAGGCAAACCCACACATGAACACTTGGCTGAACAGAATAAACAGGCCGCTGCCAATGTATAGAAATTTATACAATTCAATAAATGGCATTTCTACTTTCTTTGCCTCTTCTGGTCTCTTTCACTACCACTCCTTTCCCTGCTACTCCTACTTCGATTTCAATTTCTTCTTGTACTTCATCCTTGGACGGGACTCTGCTCTTTGCAATTGCAGACGGAAATGGAAATGGGAAATGGACAGGCAGCTGTGCTGCGGCATCTGTAAAAAGTAGGGAAAATGGGAAAGGGAAAGGAAAATGAAAAGCCAATTTATAGACTTCGAGTCTATAACTCGAGCTATGAAAGCGAATGACTCACTAAAGAGGACCAAGGGCGGCGGCGGTGTAGTTGTATTAAAATCAATTAAGCAACAAAGTGCTCCACACACCTAGCGATAAATGTCCTTTCAGGCGAATATTTAGAGAAGGGAGGGAAGAAAAGTTAATAGGTTTGCCACTCGCAGAAGACAGCTGGCAATTAACCTGAGCAGGTGAGCCGGTGTGCGCGGGGAAAGTCCTCCACTAAATGCCGGTGATTGGTTTTTGTTTGCCAAATATTACATAAATAATTGAAACTGAAATGAGAGCCGAAATCAATCAGTCGCAGAATGATTGACGAGATGAAAAACAGACAAAAAATAGTTTGTTGAAGAAAATTCGCAAGAATAAAGTAATTATTTTCTGAAATTTATATTATTTAAATAATTTGTTTGCTATAAAGATTTATTAAGGCAATGTAAGGCTGGAAAAAGGAAAGGATTTACAAAGTAAATCAATTACCAGGCTAAATTAATTTAAACTGCTTTCACAAAATTCAATTTGAAGAAATAACAATTTAATTGCAAATCAAAATTACACATAAATACAAAATAAAAAGATTTATTGCCAATATGTATCGTATCTTCATGTTTATTATTTGATTTATTTAAATATAAACTCCAAAAGTAATTTATAAATAAATTCAAATATAAATTCAATAATAAATCAACTAAAATATAAACTCAATAAATTAAGCTCATGGAAGGCGTTCAGAAAGCAGTGTCAGTTTTTTCAACCATTTCATTTTGTCCGGGGCCAAATTAAAAGAAAACAATAGATACGTTTTTTTGTTTTTATTTTTCACCCACTATTTGCTCAGGCTCAGGCGCCGGAAGTAACCAAGTGTGAAAAAGCAAAGGAAAATCCGTAAAGCCTGTAAAAACTAAAAGGGGAAAACACTCAAAGCGCGCGCGTGATTATTTTTACAAAGGCAGGAAGTAGACAAAATATAGATGTAACTAGGAAATACATACTCCCCCGTGTGAAGTCGAGGAGGAAAATGTGGTGTAAAAAAGAGTAGAGCCTTGGAAAAACCAATACCGACGGCGACGTGCTTAAGTTGTTAAAAACTGCAAACAAAAGGCGGCAGCTTGAGGATCCTTCAAAGGGGCGGCAAGGTGTGTGTGTCAGTTGTAGTGTGTGTGTATAGAGCAAATAGCATTATGTTGTCTGAGCCTCGAAAAAAATGTAAAAAAAACAAACATCTTGAAAACTACACTAAAAAAAATAGTAAGGGGTTTGGGAAAATCCTTAGTTATGAATTTTGTGTATAATTATTTTATGTTTATTTTGAAGTTTAATATTTGATGAGTGAAATATATTTTTAAAAGCATGTTAAACTCCTCTGTAGTTTTCTATCGTAATAAATATAGCTTAAAATTCACAATTTTACTTTAAATATTTTTTCTCTGCCCGAAAATAATAATAATAAAAAAAAGAAACTAGAAGGGGCGTCCTCCTGTCAGCTATTGTTGTTAGCCTCTCGGCCTTATTTAGTTGCTGCTCTCCGTACTTTATTGTTGTTGCTTAACTTTACGAGCTGCTTTACGGATTTCGTCCAGACGTAAAAACTAAACAAAAGCAGCGAAAACACGGAAAGACAGAGACATGCACACAAACAAACAATTAGAGAATACACATTCACACACACACAAAAAAAAAGGTAGAAAACCCAGGTGACTGCCTTTCAAAAGGCGTCAAAGGCACAAAAATTATGCGAAATAAAGACCGAAAAAAGAGGAGAAAACAGCAACGACAACAAGCTGTGAAAAAGAATAAAAATAAAGCAGCAAAGTTTTGTCCCCCGAAAGCTTTGATGGCCAAGAGCAAACACTGAATGGACCCAAAGGCTCCGCCATCACTTAGCGGAAGTAACGCGGCAGCCATTTTGAATGCACACACATGGGTATATGAGCAGCGAAGTAGATGTGTGTGTGCGAGCGAACCTTTTTGAACTTTGATCCCTGAAGGCGAAGGGTCTTTAAAAATCAGGCTGGATTCATAAATGAAACTATCTTAAGGCATTTAAAAAAAGACATTTTAGAAAATAAATAGGGAAGTTAACAGTGCAATTTGAAATACTTTCTTTTATTTTCTTAATTATTTTCTTATTATTTTCTTAATTATTTTCTCAATATACCCTTATAACGCCATTGAATTCAACTTAAATGACATATAATTTACGTTAATCGAACAGACATTTTGATTAAAGCGATGTCGTTGCCATAAATGGCATATCTTGGGACTAGAATGCCTTCTGGCTCTATTTAAACTTGAAGCTTCACTGTCAAATGCACAAAACAAAGGGCAGGGCAGCTACAAAACCGACACACTTCAAGGGAGGCCAATACACACACACACACAATTTGAAACAGATTTGACAAACAGACATCCGTATATATACATATGTATATATTTCAAAGTGCTTTTGCCACTTGAGCTGTCAGTTGAAATCCACCGATGACCCTTTTGAATGGGATTTTTATACAGCAACTGTAATGTTCACTAATTTGCAAACGTTTGAGAAACCTTTGACATGTGTCTATTTTCGGGTCAAAGCCAGACAATTTGTTGCCCAAAGGGTTAATGCAGAGGGTTATAGGACTCGAAGAAATAATAAACATATAAATTTGTAATTAAAGGATTATAAAATCAGTTTTTGCTTTTAAAATTGTTCAAAGAAAACTGCCTTAAATTATAAATGCTATTACTATATACCAAAAAAGCTAACTTCTGAATTTCCACCTTAAATTTTTCCCTTAACTTCCACTTCGAGTCCGCCATTGGTCTCAAGCCCCCATGAGACAACGATGGCTAATTAAGGGCGAATGTCTGGCCAGGACTCTTGAAACTCCTGGCTGCTGATGCCTCTGCATTTGCTTTTGACTGCTCCATGGCCAAGAGCGTAGCGATAAGGCTATATATATTGTGGCATGGGTGCAAGAGGTTATCGGCAGGAAGCTGCACATGGAAACACCATTGGGGTAACCACACCCAGCCACCACAGCCCCCTCCCAAGAGCCAACCTTCCTGTCCCGGAGTTCGCTTGTTTTTTTTATGCTTGAGACACGGAAACTGTTTTGGGTTCGGGTTCTCGGGATAGGGATCGGGATCGGGGACACAAAAAACTGGCATCAATGTCACGTTCAAAGTGTCGAGTTGTTGCACTAACAAGGTGTTTATGATTTAAAGCGCCGCTTCACTTCGTATGGGTTCTCGGGCAGACAAAAGGCCTCCTCCATGACAAGTGACTGGGCGTGGAGTGGAAAAATGTCAGAGCAAGCACACATCACATACACACACATGTAAGCTGAGCGTGGGACTTGAAGTTGGGTTTGGGGTTCGGCTTTTTTCTGCACAAGAAAAATTGACATGTTGAAGTGCAGTTAGGCGGAAGTTGTCGCCGAGGCAGCCGCAACATTTTTCTATCTGCCGCCTTTATTTTTTTCTTTTTTTTTTACCCAGAGTGGGCGTGTCTAAATGAGGGTTGGCACGTGGTTGAGCCATAAAAAGAAGAAAATATTTTCCGTCAGCAACGACAAAAAAGGGCTTATCTGTGTTCTTTATTCTGATTTAAGTTTTTTTGATACAGAGGCCATCTATTAAAATGTTTTTATTTTCTAGGAAAAATAAGAGGATAGTAAAAAGTTCAATATGTTTGAGATAATCACAGCAAATTTGTTAATTTATAAGATCATTTAGATAATGGGGAAGATTAAGATGTTGGGCATTTTGGCATAAATGTTAAATAAATTCTACCTTAATTCTGCTGCCCACCTGAACTGTACTGAACTGTACATTCTCATTTTTCTGTGGTAGCTGGTGTCCTTGCAGGAGCGCATCCATAAATTAGACTCAGTAGATCGCAGCTGATAAGTAGGCAACACTGCCATAACCCGAGTGACAGGCCGTGGAAAAGCGCAGCTCAAAGGGAACGTTCTCCCTTGTTGAAGGCAACATACTGGAGTACTTCGAGTACGAAGTCTAGTCAGCTGGCTTATCATTTATGAAACGTGGATAAAGAGACGCCTTGAGCACGCTCCTTTTCGCAAGAAAGTCCTGTTACAAATTAAAATCAAGACAGCAGCAGCAAAGCCGGCTAAATGATTGATGGCTGTTTGCCTTTTTCTCGGGGAAGGGGGAGCTGTAAAAAGTTCAATGATTTATGCTTTTTTGGCTGGACCAAATTTGCTGGCTACTAAATGATTGTTTTCATCCTCCTGCGGAGCCTTCACTACTTTGCTCTTTTAATGTATATCCTGACAAGTCATGTTCATAACTCAGTGTCCTGCGAACATTTCTATGGATCGAATGGAGGGAAACTTCTCTCCGAATCCTGACAAAGTTCAAAATCAAAGTTTTTCTCGGTTTTATTTTCATTTTATTTTTACTCATAGTTCTCAAGACTTTCTCTTTGTTTTTTTTTGTTTTTCGTTTTTTGGTAGAGACGCAAATCATTTGTCAAAATACAAGAGTACGTAGCAAAGTTGCCTGTTTTTGCCGTTGACAAGCTAAAAGTTGTGCCAATTTGTATTAGCAACTTCCTGGCGCGCCTGCAACATGTCCGACTTTGGGACTTTTGGACTTTGAGTGGGACTATGATATAGCCAAAGATCAGGGACACACTGGCCAGTTTGCTTCTTGGCAAAAACTTCGTGTGGCGAGTGGAATATTTAAGTTCAAAGTGTTTGCGATGTGGTTTCTGGTCAAGTCGAGAACGGAAAAAACACTATTTTTGGTTCTTCTAGTCAGGGCAGATAAGTGTGGGGAAAGTTCTAGGGGAGGAGTCGACGAAGTTGTTGTTTTTACAAACCATCGTTTGGTTTTAGTAACCTAAAATTTTAAAAATAAACTGGCAATAAAAAATATATTTCTACCAAATGTCCATACAAACTTAGGTCACTATTAAATAACCCTTATCTAAGTCAGGAAATGTATGGATTTATTTTATGTTTGTGACTCATTCAATATCTCGTTTGCAAATACATATATATCAGTCAAGTACATAATTCATTTGTAAATATATGTTTGTGACTCATTCAATATCTCGTTTGCTAATATATAGCAGTCAAGTACATAATTCATTTGTAAATAAGCCATACATTTCAGGTATCAAAGGCATCCTAACAGTTGTATTTCTTGTACTAACTGCTATTCATTTCCCACTCATTTTTGATCTCCAGCTATTAATTAAGATTTTTTCAAAGACATTTTCTCGGTTGTCAAAGTTGTTTGTCAACAGCTTTTTGTCACACTGCCGCCTGCCAACTGCAAGTACGTATCTGACAGATACGTAGGCAAATTCCCACGATTTTCCGCCCTCGAAAAGTGCTCGAATGTTCCCACTTTATGAACTGCACTTTTCATCGCTGAAAGTGGCTGAAAGTGTTACTCTACAAAAATTTGTGACAGCTCTCAGCTGGTGGGTCTTGAAAGGGAAAATGAATTTACAAAAAATTAACTCAACACCCTCGCTGCTGGTGGCACTTCTGGCTGCACAAAAGTTGTGGCAAAACAATTAATTAAACTAATGACTCGCTGGAAATATCACAAGCATCGCAGGCAGCAGCAGCGGGTGGTGCCAAAAAATTATTTGTGAAAATGTTGATTCAGCAGGTTTATTAATTAAAGTGTTTCGTCCAAGATGAGTTTACGAGAAAACTCTAAACTTTGGTGGTGTAATTACTAGCAAATATTTAAGGCTTTGCACACTGCCGAGCCCAGCCATTGATTGCTTTATTAATTGAAGCGATCACAAGTTCACTGCAGTCTGGCAATTATTTAAATTTTTCCAGCATATACGTATCACATATATAGAAACGAATTTTCTGCGAAAAAAGTAATGAATTCGTTTGACTGAAATAATAATTACTGACGAGAGCAGCCAAGCATTCAAATAAGGTTGAAAAAAGGAATTTAATTTATGATTATCTGAGCTAGTTCACTGGACGTGTTAATAAGCTGGCAAACTGAATTTTTAAGTGGTTTAAGCAGGTTATTTATAGTTGTATAGGTCGTTTAGATTTTTTCTTTTTTTAACAAAGAAAAATATAATCTACAAATATTTTTAAATCTCACAGATATATTTTTTTGCTAATTTAAGTGACTCTCTCATATTTGTAACATCCTGTCAGGGTTGCATTTAACCCCGATTTCTGTCATGACTCAAAGAAAAGGACCTTGGGCTAGTTACCACACAAGTAACTCATTTTATTTGTAACTCCATTATGACCACTCCCTCCTTTGTGTGTCCCAGATTTTGTTCTTATTAATTTGAGGGGGCGTGGTCGCGTAGCACCTGCCTTTAAAGACTGCAACCTAATAGGGGTTTGGCGTGTGGCCAGCAAATCAGGCTGGACAGGCTTTGAGGAGAGTGTCCTGCAATTTTGCAGTCTGTCAGTCTGAGCTTAAGCACACGCGAATCAAACCAAAAGAATATCGTGAATGCAAATTCTTCGTTGTCCAAAATTGGTCTTGAAGCCAATTTAAGGCTTGCTGAGGCAGCCTTCAGCAGCGGCGCTCCAATTTAATGACATACCCATAAAAATAGTTGGCTGTGCGGCTTAAAAAATAAAATACCAAATAATTGTGGCCCATAAAAGTTAAGTTGTTAATTGTTTTGTGTCCTGTGTGCGCATCGCGTGTCCCTTCGGTTGGAATAGTCCCTTTCGGGGACGGGGGCTTGGTGGCTTTGCTGTGAAACATGGCCTCACTTCCCATGAATTGTTGCCGCTTTGGCACCCCCGCTGGCCAAGTTTTAACGAGCAGGCCGACGGCTGCCTGTCAATGCCCCGGATATATTTCATGAGGCAGGTTCAACATCAAGAAAATTAAAGGCAAAAATAAAAATAGCAGCCAGAAATAGTAGTAATTGCAGAAAGAAAAAAATGTTTGTGAAATTAGTTAAAATTTTAACAATTATAGGGTTGGATTATAAGGCTTTTAAGATGTTTATTTTGGATTTCAGGTTTAAAGGAAATTAAATATTTAGTTGTAAGATGTATAAGTAATTTTGTAAAAATTTTAATGCCTATAGTTTGAAGAATTTTGGAATGTTGTTTCAATTGAAATGTAAATAAGTTTGGTAATTGCTTTTATAATCCAAAAAAATTACTCCTTATAACATTTTTTACCCGTGTAACAACTTAGCCCGGCCGAAAACAATGTTAAATAATTCATTTTGGCCAAAGCTAAAAGTTTTGCGTGAGAATTTTGCCATATTACACGAAGGAGGCAGAGTTGTTGACGCTGCTCCGCCCCCTTCAAAAAGAGGGTCGGGAAAAGGGCTGCGTGCCAAACCGGAAATGAAAACTCTCTTAATTGCCTTGAAGTATGCAATTGCTGTTGTTCTTGTGGTGGATTTATCTATGTATTTTATTGTTGTATTTTTCCTTCAGCAGATAATAACTGAGCAACTACACAAGTTTTTCTGTTTGTTTGAGCGGAGGAGGGGTCAAGAGAGGGTTAAGGGAGTAAAAGTGGAGTTAAGGACTTGGGGTTGGGCGGGTCGTCGAGAAAGTTCTGCGGTGCCAATGAACCTAGTTGAGCAACTATAATTGCCAATTCTTGTCGAAGGCCCATCGAACTTTCTTCTTTTTGTTTCTTTTTTGGTATTAGGCTGTTTTTGCGGCAGGCCTGGCAAGTTTTTTGGTGTTTGAATTATTAAAATTAAGGCTTAAAAGGGTTGCAAACGCAAATGCCGAGTTAGGGTTAAAATACATCAAAATGGTTAATTGCTTTATGATCATATTATCTCTCTCTTTAAAGCTTAGAAATATGTCTTCTTTTATTTACCATAATTATCATCGACTGCCGCATATGGGGGCGTGGCATCCTTGGAAGTCATTCCAGGTCCGCCATTGCTATTTCCGTTTCCGTTTCCGTTGGTGGCTGGTACTTCCGGCGGCTGATCCTGCTGCTCAATGGAAGTGGCCGAAGTGCTCATTAGGTTTAGCTCCCTCTCAGCTACTTTTCCCGTGGAAGTAGGGCTTTTCATCGTAGTTCCTGGGCTTCCCAACTCAGTCTCATAGGTTTCCCAACCGGAACCTGTTGTTTCGGTTTCCGGATTGTTATTATTATTATTATTATTATTATTATAATTAGTATTGACTAGATCTGCCAGATTGCGATCGGAAGAGGAAGAGGTGACAATGATTGTTGGCGACGACGGCGGTGCAGTAAATGGAGCTGGCGAGGATTGGGATGTGGTGGGTAGGGCGGTGGCACAGTGCTCCGCGATGCTGACGAACAGCAGCAGCTTCAGCAGGGCTCGTAGGAGAGCGTGGAGCTGATTTCGTGGCATCTTGATTCGTTAAAAAAATCCTAGGAAGTCTTGGGGGTTTCCCTCGTTGATTAACTGCTTCTGGTGCTTTCTGTTTTGCTCACTTTTTGTGCGTTTTTGTCCCACTGTTCAGTAGGACTGGGTTTCTTAGGGCGATTTTCCTTGAAACTTACAACATTTTTTGTGCGTTGTTTTACAGTTTTGTGATTTGTATATATTTGTATTCAGGGTTCTTAGGTTGGTAGTTGGATGCGTTTAAATGATTTCCATTTTGGCACTAAACATTTATAATGAATTTGTTGGATACAAATTGGGTAAAATATTATTAAAGACCATGTTTATGAAGTACTTTTTAAATATGGGAAAAGTTGCTAAAAAATGGAAATTATATTTCCCCTTTTAACCATTTTTTAAACTCCTTTTGCTTCCATAATTATTTATTCATTTTTTCTCTTTTGCCAGATTTTGTTATATTATTATTTGTTTCGTTTTTATGATATTGTGGTTAGTTTTTTATTGATTAACTTTGAATGATTTCTATTTTGACGCTAAACAAACACCATAAAATATGTGAGGCTTGGAAGCAAAAAGAGAAAACAACAAGAAATCTTTGTTTATCTTCAGTGAATCACTTTTTTCTTGCTTTGTAAAAAATCTCCTTGTTGTTGCTATTGTTGTTGTGGTGTAACACATTTCTCAAAGAATAAAGACAAAAAATCTGAACCCCAGGTTTGAACCCCATCAAGCCTGAAGTCCTCTCTTCTCTTCTTTTTTCGGTTTACTTTTATTTATGATAATTTATTGAATTTTTTCAATACTCCTCTGCCATTGTTTCAGTTCTTTTCATTCGCTTTTTTCACATTTTCTTCACACTTTTCTGCACATTATTGTTGTTCTCGTATCCCTTGGAACGAAAAAGAGTTCAATGGGGTTCAACCATCCGGCGAAGATGCAGCCGCCTTAAAAATACACTCCCTATAATATAAATACACAAATATGTATATATGTTTATGCCCATATATAAGCCACCAACAAATTGGCAATGCCCACAAACGATTTGCGGACGACATGTGTGCGCCAGCTGTGGGTTAAGATGCTGCGCTTTGGGTTAAGAGCAGGAGAGGAGCGCCGGGAAAAATCGCGTAAAATTAATGATTGGGCGTATAGATTATGCCCGAAGCGTAAAAAACAAACTCTAAAAAATATGTAAAGAAGCGCAAAATATATGGGACTAGGGATGAAAGAAGATAAATCGATATTTAAAGATTGCAATAAATCCATATTCTATATTATATAATTCTATTTTATTATTTTTTTCTAGCTTCTGTCATTGCTTTAACTCTTTTTTTCTAACTGTAAAAACATAAATGGAAGTGAAGCTAATCGATCTCAATCCATAAGCTGCCTAAGCACTGCAATTTGGAGTCGAGTTTTTCCATACACGAACCCTAACGACACCGGATAAGTGAAACATTCCATCACTTTTCCGTGCCTCTTTGTTCTTCCAACAACAATTGCACTGCAGTAAAATGCACAAAGAGAAAAAAGAGGGGCGGGGAGAGTTTTATAAAAAGCAAAGAGGGTGGTGGGCCAGGGAGAAGAGTCGGATGGAGACGGGCAAAGTGCAAATTACAGGGAGCTCGTGCTGATTCATTCAGAAGTAGCCTCAGCACGCTATATTCTCGGGGTCTTTGCAGTGTGGCAAATTACAGTGAAAACTCTATCAAATGGATTAATAAAAATCACCGTCTATATAGTTTTATATAATTTCGAAACTCTGTAATGCGAATTTGTACCTATTTTTTCATACTATTCCGTAATGATTATTTGAAATGCAACATTTTAAAATTAAATAAACAGAAATTCGAAATTTGAGATCATCTGGAAATTTTATAGAAAAAAAAAAAAAAATAAAAATAAAAATAACAAGTTCATTTGAAATTCTTGTAGTAATGCGTCTACTTTTGTGAGTGCTTACTGTACAGTATTGTTGCTCGTGTTTGGCCAGCTAACCGCAACCGCAGTCAACGTAGCCGTCGACGTAAGGGCTAATTAGCAGCTCATCAAATTGCCGCATGCAAAAAGTAAGCCAACGAGCCAAAGCTTCGGGTGTAGTCTTAAGCGTTCCCCAAGAAAAATCGAAAATAAGTGGGGCTAATTTTCAGCAAGTATTACGAAAAGATTAAAAAAATCAAGTTTCTAGATCAATTCAGACATAAGAAATTAATGAAAACATAATTTAAAGGAAGTGTCTCTTCATTTTATAGGATAACAAATATTTATAATAATTTTTTAGCAGAATAGCCTCTTCATTTTCTTCAGATTTTCTTATGTGTATATTCTTATGACATTTAATACACATTTTTCTCTGTGCCAAAAAGACGCACAGATGTGCCGGCTGCTGGCCACAAGTCTAAGGGTTTTTTATAAAAATAGAAACACAAAAAAGATTATTCTGGAACCAGAGATAAAGGCAAAAATGGGGGTGGAAGCACCATAAAATGAAATGGTTAAGCGGGTCGAAGTTGCGTTCAAAGTCGCTGATCCGACCAGGGAAATTGGCCAATCAAGCGACAATTGTCGGCCATTTGCGGGGCCAGTAAGTGCTTAATAACGGTCAGAGAGAAATAGGGAGAGACTCTAAGTGGACACAAGTCGGTGTATTCACTGATTAGCATTCACCGATGACCCGACTCTGACAACAACTGACAGATAATTGAAAATCACTAAAAATACAACATACTACTGCGGGGGAAATGGAAAAACGAATCAGGGCTCTAAGTTGAAATCAATTGGCGGAAGGCAAATTGCCTGACATCTGCAGACCAAAATCTAGGGAATAGATACAAAATTTAAGAACTCGACTAGTGGATACTTCGGGATTACCATTTGAAAATAAAGAGAAGGAAAAATAACCTTAAATGTTGGTTAAATAAACAGATGTTGTTTAATAATGAAATAAATGTTTAAATATCTCTTCAATTCAAATCAAATCAATTTGTTTATAATAAAAAACACATTTTCATCAAATTTACCTCTCACTTTTTTATTATAATAATACGCCTATGTGCTCTATAAATACCAGGTACCAAAAAAAAAGTAATAATAAAAAAAAACACAGTGGGAAGTCCCTATTTACATGTCACAGTGTGTGTTTTCTATCTATCAGTCACACTTGGACAGCACATCAATACTTATAAGGTCTGGACGGATACATAAAAACAAAAAGACATGGGGTTTCATTATTTACTGCCCGTAGATACGAAATAATAGACAATTTCTCTGTCTCAGTCTTTTGATAAAAAGTGAAAATGTTTGGGGGATTGAGAGAGTTTTTGGAATAATAATTTAAGGTAACCGGAAGAACTACATGTGGCATGAGAAGGGTCTTTCCTATCGGAAATATGGCTTTCAACGGTTGGGAAATATAAGCCTATTTGCTGGTCGATAAGAGTGGGCTATTGCTTTTTGTTCTCAATAAAATGATAAAGTTGTAAAGAAATAGTTTATAATGCTAATTTGGGATAGTTTGGGCCTAAACAGTAGCCAAGTTATAACAATTAAGGCCATATGAAATGTAAAGCAAATTAGTTTTAATTACTGTGACCTCAAAAAAGAAGATTGAACCAAAACCAAATTTAGATATTAAAACTATCTGGAATATTTCAATACACTTTCCAAAATATCACACAAACCGTGCATTTCAACACTTAGAGGAAAGTAAATACCGGCAATTTCCAACTAATGATAACATCATTAAAATTAATTGTGTTCTCTGGAGTTCAGCCCCCCTTTTGATTATTATTAGACCCAAAACAATTTCCAACCAAACTCCTTCGAGAATCGAATGCATTTTCCTGGAAGAGCCACTCGCGTGCTGAAAGCTCAACTTCCTATCTCTGTCCTAAAAACAAACTGTGACTCCGCCCACTTCGTCGCAATGAGCGTGAGATTCTATGATAACCCACATCTGGGCCAGTTGCCCCACTTGGGGATCTGTTTCTGTTTCAGAATCTGTTTGGTTTTGGGTTCTCCAGCTCCATCTGCCGAAGTTCCAGCAGTTTGTTTACTTGAGGCGGGGAGCCCCCAATTGCCACCTCTTCTGAATGGCCCACATTGTGAGCTGCGATGAAATAAAATCACTTGTTTGTTTATCCAGCCAACACTTTGAATGGCGTTAATTTGTAAGCCAAACAAATGTGTACTTAAATGCAGTCGAAAAAGAGAGAAAGGTGACTGAAAGGTGCAGAAGGAAAAGGGAAAGAGGTAGCTGTTCTTGGAAAGCTATTAAATAATAAAAAAAGTATTTAGAGAAATAATAGAATACAGTAATTCAACTACTTTCAAGGAAATATTTATCAGCCTACGGATTTTGTATTTCTAGTTATATATTTAGCGGACAAAAATTATTTCAAGTAATAATTTAGGAGGGAAACAGCAAAAGGGATTTTTAAAAAGGGGATTTTTAAGATTTATCTTAGGGATTATAGTTGAGATGTTAAATTGTTATCTTTTTATCCATAAATTGGTTCTGTGACTCAGAAATACTTTCATTTATGTTTCTTATATAGCCAAAATGATATATTTTTAGCTCTGGCCAACACTTTTCCCCCAAGTGTGGCCCCAAATGTTGACAGTCATGGGCTAAGGTCAGTGCACTGGGTGTGCGAAAATAGATGAAAATGTATGAAAATGGATGGAAGTGAACATCGCGCATGCACCAAGAATACGGCAATGGGGAGACCAGGAAAGGAGGAAACAGAAACCCGGAGAATCCAGAGAAATGGGAGAAACCGGAACCGGAAAATAGGGAGCCCGTGCGATATAGGATATGCGAAAAATCAATAGAGCCGCAGTGCACGTGCTACGAAGGATACAAATTCATGGGAAAATTGGGGAAAAGGGAGAATGCCCCCCATCGAATTCGCTGCAGAAATGCGAATTGTGAATGCGACCCAGCCCCAAAAATCCAAGCCGGGAATTGTGTCATTTAACTGTCAGCACGAATTGCGCAGCTCAAAAAAATATATATCTTCGTGTCCGAAAGGGGGTTTGGATCTGGTTTCACCCCTTTTCTCTGTGTAGTTTTCCCCTCCTTTTGATTTTCTATGTCCCATCCGGTAGCTTGAAAATATGCTAAATTATTGACATAATTTGCTGGGTTTTTTAATGGTTTTCCAAGCGGTAAAATGTCAACAAAACACACAAAACACAGAGAGTGAAGCGCGGAACGAAAGAGAGGGTTTCCAGCAGGGAGAGCGAGAGAGCGGCCACGATACTCGTTTTGAGCGGAGTTTGTGGGTTCTTTTTTTGTTTTATTGATTTCTTGAAAGGTACACAAAATGCTATTCGCAACAACAACAAGAGTGCCGAACAAAGGGAACCAACAACAACAACAACAGAAATAAGATCAAAGAAGAAGCAATCTTTGGAACTAAATATTTTTCTAACAGAATACATATTTATGGCAGATTATAAAGCATTTTATAGTTATTATTATTTATATGTGACATGGTTTTATGGGTTTTTTATTGTTTGTTTGGTTCCTGGAAGTTTTATAGTTTGCTTTCTTTGGTTTCAACGAATTTATTAAGTTTTCTTATTTGTTTTTTGCACTGAATATATTGTATTTAGGCGGAAAAGATACTTAAAAGTATCTCATGGATTTCTGGTTCCGTCACAAAAAAGGCGGCTGCTGCGCACAGAGTTTTTTTTTCGCCACCACCAAACACAGACACAGACACTGGTTTTTCCGCACTGTGTTTTCCTTAGTTTTTCACTGTTTTTCAATGTTTTTCCAGCCTGTCATTACTCAGTGCGAGTTGTTCTATATTTAAGCGAGCCGAGACAAAGGTTTTTATTTAATTTTCATTGCACATTTGCCTCTTTTTACGGGATGGCCACAATCAGAATTTAAAACCACCGCGACGAGACGACGACGACGACGGCGACTGATGATGATGACAGAGCGACGCTACACAGGGAGAGGGAGAGAAAGATTCGAAGATAGATTCGCCGCGGTGCGGTGTGCAGATGAATTCGCCGCATCAATTAAAAACGCAGCTGCTAGTCAGAGACAGAGAGCGCGGCGAAATGCTCTCTCTCACAGAGTGACAGTGAAAGAGAGAGGGTGTATAACTCGCTCTAATGTTCAGCTTAGCAGCGAGTCGAGGGATTTTTTATCTTCCGGGGAATTTCAACTTCTATTGGCGCGAAATTTGAATTGTTTTAAATTTTTAGTGTCTAGATTATATTTTCATGTCAGTTAGTTGGGGAAGATTTAAGGGGTTTTTGTTGTTGCCAAGCCTTTGTTTTATCCCAAAACTAACACATAAGCACAGCTTAGTTGAGAATAAGATTTTTCCTTGAATCGCTATTCTTTCTTATAGATATTTGTCTGATTGGTTACCGAAGCATACAATTTCTTGACCCAAATACTGATTAATAAGTTTAAATATTATATATTTTTAGAGTTTGATTATACAAATTCTGGGAACTCGTTTTAGTTTAAAACAAACACATTTCATTCATTAACCAACCAAAAGGTTCAATCTTCACAAGAAAATTTCCTCTTTTGGCGCCAAATTCAAAATCGCCTCATTTGACTTTGTCTCGTTTGTGGCAATAATCGAATGTTATAATATTTTCTGCTTTATTAAAAATATTTGCTTTATCATTTAGCCAGCTTATCTTTGCCATTGCTATCGAGTTATATTGGAAATTTGGTCCTTATCGGCAGACTATAGATAGCACTTATCAAATGTAATTAGTTTGTAACGCGCCCCTGGAGATTGGAGCGATTCCGGGTAACGTCATATCGGCAAATATATTTATTTATACATATTTGTCATTTATTTTTGCTTTACGTTATATGTGCGTACACTTTCGTATTTAGTAGTCGGAGCTTGCTGAGCAGCTAATCCAGTTACTTGATGATTCTTCAATCCATTTAAATAAAGTATTTTCAGTCCCAAAAGTTGTTTGCCTTGAATTTTAATTTCCCTAAAAATTAAATGCAGATTTAAGAATATCCTATTAATTTAATATGCTGATGCAAAGCCGGTTAAACTAACCAAATTAGGATTAAACAGGCAGCCCTTCCTCCTTTATTGTAAAAGTTTCCTTCCAGCAGCAGCAAATACATCATTAGGCATTAGAATGAAATTACCTGCCTATGCAGGGAACCACTTGAAAACTCATTATAGCAGTATGGCAGTAGCTGGTGCACATATTCAAGACGCAGGACGTAGGTCTCGGGACTTCACTAACTGGCAGTTACATCAGCCACAAAAGTAGGCGTTGCCAAGTTGCCCCAAAGGCGTTAAAGCACTTAGATTTATGGCCCTACACGCACACACACACACATCCGAAACACGCCCACACATACAATCAAACGGGCTATATATAAATATAGAATATATATAAATTTATATAAAAGGTATATCTATATAGACGTGTGGCATATAGCCCTTGGCAGAGACGACTTTTACTCGTTTTATGCATTTAATAAAAACTTTCACTCCAGCGCTTGCACTTAATTTTTTCAGACAGAGAAAAAAAGGAATGTGTATTTAAAGGTTGAAATTTAATAGGAAAATATAGAAATAAACGATAATATATTTTTTTAGTAAAGAAAGTAATTGACATTTATTTATTTTTCTTAGAAGCAAGTTATTGCCTTGCATTCTTGGGAATAAGTAAAAACTTCCGATGGAAGAAGAGCTTATTTTATTTAATAACATACTTAAAGATAGGCCTTTGAGTTAATTTTTTAACAAACAAATTTAGTTTAAGCTCTGAACAATTTTAAAGATATTTATTTTAGTACAACTTAAATTTCTTGCTTGCTTGCGTCAATGTTTTCCCAACAAAATTAAAAATTACAAAGAAAAATCCCACATAAATTCGTACATTTTTCAATACCTTTTTTAAGGGCTAAACTTTGAAGAATTAAACAAGTTGAGTAAGCCACAATTTAGTGCTTAATTTTAATAGGAATCGGGTTTTGCTCAGTGCCAAGGCCTTGTCGCTGCAACAGCCTCAAAAGTTTTCACCCGCTTGCATTGAAGTTAAGTACTTAAAAAGCAATTTCCCGCGCCCCCGTACGCCGTTATAAAAAAGGGATGCGGCCCCAAATGTTAATGAAATGATTTGAATTATGCTTATGCTTATGCTGGAAATATAATATTTTTTGGACTTTCCTTTTTTGTGGCTTATTAAAAAGTTAAAAGCCAGGCGAGGTGTTGGTGGGCATGACCAATAGCCGATGGCACGCCGCAGCTGCCAGAGGAGTTTTCGAGGCTGCTAAAGTATGAAAAAAGCATAAAACCCATCAAAATAATGTTAATTCATTAAGTGGCAGTAACTTCGCCGGGCGCCCAAGTGTAGGCTATAAAAATTTAACGCACAGAAGGAGTCGCTTAGGAATCCGCAAGAATAGGATCTGGAGGGGAGAAGCTCCTCCGGCGTCGGCAACGTGCACAAAATGAATGATTTTATTTATATTTTATGGTTTCTTTTTTGGCCCGTAATTAGAGCAGGTTTATGCCGTCCAGGTGTGTGTATATCGTGCCGCAACAGCAGCAGAAGCGGCAGCATCAGCTCACAATAAACTGGAAAATTATGTGAATGAGTTTTCTCAACTTTTTTTTTTCCTTTCGAGGGAACCTCCCGCCTTTTCCCGCTCCTCAAGATTTATTCGCGGCACATGGCACCGGTACAGGCCAAATCCAAATCTAAATCCAAACCAGAAGGTAAGGGAAGCGAACAAGACAACTGAACAGAACAGCACTGAAGCAGCAGACCAAATAAAATGAAACAAACAAGCAAAGTTAAATGAACAACTTTTGTGCATTATTTATCTGTAAAGTGTGAGAGTAGCCGTGAGAACAGGACAAAATCACGAATTTGGGGTTAAGGGTCGACTATGAAGTACTCTTAATTGTTTATGTAAAGAAAGCGTTTAATGTATTATTTCGTTTTAAATACATAAAATAAACAAAATTAAAATTCAAGAGTGATATCCATACAAATTTAAAACCTCTTCAAAATTACCCCAAAAGTATCCTTAAAATTGGAATGAATTTACTTAAGGTGTAATATTTATAGAGTAACAGAATTTTTGTAATTATTTTATGTAATTCAAATAATTTAATTACAATTATAAATTGCTTTGGTTTAAATTTAAAATTAATCTTTTTAAATTGATTTATTTTTTGGTAAATGCAAGTTAAACTGGATTTTATTTTATTCAAATTATTTAATTAAATACAATTATATTTTGCTTGGGCTTAAATTTAAAATTAATTCTTTAAAATTTATTTGATTTACAGATTTCATCGATTTGGTAAGTGAAAATTAAATTGAATTGAACTTTGAAAATAGTCTTTAATCTCGTACATTTTGAACACTTTATTTTAACGTCAAATCCTTACAATATCCAACATCCTCTCTGCCAAGCTAAGCCTATTTAGAGGGCATGATATGGTGGTTATAAAAAACATAACCACAATTGTGGATAAAACTCGGTTTATTTTACATGGGCAGACATTGCCTTCGGCATTTTGCCCCCTTGTCCTTTTCTTCCCTCCTGACTGATTTAAAGGCTCTGACTGTGTGCGTGTATGTGTGTGTGTTAGCCACTTAGTAAATATTTTATGAATTATCTGTTTTCTATTAAGATATTTTAGCCGAGAAACAAAAATGTGAACCGAGAGACAACCACAAGACCATCGAGCTTAGCTGAGATGAGCGCCATAAAATCTAATAAACATAAGTCGGTTCCTTAACAATAAAAGTGTGTATGGGTTTGTGTAAGTGTGTGTTTGGTTTGTGGAGACACTAAGATAAAGTAAAACGGATAAAATTTATAGTAATTAAAAAAATAAATTGTTTTGAAATAAGTTCATGGAAATAGATTAAAAATTCCAAAAATACATCATTAAATTTAAAATGATTTCAAGGAGATTTTTAATAGTTTTTAAATTTTTGTTGAAAAAAATAAATTGTTTTGAAATAAGTTCATGGAAATAGATTAAAAATTCCAAAAATACATCTTTAAATTTAAAATGATTTCAAGGAGATTTTTAATAGTTTTTAAATTTTTGTTGACTTTTTGCTGAGGAATGCATTCTTTTATTAATTTTTCCCAGTGCCTGGATGATGTGTTTCTTTCTCTTAGCTTGTGTGGTTTATGATATTTTACGAGTTTGGGGCCCCTCATAATGTTACCTTCTCTTTTTTAAGGAGTCTTTATTGATACAGTTCGCTCTCGTTTTAAGGGAAGACGCCTCCGGGTATGCGATTTTTAATATGCATTAAAATTAATAAGAACACGTGTCCTGCTCTCGCACCCGCATCGTCATTGTCCTTGCCTGTTGTCGTCCTCATAATTCCATTTTATCGCGCACAAATTTTTATAGCTGCGCCGCAGGCGTCGATTTTAAATAACGTTCAGAATAACGTTCCCGGAGTCCTCCCTCACAGTTTTCTTACGTTGATTTTGTCGCCATTTTGGCTGGTTGTTAATTTTATGCTTATGAGATAAGAAATTGTGACAAAAACGCTGGAAAATTTATGTGCGAAGTGAAAGAAGGTGCTCACGAGCATATGAATAAGAGATTTTCGCCCCCCCGAAAAATGCGATAAATGCGGCTTCTTCATCAGCGTGTTGCCATTGAAAAATCTCCCTGGGAAAATGGCATAAACAAGTTGCCAGGGGATATACTTATGTATATATAGGTATTGTGGGCGATTTGCTATTTGTATTTAGCCCTGAATACATTATCCCCAGGCTGGGTCTAAGAATGGAGACCAATTGATCACACTTAAATGCTTTTCAATAACCTTTAAAGTGGGGACGTTCAGGATACAGGGGGAATATGTGTATACTTTCCACTTCAGGAAATATTTACATATAATTCTGCTTTAATAATAAACTAATGCTCATGTTACAACAACACGACTGGTTTTGTATTCAATCAAATCGAATCAAATAACATTTAATGAGCCAATCACATATCATTTATCTCGTTTTTCCCTGCACTGCACTAAAGATAAGCATGCACAATAACAAATCGGATTATATTGAATTTCCGTGTTGGCTGTTATTACCCCTTTTGGAAAACCCGACCGGAGATGGCTGGCGATTAATAATTGCACAGACGCACACACAGTAACCAGTCCGAGTCACGAGTTCGAGTGGTAGTACATGTTTGCACATAAAAAAATATTGCAAATGGTAAAGAAAATATATATGAAGATTTTAAATATTAAGCAGAAATAGAAGTAGATTTGAAAACCCTTGGAAACGATGTGAGAAATTATGATACAACAAATGTAGTCCCTAAAACATCAACTCGTTTAAGAATAGTATATAATATTTTGTTGCTTACTTTTTGTTATAGGGTAGAGTGATTTCTAAACTCGGGTGGTTTCTTTCGCTCTAATTGCTTCAATAAAAATTCTATATATAATATTTAAGCTTTTTCGATACGAAATATCATTAAATAGTCCTCTGAAATAGCTGGTTTATTTGATTCATAAGCAATTTCCATGTCCTTTCTTTCAGTGTCTCTTTGGCCATCAAAGTCAAGTGGGGGGACATGTCACTGGGAAATCGGCAGGAACCAGGACCACGACTAGAGTCGAAGTTAGGAGTCGGAATCAAAATCACAACCACAGACAGAGAGAGCCAGTGCCCCCAGCTAAGTGGGTCAATTATGTTGCAGTTGCTCAAGTCAGGGGCAGAGGCGGTCAGGGTTTAAGAGTTGGCATTGGGTCCAAATACTCCTTTGATAGTTACCATTTTGCCCCGAAATCAAAGCGATTTCGCCCATCACCATCATCATTCGATTGGGCCACAGGGCTGAGGGTTAATTATTGTTTTATGATTTGTTTGCAGGGGGTTGTACTGCTTCTGCTGCCAACATTGCCTTTGTGCACGCTTATAGACGTGGCTCATACGCCCCGAGATCTTTTGGCAAAGGGGTAACCAAGCATTACAGGTGGGCGAAATGCAATTACCACGCCCAACGCTCGTCCTGCATCCTGCAGCAGCCCCGCTGTTTAACTAACGAACAATAAAACGAAATTGAATTTTGCGCTTTTAACGCCAAATGCACAAAGGCAATAACTGAAAAAGAGAAAGCAGCTGTGAAAGCAGAGAGGGTCAGGAGTCCGCATGCAGGTGTGTGAACACAGAGCAAAAAATAAACAAAAAATACTGTCACAATATTAGTGCTACACTGGCATCTTTTTTGAAAATTTTTTAAATTTTGAAATTTGAATTTTGAGAATATTGCTATGTTATGCAAGGGGAATATTTAGAATAAATGTTGTATATCATATACAATACACATCTCTAAATCTCTATAAGGGATTTTTATCAAGTGAAAAAATCTGATATGATATATAGGATAAAATATTCGTCACAATATTTTATAGAAGGTATTGTACATTTTCTCTCAGTGGCTCGCTATTTGTGTTAGTGTTAGTGGTCGTCCTTAGTTGCAGTTTGGTGTAGCATTGCATGCGACACGTTGTTTCAGCCACCCGTAGCATTAAGCCAATTATATGCTGCACTTTTGACATTAAATTCGATTCAATTTATTTTGGCTGCCGCCGTCCTTTTTGGCCAGCGGCTCGCTCTCCTCTCTTTTGCAACGCAGGAGGACCTCCCCCTGGTAAATGTTCCTGTTATTGCTCGAAGCTGCCTCAAAGGGTTATTGTTGTTTGCACGGAATTTAATTTCATGCTCCCACAGACACACGCACACTCATCGCAATTTGCCAGTTTGTGTCGCTACAAAGCAGCGGAAATTATCCGCTCGGTGCTGCTAGAAATAAGTGAAAAATATTGCATTTCAACGATATTTTTTGGGGAGAATTTTGAATGATTTACGAAGTTTACAGTGTCTTTAAATTCGATATTTAGTATGGGACTTGTTTGGGAAGGTGAGATCTCTTTAGCCAAACTGAGGAATTGCGTCCCAAATATATATAAAGCTGTTCTACTATTTTTGGGCTTTCTCCAAGGAAAATGATTCATGGTTGTTTCAAACCACCTGTTCCTTTACTTTTCCCACAGTTGTCACACGATCAACTCGTCCACCCAGACATATCAATTGCAGGCGGTGGCAGTCAAGAGTCAAGGACTCCAGGCCAGATGGAAATTTATGATTTCCATTACACGAGACCCTAGCTCCCTCTCTGTCGACACTCACATGACATGAAAGCCGACTAAATGGCAGACAACATTGTGAACATAATGCTCCGGCATAATAATATTTCTATCCTGTCGCTGCTATGATCTGCATGACAACGTCCTCCTCACAATGGAATCGCCAAGTTCTACCAAAAGGACATCATTGCCGGGTTTGTGACTCTGCTGAGTTTCCTGCCATTTGTCTGGGCCATTACTCACAGTAAACAATCTTTGCAAAATGTGGGGCTGCCACTCTTAGTGCTCCTCAGTCTCCTCCTGCTTTCATTCCCTGCCCCTCAGCAACTTCAATAAATTCCATGGAAAAATGCATTTTTATTGAAAAATATTTGCAGCACTCCCTCTCTGTAGTACTTTGTAAAAGTGCAAAATGAGCAGACAAAGATAAATAGTTGGAGGAATTGAATAGTCAGAGCTCGATCACATGGATGTGAGTTTCCGAAATATGTAATTGGAAATTTAAATGTGTTTCAATTTGTGATAATATAGTATTTGCCTTTTTAGAAATTATTCACTCTTGTTACATTTTTTTTTTTTTTTGCTGGAAATGAAATGCCAAAATCATCCCTAAAATCATATAAAAAGCCACTCATAAGTCTCCCAAAAATTTTTTTAAAATATTTCATAAAAACTCTTCACCTCAGGTAAACAAAACGTGAAAATTAAAGGTTAGTTTTCCTTCTTTTTTTTTTTTAATCTGCGAGGTGGCAAATCTGCAGCTGCCAAAGTGGTTTCCATTTGATGCGCCACCCAAGTGTTGAGATCTGCTTCCTTTGCTTCTATCTTGTATCCTTAATCTTCTTTCTCTTTCCATGCGCTTTCCTCTCTCTTCCCTTTCTCCCCTACATATTTCCTTTATCCTAAGCTCCTTCTCTTTCTATTATCCTGCGCCAGAACTCATTTGTTGTGCATGTGTGTAGATGATATGCCTGCGATTTCAGCACGAAACCGAGACGTATGATGATGTTGATGATGCTGATGATGATGACACACGCACACCATCATATTGCATCAAAAAAAGGGTAGGGGCAGGGTGGAGGTATGCAGGCGAGGGGGTGTCGCAGCGTAGGGCGTCATAAACAACAGACAAGTTGCACATGCACTGGAGCATAACTACTCGGTTGCACAGAGCTGCTGTCAGGCCAACTACACATGACGAAATGATTTATTAAAACTAAATACGAATTCTTTCTTAAACTTCTGGTTACTAATAAGGTAGAAAAATGTATAATATAAAATAAACACCAAGTTGGATATCAATATAGAAAAGATATAATATTATTTGATTAGTCTTTATTTAAACCTTGCTCAATATGTATTATATTTTTCGCTGAGTGTTATGGTTACTTCTCGAGGCCAAAGCGAAAAAGTCAGGGGCAAAAAGGAGGACATCGTGAAATGTTGGGAGACGACTGGCGGGACGAGAAGGGAATCAGTTTGTGCATATTTTAACTCCCACAGGAAAAATTTCACAAGACAGCTACGGAAGTATGACGAACGAGTGTGAGAGAGAGGGAAACACAGAAAGAGAGAGAGACAGAGACGAGGGAAAATGGAGATGGGAAGCTGGGAAAATGGGATGAGATGTTGGCCAACAACTGTGACCAAACAATGTTGAAGCTTTGATGAACCTTAAAAGACAACAACAATGCATTCCCACAGCTGCAGCGAGGGAATATGACAAGATACATAGAAAGGAAAAGCGGAGCATTTACTATATTGGAAGTGTGTGTGTGCATGGCCAAAGGGGCGTATGAGTGTTAAAAATGCTCCACTCCGGATGAACTGAAGTTGCACTGGGCTTTGCGTGTTTCTCTTCGTATTTCAGCTGTATTTTTTCTGTGCCTTTTTTCTGCTCCTTTTTTACTCCAGTGTAACCGGGGGCGGGATGTTGACGCGTCACTTTAAGCAAATGGTGATGAATGCGTTGTCGTTTTGGAACTGAAGGAGGAGCAGAAAGCCCCCGGGGATCCCAGCATATCCGAGAGAATATTGGCATATTTTATGCAATACCCCACAAAAGACAAGGTCTCAATAGTTTTGAGGTTTTCGGCAACAAGCAACCATTTTCAACCATTTTTCAATTAATTGTCAAGAGGTTTCCGCTTCAGATTGATCAACTAAAAGGTTTTTTGTACAGGAAAGCAAGCCAGAAACATTGCCAGCAATTGGAGTCAGCTTAAGACCGCAAAGCTCTCAATCCCTCTCTCCATTAATTGATATATATATATATATACATGCAGGACATTCTCTAATTTGGATTTATGCCGCCCAAGTGTATTAGAGTCGGCAAGAAATCACACACCTGTCACATGTAAATAATGTCGCTTGCATATTTATTACGAATGCGCCTTTGGAATGCATCAATTTGCCTGCAAATAATAGTTGTCTCTCTTTTTTCAGGCTTTTAAATTGTTAAAGAGTTTGTGACATTTGGATTTATCTGTGGTTTCCGGACATCCCTTTTCCTCCACTCCCTGTGTTTGTGTATGTCCCCAGATGGGACGGGCACAAAAAAGTTATTCTGCTATCGTTATAATTGATTAATTAAATCTTGCTGGCAAGATTGAGCAGAACACTCGCAGGAATTAAATACAAAGCACAAGTTTTATACACATCAAATAGAGAAATTTTTGAATATGTGCAGGGAAAGAAAATATATTGAAATATGGGGGTATATTTGTTGATTTTTAGAAAACTGAAAGGTTCTTCAAGGGGTTTTGTATTTTTTAGATTTTTTAATTAATTAATTAAACCCAAAGAATCTAATTTCCTTTAAATAGAGATCAACTGCTTCAACTTGAACCCTTTTTATTTTTGATTGCCCCATGAAAATGTCAAATTTAAAGTGCTCGTTTTTTTCGATGTATAAATATACTATATATGTATATATATTTTTTAGATGTATGTTGAACAGACTGAGAGTTGCACATTTTGCTGGCAAAAGTTAAGCAAAAGTTGTCGCAGCTGAAAACTTTTTATAGCAAACATTTTTTGGCTCTCACTGGCTGAGAGCTGCTGCTCCAGCTTCTGTTTTTTGTGTTGTTTTAACTTTACATATATTTCCGTATGTACGAGTTGAATTCTCATGCTGCTCACTTGTCATGCTGTCAATTGGCAAAAGCGACTGACAAGAAGCCAGCTTCTCAGAGCCAGAGCTGGAGTCGGGGCCGTAGTCCTCGACCCTGGAGTCATTCCGGGATTCAGCAGAAGGATTCCAGGCGATGCCCACCCACTCGCAGCGCAATGGCATCACATCAGCCAAGAACAGTCGACGTCGTCAGACTGATATGTCATTACTTATATGGGCACTTGAAAAGTTTCGAGTGAAATGTGCGGCAGTTGGCGGAGTGGGCATCAGAGGAGAATCCTCATCACAGATAACGTTGGAAAATTCTGTATTTGCAGATAACTCCTTTCATTCTCCTACTCCCCCTTCTGCACGTTGAATATAATCAGATTAATAACTGTAAACACTTGTTCGTCTGGAGCAAAGCAGGTATAACTTTCCACCTTAGATTGGATTTCGTTGAAGTTGAGTTATTGCCAAACGGAAATCGATCCTCGGCACTCATTACAACGTCAACCGGGACTTCCCCCACCCTCCTGGGGATTGTGATTAGTGTTAGGGATTGGGGTGGGGGTATGTACATTCAAACTGAACGGAGCTTGATTGATTTATATTCACCTACGGATATGCCAGGACACACACCCAGAGTGCGCAGACTGCAGACTGCAATCGAATCCTGTTTGCAGTCAGTTAACTAAGGTGAAAAATGAGCTGGCAAATGTCCAGGGAAGTTCGCTTCATTCTCTTATGCACTTGGGTAATAAATATAACAAAATGGTGACTCTTGAATAGATTTTATCAAATTAGAATATTGGATTTAAAAGAAAGGAATGCCACAACAATTTTAATCTTTGTAATCGTTTCTTAGTTTAAATGAAATTTTTAATTTTAAATAAAATGTATAAAAATTACATTAATTCATAAGAGATGTGGTTAATAAGTTCTGCAGGATTGGTATTATCTCTGATAAATATTTCTTCTCAAACAATGTTGACCTGCTCTCCTTTTCATATTTAATAAAATTCCAATTTTTCATGGGGTCGAATTTAACTGGAATTGTTTAAATATTATGCCATCGCTGTCATGATTGGGCCAAATCCCATATGAGACAAAGCCGTGGGGCTAGCTGCGAAGCCGAAGCGTTAAATAAACAATAAAGCCCCGCACTTAATTAATTGCATTGTTTGGGGCTCTCGAATGCCATTAAAATATGGATTTAGTTGAAAAATATGTATAATTTTTAAGCCGCAAAAAACAAATGAATTGTTTCCTATAAAGTAAAGTGAGTGAGTTATGAGCGTTTGTGTATACAGTGAGAAAAAAATGTAAGTTGTAATTTTTGTTGATAATAAATGATGGTCTTTTGAATTCAAACTCCGGGAAATATGGCTTTTGAACTGATTGGTAAAAACAAAATGTAGAGTTTAATAAATAAATTTGCATAGCATTAACATTTCACAAAACGCGATCAGATGTATGCTACGAATATTTTATTGGGCTTTGTAGGCACTATTCCAAAATATTTAATGTTCTGTTAAACTATTTGGAGTTTATCAGAAGGTTATTATTATTTTTATGTATCAATTCTAACAGTGTATAAATAAGTTTACAAGTGAAATGGATGGAGTTCGCGCATAGAGAGGATAATGCTGATGGGACCTTCAAACTCTGTGACAAATCGCAGCTGGGTTTGAGGGAATTGATAATTTTAATTAAGCGCTAATATCTTAATTTATTATTATTATGTTGTCAGCCCCTGACGAGCTGAAGTGTGTGTGTGTGCCCGGCGTCCTGTCTGTCCTATCCTGTTTTTATGCGTGTGTGTGACAGGTGCAGAATGGGGGCCAGATGAGTGACGAGTGATATAAACCTGTCAGAAGAGTTGAGTTCATCAAAAGCCTCCCTCCCTCCCGCAGCAAGAAGCTATTTAATTTTATGAATTATTGATGCATATTGTGTGTGGATATTCTCACCCATAGCATAGGCCAATTAGGCCTGCAGCTACCTCCTTTTTATTATATGTATATATTGCATTCGTGTGCGGCTGAGCACCGGATGATTTATAATTACATTCGCCTGACTGGATCGGTGCTTTTCGTATTCGATTCTGCGGCTGATTTATGCGGTCGCTCAACTCGGGATTAGTTTTATTTACACACCATTGGCCCGCGCGTCCACATATCATCACATCCATATATCCACGTGTGTGCACACACACTTTATGCTGCAGTTCATTTTAATTAAACCACTGACAAGTCATACGCAAATTATTGGTTGCCATATATGCACACACTCATATGACAGCACACCTGGGCAAGCACACACACAGAAACAAGCAACATCACACGTCTGACTTACCTGCAAAGAGACAAGAGAGAAGAATGCAAATTTTAATTAATTAACGAGCCAAGAGCCAAATTAAATCAAATTACTTAGTGCTAGTGTGTAAAAAATGTAACTTAATCAAGTCAGCAATTTATTTTAATTAGTTTTTGAATATATTTTCTCCAATTGAAATACATTTAATTGGGATTTATGCGTTTACAGCACGGAATTAAAAAATATCCTTTAATTAAAACTGAGATTTTTCTTTTGTTTAATCGCAAATTTATTAAATATTATTTGCCATTAAAGATATATAATATTACTTTTAGATATTTTATTTTAGGTTTTAAATATTCCTAAGGAATCCTGAAATATTTAGATATAATTTAAACCAGAAAATTAATGTATATCCTCTTTATACAGGCCTGATTTTTCGCTCCTTTAATTAGAGAGTAAAATATAATATTATTCAATATTGCACAGGCAAAAAATTCGCAAATAAATCAGTTCAGCAATTAATTTTTTCTAAAAATATCAATAAACCATTATTTTAAAGTTAAAGTCTACACATTATTCTAATGTCTAATAAATATTCCCAAACTAATCCCAATTAGAGTGCAATTTAACAGCTTTTTTGTGAGAAATTAGCTTTCACATCCAATCAGGTGGCAAAGTTCTTCTGACTTTTATCTTCCATAAGTCTGATATTTAATATATATCCCGCCACTTTCGCAGCTGCATTGCTCTCTAGATATATACAGCATAGTAGGAAAAAAAATGGAGAAAAAGGAAAGGCCACGACAGACTTAGAAAGAAAATCGAATGAGCTCGAGACGTCGTCGACGGCTTTTGCCGCAAAATCAATGACACAATAAATATTTGTGCAGTCCTTAACCGTTGAGTGTTTAACAAGACCAAGGCCTTATATATATATATTTATAAAACTTTTATATATGTATGGAGAGAGGTTAAGATAAATAGAAAAACTTTCGCTAGACCAGGATATTTCAATTTCATTTCCTTTTTAAACTTTGAAGCTAGGAGTTCGAGTTCTTTTCTATTCAAATACAAGAAAGTTCTTCTTTAAGGCGTAAGGCATTTCATAACACAAAGTATGTACCCTTAAAAAATAATCAGTTGACTTAAAGAAAATATAGAATATAAACTAAAATAATATATTAGTTTAAAAAGTGCCCATTCCATAGATAGCAATTTTATGCAATCAATATGAGTATATTTCAAAGAAAGCTCAGGTGGCTTACGAAAACATCTTGCAGCTTATATTTAGGCCAGCTTTTTGTTCTCTTTTTTAACTGAAGTAGGCCATGGCAAGTATCCATATGCGAATGTGTGCGACTGTAGAGCGCATGTTTATTGCACTTTGGGGAATACACGACCCAGCTCAACCCAATTCGGCTTCTTGGGCCGCTTAATGTGGCAGAAAAATGTGTAAATTTACGTTGAAGCGAGCTCTGAAGTTTTGCCGGCTGCCTGGGTTTTTTCGGGGTTTATTTTTTCTCTTATTTCTTTTGGGGTCTACATCCTGGAAGTCTCCGGCGTGTCCCCAAGTAAATTGAAAAATGTAGCCGAGGCAAAAGTGTGGCAAGTGAAATAAAAATGGCAATTGGGGTATGGGTGGAAAACTGCCATGTGGAGGACTCTAAATTACTTTGCTTCAGGAAAATCCAAAAGATGCAGCCGGAGGAATGCGAATTTAGCAATCGTGGGGATATATTTTAATGACAGCATAAAACGCATTGCATTGTTGCCAGTCTCGAGTCGCGCAATCAAACCGCTCAGGATCAGAAATCATAACAAATCATTGCCAAAAACGGCCAAGTCATAACTCAGCTCTGTCTCAGACGCAGTCCCCATTATATTTAGATTTTTATTGCTTATCACTGGATGGAGAAATTTGCTTAGGCTTCCAATTTTGGTTTGGAAATTTGAATAAACATTATTTATGGATATATATGAAAAATGTATATAGTTTCTGATTATGTTTTCTCATTTTAAATTACAAAATAAAATATATTATTTAAACATTGTACAGGTTTTTGACGTATAAGAAAAAAAATTAAGATTAAATCGATACTCTAATAGTTCAACAATCTATAGTAACATCCGCATTTTGAGCTCTATTTGTTTTCAGCTTGACTTGTTTTTGCTAGAACTTCCTATTTTTTCAGCTTTGTTTAGTATTTCCGTTTATTTCCCGGAACAACCAACTGCATTGGTTACCCATCTACATCTACGGAAATCACAAATATCATATGCGAAAAATCTGAGAACGTTGTTTATGTGATTTATGCGCCAAAAAAAGGAGGGAAAAAATGGAGAGGGTGCAAAGTTGCTGGGAGTTGCTGCTGCTGTAACTCTGCAGTTAAAAGCGCTTCAACAATGTGGCAAATGAAATGCACACGGAATTCAAACGGACAAGCTGCAGGGGAGCAGTTGTGGAAAATGCGGGGCGGAGAAAAAGGGGGAAATGAAGCAAAAATGGGAGGATTTTCACTGGAAAATTTTCAGGGTATTACGGCGTTGCACTGGGGGCGCATTACCATTGTGTTTTTTTTCATAAATAAACACGCAATTGTGGCATTGGGAATTTCCATAAGATACTTCATTCGTTTTTATTTCGAGCGAAGCCTGTTAAATCGAGTCCCGAGCAACAATTATATTTTAATTGCATACATTTTTTCTCCCTTGTTCCTTGTCGCGTTTTGTAACGTTTCTGTCAATCAGCGGCAGGCAGGCCAAAGTTTTTCAATTTTGCAGCAACAAATAGCTAATAATTGCTGTTTATACACACACAAGGAGAGAGGTCGTCCCTGTCCCCTCGATTCAATCAATACGGAACACAATTGGTCCATTCACACGCCCATTTCCTTGCCGCCAGCCCTTGGCCAGAGAAGCGAGCTCAGTTCGGCCAACTTTAGCTAACAAAAAATTAATTTAAAAACTTATTTCAATACCAAATTGTGCCCAGAAAAAAAAGAAAGAGATGGAGTGGCGAGGGAGCGCGTAACATTTTAATAAGATTAAAATGAAAATGTTGTAACAGTTTGGCACAGAAAAAAGGCGAAGAAGAAGCCATCCGACCATCTCTTCCCTTTTCACTTTCCTGTTGTGTTTGATTTTCGATTATAAAATCGTTTTAGGGTCATGAAACTCAAAGGCAAAACGACATTCAATTCAATTTTCAATTTACAACAACATTCGCTGATACAAATTTAATTTTTCATCTTGTATGTTTTATTTATTTTTTTTTTAAATTTTTTTCTATTGTATTTAGGCCAAAGGTTAATCAATTCATTTTTTTCACTTCATTTTTGTTTTGTCAATATAAATTCTGCATTTGTTTTACTTTTGCAGAAATAACAATATTTTTAATATGAAATTTTGTGGCTGATAACTTGATTTAATTACGACTGAATTGTTTGGTTTGTGAAGAAATTTGTTTGTGTTTGAAACGGCGACGCTGCAATATTAACTGTGGAAATTATTAACGGAGTAATTGCTATGCGTAAACAACAAGATTATTATTTTTATTATTTCTCTGAATTGTTGGCAATTAAGGGAATTTTTTATCAAGAAAAAATGTATTTTTTTGGGAAGTAAAAATTGTTTTATTTGATTTAACATTTTGTTAACGTTTCGTTTAATTATGTAATTTAACAAGTTGTTTAAATACGTGCTTTTCCTTTTAAGAAATAATTATATACCAAATTTATAGCTCCATTATTTAAACCACAATTAAATCCCCATAAAAGATAAACAACTGAGCAATGTTATTTATTATTTGCCTGGTCTTAGGAATCAATAAAAATTCCCTGCACATGGCTATATGTATTTCTTTCAATTTCTAAGCCAGAGTAACTAATTCTCTGGCGAAAAAAAGAGAGGAAAAACTATAGTGCAACATTTGTTACACATCCAATGGCTGCTAGCTAGAGCTCCTTGAGGGGCGGCGTCGCTTAAGGACTTCAGGGATGTAGCCGAATGCCACATGCCCCTAAAGTATTACGACACAAAAATGGCATTGCAGCGGCGGGGGCGTGACAACCAGAGGAAAAATGAAAATAAAAAGAAAAACCCGCCAGCAAACCAAACTAAAAATACCCGCAAAAGAAAAAAATACAGAAGAAGGAGAGTATCAGAGGGCACAACATAAAAGCTGAGCGTCTGGGTGGAACTCTAGTGCTAATGTTAGCGGGTTTCCCGTACCCAGTTTTTTCCCATTTTTCTCCAAGCATTTTCCTTCCAGCACTTGTGCACACTTTTGGCATAATACAACAAAATTGATTTGCCGCATGCATCATTATCAGCAATGTCGTCATCATGCTCACCCAGACCCAAGTATGCCAGTCTTTCACTGCACTCGAAGGTCCTGGGGATCCTTTCCTCAGCAGCACACACACCCACATTCCCAGTCAATGCAATGGCGCTCATTCATTCAACGTTTTGCAACTCATAAGAAGCAGCAATTGAAGCATCATTAGCTGCAAGTTTTCCTCAATCCTTTGCCTTTCCGCCCTCACAGTCCCACGCTGCGTATGAGTAATGTATGCATGCCATTTACATTGATTTGTGGCGGAACGTCGACTGTACACCACCCGAAACACTATATATATCATATATACACACACATCTCTACCCAGCTTGTGGAAAGTTTCTTCTAATGCTTCAGTCAAGTGGCTCAAAGTGGGGCATCGATGGGTTTTCAGCTTAACCAAAGCCATCAATTATGGTGAAATTTCACTGAATTTTCGCTGAAATTTGTGCAGCGTTTTAGCTTCACTCGCAGCAATCGAAAAATATTTATTTCTTCTTACGCCCCCAGAACTTTAAAACTTTGACTAATGCTGAAGTTTATGTTTGTGTCGATAATATCGGGATTTCTTTCTCGACTCCTCACTGTGTGTTTTTTGTACTTTTTCTTCGTATTTACGAAGGCGTTCCTCAGCAATGGCAAAAATAAATTCAATACGCATAGAGCGAGGTTGAGGGCAGGGAAGAAAAATAGAGCAGAGTCTGCAAAGTAAGCTTATGCAAAAACGGCACAGGGGAAAAATCCTGTAAAATTCGGATTTGCATTGAAATTTAATTTAAATTAATATGAAATATATATTATTTATTTCTTAAAGATGAATTGATAATATGTCACTAAAATAAGGTTTGATTGTCTTGGGAGATTGATTCTCCTTTAGATTTTTTTCTGAGCTTTAAGGCTTCACGGCTACTGGACTTTTACAAATTAATTTTGATATAAAATACTAATATGATACTATCCCAATTTTAGTTCATTCCTTACACAACTTCAACTTTTATTATGAATTTTCAAATATATATTTTTTTCTCTTGCTGCATATGTTACATATGACCATGTTTTGGTTCTGGATCTTAGCATACATATGGGTTAGCTTAGCTGCTGATGCTGCTGCTGTTGCTGCTTCAGCTCTGTTTTTTCTCCTACGCCGTTGTTCCATGACGTTATCACGTACGCTAATGCGACAAAAGCGCAACGACGAGCAAAATGTTTTGAAAATTTACTTAGCCCCGGCTTCCTGCCGCGTCGCCTCAACTCCTCCTATTTTCCTGTGGCTTCGACAGGCAGCCAAGTCTTATGCCTTTGCCTTTGTGCCCCAGCTCAAGGCGCTCTTTCTCAGTTTCTCCCAGTTTTCTCCTTGTTTTCTCCATGTGTGTGTGTGTATTTTTACTCCTTGCTTTATTTGCATTCCTTGGGCCACATCCGTTCGTCGTTTCCTGGGCGCTTCTTTAAGCGCAAAATACTTTTCCGCTGCTCGAGTGGCAGAAAAATGAAAATAATATTTTTGGGGCGCGTGCTTTCTGGCCATGCGGCACACGCGGCGTATACGTAACTCCGCGCTCAGGTTAAATGCTCCCATATATGTACATACATGAAAGTACGTACGGGTATGTAAGTACAGTGAAGGTTATAAAAATAACACTCAGCGAGAAGTACAGATGCCTGTGTTCCCAAGGCCTTTAAAAACTTTTAGCTCTTCGGTGCTGTATTTTGTGTTGGCAAAGCCTAAGCCACTTCTAATAGGGTTTCATCGGAGGTTTTTAAAGAAGAGCTGTTGATTCTTTGTCTTTGGTCATTTAAATTAAGGGAATTAGTATTTAAATTATGTTTTTATGGTGTTTCAGGTTATTTTAGGTGGGGTTTTAAACATAACGATCGAACTTTCTATGCATTAATGACCTTTGAAAATTTCTTCTCATTTTATTATACAAATTTTAAAGCGATTTTTCAACTACATATTTAAATTTTTATATTTATTGACAGCCAAGTCACAACATTCGAAGAAATCAGAATAAACAAAGCAAAATACAACTTTTTATAATATTCTTATGAGTTGTAAAAGCATTTTCTGTGGTTTTGTAATCAATCGAATCAAAACTCTGGAGAATCATGCATTTATTAAGATTTTACGATTTTAAATTGTAAGCCCCTCTAACCGTCTGAACTAATTTTTATTAGCTGTTATTTTGACTCTGGCTGTTTGGCAAAGGCCCCGAAAAATCCCACAGAACCGCAAATGTACAATGCAGGAAGGGCGCGTCCTGTTCGCTGCTCTGTTCTGGTCTGGTTGGGTTTGGTTTGGTTTGCCCTGGTCTCTGGTTTGGTTTGGTTTGGTTTTCGAGGTTCGATGTTCGGCTCAGGTGTGTGGTGTGTGCGGTTGCCGCAGGGCAGGGCGCTAAGGGGGGCGTGGTAACGCAGCGTGATGTGTTTATACATTTCGTGAAATGACAGAAATTGAATAAAATTTATGTGTTTTACGCGACGCAAGGTGGTAACCGCATAGGCGCAGTCCCAAAAAAAACGAGACAGAAAAAAACAACGAGAAAGTTTTCGCATAATATTGGCGGTCGGAAACATCGACCCGCCGCCGTTGCTGTCACAATTTTGGTAGATGAAATATGTGCGAAGGTCGTTTGATGTTTCCTGGCTCCCGAAATGTTTTTGCCCTTTTTGCAGTTGCTCTCTTTGAAAGAGTTGACAGCGATTTTTGCGTATTTTTTTCATAGGGGAGTAATACAAGGAGGTGCCGACCATTCATGAGAAATGGCAAGAACACGTCAAGTGCAAGGAGAGAATTGTCTTACTTTAAGTACACAAAAATTTCGGTGCTCAAAATAATATTTTATATGTCCTGGGACTGCCTTTTCATTTTACTTAAAGAGTTTCTGCAATTTTTTACACCTTGAGCTAGGATTTCCTTTTTCCCACTCGTGAAAGAACTCTGAATTCCACTCTGAATAAGCCACTCCCAAAAAAAGAATAAAAATCTTTGACCCTGACGCGATGACAGCTGCCGGAAGAAGCCGCTTGCGGAGCGCGAAGAACAGCGACCGCATGCCATAAATGCTTAAATCAAATTAACGCAGGAACTACAAGGAAACCGAAAAGGGAAACAGGACCAATACAAAGCGAAGACGCAGAGCGAGGAGGAAAAGCTGCTCAACCCGTTGGCAGAGAGCTTAAGTTATGCAAAACGCTGGGCGTGGCCGGCTTACAATGGACTGCAAATCAGGATAACTGGCCCGGGGAATTACGTGAAACGGGAATAGGTGCGGACAATGGCCGTTCCAGGTTGCCATTGTCACTCAGCCAAGGCTCAGGGCAGAAAGCCCTGATTAATTGGCGCTATTTATAATTAAATTGCGTCCTAAGCTGTAATCACTGTTCTCTTAGTCCTTCTCGGTTGCTAAGCCCGTTTCCTTTGGGCCTTACTCAAAGGATGGCGCTTGGCTACATCAAAAGCGGCAATATAATTTTGCCCACAAACGAACATTCTGCTGATTCAATTAATGCCTCGTTTTAAAGCCTTGGACCAGGGCCTTGGACCAGGGCCTTGGACCAGATGCGAAATGTTCCTGACAAGGATATTTGCCAAACAGGATTTCCAGGCATTGCAAATGCAAGAAACTCCTCCAGCAGACAGAACGGTGGAGCTCGCATTTGTAAAATGTATTTTATTTGCTAAATGCATGTGTTGTACTTTAAAACTCAAATAGTGTAAACATTTGTGAAGCAAAGATACACTTGGAAGAGAGTAAAGTTTTCCCTCAGCCATTTTCCAAATTAAAAGTGAGGAAACTTGAATGTATTTTACAGAAAGTGTTTTGATAGAGAAAGGGAAATATCTGTTCATGCCAAATTGTATGATTTTTATTTATTAAGACTTGAAAACATTATTTAATTATTTGGGAGAGCAATGTTTATTTGCTTACTGACTGGAAATATATTCACTAGGCTGGCAGTATTATTTTTCGTATGGCGTAAGCCTTAAAGGTAATATACAATTTTTAGGAATATTATGCGTTATTTATTCCAAAGAGCTGGCTAACTTGCAACTTTAGCAGTGTCTTATTTTTAAAACTAAGTTAAACTTTTTAAAAATCTTTACAAAATACCATAATCTTCATTTTGATATCGAAATATGGTATGTCTCAACACCCACTGTGTGCTCCCTTCTGGTCCTTGGACATTTCCGCTGTCCGCTGTTGTATCCTGAAATCGGGACTCTTGTACTTGTAATGCCAGAAACAACAACAGCAACAACAAAGAGAAGGATAAGGGAGGCGCATTTCAAATGCAAATGTGTTTGTGGTGTAAATGCAATTTTACAAAATTTTATATAAGCCATGGCCAGGAAGCTTCGCCGCTTTGCCGGTCCCTCTCCGTGCACAATGTGCATAAAATTTCCAGGATTTACATTTTAAAAACGCACAAAAAGCTGTACGAGTCAGGGAGTGCGGGAGGAGGGAAAATTCTAAGGGGAAAGCGGAAAAGAAAATGCTGCATATGTGTCTGGGCTTGGGTGTTAGTTTGCAAATGCGGTTTTAACGCTTCTGCGATGGCGACTGCGCGAAGACATTTTGGCCGGGCCAAGCCAAGCCCCGACTGCAATTTGGCTAAGTGCGTGGGGAGTGGATGCCCTGCTTTGCCGCTCCATCCGCCCCTCTAGTATTCCACTGTGCAAATGAAAATGCACACTACGTGAGTGCATATGTCTGAGTTTTGTGGCAATCAGTGCCAGACACACATGGGCTTTAGGCCTGGTCCAGAAATGTTTTGCCTACTTGGGGTCTAAGCTTCACTTGGCACTCGCCGGTCGGCAGTCGGCACTTGGCAGCTGGCATATGGCACAAGGCCGCATAAATCTACGTCTCCTTTATTACGAGCTTTCGGGCATTTAAATAAATTTCAAAGCTTTGGCCCAAAACTGATTTACGAAAGGAGGTGGCAGGCAGCAAGGAGCGGAGGCAGACAGCCTTCGTTTAGCGTTAAATGTGCATAGTTTTGTCTGCGGCAGCAAACTAACCACGTGAAAGTCGCCCTCGGAAACTAAAGCAGAGCACGGAGGACTAACACTGACCAAAAAATGAGAGTGGAATGTAAAAAGCGGAAATTTGGGTATTTATGAATTGTATTATAAAAGAGTTTTGATAAGTGAAATTCCTGCGAAAAGTATATAAACACATAAATGTTTTATTTGACTATATCGATTAAGTTAAATATTTCTCCCCTATTCAAACCCTTTTCTGAATGTTTAAATTATAAATTTATTGATGCAATCAAAATCAAGATTCGCCCTAATAACATCTTCCAGTGCACCAGTGCCAAGAGGGCGAGCAACATGACAGGCTGAAGTTGAATGGTCCACACCCACACACACAGTCTCACAGTTACAGGATGCAGCTGCTGGACCTGCGACAGATACAGCTACAAGTCGGGATACAAATACAGATATACGGATACAAAGACCGCAGCCAGCTGGGCAGGCTAACTCAGTTAGAGCTGCCGAAAGTTCCGGGGGGAAACCGGGTGACAGAGCGGGGACAGCCCCAGGAAATACGGGAAATGAGGAGGTAGGCGAGTCGAGTCTCGAGCTGAGGGCAAACAAGAAATGTAAAGAATGCCACTGACAATGTACAAAGTGCAAAACTAATTTTACAGAGTGAACAGAAGGACGATAGCAACAGCCGTCGTGACTGCAACATGTAATGTCTGTGCGTGTGACACAGGAACTTAAATCCATCATACGCCCTGTGGCACAACTCTTCCTTTCTTCATTAACCCATCGAAACCTGTGGCCAGAAGACACTTAATCATAAAAGCAACTTCAATTATAGCCCAAAACTCCGATACAATTTGTGCATCTCAAAAATGCAGCTTGAAAGGCATTACAATCGGCAGGAGGAAGTCCTTCAGTCCCTTCTCCATTTGTCAGGATATTTCCGAAAATGTGCTGTAAACCGATTTCCCGGCAAATTGTCATGCAATCTTGGCCCTTGGGTTGATTACTTTGTTTGCTTTGCATTTTACGTTCGTTTTTGGGGGATTTCGAATTTCGGTCTTGCCCCGTCACTTAATTGCTTAGATTTGTTTAATTTAAGCCGATTATACACGACCACAATTTGTTAAAAGGCTTCTCTCTATTGTGAGTGTTTGTCTGGCCAGGTGTCAGGCCTATTATCAATTAATCGATACTGCGTTTGAATGGATTGGTGGAAAAATGTCCAAAAAGAGACCGAGTATTCACTTGCAATAATATTTTATTTTTATCAGAAGGAAGACAATTTATTGTCCGGTTTTATTATTTATTAATTTAGAAAGGAAATATACTTAGAAATATATAAATTAAAATTGACCATAGCTTTGACTTTGGATTTTGGGAATTGAAAATATATTAAAAATAGGAGTATAATAAATAAATAAAATATTTATTAGCTCGAGAGTTATTATTTAGTTTAAGACACTTAAAAAGATTTTCACCTTTGTTTCCTGGGTAAATTTATTATTACTAAACATTATTTTTAGTAAACATTTTATAATTTGCTTTTTAATTTAAATGTAATTTAGATACAAATTTTATTTAAATTATTTTATAGCCTGTAATCTGAACAGTCCCATTAGATATGTCTTTTGATTTTAATTTTTTATGATGTACCTCGGCAATAGCCAAAACGTTCTGAACCTTAACCTTATCGAACACCCTGTCAATGGCCAAAATGGCATGGAGGAAAAGTGGCAGGGAAAAAAGTTTGGAAAAATGTAATCAAGCACGTAACTTGCACAAATTTTCTGCACTTTTGCCGAAGCCAAAAGCGGCAAAAGTCCCCAGGCCAGTCGGCCCCACACACTCACACACACACTGAGTACCATGCGGACGGTGACAGACACGCACGCCTGAGTGCGGCACACCCTCAAAAACATAGATACTCCCACACAGAGATACTGGAGGTGCTATCAAAAAGATTGCCGGCTGCCTGTTTGCTTTTGTTGTTGTTTTGCAATCCTTTTGACTATGAACTTTAGTGTAGAAAAAAATACAGATGAAAATCGAACAGGAAAAAAGATTGTTTCCCTCCATCGGATCAAAATACAAAAAGTCAAAAGAAAAGTTAAAGACTTTAAAATCCGCCTCGGGCCAAAGTGATTGAGCGTGTGTCGCTGTGCGAGCGGAGAATTTGTCAAAAAACTTGCCAGGGAATTTTCCAGGGGGAAGGATGGCTCTCTGGAAAATGCTGGGGACGACAGGTGAATGCACTGGGAGAAAGCTGCTTATTTTGCTGCTTATTTCTTTAAACTTATACTTTTGATGTTTGGGAATGCAAATTAAGACGGATTTAAAGCTAAAAACTTGAAAGAGGTTATTGGAATAAATATTTATAAAATCCCTTAGTCAGCAGCAGCTTACGTTTAATAAACTTTTGTTGAGTTTTTCTCCAAAACTCGTCCAAAATATTATCGTTTTTATTCTCATCTCGCACTAAAAAAAATGCAATATACCTAAGAAGTCTTTCCTATTTCTCCCCGTGCTAGATAGAGTAGTATCAGTGACTGCGGGTGGTCTTCCTTAATAGACTCATGGCTTGCATAGTCTCATGTCCCGCAAAAGGCGCACGAAAAATCAAATGAAATTGATCCCCAGACAAGGCGGAATGAAGAGGAGAAGCAGGAGGCAGAGAAGGAAATCAAAGGCGGAGGGCATCCTTTTGCCAAAAAAAGAAAAGGAAATCGCAGACATGATATGAAATTATTTGTCAACGCCGAATGCCATTTTCAACAACTTTCCGAACATTTCATTTCGTTTTCATTCTGGCAGCCCTTCGAGTGCCCCCAAAAAGTGGGGGGAAAGTGGAAAACGAGGCGGGAGAGTCAAGTCGATGGAAAGCATCGTCGTAGTCGTCTTCTCCTTGGGCCTTCATTTTGCATTACAGCTCCGCCTGCCAGCGGCCAGACATGCAATGACAACCATCGCAGAAAAGCAGAAAAGCGCTGGAACTTTCTGATTGCTTGCAAATGTTTTATTAGCCTGATTTTCCCGAAAGAGAAAAGCAAGGGATATTCCAGCTCCCTCAATTTTTTTCTTCAGTGATATGTGTGCATACTATGAGATGTGGAGCAGGATAAGCAACTCGCACACAAAGGTGAAATGGGATTTCCCCAACTGGAATCTAATTCCCCATATGAGGTTTGAGGTCTTAACTCACATTATCTGACACGTAGATCGAAGAATGAAATCCTTCTTCGGAATCTACTTCAATCGGGAAGCAAATAACTAAGTTTTCAGAGATTTTTAATAATATTTCAGAGCTTTGTTTATTTACGAAAACATTGTTATGAAATTAATAAAGTAACTGAAAGTAAATAAACTTAATTTCAAGCCTTAATTCCTATTTAATTAAATATCCTTGCTTTATTTATCGAACTGCCAATCATTTTCAAATGCACTTTGCCAAGTTCCTTTAAAATTTAACAAGTTCCCAAAGTCCGAAAGTGGAATCGATGAATTTGTAAAATTTCCACCTCCTAAGACTTCCTCTTTCGTGTGACTCAGATTGTTTTTCTTTTTTTCGGAAAATCATGAGAATCTGATCTGCAGGCTGCTCATTAATTTCGTCTATTTAGGAAAAAGTTTTTGCTGTTGCTTGAAAGTTTTTTAAGTGGTTTGCGGTTTATCATTTTTTGTTTTTGCTGGGAATGAAAATGCAGCTGGACTCAGTGCGCTTTTCCTTGCCACCGACCCTTTTCCTCGCTTTCGCTCTGCCGCAAACAAAACTGTGCGCAAACAGGAAATAACGGTAACGCTGCTTCATTTCCGCTTTTATTAAAACATACTTTTCACGTTGTACCTTATCCGCCAGAGTCGTCGTTTCGTCCTTCTTGAATTTCCCTCCCATTTTCCTTGCCTTACCCAGGCTTTCCCTGCCATCTCTCCACCCCTTTTCTTTGGTACTTTCAGGCTGAGTCTTACCGCTGTTTGCTGCGGGCTTTACGTTACCCCTTCCTTGTTCAAATGAAGAGGGTTTAATTATAATGGGTTGGATCTGTAGATTTGTAAGGAGCTAAGTATTTTTAATTTTTTTTTAAATATTAAAATCTAAAAAAATGTACAAAACGAAACAGACTACTGAACAAAACTTTTAAGCCTTCCTACCTGAAAGATTATCAAATAATGTATTATTTAAGCAGCAGAACTTAAACAGCATTTTATTCTATTATTTTATTTTTTTTATAGTATTTTTATATAAGTTTAAATATTAACATGTTTGAAGTATATCTCTAAAACCCATCCCTCGTTACCCTACAAATCCCTTCAAAGACCCACGCAATCTACAATTAATTCCCATCTCAATTAGATCTCCACCGAGGGCGACCTGAAAGTGTATTAAGTATTCATTCTGGCCGAAGGAAAGTTTAGTTCCCTGGTGTTTTATCTCTTTGCGTTGTTGTCGGTCTTTGCCGATGTTGTTGTAGTTGCATTTTCCCTCCGTTTCCCCCGCATCCCCAGGTTGCAGCTTGTCACTTCCGTTAGCCGCCCGCAGTTTTCCACGAAAGGAAACTACTTGTGCCTAGAGTTTTGGATCCTAGTACTATCTGGTATTTATATATACATTTTTTTCCTAGCTGCGGCGGATGCGCTGAACCATCTTTTTAGAGGTATAGGCAGTAGGGGGGTGGTGTTTTCCCGGGGGAAAAGAGAGAGTTTTACCAGAGAGAAAACCGCAGCTAGTTGAAAGTAGCCAAAGGTAATTAATTTTGTAGCTGCAAACTTGGTCGCCGGCTGATTCCGGTCGCCCAGCTTTTGACAGTCCCGCGCGCTTTCTCTCCGCAAATGGATTTCCCATTTTCCATCTTGCCTCTGCATTTTCCTCTTGCATTTTCCATTTACTTTACACTGAAGGAGTGGCAGCATCTCCTCAACTGCAAGTGCGATTTGCTATATTTTTTTGGTTCTCCTTTTCCACCAGGTGGAAATTCTGTCTTTCCCCCTCTCTTCCTCTCTCTGTGCGTGTGTCTATTAATTTTCTTGGCTTGCAGCGGCTGTGGAAAAAGGCAACGCGACCGCGCCCCTTTTTTTCGGGTGGGCGTTTGACAAACGGGCGGTGATAAATTGCCAGCGGAGCTCTAAGGATAATAGTATCTTTAGGGAAGTGCATAGTTCGAAAAATGATATCAGTAGGAAAAGGACATAAATCTTTTGATTTTAAACATATTTTTCTTCCAGAAAAGAGTACAACAATTATGGAAATATTTTAGAAATGAAAATAAATGGTTTTAAATAGTGTATAAAGAAATAAATAAATGAAATAAATAAATAAATATTCACATAAATTGATAAATAAATTTTAAATTTAATTTCCTATAAAAAATATAAGGATTAATTTTTGTGAAATCATAAAATTTAATGGCCAAATTTTTAAATTTTCAGTGTCTGAAAATTGCGTTTCATCTGCTGCCCTTGGCAACGTGTCTAATGGAGCGTTTGTTTGGCTGCGTTGATTTTGCATTTTGGCCGATAGAGAGGGCGGCGAGTCAAAGCCATTTGAAGAGCTGCAGGTTGTTTGAATTATAAATTTGATTTTAAAGAGCAGCCGGCGCAGGCCCTCGAGTAACAGACAAATTAAATTGCACCACCGACTGGTGCTCCCGTTTCAGCCGGGGTCTTAACCAGCTCAGTTCATTCGATTTAAACACTAACCTCCTTTTAAGCCGGGCAGGTTCGTGGTGCAAAGGCCAAGCCAGGCCAGAACACTCGGGGACGCGTTAAAGTCAAAAGTTGTACGGACTATCAAGTTTTGTCCCATGTACGTAGAATGTACAGCGTACGACGTACACGAAATGAAAACGAAACGAAGTTATCAGGGAAACACCAGGCACAAAGCCATTACGATTGTCCAACAACTGTCTCCTCTGGCTCCTTGAAGCGACAAGTGTTTCAGGGAGGTGGGGACGAAAGGGGGCGCTGAAAAGAAAACCCCCCTTGAGCTGTCTGCACTGCAGTACAAAAATAAAAGAAACACAAACTTAATAAAAAGGAAAGTGTATTTACAAAGGAATACCCTTTACAGCTTACATGGGATAGGAAATTTAATTTTTAAATATGATTAAAAGGAAATATAGGCTAATATAAAATAAACTAATTAAAATCTGAAAGGAATTAGTTAAGGATATTTATTGTGGGTGGAGAAATAATATACCAATTGGTTTTAATATTTAGTTTGTAACTAATATCTTCCATTTCCACTTTCAACTGCAAAATTATATTTGTTTTTGACCTTTACTCCTTCTAAACATTATTTACATTTTACTCAGAGTATCTGAAATACTTCCCCTTAACAAAACTCTTCTTATGAACAATATACCCTTCCTTTAGGTACCAAGAAAATAGAAAATAGGAACCTTGGCCGCAAGTCGCCCCTCTTAGACCCAGAGCCAAAGGAAATCCTAGTGCGTGCCGACGCAAACGAGCAAGAAAATAAGACTATTTGGGGGATATCCTTGTTGTAAGCCCGGTCCGGGCCCAATGTCAAAAGTTAAAACGCAATAACAAAGGCAGACGGACCGAAAGGAAAGTGCAAAATATCTAATCAAAGACGGCGGCCAAAGTCGAAGAAGAGTGTAAAGAGCTCTCGGTGAAGCCTTAGAATTTTTTTGCAATCGCCGTGTGAGTTGCCTTCTAAGGACATTATCTGGTTGTGCCTTCTGTGTTTGCCTCCTGCTTGGATTTCCTTGCTTGAATTTCCTTGGATTTCATGACCCCGCCGCCGTTGCTGCTAAGCTGCACTACAAGGCTTCATAATTTTCACCGCATGTGGTTCGTGTGTTGCAGGCGGCGGCCACAGCACGAGTTTCTTTGGTTACGGTCTCTTGAGTTTGAAAATTTAATTTAGCAAACACTGTTAAAATTTAGAAATCATAAGGCTTGCTCTTTGGAGTATTTAGGTTCGGAATATCAGTGAATATAAATTATTTGTAAAGTTTTTGGAGATTTCTTAGGGATTAATTGAACAATTAATGTTCTTTAAGTGGTAATTGCCTCGAAAAAAGTACCTTCTTTTATGTCCTGGAAAATGTCATTTTTATTCAAATGTATAAAAATCAATCAAAAAAACAATATCTCCAAATGTTTTATTTTCGAAAATAAGATTTTAGTGCATTTCTGTTACCTTTTAGATCATTTTAAGTACTTGTAATGCCTACGATATTTTCTAAGTATAATTGAATAACTGAATTATTTTTCTGAGTGCCGGAATTTACCGACTTGGTTTTGCCAGCTATTTGCGGCTGTTTTGCGGCAAATATTCGAGGGTAATTAATCAACTGCCACGCGCATTGGCTCTGCCTCCTTGCTTATTCTTCTGCCTCCCACACGGAATTGGCAGGATTCTATTAAGAGCAGCTGTGTCCTGGCACTGGTCCTGCTTCCGGTCTTGGCCTTGGCCAAAAGTTGCTGCTTAAGCCGTTGCAAATCCCCGGGAAAGCTTTGCCCGTCTGCACCTGCCAGGTTACCTTGGCACAAACAAAAATGTTGCGGAAGAAACGTGGAAAATTCTGAAATTACAGAGTTATGCCAGCTGTTGCAAAAATCCAGAGTTATATAGATTTTTTTCCCACCGTTCACTCAAAGCAGCTTAGCCGCAAAGGGAAAATAATAATGATAATAATACGAGAGACAAATCCATACGGGAGAGCTCCCTGCTGCCTCCTGGCTCCTGCATATATTTCTCGTTTTTATCGAATCTGATTTTATTCGGTTTCCGGCTGAAGCTCGAGCTGAAGCTGGTGCTGAAGATGCCAAAGGATTTTCACCAGAATTTTATGCTAATTATGCCGCTAAGCTTTTTGGCAACTTTCAAAAGAGTTTTCGGGTCTTAGCGTTAGCGCTGGGAAAAACTTCGCGAGCGAAGCTGGAAAATATTTGCCCAAGACATCTCGGCGTGCTTATGCAAACAGATTTGCGCTGACTGCAGGAAATTAAATCCCATACCCATCCTCCTCCGACCATCTTTTTCACTGATTCCGCACACGTTGGAGTTCTTTACCCATTCTGCCCGATTTTATATTTTATTTATGGCCAACTGCTTATAATTTACGTTCCGCCGACATCAGCCGGCCGGCGTCTATGGCATCAACACTTCCGCCAGCGGCGGCGGCAACGGCGTCGTCTGGCGATACCCCGATTGTAACGATGCCGGCGGAAATCCACGTGGCGAAATCGCCCAGGATTCAAAAGGAATCGGCGGGGTATAGCCGTAACAATGGTGAAAAAGGATAACAAAAGGCAGTTCCTGAATTGCGACCATGGGATACTCGGTCTTTGGTAGTCTATGTGGGGGTTAAGTAATAGGAAGTTCATAATATAATTTGAATAATGTGTGCATCGTAAGAAAAACCTAAAGAATACGGAGGAGGTATTTCTTTAAAGTGTGTTCTTTAACAAAAAAAAAAAAATATTTATTTTATTTAGTTTAAAAAATAATAATAGTAAGCAACCTGTTAGAAAAAGGCTTTACAAAAGGAAGGCATTCTGAACGTTAAAACATCTTTAAGCGTTTTAATTTGCTATCAAACCTAAATATCTCAAAATTTCTTCTGATTTCCTTTGCAGTAAGTATTAATTTCCCAAGGAAATAATATACCCAATTTCCTAACCCAAGTAACGGAGTAAGAAAAGAAGAAAACCTCGAAATAGAAAGGACATGCCTGGGCAGTTTTTGTTGCTGACTGAGCAGCATATGGCAAAAGTTTAAGTAAGCAATATTTATTTTGTATTTCTATTTGTTTGTGCGAGAAAGAGAGTATTCTTCTTCCATTTCAATACAGACTGCGGTCTGCAGCGGAAAAGCTGCTGGGAAATGCCAAAGCAGAACAAGAAAAAAAGCCGAGAGGGAAAGGGTGGAAAATATGAAAAATTGCAACATATTTTCCTTAGCCTCTGGTTGGAGTTAAACTTTTATTTGTTTGCTTCATTGCATGGGCAAGGCATTTTGTGGTTGAGCGAATCTCAAAGTTGCCTTTTCCCACACAGAGCTGGGGAAAAGTGGAAAAAGTGAACGGAAAAACTAAAACTGCACACAAAGGCGAATTTTGTTTCAGACGCATCTGCATCTTGTATCGGATCGGGTGTGTATATATTATATGCATTTCAGACTTGGTCACTTGTCTGGCATGTCAATAAGCCGTAATATTTGAAATTTCTCGGTTTCAGAGATACTCGTGCATATGCGAGAAATACTTTGGCCTGGCCAAAAACTTATTGACTTGCGGCCATCGTCTGAATGCCTGACAGCCACAATTCCCAGGGGCAAGCACTCTGTGGCATGCATCATTGATAATGTATCTGGCGGGGGTTGGGGAAATCCCAGGCATCTGCATCTGATTCTGAAAACTGCTCTGGCACTTGCACTTATTCTGGGCGAACACTCACCTCCTTCGTCGGTCATCACCAGAATGGTGGTCTCCGGTCCCAGTCCCTCTGGATTGAACACCTGCACGGTCACCTTGTACTGCGTGTATGTCTGCAGATTCTGTATTTCATGACTCTGAAAGCGAGAAGGAGATTTTTCGGTTCAGTTCAGGGGGTGAATCATTTAAAAATGCCGCTTTAAAATGCAAACACTAAATGCACACGGAAAGAAATAGTATAAGGGGTTTTTAAAAATATTTCAAAACATTTTCTTGATTAAAAACTTAAGGATGTATAAAGTTTTCTACAAATGTAGCTAAAGATAAAATTCATAGCAGTTTTGGTGACTCATTTTTATAAAATTATTTTAAAAAAATTATTTCTAATTTATTTCGAACTCAAAATAATAATAAATAATAATTCATGCATTTTTTCTTCATTAAATCCTTAGCGTTTTCTGAGCCTCTCTTTTATAAATATAGTTTAAAAATATTTAAAAAAGTCACTCTAAAAATTGAGTGCACAGTCCCCTTCAAATAATATATATTTTTGTATTTCTTCAATTGTTTTCAATATTTCATATTTATTTATTTTTCCCCCCGTGCACTCCACACCAAAGACTTTTCATTTGTTGGCCGTTGAAGGCGCATAACAAAATAAAGTGGAGCACTTTCAGCAAGTGGTTCTCTGCTGCATCAGCCTCTGGAATCACTACCTCTGCCCCAAGCAACCCCCTTTACTCACACTAACCCCCCAAACCACCCCCTCGCTCAGCATTGTGCATGCTTGGAGCGGAAATTGCGCGTTGCATACTTTTGTGCGTTGCCGTTGGCAAATATGAAAATTGCAGCACTTAAAATTGATTTGCAGTTGCTGCTGCGTTGATGTTGGTCGGTGCAAAAGGAAATTGAGTTGCTTGGGCAACGAGCAAAGAGTCTTTGCCTTAATTGCCGCCGAGAACACACACATACAATATGCACGGCGAAAAAGTTAATAAAAAAAAAATGGGGAATAAAAACGTATAATATAAATTGGAAAGTATTTAATTTAAATAACATGTATGCTAAATATATAAAATTCAACATTATAACTTGAGAAAAATGGAAATTAAATTTAAAAAATATTTATGTTTAAGGATATTTACGAAAAATTAAATAACATATGTATTGATGAAGGAAATAATTTTAGCAAAGAAAAACATTCTGTAAAGGAAAAAACAAAAGTAAAATATTTTTCTTAACTCAAAAAAACATGAAGACTACCTTTCGACCATACTATTCCCTCAGTTTACCCATTGCACTTGCCATAAGTGAGTCCGTTTCGCTGGCTTTGTCCGTGAATATCCGCGAGCAGAGCGTCGGCTGATTAAAGTTTAACCAAAGGTCAAAAGCAGTGCGAAGCCATAAAACAAGCCGCAGACTTAGAGTGCTACGCTAACTAACACACCGCTTACACACACACATGCACTCGCTCCTTCACTGCTTCGCAAATGGTCAGCTGCCTGAGGCGAGCGCAAATTATGTAGCATACATTAGAGCGCAAGGATTCTTCAGCTGAATTTGTGTGCAAGCATCCTGTATCTCCCTCTATGTGTATGTGTGAGTTCGTCTGCGGTTAAACCGCAAAACCAACTGGTTTTCGACTGTGCGAATTCTAGGCTTGTGCTTAGCACCGGATTGACTGCCATGCCAACAGCTTAAGTGGCTACTTTCTGGGCTTTTCAGACGGCGCCAGCCACTATCGCAGCCGTTATGCCCCCTCGGAAAAGCGTGATATCGTCCTAGGCCTTTTACAGCTGTGGTTGAGAGAATAGCTCTATAAATTGTGAAATCTTGGGAAATATTTTAAGCCTCTTTGCAGACCCATAAATTTGGTTTAAATATTTTTCACATTCATATTAAGAAGTTTCTTAGTGAGAAAAAATTATAAAGAAAATTACAACTACGCAGCTATTTGATTAAATTATTATTTGGATAATCTATGACACATTTTCCTAGCCCCAACTGTCTTCATAACTGCGTGTATGAGCGCTGGTCGCTGGGATTTAGTGCTTCTATATATGGTCGGGCGGTCATATAATTCCATTTTATTTAGTCGCCAGTAAATGAGGCCGAAAATTTACAACTGCTTTTATTTTTATGGTCAGCAGAAAGTTAGAACTGCCCAAGGGCAGTGCTCCGCGCGCTTTGTGCCCCTCGTAATTGATATAATGTAATTGATAAAGTTGCCACAACTTGCCGCTATATTGCATAACTTTTGAAAGTGTGAAGCGGCGAGATAAGCATCTAAATATTCTCTTTCGTCCCTGCGTTAATAACTGCCCAGCGGTTTTGATGGCTCAACGGTGCTGCGAGTAGCGGCATAAAGGCAGAAAAAGGCATTTTTTGATGCACAGACAGATGCAAATTTCATCTGTCAAACAAATCCCGAATGGCTCCTGGAAAAACTCCACGCTTTTCTACAACAGTTTTCCCCACTGAACCTTCTATTTTATTTGCTTTTCTATTTTTGCTGGTCGTCTTGTTCATCAACAATATCAGTGTCGGGGGGTAGAGTTATTTTTTTTGTCCAGTTTTTGTGCAGAGCAACTTCCTTTGAGGTATCGTGTGACTCGACTTTCCGGCTTTTATCTGCGTAAAAGTTGCGAAATTTATGCTTTACGGCGCAGAAATTTTAATTAGAAAATTGGCAAATTTAGCCCTGCAGGCGAAGCTGGCGAAAAACTGGAATTTTCCACCTCACACGTGACAGCTCAATGTGAGCTGCCCCTGGACAAAACGGGGAGGCACTAGGGACGGTGCTAAAACGGGGCGTGGCAGGTCGACAGAAGCCGCAGGCTCCTGAATGCTGATGCTGCGATATGGGAATAACAGAAAGCCATGTCCTGGAGTCCACCAAAATGACTTAAGCAGGGCGAAAAAAAGCTTGTGCATGCGGAAAAAATTTCGTGGATGAGATTTCATTGAAATAGGAAAGAATTGTGTGTTATTTTGACATAAGCTTTAATTGTTATTATAAAGGAAGTAAGCGGAAGTTTATTTCTTAAGTGGGAAGTCACAGTTTCGAAGGATTCTTTCAAGAGATGTCCATTTTGTGTCAAGTGTTTTGAAATAATAATTTTAAAATATTTCCAACCAAGTTTTTTTGTGTTTTTATATACATATATTTTCCTTATTCAATCGACAATATCCATTTTGTACATAATTTTTCTCCTTGTGCACTTTACGTTCACGAACAAAAAAATAAGCATAACTAAAGTCGCACGTTTCTGCCTCCAAGGATAATATTTCAGCATGCCAGCGAAATGCAAAGGAGGAGCCAGATAGAGCTGGTCCTGCGATAGAGACAGAGACGGCGAGCTGCGTCTAGATAAGGACAAAATATGCACTCGAGCACAAAAGCGTGCCGCGCTTGTGGCAATCAGCCGTTGTATTCTCCCGTTACATTCAAATTTCCCTCGATTTTTCCTGTCCTCCAAAAATTTTCTATTTTTCCAGGCAGAGTGGGTGTGTTTTTTTGGTTTTTCTTCGAGTGTCGTACGTGAGCATTATCGCTAATAATTTTTGCATATTTTTAGGACAGCAAATGCATTCGGCACGCTGCTGCAGAAAGGCACAACCTCTGCTCTAGCGTCTATGTATATTTGGCTTGAATGGCTATAAGGAGATGGCTAGCAAGGGTTTGGTATTCAGGGTTTTAAGGTTAAGCCAGGAATCCAATGTCAATATTTGGAAATTTTGGGCATATAGAAATAGTCGTTGTTCTGAGAGAAAAATGCAGAAAGGACATGCGTTCTATATATATTTAGGTTCTAATGTAAATTATTTGGTTGTTATTTCCATTACTTTTAAAATATTTCACTTCCTTTTACTTAATCCTCTAAATCCAAACTCATCCCGGAACCAACTAAACAATGTAACAAAACAAGATTAAGTGTTTGGTGTTTTCTTTCAGCTAAACTTATCTTTTATTAAAAGGTATTCCCAAGTTATTTGTCCCGGGCTTCGCCCTCACATTTTCTTTCTCCCATTTCCCGCCTTCATTTTCCTGGCATTTTCTTCATTAGCCATGTTGCGTACCGAGGTACACATACACATACGCACGACCTCTGTTTTGGCCTAGAACCCACAACTAGAACGAACTGGCCCCAGCTGAGAACTAATCGTTAACAAATTGCCAGTGATATCGGCGGGGGTCTGGGTCCCCAACGAGATATGGTATCACCTTGACAGGTGGCCACCGAAAAACACTTGTAACCCTGTTGGTATTTCAGTGTGTAGGTGTTTGGGAAATGTTTTCCTTTTGGCCAGGTGTAAATTACTTTTTAATACCGCCGCTGATGTGACTTTAAGCCAGCGAATGACAGGGCACAAAAAACCAACAAAAACATTTTTAGACAAAACTTTAAGCCGGGAAAATGGGAAATCCTCGAGCCAAGAAAATGATATGCACGTGGCAAGTCAGACAGACACGAACCGAAAACCAAAACCCGGATCCCCGACACCCCGAAAACCAAAGCGAAATTGAATGACGCTGCAGGCGGGACATGAAAGCTGGCTCTCTATTTGGTAGGCACTTGGGAAAATCTTTGGGTTAACGTAGTAACAATTTAATATTAATTGCGTTTTAAATTCAAGAATCTATAAGAATTAATCAAAGAAGTAAGAATTAAAAGTAAACAAAAGGCAAAGGCTACAAAGAAAATTACAAAATATTTCTATTAGTCTTTCAAAGGCATATTTGTAAGATTTTTCGTTTTCATATTTTTCTTCTTCAAACAAAATTTCTCTCACTGTATTTGAACGTCTAAACTGCATTTGCCATATGGCAAAAGTGTCAGAAATCATGAAATTCAATTATTGTTGCCGCGTACAACTGAATAGAAAAGTCATCAGGGGTCTCAGGTAACCCACGGCATCCTGAAAACTCACCTCCACGGTATTGTCCCTTATGTAGATCTCCTTGGTATCGTTGGGGTCCCGATCGCGAGGCCGATATGTGATGCGGTAGCCCAAAAACTCGCCCAGTATGGTATCCGGCGGCGGTGGCTTCCACGAGATGTACACCGACGTCGAGGATGTGTTGTGGGCCGTCGTGGGTATGGGCTTGCCCGTGGGAGCTGAAAGAGTTTAAGTCAAGAGAGCACCATGAGTGAGTGAGTGCGAGATTGGGTTAGGCCAGAAAACTTTCTCGGGGGCAGGGGGTCTGCCAAAAAGTTCTTAAACTCAAAAATTCGAAATTAAAAACGCCGCGCAAAAGTTTTCTGTACCCCTGACCTGTCATGTAAAGCGGAACGTTGTCTGTGGCATTGTCAAGTTGTCACTGTCACGCAACATAAGTTGCAAGTGCCACGGCCTTTTTTTTTAGACCTAGGACTTGCTGTGGCATGGGCTCCTTTAGCTCCTGGACTTCTTGCCTATTCGCGCATCCGTGTTCCTTTTGTTGGCCCTGTCTGCGAGAATTACTCGTAGGTTAAATGATGCGTGTGTCTCAGAAGGTACACTAACCCAAATTATTCGAATTTTTACCTTTAAAGTAGCTCTAAAAACTTGAACATATATTATAAACTTTGTTGTTTGCTCAAAAGTTATCTTTCAGTACCTTTTCTCAGTTTGAAACATTTATTAAGGAGTTTTCTATATTTCCAAGCATTTCAAAGTTAACTTGCAATCCTTTTATTGTACACTCTATTGGTTTCGGTCTTATTTTTTTTAGTTAAATATTCCAAAATGCTATCCCTCTTTTTTCGTAGTGCCCCAGGATGATCTGGCAGTTTGCCAGGCGCTGCTTACCTCACGAAAAAGGAGGACGAAATACTTGGCATAGCTCAATGAATTTATAAATAAATTAAAAGATATTTTGTGTCTTTCGGCTTGACATTGATGCCGGGAGAAAGTTTGCTTTTGGCAAATTGAAAAGTTTTCGCTTTTCCGCCGCTTAGATTCAAGATATCCGCTCAGCATCGCGCTGCTGCTTCTGCCGCTGCTGCTCGGTGTGTCATTTGGTTAATTTATGCATGCCGCAGGCCTAATTTATACAAATTGGCAAGTCGGCCGGCGACCGCAGCATACACACATTCATAGCTCGAAGGACCTGGGCCGAGACCCAGGCCAGAAGGACCTTAATGAGCTCTCAGGAGCTAAGGACGCGCGCCAACACACTATTGACTAATTTGTAACCGCATGTGTTGCAGCATCGGCAGCTTGGGTCGCATTCCATTGTGCGTGGCATGGCGGCATAAATGGAATTTCACACCGAAACCTAAAATGCCTGCACTGGAAGAAATAAATTAGAATATGTTCTATTGAATATTGACGTTATTTGGGAGGACAAGATGCTCCAGGAAACTCTAGGTGGCCTGCTTTAATCCTTCTTTATTTATTTATTTTTATTATAAAACATATTTTTGGCTTAAGGATTCACAGTCTTCTTTGTGTTCTTTTAATATTTTACAGATGTTCCCAATCTTATTTTAATTAAGGTAAATTATTAATTATCCCTTAAGATTTTCTAACAGTGCCGTGGCAAAGTCATTTCCAATGTTCGTAAGACAAATGTGTTGCTAATAGCTTGTCGCTGTTCATGCTGCTGCTGCTGCTGCTTTGCCTTTGATTAATGTGTCTCGCGTTCTTAAAGCCTACGGAAAGTTTTGTGACTTTTCGGAGTCCATTTGTGTATATGTATATCGTCTTATATGAGGGAAATACTATATGTGGGACACGCACTGGCATACAATTAATCATTGTCTGGGGCAGTGAAGGCAACAGTAACAATAACAGCAGCAGGTGAAATGCCAGCCAAGTGACACGAATTCTAAGGCATTCGACACCGAAATTAGTGCATCGAACGCTGGCTCTAAACTTGAAGTGTGCCGAAAACTCACTTTCCCAGGGTACTGGAGGGGGGTAAAGAAATGTTAGCTTCTTTGTAAACATTAATTTTTATATACACATTTTTCTAACAACAATATTATTCGAGAGGCATATCAAAAGGAAGTCATTAAAAAAATTTTCCAAATAAATTGCGCCCAATATCATTTGGAACTTATCGTGAACTTTGATATATGCAATATTAAATATCGAAAAAAAAAACATGTATTTTTTACAATATTCAAATGATCAGCTATTTATTTATGTATAGAAACAGTATCAATATATTGACATTTTATCTCTACTTCCTTGTCGAATCCATAGATTTTCTGTATTTCTACTATCTGCTTTTATGAGTACGAAGCCCAAGAAATATAAATATTTAAATACCAAAAAATATACCCCTTGCGTGATTACTATTATTGCGAACCAAGCTGTAATTTCCTTCAGCGAATGTGGACGCAGTTAATGTTGCTGCGAGGCTGCCGTGCATCCGTCAAAGGACGGGAAAGGAGCCTGTTTTCTCACCCAAACCCCAACCCGAACTGCGCCATAAAATGACGACACACCTGGCCGGGCCTAGACGGTTGGCCTACCGTCAGCGGAAAAATAATTAAACGTATACAACGTGAGGAGACTCCGCCGGGCTTTATGAGGCCGTAATTGCTGGCAGTTGCCGGAGTGGAGTGGCAAAAGCGGGGCTGAGCCCGTGACAACTTTTCATTGACGGGGCACTTAAAAGTCAGGCCAAGTCGTTCGGAATTTAAATGAAAAATTAATGCGATTGTAAAAATTGTTATGTCATGTATGTCGCGTAACTTAACTCCGGTCCCGAACTATATACTAAATATGTTATGTCATGTGAACTGCCTATGCGAAATAGTTTATGGTTTCGGGACCAATAAAGTGCGTAACGAAGAATAAGGATGGGGAAAGGGACTGGAGACTCACCCTCGCGCAGTGTGACAATGTAGTAGGACTCCTTGGACGGCGGACTGATGCCCAGCTTGTTGACCGCCAGCAGGCGAAAGCTGTAGACGGTGAAGGGCGTGAGTCCCGTCACCTGATATGATGTGGCATTCGTCTTGGTGTAGATCCTGGCCAGCTGCTCCCAAATGCCATCCTCGCCCTCTCTGAAAATTTAAATAATATAAATGTAATGGGAAAATTAATCGAATTTATTATTTATTGAATTTATTTAATATACAAGTTCTTTTTAATCTAAGGCTTAGTTTTATTTTTTAGGTATTTAATAAATATTTTCATGCCTTGATACTCCTTATAAAAAAAGTTTGTAGCTTAATTATACAATTTAATTTTAATTTATAGTAAATATTTAGGCCGTTTAAACAATTTTTATCCGTTTTATAAACTTTAACAGACATTTTTGTGTATTCAATTTTTTCCTAATTAAAACAAGTCTAAAATAAATCACACTTTCTCCACAAAATCATTAATCACTTTATTTCAATTAATTTAATTATTCTTTATTCTTTCTTAAAAATCCCAAGACTACTTCTTACTTTGTTGATCATTCTGTATTCATTTCCAACAGCTTGTATTGATTAATCAATAAACAGGACAAACAAGACATGGGAATCCAATTGCATTTCCTAATTTAAAGACCCAATTTGACCTCATTAATTTAAAGTGTACAATGAATGAATCATCATTCAGATGGAAAATTCATTGAGCAATTAATCGAGTAAACGAAAGCGCGGACAAACAAAACATTTTGATTCGCCCGAAAATTATTTGTACGAATCATTTCATTATTGTGCATTTATATTGCAATTACCAGCTCAATTGCTGGGCACACCGGCACACGAGTCGAACATATTCCATATATACTATATATCAGAAATCTATATGTTACGCTGGGGGGAGAGAAGGATCACCAATACACATAAACCATGGGCATAAAATGCATTATGAAAATTTATATAAAACGGATGCGGATTTGCATGACACTTGTGGGCGGGCGGGGCAGGCGGCTCCTTTGGGATGCCATCCGAAATGTGTGCCGCACATAGGCAGTAAAATATTTATGCGCCTCTTTTGTACAACCCACACCTATATGGAACCTTTCCAAAATACAACAAAAAAAAAAAAAAAAAAAAAAAAAGGGAAACCCATCGCATATAAATTACCCGCAGTACCGCCGTCGCTCGAACAATGAACATTTTTCATGGCACATTTCAAAGTGTAGTAAATTTTGGTTTAAACTCACATAATTTTAGCATATTTTTTGGCACATTCTGGCTGGGAGTGGGGAGGGGCTGGCATAAATTTCGCGGTGGCCTTCGTTTGATTTTAAATGGGGCTTACCGATTTGAGTGGCGCGGACCAAGCCTCGGGCTTTCATGGTTGCGATTAAAAATTGTTTAAATACGAGCCCGATGAAAAATGTTTGAGCATTTCATGAATGGGGTGACAATCAATAAACCTTCGACAAAAAAAGTGCATGTCCAGCCGGAAGGAAATTGTGTCAAAAAAATGATTAAAATTAATAAATGCGTGCGAGCAGCTTCCGCGCTGAGTGCTGTGCCCCATCTGTTTGCGTTTGGCAATGGGCATTTAGCGAATATATATGTACATGTATATATATATCGAATATATATACATATATACGCCTGTATCGGAGGCAGCGGACACACGTTGCACTTGATACAAAAAATTTGTTTGGCGACTTTATGAACCATGCCCAGGCCTGGTCCATGAAAAACATATGAAAAATGTACTCTCCCTCTTGTGTCCTGTAACCCTCGAGTGAAAAAAATACCCCTGTGTGTATATAGGGAAGAGATTCTTGGTCCAAAGTAACCACAATGGCAAATAAATTTGCGGCCTTTCACAGGCATGTATTGGAGGCCCGTCTTTTTTGTAGTTGTATCGTCGTTGTCCTTGTTTTTCTTTGTCGGTGGGTAAGCTGCTTTAAAAATGTTTGCTTTATCTACTTTTTTTCATATTAAACAAATGAATATGAGTTATTTATGCATCTGCGTGTGTTTGCCTTTGCTGGGGTATTATCGTACCTATATATAGCCGAGGGACATACACAGGAGTTGTTGAAACAGGACACTTTACTTGCCAGGACGGAGTTCTTAAAGTTAATGGACAAATAGAAGGAGATAAGTCAGGGAGTTGGTAGGAAAAAACGAACAAATTTATTGGCAAAATAACAACTAAAATAAAGGGATGGTATCTCCCTGGAGGTAATCACTGTATTTTTGTAGGTGCTGTAGGAGTTTCGTATGGTCAGCTCTTAGTTTAAATTGTTACTTTACTGTGAAAATAAATAATAATAATCAACTTAAATCTAAAGCAAACAACCTTTTATAGAAAAATGCAAGTCTATCCATAAAATGTATTCAGTAAGAGATTTAAAATCTCTCAGCAGTTATCTGTCTCTCTAATAAATTCAAAAATATTTTCTAAGCGTTGTTTTTATTTCAATTTTTGCATTTCATTTCCTTTAACCAGTTCATTATGCTTTTGCAACGCACTTTACATAATGTCAAAAGCAAACAAAAATTACTAGCAAATGAAAATGTTTTCATAAAAAGCGAGAATTAATTAAATTGCTTTGCTATGGGTAAAAAAAAAAAAAAAGAAAATATACTAAATAAACACACTGAAAAATCCAGTGAATAAAAGTGCAGCCGAGTGAGATGAAGGGCCTGCTATATCTGATTCATCAGCGGACAGGGCATAATGTTATGCAAAATTTTTTGTTGTTTGGCTTTCTGGTGAATGAAATCGAGAAAACAGTATCCCGAACAGAGCAGAGTTGATAAACATGTCAGAGGGAATGTAGACTGGCAAGCCACAAAGTTTTGGCCCAGTTTTCGGTTGACCGAAAGTTATGCCAGTGAAATATGCGACACACAAAACATCATTGCATAAATGTGTGTGTACCCGTATGGTATATCTATATGTGAAAGCATATCCTCGGAACCGATGACATTATCCTGCCCAGCCCGCTGGCAATGCAACAGTTGACGGGCCAGCAATTTATGGATAGACTTAACGCTCTGCAGGGCAGTGCAGGGCAGAGCTATCCCATTTCAATTGCCAGCCGGCAAATCCGGCGTAAGCATGTCCCCATCACCATCATCATCATCATCGTCGTCGTGGGTTGACGTCTTTCAATTTCGATGGCAGTTCGTGTGCATATTCAACCGCCTCTGCCATCCGCAGCCCCCTTTCCATATGCGCAAATAAACCGAATCAAGCGAAAATGTAAATAAGAGGCGTGGGTGTGGGTATGGGTGTGGGTATGGGTGAGTTGGGGATGGGGTGCTTCAAAGGGATCCAGTGGAGAGGCATCAAGAACTCGACTCACTCCACTATCGATGGAAATTTACATAAAATGCAGTCTGCAGGCCCGCGTTGCTGGAGATGCAGAGCTGGAGCTAGTGCTGAGGGATAGGGCAGCTTCATTTTCTGTGTGTGCGCTTTGCCCAAAAAAGTATGCTATGCTGCGTAAAAGCTGCACTGAGAGGAAAAGCTGGGGGAAAATTCTACAATATACTTTGGTTCAATCTGTTGAAGTAATCGACTTATCTTTCAAGATCGATCGCAATAAATTTGCTAGGTTTCCGTCTGTTGCTTTCACTTTTGATTGCTCACTTGCATTTATTTATTTATTTTATCTATTTCTTATCATTTTTTACTAAATCTTTTAAGGTAATATTTCTCCTTGTGTATGTACACTTGGCAGGCGGCGGCGCGTGTTCACATTTCCTTCAGTGTTTTCAGTATTTTCAGTGTTTTCCCAGTGTTTGTGTATGGGTGCAGTTATTTCTTATTTTGCATAAATGCACCGCAGGCTCTGCTTTCCAGTTGGCTGTCATCGATTGTACTGGGAGCCCCAGTGTCTTGTCGAGGACACGCCCCCTCCTGCCCGAAAAAGAAACGCCCACCAAGCGTCGCCCCGCTACTGCTGCTACTGCAGTTGATGGAAATTTATTGAAAAAGTTTCGCTTTTTGGTTGTTTTTTTTTCTTGTATTTTCAACATTTTCGCTTGGCCTTTGTGCTGCGTTGGCGGCGACGGCTTTCGCTCGCTTTTTATTTCATGCCCCGCATTGAGTTCAAGTTATTCGGAAAATAGCCAGCGCCGCACAATGCCAGCCATATACGGCGTACACCGTGGCGTATACGTACTCTCTCTCACACTATATATATGCTCGACTTAACCCGGCGAACCCCATTTACGCCCACAGATGGCTGTTCTGTGTGTGTGTGCGTGCCAGTGTTTTCTTTTCTATTTAAATGGAGCACAAGTGAAGTGCGTATCGTATCCCCGTAGTCATGCATATCGTCGTCATCCCTTTACATATTAATTAAAGGACCAGCGAGGTAGAGCCTGTGTGTGAGGGGAGCTGAGATTTACAGTGGCCGCCAGAAATGTATGGTGAGAGATGGTGCCCTTCTAGAGGGTAGAATATAGGAAAATAATTTTCAAATAGTTCCTAGTTGGATCAAGCATAAGCTCAAGATGTAAACTAGAGCTCCATTAAATTTCTTCTGAAATGTCTTGAAAAGGTTTATTATTTTGTTTACGTATATAATTTTTTTAGTTCATTATTTTATCAAGAGTTTAACAATTTCCAGAATTTTCTTTGCTATCCCAAGATTTGTATATATTTTGCTGATTCTATTTATGGCCCGTTTCCCCTATATTTTCAACCTCGACTGTCGAAGTAAGCCAGCCATAAACGCTTGAATTTAATTTAATGCACCGGCCCATCCAGGACTGTCGATGGCCTCAGCTTTTCATAAATGCGAAAATCAGGTGGCCGTTGAGTCCAAGTCAAAGGCGGAAATGGGCGTGGCCAGCTGCTTAGCGCCTGATGAGGATAATGATGATGACGTTGGGCGCTTAATGGCGATGGTGTGCATCCAGCTCTCGGTTCCTTTTCGCTCCGCACGCTAATTCATTAGTGCAATGGGGTCAGCCGCAGTTGGTGCATCCTTTGGCAAAAGCGCCTTTGCATGTGTCAATCATAGCCGCGCGTCCATCATCGCCATCATCGCCATCATCGCCACGGACAGCTATTCAGCGCCCTTGGATGTCCACAGCACCCACTTAGCCACCCAATCCTCCACCACCCACAAAGTCCAAAGCAACCCAAGGGCACTTCATCAGCTTAAAGCAAACCATCAGGGGAGAGAAGTTGCTAAATTAGCTATTTTCGAAATTTGATTTGGTTCTATTTTGTGAATGAATTTTTATTAAAAAATTTTTCTTTTCAAAGATTTAAAGGTAAAATATTTATTTTGTAGTTTAAATTCAAAGTATTATTTTCTATCTTATTTTTAGTTGGTCTAATTGGTCAACCAAAGGAAGCCTGCTGCCAGCAGCCGTTTGTGGCCATACAAAATTATTTGTTTAATAACATCGACAATTTTTATCTGATCGCAACCAAATTTTCAGGGATCACACAAACTATAGTTCTCAATATACATACCGAAATTCGCGACTCTAGCTTTGAAATTATACGCTTAATACCCTTTTTTATGATTTGCGGGGGCGGAAGTGGGCGTGGTAAAAATTTGAAACAAACTTGATCTGCGTGCAAGCATAAGAAATACTGTCGAAAAAAAGTTAGAGCTCTATCTCTTATAGTCTCTGAGATCCAGTGTTTCATACGGACAGACGGACAGACAGACAGACAGACAGACAGACAGACAGACAGACAGACAGACAGACAGACAGACAGACAGACAGACAGACAGACAGACAGACAGACGGACATGGCTAGATCGACTCGGCTGTTGATCCTGATCAAGAATATATATACTTTATAGGGTCGGAAATGCTTCCTTCTACCTGTTACATACATTTCCTGCCGGCACAAAGTTATAATACCCTTCTACCCTATGGGTAGCGGGTATAAATAGTTTTCTGCTGCTATTTCTTAGAATTTTTCGTATGAGCTATATAATAAGTGGTATAAAAAATAATTTATATAAGCCAGAGTTGTTACCAATATCGTGGCAACCACTTACCGCGTTTCAATAATAAAATGCGTGACGGGCGCATTCCGCGGATGCTGCGAGTGAGCCCAGGATAAGTTCACCGAGCGTGATGTGAAACTTATCAACAATGGGCGCTCCGGCGGATCGGGCACATCTGCAGGGAAGAGAAAAATTGAGAATGGAGAATGAAATCGAGACGGAGAATCGGCGGAGCATCGGAAAACTGTCAGCTATCAGTGGAATGCAAATGGAAATCATGTCAAGGCGGAGGGCAACGACAATGAAAACACAAGTGAGAAATCGAATGAAATATAATGCAGAAAGAGGAAAATGAACGCAAGTCCAGCGGCGGTGTAAGGAAGACATATCGGAAAACGAAATCCTTGGGGGGGGGAGGGATGCTCAGGCGGATGTGTTGGCCAAGTAAACCGGAAAAATCATTAAAAGTAGTTAAGCGTTTCATTAAGAAAGCAAACGAGAAATGCAAGGCAAGGGGAAGTATTTTAAAGGACATTTAATACGAAAATAATAATTTTTATATAAATAAATATATATTTCGAGGGCTTAATAATATTTCGGGGGGTTAAGGAATTTATTAAGTTAAAATTAGGAAAAAAGACAGGAAAAGAAATAAATTAAAATATTTGATAATATACTAATTTTGAAAATATAATTAACTCACCTTGCACCAGCAAATCCACTATAGCTTCTGGAATATGCCGATCGTTTACTAGACAGATATACTCCGAAGTATCACTCGCCAAGGAGGGCGTAAACTGCAGGCCAAAGTTGTCCGATAAAAGTTGTATCTGCAACGAGTTCAGGGAACTTAATTATAACTCAGTCTTTCCTCCCTCTATATATGTATATGCGATTTGGAAAATTAAAATCTACCGAGAGTGGAGCAAAGCCCCTGACAAATAACAAGGCGGCCGACGACATGAGTTTCCACTTTGGACAGGCCAGAAAAAGTTTTTAATAGTAAGGAAAACTTACATATACACATGTAGCCCAAGCACAAACAAAGGCATAGCATGTCATCGACCCGGCCTAAAACTTATTCTGTCTCTGGCCAAAATTTGCTTTGGCCACAAAGCTTCGGCTCCGAGTCCGGCTCATAATTGAACTATGTATCTCTCCCCTAGTTTAGTTGAGCCGAAAGCCAGTTGCATCGGCAGTAAATTCATCCCGGATTGGTTTGTTTTCTCCCATTTGTGATGGAAAACAAATAATTTCCGTACCTGCTTGGGCTGAAATTTAATAAGGATTTTCATCACAGATTACTGGGATATGCATTTCGTTTGAATTTACGGCAGTTTCGAATGTGGAAAACTAAATTATTTTCCATCTGGTAGCTGCTGCAGTTAAATGTCTGGTTTATCTTCGCATGCCTGACCCTGTTATTTACTTTTGTATCCTTGCCACTGTATGCCCTCAAATTACAACTTAAAATGCCTCAGTTTCAGCCTTGGCTTCAGTTCCTTTCTCTCTCTATATAGATATTTTTAGGGAAAATTCTGCCGCTCGATTGCACAGAGGCAGGCAGGCAGGGCTTAGTCCTGGAAATATTTGCCAGAAAATTTACCATGTGGAATTTTTAATTTCCAATACGATTTTGTAGTAAACTCTAATTACATTCATCGCCCTTTTGACCGCCGCCCACATGACCGAGTGAGTGGTGACTTGAGGAAAGTATTTTCCCCTCCCATTTTTTTGTTTTTTGTGCAAACAAAAAACTCACACACACTCGGTCGAGAGAACTTGTAGCGGCAAATCCCTAGTAAGGATCTCCTTAGTCCGCTTGGCTTGTGAAAACATGAATCATTTCCAGTCTTGGCCATAAAACAAAAGTTAATAGCACAGCAGGGTCCAGGGTGCAGGGTACAGGGTGCCGTGGTGTGTGTGTGTGTGTGTGTGCGGGGGGTCATGTGTCAGTTGTAATAAAATGAAGCAGCCACTGTGCCAAGGTGAAAAACTTTTAATACACATAATAGCCGGGCCAAGAAGGCAGCCAGTCTGCGCTCCTGCAGCTAGACGGAGGCCAAGAAATGCGAGCCGAGAGCGCACGAAGCCGGATTGGGACCAACTTTGGCTGCAGCTCAAGTGTCCCAGTCTGCCATTTAACACATCCCCGGCTCTCCAGCGGAGCGGTCCTGCAGCTCAGGCTCAAGAAGCTACTCGGTACACTAGGGAAAAAAAATTGCCAGAAGACTGAATACTGCCGAAAAGGAAGCTTGGGTTATAGGAAGCACTGGAAAAATATTATAGAGACTAAAAATTAGTTTTGCTGAAGTTAAGACTAAATGTGACGAACATTTTCTTTACTTGTTATGCTTTCTGAAACCAAATCCTTTAAAATTATTATAAATGTAATCTAGAACCAGGGAAATCCCAAAAGTAATTCAATGTTTCAAGTTTGTACAGAATTAACTGGAGATGCACTTCAATTTAACTGTAATTCCTGTTTTCTCCCAGTGCTAACATCTCGGCATCCTTCATCATCTGGCTACCAGCAACGGAGGCAACTTCATCATTCTGCCTGCGCCGCCTCAATGGCCCCCCGAGTGCGTTTAAGGCAGCTGCAATCGCTTTCGGGCCCAGCTTCCAGCCTTGTTACCCAGTCCTTGCCAGCCACTTGAACGCTTTCCTTTCTCCTGTTTTATTTTCTTATTTTTTTGCGCCATGTCGCTTTTGTTTTAGTGCAACTATCAAACATTTAAAATATATTAGCCGCGCGCCAGCTTGCTCTGTTCTTTCGAGTCCTGAGCCCCCGACCCCTTGGCTGCAGCCCATTGATGGCCACTTAGTTGTCGGGACTTTCGCTGCACTTTCTTGCACTCATCGCCTTCCGTTCGAGAACGGCGGCGTTGGCGGCTAAGGGCAAAGTTCAAACAGCCGCCCGGCAACCGGCTATCAATTATTTTAACAGCTTCGTTTTTGCCCTGAACAACGAGCACTGAGGCACCAGGCAGGGCCATATATATTAGAGGGTCCTTCCTCGGCCCTCGTCCTGAGGGGGGAATGGCGCTAAGTGTCGAAATGAATTCTAATATGACACGGGAGTGCCATTTTTGAGTGAAAATTGCACTTGAGAAATGTCTGGGATTTTTGGGGGAGAGAAAGAGAGAGTTTTTATTTTTTTAGTGACCCTTAAAGGGTTCTTTATTTATTATATTTACCGACTTTAGAAATAGAGATTTACTTAAAATCGTACAACAATACCCACCGAATTCGATAGTCAACTTCTAAATATATAAAAATAATTATATAAAACCAATATTCTGCTTACAATTTTAAGTATTTACAATTTCTTAGGTTGAATACTTTCATTGGATTAACATTAAAATTAAATTACTCACCCTTGGACTGTGGAGCAGTGGTATCCGATTCGCGAACTGGGCAATGGTCGTGGAGGCCGTTTTCCACACGAGCGTGTCCACCAACGAGTGCTCGTTGACCCCAGGACACGGAATGGTCACGTTTTTGCCAGCCTCGGCATTTACCTTTACGTAGTCCAGATTTGTGACGTCTGCAAGGAATAAATAAAATAATAAACGGTTAAGTGTCAGTAAAGCACTGGACAAAATATATGTTGCAAAAGGATATTTATGTAAGGCAGGTATTTTAGAGAGGTCTAAGAACCATCTTTCATAATAATATAATGATTTAAATTAATTTAAATTTTAACATCAAAGGGAGCGTAGAGTATTTGTAGCTCTTGTGTTATTTTTATACCCATAAGAGTGCATTCACCAGCCATTCAGGAGACGCCTTAAAAAAGGGAGAGCTTCTCTCTGCCTTGAAAGTGGTGAAAGCTTGCCAGAATTTGGGGCATTCCATTGAGAAAGTTTCGGGGCTACGAGCAGCGTCGGAGACCTCGTCGGCCTCGTCAGCGTTGGCGTTCTCATAAAAAAAAGAGCTCCAAGTTATTTGGAAAGGAATATTTTTGGCACACAAAAGCGGAAAAGCAGCCACAAAATGTTTGGCCAAAATATCTGCCAGGCATTTTAATTACATAACATGTTTACGGAGCAAGTGCCCAGTCCCTGTCAGCGGCAGAGTCAGAGCGGGTGTGTGTGTGTTGAAAGCAATTTTCATGCACTAAACTATTTGCTAGATGCCCAACTGGTCACCTGAGCATAACATAGAGGTGGCTTCGTACAGGAGCAGCTTACTCCCAGATCCTTTAGAGCAATATTTGTTTTGGAAATTGCCAAAAATGCATTCCAATTTTGAGAAGCCCAACCGCTCTCTCTGGTGCGTAGCTCCAATTAAAATTATAGAAACAACAGGACCTGCTAGAAAAGTTGAAAGAAACTGGGAATACCCTGGGAGGAAGTGTTTCTTGAAATAATAAATATAAAGGAGAAATATGAGTTATCTTTTCACACTTCAATTCAAAATATATTTAACAGGTCTTCCTCATTTGTAATTAATTTTTAACTGAAACTCAAAAATGCTCACATACCTAATTCAAGCTAGAAATCTCTTAAATCCTGTGAGTTATCGCACCCAGAAACAGATTCGCTGATCAAGATTATAGAGTCCACAAAGCCAGCCAAGTCCATGATACTCTTTTCAAGGGTATAATAAATCGACTGCCCAGTGGGCAGTTGGCCAAGGACTCAACGTAAGCAGCTTTGGCAGCTGCATCTGCATCGCATCGCTCTGCATAAATTGCCAAGCGTCCAAGTGTTGGTAATAAGCATTAGGCATGACAGGACTCTTCGAGCTCCGGCTCCGATCCTGGCAGTCCGTTGCCGCCACTTGCAATCAATTGAGAAATCATGCCGAAAACCAGACCGATTCAATGCCAAAAACCCAACCATTAGCTAGTTGGAGCTTGCAGCTCAACTAGTTGCCACAACGACTGCAATCCAAGTGCCGCCCCCCGATGGCAGCTAGGGCACAAATGGTTTTCTGGTTTTCGGTTTTCGGTTTTCAGTTTTGGGTTTTCAGCATTTTCGTTGATTATTTCAAAATGAATGCAGCTTTTGTCCACCTAAAGCCGCGTCTACCGACGGCTTTGGCAAAACGATCAGCGCACAGTATTTATAAATTATTGATTCATTGTCCTGTATGTTCTGTGTCTGCCTTTGGAAATTTAATTGCAGTTCAGACAAGAGCACGTTGGCAGGCATTTTGCATAATACATTCGGCATTCTCGCTGCTCGGGGTCAGTTTTTGGTGTAATTTATGATTTGGGAACAGCGGCAGGGCCTTAAGAGTTGGAAATAGAAATATACTGTGAACAAATTGAATATGGAGGAATATTCAAATATTTAGTATTCCGCATAATAAATTAAATACAAGATTTCTGAGGCATACAAAAAATGTTTATTAGTTTTTAGAATTTAATAAACATATTTATATTAATATTCAACCCTACTTGGAATGTAGATTTGCATTTTATAAACTTTCTCTCAGTGTTTGGTGTGGGACGCGTGTCATTTTTGCATATTTTGCCGAGTGCATACAGATGAGAGTGAAGGCAGTCAGAAAACAGAGGGCCGGATCGCCGTTTAATTTCCTGATGCAATGGCCCCGAGTTCAGGAAACAATTGCGCAAAATTTATAGAGGGAGTAGGTCCTTTATGAAGTAGACGTTGGCAATTAAGAAGCAAACAGTGAGACTTTCAGTCCAACAAACAGACAGACAGACAGACGGGCGCTGTAAATAAATTATAATTATTTTGTGGCATTCAAGCGAGTTCTCTGGGGATTCGGCTTTGGTTTTGGACCACAGGAAAATTAGCCTAACGACAAAATCGAAATAAGAAGCAGAGAACGCGAGCCAGGACCAGGGGTGTCGTCCTTCCGTTTCGAGCCTGACTGGATTGGGCTAATAATCAAATTGAATGCAACCCCCAACCGACTGACGACTCAACCGGCAACAATTAATTTTATTTATGTTGATTCTAATCAACGAAGGGCAGACAGCATTTGGATTTCGGAACGGAGTCGCAGGATATGTATATCTGTTCCTTTGAAATCCTAGCGTAAAACCCGACAGAGCGCATAAAAGATGAAAATATTGTGTTTATGCCTCAGTGCTTGGCGGCGGCTTCAACGGAAACATTTTGCACCCTTTGTTGGCAGATAAAAATTTTGTTCTGGGAAATAGTAGAAAATCTAAAGAAAATAATGCAGAATTTAAAAATTTTGCTTTGGAAAATAATAGAAAATCTACAGGCAGTTGCTATAGAAAATAATGTAGAATTAATACAATATATTTAAATACCTTATACAAAAATTTATTAAAGAGATTCCGTTAATACATTTAAGTAGTATAATACATTTGTTCTCTCAAATCAATTAATATATTTCAAGAATTAAATGTGATATTTTTTTTATTCAAGCTGTTTCCTCCTCAAGCAGTAATCATAAAATTGAGAACAAGGTCTTAGGACCCTAAAATATATATTTTTCAATTTATATTATTATTGGAAAACATCATATATTTTTCCCTGAGTGAAACTCCTGAGCACTACAAATATTACAGCTCTTAACACTGTCTGATTGTTTGTTCTGGCAACTCGTGAGCTCCTCTGACCCGTTGCCATGTCAATTGTCTGCAGAAAAAAAAGGAGAAGAGCTTCAGCTTCAGCTTGAAGCTGTGGAACACACACACAGCTCCCTGTAAAGTCGAGCCAGATAATAGATAAAGACTGGCAATAGTAGCGCCCTTATAATATTTGTCTGCATGGCAACTGTATGGGGAGTCATTTGCATGCAGCTGCAAATCGGAGAGCATTTAATGCCGGCGACTTGTGAATGGAAATGCCATTTGACCATTTGGCAGCTTTACCCCCTTTGGCATTCAATTTCTGCACATTCCGGGTGTCATCCGTATCCGGTCCCCATTCAGATGCATTTTGAATGGACCTTGTGCGTGGCAGCAGCCAGCCAACATGTTGCTCCCTGCCCCTTTAGGAGTGCATCTATTTGGAAGCCATTGCGATGCAATTTTCCGAGAACGTTTTACGAAATCGAGGGGGAGCACACACGCACACATGGGCAGACCACTTGAGCCGCAGTCGCAGGTTCAAAGAGAGCATTGGGTAAGGCATCATCGAGTATTCACCTCACAGGACTCAACCCCATTATCCACTCAGCAACCCCTGTTGGTGCGGTGCATCAATTTCAGGCGGGATTAAATCCTGGGATTGGATGAGTAATTATCCAATTAAAATTGAAGTTTTGGTCGGTGGACACTATGGCAGGGGAATGGAACCCTGGACGGCCAGACACGCAGCCGGTGGCTCTCATAACTTGAGGCACGTGGCCAGCGCGTCAGTCAGTCAACTCGACTGGCTGAAAAAGGATGTGCCACGCATGTGTGCACTCGAAAAAAAGAGACTCAGAATAGACTTGCACAATTGAGCACATCAAACATAGTAATCGTCAATCAATCATGGGGATTATGGTTTATTCTTAATTATATTGAACAGGGGAAGGTAAACTCATAAATTTATCTTATCTCTGGTTAATTTTTGTTTCAGTATTCGTTTCTTAATTTAAAATACTATACTGGGTTAACAAATGACTCACAAAGTTAAGCTACATATTTTCTTTTAAAGACATTTCCTCTCTATGCTTAAAAGTTTGATTAAAAATCAACTTTCAAGCGAATAAGCTCTCATAAATTAAATATTATCTTTGCGAGACCTTCATTCCTTTATTTCTCTGCCTGTCCTTGTGCGTAACTTGGTCGTCCATTTGTATTTCTGCCCCGTCTGCCTGTCTGCTGTTTGTATAGACACTTTCTGTCATCCTGCGATGGCCGCAGACTGCCACAGAAGCTGAGGAATAAATGCGTGTGCAGACATCGATGGAAAGGACATACGAACATCGTGCTCATGACAACCCATCCCACACACACAGACACACACATACAGAGTTATTCTGGCAGCCAGACAATATCCCTTTTTTTATGCCTGAGCGCAGCAAATAATGAAATTATGACAAGCGGAGGGAGTCTGGGAGAGAGGAAGAAGCTTGGGAATAAGATGGGCACTTCTTGGGATGACGAAAACGAGATAAAAGCTGACAAGTGGCGAATGTGAAATATGATTGAGCAGGGGCCACGCCCCTGTCCTCCGCCCACGAACACTTAACTTTAACTAGGCAACTTGAAGTGTTTCAGCCACGGGTAAACATATGTATATGCGAGATCCTTGGGCGGGCCCCGAAGGATCAGTCAATAATGCTGACATCAAATTGAAGCCAAGCTGATGGCAACTGTCAGGCAAATGTGTTTCAATTTCGTTAAACATTTCGAGGGGGCTAAGTCCGGGCCAAGGGAGAGGGTTAAGGGTTGCCATGTACTGGGTTCTGGGTGGGTGGCCATCGGTAATCCCTTCCGTTTCATTACACAAATGCGGCTTAAAAGAAAATATATATGTGTATGTGTATATTTTGTAAATACCTACAACAATATGAAAGCCTCATAAAATACGAGCCATATTAAAATGCAAATAAACCTGGGCAACACACATGCACGGCGGGAAAATGTTGGTAGAGAGTGGGTCAGCGAAAATCGGTTTTTATTTCGGGGATTATAATCATAATCATGCCCATTGATTTGACAAGGGTTAAAGTATACAAAGTTGTATTTTCAATTCAGTTTTATAAAATCGTTAAGCCTAAAGATTTAATTATATATTTAAACTTTAAAGTTGATATAATTATAAGCAGCAAGAAATATAATAAAATTATAAATGCTAGCCCGTTAGTCATCCTTTTGGTTATATTATCCTTGATGAAAGTGTATTTACCATACTTGATGAGATAAATAACTTTCACCTTTCTCCTGTGTATTTATTTACATTTAAAGAGTTTGAAACAGAGAGGTGCGCTCTGGGCTGCCCGGGCTCTTTGTTAAATTGATATAATTAACCGAGGGCCTCTACGAGCTGAGACCGGATTGAAAAGCCTGAAAATTGATCGTAAAAAATACACTGGGCTGAATGGATACTGTGTGAGCTGTCGCCTCATTATGGCTGCATACTTTTGGCGCCCAGTGTTGATGCTGCTGCAGCCTCCACAGCCGAGAGCCGGAAAAATGGCGCACAAGAGCGTTTTCTCCACATCCACATCCACATCTCACTCCCCAGGAACTCCTCAGCTTCCTACACCCAAAATTCAAATGGAAAATTCTGAACATTTTGCGCTGTAAATTGGAATTGCCAGCGGGAAAAAGACGGAGGCAAGGAGGGAGGCAGGTGAAAAGTGAAAGGCTCAAATGCTGTTGCCACTTTTCCCGGCGAATTTCAGGCATTTGAGCGCTCTCCTTTTTTGATTTTGCTAGTTTTAGAAGCGCTTTGAGTGCGCTCTCCATGTGTCCCTCTGTATTTGTGTGTGTCCTGCGAGTCCTCTATGCCCTCTGTGTGTGTGAGTGTGCGCCTGTCGTGGCTTGGAGCTTAGTGTAATTAAAGCTAAATAGCCTGCATAATGAGAAAGTAATTAGCAGTGTTGTTCCAGCTCGTTATTTCCGCTTACGTCCCTCTTTTAAATGCGATCTATATGAATTTGAAAATAAAATAAACACTAAATAGAAAATTCTGACATCAGAGGCGAGTGTAAGCGGGAAAATATTTAAAATGAGGATTTTGACCATAGAAATTCAATTATATTTTATAGACATTTTATAGTATTTATACTATTATAATTTTTAATGTATAACTATTAAAATTCTTTGAAATCTCAATTACTTTTTATGAAAATTAATCGGTTATATTTTTTGCGGTATTTTCAGTATTGAAATAAATAAAATAATTCAGCAAAAAATTTAATACAATATTTTAATGTTGCAAAAATATAACCGAAAATAAAAAATACTTTAGCTTGCACTTCATCCTTCAACACAGCCTGAATTTAAAATTTGTTCATTATAATAGGGACACAAAACTCCTCCCCAGTTTTTATTTGTCTTTGGGTATAAAATAAAAGCAAAATGCTAAACTTTAATTATTTAGGACTAATTAATTATATTTAATAGGTCACTCTTTTTCATTTATTTTAGATTTTATTTGTCTATAGACATATTTATATAACTTTCAATAAACCTTCATTCTTTACATACTTCAGCGATGTTTTTTGATTTCAAAGAGTTAGCAGATAATCATGTGCTGAACTTTAAGAGAGAACAGACGATAATAAACGTTTGTAATTAAGAAATCGGTTTGACTTTCACACCATTTAATTAATTTATCTAGCTAAAATAAAGCTCAGATTTTATATTTTTTTATTATCTTAGCTCTCTAGAAAAAAATCATTAATTTATGCCAGTTCATGGTAATTAATTTAAATTGCCTGTTATTTTCTTTATGAGCTTAATGCTTTCCGGTGATAAGTTTTTTGTAAAAATCCCGCCACCCCAATTCTCTGCCATAATTTCCATAGATTCGTTCTATCCTTGTGCGAATTATCTTTATCTCTGCCATTATTTTCCGTGGACATGAATTGGATTTTAATTTTAAACCGCAGAAGAAGGAGACTAAACAGAAAAAATCGAAATGGAGTTAGAATGCTGCGCTCTGTTTGCATATCTGTCACCTGAAACACCTGAGAAACTCTGAGTAAACTAAATAGAAGCCGTCGACATTACCGAAAACAAAAAGGGGCGAGGGAAAAATAATGAAACGAAAACGGAACGAGAAACAGAAAGAGGAACCAAACTCAAACAGCGGAGTAAGTTCTTTTCTCATTAAGCCCTGTATTTACACATAGACACTCGCCCACTCACTGACACACCCACTCACAACATTTAGGGATATACACACACCTTTCTCTCCCCTGTACATATATTTGCTGAATTTTCACACCAGCCAGCGACGGCTGTGAACGAGCCTAATGAGTCCAAAATCCGTTGCCCGCAACTTTTGTTGCCACGCCTCCCAGAAGACTACCATAGGTCCCGAGCCCGCCCAGTTTTCCGGCCTCTGTTTTTCCATCCTTACACCATCTGTGTATGTCCTGTAGGCAGTGAGGTCCTGTTGTAATTTGTTGAAAAGCTGCGTGGTAAAAAAGAAACATGTTCACACTGTACGCCGACGACGACGGGCATACAATAACAACAAGAAATACAACAACTAAAAATACAACAGGATATACAACAACTATAAATACAACAAAAGAGTATACAACAAGGGCTAATACAACAACATGCCAAAAATAGGGAGCAAGTTTTAATTAATCATGAGAAGCTAAACAAAAGTTGAGTTTGCTGGTGGCCTACACAGGGAAAATGATATTAGACATTTTCTACATCTTATTAAATTTATTTGCCCCTAAAAAATAATTGTTTATCAGTAGTTAATATTATTTTTCAAATATTTTTAAGCTAAACATACCTCCTTCAAAACAAATAACATAAAAGGCTTCTTAGAATTTTCTGAGAATGACAGTTCTATTCTAATTCACATTTTGAATATACATATAAGATGCAATTTAAACTGAATATTTTAATATAGCTTTTGGGGAGACTTATAATTTTTCGAAGCTTGAACATTTTTCTTTTTATACATTTCTGAATAATTTCACTGGAATATGTATTCAATAGTGAAATGTATACAGAAAACTTGTAATCAGTTTTTAAGGGATTTGAAATCATTTCAAAACATTTGATATTTTGCTTAAATTTTACGCTCGTTTATATGATTTTTTAATAATATTCTGGAAATATATATAAAAATGATTTAAAATCTGTATAATTTTTTATTAAATTCTGAAATCCAGTCAAGAATTTTTTGGGCGTGTAAAGTGAAAAGCAAATGCTGGCCTGCCAGTGAAAATGTCAGCGGCAAACGTCTAGATAAATATGTCAGCGACAAAGCTTCGAGCCAATCCAGCACCCTACCCAGCCCCCTTTTGGAAGAACTCCCACCCGCCGCCGCCTTAGTGAGTGGCTGACAAATATTTGCCGGAGCGATAATCAAATTTACATTGTCCTCAAGTAGGAAACGAAGAAGGAGCCAGCAGCTGTGGGGTGGTTGGGCCACTTAGGGGTCGCTCTTAAAGTGGGTGACCGCCCTATGGGGGCGGTAATTGCGAGTCAAATGACACCGAAGGCCATTGGCAGGATAGGGAGCCGCAGCAGGAGCAGGGGCAGGATACCCAGTAGCTGGAGAAGCAACAGCTGCGACAGGTACAGCGACAGCGAAACTGATGCGGATACAAGCGCATTAAGCCAAAGGCGCTGGCGTGCGGCCGCCGCCGGAAAATACAAGGAAAATTACTTAACGCCGGTCGTCATTAAAGCGCTTTGGCGCCCGCCACTTTTCCGCAGCGAAACTTCGTTCGGAAAGCATTCTTTTGTGGCCCTGCCTCCCACATGCAAGTGTTGTTGTTTGTTGCTGCTGCTGGCGGCAGGACATTAAAAATTATTTCCGCGTATCTGAGGGATGTCCTTAAAGTTTATGCTAATGGGCCCGCATGCATCTGCGTTTGCAGTCAGGACATGCGGGTTAACCAGCGAGGCATCAGGACTTGAAAGGAAGATGAGTGGAGTCTTCTATTTTGTTTTTTTTCTCAACTAATTTGAAATCTATTTAAATAGTTAAAGGATGGCTTTTATTATAACTCAGAGATATAACTATAATAAGTTATGAGGGTCGAAGAATGGGAAATCTTTATATTTTGTTTAGTTTTTATATAAAAAACACCAAAACTTTGCCCTTACTTGGCACAAACTCTCGTTCTTGGCCATCTGCCACGCCCATTGGCATTGGAAAACAACAAAATACACAACTTCGGGGGATTTGATCCTTGGCGAAATATTTGCGGCGCGTAGCCGGCGTGTCTCTAATAAATTAAGGCAGCTAAACTGCCTCGACCTTGCTATATCTCGTCGATGCTACCCTTCCTCTCTCTACTCGGCATGGAGGAACACACCCAACAAATTCCGCTTAAATTAAACACACAAAACGGCAAGTTGAACTGTAAACAAATGCGACAATTTATCTTACTTTCATTTAATTGTCAGCGCGGCGGCACCGACGTCGGCGAAATGCGCTTGGCAAAGCAAAACCGAAGGAAAACAGCCAAAAGTGGAGCAGTCATGATTACATAATACACACACAATGCCAATCCTTATATAAATACTATATGTGTGTGTTGGTGTGTGGGAGATAATCAACGCGAAATTAGCGCTGACAAATTGCCAAAATGCCAAAAGGAAAAGCGCTCAGGATCAGAGCGAGAGGGAGGGAGAGCAAAGCAGCCCAGCATTTTCCCACTTATCTGGGCGAAAAGCGAAAATTCAAAAATTCTACGCCACTCGATGCGGGGAAATAATGGAAAACGTATTTATTTTGCCACGAGTGAAAATAATGAAAACAATGCAAACACAAGCAGCGGCGGTGGCGGCAGCAGAACGGGTTGTTGTCTGACCAACAAAAATATTTTCATAGATATTTTTGCGCTATTTAAATGCCGCATATTTTATCTTTCTGCCTTGCCCTCCACTTTATGTCCTTTTCATTAGAGTTGCCCCTGGTTTTGATCAAATTTAATAGCTAGATTTTTTCAAGGGGAGAATTTTAGCCTTTCACAAATATAAATATATTTAATTGCGATGTTTGTATTAATTATCTTACTTATAAATTATAAGTTTAGGTTCTGGAATTTATCTGGAATTTAGTAGGCATACAACAGATAATGTATGAAACTTAATATTTCTTAAATATAAAGGCTTTCTGTTCTCTCTCTTAAATCCTCTATAATAATTTTTCCAAAAACCAGCAATCAGACCCCCAAAACCCCTTTAATAAATAGCTAGATGGCAAAAGTTAACAACACCGCATCCTATTTCCATTTGCATCTTTATCTCGCGTTGTGTTTTCGTGGCCCAAAAAAAGTATGCTATGCTTTCGTGGAGGCTACGCAGCGTGCAATATGATAAATAGAGTGGGCAGCTGTTGTTGCGTTTCGGTTGTGGTGGTGGTGGTGCTGCTGCCTGTTCATCACAAAGTGGGTCAGTTGTTTACTGACACAGTGACTCTTAAGTGCACCCACACACTCCTCGCTGCAGCTGATGTTGCCGCTGTGTTTGATACACTCGAGCGTCGACAGGCGCACTCAACGCCACAGCAGCGGCAGCAGCAACACCCTCAACCCTGCAGCAGCAACATCTAGGGGCTGCTGGCAACATCTGCAGCTGCAACATCAGCCATAGCTGACACAGTTGACGTCTACAGATGTAATGCAGCATGGCATCCCAGCTAACCACTCAGTCAACCCCAGGCCACGCCCCCATTTCGCCCACTTGTTTTGTTATTTTTTTCGTTACTACTTTTTTCATGCATTTCGTTTTTCACAGTCACCGAGTGTTTAGCAGAAGAAGCATTGCTTTATTTCTGCGTGCGACTGACGGAAATGCAAAAGTGTCTCATTGTGTTGCCCTCGGGTTGGCAGCAACATTTTTGCTAAGTACTTGGAAACATTTAAATGGGGAAAATTGCGAAAGGATAAGGGGTAAATGGCAGGGAGGGCAGCTGGGCAGCCAGGCAGGCAGGCAGTCGGAGAAGGGTGAGGCTTTTTAGGGGCACAACTTTCACTCGTTGCATTTGCCAGAATTGAATTTTGTGGCGAATCGAAGCAAACAAACAAAACGGAGTAGAAGAGGGGAGAGGAACGACACCTTAAGCCTTGATTTCCTGAGCACTTCCCGAGCTTCTACTGAGTTTAGGAAAAGGAACACTGAAGATAAAGTTTAGGTTTTTCGATTTACTTAGATTTTCTAATTTATGAATTGGGAATAGTTCTCAACTGTAGTGAAAATTTTGATAGGATACAACTAAGGTGGTATTCTTGATGTATTTTAAGCTTCTTCTTAAATTACATAGTTGGAAATTAATTGCAAATAAATAACAACGTGATAGGAATATGCTTTAAATTATAATTTAATGACTTTAGTTACATAATTAACCTGTAAAATGACTTGACAGACTCATCTATTAATTTGGAAAATATTATAGAAGTTGTACAAGCCTTCTCCATCTTCATATGTCCACTACCCCCATAGATTATTCAAATAATTTCTTCTTTTATTTTTTACATATATTTTAATTAAGTCCCCACAAGTTCTAGGTCAGGTCAAAATATTTTCCCACCGTGCATCCTGCCATTGTAACCATTTTTACAGGTCAAGTGTACGGTGCATGCCACCACAATCGGCCAATGCAGGCATCCGTTGTGTTGTGGCTGCTGCTTTTTGCTCCAGCTCCCCGAGGGACTGAATGTGGGCAAAAATCGGGGCATAGAAGAAAACATAGGGGGCTATGGGATGACACACCTGAGGGCAGGTTGCGAGCGCGCTCTAAGTGAAACAGCCAACACAAATAGCACGATCCTGGTCGTGCAAATAAACAGATGGAGAAGGGGAGTGGCATGGGAGGCTCCTCCTTCGTTGAGATTCCTCGTTTTAGCAGAGCAAACAAACGTCAAGCGTTGCGTATACGCAACGTGAGCCGTTCGTTGTCTAGCTTTCCAGCCGCCGGGCTCGTTGCTGTTGCTGCTGCTCCTACTACTGTTGCTCTTAAGATCCCCCGGCTAAATTTTCTAATGCATTTTGCGCGTGTTTATTATTTTAATTACAAAGCATGCAAAACTTAAATGCTCTCGTCTGGCACTCATCGCGACTCTGTTTGCCTGCGCGTGCTGTGGCAGCTGTCGGCGGGATGAGAAGGGGTCGACTCCCGGCAAACATTAACTATTAAGCGCTTGGTTTGCTCATTAAAATGCGCCATGATTATTTGTTTATAAGCTCGGCACAGCCAGCGTGCCGTAGTGCCAGTGTGGAGTGGTTAAAACTGTCGGCAGTTTATCATTTAATGGGAAGTGAGCTCGCGTGTCAGCGGTGCATAACGTAAAAAAACATAAAGAAGAGGGAAAAGATCGCTCTGCTAATGGCACCACTTTTGTATTGATTTCGTTTTTTTCGGGCCACAATGATGTGCACTTTTTGTGGCTTTGCTAATGAAGTGGTTTGCCTTGGTAAAAATAATCCTGCCCCCAAGTGGGTCACAGTGACGTTGCCTTTTTTGTCCCCTACTTTCCCTAGGTCCTATAAATAAGGCGACAGCTAGTATTGGATTAATCTAGATATCCATTTGTATTCATTAGTCTAATTTTTGTGAGCTTTGTGAGCTAATGACACTGAACGCTCTCTCATACGGCACTGCAACTGCTACAGCTGCTGCTGCTACTGCTGCCCGAAGTGTTTTCAAAGGCATTCCCATGGTTTTGGCCAAATTGGTTTTCGAAATTGCCCCGGCCACAAGCAAAGGCCACAAGTTCTCTCTGGCCAGCGCCAAGCTTGCCAGCAATTCAGGCCACACCAAACTGGCATTCAAAGTTCTCTTCGTCTCCATCTCCGGACCGCAGAGCACTTAACGTTTCTCCCGGACAGGCCTTAAATAATTGTGCATGTGCCGACTAATTCGAGGCACTTTGAAGCTGAATACGCCTGTTTGCCGGCCTCCGAATCTGGTCTGCTGTCAATGGTGACAACTTAAAGCTGATGAAGCTTCCATCCTGTGATGCATAATATGCACAAGAAAAAATATTTGAAGCGTTCTAAAGTTAACAGAAGGCAGGAGAAGTGAAATAAAAGAATATAGCGAATTAATCAGTATTAAAAATTTATGTCCAAAATATATTAACTGATACTTTGGACATAAATTTTTAGTACTTTAGTAGTAAATCATCAAAAATATAGACTTCTTGCGGTACTATTTTCCTGCGATGTACTTTTAAGTGCTGCTAGGCTTAAGCATTTCCAGAAACTGCTTAACATCTCCGGACACACTCTGACCCAGATTACGGAGCATTGGAAACCAATGTGGGGTGGGGTCTTTATTGTTGATATTGCCTGTTTCTCCACAGAGAACCCCTGCCAAGCACATGTTGAACTGCTTAGCTGGCTTATCGGTTCTCATAATAATTGCAGCTGCAAATTGTCTTTATTTATTGTTCGCCAGATGCACGTTGCACATGAACAACCCACTCTCAGTGTGTGTATCCTGGCATCCATGCCGTTATTTTAATGATGACAATTGTTTGCATTCACCTACACAAACACACACTGGCACTAGAACTAGCACACACATGGGAGTGGTTGGCAGGATATGCTCGAATGTCCGGTGAGCATGTAAATTTCAATTAGATGCAAACACGAGCCGAACGGCTAATAAACCCTGCTCATTACATTTGCTAATAAATTGTCATAGGGAGAGAGATGCACAGTTGGGGCCACAGTCTGTTAGTGGTCTGCCAGCCTGGCACTGACCTCGTCCTGAGTCTGTTTATTGCTCCCAATCAATCGATGACAGCCAGCGTCTGGGGCGTAAATCAATTAGCTTGAAATGGTAGAAACTCAGGCAGCGAGAAAAGAACATTTCACACATCGGCAGCCGCTTCAGAGTCGGGGTAGCCAAAATACTCAGAAGTCAAGGATGTCGAGTGTCAATACTCCTGGCGTTGGCGTTGGCTGTGACTCTGGCAGAGGCAGTGGCAACGCCATGGCGTCATAAATAAAAAACCAATTAATTTATCATCGTCTCGAAGCGTCGGAGCAGTGACGAGGAAAAGCGCCAACGAGCGCCTCCCTTTTTGGGCGAAATGTGAGCGGTTCTATTTAAGTCGCTGAAAGTCAAATGAAAGAATAAATAATATGGCTGTGCCGTATAAATTTTTTTCCGAATTTTTCTTAAGAATAGAAATCACTTTTAAGTCGAGCAGATGCCATTTCCCATTTTGAATATTGATTGCAAATTTTTGATACAGACTAATTTGGAAAAAAGAAGAATACGTCTTCAAAATTTTACATTAATTTAAGAAAGTTTTTAAAGAGAAATAAATGGTTATTAGTAGGAAAATGTAATAAATATAAATTAAAATGTGTATATTAAAATAGAATAAGCGATATAAGAAAATATTTGATGGGTTTAAAACATTATTATTAGTGTATTAACACCAGTTTATATGCAGATAAGATCCAGCTTCTTTTTATTATAATTTAATTTGGCTGAATAAATATGCCAAAGAAAAATCAGACAGTCTTCTTATAATTTTTTTCTTAGAATTCAAAGCATTGGACATTTACCCGTGTGTCTGCTATGGCAATATTAATGTGGGTGAAGGTAGAGGGGATGCCTGGCCAGGCGTTAAACGAACCTCAGCTAATGGCAACAACGCACGCAGCAGCAGGAGTAGAAGCAGGAGCAGTGACAACGACAGCGACGGGGACAACTACAACAAACGATGGCAACACCAAGCAAGACCAAAGGCATTACCAAACACACAACTCATGGGGCTGTGGCTAGTGTATAGGCATGTTACGCATACGCCGTGTTGTGCCGCATTATAAATGATCAGCGGCTGGTTTTTGCGTGTGTCGCTCCTCCTGCTCGCTCCCACTTCCTCCCTCACTTCCGCTTCCGCCGTACAGGGGGTTTTGTTTCGTTTTCGGCACTACTCCCACCTCAGCTGGCGTTTGCATATTTTTCACCTTAACTCAATACTGTTTTTCCGTTGTGTTGGGGCATCGCCGGTTTGCCGGTTGTGTTGGGGCATTGTTGTCGCTGGCGAAAGGCGCAACATAAGCCACCAAATGACTTTGCGGCATTAGGAAGTTGCGAGGTGGCAGCCAAGTCAGCCTCGAAAACACGCACATCCGCCAGTGAGTGCACACGTATGTCTTACCTATCTAGCTAAAAAGGGGGGTTCACTGGAATAAAATATTTAGTTTCCAGTTTAAGCTTTTAATAAAATGTTATTTATTCCTTAGAGGAAAACTTATTAAGCCGAATATTATTTTGTAAGTAACCCAAATATTTAAATCAATTTCCTTTTAGGTTTAATAAATCATCTTGATTTATTTGTGTGTTTTATATGATTTATTTTGTATTAAACACAATCAATATATGTATATATTTTTCTCAGTGACCTAAAGTGCCTCTTCTGGGCCCCCCATGCTTGCTTGTGGCCTGGTGCCTGGCAACCGCTTAAATTTAAATTTAGTTGCTCGCATTTATCGTTTGCCGCATATGGCTGCTTAATGCCTTTTTGATAGTAATTCCCCAGCATAAGCACTTTTATATATATTTGTTTTTTGCTGCGTCCCTCTCCCCGGGACAACTATAAACACAGGATAGAAATTATTAAAGACTCTGGCACTGTTTTCCTTGGCCGAAAACAATATGAGCAGGAGGGAGCCCAGCCACGTGCTGTTTGTTTAGGTGTTTGCCACTCTACGGTCTACGGTTTCTTTTCCCCCCCAAAAAAAAACGGAAATTTTCGTTTGCTTTCAGGTTTTTACATACAAAAAAAACACACACACACACAATTTTGTTTATTTTCCCAAGTGTGTTGGGATTTTATTTTCATTTTTTCTGCCAACACACACATTAAAAGTTGTTAGTTGGCCAAATTGTTTGTGATTCATTGTTGGGGGCTCGTAGCCTGGCTATCATAACGATAGCAACCTGTAATCACATGCTAAATATTATATTGTTTGTATTTTTACGGCTAATTACTCATATTTGTGGCTGTTACGTTTGTGTTTTTGTGTTTTGTGCTGCGACTGCGGGTGGCAACGTGTCGTATGCGTGTTATGGCCACTTGACAGCATAAAAGCTATTTTTGCATGGAAGGCCCCTCTGCTCTCTAAGCAGCCAACAAACAACAACATTTTGTTGTATAATAATTGGGTTATAAAAACAATGAGCGGCAATAATGTGCAAAATAATTTTAAATGCACTGCAGGAGGAGCAGGAAAAGCTGGTAAAGCCCACAAACACACACGGCCCGGCCTGGGACGGCCGCCTGGGAGAAGCTTTCTTTTAGGGTTAATTAGCACAATTTTCCCCTGCTTTTATGACCCCAAAATACAAGTGTTTGGCGTGTGGCCATGGCCAGGTCCCAGTTTCCACCTCCTTCCAGCTTCTTCACAGCCACAGTCACAGCCTCAGTTCCAGCCTTGAGCTCTTCCTCTGGTCTCCCTCCTCTCTGGCAGCTCCCAGTCGACTTCATTTTGTGGTAGCCAATTTTCTTTTAACTGTTGTTTGGGTTTTCCCCTTTTGGCTGTTGCTTTTGCTGCTGCTGCTGCTTCACCCCGTTCCGTTGGCCAGGCCGCTCTGACCTCAATTTGTTCTGTTCACAGCATGCCCACGGGCACAGTCTGGACATTTAATTGTTTGCTTTTCGAGTGCGCCCACAGTGCCGGCCATGGAAAATAATAGAAATTACGCCAAAGCGCCCATAAACGCCCCGAATGAGCTGCAGTTTTTCCCAAACTCGGGTCTTTTCCCCATACTTCTAATCCTCGACCAGCAGCAGCAGCACCGTTCGATATTCGTCTGAAAACTTTGCCGCCGTCTCGATTTCTGAAAAAATTTCAAGTGTCAAAGCTTGGCCACACCCACGAAAAACGAGGTTTTAAAAAAGAGAAAACATGAAGGATATAAAAAATATAATCAATGTTGGTCATTGAGCTATTATATTATTTATTGCATTAGTTTCGAGTTCTTGGAAAGAGTTTACATTAAAATAGGCTTGACGGTGTAAACAATTATTGTAATAATTATACTTAATTGGTTTCTGTATAATATTCTTTGAATTTCAAGTTATAAAAAATAATATAAAGTTTTCATATTTTATTAGCTAAGATTTGTTTCTGCTTCTGTTCAAAATTATTCTATATTTCAATTATTGCCCTTTAAAGATACAATTCACATTTGTGTCTTTTTTTCGGTGCACCGAAATTTAAGCAGCCAAAAAATAAAAACCAAAAATAAAACAAAAAAAAAAAAAATTGAAAGAAATAACAGGGAGGGAGGAAGTGCGTCTGCCATTTAAATATTAAGCTACTTTTGCTTGCAGCCGAATTTGATGCGGCTCGTTGAATGGCACTCCCTCGCTGTCGGCTGGCTTTCAGCTGCTGGTTCCATTCATTTATGAAAATTGTTTTCATTAATGCCATTGAAATTGTATTATTTGCGTCCAAGTGAATAAATTTGCATACGGCTGGGCAAATACATTTCTTCGCCGCCTTCACGCATTTCATATTTTCCTTTTTCTTTCCGCTCTTTGTTTGCGACAAAAAAAGGAACTGGAAAAGTGGAGCCACTGACAGCGGTGATGTCGCAGTTTCTGACAGCTTCCATTACCTGTCCACTCGAGCATTCCGAGTCCCTTTTTTCGGATGAGGACCACGACGACGACGAGTGTGTATCGGAGGGGGAGTGAGTGTAGAAGCGGGAGCAGCCAGCCACTCCAATGAGCACGTCGTCTGCCGCGAAGTACCCCATTGAATGTGGGGGACGGAATTGTGTATTCAAAACTGCAATTCAGGAAATTACATTTCGAGGCAGCAGTCCCCCGCCGCCCAGCAGGTGACAGCAGGCAGCTTAAAATCACTGCTGCTCCAATTAATTGGTCGCATTTACTTTATATTTAAGCAGCAGCTTAGAAAGGACTTAAGTTTGAGTCCCTGCTTCTCGTTGGTGCTTGAGTTTTTCCCTAGTTTATAAACTAGATTTTTTTTGCTTAAATCTATAATTACACATAGATTTAATGTATTCGATTGCCCAAAAATTTAAAATTAAATTTTAAATTAATATTTATAAATTTAGATCTTTTAAATCTTTCAACCCTCGGTTTAAACATTTATTAAACACGATGCATCTTCCGATTTAATCCACCTTCCTTGTCGAGTGGCGACCCACACAAATGCCGGTTACCGATGCAATAGCTTTGCTCCACATACTACATATAACCTTCAATGACTATCGCCATGTGCGGTTGGTTGCCTCATTAGGCAGTCGGCGAATTTGCAGACGGACCACGCGTCGTATGCGCAACGTGTGCAAGTGCGATGGCAATTAATTTGTGAATTTAGCAAATGAGCATACAAATTTTATGTAAATTGGTAAATGTTTTTGCACAGCCCGGCTGATGGTGATCCTGACAGGTGACAAAATCCAACTAATGGAGAGTCCTGGCAAAGTGGAAAGCGGAGCGAAGCCAGCCAGGTAATTGCTTGATTTGCATAATTTATTGTGAGCCAAATGCAATTCCATTCCATTTCAATTTGAGGTGTTGCCATGTCAGAAAATAGTTTGGTGAAAATGTTATCGCAGGTACCCCGGACGCATCCGAGCGGTGCTTAATTAGGCAGGGCTAACGATCATTATGTATAAACAGTAATTAAATTGCATTGACCGAACTGGCTTCGAAGCGAAATCATTTGGGTCAGCAGAGGCAGCGGCGGGACAGGAGCTCCTCCAGTTGCCTTAATGGGCTGCCCGACACGCCCACTCAACAACAAGGTCCTCCCACTACTGCTGGTGGGCGATGGTTCGCAATTTATCAAAATGAAATGCGGACAGCGATAAAAAATAGAAAATAAACCGAAATCCAACAAAAAACATAGAGCGAAGGGAGGCGAAAAGTGAAAAAGTTTGCTGCTGTGCAGAAATGTTTGCTTCGGTCGTCGCGCAGTCTGTTTTTTTATTTCTGATTTTTTGGCTTGTTTATTCACCAGCAGCAGAGCGGAAGCTAAGTCAACTGATTGGCCCCTCTCTACATGTAGAGAAAAAAACACTAAGCATAAATCTTAATCAACAGCAGCAAACAGTCATTTTATTAACATTAAACTCGCATTAAATTTTATGGTATTGGAAGCTGAGTTTGTCTTGTTTTTGTTAGCTTTTATATTATATTTTTTATATGGCTTATTGAATTGTATTATATTATAATTATTTGAATTTGCTTCTCTTATAAAAGCAATTTGGCAATTTGGAAATTATTTTATGATTATTGACTCTGGGTTTTAGTTTTCCAAATTTTGTCGGATGAGTTCGTAGAGCCTTGTTAGCTTTTATTAAATATTTGATTGAGTTTTGTAGCTAAAGCAAAGAGATATTTCCATTTTCTCCTTATAAATTCCTGTCAATATTATTTTTAACAGTGCCTGCTCTTTCTTCGCTGTCAGCCTGAATGACACTGAAGTAAACAAATGCTGCACAGCTCTTGCTAACAGCATTAAACAGGACAAAGCCCCAGCTGAATGGCATTGTAGCCTCCTTCCAGGGCAGTGAAGAGTGCTAAAGGATTTTTTATTGCATTCGGCATTCGCCTTGATTGCCGGCAACACTGGCAAGTCGATAATGAAATGACCACAGAAAAGTTTTATTTGCTCCGTCAATAAGGTTTTCGAAGTGGAAATACTTGGCTCTAAGTGCCCGGGAGTCTGAACTCTCCGCCTTACTTATATTTGCGGCCAAGACAAATGTAAAGAACTCCCAACTCCTAATTTTTTCCCAAAGCCCAACTATGTAGAGAATTTTCGCAATTATGTGTTCGTTTGCCCCCTTAATATTTCAGGCAACTAATTACATTTTTCATCAATCAAATTGCAGCGTCAAAATGCAAATTTCACTTCGGTGCCCGCTCTTGCGCCCTTTTGCCTTGGCTTATGTTTAATATTAATTAATATAAAATGCCGGGGCTAAGCCAGAAAATGGTTGCAGCCATTTTCATTACGGCCATAACAATGAAATTTTTGCCGGCTTGTAATTGCAAAAATTGCAGGCAGTCGGGCAGGCAGTCGGAGTCCCTCGATCCATGCCCCGATGTAATTTTCCGAGTTTCCCCTCGGTAGAGACGTCGTCATCATCGTCGTCGTGGCTTATTTTCACCCACTTTTCCGCCGAGTTTTTGGCCACGTTTCTGTTTGCAAATGCCACTCGAAACTCGAAACACACCATTTAAATGGCAAATAGACGGCAACGGAGCCAGTCAGAGCAAGAAAATCCGAAAATAAAAGCCGCCAAAACGGGTGTCGGGATTGCAGCAAGAGTGCAGCAAATCGCAGGACCACGGCAAATCTGGCGGCTTTGATATCCCCATTGGCGGCACAATGACTTCATAAACAGATTTTCATTTCCCTTCCCCAGATTTTTCTCTATTTTTGAAATAAAAATACAATTTCCTGTGCTTTATGTGGAGCGGACTGGGCTCTGGTCTGTCTGTGTCTGCTTTTTGTGTTGTGTTGTGGATTTTATGCTAATAGTTTTTTGTTTTCCACTTTTCGGGTTGGCCTATTCCCACATAAACAAATCGGTCCGGGGCCTGATAATTGCCGTGGGTGGGGTCACAGCAACCCGGCAAAGTTTTATCAATAACTCTACCGAGACTGGGATGCATTGTGCGTGTTGAAATGCAAGATGCCATCGAACAGGCAATTGAAAATTTCAGGGCCTCAGGCAGTCGACAGTCGACAAAGTAATGACTTGGACAATGAAATGAGAAAATATGGTCAAGGAAGACTGAGAATATGGGCTGTAGAAAATGGGTTTCAGGTGTATGAACATACTTGGGAAATGGTTTTATAAAATATATTAAAATCTGGAGGGAAACATTTTTTATTAGGAATATAAATTATATGGTATTTATTATATGAAAAAATATAAAACTAACTACATTATCAATACAAAAAATAATAACGTCCAGGCCCATATACCTATGTGCTCCCTCCCCATCCCCAATGTCCGGTTATGTTCAGATGGCACTGAACGATTCCGGCGAACATAATAAATCAAATGTAAATATTAAAAAAAAAAAAAATAATAATAATAATAATAAATAATAATAGACTTCTGGGCTCAACAAATAATAGCTACATTTTGATTAATTCATTATTTAGTTTTAAAAAGAAAAATGTATGAGTACAATGTAAAAAGGCAGAGACAAATTTAAGAAAAGTGAAGTAAAGTTCATGATAAATTTTCTGTTTTTAAATAATCTCCAAGCTCAAATTGTCTTTGTAACCAATATCCACTGTAACTTCCCTGTAACTTTCTTGGCTAAATAAAAGAATGGCAGGAGGGCAAAACGATGTTGCGCCTGTTGTCACTTTGATAAGGGCACTTAGCCAAATCTTTTCTTTTTCTCTCTCTCCCTTTCTCCATCTCTCTGCGGGAGAAAGTGAAGTGAAAGCCAGGCAACCAGTCAGCCATTGATGTCATCGTTAGGCTTGAGTCAAAGCCAAAGGGAGAATAAGTCAAAATAAAAGGCCTGTGTCGAGCACTTCATTAAAACACATGCCAGGACGAAGCTCCTTCGTCTTCCTCTAACCGATCCATTCCATGCGATTCCTTGCTCGGCGCGTGTTCAGTTTTCGCATTAATTTGGTCAATTTATGTGCGTGTGCGATAAAGGGACAAATGGGTAAATGGTCAGGCAGCTGGGTTGGAGTTTCCCTTTGCGACTGTCTAGGTACACTGTGAAAAAGGGGTCCTTAAAGGATAAGTTTTGTTGGAAAGGAAGAAAGAACCTTTATTATTAAGTAATAAATAATTTCTTTGTGACTTTAAACACCTAAATTTTTCTCATAATTTTTCTCTAAATTTTCCACCTCATTTTCCCATCTTTTCTCCCTCTGCACGTCCGCACACCTCGTCACCTAAATAGGCCAAGCCGTTCATTGCATAACAAATAGTTTTTGGAGTGTGTATGGCATACGAATGCACCAAACACAGTAACTATATACCTAAACATACGTGCGCGGCGCGTTTTCCAAATTGCCATTACTCATACGCCGCGTGTGACGCAGGCAATTAAAGCCAATAAAATGCACAAGTGCCGCTGCACTTTGGCTATAATTACGACATCAAGTGGAATGAAGGAGGAAGAAGGAAAAAGCTACTTGCAGTCACCAAAATTGTCTGACATTTATTTCAAATGGTGAGAAAATGGAACGCTTCCTTGGGGCGGGCGAGTAGGAAATCAATTATAAACTGGCAATTGAGGGACTGCTGCTACTGCCGCCAAAGTTTGTGTCGCAAATTGAATCAAGTTTATAGCTGTGGGTGCTTGCCGAAATTGGCTGGAAAATTGCACGTGCCACGCCCCCTATTTGAAGGCACTGCCCTTATGTATGTGTGTGTGGTCAAGTTGTCGTTTGTGCCTGGAAAACTTTGGGTTTTGTTAAGTTTATGCAAATGTCCTGTCGGCAATTAGCTATAAATGTTTGCACTGGCCACTCCATGAGCCTGGTTGTGTGTGTGTATTTTGGCCATTTGTGGCCCATTTGTGATACAAATCATGCGGTCTACATTTACTGCGGGCCTTTGACTTGGCCAATATCAGCCACCCCCTCAATGGGCCGAGAGAGGAAGCCGAGCGCATTGCGGTCAACGTGCAAATTGTATTATACTTCGTCCTGTATTTGCGCCACAAGGCTCATTTGCATTTTATTGACTCCTGCCAAGGATGCACTTGCAAAATCAGGGCTAATTATATGGGTTTAAGGTTGGATTTATTATGGAAATATATAGGAAAGAGAGCTAAGGCGAATTATTCTGAGAATTTGATGCAATATAAGGGCGGAAATGAGTACAAATTGGTTTAATAAAAGTTTATATTATAAAAGTTTAATGTATATAATTTAAAAATGAATGTTATAGTATTTTCTCAAGCACCCATACAGATATCCCAGACAACTTAACCCATTATTTTCCACGGTTAAATGCTCAAATTGAATCATGACTGGCGGCTGATTGGCAATTGCTGTGGCTTGGAGTCAGATTTCGCTGTAACACCTAATTGTCAGTAGGAGGGAAAAAGGGGGAATCGCCTTCCTCTCGCAGCTGTTGCATTAATTGGAAACCCAGGCCGGGCACAGCTTTTGCGGCCTGCATTTAGATTGATTTTCATGCATCAGCACAGTGGGCCAAAGATTAAGGGGAAAGGCACGGTGCAGTGCACAGTGCACAGCCAGCCCGTGGGTTGACCCAGTTTATCAAGTTTTCACTCGTCTGGAATGCGCCAAGTGGCCGGGCCGGGCAGGTCTTGAGCCTGGGCCTGGCCACGAGGACAATACTTGCGTCTGAATGTCTGTGCTGAGCTCTGTGCGGATTCGCTTTCCCCTGCCTTTCCGACTTTCTGCTCACCGCTTCAACCCCGCCCGCCCCTCTGGCGATCGCCCCAATATATGCGCCTTGCACTCCTCCTTCAAATGCCAGGGCAAAGTTTTGCCAGTTGTGCCAACAAAACGCCCTTTGGGCTGTCTTGTCGTCATCCATTTGCATTCTGTGTGTGCTAGGGTGCCACTCGATATGGTTTTCGGGGAGTGCGAAGTGGTTTCTATGAGTTATTATGTAGGTAAAAGGGAGCTTAGAGGAGGATTACAGACAAAAAGATATTGCTGTGCTAACCTTTAAAAATAATAGGCATTCAGAAAACCATACAAAATCGTTGTTAAAATATTATTTTATATTATTTTTTTATTTATTGTTCACATTTATTAAACTTTATTTTTAAATTAGGTAACACTGCATGCGAGGGCCTTTTCCATGACTTCTGCTTTTATTTTAATAACATACTTTGAGCTCTTAATTAAAATACAAATGTATCAGATATTTTGAGGAAATAAATTTGTATCATAACTTAAATATTTTTGTTCAATTTATATGGAAAATATGTTATTGACTTCCGTTGCTGTTTTTATCAAAATACTCCACAAGAGTTATTATTATTATTTCGTTTAAAGTTTATATTTTCATTAAATAAGCCACCCTACTACTCCAGCACTTTCCCCGTGGTGTGTGTGTTTGTGTACTTTGCCCACTTATTTGTGTGTTTGAGTTCCGCTCGATAAATTGTTTCCCAAGTTTTCAGCAGCCCAGAGAAAGAGGCAGAGGGCGGAGGCACAGGTTCTAGAGCCTCAAGCCGCTTAAATACTAGTAGCACATATATCCCTGGTCGGGAATGGAACTGGTACTGAGACTGAGACTATTAATAATGGCACAATATCCTTGCCTGCCGATTGATTGATGGATGATAAGAAACATGAATCAGCGGGTAAGGCCTCGAACCTCGAACCTCCAACCCAGAAAGCCTCCCGCCCCTCTCCGGCCATCTGACGGCATAATAATACGCGTTTATCTCTGCTTGGTTACCAATCTCTAACGATTTGATTTATGCATTTCCATTTTGTGCGTGGGCCCGCCGAACATGCGAGAAGTTTTCTTCGTCTCTCCCTCGAAAAAGCCCCGCACACACACATGACCCTAATGGCAACACACAACATCAGAAAGTCTGATTAGATTTCTCCGGCAATTACGTGAGCAAGTTGTTCCTTTGAAAGGCACACCATGCACACACATATCCATTCTCCATTCATATATCCCGCTTTAATTAGTCAAATTTCGTTGGCAACGCGACTGGCTGACTGGCTGGCTGACTGACTGACTGACTGCTCATGTGAACATTATCGGTCCGATTTAGATATATCGGAAGTAAGTAGGCACGATGATTGAGCTTGTTAGGCCATTGTCGGGACTGTGAATAAATGTTTTATAAATCATATCCGATTGCGATTTCCCTACGATGACAAGCGTAGGTTTTGAGCAGCAGGAGAAAAAAAGGATAAAAATATCAGTTTCAATGTATAATCTATGGTTTTTCATAGGTTACTTTTGCACTTGAAGAAATCTAGTATTTTCCTGAGAAATTAATATATTGAAGAAGAGAAATATATTAAAGATATGTATTTATGAAACTAAACTCAAAAGTTTTACATTTTAAAAGCTTTATGGTTTCTTCTTTATTTAATTATTGTTTGCCTACAAATAGGCTTTAACATATTGTGTTGTCAGAAAAGACGGAGACAATCTTTAGTAATCCATAAATAGTATCTCATATGAATATTAGTTTTCCTAGAAACTTCCACTCTCAGTTCTTAAACATTGTCTACCTTTCTCTCTGTGCCTTGTTTGCGAACATACACTGTCAGATAATCCTGGCTCCCAAGCGTTGCCTTGGCAACAAAATCGAGCTAAAAATCCCTTTTGCCAATTCCGCTCGAACAGAACAACAAAGTTCATTTGGCTTTGACTTAGCAGAGAGAAATTCAATATTAAAATCGGATATAAATTGTAAGCACAGCAGCAAACATCCTTCTCATCCTGCAAATAACAAGTGGTTGACAAGGCCCACTCACACACGCACACCCTGGAACCCCACTGATGCCCCCAAAATGTGTATGGCAACATGTGCATTTGTTTAAGTATGTGTAAGCCTGTTTATTCAAATGTATTGCATTTATTTCCGCTTGTGCTCCGTGTGCCTCGCTCCCTGTTTCTGTTTTGTTGGCAATTTTCGAAATGCTTTTAAAATATTCATGGGTATCAAATGTTTGAAGCGAAAACACGCATACACTATACATGCGAAAGGGGATTAAACTGTCGAATTGTGCACAGAACTGGGCTACCCCCTTTAATATTTATATGATAAATTTGTATGTGCCCATTCGGGCAATTAATCACCGCATTCATGGGGCCGCTCTCTAGGATTTTGATTGATCGGGTGTCCTGTAATTAGCACATATAGTACCTAGTACAGACACGCGCTGACCTCCCGACACTCGCCCCTGGTAATTGCGTAATGAAAATTAATAGATTTATGACCCCGGCCAGGCTTCAAAGAGCAAGAGTGCTTTTAAAACACAGCGAGTAGTATCTGCTTCTGCATCTGAGAGATGCTTTATGACAGGCCGCCGGAGGCGGAATCCTTTTATGGCCCCGAAAAGTGTATGACAAATGCGTGCCATGAAGGATGCCATCGCATCGGGATCGCACTTGGGTCGTAAAAACTGCGACGCCTCCATTGTTAATCTCCACTCACACGGCATCGCTTCTGTTTGGCTTTTGTTTTATTGTCGCACTTATTTTTATTTGCACATCGGGCCGATGGCGACGGCGATGATGCCATGCAGCTCTCAGCTTGATTAAATTATAAAAATTGTATTATGATGGAAGTCAGCGCCCGCCCAGAGGAGCTATTTTGATTTCAGGCGAAAAGCGGGCTTTGTCTCGTTTGCTTTAACAGAAGGGAAAAAGTATACAAGCTGTTCTGTTCTGTTTAAGATGTTGATGTTTAAGTTCCACTCTTGGTATCTTTTACTGATTAAAATTGATATGTAATCGGTAATCCCCAATGTTTTTCTGCCTACAAATTGCTGAAATACTTTCTCCACAAAAAGATTTTCCCATGGAAATCGAATTCCGAAGGCACAAAAAAAAGCCTCCCTAAAGATGGAAAGTCACACACTTGGCAAGGATTCAAGGGCTGTAGCCATCCATCTATCTACCCAGCCATCGAGTGTGGAAACCCAAAAGAGAAGAAGAGGGAGAACTTGGCCGGGAATTTGGGTCAGACTGCAGCTGGTGCATCTTCTTGGTCTTCGCACGCGTAGTAGTCGTAGCTGAGATGAAATTTAATTTAAAACTTTCCACTCGGCCCGAATAATATATAAATGTGCCTTGTCCAGGCCATGTGTTGCTCGCTTTTACTTGGTATCAAAAATACTTTTGTTTGCAACTTGAATAATAACTCACTGGGAAATCCGGAGCAAACAATAATGAATGACTGTAGCAGAAATTAAAATGTCTTTGGAGGATGGACCAGCAGCTGTCTTGGCCTCGGCTTTGTGTTGCCCTGCCGACTGCAATTGATTAAAATTCTCTGCAATGAACTCGCAAGGAGAGGGGGGAAATACGCTAAGAAGAATCCTTTCTGAATCCTAGTAGAATCCTTGCAGTTTTTACAGCCAGCCCCCCTGCGGCTGTGCAACTTCTCTTTGTCGACTACTGCTGCCTCTGCTGTTTCCTGCCAAAGGTGTTTTTCTAGCAGCCAAGTCGGAATTCATCTCGGCAACCGCACTCCAATCTGCCAGAGTGCTTCCTCTTTGGTGCTCGTACTTTGTAATTACTTCATTTAATTAATTTAAAGTCAGATCAAAGGCGGCCTCAAAGGAACCCCAAAACCGCTGTTTAAAAGCCATCGGACAGCGACTAGTGCTAAACGCTTTAAGAGCCTAATAAACTCGCTGATTGGCTTAATAAAATAAGAAGCAGTGCGCCCACGCCCCCGCATTGCGTTATTGTGAGGCGCTGGCCAACCGGAACCGGAAATTGTCCCCAGCGATAGGAAGTGCTCTTCTCGTTATTTTTACTTTATTTATTTTTTTCGTTTCCGCTGCAAGCTAAGCCGCTGTCGTCCAGAAATTGGATTTATCTGCTTCGTTAGTAAATTGGTTGTGATAGGCGCGACATCACGAACTCTCGCTCTCTTGGCCAGGCTCAAACCCAACTTGGTCAGCTCTGGGCCACTTGCCAACGCAAGCTGCAATGGCCAAGGATGACACTCGGCACAGTGGCTGCAATTGGCTGGTTTTTAGTGATTTTGAAAGAGAAATGCTACGAAATACATAAAATTTAATTGTTTTATTTTTTAAACTAGATAAAATACTATCTGGATTGTATTTACGCCTAAACTTTTTATCAATAAAATATATTATAGGTGATTTTATTAATATACTGCCAGTTTACCCATAAAACTGTCTGTTATTCCAGCCAAATGGTTCAATAACAATAATTCTTTTATGATTAGTCTGAAAAGGAAGACGTAAAGATATTGTTTTTCTCTTTTCTTCTGACTGCCACCTAAATCTCTTCAGAAAAACTTCAAGGGGAGCAATAGTTCCCTCTTGTTTTTTATACATTTCTCCCATCACCCATTGTCCTGTGACGCAGCTTGAAGTCGGTCAACATTCAGGGCTCTCTCTTTTTTTGGCTAAAGCTGTGGCGAAATGATTTTTATGCGAATTTTATTACTGTTAGCCGCTGCTGGACTCTTAAAGCTGCCACGGCTGCTTGGGGAAGTTTATTCATTATTGACTTTCCGCCTCGTTGTCCGCGTCACCGAAATAAATGCTTAAATAAGCCAGCGGCATTTCAATTTCGCCAAAGTTTAAGTTGAGGCCCACCAACGGACTGCCTGCCCACCCTTTTGGGGGCAGTATATATTTGTAAATGTATGTAGGACTTCAAGGAGCCCTTGGGCGATCCGAGGTCCGTGTTTCTGTCACATTTTTTATTACAATTTCCATTTGGTGTTTATAATTTGTGTAGCAAATTGAGCGACAGAAATGGTGACATTCATGCGCGCAACGCAACTAATTTTCGAGAGGCGTCGAGAGTCCAGATGGGGAATCGCTCATTTGGTGCTGCGACCGCGATAATGATGATGATGATGAACTGCCCGCAGGCAGCTGATTTATGGGGCCATCGCCCAGCTGCAGATGGTGGGTAAAGCACTGAGAGAATATACAGGGTAGACTTCAAAGGATTTTGATCTCGAATTAAAGAAAGCTTTGTTTTTGAGGTTTTTTTGTTTCTCATCAATATTATCTCAGATAAAAAGATGTACAAATTCGTAACTACGAGTACACTGACCGAAAAATACAGAAAGTTTGTTGTATTTTTCGGTCAGTGTACTAGTAGTTGGGGTGGGGTAGTGAGCTGGCAAAAACCAAAACCAAAACAAGCCATGTGGAGGGCTACCATTCGGCTGCATGGATTAATGAGCCACAGCAGCGACCACATTGGGATTTTCGAAGCCTGGCAAAACTGGGACTGTGGACTGGGGAACTGGGGGACTCTGTGGATTATGTTGACTTTTTGCAGACAATGCTGCCTGCCTACTGCCTCCTGCCGCCTGCAGGAAGCGAGGGCCAAAGGACCAAGCCAAAGCCAAAGGACCGAGCCCGCCAAGCATCATCACAGGATGTGCGCCCCTCCGGTCTGTGTGAGCTTTGGTCTGGACTGGTGGCAAAAATTAAATTATGACAGCAAATGAACAGCCGCAGGTGGAGCGGTCGGAGAGCTGGCCCCGGAAATGCTGAGCCGCTGGCACCGGGGCTAATAATGAAATACATGAATTTTTTAGACAATAATCGCCGCAGCTTAGCCGGGATTATAATGGGCGCAGCATGATGGCACAGGGAATAACAAAGGAGGTTCTTCGGACTCCCACTCCCAGTCTCTGTCTCTTTATTATGCTCTTAAAGTCGAAGAAAAATAATGACAGTTGGGTAAATTGAAATAAAGCCACAAAACTATGTATTATTCCTCGCATACATCGATGTAATTTTTGATTGTCTAATCAATTATTTTGGTTTACCCAACAAAACATTGCGAATTGCTGCCTAAATAAACATTAAATGCAATTAAATTGTTTAATGACCCACATTGATCGAGTTATTCGTGTTTTTTCGAGCGACAACTTTGTCCCCGAAAACTTTGTGCTGAAGATTTACGACCTGCATAAATTTCATAATTTCCCAATGGGTTAATTGTGTGTCTTTGTTGTGTTTGCCCAGGACAATTGTAATGAAAATTTAATTTCCGTTTTGTCCCGAAATATCCGCAAATAGAGGACGGTATTTTTCAGGCCATCAGCTTAGGCTGATGAAATCTCTCTCTCATTTAGATTGTATATTTACTCGTTTATATTAATGTGCATGATGCGATTATAAATTTATAAACAATGTGCTGCTGCTGCTGCTGTCGTTGATAACGATGTCATTCTTTGGCTGGACCAAAATAAACCCTTTTTGCAAGCCGAGAACATTGTGTTTTGGCCACTACTGGCTCCAGAAATTTAATTAAACTTGTAACAGCATTATTTCGATATGCAGACCAAGCCACGACGACGACGACAACAAGGACACTGTCGAGAAACAGCAACAATAAGGACTCCTCTCTCTGGCCGAAGCCAGCGTGGTAGAAAATTTTGTGTAAAAAGCGTAAAATATTATTTGCAATTTCCCAAAACCTACAACTAAAACAAAGGCAGCTCACAGCAATTTGATTTTTGCTTCTGATTTTTATGGCAGTAAAGGATTTTTTAATTTGCACATTGCTGGAATAGTTTTCGGTTGGTTTTTACTGCATTATTATTTGCCAATATATTTCGCATTCACAGAATGTTTTTTGTTGCTTATTTTTTTACGTTTATTTACGGCTCATACACTTTATGTAGATGTATGCATAGTTGGCTGCATATTCAGAATCTGGCGTTTTGATTTTTAATTGAATTTCCGGGCCACGGCTGCCTGGTTTCGGCAAATGACGAGGCAAACAAGCAGAAATCGAGTCCACTCGGCGTATACGCAATTTGTGATAACTCATATCGGATTTCAAGTACGACGATCGCTTGATTGGGTTCTCTTTCAGATTTTTGAATCAAAAATTGTACTCCCAGGACCTGCTGGAACCTGCTAATTGATATGCATGTGTCGTTTTTCTATTGCCACCGTCGCTGACGCTGCAGTTTCCACTACTCCCCTATTATTTTCCCGCAGAGAAGCCCCGCTGACAATTTTCCATTAATTGAAAATGCCAATGGCCGGCAGCCATCAAATTGCCAGGCATATTGAGGGGTCCTTCAGGGCCAGGAAATCCGCGGGGTCCCTCTGTGTGTCCTCCCCTTTGCATTGTAGTTTTGGGAGGCCTCTATCGTCCGCATAAATTATGAAAAGGCCCCAACATTTGGCATATTTTGATGACATGTCCGTACTATATTTTCTATTTGGCCTTTTCCATTTTCTATTTGTGATGTCCAGCTTCCCCTATTTTCTTTATTTTGGGAAAAGTCAAATATTCCGCATTATTTACCATGTACTCGTGTGGGTTGCTGTGGCGGCAAACCAAACAACTGTCAAAGCAGTTTGTGTTTGCACTTTTAGTTTGTCAATGCGAATGGATTTGCCATTTCCCGTGTGTGTATGTCCAAGTTATTTTTAACCCACTTACAGAGAGGGGGAGTAAAAGCCAAGGTACATATTGGAAAAGTTTCAATTTAATTACTCCGAAATTGTGGACATCACTTCGAAACGAAACTTTAAATACAAAGTATACTTAGGAAATGGATTTGAAATTTAGTTTAACTTATTATTAGAGTCTCAATCCATAAAAAAAACGTTATAATTGATATAAGACTTTACTTGATATTTATTTAAATTTAATTTATTCGTGAGCCCATCACCGAAATAACACGTTCTCTGTTGGTTTTCCATACTTAATTACAAACTAATTAAAATGTATATAAAATATTATGCAGGCATAAGAATACATACAGTTTGTCATACTTATTTTCAACAATTTTTTCCTGCATAAATGGGTAGCAGGTGAAAATTCGTTGCATTTTTTCGATTGAACGTGTTTTTTGGCCGAACGGCGAATTTTCCATGCTCCTGTATATTTTATAATGATTAAAATTTGTTGTCATAAAGGCCAGCGAAACCCAACCAAAAAATAAAATATATATCGGAGATCCCCTTTTATTTTACATTTTATTGAATATTTTACAACCGTAAGGCAGAGTCGGTCGGTGGTTTTGATGATTTTTATGCCACTGTTTGTGGGTAAAAGTCGGGGTTTAAGCCGGTTCTGCTTTAAAAGTTATTAAAACTGTTGAAAGAAACTTACTTTTAGCCCCATTAACCACTCAATGTAATTCTTTAACAATTTCCTTGTGCTATTTTCTAGCATTTCTTGTTCGCCAAGGCAAAAGGATAGCAAAAACTAATTTAGAAAATTGTTTTTAGCCTCTGTTCCGGCTCCTCTGCTGTCTTTGCCTTTGGCTGGGCCCGGGGGCAAGTGAGAATTTCCTAGAGGGCCCTGAAATGAATCTAATAAAGAAATTACTCCAGACAGGATAGCTGCCGCCAAGGACGCGTTGCCTACGCTGAATAAAATCTCAACGATGTCGCCAATTGCTAGGGGGAGGCCGTAATGAGCTGAATATAAAGTGCGTGGTGCCACACGGATCGGGGGAGTCCTAAATCGCTGTTTGCTCTTAGCCATAACATGAATAATTTAAAAAACAAAAGGCGAAACGATTTGCGACACACGACGCCGCTAATACACTTTGCCGATGCGATTCCGGATGTGTGAAAAGGATCCTTTGTATCCTGCTGCAGACAATGGCCAAGTCGCTATTCAAGCATTCAATTCACCAATTTGCGCTTAATGTTTGACTATTCCTAAATGGCCAGAAAGACAATGTGTGTGAGCATTCCCCCAGGGGCCAAAACAGGTAACTGAAGCTCACACGTGGCCCCCTCGTTGGCCCAATAAATAAGTCCTGATGGCTAAAATTGCCGATTCAACTTATTCGTATTCGCATTCGTATCCTCGGAGTACAGCGAAACAGTTGTCTGACTTATTCATGGGGGCTTCTGCCGCCACCATTGTTTTTATTGGTTACCCATTAACTTTATGTTGTATCCGAGGCGACAGCAATTCACAATATCCTGGAGGGTGGGGCGAAGTGGTGTTACTTTCCGGGTGCTTAAAGGAAGGACCTTAAAGCGTGGTTATTACTGGAAATTGTTTAAGAAAGTCTCAGTATTTAGGCAAAGAGGAATTTTCTTAAGATTAAATTAATCATTTTTTTTTTTTTGCAGTATAGGAATATTTTTTATTCCAGGCTAAGAATTATTTTTAGCATTTAAATATTATCTCACAAGCCTTTCAATGACTTTTGCGGCTATTTTGATGTCTGGAAACTTTATGAAATATCCACAAATTCACGTGCCATATCTCCCCCTCACGAGATATGTTTCAACTGAGAACCGTTTCCCTTTGTCTTTCGCTCTGGCATCATTTAGGCCAACAATTAGCTGCAACCAACCAGCAGCTGCAGTTACACGGCCACTTAAGCCAGTTCTGTGCGAAAAGCGTGTTAGATGTCTCAAAGTAGACCAAGTACACTATGTTTTGTTCGAAACAGCATCCATCCCCATCCCCATTCCCAGAACCCTTTTCTTTTGTTTGTGTCGCTGGAACTTTAATTGCGAAAACATTTTCAAAAGTTTTTCATAAATTTCTCGCACTTAACCGAAAGTACATAACGCAAACAAAAGTAAAGTAAAAGTGTGTGCTACTTATACAGCTTATAATACTCAGTAGTAGTGCGAGTGGAGTACTTGTTGGGTATACAGGGTATATGGGTTTAGGGGGAAAGTGAAGGTAACAGGTTTAATTAACTATCTATGAGGATATTAAATTAATATATTGTTTAATGGGAATTAATTATGTTGTACTAATATTCTATTGTAATTCCAATAAAAACACTCGGTAGCTTAATAATTATAATCAATTGATTTCCCTTTATGTCTTTGCATCAACCCTTAAAAGTAGGCAACAAAAAGTTAGGCCACAAACTAAGCTTTCCATACTTTCCATACTTTTCCATACTTATTAAATTATTGTGAAAAAGAGTGCAAATATCATAGCAAACTGCAGCACCCGGTACTCTATGGTCGCATCAGTTTATGCTGCCTCTTTTTGTTTTTTCTTCCCCTTTTCCGTGTGTGAGTGCTGTTGCAGTTGCAGCATCAAACTTCGTTGCAATGGCGGCTGCAATGCACATCAATAAAACGAAAATTGCTGCAGAATGGCGCACAATTGTCCTGGGAGCTGAAAGGCGTCGGAATCTGTGTGTGTGTGTGTGTGGGTGGGTGGGCGTGGCAGGTTGCATTGTTGTTGTTGCTGCCATGCTGCTGCTGCTGCTGCAGTGAAAACAATCGAAATTATAGCAAACAAGCGCGTAAACTTTTCGCTTTCATGGTCGGATATATCTATATATGTGTCAATGGGAGTGTGTGTGTGTATTGTGTGTGCGTTTGGGTGTTTGTGTAGCGGCATTGCAGTTTTATTGCTCTGAGGGCAGACATTAAAATGCCTGACAAGAAGCGCCGCGCCGCCAACTCGCAACCTAATGCCACACAGGCGCACACTCATGTTCTTCTGTAATCACAAATGTTTCCCTCAAAATATGTAGGTGTTAGTGATGAAAAATTCTAAATTTTCAGTTTTATGTTGGTTTTTTTTGGGGTGATTTGAGATACTTTTTAAAATAAATTACAGTTTATTAAATTAAACAAAACGAGATTGAAGAAAAATAGAATTTGTTAAAAAGTATACAGTGAATTTTTTTTTTGTAAATTGTTTCAATGAATTTTTTAGACTCTATTTTTAAGTGTATATTCAATGCTAAATTTTTTGCAGTTTTAAAAATGCAAAAAAATGTGCTTCTAAAGCTTTGTCCCCATTAAGAGAATGTTTTGCAGAGCCCAGGATAATCCCAAGATGATTTCGATTTTGTTCGCAATAAAACCAAAACAGACTCACTAGTTTATGCGGTGGCCTTTTATGTGTTAGCATTCTTTTTTTTTTTTTGTTCAGTTTTAACCTTTTTTTTATTGCTGCTCTTGATGACGAGCGAACTGCGCTCATTTGCGTGCACATTTTGGGGGGTACAAAAAATGTATGTCAACAAAAGTTTTTTGGTTTTTCGCAACCAATGTTGTGTCTGCTTTTACTAAATTTCCCAGCTGCCGCTGTTATTGCCGCCGCCGAGTGTCCTCTGACCTATTCTAATGGCTCTGAAGGGACGGACGGACACAAAACCTGCCTGCAATTAGAGAGACTCCGGAGTTCGGCTCCGGAGAAAGTTTCGAGAATACGGACACGGTTAGTGTGTGTGTGCACAACCCTTTTTGGCAGTTATGACAGCATGGAAACTGGGTGGCGGGGAACTAGTTATGCTGCCATAATTAAATGTAAATTATCGCCATATGTACAAAACTGTTGCCATGTTTACTTATTTATTTGTCAGTTAATTAGTTCGGAATGTGTGCTTCTCCCGGTCTCATTCTTGTTCTCGTTCACGCTTTCCCCCAAAAAATCGGGTGACTTTTCCCTGTTCGGTCGGCATTACAAACCACGTACAAGAAATGTAATTATTTTCATTACATCCACAAACAAACAACAACAAAAATGTACACCCAAGACAAAGACAACAAATGCCAAACAAAATAAAAAAATACAAAAAACATGGCGTTGGCATTTCCAATACAATGTGCGCTTGTGCTTTCTGGCTTTTGTTTATTTTTGACATTGACGTCCCTCATTAATGTAAACGACGTCGACTGGCATAAAAAGGCGACCTTCTGTAATTATAATTAATACGAAAGGAACATGAGTTCTCCACCACACACACAAACACACAGCACAGGCCCAGGACTTCCCGTGTCAATGAGCTGCGTTGACCCGAAACCAATACAACGAGGAGCCTGGGTTAGGGGTACACAGTTGAATATATTTTGGAACTTGAGTTTATTGTTAAATATGAGTAAAAGCTTTGACAAGTCGTTGGAGTAATTTGTAATTTTTTGCCATTTTTTTCATCCGAAAATGCCACAGAAATCGTTCATGATTCTAAATTCGTATCGAAGGAACAAAATATTTAAAAATCAACAAATAATAACAAAATAATATCTTTTTCTAAAGTAAAATCAAAACAAGGATTAGCTAGAATTTATTTTCTATTTCCTCCCATACAAAAAATATTGTTTTCCAGTGCACGCTAAGTAATTCTGGCCAGAGCTTACAAATTGCGTCTTTCGTGGCATTAAAAATTCCATTAGCTGCAAACTGCCCGCGTTAATTAGTGGCGCAAATAACTGATAGAAATTTTGATTTCATCTTGTTAAGAAAGCGGAAGGGGGCTGCTCCTGCTGCTTGAAATGATGCTCCTGGAAATGAAGGGGTGGCTTGGATATCATCAGGACTTACCGAAGATGCGTCCTGCCCGGGTAATTGGCAAGGTAACCGAAATCAGGAGAAGGACAAAGCTAGGAATGATGAGCCCTCGACGATTTCCGTATTCCGGCGATATGCGCAGCGTCATTTTGTTGATGATGCAATTGCAATTTGTATTTTGTTTTGAGTTGTTTTTATTCCTGCACTCTCGCTCTCCTTTAATCTAAAACAATTTTTTGCGGTGGTTTGCGTTACGTTTTTTGGTGTTGAATTTTTGGTTTTTACTCGGCGAATTCAGTTTTCTCTCTAGCAGCCTTGGGCTTAGAAATCAATTTACATTTATATTTTTTGTTGATTTTTGTTGTTGTTTATTTCCAGTGCCAATTAAACAATGTTTGAGTTAGGAGTTGTGGCTTATGATAGTTATTTTTTAGATTCGGTTTTTTACACTGATTTTGGCTTTAGGTGATCATTTTGAACGGGGCTGCAAATACGAGAGAAAGGAAAAACATTCAAATTAAATTTTTGTGTGAAAATAGGATCATTTTTGATTTGGTTTGGGATTGATTCTAGCACTCTGGCAGATTGTAGACTGTCTGAAATGGGTATTTCTTGTTTTGGGAGCTTACATCCATTTTAATGCTTAAATACGTAATTGTGTTAAAGTCACTAATTTTATCCCACATTTCCCCATTTTAAATAGAACGACAATGCAGCTGGTGTAAATTTAATATTTTCCCCTGACGGTTTGGCAAGCTTTTTCAATTTCTGTATGCAGGGACAGGGTTTTTTACAGGCTCCTAAAATTCCGCAGCCACTATCCCTTTCGTTTTTAGTTTTTGCGGCTGCAAAATTAACTAAAGATGTCAGTCCCTCCCAGCGGGGTGGCATAAACTACCCACCCGTATGTGAGAGGGAGTGTGTGTGTTGGCCAAAGTTTATATGCTGAAAATGAATTTGGCATTTTTACAACAGAGCAGAGTGAACGGCGAACAGCGGCGCTCTCGGAAGTCTGACAGCATAAAATGGAGTGAAATCTCTGCTGGTGGTGTGCAGTCAACTAATGTGGCCAAAAGGGGTGCGATGGGGGGTGGTGCAAGCTGTAAAAGCGGGCTTATAGTAAAAGTGAAATGCGCCCGTGGCGGGCTGCACATTTAATGCGGCAAACACAGTTACAACATGTGGCAGCAAATGGCGATTGCTTGGCTGTTCTTGGCCCCAAAAACAACTTGGCTTTTGACTATAAAAACGAGCGAGAGGTTGCCTTAAAGCTGCCACGCCCCCTGGCTCCTTTCGCCCTGAGAGGTGCCCCAACTTTGGCAGCAGCAGCAGCAAAAACACACCAACAAGGACTGACAACAACGGAAGCCGCCGCACATTGCACATGACGTAAATGTTGTGGTTGCTTTTAAAAACTTTGTTTTAATGTGTTTGCTGCAGGCTGCACTGCGAGTATTTTTTGCTCTCTTTTTTCTGTTAACCTCCTTCCCAGGGGATCCTCCTCCATGTGTTGACGTTAAAATTTAAAGTTCAAATTTGTAACTTCCACGGAGGAAAGTTGCAATGCAAACACAGAGCAAATCGTTTTTCAAACTTTTGGCAGTTGTCTCAACACCAGAGAAGTCTTCAAATCGGAAAATGAGATTTAGAATAATTTTAAAAGGTGTCTGAAAGAAGGTTGTTAGATATTTTTAGGTTTCATAATTAATAGCCTATCTTATTGGCTTTTTAAAATGGATTATATAATGAGATTTTAAGCAAAATATTAATTATTTTATATTTTCGAGTAAAGGAGCACCTAAAATGCATTTATTTAATTAATTGTTCTTAACTTTGCTGCTTTTAATTGAATGGGAGAAACTCTTTATGATTAAAAACCATATCTACTGTTACTGCTTTTTTCTATTAAATACAGTTTTTAATAGCGTTATGCACATAACGGAAAAGGAGTTCCTGACAACAGCTCCATTGCTGACTTTTCACATTTTCATTTCATTTTTAAACAATTTTCACAATCGTTTTTAATGCAATATCTTTTTTGCTTGGCCTTTTTTGGTATAAAATGAAAATCAAAGGATAGCTGCGGCAAAATATTACACTGCTGCTGCCGCCGCTGTTGATAATTGAAGTTATTTTCCATATTACACACCTCAGGACTTCAGGTGTGCAAAAACCCGTTGACTTTTTCACTGGCACCACCTCTGCCTCTGTGTGTGCGTGGGTTGTGGCTGCACAAAAACTGAGTTTGTGTAAATAAGTTTTCCTGAGTGCGTTGCCTTTGTGGCTGTTGTTGCTTGTTTGGATATGGCTCTGGCCAGGAAACAACATTAACGCAAGTTTGTTTGACTTTACACAAAGAGATATTAATGTAAGAAAAAATTGGAAGGGCTTTTAACGCATATTTTGTAGAACTTATAGCTGAGTAAATTTAATAACAAGTTACTTTGTTTAAGTAAAGGGAACTGTTAAGGACTGAGGAGGTTCGTCTATGGGCTTCTTTTTTATTTATTTATTAAAATGTCACCTTTATTTTGTGTTTGCAGGTTTATATTTAATTTTACTTCTTTCTTCGTATTTCTTCAAGGTATTAATCTTATTTGTTTTTGCTTCTTGTTTTTATACTTGTTTTATTTTTGGTTTTATTGTGGACATAAATAAATGTAAACAGCTTTTTTTAATGTTTCTTTTAGATTATTATTCAATAAAGCTTTTGTAATTGCTTTTATATTTGCTTGTTCACAGACGAGTTCCTAATAGTTTTTATTATGTATTCTTGTTTCTTTTCTAAATTATTCATTATCCCCATAACTTATTCATCAATTACCAGCAAGTAATATTTAATTCGATGTGTCATCAAAAGAAAAGTTCAAGAACACGTACAAATATAGGCATTTTGTATAATTGGGGCACTGCTATTGATGTTGGGTTAGTGGTTAGACCGCTAATCACCATTATTACTGCCACCGCAGTCGAGGATTGTGTAATTCTGGGGCCAAGTGGAATCCTAATGAAGACGTGGCCCCCGAGGAAGCCATTAATAGTGGCGGCTAGACATGCCCAACCCCAAAAACAGGCAACGCCTTACGCTAAGCACCTTAACGACAATTGCTGCCCCTACCCGGGAATAGCAGCATTTTCATCTCCGGTGGCAGTTCGTCACTCAGCTCAACAAGTTAGCCCGGAAAATGGAAAAACAGAAAACAGAAACAGCTCGTAATGACCAGTGCCAGGGGGCAATTAAAGTTCCTCCAACGGATACTAGTTTCTAGTTTTCTCAATTTTCCACATAACTCTGCCCGTACGCTCCCCCTTGGTCTTGGCCATTAGCAGACAGTTCCGAGCCGCTTTCACGCTTGAATGCTCGGGGAAAATCGGAAAAGCGGTGGAAAGCGTTAAGTAGCTGCGATGTCAGTAGCCGATTTGCAGTTATGACAACGCCAAAACCGAACTCTGCTCGTCACCCTTCGCATTTCCAAGTGCACCAGCAGCGACTACTCCCTTTTGGGGGAACAAACTTTAAATTAAACAGTAGCGAAAAAAGCAGCAGGAGCTGCCAACCGAAAACAACGGGGCGAATGTGAGCTTTCCAGCAGTGAGAAGAAATATCCATGAGTTGGTCAGGAATTTAATAAATTTTTAGGATTCAAAATTGAATTTCAAAATATGATAGAAGGGGTAAAATAATTATATTATTGTGTGCTGTTTGAAGCTACTGATTTTTAAACGTTTTTTTTTCAAATAAGGAAATAAATTTTGTTAAGAATTCTTTTAAAATTATTTTGTTGGCAAAGTTTTAAAGAAGAAATCCAAAAATTGCAAGGGGTTTATGAACATTTTTACTTCTGCCCAACCATTGGATTTTACCATATATTTTCGTTGCAAAACTATTATTGTAAACAAATACTCAGTACATTTTTTCTGTGTGCATCGCAGCGCGGTAGTGAAGAGCGAAAAAATATGGCACTGCATTTGGCATGAGGCAGGGAAACAAGCAGCCCGGGAATTGTCGGAGTAGAATCATACAAAATATGCAAAGGACAGCAGCAACATTGGGGGTAGTAGCAGCAGCAGTAGTAGCTCCAGCAGCAGCAAAAGCAACACAAGTTGTAATTTACAGCTTATTTACGTTTGAATAAAAAATGAATTAAGACAACGAACCAGCAGCATGACAGCGTAGGAGCAGCTTCTTCCCTCCTGGCAACTCGCAAAAGGTAAATGCATAAATAAATCAGGCAAAGTCCAAACAGAAAAGCGAAAAATATGGGGAAAAGGGAAGGGAGTGGAGCCAAGTTAGAGCGAGTAAATGTAGGAATATAATTAAATGCTTTGACATGAAGGAAAGGCAGTCAACTAAATGGGAAACTGAATGCCGCCGCTGCAACTCGGTTAATTAGCACAGACAGCGACAAGGTGTTGCAATGTCCTTCCAAAAAGATGGAGAAATCGCAGTATCTACTGATTGATTTTGCCTTAAACTTTAAGCTTGGGAAATAAACGAGAAGTGTTACTTTTTTTATTTTAATTTTATATTTAATATTAATTCATTTTATTTTGTAGTTTAGAATACGTTTTCTGTATTGGAAGTACATATTATAAAATATTAGCAAGTTAATGTAGCTGCAAGTCTTCTAGAAATTACTTTTTCCATTGCAACAAATAAAAATACAAGAGGTAGTTTTTTTATAATTTATATACCAAGCTCCTGGTGCCCCAGCACTTAGCTTTAATTTTCGGAAGAATTTCTCCCCCAACATTTTAATTCGGTCACAAACTCTTGCTATATTTCAAAGCCTTGTTTAAGATTTGTTTATCTTTACACGGCATACTGAGAGCCAGAATTTTAAATATTTTTTCTGTGAAAAACAAACTGAATTCCGCGCCAGCAGGATAACAAAAAAAACACGTGTCAAGTGAGCGCAATATTACGAGGACTTGTCCCTATATTTGTCCCGCTGTCTCCACGCGCTCTGGTACATATAGATGGAGATTATAATGCCAGACGGTTCACAATGGAGTGAAAAAAAAGAAAAACTAGTGGAAAAAATAGAGAAAAACAGAGGAAAATGCTAGCAACTAGAGAGGCGAAATAACAAACACACGAATAGCAAGAATAACAAGAATAACAACTCGCTGCAGCAGCTTAAGTGCAACTGCAGCCGTCGCAGTGTGTGGCTCAAGTGTTGGCGCTTTCCAGCAGCAGCAACAAAGGGGAGGAGGGGGGAGGGTCCTAACACCACCCCAGCCAACCCCTTAACACCCTCCACCCAGCCAGAGCGACAAGTTGCCTTTGTGGCATCAAGTGCATCACAATTGCTGGCTGCAACTTGCAACAATGAGATTATTGCACACAGAAATTTATGTGTGCCAGCCACATACGCCTAATCATGTTGTAAGCACTTCCACGGTCGACAAAAGCACACAAAAAATATATTAGAAGGGACACTCTCCGGCAATCTAATTTGGTTTGTTTAGATTCAGTTGCAGCCTCGGCTTACAGCGAATTTATTTTATTATTTGCTGATGTTTGCAATTTGGGCACGTGCTGCAAATTTTAAAATAGTTGAGAACGTGTGAGCCAGCAATCCAGGCAAAGGTTAAGCGCACACACACAGGACACACACATCCTCTTGAGTCGAAGGACCATTTTTGCGCTTCGCTGCCTTTGTTGACAAACACATTTTCCTCCTTTTTTCCTATTTTTTCGAGTGGGGCAAACATAATGCCGAAGTGCGGCACCGAAAATCAGAGCAAATTTAGTGGCAAAGCAAATAAATTTACTTTAGTTTGCTCTTATTTTTATTTTTTATATTATTTCTTTTGTATTTGGAAATGTCTTCCTCGCCTCGTGGCTGACTGCCTTTTATTGCCCCAACAAATGGCACTGGAATTAAGAAAAATTGCGCAAAAAAGGGTTGCCCCTCGCCTTTAGCTCAGTTTTTGTTCAATGCCACATGCAGGCGATCGAAGGCGGACAAGGGGCAACCCTTTTATCTGGAAACCCAAATAATGTAGGCTATTAGCGGCCGGGCATGACCGAATCCCGGGTCAGCAGTTTAAAATAAAAGTTTTTGTCGGCAAGCCGATTTTCGGGGCCTAGAAAGCCCAGCTACCAAGTCGCCGACACTCACTAATTAAACTAATTAACTGAGATGGCCGAGGGATAAATTCAGGCCCGAAAATGTCTTCCAGACTTGGCCAACAAATCGAAAGGGAAAGAAAAGCCTGCTCCGCGCCACACAAAGTGGGTCACAAGCCGGAAAACCCCAAGAAAAATGCAAAATATGCTGCCTCCGATTAGAAAGCGTTTAAGGGAAACTCCGTAAAGGGATTAAATAATTCTCTAAAAATCTAATAATGTCCCAGGATAACCACCTTTTGCTGTGGTCTATTTCCTGCCCGCTCTAGACCTTCTCACTGAGTCACTGAGTTGCTCTATTCCCGATGAGGACCGCGACAACGATCGTGGATCTTGGCCCGCCTTCGAACACAAACAAAAACTTTACACTTGACACTGATTGCTGCTGCATTTTAATCAGACTTTATATCATGGACTTCTTTATATATTTCTCATATATGCCTTGAATGCAGAATAATAATTCCGAGACACTAACGGCGGCGTCAGGATAAACGCGCACACACGCGACGCGAACGTACGAAGTCCGACAGCAGCGGACACATCCTTACGAGCGCACAACAAACACGAAACTGAGCGCTTCGTCTTTTCCACAAATAAATTCCGTTCCCAGTTCCCAGTTGCCAGTTGTCAGCTGCCACCGAGAATCCGCCAAGTAGCACCACTCCATATCTATCGGTGGCTCGGCGCTCGGCTTGGTTCCGAGTTCAAAGTTCCCGAGCTCCGGGCTCTGGGCTCTGCGTTCTGCATTCCCACCACCCGAAGGCCCGAGCTGCGTTGCCTAGATTTTTGTGCGCGGGTGGACTTTGCCTCGGCAGTCGTCCTGCCGAGAGTTACTCTCTCAGGACTCTCTCTCGTGTCTTGTTCTAGTTTCAACTCCGAAACCCACCACAGTCACTCCGAATCTAGCTCGGCTTATCACTGATAAGAGAAGAGAGCGTAGCACGACCTGCTCAAGGCAGTCAGGTGCGTTGCCTCCTGGAACAAATAGGAATGAAATGCTGGCAGTAAATATTTTAGAGGCGTATTCATTAGTACCGGAAGGTCCTTGCCAGATGCAGGAATGCTTGGTCTTCAACTAAATTAGGAGAATATTTGATAGGGTCACTTACGGGAATATTTTGATTTATTTTCTTAAGTTTGTAAATCTATTTATTTGCATATTTAAGAATAACCTCTTATTTATTACGATTAAATCGTGTTGAAATTTTTATATACATATGGTAAAGCCAAGATACTTTAAAGCTTTGTTTGTCGAAAAAATTCTTTATAGCATTTAGCCTGTTAAAAATTTTATTTTTTGTTTAATTATTTAAACACATTTAAAGGTTTATTTTTCTTATCTAGCTAACGCTAGAGAATTCATTTAATTAATTTATTTATTTATATTCGCGCTTGTGTTACAAGTTAAAGCTTATATATATTTTTTTCTGATCATGATTTTATGAAATTATTGGTAATTTTTAAATTGTATAGTAATGGAAATATTACCCAGGATTAATATTGAATTCCATCATTTATGTTAAGACAACAGAAAGTAATGTCCCTCCATCAATAATTAAATAATATTATTTCTGTTAAATTCCTAGAAGTGTGAAGAACAAAAAATAATTCAAGAAGCACCCCTGAATTTCAATTTGCAGTTTCATCGAAATCATGCTACAGTTAACATTATAGAAATCAGAGCTCTCCTTCCATTAACACAGGCTCAGATATAGTAACAGCATAGGTCTGGAGAAAGGTTTCGAAAGCAGTTTCGCATTTCTGGCACCTGTTATGAAAGAATCTGTTGAATTTTCGAAACAACGTTAATGGCAACATAAACTACCCCTTGTTTTCAATGAATGTTATATGACTCTGCTGCCGTCAGCTCGAATAGAAGGCTGTTGTTTGATGAAACTGGAGTATGGCGTTACATTTCGAACAATAGGGTAATGTGAAAGTACATTTGGCTTATAGAGGGGTGGAATGGATTCGTCGGGCTGCAACAGCCTTTTGTTTAGATTTCGAATGTTAAATCCAGCGAATGTTTACTTGAATCTGAAATGCCTTTAACATTTCCTCCTAAGCCGTTGGTTGTCGTTAGACTTCGAACTGTAAGTATTGCGTTACATTTGTGGAATGGGGGTGGAATGGATTCCTTGGGGCTGTAACTGCATTTTCTTTAATTTTCTAATGTTAAATCCAGCGAAAGTTTACATTAACCTGAAATTGTATTTTTATACAACTAAGATGTTAGCTGTTTACATTCAGCTTTAGCTCTGTTTCTGTTTAAAAGGAATGTAAATGTACATCGCTGTGAGAAATTCTTTATGCTATTTCTAATGTTAAATCCAGCGAATGTTTACTTGAACTTAATATGGCTTTTACATATCCGACTATGTAGGATGTTAGCTGCCGTTGGTCTGCATTACATTTCGAACTGTTACTGTTGCATTACATTGCGGCTTGTGGAATGGGGTGAAATGGATTCGTCCGGCTGTAACAGCCTTCTGTTTAATTTTCTAATGTTAAATCCAGCGAATGTTTACATTTACCTGGAATGGTATTTACATAGCCTACTAAGATGTTAGCTGCTTACATTCTGGTTTAGCTCTGTTTCTGTTTAAAAGGAATGTAAATGCCTACAGACATCGCTGTGGGAAATTCGTTATGTTATTTCTAATGTTAAATCCAGTGAATGTTTACTTGAACTTAAAATGGCTTTAACATATCCAACTATGTAGGATGTTAGCTGGCGTTGGTCCGCATTACATTTCGAACTGTTAATTTTGCGTTACATTTCGGCATGTGGAATGGGGGGGATTGGCTTCGTCGAGCCAGCGAATGTTTACATTAACCTGAAATGGCTTTTACATATCCTACTAGGATGTTAGCTGTTTATATTGTGGTTTAGTTCTGTTTCTGTTTAAAGGAAATGTACATAAATGCCTGCAGACATCGCTGTGAGAAGTTCGTTATGTTATTTCCCCTGCTGTTTTTATAACTTTTACTTTCGAATACTGTTTAAAAGAAGTGCTGTAGAAATGTATGCTATCAACATGTTTATCTTCTGTTTTAATTTCGTTACATATCCATACAATAATGTATTCGCTAACAGGATCTGTGCACTTACTGAAAGATTTGTTTCCTATTATATAAATAATATATACGCTTGATCAGCATCATCAGCCGAGTCTAAATATATCGAGATAATACCTTTAAAACCACCAACAACAATTACATTTGCAATGCTCAATCGAACGCTGTAATTTGTTGCGCCGATCGATGCGAAACTTCCGCAATTATAGCCGATACAGGCACCTGCCCCTAATCGCTGGCCACGCCCCCTCAAAGCCACAATTTAATAGCCCAACAGAAACATCCTGCTGCAAGGCAAAATTCCGAAAAGGATACACAAGACTCACCCCCTCTGACACGGAGTCAGCAGCGCAGTCAGTCAGTTAGTCAGACCCCTTAATCGGCAATGTCAACGCCTTTTCGGAAAAGTAGTTCAAGGAACATCCCGGACATCCGATCAGGACCTCCGAACAACCCCTAAACCTAACCAGCGACGATTTATAACGCACTTTAAATTGCAAAAAATTGCAACAGTGATAAGGGACCGGGTGCCCCAAGCACCAGGCGTCGAAACCGAAACTAATTCGCAACAAGCGCAATAAAAATTATGAACAATAGCGGAAATTAGCCATGGCATCCTGAGGGAGGAATGGTGAGAGGGGACAAGGAACGGCGAGGAGGGGCGGAAAAGTCACTCGCTCTGCGGTTTTTCGCCAAACTGACAGCGCAACGAAATGCCAACCAATGCATGACGAATGCAAGCTGCGTCTGCCGCACTCGGGGAAAAGATGCAGTGAAAAATAACCTAGGGTTTGGAATTTGAATAGAAAAATATTATTTGACTAAAAGTTACTTTTTTATTAGGTTATCCTAACGCTTAACGCAGAAATTAATTTAAACAAACAAAATATGACCTTAAAAGACAATCAAGTTAAATGTAAAGATCTGAAGTCATTTAGAATAAAAGCAATATGTTTTTTAGAAATTTTGTCAAATATTTTAAATATAAATTAAAATATTTAATGGTCAAACAAGCAGTAAATATTTTTTACAAGAAATTTTAGAGCTTATAAATCTTCCAAATTTATCTTCACAATAAGTTCCTTGTCCATTTCTCCCAGTGCTTTGGCAAGAGTTGCTGGAACAATTGGAGATGACATTGGGGGATAACACTTTCGCTGGGGGTGGCCGGAAGTTCACGGGGACGAAGTTCACGGCACACAAGCCCCCTTACCAAACACAGCCTTTAATTAGCAACTTTAGTTGATTTTTTTGCATGAACCAAAACCAGGAGCATGCCCCAGCCCTGTATCCTGCCTTTTTCCGTGTCTCTGTTTGAGTGGCTGCTGCAGCTTCCGGCGGCGCTGCATCTTTTTGCCCCCGGGCTCGTGTTCGTGGTAAGTTGATACCGCTCTCTATATACATATATAGAAAATATCTGGCTGGCTGTGTGTGGAAAAGTTAGCGTTGTTCGGTGGCACGATAAAGGATGCCGCTCCGAGGGCGAATGACACTTGACAGTGATTTATGGCCGGGGCCACTGATAACCCGCCAAATCCGAATCCAAAGCCGAAGCGGCAAGTGCAAATCCAGGACAATCTGGACTCACCCCCCTCAGTTGTGTATCTCATATATACATCTATGGTCTATATATATATTTCCATGCCGCAAATGCTGCAATTTCGAGCCAAAACGCTCGCATGTGCAATCATTTTTTATCGCAAATCTCTCGCTCTGCCGTGCAGCCGCTTTCCGCCCCCTTTGAGGTCCTGCCCAGCGGGGTGTTAAATTGCCAGGACTGCTGCCTCAATTTCAGCGTCATTCAACGCCATTAACCTTCTGTCAATTTCAATAAGTCAGCGGTTCACAAAAAAAGCAGCAGCAGCGGCAGCCTGCCTGCCTGCCATTCATGGAAATCTGCTGCAATTGCAATGGATCTGGAGTCCAGATCTAATACAATATTGATAAGGACTCCGGACTGGCCAGGACTGTATTTCAGCCTGTTTAGGGCGGACATGCATGTCCTAAATTACACTGGCATAGCCACAAGGGATGGACTTCTCTGAATGATACAAATAGAACTAAGTCGAGCTGCCGCACTTGATGAGCTGTCTAAATTTAAACCTAACGAAGCAAAATGGTTTTTTTTAAAAGAATAAATATATTTTTAGAGAGTTATTGTCAATAATTTATGAACCATATGTAACTTTTTTTAATGAGGTAAATATGAAAATATTTCTTTAGTTAAATTTGTGCTGAAGTGCCAAAACCGCGTTACATGAAGCCCACACAAAATCGATCACTATTAATGGTATTTCGCACTTGTTTTTGCTAGTATTTTGTATTTTTATCCTTGCGGAATGCGGTGCAGTTCGCACACGCACACCTTGGCCGACCGCATATTCCCCAACGAACAGGACAGGCCAACGGACAGGACAGGACATTGGGCCCGTTCGTTTGGTGGCTGCGCTTGTTGCCATTTCCGCTTCCGTTTGGCGCTGTCGTCGTTGTCATGTCTACATGTCCTGCGTCCTGTACGCCGTGTTCGGTATTCCCTGTATTCCAGCCGTGTGGCACATAAATCGTTTAAAATAAAGTGATAATTGCATTTATGTTTCAACTGTCAAAGTGACGTCAGTCCCGGGGACAGTTCCCTGTGTCCTTTTAGAGTCCTGTGCCTGGGCTTAACGGTAACTGCTGCTGCCTGCTGCCTGCTCTGTCGCGACATTTTATGAATGTCGCCGCCGTATGAATAATTGCGATAGCAGCCAATTTCAACGTTCCTCCATCCCATCCATAGGCACTCCATCCATCGAGCCGCGATTCCTTCTGGTTTACGCAATTTCGGGGGTTGTTTATGTCCTTCGAGCGGCTGTCTGTCTGTGTGTTCGCATGTTTTAATTTCAGTGTCACTGTAAAGTGGATTAAAGTATTTCCATGGGCTTACAAGCCTAAAACGAGTGCAACCCCCCCATTGGGTGGGCCGCCCGCCCGGCGAGAGCTGCACTCCGGGTTGCCTCAAATGGCAAAACGCACTTTTCCTGCGCTTCTTCCGCACTGCAAGAAATAAAAGATGGAAATAAATCAGAAAAAAGGATAATTAACTCGAATAATTTAAAACTCTTCTATTTTGTTTAAATTATTAACTGCTGTCCTTTCCAAAGCTTTATATATTTTTATACGTGTACGTTTTTATTTAAAAATAACCAATTAAGTGGTTACCTTCCTCTTAAAAACAAAAATGTATATTAGAATGATCCCCTGCAGTTTTATAAAATTTTTTTATCACTGTCTGAGCTTGTGAATTTATGGCGAATGATATATAAGGCATTCCCACCTCGGCCAGTGTGCCTTTGATTAATATGCAACACCCCGTTGGCCCTGTTGGAAACGATGGCGCGTTCGCGTTTCGTGTGAAGCGGCCAAGTGTTCGCTCGAACCCTCTCGGCCGAATTGAATTGTTAAGCAAATAGCATTAATATTTATATTGTTTTTTACGCCGGCAAGGGTGCAGCACAAATGCAGACTCTCGGCGCGACGTCAATTGCGTCGCGAAGTGCCACTGCAAACAAAGGAAAAAATATTGAATAAATAAATGTCGAGAGATCCGCCGCATGTGGCAAATTAGGTTGCCTTTGATGCATGATCAGGGATCCGAGAATTATGCAAAAAATAAATAGATATGAATACACTTAACGGCCACTGCCCCCCGTCTTGACCCTGTATTTCCTTGGGGGTCTTGGGGGTTAAATCGACACGAACCTTGCGTGTTTCAACCCTGGAAAATAAAGAGAAAAAACACACACAACGTGTCGATTTGATGAATGACGTTTATTAAGCAAACAATTTTGAGCTATTTGCAGCCTAATTGAGACCCATGCATCAACGTGTTGTGGCAGTTAAATGGCTTATTAATATTTAACAGATATTACAAAAAATTTAAACAAAAACAACTGAGTCAAATTAAATACTAAATTGTAACACGACAGTTAAGTGTAGTAACTGGCCTTAATTTAGACCTTTGCATGTCCCAGAAACTCTCTTCAAAAAAAACCCAAAAGGCAATCAAACTGCGGGAAAAACATGGAAAATAACTGCAGTGGAGCAGGCTTTCGAGTGGAAATGAGTTTTGCATGCAACACGCTCCCGTGTCGCGGCTTAATGGGGAAATGTAAAAGAAACCTAGGAAAATACAAGCATTTCCCATTTATCATAACCGACTGGCTCACGTTTATGGTCGGAAGTGTAGAGCTGTGGTCAAGTTAAAGGAATTCCAACTAAGTTCACTGATTAGTTAATAAGTCACACTATTTCCTCGTATCTCGTATTTGTGTGAATTTGGAGAATTAGGCAAAACACCTACAGATTTCGTTGACAACTTGGTTTGAATAATAATTCATAGTGATGACAGGATATTTGGGTGTAATTTTTTCTGTCGCGAGGTATACCTAAAGGCTTTATATAATCAAAGAAGCCTTTCTTTTACTACAATGAATTAATAATAGCTAATTTTATATATCCACATTTTGTTGAATTAAATCAGCAATTCCTATAATTCCCCTGCAATGATTTATGTATATTTTAATTATTATTTTATTATATACCCTTTGTACCTTAATTATTTACTTGACATCTCTGATAATTCTCCCTGCCACTTGACTGTTGCCAAACAATTTATAACTTTCTGCCCCTCATCATTTGCACATTTTTTGGTTTTATGGTTTGGGAAGCCTAAAAAAAAATTAAATAAAATGTATGCATTACGTAGAGAAAAAGTTTAACCGACAAACTCACATACACACACACACAGACGAGCCCACCGATTTTCCCAGCTGCAAGGGCGGGAAAACTAGCAACTGTAGTTACAATAAATACATATGCAGGACGACTCTGTCGACTCTGTCGCTGGCATTATAGAAATCCCGTTAAACCCACTTAATTCAATAAAACACCTTTCACACACTTTGCGCCAAAGCCGACAACAAACTATAAGGCTGCGAGTGTGTGTGGGGTGTGCGGGGCTTGTGAATGGTGGGGCGGCGCTTGAGAGCGTGCGCCAAAAGCTACTTCACGGCGGCAATTTACGTTTAAAGTTGCTTAAAGTTGCTAACGACAAAAGTTATAATTGCATAACGTGCGTGTGTATATGTACGGGTCCCCGGCTTTTAGTGTGTGTCGCCCTCACTCACACACTTGAACAGAGTGCAGCACACACTTGCAGCTGCACCAGGAAAAAATTATACATGTTTAAGTACTTAGTTTGAACATAAAACTTGAATATCATAAAGGGATTCGCAGGGACTAGCCTTGGGTAATAACTGTTGGAGATGAAATTAAGCCTCCTTTCATGCCTTTTTCATTTTCTTCTCATGCATTTTCCATATCCATTTTATGTCCTTTTTTAAACTGGTAAAGAAGTGCGGTCAGTTGTAAGTTCAAGCCGCTTCATTGCAGTTCTTTCGGAGACATAAAGATAACAAAAGATATCCTTCGAATATTTATGTAAACAATATTTCGGTGCCTTGACATTTTTGTGGACAGTGTAAAATAGCAGCTTAAACGACGTTGCGCTCCTTCCTTGCCTCCGAATTCGTATGCGAGGCAGCATATGGCAGCCGGAAATGAAACGTAAATCAAATAAGTATGCAGCGTAAATGCTGCGCGCACACACACCCAGTTACACACCCACACACACTCCTGGCTACACACAGCCAAGGTACAAGTGTATTGTCATTAGCGACACACAACACACACGGAGGCGGGGAGAGGACAGGGGAGGAGAGCCTGCGATGAATCCGAGACGCTGCTCTTCTCAAATTGAAAAGTTTTGAAGTGCATTTTTCATGAAAGTGGCAGCGATTCGAAAGGAAGGCGAAGGAAATTGTTCATATTATAAAATAAAAGCGGAAAAGTGTTGCGAGCAGGGCAATGATGGAAGGGAAACTACATCAGGCAGTGGGGAGGGGGGGCACGCATGTCCTTGGACCACGCCCAACACCCACCGCCCGCCGCTCGACGTCCACTTCCCCCGATGATTTTCCAACTGTCAGTCAGCGGCAGGTTCGGAAAAAATGTCAACGGCACTGCGGGGAGGCGTGGCCTGGCTGTCTGTCGTTCCTTTCCATTTTCCCCCATTTTCATTACGTTGAAATGCGTTTCGTTGAATTAGAAACATTTCATTTTCGCTGCTACTTCCTATTTCCCGTTTGCCTTTGCTTCGTGCTTGAGTTGTCTGCGATTTCTTCCATTTTCTGAGGCGTTTCCCAGAAGGTGTTGGAAATGTTTTATGTCTTAATAGCTTTTCGCAGGCACACACATTCCAGCTGAAAGAAAAAAGGGGAGTACCGCTCTACTTTAATGGGTTAACGAGTTTTGCCCCTTTTAACCTTTCATTTTTTTTATTGAGGAATCCTCAATTAACGCCGCGGGAGTTGTGAAATTTGATTTCGTCTAGGAAGAGCAAGCACTGGTCTTAATTGAGTTTTAGCTTAACATAATTAAGGCAAGTTTATTCATTTTTTTTTTTTACAAAAATTTATAACTTACCCGAATTTGTTTAAATTTCACGAAATTCCTTTTTGCTAGCAATCTAGCAATCTAGGAAAACATGTGGCAATATTAGCAAATTGTTTTGCAGGTGCAAATGAAGTTCCTAAATCTTTAACTCAATTAAATTATATTCCTGTGTTTAATGAAGAGAAAATGAAGCTCCCAAAAACCCTAAGCCCAAAGCCCCATACAATAGCCGAAAACCGAAATGAAAATGAAACCAAGCAAAACATAATTTCAATTTCCGCTGCAATTATTTGCGGGCTCGCCGGCTGCCGCCTCTTGATTGTTGTCATTTTGTCAGCAGCTTAAATAATTAAAATTATACATGTATGCTGGAACGGTCACCGCCCACATTAACATTCTCCAATTTAGGCGTTGACTGACCAGGACTAGCACAACATTTTCATAATATATGACAACAGCATTAAAGAGGGCCACAAATTTTCAATTTGCCAGCAACCAGGATTTGATGGGGGCGGCCGCGAAAAATTTTCGCATGAAAAATTCAGTTGGATAAATCCGTGATATTGCCGTTCAATGTGAATTATTACCGCCATCGGGCAACGATATCTATACATCAATGCACTGGGAAAAATATTGGACTCCAATTGAGAGCTTTATTATAATAAATTATATAGAATGCTCATTTCCACGGTCTGAACTTAACCAGAATATTTTTTAATATTTTTCTTTAACTAAAAATCGCTTTAAAAAAATCCTTTAACCATTTTTCTGGGTGCATAAGCCCTTTTAGCCGCCATCCTGTCAACGGCATTCAGTGAGCCTGTCACTCTTACGGGGCTAAAAACATTGAGGGTCAATAAAACGGTTGGAAAACACTTTCCCGACTTTAATGCTCCATGGCTGTGTGAGTTTTGGGGGCATGGGCTTGGGGATGGAGTGAAAACGGCATGATTCCGTCTCTCATATCAGTCATCTAACCATTTAGATAGGCCATGGAGCAGCCATCGAGCACTGAGCCATCGATGCGTGGTCGTTAGGAACTGGCTTTCCCCAGAAATTTGCCAGTTTTCCTGTCGAAGAAGAAGATTGCGATATTGTCTGCCTCTGTGCCTCTCGGTTGTATCTTAATGAAGTATCGATTTCCCTGGCCTCGTCGACGATTTCTCGATTTCATGTGCCCTGCGGTGGAGAGAATTCCTTCGAGTCATGTAAATCACTTATTACATTTTCGCTTTCCGTTTGCCGTTTGCCTTACCCCAGGACTGCGACTTCCTTTCTCTGGCTTTCTGTTCGCTCGTTCTGCTTGTTGATGCACAAAAATGGCTTGCAGAAGCGAGGAACTCCCCCAGAGGCGGCAGCGGGGCTGTGGAATCTCGGAACTTAATCTCAAATTAGTTTTAAGCCGTAACGGAATTTGACTAACTGAATTGTCATAATGGCAAATAACAACGAAAATAATGGTCGGAATAAAAACGAAAGCAATCTAAATGCAAGTGAGAGGGCGGGTGTAAGCAAAGGCTCAGCGCACAGCATGTCCTTTTCGTCTTCGGACTGTAAGCGGTGGCGTATACGTGATGACTTTGCAAATGGCATGCCAAAAGATGTGTGTGAGTGTGTATGGTGCGTCTGGGGGAAGTTGTATCGTAATCATATTGAAAGCCCACATCATAAAAAGTATTGGATGCTTTATTCGCATTAGTGCGTCGGTCCGATTCGATAAGGGATAATAATTTGTTGGCTGCTAATGCCAAAGCAATTTCCCCCAGACCTCGGCAGGACTTCGGCAAAGTGTGTGTCCATTAATTATGACGCAGACTGCAAATGGAATATATACATATATACACATAGTTCCCTTAAGTGAGCTATACTTGGCGGCGTATTTTTAGTCCGAGTCATTTATACATATATAAAGATATGAATATGCATGAGCCCGAGCGCTGATGGAGCGATTAAAAAGCTGTCTGACGGTCTCTATCTCCCTCTCGCCCTCGACTTTCGTTACTTTTTCCTTGGCGGCTTTTATTTTTTACGCCGGCTCTCTTTTTTTTTCGGTTCCACTCTGTCAGGCACTTAAACAAATGAAGCTGTCGCCGTCGCGTTATTTATTAGCCAAGCTGGTAAAAATGTTCAGCCTCAAATGCTTTTTTATTAATTTGCATTGCGGCCAACTTACACACACAAATACACACATAGAAGTGGCTGGGAAGAAAGGAAGTGCACTTGGCGAAAAAGGGCAGTGTCAGGACGTAAAAAGAAGCCTTTGTTGCTAAAAAGTCTGCTTTCTAAAAGAATTCGAAAAATTCGAAGGAGCCATTCGCAGAAAATCATAAATACATACATAAATCTTTAAATTATTTGTAATTCCTTTTCAAGTTTATATATTTAAATATTTAATTAATTCAAGTATCCAATAAATTGTTAAAAAATATTTCTCCTCCTGTACCGCCGCCATCTCGCTTAGTGACTGCAATCTGAGCCTGCAACGTGGCTTATTTGTCTGGCCAAAATGGCTGCTCGTCTTCGCTGCCACCACCCTCAGCCCTCTCTCCCCGCTTTTCCCTCCCAGCATTCCCTCTGACAGACTCTTTATCGTATGTTAAAGTCAGGGCACACAAAATTTTTAAGTGGTTTTGCCGAAAGTTTTCGAGAGTTGGAGTTCGAGAGCCTTCAGCTTGGCTTTTGTTTAAAATGTTCCGGCTTTTTAAGCGCCACGCTGGGCTCACAAAGTGGGCGTGGCCAGTCGCATATATACACATATATTTTTTGTGGATATATAGTGGCAGGACTTCTCTCTCACACACACATGGCTGGTTGGCACGCTAATTCGCAGCGGGTGACAAAGTAAATTATGATATTCGCTTCCCGACTAACAGACTGCGTGCACTTCCTGCCACGTCTAGTTGTACCTTTTACAACCTTAAGGGTATATCGAAAATTGATATAGTTGAGCCGACGGAATTTTAAATAATTTTTATTAATGATTATTATAGATATTTATTAATATTTTTTTGTGATTTTATGTACAACTAAGTAAATAAACAAGGTTCGTTTAGAGAGCTCCATTTACCTGTTTTTTTAAATCATCCAAAATCTAAATTAATCAAAATCATAAAAGTAATTTGTTACATTTTCTTCATTAATGCTTATTTGCCAATATCTAAATATTATTACAAAATATTCCTTAAATAATTTTGAACGGAAAACCAATGCCTTACACTGACTACTGAGTATCCCTTTGTATAGAGACCCATCTTCGCCATTCTTTCTTATTTTCCTCTCTTTTTCTTTTCCTCATTTCCCTGCAAATTTTCCGGCGGCCAGCAGCGTCGGCGGCGGACAGGTTCAACGGGATTTTCATTATGCCTGGTCGGTTGGTTTGGCAGGGTTTTGTCCGGGATTGGAATTGGGATTGGGTCTGCGTCTCCGTCTCTGGTTGGGTTTCGGGCCGTGATTTGTTGCACGGCCAATGTCGCGCCCCCGCGATGAGCACTCGGAACTTTGCGTATCTGTTTTTGAGCTTCTTAATGGAAAGTTTTCGGTCGAAATTTACGATTGGGGGTCTACGCGGTCTACGGTGCGGATTTTCCATGCCCCTGCACCGGCGGCGTCATGTGAAGATAAGCCGGGAAGGAGTAGGAACTGCAGCTGAAGCTGATGCTGATGCTGTAGCTGAAAACTGAACTCTGGAAGCTAGCTTTAAGCGAATTAGTTAAAGTTTTCCGCTGCTAGTTGTTGAATGACCGGACCCAGTGGTTGTTACGTCGTTCACAGTTCCCGTCGTGATCTTTGTTTGCATTCCATCAAGGCTTTTGTTTATCCAGTGACGGTTTTGGGAAGTCAGGAGCTCAATTAACTCCTAGGGAAACTTCGAATTTCCCTGAATATTTACACACTAAATAATACTAGGAAATGCACTTAAATTTGTGATATAATTTGTACTTTCTTTGCTCTTTTTCCTACATAAAAATCAGGGATCGTAAATAATTAAATAAATATAATAATGATTACGTTCCCGTTAGACTTTTGCTACCTGATTTTTAGTTACATTTATTTATTGATTAAATTTGGGCAAATAATCTAATAAAAACCCCAAAGAAAGGCCTACATAGTTTTTGCAGATTTTCAAACAAATTATTCTTGTCTCTCAGGAACATATTCCGCCTCAAAGATTTATGATTTTCCCAGCGCACAACTACTGCTGGGAAACTCGCTTTGTTTATCCCCCTTGCTGGGAAATCTGCTGGCCAAGAAAGGTCCGCACATTTTCGTGCAAACTTTGTTAACTATTTAAGACATAATTTAGCAAATTATTTTCTTCCATGCTGCTGCTGCCGAGGAGGGTTCAAGGCGGCTCATAAGTAAATATTATGCAAATGAGGGCCTGGGGACCACACCCCTACCCTTAACCCACCTGCGCCCGCGCTTAACCCCACTCCCAGTTGAAGCTAAGCTGCAGCGAAAGTTACTCTTCCCTTACTCCTTCTGTTCTTTTTTTATTCGCTGGAGCAGCTGGCTGGGAGCCACGTCCTTGCCATGGCTGTTAGTTTTTTAATCCTTTGCAGTTATTAATTTAATCGCACAGCTGCATTTCAGTAGCAGGCAGGGAAAGCGGGCTGGGAAAATCTGATGGAGAGGCAGAGGGAAAAGTTAGTGGAAACTTTTTGGCTGCCATCCGTGACAGTCAGTCCTGCCTGCCTGGCTTGACAAACGCGACAAACGACACATAAATCCGACGTTGGCTTTAATTAGTCAGTGGATTTGTTGTCAAAAAGTTGTAACACTTTCGCTTAAATTATTCATGTAGCTGCCGCAGCCGCTGAGCCGCGTCAAAGGCCGCCGCCAAATAGGTAAATCCGCGCAGTTAATGGCGTTTAATGCCATAAATTATCCAAGTCGCGGCACCACTCCGAAGCCATTAAATCTAGCTTACAATTAGACACGAAACTGTTTGTTTACCTTTCTTGAAATTATCATCGATAGGCAGCGGTTGAAAACTTAAGGAAAACAACAGGAACAGAGGGAAGAATTTTAAGGACCTTTTAAACCGATATTAAAGTCTTTATTCCACTTCGTTTTAATCAGATTTTATTTATGGGAATCATTTCTGGCCTCTAAGTAGCATTTAATTGTTTTCTAAGTGGACTATTTAAAGAGCAACGCCTTCCAGAAGCTTAAACCTTGTTATTAAATATTAATCTACAAATTATCTTCGTTGGCATAAATTAATAAACGTGGCTTCAATGCACTAAAATTATCTTTCAAATTTTATTAAGTTTCAATTGAGTCAAGCTTAATTCTGCACAGAAAGAAATGACATTATACAAAGAAGCATTACAATTTACATTTAAGAAATTATTAAAAATAAATAGTCATTAAATAAGGAATTACATTCTCTTTATTCTTTAAAAGAATTTGTTTAAAATATATCTTACAAAATCAAAGTCTTGAATAATTTTCCCAATATTTCGTCTTTCGGCCTAACCCTTTATTTTATTATTTTCGCTGGGAAAATTGCATCAAAATATTTAAGAAACTGATATCCCTCAAAATCAAAGACTTCGTAATTTTCCCAGCATTTTCTCTCTCTGGCTAGCCTTTTATTTGATTGTTTTTCCCCACACAAACCAACAACCAAACAGACAAACAGACAGACTGTCTTATGGCCGCATTATGCTTTAACTGATTTTCGCATTTGAATGATTTATGCTTCCCGCCAGACTCATTCGCATTTATTTGAGCCGTTTTACCTGCCGGGCCAACGCCTTTGGGAGCCGTTGTCCTTTGCCGCTCGTTTTTCATAATTTTGCATGTGATTTGCGCTTGTTTTTAATATTTCCCCAGATTTCCAGGGTGCTTCTGTCTGTATTTTTTGCCAATCGATAACCAAATGCGTGTGAAATACGCCCCAATGGCATATGTTGTAGGACATAAATTTATCAACAGGTTAACAAGTGACTTACAGGGCTCGAGAGAAGGCAAAAAAGTCGCATGTTCATTCATTTATGGCTTGACTTTTCATGAAATTTTACAAGCTAACAGAATCATTTTACGCATCATTAACGTTTTTGTATTTCATATGCAAATTTCGCCTAGTCCTGGTCCTCCTCTCGTCTTGTGGATCCTTCCAAGACCGAACGTCTGACAGACGTCCGAACGTCCAAACAAAGTCAAACTTTGGCAATTTTCGGGAGCGGGTGTGTGTGTGACCGCTCCATTAGTGAGGTTCACTGCACATCACAACGGGTGAGGGTCCTGGCAGGACCCAAGCCCACATTGGCCACATTATGTGCACGCAATGAGCCTTGAAATTTAGTTTTCGGTTAGTTTCAAAAGGGTCAGAGAGTCGGGATTTCTCTGTCTCTGCGGCCGACACTTTTCGGTGAAGCTTACTTCTCCTTTTACTTTACTTTTTTTGTGCTCTGCATAAGTGGCCGTGACAGGGACCACCTCTCATTACGGCCAAATAATCGTAAATTGCCGCCGACTTACGCTGCATCGGCCATTTAAAGAGCCATTAATTAATCGCAATTAAAGTGATTTTCTTTCGCATTTCTGTGCCTGTGTCAGTACCTTCGGGGCCTTGCGACGCACGGAGGCTTCTTTTGTTGTGGTCGCCACTGATTGAGCCTGAAATTGCCGCAATCGTCGCGATAATGAGCCGTAATGCATAATTATTGCAATCTGCTCGGGCCGGCTCTCTTCTGGCCATTGGAAATTACGCAGAAAGTCCTGGTCCCACTTGAGTCCAGTTGTATACTTCTGTTTGATAATTAACAATGCACAGTGCTCTCGGTATATGTATATGCCACTCATCAATCGTTATAATCGGGGCAACTCGTTAAATATATTTGAACAGTCACCAGATCCGGCTGGGATTGTCTGTCAGTGCGATGGATCTAAATGCTTCAGGCTACAAAGACTAAAAACAAATTCCCAAATATTCAAACAGCCACTGGGAGAAAATTAAAAATAATTAAATTACAAGTTATTATTCTACTCTATAGAGATTTTAATATTTATGATTATTGAAAGGAACATATTTATAAGTTTTAATACATTTTTTTGTATTGATAGATTGTTTAATTAAAATTTTGTATTTTGAGAATTAATCAAATTTTGGAACTAGTTGGAAATTGTAAGGAATCTAAAGGATCTAAAGTTAAATCAAGTAAACTGCTTGTACAAAAGAAATATTGGTTTTCTTTTTTGAATATATCTTTCTAAAATCATCTTATCAAACAATTATTTAAATTATATTATTAGATCATATTTTTTCTCAATGCACACCGACGTACAGATTAGGATGTATGGTAAACAGATGCTCCAAGTTCGAGTGTCGGACGTGTGTGGTGTCGGTGAGGCGATAAGTGACATTTGAGTGAAAGCTTTGGCTCAGCGGCAGTGTGAACGTTGGAGTCCTGTGTGTGTGCTAGTGTGTGTGTAAGTGGCAGTGTGTGTGTGCTAGGAGCGCGCTTTGGCAAGCCAACAAATATTTATCTATGCCAGTGGCCATTTAGCCAGAGCCTGCCAATAAAATTGCCATTTCTGTCATTGTCAGCTTAACAGCAAACTGAGCAACAGACAATTTCACGAGTGTGTGTATATGTAGTTAAGTAGTTGTGGGGGTGTGTGTGTGTGTGCGTGTCGCTTTGACAATTGATTAAATATGTGAAGTGTGCGCAATTATGTCAATTAAATGGAAATTACTTTATACCTCGGCCAATGCTCTTTTGTGCCTGACAAATCACACGGAGACACAAAACGTGTTTTATTGTCGAAAATAACTGATGCATAAAGTGAATAATGAGCGGCTCGACTGGATATCCTCTATCCTTCCCTCTCTCCAGAGAAGCCCGAAAATAATTGGCTTGGCCCCTGCCTCGCCATATGCTGTTGTCACCTGGCAACCGAAAAGTGTTTTGGCCAAAATGCACAATTCATTAGCTGAACAGCATTTTCTCGCAAAATAATTGCGTCGCTCGAAATAATTGGCAGACAAACAAAAGGTGTTTGTAAAGGAGTTAAGGATATGCGGCAATGCCAATTTATAAATAATAATATTGAGAGTGAACTAATCAATAATTATAAGTAGAATATGCATATGTTTAAAGGGACGAGGAGATACCTTATATACCTAATTATCTTTAAACCTCTTCACAACATATTAAACCCAAACTAAATAACCGATTTACAGTAATTTTTCTTTACGAATAGAAAAAATATTATAATTTTCCCTACTAGCCAAAACCAAAACAATTAAGAGAGCCTAGAGAGTGGCGGAAATCAAGGCTCGTTTGCATGGTCAGCTGGCTTTGGCTTGGAACAGATTCAGCTGCAGATACGATTACATGGCATGTCCTGGCTAGCTCCTGGCTTCACTATATCCCATTCCAATTCCCATTCTTGTTCCCCTGCTGCCGCTTTCAGCTACTTGGAGTCCTGGCCCAAAGCGCGTGTGTTAATGGCAAAACGTTTAATGTTTCTGGTCACGTAATAAATCCAAATCTGTGCTCTGCGCTGTGCACGCTGTCACTTCCGTTTTATGATTTAATTTGTAATTTACTCCGAGGGCTGCTCCGCCCAGTCTTTGTTGATCTTTTCTTCTCATTCGGCTTCCCATCCTCCCATTTTTTTGGCAGTTAGTTAAGTTGATGTTGTTATTTTTGACAACGATACCTGAGGGCATATGCTCGGGGCTGGAAGAGGCCTGGAAATATGTTTCGCTGCCATTTCGATTATGGCGAATAGTTAACTTTTTGGCAGCAAACGCAGTATGGGGAGCAATTTCCGCTCCGACTCCGGCTTCAGCTCTGGGAGGATACGGATGATGGATACAGGACAGAGTCCTGTTTGACTGACTGCCACTTAAATGCGCCCTGAGAAATAATCAATCCCCGGCTCCAATCACCGCCGTTGTCCAATCAAGCTGGCCTTAACAATCCCGGGAAAAATGTTTTTCGGGGGCCACTAACAAGCAGGCGGAAAAATATGGTTGCCATATCAGCATAAGCCATCCTTTTTCACGGTCCTCAACTACCGAATATGTCCTTTTGCGATGCCACTCATTGGGAGTCGCCAGAGATATGTTTACTACACATTCAAATAATGCTGATTAGGTTAAAGAATTATTTTATAAACAGAAGATTGGAGTTCTCTTGACTTTTTTAATATTTTTAAACCAGTTAAGTTTTAATTTGTATTTCTTACCTTTTAAATAGCTTTTATAGCCCTGAAAAATTAACTTCTTTCTTTCTGTGCATCCAAACTGTCAACTAGGCAACCAATCCCCCGGAACTTTTCCTTTTTTCACCCCTCAACTTGATCCTTTTCCTGACTTTTGCTTTAAATTAACACCTCTGGGAGGCGGCTTGACTTTTATGGTCTACTATTTTGCATATCCCAGCCCCACAAATTGTATATGGAAAATCATTACACACACACATGCTTAGCGAAAGCATAGGCCGAGCTCCTTTGGAGCAAGCCTCTAGCAATTCATTTTTCGTCCTTTCGCCAACCCCTACCCCCTCCAGCGAGTCCTCTTCAAAGAAAAATTACCTTTTTCGCGTTACCAGGCCACGCCCACGCCCACAAGGCAGTAAAAGTGTTTCGACTTAGAGCCAAGGGGGACTTGACTTGGGTATGCGAAATATCAGGGGGCTTTTCCAGAGGGCAGAAAGGGGATGGGGAGCGGTCTTTAGTGGTGATGGGGAAACTATCTTTTCACGCTTTGCAAGCTGGAAAATTTCAACATTTTTAGGCACGTTTGGCCTGGCAATGCACCTCGTCGCCGGGGATCCCTTCGCCTTTCATTGCCCCCAGACTCGTCAGAGCTGTCAACGCCTCGATGCGTTTATGCCCCCTCTGCATGTAAGTGCACTGAGGAAAAGTCAGGATCACAGTGAAATCAGGGTAATTTTAAAAAGAAAACTGGGTTTTAATTAAATTATTATTAATAATAATATTAAAATTTATTAAATTCGTAAAGTAAATTAAGTGAGCCAATTAAATATAATATTTGAGATTTCTATATTTCCAAATATTTAATTGTGCTTTTAAAAATGCATTCACATAACAACTTAAAATAATAAATTACCACTCAGAGTTTCGCAAAAAGCTATAGAGTTATTAAAATGTAAAGTGCTTATTAAACTAATTTTAAGCTGGCTTAAAAAGCAAATTTTAATGCCTTTAAAATGCTGTATTTTTCGTTAGGTGTGCGTGGAAGTGTGAGGTCTGAGGATATACATTTTTCTAACGCCAATTGCTTTTAACACCACTCTGAACGGAGCTGGGGCTAGATCGGAACATGCAAAGTTGCTTTGCCTTCATCTTTTGCCTTTTCTGCGGCGATTGTTGTTGTTGTTGCTGTTGGCGGGGAGGCCGACAAAAGCAGTCGAAAGGATGTCGGTCGATGGCCGATGGTCGATGGGTGGATGGCCGATGCATGAGCTCCATTCGCACTCGTATCTCGGCCGGCCAGTCCGTCGTCCTTCGTCCCATGTCCTGACATATTGCAAGTGCCTCATTGGGCAGTGAGCTGCGATTATGTGTGCAACAAACACACATACACACACACACATTCACATGCGCTGATTGCATGTCCTGGCCGCTATCTGTCTGTGTGTGTGTGGCGGAGCTTCCGTTGCCTTTCACCAAACGGAAGTTGGGCGCCCTAAACGATTTGCTTGTTTCGTTTGCCTGAAATATTCAAGCCTTGCCAGGAGGCACTACTAGCTCCTAGCAGCAACTCCGATTCACTTAAGAATTAAGAGATATTTCGGCAATGAGTTGGCTGGCTCACTTTTTGAAATACGGCTTTGGCTTTGCATACAAATGGGAGGCTTCATTGATAATGCACAAAAAGAAATGAATGAATTTTATGAAGTTCTCAATTTATAAAATGTCTAAGTTAGCTTTTAGTTTTATATATTTTTCAAATTCTTACTAAATTATTTGGTTTCTTTTTCTTACAGATTTAATAACAACAAATGGGTGAGTCCATAGAAATGTTATATAATTTTCTAAAAATTATTTAAAAATCTTACAACACCTGGAAATGAACACAAGCTTCTGGTTTTTGGGTTTTCAGCTAATAAAAATATGGTTTTTACTTTATAGCTCCGAAAGCTTCCTCCCCTTTTCTTTGTCTGCAGTCTAAACTTAGGCGTGGCCCAGCTATTTGTAACCATTTAGTTTACTTAATTTGGCGTGTAAAGTGCTGTGGTCTGGTGGAGTATACACGGGGAATCCCCTCCCACTCGCTCTGCAAGTAGATGAATGTTTGTTTGTGTTATTAATGTCGCTGGCTGAAAGTCCTGGAAAGTATGCAACGCAGCTGGCCAAGGGCTATTTTATTGCATTGTCAATTTAATGGTGTGGAAATGCTTTACGAAGAAAAGCTGCTTCACTTCGACTTCGTCCTGCTCCTGCTGCTGCTGCTGCCACTCAAACACTCTCGCATCTCGCAGATGGCCAGCAGTTCGATGCTTCCTTGCACGACTCAGACCTCGAAGCTCGAACCTCGGACTCGAGTGAAATAAGGCCAGGCGCTTAATGCCTGCACAATATTTATTGTCATGTTTCATATTCCTATATACGTAGCCTGCCGCCTCCCATTGCCACTCCTGCTTCTCATCCTCCTCATTTTTTTGACTTTGTTGCATGGCTACAAAGTAGCCTCCGACTCTGACTCCGACTCTGGTTCTGATTCCCCCGGCTGAGCCTGCATTGTTTAGTTTTGTACTTTGGCTGCTTGATGCTGCTACCGCTGCTGCTGCTGCTGCTGCTGCTGTGTCAAGCGATTTGTAAAACGCCAGGCTGCAGGACGAAGGACCTCGAACAAAAAACATTGAGGCTGAGCTGCTGGCCAGCCGTTGCCAGTACAAGAGATAAACGGAAATTATTAAAGTGCTCTGCCAGATTTATGAAAATGTATTCGTGTTTCCGTTAGCATTCCCCGGCAGTGCATATTGAAATTGTTGAAAAACCATTTTCTTTATTTTTCTTTTTCTCTTATCGACTATTAGTTGGGCTTTTAATAAAATAACTTATCAGAGAAAATAGAGTCTAGTAAATAGGGAAAATCTTGATCGGCCAGCTTTGAAATGTTATAAACACAAAAGGCTTTTTATGTTGCGATTTATTCGAATAGAATGGGATTGTTACTCTTTTTTATTTGTTGAAAACACTGATATTTACCTATATTGACTTAAATACTTATTTTTCTTCTTTATTTTTTCATCACAACTAATTTAAAAATACAGTTCTATGGGTATTGAATCACCAAACATATGCATATATTCCGTATTCGATCAGGCTTTGGCTTTATCCTTTATTAAGCCCATAAAAGAGCCTGAATATAGGAGGCAGAGGAGTAACAGTAGGGTCCTTGGCATAAATCATTTTCATAAATAAGTTTATGTACAGGTTGCAGGTGGAGGGGCATAATTTAATCGAAGGCAATAAATTGGCATTTAAATGTAATAAAGACGTGGAAAATAATTACAGTCGAAAGCAGAGCCCACGCTTTCATTACTTAATGCCACCGAAAATGCCCTCACCTCTGCTCAGCTGCCTCTCTCTCTCTATTATTCTGGCAATTTATGTACAACTTTTGGTGCAGAATTATGCACATATTTTTTCGTCAGACTTCATTTCATGTGGCCCGGTGGCTTTGGGCGCTTTCGGCGCCCTCTCTCGACTCCAGGCTCTTGGCCTTTGTCGAATTGTTATGGCCGGCGAATGACAGTTAAGTGACATTTAACGGTTAATAAGCCTGACAGATTTACAACTGTCAGCGACGTTTAAAAATAATGAACATCAGCAGGACATGGCAGGACAGAGGAAAATAGCCGAAGCGATTTGGCCAAATTGACTGCGCAAAGTGAATTATTAATGTCATGTGGGGGCTCAGACTCAGACAGACTGAGACTGGGAAAATGGTTGAAATAGTAGAGAAAAGCCCATCGGCCCGGCACTAAATGTGCTTCTATTTAGTTCCAAGTGCTGAAAATTTACTGTGCGTATTAAATAAATGCGATTTTCCGGCACGTGAACCAAGGAACTAGGCCCAGAAATAAAAACAGAAAAAAATACACGAGAGAAAAACAAGAAAAAGCCAGTGAAAACTTAACCAAAACAAAATACAACCAACCGGGACACACACAAAAACAGGGAATAAGACAGCGGCAAGGACAACGCTCATAAAACATAAATTTAATTTATGTGCAATTTTAGCAAGTCGTATAAATTTTCCCCAAAGGGAGAGGGCAGAAGACAAACCAGCTGGGCAGCCAAGTGTCCTTGAAAATGTCGCATTGTTGTTCTTATTTATAGCCAAAAGCTGGGGCGCTGAAAGGGTTTTATATTTATTCTGGGGCCATATTTGTTGCACACACGATCCTAGACTCGCTCTCTCCTTGAATGTTAATGAATTGTTACAAATTCATGGCGATGTGCAGGATAAACTGCCCTAGGACAAGCGGAGCATTTGTGGCCCGAGCAAATATTAATTAAGCCAAAATGCATCCGAACCCTGGCTTTGACTGGGCTTGTTAATAAACTCAATTGCATTTACGGAGGCATTTTTAAATGATATCCCGAGTAACGACTCAACAACTATGTTTGCAGCTCAAACATGCTTTGGATTCAATTTGCTGCACATTTAATTTGCAATTTTGGCAATGCAAATATGTAATAATAGAGCCGGCAGAAGTTGCTCCCTCTTTGTGCCCGTAATTTGCTCAGCAAAAGAAATAAACACACTGCACCTTGGAAATTTCTAGTTTCGCCCTGAATTTGATTGTCAAACTAGGTTCAACTGTCCGCATTTGTTTGCCAAACTTTCGGCAGGCAGTCGGCAGGCAGAGTAAACAATTTTCCAGTTGCCAAACTTTAGCATTTGCTTGAGAAAAGAAAACATTTCCTTCTGTGATCGCCCAGGATCACAGAACTTTGGCCGAAACTTGTTTCCGAAAACAGGATGCATTAGCCCCGAATGCAGAATTTAATTGCCTCGGCCACAAATCAACATTTTCTCTCGTTTTTACCTAAGGGAAGTGTGGAATTTATGGCAGCCTCAGTAGGGGCTTCGCTTTTCTTAGCTCCTCCCTCTGCGAGGCCATAAAATCGTTTTGCGGTCAATGAATTCGGTGAAAACGGCCCGGAAAACTGTCGCTCTTTAAAGCGAAATAAGAAATTTATGAAGTTCACAGGCCGACTCAGACTCGAAGGAGTCTCTGCCTCTCTCCTGGGCACGTACAGAAATACGGAAAATCCCAGCAGTTACCATTTTCCAGCTGGCCTTGTTTCTGGGCCAGCATCTAATTCATTTGGGGAAAGTTATTTATTGTATTATTTACCACTTGAGCATTGAAACTTTGTCAATTGTTTGTGTTTGTCTGACCGGAAAGTTTGAGTCGTACTTTGAATAATCTTTTCTGGCTTTCAGCACTTTAATGTGGATTCGCCACAAAAAACAGCCCTGTTCCTGGCATTCATTTTATATACTCGGATTATTAGTATTTAAAAAAGTGATTGACAGAACAGGAACAGTTGGAAATATGACCGACAGGCTACAGATATTGATGAGATTATTCGCCGAATTTTATTGCAATGCAGACAGCAGATGCAGATTGAGGTTTAATTTGATCTCAGATTGACAAGTTGTTATTTTGCGAATAATTTCAGGCTTTCCAGCCATCAAATTATTGTCACAATAATAATCATTCGACGAGGCACATTTTCCATTAACCAAAATTATTTAAATTACCTTACAGCAAATGTAATTAGGCTTTGCTTTGAGTAAACACACAGGCCCCGAAAAATAATGCCAAGAATCCTCGACAAGCCGCAGACCCACCCCACAGAGCTGAGACCTTCGACCGCAGCACATCCTTCGTTATCTGTAAAAAGCCGCAGACCCTTTTCCCCCTCTCCTGCCCGGAATTTCCAGAACATTTCCGGAGTGTTTACCTAGCGAGTGTGATCTGCACTTAATTAATATGATATTCGTAAGCCACTCGGCAGCGTCTTGAGAGGCATCCTGCCGCCTCCCGCCTGCCGTTGCCCTGGCCAACGGAAGAGCTATTTTCCTTGTTCCCCGTTAATTAACATATGTAAATGCAGAGGCGAAAAATCAAAACTCGTCGCTGCCATACTTATCAAAGAGGTAGCAGCCAGGACATTGGGCCTTGGGGGTTGTTTGCACTTTGCATTACTTGGCAACTCGCTTGGATTTTTTCGGATAATCGCCGCCAGTGGCTTTCACTCACGTTGCGGCAGTTAAAAACTCGCAAGGAGGCCATAAAACTCATTGCTATTCCCAGCGATAGTTAGTAGTCTTCTTCGAGATGGAGAGATTGCAGCCGGGGCTTTATATTATTTTATTTTATTTAATTTAATTAAAGCCGCCGAATCCACATCGCACCGCACAGCCAGCGGCGCGTTGACAAACCCACAGCCTAGCGGCAGGCAGGCTCATTTAAATACAAATAATTTATGAATGCCTCTGCCGAGGCGGGGCTCCGACAGCTGTGCCAAGGCTTTTCATATTTTTTACATTTATTTTTAATTTTAATGCTGGCGCTGCATTAAATGCTTTTTAACTTATTTGCCGCCGCCCCGCCCCCGCCGCTCTCGTCCATTGTATTCCGCTTTATTCTGACAACATTAAGCAGATTACACACACACTCGCATATATTCGCTGAGATTATTAAAAAGTTAAGAACTTAAAGTGCCGCATAATGAGATGCTACAGCATTTGCATTCATATGCGGCCCGGCATTTAATTAATTTGCCCCGTTCCGCCAACAGTGCGTATACGCGATGCGGCGATGTGGCGATGCTGCGACAGCACCGATCGAACTGCCATTAATTGCCAAGGAGTGTTTCCGCAATTGCCCCAAGCCCTGCGGTGCCACTTAATAACGTTTCGTTTGTGGCCCAAGGATTGGGGAAATAAGGACCAAGGAGCGACCAGTCAGACAGTCAGGACATTCAAGGGCGGCAATCAGCGAACGATTTATTGATGACCAGCCTCGTTGACTCCTGACCTCGCCACCGTCTATGGATTTCAATCAACAGTGAGGCAACCGCAAAATCAGCCACTCAATTGGGGCAACAATAAATAATGCAAGCCCCTTGTGGCATACGCTTCAGTTGCACAGGATAACAAGTATCTGTTAAATAATGTATAATCAGATAGGAATAGTTGTAATATTCACTTTTAGGGAATTTTATCGAAGGGAAAGGTCTGGAATTATAAAAATGATTTCGAAAATATTGTAAAGTTTGATCGCATTTAACGTTAAACGAAAAATATCTCATTTAAAGGTCTAAATATCCTTATTATCTGAAAAAAATTCTAAGCAAATTTGTATTTGATTAATTTGTCTCTTTTGCCATTATGTTTTTCTGGAATATTCAACAGATTAATTTATTGGTAAAAGGATAACTTGCTAAAAGTAGTTAAACACTTCCCTGTAGTCCAGTGTAATCGCAGGAGCGGAGCCCTAGCGAGGCAATCGAATATTGGAAACTGCCGCAACTAGATATCCTCGTATCTTGAAAACTTTATTGACAAAGCACATTTGGGGTTTATCAATCTACATATGACATCTGAGAGCATTTTCGGGGTAAACGTATTTGTGGTTAACTGATGAAAGTTTTCTGTGGCCAAAGTTTGCAGCCAACAATCAATTCCTCCGGTCCTGTCGGAACCGTAAAACAAAGGGGGATCAGCAGCAAAAAGAACCAAAATAAAGCAAGACACAGAAAAAAAAAACTGGGTGAGAGGAGGTGGTAGAAGAATAACTACTTAGGCAATTTTCAAGTGATGTCCTTGCCTCAAGTGGGGCCGGGTCCTTGCCCCTCTTTTTTTTCTCTCCCTCTCTGTAAATGTGAGTACTTTGTGGTCATCTGCCATACGCGTCATCGTCTTCGTTTCATCCCTGGGTACCCCCGTTTCCCTTTCATCTGCTGGAGGGAATCCCCCTACCCAGTAAAGTAACTAAAACAAACGAAAACAAAAACAAATGGCCATAAAAATGGACAACGGCCAACGCGCTGATAAGCTGCAAATAATTTGTGGAACTGTGTGTGCCGGGGGTGTACGTATGCGTGTGTGTGTGGCTCAGTACTGCCAAACCCCTTGTTCAGCAAAAATTAAATAAAAAAATGACAATAAAATGATCTAACCATTTTTAGTTAATTTAATAAGTTTTCAAGATTTTTTAGGCAATTAAAAAACCCTAGAAAAATGTGGAAAATATTATTACTACCTTAATATTTTATTTAAAAAATATATTGGTGTCAAGACCTTTTAAAAGTAGTCTGACATTTTCTTCAGCAACTATTGAGTACTTTTTTATAGAGAAAAATAAATCTATATTCTCGTGTGGTCGAAATATATCCACAAAATGGCCAAAACTGACATCTCTGCCAATTTCAAAGGCACTTCAAAAACACGCAAACAACAGCCGCAACAACAACAACAAGAATTTGGCCCGGCCAAATGCCTCCGTCTGTCTGTCTGGAGGGTGAGTGTGTATTTGTGTGTGTGTGAATTAGGGCTTTATGTTATGGCATATCTGTGGACCCATAGACCGCCCCCAGAGCTCCACCCATTGGAGTGGACAACGCTGTTGATAAGAACTGGAGTGTACATGGAAAATATTAAGCATAATGCTTAAGAGTTTGGCAGAAAATGGTTGAAACAGTATTTTGATATACAAATTTTAATTGTAATTAAGATTGGGTTTTTATTTAAAGAGAGTTGTTCACTTTTTCAAAACGAATCTACTTTCATTGCACGCAGTGTACTTCTTGCGTTATGGTCTGGCCAAAGACTGAAATGTGATTTCTGGCTCATTATTGTCGCATTTTCGGTTCACTTGCTGTCGCTGCCCCTCAAAGCCTGTTAATTATGGAATTATTTGTCCCTTCGCTTTGTCAAGCATTAATTTGCAGATCCCTGGGTCCTGCCGATCAAGGTCATCCAATCAAAAAGCGAGTAAATATTAATGAAATGCAAATAAATTGGAAGGGAGCACAATTCCAGCAATTCGCTGGGTTTTCACCAGCAACGCAGCTACTAAATATGACTCTCATTAGGGCCTTTGGTTTTATTTCCCCGACCAACTATATAGCCGCCGATAAGCCGCCACAACGTGCAACTGCAAGTGAACATTTCAGGGTGCTACGTTTTTTCGCTTCCTGGGCGGACAATAAAAATTGAGCTAATGCAAACACAAAACGCCAGCGTGCGAAAACTGGTAGTATATTTGCATACGCTTTTTTCGGACCAGCACTCGCTCGGCCCGGTTTATTGACTGAAATGGCAGTGCGCTGAATGGCCGAAACGCAAAGCAGGAAACTGCCAAATGGCCATAGCCAAAGCCATAGCCATGGCCCTGGTCCTGGTGCTGGTGCTGGTGCTGGCCAAAAATGAACGGCTTACGGTTTTTAAGCGCAAGTTATGGGCCATCATCGTGTGTCGATTGGCGGTGGTTTTAAATTTCAATAAAAGTGAATTCCAAATGGCAGCGAAAATAGTGCCAGAGTTCAGGGTTACACGGAAATAAAGTTGGATGAAATGTTTAGAATCAAACCACATCGCAAAAACTTTATTTATTTCATTAATTACAAACAATTATTTAATAAAGAAAGTGCATTTATAAAATCGATTCCGACTATGAAGTGACAGCAGATAAGGCCGATATATCGAGTCTGTATCTATATCTGAAGGGAATATTAATTATTTTTCCCTCCTTACGATATTAAAAATTATATTAAAATACATATATAACTTGGATGAATATTCCATCTATTTTATTGATATTCTTTTGGTCCTGTGTGGCATGTAATGCAAAATGGCAGAACAACACTGTTAAACAAATCGGTGGATAAAAAAACGTGGTGCTGCTGGTTTTTCCGCTCCAAACCAAACCGAACCTGAAACGAAATGGAAAACAAAAGGCAGCCGGCAGCGAGGTAAATGCAGCAAGGACGAAGGACGCAGAGCACGGGGACGCTCCAACGCATGACATTTATGCCTGACATAATCCGCTTACACAACAGGATAACAAGATGAGCACTCGTACATTTTTAATACGCTCGAGATACAATAATTTATATGCGTGGCACGTAAGCGCCCGGCAGCATCAGCGCCAGAATCACTAGCGTTGCCACAAAACCGAGGCTCCCAAGGACCTGTGGAGATCTAGGAACGAACTAGGAGCTGAGGGTAGCCAGGAATAAGGTGGGATAAACAAAAAAGTGCGTCTAGAGCCCGCCGGCTGTTCCTTTTTTGCCATATCCATATCCCTCCTACCCCCTGCCAGGGTTCTCCAGCAATCCGCAGCATATGGAGATTAGCGGTGGGATAAGAGGCACGAGAGAAAAGAGACCAAGAAAGGCACAAGAAGACAGTGATTAAAAAGGATATAGAAAAGCCAGAACAAAATAGTTTGTTGTTGGCCCAATATATACTTATAATTAATCTTAAGCCAATGGTAAACTGAGTGGGAAATACCTTTTTCGGTAACTCGTTGATTGGCATAGCATATTCTACAGGTTATAGGTTATAGACATATTCTTTAGGTTACAACCTTTAAACTGCAACGATTTTGTGAACTAAACTTCAAGCTGGCTTTTCCCAGAAAATTCGCTCCGGCACTTGTAGAATCAGCTAACGAGGTCAATGGAATCCGAATTCGAATCTGAAGCCCACGAATGCGAAACAAACAACTAGTGAGGAGGAGGAGGAAAAGGGGGAGGAAAGCCGGAAAAACATCCCGGCCAAGTTAGAGGCAATGTCAAGAACCATTTACACACGACGGCAGCAGCGGCAGCAACAATTTATGCGTTTTTGACTTGGTTCCTTGTTTGGTTTTCTGTTTTTGTGTTTTTCGGTTCTCTGTTTTTGGTTTTCCTTTTTTTTGTTGTTGTTTTTCTTTTCCTTGCTGCCGCCCCCTCCGATTTTCCCCATACAAAGGCGTTAAATTTAGGAACGCCCACACGTAAGCGCGTCAATACTCGGCTCGTGTGTGGCTGTGTGCGTGAGCACTTTATGTCTTAAATAAGTCAACAACAGGAGTCACAGGACGCTCAGGAGCAACGGAACCGCACAACAACATTGAGTGGAGAAACACGTCTCCGCCAGCTTTGTTTACACTTCTGTGGGTTTTGTTTATGATGTCAAATAAAAGTGCACAACAATACCAAATAAATATTTTATTACTTTGATGAGTCCGTTTGTCTAAAAAAAAGAAGCCACCAACGTTACGGAAGGAATAACGGCTGAGCAAATCGAACGGTGACATCCGCCACAAGGAGGGAACTTTAAGGATAATAAAAGAGGAAAGAAGTTAAAGCCGTCTGTGAGATTTGATCTCCGGCAGGATCGGCGGCGGCGGCGGCACACACTCGTAAACAGCTTTTGACAAATGTGCGCCTAATAGAAATAAATGCAAATATAAACTTGTCCAAACTCAAAATGCTCACGGGCCTGTCGTCTGTCAGACATTGTCCATTTGTCAGCGCCAGTCGTCGACCTCGCAGGGCGCTGGGAAACGCTACTATGAAAATCGGTAGTGGGAAATGCAGGGGAAAAGCGCCAGCGAAATGGGAGCGAGGCTGACGTCTGTCTCCGCGCTTTATTGTCTCACTCGGTGTGATAAACATCTTGGCCTATTGCCGCCAGTATATTCCCCCTATGCTCCCATATATACATCTCATTTCTTGGCCGACTTCCGCTTATCATTAAGCATTATCGCGCCAACGTATGTATTTGCGACTGACTTTTTATTGTCTCCTCTCGCGCCCTCTGCCTCCCTCTCTCTCTCTTTATCTAGCTCTGTCTCTGTCTCAGCTTTGTTGCTTTTATGTTGATTAAATTATAAAATATTTATTTTGCAGTCGCAGTGCTGTGTGCCGCCACTGTATATAAATTTTAGGTTTTATTGTGCGTACCACGCGGCGTATACACAATATTTTTGCCGGCATGTGTCAACGTCTACTTCTCCCGTTGTCCCCGAGTCCAACGAGTGTCAAATCATTTTAGAGTGATTTTCCTCTCTGGCTCTTGGTTTTTTCGGAAAAACTAAGACTAAGTGGATTCCTTTTTGAAGCCTCAATCTTCTTAGTTTCATATTAACCACAAAAACAAATGTATTTCGGGAGGTTTCCTGGTATTTTATTATTTTCTAAGGACTATTACATTTTTAACGAAAATGAATGCTTTGTTTATGCTTAGTTTTTGATGAATTATTATCTTATTTTTTATTAAAGGAAATTATTTAATTGATTTCATAGTTTCGAAATGGTAAAAGACGCTCTCTATTATTTTCTATATCCAACTATAGATAAATAAATAAAGCTAAACAATTCCTTAGCCTCTAGTTTTTGACGATAAAGTCTCTCAATTAACACAAATTGTTAAACACATCTTTAATCTTTCTTCTTTGTAAAGATCTACTTGACATGTTCTTAAGTATTTTTTAACTTCTTGTACTAATTGCTTAATGACAGATAAGAAGCGTTAAATGATTTGAGAACAGTTCAATGATCTGCCTTCTGCCTTATCTCATAATGTTTGTTTGGCTTGCTAAAACAGGTTTCTCAATTAAAAAATATATCTACAAATTCTACAAGAACCTTTAAAAACATTCGTTTGTCTCTGATTCTCATTAGTTGGAAATTGGGGTCTTTGAAATGCGGCTGTCGATTGTCCTTTTGCTAAGCCTGGCCATTTGGCTTTGCTGCTTTACTTCTAAAGCCTCTGCCGTTTGCTGCAAACCCTCGCACGTCTCCTTTGAGTTGGCCGACAATGGCAAGGGCCATACCTGCGGAAGGTTTGGGGGCAAAAAGGAGAAACACGGCAACACCTGTACGGCTAAGATTTGCGGCAATGGTGACCGAGTCGTTGGCACCTGGTGCGGCCGGGGCAGGTGCAATCCCAGTGGATGTCACTGCAAAAAGGGCTGCCTGCCCGGCAATGCCGCGGAGAGCTTCCGCAATAAGCATGGTTTCTTTAACTTTGTCTATGTGAAGTGAAAGTAGTAATAAAAACTTATTTAAGGGGTTGTAAAAGCAACCTGAGAGCATGCAAAAACGTTAGTTTTCCAGTGAAATTTTCCTTGTTTCCCCAAAGGTTGGGAATTCATCAAAATCAAAGCTCCTGATTAGAAGCAGCATGTTTGGATGGAGAACTAAGCCATAAACAAAACCAGCAGCAAGCCACCCACTGTGACCCATAAGTTCTCACTTTCCTGCGGTATGTAGGTAACCCAAATAGAGCCTGGCAACTGACAGGACTGGCTGGACTGGGTCCTAGGATCTGGATCTGAACCTGCAGGAGCTGGGAGCTGCAGCTGAAGCAGTTTATCAATTCCTAGCACATAGCGAAAATTGATTGCAACGATTTATACTTTCTACTTCCTTTCACTTTATCGTCGTAGTGCATCTACCAGCTCGGTGTTCTGTGCTTGGTCCTTGTTCCCTCTGCTCTGGTGCTTTGTCCCTTTCGCTGTATAAATACTTTTACTATAATATCCTTTCATTGCTTGTTTTCTCTGCCAAGTGCCTGGGCATTGTTTCTTGTTGTTGGCAACTGAACTCCTGCACAGAGCTCGAAAAAATATTCAATAAAATGATTTAATAAAAGAATACCTTAGGATTTAAATATATATTCATGCAGTGGATAATGTATAGGGTTTATTTATTATTAATTATATAAATAATCATCTTTTTACTTTCATTATTATTGTTATAAAATATTACAGTGTACCTATTCGTATCGTTTCGCTCCGTTTCGATTCGACTCGATTCGTTTCTTTCGCTTTCATTGGCCCTGGCAGGAGTCCCTCCCTTCTCGTTTCTCCTTGCGATGGCTGCTTCATCCTTTTCCTCCTTGCAGCTGAAGAGGGCACCCATCGAATCCACCGAATCCTTTAGGGGAGACGGGGGGATGGCACGGCGTTGGCAATCTTTTGTGTAACACAATACAATGTCCTGCGGTTGTAAAACGATTTATTTTGTTATTGATTCGCTGTAAGTGCGCCACACAGTCGTGAGCAGCACGGTGTGCCAAGCACATCCTGCAGGATATGATGTAAATAAAGTAATGGCCGCTCCAAGGCTCCTCTGCTGCTCTGGTCTTCTCCCTCTCCTCCTCCTTTCCCTCGTCATGATTCCCTTGCCACTCCCTTTGCATATCTGCGTGCTAAACATGAATAAATATTTCGCTCAGATTATTGAAGTTTTATAACTCATTTCTGTCGATTGGTGGGCGCGGCAAAGGACCTCCATTCGATGCAGACGAGCTTGAAGCTATCGAGGTCGAGGCTGGCTCAGCTCAGACATCAGCTCCTGCGAGTCCTTCAGCTGTCCGCTCGATGCTCCTGCGACTCTGTCTACGTCTGCTCCTACTGCTGCACATTTTAATAAATCGTTTAGAGTCCTGGCAGCGGGCCGGGACAGCCGAGGGCGGGACAAGGCCAACAGTTGGACACTTGCAAAAAATATTTGAGATTGATTAGAAAATTAAAATAGTATTTTATAAACATATAAATTCATCCAAGAGAATTTTTAATTTAATTTAAAGTTTCTAGAGATCATTTCCCTATTACAATTACAATAAAAATATTTAAATCTGACCAAAAATAGTTCCGTAAAATACAAAATTCAGCTCATGATGGGCTTTAATTTGTCGCTTGAATTTTATGCTCAGTGTAGTGGGGCAGTAGCTGCAGGAGCACAATAAGAAAATTCATGATCATAAATATCCTGCAGGCGTTAAACGTTTGCCTCGTTTTCGTCGTTTTCAGCGTCCTTCTGCCGCCTTTAATCCTTGTGTTTTCAACTCGATGCTCTTTGCTCCATGTAAACTTTCTGCCCAGCCCCAGCTCCAGTTCCAGTCCCAGTGACCTCTGCTCCTGTTTCTGCTTTATGCACAACTTTTGATTTAATGTGCTCATTCTCAGCCACCACCAAGGATAACAACAATAGAAACAGGGGGACAAAAACAATGGATCCTGCTTTGGTTTTGCTCCTTTTGCCTGCCTGCCTGCTAGCCTGACTGGCTGAGTTTTTGTGATTTGTGTCTATATTTAGGTGGCTCGTTCGTCTTGATGTCCTCCAACTCGAATGCCTCGTCATCGCCGAGCTACAGCCACTCCTCGTTCCCGTTCCCGTTCCAGGTCCCTCTGCCAGTTTGTTTGTTTATTTTTTTCATTTCCAAGCCATTAAATAAAGCGTCCTCTGACACTCCAACAATCAGAAAAAAATAGAAAAATTCCTCGCGTAATGATTTGCGACACATTTATTCGTGACATAAATTAGACGAGTCCGAAACTAGGAAAAACCCACAACAAAAAGCGAAAATAAATCTTAAATGCGGCCAATGTCGCACTTTTATGCTAGTAAGTGGCGAAATCATTAAAAATCTGATAAGTCACCGAAACCAACTGCCATTGTTAGTTAATAAATTATAGCTTTGATTTAACCAAGCAAAGGAGAAATAAATTAGGAAATAATAGCTTTAAAATATGTGTTTGACTCATTTTTCTGTAACTAAAATATATAAAATTGTAGAAAATTGTAGTTAATTATTATAACATGATGTAAACATTTGTTAGAGTTTATAACATTTTGTAGACATTTTTACTGCATTAAAGTTCTTCCTAGAGCCTAGAGCAACCACCTCTCTTTAATGCTTTTGCCCAAGCAGTGGCTGAAGCAGCGGCTAGGATTACAAGCAGCATTGACAGGACATGCCAGATACAAAAACAATAATAATAGCACCTAAAATAACAACAAACAACAACAATGCGTGAGAGTATAACTAAAGCAAATTGGCACGGGCAGACAGAGCTCATCGCTTATTCCATCTTTATGATTACCGAAGCGACCCAACGCCAGCATTCAGATTAAACAGCCTGCGACATATGTGCCAGACACACAATCCGCAGGAATACAGCTACAGACAGATACGGCGACAGCCACGTAGATACATTTGTATCTGCATGTCTAAGTTGTCAAATGTATGCAGAAACATAAGCTAATCAAAGCTAGTTTAATGCGCGCACAGCCAAAGTTAATCCTAATTAATTTAATTACGCTTTCGGCATAAATTATTGCCGGCAAGTAAGCCCAGATATATACATACATATACATATAGAGTATATAGTGGGAGAGTTATGTATTATCCGCAATTAGGCGATGATGGCGGCGCCGGCTCTAATTGTTATTAATTGCCGATTCTCGGCATAAAAGTATAACCCGAAAATGAAGTTAAGGGGCAAATTGAAGTCCATTTGCCTTCTCCAATGGCTGGGAAAATATTAAATCATTGAAAGTTGCTCTTTTTGTGCAAATATAGATATATATATATATATATATATATATATATATTTTATTGAAATATTGCACCTGCCATCGCACCCGCAATCGAAAAACTTTGCGTTGCCTTTGCGAATGCTCTGCACGTGCGGGAAATTGTCGAGATGGCAAATAGTTTTCCACCAGCAAGAACAACAATAGATTCCCAGCCAAGATGGCAAATAGAAAACTGCAAATGTCCCCGAGAATCCTTCTGGGGACAGGACACAGTCCAGTCCAGTTCAGGTGTCTCACCGTCTCCCCTCGAGGTCCTACCTTCACTTTACTTTACTTTTGCTAGGAAAAATTATTGTTTTTGTTTTCGTTACACTCGAAAGCAGCTCTTGTCGCAAAAGTTTTATTAGGTGTCTGCATCTCTCTGGCCGGCCTCGATATGCCTCATCTTTGGCCCGAAAATTACTTGAGGGAATACGGTGACTGCGGCTGCCAAAAAGATGAAAATACTGTATGTGCGAGTGTGTTTTTGGAAAGAGTTTTTAATTAAAATATTGTCAAGAGTCGTCCAGCCCCCGACCAAGTCAATAAATCAACGACCTCCCATATTTTCAACAGGTTTTAAGTGCGGAGAGTATCTGGAACCTCCTCCTACTGCACGATTCCCTCCTATAAAATTGCGGCAGGACACGCAACCACTGGAAGAGGGGGTTGCAGCGGTAAAAGGACTCTTTTGAGGCGCCGTGGCAAACACATATTTTATCTCTGAGGCCGAAATGTGAACTTGGCATGCGAACCATTACCTAGTGCACTACTTTCTTAACAAATCCGGCCTGAAACGCTGTGGCAAAGGAACAAAATCCGGTTAACACCACTGTTAAATTAACATTTAAGAGAATAAACAAAGAAGTGCGATTGCGCAAAAAAAAAATTAACAGAGCTTTAAGATAGGTCTGTTAGGTCTAAAGTGGCATTGGGACATTGAGTTCTTTCCCAAGGGGCCTCCCTCTCATTATTGGCATGCAAATATAAAGTTTTGGGAACATAATAACAATATTTTCAATCAAGACCCGATCCAGGTTCTAGGAAACCGCACCATTTTCCCAAAAGGTCAGTCAGTTGTCAGTTGCAGGGGTTCCCTGGATTGTTGCTATAACCTCAGGCATCATCAGGACCTCCTGTTCGCAGCCGTGTATTCTGGCGACTTAGGTGGATTTGTGTGCTGACATTTGGTTTGGCCATGCGGTCGCCTTAAGTGCTCGAATGGTCTACAGCTGAGACGCAGGATCAGGACCTGTAGCAGAACCCCCATTTCCCCTCCCCCTGGCACAAAGACTGACAGTGGCAGGAGCACCAGGAACAACGTATATATTAAACGCTGTCAACCTGTTGGCCCTGCACCTAGAGGTGGCCAATTGAGATTCTTTTTAGTCCGTTTATAATTAAAAGAGTATACCTGTATTATAATAGAAGAATTTTTAATTAAATTGAATGAATACTTAATCAAAAAATGAATTAGAAATTGTCAAAAATTGATTTAAGTAAGGTCCTTTAATCCCTGACTCCTGCCTTTAGTTTAAAATCTACTCCTACTATCTCCCTGCTGATTGAGCCTTAGCTTGCCTCCTCGAGCAAGGACTCACGCACATCGCTAGCCTAGTACCGCATTTCGGAAAGGATACCAGCGGCTGGCAAACAGTTGAAACTCCCACAACTCTGCATTTCGTGGCGCGGCTCTTGTCTGCGGGTTCGTCTAGAATGTGGGAGTGTGTGTGACTGCGTGTGTAGTGTGTGTAAGTGTGCGGCGGAGATAAACGCGCACCTGGTCCGGAATGCAGGTGTGTTGTATTCAACCGCAAGAAACACACGACAGGGAGTAAAGGCGCTCAGGGTTTGAATTCTCGATCTAACTTGGTTGCAAATACCAAGAAATTAAGCAAAACTAGAAAATATTAATTTGTTCAGAAAGTGTATCAATTTTTGTCAATTAATAATAATAATTTTCGTTAGTTTTCCGGCAAATAATTTAGTTTTAGTTTCTCCAAAGAACTCGAATATAGTCTGCGTCCTCTTTCCCCAAGTGCATCCTCGCCGAAAATGAAATGAAGGCAACAACTCGCTTCAGCCAAGATTACTTATTTAGCCCCTTCGACAGGGGTAGCTGCGCTCGCTACTTAGTGGTCATTCAGCCACCCCTTATGGACCAAACAGCCCCCGGATCCCCTGCTCCGAGTGGCCATTAAGCTATCCCTCTCAGGGCTTATGAATAATGTGCACGATTTGCGGACGCCATAAATAATACGCAAATCGAAAGCGCGCTCTCGCCCTCTAATTGAAAACGTTCGACTGGGGAGCGGAAATCCGAGAGAAGGGCGGGAAGGGGGAGATGAGAATGGGCATCGGAATAAATATGGGCAGGGGGCGGATATGAGTAGAAGGGGTCAGCCAGCTGGGGAAACTCGCTGCTGCCAAATGAATTCATTCGTTTTGCCAATTAGACAACCCAGACACGTGTCGTAAGCTTAGATCCGCAATAAACACTGAAAAACTCGGACTCTTTTTATTCATATATGTATGTATATAGTTGTTTTGGAAATGAATCTGTAAATATTATACGAAAATAAATATACAGATAGTATTTCTATAATACAAATTGAAAAATGTAATAAACAACGCACAATTTCATTTCTAAAATCAATTTAAAATTATATAAAATGCTTTTCGATCATTTAATTTTTCATAAATTATATTATAGTTATAGAATTCGTTTATAACTACTTTTACATCCAAATACCTTAAAAACACCCATCCCTGCCAGACAGTGTAATTTATCTGTTCGAGTTGGAGAGTTCAAGCCAGGCTAGCCTGACGATTGAGGATATCCGTGAGCTTACAGCCATTGGCCGTTAACTGTTAACTGGATGGTGGTGGGTCCTTGCCCCCTGGCCTTGTCCATATCCTCGCAAAAGACAAGGACTTTAGATAGGAGGACGAATAAGGAACACCTCCGCCGCCCCCGTAAGTGGGCCAAAAGTGCGCACTTGAACTACACACGTAACAGTTAGCGTTAGCGGCGTGCTTTTATGGCCAGAACAGGTCGGGCTAGGACTAGGAAGAGAGATGCGGCAAAGTAGGCTATGAAATTTTACTGTCCTACATTGTACCAACAGGCACTTAAACTTTTTAACACCAATTTAATCAACTCAACAACAGCATTCGACACTAGTTGCCCCCCTGACCCCTGGCCCCCTACATCGGGACCCTCCAAATCTAGAGGAGGAAAATCCAGACGAAGAAACCCAGTGAAGTGAATGAAACCGTAGGCCTGATTGAGCCCTCAATGATCTGTGAGCTGAGTGATGAGGGATTGCCAGTCAATTATGAACTATGGGTGGGAGGAGGGGAGCTCCCATTTGAGGCATTTAAATGGCGGCTCGTAAAACATTCTTTCTTTCTTCTATGGCCCACACGCCGAAATATTTAAGCCCAAAACGCTGGGACACTTCTTAATGATTCAACTGTCCTTTGTCAGAGAATTGTTTCAGGAAGGGCTCGCACATCTGGTTTAATTCCTTTGACGTGACAGGGAAGCTTAAAGTTTAACTCAAGCCAAAGGTGCACTCGGCACTCTGCACTTTTATGGTTACTTCTTGTTGAACTTGCGCATAGTTTTTCCGCTTTTCCGCCGACATTGTTGCATGTTGCCATCGCAGCGCCGAAAAACAAAGAGCCAGAGAAAAAAAACCTCTAGAGAAACCCGAAATGGAAGCTTTATGGCAGTTGCACAAAAAGCAGAGCGCACAACTCTTACAAATTAACAGGCGACGGCGAAGAGAGCTAATTGGGAAGGACCTCCTCTGCTCCTTCCCAATTTCCGTCATTTCCCAAGAAAACTGAAACTGAGTATGTAAAACGGCAGTTGGCTTTTTGGACGTCATGTCACCGCCATATGGCAGATATGGGGATCGGACCCGGGAACTACTTAGATAACGTTTAAAAGCCAACGACAGCAACTTAAGTCATAACACTTTAAATAACGACAACTGCCACGCCCCGCCAGCAGTAAAATCACTTGAAGAAAAATGGAAAACTGACTATAATTAAAAGGGAATCCTAGTTTGTAAAATAAAGAAAAGCTAGTCGATTCGCACACAAATGGCACAAAATCGATATGCTTCAGTTCGAGGTCCTATAAAATCGCATTTATATTTGTTAAAGAAACCCCCTAAATTCTTTCAGTGCAGAGGGTGCCAAAGGGAACACCCTTAACTGAATCAGAGTGAAGAACTGACTGGGACTCTGCCGAAAAAGGCAACGACAACGACAACGTTGACGACGACGCTTCATTGCAGCAATTTGCATTTTAAGTTGCTAATGACAAAAGTTATAATTGCATAACGCTCGGCTTCGAGGACTACACTCGGGTGAGTGTGAGTGTGTACGGAGTGTGTGTGCCGGTGACAGTGACAGTGTGCATTGTATCGGTGTTGAGGTGTTGTTGCAAGGCAGCCGGAAATGAAAAGTAAATCAAATGAGTTGCCGAGTTGCTGCAAGTGCGTTGTACTTCATCAGCGCGCGAGTCCGTCGACTGTTGCCGTCCTGCATTTTCCATTCCTTTCCGGCTCTTACATTCCCCACCCATTGCCATCCTTGGCACCTACTCTTTTCCACTTACATGTCCCGCGTCATGGCAAGGTATCTGTTGCCATGCAACTACGTCAACGGCAATTGGCGACATTTCCTTTTGTGATTGCTCGATTTCGTAGGATGCCTCAAGGCTGGTAGAGTGGAAACCCCCCAAAAACGAACAGGATACAGTTTCAGTCAAAACTATAATAGTTTCTTAAAGTATTCATTATTAATTAGGGAGTTAGAGTTCATATAGAATGTATTTTAAATTCCTCGTTTATATTAAGAATCATGTTGCTGCTCCGACAATCAATTTCAAATTCAATAAGACCTGAAATCTATTTAAATCCCTTATTTTTTCTGGGCAATAAAAACGTAATTAATTTCGCTTCATCCGAAAAAGAAAACTACAAAGGACATGTGGCGGGGAAGGACATACAGAAGAAAAGCGCATTTCCCAACTGTCAAACACAAGCTGGCCTTGAGGGCAGGGCTCATTAAGGCGGATGAATAAACAGACAAAAGCAAATGCATTAGCCATGGCCTCACCTGTGTTTCCTGCACACCGAAAAATATATATCTTTTATAATAATAATTACAATTACAATTTTGTTACAAATATTTATTAAATATATTAAAAAGCATGTTTCAGAATTTTATTTCTATAAAATCCAATTTTAAATAAATACAACATGTTCAGAGATGCCACAGAAATCGGTGTAAACTTAAAATCCATGATTTCAACTCCCCTTCAATATTACTGATCCTTCTTATTTAATTATATAATTAAAATATATTTCTGAAATATTTCAAAAATATATTTTAGGATTTAAGAAGCCCCAAATTGTTGACCCAATTTTTATAATACCTTTTCTCTGTCTGCACCGACTGTATTTCTGTATTTCTATGCTCATGTATGCAGGCAAAGCTCTTTACAGAAGGAGACAGGTGCATAGGGCGGTGGCAAAGGCGAGGACTATAGGGCAGGGACAGGAGACAGGGGCGGCAGAAGCAGGGACACACTTACAGATGAGCTCACATGCGATTCCATCTTTCTCTGTTCTTTGAGGTCACTTTGACAACTGCCAACCGCAGCTAACGGGAAGCTTTGCCACTTACCAACTGAGCAGAGCGGCTTATTGCGAAAGAGACGGAAATATTCGCCGCAGAGGCAGAGACGGAAAGAGAGGGCAACAAATGCCACTTGGCTCTGAGTATCATTAGGGGAAAATGTTAAATACACTTAAACAGAGGAGTTTAAAAGTCAAAAGCGTATGAGTGCAACATAAAAATAATATGCAACACTACGTGCAGCTGGCTAGCGAGTGGCGTGCACAAAAATTAGAAAACATGGCCCACAACAGGCGGGAGGGGGGTGGGAGGGAGAGTGGGCGGGCCTGGACCCACTAAAAGCGAGTGTAAATACTTTAGATATTTTTCCTCTTTATACTCTTTTAGGGTATTTCATTTTTAGTCCTATGTTTGAAACGCATTGAAGCAGTTGTTTCCAATTAAATTATATATTCAAAATATTTATTTGAGGTAGTTAATAGACAAGTCTGTTGGAAAAAGAATTTACTTAATTTGAAGAATTTTATTAAGTGGGAATTAGGGCTTTTTGGTGATATATTTTGAATTGAATGTATTGAATTGAATGTAAGATAGAATTGTAAACAGTAAGCATATACAAAAATCGGCTTACCAAAGATATTATTTTTGGCACTTTTTTTGTTGTTGCCACTGCCACCGATTGCAAGTTGCAGTTGTGGCTGCACTACGGAAAAATCTAAAAATAATATTCTTTAATATACCTAAAGCATTATTCTTTATGTAAATATATATGTATTTGTAATATTTTCTTAAGATGTAGCTTTAATTTATGCCAGAATTTCAGAGGGACAAATATAATAAATGAATATATATTTAATATTAGGAGTGCCACAAAAATCGATATATAATATATTTCAAATAAATAAAAAGACTTTACCCTTTGACCCTTTCTGTTACAAACTAAAATATTTTGTAGCATACCTTAGACTGTGTTCTAAATGATTTCAAGTTAAGTTCTTTTTTCTGTATCAATTTTATATATATGTTATGTATAACTTTCTCCTCCTTTCTCATAGTGTACTATTGCGGTTGTTGTTTTTAATATAAAACGTTGATGCTGACGCTGCTTGTTTTTAGTTTTTATACTCGCACCGTCTCTGGCCGCAGAAACAAAAACAAAAACATTGAAAGCCCCGGCACCCACACACACACACATGCCTTGCATAATACAGGGGGTCCCCCACTACCAACCACCCCCTTTCCAGCCCAAAATGCTTAGCCAGGTCCTCGACATAAATAGGAAATGCTAAGCAGCAGCGGCAGCAAAGGAAAACCGAAAGGGACAGCAGCGCCAAAATGAAATATAAATAAATGTGCATGCCAAAGCAGAAAATCAAAGGGCACACATTATGCATATTGCATGGAAACCACCCTGCAGGAGCCCCAAAACCAACCCCACCCCAACCCTTGCTCCTTCCACCCCTTATAAATTATTAATTGACCCGCACAGATTGCTTCTCGAGGAGGGATGCCAGCACAAAAGAAATCTAGATCTAAGGATCAAACCCAAAAGCGGTCTTATTTTCTGCCACCACCCTCCCAAAAATAGTTGGCGGGGGAATAAAACCCATTCGCCAAAATACATTTATTGGTAATGCAATTGTCAATATAAATCAAAGGGAAACCCAACTAGTTTTCGACGCCACTCACCTGAGAAGTGTAACACAACTTGGCGTATGCATTTGCTGCCATTTACGAGGGACATATAAAACCACTTTGCCCTGCACCACCGACAAAGAGCTGCAATCGCGAAAACAATGAGGATCCCTAAAGTAGAAACCACTTAAATTTAACAGAAAAACTGAGTATATTTACCATTTATTTAACAGAAAATGGTTTGTAGTTTTACAAAGCATGTAAAAGAATGCTTTGAAGTTTCGAATAATTTTTATCCTAAATGAACTTTTACTGATCCAAAAATAAATTACAAATTCAATTTTTTATTAATTTATTATGCGTTTTATTATGTTTTGAAGACCTATAAAATCATAAAACCCTTTGAACTATTTTATTTTATCATAATATTATTTTAAACCTGCCAAAAACGTGCCTGATTTCAAATTAAAGCACCTCTCAAAAGTCCCAGCACTCTTAAAGCAGTTATTACTTAAGTATGGCCGAATTGCACTCCGAAAATAGCTTTGGTCATAATTTTGGCATTGCCCCTTTGGCTTATTAGGTGCCCCACTGCAGTGCAGTGCATGCATAAGATAATCATATTTCTTGCTCACATGGAAGGCACCCTAGTAACCCCTCCCAACCCCCTCAAGCTGCAACTAAATAATACAAACTAAGTGTGTACAAGCCAAGCTGGCAAATTACGAGTTTCGGAAGGGGAGCGGAGGGGGGCGAGGGCTCTTGGCTTTTTCGGGGATGGTGGAAAGCGGACTCCCTGGGCGCAGCTTGCTGCACTTGGCTGCCAGCTGGCAGGAAACTAAAATGGAAAGCGCAAAAGTGGCTGCCAACAACAAGAGCGGCAAGAACAACATCTTTGCAAAACAACAAAAGTCAAATTAAATTTCGCATAATTTTTTTTCCTCTCAGTTTGTTGCTTTTATTATTATTTTCTTGAGGGCCAGAAAGTTTTTTGTTTTTGCGGCTTGGCTTGAACTTTCTTTTCGGGGTTTTTTGGCCACATGTCGCATTTTCTTTTATTTGTTGTTTTGGCGCAGTTTTCTTGTGCATTTTCCACGAACTTGAACCAAATATGATGCAGTCTGTTCTCAGCTCCACCCTCGGAGAAAGTTCACGGAGCCTGCGAGGCACAAATCAAATTCAAAAGTGGCCCAATGAGGCGCACGAATCTAATTAGTTTGCCAGCTTAACGCAGAAGGAGGAGAGAAGAGGAGTGGGCAGAAGCGGAAGCGGAAGTTTACCATCGCTATCGTCATTGCCATTTGCCATTTGCCATTCGCCGCTGTTGTGTGCTCTTCAAGCAATTAGCCAAACTAAAGGCAGTTAGCCCTCTTCGGCCTTCGCTTGGGTCATCCCTTTTCCCCTTAGCTGGGCCACAGAGGCACTGCGAGAAAATATGGCTAAGTTTTTGGTGTGCAGTAAAGGGAACTGTCGAAGAAAACAGTCGCAGAATAACAAAATAAATTAAATGAACTGAAATATGTTAGTTATTCAAATTTGGGAGTTATTTTTTTAGAATAAACAGACTTAATCGTATAGCTGCCGTAAAATGACTATGAAAAGTAATAAAAAAATATTATGAGAATCTCTAAATACATAACTGAAGCCATATTTGAAATACCAATCTCAAAAATGTTAATTAAAAAGAGTAGCTATAATATAAACTATCTTTAAAAAATAGAAATGTACTCTTTTTCGCCCAGTACTTTCCTAGCCCCAGTCAATGCATGTAAGCAGCCTGCCAGCTCCATTCAAACCCGAGCCTAATGTCACCAGTTCCGTTCCCCTGTCCCTGAGCCCACCTCTGCCCACCTGGTGATTCCGCCCAGAACTCGACTGTTCAGAGCGTTGAAACAATGGCACCTCACCGCGCCGACACACGTACAACAATATAAACAAAAGGCGGCGGCCACCTCGACTCCCTTCCACCCTTCCCCCTGTGTGTGTTCGGCGCTAATCTGCACTAAATTGTTGTTTATTTTTTGGCTTTAAACGCTGTGTTTAGTCCGGAGTCCGGAGTCCGGACAGCGCGGAGCCCTGTCGCTACCCTTGGCTGATTTTGCGTGGCAATTGGCCATTGAGCGAACTGGCTAATTAGTCGGGCGCTCTTTGTCCACTTGGCGACTTGGAAATACCCGTGGCAGATTCAGATTCAGTGAAAAGAGGAGGCAGGGGCAAGAGAGGCAGGCGGAGGCATATATTAAAAATTAATACGTCAAGTTGCGCGTTACAAAAGTGTATAAATGCATATTTATGAGCTACTCAGCTTGCAGCTTGTGATTAGCTGCAGTTTGGATAGAATGCGGAAGGAGAGGAGGAGCCTAAGCCATTCAAGGGGCTATAATTATGTTTGGACATGGGCGTGGCCGGGGAGTAATGATAGGTTCAATTGTAGGAAGCAAGCATATGCCAAATCAGGACAGAAAGTGCAGCCAGGAGTTGGTAATTTATACAGATTTTTGTTGTTATTTTATATTAAAAAAAAAAAAGAAAGGAAGCTAACTTCGGTTCTCCGAAGTTTTTATACCTTTGAGATTGCCAATTTAAGACTTGAAGTACTCTTTAACTTAAAGAAAAAAAAAAAATTAAATTCACAATAAAAAAAATAATAAAAAACGATATTGAAAAATTTTCTTTGGGGTTTCGAACCCGCGACCTCTCGATCGCAGCCTTAAATTGTTAACGCTGCGTTCGCATTCGCGGTCTTTCCCTCTCTTTTCCCCCACCCACAAGCTGTAGTTCAAACTAACAGTTAACAGCTGCTTAACTACATATGTAGTTTTAAATAATTAATTTGTAGTTACAGACTATGTTGGCTTTCCTCGTCTTCCTCCTTTTGTTTTGACATTTGCCTACTTTTTTGCGCCAAAATCCAACACTGCGTATGAGTAATTTAAAGTTTTAAATTGAGGAATATGCTTCTTCCAAGGCTGTAGCTCCGAATCTGTTATTGTGATTTATATGAAAAATATTTGATAATATTCCAATAATTATAATTATAATTGTTCGAAAATTTAAAGGAGAAATAAATAAAAAACAAGAAATGAAGCTAACTTCGGTTCGCCGAAGTTTATAAACCTTTGCAGATTGCACATTTAAGACTTAAAGTCATCTTTAACATACAAAAAAAAACAAATTAAATTCAAAATAAAAAAATAATAAAAAACTATATTGGAAAATTTTCTTTGGGGTTTCGAACCCGCGATCTCTCGATCGCAGCCTTAAATTGTTAACGCTGCGTTCGCCTTCGTGCGCACATGCATACAGCACCAAACCCACTAACACATATGTATGCATTGTGTAAGCAAGAAACGAAACATAACAAAGCGAAATCCATCGCGCTCTTTCCCTCCCTTTCCCCCCACCCACAAGCTGTAGTTTAAACTGTGGCAATGTAATTCTTATCCGGTCTCGGCTGCTGCTCAGAAGGATTAATGATCTTCAGGCTGTAGCTCCGAATCTGTTATTGTGATTTATATGAACAATATTTGATAATATTCCAATAATTATAATTATAATTGTTCGAAAATTAAAAGGAGAAATAAATAAAAAACAAGAAATGAAGCTAACTTCGGTTCGCCGAAGTTTATAAACCTTTGCAGATTGCACATTTAAGACTTAAAGTCATCTTTAATTTAAAGAAAAATGAAAAAAAAGGTAAAAAAGTTAATTTCATAATAAAAAAAAAACGATATTGAAAAAATTTCTTTGTGGGGATTCGAACCCGCGACCTCTCGATCGCAGCCTTAAATTACTAACGCTGCGTTCGCATTCGTACACACATATGTGCATACAGCACAAAACTCACTAACACATATGCATGCTTTATGTAAGCACTAAACGAAACCTAGTAGAGCGAGCTCTTTCCCTCCCTTCCCCCTCATCGAATCTATTTTTAGCACATGCCATACAAAGCAAGGCTGAGCTTTGCTCTTCATATTTATAATTCGGCGTGGCACTTTCTCAGCCTGGCATGGCCAGGTGGGTTAGTAGGTCTGAATGCCGACAGCATGTCAGACGCGAAGACCCGGGTTCGACTCCGCGTCGAGTTTGGGTGGGATGGTTGAAAATTTTCTGTGTTTAGCTTATCTAATAGGTAGGTGGGGGACTTCTCACATATAAATATAAGTTTCTCATTAATCATTAATCATCTCAAAGATAACGTTGATCGTTGATTTCAGCTGGCCACTGAATCTCCTGTATCCGTATCTACATGTATCCATGAATAAAATCCCTTGAGTTACAAGTTTGTAATTATTTTTTCAGTTAGTTTTCATCATTGGATTCTGACTGAAATTATAATACCCTGTAAGGGTATAATAACCCCAAGTTTATATGCTGAAAAAATGTAGTTCATAAATTTCCAAGAGTATTTTGGAACATATTAAAAATATTTAACATTTTCTAGAGCAGAAAAACTCACATAAATTCGTATTTGTAATTAGTATTCTTTTGGCTCAACGCTCGTATATCGTGTATGTGAAAATTCGCAGTCTAAAGCCAGAAATACACACCTGTGTGTCGTCTAATTTTTGCTTTCCCCAGCAGCAGCAGTAGCTCCAAATTCCCCAAATGAGTCAAAGTCAAAGCAGATGCACTGGCTTTTGGCCTTAGCAGGCTTATGGCCAGGTGCTGCTGCTGCTGCCACTGCTGCAATTCTATTAACGCCTTTTGAGCGCACGCAGACTCAAAGGATTGTGCTGCAGAATTTCCCGCGGGGAAAAGCCACAAAGTTGCGCGCTCAACGGGGCATGAAACGTAATTAGTTTTTAATTGATTTAAGCACAAGTAATGTTGATTAAACGAAGGCTGCCGCCGAGCTCGACTCTGGATGGCCGGCAATCTTTGTCTCGAGTCGAGAGTCTGGAGTCTCGACTCCTGACAGCGGCAGCCACATGACAACAATGTGACAGCGACAAGCGGGCTGGAGACTCCACTGTACTTGTCCACACACTCCCTGGCATATGCCCCAGGGCCCTTTCCCTCCCTGCTCATATTTTCTGTCGGAGCTGTCAAGGCGACTGAGCACTGAGCAGTGAACACTGAACTGTGGAAACTGCAACTGCAACTAGAACTGGAAATGCAACTGCTGCTGTTGCTGCTGCTGCTGCAACCCCGCAAAGCTCCTTGTTGACAGCTCCCAACAAAAGTCCTGACATGGCAGCAGCAGGGAATTACTGGCAACAAAGTGGGACAGTTCCTAGACCCCCACTGGTGTCGAAGTTCATTGGGCAGGATGCGGGTTCAGCGGGACCGTCGTCGCTGAAGACATCTCTCTCAACGGGAGGACTCTCCAACCGCACTATCTCTTTGGGGTTTCCCTCAACAAACTTGCCCAATGTGGTGGCCCGAAGCCACTTAGCCAAAAGGCTTTTGCAGAGAGATATTCACCAACAATCAATTAATGGTTACTTGTATGTTAAACTCAGAAGGTATTATAAGGACTCTTTTATGTTCTTTTCTGTTTTGAGAATAGAGCTTTCTTGTTCCACTGCTTAAAATAATTAATTAATCTTCTTTTGGGTTCAGTGAAGGAACCTTCTCCCACCCATCCAGCGATCCTGTGCGGACTGCTTGGTACCAGCTGGGCCTATCTCCGCCTATTTGCACTCGCTGTGCGCTAATTTGATTGTGTTCATGTGATAAACACAGGGCCACCAGCCCCTGGATCTCCAAGTAGAACTGGAACTGAGACTTGGAACACCCGACCGGTTGGCAAGGATCTCCAGGCGGCGGACAACGGCTTCGACTTCCGACGATAGGCAGCCAGCTGGGCCACACATCCGGTGGCAAATAATTTGCGGCCCTCTAATACGATTTTGCGATTTATTCGCCAGCCAGCCGGGGCCGACAAAGACAAAGGACAGACAGACGCCAGAACGAAGGAGCGAAAGTTCACAAAATTCAGAATCAGAATCCGAAGAGAAGGGCAGATAAGGCAAAAGCAGAGGCAGAGGCAGAGGCAAGTCAAGGGGAGAGGAAGGAGGGAACTATGCAAAGTAATCAGGGAAACGTAAACGGAAAGTCTAGAGCACGATATCTTAATGAAGTATCGATTGCCAGACATCCTGCTACCCCCGAAGTGTGTGTATGTGTGGGTGTTCAAGGATTTGGCGGGCGAAAGATATTTTTAAATGACATTTTCTCTGGAAAGACACAATGGCGCAACTGAATGAAAAGGCGTTACGCTGGCAAAGTTTCATTATAATTATGCCCAGGCCACAAGCAAGGGTTTCCCAGTGCTGAAATTCTAGGAAAAGTGCTCAAAACTAATCAAATTCAAACAGGACTCCCACATAGAAAATGTAATGCCAGAGATGGCAGAAAATGTGTTTAAAAAGCCACTAAAGAAATCTCTTTAACTAGATTTTCTCTTGATAGAATTGTATTTTTTTATTAAGAAAACTAACAAAATAATTTATTTAATATTTTTTTAACCCAAAATAAATCCTTTTAAAAAGGCCAAGCTGCCTCCTCTGCTCCTCTTCGAAGGACGCCCCCGGGGGCCACATTCCGGGCTTCATTTGCTTGTTTAGCGCTTATCACTGGCCGTAATCCCGGCTCATTTCGCGTGTCAGTCAGTCAGTCACTGAGTTCAGTCACTCTTCATTGGCCTGGCAACCGATGGCGATACGCAAACGTGGCCCAAACAGAGTCAGAGGGAAAAAACATATAAAACGGAAAGTAGGGGGCTGCTTTTTGTTGTTTAATTATTTAAAATGCGAAAAACTTTTCGGTTTTCTTTATGCCTCGCCGATTTGTGCAGTCTAAAAAGCACGCATGCGAAATCCCAAATGAGTTCATTAGGGAGGGTCCTGGCGAGGGGTCCTGTGTCAGGAGAAAGCTCGCTAAATATTCAATAAGCGGCAATTTTTGCAGCATACAAATGGGCGCATTAGGGGCGTAATTTACAATCGACGTCGGCAGAGCGCAGAGCCGACAAATATGCGCACACAAAAGTCGGAGAATCCGGGAAAGGGAAACCAGAACGCAGGACGTAGGACGCAGTACCCAGACGTAGTTTCCATCCAGGATATTCATGCATGCATGAGTCGAAGTGGAGCGAGCGGAGTGTGTAACCAAATGAGTCAAAAGGGAGACATTACTCATGCTGGAAACTGGCGAAAAAACAACACCGAGCCAAGCCAAAAACACTGCAAAATCACTTACACTCCTGAAAGCTTTAAGTTTCGGCCGGAAGTCACATGAAAAACTGCCATCAACTGGCTTCTTAATTAGTGAAAGTATCCTTGAGTAGGCTTGGGAGATGGGAAAGGAGGAAAATTCTTAACTTATATACAATTTTATTGATAATTTATTAGATTTATTTATGCCTCTCTATTTCATAAATTTGTACATCTTTCTTTCTATTTCCTCTAAAATATTTATTACCTTGTTTTGCTCAAAAGATAGTTTTAAAACTTGCAGACAATGGCTATAAACAATAGATGCCTTAAATTACAAATCCTACAGAATATTAAATTATATATTTAATACAGTAGTAAAATCCTTAGCAAAGGCAACTTTAAGACTCAGCCGGAAGCTAAATTGAAATGTGTTATCAACACGGTTTTAATTAGTGGAAAAAATCGCAAGGCGACGCTGAAGATGTGGAAAGCGTGGAATAAAAGTCATTTCGGTCTCCCTCCCTGTCTCCCTCCACCTTCCTCCCCAGAGGAAATCGCAATAGAAATGCCGAAAAGATGCCAAGGTGGAATGTCTGGGCGATGCAGTCGGCTTCCTCTGATTTTTAGAGAAACCCTCATCCCCGTTTCGGGCAACTTTGCTTCTTGTTCGGAGGAAACAATGTCAAACTCATTAGTGCTCCCAAAAGGCTTTCTTTTACACTGAACACTTACACAAACTTACACTCGCACACTCACATTACACTAATACACGCGGTGGGCTTCCTGTCGCTAGAAGTGTCCTTGCCCCGCCCGAGTGTGCGAGTGTGTGTGTGCGAGCAGACGCTTTGAACTTTTTCTTGGCGTATACTTAATGGATTAATGAGATTTTTTGTTTGCCCAAGCCAACAGCAGGCGGAGGCAGACGCCTAGAAAACGTAAAAGGACCAGGGGCAGCTGGGAATCTGAGGAGAAGGAAAGGTAGCTGAGAATGGATAAAGGATAAGAAGGGAGGTGGCGTTGAAGGCAAAGACAAGGTGCCAAGGAAGCTAAAAACAAAAAGGTGGCCTCAACTGAACGATTTTTTTTAAGTAAACACTGTTTATGTCCAAAACGGTGCCAATGGGTTGGGCCACTGCATGGGAGGTCGTTATTTTAAAGAGCCAAGGAAGGATATTTAAAGGAGGCTAAGTTAAGGAAATAAACTACAGAAGAACTGCAGAAGAAAGGATTAGATTTATACATACATTTATATATCAAAAATGTATAATATTGACTGCATTAAATAAATAAATATAAGAAGCTATTAAGGTAATTAAAAATCCTAAGAATGGGAACATTAAGTACCTAGAAATGTTTGTCATTTTTAAATATGCAACCTCTTTTATTTTTACAAATTACAAAGAATATTAGACAAGCACAGAGTTTACAGTTTTTATGGAAAACTCAACCAACAAAAATGAAAATTGTTTACCTTCCCTAAAACTCTCAGCTGAGCTCTCCAATCAACGCCAGCATCCCAACCTGAAAAATCAGTTTATCTTCCTAGCAAACCACAAAGCGAATATACGGCAACCAAAAGGCAATTTAAATACAAAACAGAACTACAAAAAAACAGTCACAGAAACACTCAAAACACTCGGTCAGGCCAATTGCTTAGAATCACAGCCCAAGTTAGAGTTAGAGTTGGCCGCCTCCACGAAGCGTTTTCCTCACAGATCGGAGCCCTCTTTAGTGTCATAAGCACAGGACATGGCAAAAAGCGCTGACACTTTTTTCACACTTGGCCAGCTTCCACTTGGACGTGGCAGGACGTGGCAGAAGTAGAGCTCAGCCGACGAGGAGCAGCTGGCAAGGGGTCCCAGTCACGGCGCAAATGACTTTGAATTATTTGTTTACCTGTGCGGCTGCTGTTGGCCTTTTACCTGTCAACAGTCGCCGGCGAAGGGTGCAGCAGCAGCCTCTGCTCTCTCATTAGAAGATTATGCCCTTGCGGAGAGTTGAGTCCTTTTTGTGGAAAGTTTGGAGAAATATTTATTATTGAAGTTTGCAGAAAGAATATGTAGTTGATATTTGGGGAAACCCAAAAGGAAGTACTTAAAACTAACTGAAGAAAAATCTTATTTGATATCCCTGGTAAACCAGCCTTAATTAAGACTCCATTATTAAGTTGAGCCTCAATTAAATGGTATTTCTCCCATCAAAAATTAACTGCTGGTTGTTAGCTTCGCATAAATCTTAAAGCAAGACTCCCATAAGGGTATTAGAAGCTCCGACCTATCGAAGATATCCTTTGCTTGCGGTTGTTTTTGTTTTTCTCCCTTGTTTGTGGCCAACACAAGCACCACGCACCATTGTGCGTAACAAATCGCAGCCATAAACAGGCAAAAAGGGAAATCCCCCAAGAACACCGAACACTGCTGCCTACAAAATATCCTGCAAGACGGGAGGGCGGAGGACCTGCCATAATAATTCACAATTTTTCACAGTTAAGTGTCAGCGGTTGCGTCGCTCACAATTGCCGGGCTCGCTAAGCGGGGGCACTAAATCAACCGAACGAGCGACCAGCAGCCGGCAGAAGAAATAAAGCCTAATCCCGGCGTCCTTGTATCACGCGGCGTATGCGCGATATTCGCGCTCACGGGGCAGGTGCAGCACCGGCCACAATTACTTGATTATGGCTCATACCAAGGGCTGCGCGGGGTACGGGATGCGGGTTGTGTGTATGCATTTGTCCAGGTAAAAATACGAGAACATCTGGCAGCTTCCGGGCAATGACAGTGACAAGCCCATTAGCCCTTGGCCAAGTGAAATGTTTAAGCGAAAACTAGAAGACTGCATAGTGGAAGTTTTGAAATATTTGGCAGTTCTTAAAAGATAATTCTTAAAAAATTAGAACAAGCGAAAACTTACTGAGAGATTTTTATTTAAAAATAATTTTTACTTAGGTTTGAATTTAGAGATTTAGTTTTAGTTAAATTTTGAAGGAATATAATTATTAAAAGAAATTTAAAGATTTACAAATTTGCTAAAAGCTTTAAAATAATTTCATGCATTTCCTTTTTTCTGCGGTACTTAAGCAGACACTGCTAAAGCCAAAGAACCTTTTAAATAACTAGTTAGATCCGTTTAAAGTCAAACCATAAGGAATTATAACATGCTGTAAACGTTTAAAAATAAAATCCACTGTTCTCAAGGTCCCTGCTGGCGTGTCATGAGTTTTCACGGCATTTATTTGGCTGCCTGGCGTTGCCGGAACGCCACTTTAACTGTCACCACCAAAGAAACATCAGAATCCAGGCATCCCAGACTCCAGGAGTCCCAGACTCTCAGACATCAGACCAAACAAAAGCCAGCAGCCAGGCAGAGCAACTGCAACTGGCCAGCAAACAAACACGCACTCCACGTCCAGGCTTCCAGCTCCTGCGAGCTGAAGGATCCCGGCTGTGGGGCTACCTTTTGATGTCTGAATACGCATTCAACTCTAAGCTGTCTTCAAAGTTTGATATATGAGCCACAGCACTTGGTCCGAGTCCGTGACTTTAAGGGTGCAATTAAAGTAAGCATCAAAAATAAGTCACAAGGGAAATGTGAGTCTGAGCCTTTGACCTTTTTTAAGCGCATTTCTTAATTGTTTTAAAAGCGATTTTGTTTACCAGTTTATTCAAACGGGTTTAATGTTTCAAAAAAATATTATTTTAAAGATAAAGACATATTTTAAATCTTTTGGAGTGAAAGCGTAATTTAAGAATTTATTTTCCTTAGACCTCGAGGGGAATCATTTTCACAAATGTGCTGACAATTGACTTTCTTTATTTGCCAAAAGTTTAAGCCAATTATTGTGGAGTCCCTGGGATAAAGAGCAAATCTTCTTGGCATCAATGAAGTCTCCTCCAGCAATCATAGGCGAAGAATACAAGTTAGTTAGATATATACATATATATAGAACTCTTTCATATAACCCTTGTGCACTGTCCACTTTCCACAACCCCTGGGTTTCCTCCCATAAAATAGAAAACTTTCGCGCAAAGCTCCTTTTGTTTTCCCCTCCCGGTCTCATGCACAACAATGGGAACTCAACTTGGCCAGGAATTATTATAGTATTTTCTAATAAAAGAAAATTGCTATGTGGAATGTAGTCGACAAATAATTGGAGGGCTCCCAGGTGCCATGCAAATAAGTGTGCCATAAAATTTATTAAAATTGCTTTGTGTTCGATTGTGCAACAGTTGTGAGCCGCCACAGCGCTTTTCTATTTTGTGTAAAGCAAATAAGTATGCCGCAGAGTTTTGTTTGCACTTCCCCCCTAGCGTCCTCCCTGCGCCCCGCTAAGGAAAACTATCAGTTTTGTGGAGAGGAAATGAAGACTCCAAGTGGGAATTCGCTTGCAGAGAGAGAAAGCCTGGAAACATTGGGGGAATGTTAAATAATTAATTATATTAAATATCAGCTTAAAATATGTAGTAAAAGGTTGAATCCTTCGCTGCGTTTCCTATTTCTCACTAAGCCAAGACATTTAAATTAAAATATATTAGAGCTTCGTTGCATTGCCTGTCAAACTTACCCCGTATATATTGTAGTGTAAGAATCATTACTAGAACCGGAAACTTGTTTTTCTGTTCCCAAGTTCCGTCGGGTTGTCTGAGGCGCAAACAAACAGCCAAGTTAGTTGCAGTCCCTACCAGCTCTCCCTCACCTTCGCCTCTCAGCCCATTGCCACTCACTCGACGGACTGCAGCTTGCAAGTTTTAAACATTTTCATTAGCGTTAATTAATTTGAAATATTCTTTTTATTTTTGTTGCCCTCGTAGTCTTCTTCCCCCCCGCTGTAAGTTTGCTGTGCGCAAGCAAATTATTCAACGTGGCTGCTGCGAGCTAAAACCTCTTACGTTGGTCTAAACTAAAAAGCGCATTTAAGGGCAGCGTCAGCAGAAAAGGACCCAGGACTCAGGACCAGGGACCCAGGACCGCAGGATGAGGCCCCTTGCACGGTCGGCTGGCCAACGCTAGCCGCAATTTTTAATTACGCGAAAGCCGATCCGCAACAGTTTTGGCTTTATGTTGCGGGAAAAACACTGAGGGGGAGTAGAAGGAAGAGGAAAATCTGGCGCTAGGAAAATGTGCTAGCCTGTGCTAAGATTTTTCGGCCGCAGGACAAACGTTTAATAAGCAGTGCAGTTATGAGGTCACCAAGTGCCAGGACCAGGACTTTGTTCGACTTCGACTTGGTCCTCGATAAGTGCCTGCCACTGGAAAATTTGGCTTAATTGCCTTGGCCCAAAAAAGCCGCCATGGTTAAGAGCCTTTTCCATCTCATCATAGTTGTCACTGCCTCTCCACTCACTCATTGTTTCGGATTTTCTATATTTTCCCTCGCTGCTTCTTCTCTTTTTTTTAGCTTTTTGCTAAAATCCCTATTAACACTCAGCTGTGATTTTATTAACCAACTTTTGCCGCTCTTGTCGACGGGTAAAGAGGCCGTCAATTGAGTTCATAACTTGGCATATTTTAAGACTTTCTTTTGCGCTTTCGCTTTCGGCCAAGCTGCTCTCGAGTCCCCTTCTTCACCCCCGACAGGTGGACTTAATAACTTCTTCAAAAATAGTTACCAGTGGCTAAAAGTGCAGAGAAAATATTTCTTTACCTTTGTAAAATGTAAGATTCAAATTTGGTAAAATATAGTTCCAAAATATTTAATTGATTTGTTTGTTTATCAACCACTCCTTATGGAATCGTCCATGTTGTGTTAATATTTTCTTTTCAAAGCTTTAATAACTCTCGGGGAGCACAGCGCCATAATTAAACCCGATTCGAGCCGAGCCAGTGGACGACTTTAACTAAACGGCCTCGAGTCCTGTACTCCGTTCCCCCCATAAGTTTGCACAAAGGACTCTAACTAATGCAGTGAACCGCAGGCCGCAGCTGAACGGGTCCCAGAGTCCTTAGTCCTTTGTCCAGTCGGTGGCACAAACTAAATTATGCTGATAAAACTGGGCGCGCTGCAAAAGTCACGTTAATGTGGCTGGAGCGAGGGACAAGATACCCGACTTCCTTCCGGACTCCGAGTACGTGAGCCTGTCCTGCTGTCCTGCCCCTCCGGCTGCTGCATGTGTGTTCCAGATAGTTTGGATTGTTCCACTCCTCCCTGAACAAAATTATTTTTGTTGATTTAACTAAATGGCGACAAGTTCAACGAGTGTCGCAGATGAGATTATAAGCGGGAGAAGGGCGGCACGTCCGCAGATGCCAACGGAGCAGGAGCAGGATCCAGGAACAGTAGCTTGCCCAAGGGCAGAGCCAAGTGGCTAAAAACAAGTGGCTGGAAAAAACAGTGATTTACAAAAGCACATGGCCCGCAGTAGTTGACACCAAATATATTTTAGTTATTATTTAAAAAGGGTGTCCAAGAAGGGCTTAATGTTGTCAATTAAGGCAGATTCATCTAAATATTTTTTTATGAATATCTTGGGTTCAGTTTCTTGGTGCATTTCGTTAGCTTCTATAGGTTCAGGTAGATCCTGTTTGGTCTTCAGTTTTTGCTTCTCAAGGTCCAGCTTGAGTTGTGCGATCTCGGCCTCGTGTTTTGCAATTGTTATGTCCTTGAGACGAGCCTGTAGGTTAAGACATTTGTTTTTCTTCTTTAACTTTAGATTATTATGTTGTATTTTTATAATTTTATGGGAGAGCTCATTCGATTGCTGGCGAGTCTTAATGACCTTCTTATTGTTTGTTTTTTGCTCCGTTTCAATTTTCATAAGCTAAAAAAAGAAGAGCAATTTAATTTCGAGATTTTTAAAGATTTCTTACACTTACCGAATTATTTTTTGTATTTAAAGAACGGTTATTGGTCGCCATTTGGAAAAATCTTCTATTTGACCTGCTAAAATTTGTGTATTCTTATTAATTTATATATTATTTATAAATTAATTTATTTTGCAACGGCATAACCAACAAACAAACTTACCTCTGCCCTCCTGGCACTGGGATAACTTTTTAAAAAATACAAAGAAGATCCTATGAGAATTTTTATGATTTGAAAAAAATTGCTCATTTGATTTTCTGGTTTAATAAAAGAAAAATATTTATTTTTTGGTTATTTTAAAAGGCTGACTTCTCGCTGTCGTAGCTACGACTTAACTGATTTTAGTAGTCCAAACTCAAAGGTGGACGACACTCAATTGATGTTAGTGGAAATAAAAGTAAGAGCATGCTAAGATTTGTAAAATCTATTACCAATTATTAACCAGAAATTTAAATAAATAAATATCAAATAACTAATCTTAGGAGGCTCTTCCAGTACTGTTACTTTTTCTGTTTAAATTGTGTCTAACCGTTTTGTAAATATTCTTCTTATAATAAACTTAAATGCGGTTTCCCCTGCAGCTCGAGCTGTGAGGATACAAGCCTTTAAGACTGTTGCTAGTCATGTCCCTGACTAAGCTTTTGCCTAAACAAACAGACGGCTAAACAGAGGGACTGATGCAGAATCCGCTCGAGCGATGGCCAAAGTTTGAATAGCTGAGAACGACGCCTTTCATATTGAATTAAACGTTTTAATATGCGGCCAGCTATCAAATTTATAGTTTGGCTTTGAATTAGCATACGAGCACGAGTGTGTGTGCGCTAGAATTGGGGGAATCCCGGGCAATACACACACACACACACGTAGGCGGAAATGCAGATGGCGGCCGTTTCTTTTCGCCGGCTAAACATTCGACAGCAAGGCCGAATCCAATTTGAACAAATTGTGTGCACAAGGGCGCTCATACATATGTGCGAAAAAGATGGTGAGAGGAGGGGAAAGCGGTAGGAACATCGAGAGGGAAATCAGGACCACAGATAGAGATAAAGGAGAGGGAGTGCAGGAGATAAAGGAGCTGGAAGCAGAGTTTGTGTTTATCTTTGCCAGTGCCTCTCATCTAAATTTTCCACTCCACTCTCGTTTCCCTTGAGACTTTAAGCCGATTCCAAGTTTTCACCCCTTCAGGTTCAGCTTGGAATCTTGAATCTGTTAATTCATAGGCAGGGAAGGCTAAAATATGGAGTGGAATTCATTAAAGCCTGGTTGTTAATGTTATATTTTTGACCTGGTATTCAAGCTTCTTTTTAGACACTATTTATTATAAACTTTTACAACAAAGTTGACTAAAACATCTTTTAACTGATCTTAAAAACTAAGCTTAAGACTTGAAGATGAATGATAAAGCATGAACCTAATTGGAAGTTAACCTCAGCTATTTTCCCTATTTAAAATCTTTTTAGCAGAACTTCCATTAAAATGGCTACTGCCTACACACCCACACCCATGTAGATATCCAGAAAAAATTACAAAAAAAGGAGAACCCCTTTTGCAAGTCATTCGCATTCATTCCACTTTTCCCTATCAACACGCTTGCGCTCACTGGGTGCCGGCTTGTGTCATTTGTCATGCACAACGTGACGTATGCGTAATGATTCATTAACAAGCCAATTTGCTTGGCCATTCCCCCTCTGCCATCCGCCACCATTGGTCCTGCCTGGCTCACGCTTCATTTGCCATGACGTCGCCTCGCCGGCTTGATTGTTGTTGCCGCTGACAGTTTGTGTTTATTACGGACTTTTAATTTATTTCATTACACAAAATTAGCTCGCCTATCGTCAGCGGGAATCTTAACGCGCGGCGAGCGGAGTGAACAAGGACGACACTTAGGCAAATTAATGCCAAAAATATGTACAGACAGGATCCGGGCGAATCAAAATCGAAATCAAAAGACACAGACACAGTACAAAGCATCGCCTGGCGACGCCACGAATCCTGTTCGTCCGCCGCCTAAGCCAAGGAGCATCGCGATAAGCAAAGGATAATGCGGCCGTGTAGATTCCATGTTTTTTTCTTGTCTTGCCCTGGCTTCACTTAAAAAAAGAAAACAGAAGACGAAAAATCAAAAGCTATAGATGGGGAGGGACAGCAACATCAGAAATGTAAACGAAATAAATACCGAGAGAGGGCTGACATAACAAAGGCCTTTCTATTTTTCATTCAACTCTTCCCCTTTTTGCTCTAGGCCCATTCTCTCACTCCTTCGATGGCTTTTCTTGTCAGTTGAGCTCTTTTTTATTTCCGCTACTCGTTAGCATAAAAAACGGGGTATATCCGGTAACTTTAAAGGCTCTCTTATCTCATTTTATCTGTTAGATGATCCTTGGATATTTTTAGGACATTGATAGCAGGAATGAAATATGGATTTTGTAGAGTCTACTTGAGAAAAAGATTAAACTCTGAATGCCTCATAAAACGCATAAAAATATGCGGAAGAATTCCCTGTTTTTAACACATGCGAAACATAATTACAATTTAAAGAAAAACATTAAGAGTACTTGGGAAATTTATTCTTAAATTGTGTGCAGATTTCAAAGAAATCTTTTAATTTTAAGAAAGGATGCTGGCAACTATACTGAAGGAGGAAATTAAAAAATTTGAATAAATTAAATACTGATTATATTACATTTTTTCAATTATTTTCATTGCTGAAAATAATAAATAAATATTATTAGATGATTCCCCTTAGCCTGCAACTAATTTCTTATCATTATACATACGAGGCATCTTGCTGTCTAAAAAAGTGAAGGGACTAACTTATTTTCACCCAAGTCCTGTCTCTTTTCGGGGTTTTTTCTTTTCCTTTTTTAAGCTAAAGGATTATTTGCTTGGTTTATTCCTTTGACTCAGTGTTTTGTTTTGTCTTTGGTTTGTTTTGTCGGCTCCTTCACATTTCGTTTGCCGTTCTGCTCCTGCGGTTTTTTCCGCCACTTTCCTCCTTGACCCCTGTCCCCTGACACCCCCTCGGTTTATTTGCGCGCCTAAGCACGACCTTGGAAGTGCGATGGTGTGCGTTTAGAGAGGGAGTGTGTGTGTGTTTATTTAGGTCGCCTTTTGGGTTAAGGCAAAGCCGGCCCTGTTAGTTTAGTTTATTGCTTAGCAGCTGATTTTGGTTTATTAATTTCGCATTAAAGCCGGGGGTTTCCCTCTTCTTATTTACAACTCATCGGGGTCTGGTACTTTAGCTGATCTCTTTTAAAGAGAGAAAACAAAAGAATTTAAGGGCAAACTTGTCATCCCAATGTAAGATATTTAATTATAAGTATAAGCGTATCATTAATGAGGAAGGGGAAAAGAAATAAAGGAACTTAAAGCTATATATCCTATCCGTTTTGTAATTGTATCAGACGGAAACCACTCCCTCTCTACGGTGCAGACTTCCGACTAATACCCTGCAAGGATATAATAATATTACCAGGAACTGCTCTCCGAGTGGCCATCAAAAAGTCGATCTGCTGCAATCTGGGCGGGGCATCTTTATGCTGCGCATTAATTTCTGGCTCATATCCAATCTGCGGGGCATCTTTCGAGCTCGTCAAATGTCTCAATTCCATAAAAATGCAAATTGTTAGGCGACGCGAGACGGGAGAGAGCACTAAGGCTTCCTGTCTGTCATTAAACGGGGACAAAAGCGAGCTGAAATTGCACGAGAATTATGACCTCTATGAGCCAGTCAGTCTCTCAGTCTGTCAGTCAGTCGGCGGTGCTGTAAGTGGGTCACAAAGTGGCTAGCAACTTTCGCTGCCCTCAGCGGATTTTTATCCGAAAGATTTATGAGCTGAGACATGGAATGATGACCCGACCCTCATCCCGATCTCCGGCTTTTGCAGCCTGGACAGTTTTTATGCTCCGCCACCTGCGGTTATCCGGAGTGAAACGTCAAAAAAAGCATCGAAAGAATAACAAAAGTCAGGAGAAAACCATCAAGCATAAAGGGCTAATAAACTTGGCTGATTTGCATAAGAACAAATACTGCCATTGGCTAAGCATTTCTTATCAGAATGTAATTGGATTCTGTGTGTTTGGGTGCGCGGCCAACATTCTTTTGATTAAAAATTTCCCAGCAAAAATATATGGCCATGCAACTTACACGGCGCTCCAATCGCTGCGAGAAGTTAAAAAAAGCATGTGCGGTTTTTGGTAATAAATTTTCCAAAAACCAACACCGCAAATAACAACAGCAACATAGGAGGCCAAAGCAGAAAAATAATCAAAAACAAAATCATAAAAGTAAAGCGAGAGTTAAAATTACCACACAGCGGGAAATAATTATATTTTTATAGGTATAAAGGTGTTAGTTTTATTTCTTTACAGCGTTCCTGTATAAAACCTGCTTTAAATTAATTAAGTTGGATTTAAATTGATTGATAATTGTATCATGCTATGAATAATTCTTCCCAAGTTAAACACATTTTTTCTCGCCGTGTCCAGCAATTGTTGGCAGAGGCGCACGCGACTCTCAGGGCCGTGCTCCGTCCTGGCCAGGTAGCCCATTACCCCATTACCTGTTTAATGCAATGTCTGCTAACCTCTTTGCCCATCGGGAAAATCCGTTACCGGAAAGGTGACCCAGCCGCCCACCGAAAATGGCCCGCTGGCTGTTGGTCAATGCGGCCACCAGGTTGGCGTCGCTATAGCTTTACATTATATTTCAACGCCAGGTGAGTGTGTGTCTGTGTGTGATGATGATGTTTTTTTTGTCCTCTTTGTGTGTGTGTGTTTTTTTGCTTGCGGCTGCTTTGTTTTTCGCCCCGTGTGTCCCTTTTTTGCGCTTACGCCATTCTCGTTTATTTATTAGCAATTTTATTAGCTATGAATTTGTTTGTTTTTATCGTGCACCGCAGAGAAGCAGAGCGGCGAGAGCAAACAACAAAGGACCTCGAACTCCACCCACTCAGCCTCGGAAGCCCACCACCTCCCCCTGTAGTCCTTCTTCCATTAGCCTCTCAAAGGGTGTACAGTAGGCCGACTTTGTTTTGCTGCCGGCCAGCTAGCAAACCAGCCAGCAAAAGGAAAGTGATTTATACTTCCAATAATGAAAGTGACTACCAGCACTCCTCCTGTTTACGTTTTCGTCCTTTCGAAACATTTAAATTTAAATATTTTCGCCTATGGCCTGATTTATTATTTCAGAAATCCCTTGGTTTCACGCCCGAATTGCGAGCCGCTTTTATTTGTCCTGACTCTGTCAACTGAGGTGATTAAAATTTAGGGAACCCCAACTCAAAAATAAAACAAAAAGTACATTGTCAAGTCAAAAAACTTAGAAATGAAAAGGGAAAGGTAAGGGTTGAGGTAAGAGCAAGGGTAAGGGCTAAGGCCGAAGCCAAGGGTAAGCTTGGGAGGCGATGCAAATTAGTTAGCTTCTAAAAAGTTTTGCCCCCAAAAAAATTACTCTTTAATGCGAGGGTTCAATCTCTCGACCTTAATATGAATGGCACTTAAGGGCCTCAAAATCTGAATACACTCTGAATTGGCTGAATGGCCACTCAGCAAAAAATAAATCCATCCTTTTCGTCGCTATGAATGGTTCGCATAATTGAAGAACCATTTTTGTAATGCATTTAGCTGCAATTATACACTTGTATAATTAAGCTAGAGTTTATACTCCTTCTCTGTTAATAAAATAAAATTCAAGAATATACAAAAATGTAGCATACATTTAAGGGCCGCTGTTAACTCTTAAACAGCCTTGCCAATAATAACTTGTGGTCTTGTGATGCAAAATAGTTGTTAATTTCCATCTTTATATATATTTTGATCTTTGTAACTTTATTTAGTGACTGTATGCCAACGTTTGGGTCGTCATAGCCACATTTGCTTCCAGTCTTTTGTGTTTTTTTCTTTATTTTCCTTTTTTTATTTTAAAACATGCACTAAATGCTCCCCTTGCGGCAATTTAATAAATATAAAAGCCAGGCCAGCGGCTTGAGCGCAACCCACACACACAACCATTACTGGTTAGCCCAGGGGCGGCTTCCATTAAAAAGCAAACTGCATTTGTTTTCCTTTTGAAATTTAATTCGAAAGGAAAGAGAAAGGCAGAAAAAAAAGAAAACCAATTAAAAACAGAGTTAGTTTTGTTATTAAAAGCTAATTACAATTAATTAAATGCTGTGGGACATCATATTAATCTAGTGCCGAGATTTGTATAAATTGGGAGAGCCTTAGATTAAAAAGGTTTTCATTATAATTTTAATATACTCCTTTTTCTTGATAGTAAAGTCCTCTTATAGCCATGTTTATGTCGAAAAATCCATATCCTCGGTATCAAAAGGCTGCCTTTCACCAGTACTCTTCCCCCGATCGGCCTTATGGTAAATCCGTTCCTGAGTTCCGTGCCTGCATTAAATTTTCACTATTTTTGCAACCCGCAACTGGCAACTGGTGGAAAGGGGCAAGGTAGAGGGAAAAAGTCGGCGGCGCCATTGGCCACGTCAATTGAATGGTAGGCGGAAAGCCAAAAGTGTTGGCCATAAGTCAGAAAACATGAATAACAAATCAATTCAGTTTTAACGGTGCTGCAAATTCCTCAACACACACAGAGAGACAGGGCCAGCAGGTAGCAGGCCCATTCGAAAGGTGAGAAAACGAGGTGTTGAAAGCGGGCAAAAAGGAAGTGCAAAGAAGAGCGGAGGTGCGGGGCAAGACGAAAGGCTGAGGCGACTCCTTCACAGGCACACACACACACATATATAGCCGGGGTGTTAATGGGGCAGGCTGGGCGTCGGGCATTTTGAATTTTTAATGGAAAATGGCCCGCCTGCTTACACATTGCCACCGCCACCTCCCCCCGTTCCTCCTGCCCCCTTGTGTCTGTTCCACATATATTTTTTGTAGGCATGTTTGCATACACTTACGGCCAGCAAACTATGCATATGCATGTGTGTCCTATGCGAGTGTGTGTTTGGGGGGCTCTAAAGCCCCTCAGCCCCTTGTCGGCCATAGCCCCGCCTCCTACTTTTCCGTGGGCCCTCTTTTTTATGCCCCCGCCGGCAAAATTGTCCGGTAATAAATTTTCAGCGTTTCCTGCCGACAAAGCGCCGCACTTTACAACACTTTTGGCATAAACAAACAAACACGTACAGGGAGAGAAATATGTTGTTATTAGTATTATTTTATTCATGGAACTATTAACATTAACATCGCTTTAAAATGGAATTGTTTAAATAACGTACATTTAGAATAGGAGAAATCTCTTGAGCCTCATTTAAAATTAGTGTGGGAAGGACAACTACCAGGCAACTTTTGTATTCTGGCCTTTTGGAATGGTAAAACCGAATGAAGTGGACTCTTCCATGTTTTTTATTAACTAAATAATTATAAATAATACAAATTATCAAATTCTTAGGCATAAAACCCAAACCCATCTTCCCAAATCCTTGGCCAATCCAAGGATATTTTTTCTCAGTATGCGTGTATGTGTTTCGCTGTCCATGCGTGTGAAAGGAGGTGAGTGTGCGAGTGTGTGTGAGTGGCTATAGTGGTGGCCATGTAACGGAAGTTAAGTACACACTAAGTTGAACTCGTGCGCTTGTAGCGGCGCTTCCTTCATATGTTTTGATACTCTCCATCACACACACACACACCTCACCTCTTGCCCCGGAAAACTCAGCACCGCATCCCCCCCCCTCCGAAAACACCTCTCTTCCGCTATTTGCTTGCAGGTGAAAATGTTTGAGATTCTGCCGGCGCTGTCCAAAAGCTTAGAACAAAACTTTTCTGGTATACCATCAACATTGATGTCCTCCGTAGTTCCTTTACCCTTTCTCCTAAGCCCCGCTTTTCCGCTTTTCTCGCCCTCCAGCCATTAATGCCTGCCGAGAGGGCGAATGTGTTAAGTATGTTTTTTGAGTAATTCGTGTAGACAAGAGCTGCTGTTTTAAAAGAGAAGCACAATGGGAGATGCCTGCCCCTCTCCCACCTAATATCCCTCGCCAGTCCGGGGATATTTATGTGGAGGGCAAATGTTATTATAAATTACCCAAAAGTTTGAAACTTAAATGGAGAAGAGTTTCAGGAACAGAACTCTGATTTATATACTTAATTAGCGGGGGAATTTTATAAAGATTTTTAATAATAGTATTTATCCATCGATGTCTTTTCTACAAAAACAAATATTTATTTCTAGCCAGAAACTGATTCTAGGCTAAATATATCGGAAGGACTTCATACCTTCAAAAGAAACCCTAAAAATTATGCTATATATTTAGCAATAAATTAGGGATCTTCCATCTCTAATTTCCTCACATTAGTTCCACATTTTCCTCCATGGTGGACGACATCAGCAGGTATTCAGCTCAAGAGTTGGTAAGCTGGCCTCGTTGTTAATAGAACACTTGACAAAACTGGATGATTATGCGGGGGGAGTGCTCTTCTTAAAGGACCAGGTGTAGGTGTTCAGGTGAGCGTGTGTGAGGTGTATGCTTGTGTCTGTTTATGTAGTACCCTCATTAACTGTCATTACACAATTTCCATAAAAAAAGAAATGTGTGCACAAGTTTAGTTTTCTCAAACCCTGAGGCTCCGGTGCAAAAGTTTCCCCTCTCCTCCACTTATTTTTCCCCGACTATATGCCCCGCCTCCCGCCCCATGATGTGTGCTTCCGAGTCTTTGTTTGTCTTTAGAAAAAAAACTTTTTAAATTGTGTTAAATATTCCATTAAACAGAAAGCTTTTTGTATGCAGTTGCAAACAACAAAAAAAGGAGGGGAAAATAAAAAAAGCTGTCAGTGGTAGCGATATAGAAAAAGAAGCGGAATGCGCGTGCCGCAGATAAGTTGCCACAGATAAGGGAAATACAGATAGAAAATTAAACATAAGATTATCAGTTAGATATGTATATAGCCTTTTTTATTGATAAATAGAAGATAACCAGAAGGGGCATTTTTCAGAATTATATTGTGAAATTTTTAAACCAATCAAGAAAAGAAGACGAGGAAGGAAGTTTGAGATGCTAAGTAATAGACAATAATGATTAATTTGTAATAGTATCTTAGGAAAATAGTTAAATCCTATAAATAGTTTACAATAGTGTGAATATAGAAATCTAAATTATTTTTCTTTGCGTGTGTTCCGGGGAAGTGGCATTCGATCAGCATTCCCACACAGACAAAACCACACACTCTCTCCAATAAGCCAGGAATTTGTATTATAATTTTATGCTGAAATGCATGCTACATTATTTTACACAGAAAGGCGGAAGCGGAAAGGAAAACGACGGCGCGGTGCGGGAAAATTTGGCGAGCGAGCCATCAAGTTTATTGCTGGGCTTAGGCAGCCGCCGTGTTGGAGCATTAATTGAGCCGAGCGGGGCTTTTAAAATAATTGCCAACATGCAGGTTTACAGTTTTATTCCGCGTCGTGTTCGAATCCGAATCAGATATGTCCGACTAACAAATGTGCGGAAATATTTCAATGGAGTAGCACTTTGCACAAGTAATAATTTCCGCAAGTGTGTGTGCGCGCCTTCGATGGGAGACCTAATTGCAAGATTATGGCAGGTGTAAAGGATCTTGCTTATTTAGTACATTTTTAATCATGGTAAGTAAATTAATAAATTCATTCAAGATGAATACAAAAGTAAATAATAATATTATTTCCGTTTATCTATTTATTTTTTCTTAATTGATCTTGGATGAATTTATTTATTTACATATTATTAATTTATTTATTTATGTAAACATATATATTTACAATTAGTTGTTAATTTGGTTTTAGTTTATAATTATTATATAATTATTATAAATCTGTCTTATATTTCCAGCTTATAAAAAACCTACAGGCAAACCTTCTTTCCCAACGGTCAAAATTCAAACTTCCCGCCACTCTCTGCGAGCAACTTGCTATAAAACCAATCTTGCTACAAAACCAATCCGATATACACATTTATTTTCTTATAAAAATGCTACCAATACTGATATACCGATATTTCGGTATATTTCTTCACACTGAACAGAGTAATACCGATATTTCGATATATTTCTCAACACCGAACAGAGTAGACAGCAAAAGGCAGAAAATGTATAATTTACATGTATAATTTAATTACACTTAGTTGTTCGTCGTGCCAGATTCTCGATTCTCGTTATTATTCCGCCATAGAGCGTGCAGCAGAACGCGGCAACTGGTAAAAAGCAGCACAATTGCACGCCGCCGCCTCCTCTCACTTTCCTGCGATTAGCAAGCCGACAACCAAGAAGAAGAAGAGAAAGAAAACGGGAACGCAGCTGCAAGGAAGGAAATCGAGGAAAATTTGGGGAGGAAAATGAAAAGAAAACTGGGCCGAGGGGCGACGCTGGCGTTGCTATTCGCCTGCGGACTGCTGCTAATTGCTGCATCCCACCAAGCTGCCGCCGCCGAACCAGTATCTGACTCCGATGACTTCGAGGATGGCTTTGTGGAAGATGTTCAGGTAAGTTGCTATCCGAAAAAACAACACGAGAAAAAAGTACACGTCAGTGTGGAAGCGACTAGAAAAGCACGCTGATGTGTTGAGCAGCGGGTGGCTCAGTGGGTTAGGGGGTGACGGGGGCGGAGCGGCCGGCTTTTCGATTTTTATGACCCAAAAAATTAGCATGTGAGTTTTTCAGCGGGATTAATGCGAGGGAAACTGTGTTTACCCACAGTCGATGGCAAGCTAATAGGTGCGGTGATAAGGAATGCAACACGAATTATAATCCTTTAAATTTAAAAAAGTATAGAAATGAACTTAGAAAATATGTTGTTTACAAAAAAATAAAAAATGTAAAAGCAAAAATATTGAATAGTGCTGCTAGTGCTCCGCCCTAGAAGGTAACTTCTCCGAGGCTAAAATCCACGCCTGCCACTTGTCTCTCTCTTCCTCTTTATCACTATATCAGACCTACCCGTCTCTGACAACCGCGTGTTTCTTGGATTTTATCGCACCTTATCTAATGCTCTCCTATATGAATCTCTTTCTCAGGAGGAGCTGGCCCCCGGCGTTGACGAAAACGGAGAGGAGAAGCTGGCCTATGAGAGCCCAGTGATTGAGGCAAAGAAATTTCACTTCGCGGACCACTTTGACGACGTGGAGGCGTCCCGGAAGAAGTGGGTGCTGTCGCAGGCCAAGAAGGACGACATTGCGGAGGAGATCTCCAAGTATGATGGCCTCTGGAACTGGGAGTCGCCGCAGCGCATCGTCTGGGCAAATGATCTGGGCCTGGTGCTTAAGTCAAAGGCCAAGCACGCGGCCATCTCAGCGCCGCTGCGTAAGCCCTTTGATTTCAAGCAAGACAAGCCGCTGGTGGTTCAGTACGAGGTCACGTTGCAGGTTTGTCCATTGCTCTATGGGATTGCATCAGCCGGCGCGGCTGGGCAAATCCAATTAATACCAGCTTACTGACCCAATTCCGCTTTCCCTCCCATTTTCCATTTTCTAGGAGGGTCAGGAGTGCGGCGGCTCATATCTAAAGCTCCTTTCCGCTGGCAAAGACACCGAGCAGCTGACGGCCGTAAGTAGTGTGCGGGAGGGCATTGCCCTCATGAACAACAAAACGCGAAACAACCCCCGAATTTAATGTTTTTGGTTTTTATTCCGTAGTTCAATGACAAGACACCCTACACCATAATGTTCGGGCCGGACAAGTGCGGCAACGATGTAAAAATGCACTTCATATTCCGGCATGTCAATCCAATTAATGGTACCATTACCGAGAAGCACTGCAACAAGCCAAAGTGAGTGTTGTCCCATTTAAAATGGAAACGAACGAGCGTCAAGCGTTTCAAATCATTCAAATTTAAATATCACAAAAATGGCAATCCCCGTAAAAAGTTAAAAAAAAGGCAGGTTGGCCTTTGGCTTGGAATTTGAGTATGGAACAATGCGACTCGTAATACCTTTAATACAATAGGCAGTTGTTTATTCCCTTGTTCGGAGGCTTGCTTGCACACCTGAATGCTGAGCTAATATATTATGATTCATAATTTGTATAAATGTTTGGCCAAACGAAACGTAATACTTATCTGATAACAGCAGGCTACGTGTTGACTTTCGTGGACTCTTGTCCCCTGCTATGATGTCTGCTGATTTTCTGCAGTATCTGCTGCTGATAAGACATCTATTTATATTGTTTAATAGCCTTTCCTTCGGTTATTCTTCTTTGTAGGAACCGCTTGGAAGAGCCCTTCAAGGACAAGCTGCCTCATCTGTATCAGCTGGTGGTGCGTCCCGACAACAGCTTCGAGATCCGTGTGGATCACAAGATCATCAACGAGGGATCGCTGCTGACCGACTTCAAGCCAGCCGTCAATCCGCCAGCAGAGATCGATGACCCTAATGACAAGAAGCCGGAGGCGTGGGATGAGCGTGAGAAGATTCCAGATCCCACTGCCCACAAGCCCGACGATTGGGATGAGGATGCACCGCCACAGTTGCCCGATGCTGATGCCGTCATGCCCGATGGTTGGCTGGAAGAGGAGCCCGATATGATCTTTGATCCAACGGCCAGCAAACCCGAAGATTGGGATGCCGAAATCGATGGCGAATGGGAGGCTCCGCTGGTAGACAATCCTGTTTGCGAGAAGGCAGCTGGATGCGGCAAGTGGAAGGCGCCGCTCATACCCAATCCCAACTACAAGGGCAAGTGGCGGGCACCGATGATCGAGAACCCGAACTATCAGGGCAAGTGGGCGCCCAAGAAGATTGCCAATCCCGATTTCTTTGAGGATTTGAAGCCGTTCCAGATGACTCCTATTGTAAGTGGAATTTTTGGTATTCGTTTCGTTGACAGTATTATCATAATTTCTATATATTAATCCCGTTTTGCGTTTTCTTTTTCTCCCCATCTAGAGTGCTGTGGGCCTGGAGCTGTGGTCCATGTCAAGCGACATTCTCTTCGACAATCTCATCATCACGGACGATGTAGAGGTGGCCCGTGACTTTGCCGCCAATAGCTTTGATATCAAGCGCCGCTATATAGACCGCGAATCGGTGAGTTAATTTTTCAACCTTTAGTCTCTTTTCTCTTCCCCACAAAACCACACAGAGAAACTTAAAGAAACCGTTTTGATCGCTGCAAAAAGAAAACCTTTTGGCACCGCTTGATGCGTCGGATGAACTATAAGCCCGGCTGGTGGGCCCTATACTTTCTGTACCTGTTAATCCCGGCCAGCTGCTACGTCTTCTATCTGTACAGACGCGCCAAAGAGGTGCTGGCCATGGGCCTTATCCTTCGCTTCCTTAATTAGAAACTTAAAACCACAGCCACACACTCACACTCATCTTGCACTCTTGCACTTGTAATTGCTATTGCTATCTTTTTGGCTTTTCCCATTTCGTGTAGGACTCATTCGTGAATAAGGTAGTGGAGCTAGCCAAGGCCTATCCCTCGATCTGGGGCATTGGCCTGGTGGCCATTGTGGCATTGGTTGCCATCACCATTTACCTTAGATTTGGTTCGGCCAAGAGTCAGGTAAATGTTGCTTGATCAAAGATTAGTGCTGCTGAAGCTATGAAAATGTTCTAATCCTTGTTTTTGCCTGGTGTAGGACTCGGCTGCCAAGAAGACCGCCGCGCAGGCAAAGAAATCCGATGAACTGCAGCCCGATGACGATGAAGAGCCCGTGGCCGAGGCTGAGGAGGAGGTAGAGGAAGGCAGCGATCGGGCTGCCGGTGATTCGAGCAAGGAGAGCACGCCGCTGTCCGTTAGTCCCAAGAAGAAGAACAAAAAGTCTGATTTAGATGATAATGTGGAGGTGACCAAGCCGGAGGAAAGTCCTGAAGAGCCCGCACAGACTGAGGTGAGTTGAAAATAGATTTTTTGAGATGAAAATTTTGAATTAATATAATTTCTATCCCAGGAAACTACCACGAAAACTCGCAAGCGTCAGGCGCGGAAGGAGTAATGCGGGCATCCCCTCAGATGGCCAACAATCTACAAATAAAAATACAGAAATTCTATCGAAAAACTTAATCCAATTCCAAACTGCCAGCGGCAGCCAAACACCAAATGCTGGCAACAATACAAAACTCAAACAACCGGAAGTCACATCATCCCCCTCACCCACACGCAGCACCACACACAATACGAGGCAACCAAACCCACACGCAGACAAAATGGAGAAAAGAACACAAACACACACTTTAAATTTAGTTTCTAACCAAGCTTCTCTAGTGCAAGTCTGTAATTTAATTGAATAGTTTACGCGGTTCGTTTTAATCTACTCTGTATACGTACTTTTGCTGTATTATCGTTGCATTTCTGTGCTGTCCCCACTTTCTCCTGCTCCTCCTCCTTTCTATTTCTTGATTTGTGTGAAAAAAAAACAAGAGAAACACCAAACTAGACAAAAACAAACAAAAAACAGAAACAGCAAGCAAACAAAGACGGAACTAACTAAGGCCGAAAAAATATTAAATGGCAAGCAAGCATCTAGTTTAATATTATGTAATTTAAAACGAAATTGAATAGTATGAATAGTTATACTCAAGTTTCCACGTTTTCATTTTGTGTCGAATGAAAATTTACAGCGAAAAATAAAAAAGTAAATGTCGAAAAACCAAGGAAACCCCGAATTGTAGCAACCATCCCTTGCAAGCTGAGCAACAGGACTGAACAAGGACTCCCCGGGAGTGCTTATTTAAAATATGAACTCCACCCAGATGCGAATCGGATTTATTATGCTCGATGGTGCGTGTGGCGTCGGCCAGGCCAGACGACACATTGCATTTGTGCGGTTTTTGGGGCATATATATATATTTTTTCATTATTTAGTTGATTGGTTGGTACAAACACAATTGGGGAACTCCGAAAGGAAAGGAAACCCTTGCCCAACCAATCTATTTAACCCACTGATACCATCGACATGTGCATAAAAGGGGCTCCTTTTTTGTCGCTCTGCATATAATTTAATTCAATTTCCTAAGCTCATAAATATGACCCAGCCCAGGCTAGACAGGCAGACAGACCGTCCTTGTTAATGGAATTGTTATGACAACAGTAAACCGATGACGATTTGCATACGCAGTGGCGCGGAGGTGGCTAAAAATCAGATTTATATGCCCGATTGCCAAAAAAAGCGAAAAGGCAATTCAATAAAAAGATAACACAATTCTAGGCCTAGGTCTGGGCTGGGGTCTCACTTAAAAGGATTAAAATTTTGCGGCTTGACAGTGCTGCATATTAATACGAAAAACTCATATGTTTCAAAGGGGAGGAAACCCGGGTGAGTCCCCCATAATTCATGCATAGACAAGGCCACAAGGGTTGCACTTGTGCCGAATATATAAAAAAAACCACAAATGGAAAAATTATGTTGGTTCCCCTTTGAGTTTTTTAAAATTAAAGTTTGCAGGTTTGTTAAGCTGTTAAAAACTAGAATAGAAATGGTTTCCGATTTGAATTTTGACCTTTTTTGGCTGAGTTATGGACGATTTAAGATTTTTTTGACTATCTTAAAAAAAATCTTTAATCGTCCATAACTCAGCCAAAAATGCCTTAATTTCAAATCGGAAACCACCGTTGTGCTAGTTTTTAACAGCTTAACAAATCTGCAAACCTCAATTTAAAAAAACTCAAAGGGGAAAAATTTTACAAAATTGGAAATTTTTGTTTTTAGTTAAAATGAGAAAGTAAGTATGCAGGGTTGTTAAGCTGTTAAAAACTAGAATAGAAATGGTTTCCGATTTGAATTTGGACCTTTTTTGGCTGAGTTATGGACGATTTAAGATTTTTTTGACTATCTTAAAAAAAATCTTTAATCGTCCATAACTCAGCCAAAAATGCCTTAATTTCAAATCGGAAACCACCGTTGTGCTAGTTTTTAACAGCTTAACAAATCTGCAAACTTCAATTTAAAAAAACTCAAAGGGGAAAAATTTTACAAAATTGGAAATTTTTGTTTTTAGTTAAAATGAGAAAGTAAGTATGCAGGGTTGTTAAGCTGTTAAAAACTAGAATAGAAATGGTTTCCGATTTGAATTTGAGGCTTTTTTGGCTGAGTTATGCACGATTTTCGATTTTTTGTACTTCATTAAAAAAAAATAGCTAGATGCGCATCACTGACAGTTAGTAAGATGCAATTTTGTCCCAGCGGAGCTTCCTAGCTAGATGCGCATCACTGGTGCACATCGTCAAAATCAAGCAAATTCGTTACTTTTTGAATTTTGGTACCAGGCGAACAGAAGGCAACAGTAAGCAACTGAAAACTGTTATAAACTGTTATAAAAAGTACCAATATCGTAAATCTTATTCCAATATCGTATATCGTATCCCAATATCGTAAACCGTATTCAAATATCGTAAATATTTACGATATTCGAATACGATATTCGAATACTATTTACGATATTCAAATACGATTTACGATATTCGAATACGGTTAACGATATTGGGATACGATATACGACATTGGAATAAGATTTACGATATTGGTATTTTTTATAACAGTTTATAACAGTTTTCGGTTGCTTGCTGCTGCCTTCTGTTCGCCTGGTATCTGAAATCCCAAAATTAACAAATTTTTACTGAAAATGACCAGATTGAAGTCTGGAGTTGTGCCTACAACAACAACAACATCTCCTTTACAACAACAACAGATCGTTTACAGAAAGAAACAGAAAATAACAAACCTAAATACTTACTTTCTCATTTTACCAAAAAACAAAAATTTCCAATTTGGTAAAATTTTCCCCCTTTGAGTTTTTTTAAATTAAAGTCGTAAATCTTTTAGGATTTGTTGTTTTTGGTATTTTTTTTATTATTAATTATATTATGTATAACTATTTTAAAATATTTAATAATAATCCATCTTTAATTAAATTTCAAGGATTTTAATTAATACGGATGAAGTAATAATGAGTTTCCGTATTTATTGCTAATCGTGTAACTTCCTTATGGATTTCCTTTCCAGCTGCAGAACATTTGTCATGAGAACTATATCCGATGATGGCAATTTTCCGAATTGCAAATATCTGCTAAAGAGCAGTAGTACATCGCAGTCTCGTCCCAGGAACAATAGACGTTCAGCAGACCGCAAGGAGCTTCAGGATGTGTCGTCGTGTAAAAACAGAGAACTAGTGAACCGAGTTTGCCACAAATAGCTGAAGCTGTTGAACAAAACAAATAAATTAAAAGCACAATTAATTATCATTTTATTTGGTTTGAAAAATTGATAAAATTCTTTAAAAATAACGTATTTTACAATAAAGAATAAGAATTTTACATAGAATCCACATGAATCTTTCCTAGTTCGTAAATCAAACGCTTGACATTTTAAATTTGGCGCTTTAAAGGATAATAAGAAGTTCGAGCAAATAAATAAATAATAAATAAAGCAAAAATAATTTGGTTGTATGGTAAAGGAAACTAATAAAAAATACATAAAAAATAGCTCACAAAGTTACAATTATTTTCATACAAAATTAATTGATTAATACAAATTTCTTTATATTTATTGCTTTATTAAAAAAGTTTGTTGTATAAATAATATCAGACTTTATGTTTGAAGATACGTGTATGTATTTATTTCTAATGTAATGTATATTATTAAACGTTAATGTTAATACCTAAATCGTTAAGATACATGAATTTTTACTCGAATGGGTAGTAAATAATTTAAATAAATGAAAATGTGTCCTTCCCCCATTCGAATCAATCCTGATCGAAGGAATCTGGCAGGACTTTCGGCCATCCTTGGCAGCCCACAGTGTGCGTTATCCTTCTTGTCGGTTGTACACTATCTAAACAGGATTTTACGTATTATACACCATTTCGAATGCATTACTTGGAGTCGAGTCCCGCGAGCCTCGGGACAGCGTCCTTGGCGGTGGTCAGCCAATCATTAATATCCTTGACCAGTCCTAGCAGACCCCGCTAGGTCTCAGCGCTGTGCGAACAATAAAATTTTATTGTAAATCGTTTATCTTCATTACGCGGCCAGCGTCAAAACTCGGCAAATAACCGCAGTTCGAGTTTCGGGAAACTGGTTTCCGCCAGCGAAGGAGCGAACGGGTTCAAGTGTCCACCCCATCGCGCTCATAATTTTATTCCTAAGCCCAATCTTAGCCCATTGCAACCCCTGCAACGTCGCGGAATGCATGGCTGACCCCTTCCTTCCGCGTCTTCCTCGCAATTATGGCCCTTTGTGCGTCGCTTAGTTTGTCTTTTCATTGCCTTGTACCTTGAGATTAAGCTTTTGTTTTTTCATTTAACGCTTAATTTCGGCATTTTGATGGCCTAACGCGATTTGGACTGACCCCTAGGGAAAGCCAGGAGCCGGAGCAGGATCGGAATCGAGTCGGGATCGGTTACAACTGATCCTTTGAGCAAACGCAACTGACCGCAACTAAACAAACACTTGGCCTGACCAACGGGTTACGCTTCGATTCGCATTTGACTTACGACACAAGATATTTTTAATTGCATTAGAAAAGCCGCTTCCGATCTGCTCTATTGTCCGGCCCTAAAGTTGTTTGTTTTACCTAAAACTGGACAGCTTAACCTTTTCGGTTTCGTTTTTTGTTCTTCTTTTTTAATTTCCAAGCAATTGTCCGGTGGTCAGCGATGCACTTTCCTAAGCGGATCGGTTTCGGAGGGAATGAATGGCCTGCCTTCCTCGGCTCAATTTGCATGTTCACGTTTTCAGCGCTCGTTTTTCGCAATTTTCGGTTAAGCACTCCCCAAAAAATATGCATTCAGCCAGAAACTCAATTTTGCAGAGATCATAATTCGAAAAGGTACGTGCGCTGCACGCTTTTTCCACAACAAAGGAACTTGCTGCAATTGCAAGAGGATTATTAAGGACAGAGGTTGAATAGTCGTTGAAGAGAATACCTTGCAAAAAGTTAAGGGAATTTAAGAGAAAAAGAATAACTTTTTTCTAATTTTTTATAATATTTATAGGATGATTTGTCTGATCTCTATTGCTAGTTATTATGTAACTTTCTCCTTAGCATTTATAAAAATTAAACAACAGAAAATCTTAAATTGAAGGCTTAAAATATTTTAAAGCCTTTAAATACATTATTCTTCTACCACTTTTCTTATATTCTTAGCACAAACTTTTTTATTTAACAACTTACAACCTTTATTTCTCTCCCGAAATACCCTTTGTACTTTGTAGGGCATAACCTTTAGAATAATTTGCGTTGGACGCTCCTCTTCCCATTCCATTTGCCAATTCTGATTCTGATTTCTGTCCCAATCCTGGCATCCTTCCCTGCCTCCACACAATATTGCGTGACTTTACGTGGGCACCGAAATTGACTTTGATCCGGCACTCATTAGTACTCGCACTGCACTCATCGTCTGCACACGAGACAGCGTCTGCCTTTGCCGCCCAAAAAATATATAAAATTGCTCAATAAGTTCACACAGCAAAAGCCGACGAAGAGAAGGATGGAGTTGGATGCCAGCTAGGAGTGCCCACAGCCTCGCTCCAAGAGTGGGCGATTCAGATTGAGCTGAACCAATATGGGTGTAGAGTGTGCATTGTCTTGGGTATACATTACTGACTTTATAGGATTGTAATCACAGGAAAAGGCTGTATAAAGATTTATTGATATGCAAAGTTAAAACCATAAATTTAAGAAGTGTGTCGTAACTGAAAACAAGTTATTTTTCTCCAAAAAATGCCTAAGAGTTGGGGTTTGATGATGTTTGAATAATATTATTAACTTGTTTCCTATGGTGTTTAATTAGATAATAAAATACATACTATCCAACTTGGCAGCTGAGCTGGCCGCACACCTGCAACTTTCCTGCAAAATCGTTGCACTTTTGGCCCTCGACACGGTTCAAATGCCAAATAGTTCAGCTCAAGAACCTATCGCAAGAACCATCCGAAATTGCGCGCTTTTTCCGAGCTGCGAGCCCGTTTCCTGCCCAGTTTTTTGTTGAGCCTTTGAGCCAAGTCAAGACGTGGAGAGGGCCACTTTGCCACCGTTGCGTTACACGGTTCGGCGAGCTCAACGTTCAACGCTCAACGCTCGCAAAGCCAAAGCCAAGATGCATAAAAAGGGAAACACCTGATCGAAATTTCAAATTATTACAACGAAATGCGCTAAACATAAGGACACATGGGAGCAGAGGCGTAGCTCGTGCTGCATACAGATGTCTCGCCAAGCACCCCCGATCCCTTCTGCGGCCAGGTCAGGCTTTGGTCTAATGAGCACGATGTCGCCGTGGCAGTGCAGCTCTTTGACCTGGCCCCCGGCCCCTTTTCCACAAGGAAAAACTTCGACTTGGCCGTTGTAATTACGCGCGGGAAGGAGATAGAGGGAGGGAGAGAGATGGGAGCGCCTAGAGACCAAGGAAACTCTTGGCCCATTGAGGGTTGAGGTCGCGGTCGGGGTCACCACGTGAATACAGTGAGGGAAATACTGTCAACTTGAACAACGAAAATTCAATGAAAAATATAGAAGTTTAAATAATTTTAGAGAAGAAATAAAATAGATATGTGTAATTTTGTAGATATTGATGAGCTCTTCGCATTAAAAAATATTTAAAATGTATTTTTGTAAGACATTAAAACATTAATGTCAATGGGATACAATGAAATAATCTAAGTAAACATTTGCGAGAACCTAGATTTCATTTTCTGATCTTAAATTGATATAAAATGTAAACAGACAACTATTTAAACAAATAAATAATTTTATGTAAGAGATAAACCTTACCAACGTAAAGTCAATAACTACGAAAATCGTGTACACTTTTATAATATTTTAAATAAATGTTGTACAATAATAACAAGCTCATTAGAATTTCAGGTATGCAATTTAAGTACAAAAATTATGAAATCTTTATAATAAAAGACGATCTCCAGTGTAATAAAACAAAGGATATTTACTGCAAGGCTCTGCACAGAATTATGTGTAATGAATATATTATCTGCATCTTATTAACTTTAAAATAAATGAAAACGTGTCCCAAAAGCAAAAGATATAAATAATAAAATTATTCTAACGAATCTTATTACTCCCTAGAAATTTCTGAGAGATAATAATTAGACATCCTTTAAGGGACAACAATGGTAAAGTTACTTCTTGGTGTGCCTGTGTAATTTTAAGTGTTTACTTCTTTGTGTTTTTCTCGAAATGCAGCGTGCAGCACATGCACCTGACATCGCCGACTCATTACATTTTCGGCCGCAAGGAAGTTGAGGAAATGGAAATGTGGAAGCGCGTGCTCTCGCCCCATTCCCGAACCCAAACAAACCCTAGAACCCATACCCCATACCCACTCCAGGCCAGGCCAAAAGGTCGCCGGCCAAAGGCAAAGTCGAAGTTGAAGGCCCAAACCCAAACGCAGAAGACGTCGGCGGTAGCCAGCCAAGCGCTGCAGCTCACAACTTGAGCATAATTTGGTCGCGCTCCGCTGATCGGTCGCCGGTGGTGGTGCATTTCATTCGGAAGTCAGTTAGTTCTTCGTGAACTAACAGTTTTTCCTGGGCCACAGGACAACCCCCGGATCGCAGGGAGTTTTCCAGAATTGGGCGCCAAAAAATACACAGAGGACAGAACAGTCAATGACATTGGCCAGCAGGACATATGTTGGCGGGACGAGTCCCGCTCGTGGCTCGTGCCAACATCACCATAACAATTAAAATAAAAATATTCTAGGATAACAACCAGCCAGCCAGCCGTTAGGGCAATGTGGGCGCGGTCGCCTTCGAGTATGCTTTCAGATAGGTGAAAACACACATTTTAAACTAGATCGGGGTGGTTTTATCATCGGGCATTAGGCGAGGGAGGCTCGTATCCTTGGCCGGCTGCCTTTTAAGGGTTACGTTGCAGACCAACTGACGCGCGCACCCGCACTCGCTTTGCCATATCCTTGATCCTGGTTTGTAACGGTCACGCACGCCAGCAAGGACCTCTCATCTGGCCCACACATGGGTGGTGGTATTAGAGCCCTGCGAACTTCATGCTGCGCCTCTTGGCCTGGTAATTCAGACCAACTGACTTCTGGCCTCAGACTCCTTCCATTCGCCTTCACCCAAAATGTGACACACATGTGTGGTACTTCCTGCTCCTTTGCAGCGCGAATTGTTTGCAATTATTAATTTGAAAAACAGGACAAAGGCCCCGGAGAGAGATCTCTCTGTGGGAGGAATGACATATGGCCAGCATTTCAAGTGGAACCAGCTCGGTGGGAAGTTCCGCCCGCTGCTTAGGGTAGTTGAAAGTTCGAGTCCCTTTTTTTTGGGGTGGTCCTGGTTCCTGGCCACCAGCTGGGCCAAGCTTGGGCTGGTCATGATCTACATATTTCCATGAAAGGCAAGTGGAAAGGTCTGATAGTCAGGGAAATACTTTACTATATTTTCCTGCAAAATATTGAAAACATTTATTCAGAAATACTTCTCCTGCATTTAATCTTTAGAGGCGATATTCCAAAATAATTGTAAGGAAATCCTTAAAGATCCTTTAAGTTTCTCCATTAATTATCAATCATCTATTAACGATTGACACATTCTTAGGGAATTTGCTTTACTTAATGCTCCATTACCGATCCTCCAGATAGTGTTAATGAACTCCAGACTGCCAAGAGCAGCCACTCGATTAACCAACTGCTGTTCTGTTGACATTTCCTTTGAGGGATTCACTGGAACCTGACTGAATTCGATACATTTTGAGGTCTCCTAACCAGGATAAGCATAATTTCCGAGCTCATATTCAATATTCCCACATTAAAGAGTGCCAGTAGCTGGCGAAGCAGCAGGAAGCTCACATCAATGGACACTTGCAGGGCTTTGGAGGCACGTAGTAACAAGTGCTGATCCCCAGGTCAGGTTACACCACCGATCGTTGTGTATAAGTATATATAACCCTATAAGTAGGTCGCTGAGGATGCCTGTGTGTCCTCTCCGAAGTCCCTGTGTGGCTTCCAGCGAACAAAGGCGAGGCGCAAAAATATTAAACTGCCATAAAACGGGCCAGCAAGTGCACATAAAAATCAAATTAATAGTCCATGTCAGAGCCAGAGAGAACTGGCACTTTGTTTTGGTGCGATCAGTGGGAAACCTCGGTGGCAGACAAAGGACGAACCTCTCTGGCGAACTGCAATAAATTCCAGGACACAAAGGAGCAGTCCTATCAGCTAACTGCAATCTCTCACCTTTCAATTGTCAATTAGTTCAAGTGCAGTGGCAGGTAGGAGTTCGATTTACCTGATTTTAGGGCTGGCAGTTTCTCCTTTATCGGCTGCCCAGGACCAATAAACGATTTGTGGGGCAACGAGGGGGCGTTTCCACAGGAGCACTTTGTCAAGCACATGTTTTTGGCAAAGATTCAGGAATAGAAGGGGCTCGCATCAGACATATGTTGGCGCTGTTCCAATGTCCTGCCAAATCCTGGGCAATTAACCAGCGGGTGGAGTGGAAAAGAAGAAAGAGAGCAAAGCGCAAAGGAGTGAAAAATGTGAAAAACGCAGCGAGTGTCGCAGCAGAGTCCTATCTAGTCCTGTTCTAAAGTGTCCCAAAAAGGACACTCGGTGCGCGTGCGCAGAAAGACAATGCAGTTAATTGCAAAGCCACCAAACTGAGAGGACGCCACGGGATAGGCGCCAGCCAGGAGAACGCTTAATGAGCCGAGTGTCTGGAGGATTGCAGGATCTCCTGGATCGCGTCAGGATACCCCGCATCGAACTCCGCGTGGGTCAGGCGCAGGTATTCCTTCCCCGCCCGACCGTGCGAAATTGTAGCAGAATCGCTTTCGGAACAGTGCCCTGCTGACAATTTGACACGTTGGCCGAAAAGTCCTGTGCCTCGAAAATCCTTCATAAAACCCGCGACCTCGACTTGTGTGGCAAAATCATAATCGGCTTGACAACTCCCACAAACCGCTTAAAGGAATTAAGCAGCCAAGGCAGAACTCCTATTAATTCTCAATTGTTTACACTTTGGAGTAATATTATTTGATCATTCAAATATTTCCTTTGGAGTCCTGCATGGGAGGATCAAGCAAATAAATAAATATAACCGCAAACAATAAAGTATTAAAGAGTGTAAATAACACTGGGTCTCCCTTTAATTACTCCCTGTGTTATTTCTCATAATATTTTTGCTCACTCTTCTGAGAACTCTGGCGACCACCAGCAGCAGCACCCAAAGGAATCATAAAACGGCGGCAAAACCTCAAAAAAGAACAAAAAACCGAAGAACCGAGGAACCTGTGTGCATTTATGATATATTTTGGTTGCCGATGACGCTGTGCATTTGATTCTAAAGCACCGACAGTGTCGGTCCCAGTGTTTGTCCCTATAAATTTCTACTGCCTCGGTCATCCCAGCTCCTTGCCCATTGTCCTTTGTCCTGGCCAATGCGACGCCACTCCAAGCCCGCAATTGTGTGCAATTGAACATTTTGATTTCCCGGGAGGTCCATTCGTCCATGTAACCACAGACCGGGATCGAAATAGGAATCGATAGCGGTACTCCTTTGCAATTTCATGCCTGTCCCAGGACCTTGAGTAGGCGGGACTTGCTTTATTTTCGCGTGTCACGAATTTTTACGATCTTATTCCTGCTAATGATCTTTTCAAGACCCAGTGCCAAATTGTTGGGTGGCCCAAACAGTTATTAGATAATGTTTGCGGTCGTAAATGGGTTCGATTCGGGGAACTGCAGGGGAGTTCTCATAAAAAGTAACGTATTTTGTGAGTAACTTAAAAAGTAAGCTAAATAAAATATAGTTTCAGAGCAGAAATGCAGAAATATAGAAGATATAATTAATTGTTAAAATATTTGCATATAAATCTCCACCTTAAAGTATAAAACAAAAAACTCCTAAGTCCTTCTCTGAAATATTAAACGAATTTAATCCTCCGTTAAACCGAATCCTTGACAACCTTGATCCCCTCTTAAGGTTAACGCCAGATGTCCTCAAATTTCATGGCCATCTAAAGGGTCCATCATTAATTAGAATGCACTTCTTCGGGCCCAAATCGGCCATGAAATTGGAGCAGCCACGCTGACAGCTTCCAAATCGGTGCACACTATATACACCACCGAAAAGCGGCACACACAAATTGCTCAATCAACACCAGAACCAAGAAAAAAGTAACCAATATGCATATATCACCAGCGACAAGGATGACGACGACATATGGCCACAGGGACAACGGATTGACCACTTCAAGGACTCCGGCACCGAGTCTCCAGTTTCAATTGCTCCTCTCTTTTTTCTTGGGTTTTTTTTCCTGGGTGCTCCTAATAAACTCGTAGTTTTAAACAAATCGGGGGCGGCAGCGCCAAAGGAAGACTCTAAATGAAAACCGATCGCCGCTACCGTTATCCTGCCAGCTTGCCTGCCCATGTCGCTGCTCCTCCTTCTCTTTTGTTTTGATAACATCTCGAGTATCCTTTTTCGGCCTGACTGACTGACTGGCTGACTGCTCATTAGCAGCGTCCAGTGAATAGTTTGGGTCAAAAGTCGCGACTTCAAGGGATTTTATAGAGTCTGTGGGTTTTTGTTTATGTAGCCGTTGTCCTGCAACATTGTCCACATGTGTTTAAAACTTTTATTTACATTCCCAACGAGACTTCATCTAAATTTCATTGTTTATGTCTGCTTGAAGTCCACGGTTCAAAAATACTACTTTATCCTAACAAATAGGGAGTTCTTTCGGGATTTTTCCAAACTATTTTCTAACTAAATATCACGAAAATAAATATTACCAAATTTTATTGAAAAGAAAACTTAATAAAACTCATCTGCATTTTAATAGACCTCTAAAAAATCCTAATAAAATTCTGTTGTTTGTCCAGCCCCAGCTCCATCAGCCTTTTTTTGGTTGGAAATTTTCCCAGGGCCAAAATCACACATTGGGTCCTCGTCTCCTTTGTTTGGTCATTTACATTGGAAACGCCTGCGCAGCGGCGAAGAATGGAAAATAGTTTGGTAATCTGTGAAAAAGCCAAACCCCCATAAAAACCACAAGATGCTCAACTCGTTTTCTTCTCCCCAACACTCGAGATGTATGTACATATGCCTATGTTCCTTCTGAATACAAAAAACTCGTTACAGGAGGGCCCTTTGACGTATGTAAGTGCTGGGGGAAAAGGGCTTCATCATGCTTGGATCTGGATTCTAGATTCTGGACTCTGAATGCTAGATCCTGGGCCTGAGCCTGCAACCATCCACGTGCAGGCCTCGCTTAGGGCTACTACATGGAGATAAGTCTCCCTCCTACTACTGCCCACTCCCTACTGCTACCCCTTCCAGAGCCTTACCTGATCCGTACCTGTCCTCAACCTGTTTGCCGGGCATTTATCATTTTCCCTCCTTCGCTTCTTGGTTTGTTTTTCCCATTTCCTTTGAGCAGGAAATCTCAGCAAGAGGCAGGTTCCAGTTGGAAATTTCCCCTCCGTTAAACAGGTTCTCTATTGCTCCTGCCTCTATATACTACCTGTCCCTACCTGTATGTATTGGATTTTCCTCTGTGTCCCGAGATTCTTAAGGTCTGTCTCCCTCTGCTCTGGGCGGGGGGGAAATTATATGTTTTGATTCCTTCGTAACGGAAAAACTAAAACGCAAGGGAATGAAATGATTCGTTGGATACTTGGAAACACTCGAGGAGATCGCATACAAATAGACCGATTTTAATGACACACTAAAATGCAATCATCTAATTTTCTGGGATCGAAGGGTTATGCTACTCTCTGACGGATTCCCACGATCATCTTCGGGGGTCATTCAACCAATTTTCCAAAGGATTCTCGGCCACTTCTCGGGCTCCCTGATAGCCTCAACTTAATTGCCCTTTCAGGGGCTGCCTCCGATCTATACATCTTCCATTAGATATTAATATGTGAAGGCAAAGGAAAAATCCAAAAATTTCACGGCTTGTTAGTTGAGGCTGTGGGCGTGTGCTTACTGTTTGATTTGTATCTAGAGTCACGCTAAAATGCAGGTATCTTAGCTACTATATAGTAAAATCGATTGGTTACCGTAGCGGCTCTTGAAATCCTTTCATGATATTATCATTAGAAACTTTGAAGAAGTCGGCCTGTTTCATGTGTCATCTTTTTGTGATTATATTAATGATGTCCCGGCGGCTAGGACCTCAAAGGCACAATGCCAGGATCACTCCTGTGCATAGAACATAATCGATTTGTTTGCAAAAAGTTATCTTACTCCCTTGCTTTTTTTGCTCATTTACAACTCATTTCTTTGAGACTCTAACCAAAGGCAATTAGCATGCCCCAATGAGATGGCAAAATTGCATATTTTGTGTTCGTTTCGGTGAGTATCTTTGAAGTTGTATCTTCACAAAGTAGTCACAGCTAGCAATACTTTGTTTGATTTTCAAATAAAACACCATTTGAGTTATAATAAAAGATTTGAATGCTGGCTTTAAGAGTTTTTGCCTTATTTTTTATAATTTATTAAATTTATTTGAACCCTAAGCCATGTATCAACTTTCCTGCCAGGCTGTTGAAATTCTCCTAAAGAGCACCTCCGAAAAAATACAATCCTTAAGGATAAAGGACTCTCCTTGTGTCTCAACACTATGTTTGAACCATCAAAGTAATTTACATTCGAGTCAAAATGCTTGGAATTTTAGCGGCAAAGTGTGAAAAACTATTATGCATTTATCCAACACATCCTTGCCGCCTGAGCTTATCCTTGCTCCTCGAAGGATAACAATAAAACTGGAAATCAAAAAACAATAAAATCGTATGCAAGAGCTACGTATACAGCAGCTACTGTTTGAAAAGTTTCCGAGAAAAATCCATAAAAACTTCCGGTGGAATGCAAACACTTGTGCCAAAAAATAAAAATACAAATACCCACAAGGAACCTAGATAGCTTCCAGGAAATTGAACAATTTGTGCATAATTTGCATATGAGCTGGACCCAGGATGATCACGAGGATGCAGGACTTATGGGCGGCAACTGTTTGACGACAGATTGCTCAATGGCCGGGATCAGGGCAATTTCCATATGTAGATCTCTCAGGGAAACTGGAAACCCAGTTTGTCATCTGCCGGGGATGATCTCATGAAGGAACAAAGATATTTCGCACATTTCCACTGCAAAGGATATTGGGAACTGCTAGATCCTGCATTCTAGATACAGGTCGAACTGCAACTGAACAATCCACACACGCACACACAGGTTGCCTTTGCGGATGGAATAGTTAATCAATTTACAATGGGGCCTAAGCCCGCTTTAACTTGAAAATATTACTAGAAAATATTCAAAGAGAATGGCCAACTTGGCCCGGGGTTTTGTTTTCCGTTTGTGTTTGGCTTTGCTTAATGAATATTCCCCGGTTATTTTTTCAGCAGCCCACACATGCAAATTCTGGAAATGAGGAACTACAGACGAGAAACTAAAAACGAGAAACCACAAAGGGAAATATGTATATAAGTCTTAAGCCGATGCCGGGTCCAGAGATACCGGCTACGAAATGCGCACACACTCCGTTAAGAGTTATTGGCTTTGGAAAAAAGAACAACTGCGGCAAATCCTTTTCTTGAAAGGATTCCTCCTCGCAGAGCACAGAAAAAAGAGCGCCAAAATATTGGTTCTTGTCCCTTTTCGAACGTTTTGCTCTAGCTCTAACTATAGATAACCGAGCTCAGCAAAAAGAACACAGTCTGGAACTAGAAGATATTATCTTGGGTTCGGCTCTGGACCTCAAGTGGGTTGGAACAACAAAAAACAAATACCAAGCCGGGTCAGTCAGCTGACAAATAAATAAAACCGAAATGGAAGGGAATCCTTTTTCCTCCTGGCTTTGTTGACAGTCCCGTTCATTGAGGCATTTATTAGCTCCGAGATGCGAGACCCCAGATATATCCGCAAGAAACTTATCTGGACCTCGCTGTGGGTGCCATTGATAACTGGCCATTCATCCGCAACTAATCTGCGTTTGCCATAATTATTTCAGGGAGATCTCCCCCTGGACCTGCTCTCGGTTCCCTTGAAAATTAAGATGATGATGCGCAAAATGTCCTTGCTTATCGTGGCAACAATAATTGAACAATTTTTTGTTAGATGTCTCTAGCTCGATTCTAGTTCGAATCTGTTAGCCTCGAGTCCTGCTCCTGTCCTGACTGCAAACCTGAGGTGCATAGGTTTGAATCTCGGCTAGAATTTATATTTCCATTTTTCTTGTAATGTCTTTATTCTTTAAGTCTTATTTAACTAAGAAAATCAATTTTTAAAAATTTTAATTCATATTAAAATAAAAACAAGATGGACATACAGTCGGGTGTCCCGACAGTAGAATACCATGTACCATTACAAGGCGCGTCCCAAAATTATATAAAAGAAAGAGAATAAGAATAAAAAACTGAGACAAATTTACATATAATGCAAATGTCTTCCCATTCAAGAGCAAAGTCGATAGCTCAGTGGGTAAAGCTACACATACATTTTTGTAAGCAATTGGCCTGGGTTCGAATCAACCGCAGGCATAAGGAATTTTTTCATTTTCAAAACATTAAGTATAGTTCTTTGCTTGCATTTTTTTATTTTTTAGTATTAAATACTGTAATTATTTTAATGTACTGGAAAAAAAAAAAAATTGCTAAAAATAAAAAAGATTTCACTCGTCGCCGACGGGATTCGAACCCGTGACAACTAAAATTTGAAAAAGACTTCAGCTTAGCCAGCTGCGCCACCAACCAATTCAAAATGAGTAACCTTATTTTCATAGTAATATGAACATAAGTAAAATGTTTAATGAACGTTTTGATTTATTTGGAGCCCTCTGCCTGGGCTGCCTCTTGTACACGTAATGTGTATAAAGTAAAAAGCCTATATCTCCGCTATTTATGGCACGATCGCAATAAAATTTGGACAGTCTGTGTATTTTGATAAAATGCATTAAGCTTTTTAATATGGTTTACATAACTTTATAAATTTCGGAGATATACGTTTTTTTCAAATAGCTCCTCCAAAAAGGGGAGCAGCAAAAATTTAAAACAAACTTGATCTGCGTGCAGATATAAGAAGTCTAAATCCCAAGTTTGGTGTCTCTAGCTCTTATAGTCTCTGAGATCTGGGCGTTCATACAGACAGACGGACAGACGGACAGACGGACGGACGGACGGACAGACGGACATGGCTATATCGACTCCTTTAGTGGTCCTGACCAATATTTAGGTAACTTTTGGGGGTCTGCCACGCCTCCTTCTGCCTGTTACAGAAAATCGCACTCGCACAAAACTATAATACCTTTGTACCTTTGGTACATGGTATAAAAACACACAAATTAAGCAATTTCCTTTGCGGTTTTTCTCTTGCAGTCAAGTTCGTTGCCTAAGTCTTTTGTTAGCTATTAAGTATATGTTGTGAACCATTAATTAATAAGTTTTGTGTTAAAATAAAGGAAAATTAATGAAAAATAACTTAATTTTTAATGTGTTTTATTAAGAAAGTGAATTATATTTAACATAAATAAAAAGAAATGTAGAAATAAATAAAATTTCATCTTTAATGTGTTTTATTTAGTTTTAAGAGGTGGGAAAAAGTCTGTCAATTTTTCTGTTGCTTTTAAAAACATTTAATTCCGGCAATTTTTAAATTAAAATTCATGATTCCTCAAATATATAAACGATCTTTCTGATCGTTTCAACTCAAGGGAGGTCTTTGGCCTCGACTTCCCATTTTTAATATTTTTTACACGCATCATCGTTTTGGTCAACTTCCTTCCGTCTTTGGCCTGCGGCAAATCGGCTTAAAGAAATGATTTCCTCCCGAGTTTCCTTCACAGTTTCTTCCAGAGTTTCCCCCCGAATTTCCAACGAGTTTTCTCTGAGCTCCATGTCAGTGTTCCCAGCAGCGAAAGTAAGTATTTGGTGAGGTAAATAAACTTGGCATTCGGATAGAGGGGAAAACGTACAGGCTTCTAAGAACCCAACAGAAGCCTTAAAAAAAGGCGGTTGTCGGCGACAGCTAGAGATACAGATACACGAACTCATACTAGACAAACCTGTTGGAGAAAAATCAGGAAAAGCAAAAGTCTCAGGCCCTCGAGAGGACTGTACTCTGGGGTACAGTGAACGACCAGCTTGGAGCCCACGAGACGAGCAAACAAATACGCGTGCAGCCATAGAGCTGCGAAGAGTTGGGCTCCAACTGGGATGCCTATCATCTGGGATGGAGTTCGGGTGTAGGTTTCGAGGTGGGTTTGGCGCTGGGCTTGGGGAGGCAGGGAGCCAAGACCTGCTCGTGATTACACAGTAAAATCGTAGAGGAAATAGGCGACATGCCCGGCATAATAAAGGGCCAGAGCTGGGAGCAAAAGAATGAAGGGATCACTGCGGAAAATAAAGGCTTTAAGGGAGGCACTTAAAAAATGATTATATTAATTTGGCTAAAGCTTAAATTATATAATAACTTGTTTATGAAAGCAACCATTAAAGCATCTCAATGCTTGGAAGTAGGGTTTAGAAAATCATATTAAGTTACTCCATTGACGATCTGGGTTTTTCTTGGTATCATTTTGTTCCAATAACTAAACAATAAATAAACAAATTTCTATATAACTTTTTTCCAGTGCCATCAGAAGGAAGCATTGCGGGTAGCTCTATGTAAATGTTTATGTATCTACGGGATACCTTGCGTCACACACACAGCCACACATCTATTTATGTATGTATGTAAGGTAGGCCCCTAGGCCGATCCACCCAAAAGGTGACTGATCTTTACAATTCGACACTTTGACTTTACAAACGAGAAAGAGGAATCGAAACCACTCCAAGGCGGCAAGAAAGGAGAGGGGAACGGGGAGTGGGTAATGGGGATCGGGATCGAAGAACCTACGGACAGCGAAATCAAAACAAAATCCATCGAACGAAGCCAAAACAGAGTTATAGAAAAGCAACAGAGTCATAAAACAAGTATCCAGGATGTATCTGTAAGATGCGAGTATTTGGTGGATGCGCGAAGGGTCAAGGCAAACACATACAGAGAGTGAAACAGAAAGACTTAAGTACTTTTTTAGGGCAAGGCTTATGATGGATTTGCTGGCTGAGCATGCTAATGGATTTCGGGATTTCTTGATTTCCAGACCTCTTGCTTTTTCCAGATTTTCCTTCAAAGCTGCCAGCAGCAGGGCTTGGTTGGAAAATGCCACAAAACGTAAATGGATATGATGGGGTTAAGCGGAGTAAACCAGTTCTAAATGAAAATATATAGACAAGCACACAGCACATCCAGCATGCACACAGAACTTGTTGAGCTGGCAGCTGGCCCTAGGATTTCCACATCCACATCCAAAGCCATTTCCATTTGCATTTGCATTTCGTGCAGCTTTTAAAGCTACATATTGAGCATATATAGTATAGGATATATAGAATCCACCCTGAAAAAACGACTCTCTGCTACTCTGCTGAGTGTGCGTAATTTTTATGACGGAATTATTACATCATTCATCTTCATCAGGCGACAATGACACAGATTTTCAAAGCCCAAGTCGAATCTGAGACGGAACGTGCTTATCGCCGGCAAACTGACCAGTAAGTCCGTACACACAAAGAAATATTTCATGTGAATAAATAATATAAGACATATTTACACTATAGTCTTTAAAAAATAATAAATTAAACCTTCTTTTATTTAAATTTCAAACTACAATCTCATTTAGGATCAAGGAATAGTTTTCGTGGGTTAAATAAAGTTCTCTAAGCTTCAATTTAATATTTAATAATTTTCCAAAAATATTTTTAAACCTTTAAATAAATATAGATATCCGGAAAAGTCAAGTATACCACAGATTTCCTCACTTTTCTTTCTCTGTAACTCGCAAATGCGGGCTCCTCGGGGTGGCTGTTCCCAAGTCTTAGCATAAATGTAAATTTCATCTGTCTCTTTCCTGATTTGTAATCAAATTAAATTGTGTTTTGTCCACAACAATGAGAATGGGAAGCCAGTTGACGACAACACATCAACACATCTCTGAGATAAAACCCAGAAATTCCGTGTAAATGCCAGAGTCTGCCCGGAAAATGCAGTTTTCCCACAGTTACAGCAGCAGCAGCTCCAATATTACTGGGAAATTCCATCCTCATCTAGTTGTAAACCTCATAAATTCTCACTTTTTTGGCAGGCCGCACACGGCGAGAGATTCCCTTTGGAGAAATTCGAGGCGGAAGGACTCGAAGGACACCGCACATTCCCCGAGATAATCAACGGCATTATCTCCTGATTATGTATTCTTTGTTAGGGGCGGGGAATTCCATGGAAATGACGTTATAAAAGAAGTCGGTGCGCAAAAAATATTGAACTATATCCGGGATGATCGGCGGATGATGAGGATGCCAGCAGAACACCCGAGTGGCTGAGTATCCGCTTTCCTTCTCCTTTATTTTCGCAAATTCCCTGTTGAGCATAATCATCATCAAACCCTCGGTCACTTGAGGTTTAAGCCAACATTAAAAAAGGAGCCGAAAAAACCGATGAAAAAAACACCCAAAAAGGAAGAAATCAGTGGAATAAACGTGAGAACACTGAGTGTCCTCGCACTGAATTTGCTTGGGATCCTCCTCATTGTTCCGTTTCTGAAGCTGAAGTGCTTGTAGAGATTTGCTAGTTGTGTCCTTATTGTTCCCCGAGTCTGCATGAATGAATGAATGAATGAGCGGTCCACGTCCGAGTAAAATGTATCTGAGAGATTGCCGCGTTTTTAGCTGGAAGGCGGTGTGTGGATGTGGGATGTGCGAATGCAGCCGAGATCTCCTGATGCTGTCTCTGGGGCGTGAGAAGGCGGCGATATTTGCGGCCTTGTAATAGACTTGTTACTGCCGAGCAGTCACTTGTTTTTCTTGGCCTTCCCCTTAACGGCTTACGTAACGTGGGTGGCAATGTTGCACATACTCACACGTACACCGCCGCACAAACACACACACGTGACATGCAGGCCGGAAAGGATATGAAAATCCTTAACGGCCACTGAGTACTCTTTATGTTAGAGAAAGGATTTGCCTTTTGCAGCAGATATTTTTGTTTTATAATTGTTAGTTCAGAAAATATGTTTTAAATATGACGCGGTTTTCAAACTGCTTTTAAATGTATAAAAAAATTACATAAAATAAATTAATTAACAATTATTTTAAAGCTGTAAGGCAATAATTGAAATAATGCTAGAATTTTCTATTTCATTTGCATTCGTCTAGGAGTTCTCCTAAACCCCAATTACGGCGTTTAAATTGTTTATTAATTTGTATTCAGGAAGAGAAAATGTGTAAAATACACTTTAATTATTTGTTATTAGACCAAATATAATAATTATTATTTCCCTAATTTTTTCTCACTGCAGAAAATTGAGCAAAGGATGCGCCTTGATTTTTGCGCGCCAAATCGCTTTGGGTAAACAGATCGTAAACAGGCTTTGGAACTCACATCCTGTTTACCCTTGACCCTTTCACGCCGCAATCGGAATAGCACATGCAAATCACACATTAGAGCCCATGTGCAACTTTCCGCCTTTCCGGCAGTCAACATTATGCAACCAGAGGCGAAGGTCGCCTACTTGGCCATTGATGGAAATCGTCCAGCCAAGTCTTGACGTCTTGGAAACCCATTTGGGACACGTTTTTATGGAGGTGCGAAATGGCACATATTTTTTGACGAAACCTGCCGCGTCATTGAGCTGCGAGGCGAAGGCGAGTCCTGCAACCTGTGTGCAACGGCAGCCTGCAATTTGTCACCTAAGGCGACATTCAAACGGCATTCCAGCTGAGTTTTTGCCTTTTCGGCCTACTGCTTCCTTTCATTCGCCCACGAATTTTCGGTTTATGAATCGGAATTTATTTTTCAGCCGTTACACAAAATATTCTTTCATACTCTCGGGGGATCGACCTTGAAGGGGGTTTTCGAATTTAATTCAATGGTTTTATCAAATATTTATCATACTTCTAGGGAAAATATTTGTGCCAGATTTTGCCAATTCATTTCCTATATTTGCAACTAAATATGAGAGAACTTTCCCACAGAAATTGCAATTTATGCAATGGCAAAGGTTTGAGCAGGAAACTCTTAGGGAAACCCCAAAGGATGCTTTGTGAGTTCCAAGAAAATTGTGGAAATATGGATAATGAATGGATAAACTATTATTACTGATTGCAAAAACTCTGTAAATTTAATGTTTGCGCCTGAGACAGGAATGACTTGAGAAAAATATCCTTGACTGCATTGCAAGCTTTAGATTGAAAATGTTTATATCCTAGTCCTTGCAAAATATACAAATTTACTATAAATTTATATAGCAGTTAATGATTAATTTTTAATTAAAATATAATTGAAATGTTTACAAAAACTCTAAAACCTAAACCGTAACGATAATTCTGGAAAATAATCAAACAAGTTGAAGGCATTACTGACACAGAAGTTAATGCCTCTTTCCAAACTCATACTTTGAATCCTAAAACCCCACGAAGGCACTCCAATTGCGGCAACCTGTCAACATAATTAATCCCCTTGGATCAGCTGACAGCGGCACTGCTTTTCCTTGAATGATCCACAAAAAAATATGAAAAAACCAATTCATAAGAAGAATGAAATTGAGGGCCTTGATTTCTTTTTTCTCTTCTTGATATTTCTGGCCTCTGTTTTGCCCAAGATTCCCAAGGATGCGAGATGTGCCTCCAAAAATAAAATATATATATAAAAACGGCAGTGTTGTTGCTGCTTTTGGCCGTGTTAATTGTCCAGCATTGTGAACAGGTCGTCGTGCCATTAACAACCTGAACAAGAGCGATCCACCGTTGCCGGCCGCAGCGATCCCACGGCTTGTCGCCTGGATTCCCGAGCGGTTTTTTATGCCATTTACACAGAAATCTTGCAACAAATCAGCAGCCAGGAGCAGCCTCAGCTCCTTTTTCCTAGAGACTTTCTGCGTGTGTGTGTGCGGGGGACCTTTATTCGTTTGATGTTAAAAAATTGTTCTACTTCAGGACCCTCGTAGTTTTCCCCTCTAGAACCTGTGACGACGCAATTCTTTGCCATTATCAGCTGCATCCTAGCAGGTTCCTCCGCCGCCGCCGCCGCCGCACTAGATCCTGATTCAATTTGGCTTTTATTAGGATCCGGGGCAGCTCGATCCCAAACCTAATTGCGGAGGCTAATCACTTTGTACCTGCGGCTTAGACAGTCAAACCCTAGCAGTCAGTCCATTTATATATACGTATATATAGTGCCTTATATGGTCCTGCAAATGGATTTGGATTGGCCTCGATTTTGCGGCTTTGTTGCCCCGTTTCTTGATACATTTCTGGGTTGGCCAGGATCGTTATCTGGTTCTCTTTGTGCTTTCAAGGTTTATGGGTTTTTCACATATACTATACTATACCGCGAACATCCTGTGAGAACTGAAAACCAGGACTTCGAACACGATGACCCCCGTAAAACCCGAGGCACTAACAACATTTCACGAAGTGCGAGAGTTTCTCTGCCACTTTTTTAGTTTTTGGGGGACATCCTGAAAAATCTGCATAATGACAGGAGGGTCATCATCCCGAAAACTAGTTCAGATGGCAAATTACGGGACTGGTAAGGGATGTACACACTGCAGTTCCCATTCGGGACAGGACATTCCGACAGGACATCAAACGCAACGCAACGCAACGGGAGACGCGGTTGGGATCGGCAAAGGTCATGTCAGGACTTTGCATAAAATATTTGAAAATGTTTTCATTATGGTAAGTAGACACAAAAGCCCAACGCACACAAGCAGCACACCCAAGGTAGTCGATGTTCCCACCCGGAAAGGGGTGTCCTTTCCCAAGGATCCGGTGTGCTCCTGTGCCGTTCTTGGCATATATTTTGGTGATAAATTAGTTTAATGTTTGAAACACTAAAAAGAACCGCAGCTGAGACGGCAAAGCTCGCCGGAGTCGGAGTCCGACTCCGAGTCCTTGCTTTGTGGCGGCATTTTCCCTGAGACGAGCCGTCGAACGTGTCCTGCGCAATGAACTCCCGTGTCCTGGCAAACTAATGAACTGGCTTAAACAATGCGAGCGTAAAAAAACTATACAGAAATCACGTCTTGGGAAATTTTCACATCGCTGATTTTAAACAGAAAGAAAACATAAGAAAAACAACGACAATTTTGGGTGGACATTGCAGGACATGCAGGACAATTGCAGGCCGCAGCACAATTGTCCCGTACACGCACGTGCAGTGTGTGTGCAGCAGCGTCGAAGTCGAGTGCCAATTGTTATAGCCACTATATAGTGCATCCCGAGCATAGTGTCCTGTGAATGAGAGTTACGAGTTACTTTGAATAGCGGCCTCGGTGGCAAGTGGATCGGATCAGAGCTAGCGACAAAGGGCCCGTTGTCATCCATGTGTCCTTTGTTGCTGAGGGTGTGGTGCGATGTTGTTGCAATTTTAGTGTAATTTTATTGTTATTAATTGTATGAAATGGGTTTTTAAATGTCCTTTGTCTGGCTCCTAAGAATGGTCAATGGGATTGTCCACTATTAAAACGTGTCCTATGAAAGGTAATGTGATTTCTCATGTTTCTTTTTTAGCCAACAAATAAATTAACTAATTGTAAGTAGCCTGGTTCATAGAGAGAGAACCAATACTCGTGAAAAATAGAATTTGCGGCAATAAAACATAGCCCAAAATGGTAGTTTTCAATAAATAATAAAACTTAATGGTCTTCAAACATATCTTCATTGTAAAAAAATAACTTTAAGGAGAGTTTTAAAGGATGTTAATTAACCTGGGGGCGCTTGACAGCATTGCAAGCCTTAGACTGAAAATACCTGCGAGGACTATACTATAAACATAAGTCTATAGCAGCTAATGTTAAATTTGACCATAAAGTCCTTCAATACAACATAAACCTAAGGTCAATCCCCTGGACACCGAGAGATGACTGTTTAAAAACATAATAGAACTTAGCGAACATACTTGAGATGAAAGAACCTTTTGGAAATATGACTACAGAAGGAGTACTCCACATTAAAAGGACTCGTGTAAGGTCAGAAAACCACAAGACACTTTCAGGGAGTACTCTTTCAAGTCGCCTCTCAAATTAAACAGAAGTCAGTTATTGCCATAAAGGATTTTGAGTTTGCCTTTTCAGTAGATTTAACCCCTTGGATGCCATTCTTTCTCCTCTACTTTTTGTGATAAACCGATTTTTGCACAGCTTCCTATCTTGGCTGCTGTTTGTTTAACACCTAGAGATCCTCAGAGAACTGGGTTTGGATTCCAAACCAAAACGATGATTTTTTACGGCACTTAAAAAAGCGAGAAACCTGTTACAATACAAAGTGTGTGGAGTGAAGAGCCTTGCATAACTGAGAAACTGAGGCATTGAGAAACTAAGAGATCCCGGGCAGAGCACGGCAGGTAACTCTTCGAGGCCTGTAATTCATATTTTCCAAACAATTTCTCTACGCAACTTTAACACTTTTGTTCGGCATAATTTCCAGGTCTCGAATCCAACCGAACACAATTCTTGGCCCATAATAAAACCCTCGAGTGTCGAGGCGGGAGTCTAGAAGCTGGGTTTTTGAAGAGGCCGCGAGACTCGCTCGTCTCCCAGAGTGTGTCACCCAAATGCTTTCCAGGAATCGGGGCTCACAGATCTAGAGAAACGCCATTCAATAAGCGATTCTGGTCAATGGCAGCGGCAGGGAGTGGCCCAGGAAATCCCATTGAGAGATGACCCAAAAATGATAAAACTTAAACCTGACTGGTTGAGTGGGCTATTTATGGATTCCTTTGGTTATTTCCTAGAATCTGGTCAAGTAATTTTTGTAAACGTAATTACTTTGTATACTCTGGCAATATTATATTATATATATATTTTATAAATTTAAAAACCATTACCTATTCATTTTTAGTTTCACAACTAAAACATTGAATTTGGCATAATTAATATTTCCGACCTTTTTTTTTCTTAGAAGAAAATGCATACAATTAACAACAATGATTGCCTTTATGGCATTCTAAAATCATAAGCCTTAAGTGCTCATACCAGACCTAAATCGTACATATATTTAGCATTTTCAATGACTTTAAGATTAGATCGGTCAATAGATAGCCCAGCACTCCCCTGAACAGTAAGTACAAGCTAAAGTCCCCTCTTCATTCACAAACCAAAGCACGCGCCAGGCTTAGTAAATACTCGGGCAAGGCAAAAGCAAATAATCAAAAAATAAATATAAAAAAATAAAAGAAATATAAAAAATGTGTAGAAATGTATGCAGATATATGCACAGGGTATATATGGTGATAAGTCTGCATAAATTGGTCTGACTGAAATCGGAGGAGCACACCAACAATTCCGCACCGAGCACGTCCCGGTCATTTCCGTAGTAAGCTACAGCTACAGAGATACAGATACTTCTGCAGCCAAAGATACAGATACATACTCTGCCAGATTCGCATATATGTGTAGCCATGGGATATAGTATCTTTCGGCAGCCTTCAAGGTCAGTCTTCAAATGAATCGGCGCCGCAAAAAATAAAAAGAATACATAATATATATATAAATATATATATCCCCAGATTGCAACATTCATTGATATGAAGCGGCGAAATAACGGAAAGGCGGTTATAAAGCAATCAAAACTCAGTTTGCTTTTTCCATTCATAAAAACTCTCTGGTTCACACATGCGGGTTAACGGGGGCGTTGCTGTGGAGGGTTAAGGCGATAGGTGACGTCAGTCGAGTGCAGCTGGCGCTAAATTCAGTTTCCTTTCATTTATTTTCTTTTTTTTTTGGCTAAACTTACACTGCACTTTGCTGGCTGGTTTTCATTTTTGCACAGCCCGCAGAGTCACATATTTAATCTGCTATTTTCTAGGGGAGAACTATAACTATTTCGAGTCATTGCGAGTCATATTGAAGTCATTGTTTATTGGCAGAAAAATATTAAATGAATTGTGCTTTAATTTTTATAAAATTCTACCCATATTTTCTTCCGGTGAATCCACAATTTTTGCGATCCACTCGACGGTTTATTGACCGACAAACAGATAAGTGACATTTATCGACTTCTTACGCGCTTTTAACTAAGTTCAAATATGTTTGCGCACTCCTGTCTCCGGCTCCGTATCTGCCAGTGCCAAATGTATCTGTATCTGTATCTGCAGTGCATCTGTGCCGTATCTGCGTCTTCGATATTTGCTTGCCAAACAAATACCAATCGGCAGTTAACAGAGGCATTATCAACAGGTCGAAAAATCATGATTTGAGAACTGCCTTCGCGTTGATACCCTCACTTTTCATTTTTCACATTTCGGCTTTCAGTTTTTTTATCTGCAAGATGCCCTATCGACCCGAGAAGAACGGAGCCTTATCGGGGCATTGAGCACCCAGAGCAAAGAGGACCCCGAACTTATCTCTGAATAAATAGAAGAGCGAAGAACTTTCGTCTGTTTGCTGGGACTTAGCAACATTGTTGCCACATATATCCGTGTTCAAATCGAAATTCCCTCATTCATGCAATCTCCTCCTTCATATCGCTGGACATTTCTTTACCTTTGTGGAAATGCATCGCAATTATTTGATCGGGATTCCATTGATTTACGATACCTGGACGACCCCTGCAACCGGAAGAGTCGGTGTTAATGGCCATAAAATGTCGCTAGGGTATCATAAATAAGGCTTATTGCTCGACGAACAGGTTCCATGTTCATGGCAATGCTGGGAAAGCTGGGGTATTAGAATCACATTTTATTGGCAATTTAAAAGTAATTTTATTAGAAAAGCATTGTTTTTAAGCTTTGAAATGCGACATCCAGAGTTCAACAAAATAGCTAGCAACGTTAAGCAATTTAATCTATTTAGTTATATATTTTAAAAGAATTTTTAGTATCCAGTTCAATAGATGGATAAGGCCCACGTTTTGGCCCCTTACAAAAGTTGACTCCCACGCACGCCAAATGCATCTGTCGCCGTCAGGATATTTGGTAAGGGAAAAGGGACCATACTCCTTCCCAGGGACATAGTTGCACGCCCGAAAACCTTTCTTTCCTTTCTTTTCCCAGACTCAAGTGGCCCGCGCACAAATTAGACTGTCTCCGATTGTCTTTCCCAGCGCTGACCACTTGAATCCGAGTCCGAGGCCAAGTCCGAGTCCGAATCCGACTCGCATGGTAAACGCGTACTACACTTTCTTTGTGGAGGAAAAGAACTAAAAACATTTGTCTAAGAAAACGAACAAGCGGGCGACACTTGATAATTTTCCCTCGTACATTTTTTTGTCACAATGCCCATTCCCACGATACTCGTCTGGATTTTGTGGGCCTGCAATTTCCACAGTTCCACACTTGTTGCAAGTGCAGAAAACCTGCAGGAGAATCGGAGAGACTGGAGAAACTGGAGATCTTTCGCAGACCCGAACATAACTCATACAAGATCCCATCCAATGTCGTGTACACTTGATATCCTGGCGTGTTTACTTTTACAATACTCTTTTTCTGGCCGTCTATTTCATTATTATTATCACTTCTTTCTTCTGCCGGGCTGTGTGTGACTTTGGGAATCTTTGGCATCGGAGCCCAGTGACAGCATCGTTTATGGGCAGGGTCAGCAGGTCATTTATCACTCCTCGGACTGCGCAATTTGCTCTCCCATTGCCGATGAATTGTTGTTGTTTTTTTGTCAATCTTTTCAAAACATTCTCATCATTTTTTGGCTTTGGATTCGCACGTGCATCGATCTGGGCTGTAAGACTAAGAGATTTATGGGCCAGCCCTCAATGCGAATGCCATGAAATGATTCTGGGTAATCGATAATTGCTCATGCATTTTTAATGAACTTCTAAGGAAGGTCCATTGAAAAGTCAATTGGATTGAGTACATGAAATGTTTCAAAATTGTAATCAAATAGGGAAGTAGAGGTTCGACTAATATTATTGTGATTTTATTCTCTTTTTTTGAAGCTCAACAGCTTTGTATCGCAAACTATGAATCCCTTGGGATATTTTATTATTTTTATATTTCTGCATTTATTTTTCTTCTCTCGTTCCCTCTACAAAAGTACCCCTCTTTAACTCCATCCTCCCCCAGACAGATATTCTTAGAATTTCATCTACAATAAACTCCAACTTCCTCCCTCGACTAATTTCCCTGCTGGTCTTGCTCTCCTCCCAATCCCTATCCCTCTCGCTGGCTGAGATCCGCCCCGTATGTTGAGCATTCCCCAAGCCCAACCGCGAACCAAAGAAACCAAGGTCTGGGCCCCGATCCACACAGCCACCCCAACTCTTTTTGCAGAACATAAACCCGAACCAGGCCATGCCGCGACTTCCTCATTTCCGCTCGTCGTTCATGTGTGGGGTTAAAAATACATACGAGAATTTTCAATTTTGCCAGAACATTAATCATAAGTGTCCCGCTTTCGACGATACCGCGTGAGCCACCAAAAAATGTACATATGCATATTCGAGGCTGCTCGCGAAGCCTTGAAAGGGGCATCTAATCTTTCAGATATTTTTGGGGGCATAAATAGTGAGGCAGCCATCCCCCAACTCCTTCCTTCAGTCTCTATATATATATACATATGTAGCTCTATTCCCTTTGCTTTTCAATTATTGGGTTTTTATTGCCTCGACTTGGGGTTTCTGAAAAGTTGACACTCTCTATGGCGGAGTGCACGCAGAAAAATAACACAGTGATTGATGGATTTTCAGATCGTTTCAGACATGTGTCAAGTTGTGAGTTTGAGCTTTAATAAATTAGTAAATTTTTAAAAATTCAGGAGTAGTTTTATTGAATGTTTTGTTTCTCAAAAACTAGACTCAGAAGTTATTTACAAATTAAATTTTGGTTTGAAAGATACCTCCTTAATCATCTACAATTTAATTTGAATTTCTGATTCAAATATTTAGTGTTTGTTTTTTATTCATTTTTCCTTTATTTACTTTCCAAAAAGACATCAAAATTAACTGGCAAAATCGAATGATAAGTATTTCTCAGATACAGATGTATCTTAAAAGCTCCTCCTAATCAACCTGATGAATAAATATTTATTATTTTATATATTTATATTTATTTGTAAATTACAAAATGAATTATTTAATCGAAGACTTTTTATCTAAGAGGGAGTTTTTCAGGGGATTTTGGAATCTCTGAATCTCTATCTCTATCACTTCTCCTTCTCTTCTGGACTCCAGCCAAGTGCGAGTGTGTGTTCCTGCCACACCACACCGACAGCAAAAATACGTTATTCCCGTTTATGTTGGATTCTCCGTCTTGCCCGCTGAGAATCACGTTCTCCGCTTCTCTGCCTCACTCTTTCTCAGAGTCTCTCCGCAAGTCGCGAGGGGAGTTTCAGGGAGAAGGGAATGTGTCCATATCGCATTTTATCAAACATAAACACACATCCACCAACACGAGCCCGAGCTGAGCTCGATTCTTTCCCCCTGGATTCTCTCATTCTCCCTTTCTCTTTCTCTGTCGCCGCCCGGCAGATTTTTGTAACGGACAAAATATAGTGTTTTTTGTTTTATGTATTTTGAAGAAGGCAAAGGGAAGACTGAAGAATTTGACTTAGAAGGCTGCAGTTTGGAGAATCTAGAAGCTTGAGTCTTAAGCTTAATTTTTAAATATTTGTATTTAAAATTCAGTTGTTGAACTGGGAAAGATAAAATGGTAACTCAGAGAAGGAAATCCATAAGATACATATTTGCTGAGAATGTTAATAACATAGGGCCAGATAAACCTTTCTTTATTTTATTTTACCTTGATATGATGTCCTTAAAGGGACTCTCTCTCCTGCCCAGGCTTACAGGCCACCAGACATGAGCTTTTCAGCCAGAACTCTAGCCTTTCCACGGATCCCCAGCTTCCTTTTCCCCCTTTTTTTTTAAATTTATATTAAACAGTGGTTGGATTTCCCCTTTCGGTGATTTAAATACCGCATTCCGATTCGCTAATTGATCGGATGGGTTGGCTGGTGTCGTGGGTTAACTGCCGGGGCCGACAGATAATGCCTCTCGGTGGTGGTCCTACGAAACGGAGATGGAGCCGTTTCCCAAGGCAATAATTCTGCAATTGTAACACCTCGATGGGGGGAGGGACAGAGGGATCACAATGGGCAATAGAAACAGCGTTATTAGGGTCCATTTATGATGGGAACGAAGCACCACTGGCGGAGATCCAGGATGAACCTGACCAGCCCAGTACTTTGTCATTGACTCCCCCGGCATTGGGCATTGGCATTGTTTGGCGAGCGTGAGATCAGCACACGGCAGGTACGGGTCCCAGATTCGGAATCTAAGGATCCCTCACCGAATCCTTCGCCCACTCGCCACGCTCGTGCAGCTGGAAAAATGATTCGGCAATCCGACGGCCGATTCCCATCATCATTTCCACTTGATGATTTGCTCGGAGCCCGTAAAAACCAAAGGACAAAGGCGGCACCCACACAGCAGCAGAGGCCAGCCAAAAGCAACAAGTTAGAGCATTAGGAGGGCCCAAACCCAAAGACCCACACAGAGCTAAAAAACCAAAGCCAGTAGTGGTAACAACAAAAGTCAAACAGGTTTAGCTACACTTCAGGACAAGTCAGGAGAGTCCAGAGCCCAGGATGCCGGAGTACCCTCTCTGCCGATCCCATTTTCCCACAAGATTGTCGCCGAACCGAAAAGGTTTATGTGTTACCAACAGCTGATTGCACAGAAATTTTCCCAGCCTGGCTCAGCTGATGCAGCCCTATCCCCACGTCGTCCCAAGATCCTGTCCCAGTCACGAAATCATACACACACACAGCACCGAGGAGAGGACTCGACAGGCCGGGACGAGCACTTGTTGTTTGCTTAACAGGACAGAACAACACATCGCCGCAGGACAGCGGCGACAGGGAACACAGAAATGTCAAGATGTCTGTCCAACAAGGGATATCTCTAACTAGCCGTAAAAGAAGTATCCTTTTGCACTTTATTTTGGAGTGTCAACGGGCTCTGGAAGGGACCAGAGTCCCATTAATTGACCAAAAAAATGAAAAAACGCATTGGCAATGATGGGAAAATTGCTACGTCTCAAGTGTTCAAGATTGGTCCTGGCGATAGGCGCATCCTTAAGCCCGGGATCACTTTCCCTGCCGCCAAGTATCGAATGACTCTCTCTATCTATCTGTCCTTTTAACTGTCACCGGAGGTCCGCAAAATCCACAAAACTCCGCCTCTAAGAGTTCCAGGAAATCCAGGATTGCGCAAGGACCCACAACGGTTAGTCACAGGTGCCACACCCACAAGAAAAACTCGAGGGTTTCCCGCTAAACCAAACACTTCAAAGGCAAATATGAAGTTTGCAATCTGTGCGAGTTCTCCTCCGCCTCCCGAGCGGCTTCTGTATCCTGAACCCGAACTGTTTATGTAAGACAAGAGGTGACCAAGACCATTCGCAGCCTCTTCAAGCGTATTGGATTTCACTGCTGCCAAGAGAATCTGCTGCTCTTCGGTTGTTGCGGTCAATCGAACTTAGCTTAACGGCTTCCCAAGAACCACAGCTAGCCATTCCAGTTCGCCACAGCCGCGAGCCTCAGGATGTGGTCATGTCGCAGCGGCTTTATTTACTTAGGATTCAGAGAAGACTGGCGAACAGGACTAAGATTGGCAGGAAAATCAACGAGAGCATTTCCTTCCGGCGAAAGTGAGAGCACACAGGAAAACGGAAGGAGCAGCTATGGGAATTCCAAATTCCGGAGGCTTCTTTCCTTCCTCGATCCCTTCTCATCCCTTAGAATTCCTCAATTAACCTGCTCCCCACAGACGCCAACTTTTCGCGCCAAGAATTGAGTCACACAAGCCAAAGATTGCGGGGCCAGCACATTGGCGGCCTTTCCTCCAACACACGCATACATAAAAGTAAACCCAATCACTTTGGAATACAGAATAAAATAAAAATAAAAATAATACCCCCGAGAGCCACACATAACGATCTCGGCAAACAGCGATAACAGACATGTACTTCTTGCTGCTGCTGCTTTCAATAAACGAGAAAGATGTCGCGATTGTGGGTGAGACGAGGAAGCCCAGTTCGAAATCTCACCCAAAAGGGTAGACCACCCCCTCCCTGACCACCGAAATCCGAAGACGAGGCCTCAAAAACTCCGGCGAAATGCACAATTTGGTTCTCTAATCACGCAGAGTCTCACATTGGCGAATTCTTTTTGCGAGAAGCCGACCAGCCTCAAAAAGGAAACGAAATAAGAAGCCTCTTCTGTCAGGTGCTGCGAATTGAGTTTACCCATTATTTGTTTTTTTTCTGGATAATTAAACAGGTAACAGAATAAGCTAAAGATACTTATATCTGCTAAATGAATTTTTTAATTGAAATAAAATATATTTTCAGTTTATATTAAATAATTTTGCTTGGCAAAAGTATCTCTAATTTCGCTTAATAATTCAATTGATATGAAATTTGGCAGTTTGTAAAAAAGATGGAAGCTTCATTTAAATAATTATGAAAAAATATCATAAAATATTAATCAATTTAAAACAAAAAATATATTTTATAAAGAAAGGTATATTTCAAATTAATTCCTTCTATATATACATTAACTCCTTGTCTCGAATAAATACAAGTCTTAGCTTTCGCATGTCCGGATTCAAACCAATACCGATTCGTTTCGTTTCTGTTCCGATCCGTGGCGATACCATGGCGATCCTTTGGAGACCTGCACTTTTCGCCGAAAATGTGTGTCTGGCACGTTAAATGGTTTTGGTCAGGTAAGCCCTGCCCTGCAGTTCTAACCAGACGGTGCAACAACAAATAGCACTGATCAATGGACGCTGGCTGGGGCTTAGAGGTCTTTGATACGTCCGCGGCCTGCATGTTTTTTGGGGCCTGCCTTCGGTGGATGTCCCATGGAATGCTGTGGCACCAGTTCCCTGGCCCGATATGCTTCAATAAGGAGCCACAGCCACGGAGCACCAGCCAAAGTTCCTGGGAAAAAATGTTGCACAACTTTACTACCTGCGAAGCTTGATTCTGAGACCGAGGTTTGATGACTGCCACCACGTCGCACTCCGCTCACTCCGCTTAGATTCATTAAGTGAAAAGTTTAAAGGCTCAAATTTTTCGTTCATTCGCGGCAGTTGATTTTTATGACTTCCCTGCCGCTCCAGAGATTGCAAGGGGGAGGCAGGATGGCCGAATGGCCGAATGGCAGAGAGACACATTAGTCCTGCAGGTTTATTACAAATTATGCGTCGCCCTTGCCGCCGTCTGATGATTCCCGGAGTTCTCTTTGCTGAATTCTGAATCTGAGATCCCTTTTATGGGCTGGCCAGGGGAGGAGTGCCCCTGTCTGGCTTGGTTAAGTTTATGTGAAGACCCTCTATTATGTTAGTATTTTTTACTTAATCATTGAAGATTTCCCTTTCTGTGAATATGTCTTCACAGAAAGACCATAGGTTGAAATTAAACTTGCAAGGAATTTTTGTTAAGTTTTTTATGGCTACAATTCATTGTTGATTTATTTTAAATTTATTTTAAAATATTTAGAAGCCTATTTGTTTATATTTTAATTAATGTGGAATTTAAGCTGATTTTATAAAACAGTTATTAACTTTCCATAACCTCCTCGAGTGAAAGATACTTTGGCTTTCTCGGGGTTAATTTTATAAATTCAGTATTTAGAGTTTATTAATAATTATTTACTTATTTATTATTTATTTACTATTATATACTAGCCTGAAAACTGCGAGCAATTCAACATTTTAAACATACAGAGTAACTTTGTAGTTGAAGCTACACCAAAACTTCGAGATCAATAAACTCCCTTTTTGGCGAGGATCAGCTGGGCTCACTGGGGTGCTCCTGCCTGGTGAGGGTATCTCGCATTCATTCTGGTTTTATGCCCTTCCAGCCTTCTTCCCATCCTCTCAAGTTCGCAACTTGAAAACTTCAAACGCACAAGTATCTGGGGCTGTGTGCGTGAGGATCGCTATAAATGTAGACCGCACTGACTGCCTCAATGAGGAGCGCCGATACAAGGAATATATATAAGTATATATATATTCGTACCTACATGCGACCCCGTGCAGACGTTGAAAAAGGCGCAATGAAAAAAAAAGTGAAGAACAGAAAAGATTTGAGGCAGAAATATGCAACGCAACTGGTTTATCAACTTGCATTTTGGCGCCAAAATTTCTGCAAATCTCTTCGTTTCCACGCCACGCTTTGAACGCCCTTCGTGCGCGCATATATAATAAATATATATATATTCACCAACATATTGAAATGTGTGGATATATATCCCCTGTGCATAATAATTTTCGTTTTATTGGATAAAATTAATTGGGCGCCAAGATAGAGGCATTAAAAGCCACTTAAACTTACGCAGAGCACGCACTAAATGGGCCCACAGTGCGTCTGGCTAAAAAGTAAGAGCAGTAAACTATCTGAAATATATATATAAATATTCTGCTAATGAATTTGTCCAACATGAAAGCCCACACACAGACGATTGGTCGATCGGTCTATTCTCTGAGGGGTTTTTTCGATTCTTTCGGCCAGCTTCCTGTCTGATTATCTGCGGTCAGCCCCGAGGAAAATTTGGCAACAATGTTGGCCGGTTCGCCGGGGATTAGGACCTGTACATCATCATCAGCTCCTCAGCCGTATATCCTTGGTCATTCTTTTGTGTGCAAAAAAATAAAATTCGTCCTGAATAGCAGCGATTCCCTTCCGCTTTGTGCACTTGCTTCCTGTGATCCTCGGATGGATACGGGATTGAGTGTGTGAGTGATTCATCGGCCAATAAAGAGATCTCCGGCAATTAGTGGTTGACTGGTGGTCTATAAGGTCGGCAGTGGTGGTCCTGAGAGGTCCTGCGATCCAGTACCTGTGCGAATTAAGCGATTAGGAAGTGCCAAGGATCCATGCCATTCGCCGCATTGTTCCCTCTTGCCCTTATCGGGGCTCTGGAGCTCGATTTTAGCGCATTTCGCGTTTATTTTAGGTATCGGAATATTGTGTTTTTATCTTCTGTTTTTTCTGTGCCTTTTTGCCTTTGTCCGTGGCCCCGGATCCCGTGGGAATAATATCGGAGTTCGCCTGGTTGAGTTTTTGTTTCATTTCCCTATTTAATATTCACCAAGCATGCCATTCTACTTCCGATCAATGGAGAGGGAGGGATAAAGCATATTTATATTTATGCCAAATCAGAGTGAGGAAAATTGTGTAATCAGGAACCATTCACAAGTGACGGTTTTGATTAAATAAATTATTAAAATAATACATTTTAAGCTTATCTTTGTGTATTATTGTTCCATTTTTATTTAATATAATCAAGGCATGTCTTAACTATTAGATTATTTTAGACGTAAAACACTGAAAATATTCCATTAAAACAGAGTTCAAGTTTTTACATCAATTTGAGGCAATTACAGCTCGTCCCCAGCCGCGTCTTAGGGATCGTCTAAAAATATATAGAGAGCGGAGAGCAAATCAAATGCCCCCATGGCCATCGAGGCCAACACGACGAGGGCACTGATGCTCGTACATAGGCCAGCGGAGGACACAGGCGATACATAGACTGGGATGCAGGACAAGTTCAAGGGAACCACCACTCTCCAACTCAGATGCAGATACAGATACAATCCGAGTCGTGCAGTTAGGTCGCCATCCATTTGGATAGATACACGGAAAACTCGTATTTCTGCCTGGAGAACTCGAGAAGCAGAGGGAGAGCGATCCTCCGGAGGAGCCGAAAGGTCAATGCATTTAGTTAATGCCAGTTTATTGTTGTGCACTACATACATCTCCCAGTGAGAGTGTGTGTGTGTGTTTACACCAAGTACTATGTATAGAAGGGGTTCCCCTACTCGAAGCCAGCCCCCACAGTGAACTGGAATCGAGTGGAGCTGCCTTAAACAAGCCCAACTCCGCGCTCCAACCCCGCCCTCTTATCTAAGTTTCAAGAACAGCACACAAGAAGAGAGCGTTATAAAAATAGGAGAATAAAGATTGTGGGGAATATGGGGACTAAACGGAGTACAGCCTCCCAAACTGATAGATACAAGAGGGCCCCTTCAAAATATATCATAAAGAGGGTATCACACAGCAACGAAGAGATTAATTCTTTAATTTTTAGCAAAGCTTCCAGAAATGCCTAATAAGGTATTGCAAACTTCGAATAGGAATGGCAGGAATTTCAATTTTAATCTATGCTTTCAATATATTATTTTAATGTTCTCTAGGTAGCTTTAATTTTTCAATTAATCCTCAATTTACAACTTCAATCCCCTAAGAAGAGACCCACTCAAATGTATCCCCCAGCAAGGAGCTTCTATTAGTAACGGACAAGATCTCTCCGAGGAGGATCCCAGCTCCAGCCAAACACACAGCTGCGCCCCAAACATTGTTGTCAAGACAAACAAACATCATCATTATTAGGATCGATGCTCATCGATAACTGGAGCCAGAAAACCGCAGAAAACACAAAAGGCAGCGAATAAATAAATAAATAATAAATAAAAACCGCCCAAACGCGAGCGTTTAGAATATTCCCACGCAAATTGAGGCCTGCTCGCTGCTCCCTCTTGGCTTAAACAATCATTTCTTGTGTTTTTTTGCTACAGTCAAAATTAGGGAAAACATGCGAAGAGAGGCGAAATAAATAAAAATCTAAAATATATATATAGGCGACAGCAGGCGGGAATATATGTGGACCCGAGAGCAGATCAGCCAAGATCTATAAACGCCGATTGGCAAATATTTAATACGCGCTGCGTAAACTTTAAACAACTTGACAATTTCACACTCGCCTGCGAAGCGAAACAACTGGCAGGCCTTCGTTTGTGCCTTCTTCTGCCACTCCGACGCCGTTGTTTTATGATCTTCAAATATGCATGTCTCCATACTATATAGTACTCAGGCATCTCAAATTTAACTGAGAGAAATTAAAGGGTTCTTTTTGATTGAAAATATACCTTAAATTTCATATTAAAGTGCCTAAACGCCTGGATTAAAGTTCGAACGAAAACTGTTGCCTACTTTCTGGCACATCATATCCTTTTTTAAAGAGAATTGATTAAAATACGTGAAAATATATATGAAAATTTGTTGCTAAAAATATAGGTAAAATTATTTTTGTAAATAAAGATAAGAAGATAAGAAGATAAGAAAAAAATTCTCGTATTCCATAATTTGCTGTATTCTTTTTTGAAAGAAAAATGTCTTCCCAATTTTTAATTTAAAATTTAATCTAAAAAATCATTGTTATATTTCTCTCTGTGCATCCGCAGCTCCCTTGTCGACTTGTTGGCTTTGTTGAGCCCTTGGACCGTCGTCTGACAGTCCGTCCGCAGGTCCCAATGTCTGCCTTGCATATCTCGATTCCCCGCTCTCTGTGGATTGTGTATGTTCTACAACAAAGTAACAGGCAGCGACAGCAGCAGCACCAACAACAACAACATTCAACAAATATATAACGTGACGGTTATGCAAAAAAAAAAACTAAGCAGAATAAAAAATTAAATAAATAAAGCACCAAGCCGGAGCGGAGCATACGCTTGCTTAATAACATGGATTATATATTTATTTATACTATAAATATGTGATATTATTTGACGTTAAAATATATATTAGAATTTAAGAGCATAACTATTTAGCTAAATAAATAATGCGTATAAAAAATGTAGAAAAACGCACGAAACTTTCTGAACAATGAACTACAATTTCATTTTAAATATGGAAACCCTCAATTTGTATCTTTTTCTCCTTGAATAATTTTTTTGATTGTATTGTGTTGTTTAAATATTTTATTTAAATTGATTTTGTTATTAAATATTAATCTAAATTAATAAATCCATAAAACCCTGCACTCCAAGTGTACACTAACTACACACACATCATCTCCCTGTGTCTCTGTTTCATAATGGAGCAATCTTCGTTTAGCCGAAGTTCGTTTTCCCGGCCCCATTCTTCTGCTGCTTTTTTTAGTTCTTTTTTTTTGCATATATTTTTTCATAATTTTTTGCATATTCAAAATAACTTTGGCGCAATATGACAGGCGGCGCTCAGTATTTCCGTTTGTCAGCTGGTTTCTGCTCTGCGGACCAGAGTCTGGTGTCTGGATGCCTGGGGTCTGGGGTTCGGTGCTGAAGCACTGGAAGACTGACTGGATGCTGGATGCTGTCGCTGCTTGGGGTACTAAATTCCGGGGGCCAAAGAGCAGGCATTCGCAGAAAATGTGGAAACAAACAATTGTTTTAGCTGGAAGAAGGCGTGCAAAATGCGTCAAATGCTCTTCACACTTGGCCTAGGCGCTATACTGATAAATGAAGTATAGTATCTGGGACTCCTCCTCCGCCCTCTTCGCACTTTTGAGCCCGAGTTCGAGTTCAAGTTTTCAGTTTTCAGTTTCATTCATGTTTCTGTTTATTTTCGTAAGGCGTGAAGTTTGCGGCGTCGGACCCGGAATGAGATGCTTGGGTGGCCGCAAGGAATGTGTTTCCGATAAGTTCGGTGGCGTTAGTCACTCGAATATAACGGGAAAATCGTTTTGTGGTATCAACAAAAGGATATTTGTAATCGTAACTAATTTATTTGTAAAATAAATAGCGCTCAATATGAATATTAATTTCATTAAATTCGATATAAATAATCATATTTTCCAATTATTTTAAGTAAAAACCCCTCCAATTGTCAGGCACACCTGCAACTAATTGCTTCGTGGAATATCAGTGTTAACAGCTTTCATAATAAACCAATTAGCACTGAAGAACCGAAGGAGATCGAAGATGATGGACATTTCATTTTTCGCAATGCAATTGCGAGTGCACTCCGAGTATCTTTGTGTCTTTGTATCCGCAACTGCAACGCCGGCCATCCATCTGTGTCGTTAAGTGCACTCGAGAGTCACGAAGCATTAAAGATGCAAACAAGCTGAATGAACGCGAAAATACATAAATACACAAAGTGACTACAGTTTGTTTTCATTTAAATTGAAATTGAAGTCCAGCCCCACGCACACACACATACTCTCAACCCACATTGCTTTAACTTTAACTTCAACTCCAACTCCGATCTGCGATCTGCGATCTGGGTTTGAGATCCCCCGGGCTATAGGTTGACCGATCTACAGGCTTCAAGGCAAAAGCCTCCACGACCGCAATCGCAGACTCAGGGCAAATAATATATGGAAGCACAGAGAGAAATAAATAGTAATAATATCCAAGCTGGGGCCTTGGATAATAACAGTTGAGTCTTTATTAAAACATTTTTCTTCCCCTTATAGTTCATTCTTTCTATGAAATTTTTGTGGTTTTAATATTTCTCCAGAAATTAAATGTTTAAACATTTTTTCTCAGCGCTTAAACTCAATATGAAACCCCAACTGTTCTCCAGATTTTTTTTATTGTTTTGTTTCGCTGTAATTCTCGCGCTTTGAAAATTGCATTACAAACAAAAGGCAACAAAATCAAGAACCAAGGAACGCAGACCAAGAACAAAGTCAGTGATCTCCTCGGGGGATTCTCTTCTTGTGGATTCTCCTTCTGGATTCTCCTTAACGATTCTCCTCTGGGTTAAGTGACGAAAATGCTGGGGGGACACGGACACGAGAGCGTGTTGCAAAGTCTCACAACAAGCCACGCACTCCGTTTCCCCACTCTTCAATCTTCAGTCTTTAGTATGATGCAGTCTTCAGTTTGTAGTCTTCAATCTGCATTCTACACTCTCCAATTTTCAGCTAAACTACTCAAGTCGAAGAGTTAATAATCTTTTTGCCGGATTCATAAAAACAGTTTAACGGATTGAGATGAGCAAGAGAAGGTGGCGATCCGAATTTTATTTAAATATATAATCCCTAAATTATTTACTCCGAATTTCTTCAGTTTGTTTATGAGAGACTTTAAAATAATTATTTAAAATTTGTCCAATATTTTATTACATTTTCATCTAAACTTCCTTGACTTTCAGTGAGTGTATTAAGAGTCAAAGTGCGTCTCGCACCAATTCTCGCTGCTGATGATGTCGTTCTCCGTCCGATAATCATGCCAATGATGAGCTCAAGTCGCCTCTCCATTGGCGGTAATGATGCTGCTGCAGCCCCTCAACTGCAGTTCAACTCCAGCTCAGCTCCAGGCGCTCTCCATCTGGGCAGGCGGCACAACATCCCAGCCCAACGCATCTCATAATTATAATTACCGACGGAGGGGAAGAGGGGTCTTCCCTTCCCCTCCGGAGACTTGCCCCTGAGTATCCGAACTTGATGAAGCGGTGGAATTCGCTTTGCAAATAACAAGCAATTGTCGTTGTCAATGTTCGTTTCCGTTTAGCCCTGAATGAAAGGATCGAGGAGCCCAAGAACAGGAGGACCGAAAGTAGAGGTTTCTGAGGAGGCCTGCCAGTTGCGTGTTAGGCTTCCAGGCAATTCTTCGTGACGGGTAGGTACTGTAGGCACCGAAAGAAATAATGGAAAACCCCCAAGAAGTGGCTTTTAATAAAGGAAAATTATGAATTCAACTTTCATCCTGAATGAAGACAATTTAAAGTTCAAAAATGTTAAATATTACATGCAATTCGTACTTTAAATTCTGTGAATTACTTAATCCAATTTAGTTTTATATAAAATTGAATTTCCAAATTATTTTCCCCACTGCATACACTTGCAGTGCGTTTTGCGAGCGAGATTCCCTCACTTGTGTGCCGCCAGTTATTTGCTAATGAGCGCTAATTGAGTTTAAAATGCGGTTACTAAAAGGATATACTTTTCGTTCCGTTCTGCCTTTAATTTTGTGAAATTTTTGGGTGGCTGAAGAGGGAGGCACTAACGGTTATTTAGTGCAAATGCCTCACGCATCTCCGAGAATTCAATTTAACAAAAGTCAAGCCGCAAAACAGGACCTATTCTCTGTGGGATCTGTGCAGCTGCTGTCACTCACTCAGGCTTGATGTGGCCCCTCGATTCTCGAAATAAGTGACTGTTGATGGGCATAATGCAGCAGGATCGCCCCAATTTGCCGCAGCGCTGACAAACGTCTCAAAATTCTCAGCTCAAAACATAAAACGCCCCCTAAAAGCAGGGAAAACTCTATCTATTTATAGAAATCTCCTCCCCAAATGGAGCTCGGAATGCCACTTCCGGTTTTTGGCGCGTGCTCTGAGGAAAATCCACTCCAAATAAACGTATCTCTTTCTTACACTCGAGAAACTAATTTCTTGGGTAATTGCAGAACCCGAATGAAGCCAAGCCGGGGCTTTTCATAAATTACGTAAAACTTAATGACGCCACTGACATTTATAGCCCCGCTCTTGGCAAAATAGGTCAAGCCGCGAGCGATAAATGATGACGCAGCATCCCAAAGACGAGAGAACCCTTTGGGTTATAATCCTGCTGCTCCTTACCCTCTTGCCCGCTCTCAATGACCAAGTAAATCACAAAAGAAAATAAAAACTGTCCAAAGAAAGCTGTCCACAAGCGGGCCAAACAAAATATAGAAGCAAAAAAATGAATGAAAATAAAACCCGGACCAGAGGGAGATGAGCTGATTTCGAATGCAAATGCGCCTCCGAGGGGCCATTCGGTGGCATTGTCCCGGCTAATTGTGCAACTGGGCATTGCCGCCACGGTCATTAGCCGCATCCGTGACCTTATGGACACACACACGGGTCCCGAGGTCCTGCGAGATCTTTGCCAGATCCCTGAGATCGCGAGATGCTGCTGCTTCACTTTCCCAGCGCCGCGGCGGAAGCCTCAGCTTTTCCATCCCCGATTTTTCCGCGACCTCGGGCCATTAAAATGTAGCAACTTTCTGTTTGAGTTTGGGATAGAAGTTGGTCCAGTTTTTTTTTTGTTTTCTTCCAGGACTTGATGTAAATTACGACCCTTTGGCAGCATCCCGTTCGCTGATCATTTCGTTTAGCGCTCAAACGGAGTAGAAAATTTTATGCCTAATTTTAAGTGCCCCTTTTTTGGGCCGGAAAAGCGTAAAATCTGGGAGAAAAAGAATGGAAAGTGTCTTAAGCTGCTTTAGGGGAATTACACTCGCCTCTGCAGATGGCCCACGGATCACACAAAGGTCGTTACAGCTTTTCCTTCCTTTTATTCTGGGTCTGTTTTTTAAGATGAAATGCCACATAAAGCTGTCTATTCTCCATTGTGATCCTCTCACTCCTTTCTCTTTGAAATTAAGCAGCACAAATGGAATGAAAATTAAAACCCAAGCAGCATTTTTCGGACGGTTACAAGTCATTTCCTTGGGGAGGAGCAGGGGCGCGCATATGACCGGTTCCCATGTCTCAATTAGCCAGCGAAAAGCCCTCCCAAGAACCCGAAAATAATAAACTATGCGATTGATCAATTAGTGTAGAAAACTCAGACTCACAAAGTGCCCATTGATGATCTCACAATCAGCCCACAGTTCCACTTGAAGGCGAAGGAGATCTTAATCATAGTTCCCCCATTTCGAATTACATACACTAAATCATTGAAGCAAACGCAACAAATTTAAATATGGAGAAGTGAAATCTATTAAAAGTGCTCCAGCATAAATTTCAATTAATAACGCCTATTCCCAGTGGCAGAGGGGATCCCGGATCAGCACGAAATGAGGCCACAAAAGACTACAACGAACCCCCGCGCAAGGCGCAAAACGAATTCATAGAAATCTATAAAAACAAGAGAGAAAATAAAACAAAAACAATCCCCTAAGCAGCAGAATCACAAGTGTTCTGAGCTTACCCCTGCACTGGAAAAAAGTGTTCTTAATTTATAAAAGGATATTAATGTTGAACTTTAATGTTGGAATATTCAGATCTAACAGAAAAGTTTATGCTTTTATTAAATCAGTTTGGAAGTATATTGTATTTGTCACAGAAGTTTAAGCAGGAAGATATCCTATTTTCTAAGCCCCAGCCTCTCACTAAATTCCCTTAAAAAGCCTCAACAATTTCCCTCAGTGCACTAGATCGAAGTCTTAAAAAGGAGACCGAGCCAAAAACTTTTTTGTTTATGAAACAAACACTTGAGAAATCCGATAGCTGCTCGACCCACTCGAGATTGCCGAGCTTGAATTGAATTTTTTCCACTTTTCGGGGCTGAGTTTGATGCTCTACTTTTTGCCCCGATCTCGTATCGATTATAATTATTTACGAGCTGGCGCAAATGGGTTATATACGTCACGTAAATATTCTGGCGACAGGCGGTTTCCGACTATTAATCAACGAAGGGTAAGAAAAGGGGGCCATTGTCCTATCTGTGTGATGGGATGTGGCGCACTTTCCCAGGATGCTCAGCCAGTGCCTCCACATGGTTTTAATTGCGTTTTAAGTAGCTGCAGGCGCACAGGTGGCTCCACTCAGCAGAGATCAGCAGAAGGGCACAGGAAATGTATCTGCTAGATACTTTTCGCTTTACATGGGAAGACAAACTCGTTTTCCTTGGGCTGATGAACCCAATCTATAATGCATTCAGCACGGTTCATAAAGTATTCGGAAATATTCATTAATTTGTGCTGCCGCCAGCGAGGACACGTTTTCCAGATACATATATTCAAATGAGGTTTTTCCAGACCCCCGGATTTTTCGCACTTTCCCAAATGACGCCTGATAAGGGTTTGGGTCGCCTGATAATTATGCAGCAGCTTTGTAGCGAGGCGTCAAGTAAAAAAATGCATTTGCCAGCATCCCGCCGCCGCCAGACCCTCCCAGAAAAATTATCCTCAAAGATCGGCGGTAGGGGGTTAATGGAACCCAGATGGGAAGGGGGAAAAAAACATGAGCCTGACGCCTTGGACGGCTTGGCGTGTGAAATCTTTGGGTTTACTTAGAGCTGCACTTAAAGAAATTTACAGAACGGATAAAGCCACCAATTAATTGGATATTCTGATTATGTGGAATAAAAACTATGCATTTAAAGTAATTAATTCGTCTTGAAACCACATTTTTGTAAATTAGAAAATATTAAAATAATATTTAGAAAGGGTTTCAAACAATATTTTCCTATTTATATCAAATAATATTAATCTCTTTTTAATTAAACTTACAAAATAGGGGAATACTCTTGTTTTATATGAATATTTCTCTTAGTGCACTCATTGCAGGACTGGGTGAGTAGCGATGCTATTTCTGGCACATCCCATCCTCTGGGGTGAGGTTTTCTTTAGTTCTTAAACATTTTTTTTTTCAAGATCTCCCTGCGAGGGGTGGTCTGGCGGGTCTGGGTGAGTGACTGGCGCAAGGTTACTCCGCTCCGTTCCGATCCGATCCGAAGCGATCCTCTGGCTTCTGGTTCTTAACTTTTTTCCATGTTTTCCTTTAGGATTGCAGCCTTTTGCTTGGCTGCATTCGCGGGTAACGGCAATTTGTACTTTTTTCGGGTTTTGCTTCTCGCTTTTCTGCCTTTTTGGGTTGGGTTCCGGGTATATCATGGCAATCACTATTCTCCAGAAAAAGAAAACACACAATAAGCGGTCACCAGGCGTCTGTTTTTAGGTTCATTTAGAATAGAAACGAGGCTTGGATACTCTGTTAAAGTAACTTTATTCAAAAAAGCGCAGAGTTTATATTGTATAGAACACTCTAAAATGGGTATAATGAAGACTATGAGGGTATAGGATATATACAATATTTTTCTTCAATTATTTTTGTCTTTCAAAAGGACCTATCCTAAACATGTTTCATAATATTTGTATTTATATTCTTTTACCCATGAAATATAAAGTTATCTTCTAGATAAACTTATATAGAAACTCCAGAAAAACGTATAGTTTCAAGGCGGATTATGGGGATACAATTTCTGCTATTCAAAATTCCAATATACCCTTTAATATAGGGTACTTTAAACCATAAACAAGAAGCATAATCAAGCAAACTTCGCTCTCCTTCGCCTTATATTATTTTCACATTTTTTTTGTTATTTTTTTGACGTCTTTTGTAGTTATGGTTATTTTTTTCATCATTCGAAAATCCCTAGGGTTGATGCATTTTCTGAGGAATCTTGGAAACTGAGCTATTGCGCCTTATTAAAGCACTTTAAATTTTCAACATGAATTTACCCTTTTTCCGTATAATTTATAACATAATTTTTGACTGTTTTTTCATAGACATATCAATGGCGAGTCCTGGGGCGGTGCTTTCTTTACATGACAAGGGGCAGCAAAAGAAAAAAAAAGACAAGAAAAAATCATTTTCTTTTTAAAAGAAAATGTTTTGTTTGAAATGGGATAAAAATTAGCTTAACAAAATGCGTTATTTGGCAGGAACGAAGCGTGTTCAAGCGCACAAAAAAAAATTGAAAGGGTACAATAAAAGATATTTTTTATGTATTTTTTTTATAGATTTTCTGTACATTTTTTTGGTAATAAATGTAAATAGAAAAGCCAGAGGCAGAAAGAGCTTATGACACTCAATTTAATTCCATTTTTTTCGCCCGTTTTTTCTGCAATAAATATTAATTAAGGTTTATTGCGTCTTAGGAAGATATTTGCCATCTGGTAATGTCTTCTGAAGAGGGTTTTCATGGGTTTTCCTTAATTATCCCCGATCTCCCGATCAAACCCTCCCGAACGCCTCACATTCAAATTGCAAAAAATTTGCCAATTTCAAGAAACGCAATAAATTATTCGCAAAAAGGGAATAAGAGGCTAGAAAGGAAATAAAATCTGGCAAAATCCCCTTGGCAAATGCATAATATTGAAATCGATTGTGCGCCAGGATCGATGGGAATCCAAGGAAGGCGCACCCTTAAGACCCTCCACCTAATCTTGGGCAAGGGCTGGCGAGTCCTTGCAATTTGCAAAAAAATTCGTCGAGGCACCCAGGACATCCCTTTCCCAAGGTGTCCTCGGTATCAGCACGATATTAACCGTAATGTATGTTCAATAAATATTTGGTAATTAAATAAATAGCAGCTGTGCAGCTTTTTAGGGGTTCCCAAGGCCCAATTCCCGATTTGATTCGATCCCAAAAGGCTGAAGAGGGTTACAATTTCACTTTCCTTCGGCTTCGTCGTGGGATTTCTTGGGAAAGTTGAGACTTGAGGCAAAACTGGGTCACTGTATACATATACAATATCTTTTTTTGGGTGGTTGCTACTCTAACCATGTGTAAATATAATTAGAAAACACGAGCTATATCTATGGGCTTATCTATAACAAAGTTGAGCCTTCGATTGCTCCATTATGGGGATCATTTTGAAAGGCACCTTTTATTCAGTTACTAATTCAGTATTGAGAATTTATTGTGGATAATAAATTATATTTTGAAGGGAATGAACTTTTGGTAAGTCTTTTGATAGGTTTTTTGAGCTTACTATATAAATCATTAAAGTAATATCAAGAAAAATGCATCAAATTAGATATAAGATATTCTTGTGAAAACTAATACATTCAGTAAAATGTTCAGCTTAGTTTAGAAGCTGGGTTTGAAATTAATTAATTAATTTAATTCGCAAGGTGAAATCGATTGGCCATGTTTTACTTTTTTTTTAAGGTAAATTTGCATAATTTTTCATTTTATTTTATATATTATACGTATATTTATAAAATAAAATAAAAAAAATAGAATTTAACAACTACAAACTTAGACTTAGGCAACGAACTTGACCTGCACAAAAAAAAGAATTACAAACCCAGCTTCTTTAAGCAAAAAAAAAGAAATTAAAAACTACAAACAAAAGACTTAGGCAACGAACTTGACCTGCACAAAAAATAGAATTCAAACCCAGCTTCTTTAAACTAAACATTTTTTTACATTTTTAGGATACGTTTTCTTATATATTCTGCTATACAGTATGTACAGCTTAAGATACCCTTTCTTAACTACCTTTACCCGTTTTATCACGTGTTCTCTCCGGTGGCTTCCTCCCCTTTTTGACATTCGCGGAAATGCTTCCTGTGACTCTATCCCAATTTTTCACAATTGTCCTACAATCGATGCTTTCTCCGCAAATCAATTGCCAAAAAACACAAACAAAACCCCGTGACACATTGCTTTCCAGCTGAGGAGGAAAATGGCAAAAGAAACCTTGCCAAAAACCTCGAGCTACCTTGCCGCCGCCCCACCTTGCCGAGGCAACCAGGACAAAGAAGGGTAAGAAAACCCCGAAAGGGTTTGCTACAAATTCCTCTGGGCAGGGGCAGGCAGCGGCTATAAAAAATAAAAGAATAAGAAGCCAGACAGAGGGACCCCGAAGGGGATTTAATTGCATTTTTTAAGCGCGCGCGCGCTCTGTGATTTTGCGAATTTCTCAGCTGGCTTTCGGCTTGAAGCAACTCCCGGGGGGAAGTCCTTACAGGGATCGATTCAACGTTAACGATCGATCCACTCGAATGCACATCCCCGGCCCTGGGCTTTTGTCATGTTAATGCTACTATATAGGATTTTTATTGATCAATATTAAGGGTTTTAATAGGCCGGAGAGGAAAAGCCCATTTGCATTTAGCACCAGCTTTCCACTGTCGGTTTGAATTTTCCAATTCGTTGGCGCTGAAAAGTGCGTGTGCCAGCTTTAGTCTAATTTTCAGAGATTTTCCCCCCAGGGGATCTGCTTTTCACATTTAAATTTCACATGCAAAACTTCAATAGAGCCCGCAAGGCGTTCTAAGTTTGCTTTTATTTCGGGTAGCAAGTTAATTGGCTAAGCCAGGGGAGTTCCTAGAGTTCCTCTCGGTGTCTTTGATTAGGCAAAATTTCTTTGTTATAAGAGGTGTTATGGAAAATAGTTTTTACTTTCACTTCTTGTATATTTTGATTAGGCAAATGAGCTGAATTTTTTATATTGTTAAATCTAAGGCGTTGAAAAAGTAAATTCAAGTTGAAAAGGACCTGCTAATGAGGCTTCTTGACTTGACTTTATACCCTAATTGGAAGCCTACGGAAATCGGTTAAATATTTTCTTTTATTATATTGTGTTAAGAAGATTCTTAGTCATAAGTTTGCTTTGAGACATTTCTTCATTGAATTCTCCGTATTCATATGAGTTTATCTGCTGCTGGGCAAGCTGAAAATTTCTTCAAAAACCTGCTAATAAAGCAGCCTGCCAATTTCTCAACTGACTGACACTTTCCCTCTAATTGGTAACTCCCGCCTGGCGCGGAGACGGACAATGGGCATCCCCAGCTTGCCAAAAACCTGGGGGAGAGAGAGATCCGAGGAACAGAGGAACCAAGGAACCCGGATGCCAAAATAATTAGCTCCTATTGATGGTGTTGGCTTGGAAAAATAAGGAACTCCCTGGGCGTGACACGTCACAATATGTCCACACACGCCCCTCCAAGGACTCGACTCGAAGCCGCAGCCTGCTGGCAAATAAATCTCCGGAAGAAAGTTGAACTAAATGGGAGAAAAAAGGAAATATATATATGGAGGGGGAGCGAATGTCTTGGCACGGGACAAGATTATCAAAGTGACAGACCAGCAGCCGGCATTGTTGCAGCTTCATCATTTTCATTTTCACTTCGGTTTTTCTCCAGCAGCAGCAGCGGCAGCTGCTGCATTAGGGCCAAGGACCAAGGACCTCTGGCAATCGAGGATCTCTTGTCTTGGCGGGGACTGTGTGTCTGTGTTAGTGCTGTTTTCTTATGTTTATATCGAGCGCATTATTTTTGCATATATTTTCACACACTTTCGGGCCCTGCCTTGCACTTTTGATTTGGTTTTTTCTTTTTGATCCGGCTGAGATTTTTGCATTTTGCGCGCATTTCTACAAAAAAAAATATATATAAAATAAAACAGTGAGTACAAAAAGCACCACCGTCTGCTGCTGATCCTTCAGATCCTGGAAAAAGGACAAGGAGAAGGCAAGGGAGAAGGAGCAGGAGCCGGGAGTCGGAGCCGGAGAAGCCCGTCGTCGTCACCCCATGGGCAAAAGTTTTCATTATGCCATTTCTCCTTCTCCCTAGTTTTAGTTTTGCCTCACTGCCGCCCTTCGTTATATACACTGATCGAAAATATATTTAGCTAAAATGATTTATAAACTCTATTAATATAAACTTGAATATAAACTTTATTAAACTCAATATTATATAGCTAAAGTGAACGCTTTCTTTTTATAATATTGAATGCAGTTAAAGGTATTTTCTGCGCTTATAATTTCCAAATCGTTCCTCTTTACTTCTAGGATAAAATACAAGGAACTAATTTATTTTGATTTAATATTAAAATAAGAGTATTAAGGACCTTGGTATTTATGTTAATTAAATATGAAACTGCTAAGAAAAAAAGTTATAAAATTAATAATGCAATGTATTTTCAATATAGTTTCAATTAAATCAAATTGATAGTACGCTTCCTGAGCTCTTCTTCTATATTATCTTTCTGCTTTCCTTGAATAACCCCTTCTATTAAATCGATTTTTTCTAGTGTAACTTCCTGGTTTCCCTGTCGCTTCCTTATTTGCTCCTTGCTTCGCTCGGCTGCTCCTGCTCGCCTCCTTGCCTTCTTGCGTGTGCATTTGCCACATAGCTCGCGCCAAGAAAACGCATATGCCACCTCGATCGCCCATCGGTAATCCTGCTCCTTGCACTCACACACTGCCACGGGCAAGGACACACCGCATACTCGCACACGAACACGGACAGGGACAGGGGCATGCAATCGCATTTGAAATGAAGCAAAAATTTAATGAATCGTGGCAAGGGGCCACAGCAACAGCCTCAGTCTCAGCCTCAGTCCCAGTCTCTTAGGGAACCCAAGGAAAACTCTCCAAGTCTCTGAGCCACAAGGAGCACAGCGAGCAGCTGCAGGAGGCAGCAGTTGCTTTGGCAGGGCGGAGGGTTCAACTTGATCCCTCTGGATTCCATTCGATTCTATTCCAACCGAACTCGTATTAGCAGCAAAGCACCACCAGTACCATTTAGGAGAAACACCACCCGATCGATCGATGGTCTAAGGATAAAACAGGACTTTCCTTGGAATCCCAGGAATATTGATGAGTCTTTCATGGTGGAATAAAATGTGAATGGAAAAGACCTAAGGGGACTATAAAACTGTAAGAACTGTAAAAAGAAAGATTTAACGAAAATTAAAACAAACGTTGAGTCCTAGAAGCACTTTCTATCAAAACTATTAAATTTAAAAAAAATCTACTTTATTTTATTACAAAATTTGAAGCATATGCCATAGATCCTCTTATACCCTTGACTCCCCATAAACTCTCTTCTCTTCAGAGAAGATTTCCGATTTCTACTCCCCCAAATATTAGAGGAAAACTGAAATTCAAATGGAGTATGAAAATAATAGAGAAATTATACCAAGCAGCAGATCGAGGGGGCGAAGACAGTTGCCAGCATTTATGCCTTGGGCTCTGCTACATAAATAAATGAAACTGCCGGCGTGACAATGACCCCAAATGTAATTAATATGCTGCTGAAAACGCAGCAGTTCCGTTGCGGGGTGGAATTTGGGAAATGCCTTGGCGGGGAGAAAATGCCATGGAAATTATTCCAAGCGCCGCATATGTGGGGCACTTATCTTGCAAATGTCTTAGGTTAGGGACTCACAGCAAAGCAAACAGTTCGTTGAACTTCCTTAGAGCGTGCCACACATAAGCCCCCCGTATCTATGAGCGATATAAACGATACAAAAAAATAACGAAAAAACAGACACAACTTCCCAGAAATCCATCACACGTGATAGGCAATCGGGGATTACAGAAACTATACTTGTACCCAACCTATATTTAGATTGTGATATCACAGGAAAACGGGGCTAGAAAAATGGGTTGCAACACTCCAACATTCTTGGGATTTTTGTAAATATTTAAACAAGACACATTTCTACATAGTTGGAATGCAATTTATACATAGATTTGAAATTTGATAAGGGGTATTTTATAAATGCTATAGACTTTCAGAAAAATGTTTTTTAAATAAACAAAAGGCTTTTTTTGTAAGTTAATATAGTTTTAGAGAAGTGTGTATTCAAATATTTGAAGGAGATTTATTTGTTCCATATATTATTTATATTTTAAATCTAGTTGTCCAAAAACATTTTCAAAGGAAATTAATCAAACATTTAAGCTGCATGTCTTTGTCAAAAAATATTATCAGATGATTTGGGTATTAGAATATTTTTAAAACTTAATAAAATTAGTATTTTATTAAGAAATTAATTGATTCCTATAATTATTGTACCTCGAAACCTTTGAAACCTTAAATCCAATTAAGACCTAGAGATTTTATATCATTTATAATTCTTGGCTCATGATATTTTTTATGAAAATATTTTTACAACTTTTAAATTATTATTAAACTATGATATAAAGACTAATCTGCACCATTAAAACCCTATTTATAGTTATTATTTTTAACGGAAAATCCCACTGCAAGCTGCTGCAGGACGTTTTGGCTTTTGCCTTGCATTATTTTCACCTTGTGGCCATTAGCTGATGTTTATGAAAATGGATCGGTTTTGGAGAGTGTGTTTGGGGAGCCCCTTCAATAATTCGAAATTAAAATCAATTATGCTAAACAGGAGAGTCTCCATATTGAGAGTCCTGCAATTGGGGAGCCATCCCCTGTGGATAATTCCGATTATTGCCCCCCCTGAATCGAACTCATTAGGAAAACATTCAAAGCAGAATGCATTTCCTGGGGGATGATCCTCATCCCCATCCTGATCCGATCCGATAGGATACTTGGGGCAGAGACCCCTTTTAGCCAGGGATCACTTACCGAATTTGTCGCCTGGCGATAAGGTCGCAACGGCACCTAGAAAAACCATATCCATTGGACATTAAAACCGCACGAAATATGGGACAGATGTTCGTTGTCTTGGCTTGCGCCAAGGAAAAACACAAATTGAAGGTGTCAGAGTCGAAGGAGCTAAGGAGTGGGATCCGAGAGAGGGTGAGTCTTTAAGGAGCGAGCGGCAAAGCCGGCTGGCTGGCTAGCTGGCTGGCTGGCAGGGCCTCATTATTCGCTGCATTTGCTCGCCCCGCTTCCTCTTCCATTATCCTTGCCTCCTTCGTGTTACAGTTTTTGGCTCGAAAACCCCGCGCACTTTGGCACGAGCTACGATCAGCTGTGTGGACTTGACGACTTTTACAGGGGGATGAAAACGCGTAGCACTGCGATCCTCCAGGTGGCGGCGGAGTCTAGCCTCGTCCTGCTTTAAGGAGCACCAGGGTACAGTGAGAAGAAAATTGGGTAAGAATTGCTTGAAGAACCCTTAAAGGTTGGCTATCTAAACAAATTGTATGTTGTCAAATAATAAATAGATTCGCACTCAGATTACTCCTTGCTTTGAATATAATGTTTTTTCAAACGTTTGTATTTAAATTCAACTGTTTCCTATTTTTTACATTTTATTTTAGCCTTAAGAACAGCTAGAATTATTTATTAAACATTTTGTTTAATATTACCAAGCTTTTTCCCTACAAATGCTTTATATTTTCCAGCTAATATTTATTTTCTCACATTTATTTTCCTAACAGCTCATTATATAATCAATTTCCTTTGCTTTTTTTCTCAGTGCACCACAGTACCCACCCCTAAGACGTCTTGACGACTGTCTTGAGGCATTGGAAATTGTGCAAAATCGATTACAATGATTGCATTTTGGAGACGGAAGAAGCCGACGCGTTGGCCAAGGATCGGGGGATGGAAGCTGCCCCGGCAGCAGCAGCAGCACTATATAATATATATCCTCACAATAGCCGATGTGCGCCTGCGCCGCCGGAAGAATAATGGCATAAACATTGGGTCCTATTGTCCCTGCGCTGGATGGCAAAAAAAAGGACGAGGTTCCCCTGGCAAGATGTGCGCCAGGAGCCCGGTGCTGCACTGATTTTCCTTGGTTGCATTGTTGATTTCTTGATTCCGATTCCGTTTCTCTCCTCCCCTCCTTTAAGGATATTTTTTGCACACACAAGCAGCCGCTGGCTGGCTGGCTGACTGGTGACATTGCGTAATGATTACCGTTGTGCGCAGCTAATGTCCTGCCGTCCTGCCGTAATTTATATGATTTCTGGCCGAGTGTTTCCTTATGCCTCGTGCCGATTATGCTCGTATTTGGATTTCTCGATGGACGACGATGGCCCGGTGTGCCGGACAATATGGTTTTCCTCTCCTCTCCCTGGGGCCTGTGGTCAGTTCCTTGCCGTTCTATTGCACAAATTTGACTATTGTCCTCGTCGGAATATCGAGGAGATTGAACTATTCCCCAGCTGCGATCTCGAGTTTATTTAGACGGGACTATATGTATAATATAAAGCTTTTGCAGCTGCTGCTGCTCTAGTGGAAAATACGGGGGTGCATACATTGACAGGATTGCCAAGAGATGGAGAATAAAGAGAGGGTTTTCCTAAGCAAACTAGCTAATGTTATATATTAACCATATTTAATAGAAAATATCTACTTATTGTAGGTTAAATATATATAAAATTATTAAATATGAAATTAAAATCAATTGTTTTAGATCCTAGCCAAGATAGCTAAGAAAACCGTTGGGTTTTTTAGGACATTTAGAATTTTTGGGTGGTTTTTTTCAGAATTTTTTAATTAATCTTCATGTCAAGCCTTAAATGAAGACAGGTAATAGCTCATCTATTATCGAAATATGAATATCCTCTAGCCAAGCGGCAGGAGTCTTTGCTAGTATTAATTAAAGGCCGACTGTACCCAACTGTGTAATTGTTTCCTAAAATAAAAACGGTTTTAGAGCTTTTGCAGCTGCCTGACAATGTATCTGGCTGGGCTGATGTACCGCCCTGATTTATGTCACCCATGTAATCAGCGCACTGATTAAGCTGCGCACGGTCGTTGACTTTGGCAGGACTCGAGTGCAGCTGCCGCCCGTAGGAGCAGCAGCAGGAGCATCATCATCATCATCCACTATGAAATAGAAATCGGAAACGGGAATTGGGAATCAGGAGCAGGGCGGCAACAGGACACAGGACGAAGGCGAGTATCATCAGCCGCCGCCAGCATGAGACTGCGCACCTGCCTGTTTACAACTTACAACGGGAACGTGCCATATCCTGGGGGTTGGCAACCACCCCAATAAAGCGGCAACACCACCACCAATCCCCTTGCCACCGACACCGGCAGGCGATGCCACCCTCCGGCGGCGCAAACTCAGCCGTTGGCTTCACACGCGCATTATCCTGGCGCTGGTTTTGCGCACTGTACCAGGATAACGAAGCCTGTACCACCGCCGCCACCACCACTACCACCAGCAGCAGCACCACTAGCAGGAGCATGAGCACCAGGATTATTGCCATTAGAATTGCCATCACCACGACCACCACCACCATGCAGGATCAATTAAAGGACTCGAGCCGTGCGGAAATGGCGCTTCACTTGTTTTCATTTCCCATTTTCAGGGGGTGAGCCAAAGCGCACGTGCGTTGGCAGGATGGGTTTTCGTCCTGATTCAGACTCGGATTCAGATCCTGCTGCGCCTGCGCCACACTTTCACGCTGAAGGATATGAAGGATATGCTGGCGCAGAACACACCCTCAACAGAGCGCGAGCGAGTCCTGTGATATCCCGATGCCGGGCCCCTCTAACAATGCCACTTTTAATGCAAATACAATCGCACATCCTTTCAAAGAATCCTGTGTACATTGTGCCAGCGCGCTGCATATTAACAATAATATAAATTTTTGTCGAGAATAAACACTTTTCCATGCGGGCCAACAAGAGGGAGGAGGAGAAGATGGAGATCATTGGAAAATGCTACGCAGAACGTGCCCGCCGATTTCCCTGGCAATTTCAATGAAAATTGTATCCGGCACACGTGCCAAATTTTGAAAGGATTATCCAGGACATTTAGAGTTCCTATTTTAGTGGGCGTGAGTGGAGCAGCAGGGCAAATTACGTATTTAAATTGAGGTATTTTTTGGGCAAGGCAAGGGGAAAGGAAAGCAAACATGACTGTTTATAGTTATTAGTATTTTATTTATTGTTAAATTTTTATAACGAAGCACGAAGCGTAATTTTTGAAATTTAAACAATTATTCAAAGTAGTCCTGGTTAAAAATTTATATTTTTTATAATTATTTTCTTAAGAAAAGTATGAGAATAAATGAAAATTAATATATTTTACTTAATATCATTAAGTATCTTTGTACTTAATGTCAAGCTGAGATATAATTGTCAACAAATTATAAATATTATCAAAAATATAAAGAAACCTCCAAAAACAATGTTTGTTAATAATCAAAGTTAAGCAAAAAGTATAATTAATAAAAACAATTTCCCTTTTATTTATATTTCACATCCATTCCAGGAAAGGCTGCCTAATGATTGATGAGTGTTTTAATATTTATTAATATTATTACACACAATGAAGTCAACGATAAAAAATGAATTATTTATAAATTTGTATAGAATTATAAGCCACAAAAAAGCAAATAATTTCTTTAAGTATAATAATATTATATAATAATTGCAGGTACCTTAGTTATCTGATTTTACCTCATCTAATTTCCTTATAATGCCAACCAAAACCAAATCAAATATCATATAATATCCATCCGGATACTTATCTGCCTTTCTTAAATATGATCCCCAACAAAGTCAGCAATCTGAGGCAGAGAACTATTCACACATTGTCTGTGTGCAGATTATAGATACATATGAAGATATATCTTTTATATGTTGAAACCAGAGGCGAGTCCAAGACGCAGTCGGAGGCCAAAGTCCCAGACATGCCATGCAAACGAAGTTATTTCTGTAGATATTCAAACCTGCAGTGGAAGTGAGTGAATTATGAGCCGGGCCTGTCAAGGCTATATGGGATTGGAACTCGGATTGGGATTGGGAATGGGTCTCGCGACACACACACGCTGGGAACCCGGGATCGATTCGGTTGGGAACGGAACGGGGTATTAATGCCCACACGATCCATAGGTGTGATCGCGGGAGGAAGGGAACACCTTACGCCGAGTGCAGGGAACACACCGAGCACACCGGGCACCGAACAGGTTGCAGAGAGAGGAGAGATCCCAGATCCGAACAATAGGTAGGCAAACTCACGTAGCCGCAATCGCCGCGGCGTCGTCTTCTTTCTAACATTTATTTTTTTTCGAAATCTGCGCAATCTTCTTTGGTATGCACGAACCCAGGGGAACCGTCAATCCTATTGCCCTTTGAGAGATGTCTCTTGGGCGGGTTTTCGGTTTAGAATTTTATATTTTGGAAAATATTTTATCGTTTGGAAAATATGTATATCTTTTCTAACTCGAATGTGATATCTCTCTCGAATTATGAAATCTATGTTTAAAAAAAAACAAGAATTATGCAAGCTATTTAATTATATTATCAATTACTGATATGGCAGCCTAAAACTTTTCTCAAATATTTTCTTTTCTTTAAGTTACAGAAATATAACCCATTTCAAAGCCTACATAAATCATTTATACATATTTTTAAATACTTTTAAATTAAATTTCAACTGATTTTAGCTATAAACTTTGGCCAACACTGAGCGCATCTTCAGGTTGCTGCTCAGGTTGATCCTGCTGCTGATGATGATGATGTTTGATGTGTTTGAATGTTGATCATCGGCAATGACTAGGAAATATTGCCTTTTCCTAAGAAGGATTTGTGTCAGCAAACGTGACTCGAAATACCAAGTTCCGAGCCCAACTGAGAGTATTTGATTGCCGATCCCTTTGTGCGTGCCCATTGTTTGAATAGTTAATTATGGGCTGGATCGGCGGACACTCCTTTTAGGCAAGAAAATCTCCGAGGCCCGCTCAGAGTTTTGTTTTGCCGCCGCCACCGACCATTTTTAGCCATAATTTGGGAATTATTTTTAAAATTTTTTTGAATTTTCCCTAGGCAGGCCGAAGAGTGGGCGGCCGTGGGCGTGGCTGCATTGACAACTGCTGACAATGACTTCATTTGTGTGTGCCAAACGGCAGGCGCTGACAAGTATCAAAAACTCGAAAAAAAAGGAAAAAAAAGTATTAACAAAAGAAGAAACAAAAAGAAAAATGTAGGAAATATGACAAGACATACTCCCTAAAATTCTCTGTTTTGCAGATTAATATTGCACACATATGGCTGCTGGTTAGGATCTCATCTGATGATGGATCGATAGCTTGTGTACTTGTTGAAAAATTCATAATCGTCATGTGGCCATTGTCTTGGGCCACAATGTGCTGAATGTGTGCAATTACAGATATTCTGGCAAAAGATATCCATGAGATGAGCATGTGATTGCACTTGTAACGCCTTCAGAGTCTGGCTTGATGATTACTAGCTCATACAGGATAATAATCCTGACCCTGAAGGCTGATCTCGACGTATCAGAGATCTATCCACAGTTGATCACTAAATTTTTGCCATTAGGGTTTGTGGAAATAATGAAAAAAATCTTTTAAATACAAATGGAAACAATAATAATTTTTTAGGTATAATAGAGGGTTTTGTAATATGAGAACCTCTTTTGTAATAGGTATTCTTTTAGAAATATCTTGGAAAATTCCATAATTCACAAATATCATTAAGTTATTGGATGGGTTTTGTATTGAACATTATAATTTACTTAGAAAATAATCCTTTAGTGGTAAAACATGAATTTTTTCTTGGGTTTTTGGGAGAAATCACAGCCAAGAATAATAGATTTAATGAACAATACATTTTTCTGCTATACAGTTTAGCCATTTATTTGATTTTAGGACATGGTTTTATGGTAATAAATGTTTAAGTAGTATAAACAATTTATTTCCAAGGAGTTAAAAAAATTAAATATATTTTAATTTAAATTCTTGGCTGGATTTTACAAATTTGAGATAATAAAATCATGGCAGGGTACTTGATATCTTTAATTCATGAAAATTCCACGAAATACTAAGACTCCTTGCTCTTTCCCATGAGTCCTTACAAGAAGTCCCTATCCCAACCCAAGTCATCACACCTCACACCACAAACTGTGTGGAGATTCCCACTATATTGATCTGAATACCTCTTCCCAGAAGATCAACTTTCCGGGGCAACCCCCTCACCGAGACAAATCCAAGACTAAAACTGCAGCGAGGACATGAGGCAATTGCAAATTGACATGGACCATTTGCCGATCTTGGGATCTTCAAAGTTTTCCCGGGGGTGAAAATATCTGTATAGTATATGCACCCATGTCACATAAATAAAATTTGTATATGCGATTAAATTTTTGGAAATTCGAATCGTAATGCATCTCCCAAGGTGAGAGTTGAGAGGAGGACGATGTGCTTGTCAGTCACCGAAAAAAGGACTCGCAGACAGACAGTCCGTCGATCGCTGAACCCTCCTTCCTCCACCTCCTTCCTCCTTGCGCCTTGTGAACATTTTCCAGGGGCTGGGGTAGGATGATAGACAAAATCTTGTCATAACTTTGATGTTGTTAGTAAAACAATGCAATTGGCTGGCAAGACTTGCTCTCCTGCTTTTTTCCTGCTGCCCCTGCCTGGGCTTCCTTGGCCCTTCTTGTGGTCCCGGGACCTACCATCCCGTCTGGGAATGGAAATGGTGCGAAATGGGTGCAGCTGCCGCTTTCTGATTACGCAACCGTTGATGCCATCTAATGTGCTGTGAGAGACAGTGAAAAATCACTGGACCAGGATTTCTTATCCCCGCTAAGATGATGACGATGATTCCTTGTCATGTTGTCATGGGGAATTTGTCAAAAAAGTCCAACTATTCCAAGAACCGCGGCGCATTAGGCAAACGCCAAGATGATCTAGAGTGGACGCAACCAACCTCGCCAAAAGCGAACCCTCCCTTCCTCCTCCCTCATCCCATGATCTGGTCAGGCCGAAAGGGTTGAGTTTCGGGTTTTTGTAACGCGATAAGATCGGCGCTCAATCCCGGGGCAATGAATGTTATCCCTAAGAACGTTAATCAATTAATTACATGCTGTGAGAAGAAAGGATTCGCCAAGGGTTGCCGCTGCTATTCGTTCCTTGATTAATTTCCGACATTTCCCAAGGCTATCTATCTATTGAAACTGGACTGGCGCTGGGGAAATCAGCGCTTGACCAGTGGTCAGTTCGTGGGCCAGTCGCGTGGCTGATATTAATATACAAATAAAATATTGACCATCATCATCATTACCATCAAAGGGGTGAGCAATAGATCATAAAAGGGGGTTTGTTGTTTTAGCTAGGGATTCCAGAGATCAAGGAATTAAAACCATTAAGAGAAGGTTTTTAATTTGAAATTTGACATAAAATGGAAGTTGAAGGGAGAGTTAATTATATATTTCTTAAATTTAAATCCTAATATAATGATTAAAACCTTCACATAGCTATGCAAAAATTATAAAATTAATCAATAAAAAAATACATAAAATCCATTGCTAAATTCCCTTGAAATCCACCCATTCATTACCATAAAAATCCCCAAAAAAGGCCCATGATTTTATCATCCGGCCGATAACACACATTTAGATTGCATCATACTCCCTCCCTTCTCCCTTCTCTTCTCTCCCAAGGCTAATCATAATTTATACAAATCTCTTATCTCGCCGCTTGGCGACAAGCTATATTTGGAAACCCCTATATGAACAATATATATCTGGGACACATACACACACTTCAAGGATTTGCGCGCCAAAAGCCGAAGACCACTTGAGAAGTCAGACCGATCGTAAAAAACCGAAAGAAGGACTGAGATGAGATCCCACAAATGTGCCTGCTGTGTGGGAACCAAATTGCTCGGATTGCAGTGGCATAAGAAAAACAATATATATTTTTGCACTGCCTGCACTGTCCTCTCTTAAGGACAAAGGGACACTTTGACGGACGGCAAGGAGATCACGAACTGTTTCTATCACAATGAATAGTAGCACTTGTTTTAGTTGTGTGCCTTGTTGCCTACACATTGTGACCCAAATTGCTTTTTGGCGAAGAAACAAAACAGTGCAGAAAACCTAGACATGTGCCGAGAAGAGAGTCCTATGCTGGCCTGTCCAGTCCTGGCCCAGATGAAATGAGCAACCACTTGACCGTAGAGACAAAGGAACGGCCGCAGCTACTATTCAAATTATAGGGAAAATTGCCAGTAAAACACAAACTAATTGTGTTTGCCAATATGCTAGTTCCAGGGGGTGCCATGGGAAAAATCTGGATCGCATTGGAGTTACCATGGGAAACTCAAGTGGCCCTCAGCGTGTGCTCTTTGATGGGGTATCGGTCTCAATGCCTCGACTGGCTGCAATCTGGCACGCAGATGATGATGTTGATCCTATACCGAACCTATTCGGAATTCAAATCTAATCTCTGTATTGGCACCACCCTGAGCACCGAACAGTGTGGCCTGGAAACCCCGATATGGGGGCGACAGCCATATCAAAATCGAATTGAATTGCGCGAAACTCATAAAAATATTTAAATAAACATAAATGTGGTGTTGATTTTAAGGAGATCGAAGAGAGGGATACTCTAATATGTAGATTATATTATTATTATATTCCCATTAATGGATATTATATATGAAGAAAATAGTTTAGACCTTAGAAAACATATTTCGTGTCATCTTTTAGGGCTCTTCTCATGGTGTCTTAAAATATTTATTGAGAATTAATAACCTAATAATCTCTTTATAAATATTTTCTAAATTTTTAATCATATTTTTACACATTACTTGGAATTATTTAAAGAATATAATTTCACTTCAAAATCGAATCAAAATATATTAACTTATATCAAGTATTTATACTCCCTCTAGAAGGGCATTCGACTCCACATGCCATATCTAAGCGTGTCAAGAACATTGTTCGCCTATTAGAGAGAAGACCGACATAATGTTGATCTACATATGGAATACGGAACACCCCGCTTGAACCCCCCAAGAAAACAAAACCAACATTTGTTGTTCCGCTCAGCCGTTAAAAAATATGCTATAAGCTGAGATAGAGAGAGAGGAACAATGAGTAGTCACTGAGGGAATATAACGTTGATTAGTACTTCCTGAGGCTGCTGTATAGTCCAGATACCAGTGCCATATCATTCTTCCACCATGCCATACAAAAAGATATAAAAAAGTAACAATATTTGCATAGCTCAGTCAAACAAACAGAAAAAATATAAAACAAACAAATGGGCTGCAGCAGAGTTTGAAACTTGGGGTGCAGAGAGAATGAGGAGCTTGAACCCAGCTTATCGGGGAACCAGTCTCCAAACGGAAGAATTTCCTCCACTGCAGAGGTTTTCTTCAAATACTCGCATATCCCCAGAGAGCACAAAAAAAATCAGTTTGGGTTCCAGGAATTACTATCTTACTAATATTTAAATTTATTGGAAAAGAACAAGACTTTTAGCAGATCATAATATATATGAGATATATATCCATAAACCATTTCCAGATTTAAAAATTAAATAAAGATAGTTTATACATTTCCCCCAGCGATCTCGCAGGGATAAATGTACTTCAGTGGAAAGTTAACTTTGACAATTTATTTCCCCCTTTTTCCTCACAGCTTTCCCGCACAATTTAAACTCTGAACCCGGCAATAATTGATTCTGTCCCAAAAAGAGAGAGCTTCATTTACGGCAGACATTGGGTATATATAGTATATATGAGTGTGCGTGCTCTAACATCGAAATGAATTGCTTATTTTGACATTTATTAAAGCTTTAAATAAAATTTATGCAGAGAATCAATTAGTGGAGCCAAAAGACCTCAAAGGGAGGGGGAGAAGCGAAGAGGGGAGTGGGGAGTGGGGGTCAAAGTAACGAAGATACAAAATTTCTCACAATCGGTTTTGTAGAAAACCAACGCGCGGAGGAGAAGGCAAAAAGACAACAAGCGGCGGCGACAGAGAGTGCAAGAAATCACAGCGAAGAAGGCAGCGAAAGGTAAACAGAAGACAGATCGAATACGGACCTCGCCCCCTCCCTCTATGACCCAAACGAGTCCTTACACACACTCACAATGACAAGGTTTTTGGCGCAAAAAATCTACGGGTATTCTTGCTTTGCACTCTCTTTCTTCACCTACATCGCATTCTCTCACTGCTGCTCCTTGAAAAATCTCAGAGATCCTTCTGATTCCTGCCCCCCACCCCCTCGCTCACAATCTCTTCCTCTCTGCCTCTGCTCGTGTTAAGGAATTTTCGCGCGCACATTGCTCCTGCTCCTTCGTCTCCTTTTCCCTCTCTACACACACACACAGACGCAGGCGCTCAGCAGGACTAATGCGGTCCCCTGGCTGTTTATATCCTTTGGTCAGCTGATCGAACATATGTACTGTCCTGGCCAGAGCGAGGGGCTAGGGAACCGCTATCCTTGTCTAACTGTTATTTTTTGTGTTTGGTTTCGGTGTTTGTTCTAATCAGTATCCTTTTCGTGTCCTGCTCTACACTGCTCGTCCCTTCACACCTTATGTACTTTGAGATTTCCCCTGATTCTATTTCTTTTTCTTCCTTCACCTTTTCTTTTCCCCTGTGAATTTGTGTTGGTGGGAAGGGGGCGTATGGGTAATATTTTGGTAATAATTTAATAATTAAAGATAACTTTTGATTGGATCAAGAAACTAAACAGTGATTAACAAATAATTCCCTTTAAGAAAATTATATAAAAATGGACTCACCCCACTTTTAATTGATTATTTATGGATTTAATGATTCTCCATCGGCTTTGGATCTCTGGATAAACCTAGAAAGATAACATTTCTTAGTAGTGATCGTATTTATAAGGATTTAACGGATACATTTTGGGGGAGAAGGGAGAGAATTTACTCACCCCACTTTTAATTGATTATTTATGGATTTAATGATTCTCCATCGGCTTTGGATCTCTGGATAAACCTAGAAAGATAACATTTCTTAGTAGTGATCGTATTTATAAGGATTTAAAGGATACATTTTGGGGGAGAAGGGAGAGCTTTAGTAAATTTGGTTATACGAAAATTATTAAAACATATTTCCCCTTAAAAAAAATGAAATAAAATAGCACTTACCCAAATTTAATTAATCATTGTATAAATTTAATGATTTTCAATTGATTTCCATCTCAAGATAAACCTAAAAGAATAAAATGAATTAGTATTGATTGTATTTAAGAAGATATAAGATTTTTTCATGTTAGTTAAAGCTTTAAAAATGGGAAATTACTAACCTAGAGACCACCAACTGGTGGCTCCTCTTTGCGCCTCCTTCTAATTGCATTGCATTGTCTGCCACACACAAACAGACGCGCATGCGCCACCCCTTAACCCCTTTGGCCGTGATTTGCAAAATGCGCGCGCGCGCGAAAAAGTATCTCAAACGCTTCGCACACATACTAAAGCTCACTTCTTGGAATTTCGATTTACAATTTAGCTCTTCAGTTTTTTGTTGTTGTTTTTGCGCTGCCCATTCACATTGTTGCTGCAATTTCTCTCTCTGCAGCCTATTCTCATTCTGCCGCAATCAGTGCTACCCACAAACACACACTGGCGGCGATAGTGGAGTGTGTTGTGTGTGTGTAAGGCTTTTTTGCATATGTTTTTTACGCTGCTCCTCGCCTTTGCCCTTTTTTCCGTCCTCTCGGAAATTCTAGAGGCTGCGATAAATGGCACGGTGGTATCTGAAATAATTCAAAATCTATGACTAAGACCGGCCAGAAAAAATAGATGGAGATAAAACTACTTACTTGACGAAATAAAAATGAAATTTGTTTGATATTGCAGGAACATTGAAATCTGAAAAAGTGAATATTATTATTAGCTTTTTAATAAAATAAAAAAACTAAAATTTCAAACTAACCTCTGTATAGTTTTTGCATACAAATCACAAGTTATCCCTGGAGACATCACACCTTGGCCCACTGTCCGCAGCACCGCTCGCTATGAATGGGGGTTTTTTGGCTTCAGCTTTTTCTTTCCTTTGCCCCTATGCGCTTTTTTAACTTGTTCAAAACCACTTTATGATTTCTGCGTCCTTTTTCTTGTTGTTCTTTGCTGGTCGGGCTCGTTGTTTTCCATAAAGAAGATGATCCTCTCATCGGTTCTTCCTGCGGCGCAACAAAAGCTCACCAAGAGGAATTCAGCGGAATGAAACCGTAGCTCATTTGGTTGCCTTTGCCGGCAATTACCCGCGAATATCATTCACAGTTCAGCAAAGCGTTTTGAGCGGGAAAGCGAATGATGCTGGGCGGGATACTCGTCGGCTGTGCTTTGTTTGTATTTGGCGGCGCACACAGACTTTATAAAAACACACACTCTGCTCCACTCCAGCCCATGGGTGTTCCTCCCCTGCCCGGCCCCCTTTGCGAAGAGCCCCGCTTATCCTGCAAAGTGACTCCCGCAGGGCTCCGCCGCGCATATGTAACTCGATTTCTGCTTTAACTTTACCGCGGATGGCACAAAACAAAAAAAAAAAAAAACACACATACACTGATACAGGCGGTCTTCTGTAAGGCGGCACTAAAATTCCTCTTTGTAATGAAAATTATCCATGCAGTTTGCTTAAGTTGGTGTCCACTGTATGTGGATCTGGACGAAGCTTTGCTCATTTAACGACATTGGCGTCTACGTCTGCAAAACACAAAGGAGACACGCCTCCCTCCCTCTGCCTCTCCCTCCTCACCTTCTTGTTTTTGCTCCACAGCCGATGATCATATGACCACTACCTGCTGATATTCCATGAGGGGGACTGGCGGGGGGCTGCAGGAATGCGTGGATCTCACATTATTACCTGCAAACGACACAATCGATGCCGCCTCGAAATTCTGCTTAAAGATTCGTGTTCTCATTCCATCCCGCTTCCACTCGTTCTCTCGGTGGCTCCAACTATTGCGGTGCATTGTAAATCACATACACATACACAATGTTATGTACCGCAGCTTCGGCTCCACTCTTGGGGCTCGGCTCCACTTCGGTTTTGGTGGGAGGCTCGCGTTGGGGTATAAAAGCTAGCGCGCCAAAATCAGTGGACTCCATGGAGCTGGCGACCGCCGTCAACGGTTAGTCCTCCTCTTCTCGGGATATCGTTTGGCACATATGTATGTAGGGAAACGCAGGGGAACGATATTCGGGGCTACCTGTTGTAGTGAGCGCTCCACAGGGCACAGATTCCTTATTTAAAGGCGATTTTCCAATTTTCAATACACATATTTCCCCTTAGCACATGGTTCTCCTTGCCCTCTCGTTCTAGTGATCCGTCTCCCTCGGAATTTCCTGGGAATCTGAGAAACTAAAGAAAACGAGCTCTCTCTGCCGGCGTCGATCGGCTATAAAAGCGAACTGCACAACCCCAGTTCTCACATTCTCGCTCTCTTCGTTGAACAGTTAACAGCTCCTGCAGCTGACTGCTTGCCTCTCGGTTCGTTCGGTGCCTGATGTGCGTGGTAAAAATTAAACAGAAATTGGAAAATTTATGAAACATGCTGAAACGGACACATTAAACAGAAACAAACAAACATGCAATATTAGCCAACAAATTTAAAATTCTACACGGACTAACAGCCGAAAAAACCCAACGAAAACCAAATTTAAATGCTGCAAAAGTGAAAAAGTGACGTCGAAAAAATTGTGTTTTAGCAATTTTTCGGTAAAGCAACTAAGAAAGAAAACTCGTCTGAGAAATTCAGTTTGAAATCAGTTTTTCGAAACTCCCAACACAAAAACCAACCAAAATGCTCTGGGAAACCATTCAAGAGGAAACCAACTGCAGCATGGATTGCAATATCAGGTAATTATCCCGCCCAAGGATTAAAAAACCACTACTTTTGCACCAGGAATACCAGTTAAAAGAAAAACACAGGCGCGGAGGAAATAAAAAGTGCAAGTTCAAGAACAGCAACAACAACAGCCAAGTACAAATCGCTGAACAAAAGTAAGAGTTTTTTTTGCACGCTTACTTTTGTGTTTGCTGATTCTTTGCTTCTTTTTTTGGCGCTCAGCTGTTGTTGTTGCTTTTCATTCATTAAACCGGCTTCCGCGAGGCTCCAAAAATCAGCAGCAACAACAACTCGCCGTCAGTCAGTCAGTCATTTTTTATATTTTCCTTTTTTGTTGCTTCTTTTTTTAAACGAGAGTTCTTTGCGGTTCGTTGTGCCTTTTTTATATTCCCTGCGCTTGCGTGACGTTGTGACGTGTGACCCAAAAGTCGTAGCTGCAGAGGCAGATGCAACGGAAAGTGGCGAAGAAAAGGGAATTCCGCTTAGAGTACCGTACATTTCGATGTGAAAAAGTAGTAGCAGATGTTTGTGAGGTGTTTGGAGAACAAACTGAATTTAATTCCAGTTAAATAGGCGCCTTCTCCTTTCTAATTAAAGTATAGTTTTGAGGAGCCAATTTCTAAATTTAACAGGAGTTTCAAGTCGTGTTACAACTGCAACCCCTCGTGACTGGAATTGTTTTTGTTGTTGTCTTTACACCACCACCAACGCCGCCGCCGCCACCACCAAAAAAAATATCCCGCTCTGCGCCTGTATTTTTAGCTGGGTTTAATGACCCGCTCGCTCTCCCGGGGGTTTAGGGAAGCAGAAGCAGCCGCCGCTGCTCTCTCTGGAACCGCTGACTAATCCTCCCCTTCTTTTCTGTTCTCCTTGCAGCAACTCCAACAGCCACAAGCTGACCGGCTCCCGTCGTGCCCGTCGCTCGCTGGAGCTGATGGCCATGGATCACCATCAGGAGGAGCTGTCGTTCTACGACGACGATGTGGTGCCCCAGGATCAGGAGCGTTCGGCCAGTCCCGAGCTGATGGGCCTGCTGTCGCCCGAGGGATCGCCCCAGCGCTTCCAGATTGTGCGCAAGCAGCAGATCCTGCCAGCTCCAGCTTCGACCACCTCGCACACACCCGCCCGCAACAGCTTCAGAATCTTCAACAGCCTGTCCTCCACTTGCTCTATGGAGTCATCCATGGATGATGAGTACCTGGAAATGTTCGAGCTGGAGTCTCAAAGCCAACAGAACGCCGTTCTTGGATTTCCCAGCGGCTTGAACTCGCTGATCAGCGGTCAGATCAAGGAGCAGCCTTCGACGATCGTTGCCCGGTCACCGGCGGGTCTCTCCATGCGTCGCCCTTCGGTGCGGCGCTGCCTCAGCATGACAGAGAGCAACACCGCCACACCACCCGCCCATCAACAGCCACCAAAGACGCCAGAGACTGCTTCTCGGGACTGCTTCAAGCGCCCGGATCCCCCGGCATCCGCCACCTGCTCCCCCATTCAGAGCAAGCGTCATCGCTGCGCCACCGAGAAGGAGAACTGCCCAGCACCGCCCGCACAGATTCTGCCCAGTAGCAACCCCCCGCCGCTGAGGAAGTGCATGTCCCTGAACGATGCCGAGATTATGTCCGCCCTGGCTCGCTCTGAGAACCGCAACGAACCCGAACTGATTGGTGACTTCAGCAAGACCTATGCCCTCCCCTTAATGGAGGGACGTCACCGGGATCTGAAGAGCATCTCCAGCGCCACTGTGGCTCGCCTGCTGCAAGGTGAATTCGCCGATCAGGTGGCCAGCTATAGGATCATCGACTGCCGCTACCCATACGAGTTTGAGGGCGGTCACATCGCTGGCGCCAAAAACCTGTACACCACCGAGCAAATCCTCGAGGAGTTCCTCTCCGTCCAACAGACTGAGCTGCAGCAGCAGCAGAACATTGAGTCGGGCCACAAGCGCAACATCATCATCTTCCACTGCGAATTCTCGTCGGAGCGCGGACCGAAAATGTCGCGCTTCTTGCGCAACTTGGACCGCGAGCGGAATACCAATGCATATCCTGCACTCCACTACCCGGAGATCTATCTCCTGCACAATGGCTACAAGGAGTTCTTCGAGTCGCATGTGGATCTCTGCCAGCCCCATGCCTACCGCACCATGCTGGATCCCGCCTACAACGAGGCCTACCGTCACTTCCGCGCCAAGTCCAAGTCGTGGAATGGCGATGGCCTGGGCGGAGCCACGGGGCGTCTCAAGAAGTCGCGCTCCCGGCTGATGCTGTGAGGGAGTTTCTGGGGAATTAGTGGGGTGTTATCGTATTGTATATAACTCTAGACGCTTAGTTGTATTTATTTTCCGCGATCGAAACATTTTTAAGTTGGTTTTTTGTTGATTTTCATTTGTTAATAATCGTTATCTTACACAAACGCTCTCATAATCTGGACAAGACACACACACACACACACACACACACTTATATGACACTCGAGAGAATTTCATTTAGGTTTTATTTGTTTTTTAAAATATTTAAATTCGGCTTTAGTTCAATTTATTTCTTAGCACTTTTAGTTCAAATTTTAACGAAAAACAAAAGGAGCGAAAATGAAAAATGTGCATTATAATCTAAAATTGAAATCTTTTTAAATTTAAGAGCTATAACATGCAACAGACTCCTTGATCATTTCACTTAGATGATAAGCAGACACAGAAAATGGCTAAAAAATTTCGCTCAACACACACACACACAAATTCATTATAATTTTTAAGGAAACTATTTAATAAGAGTTGCAAGAGTTGAAAACTTCTAGCTAGGTACCAATTTTTACGCTTATTATTTGTTTATTTTTATGTAATCCGTAAACAAAAATTCAAAACTAAAACAAAAACACAAAAAAAAAAAACAAATCTTTTACTATGTAATGATTTATTATTATTTAAGCAAAGCTTATTTTTGCATCAAAAAGAAAAGGCAATATTATTGAACAAAGAGACCAACAATTCTAAAATATAAATACGTAATACAGAACTGAAATTACACTGGCTTTTTCTTACTTATTTTTTCAGCGGCAAAATGCCTTAAAAGAGCGGGAAATAGATATATTTAAATATTATTAATAAATATTAAATAATATTAATATTAAATAATTCCTGCCAGAGGACGGGACAGGAAATGCGAATTTAATATGAAATTTTATAACAAGTTTTATGTGGTTATAAAAAAACTTTAAAAATATATTATTTCCATACGTTTATTGAGTTCGTAATATATGTTTTTTTATCATCATTTTTAATGCATAAACTTGAAGGAATTTAATAAATCAACCCCAAAAGGCCATGAGAGCTGAAGTATTTTGGTATTTGAATTTGTACTTTTTAGTTCAGCGCCGAAAAGTGTGCTTTCTTTGTTCAATTCACACCAGATGGCGCTACTGCAATATGCAGTGTGGTGGAATTGGTGAATTTCTATTTAAAATTTCTTGTCACCAAAAAAGTTCACTGAATGATATTAATAACTCTTTATTGTATTAAATGTATAATTAAAAACTATGCAATCATTACAGCATTATAATATACATATATAATCATTATTTTTATGCAATTTAATAAGAATCAAAAATATTTTTGAGATTATTATTAAGTGTGCTTATGTTAGAGATAACAAAAAAGAACTAAGCGAACGAATTGAGCTTATGATCGCAAACAACTTGCTGCTGCTGGTCAGCTGCCTGCTGATTCTGTTCTCCGGGTACTTCGAGTAGAGAAATTAATTAATTTTTACTGAAAACGGCCAAATTGAAGCCTCGAGAATCCTAACAATTTAATTAAGTTTACGCCCTCGAAAACAAAACAATACCCCCTAATGCCCCCCTATGTGCAAGCCAGCCTGCTGTGTGCGTCTGTCTGCACAATCGGTTTGTTTTGGTTAGCTTTTTGCCCCTTTTTTGCCTCCTTTAGCGACCGTGTTTGTGTTCGTGTCCTCTTATCTCTGGAGTAGCCGCCATGGGGGTTTCGGGTTTTCATTTTTTTTGGGGGGCTAAACTCTAGGGTCGAGTGCCTCAAGTGGCTGCTGGCATACGAAATAGAAAGAAATGGGTTAATCAGCGCAATTAAGGTCAAAAACACGTAGTGACATCTGCCAATGTATGCGGGTGTCTCTGTGTGTGCAGTGTGAATCAAAATTGCGCATACGCCGGGTAAGCCCTGCCATTATTTCATTGCAATCCCCCGCTGTGTGGCTGTGTATAAGGGTGTGTATGGGTCACACATGTGATACTTGTTATACCCTTTAAAGGTTGCTATAAATTAGGGTTGAATAAATGTATCGATGTTTAATTTGATAACTGATATATACATAAATCTATAATGTGGCGATATGTGGATATGCAGTTGGAAATGGCACATAATCTTTTTTGAATATATATACAAACTAGTGAAAGCTTTGGAGGCAAACCTTAATATCTCTGGGCTCCAAGCCTGTTCAGCCCGCCTTTATGTATGTATCTCTACGTTTCAAGAGTATCTAGACGTCGCCCTGCTTCATCTAGCTTCCTTCTTTGTTTTCCTTTTTTATTTATTTATTTTCTTGCGCTGCTCTATGAAAACAAAAAATAAAAACAGATAAAGATTCTCCCTTTTCGCTGCGCCGACGCCAAGCCAGCGATTGGGTCTCTAAGCCGTCGACGTTTCGCTGGGCGCTCCCAGCGTTCATCTCCCGGACTCTGTTGGCGAGTGTAGCTTTGCTTGTGGGTGTGCGTGAGCTGGCCGGGCTATAAGACAAAAAAGCGGCACTCAGAAAACTTCAGATTCGCGTCGACGGTCGACCAGGTTGCACACTCTCCTCGTCTTGTCTGCTAGTACTCCAGCGATTGGATTTTGTGGCGCCTTAAACGGTTCGTTGTTAGAATTGTGTGTCAAGCACCTCGAGTGCAGCAGCAACATAACAAAAAAAAATCCCAAAACAATAATTGGAATAACCCCGAAATCACGAGACACCAAACAAAAATTTTAAAGTGGAATACCCGAAGAGTGCTAAGAATAACAAACAAGTTTAAAGTGCTGATTTTCGGTACTTTAATTATCGCTCCACAGAACAGCTAAAAACAACGATAAATAATTAGATATTTGATAAATTAAATACAAGATGAGAAACAGAAGAAATCGAGTTTTAACTGAAAAAAATCGCTTACTAAATAATTAGTAATCACCTAGAAAAAAGAAAACAAATAAATGCAAGTGTTTTGTGCTGAACAGACATTGAAAATAGAGTATTTCTACTTTTTATCTTAGAAAATAAAACACATAGTAAATAATGCAAAATCGCCAGTAAATAAAATTAAAATTCCGCAACTCTAGTTGGTATTTAAAATGAATATATTTCCTTCAAAGAACAATTGTTTAGTTAGCAATTAACACTTATCCCAGAAAGCCAGCCGTTTGTAAAAGCTATAGGAATTTGTGTTTTTGTAAAACATTTTATTTTAAATTATTTGTTTTTTAAAGCCTATAAAAGGAAACTATAGAAAACCGGCTGGCATTCTAATAGGCTGACGAATCAATTACTGGGGAACCCATTTAGTTTACAAGTGCGATAAAAATAATAGCAGGGCTCAGCTCAACTTTTAAAATTTAAATATAATAATAATAATTTATTATTTTATAATAATACGGAATATTAATGGAATTAGATTTAAGAATAAAATGGAATATTTTTTTAATGAACTTTCTTATTATTTATTTAAAAACTCTTTTTCAAATCAACTCACTGGCTTATTTAATTTTAATTTAAATAAATTCCTTATAGTTCTCATCTTTTAGAATACTTAATTATTTAATAAAATTATTTTATTTTTTAATGTCTGAAAACTTCTACTATTTTCCCTGCCAGTGCAAGCAAGGTGTTAAAAGCAATCTATAGTTCAATTGATAAGTCAATGTCAAGTCCAGCACGTGTTTCACAATTGCGGCAAGGGAATCACGGAAAAGTTATTGACTAAGGTTAATTAAATAACCATTAGTTGGTTAGTTTCCATTTCGAACATTAGTTTAAAAAAATGAATATTCCCGACTCTTAGCCTGTCATTTATATGGTAATAAGTAGGTGCGATAAAAGAGGGAATCCTCCAGAATAGTTAATGTTTGTTAACCCAAATCAATACATTATGAGCATGCCTATATGCTAATCACTCAAGTTCATTGCCCCGCAGTCGCATTTACATTTATTTATACATATGCATATACAGCCGTGTCTGCACCCAGAGAACATGGAAAGCCCAAGCCCAAGCCAAAGCTAAAAAAAAAATAAAACAACTTTAGCATAATTAAGAATGACAGAAAGAAGGAGCGGTGAGCAGAGAAAATAAACTAGCTGGGCGTTGCAATCTGGTTTATCCAGTATATATAGAAATATGTATGCAAGATTGCTTTATCTCATGTTCTTGGACAAGGAGACTTGATCTAGGAGATGGAGCCAGGGAAGAGGAAATTAAGTTAGAAGCCCTTTTGAGGATAAAAAAATGTCTACAAAGTAAACAGGACTTTTTTGTGTATTTATTTAAAAACTTTACCCCAAGAAGAGTTAAAATTTATTATTTAAAAATATTAATTTACCCTTTGGAGAGAAGTAAGATATTAATTATTAGCTAAACAAACAACACATAAATTAAAAGCTAAACTAGATAAATAAATTTAGAAATAAATCAAATCAAAAGGCTTGGAAGCTTGAAGTGAGAATTTATGATTGACAGTTTAGTGATTTATTAAACAGTTTTAAACTATTAAATCAAACAAGCTAGAGATAAACAATAGTGCCGAATGGAATATAATCTAGGCATTTAATTTAAAATTAATTTAATAGAAATTTAAACCCTTAAATTTCCTTTTGAAATTTTAATAATTGTGTTCTTATTATTGAGATTACTTTTGTTTCTTGTTAAATTAGCTAGAAATTTTTTAAACTAAATTTTATTATACTTTTCCTACAATTTCTAGCCACTAAGCCCATGGTATTTAGGAATCTGAAACTGTAAACAAGCTAAGAATAAGGAAAAGGCAAATGAAATAAAATCAAAAGTATAGAAAATTCAGTACGGAATTATAATGCCCAAAGAACTACCGCATATTTTTTAAGAATTTAAATAAACTTAAATTTCTTTAATTGAAAGTTGATTCAGTCTTTAAAAGCTAACCTGACCGTGATCTTGTTCTGTTTATTTATTTAGAATAAAAATTAAGTGTTAAAAATGAACTAAAAGAACTTAAATAATTATCCATGAAAAAAGTTATAAGTTGCAAGAGTAAATATATATATTTATAATTTAAAAAGGGTATAAACATATAAATAAAATACAAGTCAGGTTAACCACGTAGACGCCGCATAATGTGAGGAGGAGTGGAGTCTCCTCTTTGGGTTTCATTGGCCCAGACCTTAATACGTGCTCGGCATTTCGAGTCAAAAAACTAAACAATGGCAAAGAAAACATAAAAACAATTTGCATTAATTGAAAATAAAGAAAACAGTGGCAAAGTAAACATAATAAATAAAAACAATTTGCATTAATTTGAAGTAAATCAGCGAAACCGCAAAAAGTACATCAAAAAGTGCGATTTTATGCATACAGTGAATGCTGGTTAACTAAGAAAATGTTAATTATTTGAGAAATATATTTAAAAAAAATATATACATTATAAACTTTAACTATTATAAAGACAATACTTTTGAAATAATAATTTAATTAGTGCAAGGGTGAATTTTTTATTTGAGTAATGAAATTATATCCGATTTTAAATAAAATATAGCCATTTAATAACTCTAAAAAATGTTTTATTTAATTAATTATCTTATGCTAAAGTGTACATAGTTTTACAAATTTTATTAGAAGTAATAAATATTTTTAAATTAATTACCATTCATTTCTTTCATACTTAGCCATTAATAAATACATTAAATAATTAATTAAAACCCCTTTTGTGCCATATTGCTGCTAAGTGGTGTCCACTGTACACGATTTGCCAAAGTGATTGAGTTAATTGCTTCGGTTTGCTGCGCTCCAACGCCCCTCAACTTAATAACTTAACTTAATTTCCACTTTCCTCTTCCCCAGAATCCCCCATGAAGTGGTTTCTCTTGTTCGTGGCGGCCCTTGGCGTGGGTCTAGCCGCGGCCTCCACCGATTCCCAGTCCGATCCCGATGCCTCGTCCGAGTCCGGAATCCAGTTCGAGTCCGGCTATAACTACTACCGCCTGCCGACCTCGTTGCGTCCGCAAAAGTATCACCTGCGCGTTCTCACCGAGCTGGAGAATCCCGAGGATCTCCGATTTACCGGCAGCGTGAGGATCCTCATCGAGGCCCTGGAGAACTCCAAGAACATAACGCTGCACTCGAAGAACCTGACCATCGATGAGTCCAAGATCACTCTGAGTCATATCAGTGGTGCGGACAAGAAGGATAACTGTGTGTCCTCGACGGCAGTGAATCCCACCCATGACTTTTACATTCTCAACACGTGCCAGGAGCTGATCGCCGGGAATTCGTACGAACTGTTCCTGCCCTTTGCTGCCGATTTGAACCGACAGCTGGAGGGTTACTACCGCAGCTCCTACAAGGATCCGGTGGCAAACAAAACCAGATGGATCTCGGTCACCCAGTTTGAGCCAGCTTCGGCTCGCCTGGCCTTTCCCTGCTTCGACGAGCCCGACTTCAAGGCCCCCTTTGTGGTCACCTTGGGTTACCACAAGAAGTACACGGGCCTCAGCAACATGCCGGTGAAGGAGACCAAACCACAGTTAGTTTTCCCAGTTTCTAAATGAGTTTTCTTACTGAAATTCCCTTTTCCTGCGCAGTGAATCCCTTCCGGATTACGTGTGGACCGAATTCCAGGAGTCAGTGCCCATGTCCACCTACCTGATTGCCTACTCCGTCAATGACTTCTCCCACAAGCCTTCCACTCTGCCCAATGGAGCCCTCTTCCGCACCTGGGCCCGTCCCAATGCCATCGATCAGTGCGATTACGCGGCGGAGTTTGGACCCAAGGTGCTCCAGTACTACGAGCAGTTCTTTGGCATCAAGTTCCCGCTGCCCAAGATCGACCAGATCGCCGTGCCCGACTTTAGCGCTGGAGCCATGGAGAATTGGGGTCTGGTGACCTACAGGGAAATCGCGCTGCTCTACTCGGCGGCGCACTCCTCGCTGGCGGACAAGCAGCGCGTGGCCAGTGTGGTGGCTCACGAGTTGGCCCATCAGTGGTTCGGCAACTTGGTCACCATGAAGTGGTGGACGGATCTGTGGCTCAACGAGGGTTTCGCCACGTATGTGGCCAGTTTGGGCGTAGAGAACATCAACCCGGAGTGGCGGGCCATGGAGCAGGAGTCGCTGTCCAATCTGCTGACCATTTTCCGCAGGGATTCCTTGGAGAGCAGCCATCCCATCTCGCGGCCCATTCAGATGGTGTCGGAGATCTCCGAGAGCTTCGATCAGATCTCCTACCAGAAGGGCTCCACGGTGCTGCGCATGATGCATCTGTTCCTGGGCGAGGAGTCCTTCCGCTCCGGCCTGCAGTCGTACCTGCAAAAGTACTCCTACAAGAATGCCGAGCAGGACAACCTTTGGGAGTCGCTCACCCAGGCGGCGCACAAGTATCGCGCCCTGCCCAAGAGCTATGACATTAAGAGCATCATGGACTCGTGGACCCTGCAGACGGGGTGAGTCTTTGGTGGTTTTTTCCTCATTCAAGTCATTATGAGAATCGTATTGTCTTCCCCCAGCTACCCCGTCATCAATGTGACCCGCGACTATGCCGCCAAGACCGCCAAGCTGAGCCAGCAGCGGTATCTTCTCAACACGGAGATCGCCCGTGCCCATCGCGGTGGATGCTGGTGGGTGCCACTGAGCTACACCACTCAGGCTGAGCAAGACTTCAACAACACGGCGCCCAAGGCCTGGATGGAGTGCGGCAAGGAGGGCCAGAGCCTGCCCAAGACGATCAAGGACCTGCCAGGAGCCGATCAATGGGTAATCTTCAACACGCAGCTGTCGACGCTGTACAAGGTTAACTACGATGCCCAGAACTGGAAGCTCCTGATTGAGACTCTGACCGGCGGCGACTTCGAGCGCATCCATGTGATCAACCGGGCGCAGCTGATCGACGATGCCCTGTACCTGGCCTGGACCGGGGAGCAGGACTACGAGATTGCTATGCGGCTGATCGAGTACCTGCAGCGGGAGCGGGAATACCTGCCGTGGAAGTCGGCCTTCGAGAATCTGAAGCGCGTGGGCCGCATCGTTCGACAGACGCCCGACTTTGAGTTCTTCAAGGTAAGTTCTGGGTTCCTTGGTGTCCGTGTCTGAAGGATTTATCTCTGCCCTGGCGTAACCCAATTCTCCATTTGTATTTCGAAACGAAAAACTTTCAAAATTGCTCACACCTAACATCCACTCGTAAACACTCGCGAACGAAAAGTTGTTTTTTGTCGTAAGTCTGAGAAAATAATCTTTATAGAGACCACAAAAATATATATTTTCTAATCAAAAAATACCTACAAATATTTCCCGCACACAGCGCTACATGAAGAAGCTGATCGCGCCAATCTACGAGCACCTGAACGGCATCAATGACACCTTCAGCTCCATCCAGCAGCAGGATCAGGTTCTGCTCAAGACCATGGTGGTGAACTGGGCGTGTCAGTACCAAGTGGACGACTGTGTGCCCCGGGCGGTGGACTACTACCGCAAGTGGCAAGCGGAGGCGAATCCCGACGAGAAGAACCCGGTGCCCATCAATGTGCGAAGCACTGTTTACTGCACCGCCATCAGGCATGGATCGGATGCCGACTGGGAGTTCCTGTGGACGCGGTACAAGAAGTCCAATGTGGCGGCCGAGAAGCGGACTATTCTGACCGCTTTGGGTTGCTCGCGCGAGGTCTGGGTGCTGCAGCGGTATCTGGAGCTGACCTTTGACCCCAAGGAGGCTATCCGCAAGCAAGACTCGATGTGGGCCTTCCAGGCGGTGGCCTTCAATGAAGTCGGCTTTTTGCTGGCCAAGAAGTACTTTATGGACAACGTTGAGTTTATCTACAAGTTGTAAGTATTGAGGAAAGATATATTACTTTTAATTTTATCATCTTTATTTAATTTTATTTGTTTATTATTCACTCTGTTTTCCACCATTGCCTACTGACAAAAATCCATTCTTTTTTCAGCTACCATCCTCTAACGAAAGACATGTCCCGCCTCCTGTCGCCGCTCTCGGAACAGGTCATCACCCAGACCGACTTTAATGAGTTCAAGGACTTTGTGAACAACTCCCGACAGTCGCTCAAGGGCCTGGAGCAGGCCATCCAGCAATCCCTGGAGATAATGCTAACCAATGTGCAGTGGAAGGAGCGGAACTATCACCAGATGTCACGCTCCATTCAGCAGCTTCTCTAGATTGTCCAGCACTTAGACTCTCATCAGCTCATTTAAAAAAGGAATCTCCAAGTTTATGAATATTTAAAGTCCCCTAAATAAAATATTTAATACACTCTAGTACTGTTCATTTGTGAAATTATGATTTACTCGTTTGGAATTATATTTAAATTAAAATAATTTATGAGGCCTTTGAACATTTCGAAAATTACGCATACGCCGTGTTAGACGTAGAGCTATAACATCAACTAGTTCGATCACACAAGATTTGCGTTTAATGTTTGGCTGATAATGCTTGTAATCTCTCTATTTTTCAAGCTATATTTTTGTACCTCTCTGAAATCGTAAAGTTTATATGACTACATTTGCTTCAAAAGTGCATTCGGTCGCCGTCCTCTGGCGAGTTCGTTATTGCGATTTGTTGTTCCCGGAAATTGGTTTATTTTGTTTTTGTTTCCTGCCGAGAAGAGTGAGTACAAAGAACCCAATAAACAACAAATCAAAACATTGAAAACGTGCCGAAAAATAAACTGAACTCGAATAATGGTATGGAAATCAATGAAATTGAAGTGAAAGTCCCCATAAACATGAAACCTGACCTTGGGAATATGTGAATATAAAGTAGCGATAAAAATAATAACAAACAAAGACACCTAAATTATTAAACTATTTTTGGAATTTACATATAAATCGATTCCTTGTTTATTTACCTTTCGAGCAAAACAAGTCATTGTTTGGCTGCCGATTACTCATATAAAATTCTATTAAATATATATATTGGGCTTTTCAATAATTACCTAATTAAAAACAACTTAGATTTATTATTATTTTTATAGCAGTTCACAAGATCAGAGAGATTAAGCATTTCGATTAGCGCGCAGATGATAATGAGTAAATAGTTTATGACTTTGTGAATGAAATGCTTTACTTTACTTTGCTTCATATAAATTTTACAATTATAATAGTTACATTTATTTCATTTTATATTTTTACTTAACATTTTAATTTAAGTATAGATTTGATTCCCATTTACTCCGGGTTCTTCGATGAAGTGGTTTATATTATTTGTGGGCCTGGCTCTGGCCTCCTCCAGCTATGACCATTACCGCTTGCCGACGGATCTGCTGCCCCACATGTACCACTTGAGCATCCTGACCCATCTTGATGGTCCGGAATCCTTCAGGTTCTCTGGCATTGTGAGAATCCTAATTGAAGTCCTGCGAGACACCAACAACATAACGCTGCACTCCAAAAACCTAATCATTGATGAGTCCCGGACAACTCTTACCGGATTCAGCGGTCGGGCGATGGAGGATATCTGTGTGTCCTCCACGGCAGTAAACCCCACTCAGGATTATTACATTCTGAACCCGTGTCAGGAACTGTTGGCCGGCCATTTCTATGAGCTGCGTCTATTCTTTTCAGCCGAAATAGAGCAAAGAATGTCCGGTTACTATCGAAGCTCCTACCGCGATCCCGAGACTAATGAGACGAGGTAGCAACTGCACTGCCAATGAATATGATACGCCTCGCTGACGTTTTCTATTCTTTGTTTAAGCTGGATGACCATAACTCAGTTTGAACCGGCCTCAGCTCGAATGGCCTTTCCCTGCTTCGATGAACCCAACTACAAGGCCTCCTTCCTGGTCAATCTGGGACACCACGAGAAGTACACTAGTCTCAGCAACATGCCGGTGAAGAAAACGAAGCCACAGTGAGTTTTCTGGGTCTTGGAAATGAGTTTTCTTAGCGAAGATTTTTTTCCTTCGCAGTGAATCCCTCCCAAACTACATATGGACTGAATTCCAGAAGTCAGTGCCCATGTCCACTTACTTGGTTGCCTATTCCATCAATAACTTCTCTCACAAGCCTTCGACCCTGTCTAATGGAGCTCTATTCCGCACTTGGGCTCGTCCCAATGCCATCGATCAGTGTGATTTCGCAGCGGAGTTTGGGCCCAAAGTACTCCAATACTACGAAGAGTTGTTTGGGATTAAGTTCCCGCTCCCGAAGATCGATCAGATTGCTATTCCGGACTTTGAGGCGGGTGCCATGGAAAACTGGGGGCTCGTTACATTCCGGGAAACAGCACTTCTCTACTCCAACAGCTCTTCTTCGCTGGAAGCGAGGGACAACGTGGCCCTTGTGGTGGCTCACGAGTTGGCGCATCAGTGGTTTGGCAACTTGGTCACCATGAAGTGGTGGACGGATCTGTGGCTGAACGAGGGATTCGCAACCTATGTGGCCACTTTGGGCGTGCATCACATCAGCCCGCAGTGGCGTTCCAAGGACAGAAGATCGGTGGGAGATGTATGGGAGACTTTCACCCACGATGCCTTGGAGAGTAGTAACCCTATCTCGAGGCCGATCCGAATGGTTTCGCAGATCTCGGAGAGCTTTAATGTGATCTCTTACAAGAAGGGTGCGTCTGTGATCCGGATGATGCACTTGTTCCTGGGAGAGGAAGCCTTCCGCTCCGGACTTAACTCCTACCTGCAGAAGTATAAGTATGGGAATGCGGAGCAGGACAACCTTTGGGAGTCGCTCACCGAGGCGGCACACAAGAATGGGGCAATGCCTGGGAGCTACGATGTAAAGACCATCATGGACACGTGGACTCTGCACACGGGGTGAGCCTCAGCTCTTACATTGCAAATAAATAATATAATAAATAAAGTCTGTTCTGGCAGGTACCCAGTGATCAGCGTCATCCGTGACTATGCAGAAGGGAGTGCGGAAATCACGCAGGAGCGGTTCCTCTTAACTTCAGGGATAGCTCGATCGCCAAATAAAACCTGTTGGTGGGTGCCACTGAGCTATACCGCACAATCGGAGCTGAACTTCAACAATACGTCGCCTGAGGAATGGTTAGAGTGCAGCAGCGAAGGCCAGAGCCTGCCCAAGACAATCGAGAACCTGCCAGCCGACCAGTGGGTGATCTTCAACACCCAGCTGTCGGCGCCCTTCAGGGTCAACTACGATGCCCAGAACTGGAAGCTTCTTATTCAAACCCTGAACAGCAAGGACTTCGAAAGCATCCACGTTATCAATCGGGCTCAGCTGATCAACGATGTTTGGAACTTGGCCTGGACAGGGGAGCAAGACTACGAGACCGTCTTTGAACTGATGGAGTACCTGCACCGGGAACGGGAGCTGCTTCCTTGGAGAGCGGCCCTTGACGGAATATGGTTGATAGATCGCATAGTTCGAAGGACAGCAGAAGGGGGGTTAGTCACGGTAAGTTCTGTGTATTTGGTGACCCTGGAATCCTCTACTGAACATTCCCATCCTCAGCGGTACGTAAGGAAGCTGATCCCGCCGATCTACGAATATGTGAACGGCATCAACGATACCTTTAGCTCCATTCAGCAGCAGGATGAGATTATGCTGAAGACGAACATTGTGAGCTGGGCTTGTCGGTTCGGGGTGGGGGATTGTGTGCCTCGGGCGGTGGAATACTTCCGTGAGTGGCAGGCGGAGACGAATCCCGACGAGGAGAACCCAGTGCCCGTCAATCTGCGCAGCATTGTGTACTGTACGGCGATCAGGCACGGATCCGACGAGGATTGGGAGTTTCTGTGGGCGCGGTACACGAGGTCCAATAGAGCGTACGAGAAGGTGGTCTTGCTGGAATCTCTTGGCTGTTCGCGGGTGGTGTGGCTGCTCCAGCGGATGTTGGACTTGAGCTTCGATCCGCAGGGCCAGATTCGCAGACAGGATTCGGCGATAAGCTTTGAGGCGGTGGCCAAGAACCCAGTGGGATTTATGTTGGCCAAGCAGTACTTCATGCACAACTTGGACCACATCTACAAGTTGTTAGTGTTAAAAAGTGCTTAAAGGTTTTGTTTTTATTTATTTACTCCATTTTCCAGCTATCAACCCCTCACTAAGGGGCTGTCGAGGCTGCTGACGCCGCTGTCGATGCAAATCATCGACCTCAAGGACTTGCATAAGTTCGAGGACTTTGTCAGAAGGGCACAGCCGTCACTGAAGGGCATTGAGGAGAAAATTCAGCAGACCCTGGAAAGAATGCGCATCACTGTGCAGTGGAGGGAGCGAAACTATGCCAAGTTCAATTGCGCCATCAGGAAGTTCCTTTAGAAACATATAAACAAATATAAACACATTCGAAGTTCCTAAAATAAATTTATCATTATCTTCTCTAACTAAGTTATGGCGTGATTACATTTAGCGCCTCTCCTCATTTTACGTTGCAGAAGTCATTCATTTTTAACCAAAGAGAATAATGAAATAGTTTCAATGACATTTGGTCGGTAATTGTTTTAACATTTATTTATGTGTTGGATTTCCTCGCTTTATTAGGTTTAGTTTATTGCTTACACAATGAATACATATTGTTTAGTTTATATTTTTCAGATTTATTTTAATTGATTTGACAAATTTATTTTAAAAAACTTGAAAATAAAATAAAAAAAAAAACATTTTTTATTTTGATTTGTATTTTATATCACTATAATTTTGACTACTTATTACTAAAAAATATACCCTATCCATCCATTCATTTTTATATGGAATCTAAGTGAAAAATCTATTTATTTGAAGGAATATAAATTATTAAAAACATTAGTTTATGTATTTCGCCTTCATTTTTATTGAAAAAAATAAACCTGTATTAAGGAAACGTTTTTAACTAAAGTCTCACTTTTAAGTTTATAAAAATCGAAGCCGAATTGTCCTTAAGTCTGCAAGAAAATTAAAACGTTTCTTTTTTTGGCTCCCCCTTTCCCTTTCCCAGGCGTTTATATAAAGTGAATAATTCATAGAACTAATTGAGCTAATTTCGCCTGTTTGCTATGCTTCAAGTATAGATTCGATTCCCATTCACCCCCAGAGTCTTCAATGAAGTGGTTTATATTATTATTGGGCCTGGGACTGGCCTCCTCCAGCTATGACCATTACCGCTTGCCGACGGATCTGCTGCCCCACATGTACCACTTGAGCATCCTGACCCATCTAGATGGTCCGGAATCCTTCAGGTTCTCTGGCATTGTGAGAATCCTAATTGAAGTCCTGCGAGACACCAACAACATAACGCTGCACTCCAAAAACCTAATCATTGATGAGTCCCGGACAACTCTTACCGGATTCAGCGGTCGGGCGATGGAGGATATCTGTGTGTCCTCCACGGCAGTAAACCCCACTCAGGATTATTACATTCTGAACCCGTGTCAGGAACTGTTGGCCGGCCATTTCTATGAGCTGCGTCTATTCTTTTCAGCCGAAATAGAGCAAAGAATGTCCGGTTACTATCGAAGCTCCTACCGCGATCCCGAGACTAATGAGACGAGGTAGCAACTGCACTGCCAATGAATATGATACGCCTCGCTGACGTTTTCTATTCTTTGTTTAAGCTGGATGACCATAACTCAGTTTGAACCGGCCTCAGCTCGAATGGCCTTTCCCTGCTTCGATGAACCCAACTACAAGGCCTCCTTCCTGGTCAATCTGGGACACCACGAGAAGTACACTAGTCTCAGCAACATGCCGGTGAAGAAAACGAAGCCGCAGTGAGTTTTCTGGGTCTTGGAAATGAGTTTTCTTAGCGAAAATCCACTTTCCTTCGCAGTGAATCCCTCCCAAACTACATATGGACTGAATTCCAGAAGTCAGTGCCCATGTCCACTTACTTGGTTGCCTATTCCATCAATAACTTCTCCCACAAATCTTCCACTCTGTCCAATGGACCTATCTTCCGCACTTGGGCACGTCCCAATGCCATCGATCAGTGCGATTATGCGGCGGAGTTTGGGCCCAAAGTACTCCAATACTACGAAGAGTTGTTTGGGATTAAGTTCCCGCTCCCGAAGATCGATCAGATTGCTATTCCGGACTTTTCAGATGGTGCCATGGAAAACTGGGGACTTGTTACTTACAGGGAGACCGCACTTCTCTACTCCAACAAATCGTCTTCGCTGGTAGCCAGAAATCACGTGGCCCTTGTGGTGGCTCACGAGCTGGCGCATCAGTGGTTTGGCAACTTGGTCACCATGAAGTGGTGGACAGATTTGTGGCTGAACGAGGGATTCGCAACCTATGTGGCCACTTTGGGCGTGCATCACATCAGCCCGCAGTCGCGCTCCCTGGACAGAAGATTGGTTGAAGATATATGGGACACTTTCAATCTCGATGCCCTGGAGAGCAGTAACCCCATCTCGAGGCCGATCCGAATGGTTTCGCAGATCTTGGAGAGCTTTAATGTGATCTCTTACAAGAAGGGTGCGTCTGTGATCCGGATGATGCACTTGTTCCTGGGAGAGGAAGCCTTCCGCTCCGGACTTAACTCCTACCTGCAGAAGTATAAGTATGGGAATGCGGAGCAGGACAACCTTTGGGAGTCGCTCACCGAGGCGGCACACAAGAATGGGGCAATGCCTGGGAGCTACGATGTAAAGACCATCATGGACACGTGGACTCTGCACACGGGGTGAGCCTCAGCTCTTACATTGCAAATAAATAATATAATAAATAAAGTCTGTTCTGGCAGGTACCCAGTGATCAGCGTCATCCGTGACTATGCAGAAGGGAGTGCGGAAATCACGCAGGAGCGGTTCCTCTTAACTTCAGGGATAGCTCGATCGCCAAATAAAACCTGTTGGTGGGTGCCACTGAGCTATACCGCACAATCGGAGCTGAACTTCAACAATACGTCGCCTGAGGAATGGTTAGAGTGCAGCAGCGAAGGCCAGAGCCTGCCCAAGACAATCGAGAACCTGCCAGCCGACCAGTGGGTGATCTTCAACACCCAGCTGTCGGCGCCCTTCAGGGTCAACTACGATGCCCAGAACTGGAAGCTTCTTATTCAAACCCTGAACAGCAAGGACTTCGAAAGCATCCACGTTATCAATCGGGCTCAGCTGATCAACGATGTTTGGAACTTGGCCTGGACAGGGGAGCAAGACTACGAGACCGTCTTTGAACTGATGGAGTACCTGCACCGGGAACGGGAGCTGCTTCCTTGGAGAGCGGCCCTTGACGGAATATGGTTGATAGATCGCATAGTTCGAAGGACAGCAGAAGGGGGGTTAGTCACGGTAAGTTCTGTGTATTTGGTGACCCTGGAATCCTCTACTGAACATTCCCATCCTCAGCGGTACGTAAGGAAGCTGATCCCGCCGATCTATGAATATGTGAACGGCATCAACGATACCTTTAGCTCCATTCAGCAGCAGGATGAGATTATGCTGAAGACGAAGATTGGGAGCTGGGCTTGTCGGTTCGGGGTGGGGGATTGTGTGCCTCGGGCGGTGGAATACTTCCGCAAGTGGCAGGCGGAGACGAATCCCGACGAGGAGAACCCAGTGCCCGTCAATCTGCGCAGCATTGTGTACTGTACGGCGATCAGGCACGGATCCGACGAGGATTGGGAGTTTCTGTGGGCGCGGTACACGAGGTCCAATAGAGCGTACGATAAGGAGATCTTGCTGGATTCTCTTGGCTGTTCGCGGGTGGTGTGGCTGCTTCAGCGGATGCTGGACATGAGCTTCGATCCGCAGGGCGAGATTCGCAGACAGGATTCGGCGCTAAGTTTTGAGGCGGTGGCTAATAACCCAGTGGGATTCCTGTTGGCCAAGCAGTACTTCATGCACAACTTGGACCAAATCTACCAGTTGTTAGTGTTAGGAAAACTGCACATTGGTTTCTTTTTATGTATTTTATCAATTTTCCAGCTATCAACCCCTGACTAGAGAACTATCGAGGCTGCTGCCGCCGCTGTCAAATCAAATCATCGGCCACGAGGAATTCCATGAGTTCGGGCTGTCCCTCAGCAAGCCAGAACCATCACTGAAGGCCATTGAGGAGAAAATCCTTCAGACCCTGGAAAGAGTGTTCATTACTGTGAAGTGGAAGGAGCTAAACTATGCCAAGTTCAATAGCGCCATCAGGAAGTTCCTTTAGAAAGTATGACGTTCATGATTAGTGTCTGCTATTGAGTTAAATCATATTTGAAGGTTCCCAAATAAATTCATATTTATCTTCATATGGTGTTTAAAGTTATGGTGTGATTAAGGACTATTTCAGTGACTGAAAATTGTATCTTCGTATATAGAGGAAAATATTATAATATATTTGTTGGAAATAATAATTTCAGAAATAATCACATATTTTATATGTTTAATATTGCTTTCTTTGGACAGCATTAAATATATGTATATCTAAATGCAGCTGCCAAAAAGTAGGCTCCTCATTTGAAAACTTATTGCAACTGCAATTATCTCAAGCAAATATCTTCTAATTCATCTGGCTTCCTCAATAATGAAATATTACGCATACGCCCCATTGACTCTGTTATTAATTTAATACTTGTGAAATCGTGTGTAGGCATAAATCAAATCCAAAGATTCTCAATTCTCCGAGTTAATCTCTCTGTTCGGACTATCCGCTGAGCTTTCAGCAAATAAATTAAATTCCGATCGTAGTTCTCATCTTATTCGATCGTGGACTTGCGTTGAGCTCAGAGGTGTGTTCGGACTTCTAGAAATTAATAAGTATATGTATTTTATATTTTATATTATACATATATTATTGATAGTAAAATGTTAAGTGTTTAACAGAATAATCAATAAATGATATAACAAAGTAAAAAACATAATTATTCAGTCAAGTTTTAAATGACAAAAAGTGGACGGCTACAACTGAGCTTAGGTTTAATTACAGCCTAACTTTAATCACATTTCCAAGTATAAACATCAAACTAAGTGACGTGTTTGGCACTTTCTTAAATATAATATATATATTTCTTGAATTGAACAATTATTCCGGGAACTAGCGAGACTTATTACGTCAATATTGCCCTCCTGATAACATTTGTTTGTGAATTTCAGGGGAAACCACATGTGACTTTGGTACTCATTCAAAATTTATTGAAATTAAATAGTTTTAGTATACATTTTTCTGGTAATTTTCTAGGTATAAGAACCCTAGATAGATGCTAATCTTTCAAGCTCATTGACCCTACGGCAAATTAATTTAATATTCATGTTTTATAGAAACTAGGTCAACTGGTTTTGTATAGAATTTGGGACACAGTTTTATGCTTATTTAATTGGATTTTTAATGAATGTAACATTTCTGAATTTAATCAATTTATTAAATATATGTATATATTTAAAATATCTTATTACAGAATCGCAGCATGACTTCATGCTTTCTTTTATTTGTGGCGGCTATAGCTGCAGGCTTAGCTGGCTGCTATTCCACCTACGACCACTATCGCCTGCCAACGGCCCTTCGGCCCCAGAAGTATCAGTTGAGCATCTTAACCCTCTTCGATAACCCAGCGGAGTCAAGCTTTAATGGAACTGTGAAAATTTTAATAGAGGTCCTCCAGAACACCAAGAACATAACGCTGCACTCGAAGGATTTATCCATTGATGAATCCCAGACAACTCTAAGCCAATTTAATAGGAAGGAGAGTAATGATAACTGTGTGTCCTCCACTGAAGTTAATCCCAGCCATGACTACTATATACTAAACACATGCCAAGAGCTGTTGGCCGGCAACGTATACGAACTGAATCTGTCATTTTCCGCCGAATTGAAGGAGCATTTTGAGGGATACTACCGTAGTTCATACGAAGATCCTGAGGCGAATGAAACAAGATTCATCACCATTACTCAATTCGAACCGGCTTCCGCTCGTCTGGCCTTTCCCTGCTTCGATGAACCGAACTACAAGGCTACCTTCGTGGTTACCTTGGGGCACCACAAGAAATACACGAGTCTCAGCAACATGCCGGTGAAGCAGACGAAGCCGCAGTGAGTTTAATCTCTTAATTAGATGCCTAAATATTAATAATATAATAAATTCTCTTCAGTGAATCCCTCCCTGACTACGTGTGGACTGAATTCGAAGAGTCTGTTCCCATGTCCACTTATCTGGTGGCATATTCCGTCAATGATTTCTCCTTCAAACCTTCAACCCTCCCTAATGGCGTTCTCTTCCGCACCTGGGCCCGACCCAATGCCATCGATCAGTGTGATTACGCCTCGGAATTTGGACCCAAAGTTCTCCAGTACTACGAAGAGTTGTTTGGAATTAAATTTCCGCTCCCGAAGATCGATCAGATTGCTATTCCGGACTTTGAGGCGGGTGCCATGGAGAACTGGGGACTGGTTACCTACAGGGAGACGAGCGTCCTCTTTTCACCAGAGCATTCGGCGCTGGACGACAAACAGCACACGGCGGATGTGATGGCTCACGAGCTGGCCCATCAGTGGTTCGGCAACTTGGTCACCATGAAGTGGTGGGCGGATATCTGGCTGAACGAGGGATTCGCCACCTATGTGGCTGCATTGGGTGTGGCAAACGTTCACCCGGAGTGGCGTTCTTTGGATAAGGACTCAGTGGCTAATCTGCTGACGCTTTTCCGAACGGACTCCCTGGAAAGCAGTCATCCCATCTCGAGGCCCATTCAGTTGGTTTCGCAGATTTTAGAAAACTTCGATGAGATCGCGTACGAGAAGGGATCATCGGTGTTACGCATGATGCACTTGTTCCTGGGAGAAGAGGCCTTCCGCTCCGGCCTAAAGTCTTACCTGCAGATGTATAAGTATAAAAATGCGGAACAGGATAACCTGTGGGAGTCTCTCACCCAGGCGGCACACAAGATTGGTGCTCTACCCAGAAACTACGACATCAAAGCCATCATGGATTCGTGGACTCTGCAGACAGGGTGAGCCCTCGTTAATTATACCCTTGCAGGGTATATTAGTTTCAGTCAAAAGTTTGCAACGCAGTGAAGGAGGCATCTCCGACCCCATAAAGTATATATATTCTTGATCAAGATCAACAGCCGAGTCGATCTAGCCATGTCCGTCTGTCCGTCTGTCCGTTTCTACGGCAACTAGTCCCTCAGTTTTAAAGCTATCTGAATGAAACTTTGCAGTTAGGCTTCTATATTATTTAAAAAAGTTATGGTTTGGCGGGCATTATTACTAGCCTGTCACTTGTTCTAAGCTTCGATTAATTCGCGGTTTTATCAGCTCTAATGATGGCCGCCACACATACATACAACACAAAACCAACTAACACATATGTATGCGTGTGTAAGCAATAATCAAAACAAACCATAATCAAAACAAACCACACATAGGTGTGCCGCCATGGCGCACACACACATAGAGCATGAAACCAACTAACACATATAGCCATTGTCAACTAATTAGAAAGACGACTAAACTCTGCAAGGGTATACAAACTTCGGTGAGCCGAAGTTAGCTTCCTTTCTTGTTTTTATTTATATTGAGAAATTGTAATAAATATTATTCGGACAGCTATCCCGTGATCAACGTAACCCGTGACTACGCTGCAGGAAAAGCGGAGCTCACCCAGGAGCGCTATCTTTTGAACACCGAGGTGTGTCGGTCCCAAAATGGAGGATGCTGGTGGATTCCACTGAGCTACACCACGCAGTCGAAGCTGGACTTCAACAACACATCGCCTGAGGATTGGTTAGAGTGCAGCAGCGAAGGCCAGAGCCTACCCAAGACAATTGACAACCTGCCAGGAGCCGACCAGTGGGTGATATTCAATACCAAGCTGTCGGCGCCCTACAAAGTTAACTACGATGCCCAGAACTGGAAGCTTCTTATTCAAACTCTGAACAGCAAGGACTTCGAAAGCATCCATTTGGTTAATAGAGCACAACTAATCGACGATGTCCTGTACTTCGCCTGGACTGGCGAGCAGGATTACGAGACCGCACTGGGAGTGATTGGGTACCTTCAACGGGAGCGGGAGCTGATACCTTGGAGAGTGGCCTTGGGCCATCTTAAGCTGCTGAAACGCATCATTCGACAGACACCCAACTATGGGTCCTTCAAAGTAAGCTTAGTGCCACATTTGTGAGTATTTTCCATCTGATAATCCTCCATTCTCAGCGCTATATAAAGAAGTTGATCACCCCGATCTATGAAGATCTCAATGGCCTCAACGACACCTTCAGCTCGATCCAGGATAAGGATCAAATCTTGATGAAAATGGCTGTGGGGTCATGGGCCTGCAATTACAATGTTTCGGATTGCGTGCCTCGGGCGGTGGACTACTTCCGAAAGTGGCAGTCGGATCCTAATCCCGACGAGAATAATCCAGTGCCCATCGACATCCGCTTCATTGTGTATTGCACTGCGATCAAACACGGCAGTGACGATGATTGGCAGTTCCTCTGGTCGCGCTACTTGAAAGCGAACGTGGCGGGCGAAAAGATTACCATTCTGGACGCTTTGTCGTGCTCGCAGCAGGTGGAGCTACTGCAGCGCCTATTGGAGATGACCTTCGATCCTAAAGGTGACATTCGCAGGGCGGATTCGGCTTGGGTATTTACCTCGGTGGCTGCCAATGAAGTCGGCTTCTTGCTGGCCAAGAAATATTTCACGGACAACGTGGAGTCTATCTACAAGATGTGAGTAAATTTACAAATTATTTTTTAAAATTAAAATGAACATATATATACTTTGTACACTTTTTTCGCAGCTATCATGCCGAGGTCGTTTCAAGTCTGTGGCCGCCGTTATATGAGCAGATCTTCAAGCGGAGTGACTACAGTGAGTTCAAGGACTTTGTATCCAATTCAAGTGAGTCCTTCAAGGGTCTGGAGCAGGCAACCCAGCAGGCCCTGGAAATAATGCTGACCAATGTGCAATGGTATGAGCGAAACTATGCCAAGTTCTTCAGCGCCATCCAGGAGTTCCATTAGGAATTCTATCCATAACATATATAACATATTCCTTGAACAGTTCCTTGAATAAACAGGTGAATAATTAAATATAATTGTTTAATCAGTTTGATCTGCTAAGATATGTTTACCATTTTCCATATGCCATTTCCACCCAGATGATAACCAGATTAGTTTTAGATTTAGACATATGTGGATATATGTATATGTTGTTTATTTCGTATATTTAGTTAAGCATGTTCAAATAATGCTAATCCGGTAATAAACATAAATAGAATGGTAATTCAACGCTTCATGCGTAATTCAATTTGTGTGTGTCGCTCGCTGTGTGTTATCTTTATTTGTTAATGCTAATTTTAATTGTTAAACGTAAACTTAACACAAGAAATCATCGAATGCTCTGTAAATATTAATATCACTATATGCAGCGCTCTTGGAAAGTGTAAGAGAAACTAAACTAAAAAGAACTCTCAAATCCCAGTGGACCAAACGAAACTATCGAAAAATGTTCATAAACGCTTTTATAAACGAAATAAAACCGAGAACATTGACTAAAGTCCTGCTAAATCTTCGAAAATAAACTCAATAAATGCAATACTTGAGTTACATTTCGCTTAACTCGTAAGGTTTTGGTCCACTGGGATATTGCGTAAATAGTGGTGGTGTGTGCTATTACAATTATTACAGATATATTATTATTAACTATTATGCATCAATTGTTACATTACAATGAAGGTTGTTCTTGTGTTCTTTTCCTCGGGTTCATCCCTATAAACTAAGCAATAATCAAATTTCATAACAATTCTCAGAGTTGTTCTTCGTTCTTGTAATCTTCCAATTCGTGTGATGATGAGCTCTTTATCGACTATTCAACACTTGGTATATTATATTTTTTAGTGTCCAGAGAGTTTACTGTATCTTATTAGATGCTGTGATTATTATTACAAATTGCGCCTGAAACAAAACTGGGATCGTCTGGGGGTCCTTGAAGAAATATTTGTTGATTATTTCCATATTATTTAATAATTAATAATCATTATTACGATTTGTATCTGTCGCCATTTAATTCTCCCTCGTTCTCAACGTTTTAAATTCGTGTTTCGTTTGAAGTTTATTTAATTATTACAACAAATACACGCGCAAATCATCAAATGCATCGACTAAACAGACTTTAACTGAAACTTTCTTATTCATAATAATCAAAAACTGTGGGAAAATGATGTAACTAATAGTTAGATTATGCATGTAGGTAAACGATAGAGCTCTTAGTACGATATTACATATTTGTTTAACAAACAGACTTCTTCTTTTGCTTACTAATTATACATCCCACGTCCTTATACATATATTTGCCGATAAATGTGTGTTTACCTGAACAACTCAAATTTTACTGCTGTCATTCGACCACGAGGAGGAGCTCTGCGCCGAGCCTGGTGGCTGCGCCGGCGGTGGCGGCGTTGAGGATGTCCCCGGCTTGGCAGGCGTCTGTAGATCGAATCGTGCGTAGAACAGCAAGTATGGAGTTATCGTGATCTTCCGCGTCGGCGACAGCAGCTCCTCGAACTCCCGCTGTGACATGGCCTTGATCTTATCGTCGTCGCACATATACCAGATGGGATCGGGACCGCCGTGGACATAGTTCGCCTTGACGCCGCCCCGTCCAGTGCTGCCGTAGCCCGTGGGATAAGATCCTCCTGAGCTGAGATTGCTATTGCTGCCATTCTGCAGGGATTCCTCGCTAAAGTCACTGCAGCTGGCCGAGTTGCTGTTGCTGCAGCAGAGCCGCATGGCACAGCACTGGACGCCGTGGCAAGTCGTGTTGTTCATGCTCAGCTTCCCGATGCCATTTGTGATGGTCTTGCTGCTAATTCCGTTCAGCTGCTTTAGGTTCTTGCTCAAATCCCCGCTGCTAGAGGTCTTGCCGCGCCCAAACTTCATCTTCTTCATCAGATTGCTGCCGGAGGAGGCCAAGGCTGAGGCAGCCGCTGCCACTGGTGTGCTGCTGGGAGCTGAATTCTCCGCTTCCGCCGCTGCGGCTGTAGTTTGCGTGGTGCCCGCCATTATCGTATTTCTGCGATCCTTGGGGCAATTCACATAGTCGCTGGCCAAGTCCAGGAAGCACGTATACGCAATGTAATGTCCCACCGTCAGCGTGGCTCCGACATGGGTAATGACGCTATACAGCTTGTAGACATGCAGCTTATGGCCCTCGGCGAGATCACAGCACTTGGCGCAGAAGCACGGCAGCGTAAACGTGGTGGGGACATATGTGCTCACCTTCTCCATGCCGCCAGAGAAGCGATTTAGCTGGATGACCAGCAGCCGGGGCAGCACCTCGTACGAGATGGAGCGTATGGCCTCTGTGTAGCCTGTGCACTGATTGCAGCTGTATTTGTTCTCGCCGCGGAAGTACTCCTTGGTCATACAGGAGTTCTGGATGTATGTGCTGGGCTGCTTGTCCTGGAGCTCGTTGTCATAGCCGGATATCGGCACTGGCACCGAAATATCAAGCATGCCCTGTTTCTGCCGCGTCACCGTCTCGCAGCTAAGGCACTTTGTGGTCAGCACAACAATGCCTTCGAAGTCGGAGCTGAAGAAGTTGAGATTCAGCTCCCGTATTCGCTCCTCCATTCGCATTTTGTCCTTGAGGAGCGTGGCCGAGTTGGTATCGTCGTCGCTGGAGTATTTTATGGGCTGTGGCATTGCTGGCGGTGGCGTGGAAGTCCCTCCACCACCGGTGAGATCAACTGTGTTCAGGTAGAACAGGCTGTTGGCCGTGGCATGGCCCGCTCCGGAGATGCTGCCCGTGGCCGTGGGACTATTGTCCTTGTCCTTGAGCGGCGACTGGATACGCGTCGCCTTGGATGACTTAATCTCGTCTTTTCTTTTCGATTTTCGTGAGAAGAATGACGTTTTGGTTGTGGTTGTGTGACTAGTTGTGGCCAGTGATCCGTTGTTGCTCGAAACGGCAGCGGAATCCGTGCGATCCTGGCCCTCGGCCGAGTCCACATCGTCTGGATTGGCTATGTAGCTGAAAAAAAAATATAAATTTGGATGTTAAAGGGTGATACTGGATCTAAAACAATGCATAATAACGTTGCATTAATTCGGTATTCTTTTTCTTACCCATTAGCAATGACCTCCGGGCACTCGCCGATGGCCTTGATCAGTGACTGGTTCGTCTCCCGGATGCAGTTCAACACGCACATGAGAAACTCGTGGGCATCCTGCTGCTGATTCCCCTCGAAGGTGGCATTGACATCCTGGATGGCATGCAGCAGCGTGTCGGCATGGTAGGGCTCCGTGGAGTCGGCCATCTCGTTACCGTGCAGATTGTTGTACAGCTCGTGGAGATTCTCAGTCACCGACTGATGACTGGGCTTGCCGGAGCCGCTGGCATTGGCATTGCCAGCACTACTCACGGCTCCACTGCCACCGCCATTCAGTCCGCTGTACTGCTGCTGCTGTTGATCCGTACTGGTCACCAGATCCTTGCTACTCCAACTGCGCGCATGCTCCAACTGGGCCACACTCACATTGCGGCCCAGTGACGCCGACTTTGAGGCCTGCTGCTGGCGCACAATGGTTTGCTGGACCACGGTTAGATCCTGGATCAAATGGTGCAAATTGTGCAGAAAGTGGGGGGCAAAGCGCAGCGTATAGACCACCGAGTTCAAGTAGCAAGTGTTACCAATGTTGCACAGCGTGCCCATCGAAGGGGCATGATTAAGGGCAGCGGACGCACTGCCATTGAGTCCAGAGCCCGCTCCCGTGGGATTGCTGCCGCCGGCGGATCCATAATACTGATGGCTACTCTGAGACAGCTCCTGCGACTCGCCAATCTCACTGGCTCCAGACGCGGAGCCTGGGCCAGCAGCATTGCCCGCTCGCAGTGCGCTGTTGCCATATCCGTTGCCAACCCCACGCCTTTCATCGGTGGTGCTTTGATAGCGTCGATCGTACAACGACATTGTTGATGCTGATGTGGTTGTGGTTGTTGTGCCGGTATTTTTCCTCTTCCGGCTGGCTCTGCCGGCGCCTCGGCCTCTTGTAGCCTTTCCTGTGGGTGTTCCTGTGGCGTCAAGTTCTGCCTGTGCCGCAGCAATGGCAGCCGCCGTTTCAGGTGAGTAGATCTCAAGGTCGGTAAGGATCTGATTTCGGCGAGTGCGAGTGCGTCCACCAGCAGTACCGCCGCGTCGCTTTTTGGCAGCGGTCTTGCGCTCCGGCTCCTGCTCCTCAATAGAGTTCCAAAATTCCGGCTTAAAATGTTCTGAAAAAGAAGGAAAATATTTACTTAAAGGAATTTTTGTACGCCTTGTGCAATTTGTCTAGGAATTATGTATTATTATAATAACCATCACAGATTTAATTGATTCAACAAATTTTTAATAAAGAAAATTAGGAAAATGTGCAGAAAAATTAACCAAACATTTGTTAATCAAGAAAATTTTAATCAATTTCTGTGACAATAAAAGTTATTATATAATCTGATTGCAGCACCAATCAAAATATATTCGCTGATACGATTAAAGGCATTTGGCATGCCGTAATCCCCACCTGGCTTGATGTACTCAATGACCGACTCGGTCGGCGTCGGCGAAGCAGCGGCCTGCGCTGGCGGCAAGGATGAAGGGCTCGGTGGCTGCTGCTTTAGTTCACCTTCACCTCCTGGTGGTGGTGCTGGTGTAGGCTTGTGCTGGGATCGTAGGCTGGCGCAGCGAGTGGAACTGGCGACATAAACGCGACGCTGTCGCTTCTTCTGGGGTTCCCTGGTCTGGATGACCTCTGGGATGGCGACCACCGCGCGATCGATGAGCTCAAGCACTTGCGGAAACAAATGTAAGCTCTCGGTGTGCTCCTCCTGTTGTCCCTGCTGCTGTTGTTCCTGACTGATTGGAGTCTCGTTGTTGCTGCTGCTCCTAGTGTCACTGGTATCGCTGCTTGGCAGTGGAAGACTGGGTGGTTCCTCTTTGCGCTCATTTACGTCATATTCGTGCATCTTTCATTATCCTGCAAAGGAAGCGAAGCACATGGTTTCCCATACCGATTAATGACATGTTGGCAATTGTTCATGCAGACAGAGAGAAATACAAGCGAACAGTTGGAGCAATGCCAGGTGACTGCCACAATCACAACAGGTAATAGGTTCGTCATCGTCGTGAGTGATAAGGCGGCTGTCCGGCCACCCTTGTTAATCATTAACTAATCTATGGCCTGGTAAGTGATTCATAGGACAGCAGAGGGATAGATAATACCGCGGGGGGATTTAGGAAGGCATGGCATCCTGTATCTGCTTGGAGAGCTCTCCCGAGTCAGCTGTTTTGCGCTGCATGTGATCCAATCAATTAGGAGACATGGCTGGTACCCCCTCGGAAAAGACAGCCCCAAATGTGTAGCTGCAAGCCGGAGAACCTCTCTCAATCTCGTAACGGAGAGAGCCACTGTAGATCCATGTGATCCCATCAAATGAAATGTATGTATGTCCCTGGCAAATCCCACGCTCAATTACCAATCAAATAGATATGCACTTGAACCCGCTACCGTTTCCAATTATGTAAAAAAAATCGAAGGAGGGGAACGTGCTACTATTACTATTGATTTTGTTGCTGCTGCTGCTGGAAATGAAGGTCACATGGAAATGAACTGAAATCTGTGTGTGATGTATACGTGATGTACATACATATGTGTGAAGTGTGATGATGTGCCCGAAAGCTCTGTTATGGCGAATTTGAACGGCGAAGGTAAACAGTTATAATTGTGACAGTAATTTATGCACGGCTTGCTGCTTGCTGCTGCCGCCCGCCGCTCTCATCTCGGTTAAACTGGCTAAAATTTATCAGCGAGAGGAACTCACATTTCTGGGGGAGCAACAATGCTGCGCATTTGCGGTGTTAAAAACAAAAAAGGTTACAGGAGCCGCTGTCGCCGCCAATCGAAATTTCTTTTTAACAAATTTGTGTTTGCAACGTAAGAAACGCACACACACACACACACACACTCGCGCTACTCGCTGCGAAGTCTGCTGCTTCTTCTTGTTAACACAACTTTTCACTTTTTTTCACAGCTCTGTACGGATTTGTCGCACATTTCAAAGACTCCGCTCAAACATGGCCATTCGCCAAATGAATACAGTAAATTCTTTAACGAAACCAATTAAACAACGAATTTAAATAGTTTATTCAGAGTACAAAATCAAAAATTTCGTGTAAAATTATGCGCGGATATTGTACGGTCGACTAGGGATGAAACTGAAGGATTCGATGCTTGATCGAAAGCGAAAATTGCGTTCGATATTTTTTACGTGTGAAATCGAGTTTTCATTACATCTTCCAAACAAACAATAGTTCGAATGAATTAAAAGTAATTTAGATGAACCCAGACCACAGTAATGAGTTTCGAAATTGCAGTTAAGTTCTTAGATAAAATAGGCATTTGGTATCTTTAAATACAATTAAATTCAGTGTTACCGCTCAACCGATTAAATTTTGACATATTGACTGGGAGCCACCACTAACCGATAGCAACAACAAAATCAGGTTTTCTGACTCGCAGATTCAACAAACTTCAACAAAATTAAGTATATTTTTTTCAAATGGAACCAATATCACATCTAGTAAAATCCACGTTGCCCACTTACTTTTCCAACCTGCCCATTCCCGACAGCGTCGGCGGCTGGTTAAAGCTCTCCTGTAAGTCAGCGCGAAGTTAACGTGTATTAAAAATTGAATTTGAAATGCCTTCAAAGGGCACTCAACGAGAGCCCATAGATACGGACATAGCAACGTCTAGGGCTTTTGAGGCTGTAGTTCTGTTTACCGAGGTGCTCCCAGGTCTTAGACCTCGCCTAATATAGCAATACATTCATGCGGACGTGTAGCGAGCGCGATTATGCAACATTTGTTTAGCTCTGAAGATCAAATTTTAATTGTCGCGTTTATAACTCAATCCCGCTAGATATACATATATATAGAGATACGACCTTGTGCCGGTTTCGGCTCACTGGCTAGCTGCTTGAGAGCAATAGTTTTCTGTGCCTTAAAATACACCTGTTCTGTTGCAGTTAAGGATTGGCTGGCCCTCATCCCGCCGACCGTTGTGGTGGCCGGAATTGGTTATACCGGTTATCTGGCCTTCTGCCCTGCGGCAAGCGAACGACGCCTGGCCAAGAATAGCGGATGCTGCAACAACCAGATCCGGAAGCACGAGCCGAAGGTCGTGGACATGATCGATATGGAGGATATTGCAGACAAGGCAGCCTTCTGCCGTAGCTGGAAAACCAAGAACGTGAGTGGACTGCCGTGGGGAATTCCTAACTATTCTAATACTTAATATTTGATCCCGTCTTCCAGTGTCCCTGCCCTACTGCGATAGCAGCCTTGGCGAGCACAACAAGCTGACCGGCGACAACGTTGGACCCGCCGTTATCAAGAAGTCAAGAAAATGTGCCATGGATACATGTAGCATGGGTACTCAAAGTACTTCAAAGTCTCCGCTCGAACATGGACCTTTGGCAAATGAATTAACTCATAAACTAAAACAATTGCACGCCGAATTCCAAATGTTTATTCAGAGTACAAAATCAAAAAATTATGCGCGGATATTATGCGGGATGAAACTGAAAGATTCGATGCTTGATCGAAAACGAAAATTGCGTTCGATAGCTTTACGTGCGAAATCGAGTTTTTAATTTAAAGTTTTCCTTACATATTCCAAACCAAAAATAGTTTGAATGAATTAAAAATAATTTAAATGAACCCACACCACAATATTGAGTGTCAAAAATTCTTTAAGAAAACGAAATAATTTTAAATTTTTACATATTTATTCTTGGCTAAAATAGTCATTTGGTATATTTAAATAAAATTAAATTCAGTGTGACCGCTCAACCGATTAAATTTCGTGGCTACTGACATATCGACAGGCACTCACCACTAACCGATAGCAACAACAAAATCAGGTTTTCTGACTCGAAGATTCAACAAACTTAACAAAATTAACTAAAATTCCGAAATGGAGCCAATATCACATTTAGTAAAATCCACGTTGCCCAACTACTTGTCCAACCTGCCCATTCCCAACAGCTTCGGCGGATGGTTCAAGCTCTCCTGTAAGTCAACGCGAAGTTAACGTGGATCCCTGCATGGAACTTGAAATGCCTTCAAAGGGCACTCCACGAAAGCCCATAGATAGTGACACAGCAGCGTCTAGGGCTTTTGAGGCTGTAGTTCTGTTTACCGAGGTGCTCCCAGGCCTATACCTGGCCTAACATAGCAATATATTCAGGCTTGCACTTCCAGGCGACACGATAGTAAAAGCGAACGTGCAGCGAGCGCGATTATGCAACTTTTGTTGAGGTCGGAGGAGAAATTTTTAATTAATGCCAGTTTTTATCGGCCAGATAGGGCACCGGAGCTACACAGATAAACTGGCACACATGTACATATATGTGTATCTACAACCCAATCCCGCTAGATATACATATATATAGAGATACGACCTTGTGCCGGTTTCGGCTCACTGGCTAGCTGCTTGAGAGAAATAGTTTTCTGTGCCTTAAAATACACCTGTTCTGTTCTGTTGCAGTTAAGGATTGGCTGGCCCTCGTCCCGCCCACCGTTGTGGTGGCCGGAATCGGTTATACCGGTTATCTGGCCTACTGTCGTGGACGGTGTAGTTCCCAGAGTGGCGGACTCTGCAATACCCAGATCCGGAAGAATGAGGGCAAGGTCGTGGACATGATCGATGTGAAGGATATTGCAAGCAATGCCGCCTTCTGCCGTTGCTGGAAGACCAAGAACGTGAGTGGACTGCCGTGGGGAATCCCTAACTATTTTTATACTAAATTATTGATCCCGTCTTCCAGTGGCCCTACTGCGATGGCAGCCATGCCGGGCACAACAGCCAGACCGGCGACAACGTTGGACCCATCGTTATCAAGAAGTGAAGTAATTGTGCCATAGGCACATGTAGCATTTCCTTTTATTCAAATCTTTGTTTTCCCTTTCTTTTAAAACCAAGTAAATCAGTTTTGAACTTGTTTCGAAATATACTCCTGTTTACACACAGGCCATCGTATACTTGTTAAGCATTAATTGATGATATTCATGGATTAAGTCTATAAAAAAGCCAATAAAATTGCCTACAACATTAAATTTATTTATTTTTAGACATATTTTAATGAAATTGTGCAAAAACATTTGTTTATTTTGTCTAGAAAGCTTTAATTTCTTATTTCCCACGCCCAGAATTAGAAAACTCTTGTTAATTAATAGAAAACCGTTTATTTTTTGTTTATAAATTATCTTCTGGCTGCAGGCGGCTGTCCCGTCGACAATATCAATGTTTATGGTTACAAAAACAATGCTCCAGAGTTTCAAATATAAGGGAGGATTAGGACGCAGCACGATAAACCTCGGATCTTTCGATATACTATCAGTTGGGACTTATAAAATAGGCATCGTGCATGCACTCATCTTTCGCTGCTGCATTTCAAATCTCAAACTTTTATTGTTACTGCTGCTGTTGCTGTTGTTGTAGTGGTCTGTGTGCCGGGTTGAGCTGGTTTACTTGAAGATCTTGCCCTGGTTGAACTTGCGACCGTCCTTGTCGGCGCCGGCCCATGAGAAGTACTGGGTGACCAGTTTCTTGGTCTCCTCGCTCTTGGCATCGAGCTTCTTCCAGTCATAGACCTCATAATCGATCTGCCAGTCTGGAGACAGGGTGAAGGCCAGATCCTGTCCGCGCCACACCCACACGCCGGAGATGGTGCTGTTGCCGTCCTCGCCGAACAGGCACACAGAGGCAAAGGCAGCCTTGCGCATCTTGTCCAGACGCTGGAACATGCCGGTGATGAGATTGCACGACATGAAAACCTTGGACAACTCCTCGTTGTACTTGTACTCGCCGAACCAGATCGAGTAGTTCTCGGAATCGAACTTGTCGAAGAAGTACGGAATGGACTTGGCCTCATCCTCGTTGGAGTAGACGCGCTTGAAGTCATCAAAGTTGAACGTGCCCTTGGGCAGCGCATCGAAGGGATCCTTGGACTTGGGCTCCGCAGCCAGGGCTTCATCGGCGGCATCCAATTCCTCGGGCTCAGCGGCCTTCTTGGGCGCCGGCTCCTTCTTCTCCTTGGGCTTCTTCTCCTGCTTCTGCTGAGCCTGCTGCTGGGGCTTGGCGGCACCGGTCTTGGCCTGGAACTCGGCGTACTTCTTGGGGTCGAAGACCAGGGCCTTCTCGCAGAGCTTGTAGTCCTTGACGACGGCCTGCACCTCCTTCTGGTTCAGGATGGTGAGGAACCAGCGGTTCACATTGCCGAAGGCACTGCGTACACTGGGCTCCAGGACGTACTCGTACAGGTGCAGTAGGCTGCTGAACACCACGATGTCGGCCAGGGTGATGCGCTCGCCCGCCAGGAAGGTTGAGTTGAGCAGCTTCTGGTTCAGCTGCTCCAGCACAGCCTCAGCCTCCTGCTTGGCAGTGCTGTTCTTCTGCTGTGGCAGAATGCCCAGCAGGGGGAACACCCAGGCGCACGACGCCGGCACAATCTCATTGTCGGCGAAGCTGATCCACTGCTGGACCTGAGCCTGGACGAAGGGGCACTTGCCGCCGCGCAGCTGCTCGTTGGCCAGCAAGTAGGCGATGGCGTTCGACTCGCTCAGGGTCTTGCCATCAGCGGTCTCGAAGGCGGGCACCTAAAAGAGACGAAAGGCGCACGCAGGCAGCCGGCGTTAAGTTGATGACATGGCAAAATGGCCAGCCGGTGGCAAACTCGCAGAACTATTACTCACCTTGCCGCCGGGGAACTTCTTCAGGAAATCAGCCGACTTGTTCGTTTCACCGAACTTGAAGTTGTCAGCGACTTTCACCTGGGCTCCGGAGTACTGGGCCGCGATGAGCGCCTTGTACGCGCGGAAGTTCTCGGGGTAAGTGTACAGCGTCTGGAATTAAACGGAGCGAATTTCGATTAGCATCGGACCAAGCACATCCTGGCCGAACGGCCGGCGAGAATTCGCAAATTAACACGTCGTGATCGCATTGTAATTTGCAGATTTTCGCTTAAATCTTTTATACGCACTCCTTGCACCATCGTGTTTTCGCCGAAGAAAGAGAAGACAAAGGGAATGGCAAAAGCGAAGCTGTCAAAAACGGAGCTGTCAAAACCGATGCCACAATCGATGGTTTTTTGACTATCGCAATAGTAAACATAAAAAAAAAATGTAAATAAAAAATGCATAAGTTAACAATAAATAAATACTCAAACGTCTCTCTTTTTAACGCTCAAAGATACAAATTTAAAAATAAAGCAGTAATAAAAAATTAACGGCTTCGACCTGGCATTATCCCCATAAAAACCAATGTTTTCATGGCGAACATAAAACTTTCTACATTTTGGAAAAATTAAAATTTAACATATTTTTATTTATCTGTTTCAATACAAACCTTTTTTTACTTTTTACTAAAATTATAACAAATAAAAGCAAGATTATCACAGATCCGGGAAAATAATTGATAAAAATGATTTATAAAATTTTATCTTTTTAAAGAACGTTTTGTAGAATTTTTAAAAATTCGAAATATAAACAATTAACATTTGGTAAACATTCAAACTTCCATCTTTAAACGCTCGGGAATACCAATTTAAAAATAAAAAAGTAATAAAAGAAACGGCTTCAACATTGCATAATCCCCATTATATCATAAGTTTATAAGCGGACATACAACTTTTTAAACTTTGAAAAAATTAATATTATAATTAATTTTAATGTTTCTCTTTTAATACATAGCTAACTTTTGACTAAAATTATAATATCCTGCTAGTGTAAAAAAAAATAAAATAAATAAAAGCAAGATTATAACAGTTGACAAGTTAACGCACAATCGAGCAATCGATATTATTTTCCAAAATAAATTCCATCTCCGCCCTAGTTCCATCTCTGTTCCAACAATTTTGCAATTCTGTAAGTAGGAATTCGCCCGCAAAACTCTGTTAACGTACATTCGCTGTTAGCTAACATGACACAGGGTGGCATAAGCAAATAAAATCTCTTTGGTCGTGTCGTCGTAATTAACTAAACAAACTGACTTTACTGCTTTACTTACACGTCGGACTCCAAAATTAAAGGAACAATTAGAATTGCAATTTGCAAATTGCAACTAAAAATGTCAACGGGAATACAGGAGCGCCTGCAACTAAGCCGCACTCCGCTGGACACCTGGACAAAGCGCGAGCAGCTCTGCCTGGCATCAGCGGTCTCCTGCAGCGGCGACCAGAACTGGATTACCGTGAGTCGCACGCTCAAGGCGGTGTGCGGCAACGGCAATGGGAATGGAAACAACAACATCAACAACCGGCCGGCGGATTGGTACTCGCAGAAGAATTGTGCCGTCCAGTACGGCAATTTGCTGGAGAGCGTGGAGGCCACTAAGCGCAAGAAGCGCAGCAGCGAGAGCAGCGCTGGCGTCTCGTCGCCAGCTACAGTGGAGACGCCAACGGAGCTGCTGCTGCGCCGGCTAACCGAGGAGCGTCTGGCGGAGATTAAGGCACAGATGCGCAGCGACCAGGAGACCTATCGCCGCATCCAGCGCGAGATCGACGCGCTTCAGTCCGACGCGGACGTGACCGAGCAGGAGCTGCAGGACATGTGGCTGGAGATCGAGAAGGAGCAGGAGACGCGCCGCATTGAGGAGATGAAGCTGGAGAATCGCATGCGCGAGCGGGAGCAGCGCAAGAAGGATTTGGCGGGGGGGAACTGGCGGAACAGCAGCAGCAGTCCGGCGGGAAGGCGCTCGCTCCAGCCTACGGATACCACCGCCGTTGACATGGACGTGGAGGACATGAACAGCAGCAGTGCGAACAAGCAGCCAGCCCCCGCAGCCCCCTCGCCACTACTCACATCTTTGTTGAAATCCCCGACAGGAAATGCGCCTGCCGGAATACCCGGAGCAGCAGCAGCCACTGGCAGCGTGGCCAGGGCAACGGCGCCAACCATTACCTCTCTGTTGACGAGCGCAGGCAACACGGCGGCGGCTGTTGTTTCCAGCCAACCAGCCATCACCATGAAGAGCTCCACGGACGCTGCTTTTATGTCCCGACCAATTAGTGGCCCACCGGCAGCGACTGAGGCGCTCGTTCCGACTACGCCCACCCTGGAACGCAGTCCATCGCAGTCGGCACCGACGCTGTCCATGCTGCTGGAGAAGAACAAGGCTACGCCGGCAAAGTCGGAGGCACAAGGTGGCAACCAGGAACAGCCAGTGGTGGACGAGGCGACTTCCGGGACAGCTGCTGCAGGGGATTCCGATGAGGCAGATCCCAACGAACTGCTTGAGGTTTTTCCCAACATTGACGAGATAATCGATGACATCGACATTGACATGGCCAGCGTCATCGATGACGAGATCCTTAAAAATGTAGATGACGTGGTCAACTCGCCTCCGAACGATAAAGGGGAGGTGATTGACTTTGAGGACAAACTGGATGCACTGAAGCGTGAGCAGAACAAAGGGTCGCCGACTGCGAGTGATAAGCCCAAGTCCGTGGAGGTTGTCCTCGGCTCCAGCGATGATTCCAACGACAACATTCCCCTGGCCACTGTGGCCTCGCAGGAGAGCAAGGATCGTGGTCAGTCGGGAGGTGAATCCACTAGGGGCACCGAGGAAGCCGAGTCTGAGGAGCCGCTGGCCAGTGAAGTGACCGTGGAGGAAATTGGTGAAACCATCACCCTCATCAGCACCTCCAGCGAGGATACTGCGAGCCCACTTGCCGGTAAAGTGGAGGAGGAAGCGGCGGCCGATTCCCTTGCTAAGAAGGAAGGCTCCAAGGAGGAGCTAGACGAGCAGCCAACCAAGGCGGTCAATCCGAGCAGTGAAGAGAGGACCGCAGGGAAACAAGAAATCCCAGAAGAGCAAGAGGAAGCTGAGGGCAAAGCTAAGAAAGAGGAAACAGAGAAACCCTCGACTGTCGAGGAGGAAAAGGTAACAACGCCCTCAACGCCAGCCTCGGCGCCGGCGGCCAGCAGTTCCCTGCACGACACCGACGAGGAGGAGTCCTCATCGCTAACAGACAGCAGCAAGCCAGATGAGCATCCCAGAGGTAGTGCCAGGGCTAAGCCACCAACCTCTAAGCTAGCCCAGGATGAGACCAAAACAGAACTGGAAGTGGGCGGCACACCACAGCCACCCTCGGCGCCGGCACGTACTCCGATGCTGCGCAAGCTACCGCATCGGGATCGATCGGAGAGTCCCATGGTGGACGATGAGACGACGACAGCCAGCGATCACTCCACAGCCAGATCTAGCACTCGCCGCCGATGCTCTTCCACGCCGGTTATAGACAGCATTCCCAACTCGCCCGCCTCCAGCGAGCACACCGATGACCGCCGGGAAACGCGTGCCGCTACCAAGAAGCTCTTCCTCTCCATTTACGCCACGCTGCAGGAAAGCAAGCATGCGGCGCCTTTTCGCCGGCCGTTCCACGAGGAGCATGCCCAGCGACATGCGGATCTGTGCCTGCGTCCCATGGATCTCACTACGATTAAGCGGAACATAGACTCGGGCTTCATTCGTAGCCTGAGCGAGCTGCACCGCGATGTCCTGCTAATGGCCCACAATGTCCTGGTGGCCTACAAGCCGCACACGAATCAGCACAAGACGGCGCGTCTATTTGTCCAGGACTGCCAGGGCATTAAGGAGTTTGCCCAGCACCCAGAGTCACCACCGGTCATCCCCCCAATTGCCACACCCACGAATCAACAGAACAACAGCAGCCGAACGGAGCGAGAGAAGGCGAGCGGCAGCAAGGCCAGGAGCGGCTCCCGCAAGAGTCAAAGGCATCATTAGGTATCATAAGTTAACATCCATCGACTTAATCATTAACAAGATCCTCTCACCCACTTAAAGGTATTTTTTATATTTAATTCGTTCACTAAAAACACATTCAAACACAACTCACAAGCTACCATTAAACAATAAACAAATCAATCGAAGAATATGAGATTCTGTAATCGTCGAGATCGGGATGAGTGACAGATGGACCTTCTCTGGGGGCAGTAGAACTTCTTCAGGCACCTCGACAGCTTCAGATCGCATTGGCAGAGACGCGCCGCACAGGAGTCGGGGCCACCAAACTCTCCGTGATCTACCGCGCACAATGGCTTGCCCCGGTAGCACTTCCACACATAGGGCACAAAGTACTCCAAATAGGAGATGCAGTTGCTCTGGCCATAACACTTGTCGTGGAGGCGACAACACCTATCGATGCCATCGGCTGGCACGCCATGGCCTCCAAATCCACAGTAGCAGCCATAGCCTTTGTAGATCAAAGGATCACAGCCCGTGGAGCACTTGATCATGGAGTACAGACGGGTAACATCCCTCTTGCCACGATCCTGCAGATCCTGCGTGTCTTTTTTACTCGAGCTGGCATTGTTAAAGCCCCACTTCATGGAGTAACCAAAGGGATCGTTCACTCGGGCTATGTACACGTTCTGCGTATTCATCAGGTCCTCCGTCTCCGCCGGCCTGGCTGTTGTGGTGGGTGTTATGACCCTTATGTCCGTCACTCGTCCATCGAAGTGATGGTTTTTGATGTCCAGGAGTATCTCGTCGCGGGGATATGAGTTTTGCCAACTGATCGGCGGGTGGGTGTCCCTGGAAAGATGTAAATTTTGAATTTAAAAGCATTGTCTTCCACATTTTTAGCTGCAATCCCTAAAGCTACCCACTTGTGGCTCTGCTCCAGCCAGGGCACAGGTGGCTGCAGCTCACCCACCCAGCCATCCAGTCCCATTTGTTGCCAATCCGCCGGCGGTGAGGTCGCCAGACTGGTCTTCACGCTCGTTTCTGGTTGAATGGGAACCGGAATCGGAATCGAAGGCGAAGGCGAATCAATGGACGTGGAGGTGATATTGGGAAAGATCGGTTTCTCGAAATCTGATCGCTGCATTGTGAGCAGCTCGTAGTTATGGGAGCCGTCGGCGGCGGGCATTTTGAAGACAAAGGCTGGATTCTTAAGGCGCATGCTCGCCGCATACATTTCCGGTATTATTTGGTTCACCAGCTCCGTGTCATTGGTCACGCCGCGGAAGGCCAGCCTAATGTCTTCAATCACCGTGACATTTGCCACCACATTGGCCTGGTAATGCAGCCGCACAACCACCATCGCCGCCATAATAATTATCCGCAACATGTTTGTTTCGCTTTCAGGAACTGGACATCGGACAGGGGCATGGACACCACCACTAATGCGATCCGTACAACCGATCCGCTCGCGCCGAGTGGCTATCAAAAATTGAATTGAAGCTGGCTCTGTGGTGGAGCTTGGAGCTTTGGGGAAATGCGGTAGTTGGTGGCAGAGTTCGGTTTGTGTGTAAGTTGGCCGACGGCAGCATAAATGGCTCAAAAAATCGTGTTAATAGCAGTAGCAACAAACACAAGTCCAAAACGAACCGTAAGAGCAGCGAAAACAACAAATAATAACAATGACCAGGCGGTAGACACTTTTTTGGCAGATTTGGTGCAAATACACGCAGGGAAAAGTGGGTTTTTCACTTATTTTATTATTATTTCGATGGATGCTAATTATATTCAATGGCTATCGTCCTTTCAGAGGTCTAATACAGCTTTGAAGCTTAAGATTTTAGTTTGATTTGTAAAGTAACAAATAATTATATAATAGCCTGAATTTCTCTCTGTGTGTGCTATAAATATGATTCGATCGAGGCGCCAAAGGGGCTACAGGTGGGTGGCTAAGCCATCAATTAACTGGCACAAATTCGGAGACACTCTATGGAGCTGCGGTCGGTGGTCCTCATTGGCGGGCAACTGGGAGTTAAAACGAAGGTCGTGCGTCCCAGAAGCCGCCGTTGCAGTCTCGTAAGCAGTTCATGGTCAGCTTAATCGTTACACTTGTTCGAGTTTCGGTGCTGCGTGACTTTGCAGTTGCTCTCCCAGCCGCGAAATTAAACAAAACTGTATACAATGTACATAAAATATAAGCGCTATTATTCGCAAAGTTTAAATATTATGGCCAAAACAAGTAACTAAAACCGGAGTTAGCACACAGCTACGACTTAATTTATAGTTTGCCGCCCGACGGTTACGTCGCTTTCAGGTGGTTTTCGGTGGCTCCAGTGCCTCAGTGGCTCAGTGAGCGCGAAAGGAAAAAGCCAAGTCAACAAACTGCACTTTTTGGTGTTTAATTAATGTTTGCCATTGGGGAGTGGATTTGCTCCAGTCGTGGAAGCCCACGCAATGCTTAATTTTCATTCATATTCATGAGTAGGCACTACTAATTATCACTTGGCTGCTACAATATTCAAATTATGTTTGCTAACGCACTTGTGGCGCCCCAAAAACTCATTATAAATTATACAGACATAAATACGTACATAAAAATATACATTTTGGTTCTATTTTTGACATAACAAAGCAACAATTTTGTTTTATTTTATATTATTTTATTTTTTATTTGCCTGAGATAATTACTGAATTTAATATAGTTTATTGAACCAAAATACAAAATGTTAACAACGAAAATGAATACGTAAACATCTGTAATTGGAATTATAAATATTATTATATACATTTTTCAATTAAGTTTATTAAATAAATGCTATTTGTTTAATAGTTTTAGTAAATAGTATTTGCTAAATACATTTTCCTAGCTGAAGTTACTTTTTAAAACAGTTTTTCACCACACTTCGATAAAATCCAGGTATCTTTACCATTTTATAGTGTTGTTAGGCCATTCGTATATACAGCAGCTTGTTATCGATAGTCAACCGTTAAACATATAATAGCTCAACGATTTATGTTTTTTATATATATTTTTAATGTTAAATAATCCATTAATATGGCAAAATGAAAAATAAACTAATATATTATTTAATTATAGAGCCGGGAACCAAAAGAATATATTTCTGTTAAAATTCAAACATTTTAAAGTGCATTATTTATATTTTTATTTTATAGATACAGGCACTTATTTGTATACATTTCGAAATATATTTTTACGACTTTTACAAGTTTTTTAAAGACAAAATTGACTAACAAAATTTGTTCCTAGACTTTAGCAAACAAATTCAATAATTTTTTAGATAAATCTAAGGTTTTTTTTAAAGCCATAAATATAAATTTTATTTATATTCAATAAATGTGATTAATTCTGTCTTGTCTTCCCGGTATCGATTTAGCATAGCATCCTCCGCTGGCGGAAATGCCGCGCATTGAGACTTTGGCTTGGGACAAGAAACATTTTTCCAGCTGCCGCCGCTTCAGTTTGCTGATGACGCTTGCCCGCGATGATCATGATGATGATGACGATGCGGCCTGGCTGCCATTGGAGCTGTAGAGTTGTAGAGTTCAAGTTCTGCTTTGCTTTAATCGCTGCATTGTCATCATTCTCCGTCCGTTCCCTCCTATCTTCTCCTCGGTGGCTCCTGCTTCTCCATCTCCTTCGCATTGTTGCTGCTGCTGCTGGTGGTTGTGGTGCTTGTTCTGAGCCGAGATGTTGCGCCATGTTGCCTAGCATTACTTGGTGGCGGTGGATGCCTGGCATGGCTTGTGGGAACGAGCACACATAGCAGGAAAAGCTATTTTCAAATTGGAAAGGTTTTGCACTTCACCAACGCTGCCGCCGCTGACGCTGCTGCTTTCTCGTTAGTTTGTTATTTTAACTATTATATCAATTAGTTGCGGCGTTTGACGGCTCTCGGCTGGCTTCTTGTCGTCGTTCCTGATTGCGCTGCCGCTTGCTCTGGGATTGGGAGGAAGTGAAAAACCAGTGCAGGAGGGAAAGCCAAGTCAGCGTTAGCAGCTGCCGTTGCGATCGAATGCGCGTCTTGTGGGGACGCGTACCAAGAACAACAAAACAGCACAGCGCAGGGTTGAAAGGTGGTCGTGTTCCGGCTTCATTCCTTCGCAGCCGAGAGCTGAAATTAAAATTGGATAGAGAGCAGAGAATTGTTGTGTTAATAGCAGCAGCAGCAGGTGTTACTGTTACACTCAAACGCCCACGCAACAGTATGTATGTCGTCGTTGGCAACAATAAGTGCACCGTGAAAAATTCAACTTACCAACTTACTAATGAAGCAAAACTCTCTTTACGCTTTTCTGTCTCCTTAGGAATCTGGGGGACCTAATAGTAAAAATAATAATAAGTATAAATGGATTGGTAACGTAAATTGTAGAAAATATATAGCGTTTGCAATTGGACTTGTTGGATAGCGGTAAAGCCGTCACTTACCCGCAGGCGCCACTGCTAGCCAGCAGCAGCAATGACAACAAACAACCCTCCGGTGACTTTTTCACACGCTGAGCAGAGTTTGGCCGCGGAAATCTATGGCAGTTCCATGTGTTATTCGATTTTTAATCGCGTGTCACCAGGCCATAAATTGGTGGGCCGCTTGCCTTGTCACGGGTTTCGAGTTTTCCACAAGCACACATTTATTTGTGGATTGTTGCTGCATTTTGGCGGATAAGCCAAAGGCTACTGCAGCAGCACCAGCATGCGGGTGATGGGTGAAATGAAAAGGGGCGGTTTAAGCCAGGCCATTGACTTTTTTCAATCATTTTTTGTTTGTTTCCGTGCGATTCCCGCGGAGACGCCCTCATTGGGGAGTCACAATTCTGCGGGGCGTGTGCTGCGAGGCCGTTATGTGGGTCACGGGTCAATCAGGCGAATATGTTGCATTTCCCATAATTAATGCGTCTGCTAATTGGCCACTCAGACACGGGCTGGCTGCTCTCCTAGAGATCGGACCAGGGTTAGTGGTAAGGAAACTCTCTTCTTGCTGTTCTGTTGTGCTGACCCAACTTAATAGACGAGCATGAAATCTAGTCACGAACTTAATCATGAACCGTGCACTAGATCCATGTTCGCCGACAAAATAGAGTCAGAAAAGAGCATCCTGTCCCGATCTCCAGCTCCTCTCCTCCTTCTCCTGCTGCTGCTGCTTCGGAACGATGATTATTGCCACAGCACGACTTTCTGTGGCATTCTGTTTTTGTTGTTTGTGATTGGTGATTGGGCTTGGCTTGGCTGTGCTTTTGGAGTCCATACTTTTAGGCTATAAGTTTGAATTTTCCTGGCGCTGTCATTGCTCGCTGTCTCTCGTGCCTTGCCCCATTGGTTTTTGATCGGTTTTCATAGCTCAATTGGGTGATCAGTTAGTCGTCAGTCAGTCCAATTCCAGAATGAATCAAGCTGCAGCTCCAAGCCTAGAATTAAGGTTTATTATTTGTTCCCCTGCCCCTCCCGCTCTCTTTTTTCTGCTGATTTCTACAATAATATACATATAGTATATCAACTGACGAAAAGCCGACATCGGCATCGACGTCGCCGTCGTCTTTGAGAATTGTTTAAGAATTGTGGCGTCGCTGCAGTTTCAATTTCTGCTGATGGGGACAAAAAACCCGATACAGCTCTCTCTATAAAACCACATGATTCGGCGGAAACTGTATTGTTTGTTTTCCAAAGCCGGGGGTGTTGTGTTTTAAATATGTATCTGTATATGGAGGAGAGCCAGAAGACTTGGCAGCAATTTGTTCCGGTAGAAACCGAAGAAGAACGGCGCAAGGCAGCTAAGAGTGCTGAAATATACAAATATACATAGGAAAATGAGTCAATACTATATAGTTGGGGTGTTAAAAAGTGTTCTGGTGATTAATTAATAGGAAGAAAACAATTTCTTGCTTGGCAAATAAGCATACTAAGATTAATAATTTTTTAAAGAAAACTCCACGTAATAAAAATTTAAATAAAAACCTCTATTGCTCAACCGCAACTGTACGACGAAAAGAAACAACAAAAAAAAACGTGAAGGGTGACTCAGCTGGCAACAGTTGTTTGAACTTTTCACCTCCATTGTTGTTATAGTTGTTGGTCTAACGATTTTCCTACATTTTTCCCAAGACGCGGGGCCGCAATTAATTTCAAATTTCGGGGGATCGTTTTTCGTTTCATGTTTTTCGCCCTCTGCTTTTGTTTTTTCATGGTCCGAAAAGTGATCTACATTAGCATTAATGTTAATTTTGGGCTACCGGCGCAATCGCAAGTCAAGTCTCTCTTCCTCTTGGCTTCTCTTTTGTATTTTTTTGGCCCTCGCAAACAACAGGTGCTCTTTCTCTTGCGTTCTGTCTGAGTGACGACGCCGTTGTATGCGTGTGCGTGAGGTGAATTGACTAATTGCTTGTTTTTTTTTTATATTTTACCTTTCTGCTTCCCGTTCCCGTTCTTCTGGCAGAACACATTACCACCTGTTGTCCCCTTTCCAGGAGGGGCTTTAAAATGTAAGGACTCTCCCCCTGCACTTTAGTTAGATTGACGACGACACGTGCTTGCTGACTGAACTACCGTTATTAATGAGTGTGGATCTAGTCACAAATATCAGAAGAAATCAAATGTGAAACACTGGACCCCCACCCACTAAAAACAGTAGTAGTATGAATCGAGATATCGCCGCCGCCGCTACTCACTATAATGGGATCTCAGCTCGCCCCGCCGCCTTTTTTTTTTTTAATTTCAATTATTAAGCGATAGTGCAAAAATGGGGGGAAAACAACAAAACGAACGACAATGTGGTCGACCCATTTTGTTCGTTTTTTTTTTTTATGTTTCTCTGTCGAATTGATAAGCAGCGTCTCTGCTTTCTCTGCGCCTTATCAACACAGTTCTACACACACAAGTACTATGTTTTCCACGCAACGAACAAAACGAATCTCTTTCCCAATCCCAATTAAAAATTCCACGATCGGACGCTCGGAGCGGCTGTGTGGCAACTCCGCCAAAAAGAACCGCTTATTGGCAGGCGCAAAAAATATAGGGAAAATTGAACGTAATATATAGGATTTTTTGTTGTTTTGCCCGCTGCTTATATACATACATACCAACACACAGGCAAGGGAGCTTACACACGCGCACAGCAACAGTGCTAGCGCGCGAGAGCGATAGGGAGCGATATAGTTGTTGTTGCTGCTTTTTTCAAGTATGTCTTGCCTTGATGTTGTTGGGTTGTGCTCTTCTTCTGTCTGTTCTTTGAATTGAAGAAGTATGTGCGAATTACATACAAACACATGCTTATACATACAAACACACACACGAGGGGCACTCAGAAACTCGGCGTCGTTTCGTTTCTTTTCACAAATTCGTTTTTATTAAATCGCTATTGAAATTAAATCATTTCTAATTAGACGACGGCACATTTGAGCTCAACTGTAAATGCTGCGTGCATCCGCTCATTTATCGGCAAGTCTCGAGTGTGAGTGTGTGCGTGCGATCGCCCGTGTGTGTGAGCACGGCTTGTAATCAATGGCAGTTCTGAAAAGACGCCACACACGCTCGTTCGGAGAACCGTAGGGACAAACACGCGTTGAATACTTTACTTTAAGTACTATTATTTGTTTATAGAATTGTGTCTTGAATTTGGAACTCTGTTTTAGGTTTCGGCTCGCGGAGCTCGAGGAGCTTGCGGACGGTCAACGAAGAAGGCGCAAAAGAAAAACAGTTGAGAGCGAGCGATCTGTATTTATATGGCTCATGGTGCGCGGTGTGGCTCATTTTGAGCAGAGCCGCTCTCTCGGCACGATTTCAGTGTTGTCGAGAGCCTTCATTTTTGGGTTTCGTGGTTGTTTTCACATAGTAAATAATAGGCCCTATCGCTTGAATAAAACCAACTTATATTGCCCTTTTACTTGAAACTGTGCTATTCTAGTTCACGAATTTTTAATAAAATATCTTTAAATTCTCCTTCTGAATTGAGACTTTCTTAGGCAAGCTGGAAACCCTTCGGACCCTGGTAATTGAACTCTACTCGCATACACATTTATTGCTGAGCGTAACTCTGGTCTCTCTTCTCTTTCGCTCTCGACTTCGTTTGGCTGTGTGCAATCGTGTGCAAATGATACAAAGAAGAATTATATCAAAGGCAGAGAAAAATAATGATGACGCAGTGAAAAAAATTATTAAAATAATTACAACGGCCGTCGACTCTTCGCTTTGACTTCGGAGAGCGACGCGTCGCACCTTTTTAGCTCGATCCCCCCCTCCCCCTTGCGATGGGGTGGTTTCTTAAGGAATTGTAATGGAAAGGTTTTCCAGACAGCCAAATGTCGTCGTCGGCTAGTAAATAATGTACAGGCACACAGAAATAAGGGAATTTGTACTTTTAACTCGCTATGTGTCAATGGCTTTGCCAAAAAAGTAAAATAAAAACCAAGGAAGAAGGGTTGTTGTCTGTCTTGGCTTTTCCTTCCCTTTCTACCCTTAACAAAGCGCTTGCGCAGCTGTTGTTGCTCCTTCTTGTTTTTGCTCTCCTCCCTCTCCTTCTTCTTTGGGCAAGATACAGATGACGAAGGCATCCATAAGATACATTTGAATGGGATATTTTGTTGGACCCTGGAAAACTAAATCTGATTGGGAAATCTCGGAATTAGAGGGTCACTTCAGTTCTCAGATATAATTAATTTATTAAAATACTAAAGCTAGAATTGTTATTATACCTTGTATCGGATGAGCTCTGTGCTCTGCTGTCGTTTTTTATTTTAACTTTTCTTGCTGTCAAGGTGACACAGTTTTTTGCCTGCTGCTGATACTCAATGAAATCGTGCAGAACTTGCATTTCCATACGAATATTTTCATTCATTTTCCGCTTCCTGTAATTGAAATTCGGCTGGCGTTTACACAACCGCCTTAATTGTCCAACGCGTGGGCGTCCCTACTCTATAGTATCCTCATTTTTCGAAATTCAGATTCCCTTTGATCGTGGAATCCGCCAAGGGGGGGCGGGGGTGATACGGAATCCCCCAGAGGGGATGATTTCCTTGGTATGGAATCTTCCACAGGGGGAGGGGGAACAAAAGACTTTGGCAGCGAACTTGCCTGCAGAAAAAATAGAACAAAAGTAAATCATTCCGTCAAGTTCACTGCCCAAGTCTTTTCTTGTGTTTAATTAATTTTATTTGTTATTTTATATATAATATATAATATTAAATATATTTCTTTTAATTTTTTTTTCTGTGTTTATGTTAGTTACTCCCTCCGCAATCTTTTGCTGGCCCAATTAAACGTTCTGTTCTTCCCACAGTTTGCTCTAACCCAGTTCAAAAGCCCAGCCTTAGTGGAAGACCAGCTCGCAGCTCCGCAACTCCGAACCCCGACACCAGCTCCACTCGGGCAGATTACTGTAACGTACAAAAAAAAAAGAATTACAAACGCCTGGGCTACTTGTCATTGCGAAAATTTTCGAGGTGTGTGTAGGCAGCAGGATTGTTGCATTGACACAGAGGTGTTCGGAGGGGGGTTTTCCGGAGGAGTTATCGGTCGGCGCAGAGGTGCGACAGAGGCAAAGGAGTGTCTTCGGTTTGACCCCGGCAATCTCCAGCTGGTGCCGCGGACCCGTATCTCTCTCTCTGGCATGGCAAATGCCAGTTGTGTTTTGTTTTTTTTTTTTGTACTTTTGTTAGCCATTGCCCAACTGGCAGCCCCCATCTCCATCCCCATTTCAATCCCAACCCCATTTCTAGGCCCGCCGTCCACTCACATTAAATTACATACACTCCTTTTGTTTGCAATATATTTAAATTGCTCGGCCCGGCCGGCCGCCTGTCTAAACAGTCCGAAAAACAGAGAAAACCATTGCCAAGAAGAAAGATCGGGCCTATCCAATGGCTCAAAATAAATGGCAAAGTTCAAACGAGGTTAACAGCATTTCATGCCACTTCCACTTCCATTGAAGTTGAGGCTGGATGGACCTATTGAGGATGAGGAGCCTGAGCTGGGAGCTCCTCTGGAGCTTGGAGGATGCAGTTTTGGCTTGAGCTCGGCGGAGGACAGGCCACCAAAATGGATAAAAAACTGTGCAGGCCAAAACAAAACAAACAGCCAGCCAAGAGCCAAGAGCCATCTTAAACGACAGGCGGTGGTAACATGACCAAGCACTGCTAGAAATTTGTGCGTTTTTATAAAGGATTTTGAATAAGAAGCCAGCAGAATTTAAATACAAATATATTTCGGCACCATTTTATAAAACCATGCAAATGATTTATGGAAACTGAATAGCTTGAAAAATGGTTAAGCACGGAAATTTAAAATCAATTCAGAATACTAAAATAATTATGCATTACAAAAATATAAATAAATACTTGTTATAAGCAAAAACTGTAATTTTTTAACCTTTTCTTCTCTCTCAGTGGATAATCGCTAGATCCAGCCCAGCTTCAGCCCCGGCAAACTGCAAGTCCAATAAATAGACGTGAGCGCAAATCTGAAGCCATGGCTTCATATAAAACCTTTCTAACGATCGTTTACCTCTCTCGCCAAAATGTAACAAAGGAGTTGTGCCGGAAAAGAAGTTGCCCAACGGGAGGAGGTGGTTTCGGGCTAGGAGGCGTAGCAATATGAGGAGGAGGAGGAGGAGAAGGTGGCCAGTCTCGATCTCTCAGTTTTGGACCAAGTCCAGGCCAAGCCTGTGCCAAAGCGCCCACTTCCTACTTGTTGCACGCTGCCCACCAAGCCTCCACTTAGAAGCTGCTATTGCTGCTGCTGCTGCCAGCACCACCGAGATTTGGCTGTCATTCGGTATCCTACAGTGCGCACTGGTTAGCATGGACACTGGATTTAAATAGAAAATAAATTTTGTTGTTAATATTAAATACAAAGTTCAAGTCGCTTAATAATTTCTCAGTGATCACTAAACGAAGAGTTTAAGAAAATTACTCCTTTAGCACAGACCACTGTATGTGGTAGCTGCTGCTGGCTAGGAGACTGGGAGACTGGGAGCCTAGGAAACTCGCAGGCTGAGCGGCTCTTGCAGGGACGTGGTCGCCGGGACCTCTGCGTTCCGAAGTGGCCAACGGGCCCCTTTGCATATGCGACGCCACTGCCGCCCCTACCCCCCTTCCCACGAAATAAAATCGAGGGGAAAAATGAGAAAACCCAAAAGGAGTGGACTGAGGAGGAGTGTTGCCCGGGAGGAGATACCACCGCTCACCTAACCGAAAAAGCCAAAAAAGCAAGAAACCGTGCCGAGGAAAAGACAGAGAGCAATAACCAGTTTTTGTCTCCCGAAAAAGCCAAACAAATGAAGTGAAGTCAAGAAGGGGCTTGGAGAACGGGGCAAAGACAAGACCCGGCCGAAAGAAAAGTAAGAAAAGGGGGGCCGGGGAAGAAGAACGAACGTAGCTCATGTTTACGAGTCACTGGAAGCAAGAAGAACCCGATGGAGCGGGCTTGGGGGAAGCCAGGAGGGCAGCAGGTCGGGTCGGCGCTCTTCAGCCTTAACGTTCAGCGTTAACGGCCATCATCAGATAGAGCGGAGCCAGAAGACTGCAGAACGGAGACCAAAGACTGAAGAGTTCGGCCCAAAGAGCAAAGCGGCAGCAGCAGCAGCCACCAGTACAGTTGAATTGAAGTTGTGGCAAACGGGTATTGAGGGAGTTCCAGAGTTGTTACTACGCTTTTTGTTTCTGCTGTCTCTCTGTTGTAGGAGTTTTGGCTACACAGAAGTTTAGTTACAATGCTCATTACATAGACACAGGCACACACACACTGGCCGTAGAGATACATTGTAGAACTTATAGATACATACAATTTATGTATTGCAGAGATACATAGATACTCGCTACTCGGATGCTGCTCTTGCCATTGCCTTTCTAAACTTCGGGCTTTTCCGATCTTTATCGCGGCTCAGAGCGCAAAATAAAACCAGTACAAAGCGTGATAGTCGTAAGCCTCGACTATAGGATACCTGAAGACAGCTATTAATATTTAGAATATTTGTAAAATTGCCACCTTGTTCTTATTTGTTGGATCTCTAGATCCTGAGATACTCTTTAAAGTTGGAAATAGTTATTAATTTCCCCTCCCCATACCTGCAAGGCATCATACCCCTTGACCTGTACTCGTACCCTGTATAAAAAGCAAACAAGAGTGCCGAAGAAGAACTCCCACAAAAAAGAGCGGACCATTTCTTCGGCGGCTACCCTGCCAAAAGATCTTTCTTCTCATGCATAAATTGTGAACGAAAGCAGCTCCATCCGCGGATCGGTCTTCCTAGGCTCTCTCCTCCTTCTCGGCATCATTAGTTTTGAAATTTTTATGTATTGTGCTCGGGTTTGGATATTGCATGTTGTTAGAGCTGCGATTGCCGAGGACTGTGGATTGGATTGGTTTTGTTTTGGATTGGATTGCTTGGCGATGGAGATGGAGTGGTGAACTCTGCTGCATTTCCATTTCTCCGGCTCCTCCTCCTCCTCCTCCTCCTGCTCTGGAGCTTGCCGTGTGTGTGTGTGGGTAATTGTGAAAACAATTTAGACGAATTTTCCAGTTCAATTGCGCTTTTAATTTAAATTGCTGGCAGCTTTGGCTTTTTGCTTTTGCATTTGATTTTGTTTTCTTTTTTTTTTAGTCTTAGTCGCTGGCACAAATCAATTGTCAGTCCATTTTGGAGTTGAAAGTTCCATGCGCGAAAATTGCCCAAGATGATCGTGATACCCACGATCGGGGTGCCCAATTCGATGGACAAATGGAAATGGAAATGCGACCGGGGACGGGACACTGACTGGGAATGGAAATGGTGGTAAACTCTCCCAGAGCTCCGAGCTCGGAGCTCCGAGCCGGGAATGTCAATTTGGTGGCAGTTCGATGGGAGTTAATTAACGATCGATGCTTGTTTGGGAATGATTTTTTTGAACGATCGACGGGCTGCTTAATTGATGGAATTCAGAGTGCACAGAAATATACACACACGACTTTTGTGTAGGCAAGGGGTGGGGTGGGGTTTGAGTTCAAGTATCTAAGTATCAAATATCATATTATTTCTGTAGCCCGTAAAAGGTTTTGTATTACCTCCTTCATATTTACTTAATCAGAGCTTAGCTTCTCTTGTTACTTATCCAGTAAATAAATCATTAATTCGGTAATTATTTTTATTTCTGCATGCTTGAAATTAAATTATAGTTAATTTTGTAAGTCGTCTGTGAAAGTATTAAATTTATTAAAACTTTAAATAATTAATTATGTTATAAACAAACATTCTTCAGCTATATTAAGCCTACTTTTTCACAACTTAATTATTAAAAGCTGTGTAATTAAACTACTGTATTACTACTTATCGATCGTAGTTGTAAAATTCAAAGTCGTTACTTGTTTATATTTCCATATGAGAGAATCAAATTTCCCAGAAGTGTTGACGGGTAATCATAGTTTCGCAGAATCTTAAAAGATCAGCATATCATTAGATGGATCAAGCAGCTCGCCAAGCGATCGTTAAGATCGTTACAGCCCAGAATTACCTCTCTTCAATATATAGTTTGTGCCAGTTTCCCCCTGAGCGCCCTGGGCTCCGATCATGACTCATAAACCTGGCCACGATCATCATTCAGATTGATCTCTTTCTCGGCTTGGATCTCAGGCACAACATTTTCTATTTGTAGAATGTAACAATCATTGATGACTGTTTAATAGGCAAACATTTCGAGTACTCGACTTTGTGGACTGAAAGAGGACCGCTTGTCGAGCTCCCTGGTACTTATTGACCACTTGAGGCCTTTCACCGCTGCCAGCTGGGATCGCTGGCTTCAAGTTGGAGCTAGAGCTGAAGCTGAAGCTGGAGCTGGAGCTGGAGCCCGAGACCCGCTAGTAAAATGAAACTGCACCCGAAACCGTGCCGAGACTCGGCTTGGTTTCGTTTCCAGAACATTAGGCCTAAGCTCAAATCGCCTTCTGCTGCTGTTGCTGTTGCTGCTAAATTTCACTGTTTATTTCTTGTGTGCCTCGGCTGAAATTAAAAGACTATAAACAATCGTGAGAATGGCACTTGAACATGTTCAAAACTATAATGGCCTAAAACGAAATGTGCAAGAGGAGCCCGCAAACCAAGGCTTGCGACGGGGTGCCTTGGTAACGCAACTACACTGGGAATAACTAATAAAAGATTTATGACAAAGGAGATCCTATTACTAGGGATTGATAGATATATGATATATCAGAAAATATATACTTATATATATTTTTATAAACTTTAATGTATCCAAATTTTAAGATCAAAATATATGGCAGTTAATGTTAAAATATCAATTCCCGAAGAATTATGAAGCATCTATTAGTTTGTTAGAAAGTTAACCTTTATTCCTTTTAATATCTAAGATAATTATCTAAAATTTAAATTAATAATTTAGTTATTCCTTTATTTGAATTTTTTCTTTCTGTGTGAGACAGAGATATGGCAAAGCCAACAAACGGAGCGAGCCATGGACAAGCGGCTAAATGAACAGACAGTCAATCAACTTTTAGTAAAAAGCAACAAGCTACAATAACAACAGTAACAACATTAAAGAAACTACGCCTAATGAAACCGAAGTTTGTATAGCCTTTTATGTAAGGACGAAAATAGCTGATAATTTATAAGATATATTTTGGATATAGAAAATAGATAACCCCAAAGAGGAGCACTGCTGGATGTTTCAAATTGAAAAGGAAGATGTATAGAATTCATATGTATATGGAGAAAGTGATTAGAAAAGGCCCAAATATCCTTCAAGTTTAAGAACAATTTTCGTTATAATTCTAGGTGCAAAGCTCCCACTTTCATTCCCCTTTTTCAAGCTCCCTCTCATAGCTATAATACCCCGCCACAAAAAGAGAGAAGATAAAGACCAAAAACAACCCATGATGATGACTGTGTGCTGGCACTGTCGATGACGTTGGCTTCAAAGAGAAAAGCGCGCGCTTGGCTCAAGCGAAACCATCACGAGATGGAATGAAACGGTCTTGGCCAAGATGATTTAAGCGGAGCACTGAGAAAACTATTACAAAATGATCGGAGCGAGCATCTAGAGCTAAGGCTAAAAGCTAAAACAAAATCAAATCAGGCGGCGAAGATGTGATCTCCTTGCACCCCGAGCAGCTCCGTTGTGCTTCACCGTTCGCTGTGTGCTATGCTATCGTATCGTATCGGATTGGATCGGTTCGAGACTCGATTACAATAATTACAATCAGCTACGCGCGATTCACCAAATCACAGCAACAGCAACAGCAACAACAACAGCAGGCAGCATCATCATGTTGCTGTGCATCTCACAGATACAGATACTCCGGGCAACCGCACACAGAGAGATACTAGGGGGGCAACTACAGGCAAAGTACTTTAAATAAAAGAAAAATTTATTAATTACTTGTAGATAATAATATCATATCGAAAAATCGTTAACTTTGATATAATAAAAACTTCTATAATCGAAAATATTGCATTTAACCTGTAAATATACATATTACTGAACCACATTTTCTGTCATTCTCTAATTTATTTAAATATTTGTTATAAATTATATAAATAGGATATAATTGAATTGTTTTTAATGTCCCTCCTATCGGAGCCTCACTGTATTACGTGCACATAAACAATTTTTATAAGAAATTGAAGTCAAGAAGCAGAATTAAAACAAAACTCATCAACATCAACGGACACAAACACACACCCAACAGAAGACCCGTCAATTGTGGTCGATGTGTGCGTGTATCTTTGGAGAGGTCGGAGAAGGGGGAGGGGGAGGGGGAAGAGACTCCAGGAAGACAGAGATCCATCTTCAGCATCAGAAGAGCAAAAGAAGAGTGTCTTTCAGCAGGCACAGAATCTGAAGCTCAGCTACAGAGATAAAAATGACTTTTGATCTATTTATGAACTGAAAAGAAAACACTATATTTCAATATTTATGTTTATTATTTTTTAAATTAAACAGTTTCCAGTTTAAATAAAACAAAAAACAAAAGTTTAAGATAAAAGCTAAGTAAAGAAGTCAACCTTAAAGTCTTAATATCTTTATCATATAGTTTTAGTCCCCCATTAAAGCTCATAAAATCTTTTTCTGTGCATTGAAACATCGGGGATTTCAGTTAAGGAAAAGGGCCGCCGCATCTAAGCGTGAGCCGTGTGTATCTGTGCCTTTATATCCGCATCCGTATCTGTATCTAGTAGGCTCCATTTGGCAAAGCGAATCGGGCAGAACGAGAAATTGAAAAGACAGTTACAACCTCATAATGAAGTCCCCTTTCTCCGGCAGCCCGTCTCCTGCTCTACAACATCTCCATCTCCTCCTCCACCTCCACCTCCATTTCTATCTGTATCTGTATCTTTCTCCTGGAGCTCGCTCGCTCGCTCGCTGACTGACGACTGCGAAAAGTTTACACAAAATCCAAAGCAAAACCGCATGCTACACATAAGCACAATCGCCAGCGACTCACCCATACTCAGGCCGGATCGTGATGTTGTTGTCTATATGGTATATATACTGTATATAAGGGAGCATAGCTTTATATATTGCCCAGAGTCCGAGAACAGAATTGAGCGTTAAAGCCTCTCTCGCATGCAATTTTTCCAGCTTCTCAGAGTTAAAGACTTGTTCTGTGCTAAGTTTTGTTTTTGTTTTAAAATGATAAGGCTAGGATAATGGAGTTTAGGAACCTGATATATATATACATTTGTTTATATTGATTGTTAGGAATAAGAATGCTCTGCATAATAGTTTAATTTTAAAGAACGATTTTAAATATTGCTAAAGGACACAGAATTCCTAGAGTATTTCCTGTGGCCTTATATTTGTCAGATATTTATTGAATTTTGAACGCAAATAAAACTTTTTAGTACAGAGCGGACTCTACATAATTTTTTATGAAGAAAATGATCCATAAAAATAATAATAATAATAAATACACACCACTCAGAGATGCTTTAGTTTCCTGAATCTTAAATGGGGTGAATGTGATTTATTTTTGAAGCATCTTTAGGTTAATTGATGGATATTAAAGTCTTCTCGCTTAATCGCTCCCCCAACTCCGGACCCAAGCTGGGCTTTATAGTGTTCCTTTTGGCCTTTTTGGCGGCAGATGCAACTGCAACTGCATCTGCTTGCCACAGCATCCTCAGCATTCACTTCTAGCCAAAGGCATACTCACACAGATACTCGCTACACACACACACCCACACACAGCTGCAACTGGCTTTTGGTCTATAATTCTTGTTTCTGGTTTTCGTGCTGCCAAGATAAGGAGTGGGACATGGGCCAAGCACAGAGGCCCCCACTTCGTACCCCAACCCCAGCAGCAGCAGCAGCAGCCACAACATCCTCATCATTGCGATCCCAACGGCCAACGTGATCATCATTGTTTTCCTTGGAGACGATGGCGAACAGGAGGAGGAGGTGGTGATTCCACAGGACAGGAAACAGGCAGCAGCAGCAGCAACAGCAACAGCATGGCGCTCACTCGGTCTCCCAAAGGAAGCAGCGGACCAGTAATATTTACATTTATTGCTAAATTATGCACACATTTTGTTGTTGTTGTTACTGTTGTTTTTGTTGTTGTAGTGCAGCATATTCAGGTATTTGTATTCTTATTTGCAGGCCCATCTTTTTCTCGAATAATAATTCAGTTGATAAGTCATATCTTTGGTTAAGCAAAAATGGTTCTTAAATATTTGATTAAACATTTTATTTAATTTATTCATAAAAATTGTTTCCATAAAGTAATATCTATAAATTAATACATATCAATTTCATAACTTTAAAATCCTAAATAAAAGTTAATAACAATCTCTTCTTGGTTTGTCTTTAAGAACCAACAAAAAATATATTAGGGATGCCGCAGAAATTTCTTTTTAATAGAAAATAAATTTAAAGAAAAGGAATAAAAATATTTCTTAGTCTTATTAACGATTTCCACTCTCCAGCTATTTCTTTCGTATCCCTGTTTAAATTTAAAGGAATAAATTAATTCGATAGATTCTATGGGTAACAATAATACTTTTCAATTTATAATAGTTTTGAATCTTATTTTATTTTTTATTTTTTTTTTTATTTGAAATATTTTCAACAAATAAACATAACTAATTAGGATCACTTCTTTCTAAGCGTCTTAGTGATTTTCCAGCTTGGACTCTTTCAACGCTGCAGAGATTGAGCAATCATCGCTGCTCTTCTTATTTGTTTTGGACTAAACTACGCCATTTATTAATGAGTTTGTAATTTGAATAAAATTTATGACGTGAGCCCATTTCTACGGGGTCACACAATCTCTGCGGTTTGCCATCGCATCGTTCCCCTGTCGCTGCTCCTCTCCCCATACCCCCAATTGCTTTGCTTTTCCACGGTGAAAAGCGCCTGCGATTGCTACTAATGGCCGGGAGATTTTCATGGAAAGTTGGTGCGGTTGCGCTGGTGCTTTTTCTCCTTTTCTTGCCTTATGAAAATTTCACGCCAGTCGAAAAGAATTATTAATTGCGCAGCGGCAACGGCAGCAGCACCACCACCAACCGCACACAAATTTAAAAAGTGGGAATTATGCATCGCTGCGCAGAAGCAGAACACTCACCAACACAAGCGTACAGCTGGGGAAATGGACACTGAGATAAAGTATCTTTACTTCAGTTAGTTTTAAATAATAGATAAAGATTCCCTGTTAAGAATTCAACTTTAAAGTCTTTGCAATTTATGAAGACTTTATTGAATACAATGTATATATTTTATAATATATTATATATTAAATAATAAATTTATCGTGCAGATATAAATAATAGTTTTTAGTTAGTTTTGTTCTTAGTGCATTGTATCTGTGTGTGCCTGTAAGCGCGTGTAAAATATGGTAAACATGGCAATACGTAATAACTGAAAAAAGCCAACAGCAAAAGCAACAACAAAACAGACCTAAAAACAGTGTAACAAAAAAGGGAAATATAAAATCAGGTACAAATTTTCACCAAAAACAAAAAGAAAAAAAAAACAAAGAGTTTTACATCGTTCGCTCTGTCGACGTCGGCCGTTGCATTGTCATTATCGGTGTGACATAAGAGGAGATATTAAAGGGGATTCTTTAGAATTTAAAATAATTTATTAATGAGCAATTCTACATTTATAATTTCTTTAAATTTCTTTTTAAGAAAATTCCATTAGAAATAAAATACAATTTTAGTAAATTAGTAAATTAATAAAAAGAAATTGTTAACAACTACTACAAGAATCAGGATAAATAACTTTATGTTGTGTGATTAATTTTTAAGCCCAGTACCCCCTTTCACCCCCAAAAACTACGCTCCTTGACTTCGTTGGCCGGTGTAAAGAGCCGACTCTCTGTGGGCCTGACTTTGACGATTTCGTGGTCACACAGTGTGAAGAATGGCTAGGAAATATTGTATGCACCGTTGTTTGGTGGGCTGTTACAGATTTTTACAGATTACTGAGCCAGATAACAAATGAAAGTGCCCTGGCATTTGTTTTTTTTAACTCTTTTACCAGTTGCACTGCTCGTTGGGCAGGAAAGAAAAGCCAGGAGAAGGCGATGTTTACAACAAAGAAGGGGGAAACCTTTTAGCTGTAAAGAATAACAGCGATTTGGGTGGGTTTTTGGCTTACTTACATACAATATATACCATGTATGCTTTATGGAGAAAGATCTCGGATAAGAATCTGACTGAGCTGCGCTTTGGGTTTTAGTTGGAAGAAGAAAGTCCAGTTCCAGGTGTTTCTCAAAATTCTCAAAATCAACGGCGTGAAGTGATTGATGGGATTTTACATACCATTATCTTAGAGTCTAGAGTCCAGACCTTAAGTTTTGGAGTTTGGAAGTTGTTTTGAGTATAGAAATGTAAAAAGTTAAATTTACCATGAAAATAGTACTATTTTTAGCTTGTATTAATTTGGAGATTATTTTATAGTCTTAGGTGTATTATTACAAACACATTGATAAATAACTAAATTAAAATATAAATATTTCAAATATTAAAAACGGTATAATGTGAAATGGAACACATTTTTCATTAAGTAAAAACTCGTATTTATTTCACGGGTTTAAATGGGAATTTGAAATCATTTAGATTGAAGGGAAGTTGTTTATGTTTAGGTCAGAGAAAAACAAATTGGATTTATTCATTTAATTTTTATTTTTAAAAAATAACAATAATCCTTAGTAACAGTCCTTGATTTAAATGGGAATTTGAACTGACTTTGCGGGTTAATTTATTATCGTTCTGCTTTCTTATCGATTATCGATTGTTGATTGCTTCAGGGCTGCAATTTTAAGACATTTGCCGGTCTGTTAAATCAGCTGTTGTCGACTCAGAAAAAAAAACTCCCGCGGAAAAACTAACAATTGTTGAAAAACTTATAAAAATAAACTATTAATTAAATTACAAATATTTCCAATGGCTAATTATCCGTCGCCCAAGTTTATGAAGTGCCTGCAATATGCTGCTTTTAAACATCGAGAACAGAGGCGCAAGGTGAGTTATATGAGAAGAGTTTTTCTAAAATGTCCTTTTAGATTTTACAAAAGAGCTTCTAATAACTATGTTCCTCTTCTTTTAAAGGATCCCAAGGAAACTCCATATGTAAATCATGTAATAAATGTGAGCACCATCCTTTCCGTGGAAGCTTGCATCACGGATGAGGCTGTCCTAATGGCAGCTCTCCTTCACGATGTGGTCGAAGATACGGACGCCACGTTTGCGGATGTGGAGCAGCTCTTTGGGGCCGATGTGTGCGGATTGGTGCGCGAGGTAACGGATGATAAATCCCTTGAGAAACAGGAACGAAAGCGTTTGCAAATCGAAAACGCAGCCAAAACGAGTTGCAGGGCCAAGCTCATTAAGCTGGCAGACAAGCTGGACAACCTGAGGGATCTGCAGGTCAACACGCCAACGGGATGGACAGAGGTGACAAATCAGAACCATTTGCCGAAAGAATGCCATCTAAAAGTACCTCCTTTTCCAGGAACGCCGCGATCAGTACTTTGTCTGGGCCAAGAAGGTAGTGGACAACTTGCGAGGCACCAATGCCAATCTCGAGCTCAAGCTAGACGAGATCTTCCGCCAACGAGGCCTGTTGTAAACATCAAAACCAACAGCAATTACAAACGGGAACATAATCCTCTAGTTTTTATTGTTTCGGTAAAAGTCCAGCATGAGATTGGCCAGCTTCTGTGTCTCTGCGAACGTTACGGCATTGTAAAGTGAAGCTCGAATTCCGCCGACAGAGCGATGTCCCTTCAGCTGGATCATGCCCTCCGCCTCGGCTTTGGCCAGGAACTCCTTCTCCAAAGCATCGTTGCCAGTGGCACTGCCGATACGGAAGGGCACGTTCATCCGCGAGCGAACATTCGCATCCAAGGGACAGTAGTAAAAGCCATTGGACTGCTCGATGGTGTCGTAGATGAGCTTGGACTTGGATGCGGCCAGCTTGGACATGCCTTCCACACCGCCATTCCGTTTGATCCATTTGAAGACCAAGCCCATCACATAGATGCTGGAAAGGTGACAAAGGTTTGATTAAGAATATAAAGTTTGTATTACGAACTCAGTGACTTACCCAAAAGTAGGTGGCGTGTTCAGCAGGGAGGCGTTCTTATCCATCAGCTCAAAATTTAGAATAGAAGGTGTTATCTTCAAATGCTTGCCTACCAAATCCTCCCGGACAATGATCACTGTGGTACCTGCAGGACCAATGTTTTTTTGGGCGCCGGCAAAGATCACACCAAATTTCGCCACATCGACAGGCCGGGATAGGAAGTTAGAGGACATGTCGGCCACCAGAGGAACACCCGCAGGAATCTCGGGCACAAAGTCGAACTCCACGCCCTCCACTGTCTCGTTGTCACAGTAGTAGACATAGGAGGCCTTCGGATCCAGCTTCCAGGTGCTCTGCCGCGGCACAGATGTGTACCTGTCCATCTTGGGCAGCACGGCGTTGACTGTGCCATACTGTGCTGCCTCCTTGGCCCCCTTGGAGGACCACGAGCCTGTGATCACATAGTCGGCGCTGCCAGTGATTCCAATCAGGTTCAGAGCCACTGCCGCAAACTGTCCAGTGCCGCCGCCCTGCATTAGGAGGATCTTGTAGTTGCTGGGCACATTCAAGAGCGCCCTTAGATCGTTGATGGCTGCCTCCTGGATTTTGGCATAGTTGCTGGAGCGATGGGACATCTCCATCACAGAAATGCCACTGCCATTGCAGTTGAGCAGATTGGCCTGCACTTCTTTGAGGACCTGCAATGGATAATCATATTGGGGATAAGGAGAAATGGTAAGTAGTTAGTAGTAAAAAGAAACAAAGCGCAAAGTGTAACGAAAAGTCATCTAAAAAATGCATTCACAACGAAACTGAGCTATTCATTTACAAAAGACACTTGAGACTCAAGCGGAAAAATGTTAGCTAGTAATTAAGATGATATGCATGCAAAAATAATACTTTTTTCTTCTATTACAATTAGATCACGTGTTTGCATAGGGCGTCAAAGTCATCCCGTCACTTGAAACATAGAAACATACTGACCTCTTCTGGCAACTTGGCTGGACCGGCGGCGAAATTGATAACCATGTTGTTTATGTCGTCCGCAAAGGCGTCTGCGATCTGTGAACCTCTCAGGAAAGCCGCAAAATATGAACTAAAGTGTTGAAAAGACAAGTGTTCGCCAATCGCTGATAAACGAGAGCCGGAGAAGCGGCAACAAGTCATTGTCACTGTGTGCAAAAAGTAAAAAGTGTGCGGTATACACAACAGACTCAAAACTCGCCTGACTGGACAACGAACTTGATTCGGCCAGAGGCGCATACGAAGGAGGGGCAAGTATGTTCCATAAAATATTGCTTTTAATATCGAAATTTGTAGAACTGTTAAATTTTTTTTAATGTTTCAACTTCATTAAATCATTTTAAGGAAATATTTAAAACAATCTTTTCTGTCTTACCTGAGAGTCAACTAAGAATGTATATTAAATCAAGACACAAAGCTATAAATATACGATCTCTTTTATCAACAGCGCCCCTGGACAGCAGGCGAAGCCAGACAAAGGCAATCGTTGCGGCGAATTCGCGAATTCGATCAAAACAAGTAAATATGCAACGCACGAAAACAACATGCGGCTCCTGACCCCCGCATTTTCCCCTTTTTCGCAAATTCGCGTGGGTTGCCATGCACATTTCTCGGCTGAACAACAAAAACAAGTGAAGAACTGAACTCGCAGTCTGGTAAACAAGCTCCATACAAAGTGTGTGTGTGTAAGTACTGTGTTTATATTTTATTATATATTTTTGGGTTATACGATGAGAAATGCACATGTTTGGCTTACTTTTTGAAACCTTTTTTCATAGATAAGAAATGAAACTACCGATTTTTGTTCTGTGTTTAGCTTTCATAAAATAACAAAAGAATATATCCGATGTTTTAGGATTTTTAAATATATTATTCTTTAATTTTTGATTCGTTATTTTTAAACTATTTTTATAATAACATTAAATCTTTGAAACTATTTCTATTAAATACTCAAAACTCGCAGAAGTCGTTAAGGTTTTCCCAAATATTTTAAAAGGTGGCAAAAAATAGTTAAAAAAATGACAATTTCAATAAGTTTCCAATTTAAATATTGAGTAAATTGTTCTCTTTACACAATGTTAAATTTGGTAGAATTTTTATAAGCTTCTTTTCAATTAATTTAAAACGATAAAGTTTAGAAATACCCCCCATTTTTAGTGTGTATAATTTTGTATCACACTTGGCGACACTACAGTAATTTCTGTGGCACCCCAGGGCACACTTGTAATTAATTTCTTGCAATTGATTTCTTATCCTTCGCTCTGTGCGATTAGAAGCCAGGACCGACACTACGTAACGGATGTCCCTGTCGATGCAGGCTTATGTTTTGGGCTAAATCAAATTCTTTGGCCGTCTGCGGGCGGCCCGTTGTTCTAATTACTTTATCGCACAGTTGGTCTGAAAGGTGCTTAAAGTTTCCAATTTACTTGCACGCCCGCAACCGAAAACCTAAACGAAAACGCAAACGAAACGAATTTCCAATGAGAAGAGAAGCTGCTGGCCCGCAACGTGTCTGGAAACCCAAACGTGCTCGGCCTCCTCTGGAATTGGGGGTTAAGTGGGCCGTGTAGGTGGGTCCAAGTGGGTGTCCGTCTCTGGTTTCTTATATGTATGGGCTCTCTCTCGCCCTCCTTTGCCCAGGCTGGTCATTCATAAACGTTAAGCTAAAAAGTCAATAATTTTGGCTACGTAATGTTGATTGCACGGCCCACTGGGGGGCCCATGTCCGTCCGCCCAACCGTCCGCTTGGTATTTGGAAAATCTTTAAACAACAATTTCGTTATTCGTCTTGACTAATTAGGGTCTTTACAATTTATTGCCCGGCATCAGTTGTGGGTTACAGCTGCCTTATGCTAAGTGAGTAAAAGTACATAATTTCAATACTGCGGCTCCGCCTGCACCTTGTTGACGATGTCGCTCCAGAAGGTGCCGTACTGCTGAAGCACAGTGCCCCTGAAAGTGGAGGAGAAAAAATAACAAGGGAAATGGAAAATGTGAAAGAAGATTCGGCAATCCAGCAAAGTCACAATTTTGTTTTTAATTTATACGACAAGATTGCATGTAATGTGAGACGCGGAGTCTATAAATAGGTAATAATTGATGAGTCGACAATTTCCAGGAGATTATGTTATTGGGGCGAAACAACACTGGGCTACATTTTAATTTGGTTATAAAAGTTGATGGATGGCACGGATTATTTATAAAAATTCCGGGGGGTAAGGTCTTTAGGAGGAGTTATGGGTTTTTAAATGTAAAATATCTTTCCTTAATGTTTTGAGTTAAGCAATTGATTTAATCAGTTTTTACAAATATTTAAAAGGAGTTTTTTGATTTAGGAAGTATTTGATTTAGTATTTGCTGCTCTCCTGATCGGTTAATTAATTTGTTTTTTTCAATTTACAAATCACTAATATTAATAACTTATTCGTGGGCTGCTGGAACACTTCTGAAAGTCTCAAAGCGTTAGAATTTGAAAATGGTTTATTTATTTTCCCTTTAATAAATAATATAAATATGCTATAAACTTCTCGATTTAATTCCTCACTTATCCACTCACTCAAAGAAGTATTTAGTTTCTGCTCCTCTGAAGTAAATTATTGATTAAACTTTTGAACATTAAGTGGGATGCAAATTTATGCCCGAAACTTTACTTGTCTTCCCGGTGTTTGTTTTTGATTAATTTTCAGCTGTGCACAAAGTGATAAATGACAGGGAAGTGGCCAGGGAATAACTTCCGTTTTATACACACTTCGACACCACTCCCTCGTCTGGGGGAGTGCGTGTGTGTTGGCCAGTGTAAGCAGCTGACAAAGTTGCTGTTGTCGCAGCAAAAAGCATTGACAACTTTTCTTTTTGGCGTTTGGCATCTTTGACGACGACATTTGATGCCTTTTTTTGTGGACGGATGATTAGAGACTCTGCCGGCTCCCTCTCTGACTCCGTAATAAATCAATTATATAATGCTTTTTGTGCGATTATCCGGCAAGTTTTTGTCGGCTGTCGGCCTGACAACAATTATGCCGCGCATTACATTATGTGGGTCAACGTGGCGTATGATTAATGAATCCCTTCATGGGCGACGCGATGATGGTGCTGCTTGTGCGGCTTCTACTTTTTTCCCTGATAATGATGATGATGATGATTATTATGATGATGATGGCGACTGGCGATAGGAGACACGTACTGTGCCAAAAGTGTGACAAAGTAGTAACATTGGGAGAGCCAAGAATTAGGGGTGCTAAACGTCATTTAATGAATTTATCTTGCCCGTGAAAATTGGCCATGAATTCCGTCAATTCAAGAGACTTTCAGGCGGATGTAACACTTGTACTTAATTTTACTATATTAATTTAATATTTGTTAATTAGTAGTTGTTCGCTAGTTTGTTAATTAAATTGAATTTAGTTTAAGAAATATTCACTTACGTAAAGTAAACATTTCCCCGCTTATTCTGCGGCGCCTTCCAAATGAGCTTGGCCCCCAGTTTGTCCTTCTTGTCCGCGTGCGTAATGGCCGAGCACTCCGGAATGGTCTTGGTGTTCTCGCTCTGCACCCACTCGCCGATCCACTCATTCGAGTTGGCATCGCGCGCCTGGAGGAAGAATCCCCGGAAGACCTGGCCGTGTTCCGAGTGCGGGTACACCACCACCGAGATCTGCTGGCCGGGATGATAGGTCTGAGAGTCCGCTACCACCTCGAAGGGATTCGTTTCCGCTGGCTGGCTCCTGGCTGTGCCGTGATTTGGTTGATTGGCCCGCTTTTTCACACACGTATCGGCAGGTGCTCCGTCGGGAAATGCTAAGACTGTGGAGTCCATCAGAACGATGAGCAGCAGCATGCTGGGCAGGACTTTCGCCCAGGATATCCTGTTGAAGCTGTGGTTCATGCTGGTGGTGGTTCCTTGGGGTGTATCCTAATCGTGGGAAAAAACGCGCGCACGCTCGACTAATCTAACGTCAAAACTCGGCTCGCGGCCGCCTTGGCCGTCCGTTTATAAAGCCACTTGGAGCGGTGGGCAAAGCTGTGGGACAGTGGGGGATAAGAAAATATAAATCCTATTATGCATAATTTATTTGAAAGCATTTAAACATTGCAAAGCCAGTTGCTGACAACTGTCTTTTTAAGTGCACATTATTAGGAACTTTTAATGCCAAAACTTTCTTTAAATTTAAATCGTTTTTTATGGTAAAATAATAGATTTATTATTTATAAGCCCCGCTGTCAGCTGCTATTAATTTGACCGCAATTGTGGTCGCTCAGCTGGGCTGTGGCAGCCGCGGCTGGCAACCAGTTTTTAATGATCAAAAGAGCAAATAGCCAAAACATAGTTCCAGTTCCTTTCCTGCAGACACACACCGATCCGAACTGGGTCACACTTGGGTTCCGTGGCTGTGCGACTTCAGCGGCTCTAAGTGCTCCATTGCGAAATTCTATGCTTCTAATCGCTGAAATAGTTACCGTCGTGCCGCGGCGTCGTCTGTTCAATTTTTGTTTGATTTTTGTTGAATTTTTTCACCAGCGCGTTTTAATGTTTTAATTGACAGGCAGCCGACGACGTTGGCGTTGATTTTTTGGGATTTTCTATTTCGGTTTCTGTTTCTGGCTTTTCCTCTTTGAATTTCGTTGCGTTTCGCATTTTAAAGTACGCATTTTGCAGTTGCAGTCCGCGGTTTCCTTTTCTTGTCCACCGCCAACGCCATTTTCTTGCGGAAAATTCGGTCTTTGGTAAACTTTTCTTGCGAATAGTTAATTAAATTAATTTTTTTGGGGGTGTGAGAAATCAATGAAAGTGGGTTGAGTGAAAAATGTAAAGGAAAATGCTCTCTTAAGATGCTTTAAATTTTTGAGAAATGTATTTATTAGGATTTACGATTTATTATTAATTTTTAAGAGTTATGAGTGGTTTCTTAATTATTCATCAAAGATGACAATATTGTACTTCTATTTGGGGAAAGAAAAAGTAAAAAAAATTCAAAATTTGAAAGGATTTCAGCTTTATAAATATTTTTGGCAATTATATACTACTCCACTCCAAAATATACATTTTCTGCACACAACATTTTCATTTAATTATTATAGAAAGCAGCTTTCGCACACAGCTTTCCTGGCCATACATTTTGTTTTTATTATTTTAGTTTTATTGCCAAACACATTCCCTCCACATTTGCGCACGCAAACGCTTTGAGCAAACACAATTTTAAACTCGTTCCATTAATTAAAATGTTAGCTTAAATATTTAAATGGCAAGTACCCAGCATCAGCAACTTTTTGGCAAGCCGTAATTAAATTGTTTACTCCTGTAAGAGCAGTAAGATAAATATTATTTTAGATTGCAGCATTCTCTGGGACTCGCTGAACTTTACAATTGAGTATTGCGCTTTATTTGCATTTTTGTATTGTGTGTCAGCCGCATGGCAAAAGGTCAGTTAACCCGGGGACTGATAGAATGAAAGGACGCAAGGACGTATTCATTCATTATGGATGCGGCAAATGCGAACTTTCAACTCCCTGAACTGCCGTAGTCCAGGCAGAGGCAGCTTCCCGAAAATGTTCGGCCATCGAAAATGACATTTGCGCCAACATAACACCCGGAGTTTACTTGAAACACTGCAAAAATAATCTATTGAATATTAAAGGGATACAATTATTTCGATTAGGTGTGGGATATGGTTCTGGAGGATATATCGAGGGCTCCACAGAAATCAGGAGGGTTATTTATAAATATTTCCAAAGACTTTCCTATAGTAAGTTGTATTCTTTTGGAGACATAAAGAATTTGAAATTCCCAGAAATTTCAGCAAGACCTCCCATTAATATATCATTCATTTTGCCGTTTAGTATACTACTTTTCGTTCAGTGCACCCATCCTCCGGGCAATGCATGTGAAATTCACTCGGCACTAGGTTCAGGCAAAAAGTTTTGGGAATAAAGGAAAAGGCGGCCTGCCTGCCTGCCGCCTTAAACCGATGTGCCATGTAAATAGTACGCTCGGCAGGGCCAAAGTGTTAGGGCCGGAGGAAAAGTCGGAAAATCCACTTCATCGGCGACGACGCTTGGCGCGGAAAAGTGTGTCACCTGCGGTGGGGTTGCCGCTTGAGGCACTGCGCAGGTCCTGTGAGAGGGGCCGCTGTGCCGCTTGTTGGTGTGCCGTTTTTCACCAATGCCATTTTCGCAGCTTTGCAGTTTCAAACGCAGGACCCTCGGCTTCAGAACGTGGTCAGACGTTGTAGCGCGTGGTCGTGGACTTTTCCGAGAAACATTTGAAGGGAAAAAGCTGAGGAAAATCGAAAGGCAGCGGGAGCAGGCAACAAAAGCAACAACAACAGCGGCTAACTAGAGCAAAGGAAAATTGTGTGAGCAATTTGTACTTTACTAGTAAAGTAAGGAATAAAAGCGCGAGTGAGTGCGAGCGAGCGAGTGATGATGATGAACAGCGTGCAACAGAGCAACAAAAGAAAAGAAAATACAAACAAAAAACAAGCAAACAAAATAACAAACAAAAAAGTAAAATGCGAAAAACGTGGCAAACACAAACAAAATAAAAAACGAACTCGGCCCAAAACTCGAGGCGAATAAATATTTTGCGAGCACAAACTGCAGGCTATCCGTGCTTCGGAAAAGTGAAAAGCAATCAAAGTAATAAATGAAGTGGGGCAGCCATGAGGCGAAGCCACTCCGAAGGCAAATCAAAAAAATCAATGCCTCTTTTTGCGGAATTATACGTTGCGTATACGTGATATGTACCAAAACGCCAGCCCAAGTCAAATAATAATAAAGGAAATTCTCACGTGACGCATAAAAAACCCACGGCAACTCACCCCAAATCAGACACAAATACTAAAACAAAAAAAAAAACCACACACACACCAGCAAACTCTTAGGAACTTACCTGCCTGGGACACAAATTGAAGTTTGCGAAACATATTTGCGCAGCAAAGTTGCTGCACAGTGCGAAAAAGGCTGTGATTTTAGCTTAAGAAATGTCTCTCTAAAATGTGGTTTACTTGTGGTGAAATTATATTATTAATATCCTTGCTTAAAGGTTTTTCAAGCCTGAGGAGTTTGCTATAATCCCTGCAGTGCTGAAAAGTATGCTTTAAATTTTTTCTTACCAAATTGCCTTGCAAAAAATGGTGGGTTTATTATAGGATTATCTTTTTGTAATCGAATTTGGACACAAAATTTGAGTAGTTCAAGAAACTTTAGGATCCCAGATGATTCGAGTACATTTTTAACTTATTTTACCGACTTTCTGACATCCATTGAAGGAAGTTTTCGAGGCACATTTTCTCTTAGTTTTTTCTCCTGCTAAAAATAGTTTTTTATTATTTGTTTTGTGTTGAAACTTCAGTAATATTTTCTCGCTGTGTTCGAGGACACCATATGATTATGATGAGCCTGTCTTTGGGTACTTTCGTGGCTTCGAGGCTCGACAAATGACAACAGCTGGCGGGCGGGAGGATGAGAGTTTTTGGGGCAAAAGATGGCCATTGCCTCTTTTGGCGCATTTGCTGCCGCTATTTTGCATACATTGAATTTAATGAACTGCCGCCTGTGTGTGCGGGGTGTGTGGCTGGCGGGTGCGTTGGATTTGCTTTTAATAATTTAGCGCGCTGCGGACTAAATGACGCTTTTTAAAGTACAAGCCGTCAGGCGACCCCAATATAGGCGACAAGCCCGAGATGAGGCAAAAATAAAAAAATATATATTGTATATGTAAAAAAAGAAGGAAAAACACGAACCATTTAATGCCCCTTCGCACCCCTCTCTGTGTGTTTGTGTGTGTGTGTGTTTGCAACCCCAAGTCCAACCAACACACTGGCACACTTGGCCAGAGGACTACGTCATCCTTGGAAGGCAGCAGCACCAGCAGCAGCAGCCCAACCAAAGGCAACACCAAAGCGAAACCAAACCCAAACCGAACCATACTGAAACCCCGGGCTGACTTCCTTTGGCGTCGCCACATTTTCGCATTCACAATCACATCGCGTGGCACACAGAGAGAGAAGGAGGAGGAGCACAAGAAGCCGGAGCAGTAGCAAGGGTATATCCTGGCACACACTACTAGGCCGAGCAGGCTGAGTAGGCATAGTAGGCTCCCGGCCTCCACATGCACACACTGTGGCGTGAAGTTATACGGAGCGTAGAGTTCCTTTCTCCTTCGGATCGATTTCTGTTAGCACAGACTTTGCGGCAGTTTGCCACAAGCTCACACACACACTGAGCCGAAAGTTGTGTTACTTGAGCTTGAGTTGATTTTAATATTTTATTATGCTGAAATCTATGTATTTTATTACGCTTTAAAGAAATGCTGATTAATGATTAATGAAGCGAGTAGTTTCTGGGTTTCGTAGCTTATTATTTCAGCTTATTTTTGGTATGATGATTGGCCATTGGAAAGTTTATTTAAAATTAAAAAAAAAAACCTTTAAGAATCCTTGCTTGAAATACTTTATTTAATTCCTAAAAATCTGTCTGTAGATTTTTAAAATAATATTTCTGGTTTATTCCCATTCTATAAATTATCTTTTACAGAATTTCAAGCACAAAATAAAATTATATCTTTGTGACCTAGATTTTATTGAATTAAAAATTAAGTGAATCAGTTAAGAGGTTAAAAAAATCTCCCAAATGTTCCGCTTTTAATTCATTATAAAATTTCTTATAAATCCTCTTAAAATATAGATTATATATCGCAGTGCCTTGACAGCCGTTGCAGTTTCGCTTACTTACTGTGCTTACTTTTGCACGGCAATCTGCATGCGACATGACATCGAGAGGGTCTAGCATGCATATATAGAATATATATAGCCGCCAGCTGATGGAGGGGGGAGGAGTGTCAATAGGGCGATGGAGACGTCATCAATTTTTGCTATCTATAAAAAAAAAGCGAACAAAATATTTGAGGGATGAATAAATGCCTGACGGCGACGGGGCAAGTGTTGCAGTAAATTTCGACAAGACTGACGACGATTGCCGGCATGACCCTTGACCTTCGACTTGCACCATGTGCTCGATTGGGCCCTCCGTTTATGCTTCGATTTTGCTTTCCCCTGCCCTTTCCCCTCCGTTAGAAAATCCTCGCCGGCCCCGCCGACTGCAACTGCAAAATCATTTGCCATCCGAAATCGCATGTCGTCCTGCAACAAAAATAATACGACAAAAAAGGAAGAGTACATCAAATAAAACAACAGTAATACTAAAAAAAAAAAATAAGAGGGGAAAAAGAACAAAATCCTAGAGAAGCAAAACCAGAAATCCTTGTCGCACAGTTTGCGTTTATAATTTATATTACATTCATCCAACATGTACGAGTGTATTCTCTTGTTTTAGTTGTGCATTCGGCCTTGTCTTTGGCCCAAGTAGCTTTACACTGCGAGAAGGAGCAGAGATGGTTTTACAGTCTAAGAATTTGTCATAAAGTTATAGATAACCTAGATTGTCTTTGCAGTGGGACTATAAATATTTTATAGCTTTTTTTATAAGATTATTTTGAGCATAGATGAGCGTTTGCTGGATCCCAAAGCATATTTCATTATATTTTAGTTTTTTGTAGGAAATTAGGTAATGGGAATGTCCTATAAAAGGAGAGGGCAATCCTTTTATAGGACATTCCCATTACCTAATTTATTTCCCAATATTTTCTACATTATATTTTCTATTTCTTCAATTCTTCAGATATTTAAAACATTTTAAAATTTCAAGTGGAATGTATATAATTTTTTTTTAAATTCTTTTATTACTACATTTAGTTGGTAATATTTGTAGAACACCTTCAGAATGTTTTTTATTTTTTGCAAATATTTATAGAACACTTTCCGTGTCTCCGAATTTCTGGTACCCTCTAATTTCTCTCTCTGCCTGTTTGAATCGCAAGTATCTTTATGTCTGTGAACGTATCTGTGCCTGCGGCAGAGGCCTTTAAGTACGCCCCGATGGCATTTCGGGGCTCTCTCTGCCGCTTAGCCCAAGGAGCTGGGCTGCCCGCTTTATGACTATTAAAATATGCATTTAAATACATGGCGAGCGACCTAGAGACCCCGCACATATAGCATATATATCGTATAATCTTTGATGAGGCCTCTGCCTGCGTCTGTCTCCGTGTGTGTTCCTTTGGGGCGTTGTTGAAAATTGAAATTGTGCGCTTATTTATGGAAGGGAAGGCTTCTCGAGACGCTGGCAGGCTCTCTGCTTGGCGTTGATTGCCGTAACGCCCCATTGCCTGGTACATGACTATAATAATGATTGCCATTTTTATAGGCCAGCAGCGCTGCAAAGATAAATTGTTTGCCGCCGCCTGGAAAATCGGTTTTCCTTCGACATTTGAATCCTTTTTGTGCTGGAAACTTTCTGCCCCAGACTCAGTCCCTCATCCTGCCGGGCTTCCCGGTGGGTCAGCATGAATGCCAATGAGCTCTAACCGCATTTATCCTTAAGCCAAGCTAAGTGTACACTGCGTATACTTAATTTTTTGGGTAAATAATTGAGGGAAGAAGTGCCAGAGGCCTCTCAGTTGACAGGCGCCTTCCCTAGGCGCGGTTAACATAATTGCACTAATTAATTTCGGCCGAGGTGAGTCTGTGTAGCTGTGTATCTGGCTTCTGTCCTTAAGTAGCTTAAGGATCTGGGTTAAATAATACTTGCAATGGCCAGCGGTCGTCTAAAGCGCCCCACATTTTCTGCTGATGATGACACAGACCTCCGGGGAGGAGGAGTAGGTGCTTCGAACTCCTGACACCGCCAAGTGCCCCTCATTATTATGTGTACACTCGTGGCTACATAAATGTGGGGATATATGTGGCTAAATGGGTAGCTTTATGGGTGGCTATGTGATCAAATATATATATATAGGCGAGCTGCACGTGTGGAATATTAAGCAAACTGTGCAAACAGTCGTTGTCACATTAACCATGTCATGGCAAGTGCATATGCCAGTCTATCATTCCCGACCCTTTGCGCTTGGCAGGATTGAAGATTTCTACACTGGGCAGCAAATGTAAGAATTTAGGGAGATATTTTAATTACTTTTCGGAGTATTTTTCAAAGTAAATTACAATCATTAGAATTCTAAATAATAATGAGAATGTTCGAACCATGGAATACAATTGGAAATGTGGGAGTTATATTCAAAAATATATAAATTATGTTTTTATTATGATTTAATTATAATATAGGTATAAAAACTATGATAATGTAAGCCTCCTTTTTATACATTTATTAACAAATTGGCAAGCATTTATTCTATGATATTGAGTGCTACATTTTTGTTGATATACAATATCCGACTTTACTCCACATGCTCCTAATATTATCGCCATTATCCTTAATTACCACTCATTAGATAATCGCATAAATGTAATTACGTTTTTTCGAGTGCATCCACTCCAACTAAGCCGCGTTCTATTTATGGAACAAACACGAAAAATACATATTTTTCGTGCGTGATGATCAATTGAGTGTGCGTTCCAGGCATTTCATGAGCAATTAAAATGACCGATGGCCGTCGCTCTTGGCACTCGCTTAGCGCCACTTCGCCACGCTTAGTTCCGCTAAATGGATTCCCAAGCTGATGGCCTGAGCTGGGGAAAATCCACGGGAAAAGCTGGCATAAAAGAGCATTAGTGACGCCGAAGGAGCGAAGGAGGAGGCCAACACGCCGGCAGGTGTCCTGGCAGGAAGTAGGCACTGCAACGGCACCTCGCACAACATTTCACATCGCACTTGAAACCCTTTGGCACCGAGCTTAAATATTGCAGCACTTCCATGCGATTCCTAGAAGCCACATCCGCTGGCACTTCCGGCAGCATCGAGGTTGGATGTGAGGCATAGCCAATCGATGGGTATTAATGGGCATATCCAGATTTATGGTCCACTTTCGGCTGGCTAATGGGGCGTATGATAATCGCGGCGTAAAAAATTGCCACTCTAATTTTGGTAGCTCGTCTTGTTATACCCTTGCAGGGTATATTAGTTTCAGTCAAAAGTTTGCAACGCAGTGAAGGAGGCATCTCCGACCCTATAAAGTATATATATTCTTGATCAGGATCAACGCCTGTCCGTCTGTCCGTCTGTCCCTCTGTCTGTCTACCCGTCTGTCCGTTTCTACGCAAACTAGTCCCTCAGTTTTAAAGCTATCTGAATGAAACTTTGCAGTTAGGCTTCTATATACTCTCACTCGTACATATGTCGGAAAGGGCCGGATCTGACGACTATATCATATAGCTGCCATAGGAACAATCGGAAAAATCTACGAAAAAAAATTATAACTTTGTCAGTTTTCAACCAATTTTCACCAAATTTGATATTTGCCCATTTAGTATTATTTCCGAATTTCGGTTATAATTTCATGAAAATCGGCTGACTATATCCTATAGCTTCTATAGAAACAATCAGGAAAGTAAAAAATTTTTCCTAAGCTGTTAAAAATTAAAAAAAAATGTTGGCCTTAAATTTGGTTTGCACGTTTTTGAAGGGGAAAAAAACCAACACATTAATGCTTTCAGAATTTAATTTCGTTTATTTTTGGCCAAGATATGAATTTTCAAATCTACAATTTTCCATTTTTATTTTCAAAACCTGGCTAGATCGATTCTCCCATTCATTCTAATCAAGAATATATAAGGTTTATGTAGGCAAATATGACTCCATTCTGTGTTAAAACGTATTTTAAAAGATGGTTCGAAAGGGTCGTCAGACCGAAAAAGCCACCAGCGGACAAATTTGGAACTACGGCTTGTGGGCGAAGGGGTGGTGGGGAGGGGGAAAGAGAGAGAGAGAGAACGCAATACATCGCGCTCTCTGTTTTGTTTTGATTATTGCTTACACACGCATACATATGTGTTATACGGTTTCATACTCTATGTATGTGTCCGCGATGGCGGCACAGCGATGTGTGGTTTGTTTTGATTATGTTTGGTTTTGATTATTGCTTACACACGCATACATATGTGTTAGTCGGTTTCATACTCTATGTATGTGTGCGCGATGGCCGAAGTGTAGCGGCCATCATTAGAGCTGATAAAACCGCGATATTAATCGAAGCTTAGAACAAGTGACAGGCTAAGAGGCTATCGCGGCTTTATCAGCTCTAGGAATAATGGCCGCCATACATCGCTGTGCCGCCAAATTTAATTTAACTTTTTTAAATACTGACTTTTAAATCCGTTTTAACACGAGAAATCGACCAAATAAACCCCATATATTCTTGATCAGAAGCCAGTTCCCCCGGTTTTAAAGCTATCTGAATGAAACTTTCCAGTAAGGCTTCTATATACTCTCACTCGTACATATGTCGGAACGGGCCGTATCGGACGACTATATCATATAGCTGCCATAGGAACGATCCGAAAAATTTAAAAAATAAAATTATAACTTTGTCAGTTTTTCACATATTTTCACCAAATTTGATATTTAGCCATATTTTATTATTACTGAATTTCAGTTTTAATTTCATTAAAATCGGCTGACTATATCCTATAGCTTCCATAGGAAACTTAAATTTCAAAAATAAATACATTAAGGAAACGCTGGTCTTAGATCAATCTCTGACATATAGTATTTACTGACTTTAAAGCTCAGCCTTGACTCTGGCCATCTGTTTGTCTATTTGTCTTGGCTATAACGGCAACGCCAACTATAAAATTTATCCCTCAGCTGACTTGGCCAAAAGTGCAGTGGCAGTGGCAGAAATGGGGAAATCGCTTTGCGAATTCCATACCAAATTCAGATGCATTGTTGATGGCTTTTAGCATGGCAAGCGAATTTAATGGCTTTGTTCGTACCAATTTTTGCTCACTTTTGTTCCCGGGGAAATTGCGTTAAAATTGCGACTGCAAATCAAAATCAACGCCCCGATATCCGCTCTCATTTCCTCATCTTCCCCCGGCGGCCCTTCCCCGATGGAGTCTCTCACCATCACAAAAGTGTGACATGCTGACATGACCAATAAATGGGGTGGCCTTTGCGTGCATTAGGAGGTCTCATTAACCGGTGTTCGGTTCAGTGCACACTCACAGCAGCAGGCGGGCACAGGGCGTATGAGCAATGTGACACAAACACAGGGCGTATGGATGATATGGCCCAGCACAGCTCCTATCACACAATGGCGCCATGTGGCATTTGCAGCGTGAAAATATATATGACAGCTGCAGGAGCGCAGAGAGTCAAAGCATTTATTTATAATGTGTCAGTCGGTGGCGGTGGCAAAGGTTAAATGTTGCCCATCGACTGCCAACTTCTCGGTTGGTATCTCGGTTTCTACACACAACAAAAAGGGGAGTTGATTCCTTAATTTTGTATTTTCTTTGTTGGCTTTAAAACTATTCTAAAATCGTAGAGAACTTCCATTGTTTAAATTCTTAAAAAATATGTAAAGAAAAGCTGACTGCGCTACACATTTCTTCTCTCTGTATAATCAATTGCGATGCCAACTCGATGGAAATCCGTTTACATTGAACTCGCCTTCACTTCCTTCAGCCCTCTGCCTCCTGCCTACTTCCTCCCCTTCTCTCCGCCAAGAAAGCGGAAACGGAAATGCACAAAAGGCAAAAGGCAAGCGGCTGCCACCGCCGACGACAAAAGGCGGCCAAAGTATATTTATTATCAAAGGGCAATGGGACGACATGCATCCGTTCCGGCAAGAAAGTAAGCCAATCTTTTGCCTTCCGAATATTTCTGAATTCCAGTAGTCAAATAGCGACCCTCGCAGGCCATTACTAATTGGTGGGGTGGCTTGAAAGTTTCCAGAAAGTGTACCAAGCGGGCAAATAGTGCAGGCCAGGAGAACCGCCGCTTGCCACGCCATGTTTCGTGATTTTCTTTGATTCAATGCGTTTTCAGACCCCAAAAACGCTGAAACGCCAAAGGATGAAATGGATGAAGAGGTAGTGGGTCACCGAGGAGGGGGTAGGAACCAGATGGAGCAGGTGGAGCAGGTGGAGTTGAGCTGAGGAGCAAAGGGGGTGGGTAGCCTCCGGAACACACGCCCCCGACAACGTGTACAACTCACGCCATTTCCGCTTGCCAGTCGCCTTTGCTGTTGTCGTCGTCATCATCGTCACAGTGCACTGAAAAAAAGAAAGAGGGGTGTACATAACTGTAGAAAAAAAAGCGTAAATTACATAAATTTTTTTTGAGAATTTTCTGACTGTTTCTAGAGAGAAATTAAATAGTCTGTAAGGCTTCGGAAAATCCTAGAAAACTTAAAACAAACCCCAAAATATTACTTCATTTTTAAGTGCATTAAAAAAAATAAAAAGATGGTTAAATAGAAGCAGTACAAAATGCTTAAAATACATATGTTTTTAGAGACAAATGTTTTCTAAGTTTTGAGGCAAAAAATTAATGGTTTTAAGGTGTATAAAAAATTAAAAGATTTAGAAACAGTGGGCTGCAAATTTATCTAAAAACTCTTTAGCATCGTTCAAGGTTTTAAACATTTTAAGTGTTTTAAAAACACAACGACAAATTCTTTTATTATATGCTTATATTTTAGAGTTTGTTAATCGAAATTAAGATATGAACTTTAAAAGTTATCCAAATTATACACAGATTTTGCAGCATGAATAAAATTTGCAGAATATATTTTAGGAATCTCTCAGAAATCTCTACAAAAACTCGAACTTTTTCAAGGATTCTTAAACCCATTATAAGGACCTCTTAGCTTAAATTTCTGATGGATATTTCTCGTATATACTTCACCCTCAATTCCCCTCAGTGTTTAAGGACGTGGGTAACCTTTTGTCGGCGGATTTTCGGCTCATTTTGTTTGTTTATTTGTTTGCTCGCCACGCTGGCAATACTTTATTGTATTTCGCATTTTTCGCCATTTTATTTATTGCCCTTCACATGGCAACCGAAGGCGAGCTCCAAGACCGACCTCCAGCTCCTCCTCCTGGTAGCTCCCTCCTCCCCGGTATGCTCAACAGTTTCGTCGTCGGCGATCATAATTCATGCATATTTTGTGCCTGGAGTCCTACATATAACCACTTAGTAATCCGGGCATGGGTTTCCTTGGCATGGGAGCGCGGTGGTTCACCACCCCCCGCGTGAAATGCGAACCTAAATTAATTCATAATGAGGCAGAGCCTTCGCATTTCTTTAGCCTGCATACTTTGTGGGCGATGGGCCGGTCCTCCGAAAACATTTGACAACATGCGATATTTAATTGGGTTTTAATATAGCCAGCCGACGGGGGCATTTGAAATATAAAACTAAATGTAATGTAATTTGGCCATGAATGCGATAAGGCCTTAACTCAAACCTGCGACGCAGTAAATGATTTCTGGATTTTCCCTCGCAATGAGTCACGAAAATTAACTAGAATATTCTCATTATTCTTATTAACTTTTCATGCTATTAGGGAGGAGAAGCTTTCAATTTAATTTAAAATGTAAATCAACAGCAAAACAAGCAAACATCAAAACAATTATAAAGGCCGCAGGGAATTTACTTGTTATTATTATTAATTTCCTTTGGCTGCACCTTGCAAGAGCCCAAGGATATATGCTACATACTTTGCACTGCAGTGTGCCAAAGGACTGGCATCCTGTGACCTGTAATCGACACGAATTGATTGCTCAATCGCCCAATTCATTTGAGTTTAATTTTCGCCGCACAGTTTCCACCCAGGGAAATTCCCAAAGGGAACACGAGAACGAGCCCAGAGACGCATTCAATTTGCAAAGAGTTGCGAGGGCAAATTCAATTAGCAAAATTTCATTCCTCTCAGCAGTTTTCCCCTGCCAACGTCATATTTTCCATATCTTCCTCTGACTCGGAATCGGAATCGGACTCTTGCTTGGTCTTAATTAATTCTGATTCTGGAAATTCCAATTCAATCACTGCCAACCGAAATTGAGGTCTCGCTGCGGCCAGGTAGAGCATTGATTTAATTATTGAGGCTGAGCCTTGAGTGACTTGATCTCGTTTTTGGTGATAATTACTGTAGGTTATGGAAGAAGTAACCGGGAAATTGGAAATTTAATAACCAGACCTTTGAAAATATATTTTTGCTATATTTGTAAAGTATTATTAAAACCTTATTAATTTATAAATACTTGAAAAGATAACTCAACATACATCTCCAATTTAATTAAGCCCCAAATAGACTAACACCATCTGCTGAAATAAATAAAGCAGAATTCAATTATAGCCGTAATCGATTCCAGGTTCATTTCAGACATTGAAAGATTGATTTAATCATTGAATTATATCCGCAAAACTGGATCTACGGATGCCGTTAATGATGAGTCAGTGCTGGTGGGAGCTTTGGGGCCCAAAAATATAGATATTTTCTATTAGTTCGGCTGGAATTTCAGAGCCCATTAAACGGCTCACATTGTGTGTGGGCGTCCTTCATCCTTGGCTTGGCCAGAACCAATTGTGCGGTTATCCGTCTTCGTCCCTTTGGCCCTTTGTCTTGAATTGCTCTTTGGAGTGTGTGCTGTGGTTGTGTCTGGGCGGATGTGTGTGCGTGTGCTTGTGTGCTGCTGTGCCAAAATGCCAAGCAATTTGTTCCGAACACATAAATCCTGGCAAATAATTGCTGTAATGGCACGCAGTCGCAAAGATTCCTTCTGCTGGCCCCATTTGATAGAGAGACAGAGGGCCAGAGCACTGCTTAAAATATGCATTTTGGCTTTGGTCTTTAGATTCTGCAACCAAGATTACTCCCATGATCCACCAATCAATAAAGTTTAGCATGCAGGCACTCATGGGTACAGTGGGATGTGGGTGAAGTGGACGAGTTTAACCCTTAAATTAATCTCTGTTATAATTAGTTTTTTCTCTCTCAAAAGAATACTTTGCTTAAACTGTATCCTCCGGTATTGCCTGACCGAAAGGCTATTTTTTCTGTTGCGTGATTGAATTTCAATGAGTTCAACTGTATCTATCCCGTCTATCTAGGCCCTTGTATCCTCTGAATATCTGATAGATATGCGACTGGCGCTTAGCCAAAGTGCGTTCGCTGCTTGGCGGCGTCTGTCGAGCCCACTTTGGACGCCGCTTTGTTTGCCCTCGCTCTGGCGATTCCTCTGGTTCCTCCACCCCCTCCATCTCCTAACAACCCACACATATTCTCCGCCGCCTCATCCCCTCCTCCATTTCGAGCTTCATTGTTTGCCTATGGCAAGCGCAGTGTTGTTCCTGCAAATACTCGACAACGCACACATGTGTGTCCTTTGGCATTGTTTGCTGAATTTATTGCACGAATTTCTGAATTGGCTCTTGGCGACTGTTTGTAGTTTTATTTTACTTTTATTTTTTTGTGTTATATTTTTTGTTGTATTTTTTATACCCATATAAAAGCGTGTGTGGACAGAGGCGCGTGTCCTTGAGGCTTATGCTAAAAACAATGGCTATTCCTGTCCCGTCCAAGTATTTATTGAGGCGGCCACAAAACATCACACATCCTCGGTTCCGGGGCATCCTTATATCCTGTCAGGTGGCTGCTTTATGATTTATGCTTGTGTCATGTTAATTAGCACGATCTCCGGCCTGATTAGGGTTGCCCGCGTTGCGCATACGACACGTTGTCGCTGGCCTAAATTATTCGCCACAAAAAAAAAAAACCGAAAGGAGGAAAATTCCTGCCACAGGCTAAACAAATATGACACGTGTACGTAACGCACACACCACAGTAAATACTACAGATTAGAATTTGGAACATTTTACATTACATTTTTATGAAATTATGCTTAAAATATTCCTAAAGCACGAAAAGTAATGGTTAAAGCGCGAGAATTCAGATACAAATTGGTATAAAACTGAGTGGAGTATTTTATCAACATAAAATATATTCTATAAATTGTAAATAAACTATTATGAATTTTAAAAATCATTTAATAAATATAAACTAATATTTAGAGGCCATACAAAAAAAAAATTTTGAGATTTTTTAATGTAATAAATAAATTTCCAATCAAACCCACTCCTAGCTTACAAATCCCTTTCATGAGGTCCCAAGGACTTCGGGCACACCTGACTCAACTCCTTGTCGAACTTTCGCATTGGTCAGAGAAGTCAGTGAAGTCAGCGGATAAGTATTTAATTTACTTTCTTAGAAACTTAGCTCACCTTGCCCTTTTCCTTCTGCGAATTAAGCGTAGTCACCCAGTTCAGTTCAGCGACCGGCGGCGAACAAAGGATCAGCAAGAACAAAGAAGTGCCGGCGTGGAATGAACTCCAATTTGATTTCATTACTCTCCGTAATTAGTAATTAGTGAGCAAATTGAAGCGAGGAACTCGGCTTGGATTACACGGGGGCCGTTCAGGACGAACTTTCACTGTACCCCGAAAAGCGACAAAGTTTCGGGGATGTCGTTCTGCTGCCAGAGATATTATGCTTGTAATTTCCTTGTTCGTCCTGGCTGCTGCCTTTCATGTGTCAGGCATCCGAGGACGAGGGACCTCTTCGAGTGCAGTCACATGGAATATATTGCGTATACGCCATGTAATGAATACTCTTCAGCCAATTGACAACGCCCGGAACGTATTTATGGACGAAGCGAAAAACAATTGAGGTCCTTGGAGCGAAAGGCATAAATATGCAACATGTTTCGGTGCGTGCCTCGTGCGTTTCATGGGCTTCCCTTGTCCCAGGACACATCCTGTGTCCCACAGTAATCGTAAAGCGTAAACCCAACTTAAAACCAATGAATTTGTGCCACATTCTCGTTAGGAGTAATGCATAAATTACCACAGAATGCGGATTTCCACTGTCGTCTGCCTGGCTGCCTAACTGCAAAGTCCTGAAAGTCTCCTGGCAACGAGACCATTTATTCACAACTCAGCACCCAAAGCCGGCTCATTTGGCTTATAACCAAGGCCCCCTAAAAAAAAAAACAAAGGCTTTATTTTCCTGTCAAGGCTGGGACTTTTGCTGCCTCTCTCATGTGTGTGGGATTGTTTTATCTTGATTAGCCTTTTCGTGGGAAATTTTTATAAATAGAAATGAGATTAAATACGTCTTAATGGGATTTTAAAAATATTATAAAGTGATAAATATAGGTCGAACAAGAAATGTGACTAATTTAATATTTAAACGTTTTGAAAACAGCCAAAAGTAAGCCTTAAATTTCTATGTTTATATACTTTAAATTTGCTATTTTTATTTTATTTTGAAATACGCTTAAGAAGAGATTTAAAATCTCTTGAAAATATCTGGCATCTTTAGTGATGATTATGTTAATAACATGGACTAATGTCAATGCCAAACGAAAATAGAACTTGTTTATAAAAGCTTTGCCACAAACTTCTATATATTAAAATCCATAGTAAATCTGCAGTTGTTTGTCTGCTAAACTTTTGAGGTGATTTTAATTTTCCAATAACTTTCTATGGCTTGAATATAAATTGTAGATAAAACAAGAAACACACACAAAGCCAGAAAAATGTTTATAAATCATCTACGTAGGTAGACCAGCATCCAGTCTTTATCTCAGCGTTGACCACTTTAGCCATAACCCTGATCCGACATATACATAGACACAAACGTACAAATGGCCTAAAACAATGGAATTTGCTTGACAAGGTCTTCTTGTCTACTTGCTTGTGTGTCAAAAGTTCTAAAAATAATTGTGGTTTTCATTGTTTATAGTCAAGACAACAAAAAAGCTTTATAAATAGCCGTGTGGACAATTTAAGACCTTAAATGCAAAGAAGCAGCTTGAAGGTTATTAATGTTTATTGTAGTCTATTTGTTTGCATTTCATTTAATTTCAAATCAACCACAAATGCTGTCCTTTGAATTTATATATGTATGTGTACTGGGCAATATTTTAAGAGAAAAACCATACAATCAAGTGCAAAGACAGTGGCATCTGCATGTCAAGGACGAAATAATGTATTTAAATATATTGTGGTCAGATTTTTATTGATGAAAAGTCAACTTTAAGGAAATGAAAAGCATACAATTCTTTTCTTTCATTTACAGATAATTTCTTAGCTTGCTGTTCATTTCGAATCAATAAATAAATATATTTATGGAAGTATTTAATTATAGAATGAAAGGGGTCTTTATTAATAACCTATAATTAAAGGGAGTTATTAATATTAATGTTTGAAAATTATTTTAATAATGACAAAATATACTGAAATATAAATTATTTAAAGATCCCTTTAGAAATACTTTATTTTGTATTTGAGATTGTATTTGTTTTTGTATCTGAAACCTAACTGAGGCCTTTGAAGTCCAGCAATAAATTGTATAAGCCGGCTGCTATGCATGTTTTCCAGCCAGATTCAAGCAGATATATAAATAAGCCGACATGCAGAGTGGCTGGCATACATATTTTAAGCCCAGGCTATAATCGCTGAACTAAACAAGGCGCCACTCTAGGCGCCACAACTACATGCGTTGCATGCTCGGGGAGCCATGATTTATGCATAGGCCGCAACACAACCACCACGAACACAACTCAATGTCGGGGCAATTATGAGTGAAATAATTGAAAATGGGCTTTAATTAAACGCTGCCACATTTTTAGCTTCAAAAACGGATTTGAATAGACGTCTATATCCGTAATATATCCGTCCTGTGGCCATAAGTCCAGTTGTGGGCGCGCCTAATCCAATTAACTGTCATAGACACACAAATTTGCCGTCACTCAATTTGGGGCGGGCAGCTGTGACAGTTCCGACCAGGCCCCAAAAGGGGGATCGGGTCAGAGGACAGCAAGGGAGAGGAAGCAGCCGACGCCACCACCTTGTATGTGTCAATTTTCGGTTTCAGTTACCGACTGTTGGTGGCACTTTCGGAAATTGTTTCAACAACGGTTTGTAATTTCACACGCCGCAAAGTGATTAGCCCGGCTTTGTCCTCTGACCCCCCGGAACGTTTATATCCTTGATTGAATCCCCAAACTAAAGCCAAACCTAGGCAAGGCACTGACAAAATAGCATTATTTGATTTGTTTATTAATTGGTTTAAGGTTTAAAATAGTAACTAAGTTTCAGTTACAAACTTTAACATTTAGCCACCTTTTTAGGTATTTTAAATCAGTAATGCTTTCTGGAAGATCCTAGATATTATTACCGATCTCATTTCTATGAATGATTGACGTGGTTAGAAATTAAATTATATCACTTTTAAATCAATTTTAAGTTAGGCCTGAATATCTCTAATATCTTGTGTAAAATAGGCACACCTTTAAGTTGATTTCAATTCCTAAATAAATATTTGTCTACCTTTTTCTTTTCCCGTGCCTGGCAACCGAAACTAAACCACTTTCCTTCTTTTCTTTATGCAGTGACAGCCAAATTTGATGTGAAAGCGGAAACGTGGGAAACCCAAAGGAAACGGGGGCCAACGACAACATAGTGTGTGTGCAAATTGATATAGTCCGGGGGCATTGGAGCAGCATGGATGAGGAGCACGACGACGATCGAGTAATATGAGATTAGATGGGGCTCTAGAGCCCCGGCCCCGCTACGGAGCTGAACCGTCGTTCAATTGCCGCCTGCCATCGAGGCGCTTGACCCGCGGACGATGTGAGACGACCGACCGTCGCCAGCAACCGCCGCCGTCCGTCGATGAAGACGACGAGGCCACAGATTCCGAGTGTTTGACCAACAGCAGCAGCACAAGTCACTTGTACGTAAACCAAAAAGAGGGTGTCGCAACACAAACAGCCACAAGGACACCAGCAACAGCAACACCAGCGCCCAGAGCAACACCAACCAAAGGAGCAACAGGAGGACACAATATTGTCGCCACCCTGAAAACGCGTGCCCAGCCATCGTTAATGACCATGGCGCCCAATGTGGGTCGGAAGTCGTCGTCGCAGGGATGGGCCAGGTCCTGGTCATGGGCATGGAGCCAGGGTGGGAGCCAGTTCCTATGCCTGATATCCGTAATGGCCCTGCTGCCGCCACTGACGCTGGGCGATGACGGTGATAATTTCTTTGCCGTGAATGCCTTTAGCGCGGGCCCCGAGACGACAACGCCAGAGTTCGGTAAGTAGTCCAAGTCCAAGATAAGACTGCAGCAGCAGCACTACCACCGCCAGCAGGATTATGTCCAGCCCATAGGCTTGGCCTTATAGAGGGGGAAATATAGTCCGCACACTGACGTCACCGCAGAGGAGGTGTCATATATGTATGATGCGGCTGCCTTGACAGTCTTTTGTCCCGCCTCCCTTTGCCCGAAGGCAAGGCAATTCCATTGCAATTGCATAAGCAGCTAACAGAGACAGTGGCCCACATTTTCACGAAAAAGTATGCTAAATAATTCAGTTGCAATGCGACTTTGTGGCCGGATAAATTCTGAGAGAAGGTGTCACTTCTGTTAGGATTTCAGTTATCCTTTGTGGCCTTTCGATATCTTCGGCTTTCTTAAGATAATATCAAATTAGGCTCTTCTAAAAATACTTAATATTTTTTCATTAAATTGATTGCTTTAAGTATCTAGTTTTTTCTCTTTTCAACAAAAAATAGCTGCCACAAATTCTGATACTTTAAATACTTATTTTTCCTTCAATTTTTCCCTCAGTTAATAAAGAGTCGAACCTTTTCCTTTTTAATAAACTCAATTCTTTGAGAAGCAGGCAAGCCTGCCTCAAGGCACAATTCTTTACATAATTTCCACATAGCTTCCACTGCCGTAAGCCCATAAGCCAGTGTGCTTTTTGGCTTCTTTATTCCCACTCATCCACTCATCCCTTGCCGAGCATTAAAGTAGTTTTCTCATACGAAACTTAAATGGATTTCATATGGAAAAAATGTGCCAAGTTTTGGGTGTACTCCCAGCTACTACAGAGTGTCTGTACGAGTGTAGGTAGGGTTAATGATAGCGCCGAAATAGGCAAAGTTGGCCCAGTTTGGGTTAATTATAAATGGCGGCGGGGCTAGTGCAGCTCGCTGGCTGTTTAATCACTGATATGTGCAATTTGTAGAGGGATTTTGTGGGCCATGGCAATTGGGAAATCGCTTTTTGGTGCGACTCACTATCAAAAGGCTAGCCTCGGGTCACGGACATGGTCCATAGGATGCCGCCAGGCAGCCACCACTTTGTCAACACTTTCATAGAATTTTCCCAACGAGTTTCCACGGAAACCAAATAAAATCTAGCTGCGAGGCTGCGCCAGCTGGTTTTTCTCCTCTTTTTTGCTTCCTTTTTTATCCTGTTTTACGTGGAGGGTACATCGGGGTCCATTGGGGTCGAGTTTGGCCCTAATGCAAGAGTAATAGTTGTTGATGGGATAACCTTTGTGGGCCTACAGAAATCCCCTTTTGCTTTACAAAATTCCTGAAGGCAGCAGAAGGACCTACTTTAAGGACCATTGATTTAATCAATTTAATGTTAAACAGCTCATCCTTTAACACAAATCCTTGTTTTTATTGGCTTTCCAGCTCAAGTTTAAAACTTCGAACCCTTGAAGTCCTTAGACATTTTAAAACAATTGGTTTTCAATGCTCATTTGACTTCTTTTTATTAGATATTTATTGAATATTTTTTAACACCGTCTAATTCTTTAATTTATAAATTTTTTAAAGGTATTTCAATTATTTAAGATCTCATATTTGTGGCAAATTAATAATTGAATAGTAAGTACTTTTAATCAACGAATTTTCTTTGAATTTCAAAGGTAACAAATATTTTAAACTTCAACCATTTGGCTAATTGGCTTTCTGACTTTCGATAAAGACTTCATGCATTATATTTAACTATATCCCCTTTAATTTAATGCCTTAAAAAGATTGTCTTATATTATTAAATGGAATTATCATATTAGACTTATCTTTCAATTTAATTTATTTGCCAGCTTAAAGGCTAGCGTTATTTTTTTGTATTTGCTTTCGTTTTAATTTCAAGTTTTATTTTCTGATAAACGAAAACCGCGTATTGATTTCTGGGAAGTAGCTGCCATTGATTAGATTCATGTTCAGTGCCTTTGAGAGGGGTTTCCCTCGCACGAAAATAAATCAAAAAACCCAGGTAATCAGCACCTATAATTAAAAGCAAGAAAAGAAACCGAAAACGAGGTAGCCAGAAGTCAGGCATTGCCCACTGTTACCTTCGTTCGCCTTGGTTCCATGTGGTTTATTTTTCATTTCATTTTTTATTTTAGAGCCCCTTGTAAGGCAAAGCCCTATTCATAGCCCGGTTAGTGAGTGCATTTAAAAATAAACCGCAAGCAAATAGACTTGGGCCTGCTAACAAACACATAAAGGTTAGGTTGGTCGGGCTGGGGGCTTACACACACTGTGGGCAGGCAGCTGGAAAATGGCACACCCCCGTTAGCTGCATGAGCAGCCATTTTGTTTTTGTCTTTGCCCTTCCGCTTCCGCTGGCTTAAATGGCGGGGCGCATCGCATCCGCTGCTGCTGCCTTTTCAGTCGTCGCGGTCTTGGTCGCGGTAATTACGGGCCGGGAGTATCAACAAAATTAGTGAGGCAACTGAAAAGGCAGCGACAGCTGAACACTAAGAAAAACAGGAGGATCTCTAAGGATAAATAAATTAAATAATAAATAAGTTTAGATATATAAACAGGTTTTTTCCCAGGTAATATCAAAGAGAAGCAAACTCTATTTCGTTATGCAGGGAACATATATGAAACCTCATCATATCTCAATTATTTTTGCCGTGTGAGAACCTGAGATTTCTCACACATTGTCGGTTTTGGCCCCGTTGGTGAGGAGAGTTGCTCCCAAGAGCTTAATTAAGATGTGAAGGGCCGCCGCCAACTCGAGTGTGTGCGTCGTCGTGAGTCATGTTTTTATTCTATTCAAACTTAATGAAGGATTCCTAGTGCAGCCCCGGGTGTATCCTCCAATCCTCGGAAGCTCCATATCCTCGGGGGAATAGAAAAATCCACACACTCACAAGCACAAACACCTCTCTCCAAGGCTGCTAAAGAATTTACATTTTAATCTGCCGCCAAAGTCGTTGGGGGATTTCCAAAATAAAAAAAGGAATGAATGAAAGAAAAAACAAACACTTTGCTAAAGTTTTTCCCCAGCTTTTGTATATTGATATGGGAAAGTTTTTGTGTGGCTGTTTTTCATTACAAATTTTACGCCTGGGATTAGTCACGTTTCCTTTTCGCTAACCCAAATCCTTGTCTTATCCTTTTGCACAGATTATGCAAGCCGCGGCCAGAAGAAGTTTGGGGACAAGTGCGAGAACACCTTGGAGTGCGGCTTCCCGGGCTCCATATGCGATCCCAAGAAGAAGTCCTGCCAGTGTACCGAGGATCTGCCCGTCACCAATCACATTGATAAATGTGGCAAAGGTAAGGCCATTACTGTTGAACCTTTTCCTTCGCCCTTTTCCACCCCCCTATTTTCCGCTGTCACTCTGCCAAGTTTTCATTAAAAAAGCTGCAACGGCAGCAGCTACCCACAGCCTGGCTTTGATTGCGGGGCGCAGCCACAAATCCTGTTTTTCTGTAAATTAAAATAGAAAACTTGGCAACAGCAGCAGCAGCAGGAGGATTGGGTTTCTGTCCCGGAACCCCCAACTAATGCAAGTTTGACATAATTATAATATATACGCTATAGATAGACACGTGCGCTTCTGTAAATGAATATCAAATTAAGAAATCAAGACATTCCCAATGCATATTTATGGCCTGGCCACCGATTGAGGGGAGCCACTGTCATTCGAAGATCTATTTTTATGGGCATGACTCAAAAATATCTAAAGATCGGCTCTGACAGCCCTGACAGTCAGTCAGTCAGACAGTCAGTCAGATGTGGACTCTGTCCCTGTATCTGTATCTGCTTGTGTATCTGCCCGGTAATCCCTCGGTTGTTCCATGATAATATTTTGTCACCGCCGGACAAAGTGGCCAAAGCAGTGGAAAGTCAATCGCACTTCAATCGAAGCCATTAAATCAATCCGCAAACAGGAGCGACAGTTAACAAATATGTGTTCCGCCAGATATCGGGGCAGACGGCATGTTTTGTGCACTGAAAAAACTAGTTACGAATTTATAAATATGATTTACTTTGAAAAATCAAGATCTTAATGATTTATAGGTTTTAAATAAAGCTTTAGGGCAGTTCAAAATATTTAAAAATCGCAATAAAATGATATTGTTTAAGGATCTGTCTAAGAAATCTTAGGAATACCTTTATCCTTGCTACAGTGTACAAATCCTTACCATTTGTCAGCTTAACTGATTAAATTTCTCTTTCTTTCCGATTCAAACTCCGTTCCTGATTCTGTTCCTGATGCCCTCGTTGGATTTTCTGATTCCTGGATTCCTCAGAGGCCGCCGTGAACGAGTCCTGCTTCTTCAATGAGCAATGCGAGATGCGTTACTTTCAGACGGAATGCCGAGACGGACGGTGCGTCTGCCGCTTCGAGATGTCGCCCATTTGGGCCAAGGATGGGTCCGTGGAGTGCAAAGGTCGGTGGCTGCCGGGCAGTGGATATGGAAGTGGATGTGGATGTGGAACTGTGTTTGGTTAATGGACTGATGTCTTGTTGCTGTGTCGTTGCAGGGCGCCAGGATAAGCGGGGACCCGAGACCTACATCGATCCGGCCATGATTGGCGTGCTGGTAGGAATGGCATTGATGTTTGTTATTATTTGTGTCGTCCTGCGATTGTTTAGCCAGTGAGTAAATTGCAATGCAAACATCTTCACAGCCCCCCGGCACCGCACACTCAGCACACACTCGAGCTTACTCGCACACTATTTAAACAGGGAATCTAGGTCAATAGTTATTTGCTATGAATTTTACGGGAGAGAGTGTGGCTTGAAAGGAATTGTATATTTATTATTGAGATTAATAAACATTCTGGAGCTCAAGTTTATGGCAGGTTTATTGGTATGAAAATTCTTGGCATATTAATAATATTGCTTATAACTTAACCTTTGCAATATCCAAGTAGTTTATGGTATTAAATTTCTATAAATAATATTAGCAATATTTTTGCTGCATTCTATTTGACTTGTTTTATGTTTTCATTATTGTTTTCTATTAGAACAAGAAATAAGCTATAAATACATCTCTTATATAAATCGAAAACATAATTAAAGCACTTTCTTTTACAATCTGCCAAGGCAGCTCCTCTAACCACTGTGCATATCAGCGACCTTTGATCTTAGTTCCAAATATCTCGTCTCATGGTATCTCATCTCATCTAAGCCCATCCGAAGCGCTTGTTCGCCAATAAACTGGGTCAATTGGCCTGTCGATGCTTCGATGGGGCTTCTTCATTAATTTGTGGTTGGTTGCTGGGCAAAGAGATACATAATTCGAGCACCAATTAATTTTCTAGTCTGTTGAACAGAAAGCTGTAGCATTAATTGGCGGCGCTGCTATCACTATCACACACCCCAGCACATCCGCTTGTCATGCTCCTCCTCCATCTGGCTCCTCCTCCGCCTGGAATGTAACTAATTTCTGGCTGAATAATTTACTTTTTATTTTTTTTTGCAGGGCTCGCTGGCGTGAAAACCGGACCATCTTCAATACGCCGAATCCGCGCCTGATGAACGTCTCTTTGCTGAGGGACAGCAAGCTGCTCCATGGACAGGAGCGTCGCGGTTCCCGGATGTCGGTGCGAGCGCCATCCCGACAGCCCAGCATGGCCTCGCTGCGTCCCCATTCGCCGAATCCGTCGCTAGGTAAGACAGGTTTGTATCCATTACTAATACCTCCGTTACTCCGATTCCATATCCTTTGGAGTTGGAGCTGGAATCAATATCGATTGTCCTTGCCCTATTTCTCTCTGTCGCTCTGGTCTGTCGCGATTGCATCTTTGGTTCTTACATTTTTTCCTGGTTTATAATTTCATCATTTAAGCTGAGTTTTCTCAAAAAAGGCTTGGAAAATGGCAAACGATATTCCATCAATATTTTATGGAAAGATTATAATATATATATTATAAAAAATCTCATTAAATATTTAATTTCATATAAAATAAATTGTTTCCCCTTCTGTTTGCCATTTTCCGAGCCCTGCATTTGTCGACAGCTTGCCAAACCTTCTTATTACAGCCAAACTATACGAACAGAGAAAGAGATACCCTTAAATACTTACCCAATCAATCAATCAGTCAGCCAGTCAGTCAATCAGTCAGCAATTGATCAGTCAGTCACCAAAAACAAGAACGAACCAAATCACCCAAAACCAACCCAAAACTAAAGACACTCGGGGGTATGGTTGCACCCGAAAAACGTGATGGGAGTGTGATGAAAGCCCCTTGAAATTGGACAGAACAGGGAAAGTTTATCTGACCTTGGACAGTGGGGAACATTTGCATAGATAAATAATTCATAGGAGAATAATTAACAACTTTTTCCAAGAGTTTATACATGAAAACCAGAACTTAATGAACTTACAAGTGGCTTTTTGACAGAATTAAGCTGATTTAGCATCCTTAATGAAATGTAAAGACCATGTAAAGGGGAAAACTTATTTGAAATTTAATATAAAATAGACCAGATATAACTTTACCCTTTGACTAACATAAAAAGCTCAAAAGATTCATTTTAAATATAAATAATTGGTCTTTATTAGCTATTAATTCTGTGGAGATTTATTTGTAATTGAAAATCAGAACTTAATTATCTGAAATTAACTTCCTTTGAAGTTAAATGAAATTTAAATCCCTTAAAAAATTCAAAATCTTTTAATTTAAAAGCAGATTCTTTTAATTGAGATAAAATCAAATCAAGAAATAAAGCATAATTCGGCTCAGCTTGCAGTTTGCACTTTAACCATTCCTCTACACAAGAAGATATGAAGCAACTTAAAAATAAATAATTGCTCAGTATTATCTATAAAATTCCTTCAACTTGAGAGCCATAAAATGATTTTAAACTATGATTTATTGGTCTGAAAATCCCTTTAATTTATTATTGAAGCCCGCAACTAATGGACTGGGCAGCATAGTGGTCATATTAGCCACCGTTCTGCCTGTTTTCCTCCTCTTTTTTTGGCTGGGGGCTCAATCAATTTGACTGACAGTTTAAGAAGCGTTTTACTCAACGCCATTACGGCGATAATTGTTGTTGTGCTAAGCCCAGCGGACAGTTGTTTGAAATTACCTTCCATTTTTTCTGTTTTTGGGTTATTTATATTGTTATTTGAGTTTCTGGCCCCTCGCAACCCTCAATGTCGCGTGCTGAAAGCGAAAATATTAAACGTATTCCAACCACTCATATTCCCCGTCGCCCACCAACAAATATATAAACACACAAACGAACCCAAACAACCAAACACGAACAAACTCGGAACAAAACACAAATAAACCCCACGGAAAACGGCAAACGGAAAACCCAACGACTCGGACTCGAAACCCAAAAGGACGCATGATCCGCTCGAAGAGCAACACGCGCTCCAGTGACTCGCGGGTCAGCGACGTGTCCACCTGCTCCCGCCTGCTGGAGCACCCGCATCCACACTCACATCCGCATTCGCATCCAAGCGCCGCCAGCCAGCACAACCTGGTCCACAGCCATTTTTTGCCCTATGTGCCAACAACAGCGACGCCCAGCACTGTTACAGTCGCGGCCCATACAGTCACGACCACCACAACGTATGCTGCCACCTCGGCCACGCCTTCGCCCACGCCCACGCCTACGCCAACGCCCCTGCCAAGCACCAGCAGCACCACCTACGATGTGTCCATGGCGGGGTCAATGGCACCAGCAGCCTGCGGCAGAACGAACAAGTTCTAGAGAACGCCGCATATATATCGCAAACAATATATATCATAGATCATGTGTATCTGTCTGTAAAACGTATCACATCATTGAAAAGCAAAGAAAACGCTAAGAAACGCTTCCATATCGGGGTCCAAGAGGTAGGCAGACCTGCGAGCAGCATATAAACCCACAAAAACTATAGAAGAAACCCACTAAAAACCCACCAGTCTGTGCGTAGTGTTCTCATAAAAGTTGATGTCCTCGTCTAGCGAACTTTGTTGTGTCCAAAAAGTACAATTGTAATCGTACCTGTAATTCGTATTTGTATAGTTGCGGGAAATAGGGTTACTGGAATCGGTTATTGAAAGGGTTATCTTTGAAATCCTTGATATTTATATTCCTCAAACAAGAATTTAATATTCTTATTCTATTTCTTGTTTTTAGTCACTTTTTATACCATGTACCAAAGGTACAAAGGTATTATAGTTTTGTGCGAGTGCGATTTTCTGTAACAGGCAGAAGGAGGCGTGGCAGACCCCCAAAAGTTACCTAAATATTGGTCAGGACCACTAAAGGAGTCGATATAGCCATGTCCGTCTGTCCGTCCGTCCGTCCGTCCGTCTGTCCGTCTGTCCGTCTGTCCGTCTGTCCGTCTGTCTGTATGAACGCCCAGATCTCAGAGACTATAAGAGCTAGAGACACCAAACTTGGGATTTAGACTTCTTATATCTGCACGCAGATCAAGTTTGTTTTAAATTTTTGCTGCTCCCCTTTTTGGAGGAGCTATTTGAAAAAAACGTATATCTCCGAAATTTATAAAGTTATGTAAACCATTTTAAAAAAGCTTAATGCATTTTATCAAAATACACAGACTGTCCAAATTTTATTGCGATCGTGTCATAAATAGCGGAGATATAGGCTTTTTACTTTATACACATTACGTGTACAAGAGGCAGCCCAGGCAGAGGGCTCCAAATAAATCAAAACGTTCATTAAACATTTTACTTATGTTCATATTACTATGAAAATAGGATTACTCATTTTGAATTGGTTGGTGGCGCAGCTGGCTAAGCTGAAGTCTTTTTCAAATGTTAGTTGTCACGGGTTCGAATCCCGTCGGCGACGAGCGAAATCTTTTTTATTTTTAGCAATTTTTTTTTTTTTTTCCAGTACATTAAAATAATTACAGTATTTAATACTAAAAAATAAAAAAATGCAAGCAAAGAACTATACTTAATGTTTTGAAAATGAAAAAATTCCTTATGGCTGCGCGGTTGATTCGAACCCAGGCCAATTGCTTACAAAAATGTATGTGTAGCTTTACCCACTGAGCTATCGACTTTGCTCTTGAATGGGAAGACATTTGCATTATATGTAAATTTGTCTCAGTTTTTTATTCTTATTCTCTTTCTTTTATATAATTTTGGGACGCGCCTTGTAATGGTACATGGTATTCTACTGTCGGGACACCCGACTGTATGTCCATCTTGTTACTATTATCAAAGCATAGAATGCGTCTGTTTCTGTTTAAATGAAAGTATATATTCCTTTGAAACTATTTTTCATCTATGGAGAATATTTATGTAAATTTATAACAACTTCCCATTGAAGCTCAGCTTCCTTCTGACGATTTAATAATAATAAAATAACAATGATCTTCATGCTGTGTAATTTTCTTTATTTAATATAATCCCCAGCCGATTATTTCCCTGAGCTGTAATGATTTAAAATGTATTTACTTATACAAACATTCCAGCTAGATCTTAGATCCCTCCTTAAACCCTTTTAAACCTTCATGAATTTCAAAGATATCTCTAGTTTATAACCGATTTCAGGCGGCCCTTTTCCCCCACTATACTACTCGTAGTCGTTCGTTGTACTCGTTGTTGTTCTTGTTCTTGGCTCGCAGTGTTGTTATCCTAGAATGTAAGCTGTAGTCGAGAGTTACTACCAAATACTCCAACCTCCACTACTCCTGCCACCGCTAACTAGAAACTCCCTAGAGAAACACCCAACAAGAATACAAGATACCAGACACAGATACAAGAATAAACGAACGTAGATACTCTAAATCTAACTCTTACTCTACCAAGAAAAACCGTCATCGAAACCTATCTCTTTCTTAACCTATTTTAATCCATTGCAGCATCCCCTCTTTAGTTGAGTTTTCGCCTTTGGTTTCCTTCCTTTCTAGCACGGCTACATATAGTTTCCTTACTTAACTCTGGCTTCGTAAATTATTAATACCAAGTAGAAGGGGGCTCGAGTGCGAGCGCCCCGTTGAGACCACATTGCTGTTGTCCTGTTGTGATGCCCAACGATAACTTCCCTGTCAGCCGGTTATCCGTAGAGTGTAGTGGCAGTTGCCAGTGATCTTTTGGATTCTAATGCTTTTCCCCTTTCTCAGGCTCACATTCCGAATCGCATGGCAGTGCCAGCAACGCCTCCGCCACCTCGGTGCGTTCCAATCGCAGCAACTCGGTGGCTCCCGGCAAGGTGGCATCCGCGCACCATGAGCGTCATGGATCGGCCCATCGTCAGCACCATGGCCACCACCAGCAGCATCAGCAGCAGCAGCACCACCACCAGCAGCTGGAGTCGCCCCAGGAGCAGCAGGCGCTGACCACCAACATCACAACCAATCCGGTGGCCGAGAGCGTCACCGTGGAGATCATAGAGCCGGGACACAAGTAGGATGCGGATGGGCTAACAATAATTCAAGGATAAAGCGAGACACGACTAACTGGCTAACTCTCTGGACACGGAAAACACTTAAAGATCACGATAATGCGCACGCGATAATAATAACATTACGAACACAGAATATACACACCACACACATGACGACGCCATTCGTTGGACTCTCTTTTTTCGAAACATTAATGGAACACACACCTTTTTTTAATGGCAAACAATTATATAGACAATTATATAATTATACCATACACACCAAGAACGCTAAATGAATTACTAACACCGTAACAACAAATAATTGAAAAAAAGATAGAAAGAAAAACAACTTGCATAACAAATTCATACTACTCTATTTTTTTCAACCAAAAAAATAACAAACCAAGCTAAGCAAAGGCAAACTTTATTAATTTAACATAGAGAATAATATTGTAATGCAGTTTATATATATTAAACTAAGCTTTGGGTTAAAGGCTTTAAGGATTAACAAGAAACAAAACAAACACACCGCGTAGAGGCAGCCTAGAGAGCAGATCTCACTTGTAGTGTTCCCATAGAGCCAGCAGGCCCGGACAGCTGACACACAACGCCTTATCTATATAGTACTTTATAGTGACAAAGCTCTAGCTCTCCCAATCGCCGCTCTAGCTCCCAAAATATGGATGTTATTAAACCCAAAAAAATACATAAAAAGAAATTTAAAAAAGAACCGAAAATAGAAAGAGAAATACAAGTCGGTGGGAGAAGGACGAAATATTTAACAACCTCGGGACCATATTTTATAATCAAAATATGCGTTTCATTGCGAAGCACGCACATTCACATTACTCTTGATTTTGGTTCCACAACTATATTTCCAACTATATTTGTAAACCAGCTTTGGGAACACACCTTACACACAATGATGTAAGGGATAATGATTATACAAGACGGCTTAAATCTAAATTGACTTCCAATTGAAAGCTATATAGGGATGCTACTATCTTATATTATATTTTCCTTAGTTCCCAAAATCAAAAAATGTCACAGAAGCACTCGAGAACATTTACACGGACTTGCCATTGTGCTAGTCCAGAATAGGGGAAGATTCTGGGGTCTGTCCAATGCCAAGTTCGGATCTCTCTCCCGTTTTATAGGCATAGGAATATATAGAACTTTGACGATATATACGATGATAAGGTTTAGTTGGAAGAAAACCCCAAGGAAACCGCGTACAGAAACCGATACAATTCTCATTTTTGCTTTTGTGCTCAATCAAAGAAGCTTAACTGTGAGAAAATACAAAAAATGAATACAAACGTAGAGTTGCTTGGAGAACTTCTAGCTAAAAACAATTAAAGTTAGAGAAAAAAATGAATAAAATTGAAAAAAAAAACATTTTATTAAAGCATCGAATTTTTCTTAACAAAAAACGAAAAACAAAAAATGAGCAAACAAACAATCTTATTTCTAGGACAAACCAAATCTAGTTACTTATTTACATTCAATATTGAAAAACAAACAAAAAACAATTTAGACTTTGGAATTTGGGGAAGAATTTCAAGGTTTAACTTTGTTTTTTAACACTCTACATTTAAGCACAAGAAATACAAGAAATCACTGATTTTTCTATTTACATCAAAAGATAAATTAATAAATAATGTTGAAGGCAGACTTTAAGCGAATTTTAAATAAGCTAAAACGAACAAGCGGAGAACGAAGAGAATATTTTAAAAACCAATTATATATACATACATGAATATGCTTTATTTACTTTAAATATATTTACATTATATACACAAGAAGAACAACCTACATACATACAACTATATTATATGAAAAAAAGAAGGAAAGAAAACTTGTATTAAACAAAAACCAGAATGCGATAAATTCATTTACACTCTACCAAAAAGGGAAATTTTATATATGAATGCTAATCTTATATACATCTAGAATCCAAATGCCATATATATTATCGCACATCTAAGTTAAAACTAAATCTTTAAGCCTAGAAGAGCCGAAAAGCCGAAGAGCTGAAGAGCAGAGGAACTTGTAGAGTTCAGCAAACGAAAGAAAACAAAACAAACATTTCGATATTTCTCATGTGACTTGAAACCAAAGGACAACTACTAGCAAGGATCTCGTAGTTAGTAGAGAGAGCGAATCAAAGCCAGACAGTACGAGTAGCTGAAATTAGAGGACATACAACAAAATACAAAATAAACAAACAAACAAAAACGAAAACCTGCTGCAAGGATAATTGCTTTTTCCAACAAAACCTTCATTCGAGAAGACGAGTCAGCAGAAGTACGAGTATATATTATAAAGTACATATTAAATATATATACATATATATAAACTATATTTAAAGATCAGTTCACTATAATAAAGTCTATAATTACCATACCTTACAGAACAAACCAGCCCTCGGGGCTCTCTTTTATTGATTTATATTTCCCTATCCCAGTCTTTCACAGCGTCGTCCCCTTGTAGCCCACCTCCAGCAAGGAGTTCCTTTCCTCCGTCTTCTTGCCCAGCACCCGCTTCCGGTAGCTCTGCTCGGCCAGGTACCGCAGATGCTGGGCCGTGCCCACGCCCGTCTTCTCCACGAAACGATGCAGGTAGCCGTGCCTGTTGTGGAGCAGCTCGTGGGGGTGCCCAAGCTCCACCACTCGGCCCATGTCCACCACCATCACCCGATCGTTGTCCATCACCGTGTGCAGACGATGGGCAATGGTCAGGACGGTGCAGTGGGCGAACTTGGTGTGTATGGCCTCCTGGATGAGATTGTCGGTCCTAGAAACGAAGAATGGGGTTAAGAATTATTTAGATTTTGGCAAATATATTTGGTAAATTGGTTTCCTAATTATATTTACTCTAAATCTAATGCTAAATGCCCTGTTTATTATCTGTTCCTACGCTGCATTAAAACTAACTAAACAAAGCCCATTTTATTTATACACAATAACCTTTCCAATGACCTTTTTAAAATGACAAATATTATAAATTAAAACTTATAGATAAAACACGCACTTTTTGTATGCCGGCAAAGTAATGTAAGTGACTTGGTCATGACCGATAATAATAAGTTTGATCTTTGGTGACACTTGTGATACTTTTGGTAGACTTTTGATCTTTGGTTTGTTTAGGGAATTATTCAATCAATCATTAACTATAGCGGCTTCCAAAAAAACTGTAGTCAGCTGATGCCACAGAGACATCAAATAAAGTTTAGTCAAATATATAAAAACGAGAAAGGAAGCTAACTTCGGTTTGCCGAATTTTATCATTAAAATTTTTAAAAATTGTCCAACATTGATTTTGATTTGATTTGATTTGATTTACCCACAGAAATTAAAGCGATAACGAGAAAAGAAGCAAACTTAGATTCAACGTTTATCTATCCTTGCATTTTTCATTTTTTCAAATTATTAATAAACTTACTGTGGATCCACATTGGCCGTTGCCTCGTCCATAATGAGTATCTTATTCTGACGAAGCAGGGCCCTAGCCAGGCAGACCTGCTGCCTTTGGCCCATGCTGAAGTTTGCCCCACAGTCGTGGACGCGACAGTAGATGCCGTCCTTTAGGTTCGAGACGATTTCCTTCAGCTTGACGGCCTCCAGGGCCTGCCACAGCTCCGCGTCCGACTTCTCCTCGAACGGGTCGAGGTTGAAGCGGAGCGAACCCGAGAAAAGGATAGGATCCTGCGGTATAATCGAGATCCTGCGACGCAGATCGTGCAGTCCCAATTCCGATGTCTCGAAGCCATCGATGGCAATGTGGCCATCAATGTGAGCTAGCCGGAAGAGGGCTGCCACTATGGAGGACTTGCCAGCCGCCGTGTGACCCACGATCCCGATCTTCTCCTCGCCGCGAATCGTAAAGTTCAGACCCTTGAGGATGTAGGGTCCGTGGTCGCTATACTTCAGCCTTAGATCGCGGAAGTCCAGCTGTCCGCTACTGGGCCATTGAGCCGGCAGATTCACCGACTCTTCCGTCTCGTAGGCCGGCTCCGAGGGTATATTGGCGTACTCCAGGACCCGCTCCACACTGGTCATATTGTTCTCCAGCTCCACCGTCTGGCGCATTCCCGCCTGGCACATCAGCACCAGCTTCATGGACTGAGTAATGGCCAGGCCCACATCCCCACTGTAGTATCCTCGACTCCTATCGAAGATCAGGAAGCTAAATGTCACCGCCAGGATATACAGCACGCAGATCAGGTCCGTCCAGAAGGCGAAGGCCCGATTGATGCTCACATGGAGGTAGAGTGCCGAAGTGTTCTCGTTCTGGTAATGATGGAAGTCCTGCTCCATGCGCTTGGCCCCATTGAGAGCACGAATGGTGGCCAGTCCCCGGAAGGTGGCATTCGTATGGGAGTAGATGGGACTGCGGGCTGTGAAAATTGTATTAAATTTTAACAGTAAATTAGAAACGGAATTTGGATCATAAATCCCAATAATAAATCTTCAAAGAAATACTATATGTTTCTTCAATTACTTACAGATAGTTTCAATCCTCTTCAGACTCCTGCTGGCTCCTATGTACAGGCACCGACATCCATACAGCAGAGCCACCACCACGATGGCAGGAATAAGGAGCCAAATATTGGCTGTGCTGACGACCGCAAGTACAGCCAAGCCATTCACCACAAACTCAATGGAGTCCATCAGCGAGGCGGGCAGGTTGATATCGATAGCCAGGATGTCGCTGGAGAAGCGATTGAGGATCCGGCCAGAGGTGGCCAGCGTAAAGAACTGCATGCAGGCACTGATGATGCCCCGAAAGAGATAATTGTGGATCCTCAAGGATATCCTTAAGGTCATTGCAAAGAATCCGAAGGTGCGCAGCACATAGAAGATGAGGGTGCTCAGGATGAGCAGCGTGTACAGGATAACCATGTGCATGCGAGTCTTGTGGTATTCCGGGATGGGTTCGTGCTGATTGGGCTCCGTCTCCTCCCAAGTGGCCCTGAAGAAGAGATCAATTATTTATTTATTTTTGGTTGAATTTAAACCACACGCAAAGGATATATAGATTTTGTGTTTGTATCCTAAATTCTATTCTAAACTAATTATATTCTTGCTTCAAAATTGAATTCATTTACTTGATTTTTTTCGTATTAAAGAAGGGGAATTTTGTTTAGTTTTGCTAAATGAGAAATCAGTGACGCGCTGATTTTTAGATTCCGGAATAGCCATATAACATGTGGCGTCCAGATAGCAGAGCCTGCCCCATCTGCTCGGAAATACCGCCAATATTTATGGCAATAAACAACTGGAACAGGTAGACGAGTGTTTTTTTTTTATCAATCTCTCGTGTTATTAACCTTGTAGCTATAAATCATAAATCAGACTATCTGTGACTCATATTTCCGCGTTAATTTCAGACAAAGCCTAAATCTTTTTAATATTTTAATAATAATAATTAATTATTTTAATTCACTTTTAACATACTATAAAAACTTTGCAACTTACAGCATTATAAATACCATTTCAGAACTAATAATAAATTAAATCTTGTACATATAACTCACCACTTGGACAAAAAGATATCCATGGTGGCCTCCGAGGCACGAGCCACCACAAACAGCAGCAGGATCAGCACCACCACCAAAGGATGCCCCAGAACCTTGAGGTACGCCCGATAGGTATTAAGCTTGACAGAGCCACGATGCTGCTGCTCCTTGAATTGCTGCTCCAGCTGGTGCCGATCGAGATGCTCCTCCTGGGACAAAGACTTCCTTGGCTCCGGATCCTCATAGACACTATCCGTGCGCATTGCCCGCAGCTTGGCCACCTCGGCATCGTTGGCCACCGACATTCGGAAGCGGATGAGCTTCTTCAGAGCATCGTACTGACCCTGAATGGAGATTCGTCCGCCCTCGAGCAGCACCAGGTGGTCGACATGCCGGAGCAGCTGCACCCGATGCGTGACTAGGACGCGGATCTTCTTGCACAGGAACTCGTTGAGGCAGCGATCCAGCAGGATCTTGCTGATGTTCGAGTCCACGGCGGAGAGTGGATCATCCAGCAGATAAATATCCGCCTTGCGGTAGACGGCTCTCGCCAGACTGACCCTGGCCTTCTGCCCTCCACTAAGACTAGCTCCGCCCTCACCCACTCGGGTGTTGTCACCCGCCGGCAAGTGCTCTAAGTCCTTGTCCAGGTGACACACTCGCAGGACCTCGTGGTAGCGCTGCTCGTCGTAGGGCTCCGTGAAGAGGATATTCTCGCGCAGACTGCCCCGGAGCAGCCAGGGCTCCTGGGGAGCATAGCTCAGGACACCATTAAGCTCCACGCTGCCACCGATGATGTCCAGCTCACCAAGAATCGCCTGGAGCAGGGTGCTCTTGCCGGCGCCCACGGTGCCCACGATGCCGACGAACTGCTGGTCGCTGGCCTGGAAGCTCACGTCCTCAATGTGGCGATGTCGCTTCTCCTGCTGCGCCTGATCCCAGCTGGCTGTGAGCTTCTGCACCGAAATGCTCTTGACCTCGGCCCGGGGATTGTTGGTGCGTCCCGGAAAGTTTCCGTGCTGTGGATCCGTGGCCGGATCCTTGAAGTTTTCCACACCGCCATCGGCGGGATTCTCCTGCTGGAAGAGGAAGTCTTTGACGCGATTCGCCACCACGAACGTCTCCACCCACATGTTGATGGCCAACGGCCAGGAGTGGAGCAGCGAGTCGTTCAGATGGTCGTAGTAGCTGGAAACAATGAAAACCTTCTGCGAGGTGACCAAATCCCCCGAGAAAACGTACGTGACCAGGGAGAGGAACAGCGACAGCTTCGAAATCATGCCCGTGCACTGCAGTCCCGCGTAGATGTAGGTGGATCCTTTGATGGACTTCATCTCCTCCTTGCGCACCTTGCCGATCAGTTTGGCAAAGGACTTCTCCCACGCATACATCTTGATCAGCTGCATTGCCGCGATGACCTCGTTCATCAGCTTCACCCGCTCATCCCCGTACTCCGCCGACAGGCGCTTGTACCGGGCTATGGCCCGAGCCGCCCACGCCTGCAGGGGTATAAAGGCCACTATGGTGCCCAGTCCCACCGCCGCTGGCCAGCCAATCAGTTGATAAATGATGTACACGAACACCACGCCCTCCAACGGACCCCGCCACAGCTCGTGGAAGCAGTAGAAGGACTCGTTGAAGGTCGGCAAATCGGTGGCCATTAAGGCAATCGCATAGCCACTCACGCCACTGTTGTCCGCCGCCACAGAGACGCGCAGGAACTTCCTGTACACTAATCCGGCGCAGGCTAACCGGACACGGGAACCCACGCGGAACAGGTACTTCATGAAGGGATGGAAGAAGAGGCCCGAGATCAAGGAGCATAGCACCACGCCCATGGCGTACAGGTAGGCCGAGTGCTTGCTGATGTTCTCGGTGCTCTCCGAGAAGAAGGACACCAGACCGCCCAGCATCAAGGGCTGCGTTGTGCTGCGGAAGCCACGAAAATAATGTTTTACTCATAAATTTCAGGACATTAAAACTCTGATTTATCTACAGAGTCCCTTGTGATAACTGATTCCCCCTATTAGCTTATACTCACTGCACAGCGATGGCCATGATCGAGTAGACGATGCTCATGGGCACAAAGCTCCAGCCATAGGCTTTGAATATCATGCGCAGGACATTGGGCTTCTTGCGCTTCAGCTCCTGCTCCCAGAAGCCCAGCAGGTAGCCGGAGACGTGAGTGCTTTCGAGACTCGGCTCGGGGGCGTAGAGGTCGGCGGGATCGAGGCTGCGTCGCAGACCCTTCACGAGGATCTCGCGCGTCCAGCTGGAAGGAGACAGAGAGCACCAGGTGGGGGGTTTGTTTATTGACGGACATGCTGTGACAGGTGTCGCCCGGCTGTCGCGGATTCTTTTATCGCTTTTATCGCTATTATCGCTATTATCGCCACCAAAGGCAAATCCACTCGCGCCGTAAATTCCGAGTGACGGCCAAGGTGCTGGCCATATACTAAAGGCGGTGGCGATGGGCGATGGGCAGTTCGTCAAAGCGACAGGCGACGAGAGATATCTTATCAGCGCAGGACTTCAAGAGGGGTCGTCAGCCCGCCTCCTCACGAGTTCACAAATTTAAAAGCATTACGTATACGCCACGAATACTACGAATATTACAAATATTACGTATACGCAGGGGCACACTGCACTCACATAAAAAACCACTTGGAGAGGAAGTTGGCCTTTGTGACCGGATTCGGCTTGCGCTCCTCGTAGACCGCACTCATGGTGGTCACCGACTATAATATCGAACGGCACTGCGCGTACTCATAGGTTCACTGAGATCCTTGCTTGTTGCCACGACTCAAGACCGCTCGCGTGCTATTCTTGTGCCGCTCCACTCGTTACTGGCTGCCTGCCAGCTGGACACTTCAATTTTAACTAACCAACCGACTAGTGGCCGCCGCTCGGGGCTGGCGAATCATCATCGCTATAAATCAATGATCCGCCGGCCGAGCTGGCCGCCTATCGGGCAGGCAGCCCAACGTTTTATCTTAATTCCCCGCTGACAGCCACCCATCAGCCATCGGGGCAGCAGACGCTGCAGCAGGAGCAGCCCCCATAAGCCGCCATTCCGATTCCGATTCCTCACTTTTGGGCTAAGTGAATTTCGCTGTTGTTTACGATGTTTCTATCCATCCCGGCGGGAGCGGGAGTAGTGACCACCCTCCTCCTTCTCCTCCTCTTCGATGCGGCGGTATCTTATCGTAATCACGGCTACCATGTTGACTTACTTTGATTACACTTTTCAGCAATTGACAATTTTAATTGGGAGCCTCGAAAGGTTCATCCTTATCGATCCCCCCACCCGACATGATTCACATGGATGTGGCTGTGCACAGTCATGGCCAGGAATTTATTAACCTTCAACGCGCCATAAATACTGAATGTGGGTTAATCCTACAATAATTTGGGGCTATTTTTTATGCCCTTGGAGGGTATTTTATTGTGAAAGAATCATTTCCGACCATATTCCTGATCCCCATCAACAGGAACATCAATCAGGCCATGTCCGGACAAAATTAAATGTTATTTAAAAAAAAAATATAAGGGGTTACATCATTAAAATTATCAAAAATTGGCCAACATTTTAATTGCTTAAATTTTCAGTCAGAAGCGTAAAACTCACTGAAATATTAATTTCTGACCCTATATATTATATATATTCTTGATCAGCACGAAGAGGCGAATCTATCTAGCCATATAGCCATTTATTTGGTGATAAACATTTTTTTTCGATTTTTCGAAAAAACGGTAAGGGGTTACATCATTAAAATTTGCAAAAATTGGCAAAAATTTTAACTTCCTAAAATTTAAAATTGAGTATGCAGATTTAATAACCTAATAAAAACTAACATAAAAAATCTTTCCGAGTTGAAATCGAAGCTTTTTTGGCCAAGTTATGGTTTTTTAAACTTTGATTTCCCCCAGAAATTAAAGTTTAAATTAAAGTTTATTTATCCTTGCAGATAGCAATTAATGGGCTACGGAAAAGGTTTTTTATACAGTTTAAAACAAATATTCGTTTCTTGCTACTGTCTTCTGCTCGCCTGTTACCCCAAATTGAAATTAAAGCACTTTTAGCTTAGTTATGATCGATTTGCTTTCTTGTTGTATGTAAAATTTCAACCAAATATAGCTAGAGACATTGGGAAAATATTAAATTAAAGCGTTTTAGTATATAATAAATATTATAATATTTCCGACAAGTGTGTAGAATATAAATCCCTAGCTCTTACCGCTCTGTTCTTTGAAAAAAACCTTTTAATAATAAATACCCTCTCCAATTATCAAAGTAAAAACACCGCCCGAAAATTATAATTACAAAACACTCGACTTCTTTGTTTACATTCGTTAGTTAATAACTCTCAGGCACTTTATTGAGATTGTACGTATCTTTAAGTATGCTTTAATGTAATCCTACAATAGGTAGATGGATTTACTATTTAAAAAAGTACCTAAATACAATTTACTTGTCCCATATAGTTTGATTGAAGTTTCCCTCCCGAACTTTGTGCGTTTGCCGATTGAACACATTGATGTACAAAACTTACAAGATACATAATGGTGAAACGGATACAGATACAGATGCATATACAGATACATATACATAAATTCGTTACGATAAACAAGCTAGCTTATAAATGTATATTCCGTAAGTACAAGGCAACAGGTAATTCGTTAGCTTTAAGTACGTATTCTGCTATGTATATAATACTTTCAGTTCTTATGAGCAAGTACATTTACTGACTCTTCTCCTCAAGCGTTATGTTCAGGTCCTGGGCGGCAGTGTCGTCGTCATCTCCCAGCAGTTGCTTGCTGTAACTCTGCTCGGCCGCCTGTTGCAGGGCAAATGCGGTGGCTGCTCCCGTATTGTCAACCAGTTGGCGCAAGTAACCGCCTGATCGCTGCAGCAGTTCGTAAGGATGTCCCAGCTCACGGGCCTCTCCTGCATCCATCACCAGCACTCGATCGCTGTCCATAACAGTGTGCAAGCGATGGGCTATGGTCAGGACGGTGCAGTGTCCGAATTTGGAGCGGATCGTCTGCTGAATAAGCTTGTCGGTTCTGAAAGAGATATATTTTCATAATTAATTTAAAATAATTATCTTTGCAATTATATTTGCGGCTAAACTTACTCTGGATCCACGTTGGCTGTGGCCTCATCCATGATCAGGATCTTGTTGTGCCTCAAGATGGCTCTCGCCAGGCAGACAAGCTGCCTCTGGCCCACGCTAAAGTTGGAGCCGCCGTCGTACATGCGACAGTTGAGTCCACCAATCAGCGTAGACACGTAGGAGCGCAGCTCCACATCGCCCAACGCCTTCCACATCTCCTCGTCCGTACGCTCGTCCATTGGATCCAAGTTGTAGCGCAATGTGCCCGAAAATAGAACCGGATCTTGGGGTATAATGGAGATCTGACTGCGCAGATCGTGCAGACCCAAGTGCTCAATATCCACATCGTCGATACGGATCATGCCCTCGTTGCAGGCCAAACGAAAGATGGACTGGATGATGGACGACTTGCCGGCCCCAGTGCGGCCCACAATGCCAATCTTCTCGCGCGGCTCAATGGTGAAGTTCAGGTCCCTCAGCACTGGCGCTTCCTTGGGCGAGTAGCGCAGCTTAAAGTTGATGAACTCGATGCGTCCCTTGCTTGGCCATTCGGTCTTTGGCTTAAACTTTTCGGGCGTCTCCAGTGGCGCCTCGGGTGGTTGTTCCATATACTCCAGCACACGCTCAACGCTCGTCATTTGATTCTCCAGCTCCGCCGTCTGCCGCATACCCCACTGGCACATGCCCGTCATCGTGGTGGAGTGCAGGATAGCCAGACCCACATCGCCACTGTCGAACTCGTCCTTGAGCAGCAGAAAACTGAAGGTCACCGCCGCCATATAAGCAATGCACAGCAGATCCGACCACAAGGCAAAGGCCCGTGTGCAGGAGAGGAACAGGAACCAGGCAGATGTATTGGTATTCTGATACTCATGGAACTCCAGCTCCAAGGCGCTCTGAGCCTGCAGAGCACGGATGGTGGTGAGGCCCTGGAAGGTCTGGTTGGTCAGCGAGAAGACGGGACTGCGAGCTGCAAGAGATTAAGAATGATAATTTAATTAAAAAAAATTAGAATAATTTAAAATAGGGACTTCTAAACTCACATATGGACTCAATCCGCTTGACACTCCGGCTGGTGTTCACGTAGAGGTAACGTATCAAACCCAATACGGTGCCAATGATGGCAGCGGGCACCAGCAGCCAGTAGTTGGCAATGGCCACTATGATCACCACTCCGGAGACATCGATGATGAAGGCCATGCAATCCAGCAGCGTATGCGGAAGATCCGTATCCACAGTCCTTATATCCTTGGAGAAGCGATTCAGTATCCGGCCGGAGGAGTTCGTATTAAAGAAGTACATGCTGGCCCGGGTGATGCCCCTGAAGAGGCGATCGTGCAGATGCAGCGAAATGCGCAGGCACATCTTAAAGAAGCCAAAGGTGCGGATGAGGTATACGATCAGCGTGGCTCCCAGTATTGTGGCATAGAAGAGGACCAGTTCCTGTCGAATGCCCGCCTCGATCTTGTCGGCAATCAGAGGCGTTATAGGGGCATCTGTGGCATTCAAGGGCAGCGTATCATTGGTAGGCATAGGATCACTTTCACTCAGCAAGGCGGCAGTCCCATTAATTGCAATTTTCTCCTCCCAAATGACCCAACGCGACAGAAAGTAATCCACGCCGGTGAGCATGACGCGGGCGCAGATAAACAGCGAGACAATGAGCCCCAGCAGGAAGGTGCTGTCCAGGGCCTTGATGTATGAGGCATAGACATGCATCTTGATGGCGCCGACCGATTGCTGCTCCTGGTTTAGCTCCTCCACCTCCTCGCCGGGCTGCAGCAGCTGCTGATGGTGCTCCATGCTCTTCTCCGAATCGCTGCGCGATATTTGACTCTTCAGGCTGTGTGTATCGCCGATGCCGCTCTCATCGTGCAGCGTCTGCTCGAGGAACTGGAACTGCCGCGAGCGCTGCAGCTCCTGGTAGCTGCCCTGGGCCATAATCTTGCCGTTGCCCATCAGCAGCAGGTGCTCCACATCGAACAGGTACTGGACTTGATGCGTGACCAGAATCCGAATCTTGTTGGCCAGAAAGTCGCGTATGCAACGATCAAAGATGTGCTTGCCCACGTGCGTGTCCACGGCAGAGAGCGGGTCGTCCAGTAGGTAGATATCCGCTTTGCGGTAGACAGCTCTGGCCAGGCTGACCCTGGCCTTTTGCCCGCCACTCAGGCTCACTCCTCGCTCGCCGACCACTGTCAAGTCTCCGCGGGGCAGCAGCTCCATATCACGCTCCAGGCCGCAAGCCTTCACCACCTTCTTGTAGCGCCGCTCGTTGTAATCCTCCACAAAGACGATATTATCGCGGATGGTTCCCTCAAACACCCAGGGCTCCTGGGAGGCATACGAGACCTTGCCGTGGACCATGGCCTCGCCTTTGTCGATGCCCACCTCGCCGAGCAGTACGTTCAGGAAGCTGGATTTGCCCGCACCAACGGGACCAACTACGGCGGTCAGTGTTTGATCCGGAATGTCCGTACTAAAGTCCTCGATGGCACAGTTGGCATGGCCGTCGCATGTGTCCCACGAAGCGGTGACATTCTTGAGCACCACGCACTTCTTGGGCGCCTCTGGGTCGTAGTCCCGCAGACGATTGTGCTGCGGCTTGCCGTTGGACAGCAGAGAGCCATTCAGCTCGACATTCTTCTGCTTGTCCTCCTTGGTTATCTTGCGCTTGTTCTTGGCTGTCTGCTGATTGGCCTCCTGGTTGATGGGAACCTCCGCCCGGTCTCCGTCCAGCAGGAACTCCTTGCAGCGCTTGGCGGACACCAAAGCCTCGGCGATAAAGGTAATGGACATGGGCCAGAAGGTAACCATCGAGTCATTGAGCATGTTAAAATACGACGACACAGTGTAGACCTTTTGGGCGGTCAGTGGGTCACCCAGGTAAACGTAGGAGCACAGCGCCAGGAATACGGACAGTGGGGATATCATGGAGGTGCAGCCGAGGGCGGCGTGGATGTAGGCCGTGCCGCGGATGGCCTTCACCTCCTTGAGGCGCACTTCGGCTATGACGCGGGCGAAGCTACGCTCCCACGCATACATCTTAATCACCTGGATGCCCTGGATAATCTCGTTCATCAGCTTCACTCGGAGATCAGTCCGTTCCGCAGTCATCTGGCGATAGTACGCCGCCTTTTTGGCGGCCCACGCCTGCAGTGGTATAAAGCTGAGCATGAAGGAGACTCCGATCACAGCGGATATACCGATCTCTCGGTACATGAGGAACCCAATGATTAGTGACTCCATCGGTCCCTTCCACGTGTCGTGGAGAAAGCAAAGCGCAACATCGAAGCGACCGAGATCGTTTGACAGAATATTGATGGCTCTGCCGCGCAGGCCGTCGTTGCTACTGCTCTTGGAAACTTGCAGGACCTTGCGGTAGATGAGACCTGACAGAGCGAGGCGCAGCTTGGTGCCCACTTGGAATATGTAGAAGATAAATGGATGGAAGGTCAGCACCGGCACCAGCATGCATATCACAATTCCGATGGCGTACAGATACGCCGTCTGTTCACTAATCTCCGTTTGATTTACGGCAAAGTAACCGACGAGGTTACCCAGAAACAGGGGCATGCAGGACCTGGAAAGCAACAGAAACGAATGCGATTAGCAGCTAATCTCTGGCTAGAAAGCATACTTTATATTTCTACCTACTTGCAAACCGTCTCGGCCAGGGAGAAGGCCAATCCCATAGGAACGAATATCTTGCCATACGCCCGCAGTATCATCCTCACCACGCTGGGATAATCTCGCTTCAGCTCATCGTCCCACAGCTCGGCGAACTTGTTGGTCACCCGTTCGCTGTCCAGAGTTTTCCTGTGCTGGTACAGCTCCTCGTCCGTCAAGGGACCCTTGAGCCCTCGCTTAAACAGATCTCGCATCCACCTGAAAAGGATTTCGAGAAAGTAAGTTATTAGGTCTCTTTTTTTTGGGAAATAAAATAAATTTATTAAATATAAGGGCTAAAAATTCCTAAGTGGGTCTAACTGCAACATTAAAGCACTGATTGCTGGATAAAAATGTGTCTGATAAATTTGAAGGTTTAATTAATTCATTCAAACACTAGCCATGTAATCTTTAAAGTTTATAATGGTTCTATAATTGCTCCTTGGAACCCCTTTAATTGTCCCGATAGCGCAGGGCCAGGCAAGGTGAGATCTTCTGGTTGCTAAGACCCCTAAAATCGTTTATGACTTCCTGGGGCTTTCTGGGGATTTAATTAAGTAAGTGAAGTCGTTGTAATAAGATAACCAACGAGAAATATGTGTTTTTTTTATGGTCATAGGAAAGTCCTCTGATAAAACGTAGACACAGACTTGCGCACAAAGAGTAATATTCTTGGGAATTTCGTCAGACTCGAGATCTGCGAAAATGAAAACCCAGACACACTGTGTTTGATTTCATATTAATCAAACACTTGGCGAGACTTGTATAGTTGCACATACAGTAAAAACTTTAATATTGTTAGCATTCTGGATAATATAAATTCTACCTTTAATGATTCTTTATTGTTAAACGAAAAATGAGAACTTTGGGTGGCTATCTCTAAATGCAAGTCTCACCCAGATTTTTTCTATACAGAAAAGTCGACAAGGCTTGTTAGGCAAATATTTTTAATTATCTTTTTATCATATAGATTGTTTTTTAAAGATTAATATGACAAGTGATAATGAAAGGTAATATGAAGTAAGAGAAGTAGGCTGGACTGGGTGGACAAGCCATGCTATATAATTATTTAGATATTCTTTATTAACAATTCTTTATCTAAGTATTTTCGAATGTTCTTAGCTTATATATATAGACCCTCCAGAGGCTATCTTTAAACATATTTCTATATTGTTTATAATTTATCCAACTGTTTCTTCTGTAAAATCGTGAGAATAAGCTAAACAAAGACTTGATTTTGGAGATCTGCCATGTGACAGTCCCCACTGTGGGATCCTCAAGTCTTTGTTAATGAAACACAATTCTGCCTAATTGTGTGGGACTCATAACTGTTCAGTGCCCGCCGATAGGGGAGAACGGGGGGATTCCAATTCCAACCTTTGTAGTAAATATGACATTGTAGTAAAGCGCAAACGGAACGCCAATTCAAATGCTGGGGTGTTATCGCCCATAAAGCTGGGTTAGACTATGACCGCTCCTAAATCCAGCGATGTGCGTAACCTTGTTGCTATAGGCATTGACATCTAATAAAGGCGGCATCCAATTTAATGGGATGTTCGCTCCAATTCTCATTAGAATGGAACACTCTTATCTAGCCACAGTTATCGGCCGGACAAGCTAATACGAATCAACTAATTATAGTCGAGCAACCCCGATAAAGAGGTCCAAAAACTGATACTACTTGCTCCCTCAATATGGCCTGAACACGTGCTACAAAACTATATAATTTACCGTAAATAATGGAGCCCATGACTAAGGCAAGCAGGGAGGGTTCACGAGCACTAGGCGTAAAATGGGGTTCCCGGGGGACACTCACCAGAAGCTCCATTGTGAGAAGAAGTTTGCCTCGGTGTAGGGGTTCTTGGGGCGGACGACCTTCCTTCTGGTGCGGTTCATGGCTGCTGTGTGGGTTTCTTTTTGGCTGATCTGGGCCCGGGATTCACCGTTACTCGGACGCGGGTGAGGGGCAGTGCACTTGGTTTCTGCTCTCTCGCTGTATCCTCTCCTTCGTGAAAATCAATGAGGCAAACACAGCCGGCAACAACAAATCACTGCGATGTTTCTATGTATTTGTTGTGTAGGTCGAGGTCAGGTGCTGCACCGTTACTTGCAATTTCCCGCTTCTGGCGAGGAGCTACACAAAGAACTGGCAGCGAATATTTCTGATTTCTGGTTTCGGGTTGTAAGTCCCACTATATACCTAATGAACATTTGTGGCCTGGCGCAGCCAGACTACTAATTTGGTTGTCAACACACACTACCAATTACACTACTGATATTTACGCGAATAGTTTTTACGAAAACGCGGCGGAGGCACCGCACGAAGTAACAAAAAAAATTGACTGATTTCAAAGAGAGCGATTCGCTCACCATTTATACCGTGAGCTGCGGTCGGTGCTGCCACCCCGGTGCAATTGAATGTTTATTACCGTGATTTCGGTGGCGGCACACCATTTGTTTTCCAAATCCCGCCTGATAACGCTCCACGTCGGCGAAGGTGTTAAAATTGTGTCACTAAAGGTAGAGTACTGGTCACTAACTAGTTGAATGTTTGTTTTATTCGTCATTTGAGAGTACTAAACACTGTGGCATGCAGCAAGGGCGCGACCAAGGGGGGTTATTTGGTGGCCAGATGTTTGGCAAACATTTATAACAAAACATATTCTTAGCACTTTTCTTCAGAATTAAAATTATTTTTATATTATAATATTTTTATTAATTTTATCCATTAAATATAAACATGTAAATAAATAAATTTCCCACATTTTCAAAGATATTTTTTAAGTTTTCATTAAATTTAATTAAAAAATTATTTCTGTGATAACATCTACATATATTTATTCGATCATAACAAATCTTATATATGGTCTTGGTTATGTTTGAGGCTACATCTCCCCCCTTTAACCCCCCAGATGCGCCATTGTTCCCCTCCAAAGAGAGAGAAGAGCCAGAGAGTCCAAGATAATACCAATCGAGAACCCTCCAATTGCCAAGCGTTGTGAAATCTTTATTTATGTTTGGAGCAAACTTACAGCAAATGGCGAAACAATCTCAATTGACCGAAAGCTCTCCTCCGCCAAGATAAGTCTGAGAGGCTGGCGTCCGTCACAGCGACGGCGGCGCAGGTAATCCCCAGGTCGGGAGATCCATAAAGCAAAGTACGCACAACTTGTTTACATCATAAACGATGAACCTTTTATTTGTGTTGATATTAGCGATAGGGGTTAGCGTTGTGGTTTCTCTTGAAAAGTATGCAAGGGTTTTACAAATCGAACAGGGTTTGGGTTTTTTTTACTTAGATAATGACGAAAAGCATGCCCATTTAGTCCTCAATGTACTCGAAGGGCTCTGGCGGCTCCGGCTCCTTCTCCTCGTCGTTCATCGGGCCGAAGGCGGCCACGGGTTCCACCAGCTCCTGGTCCTCGGCCTGGCCGGTGTGCTGGAACACTATGATGCCGCCAATTGTCACCTCTTTTAGGGGCTCATACGACTGGCCATCGATGACGCTGAGGACCTTCAGCTGCTGACGAAGAACGCGGGCGGGATTCTGCAGGATCTCGGAGGTGGGCTCAGGCTCCTTTTTCTCCTTCTTGTCCTTCTCTTTCTCCTTCTCCTTTTCCTTGTCGCTTGTCGCCGTCGCCTCCTTGTCCTCGTCCTTTTTCTTTTCCTTCTCCTCCTTCTTTTTGGGCTTCTCCTCTGTCGCCGGCTTGTCGTCAGCCTTGGCCTCATCCTCCTTCTTGGCGGCCGAGGGTTGACCTTCCTTGCTATCCTCATCCACATCCATTTTCTCGTCCTCCTTCTTGTCGGCATTCTCGCGTCTCTTCTGGCGGGCGGCAATGGAGAGAACGGCGGTAGCCACCTTCTCGCGCTCCTCGCTCTTTTTCTCCTCCAGCGGAGCGGGATAAGCGTACAGCGAGGGCTTGGCCGCCGACTTGTACTCCATTTTGGGCATCTTCAGATCCGAGTTCAGGCCAATGACGCATGTGGGCGTGAAGGCCAGCGACAGGGTGTGGGCAAGGGGGAACCAGTACCAGTACTGGGTGAAGGCCAGCATACCGACCACGGCCTGCAGATTGGTGTGTCCTGTCCGGGATTGCAGCGACAGGGTGGCATTCCGGCCGCCAGCATCGATGATGCCTGAAAAATTATAAAGGGGGTTTAATTGAGGAAATCTATTCGGTAAGCGGGGACGGGGATTCCCCATGATTATGTTGGGAGTCTTTATATGAAATGCATAATGAATCATTTTTAAATTCAAACGAAAACTGTTTAAAAATAAAAACAATCGGCAAGAATTTGTTAGTCAAAAGTTATCTTATCATTGCAATTAAATAATAAAATAAAACCACTTACCCTGAGCCAGAATAGCGCCATACTTGGCCATTACATCCTCGTGCTTGTTGCTGATAACCTCGGCGTACAGCTGGCGAAAGAAGGTAGTCTTGGGACAGCTCTGGTCCGTGTGCTGGATCAAGATCATGGCCGAGGCGATTAAAGCGCCTTGCCGCACAAAGTTAACCGGGTCGAACTTGACCATTGGCTCCAGGAGAGCAATGGCCTCGCGCAATCCTGTGCCGGCGCAGGCAATGCCCAACGCCATGGCGGCCCCATAACGAACATGCGGATTGTAGGACTCGGCCAGTAGACTCACCACCGAGGGACACTGCTCCGGGGTGCGGAACAGAATGAACCCAATGGCGGTGACGGCAGCGCGACGCACATCATCATTCACATCGGAAACGGCCACGTGGAGCAGCTTACGAATGGCCTTATTGCTACCAGTTCCATTGTACGCCATGGCAATGGTGTACATGCCCGAGCGACGCAGGACGGGATCCTTGTCGGTGGACAAACTGGTCACCAGCGGGTCAGCCTCCTCCAGGCGCGAAAACATCGTCAGGGAGATGCCAACGGCCAGGCCGCGCAGAATCTTCTCGTGCTGTGTCTCCTGCGCATACGACACCATGTCCTCGATGGCCTGGGCGTTCTTGGAGCCCAGCATCACCATGCCCATGGCAATGCCAGCGGCCTCTCCTGTGACGGCATCATCCTGGTAGAGATTGAACTTGAGCTGCTCGTAAAGGTCCTGCCGGTGAGTGCCCATGCCGGCGAGACCCAGTCCCAAACAGCCGCCATGACGCACATTCTCGTTCTGGGCATCCTTCAGCTGCTGCAGCAGATAATCGATGATATTAGCTCCGTGATTCGCATGGATAAGGCCCAGGGCGTAGAGGGCACCGCCCTCGGAGTAGCCCGAGCTCGGGCCGGCTTCCTTGGGCAGGTAGCTCTGCATAAGGGCGAGCGAGTCCTTTTCGTGGCCTCGATGGATGACGCCCAGCGAGGCGGTGGCCGTCAGCTTGGCCCAATTCGTTGCCCTGGCCAGCCAGTCGAGATTGTCGCGCAGGAACTGGTCGGAGGTGGTGCCGCTGTGCATAAAGGCGTTGGCAATTACCGTCGCCGTGTGGCAGATGGACACACGAACGGCCTCCTTGGTGCCGCGTAGCACCTGCAAATCGGCGTGGTTGCTGCGGATGAGGAACTGCAGCTGCAAGTCGATGGACACCTCGCCGGAAAGAATGGAGATGAGTTTCTCTATGTTCTTCTGATGCAGTTTCTCCACCTCGTTAAGGGAGTCAATGGTGCGCTCAACCTTAACATCAGCTGTGGGCATAAAAGCGATAGTGAAGCAAATGCAAAAGATTGGAAAAGAAATAGCAGCCTACCTTCTTTATCCTCGGTGATATCTTCCTCCGACTTGGCCTTGTCCTCTTCCGACTTAGAGCCGTTCTCGGAATTTGTGCCCTGCGGCTTAAAGGTGCTGGGCAGGGCGGTGGGAATGGGGGCGGTGTCCTTGAGGGCCTGCAGCACATTGCCGAGGAACTCCTGCGTGGCGGACTCGTACAGATCGAAGGCGATCTGGTAGGCCATCAGATTGTTCGTCTCCACGGAGGAGCGGGTTAGAGTGTCCAGCATCTCAGCCACGGCCAGTGGATCTTCCAGGAAGATCAAGCACTGGCACATATTGACATAGTCGGGCACGCCCAGGTCGCGGTACAGACCGACCAGGCAGCGCAGCACCTGGTTGCGGAAGCCCCGGTTCTGAATCAGCGACATCGTCACATTGTAGGCGTAGGCCAGCATGCCACGCACGTCGTCCGACTTCATGATGGCCACCTCAAAAATATCCATGCGGCGCGTCTCCAGCGCAATGCCCAGGGCCTGGCGGAACTGGTTGTCGTCTAGGCAGCGTTGAATCATGCGGTTAACAATGCCTTCCAGACGCTCGTCCACAATGGTGGCCTCCCTCGGATTCTCGATGAACTCAACGCGCTGGGCAATATAGAAATCGATGCACTTGGCAATGATCGTCTCCGTGTACTCATTCCGGGCGTTCACATCGAACAGATCGCCAGCACCCAGGGCATACGTCAGAGCGTCCTCGAAGGAGCCGAGGTGATAGAACACCTTGGAGGCCACCATGCCAGCCAGTTTGTTTTCTGGGAAGCTGCGGTCCTCGTGCAGCATCTCGATCTTCTCAATGGACTCGGAGATCTCGGGCCAGAACTCGTCGACGATGTTGTCCAGCTTCTTCAGCGCGAATACCTTCAAGTCCGGCATCGGCTCATCGAGTAGGGAAATTATCCCCGCGGCGGATGTAAGACTCATTTTCAGCTGCGTTGTTTCCACTCACAGGTTTGTTCTACGAATGTGTAATTGACATATGTTAGGCTGGGACTCCGATTCGAGTTTTCTCAAATGTAGGCAGGTGAATTTAATGCGTACTAACCAACAATTGTACACCGTTTCAATTTTCAATCTTTCTTTTCTTTATGCCGAAAAATGCTAAATCACTCGAATACGCTGAAAGTGTGACCACCATCCTGGTCAGAGATTAGCCTGGTGAAGTGTTGGAAATGGACGGAGGAGACTGGAACTGGAACTTCAGATAATAAACTATTTCCATTGGAAACTGATTTCCGCTTTGCTAAATAAATTAATGTATAATTTAGCCATATTATATTTTATTCGTCATAGAAATAATATTAAACTTAATTAAATTATAAAAAGCTTAATTAAATTCTTAATGCAAGGATCTCTAGCCGGAATTTACAAAAAATATTTTTTACAAAGCTAGACAAACAAATCAAACAAGTTATGTGCAAAACTACTTTTCATTTATTATTTAATTTGTTTATTTAGTGAATAAATAAATAAATGCGAGTAAAATTACGGGATTTCGTGAATTACAGTGCGATTGGGCCGTTTTCAGCCTGGTAACCACTTGGCCACACTGGCCTGGCTCGCAGGCATCACAACAAAAAACGCGCGAAGCAGTCGTCGGGCACAAAACATTGCGTTGAAAACAACATCCTCGTAGCGAAACCGCATCTTCCGGATCAGCAAACACTTGCAACATCAACACAGTACAAAGATGCTCTGCGAGGACCAACATATGTCCGTGGACAACACGCCGATAAAGGGCTCCGGCAGCCTGAATTCCTCGGCGTCTTCTATCTCGATCGATGTGAAGCCCCAGATGCAGAGTTGGGCCCAGGAGGTCCGGGCGGAATTCGGCCACAGTGATGAGGTAAGGGACCGACGCATCATCTTAGCAGAACTTTTATTAAATGGATACTTTGATACACAGGCATCAAGCTCCCTGAATAGCAGCGCCGCCAGCTGCGGTTCCGTGGTCAAAAAGGAGTCTCTCGAAGTGAAACAGGAGACTGCCGAGGGGAAAACAGACCGTGAGATGGGCTTCGAGTTCCTCGACGGTGTCAACGAAGAGAAATTCGAGCGACTGGTCAAGGAGGAGAAGCTGAAGACGCCGTACAAGCGTCGCCATTCGCAAACGCCGCCCAGCAACGAGGAGGAAAGCCGCTCGAACAGTCCGAACAGCAGCAGCAACTCTTCGGCCAACGGCGATGCCCTGGCTGCCACTGGTAAGAGCGGCAACAATCACCGCCAGCGCAACTTCAGGGGCCACAAGGAGGAAAAGCGCGTGCGCCACAATAGCTACACATCTTCCACCTCATCCTCGTCGTCCTACACCGAAGCCGATCCCGCCGTGCTCTCCCGCCGCCAGAAGCAGATAGACTATGGCAAGAATACAACGGCCTACGAGCGGTATGTGAAGATGGTCCCAAAGGCGGAGCGCGGCCGCGAGCATCCGCGCACGCCCAACAAATACGGAAAGTATAGCCGCCGGGCCTTCGATGGTCTGGTGAAGATCTGGCGCAAGAGTCTCCATTTCTACGATCCGCCCACTCAGCCCGGACTTGGCGGGGGCAACAACGACTTGGACTCGGATTCGGATTAGGATCTTTTTTCCGGGGCCGGGATAAATGTTAAAAAGAAAGGGGAATCTATACCTGCTTACTAAGTATCTTTTTAAGTACAAAAACGTAGCTAAACCTAAAAATTATGAATCAAACGCTCATTTTCAAGTTACAAAAGTCGTTTGCGGAGAGAATATTGTTACCACAGATGTTTCGTTGAATAAAAAATGGCGTCTTTACAAGATCTTCTGCGTATCGCTTCTTGGCTACCTGAGGAAAGAGGTCCTTGCGTCCTTTTTGAATTTTCCGATGAGGAAAAGCCGGCAAATTTCCACGGGGAGAAGGGCTGGCCATTGTGAATGCACGCATGTTGGAATGCTGTTTCAGTCAATTGTGAACTGTTGTTCTTGGAAGCGTTAATTGAGAAAACTATCTGGAAGTTCAAGATAGTTTTTATGGCTGGTACTTAACCAGGTTAATACACAAATTTGTTTAAATTATTTGCAAATAACAATTAATTTATTAAACAAATAATCGCAATGTGAATTTTTATACCAAGAATTTACATTTTAATAATAATAATAATAATAATATGAAAAATAATTGAGCAAAAATGAAAAATAATAATTAACAACCTATTTTTCTGAAATAATAAGAAATTAAATTTAACGTTTCAAATGCCAATAATAAATTAAATTAAAGCCAACTCCAGTTGGAAAAAAGACAAGCGCTCTGCACTGGCTGGCACATTGTTTGTTTTTGTTTCCACTGTGGCATGTGCCAATCTCCAATCTTTCCAGCGCGCAGCATAGGACACCACTCCGGGACACCAGACAGATGTTTCTCAAGCCGTACAGACCCAAGAGCAGTGCGGCGCTCAAAGGATCCGAGAGCAAGAAGTTCCGCCAGCGCCTGGAGGCGGCATACCCGCATGTGTCCATCGAAGCACTTGTGCCAGCAAAGGCGGCGGTAACGCAGATTAAGATCCTCACACATGGCGGCGTCCAGAGCATCGTCTACTGCGTAGAGAAGCAGCCGATGTTCTTTGAACTGGATGGTGGTCAGCTGGTGCCCACTCTGTACGCGCTGTGGTCCGTCCCCGACCTTCTGCCGTATTTCACCACGCACGAGGGCGTGCTGCCGAAGCTGACCAACGGAGCGGACCTGATGCTGCCGGGCGTGGTGCCCCTGGGCGTGGGACTGAACATGTACGGTCACTACAAGAAGGGACAGTTGAGTGAGTACCAGGCTAGGAGTTCCTACAGGATATATTCCCAACTCTTGACCCGTTTCAGTGGCTGTGAACCTCACCAACAACAAGTCGGCGGTGGGCCTCGGCCAGTTGGCCCGCTCCAGCGACGAGTTGTACATGTGCGGCGGCCATGGCGTGGCCATTAAGATGCTACATCTCTTTGGGGACAAGCTCTGGTCCCATGAACCCAGTTTGGTGCAGCAAATTCCACTTGTGAGGACCAAGGCCTTATCAGGCGAGGATTTCCCAGCACTCGGCTCTGAACTGGAGCGGAAAAAGGCTACGCCCGCTGCTCCTGCATCCTTTGCCTCCGTGGCCCAAACAGAGGATCTGGAGGCAAACACTGCTTCGTTGTCGCTGGTCCCCGATTCCTGGGAAGAAGCCGACGAGGAGAAGGAGAATGAGGAGGATGAGGAGAAGGAGTGCACGCCCGATACAATCCTGAAGAACGCTTTTCTCGCTGCATTGAAGAACCACGGAAAGAAGCTCCCACTGCCCCTGCTGACCAGCAACTTCTACCGACTCTACGTGGTCACCGAGGCCGCCGAGCAGATTGACCTTAAGAAGACACGCTACAAGAAGCTCTCCAACTTTCTGGCCGAGATGGTAGATCAGGGATTTATTGTGGTGCGCGAGGAGAGCAAGGGTGTGGACAAGATCACCTCGGTGGATTTGGAACATCCCGAAGTTGTGAACTTTATCACCGATGTCAAGGCGAAAGAGGCGAATGGAGCGGCGTCCGAGACGCCTCTATTCCACTCAGAGCTGAAGGAGATGTACATAGTGACGGATGCGACGGCGGCCTTTTTCACCAAGCTGAACTTTAAGCGCGGCGAGGGAATCCCCGCGGGGCAGATCAAGAAGATTGTCCGGGAGTATGTGAGCAAGCACGGCCTTCTCCATCCCCTGACGAAGCTGGTGAAACCAGACGAAACGCTGATCGAGCTTTATGGCGACCGGGAGGCCTCGCTTAGCGAGATGTGCTCCCTAATCACCAGCAAAATGGAGCACTCCTACCAGATGTGCAGCGGCAAGGACACCAGCGGCAAGCCCCTCATTCAAATGTCGCTCGCCACGCGATCCGGCAACAAGAAGGTGACGCTCGTGAGCAACATCGAGGCATACGGCATCATCCTGGCCGAGTTCATTAAGCTGTGCAAGCAGGGAGCCGCCGCCAGCACCAGTGTGGTGAAGCTGCCGCACCAGAAGCACGAACAGCTCCAGATCCAGGGCAACCAGGTGCGCTTTGTCCACACGCTCCTCACCGAAACGTACAAGGTGCCGCCCAAGTGCATCCTGGGCCTCGAGCTGGCCAAGGATGGCAAGAAGAACAAGAAGAAGTGATCCCATAAATAAACAAAGAGAGACTCCTCATCCGAAATTGTGTTGGGTGTGTATAATAATAAATTATTTATTAACTTTAGTTGGGATTTAAACCAATTATTCTGCTACGCGAACAACAACAACGAGTAGGATATAGTGAACACGGAGAGCGCCATCTCAGACCGCCGTCTTCCTCCGTCTGATTTGTGCCGGTTTTTGTGTGGGATTCGATAATGATAGCTTCTACTTGGCCTTGCCCTGGGCAGCCACAGCCTCGATGGCCTTCTTGACGGTCTCCTCGTCGCCGAGGAACTGCATGGACACAACTGGCTTGAAGTTCTCGTCCAGCTCGTAGACGAAGGGAATGCCCGTGGGCAGGTTCAAAGCCATGATGGCGTCCTCAGACAGGTCTGGAAGAAGGGAAAAAGAAAAAGATTCAATTATTACTAATTGCGATTCAAGGAATAATATATATTTAAAGATTTAAAAGAAATATATTGAAGTGTTTCCCAAAGTAGGATATATTCATATATTTTGGGTACTCACTGTCTAAATGCTTGACGATGCCGCGCAGGCTGTTGCCGTGGGCAGCGATCAGGATACGCTTGCCCTCCTTCATCTGAGGAATGATCACGTCGTTCCAGTAGGGCAGCGTACGCTCAATGGTCAGCTTCAGAGACTCGAACTGAGGGAACTCCTCCGGCTTGGGTCCATCGGCATAACGGGCATCCTTGACGATGTTCTCGTAGTACGGGTGGCCCGGCTCCATTGGTGGCGGCGGGGTATCGAAGCTGCGACGCCAGATCTGCACCTGAGCCTCACCATACTTGGCAGCGGTCTCGGCCTTGTTCAGACCAGTAAGTCCACCGTAGTGGCGCTCGTTCAGGCGCCATGTCTTCTGGATGGGGATCTCCTTGTGGCCGCTGGCCTGCAGGATGCTGGCCAGTGTCACCTGGGCGCGGGTCAGCACCGAGGTGTGGGCCACATCGAATTCCAGACCGGCCTCCTTGACGGCCTTGCCGGCGGCTAGAGCCTCCTCCTTGCCTGTTAGCAAACGACAATATTAAGTATACGACGCGTTGGATAACCAGCACCGTGGGACTCGTTCCACAGCACTGTGGGACTTGTTCTACAGTGCAAAGGTTGCCTATGTCCTTGATGTAATAATCACCTTTCTCGCTGAGATTGGCATCGAACCAGCCGCAGAACTGATTCTTCTGGTTCCACTCGGACTCGCCGTGGCGCACCATCACGATCTTGTACTTGCCACCCATGGTGTTGTTAGCTGTGCGTAGAAATCTGCGGAAAATTGTGTACACTTTCACCTAGCCGCCTTGGCTTACTAATCGAACTGCGAAAATTCGGCGGAAACTTAGTCGTTGGGGGTGGACTAGCCGGGCTGCCAGACTGTTGGCAGAGTCGCGACTTGGCTTCTTCGTATTTTTCAGGCCTTTCGACCTACTCTTAGTTATCACATGCCCCTTGAAATGGGCTACATCGCTTATAGAATCTCCTAGACATTTTAGAAGCCTTTAAAAATGCAAAGAATCTTTGGAAAAGCCCCTCAAGTGATTGACCTTGCCCACGGTCAACGGCGAGCCGTGATGCCAGACGCCCCAGTTGGCAGGCACCGCGGGCTCCAGCAGGTTGGCAGCGCATCTTCGGCTGCTATCGCTGACTACCCATCACCACTTGTGTTTTGATTTGCGCTTCTTCCACGGGAAAACGCTTTTTTTGAAATTCCGCCCCCAAGCTTCGGGAAATCTTTGAATAAAATCATGTGCGATAAGGTCACTGCTAGATGCAATTGGCCCCAGACGGCGGGTAACGAGCTGTCCCAGCTGGTGGTCACCCGCCTGTCCGACGACGATGTCTTTGTAAAGTGAGAGACAAAGGATTTTCACGCCCTGAAAACAGGTTTTTCCGACGCCACTGATTAAGCAACCTCCTTTGTCTACACACACACAGGCCGGATCTCGACGATGTGATCAACGAGGAGCGTGCCGTGCTGTTTGCGAGTTCGGATCGTCCCCCGCCGCCCTGCGAGCTGAGGTTCCAAATTGCGTCCCGCTACAAAATTGCCGCTCTGACGCTGATCTGCAGTGCTCCCAAGGTGGAGCTGTTTATTGGGCCATCGCAAGAGTACTTTGAGACCATTTACGGAGTCTGCGTGGAGGAGGAGGACGCGGAGGTGCCTGTGCGTCCGTATCGCTACGACATGGAGATCGACCGTTCGGGTATCAACGATATAAATCTCAAAATACTGACCGCCGCCAACGAGATCTGCGTTTACGGCTCCATGCTGCACGTAGCGCCGAATCCCAATGGTATCACCACCCAGCTGCCAAGGCCAGTGGATCTAATGCGCATCCAGGAGCTTCTGCAAAAAGGTGGCAGCCAGTCCAAGGATGAGGAGCACGCCGACAAGCTGCAGCATTTTATGTCACTCATAAAAGGTGGTTCCCCGCAGGCGGAGGCTGCTGTTGCTCCTCCTCCAACTCCCGCAGCTTCCTCTGCTGATATGTCGATTCTTAAAGAACTCATAGACAAGCGATTCCTGCAGCTGAACCAGCTGGTGACCAAGCGGCTGGATGACTTTGAGACCAAGCAAGCGGAAAAGCTGGATAAAATCATTGCCCTGCTGGAGAAAAAGCAATCGTAATCATTATTTTACCATTCATACATACGTATATTTGTCCGTGAAAATCATAAATCATTGTAATTTGTAATTTTGTAAAAAGAAGACTGTTTGTTTGTGCATAAATTTCGAATGTGATTAAAATTATTTAAGAAACTGAATTTTATATTTTTCCAATTTGAATTTCTCCACCACAAAACAGATGTTTCTTTCGATTACAGCACATCGATAGCTTCTCGATAACCACCTGTTGGGTTTGTTTACGTTTTCGTTTGGCTGACCAAAAAGAAAGTTGGCTTGAAAGCTCGACATGGCCTACATCGGGGGTCACAGTTAGCAGTAGTAGTTCGTTGTTCCAATGAGTTTATCGCCCCGCTCGGTCCTGGCCATCGGTGGCGTCTTCCTGGGCTGCTGCAGTGGCGTGGTGTTTCTGGAACTCCTGGTTAAACTGGATCCGGGTGCCGGCAACCTGGTTACAGCCGCCCAGTTCGCCTTCATAGCCCTCGAAGGCTTCATCTTCACCTCGAAGTTCGGTCGGGCCAAACGGGTGATCGATCTGAGGAGCTATGTCTTGCTGGTGGCCATGTTCTTCCTCACCAGCGTTTGCAATAACTACGTGTTCCAGTTTAATGTTCCCATGACGCTCCACATGATAATACGCGGCGGCTCCCTCATCTCCAACATGTGCCTGGGCACGCTGGTGCTGAAGAGGAGCTACCGAATCAGCCAGTACATATCGGTGGTCATGATCAGCGTGGGAATCTTCATCTGCACTTACTATTCCAGCCGGGATGTGACGGAGCACACAGATAACAGCGAGGCGGATATATTTTGGTGGGTGGTGGGCGTACTGCTGCTGGTGCTCGCCCTGTTCATCTCCTCCTACATGGGCATTACCCAGGAGCTCCTCTATCGGCGACATGGCAGCCAGTGTGCGCGGGAAGCTCTCTACTATACTCATTTGTTGCCGCTGCCCGCCTTCTTCTTGATGCAGGACAACATTAGGACGCACTGGAGCCTCGCCTTCGAGGGGGACACCTACCGCCTGCCCCTGGTGGGCCTGGCTGTGCCCCTCATCTTCCTCTATTTAGTCGGCAATGTGCTGGCCCAGCATCTGTGCATTAGCTCTGTCTACTCGCTGACCACGGAATGCAGCTCGCTGACGGTCACGCTTATCCTGACCCTGCGTAAGTTCATCTCCCTGGTGTTCTCCATCGTGTACTTCAGGAATCCATTCACCCGGTACCACTGGCTGGGCACTGTGCTGGTCTTTGTGGGCACCCTGATGTTTGCCAATGTGATCAAAGCTCCAAAGAGGACGGATCCACGAAGTGAAGCTGTGAAACAGGATTAGATCCGACTCTTTTGTGACGAACAATGATATATTATTCCATTTACAATTTACATTTAAGTACAAGTACAAGTAATTACACATTAAAATTAAAATTAAAAGACTCTCTCATAATTGTTATGAAGAAAAGGGGTTAATAAAAAACGTTCTGATGCTCGCTTCTTTCTGGACGATCGATCTTTGGCGAAAACTCGATAAAAAACTAGACATAAATGCGTAATTGCAGCTGCGGAACATCCTAATACTGGCTGCAGCCTTCGCTTGATCCAGCCAAGCCGCCGGATCATGGCTATCCGCTGGTCCCTCCGGCTTCCCTTACGGCTGCGCCGCCTCGCTCTCCAGCCACTTGACAATGGACTTGTAGTTCTTGTTCATCCAATCCACACTGGTCTCGATCTGCTCGACGATCTGCTGGATGGGCCGGTCGTAGTCCCAGTGGGCATCCTTCACAAAGTTCTCGAACTCGCTCAGCTGGAACTTGGTGTTGCAGCGCTTCGTGACGAACTTGAAGAGTGTGTGGATGTTGGACATCTGGTTGCCCATGCTGAAGGGGTTTTTTTTTTAGTATATTTCTTTATTGTGGAGAACTACTCTACTCACTAGGTCTTGATCTCCTGCCAATTGTGACGCAGAAAGTCAAAGGCTATCTGCTGACCCACCACCGTACTGGAGACAGCAGCAAATACCCGGTATAGATCCTGTTTGCGTATATGCTGGCCGGCTGTGCCACGGCGGAGATAACGATAGAGCAACCATGGCTCCCTGGAGCAGCCAAGGGCACTCAGCAGCAGGTCCTTCTCTCCAGGCACATTGGTCTTTAGGTAACGCTCGAAGGCAAAGTCCCACTCATGCTCGGTGCCATACTGGATGGCCGAGCAGTAGACGACACTACGTAGATTGGGTACGATGCTGGAGGGATAAGAAATAATATTTATAATAAAGTATATTTTAAATTTTCGGAGAATTTAAGAAAGATTTCTAGATTTTTTAAAAAGAATCCTTAAATTTTGTATATACTTTTCAGAGATCAAGTTGTTGTTTTCCACAGCTTTACTCACGGATTATTGGCATCCGGATTGGGGGTCTGCACCCAGTTCTGGAAGTGTCTGCTGGCCTCTGCGATGCACTCCTGATGGCCCAAATGGCAGGCCATGCCCAAGACGTCAGCACGTTTAAGCTGCACCAATATATCCGCTGAATCGGGCGAGTCATGGAAGCCCACCTGTTCGTAGACCTTCGACAGTTGCTTTAGCAAATAGTTCTGTGAAATATACGCATTAAATTGTTAATTAAATAATTTAAATATATTATAAAATATTAATTTATACAACCTTAATCAGATCGTAGTCCCCAGAGTTGACGAACATGGAATCGATAAAGATAAAGTTGCTTATGGCCGCCTTCCAGGGCACATGTCCCGTCTCGTGGGCCAAGTAGCGGGTGAGATTCATGGCAGTGTCGTAGGAGAGGTAGGATCCCCTCGCTAGATTCAGCACATCGTCTATCAATTGAGCCCTATTGGCCGGAGCGATCTCCTCAAAGTGTTGCATATCCATTAAATGCTCGGTAATGGCCTGCCAGTTCTCCGGGTCATAGTTTACTCGGTAATAGCCAGTCTGCTGGACATTAAAGATGAACCACTTGGCCGCGGAGAGGTTGCGGTTCTCCAGATTGTACATCTTGGTGCGTGGCATCCATGTCGTGGGCCGGGTGTTGGCGAAATTTAGCTCCGCAGCAGTGGTAAAGGTGATGGGTATCCACCAGAGGAGGCTCTCGTCCTCCCTGGTCGTATTGGTGTACACGAAACGCACTTGCTCTAGACGAATCACATTGGAGTTGGGATGTCGGTGTACCTTAACCACCGGGTAACCCGTTTGTAGGGTCCATGTGTCCATGATCTCCTTCACACTCCGGCTGTGATCCAGCAAGCCGGATGACTTGGCCTCGTTGGTGAGGAAGCGCCACAGATCGTCCTGAGTGGCGGAGTTGTAGGCCCTGCAAAGGAGGAAAACTCATAATCTCAACGCGAACAGGCAGTGCTTATTCTCCACCTACATTTCCTGCAGATACTTGCTGAGCCCACGGCGGAACACTGGGTTCGTGAGGAAGTGCGCCATCATGCGAATAATGGTCGATCCTTTGGCATAGGAGATGCGATCGAATATCTCCGAGATCTCCTGCGGATTGAACACCTCGTGTGAGATCTTGTGGGATGTGGAAAGAGCGTCCAGCTGAAATACTGTCTGCAGTTCGTTAACCACAAACTGGTCCAGCTGCTTCCATTCGGGGGCCACTGCATCGGCGGTCAGGTACTCCATGTAGCTGGCGAATCCCTCGTTCAGCCAGATATCCGACCACCAGCTGGGCGTGACCAGGTTGCCAAACCACTGATGGGCCAACTCGTGGCCCACAACCGAGGCCACACGCTGCTTGTTATTGGCCGTGGCCACCCCCGGATCGTACAGCATAGCCGTCTCTCGGAAGGTAATGAGACCCCAGTTCTCCATGGCTCCTGCCTGGAACTCTGGCAATGCAATCATATCGATTTTGGGCAGCGGGAATGTCACATTGAAGAAGTCCTGCAGGAATGTGAGAATCCTGGGGCCCACACTCAGGGCATACTCCGCCGACTTGATGGCATCAGCTCTTGCCCACACCGAGAAATTGCCGGAGGAGATGTGTGTGAAGTCGGATATGGCATAGGCCACCAGGTATGTGGACATGGGCAGCGATTCGGCAAAATGATCCCACACATAGCTGGGCAGGGTTGCGCTAAGGGAAGATATTAATATATTGGGTTTGAAATGTAGAAAAATGTGTAATTAAAATTTTTAAATATATTTCCCGGAAAAACTCTTAAAGGATTTGATAATTAAAACTCACTGATTGTTGGTGGAAACAATGGGCATGTTGGATATAGTGGTCATATTTCTCGGTCGGGCTATATGCAGGGTAAAATTGGCCTTCAGGGCGGGCTCATCGAAGCAGGGAAAGGCCCTTCTGGCATCCGTGGCCTGGAACTGGGTTGAGGCCACCCATCTGGAGAAATCAAAAGGGAGTTAAGGTGCTACGCGGTCTAAAACCCCACTAGAACCCACCTCGTTTCGTTTTGCACCTCGTAAGAGCTGCGATAGAATCCCTGCAGATAGTCCTCAATAACGCCGCCGAAGCGGAGATTCACCACATACTCGACGCCCTTCAGCAGCTTATCGTACAGCTCCATGACGAAGAACTGCTTCGCACCCACCAGGTACTGCTTGTGGATCCTCAGGCTCTCCCCATCCAGCTCCCCATTGGGCAGCAGCCGATGAACGGAGGCGTCGTGGCGCGAAATATTCAGTTCCTCGGCATGCATGGTGATGTTGTAGCAATCCTCCAGCACTTCTATACGGATCTGCACGCTGCCGGTGAAGCTGAAGTTACCGCTGAGCAGCGGCTCCAGCGTTATGTTGTACTTCAGCGGGCGGATAGAGCGCGGCAGCCGGACATCCCGGTCGTACTTGGGCCTTCCATCATCCTGGTCCGACTTTAGCTTGTTCCTCAGATGAACACTGGTGCAGACGATGTCCTCGCCAGGCGCTGGCTCTAGCTGCGCACAAGTGGCGAAGTTGTAGACAATGAAGCCTACGGCCAGCAGGGTGCAGATGAAAAAGGAAGCCAGCAGGATGGCCGTGGTCAGGGAGAGATGAAAGCGGCGCCCCGGCCGTGAGAAGGTGGTGGTGGTGGTGGGCGTGGCAGCGTTGGTAGAACGATTCTCCATGCTCAGATTCTCGTGGAGGGGTATCTCCTTGACGACCATGGCGGAGGCTGAAAGAAGGTAAAGATCAATTATTCACAAAAATAGTACAAAATAAAATTGTTTATTTATGATTTAAATTTAATAATTGATATTTATTCACAGAAATTATTTGAAAATAATCCTAAAGGGGGTCTGAAAGTTATTCCTTTAAAATGATCGTGTAAACAGGAAGAACTTCTTGGTCTGCTAAGTCCTCAAGCACACCACCACATCCACATCCACTTCTGCTTCCCTATCCACATCCACTTCTGCTTCCCTATCCACATCCACTTCCGCCCTGGAAGCTCCGTAATGTGATATGCAACTGCAGGTTGCTCGCCTTGCAATCTCGGATCCACTTAAGTGGTTTCCCTGGCCCCGAGGCCAACCCCTTTGGCTGCCTTGTGTCATCGTCATCATCTGCGGGGGTTCGATTTAATTGCACAAATTGTCCCTGAGCCGTCGTGTCCTTTTGCGGTCGACCAGCTAAGGGGAAGCCACACAGGAAGGACTCCTTGCGAACAGAGTTTTGTTTTATTTTTTCGAGTGGCAAATCGCTTAGTTCATCGAGAACATAACTGATTCATTAGCTCATTTTCTCTGTGAGAACGACTCAATATATAATATATATTTTTTAGTAGCAAAAAATTGATGGTTCTTACATGAACAATGTTATTTTTATAAAATTATTTACGACCTTTTGGAAACCGGAAATATTTGTTGTAAATAAGAAAAAGATATTTTTCTCTGCTTTTTGAAAATTAAAACCAAAACAAAATTTAAAAACCTTTCAAACTACTTTGCTCCCTCACAATGCAAATATTTATATCCCATGGAACAATGGCCATAAAAAACAGCTAAAGTTACTGTCCCAGTTGATAACTGGCTTCGGCTAGAGGAGCACACACACTTATGTCACCCGGCTGGTTTTTTGTATGGAGATCTCTCTAGACATGCATCTGGTCAGATGGTGTGTTAGGGGTGTTTCCCGCAACGTCAGTCGCGCAAATTTAATGTATATTTAAATTCTTGTTATTTCCCATTTCGCAGCGAAGTTGTGCTCGAAGTTAGCCAAGATCAGAGTCGTAGTGCGTTGGTTATTCCAACTTGCAGAGCAAGCAGAGGGGGTTTCAGTCTTTCAACACGTAACTTCAGTTCCTAAGAATTGTCAATAAATCGTGCAATTAATTGAATTTATTATGAACCTAAAACTGGCAAGATAAAATTAATTTTATAAACCAAATACTACTATTAGATTCATTGGTGTTTTGTCTTCTTCGAGGCTTATCAAAATGTCAACGCCCCCGTGAACCTTCTTAGAATAAGCTTTATATGAACAAGTATTATTCCTCTCCTCTGGCAGAGATTGTGAGGCCTCCGAAGAGACGACAGACAGAACTCCCAGCACGCTGCTACTATTATCAATTGGCAAAAGTTTAAGCACAAATTGAGCGGGGCAACAACATGGTCGTAAATCAACTCATATTCATGCAAATACGTCCGCCGGGCTAATTGAGTTATGACATTAATTTGATCAGCTCTGCTGCTGGGCTGCGTTACTCTTCTCCTTCGGTTTATATATATTTGGTTTCTTTTTTTATTTTTGCAAATTACTGCAATTAAACGCCGCCGCCAAACTACGTAGAGAAGTCGGACCCCGTCGACACTGTGACCTTCGCTGCTGCAAATGATACGATGTCACCCACTGGTGATGCCCCACTCCATCCCCCTGCGGATGGGATTCCCTGGGTCCCCCGTTGGGGATCCAATTTATAGCAATATTTCATTGATAAAATGCGTGTAAAGCCTCCGGCTATGTGTCAAGCATATGGCGATGGATAAAGTTAAAGCACTGGCAAAATCATCAAGTTTACTGTATATTTGGGTTGTATTTTAAAATAGATTTTATTTTCTATAAGAATTAATAGGATAAAGATGGAAATTAACATGCTTGTATAGTAAAGACACTGATAGCCAAAAACTTTAACCATAGGACTTTAAAATGTTTATATGATATATAGAATAGAAGGAATATAATTATATTGAAACAACATTACCAAAAATTATTCCTATAAATTATTCAAAATCAAATTTCCATCAGTAAATAATTGTTAAGTTTAATTTAGCTCCTTTTATTTAGTTTTTGATAATCTGGCAATATGACAATAATGTTAACCTTTTAATTTCAAATATTTGCACCATAATTAAGATATTTATTAACCCAAATTTAAACGGCATATTTTTTAAATGCACAATAAAACCTTAAACGGCAATTTATAAAATCCCCAAATGTAAATACTTTCCGATTTCGATCATACAGTTTCTTGCAGTGCTGTGCGATTAATTAACACAAGGACATGGGTGAGTGGGGGGTACGGGAAAGCAACATTGACAAATCATTGGACAGATTCCCAGGGGGGAGGGGGGTTGACTAGTGGGACGCTGGAGACAGGCAGAACAGAGAACGAAGAAGACATGTAAATATTGGCTCTTTGCACACACCCACGATTAAGACATTAATTTAATATCGCTCTACAATTCCCTGTCTCTCTCCGTCGTCCAAAATATCCAAGAGAGAGACAATTTATTGACCGCTGACTGATGGGATGTGTGCCTATGTGTGGGTGTGTCCGCGATTGGCCAAGAGGCGGGGGGTTTGGAATATAAAGAACCGATCGCGATCGCTAGTCCGCCGGATAATTTGCACGGGTGCTCTAATTGGATTTTGGGCCAGCAGCAGCAGCCAATATGATTTCTACAAATTTGGACAGTCAATTTGCCGAGCTATCGGCCATAAATTGGCGATCTTTAGGGGAGGAAAGTTTTGGGGCCGGCAGAGTGTTTATGGTCCTGCGTGAATGGCCAATAATTCCAGTCTGATTCCTACTCTCCGTCTGTCTATTTGTTTGTTGTTGTCTTTTCTTTTCCCCCATTAATCGTTGCCAGATGCCGTCCGCCACGGGCAAACTTGAGAAGCGTTTGCAAAATAAACAAAAACTAAAGGCGAGGGTGCAGAAATAAAAACTGAATTAAATGAAGTGTTGATTAGTCAATTACCTTCCGACGTGCAAACAGCAGCCGGCACACGAACACACTCGCAAGCGGGCACTAACACACACTTATAATCGCCACAGAAACGTGGGAATAAATTAATTTACCGTTACGAACGACTCCTTGCAGCTTCACAGTTCTTAAGCCTTCAACGTTCGCTGCACTAATTGAATTAAACGTAAACAAATTACTGGCACTCACTAATCACTAAACGGAGAACAGTTTTTATCCCGAGCTATTTAAATTTTCTACTCCCGGGAGCTGCGCGAACGTTTACGCGTAACGGATCAGAACGGAATAAACAGAACGCAGCCATTATTGCCAGGCGATGGCGTATTTGAAAATGTCAGTGTGGCAGCCTGCTTTTTCGCAAAAAGCTTTTTCCCAGAAAAGGTGGCAGCCTGAGGCAGAACTGGGTGCGATTCCGTGTTTGATTTTAATTTTCAACAAACAATGCAGTTAAATACGGTTTATGTCACCGTGGGCACCACAAAATTCGATGACCTGATAAGCGTCGTAAAGGCGGAACCTTCGCTCAGAGCTCTGGAGGCACGAAAGTGCCGTAAACTCATCGTGCAGCATGGCAATTCGGTGCCTTTGGCGGAAGAGGAGACTCTACTGATTAGCAAAAAGTATGGAATCCAGGTGGAACAATACAAATTTCGGCCGAATCAGGAAGATATAAGGGCTGCAGACCTAGTTATTGGACACGCCGGGGCCGGCACTTGCATGGACATACTAAATAACCAGAAATATGGACTGATTGTGATCAACGATAAGCTAATGGACAATCACCAGCTGGAGCTGGCCCGGCAACTGGCCGCTGAGAACTACATCTACTACTGTGGGGTCACGGATGTGAGCGCCAAGCTGGCCACGTTGGACTTTGAAGCCCTGAGACCCTACGAAACGCAACCCCAAAATATGCAGAAATTCGTACAGGCTTTGAATGATCTCATGACTGGTTAAAAACTACATTTTTAAATAAATCAGACTTATTTATATATGGAAAGACTTGAAAGCATTCCCCAAAGGAACCCAAAATCTTTTTGGTGCCAACCCCCAGTGGGGTTAGCTTTAGCTATTTATTTATAAGTTTATATAGATTATAGTTAATAAACACGTCTACGAAGAACATGAATTAATTATTATTGGCAAGGCTTAACGCTTGCTGGGGGCTAAAATGAGATAGATAAATTCACGGCGAAAGCGTTAACTTGGTAATTAAATTCCACACTAGATATATCTTCTGCTTATATGGATAAGTTGTTAATTTCGTGTGTGTGCATAATGAGACTCTAAAGATGCTTTGGTTGTTTGCTTCCAATTACGGGCTTCGCATTCCGTGTTGCTCTTACTCCGCATCGGCGGCGGAAGCTCCGTTCTCAATGATGGCATCGAACGAGAAGGGCTGGAAGGCATAGCCCTGGCCCTTGTAGAACTTGCTCTGGAACTCCACCCTGAAAGAAAAGAAGAGGAAATTAGCAAATCTAATTGGCTAGGCAAAAGTAATGTTCTCAACTTACCAGTGCAGACGCAGCGTGTGCAAGAAGGCCGACAAGCCCTCCATGAGCACCAGAATGCCAATGGTTAGAATGGCCCAAAAGGCAAAAACGCAAGTCAACGCGATGCCGCCCAACCAGCCCTCTAGCTTCAGGCCCTTGGACAAGACCATGTCCCATAACACCTCAGCCAGCTCTGTATTGAGAGGAAATAATTTTAATTAGTAAACCCAATGGACCAAGGGAATATCTAATACTTACGGGCATGCGCCAGAGAGAGCGCCCACAAACGTAGATACGAAGCTGTGTGGGAGACCGAACCCAGCACATACTCGATGGTGTGAATGCTCTGGTGTATAAATATTTCCGACAGCTCTTCCTCCTCCTCGTGGCCACCGCCACCGCCATGAGATCCTCCATTTGACACACCGCCGGTCTCAGCATCGGACGTGGCACCGGCAATGGGCTGCACCTGGAAAGCAGATCGTTGGTTACAGTTGTTTTGTGGAGGCTCCTCGTAGGGAACATTTTTCTCACAACCTACAGTCGAACTTTCCTGAACTTCAAACAGCATTTAGAAAAATACAATAAAATCTCTACAGATTAGGGAGGGCTACACATATATTAATACGCAATATTTAACGTGCAAGTTCGATTGGGGTTTGAAGTAAAGGAAAGCTTGACTGGGAGGTGGACAACAAACGACACGACTAACCTCTTCCTTTGGATATGTGAATTGGAATGTTTTTGGTTTTAGTTTGTTTGGTGTGGATTTTGGTAATGGGATTTTGTTAATTTTGTTGTTAATCGGGGAGCATAAATGAAACGAGAAGCAGTTAGTAATAATAATAATAATAATGTGGATAGCAGAGGGATGTATGATGTGTGTTTTGAACATTGGTGAGGATTGTGATGAACTACAGCAAACTCTGCTAGCTGCTCTAGAGCTTTATTACTTACGTTTGCCTGCTTGCGTGCCTGCATAATTAGCAACGGCTTGCCCAGCAGCATCACTGGAATACAGCAGAGGGCCACCAAAACGAACAAGACCTGGATAAAGTGCTGACCCCAAAACATGTACACCTCACAGCGGTCCGGCACCGGCTTAGGCTTATTGAACAGAACCATGTCGATGAAGGTGATCAGAATGGAGGGGGCACAGGCCTCGGAGTAAGGTTCTGTAAATAAGGATTATGGGATAAGTATATTTTTAGATACATTCTCCAATTGACAATTTTACTCACTCTCATTGGTGGCCGCAAACTTAATCCATTTGATGAACATCAGCAGTACCATGTAGAAGAAAAGGAGCACCAAGAAGAGCAACTGCGGTATGAACTCATAGATCATGGAAATCCTGTTCCGGAAGTAGGTGTGGTTTTGCCAGCTCATAATCACACCAAAGATCATGTGGATAACGCCGAATATGATCGAGATCTTCATCTTGAAGGAATTGTGGAAGATGATCTTGTTGGGATTGGCCACCTGCCAAATGGGATCCAAGCCGAAGGGATAGGGAGCGCCCTCATAGTCACCTCTCGGATTCAGCTGAAGGTACTTATTCTCCATCACCGTCGACTTGTTATACGACATGTGCCAGTGGGATCCAAAAATATTCAGAGACTTGGAGAAGATGTCATTGTAGATGAGACCCGTGTACATCGAGAACACACCCATCAGGAAGATGATGTAACGTCCGCCAAAGAAGATATTCCAAATCTCATTGTCCGTTTTCTGGGCAGCCAGACCCTTCTCCTTCCGTATCATCCAGAGGCCAAACAGCGCCATAATGGCGCCGTGTCCCAAGTCACCAAACATCACGGCGAAGAGAAAGGGGAAGGTGATGATGGTGTAGGGAGCCGGGTTCATCTCCCGATAACTGGCCACGCCATACGCATCAATCAGAGCCTGGAAGGCCTTGGTGAACTTATTGGTTCGATTGTAGGTCGGTGGATTCTCAAACGTTTGCATTCGATTGAGAATTGGCGGCACCGACGATCCCGATCTTTCGGTGCCTCGCCGCAGGGCCAGCTGAATGGTCTCAATGTCCAGCAATGGCACCCAACACTCGGCGATCAGACACTTCTGCGTCACGTCCAAATTGAAGAGATTCAGCGTGTGGTAGATGGCCTTGATCTTGCGCACCTTGACGAACCAGTTCTTAAGGTTCTTGGCTGCGGCCACGAGTACGCGATGGCGATGATCCTGGGTCTGGCCCAGCACCGTGTTCAGGTCCTCGATGCGCGTCATCACACCCATGGCCATTTCACGGCGATCGGCCGGGGCCTCGGGACAAGGATAGAGCGTTGCGCGAAAGCCCTCGCAAATCTTCTTGACGCGCGTCTTTAGCTGGTCACCCTGGAAGAAGATGATGAACACCGATTTGTGCACCTGGTCGCCCTGCAAAATTTAATAGAATAAAGGTTAGTTCAATGAATTTATTGAGAAGAAGAGTTCTGCATTACTTACATTGGTAGGATCCTCCAGCGGTGTCTCGATCATGGCCTGGCGCAGAAAGACATTGCCACGACAGGCGCGCCAAAGCATCCGCTCGAAGGCCGGCAGCCGCTCCCGCAAAATGACGCCAGCCACGAAGCTAAGAGGGAAGACGGATTAGTCAAACTGCTCTTTAATATGGAAAAAGTACCAAAAACAGAGTCATTCCGGTTGTTATTTACGAAACAAACAAGGAAAACTAAACTCTCAAGCACAAGTTACCAATGGACGCGCGAGGAGATAGCGGGGAACTGGGAAACGGGTTGTATGAGAGACTCTGGGAAGGAGCACTGGGATAAATGTAGTGGTTAGGTGGACAACTGAGTTCTGGACGAGATGCGGGGCGGTGCAGGGTGACTTGGTAGGGCAAGGCAAGGCGAGGCGAGCGAAGCCAATGGCAGATGTCTATTTATACAGCTGATAGATCGATCGATAAACGGATACGGAGGATACGGATACGAATGATGAGCGCTTCTATACGACTGATTCAATTGGCCTAGTCTGGTAGGGTCAGAGGGTACCAACCATGGCAGATAATCCTCACGTTCGTTCGATTTCTCCATGTAACTAAATACACACATTTAAAACGTTTTTTTGGACAATTTTTTGTTTTGTTTTTGGTGGAAGAGAGAGGAGCATAAGAAGAGAACGACGTTTAATTTAGTTTTATTAATTGATTTCCTTTTTTTGGAACAGCTTGGCACAGAAAATTATTGCTTGAGAGACTCCAAAAGAGAGACTTCAAGCTGGTCTGGATGGAACATATGGTTGTTGGCATGGTTTTTAGTTAGTCTTAGCTCGGCGCGCAGCATTTGATTAGTTTGGCGGCAAGAAAAGCAATAATTTTGTGTGGCATTTCGTTTGGTTAAGAACTAAATAAAAAAAAAATATATACAGTAAGAGATCGCCTTGGGTGGACACATATTTTAATATTTAGGGATATAGATCGCGAGGAAAACTCCAACACAATATATAGCAAGCCAAATAAAACGGTGAAAAGGTTATTAAATTAAGTTTGATTAGAATTATCGAAAAACATTTTTAATAACTTCCTTATAGACAAAAATTAGCTCGCTATACCATAAAGATTAACGATTTTGCAACGATAAAATAGATTCACATCAGATATCAACATAGTATCTATATTTTATTGAGTAAATAATTTAAAATTGAATTTGAAAAAAATTGTTACCACGGAATTCTTCTTGGAAATTAAATAATTTATAAATATTTGTCCACCCAAAAACCGAGAGCATAAAGGGAAAAAGGTCTAAGCCGATGCCTGCCCAATCTTGAATTCTAACTCGATCCTCAATGCTGGATGCTGGATACATACCCGAGCTGAACGGGACCCATGGAGGCACCAGCGGTGCGCGCCTCATCGGTTATCAAGGCGCGGGTCATCGACTCGGTCGTTTGGTTTACGCCGCCTTCTTGCTAGAAATTGGTAATGGTAGTTTTGGGCAAAACATCATTCATTCAGCTCGTCTTACGTTCCGAGCTGGCACTCGGATAAGGGGTTAGTACTGGCTAGTAGTAGAACCGCCTCCGTATTAAGTTTGTTTGGGGAAAAGGAGTCGGGATTCGGGGTGAAGTGGATAGATTATATATATATTTATTTAGCTTATGGAAACACCGACACCAGGAGTTATGTGTGCTTTATGTTTGACATCAATTTCGATAGCCTATCATCGACAGGGGGGGAAGGACATGGAACACAACAACAGCGACGACAACAGCAAAAGAGTGAGAGTGGAGGAGGAGAGCAGGAGGGCGGAGAGCGAGAGCGCGTCTTGGTCTTGACCTGAGTTTAGATTTAGTTTTCCCCCAAAGTCCGGTCATATCTCAGTGTCCTTTTTGAATATTTACCCAAGCTTCAAATTCTGTCCCGGCTGGCTGGCTCGGACACCCTCCTCGCCCAGCAGCTGCGCCTGCTCGTCCTCGTTCTGGTTGTCGGCCATCTGCGGATATCGCCGATATTTGCTGGATGAGTACGTTGCGCCACTCGACTTGTACACCGTGGGCACCGACTTGGTCCACACGCGCACACACACACCAAACCAAAATGTGCAGGTGGCAGGTGGCAGAGGCAGAGGCGGTACAAAAGTGTGGTGTTTTTTTGTGTGGTGCATTTTGCAGTGTTTTTTTGTTGTTGTAACGTCAGGGGTCGGGGTTGGGTTGATTGATTCGATTGATTGATTGATGGAAAAACAAAAATGTAAAGAAAACGCATAATAAAATAACTAAATATATCAGGAAATAAATCAATAATAACTAAACAATAAAGCTGCCACATATGTACATACATTTAGGTATATTTATAAACACTTGTGTAAGGAAAAATTTAAGAAAAATAAGAAATACAAAAATATAAGCCTAAAACGTAAGACGAACCAAAATATTGAAAGTTGCTTTGGCCAAAGAACTTGTAATAAATTAAATTTATACTTCTAAGATTATGCAAATTAGCAAATTAATTTGAATTAAATTTTTATCATTTAAAAAGTTTATTTAGTTTTAGTTACTTATTCAAATTTTAAGCAATATAAAATAAATTGTGTATGAACAAAATTTTGAAACGTTTTCTGGTCGTAAAACGCTCGTTAAGATTTATGATTTATTTTGTACAACCTTCGTGTTTTGACATAAAATGCTGGCTAATTGCCTAGCCAGAATCTATTAGTTTTTCATTTTGTAGCCTTTTGCTTAGGACACACCATAATATAATAGAATAATAGAAACAGAAACAATAACCATCAACAACTGATATCAAACGCACAACTAGGGAGTATTTGTACAAACTCAAACTGAGAGGAAATAAATAAGCACATTGGGTTTGTGGTTCGCCTGGGGGGGGAAGCGGAAACGGAGCAGGAGTTACGTGCAGACTGGGAGTAAACTTTCGGGGGAGTGTGTGTGGTTCTGAGAGGGAGGGAAGCCGTGACTGCCACACTTGTGTCTTATTTTAATGCTAAGAATATTTGGTTAGTTCGATGGCCTGGCTGAAGCCTCTCCGGCTGCCATATTTGTTAATTCGAAATCGGTTTGCCGATCGGTTATATTAGTGGGGTAACCTCCGCCATAAATTAGCTTAGTCCACTTAGTTGCGACCACTCACCTCATCGAAAAAGACCTGGGTCTTGCGGAGTATGTGCTTCAGCTCCGTCAGCTCCAGGAAGTTGCGCTTCAAAGCCTCAGCATTCTGATTCACCTCCCTCAGCTCGTTTTCCAGCTTCTCAAAGGTGGCCTGGAAGGAAAGAAGCCATACAAGTTAAGTCAGCGGTTAGCAAACCAGATGAGAGAGACCAATAAATCACTTGGGGTATAGTTTGCAAATCCCACCTCTAAATCAATCATCTCCCGGGGCTGAGGAGCCTCGGGACTCTCGCCAGTGTCCAGCATGGGTATGCCATCCTTCTTGATCTCCTTTTCCAGATAACGCAGCTTGCGCTCCATTTCATCGCAGCGGCGAACCTCATTAACGAATTTTCGTTGGAAGGCGTTCACATCCGGATTGAGCTGTCAAGGAAAGTCAAAATATTTTTATTATTTATTAACTAATAAGTAATAAATTACGAGAATATATACTAAGAAATATAGGAAGACCCTTTATTAGTGCAAAAACAAATCCCATAAATCATGTTTTTCTTTTAAACATTTTAAGAGCATCCATAAAAACTTAATTTATGCATTGTGCTTGGTACTCACATCGCGGAACTGAACCAATCCCAACTCGCCCAACTCCGAGACGCAGGCGTAGGCCGCCTCGCTTTGCAGGAAGAGCTGGCACAAAGCCATCTCCTCGCTCCGGAACAGGGAACCCATCTTGGCAGCCTGGTATCTGCGAATGCGAAGGAAAATAATCATTAATGATACATCCGTACATATGTATATGTATTTATGTATGATTCACGGTCACGTAAAAACAACGGCTGCAATCTGCCCGTTCCACGAAAGAATCGCGGCTTTGTCCTAAAAAACAATTGTATGTACATATTCACACCGATTTGATTATCGCTTTTGGGGCGGACGTCCACATGTCCACCCCCTCCCGACGACGCTGTATCTGTAATCTATATAGTATATGCGGTCGCAGATTCGATTTCTATACCCAACGAACATATTGATTTTTCGCCGCCGAGCGCAGGCACAAAAAGAAAGTGCTACGTTGGACCCGGATGCCAAAGGTATGCGGCGGTCGAAATATCGCTAAAACACCTGTCTTTATCACTACCCTCTGCGGTTTGGGATTGTTGAAGCGTTTACTTCCGTCGAGTACAAGTATTAATTACCAATTCCTTAATAATATAAATAAATTCGTCCACAAATTCCAGCAGCAACCGATCGACCCAAGAAAAACTATGAATGTGGCCAGAGCGGGAGTAATATGGATTTTACAGACGTTCACCAGGGATGGGGCAAGATTTAGCTTGTTTTGGCTATTTTGTTTTTAAATCTAGTTGCTTAATTAGTTTTAAGATAGTTAAACATACAAGCGGCTTTGTTAAATTTAATAGTTAATATTATATATGTATTGAACATTTTATTAATAAACTAGTTATCCGATTTTCAATAGCCAAGGATAGTACTTTTTGTATTTTTCCATCTGGTTGCACTGCGTCGAATGAAGAAGAGGAAAACTTCAAAATAAACCGCCATTTTGCGAGAGTAGAAAAAACGCAAAACATCTGTAGTTTCTCAATAAATTCCTTCGCATTCAGGTCTAGGAAAGAGGAAAACAGATCATGGATCGCGCAGCCACCTGGAAGGCGGAGGAGAAGGAGCACAGCGAGAAGCTGTACAGGAAGCTGCAGGGCTTGGCCCTGGTCCACCCAGCGTCCGACGAGCTGCGCAAACTGCTCGCCTGGGACATGTTCCTCAAGCCCAACCAATTGGCATTCTTTCACGTGATGCACTACCTCTTCCGCCTGCTGGACCCCGCCGAGTTCAAGCGCCGCTTCTTCTGGCCCATTACGGACAAGAAGGCCGAGGCGAACTTTCGTTCCAGCACGGTGGAGTACCTGAAGCACCTGAAGGAGAAGCACCAGCTGCAGTGCTGGCCCAACATTCAGTCCTACTTGGTGGTGATGCCTGGTGGCATGCGGTTTATCAACTTCCTGCTCGAGCTGGTCAGCTTCGTGATCCAGGAGCAGATCAAGCTGCGCGAGAGGACGCTTGCCCAGGAGACGACAACTACGTCGCCCAAGAGTGCCAAGGTGATGGCTCGCCAAAACGCCCTGATGAAGGAGTATGCATCGGCGTATCTGACAGATTTGGAGGCGAACATGACCCTGTTGCGGCACAACATCCAGAAAATCTGTGGCTTCACTGCCGACATATCTGCGGAGGTGGGTGTGCCCGAGGCCCAACTCTTGGATGAAGCCTTCCTGGATGACTGCGAGGCTACCAATCGCCGTCGCCTAGAGCGGATAGTGAGCCAACCTGCCAAGTGGGCGGCGGCGGAGCTAGAGGCTCTATGTGGTGTGAAGGGGGATATTGAACATTTTCAGTCCAAGCAAGTGGAGCACAACCAAAGCCAGGAGCAGGTGGAGCAGACGCTACGCGGCACGCGAGGATTACTGGACGGGGAAGCCTTCGGAGGAGGAGGTGATATGTCCACGACAATTCCCAGTAAAACAGCAGGCGGCTCTAAGGTGGAGGCCCTTATAGACACACTTAATCGTGTTAGCGGGTCCATGGCCGAACAACTGGAAGCCCACGATCACTGCAACGAGTCGAATGCGTTCGTCTCCAAGGATCTTCAGGCGCTGGGCGAGGAAGTATCCCAGATCGAGGAGCAACTCAGCCATGTGCAGAAGGATCTGATTACGCGGCTCGCAGCCTTAAAACAAAAGACCGAATCAATCCAGGGGGACCAAGGAAGCCGCCCGCCACTTACGCCCCACTTTGATGCACGCCACCAAGGCATCGGTATGAAGTTTATATCAACGCCGCCCATCCGGATCGATTTGGCTGCCGTCAGCGGACGCAGTGCTCCAGTGCGCCTGGCTCTTCAGGGCGACTTCAATGCGAAGCCATACGAGACAACATTCAACAGCAGCTTGTTGGGTAAGAAGCATAGGTTAGCCTTTTGGGGAACAGACTATTTACAAGGGAATTTCTTCATTCTTTAGCGCCTGCTCCTCCACGTTCAGCCCGGAAGCCAAAGGATACCGATCAGTCCGTGGCTGGAAACGATCTAAATAGTACCATGAACCGATCCAAGATCAATGATCCCCTGCAGATGCTGCGCACCATTCAGAAGAACGCAGCCAAACCCAAAACGGCACCACAGCCCAATCTTTCCGCCTTGGGGGGCAAGTGGAAGAAGTTGCAGGCCTCGTTTGGCTTCAATGAGGAGGCCCCAGCATCCCAGGCCATCTCACCAGAGACAGGATCGCCGGCCACCGACGTCAGTGAGTGTACGCGCATTGAACGCATTCCTCGAAACTCCGAAACGAACAGCTCGTTGATCGCAAAGAACGCAGCGGTGATAAAGGTGCTGAACGCCTCAAGAAATACCCATAACCATAGCACTTCGCCTTCGGGAAGGTTGGATGCCTTGGTGACTGGTCCCCCTGCTGAAGGAATTCAAAGAATGTCTCCTCGCATACGTCTTAACGACATGACCATTGATGTGAGTGCCAGTGGATCGCCAAAATCAATCCTAATTCATCGTTCCTCATACAAAAAATCTTTACAGGATCTACAGTCCCTTAACCCCGATTTGAACGCGGAAAATAACATGAATTTCCTGAATATTTCACGGAAATTCAATTTTGATCAAGGCGACGATGAGGATGACCTGCAAAACATCAGCGATAGTGTGCTCCGAGACATTGAAATGTAGCCCAAGGCACCTGGAGGGAGCCAGCAGTAAGCCAGTATTTATTGTGTATTTTTATTGCTTGATATCTAGAATTTTGAAGATTAAATTAAACTGAACATATGGAAATTTTCTTATTATTACTTTTATCTTTATCTCACAATGTTCTGCGCGATCCAGTCGAGATGCCGGGAAACGTCACAGTAGATGACATAGCTGCTTAGATCGCAGTTTTCTCCCCGACTTGGCGATATGGAAACAATGCCTCGCATGACCCAGCGGTTATTTCGCAGGACGATCAGCGCTGCTCCAGAGTCGCCAAAGCAGGGACCCTGCGAATCCGAATTACCAGCACAGACCGTCCGTTCTGTTATAAAATCCTGGGCCTTCTTCATCTTTATGAGACACTGATCCCTCGGCACCAGCCGCACACTCACCGCCTTGGGATAGCGTGTCTTCAGGCCAGAATCATCATAGCCCCAGCCGGCCACCGTTCCGGTGTCACCTTCTCTGGCAGGCACCGGCAGCTCAGAGCTCCACATACAGAGGGGTTGGATGTATCTGGTGTACCAAATCGGATGCTTCAGCACCAGCAGTCCCACGTCCGAGTCTGGGAGAGGATTCCCGATGTACTGGGGTGGAGTGAGCACATTGGACACAGCCACCAGTTCGGCCCCGGGTTCCGGGTTCTGGTTGCGGTCGTGCCGCCCCAAAAACACCCACAACTGGCTGGCGGGCTTTCCGTAGATGCAGTGGGCCGCTGTGATCACGGTTCGCTTCGAGATGACGGAAACCACACACTTGTACGCAATTGAGGAAATGCCTTCGAGAAGGGCCGCCAGCCAGGGGTATTGACCCCTCGTGACGACGTCACCCCCATGCTGGGTAGCCACAAAGCCCTCCTGTCCACACTCTTCAAAGTCCGCCCGGACCTGGGGCTGCTCGACGGCCCAAGACAATATATGAAAATCTTTGGCTACGGGAGAGTGAACTGGAAGTGGTACATAGGTGGAAGGATTAACAGGACAGTTCCAGAAGGTAACATCAAGAAACTTACATTGTGATTCCCTACAAAGGACCTTGGTATTCAGTACGAGTATCTGCAGCGAGGGTAGTTTGTTATCAAATTCCTCCAAAGTGGCAAATACTTGGGCCTTGCCTCCTTTCCGTATATTAGCCAGGTTTTCTTCTTCGCTGGGAAAGTGCTTGAGAAACCTCATCCTCTCCCGCAACAAGTTTGAATTTAAAACAAATACTTATCCCTTGTCCGTTGCCTTGGACACATGCTCACCTTCCCGCCTACATATGTGCCGAATACGATCTGCCAGTCAAACTTAAGGATTCCGGCTTCGGGGGCCTCGAAAAGTCCGATCCATTGACCACTTGGCAGTTGCCGGAAGGTGAAGTACGGGCAATTGTGCTCAGGTATTTCCAGCGCCCAGTTGGATGATGCACTGAGAAAGAGAGCCAACAAGGTCAGCCAATAGATCTTCATTCCGATTCTAGATCCGCTGATGGTGGAGGCTGAACGAGAACTGAGAGTAGTATGGAATGACTGGGCTATACCCAACCAGATCAGAGTAATGATTGCCACTTCCGATTAAGCTCAGAGAGAGCAGTAATATATAGAAGACAACTATCTGATCAAGCTGGTTCTAACTTACAGAAGCTAACATATTCAAATTCTTTACAGTATCTTTGCAACTTTATAAGGCAGGGTTTACAAAAACAAATGATTTGTGATTATAATTCATATCTTATGCCCAAAGCTGATTAAGAATACTCTTTAAATTTTCAATAAAAAGCTTCATTTAATTTAAACATAGAAAATAACATGTTTTTGTTTCCTTTTTTTTACATTTTTGTAGCACTTTTTGCTAGTTTAACGATACTTTTTGTAATAGACACAAAGAGATCCAAACTAATGCTTTCCAAAGACATTGGGCTCGGAAGAGGAGCCTCCTCCTCCGCCACTGGCGGCGGCACTTAGCTCCTCGAGTAGCTCGTTCGACTGGCGATGTCGATTCGAGTTCGAGTTGATGTTGGAGTACAGAACATTTTCGCTATTGAGGTTGCCATTGAGTCTGGGGAGGAGATGGGAGTTATCGCCGGAATCGGCATCCACAATTCGATTTAAGTCCGTGGCGGGGGCACAGTTGCGACCGATCAATGAGCGTTGGAGTTGTGACAGGCAGCTGGAAAAATTATAAACAATATACATAATTATAAAATAATAAAATAATTATTATCCCATAAATATAATTTCTAATCTTACCGCTCCAATCGTCGTTCACTGCTCCAATCCTGCAGATCGTACAAATCCGTGAAGCCCAGCTCATTGCTCCGGTGGAAATGCCCAGCGTTGCCCAGCAGCGGTGATGCGGCAGGGTTCAAAGCCCTTTTGCCGTTGGTCCAGCCCCGAGAATACTGGAAGGTCTGGCCCATGCAGGCCATGGACAAGGTGAACAGGAACAGAGGCAGCAGCAGGAGACGCATCATGATGCGGATGAGAAGGAAAGTCCCAGCACACAGGACTCGCGACACTCTCGAAGGGAATGGATGACTAGAGATGGATACGCGTTCGAGGCACAGCTACGTCTGAGCCTAGGAGCCTCGGCGGCTGGGCTTTTATACCGATGCTGGGCCAGGGCCATGATGGTGTCTTCCATGCCGGGGGATTCTTGCTTCGATGCCCCCAGAAACACACACTTACGCAGATTAACCGGGATTATTAGCACCCAATTGTTTCACAGTCGCCTCCACACATATGGCCACGCCCACTCTGCGCCAGCTGGCTGCTCATACTGAATGCATTTGCTGATTGGAAAACTACCCGTTTTTGCCCCGCTCTTCACAGCGAAAGTTCGTGTGGAGGGGGACCGGGGGGATGGAAAAACTAAAAGTGGCCGAAAAAAGTAATTTGCGACCAGTGCTCGGGGCAGCGAAGTGTCCATTCAAAGCTCACCTTCGGATAATTTGATTTACGAGCGGATTTATGTGTTTCCAAAAATAAACATTTATTTTATTTCGATGCCAAAAACGGAGCTCCTACAATCGCAGGACTCTGCCCTGTTAATCATTGCTAATTCTAGGCCAGCTCTAAGGCCTGCTAAGGAAGAGAAAGGGGGAGTGAGTACAAAAATATACACGTTTTTATTTTATTATAATTAAATTTACAAAAGCAACTCGAGACTGGCATAAATTACTTTATAGACTAGTTATTTCACTATCGGGCACATTTGTGCGGTTAGCACCATTGGATCCATTGACTCCATTAGCTGCATTCTGTTCCAGCTCCACGGCATCCGTCGCCTTTCGTCGTTTCAGAAGGAAGTAGCAAACACTATAAATAAAAACAAAATTTAAACATTTTGGAAATTTCCTTTGGCAAATATTTAATACATACACAAAGACCAGCACATTCGGAATATAGAACACTTCGCCAAAGAGCCAAATAGCACCGGGAAACGTGTCTACGGTGCTTTTATAAATCTCACTGAAGATGGGCGGGAAAATAAATTGGGCAATCGGTTCACTTATCCCAAAAATGGAATACATTTTACCTGAAATGAAAAATGAAAATAATCCATTAATTGCTAGTTAATATGTAGAATTTAATGTGGCTTATTAATGCTTTTTCAAAGTTAATTTAAGGATTTTAGAAGAGTTCATTAAAGTTTTTTAGAGGTCATTTATGCTGTCTCCATATTTCCATATTTCTCCATTTAATTTCCCTTTCTGAGGGGTTCGTTTATGCTTTGTTTATTAGAGTTCATTTTAGCATTGTTTATTAATAATTATCTTTTTATCTTTTAGCTGAATTCATGTAAGCTTTTTTTACATTTATTATTTTTTATCAGAGTTAATTTATAACTTGTTTTTTTAAGTTAATTTAGTTTTTCTTCATCAGAGTGCATTCTTTTATAAAAACAAAACACAACTTACTCAGCTCATCACCAGCCACAATGCTGGAACCAACGGTCTTAATGGCAATCACTCGCAGACTGACAAACATGTCCACCACTCCGGCCACGTAAAAAGAAGCAGTGGTGCTGGCAAAGGCCTGGGAAAATCAAGGAATCAAATCGTTGACCTACAATTTCACAACATTTTAAAGTCACTTACGAAGAGGACGCGGGAGCAGACGATGGACAGAGCGGAGAGCATGCCGATCATGGAGTCAGAGACCTTGAGCAGCTTGCTCAGAATGGCGGTGCCGATGAAGGTGCCCACCAGGGCCGCACCACTGGACAGGGTCAGGTAGATGCTGAAATCGTTGCCGTTCCAGGAGAGCTTCTTCAGGGTGAACCGGTACCAGTAGTCGTTCTCTCCGGAAACGGGACCCACGGTCAGGAAGTAGGCACACAGCAGCAGGATGAGCAGCATGCGCCCATTGTTGGGTCGCTTAACCAACGGGAACTTGATGCAGTCAATGACAAGAGTGGGATCGAAGAGTTCCTTGAATAGGGACTTCCTCGGCGGCACAGCGTCTACCTTGGGCTCCACCATGTGCGGAGTAAGCTGGAAGTTTACGTTCTTGTTGCCCTGCAGTTCGTCTACGTTGGTGGTCTCGTAGGCCATGTTCTCGGCGCCCTGCTTGGGCGGCAAGGTGGTGGGCAGCGGCGGTGGCTCATTTGCTTGGGTGCCATTCGTGGCTGTGGCCGTGGTCTCGGGCGTGGTCTTTACCTCCTTCACAAAGAAGATAATGTACAGTATGGCTATAATCTGGAAAAGGATGGCTGTGGCAAAGGACCCTGAAAAATATTAAAAAAAAAGTTAATCACAAGAAACTGCGAAAGATAACATTGCATTCTTTTATATGTCAAGGAAAGTCAATCTCCAATCTTCTGTCTAAACCCACTTTCACTCACATGTATAGCCCAAGGTAGTGAATAATAATCCACTAATTGGTTGACCTATAAAGGGAACTCCTGTGACGAACATGGCGAAGATGCCAAAGCGAAAAACGCGATCCTCCTCCGGTGTGGCGATGGTAATATAACTGTAGATGGCCATCAAACAGAAGGTCAATCCTCCAAAGAGAGCCGGCACTATGGCTTCGCAATATGCGCCAAACTCCATGGGCAGCGAATCGAAGAATATCGAAGAGATGATCTGGCCTATAAAGTGAATTTATTTTAATTTCAAATGAAACCTTTTAAAGGTATTTAGAAAACTTACAAGTGAAGCCCAAGGCCTCTCCCACGATGGGCATAATCATGCAAGGCTTTCGTTTGTTGTACCGATCAGCCCAACCTCCAGCGAACAGGAGGACAATCAGGGGAAAGATGGCAGCTGTAGAGGCAAGAGAACAGTATAAAAATATATCTCTAGGAATATTTTATATCACTAAAATATTTTAATGTGAATTCTTGGTGGAAATGAAATGAGAATATTTTAAAGTGAATTAATTTTTATACATTCTTATGAGAGAAATTTATACTTTGAGTTGTTAAATTTGAATTTTAGGTTCTAAACAAATTTAATATTATACCTCTTATATTTGTCTAAAGTTAGCACATTTTATAGCAAAATATAAACTTGTTTAGAGGTGCCAAAAAATGTTTGACAAAAATTAAATGTGAGAATTAAGCTGCTTAGAAGTAAAAGGAAACTGAGATGAGAATTTATATGTTAATTCTCACTTGTAATTAACTAAAGAATATTAACCCATTAAAAATGGGATATATATAGTAATAGGTCAAGGTTTAACTGCTAGATTATTAAGTTAATAAATACCCAGAAGCGTCACGCACATAAAGTTAAACTGCCTTGAGAATTTAATAAAAGGAATTATATTTTTATGAAATGTTTATGAAGGTGTCGTGTCGTATTCTAAAATCCTATTGTTTTTATTTATAATTAAACACGCTTAGCGAGTTTCGAAAAATTTCTTTAAGCCAAATTCATTATATATGCATAGAACTTGTTCTTCAATTAGAACTTGTTGTCGGTAACAATTTTACGGTAGGTATTATTTTATTGAAAAAGTGCAGTAATAGTATAATATCCGTTGCAATCTCTATGTGTGACATGATGTTTCAATTATTTTAAGCTGTTATTATCGATCTGTGATGCAATTGAAAAGTAATTATAATTATCTAAGCTATCAAACAAGAATAGAAGATGCTTCGCTTCGAGTGTGGCTTTGAGAACCGGAATTCCGTTTAGCGGTATGCAAATGACATATTCGGTTGGCGATTTCGCTGGATTGGGAATCGAAAATAATAATATTATCCATGGCAATGGCAATGACAATGGCAGTGAACCCACGAAAGTCACTCGACACAAATCGATGTAAGAACAGGTTTCGAGGTTTGAGCTATTGCGATTACGATTACGATCCAGCTACTAGGCTAAGGCCTCTCGACAACGCGGCTCTAACTCTAAATTAATCACCTAAACGATACAATGGGGGAATTTTTCTTCTTTTTTAGCACCATCAGACGGCGACGGCGAAAGAGAACTCGAACTCACGAGCGAGTCAATTAAAGAAGGTAATTAGATGTTCGGATAACTGCTAATTTCCGACGACATCCATCAAAAGACATGGATTCCTTGCGGTCAAGAAATGTACACTCAGAAGAAAATAAAGCTTGTTGTAGGAAATCAATATATTTAAAGGTAGAATATATTTAAAGATCTTTAATTAATAGAAGCAATTTTTCGGGATAAAATAATCCATTCAAAGACGTGAAATATCTACCTTTACGGTTAAGCTTAAAGCTGCCATGAAATTGATCAAAATAGTGATATAATATAAAACCAACAATCTTTTGTTATTTCTCTCCGTGCATCCCAAAAAGGGGTAGGCGAAGTCTCTTAATATGCAGAGGAGTTAAGATGGGAATTCGAGTTTAATTTAAGCACAAACCTGAATTTTTTTAAGCAATGCTAATGCCAAACACCAAACGCGTATATTTAATGAACGACTCGTGTTATGAGCAGATGATATATGGCGAATCTCTTTCTCTTTACCCATCGGAGCTCGTTTTCCGGATACATCGGAGGCGAGGATCTGTGCCTCGAGTTCCGCCTTGCAGACGGTATAGTTGAAGCCGGGCGATGCCACCACCAGGCCAGCCAGGTCGGGTGTGGCTCCCAACGTGGTATTGGCAAAGTCAAAGTCATCGCACTCGATGCCCAGCTCGGATTTGTCCAGCATTGTGTCGCAGACCAACTTGTTGTAACCAAAGTTCACCCGGCAGGCCTTCTCCAGGGGGAAATTCTGCATGGCCACCGCATTGAAAATGGAGGCCATGAAGTAGAAGAAGAAGAAGGGCTCGATGACCAGGTAGTGCCGGTAGCGCCATAGCTTCTGGAAATAGTTCAGCTTGGGCTCTGCATCGGCTCCGGCTGCGGCTGCATCCGCCGACGACCTTGGCTTGGCCATTTTATAATATTATTTTATAACCGCTTGCTGGAATTCCTGTTTGCTGTCTTATATTCGATTCACGGATATGTGGTTATTGGCTCTAGCACATTTCTAAGCGATTCAATCAACACGTCGCGCCAAGTTCTAAGCTCAAACTAAACTTAGCGAGGCGGGCCAAGTCCACAGAATCCGCCGAATCGGCTTGATACGCACAACAAACTTGTCCCATCATTTCTTCGTCTCGTTCGGCCCCCTATTTTTTTGTCAGCTTCGATTAGAGGCGGCAGAACAATGATATAGATATATGGAGAATTTATTGTCACCGTGTGAGAAATCTGGAATTTTGCATGCGCTCGAAGGCATGATTCGCGTTTCCCACTCGACAACATTTACAGTGGATATTTCTGAAGAAATCATGGAATCATCATGAAGAATTAATATATTAATAACAAAACAAACAGAGAATTGTTTTTGTATTCAGTATTGTAGCTTGAAGAACAATCAATTGCATTTAATTCTAGCTGACAAAGTTATTCTTTGTCAAAGAGAATTTATTTTAATTTAGTTTCCTAACTAAAAAGATATTTGTACTTTCATTTTCTGGAAAATTAAAGACAATGTACTAATATTCTAGATATTCATATGTATAGTAGGGAAGAAGAAGTATTTGATATCTAATTCAAATATATAGAGTGTTAAGTGTGATATCTGTGTCGAGGTTGAATTTAGTCTCCTACTTTTGTTTTCAAAAATCTCAGACTATTATGAAATTAATGGGTATCCTCTGTTCCTGCAAGCCAATATCCACTGTAATAAGTTGATTTTGTTACCGACGCTGCGCCAATCACATATTGAGCGCCAAACGAAACCTCTTGCGGCTCACATCGACGCAGCGGCGCCCCACTTGGGAATACTAGATGTAGATTGTGTTATATTGATTTGTTGTTTATTTTGCTTGCTTACATTTAGGGCTACAATTACAATTACTCTGTCCAGCGGTGGGTGCAATTCTGGTTGGTGCACACATAATACAGTCTCATCTCCTCTTCGGCGCGCCGGGTCTGCGCCTGGAAGAAGACCGCTTCCCGATGAGAGCACTTGGGACAGGCATGGTCCTCGGTGCGCGGCAGCGTCGGGTCCGAGATCACATCGGGCACAATGTGCGTCAGTTCGTCGATTTCGTGCATAATTTTGTTCACGTAGATGCAGTTGGAGTCCGCCTCCTGCTTATAGTCACAGTTCCGGCACGCGTACAGCAGGATCTTGTTCTCCTTGTCCTCCTTGGGGTACAGCATGTTGTTGCACTCCTGACAGAAACGGATGCCCACAAAGCCGGGGCCCTCCGTGTGTGCGGCGTCGAAGGCGGTGGTCATTGTGTCTGAGTAGGTTATAAAATAAAGCTTATTTATAGATGGTTATTACGTTTTTCTGATTTATTTACCTGATTCGTGGGAAAACAAGCGGCACGGCAGAATAGAGATGAGTCAAACCACATCGGAATGTATCGATACATCGATAATCAGTAGTCGAAAAGAAGAAGTTTGATTTTATAAATTTAAAATAAGCACAATCTTTGGTTTTCCTACCCTTGCTAGCATAAAATAACTCTATCAGTACATCTAGAAAAGTAAACCAAGAAAAAAAAATTAAAATTAAAGTAAGTTACTAATAGCGATAGTTGTATCTCGATCATGCTCATAGAATTCGATAAGTTACTATAGTTCTATCGAAATTTTGACAGCTCTAACTTGCAGTCTCCGCGTTGTGTTGGAATTTAAACCATCAAGAAAATAAGGTAAATTGTGATTATTCTCGAGATAAAGCCCCCAACCCCCTGGTGACACACTCCGATAAGTACCCCGCGCGCTGTAACCGAGAAAAGCCAGTTTGTGACTTTGCAATTGACGTTTGCTTGGCTCTCCACTTTGCGGGTCATCACTTTCTTCGTGGCTTCGGGGATAGAATTGAAAGAGGTTTGGCGACAGGAGCCGGGTCAAAATCGTCACATCCTTCTGAGCTATGCAAAATAATTAATATTGAAAAGTATGCAATGAATTCCCTGGTGTGTATTAGAATTTTTCAACCACTTTTTTGTATTATATTTTGTTGAGAGGGCGACGAAGCGGCGAGAGCGAGCCAAAAACTTGTTGCTGTGCGTCGGGGGGCCTACGGTAGAGTCGTCCCGCTCCCACTTGTGGGATTGATCGTACTGGCCGCCATTTTGGTCTTCTGTGAACTGCTTCTAGGCGTTGCTGACGCTGGCAAAATCTGATTTTTAATAATCACGTGCCTGAAAGTAGACTAAATCCCGGGCCACTGATCCTTGCAAATACTCCTGAGACTCCTGGCATCGAACTTATCCAACCTGCATTTTTCGTCCCCCGTAGGTTTTGAGCTGGACACGATGAGCGCGTCCAAGGAGGGCAAGGAAAAGAAGGTCGGTGTCAAGATTCTGGGCGTGGAGAACATCTCGCCGCCGAAGGAGGCGTCACGCCCCGCCACACGCATGAAGCTGCTGAACGAGGCCGCAGGAGCTGCTGCTCCGTCTGTTTCCCCAACCAAGACGGAAAAACGGAACAGCGTCGGCGGCGGGGGATCCCGCATCAAAATACTTAATGACGAGGCACTGGGCCTGCCAAAGAATGAGAAACGAGGCTCCTTGTCTAAGACCAGTCCACGCAACACCACCGCCACCTCCACCTCTGTGAAGATCTTAAATGTGAAGCGCCCTGCCTCCACCGCCGTCATTACAGCTCTGGAAACCAAGATCCGTGCCTCGGCAAGCAAGAAGCAGAATATGGATCACTACGTTCTCCAAGCGGTGAAAACGGAGAATAGCAAGCAGCAAGCAGTCACCACGGCGCGGCGTGCGCCGACGTCAAATAATGCGGAGACCGAAACCATTGCATTCATACTGGCTGACGACGACGAGGTGGTGCCCGGAACGTTGGAGCGGTCGAATGGCCAGGAAGAGATCGTTGTCACCGAAAACGACGAGGAGGAGGAGGAAGAGGAAGACGGCGAGGCCAATAAGGACGAGACTGGCAAGAGCGGGATGAAGGAGATTGTGGAACATGTGTGCGGCAAGTGCTACAAGACCTTCCGGCGCATCAAGAGCTTGACAAAGCACTTGGAGTTCTGTCGCTACGACAGCGGCTACCATCTGCGTAAGGCGGACATGCTCAAGAACCTGGAGAAGATCGAGAAGGATGCGGTGGTGATGGAAAAGAAGGATATTTGCTTCTGCTGCAGCGAAAGCTATGACACCTTCCATGTAAGTTTCCGTTGGTATTTCATTAAGTTTTCTAGCTCCTACTTGATCCCATTTTCTCTCCAGTTGGGCCACATCAACTGTCCGGATTGTCCCAAGTCGTTCAAGACGCAGAACAGCTACGAGCGGCACATCTTCATCACGCACTCGGAGTTCTGCGACTTTCCCTGCTCCATCTGCAATGCCAATCTGCGTAGCGAGGCGTTGCTGAAGCTGCACGAGGAACAGCACAAGTCGCGGGGCAAGCCGTACGCCTGCAAGATCTGCGGAAAGGATTTCACGCGCTCCTATCACCTGAAGCGCCATCAGAAGTACTCCGCGTGCTCGGCCAACGAGACCGACACCATGAGCTGCAAGGTGTGCGATCGCGTCTTTTATCGTTTGGACAACCTGCGATCGCACTTGAAGCAGCATTTGGGCACTCAGGTGATGAAGAAGCCGGAGTACATGTGTCACGTTTGCAAGAATTGCTTCTACAGCTTGTCCACTCTCAAGTAAGTGCCTGTTCCTTACGAATCCTTACTAGAAACTAATGATTTACCGTCCGCAGCATTCACATACGCACGCACACGGGCGAGAAGCCCTTTGATTGCGATCTTTGTGAGAAGAAGTTCTCCGCTTTGGTGGCCCTCAAGAAGCATCGTCGCTATCACACGGGCGAGAAGCCATACAGCTGCACCGTGGTGAGTAAAAGACCGCGTTCAATCCTTTAGAATCTCGATTAATAACTGACCTTGTCACTTTGCAGTGCAATCAAGCCTTTGCTGTGAAGGAGGTGCTCAATCGCCACATGAAACGACACACGGGCGAGCGTCCGCACAAGTGTGAGGAGTGTGGCAAGAGCTTCATCCAGGCCACACAGCTGCGCACGCATTCCAAGACCCACATCCGGCCTTTTAGCTGTGATCAGTGCGAGGAGAAGTTCAAGACGCAGAAGCAGTAAGTACCAACAAAACAGAGAGAAAGAAGAATTTGTACTTATATATAAACATGCACTTTTTTCCTTCTAGACTCGAGCGCCATGTGAAGGAGCACTCCTCCCAGAGGCGCTCCGTCTTCTCCTGCACCGAATGTAAGCGCAATTTCCGCAGCAGCGCACAGTTAAAGGAACACATGGATGTGGGTGTTCACACACGTAAGATAATCCTGACCGTAACCTTTTCCTTTGATCTTCAACCTTGCTTGCTCTTTTAGCCAAGGCCACGCGTGCCACCAAGCGCTCGCCCGCAAAGGTTCTGGAGCGCACGGATTGCGCCATTTGTGACAAGAACTTCGACAGCTGCGAAACTCTTCGCCGGCACATTAGCTCCGTCCACGAATGCGATCCGGATGACATCTTTGGCGTGGATCCGCTAATAGCAAAACGTAGCAAGAAAGTCAAGTTGGCGGTGGTGAAAGAGCAGGATCCGGAGCATGAGGAGATTGTTCCAGTGGCGCTGAACGCTTCTTCGAGTTCGTTGATTTCCAGCCAAACGGATGGCAATGGCGTTGTGGTGCGTGAGTATCTGGTGGACGAGAGCGATGAGACGGCGGCTCAGACCATTACGCTGGAGAACGAGACATATACGATTCTCCCGCTGGATATTGAGGGCGAGCAGCTTACAGATGAGGTTTCTGTGGAAGTGAAGCCCGAAGCCAAAAAGGAAGAAGAAGCAGTGAAGGTCTCGCCGGTGGTCAAGAAAGAGAAGCGGAAGTCGTTGGCTGCCAGCTTGGCGGCTGCTATCGCTGATAATCTGGAGGAGGAGCCATCCAGCGAGGATGATCCAGGCGCCGAAGTCCTAACTGAAGAGGACCTTAAGCTTAAGGAGAACATTGGTAAGCTGATCGACATGCTGGTGGATCCGCCCATCTTGAAGAAGTATGGCTGGCCCAATGCCCCCGAAGAGACGGTGCTCTGCAAGGTGATAGAGAACTGCGGCCACGATCTGACCAAGGGTAGTGAGAACTACGCGGAATTGGACTACGGCAGCCGGATGCGCGAGTACTGCAAGCTGCTCTTCACCGTGGTCATACACAACGACTCCATCAGGTCGCTGCTCAATAACTTTCCCATTGACGATGTCATCGAGTATGTACTGGGCGACGAGGATCAGGAGGAGGGCGGTGGCTTGGGTGGCATAGGTGAGGAGGACGAAGAAGGGGAGCCGGAAGAGGAGGAAAAAAGGACAGTGAAGAACCAGAAAAAGTCTAAAACCGAAATAGAAGAGATAATCATAGGTGATTTGGATTCGGAGGAGGAGAAGGAGGAAACGGTCAAAAAAGTAAAGGGCACAGCTGAAAAACGAGGAACAAAAGCTTGAAAAGGTCACCTGTTTAGCACAAAAATGAGGAAACTGGCTAAGGGTTTGCCTTGATTTTAGAGAAGAAAGTGTACTTTTTAAGTGTTTTTGAAAACCAAGTGGCCTTAGATAAGAAACTATTACCGCCTGTTATTACGTTTTGCATTCTAAAACCTACAAATTTACAAATTAACCCAAGAAAAAAAAGAACCAATCATAGAATTTTGATATTATTATACACATTTATAAACTTATTTACGGAATTGATCAATTTTACTATGAGCAATATATGTGCATGGATGATGCATGGATATTTTTATAAAGAAAATGTATTGCAAATTAAAATAATAAATGGTGACACAGAAAATGTGTGAAAAATATAAAGAAAATATTCAGTTTATATTTGTGGTTTAATTTCAATTCAAAATGTTTCTGAAAGTATGCAATTAATTATCGAAGGCTCCGAATTTGTAAGGTATTTCCCTTTTCGGTGCAATCACCTTTTTAATTAATTCTTTAATTTATTTTTAGTATTAAGAAATTACTGCTCCATCAACATCTTGAGTATGCGCGCATTGTTCTGCAGGATCTTATGGCGACTCTCATCGACCAGCTCCTGGTACTCCACAATGCTCGCCTCGATCTGTTGCAGCTGGTGCTTCATGGGCTCGGTGGCGGAGGCTGTGAGGCTCCGCTCTCTCTTTAGCTCCATGGCAGCCTGAGTGTAGGTGTCACGCCACATGGTCAGCTCCAGTTGCATGGCATCGATGTCCTCGGGTATAAAGTCGAGCAGCTTGCCCAACGGACTTACCGCCTTGGTGAGGCTTTGAATCACATCGCGCAGATCGTTCACCTGGAGGGTAGAACTTTGGCGAATTGTCGCCGACGAGGGAGACGGTTCCATTACCTCGGCGTTTTGGTGAACCAACTCCTTTTGGGTCTCCAGGATCTGCTGCACCAATCGACCTTGCTGGGCATCTAGCTGTCCCTCCAGCGAAGGATTTTCCGCCTTATTGCCCTCCACAATGTCGTGCGAGTTGGCATCTTCAATGATCACCAAGTTCTCGCCATCATCGTCCAGGTCCCCAAAGGTTTCCAGCTTGACATTGATGCCAGACATCTTGATCTGGTCATTGGGCTGCAAAACAATCTCCACATTGCGGCGCCGTGGAGCTCCAGGACGAGCGGATGCAGGTCGTGCGGAGGGTGGTCTCAGCGAGGTTCTGGGTCGCTGATTCGATTCCTTCGAGTTTTCCCTCGACATGGTAAGTTCCCGCTTGAGTTCGCCGCTAGTGTTGTTGTTGTTGGAATCTGCTGAAGGATTGGCCTCCGCCTTCGGCAACGCTGGCTGGGATGGGATTTCAGTGGGGCTGGGGTCGGGCTGCCTTTGAGTGCCACTGGAGCGGCGACTTCTGTTTGATGAGGCGGAACCTCGACGCTGGGCGGAGGATTTCCTACTTTCCGGCGGTTCAGTGGGTGGAGATAAAGTGGGAGGTGGTGGGGCAGCTGCTTCCTGGGCGGGCTCTGCCTTTGGCTCCTTTGGTACTGAAGTAGCAACTGTTTCGGGTGCCACTGGTTGCTTGGCTGGCGCTGGCGGCGACATGGACATGCTGGGATTATCGCTCTCGGTGGAGAGCTGCTGTTTATTACTCTTTGACTTCAGCTTGACAGGCGAGGGGCTCTTTTGCTTGGAACCCTGCCGACTAAGTTTGGGTTCAGTTCCCGACACCTTGACCTTCTTCTGGGCTGCCTTGGCCTTATCCTTGTCCTTGTCAGTGGGTGTAGATCGAGCTCCTGCCTCTGTGGTGGTCTTCCGCAGCTTTTGTTCTTGGGGAGAGGTGCGTTTCTCTTTGCGCCGCTTTGAATCCTCCTCTTTTCCACCGGCAGGTGAGGGATTTTTGCTGGAGGCCTTTGTTTCTTTCGAGGGCTTTGGCAAGGCGATGGGGCTCTTACTGTGGGCAATCACCACCTGATCGACGGCGCTGTCCCAGTCCAGGTTCTTCTCCGCCACACTGGCCATTGCCTGGAGCAGCTCATTGGTGAGCTCTGGCTCCTGCCCAGCCACTATCTTGGAGGTGCGCACCTTGAGGTCTTGCTTGGTCGTAACCTCTGTGGGAAAGGAACCACATGTAAGGGGTTTCGGCTTAAAAAGTTTGAAAAACTCACTGATTACATCGATCATCTTCTGCAGGAATCGTATCTTATCCTCACGCGTCGCTATGTTCTCGAACTGCTGCTCCTCCGAGGTGTACAAGCCATCGAACTTGCCGGTTTGCTTGATGAACTAATGGACCATTAAGCGAGTCACACTTGAGGGTTATAATAGAACCACTTACATTGTTAAAGACATCCATGAGGAAGCGGAAGGGGGGCTTCTTCAGTAGCTTCTCGGTGAGTGGCGGCTTCTTGATGTACTTGCCCACCACCTGCTGGGTCACCTGGATAATGGCATCCAGATCTTTGTCCGGCATTTCTATATATTTAATTTATAACAAATTTCCCGAAATATAGTTGAATTAAGGGTCTTGTTTGTTTTGCCAGAAAGCGCGTTGTCCTGGCAACCATACAGGCGAACTTCTGTAAAGAAAAACTCCCTTAAAATGTCCAAAACTATGAAATTTAATTCTTATTTTAATTTCTATAGTAAAAGCTTCTCTTATCATTTTCCTTAAGGAGTCAACATCAATGCTCCTTTTATCTTTGAATTTTATTTAACGAATTTCGGCCGCAATTAAGCCTGGCTCTGCGCATGCTCCGCCACCTGGAAATTCCTTTGGTTCACCAAAAGGATGTCAGGAAATATCGATATTTGATGCCAAGGACTAAAAACAAATTGCTATTTTAACGATAAATCCACATCCTTTTTTCTATAATTTACATATCCAAAAAAAAAACAGTCTACAAAAACTCACCCATATACTCAAGTCTAACAAACACAACGTTTTTTCCAACACAATTCTCACTTTATTTGATTTTTATAAAACATTCTCACATACAACATGACTTGGGTTTGATATTGAGTGTTTCCTGGGATAAAGGTTCTTTTCGTGGAGGTTACACAATTTTCTTAGCTTTTTTTTGTAGGTTTTGATTGGACAGAATGGAATTTTGGAATTAATACTTGGGAAAAGCTATGAAATAAATTAAAAATACACGTCAACAGTTGGCCAATTTCGTGTTGTTGTTGTTGCTAAACTATATATAGATATATATATACAATTAACATTAATAATTCTCATAACTAAATGTATACACAGTGCGATTAAAGCTAAAAGTCATACAAAAAAGTAAACATAATGTGGGGCAGGAGGACAATGGGCAATATAGAAGGCATCCTTGCAAGCAAATTGGCGGCAAAAAACGGGGAACAGAACTGCCTTGTCATCGTACTACAGGTTTACCGAGCGCAGCGCTTAGTTTTGGGGTTCTTTTTAGTTAAGTTTAAGAGGTTTTAGCTCAGTGTTACAACTTACTTTTAATGTTTAATAGGTATCTCTCGTATTTGTAAGGTATATCGCATAAGTGTCGACAGATATATATATATAGCATTATTTATACATATTACATTTAGAGTGCGACATCTCCCCCGAATGCGCGGCAATATTAAAACGATTTATAAGATTAACTCCTCAGCGTAATTAGGCTAGATTTTTGCGGCAGCTGCTACAACTCAAAGAAGTCGTCCTGCTGCTTCTCCAGTCGCTTTAGCGAGTTCTGCACTCGGCGCGTCTGCGTCGTGTTCAGCAGATGCGCCGTATCTGAGGAGTTCCCGCTGCCCGTCGAACTGTGGCGCTGATACTGCGGCGGACGGTCGTTATTGTTGGTTTTGTAGGAGTTGTTCAGGGGATGACGGCGCTGCGGGAATATGTCGGCGGTGGCACTGACACAGATGTCCGCTTCACTCTGACTGCTGACCAGGCTGTGGAGCGGTAAAGAGTTTAGGATTAGTAAGATTTCTGGGAACATAAACCCACTACAAATTAGGAGTTCCCTATCTGACGTCTATGATTACTTACTCCTTGGAACGCTCCACATATTTGCGCGACTCGGAGATGGTGTTGTCAATCTTGTTGAGGAAATCGTTCATGCATTTCCTATTCTCCTCCTCTGGCGTCATCGCAGCCACCGAGTCCAGGCTCTTGCTCTGCTTGCCACCGTAGCCACCATGTCCATGCATCATGGCGGGATCCTCGTCTCCGGCCTGGCCCAGCAGCTCACCGGCGATGGAGTAGGGACGCTGTGGCGGCTGTTGCTGCTGCTGTTGTTGGCTGCCATTGCCGCTGCCGGAGCGCAATCCCCCGGTTGTGGGTGGAATGCCACTTGTGTTGCAGCTGCTGCTGCTCCCACTGCTGCTGCTACTGCTGCTACTGTTCCCGCTGCTAGCGCTGTTGATGAAACTGTTGCTCTGGCTCAGGTTGTTGGCGTTGTTATGCGCCTCCCGCTGTCCATTGGCATCGGGAGTGCCCGGTGGTGTGGCCAGTACGGCATCGAAGGCGGCTATGGCATCGCCACCTCCAGGCACCTGGGGATAATACGGCGAGTTCTTCTCCACGGGCACCAGAAGGAACTGACGCAAGAACAGGCTGTCCGAGGCGAAGAGGCGATTGGCGCGTCTTATTTGCTCCGTCTGGAAAGGCAATACATGGAGAGCTCATCATCAATTACGGGCAATTGTTCGCGCTGACACCTGATTGACGAATGACGGATGATTGATCGATTGGATTGGATAACCGAGTGCCCCCCTCGCGACGCGTATATGGCCAATCGGGTCAAGTGGCAATGCAGTGCTTTTTTTAGACGTTTGCTTCAAGATTTGTCAAGTCAATAAACTCAAAACCCAAAATCTGGACTCTAGTCAAATATTGGCCAAGTGCTAACTAAACAGTGAAGCTCATCATGTGGACATAAATCATATGCAGCAACCTGTCAGCCCACAGTTGAGGCTAGACCCGCCTGCAGCATTTTCCACGGGTCCCCCAGAACCGATAAGAAACGCTGATAAACATCTAAGATTCTAGAGTCTAGATGCTAGATAGTGAGTCTGCTTGGCCCTTCCCACATCTATCCACAGCTATCTTCTGTTTGCCCAAGTCACTCCGGACTCTAGACTTATCACATCCCGCCAGCCGTGTGAAGGTGTGGGTTCGGTCGTAAATTCCAAGAACTTTGGGAGGGGTGGGAGAGCCTTAGAGGAGTTGCCCGGGGCAACTGCTGCCATTATTGAATCGATATATTCAAATCCCCGTGAAGTTGACATTTAAAATTTAAAATGCTCGCGTGACTCGACTTACTGCACTTGTGGAGCTTCCCCCAGGGAGGGAGAGAAAGCGACAAGAAATCAATGAATATGGTTTAATCTTTAAAAATATGGGAAAACAAGTGCAGAGCTTGAGAGTTTGCCTAAAAAGGTGAAGGGCTAGCGTGACTGAAATTGACTCGGCGAGGAACCTGGCTGATCCTTAGGCATTACTAAAGCTTTTTGGATGTAAAAAATAATGAAATGTGGCACATGATGATTTGCTGCAGCTCACCGTGCATCCGTATTTGAGGGCAATGCCCTGCAATGTGTCCGTCTTCTCCACAATGTGCCGGATGAGCGTCTCATTGTTCCGGATGCTGTTGCAGCAGGTGCTACCATAGCGCTTGAGGGTCCTCGAGGAGTCCCGAATTGATTGCTTCTCGTTAAACATAAATTCCGTGTCATCCATGTCAGGTACGATCTCTTGAAACTGCAAAGGAATTTACAAATAATGCATTTTTTAATATTTGTGTATGTAAAACAGAACATGTGTTTGATTTTAAGGAAAGGAATAAATATCTGTCAATTGTCTATCTTTTTTTAACTGCAAACAGATTTTTGGAGATGGTTATTTTTAGTGATGTCATGGCCAACACGTAATTTCCCCTGGTAATTTCCGCGTTATTTAACTCATTTGGCGTCCACTCACCTGGGCGCTCCTTGGCGCTTGCAACTGCAACTGCAACTGTCACAGTTACTCCGCCAGCTACGGCTCCCTTTGTAATCTTTTTTTAACGATTTGATTTGATTTTTGTTTTCTGTTTACTATATATTAACTATGGATGTAACTATCACGATAGTTTTACATATCGAATATCGATTTTTAGATACATTTATTTACTGAAAGTGTGACCGTTATGAGGGCGCCTTCTCGGTTTAAAAAGACAGCGCGCGCAATTTGAATATGTCAGTTATTTTTTATTATTAAAAATAAATCATTGGAAAGCATGTTAAGCGGTTGAAAGGGAAGTTGTTTATGTTTAGGTCAGTCAATCAGCTGTTCTCTATCTCTCTCTTTTGCTGCTGCTGCAGCCAGCGCCCTTGGAAGAGCGAACAGCTGATCAACTGTTTTTGTTTTGATGGAAAGTTGCTTATGTTTAGGTCAGAGCAAAACAAAAATTTTCGATCAGCTGTTCTCTATCTTTCTCTTTAGCTGCAGCAGCAGTCACCGCTTTTGGATGAGCGAACAGCTGATCAACTGTTTTTGTTTTGATGGAAAGTTGTTTATGTTTAGGTCAGAGCAAAACAAAAACAGTCGATCAGCTGTTCTCTATCTCTCTGTTGTGCTGCAGTAGCAGCCAGCGCCTTGGATGAGCGAACAGCTGATCACAGTTTTTGTTTTGAAGGGAAGTTGTTTATGTTTAGGTCAGAGCAAAACAAAAACAGTCGATCAGCTATTCGCTTATTCGAGGTCGTTGACCTCTGCTTTATGTTTTTTGATCGAAAATGATTTTTTATTTGTAAATTATATTTTTTTAACACAAGTCTGATGATTACTTTTGATGACTAGAGAAAAAATCGAAAAATAATTATTACCATTTAAGTTTTTTTTAATATAACTTATAATGATTACGGCCTGGCGGTGGATAATTTTTTCACGTGATCCGCAGGCGGCTACGTAAACGTCTTTTAATGTGTTGTATATATTTAGTCGGTTTCGAACCTGTTTGAACAAAGCAGGTCGCTCGATTTGTTATTGTTTTTTGTGTCCCAACAAAGTAACAGCTGCTGCTGGTGCTGTGGCTGCGGCTGCAAATATTGAAATTAGCAGCGCCTGCGGCTGACTGATAATTAACATGTGACTTTATTTATTAATGATAGCCACCGCACCAGGCACAGTGAGCACTGTAATATTGCTGCATTATTGCATTATGGCCACCGGACAATTGTACTATTATTACTACCGCATATTTGTATGTATGGTCTATGAGCCAGCAGCGGCTTAAACCGGCCGCGTTTAAGGTCAACAACAATGTTGTTAATACTTAGTTTGCCATGTTTTGCTCTTTTGTACAAATGTTTCTTCAACAAATGTGTTTCTTATTTTACAAATTAATTATGGTTTCTGTGTTTTTATTAGACTTTATTTTATTCTATGAGATTTTTGGATTTTTGCTTATAGTAAGTGTATTCTAAATAATAAATACATTTGTTTAGGGGGCTTGGTTTTGAATTTTCACTTTACTCTGGCTTACTTGGCACTCTCTCTTTTAGTAAACCCCCTTTTCTTGTTTATGTTTTATACATTTTACCAAGAAATGGTGACACAATTGCCGCCTTTTTACAATTATTCTTTGTATTGGTCGCCAGTTTATTTATATTTGGCCAATAATGCCCCGATAAGCTTCGACAGATAAGAACACAGACTTCGCATAGTTTTCTAGGATTTTATCGGATGATCAGAGCACGGATAGAAAAAAGAAAACAGTCCAAAGGGCAGCAGTGTCATTGACATGCGAGTGGCACCATCACCCGTTCTAATGGTCGGCGAAAATTCTCATACGCCGTGGTGTACCCGGTGAAAGCCTCACACAATTATCCATTCGCAGCGAAGCACCTGATTAATGATCAGCACACGAGCTATATGGCCCAGACATGATCGCCTTTGTGAAGCGCGTTTATTGGCGCAGAAATGAATGTTAAATGCTTTTTTTTGGCACTTTGGCTCTAACAGAGCGGGCTCAGACACAGAAATTGAGACATCAGACATGCTTCAGTGGCTTCTTCGCTCTGCCCGGGTGTGAGTCACCTGAGCTCTGTGAAGATCATCAAGTTCGGGGTTCGTCGCTTAATTATCACCTGCGTTCAAAGAACTCCGCGGCAGTGCTTGAAGGTCAAGACGTTCCAAAGACTTTAGTCCACTTTTTCGGCCGGCCAATCGAATGGCCCATAATCAGAGCCATAAATTATCCAGCTAATGCCGGCTCGCACATACTCATAAATTTAATGATATCGTTCATAGTAATCTATTCCAATTTGTTGCTGCCTTTCGCGGGGCAGCTCTCAAAAATTTATGGAATTGTGCAATTGCGTTTGGAAAAATTACAAAACGAAGGTTGAACACACCGCCGCCGAGGCACTATCTTTAGTATTAATTAAAGCCACCCAAAAATGGGGAATTGCAAATTGATAAACAGCACCAAAAACAATTTGTATGCACGAATACGTGACGGAGAAGCACAGCGGCACAGAAGCCAAAAGAAGCTCCATATATCTATGCAGATATTGTCATTATCTGGAGCATGTTCGATATGATATAGGGGGAAGTATTCTGATATAAAGCCAAAACAAAGAGCGAGGAACACGTGAGCTGCTGTGGATTCTTCTTGGTCAGTTGACGGTTTCATAAATATTGATATGGCTCACACAGACCGATGATTCAGTCTAAAATAAAGCTTTCAGATAAGGGGTAAGGCACCACAACTACTTCTTCTTATAAACAAACAATCCTTGGACTAAAGACAGTCATTATTTACCTTATAAAAACTGCAACTAACATTGATTCTTCAGCTTTTTCTAATCATAAACAAATAGCGCTTTATAGGTAAACAATCCTTGGCATAAAACTTTCAGATTAAATAAACTCTAGAAGAGTCCCAAACAAACATGTTTTCTCTTTCATTTAAAGATTAATCACATGAAAAATTAGCATGCAACCAAAATTTAAACTTATCAGGGGAATTACTCAGTAAAGTCCCCTTGGAAACTGACTTAAGGGGACTTAAGTTGTCCACAACGAAAAATATCAATATCAATTGTCGCCGCTTGTATAACCCCCGAGGCCCATAAGTCAAGTGTCCAGAGTCTTAAGTGGTCTTGTTTTGATTTAAGTTTATTTATACTTTGCGATAAACGAAATGGATGGATTCCTTAAATTATTGTTTGATTCTATTATATATTTTAACCCTTAAATGCTTCTGGTTTCTGAGGTCTACGTGCAAACTGCACGCGGCAATAAATTTATCAACGTGACATTTTATGATATTCAAGGTATTTAAGGGACAAGTTAAGTAAAAAAAAAAATAATAAAACTACACGTTGTGTGTGCAAAAGTTCACCCTGTAATTAACTAAAAAGGGGTATAGTAGCCTAGGGCTTAAACTTAAATAAGAGAAATAAAAAGTTGTATATTTATAGCATCTACTTTAGATGAGAAAATAAATTGTTTTAACTGTAAGAACAATTAAGGCTTTTAATGTAATTTGTGGGTTTAACTAATATTTTTTTATTATAATAAACCAGCAGTTAAAACAAAGGTTTAAGATGAGGAAATAAAGTAAAAATGGGTTTAAAGTGCTTAATTCTTATAAGACTTTTTAAGCTATTGTTCTTTACAGGAAAACAATATTATTTATAGAATTATTACACTATTTTTATTATTATTTCAAGAATTTTTTAAAGGTTTTTTTGTAGTTTAAAAGTGTAACTTTACAGCGCTAACTGAAAGACGGAAATAGTTTATTTTTTGACTTGTCTGGAACCTTGGACCACAAAACTTGTTTAGTTCTTGGTAATTATTCGTCATTCATAGGCTTGTTCACACCTTTTTAGACAGATTATTAAATATTATTTGTCACGAGACTGCGACAATGTTACTATTATTTCAAGAACAAAAAAGAAAAAAAAAACAGAAAAGCTCATCTATCCGGTTTAATTTTCACAAGTTTATTTCTGCGGTCTTTGCGGTTGCCACTTCATTACACTTCTTTGGGGCTGAGTGGAAAAATCAGAAAACATTTCACAATAATATTGCAAACAAACTTAAAAAACAACTTTGACAAGTTTTTTGTGTAGGACAAACGTAACCCTTCAGTTTTTTTTTTTGCAGCAAAGTATGAAGTACTATCAATCTCTATAAAATGCTGTTTTATTTCTTAATGACGCTGCACTTGAGCGTGTGATTGATTGTTCGGCTTGGCTTCATAATACATCATGTACGCTCTCAGTCATTAAAAACAACTGAGAAGCCATCAGATGACTATCAATATGATTTATTCACCTATTAATAATATACTAAGCCATGAGTTCTCAGTGCTCTTGTTTCTTTTGTTTATTCCGTATTTTCTCCCCTTTGTATTTTTGATGACAAGCGATTCCGAATGATAAGATTGCCTTTACCTTCGCCGCCTTTGTTTATGATCAATTTATGATCAATCCCATATACATATATATGGTATATATTTTATAGAATTATATAGTACGTCAAACAATGCACATACAAGGGCATTTTACAGAGCTTTTCGAGGGAATTTGACGTCTTTTTTCGGGCCACAAAATCGTTCAATCAGCACGTTCCAAAAGCCTGATAAGAAGCCAATGGTTAAAAGTCAAGGCTAATGTACTGCACTTAAACAAAGAGAGATTTGATTAATTTAAGAACATATTTGTATAGGTTTTATCTATATTTAAAATAAATTTTATATCAAAAATCTTCGGGCAAAAGCAAAGCTAAATTAATCTTTAAAGGCAAACAGCAAAAGCCTATTTAAATGAAAAATCTATACAAAATCCGCCTTTTTCTTTTCAAAAACAAAGCGCCGGACTTATCATTGTCATTTTGTGAATTGTTTCCCCATTTTTATGCTGATTATTTTGTATTTCTTATGCCGTCACAATCACAATCGAGACAATCACGCATATCAATCGTAGAATTTCTGTGGATTGACTTTTCGAAGTTCATTCAAAGCATTGCGAACCGGTTGCAGCCGCTTCGCGATACACAAAAACCTAAACTTAAATATAGAGAAGCTGGTAATCAGAAATAAACCCAAGAAAAAATAGAATACCCAAAAAAAAGCACACATAATCCGAAAACCAGTATTTAAAGACTGTGCAGCAGGAAGCCGAGAGAATTTTGAGCTATAATTATTATCTCCATCGCGGAGATTGACTCACTGGCATCCCCCGAGAGATGAACTTTTAATGAGTTCTCAGATCTTGGTCTAGGCTTGGATCTTGGGGAATTTTTTATATGGCGCCAAGAAAAGGGTGATTTTTCCTGAATGCTTGTCTATATATTTGTAGGTTTTCGAGTGATACATCTTTTAACTGAATGATCCCTGAATATAATAACTTTACTGTCTCTAGTTAAATGATTTTCGTGACTTATTTATTTGCAAATAAAGAAAAATAGACTTTAACTTTGTTGACAATGTCTATATTTTGCTGTAAAGGTTTCATGAATTTGGAATAGGTTTTAGGGGGGTTTAAAAAGGAAATAAATTTGTATTCATAATAATTTTAATATTTTTAATTATTTATATATTTTAAACGGATTGTATATTTATTCACAAGTAATAAAACCCTTCAAGAAACTCCTTCCCAGTTTGTATATAATTTATTTTTCGTACTTTTTAATAACATTTAATCAAAACAATAAAAGTCTAGTTTCCCATATGGAATACTATATTTTATAATACCAAAACTGAGGGCGCGTGACCCAAATTGACGTGGGACTTAATTATACTGAAGTTATCGCCAAAATAACCAAATAACCGTGAGTAATAGACGTAGACCCAACCTCGATCCGTTAGCACGCCCGCATGCAAACATTTAACCAATTTACCATTTTAACATTTTTCCATTTACCAAATCGGCCAACATAGCGGATCGCTGCAGGTGTGTGTGGAATAGTTTTGTTTTTGTTTTTGTTTTTAACTGATTAACGAAGGCCAACGCCACCCACTGCCCCGTTAAGGTGTTCGCAATCAGTCGCCCAGTTACAAGTGTTATTTAAATGTGTATTATAGGGTATGGCCAAAGGTAACTGAAGGACAAAACTTGGCTAATGCTTGAATGAATGCAAGATGGCCACAAAATAAAAACCGGATGCATGGAGCATTGAACCCGCCGCCGTCACCGCTGGAGGCGGAGGATCTTCAAGGCTAAGGATATATTTTTAGAATCGAAAATGGAATGCGGAGTGGAGGCAAGAAATTAACTTGATACTTTTTTGTTTGGTGCAGTATAATGTGCATTGGCCCAATTAGCTGCTGCAGTCCAGCGTATAAAATGCATTTTTTGATCGACTCCAACTTGTTGTTGTTCAAGCTTTTAGCACAAAGAGAAAAAGATATAAAAATATATAAATATATACATGAAACACCACATATTGGAAGGTATATTATTATAATTGGCATTTCTTTTAATACTTATTTTAATTAGTTTTTTAATAAACTTATGAATACTTCAGTCAATTTATCACAAATAGTTTTCATTGAGAAATGAATGAATAAAATATTTAATGATTAAAAAACTCTTCAGTTTATTAACTTAAAAAAATAGTTATATATTAATTTATCCGCATATTTTTAATTTGAGAATTTAATGTTGAATTTTGTCTGATGAATTTTCGTTTTATTATCTTTACAGGTTTTGCACAACTCCTTAAAAATTCTCTTTTCTTATACAAAAAAAATTATAATTATATATTTTTTTTTATTTTATTTTATTTAAAAATTAACCATTTTATGCTGCATTTTTCACAAGATTTTTCTGCAGTGCCTTTGTATGTGCTGCATGTGTTTTTTTCCAATTTAGCAATTTGCAATCCAACCAGAGAGCCGCATAAGTTAGTGGCCGCTGCCGCTGCTGCTGCTGCTGCTGCTTTTGGCCAGATGTGCTCGTTGCTGGCTGGCGGCTTACTCATCGCCCTGGTTCGCTGGCCACGATCTTAGCACACTTTGATGGCATTCGCACTCGGGCTCAGCGGATTAATCGCAATGGCAAAATATTCGCAACGAAAAATAAACAACTCAAAGCACTCATAGAGTGGTGAGAGAAAAAGAAGTAAGGCGCTCATTCAGAGTGGTTTCTTGGGTAATGCGAGACCATTTCGACATGATCGTGTTTCACAGAATAATTTATTTATTTTGTTTGTAGCCGAGTGCCTTTCCCCTCCGCCAAGTCTTTCTTAAATGCGGTTAAGCACTGCCGGCGTCGCCGGCTCCTCCACTCCAAGTCGTGTTCTGTGTCCCACCGATCGCGATGTTTGTCAAGGGGTTATTCCAACAGCAGGGGTTAAGATATTATGATTTCTACATTTTTTGAGTAAATTGTTTCATTTTTTAAAGCCCAGAGTTGGCTAGTAAGGTACAGATACTTTTTATTCCTCACAAAATATTCAGATTTATTTAGTATTCATAAAAATATTCATTGATAAATCTATCAGAGAATATTAATTGTTAGATTTATTGTAATATGTTTAAAGATGAATTCATTATTACTGCTGAATTTTGTAGAAAGTGAAACCAATTTGTTCTTATTTTTTGGTTCAATGAATTTAATTTTATTTAATTTTTTAAGGAGCTTCATCTCTGTCTTGATTCCCATGAAACTTATCGCAGATATCCTATTGCTGTGACCCCGCCTGTTTATTGCATTTGGTAAGACTTTGGCCGAAAGCCACAAGCTCGCAGGGAGTGGAGCCAAGTCAAGAGCTAACGACCGCTTACTGCCGTGACTCCACAGCCTTTCCCATTCGCATTCGAATTCTTCGCAGCCAAGAAACCCCGCAAATCCACAGAAAAGGTGCAAAAAAAATAAAGAAATATTAATGATCGGCAAAGAGCCAAGCCAGAAGTTGAGTTCATTTCTGCAAGAAAGCCACAAAGTATTGGCGTCATCTTAGCCGATTTGCCACAGGCCAACACACACACAGAGAGAGACTTCGAGTGGCACAAAGCCGTTAAGCCGGGCTTGTGGCCAGATTTATGAGAGGTATAGATACTATATACTTTTAGATGGAATTATTATAAAAGAATTTATAAAGTTTAATAGATTTTGAGTTGGTGAAAAATATCTTAGACTTTCTTAAAATTAAATATGTTTTTTTAACACTAATTTGCATCATCAAAAATTCTAAATAAATCCAATAAAAAGTGCCTTTATCTTGATTCTGTTTTTTAATTTTATTCCAAGCTCAACTTTATTTTAAAAGTAAATAATCAAAGTAAGCTGAATGCGGCTAAACACACTCACTTTCCAAAGCCGTTAAAAGTATAAATAAATACTCTTTATTTGTTTTAAATAAAGCTAGTAAATTAGCATTTCTGCTCAATAGAACTTTTGTTTATGTACTTTTTTCCACCCCATTCATTTGTAGCTTTTGTTCGGATTAAGTAAAGTAGTTTTGTCGCCTTCCAATTGTGATTTTGCAATCTACAACTTAATTGCCCGTTTCCTGATCTTGGCTGGGCGGCAATAATAATTATGACTGACACCAATCCCTAACCTTGTAATGAAATTAATTACCTGCGAGTGCAGTTTCCAATCTTTGTAGGCCTTCACAAAGTAATCCATTTCCGTGAGTTTGTCTGCTGGTCCTCTGACTGGATCGATCGCCTGCATCGAAGAACATAAGAAATACTAAGTGCCAACGCTCGTAATTTGCTTACAATCAGCTGAATATATATTTATAAATTATCACAATTATGAAACAATCAAGCTTCGTTCGCTTGGGGGTTTTTCCCCCAAATTTCTGGGTATCTGCTTTTTCGGTGGCTGCAATCAAACGTCGTTGTGCAATTTCCGAGCAATTATTTAACAGACTTCACTTTAGTTTGGGCTCTAGTCAAGGCTGGCATCGGATCTCTTGTTTTTCCCCCTTCGCTTCTTATTTTTTCTGCCTTTTTTGTGTGTGTCTTTTTTGTGTCTTTTTGCACTTGTGCAAATCTCCAGAGCTGCCTCGTGGGCGCGTGTACATATGTCACAGCGAGTGTGTGTGGCCAGTGGGAGGTGTGTGTTTGTGTGTGAGTCGAGATACAGTCGAACTTTTATAGATTGAACTAGTTTTTTGGTATTTATGAATTTTAATTAAATCTTTATCTACAGTAAACTCTTCAGTGGGTTCTTTTACAAAGAGTGATCTTTGGGGAATTTATTAGAAAATGTTTATTAATTGTTTATTATGAATGATAAAAAAATAAATATTGATAGACATAGAATTTATTAGAAAATTTCTATTAATTGTTAATCATTCCGAATAATAAAATAACAATATTTAAAGATATATTCATAGATCCATAAATACATAAATAAAGTTACGATCCGTTGGTGAAATGTTGTTGAAACGTTGGTGAAACAATAAGAACATTTAACATTTTACATTAGCAACACCCCCCAGATATATCCCAGTTACAGAAGTTCGACTGTTCCATTTGAATTCGTTTTCCGTCTGGCGACATTTACGGATATGTGTTGGTGTACCGCGATTCGTGATCTTTTGCCAGTTGACTTTTTCTCTGTGTTTTTCACCTTCCTTTTTTATCTACACAAAAAAATTCATTTATTTTAAAGATTTTTTCTTGTTATAATTATTACTGCCGCTCCGTTGTGTTCGTTCGTGTTTAGTTAAAGTTATTATTTTTTTGTTTCAGGCTGTTGTTATTATTGTTTTGACTGTGGGACAACGACAGCTTGTTGTTTTATTTATTTATATTTTTTTGTTTTTTTCGCAATGCAAATGAATACGACACAATTGAGAGGCTTTATTTCAGAACCGCTGCCTGCCTGGCAACACACACCGCACACAACACACAGTGGCAGCCACTCGGAGTAACCGCTTTTCGTCAGCGTTTTTTCGTTTTCTAATGTATATATTTCACTTAATAGCAACTCTTTTTTATCATTTCATTTTAAACTATTTCTCTTCCTATTTCTTTGTGTTTTTTGTTTTTTGGCTTTGCTTTTTCGGCACTCACACTCGCTCACACAAGCAGACACGGCAGCGGCGACAACGCGAGAGAGCAGCTCGGTTTTTCGCAGCTAAACGCAGGCACTAAGCTATAGCCAGTAACTAACGACGAACGGCGGCGGATCGGCAGATCGGCAGATCGGCGGGCGAACCAACTCCAGGCAGCACTCGAAAACAAATGAAATGACTGTGACTGCTGGAACACAACAACCGCCGCCGTGAGATCGCCAGTAAAAGCTCCAAGCCGGAAAGCTCTTGGCTCCCCATGGGCAGAGCAGAGCCCCCGGTTTCTTTGGCTCGAATTAAAGAATGGAAAAAATAAAGCAAACCTGTGGAAATGCACACACACAACAAGCTAGAAATGGGCGGGTAAATATAAATAAATAAATATGGTCTTATGTTGTTCAAACAACACTCATTATTATTCACTTCCCGACGCTTTCATTGCTGGTGATCGGGCATTTGTGCAGCAACAACAGCAACCATCAGCATACCAAGTATCTCGAATCCGCTGCTGATTGTGCCTAATTCGAGTGATAATAATGATAGCAAACAATTGTCCAATGAGCCGAAGGAATAGGAGAACCTTACGCAGATACAGTGGGTACTGGCAGCAAAGGAAATGTACTGAAAAAAAATTAACCAACTGGTGAATAATCATAGCCTTTTTGTTGAAGATTTCTGGGAATTTTTTGGTTTCACATGGCGTATACTTAATATTGACTTTGGTCTAAGCAACTGTATTACGTATACGCATTCTGGTTTCGATTTTGTATGATTTTTATAATTTCTTATAAATAAATTCTATTATAATTATATTATATTATAATAATTATTATTATAATAATTTATTAATTATTTAAATTAGGAAATACGATTAATGGCTACTGGAAGTTAAGGAAATGTACTAAAAAATTGGAAAAAAATAGTATTTAGTGGTGAATAATCACAGTTGAAGTTTATAAAGATTTCTGCGAGCTTTTTAATGAATTTTTGTAATAAATTTTGTTGGGTTCACATGGCGTATACTTAATATTGACTTTGGTTTATTACGTATACGTATTGTGGATTCGATTTTGTATGATTGTTCCTTATAAATCAATTCCATTATTATTATAAATATTTATTAATTATTTAAATTAGAAGCTGTGATTACTGTAGCCAACAAAAACATTTTGTACACCTGCAAAAAGGGGAGGGAATACTCATTCGAGCTGCTCCTCTCTCCCGCTCTCCCTGGCTGTGGCAGTCACCTGTATTATTAAATGATAACTGAATGACGGTGACAGGTGCACATCAAGCTAAATGATTCCTCTGTTTTTTCTGGTGGTCAGCTCGTCATGAGCGTAATTAGCATGCGTGGAATCCCTTTTTCATCGGCGATGAGCAGGGAATTTTTCCAGCCAACGGACGTCATTGTATTTACCTTGCAGATTGCGGCAAAAATGGCAAAAAACTATTTATAGAAATCCGGCGACGCCCGCATGTTGTCAAAACAAAAGTTTCATTATGCTTGGGCGGCCGATTTGTGTTGGTTTAGATAAGCCCGGAACCCATTGTCAGAGCTACAAGGTAATCCATGTTAGATATACTGTCGTTATCGATTCCGTGTTCTTTTTCCTTATCTCCGCTTGTACTCGGACTAAGTTAGATGGAGCGACTAATGGTGATATGCGGAATGCGTCAGCTGGCCAAACACAAAAAGCCCTGTCGTCAAGGGTAGATAGAGTTACGAGCAAGGAGTTGATTTTACCAACTTGACAATTCATTATATGAAGCTACAGGCATATAATTTATTTATTATCTTACTTTACAAGCTGTATTTCTTGCCTATAACTTGTTCTAAGGCTAGTTTATTATACCTCTAACTTGTAGATTTTATCTGAAAAACCAAAAAACGGGCCTAAACAATTCAAAACTAGGCAAAACAACTAATTAGTCAAATAAACTTACTAGAATTGTAATACAAGTGCATAGTTGACATCTTAACTAATTTAATAAAGTTTGTGCTTCAAAAATAAAATGAATTCAAGTTGAATAAATTGTTTATCAAGATAATATATTAAAGGATGTGATGGCAAAGAAATAGGCTAAGAAATAATGTGATTTATTTTACAAATATTAAACAAATAAATTTTAACTCATTTTTATTCAAAAATTCATAAAGGTTTCCATATAAAATATATTAAACGACTAACTAAAATCGGTTTACAATAAATATATGTAAATTTAATACAAGGAAAGCTTTCAAAATAGTCCAGAAATATTTTTCATTCTAAAAATAATTAATTTTCATTCAAAATATTGTAATACATTATCTTAATGTTTGTTTCATAGAGCAGGGCAAAAAATCCCCTTAAAAATTAATATCAATCAAAGTTATAGAACTTAATTAGGGCCTAAAACTTCCTAAGTAATTTATTGTGGCCTCAATTTGGGCCAAAATATTTAGCACTCCTTTTTTGGTGGTAAATTAAAAAAAAAAAATTCCCCCATTACGTTCCAAATTAATGCAATAAAATCCGAGTCTTTCCTGAATCCAGGTTACCAATCCGTTCTTTGTCATCGCCACCACAAAAATGATTCAAGTTTCCTGCGAATAAAAGTGAAACGCCGGCCACAAAGTGACGCTGATCAAAAAGCCCTAACCCGTAACCTGGCAACAGGCAACAATATTTATTTTGTGAATCAAAAATGTGCTAATTGGGACGACACGTCCCAATCGTTGACCAAAAATTTATGTTGTTTACTTCGCGCCTGGCTGGAGGTGTCTCTCTTTTTGCCAAAAAGATGTTTTTTGGTTAATAGTTTGGGCAAAGATTCCGAAATTGAAGAGGACTCGCTGGCAGCTGCTGACAAGTTGTTTATTTGCGGATTATGGCTTAATTATGAAATCGCAACTAATCCGAACTACACATAGCTCCATTTAAGCGATAATGAGATGATGGCTATTTGCTTTTGGTTTGAGATATTTTGGGTTTGGGTATAATCCAGGGCTATAGAATAGCTATAGAAATTTAATTCACTAATCGTTCGGAAAGTCAGTTAAAAATTATTTTAAAACGTATTCTCAAGGGGTCGTAAAAACGAAAATCCCATGAAGTTTGAACCAGAGTTTGTTGGCTTTCGCTGTTATGACCTTTTCAAATTATGCTTTAATATAATTTTTAACAGTGAAGCCAATTAGCGTTTAAGCTTGTTTGAAAAGTAACTTAAAAAATTTGTTATTTAAATTCAATTAGCTTTGTAACAGGCACCTTATGTTCGTTAGATTTTAGTGTTGAAAACTGGTTGCTCAAGCAAGCAGCTTGCTATGGAATTGCACATAGAGAAATTCCGGCATAACATCGATTCTATAAGCAAAACACTGTTAACACAATGATTCCCAACTGACATCGATTCGCTATCGATAAGTTCACATCGTTCGTTTTCGCTCGTCAAAAAATGTCGAAAAATCGCAGAAAATGTGGAAAATAATTGTCAAACTTTGCTGAAAAGTGTCGCTGAGTGTTATATGTTGTGTTTGCCGATGGAATTGCATTGATTTGCTCAAGGAAAAGTCTGAAAATTGAAGCTGCAAACCTGATTTTGGGGCAAAGAAGAAGAGCGCATTTTTCATCGTCGTAAAATACGTATATACAGACACTAGCACACAAACGTCCGCGCCGATATATATAAATATATATGTGAGTATATGAAACGCGCGGGCGCGAGAGAGCGAGCGCGAGCGGTAATTGTGTGCGTGTTTTTGTGCGTTTGTTTTGTCTCTGGAGCGAGAGAGCGGCGAATGTGAAAGCCAAAGCAGAAAAACCAAGAAATAAGTGAACGAAAATAAAAGCGAAAAATCGCAATCTCCACCCCTGTTGTGAGCGTGCTTTTTGTGTGTTTATTTTATTGTTGTTTATTTCGCGGGGAAATCAAAAATGCCAAGAAAATGCGACATCCCGCACACGGATTATTATTGGTGAAAAACAACCCCCGGCGGCGCAACTGAGCCTGGAATCTTCTGGGAATCTCGAATCTCTGGATATTTCGCCACACACAAAAGGTAATTAGAAGAGATCGCCGCTGCGATAAAGGCGTCGCCGTCGCCGGCTGACGGATGGATGACTCACACACAATTGCACTATGTGTATCTGTGTGTGTGGCTCTGTGCATGCCAGATATTGATTTGGAATGCAAATAAAAAAATGACAGGAGATACTTTTTACATTGCACACACACACCCATACTATCTTATTTCACCTCATTTTCATATTTTACACACAAACTCACACCCATATCTCCATAGTTTTTAGTTACCTTTGACGACGACTAACCTTAGTGAGTAGTTTTTAGAGATTGTTGTTTTCCAGCCGCAGAACGAACGGAACGCTGTTAATTATTATTCACTCGATAATGCAAATTAGGCGGCACAACAAATACTGTTAGTTATGTAGAACCAGGCAGCAGTAGAGCCTAGATGTGACGACTAACATGTAGCAACTTTTTTAGTCATTTAATTCTGTTTGATCTTTTTTGTTTTTTCATTAAAGTAAATTATTATTTGAATTTCTATAAAATAAAAAATCATATATTTATTTCTATTTAGGGGTTTCCAGATTATATTACATAAAAAACATTTTTAATAAATATCTTGTAAGCGTTTATTTAAATACACAAAATTCCTATTTTTTTAACTTCAATAAAGGGTTCAACTTATCCAAGTTGCTCTGTATTCTAAGGCCAACTACGACGTTTTCCCATTAGTTACCACCTTTAGCCACCCATAAACCAAACGGTAAATGACAGTCGCTGCCACTCCCACACACACAAACAAACACAGGCACTCGGCACTCAGACACTGGCAAAACAATAATAATAATAATAAGGCAGCATCGATAAATAAAGTTTAATGTGTGAGACCAGTTAATTGCTTTTGTTGTCGCCTCAATTCTAAATCAAATTCAGTCGTTCTCTCCCTCACTCTCTGTCTGCCTGCCTGTCTGTCTCTCGCTCTGGCGCTCACATGGCCAAGTGTTTGTATAACTAAAAACTTTTGTTGTTGTTGTTGTTCTTGGCTGCTGGCTGGCTTTTAATAAATTATACAATAAAATGAGAAGCGATCAGAGCAGGCGGCTGCTGTGGCTGCTGATGAATAATTACAAAATAAATATATATATTTATACAATAGGCTGTGTATTTGTTGACGCCATTTTTGCCATCAAAAAGGCAAATTCCAAATCGCATGTAAATGTGTTTGCGTGTGTGTGTGTGTGTGCGGGAAACTACGCGCCAAATAGCATTGAGTTTCGAGGCGCAAATAAAATGAGTAATTGCGCATATTAAAATTCGCCTTTCGAAAAACTCGGCCCATTTGACACAGCCACTGAGCCGTGAGCTAATGCGGCGATTATTCGCTTATACGGACGCTCGGCTCCGAGATCTTAAATGGGTTTTCAAAAATAAACAATTGAGCGAATGCACTTTTTACGCTCCACTGATTTTCGTTGAACGCACCTCGCTTAAATGCGATCCACAATCAAAGTGCCCATAACTATAAATACCATTTGTCATAAATTACAAATTTTAATTAATTATTCATGGGGATAATAAATACTTTCTACCAATACTTTAGGGAAGTAAAAATCCAAATATTTATAGTCCTATTAATGTATACTTTTATTTATTATTAATTTTAAAATTAGAAAGATGGAGATCTTTAAGAAGATTATTTGAAATATTACGTTTATTTGGGTCCCAAAAAGTATTTTTTAAGGACAAAAATTGATATGATCTCAACAGATTAAGACAAATTCTTTAATTTCGGTTCCAAAAGTATATCAGATTAAAAATTAACTAACCCAAGGCGAACAATAGCGCTTAGCGGGCAATCACTGTACGTGCGTGATTACTATTTGTTTCAGTGGCCAACACAAAAATAATAGTTTGCATTGTTGTTCCGCTCGCATTGTTGATACTGTTTTTTGGAGTATTTACTTTGTTTGCGGCTATTTGTTACCGTTTACACCTTTATTTAGAGTGCGTGTGCGGAGAAGAGGCTGCAGCTGTCGTTAACTGGGTTATTTATTAGTCTTTGCCTTACCTTTCGTTACCTTTACAAACCACCACCACCGTCACCACTACCAAGGCGGGACAGATGTCCACACTCACACCAGTCCAAACTCTCGAGTATCTAGTTTGTGTTTCGTGGCAAATTGGACATCGAATTGCTGCTGCCTTGCTCTCAGCTTTCAATGCTCATTCATAAGAGAGCAGCACACCCACACCATGGCACCTTTCGCATATTCCCAGCAGACAAAAGCTATCATTTTTAATATTAAAAATGATAGTTTTGCGGATTTCAGGCGGACAAAACGTCCGATTTCGGACTCAAAAACGATAAGAAAGTAAATCATCTGCCATGGGTTTTGTGGCAGCAAAAGCTATCATTTTCGGAACCCGAAAATGATACTTTTTCGGACCTTTTTTAATATCAAAAGCGGGTCGATTTCTTATCTTTAAAGATAGTTTTTTAATATTATTTACGATACAGATTTGGTATTATTTAAGATAAAAAATCGGGGATATTTTTAAAAATTAAAATTAATTAATTAAATTCAGTCCTAATTATTCCTTTAACTCTTGAAGGAAACTTTATTAAACTTCGTATAAATCCCAAATTTGACTTCAACTTAACTAAGTTTCGCCTAAGCTACGGTGGTCTGAAAGAATATATGTTATTTAAATCTGTAATTATAAAGATATAAATTGTTATTAAATCATATGACTAGGAAATAAAACCCAAATAAAAGCTTACTTTCATTTTTGCTTGCGGGATTTGAACCCGGGTCCCGGAATTCGCAGACCGTCTGCTTACCAACTCGGCTATTGAGGCAAAGCTAACTCACATATCGAAAGGAAGGGGAATTACCGTTGAATTTTATTTCGATTTTGTTTCGCCTGCTGTACGTTTCCGTGTCCGCCAGCGGGACATTTGCGACACTTGCACGGGTCCGATAACTTGTCCGTTTTCGGTCCGTTTTCGGGCCAGGTTTTGATAATTTGGCGAACATAGTGCGGTAAATCCGCAATATGCCCGCTCACTGTACGTTTTAGTGTCCGCTAACGACACTATTTCGACCCGTTTACGAGGGACGGCATAGTTCCGATTGCCCTTCGTTTTAGTGTACGTTTTTGAGCATTTAGCGAGCATAATGCGGAATATCCGACTCTATGTCCGTTTTTAATATCTTTTTCGGACATTTTTCGGATCCATCCGATTTATGTCCGCACTTTGTCTGCTGGGTTATTGGCGCGCACATTTTTCATATTTCACCTTTGGCTGCGTGTTTTGATTTACACACAACACGCACACCAGTGTAAAGTACTCCCCCGCGTGCGCTCTCTTTGTGTGCGTCTCTCATTTGTTGATTCAACCTTTTCAGCTTTTCAGCTGCTTTCTCTGGGAGAGAGTAATGGTGAAAGAGAGCAACGGAGACAGCCTCACTGCTCTCTTTGTTTTTGTTGACTGCACATACACACATGTATTTATTCAGGCATTTTTGCATAATTTCATATAAAATTTACATATTTTATGTCGGCCCGAGGCGGAGAGTTCGATTTTTCCCTAACTTGTCAATCTTGTTTGTAGGTATGCAGATAGTTTTAGTTGCCTCTCTCGCCGCCGCTTGGCATCTGCCACCGTGTGTGTGTGTTTGTGTGAGTGGGTGCTGCTGCTGCTGCCGCTGCGTGCTTGTTGCTGTTGTGTTTTGTGCTCGTGTTTATGGCTCTTAATCGTTCGGCAAACCGATTCGTTACCTGGCTCTCGCTCTCTCTCTGCCCCACACTCCCCCTGCCACCCACCTACCTACCGCTGCCGCTCTCATGTGCTTGACTTTAATCTTCTCAATTACTCGCAATTTGCAAGTTTTGTGCTCGCGCCTCTTTAGGCGGGTTATTGGCATGCAGCGTGAAAGAGACGGCTACCGAGACAGGGTTTTGTGTACACAACAAGAAAAGTATAATTAGATGTCAATTTCAATCAATTAACCAATTTATACTCAAGTCTTCACATCACTTAACAGCCGCAACGTGTAATTGTGCGATTAAAAAGGCATATCTATCAAAAACCTGTCATCCGCAGAGATTGGAGGTGAAAAATACAGTTTATTTTGGTAATCGATCCATTTTAAAAGGGTTTATCAGGTTTAATAGAGCTCAAGAAGGTCTCGCCATTAAAAAATAGTTATTTTATCCATCAGATACATCTGCAAGATACTTTTGGCTTTAGCTAATCCATAGAAAATGTTTTATTTCGTGCAGTGCCCGTATTTTGTTTCATTTTTCATTCTGGCCCATTCTTCTTATTCAACGTTCTTCTTGTACATTTTGCGCTTGTTTTGATTTCTTAATCTTTTTACCATAATTGATGGCAATTAAATTCAAAGGTGTGTGAGTGCCGCCAGAGTCTCGTTTTCTCAGTCTGGCCACTCATTTATCGTCGTGTTTGCTCGGCTGTCGAATCCGATTCAATTCAGATACTATGACGATGACGCTGCACTCGAATTTCGAATTGGCCAGGCCAGTTTACTTCGCTTCGTTGTTCGTCGTTATTCGTTAAAAGATTGTTCGTTCGGTTTTGGCCCCCCTGTGACACCCCCGCAGCTTCCTTTCCTCCTCATTCTGCCCCTTTTGTTGCCACCCTCTTCACGCATTCCTCGGTGTCGCTGGTTTTGTTGTTGTTGCACTCGAATTACAGTGAAGCCGCCAATTAAATGTCGACGATTTAATTTCAGGATAAAAATCGAATCTCGGTAATTTGAGGATGAACAAAATGTAATTCGCCTGGGCTTCGATTTACAACCATATTGTGCTTTATAAAAGGGTCTTCCCCTGGGGATACAAAAGCAAATTTTGATGTTTTTAACAGAAATCTTAATGGTTTATTTAAAGAACCCTAGGGATTTTAGTACATACAATTAATCATTAATGAAACTCGAGCACAAAGCTATCTATGATGCTTACACGCCAAATGACCTTTAAAAGTATATTTTTTGATCAGATACTATCTGTCATCCAATTCCATATGTAAATATAAATGTAACGAGCTCGTATAGCTTTGCTACTTCACTTGTAATCTATTAAAGCAAAAGCTTTAATTGACATTATAATTCTTCTCAATTATTATTACGAAATTAAGCTTTTTATTACGAATACTAGGATTTTTTATAATGACTCAGATGAACTGATATAATTATTTACCTCGCGAATTGGTAGATTCAGTGAAAATTGACAACTTTGCTAAATAAAATACTTTATACTTTACATCGTCTGTCCATTAAATGTTAGTCGCTTAATTTTGTTAAGCGAATGAAATTATACAATTATTACAAATTTCATGGAAACTTTTAACCCAATGTAGAAGCCAATTAACCTCCTAGCTAAATGAGTTAGTAAATATAAAAATATCGATATATTTATATTTGATAATTAAATATTAAGGCTCTCAAGTTGATATTAATTTACCAATTGGGTGGCACCCACTGTGCAGGCTGATTTTCCATTTGAATTTGCTCATTTCGTCGTCGTGTCTGTATCATCGCGCTTTTTGTCATCGTTCTGTGGGATTTTATTGATTCGTTTAAATATTTATTCATGCCAAGTTCTCCTTGAGCCTTTGATGTTGTGGTTGTTGCTCTTATTGTTGTTGCCATTCGGTTGGTGGCACATAATTAAAGCGATTTAGTTAATTGATGTCAACACACAGCGTAGTTAGCATTCATCGGCTGTCTGCGCATTTTCCCCAGCACGTTTGTGTGTGTTTGCTTCTCAGAGACACAATTTGTGTGCAATTTGTTGCCGGTGCTTTAGTGATTGTTTCTTCGACACACACACACGCACACATATACAAACCCCAAAACCCCGCCACCCCCTGCCTGCCCGCTGCTTGGGTATTAAATTGTTGACAATTGTTTTGAGCTTGAGAGAATTAACCTTTAGTTGCTGGTTATGTCATGATATTTGCCTAGTGTTTTGTATTCGTTAAATAACCACAAATATATTGCATCGCCTTTGTGTAGTTTAATTGCTTTTTGTTTACGAAATGCAATAATCCCATCATGATTGATATCCACAAATAGCTTTAATAGTGAAAATCTATAATTACGGCTCCGGTAATTCGACTCGATTCGACTCGTAGTAGTCATCAATCACTGGGGGTAATGGAATTGGATTGGAATCTGTCAATAACAGCCAAGTTATCACATAACAGCACAAGTTATTAATATACATCGAATCGATTGGATAATTGAATTCTGCTGGGTGTCCAATAAACTTGGCAAGTTTATGAGCTTCGAATTATTGTAATTCAAATTGCCGATGTGTAAGTTAATACACATTTTTTAATTAAATGTTCTCACTAGTGATTTAATAACTCGTAGAATATTTCCTTAAATAGAGGTTCAGTATCTAAATCAGCTCATAAGATTATCTAAGTACAAGACAGTTCAGATCTGTTTTTCACAACCTCCCAAGGCAGCTTATTTAAAAACCATGAATCATTTGGATCATTGCCTGGATTAAGACCTCTATAAAGTGTTTTTAAACACTCTCCATGGCACCCAACGCTGACCATTGATTTGAATGCAAATTTTCCATATGCATATATTGATTATTAAGTATTCAATTCACGGCAACTCCACAGCAATTAGTGTAATCGCCGTGCAAATACGGAATCGGAGGAGGAGTGTTGTCCAATTAAGCCCGGTTTAGTCCCAGTTCCCCAAGTCGTAGTCGTAGTTGCAGTTGCAGTTCCCAGTTCCCAGTTCCAAGCTTACACCATGCCATCTCGGCCGGGCCATAAAGATACAACTCAATGGTAGAAAACAAAACCAAAGCAAAAGGCGATATAAAAAATAAAAACGAGAAAAATCGACAAATAAAATCACAAATCGCAAAACAAGCGAAAGAGACAGTAGTGGCAGGGAGACATGAGTTCAGGCAGGGTACAGTGGTTGGCAAGGGAATTGGCTTTTGCGATTTATCAGGATTAAAAAATAATACAATCTTAAACCCGTATTTAGGAGGTTTTTAGATGATTATTAATATTGAAATTCAGGAAATATTATTATTTTCGCAAGTCCTGTTTACACACTCTCTTAGTGCCCACTGTGCTTCAGTGGTTGTGTGTGTGTCTGGTGCAGTGCAGCTTAAATTGACTTGCTTGGCTTGGGAGCCGTGTGTGTGTGCAGTACAGTTGACAAGATTGACTAACTAACGAGGCAGGTAAGCCAGCCAGGTAAACTAACTGACTGCCAAACACCTTTGAGTGGAAACCGGAGGCGAAACGGAAAACAATTACGCCGCTCTGACTGAGTCATGCATTTGGAAAATGTGGGAAAAAAGAAAAAGTTCACGGGAAAGGGAAGTGGCTGTGGGTGTGGGTGTGGTGAAGGTGAAGGGTGTGGGTCCACCACCCCAAAAAAAAAACTCTCAAAAGTATTTTCACCTCTTTTCGAGTGCTTAAGCTCGCACACAAGCACACCGGAAGAAAAAACAGATACATTTCAATATTTAATTAACAGAAATTTATGTGAAATTTATAAATAAATATCTTAAATCTTTCTTCTTTATCGGGAAACACCTACAAAGGCCTTTAAAAGTATGCTAAAATTATTTATAAAATTAAGCTGTAACTTTTGGGAATTGTTTTAATGTTTAAAATAAGAATACAGCTTTGTGTTAATCGAGAAAACCCTTAATTATCTCATTAGTTTTAAGATATTTCCTCTGTGCACCACTCACACTCCTTCATGCACTCATACACATTCATCACCCACCCACAAACATTCACACGCATAATCATCGCACATCGTCACCAACACACACACTCTCAAACACTCAAAAAAGTCAACTTTCAACTTGTTTGCCCAACTGCGACGAAGCGAACTAATAAATTTCTACTTTTTGTTTTTTCCTCCTCCCCCCTCCTCCCACTCCCTACAATCTCCCACCCAAACACCACCCCCTTGATGGTTTTTTTTCGCAGATTTTTCAAGACGCAGACTTAAGTGCGTGCCAGTGTGAGAGGGGGAGTGCAGAGTAGAGTGACGATGATGATGATGTAGCGATAATGATGATGGGGCGATAATGATGCTAATGATAATGATCCAAGCAGCAACAACAACTAGAGCCACTACAAATGAGAAAAGTTGCCGCCGCGAAAGTACAGCAATGTGGAAAACTGTGAATTCGTCGACCAGAAACTCCCAGAAACGCAGAAAAACTAAACGCGCAAAAAGAAGAATTTTCATCAGGCCATAAAACCAACAACAACAAGAACCATAACTGAAATAGCAAAAGAACAAAGGAAAACTGTCGTAAAAAAAAACGCAGAAGAGGCAGCAGTAAGGAAAACCCACCACTTAACAGCAACAACAGCAAAAAAATGTAAGAATTTCAATTTCCAGCAAACAAAAATACAAAAAACAAAGAAAACACTCAAGCAACAACAACAACGCAAAACGAGAAAATCCTGCAAAGACAAAACAAAGGAAAAGAAAAAGTTCACGTCCGAAGTAGAAAAACCACTTAAAACGTCGATGACAACAAAACTAGCGGGTGTGAGGGAGATAGCAGCGAGAGAAGTGCAACGAAGAGAGCGCGCCGTTGGGAGAGTGAGAGCAGGAGACTCCCAAAAAGGAGTCTGCGAGAGAAGAGAGAGTGCGAGCAAAGGAATGAATTGAGTTTAAGGAGCAGTTGTGCCTCCAAATCCCATTCTTTATATTTTTTGTTTTTTTTTTTTTTTTGTTTGTTAACATCACACATTTAGTGGTGGCAAGGCGTGTAAAAGTGGTGGTAAATGCCGCCGCTGCCAGTTGGGAGGTTTTCCCGCTGAAAAATAATTTAAATTGTTTATTTTTGTTGTCATAGTTGGGTGAAAAAATATTTCTATAATAACATTTTTAACATTTAAGCATTTGGTTGGTTATTAAATCAGAAATGAAATTTATTTACAAAAAATAAAACTGTGAATTGGTCCATCCGTTATCCTTTTTCAACCTAATGATAATTTGGCTATTTTTTAAGGCCGCTGCCACCTCTAATGGCTGGTCACGCAAGACGAAGCAGAAGGAGCGAAGGCAGCTGCAAATGCAATTGCACCTTTAGCGCGCTTCTTGTCCAAGGAGCAGGAGAGCGGCAGAGAGCGCCTGAGAGTGGGTTTTTGAGGTAGCGCCTGTGGCAGGGAGGGAGTGGGAGTGTGGGAAAGCGGGCGAACGCGTTCGAGCGAGAGAGAGCCATTCAATGCCGAGGCTCTGGAGCAGCGACGTCACCTTCGGCTTTGTAGTTGTAATTCGCTAAGCAAGGAGAACGCAAGGAGAGCGCGAAAAAAGGCGAAAATAAGTAAATAAATAAAACCAAGAAGAAGAGGTGCAAGAAGTGAGTGGGGCACGGGGGGCTTGAGGCAGGAGCGAAAAATAAACGAGTTGCCAAAGGCGACAACAACAAGGAAAAGGGGCGCAAAATTGACGCATTCCAAACGCGATTGTTGTTGTTGTTAATGCTTGTGTTTGTGTTGTTGTTGTTATTTGTGCTTTTGCTAGTACTAAATACCGGTCTTTTTTAGTTGGTCTCTCTTTACTTGAACCAAGTTTTTCGTGCCTCTCTCTTTCTTATCCACAGTGAGGATTCAGCATCTGCAAGTGTCCACGTAAGTCGAAGAGCAGCGAATCAATCTTTATCGAAAAATCGTTCCTCGTAATTCGTAATCGCAATTCAAAATCAAAATTGAGGAGGCAAACAGCAAAGGCAAATGCAAATGCAAAGACAACAAGCGCTAAGTAAATGCTACCATGGGCCGCTCCAAGTTTCCCGGCAAGCCATCCAAGTCGATCAACCGTAAGCGGATCAGTGTCCTGCAGCTGGAGGATGAGGCCACTGCCACCGCAGGCGCCTCCAATCCGAGTCCGCATTCCGATCCTCCGCCGCCTTCAGAGCAGCCTCCTCCGACGCCGCCACAGCAGACGGAGTCTCAAACGGGAGCCGAATCGGCGCCAGCGCGCGAAAAGGGCGGCAACCACAATTGTGATAACGATGAGGACGATAATCCGCCGGGTGCCGGTGCCTCGATCTCGGGCAATGCGACCGGATCCTCCTCATCCACCACCACCTCGGAAACCACGGGCAATGGCTCTAGTTCCAGCTCAGGATCCGGCTCGGGATCGGGTTCCACCAATGGGAACGGAGTAAATGGCGGCACCCATCACAAGGGTGCAGCCAACGGAGCGGAGCAGGATCAAAATACCAATGGCGATAAGAGTAAAGGCAGCAGTTCGAGGAGAGTTTCCACGGGCAGTCTAGTGGGGGCAGGAACTGCCGCAGCGGCGGCTAATGGAAAACCCACGACAAGCTCTGGGAAAGCTTCAGGATCTGCTGGTGGAAAATCTGCGGGATCATCCGCTGGCAAGTCTTCCAGGAGCACGATATCATCTGGGAACTCTTCAGCCCGATCATCGGAAGTGCTAGCCGCCTCTGTGTTGCCCTCTGCCGTCAACTCGGGAGTAACTGCTGGAACAACAACCTCTGGAAAGTCTCAAGGAGCATCTTCGGATACAGTTCCTGCAGCTTCACTGGGATCAGGCTTTGGAAAATCTCTCAGCTTAACCATTAGCACATCGGCCGGAAAGTCAAATAAAGGAACTTCTGCGGAAGCCACCTCTGGAGCACCATCTCCCAGACCCGAACTATCCCCCAACGCAACGTCTGGCCCATCCGCCGGATTACTCTCGCCCGGAGCCATCTCCCCAGGCGGTTCCTTTGCAATAAGCGCGGCTCTGCTGCGCGCCCGCAAGAATGGCAACAAGAAGTTCAAGAATCTAAACCTGGCCAGGGCCGAGGTAATGCTGCCCTCCACCTCCAAGCTGAAGCAGCAGCAGTTGCAGCTCAACAGCCCAGTGGTGGGCAGCCCCTCCTCCTCAACCTCAGCCTCATCAGTGCCGGCAGCCACCACTTGTCCCTCTGCGCCAGAGGCGGGACCGTGCGAGCCGGTCGAGGATTTGGCCCCGGTAAGTTGATTTCCAGATTTGCAGCCGGGTGTGTTGGCTAGGTGCTGGTCACGGGTCCGTCCCCCACTTGCTTTTATTTTTATGAATATGTTTAAGCCGCTTTTCCCGCCACCTTAAGTTCTTAAGCTCCGCAACTGATTCGACTTGAGTTGCGTTGCGTGCACCCTTCAAAAACAAACACTCCGCACTCCGATTTGCGATTCCCGCAATGTAAATACGAGCAAGAGGAACCCCCTCAAGTTGGTCTGGTCTGGACGGGTCTGGTCTCTGGCCCGGTCACCCCTTTCTGCCACGCCATTGTTACCTGCTCGCTTACCTGCTTAATTGGCTTTTATGACGTTTTAGCGCTTGCAACTCAACTTGCTTCCACATATGAGTGTGCGTGTGTCTGCCCCAGACGGCTGACGGTCATGTGACGGTGGTGGTGGTGGTGTCTGTGCCCCTGCTTATACTCATACTTAGTGCTTAGTAACTTGTTTTTGCACCCAGAGCCCCCTCCTTCCAAGTGAGCCCCTTCGAAGAGCCGCACTCGCTTCTGGTCCTTTGCATGCTTCTTTGTATTTTACTTAACTTTACACGGGAAGAAACTATTGGTTAATAATTCTATATTTTGATATTCTATACAATGGTCGAAGGTCCTTAAAATTTAATCGAAAAATAATAATAAATAATTATGAAATAATTATAATAATTATAGGGAAAATTGCTTGCATCTTTGGGATAATTATTATAATTTTTTACTAACCTTTTATGTATTTATTATTAATTTATTTAAAAGAGAAAACTATTTAATTCTTGCTGTGAGTCGTTCGTCCCCTTTGCCTGCTTTTGATTTTGCCTGTATCGCTTTCCGCTTTTCGCATTTTATGAGCCCGTAGTTAGTTGCATGAATTATTGATTGGCTGGGAACGGAGACACCACCGTTCCCCCAAGTTCTCCCTGCTGCAACCCTCGCTAACCTCTGGTTTTGTATACTTTTTCAGAAGCGAGTCGCTGGCGAAATGCCCAATGAAGGCGCCTTGGAAGCCGCTCCATCCGGCTCTGCGTCAGCGTCGAATGGTGCAGGAGCGGCAGCAACGGCCCCAGGCGCTGTTTCAGCACCAGGAACAGCAGGGGCACCAACTGCGGGCAGTAATAGCCCCAATTCAGGAGCAGGGACAGGAACTGGAGCTGGAGGAGCTGCTTCGGCAGCGGCAGCAGGATCCGGGACAGCGACGGCAGCCAAGCAAAAGAAGACGGTGACCTTCAGGAATGTGCTGGAGACGAGCGAAGACAAGTCGGTGGTGAAGCGATTCTACAATCCGGACAATCGCATCCCCCTGGTCTCGATCATGAAGAAGGACTCGCTAAACCGGCCGCTGACCTACTCACGCGGCGGCGAGTGCATCGTGCGGCCATCCATTTTGTCCAAGATACTCAATAAAAAGAACTCCAACATTGACAAGCTCAATTCGCTCAAGTTTCGATCGGCGCCAGCCACGAGCTCCTCCTCCTCCTCTCAAGACTCTGGAGCGGGATCGTCACCCAATGTATTTGGCTTATCCCGCGCCTTTGGAGCCCCCATGGAGGATGATGACGACGAGCAGGGCGGGGTAACCTTTCGCCGAAACGAAGACCAAACCAACAAGGAAATGGACGAGGAAATGATGGACGAAGACGAGGATGACGAGGATGCCGAAGACGACGAGGACGACAACGATCAAGAAGACATCGATGAGGCAGCCTCCGATAAGAGCGCGGAAACGGAGAAGAGCGAAGGAGGAGGAGCTGAGGATGGCGATGAGAAGCAGCAGCAGCTGGTCATGGACTCGCACTTTGTCCTGCCCAAGAGGAGTACCCGTTCCTCGCGTATTATTAAGCCCAATAAGAGGCTGCTGGAAGATGGTGGCATCAGCAAAAAGCCGTCGCCCGCGCCGAAAAGCCTCTTTGGGGCAGCTTCCTCGACATCTGCCAGCTCAGCTGGTAGCCTGAAGATCCCCAGTTTTGGAAGCCTTAAATCAAATACCAGTGTAGCCGCGAGCTCAAGCTCCAGCTCCAGCTCGAGCATCTTTGTCCTGCGGCAGCCGCGCTTGCAGTTTCAGGCGGACAGCAAACTGGGACCCAGTGCCATTTCCACGACGCCGGCTGCTGGCGGAGGGGCCCTGACGGTATCCACCTTTGGAACGCTCGCTGGCCAGAGCAGCAGTCTCAGCACCTGCGCCGTCTGCTCCACGACGGTCAAGGATATTACCCAGGCCCGTAAATACGGAGTTGTGGCTTGCGATGTGTGCCGGAAGTTCATCTCGAAGATGACCAAGAAGTCCATATCGGTCAATTCAAGCAGTACCAGTGCCAATGCTGCATCCTCTTCGACAAGCCACCAGCAGCAGCAGCCGCAGCAGCTGCAATGCAAGGGCAGCGATGGTACCACCTGCAGCTTTCACTCGGGAAAGAGCCAGCTAAAGAACTTCAAGAAGCTGTACAAGGAGAGGTGCTTGGCCTGCTGGCTGAAGAAGTGTCTCATCGCCTTTCAGCTACCGGCGGCGCACAGGAGTCGTCTGGGTGCCATTCTCCCAGCAGGAATGCGACCGGAGGCCAATTCCCGAGAGGATAAGATCTCCACGGAACTACTATCACCCTCGGGCAGCTTGAGATTTGCCGCCTCCACAGTCACCACGTCCTCCGCCTCTGTTTTAACTTCAACCTCTGGCGTCAAGTGGAAATCCACTCCGGACTCTACGTCAGCTCTGCCCACCATCAAAGCCAATCCCCTGGCGGAAAACAATGTGACGTTTGGCAGCACTCCCCTGCTGCGTCCCGCTATCCTGGAGAAGCCGCTCTTCCTCAAGATAAGCAATGCGGCCGACCAGAAGCTACCAGCTAGTGAGGCGATCAGTCCTAGTCCGTCGTCGAGGAAGGCTTCGATCAAGCAGGAGAAGGCCAAGGAGAAGGAAAAGGAGCTGGAGCAGCAGCAGCCGAGTGAGAAGCCTCTCAGTCCCGCCTTGGCAGTTGCAAAAAAACAAGCAGCTTCAGCGGAACCTGTACCTACGGAATCCCAGAAGGAGGAGCCGGCGCAGGCAGCAGCTGCGCCTGCATCTTCATCAGCTGGAACCTCTCACGCAGCAGCGGCGGCTCAGGCTTCAGAAGTTACTCAAGGAGAAGCCAGTAATGCCCCAGGCGATGGCCTGAAGCGTCAGAGGATTGATTTGAAGGGTCCTCGAGTGAAGCATGTGTGTCGCAGTGCCTCCATTGTGCTTGGCCAACCCTTGGCTACTTTTGGAGAGGATCAGGAGGAGGTTGATGAGCAGGAGCGCCAGGAGATTGCCCCAACTTCTGCTCCAGAGTCAGCGCCGGTTAAGCCTGCCCCAGTGACGGTTACAGATGAGAACGACAACTGCGCCAGCTGTAAAACGCCGCCTGTTGATGAGCCGAAGCCCAGTAAATCCTCGCCAGCAGAGCTAAGAAAGGTGGCAACAACAGCCGCGGCTAGTGGAAAGGTTACAACCAGGACAGTGGTGGCGGCCAGCAAGAAGCAGCGAAACGGGGACATCATTACCTCCGCCTCCAGTTCCGTCGTCACTCAGTCCCAGAATCCAACGCAAGGACGCAGGACGAAGGAACAGCGACAGCAGCAGCAACGCACCCTGATATCCATCGATTTCTGGGAGAACTACGATCCGGCAGAGGTGTGCCAATCGGGCTTCGGGTTAATTGTAACGGAGACAGTGGCGCAGCGGGCGCTGTGCTTCCTCTGCGGCTCAACGGGACTGGATCCGTTGATCTTTTGTGCCTGCTGCTGCGAGCCGTATCATCAGTATTGTGTCCAGGACGAGTACAACCTGAAGCACGGCTCTTTCGAGGAGACTACGCTAATGGGCAGCCTGCTGGAGACGACGATAAATGCCTCCACCGGCGGAGTAGGGGGATCTTCATCGCTCAATCAGCTGACACAGCGCCTGAACTGGCTCTGTCCACGCTGCACCGTCTGCTACACCTGCAACATGTCCTCCGGATCGAAGGTTAAGTGCCAAAAGTGCCAGAAGAACTATCATAGCACATGTCTGGGCACCAGCAAGCGACTCCTGGGTGCCGATCGCCCGCTGATCTGTGTTAATTGCTTAAAGTGCAAGTCCTGCTCCACGACGAAGGTATCCAAGTTTGTGGGCAACCTGCCCATGTGCACAGGCTGCTTTAAGCTCCGCAAGAAGGGCAACTTCTGTCCCATCTGCCAGAGATGCTACGACGACAACGACTTCGATCTGAAGATGATGGAGTGTGGCGACTGCGGCCAGTGGGTGCACTCCAAGTGCGAGGGCCTCAGCGACGAGCAGTATAATCTCCTGAGCACGCTTCCCGAGTCCATTGAGTTTATCTGCAAGAAGTGTGCTCGGAGGAGCGAGAGCTCGAGGATCAAGGCCGAGGAGTGGCGGCAAGCCGTGATGGAGGAGTTCAAAGCGAGCCTGTATAGTGTGCTGAAGCTGCTCAGTAAGTCGAGGCAGGCGTGCGCGCTTCTCAAGCTGAGTCCCCGCAAGAAACTGCGCTGCACCTGTGGAGCTGCTAGCCATGGCAAACTGCAGCCCAAAGCCTTGCAATTCAACAGCGGATCGGACAATGGCCTCGGCAGCGATGGTGAGTCGCAGAACAGCGACGATGTCTACGAGTTCAAGGAGCAACAGCAGGAGCTCCTGAAGAAGTCGCGGGTGAAGTCACTGGCCTGCTCCTGCCAGCCGTCGTCAGCCATCGGTAGCAGTCACAGCAGTCATCCGCAGTCCTTTAGTCTGGTGGAGATTAAGCAAAAAATTGCCGGCAACTCGTACGTTTCCCTCGCCGAGTTCAACTATGACATGAGCCAGGTGATTCATCAGAGCAACTGCGACGAACTGGACATTGCCTACAAGGAGCTGTTGAGCGAACAGTTCCCGTGGTTTCAAAACGAGACGAAGGCCTGCACGGACGCCCTCGAAGAGGATATGTTTGAGTCATGCTCCTACGAAGACCTGCAGGACGGCGGCGCTGGAAGTGCCTCTGTTTATAACGAACACTCGCAGCAGCAGACGGAGTCCCGATCGGGCGTCCTGGACATACCACTCGAGGAGGTGGACGATCTGGGCGGTAGCTGCGGGATCAAGATGCGTCTGGACACGAGGGTGTGCTTGTTCTGCCGCAAAAGCGGCGAAGGTTTGTCCGGAGAGGAGGCTCGCCTTCTGTACTGCGGCCACGACTGCTGGGTGCACACCAACTGTGCCATGTGGTCGGCGGAGGTGTTTGAGGAGATCGATGGTTCCCTTCAGAACGTGCACAGTGCGGTGGCCAGGGGCAGGATGATCAAATGCACGGTTTGCGGCAACCGCGGAGCCACCGTTGGCTGCAATGTACGCTCCTGCGGCGAGCACTATCACTATCCCTGTGCGAGGAGCATTGAGTGTGCCTTTCTCACGGACAAATCCATGTACTGTCCGACGCACGCCAAGAACGGAAACGCCCTGAAAGCCAATGGCTCCCCCAGTGTTACCTACGAATCCAACTTTGAGGTGTCCCGTCCAGTCTACGTGGAGCTGGACCGGAAGCGGAAGAAGCTCATAGAACCAGCGAGGGTGCAGTTCCACATTGGATCTCTGGAAGTTCGACAACTAGGCGCCATTGTGCCAAGATTCTCCGATTCCTACGAGGCTGTGGTGCCCATTAACTTCCTTTGCAGCCGCCTGTACTGGTCATCGAAGGAACCGTGGAAGATAGTGGAGTACACGGTGCGCACCACCATTCAGAACAGCTGCTCCACCCTGACAGCGCTGGATGTGGGCAGGAACTACACTGTGGATCACACGAACCCGAATGGCAAGGAGGTCCAGCTGGGCTTGGCGCAAATCGCCCGCTGGCACAGCAGCTTGGCCCGGAATGATCTCCTGGAGAGCGACTGGGGGAGCACCGGAGAGTTCCCCAACACGAACTCCTGTGTGCCGCCCGACGAGAATACGGAGGAGGAGCCCCAACAGCAGGCCGATCTGCTGCCGCCGGAGATCAAAGATGCCATATTTGAGGATTTGCCACATGAACTGCTCGACGGCATCTCGATGCTGGATATCTTCATGTACGAGGATCTGGCGGACAAGACGGATCTGTTTGCCATCAGCGAGCAGTCCAAGGATGGCACACAGGCGATGTCCTCAAACCAGACGCAGAGCCAGCAGGGTCAGCATCAGGTGAACATCTGCGACGAGGATACGAGAAACTCCAACACAAGCTTGGGCAATGGCGGCTGGCCGGCCAGTAATCCCGTGGAAGACGCCATGCTCTCGGCGGCCAGGAACTCGAGTCAGGTGCAAATGCTCAAGACACTGGCGTGGCCGAAGCTAGACGGGAATAGCGCCATGGCGAACGCCATCAAGAGGCGTAAGCTCTCCAAGAACCTGGCCGAGGGAGTGCTGCTCACACTGAGCAGTCAGCAGCGCACGAAAAAGGAGATGGCCCATGTGGCCGGTGTGTCACGGAGGCAGTCCATCAGCGAGACAATGTCCGTCGAGGGAGGAGCCACTACATCCGGCGGCGGATCGATGCGCAGCAAGAGCTTCACCTGGAGTGCGGCCAAGCGGTATTTCGAGAAGAGCGAGGCACGTGAGGAGCCGGCCAAGATGCGGATTATGCAAATGGACGGCGTGGATGATTCAATCACCGAGTTCCGTATCATTGCCGGCGATGGGAACCTGTCCACGGCTCAGTTCACCGGGCAGGTGAAGTGCGAGAGATGCCAGTGCACCTACCGGAACTATGACTCCTTCCAGCGTCACTTGCCCACCTGCTGTGATCCCGCCATGTCCACCAGCGAGTCTGACTCGGATGTGAATGCAGCCACCGGCAGTAATAATGCCACCCAGCTGAGTGCCGAGAGCCTGAATGAGCTGCAGAAGCAGCTCCTAGCGAATGCCGGCGGTCTGAACTACTTGCAGACCACCACAGCCTCCTTCCCGCAAGTCCAGAGCCTGGGTTCCCTTGGTCAGTTCGGTCTGCAGGGTCTGCAGCCTCTCCAGCTGCAGCCTCAGTCACTTGGCAATGGATTCTTCATCTCGCAACCGAATCCCGCAACGCAAACGAATACGGATGAGCTGCAATTATACGCGAATTCCCTGCAAAGTCTGGCCAATCTAGGAGGAGGATTTACGCTCGCCCAGCCAACGGTGACGACGGCCCCAGCGCCCCAGCCCCAGTTGATAGCCGTGTCCACGAATCCCGATGGCACCCAGCAGTTCATACAGATCCCCCAGGCGCAGATGCAGGCCACGACGACGGCGGCGCCAACGGCCACATATCAGACGCTGCAGGCCACCAATACCGACAAGAAGATAATGCTCCCTCTGACGACAGCAGCGGGAAAGCCCCTGAAGACGGTGGCCACCAAGGCGGCGCAGCAGGCGGCGGCCGCCAAGCAGAAGCAGCTTAAGTCCGGCCACCATCAGGTGAAGCCCATTCAGGCCAAGCTACAGCCGCATCCCCAGCAGCAGCAGCAGCAGGTGCATCAGCAGACACACCAGCAAGTCCAGCAGCCCATCACGGTGATGGGCCAGAATCTCCTCCAGCCCCAGCTGCTCTTCCAAAGCAGCGCCCAGGCGCAGGCGCCGCAGCTAATTCTGCCGCAGGCCCAACCCCAGAACATAATCTCCTTCGTAACGACGGGCGATGGCAGTCAGGGTCAGCCCCTCCAGTACATTTCCATACCAACGACGGGGGAGTACAAGCCGCAGCCACAGCCAACACAGTTCCTGGCCACAACCCCAGCGGCCGGGGGCGCGACCTATCTGCAAACGGATGCGAGCGGAAACCTAATGCTCACCACCACGCCGACCAATTCCGGCCTGCAGATGCTGACGGCGCAGCCCCAAGTGATTGGAACACTGATCCAACCGCAGACGCTTCAGTTGAGCGGAGCCACAGATGCGAGTCAGGCGGGCGGCACTCATCATCATCAGCAGCAGGTGCAGCCCTTAATCTTGGGCGGCGCAGGCGGCGGAGCCACTGGCCTGGAGTTCGCGACAACAACCACGCCTCAAGTGATCCTGGCTGCGCAGCCCATGTACTACGGCCTCGAGACAATCGTCCAGAACACGGTGATGTCATCGCAGCAGTTTGTGTCCACGGCCATGCCCGGTGTGCTCAGCCAGAATGCCAGCTTCTCGGCCACCACGACGCAGGTGTTTCAGGCGAGCAAGATAGAGCCAATTGTGGATCATCTGCCCGCTGGTTATGTGGTGCTCAACAATCCGGGCGACGCCTCAAGTGCCGGCACCACCTTCCTCAATGCAGCCAGTGTCCTCCAGCAGCAGCAGCAAACTCAGGATGATTCCGCCACACAGCAGCTACTGCAGAACGCCAACTTCCAGTTCCAGACATCAGTGCCCAGTTCCTCGACAGCGTCCTCTACTTCGATGGACTACAGCTCACCCATGGTGGTCACAGCCAAGATTCCTCCGGTGACGACGCAACTGAAGCGGACAAATGCCCAGGCCAAGGCAGCGGGCATGTCCAAGGTTCCGCCACTGCCCCAGGTGGTGGTTAACAAGGTGTTGCCCACCAGCATGGCCCAGGCGCAAATGAAGAGTTCCTCCGGCCTCAAGCAAGTCCCTCAGCAGCAGCAAATAAAGGGCATAAAGGTAGCGGCGGCGGGAGGAACTGGAACCAATTGCGGAGCACCGCCCAGCATTGCCTCGAAGCCGCTCCAGAAGAAGACGAACCTGATTCGACCCATACACAAGCTGGAGGTGAAGCCCAAGCTAATGAAGCCCACGCCCAAGACCCAGGTGATAATGCAGCAGAACCAGCAGCAACATCATCCCGCCGTGGTGATCAGCAGCCAGGTGCCCAAGGTTGTTCAACAGCAGCAGCAGCAGCGTATCCCGACGCAGCCACAGCAGCAACAGCAAACGCAGGCCACGGCGCAGATACTCCACATCCCGCAGCAGCCACAGCAGACACTCCAGCTGCAGCAACAGCAGCAGCAGCAGGTGCAAGTCCCGCCATCCATGCCGATCATAACCATTGCCGAGGCAACGCCAGTGGCAGTGCCAGCTATACAGAACCAGGCGCAGTTCGTTGTAGAGGAGCAGCCACAGCAGCAGTCAGATCTCCTGAATCGCGTCCAAGTCCAGCACTTTGCCAGCAGCAGCAACAACACGGGAAGCAGTAGTAACTGTAACAGTGTCCTGCCCACCAATGTGGTGAATCCACTGCAGCAACAGCCGCCCCCAACCAGTAGCAGCAGCTCCACCACGCGACCCACAAATCGAGTTCTGCCTATGCAACAGCGCCAGGAGCCAGCTCCCCTAGCCAACGACTGTCCCGTGGCCCCCTCGCCCACACCGCCGCCGAAGCCTCTCGAGCAGCAGGTAATCCCACATCAGGTGACCAATGTCAGTGCCCCATCCAAGTGTTACGCCCAACTGAAGGTGGCATCGTCGCCCTCTCCCGTTTATGAAACGGAACTAAAGTCCGTGCCGGGCCTGGAGAGCATTGTGCCGGTAGTTGCTCACATGGATGCCATACTGGAGGAGCAACCGGCCACAGAGTCCATCTATACAGAGGGACTGTACGAGAAGCACTCGCCGACCGATGCCAAGACCGAGCAGCTGCTCCTTCAGCAGCAGCAGCGTGAGCAGCTCAGCCAGCAGCTAGCCAGCAACGGCTACAGCATGCACCTGGACAAGCATAGCTTCCAGACCATGGAGGCCATGGAAACGGATGCCTACAACAACCACGGAGAGGACGATCTCGATGAGGAACTCGATGAGGAAGACGACGAAGAGGAGGACGAGGAGGAGGAGGACGACTTCAGCCTGAAGATGGCCACCTCAGCGTGCAACGACCACGAGATGTCCGACAGCGAAGAGCCGGCAGTGAAGGATAAGATTAGCAAGATTCTCGACAACCTGACCAACGATGACTGTGCGGATTCCATAACTACGGCCACCACAATGGAGGTGGTGGAGGCCAGCACTGCGGGCTATCAGCAAATGGTGGAGGATGTTCTGGCCACCACAGTGGCTGCGGCGGCGCCAGAGTTCGAGGAGGGCGGTCCGCTGGAAACGGCTGCCGTGGAAGCAGCTGCCAGCTACATCAACGAAATGGCCGATGCCCATGTCCTAGAGCTCAAGCAGCTGCAGAATGGTGTGGAACTGGAGCTCAGGCTCAGGCGGAAGCAGCAGCAACAACAGCAGTCGCAGGAATTGGAGCCTACAAAGGGAGCGACCATGGTGCCGCCGCCTACGTTAGCTGCTCCCGAACCACCGCCGCCGCCGCCCCCCGTTCGTGAACCAAGGAAAATAAGTGGCCCCCATCTTCTATACGAGATCCAAAGCGAAGATGGCTTCACCTACAAGTCCAGTTCCATAGCCGAGATCTGGGAGAAAGTGTTTGAGGCGGTGCAAGTGGCCAGGCGAGCCCACGGCCTGACACCGCTGCCAGAGGGTCCACTCGCGGATATGGGCGGCATTCAGATGATTGGCCTGAAGACGAACGCGCTGAAGTACCTCATCGAACAGCTGCCGGGCGTGGAGAAGTGCTCCAAGTACACGCCCAAGTATCACAAGCGGAACGGCAACGTTTCGACAGCGGCGAGTATTGGCCAAGGCGGCGGCACTTGCGGAGGAGGAGGCAGTGCCAGGGCAGCGGCGGCAGTTGCTGTTGGCGGCGATCCCCACCTCGACTATGGCTCCGATCAGGAACTGGAGCTGCAGGAGAATGCCTTTGAGTGTGCTCGCTGCGAGCCGTATGCCAATCGCAGCGAGTACGACATGTTCAGCTGGCTGGCTTCCCGGCATCGCAAACAGCCCATCCAGGTGTTTGTCCAACCGTCGGACAATGAGTTGGTGCCCAGGTGAGTTCTTGAAGAGTTTTCTTGGAAAGCAGTCTTCTAATATTTGGTTTCAGGCGAGGAACTGGCAGCAATCTACCCATGGCAATGAAGTACAGGACTCTGAAGGAGACCTACAAGGATTATGTTGGTGTTTTTCGCTCGCACATCCATGGACGGGGTCTCTACTGCACCAAGGATATAGAAGCTGGTAAGACCAACTTTTTCTTTTAACTAGGCAGCATACAAATCCCTTTTTTACGCAGGTGAAATGGTCATTGAATACGCTGGCGAGCTCATCCGATCCACGCTAACGGACAAGAGGGAGCGCTACTATGATGGCCGCGGCATCGGCTGCTATATGTTCAAGATCGATGACAATCTGGTAGTGGATGCCACCATGCGGGGCAATGCGGCCCGCTTCATCAATCACTCCTGTGAGGTTAGTACTCACGCTTTTCTGTATTTGCAAAAAACATACCTTCAAAACCTATATTTTTTGCAGCCAAATTGCTACTCCAAGGTGGTGGACATACTCGGACACAAGCACATCATCATCTTTGCCCTGCGCCGCATTGTACAGGGCGAGGAGCTTACCTACGACTACAAATTCCCCTTCGAGGAGGAGAAGATACCCTGCTCATGCGGCTCTAAGAGGTGTCGCAAGTACTTAAATTAGAAATTAGGGGCAAAAAAAAGAACGCTGGGCGTCATTTAAAAAAAATCTACACACTCAGAGCGAGAATCTAGGGGTTGTAATTTCAGAAAGAGTTCGTAATCTCATGGGCAAAGCCTAAACTTTCGGTAGAGATATCAGAAAATATAAATATTGCAAGAAGTATTTTTTTTTTGATACATTACAAATTTCTATTAAAGTTTTTAAAATATACATTATTAAAATAAATAAATTATATACATTTTTTTAAATTTTTTTTTAATAATAACAATAATTTTTTGCTTGATATTTGTGCATCCCTATTTTTGAAATTTTAACTCAATGCACCGACGCTTAAATAGATACTTTTAACAATTAAAAAGTACACAGGCATGGCCCATATATTACGTTCTTTGGAATCACAACCCCAACACACACACCTGGAATTGTGAAATGTGAAACAATTATAGTTAACGAAAGATGGAAAGTTGTTTCGATCTATGTATATGTTTTGGTCCAATCGTGATATACTTTTTCGTTCTATGTAGTCCCCAAAATATAAGATAAGAGAGTTGAAAACAGTTGATATTACATTCTACCAGTATATATATATCCGAAATATCTAAGAGAGATCATATGGCAACGAAGGCAACACAGAAACTCGACGATGTCAGTATTCAGGAGGGATAGGGAGGTGGAATTAATTGTATATTAAATATGTTATGGATATATTACACATTACGTAGATACCACTTAGGCTCCAAACAGATTCTATATATAAACTCGACGACTAATTAACTAAGCTAAGCTGATAAATATACATATATACATATATAACACTTGTTGTGCTTAGGCGAATGATGAACATATAAAAACGATTAACTTACAGGGGCTTTTGTGTTAGATTGTAAATATATTTCATAGCGAAACATAATAATAAATATCTCTACATATTATTAATGTACAAGACAATTAAAAGAAATTAACTTAAACTTAAGTTTAACCAAGAATGTGTATAAGAAGAGAACTATTTTAATGTAGAAAGAGCTCGAGGGGCGTATTTATGTTTGATTGAAGCTACGAATTAATATCCGCTAAAACACAATGCTAAATATATACACATATATACTATATATTTAGAGAAGGAAACCAAGCATCACCCCTTGAAATTACCGAACAGAACCCACAAATTGTAATTGTATATTTATTATTTAACATCCTAAGTTGTAAGTTTTAAGCAATGTACATTTTTTGCCTAGAAAATCGGAGCACACAAGCATCATACACGCACGGCAGGAATGCCACAGAAATCGCTGTAAAATCCCTTCGGTTCGAATAATGCAAATTCAATTAATACTTTATAATATTATATTATGTACGAGCGACTTTCTGTGGCAGCCCTGCTGCTAATCGTAATAACACCTTAGTTCTTCAGCAGCTCCCGTTTGTATTCTACTTAGTTTAACACGATTTATGTTTCGCTCTTAAGACTCTAGCATTATATAGTCCGCTCCTGGTATTTTGTCCAAAATTGTATCATGTATATTCCTAGCCAGCGCGATCGGTCGGACTTGTACAGAGGCAAACCACACAAAAAAAGAGTTCCATAGCATTTTTTCTGGCAGCCATTCAATGAGACGCGCGCGCACCTTTTTTGGCACGCTGTTGTCGAAGGAATTTTATATTTTTTATTCCCTAAAGAAAAAAAAGTTTAATAAAAACTACAAATTAAAATTTAAAATTAAATAATTGTGTTTGTATTTGTAAAATTTGAATCTCAAAATTGTTTGTTAATTTGTTAAAATTTAAAATTCGCAAATGATAAAGTTAGCATCCCAAAATTGCTGTTATTTAAGAGAGCCACTAGGCTGAGGTGCACTTTTGTCCGGCCTGAACAGGGAGCAAATAAACAGTTAACATTGCTTAATTAATTAATTATTTAGCAGTTTTTTTTTAAAACGGAATTTTGCTTATTTTCCGTTGATAATTTACCGCGAAAAGTGTTGGACAACGATAACTGGCCACACTTAAATGGCGTTGCCGGACTGAGCAAGCTGTTTGAAGAACAGCTGTTTGCAAGTGGGAAGAACAGCTGTTTGCAAGTGGAAAACGACAGCCGGTGTTTTGTTTTTAATTTTATGTAAACATTTCTGCTTTTCTTTATTAAAATATATTTAAAAACAATGTTAATACGAAGAATTAAGTGCCTTGGATACTTGGGCACTCGCCACAACAGTTCGCACTACGTAACAACCCCAATTTTCTACGTTAATGCCGGTGGGTATCAAATTACTTGTTAGATAATTAATTATAAAGGATATTTTTGCTTAGCCCCACACATTGGCCACCTGTATTCTGCGGTGATAGCCGATGCCCACTGTCGCTACCAGCGATTGAGACACCCGGAGAGTCCCGACAAGGTGCGCCTCTGCACGGGAACGGACGAGCACGGCACCAAGATCCAGCAGGCGGCACAGATTCATGGGATACCTGTGGCTACATACTGCGACCAAATATCTGAGCGGTATCGGGACGTCTTCCGGAATGCCAATATCCAGACAGATGACTTTATACGCACCACGGAGCAGCGCCACAAGCGGGCGGTGGCCCATTTTTGGGTGAGATCAGCAATACTTGATGTATTCGGGTGGACTTTATGATTATTGCGATCCCCTAGCGCACTTTAAACTCCCGTGGGCACATCTATTCGGCGGCATACAGCGGCTGGTACTGCGTCTCCGACGAGACCTTCCTCACGGATTCCCAACTGCGCTTGGACGAGGCCACCGGCACGCGCTACTCCCTGGAATCTGGCCATCCAGTCGAGTGGACCGAGGAGACCAACTACATGTTCCGTTTGTCGCAATTCCAAGATGATGTGCGCCACTGGGTCAAGGAGGAGGCACGCATTCGTCCGGCAAAGTTTGAAAAGATACTGCTGGACACTCTCAGTGAACCGCTGCCGGATGTGTCGGTGTCAAGGCCCTCGAATCGTGTTCACTGGGCAATTCCGGTGCCAGATGACGATACACAGACAGTGTACGTCTGGTTGGATGCCTTGGTTAACTACCTGAGCTCCCTCGGCTATCCGGATGAGACTGTGAGTAGGACAGTGTCTTTTTCGGTTTCGGCTTATCCTTTTACAAACTATTTGCTGCTCCCTTTCAGTTCTCTGCCCACTGGCCTCCCGCACAGCAGGTGATTGGCAAGGATATCCTAAAGTTCCATGGCATTTACTGGCCGGCCTTCCTCCTAGCCGCAGGTTTGGAGCCACCGCATCAACTCTATGTCCACTCACACTGGACGGTGGACGGGCAGAAGATGTCAAAGAGCAGGCACAATGTGGTGGACCCTGTCCAGGCAGCCCAGCAGTACACCATGGAGGGATTGAGATATTTCCTACTACGCGAGGGCGTGGCCCACAGCGATGGCAGTGAGTACAAATTCTACCTTTGATGTCGTGTCTCTGTGGCTTGTTCACTTTGTGGCTGCAATGGTTCGAAGGGGGTGGTATGGGAGGCCGCCCTGCGGTTATTCAAATAGTTTTTCCATCAAATTATCAACCAAAACTGTTCCGAGGTTTGCCTGGTCGTTAGTTTTACCTTGTGCTTTAAATTTGCATTTCAATTTTATGCCCCAACTGAACCGAAAAAGGGGAACAAAGTTTTCATCTGGTCTGGGAGCAGCCAGCCTGACTTTTGTTTATTTGCCACGCAAAGTTTTCGCATTGAGAAGACGACGAATCTCTGGAATTTGCATACGTCCTGGGGAAAACAGTTGTGCCAAGTTTCATTCTCCCCCGGATTGTCTGGTCACAGATATCTCATAAGGTCGGTCTCTGGCATTGGCTTGAAGGTTGTGGGTTTCCTGTTAGTGGTGGACCTGTGTCCGACTTGCTTATCAAATATCGATGCAGAATTGATTAATAATTATAAACTTAATGAAACTTCAAACAGTAAACGAAACAAAATAGAATTTAAACCTAAAGAAAATATCCAGTTCTGTTAATCTTAGCGCCACTGCCACCGTAACTCTGCTGCATCTGCGCGCGGAGGACCGCCCTCATTATGGCTTCCTTTGTCTTGTCGAAATCGGCTTGGGCAGCGGCCACACGACGGGTGGCATTCGCCACGCGCATCCTGGCCTCCTCCAAAAGCTGTTTATGATCGTCCAGCTTGGCCTGCGCTTCCTTGGCCTTTTTCTTTTTATTGGCCAGTTTATTGGAGATTTCATCTGCAAGATTCTTTATCCGATTCAAATGAGACTCTGCCACCAATGCAGCCACCTTAGCTGCATCGGCATTGGCCTGTGTGTTCTCCAGGGACTCGGAGACCTGATCGACCACAGCGTTTGCTGCTTTCGCGTCCTGTAAAAGCCATTGAAATTATTCTTATGTGTAACATTTATTATTTATATTTGAAAGCCTACCCGCTGAAGTCGCTCCACTGTCGCCTCTGCTTCTCGGACGTACTGGACCGCCTTGTCCGCATCTGCTGCTGGCATCTGATCATCGCTGGTCTCTTGTGCCAACGATTGGTCCAGGTTTGGGACCTTGATGCTGGGGCCTGATCCTTTTGCGTTCGAGTATCCATCGAAACTGCCTACCATTATTCTTGTTCCTCTTTCACTTGCACATGCTAGTCCTCCGCCATCGACAGTCAGTTGGCTGACGATGTCCAGGAGGGGAATCAAATGGACAAGAAATAGAAGAGCGAATAGAGCTTTGACAACAGACATTTTTTTGAATAGAAATTTTTAAAAATAGAACAAGAGAATACAATGACTTGGAACTGTAGGAACTATTGGAACTGTGTTCAGACTTCAGACAGAAAATGCAAAACTTATGTACTTATTTCTGAAAATATTGTCTTTGTCGTTAGACTTTCCCGTAAAGTAATGTTTCAGTAGTTCAATATTTTCTGTCATCTCCAATTCCGTTTCATTTTGTTGGGTTATTGAAAGCAATTAATACACTCCGCCAACTGTCACCTTTGCGTTTTGGATTGACTTTTCCCAGCATTTTCCAATTTACATAAATTGCTTATGTATGTGTGGGTGGGTGTGCAACCACCCCTCTTGCCAGCTCTTAAAATTTAATTTCCAATTATTGCTGACTCTTTGCCTTTTCCGCAATGGATTTTCCCAGACGGCAGGCGTCTGCTTTTCACGTTTTTGCCTTTATTCAATTTGCGCTTGTTGATGTTTTTATTTTTGTTTTATTATATTTTTTATATGCCCCCCTGCCTTGCGGCTAATTTAATTGCATTTTTATTGCATTTGAGCCTGCCAGCAGCAAAAATGGAAAACGAAAAAGTAAAAATACAGTGCGTCGCATTATTAAATTACAAGCACATTTTGCATATATTTCTTTTCGGGGCGAGCCATGAATTATTTATTTTCTTTAATTCGAGTCCAATGGCCGGCCATTACGTTCGCTTTTAGGTGGAAAAATCACTTATAGTGGCCGCCAAATTCGATTTTGTGTGACATCCGCTCGTCATAACGCCATTAAATGCTGAAGTTTTCATTACAGGCCGCAAACTTCCGCTGACATAGAAATTGCATTTCGACTTCGTTGAACATGGCAGCTCGGGGGCACGGCGGGAATGGCAGGGATAGCAGAGGCAGGACCTGCAGCATCCTGCGGTTCTTGGATAGAAAAAAGTTGGAGCGCACACGGGAGAGAGAGCTGAGATGCAATCAACTTCCCTTCGGGCGTCGCTCAATTTAAGAAATTTGAATACTTAAACTTGTCTCACTGGGAATGGGCATTGTTGGAAACGCTTTTTAGATGTTCTCCTACTTTGGGTAAACAGGAAACCACACTTATAGGATCTTATTCCTATACTATATACGTTTCCCAGAGAAGTTGACCATTTCAAAAAGTTTTAGTTGTCCTCGTTGAATATTTTATTGCCATAAAAAGCTTCTTACAGACTCCGAGGTCAAGCTGGTTTACAAAGAATTTCTCAAAGATAAACCGAGAGCTAAGCTTTTAGATTGTCTTTTAAAATTGCAAACGAATTAATTAATAATATTTAGACAAAATAAACTTATGATGAACTTCTAATGAAATTTATGAAATCTTAAGATATAATTATGGCTGGATTATTCTTGAAGAAAAGGATAAGTTTGGGAATATAGTCTAGTATAGTATATTCACCTTATGGGCGCCGCGTGCCGAGAACTTTGCTTGCCAATAAAAGTTGTTGATGTTTGCTTTGTTGGCTGTAAAGATGCCTATTTGGGTTCTGCCATGATCTTTGGTGCTATATCTGAAATAGTCGCAATTGTGCTCTGGTTTGTGCACGGCCAGACCTAAGTTAATGCCAACGAGAATACAAAACAGCAGAGTGATCGACATTTTCAAGAAGTGCAGATGACAGAGGCTCGATTTGAACTGAGTTGGGCAGCAAAGAATTGCTGAGCTGCTAATTTTCTTATCGGTATTAGGTTAGTCTGGTTTTTCACTGAGTTCACTGAGAATAATCTATTCTAGGAATTAACATAGAAGTTTAAAAAAATTAAATTTTAAAAGTTGACATTAATCTGACATTAATATAGTCTTAAATTATTTATATACAATATTTCTCTGAGCTGAGATGACATCATCTTCACACTTTTTGCCATAAAAAATTGCTTCTTTCTCTGGTGATCCCTTTAACATTTATTTAACCTCATCTTTTTCACACCTCTTTGGCCATGTAGGTATCCAATTCAATCTGGGAACTAATTCGGTTAAAGGCCAGACAAGAAATTAGTGTTTTTGGGCACATAACCCACACCGACTCGGGTTTGTTGCCAGGGCAAATTTGCCTGTCTCCGATTGCATACAGAGAGGGAGCGAGAGGCTTGTTAAATATTTGATGGCAACACTTGTGCACCACCTCCACATCCACATCCAATATCCACCTCCAGTCCCACACTTAAAGCCAAGTTTTAGTGGAAAAATACGAGGAAAACTGTGTCAAAGTTCCGCAGGCAATAGATGGCAAACTGGAGCAGCGACAAGTTGCTCGAGTTATTTAAGGTGCAGCCAAAAGGCAACAGCCAACAGCCTGTGCATTCGAAGTGCAGCTCTCGGGGCACGTAAAAAAGTATTATTTATATTACTGCCAGGAAGAGCAGAGTGGCATTTGTCTGGGGGCAGGTGGAACAACATCCCTTAGCCTCGTCAGTGTTGCCTATTTTGGGCCAAACAACTAGATACATTTTTGTTTACATTTAAGGATATTTCAGAGGTAAAAGATGCATCATATATTATATATATATATTTATTCAGTTTAAAACTAAATTGGTAATAGTTAAAGCTCAAATGAATCTGGTTTTACATGCATAGTTTCAAGTTAATAAGTTTAGATCTCAAACTCTATAGATTTTTCATATTTTTTAACATTAAATTAAAGTTGCTTTTTAAGCATAGAACCTGAGTAGCCACCCATCCCGGTCACGTGTCCTCATGTGCAGCATGTGTGCTTTAAAGGCGGAGTGGCAAGTGGTGTACACGGCTTCCTGGTTGGCCCCCGTCAGCAAGTTTTGCCATTCGCTGCAATTTGTAGTTGCTCACGTAAGCAGTTAAGAGTTGCCCGGGTCCGGATCCGGATCCGGAACAGAGTACTACGGACTGCGGAGGAACTAAGGCAGGTTGAAACACAACACGTGTTGCGGGCGGCCTCCTCGAACAATTTCATTAGAAGGCAATACTCGATTTGGCAGCGAACGGCAGCTAATAAAGTTTGATGCAATTCGCATTTTGCATTTTGGATTTCAACCCCACGACCCAGGCAGGCAAACGTTTGGAGTGCCATCAAAATTCCAATGCATTCAAAATGAAAAGGCTGCCAATCGGTTTCCCGTTGAGTCCATAAAAAAAGTTGGCCACAGGATGGCTTGATGGTTACCTCTTCAAAGTCTTTCATTTGGTTTTCATTTGTTGATGGACTGTTTTAGAAACTCAATCAGAGAGTTATTTATTTATTGAATTTAAGAATTTTCTCATATAACCCAAGGCTTACAAACATAGAAATTGGTTTATGTTTTGAATAAGAACATTTAGGAATATTTGTTATATTATTTATAGTGTTTTGCATATTGATTAGGTAAAATTTAATTAGGTAAAACTTTAGAAGGTAACTCCCTGTTCTTTACCAAAATTCCCTCTTCCGTTGCTTGACACGAATTTGATTTTTGGCTGAAGGAAACTAACGTCTATGCATGCGAATTCAACGCAATGAAAATGCAAATGAAAATGAAACTCGACTCAACTCGGCTTGACTCGACACACTCTTTCATTTGGTTTCAGTTGACAAGCGGAAAACTTTCCTTTTCCTTGCTTTTCCGTGCTTCTTCCATTTGCGCAACAAATTAATGTTGCAGGCAGGCAATCTTTTTTTTTGGAATTTCCCCAGAGCAGGGAAAGGTAAGAGGAAACCCTATTTTAGGGGCGAACAAAAACCGAACAGGGAAAATGAGTAAAGTTGAGAATGCACAAAGGCTGTGTGTGTGTACTGGCTGCGCTGCTACTGCTGGAATTATAGCCATTTTGGGTTTTTGTTACTAACTATAAAATCCGAAATTCGATCAGCAAATAGTAGCTGGTCAGCAGCAATTATACGATTATTGTCTTTGCAGGCAGAGTTTGCTAGTTTTAATTACCGAAAGACTGCAGTGAAAATGGTGGGTCGATTGCTGCTGTTTTTGAGTGCATTTGGAGGGGGCGCATTCCCATAAGGACATAAGGCATAAAGAATGTTGCCAAAAGGCTACGAAATTAAATGAATGCAGACTTTTTAAATAATATTAAAAATTAACACAATAAGTTCCCTGAAATAAGTTCTGAAAGACTTCATCATTACACTTATTTTATGCTGGAAATCAAGTCCAAGTCTTTTAACGAGACACTGCATTATCCTTTACACTGCCCGCTATCCCTTCATTCAGTTCAATTTCCCTTCAGGGCAACAGATTGTGCAACTATTAGCGTGGCTTAAATCCTTTCGTGTTCGGCTTTACTTTGGCTACTCCCACAAAAGCCACCTGCAGCTTCATTTTGTTGTGGCCAAGAAAATGGCAAAACTCCTTTTAGCTTCAGCAGCAGCTGGTAAATGCTGTTGTTAAGTTATTCGGATTTAATCTTGGCCCGGCTTTTGGTCCTTTTTTGGTCGAGAACAAGGACCCTCTCCTTGTGATTCTGTGTCTTTCCTGCTAATCCCCTTAATGTTCAGGCGAATTTGTAAGCAGTTAATGGGAAAAAGTGCGACAGGAAAAGAGAAGCAAATATAACACATACGCCCCGGTATCCGCTTGTATTTTTTATATTTTTCCTTGGATCTCGTTTCCGGGATAAAACAAAAACTAAAATGCTGTCCCTTTGCTTCCAGACTACAGCCATGTAAAGGCCCAGCGCATCCTCAACTCAGAGCTGGCGGATACCCTGGGCAATTTGCTGTCGCGAGCCTGTGCCAAGTCTTTGAATCCCCGCCAAATCTATCCATCAGTCCACGACGCGCACTTGGCGGAGCTGCTGCAGAGCCTGGATTCCGCCAAGCGACTGGAGGAGCAGCTGCTGCAGCTGTCAGGTGAGTGGATCTCTCTCTTTCTCTGAGTGGGGGAGTGGAGTAGATGCGATTGGATTGAGGGGCAGTGGAGCGAAGTGGAGTGCAGAAGCAGAAGCAGGCGCTGGAGCACCAGCCACGGCAGCTGCTTTGTCATTTTAATATTTAAGCAGCCAGGCTCGAGAGCTGAAGTGGCGCAAGCCATCTTGAGATTGAGATGGTTTATAATCTGCATTTGCACTGGCATCCGCATCTGCCCGAAGCACTTCCGGCCAATCACCGAGATGCAAGTGCACTCGAGAGTGTGGCCAAGCCTGCGGAGCTTGTAGCTCCTCCAAGTGCCAAGTGAAGCCATCATTTTGTATATTGTATTTCTGTGCACTTGGCAAAATTAAAGAGGATTTTAAGGCCTTACAGATTCCGAAAGGAAACCTATTGAAAAGATGAGTTAACAAAATATTTTAATGGCCAAAATCATCTTAAATTAATGCTTTTAAAGATATTAAGTGGGTTTTGGTTACCAATTTTAATAAATGAATAACCCATACATATTTGCAAAGTTCCCTAGATTTTCCTAAAGTGTTTTCCATACTTGCTTATGTTTTGTTTTTCCATTTCTTTTTGCAGATCGTTGCGCTACGCACTACGACTGCAATCACTTCCACTTGGTGGCCGACACCGTGATGGCGACTCTGCACGCGGCTAACAACTTCTTCGAGAGCTCCAAGCCCTGGCTGCTCAAGAGCGGGACGCCTGCGGGCGGAAATGAGGCACGTTTGGAGACCATAATCGCCATGACAATGGACGCTCTGCGTCGCTGCGGCATTGTGCTGCAGCCCATAATTCCCCAGCTGGCCCAGCGGCTGCTCGATAAGCTCAGTGTTCCGGCCACGCAGCGCCATTGGGATTCTATGGATTCCGGGAGTTTTGCCACCGCAACTGTGGAGAGTCCTCGCCAGTTGGATGGCCAGACCAGTGCGTTGCTGTTCCAGCGGATTCTGGAGGAGAAGAGTGAGACGCAAAAGCCACCGCAGCAGGCAGCCAAGCGGAGTAAATCGAAGAACAAGGAGAAGGAGAAGCGCCGCGAAACAATGTCCTGAAGTAGCCGTCATAATAAACTAATTCGAAAACCAAACCAAGGGACAGGACATTTATTCAAGGCTGTGTGGGACGCTAATAACAGCGGGTTATCCAATTCGTTAGCTTTCCTTTCCTGCTTTCAGTTGCAGTTGGAGTCAGCGGAGTGTAAAGGTTAAAGAAGAAGAATGTAAATTTATTAAACAGCTAAGGGTTCTTTTTTTTTTTAATTGATTAATTTGTTTATCTTGGAAATTTTATAGGATAGAGTTGGTTTTCAAAGTTGAATAATGAAGAGGGTTTAGTTATAACATTGTTCCAATTCAAAATCCCTAAAAATGTTTTTAGTTGATAAGAAATCTTTGTTAACTTTTATAAAATTGCCCAAGCAGCCGCAAATCAAAAATGCTAGCAAACATTTGGAGCTAGCTTTTGGGCAGGGATTTCACACGCTCCCTCTGGCCCGCCGAGTCTCATTAAAATCCACTTAATTATGTGCAGGAAGGAAAAGGCAGAGCCAGGCAGCATCGCTGTCTCATATTCCTTTGTAATTTATTGCGCGTAATTGAAGTCAGCATCAGGTGCCGCCGAATGGGGGGCGTTTATTTATGGCCTTCAATTGGCGAGACAGGTTGCGAAACCCGAACCCGACTTGAGGCCAGACTTTTATTTGTTAATTTATTTTAATTTCCACCAAAGGGCCAGAAACAAAAAAACTGAAAGTGATTCCCCACACGAAGAGCGCGTGGTAATCAAAATAAATGGCTCTTGAGCCAAGTGCATGTGGCCATAAAGGAGCCAGCGAGTGGACCAAGTCAAGTGCAGCCATTAGAGTCAATTGGCTGGCTGGCTGGCGGCCCAGAGGAGTAGACAAAGCTGATTAGATTACGCGCCAGCCAATGCCAGATCCGACTCGCTCGCCGCTCCGGCAAATAGTTTAATTAAGATTTCCTTCGCAAGCTCAAGCTCTAGCTCAAGCATGGCGGCATCAATCAGGTCTCAAGTCCAGAAGTCGAGAACTGCTGTTGGCCAACAGAGTGCAGTTTTCTTCTTTATTATTTGTTTTTCTCAGTTCGTTCTTAAGTTGTGCGCCAGTCAGTGGTGGAAAAGTAACTATATCCCAGTGGACCCCGAGACGATAGGGAAGCGAAGCTATCGCCAAATGTTTGAAAATTTGGTTAGAAGCAATATAAACACAGAATTAGACGATAGAATTAGCCTTACCACACTCTTATTGTTTATTTTTCACCTTATTTTGAAGTAACTTCCTATAATTTTGAGCTATTTATATTAAAATTGATAGCATTTTCATGTTATTTTGTAAATACGAATTTAATTTCATAAAATATCCCTAAAAATCAATTCTAAGTTCTGTAATAGCTATTGTTAATTCTTGAATTATTTCCTATTTATTCTCCATACCTTATCCTAACCTAAGGTGTAAAAATATCAAAGGAGCGAGCCCCTTGCTTCCATCACTGCCTCCCAGTTGATTGCTCTTGAATGGCTGAAATTTTCCCAACGCCATCAGCTGCAGGTAAACAACAATTTAACTCCGCTTTGCCGTGGCCTCGTGTGGCTCCCACCGCTTAATCCTCCCCCCTGTTCTGCCTTTCCTCCTCTACCGCCCGTTTTGGCAATTAGCCAGCCGAAAATGTGCGGGCTTTCGGGCCCAGTTAACTTGCAATTTGCTGCTGCTGCTGGTGAGGGTGCTGCGGCCTGAAGTGCAGATACGGGTTGCAGCAGCTGCTGATGCAGATGTTCCATGTTGATGCAGACACTTTAGTGTTGTTTACCCCCCAAAAGCTAACGCACGATATGGTATAGATAGATGGATATATGACCACCGAATGGGGCGGTCAATTAGTGGTAGAGTTTCCAGTTGGCTCTGCATGCGCCGTATTAGGGAAAATCTGATGAATTGGCGAGTTATTTAGACATTAATGCTATTGCATTCTTGATTTATTAAAGTTTTCTATACTTTTAAGACAATATTGAGTTCTTTTCACTAGTTAAACATTCCTGCTTGACTTAAGAAGTCGAGGATATTGTTTATTTTCAGTATATAATTTAGTTTTCTTCCATTAAATATTTGTATTTAAAATTAAGGTAAAAGGGTTGGCAGTAGAAGCAAAAGATTTCATAATTAATTATTTATTTATTTACCTTTTATTTCCTCTAAGCAGTTTTCGAAAACCCCCAAACAAAAACACAAAGGCTACCAAAGGCTTTTGGAATAATAAAAGGCTTCGTTTTTACATGAAGTCTGTTGAAATACAAAGCCAATTTGTGAGTGAAGACAATGGAGTGGCCTCCAATCGAATAATAGCTCATACTTCTAACAAAACAAAACAAAACAAAACCGTGTCGATTGTAAAAGCAATTAAACAAACTTTTCAAATGTATAGAAAACAAAAGCTAATTTAATAGAGAAAATTCCAAGAAAATATGTCCAACTTGGCAAAGAATTTCTCCCCCTTTTTCGATCCCTGCCCTGGCATAATTTAATATCCAACCGGACGGAATTAAATTTATACGGCAAGCAAATTAAGTTGACGTTAATGAGACAGCGGAAGGTCAGCGGGATGGAGGAGAAGCGGGGAAACATAAACAAGCGCATTAACATGCTTGACTTGTAAAAAGTTGTTAAGTTTGCATTTAAAATGAAATTATGCAGGCGCAGCGACGAGGCATTTCTCGTACGCCGCCCGCTTCCCAGGAGAACCCTGGGCAAAGTCAGGTAATAAGGTTAATGATTCACTTTAAAGGCTGCTTAAGCTCGAGTCCGTTCCGTTGTTGTTGTTATCGCTGCTCCCTGTGGATGGATGGATGGATGCTGGGCGCGTTGTTGCGGTGGCCGAGAGTTGCACTTTGATTAATTACAAAGTTCGCTCGATGGCCTTGGCGCCCTTTGTTGGGTTTGCCGTTGCTCTACAATCTCCATTTTCTACTCTCCTGTCGCCGGCCGCCTGCCGCATGCCGCCTTCCGTTTCCGCTTTGCCAATGCATAATTTAATTTGCCTGCCAGCAGCCACGTGGCGTATGCGCAATATTGTAAATGAATTAGCCCCCACTTGTTGTCTGGTGGCTTAAGCACTGTGTCAATGGAACCGCTCAAGGGCTCCAAAATTGATTCGAAGACAGAATTCCAATAGGCAAAATATCCTAGATTCCGCATAGACCACTATACGAAAGTAACTGAAAGAAATTCTAATATAATAGTTGTTCTGTAGGTCAGGGTTATTATACAATCCTTTGCGATAAAATAATATTATATTAATCTCTTAAGTTATCAAAGAATACTAAAATATAAATACGTTTAATTAATTTAAATATGATTGGAGCTATAAGAATATTTCCAGCTAGGAATACAATCAAAAGATTAACGACGCTTGATGTTTTACTTTTCGAGGAAAAATGATATGTGTATTTGTATTTCTTGGAACTCTGAACAATAGAAAAACTCAGAGTTCCAAGAATCATACATAAAATATTGGCATCCCATATATAGCATATATAGGTATTGCTTCTCCCCAAGAGCTTCAGTCTCCGGTCAGTCTCTGTCGTCTCGGCATCTCGGCATTTTTGTTTTCTTCGCCATGCCAAAACCTAATCTGATCTTTGGCTTGGAGCTGCTGCTACTGTTGGCTTCAGCTTATGGCATCATTTTGCCAGAACACAATTGCTCCGAATATTTTACATATGGCTTTGACAGTATGAGAAACTTTATCGGGATTTTTACCGCTCCCAAGGTTGTCCCCTACGTCTTGTGGAATGTTTCCTTCGTGTGGCATGGTACTGAAGAGAGCCGTGTCACATCACTTGATTTTTATCCCAACAGGATAATGGCTGTACATAATATGCGCATGGGTCGAAGTTCACAGGTTTTTGTGCAATTTACAAACATCGGTCAGAAGCTGCCGAAGCTAGTACATCTCGAGATCAACAACGTAACGCTGTGTGACAGCCCAGAATGTGAGTATAGGGATCGGTATGAACTCGAATGATATAAGTATACTATTGTTTGTGTGTTTCCAGCAACTGGATATAAATTGACAGAAACTCTCGGAATCGTACCTCCTAGGGGATTAAAGGAAAATTACAGTCCCTACGAATTGCTTCCTAATTTTCCAACAATACTCCCAAGAAGAAAATACGGCATTGGACTTATGCAAGATTAGTACGCGTTTAAATTGTTACCAAATGTGCTTATTAAACACGATTTAAATAATGAGAAGTCGGAAATTCATATTTATTGATAAGCTTTTCGATGTTATGTACTTGATCCAAAACAGCACATAAATCAATCGCTACAAATCACAGTGAGTTGGTTTTCTGGCCACCAAAAATCAAAGCAAGTCACACGGCTAAAATGTTTAATTGGATTTTGCAATTATGTGCAGTGGCAGTCATATTGAGAGCCTCACCACATATATACATATATATATACATAAATTTATATCATAAATGAAAATTCCATAGCAGCGACAAACATCCGACAAATGCCATAATGATGATGGCAATGGCAATGGCAAATGTGCAATTGCCGCTTAACTAATTCATTAAGCCGAAGCTCAAAAGTGTTTAATGAATCGCTGGCAAAGCCACAAAGCATAATACAGGCAGCTGTTGTTGCTATTATTGTTGATGTTGTAATTCTCCAATTAAAGCCATTAAATGTGGAAATTAAATCGAGCATATTGAGGCATTTAATTAGGGCAAAATACTATGTTAAGTGGGATGCCCACTTGGCCATTTGGTCGGGAAGCATAGATTTCTGCTAGCGCTGCTTCACATAATCTGTAATTAAATTGCACTAAAAAATTCCAGCCAAAATCCTTAATCCTTTAACACACACACACACACACACACACAGGAAGACAGGGACAGCAGCCAGGCAACAACTATGTCGAGTCGTTATCCCTTTTAATGAATTTTTTGCTGGCCCCGCTTTTCATTTTGCCTGGGCAAGAGCAAAGTTTGTTTTCCCTTAACCCCCACCCACCACTGGCCACCCCCCGCAACCTTTTTGCACCCAAAGTAAATATTTTACTATGCCACTATTTAAAGCATACTTTCAGTCGCCTCAGTCGGTTCAGGCGGCTGTCGGCACAGCTGGAAAACCACAGCTGGAAAACCTGCGGCAGGGCAGGCTGCTGCGCCCAGACGAAGGGTAAAGGAAAAGCGCTGCTGAAGCAACAGCCTGGCAGCCATTTTATTTTTGCAATATTTTCCAGGTCAAAATGTCGTAGAACTTTTATTAACTTCATGCCAAAACATTGGCACAGTGAAAGAAAATGTATACATTATATTTATTAGTATAAATATTTACTGGGGAGATTTGAAATCTCAAGAAGAGAGTTTTTAAACGTTGAAATCCGTTTAAAAATTTAATTTGTTTTCTTTATTTGTTTAATATGTTTTAAGATATTTAGTGGAGAGATCTTAAGGTCCTCTGTTAATAATGCAATTAAAAAATAATAATAATAAAAATCCTATTTTAAGCCCAGTGTTGCAGTGCAGCCGTGTGTGTCCCTGTGCGTGATTGTACTTACTCTCGTCCTTGTGCCCGTGCTTGTGTTTGTGTCTAAACATTAAAAGTAGCTTAGTGTTGTGTGTCGTCGGTCGTTGGGCGTAAGTGTTTGGGTCTCTCATGTTGATAACTTATATTGGGGATGTCAACAACCGAATGCGCTTCGAGTACAGGAGAGCGGAGGCATTGCAGCCCAGTGTCCAAGGATCGTTATCCTGGCTGTGGCAGTCCTAGAGTGTCCTCGTTTTGGGTCTTGTGTTTTATGACCTGGAAAGAGGCCACTCAAAATGAGCGTCAAAGCAGCGCAAGCTGATTTTAAAGACGCCCCAAACAGGAATTTTTCCTGACTCCTGGGAGCCGCTTGACGAGGACGTTGATGGGTAAAACAAATTAATTTGCTGCACTTTTGCATGACAATGCAGGATTTATGAGCAGACAAAGGGTAAGGCCATGGCAAAGGAAAAAGGGAAAAAACAAAATGAAAAATGTAATTTCAACGCACACAAAAGGCGACGACGACAGACAACAAATGAGAGCAGCAGCAAAATTAAATTCACCTTCGAAAAATACTCAGGCTTGCCCCACAGGCTCAGAGTTTTTGTGTTCACAGTTTCAAAATCCCATATTTTATTTTCTGTTAATTTCAATTTAGAGAAAAGGTTTTAAAGAATATGGAATAGAAATACAGAATAAGTAGAGAATATAGGTATATTTTTTCTTAATCATCTTTGTCGTATATTTAATTTTTTTAGTCTTTGTAATAGCTATATATTTTATTATATTATAAAAATATATTCCGATAAGCACAGCTCACAGCCTCTCAATTTCTGTGAACGACTATCACTATCAGTCGTCTCGGAAATATGCGTATAATCACATCGTTGCTGGTCTGCCTCGGCCTATCTCTGGGCTCAGCTGTGAATTTGCTTATTCCGCGGCACAATTGCGGGGATTACTTCACCTATTCCACGGAGGATGGAGAACGAAAGGGCTACATAGGCATTTTCACGGCTCCCAAGACTGGTGTTTACCATATAGCCTGGACTGCGGCCTTCGTCTGCCATGGAAATCGCAATGTAATTTAAGAAAGCTTTTCTTGACAATAAACTAAATATTATATTTTAACTTTGCAAGTTGCACATGGAGTCAATGATGCCGTATCCCAGCAGGGAGGAAGCAGCCACAAATATTCTCGATGGCCAGAGGGCACAGACTTTTGTGCGTTTCGTGAATATCACCACGGCACTGCCAAAGCTTGTACACTTGGAGGTAAACGGAGAGATACTGTGCCAGAATCCGGGATGTGAGTAATTAGCAATAAAAATAAAGAGTGCTCAGTGATCCATCTATATTCCCTCTTTTGCCAGACGACTCTCCATCGACCAGAGCTACCGTGCGATTTAATATGAATATATCTGTGAGCAGGGAAAAGAAACCTTGCGCTCGGAATGTTACTACGATCTCTACATGATACAAAATTTATAATTTAATAATAATAGTACAAGAGACAATTTTCTCTCAGTTCATTTATAAATAATTTATAAATAATACATATTTTGATAGTAAACAAAGAGCTCTTTTGATTTATATAAATAGTTTTTAACAAGGGCGCCTAATTTGTGAACCTGATAAGCGGGTTTTAATTATATTTTATATTTTATTATTTTATATTTAATTTTCCTAATTTTTTGTTTCAGTTTTTTTCAATGAATTCAATTTAATCAATCAATTCAATATGTATTTTTCATTTGACGTTGCATGCGAATATTTCACAGCCATTTAAAATGGCGTCGCCAGGAAACTTTTCTCGCTGCTGCCGGGCGCTGAAAAGTATGCTACGAGTGAAAGGTGGCTAATGCCGATGCTTCAGAAGAAGTAAAGCCCCTTGTAATTTGCTCTCCTCAGCAGGCGGCTTCTACCCTCCTCCCCATCCAATAAACATGCATATTAATGACCGTAAGTCCTGTGCCGAAGGACTCTCGCCCGGTTCGTGCAGCCCATTTGCCTTGCAAAGCGATCAAATGAATCAACGATACGGGCAATTTCCGTCCAGGAGCAGCGAGTCCTTTGGCGAGTGCATCTCGGAATGCTGGAAATGAATTCGGAGCGTTGACAGGAGCACAGCGCCGAGGCGGATGCAGCAGCTTAACCAGAAAGCACTCAAGGAGCGGAATCCTTGAGGAGCGCCACCTGAAATGTACCGACATCGGAAGGTGGCACGAATTTATGCCTTTCTTTATATTTGCGGGTGGGCAAAGGACCTCAGGTATCTTGTGCAGTTATGAAATATGAAGCAGAGGCTAAAATATTATGTGCAAGTTGAAGTTAAAGGGTATGAATTGGTTTCTAAATTGATTTGGGTAATAATATTCAATAAAGTTAAATCAAAATGCTCTTAGAAAATTAGTTAAGTTGCCTAGTTGTAAAGCGGCAAATATTCCTTAAAAAATTGTATTGTTCGTATTAACTCTTAAAGGGCCAAATAAGAAATTATTCCAAGTGTCGTGAAAGCAGCTTACATACGCACTTCCTTGGATTTTTTCGCCACTCCATGGATGAGTCATCCGCTGAAATATCTTAATCCTTGAGAGCATTGCACTCAATCAGGGAAATCATTATCAGTCCGAGGGCACTCCGTGCAGTTGCCGCAGATAATGAAAGCCGCTCAATGCTGCTGCCGAAGGAAGCCAATTAAAAATGAAACAAACGAAGATGCGGATTACATTTCTGTGACAATAAATCCACTTGACTTACTCTTTGCCCATATGCCGCCGTAGCAGGCCAAAATAAAATAAAGGAATTTCGCCCTCCCGTTTGAGCGGCTTTAAATGTTTTTGTTTGCCTCTGATTTCTTTTGAGGAAATAAAATAAAAGAAGCAACACTCTGCAGCAACAAGCTACAAAGGAGAGATAAAATAAGACGACTACATAAAAATAAAATCAAAATACGTGAACGGAGGGCGTAGCGAGCATAAATCTCATCAATCAAATGGAATTGTGCGCATAAAGTTATCGGCTCAACTTACAGCAGATAACTCTCAACCCGAGCCCGAATCCGGGGTCTCGAAGCCTTCCCCCCTCTGTCTTCCCCTTGTCTGCCGGGGCAATTTCGAGTTTATTGTTTCAATCTGTTAAGACAAGCCCAGCTGAACCAGGACCCCTTCTGAAAATCTACACTTGCAAAAGCACAAGTGGCCAGTATTTAAGACATAATGGATAGAGTTTAAGGATTCATTTTCTATTCGAAAATAAGTTTATTTAAATATTTATCATTGTATGGGGAAGTTTTCTTTTAATTTTAAGGATTTAAAATTGCGCTGCATAGATTTAGTGTTTTGTTAATAACTTTTCCCATTTAAACTCTAATTTTATGTTTTATTTGGCGAGTCCATTTGCTAGGCTTTAATCTTTAAATCCCGAATTTTCATAATATATTTCACAAATCCATTTTTTTTCTCAGGATGTATTCCTTCCCACACCGCATTAGGCACAAATCAAGCCTGTGCCCGTGGGCCGGTTGTGATTCTGTGTCCTGTGTCTCCTTGGTGGTGGCACTCCATTTTGTCTCTGGTTAGTTTCCAGTTTTCTGTTTCTGTTTTTGTTTTTATTTCTTCGCTTTCACTGCTTGGACTCCAGCACTTTGCTGCCGCTGTTGTGGAAATCCGATTTATTTGCATTTGCCTTTGAGTGCCCGACCAAAAAAGGAGAGTCTGCATTTTGGCCTATATATAACTGGGATTGTTTGCTTGGTTTCTGTGGCTTCTCTCCCCTTGGTCTTATCTGTGCTTTACTCAGCCTTAAAGCTGAAAGAGTAGTTGCTTTGACATTAAAGTCGGCCTAATTAAGTCGCCCAATTATTTATGGTCAGAGAAAGACTTGAGGCGATTCGCGAACCGTGCCAGCTGGGCAAACACTATGAAGGGAGCGAGCAAACAAGTGTTTCCGCCCCCTCGGCCATATTGATTAGGTGCGTAAATATGGCCAAGATGGCGGTGTACATCCGTGTCCGTGTTTGTGTCAACTGCGAAGGTCCTAATGGCTGGCGTGCAGCCGTCCCTTGAGTGCCGGCCGTGTGTATCCAAACGATTAATCCATTGGTACTTCAATTAACAATATTGCCAGCGATGTTGCTCAGTTTTGTTTGAATAATTAATAACTTTTCTATATTATTAAAATACCAAAAGCCTTCGACAAATGCCTTTGATTTGAATATATTTATTACCAAAACTACTGTTGATTTTTAGGAAATTAAAAATAAATTTACGCCAGGAGAAGACGTCAAGTGCAGTTTATGCCAAGGATTTTCCCAGCGAAGTGGCCGCGAGTTTTCCCTCTGCACCCCATGCGGCGCTGATGGTAATAAAACGTTTACAGCTGTTAACTTGCGAGTGATTTCCGGGGGGAAAGCACAGGAACGAAGGGAAAACTAGAGGAAAACCGAGAAGGGAAGGCGAAGGCACGAAACTTTGTTGTTATTGTTGCCGTCGATATTTGAAAAGTTGCTCGCTAATTTCGCTTAAGGACTTGAGCAACTGAAATTTGCCGTAATTAACAGAAACGTTTGCATTTTAATAGACTTTGCATAAATTGTGCGTCAAGTTTGGAGTTCAACCCCAACCCCACCCCAGCAAAGGTAAAGAGTTAGGGCAACATTATGAATAAAGTTATCGTGCGGCCAAGTTATGCCATAATCGATAAGTTGAGTTGTGTACAACGGGGCGGATGTGGAATGCGCGCGGAGGCACATCGAGTATACGCAACGTTAGCCAGCAGCTAAGGAGAGCCGTATGCGTGTGTGGACGTTCAGCAAAGCATGACTAATGACAACTTTGGCCAGCCATGTACACGCCCGTGTATATGTATGTATATATCATTTCGCTTAGCAAACAAATAACAAATATCACTGACTGCGACATGGCCAGAGAGCGTAGAGCGAGCGAAATAAAGACAAATAGTGGAGCTTTGAAATGTTTTCATGTTTCCTCTGTAGATAAAATGGCAAATTGTTGCACACTCGACCGAACGAGGAGCTGAATAAATATCTCTACGTATTTTTTCTTTAATCAACGAAAGCTTCTTTGATGTTTTATTAATTTTTTGAACTTTAATTACATTTTTATCTTAAATTTTATTGTCTACTACTAGTTTTTAACAGCTAAATATTTTTAAAAATAAATATAGATTGTATTTTATCAGGTCCTGATGATTTTCTCATTTTGTTAATTTAAGGAAACCACCTGCCAAGTATTGTTTTCTCAGTGTTGTCCCCTTCATCCCTCTCCGAGTTCCTTTCTCTGCTGTATAAATAAATGCCGGGAGAACACAGCGCACATTTGCAACATTTATTGAGTCGTTGAACGAGTTGAATGAGTTTGGGTTTTTATTTTTAAAACGACGGCTGAAGCCGGAGCAGCATCAGGCCAAGACTAAGCGAGCGAACACAGTTTAAATATTGATTTACGACCAACACACACACAAATTGAGAGGAAGTGGGGAAAATGGACAAAGGACGACCGCAAAACAATGCCAGGCAGCTGGAATTTGTGTTTTAAATTATGACCAGACGAGAATTTCTATTTAAGTATAAGCAATGTGTAATTTCCCCTGCGGCCGGCAAAGAGTTTTATGTGTGACGACCAGGCGTTAATGGCTGTCGAGTAATGATTTTTATAGCTTAAATATTGGTAAATTTATTAGTTCTTAGTGGAAAGTAAATTGTTATTAAGACGTTCAAATTAGCCAAATATTTCCACAAACCTGAGAATGCTTAATATTGTTTCCGATCGATCAATGACAATGCCTCCGGCTAAGACCTAAGACTCTGCCAATGAGCTTAGCCCAACACACAAAGTGAGTCCTTTAGTCTGGCTGTCTAGTCTCTGTATCCCCGTATCCTCTTCAGGCCAGAGTCGAGGTAGTCGGATGGCCACAAAGGAATAATCAGCAGCTGGGCCAGACACTGCGCAAATTTCGATTTGCCATTGCAATCATTAAGCTCTGGGGCGAAAATTGAATGTCAAGAACAGGGGGCAAGGGAAATTCGAGACTGCCACTCTCCTGCCTGCAGGATGCGCCAATGCAACATGCAAGGATGCTGGGCCACAAGGATACTGAGGCAGACCCACAAGACGTCCTGGCTGGCGAAGCAGACAAAATGCGCAAATTGGTTTCACTTGACAGGACAAGCGTGAAAGCGATGTTGTCCTAGTCGGCGCTTTTCCCGCTCGACTGCAGCTGCAAAAACTTTGCTCAACTTGCGGCAAAAACTTTCCCTCTAAGCACGTTGCGCATACGCCGCGTAGTACGACGAAGGCACACCCACATGGCGTATGACAAATGTTCGCAAATCGCTGTGCCCAAACACTAGCCATTAGAATAGATTAGAGCAGCTGTGGGGGCTTGGGGGCTTGGGGACTGGGACTGGGATTAGTTTTTGGACTGGGATTGGGAGTAGGAGTGGGAGCGGGGATGCCAGCACTCAACACTCAAGGTGTTGGTAATCCCGTCCTGGCCTCCGATTATTATGATTGAGGCCTGTTTCTGCGCTGCCCTCGAGTGTCATAATAATTAAATGGAATTAATGCCGGGGCCAGCCAGAAATTCATCACGCCCACTAACTTTTGTAGGGCTGCACTCAGAGAAATTTTATAGCTGGCTGTATTTTGTTTTGTATTTTTGGATTTTAATTTACAAAAGTTTTATTTGATTTAAGGTACATACAATTAATGCTTAGCAAACATGGAATAATGTTTATTTAAAAGTTGATAATGATTTTAAAATGTTTGCAAGTGTGTTCTTATTTCAATTCAAATATTTTTCTCTCCGTGTCTTGGTGCGTGCCGCCCTCGCTTTGCCATTTAAGGTGGCCGGTCTCATTTGTAAGCCAGTGCAGGTTCGGCCCGAGCCAAGGAATCTCCTTAGAGCCATGTCGCTTTGTTCCTTGCCCTTGTTTTTCTTACGAATTCCTGGCCTTGAGCCGAGTTAAGGATGCCTGCCTTCACACATCCTGGAGAAATTTCAATGAGATCGAGGACCATGCGTGTCCCACGCAATTTATGTCCTCCGAACGTTGTCCATTCTCGGGCCTAAAATAACAAGAAGTGAATATATAATGTTCACGACGTATATGGTGCTGTAAGCCTATTTATCAATGGCCCGAATGCTTGGCCTTTTCGGCAGCTAAGATTCATAATTTAGGGATTTCCCGTCTACCAATTGCTTACAGTCAATATATTTTACAGATTTTAAGCTCCGAGATGCAGAGAGATGAAATTATAAATATTTAAAAATGCTAACAAGTTGCTTGGGAATTTATTTTTAAATTTATTTGGTGTTTCCCTTGAAAAGGAAAATGGAAAATATATATGCAGCATATTTGACTTGCTAACTGCAGTTTCATAAATCTGAAACTGTGAGTAACTGATTTCCAAAGGGTAAAAAAAGTAGAAAAAGAGAAGCTGGCAACCCGAATCTTTCGATGATTGATGGCTGGAAGGCGTCTACATCAATCACGCCTCTTGCGCTTTAGCCATAAATTTATGTCTGATACTTACACTTCAACTCCTCCTGAAGAGACCTCATCGCCGCTTTTTAAGCATTCCGCTTGAGACTAGCTGGAAAAATATAAAAAAATTGCCTCAGAGTGATTATTCATAGAGGGAAAACCTCGAACCGCGAACGGGGTCAAAGTGCATTCACTGGAAAAGTTTCGGCGGTTTATTTTGGGGATGAGGCTGCGGTGCGCACAGCCGAAAAGAAATACACAAAAACAAAAAATATATATACTTTAACTTGTGTTTATTTTGTCCGTTTGATGTTGTGGGGCTGCTGTTCTCCATTTGTCGAATGCTTAAAGCCATTTGAAAATGATTGGCTTTTATGTCAATAAGCGTCTCAGCTGTCCTTAGTTTCTTTTTCTCTCCATCTTTTTTTCCCTGGCTTTTTTTCCATTGCTTGTCTCTGGCGTTGTCGCTTTTTTCCAGGACTTTTTTCTGCCTTTTCTTTTGGTTTTTCCTTTGGTTTTTGCACTCGCGGTATTCCCTTACAGTCTGTCGTTGCTTAAGTGCCCTCAATAAAATACAATAAATATACACATAAATTTTTATATAGTACATCACGCATATACATATATTTATGTACATGTATAAGAGGTCCTGCTTGAAGGCCCCGCAAAAAAGTTGTCGCGTTTTAATAGGCCAACAAGAAAATCAACAAAATATAAAAAGAAGGAAAAATGTAAACACTGCTTTGGGTCACTTAAAGTTCATATATTTTGCCAGCTTAAATTTTCAGTTTGAGCCCAGGCAGCTGCCATAAATCTTTTAGGGGCATTTAGGCAGCTGGCAGCTCGAATCCGAATTAAAATACAAATCAAATCTTCACACTGCAAAAGGGCAAATCAAATTTGCAATAAGTTTGCTAAACATCGAAGCGTAAAATAAGCATTCGTCACTCAGTTGTCCGTATTTTGTTTTTCTGTTTGTGGAAATCGAAATTCAAACCTTTTTTTTGTGATATGTTGTTGAGGGAGCAGCACGCACAATTGATTTATGAAAATTTATTGCACACATGCGGAAAACCAGGACACCGAACCCTGAACAGTGCTTCAGGTGAAGTGTTTAAGAAGATTACATTTTAATAGTTAAAAAAGTAATTCCTAAGTGGGCTTTAAACTCTTAAGCTGACAAAAATTGTATAATAAACGATTAGTTTGGAGACTTTTGTAAAATATAAAATTTATTTAATTCCATTTGCTTCACTGTGGCAGCTTCCCTTTTGATTAGAAACGTTCGCCTCCTGGCGGCAGGCTACAATTGCTGTGGAAAAATTAAAGCTGTGCCACGCCGTCGCGACAGCAATAAAATCAGAGCCATAAAAGCTAATGAGCCCGAAAACTCGTCGCCGTTGTCACAGCCATCGCATCGCATCCGCCGCTTTGGACCAACTAAGAATATCTATGGAGAGGGAACGAGGTGGAGCTGTTGCGTCGCTGCATTCCTTTCAGAAAATCGAATCCGCCATAAAATGATGGCGATCGGCGGCTACCTACGGCTGGGAATGCCATAAAATGTGATGCTGATTCCCTGCGATTCATCTGATGATGAAAATACTTGCCGCTCTCGCCGTTATTGCCTCTGTGAGTGCGCATAAATTGAGGTACAAGTGGCACAGGCAAACAAACAAGTTAATGTCTAGGAAGAGGCGCAGGGAACCTGCCATATAAGGAGCCTCGGAAAGGTACCTGATTTATGTGTCGACAATAAAACGAAATTGTGGCTCATACAGTGAGGGAAACCAGTCTGAAATCTACAATTTTCTATGATTTTTAAGTTAGAAATACTTTTATAATATATTTAGCAGTGTTTTTTGGGCTTTCTTGATATTTTTAAATAATTTTCTTAAGCATTTTCCTTATTTTCCTTTTGCAACTTTCAAGAGTTTCCTTCTTAAAGTGTTCAGGTCCCAGTAGGTCGTCTGTACCCCGTCAGTTGGGAAGTGAAATCGACTGAGCATTTGATTGGAAGCCATAGGGAGCTCCCTCATCTCTACTTTATTCTAAGCGGGCAAAATTACTAGAATACAAATTCGCAGTGGCCACCGCCATGAGCGATCACCGTGTGAATTGCCATGAGGACCAGACGGAGTCGTTCAAGGACCACCGCACCCTGGATGGCTCCTTCTTCGACGGCCTGTGGCCGCTGATCCTTGATGATAACCGTTGCCGCATTATTGCCAGTAAGCCGGAGACGCATTTTGTGCCGCAGGAGCCCTTTCCACACTTACAGTGGCACACATACCTGGCCCAGGTGGGCTATCCTGGCTACGATCCGCCGCACGAGGTGCGCTGCTGTGCGAAGGAACAGGAGGACGAGTGCCCGGCTGCCCAGGAGGTGGAGAATCAGAGTGACTACCTGTGCCGCGGTTCCCAGGCCATACTGCCCATCGACCGGCAGGTGGACCAGTTGCGGATGCAGCAGGAGCGCCGCCAGAGACTGGCCTACCAGTTCGCCAATCGGCGCTTTCCGTGGACCATGCAGACGCCCAGCCACGAGCTGGGCTTCATCATGAGCGAGGAGCTGAAGGAGAAATTCAAAGGGAAGCCCATGGAGCTGCAGTTGCTGCAGTCCATACACGACCACGACTGCCACCTGATGATAATCGACCTGGGCCCGGAGGTGGAGATCCAGGACTGTCGACGCTGGATCAAGTTCCGGCCCTACGTCCAGCTGCTGGCCCTGTGTCACAAGCCGCAAATGGAGCGCTCGCTGCAGCTGCTCAATGTCTTCCACACGCTCTGCGTGGAGGAGTCAGTGGAGAACTCCTGGCACGACGAGCTGCAGTGTTCCCTGCGCACAGGCTTCACCCACGCCCTCAAGATGCAGCTGCTCAAGTCTTGCGGTGAGTCGCTGGTCTTTGTCTTTTCCCGCTACCGTGGCATCTGCACCTGCGACAACTTTAAAGTGGTTCGGCGAACTTAGCACTGGCTTCAATTCGATATTTAATTTCAAACCGAAATCCAATTCAATTGATTTGTGCTTCGAGCAAAGGTTTTACTTTAAATTGAAAAAGTGAACAAAAAATTTAAATAAATTTATGCTGTAAATCAATTTTAGAATAATATTTTCTTTGGGGGAATTTTAAGGATTTTTGGTGCCTCAGGGATGTGCATATATAGAGGGAGAAGAGAGCATTGATATATAGACATTTTCTATCCCCCTTCAGTGCATTTAAATTACAAAATAATGGAAAAGGGAATACGCTTCTGGTATTGCCTAAGAAAAGTGTTTTAAAATGTCCCAAAAATGAATTTAAAGTCAATAACTTGTTCCCCAATACTTTAGGGCAGTAATATTAGCCTAGTTGCGCTGCTTTTCCCCATTCACTCTGCCTAATTTGCTTCGATTCGATTTTGAAGTGGGGCTCCAATTAGGCCTGAGACGCACTGCCTCCTGCCACCAGCCACTTGGCGTCCGATTGTTGACGCCACCGGCTTCCGACGCGGTGTCAAAGTGCCTCCTGCCTGCCAAAAACTTGAGCTTTTCGCAAACAACAATTTGCTTGGCCAAAGTATACGTGCAGCAGGAAAAAAGAAGCGAAAATTTCGCGCCAAATCTCAACAAATTATTACAAAGCTTAACAAACTTGGAACTGATTATAAAAGTTGAAGAAGGCAGGCGGCAGGGAAATGGAAAATGGGAAATGGGAAACAGGCGGCCACAATGCAAAGAAAATTGAGTTGCGGGTGTCGCCAAGTTAGGGGCATTTGCCTTCTTATTTCTTTTTGTTTTTTTTAGGCGGGTGAAAGGAAAAGTTTTCATTTAGACACATTCGCATAAAGCATCACCTTGCATTATATTATTAAAAGTTGTGCCGATAAGAGGACCTATAAAACATTTTCCCAACTAAAATCATTTCAGTTTGATTTAAAAAGAAAATAACCTCGAAAAGCCCGAATTATATTCTGGAATTAAATCTATTTCTTAGCTTGAAAAGAAGACAACATTGGAAAATCTTCATTAGTTAATTTTAATAGATTTCATATATTCTTTAATATCTCTGAAACACTGAACGGGCGGTCTGTGCTGGTCACTCGGAGCAGCGCTGAAAGTCCTGCGGAATAGTCGTTGGGTCATGCGAGGCATTCTTTTCCTATCGCCAAGCCTCTACAGTTGTGTCATCGGCTGGATCCAGCAGAATATTGTCAGTGAGATAATGATGTAATAACTTTAAGTGGATGTAAGCAATGTAGTGGAATATACTATTATTTACCATGTGCCTATTGAGAGATTTAACATTTAAAACAATTAAGAAAAACCAGTATTTACTATGTTTCTGAACTGAACCGAAGAACATGGCTCAGAAGACTCGCTTAGTCTTAACAAAACCGAGTCGCGTTCAGTTCCAGCGTAATGGACATTGGGGTTTTTCGTGGATAATATAGAAGATATGGTAAGCTGCAATCCTACATGCTTGTGTTTAGATGAGCGATGGCCGGTGAGAAGAGAATGCGCTATCTCTACTATAAACCAGATTCTGGCCTGGCTGGGTTTGCCAAACGCCTCCCCTGCCCGTTGATAAGCCAAGCGACTTCTCTCGCGAGCAGCAGCAACTCACCTGGAACAGCGCGCGGGCAAAGCCCGGAATCTATCAATGGGGCTGTTTCGCAATCTGGGGAGAGATCAGACGAGCGTCGAGCGGACTGCATTCCGGTCTCAGTTCTCGTTCGGATTCCATCAGCATCGGTGCTAGTCCGCGCAATGACAATCCGTTCCCTGACCTTGCTCCTCGGCCTTTGTTTCCTCAATGTGTTTTCGTCACAGGGGGCAGAGGCGCTGACGGTGCCTCAGCATAACTGTGACAGCTACTTCTCCTACTACCGCCGCGACAACGGAGAGTATTATGGACTCTTTACGGCACCTCGAGCCGGAATCAATAGCTTTTCCTGGGAGGTCATGTTCACTGCCCACGGAACGGGTCAGGTAAGCGAAGAAGGCGGATGTGGACTGGTTCCAGGTCTCACTCTCCCTTACTCAATGCTTTCCAGGCACACACTGTCAGCATCCTGAAGCCGTATCCCAGCAAGGATGAGGCCTTTGATAACATACACAACGGGGAGCGGGCCCAGGTGTTTGTGGACTTCCAGAACTTTGGCAACGAGCTGCCCAAGTTAACCCGACTGGAGTTCAACGACCAGTTGCTTTGCTCCAACTCAGAGTGTGAGTAATCGTAAATGCTTATGTTATTCCCCCGATCTATAGCATCCCATGTCTCCTCATAACATTCAGACGGTGCCCCCTCTAGCACGATGACCCGACGCCAGTCCATGTCCACCTCCGCGCCCATACGCCAGAAGTCGGAGCCAAGGACAACGCCATACCCCATAATCCAACAGGCAGCACCAAAGACAACGCCATATCCTCAGTCGAATCCTTTCCTGCCTCAGCCCGTATGGGCGCAGAGGCCGCCACCCGAAATTAAGCCTCACGTCGACGAGCCCGACTACAGTCAGTGCGGTATGGAGGGCTTTGCAGTGCAGCAGCATGGAGGCGACCTCGTCACCAGAGGCCAGTATCCCTGGCTGGCAGGTCTCTACGTGGGCGGCTCCTCGGTCAACTACAAGTGTGTGGCGTCCGTCATCTCCAAGCGAACGGTGATCACGGCAGCCCACTGCATCTACGACACGGAAGTCAGCCAGCTTTGGGTATATTTAGGGCGGCACGACCGCTTCGAGAACCCAGAGGCCAACGCCGACTTGGTAAGTGTGTCCGATAAGCTCACTCCGCCGCAGTACAACGGCAATCCCCTCCCAGACTCGGACGTGGGTCTGCTGGTGCTGAGGCAGGCGACAGAGTACACCAGATACATTCAACCTCTCTGCCTGTGGAGCTCCAGGATGAGGGTGCCGGCGACCGAGGGTGACACCGGATCGGTGGCCGGATGGGGACGTGATGAGACCGGCGAGAAGACACGCTTCCCGAAGGTAGTGGGTGTGCAGCTGGTGCCGCGGGATCAGTGCCTGAAGAGGATGAAGAAGGCTCAGGACTTTATCACGAGGAAAACGGTCTGTGCTGGGAACTCGCAGGCGCACGGTCCCTGCCACGGGGACTCTGGAGCAGCGCTTATGGTACTGCGGAATGACCGCTGGGTCATGCGGGGCATCGTTTCCATATCGCCGAGTAAAGGTGGAGCCTGTGATCTTAGCCAGTATGTCATCTACTGCGATATTTCCATGCATCTCGATTGGATACATCGGAACATGGTCTCTTAGGATCTGTTCTTTGAGGAACCAATATAAGCGGGAGATGATGTTGATTGAGGAGAGCAGAAATACGAATTTATAATAAATATATTCTTATCGGTCAGTTGAACCCGTGGAATCGCTTTTGTTTTTAGTTGAGCAAACCAGTTGAAGCTGCCCGTTGAATTTTCCCAAGTAACACGACAAGTTTCGAATACCGGCTCTGTGCATAATTATTATGATTATTAATAGTCATGTTTTACACGCTTTAATTGCAATAATAAGTTTTACTATTCTACTATCAGTTTTCGTATTGAAATATTATCTTTTCTGGAGTAATTTTAGGTTATCAGAGTTTCTGTTTATGTTTTTTATTAGTGTTTAATTGGCTAATGGTTTTTTGGGGCTTAAAAATAACTCTCTCACGCTCCTCGAAGAGAATTTATTGTGTATTTAATTAGCAGAAGATACGTTTATATATTCTAATTTATTAATAATTTTTCACTCAAGAGCAAAGTGGCTTATCGGGCATTGAGTGATTTTGGGCTATGACTTGCCTTCCAGATTTTCCAAGATCGTGAACAAGTCTGGGAATTTGAAATCAAATTAATCCATAAAAATCAGAGAGAATCAAGATGAGAGCACTAAGAGACGCAGATCATTGATTTGTTTTGTTTATATAGCAATTCCCACGTTTATTATCTTTGGGGGGATTTTTATTTTCCACTCAAAAAGCAGCTGAGCGGGATTAATTTCATTTATAAAATGGGTATGTCAGGCTATAAGCGTAGAGCCAATATTTAAAAACCTTTGAAAATTAAAAAATGTAAATCAATTATAATAATATATTTAGCTTTCCTTTCTCAACTATTTTGTATTGATTTAAAAGGTGAATATTAACTGGAAACAATTTGAAATAAAATAAATAGAACAAAATATCAACTTTTAGCTATTATTAATTTTATATTAATATTTTCCTTGATGTGTAGCTTCTCAGTTCACAGTCACCATTCAGATCTTCTATTTGTTTTGCTGGAAGCCGTGTCTTATTGGCTCTGCACGATGCGGAATTTCCAGTTTGCTCGCTCAGTGAGTCAGCCTCCGTCTCTCCGTGGCTATCGAGCGGATCCCCTTGGTGGTGGCTTCATTTAACTGCCGTCACTCGTCGCGTGCGGATCCGAGATTCCGGAAAAGCATGTCAGCTCCGGCGTGGACACTACTCCTCGTCTCGCAGATCGTTGTGGCCAGTGGCCAGCTGCTGCCGGAGAACGGGTGCCCGCACTTCCAGTACGTGAACGATGCCTTCAGTGGCCTCCAGGGCGAGGTGACGCTGCCGGGCTTGACGCGGGGTCGCAACCGCATCGATCTGCGCCTCACGCAGCGGGGTGATCATGATGTACGACCTGGCCGCCGAACCATCTATCTGCCGTAGGGTTAACTGACAACTCATCCAACCACTTTGCTTCCCTGCTTCTCGACATTCCACAGGCCTCCGCCGTGGGCGGTCTAAGCCCCTATCCGGATGAAAGCACGGCACGTTCCGGCAACGGGCCCTCGCGATTCCGCCTCTACCTGAGACCGGACCCCACGACTGGTCTTCTGCCCAAGCTGTCGCGTCTCTCCTACAACGATCAGCTGCTGTGCTCGGCCAGCGAATGTGAGTACAGACCCCGAAATAGCAACATTGAGCGGCTTTAACGTCATATGTAGCCAAATATAAAAAGAAAAAGAGAGTATAGATTCATTTGAATTTTGTATTTGAATACAATTTGAAATCTATTTAAGCTTGTTTTTTGGAGCTATTTATTTGTTTTTGTTTTTTTTTTGCCGAAGTTTCAAGATACAAGATACAAAATATATTTCTGATAGTATTTCTTAATAATGTGCCAGGAATTCAGTTAAAAATAAACATTTTATTAGTCTTCAACAATTAAACAGAACAGAAAGAGTTGCAAACAATCAATCAATCAATCAAATCAAATATTTTTTATAGAAACAATTGAAAATAATTTATCAAAGTTTGCAGCTAAAATTAAAACCGTGTTTAAATACTTTTTGGATCCATTTCAGATGGTCCTCCAAACAGTTTCTTCAATCGATTCTACGAGATCCAAATAAGCGGATCGCTGGCACCGCTGCCCACCAGTTCTTCGGGCTTCATTCCCTTCCCCCGAGATGGCTTCGATGTGGATGTACAAACCGTATTCTTCCCCTCCAGCGGCAGCAGTAGCAACGATATCTGGTCGAGCTTCAATAGCAATAGGAGGCCTCCGCCCCAGGTGTTTTGGCAGACGCCAGTGAACAGCAGGCGGCCAGTGACAACGGCACCGGCACCACCCGAGCCAGTGGCCACCATTCCCAGTGATGCTCCGTCGCCAGCTCCTGCTCCCACTGCTACTGCTCCTACTTCCAGCCCTCCTGCAACTCCTCCTGCGGCTCCACCATCGGTTCGCTTCAATCCGCGGCCGCCTTCGGTAGCCGAGATCTGTGGAGAGGAGGGCAGCACTACTCCGTTCATCCACAATGGCCAGGAGTTTCCACGCGGCCGGTATCCCTGGCTGGTGGCCATCTTCCACAAGACCCCGTCGCTGGACTTTAAGTGTGGGGGTTCCCTGCTCTCGGCCAGCATCGTCATCACCGCCGCTCACTGTGTCCACAAGGTGTCCGAGACGCGTGTAGTCGTTGGCCTGGGACGCTATGATTTGCTGGACTATGCCGAGGATGGAGCCGAGATGCGGAATGTGCGCAAGATGGTCTGGCATCCGGAGTACAATACCCGAGTGCTCTCCGACGCGGACATTGCCCTGGTCACTATGGTGCGCCCAGTGGTGTGAGTATATTTTACTATTTGTTTATATTTTTTATTGTGCGATTTTTTAAAAATTAACTGAATAATTTATGTATTGCCAAAGGCGGTTTTTATGAAGAACAAATTACGTATACGACGTGTGGATCATATTTAACAAGTGTTTGTCGTAAAACTGAGTTAGGATTTAAAAGTAAATAAATATTACAAAGTTAAACAAATACAAACCTTTTTTTAAGTTTTCAAGCTTTTGTTTTATCAGAAAAAAAATAACGATTTTCTTGTTGAAAAATTACGTATACGAGGTGTTGCCTTTACTTAATGGTGTTGTGCTTCAATTCTGCGCTCATATAAAAACGTAACAGCCAAAACCAAATGTAAATAAATTAAAAATATATTTTTTAACCCTTTTATCCATTTTTTAGACTGAAAATTAAAAGGCTTTTATTGGAAAAAATTACGTGTACGCCTAGCTGCGCTTGCTTAATAATTATTAATTATTGCAATGATTGAATGATTAGAATGTAAATAAATAAATATGAATTTATAATTTTTAAAAGTGACTATATTTTAAAACGTAGTAAATATATTTTTGTCTAGAAATTATAATGAATTAGCATTCCATTTTTATTTGATGTAACCTCTGACCAGAATGTGATAATTGATTACTCACCCAAAGCACAGCGAACGCCTGTTCGATGTTCATTAATAATTCTTTATTATAATTAAAATAATGTTCAGATAATGTCTATCTTTTAGGTTCAACGACATTATTGGACCCATTTGCCTGTGGACGGCGGAGGCCAGCGCCACGGTGGCTACTTTTGGCAGCATCGCCGGCTGGGGCACCGATGAGGCGGGCAACCTGCCCACCAAGTACCCCCGGGTCGTGGAGGCGCGCATTGCCAGTGCCACGGACTGTGCCAGCACGTGGCGGGCAACGGCGGTCACGGATCGAACGCTGTGCGCCGGCAACATGGATGGATCTGGGCCATGTCTGGGTGACTCTGGCGGTGGACTGATGGTGCGGCGAGGAAGCCGCTGGATGCTGAGGGGCATAGTGTCCTCCGGTGAGCGGGATCCGTCGGGCTCCTGCAAGCTTACCCAGTATGTGCTGTACTGCGACCTGGCCAAGCACCTAGAGTGGATCAATGACAATATCGGATAGTCCGGATTGAACGTTCAAGCAATTAGATTAAAGATACACCTTCCCCCTTACCCAAGCCAAGACTCGTGCGTTCCATTGTATGGTGATTTGTAGCCAAACGGGTTTGCGGCGTATACATTTCTTTCTCAATTATTTCGCTATGTTTGATGGATGACTCCAGAGTGTGGGAGAACAAAAAAAAAATATTAACACGCTTATCACAGGTTTTCTGACCAGAAATAGAGACAAGTTGGGAATATATACACACCAGGAGTTTGTAAGTATTTATTTTTTCATAATTGAATTGCAACTACGGATCAAGAGTGCTTTACAAAATGCTTATTGCTTTTTTTAAGGAATTGCATTTTTAGCTAATAATTTATGGCAGTTAATCAATTAATGTATGAGTTGTAATAAAACGAAGTGATCTGTTAGCTCATCATTCGTTTTTCGTTTATTATTAATTATATTATTTCTCTAATTTTAAACTCAATAAATGCACACGCGCCCCACTGAACCTCATCACCTGAACTAATATTTGTGAAAAGTAATATTTGCCATAACAAATATTTACAAGTAATCGAGTTCCCAATGAGTATCATTCTATAGTTAAACCCAATATCAAGATCAGTAAGTTTTCAAGCCTCCTAGGGGGCGGTTGGAACGATGCAGCGGCACATGTGGCTGCTCCTGCTCCTGGCTTTAGGCGGAATCAACGCAAAGGAGCCCAAATACATTCAATATGAGACAGGGAGCCGGGGAACTGCAGAAATAGAACCGGAATCGGAACCCCTAAGCGACAGTGGCTACCTGATAATCCAACCTGACCTGCAGACCGAGAATGCCAAAGCGATTACCAAACTTCGAGATAAGCTGGAAAACGCGGTGAGGCGCATCCTATCCAATCTGCTTAATACCTCTAAGAAGATGAGAAGGCCAGCCCTGCAGGAATCAGTTGACACGCTGACTGGCCTGAGCGAGACTCTGCCGGAGCTGGAGGCAAGCCTCAGTGCCATTGGAAAACAGCAAAAGGTAATCATTCGGATCTTTAGGCTCCAGGAGGAGTGGCGCTACTGGGCGGCTGATGAAGTCCGAAAGGTGATGGAGTCCACCGAAGGTCTTCGCACTGCGGAGGCTGCCACCGTCACCGAAGAGGTGAACAATGCTTTCGGCACCCAACTGCGAGGCTGTGTCGCCGACTTTGTTTGGCTCCAGATCCGCTTTAACTTGGATCTGGCCAAGACCCTCGACAGCCTGCACAGTCCAACAGATCAGTTGATCGACGTCAGCGAAGGGTGTTCCAGACTCGGGGCCAAGCAGTGCCGGAAGACGGTGAGAGATGCGCTCGAAGGACTTAAGCTGGCGTCACAGAATCTTAACGATTGCTGGTCTGCATCCGATCAGGTGGAGGAAAGCCAGTCAGAAACCGTGCACTGCATGGAACAGACCCTGGAGGAATACACGGTGGAGCGGCTGCTCACGGATGCCTCGCTGCAGGATGTTATCCAGGAATATCGTGAGAGCATACCCATGGGCTAGGGGATGGAAACCATAATTAGAAAACACATAGGACACGCACCAAGCACACTAGCAGGACATAGAGAGCACCAATAAGTAAGCACATAAGCAGGACAGTTGTGACACCAAACTAGGCTAAGGCAGCAAAATAAAATCTGCATTAATAATGCAATTTTCCATTTGTTTTATAGTTTTTCCCTTGAAAAGTAAGAAGGCTAAATATCCTCAAAAATATCTTTCAGCAGCAAAGCAGGATGTAAGTAGTTTCTGATCCGATCTGCAATCTTCCTCAAGCATCTTCCTAAAGACTCAAGAAACTAATTCAAGCCAAGATGCATCCCAAAGCAATATTAACTCATCGCCGTCACATTTCGCTTGTTAAAATGTAAATAATCTATTCCATGGGGAGAATTCCACAAGTGAGGGCTGAAAAGGTGGAAAAACTTTTATTGACGCTCTCAAAACCCGCTGCTAGAGATTAGCTTCGATTTCCACCACTGTCGAGCTACTTGGATCGGACTTGGTGGACTTGGTTCATTCGCGAGTCAGTGCTCATTGAGCAAGGTTCTCAATTGAGATCGTAAAATACTTTTAATACAGTTTCGAATTTACGTTGCAATGCGGCGGCCTCAGCTGTTGGTGGTGACTCCTCTCCCCCTGCTCCTGGCATTTTTTCTGGTCTCTCCGACCCTGGGCCAGGTGCCTCCGAATGAGTGCTTCCCTGAGTTTAGGTATCACGGCTATCGGGGCCAGTATATTGGCCGGGTCGCAGTGCATCTTAATCCGCGGCAACTGAACCACCAGCTCCATCTGGAGTTCTCGCAGCAAGGATATCATGACTTTGTAAGTGTTTCCATTGTGGTTGGGAAATTCTCCATCGGATCGGATAGTGCGGCTGGCATTAATCTTATCAGCTTGCGGTTGTGAATTCCCCACAAAAAAAAAGAAAAGAATAGTAAACAAAGCTTAGCGCAAACGAGTCTCTGGAAAATAGAGAGTGAGAGCGAGCTTTGAGCTCTCTAAATAATAAATGATCACTTCATCAATGTAATTGACAGCTTCTCCCATTGATAAGTAACTAATTTAACAATTCTTGCTTCAGTCCTCCTATGTAGGGACTATTTCGCTGGTGGAAAACGACGACACGACCAAGGCTAATATACAACAGAACCAGCCGGTGGCCTACCGGGTGGACTTTCCACTTCCGGGCTCTCCGCCAAAGATTACCAGGATTCAAATTAATGGCGAGGAGATTTGCAGTGCAGACGAATGTAAGTAACATAATGATTTAGTGGTTGTGTGGCAATCGCCGATTGGGATTTATATCTTGCAGTTCCCAAGCCAAGAACGGGCATAACCCTGGTGCACATGCTGACCTTGTCTGGTTTTGGTATTTCGGATTCGATTCCAAATCTGATTCGGAGCCCTAACAGAGCCCCCACCAGGCCAACCGCCCAACCGCCTAACTTTTTTACTGGTGACTGGGAGGAGAGCTTCCCGACCAGCACCCCCACCAGGAACCCCAACAGAAGCCCGAGCCGAAACCCTGAAGTTTCCAATGTGTTCCAGACCAACGATACCTTCCCGGAACCTGAGAGAGAGCTCCAACCGAGTCCGGGCAGCCGAGCCAGGCCCAATCAGCCAGCGACCCCCAATTCCGGCACAGAGCTCAATTGGGAGAGGCCGCAGGCCGGGCAGCCGTCGGAAAGCTGGCGAACTACAAGTCCCCCCCAAGTCAATAACCGAGAGACCCTCGTCTCGCAACTGGCACCATCCAGCGACGGGTCCATCCAGTGCGGCCGAGAGCGGGCCACCACCACACCGCTGATCTTCCAGGGAACGCGACTGCAGCGAGGCCAGATCCCGTGGCTGGTGGGCATGTTCGAGCGGCGCGAGAGCAACGGGCCGATATTCTTTTGCGGCGGCTCCCTCATCGGCACCTCTACGGTCCTCACGGCGGCCCATTGCTTCCGGATACCTGGCTTCCGGGATCTGCCCGCCAGCCGCACGGCCGTCTCGTTGGGCCGGAATACCCTAGACCTGGTCTCGGATGGCGAGTTCCGTGGCGTTTCCCAGCTGCTAATCCACGACAAATACAAGTACGAGCAGTACACGGAGGCGGATCTCGCCCTGGTCAGAATGGAGACACCTGTGCCGTGAGTTTTTCCCCGGGAAAGTAGCTTTGTCAGTGCAGCTTAATGGCAGCCTAATCCTTTGCAGCCTCACCGACTATATAGTGCCCATTTGTCTGTGGAGCAGCGCCAACAGGCTGGACTTGCCGCAGGGCGAGAAGACGTACGTGGCGGGATGGGGGCCGGACGAGTCTGGTACGGGAAACTCTGACATTGCCAAGCTGGCCGACATGAACATTGTTTCCGAGGCCAATTGCCACCGGCTGCTGCCACCCAGTCCCCTGTTCCAGCCGAGCACTCTTTGCGCCCTGAAAGCGGGCACCGGACCTTGCAGCACAGACGGTGGCGGACCCCTGATGCTCCGCGAAGGCGGCGTTTTTGTGCTGCGCGGCGTCATCGCCGGCGGAGCGCTTGACGAGAAGAGAAACACCTGCGACCTGTCCAAGCCATCTGTCTTCACCGATGTGGCCAAGCACATAGACTGGGTGCGTCGGAACATGTGGAACTGAGTCTGGAGAGGATTGTAGAATCCCAGCCCTGTGCGGTTTTGAACGGGTAATTCCAAGAGGTTTCATTAATCATTAAGGGGAATAAAGACGAATCATTACATACACAGACTTATTTTTATTTGAGTTAATTTTTAAATATTAAAAAAACTCCCTTGAGAGAAACTTTTCAATTTAAAAATTGCATTTTATTTATTAGTTTTTCAATTCAAAGATAAGAATTAGCGACTTGCAGCCAGAGTATGCCTGTAAACCAGTTACAAGCTCAGCTTCGATCAGGTTGGGAGAGGTGAGAAGAGAACTGCTTTGTGTTGTCTAGATCGGAAATTAATGTTCTTAAACTAAATCATTCATCGCTTAGCTCTAGCCGAGTGCGGTTTATCCAGGGAAAATACACGCAAAGTGCACTTCACCATGGGCCGTAACCTCTGCTTCCTGGTCACCCTTCTTCTGGCCTTCGACTTCAGTTTCGGCCAAGAGCTGCCCTCTGTGGCCTGTCCTGATAAGTTTGCTTATGTGAAACTCGACGATCGGTACGTGGGACAGGTGTCCGTGGTCCTGAATACTTCTACACATAACGAGGTGACAGTTAAGCTCATAAAGCGGGGTATCACTGCTTCGGTAAGATGTTCTCCAGTCCGGTTTGAGATATTTTCCATGAAATCTTTCTTGTTTCCTAGAGAACCGTGGGAGCACTCAAGTTAGCGGAACCCAACTTGAAGGAGAAGCTAAAGAAAAATGAGGAAATCAACCTTCAGCTGGACATATTTAAGACGGATGTGCTGCCCAAGTTGCAGAGAATCACTGTCAATGGAGAAATTGTTTGCGAAGATGAGCCCTGTAAGTAAAGCATTATTTATTGTGTCCCCTTAATATAATTTTTAAAAAAGAATAAGCATTGTGAGTAAAGTTTTAAGGAATCACACAAATAAAATATATTTCATCCTTGCAGATGAGCTACCTTTCTCAGAATTCACGAGAAAATTTGAGCTCCATTTGTTACCGGACCAGGACAAGGCAAAGACATCGTGATCAACAATTAGCTAGCAAAATAGCGAACATAAACAGGAAATACAAAGCACCTTTATCAGCACATAAATGGGAAATTGGTGGCACCAACTAGGCTAAGGCAGCACAATTAATATCGCGCGATTATAATTGTTTATATTATTTTCAATCTCTAAAATAAAAGGTTTAAATTCACAGGAATGGCTAGCAGCAGAAATGCGCAGTTGTGGCTCTTGTGAGGTCTACGGGAAACCTTTCCTAAATTCTGAGAAACTAAAACTGGAAAATTGAGCTAAGCTCAATTAGGATTCTACGTTTAAACTTAATGGGAAAATCCAGCTGGGTCTTCTTTTACAGAAACTATTAAACTTTAACATTTACTTTTTGCTTCAATTGTTTTAAATCTCTTTAATTGGTTTAAATCTTAGGTAGGGTACCTTTATAGCCGAGTCATAAGCCCAGCTGGGATCAGGTTCGGAGAGCCAACTCGAGAAGATAGGCAATTAATTGGCTTTAACTGTAGTATGTCATTCATCGCTCGACTCTCGGCAAGTGCGGTTTTTCTGGGGAAAAATACGCGCGTTTGAATCGCAATTTGTTGTTTTTTTTTTAATAAATATTCATGAGCTGTGCAAGCGCCATGAGCCGCCATCTCTGCTTCCTGGTCACTCTCATTCTGTCGTTATGCTATGGCGCCTGCCAAAACCTGCCACCCGTGGCCTGTCCCGACAACTTTGCTTACCAGAAACTCGATGATCGGTACGTGGCACAGGTGTCCGTAGTCCTAGATGCCTCCAAAGCGAATCTCGTGAGGGTCGAGCTCTCCCAGCCAGATGTAAGCGCCGAGGTAAGACATCCCCCAGTCCAGCTTCCAGTGTTTCGCTCTTTGTTTTCCACTCAATCTTATTTTGCTCGTAGGGAGACCCCGGAGAAATCAAATTATTGGGGAGCGAGGCCTCTGTGAGGCACAAACTGGAGAACAAAGAGAAAGTCAACTTCTTGATCAAATTTCCCCTGCCGGACGTGGTGCCCAAGCTGACGGGAATTGTTGTCAACGGGGAAACCATTTGCCAAGCTTCACCGTGTGAGAAGAATCTAGAGCGCATCTAGCAGAGATCACTCGCTTTGTTTATGGAACTCGATTCAATAGCGATGTATTTCTTTCCAGATGACCCACCTAGCCTAAACATAATCCTGACGCATTCCGTAAGCACAATCATTCCGCTGGCCGCTCAACCCTTTCCCTGGCCCCAGCCGATACCAGTTTTCGATAGTCCTAAGCTGCTCCCGGCTGTCACTCCGCGCCCTCAGCTGCCGCCTTCACAGGTGCCGCCTCCTCAGGTGCCGGCTTTCCAGCAGCCGCCTCCCCAACAGCCACGTACCCAGCCAACGCAGTCGCAGATGCCAACTAACCCACCGCCGATCCGCCGGATTAATAATACTCCCCAGACTGTCGGGCAGCTGAGCACGGTATGCGGGCGGGAGAAGTCCATTCAGACGGCTTTCATCCACTTTGGCGAGGTGGTGCAGCGGGGCCAGTTCCCCTGGATGGTGGCCCTGTTGGAGCGCATCGGCAATGAGTACAGCTTCACCTGCGGCGGCACCCTGATCTCAGCCAGAACGGTGATCTCGGCGGCCCATTGCTTCCGCTTCGGAAGCAAGAGTCTGTCAGCAGCTCGCACAGTGGTCTCTTTGGGTCGCAATAGCCTGGACATATTTTCGCCCGGTGACTTGCAAGGAGTCTCTGACCTGGTGCTGCACAAGGATTACGATGTCAACACCTTCACGGACGCCGATCTGGCGCTGCTGCAGCTGACCAACCAAGTTCAGTAAGTATCTCCTGGTGTTCCCATTGATTTCTCCCACAAGGATTTCCTTATAGCAGCCTCTATAATCACACAATGTCCTTTCAGATTCACCGACTTTGTCAAGCCCATCTGCTTGTGGAACGACAACTATCTGCTGGATCTGCCCTCCGGCCACAAATCCTATGTGGCTGGCTGGGGCGAGGATGAGCACGGCAACAAGAACACGCGGCTGGCCAAGATGACGAGCACGGACATCATCACGCAGACGGAGTGCCGGGGCAACCTCACCTTCGAGAATGTGCGCTACGTCACCTCGAACACCATCTGCGCCAGCAACGCCAAGGCGTCGGGTCCCTGCAGCGGCGACTCCGGCGGAGGCCTGATGCTGGAGGAGCAGGACATCTGGATGCTGCGGGGAGTGGTCTCCTCTGGGCAGAGGACGAGCAAGGGCTGCGATCTGACCAAGCCCGTGATCTACACGGATGTGGCCAGACACGTCGATTGGCTGCTTAAAACTATGTGGTTCTGAGGGATCAGTTGGATATTGTGCCAAAATAAATTTCTTTGAAAACTTCTTAGATTTAAATGCATTTATTTAATAATAACACATTTTACACTTCTCAGTGAAACGATATTACTATACAAATAGTTTATTCCATTGATTACCTCAGTTTTGATATCAAAATGAGTTGGAAGGCGGCTAGATCGCCCTCCCTCCCTCCATCTGACTTGTAACCGAGTAACTAGCTCCGATCAGGTTGCGAGAGCCAGCCACGAGCTTTGTCTCGCCGCGATCAGCGACTATTCAGCCAAATCGGAAACTAATTGGCATTGGCTAATCATTCATCGCTCGACTCTCGCCGTGTGCGCTTTGTGGGAGCTCTCGTACTCGACTGCATCGCATTTTTTGTTTATAGTTGAATATAGTTTTTTAAGAGTATTTATTTATCGCCATGTGCCCCCGCGATCGCGTTCTCAGCCTCCTGATCCTCGCCCTCGTTCTGCACAGCGGGTCGGTCTCCGGCCAAAACCTGCCGTTCATCGCCTGTCCGGACATCTTCCAGTACCTGGAGTACAAGGGCCAGTACATTGGACACATCCAGGTGGTGCTGAACCCCGCTTCTGTGGAGAACGTAGTGACCGCGGAGTTCTCTCAGCGAGGAAGGCCCCCGGTAAGGCATCCAAGATCCAATCTTCGTTATGTCAGCGTGCATTATCAAGCATTGACCTCACTCCCAGATTGGAGGCGAGATTTCCCGTTTCGACCAGAGCTTGTGAATCGCATTTCATGGGAATTGCATTCCTGATAAGACAGAGCGCCGCCTGGGGAAAACCCCCGCTCCCCCACTTCGCTCTTAGGTCTCTAAGATCGTTCTCCGTTCTCTGTGCTCAGTTCTCCCTGAGATTTCCCCAAAGTTGCGGGACCGGTTTAGCGCCCCAGCTCAGCTGCGACGTTATTATTGTTAGCTGCGGGTTTACCAGTTGAGCTATGTTTACGTCTTTATGGTGCGGCGGTATCTGCCCCATGACGTTGGCCGGAATTACTAATTGCCCCTGACTTTGGCTTCGGCATCGAATCATCCATCGCTTGACCTGCCCACTGACGAGCTTACCTGCACATCTACTACTTCCAGACCTACTCAGGGGAGATCAACTTCTTGGAGAACGAAGAGTCCCTGACGTACCGCCTGACAAATGGTGAGAACATTAACTTCCGCGTTGACTTCCCCACGCCGGGCGTGGTGCCCAAGCTGATAAGGGTCGCCGTCAATGGACAAACAATATGTCGGGGTTCGTCGTGTAAGTAAAGTATATATTCCATTAATCAGCATAAAAACTATCGCAAAAATATTCTGCTTTGCTTTGTTTGAAAGCCTTAAAAACAAGTGTTTTGCTATTCTGAAAATATTAAGAATTATATTCTCTGCAGATAATGGACCCATCGTTAATTTATTTGTGTCGCGCACCTTGCGAACGTCGGTTCCGCTGGCAGCTCGGCGTGAGAGGCTTCCATTCCAGCAGACACCCCAGATAGAGTCTGATCCTGAGCCCGTACCGCGTCCGCAACCACGGCCCCCAAGACCCCAGCAAGTCCCAAATTCTATGCCACGACCAGAGCAGCCACGCCCCCAACAGCCACCACCGCAGCAGCCACGCCCCCAGCCTCTGCCACAGCCAACGCAGCCTGTTGCCCCACCCAACACACCGCCAATGCGCCGGATAAATGATGCTCCCCGGACTCTTGGACAGCTGAATACAGTCTGCGGGCGGGAGAAGCCCATTCAGACGGCTTTCATCCACTTTGGCGAGGTGGTGCAGCGGGGCCAGTTCCCCTGGATGGTGGCCCTGTTGGAGCGCATCGGCAATGAGTACAGCTTCACCTGCGGCGGCACCCTGATCTCAGCCAGAACGGTGATCTCGGCGGCCCATTGCTTCCGCTTCGGAAGCAAGAGTCTGTCAGCAGCTCGCACCGTGGTCTCTTTGGGTCGCAATAGCCTGGACATCTTTTCGCCCGGTGACTTGCAAGGAGTCTCTGACCTGGTGCTGCACAAGGATTACGATGTCAACACCTTCACGGACGCCGATCTGGCGCTGCTGCAGCTGACCAACCAAGTTCAGTAAGTATCTCCTGGTGTTCCCATTGATTTCTCCCACAAGGATTTCCTTATAGCAGCCTCTATAATTACACATTGTCCTTTCAGATTCACCGACTTTGTCAAGCCCATCTGCTTGTGGAACGACAACTATCTGCTGGATCTGCCCTCCGGCCACAAATCCTATGTGGCTGGCTGGGGCGAGGATGAGCACGGCAACAAGAACACGCGACTGGCCAAGATGACGAGCACGGACATCATCACGCAGACGGAGTGCCGGGGCAACCTCACCTTCGAGAATGTGCGCTACGTCACCTCGAACACCATCTGCGCCAGCAACGCCAAGGCGTCGGGTCCCTGCAGCGGGGACTCCGGCGGAGGCCTGATGCTGGAGGAGCAGGACATCTGGATGCTGCGGGGAGTGGTCTCCTCTGGGCAGAGGACGAGCAAGGGCTGCGATCTGACCAAGCCCGTGATCTACACGGATGTGGCCAGGCATATCGACTGGCTGCTTAGAACCATGTGGTTCTGAGGTATTACCTGATATACAAATAGAAAAATGTGCCAAAATAAATAATAGCGTATACCAAATATTAAAAATAAATATTTTATGTAAGGGGTTTCAGCATTAAAATTATCAAAAATTCGTCAACATTTTAATTACTTAAATTTTCAGTCAGAAGCATAAAACTCACTGAAATATTCATTTCCGACCATATATATTATATATATTCTTGATCAGCACGAAGAGGCGAATCTATCTAGCCATATAGCCATTTATTTGGCGATAAAAATTTTTTCTCCATTTTTCGAAAAAACGGTAAGGGGTTACATCATTAAAATTTGCAAAAATTGCCAAAAATTTTAATTTCTTAAAATTGAAAATTGAGTAAGCAGATCTCATAACCTAACAAAAACTAGCATAAAAAATCTTTCCGAATTGAAATTGAAGCTTTTTTGGCCAAGTTATGGTTTCTTAAACTATGATTTCCGCACAAAAAAAAAAAATTAATCCTAGTCTCGTTTCTGTTCGCCTGGTAGTGAAAATTGGGCAATGGTTGGATTTATACTGAAAATATCTTAAATTAAACTTAGCCTGTAAACAATGTAAAAGAGTTTGCAAGCAAAATCGCTCCGAAAACGCTCAATTGTAAAAATCGCGAGCGTTTAAAATCGCGTCGAAGCAGCAAGCGCTTAAAGTCGCACGAAAAACTCGCGCTGGCCGCTCAAGAAACGCTTTAGTGGAACAACAGGTGCTTACCGCTCATTCCGGCTCTCTGATGCTCTTCGAGCTGCGCGGCGCACATATTCCGCCCGCTATACTACGCATCCTGTTGAATAGATGCTCGGCTCCGGCTATGGCCGCGGATACGGCTCCGGGTCCGGCTTGCTCGACGAATGGTTTGCGGGCCGACGGCACTGGTGCGTGTCGGGACAGTCGACGTTCAGCCTTCAGTTCGCACGGTTCGGCAAGCGGCGGCAGCAACTGGGCAACTCTTAGAGCCAGAAACCCTCAGTTAGCTACGGGCTTGGAGCTCACCCGATGATAGCCCAGCCCGAGAGTGTCCGGTGTGCCGATCGAGAGTTTTCGCCAAGAACGGACGAACGTGCGTCCATGCGTGAGTGCGTCTTTGAATGAGCCGAGTGTGAAACGGATACGAAAAACCAGGAGGAATCCAAAGTGAAGTAACCAGTGACTTGGCCAGTTTGATGGCTGGACATGACTTTGGCTCGGGAGGAAGCGAGCCGTCCTCGAGTCCCAGGGAGACACTCCCCCAGTTTATTAGCGGAATGCTAATTCTCCGTCGCTAAGAATCGCACACATCGCACAGGCAGCACAGTCCAACGGGCGACTAGACCCATCCCGGCACCCAGCACCTCCTCTCGACCAAGAATCCCCAACCCAACCCTATCCAACCCTACACATCCCGCTTCCTAATGACAAACGCAATGAGGGCGATGGCTGCCCTCGCCCTGACCGCCGCCAGTGCGGGAGTAGTGTCCGTGGTGGCCAGTCCTCTCCTCGGCGGCAGCAACAGCTCCAGCCCCACCACACCCAGCAGCAGCAGTAGCAGTAGCTTCATCATAGGAACCAGCAGCGGGAACATTTCAGGAGACGGAAGCCACCGCAATGGTGGCAACAGTAGCAGCCTCTTCTCCGTTCCCTCCAATTCCACGCTGCTGGACGCCGATCACCTGCCGCTGCAGCTGACCACCGCCAAGGTGGACAACCTGGACATTGAAATCGACATCCAACTGCTGACGAATGGCTATGATGGCACAACGGTGAGTGGATGAGGACCCTGCGGATCGATTGTATTTATGTGGCTGCCAACGAGGCATTCATTGGGCTTTGGCTTTGGCTTTGGCTTTGGCTTTGGCTTTATGTCCGATGCGCTGCTCGTAAAATACGTTGCACTGGGGGAAAAGGTGTATAATATATTAAAAAGTGGGCATTTAAAATATTGAAAAAATAAATTGGTTAAAGTTTCCAGAGTTATTTGGAAACTTTATTAAAACGAATGTTCGTTCAGTTTGTTTTTTAAAAAATAAGTCAAACCCTTTGACTAGAACTTTTATGTATAAAAATGAATCCTTTAAATTTATTATTTTAAATAAAGTCTCAGCTAAAATTACTTAAATTATGTAGGTATCGTAAATTAATAATAGTAATTTTTCCTCACTAGAGGTAATTATTTTCTGATTCTTCCAAATATTCAAAGCATGGGACAGAGTTTATTTAAATAAAAATGTTAGCCTGATATTGTTTCATTTATTATTATTTATATTTTCTGTGAAAATGAGAAAAAGAAAAATTATATATAAATAATATGCAGTAAGTATACAAAATATAGCTGAATTTACAGAATTTCTTTATATTTATGAATTCCCAATTCCTAATTAAGAATTAGGATTAAATTCCTAAAATAAAATGAACTAGTTTTGAGCCTTGTAAAAAGATGAAGAACTTTTAGTCATCATTACTGTTTGATTATTTCCCATTTCAACTTCCCAGCACAGGATATGCTTTCATGTCGCTCACTACCAATACAATTCAGGACATGCTTTTTCGCTGTGTGACTTCAGGTAGACATTTCGCTGGCACTATAATTTACAATGTCTGTGCCTCCGATCGGGTAATAACGATGGCTTGGCCCGGCCTTTATGAACATGCCATTTTTATTACGTGCTGGCATATTTCCCGAACATTGTCGTGCTCCGCTGGTTTATGGGGCGTATACGCAATCCATCGTCAGATTGTGCCTAATGAATTGTCAAGACAAAGACAGGCAAAGACAAAAGGCCAGGGGCTGGGCCATCTGCCTGCCATCATGATCTATTAAATTCAAAGCGATGGCTCCAAAACTTCCCCTGGCTGGGCTGAGCCGAGGTGATTAACACACACAATTATCACACATCACACTCGCATTTATATTATTTAATACAAAGTTTAAATTATAACAAAGGACTGGCAGTTCGTTCGGCAAAGTTTCCTGCGCTGGCTGGCATTCCTTTTAATTTATATCCAGCTGGTAAATGAAAATGAATGTGAGCCTCATTAGCAGGCAGCCAGCACATGGAGAAAGTTTCATAGAACTCTCACGCGCCACGCACCTTCATCGATGCATAATCCAGTTTTCAAAAGCGTCCTGCCAGGCAGCTCCAGCGTCAAGGATGTATACCGAAAAACCAAAAGTTTATCCCTTTTTTCACATCCTCGTTTTTATTTTTTGTTGTATTTTTTTTTGGGAAGAGAAGGAGCAATTTACGTGCTTGGTGTGGCGGCAGCAAAGGATATGAGGATACTCGTGCTCGTGTGTGTGGTGGGGAGATATAGATCTAAATACTTGTTGTGCGGGTGGTTGTGTGAGTGCGAGTGTGTTTGAACGACAAAGTTGTGCTCATCTGTTCGCACGTTTAACTTTCAATCGAATGTAAATAATGAGTATCACGTAAGTTGGCAAACGTGGAGCAGAAGGAGCAGGGGCAACCGACATTTATCGCAGGATCACGTTGTCAACATGTTTATGCTCCGCACATTTTCCGCATAAATAGATTTTCAACTAATTTATAAACAGTTGAGCGACGGCATTTACTGTGATTTACCCCACGCCGGCTAACGCCAACGTAATTGGGTCAATTCCAGAGACCTGCCATCTATCAAACTTGGCTAATTGCCAATTGAACATGAGGCAGGAATTAAAATAGCACTTGAGTGGGGTATAAACCTAAAGTAATTATATATTGAAATTATATCACACTAAATTAAAAGAATACAAAAAATCTAGCTAATAGAAATCGTTTCTATGCTTATATATTTTATATTTTAATTTATTGTTTTAATGGTCGACTTTCGTCCGAGCATCATTCCGTTCCTTTTGCTGATAGTTTCCCCAACTTGAATGCCATGTCATTGCTGTTTATATGCAACATTTCGTATTTCCTGAAGGGAAGCTTAATTATTGTTGACTTATTATTTATCACCATTTTATAATAAACCCATGCACTGACTTAATAATGACTTAGGGCTTATGTGGATCTGATCAGAGTATATTTTCCCCCAAAGCCACTTGAGACGGGGTCTCAATTGGTGTGAGCTAACCGCAAGTTGACACTGACACTTGTCCTCGGTCTTATGTGTGTGTCAGCGACAAATTGTTTTTCGGGGGATGGGGATGGGGATGAGGATGGGGATGGGGCTTCTCATTCTTTCTCCCGCCGTCCCCCACATTTGCATAATGCATCACGCATACGCCGCGTTGTGCAATCTAATTGAATTATTAATCTGCACTCGACAAATCTTGCACGGAAAATGTGCATGCATAAAAAAAAGTTAGGGGGGGTTTATGTTCGTTCTTTTCTGTGGCTAGAGTGCGAGAGAGATCCATTGTGCTTTCGCGTTCTTGGATGGAATTCAGCATTTTCTATTGCCCCGTAAGCCGTGGCATGGAAAAACTTTGCCATTGTTCGCAGACTTTGCATAGCAATAATAATAAAATATTAATAGCATTATTTGTTATTGCTGCGGATTGCGGACTACGGGATTGCGCTTTCCATTCAACAAATCGCCTCTATTGTTGTTCCGCCGCACACACACACACGCACTCGCCCTTGGCCAGATATCCTTTTGGAATTTGCGCAAATTTCCGCCAGCAATTTGTCCAAATCAGTGGACAGCGAGGGGCGTAACAGGGCGCAGCCCGATAGCTATCGATGGCCATGTGGTCCGACCAATTGAAATCGGGCCTATAAGGCTAAATGGTTTGAGGTGGCAGCGGGGGGCAGGGGCACTAGAGCCAAACAATTCATTTGAGTGAAATCAGAGCCATTTCTCACTTGCTGCCCCTCAGGCGGGACCAACGATATGTATATGCGATGGCCAACTTTGTTTAACAAGTATTTGTACACGAAGAAATCAAGTTTTCGGAACATGCATATCCTTAAATAATACAAAACAAGTAAATAATTTGATGGGAAAGTTTGTTTTAAAAGTATTTGACCAAAGAGAAACAAGGTATCTCGAAATAATATTAAATGCGTCTACGATGGGAATGGGAATTATTAGTTAAGTTGAGACTGTAATTTAATTATTTAAACAAGTCTGAGATATTTGATAATTCTTCATTATAAAAATATAAAAGGATTTCTAGGTTTTCATTTTATTTAGTTTTATTGTCTAATAAACATTAATAATATACTTTGTTAGCTGCCTATTTTATCATTCTTTGGTCTTGAGCTTTAGAAATATTATTAAATACAATAGAAATATTTATTATAAATTTTTTTAAATCTAAGCTACATTTTTCGTCTTTAATTTTCTTTTAAAAATTACTTTCTCAGTGCATATGCTGAAAGAACTTTGTTTCAAAAGTATTTAGAACTTTAGGTTATATTTTTGCCACGCAAAGATTTAATTAAAATACTTTTGGGATACGTTTACCTATCCTAGCAAAAATGCAACAAATTGCGCTCATAAAATGGTGTACAATTATTTTAGACAACTTGTATTCCCCCTCAGCTTCCTTGCTGTGCAATTTTCAATTAGAAAATAACGCAAAAAGTGGCATCGCACACATACGCGGTATAAATGTCAGCAATTTCGCCTAATTAAATGTGTGTGACAGCTGGCTGCCATAATCACGGGTCTGGCCGCAGTACAAATGAGCTGGATTCGGGTCGCGAATAGAGCAGTATATACACATGTAGAAACCGCAAACCCAGGAGGGACAGGACATCCCGACATTCCACATTAATCTTTGGCCACAGCAGCCACAATGTGTTTGTCTAGGTGTTGGCCATTTAATTGCAAGAAAAAAACAGGGGGGTGCGGAAGCAGAAAAGGTAGCAAAGCAAATGAAAATAGCTGGGATTTCCTGATTTTTATGCTGTATACATTTGGTTTTTACTCCAATCTACCCCTTCATTTTACGGCCAGGTGAATGGGGCTAAGGATTCTCAATGGGCAGTCAAAGGGTTTCGGATTCGGATGCGGCTTTGGCTGCGGATTCGTCAAAAAGGCCCGCCCGCTGCTGATTGACCATAAACCCTGTTTTTATGTCCTAGGGCTGGGTGCTAGTCTTCGGACCTTTTGGTCCTTTTCGCAGCCATTTTTTATGGCTGTGGCCCGTGCTGGGTCCTTGGCATATCAGTGACTCTGCGGCAATGACACAAAAGTGCACAGCGATTACTCGTGACAAGTCAATTTAATGGGGCCACAGCCATATACCTATGTACATGGAGTAGTAGCAGGTCCTGTCCTGGGGTCATGTCAATCATCCGCGCCGAGTGTGCAACTTTGCCAGCTATTGCCAAAACACAATCAAGATAATCGACTGACTACATTTTTATTGCGCCATCATCTGAGCTTTCCTCAGCTTGCACTGGAGAAAACTGGGGAAAATAATGGATTTTTAAGAGTGAAATTTATAGTTGATATAATTTTAATTATATTATTTTTTATTGATAATAATTGTTTTTGTATGGCAGTAAAATATAGATAAACTCTGATTTGTCTGAGAAATTTAGATATTCTAGAGAATTGCCTTGCAATCCAGGACATCATTTCAATCTTCTTTGGCAAGAAGTGGAGGATTTTCTCAGCTTGTAACTGAATATATCTGTGCTCCTTGGGAGGATGGTGGAACATAGAAACCTGGTGCCATTGAAACCACTGTGACTTTCCTGACAACTTGACACGGCTAAGAAAAATCCATGAGATATGGTTTTGCCACCCTCCTCGCTGCCATTTTTTCCAGTTTTCTTTTTTCAATTGAAACAAGTGCAGCAGTTGCATTGATGTATCCGTATTTACACTCTCTTGCGCCATATGTGTGTCTGCCTCACAGAGTGTTTGTGTGCCGACGACACTTGTGCGAGTTAAAGGCATGTGTGTGTTGAGCACACACAACCCAGTGACATCGTTCACTTGGCAAGTTTTCCACGGAAAATCTCAAAGAGATAAAAAAAGGAGAAAGGGAAAACGGAAAAAGTATAAAATCGATGCTAGAGTAGAGCCACCATGGAGATTAACCAGGAGAGATTCAGGAGTGAATGATGGAGACTGCATTTACAATCAGCTTAAAAGGCCCCGCAGTCCCCTCCCACTGCTCCTCCTGCGACGATGTCATCTCCTGTTGCACCTAATTATCCCAACGTTGACAGTCCGAGCCGGAGGCAAATCAACATGGCAATCTGTTGCCAAAACAAACAATCGCCGGTTCGGGTTCCCCTGTCGAAAATTGGCAGGCAATGGAGCAGCAAGGATAAGGCAAACAGCAGCCGCCACATTTGATTTCCCTGTCCAAGACGACACACACAGAGGCACTTCGGAGAATTGGAGACAAATACGGAGAGGGCTTTGCTAATTAGCATGCCAAATAGGGAAAGCGGAGGGAGCTGCATGATTAAACCAAATACAGAGTCCTTGAAAAATATGTGGAGTTTATTTTGTATATTTCTTACAATGAAAAACAGGAAATTAACTTTGCTCCGGAGGCCTAGAAAGAAAGGGAATTAAATATATAATATATAATAAAATATAATACATTCCAAATCCATATTTACATTTTTCCCTGCGCTTAAATGCCAAAAGTCCACTTGTAATTAATGGCTTAACAATCTTTAATAAAGTAGCGATGCGAGAAAGCAATCAACTAAGAGAATTTCCCCAGGATGTGGCACATGACCCAAATAAAATGAATTTTTAATAGCAATTTGCCGCAGAAAGTGGCCAAGGACCGGGCTAGCCATAGTCCATTCCCTGCCCCCGTCTCCGGGCTATTTTAATTATTTATCCGTCGACAAATTCGACAGGAGCGACTGAGCCTGTCTGGCTTGAGGGCGGTGCCGTCTCTGGCAAGTCCAAAAAATGCCAGTCTCTCGCCACAAGTGTGAAAACCCCGCTCGAGGGGCAGAGAACAAAACTTGCTATGTTTCATCCATCAGGCGCCAGGCAGGGAATCTAATTAGTTCATTCATAATTGAGGCCGCTGCTCATCTTGGCGGAGCCGCTCAACTGGAGGAGCCAAAATCCCCACTTAATGCCACACACTTTTCCGCGCCATCAGGCGCTCATTTGCATTTAATGCCAGAACATTACATATGAGGACGAATACGAGTCCTTGTCGACTGTAAGTGCCGTCGGTTTTGACAGGCATAACAACAAATATGGCCGTTTCCGGAGACAGTAAATTATTTAGTATTAATTTGGTGGAGATATATAATAATAGGCAGAATCTCTGAATTTTCCACATACTTTAAAGAAAACATAGAAAAGCTACAAACTCCTTAAATATATTTCCATTTCATTCACAAGATAGAAACTGCTTTATTAATTTTTCAGTATTACTTGCAGGATGGAAAAATCCGCTTCGTTGCCTTTAAAATCCTTTGGAAAACCCCATATGTGAAGGGAGCTTCCCCATCCTTTCCCTGGGCAGCTGCAAATTCTTGGCTTTCAGCTTCGTTTAATTAAGCCGAAATTTCAACAATGCGCACAGACACACACGAGCTCAGCAGTCAGCTGCCTTGTTGACAGCTGTCTGCAGGACCCGTTCCACGGCTCCTTGGGATGCCTTGGGATGTCCTGCATCATCCTGTAGGCTGATATGAGAACCTGCAATTGTGGGCGGGGCATTGACAGCTCGACAATGGTGGCCCCGAGATGGCAGATAGCCGGCGTAGACTTTTCGCAATTGTCATTGCAGTTAGCATCTGCTCAAGTGTTCTATTGCCACATCACTCGTCACCTTGGGAGCTGTCGTTCGCTCCCTCCAGCAATTTCCTTTATTTTTCCACACTTTCCTGGCTCCTTGCCTCTCCCCCTGCCTTTCCGCCAACGTTGCCTAACGAGGCACGAGCAAAAACTTAAAGTTTCCGAGAAAGTTTTACAAAAAGCAAACAATAAATATTTGCTCAGCGCATAAATCAGCAGTCTAGGCTCTGCTATTATCGTTCCTGGATTTATATATGCATATATATCTTGCCCAAGCCCCGCCCCAAGCATTGCTTGTTGGTTGTGCAAATTTAAATGTATGCTAAGCAGCGAGTTTAGTTGGTTTTCTGGGTTCAATGCGCCTCGAAACTCGAACGTGGCAGAGTTCAAAGTGCAGGGAAATTGAAAATTTATTATGCCACTGACAGAAAATTAAATGGAAAATTTAAAACTTATTTGGGAAATGTTAAATTTGTGTATTACGAATTTTAATAAGATATTTAACTATCCTAAATATTACTTGTATTATTAGAGCTCCCGAATCTAATAAATATTTGCGTTTAAAATTGTTGTAATAAATCTAAGACAGTTCTAGTCTTAATATGGAATCTTGTTATGATGTGCAAAGGCCCAAAATTTTTAAAAAATAATCGTTATATGAACTTTCTTGTTATACAATTATTTTCCATGTATGAAATGCAAATTTCTACAAGGTTCGGCAGAAGAGATTCGCATTATTTCTGCAGAAATGCTCTTTGATGTGAATGGAAAGCGGAACGATAGAAATTATGTTTTCCCTCAACCAGCCTCCTGGCAGGACCATTGTTTGAATGTGCTTTCGGTCTAGTAATTGTACAGAGCATTTAATTAACAACTGTGCTGATGCGCCCACTTGATGTAATCCTGTAGCTCGCAGGTCCTGTTTTTGCCGGAGGCGGAAGTGCTTGGAATGACACTGTAAAGTAAAGTGTGCGAGTTCGCCTATTATTCAGGCTTGTCGCTCCTCCACTTGTAAATCACACTACTTCCGCCCACGCAGACGGGGGACACACAGCCAGAGACAGCGAGGCAGACCGAAAGGAGGCCAGACAAAGGACAGACAGGACATTCGGACAGGTGGGCAGGCAATGCGCCTTTTGTTGCCATTCAGCCAACAGGTTTTGCGCCTTATTATTGCAGGACCTCCTCCAGTTGTTGTTGTTCCCTGTGTGTTAGTATGTGTGTGTTGACGTTTAATCAACGCATTGTCCCATTTAACTCTGCAAACAAAACCAAAGGCTCTTCTCTCCCCCTCCTGGTTTCTCCTTTCTTCCTGGCCAGGCTGCCAGGCTTCCTTTGTCGCTGGCCAACAGCATTTGTTGTCCACTTTTATTGCCAATTAAATGCAGTAGCTGGCAGTCTCTCCTTGTTTTCCCCCCTTTCCTGGCCAGGCTTTAAATTTCTTTTAGCACACACTTGGCAGATGCTTTGTTTATGCTTTCTCTTTGCGCGCTGTTCCGTGAAAGAACATCTAAATTCTCGCTCTCAGATGGCTCTCAGGATGGAGGCTGCCGGCCAAAGGAGCTCCGGTGAGGCTTAAGTGGGCAGTCTGGCAAATAGAACGAAAGGTATCCAAAGTGGAAACTGTAAGGAGATTCTACTAAAAACTTATATGGCAAAGTCACTGCCCGTAAAAGTAATCGGGGCTTTGACCTTATGCAAACGTTATTTAACGTCCAAGTCCAGTAAAATATGGTTAAACAATAAAAGAACGTTAAAATTGGCTTTAAACTATAATTTAGAATGGAGTATAAACCGTTTAAAAAATAATACAAGAGTTAAAATAATTTTAAGAACATTCATAATAATTACGATTGCTAAGAACTGTTGAGATTCTTGGGCTTAACAATCCGGCTACATTTTTATGAAGGAATTATTATCTCTTAATCTTAAAATCAATTAAAAGAAAATGTGGCATGAAATTGAGAGTAAAATAAATGCCTGAAATAATTAAAGCTAGCAGCTGTTGGCTGTTCATGTAATTTTATTTAATTTTTAATGTGTAAAGTTAATGTTTGGTCTGGCAAAGGTGACCCTTCCTGCAAGGCTTTGGGAAATTGAGAATTCATTATGACATCGCTGACTCACTGCCACTTCCACATCGACTTCACCATCGACTTCCACTTCCTCTGCCACATCCTGGCCGTTAACTGCTTTTTAATGACACTGCGCCAAAAGAGACAACACGGACATAAACATTAACATGGCAGAATAATGTCAGTGAAGCAGAATCTGTGCAGCTGCCGCCGGGGAGTTTTAATGAAAATTCACTTGACACGAGAGAAAAGGCATTTCGATGTAATTTTTATAATCTTAAGTGTCTTTTACTGTCCATCGTAATGCGGCAAAGCCTCAATTAATTTTGTTTACTGCCCCGTTTACGGTCCATTTCGATTCCACTCGGCGTCAACCCCATCCAATCAATCGAGCTTCGTGTTTATGAATGATTAATCGCACTTCGGTGCGCTTATTTAGCTGTAAGCTAGTTGCCGGCGGTCCAGTTAAATATTTACGCAATTTAGCTAATGGCCAGCGTGCCGATGTTTGCCATAACCTTAACATAAATAAGTTATCTGGCTTATGCCAGGCATTAAGCATACGCCCCGTGGCGCCCTCAGCTCTAAAGAATGCTACACTTGCAGCCACAGTTACGGCGATTAAGGAGAAGTTGTATCCATTTCAGACAATTAACAACTTTAAAGTTAATAAGCCGCTTATGTGCAGCCAACATAAATTTAATTAAACAAAGTTTATGGAAAGTGGCGCTGGTGTGGGAGAGAAAATATTTATGCAGCTTCGGCAGTTTCATTTTTGAATTAATTAATTGCATTCGTCAGCGGTCTGTTCGGGTCTGTTTTTATTGTCGAAAGGATGCCAAATGAATATGAACCCACTACAGCAATAGCCTTTTTTCTCCTTTTTTATTAATTAATAAATTTACTTGCACAGCTCAAGGTCGGGGTGTGGTGCTTCGTGTGTGGTTAAATCGGGCAAATAGTTGGGTTTGTGTTAAAGCAAAGGCAACCGCCGGAATGCCAACATGTCTGCCAAAGAAACCGCAAGACAAATGCCTACTCAAAGATGCCACAAACAGAGAGATAGAGAGACATTTTCTGGGGGGAAGATGGCAGGCGCTTAAGCCAAACAAATTAATTTCATTACGAAGCCTGGCAATTTTCTTGAAAATTTTGTCAATTTTAATTATGAATAATGCCGCAGAACAGGCCTGCCAAGTGGATTCTGGCCACAGATGCCACAAATGATTGATAGTTTTTTCGGTGGGCGTGTGTATGTGGCCAGGACGTGCGTGGCAGCAGCCAAAAGTCGGGACAAAATAATAAATGGAGTTTGGAGGCAGCATCTAAGGATGCCAGCTAATTAAATTTGTGAAATGTTTTCCAACAACTTGATTAGTTTCAGATCAAAGGGAGGGGTCTAACCACAAAGGATATTTGAAAAGAATTCTTTGATACCTTTGGATGAGTTAATAAATATTTGAGACTTAGTTTGTGGCAATAAATATAATTTATTTAATTTATTTAAAGAGTTCAAACCCTCAGAAGGCTATAATATAATAACCAATCTATGAAACAATATGTATTTCAATAGAAACCCCATTTATTTCGCCATCTTCTAAGAGTTCCTTCCCTTCTTCTTTGCAGCTGACATCGTTCTACAATGAGAGCAGCTGGACAAACGCCTCTGAAATGGATACAATAGTTGGTGAGGAACCGGAGCCGCTGTCACTTGTGTCAATTGTAGTTGTTGGTAAAGTAAATGTCGTTGAATGTACGCCAGAGCAGCGGGCACCAGTGTCCACCTCATCCTCACTGCATCCACTGCATCCTCAGCATCATGTACCATGTACCATGTACAGAGTCACAACAACACACGCGGCAATTATCCGTAAAACTGCATGTTGCATGTGACAAACACCACTTTTCGCCCACACACACACACTCACCGGCACACCCCCAGCCACCCATCGCACACTTGCTGTTCGTTGTATCCTGCCCACATAAGTATGCTTAACCACATGATACCCCATGACCCGTCGAGGACGTGGACCGCGATTGGAGTGACATTTGACTTGGACTCGCCGCAGGCATCTTCCTCTCGGTGCTGATATTCCTCTCGGTGGCCGGCAACATCCTCGTCTGCCTGGCCATCTACACGGAGCGGAGCCTGCGACGCATCGGCAACCTCTTCCTGGCCTCCCTGGCCATAGCGGATCTCTTTGTGGCCTCGCTGGTGATGACCTTTGCCGGAGTCAACGATTTGCTGGGTGAGAAGAAATTTATTATAGACGATAAATACAGTTTTAGATTTAATAAACACTAAATAAAATCGAATATATGAACTTTAAGTATCATAAATAGTATTAAATAAAAATGCCAGAGTTATTTCCCCTTGATATTTATATTTTTTAAGGTTCTGTGAAGCTCAGACTTCCCATTTCCCATATGTATTCCTATGGGAAACTCTGAGCCTGGGTAATGGGAAATTGCAATTGAAATTGGCGTTTGCCAGCGCTGAAATTTATGTAAAATGCTGCAGGCTGTGCCAGCCATAAGGACGAAGGGTCCTCCGCGCCACTCGGCGACGGCGGCGGAGCCCACTCGAGCCCATTCGACATGCCTGGCAGCGCTTAAAGCCGGATTTTATGTGGCTTTGTCAATGCCTTTTAAAGTGTCAGCTGCACAAGGAGGCGACGCACGAGTTCCCCAAGAGCTTCTGGCTTCAGCCTTTCCAGTTTTCTGAGTTTTCCCGACTTTTCCGAGTGTTCCCGAGTTTCCTCCCTGATGGGGTACATTGTGATTGCACAAGATTTCCTCCTACGCTACAAGGATCGAGGGAGGTCCTTGAGGTTGCTCAACATATTTACATATTTTGAAAAAATATATTTAATGCTGAACTAGAGAGCTAGAATTTATTAAAAAAGAATCTCTAGAGTTTAAAATTTTTTAAGAATTTATATTACTTTCAATATTTAATTTTAAACTAAACAACACAACTTTCTTGGCATCCCTCGCGTCACCCACATGGTTGGACAAATGGTTATAGTCAGGCCAAACAGGAATTTCATTTTATTCCGGCTCTGCGAGTGCCAGTGACGGCGGCGGCTAACATGCAGATCCCGAGTGCAACCACACATTCTGATTATTTTCCATTAGCCATTCCTCGAGTTATCCTTAACGTTGTCGGGGCAGACTTCAGCTGCAAGGACTCGACTCCCTAGCTTGCATTTTATTAATTCCACCAACGGAGATGGGCGGAAACTCGGCTAAGTAAATAAGAGGCAAATTAGGCGAAAGGCGGCAAAACTTTGCCCTTATGGTGAACCGAGGGGCCGAGGGTAATTGGGGGTTCGCTCGTTCAGAGCCAGCAACAACAGCAACAACAACCTTTTCCGGTTGAGGAAACATGCAGCTGACATCAATGTGTGTAAGGACTCTCGCAGGCACGCTGCAAAAAAGTGGAAAATCATAAACAACAAACAAAAGAAGAAAACTGCGAGCCTTGTCAGATATGAGAGTCGGAAAATGTGAGCGGAATCCAAAGCGATGCGGTAAGAGATGAGATGCGGTGAGATGGGAGATGGGAGAGATGCTGGTGAAGCCACGAGTGGAGGTATGAGATGATGAGGCGACACATGTATGTCAAGCAGGGTGAACAGGGGCGTACTGTTGGGGCTTTCTTATGGGGATTAAAAGTCCTTTGAGGGGTACTTTTAAAATAGAAAAAACCATTTGATTTACTTTGACTTCCTTTGACGTTTTTTGATCGAGATTTTCTAATGAAAAATACTTACAATATATGAAAAATTATCTAAAATCCCCCTAAAAATAAAGAAGGTACCGGCTCCCCTGACTCCACCCGCTCTCCCCACCCGCAAGCATGTGTGAAAATAATAAACGACTTTGGCACTCGAATCTGAGACGAGCGACGAGTGACGAAGGTGCCGCCGCCGCCGCGTAAGCAAAAGTGTGAAAAAATAAATAAAAATGCTCAGCTGCTCAAGACAAACAGATGCCAGCCTCTGGGGGCCTTCCAGCCAACACCCACGCCAGGGCTAACACCTACACACACATGCACATACTTGGAGGCAAATTATTTTCGCCAAGGCAACATTTAGCACGCTCGAAGACAGGCAAATCAGCAAATAAACATCGTACGCAATTGGACAAATTCAAACAACAACAGGAGAGCGAGGACGAGGACGTGGATGAGGATGAGTGGCGAGAACCGACAGATGCTGCCAGCAGCCGGAGAAATCACAAAAACATATACATATAAAGCATACTTCTTTTTGGCCAGCAGCAATGTACATATGTACACATATGTATATGTTCGGTGTGTATTGAAAGCGGCATGAATTATTTGCTGACTTGAATAACACCCCTCGGCTCCCACTGCCACTGCCACTCCCACTCATTCACCTCCCGAAAATTGTTTTTTTCGGGGCCATGAGCACATTTTGGCCAAAATGCTGAGGATTCCGGCTCAGCGCCGCTTCGAATCTCCAACGGATTTCGTGTGGAGTGCAAATTCGGTATTTCCGCAACCATTTGCAAATCTAATGCATTTCTCAGAACAAAGCTCTTGAAAGTATTTGACAAGCGAGGAGTTATGGAAAGGCCATCGACATTGGCAGGCGAAACAGAAATTGAGTGACGTGCTGACAGAATGCAGGGAATCTTTGTGGAATTTCCTGAAACATTTCAAGTGGCGTTTATATAAATGCAATGAATATGAATTCTCTGCTTTGTTTAATTTAATAAATGAATTTTAAGTAAAACTATATCCTAATAACATAAATCCGTCCCCTCAATTTAAGGACCTATAACGCAAGTCAAGCCATTAATGCTGACTGGCTGTTGTTACATTTAAAGTCCTAATGACCCAACCTTCTGATGTCCTGCGATATCCTGCCGCCGTCCCGGAGCTGGGTTCAGATCGTATCCAATCGGATTTGCTTTTGACCAGTTGCGTTGGCATTTCCTGCGCCATTTAAGAGCCGTATCCCGTATCCTGGCACACGCTTGATTAACTGGCCTGAAAGCCGCAACAAGCATGATATGCATATTCTTATCCCGGCCCCAAATCATCGGTCGAAAGCCAGCCACGAATAAATAAATAAATAAGCTTTTTATGTGGCAAATCAGTGATTGAATTCGCCACATACTCGTGCAGCGATACATGGCTGAGTGTGTGTGTGTTTCCTTCTGGGCTGGAATTCAAAGGACATCCGCTTCTGGTCACGCACGGGACATCAATCGACTTGCAACGCACTTATGTATGAAATTTTTACCAGGCAGCCCTGGAAAATAAATTATTTGTTTTCACTTTCGGCCAGGGAATGAAATTTAAATGGCTCACACGGCGGCAAGAGTGCTGAAAGGTAGAGGGCCCAGGAAACGGAAATGAATTTATGAAATCATTTAAACTCAATTTACGTCGTGAATAAATAAAACAAGAACATGGTTGCTGTGACACTCGTTGTCGTTGCCCTTGCTTTCAGTGTTGTCCTTAAAAAGAGAGAGCTTTTCTAGCTGAAATACAAATAAAATATATATAAACGAAAAACATATAACATGATAGTTAGTACGTCTAAAATTTAATTAAATATTATAGTTTAATTATGTTTTATGGGGTATCTTTACTTTCCTGTTTTCTAATTCAGCAAAAAACAGGTGCCAAAGAAGATTATTATATTTCATTGTTAATTAAATATAATCCTAACAATTCTTATAAGTAAATAATAATATTAACTGGTTTGTGAGAAATATTCCCTCAGAAAATTCCCCAAAAAAATAGCCAGAAAATTCCACCAACCAACACTAGTTGCTTTTCCGCTTTTCCTACCCCATGTTGCATTCGTGCAAATGAAACAACCTTTTTCCGTCCGGCCGCAACATGGCAATTTCCGCCACGTCCAGACAGAAAGTACTTATTAAGCATTTTAAACATTCAATCAAAGCCTCGTTTCACTCACTTTCTTTTCTCTCCTGCAGGATATTGGATCTTCGGAGCCCAATTTTGTGATACTTGGGTGGCCTTTGATGTCATGTGCTCGACGGCATCGATACTCAACCTGTGCGCCATCTCGATGGACCGCTACATTCACATCAAGGATCCGCTCAGGTGAGTGATTGTGTCACCTGCATAAAATATCCCATCGATAACTAATTGTCCGGGCTGTCAGAATCCGGGCCAAATCGATTCATTAATGTTCGTTCGTTCGCTTCGGTTTGAAGGGGGGACTTGCTGCCATCGCAGCCATCGCAGGTGCTTTGTATGCACGTTACTCATACGCCCTGTGTGTGTATATATGCACATTACTCATACGCCGCGTTGTCATGCCCGTCACGTTTTGTACCGTTTCCAGCACTCGAGTTGTTTATGGCACTGCCGCTCATTAATCGAGGCTCATAATTGTTTCATTAGTAACAGATTTATGTGGCATTACAAGGGCTCCGCTCCTTCTTTCTCTTTTTATATTTTCCTTAGCACTTCATCTTGCGAGTTCATCTTCAAGTTGGCAGTAAGCACTTTTGGATCAGCATTTCAGCTGTGGTTTTGCGGGCCAAACTAAGTTCAGCCAAGTCATGCTCCTTGGGTCAGGCCAAGGAAATAAGTAACAAAAGAAGTGTCATTACCAGCTGATGAAAAGTGGAGGAAAGTGGCAGTAAGAGCAGTTTGGCTAAGAAGGGGCAGAAAGCGGGGACTCTCCATAATTGAGTTGCTATAGAAAATGCTACTAGCTGGCAGTTTCTAGCACAATCTTTGGGAATCTTTTATGATTTCTCTATATAATAGAAAATTGTAGGAAAAATAATATATACAAAAGCGTATCGATAGAATCTGGTTAGTAATTTAAACATAAATGTAATGAATAACACTTTTAAAATATTCCCTGGTTTCCCTAAGACTTCTTTTAACCTTAAACTTATCCTGCTTGCCTTAAAAAGTTGTAAATTTCACTCAAATTAGTCGTAATACCCAATAAATTTAAAACCCTAAACGTAATTTATTCCATGGCTCGCTTTAAATATAGTATAAGCTAACCTGCTGGCAGCCACTGGTGTCAACTCGCTGAAAATGACTTCATCTCATCTCCGCCCTGGTGAGGGTAGACCAAATGTTCCATTATCACAGTTCAATCTACCTTGCGCATCCGGCACGTTCCTCCAGCTGCTATCCACGGCGCTATCCTGGCAGGAAGCCTCGGAGACAATCAAATCCTGCTGCCTCAGGTGTATTCACAGTGTAGGAGTCCCTGTGTGTGTTTGTCAACGACAATGAGCTTGTCCTGCTGCTGCTGCCGTCGTGCCCTAAAATGCTGCCAGTCAGGCCATGTTAGCCAGCTTTGTAGTCAGCAGTCAGCAGTTGTGCTGCCTGTTGGCAGCCCAAATTGATTTCCACCGGCAAGCGAGCGATTCGCACAAAGGAGGCATTCGGCAAAACTTGAAACTAGTTTATCAAGTGCCCCCAGTCCCTCTTCAGTGCCCCAAAGCCTCCACTCTGGCCCGGTCCGTCTGGACCACAACAATTGTGTGTTAATTAAATTTTCAACAATGCCTCAGACGACCGACCGCACAAGTGCTGCTGGCTGCTGCCGGCCAGCAAACATTTTTTGGCATACGAATATTACATTTGCGGCCAAGAACAAACGCAAAAATTTATTATGTGTCAGCAGCCACAGCTGAATTCCTTCACTTTGCTCTGTGTGCTTCTAAGTGGGCGAACCTTTGTCTCTACTTTGCTCTAGACTTTTGTTATTTTGACGTGTGTGGGCACTGAAAATAAAATATGGCACTTAGGCTTGTGAAATAAATCTTTGGGAGTCTGAGGAAATAAATATTTAATTTTCATTATATTAATCGAACAATTAACAAATTAATTATTAAAATAATCTTCTATTAAACGCAAACATTTCTTCGAGTGCCTCAGAGCCGAGTTAAAAATGACGTTGGTCAAGTCGCTGACAGCCACTAGGGGTCGGTGCTGGCTCTGTTGGGAAGCTGCCCGACGAAATGATTGCAGGAAGCCTTTGGGGGAGGCGGCGGCTGTGTAGGGTCCTCACCAGCCAAGAGGCAACAGGGGGCAACTATGGCAAATCGAGACAGTTGGCAGAGACCTAACCCCACGACAGCGCCATGCGCCATGAAAGAGCCATAATAAATCCTTTGATGCTATTTTCAGCCAAAAGCCAAAAGTAGAAAAATATTTTTTTTCAGGCACCACCACCGCCCCGTAACTGTTTTGTTGCCTTTCCTGTTGCCACCTGGGGTGGCTTATTCGCTTATGAAAAATGCTGTGCGACATTGGTATCTCTCCCCCCTCACCGTTCTCCGAATTTAACAGCAGCGTCCCAGAGCCCCAGCATCCCTCCCATCCCAATTCTTCCCTCCAGCAATCCATCTATCTCTCTATCTGTGTATCTTTTGTGTGGCTCGGTTCACGTAACGAGTTGGCGAGCATATAACGCTCCATTGATGTGGCAAGTTGATGCCGAAGCGAGCTGAAAATTCAGATTGCACAATTTTGTATGCCACGGCAAAAGGATTTAAATGAGCTCTCCCCGGCGGTTCCGATGGGATGGGAAGGAGGAGGAGCCGTCTGTCCTGACAATTTCCATGGAACATTTTTCCCTGATTTTGAATTCCGTTTGTCCTTCGACCAGGGAAAAGGGGTGTGCTACAAGCATAGATGGAATTGAAAGTGAAATTAAGCAAGGACGGGCAAGGATTTTCCACCAGGTTGCAGTTTACGAGAGATAGAAGGGAAGGGAGGGAGAGGGGAAAGCGTCAGCCTGGTTTGACATCGAAAGGTTGATGACGCGGTGAATGACACAAATTGCTTGATTGATTGCTTGATGCATTGAGAGGTTGTCCACTCGTAAAAGAATGATATTCCATTATATCTAGATTTTTTAATGGCTGACCCATAAAATGGGAAAGAACGTTAAATGAATCAAAAGTACTGTAAGTTAGAAATCAGTTAAAATTCCTTTACACTTGGAAGAGCTACAAATCTATGAATAAATGTTTAAACAATTATGTTTCAAATGTTAAAAGTATTTAAATTGTATGCCAGTACTATAAACTCAGACTAAATATTTTAGAAGAATATTATTTCCTTCCTAAAGAAATATATAAACAATTGCATTAAGAATTTTAATTTATTTACAACATTAAATACTTCAAGAATCCATCTAACTCGGCCTATCTGCTATCCAAACTCAATAATATATCTATTCTGGATGTAAATTGTGCAATTCAAACGCTGATTAAGACCGTCCTAATGTTGTCCAATATTAATTTGAGCCCTTGGGTTAATGACATTTGCATAGACACTCAGACCTCAGACCCTTAGCCGCCGCCGCCGCCGGCCAAGTTCCGTCAGCGACGTCGTGAAATTGAGTTTAGCCACCTGGATTCGTTTTGCATTTGCACCTTGGGCCAGGGCAAGGTGCCTTCCCTACACTTCAAATGTCAAGCCGTCACTCACACCTCTCCAGCTTCTCTCAGGGACTGAGACTGAGTCTGAGTCTGGGTGAGAAGGATTTGAACCTGAGTCTGAGTCTGAATCTGAATCTCAAGGAGCCACGCCAACGGCAACTTGACTGCAGGATAACTCAGCGCAGCGCAGAGCACAGTTGGCCACCTTTTGTGCCTGAGAAATGGTAGCTGCTGGTCATACACTGTGAGAAATCTAGGGGATTTTCTTATTTTCTTATTAACTTTGTTCTGCTTTTACTTCTAGATATTTTAGATATTTTCTCACAGTGCCTCTCTATGTCTAGAATATATATATCGCTATCCTGGGTCCAACACCAGACGCGCTCTTTATGTAAATCTGATTTATTTGCATGTCAAAGTGGAGGCAGCAGCATGGCGCATTCTTTGCCGGCGTCTCATTAGGAAAACGCCCACTCGACTCCCACATAGAAGGACCTTGTGCCTACCCAAAGGACACCCCCAACCCAAGCCCCCAACCCAAGCCAGAGGCCCATTCATCTAGGAGCTGTCTCAAGGCAGAGAGAATCGCTGATTCAGTATATTTTCTTAGCGTTTTAGAATAATTGCAGGCGTTTAATTTAATTGCGCTCGCCGTGGATTTTCCAAGGGGAGGCTGTGGAAATTGGCAAAAACAATTTGGATAAAAAGCGCGTGCAAATTTAATTAGTAGCAGACAAAGTGAAGATGAAGCGACGTCCTGAACCCCAACCAGAAATGAGAAATTTTTGCGTATTTTATGTGACAAGTTGATGCCTCGAAGTTGCTGCTGCCGCTGCTGCTGTTGTTTTTTATTCGCGTCCTCCTGGCATTGTCGGTTGACTTTGGCGCCTGTCATCATCGTAACTGTCAGACGCATATGTGAAATTCATTTTAAACTGCAATAAAAACTGAAAGAACAATGAAAGTTTGCCGCAGGCGACAGGATGAGGTTTTTTTGGGGTTCGTTGGAGCCCCCACACTTAAACGCACACCGCACAAAACCTGTTCGTTCTCCGCCAGCTACAATGACGCACTTGGGAACCTTTGTGTAATTGTATTTTGCGATGCTGTCTTGGTCGTGGTCGAGGATATTTCACACTGAAAACTATGGGGTTGTAACCCCAAATCACAGGGGATTCCCGAGATGCTTTTATTGCGCCAAGATTGAAAATAGATTGGGGATTATTGGGGATAAATCAATGAAATGTAGGTAAGCAGGAACAAGAGTATTTTCAATTACTCCCAGATGGTTTTAAAGACGGGAAATGAAATCGTGTTAGGAAACAAATAGGTTTCAATCTATGTCTGGGAAATACTCGATTCAAAATCCTCTTATTCTGTTGTTTAATTATTATAAATGTTACTTTATTAATATTTAACAAATGTACTCTGAAAGGCCCTTGAAAAATTGTTTAACTTTAAAAATATTAACTAATAAGAGTAAAATTTTAAAAATCTTTAAGCCTGAGCCTCTTCTCCGCCAGCCCCTAATACATAAGTCCTTCTGCCGACAAGATAATCGGCGGCTTAGCGTCCAAAAAGAAAGCAGCTATCAGGACTGAGATATAGATCGAGGGGAAGAGGAGTCCTCCCTCCATAACTGGCGTCACCTTTTGGATCCACGGTGCAGCAAGCACGTGCTAGCAATGACAGTAACGAAAACGCTCATAAAGAGTCATCAAATTTGCCTGGACCCGCAAGGAGGAGAAGACCGAGACCGAAAAACAAAAAAAAAAACAAAAGACAAACAAGCTAGCGGCCAAGCTGACGTGGCAGCAGCAGGATAAAGAGCAAAAGAAGCAACTCAAACTATGCAAATGACGGACACAAAGAAGGCGGGATGAGGGAGGATGAGAGGGAGGATCCCGGGGAGCTCTGCGGAAGGATCATTGTGCGTGCCTTGTGGTAATTTCTTGAGTGCATGTGGGACAAACACAAAAGCCACCGCATGCCACGCAGCCAGTCAAGCTGCCAGCGTTAAATGCAAATGTCCTTCGGTTCGGAGCCAAAGCAAGAGCCTGTTTCTGGCACACACACACTCGGTGCCACCCCCTCTGCTCCCTACTCTCCCCACTCTCCTGCTGCTTCAGCCACCTGGAACACCCTCACACACGATTTCAATTAGCCCATCGATGGCTGATTGGCTCCGCCAGGGCTCCGGTGCTTGAGGACGAGTGGAGGTCCTCGTTTCTTGTGCCAGGAAATCGTGTGTCACCTAATGGCTGCAGGTTTATGTGCATATATCAAAGCGCTACCTCAGCCACTCTAAGACACTGAATTAGTGTGCAGGCCATAGGGATGTGGGCGAAGTCTGGCAGTGATGGTACTCAGTACTTGGCTTTCGTCTGTTGTCACCTCAGTTTTGTGGTGCTATAAAGCCATAAAGTTGTCGAAATATCTAGGAAATACCTAGAGGGAAATGTGATGGATAGAATACTATAGAAATGTATTATTTGTATTATTTATTTATGATAAATTCTCAAAGATATGTAGATATATTTTTTACCAAATATATAAGAAAACAAGAGTATCCTTGCTCGGCAGCTCGTGACAGGTTGGCCATTGGGATCGGTGGTTAGGTGCCTGGGGAGACTGCTTGGGCTTTCGTCACATGGAAATCAATTTTCGTGCCGAAAACGAAATTGAATTTGTATGTGAATACAATTACATAAACTTCCGTTTCCGCTTTGTCGTCGTTGTCGTCGTCGCCGCCGTCCTTGAGTGAGCGCCAGCGAGTGCGTCTTTGTATTAAAATTGAATTATTCTGTTTGATTTCCTGCACAAGCCAAAATGATGCGGCATATGGCACCCAGACCCTCATCCGGCATCCGGATCCCTTTACCCACACTGCTGGGTTGGGGTTTTTTGGCTTTGGGTTCTCGGTCCTCGGTTTTGTGCAGACTGCTCATTTCCTGACCGAAAAAGCGAAATCGAAGTGCTGGAAAAAGGCGAGCGAAAATGATTTGCATATGTCATTGGCACTCGCAAATGCCGCAATGCGTATGTGTGGCTTGTTCTCGGGGTTTTGGGCGATTTGTCGAGTAATTAATGACATGCCGACTGACCCGAACTCGGTTTTAAGTCCCGTAGCATCTACCTGATCCCGGGCACAGGACTCGGTCTCCCTCTGCTGGGGCGGGCCTTAACACTTGTCGCGCACACACCCCGAAAATGATGTTGTCTAATGGCTGCTGGGGCCGCTGAGGGATTGCCAGCGACATGCAAAGCCACAATCAGGACATCAGCATATCAGGACATCGCAACACGGTCCCATGTTCATGTTGTCCACGCCCCTGGTCCCTGTAGCCAGTACCCAGTTCCCTGTTTCCAGTTTCGCATCTCCTAGTCTCACACGTGTTGCTACACATAAAAAAAGAGATTTTTAGTCAAAATTTGGACAGTAAAATAAAATTTAGGGAAGACCAAATAATAGTTTATTGAGAATAAATCATAGAAGAGTCCTCTAAAATTAGCTTTATTATTTAAAACTATACAAATTCTCTTTATCTCTTTCTTTAATTAAGAATCTTTAAATAAAAAAAAATAGCTTTGAACTTTATTACACTACAAGTAAACCCAAAATAATTCTCTTAAATTTTAGTGACTTAATTTATCTGACTTGCACTGTGACTTTTGTTAAATATTAAACAAGCATTACACTTCTTGGTAGTCAAACTTTTAAGTTAATTAAACCAGAGTTTTTAAAAGCTTAACAAAATGCCGGGTAAAATTTCACAAGTTTAGGAAAAACTTTTCCCGAGTGTGGCCTGTGGCTTTTCACGTTTTCACAAGGGCAAAAGGGCAGCAGAATTAGCAGGCCAACGTCAGACAATGAGGGGAACACGGGGGGCTACCCAGCATGGCGGCGCGTGTATTTCCGCTTCCTTGGCCGCAAATTGATGCAACCCTTTCGCTTAACTCTGTGTGACGCCTCCTGTTCTTATTCTCTTTTTTTGTTTTTTGCAGATATGGCCGCTGGGTGACACGACGCGTGGCCGTCATCACCATCGCGGCCATTTGGCTGCTGGCCGCCTTCGTCTCCTTCGTGCCCATCTCGCTGGGCATCCATCGGCCGGACCAGCCGCTAATCTTCGAGGACAACGGCAAGAAGTATCCAACGTGCGCCCTGGACCTGACGCCCACCTACGCCGTAGTGTCCAGCTGCATCAGCTTCTACTTTCCCTGCGTGGTCATGATTGGCATCTACTGTCGGTAAGTCACCATGGGAAAATCAGGGTTAAGTGTGGGTATGTCTTTTAGGGATTTAAGTTAATAAAAATAAAGTTAAAAAATGTATTTTTTTAATCCCTAAATTCTTTCTAAATGTTTTAATTTTTGTGTTTTAAAAAAACATAAAATTTTTCCTTCTTCACATCGCTCCTTTAGACTTTAATATTATTTTAATTTTAAATACATAAATCATCTTTACTTTTTATTCTAGGAAAATGACTAAGAGTTGTCTCCATTATTTTTTTATTTTTTCTTATCCAACACCAACAACTCGTCCGAGATTGCGGCAAAACTTTCGCCGTGCATAAAACATGAAATGCATAAAAGAAGGAAAGATATTTTCAAAACGCCTTCAGCCTGCAATTATGTAGATACAAATAGCCCAAGGTTTGCGTTATGTTTGCTCATACAGAAACCACAAGGCAGGAAAACTTCCTTCAGGCCAACCGAAACTTTTGCCCGAAATCTTTGCAAATGAAAACAAAGCGTGAACTCAAATGTTTTTATGCGCTTACCAAAAATAAAAGAAAAAATACGGAAGGCAGAATAAATGCAAGCTTATTTACATACATACATATATCCGAAATGGTTATATACCCTTTTTTGCAGGGAGTTTAGGGTAAGGAAAATATAGCTTAGACAAATTAGAATTTGATAAAAAATCGAGTTAAGTATTTAGGAAATTTAAGAAATGATAAGTGTCTTTTAAAGAGAACTGATTTAACTTATTTTGAAGCAAAGTAAAAAAAATAAATTGGTTTAAAAGGAGGTTATTTTATAGGATAAACAAGAAACAAAAAGAGGAGAAAGTAGCTCCCAAAGGATGTAAAAAAATGGAATGCAGATATTAATATCAAATTTAAAGACAAAATTGCTCTTATATCATAAACAAATCAGAATAAAAATAATAGATTTAATAGATTTATATATCCATCAAACACCTTTATGCTTTTTAAGTACCCCACCGATAGAGCATTACCAACGGAAAGCAAAACAAATGGAGAAAGCCACCGAGGCAGAAGTAGTAAAAAGTAAATAATAAAATGTTGTAAAAACTGACGAAGTTAGCTGCGCTATCGCTATGCTGAATATATCAGAAAAATGCCACAAGGACTTCGTGTTCCGAAATGGCCCCCAGGCACGAGAGGAAGACAGCAAGGAGGCTCGAGGATTGAGGGCTTCGGGATGGGGTTGGGGTTCTCCGTTGGGTTGAGCAAATAAGCGCACGCATTAGTGTCCGTCTAAGTAATCCCCAGGAGCGGCGAGGAAAAAGACTTGGGCGTGTGCAAAGGGACTAGGCAAGGACACACTGCCACTCGCACCCGCACCCGCACACACAGCAACAGGATAGCGATAGCTGCTCATCAACGTTTCGCCCAGCGGCACGTTGCCATTTTAGCTTAACGAGATTTGCAGCCATTGGCCAGGACCCCGGCTCCTGCCACGTCCTTCTTCCCCATTCTCTCTCTGTGTTCGCACAAATGGATCCCCCGGTGGTTAGCATTGGAATTTTCTATCAAATTTCGGTTAAATTACAGAATAAATATACTTTTATCGTCATAATTTGTGCCTGGGCCTGCTTAGGTCGTGTTATCCTTTTTATGTGCCCATTGGCCATTGGCCATTGGCCAGCAAATACTCTTACCAGTAACATATGCCTTCTCTCCAGTTTATTTGTTGGCTGCCACGGGGCAAGCAAGCAACAACTCGAGTGGAAGATGGGATATGTGATAGCAGCACATACGTTGCGTATACGCAGTGTGCGCCTCCCTGGAGCCATTGTTGTTGTCGGCTGCTGGTCCCAGATCGCATCTAATTGACATGCCAAGTGGCCCCAGTGAATAATTATCATATCAATTACAAGCAGTAACTACAAAGCCCCGATAACTGGTAACCAGTTGCCAAGCAAAACAGGCAGCTAAATCATGACAAGCCATTCAATTAGGTGACAAAATAATTGTCATTAATTGGGATTACACAGGGAATAGCTATAAAGATGATATAGTTACGGCAAAATGACATTTAAAATAAAAACCTTAACAAAAATGTAACATATTTTAGTCTATAAAAATATTATAAACTTTTTCATAAAGATTTTTGTGATGTAATCATAATTTTACTACCTCTTAACTCCCTCTCCAGGCTCTACTGCTACGCCCAGAAGCATGTCAAGTCCATCAAGGCGGTGACCCGGCCCGGCGAGGTGGCCGAGAAGCAGCGCTACAAGAGCATCCGTCGACCCAAGAACACGCCCAAGAAGTTTAAGGTGCGGAATCTGCATCACAGTTCGCCGTACCATGTGTCCGATCACAAGGCCGCCGTGACGGTGGGCGTCATCATGGGCGTGTTCCTCATCTGCTGGGTACCCTTCTTCTGCGTGAATATAACGGCCGCCTTCTGCAAGACCTGCATTGGAGGACAGACCTTCAAGATCCTCACCTGGCTGGGCTACTCGAACTCGGCCTTCAATCCGATAATCTACTCGATCTTCAACAAGGAGTTCCGCGACGCCTTCAAGCGCATTCTGACCATGCGAAATCCCTGGTGTTGCGCCCAGGATGTGGGCAATATTCATCCGCGGAACAGCGACCGCTTCATCACGGACTATGCCGCCAAGAATGTGGTGGTGATGAACTCGGGCCGCTCCAGCGCCGAACTGGAGCAGGTGTCCGCAATTTGACCAAGAGGCGGCTGCCTGAGCCTCGCCTGTTGCGCCGGCGGATGCTGTGGATGCGGTGGCCTGCGGGTGGACGACGACGACGATGGAGCGCTAACCACGCGCTACGTCCCATGAGATTCGGTCACGGCGGCCACGGCCACCATTGTGGAGACCGTGGAGGCCGCACAGATGGAGACGGAGCTGCTCTAGGTTCCTATTCCCAGTCCCGTGACCCCGGACAACCTTCCAGGTCCTGGTGCCCACCCCAAAGACCGACCCAGACCCCTCTCTGCAAACCTGTAAGTATTATCAGCGCGTCCCCGAGACTAAGCAATCAACTATGCGTATACTTAATCGTACGAGTGTCTAGCTGTAAGTACCCCTAGGAAATCGAAAACGAAATCGATACCCAAAACAAAACAAAACAAAAAATATAACCCAATAACAACCAACACTTGAACCCGAAACGTGATTAGGTCTAAGATCTTCAAAGCCCATCAGCGAAGAGCTTCTACGTAGTTAAGTTTCTGTTTGGATATTCATGGCTCATGCCGTTCATGGCTCCATGCAAATGCGATTATTATGGAGTGACACATGTCACTTGCCACACTTCTCACCCGCATAGACACACACACAGAACACGCACAACAAACACAACACTCTCCAGTTCCATGAAATACCCTGTGCTGGGTTGAAAGTATCGCCTGCCTCCGGGCGGCTAACTAAAATGCTCAAGTTGGATGTTATATAAAAACTAGTTTATTTTTTAAATATATTATTTTTCTACCGTAAAACCAGATATTTATATACCTAAAACTGTGGCTCCCCATTAAGTGGTAGCAAAAGCGTAGCCTACATCGTGGGGCCCTCATATCGGAGCCACGCTTTTACATTTGATTTATTGATGAGAATTTATGGCCACTGAACGAACAGCAGCAAAGGTCTGCCAGCTGCACTCGTAAATCATGCAAAATGATTATTGTTGTTATTCTTATTATTATTATTGCGAGCACTCTAAAGCCCCCGCTATGTAGTAAATGTTATGTTTAGTTCGGAGTGCCTCTCCGGCATTTTATGGCCAAAGTTTGCAGACTGATTTGAATTTATGCGCCAAAATCTGTTCCACAATAGCCAGCCGGCGATGTTAATTAAGCCAACTGTGATTGACACCAACCAGTTGGTGGAAAGGGAGTGGCCTGGCAGGGTTAACCTTAGCCCGCGAAGCCTCTTTCGGGAAATACTAACTGATTACCGGCGGTGATTTAATGAGCCGCACCTGGGAAAACAAGGCCATCTCAGCTGCTGCCACTGCTGCTGCCCGTTGGCGTAATGAACATGTTGCTCCAGGCATCGCCTCGCCTGTCTGGTGTCCTGGATCCTGAGTGAGGAAAACAAATGTAAACAGTTTGCTCTTCACGCCATGATGAAAAATTATGCCACCACGGCGAGAAAAATAAACGAAAATGTTTAGTATTTATGGGTTTTCTTTACCGTTCCGATAAAGTCATAAATAAAAAGTTAATAGATTAAACTTGAAGAGGTATAAAGGGGTAATTGATTTGTTTATTAACTTGTTGTTGAGAAATCATTAACAATTTCAATAAAAAAATGTAGAGGTCTTTATCATAGAAAATAGTTTATGCCAAGAATGCCATTTATTTTCATTAAAAGAAATATATTTTAGATTTCTGTTTATTTTCTATTTCAGAGGTTTCCTTTTATTGACAATACATTTTCCCTCAGTGCTGCTTCTGCTCGGCTTTTCCCCCGCAGGCACTCGAGTTTCAATTCCAGTTATTTGCGGATGCCGCAACTCTTGCCTCAGTCCTTGCCGGGTTCTGTTATTAATACAAAGTACTTATGTTGGCCCCGCTCCTGCGTCCTTCATCCTGGGGCCTCTTCCCCCACCTTCTATCCCCTGCAATCCGCTTACAACTTTTTCAGTCTTTGTTTATTCGATTCCCTTTCGCGCGCACGCTCTTTCTCTCCTTTCCGTATTTATTTTGGCAGTTTATTAAAACTTTGGCGCTGCTGCTTTCGTCATTTTAATTACAATACGCACACAGCACAAGAGCGAAGCGAGAGGCATTTGTTATCGAGGCGGCCACGCCCACCCAGATACGCCTCCTGGAACGCCCCCCAATCGGCATTGCCACAACTGGCACGCAATCAATTCAAACTTCAACTTCGAACTCGACTTTGCACGTGTCGCAGGCTCGCAGGCTGGCAGGGAGAAAGGCTTGGAATTTTTGGGTTAGCAGAGGGGCTCTCAGGCTCAGAGTGCTTTATGGCACACACGGAATGGCCTTGCCAGCGCCCCCATTCCAAATTCCACTCGGGTTTATTTGGGGCACCCCCCTTTTGACTTTGACTTTGGAATTTGTCGCAACAAAAAATAAGAGAAAAAGAAAGAAATGGCGAGCGCATGATAAATGTGCGTGGCAGCGGCCATAAGCCTTAACCCATTATGCCCCGAAATTTGCTTACATTCAATATTGATTGAAATAAATCATCAATTATACTCGGCCAGACCGCAGGAGAAGTGATACTTGAGGAAGGCTTTCAAGCGGATCCTTGAAAAGTTGGAAATTTAATATCACAGAAAAGTTTGAAACCGAATCCTTGGACAAAACCCACTTAAAAGCTTTTAAATTGTACGAAAATATTATATAAATTTAATTAAAACCCACCAAGACTCTGAGTCGAGTGTAGCTAATCGCTTGAATAAGCTCTGGGAATATTATTGGAACTTCTCGAGGCACTTGTCCTTTGTCAGACGTGGGTTAAGACCTTTACACCATAACCCCTTCGATTCGGCTTTACATAATTAAGATAATGCCCCGCAGCTTTGCTTTGTTTTCCTTTCTCGTTATACGACTTCCTGTTTTCCCTTCTCTCTCTCCCTCTCTGACTCTCTCTCTTTGTCGATTTCCCAGTTTTCCTGTATTTTTCCCAGCCTTTGTTCATCTTTGATTTGCTAGAAGCAATTTGATGATTGCTACTATTGCTCAAGATCCGGTCTCTCGCCCTTTGTCCTCCAATCAGGAGAATGGATTCTGTGTCTTTCGCGAGTTTTAATTGAAACATTTGACATCCCGAAACTCAATTGTCAGCCTGTCTATCTCTTTGGCCCTACCATCCCTTTGGCTGTCTGCTGCTTCTAATTGTATTAGCCAGATTCATGTTAGATGGCTACGTGACCGGCATGTACGATGGGCAAGCTGTCTGTGCCGGGAATTCCGAGAGAAGAATAGCCAGGCAGAACATGCCCTTTCATTAGCATAATCGCCGCACAACAAAAAACACAAAATCCTTAAAAAAATAAAGAAAATTAATGAAGTGGGGGGCGAGCTTCTTTAAAAGTCTGTACATTTGCTGCTTAAATAAACAGATTCCACGTAATTGCTTTCGAAATTCAATTATTTGATGGCAAATGCATGTCAATAACAGCCGCAAACCATTACATTTTTTCCCCTCAACTGAACGTGTTCGAATTTCTGTAAAAAATAAAGCACACAAATGAGCATTAAGTAAATATTTGCCGGCAATCGACGAGTGTTCAAGTTAAACTTTTAATTTCCAATGGGAAAAATTTCGTGTTGACTTCTGGCTTAGGTTACAGACGAAATATATACATATATGTGTATGTGTGTTTATTTTGCTCAGATAACACTTCAAGGACTCAAGGACTTAGGCCAAGTTCAATATTTTATGTCGCCTGTCTGGCTGGCTTCTTGACAATCCTTTAGGCAGCCATCTGGCTAATCCCATGTATGCATAATGGATCGTTTATACAAAAACATATATTCAATTGGCAATCCTTTGAGCCCGCTTTAAAATCTGTGTTTGTACACATGTTTAAATTTGGCATTTCCCGTTAACATTTTCCATTTCCCCAGCCGGGCGATGAATGTCAACATTTCGCATAAATTGCATGTCGATTGCCAAAGCGGTCGCTTTCCATTTTGGACATTTTTGGAGTGGCGGGAGGCCATTGACGTTGACTGGTTTAGGCTGATTGATTGATTGATGGATGCTTGGCGGGATAGATGGCTGAATGGCGGTATAGATGGTTTTTGTGCCCAACGAATTTGCTGCTTCACTGGCCATGTTTCTCATCTCCCGCTCTGTGTGGGTGTTTTGGTTATTCTTGGGCCTTCTAAGCACTGCCAACTATCAACAGTTGGCCGCCAAAAGTTTGGCGCTCCCTGCTTGGCTTAACTTTGGCTATATTTTGGCATTTTTACAACTTTTACGCCTGCCAGTGTTTATTTTGCTTTACGACTTTCCACAAATTCCCGCAGTTTCAGCTTACACACAGTCTTCCTTATGGCTTTCTTCCTTTTCCTCTTCGCTCTCTCTCACTTTCTCTGGTTTTCCTTCTAAGCACAAAATCTTTTCCTGGCGCGTGTCATTTTTGTTGCCTACTTTCCGGCTGAGCTCGCATTCCAGCGCCACATTGCGTATACGCAACGTATGCCTCCGCGAAAAACGTTTTATTGCCAACATCGCCTGGCGTGCTAATTTATACCTTAGGCCTTATACAGGGGCCACCAGGCCTTAGTTTAATATCTCTCACAGCCCCAGTCACGCCCCGAATGGATCGTAAAAAGCCAATTTTAATCACAATTTCTTGGTTTTCGGGCGCTTACTTGGCGGGGTTTTCACATAGGCAAATTAGCGAAGGCAATTCGATCGGACAGCAAGGCATGTGTGATGCGGAGGAGAAGCTCATGTATTTTGTTACATTTTCCAATATTTTCTATGATTTTTATATGTGCTAGAATTAAATTTCGTTAAATTAATGCAAGTGCGAAATTTATGCCATAAAGCAAAAAATGTTTAGCAAAATTGTTATTATTTTTACATTTTTATTATTTTGTCTTTAGGGCAACATCTCGCATGACAGACGACGCACTGACCTCGAGTCCTTCTAAGATTTCTGGCAACGGGCCCACCTCGATGCGGAATTGCTGCTGCAATGAACTTGACATTTAACTCGTAACCCCTGACCTCCTCCTGCCACGAGCAGCTCTGTGCGTATACGCAATCTTTGACATTCGGTCAACTTAAAGTGCTTTAAGTCGCCTCTAAGTTGTTCGCCAGCGAAGTTTCATTTGATTTTCAGCTTCTAGGCGACGCCCGCAGAAAGTTACGTGCGTCTTTTTGTTCGCCAGATAACTAGGCGACGAGGGAGGAGGAAAACTTTATGCAGCTGAAAGTTTTGTTCCGGCGCTGCAACAATAACAAATATAAGGAAAAAGTTTAGATAGTTTCCCACCCGAACCCCTGACGTTCCACCTGCTGCTGGCGCAGCTTGCAATTAAAATTAAAATTATGTGCCTCAGTCGCATTTTAACTCAACCGAAATGCAGAAGAGCGCCGCAACCTCGAAATCATTTTCGTAATGCAATTCCTCCCCCCGTTCTCCCGTCGTTTGGCTTGAATTTAATTCGAAAACAAATTCAATTTAAGGCAAAAGTTTTTGCGTAATATATTATGTCGAATGAGTTCGAGTATCGAGTGAGTTTGCCACTTAAAATCAACAATTATTCAATCCTCCATCGGGACGGTTATTGCTGATCCACTGATTCCCGCCGATTTAAGCTGCACTCAATCGATTTTCATATCCAAGGCTGCCTCACACGGGATGCATTTTAATTAAGAAAGAAGCCCCCGGTGTCCCGGCCTACACTTTTTATTGTTTTCTGTCAAGGATGTGTCGCCTTGACATGCCACCGCTGCCGGTCTGCAGCTTGCAATTTTAAACCCAAATTGAATTACTTCTTCATCGCCGGCATCGTTGCCGGTCTGCTGGTCCCGAGCTTCCCTCGGCTCCCTCGGTTTTCCCCCATTTTCCCCGAGGGCTGTCGAGGCCTTTGCCTGCCTGACAACCCGCATTTTTGACGAGGCTTTAAGAATGTCGCCAACGAAAAGGTGAAATAGAAGGCGAGAATGTCGAGCCAAGAGTGTTAATTGATCTGGGGAAACTCTAAGAATTTGAGACATGGCGAATTTAGCTTGGGGAAGTCTACAAATATTTGACAGTTCTTTAAAACTTGATTAACATTTTTGTTAAAATACCAGTAAGCTGGGCTTAAGTTTAAGTTATATTCTGTGGGTTAGGAAATCATTCCTCAGGCTTGATAAAAATTAAGGTAATCCTAAATCTGTAGAATGAAATCAGCACAAAAAGTAAAATGTTTTCTATTGAATTTTAACAATTAATGCCTCTCCAATTCGATTCCCGGTAGAATTGGCATTCACACCGCAAAATAAAATATTCAAACACCCAGAGCTACATTTGTGAGTGAGAAAATCTAATTAAATACTCCGCATTTAAAAAAATATTGCTACAAAAGTATGAATAACATTTGATTATGGCATAACGAGCCGGACGAAGCGGCATTCCGCAAATTTCACAAATGATTTATATGGATTTTTAGACCATTTCCGCCCCCTGCCATCACTTTGAACATTTAATTAATTGCTAAATATTTGCACAAAGGCAGCAACTGGCTGGACCAGGACCTGGCCGCAAATTAAACAATAACAGATCGAGAGCGAGCGAGAGCCAGCACTTCAAACGGAATTTATTTGTTAAAATATTGTTTCGCCCCACCGCCGGATGATTTCCCAATTAAAGTCGAATTTCCGACTGGCCGAAAACTAAAATCCAGGCCAAAGCCAAACCAGGCAGGACGAGCAAACCAAGCCTCTGCCCAGCGGTTGCCTCGTGTGCTCCTGACAGCTGCCCGCTCGGGGGCCTAGGGGGACTGGGGTATGCCAACTGAAGGGTGGATCAGGGAAAGTGTCCTGCCGGAGCTGCGAGGCAACAATGCAGGCGTGAACATAAATTTCAAGCTTCAGTGAACGACCCAGGGCCTCCTCCTGCCTCCCGCCCGGCCCCTCCTGTTTCGTCCTGGCTAAAAGTGCCAAAGTTTATTATTAAATTATGTTTGGCAAATAAAACTGTTGAAGGAAAAATCAATTTTCGGAACTTCTCTCTCAGCTTTCGGCTGCTCCTGACAATGCCCACTGTGGAGTGTCCTTTTGTCTCTGTGCCTTCCTTGTATGTTGTGACCGAGTGAACCCAACTAATCAAATTATGCTTATTTTTAACAAAAAAAAAAAAGTTCAGCTCCAACCCAAAAAACAATTCTTCTCAGCCTTCTTCGGTCTATAATTTTTTCCTTTCGGAAAACCCTTTTCGATGCTGGTAATCGAATATTCCCCAACTCCCCCTCGTTCGACCATCGTTAGCGTTAACGGCTCTTCAACTCGCTGGACGAGACCGCAAAAATAGCCGTTGACATAGCCCCCAAATCGATTCCCGATATATAGAGATATATATATACACATAGACATTGAGACCACCCCGCATGTCGCATGCGAACCCGTATTTTCGAGGACCTAAAATAGCGCAAGTTCCGTTTAGCAGCTGAAAAACTGAAATACTCATATTGAATAGGCAAATTCCCAGGTCAGGGTATAGGTACACTGCGGAAAAAGAAGGATATTTAGCTTGGTAAAGGATTTAAATTGATTTTTAAGAAATGAAAGAGAATTGACTTAGTTTTCAAGAACTTTAATTAATAAACTAAGAATGCTGACCTCTCAGTTTGTTTTCTGACTTTTAGACTCTTCGGATCAATTGTTTTGAGTGTTTTCTAATTATTATATTTATTATATTAAATATAAAACAAAAGACCTAAGCTCCACTAATGCTGACAGTGGACAGTTCTTAAACTGTCAATTTAATTTCTTTATTTTCCAGAATTATATTTCTTTAAAACTATATCAATTCATACACATTATTTTACCGTGTACAGACAAATAGAAAGAGGTGGCCAATACAGCTAAAAGAGACGGGTATAGAGAGAACGAAAGAGAGGGCAAGAGAGAGGCTGACAGCTTTCTTTATAGAATTACTTCTGGCGCAATAACTTTTCCAACTGAACGAGCCGCTGATGGAGCACACTCGCTCGCTCCTCCCGCACTCCGCCATGGCTCCCTTCCTGCGTCCTGTTTCGTCCTCTTTCATTCCATTCATTGATTTGCCTGCCTTTTGCCTTGGCCAACAACTAGCGACGGAGCCTGGACCAGAGCTGCGACCTGGCGGCCATACATATATCCGTGTTGCTTCATCGGCCCTCGCCCCTTAACCTCCTGGCGGTCGAGAGGCCGTAAATGACCCCCAACGACAAAAATAGTTTGCGGTGAACTCGTCGTCTCTCTGTCCTGGTCCTTGCCTCGTCAGCTCGCTAGCCCTCGCTTAGCTCTATTATTTATTAAATTACCCAGCCGCCTTTTCCAATTTGCCTAAATCTCGATTTTTAATTTCCTCTCCTCATTTCCCCTTAACCCTCCAGCTGGGCAGAAGACCATAAATAATAATGGCAGGACAACAAGGGTTTAAGGTTTTGTGCCAGCTCAGCTTGTCCAAATTTGTTTTGATATTAAATTTAACTCAAACGGGCTACGAGTTTAGTTTCCACTATAAAATAGGTAACTGATATTAATTTTATTAAAATTTTTCTTTCTTTAAAATGGTTTTGTATTAAATAAACAGAGACTGTCATCTCTTGTGTAAACAATTTCTTTAATCCTATAAGCTTAGAACCTTTGAATTCCGGCTATTTGCCAAACAAATTTGTTTATCAATTCCCATGTTAATTTGTTAGCTTTATTCATTAGTAATTCCTATTCTTTTTTCGAATGAACTCTGCGTATGTTTTATATTTTTCTAGGCAAATAAATCGTTTAAATAAACATTGCACCAGAAAACTGTTTGCCAAAGCTTTTACCTTTTGCATTTATTTATTTATCTCAGCAAATATGTAGTCGGGTTTTAACAGGGCGAATCAGCTGAAAGAAAATGGCTAAATAGAATCAAAATTGAATTTCTAGAGAATTTCTACAGAACTTCAATTGATTTATAAATAAATTACATTTCATAGAATAGAAAGTCAGTAATTAAGTTGTCAAGAGATAATTCACTGGAAAAGTAAATCCACACTGACGCCAACAATATCACTTCCAAGGAATAATAACTTCAAAAGAAAATTCAGGGAAAGTGTGAATTCCGGTAAATGTATTATAATTAAATTCAGACTCAATTCCCATATTTTCTGTCATTATAATTGAATAGATTTATATTCATTTTCTAGGAAACCCCAAGACCAGCTAGGTGTTAAGTTTGAGTAGCCTGCACTGGTCACTTCCGCTTCCTGTTGCTGTTGTCCTTGCCTTGCCCATTCCCTGTTGTGGGTGTTGCAGCTGCTCCTGTTCCCACTCTGGCCAAGTGGGAAGTGCGGCTAACCAATCACTCGAGTGTCCCGCTGCTTGCTTCGCTCCTCTTCCTTCTGCTCCTCTGAGAGGATAAGACAACGAGGGCCAACAAATGGCGGCTGGCCCGCCTACTGAATTGGCCGGAGGACGAGCCCGATGGATGGCCAAGTGCCGCCGGGCCACTCAGCAATGATTAATTACACTTAATTGTAATTTATGCGGCTCGGGAACGGCTCTCTCGCTCGCCATTCTTCTCCATTAGTCCGGGGCAGGACTCCAGTGTGTCCTGCCACTTTTATTGAAATCTTAGGCCTTTGGGGCCCAAGTCCTGCGAATGTCCTCTGTTCCGCTAATTGGCCATTAAGCTGCCAGGATTTTAAAAGCGTTTAGCGCTGACTCTCGCTTTCGCCGGGGCTTACACTTGACTTTTGTCCAGCAAATTGTGAGGGGTCTCCGGACGGACTGACGGGTGGAGAAGGCCTCCTGCTGCTGGCCAGCAAGATGGCCGACTCATCAGTCTCCGGCTCTGTCTGTGTATATTCCGATATATAAATCAGGCTGCGCTTCCTTGACTTTTCTTGAGGTTGTTTGCTTCCGAAAGCACCGGACATTAATCAGGCGCCGACGACCTCAGTCAATGGGAAATGTTGTTCATTTAATGGCAGCTTGTTGCAGCTTCAATTTATATCAGAGTTCATTTATTTTCCCCGTGTGGCTTTATTTTGGTTTCTTATAAAAATACAAGAAATAATGGTTTTAATTTACAAAAAGTACTCTTTTTTATTTTCAGCCAACAAATAGGAATATATTTTATTGTATAAAACTTTTAGTTAAGGTTACAAATACCTTAAATAAATGCCAGATTCCTCCTTCTCCGAAAACTGTCAAACAAATAAATTAATTTCAAGTTTGAGCAGAAAAACAAGGGAATTATAAACTTGTTTCTGCGATTTGACAGCGCAAAACTAAAGAAAAACTTTATGAGTGCTTCCCTCGGCGACTGTCCCTGAATCAATAATCATTATGGAAAAGTTCTCCCTTTGGATCCTTTTCATTGGACCGTGTCCCTTTCAATGCTGCTGCCTAATTAGATCGGTTTGCAACTCGCGGGAAGTGGCCAAAAGTGCAAAAAGGACAGACCCGGGCTTTCGAGGGAGTGGCGAAGGCGAAGCTGAAGCTGAAAAACTGCAATGAAGCTTAAAGGGGGAAATTCGAGCAGTTTTTCGAGCATAAAAATTACGGGGCAACGTGAGCGTTTTTACGACGAACTGCTGACATAGATTCCGCTCAAATATTTCGCACTACTTTTCATTTTACGATGGCACGCAATGAAAAGTGAAATGCTGAAATGCTGAAAGCCTTTTCTTCCTCATTCTCGCCTTCCTCCTTTTAGCGCGTTCGCCTTTTGTTTACTTAATATTTTGCGCCGCCCTGTTCTTTTTTTCTTCCCCAGTTTTCCCGAGTTTTTCCGGGCCTTTCCCGATTCTGTTGTTGCAGCGAAAATAAAAGCGGAGCAGCGCAAACAATGCGCCGAGTGATTGCCGTGAAACATGCTGCGATTTTTAGCCCCCGACACGCCCATCAGCTGCCAACTCCGCCCTATCCATCAAGCCATCAAGCCAGCCAGCCATCTAGCCATCCATCCATCCATCCATTTATCCAACCATCCATCCATTTATCCATGACTGCAGTCGTTTTCCACACTTTTGTTTGCATGCTTAAATAAATGCAGGCGAATATTGATGTTTTATTTGAAGAGCTGAGCAAATCCATGAATAAACTGGGCGAAAGTCAAAGGGAAAATAACCGTAAGGGCCCTTTAAAATAGATTTCCAGTGTTGCAGTCGCAAATTTGCAAAGGGTTAAGTGTCCTGGCCAGGAGTGGCCTTTAACAAATTATCTAATCGAAGTTGTTAGTTTTTTTTCGGGCATCCTCTCCAGCAAAGTGCTTTCGCAGTCGGCAGCATTTTCAAAACTGACAGCTGGCTCAGCTGCATTAAGTGCTGAAACTGTCAGTCCAAGTCCTGGGGAAGGACCTCCCTGGCCACGAATGCAGGGGCAGCAACAAAACTTTACTCTGCCAGGGCAGAGATAACATGGATTGCTGAAAAAGAGTCACAAAACATTTGGCAAAATTCGAAAATCAAATAGGAATGGAAGAAGAATTAAATCCAGCAATTTTGGGGACTTAGAGCTCTGCATAGGTGACCTAAAATTCGGTTTTCGGTTAATATTAAATAACTCTCTGAGCCATTTTCATATACTATTATTTTCGAGTGCCTCAAGGGCCTGGAAACGAAACTGCCGATGCTGCGTTCTAGTTTAATGGCCATACAATTGACGTTGAAGCCGACACATTCCCTCAACTGAGCTGAAATAAACCAAACTGAGCTCTGCTGAGTTGGGCGGTGGAAATGCCATAGCATTAGTGGCTCTATATCCCGTTGCCGCTCCCCGGGGACTCCCCCCGGCTGGTGAGTAGCATTTTCGCATCAAATTGCAGTCGGGGAAAAGTGCATTTTATGACAGGAACCGAGAGAGTCTGAGCCGAAAGCCTCTGGGGAAATGGTGAATGGTAAGCGACAGCCACAGTTTTAGCGTCTTTGAAACACACTCACATATCAGGAAACTTTTGAATTAATAAATACAAACACCAAAAACACAACAGCCACATATCCAAACACAGCGAACACGCAGGGCCAAGGGAATCCTCCTGTACCTTTACTTTACTAATTTGTACCTTAAGGTGATTGCGTTGTGTAAACTGTAACCCTAACTTTAGCCAGTAAGAGCGAGTAATCTCGCCTCGAATTATGTAAATACAAAGGAAATATATATATATATATATACAAAAGGAAACACAACCTCGAATATCTGTCTAAAGTAACCAAAGATTCGGAAACTAGCAAGTTCTTTAGTCGTAAGCAAAATATCCAAAGAAATACACTGTATGTAAGGCTCTTTTTGTACCTCTGCTCTCCCACTTTCGAATTTACCGACCGAGGAACCCTAAAAAACTAAGGCGCTCAGTGAAACTTGAACGTTTTTGGTCTAGCCCTAAGTTAGTGAAGTCGCAGGCAAGCTAATTAAACTAAATAAATTTAAACTAATTAACTTAACAGAGGTCACAGCCCCGCGTGTAGCCAGGTAAGCCACAATTATGCTGAAAGCATTTAATAGTCTAAAACAGGAAGTACACACATACATAATCCGCATAGAGCATAGAGCATATAGCAAATTAAATTGTAAATTATTGAATCTCAAGCGAAACCGTAGTGGAAATTAATAGTTCATTGTTGCTGTCTAGCTTGTGCAATGGGTTAGTTCAGGGAAATACGATGGAGGATCATTTCGCTCCCTTGACAGGACATAATCTCCCAATGCAACCATTGTTTTTTTCCTTAAGCTGACCCAGTGCAAATGAAAGTCTAACTAGCGTATAAATACCTATGGCTAAACAAATATCAGTAACTAACTAACTAGTTAAATGTGTGTGCGTTGTCATTGCAAATATGTAGCCGAGAGGTCCCCCTATTACAATTAAAATTAAAATTAAATGAAAAAAGAACAAGAAAATAAATTGCAAATAGTACATAAGTGTTTTGTGTGCATGTCCGTATCTGTACTATATATCTATAGGATGTCTTAATCCGAAGGAATCGCAGCATCTGTATCCCTAAGTTGACACCATCTCCTGCCTTTCCCCCCCGGTCTACGAACTCTTTCACTGTTCTGTATAAATCGACAAATCTCTCAACTAAGTTTACTCAAACGGAAACTACTAAAGCAAAGTGAGAAATACTTAAATAAATACTGAAAGCATATTGATAAGCAGAAACATTCTCCTGTGTTTGACTTTCGCTTAATTGCATTTTCAGCCAGAGATTTCGATTCCATTCGAAATCTGATTCAATTATCTCCGAAAAATGTCCAGGTAAGTGTTAGCTTTTTTTCCACAAATTTAATTTCCCCCAAAAATATATATTGACATGTCACTGACGGGGAAGTCCCTGACCGTGTGAGGAATTCTGAGTTTATTAAAAAAACGTGTGCCGGAATTCAATTCGAAGCCAAACACAAACACGAAACGCGCCGAACCGCAAATGAATATATGTCTGGTTGCTTTTCCGCCTGCATTTCTCTCAAGGATGCACCGAAAACAGGACCACACAGCACATAGAAGGAGAGAACTATACAATGTGGATGGGCATCAGGGTGGGCATAAGGTTTTCTTCAATTTTAATTGGATTTTTGAGCTTTAAAAGGTTTCTATTTCTAAATTCTAAGAACAGCCTAAAATTAAAACAAGATGGACATACAGTCGGGTGTCCCGACAGTAGAATACCATGTACCATTACAAGGCGCGTCCCAAAATTATATAAAAGAAAGAGAATAAGAATAAAAAACTGAGACAAATTTACATATAATGCAAATGTCTTCCCATTCAAGAGCAAAGTCGATAGCTCAGTGGGTAAAGCTACACATACATTTTTGTAAGCAATTGGCCTGGGTTCGAATCAACCGCAGGCATAAGGAATTTTTTCATTTTCAAAACATTAAGTATAGTTCTTTGCTTGCATTTTTTTATTTTTTAGTATTAAATACTGTAATTATTTTAATGTACTGGAAAAAAAAAAAAAATTGCTAAAAATAAAAAAGATTTCGCTCGTCGCCGACGGGATTCGAACCTGTGACAACTAACATTTGAAAAAGACTTCAGCTTAGCCAGCTGCGCCACCAACCAATTCAAAATGAGTAATCCTATTTTCATAGTAATATGAACATAAGTAAAATGTTTAATGAACGTTTTGATTTATTTGGAGCCCTCTACCTGGGCTGCCTCTTGTACACGTAATGTGTATAAAGTAAAAAGCCTATATCTCCGCTATTTATGGCACGATCGCAATAAAATTTGGACAGTCTGTGTATTTTGATAAAATGCATTAAGCTTTTTAATATGGTTTACATAACTTTATAAATTTCGGAGATATACGTTTTTTTCAAATAGCTCCTCCAAAAAGGGGAGCAGCAAAAATTTAAAACAAACTTGATCTGCGTGCAGATATAAGAAGTCTAAATCCCAAGTTTGGTGTCTCTAGCTCTTATAGTCTCTGAGATCTGGGCGTTCATACAGACAGACGGACAGACGGACAGACGGACAGACGGACGGACGGACGGACGGACAGACGGACATGGCTATATCGACTCCTTTAGTGGTCCTGACCAATATTTAGGTAACCTTTGGGGGTCTGCCACGCCTCCTTCTGCCTGTTACAGAAAATCGCACTCGCACAAAACTATAATACCTTTGTACCTTTGGTACATGGTATAAAAAAAGGTTACTTGGTATTTGCATCTATCTTAGTAGTTTTTTAATTAGAGAAAAATGAACTAGAAATCAGTGAAAAAAGGCCTGTAAAAATATTTATTACATATACTTTAACTCAGCTTATTTTTAATAAATAAATTTAATAAATACATACACCATAAAGCCCAATTTTCATGATCAAATGTAAGCTAAAGGCCCACCCAATATAAAGCCAGAAATACACACTTTCCCAACTGATTCCCCTTCGAGTGAAGTTTTAATTTCCGCTCTGTGGTTACCAACCGAAAGTCAGTCGTCCCAGGCGGAGGATTCCCTCTGCTGGGAGTCCTGCGAATCCTGCGAGTCCTGCTATTATCGCACATTGTTGGTGTAATATGCAATATTATGTCAGGCAGCGGATGTAATTTAACTTGATGCTGTTAAAAAAGAAAAGCTGCTGCCCCAACAATGGAATTCGCCTGAAATCAGGACTAAGCTCGGCGCAGCAGGAGCGAAATGAAGTTCGCAAATCGAATAAATATTCAATTATTTACTTGAGACTTGGGACACAATGGCAGGGGACACAATCCGCAACGAGGAGTCAATATTAAAATTTCCTCGGCTACACATTTCCCGCAGCCATTCACATATATGATTATGGAGCATCTGTGCTGAGGGCAAATAAAATAAAATAAAAAATAGATGAACTTACACTCTCTGCCTTATGCGTACAGACAGACACACACACATGGGCCCGTCAAATTTTCAGCAAACATCTCAAGGAGAGGACATTAAAATGAGCAAAATGTGTAATAAAAATCCAACCTGATCCCGGGTCCCAAATATTTGCTTATCTACAAAAGCCAGCAGGGAAAAATACCCCGAATTGAAGTCGCATTCTAATCAAGCAAAGTAAAAAAAGTACAAAAAACACCATTCCAGGAAGGCCATTATTTAAGCCAGAGAGCAAAGCCTTTAAAGCTGTTTGGCCAACAAATACGAGCGCTGGACGAGGAAAATCGATATGCGATGTGAGACGAAGCTTGGCTGGATGCAGTTTAAAATACAGACTAGGAGGGAATTCGAGGAAGCCTGGAGGGGTATTATTTATCCAATGCAATCAATATTTAAAGAGTTTATATAAATAAGAGAGCAGGGCCAAGTAATAGCAGCTTATGGCAATTTTATACCTACAGAAGTAAGCATTTTCAATCGATTTGTTTTAGGAAAATTCCTCAATAAATAAAATCCCTTCCACAACACCTCCATTCCGATTTTCATATATTTTTATTTGGTTTTACATTGATTTAGTATGAAGGTATCATCATACCACCCGTTGTCAGTGAACAGGACTCGATTGGATAACATAGTCCTTCGCCTTTTTCGCCTCGAGTTCTAGCACTTCGCGGCACGGATCGCATAAATTGGGATGAGTCTTCGACTTGCCAATGATAAAGACTATGTCCTGGGGGCTAATATTCTTATCCAAATTGCGACAAGTCTCGCCATCCCTGGGGAAAAAAAGTATCCTTGGGCTATGTACACCCCTAAAAAGGCAACCAATGCTCACCTGGCATAATCGCCGCACTTGATAAACAGCTTGCAGAGGAACTCCAGCTTGCCCTTGGGCTGGCCCTCCAATTCCAGGCGACAGGTACGAGTGTAAGAGAACTCCGTCATGTCCAGGTCAATGCTACTGGTCAGCTTCTTGGGCAGACGCACTTTGCCCACGCCCACCAACTGGCCGTCATAGCGCACCTCAAAGGTTAGCCCTTTCTCCACGATGATCGCCGCCAGATCCTTGGGCTCCTTTTGGAAGGTCAGGTTGGCATAGGAATTGAACTCATCGACGTTCGTCTCGCAGGCTGTTAGGTTGAAATTGTTATCCGCAAAAATCACCGACACCACCAGCTTCCGGGGATCGGCCAGCTCCACACCAGTAACGTCCAGACGCGTCATCACAAGATCAAAGGAAAAAACGGGCAGTTTTCTATCAAAAACTGGCGCCTTCGGAATTTCTACCTCTGCGACCGCAGGTCCTGGTTTCGACATGGACTTTGCCTTGCCCTTCTTGCCCTTTCCCTTACCTTTCTTGGGCATCTTGCAGTTGGGAGTTTCGAGTCTGCAGGGTGGATTTTAAGAGGCAGGAAGATTTTCCCTCAGGCTACACAAACATTTATACAATTTACAATGTAAAACCAAACAAATAAGAAAACATTTTGATTACTAAATGAAGGGTTTCTATGATCAGTGAGTGGTAATATATTTATGGCCTTAATTAATACCCAAACGTTTGCATTGGAAACCTGCAATCAAACACGATTTAACACTTTGTCCGCCAGAGAGCAATCTTGGTTCTGGGTTGCGGAATTCGTAGATTTATTGGCAAACGAAATACCGCACTCCAGCCCCTCCCCCGGGTGCAGCAGCCCCCTCTCTCTCCTGCTGGTGAGTGATTCGCCAGCATATTTCAGAAGCGTTTAATGGGAGCACTCATTTGTCTGCCAGCAGAAACAGAAACAGCAGAGCTTCTCCACGCTTCCTGCTCCTCGCTCCTTGCCCCTGGTGTCAGTGGTTTCGATGCAGCCGCAAGGAGCATCATCCGGAGGAGGTGTACACTGTGGCGTATACGTAACGTGCGAAAACCAAGAGTGCTCGTCGAGGCAAAAACATGGGCCAAAGGCACTGCCACTTCTCTCCAACCAATTACTTGTGGGCTGGCCAGCAGAGAGCAGCCGGAATTAGTTTTGCCAGCAGAACAGGAAGAAGCATCTTTTGTGTTTTATTGTTGATCCAAAAGGATTTATTAAGGTCCTACTTATGTCTCGCATACACACACAGCTATGGTCGAAATAATAAAGCTGGAAAATGTGAAAATTATTTTGTTATATTTATTTATTTCATTCTTCATCAAGCAAAGAGCAAGAAAACAGCATTTTATGATTTATTTATATGATTCTTGTTGCATTTAAGATTCTTTCTCAAGCTCTAAACATTTATTTCGCTATTCTAATCCTTGTATTTCCTCCCCAGCTGTGTATATCTCTGAGCTTACACCCTAATTGGTGGCCTTTTCGGCTTAGGACCGATGCAAAGTGGCTTTGGCATTTATTTTGCGGCCAGACATTAATTTGGCAAGCAATTAAATTGCAGCTAGACAGGCAGCATTTCATCCACAAGTACAAATATGCAAATAAATGTGGTCTCCTCCGTAGTCGGCCATTCCATCAAAACCCATTCAGCAAATAAATTATGCAATCGAAGGCAAAGGCATCGAATTCGACCAATGACAATTGCCGGCGAAATTGTTTTACAATTGCTTTGCTCGACAAAATGGCCAACTAATTAACAAGTCATTAATGCCACGTTCTGGACCAGAGGAATTTTAGCCAATTCCTAGCCACAATTGAAAATGTTTGCTCCGGCACGGTGGTCTCATGTTCACACGTTTCAAGGGGGCACAAAAATATTTGCACAATCTCTGACCAACAATTTTGTAGCAAAATTAGGAATTTCGAGGCACTAGCCAGGTAAATACTCTGCAGTTGTCATTGATGTTTGTATATTTGTTTATCATTCTAACAGGGCGACTCAACCTTATGGAATGCGACATCTTTAGAGATTCCTTTTGAATCAAAATTCCTTGGAAAATGGATTTTAATCGCTGCTCTTTCCATATCAAGTAGTGTATACAAATTAAGTGCTGGTGTGTGCATTCTTTAAGCCCATGAAAAGCCCCACTCTTGTCGGTTAGAGCAAATTGGGATATATAGTACAGCCACCATTGTTGTATAATTTATGCACGAGTGGTTTCCACTTGGCCAGCAGAAAACTCGCCTGCGCCTGGGACCTGGGATCCGGGCATCCAATTTGTTATTGTTTGGCTATTGGCGCGGACAGCGAGGACCTGACCAATGAACCCCCACCCACTCCTACCCTCACTGAGCTTTTGGCCTCACCAATTTGTATCCAATTAAATCGGCTTAGTTAGTCAGGGACCGCTGGCTGCAAACGTTTTCATTTTTACTGTGAAAATAGTTCGGGAATTCGGCGGCGGCGATATGTATGCGTCAACCTAATGCGCGAAATTTAATTAAAATTGAACTTAATTTAGATAAGCATGTGAGCTGATTTGATAAATTGCCCGAGGAGGGCGTCATGTGAGTTTTCCTCGCTTTCCCTTGGAACATTGCGTGCTAAGCCGCTTACGGAAGGTGTAGCGATAAATAAGAGCGCGATTTTCCACGGGAAGCCACCTGCAACAGGCGGGGGGAGGTGGCGGAGGAGTGTAACAGGGAGTGGCCGGGGTAATTAGAAATCCATTTTGCTGGGCCACAGTCCTCCGGGACGGGTCACAGGAGTTCAAAGTTCAACCAAACAGCTCCCTAAAGGACCTTAATCACCGCGGGGACTTAAGAATCACTTCTTTAGACAGTTTTCTAGGATTTTTATGCTCAAACAATAGCCTTTCCCTTACTGTTACCTAATCCAGTTCCCCTCTCAGCCCTATATTTTCCAGTTTTCAGTATGTTCTCAACCTTTACACCAAACACATTTCCAATTTTTCATGAAAGCATTTATACGCCGTAAAAATTGTTGGATAGTTTTCTCTCAAGACTGCCAACATGGAGTCTGAGGAAAAGGAATTTTTGTTTAACATAGTGATTACCCACGCCAAGCTGTTCAAGGATGTCCCGGACCCCAGCAAGCTCGATGCGGTGGTCAAGATTGCCGGTAAATCGATCAGCATCCCGAACAGTCTCATCAATGTCAGCGATTTGGATGTCCAGCAGCTGTTTACCTTCTCGAAAAGTCCTGACGACTTGCGAAATGCCTTGGCCAACGAGGGAGTTGTGGTCTCTCTGCGCTATGACAAGTCGACAATGGGCAACGCAGTGCTTTTATTACCAGACGCATCTCTGGACAAGATTACATCCGAAATGAATGACCTTATCCTCGAGGAAACCAGCTCCCTGATACGCCAAAAGAGTAGCATCGGCACCGTGACCGCCCTCTTTGTGCTGATGATCAAGTGTGAGGACAAAGAGCATGATCAGCTTGAGCGAAGGTCCACCAGAAAGTCCATTAGACAGTCCATCTCCACCAGAAAGTCCACCAGAAAGTCCAGTGTGTTTGTGGACAGTGTAGCTGCCACCCTCCAGCTCGAATCACCGAATAAGGTGGAGAAGAAGGAGGAATGCTTCGGTCTGGGACCCACCTTTAATCCCCAGGATGTGCTCTTTGTCGTCGGCGATCCTGATCCGCTTCTAAAGATCCCCGACGAGCCGAGCCCCGACCTCTCGTCGGAGGAGGGCGACGAGCGCCTTAGACTGGATCTACAGCGCTACCGAAGTTTTAATCGTCGCGTCAAATTCCCGGCCGACGATCCCAGGAAGAGACCCTCGCTTAGCCAACTGAAGAGGCTCACAGAGAAGTTTGGCAAGATCATAGATTCGGTGGCCGAAAGGGTGAGGCGAATGCCCACCACGGAAATGCTCTATAAGAAACCGACGGCCACTCCCACGAAAACCCAAGAGGTCGGCACTGACCGCTATATCCCAGTGCCCATCGAATCGGAAGATGAGCATGGCGTGAAGCCCATTCGCTTCTGTCCCGTCTGCCTGTACTCGATGTCCTGGCTGCCAAGGTACATCCCCTGCCCCAGGTGCAACACCAGACCGCGTCCCATGCTGAGGCCAGGAAAGACAGAGAAGCAGATGACCGCCGACGAGATCGTTGCCGAGCAACTGGGCACAATGAAAGCCAAAGATTCCTATGAGACTGTTTGCCAGGCGGCCGGGCGGAATGCCCGAGAATCACGCCTTGAGGAGGACAAGCCTCAGCCTATGGTAAACTTTGATTCGGACGCAGAGTGTCTGCCCTGCCGCTGCACATGCGAGGATGGCAAGGTGTGCGCCCACTGCCGCATCCGCAAATTGTGCGAGGAAATCTTTAATACCGCAGACGACGCAAAGATGCAGAGGCAGTTGGAGGAGGAGCAGCGCCTCGCACGCTATTCCCCTTTTCCGCGCTCCAGTCAAGACTTTGCCTTAATTCCAGGGCCCGTGGACGATGACCGTCCCTACCTCTTCAGGGTCCTTTCCGAGATGAAGAGCCTGTATGCCCTGCACGACACCAAGAAGATAAATGCCATCCAGCGGCGCTGCAACTCCCAGACACTGCTGACCACGAGATCTGCGCCTAGTCCTAGTCTGTACCGGTCGCAGCGCGACAAAATCCATGCCCCCATCGGGGAATCCATTAAACGCCAGAGAGCTGGCCATAAGCATTGCCTGCCGCCAGATCCCACGGTGCCCCGCCGCCACGGCTGGGATTGGAAGCGAAGCCGCGAGGCCAAGAAATACGGCTGGCGACCAGGAGCCATCATGCGGGCGGCCGTGCATGTGATGCGCTTCTTCCTTACCCCCAAGGAGGATCACTGCCAGACGTTTGCCGAACACGAGAAGTTGCAGCGGCAGAAGGCACCGGTGCTGAACATTAGCAAGCGAAATGGTGAGATCTTTGTCACTTTGCGCCCGCTGGCCAGTTTAGGAATGAGGCAGAAGCCCATCACCTTCAGGATCGTGAAGAGCCACCTGGCTGTGGCCCTGCGTCAGATAAAGCGTGCTCTCAAGGATCAGGGCTTCGAGAAGTGCACCTGCCACAAGTCCCTCATGCTCTGCACCTGTCGCGACGCCCTGGAGAAGTTCGAGCTGAACAAGGCGCTCCGGAAGGAGTGCCAACGTCGCCTCATAGAGCCATGTCCGGAACATCTTGTACTCACAGACACGAGTGTCAGCGACTTGGAGTTCAATCTGGATGTCCATCCGCCGTCTACAAGTTGCAAGTCGAAGATAAAAGCCATACGCAGCTGTATGAACTATGGCACCCAGACCTCAAAGCAGGACCAGCTGCCACCGCCGCCAAAGTATCCCATGCAGGTGGCACCGTATTATCGGGGATTCGATTGCGCTCTCGGGGATCTCAACATGGGCAACACGGCCTTCGGCTTGCCGGGCGAAGAAGTCTTCGAGGATGGTGTTTTCGGGATGGAGGGCGGCGGACCGCACGGTCCAAATCCTATGTCCTGCGGTCGAGTAGCTAGTGGGCGTGGGCGTAGACAAGTGCCTAGTGAGCCCCGAACTGGACCCTGGAGGGACTTTCCTGTCAAGGCCAAGAAGGGAAAAGGTGCGACAAGCGATCCTATCCCGGTGCGGTATCCCAAGAGACTCCTCAAAGCCGCCCAGGATGCAGCCAAGGCGGCCAAGCAGGCGGAAATCGATGCTGCACAGAAGAAAAAGAAGGGCCCCGACATGCTGAAATATCTGCAGGCAAAAGGCACCCTGGTGCGGCCATGGAATCCTATCGATGGCAAGGACACGCGACCTAGGCCCGCCAAGCGCACTAAGAGGGAATCAGGAGGTTTTACGCTGTGATCCTTGAAATCTCAAAATTGTGTACATTTTAAACAAACGTGAAATAAACGTAATAGAGACTTATAGTACTTTCAAACAAAAAGAAAAATTATTAAATACATCAACAAATAATTCACATTTTATTTAAACTTTTTGACAATAAAGCACCGCAGAAAGTCGCCTTTGGAGTTCTACTTTCCCTGCCCTGACTTTATGATTTTCGGGCTAATGTTGCTCCTCTCCACCACTTTGGGAGTGGCCTGGACGGCAGCCAGGGCGAGAAGCAGGAAGGCACACAGAGCGAAGATCTTCATGATGGGAATTTGCGATGCAACTGACGGCTGGAGATCCCCTTTTATACCAGAGTCCGAAACCAGTTCCACAGCTTAAGAAGGTTCTAATTCACTTTCGACCTGTTTTGATTAGGAACAATATTAACATTATGAAACCTGTCACACGTAATTATAAAGAGTTGTATTATTGTTTATGGAAAACTGGTTGTTTTGTGACGAAATACGAATGGAAGATTAAATAGATTAAAATATGGATTCAACTTATATACATATATATAAATTTACGACTTTCTGCTCGATTTGCTTGCCTTGACCCAAGTGCCATCCATGTTTATGATTGACATTAACTTCCCTACAATAAATTCACATAAACACACCTTCAGTTCCTGCGTTAACACCTTAAAATCTTATTTTACATTTTTTCAATTCCGATTTATTAAGAATCCAAAGCAGTATCATGGGCTCTAAAATGGACGTGGATGTTCCCTTTCTTTTCGATGCGGTTGTGACCCATTCGGAGGTCTTTGGCATGACATTCACTGAGCCGCAGCAGTTTGGAGCCATCCTTAAGGTCATGGGCAACACATTGAAGCTGAGCTCCAGCCAAGTAAACGTTAGCGAATTCGTGGCCAATCGGGAGTTTGAGTTCCTCTCGGGGCCTGACGCGGTGCGCCACAATCTGGAGCAGAACGGCCTGGAGCTGACCCTGTTCTACCAGGGCTCAAGTCTGGGCGTAGCCACTGTGACCATTCCTTCGGAGTTTCTGGGGAAAATCAGCCCCGCCATGAACGACCTGGTGCGAGAGGAAACCGTGGATCTAGTGCGTCGCGAGGATGTCATAGGTTCGGTTAGCATCCTTTTCCGGCTGACACTCAAGTGCGAGGGAGAACCACTGATTTCGGGCAGCCCGGCTGATCGCCACAAGAAAAAACCTAGCGTCAGCTGCTCCGGCCAAGCACCCACTATCAATCCGCATGACGTTATGTTCCTCGTTGGGGATCCCGATCCTCTGCTGCAAATTCCCTCGGATCCCTGCTCTGAGATTATATCGGAACCGGGCGACGAGCGCCTCAGACTAGACCTGGACCGCTACCGAAGTCGTAATCATCGCATCGTCTTCCCACAGGACGACCCCTGTCTGGACCAGAAGCCCTCCTTCAGCCGCCTGAGAAGGCTCACCAATGAGTACTCTCAGATCATAGATTCCGTGGCCGAGACGGTGAAGGGCATGGATTGTTTCACAGGCAGAGTGGCCAGGCCGTCGCCGCCGACCTCTCCCCGAACTCCCAGGGATGAGCGCTGGATCCCAGTGCCGCTCAGATCGGATCCTGAGGATGTGGCCGGAGTAAAGCCCATTCGATACTGTCCCGTCTGCCTGTACTCGATGTCCTGGCTGCCCAAGTACATGCCCTGTCCCCGCTGCAGCACGAAGCCGCGCCCCGTGGTGCCCCATCGGGAAGAGATGTCGGCGATGCAGATCGTGGCCGAGCAGCTGGTGCGGCCCCATGTGCCGCAGGATCACGAGGAATTCTGCTTGGGTCCCTGCGTTTCGAGTCTCCGGAAAGTCCAAAACCTGGAAAGCGAGGGAAAGTGTCCACCCTGCCACTGCACCTGTACAAAATACAAAATATGCGCCCACTGCCGCGTCCGCAAGCTATGCGAGGACATATACCAGGCGCCTCCGGTACCGCCGAAGAGCAAGCCCATTCCTAAGCCCGGCCCCGGCGAGGACTTCTGCGTGATCCCAGAGTCCGACGACGACGAACTTCCCTACCTCGCGAGGGTCTTCCACGAGATGAAGAACCTGTACGAGCTGCACGACTTCAAGAAAATCTCGGCCATGGAACTGCGCTGCCAGTCCCAGACGCTGCTGCCCCGGCGCTCTGTCAAGGAGCTGACCGAAGACCTGTACCAAGGAGGCAAGACCCGATCCCAGAAGCATGATCATCGCATTAAAGCAGGCCACAAGCGTTGCCTGCCGCCCGAGAGCGTGGTGTCCCGGCGTCATGGCTGGAACTGGACCACCTCAGCGGAGGCCCGCAGAAAAGGATGGCGGCCGGGAGCCATCCTGCGTACCTCCGGCCACGTCATGCGCTACTTCCTGATGTACAGAGAGCGGAACGTACCAGCCTACCAGAAGATAGTTTCCGATGAAGACTATCGCCAAAGGATGGCTCAACCCGTCCTCAGTGTCTGCAAGCGGAACGGCGAGATCTTTGTCACTTTGCGCCCGCTGCCCACCCTGGGAAAGAGGCAGAAGCCCATCACCTTCAGGATCGTAAAGAGCCACCTGGCTGTGGCTCTGCGTCAGATAAAGCGTGCTCTCAAGGATCAAGGCTTCGAGAAGTGCACCTGCCACAAGTCCCTCATGCTCTGCACCTGTCGCGACGCCCTGGAGAAGTTCGAGCTAAACAAGGCGCTCCGGAAGGAGTGCCGGCGTCGGCTCATGGAACCCTGCCCGGAGCACCTGGTACTCACAGACACGAGTGTCAGCGACGTGGAGTTCGATCTGGATGTCACTCCTCCGGCGGGCACTCGCTGGTTCAGAAAGCCAATCTGCAATACCGTGAACCACAGCACGCAGACGGAGAAAAAGCCACCGCAGCTGCCACCCTTATATCCCGTCCCAGTTAGTCCCTACTATCAGCCAATGGACTGCGCAGTGGGGGATCGCAACATGGGCAACACGGCCTTCGGCTTGCCGGGCGAGGAAGTCTTCGAGGATGGCGTTTTCGGAATGAAGGGCGGCGGACCGCACGGTCCAAATCCTATGCCCTGCGGTCGAGCAGCTAGTGGACGTGGGCGTAGGCAAGTGCCTAGTGGGCTCCAAACTGGACCCTGGAAGGACTTTCCTGTCAAGGCCGAGAAGGGGAAAGGTGCGACAAGCGATCCTATCCCGGTGCGGTATACCAAGAGACTCCTCAAACCCGCCCAGGATGCAGCCAAGGCGGCCAAACAGGCGGAAATCGATGCTGCACAGAAGAAAAAGAAGGGCCCCGACATGCTGAAATATCTGCAGGCAAAAGGGACCCTGGTGCGGCCATGGAACCCTATCGATGGCAAGGACACACGGCCAAGGCCCCCCAAGCGCCGTAAAAAGGAATCAGAGTGTCTTACTTTGTGATCCCGGAAAATTAAAATGTAGTCCATTCAAAAAAAAGATTAAATAAAAGTAACAGAGACTGACTTTCAAACCAAAAAACAAATCTTTATAAAATAAACACAAATAATAAACATTTTATATAAACTTTTGACAAGCAGTCTGATCAGCATGGCTTAGGGAAATCGGTGAGGAAAGCTCTTCTGCGGAAAAATCTCCCCAAAATGCGAGTAAAATCCAAACAATGAATATAGTTTCTTAACATTAATATTTATTATTTTGTTTAGCCGCAAAACAACCTGATTTCGGTAAACAATAATAGAGTTGTTCAAGCCACAAGACCAACGAGTGGCAGGTGTTCTATTTAATTATAATCCGGTTTCATATTAACTCTTTTTAAATTTATTACTAGAAAAAATTAGTTAATATACAAATTATAGAACGGGTCTTCAGTCGGATCCCGGTATATAAGGAGACCGTCAGCATCCAGACTGCAGAACAAAGTTTCCACCATGAAGATCTTCGCTCTTTGCGCCTTCCTGCTCCTCGTCCTGACTGTAGTCCAGGCCACTCCCGCACTTACAACGAACCGCAAGACTAAAAGCATCCCTCCTGCTCCAAAATAGAACTGCATATATACTTTAAATTATGGCTCATTGGCAACATTTGTTTAATAAAACTTAAATAAACGCAATATTTTGTTTTTATTTTACATAAGTATAAACACGTACATTGTTTATAATAAAAAATAAAAATAAAATAAGTATTCCCAAGAACGAAGAGCCCACTGATGACTCTACTTTAGGTATAGTTTAAGTATTTAACCAACTCTTTCACATTTCGTCACAAACAACCAGTTTTCGATAAAACATAATGATAAAAATAAATTGTTTGGGGAACAAGATCATATATTTATTTACGGGTGCCACGAGTTTTCTATTAAAAACCCAATAAAAAACACATTAAAATAGAAACCTGCGTTGCTCGACTGCAAGATACCCACCAGTCTTCCATCCCAAATTTCAATCTCCGAAACTATAACTCTGAACGAATTGGAAAAGAAAAAAAATTATAATTTTAAGTGTTTTATATGTAAATAAAATACAAAAAGAGATATAGAAAGAATGTCATCCGTGTTTCTATAAGAATTTGTTTATTTTATAGGCCACGAAAGAGATCCCCCCTTAAGTTACGTGGTATCTTAACCAGACATTGAATTCAATTAAAACGCTATTTAAATGAATTAAGAAAGCTTTAGACTTTATTAGCAACAAAAAACTAGTATTCAGATTTGGCAGACTTTCACTATAAAAGAGCTTCCCCAGCGCTCAGAATGCATACAATAAATCCTCGTCATCAACAACATGAAGATCTTCGCTCTGTGTGCCTTCCTGCTCCTCGCCCTGGCTGCCGTCCAGGCGACTCCCAAAGTTCCCGAGAACAGCGGCCTCACTGCCAAATCCCTTGGCAGGGCTGCAGGAAAATAGGACTCCAACATCGGACTTTTGAATAAACAAAGGAATTAAATAAAAACAACGTTTTAAGCAACACAAAATCAAAATGTTATTATTTTAAAAATAATAGTTCTAAATGACGCAGCTAACAAATATTAAGGGGTATTTTCTAAGAGAGTTAGAGGTGTTAAGTCTGCGTGTCCAGAAAGGGAATTTTAGCTGTGAGCCCAAACTGTGGTCTTCCCCTGTCTTTAAAAACAATTAATAAATATTATAATAATAATATTATAATAATAATGAAAACTAATTTTGACTAATACGATGATATCTTAGAAATTTAAGAGGGCAAACAGTATACTAATAACAATATAATAATAAATATTCCTAAATTCTGATTTAGATTCTTACATCCTTCTTGAGTACTAGAATATATATAAGCTTAAGCCCCAAAGTAGGCTTCCATAATATCCATCGATTATTTGTTATTATCATTAGCCAACCTGTTTTTTGAGTAATAAACATTCACACAACTGGCTGCACAAAAAAACTGCAATAACATCTAAAGTAACCGGCATTTAAAAATAAAGATCACCAATGTGTCGATTAAAGTAAGTGCCATAACTTAGAAATTACATTTCCAGCAGGTGGAGAAAGCCAGTGAGTAAGTATAAAAGAGCTTGCCCGGTTCTCAGAATGCATCAAAAACAGTCACGATGAAGTTCTTCGCTATTATTGCCACCTTCCTTCTCATCGCCGTCCTGGCCTTTGTTCAGGCCACTCCGGGCCACCAGCAACCGGCTCCGCATGGTAATCAGGGCTCATCGGGACACGGTGGTCACAACGTTCCCCATGGTCACGGCCAAGTCAACCATGGGCACAGCGCTCCAGCCAGCCATGGTCATGGCCACCATTAACTCCCAGTAAAAGTGGATAAAAGCATTCAATAAAAATTTCGATTATTCGAAAAAACCTTTTGTCTTATCTTTTGTATTTAATTTACATTATATTTAGATTCATAAAACTCTAGCTTACATAGTAACAGACGGGCAAAAGGACGAAGAGACAAGAGTTGATCAGAGTTGAGAGTTGATCAAGAGTTGAGTTGCAACTTCTGATAAAAATTATATTGCCCCAGAAGAGTATTAAAATTGTCAGAAAGAACGCAATTCCATGGCCGCTTTAAAATCCTTCTTAAAAATTCCAACGTTATTTTTTATCGGATTTTACTTACAGTTTAATGAAAAGAGAGAATATATAAGTTATAGCCAGAATACACAAATTTAAAGTTGCATACTTTCAAAGTTTTATTATTTTATGGAATTTAATTTAGGATGAAAGAATACAATAATTAATATATCAAACATATTAGAATATGGATCATATATTTAAAGGAAAAACGAAGAATGACAAATTAAAGCTTAAACTTTTGATAAAACGTTACCACTTTCTTTATTAATATTCTGAATAAATTGTTAAAACACTATAAAGAATAAATATAAAGCAAAGACTAAATAATTTTAATAATATTCAATCTTATGACAAGTCTTGCAAACTCTCTAAAAGCTTTCTTATTTATTTTAGCAACGCCACAAAGTAGGCTTCTATATTATATATTGATTATTTTTTATGGTCATTCAGAAACCTGTTTTAAGTATTAAGCATTAACTCATTTGTTGGCACAAAGAACAACTGCAAAAACATCTCAAGTTATCGGCGCTTAGAAAAAAGAACACCTGTTAAAATGTTCCTGAATTACCCCCGGTTTGCCTTATATCACAATCCACAAGAAACTGCGATTATAAATTATATATCCAGCGAGTAACTATAAAAGAGGTTGGACGACTCTCAGAATGCATCGAAGTTAGCCACGATGAAGTTTTTTGCTTTCGCTGCCGCCTTCCTCCTGATCGTTGTCCTGGCCTGCGCCCAAGACACTCCTGATCGAGAAATCATGGGTCCAAGTGATATTATGCGTTTCGCTGACGTCGAAGGACCTGATTACAGAGTATCTGATTACAGAGTATCTGATTATAGCCTAAGAAGTAAATTCCTTCCCAGTCCTTTGCGTATAAAGGACTTCTATGTGTGAAGTAAAAGTGGATAAAAAAAAGCATTCAATAAAAATATTATTTTTGTTCAGTTTGCCAATAAAAAATAAATAAAATGTTTAAACAATTATTCGTTGGTGGGAGCCTCTGCTGATCTTAATGGGAATTCAATCTGCAATTAAAGTTTCTTAAAACAAAAAGGGAAAAACCCGAAAAAAACCTAATCAAACTACCTGAGCTCTTGCAATCATGGCCTTTATGGCCATTTTATATTTAGCTTTGGTCTTAGATGGTCTTGTTTTTACGTTCCGTATTTGCCTGTCGGAGTCCCAGTTTTATCGTACAGTTTAGATTAGTATAGTCCTCCCTAAACACAGCGTTCCCCCTTTTAAAAAATTAAAAGTAAAAAAATTATTTTAATTGAAGCAAACTCTGGTTTCTTGAGGCCACGACAGGCAAAGCTCAAAATTACAGATTGTCAGCCATTTCTGCAGAGATAAGCCAATACATTCCGCGAGATGGCGACGCCAGGCCGTGCGACCCTCAGCCGTGCCTTAAGCCGTGCCAACATTGGGGAATCGGATAAGCCCAAAAAGCTTGCCCCGCCGATCTTCGTCTTCGACGTTGTCGTCACCCATGTGGAGTCCCCTGACACCCCGTTCACAAAACCGGAAAAGCTGGAAATCATCGCCACCTTTGGCAACACTCCCATGGAGCTGGCACCCGACCAGGTCAACGTCAGCGACTTCAAGCCGAACACCAGCCTCACCTTCCAGAAGGAGCCCAAGGCTATGCGCAAATTGGTGCAGGATTGCGGCCTCTCCTTTGCGGTTACCTATGCCAAGAAGATTATCGGTGCCGTCCAGGTATCCTTTCCCCTCAGCGTCATAGATGCCTTAGATCGGGACATGTACGACGTTGTCCATTCGGACAGCGTTTCATTGGAGCGCGGCGGAGAGGTGACCGGCAAGCTGGAGTTCCTCTGCCGCGTGGTCTCCAAGTGTGGTCCCGAGTAAGTGAATCAAACTTTCTTCTGTTGGAGGAGGAACCTTCCTACCAGCGTCTTTCCTTTCATCCAGGGAGGGCGACACCGAGTGCCATCGGTTGATGGACCGGAGCATCAATCCGCAGGACATCATGTTTGTCCTAGGGGAGTCCCAGGTATGTCCCAGCGCCTGTGAGCCCTGCGCAAACAATTTGGATGATGAAGAGGGCGACGAGCGCCTCCGGCTCGACCTGGAACGCTATCGCAGCCAGGGCGGCGGCATCAAGCCCTACAGGATGACGACGGACAATCCGTCTATGGTCCCTGCTTGCTGTGAACTGAAGGTGGGTTCGTATACAGCCTGCGGTTTGAGTTCGGCCCTCCTATATCTGCTTCTCCCTTTTTACCCCCAGAAAATGGCCATCGAGTACGAGCAGATGATCGACTCCATAACCAAGTCCACGGGCAAGCCGGCGCCACCCCCACCGCCATGCCGCGATCCCCACGAAGTGGCGGCCTTTGGGATGGATCCCTGCTTCTGCCAGAAACCGGAACCACCGATGCTGATCGATCTGCCGGAGCCGCCGAACAAGCCCTGCTTCGTTTATATGCCCGCCTACCAGGCGGATGAGGAGACGCCGGACTTCTGTGATCGTAACCTAATCCCGGTGCCGATTGCCGACTGCGATGGCCAGCCTTTGCCGGACATCAAGCCCATTCGGTTCTGTCCCGTCTGCCTGACCAACATGTCCTGGCTGCCCAAGTTCGCCTCCTGTCCCAAGTGCGGCGTCAAGCCCATGCCCGTGGTGGAGGAGCGGCACAAAGAGAAGAAGGTCTCCGCCGACCAGGTGCTGCTCGAGTTTCTGGGCCAGCCGCCGCCCACGGTGGAGGACTACTGTGTGAATCCCTGCGAGAAGGCCATGCAGGCCAAATCTGAGGCCGCTGCCGATGAGGAGTGCCCGCCGTGTCGCTGCACCTGCAAGTACGGCAAGATGTGCGCCCACTGCCGCATCCGGAAGACCTGCGCCGACATCTTCAAGACGGACAGGAATCTACCTCCCAAGTGCCCCAAGCCGGAGCCTAGAGAGTCGGAGGATTTTTGTGTGGTAAACAAGAGCTCCGAGGATTGCCGCCCCTACCTCGCCAAGGTGTTTTCCGAGCTGCGCGACCTCTACGACATCAAGGATACCAAAAAGATGTCCAATTTGGATGAAAACTGTGAGTCCAAGGCTGTGAAAACAGCGACGCCGACAGGCACAGTGGACACCAAGAAGGCCGAGAGCCAGGCAGCGACAGCGACGGCGACAGGGACAGGGGGAGCGAAGGAGCAGGTACCCACAACCAAATCTGTGTACATCCCGCCGCCCAGCCAAAAGGGACAGATCTCGAGCAGGCACAAAAAGTGCGTCGGCCAGGCAGGCGGCGTGTCCCGCAACCATGGCTGGGCCTGGAGCAAGAGCTGGGAGGCCAAGAAGCTGGGCTGGCGGCCGGGCGCCATCCGCAAGCCCATCAAGAACCTGATGAAGTTCTTCCTGGAGCAATCGCCGGACAAGAGTGCCGAAGCGCAGCTCAAAGAGGCGGAGGCGCTGGAGCGCGAAAAGGAGCTGGCCGCCCCGGTCTTGCACATCTGCAAGAGGGACGGCGCCATTTATGTCACGCTGCGTCCGCTGAGCACTCTCGGCGTCCGTCAGAAACCCATCACATTCCGGATCGTGAAGAGCGACCTGGCGGTGGCGCTGCGCGAGATCAAGCGGAAGCTCAAGGACAAGGGCTTCCGCAAGTGCACCTGCCACAAGTCCCTGATGTTGTGCACCTGTCGAAATGTCGACGAAAAGCGATACCTGAGGCAGGCCCTGGACAAGGAGTGCCGGCGTCACCTCATTCCGTCCGCAGCCGAACATCTGGTACTGACCGATACCAGCGAGAGCGACATGGAGTACGACTTCGATGTCACCCCGGCGGCGGGCACGGAGCAGAAGTACCCGCCACCTATTCCGCCTCCGACCGTAAACCACGGCACTCAGACGTCGAAGAAGGACCAGTTGCCGCCGCCGCCAAAGTATCCGATGCAGGTGCAACCTTATTACCGGGGATTCGATTGCGCTCTCGGTGATCGCTATATGGGCACCGCCTTTGGCTGGCCGGGCGAGATCGTCTTCGAGGACGGCGTCTTCGGGCTGGCGGGCGGCGGACCACACGGTCCAAATCCTATGCCCTGCGGCTTGACCCGGGCGGCCAATGCCTGGGGTGGGGGCGGAGCTGGCGGAGGAGCTGGTGGCGCAGGTGCCGGAGGCCCATTTGCAGCATTTGGAGGAGGAGGCGGCGGCGGAGGAATGTTCGCTGGACGCGGACGGAGACAAGGAGCCAGTGGCGGAATGGGCGGTGGCGGTGGCGGAAGGGGCGGCGGCGGCGGAATGGGCGGTGGCGGTGGCGGTCCCGGCGGCTTTGGAGGCCTCGCAGGCCTCGGAGGCGGAGCCTGGAAGGGCTTCCCAGGCATGAAGGGTGGTCTAGGTGCTCTAAGTGGTCTGGGTGGGAAGGACGGCAAGGGAGGCCCGGGAGGCCAGGGTGGTAAGAGCGGACCGATTCCGGTGCGGTATCCCAAGAGATTCCTCAAACCCGCTCAGGACGCAGCCAAGGCGGCCAAGGACGCAGAAAGAGCTGCCTTGGAAAAGAAAAAGAAGGGTCCCGATATGATCAAATACCTGCAGGCCAAGAACGTCCTGAGGCGGCCATGGAATCCGGACGAGGGCAAGGACCCACGCCCGCGACCAGCCAAACTTTCGGCAAAAGGACCAGATGGTCTCAACGTATTCGAGCGCCGGCGCAGGGATCTCATGGCAGGGCCGGGGCCGCTGATCAGCCAGGCTCCCAGAAGAGGCAAGGGCGACCGTACAGGCGAACATATTATCTGTTAGGGTTACTTCCCAAGGTGCTCTAATGGCTCTGCTCAGGATGACTCTACCTAATGTTATGTAAATTCATTCAGATGACAAAAGCTTTGGTCGAATATAAATATAATTTTATCCTAAAAAAATTGTGAAAGAAAATACTGAATATTTTCCTCTCGTATTCAGAGGGTTTTAAAATTTAACCTCTGATTATTCATAGGTTTTAAATTCAAGCTTTTCTGCTTTAAAAAATCTTTCCAATCACTTAAAATATGTCAAATCGAAATCTTATGTTAACATTTGCCTCACAACCTGTCGCCGTAATTGAATTTTCATTCAAGTTAAGCAAAGTCAAGTGTATCCAAGAGACACACACAAGTTATAATGCGACGAAAATCCAAATGGTATTATCAAATGTTATGTTATGTTCTGTAAGATTCTATCTCGGGCTCTGCCGCCTTGTACATATATTATGCATGAAATATGGCAATTTCAATTAGTTTTTAGTGCCGCCGTCCCACAGACAGACAGAGGATTAAATTCTGTAAGCCCCCCAACAGCTTGTTTGCGTTATTATAACAACATTTCGGATTTCAGATTTCAGATTGCCAATGGAATGGCAACTCCACTTCATATGCCCCCTTGCCGCAATGACATCGGTGGAGATAGCTATAGTCGGGATTGAAAATGTTGTCTGTGCGCAGTTAATTAAATGGCAGGCACGCACAGGGATCTCTCTCTGCCGGAGAGGACTGAGGGGGCACTAGTACTTCATAACGGTTTAGATAGCGACAGAAACCCACACACGCACTCTGAATAATAGTAAACTAATGGCGAATGTTAATATATGCAAAATACCTAAGCTGATTAGCAAAGGCAACGGCCACATATGTATCAGCAACTGGGTGGGAATTGGCCAACTTAAATTAAGGCTGATAAGTGGCCAAGACTTACTAGCTATTCTAGTAACTAGTGAAATATATTAAATACAGTTTATTTTAATAATAATACAGTTTATTGCTGAGGTACAATATTAAAATATACATTTATAAAAAGAAAATTAATACATGATTTGTAGGTCTAATTAATATTGGCTTAGATTGATTTTATCTGAAAGTAGGCACAGAGTTTTTAATAAAGGAGTTCATTATTAACTTATAAACCTGCTTAGAATTTATATTCTACCTTTTTAAATACATACAAACAGCCTATAAAATAATAATTTTGTAAGCTATGCTTTTAACTAATTTAATAAGTAAATTAAATACCATTTAAGATACCATTTCTAGATAATTCAAGGCTTTTATTTATTGTACTTTCCCAGATATTTACATTCCTTCACTTATTGTAATTATTTTCTTCATTTATTATACATTATTTCTCGCAGTGTCTACTCTCTAAAATGCATTGTATTACCACATATCCCTGTGGAAATCCCCGTGAGCGGCGGGCTTACCTATTCCAACCCAAGGGACTCAAGAGTCCGGACTCAAATTGAGCCAATTTATTAGTGCCTCCGCCAAAGGTTTCAAATTTACACAAGGAGTACGGCCAAATTTTTAATTATACAAATTAGGCCAATTAACAAGAGGAAAGCAAAAATGCAAAAAAGTTCATTTTCAGCCTGAATTATTTCAGAGCGTAAATTAGGCAAGGAAAAGTGAATCTCTCTTTACCCTTGTGAAAGGACAAAACGGAGGTGTTGAAGGGAAGTCATAAAGAAAAGGTTTTATACTCAAGGCAATAATATAAAAAATAAAGAAGATTGAAGTGAGCTAAGGGATTTTACCTTTTGTTAACATGAACAATTACAAATTATAAATTTAAATAATAATTTGATCAAAATAAAGCCTTAAAATTACTTTCTCTAAGAAAATCTAACATTTTTCTAATATTTTCTTGCTCATACTTTATCTTTAATATTTCCTCTCTAAAAATCAGAAGCCCAGCCAAAAAAATTCTTTAAAATTGCGGCTACAACAATTTAAAACCGACTAATAAAGCCTGATAAATCACGCCACAAATTTCTGATATGAAGCACCGGTGTCCGTTGCGGTAATATTTGATAGGACACTTAGCTGGCGAGGGGACCACATTTATGTATTTTTGCCTCCAAATATTTCAAAATTGTGGCACTTTCGCTGAAAAATATGCCAACGATTTTGCGACAGTTGTGGAAGGGATGCTGGGGATGCGGAGATGATTTAAATACTCACAATTATGCTGGCGGTATGAAAGCCTTCGTCCCTCCGCCTCTATGCATAATTCATTGGACATTGCGGGGTCGATATTTTGGGGGCGAAACCTTGTTAAATATTTTATTTAATGGGATTTTTAATTTGACGCTTTAAAGTCAACATGGCCAGGTAGACAGAGAGATGGAGCGAGCGAGAAAGCGGCGAAGGTAAATGCGTTTTGGCACTCCATAAATCAAACAAGTTGAGTCGGCTCTCGAGGGGCCTTTACAGCACCGCTGATACCCTGGAAAAAAGAAACAAAAAATACGGGCAAATATTTATTCAGGCTGGTGCCGACCAAGCTATAATATTCTCGCTCATCTGGGAATATATGTACAACAATCCACGGAGAAAAATATATAGAGAAAGCCTTTTAAATCTAAAAAAATAAATGTGTAGATTGAAGTGAAAAATAGAATAATTATTTATTCAAAAAATTGTAAAAAGATCTTCTTATTGAATTTTTAACATTTTTCCTCTTAGATTTATTTTAAAAAATATTGATTTATCGCAAAGTTAAAATGTCTTTTAGATTTCACAATTCATTCATTACATTTCCCTTGATTCCTTTCGCTTTTCTCAGTGCCCAGCTCCACCCTCCGCTGGTCATGTCAGCGGCCATTCGGTGTGGCAGTTAACATCCGTTTCCGTCAGCACAAACAAAGCTTTTATCAGACATAAAACTGCGGCGAAGGCCAAGGCGTGCGAAATACCCAAGGACTGGACTGGACTGGACCGGAGGGAGGCCACGTTAAGGAAATATTGTACCATAAAGTGCGGCAGAGAGTAGTAGTCACTTCAGGAGTGCTCCTTTTTGGAGGGCTGTCCGAGACACTTTGTCATCATTTGTCAATTAGTTGCACTATACCTTCGTCTAAAAGGGAGCAGGAAGTCCCGGCCTGCGCCCTTGGGCCAGGTCCATTAGCATCGGGGGCCAAGTTATTTTGCTGCATAATTCATAATAATTATGCCGGCAGATTTGCGAGGCCCCGCCAAAAAACTTTCCTCCCAAGAACTGTCCAAATTAAGCTGCTTCTATACAATATTTCTCTCTGGCGCTTAAGTTTCTCGTCCCGACTTCGGGCGCTTTTTGCAAAATTTCTGAGCAGCTGTGCGAATTTTAGATTTCGTTTTGCTGTCAAAGGATGTCCGTTCCGCAGCAGCGGCACCTGCTTCTTAGAGTTTTCCCCTCCCCCAATTTGGTTCGCATTGCCCCAGTTTTGAGCTGCCATAATGCCAAAATACCAGATGTGCTTCCACTGCAAATTGGTCTTTAATGAATATTCGATTGCAACATTTTAATTGCCGCGCGAGCGGAGTCAAGTCGACACACTTACTCGCTTGTATTATACATACGTGCAGCACGCGGGGCACGCGATTCCTTTCCAAGCTGCCAGTTCTCGGTTGCCAGTTGCCAGTCGCGAGAGTTGCTCTAATTAATGCACAAATTCGCCCCGGCGACAACGCTGCGTATGAGCAACGCGGTAATGTAATCGGAGAGCCCGCCATGCGTCGTCAATGCCAGTGTGTGTGTGGGCTTGTTTCTGATGTGTGGGTGTAGAAGTGGGTGTAGCTTTGAGTGCACTTGAAAGAAAATTCATTTAATTGAGTGCTGAAAAGACATTTTCGAATAATAAATTTCTTTAGCCATGTTCTGGACAAAAAAATGCGTTTGTATTTTTGTTTTGTTTGTAAAGAATTGCAAAAAAACATTTTTTTAGCTGTCGAGTTCGTTGGCTAAGTCTTTTGTTTGTTATTATACCCTTGCAGGGTAATAGGAGAATTGTTGTAGTTATCTTCTCAATTTGTAAATGGCAAATTGTAAATTTGAAAAATTATACATTGGCCAAAAACACACAAAATTAAATTCGAAAAGCATTGCTGTTTTACATTTGATTTCCCTTAACAAACTTGCAAACCAAATTTAAAATTAATCCTTTATTTTTATTTATTTATTTATTTATAAAGAGCTAACAAGTAATTAAAATTAAGAGTTAGCGGTGGAGTAATCCTTTATTGTAATTTTAACAATTTGGAAACAATTCCAACAATTTTTTGTTGTTCAGAATATAGCTAAGAAAACAGAAGCAAACACAACGATGCTTTCAGATTTCAAATTGGTTTATTTTTGGCCAAAATACGATTTTATAAATATGCAATTTGCCATTTATAATTTAAAAACCTGGCTAGATCGATTCTCCCATTAATTCTGATTAAGAATATATAAGGTTTATGGGGTCGAATATGACTCCTTCCTGTGTTATTTTAAAATATGGTTTGAAAGGGTCGTCAGACCGGAAATGCCGGCGGCCATAGTTTGAACCACAGCGGCGGCCATATTTGAACTACGGCGGCGGCCACAGTTTGAACTACGGCGGCGGAGAGAGAGAGAGCGATGGATTTGCTCGCTCTCGATCTCTCTTTATCGTTTGAGTGGGTAGTTAGCTTCCTTTCTTGATTTTTAATTGTTTTGAAAAAGTATTGTATTGAAAATAACTAAAATTAAATAAAAAACAACTTATTTGGTGATGTGTTTTATTTAGTAGAAATTAATTAAATTAATTAAAAATTGTTTTTTATTTAGTTTAAAAAGTGCGCATGAATTATTTAAGATAAATATGGGCAAACGGTAAAGCTCCAGAACTAAAATTTCGCTGCAGTGCAATGCTGCTGCCCTTTTGCCCGGACAAGAAAGAAAGTGAAACAAACATTTTGTTACCAATAAGCTTTACGATTCCATTAAAGGCTAAAAAGGAAATGTCAGCCAGAAAAAGGGCACCAATGTCAGAACACTCCTAGAGTTCCGAACTGCGTAGGGTGTTGTTTGTGGCCCAAATTTAGGGGAACCCCCCTGGACTGGCATTTCACAAATTTTATTCGAATTTACAGTGCAATTTTCTGTGCTGCGTGAGTGCCTTAGCCAACGGAATAAAGAGTACCTGCAGTTTGGTTCCCCCTAAATCCTGATTTTCCTTTGTTTCCGTTGGCTTGTCAACAAAAACTGCGCTTTTTGATATGTATGTTATGCTCTCCTCAACTACACATACAAAAATAATAATAAACCTAAAACAAAACTTTCCTTTTTATGAGCTTCCCGGCTCTTCCCTGACACAACGAGCCCCAAGTGCTCGTGTGTGTGCAATAAAATATTTATTCATGCATGCATGCCAACAAGCACGGAAGAATTCGCTTATTTTTATTTTGTTTTTTCTTTGCGAAACTCAAAAACCCAAATAAAAATAAATCCCAAACGCAATTGCCTTGTGATGGCACTTCCGCCGTTTTCCACAAGCCGTGTGGCGTCCATGGGGAAATGATGGAGAGACATTTCAGACGGAAAATATATTTAAACTTTTAAGTAATAATATTTACTAAGAAATCTGAGGAGAAGGAAATGAACATAAGAGAGTCAAACTTGGTTTTAAAATTCGACATATCAATAACTTCCAGTTAATTATGTAAATAAACAGCAGTAAAAGGTTTTTTACAATTTATTCAAGGACTAAACTCTGTGTTCTTTTTGAAAATCAAGCATTTAAATCCCTAGAAAAGCTATAAAAATAATTACATATACATTTCCTAAGCCCTTTCAATACAAATTAAATATTGAAAGGTCAATTTATGCAGAGACTTTTCAGTCCAAGCCCATTTGCAATCGCCTTACTTTATATCCTTTGTTGTTCAGTAATCCCTTTTGGCAGAAAAATAATAGAAAAAACGAACCGAAAACAATTTATTTGAAATTAAAAACTAAATAAACCCATGAACACAAAAAGTATGTGCAGTGAAGTGTTCAATGTGTCCGTTGATTGATTTACAAATATCCCTTCATCTATTTTCATTGCCTTTTTTAATGGCCCCAAGGGATAAGCATTTGTCATCAGTTTTGTGGCCATAAAGGATTAAATGAATACTAAAACAAAAAAGGAAACTAACTTCGGTTCGCCGAACCATTTGGTTGAACAATTAAAAATATATACCAGGAAACGAGTATATGCAGAGCTCTCCATCTCGCCATCTGCCAGAAGGCGGATTTGCCAAATGAATTCCAATTAAACGAAAGCCACTGAAAAATAGCCAAAACAAACAAGTGTCGGGTGAGGCCAAGTTAAATTTCAATTAAACGAGACGAAACTTTCGGCTCTCGAGCATAAATTCCACAAATTCAAAGTGCCATCCGAAAAGAGCAAAACTTGCACAAGGAGCAAGGAGCATCAGCAGCTGTTAGTCCTGTCAACTGACTGATTGTCCCTCGTCTCAGGGGGATCCTTCTGTCTGAGTACGTTCGATGATGATGAGCCAATGGCCATGAACTTTACGAACATTTTGCGGTTAAACTTTGCCACTCTTGGTCTTTCTCTATGTTTATTGGCAAATATTTTAGCTTGCTCCAAAAATATTTGTGCTTGGTCGGACTGGGAGAAGGATGAGTAGGAGGAGGTCCTTCTATGTAGCTCTGGAAAATTGTGAACTGCAAGCAGCCGCCGGCGAGTACCAGCACAATGTGCAGCATATTAAACACTTTTGTCGATATTCCGGGAGAGTCGTTGAACCGTAGGGGACGTTAAGCCACCTCTATTTGCATTTCACAGGCTCCAGGCTCCGTCTCTGACTATGGCTGTGCGTCCTGGAATGCGAGTGCACTATGCAAATGGCAGCATAAACACAAAATATTGTGTATCAACTTGGCAAGGTGTCGCTGACTCCTTGAAACGTTCAAAGGACTCGACGGTGACTAAGAGGCAAACTAAACTCGACTTTTAACTGCATTCCAAGTCAAAAGTACGATATTGTGAACCAACTTAGGAAAAGCACAATGTCTGTTTAAAAAATGCAAGGAATCTTAAGGGAATATATTTGTTTGCTTATGGGAAATATTTTCATCAATTGTTTTAAAATAATTTCATACAAATTAATTGCCAAACATTTATTTAATAATTCTTCAAGTATCAAACATTTATTTTACATTTACATTTAAATAAAATAGTTAATAAACTTTCCAACGCCTACAAGTATTTAAATTTTAAACCCCTCAACTTTCTTCAATTAACGAGAAGCTGACTCCAAGGCACAAACCACGAATGTATTTTTCGAGAAATTAAAATTAATTGTGGCCCAGATACAGACCCAGAAAAGAGCCCGCTGACTGACTGCATCACAGGAAGAAAGTAAGGCAGAGTCCTGCTCCTGCACTGAAGTTTCTTGCCCTTGGCGAATTGTAAATTTTAATGACCCCGCCGAAGGGTTGAGGATTGCTCTGGGACTCGGGCCCCGAAAAAGAGCGCCATGGATAAAAATTCAACAATGACAAACAAGGCGAATATAAAATGGGAAATAAAAATAAAATATTCCGTATAATAATGCATAAAATAAGGGAAATGTCGAAAAGAATTGAGTTCACACGAATCGTGGAGTGGTTTTTGCGAGTGCGCGAGTCCTGTTCTTGTCTTGCTTTTCAACCATCAAAAGCGGACGGCTGCAGCACACTTTTATCAACTTTAAATCCGCAAAATGAGATTTCTTGCGGATTTGCATAGATTAAACTGCAATGGCTCTCGCACCCGAAAAAAGGAAGTAAATACTGCGCTATATATAGCTTAATATTTTGTTGCCAGTCACCGCTTTTTCGTGGTCCTAGCTGGGTTGTTGTTCACGGCTTGTTTAGCATTTGTTAAGCCAGAATCACTGGCTCGTGGTCCATTTCTTCTCGGCTATTCCGCAGTACGGGTACTCCTGACCATCATTTTGGCCATCTCTCTCTCTTGGTTTTTTGTCATCGATTTTGCGCTAAGTCCACACTGAGAAATATCTAATTAAATAGGTTTCTCAATCATGGAGTTGTGACAACAAATTCTAAAATGATTTAATTAAAGATTGCGGTTGATTTTGATAGAAAATAATCTGTAATTTCAAATCTAAAATACACTTTCCACTTTCCCAAAATTACTTCCTAGTTTTTTAGCTTATTTTAAAGTGAACTTAAAACCACTTGAAAATGTTGTGGCAACCCAATTGTTTCATTTCCGCAGTGACTTCACTTTAGTTTCTGTTTTGGTTGGTTTTTTTCGGTGTGGTTTTTTCGGAGGCCAAACCAGCCAAAGTTTATGTCGCTCGAAAACTCATTTAAAGTTTCAAAAGTGTTGATAGATGGCAGGGCCAGCCACGCCCAGTCTTGAAAAGTGGCTGCCGCCTTTTGTTCTGCCCGATTCTGGTCTCCTTTTGATTTTTACCAAGGATGAGAGGTTGTTTTCATTAGCCAGGAGGAGTCCTTGCCAAAACTGGCAACTGGCGACACGTGACGCACTCCAGCTTAGAGCTTAACTTGCCCCCAAAAAGAAAAATACAACAAAAATACAAATAACGTCGAGACAAAAAAGCAAACTTGTTGATAGTTGTTCGACAAAAGCTTGGGGGCTTTAAAAAAAAAGGACAAGGGGGGAGGACATGAAGTGTGTGCTTAACTTTAAAACGCAACACGTGTCGTGCCGGTGGCAGAGGCTCTAATCCCTGCCTAGAGGACAGCACACTAAATGGCATTTTGATTGATGTGTGCCACAAAAAGTGCCCTCGATTTCGGTTAGGTATGAGCAGGTGGAGGCTCCGAAAGGTATGCCACTGTCAAGCTAATTTTTGTGCCTAATTTTTGGCCCCTTTGAATATTCACCGCAGTTTGCCGTATAAAAGGCTTTTTATGTTTTCCCAAAAAAGGACGTCAAAGCGAACTACGTCGAATTGGCGTGGCCAGGCAATCAGAAAATGCCAAGTGCACTCCTCACTCGACTCTATATATTTTTTCGACCACTCTAGCCACAAAGGAGGCGAAAGTACTGAATGCCACGGTGATAGGTTTTCAGCCAACCGAGCGAAAAGCCATGGAAAGCTCTCTGCTTTTTGCTGAATTTCCACACCGCGCAGAAGCGAAAAGCGAGAGAGGAAAATACATTCGCAGGGAAAGGGAATCCCCTGAATTATGGTTGTGGTGGTGCTTCAGTGCCACCTGTTGTTGTAGTTGTAGTTGCCGCCTTCGTAATCCAGTCGAGCCAAGATCAAGCCATAAACTGTTGACCCATCCAACCAAAGGGAAATGGAAGCTTAGGGAAATGGCTAACATGAGAAAATCAATTTAATAAAAAAGAAAACCAATGCTGAGAGATCCAAAGTTAAATATTAAATAAATAAAATAACATAAATATAATTGCTAAAAATTCTTTTAATATTAACAAATTAATCATTGACTTCTCTGTCATATCCAAGTCCAGTCTCAGATTAATTCTAATCTCTCCGCAGGAAACGAGTAACATATACCAGTTCTTTTTTCGATCATCATGCAGGCGGTCGGAGGAGATCCTGTGTCATGTGGCAACTGCATCCCCTTGCGACAGTACTCTACCTATGCCTCGGACATGGAGCCTGCTGATGAGGAGGGACAAAGACCGAAGAGCCTTGGCTTCAGCAACGACAGCATTCGCAGGGGATTCGTGCGGAAGGTGTACCTGATCCTGCTGGCCCAGTTGATGGGCACCCTGGGCCTTTTGGCGCTGCTGACCTGCAACAATGACATCAAGTTGTACGTGCAGGAAAGTAGGGTCCTTTTCTTGCTCTCCTGGGTGGTGATGCTGGTCACCCTCGGCGTCCTGACCTGCAACGAGGGCGCTCGTCGCCGAACGCCCACGAATTTTATCTTCCTGATGATGATCTCCACGGCCCAGTCCTTTCTGGTCAGCGTGGCGGCATGTCGCTATGCCCCCAAGGAAGTCTTTATGGCCGTGGTGATCACGGCAGTGGTCTGCCTGGGACTCACCGCCTTTGCCCTGCAGACGCGCTTCGATTTCACCATGATGGGCGGCATGCTGGTGTCCTGCCTGCTGGTCCTGCTGCTCTTCGGGTTCGTCACAATGTTTGTTAATAGCTCCGTGTTAAGCAAGGTGTTCGTCTGCTTGTCCGCCCTGCACTTTTCCATTTATTTGGTCTTCGACACTCAGATGATGATGGGCGGCAAGCATCGCTATTCGATCAGTCCCGAGGAGTACATCTTCGCCGCTCTCAATCTCTATATGGATGTGGTCAACATATTCATGGACTTCCTGCAGCTGATCGGGGGATCCGAGGGCTGAGGCGGAGGCCCTTCTGCCATTATTTATTCGTTATTCGATTATTCCACCCACTGAGTTAAGGTCGAAAATTAATAAATCAAATTGTGCAGCATTAATTGAGCCGATTATTTATGTTTCAGTTCATAAATTACGAACATTACAGGCACAACAGGTGCGACGGGGCCCCACCCCGCCGCAGCCAACTCAAATTGTCAATTAAGTTATTAGTTCGGGGCAATAAAACTGTCAGGGCCGTAACAATATTAACATAAAGCTTACACAAATTAGATGCTGCTGCCGCCTGGCAAACTTTCGCAATAAATGTATCTGCAAATGTTCGTGAGTGGAAACGGGAAGTGCGTAGTGGGAAATCGGAAATGGGAGTGTGACAGCCTCAGAGGTCCAGTCCCAAAAGTCAGTGGCTATGTATGAGAACAGAGAGAGAAATTTTACTAGAATATTTTTAAATATTTTTTGAAGATTTATCTATTATCCTTACATTTTTATTTTATTTTTTATAAAGAGAAAATTCGTTTTTTTCACAAGAGCCTCTGCATCAGCAGTTTTCTCACATTCTTAACCTTTAAATAATTCTGAATACATAAATATTGTTCTTTAATTTAGAGACTCTAATTGTTTTTTTAATAGTTACCCATTATATTTAATTTTGCTTGGTGTAATTATACTCTATGGCCGAAACAAATCAAGTGAACTTGGTGGTGGCAGCAGCTGCCGAGGGTATACATTTAATTAACAATTGACAGTCGCTTGACAGTTGGCTAAGCACACAAAAACCAGCAGAAACAGTTGTAGGAGGAACAGCAACACCAGTTTGGTCCTTTGCTACCTCCAACTCACCCACAGAAATCCCACATTCAGATGCTGGAACGGATAAGGATAGTGCTGTCCTGGGTGGTTACCTAAAGCTCAACCTGATTCATTTGAACTGTGGTGTCAAGTGGTCAATGAAATAAATATGTTCAAGATTAGCTCAGTTAAAGCACAGAAACGAACGAAACAAATAAGGCAAATATCCATACAATAAATACAATATTTAAGGCTTTAATTTAATATTACTAAATTGATTTTTAGCCCTACATATGAGGAGTCACTTAATAGCTAACTGTTGGCCAACTAGTTCGCCAGAAACTGCCAACTCTAGAAAGGTCAAAAGTCGACTCAGAGAAGTGACCCCCAAAGTTTGCGGTTGGCCATCAATAAAAGTTGGCAGCCACATTCTCGTTCAAGTTTCGCCCGAGACTGTATCGAGGGGTCCTTTCACTGAGCCCTTCACAGGTCCTATCTTATCTGCTTGGGCGACCGTGACCATGATCCTTGGCCACAAAAAAAAAAAGTTTTCTTTGGCAGCGCTTTGCATCTGTTTCTGTTTCTTGTTTTATTTTTGGCTTTATTTGTGTTTGGCCGCGCGGACAGTTTTTGTTTCCTGTCAATGCTTTTGTCACTTTTCACAGGACACACACCACACAGACACACACACACCCTGAGTTACTGAGGGCGCCCGCATTTTTGTTGCCACGTTTGTGGCTTACAAAACAGACACATACATTTCCAGCTCGCCAGCATCCTGCCGCACTAACTGTGATTCATGTAAAACATGTGTGCCACACTCGCAAATACACCCGCTCATGTGTAATGCGAATATGTGGAGTCACAGGGATATATCCCCGAAACACCCACCACTCACCCGACTGGCATAAAAAGGCAACACACTCGCAGAAAAGTTAGGGCGCTTATGAGGCACATACACAGAGTTTTTATTTGTGTTTTGTATGTTTTAGTTATGATACCCTGGAAAAAAGGGCAGAAAATGGGTGTATTTGCGTATTAAATAAATATTTATTAAATCAAATATTTAAGAGCAGATTTAATAGAAGGATTTTGCACAGAATGTTAAAATACGAGCCCAATAAAAGTCAATAAATGATTATCCTTTATAAAATATAAATTTAATTTCCCTCAAAAAGCTTGGCATAAAATATTAACTCATAATTTAGTAATTCAAATTTAATTTACATTAAATATAACATTTTCCTACAAGGTATTCTATTTTAGTTTCTCTTCTCCCTGGAATTACGACCTTTATTTTTTACAACTTTCCTGGCATACGCTCTTCGCCAAAAAGAAAGCCGGAAAATGGAGAAACTATTATGAATATTACATATTTAGGACATGTTGCAAGTGAGTTAATGAGTTTTTTGTTCCCTTTTTGTTGTTGGGTGCCCGGCGCAATGTAATTAGTCGTTCATAGAAGGAGGACGTCGACCCCCCTCCTCGTCGCCTCCCCATTTTGTTGCCATTAATCACATAACTTACCACGGACAGACAGGCGGTCAGTTGGAGGAAGTGACAGAAGGACAGACGAACCGGCAAGGATAATGGCCACGTTTTGGCTTGACGCAGATTAACTTGGAAAGGATTAACACGAGCGCCGCTTCTGCCATTTCTATGACTGAATTTAGGTAGAATTAAGCAGAAAAAGGGCAGATTTAATGTTTCCGATAAAAGAGCAAATCAAAAGGACTTGTTTGTGCTGGTTTCAATTGAATTTTCAGGAGTGATAAGCAGATTGGTAAGCAGTTGGGCTTTAAATTAATTGAAAAATGATTTAGTTAGAAATTTAAAGCAATATATAGAAGGCTTTTGGCTTTAACTAAAATTGAAGCATTTTCAGAAAATTATTATAAATTATTTACAAAAGTAAACTCGAGATTTTTGTTTAAGTCAAATGTAATTCTTGTCTTTAAGCAACATTTCAAAATTAAACATTTTGTAATACAAATTCAAGCTTACTTTGAATTTCATAAAGACACCATTAAATAAAGTGCCAGCTATGCACAAGCCAATTAACCAATTTCCAATCCATTCGCAAACGAACCCAAGTGCAATCAGGCATCACTCATCCGTGGAATGTGCAGCCATAAAATGCTCAAAAACCGAATTAAGGGGAAAATAGAAAGAGACTTTTGAAAAGTGAAATAATCCTGGCGTAAGAGCTGAAATTCAGTTTTCTCCGAGAGAATTTCCTTTTACGGACGGCCGGCTGCCGGCTGCCAATGTCCGAAATCAAATCAAATTCAAACAGGGACTCAATCAAACATTTCCCATCCGCATTCCGGTTCAGCAGGCTTGCTCCTCCTCAAGCATTGCTTTCTGGGATCTGGCCCGAAAATACCGATGGCATTTTCCATTTGCAAAATCACCAAATTTTCCTGCCATTTTTCTTTTTGTGCGCTCTCTTAGCAAGTTCGATGCTGTGTGCAGTTTATTTAGCAATCAAATTGTTTTTATCACATCCGCACAACTAAACTGTAAACATTTGCAAGCAACACTTTTGCCAGTTTTCCGGCTCCGGAAAAACAAAAAAAAAAAAACAAGGCACCCACTAAATCTGGAAAATAAGAAAATCGAGAGGAATGCCAAATGAAAGGGGAGTGGATTCGGATTTTTATGGTGTGAAGTTTTATTTTAAAATGTAATAACATATGAAAAGACTTCATTAATTTCATCTTTTGATATCAAAAACCGAAAAATAATTCATCAATATTTAAATAAATATCAAGATTAACTCGAAATCCAAACAGAAATTCAATATCTCAAAATGCACTCCCCTAAATCCTTACAAATCCTTCCCTGAATCCGGCCAAAGCATGCCGGCATGCATACAAAAAATAGCAAATATACCGACACAAAATAAAAAATAAAAAGGGAAAACTAGTGAAAACTGCAACGGAAAATTAGAAAAAAGACCGTATGCCAAAAAGGAGGGGCGAGCTCCAGCAGTTTTTGTGGATTTTGCGGCGCGGGGAAGCTGCAAATTGTTTCGGTGAAACGGCAGAAAGAAATTCGCAATCAAAGTTGAGGGATTTTTTTCGCCATGTTTGCAGCTGCTGCTGCCGGCATTCCGGCCACATTTAACTTGAGTTTAGACTGGGGGGTGTAATGCCAGAAAATTGGAAATCAAACTGATGGCGAAAATCAATTACTTGCAGTAACGACTGTCCTTCACATCTAGTAGTAGTTGCAGGATATTCGGCTAATTGTTGTTTGCAAAAAGTTCTTGGAACGTCAGGGCGGGAGAGAAGAAGTGCCAGCACTGGAAACTCATGAAAATTTCAATCGCTTTTCATTTTGCGGTAAGCTGCTTAAATGCGCCTTTGATCCAAGGTCTGGTAAGGACTCCAGGACTTCAGGACTTTAGTACTGTCAGACTCCTGACCCCAACTCCTGCCGACTTTAGGCAATTTCTGACGTGATGAGCATCGAAAGCGTATTCAAATCCAGTGACAAACCGGCCCAGGATCTCCTGGGCAGTCGTGCACGCAAAGCCGGACGGCAGACGAACCCCAACCCAGCTCCATGGCCTTGTAAAGCCTCTGGAGCATGGACAATTTAACAAACCTATTTATTTATGAAAGCCAAAATGCATTTCGATTGTCGGACAATGGCAAGATGTGACCGAAATTCAATTGAGTTCCCCAAAAACCTAAGCCAATCCTGGGCCAGTCACGTGTACGACTAGGACCAAGACGTGGACCTGAGTCAACAACGACAATAAAATTAAATAGAACAAATTACAAACATAAATAAAGGAGGAGAGGAATTTTCCCTACGAGAGTTATAAAAATTTTGAATACCTGGTTATATACCTTAATTATAGACAAAGGATAATGGCATAGTTTCTATGTTTATGTTGGGTAAATACTTAGTTGGGTTTCTAAAAGATTTGAGAACTATAAAATGGGTTTATGTACATTTTTTCTAACAAGGTAATTAAGTTAAATAAAATACATATTAGATTATTCCAAGTAGATATGTGATTTTCTTAATATTTAAATATGAGTTAAGTATGAATATATCTATATTATATTACATTATATCTCCAAGCTTGGCTACTAATGGAGTTTTAATAATTTTCTAGATTTCTTCATAGTTTTTCGCCCTCTTTCTAGTCCCTATAAGTTCTCCCTTGAATTTCCCGAACTCCGCCTTGGGCGCAGTAATTTTTCAATTAATTTTCTGCCAGACCCCCAGAAGCAGTTGTGATTTTCAGCTTTGATTCCCGAACTGTGTCAGCCACGCCCCTTGGAGGCTTCCACGCCCTCGGGGCTGCAAAAATATGACTGCAACGAGGGGCAAGCCAAAATGAAGGCAAAGGAAAAGGAAAAGCGGTGCCAGGCAGGTTAATAACCGACATGCCACGAAAAATTAATGGCAAACCATTTAGCCAGGTTCTTTCTCTCTTTTAATTTTTTTTTTTTTGCACGGCCACGCGACCGCCAAAGGGGAAGCCCCCAAAAGAAGGCTTGGGTTGCAAAATTACTATATGCAGCAGCAGCAGACAGCAGACAGCAGGAGACAGGAGTGAGGGGAATGGGAAACTTTGACTTAATTTGCGGCCGAGGAAACAGGTGAAAAAGTATCCACGGCCGGGGGGGAGGAAGAGACTGGCAATTTAATTAACGGAGCCAGTTAAACATTCAAACACTGCCACTAAGCCCCCAACTACCCAACTCCCTTTCAAGTTTCGCCTGCTTCCAACTGTCTCTGTAATTTTTTGCCCATCCCCCGCCAAAGGTCCTTGGCCCCGGGACCCACGCAGAGGAGGACCTCTGGCACGAGGACAGCACCGGGGGAGGAATAAAAGTGCTCCGCTCAAGTGGTGCACGCAAAATAACTTAAAAGCCGCAAAGTGGCTGGCAAAAACTATTTAAGTTTATGCGATAACAACAATAAAAGAGCCCATTTCCCCAGCCCACTTCACCGCCCTGCACAGAGTTGTCTGTTCAGCTGATTTTCCAGGCGAAAAAATATTATTTTGTGAGCTTTAAACTCAAGAAATATGCAAAGTTTAGGTTGTGTTAAGGGGTTTTCCAGAGAATTTTTATTTTCTTTCCTATGTGAGATGTTAAATTAATTTTTCATGTAAAATACAGAGATTAGACTTTCTTATTTTAATAAGAAATGCTCTAAATAAAAAGATTTTGTTATGTTTTAATAATTAATTAAATATATTTAACCGCTTTCCTTAGGCCATTTCCCTATAAAGTACATTAGCTGTCACTGGTTGTCACTCCCTTGCCATTTTGCGAAAATCCTTGCCAGCACTAATCCTGCTCTCGCTCCCTTGCTTCCCGGGTGAATGTGCTGCATACTTGGAGGCGCGGGCAACAGGATTCTCGTGGCGCGTGTGTGCGTGAGTAAGTGCGTGCCGGAGAATGGCGGAGTGTGTGCGTATGTATGTGTGCAGTTATGTAATTATGGTAATTAAAAACGCGCAGCAAACGCCGTTTGTCTTGTCATCGTATTTCATAGTTAAGCACCTTTTGGGCCCTTTCGTATTTGCCACAAAGAGTGGCTCGTTTACATGAATAATAATATTAATACTAGCACGCCGTCGTCGTCAGACATCCTTGTTTTCCTCGAGACAAAATTATGATTATTTCGTTATAACTTGTGCGGTATATATATGTATATAGTATGTCTTTCCCTCGCCCACAAATGTTATCAATTAACAATGCTAATGAGGCCGGGAAATTAAGCGAAAAAAGCGAACAGAAGGTGTTGAAAGGGAAATATCCGCTTAAATCCGGCCATTCGGGATTACGATTGTGTTCACTCTTTAACGAGAATCAGAATTATTCACAAAGCAAAAGCACACACAGGCACTGCCATGTGGATTATTTATTTATTTCTCGGTGAATATATTAAATGTTCGAATGGTTTTAAATAAGTAACAATGAGTAAAACTGAAGCATAATTTATTGGTGCTTATTGGCTACCATAACACAGATTAACTCATGAAAGAATTTATAAAAATATGTATTAATAATATGCTTTAAAGCGGCCTGGTTTAAATTTAAGGTTTAAATTTGCTTTTGCTTTGGTGTCCATAATTAATTTGCAGTGATTATGAGAGTTTAATAATTAACCGCACAATAAACTCATCAAATAATTATGCATGAAATTCCGTTAAACCCCAAAAACTTTAAATAAAGCTAATGGCAAATATTAATCAATAAATTAAGTTTGCTATTTCGTATTTATATTAATTTTTCATCTCCACTCCAATTTGTTTTTTGACTCTAATTTTTGGCATTTTGTTTTCATCAAAACATTGGTGATATAATAATATACAAAATGCCACTGCTAACAACAATAACTTGCATAATAAATTGGCAAAAGTAAAAAAATAAATAACAAAAAGCAGAGGAGCTGAAAAAAAAACATTGAATAATTCCATAAGCTTGCCAACTTCCTCCCCTTGACAATATTTTTTTATGGATTATATAAAATACAATATAAATACATAAATTAAAGGTAAATCACAAACAAATAAATAATCATAGAACATATTCAGTTTATACAATTTCAATCACAATTTAAAATACAAAATCAATGAGCTCTGGAGGGAATGCACATATTGGCACTCTGCTCTATTATTTCCTTTCCAATCAAATTTGCTCTCATTGCTTGTAGTTGGGGATTAACCTTTGGCCGAAACCGAAAGCCGATATTACGATACACGATACCTGTGCGTTACTCCCCCCGAATCGTTATGGCTTTCGGCCAGACGCATAAACCACAATTTGTGGCTAATGCTGGCGCCACAAAACATCGATGCCGACACCTTTCTTGAATCGAAAAAGCTTTCCCTTTTTTTTTTGAGAGAGAGGTTTGTTTGCACAAACAGTAGCATCGGGTAGATGACTCCCCCAGCATAAGTATTCATCTTTCACACGATGGCCAGGCCAGGTGAGCATGCGAATGAGCTCATTAACGGCCGGACGCTTCTTTTGGGCGAAAAGAATCGGGCCGAAAGCGAAAACAAGGCCGAAACGAAAGCGAAGTGTTGAGTGTGCAGGGAGAGGAGGGGGTAACTCGAGATGCAATTAATCAGTCACGACAAATCAATCGAGTTTCCAGAGCGAAATCGCGGCGACAACTGTTTTGATTATGCCATGGCTGGTGATGGCTGAGATGGCTGTGAAGGCTGCTTGGCCCAAACAATACACAAACTTGTAATTATTCGTGCTTCACTTGGCTTTGTGTTTGTTTGTTTACCGTTTTGGGCCATAATTTCACATTTAAAGCGATTAAATTTCGCTTTTTGGCCTTGTTACCGCTGCTTATTTATTTATTTAACTTTGGTCTCTGCACTCCACGCAGTAATTGATTTTCATCTTCTTCGCCTGGCCACGGTGCGTATGATTGATTTGTCAGCAATCAGCAGAACCCTCAACAGACAAGTAGTTAGCCAGAAATTTCTATTATTATTTGTTAACCTCAACAACGGCAAACAAAAGACAGCAATCCGGCAAAGTGTGCAAAACTCTTTACCGAAACTCAAGGCGGCAGCGCAAATATTTGCTAATTAAGCATTTCTACTTGTCTAAAGTTTATTTCAGACGATTTTATGTGATTTTTTCCATTTACTTGAGGCTATAATAATAAATTTGACATCACACGGCCGGCGCATAAACCTATTCACCTGTAAGCAGCTGCTGGAAATTAGTTTTGAGCTCATCATAAATATAAACACAGGTGATTGAGCCGAAAGCCTGTTCGTCGCTCGGCTGATAACATTGACCCTATCGACACTCCGACCTAGTGATCAATTAATAGCACAAATAATGAATGATCTCCGCCCATCAAGGTATATCTTGATTCGTTAATCCATTAACAACACTTTAATTACATTAGAATTATTATTATCATACGATTTTTTAGCTTGCCATCTTTGCTAAAAAATAAATAAAATTTTCTTATGGTTACAAACATATATTTTAAATGTATAAAGTATTTTGTGTTTATTTCTATATCTAGTTTAATATTTCCATAACATTTTTATATCAAGTTTGCTAAAATATTTCTAAAACTTAAAATGTAAAAATATTTATGGAGGTTGCGATCTATCAGACATTTTTAGTATAATTATTGTTATCATTTAAATGATGCTTGTAAGCTCATTATATAAAGGTTAGAAAAATTATAAAACTTTTAGCCTAATAGAAACTAATATCTCTTGAAGACTTCAAATTAAAATACCTATTTATAGTTACAGCAATAAAATTATAAATTTAAATTTATGCAGCCAAATTAATGGGTTAATTTTAACCACAATTATGTGTCCATGTTTGCCTACCGTTTGCAATTCGTTGACAGCTCCGAAGCTGCGTAGCCTCCACTGCTGCTGCTGCTGCTGCTGCTTTTTCTTTCTCCAGTCCAGGCCTTCTTTTTTATCTCTTAGTTGGTTTTTTATTGAGCTTCAGTCTGGTAAGACCTGAGCTTCTGCGGTAAATGGAGTTAACTTGGCCTTGTCGCACGCCAGTCTGCTTCTGACATTCGCGCGTCGCGCTCGATCGCCGCCTGAGATCGCCCCATCCATCCATCTGTGCCTGTGATATTACGTTTCTATTGCTCGCAATTATTTATTTCTGCTGAAAAAGGGCGAAAGACCTAAGCCGATTAGGTTCACGAAATAAATTTATATATATATCAGTTCGAACTTGAGCTTGGGAATTAGCAAACGCAATGAAAACGGTAATTCAAAGACAAGAGCAAGTCATTAAGATAAATATATATATATAGAAAGATCCGAAATCGTGTTTTGACTGGAACTAATTCACTTTGGTCACAACTCGCAATTAATTTGCTGAGTTTTGTAGATCAATTAGATATGCAAATCGGTGCGATAAAACGGAGAACCCGATACAAAGTTATAAATCATTTTGAAACAATGCAAAAAAAAGATAAAATTGTGTGTTTTAATACTAATTGAAGTGTCATAATTCTCTCATTTATCTTGGCTTTTATTGGCCTCCTAAAATTAATAAATCAAACCAAAGAAAACTAACGTGCATGAGATAAGGAGATAATTCTTCGGAATAAATAACATTTAACAGATTAGAAAATTATGTATTTTTGTAATTTATGATGCCGATTTTCAATATTATTTAACTCTTGTTTATTGAGATACATTTCAGATTGTCTTTTATATTAATATAGATTTTGTTACTTTAAAATTACGTCAAACAATTTAACTTTCTTGTGTAAGAAAAAGCTTTGCATAAATTTTTAAAAATATTCCAAGACATAAATACAATCTAAATATCTTTAAATACATCTTTTAAGTTTCATTTAAAACTAATTAATTTTTGTTACCATATCTTCTTGACTAGATAAATCACATACTCAGCCCACTGCTGCTCCTGCTAGTGACGTACCTGCCGAGCATATCGTGGGCAGCGCCTGCTCTACACCTTAGGAACTACCCAGAACCAGACTCTGCGCTGGAGGAGGCCTATCCCACATCGCCCAGCCAAGTGCTGCCCATACAGCCCGTGCTCATTTACCCACAGCCCCGGGAGAATCTCTACCAGGCCAGGAATCTGGCAGGGCGAAACAACGACCAGGACATTATCTTTGTGAAATTGCTGCAGGATAAGTCCAGTGCCTATCGGCCCAAGCAGCAGCGCCTCGTCCTCGAGGAGACAAAGTCCTCGCGCCGAAAGGAGCAGGGCCTCAAGGATATCTTCTATGTGAAAGCCCTGACCAACGGAAGGTTCAGCCACGAACGCCTGAAGGTGTACCGGGTGCCCGAGTTCTACGCCATCAGTGTGTTTAGCAACGGGGAGAAATGATCATCCATCCGGATGACGAAGGAACAGGAGTAATATAAGTTATTTTTAAGACGCTATAAATAAATACTCACCTCAGGAGCGAGCCGCCGGCTTTTTATATCTTATCGGCGCCACTTTGCGTTCGCGGATTTACACGCAATTTCAATTACTCATAAGCTCAGGCTCAGAGTGTCTGGGGCTCCAGGTCGGGTTCAGGTTCAAGCTGCGGCTGACTGATGGGTGTCAGCATCGCCTTGGCCATCAAGCATCAGCCAGAACATTGGTATCAACACCACCGCCAGCAACTGCTTTTCCCGCCACGTCAAGTGGCAATTAATAACTGTCAGTTCCGTCGATTGGCGGCGGCTCTGCTGCGGCTCCATCGACATCGCCATCGCCAGCTCCACCACCTTCCAAGCCCCACACTTCCGACAACAAAGAACTAATCCCTTTTGTCACTGGGCGTCACCGCGGGCCGAGGCATTACGTCAAAATCAAAGAAAGCAACAAAAGCCAAACAAAAAACATAAATGAAAATGGAAAGGCTTTCATTCGGAAGTCGAATGGGGAATACACTTCAGGATAGAGGAGATTGTAATGGGTTAAAATATTGATTAACAGTCTTGACAAGTTTTAAAAAATAAAAGGAATTATAAAATAATAAGTAAAGAAATCAATGGCATCCTCTGTCATCTTAATTAATTACTTATTTTTATTAAATTCCTAATCATTTCTATATTTATTATTTAGTTTTTAACAAATATAAAATTGCTGAAAACATTTATTCTAGGCCTTAGGAATTTTTAAGCATATTTCGATGACACGTTTTTATTTATTCCTAATTGAACATTTCTTTTGACAGATTTATCTTTATCCATCGAAGATAACCCCCTGCTATATTTTAACATAATATTTATTCAACCGACATTCCACTTGCCACCCCAGCAGCCAACCCAGCCACCCAATCCATGTACCCGCTCCCAAAAAAGTCAAGCATGCGGGCAGTAAACAAAATAAGCTATTTCCAAATAAGCAAATAAATCACATTCCACTATGCCGTCCGGTGGGAGCTCTTGAACCCGTGCAGACTTTCGCCCCGAAGAGCTCGCGGCACGTTCGCGTCTTTAAAATGCACGGAGGGCATTCGCTCCAGTTAGGCTCCCTCAAATAATAGAAAACGGCAGACAAAGGGCCCAATTGAGTTGTCACATTATTATGGTAATTTATTAATTAAGTGCTAACTTTCGGCTTAAAACGATAAAGTGGCCCGAACTTGCCGTGATTAATTGACCATTAAGCGCGGCGCAATGTTCATGGACATGAGCTCCTGGAAGAGCAGCTTGGCCGCGTAGGGGAGTCGCACCTGCGAGATCTGCGTCTTGTTCTTGCAGCCCTTGCACTCGAATGTGTTGTTGCGCAGATTGGCAATGGCGATCAGGCCGCAGAAATTGCAGATGTGGACGCGATACGGATCGGAGACCTCGAACAGACGCTCCCTCAGGAACTGGGCGGCACCGTGGGAGATCTGGCAATCACGCTCCATCTCACCGAAACGAAGGCCACCGTCACGAGCACGACCCTCCATGGGCTGACGCACGAGAATTTGGACGGGACCGCGAGCACGGGAGTGAATCTTGTCGTCCACCATGTGCTTGAGGCGCTGATAGTAGGTGGGTCCCAAAAAGACCTGGAAACGAAAGGAAAGAACATCATAAATCTAAATATTCTCCGCACTCCTTGCTGGAAACCTACCTGGGCATTGATCTTCCGGCCCGTGTGTCCATTGTACATGACCTCGTTGCCACGAAGATGATAGCCGTACTCCTGCAAGAACGTGGAAATCTTCTGCACGTTGACGGCATCGTTGAAAGGCGTAGCATCGCCAATCTCGCCCTTGTTGGAGCCCAGTTTGCCCTGGAGGCACTCGATCAAGTGACCGATTGTCATACGGGAGGGGATGGCATGGGGATTGATGATAATATCTGGCGCCAGACCCTCACAGGTGAAAGCCATATCCTCCTGCCGGTACTGGATACCGCAAGTTCCCTTCTGCCCGTGACGCGAGGCGAATTTGTCACCAATTTGTGGGATGCGCACCGAGCGCACTCGAATCTTGCAGAACTTGTAGCCCTCGCTGTTCAGGGTCAGCATCACCTGGTCAACGATGCCAGTCTCAGAGTTTCGCAGGAAGGTGGAGGCGTCTCGCTTGGCAAAACGCTTCGTGTTGCTGTCCAGCTCATCGTCATTTTCGGGCAGAGTTATGGTCTTTCCGATGACCACATCATCGCCTGAGACACGAATTCCCGGGGCAATAATACCGTCGTCGTCGAGCTTATCGTAATGGGCATTCCTCATGCCCTGACAGGTGCCGCGATGCGGCTTTTCAAAGTTCTCCTCCTGGTCACCGACGCGTTTGTTCTCTGAATCCTTGTACGAACGGTAGAACACCGAGCGGAAGAATCCTCGCTCCACCGCCGAAGCGTTCAAGATAACAGAATCCTCCTGGTTATAGCCCGTGTAGCAGAGAATGGCCACGATCGAGTTGATGCCAGCTGGGAGCTCTCGGAAGCGCAAGTACTCCATGGAACGGGTTGTGACCAGCGGCTTCATGGGATAATATAACACGTGGGCGAGTGTGTCCATGCGTACGTGGAAGTTGGTGATGTACACGCCCATAGCTTGTTTACCTTTGAAGAAAAGAGTGCGGGGAATAAGCGGCAGGTAAATATTTTATAAGGAGTGCAAACTCACCCATAGCGCTTTGATAGGTATTACGCGGACTCTGGTTGTGATCGGGGAAGGGTATAATAGAGGCGCAAACGCCGAGGATCATAGCCGGATGGATCTCGCAGTGGGTGTAGGTCGTACAATAGGCATAGTCCTTGTCCTGCTTTAGATCGTACGGCGACATGGCTATCATCACTGTCTCCTCTTCGAGGGTGTCAATGTACTCCACCACGCCGGAGGCCACCAGCACCTGCCAGCTGTAGTTGTTGTAATCACGCTCCTTCAGCATCTCCACATGGGTCTTCTTCAGCAGCAGCGATCCGTTCTCCACGATAAGCAACGGCCGGCAAATGCGACCAGCATCTGTATAGATGCGAATCTCGCGATCGCGAATGTCACGGATCATTGATACCTCTGACACAATGATGTCCATCTGGCGACGCAACTTGCGCAGGGTGGCCATCAGCTGCTCGGGATCACGATGAATGCCCACCCAGCAGCCGTTCACAAAGATTTTGGTGGCATCGGCAATGGCCGAGGGTGCAATCTCCTCCAGATTCTCCATGGACCACTCCTCCAAGAACTCAAGAATGGGCGAGGGCTGCGATCCCACCGATATGTAAGCCATGAGGGCCAGATTCTTTACCAGACCGACAGCAGCGCCCTCGGGCGTCTCGGCGGGACACAGCATGCCCCAGAGGGTGTTGTGCAACTGGCGGGGCTTGGCCAGCTTGCCGTCCCGGCCGATGGGAGAGTTGACGCGCCGCAAATGGGAGAGAGTGGAGGCAAAGGTCAGACGATTCAACACCTGGGAGACACCGGCTCTCGCCTGATGGGCCTTCTTTTGATCGCCCCAGTTGCCCGTGGCCAGGGAGTACCTCAGACCGTCTGTTATGATGTTGGTCTTGATGGCCAGCTCCAGATTGAAGTCCTTTCCGCGATCAATGAACTTCTGTGTGTACATGCGCACCTCCTTCATGAGGTTTTTGAATAGGCCGCGGAAGAGGAATGCCAGCAGGGGTCCGGCGAGATCCAGTCGCTTGTTACCATAGTGATCACGGTCATCAAGCTCCCTGCGGCCCAGAGAGGCCAGCAACAGGCGATGCACCATGTAGCCGAGGAAGTACGCCTTCTTGGTCTCGCAGAAATCCGAGACGCCGACATGGGGCAGCATTTCCTTCTGCAGAATTTCCTTGGCGTACTTGATACGCTTGTCTTTTGTGACTCCGGGACGGGCGCCACGCGCTCCAATAAAATTCAGGGCAACATTCTGCTCCTGCACAACGAATGCCTCGTCTAGGGAGGGCTTCACCATCTCCATCATCTCGGGATCATCGAAATCGTAGATAATGTGCTCCAAAATATCACGATCGGCCACGAAGCCCAAGGCGCGAAACACAATCATAATTGGGATTTCCTGTTTGATATACGGCAGAATGGCGATGATCCTTTGGCCAATGGCCGACTTTTTAATATTCTGCGATCCCCTGGCCATCATGTTCACCCACAGCGTGGAGGTGGGGCGCGAACTGTGTTCCAGGCACGACCGGATCTCTGTCTTGAAGGCATATTTGCCGTCCTTCATACTAAACACATACACCGTATTGGTGGCCATCTTCTCCTGGGCGATGAGCACCTTTTCGGAGCCGTTGATGATGAAGTAGCCGCCGGGATCCAGCGGGCATTCGTTCAACTCTGTCAGATCACGATCAGTGAGCTGGGACAGCAGGCAATAGGTTGAGCGCAACATGATGGGGATCTTGCCGATGAAAGTCTTCTGGTGCTGCGTCTCTACTGGATCCATGCCCTCCACATTCTTTGTCTTGGTTATGTCCACGTAGAGCGGCGCGGAATAGGTGAGATTACGCAGACGCGCCTCATTCGGCATCATTGGACTGGGCGAACCGTCCTTTTCCCAGTGAGTTGGCTTGGACAGGTAAATCTGTTCGAATTTCAGCGAGAAGCGCGGCGGCGTCTCCACCTCGCCGGAGGTATGCTGCGCCTCTGCCTGCAACTCGATGGCCGGCGAATCTTCCACAATGCGCTGCACCGACATCTGGATGAACTCGTCGAAGCTGTCCAGCTGCTGCCGCACCAAACCCTTCTCGTCGAAGTACGCATTGATAACAATCCAGCAGGCCTCCTGCCACAGCTCGTGGGAGATCTCCTCCGCATTCTCCTCCTCGTACAGCTCTGCGAAAAGTTAATTTCGTTAATAAAATAAAGCGTAGCCCCAGCGCTCCCGGCGCCGCCATGTTCCTTTTGCTTTTCACGTTGTCACTTTTTGAACAATTCTTATCTTACCTTCCTCGTTGTCGTACATCATTTTGATGGGTTTCTAAAGTGCTTTCGGGCTTTTGAAGAATTGAATTGAATAAAAACTGTAGCTTTGGCAATCAGTAAACAAGTAAAATTGGAAAAATTTCACAACCAAACCGCGTTAGCGGCGTGCGTTGTTGTTGTTTTGCGCTAGTTAGAGATGTGAAAAACATGAAAATATCGAGAAAAACAACTGAATTTTAGTGTTCGAAAACAATTTAATCAAAACAAAATTTTTGTAATTAAAATTAATCTTAAAAATATTTGTAAGCTAACTTAAATATGAACATTCATAATATTCATATTATTATATATATAATATTCAACAGAATATTTTAATGTGAAATAAAACTAAACTAACAATTTTAACCAATGTTATTTAAGCGGGCTTTTAAAAGTATGGCTTTAAATATTTGTTTTAAAATTAATTTTAATATTATTAACAAACATTTCCTGTTTATGTTTAGATTTTAATGCTGAATAATTCCTTGCTAAATCATTAATAATCAGCAAGCAATCTAGCCATGTAGCAAATAGTAGAAAATTATATACAGGGAATTATATAGACGAAATGATATAGTTCTATATATTTATATAGTTCCATACTCTTTGCTTGTTTTCCTACATTTTTATACCCTTTCAGGGTATATTAGTTTCAGTCAAAAGTTTGCAACGCAGTGAAGGAGGCAACTCCGACCCTATAAAGTATATATATTCTTGATCAGGATCAACAGCCGAGTCGATCTAGCCATGTCCGTCTGTCCTTCTGTCCGTCTGTCCTTCTGTCCGTCTGTCCTTTTCTACGCAAACTAGTCAATCAGTTTTAAAGCTATCTGAATGAAACTTTGCAGTTAGGCTTCTATATACTCTCACTCGTACATATGTCGGAACGGGCCGGATCGGACGACTATATCATATAGCTGCCATAGGAACAATCGGAAAAATCTACGAAAAAAAATTATAACTTTGTCAGTTTTCAACCAATTTTCAAAACATGGCTAGATCAATTCTCCTATTAATTCTGATCAAGAATATATGGGGTTTATTTGGTGGAAAAAGACACCTTCTCGTGTTAAAACGGATTTAAAAGTCATAATTTAAAAAAGTTATGGTTTGGCGGGCATTGTTACTAGCCTGTCACTTGTTCTAAGCTTCGATTAATATCGCGGTTTTATCAGCTCTAATGATGGCCGCCACAAATACATACAACACAAAACCAACTAACACATATGTATGCGTGTGTAAGCAATAATCAAAACAAAACATAATCAAAACAAGCCACACATCGCTGTGCCGCCATCGCGCACACATGCAAAGAGAATAAAACCAACTAACACATATGTATGCGTGTGTAAGCAATAATCAAAACAAAACATAATCAAAACAAACCACACATCGCTGTGCCGCCATCGCGCACACATACATAGAACATGAAACCAACTAACACATATGAATGCGTGTGTAAGCAATAATCAAAACAAAACAGAGAGCGCGATGTACTGCGCTCTCTCTCTCTCTCTCTCCCCCCCTTCGCCAACAAGCCGTAGTTCCAAATTTGTCCGCTGGTGGCTTTTTCGGTCCGACGACCCTTTCAAACCATCTTTTAAAATACGTTTTAACACAGAATGGAGTCATATTTGACCACATAAACCTTATATATTCTTGATCAGAATTAATGGGAGAATCGATCTAGCCAGGGTTTGAAAATATAAATGAAAAATTGTAGATTTGAAAAATCATATCTTGGCCAAAAATTAACGAAATTAAATTTTGAAAGCATTAATGTGTTCGTTTTTTCCCCCTTAAAAAACGTGCAAACCAAATTTAAGGCTAAGATTTTTTTTGGATTATTAACAATTAAATAAATATTTAAAAAAAAAATCCAAAAAAATATTTTTGTTTAGAACATGGCAAAGAATACAGAAAGAAACAGAAAAATGCTTTCCGATTTGAAATTGGTGTATTTTTGGCCAAATTATGATTTTTCACATCTACAATTTCCAATTATAACTTCAAAACATGGCTAGATCGATTCTCCTATTAATTCTGATCAAGAATATATGGGGTTTATTTGGTAGAAAAAGACACCTTCTTGTGTTAAAACGAATTTAAAAGTCATAATTTAAAAAAGTTATGGTTTGGCGGGCATTATTACTAGCCTGTCACTTGTTCTAAGCTTCGATTAATATCGCGGTTTTATCAGCTCTAATGATGGCCGCCACACTTCGGCCATCGCGCACACATACAAAGAGAATAAAACCAACTAACACATATGTATGCGTGTGTAAGCAATAATCAAAACAAACCATAATCAAAACAAACCCCACATAGGTGTAGCAATAATCAAAACAAAACAGAGAGCGCGATGTATCCATAGAAAAATCAACGGTTTTATTGAATCAATTAAATACAAAGAAATAAATGCGACACTCAGTCAGCGGAATTCGTGAAGCATTTATCCGCGGAAATCCGCATAGAAGGACCGCCAAAAAGAAGCAAACTTAACTAGAATGGAAATCCAGTGGAATCGTTCCCATTGCCGTTAGCGTTGACAGTGACCGGGGCGAACTGGACGAGCGCCTTGATACGCCGCAGAAGCGAGGCATTGAAACCCTTGCACTTCACCGTGTAATCCTCGCTGGCGGTTATTAGCTGCGTGCAGAAGGTTTCGTTGAATGTGGAGATGAGCAGCTGCTTCAGCTGCACGATCTCGTCCTGAGAGGCATTCAGCACAGACACATTGTGTCCGCCGCCGTCCATCAGGTTGCTCTCGTTGATGGCGTTCCGGTTCTCGGTGGCATGGACGACGGCGTTGCGGAGGTAAAAGTCCAGGTGGATCCACAGCAAATATAGGTTCTGTTCGGCAATGAAGACGGCCTGCATCAGTTCGCTGCGTTTCTCGTTGTGCCGCTGGCTTAGCTCCAAGAAGCTTTGCTTTCCTGTGGAAAAACAGAAACAAAATTAAGAATTAAGAGAAAATTTAAGGGTTAAATATCGTTTTACCGTTGGGACCGAAGCTTATGTTGGGCAGGGAGGCGCGCTGCTGCAGCAGATTATCGGCTATGGATTTCTGCGAGAGGTAGTAACCGATGGAGCCCTTCAGCTGATTGAGAATGGTGTGCATTATGGAGGTCAGCTTCTTGCCGTCCTTTTTGCCAGACCTGGAAAAGGAAATTAATAAAAGATTTGATTTCCAAAAGGATCCCTTTTCAGGGTTATTACTCACAGAGGTGTGACATCGTTGATTATGGTGGTCAGCAGGTATTTGGAGGTCATGCTGTCCTTCACATGGCTGGTGACCGCATTGCGGCAGTACAGCGACAGATTGGCCGTAATGTCCAGGAAAAACTTGACGTGCTGCGTTTTTCCAGCCTCGGCCAGTTCGGCGTGCACATGCTCCTGCTGCAGCATGCGCCGAATGGTCGCCTCGTTGACGGAAAACCGACCAAACACAACGATCATCAACTGCTGCAGCCGTCCCAGACGATTGCGCAACTCCATGTCGTTCTCCACATCCAGGCTATCCTCCAGAGCCGTCACCTGGTGCGTGGTTGTGCGGGCAAACAAACTCGTGATGGCGGCCAGCTGCCGCAGGTGACCCAGGTCCATGAAGGGCGTGGCCGTGCGCAGCATGGCCTCCACCATGTCAATGTGAGCGAACAGGAAGTTGAGCACCTGCAGGGCCGCCGAGTTGTTCTGTGATCCCAGCGAGTTGACAATGGCATCGCATAGCGACAGTGCCGGCAGCAGAATGGCACGGAAACGCTCGTCCAAGGGCGGAATGAAGGCCTGCGGCTCGTCGCGCTTCAGTTCACTGGCCTTGAGGTCCGGCTGCAGGTCGTAGACTCGCATGTTGGACAGCACCCCCAGCGCCCGTTCGCCGAGAAGCAGACGGGCGCCCAGCTCCGTGTTGGCCATGCGAGTGAAGAACGTCATATGCGCCTCGTACACGTAGAGCGGACGCATGTGATCCGGCACCGGCTGCAAGATGCCGCATAGCGCCTCATCGGACTTGGCCAGGCTGTCCAGCATGTGTTTGAGGTAGCCGCGCATCGTGACGAACTCGCTCAGCGTGCTCACTGCATGCAATTCGGATATCATGTCCAGGCAGGACAGGGCCAGCATCCGACAGACATCGTGTCCGGTCACCGCGTCGTGGCAGATGGTCTCGATGAGCTTCTCGCCGAACTGGCCGATTACGGCGGCCGCCATCTCCTTTAAATGCTCGTCGCGGCGCACCTCAATGCCACTCATCCGCGAGCTGTCCAAGCGATTGGCAACTCTGAAAGGGACGATTAAGTCAAGTTAAAATGGTGGTGAAGCTCCTCTAGAAATCTTCAACTTACGTTTCCTGGAACTCCTGCTCTTCGTCGCTACGTTGTCGCTTCACAATCCGCAAACAGTTAAGCAAAGCGCCGTACAGGTTGATGCGTAGCTTCTGCGACTTGACCTCGCTAATCATAATCCACTCCACCAGGCGTTTGAGGATGAACCGTAGGTTGTTGCTGTTGGCGCCGGAGGAACCGTTCTCCCCTCTCGACGCCCCCAGAGAGGCGAGGCCAAGGCTCTTTTTGGCCTGGGCCTGGGTGTCGTTGGGGTTGGCAGTTAAATCGTTCTGATCGTCCGAGCGCTGATCCTCGATTAGGTAGCAGCAGTAGCGTAAATTGGCCAGGAGCAGCAGCACCGTCTCGCTGACCTGAATCGATATCTCGATGATCGGCTGGATGGGCTGCACCTTGATCATCACTTTCTCTACAATGTCCACGATGTGCTGGCGTCGCAAGGCCAACGGCAGTACGGCGTCGGGCATGCTGCTAAAGAAAACCTGCACCAGCTGGCCCCAGGCCTCAATGAACGCCAGCGTGGCGCTGCGTTGCGTCCGCATCTGGTTGAGCCTGATGGCATGCTGCAGCAGCACTGCAATCTCTGCGGTAATAGCCTTGCGCTGGCCACTGGCTATCGTGCTCTGGACCAGACGCAGCTCGTCGTAAAGGATATCGTGGAGCTGACGAATGTTGATGAGGTTGGCCGGCAAGTTGGTTCCAGCCTTGCCAGCGCCTCGGCCGGCCCCCACGCAGTCCCGCAGCAGAGTCTTCGTCAGCTGTGAGTCAAAGAACTCCAGGCGCGGCAGTTCATTTGAATCCATCTCCAGGCAGAGGCAGTCGAGCAGACGGTTGGCATGCAATCCCACCGCAGTTTCCTGCAACAACGGCGGCGGCTTGAGGGTGCTGCTGGCTCCTGTAACCGATAGTGATGGTGGCCCCGCTCCTGGTCCCATCATCCCTATCGAGCCGCCACCGCCTGGTAGGAGGTCCATGGCAAAGAAATTGGATGCCGGCAGATCCATGGGCAGGGCATGGCCCGAGCGCTGAACGTCCGAACCGGTGGCGCCCATAAGCAGGATGTCACAGAGTAGCTTGTAGCGCGTCGTCTGGCCATGCGTCGCTGCTAGCTTCACCTCGATGGCCACGCAGGTCAGCAGGTGGGCCATGGCATGCAGGACATGGTCCTCGCGATGCTGGCGGAAGGGCAGAGAGTTGAGATGGCGCAGCAGGAAATCGTTGCAGGTAAGCCGGAAGTAGCGCAGGATCGTCTCTGAGGTGCGTCGATTCGCGCAGAGGCCATGGAACAGGCGGTAGATGCGCTCCACGATGCTAGCCGTGTGCTCGCAGTAATCCTCGCTATGTCGCTGTTGCTGCAAGGACAGAAAGAAGATTGCTTAGCCATGAAATTTACCAGAAATCTGGTCATACTTACCTCCAGGTATTTCTCCAACAGCAGGACAAGGGAGTTGACACAGGAGCCATACATCTCGATGCCCAAATGCTGCTTCTCATTGGCCATAAAGTCGCGCAGGACGTCCACGCCGAGCAGAAAGTAGACAAAGTTGGGCAACTGCTGGCTGAGATTCATCTCGAAGAGATGCACAATGGACTCCTTCAGCTGCAGCTCGATGCGCGCTGGCTTGCGCTCCAAGTGAAGCTCCTCTCCTCCATAAAGTTCCACTCGGCTCTCCGTCTCGGTGCGGTCCTTGTCGGCGCCTTCCTGGAGGCCAAAGCCCAAGAACGGCACGTGGTCGTTCAGGGCCAGCTGGTCGAGCAGATCGTCGCTGGGGTGGCTCACCCGCACATCCATCTCCAAGCACTCGATGAAACCCTGCCGGATCTCCAGCTTCTCGGTGCTGTTCTGGGCATACATACTGAGGATTTGGGCGGAGACGTTGGGCAGCTGGGTCACCGCCTTCAGGATCTTGACGGCGGCCAGCGTGTGGCGCGGCAACCAGCTGTTGTATGTCACGAACTTGACTATGTTCAGGACGTGGTCGGGCTTGCGGCTGCGCGGATTGAGGTCCAGGAGCATTCGATTCAGTCCCGAAAGCTGGATGGGACAGTTGGCCGCCGAATGGGCCTCGAAGAACTCATTCTGCTTGGCCAGCGCCGCCTCGAGCAGCAAGAGGGCGTAGAGGGAGCACTCTTCGAGCAGTTCCTTACCCCTAAAACGGTTGTACTCGTCCAGACGCTCCCGCGCTTCCTCCACGATCATCAGGAGCAGCCGCAGCACATCCGACTTCACCTGCAGCTGCAGCATAATGTGATAGCCGGGATACGGATGCTCTTCGCGCATCTCCTGGAAGTCGGAGGGACGCGGCCGGTAGGTGGCCAGCAGGAAGTAGAGCAGCTTTAGGCACTGGGCGCCCACCTGCCACTTCTCGGCGGGATCCTTATACGCCCGACTGTAGAACTTCAGCAAGACGGAGTCCAGCACAAAGTTAAGGTAGGCGTCGAAGCCCGGCTTCCGCGAGCCAACGCCCAGACTCTTGGGCATGTGGCCGGTCATGAGGGTATAGAGCAACTGCAGGATACCCCTCGTCAGCTTGTACGACTCCAGGCGGCTCTCGTTCTGCTCAATCTCCTCGGCCAGGCTGCACTGGCCGTAACTGCTCGCCGTGGGTATGGTGGCGATGATTTGCGAGTCCTCCAAATGGCACCAAATGGCTCGAGCCGTCTCTCTTGACCTGGCCATGGCGGCCAGCGCAGTAAGGATCTCTGCCTTGAGGATGAGCGGCGTGGAGCAGGCCACCAAACCCAGCAGGACCTGCACCACCTGCCAATTGGCCTGCTCACAGATCATGATGCGCGAGATCTCGTCATGTTCGGCCACCGCCTGTATGATGCCCATGACGGCCACCAAGTGCTCTGTTTCACGTTGCGTGATGGAGCGCGGCACGGAGCGGCTACGATAAATGGTGTCGCCGGAGGTGCTGATGTTTGTGTTAAAGTCATTTCGCATCAAGCTACAAATTTAGGAAATATAAAAGTGAAAATTCGTTAGGTGAGCCCTCGAAAATCTATTATAAACTCACTTGTAGTAGTTTCCCAGCGTCGTAAAGAAGTGATCCCAGCTCACGGCATATGTGGCGGTGGACACTTGGGGATGCTTCAGCATATTAAAGGCGCAGCGGGCGGAGAACTCGGTGCGCGTCAACCCGGTGATCATCTTGAGGTAGGATTTGAAGAGGGTCTGTGGCAGCAGTTCGCTGGCCAAACTGATAAATTTGAACAGCGACACGGAACGCGAAGTGTTCTTCAAGGCTGTCGTGGGATCGCTGGGACCCCAGTACTCGTTGCATAGCTTTATGGTCACTCGGGGATCGCCATACAGTTTGGCCACGCACAGCATGAGGACCTCGTAGTTGGCGTCCAGATTTGGCGGCGGTTCGAGGCCCTCGTTCAGGAAGCTGATCACCGTGCGGGCAGACTCATCTGCCCGACCCCGCAGCTCCGAGACCTTGGCATGCATAAAGTCAATGAAGTCGGTGATGTGCAGGTGGACGCGGCGGTAGATGAATTCAGTCCTGCAGCAAGGGAATGATATCTAGAATATATCCAAAAAATACATCAAATTCACACTTACGTGTACACCAGATCCTTCTCCAGCAGCAGACGATAAAAGAAGGCAAACACGCTAGCACCCAGGGCCTCATCTATGAGCTGCTCGTCCCGGTTGATCACCGACAGGGCGGCCGCCTGCAACTGGCTGGGCGCATGCCGCAGGCTGGCCAGTGTCAAACCAAAGCTGTACTTGATGACCGCGTCCAAGCGGGGAATCTGCCAGCTGTTCTGCGCATACAACGCATCCAGGAAGCTTTTGGCAAACTCGGGATCACTCAGAATGGGCAGACGGCCGGTGAGCGGGTTGTTGTGATCGGTGACCAGCAGCACCGAAGTGTCGTACGCGTACAGCAGCGCCATTAGCATAATCGTGGTGATGTCATCAATGTTGCCGTCGGCATCGGTGGTCTTGCGATTGGCTAGCAGCTGCAGCAGCCGGATGGCAATGGGACGGGGAAGGCCGCGCTGGGCGGACCAGTGGAACAAGGCCATTGCCAGGGCACGCTGAATGTCCTCGTACAGGCCCAGCACCTGGTTCTGGTGCTTCTTGGAGCCAAAGGCGCGATTTTTCGTTAGCAAGATGCACTGAAGGGAAAATTATATTAAGGATAAAATTAATAATTCACAATTTACATCAAATCAAGGCCCACCTCCTTGTCCAGATCCATCTCCTCGAGGAGTTCCAGCAGGCGCCCCAATATGTTCGAGTCCTCTACCAGATTCTGGGCATAGTTGGTGACCAGGCAGGTCACCTCCCTGGGCAGCTCCGTGCTCCAGGAAACACCGCTCACCGCCTGAAACATGTCGCGCAGGGCACAGCTGATGGCCTTGCGGCCGTCATAGTAGAGCAGCACTGCCACCAGACCGCGAGGTAGACCCGGATGGTGCATCTGCTGCCGCTGGGCGGTGTACAGCAGTTCCATGGCGAAGACCTCGTCCAAATCGAACATGTCCGACAAAATGAAGGCCTCGTCGATGAGGTCCTGCGAGAGTTGCATCTTGCGCGTCTGTCCTGGCAATGTGACGCCATCGTTCTGCACATTTCGCAGATGATTCCGGCTCTTCTCGCTCTTGGGCTAGCAGTGGGGATTAGGATTGGGACTAGGTTAGGTTATAGTCGCTCCAGCTGCACTATCTTTGCTCACCGGATTGCGCAGAAAGTTGGTAAAGTTCTGTTTGTACTTCTTGAGGCACAGCTCCAAGTCAGAGGTGACGCCGCTCTGAGACGACATGGCCTGCCGGAACACGCTGTAGAGGTGCTTGTATGGCGTCCACATGTCCTCGGTTACACCTGAAAAGTGTAGAGTCCAGCAACAGGTCAAGTAAGCTACCACGATGGCTCCTCCTGTGGTTCCAGGCGGCCCCAAACCCCACTTACCATCCATTTTGCTATTACTTTTTCCGCAAGCCGGCGTCGGGGAAAACAAAACGCGGTATCTCTTCCTCTTCCTCTTTCTCTACTATGCAACACTGGAAAACTTTCGATGTTCGTCCAATTTTATTTCCAACTTCGATAATAATTATAAAACATTAAATATTAACATTAAATATTGCAGAAAAAATATGGATAGTTACGGCTTAAAAAAAGGCCCAAACATTTCTTAACAGATATAAAAAACGGATTAATTTCCATACATAAAGATAACTTATCGGATTTCAAAGAAAACCTATCTGAAAACAGCTGATTTTGTTATTATTTTTCCACGTTATTCAACGTCCTTTTCTTTAAGCCAAAAATGAGTTTTCTGAGAAAAGGACACCGACTGCTAATCGCTGGCATTTTGCCGGCCATTGAACGCAGTCCGGATGATATCGTGGACAAGGAAAACAAGACCTACAAGGCGTTCCTGGCCAGCAAACCGCCGGAGGAGACCGGTCTGGAGCGGCTAAAGCATATGTTCTCTATCGAGTTAGTAATCCGGATAATTCCAATAATGCAATATAAATTGCTATAATTTCCACTCTTCCAGTGAGTTTGGCAGCATATCCTCCGAACTGAACTCGATCTACCAGGCCGGCTTCCTGGGCTTCCTCATCGGAGCGATTTACGGCGGCGTTACACAATCGCGAGCCGGGTATATGAATTTCATGGAGAACAACCAGGCCACCGCCTTTAAATCCCACTTTGATGCCAAGGTAAGGAGTAAGGAAGTACATTATCAGATATAATAAAGTTTTTCTCCATTTAAATTGCAGAAAAAGCTACAGGATCAGTTTACTGTGAACTTTGCCAAAGGCGGCTTCAAATGGGGCTGGCGAGTGGGCCTCTTCACCACCTCCTACTTGTGAGTTTCCTTGAATCCATCCCTGACTCTGTCTTCTAATGGTTTACTACCCTCCTTAGCGGAATCATCACCTGCATCTCCGTTTACCGCGGCAAATCTTCCATTTACGAGTACCTCGCCGCTGGCTCAGTCACTGGGTCTCTGTACAAAATGAATCTGGGATTGCGCGGCATGGCAGCGGGCGGCATTATCGGTGGCTTCTTGGGCGGAGTGGCGGGCGTTACATCCCTGCTGCTGATGAAGGCATCCGGCACATCGATGGAGGAGGTGCGCTACTGGCAGTACAAGTGGCGGCTGGAACGCGACGATAACATCCAGCAGGCATTCAAGAAGATGACCGAGGGCGAGGAGCCGGAGCTCTTCAAGGTCCATGACGAAAAGGTGCCCGAACAGCAGGCACAGGTGTCCCTGGAGTCGGTCAAGTGAAGTGATGTTGTTGAGTGTAAATTTAGTGAGTTTTTTATTAATTTAATTTAAATAAATTGCAAATATGTCCTTCTAAAATGTAAACATAGAGACAAGAAATACATTTAAGGAAGCCCTCATTGGCCGCTGCTATGCGTGACGCCTCCATTGGCAAGGGGGGCACGAAATAGACACAGAAAGACAGATAGGATGAACACGAAACTCGCTTGAATACAATAAATTAAATGCTCTGCCAGGAACAGACGGTTTGGTGGTTAAATACAATATTGAATTGACTCGATGGGATCGGGCTTCAGACTTAGTCCTCGGTGGTGGGACGCGTGAGGCGCTTGGCGCCGCGATTCGGTGGCCCCTTGGGCTTGGCAAAGGCCGGTCGGTGCAGGATCTTCTTGGGATGCAGCTCATCCTGCAGGTAGGCCTCCGTCAGCTCGCGGCCGCTGTCGATTTCCAGCTAAAAAAAAGACATATACATATATTTGTGTCAGCCACTAAGACTCGAGTTTAACCCACCTTTTTGATGACCTCCACGCCCAGGGCCGCCAGCTGCTCGAGGAAGGGTGCCTTGCAGCTGGAGTACATCATGCGCTCGCGCACCGAACATGAGTATCCGGGCATTGAGTAAATGAACACGTACGACTCCAAGTAGTCGCCCTCGTGCGTGTGCCGGAACAGGAAGAGGTGGTAGCGGGCATGATCCTCGGGCACCTGCTTGGGCAGATCGGCCATCTCCACCTTTGCCGCATGGGAGACATGGATGCGCTCCTCCTCGAGATCGATGCGAAACTGCAGGTAGTCGTAGCTGCCACGCACCAAATCCTGGACGGCGGCCACCGTGGCATCGCTCAGCGGGCAGTTGATGCCGCCGAGCGTCTGGTGGCGCGTGTTCGTGCTGATTTCGGTGTGAACCTCCGTCTTGCGCAGCTCCTTCAGCTCCTCCTCGCGCATGGTGAGCGGCGCAGGAGCCGCAAAGTCTCGCTTGTGCCGCCGGTAGCCCTCCAGCGTCGTCTCGTCCAGCGTGGTGGCGTGCAGCTCCTCGGTAATGTAGGCCGAGCCGAACTCTGTCTTGAGCGTGGCCTTGGTGGAGGCGTAGACCATCTTCTGCCGGATACTGGCCGTGTCCGGGGTCCAGCTAATGAGCAGCCAGCTGTGTCCCAGCGGTATCTTGGCGTCCAGCCGGTACAAGATGTAGCAGGGCACATCGGCCTCCAGCAGCGGAGCCACCAGCTTGTCGTAGTCTCGCTCCCAGTCCTTCTTCGCCTCTGCCGTGGCCCCGCAACTGAGCTGTTCTGTGAATGAAAGGGTGCAGCCGGAAGTGGCGTTATCAGAGCGGGCGGTACTTAGTATATAATCGTGTGTATATATCACGGATTTCATATTTCCACTTACCGTTCTCAATTGAAACTTTTATCACACGATATTTGTCTTTTTTCGCCTTGCCGAACACCTTGGCTAGCTGCTCGTTGGCTGGAAATGGAGATGGACATATGTAGAACCCAATTAAGGTGCTCCTGGTACTTACAAACCTCTGATTCCCGTTTGGTGAGACATTTTTGGCAAAGAAAATAAATATTCCGAACAAATTTTATATTACTCACAACCAGTGTGGCCAAAAAACGATGTGAAGGGAAGACCAAAAATAGGGGGCAAATATTATCCGAAACTAGCGGGTCGTAGAAATTGCATTCATTTGATTATTTAAGCTTGATTAATAATTTAAAACTAAAATAATTTCATAATTAATTAAATTAAATCTCTTCCATACTCTTAGTTTATTTATTTACTTTTATTTTGCTGCAAAATATTTATATTCAAGTTGAGTCATAATAACGGCTAAATTTCCATCTCTGCTCCGCAGGCAGTGTTGCAAAACGCGCATCTTTGTTCTATACAAAAAATATAGCGATTCGATTGGGGAAAATGTAAAGAAAAATTGCATTTAATTGCATTTAACGCGTATTAATTAGCCCGAAAAAGCCTCTGCAGTGCAATTGCTTAGTCAATAAAGTGAGTGCTGGTGAAAATTCGGTCATTCGAAGCGCCCGATTGGTCATTTGGGGCGCTGGCGTTGACGTCGGCAGAGAGGAAGTCACGCCCCAAGTGTTTACGGGCGTGGAAAGTGCGGAAAATGCGAAGAAACTAATTTGTGCTCCCCCCCACAGCATCCATACCCATGTTGACCGAAGCCCCCATGGCCAGCGAGAACATCATGGACGAACTAGCCTCTCTGATACGCACCGAGATCCCCGATGGCCGCCAGAGCCTGCGGGACAGCTACACGAATTTGGAGCGCGTGGCCGACTACTGCGAGGACACCTACTACCGTGCCGAGAACAAGAAGGCGGCACTGGAGGCCACCAAGAACTACACCACCCAATCGCTGGCCAGCGTCGCCTACCAAATAAACACGCTCGCCTACAGCTACATGCAGCTGCTGGAGCTGCAGGCGCAGCAGCTGGGCGAGATGGAGTCCCAGATGAATCACATTGCCCAGACGGTGCACATACACAAGGAGAAGGTGGCGAGGCGGTAAGTAGGAAGCAAAGAAGATTACTTTCTTGTAATTTTTAATTGCAGTTAAATTTATTTTTTATATTAATCAAATTTTCAACCTTTATTCCACAGCGAAATTGGTGTTTTGACGGCCAACAAGGTGAGCTCGCGCCAGTTCAAGATCGTGGCCCCCATCAATCCGGAGAAGCCCATTAAGTACGTGCGCAAGCCCATTGATTACTCGATTCTGGACGAGATCGGCCATGGCATCAACTCGGCCGCGCATCCTCAGGCGCGGCAGAAGCACCGTGGCTCCAGCCATGGCTCTGTGCAATCCCTGGTGCCGTCGTCGTCGGTGGTGGGTCCGCCCCCCACCACGAAGCCACCGACACCGCCGCAAATGTCGCGTGGTGCCGGGAATACCGGGACTTTGGGCAAATCGGTTAGCAATACCGGGACGCTGGGCAAGAGCTCTCGGGAGTATCGCACTCCGCCGGTGGTCAATCCGCCGCAGGTGCCCTCGCACTATGCTCCCAACTATCCCATTGGGCATCCCAAGCGCATGTCGACGGCCTCGTCGGTGACCACCACCACCACCGGTGGTGGGGCGGCGGGCAACGAGCGGGCAGCTGGGTATAGTGCGCTGCCCATGCCGCCCAGCCAGCAGATAGCCACACACGTGAACCTGCCGTCGGCGGGCATGATGCAATCGCTGCCACCGCCACCGCCCACAACGTATGACGATCGGAGCAGCATGCCTCGTGAGTTGTCTTGGGATTATTTCTTAGCTTCTTGAATAACTTTCGCGGTTTTCCAGCTGCTCCTCCCTCGCCGTTGACGGTGTCGCAGCACGAGATGACCGAGCAGAGTCACATTGGCATGCACACTCTGGGTCGCAACATCAACAGGTAAGTCCCTGAACCCTCATCTCGTTCTGTGTGTACATATAACTCATTTCATGCTCGTTTCTCTGTGCAAAATCCAGGAATCCAAATCGGTAAATTGCATGTTTTACTTTGAATTTGAACAGTTAATAAGTTTCTTTTTTTATTTCTCCCAAAAAAGGAATCATTTCAGCTTGAACTTTGCTCGTCCCGGCTCTCAGTCGCCGCCTTTGCCGCCTCCGCCGCCGCCAGAGGATGAGCACCAGGACTTTGGGCGACCAAGGACTTCGACGGGACCGCAACTGGCGCCCATAGTGCCCGAGGATCAGAATCTACCCGGCTGGGTGCCCAAGAACTTCATAGAGAAGGGTAAGTCGAAGGAAACGAGTAGAGAACTTGATTAATTTCTTGATTTTATGCAACAGTGGTGGCCATTTATGACTACTATGCCGACAAGGACGACGAGCTGAGCTTCCAGGAGAGCTCGGTGCTGTACGTGCTCAAGAAGAACGACGACGGCTGGTGGGAGGGCGTCATGGATGGGGTCACCGGCCTATTTCCGGGCAACTATGTGGAGCCCTGTGTCTAAAGCCTCGCCTGCTCGCTACTCTACATATATATATTATATTCTAAACATGCCAACCATTACAATAATCCGCATTATCTGGCCTGCCTCGGTCGAAGGACTTGGAGGGAGTCCTTGGAGGCTTGAAACAGGCTTGTTTGACAATGACGATAACAATTTTGAGCATATTGATAAGGACAATTTATACAATTACAGCGAAGAGAGCGCAGAGAATTCCATTAGCATCAGCCCATTGCATTTAGTCTAATATAAAAACACAAAACACAGGATTCCCGGGCCCAGGACGAAGCTTAACCCATTTACACTGCTTAGTAGCCAAAAAGAACGCTGCCACGAGGGGCGTAACCCTTTATCAACTTACGGGCAAGTTCTAAAAGTGTTCCACGTAGACGAATTCAGTCCAATTACTTTAAATATTTGATCGCCGCCGCTCTGTGTTTGCCTAAGCCCACACCACACCCTCGCCTATATCCGTATATATCCGTAGGTTATATCAATTTCAGTTAGCTTTGAGAATACTCGAGTATTGTCCAGTCTTACGAACCTTATTTGCCAGCCAGCAGCAAAGGAATCAAATCAAATTTATACACACTCAAGCACACGCTCTACTTGTATGGTAAAAAATAATAGCTAATAAAAATTTCAATTACCAAACCGCGAGTCCTTGTTCCTTGTTCCTTGACTTCCCCGAGACCGTGTAATTTGCGTTGTGCGAGCTGACCTTCTCGTGCGCCGGATGCCCATAAAAAACGAATCCGGTAATTGGGGCAAGGCTTCGTCGTTCCGCCAAATTTCAAATTCGAAAATCGAAATCTGGAATGCAAATTTCAAGGCACTTTGAATGACGCCCAGATGGATGGATGGATGGATGGCTTGCAATATTTACAAATGCCAACACTAAACACCAAAAACCCAGTTTTTACGGCCAAGTCAATCAAGCCGTCAATCATCATCGACACGCCGCCCACCCGTAGCCCTTTTAAGTGAGAAAATTTTAGGTCTCGAAGCATTCTTCTGTTTTTTATACCCGCTACCCATAGGGTAGAAGGGTATTATAACTTTGTGCCGGCAGGAAATGTATGTAACAGGTAGAAGGAAGCATTTCCGACCCTATAAAGTATATATATTCTTGATCAGGATCAACAGCCGAGTCGATCTAGCCATGTCCGTCTGTCTGTCTGTCTGTCTGTCTGTCTGTCTGTCTGTCCGTCTGTCCGTATGAAACACTGGATCTCAGAGTCTATAAGAGATAGAGCTCTAATTTTTTTTCGACAGTATTTCTTATGCTTGCACGCAGATCAAGTTTGTTTCAAATTTTTACCACGCCCACTTCCGCCCCCGCAAATCATAAAAAACCGTATTAAGCGTATAATTTTAAAGCTAGAGTCGCGAATTTCGGTATGTATATTGAGAACTATAGTCTGTGTGATCCCTGAAAATTTGGTTGCGATCAGATAAAAATTGTCGAAGTTATTAAACAAATAATTTTGTATGGCCACAAACGGCTGCTGGCAGCAGGCTTCCTTTGGTTGACCAATTAGACCAGTGGTCGGCACTATCACAATTGCAATCCAAAATTGCATATGTGTGAGTGAATAAACGACTTCTATGTCCAGATATGATAATATAACTATATAATAACATAGCTAGCATTTGGTTTTCTATGCAAAATCAATAGCTCTTAATATAAAAATAGCTATTTTCCGCTAAAAGTGGCTAGTTTAGCCAGAGCAATGTAACTGATGCTTTGATGCTTCTGTCTGTGTGCTGGCAGCGCTGCCGGCAGAGGCTCTTCCAACCACATGTGGTTGCGACGCGCCGACCACTGAATTAGACCAACTAAATATTCTTATCAGTTCTTGGTTGTGTTCGAAAAATAATCTTATAAGATATTCGAGAAGCAATTTTAATAAATGGTAATAATTATATGGTAATAATAATATGACGCGTTTTTACACACATAGATACATGTGTATGTAAATTTGTATGCATGTGATTATTACACTAGCATTTGCATTTGTCCGTTATGTTCAAAATTGTATTAACTGTTTTTTCTGGCGTCCTGACGCTTTTCTGGTTTATGTATGGGTAGCGGGTATCTCACAGTCGAGCTCACTCGACTGTAGCTTTCTTACTTGTTTTTTTAATAAATTGTTGCCTTCCTTTTAGGTTTTAAGGATTTTTCGGTTCGCCCACAAATATTATCAAGGAGTTATTACTCAAAAGGAGTTGACGTGGCGGAAATGCCACAGAAAAAGAACTGGAGTGCTTGGCATGATTTGCATAAAATGTGCTAAATCGTTGGCCCTCGGAAAGTCCTCTGGAAATACCTTTTATTTGTCCAACAATTATTAAAGTGGACCTCAACAAACAGCTGCGAAACTTGGGCCAGAAATGTATGCAAAATGGCGCATTAGCATTTCAACAATTCCGAAAAAGTTAGAAGAACGCGACCAACACAATTGATTGTTGTGCCGTGCCAAGAGGAGGAGTCAGCCCACCCCCAAAGCTCACCTGCTACACTACTCCTGCACTCCACCAACCCCGGGACATGCCTATAATTTCGTTATTTTCTGACCACGGGGAAAGCCTCGCTCGGACCTTTATTCAGTTGAGTTTGTTATGTCGACGCGAATGGTCCTATTGGAAAGGAGCCCGCTATTTCGGTTATTTTGAACAAAACTCCAAACGGAAGCAAGTCCACGAGTTTTAAACATTTTTTTTCGGAACCCTTTGGCGTGTCCGGAAAGTTCGGCCGAGCGGATAAAGTGCAAAACAAAACTATTTGTAAGTGAGCCACCGTCGCGTTGCAGAGGTGCTTCTGAAAAGTTCTTTATCAAAATGTTTGTTTTACATAATCTGCCGACTCCCAGCGCCGCATTTAATTGACCCACTTGGAGCCGGATTTACCCCGCGCAAGTGTAAAATATTACATTATTTCATGTCAAGATTGGGGCCACACACAGCTTGCTCTGCCCACAAAGTGGCGGTACACTGCGGAATAGTTAACCCACTTAGAGGGCACCAAGTTTCCAGAGGAGAGTCCTGCGGCACGCACAGACCACTTTCCCGCGAAGGTTACCCACTTTGGCCACATGCATCTCATCCGAAAAGTGACGTCATAAAGGGAAAAGGGGGAAATATGCAACTTGTGGTCACTACTCCACTTGATGGTCCTCTAAAAATAAACCCGGTGGTAGGAAAGGGAAATGGTTGCGGGGTAATTAAGTCGTCTCCAGGTCACTGGGGCCATCAATCAACCAACGCTGCGTATACGCAATGTCGTCGCCAGGCAGGCAGGCAGGGTAATTACAGTCCGGCGATTTCTTTTGGAGTTTACCCAGCTCAGATTTTGTTGGCTCAGCTTTGGGCTTTTCGTGGAAATAATAACACAATAAACAGAACGTAACTCTAATTCCCAAGGTGAATTTCGATGTCTAAAAGGGGGATTTAATGGATTTCTTGGCTAAATCTTTCTTTCTGTCAGAATCTAAGATTTCTTAAAGCCTTACAGCTATCAGAGATCTTACTGCCAAGCTTCTAACTTGATCTTCGATGAACAATCATGTTTTAAATAACATTTTGAGCATAGGAAACCTTTATGTTTTTTTACTCAAAAACTAATTCAAACTCCCTTAATGGAAATTTCCTTGATTAACCTAAAAAAATCTAATTATTAATGTCCTATTTGTTTGGTGACCCCATTGGCAGGATACGTTTTAATCAAATTTATAGTTAAGCAATTTGTCAATGTTTATTGGTCTTTTTGTTGTCGGTGAGGTGAGATCACAATCTCGCACGTCCTGCTGTTTACTTAGGAATCCTCTTTGTCAAGGGACCTCAATCCAATCAAGTCGAGTCGAGTGAGTTAAAAGGCAAATATCCTTTATATATCCTCTCTCTCTCTTTGCTGGAAAAGCAAACTCATTACCGATAAAGAGTCTGTCACACGCGTTATTACTTAGCCACGAGACTGGCCCCAACCTCCATCCTTTACTAAGGGTTTTCCCCACCGAAAGAAAAACCTTTCATAGTTCAAATTCTCCGCCCAAATTGGCCCAGTTCCCACTCCTGATTTCCACTAATGAGCTCCGGATTGTCGCCCAAACAAAGAGCCACGCCCCCATAACTCCCAAATGGGGTTCACTAGCCGGCACTTTCGTATATGTAACTATGCAAGTAAAGCAAATCAAAACATGGCCATGCCGAAGCATTAAAAACATTAACAGACCCAAAGGAGACACGGTGGACACCCCACTAAACCCACCTTGCCAAGTCCCCCACATCAAGTTGGACAGAAGTCCTGCGACTTTCGTGTCGTGTCTGCTGGCAATTTACACAAATTCAATAAACGACAAAAGCCCGGCAATAGAATATGAAACAAGAACTGGCAAAAGTGTTGAGGTCTCGGGTCTCCTTGGGGGAGGTGCTGGGTTCACCTGGCTCACCTGGCGCTCATTAAAGACCTCGAATCGATTTTGTAACATTATCGAGTTAGTGGCAACGGAATTTCTTAAAGAGTGTTTTCTATGAAAGGGAAGTGAGAGGTAATAATAAGTTTTAAGAGGTTTTGTTATTATTTATACTTACAAAATTATAATGTACATGGAATTAATATAAATTATAGGATCCTAATGGATAAACACAGATATTGATCACAAGCTGATTAAATTGAAATTGTATTAAAATTTTATTTTTAATAAAAAGTATTAGAAATAAAAAAGGTTTATCTGCCAAGAATAAAATGAAGTAAGATTAAAGAGTGGTTTTTCTTCAAAAAATAAAATTGTAAATATTAAATAGTTTTTTAAATGATTTACAAAATTTATTAATTAATCTTTCTTTTAATTTTAATCATTACATTTTGTTTAACATAACAACTTCTCTGCGTGTAGCCGTCACCCAATTTAGACACTCAATATACCCAGCTCCATAGTTTGTTGACACTCGAGGCCTGTAATTTGTGTACATATATTTATTCGAGGGAGGAGATGCGTCCTGGCTGGGTCTGTTCCATGACACATTCATGGCACCTCAATGGGAGCGTGGTATTAAAGTTAATAATGCAGCCGCCCCCACGAAGGGCAGTCGCACGTTTTATAATTGAGCAGCTTTTAGGCAAATGAAATTATTATATATTTAGGTGTGGGGAAGCGACAGTTGGTTGTGGCTACGGGTGACAGGTGTTGGTTGGGTCAGAGGTCGGCACGGGACATGGCTTTTGGTTTAGCGGGTGGGCAGAGTGAAAATACAAATATTTCAAGTAGCTTTCTCAATTACAGGGAATATTTTATATAAATAGTTTATACGTTTTTATACCTGAAAATTATCCTTTTATATTTCATATATTTCCCAATCCTCAAAGCTTAGCTTTTTAATTAATTTAATTCTTAAAATAAATTACTTTTATGGGCTTTACTATATTCCTGTCGTAAGTTTAAACTATGAATTGGTCTTCATTTCCTCAGAGAATATTTGAATATTTCCCTCTTATCAGATCCAAGTCAAGGTTCATAGACTCTTCAGGTTCAGTCTCCCCAGGACCTGTGTACAGTGGCCACTCGATGACCATTGACTGTTCTCCCATTGATTTGCATTTCAAGACACGCAGCCACCTTGTTTTTTTTTCGGGGTCTTCCAAGTTCACGGCTTGATTTATGGCTCACGACAGCTCCTTGAGCTGAGGGCTTGAGCCACAGGTAAACAGGGCACCCCGTACCCATTCCCCATAATCCTCTCCAGGTGCCAAAGGCCTTGGCGCGCAAATTCACAAGTCCATTAAGTGCTCGCTGGGCGTTTCCCGCGCTGCTGATGGCATTTTTACGATTGTTGACAACAAATTGACACGATTTGTAATGGTCTTGTCCAGTTCAGGTCATCAGCCAGGTCAGCCCAGGCGGCACGTGGCCAGCCAAGGACACTGAAGCCCGCCTTCACTTCCCAGAGGATCGAAGCAACAATGGCAAGCGCTGGAGCTAGCAGTTGGTCAGGCAGCAGCGGCGGCAGCAACTCATCCCAAGGACGATCCATAGCCACCGCCCAACCAGCGCAGGAGGAGCGATTGGTGGTAAGAATGCATCACTTAAATAGATTTACTTAGTTTAAGCTTGAAATTTAATCAAATAAACGTTACTTGACTTTCCCATCGCCGCCGCCAGGTGGCCGTCCGGGTTCGTCCCAGCTTGGAAGCTGCTGAACGTTGCATCGAGGTGGTTTCCGGTGGGTCACTGCTCTACGATGATGGCGGCAAGAGTCGCCCGCGACAGTATTCCTACGATCATGTCTTTCGGGAGAATGACACCCAAGAGCAGGTGTACAAAACCACCACGGCGCCGCTGGTCAGGGATGTTCTCAACGGCCTCAATGCGGCCGTATTTGCATATGGAGCCACCGGTTCGGGGAAGACGCACACCATGCTGGGGCCCGTGCCGCGTAAGAAGCCCCAAACCGGTCCAGATCGACCACCGGCCACCGCCAGCTGCGAGGCCACGGATGTGAGCAGCCAGGACATTGGTCTGATGGTGCGCGCCATCGAAGATATCTTCAGTCACATCGAGTCGGCGGAGGCGGACACCTGTCGGGTGTCCATTTCCTACCTTGAGATATACAACGAGCTCATCCGCGACCTCCTAAACCCTGGCGGACCCCTGGAGCTAAGGGAGGACCATCGGGGCCAGCGCATTACGGTGGCGGGTCTCTCGGAGATTACCACAGCCAGTCGAAAGGAGGTGGTGGGTCTGCTGATGAAGGGCAATAAGGCACGCACCATGGAGCCCACGGCCGCCAATCAGACCTCCTCCCGGAGCCACGCCCTGCTGAGTATCACTGTCCAAGCGCGGACGCCTCTGGGCACCAAGCAGGGGCGCTTGTTCCTCACCGATCTGGCCGGGTCGGAGCGGGCCAAGAAGACGAAGAATCGTGGAAAACGGCTGCAGGAGGGAGCCCACATAAATCGCAGTTTGTTGGCGCTGGGAAACTGCATCAATGCCCTGTCCGGCGGAGCGAGATATGTCAACTATCGAGACTCGAAGCTGACGCGGCTGCTCAAGGAGGCGCTCAGCGGTCGCTGCAAGACCGTAATGATTGCCCACGTGGCGCCGGAGAGCAAGCACCGGGATGAGACCAAGAACACTCTAGTGTACGCGGATCGGGCCAACAGCATCACCACCAAGCTCCAGAACTCCGTGTACATCGATGAGTTCAAGGACTTCCCCACCAAGCACTACCAGAGCCTGGTCTCCGAGCTGCGCGACGAGGTGTCGCGTCTGCGAACCAAGATGCTTACGGAACGTCCTCGCAGTGGTGCAGCTGCAGCAGCAGCTGCGGCAGCCGCAGCGGCATTAGCCTCGGGTTCCAGCTCTGGAATGCCAGGAACTGGCGGCGCTGTTCCCGAACAGGATGAGCAGCGCAAGACGGAGCTGCGCTATTTGCGGGAACAGATCGTGCTCACCTTCAAGCAGCAGATGAAGCTGCGACGTAAGCTCCTGGAGGCCGAGAGTCATCTGTTGGGCTTGGAACTGGATGCCGAGCGGCAGCACATGATCATCTCGCACTGGCAGGGACGCATCGGGAAGCTCTACGACGCCCTTGGCGAAGATGGTGGCTATAATTATCCTCTAATCCTGGAATTTTTATCGATTCAAATGTTTCCATCCGCAGATATAGAGTCCGAGGGCTCCGTGGCTTTGAAGAACGCCTGGGGCGAGCTGGCGGCCATTGAGAAGGAGAACCGGCGCTACAAGGAAATCCGCGAGCGGACGGAACAGGAGCTGGAGCAGTGTCGCCAAAAGGGTGTCAAGCTGGAGGATGTGAGTTCACTTAATATTTAATCTTTGATGGTTTTTACGCGCTTCTCTTGCCAGGAGCTGCCGGAAAGGATTAGCAGCGACGAGGAACGCGAACTGCTGGCCTTACTCTGCCGCGTTCATGAACTGGAGGCGGATAAGGTGTCCCTGCAGGCCGAGCGACTGGCCCGCCAGGCGGAATTGCGTCGGCGTGACCTTCAGCTGCTACGGGCAGAGCGACAGCGGCGTCTCTGTGAGGATATCATCAGCTCCCAGCGACGTCTCATCGAGGAGGGCAACGTGGATTTGCCCGATGAGCTCCGAGAGCTGTATGGGCTGTATCAGCAGGAGATACATGCGGGCGTGGTCACGCCAAGCACCAGCAACTATGAGAAGAAGCTGCCGCCCATCTACACGGCGGGGTAAATGATTGCCTTCCTTCCAAAAATATATCTCTAATCCTTCTGGTTGTAGCTCCGATTCCCCTGGCTCCAGTTCCAGTTCGGAGTGGTCTCCGGCCTCGCCCCTGCCGCCCATTGACAACCAGATGGATCCCGTTGATCGTGTCATGGGTCCGCCCGTCAATCCGCGTTTGCCTCGACTGGCCACCGCCGCCGCAACGAATACATCCGTTCCGGGCAGCACAGGCGGGTCAAGGCGTCCATCACTGCGCGTGGCCAGGAGCAACCATCCGCATCCACATCCACATCCGTAGGAACACGGAACGAGTAATAGCTAGCGCCGGGAACGAGCTCAGGAATAGTTTTAAGATGGAAGGAAGATGGATTCAATGTCTGCTTAAAAGCACTTATTGTATTATAACTTAACATTCTTCTTATATTATCTAAATATGTATTTATATTTCGAATGATTAAATACATTGAAAAGAAAAGCTTATTTTGTAGGAAGAGGCTTACTTCACTTACTCCTGCAACGGATTAGAGATGGGATTTCAAGTGCAGATTCGGCAGTGTAATACTTTTAATAAACAAACATTACATTGCGTTGCAATTCAAAGAAAAATCTAGTTTTATTAAAACAATTTACCAATAAACCAATTTTTTAAATAAAACCCGCATCCTTCGATATTCGATAGTCGATAGATATTATAGACTGTTTTTCCACACTGGCTTTTCAGCCATAGACCGATATTCTGGGATCTGCTTTACTTCCATCTCTATCTCACACCTGCGAAAACGTTTGTGTTCCTTAATTTTGTTAAACAATTTTCGATGACTAACATACCGCGGGTGAAGGAGGAGGTGGGCGAAGTGGGCTCCAGCCCGGAAGTAACTGTTTTGCCGGATCGTGAGGATGATGTAAGTTGCAATTGAAAATTTATGCTAAAGGGGCCCCCATAGCTCACACGTACACTTGTATGTGGGCGTGCGTGTGTGCGCCTTGCCCCATGACGCACTGAAATGTGTTATTCCGGGTATGTACCTCCCCTCTCACCACCCACTTGCCGCCCTGCAGGATATCTGCGAACTGGAGCACTTGCGTAAGCTCTTCATCGGCGGCCTGGCCCCCTATACCACCGAAGAGGGCCTCAAGGTGTTCTACGGACAGTGGGGCAAAGTGGTGGACGTGGTGGTGATGCGCGATGCGGCCACCAAGCGTTCGCGCGGCTTTGGCTTCATCACATACACAAAGTCCATCTGTGTGGACAAGGCCCAGGAGAATCGCCCACATGTCATCGACGGCAAGTGAGTAAATTCGAGAATATTTATCTTAAAGATTGGAAAGGAATCATAGAATTTCTCTGCAGAACTGTGGAGGCCAAGCGAGCTTTGCCCCGTCCAGAACGCGAGACGCGAGAAACGAATATATCCGTAAAGAAGCTGTTTGTGGGCGGTCTGAAGGACAACCATGACGAGGAGTGCCTGCGGGAGTATTTCGTTCAGTTCGGTCGTGTGGTCTCCGTCAAGCTGCTGACCGACAAAACCACCGGCAAGCGTCGTGGCTTCGCCTTCATCGAGTTCGACGACTACGATGCCGTGGACAAGGCCATACGTAAGTAAACCACAGCCAAGTTCACTTTCACGCGCAATCTACGAAATGAGACTGTAATCTGTTTATCAGTTTTATTGCAATTTGCGAAGATCTTTCTTTGCTCTTCATAAATAAATGGATTAGCCTTTAACTCTATGTACTTTCCTTGCAGTCCAAAAGCAGCATTCCATTAAGTACGTGCACGTGGACGTGAAGAAGTCCATCTATAATCTGGAAAAGAAGGATAAACAACAGCAGGGAGCCTTGGCGAACGGAAACAAGCCACCGCAGCCCAATCAACAGCAGCAGCAGCATCAACAGGCTCCGCTGCCACAGCCACAGCATAATGGCAACATGCCAGGCCCTCCTGGCTACCGTCCGCCAGGGCCCCCGCCGCAAGCTATGCCCCCCTACCATCAGCAGCAGCCACCACCACCTCCCATGAACGCCCCACCGCCCAACTACAACTACTGGGGACCGCCTCCACCGCCCATGCAGTCCTACTATCAGCAACCGCCTCCGCCGCAAATGACCGCCTGGGGACCGTATCCACCGCCCCAGAATGGCTGGAACGCTCCACCGCCGCCGCCGCCCGGTGCCCAGCAGTGGCATCCCAGCCAATGGGGCTGTCCGCCGCCAGTGCAACAGGTGCCACCTGGAGGTGTGGTACCGCCACCAATGGATCACCGACACGGAGGTCCGCCGCCTCCAACTCCTGGCAACTGGAATATGCAGCCCAATGCACCGAGTGCGGGGCAGGGTCCGCCACCACCGCAGGGTCCACCACCCCACCAGCAGCCACCGCCCCAGCAACAGCAGCAGCAGCCTCCACCGCCGAACTTTGGCAGCGGCTATCAGCAGTCCTATGGAGGCGGGCCGACCAAGCACAACAACATGAACGCGAATCGGATGAATCCCTACGCTGCAGCGCCTCCCAATCCCTACCGTATGTTAAAAGGTCTCTACGACCAAGTGTCGCTTATGTTAAATCTCTCTTTCACCCCTCACAGAGCATCCTCAGCAGCAGCCGGCTCCAGTCTATTCTCCGTACAATACCACCGCACCGCCGCCCAATGGAAACGTGCCACCGCCAAGCAGCACCAAGGCCGTGGGTGTGTCTAACGGCTCGGTGGCCACCGGAGGTAGTGCCAACAGCAAGTACCGCCGCTAGAAAAGGTGAGTAGATGATGAAGATGCAACCTGTGCAAACCCCAACCGTCCCCGCCATTAGTCATTTATAAATGTGGCCTAAGCATTAAGAAACATGAATGTACATCGAGGGGAAGAGTATTGATACATACATTGATCGATATCACATTGGAAATATCGTAATACTTTACGATATATAGAAATGTTTTATATATCGATTTTTTTAAAATTGATATTGAAATCTAAAATAGTTTTTTATTATTTATTATTTTAACAAAATCTTTTTATTTATTTCTTTTGGTAGAGTTAACTTATAAGATGAAAGATCTGGTATATCAAACAGATCATAAATTGCAACTAAAAAATATTGATTTATGTATGTATCAAACTTGTTCTCAAATATCGATCGATACAGTACCACTCCTTTTAAGAGATACCCGAATACGTCTTGCCACCACTTAGACACCCTCCAAATGCTGGAAAGAAATTGATTTCGCAATCGCAATCGTATTTATAACTTTATTATTATAAAATATTAGAACAAAATGGATTTTTTTGCTGTTAAAATCAATTTTTCTCCCAGCAGTACGTCTGAAGATCCGTTAATTTATTTACTAATATGTAATGTTCTCTTTGATTTAGATGCTCTGAAAAAGATCATGATTCAAGATTATATAGGCTCTTTGATAAGCTAGGCCAGACTCGCTTAGTTACTAACAGGACACTTGACGAATTGTCTCTCTCTCTCTAACTCTATCCTATCTCTCTATCGTAAGACAACTAACTACGGTTTTTACTGTACACTTAAGCTATGCCATTGATACATCTATGCCACAAACACATATTTTCTATATGGGAATGAGCCATGCCATCCTCTTGTCGAGTTTATTGTTACTTTGGAAATATTTATGTAAACCTGCGCGATATAATACAAAGCTCTCTATCATTATCTCTCTTTCTCACTGTCTGCAATTCGAAATGAAGAATGAAGAAGAGGCAATTTGAAGCAATAAATCAATTAATAATTTAAATGAAAAATACGAAGATGTAGCCTGAGCTTATTGGCAAAACAAAAACAGAAAAACGTTTAGCGTAGTCATAGATATATACATATATTATTATCTAAACCATTTTCAACAAAAGATACGTCCACAAACAAAAAGAAAAAATACGAAATTAAAATCAGATCTAAAATCAAATCCAACACTGAGCTGGCGAGCGTCACACGGATGCGTGGCCTTACCTATCAATGTACACAAGAGTTGATATCAAAAACTATTGTCAATTTTCATGAGGAAGCACGAATATATAATCTATAAACCCGACGATTCTGCAAAGGTTTCCAAAGCAGCGGACGCTGACAAAAAATATTTAAGTTAACGTTTTCTTTTTCCAAAAACAAAAAACAGATGAAATTATAAATATTGTAAGCTTGCTGATATGTATTCACACACACAGACACACACCTCTAAGTTAAGTCTAGATCTACTCTTTACCTAGATGTACGACTCCTTCTCTCTCTTAAGCTTACGTTCCGTAGCGCACGCCAAAGGCTTTGAATTGAAATTATGAATTATAAATGCGTTAATTATGTATAATAATATAAGGGTGATAACGAGAGGATCAGTCCACCAATGGCTCCGTCGAGAGCTCCTCTATACAATACACTAATCACACACTTTATACTATATGCTAACCGAACTATATATATATATTAATATATATATATATGAAAATCCGTATTTATTTTAAATAAATAAATAAAAATTCAACACTATGTATTTGTTTGAGGCGCCGAATTGTAAGTCTCTCTCTCTGTCCTTGGGTGCAGTATAAGTAGCGATAAAACTAAACTATTTTACCTCAAGATCAAGTTAACTTTATGATACTTCCTAGGTACAAACGCAAGTCACTTTCAATTTCAATTTAATGTTATGCATAACTCTACATTACTCGTAAAGAACCCACCCAGCTTTCCTTGAGCCAAGCTTAATTCCTAAGGTAAGTTAGTGATGAGAGGGGGATCGATCTCTCTCCTAGGATTACACACTAAATAGTTTTGATAAGTGCGCTTAAGTACCTGCTTTTAATGTAGCATGAACTACAACAACAGCAGTTTATTTATTTATTTATTTAGTCCTTTCTAAAGCAAAAACAATATTTCTTTTTCAAATAAAAAAACCCCCCAAAAAACCTGAGAGCTCCGCTGGAAAAACCCCACAAGGCGAAGACCCCCCAAACTTCAAAGGTATGTAGAGGACCTGCCTTTATTTTTACCATTATATTTTTCTTTCCAATAAAAGAAAAGAAAAACTATCAAAATCGAGGCTATATCTGTGTTTTCATTCCACACGAACATGTTGGAACGGCAACATGTTGGAGGCAGATGGGGGGATCGTTCCAGTTTGGCGATCCGTAATCATTCGGCAGCTTTCCCAGAGGCACACCAGTCAGTCGCCATCCGCCAACGCGCTTAGACATTTGGCAAGGAAAATAATTTAATAAAAAACCAAGTACAGTGAGTATAAAGTAAAAGTGGAACAAGGGATTAAGTGTTTTCACCCGCTCTTTTGACAAGTGTACGTGAGTTTTGTAAGCACAAGTGTTTCCCCTCAAATTACTGCAGACTCAGCTATGTTCTCGAGTTCCGTTCAAGTTCATTGGTCTTCGAATCGGAATTAATTGTTTAAAATTGCCAATCAATTGGCAAGAACTCTTTTGCTATGGTTAACTCTAGTGAGTCCCAAACAAAATCAGTGCCTTTTTTGCAAGGTCAACTTTGTGTGGAAAGAGTATCATTCATCATCGGGCTTTTTGCAGTTCCGTAAATTCAACTAAATTGTTTTTATGGGGGGCACCACTCTCAGCCATTCATTGCCCCTTCCTCCTCCTCCTCCAACATAAACATTGCATCTTGGACGCTGCATCACGTCATTGTTTTCTAGATTTGTCGGTATAATTAAACTGCAGCACACAGCATATATACATACGATCCGCTGCGGAATGCACTGGCAGCAGCAGCATCCAACTTGGATATTCCTGGAACTCACAAGATACATTTGCAGGGCATTTTTTATTTTTTTATTGACAAAAGCGACCATTAAGCAAATCTTAGTGTGCCCCAAAACGGAAGCGAGTGATCCTGATAAGCGGCCTGGGGCCAAGTCTGGCCTGATGATAAGCCCGAATGTGTCGTCGTTGAGCAATTAAGTGTACTATATTCTGTATAGTATATACATATATATGGCACATGAACCAAACCCAGGCATAGAACTAGGGCGACATCTTGTTCTGATTATGTATGAAAGTGTATATAGCTGGGTTTTGAAACATTAAGGTCAGCTTTAATCGGCTACCTAAAAATATACTTACCGACTTGGCTACATACAGAATTTTGCCTTTAAAGATGAAGATGATGATGATTTCATAAACGAATCTCGACGAGAAGCTTTTGAACTGGGCAACACATGTGTTCAACATGCCTGACCGAAAATCTGGAACTTTTCTAAAAATTGTTTTCAGCATGTAAAGGAAATGAAAAGCAAACATTAAATATTCCAGGAATTTTTACCATTTAGCTTCTTCAGATACCTGGCAGCTCTAATCTATTGTATCCTTTTTATTCAGAGACATATATTCCATTTAATAGGCAGAAAACAATGAGTTTGCATTGTATTCTCTCCCCTGGGATTGACACAGATCCATAAATTAATTTCCTCATCAAAGAAAACGGTTCTCCGCAATACGCACATACATACATATATATTCGCGGTGACCTTTTGAACTCTGTAACGGCAAGATTTTCTTCCGGCTTCTTTAATTGTTTGCACAATGGGCTAAAGGCGCCGTTTCCCTTACAAACGCTTAAAATGATGTAAAAACCACCCCGCAAGGGTGAGTTACACGACCGTTACGTTTCCTTGAGCCGAGTACAGTAACGTTGAGAAACACTTATTACGTCGCCTCCTCGAAACGGAAGTTGGACAAGGCCAAAGCTGGTCTCAAGGCGAAATTTGGAAATCTCATTTCACCATGATTTCTGGCGTGACCTTTATAAAAATTTAGGTCGCTGGTTCTAACTTGCTGATAGGAGCTTGGGGGATTTCCAAAAATCTTTATTATTTCAATATTTTAATTGTTTAAAGATTGAAAAATCTGTAATTCAAAAAAGGTTTAAAGTTTAGTTTTAATATTCTTTTAAAATTAATTCCAAGACCATCACCTTTTCAGTTGACATTTCATTATGCGCTTCCTTTGGCTGCTGCTCGGCCTGGGACTGCTGGCCCTGAGCCAGGTCCAGGCCTCAGAGGAGGAGTCTTTCGATGACTTGGATCTGAATGATTTGGATGAGAACGATGAGGAGTTCTTGCGGCTCCTAGAGGACAAGGCCAAGGTGGGTTTGACAAAACAAAAGGATTTTAAATGCTAAATATTTCGAAATTCTCTTCGCAGGCCAAGGACGTGCAACAGGAGAACGAGATTGCCAGCCAGCTGGCCGAGGTTCAGCACAATCTACTCTATCCCGTTGTGGAGGTGGATCTCTGCGAGACGATCCCCTGCGGCGCCGGCCGCATCTGTCAGATTCACGACGAGAAGCCCGAGTGTGTGTGCATTCCCGACTGCCCGATGGAGATCGATACCCGTCGCCATGTCTGCACCAATACCAATGAGACCTGGCCATCGGATTGCTCCGTGTACCAGCAGCGCTGCTGGTGCGACAGCGGAGACGAGCGCTGCGTCAACCCTGACAATGCCCACATGCACATCGACTACTACGGAGCCTGCCACGAGCCGAGGGTCTGTGACGGCGAGGACCTGAAGGACTTCCCCAGGCGCATGAGCGACTGGCTTTTCAACGTGATGAGGGATCTGGCCGAGCGGGACGAGTTGACCGAGCACTACATGCAGATGCAGCTGGAGGCAGAGACGAACCACTCGCTCCGCTGGGCGAATGCCGCCGTATGGAAGTGGTGCGACCTGGATGGCGACTCCGATCGCTCCGTCTCCCGCCACGAGCTGTTTCCCATCCGGGCTCCGCTTGTAAGCCTGGAGCACTGCATTGCCCCCTTCCTGGAGTCGTGCGACACCAACAAGGACCACCGCATCACCCTGATTGAGTGGGGCGCCTGTCTGGAGCTGAATCCCGATGACCTCATCGGGAAATGCGACGACGTCAAGCGGGCCAATCCGCATATGTTGGGCTAAGCCCACAAAAATCTTTCCCTACTTTCGTAGAATGCCATAAACACTAACCACTTGTGTTTCCCTAATCCAAAAATGTCTACTTTTGCACGATTTTATTCTAAGAGCTTTCTGTTTAATAAAAATAAACAAAGGTAAATAATACTTTCAATTGTGGAACTTATTTTGTTTCTTATTGATTTATTTAAGATAAGTTGATGAAAACGAAAGGAAGAATAATATATAAACTATTTTTTCAAGTAAATTATTAAATTAAACATCATCGTGGACTTGATCATTTCAGCATCCCTACGACATCTCTTCAAAAATGAAATCAAAACCAACATTACATGAACTCTGTGAACAGTAAGAATTTTAGCAAAACTTTGCAAATAACAGGATTGGCGATTTTATTTTAATTTTTATTAAATTTATTCGTGTAATTTGTTTGCACTAAATTTAGTTTTTGTTTTTGTTTCATACTAGACCTCGCCGTGAATGCGTGCGGGTGTAAATACGTTTTGTGTTTTTTTGTTTTGTTTTTTGTCTGTATGCTTATATGCTTGTGAGTGTTGGGCAGATGCAAGAATTACATATTTATGTATTACGTTGTATTTAAGAAGTGTGTGCTCACGCACAGAAATGATTACAACTCGTCGATTTGTTGGCTTGTCTCTGCTGAAATCTGAATTTTAAATTATTTTCGAAAAAGTGCGGACTCTGCTAGCCTAGTTAGTAGGCCTGCGACAGAATGACGTTGCCCTTTCGCTGCGGATCCTGTACTGTGTCCTCTTTCTTGCCGATCAGCGACTTGTGTATGTGCGGAATGACACCGCCGCCGGCAATGGTTGCCTTGATCAGGCTGTCCAGCTCCTCGTCTCCGCGAATGGCAAGCTGTAAGTGGCGCGGCGTGATACGTTTCACTTTAAGATCCTTGGATGCATTGCCTGCCAACTCCAGAACCTGGAAGAGAGGAAGAATTGGATTAGTACGGTGAAATAAATTGTTTTTTATACTTAAAAATTTTCAACATAAAGAAGTATAATTTCAAGAACAAATGCTAAAATTTCATCATTTCGCATTCTCCGAAAATGACAACAAGATTTAGCTTCCATTTCACACTTTACTTCTTGGAAAAGTACCGCTTTGCGGAAAACAGAAAGCGGGAAAACAACGCTCCAAAAACACTCACCTCGGCGGTCAAATATTCCAATATGGCAGCAGAGTAGACGGCTGCCGTGGCTCCAACACGTCCATGGGATGTGGTGCGACTCTTCAGGTGACGGTGGATACGACCCACGGGGAACTTGATGTTGAATCGGAAGAAAAACACAAAGAACATTAATTACCGACCGGCTTGTTTATGTTTTGCCACCCCCGAAACAGGGCAACGCAACGCGGCACCCTGTTTGTGGTGGAATATGCTCGGGGCGAGGTGAGAACGGAAAAGGCGCCAAAAGTACAGACAACAACAGCAGCAGCAATGCCGAATCACTTACCTGGAGACCCGCGCGCGCCGATCGCGATACCGCCTTCGCCTTAGCCTTGCCGGAATCCTTGCCTGCTTTGCCGCCAGCCTGTCGATAGAAAAAAGCACACACACACTGAGTATAAAACGAAAACACAAGCCAGCTAAACACAAAATGGAGGCGCCGCGGTCGTCGTTCCAATTGTGAGGTTAGGGCCGATCGCCTCCGCAGCAATAACAAATGCCCGCCTTTTGCCGCCAAGCCCGCAGCGCAAGGGAGAGCGCGGGACAAGGGGCCGTTCAATTTTCGCGCTACGTGGTGGCCACTGCCGGCGGCCTGCATCAATATTTGATTCGCGGGGGGCACGCGCAATACGGACAGAGGCTGCTAACGCTGCAGAAGCGACCTGCGCTGCCGCTCAAATTTCGCTGTTCGCTGCTATTCACCGCAATTACCATTTCAATTCAATCGATTTTTCTGCTGCTTGCTAACTGCGCTTGCGAAATGCTCTAGGCACTGGGGTGTCTGCCGCGATGGGAATGATTGCGACCACGGAATAGAAGCGTAATTTGGTTGTTTTTCTGCAGATTATTCTCCTCGTCAGGGAACGCGTCTGTTCGGCACTTGGAAAATTTTGTTATAGTGATGCCGAAAACATCGATGCATCGAACTTCGATGTTTTTATCGATGTTTTTGCCGATGTTTTCGTTATCGATGTTCGATGCATCGATGTTTTCAGCATTACTAGGAGTTGACGATTTACCAGTTATATTTTTGTCAATATTTATTAATATAGAAACATTTGGGCAACAACATTTAAAATGTATCTAAAACTGATAATTTGAATGTATATTTATTTATTTTCTGATCTAGATCGGTAAAATTATTATATCTAACAGCGTACATTACTTCGCAAGTGTGATCGCTCTATTCGATTGTAGTTTAAAACAAATAACGTTAATTGTTATTTTTTGGAAAACAGCAAGAAAAAATAATATAAAGTTTCAATCCGGATCCGAGAATTTTGACATATGCTGACAACCCTGCTGGCGACGCTTCTCTTTCCGGCGAGTGGCAGCCCTGCGCGCCCTTGTTTGTGGCGGCATTTCGATCAGAATTGGCAAACGTTTTTTGTAAAGCCCACAGTTGTCTATAGAAGATGCCGCGTGTAGCCAAACCGAAGGTTCCTGCCGGCGCAGCGCCGGCCAAGAAGGCGGCGCCCGCCAAGAAGGCCAAAAAGAATATGTACAGTATGCCGGAGAAGGTGCCGGAGGGCACTGTCTTCACCGATTTGGCCAAGGGCCAGTGGCGCATCGGTCCCTCCATCGGCGTGGGTGGCTTCGGCGAGATCTACGCCGCCTGCAAAGTGGGAGAGAAGAACTTTGACGCCGTTGTGAAATGCGTGAGTTGAAGTGAAAGTAGGCCCTCTCGCGGATTAGTGTTAAAAACCTTCATTTCAGGAGCCCCATGGCAATGGACCGCTGTTTGTGGAAATGCACTTCTACCTTCGCAACGCCAAGCTGGACGACATAAAGCAGTTCAAGCAGAAGAACGGCCTCAAGTCCCTGGGCATGCCCTATATTCTGGCCAACGGATCGGTGGATGTGAATGGCCAGAAGCATCGCTTCATTGTGATGCCACGGTACGGCAGCGACATCTCAAAGTTTTTCGTGGCGAACGGCAAGCGCCTGCCCGAGGGCACAATCTATCGGCTGGCCATCCAGATGCTGGACGTCTATCAGTTCATGCACGGCACCGGCTACGTCCATGCCGATCTCAAGGCTGCCAACATATTGCTGGGCCTGGGCAAAGGCGGAGGAGCACAGGCCTACTTGGTGGACTTCGGCCTGGCATCCCACTATACGACGGGAGAGTTCAAGCCGGATCCCAAGAAAATGCACAACGGCACGATTGAGTACACATCGCGAGACGCCCATCTGGGCGTAGCCACCAGAAGATCCGATCTAGAGATTCTCGGCTATAATATTATCGCTTGGATGGGTGTCGAGCTGCCCTGGGAGACGCAAAAACTCTTGGACGTTCCACAGAAAGTTCAAAAGGCCAAGGAGGCATTCATGGACGACATTGGCGGCAGTCTCAAGTTGCTGTTCCCCAAGGGAGTACCGGCTGCTATTGAGGAGTTCATGAAGTACGTTACCAAACTGTCGCACAACCAGGAGCCGGACTACGACAAGTGCCGTCAGATGTTCCAGAAGGCTCTTAAGCAGATAGGAGTACTAAATAGCGGAGATCTGGACTTTAAGATAAAGCCACAGACCAGCAGCAACAATAATATGAGCCCGCCGGGTACCAGCAAGGCAGCAGCAGCCAAGAGAGCCAAAAAGGTGGAATCTCCCTTGGTAAACTCGTCAATCGATGAAATAATCTCCGCCAGCGATGAGGAGGAGGAAGAGGAGAAAAAACCAATCAAGAGGGCGGCCATTAAGGCTTCGCCAGCAGCTCGTAGAGCTGCCATGAAGGCTTCGCCCTTAGCTCGCAAAGCAGCCATGAAGGCTTCACCCTTAGCTCGCAAGGCAGCCATGAAGACTTCACCCGCAGCTCGCAAGGCAGCAATGAAGACTTCACCCGCAGCTCGAAGTGCATCCACAAAGACTTCACCCGCCGATCGAAGTGCAGCCCTAGAGTTTCCCAAAAAGCGTGACGCCGCCACTCCGCCCAACCAAAAGCGGGTAAAGACTGACCCCAATTCGACGCCCAACCCAAGGGGCACTCCCAAGGCCAGCCCTAAGCCACAAACGCCTTCGGCAGCCCTTCCTAAGACGCCAAAGCCTCACACTCCCGGTGCCAGCGCCAAGATCAATTTCAGTCCGGCGATTTCCCTGCGTGGGCGGCCTGGTGGTAAAACTGTCGTCAACGATGATTTGACTCCAAATCCACGCTCCAACAAGACATACGAGTTCAACTTTGAGCTGGACGTGAGCATGGACGCCAATGTCATCATAAACGTCAAGCGCAAAAGGAAGGCAGGCAAAGATCAAGCGGCCGCTACCTCAGAATCTAGGACTCCTTCCTCACGCAGCATAGCCAGCTCGAAGGAGGAGGGCGGGACACCGGTCACTCGCGTGAATTGCCGCAAAGTAAACGGACACAGCGCCGCTGTAGATGATACCTCATCTCCTGGCAAGAGTCCGCGCACACCAACCGTCACCCTGCGCAAATACCAGCGTTAGGTTGTTGTTTTTTCTATTTTTATAAGCTAAGTCCACTGAATAAATTCGTATTATTATTTCTCAAATCATTAATTTAATTAATTTGTTTAATTAAATCGAACCTTATTTTAATTTCTTACAAAATAATGGTCACTGCTTTGACCTGCGCTTGCCGCTGCCGCTACCGCTTTCGTGGTGCTTGGAGGAGCTGCCCTTCGAGCTGGACTTGGCGCTGGAGCCGCTGCGTCGCGACGAGGAGGTGCCACTGCTGCTGCTGTGCTTCTCCAGCCCCCCAATGGCGCTCAGTGCTGGCGCCCCCGACGACTTGCTCGAGCGCTCTTCCTTGTGTGACTTGGACGAGGACGAAGATGAAGATTTGTGACCATGTTTGCTGCTGCTACTGCTACTGGCATTTGTGGAGCTGCTGGGCTCGGGCCTGTAGAAGGGCGACGACGAGTTGGACGAGTTCGATGAGCGCGAGGAGGCCACCGAGGACTTGGCCTTGCTGCTGCTCAGCGGCATTGGCTCGTCGGCTATGAAAACGGTGGGCGTCACTGTCGTCGCTACGGAGGAGGCTGCCCGACTGCTACTCGTGGGCTTGTTGCAGCACGTGTCGCATTGCCAGTTCTGCTCCTGGTCGTCGGCTGCCTCCTCCTTCGTAATGGGCGGCTTGTGGCACTCCTGGTGGTACATGGCGCCGCATTTGGAACACTCTATCAACCGATTGGTGGCCGTAAATACCATCTCGCCGCACACGCAGCAGTTCAGATCGCCAAAGTCACCAGTGTCTCCCGTATTCACTATGCCCACGGCGCTCAGTCCGTCATCCGAATCGGCAATGGTGTCCACGGAATCGGAGGGCTCCTTGTCGGGCGAATTGGTCAGATTAATGATCTCGTCCACATTGATGGGCTGCGGAGGCGTGGCAGCCCGGCCCGGAAAGTTTGCTTCGTCCTCAACCAAGCGCTGGGTCATGTTGTTGGTCAGACTCTTCTCCGGGCCGTAGCGCGTCTTCAGAGCCTCGTCGAAAAGCAGGCGCAGCTCGGCGGCGGAGGTGGGATTGCTCGAGTGCAGCAGCTTGATGGCCTTCTTCAGCACGGGGTCCACTTCCTGGGCGGCGGCTGCCGCGGCAGCTATGTTGGCGGCCATCTAACCGGCGAAATTCGTTTCAAAATATTAAAAAATTAAAGCGGCGGAAGCCCATCAATGACGCTATCGATAACACTGGACGGCGGGTCAGATGTTGCTAACTCCGCGGCTATCGATAGCACTTCAGTATCGGTATCGGCCAGTATTTGTTTTCCTTTTGGCCAGGTAATTAGCCGCAAAAATAATAATAATATACGTAATAGTAGTGCGCTGATTATTGTTTACGCTCGGTGTCTTGCCTGTCGTGCAACTACGCACCAGGCTGCAGTTGCGCTACTCTGTGCCGCCTGGGAAGAAGTGGCGGCAGTTGAAAAATCGAAGCGAGAGAGCCACAATTGGAAAAGCAATAACAAACTGCAACAACGCACTTGGCTCTCTCTCAAAATAAACATTTAGCTTCTGATAAGGACAATAAAAAAGTGCTTTGTCTGCGAAAAAGTATTAATCTTAGAGGCGAATTAGTAATACACAAACTCTGCCTTCGAACTCTTCAATCATTCTTTGTGCTTCTCCAGAACCTGCAGGTGACAAAATGCGCTGCAGCGGGAAAAAGGATACGCCGGCGACTGCAAGTCGGGGATACAAACACCAGGTGAGATCATCTTTTCCCTTTTTCGTTTATATTTATAATTTTTTTATATTTATTGTCTTTACAGTGGCTAGTTGGCCTCTCATTGTTGCTGTGTTTATGCTGCCGTGAGAGCTATGCCGCTGACGCAGTTGATCAGCTGGTAAGTGGGCGTCCGGTGGGCGGTGGGCGAAGTAGGGCCAGTGGGCGCTGGGCGGCTCAGAGGCGCCGCTTGTTTGTTTTCGTTTCGTGTTTGGCGCTGCGCACTTGTTGCCATTTTGGCCAAGACCTCGTTATTGGCGTTCCAAGTGCATGTTTACCACCCACACACACACGCCCAAGTGGTTATCGGTTCCAGTCTTTGTTGGGTGAAATTTTAAAATGGTTAGAAATCAATCAGCCAAGTAAAGGGGAGATAAGAACAGCAAAAGTCTCAAGCTTTGACATCTATAGGGCAGTTTATCTACAAAGAAAATAATGATTTGGGGGTCTAAGGGAAAGTCCTGTGAGCCTTGAAATGAATTTAAAACAAGCATTTACTTTAGATTTAATTGTATTTATTATTTAAATAATTGTAAGTGTATTAAAAATTACAAAATCCAGGTTTTTTACCCCTTTAAAAATTCACTTTCAATGGTAAATTGAAGGAATCGAATCTTAGCTTAGGAAAATGTCTGTTAAAATAATAATTATATAATTAAACACCATGTTTTCCCTTTCCCCTCTCTTCTTTAGATATTTTCCACCCAGGAATGCAAACTTAAAGAACCCATTTATGGCAGTACCTTCGACTTTACTGGCCTCCACTCGGATCTGGGTCATGTGGTGGAAAGTCCCCGAATTCCCGGCGATAAATTCGAGTTTAATATATGCGGAAATCTCTCGCGAACCTGTAATGGTGAGAGCAATGTGGCTGCCTGCCTTAAGAAACAGGGCAAGGAGTACATCCTAGGTGAGTTTGAATGCCCACTAAATTTTCTTTAAAGCCTAATCCGTTGTTATCTCGCTTAGGTCGCCAGCATGAGCTTTTCTACAGGAATGGCAAGATGTATTTGGAGTACAAGAGCGGCGTCAAGTGTGAGAATGGCACTGCCGACAAACCCAACTACCAGCTTCATGTAATGCTCAGCTGCGACTACACTTTAGATGCCCAGCCTATGCATGTTACGTCCTATGTAAGGTCTTGGAATATATAATGTAACTTCGCCAATGACATTCTCCTTTAAACCTCCTTTAAAGGCCGACGATGCGTGCTCTTTCTACATTTCCTATGAGACTCCGCTGGCCTGCCTTCGCGTGCCCGATGCCCTTCAATCCAATAGTTGCAGCGTACGGGACAACAAGTCGAATGGAACCTTTGATTTGCTGCCTCTGAGTGATAGTAACTATCGCACCAGCAATCGCCAGGACGCCTTCTTTCTGATCAATGTCTGTAAGCCTGTTCTTTATGGCGAAAACAGCATGTGTCCCCCAGGCAGCAGCGTATGTCTCTTTAATCCCAAAGCCACGGACATGAAGCAGCGGTGAGTCTGAATTGGTTGGATATTGAAGGCGTAAATTCGAAAAAAATGCTTCTCTCTTGGTAGTTTCATCAATTTGGGAAATGTACAGTCGCGTCCGGTGGTCGAAAACGGGCAGCTTCTGCTCAGGCATGAGTCACCAACACCCTGCGCCAAGAATTCCAGCGCCAACTATACCAGTGTCATTTACTTTAGCTGTGACAAATTCATACGCGTGAGTAGTAGCTCTTATTTTGCTATTAAGTACTAAAACTAAACCCCAAAACCATCCAATTTCCATCTTTAATTCCTTATCTTCCTTTGCAGAACGCCCATCCGGAATACGCTGGCCTGGGAGCGGACTCCTGCACCTACCAGTTCAACTTTGTCACGCCGCTGGCCTGCAATGATCTCAAACCGTGTACGGCTTTCACGGCCACAAATGAGCTGTGAGTGCTGCCCCTCGTTTAGCCTAATGATTCCACTCAAAGCCCACATTCACTCCTCCCCTCTACAGATTGGATCTCAGTCCGCTGAGCTCGAAGCCAGACCGCACTTTGATTAAGGATGGCAGAAACTATACAATTGCAGTGTGCGCCCATGCTGGGAGCCCCTGCCAGGAAAATGGCGGTAAGTCGGCCATTTGCGGTCTTGGATATTAATACAAGTTTTTAAGTGCCGACGCGAAATTTATTCGCCGTAAAAGAGTCGTAATTAAAAGGCTTCCATGCAGGAAAGTCGTAACCAGGCGAAGCTTTAAACCCTTTTTTGACTCGCAAACTTCAGTTGAGCGGGATTAGTGATTTTTTATTGCTCTTCCGGTCGAGTGGCCCTCATGGCCATAATCGTCTTGGTAACCGGAGGAAAATGCAAAAAAAAAAAAGGATGGGCCCGGTCAAGTGTTGACCATTTCATCCGGTTTCCATTAAATCGCACACGAGTGGCTATTTGTAGGTCCCCTCAACGTATGTCCATAAATATGGACGCACACTCGTGTGTGTGTGTGTGTGTGCTACAGCCGGGGAATGATGATAATGATTTAGATCTGTGATGTGGTCCGTCATATATTTACATAATTTACGAGTTTGCCTGTGTATATATGCAGGCTAGGTGGTCAGACCATTAGCCGGGGTCGCCTTCCGCTTCATCCAACCGTCCGCTCCACGTGAAAATTCAATTTACATTTTTTCAACGCCAATAATAAGCAGAATGAAAGTTTTTGGTGGCTCTAAAATGCTCTATTTAAATTGGGTTTTTAAGTAATATATTTAGTTGGCGTAGAAAGTCAGTGGAGAGGATTTAATATGTATATTTTTTGAGTTATCAGTTTTAAAAATTAAAATAAATTAATATAAGCTAGAGGGTAAATGGAATTTTTTAATAACTTTCGCTTTGTTTGGACATATTCCCTGTCGTTTAGACCTTTACCAGAGTGTTTTCTCATTGCAAACATTCTGGTTTACCCTTCCAGTGCATAATCTTATGGTATATATGCTATATAATGCCTGCACATCGGCAGCTTTGATATTTTTCCTATTTATTTGCTTTGTATGCACTGTGCATCAACATCAACAAATGGGGGAGACAGGGCACTCTCTCTTGGCGTGGGGCAAATAACAACTTTTGCGAATGTGGGCTGTTGGCATGCGAAACGTGTCTGGTATCCATGGAGTTCAGCTCACGCAGCGCGACTCTTTGTGTGTGTCTATGTATCTGGGTATGCTTTTTGGGGTGTCCTGCATTCGCAGTTGACTGCAGACGCATATCCGTTTGCGCGTCCTTTTCGGTTGGCTGGAACTCTCGCGGGCGCGGAGGAGATATCATGGCCCCACTGCTGGGCCTAAACAAATAAATAAGTGTGTGCTCCCTTTTGGCAAGCTGATGTCCAGGCCATGAGGCTGGGACCTACATGAAATTTTCATTTGTTAGGCAAATAGCAGATACACACACACAGACACACGTACACAGGAGCGCGGAATTGGGGCGTAGGACATGGCAGCGCTTTTGTAAACAAGCTGGCGCTCATATGCACACAGAGAAATAATTGGATTGGAATTTGATTATTAATTATTACAACGTGTTTTTTCTAGATATTTATTTTTATAAATTCCAGCCTATAAATATATATAAAGATTAAGTATTTATCAGACGTTTTTCCTATTTATATTTGCCTTATTTTATTTAGTGATAAGGAGCAGACTCTGCTTGAGCACACCTCTCCCTAATCCTTAACCTGTTTCTATTTCTCTCTCTGCATTCAAACAGCGCTGCTGCTTGGTCGCTATTTGGCGCCCAGCTGACACTGGCAGAAGGCATATTGCTGCCGCCCGCCCAATCCCCCACTACGCCCCCTTGCTCCCGTGCAGGGCATTAAAATCTCCTGGTTTACATAGTTGAATTCAATATTTGAAGGCATTTGGCAGTGGCCTGGCCTGGCCATAGCCCCTTTTGGCCTGCAAGTGAGTTATGGCCGCGCCCCCAAAAACAGGCCCCATAAAATCCCGCCTCCCACTGCTGCTGCCGTTAATTGCTTATGCAGCATGCGTTGCCCTGTCATTTTGTGTAATTTTCATTTGCGTTTTCGTTCTGCATTTTATATTTATTTATGGCGAGCCGTTGCAAATTACAATATTTTTTTTTTTTTTTGCTGCTAGCTGCGGGAATTTCAGCTATGTGTATGATGATGCAGGCTTCATTTAATTGCTGCTTGTCAACATAATTGTCTAAGCAAATGAAGTCCTTGTTTGCAGGATATACAAAGCTTTAGAGAATTATTTTTGGCAGCGCCGAGCATGGGAGACTTTATTAAAAAGCATTGTTTTTTGCGGAAATATTTAATAAATTAAAATAGGAATATTTAAATAATGTTTATTGGTTCAAGTGTTAAAGATAATTGCAAGTCTTGCCATATTTTTGAAAGTTCTGGAGAGTATCAAACCTCAAAGGCATCGCTGCTGCTTTGTTTATAATTTTCATTTTCTTGTTTCAATGTTTTTTCGCATTTTACTCCTTTTTATGTGTGGCTCTGGGTTTTCCTTGTTTTCTTCCTTATTTGTGTTGGCGCTGCTGCCCGGCGGGCAGATTCAATTTGGCCAGAACTGGACAAAAACCAAACCCTCCTCCATTCTCCTTTCTCGATTCTGCAGCCGTAACTAACACTTGCCGCCAGCTGTTTGGCCTGGATGCGCCATTCAAGTGGCATTTGGGAGTCGGAAGAAGGGGCTACTGGAGAGCTACTAAATCGTTTTATATTTGTTTTTCTCGCTCAGCCGGTTTTTTTTTTTTATTTGTTGCTGCTGGTCAATGTTTTTAGGGGTTACTTGGCCTGGGCCCTTTCTTGGCTGTTTTCTTATTGAAATTCAATTTTCCCGGGTCTTCTTCGCAGCCATTTACAGTCGCCGCTTTTTGCCCTGAAATATTTTGCGGCATTCCGTGCTCCATGTCCCCCGTGCTCACTCACTTGCCTTATCAATGCCACAAAGTCAGCTCCTTATATATTTAACCCTTCTCAGCAATAGGCGGAATTTAAACAATGTTTTGTTTCATGACCGCAAATGTTGCGAGGCCCGAGGTTGGTTTGAGCCGAGATTGCATTGGGATTCAATTTACGTGGGTGTGTGTTTCGACCAGGTCAATCTCGTTGGATAATCTTGACAAGGAAATGATTTTCACTCAAGGTGTACAAGGACAAGAATACATCCTGTAAAGCACAGCAGGGTACAAAATAATAGTGAAAGAAGGAAAATATTTATAAGAAAAGGTTTTTCATTAAAATTATAAGGTTGTTTTATAAAATTAATCAAATCTCTTGTTGAAATTGGCAGAATTTTAGTTTCAAAGAAAATAAACCCAATATCTTAATGATATTTAAGACATTTTATTTCGACCGCAGCTGTGCAAATAAATCCTTAGAGGATGTCTTCTGTTCTTCTGGGCTGATGGTCTGCTAAATTCAATTGCATGCTTCCACAGGACTCGGGCAGGACCTGTTTTGGCCATACATGTTTACACTGGAATATAAGGACGAACGTACATATATTGTCACGCAGCCCAGCCCCAGAATGCCATTTATCAATTTAGTTGACAGTCGATTTCTTTTTCGATTTGCCAAAAGCCACCTCAATTGGTCTTTTTCTCTTCGTTTCTCTGGGTATTTTTTTTTATTTCCTCGTTGTTGGTCATGGCTCTTGATCCTGCCTGTGTGTGTGTGTGTGTGTGTGTGGATATTTGTCCGATGTCTGCAATATAGTATAAAAATGGAGAAGGAGGAGAGCTCTGAAATTACCATACTCTAGTCAAATCACAATCACAATGCTGTCTGCTGGAGGGCGCTCAATCAAAATCCGGCAAATGTGAGTGACGTTGCTCAAAATTGTTGGGGTTGCGAGTGAAAAGGGAAAAAGGATTGAAATGCAGGGAGCCAGAAAGGACAAGTGCTGGGACTCGAGGATGGCGTAGATTCTGTTTATTTCCACAAAATTGAGTTGTCAGTTGTTGTCCGGCTTTAGTTCTGCCGACAACTTAATATTATTTTTAGGCAATTAAATCTTCAGTTCGTTGAGGCAGGGAATCTGGAATCGATGTAAATTCGTCCTGTCTGTACTAGGTAGTCCTTGGCTAGACTAAAAGCATTCCAATCGCTTGGACACTCTCTCTTAGAGCGAAAAAAAACGCCTTGCAAGTTGACAAACAACGAGAACAATTAATTTCGCCTTTGATGTCCTGTCGCTTTTACTCCTCCTGCTAGTGTTTTCCCTATTCTGGCACTAAGAAAAATCATTTAACATAAAGCCAACATTGTTTTAATAATATTTTGTAACTTTCGGTTATTAAAGTAATCTCCAAGTATCTGTTAAATTTTATGATTTAATTTTTCTTTTACCAAATTTCTTTAAAGCTTATAGTTTTTCCCAGTGTAGTTAGTAAATGGTTAAGGGTTTTCTGGCCATGTTTTTGTTTGCCTTTGAGATGGCCTTTGTTTTTCCTTTTGACTTTTTGGCGCTTTTACCCGTGGAAGCCCTCCATTGATCCGTTCACTCCATGATTTCGTGCACTTGCAGGCGCCTGCTACGAACAGAATGCCACAACCATCAGCCTGGGCAACTTCAACTCGCAGCTGCGATTCAATCAGAGCGGCTCGCTCTATTTGCTCTATGAGGACGGTGCCGAGTGCCCTTCAGCGGCTGGGGGCAGCAGCAGGCGCTGGTCAACGAAAATCGAGTTTGTCTGTGCGAACAATGCCACCAAGGACAATGCGGCAGCTTCAGCTGGAGCTGGAACGGGAGGCGGCGATTCTTTGAAAATAATTGAGGACTCCAATTGCCAGCTGTTGATCCAATATCAGACGCCGCTTGCCTGCCGTGAGCCGATTAAGTGCAAGGCCCCCATCTATGTGGACCACACGGCGGAGGGACTGGGCAGCAGCGGCGTCGAGCTGATCGATCTAACGCCATTGATTAGCGACAGCGACAACTACGAGGCACGGGTGGAGCTGCCCGCCGGCATGGAGCACCTGGTGCCCAAAGCGACCAAGGTGAGGAACAGGAACAGTCCGTTGATTTCCCCCCGGAACAGAGCAGGCCCGTAATTTGCTGGCTTTTGTCTTTGCTCTGCTCCAACCATCATCACCATTCTCACTACCTACTATCCTACTCCTGTCGTCCTCATTCTCATCCTCTTTTTATTTCTTTGCAGTTCTTTTTGAATGTGTGCCGTCCATTAGTGCCCAAATACCAATTAGGCTGTGCCGGCGGATCTGCTGCCTGCATGGCCAAAGTGACGGCCGATGGTGCCCCCGAGGAGGAGCGTGTAAGTACCACCTCGCAATACATACATACATATTTTTGGGGGTGTAGAAATGTACAGGAGAGGTCGGGATAATAATGGTAAAAAGTAGAAAATTAATATTTGTATTTAAAAGAAATTAATTAATAACATTAAAAGATTTCTTGAATATTATTTTACTTTAAATTGAATAGAAATTAAATTTAAATTCAAAGGATATTTATTTTAAAATCTCGTATACACAAATTTCAGTCTCTTTCGTGATATTATTTCTTTACTGATTTTGGAGAGAAACACTGCAAACTTTCTCGGAGTGAAAACATCCTTCTACATGACAGGCAAAGCAAGATTCTAGGGAACTTTTAGAGAGAAAGCAAAGGCAGTCTTCTAGAAAACAACGAAATAAAATATTCAAAACATAAATAAACCCCACAACTTAATATTCTATAACAGAGATTCCACCAGAACTCAAGGCTATATGTTCGACCCCAACTGTGGCCATGCTTGGCAGATTCGAGTGTGCTCACTAAGGGCCTCAAAGGGCGGCGGAAGAGCGTGCTGGCCACGTGAAAGAAAGCCGCTTATGTGCTTAAAACTCTTTCCATGCATGTGTATCCAATGAGTGGAACGGGAGCCCAGGGGATCGTCCGTAATTTACGCCAGCCCTCAGCCTGCCACACCATCTCGGTGCGCCTTTTCGTCCACCTCATAAACGCCTCAATATGGTCGTCGTTTGGTCAAATGCCCAAAATTGTGGCGCCATTCATGCATTAAATATGCAGCAATCTAATTGCTAAGCTTCGCTCAACCTCAATTTTGCGACCCCTCCGTAATTCCCCCGGGGCCTGACCAGTGTGGATTATTTGCTTGCTTCATTAAGAGGCGCCTCCAACTGGGACTGGTCCGGGGTTCAGATTCAGATTGGGATGCGAGTGCGGATGCGGACACGGACACCCACTGTCTGCCGTTGACAGCGGCCAAAAGTTGTTTAATGCCAAAAATCTCCTCACTGAGCATGTGGCCACTGGCCGCCGCCGCGGCGGTCCGAATCCAGTCCAGTTTCGGAGCCAGGACCAACTCTGCCGGTTCGTTCGGTGCCTAAATACTTAAGCCCACAAAAGTATGCTATGAAATTTGCTTGAAACGAGATTTCTGCTCGGACCACAAAATGGCCAAAAAAAGGTGCTGCCAAGCTGCGCCCGAGCCAAATCTTTTGCAAATGAATGAGATAATTGGTGGAGATTTGGCTGGATTCAATAATTCATACATTTTTTGTATTAAGCCATTCCACACACGAGAGAGAAAAGTAGGTCTAGTGCTGATTTACGGCGGTGTGTGTTCTCTTTAAATCATTTCTCGCCTAATTAAATGTGTTTAGAATTTATTATTAACACTAATCGGGGATTAAGCATTATTGTTTGTTTGAATTTTTGAGAATTTGTATTGTAATTAAAAGGGAATTAATTTATTCATTGTTTAAAGTATTGAACAATTGCAGCAAATTGAGGATAACAAATCTTTGTTATGAATTATTATATACAATATCTTGGAAGCAAATTTAAAATTAAAAGCCTAACTCCTAATTATTTATGTGAATTATTAATCTCTTTTCTCATAAAATTGATTTGTTTTATTGGTATTTTAATGTGCAACTAATATTATTTATCGTAATGAGATGACATCTTGTTATATTTTATTACATTTTTGTTCATAATTATTCCCTCTTTTTATTCCCATTTCAATTTACCTTTTTCCTTCCATGCCTTTTCCCTTTTTTGTGTGTCCTTCGCGGCTTTTAGCTGCCTTTCTTTTCGGCTTTCAGCTTGTTTTTAGTTGAAAGTCGAATGAATTATTAGGTTCCCTCGCTAAGTTTCCGGGTGGGGCAAGCCCCCCACTAAACCACATTCACCGCACTCGCCCCACTTCAATCAGCACAATAATTGCATGCGACAATGGATGCATGCCAACGGAGGGGGGATGCGAGGTGAGGAAAAGGCAATCTTTCTAGCGCATTTTCCGTATTTTCCGGGGCCAAAAGGCCGCGCAGCACACACTCATCCATCCCCTCGCTCAGGCACCTTCCGGCTTCAACTTTTATCACAAGCTGCACAAATTTCCCGGGAGCAAAAACATTGTTCAAGTTGCTAAAAAATAAGCACGTACGCGTTGGAAATGGCAATGCGCTGAAGTTCGTTGGAGGAACGAGGCGATGGAGGGCAGTTAAGTAGGGGTTCCCAGGCAGTAGTGCAATCAGAGGGGGGTCTTTAAGATTTTATGGAAAATATCTCAAATTTTTATTAAAAACTTAAAGATATTTCCATAAGCAATAAATAACTAAATATTAAAATACAAAATACAAAAATAATCCCCCTAAGAACCCTTAGCTTCAGCCTCTGATCTAAATTGCGCTTGAAAAAACGCTGGGGCAGGGGATTCCTGTGGCAGGCAGCACGCGAGTGAAATATGTGAGCATAACGTAAGGTCAGCCAACGTAACGTCGCGCTACGTAACGAAACGGAACGGAAGGAAATGGCAAAATGCGGCTGGATGGAGGGGGAGTGAGGGTAAAATATCTGTAAAAACAGCTTTTAGCGGCCAGCAGCAGCAGCAGCATCCATGTGTGCCGCATGTACGTGTAACGGCGTGAGTGTGTGTGTGAGGGGGTGTGCCTACCGGCGACGTGCTCTGTAAAGCATTTCCGCTGGCAGGAGGCGATTCTAGATGGCCCGAATGGGTGGCAGTGGCGGTGGGGGTGACGGTAACGGTAATGGTGGCTTAAAGTGCCATCGGCTTTGTTTGCATGCCGTTGGCCTAGAAATAACGCATTCGTGGCAAATATATATTTTTATAAAAATTCTATTGCTTTATTTTTGTAGTCGATGCTCGCTACAGACAGCCTCCGCTAGCAATGAACCGCGGACACTGAAAAAAAATTGTATTTCGTATTAATTTTAGCTTTAATTTAAGAAAAATAGGGGGATATATGGTTATTTCTCATAAAATAAAAATATTTACAAGGAAGGATCTATGAGAAGTCCTTTAAAAATCTGAAATCTTATCAATTTTTATTTATTAGAAATTTATTTTCAATAAATATATATTATATTTCCTTGTAATTTGATATTTTCTTATTCAAATTCAATATAAAACTCCATACATTTAATGGTAACATTTAAAGCAAACACCTTGCTCTACAATAATATTTCTCCATTTAAAATGTAATATTTATTTTTTTAATATTCCAAGTGTAGCCTTTGGTCCCTCCACTCCTGTTGACATTTTGCGCCACGTTTTGCATTTTGAAAATGCTTCGTTTTCAGAGCATTTCGTGTGCGGAAACGGAAATGTGCTGCTCGTAGCTGCTGACGCGCACTTGAGCGGCCCCCATTCTCCTTTCCATTCTCCAAAACAGAAAAAAAACGAGTGAAAAACTCAACCCATAGAGATGGCTTTGGGTGCCCTCCTGCCACGCCCACTCATTGGCAGTTGTCGAACGTTGTCGCCTGCATTCGCAGTGGCATCTTGGCATTCCCAACCCCATCTCCATTGAGCCCCCCGGTTCAGCCCCTTATCGCATGCACATATTTTAATGTGCTGCCATGGCATATCCCCAGGCTAACCAGCTACAATGGCAAGAAGCATTGCCTGAATCCTGTGGGAGAAGACATATTTAACCCATTTTGTAAGGGTGTCCTATATCCCAAGAGGAAATATAGAAGCTTTGGTAATTAATTCAAAGTCCATAAGATTTAAACTTCTACTAAGTAAATAGAGTGCATTCCATTATATTGTTTTAAGATTTTTTTACCTTTGAAATATATTTTTTCTTAGCAAAAACTCAAAAGGAACATATTGAGCCACTTCCTTTAGACATTATATTTTTTCTTATAGACAAAGCTCAAGCTAAAAAAAAGTAGATTTAATCTGTTTACCAGTTAATGGCTTATTTTTATATCCCAAACTTTAAAATCCCAAACTTCTTAGTTGGTCCCTGGAGGGTTAAGCGATTGCCACTGCAGACATTTGTCGCCTTGGGCGCTTGACTCGAAGGAAGCCCTGCCGGATCAGCGACACGTTTGATTTTCGCTGGAAATTCCCTTGCGATTTGCGATTGCGACTCCGATTGCGACTGCGAATGCGAGTCAATTCATTGGCATGCAGCGACTCCATTGTCAACTCGATGGCGGCGTTTGACTTGTGCCAGTGCAAATTTGGCAACGGGCATGTGACTAGCATGACAATGGCAACCCCCTAGCCCCCAGCTCAAGCTCTATCTTCAGCTCTGCCCCCGTCTCCCCTTGCATTTGCATTTTGCACTTCCGACAATAACCACAAAATCATCAAAATGGCTGCCGTCGGGGGTCTGCGCCCCATCAAATCGGATTAATAATGAAATTGATCAAATTGTTGTGCAAACAGCTGAATGCCTTGCCAGCAGCTTCACAATGCTGGGCATAACTCGTCCCCAACTGTCCAGTCCCGTTTGGTCCCTCTCCTGCCCCCTGCCTGCTGGCCTGGCCATTGTGCTTATTGTTATCCCAGTTATTGTCCTGTCCCTCAATGTCATGCCTGTTGTGGCCGCGTCGGCCTGCTATCCTTGGCTTGCCCGTAGGTTGGTAGGTTGAATGCTGACCAGGCCACAGGGCGGATGAGCAACGTAGGGGTAGGACGGCCGCCTTGTCCGCTGGCATGTTCCTGGTGAATCGCTGAACTAGCAGAAATCTTTATTGCTTCTCAACTCAAGCATGGCCTTGTTTCCTATTTTTTTTTTCATTCTGTTTTCTACAAAAAAATATTCGATTTGGGTTAGAAAAGTTTATGTGTATTGGATACTATGTAGGAATGTCAGGAAATGAGTTATATTTAAATTAGGAAAATATGGGACAGTTGAGTGAGGTTTATGGGCTTATGGATTGTTTTTAATTTAAATTCATGATTTAATCCTTTAAATATTATTGTAAGTAAGTTGTATCTTTCTTAAACATTTCTCAATATATTTTCTGATAGATTTCTTAACCCCAAAAGCCTTGCTGATTACAAAACGATTCCTTCAATCTCTCACATTTCTTTTTATTTTTATCTCAGACTTTTTTTCTTCTTCCAAATGTTTTTGTAAGAAAAGAATACATTCCTATCTCTAGCCAAAGAAATGACTTAAGGTTAACGATACACCCCCTTCCTCTTGGACTGGCCACTAATTAGAACGAGCAACCTAAATAAATGTCGTGTCCTGAAATCCTTTTGAGAATCCCAAACAGTTCTTTTAATCTCGCAGCAGCAGCAGCGCATTAAAGTTTCGATTTGTTTCCCTTGGCCTTCCCTGAGCCAAAAGATTTTCCAACAATCAAGTCAAGATTTTCTTCTTGTTTTCCTCAGCTCCTTGTTGTTAGCTTGGCCTTGTCTTGCCCTGTCCTGCCCCGTGTCCTTTGTGCCTTGCGTTTTTTTTTTGTGTTCAACTCATTTATTTGTATCTGCAAACAATTAAGTTACTTTCGGTCTGGCCAGCCAGTCGTCGCTGGCATTTTCTTTTTCTTATTTGTCCCTGGTATCCTGGAGAGGAAAGTTTTGCGAAACTTAAAAAAAATAATCACAAATATCCTGGCGCACGCACACTGGCACACACATACACAGAGAAGTTACTGGCTTGTTCAAATGCGATAAGAAAGTTTTTCAATAAATTTTGCACAGCGAGAGCTACTGGCGAAACTTACTATGCTGTGTGCCTGCCTGCCTGCCTGTGTTCTAAGTCGGTAAGCCGGCGCCAAAGGGAGTCCCCCTGATCTGCCCCCTCAACTCCAAGGATCCTTCTCCATGCTAATGAGGCTGCCGGATACTGAAGGTCAGGCGGCAGTCGTTGTGTATTTGCTGATGGCGCATTAGCTGCGATTTTGATTTTCAAATGGATTTTCAAAAGGGGCAAGCAAGGCGAGCAACCGATCCGATCCGCCAGTGAAACGTCCAGCAATAAATAATAGAGCAAACTGCTAAAACATCGCCTGAGCTGCATACGAAATGAGTTCGGTTCGGTTCGGCGCTGGACCTGGAACTGGAACTGGAAACTGGAGCACCCTCTGCCACTAATACGTTTAAGATGAGACGACAACATGTGCAACGCTTGCCGCCGCCATCGACCTTGTTGACCCGAGCATAAATCTTGTGCCACTCGAACGCCAATGCACTTGCCTCCAGTCCCGTGTCTCCTGGCCCCCCTTATATCCTTCGGAATCGTTGGGTATCCCTGCTTTTTGCGCATTAAGCTCACGTCGTTGGCCGGCTAGTTGGATAGCTGGCAGCGTTTAAGCTGCCTGATTGCCAATAGCAGCAGTTAGCGTGCTCCATCGATGAGGGGGGCCCAGCAACAGCTGCACAGGCGACGAGCTAGTCGGATTTAAATACTATTGTTTCTATAGATTTTAAACTAAAAGCTGATTTAATTGCCTATTAATGGCATTAAAAATTACTTAAAAATGTATAATATCAACCTCAGGCTAAGGCTGAGCAGGAAATACATAGATCTGGTGACACTTCGCGTTTTTTTTCTTTTTCCCACCTGAAAATTATAATATGAATGCTAATTATATCAAGAATTATATTCCTAAATTTATCAGACTTATTTTTGTGTGCCATTTGTACTTTTAAACTATTTTTTGTTTGTAAAACAAACTTGTTATCTTTACTTTAGTTTCATTTTTGTCGGGTGGGCGGTGCCATTGAACTATCCATTAAATAGTCGTTTGTGCTGACTCGGACCGGCATGTCCTGCCTGGATCCTTGGCCATGCCAGTTATCATCGCATCGATGTGCTGGCCACTCTGCTAGTTCCGAGTCGCTTGGCCTGGACACCGGCAACAAGGATAGCAACAAGCAGCCAGTAGCCAGGAGCTGGCGACACACTGGAACGTGTGCGTGGCTCAGACAGGGATTTCGAGTTATTTGCCGCAATCTCAGACATAAAGTTATACATTTCGCTTTCGACGAGCATGCTTAAAGTCCCCTTTCACCACCTTCCCCCCTGTTTTGTCTCGTTCACAGAGCATGGGATTTCCGCTGGTCTCGCTGTCGCAAAGGAATCGTACCTCCGCCGAGCTGCTGTATTTGAAGGGTGATCCCTGTCCGACGGACAAAAGCACGGACCTGTCCACTCACATACTCTTTAACTGCAATATGCGTGCGGGTCGGGTAAGTACACTGAAAGAGAATTTATTTGCATTTTATACGGAAAACACGCTTTGAACATTAACACGAATACATATAAAAAATTGCTTGTTTCGCAGATTAATATTGGGGAGACATTGAATAATATAATATTTATTTATATGCTTATTAAGCTTTGATTTCACTGGTAATTAGAAAGCATGCGTAGTTTATTTTAAATTATTATTTATATTATTTCGCATGATTTTGCTTATTTTTTAACGTTTAAATTTCACTTATATGTTGCAATTTTTGGTTTTATTTCTTCTTAATTTAGGGTCAACCTGTTTTACGTTCGATTGAGGACTGTACATACAAATTTGAATGGGAGACAAAAATAATTTGCCAAAATTAAGCCCCTCTTTTATTATTTATTACTTAATATGTGTGAGTTAAGGATAACAACTTCCATTATTATTTTGCTAAAATTTTTGGAGTGCATAATAAAACCCACACAGTCAAGAAGCAATCGGACTCTGATAGGCCATTTGTGCGGACAGCTTTGACTGGGTCACAGTCTTTATGCGACTATTTCAAAGGACGACCTCGCCGCTCACCTGCAAATTGCTTGCACGCTTCTAATGGCTGCTCTTCCTTGCCTTCCTCTTCCTCCTCCATTTAGGGGCAACCGGTGCTGCGTTCAATCGAGGACTGCTCCTACAGATTCGAGTGGGAGACAAATATCTTTTGCCCGCCGCACGAGTGCACCTTCAGTGCGGACACCTGCGAACTGGTGCACGATGAACTGGGCCAGCGTTTCAACTTTAAGAGTGCGCCCTTCACCAACGATGGCAAGATTCAGGTGAGAGGGAATAGCATCTATATGAGGAAGGTTAGACTCCTCCTAACTGGGCTTTTTTTCTCTTCTCAGATTGACTATAATGCCACGAAGATGTCGGTAAATATTTGCGGAGCTCGCCGCAAGGCAATGACGGACTATTCTCAGTCGCTGGTCAACATATTCTTCACACACGAGTCGCCTAATTGCGGCAAGGAAGGTGAGTTGCAGCGGCCATCTAATTCGATTTACATATTCCGGCGGGGAAGGGTACTGGATAAGGAGCCCGCGTTGTCGCTTGTCGCTTCCGTTTCCGTTTCTGGTTCCGCTTCCGGTTCCCCTTCCGCCGGCGCAACATGCGCGCCTTGTCGCCATTTTGTTGGCCCTTCTCTATCTGGCTTTTCGCTAGTTTTTTTCCTTCCCTCTTTTTGTTTTTTGGTGCGCTTTTGGGTGTTTTGTGGAAAAACGGGAGAATCGCATTAGATTTGGCGTACAGCCCAATGCACTTTCTTTGCCCGGTGACACTGCGCTTCCTGCGCCATTCCCCCCTGCGATCCTCTTGCCATTTTATCACGTCACTTTTATCGCTGGTACTCTTGGTTTTAATGCCTGCGATTCGTTGGGATATGATGTAGTCGCAGTAATCTTGGATATATATTAGATAGAATTTTAAATGTATTATTTTATAATTGGGGAATAGTATAATTCAAAGAGTTTTTAGGGGACTAATGCAATGTACAAGCGAAAGTGAACGAAAGGATAGCTTTTTAGCTCGAAGTTAACTTCATTTCTAAAAGGAATCCAGTTCTAAGTACAGGATATCTCCTAGTCGTGTCCTTCAAACCAACTGTTTTTTCTTGACTTTTTTTTTTATTATACGCGACGCCATTCTTGCAACTGCGACATTTTCGGGCACTTGTCGTGGTGGCTCTTTTCGCTGGGTTTTTTTTTTAGTAGTTTGCTTTTTAACTAAGATTCTTTTTGTCCGTCTGCGTGGGAAATAAAAAGCAAGCAAAGTGCTTGAAATTATACAAAAAAATATATATATATCTAGCGAACGAGAAAAAAAAACTGTCTACGAGATAATGCGGTAAAATAATCTTGCTGCACTTGGGAAAATCTCTCTTTTTCTCTGGAGCCTTTCCTGTTTTTTCTTGATTTTCTTATATTTATTTTTATTTTTATCCTTTTTTCTTCGTGGATGTGATACTACTGCATGAATATTTAATGCATGCAGAGCAGACAGACGGGACAGACTGTGTGTGTGTGTATCTGGGGGAGGGTGAGATGGGGTTTTCCGGCATCCTGTGCCGAGATTTCCCCCGGGCCACTCTGTGTTAGCTGCCTTATATTCGCACAATGATTTTTATTCGAGCCATTGCATGGCACTTAAAACTTTGCCATTAAAAAACAAAACTTTTTATTTTGACAAATAAAACTGACGACGATTTAATTATGACACATCTCCATTGTCTCTCGGACTTGGCCATAAAATGGAATTATTTTAAAACTCTGTGGCGCACAAACTGTGTTGCCATTGTTTTGGCTTCGGCCAACGACAGAGCGCAATCTGCAAGCGATCAGACAATTTTAATATGCCCAGTGACAGGCGTTAGCAGATACCAGAAATGTGTGGGTGGCCAGAAGCCGGAGTGGGAGCAGGAGCAGGAGGCGTTAGAGGAACATTACCCAAAAATCCCAACGAGTTGTAGATTTTGTGTGGCTTTGCGACCGAAGCTGGAGGCTCTGATTCCCCCCACTCCAAGCCGGAGATGTACGCATTTCATGCTGAGCATTTGACCGACAACAGTAGAGCCTGACCCTGCAGGATGCCAGGACAACTCAGGAAAGGGGAACAGCAGCAGGAGCAGGAGCAGTTGGGAGCTGTGTTGTCGTCTGTGGTGATAATTATTTTTGGCTTTTATGCGATAACTTTGCGGTGTCCAGGCCCAATCCACTTTGCTCCAAACCCCTTGTGCTGTATCATTTGAAATTTTGATAAGGATACTGTACTGCTGCTGCTGCTGCTGTGTGTGTGTGTGGGGGAAGCCAGCCTTTGTCTGGCCCATAAAAGTGGAAAGCCAGCCAGAGTCTGGTGCTGTTGCTGCTGCTTTTTGTACGCTTTTATTAGGGTTAAGATTGTTTTGAATGTGGGTTCATTTGAACTAATTAAAGTGCTCTCGAAACTAATGCCCCATTACGTTTACGTTATCCCTTGCAGGCACGATGAACGTCCAGATCCGCCTGATATGCAGCAACCAGACGGAGAGCAGCAGCCTCATCTCCAGCGTAAGTATCAAGGATACTTTATATATATATTTGTAAGCAAGGAATCTCTTACCTTACGGCATCTGGCGCTGCTTGTTCTTGGCTCCTCTAAGGATTACAAAGAGTGTAGCACGCTTTTCAGCGCCCTGCCAAATGCGCATCAAAGAAACACGGCAACTGTAGGGATATTTTGCGAGGTTTTTCTTGTTTATTATATACCCTTGCAGATGGGGATTATAGCGTTCTACCTGCAAAAGTGACACTTTCAATCCAGTTAAGTGGTATTGATTGGCTATTCTATTATCTTGGGATATATATTTACTTGTTACTTAATCTGGCTTAGTTAAAACGGTTTTTGAAAAGGTTTTCCCATATCCTGAAGTAAGTTTAGTCTTTAAATAAAAATAATAAATATTTCTTCGTTAATTTCAATACAGAAAACCATTTCAAATTAAAGATATTGTAAATTTTGACTACAAATTTCTTTGATATATCATAACAGACTTTTCCTATCAATATAAATGGGAGAAAGACCGCTATCGTGGTAGTATCCTTAACTTTTATGGCTAATTATTCCTTTTAATAAATTCCCTTAAAAATTAAAAACAATTCTTATGCCAACTTTAAGGGTGTCTTCTGTTCGGCTTGCAAAAGTTAGCCTCCTTTTTTGTTTCTTTCCCTTTTTTTAATTTTTTTAAGCGAACAAAAAGTCTTGGCAGTCGCTGGGTCCGTTCTCAAAGAGCCGCCACAAGGCACTGGGACTGCTCGGCTTCAAAGTAAGAATGTATGAAATATGTTTGCGGAAAAGGGCAACCAGGGACAGGGAAAGGGACACAGGGACACGGACTAACTGGCGCAAGGAGAGCCGCCACCTTGCAAGAAGCGGTGGTTTTTTGTGGGGGCGGCGACTTAGGCGGGTGGCGGAATGTGCGGCAGGTGTCCTTTGTTATGCTTACCACCTGGCAATCGGCTTTGCCTGTGCATCTTCCTGGCTTTCAGCCCTTTTTCTGTGTCTTTGTCCTTTGTCTTTTCATATTTCTGTTTTTGCGGTTCGCTTTGCATTTCTTGCTGGCTCCTTGTCTAAGGCCCTCACCTGCGTTCACCCGTTCACCCGTTCACCTGTTCAGCTGGCCTTAGCTGCTGGTTGGAGCTTTTGTTTCCCGTAGTTCATTCGTGTCGCATGCGGCTTTGTTGTCATCCGGGCACGCAGGATCAGCTGGCGAGATATATGCAGGCATTGTTCCCTGTGACCTCCTCATGTATTGACCAGGTGACCCTTGGCCTGTGGTTAGGATAGGCCAAAAGTCGGCAGGAGAAAATTAAATTAAAAGCAGGTCCTTTGCCAGGGAACCTGCTGCTGAGCCTGCTTTGTGTGTGAGTGTTTGTGGGAGGGAGAAATAATATAATTAAGTTGCATTCGCCTGCAGCACTTTGACTAATGACCAGGGATCCGACTTTGTTGTGGCTTTTCCAGGAGCTCAACACAGCATCATTAGCATGCAGGGCATGTTAAGCATGGACCCGATGCCGGCTGGTTTCTCTTTAAGCTAATTAATAATTGTTTGCTTTGCTTGCACGACAATTAACCGCAGGTTGCTGAAATATTTCCCCATTTTCGCGAGCACAATGCATCGTAATTAGTGGCGCAGGTCCGATTGCATTAGCCGCCGCCCCGAAAAACGTTTTGCAATTAGTGCTTGAGGTCGACTCCCGACGCCACCCCCCCAAAAAGGGACTCCATCAGGGCGTATTGTAGTCCATTACGCAGAAATTACGCCAGAGGAAGCACGGTGCTGATTGAAAACATTTGCCGCGCCCGCTTTATAGGTCGATAGTTTTATGTGTTACCCGGACCCCCAGACAGGACGCAGTCAGCCAGGACTCGCCTGTATTTGGCTTCGATTTTCCATTTGTGGCACCAGGCAATTGACCCAAATTTAAACCAGCTGCAAGCTGTTTGCCACCTCCGACAAACGCTCCTATTGCCAGCGGGGGCTTCCCGTGTCACAGATGCGGGCTGTGGCCTTTGTCACCCAACATCGCCATGCCACATTTCGATTCACATCGTACCCTGGGCCCTGTCACAAACCGACGCACTGCCTCCTTGCTTTTGGGAATGTGTGTATGCATCATCCAATGATGTTAATTGCTCGACACAGTCTCCCTGGGATCTTTAATATTTGCATTTCCTTGTCCGAACAGACAGCTAATGCATCAGAGTAGCTCAACAGGTTAAACCCAACAAGATGTTGTGGCCAGCTAGGAGCTGGGAGGCGGAGGAAAAAAAGGGTGAAAAAAGAGCTTATCATCCAAAGAACACCCACAACACGTTTTAATCCTTGAACTGCAGAGCGGAAAATAGCACTTTTCGCTACACTTTGCATAAAATTAGAGCAAAAATCTAAAACTCTCTGAAAAGATTTTTAAAGCCTTTCCAAAGCTAATTATATTTTCTTTAAAAAGTGTTTCCTTTGTAGAATCAAATATTTACATAGAGAGAAATCTTTGTAGCTATTCCACCTTCTTTAAAATAATTTCCCCCAGTGTATATGTGTGCAATTATAGCATTCTATATATATATAGTACACAACGAAGGACAACTTTTGGGTAGCAACAAAAAGGAACTGTGTACACTGGCTCCTGGTACTCGTCCTGCTACTGGCAGAGGCGCTGTTGGAAAATTAGCGATTCAATGAAATGGGATTTTAAATGGCTGCAAACTTTTTAATGCGTTGCTCCCTCCAACACTTCCTTCCTCCACCTTCCTCCAGCTACATCTCCAGCTGCTCCCTCTACCGCTTCCTGACAGCCCCGAATCCAGAGCCCAAGCTTGTTCTCCTCGCGGACATGTTCGTGTCTGGTGCGGCGCCTCGCCGTGACGGGAAAGTTTCAGCCAGCTTTGGGCTGGCGAGCGTTTTTGCCTCGCCACTTGCAGTTGTTGCCGAGCTCCAGTTGCCAGTTGCCAGTTGCAGTTGCGCCGCAAAAGTTTTTTAAATTATGCGCACATTTGCTGTTTCATTTTGCAGTCGCTGGTCGCGCCGGAAATGGTCTTTGGGTGAAAGTGTTGCCAGCGAACACAGAACACAGAAGGCAGAATACAGAACACAGCGAGGGTTTTTCCAGGCGACCCAGGATGCCGGAAACAAGCTGCGAGCAGTTGTTGCGCCACAAATTTGTGCAGGCCACTGGACGAGGACAAGGATTGGGGGGAGTGGAAGTGTTAGGGCGTCGTATTTTACTCGGAATTTATGTCCGCCCCCGGTCCCCCATATCAATTTATTTATTTATTTTCCTTGCACTTAATGAAGAAAGTTTCTAATTACAAGAATCCGTTTCGCTCCTTGCAGGACCAGCAATGCAATTTGCTTTATGTGCAGCGAACGCCGAGCATCTGCCAGTTCCTTTCCCTCGGTGTGCCCCAGCAGGATGCCCAAGGCGGTGGCTCCAGTAGCTCCAGCTCGACTAGTACTACCACTAGCACCACCACAACAACGACAACGGCTTCACCAGCGGGTAAGCCAACTAAGGCAGCCACGTCGACAACTACAACGACAACAGCTGGCCCCGATCCGGCGGCTACTCCCATCGGGCCGACGGCCTCCGTGGGCAGTAAGTGCAGCTGGCCCGCTCTGATTGCACTGCCGTCCATCACTCATCCGCCCCGTTTTTTTTTTCGCTTTTATTTGCAGCCATCCTGGCGGCCATTTTGTCGGTGACCTTCTGTGTGACGTGCCTGGGACTATTCGCCTTTTCGCCGGCGCGAAGGCAGCGCGTGCGTCGCTTCTTCCGGCGCAGCAACTCGGCGGTCCGCTACTCCCGGGTAGGTTTGCCACTCGCAGGAGTCGGAGCCAGGAGCTAACGTCCTGCTATGTCCTGCTTTCCATCCTTTAGGTGCAGTCCAACGAGGAGGCCAACCTGCTGCTGGAGCCCAATGGAGAGTTCACCGAAAGCGACGATGACATGCTGCTTTAGGTGGACCAACGTGAACCCAAGTCGTCATCGGAGGAGGACACGTCTTGGCCATTAGTAAGGGTAAAAACAAAGAAAGTGGTGGAACGGAAGCGGAAGGAAGGTAGCTAGATAAAGACACGCAAGATCCCAAAGTGAGAAACACTGAACACCAAAGACCTAACTGAAAAATGGAACTGATTGTGAGTTAAACAAAAAAATAATTACTAAAAACCGTAGAAGACAAGTAGGGATAAGGGTATGAGGACTGCTTAAGGATGTTGATATAACAGAAATTGTACAATATGCGTAGGCTACAACGACGACATACACAACCCAATTAACGGACCTATATATACATATACACACACTATATATATATTTTATATACCCTTCGTATGGATGAGATGATCCCCATAGCTATAGAAAAGTGCAATATGCATTCACAAGAGAATTGCCACGGACAATTGCTTGAATCGTATTTTCGTTGGCAGCTAAAGATATATAAATATATGCTATATAGCGCGGCAGCTTGTTTCCTTCCATTAAAGATGTGATTTCCTAATTTTTTTGGGGCAGCTTGAGTGCCCTTTTTATGGTATTCCTTTTTGTAACAATTTGTATTTTGCCTGTACTTATATATTTTTGTTTTCGTCTTGTTTGTTTTAGTTAGTTAAGTCGAGTCTTTAAATGTATACATATATATATTATATTAAAATAAAAAGTATAAAAAATAAATAGAGAAAATTGTATTCAAATGATTTTAAGGTTTTTGCATTCCAGGAATATTCTAAGAAACCATAAAACTGATGGGAAAATTGAATTAAAAAATCCCCCCAAGCATTAAACACAACCACAAGCTGCTTAATTTTTAAAATATATTTTATTTTGCGTTGTATGTATGTGTTTTCCATATACAATTCGAATTAATTTACTCATATGCGTTACAGAGTAGATGAGTGTGTCTGCTGCGTAAATTTGTAGGTACCTTAGGCATTACATATCAGAGACAATCTATAGCTTAGACGATATACACATACTTTAGCTTAATTACATTTACGTATCATAGACGATATTCTGTTTCTTTTTTTTTATATTCTATATATATGTTTCATATGAATGAAGAGGCTAGCCTAATGGTTTGGTAGATGACGTGATAATGGGTTTCCGTTGAAATTGGATAATGTCTGTGGGGGGGAGGTCGGTATGTACTTATTTATATAGCGTCGTTTAAATGGGCGTGAGATTACAATTGATATTCGTGATAGAAAATCTGGTGCGTTACGTTTTGTTTTCTTCAGAAAGTACAGAAATTCTCATTCAGCGTATGTACAGAGAGGTGTGTGAGGTGAGGGTGAATAATAGTTAATAATAGTTACTTAGGATCTAAATATCTAGCATACATACATACATACAAAGAAGGCAATTTGTATTTCTCATTTCGGTAGCATTTGTTGTCGTTATTTTTGTTCACAATTAGAGAGATTCTAGACTACTATTTGGATACGTCGTATGTGTATTTGCATGCGGCTCTTACTTGTAGTAGTTGTGGGTTGTGGGTTTCGTTCTAACAAATAATAAGTAGGTTTAGTTTTGAAATAAAGCTCGATTTGTTCAAATGTTGGACTCCCTTTCGGCTGCGAGATTCCGCTCCGTTCAATGGTAAAATATTTAAGTTTAAATAAAAGTGGTCATGGTAAGCCTTGAGCTAGTCTCAGTTTGTTTAGCGGCGGCAGCTTAAAGTAATCCTAATGTACAAATAATCACTAATTAAATGAGATTTGCTGTCTTACGAGAGGGTCTAGGCTAGGCTTAATTAAACACTTAACAGAGTGATGATGCCTCCCAGTTGCACTTCTTCCTCAAACTATTATTTTTCTTTTTAATTCTCTCTTTAACAAAGGCCACATGAAATATTGAAATTGGAAACTTCTATAAACTTTTCCTGAAGCGCAAGCCTGGGGCGTGGGGGGGAAAATCGATAATATTCTCTAGACTTTATACATTCAGCTGGGTGCTTCTCCGCCTCCGTCCGTGGCAGTGGATTGCGGCTTCTTCCCGCCTCTCTAACGGAACAATAGCTCATCGTCGGGATCGAACTGGAACAGCTCCGCCTTCTCCCAGTCCTATACGTCGCTCTGTTTCGCATTCGTGTTGATGATGAAGGCGCCGTTGATGTGGCCATTGGCATGGTGCGCCTTGCCATTGGGCGTGTAGAGATTCGTCAGACCGTTCTTGCCATTGGCAATCATCATGGCCGGGTGCGTGGTGCCGCCATTTAGCTGCACCACCAACGGATTTTTGCTGGCCTCCGCCGGCGGCGTGGTCAGTGGCGGCGTCACTGGCGACGGTTTAATCAGCTCCAGCTTGTCGTCGGTGGAGCCCCTCAGCGGCGACTTGATCAGTGCTCCGTTTCCCACATTTTCCAGGGACTTGCGGTGGGGCAGAGCGAAGCGCAGCTTATCCCAGAACCAGGGATCGCCCCACTTCAGGTAGGTGTTCATCTTCAGGTAGGCCTTCAGCTCCTCGTCCAGCTTCTCCACATCCCCAATGTCCGAGTAGATGATGACGATGATGCGAGCACGACCCTCGTCCAGTGCCGATCTGTGCGCTGCCCGGAACTCCATGCGTGCCCACTCCGACTTGATGAAGTTCTGGCTCAGCACGATGATGGTGCGTCGCGAATCCGCCACAGATCGCATGATGTTCTCGGGTATGTGTCCGCCCACCAGCCAGTCGCGTTCGTGCACACACAGCTGGAACTTCTGGGGACCGTGCTCCAGCTGCGGCACCAGGTAGTCCTCGATGAAGCTTTGGTCCTTGGATGAGTACGAAATGAAGGCATCGAACTTCTTGTCCTTGTCCAGCTCCTCCTCGGTGACCAGCCACAGGAACATGTTGTGGGCATACAACCAGATCTTGATCTCCATCTGGTACTTGTAGTACAGAGCAGCCGTGAATCCGGCCAGGAGGCCAGCCAAGGCGATCACCACGGCCAGAGCAATGAATTCGTTGCGATCATCGGGACAAATGTCATTGGTAGACAGCTCCACCATCCGCGTGGGCGACTCGGCATTCATGCACATCATCTCGTTGCGATCCTCAATCCGCTCGAAGTTGTCCTGGGTGAACAGGAGCAGCTGCTTGGCATCGCAGTCGCAGTTCCACGGGTTCCCGGCCAGCCTCAGCGAGCGATACGGCATGGTGCGATTGAGGAAGCCCAGCACGGTGGCGTTCAGGGCCTGAAGTTGGTTCCGGCTCACGTCCAGGTGGTTCAGGTGACGCGGCAGTTGATCCACCTCAATGTTGGTGAGATTATTGCCAGCCAGATGGAGACTGGTCACCTGGTCATAGCCGCGAGTGTCGAAGGCAGGCAGGCTGACGAGTGTGTTGTTCTCTAGATACAGCTCCATTATGTCCAGGTTGTTGTGCAGATCCGGCAGCCGGGGCACCTCGGTCAGGTTCCCGCTGTTGCACTCCACCAGCAAGGCCTTGTCGAAGGTTCGCACCCAGCAGTTGCAGCCGAGCGGGCACTGTCGCTCCCTCGGATCGTCGGAGTTGTCCAGTGGACAGATGAGCTTCTCAGGCAGCACCTCGCGCACGGGAGTGGCCTGCAGGGCACTGGGCTGGCTGCAGGTCAGCCGGTCGGTGCGCAACTTGAACTGCCTGGTGTACGCGGGCACATGTTCACCCCTCACCAGCTGGACAAATCGGAGCAGCACGCAATCGCAGACCAACGGATTATCGTTGAGATCCACATGCACCACCCTCGAGCCCATGTCCTCGGTCACCTCCAAATCGGTGGGCATTTGAATCCTTGTAATCTGATTGTGCGTGAAGTTCACATGCAATCTGTTCTTGGACAGAAACTGCAGATCCTCGTAGGACAGCGAGCTGATGTTGTTGTAGCTGAGGTCCAGCACTCGCAGCTGATTCAACAGGAACTTCCAGTCGGAGTAGATGAACAGCACCGAGTTGTTGCGCAGATTGAGGGTCTCCAGCTCGGTCAGGGGGCTGAAGGGGGAGTTGCCGCTGGCCTCGAGGATTGCCTCCAAGAGCGGCTGCTGCAGATTGATGTCGTTGTGCTCCAGTTGCAGATGCCGAATTTCAGTGGCGCCCACAAAAGCGTTGGGATCGATGGTGCGAAGGCGATTCCAGCTCATAATCAGGGTCTCCAGGTGTCCCAGTTTGCTGAAGATTTCACTGTTTTTAAGAAAGAGAGAAAAATATAGAAAAAATTAGCATTTAATGACAACAAATTTATTTATAAAATATAATATTATTTATTTAATATAAAGTATAATTTACCTGCTAATCCCCGTCAGCAGATTATCCTCTAGATTCAAATCCGTCAGCTTGGTGGTGTGCTCGAAGAGCTTGTCCGGCAGATGGGTGAGCCGATTGCTGCTCAGGTCCAGATTCAGGAGATTCACCTGATGCTCCAGCAGCCTGGCTGGCAGCGTGGTCAGCAGATTCTCCTTCAGCGAGATGTTTGTGATCTCCGTCGAGTGCTCAAAGAGATCGCCCGGCAGTGTCTCCAGCTCGGATCGCAGCAATATGACCTTCAGCTCCTTGTGATTGGCAAACAGACGCGATGGCAGCGTGGTGAGTGGCACCCGATTGTTGAGGATTCGCACCTGCTGCAGGTGGGGGTTGTGCTCGAAGAGGCCCTCTGGCAGGGAGCGGAAGTGATTGGCGCTCAGGTTGATCTCCGTCAGATTTGTGAGCAGGGCGAAGACATCGTGGGGCAGCTGCTCGATCCCATTGGCATGGATATCAATGTCCAGCACCGAGGTGGCACCCTCAAAGTCGTGTTTGGTCAGGTTGTGCAGCTGGTTGTTCCACAGATTCAGGTGCTTCAGCTTAGGCATCTTGCTGAAGATACCAGGCGGCAGTCGCTTCAGTCGGTTGCTGGCAAACTCAATGGACTCCAGGTTCTCCAGGTTGTCGAACAGATGCGCCGGCATCTCGGCAATGTTGGCCATCAGCTCCAGGGCACTGAGGTTGCGCAGGTCGCTGAGCAGGTTGCCGGGTATATGCGTGGGACGGCGCGAGGTGAACCGCAGACGCTTGAGGTTGTGCAGGCGTTCCAGGTGCTGCCGGGTGATGTTCATGCCCAGGTTGTCGCTCTCGAAGATCAGCATCTTGGGCGTGGGTATGCCCAGAAAGTCCAGGATCCCGGCAATGGGCGTGTGTCCCGGCAGCAGGCATCGCTGCATGGTGACCATATCAATCTCGCCGATCCTCACATTCGGCAGCTGCTGGTAGTCCGAGGTGTCAGTGAGGTTGCAGACAATCGAGACAATGTTCCGGCTGGGCTGGATATTCAGTCGGAACTTGGGGTTCTCCTCGTTGGCCGGGCAGTGGATCTCGTACTCTGACATAATGGGTGCACACTGGCAGGCCGTGCTCACGCTCAGCTCGGTGCACTCGTCGCGGCCAAAGGATGCCTCTGCAGCTGGCCAAGGGACCAGTTGGAGGAGCACCACCAGCAGGAGCAGCGACAGCTCGGTAGCTGCTTTTGAACGCCCCATTATGGATAAATTGTGTTTGGGTTCTGTGGGTTTTCTTTTTTAATTTTTGGGACTGTAAATAGAGAAGGGAATTTTTAATTAGAAAATTTTGTAATTAAAGAGCAGAAATTATAAAATTTATTAAAAATAATTTAGTTTATTTCCCAATTATTGCTTTTAAGCTTTGCTCTTGAAAGGAATCAGAAGAAACATAAACAGCCTTCAAAAATATTTAAACACAAGAACTTAATTTTTTTTCTAGCTTTAGACTTTTTCCCCTGCTATTTTCTGTAATTAATAAAAGTTTAATTTAAGGAATAGTTGACACCCATTATCATAATGACAAGCCAAAGGCACACAGAATTTTCGAAATATAAATGAAAAGGCAGCGACTTGGTGGGCGGAGTAGCAACTTTTGAGTAATTATATGGAAAGTGAAATAAAACTGAATACAAACATTTGCGATTCCTTAATGGAAAAGCGTGGAAAATGTGTGTGTGTGCTGTGCGTGAAGGAAAAGTCTTTTGAATGCGGCTTAATCAGGGACAGTTAATTAAGCGCCAGTCAAAATTTTTGACAGCCTGGCAAAAATATTTCATTAGCAGCACACACACACACACACTCGGCGAAAAATGAATTCAATTTAAATGTGCGGACGCTGCGGGGCGGAAAGTCCCGACTCCTGGGCAAGGACACGCTCGTGCACACAAAGCGACACCTACTCGGGCACGAACACGGGACACACAGCCACACATCCTTTCGCTCGCTTCCTGGGCCACGTTGCATTTCATGGTTGGCTCACCTCGAAACCACGCCCAGCTTCTGTTCCTCCGTAATCCCCGCCAGAGTCCGTCCGCCCATCCGTCCGTCCGTCTGTGTGGTGTAATTACGGTCAGGGAGTGTATAAAATTTTGTAAAACGCTCTTGCTTGTGCTCATGCTCGTGCTCCTTGGTCCTCTTCCACTTCCTGTTGCTCCGTGCGGCAAGTGGACATCGGGGCACTTTACGGTCTTTGTGCATTTAATGAATTTGTCATGCGCTGGAGTGCTGCATAATACGAGATTTTCGTTGAAGCCTCTCGTCAAGTCCTTGCTCTCAATCTCCGTTCCCCATTGAAGTCGTCCTCCCCCAATCCTGATGGTGACAATTTAATTGTGCCCATTACCGAACAATTTGAAGGGAATTCAATTAAAAGTTTCGGCCTCCTAGCTGTCGCTCGTAGTCTTCTCTCTGAAAAAGGCAACTTTTGGGCAGCCAGATTGCATTTAACGCCCCCTTCCCTCCCCCTCAAGGACTCGTTCGTGTAAAAGAAAAAGACAGACGGACGCTTTTGAATGAAATTTTGATAAGGCAATTTAATTATGCGCGCTGTAATTTGATTTTCAAATTGGTGACTTTTCCTCATTAATTAGGACGACTGCCGGACACAAAGATGAAATTTTTTCGCCGACCTAGCCTCGGGCTGTGAAAATTTTGTTATTGATTTTCCTCCTCCTCCAAAACCTCCTCCTGTGTTCGGTCAGCAAAATGTTTTTGAAAATGACCGTTCAACCATAAAATCTGCATATGCTGGACGCACTTTAAATATCTTTTGGATTTTTAAACAAAAAGAATTTAAATTGAATTTTGAGCACATTGATTAGACAGTTTATTTGTTCTGAAAAGTGTTTTGCCATCGAAATATTGTCGAATGCTGATAGTTATTGCAAATCGAAGGCATTGTTTGGGCTAAATGTTTGCCTGGCCACATCAGATTGCAGATATCGAGTTGAGTTGCCTTTAAGCCATTAGATGGCAGGATAGACACGCTGCTGCCTTGGGCTCGGGTTCGTTTCCGAACTCAACACCTTGTTTTCGTAGACCAGGATTCGTGCCTGGCTTATGCAAGGCAAGTAAGTTTTTCCCCCAAACTCTGGCAGCTAATAGTGATGCTTGCAGGGAGTAGGAGCTCCCTGCCTCTTTCCTACCTATTTGTGTAGCCGACTTCAATTTCGCATAAAACTTTAAGCACTTTTCACCCAAGAGTCCGGCCCACCTCCTCCGCCCCAGAAGAAACTACCTTCTCCTACAAAACGTGCTGTGTTTTGCCTTTTAAATTTCTTAGTCGAGCCAAGTAAAGTGAGAGCAAGTCAGTTACACGTAGAGAAAAAGCACAATATTATAGATTTTGTATACTTTTAAATTTAATAAATCAATAAGTTGTTTGTAAAAGTTTTTCCATTCGAATAAAACTCTTAAGAACCAAGTTAAGCAGCTTAAAATACAGCTTATAATTTCTCTTTGTGTATCCTGTTGGTAAAGCTTGCCAAGTTGGCTATTGTTGTTGCTGCTGGAGCTCTGCCTTTGCTGCTTTTCTTGGCAAGATTTTAAACATTTATATTCACTTAGGAAAATTACTTTTCGCCTTTATGCCACGCTGGCCGTGTAAATATCCAGCAACGAGCTGGAACCTGGCTCGTTCAATCCGCAGCATTGATATCCCGAGCGCGTTTTGTTTATGCAATCTAATCCTGGGTTGTTCCTTTCCTCCCTTTTTGTATTGTTTGTTGACATCTTGCCTCGAGCGGAACGGGTATCTGGCCAGAACTGGGACGCAATCAGGCTTGAAGTGTTGCCAGTTCCAGTTTCCCCCACTGGCCTCGCTTTACTCTCGAAGGGGGTCCTGGCAATTAATTGAATCCTGCCCTGGCACCCAATTTAATCCCGCCAGGCAATTAAAAATAATTGCTCACACACATGCCGGGAAATTATGAACACAAACACACACACACAGCATGGTGTTCCGCTCGATTTAAAATTTTGTCTTGTTTAATTAGACGCTCGGTGTCGTTAATAAAGGTTAACGAAGTTTTGCCAACGCGCAGATTTTTCACACATTTTCACAGGCTTCGTACGAGTCCTGGGAAGGCCGTCCCCCCCAATACACTCACGTACACAGAGATTCACAGACATTCCAGTTGAGTGCGCATTTTTGCACTCACATGCTCGCTTCCGGTATGTAACGGTACTAAATTCATTAGGCACACTAAATTACAACCGCAGGCATGGCAGGCATGATGAGGTTGCGGCACAACTCGAGAAGGAGCAGCAGGAGCTGGCGCTCGCTTTCACCTTGGATTTTTATTGCTCACCCAAGAAGTACACAATGTAAGCCTTCCCTTTCGGAAAAAGGAACTGCAGAAATCCCAGGAACCACTCAAGTAGGAAGGCGCTCTCGTGTAGGTTTGTGTCTGATGTTTAATAGTCGTCGTCGCACCGCCCGCAGCGTGCTCGTGGAAAATTGGCTTTCGGAATGCCTGCCTGCTGCAGAGCATTTTATTATTGTCGAGCGTCGTGGCAGCCATTAAATGGTTAAGTTTTCTTAATACTCAGCCGGTGGGGATTACGGCAATGCCAAAGCGTTTAAATGGCGTTGACATATTGTGTGTGTGCGCCCTTTAAATGAATTTTTCAATTCCCCAGAATTTCATGTGCAGAAGCGATTGCCATGCCAACTGGAATTGGCAAGGACCCGGGTCCTAGAGCTCTCCCGTTCGCATTCATCAATCAACATGACTAATTACTACAATTCCTGCCAAGCGGCTAGGAGCAGCCTCTCCAAGCTCCAGCTCCAACTCTCGGCTGCCAAGGAGAGTGGCCAAAAAAAGCTAAACAACTTGTTTAACAATTTCTTATTAAAAACTTACAAATGCTCGAGAAAAGTTCTTACACGCATGTGAAGTACAGTCAGCAAGTGAGGAGGGGCTTTTCTTTACCCATTTTCCCAGCTCCTAGGAAACGGAAAGTCTGGCCAAGTGCGGTTTTTGTATCCCTGCACTGCACTGGCAATGTTTCATTTTCCTTTCCCCCATTCCCCATGTTACATGTACATATGTGTGTGTGGGTTGTGTTTGCCAAAGGATTTCAATTCCCCCAAAAACTTTTGCAAGTCTTTTGGCCCCATGTTTCTGGTTTTACAGGCATCGCCTCCAACACTTTGGTGAGCGGCATCCGAGACATGTTTATATAGCCAGCCAGATGGGCCAATGTATTGCCGAACCGAAGCTTTAAGTAAACATCTGTGTTCGCCATCTCAGGGAGCACCAAGCAACCAGCGAACACCACTCCCAAGATGTACTTTGTGGCGGTGTGGGACAGGATGGGTGGGTTGGTTCAGGCAACATGTGAAGAGTCTCTAAGCGGGTCTTAATATCGCAAAATTGGAAACTGTTCAATATGTGTGATTGGCAATGTGGCAGCAATGTCTGTCTGCCACCAACACAACTGCTGCAACATACATGTGCTGTGGGTTTACATAAAAATGGGAACTTTATTTTAATAATAAAGCAATTTACTGGTTAATAGGAATGCTTATTTATCAATAAGAAAAGTCCTAAAAAGGGTATTATGACTATTGATAGTTAGCAAATTTAGCAAGTTTATTCAATTATTTATATAAATATATATAGCTAAAGGATTTTATATTTTATAAATAATCCTTTAAGTACATATCCCTTAAATAATTGTAAAACCTCTCCCTGGAGTGCCGGCTGCACCCAAGCTAATTACTTCGAAACGTCGCGTCGCAAGGTTAAGACTTCTCTGAGATGAATACATTAAATCCGCTTTCATTATTTATGGCTTACACTTTCTGCAGAATTTTTCTTTTTGCATCAAAATTCCAAGGAGGAAAGGAGCAACCAAAAGTACTCGAGCCGCTGTGAATTGAAAATATCTCGAAGCTGCTTTCGCTATAACGCCTTGGCCTAAGTGCAAACCGCCGGCGGGCTCTTGGCGAGTCGCTCAAGTGCACAATCTGGAGACAGGCGATGGCGGAGGAGGAGGGCCAGGAATGAGTGCCAGGGAATGCTCCCATTTAAATGCAAAATTTTCTATTAGTTAACGCATCAGCAGGGCTCAAGCTCAACTTCTAGCAGCAGACGACGAACAAAAAGCAACTTCAAAGTCAGCGACAAATCCATAAGATACTCGCTCACTCATTACTCTTGGCAGCCTGCACAGCTCACTGAAAGTTCAACTTACAGCAGATGAAAGAAAAAGGGGTTAAGACCTGATTTGCGTATTCCTCGCAGTCCTCCACCTCCACTCTCACACGCGAAGGGCCTCTCCAGATCTCGTTGAAAGCCAGCTCATTGTCTGGGAAATAGAAAGGCGGCAAGGCGATGCTGAAGCTGCTCAGGCAACGGCTGCAATTTTAAGGCCCTAACTGAGGGTATTATTAAAATGTCACAGAGCTTGTAGTGCTATTAAAAATGTATAATTTGTTGTATTTAATTTTTAAATTTAAATCAGAAGAGAAGTAAATTGCCGGCAGACAAAGTTGCATTTAAAGGTAATATTCAAAACTCATTGTAGAAGTTTTTAAGTGTCATCTCTTTAAGAGTTTTTTGCTTACTTTTTAAATAACAAAATAACATAATTTGCTATAAATAATTTATTAATTTTGTATTATTATTTATTCAATTTCTTTCACAGAGCATAAAATCTTCGACTTGCTTTATTTCCTCACTTCTTATGCCTCCAAGAAGTCGCCAAGTGAAAGGCTTTGTAATGTCATTTGTCTGTTAATCATGTTGTCGTCCCCAAGTCCCCAAGTCTCCAAGTTTTTCGCAAAGTTTTTTAGCATAATGCGCTCGTGCCCGAGACAAATGCAAAAACTTGTTGAGCCCATGGCCGGATGGGTGCTTCTTTTAAGCCAACGGCGGAACCGGCAGGCCAGCAAGCCAGCAAGCATGCGTCACGCATTCAAGTTTAATAGGGACCCGGCTTCGCATTGTTGTTGGCCAGGCTTTCGTCGATGATAATGATAATAATAATGATGTTGTTGATGATGATGATGGGTGCTGTCGATGCACAGCAATTGCTGTTTATGCTACACGCCTTGAAGGTTGGCCAGAAAACGCAGAAGCGCCAGCGGCCAATTGTTTACCCCAGTTTGCCTGGGACCCCAACCGATCACCGAACTGTGGCCCTGCCCTGCCCTGCCCCAAAGTCACTCAAATGGATACTATCTGCGGTTGACTGCTTCTCCACTCCTCCGCATCCACACACACACGCTCACACAGATCCTTCCTTGGCTCACTTAGCGCACATCCTGTCAGCCAGGTTGATGCGGCCAGCCGTGTTTAGATTCGGTGGATGGGCAAACATTTAACGTAAATTGATTTCCACTCACCAGGCGATGACGTGGTGCACACAAGCTCAAGAGTACAGAGGCGGAAAAAATATGTTAAACTTGGATAAAATAATAATAAATTTTAAGTCCAGAGTTGATATATTTTATTATCATTGTCCGAGCTCAATTAATTAAATTGTTAATCATTCAATCAGTGCATTAAAACCGTATTATCGGTCAATAATTGCCCCATAAATCATTGGAGCATATAATAATATATTTCCAGCACAAATCTAAATGCATTTGAAATCAATATTTTATCTCTGTGTGGGCGTACAAAGGTGGGACATCTTTACGCTATAGTTTTCCCTGGGAGCTCTGGCTGATTATTCCAGCAGCAGGAGAAGCGGCAGCTGGAGCAGCACCATCAATCTCCCGGGCCAAGTCCAAGTCCACTCTTCCACTTCCAACTTGTCATTTCCTTAAGCTCCGGAGTTGCTCAACTGGAGGAGCGGAGCACTCACTCCTCACTCCCCCTCGGGGCTGCTAAGTAAATTTATCTGCAACTTCCACACACGCACAGTCCATCACATAAATAAACAACTCGACGGTAGGAAGACAGCAGCAGCAGCAGCGGCAGCAGTACTGGCCGCTGGCAGAATAGGAAAATAAAATAATAGACACCCAGCCAGTCCCCCGTCCGCATTCAATTTGAGCCTGGCTGGCATCGTAAATGAAAATGTCGTCCATTGCACGCTCCGCCGGCGTTCGTTTAAACAGCGTTTTATGGCCACAACTCGACGAGTACGAGGTACGGATACGTAGTACGTATCTAAGTGGCGGGCGAACCACCAGCACCATTCCTACCATTGGCCCTCATATTGTAAATAATACAGCATAATGCCTGCTGTCTCTTCGGCCGGCCAACCCAACCCATCTGAGCCGTTTCGGGCCAACCCATCCAAGCCATCGACAAGCCGCCAAGTGTGGCCAAGCCAAGTCCAATTGCCACAAGAGGCAGGCATACACTAAAGAAAAATATTTAACAAAATTGTGTAACAATCAAATAAATATTAAGCAATATTAAAACTACTTCTTCAATCCTAAAATCGGATTCTTCCTTTACTTATAAATAAATTTCCCCCTCGTTTATAGTTCTTAAAAAATTCTTTCTGAGTGCATTCCTCAATTACCAGAACCAAGGATGACGACGACAACAATGTAGGAGCCTCGGGCACTGGGTTGTCTTTAATCTTTGGGGACAGGTTCCAGCAACTACTTAATTTTTCGTACCCGTGCCTGCATTCAAAGTTTGGCTTTCGCTTTGTCTCTGGGCATTTTTATGCTTTCTTGATTTCTATTTATTCTTGGCTGTCGCCGTTTCGCGTTGCTGTTTGTTTGCCGACTGCTTTCCTGCTCCCGGTTTGTTTTGCCGGCCCTCATAATTTGCGCTGTGTTTTATTGTATGCAGCTTAATTCGCGGACCCGCAGAGCCCCTACTCCCGAGCCCCCTCCTCGCCCGCCCCAATCCGATTGTGCCTCAGTTGTTCTGCTTTAGTTCGACGTTGAAATGTGAGTCACGTTTAAAGTTCTGCGTTGGGGCCTTAAATGGCATGCTTGCTGGCCATGATTATGGTGGCGGAATCGGAGGAAGAATCCCCTTCTGGGCCGATGCCATATATAGCGCTAATTGTGCAGATTTTGCGCTTGTTATAAATAAACGCACACGACCCCTGCCTGCCAGCCTTCCTGCCCATTTAAGCCCTGGCCTGGCCTGGGTTTGGGCCCAGTTCAATAGGGGCCATATTTTTTTTTTGGCAAGCAGACGGAAAAGCCAAAGTTGCAGCGATAATTAAGACACTTTAGCGAGTTTCCTTGGCGCCATTGGCTCTTAGCTTGGCGTCGCCAAACTTTAAGACTTTCCTCGTTAAAACTGGGAACAGATTTCAATGAATATAAATCGTAACCTCTTACGATTTTGTTATTAGGATAAACCAAGTGAGTGCTTGTAAAGTTTTTTAAAGACCCCTTTTGTTTTTTGTTATCCTGAAACTGAGAGCATATTTCCGTCTACCCAAAACCATTCCCTGGAAACTGAGTTATCTGTGACGGCCAAGCCTAATCCCACAACAATATTTATTTGTAAAAGCACAATTTTGTGTGCATATTCGCGCAGGATATAAAATATATAGCAACCGTCACCACATCCGTTGCAGCAAAAATCGAACCAATGAATGTCCGACTTGGTTTCGGTGGAAGCCCGAAAAAAGCACGGGGTTTGTCCTTCATTGCCGGCTCAAATCCCAACGAATTTCAATGTTTTTTATGCTCTGATTTTGGTTATTTATTGTCGTCTATTTTCTATAGTTTTTTTCTACAACTCCCACTGGGCTCTGGGCAGGCATTAAATATGTATAAATATTGATAGATTTTCGGTCAACGCTTTGATTAACATTTAAAGTGGTTATGGCCAATGTGTTGATATATGTTTCACACGCATTTATAGAGACATTAACATTTATCAGAGTCACAAAAGGGAGAGAGGCCAGGGTCCTGCTTAACATAAATTCAGCAAATGGCCGCGAAAGGGAAGGATGAGACCTGGGGACAATGCCAGGCCGCAATGGCGATAAATAAAGATTAAAATCTGTGAAACGGTCACAAAAGTGCCTGGCACTTCATTTCAATTTATGTGCATAAGTATTTATATTTATATGCAACACACACACACGGACATGCAGCGGTGATAAATCAAAAATCGTTGCCTACTTTTTGGTGTCACAAGGCAAGGCTCGAGGACCCAGGACCGCAGAACGCAGAACGCAGGACCCAACCCCGGCCGCCAGTGCGTATGCATTTGTTTGCATTGTCGCCGCACAATAAATGCAATTTCATGTTTCAATCGCAAAAAAAAGGGAGAATTAAAGTCACCAGCTCGACGTCCTGCCATCCTGCTGGCCTGCCAGTCTGTTGGTAGTTATGGCAACAACAGTTGTTGCCAAATGAAAAATCAAAATGGCGACGACCAAGTGAAATCATTACGTATACGCAGCGTTGTATTAAAATTCACAGCGTGCCTTTTGATTTTTATGCACGCGCCTTCCCTCGTCTCCTCTTTTTTTTTGTTTTCTCACATTTTATGGCCATTAAATCAAAGTACAAATAAAAGAAAGTAAATAAAAATGTTCGTTACAGCCTTAATAGGTGGCCGGAGTGTAGTGTTTCCCCGGCTACATGATGGGTGCGTGGCCTTTTGGTTTCAAATGAAAAGCTGAAATCTTGTCATAAAAATGCGCGAATTCGCAAAGTGCACTTTTTGCGCAACGTTTGTGACCAACACTCGTTGGAACGTAATGAAAGTTGGGTCCATTGGGGGGGAGGAAAACTGCATAAAGAATTTAAGTGAATAAAAGGAACCCTTGCACGAAAGGACTAAAGCTTAAATAAGCTTCAAGAGTATTAATAAAGTTTAAGTGATTCCTGCCAGAGCTAGATTTTTGTAAAAGTAATTACATTAACTTTCCTCTTAATTAGAATTTAATATTTGGTGCAGCAGCTGCAATATAAACACAACTAAATATTTTGCATAATTGTTGGCCAGCACATTTTAGCCAGTGCCATTGGCAGGCAGTCGGAAAAGCCAACAAAAAATTATAATATTTTGATGGTAATTCGCATAAAATTCTGAACATTTACATATTTTCCCCCCCCCACACACATGAGCATGCTTATGCTTAGAAAATGTATTTCAGTGGCAGGACCAACATCATCAGGAGCTGCATTAATTGCTTTTCCGTTAAAATATTTTCCGGCTAAGAAGGGTTGCCTCGATGGCAGATGGGTTTTTCGGTTTACATGGGAATTTTCCTTTTTTCTTCGGGGTTGGGGAGGTGTTGAAACTATGCATTTCGTATGCAAATGCAAATTTAATGAGCTTTAACTCGATGCCATGCATGCGCGGGTGTTAATTTTACGTTGGTGCGAATGTGTGTGCGATAGAAAAAATATTTTGTTAATTTTTAATTTTAATTGCAGTCGCTTGTTTGAAACTTTATTTTATTTATTTATTTTTTTGTTGTTGCTGCCGTCGCTGAATTTTTGCATAATTATGTACTGGCGGCCAGGGGACTGTCAACATGGCAACATTTTCGCAATGGAAATAAACATTTCATTATTTATTTGTCAAATACGGAATTGTCGAGTTCGATGCGCTCTGATTGCAGCTATTTGTGGGTGTGGGTGTGAATGCAGTTTTTTTGGTAGTCGTGACGGCGCATCAATTAAACTAATTGTGCATTTAAATTGGCAAATTATTTTGCTCGATCCTTAATCATAAATTATTTATGCAATCAATTTGCATAAAGTCAAATAAACCGTCGAACATTGTCCTTGTTTGTCCTGTGACGACTCCACATGCTGTTTACAAAATTTAAATGTCCTTCGTTGCCACTATATGTGTATTCTTTTGGCTATTTGGCTGGGATCTGCGCTCGCTTTTATTTTAATTTGCGGTCAGCAGCTCCCTGTGGGGAAAACCAATTAAGTGGGCTCTAAAGCCGGCGCTTTTCTAGGCCCTCGCGCGAAGTCTCTTGAAATTGAAAACCATGTGCGAAATTTAAACATTTTTCACCATGGATTTTTTTCCACACTCTCTTCGGTTGTCAGTGCTGGGCTTTTTCGGTTTTTGTATTTGTACGCCTGCTCTCCTAACTTTGTGCAAATTTAATTAAATTCTTCTTCTGCCCTTTGAGCCGCAGGGATGCACCCTTAACGCATAATTTGTCTGCCAGTTCTCGGGGCTGAGGACTACTGTGCAGGATATGTGGCTGCAACTAAGCTCGAAAAATGTATTTCAGCGAGCCATGTATTGCTCGAAAGCAAAGTGTAGCATACTGTTTAGGGCAGCTTAAACACAGAGGAAATAGGAAACTATAATTTTGTTTTTTTCTGCTTTTCTGAAAGTAATTTGAAATCTAATTTTTAGGCAGAGAGAATAAATATACTTCTAAATATTTATTTACAAAAATATTCATAAAAAAGAAGAGTAATTCTATTTTATTCACATTTTCCTCTACCAAATATTTTTAAATATTTATTTAGAAACATATTCATATAAAAATGCAGTTTAAATATAATTCTTCAATGAATTTTCCACAAAGACTTCTGTGTGACAATTGGAAGCTGGAATTGTGGGTTTTACTACCAACAGAAGTGTATTAATAGTTGGAGTTGCCGCATAAAGCCTTTCAGCCATTTTTGTTTTTGTTCCTTTTTCTCGTTTGTTTTAGTGCCGCTGAAAATGTTTTAAAAGTGTTTTTCCTTATGCAACACCAACGACAAAGTGTTTGTGGCGTATACGTAATTTTTCGTATTTTTTTCCTGCTCCTGGTGACATTTAAAACAAAAAAATGGCTGTCACAATGCATTTTCGCATTTTGCATTTGCCGTGGGCGTTACGGGGGTGGGGTGGCAATAAAAAAGTAACAACAAGTGCCAAGAACGTGTGTGTGTGTGAGTGTGTGGTTGTGCGGCTGACAGTGAGTGATAAAAGTTATGAACTCTTTGGGAAAAGCGCTGAAAATTTAGAAGTATTGTGTGTGCGCTTTTTCGAGTGCTTTTTGTGTGTTTGATCGCCAAAGTTTTTCTCGTTATCCTCTCTCGCATATATTTTTTTTAAGAGCGTTGCACTTTTGCGAAAATAATTGCGGTTTTCATTCCAGTAATTTTTTGTTTGTCCATTTCCCAAAACATATTTATTTAATGCAATTTATTTATATTTGCAGTGCGCTTTATGCTCAATTAAACAGGAAACCAAAGGAAAAATCGACGCAAAAAATAAAACTAAATGAAAACCGAGCTCAATTGAATGCTGTAATATTTAATGATATATAAATAAATGGATGCCAGGGGGGACTTTTTTCTATTTGCCGTTTATGTTAGTTAATTTATGTTTTCTTTGGCCCGCTTTGCTTGCATAATTTATAATTATTTTTAATGAATATTCATAAGCTTGGCTAGAAGAGCAGTAATAATATTTATTTTCACTTACCTTCCGCTGAATTGTCCTTCCTATCCCTTTGTGTCCTCTCCCTCTTTCTTTAGAGATGCAGCTGCAGCGGGTTGTACATTTTTTTAAATGTGTTTTTAAGTAATTTACTGCAATAAAGAAGCGTGAAAAATATGCAAATTAGTAAGGGGGGCGATGGATGGCGTCTTATTAGCATTCCAAATGAGGTGGCTCATGGGCGGGGCCATTTCTTCAGCGACTTTTCAACTTTCAGAGAGCGAGAGCTAGACAAGTGCCAGGACACACATGCATATGTGCGGGTGACGCTGTCATTATGACACTAATTATGTCATACATATGCAAGAGTGGCAAACAAGCATGTCCGCGCGGAGGCACGTGTGTGTAAGCCACTTAAATTTCAACGCATACGTAATGCCTATTCATGAGACACATCCCTCGTGACGGCCTGTGTGTATGCTTAATTTAATTAAGCTGGCTGTTACTTAGAACTCGCAGGCAGAATGCAGGCCATAACCGCAAACAATTTGCAAGTCAAGAGCGTGTAATGCAGACGCAGGAGAGGGGGCAGCCAAAGGATTACGCTGGAGAGCCTGCCTCCTGGCAACTTGACATGAATCACTCGAAACTGGCATCTCGCAACTGGCAACTAAAAAGAATATTCAAATTTTTGGAATAATTTCATTCAATTTGCCTCTCGTCCAATCGAATCAAATGCAAAAAGCTTTCTTGTTTGGTTACGAAACAGTTTCGAGAAAATAATTAAGAACTAAGCTCGGATTGCAAATAAATAACAAATTTCACCCCAGCAGCAGCTCTCGGAAAGGTCAGGTCGTCGGTCCTGTGTCCTGAGTCCTGTGTAATTCGGTTATTTCCTGCCCCCCCTCCCCAAAAATTGTGTAAAAAGGGTGGAGGCTTGGAAAGAGTGAAATAAACTTGGCAAATCTACATACATCTGAATATATTTTCTGGCCGGGCCATAAATAAAGGAAACATCTTTGTATTTCTTTGTTTATTTTGTATGCATGGCCAGCTCTTCCTCACTAAATTCATCAGCTCATCTCCGTCTGTCTGCCGGGCTTCGTGTGTGTCCTGTCTCTTATTGTGTTATTTTATTCTGAGGCCCAAAAATGTTCTAATTGCTCGCCGCATACAAATTGCCAGTTATCTAAACTGACAACTCCTGAAGCATTTGTAATTCAATTGCCTTTCCGTGTGTGTGTGTGCAAGCATTCAGTGCCAAAAATTGTATGAATACGAAATTTGTTATTTTTCCTCAAATATTTATTTGACTTTCGGTACAGATTCAGCTTTCGATTTGTTCACCATTTCAAATCGCATGTTTAGCAGGGATTATCGAAGCACTTTGCTCACCAACTCACGCACATACTTTATATATTTTTTATAGATCGACAGCTGTAGCAATTGATTGAGAAAAATATATACTTAAATTTTTAGAAGATTTACTAAGAGAAAATATAATATATAAATTTCTAAATGGAAAGCTAAAGGAAAGGTTTTGTGGAAGAGCTGAAAAAAGCTCCTAAATGATTGTTTTAAATGTTTTCTAACTTGTAAATTGTTCATTTAAAGCTGCACATTTAGAATTAATATATTTATTAAGTTATTTCACATATTTTCCAGTGCAAACTAATCTTGAATAGCAAACATCTTCGACTTGTAGTTTCTTTAAATTGCTGCGATAAATGACTGGCTCTGTGTTATCTGCTATCTGGTATCTGGTATCCGCATGTATCGCGTTTATTTCAGATATATATCTGCTAATTTGCATGGGCTGAAAACCGCAATCCCTTGCCTGCCACATAATGTTCCTGCATTCGTATTCAGCCAAGCATGCGGTAATATGCATTCAGCACAAACAACTCTTCCCCCAGCCAACTGTCTGTCTGTCTGCCTGTCAGCTCTGTCTGGCTGCATTTTCATATTGAAAATCACTGAAGTGGCAGACCAGCTCCCCACCACCCATGGAGCGCGTTTTGTGTGGCAATTTTGGTTCTCTTACTTTGCGAATGAAAGATTATGAAGGAAAAATAATACGAAAATAAAAGAGCTGAGCGCATTTTAATTTTAATAGACATGCCTGGCTTTCCGTGGATGCTGGGCATAATGAGCGCTGCTTAGGGCGGGCTCAGCTCTCAATGGATGTTAATAAAAGTATGGCATGCATAATTTTTATTGCCCTCCCCTCACCCCCCAGCCACCTGGAGCAGCCCTTTAGCCGTGTCTTGCTTTTTGTTTAAATAATGAAATGTGCAAATGTGTTGCCAGGTTGCCAGGCACACAAGATACAAATGCGAATACATTTTGTGCAGAGAAGAAAATTTATAAATTTATATATATATTTATATATTATTTTATAAGAAAGGGAAAACTATTCTTATAGTTTAATGTTCTAATAAAGAAGAGTCTGTGGAATATGCTCAAGAAACAGGATAAAAGCTATTATTTCTAGTCAATAAAACTCTCGCCTCAGGGGCCATAAATGTCTAGATATTTATTCTTATTACCAAAAAAATTACTCTCTCCGTCATAAATGTCAGTCTTGCCAAATAAAAATTTCGTTCTGTGCACATCTGCATATGTGCTTTTGGGCTCTCTCCCCTCTGTTTGTATCTTATGGATGCACGCGCGCCCTGCTTTTTTACATAATTACATCGCTCCCCTTTGCCGGGCTTTGTTTTTTGTTTAGTTGCTAATTTATTTGTGTATGCATTTGGGTCTTCATTCATGCTCTGCATTCATACACGACTCCCGCTCTGCCTCGTCTTTTGTATGCATTTTTGAGCAATTTTGAGCCTTTGTTGAGCGCATTTAGAATGTATCTGGCCGTCTTTGTTGGCCATGCAATTGTAATTACTTCAACTGCAACTCCCTAGGTATCTTTTACACATGTTTCATGGGCATAATTCGCGCTTCGCTGGCCAAGTTGCTCTGAAAGAAAGGCTTTTGAATGTGGCAGCAACGATTCATTTCACAGCAAAGAGTGTGCTGTAGTGGTGCTGCGGTGCCCTGCTTCGGTTTCCAGTGGCTTCGTGCTGGCACTTTCTAAGCTTCCTCCTCGCTACTCATTAGAGCCATAGTAGTAGTTGGCCAAAGTTCTGCTGTTCTTTATGCTGTTGTGGCTGCTTTTTACCGTTTGCTGCCTCGGCTTCGATTTCCCATTATGCCAAAGGTATGTAGGTAGGAAAAACTAGTTCTTCCCTCGCTTTTGGTTTTCTTTTCTAATCACGTTTGCCAACCGCAGCCGGCGCATTGAACCAGGAAAGTAGATTTATGCATTGTTCTAGGTGTTGCAACTCGGTGGTTCTTGTGGCCAACGTTGTGCAGCGTGTTAATTACCCGACTTTGTCGGGGAAAGAAAGTTGCAGGCATTAACCACCGCAAAGTTCCCTGGGAAGTTCTGCCTTCGTTGGTTTTTTTTTTGCCTTTGCCCAAGAATTGCCTTTCTTTCCGCACGCATAAATCATTTTTTATTAGCTTTAACACACGATGAGCTCGGATTTCACAGGCCTCCCAAAAAAAAACAAGAAAAAGCTGTAGCCTCTGCGATTTTATTCTTTATGCTTTGCATGTTCAGCTTTAATTGAAATATACGACTGACCCCGAAAAAAGGAGAAAGGAAGTGAATCGCATTCCATTTCTCACAGCACGCAAAAGGATCATGCACATATATAGTAAAGTGTATTACTCTTGACCTTTGGCCAAATCAACTTATTCTTACAAGAGCTCCTCCTCGGCACTGAACCTTGAAAAATTTTTGTGTGTGTGTTGTGTGCTTTCTCTTAACCCACTTTCCCCCGAAAAATAAAATTACCCCAAAAATCCAACTGAAGGATATACAATATACAAAAAAAATCTTTTCACTTTTCCTGCTTGGCTCGTCAGTTCGCTTTATTTTTTATTTCATTCCGTTTTTTGTAATCAACAAAGTTCCAACGTTGGCATATAAATATTTGCATGGCCGGGACCCAAAAAGGAAGTTCAAACAAGAAGAAGAGGGCCAACTTGCCGCGCACTTATTATTATATACGACCAACAACAACAGGACTGACAACACCAACAACAACAACAATAGGTTCGAGGCATCTGACGCGTAAATGTGCAAAAGCTTTAAATTAAAAGTGGAGGCTGACTGGGTGGTGGCTGTGGTGGTGGTTCACTGGTGGCTCACTACTGCGGCTTGTTGTGTCAGCTGTCGTCGTCTGGACTTCATTTTATGCGCTGACAATTTCTCATTATTAAAATTACAGCACCCCGGCAGCAGCAGCAGCAACATCGGAAGGAGAAAAGGAAAATGCAAGAACAATGAGGCAGGAAAAGCATCTTGGGAGAACCGAAGATTATTTGCTCTATGAATTATCAGAGGGAAATATAAATGGAAATTTGCTGAACAACTTTTGATTTTATTACCAAAAAAAGTAACATATATTTTAAGGTTTATTACAAAACAGTTTATTTAATTTAAATTGATTTAAGCCCGTTTGAAAATTGGTTATAAACCTCATCAAACGAATCAGCTTTTGCAGGAAGTTTCGCAGAATTTGAATTGAATCAGTTCGACGCTCTTAATTTATACATTTTCCTCATCCTTTTTCTGTTTTTAACCAAGCTAATTAAACCCACAGAAAGAGTATTAACACCAAGTGAAAAGCTGAGGACGAAACAACAAATTATCTCCAGTTGTGTAAATGTGAAAATTATTTCACGCGTCCAGCTCGCTTTTTTGAGCCTTTTGCTTATTCATCAGCACTCATCCCATTGCTGGGAGATCAAATGGAATATATTCCCTTTCGATTCGATCAGGTATATGTACATATATTGCTCATTAGCCACCAGATCCTACTCGATGGCATTAAGCATCAGACTGTGGCAAGTATATATGCTTTCCTCTGTCAGCTGCGCGTCATTTGGCTGGCATATTTGTGTTCGCTATATAAATCAGCGGTCGCATGTCATTAACTTGCGATAAATCTGTCATAAACAATGCAACACATAAATTGCCGTCAATGGAAAGCGGCAGCAACGGGGTGCTGCTGCTGCCTGATGGGTGGTAATGGGTTCCCATCTGAAACGGAGGCGTGGCAGTCATCATCAGGCCAAACAATGTCGAATATGCAAATCAGGAGTGAGAATGGGAGTACACTCCGTGTCTGAATGGGTGGCGGCTGTTGGTGGGTTAAGTTGGGTGGGGCTTGGGTAGGTCGGAAGTGCCATGAATGGTGGAGATGGAGGGGTGGAGGGTGGTCTTTTAGTCGCTGTCGCGGAAACAGCACAGCGGGCGACATTATGATGTTGACGAAACAAAGGATCGTTTGTTGGCCTCTGTTTGTCCGTCAGCGGTCCGTCCCAGTGAGCCTTCGTGTTAATGCTGTTGAAAATTAAAGCGATTTCAAATTGGTGAACCAACAGTTCCCACCAAAATTGAACTATAATTTTTGGAAGCCCGACCATTCGTGAGTTTAATAACTTTATTTTTTGATGGTTGCACCACTAAAGAAATATAAAAACCAAACTACGGGCAAATGCACTTAACAAATTGCAACGCAGTTAAAATTACAAACTGCAAAGTATTTGGCAACAGCAACTGCAATTTCGTAACAAAAGTCTTTTGCACTCAAACCACACACAAAAAAAAGGGGAGAAAAGGGCCATAAACATGCAAGGGTTTTTAATGCAGGGGCGTAGTTTATACCAGCTTTGTTATGATTAAGTTTTAAAATCTGTGAATTTTAATAAAGAATTTTAGAGTACAACAAAGGCTTAAAAATATACTTTTTATTTGCTTTTTATGTTTGATTTTAATCTGAACTTATTTTAAACCGAAGTTAAGGTACTTCCTAAAGTAAACTAAAGGTAAAATGTGATTCTCTTAAATATTTTTCAAATATCCCATAAAAATCTACTTGTTTTTGAAACTATTTTAGTTATTTAATATTTTATTGAACTTAAGGCACCTTTTATTTCAGGTAATATTTAATTTTCTTCGTTAGTTCCCAATTATCCCTCCAAGAACTTCGCCCACCTACGCTCCTGAACTTCCTTGGGCGATACAAATCTGAGAAATGACGTGGGGCTAAAATGCTTCAATTACAGAGGAGTTGTTTTGTTGGGTGCAAAACACTGCGGTTTGTTTGGGGCTTTCGTTGTTTTTGCCTGGCCGCTGCATTGACATGTAAATGACCTTTAATTGATGGGCTCGTGTGGGGCTTGATTGAGTGCTGGCGGGCGGGCAAGGAGTTCGTCCAAAGAACTCGCACATGGTAATTTGCATTTTGAAAATGCCGCAACTTTTGCAACTTTATGTGGTGGCATCGCCTTGGATCCATCAGTTGCCCCGTGTCCTTTTTGGCCCTTTTGCAGCCTGGGTGCTTGTCTGTCTGTCAGCCTGGCTGGCTGGTAAAATATTTATGTTGCTTCCACCCAACTGATTGCGGCGAAAAAGCGCAGCTCGGCGAAATGAGAATTTATCGCAAACACATAAAAAAAGAAGAGTACCGAGAAGGGGGGAGGTGAAGAGTGTGTGTGTTAATGGCTTTTTCGTGTCGATGTATTGGGGCGCTCTAGCCGTCTCTGTCGCACGCCTGCACTTCCGCCGGAAGTTTGCATGTTCCTATATCATTCGCAAGAATCTGAAGCGCGCTTAAAAAAACCTGAAAGGCAAACGCAGTCAGTCAGTCGCTCCGAAAGGTTACCGCCATTATAGCGCTTTATTTATGAGCCAGGTTAACACACACACACACACACACACCTGTCTGCTGTGTATGTGTGTGTGTGTTTTCGGCTAACGGTAATTGCGGCGTCCGCCATCGCTTGGCCCGCTGCTGGCCCTCAAAGTCGATAACATGTCATTTGAGCGTCGCTAATGTCTTCATTTATTTTTAGCATGCCGCGCCTCGACTCTCCGCTTTCGGCACTCCATCGTCCAGTTGGCCCAAACGAGCTGTTTGTTTAGATAAAAGTTTGCTTTTGGCTTCCGACCCTCTCTGGCACAGCTCCTCCTTCTGGTCCTGCTCCTGCTCCTGCTCCGTGTGTGTCGGCCATAATTGGACACGAGCTGGGGCCTTGTTTACACATGCATTTTATAGACGCTTTTAACGTGCCAATTTTCTGTGGCTCTCGCTGCGCTTTAACCGATTTCGGGGTTAATGTGCGGCCAGAAATCGCCTCACCGTTTGGTCATTTTCATCAAAAAACCCAAGCACAAAAAATCCTGAAAAAAAACTACAGCGATGGCAGGGAGACATTTTAAAAATATTTAAAAGGAATTTCTCTAGGTTAAAGCAGAAATCTTTGATACATTTTAAACATAATATTTAATTTAATTTTAAATATATGAGAAAATCATTTCAAATCATATTTACCCTACTTTTTTTCTAAATGAAAAACATAAAAATAAATTAAAGTTATTCAACTTTCACTGGTGTACAGCCTGCTGACATGAATACTCCATTTTAGCGTGTTGCTAGTCTGGCAGCAGCAGCAGAATGTGCCATATATGACACAACTGATGAAGTTTTTGCCCCCCTCCGCTTTCCCCACAACAACCACGGACAATTGTCACGCACACACAAGTGTCCTTGGCTGGGGATGTGGAAAAATTGGAGGAGAAAATGGAGGCTCACGCAACGGCCACGTCCGCAGACGGCTGGCCAGCATAATGAAGAATGGCTTCTGAACGTTTTAATGCCACATAAGTCCTTCGGAGCAGCCAGAAATGCTCTTTTGATGGACGAGACTCAAACTTGGCTAATTTCTCAATCAAGGAATGGCGCTCTAATTGCGCATTAGAGCGCAAAAGGAGAGTCGGGGCACACGATGATGGAGCTGGAAGCCATTTGAGAAGTAATCAAAAATCCCCATCAAAGTTATGCGAGTTTGCCAAGTTCCCTTGAATACTTTCTATATATGTGGGAGGTATATATATTTATATATATATATGGATTTTTTCGCTTATGCAGGAATCCATAAAAAGTAACTCAACTCGCATGCAAATAAAGGATTCAAAAAGAGAGAACGGAAGGGCGAAAAGGAAACGTGAGTGCCACAAAAGATGCGCCACCCCGCCGGCAGCCAGGCAGTCACTTAACCCTTTATCGCTTCACATTCAGTTCCCTTAACCCTCCTCCTCCTCCTCCTGGCGACACCTCCAAGCGCCACACCGCACCGTCTTTCTCTTTTTTCTTTCTTCTGTTTCTGTTTCTTTCTCCTCACTCAACTCCGCAGCAAGCCGCAGTAATGACAGTTCAAAAGGGCAACAAAGTACTAAAAATAGTGGAAATTACCGCAGGATATTCAAATTTCCACATTGCGGAGGGGCATACATACATTTGAAGCGACGGGTGGGTGTGTGGGAGGAGCCACACGTTGCATGCCCTGGCAGTTGCGCCATTATGAACCTCGAATCCTCAGAAGGAGCAAGGAATGAATGCAAGTTCTAGCCAGGACTCACTCGGGCACTGCTGCTGCTCTGTGTTTTTTGGCCTTTGGCATGTGGCGGCGATAAGAATCGAATCCTTTTTGCATCGCATGTTAACACATGCAAATTGAAATGTCTAAATCATGCACCCACACACACACACCTACACCCTACACAGGGGAATCCCCTTCCAATGAACGCGAAAAACACGGGCGAAGAATGCCGAATGGCGAGTCAAATGTAGAGAATGCCTTAAATTGCATTTTAATTGCTACGCCAAAGCTTTGCCAGCTCTCGAGTGGCTAAAGGAGTGCCGGATAACAATCGAGTCTAATATATTTTGACGTGCCACTGACCCACTCGTACGGCAGAGCGGAGGGAGAACTATTTTTCAGGGGGGTTTTAGTTCAAGGATATGATATATTGAACAACATTTCCCGCTTAATATATTTTATAGAATTTTTGAGGTGTAGCTTAGTTCCATTATTTAATCTATTTCAAGGACCTCAACTATTTTGTATTCCAACTCCCTTGACTCCTTGTTTTAGGATATCTCAAACCCCTTTAAAGCCCCGCCGTTGGGGCTATTGCTTAGGCAACATTTAGTGGCTTTTGTGGCTTACCAGCGCCGAGTCCTGCAAAGAGCTGCGCGAATGAAATGAAATACTTGCGGTATTGGCCACACTAACACCACCCCACACTAACCACCCACCCACTCTCACTCCCCCCATGCAGGCATATAATTAATTATTGTCGCAACATCATTAATCAGGCTATGCCAGGACATCGTTTATATCCTAGAGAGCCTGCCTCTGCATCTCCATCTCGCTCTCTGTCTCGTCCTGGTTGTCTGTCTCTGTCGCCTGTTTATTTATCTGTTGACATTGCCTCTGTGTCTGTGTGTGTGTAAGTGTCTGTGGCAGATTATGGTCACACTGCGCGTAAACCTCAAACAAGCACTTAAACGCATAGAGTGGGCCAAAAGCGGGCCACAGCGAGTTAACCAACTGACTGATGACTGTCGTCATGTGCGTGCCAGCGACCTTCACTCACCCCAACCACCCACTGAGCTGTACTATACATGTGTGTATGTTCTAGGGACAAATGAAAAATGATCTTTTTAATATGCAACTCCTAAAATGTAGAAGTAACCAAGTGACAAGCGTAGTGAGTAAAAGTGTCAAACTGGTTAATGCCTTCGGGCATTTAGATTTATGCCAGGCTCAAATGCGATTAGCAAGTTAAGCGGCATTACGGGATTATCATTTGATCCGATGGCGCATTATTTCACTCACAGCCGCATTAAGCACTGTCTGCTGCTGCTGCTGATGGTTAATTAAAATTATTAAAATTGCATGTCGCTCTCTTTGGGTCATTATGAAAATTAATTGGCTGAACCCAATTGAAAGCATTTGACAATAAATACTGAAAATATGCAGAAATCCTTGCTGTTTTTATCATTATCATTATTATCATTTTTATTATTATTATTATGGCCATATTTTTGGGCGGCGGCGGGGTAACTCCATTAACATAACGATAATGGCCATGATGATGTTGACAATGCCGCCGGTTCTGGTTACTCTGCTGCGGCTGTTTAACTCTGCAGTTTGGCATTAAGTATTTAATTGCCGGCTGCATTTACCAATAATTTTACACAAAGGACCAATGCGACATGGGCGATTAATTAAGAAGGATATTCATAGGCGCAGACAAAGGCACTGCTGGCCACCGCAAATACAAATGTATAAAAATTAATGAAATGAAATGTTGTGTTTATACAAATGATAAAATATTTATTAATTCACCGCCGCGACACATGTCAACACCTGTTCGGGGCGTGGTCCCTTTGCCGTCGGGCGTAACTGTAATTGTTTCTCAACAGGCTGTCGCAGGACATGCATGTGACAGGCCCTGGCAGTGGCAATGTTGGGGGGCGGAAAAGGAAACGGCCACCGGGACCGAGAGGTGGCAAGAAAAATCAATTTCCCTGTTGACCAAAGCCAGGCATAAATATTTCATAAAATCAAAAATAAGGCAATGGTTAGTCCTGGCAAAAAGACCACAGAGAGACACAGAGAGTACCCGAGAGAGAGAGTGGAGAATTTAAGACAAACAATTTGCCGGATGGGGGGGATGAAAAGGAGCTGGAGCCCTGGACAGGTCCTGGCAAAAAGTTATTATTAAAAGTATGAATAACGAAAGGGTGGATTGGATGCCGGAGCAATTGAAAATCAGCGCAAAGTCAAACGAAATAAAAATCCATAAAATCAGATTTCCAATATCGACAAACAGATAGATAGATGGACACCCAAGTCTGTGCCACTGCAAGTCTCCTGCCGACATCCTGGTCCTGCCCAGGAGGGCGAAAGAGGAAGCCAGGAGCAACTGGAGCTTCCCTTTGCATTTCATTTGGAATTGCATTTCATTTCGAGTTGTTTATCGATGGCAACGCAGCGAGGGCGAGGACGCCTTCGGGGTCCTTCGCCGGAATATGGACCGTAAATCATGGCGAATTGCTTCAGATGGCAGTGGCCCAACCCCACCATATCCGGGCGTAATTTATGTGCGTGTGGGCGGAGCAGCGGCAACTCGCCCACCGTAAGTGTAATAATAATAATGGCTTAATGATTATGTTTGTCATAAGCGACCCAGCCCTTTCCACCCGCCCAAGCCGGATTACGTTTTATGAAGTGCCGCAGGTCAGGCTCTCGCAGGGTCTCCGGGATTTGTCAACACCCCTTTCAATCTGGCATGCTTGGGTTTCATAAAAAATGAATTTATGTGGCATTCGGATCATTTGCTGGAAAGCTCTTCTCCAGTGCTTTCCCCTCCCAATTTGGATCAATATTTCGGCGCTGGCATCTGCGACCGTTGCCTGATTTTATCCTGTTTATTTGCGTGCGGAAATGAACACATGAAGGAGGCAAACGAATGGCAAACATAGAAACGCAATTACGCCCACTTCCTGGCGAGTCCTAACTTGGTTTTTATGCCATCGAACCCCGCACGGCCGCATTTCGGTTTAATAAATACTTAACGCACTGTGTGCCGTGCTGATTCCACGATATCGACAAATCATCAGGGCGGCGGGAGAGGGAGGAGGCCAAGGCCCATAAAAGAAATGTCATAATACATATTACAAATATAATAAAGTGCCCGAGGAGCCGCACACACGCATAACGTAAACAATTGTGCGGCAGCGCGAATACTCCGCCTCCACCCCGCCTCAGTTTCCGCAAGGACCTCCTGTCACAGCTTAGCAACGCAACTGACAATCACAGCGGCTTATAGGAGAGAGCCAACTGCCATCGCCAGACGCTGCCTCGAGTGGGGCTAAAGCGATGCTTAAATATAACAACAGCAGCAGGAGAAGCAGGGAAAAAAATATTTATCGCTGGAATGCTAGAATGCTGCTGCCGCTGATGAGCTTTCCAGCGACAACGCGGCGTATGTGTGATGCGTATACGTAATTTGTTATCATCGCCACCGACGCCGGCTGCCAGATTCAGGATAATAATTTCAGCCTGTCGTCTGTTTAATATTTTTCGCGCCTAATGAAAAATACACGGCGTGGCATTGCGGATGGGTCCTTTGGGGGTCTATGAACAGTGCTGCTAAGCCTTCTCGAGTCCTCCCGCCATATTCCCATCATTTGTCACGACTCCACACACACACACGCGCACACTCACACATATGATTATGCGACATTTCCTTTTTTTTTATTAAGGGAGGTCCTTGATACATTTTCTTCCTTTTTTTTGCCTGCGTGGGGCTGAGCCTGTGTTTGTTAATGCGTTGCCAGGATCTGAGCTGTTAGTGCAGCTTTTAGCAGTTGGCTGGCTGCTGATAGCAGATAAGCATTTGATGAGCTTTAATGCGAAATCGAAACAGCAGCCTCTAAGCCTCTTAGAATAAGTAATTTGTCCAAGGAGGCGGCGCAATTAGCGTACAATCTGCTTAAACACTAAATCGCTCAAACTTTTGAAGCTCGCCATTATTTATCGAGATGTTTTCCGCATTTTTCAGGCTCCGCGTTCCGGGAATTATTGTAAATTTATATGAATAAATATGAAACTTTCATCTGTTTCAGCGTTCCTGTTTCTGCTGTTTCTAGTAACGAACAAACTCCTGCGAATTGCATTTCAGCGGCTTTCGCAGTGTGCATGGGGGGAAAAAAGTTGTGCGTAAATAAAGGATATAAAATTCACATGCGACTCCCAAACCAAACAGAAAAGTTTACATTCAGAAACAAAAAAATACCCAGCGAAGGGGAAGCGAACGGGAATGGGAATATTTATATGTATGGCATAAATACGAGCCGTGGCGAAATAAATATTTCCAAAAACTTTGACACGCAGCCATGAATAAAATGTATTTGTTTTTAATACCCATCAGGAACAGAGAACCAAGGGGTTGAAGAAGGATATTCAGGCACACAATTTGCTTGTGGCAGCAGGCACTCCTTATCTGCTTTGATATATTTAAAATGAATATCAAAGGAAAGTTCGAAATATTTTACAAACGAATAAATGAAGCAAAAAGGAAAGATAAACCAATTTATGGGGATATTTAAAAGATTTTTCTCCGATTTTTGGCTTAAGAAATAATAAAATAAATCAAGTGGGCATCACATAACATTTTACTTACTTTTGTGGAAGATTACTGGGAAGATTTATTCCTGGAAAGAATAAAAAATAATGTAAAAATGAAGAATAGATATTGAATTCAATTTAAAATATTTAAAAATATATATAACTTTTTTTTAAGTTAATTAAAGCGTTTAGAATCATAAAAATAAATAGTTTACTGTAAACATTTCAACACTTTATTGTTTTATTTCCTATTCATTTATTTTCTGTGCGATTATTCAATTTATTTAAATTAAAAACAAACCCAATTTTCTAGCTCCCATTCCTTACAACATCCTCAAGCAGCCTAACAACAAAACTAAAATTTAATTACACAGCCTAGAAAGCGATTTACATGACCGACTGGCATAGATGCAAAAATTAATTCTAAATTATGTTGACATTTTAATTGAAAATTCCTTTTGAAATGCAAATAGAAAATCCAAAGAGAGACCAAATTCAATTGCGAGAGCCCAAAGCAAATCCGCACCCACCCCGAAAATCTAAGTCATGTGTCGAGTGTGTGTGTGCTTTTGAATAAATATGAAGTCAAGCTTGAAATTGAGGCAAAACGAAAAGGAGCCAGCCCAGAACGAACCAGAAAAAAATTGGGAGCGGGAGAGGGAGATCCATGGAGATGTTGTATGTAATGTAATAAGGCAGAATTAATAATTTAAAATATAAATTGCCACAAGAGCACATGAGATATTTTAACCACAAGCAATTTAAATATTAAATGAGAATGGGAATGCGAGCGAGAAATGTAAAGGAGAAGAGCCCGACAGACCTGGCCAGTTGCATGGCCACCGGCTCAAACTCGGCAGCAGCAGCCACAAAGCCTGGGCAAACCTTGAGCCCGACTTCCTTCTGTCTGTTGTCGATGTTTGTTGTATCCATTTCCTTGCCACCAGCCACATTCCTTCTCTATGCTGCTCCTGCCTCCTGCCTGCTGTCCGTGTGTGTGTGTGCGCACGTCAAGTCAAATAAATTTAATAACGCATACACATACGGCATAAAAACAAACCGACAATGGAGCAGGGAACGAACGTATGAAGTTACGCATACGCCGCGTGGAACAGTTGCCATGTGGACGTGAGTGTGTGGCCGGGGATGTGTGGCTGGTAACTGCTGCCTGGCAGGCGGTCTCCTTGCCCTCAGCTCTCTGGCTCAAAAGACGCGCATCAGCGAACCGCAGTGACGGCGTCTGATAACAATGCAAATTAACAACACGGCGTATGCGCAATGTTTGTTTGCTTTTGCCTTTGCTTTCACCATTTTACCTTAGCATACATTTTGGGGCTGGTCGCTCGCATCGTTACGTCTCGTCCGAGCGCATACGCTTTACACTTTAAAGCACTTTTGCAAATTGCTCATAAATACACACTCACACACACACTGTGCGCTTTATATACCGTTTATATCTGGTGTGCATCGATTTTTACTGCCTTCTGCGAGCCCAATTTTTTTTTTTTTGGTTCGACGGCCATTTTACGAGCGGAGCTCACAGCTGCCACATATGGTGTATATATGTAGGTTTATATATATATGTTTGTATATATATTACACATCATTTGGCCGGCGACGATGCGTAAATTATGCTCTAAAGACAAGAAAAGGCATTTTGGGGAATTATCAGCGCAGCCATTAGCTTCCGATAACTGCCCCAAAAGTGTTTTATAACAAATTCGATTCCTAAATGGTTTCAGCTCAAGTCAAACTTTCAACTATAGAGTAGCAGAGAAAGAAAATTTAATAAAGAAAAGAAAGGTATTTGAACTGTGGGATATTTAAATAGTTTAAAGTCCAATAAAAACAAAGGAAAATAAAAAATAAAATTAAGATTAAATGAGGTCTGTATTAGACCTTCAAAAGTATTATTAAATTTTGGAATTTTGAATTTATCTTCATTAAATATTCTTAATATAAATTTCCCTTTATTAAATATTAATACAAAAATCTCTTTTTAAGTTAATCTTTCTTAATATTTCCAGTGTATTTTCTCCATACCCCGAAAAGATAATATCTCAATCTGTGCCAAAACGAATGCTAATGAGCTTGTCCATTGAACTCTCATGTTCTTTCCTCCTTTTTTTGTGCCAGCAATTATCAATTGGCAATCGATTAAATTCGCAGAAGTGAACAGTCTGCAGAGGGGGGAAAGCCAAGGCTAAAACCAGAACGAGGCACTCATGAGAGAGGACTCGTTTATTAACTGCCAGCAGCAGCCATACTCGAGTTACTTGGGTTTTTGTGGCTTGCCAGATCATTAATTTTTGGAGAGTGTCAAAAGAGAGAAGAGCGTGGATTGTATTACATCAAAGGCTGGGGGATATGGATTTAGTCCTCCTCCTTCTCCTCCTCCTCCTCTCACTGCTCCCTGTGAATTGAAAAGCCATCAATTATAGCCCGAAAGTCAATTCAATGTAATACAGCCAGATGGCGCATCTTAATCGTCATTCGCTCCTCGTCGTCGTCGTCTCAATTGCTAAATCATGGAGGCCAACTCCAGTTTGTTGGATTCGTTGGATTGCTGGATTGCTGGATTGCTTACTTATGCATGCACATGTGTGTCATCATGAATATGCGAATGTGAATGAGATAGCGAGTTGCGCCAATCAACTGTGGCCCCCGAATAAATTCGAATTCGAATCTGACTCCGACTCCGACTCTGACTGTGACTCTGTGAAGCTGTGAAACCAAAAGATACATGGTATCTGCATCTCCAAAGACTCTGGCAATTGTCTGGGCAATTGGCTGCACAACCAGCGCAAACAATTGTGGGAAAGGTTATTCAAAAGTCATGCGACTGCCGCCGCCTGGGAAAATGTAACGAAAAACAGAGCCAAAGCTCTAAGCAACAAGCCAAAAGCCACGCTTTCCCGGACAGAGCAGAGAGCTACAAATTTATTAGCAAGTTTTCCCAGTGTCACATCCTTTCACTTTGCCAGTTGACCCGCCAGTTGGCTCTCCTCGCCCCCTCCTGTCCGCCATAATCAATAATTAAACTCACCTCTCTGATCAAGATAGACCAGTTTGTTTGTTTTTGGCTAATGGGTTGGGGTTCTGGGGCTCCGCCATAAATATCAAGCGTGTCAAATGGGTTTTTATGCGCCAAGTGCAGATACGTAGATGCGGATGCAGATACAGATGCAGATACAGATGCAGATACAGATAGAGACGCAGCCACACAGATACAATCTGCAAACCATTCGCATGTGTGGGTATATGTGGTGCAAATATTTCATTCATGACGCTTGTAAATCTTCTTTTGATTGCACTTAATACTTGTCACACAGCTCGGCAAGGAAAAAAAACATGTAATAAAAAAGAGAAACCAAACATTCCTGGCAAAGGCATGCACACACTCACACCAGAATACCCAGATCCTGGCTCAGGATCCGCCACATTGAGGCGGGGCGCAAAAAAAAAGGGAGGCGGCAAGCAAACTAACAAGAAAAACTGCCAACGGTAGGAAGAAAATCATAATAATCCTACATGTTTGCATTCAAATTGAGAATTTCTCATATGCTCCACCTGAATGGGAAAACGTACATATATGCCTTCCCTTGCATGTGTTTGTATCTCTGCGGGTGTATGGGTGAGGCTACACAGAGATAGAATTCAGGATATTTTAAAGCTTAGAAGATACTTTTTGAATTTTTATTATATTTCTAACATCTCCTCTTCCTCCTATTATCTCCTCTATATCTACTGCATTTATAAATAGTATTCGTTTTAATTTATAAATATTCCATGCCTTTTTCAAAAAGCTTTACTATTTATATTTAATATTTTTGTAAAGTTGGGAATATCTGTTATATAAAATATTATTTATTCTTAAAGTAAATACTCGTCTTTATTATTACTTTAAGGCGCATTTCTTGTATATTTCTAACAACTGTATTAACACGATTCCAATGAATTTATCTCCTATTATTTCTACTGCTTGTATAAATAATTAAGTATTTAATAAAATTTTCTCAATAAAAATGATAATTTAAATTTTACATTACTTCAATCTGACTGCTTATTCAGTCACATGTCGGGGATCCCAGGCCACTTAAATCGGAATTGCTACAAGTCGTGAGCTAAGAACCTGTTTTTCTTTCTCTGCAAATGTGAGACTGAGACTGAGTGAATATTTCTATCTCTGCTGGGAAATCTCATTTCATTTGTGCACCGTGCAAACACAGCACACACACTTTCAGTGCCCATATACATTTAGGGCGAGAGAGAGGCTGTCGGAACTGCCTTTCAGCTCTGCCAGTTAAAAATCATGTTTTTCAATGCTGAAGATTTTGGCTATCAGCAAAACCGAGCCGCAGGATAGGGGTCCTTGCTGGCAGGGAGCGAGGAGAGACACCTTTTACCGCAATTTATCGTGTGGTGAATCTCAAATCCCCTTTATCACACTCTCGCATGCAAATATGCCGGGGAATGTGTTGTCCCGCGCACCTCGGTTACTTTACTTTTATTTTTTATTTCCCCTGCGTTGGCATGGCGATTCAAGGCATTATCCTTGGCGGCTGGCAGCCTGGCGTTGTAAAACAAGAATTATGCTTTTTTATTGAAAGCGAAAGAGGGAGGGGAAAACAAGCAAACAAGTCAAGGTGCGCGAAATGTGCACACCATATAGATTTTTATCTCGGAATCTGTATTTGCAGGGCCTGAATAGCGGGGCTGTGAATGCTAAAAGGTGAGCGTAAGCTATTGAAAAACGGTAAAGGGACAAAGGACAAGGGAATCCGAGGACAGATTCATATTCTCCACCGTTCTCCATTATCTCAGAGTTTTTATCAAGGACAGAAATCTTGGCAAACTTATTACCAGATACTTGAAGGCTCTCTCACAGCTAATAAAAGCCAACTTCTTGTTCTCTGTCAGCTGGCTGCCAACTTCCTTTGCCTCCCTCCGCCTCTGCCAAGTGCCAAAAACCATAAAAAAAGTACCCTCATCCTTCCGAGCCCCACTCTCTCCTTCTCCTTCTGCGGAATATTCAAAGTGTCCTGTTAACAGTTTTGAAGAGAAACTTTTCAAATCTACAAATTGGTTTCGCCTCTAACCGCAAGAAAAAGATTCCCGAGCCTTTCTGACTCTCGCTGACAAATCCCTTCGCTTTCCCTGGCCTTTTCCCAGAAACGCACATACACGCACAGCCAGGGAAAATTTCACGCCGGGCCAAAGGCGAAGTGAAGTCAAGTCAAGTAACGGGGGGTGAAAAAAAGAAAGGAAAAGCGAGTACGGAGAGGGAAAAGTAAAGCAAAATCAAGCATAACACAGTCAAAACGTGGGGCTAACAACGCTAATACCCCAGGAAAATCCCAGCGAGCAGCGGGTAAAACTTTCTCAGTCTCCTTCGGATCCGGCTCCTTGTCCTCCCGATACCCATCCTTTTCTTTCGATCCCATTCTCCTTGTCGACCCTTTGCGACAAACAAATCCAGCCAGCAACTTTTGTGAAAAACTTTATGCATTTCACTGCTGATGATGAAAACAAGGACTGCTTCGGACGAAGGAGGAGCAGCAGGGGAAAAAAAAACAAACGTAATTCCAGCATTTTCTTGATTTTAAATTTACGAAAAGGCAGCCAGAAAAGAAAAACGGTTTGTTCTGAGCAGCCAGGACACATGTCCATCCCATCCGCCCGCGGCTCCGTTGATGCAGAGGGATCCTTTCTGGTCCTGGTTGGGGTTGCTGCGATGGAGCGATAACTTTTTGATGTTTTATGGCTGTCAAGTTGTTCTGTCGCCATGTCAAAATTTTATTATAAATTCCCCCGTCGCAGCACCGCATCTTGGCCGCATTTGCTTAGCCCACGCCTCAGCGTCATTGATTTGCATAAAAACGTTAACAAATATTTTCCATTTTATTATGGCAAAAGAGGAACCCACCAAAAAAAAAAGGAAGAAAAAAATAAAATGATAACAAAGCGCGGGTCGAGCCAGGGACAACGGTGGAAATTCAATATGTTTTGTCTTCAGTTTTTGTTTCATATTCCTTTTGGCGCAGACAAACGATAAAAGGGATGCAGATGAGGCTGCGTCTCGGGAAAGAAGAGCTTGGAATTGCAAGTACCCTTCAGGGAAAACCCTCTTACAAAGTTTTCTTCAAGTATTTAAGGTGGGAAAATATTACTCTTAATCTTTAATACAGAAACTATAGCACCGAAGTTTTATGATTAATGATTTTATTATTTTATTTAAAGACTGCAAACTGTGACAGCAAGTTTCAGGACCCGCGGCCATATCCAGGGTATTCATACATCAAAAACTGTAGCTGCCTTTGGGGCGCAAACAAGACAAACAAGTCCCTTTCGCTTTTTATTGTTGTTGCTGGCTGGCTGGCTGCTGCCGCTTGGTAAATATTAAAAATACATGTAAAATTCAATTTCTTGGCATGGGTTTGGGCTTGGGCTTGGGTTGGTCCTGGCCTGGTGTGTGTGCTTATGTTTGTTGACTCGCGGCTGCTTGTCGCAAATAAAATCTACATGAAAAGCTCGGAGAAAGGACTCTGCGGGGTCCTTGCTGCCCTCCCTCCTGCTCCCTCGCCCCGTTGACACTTTTGCTCCGACGAGCTCAATATAAATAAATAAAATTCTTTGCGGCTGTTTTGCGGTGTTGCCGGGCCCTGGCACCCCCAAACCGCTGCCGGCAAATTAATTGAAAATGCTTTGGCGCTTTAAATAAATTTTCCAAGCCAGATCGCCCCCAACAAAAGGAGGAAAAAAAAAAAAGTAAAAGCAATTTCAATTACACGAAAAAGTCATACTCGATTGAGGGGGAGGCACAAAAAAGGACGCCGAAATAATAAGACACAAAATCAATGACTGTGTTTGATTGAATCAAATGTGTGCCGTTGTGTGCAGCAATTAAGGCGATCTAAGGATAAATAAGCAGGCTGAGGCCGAGGTCTCCATGGAGTCTGCGACTAGAGCTAGACTTGGGCTGCTTCCCAGCCATTGGGACCGTCATCCATCGCTTCTCTTGCATTCCTGTCACGATTTTCGATTTGCTTTGCTTTTGAAGATGTCGCTCTCAAACCCGTACTGTGTGTGTGTACTTATTTACAATCAACTGGGCTAAATTGGGCTAAAACTTTTTAAAATGCCATACATCTTCGCCGGGGCTCGATTCGATTTTGTTGGCGGGGAAAAATCCTGAGAAACAAACGCTTAATTTAATTTATTTTGCGCAATTTTCCAATGCCGGTGCCCGGGCTCAGGCGGAGGCTCAGGCACAGCACGAACGGCTGCTCATTAATTTTGTTTTATTTCATTTTATTGGCGCATCAATCGACAGCGGGGCGTTCGAGAATCCCAATTTGAGACTCCCCGAGAGCTCCGCTTCGTCGAGGCAGAAAGTCAGCAATTTTTTGGGGCTATTTAGTGTTAAATTTTATGCAATTCACGTCTCACGTTTTCCATGTTGCTCGCTCGAACAGGCTTTGTCGGAAAAGCCTAGCCATCCTCCCGTTTCTGGCCATCTCTCTCATTATCGTTGTCATCATCATCGCAGGGGGCGGGTGGGAAATCTTTACATTTTCCGGAGGATGATAATTGAAATTGAACAATTCTAATCGATATTCTGGTGAGGCGTGAAATTTCCAGTATACCAAATCCCCTTAACTTGGCTTATCTTTGCTTTGCCCAGCCACAACAATGGGATTGGAAAAAAGAGCCCTAATGCCGAAGGAAGTTTTTAGGTCGACTTAACTTAACTTAAATGCCCTGCAAACACTCGTCGCATGTAGTGAGTGCCTGGCCTCGAGCATTCAGAATGTTAATTCACATCAACAGCCTGAGAGGACTTTGGATGGCGAATTTAAATAAAGAAACTTAAAGAGATTTTTAAATATTCATCCATATTTATGCATTATGCGAATGTTCTGGGGCAGGCTTGGGGCATATATTTTGTGTGGGAAAGTTTCTGAAATAATGCTCGAGTTCTCTTGGCAGACAACAACAGACTTCAATCTTTTGAATAGGCATCAAGTTTCAAGCAGGAAACGCTTCTCCATCTTCAAGGATACTCACATACTTAACAATGAAAAAAATACCCAAATTCGCGCACTTGAAGCTCCTCCAAACAGTGCTTACCTGCAAATAAAAAGAAATAAATAATATACGAATTAGAAAAAGAACAACAGCCAGGATGATGGATGGACGACTAGGGGAATGCAGTTGCCTGGGACAGCTGGAATTGCCGGGAGTACTCCCAGCAGGACTGACATAATTGATCAATATTTAGCAGGGCAGTGCCTTTTGTGTCGACAGGCAAAGTGGCAGACATGCAAACAGGTCATCAGGGCAACCTGGGGGCGTCCTGGCACGGATAATACCGATTGGGGCAGGGCTTTAAGGCCAAACTATTTGGCATAATTGGTTTCATCTAATTGCTTTCGGGCAAAATATCTGCCAACTGTGTGTGTTGTGTGTGTGTGTTGTGAAGCTCAAACAGCGAATTCATCATTATCTTTTAATTAATTTTCTCAACCGAACGATGAAAGTTTCCTCCAGAGCTTCATTTTCTTTTTCCTAGCACTGTTTTTTCGTTCGTCCTGTTTGTATGCCAAACACACAGCCAAAGGACAGCAATAAGCAGTGCTTTATTTATCTTGTGTCTGCTTTTAGTTTTTGGCCTCTGACAGTTTTCATGAAAACAGAATTTTCCTTTTCATTTTGCTGCTTGGCAAAATAATTACAAAACGAAACGAAATGGAGACGAGGCGAGGGCAGTCGAGGGGAGGCGCAGCGCGATGGCTGTCGACATGAAAAGTCTTATTTGTCAAATGGCTCAGAGACCAAAATTGGACTCGTCTGTTTGCCGTTCCCAAAAAAAAAATAGAAAGAAAGAAGGAAATCCCATTCCCTTCCCCCCCGCTCACTTGTTTGGCTTAAGCGGCTTACGTGAAAATCTCGGCTGTGGCGCTGCTGGGCCATATTCCCACGATGGTTATGGTTCTCCCTGATTAACATAATCACGGCAGAAGGAGCCGCCTGATCCATCGGTAATTTGGTTAGCCACAGAATCACATCAAGCCAAAATATCCCACAAGCAGCCACTTTATCGCGCTAACCAAATTATTGGAAAAGTGCATTCCTCACCAGGTTTCCGCCGCGCATGCGCAGCCGGCTCAAAGGTGTTGCCACAACGCGGCAATCACGACGAAGCGAACCGCCAACCGCCAACGACCCCGTTATGTGTGAGTAAGCCACATTCATTTCCCACTTGGTACACTGCGTTTCGGGGGTATAAAGCTGCCTAAAATATATGTAAAGATTATGAACTAGGTTCCTAGAGCCATTTCACTTCTATATTTTGATATTTTCCAGCTAATTGGAAACGTTTTGAAACTATAAATAAATCCAAGAGAATATTCTGTCAATGACCCTTGAGAAATAAATATAGAAAAATCATTATTCCCACCCATTAAGTTCATATTATCAACGCTTAATTCCTTTCAGGAATGACTCGCTTTTCCGTAAACTCAACCCAACAACAGCGTGACGCACTGTACCCAATCTTGTAACATATTTTCGTGTTTCAAGTCTTGGGGTCTTGGCTTTAGCTTTAGCTTCTGCTGTGGCGACGGCGGCGGCAGCTCTCAGACTTGTCAGTTTTAATAACTCTCCGCGCGGCGTCGGCAGATAGGCCGACTTTCATGGGGCGGGAGTTACGATTTTAAGCTGCAGGTTCATTAAACTTTCTGTGCTGACTGGGCCATAAATTAGGCATACGTGGGCATACACAGAATATCGATAATGTTCTCTGCCTCCTCGGCTTTATAGGCCATTAAAAAGTATGACTATGGACACCACTACTTCCACTCGGGGGCAGGCACTTGTGATATAATCTACGCTCTTGCTCTTTCATAATTAATGCGCATTGTCCTAATAATAACAGCAATTAATGCGTACGAGAATTTTGGATTCAACATCTGAAGCGAAATCAATACGGAGGGCCTTTTGGGTCTGCCCACGCGACTCGATTAAAAATTAAGCACACCCCCCGCCAGAGCCAAAGGCAGAACCAGATTTTGATAGTAACACTGGAAGAGAGAGAGTGGGAAAGACCCAAACGGGGGACTAACAAAATCAAAATCAATTTTATGTTTATGACACTCGGCTTTACGACCTCTTTTGTGGATCCACACACAGCGGGCAGCTTAAAACATGCATGACTCCAGCTCTGGTTTGGATTCGGATTCGGTCTCAGATTCGGCTTCGTGTTTGGGACTTTGGTTCTGTTGACCGATTATTATCATTGACTGTCCATCTAAGAGGTGGCCTGGATATATGTGTGCACTTGGAGAAAAGTATAGAATAAATGGGGAATGTAATTTGGGAATTTAGAAGGGTTTCAGGAAAGTTAAGCTCATGAAACTCTTATTATTTAAAGGTAGGAACGGTAAGAGTATAATTTCTCTAGAGGTTTTTAAAAAATAATCTTTTACATCCTCCCAATCTTTATGATTTCTTAAAGGAATATTCTTCCAATTGAATTTATTTGGAATACATTTAAGTTCCGAGTGTATTTATTCCCACATGTATTTGCAGAGGTCAGAGGTCCAAGGGTTCATATAAAAAATGTCATACGTTGATTTTAATGGCGTCAATCTGTGCAAACAGTCGGACATTTCGCTCCTGTCTCGCCCCGGCCCGTCTGTGTTTGCATTTATAATTTGTTTGTGTATTGATTTACATGTTCCCGCGCCATCAGTCTTGCTCCGATTTCGCCGGGAAGTGAATTGTTTATAAAGCCTGCATAAAAATTGCAGACAGTCCGTCGGAGTTGAAGCCTCCTCCTGTCCCCGTGTAGTTCCTCTTCCCTCCCAATGGAACATATTGACACATTCGAGTCCACGACTGATTGCTATATAATTCCAACTGTCCCCACCAATTGCTGTCGGGTTGTGTGTGGCTGTGTGCTGTGCGTGTCTGTCTCATTAGGAATGCAAATGTTAGTCCTTGTCCGCCCTTAATGTGCTATTAAATTTTCAGCCGATATATGCCATTGATGTAAATTCGAGGGGCCTGACATTTCGGTTATTGGGGATCATGTATCGCAATGTGTTGTGTGTGTTTGTATGGCCAAATAGTTTCCCAGGCCCCGCTGGACGGATATCAATCATTAAGGTGGAGCAGGAGCAGTAGCAGTCTCAGTCCCTTTAATTGCTGACCATCGAAGCGAAGGGAGAAGCGTTGAGTGGTCGCTCTTGGGAACGCTCTATCTGGTGGCATCTACACTATCTTTTTGACTTCTATCAGCGACTTTAATCTCGCGACGTTGCACTTTGTTCGTCGCCGGAGGGTTCTTTTGTCTGTCAAGGGCACTACCACCACTCGCTGCTCAGCGAGGCATGATGACTCGATCGTCTTTTGGTTGCACCTACAAAAGAGGCTTTTCCTGTCTTTTCTCTGTTGATAACCTTTGCGTGGGCTGGTTTTTATCACTGAATACCCATCAATGGCTAGGCATTAGGCCAAGGGATAGAATTTTTCCTCCTACGGCTATAAGGTAAAAGGTTTCTGGGAAGTGTTGAAACTAGCAGGGGAATCCATTAAGTGACTACAATTTGAATACATTAAGAGTTCAATTAAAATCAAGCGTAGGAAATAAAGTAATTTCCTTTTTTTTAAGCAGTCTAAAGAAATCTATTTAAGCTGAAAATATTCTGAACAATCTATCGTAATTAACCAACATTTTCCTTGACCTTAGATAATTTAACGTCTAAAGAAATATCCCACAAAAATCGTTTGTATTTCCAGATTCTTCTAGGCCACTTTTTCCGCTATATTTCCCACTTCATCTTTCACCTGAGAGGCTTTCAGGGCACGTGTCCAATTCTTAAAATGCAATCAAGCGGCCAGCAAAGGCCATTCTCTGCCAGTCGTCCAGGTATTTTTAATATCTGGCCCAGATTGTGGCCGCTGACTTACTGCTCTACTGTGCCGCTGTGAGCATTAAAATTAGCTTAAATTTTAATTATAGCCAAGTGCCCATTAGGGCCTCGAGCTGCCCGGCTGACTGGCCCACTAATGAAGTTCAAATATTCTTTTCGGCCAAACTCCAGATCAAAACCTGAACCTGAACATTTTATGCTAATGACAAATGCTTTTATCTCTGGCAGAACAAAGCCAAAGGAAAACGAGAAGGAGGATGGAAAACGAAAATTATAAGCAACCTGCTGCTGCTGCCGCTGCTGTCCGGCAGGAGCTTTCCTTTTCGGGCTGAAGCCGCTGCCACTGCCACCCCAGTGACCCCACGCTGACCCTAATCATTATGCCGGACTGACCCGGCGCCAAGTTGGTGAAAAGCTGCAGCTCGGGGACCGTGAAAATTACACGTTTTTTTTCCAGCCTCGGAGGTTACAAATATTACATGCCAGGTGGGTGTCTGGGTGACTAAATTTATGCATTTTTTCTATGTGGCTTTAATTAAATTTCTCTTTTTATTTTTTGTGTGTATGTTTCTCTTTATTTTTTGGCATTTTTTGTCGGTTTCTACCGTGGCCGCTAATTTCCACGTTTAGGCTCGTCTAATGCTTCCCCTGCTGCGGTGGGCTCTGTGTTTCTTTATTCAAATGAGAAAATATGTGGGTCTGCCGCCCACCCCCCGGCGGGTGGGTGAGGTGGAGCGGGTCTAATTGGCCCGACCAGAGGTTTATTATATCAACATTTACTCTGCTTAATTTGCCATGTCTCACCCAGCCAGAACATTCTGACGCCAGCTGTTTGATTATGGAAATCGATTAGCAAAGTCCTTCTAATGAACTAGAGCACAGGACACGGATCAGCGAACCACATGTCCAGGCAGCGACCGAAATAAATTCATAAAGGGAAACCCATGCATGCACGCAGGTAGAGAGTGTATAGAGTCATATCCCAAACAAAACACAAAAAAGGACGCGGGGCAAACAATAGGAGATAACCCCGAGATAGAGAGACGGTGGAAAATTAATGGGAAAAATGGGATTCCTCTCCTACATCGTTTGTGCAGCTGATGAAGGCATTAGGGTGAAAGCAAGTGCAACGACTTCATTTCATTTCTAGATAGAATGTCGCAGTGGGGAACTATGTGCCTCATTTCAGGTTTTTATGTCCAGCTGCGGCTATAAAATTGGAATTAATTAATTAAATACAACGCAATAAACCCCGAGACTGACCAGACAAGTCTATCTGATTTCAATCTAATGCCAGAAGAGAGTAAAACCTCACACGTTGCAGGGTAGAGGGAAGGGAAAGTGTGTTGAAAATGAGCAAAGAAATTCTTAAATTGTTTTTATATTTGTTTGTAAGCAAGCATTTTTCAATGCTCTCCAGAAACAATCCAGAGTCAGTGGCCTTCAAGTCCCTCGGGAATATTATATCAGTTGCTGCTGTTTGGTTGCTTATCGGCAGAAATAAAGCCTCAGGAAGCTGGAAGAAATAATACCATTTCTTAAATTGATAACAATTTATGTTCAAGCTCAAGTTAAAACATAAATATACTTTTGCTTTGTTGAAGATCTGGTTTTATTTCCATATAGCTGCTCTCTCATTGCCGTCACAGATCGGCTGGAGCTTGACTTTGGGTTTAACCGTTCGCCGATCGCTGAGCGGGCAAACGATCGTAAGCGCTCTGTTTTCTCTGTCTCTCGGCCGCTGACTCATTCCGCTGAGCGGAGAGCGCAAGTCATAGAAATATAGAAAGACGACTTGCTAATTACAAATACAAGTCGCCAATAATGAAGAGTGAAATAGCAAAACAGCTAAAAAAACAACTTGGCAGTTGATGTAAAAACCAAAACCGGGTTCGTCAGCTTTTATTATTGTTTTTTGCTTTGCTGTATTTTCTATATTTTCTGTATTTTCGCTTATCAATTCACCGAAAGTCTTACAAATTAAACAAAAAACAAAGCTCAGTGGACAAACGCCCACAAAAGCGGCGAATCCACAACAATGAAAGTCAAATGTGTATGACTCTCGTCTGTCTGTCGCATTGTAAGACACTGCAAAAATATATATAACAAAGGTCGTGTATGACAATTCATTTTGGGCAACTTTTACCGCCTGCAGTTGAGCGAGTGGCGGCCATAACAATAACAGTTACGGGGAGCCGCAATTACAGCTACTTTCTAACGTGACCAAAGACCTGAGGAGACCGAAGAGCCATCTTGAACGTTTGCAGTTTGCCGTTTTGTACCTCATTTTTCCCTTTTTCCCGCGTCGTTTTTTCACCTTTATTTTTCTGAGCATTTTTTGGCAGAAGTTAAGTAGACTGTTAAATGACTTCCGCAGTTTTACCTCTGCAGACTCAAAGACTCACATTTTTTGTTCGTTTTGTTTCGCGCCATTGTTGTAGCCCCTTTGAGAGCTTCTCGCCTTTGATTCTGGGCCACAAAGGAAATAGTTTGAGCCAAATCCCCACTTGAACTAGTTACTAGGGAGTTTGAGAGAGGTTTTAGTATCAAAGAAATTAGTAATTAGCGTATATTTTTTAATTGGAGTATATAGTATATAACTGATAATTAGGCAATATACTCGACACTTGGCCTGATAAGCTTTAAACTTGTGATAGGAGGTCCGGCTTGTTCTTATAAATTTAAAAACATTTCAGTATTTATTCCATTTTGGGTTTTTCATAAAAACCAATGTACCAGATAATATTCTATTCTAAGAACAAGAAAAAACCAATAACCATAAAATATTCGATTTTAAGAAAGGGAATAACCATGATAATAAATATCACCATACTGAAAAATATACATCTTTAGCAATGTCAAGGGATATGCTTTTATTTGATATTATAATAAGTTTACATTAAATACAGAGTATTTTTTCTACCTTAAAAACATAAAACTTAATAAAAATATAAACAGATATTTTACTTAAATATAAAATATAAAGTTGTGCACTTATTTTTATAATTTTTTAAAAAGATGGGAAAGTTTGAGCAATTTCCATATCCGCTCCACCTGAAACCCGACTTGTGGGAAACCTGTTGTTACAAACAAAGAATCTTCTTTTGTTTTCCCTTCAATATTTACATTTACATCTACGATTACAAAACCCATAAGATTATTAAATCTGGTAAAACCACTACGAAACCAAGAATCTCATTATACTGCCTTGATTCAGCATTGCTATATCCTCAACCTCAAAGGTTTTATAAATCATTTTCGTTTAATTGCACAAATCGGAATTGCATTACCCAGAAATACCCATCGTCCGAAGCTTCTGAGCAAATAAAAGTCCCCGCTTGTTGAACAAAAAATAAAAATAAAAATAAAACCTGTTGAGCGAAGCTCTCTTTTGGAGTAAATAAACTTTGTTGTGGCTTATTGCTTTTCAAAACAGGTTTTTATTTTGGCCAAAATGGCAAAGCTTGGGGTGCGTAAGGCTTAAATTCGATTTTTCTTCTTTGTTTTGATATTTTTTTTGGGTCTTAAGCCAAGGCCGAAATGCACTTGCTGAGAGGGGCTTTTCCACCTGCAAGTGCTAGACTTTTCACCGCACATTTCCCACCGGGAAACCCAGGAAATACACAACAAGTGACACACACACACCGTATGGGCAAATTGTGCAACAACAGCAATGATTGTTGTAACAGTTATTTTTCACTCGCCGGAAAGAGATGAAGCTAGCGACACGCAAATGAACCGCAGTAATGGGCAATATCGGTGGATCTGCGGATGGGAGGGTATACAAGGGGCACTACAGGGGCACTGGAGGGGCACAGCGCGAAACTCGCGCCAAGCGAAGCTTAGCACAAAGCACAACGGACGGAGGAGATAGTGTCCAGAGCGGGATGCCCGCCTGGGGCCTGGGCTCAAAGTGTAATGCGAACACGACGACGTAAAGACTTACCGTTTTATTTACTATAATGTGAGGTTAGCTGCTGCTCCGATCTGGCGATCTCTTTCGCAAATATTAATATTTGTTAGCGAACAATCACGCACTTGTCTCTTGCTCCCCCGCTTCGCTTTTGTTCACACTCTGGAGCCGCGAAATATATATTATAATGCCTTTGGTTGAGCGGGCGCTACACTTTCACACATTTGCATTTAATTGCGCGCCGTGTCTTGGTTTTTGGGGCCTTTTGGCTCCTTCGCATCGGTTGCCAAATCGCTGGCCGCTTAACTGAGACAAACAAAGGCGGACCACAACATACGAACGCGCGAGTCTGGCTTGGGGAAATCCAAAAAGTCTCAAACAGCGAACAGCACGTCCGCCCAACGTCCGTTTACGTTCACGCTTCGGGAAAAACTGAGAGCTGCCTGCCGTCGACGGCGCATACTTCGGTCCTAAAACAGGGTGTGAAACGCAGAAGTCGCCGTTGGGATACTGTGTATCTCAAGCCGGAGCGATTCATCAGCTGGAATTTCAGTTTCAGCTCTAATTTCAGTTTTAAGTTTACTTTTCACAACAACAGTGCGTATGAGTGACGAGCTTTAAAGCCATTGCGTATACGCAATGTGCAAGAGGAATTATGCAAATTCTTAAAATGCTTAAAAATTGTTATCAAAAGAACTAAATTTAAAATAGTAAACTATTTAAGGTTTTAGATAATATGTTTAAATTCGAATCATAAAATAATATTTGATTTATTTAAATTTTGAAATTAAAAATTATTAAAAGTTTATATTATTAAAAATATATTTTAAATTAAATAATTTTAAATAAAAAAGACTATTAAATGTTTATATTATTATTCAAATATTTTAAATAATTTGTTTTAATATGCATATTTTAATACTTAAGACGGCCAGCTTAAGTAATTTTATGAAATCTCCTGAGATATTACAGAGCTTAGAAGATTCCCACTTAACCACCAATCGAGCATACCTCTTCCCTCACTCAAAGGTATCGCAAAGAGAGAACAATCTTATAAACCGAAGCATAAAAGATACTTTTATAGCATACAAGAGCGCCGCACACGAGCCAGCAAAATCGCATGCGATAAAAGTGAAAACACGAGCGAGAATGTAAAACTCCCACGAAAGGTGTTCGGCGAGTATAAGAGTTTAAGAGAGATTTGTTTTGTTTTTGGGGGGAAATGCCGGCAGTTGTTGTTGGCCACGTTAGTTCTTATTAGCCAAGTTGGACCGGTTGAGAGCATCTCGCCTAATAACAGTGATTATGGATTTATTAGTTGATTAGTTAGTTTCTCCCCCAGTCCCCGGCCAGCGTTCGAGTCGTAAATGTAAAATGTAAAATGTAATTGCCAGCGCACGTAAGAGACATGTTGGCAATTAATTTTACAACTCGCTCACCTACCGTCCACCCCCCCTCCGCTCTGTGGCATGCGACTTAAATGAAGTGGAAGCGATGCAATTGTTTGTGTGCTTCCTTCCACATCATGGGAGGCAGCGTCCCCAGAGGGGGAACGTAGAGCCAAGTGTGAAATGGAAATTATATGGCTTTGCGAATTATTAAGGGTTTTGAGGTAATGTCCTTATTATCCTTATCCTAAAATTGTGATATTGAAAGGGATATTCATCCTGCCGATTTTTTACTTTAACGTTAATTTGATCAATACAATTATTATAATTATAGAATATTTATAATTTTCGGTTTATTTCAATTCATAATTTGAATATTTATTTAGGGCTATTAAATATTAAACAACAAATAGTTTAAATATATTTAAGTATTTGTTAGCCATCAAAAATCCATATAACTATTTTTAAAGAATTTTAAAATGCACGTTAAATCTATTACTTTTAGATCTACCTGCTTTCTTGAGTATTTCTTGCTCACATGTCAAACTGAATATTATTCATACTTGTTTATATATTTGCCCAAAATTATTTGAGAATTCAGGTAGTCAAAATACTTTCACTCTCTCTCTCTTTCTCTTAACTATTCATATTTCGTAATTGTTTGTTTTATTATTCCGCCTGCTCATTTACCAATTCTCCTTTACTTCTCATTTGAAATTCCTAGTATCCCTGTTCCTGGCCAGGATAAGTATTTCAGATATTACCCAAGTATGTAATTTCGACCGACGTGGAAATTCCTGCAATTTCCCATTCACGGTTCCCACATGGGAAAACGCACATCACGTAAGCTGTCGTTTCGGGAGATTTATTCCTCATTTGCTTTGTTTATTGTTGCTGCAAAATTTCACTTTGAATTGTGCCGAAAATTTAATTTGATTTCATTTTCATCAGGGCGACACATAAATAGTGCAACAAATGAATTTTGTACGTGCCACAAATGCCGGAGGAGCCAAAGTAAATATATGTGGAGGAGGATACAGGAGGAGGAGGAGGCCCAGTCCAGGCCAGGACAGGCCCACATGTGTTGCAGGCTCAGATTTGTGACCATTTGTGCGTGGTTGGCCACGACACGCAGTGCCATAAATTCGAGATTCTCAATAAACTAATGGCAATTGGTATCCGAAAGATACATTCGTTGCGCTGCCCGCCGCTGTCTCGCTAACGGTGCCGCATTCGTTCTTGGCGAGAGATGCGAGGTTGGATGTTTTTCCACAAAAATATAACTTGAAATATGAATATTTTGTTAATAAATAAATTCAACTCTTAATATATTAACTAAGGTATTTTTTAATATTTGATTTGTTTCAATATGCTGATAGTTGATCTTGAAATTAGTTTTATAATTTTTAAGTGTCCGAAATTGATATATTTTGTATTAATAAATTTCTAAAGTGAAATAAGATCCTGGGAATCCTTTTAATATTTTCATTTAATATAAACAATTCCCAAAAATATACGTGATTTATTTTATTTTTCCAAAGGCTTTCCCAAACATTGAATATTTTCTTTAAAAAGAGCCTCATCTCTGGTTCTAACATCCGACACTCACGTACAAAATTATTTCTGCTGCCTGCGTTATTAGTTTTTCCTTTCACTCTCCTTTTCCCCCACTCTCTATCTCCCCGCATCGGTCTCTTTTCAATCCTTGTGACACTTTTATCACACACGTTCGACTCATCAAAAAGTTAACGACGATAATGACAAACATTTCAAAGGCAAACACTCCGAGGCATGCAACCGAGCCATAAGCAGTCCCCGGGACCCACAACCAGAACGAGATCCAGATCCCTCCAGCCATAGGATCCCCTCCGGCCACAGTCATTCCCCTGTGTGTCCGCCGGGAGATAAATATCTGGCATATAATGCCCGGCGTTGTTGTTGGGCAAACACCTTAATTAACTTTTTTCATGAACATCTTGGCTTGCCAGCGCCAATCGAGCGACTTGGCTTATTTATTAGGGTTATTTGCTCTACGAGTGCCATGGGTTTCTGTGTGTGTTCGCCGTCCTTTTACACACACACGCACACTCACACATGGGTAACTACCTGCTCATTTTCACCTGAGTACGTGTTAATTTTGTATATTTATCTTTCTGTTTCAGGGTTTCTGCTCCCCGGCCAAATAGAAAGATTGTATTAATTTCAACGTAATCGGGGATGACAGGGGGATGGGTCCAAGTCCGAATTCCAATTAACAGTTGCCAGCTTCTTTGGCCCCAAAAACAAAACAAAGACATAACCCCAAGAACACCAAAAACAACAACAGAGATGGAATTGTATCTGACACGTTCAACTTTGACGTTGACTTTGGCATTCCTTGTACTCGCAGCCTCACTCTTACCTCTCCCCCGAAGGTTTTTCCAGCCTGCCTTTGGCAACGTGGGAAATGCAAATGGCAAGTCGGAGAAGTTACCAAGTTTTTGGACAAACACACACATGGAGAGATATTGAGAGAGAGAGGAACAAACAAAGGCTTGGAAACGGATCCGGTCCATAGGGGAATAACACTGAAATAATAAATAACAGGTACTTTTTTTGCTGGATTTTTCCAAAGATTTACGACGAGAAAACAAGCCTTGGGAATAATTATTTTTCCTAAGAAAGAGTTAAATAAAAATTCCCAATTAATTTAGAATTAATTTAAGATAATTAAAAGGTCCGTATTTTGAATATTTAATTTTGAATAGGAAAAAGAATTTATTAGGAAAGAGTTCTTTAATTGCAACATTATTTTCTTTACAGAAATATTCAGCTTAATTATCAAAAACTTATTTACAATTCTTTCTGATTTTCTTTTACGGAAAATCACATTATTTATTATATAATATTATTTTAAAATAATACAAATCTTTATATCTTTAGGTGCATATTTATCTTGCCAGTGCAAGTGTATATCCGCATTGTTTCTTTTTTTTTACTCCGAACTCTCATATTTGTTTGTTTTGGCCCACTCACACCCACTTTGACCCTGTGCCCTTCCTTTCCCTTTCCCTTTCGTTATTTCCAACTCCGACATTATTGTTTTTTCATATTTTGCCTCTTTGTTTATGCCATAGCTGTCAGCTCGCCTCGATATTTGATACGATTTCGTGCGAGTTCCGTTCGGTTCGTCGGCTTCTGGATGGGCCGTCGTCTTCTCAGGTTTGTACTCGCATGTATTTACCCAAAAAAGGCGTTGAAATATGCATAAGGGACTTCCCCATTTCCAATTTCCACGCCCATCTCAAGTGGCAGCGATGCATTAGATGCCTCGGCACATGCGCAACATCTGTGAATGTTGCAATCTGCTGCTGCATCGCTGCAACTGGAAGCTTGGCCGGAAGTTTCGCATCTCTGAGCCGCCGCATCACGAAAGCAGATGCCATTCTCCGATTCCAGATGACTTTCGCGAATGTAAAAATAATTTCCCATCAGCCGTAAGGGGGAGGGAGGCGGCTCATGCAAATTATGCGATAAATGAAGCGTGGATGGTTCGGGAAGAGAGGTGGCTGCCCATAGGCAGGAACTGCTAATCAGGCAAGAAACTGGTCCAGACCAGTTGATGTCATTGCAGCTAGTTATTATCTAGGTGCTAGGGCTTAAGGCATTTCTTGTTTTTATGCAGAGGGAAAAAATGTAGAGAAGAAGCAGGTATGATTAAAAGGAAAGTCATTGCTGAGATGTTGCTGGTATTTCTAGAAAACCCAAAGGATGAATAAATCTTGAAATACAGAGTTTTCTACAGGAATAAAACAACCTAAAGAGTAATTATATTTTCCTTTTCCAATTATTCCCTTTTTTTAAAGGTGTATAAAGTATCTCAAGCAGCCACATAAACATCCTGTCGCGTGGCGTCAACGATTAGGATTTCCTAGGAGCCAATGCCACTTGAGCCGATTCACGGCGTTATCCCAAAGCATTTCATAAATTTCCCGATGCTTAATTGATGCTTCCGCTGCTGGCAAAGATCAAGAAGCACATTCTACAAACAAAGACAAAGGCGGAGTTGTAATTTATAAGAAAATTTATTAATTCAAATTGTGTTGCATGGCCCATTTGGGAAGAGTTGATGCCACTGTAGCTGTTGCATGAAAATAAACAACAGAAGGGAAGCTTCCCTTGTGTAGGGGGAGGGCTAGGGATTCGTTTGTGATATCCTCAGAAGCGGAGTTGACTTCCCAAATCCACGTTGACATAATTTGCGCCACATGTGTGTGCAGCAGCAGCAGCAGCAGCAGCAACATCACGAGCAACATCCAACAGACTGTGGCATACGTTTCAGCGGTTGCCAGGGCCAACGCTTCTTTGGGATAAAGTTAAAAATAAAAATTCGTTTTAAACACGTGCGAGAAGTAGCTGCTCTGGGGGAGAAACGGCTCCCGAATGCAACAACTCCAGACTCCAGACTCCAGACTTCTTTGGGGAGTCTCCCACTTTGACTGACAATTAATTTCAATTGCGCATTCGCGTTAATCGCCCTAAAAAAAGGGAGATTCGAGCCATCTCCATTGCAGCAAACTTACTTAACTTTTCACTCGCTTCCCTCCTGGCAAAGATATATAGATGTAAATATGCGGAGTGTATTTTTTGTAGCGCTTCGCAGTGTGTCGCCTGCTGCTGCTGCTAGAGATTAAAAATATAAGTGACAGCCCTGCGGAGGAGGCTGAGGGACTGGGAAATGTCAAGTTCAAGAGTCATTACAGCTGCTGCCAGTGCCAGAAAGTGTGACGTACGCTCGAGTAGAATAATATTCATAGATAGGAACAGGGGAGCCTGCAGCTGGATAGTGGATTAATTTTGACGTTTATGAGGGCGGCTCAGAGTGCTCTAATTGATTTAAGGGGCGCACGCATTATGGAAAACTCATCTACCAAGTGGACCTTATTCCAGGAGAGGGGCACGTGGTGCCCACGGCTTATCAGCGGTGCGGCGGCTCAAAAATTGAATTAAGTGCACAGGCCGCGTAAAAATCACGTGCATTCGATGGGGTCAGACACTGAGAAGAAATAGAAATAAATATAAATAAAAGGGAAAATGAATATTGAAGCAAAATAAATCAGTTTTGTGTTAGGAAGAAGCCTTTGTTTTCTTCAAAAAGTATTCCCAAGTAAAATCTCCTCCATATTTGTTTTAAAAATCTTTATCAAATAGTTTTCTTAGGTTCATTAATTAATTAACTCAATTTTATTATATTGTTCAATAATATTTAAAGTTCCAGCAATAAGAAACTGTATTTATTGTTTTAGAACATCTCAAAATATCTTAAAATCAAATAAAATACTTATAATCCCCTTGTGATGAATGATTTTTTGCTGTGCCGCTGAAAAGGGAGGGCAAACAAAAAGAGGTCCTGCGAAGGCGTTCGAGCCGAGGATATATGTATGTATGGCAATGGCAACGCCAACTTGCAGTTGTTTGCCTGTCTTTTTCGCTTCGAGGTGGCTGTTGTTTGCAGTTGGCCGCCGCCTGCCCTGCCTCACGTCCAGTTGTTGGTGTTGCTGATGCTGTGCCGCCCCTGATGGTGCCCCCGGCGGGCGACCTCTTTGTCCGCCTCGCACGTTCCGCGGTAAAGTCACGTATTTTCCAGGTAATTTACGTTGGGCGAAACTGTTGCCACCAATATTTCTGGCCATGTTGGCCGTTGATTTTAGCCGCGTCTTCATCGCTACTGTTGCTGTTGTTTTTCCCTTTCCCTGACCCGGTTCCAGGCCCTTTTCCTGTTCCTGCTGTTACTGCTGCTGTTCCCCACTCCCCAGTCCGTGTGCATGAAATGCGTTTTTTGGCCTCTGTACGTGAGCGTTGTCCTTTTGCTCCTTGCCTGGCTCCCCGGTCGCTTATTGTTTTCCACGCCTGGCCCCGTTATCCTGGCCGAGTGCAGCGAAATGTGCATAACGTGACCGGGTTTCTTAGTTGGCTTTTAGCAGTCCGCGACGAGTACTCGAAAGTGCACGGGACACAGGATGCACTTCGTTCGCCTTCTGCTGATATTTCACTTGAAAACTTTTCGACAACTTTCGGACATTCAGCTGCCACGGATACTCCCGCTCAGGACTCTGAGTGAGAGTTTGCGTCCTGCTGAGTTGTTTGTTTGTGATGCTGCATCTGCTGCTGCTGCTGCTGATGCTGCTGCGGTTGTTTGCGGTAAATTAAGTTGCTGCCATTGAAACTGCACTTGAGTTAATCGTTTAATTGGTTCATGTTCCGCGGAAAAAGGTAGTTGCTGAAATTGATAGCCCAACTTTTGAGCGGATGATCCAGCCAGGCAAAGATCAAGCTCAAGTCCCTGACCACTTGGCGGGGTGCCATTTCATTTAATGGGCCAAGGCAGCTCTCCCGCATAAAAGTCAAGAATTAAAATTTATGCGAACCCTCGTGTTTTATGAGATCCGTAAAAAAACGTAACAGCGGGAATAAATAAATTAATATTTCAGCTCTGAGTGGCACTCGATCCGACATTGTTTTATGGTCAAGACTTGTTCCGTGTTGTTGGCCCTGTTTTATGATGGGTTGTTAATTTTTAAATGCACCTCGCCCCCCATCGCCATCTCGGAGGATTGCTGCTATTTCTTCTTTTTTTTTCGCCACCGCGGTATTTATGTGCGATCTGGGCCTGGTGGGGGAGGTGCTCAAGTGGAAGCTGTTGATTTTATTTTCAGAAAGAGAGCACGCGAGTCTCGGAATCAATACGGAAGGTGGCTGGAAAAAGGGTGAGCATGTACTTGCCATAAAATCCCATGAAATATTTAAACAATCAAACTGCGAGCGAAGCACTCGGCCGGGCCCAGTGATGGTGTGGTTATGGGTGGTTAAAGTTAGCGAGTCTCCACTTTTGCACCTGCCAACTGACAGGAGGAGATGCTGCTGTCTCGGCCTCGCCTTCCACCATTTCAGCCGGGTAAGCTTATTTAGCAGTTTCCGTTTCCGCTTGCCGTTCAGCTGGCACATCCTGTGTGCTGGATATACCCGAAGAAAAATATATTTAAAGCACTTGAATAAAATATTGATATTGTATTCCTTTTAAACATCTTTTAAATATTCTATTTATTTGTAAAAAATGTTTCTTGTACAAATTTAAATTTTTAAATCCATTTTTTTAGATTTAAAATTTCTCAACAATAAATTTATAAGATATACATTTTTTCCAGTGCCCTCACTCACCTTCCTAGGGCCTTTCGAGTCGTCTTGTGCAAGTTTAATGCATTTAACGCTTACATTCAGCCCTCGAAATTGGCAGAAACGGAGCGAGCAGCGCCCGCCCAGCTGTCGATTGCCTTGTCGGTGGAGTTTTTCGTGCTCCTTTCCTTTGTCTGGCTGGGCACTGCTGCTGTTCCAAATTCTTTGGCGGAATTTCACCGAAATTGTTGCCAAACAAACGAATTAAATTTCGAGTACGAGATGGCAGCGGCAACGGCAAGCCACTTGAACTATTTATATCATTTCTCCTTTTTTTTTTTGTGTCTGTTGGTAGCCAGAGGAGAACAAATCCCGGCGCTCATTGAGGTCAGATCGAATTGCGCCTGGGTTGCTGTTGTGTGTGGTGACATTAGCGCAGGACACCCGCTGTGCGTGTGTGTGTGTGTTTGCTGGGTGGCCAAAAAATAAATGGTTACAGTTATTGCTTTACTGCCATTTGCCACCGCACGCTGAGCTCCGCCCGAGATGTTTATTTCCCAGGATAAGGATGTGCAGAGAGGAAAACTATCAGTAACATAATATAAGATGAGATATAGGAACTAAATAGTTGGAAATATAGATAAAAGATATAAATTTTGTAAAAGGAAAATATTGAAGAAGATTTTAAATAATTCCGAAAGCTTTAAAAGCTTTACATGATCTTTTAAATTGTGTTTTAATCATAAGAAATTATAGTTTTCATCTCCGTGTACAGACTCACATATGGATAGCATCGTCAGCAGATCGGATGGCATCTGTTGGCTGGTTGGATGGTTTTGCTAACTTCTTCTTTACTCCATTTGGTTAATTGCCAGCCTTGGCTAGTTTTTAATCTTCTAATGGTCCAGGGTTCTTTTTTGCCGATGGAGTTTCAATCGATTTGCCAATTATTCGAATCATTCCAAGCAATTCTTTCCTGCCCAGCAAAACTTGCCCATCGTTTTCAGGTTATTTTCCTTTTGGATTTAAGTTCAGCCATGCAAAATACTGGCTGACCGGAACGGAGCAAAAAAGGACGATGCCAAGCGGAAGCGGAAATAATATTCCCCCAGCTCAAGCAGCGGAAATGATTTATTAAAAAACCGGCCGGCAGTCAACTGAAGAATCATAATAATCGCAACAATAACAAAACAACAACAAATGTTAGCTGGACGAGAAAAATGTCAGGAATAAAACTTGCGATTGTCACACAATATATTGCAATAGAAATCAAAGCAAAAGGAAAAGTCCGGCAAAAGTTTAGCAATCATCGAACTTCTTGTACACTTTTCGCAGTGTTCTATGCCAGGGATACTGGATATGGCATATACCCCGCCTCTGGCAGGCCCCAATACAATTGCAGGACAATTACAACAACGAGGGAGGATTTGCTGCTTAGTGACACAGAAATTCAGATTCTGTTGCTGACAGTTGGAGGAATAAAAGATACAAATGGAGCGCAGCGAGCGGAAAAAGTGGAAACCCAGGCAAAATATAGTATCTTCCTGCTGCGCTTTAAGCAAGGTCTGGGCGAGGTCTTTAAGTGCGATTAATCCACTTTCACATCCCAATTGATAATTACCGGGCACTCCCCTGAATGTGAAGTGGATTTTCCAATTATATTTTATCACTTATGCAGTCTGTGTAGGTATTAATTTGGGATTAATGTTACAGCGACTTCCTGCCGCCACTTCCACGTGCCTCTGCGAGTATCTTTATCTCGCAGACGCGGATGGAGATGCTCACTCCCCCCTCGGACACATGTCAATTAGCAGGAAACATCTTTATCATTAATTATAGCTCGACAGCAGCAGCCGTTTGGGGGGAAGCTGCTGCTGCGGAGATTTTGTTTTCCCATCTCCATTCAATTGTGGAAAGGCAGTCGAGGGAGGAACCTGCTGCATTGGTTGGATAAACAACGCTTTGCGGCTGCATTGCAAATTGAATTTGGCCAAAGCTCTCTTATCACTTATCACTTGGCTAAGCCGGCGGCAACGAGACGGGCTGCCTTCGCCCGAGTGCACAACTTGCAAAACTAATTAGCAGCCAAGTCAGTCAGGAAAGTGTACTCTCAACATGGGTGAGTTTTATCCTGGCAGCAGGATCAGACGACTAGCTCGCTCGGAGGGGATGGGGATGCCATCAACCCATTTGCCAGATGCACACACAAGCTAATAAATTCAACTATAATCCGGCATTGTTGCACTAAGTACTCTTCATATTTACACAATTTATACACTGTAAAAATAGCTTTAAAGTGTTGGAATGAGAATTAAGAGATTTTTAGTGGATACACCTATTAATGCTTTACCATTTGCTTTATTTAATAGGTTTTATTATCAGGCTCTTAATTTAAACAGAATATCAAAAATATTACTAAAGTTCTTTTTATTTTCTCTGAATACCTTTACATTAATTTATCCCAAACTACTCCTGTTTTTTCTATCTGCATGCTAGGTGTGTCTGTGTGCACCACATTTGCATTCACATTTATGCAGCCGACAGGCCTCAGATGCATGACTGAAACTGGCTAGGAGATGCGGCCACAGACAGGAACACCAGACAGCCCCCTCCAAGCCGGAGTTTGCTTCTGTCTTGTGCTACACCAGCAAATGGGTCAAAAAAGTAGGAGGATGGAGAAGGATGCTCATCCCGCAGGAGCTCTGCTCCGCTCCCCTCCAGGCGACGTTAACCGCATGTGAAAACTTAACTTCCGGTGACATAAACACTGGCAAGGAGCTTGCTTAAAGTGCACCCGGAACGAGCAACGAAAGTAAGTGCAGCCTCAAAGCCAGATAAAATATTCAAATGAACAGCCAGCTGAGCTGAGCGCTGAGCATCAAGCAATTCGCACAGATGAGGATGAAATTATGGTTAAGGAAATAAAATTAGTATTAAGCATATTGAATTAATTATATTTTAATTAAATACATGTTTAAAAATTTATGAATTTCATATAAATTAAACTTGCAGTATCTTTGGAAACTCATTTTAATTAATCATTTAATAAACTTTTAATAAAATAAACTTGTTAACATGAATATAAAATATAAGTAAACACAATTCCAATTACCATTAAAACAACTTGATTTTGTGCAGCAAAATATATTCAAAAACAAATTTATTTAACGATAATTATTATTTATCATCACCTTCTTGGCTTATAGTTATGACCCTTGCTGTTTTCCAATTTGACTGACGTAAAAGTGAATGTGTCTAAGCAGAAGCTGCAGCATGCTGGCTGTCTGTGTGTGTGCCACACTTGGCCACGTTTGCGGACAGACAAAAGGATATAACGACAAAAATGTTGACAACAATGCGGGCAGACAATGCTGCGGTTGGGCAAGGAGATATAGGATATAGTATACCTTCTCCCGCCTGGAAGGTTGTCGACCCGTTTTGTTGCCAGCATTCTGAACTTTTGAGCTATTTCCGCCGGCTGCAGTTACCGGGTTAGCACACGCACTCGCAGTGGGCCAAATTAATTGCGAACATGGCCTGTAACCTGGGATGTTCCTTAAAGATTTATACCTGAGACGGTAGAGGTGCCGAGAAGTTTTTGAGGATTTTTTACTATTTAAAAAACTAAATTTATGATCTTATAAGAGGTTTTTGATTTGGTTATTACTCTGAAAGAAAGGAAAATTACCCTATAGATACTTGAAAACAAAGAGAATACAGGACTAAGATTATTTTCAGATTATAAATATATAAACTGCCATCACAGGCATCCTCCGGCATCTGTTGCCCTTAACTTTGAGACACCGAAATGAAGTTCCCGTGCTCAGCCAAGACGATCGCTTCCTGTTTCCCGGGCGAAAGTTTCTTTTTTGCGCTGTCGGCGGGCATGACTTTCGCCAAAGTTTGGAAAGTGAAAAGTTATACTACACAAAGAGAGAGAGAGAGAATCAATGATTAGCAGCAGGCAGCCTTGGAATCAGCATCGGAATTGGATTGGTGGGCGGAGTTGCTTTATGGCTGGCAGCTAGTTATAAAGTCATTCGCTCCCATCTGAGCGTGTTTAGAGCCAGAAACTACCACATCAGGACGTCGCCATGGCCCCAAATGACCCACTTACTGGCGCCGTGAAGCCTGCTACAGATTCATTGGCGGCGATAAGGAGACAAACGGGAAAAAACGAAAGGGACCCAAATCCGCTTAGTGCCCGGGGTCCATGGTGCTGGGTCCCGACTCTCGGCTCATTGCATGCCACGCTCCGTTTTGTGGGCTCCGTCTTACCGCAATCAAAATTGTTACTTTCTAAGCCAATATGTTTTATGATGTATGAAATTTGATGTTGCGATAACATTTTACACGCCTGGCTGCGCTTTATTTTTTCCCATCTTAAAGGACCTCAACTTCGGGCCTTTAAAGAGTTTCCTTTTTTCCGATTTCATTTTGGGCTTCTTTTTTCGGCCTCTTTGTTCGGAGGGCTGCCGCAATCAACGGCAAAGTTCAATGGGCCAAAACGGATGCCAAGCTGCAACTAAATTCGGCTTTTGCCAGTGAAATATTGTCAATTTCACAGCCATGTGAAGAGTGAGAGAGCGAGTGGCAAAGTGCAGCCCTTGGCTGTTGATTTCCTTCTATTTTTATACCCGCTACCCATAGGGTAGAAGGGTATTATAACTTTGTGCCGGCAGGAAATGTATGTAACAGGTAGAAGGAAGCATTTCCGACCCTATAAAGTATATATATTCTTGATCAGGATCAACAGCCGAGTCGATCTAGCCATGTCCGTCTGTCTGTCTGTCTGTCTGTCTGTCTGTCTGTCTGTCTGTCTGTCCGTCTGTCCGTATGAAACACTGGATCTCAGAGACTATAAGAGATAGAGCTCTAATTTTTTTTTCGACAGTATTTCTTCTGCTTGCACGCAGATCAAGTTTGTTTCAAATTTTTGCCACGCCCACTTCCGCCCCCGCAAATCATAAAAAAGCGTATTAAGCGTATAATTTTAAAGCTAGAGTCGCGAAAATCGGTGTTTATATTAAGAACTATAGTCTGTGTGATCCCTGAAAATTTGGTTGCGATCAGATAAAAATTGTCGAAGCTATTAAAGAAATAATTTTGTATGGCCACAAACGGCTGCTGGCAGCATGCCTCATTTGGTTGACCAATTAGACCAACTAAATATTCTTATCCGTTCTTGGTTGTGTTCGGAAAAGAATCTTATAAGATATTCGAGAAGCAATTTTAATAAATGGTAATACTTATTAGCCGCTTGAATGCAATAATGACGCGTTTTTACACACATAGATACATGTGTATGTATTTTTGTATGCATGTGATTATATTACACTTGCATTTGCATTTGTCCGTTATGTTCAAAATTGTATTAACTGTTTTTTCTGGCGTCCTGACGGTTTTCTGGTTTAAGTAGGGGTAGCGGGTATCTCACAGTCGAGCTCACTCGACTGTAGCTTTCTTACTTGTTTATCCAGGATTTATGCCCTCTGAAAGCGACTGGAACAGGTGCCATGCCAAGCTCAAAAAGTTCAAGATTTACGGAAATTATAGTGCAGAAACTGTGATTTTTTAGTCGACTTTGTGGTAGCCAGAAAAACTTGTAGCAGGGTTTCCTGCATTGCTGGAAGAGCATTTCCAATTCGACTTGTTAAGTTTTATGGTGGCCCCGCCAATTGAAATGTGTCACCATTTTGTAGCTTTATGCATGCATCGTTCGCTCCGCCAGGCTCCATAAAAAACGACGCTTATCATTCGCTTTTCTGTCGGCCATTTTTGGGGAAGCGTTTTGGCTTAAGCGCCCATTCTTTGCCCGCTCCCCCTCCGCCCCAATCCACCCGCTTTGCGGCCATTTCTACTGGCTTAAAATATTCTTTTTATGCGCTCATGATTTTAATGCGCTTTGGAGCCAACGTTTTGCCATCATTTTGTTTGAAATTCATGAAGCGCATCGCGGTTTTGTAAGCGGAAGACTTAAGCCCTGCCATTGGCCAGGGGTCCGTCCGTATGCAAATGCCATCCCCCTGCCCCCAGCCGAGCCATTTAATTATGTATTAAATGCTGCAGTTTGCATAATTAACCAGGCACTTCAAGTGCACTTTTACCCACTGCACTGAGAAGGGTTTTTCCTAGCAAGTTTTGGCCCTCGACAGCCATCTTGCTGAACGCTTTATGCTGCAGACTTTAATACGTCCAAATGAGATGAGTTAACCATTTAACGCTTCGATGCCATGGGTTCCCAGGACGTGCTCCTGTCTCCTGCCAGCCATTGTTTATTTATGTCGAGCCGGCGCGACTGTGTGCGTTGTGTGTGAAATTGTCACGTCAACGGCAAACCAGAGAAAGTCAAAAGTGCGGCCGTGGACGCCTTGGATTCCGCTGTCATTCGCCGTCTCCTGGCTGGCACCTGCCGTTTGCTTTGACAAGAAATCAAATTAACAGCCCGCAACGTCTTGGTGTCGCTTGCCTCTTCTTCCCCCTCCCTGGCCGCCTCTTCAGAATTCAGTGCTTGCTGCCTGCTAAACTCGAGCGTTTCTATGCGGCTCCCTCGCATTACTCATACGCCCCGTGCGGCGGCGGCCGTGCAAAGAGGATGGCTCTCAAGTGGTTCTTGTGAGTGTATGATGGGTGTGTGTGTGTGTGTCTCTGGGTGTGGGAATGCCTAACCATTGACCTGAAACAGGCAAAGGCAAAGTGGTACTACCCTAAAATGGCTGCACACAAAAAAACATTCATTTAAATAATGGAAACTCTTGTGTTGGTTTATTAATTTGATGTTTTTGATTAGGATTTTTATGATGTAAATTTTATAAATTTTGTATAGATTTATTTTATAAATAAATGAGGAAAAATCTATTTTTTAAACATAAATGCATTAATGCGCCATAAATTGATATAATTTATACAGAAGGCAGACCGAATTCAATTGAAATTCGATGTTAAAGAAATTTTAATTTTAATAATCCGTATGAAGTGCTATGTTATTATTGATATAATTATTGAAGTATAATTTTCTATATTTTCCTAACGATTTACATTACTAAAAGGCAATTCTCTAAAAAATAAGCAAATATTTTATTTTCCTGTGCAGCACTCTCGTCCCTCGTCCACTCGACCATGCATTTGAATGCATTTTCCTCTAGCTGGCAGAAAAACAGGATCAAATGTATGTATTCAGTCCTAAAAGTTTTCTGCTGCCGACTGTGAATGTTTTGCTTTTGTATTTCTCCTTTTTTTCCTGCTGTCATTGTGCCCTGACCAAATGGGTGAAATTGTTAACTTTACATTTAAGCAGATTACAAAACAAGCGCACGACGAACATCAACTGGGGGATGGGTATTGTCAGAGAATGGGCAGCCTGCTCCTGGCTACTGGCTGGTGGCTCCTGGCTGCTTCCCGGACTGATCCTGCTCCTGTCAGGCGCTGCAACGCCTGTCAGCCTTGTGTCAATCATTTGCCACTGCGGCAGCCTGTAACTGGCTTTAGTGCGAAGATAATTGTTTTTTTGCCGACGCTGCCGACGACTGTGTCCTGTGTGCCGAGCTTTAAATTATTTTGTTTCGCTTTTGTGCAGCTCAATGGAAGGGAAGGGATCCACCGAAAAAAGGGCACAGACCCTGTGACAGTGGCTTAATGGATGTTTGGGCTTTGCTCTCGATTGAATGTGACATCGGCCATTCGCTTGTCAAAGCCACCGTCACCTCCGTTGCCCGGTACACCGCGACTGCTAATTGCCACCGCCTATTTGAGGCCAAAGCTAATTTCGATTAGGCAAAGCCGCAGACGGCATCAGAACTCTCTGTTTGGTTTCGGTTTTCTATTATACATTCAATTGCAACTGCGGTTGACCAGTAAAAAAAACTAAAGCTGAAAAACCAAATGGTTAGGGAAAGGGAAAGCTGACTAATCAGTGGGTTTTGGACTATTAAGTCAGCGAAGGCGATGAGTTTTTATTGATTGGCGGTTCAGGAGTCATTGGGGAAAAACCAGAGCCTCAAATCAAATAGGAAATTCTTCAGATTTTCTATTTAAAAAGATACACAAATTTATAGCTTATGTAAGCCCCTAACAAGGATCATTAGTTTCAAAATTATATATTCCAACTGCCTGTCAATGCCTTGGCTTATCCAACTTGGCAATCACAATTTGAATAATCCGATATAAATAATTCATGGGAAATATGCAGACGAAGTGGTAGCAGCAGATCGACATTGGCAGCATCGGTGGCAATGAGTGAAAGCATCGCTGATTAATTTAATTACGTGGCCCGAAGCCCGAAGCCGGGGCGGAGGCTAACCGCTTCAGTGAACCAATTGAAAAATATTTTATATTTTAATTGAATTGCATTAAAATTCGATGCGCAATTTAATTATCATTGGCGGATTGGCGTAGGGCCGTTGATGGGAATGCCTGGCAATTGATTTGGCAGCGGCAGACAGGCTGGCACGCCGCCGCATCCCAGACATTGACAACATTGTTGTCGCAGTCACTGTGTTTGCTATTCCCAGATATTGTTGCTAACTGGTAGCTGGTCGGGGTTGACTGTGCGCCTCATTTGCTAATTAGTATTGCAGGGGGTATAGTTAGTTGGCCATCAAATGGGGGGTGGGCTGAAATAATTGCATATTGGCATTTGGTTGCATGCAAATGAGGCAACAATGAAGGCTCTAATCATGCGTTTTTTCTCTCATTTTAGTTAATTTTTGTTGAATAGTAATTTTGTATGATTTTATCTGCCAGTTTGAGTACATGAAATACTCATTAGAATTAGTTATTTTAGACAGTTGGAAAGACAGGAGTTTGTCTTGTTTTAACATTTTAAATTTCTAAACACTATTCCCAATTTAATATTTAGCCGAAGTTAGCTTCCTTTCTTGTTTAGGGTAAAATATTCCTCGAAAAGCATAAGGAAACCCTTGGCAAGTGCAAACCTAGTTGCATTTTTGTGTTGCAATAACCATTGCCGTAAATTCCATTTATGTGGCATGCAGATCCTCCCACCAAGGGGCGCGGCAAGCTGTTATGCAGGCAGTTGGAAGGAATTTGCGACTTGGCTTTGCCACGGCATTGAATGCCTTCGAATGCCTGTGAATATTGGCCCAATGCGATACGAGGTGGGTGCTGGTGGTGGTGGTGCGAAGACACATGCTGTGCCGGCTGCCACTTATCACACACAAATCGCTGGGTTCGCCCTCTTTTTCCCAAGGAAATGCCTGGCCTTAACTTTTGAACAACTTTATTAAATTTTCCGGGGTGCCTGCGCTTTGTTTTTACTCTCTCGAATTTATTATTTATATAGAAAGTTTATAACACATACACACACACACTGGGCTTGGGCCCAAAAAGTATTTTATTGGCCACACAATAAACGGACCACTTACCCCCCGTCTCGACTCGTTGACAGCTTGATGCCAAAGCCGAAGCCAAAGCCTTTGAGGGCCAAATCGTATTGTCCTTAATTGCTTTTTAAAGGTCCTGCCAGCAGAAGGGAACTGGGTGAAGAGGCACACGAATCAAGTCAACGTCTGGCTGCCAAACAGGTGAGTAAAGCGGAGCGAGATCAGAGGGCGGATGCCCATGCAACATTTGTTTCAAGCAATTTACTTCAACATAATCATATTAAATTTTCTCCACCTCCTCGTTTAGCTGTCCTGCTCGGAGTCCTCGGAGTCCTGCTGCTGCTGCTCCTGCAGCTCCTGTGTGGGGGCGTGCACATCGTTTTTGTCTAGCACTTGCCACCTGGACTCCAGACTACAAGTCGGCCTCGGTATCTGGAAAATTATACTTAAAAGCTGGGAGCGTCCTCCACAAACACACACACACATGCGTCTGACTTTGTAAGCTGCCGGCTGACACCAACAGAAGCTCCAGTACACAGCTAGACACTGACAGAAAATTTAGGTATTTAAGGGTGAAAGTAAGAAATTTATTCAACAGAAAAGTATTAAATTTATTTATTTAAAAAAATTATTTGAAGTTATTACAAAACATTTATGAGAAATAATTATTTGGAAATATTTTGCTGAACTTTTTCTGCCTGCAGGGAGTCCTTTTTATAGTTGCTCTGCGGCAGGACGTCCAACGTTGTCCCGGCTTCTGCTCTGACTCTGGCTCTGGCTCTGACTCTGGTGTGTTTATTTTTTTTCTGGTTCCTGTGCCCGTTCTCATTCCTGTGCCTGTGCCTGTGCCCCTGCCCTTTCCTGCAACTTCTCTGCCTTGCCCAGGTCGTTGGCTTTTTGCCTCACATGGGGGGCGTTTTCATTTCCTTGCTGCCAGTTGGCCAGCCCAGAGGCAATGGCAACACCAGCAGCAGCAGCAGCAGCGGCAACATGCAACATCCTGGGAGTTGGTTTCTTTTTGCTAGCATAGCTACTACTTCCTTGGAGGAGTTCCTACCGCACAGTGTATTACAGCAATTATAATTTTATTCTAATTGAATTTCTCATAAACTAAGAGGCCTCGCCACGGCCTGACTCATGCGGTGATTATGTAAATTTCCATAAAAACCATTAGCCACACCCGATTGTTCCCAGAAGTCAGGGTTTTGTTAAAGATCGATTATAGCTCTTACTTTGGTGGTCTCTCTGGGGGCTGTTTGGGTAATAATTGTATAAATAAAGTATATAATAATATAAAAAAGGATTTCTAGCTTCATATTTAAGTGAAATTTGTGGTAAGTGCTTTGCCTGGCTTATTAACCAAATTGTGGCTACAACGAAAGCTGCAACCTATTCAAATGGTGAACTGCAATCTGCCTTATAGCTACAAAAAGTACTGTTTATTCTTTGTATAATATTTAAATATTTTGGATACCAATTTTCTTAATTTTTAAAATTTTTAAGAGCGAATTTATGCAGGCATTCCTATAGGCCAAGTATTAAACCACTTTTGTAAAAGAAGTCTAGAGACGGAGGTAAAGATCAGATGAAATATTTGCTTAATTTATTATATTAAAATTAAATTCTTAAATTAAATTCTAAAAGCATTGATGTATTCGATTTTTCCCCCTTAACAAACTTGCAAACCAAATTTTTCAGACCGGAAATGCCGGCGGCCATAGTTTGAACCACAGCGGCGGCCATATTTGAACTACGGCGGCGGCCATATTTGAACTGCGGATGGTTGGAGAGAGAGCGAGTGATGGATTTGCTCGCTCTCGATCTCTCTTTATCGTTTGAGTGGGTATGTGTGTACGAATGCGAACGTGTTCGAAGAGCACAAAACCCACTAACACATGTATGCATTGTGAAAGCAATAAACGATTATTTTTTGATTAAATTTGCAATCTGCAAAGATATATAAAATTCGGCCAACCGAAGTTAGCTTCCTTTCTTGTTGCTTTTTAATTTTAAATAGTTCTTAAATCCCTTTATGTAATAGTTTTAAAAGTGAATGCCATATTTCATTCGAGTCAGTCAATTTAACTTGAAAAGAGCGGGCAGCGGGAGGTTCAGAGTTCGTGGTTGGCCAACAGTGCAGAACGGCCATTAATACTGATGTGGGGTTCTTTTTTTCATTTTGCAACCTTTGCTCTTAAAACAAACAGCAACAGTAGCAACATAAAGAAGAATTGCATCAAGCATATAAATGGATAAACATTTATTGCAGTTTATTGAAAAATTGGCGGTTATCGAACACAGAAGCGGAGTGTAAGCGGAATGCCAGAGCGGGAAATTTGCGCGACCGTTAAGCGTTTTAATTTCACACAAGAGACGCAAAGTTAAATGCGCTACAATTGATCTAGTGAGGAATAGCGGTTAATCTATATATATATAATTTTAAAATATATATAATAAGGGGCTTAAATATTGAGAAATAAATTTAGAAACAATAAAAAGACATACGTATTTATTTTTTTCAATTTTTTCAAAATTACATTTCAATTTCTTGCTTCAAATATAAATTTGTAATTATTGACTTATATATAAACCTCAATTCTATATTGTTTTGTATTTAATCTACTTATTTCTAGAATTAATTAAAGTCTTTAAATATAAATATAAATAATTATTATCATTTAATTGCCAAAGCGTTTTAAATATCAGCCAAACATTCTACAATATTTTCCTTTTCACCTCCAATAATATTAATTTATTTATTATTAACTCACGATAAAAAAATTATTAAAATTGATATCAACACTCTGCATGCATCCTGCATGTCCGAGTCCTAAGAGGCGTCCATTATTCGTTAGCTCATCCGGCGTTTATTTATTCAACCATTTATATTTGTGTTGCGTGCCTGCACTTTATGGCCACGCAGACACTCACCAAGGCACACGGGCTGCAGTAAATTAAGTCGTTAATATCTTGTTTATCATGGCCTCCACTTCGCTGCTGCCTCTGCTGGTCGGCGGTGGCTATAGGATCGGCCATTGCCCATATCCCCAGCGGTGGCCATATGTTGACCCAGGTCGAGCGATGGCTGCACACACTCATACGTGACTATGCGCCAGTTAATTACATGATTTATACGCATAAATATATGCATTGAGCTTGATTTATGAAATTAATTAAAAACGGATTTACCGGCCACGTACAATGTGGCGTAAAAATTTTGTTGCATAACCAATAGGCGCAGGCGGGCACAAGCCAGGCTCAGAAGCACACACACACGTATTGGTACTATGTGCTAATCACTTTATCACTTGCAACAAATTCAACCAACGCACACACGCACACACATAAAGGATAATTTAATTTTATTGAGCCAGGCACGAACGGTTAGCAAGGAAATAAATTGAACAGTTGGGGTTACAAGAATAGAATTGGGATTAGGGGAATTAATGGAATTTTACTCATAGAAGGGAAAGGAAATCTTCCTTATATTTGTTAAAGAAATATTTTAAAAATAATTGTAATGAATTTAGTAACCTATTCCAAGAAATCTCTACATTGCGTTTGGAAACAATAACTTATTAATAGAAATCTTTGCAATATATTTTAAATAATCTTTCAATCTGTTACAGAATATTTTTGACTTTGCAAGGATAAAAGTGTAAAAGGATTACTATCTCAACCACAACTGTGAACTGTCTGCATGAATGGCCCACAGCCCATGGCCCGCTCCTCCTTTTTACCGCCCTCCCCCCCGCCCAACTAGTACGAACTCATTATAACTGTTTTATTAGCAGTTTGCGCGGGAAACTCTAGCCGGAGCCGTCTACGTTCACAGTTCGCTCCGCTTGTTTCATTTACACTCGCTGCCTGAATTACTTTATTAGTCTAATTAAATGCGCCACTTGTACGCAAAATGGCACGCGGCAGCGAGAGCCGAGCAAACAATTAATGAAATTAGCAAAAGTGTTTTTTGCACACTGGAGAGATTTCTTTGCCGCCCACCCCCTCATCCCCTCAGAGCGCTAATTAGATTAATTAATTGCCCCCCACTCCGCCGCTCTATGGGTTCGATCGGTGGGCCATAATCCTTGCCAGCTGCACTGGCAGTTTAAGTTCGCACAGCACATGGCCAGGAGCAGCACCTGCGACAGGATCAGGACACAAAACACAACCACACCCAGTGCGACGACATCGGCGATTATGGCTGTGAAACTGAAACGGAATCGGGACCATCGCAACCGTACACAGATGCGGCCCGGAAAATATATATAGCCGCGGGATTATGTCTGCACTGTGGAATCGCAAAGTGTCAGGCTGGCATATTCACTGCAGTCCCGCTGGCTAAACGTAAGCCAGACGCTGGCACCACCCGCTCGTAATTCCCTTTATTCTTTGCTGGCAGCCGTTGCCTTTTTTTTAATATTTACACATGTGCGGGGGAGTCCCTATATTTATTATATTTCTGTGGGTCTCATGGACTCTGTTTTGAGGGGGGAAATATTTACTAAAGTTAGTTGAAAACAATTGGTTTTACAGTCTTGTGTCTTGTGAAAATATCTTCTTATAGTTATAATTAATTTGTTGTCTATTTAATTTAATCTTAAATTTGAACTTGAAGAAAATGATGTAGAATTTTTATTTAAGAATATATTAATGTTAAAGAACTTTCAATTTATGAGTAGAAAAATATAGTTTAGTTAGATCTTATCCTTCTTTATTTTTAAACATTAAATAATTGAAATATCTTCCTATTTCATCTCTCAACTATTCAAAATCTCCTCAAATTCTGTGCAATTGTTTCTAAACAACCCTTCAGAGATGCTTTCTGACTTTATCAAGACCACATCCTGCTCTCAAACTCTTTGCTGGCATTAACAATCAAGTCAGGTAACTTCATTTGAACATAAATTCGCACTTATAAGGCAAAGTACAAAAAGTTTGGTAAGCCCAACACTACTATCCGCCGCAATCGACGCACACACACTTTCCCGACAATGAAATATTTTTGAGAAAACAATTTTACGGCAAACAGCTCCATGGAACTGCAGCCAGTGGAAAACTCGACAATGCTCCCAACTATGTAACTTGGTTAATCCTATTGATTTTGATTTGCATACAAATTAGAATCTGCAGAGCCATAGAGGAGCGTGAGAGAGGGGGAGCTCTCCAGGCAGTTGGTTAGCAATCTGCCAAAGGATTTCCGACTAAAAACTCTGCCAGGATGCCGACAGGAGGAGGAGCAGGAGGTGGGCAGGTAAGGCAAGGCAAGGCAAGTGCTGGCAAAAAAGTGTTTAACATGTGTACAACCATATCCAGCAGGGGAGCTAAGCTCCTTATGCTCCCAGCATTAAATTTCAATTTAAGCTGGACGCTTCGGAATCGAGGGAGGACTCCATCCTGGGTGCTCTTGGTCCTTGGAAAGCGACGAAGTGCGAATGCTTTGTGAAACAATTAGCATCTTGCTTAATTGTTGGCAGAGCGGAGAGCGGGGTGCTTGGGGACTCATGTGGGATAGAATTTTAAAACATTTTAATGGAACATAAACCGAGCTTAAGGAGGTGGAAGCCACTCGCACATGTATTTGCTTTTGCCACCCCGATACTCCAGTGTTTAGAGATGCGAAAGGAGAATAGCATCAAAGTTTTACACAATTTTTAGGGAATGGAAAAAGTTATTACAATTATATATATTTAATTTTTAAGGTACAAAAGTAAACTGAGCATATAAAATAAAATTTTTTACGATGAAATTCAGCCATCTCTGTGATTTCCATCCCTCACAATTGTCGAGGGAGCCCAAAAGTATGAAAATAAAATTTAATGCGGTGAAAATACTTTTTGAGATGCTTGTTTCGCGTGAGCTTTTTAATTTCCTTTAATTTTTCATTAAGGCCCAGCATCTGCATGAGCAAACAGCGGCGCATGTGGCATATGCGAGTGTGGGTGCAGCGCGGCAGCAAGGAATTTCAATTAAGATTAATTCGCGCATGTATAGCCGGCTCTGGCACCTTGAGCCTGGCTGCTGGATGCTGGATGGCTGCCAGGTGGCAACGCAGAGGGATCAGGATATGGGCAGGGGCTGCCCGCTTTTTGGCACCTCCCGCAGCCATCAGTCGCGGTTGCTTTTACCACTCGGCTGCACTTTGGGTCACGCCTGAGCGCCGATGCGTTATGAAGTGAGGTGGAGGCAGAGGCGGAGGCGGAGGTTGTTCCCTTACAGGACCAGAACCAGCAGCAGCACCAAATTGTGCCACTTAAGGGGAAGCAGCAGAAGAGCCAAAAAGCCAAAGTAAAAACAGCAAGCCAAGCCAGGCAAAGAACAACAGCAACAAATTAAAATAAACTTTAATCAGGGTGGATAAACAAAAGTGAGAAAAAGCGGCGAGTGGCAAAGTAAATGCCGGCAGCAGCGCACTAAGTGCTCCATTTCATCATCGTCAGGAGTCCAGGATTGCGGATCCCTCGACTTGTCATCGTTGCGGCTGCTGCTGCTGCTGCAACGCCATTGATAACTCGAGTGCTCGACGGGCAGTAAATATTTTTATTCAAGTTAATAACGTTGCTCTAGTTGGCAGCTTTGGTTTGCCGTTTCCGCTGGCCCCTCCCGCGCCTGTTCCTCTTTTTTGCTTATGCAGCCGGGCCTGTTTACGGGCCAAGTCCTTGCCGCCGTCTATTTACCAGCACTGCAGTTGTTTACTGAGGTTTCCATCATCCGTTCCCTATCTGCGCTTTGCGCTTCTCTGTTTGTTCATTAGCCGCTCTGCAGCAGCGGCAACATCAGCAGCTATAGCAACAGCAACAGCCAAAGGAGTGGCGGCTACATTTTTACTCGTCGCTTGTTTTATGCGGTTTCAAATAAATTGCCAGCGAGCATCATTTCCGCTTCCTTTGCCGCCTCCCAGCACCATTCCAGCCCCATGATTAAGCAGCAACATTTTTGCTCACTCATCAGTGAGCGCTATGAGCACTCGGAAAAAATACTATTAAACCAGATTTATGAGGATATGAAGAAGCTAAAAGAAAATTGAATACATTTACAAAAGCCCAAAGAATGTGGAAAAAATTAAATAGTGTCCCAAATATGTAATTGTAAATATAATAAATTATTTAGAATATTAACAACATTTTATTCCCTGTGCACTTTGACTGCGCCATTGCTCTTTGGTGTGTCGGACATCCTGGTTACCTCACATGCCCAGCATTACCCCCTTGGTCCTGCGCATTCCTGCAGGATACACGGCTCAGCCCTTCACTTTTGAGCAGTAGTTGCTATTTATGGCCAACACTTTGCCGGCTACACGGGGTAACGACTGTGACTCAAGCCGGGACTGAAAAGGCAATTAAATGATTATTTGTGCTTTTACTTCTTCGCTGTGATTTAATGACGTTGTGGAAATATGTTTGCTGTCTGCCCGGGGGAAGAGAGGGAAAAAATGTAATGAACAAAAAACAATTAGGCGAAGAGAGAAGCCGGTCTAGAACCGCAATTAATATTAATTTAAATGGGTTTTTATGCGTTCTCCTTGAATGCCTTTTGCACCTTCATATATCATAATTAGCCGAGGGTCCAGTGGCATATGGCGGTGCCTCTGATCTGAAAATTCTGGAAAAGGGAATGGCAGGGGAAGCCCTCGTAAAAGTGCCTTTAAAATTTGCATACAATTTGGCGCTGGGCATCTGAATACCTTTTTCCTTCTACTTCTTCTGCCTGAACAATTGCCTTATCGCAGGTCCTTTGCATAAAATTCTACTTTGTGATTTGGGTTAGGCTGAGCCTGGGCCTGGGCCCAAGGAAGACCCCCAGTGCTGAGCTTGATTAATGTCTCGTCGGCAGGATTGGCATTGAGCCTAACAAGGCGTAAATTGCTGACTGACTTTGAGTACAATTCTCTGTCGGCTCTATTGACACATGCTCGAGCTGACAATTATTTAATTGAAAATACACAAGCCAGCAGAGGGAGGGCAGGAAACTATAGGATATATATAGTATATATATGAGTGAGTGAGGGAGTGCTCCAAATTAGTTTGACAAACTCTGATATTCGATGATGTGACTGAATGAAAACTTGAGCTGACTTTTTGACAACAAAAGGGCAAACTTGGGGGGTTGCATTTTCCATTGATAAAGGAAATTATTGTGTGGGTGTGTGTGTTGTGAATTGCATAATACTCTTGTTGGGTCAGAAGTAAATAAACACAGGCACAACGGCCAAACAAAGCCAAAGTAATTTGCACTTGTCGTCCTGCCGTCCCTTAAGCCCAAGTCCCTCTCTCAGTGTGTGTGCGTAATTCCAGGTGTTCCCTGCCCATCGCCGTCTCTACTCCTACTTTGCATAATTATTATTATGATTGCCCAAGTTTTGGCAATTTGGTCATGCACAAATGCAATTTCGTTGAAACTCGAGACGAAATGTCCAACCGCATCTGACTTCAATCAATTTGCATAGCAAATAAGTGATTTTATAACTAATGGCAGACTGTTAAGCGACATTTAACAGCATCGGGTCCTGCGAAATATGCTGCTGCCTGCTGGCAGCAATGCAGATATTATCTCAAATATTATCCATTTTATGCCAAGTTAAATACAGACAATTATGCAATTTAATTAAACATTTTGGATTACTCGGCCGCATTTGTATTTACCCATATTTCCTAATGACGAGCCCAGGCTTTAATCTTTCAAATTCGAATTCCATGTGGCTGGCCAGGGGATTCATAATTAAGGAGAAGAGAGAGGGACCGTTTTTGGCAGGTACAAATGGTACTCGGCAGATATAATCTTAAATACTTGGTTGCCGTCCATTTAATGTTAAGCTAAAGGCAAACAAAATGGCTATTAATCAAACACATCTCAGTTTGTTATGTCAATATATCCAAAGTATACAGGCCCCTAATGATTGCCAAGTCTTTAAAATTAAGTGCAGGCAGCACAAGGACTTAAAGGCGAATGCAGGATTATTATATTACATTTATTCGGTTATTTTAAACAATTTTTTAAGAGATAAATTTAGAATTTTGCCTCAAATCTCATATATGTCGCAGCAACTTTTGTAATCTTTATATTCCTTGCCAAAAGAACCCTCAATCTGTACAAAAAAACCTCTCAATATGGAGAGAAAAACTTGGCTTCACTGCCAAAACCTTGGAGATGGTAGATATAGGTATGGTGGGTGGGGGTCCTGTCAGATGTCCCCCACCTGCTGGGCGCCTTACCCTAATGGCCGCAATGTGCGCGACCATTAGTGAAACATATGGCCGTTCGGAGCGAGACGGACCTTTCCTTTGGCCCCGAAAAAACTTTTTCGCTTGCCTAAACGTAACTTAATTTTTTGGCTTTCCCAGCTGCGGGTCAAACCCAGCTTGTTACCTGACTCGATGCTGCTCCGCTCTATGGGGTAATTGGTCCCCGGAGTGCTGTAGCTACTTAGAGACATCGTGGACCTGGCCACTAGCTACACAGCCCCTCTCCCCTCTTCTAGCCTTGTCAACCGCCTAGGCATATTTATGGCACAGGAGTGGCGATAAAAAAAAGAGCGCTAACCGTTTCAGCTTAGAGAGCAGACTAAGCGATCCTTTCTCTCTTTTTTATTTTTTGTCGGTAGAAAATTAGCGACTGCACTAAATTTTTTCCCAGGAAATTACACGCTAAAGTTTCTTGTAATCGGGGCAAGGGTGGCTACAAATTATTGCTACTCAGACAGGTCCTTAAAGTTTCAATGTTCGGCACTTAAAGAGGCAAGGCTAGGGCGAGGACGAAGCTGAATCGGAAACCGAGACGACGGGGGGAAACCAAAACCAGAGATTCCCACTTAAGTGAAACTCTAAGATCGCTCAGGTGTGGCCGTGTGTGGGCCAACTCAATTTAACGCCCAGAAGGCAGCAAAGTAGCAGCACAAATAAAGACACACAGCATTCCAGGGATTGCTAGCTCATAAATAGTTAAGTAAGCGAAATGAAAGGCAAAAGCCGGGGACTTGCTACCGAAAAGGGACCACCTGGGCAGGAAATGGCACCGAGGACCCCCATCCGTCTGCCCCAGCCCAAAGGTGTATCCGAGGTTAACAAAAGGTTCAAGCGAATTTTATGCGTTTGTCAATAAAAACCCAAATACACACACACACACACATAAAGGGGACAAGAAGGTCACCCCAAAAGGCGAAAGCAAATCGGGCTAAGTGTAGCCATATTGACCTTCGTCAGCGTCAGGCCAAGAAGACCAACCACCGCCAGCCACCCACCTCGGGCTCATCAGACTCTTCGGGCTCCTCCTTGGCCATTTCCCAGCGGAGTTCCCAGGAGCCACAAGTCGAGAGCAAATAATGCTGAGCGGACCGAACCGAACCGGATCGGAGAGCATTTGGCCATTTGGCCAGGGACGTGTGTGTGGCCACTCGCAGATATAGACCGTGATTTAGCGCGGGCTTCACGTGCGACGATTGCTTTGCAATTAGCGCCATTTCAGCAGTTTCCTCTTGTCGCTCGTCGTTAATTACCCGAGGCTCCTGCATTTGAAGGCTGTCCCGCCGATGACCCGCCCATCGACGACAGCTTTGTGACCCATTTGTGTGGTGTCCTGGCAGAGAGCTCTGTGCCCTGATGGCTAAAAAGGCCCTCATAAATTCGGCACATGCCGAGCAACGGGGCGCATACGTAACGTCTAATCGTATGTAAGAAAGCTGGCTCCAATTAGTCGTGTCGCTTTCAAGTGCCCAACACCTCCACACTCATCCGTGTCCTCGTTTCTCTAGAGAGAATACAGAGGGAGAAAAAATAAAATTTTTATTAAATATTTGTATGAGTTTTGAAGGTAAAAGGATAATAATTAGTGGCGATTTATTTTGATTTTGTACTTTTATAATTTTCTTAAAATCTGCTCTTGAGTTTGTGATTAAAAATTAATTTATTTAGCCATTCCGAAGTGTTAGCTTTCAATTAGTACTTTAATAACCTCTTAAATTTTTATAATTTTTATAATTTAAATAATAAAAATATTTATTTTTAGCAATTTCTTTATTTTACCTCTGTTCCCTTGCAGAGCCTTGAGCCTAACGAGCTGAGAAGTGGGTGGAACCCCTAACAATGGCTCCGAATGCTGATGCACAATGGCCCTGTGAAATGGCCGCGGGCTCTGCCACTTGCCAAGTGTCAACACGTGGGGCGAAAATAGGACACCACCACAACAAGAGCACAAAAAATATATATATATTCATGTACATAAAGAAATCTGCGACATTTTGAAACCGAGAACAAACGCAAATTATGGAAAACAAAGGGAAGTCGTTGCACACATAAACATTTGTTTACATTAAACACAAATAGAAATTATGCCGAGCCTTTTGGCAATAAATACGCAAATCTAAAACGCCGCAGGATCCTTTGTTCATCGCCGCCTGCGTGTGTGCGTGTAAGCGAGGCATTCGACGGGCTCAGCATGAACGGCAGCTAAGCTTTCAACAACTGGGAAACTTATTCGGGATTTAATATTAAATGTCAAAGCGGGCCACACGCTGATAACTGAGGACACGCAATGCCCGGTGAGTTATGTGAGTGATTCGCCACACATTCCCCAGCAAATGGGTTAATGCTAATGTTTTAATTGGAATAAAACAGAATACTATGTGCACTTGGGGAAAAATGTTGTCTGAAAGAAAGGGTAAAAGAAAAATAAGGTTACAGGACTTATTAAAGTTGATAGGTTTTTGTTTTGTGTATTAAAAAGGCGTTGACTTGGCCTGCTATTTACGACAACTAAAGTCTGTCATGCAACAACTAGCGCCCGCCAGGCGATAGGTAATGACTTCATTTCTGCCCCAGGACTAGGAGCAACTACATCCCGATATCCCTGTGCCCGGCAAATAAATTGCATTGCGAAATGCACTCCCCGACTGGCATTCAACAGAAGTGTGAATTATAAACACGCAGACTTTGCCGCGGGGCGGGACTTCCCCTAATAAGCAGCCAGCATTCTGCGGTGAAGGAAAAAACGTTGAAATTTTCTAGCGATAATAATCAAGGGAAAACGAGCAAAAAAATATGCTAAAAAATTGTTCAATTAATATGAGCTCTCTTTGTTGCGGGGGCCAAAGGGAAAATGGGGACCTGGGGCAGCATGTAAAACGTTACTAACGCGCATAATTTTCACACAAACATACTGGCACATGCACACAATGTTAATGCCATGTAATTAAGCGCATGCTAAAAACTATGCAACAATAATGTCCTGGCTCCAGGGGAGTCCTTCCAGGAGGAGCTACCCTGCTGCTAGATCCCTTCTAAAATGGCTGGGCATACGCCACTGGAGCGTAGTTAGTACCACCGACCACCGACAACCAATCAATAATCGGGCTACGAGGCGTGGCACGTTACTTTAATTGGAGCCATGTCAAGAACAGGCAGCAAAGTGTGGAAAAAATCAAATTTATTTTTGAAGCACAGCCCACAGAGTATATACTATATGTATATAGTAGGTACAAGTGCTGTTGGCGGCCGATGTGCCCGATCAATCAATCCACTTCAATATTACGCATTCGTCGGATGTCGGTAGCTGCACGTGCCGCAAGGCGTAAGTAAGTCCTCAGAGGATCCCTAACGAAATTGGGCACTGAGGGAAAGGATATTGAGAGGGAGTTAAAAATAATTATATTGCTGAAAAGATAAAGTTTATAAAATGCAAAAGACTTCGCAATAAAATAATACTTTTCTGGATTAATTACAGAGCTGAAAGAAAGGAAAATAAGTAGAGTTCAAGCTGCGAAAATATTTCTCAGACAAATATTAAAAATATCAGAAATTTGTGTAAGGATAAAGGATTCTAAAAACTGTTTTACCTAAGTAAAAATATATATATTTCAAAGGAATAAAATGTATTATTATAAGTATAATTTAATCACATAGTTTTTCTGCTACATTTTTTCCACAAAATCAAGATGGAGTTACAAGATCTTTAGGTTTTTTATTGCCGTGTATAGTTTACTATTGTTGCAAACTCATATGCGTGTATACTAACTTGTCCAGTTCTCGGTAGCGGCCATTGTTTTCTGTCATTCTCTGGTAATTTATGCAAATACGCCCTGGGCTTGATACCAAAACACAGGCCAACGCAGCCAAACACACTTGGCCAACGTACACACACGCACACCCAAGGATGTAAACTATTTAGCAAACATTTGCATAAACACGGGTGTGTGGGTGTGCCTTGGCATAATGAAAAGCACAGCAAATATTTGCACACTAACAAAACTGAGCCGATGACGACGAGGACGCTGAAGACCTGGCTTATTCTTCTGCAATTACAATAAAAAACATGGTGAAAGAAATGTTTATAATTTTTATTACAGCCTGCGGTGCCACGTACTCATCATATCTCACGCTTCAGGGCTGCTCATGTCAAGTCCAATAAATTTAATAACCCATGGTAAACCCTCAACAGACGCACACACACGCAAAATAAAAATAAAAGCAGCAATGGGTTAAAGTACAAGTTAAATAGGGTGCAGCATGCGATGAGCGGCAACGATGGCGTTGCCGAAACATAAACATTTTCCATTCAACTTAAAATTGTTTACAAAATAATGTGAAAATGGCTGGCAAGCATGTGTTGCCTGTCGCGTCCCCCGCATTTCCGCTGCCTGCCCCTGCGCTGAGTGCGTATGTGTGTTTATGTCAAAACGGCGATAAATGTTGCTAAGCAGGAGCAACAGCAATATCAACAACAACAACAACAAAATCGGGTTGTGTTGTTCCCGGGATGCAGGGGAATGTTTTGCCAAAGTTACACTCAGGGAAATGGAAAATATGATGAAAACTAAGCATTTTCTAATGAAATTTCTTATAGTTTCAAAGGGTTTTATTAAAAAATCGTATCAACAAATTTTTAACCATAAAAATAATTTTATTTCTGACATAAAATGTACAATATTAGGCATTGTATTTATTATTCAAATATGTTATATATTTTTTTTAGTAATAAATATGTGCTGGATGTTGGTCCTGTATCCTTTCGTTGGCTGTTGCCGTCTGCCTCCATAAGTTCAATGCTTTTTAAATACACCAAAAAAAGCAAAAAACAATCATTGGCTAAGCGGCCTTTGCATTATACAACATTACGCATACGCCACGTTGGCTTACTGCACAAAATGGCAGCCGGCGTACAAAACGGGGCAGGCTGATGGCCCTGCTGCCTGTTCGCTCTGGGAGTTTTATGGCCTGTTAAGGGCAACATTTTTATACATTTCACGCGCTCACATAAATAACGATTATGCTGCAGCCAACGGAGCCGAAGGTTTATGACTTTCGCCCCAAAGAAGATTGGCTTTGGCTGCCCTCGAACCGCTTAAATGGCTTCATTTTGCCCGAAAAAATGTCAATTGACAGCTGCTGAAATAGACGAGTCTAATTTATGTGCGCGGCACCCAGAAACAGAGCGAAAATGGAAAAGTTTTCGCTGCCACCAGCAGCAGGTCGTAAGCGTATGTGTGCGTGGAAAGTTTCCGGTAAATTAATCCAAAGTGTTGTGGTCCACAGCGAAGTCAGTGGCAAAGTTTTGCTTGAATTGCTCGAAATTCGAAGACAAAACAGTCCCGGCAACAGAAGCTACCCAAATTGTCGCTGGCAGCTGTGCGGTCGTGTTGATGTTGCTGCAGTTACTGCAATTGTTGGTGCTGGTGCTGCGAGAGCAACATGGAGGCGGCTTCGTCAGCGGAAATGCAGACACGCACTCGAGGAGGTTGAGCTGCAAATGTGTTGCCGTTGCTGGTGTAATCAACACCCATAGTCGCACACACACACGAGAAGAGGTTTGGCCCTGGCGAAACCTCAAAGTTGCAATATAGTGAAAAGTCAATTGCATTTTGATGTCGGCAACAGCAGCAGCAGCACTAACAACATCGCCAAGACAAGAAACGTGGCAACCAACATTGGCAAGAACAGAAGAAGCCACAACCCATTTGGCAGGGCAAGTTCTGCCATACGTATAATGAAGCAATATTCAATTATTTATCAAAATAATGGTTTCGAGCTGAGAGTGTGGCTTGGCATGCAAGGAGTTCGAACTAAGCCTCCCTCCCCCCTTATGTTGCACAATCAAAATGCAAATAAGCGTATAATAAAGCACATATAATATTTGAATTTATATTTTACGGCAAACTGCGACACAAATTGCGCAAAATCAAATCAGGCTGCATTCCGTTCCGGTGTTATTACAGGACAAATGTTTATAATTAGCATCGATTAAGGTGTCAATAATTCGCTTCATGAAATATTCCAGTTTGCCCAAACAGGCCAGCGTCCAAATTAGTTAGTTATGTATATGTTTCACAGCTGAATGGCTAGCAAATTGAAATTTAATTACATCAAATCAATTTCGCAATGGAAATTAGCAGTTGTACACGGACATACATAATCCGCTTTCGAGGCTAACTAATGAATCAGGCAATTGAGTTGCGCAGCATTCGATTTAATTAAGTATGCAGGTAGCTGGCTGGCTGGGCCAGAGCTTCGTCTTTTTGGACCGTGTGGCACACAAGGTGCTCCGGCAGGTGTCGTGTCAACACCTTGTCAAACTTTACCTTCGAGTGTGCCAATTGCTAGCAGGTGGCGACAAGGACTTGGGCAACTTACTTCTATTTCAATGCATGTCAACCGGAGTGTCAGTCGCCCTTTTTCGACTTGGTTTTTCGGTGCCACGGTGCGCATAAATGGAAAACGTGCTGAACTCGAGTTGCCCGAGTTAACTGTTTCACTTTACCTTTATGTAGTACTTCATGATTCTCACCATGCAGAGGGAAAAATGAAAAGTATGGAATTTATGAGGAAAATCAGGTGAGGAATGTCAGGGGGACATTTGGTTTCGTAAGGTAAAGACGACCATTAAAGCAACTTTGTTTAAAGTCTATAACAAATAATCTTTTATGGGGACTCTTTGAGGCTTTAATAAACTAAAATTATATATTTAATCACACTTAGAAGCTAATTAATTAATATTTCCTCAAAAGTTGAATGTAACAAACCATTTTTTGGATCTATAAAACTAATAACTGAATTACTTTAAGCTCCTATTATATTCCCTGATTTTTTCCGGGCTTTCTAATATTCCTTAAGTGTAATTTTTTATATATCTACTTTTCCCTGATATACCTTCTTTTTTCTCCTCTGTGCAAATCATGATTGACATGCGAATTGCCAGCAAAGTAAGAAAACTGAGTTCTCTGCAACAGACTTTTTGTTTGCATTCCGTTTGCCTCTCTCATTACTTTCTCGGAAAGGGAAAAGTAACTTGACTTTAATTAAGCCAACAGCAAAATGAAAAGAAGTTGATAAAAGTTTGCCCAATTGATTTTGCCAAGTGCTGTCGTTCCCGTAATTTTATAAACACATTTAAAACACAATTTTCGGACGAGAGAGAGAGACACACAAAAGTTGTGAATCATTAAACATTTTCAAGGGGTTAGTTCTACCAACTGATACAAGTAATTTGAGTTGGCCATTCATAACGAATTTTCCACTTCTTTCCAAGGAATTCAATTAAGAAGTTTTCGGGGGAGAACTCTACTCAGATGCCAGAAAGATTTCTATTCATAACACAAACTTTCTTAAAGGTTCTTGGCCTTTGAACCAAGGCCTTAAACTGGGCAACAAAATGAATAATTTAAAAATAATAAATTTGGTCAAGGAAATTTCTATTCACAGATTTATTGCGTAATTCTACGATGCCAAATTAATAAAAGACTCTGCAAGTCAGCTCTATTCCCGGCTGGGATTGCGTTATTAAATAACGTGGCTGGGGAATTCAGAGTTCATTTCCTATTCGGAGCCATGGGTCGTTATCTCCTGCAACCGAATCGATTCCACTTCAATGGAGCACTCCGGAGGAGAACTTGGCTTGTCATTTTTGCATTCGCACAGCAAAGTTTGAATTATTGGCAGCATAAAAACGGCGACAGCCAAGTGCGTGACATTCACTGCGGCACTGCATCTCCCCCTTACTCCCACCTTCCCCTCACTGGTGCCTTTCCAAGCGAATTGCCGTCCATTCAATCAGCATTTCAAGGATTTGAAGTGACAATCATAATGCAGTCGTTGCATGGGGAATTTGCTTTGTATCTGACGGATGCGGCGAGTGGGACAGCGCTCAAAAGTAGGCAACATAAAGTGGAGGCGGCAGAGAGCGTCCTTAGGAGCGCCTGAGATTTCCGCTCTGTGACAGGTAATTGACTTACAACACTTAGCTCGACACACTTGACGGAAGCGAAGGCCCAGAAGTCCCTACCAGGACCTCCCGCTGACTCCTGCTGGCACATGCCACAGCAAAGGAGGGAATAGATGAGAATTCACGCAAGAGTTAAAGCCAACGAGGAATGCTAAATGCTGCTAGATGAGAATTATAAAGTATACGAGAAGATATTCCAACCCCTAAGCGCTTCCTGCTGCTCCCAATCTGCATCCCGACTCTGTTGCTCTTCGCTTCAACAGGCGAAAGTTTATGGCCAAAAGCCACAACCCCGGCCACCCACACACACACACACACACACTGCCCGGAGTATCCTTTGACATGCCACAGAAGTGACCTGAGAGCAGGAATTGCACGTAGCCGAAACTTGTTCGTAGCTCACTTTCTTCTTTCTTTTTGTTCTCTGTGCGGCGGTCCTCCTTCTGCTCTTTGTGCATTTTTGTGCTAAGTTCTCTCTATTATTTGCTCCGACCACATTTTTCTAGTTTTTGCACGTTTCTACTTTATTACCGTCCTCATTCCCCTCCTGGCCATCGCTTTTATGGCCTCGTCGACACAAAAAATGGCTCCCACAGAACGAACAACAGACAAACTGCGGTCAAGATGGCCAAGATGTTGTGGGCCTGCCGCTCGCATCTCCACTGGCAGCTCCTTTGTGCCGGCCAATTTCTAATTTCGAACATTTACAGCCATATAATGTAATGTTTGTTTCCAACCGCACGAAATGCCGATACTACACAGATAACTTAACAACTTAATGGCAGGCCGCAAGTAAAGAAACTTTATAGCAATCTCCTGAGAGGGCCAGAGGGGATTGAGATTGGGATTGGGATTGGGATTGAGCCTGGTTTTGGAAAAGGAATAAGTTAGCACACAAAGGAAGCTTGCAAAAACCGAAAACTGAACATAAATCAATCGGGAGCAACAGGATTACACAGCAAGAAATAAAGACTTTTAAGATAAAGATAATCAAAGAGCTAGACTGCAATAATTTCGCTATTTTATAATAATTTTGTACAAAGATTATATAAAAGATTACATTATTTATTAATATTTCAACTCCCTTTATTGACTTTACTTTATTTTATTAACTTTCCATCACATTTCCCGACTTCACTACTGAAAAATCCCCCCCTAAAAATGTCAACATTTCTAATGGATCTCTCTTCCTGTGCCCCCATTTCCAGGAGCATCTTTGTATTGTGAGTGTAGGAAGGGACATGCCTCCACAAAAGCCAGGCCAGAGAATCAGAGCGATTACTTATGTCAGCACAAAAACACAAAGCAGGACAATGGATCCAGAGCAAGTGGCCCACTGCAGAGTAGGTGGGGGAGTGCCATTAGCAGCCTCCTCCGCCTACTGCCAAGAGGTCAACACAAGGACTCCCTCCTTGCAGTGCACCTGCAGCTATCAGCTACCAGGATGCAGCTGCACTGGCTCAACAAAAGCCGTGTGGGATGCAAAAGCATTTCGAGGTAAACATGTTGGCAAAGTGTTACAAGTGTTGCCAATCCCTTTGGCTGGCTGCTTGGCCTGCGGTTGGCCCCAAAGCCGACGTGGCCCGAGTTTGGCCAAGTGTAAGTCCCCGGCTTAGACGAGGGGCGGCCAAAGTTGGCTGACGATCGGAAAAGTAGTTTGCATGACGCAGTGTCGGGATTATAAACAGCTTGACTTTTGCCCCTGGAAATGAGCAAATCAAGAGCCCGCACAACAATGTAGGGTCAACCAGGGGGACTGAGGGACGGACGGACGGGCCATTGCATATTTATAGTGAAAACAACTTTCTGGTGTCGTGATTTATGAACGTTTCAACTTTTCCACCTTATCAGCAAAAGTTTATCCCCCATACCGGTGGCAGTCTGGGCATATGGCTGCGTAGCTACGCAGGAGGTGAGGACTTTTAATATGCACACACAGACGCAGCTCCTCTCTGCCCCCCACCCGATCTCCTCCTGGAAAGCCAAGGGCAAACTGCGGGCTGGCGGCGTCTAAACTTTGGCGCACAACAAAATTTCGCAAAGCATTTTATCACGTTACGCTTTCAACTGGCTATAAAAATGCATTCACATTCTGCTTGGCTGGCTCTGACATGCGCCATTTTGCCAGCTCCACCACCACCACCTTTGTTTCCAGCTCCCCCGGAGGTCCTGCCTGTAAAAATTATGCCCCTAAATCGGGCTACGTTGATGTTGATAGTGCTGTAGACGAGTTGATTGGGGCCGTATTTACCCTACTCAAGCGCTGACAGGGCCCCGCTAAGTAAACCTTTTTTGATTTCAGTTCGAAAATCGATTGCAAAATTTATAGGGCGAATGCGTTGGCCATTGTTAGTATTTGCTTTATGGTGACTGTTTTATCGTGTTTACGGGAATTAACTCAGTTTATTAAGGGTAATACACAGGGGCTGAAAGTCCCTTTAGTTATCTATAAGTCTCTTTGAAAGGAATGGTAGATAAAACAGATATTGTAACTGAAAAGTGTATAATTTTCTTATTGCTATTGAAAGTAGAAATTCTAAATATTTGCTAAAATTATTCTACAATTCCTGATCGTTGTTATTAATGCCAAATAAAATACAATCTCAAAGCCTCATGCAATTAACTTTGTTTACATTATTTATTAGAAAACTTAAACATTCATTATTCAGATTCATATATATTTTATAAATATAATTAAATTAATATTTTTAAAGGTAAAGCTTGATTAAAAATAATAACAATAAGCGTAATCAACAAGTGTTTCCCACTTCATAGTTGCAAATATATTCCATCGACCATATTTACTTTACTTAACATTTTCCCAGATTTTTTTCCCCTCGATAAATGCAATTAATTTCCCTGTGAGTAGCTGCATTCAGGTAGAACAAATCATATTTAATTAAAAACAGCTCCCATTCATTGTTAATTGAACTCACTTAACGGGGCAGCTCACAGAGAGTTGGTCAACAGACGAGTGAGTCGGAGGGCGACTTGTTCAGGCATTCCTGGATTTAATTGATTTAAAACTGTGATCTGGAGCAGACACATCGACCAGTGGCCATTGGTCGTAAAAGTGAAAGCGCAAACACAATTATGTATAAATATTGAACAACAATAAATAAAATATCAAATTAACACCGAAACAGAGAGGCGGGCGGCAGTGACAGGTGCAGTGGCAGTGGCAACGGGCTAACCTGGCCACAAATTGTTGTTAAACAAATGTTTTTCGGGTGCAAAAAGCGACGGCCGAAGCCAAATAAATTGCAATATTCATGACAATTGTAAACACATTCGCACACATTTAAAGGCAAATAGAGGAATACAATGTGAAAGTTTGCATATCCTTTGTGTGCATACAAATTATATTTTGTCAATTGAGAGCAGTGGCAAGAGTGCGAGAATGTGTGCATTTGATATTTCATTACAGTGTTTGTGAATTCCACAGTCTCCCCTTACGTTCAATTATGCGATAATTAAATATTCAGGATCCAAGGGGTCCTTTGAATATTTTAAAATTATTTCCGAGTTGTCGTAATCGTTTGTTGTTAGAAACCAGAGAACAGAAATTCAATTTTTCATATTAAACATGAGCCTGGCCCCATTGTGATTAATAACCCATTATTCGCAGTTGCCAATCGTTGAATGGCTTTCATGGGAAATTGCCAAGACAACCAATAGTTGTTGACAACACATATTTTAGTGGGCGTAAACAACTCTCATCCCCCGCCAGGTGCCCCATCGAAGCGGGCGACATAAATTGGCCTCTGCAAGGTGCAAATTGCCAACAATAAATTGTAATTAATGATTTATGGAGAGCCTGTCACTTTGGTTACCAGCACACGCAGGATGTTTCAGTGTTCTGAAAGGACTCCCCGTAAATATGGAAAAATCCCCAGCCACAGGGTATTTCTGCTGCGACTCATCCCAGAATTATTATTGCGGCCAAGAGACAAATGTGTCTCGTGAAGCATAAATATTTCAATTAGAGTGTGCGTGATTTCTAGCCTGTCTAGGGCCCAGATTGATGTGGCTCGATCCTTACAGTTTCAATTTGAACTCCGGTAAACACAATTTCCATTAGCGAGCAGATTTATGTGCAGACTTCGACCTCCTCGACGTAGTTAAGGTGTATTATCAGCCAATTTCCCAAACGCAGCCAAGTACTTGGCGCTTATCCTGGCTCTCCCTCCCCACCAGTAATGTGCTCGTTTCCATGCAGGAAAAGCCAGACTTACCACCGCCAACGGGTAACTTTTTCCCACTTGGCTCTGTATTGTTTTTCTTTATTTTTTTCTTCTGCGCTTTTGGTCTTATCGGAAGAGCTGTGCAGCAGCGTTAGCCAAATATCCAGGGAACCCGCAGCCGGAGTGTAAATATGTTGGCTTGCAAGCCTTTTGCATTTTAATTAAGGCGCATGCCATGAGTGTTTGCTTATTTAATTGCACAATCGGAAAAACTTGCACGATAACGACGGCGATGATGATGATTTTTTGTGCCCCGGTGTTTGCCTTAACACGACAAGTTTAAATTATTAATTGAGGAGCTCTCTCCGGTCTCGTCTCCGGTAAGCGGGGGCGAGCCAACAAGAAATTCAATTTCGTTAAGGCAAACACGGCAAGGCGAGGAGCTCGTACGATTTTTGGCTGCTCCAAGAGAGTCGAGTTTCCACGACGACGACGGAGGCGATGGAGGCAGCAAATTGCAGGCTGCATTTTATGTGTCCCGAAATTACAGCCTCCGATGAGCGAAGGAGTGTGTGTATGTGTGTGTGCAAACATAAAAAAAATATATCAGAGACGTGCAGCCGGGAAAGGGGGGAAGATGGAAAAGGAGGATCCTGCCACCAGCAACGAAGAGCGACAGCGCTGTCGTCCTCGTTGTCGCTGGCATCATTTTACGTCATTTATCACAATCATGACATGGCAGGACGATAGGCTGCAGGCCAGCAGCTTGAATTGGTCCCGACGCCGGAAGAGGACCGGATGCAGCAGTGGCCACCAGGAGAAGGAAGAAGAGAAGGCGGAGGAGTGATGGAAAAGGAGAAAGGTAGAGCAACATCCAATAAGCAGGCAGTTCGTGGAATATCGCGGATATATTTTAATACAATTTGAAACTTTTCCCCCCACCGTGTTTGGCCAGCAATCAGGAACTGTGAGAGATAATTAAGAACGTCTTTTTTCATGAAGTAAATTAAATTCAGAGGTTACTTTGAATATACAGAGGTCGATAGTGCCTGTCTTTAAGTGAATTTTATTATAAAGAAATGGAAAGAAAATTAAGTAACTAAATTTATATGTTTTCGGATGTATTTTCGAAAGAGAAAAGAAGACAAAATGGTTGCGAGAAATAAATTAAATTCTGATGAATGTTTTTGGCAAATATTTATCTTAAACTGCAATTTATTATACACACTTGCACCTTAAATTAGGAAGCTAAAAATATATAACATTCTAGTGGGAATATTTTAAACAGAAAACAAGACAAAATATCAATAAGAAATAGTGCCTTTAAAACCAATTCAAAGACTTTTAAATTTCCCAGTAAAATTTCTAGCACAGTTTCCACATTTCCAAAAACATTCTGCATTATGTTACATATCTTTACATTTACGTTCACATCGTAATTAGACAGAAATCAGAAATCTGAAATATGCATGTTTCCAGCTGCAGCCAACCTGGCGTATGCGTAATATACTCCCCGACATGTTCATGTCATAATTGGGTTTGAATTCTTGCATAACGTATTTCGATCATTAATTCAGAGCCCCCGGCTCTAGCTCCCCCTTCTAGGTAATGAGGCCATTAGCATTGTTCTGCTATTAATATCCTGCTGCCTCAGTTGGGTTCCTTGGCCAGAAATTAATATGCAGATTGATGATGCTGACTTGCTGACTTCGGTTTGGCAATATTTTCTAATAATATTTGTGCCAGCCGGTCTCCCCCTCTTATATTTCCCTTGGTGGCTTTAACGAACTGCAACCGAATGGAAGAGCTTTCCCTCGGCATTGGGATTAAAATAAAACCGAAGAGCACCACCACCACCACAAATAATAAAACAAAATAAAATAAACAGAAATATAGCAACAAAAAAACTAAGCTAATGGATATGCAAACAACTGGCAAAAGGGACCAAACCGGACAGGACGCACAGTGCCTGCAAATAGCAACGAACCGTAATGCATCTAAATAAACGCAAACAGCAAGAGAAACACTGGCGCAGACCTACGGAAATGCGAAGAGGATTTCGGAGTGGGTTTAGTTTTCGGTTCGTTCGCTTGCATTGCATTTGGGAGCCGGAGAGTCCTGGCCGTAGTAGCCATAGGAGTGCCTTTGTTGCTTTCGTTGTCTTTGTGCTTTATGCATATGCGCAATTTTTAATATTTATATTTCATTCTATTCTAAAATTGCAACACGCACACAACCACACACACAAGCATAGAGGGAACTTGGCAGTAACAACAATAACCGGAATAACAATGGCCGAAATGGCAGGAGCAGGCTTTATAATTGCTGGTTATACAACCACAAATGTTGCCACGTGTGTGAGTACATACATGACACCAATTTATATTACTGTAGTCCAGTGACCCGGGCACCTCCTCCATTATCCCCCTGCGTCCTGCTGCTGCTGCTGCAGCACGGGGATATTAATAACAAACGAATGCTGTTGATGTTCCCCTGGGGTGTGCGGGGAGGGGCGGCAGCCATTTGCTGTTAGCCCCGTTGTTGCATTTATTCAAATTTATTGTATTTACGTTGTACCATGCCAGCATGCCATTTGTGTCATATTTACAAGGAGCTCGACAGGCAAAGGGGGCAACACATTTTGTTGCAACATTAGAATAATCTGTGAAGGAAGTGCCGTCGAAGGCGAAATTACACGAATTGCCTGCCACAATTGTACGGATTCCCAGCCGCCTCCTTCGAGGCAGTGAAATATGCGCAGTGCAACGCCTGCAATAATTGCTTCGGCCTCGTAGTCCAAGTCCTGCTCCTGCTCCTCCGGCCCAGGAAGATTCAGTTAGCCTGACAGTTTAATGAAAAAACTTTCGCCATTACTTAAAGTGTCCTAAATGCAAATGATGACGACTTGCATATTAATTTGGATTTTATCTGACCAAGGCAAGGCCATAAATCTTCATTGCGAATTTTTCAGTTCGTTGTGGTCCTTTAAAGGAACTAACTTGTTGCTGGTTTGGGTTTAAAAAAAAAGGATACTTGAAGAAATTTTAATTTTTAAATTGAAGAAAAGAAGGAAACATAAATGCTTTCTTATCTCACATATTATTCATCTTTAGCTATGCTTTATTTGCATTTATTTTTAAACTATAACTAAAAACACATTTTCCAGTGCAGGTTCAATTATTAGTCATCATTTATTCACCCTCCTTTCGACTGGAACCCAGCCAGGGACTAAGCTGCACTCTTAGTGCCATACTTTGTTACTTATTCCGGGTTTTCCTCGCCCGAGACTCCTTTTGCATTATGTAAATTTTTTCGGGTTGCACTGGCAAATAACCCGAGAGGCACCCAGGTGAAGGATATTTTGATTTTCGGAGCAGAATCGATACGGGCCTGGTGTGTGTCTGGTGCAGGCGATATTTGCCTTAAATCGGAACTTAATTAAAGTTGCACCAGAGAGCAGCATATAGCAGGGATTTCTGCTGGCACAGCAGCAGTTTGAGATATGGCTGCCGTTGTCCTTTTCCAACCGTCCAAGGATTGCTTTGTGCAATTTCAGTCATTAAATGCTGCCAGCCAGCCATCCCGGCCCGGCTAGGACCTCAAGTGTTGCTTCAGTTGGCACGCCCCCATGTTGTCTATACAAATTTAGCAAGGACCTCGGCCCCCTCTTGGAACAAATCATCCCCGCTGCCGCCTAGGAGCATGGAGGATGGGGCTGTGGCGTTGCCGAGCTTTTTAATTTTAATGAGATCTCTCACTGGCTGACTACGTGCCTGAGCTGCTGGTGTTGGTTGTTGGTGTTGCCCGGCCGGCAGCCACGCCCTGTCACTAATTGAGGCGGCAAAAAATGTTTTGCGCTGACTTGGCCCGAGGACTTTGCCTCATCCTCATCCGCATGCCCACGCTTCCTCCTCTCTCGGTTTCTAATTACAAAAATATGCATATTTAAAGCGCTTGCCAAAGATTGGAAGTGAAGGGACAATGAGTGCTTAACAATGTCTGTCAACTCTTGGTTCAAAAATGGCACAGACAAGTGTCACTGTGAAGGCAACGGGTATGTTACCATTTTTTTTTGGGGTATTAAAGGAATTTTTAGTTACGGGAATTACAGACAACTTTTGGGATGATAAATTAAACAGTTTCAGGCATTTTAAGGTGTATTTCATACTCTGTATAAAATGTTATATAGAAATTAAATCACTAAAAATATAACTCCCCCAAAATGGCTCTAAAATCCCCATTTAATCACTGCGTTAGCCGAAATGATTTCAATCTTTTTCACATTTGTAGTGCACGGTGTCTGAGGAGATTGCTAATTCGATTCGAACCCCACTCACAGGAGCCAATATATAGTACAAATGGTGGCCACGCAGGAGGAGCGTCCTGTCTGGGCCATAGAATAAACCGCAAAATAGATTGATACATTACGTGTCCTAGTTGAATGGACATGGGGTTAGGGCCAGGTGTGCAGTGTACACACACACACACACACAACCGGATCGAGTCCTGATGGAAACTGATTGATTTGTTGCATTCGCTTGCCAATTCGAATTTCAACAAATTGGGTTTTTGCATTTCAATCAGCCAAAGAGGTTTGTGGGGGCGAATGTGTGTGCTTTGCTTGGAATCTGGCCAATGTTGTTTCAATTTAGACGAATTAATTTTTAAATATTTGGCCACATAGCCAGAAAAACCGATTTGGAGATCCCTTAGCAGACTTTAAATTATGTGAGCAGCCTGATAATTGCCCTGACCCGCTTGGTCCGCCACAAAGAGAATGCGAATTAGGAAAAATAAGCTGTGAGGACTTGGAAAAAAAGAAAAAAAAAAAAAAGCGCAAAGCGCTAAAGCGAAATTCATGTCAACGGAAATGCTTTGCTCCAATGACAATAACAGCAGCCAAAAGCGGCCGGAGATGGCGGCCAGCAAAGGGAGGTCCCTGGGACAATGGCGTCGCGTTTCTGCTTCCGTTGCTGTTGCTATTGCGCCGGCAGCGGCAAATGGTGCAAATGAAAAACTACTTTTTGTGCGCGGCCAGCAGCATCCTTGCCCGCTGCAGCTCCTCTCACTTGTGTGCTTGCTCTTGTTGTTTTTAGCCAGATCTTGTGACAATGGCGTTGACATTCCGCGCTGACAACAATGCGCTTTTCTACAAATTCCAGCAAAAGGTAGCAAAACGCTGAAATAGCAGAAACGCGAGAACCTGCCGAGGAGTAGCAACATCAATGACCCAAGGCGACAGAAGCTTTTCATTCTCTATATAAATATATAGGAAGAGCAGGATGAGGCAGATAGTTATAGCTACCTTGAAAAATATATAAGATAAAGAGAAGATTTTAATCCTAACTTAATCATAAAAACTTTTAATAATAAGAGAAGGTGTTCCTAGTGATATAAACCACCTGCAAGCCTTACAAGTTTCCTTTTTAAAGCAGATCTTAGCCTCCACAGGATCCTTCCTTGAAAGAATTTGCAATTACAATGTTGATATTGTAATTAGTGATTCTTTCATGGACATGACTGTACATTTTTTACATGATTTATGCCTCGCTCAGGCTGACACGTGCTGACCATGGTTCCTGGTCGTCGTTCTGATCCTGGTCCTGGCTTTTTTTATGCAGGACGTGCCTGAGCCGCCGCAGCTGCGTTTGCATAAATGGTTCAGGCATGGACACAACAAAAAATGAAAAAAGAAAAGCCCCTCGTAGTGGAATGACAAAAATTCAATTTGGATTTTATGTTGCCGCCGCCGCCACTTGGCCAGTTGCAGTTGGTGGGCCAAAAAGTGCACTCAGGCCTCAGCCTCAGAGAATCATAAACATGGCCAAGGCTCAGTTTTAGCCCAAGCCGTGAGCGAACCGTGCCGGATCTGGGGAACTCAGTTACTCCTACAAGTTATGACGGTTTTTTGCCAAAGAGGCAATTTCTGGCATTAAGTAAGCGTTTTTCAGCCAGACCCAAAGCCAGGGCCAAAAGAAAAAAATGGCCAAGTCAAATTTAAAATACCAGAGCCATATAGATGGATATAAATGCCAACATATGCAGACTGCAGGGTACGTACTCCGGCTCCTGTGACGGCTCATCCTCCTCCTCACGCTCCTCCGATTCCAACAAACACAGGAAGCGCAACGGCACAGCCAGGATAACGTTCGCAGGAAGCAAAAGCCAGAATATGATAAGCGCTTGACAAAAAAGAGCAGTGCAGCCAAACAGGGCAGGAAGTTGATGCCCCAGGACTCGACGAAGAGCAGCCTGGGATTGGGAGTGCCGGCTCGGGGCGTGGGCAGGACATAAAGTCGAGTTTTGGGCACAAGTATTTTTATGACCTCTGCTTGTTAGGCTTTATTGGTGCGCAAAAGCAATTAAAGAAGACATAAGGGGCAAACGGCCAAAAAAAAAAGTAGAGAAAAAAGGCTGCGTACGCACAATTCGAGAATTGAGTGAACTGGGAAGAGTAAAGACAAAAAAGGGACATAGGGGAGAAGGGCAAGGATACTCCGGAAACAAAACAAAAGGGTAAACAAAAGTCAGGCAAAAAGTTTGAGTCATTTTTGTTTTATTTTACTTTCATTAAAGCTCCAAAAAACACCATTCATTTCTGTTAATATTTTGCTTAAACAAAAAAGGAAACTAATTTATGGAAATCGAAGTTTGAAAAGCTTTGAGTTTGCATTGGAAAATGGGATTTCGATCATTATCATAATAAGTTGGAATAAATCTATTTTGCCTTATAGGAATTTGCTTACCTTTCGCATTTTACGTCCTGTAAAATATTATAGTTTTAAACTTATATATTTTTATATAAGAGTCTTTTATCCTATTTACCATCTTTAATATACAAATTCCATAACCCAAAATGACGATAATAACATTATTCAATGATAAATGTAAAGTTTTTTCCAGTTTCAAGATTTTATAAACTATTTAAACCCATTTCCCCATTCGAACCTTAAATTCACTCTTTTCTAAATTTCGCTTAAAGCTTCAATTTAATTCCCATTAAACCCTCAACCAGCTGCTCGATTTTCCGTTTAAATTTTAAGCTAAAAGCGCAAACTTTTGTTGTCAAAGACAACAAAATAATATCGATTATTAGCACCTACCGACTGTCAGCTCCAGCTCGCTTTCCGCCAAAGTTGTGCAAAAACGGCAACAGTAAACCGGCAGAAGGGAGATGTGCGGGGGGCCCAAAATGCCAGGCAGGCAGTCAGCCAGGCTTCCAGCCAGGCAGCCGGCTAAGCAGTCAGGCAGACAGACAAACGCAAACAAACAAAGCTCTCCCCGGCAACGGCTGGGAGGAGGAGGGAGTGGCAACAGCGAATTTCGTTAGCCCAATTAAAGCAATTTTGCCAGCTCAACTACTATATATTGGCAGAGTGGCAGGGGATGGGGCCTGGGGGCCAAACCCTTGCTGCGGGATAATATGGACAGACAAAAGCATAAACCTTTCTTCTTTGCGCGCACACATTCGGCATTTCATTAACAAGCCGTTGAGGCAGTCGGGCAATCGGGCTCATTAGCCATGCCAATCTAGATGGTAAGTAACTGCGATGATGACCATGTCAATTTGGGGGATTAGTGACGCCATGGCAATCGTAAGCGGCTTAAGTTCTGAACCCTCCCAGCGCCAGAAGGGCCCAGTGCTAATAAAAGCCAAAAGGACACAAAATAGGGGCCATCCAGGACAGGGGAATATGTCTGCACAGGAAGATTAGTTGATAATTTATTTTATGTAGAATAAATTTATAAAGTTATTAAATTAATTTATAACAAAAAGAACAGTTTAAATATTTATTTAATCTATTATTTTATTTGTCATACATTTATTTATAAAATACTTGCAATTGTAGGACCTTCTTTTCCTAAATTCTTATATTTCTCTGTGTAGCTTTTCCTTACTCCATCATTTCCAGGTGTAAAATTGCCAAATCAACTTTTTAGCCAACGCCACATTCCCTTCGTTTTTATTACCTTTGCCCAGATTTATGTCCCTTTTTCAACGAAGTCTTATGCATGTTCAATTGCAGAATTTATTGTTTACACCCAATCAGCTGTGTAATGAAAAACACGTCACACAATCAGCGAGGGAAACTGAGGCACCTCGCAGGAGAGAAGGCCATAAATTTGTGCGGTTCGTAATGATTTATGCGACTGCTTGGCCAGAGACAAATGGCTAAGTAATTGAATTACGAGCCCGAACAAAAGATGACAACTTTGCTGAGTAAGCCCCGGCACTTATGCAAATTAGCCGGGCCCGAAAGAGAGAGAGCCTGCCTGCGAGCCAGTTGCTTCCGCTGATAAGGACAGTCGGCAAAAAACAACATTGATTGCAAAATCAATGGGCTGCGAGTTGCATTTCAGCTGGAAGGTGGCCAAAAGCGGGATAACCTGCTAACGACAATGGGAATCAAGGAGGATCGGAGGTCAAAGCTCGAAAGTGCAAGCTCAGGGTTTAGCCAGCGGGCAGTCCGTGGCAGCAGCCGCAGCGGCAAAAACGGAAGCGGAAACGGAAACGCAGCGCAGGACGAGATGGAGTCATGAGCATTATTTGTGCAAAATTACCTTTAACGAGGTGACTAGAGCTGGCTGATGGCGGTGGCGGTGGTGGTGGTCCTGTTGCATTACCATTACCGCAATAAACTGTAGCCGGCGACTTCCACTTCCAGCATCTCGGCCTGGCCAAGGGAACGCTGGAGAGAACTCCAAGTTGCCGGCAAAATTGCACTTGACTCGAATGCCAATTACACGAAGCTGCAGATGTCAGCGGCAGGCAGCAGGCAGGCAGGCAGGCAAACTGGCTAGCCGGCAGGATGGCAGGATGTCTTGGATGACTCGGCTCCTTGGAAGCCCTGCTAGCAGGTGGCGAGAACGATAAGGAGACATCGGGTGGTGGCTGAGTGACACAGCAGATGGTTGGGTCGGTCCCCGGGCCCGAATGGCATTGCCACAAAGTGGATTAAATATGAATAAAAGATATTTGAGTAAATTGCATTACCCCCGGGCACTCGGCGGAGGAGGTTAGGCAGTATTAACTCACTGCATTAACCCAACGAGGAGACGATGGGATTGTGTTGACATTTTTGATTTCTGCACCGACAAGCTGTGGCAAAGCTGCAGCTTAATGCCAGATATCTCCCTCACTCTCTCACTATTATGGCAAAAAGTTAATATTTAATCTGCTCACATTCAGCGGCAAAAAGTGACAAAAGTTTTAATTAAGAGAGCTTTTTGTTTAAGCGCGCAAGCTGAAAATATAAAATTTCGTTTCGTTTTCGCTTTTAATTAAATTCTTTGTTTAACTAAAATGAACCAAAAACCGAGAGCAAAAAAAGCGCTTGGAATACTGAGGAATATCCCATTTGGTCCAAAGCGTAACCGCAAACCCGCACATAAAAGGCTAAGTGCGATTGCACATACATATGGGGGAGAGTGTGTGTAGAGAGTGTGTGTGCGGGAGTCGCTTGTAATTAAATTCCCAGCCGCGATATTTGTTTCTGCAGAGCTCACTGTACAGGCCACGGCAAACACCGAATGTCCGGGCCAGCCAGCGACTTCCTTTTGCAGTGGCCACTGTGCAACAGGATATGCCAGGATAATTCGATTACGCTGCGGATGACCCAGACACGAGTGTTTTTGTAAGCGTTAGAATTTTATTAGAGCGCTTAGAGCAGCACAAAAAATGTAATTATTTAATTTATTAAAACAATGCTTCACTGGTAACACATTCGCTGTTATCGAAAGAGAATGGAAATTAATTTAATAATCAATAATATTTGCTTAAAAAAACACAAATCATTATCTTTTTGAGTGTACCCAAAGTTGGCTAATTTAATCCACGAATACATGTAATTAATCATTGCGGTTAATCAGCTGTCCTAATGCATTTTCAATGTTTTCCTGGGTTCAATCAAATGGAACTTGTCAATATTAATCAGCCGGAATCGTTGTCTCCGCCGAGTTTGGCTCTTGGACAAATGTCGGCTTCAATTAGCAAGAAAAGTTGGGTTTGGAGCGAAATGATTGATTCACAGTATTGAATAAAACTCGGTGTATGCCACTCCTCCTCGCAGTTGAAATGCACTTGCACAAATAAACAGCTAAGCCTTTCATTACCAACTTCCCCAGCAACTCGGCAGCAATCACAGTTTCATCAAACCTACTCCGGAAAAAAGGAAGAAAATATAAGAATACAAAAAAATGGGGGAAAATGGGAAAATGAGAAGCGGGAAAATAAACTTTGGCAGCGGCAGCCAACTCTAAATAAGTTGGCAACAGTTAAAGCACGATCCAGACATAGCACTTGCCAGGGCTATATATTTCTGTGGCCACTATCGAGTGCCGCAGACATGAAATTTTCACAAAGTAGCAAACTTTATGCCGCCGCCGCCGCCGCACATTTTTGCCAGTCGCACACCCCTCATGCACACCCCCCACAGACACACACACACAGGCCAGAATTGAGTTTAAGCCTGCTCGCCAAAAAAAAAAATGAAATGGGAAAAAAACAGCAACAAACTGGAACTTTTTTACCAGCTACTCTCGCCTCCATTTTTTCGTTTTCTTTTTTTTTTTTTTTTGTTGCCGTGTATGTGTATTTCTATATTTATGGAACTTTTTCAATTTGGAACTAAAGTTTGCTTTTTTCGGGTAAATTTTTATTCATAACAAAGCAAAGCGTGACCGTGGGAAAGAACCAACAAATTTAATGGCAACGCAGACGCGTTGCAGCAATGGCTGCCATGCCATGCGCTTCGCCGCAATAAATTTGAGCCGTGATATATTTTCGTTATTAAAAACTAATTTACATCGTGTAAACGGTCGGAAATTTCAGATTTATGTCCGCTCATAAAAACCTAAATGCGCCAAAAATTTGATGCATTTTTCTGCAGACAAAAACAGAACAATGACCGCAGGGGAAAACTTCCGTCCTACACACACACACACAAACACAGACGCAAATTGATTTTGCGGCCAACACTGCGTATACTTAATTTATGAATTGTTAACTGCGAGTTAGATAGAGATGGCATACGTTATTAGTACTTTTTGATAAATAAATTGATATTTTATAATATATACAATTAAAAATTATAATGTTATTTATTTTAATATAATTTTACTATCAAAAAAGAAATAATTTCTTACAAGTTCTTAAATAATATCCCCGAAAACTATGCTCCAATATTTATAAATCATTTGAAATGCATAGTTTTTCGCTTTAATTAGTTATTTTCGGAGTTAAGTAGGCTTCAATCTTTAATCCTCACACCATATGGCGGCGAGAGAGCAAATTGAAATGCGATTTTTAATGAATAAATCCCCAACCGGCGGGACAGACGCCGAAAGATATAGTTCGTGCGGGAAAGATGCTCCACGGGGGCCATATATTAAACTTTATAGGTTAACTCATTAAGCAGCCATCACATCACATTGTCCTGTGAATGGCGACATTAAGCCGTTGTCCAGCCAAAGGACCTCATAATAGGCGCGACGGCATTTTTAACCAGCCACTTTATATAATGCGACGTGCATTTAAATGCTCTTAAAAACAGACCGTGTACCGGGCTTAATGCAATGGAAACAAGCCGTTTAATTGATGCAAAATTTAAACGAATTTCGTTGCGATTCCGAGAGCTTTTGTCCTCAAATCCATAAAGCCGGATAAATAACAATAAAGGCCCGCTGGCGTATAATGCTTAATTCATGGTCTCCGACTCCCTGGGGTGGGTGGGCGAGTATCGTAATCGGTTCTATAATTTTCATTAGCAACAATCCGAACGAACACATTTATTAAGCCCGAAAACACTTGTCGCAGTTTAGGGTACGGGTGTGTGTGTGTGTGTGTTATGTCCTGTGCCTGTCAGCTGCCAGGACAACGCAACGCATCGAGGCGGACCCAGGAATGAGAGCTCTAATTAGGAGTCCTTGTGTGCGTTGAGCGCGCTCGTCAAGTGCTTATCGATTGTCCAACTCCCATAATCACACAAGAATGATCGCCATCAATGGGCGAGTGTGTGATTGAGTGTGCGAGTGTGGGCTTTGTGGCAATTACTGCACCATTTAAGCCACTGTTGGCGTCACTCCAGCCATCATCCATAATGCCTGAGAAATGTCTGAGGGGGCAAGTCCGCTTTAATTAAGTGCATTTGCAGCTGATTTTAAACGAAGTTCGTATCGTGTTGCCTTGCAAATCCTATTAAAAGCAAACCAAGGCTCACTTGGGCGAAGGAGAGGTGTCTGAATCTGAATCTGAGCCTGAGTCCCATCACATCCTGTTGCCAGCCTAAGACAAGCCCGGCGAGGCGAAAAGCGTAACATTAAAAGCAATTTTCCATTGTGCAAATCCTTGTTTAAATGCCAAATACACTGTGAGTGTGAGTCCTTGCGGGCGGGAGGGTGTGAGTGTGTGAAGATGAAAGAGGATACGGCTGCTTCTCATTTGTATGTTAATGTTAATGGGCACACGAATTTGAATGCGAATGCGAATGCGAATGCGTTGGGTGTAATAAAATCTCATCCTTTTTCCTTTCTCTCTCAAGTATTAAAATTACAGATTTGAACCTTTTTCGGTGTGCCATTGTTTGGAGGTCGCTCCCGGGGTCTCGTTACGCCTGGTTAGGTCCTTAATTTGATGCTCGGCTCCTTTGAGGAAAGCGGCGCCCAAAAGTGTGCTTCATTAGACAACTAAGCAACTAAGCATATGCAAAATGCCAGCTTAGCTTCCCCGATTTTACATTATTTATTTTCAATTTCACCAGAGACATCCAGGCAAACATGGCTGGATGACTGGAGGCCAAAAACAACGCGTGTCTACCTCCCCCCGACCAGCCCCACTCCGCACCCATTCCGCGGCCCACGTTGCGTATGCGTGATGGCTGGGGCTGCGTGCATTTGAAATGCAAAATAGTTTTGTATGCCGCAAAAATGGCTGCCAGTCGGTGGCTCATTTGCATGCATGATGTTCGCGCCTTGATGAGGCCTTCAGGCCAAATGCAGAGGGGAGTCGGGGTGTTGGCCGAGACCATCTGCCGGCTGTCATCCCAAAACGGGCACCGATGATAAAAGCATTTTCGGGCGAATTTAAATAATTAATAGCCAGGTGAAATTCTGCGTTCAAACGGGCATTAAAATTTAAAGGGAATGTGAAGGCTGCCCGTCCGCCCGCCAGTCCGCCACTCCCAAACAGGAAGCGGAAACTTCAAGCACTGCGGTTAATTTGGACGGACAAGCGACGCTCGAAAGATTTGCGTTTCTCCTCCTTTTTGCTCCCGGGGACTGTTTGCTATGTAGCTCGTAACGTTTTTACAAATGTTTTAATAATTACCGCACTTAAATTTAAACACTTCTGCCACCCCAAGTTGCCGGCACTTCCAGCTGCTTTGCTTACGCCAGGAGCCGGCAGCCGGGAGCCGGCAGCCAGCGGCGCCCAGGAGCAAATTGTACAAAGTAGCATTTTGGGGTTAACTTCAAGTTAACAGCATTAACAACAACAATGGCCGGGAAAGGCAAATACAACAAGTAGCAAACAAGCGAAAGCAGCAAGGCAAAAGGGCTTTAAAAGTTTCTTAATGTGCAAAACTTTGTTGGGTTTTTGCACTAAAAGCAGAGGGAGGAGAATGGAACTGAAAAAACAACGAAGGCGAACGAAGGCGAGGCTCAAAACAAAAACGCCAGCAAGGCGTTGGCAATAATTGCAATTTTATTTTATTTTCCTTTCAAATTTTGTGCCCAACTTTAAAAAAACATTACCCTCACCCCCTTTTTTGCTATGCCCAAGTTTTCCTCTGAAAGAAAATCTATACCCATTTTTAGGGGCCTGACAAACAGCTGCGTTTGTCATGCGTTAGCCTCTGAGCCATATTTTCTGCCAGACGCCAAATAAGAATCCCGAAACTTATGTTGCCAACCGGCAGACGATGACATTGCCTGATCCCGGTCCAGACTCTGCTCTAGGATCCCGTGCATATGTGTAGTCCTGGGAATTAACCGCTCCTTGGCCCTCGATGTCAGTGTGTGTCTGCTGTATGCATGCAAACGATGCTTTGGAGACACAGCGAGCGACAGCGACGTTGATAAGTTTGCATATAAATTGTGACACATGCTCCTCGGGCCCCCGAACGTCGGGTTATATATTCTCCAACCGACGGCTTGGCAGCGCGACAGTATTATTTATGTCCGGGCCAAAACTATTAGCCGAGATTTTGATTAAATTTCTAAATACTATGCCCTGGCTTGGGCACGGCTCCTTTTGCCGCATTAGAAAACTTTGCTGCTGCTGCTGCTGGGGGAGTTGAGTTCATATTGGACCCGGACTACGTTGCGTATGAGTAATGCATGCCGAAACAAAAATGTCAAAGGTCTGAACTTTGCCACACATTTAGAGAGAGCCCCAGCCACACACACACCGACCGACCGACCCAACGACATCCGACAGAGACAAACAGCCCCAGATTCCCGCCCCTTGCCAGTCTGGCTGCTGGTCCTGCCACTGTTCCTGCTCCTTGTGCTCCTTCTGCTGCTGTGACATGCCCTAAAGTCCTCCCAAGTGTCTGCTGTGTCGCATTGAATTTATTGGAATTTTCCTTTTGCTTTGCGCCACAGTCTAGGACGTAGTCGTTGTCGTTGGCCCCTGTCTTTCATCCCGCCGCTCCTCGTGACCCCTCCTCCTTGTGGATGAGGCTGCAAAATATTTCCGTTGTTTTTCCCCATTCCGCCTCTGAACAATTCCGTTAATGTTTCGTTGGCTTGTGGCTGACAGCGGTCAGCGGTCAGGCGCGAGCGGTCAGCCCCGGCGAGTTCGGCAAACCTAAATATTAGATGAGCTTCAATTTTCTATTACGTCCAGCGGCGCTGTTGGGTAATTTTCAGGCCATAAGCCTCATGTTTTATTTATACTCGGATTGTGTGCAGCTCAATCGGTTGATTGGCAACGACAGACTGGCAAAGAAGAATCGAACAGGCATTGAGTATAAAATCCAGTCTGATCTCGAGTGCAGCGGCAAACACAACGATTTAAATGCCGTGGCATTCGAGCACAAGCTAGACAGTAATCAAAAGCACTGACTTTTCGGGGGATTACTGTGGGGGTGTATTTTTTTTTAAGCCTTACATAAGTACGAGTGTCCTACAAGGGTTTGGCGGTGACAAATTTAAGGACTAAGCTTATTGATTTGTCACTGCTTTTAATATTTTTAAACAAGAATATTTATTATAAGATTCCTGAGGATATTTTTTATAAATTTCAATTTGTTTACAATGCTTTTTCAAATGAAAACCTAATTAAAAATATAATCTACATTAAATAAAATTCAATTCAATTAATAATCCCTTGTTAACTCTCTTCGGTTTACATCAACAAATTTAATTTAAATTGCTTTAAAGCCTGCCTTCCACTCACTTAATGATCCCCATTAGCAAAAGCAAAAACGAAAAATCAACACATTTTCCGACACCTGTTTTTAATAAACATAATGATATTTATGAATAACAAACAGCCTTTGGCCAGCCGGCCCTTGCAGCTACCAACTCCATCGGGCCGTGGAAACTTTTGTTTGCGTTATTGTTTTAATAGCCAAATAAATAAATATCGATTATGGCCAGGCAGGTAAGCAGCAGCAGCAGAAGCAGCAAGTGTAAGCAACATTTTGGCCGCTTTCAACGGCAAATGGCCCCCGTGGCGCTGAGCTGTCAGCTGGCGTGTTTAAAAAGTTTGCCCGCACCGGACTACCGGTCTCCGGCTCTGCGGACTGGGCCAACTCCCCGGGCAATCGTCCGACCTGCGCCAGAGCTAATCTGGAGCTGGGAGCAGGACATGGCTGAGGAGGAGGATGAGGCTATGATAAGACTAATGCTGCTCGCTTGGCTAATTGAAAAAGTTGCATTCCTGTTGTTGTGCCCGTGCGCAGCCAGTGGAAAACGAGAAATTGTTGCTGCCACAACAAAAACAGAGAGAAAAAAACGAATAGAAGAAAAGGAGGAATTGTTATTGCTACGGCCTTGGGATGAGAACGCAATTGTGGTCAAGTTTTGTGAGGCATTTGCATAATAAGCCCTGTGTATGGAACTGTGACTGTGACTGCTCCTGTTATGGTTATTATTACAGCTCCTTCCTGCAGCTAACCGAAGGAGTCACTCTCCAGCGGCGCATGAAATTGTTGTCTGCCTCAGGTTGGGCTTACAAAAATTAGGAGCAGGCCGGAGAGGGCGACAGGAGCCAGTGGGCAGGGCATATTGACCCAGAAGCCTCGGCCAAAGCGGAAAGCATAAATTCTGGTACGATATGAGAACAGCCAGCAAGCATCCGCACATAAATAAATCATAAATATTAAATGAAAATGAAAAATGTGCAGCATGAAGGATGGAGCAGAGGCGAGAGGAATCCTGGGGCAAGGAAGCGCACAGAACCTGTCAGCAAGTGCCCGGCCAGGGAATAATGCAGGAGCCAACAATGCACCGACGATCGCATGATTAGCGGCCAGTACTGCTGCAAACGTAGTCAGTACATGGAGAAAATTAGGGGCTAGATTCGGAAGCTTAAAGCCAGCTAAGGGAAATTCATTAAAAATTCAACAAGAGTTTGGGGGAACTTGTTTAGAAGTTGAAGTCTTTCAATTCACAGCAGTTTAAAGGAAAGGATAGTAAATATTTTTGATAGCCTCAAGTGAAACTCACTTTTCTCAAAGGTAAACATTAAGTTATTGTATAGATTTTTCCCAGTGTAACACAACCAAGCCATGACTCACCAGAAGCAACTCCAACAGCAGACCAAGCCAGGCCATAGCATGTGCTGTGGCCTCCGGCAACGCACGATATTCTCACAATGCAGAAAATTACTAAATTCGATATGCAATTTATAAACTCAGAGCTAACCCCCTTCCTCCCGCCCCGCACACCGGGCGCCTGCATGCGGCTCCTCTGGCCTTCGGTCTCCGGTCTCTGGTCTCCAGTCTCCGACTGTGTCTGGCTTTTTTGGCAACGCTGCTGAAAACGATTTGGTAAGTACTGTTTGTTGATACCCAGCCAAGGCTTAAGTGTACCCAGAAGCAAGAGCTACAAAATCCTGGCAAAAATACTTTGCTTTAATGCGCTTTGCCCAGGCTGAGAGGGGGGTTGGGTTTGGGTTTTGGATTGGACTTGGTAGCTGGAGCTGAAGCTGAAGCTGGTGCCTGGTGCCTGGGAATCATGGGGCGGCGGGCATTGCCTTGTTATTCGAAGACGTTTAAGCTGCAACTGAGGCAAAGAACCGAAAACTATATTCATTTTCAATTTCGCTTCGGGTATTTGTTGTTGGAGGAACTTATAAACTGGTCTCCAGCCCGAAAAGATATCCCTTTCCATCTGCATCTTCATCTTCATCTCCCTCCCATGGATGTAGCTTGTTTCCTGATTGCGTCTAATGCAGTCCCCTGGCCACCCGAGTCTGTGACCTCAACTAAAGGTGGATTTGTACAAATGTTGACTAGCAGTCAGTCAGATAAGAGACATGGTAACAACTTTTGGGACTCTAAGGGACTTTAAAATATAAAATATTCATAAAATTATGGCCTAAGCATTGTTTTTCTACAAGTTCTATCAATCCTTAAAAGTATTATTTAAATTATAAAAGTTTTTTAGGGGTTATCCTTGCACTTTCTAATATCATTGTGGCCCTTCCCATAAAAAATGTTTTATTATTATCACAATCTCAACTGACTGTGGCCCCATAAATTGCTTGGCCAAAAATCTCCTCTAAATTCCAAGGCCATTAAGGTTTTAAAACAACTGAAACACACACTCCAACTCGGGCAGACACGGGACAAGATGATTTAAAAAGCGTTAACATATTTTCAGGCAGCGAGTGGTGTACGGAGTACGGCGGGTCAGAGCCGCAGACGCACGCAGTTGGCCGGAATAATCATTAATCATTTCTTAACGTGGCCAGAGAGCTGCCACCTTCGCGGCAGGTCGGGTCATAGTAGACGCAGGCATGGTCATAAGGCATTAACTTTGGACAGAAGGAGACTCTGCGCCGAGGACGGCGGGTGGGTGGGTGATATTATCAAGTTGATTCCTCTGCTGGGGCAACCGCGACAAATTTGAAAAATGGCGCAAAGTTTTAATGCCACGCCCCCGCGACTGCCCCCCGCCCGACTCGCATGACATACGAGCTGAAATAAATATTTTTTCCCCTGGCATGTTACAAATGTTTTGAGTCAGATGAAAAGTTCGCTTCATTGTGGGCAAATTTAAGAGCTCTTCGTGCTCCGGCCTCCGTTCTGAGCTGCTTGGTCCCTGGTCTCTGGCTGCCGGATAACTTTCCCTCGAAATTGTTATTTCAAATTTAAATAGCTCGGCCCAGGCTGTGCCATGCCTGCTGCTGAATTACTCGACAATTTTATGACTCCATGCATAAAATCCGTATGACGCTGCAAGTATATTCCCTACATCCTGCCTCTCCGCCAGACTTCATCAGCTGGCTGTCGTCTCTCAGGGGGGCAACAGGAGCAGGACCTCGACGGAGAAGGAGGCTGCGGAAGAGAGCCGAGTGCCAAGTGTCTGGTAAGTGTAAATCGGCTTTGTCGTCGCTTGTTGTGTGTACAATGTAAACACAAACTGAATAATACTCGCAAGTGAGAAAATCTGTGGCGCTCTCGGTTTCCCATTTTCTCGCAGGAAAAACTCTCAGCATCTGCGAGTATAAGAGAAGGCAACGCCTGCGCAAGTCGAAAAAGAGTCCTTCAGAGCGAATTGTTTGTTTATTGTAAGAGAATTATTGTAAAATCAGCCTGTGGTGGGCTCAGCTTTCATGGAGCATTTATTACTTTCGGGCAATTATGGATTAAATTACGAGCCAATAATTGGATATACGAAATAGGAGTGAGGAAGTAAAATTTGATAGTTATGGAAAGGCAAAATCTCAGTTCTGTAATTATAATTGAATATTAAAAGTTTATAGTCAAGAAATCGAGTTAAATAATTAACCAACACAGTCTTTATTAAGTCTGTGAACTGGAATTAAATTAAAATGCAAAGACAAATCTTGAATTTGCATTTCGTCGGTTTAATTTCCATAATTCTCACTTGGTTTAATGTAGTTTCTTTTGATTAACATTGAAAATATGATTTATTATACATTTTCCTACATTTCTTCTTCCCTTGACTTAACTGAAAACCAACCAAGTATCCCCTTTCGTTCCCTAATGAGGCATCTCAAGTAATTTTCAAAACATTTCCCATGGACAATCTGCTGCAATTTTCAAGATCTAAATTTCACTCGCCCTCGCTAAGATGAAACAAAAACTCGGGGGAGACGAAACTTTTTGGCCAAACATCAAATTCACGCCGATTTTTGTCATTAGAGCAACAGAAACTTTTGAGAGCTTGGCTCTCGAGGCCACCGTTTCTTCCCTGACCCCGGCTCCCGTTCCCGTTCCTGTTCCGCCCGAAGTTCCCCTCCCTTTAAGCCAAAGGCAGACCAACCAACTGTCACTTGGGCAAGGGGCCGCGTTTTTAATGGTCAAAAGTTTTATGTTTATTGTTTATGCGTTGAAGCAAAAATTTTCATGAACTTTTCATTGTTCCGGTTTGCTGGCAGAAAACTTTTAGCATACAATGCACTTTAATTTGGCCATCCCCCCCTCCCAGCCTCACCCAATAGATCCTGGCAGGGAGCCGTTGCCGCCGCCGTGGAAACAATGGGAAGGCAAATGTTGCAGCAAAAGTTTATGCGCCAAGAACTTGGCCAAATGACAGTGACGGTGGCCTGAATGGGGGGCCAAATGGCGCGGGAGACAACCTTCAATGCCATTGACTGTCCGGGCGTTTCATTTGCGCGTAATATGCGGAGGCCAACTTTGCCTTATTGATGGCACAGAAAAAATGTATATCTTGGGCAATTTGTTTATTGGCTTAAAGGTGATTGGAAACAGGAACTTTTAGGGGGAGATTAAGTAACTTTATCTGTTTCCTTTTCCCTTCTTTATGTCAGTTTCTGTCTAAACACCTCAAGAAACTATTTATATATTTAAATTCTTATCAAACTTCATTTCTTTCGGTGTGGCAAATGCAAATGTATCCTGGAAAATGTAGTTTTTTGGCCACTTCACTCCACTCCAGTCGGTGTTCAGTTAATTTTTTCCATTCAAGGCAAAAAACAAAGCACCATTCACAGTTGCAGGACCCCCTTTTTGCTCCTCATCGTCGTCATCTTGTTAACATTTATTCTCGCCTCTGCCTGTGGCTCTCCCGGGGCACCTGCCTTACGGACTTACAATGTAAAAGTTACTTCAACTTGTGTTCTCCGCTCGGCATTTTTTAGCCGGCAAAAGTTTGGCCACTTAAAGCAGTTTGTCAGTCCGTTCGGAGCGTTAACTTGGCCATTCTGCGGAGCTTGCATTCGGGATGCACAGTTTACTTTCAAATTTTTCAATCATCGCATTATGCAATGTGGTCCCGGTTTCCACAAAACTTTTCCAAAGGCTCTGGAGAAGACATTTTGCATTTGGCCCTGCAATTCGGAAGAATGGCAGGCGCAGCTGAAATCCTACTCGGAGACATATGGCTTCCTAAGCGTATTTGGCAGGAGCATATAGGATGCCACTTGATGACATAATAAATTGCCCTGACTCTGCTCCACTATGTGTATGTGTTCGCTTCGGAAATGGTTTATTTGTTGGGGCTGTGAAATATTTTTTACTGCCCGGCGAGAGTGAAGTGTAAATATGCCCCAAAGAGCTGCCATCGCTTGCCTCCGAATGGTTTGCGTTTTGTTTTTTCGATTCTTTGTTGATGTCAGTCGCAGTTGGTGCAAAATGCCGGCCGCAGGCCGATCGGCAAGCGTGTGCAAACAATAAAGAAAATATTTCCAAATAAAGTAAATATGTCTCCAAAATGGTTGAGTTGAGCTGCAACTGAGACTGAAAACAAATCGAAATTCCTTGCAGTGCCACTGGGAAAAATGAGAAAATTTAAGGCAGGTCAATTACATTTCCTTGGATTACTAATTTAAATATTTAAAATAAGCTAATTTAGCTCAACATTTTATTTACCATTTATTATTCTTTATGATACTCGTAATAAGTAGTCCCAGATCTTTATTTAAATATTTTTTTTAGTGCTTCTTTTAGAAGCTTTTCAGGCACGCTGAAGCCGAGAAAAAAGTGGCCACATTCTAGACGAAAAATTGTGGACACATGGGACCTACCGACTGCAGGAGCAGGACGAGGACGAAATTGTGACACAAAGTTATGACAATGATGAAATGGGAACGATGTCGACGTTGCCACCGTCGGAGCCTCGACCGTTGATGATGATGATCCGCAGCGGCAAGCGAAGCAGAAGGAGCAACGCCCCGAGTCCGTCGTCCGGGAGTCCTGCCATGGACACGGATGCCAGCTGCCGCCACCGGTGGGAGAGTAAGACATTTTGCGAACCCACTTTTCCGCAGGAATACAATTTCATTTGATGTGCATGTGTGTGTGTGATGAAATTTTCGCACATTTACATAAAGGAGATGTTGAGTATGTGGCCAGGAGGCGAGAAGGATGAGAATGCAGTCAAATTACGGGCTCCTATGACTGAGGTAAATGCCCTAACCTGGCAGGACTCTAATGAGAGCCAGGGAAGAGCAAAGAATCCGAGACAGCCCGCAGAGAGAGTCCCAAATGAGGTTACTTTTTCGCAGAAATCGTGTTAAGTTCATCAGAAGTCAGATTACAGGGACAGTTCCAGATTTTCAGGACTCAAATTCGGCGTTGACATTTTCCGACTTTCACTAACTTGACTCGCAGTCAGCTTGGAATTTGCATGCCAAATACCCAAGAACGATGCCAAGTCGTTCAGTCACATGTGACATTGCATGCCACATTCCGCAAAAAGTAGGAAAAAATTGAGCTATAAGAAGGCAAGGCAAAGGCAACAAAACTTTACGAGTACCAAATACACTTAAAAAGTAATAAAATATTTTATTACGACACACAAAACTACAGCACACATGGCAACCCAAGGAATTGCTCCGGAAATATGCCAACACTCGGCCCTGGGAACTTGAAAAGTCCTAGAAGGAGAGGGGAGTCTTAGCCTCGTTTAAATAATCTCGAGTTCAGCGAGAAATTAAATATTCATTAGCCGTTCAGCACGCCTTCTCCCCGTTCGATGTCACGGATTTTGATTAAGCATCTAATGCCGCATCTATAATGCCCCATCAGGACACGAGCCACTAATCAATAATGCGCTCCTTCTTGCGCCACGAAGCTAATCCTGCGACTCTGCCAGTTAACCGCAGTGCCAATGGCAGTCCCAGTCCCAATCCCATTCCCAATCCCTTCGCTCTGCTCTGCTCTGTCTCTGTTTGCTCGGTGCGTGTCATCCAGAGTGGCAATCGAGGCAAGGACCTGCAGGATCCCCACTCGTCGCGCTGTCGCTGACGCAGTTCATCAATCAAATCACTGGCTGTTAGTCAAGCAGTCATGTGATTTGATTGATTCGCGCTAAAAATCTCTAGTCAAACAAACGCCAGTCCCACACTTGCTGGCTGGCATTAATAATGCGGCTCGAAATGAGGAGCATCAGACGGCGTCAACGAGGGTGGGAGGCATCCTGGCAAAGGGGTAGCTGGCAGCGATGTTGCAACCACAGCAGCTGCCACTTGCCTAGATTTTGCAATGCATTTTGCCTTCTGATTGTTCTGCACTGGGAAAAAGTAGTTCAAGAGAAAATGTTTAACAAAATTATAAGAAAATACCTTTAAAAAATATTTATTTAAATTTCAAGAACTATATTTTAAAAATTTAATATAAATAATATTATTTATTCCCATCTCTGAATAACATTCAAGCCTTCCTTGTTTTTCCCCGCTCTTCTCTAGCCACACCGGAAACGGAAGCAGGACCAGAAATCGATAAGCCCGGTGACAGTTGCTTAAGCGGTGGAAAGCGACTCGGACAAGGCATTCATTTGTCACTTGCCTGGGTATAAATAATTTACACAAGACAACAAACGATTGCCCCCGGACATCTTGGCCAATTTTAGCAACTGCTCCCCGGCCGCCTGTTTAGGCATAAAAAATTGTTACGTCAATGAAATTGCCCAATTTTATGTTCAATCAATAAATGGAGCTGGAGGAGGAAACCGATCCCCGTGCCCCGGCCGGCGTACGTGTTGGCTGCCTCAATTTATTTGGTATTCATGCAACATTAACATGGATTTTTATTAGTATCATGTTTTTGAAAAGGGTTGCGACCTGGCCAACTAATAAAACTCCTGGCGATATACGAACCTGGAGGAGTCGGCAACCCTTTGGATAAGCATTCGGGAGCCAGAGGGCTTAGCGCTGGCCATGGAAAATTGTGTTATGCCTACGGTTTCGGTATCGAATGGGATCGCAGCCAGCCAGCGCAGACAGGTGATGGAAAATGGCTCCGGTTGCCCTTTGGCAGTCGGAGAGTACGTGACTCCTGCCGGCTGGCATTTGCCTTTTGCATTGAAGTGGTGTCCTATCCCATCCCTTCCCAGCCTCTAGTTGTTTTGGGGCAAACGAGAATCAATACCTGCTTTGATTGACACTTTGAATTTAAAGCGTTGAATTAGCCCGGTTAGCGCAGTCAGCCAGCAGCGTCTTTCGGTGGGAGCCAGCCGTGAAGCAGGTGTGGGCTAGGTGGAGCTTCTTAAGCGGATTCCATTCGCTTGACTGGAGCCAGAACAGCATCTGTATACGTCTTACATTAATTCATTAAGCAAGCTTTGAAACTTGGAGTCGGAAAAGATGAAAGGTGCGGGAAATACAGTCGAGAAAATCTACAAAGTTTTATTTACAAATAAATAAAAAATATTTACAACTAGAAATCTTAATTTCCTTTAATTTCTCTTCAATAATTATCCTTTAAAGGCTTGAGAATTCTTTTAAGTAAACCCAAATATTTACTGTATCCTCTAGCCACGCCTGTAAGTAGGCAGTAAAAGCTGCCGCAGCAACCAACAAGTGTCTGAAGTTTCCCTCACAGCTTTCGCTTCCCCAGTGCCAGTTTGACTGCCATTAGCCTGGCAATGACGACGACCCTTGCCCAGCGCAGAATGTCTCACGTTTCAGCCACTTTTCGACCATAATTACAGCCAAGAGCAATTTGAAAAACACTTGATGCTGGCAATTAAAAAGTTGAACAACATTTTTCTCCAGCAAACGGGGTCCACCTCACTTAGCTGCTGCCCGGGGCTGCAAGTGTAATTAATTAGTTTTCAATTTCACTCTGCTAAATATGCATAATTTATGGCCCGGTGAAAGGACGGGGCTCGAAGGAGTAGCGGGCGGACTGGAGGGCAGCGTCATGGTCATAATAAAATCTACTGGCCATTACTTGTGCTTTCCTTTCGAGTGGCAATTCTCTGGTTCGTACTCCATTTTTGTATTTTTTTCGCTGCCATCTTCATCTTCCTTTCACTCCTTTTGGCGGGGCAATTTGTGTGCACCAATTACTTTGTTTGTTTGCCCGTTCGCCGTGCGACAATTGCAAAGGACAACTGCGACTGCAGCGCACTTCACTCTGCTGCGTTTCCTCTATTTCCGTTGCAAACATTTCCGTTTCGCATTGCTGCAAATTTATTGTTTCCTTGCAGGTTGCGCGTTGCGGGCTGCGTGTGTGTGTCTCTCGTTGTCCTTTTGCGCGTCTCCTTTTTTGCGAAAAGGACCCTTTGGGTGCTCTGCTTGAGCCCGATGGGCCTGCCACCTTCTAGTCGGAGACGACAACGGCTCGATCAAACAGCAAAATGGCGGCAAGGCGGAAGTGCCGTCCCTACATCCCACCCAGTCACCCATCTCCTCCGCCACGCACAAACGTTGTTGTGCGTTTCCGGCCGGAAATACGCATTTAGTTGCATGTGAAATTGTTACATTTTTGTCAACAGGCAAATTTATATTTATTTCTACGCGTTTCTTATTCCATTCTTGGCTATGAAAAATTGAAATGTCGTTTCTAATAAATCATTTGGCCCCAAGAGCGACTTGTTTGTTTCGCTTGCCGTCGCCGTCGCCAACTGTTTGTGCTTATTTCCGTTTCCGCTCGCCCAACGACCCTGGCCCGGCTCCCAGCTCCCGGCTCCATTTTTATTCGCCGCTCCTTGGCCCAAGTCGGTGGAGGGGGAGTGGCGTCCGGGCCTGGGCTTACCTGGCCGGATATTTTCAGCACCGTCATTGCAGCTGACATAATTAATTACCTGCTCGCGCGAGCTTTTCCCAGCGGCTGCGTGTGCCTCACCTGAGGCGAAGGCGGCGGCATTGGGAAACAGGAAGTGGCCTGTCCTCGTCCCCAGATTTGCTGACAGGTGGCGGCAAAGGAAGCGACCAAGGAGACTGGAAGCAACAGTGCCGCCGCCAGGACTCGCAACAATTATAATTGGTTCGCTTTAATTATATGAATTAATGCGGGACCAGTCAGTTATTGTGGCCTCTGTGTTTGCCTTTGGGTAATCCGCAGAGAACCGGACAAAGCCCGCATCCAAATTGGGCTGAGAGATTTTCATTTTCATTTTTCCCGGGCGCACCGGCGTTGACAGAAACTTCAAAGGAATGGCAGGTTTTGCGAAAATAAATAGAAGAGAAAACAGGGAAAATGTATCCTAAATAAGAAGTATTTAATTTAAGGTTTTAATAACTATTTTTCTTGAAGAATTACAGAAAACTTTTTTATAAATGAAACTATGATAATGCGAGGACATAAAATAGGCTTTTATTTTCAACAATTTGTTAATATTTCAACTATTGAAAAATAACTAAAAAAGAAGCTTAATTGCCTGAGAAAATGACTAAAAATAAAGGTCACTCCACCCCATAAAACCCACATAGCTTAAAGAATTTCTCCTCTTTTGGCTTTTGTATCAAATTAGAATGCATGAATAATGACGTACGAAACTTTCGTTTTATATGCATGCCCAGGTGACCCCAAATAGAATATTTAATGAATTCATTTTGCCAGATGACAGATGACAGGCTGTCGAGTTAATAATCCTCCACCCGAGACCCGGACTCAGTTTAGCAGACATTTATCTCTCGTTGAGCTCAAATCTCAATCGACTCGGAAGACAGATGGCACTTTTATCGTAAATTCAGGGGCAGGAGTAGGGCTTTTCAATTAGGAGGCACCGCCACGAAGGTGCCACCAAGGCTGAGTCGGCCATTATAGCAGTGCAATTCAATTAGACGCCGCTGGCAGGAAGTAAGCCCACAACCAGAGGGGGGAGGGAGTGGGTTCCTCTATCCGAGTATCCGAGGAGCTTCTGCCAGGCAGCGCACATTTGACAGCATGAAATTGAGTGAGCTGCAGGTCGTCCTAGACACACAATGTCTCCCTATCAACTCCATGCCAATACCCATGCCCAGTCTCATTTCGGGCCTTCCAATCGAACGGAGGACAAACTATCTAGAGCACGATATATGCATGTATATGCTGCTCCTACCTCGAGCACCTTGCACTCGCATGAGTTATCATTTCGGGCACATTGATTTATGCAGTCGGGAAAGTCGGGAAAGCAACCTGCATGCCTGCTGCTGAGATAAGAATTAATTGGCAAGTGCACTGTGCAAATAAATTGCATAGCCGGGCGGTGGTGGTGGTGGTTTCGGTGTGGGTTTCGGATATGGAAACGCACATAAAGCAGGTCCCCTGGATGGCTGCTGTTGCTGCTTTTAATGCAAATGTGACAAATGTTTTACGGCTGGCTGCGTTTGCATTGACTCTGGGCAAACACCTGTAAATGGATTGAAGCCACAGCAGGCGGCCAGGAGCGGAGGAGCCGCAACAAGGGAATATGCCAGGCATTTTACACTCGGATTATTTATCATAAAAGTAGGGATCAGCAGGGGGCTTAACCCAGATTTAATTTGTTTAATTATTTTAGCTTGAAGTGGGATTTAATTGAATCTAAAAATGATTGAATTTCTTGGTTTATTTCCTTGTTTGCCTTTAAACTTATCCCGCTAGTCCGCTCCTGCCTCACAATGCCGTATATTAGGTGCAACTGCAACTGCAACAGTGCCTCCTTTTATGTTTGCACTCCGGGCAGGCGGCTTTAATCGCAGCTGGCCTTGGTGCCACATCCGCACAGGGCCAACAGCGATGCTGCACCTCGAATGGCATTTTTGCCCATATTTGGGATTTGCATTGCCACATTAACTCGCCAGCCAGGATGTATGTGTTTGTGTGTGGCTGGCTGTGTGTTTGGTTAAATTTTGCTGCAAAGAGCGAAGAGAACATAAATTGAAGGGCAGCTGAACAACATTTGCAGGCGATCAATATTATTGCGCCTGCGGTGGGGCAATCAACGAAATGGAGAGTCCCTTAACAATGATGCATAGAGGGGGAGGCGGGATAAGGATGAAGGGCGGGGCAGGAGGAGGAAGCGTCATGGGTCCCCGGTGAATCCCCGTCTGCATGGCCGGAGAGTGTGCTCTGTACTATATTGGCTCAAACGATATGTTCCGGCAGTGATGATAATTTGTCCTTATTCTGGACATGAGAAATGGGATTCCTATTTTCGAGGAAACCATTATTAGTGCTTCATTGAAGCTTTATTTAACCTTTATTGTACTTTACTTGCAGTAAATTCTATGAATTATTATTGTTTAAGAAAATATAACACAATTAAGAATTTTAAGAGTTAAGCTGCTAAGAATACTTTAAATATTTATTTATAATTTTCCACAAAAATAAGATATAATATTTGTTCTTTATATTTTACTAAATTTGCTCTTCTAAAAACTCCTCCTTGTGCCATCACAGCCTCCCAACTACAAAGCTGCTGGTGGTTTATTGATTTCCCAGCTGATTGGACTTCCTTAAATTATATTTATTACTTTCTCGAGAGGCTGCTGGCACTCCCCTTGCGACTGCAGTTAAAGCTATTGACCTAATGCTTACAATCCGATGAAGAATCCTGGAGAGCCTTCGTTTGGGCTATTATCAGCTGCTTTTCGTCTGGCAATCGGTTAATTACTTTCGCCCCAATGCGAGTCGCTGTCTGCGTCAGCAGGATGCGACTTCTGCCGGCTCCTGCGGGTGCTCTCGGTCTCCGTCTCTGTGGCACGCAATAAATTAGGAGTCGCCTCCATTGATTTCTGCTGAGAGCAGCAAGTAAACATTTAATTAAATTGCGACCCACTCTCAATTTCCGCCCCGGCAAAGGCTAAACACTTTTATATCAAATGGCAATTAAAATTACGTATACGTGACGTTGCCTGCCATCGCCCCTCGGGCATTGATTAATGGCCAAAGGTAAAGCAGAGAGCGCGCAGAAAAAAGAAACAGAAAGGAATATGCAAATTGAAGATTTATTAAAGCCCCGGCGAGAGTCAGGATCCTGATCCCAGATCCTGGGCGTTAACAGTTGACAGTAATTTCCTGCATCTGGGCGCGCTCAAAGCAAAATGCAATTTCCGATAGAGCGCCGCCCCGCCCTTCTGTCGCCTTTTTTTATGCGAAATGCCCAGCTGCATGTGTCATCATTCTTATGGCCAGGTATATACTGGTCCTGGGCGATGTTTTATGGCGGCAAGAACAAAGGCTTATGACTGTAAGCGAGCCTGAAGACGGGAGGGGGCGGCAGATGAGATGAGGAAGCTGCAGGACGAGCAGCTGCTCTAGTAAAAAATAACGCCACATAAGGGAATGACAAAGTAAAAGGGCACATCAAAGCCGTCTGCTAAGGGCGCGTCGGAGTCGTCCTGCTGACCTCCGCCATGATGCTGGCAGACAGACAGCGGCTGACGGGAGTGAAGCAGGCATAAAGGAGTAAGTAACGGCAAAGGATAATGCGTGGCTTTTGCGGGAGTGTGAGGACTAAAAGGATTTACCCCATGTGCCGCAAACTAGAGCACATCATTTAATATGCTCAAATGAGCAATACTTGCGATGAAAAGCACGAAACCAGATGATGGGGTATTATTTGCAATGTGCTAATCCCTTAAAGAGAATGAGGAAAGGACTAAGAAGGTAAAAATACTTTAATTTAATCTAGAAAATTCTATTGTTTTGCAGTAATTTAAACAATGTTTAGCTCACTTTTTAATAGTTCTAATACCATGAAATATCTTTATCAATTTGCACTTTCTGCCTTCAAATTGATTTCGCTATCAAGATGTTTCTCCTTATCAATATTTCAAGCAACTCTATCTGTCAAAGAAACACCCACAATCAAAATAAATACATACTTTTTACTTTATTTACAGAGATAAAACTATATTGAGTGAGATGGCGCAGCAGGTTAAACCCATAAATTAAATAAGATTCGAGACGAGACTGGGGTAGAGACACCAGGTGCTGCATCCAATGGCGATGATGATTATTGGCTGTTTTTATCATACACGGAATCAGTAGTATGCCTCGCAATCCATCTGGCGACGCCACAGTGCCCAATCCGCACAGCCCACCGCCTCCTCGGTGGCCAGGAATCCTTTGCCGGCGGCGCACGTGAGCAGCAGAGGTGTGGATGATGGCCCCGGGCAGAGGTAGAACTGATTGGGATCCGCGGAGGCCCAGGGCGACAGCAGGTGTTCGCCGCTGTCACAGCCATCGGACGACGAGCCCGTAACCACCTGCTCCTCGGGGGCAGGCAGGCAGGCTGGCCACTCGGCAAAGGGCAGGCAGCCGACGTGGCCGAGACCGCTGAAAAATCCCCGGCCCGCCGGACATCGGAGCTGCAGCGGTTGGCCAGCATCGGAGCACACGTAGAATATGTTGGGGTCCGGATCTCCCCACATGTCCGTGGCATGTCTGCATGTTGCAGTCGTGGTTGTGATGGGGTCAGTGGAGGCGGAGGCATAGACCTCTCCCTGCAGCAGCCACAGCAGCAGCAGGAGAGGAATATTCCATTTATTTTTCATAAATAATTTCATCACGAACGGCTGGCAGGGCATTTATTGTGGCTCGCTTTTCCCGCCTTTCCTTATTGCAATTTGCTAGTAAACACTGTTATTCCTCCACTGTTTCGGGTTTCATCATTTGGCCATAAGCTGTGCTCGTTAATAAATTTATTTGCTCCCAACTCCGTGCTCCGTGCTCCGGCAGCGAACTGAAAAACTCGACTCGACTGATTGATGTCGTCGCCGCCATTGTCTTTCGTTTTTATACTCATGCTCATGCTCATTGGACGACTTTCCATGTTCTCCCTGCAACGCTATCGGTGCTATTTTTACAGTCATTTTTCATCGGGCTTTTCGGGCATTTTTATATTGGTCTAAAGTGACGTCATTACAGCAGGAAAAGAAGCACAAGTTGGCTGATTAGATAACCAGTCCGGTTTAAAGTTTCTACAGCTCACGCGTGATAAGTTGGGTTCCGAAATGAATAATAGTACCGAAGATCTATATCGGCAGCAGGCCAAAAATTTCCAACTCTCATCGTTTGATTGGTCGGAAATCGCGTTATTTGTAAAGACAATTTCATTGGTTTCCAAGAAGTTATCATTAGCTAATGTATTAAACTTTTTATAGACAAATATTAAGGCAGTCCTTTGGGCGTATAAAATATATATAAATTATTAGAATTGTAGTTATTCTATTAGATTCATTTGGTGTCCAAATGATTCACTGCGTATAAAATCACAGTCAAGTAAATTTTGACTACCAATTACAGACACACTCTCACACAGCCTTATCTAAGCGATAGCACAGACATTAATTGCCTTTCAAATGAAGCCAAATTGGAAATTATTGCTGCAGAAATCAGTCGAAAATTTAATTACGCTCTTCTGCCAGCCTTGATAATGGGGCAATGTTTTCGGGTTCGTCGCTCAGATGCAGGCCCAGCTGCTGTCAGAAGTTCTAATTGATTTGGCTTAGAGCGCCCGACAGGAGCTCAGCTGGCGGCGGCAAAGAAGTCACTTTGCGGCCAAGACCTTCAGGATAACCCCCATAACCTGCGAAAAAAAATAAAAACGAAAAGTTAGACAGGCTCCCGTCTCGCAGTTTTGCCGCCAAGTCACGTTGTCAATTCAACTTCGCTTTCTCTGCCCACTTTTTGCACTCTATTTACGCAGGCACCAAGTTTAAATAGGCAAACTTCGCGCAGCTCCGGAAAAGTTGAGGACATATTCGACATAAATTCCAATAGGCTTGCTATCGATGGGAATTCAATTAAAACTTTTCGGAAAATACAACGACGTGAGAGCAGCAGGTGATACTAAGACACTCCAAGAGCAATTTATACTCCGGTTCTTGGAAGGCGCTCATCACTTAACCAGCCACTTGAGACGCCTGGGCGTTGGAAATTAGCCAAGAATTTGCCATTATCTCCATTCATAACATTCAAAACACCAGATAAGCGGCGTTCAACGCTGCGTATGAGCAACACCAGAAGCCAAAACAGGCCTCGAACTGCGTTCATCATCCGAGGTGTCAATGATATGGTGTCGCTCTCGAGAGTCCCGATAAGTTTTCCGATTGGATAGAATGTTATAAAAGCCCCAGCACTGGCCTCAACATCATTTAGTTTGTCTTAAATCTTTGAATTGAAAGGAAGTAGCAAAAAGGATTCAACATGCTGAAAGGTAACTAGGATAAAAGTGAAATTAAAAATAATTAACAATCTATAAAATATTGAGGCGCATTTTCGTTTCCTTAAATAATTTTAAAATACTTCGCTGTAAGCTGAAAATAATCACATAATCTTATAGTTACTAACAAGAAATCCCCCTCCTGTAGCCCTCCTGATCTTCTGCGGCCTCCTGGCCCTGACCATCGCCGCCTCCCTGGGCACCACCGGAAGCGATGTCACCACCGTTTGCCAGTCCGAGGACGAGCTGTGGGGCAGCGAGGACATTCGCAAGTTCTATTTCTGCCTGGACGGCGATGTGATCGGCGATTCGTGCGACGAGGATTACTATTTCGTTAACAATGCCACCGTCTCCGGCTGCCTGCCCGCCGACCTGATGAACCCCTCCTGCGTGAATTCGGCCGCCAAGGTGCCCGCCTGCACCGATGGCACCCAGTATCAGCCGCAGGCCAGCAGCAACCTGACCAACTTCTACGTCTGCACCAACGAGGGCGTTAAGGAGCTGCCCTGCGAGAGCGGCAAGGCCTTCGTGGATGCCGGCGGATACCTCGGCTGCTTCCCCTGGACCCAGTGGCGCTCGTTGCGCAACTGCAGCGACGGCTGATTAATTATAGTTCTCCAGCGACCACTTATCGCGATTAAAAGTGTCCGAATTGAAATGTTATTAACTTAAAATTGATTGGAAAATAATTGATATATGAGCGGCGGTCGAGTAGGCGGCTGATATGATAAGGTATAATGACAAGCATTGAGGCCGCATTTCCTGGATGGGCTGCGAATCGAAAAATCCACAGAAATCGAATGGCCATAAATCTTGGCCAAATACAAAATTACACGACAGCCGCAAAATCATTTCCCAAGAAAATTCCACGGCAATCCCAATCAATGCACTTTGTCTCGGATGCGTGCGTGTTGGTGATTGCCGTGGCGAATGGAAGGATTGCCACTCAGAGGGTTTGGTCCTTTGCGCAACACCGCAAAACAATTGTCGCCGCAAACTTTTGCGCAAAACAAACAACGACTGGCGGGGCTGGGGGGACAAATTACAGGGCCAAGGACCAACTGCAGGACATGCTCCTGGTTTAGCTGAACACATGTTTCGTCTGCCATTGCCGGCGAGTCCTTTGGAGGTCTTTGGACTCTGAGCTTCAGCATTGAACACTCGGAAAAGTTGGGAATACAATTTGAGTGTTTAAAATAATCTTTTATTCAGGAAAAGTCCTGGGATTATGATCTTGATTTTTTGCTAGATTAACTTTAAGATTTACTTATTTTACTAACCTTACTCTGCTTAGTTTTATCCTTCTTTAAGGGATTTTTTCTCCAAGTGCGTCGTGTGCGTCAGGACTAAAAACGAGTTTAAAGTTCGATGCTGGTCTGGCATTAATCTTGCTGCTGGTGTGCGCCGAGTGCAACATGAAACCAGAAGTTGCCAATGATTGCATCAGCGTACACAACAGGGACTCACGTGGAGGAAATCGCTGCTGGCCGGTTGAGAGGAGATCTAGTGGGTCTTAGAGTGATCCATCCCCAGTGCTCCTCCTTTTTTTCATGCATAGTCCTCCCAGTTCCCTGCTCCCTGTGCTCTCTTTGATCACTTGCAGACCCATCCGGCTAGGTAATAAATGTCTGAGTGGTGGCCAGGCAGCGAGGGCAAAGTGTCAGTGACACGGAACTGCAGTGTCTCCTCCGTTGCCCCTGTGTGCTCCACTGGCTCACTGCCACCCCAAATGAGTTAGTCAGGAAATTGCATTATTTGTCTTTGGCCATTGCGGGCAAAAACCGTGTGTGCATAGTATGTGTGCCTGGACAATGCTGTGTTGCCTCCCATGGGGCACGGCACTAACTAGTGTGGTCGCCACCCCTAAACCCACCACAATTCCAGCCCCACTCTCCTGCCGCTGCTCGTTTTGCTGCCTCGCCAGCCACTTTAAATGGCGTGGCTATCTCCGGGCCTCGCCCGTCACACATGCGAGTTTTCAAACGCTCCAAAGTCACAGCAATCTTTCTGCTCCATTTCCGCCCACTCCTGCAGCTGTTGCCGCAGCTCCTGCTCCGTTTCCTGCTCCTGCTGCTGCTGCTCCTTTTCCAGCTCCTGTATGCCTCTGTTGTTGCATTTTAATTGCATGGATGCCTGGGCCGTTCGGGCCATTAATCCTGCACAAGTTTTGTGCAAAAATTGCGAGAGGGGATTTTTAAAGTCACAACTGTCGTATGTTATCAGCACACCCGGGGAGATTCGCTCTCAAAGAAGAGTGTGTGCACTGCCAGGAAAATCTGTTAATGTATACAATCTAGATTTAAATAAAATGTAGAAAAATAAGTAATAAAAATGTCTTATAATTCCATTTATAGCAACCTTGATGTCTTTGGAAGTTTTTCTTTGCCTCCTGGAACCTTCTAGAGTGTGAAAATGCTCAGTGGACTGACTGAGTTCTCGGGAACTCGCCGAGAACTTGGGCCTGTAGTTAAGAGTTGGACTTGGCCGCAGCGGTGCTTGGATTTAATTGAGTTTACAATTGTTTTGTGGCCTGCGCTCGGCTCCTAAAGTTTCACCAGTGGCCTGTTCTGACCTCTGACCCCTGGCCAAAATGTTGCTGTTGCTTTAATTAAGTTTTTGCAGCTGAAAATTCTGATGACAACAGGGCGCATACGCAATGCGCTTACAGTTTACTTCAGTTTTTCATTATTTTCACTTCGATTCAATGTCCCAGTGGCGCAAGGCACTTCCCTCTGGCATGGGCATAATTGGCATTTTTAGACCTCCACCATTGAGTGGTGACAGTCGGCGTAGTCCTGCTCCTCATCTTCCTTTTGGCCCCCTCTGCTGCGGCTTCCGTTGAATGATTTTTCAGTGCGCGCATTTTCGCGCTTGAATTGTTTGCGTTGCGCGGACAAGAGCGGGCGGAGGGCGAGGGGTTCGGAAAAGTTGGCTTAAACTTTTCCACTTGAATGGCAGCGGAAGGTTTTATGCGCCTCAGTTCCAGCGGCAGTGCCAGTTCCAGTTCCAACCCCCCTGGGCAGTGGCAATGGGGTGACTCTTGTGCCCTATTGTGCAGCAGCGGCGCATGAAAGTATGCAGCATAAAATTTGTGCTCTGCAACAAATAAATATTTGACCCCAGCGCCCAGCAGGGTGCAACGCATTCCTTTCTCTTCTTATACAGCCCGCAGTGCTGCCGATATGTCCTTTTTTTTGAAGGGATCTATTTGTTTTTAAGGGCTTACTTTTAACAAATTTTATAAATATTTTAGGAATGCATTTTAAAATATTTAAAAGTCTTTAAATCATTATATAAATTACTTTTCAAGATGTAGTATTAGTAGTTTATTTGAACATTACATTTGATAATGTTTCCTTTTTCTTTTAAACCTGTAAAATATAAACTTTTGATTTACTTTCACAAAATGCCTTTTTTTTTGTATTTCTACCAACCTTTCATTTTTGGAAAATAGGTTTTTTGCCAACACTGATGCTTCCCTTGTGTTCCCATCCCCCCCAACATTTGAGTTCACGGCGCCGTTGAATTTATATTTGCACTTAACAACCAAGCAAGCAACAAGGAGAGGAGCAGAAGCAGGACTAGGACCAGGAACCATGAGCAAGAGTAGAAGCAGAAGCAAGACCCGAACCAGGAACCAGGAACAGGGGCAACAACAAGGACAACGACAACGATGGCGGCAACAATGCAACCGCAGCCCACCAAGGCACCACTTTCGAGAGGGAAAAGTTTGTTTGGCTTATTTTTCGGTTACAAATCAAATCCAAAATCGCATTAAAATTGCATGCAGCGGAAAAATTGTGCACCCAAAAGCCGGGTTAAGGGGTTGTGAAAGGAGCCCCAAATAACCGCGTAACCAGTAACCAGAAGTCGTGCCACAATAAGGACGACATCGAGTGTCGTCAGGATCAGGATGGCAAGGAGGGTGCTGCTGAAGTGCTTATTGTTGTTGTTGTTCAAGACATTTGCTGCGGTGCTTGATTGTTGCCGTTGCCATTGCAATTGCAATTGAATTTTTGCGAGACGAAATCACTTCAACGCCTTCGATTTCAATTTCCGCCACATTTCAAATTTGTATTCAGTTATTGCATTTGGCCCGATTCTGCATTCGTAATCGCTGTTTTGCTGATTTTTTGTTGCCAGGGGTTGGGTTTTCCCTGCTTTTCCAGTTTGAGTTGAATTCACTGAGCAAACAGCCAAAGTTGCTCTTTAGATATTGATCGCGGGAATTGGTTTCTCGCGGATCGTAATAGGTTTGGGGGAAACGTAAACAAATTAAAGGATTTGTGTGATTTTTAAGGCTTTGTTGAACCTTTAAATATAATCACTCTAACCCTAATTAATCAAAAAATAAACAATAGTAATAAATATCTATAAGATAAGATTCAAGAGCTTAAAAATCAAATGAAATACAGACTCCTCTCCACTTGTACGCCTTCGATCCTTTGGCATTCAATTTCTAATTACTCAGTTTTGTCATCTGCTCCTTCATTTTGTCTTCTTTTGCCTTTCCTTTTCTAATAGCTTTCCTTCGCCTCGCTTTGATTCACCATTGCCTTCTCTTTGCCGTGTGATTCGATTGCTTTGCGATTGGACACGCACATACATAGAGGTCCTTTCTTGGCTTTCTTCTTCCCCTTTTCTGTATGCGGCTTTCTCCGCATCTGGTTACGTAAGGGAGGAGGAGTCCTTTCGGTGCAGTAACGGCAACCCATTACAACCAAACGGCCATGCAGGCCGCAGGTTAACCCATTAACGAACGAAGAGCAATCAGTGACTTTAGCTTTTGGCAGGACAGGAAATGGGAAGAGACTTTGATGAAGTCCTGCCGGAAGTAGTTAAATTATTTATAAATTATAAGATTTTTAACTAAGAAAGTTAGAAAGTTTTTTATTTAGAAATGTATTTGAAAAAAGGCATAATATTATTTTTAAATATATATCTTCCTATTGAGCTCTAAAATGTATCTTGTTTCATGTTTATGTGTGCGGTCTTTAATGGGTTAAACAAGTTGCAGGCCCAACCACAACCTGATCTAGGACTTTCGAGCCTGCCTCCCCCGTTACGGCGGCTTTCCTGCTGCTGTTGATGTTGCCGTTGCCGTAGCTGGTCCTGGTCCTGCTGCCGGTCCTATTCCTGTTGTTTGCTGTCACTCGAGGAGGACGAGGCTGTCTGGCTGACTGGGAGGCGTATCCTGGCTGGAGCTGGCGTTGTAATGGTGAGGCATCAATATCTCATTTGTATAACATATCGCAGTCAATATGAGACACGTGTATAAGTATCTAGTTTACTCTGGCGGTGTGTGTGGTTCTGTGTGTGTGGCATAAGGGTGCCGCTTTGGGGAGTCCTCGAAGGCGTGGGTGCGGCGACCGTTGCATGTCATTGTAATGGTATCATGCTGTAACAGATTTCTGTTTACCTTGATTTACATATGCACAAAGGGGGTGACGGGGGCTAGCAGGGGGCAGGACAAAAGGGGTGCCAGCCGCAACAGAGCAAACAAACGAGGGGCGGCGCTGCTCACTCCTACGCCGTGGCCCGTAAATAGAAAAGAAAACACTTAAGCATGCACTTAGTCTTTGCGCCTTTCACTTCGTGTCGATGGCGATGGCGATGGCGATGTCGCTTTGGATCGGGATATACTATATGCATATAGTATATCCGCAAGGACATGGGTGTGAATAAGCACATGTGTGCGGCGTCGTCTCTGCTGGCTGTGTTGTGTGCCACCAACTGCGATTTATGCAAATTTGTTTGGCTGCTGAGCCAAGCCCGACTGCTGTCGACTTTTTGTTAACAGTTTCTCCTGCTGCTCCTCCTCGCCCTTTTCCTTTCTCTAAGCAAATAAAGTTATTTGCATGCGCAAGTAAATCGATTTGTGTATATCAAATTGTGGGGGGAAGACGAGCTTCAAACACACAAAAAAAAAGGACACACACTTATACAAGGAAAGCCAAAGAAAAATAAAAACAAAGATTACAGCTTGGCCACAGCTGCAGGATTGGGGAAAAAAGTGAAAAAGAAACTAAACCAGGCTGAAAATGGAACATTAAATACCTGACATTAATTCTTTGTTAACAAAATGATATAATTTCTGGCTTTTTGAAATGATTTCTTTATTAAAAACCTTCAGAAAATATGTATTCTTCCTTTATTTTTCATTATAAAAAGAATTAATTCGAATTTCCCATATCATAGCCAATAATAAACACAACTATTCTTAAAATCTGGCAATTTTTAATTGAAATTGCTTCCTTAAATAAATTTAAATTGTATAAATCTAAACAAAATATTATTGTAGCAATATTTGATGGCAGAATTTCAAATATAATTACCCAAATATAAAAAGAACTCAAATTCATCAAATCCAGCAAAATAAATTGACAGAAAATGTGTCTCTGAAAAACAAACCAGATTGCTTATTTATTTCCCGCCAAATCAATGTTTTTCCTACCGCTGACGAGCATAAAAACGTGATTTGTAAATATATATTGAATGCACACACGCACTCTCACTTTAAATTCAATAATAATTAATGCAAGGTTTTTGCCCACTTTAATGGCGCTTGATTCCAAATTAAATTGGGGCACAAAACAAATTTTCAGCAATTACATTAGCGAGCGGAATAATTCCCTGGGCCGCCGCAAAGCGGGCTACACATTTTGTTTGTCCATTTGAGAGCTTTCCGCTGCAGCTAATTAAAAATTATTAAAACTAGCAAGCGAAGTTAAGTCCTTGGGGCTCAGCGCGGACCGTGGACCATGGGAAATTGCCGTCATGTCAATTTACCAAATTGCGCAAACAAACAGAGGCCAAAAAGCAGGCGGGGGCGGGATCTCGTTCCTCTCTCCCGCCCACGCACATTTCGTAATTGTTGCACGTATGGCGGCAAATCCTCGCGACCATCAACAGCCGGCACATCAGCCTCACCTCCTCTCCGAAAGCGGCTTATGTCCTTGCCCCCAGCCCCCCTTCCCAGCGTGCATAAATTAACCGGCACTCAGCCGGGGAAAAATCGGAAAGCGCTTTTTAATTATATTTTCGACAATTTGTTTCAATACATGCGTGCTCTGTGTTTTATTTGCGCGGCTTTGTGGGCGGCTCCTGCGGTTCAGTCCACTGCCAGTCCTTCCACTTCACGCATCGCCTCTCCCGGTCGTAGAACAGCTCGTTGGCAGGACAACGGCGCAGCTGGGCGGGCTGATCCCGATCTCCGGCGCAGTACCAGTAGGCGGTGGGGTCCCAGAAGTGCCGGAAGCTCTGCTGCAGCTCCTCCGGACTGCGACAGCCCGGCTCACCGTTGTAGTCCCGTCCAGACATGGCTGTGGATGAGATATTACAGATTAATGAGGGGACTGTGGGGGTGGACTGGAATAAAGAAACATATTTTCTAGAGAATATTTTGAAATCTAATCTCCTTTGTTTAGCAAATCGTATTTTACCATAATAATCCTTTGAAATTCTTAAAGGAAAATCTTATTTTACTTATTCAAAGCAGCTTAAAGTCTTTGCTACTTGAACTTTGATACTTAATCTTATGTCTAAAGCTAAAATTTATTTGAGAAGTTTATTTACTAACAAAGTTTTATATTTGATCTATGGCGTAAAGTTTGAAACATTGAAATTATTTGCTTTAAAAGAAAATTAAGGAATGTCTTTGCATAACTTAGATATTTTATTTACCAACTAATGCCTTGGTGTGGCGATTTATTGCAAGCAACTTTGCAGTTGGAACTTTTTAAGCACAAAATAAAATAAATAAATGTGTTAAGAAACTTTGCCATTATATTTTATTTATTTATTGATACAAATTATTTTTAATAGACTTATTTAAACTAGAAAATCCCAAACATAATATTAAATAAGTCAAAGTATTCAGTGCAAATGTTTAAGTATAAAAAATCAAATACCAGCCTTATAAGATACCGAAAACATATAGCTGTGAAGAAGTTAATTATATATTTCTAAAAAATATATATTAACTGAAACCCCATCAGATACATCAATAATCTCAAAATCCCTCTACAAAACAATTTATTTGTCTGAAGAAAATACGAGAACTCATCTCACGAACAGTACATAGTTGCCAAGATAATTATTTGCATTTGTTATTACACTTTGGGTTGCAGCAAAAATATTTGTGTGCTAAAAAATTCCATTAGATAACTTATCATCGCTGGGAGATTACATGACTTGGCAACCCAAAAGATGAGATTTAAAAAAATAAAACCAATAATGTTGCTTCATTTATACTTTATTTCAGAAACTCTTCAAGCGGTGGCTTCCTTTCTTACACAGCAGCCAGCGGCTCGCTGGGGGGCTGGACAGTGGGTGACCAAGTCCACTCGGCCCACGGGACACAGCTCTTGACTGCATCCAAGTAGCCCTGGGCAACGGGGCACGAGTTGAAGGTGGCCGGAACTCCCAGGGTGTGGCAGGACCAGAAGGAGTTCTTTAGGTAGAAGTGGGGATAGTTCTGCACCGCCAGTTCCTCTTCCGTTTGGCAGCCAGGCTGGCCCGTGGGCTTGCCCACAGCAGCTCCAGTGCCCAGAGCGGCGCAGCCGAGCAGGAGAAGGACGGCGAATAGAGGAAGGAACTTCATGATGAGCTGAGGTAGGCTTTCGATAGACTGACCTATGGTAATCCATGGCCCGCTTTTTATACACTCTCCACGGCCAGCGGAATCTTATCGAGCGGAACTGAGGTGTGATGCTGCGGTGGCGATAAGCCACCCACCACCACCCTCTGTTTGCCATTTCGCAGGCAGTTTATGGCGCTGTTTGTTTGCCCCGATTGTTGTTTCTTCCGCTCGAGCCACGTCCAGGTGGGTCCACATCCCAGCTCCCAGCTCCCACATTCCACCACTCATCCGCCTGCTTGCATATTCATGACATCAACGGCAGCTGTAAATTATTTTCAGAGATAGCCAGGCAGGCCGCAAACAAGCGGAGAAGCCACCACGTTGTTGCCTTGGCCAATGCCAGTGCCACTGTCAGTGCCTCTGCCGCTGCCTCTGCCTCTGCCTCTTGCTAATTAATTCAAAACACTGCCTCAAAGGCATTTTTGGGGCTGGGCCAAACAAATTTCACCTGGCCTGCCACTGCAGAGAGAGAGAGATGGGGGGCAGAGCGGCGCCTTAAGCCATATTAGGTCCTTGTCCCGGCGCACTTGAGTAAGTGCCGCACTGCACTGCACTGCAGTCGGGCCTCCCTCCGAAGTTGGCTGCTCCTTTGTTGCTCAGTTTTGCGGATTGGGCTTTTGTTAGTTTTGGGCCATAAATTAAATCGGGTTATTAATGTCTGCCATTAAATGAAGCTACCGTGGCTGGCTGGAAAATCCCTCTGCCCTCTGCCAGTGCCGCCGCCAGTGATTTATGCTAATTCGTGCGGCATTTGTAGCATTTCCTGAGTATTTTGAGATTTTCAAAGACAAGGCCATTATTTTGCTCGCACGCAGGTAGAGATTTGTGCCCTGATTTAAAGTTTAGACCCAATTACAGCGAATCACGGATGGTGTTTATTAATTTGACCACTGTCACGGCACTGGGAATATACATTTTTAGCTTGACTTCAAAATATAACGTATACGTAATGTTGGCACACAAATTCACCAGGCGGATATGTAAATATTTCTCAAAAAATTCAAAACTTTAATGATTTTTTATTACCAATGTAAAGGTTGCTCTTGATTACTCAAACAGCTGGTGGATTACTTGCTGTCCAATTTAAAGTTGCCTCCCAATAACAAGGAATCATGTGTATATATAGATCCTGTTTTCCACTGACACTTCATTTTAAACATACTTGCACGAAAAATCAGCCGAATGGCGGTGGAAAACAAAGAGAACACAGAGAGCCTTCAATGCAATTAAATATATTGCGTATACGTCACGTATGCTAAAATTTTATTTCACAACTTTTACCCGCACTCGGCTCCCCTCTTGCTCCCGTGCTCCCGTGCGATGATGGCGGAAAATTCTTTTACATGCAAATATTTTGTTGGGGCTCACACGCACACGCACACACAGAACGCCAAAAGCGAGAAATAAAATTTTTCGATTGAAACGTATTTTTTCGCCGCTTATTGATGTGCTCGGCGGGCTGACAAAGCGTTTGACTGACAACTGTGAAATGAAATAAAATGCTGCACAGAATGCACGGGCGAGCGCATCGAAAATAGTGCAACTTATTGCACTCGAGAGCGGGAAGAGTCCGCTAACCGTTGGCACAGGATACCTCGGAGCCCCTCGGAGCGGTATTGATTTATGACAAATGCTTTGGCGGCAACCGAAACACAATTGCCGCCCGTTCGTTACGGGGGGCGTGCCCCTTCAGTCAGAAGCCGCAACACGTTAACAATTGCAGCTGTAATTGCAACTGGCTATCGGCAGATCATCACACGGCTGCCATAAAAACGGATGATTCACGCCAGATTTGCGAGGTGAGATATCTCACTTATCTCTCTCGGGAATCTTGCTCTTCACATTGCCCAGATAAGTAGCTCTTTGGAGGCCTGCTCCCTCTCATGCATATATGATATATTTTTGTACTCAGCTAAACAAACATACGAAATGGCACAAATAATTAAATACATTTTCGGAATAACTCAGCAGTTTAATTGTCGGAAAGAAAATGAGAATAGCTTATTGAAAATGACAATTTTTGATTGCATTCCAAGGAATTAATTGTAGTTTCTTTGCGAAATGAATTTAAAGTTTTATAAATTGTTAGAATACTAATTTGTGTTAATTTTCAGCACTATCAATTAGCCACACTGGAACATTATTTATTCATATTGGCATATATTTATAACTTTTTATAATCATTTATATTTTAATTAGCCTACATAATATCAAATAGAATGGCCATTAAAATTACAAGTTTTCATTACTAAATCCAATGGCTTAGTAATTAGTTTACACACCAATAAGCCTGGAAAAACAAATAAGTTAAAACGCAAATGGCAAACGCTAATTAACATATTTTTTGCATTCGAAATTTTCGTTCAATATCAAATTTATTTTTATTTAGTAATTACTTTTATTTATTGCATTGAGGAAGAGCTAAAATTATTATTCACATCAAAATTAATATTCATAAATCACCACGATCTTCCCCATTTTAAAATATCTTCATGTTTTTTTTTATGTTTTTATTATCAGGCGGAAGTTTGTGCACAATATAAATGGGATTTTTTAATATTAAAAATAAAAATGTTGAATTATCTATTCGTCAAATGCGCCAAGATCTTTCCTCGGACAAGGTTTTCGTTTCCAGATCTACGTGGGCTTGTCCCTTATGTTGCAAACAGCCTCAAAGCCACCAATGAACTTGCCCTTGCAATAGAACTTTACAATAATTTTCATTATGCCATGAAATGGAAGCGTGGGCCAGTTCTCAGTGGAAATTGGGATTTTCCTGAAATAGTATTCTCCTTTTTTTAAGCAATTATCTCCGCCGGGGACCAAATTAGTATCGGCATTAGTTGGGAAATAATAATGGTAGAGGACGTTTGTATATAAATCGCAGGGTGTCGTGCGTACATGCATATATGATGGAGTCCATACTCCATTTCTAAGTGAATCCGTATTTACCTCTCCCTCGCAGCCATTGTCTAAGTCGGTCAGAACACTTAAAGTTCCATTAAAAAAATGTTCTCTGCCAACAGGACGAAGCTTAAACTCGGCTAGGGTCTCTTCCTCTCCGGGGATACCAACTAACGATTCCAGACGAACCTTAACCTTTTGTTCTCCAAAACACTGGGAATGTAGATCGTGTTATGTGGTTGAGGAATGCGTTATCCTTACACATTTTTTAAACTCACCACTGAGACTGTCCACAGGAGCAGGAAAACCTTCAACCACCGGAGAAACATTTTGGAAATTGAATCCCTTCAATCGCTTGGCTTGTTTTATATAGAGTTTTGCATGTCCATTCACTTAATAACTATTATGTTAACTCGATCTGATATAATATAAAATACTCATTAGGGCCGCGATTTAACACTCGTACAAGAATTTTGGATACCGTGTTGCACGGGATTATAATTATAGTCTAAAGTTTGCAACGCAATAAAGGAGTTTTTGCCGCCCTAATTACTATAAATATGCGATTCCCTCTAGCCAAGAAATAATTCTACTACACTTCTTCAACATTTTAATTTTAAACAAATTAATAAAAATACAAATAATGTAATATTTTCCTTAATATTAAAGCTAATACGTAATGACATTTTGCATGAAATTATCGTTCATTTCCATTTCGGAAATACTTATTCATTATGAAAGTACTAATATCTATTGCATTAGTCACAAGGCTTTAAGCTAAATAAATTATTAAATTCTTTATTTAAATTTTTAGGGGATATCCTTTCCAACAAGGTTCCCTTTCTTACTAAACAATCTTTATTTTCGCTATTTTAAAGTGTTTTTGAACAGGATTTTCAGTAAATTTGAGCAGGAGGCTTTAAGGAAAATTTCTTCTTGCATGGGTTTTCTTTTCACAACTAAGTGGACTTCTCTCTTATGTTACAAATAGTCTCGCAGCCACCAACTAGCTTTCCCCTCAACGAGAACGTTACGATTTGTTTTATAGTGCCACGATATGGAAGCATTGGCCAATTGTCCACAACAATGGGGATGTTCCTGAAATAGTATTCACCTTTTTTCAAACAATTATCTCCGCCGGTGACCAAATTAGTATCAGCATTAGGAGGAAAGTAATATTTGTATAGGTAGTTTGTATACAAATCGCAGGGCGTCGTGTGAATCTTGATATATGATTCAATCCATTCTCCATTCTTCAATGAATAAATATCTATAGCGCCCTTGTAGTTGTGGTCGAGGTCAGCCAGAAGAGTCAAAGTTCCATTTAAAAATCCCTCTCTACCAACAAGTCGAAGCTTAAACATGGCTAGGGTCTCTTCCTCTCCGGCGATATTCTTTGTCGATTCCATACGAATGTCAAACTTGGAGTCTCCAGAGGACTGCAAACGAATATCGTATTAAATGGTTGAGGATTGGACATATTTTTAACTCACCACTAAAACTGTCCACAGGAGCAGGAAAACCTTTAACCACTGGATAAACATTTTGGAAATTAAAAACCTTTTTCCGCTGCACTTCTTTTATATAGAACATTACATATTGCATGACCATTAATTTATATAATTTAATGTTGATCTGAATTGATATAAAATACTCAATAGGGGCGCGGCTAAAACCAGTGCAAGGTTTTTAGATACCCTGCCAAGGGTTTTTCAGAGTTTGTATCGCAAAAGTGAATATTCTCGATCCGAACTATTACATTTTAACTACTAAATTTCTACAATATTTAAGCAAATAAATTTAAATGCATTTAATATTCAAATAATGCGGTCACTTCCTAATTATTAAGGCAAATGCTATTTAACATATTTTTGCATCCGAAATTTCGTTCAATATCAAATTTATTTTTATTTAGTAACTACTTTTATTTATTGCATTTGGCACAATGCTTTGAGGAAGAGCTAAAATTATTATTCACATCAAAATTAATATTCATAAATCACCACGATCTTCCCCATTTTTAAAAATCTTCAAGATTTTTTTTTAAGTTTTTATTAACAGGCGGAAGTTTTTTCACAATATAAACGGGATTTCTTTAATGTTAAAAACAAGAATGTTGAATTATCAATCCGTCAAATGCGCCAAGATCTTTCCTCGGACAAGGTTTTTATTTCCAGATCTATGTGGCCTTGTCCCTTATTGTAGAACAGCGGTGGGCAAACTCTCAATTTACATAACACGCGTGCATAGGGCCCGAAATTCTGCTGCAGCGCTGTCGGCACACACACAATATGTGTGAACCCCGAAGAGCGGCCGTTTGGCTTAGTGTTGTCTCATTTCGTATGGAATGAGAGAGCGCTGCTTACGCACACACAAATCCTTTGCATGTATAAGTGTTGCCCACCGCTGTTGTAGAAAGACCCTCAAAGCCACCAATTAACTTGCCCTTGCAATAGAACTTTACAATAACTTTGACTGATCCACGATATGGAAGCGATATGGGCCAGTTCTCAGTGGAAATTGGGATTTTCCTGAAATAGTATTCTCCTTTTTTAAAGCAATTATCTCCGCCGGGGACCAAATTAGTATCGGCATTAGTTGGGAAATAATAATGGTAGAGGTAGTTTGTATACAAATCGCAGGGCGTCGTGCGAAAATTGATATATGATGGAGTCCATACTCCATTTTTAACTGAACTCGTATGTATCTCTCCCTCGCAGCCATTGTCTAAGTCGGTCAGAACACTTAAAGTTCCATTAAAAAAATGTTCTCTGCCAACAGGACGAAGCTTGAACTCGGCTAGGGTCTCTTCCTCTCCGGGGATACCAACTAACGTTTCCAGACGAACCTCAACCTTTTGTTCTCCAAAACACTGGGAATGTAGATCGTGTTATGTGGTTGAGGAATGCGTTATCCTTACACATTTTTTAAACTCACCACTGAGACTGTCCACAGGAGCAGGAAAACCTTCAACCACCAGAGAAACATTTTGGAAATTGAATCCCTTCAATCGCTTGGCTTCTTTTATATAGAGTTTTGCATGTCCATTCCCTTAATAACTATTATTTGAACTCGATCCGATTCAATATAAAATACTCAATAGGGGCGCGGCTTAACACTTATGCAAGAATTTTGGATACCGTGTTGCACGGGATTATAATTATAGTCTGAAGTTTGCAACGCAATAAAGGAGTTTTGCCGCCCTAATTACTATAAATATGCGATTCGCTTTAGCCAAGAAATAATTCTACTACACTTCTTCAACATTTTATTTTTGAACAAATAATTAAAAATGCTTTTAATGTAATCTTTTCTGAATTAATAAGCAAATGCGTATTTTTGCATGAAAATACAAATTCATTATTAAAATACTAAAAGTTATTGCAAAGCTATAAGGAAAAGTAATTATTAAATTTGTATTATTATTTTTATTTGCATTTTTTAGGGGATATTCTTTCCAACAAGGTTCCCTTTCTTACTAAACAATCTTTATTTTCGCTATTTTAAAGTGTTTTTAAACAGGATTTTCAGTAAATTTGAGCAGGAGGCTTTAAGGAAAATTTCTTCTTGCATGGGTTTTCTTTTCACAACTAAGTGGACTTCTCTCTTATGTTACAAATAGTCTCGCAGCCACCAACTAGCTTTCCCCTCAACGAGAACGTTACGATTTGTTTTATAGTGCCACGATATGGAAGCATTGGCCAATTGTCCACAACAATGGGGATGTTCCTGAAATAGTATTCACCTTTTTTCAAACAATTATCTCCGCCGGTGACCAAATTAGTATCAGCATTAGGAGGAAAGTAATATTTGTATAGGTAGTTTGTATACAAATCGCAGGGCGTCGTGTGAATCTTGATATATGATTCAATCCATTCTCCATTCTTCAATGAATAAATATCTATAGCGCCCTTGTAGTTGTGGTCGAGGTCAGCCAGAAGAGTCAAAGTTCCATTTAAAAATCTCTCTCTACCAACAAGTCGAAGCTTAAACATGGCTAGGGTCTCTTCCTCTCCGGCGATATTCTTTGTCGATTCCATACGAATGTCAAACTTGGAGTCTCCAGAGGACTGCAAACGAATATCGTATTAAATGGTTGAGGATTGGACATATTTTTAACTCACCACTAAAACTGTCCACAGGAGCAGGAAAACCTTTAACCACTGGATAAACATTTTGGAAATTAAAAACCTTTTTCCGCTGCACTTCTTTTATATAGAACATTACATATTGCATGACCATTAATTTATATAATTTAATGTTGATCTGAATTGATATAAAATACTCAATAGGGGCGCGGCTAAAACCAGTGCAAGGTTTTTAGATACCCTGCCAAGGGTTTTTCAGTCAAGAGTTTGTATCGCAAAAGTGAATATTCTCGATCCGAACTATTACATTTTAACTACTAAATTTCTACAATATTTAAGCAAATAAATTTAAATGCATTTAATATTCAAATAATGCGGTCACTTCCTAATTATTAAGGCAAATGCTAATTAACATATTTTTGCATCCGAAATATCGTTCAATATCAAATTTATTTTTATTTAGTAACTACTTTTATTTATTGCATTTGGCACAATGCTTTGAGGAAGAGCTGAAATTATTATTCACATCAAAATTAATATTCATAAATCACCACGATCTTCCCCATTTTTAAAAATCTTCAAGATTTTTTTTTAAGTTTTTATTAACAGGCGGAAGTTTTTTCACAATATAAACGGGATTTCTTTAATGTTAAAAACAAGAATGTTGAATTATCAATCCGTCAAATGCGCCAAGATCTTTCCTCGGACAAGGTTTTTATTTCCAGATCTATGTGGCCTTGTCCCTTATGTTGCAAACAGCCTCAAAGCCACCAATGAACTTGCTCTTGCAATAGAACTTTACAATAACTTTGATTGTGCCACGATAAGGAAGCGTTGGCCAGTTCTCATCGGAAAGTGGGATGTTCCTGAAATAGTATTCTCCTTTTTTAATGCAATTACCTTCGCCGGGGAGCAAATTAGTATCGGCATTAGTTGGGAAATAATAATGGTAGAGGTAGTTTGTATACAAATCGCAGGGCGTCGTGCGAAAATTGAGATATGATTGAGTCCATTCTCCATTTTTAAGGGAATACGTATATATCGCTCCCTCGTAGTCATTGTCGAAGTCGGTCAAAACAGATAAAGTTCCATTAAAAAAATGTTCTCTTCCAATAAGACGCAGCTTGAACACGGCTAGGGTCTCTTCCTCTCCGGGGATACCAACTAACGTTTCCAAACGATGCTCAAACTTTTGTTCTCCGGAGCACTGGGAATGAAAATCGTTTCAAGTGGTATCCTTGCACATTTTTTAAACTCACCACTGAGACTGTCCACAGGAGCAGAAAAACCTTCAACTGGCGGATAAACATTTTGGAAATTGAAGGCCTTCAATCGCTTGGCTTCTTTTATATTGAGTTTTGCACGTCCATTCACTTAATAACTATTATTAGAACTCGATCCGATTCAATATAAAATACTCAATAGGGCTTATCACTTATGCAAGAATTTTAGATACCGTGTTGCACGGGATTATAATTATAGTCTAAAGTTTAGATACCCTGCCAAAGGTTTTTTAGTCAAAAGTTTGTAACGCAAAAATGAATATTCTCGATCGGAACATTTACATTTTTAGTACTACATTTTGATTTTAAGCAAATAAATTAAAATTCATTAATAATATGGGTTTTATCTTATCTATTTTATCTTATCTTAGTAAGAGAAAAATATTACTTACTATTCTCTCAAAAAATCATTACAAATAACCTGTTGTCCAACATATTTGTTTAGAATGAAAATTAATTAAATAAAACAATAAATGTTAAGCAGAATTTTTAAAAAATATATTTGTTGTTCTCTGGAATGGAGATAAAATAAAGACCTTCCGATGTCAATATTCATTTCAACAAGGTTTACTGCCCGGCGGTCGACTCGGTGGCTCTATGCATGGCTTCCACACCCAGGCGGGCCATGGGACGCAGGCGTTGAGATCCTGCTCGAATCCTGTATTGGCCTGGCACTTGCCGAGCGTGGCCGTCTGGCCGAGGGCCGAGCATAGCCAGTACTTGGTTGGATCTTGGCAGTGTCGCTGGGGAATGCCCACCTCAGCCCGGTGGCGGCAACCCGGCTGGCCCGTATCAACGCACTGCGAGCGGATCCGGATCGGAAGGAGCAGCAGCAGCCAGAGGCAGCAGGCAAGTGGCCAGATGATAGCTAATCGGATAGAGTCAGATTTAGTTCTTCTATGGGATAAACCGACCGATGTGGACTCACCTTGCGAGCGCATGTCGTCGATGATGGGTGGTTCCCTGAGCTGCGGCGCTGGTTTTTATAGGGCTCTCGCCTCAAGTGGCCGTTCTTATCAATCGTTCTTGATTGACTGCAGTTCGATGCGCCCTTCGAGGTCGCAACTTGTTTGCCCATTTCAGCAGCAGCAGTAGCACCCACTTGGCCCGAACTAAGTCGAGGGGTGACACAAAGCCGAGACAAAGGACATGTGTCCGAAACGAGATTTAGCAGGAAACTTCAATGCAATTGGCAGTGGAAAGTAACGAGAAAAGGGCGAGTGAAAGCCGGAAGAGGGAACAAAGCAGCAGCTTCATTTTCCCATTCTTCTTCTTCACTGGCCAATTTCGCAGGACATGCCAAATGCATTTCCGGCTAACACCACACACACACACACTCAATCAGGCTAGTTACTGAAATAACGAAAGTCACTGCCATTGGTTTCTGTCTAAAATTGTTTGCTTTCTTTTCTTGCGTTGCCATTGACAGGCGAAAAATAATAAATAAGGAAAGAGCTTCCTCGTGGAAGCTACATGATAAGAAAATTAAGTCGCGAAATCTAAAAAGGATTGAAAATTCGTAAAAGGAATAAAAACTTAAAAGGGTTTATTGCTGATTAATATGCATTATTTATTCTTCATTTAAGGTGCGATTAACCATTTTGGGTTATAATACACCTTGCCTCCAAACGGATGCTCAATGACTTCGACTTGTGTCCTAATAAGTAGACTAGATGGACTTGTTAGTTACGAGAGCAACAACCATGAAGCCACCAATCTCCTTGCCCTTCAACATAAAGTACACATTCATTTTTAAAGTCCCTGCATAAGGCCACGATGGCCAATTTGCAGCAGAAATAGGGACGTTTTTTAAGTAGCAGGTTATATTAGTATCAGCATTATGAGGAAAATAATATTTGTAGAGGTAGTTTGTGTACAAATCGCAGGGCGTCGAGCGAACCTTGATATTTGATTGAACCCATTCTCCATTTCTAAATGCATAGATATCTATAGCTCCGTCGTAGTTGCTGTCGAGGTCAGCCAGCACAGTCAAAGATCCATTTAAAAATCGCTCTCTACCAACGTGTCGAAGGTTAAACACCACTAGAGTCTCTTCCTCTCCGGCAATATTATTTACGGATTGCAATCGAACATCAAAATTGGCAAGTCCGGGGCACTGTCAATGTAAATCTGTTTATGTATTCGAGGATCGCGTTATCCTTGGAAACTTTTTGAACTCACCACTAAGACCGTCCACAGGAGCAGGAATGCCTTTAACCACCAGAAAATCATTTTTGCAAGTGAAACACATTAATCACTTGCCTTTTTTTATATTGGGTATTGCATGTCCACTATTACTTAATATATGGTTGATCTGTTATCTGATTTCGGTCCAATCTAACATCAAATACTTAATAAATTATGCAAGGTGTTTAAATACACTGCAAGTGTTTACTGGCTTTCTAGTTCTTTTTTAATATTCCCTATTAAAGATTATTCATTCAAGGAAACAGTAAATTACTTATTTGGCTGCAAAACATTATTTTTCAGGTATTTATAAGTTAAAATCTTAAATCTATTTATTCTATTTCAATAATTGTTTTTAAAATAAAAAAGAATATACCCAAAACTAATTCAAAATGTGAATTTCCCGCCTAAATCCACAGTGCTGCCTATTAAACGAGTCTCTTTGTCGATATCAACAATCGAAATCAGATTTCCCCAAATCTCGAATAGGCGTTTTCAAGACATATCGTCATATCGATAACATCAGGGGTTTCGGAGCCATCACCAGCTCAGGTGCAGAATAGCGTGACCGTTTATGGTATATATTAACGGCTAGAACGCGGTCACACTGGTGCAGAAATTAGAAATAAATTAAGTAATTGTGCGGAATAAAAACGAGCGTGCGGCCGATGCGATAACCGCGACGCGACCCACCCAACCCGCACACCGCCGACTCCGTGCCGCGATGCAGCGCCGCAGCCGCCGATCACGCAAAACGCAGCAGGTCCCGCAGCAGCAGCACCACCACCAAAACCAAAACCAGAAACAACAATAGCAGCAGAGCCACACAAACCGCAGTGTAGTGACAGAATCAAATCTAATTATAACAAAAAGAAAGGAAAAAGTGCAAGCCAAGCCGCACACACACGGGCACACACCCGCACACAAACCCACACACGGACGGCGCTTAATTAGTGGCGAAAAACTAACGATTTTTGGGGCAGCGGCAGTGGCAGCGCAGTAGCTGCGCAGCGGCAGCGGCAGAGTCATCCGAATTTGGCCAAAATCCCAAAAGTAGCGTTATTTCGAGTTTGATCACCTTTGGCAAGGATCCACACCAGCCCACATGGGCTGAGGGCAGGTGGCGCAGCAGGTGCAGCAGCGGAGGAGCAGAGCATCAGCAGCAGCAGCAGCAGCTGCGGCGAAGGAGGAGGAGGAGCTGGCAGCGATGGCCAACCAACTGGACGCCAATGTCAAGGACGACCTAAAGACGCAATTCGTCACCCGCGAGGGCACCTACCGCCTGCTGACCCTCTCCGAGTACTCGCGCCCCAACCGGGTGGGCTACAGCAGCAACCAGAGCTCGCCGCAGGTGCGCGTCTCCATGGTGACCCTGCCCAATCCCAGCAAGCTGGGGCCAGAAACGGGAGCGGGCTCACCCACAGCAGGAACGGGAGCAGGAGCGGGAGGAGCGGCAGCGACAACCACAACGAATGGCGGCACAACGACGCCAGCAGCCTCGCCCACGGGAGGAGGAGCACCTGGAGGAGGAGGCATCGGAGTAGCAACCCCATCCATAACGAATGGCGGCGCCGGCGGGGACAGTGGCTACAACCACACCAACAATACCAACAACGCTGGCAACAGCACAGTGGACGCCCGGTTGGGCGGCGGCATCTCCATGCACTCGATGATGAACGGCGGCGTTCTGGATCAGAATGGCGTGGCCACCAACCAGGTGATAGGAGGGGATCGCATCTGCTTCAATTTCGGGCGAGATCTCTACGTCTACTCCTTTCGCGGAGCCAAGAAGGTGAGCCGAGGTTCCAGAGGCATCTGTAACCGCAGAACATGACGTGGGCAAGGTTGAGATAGACTAGAATCGTCGGAGGAGAAGGCTTATCATCTAGAGGGCGACAGGGGGGGGCAGAGATAAGCGGCCCTGCAATTGCATTCCACGCGGATTGCACTAGCCAATTGGCACTCGCTTGGATACCTTCCCATTTGCATTCAGTGTCCCCCAGGCGGGCTTAATTTGTTCCACTTCGAGCGCTTGATGATCAATTCGCTTGTTTGGCGTTTTTTATGAATGTTTATTGCGCCCGAAGGCAGCTCGCCCGCCCGCCGGCCAGATTACTCTGCCACTCGGCTAGCACCTTGCGTAATCGGCTGGAGGATGCCCTAATCTCAGCAAAAACGTGACCAATTAAGGCCACAGCAAGGCAAGGCAAGGCAGGTGACGCTGCCGAAATCTCCATTCAACTGTTGGTTAAGAGTATTCGCTGTTCGACTCGACTCTCCCTCAATTGGCATGGCTCATCGCCGCTCACCTCGTCGCCTGTTTGCCTTCCATGCCCAGCAGCTGTTTCTAATTCTTTGGCATTCTTTTCAGGCAACAAACAGCTTGCAGTTCTCTTTGCGTATTTATTTTAGCTGGCTTCTGGGTTGCCATCGTTATCCGCGTAAACTTGGCACCGAGCTCTGGCCTAGAGCGTTTCCCACCTGATTCCGCCAACAAGCCGCTAATTTCCATGTGTTAATTTCCAAGATTGGGGTAAACATCCATTCAAAAATGGACTCGTTCCAGTTTTCACTTTCGCTTTCGCTGGATTCTGGATTCTGGATTTGGTTTGGAGCTCAAATAATAACTAAAAGTTATATAAAAAGCATCAACAATTGGCTCTTCCTCACGATATACATTCAGGGGCATTCCTAGTCTTATCTGAACTTGACTTCCTCGTAGATACTTAGAATTAGAACAAATATAAAGCAAACCAGATGGTATTGACGCTTGTTGTCTCTCTTTTTGTTCCAGGGAACCGAGATGAGCAAGCCGATCGATAAGAAGTTCTACAAGGGCACCAATCCCAGCTGCCACGACTTCAATGCGAGCGCAGCCACGCCCACGGGCGCGCCCCTGCTGGTGGGCTTCACCACGGGCCAGATCCAGTTAGTCTCCCCGCAGGTCGGACCCCGGGAGGTGAGGAAGCTCTTCAACGAGGAGGTGAGTAGCTCATTTAATGCCACTAATTGGGACATGGTTGAGACATAACATGGCTTTTTTTCCGGCAGCGCCTGATCGACAAGACCAAAGTGACCTGCCTGAAGTGGCTGCCCAACTCGCCGCACCTGTTCCTCGCCGCCCACGCCTCAGGTCACCTCTACCTGTACAACGAGGAGCTGCCCTGCGCCGCCACGGCGCCCAGCTACCAGCCCTTCAAGTTGGGCGACGGCTACACGATACTCACCTGCAAGGCCAAGTCGACGAGGAATCCGCTCTACAAGTGGGTCTTCAGCACCGACAACTGCTGCGTCAACGAGTTCTGCTTCTCGCCCTGCGGCTCCCACCTGGCCGTGGTCTCCCAGGACGGTTTCCTGCGCGTCTTTCACTACGACACCATGGAGCTGCTCGGCATTGCGCGGTCCTACTTTGGCGGCTTCTTGTGCGTCTGCTGGTCACCCGATAGCAAGTACATTGTGGTGGGCGGCGAGGATGACCTGGTCACCGTGTGGTCGCTGCAGGATCGACGTGTTGTGGCACGCGGACAGGGCCACCGCTCCTGGATCTCGGTGGTGGCCTTTGACCCGTACACCACCTCCTACACAAATTGGGACGGAGGCGACTTCAGCGACGATGAGAATCAGATGAACGAGTATTCCAACTCGCGGGAGGCCCGCTTCTCCGGCGACTCAACGGCCAACGGTGGCTTCGACGGCTTCGATCGGAACTCGACGCCCGTGCATGCTGCTCGGAATCGACCGCACTCCGCCTCCTTTCGCTCGGATGCCTCGTCAGCGGATAAGCTGGCCATCAGCTATAGACTTGGCTCCGTCAGCCAGGACACGCAGATTTGCTTGTGGGACATCACGGAGGACGTGCTGCGACATCCGCTGGCGCTGAGGCAGCACGTGAGCAGTGAACGGGGCTACCTCAACGGCGGCGGCGGCGGAGGCGGCCTCGATGGGGAAGCGGAAGCAGACGCGGACGGCGTCAAGGTAATACGACCAGTTGCCATGGGCCAGCCAAGTAGCCAGCAGGCGGATTCCGGCAGTTGCAGTCCCACAAGAGAAGCGGCGGGTGGAGTGGCCGGAGGCGGAGGAGGAAACGGTGCCGGTGGCGAGCACAGCAATAGCAGCTCCAGCAAGTTCTCCACCGCCAACTGCACGATGTCCTCGCAATCCTCACCCGACGACTGCGATACGGAAGCGGCCACTCCGGCCTCAATGTCCTCGAATACGGGAGCGTCGGTGCCGGGAGCGAGCTCCTCGTCCACGAAGCTGAACAGTCGCCACCATGGAACGGGAAACTCAATCAAATTCCCCAACTGCATTAGCGCCACCAAGTCGGATAGCATCGATGGGAGCGGGAGTGGCAGTGCTCAGCGTGCCTCTCAGACCACCTCGGGTTACAACAGCAAAACTTCCAACAGCTCGACCAAGTCCTCCTCCGGCTCGGGCAGCGGCTTCAGCGCCTTCAACAGCCTCACGCAGCGGTTGTCGAACTTCAGTTTCCTGAGCAGCTCGGACAAGAAGGCCGGCTACGAGGGCGGCAGCCACTCGACGGCGCACCGCCAGCACCGCAAGGCCATGAGCATGCTAAAGAGTTACAATCAGCATAACCACAGCAACCACAACAACCACAGCCAGAGCAATAACAGCAGCTCCTCCATTCTGGAATCGGGGGCGACCGCGGCCATCGGGAGTAGCTCGACGGCGCACAGCTTTGGTTCGCTGAAGCTCAGCCGTTCGTCGCACCACTCCTCGCTGGCCGCGGCCGCCCAGTCGTCCGGATCGGGAACGGGATCGGGCGTGACTAGCTTCGATCCCATGCAGCTCATCGGAACGCCCGCCTGTCCGCGCTTCGACGAGTGCCCGCTGTTGGAGCCGCTGGTATGCAAGAAGATTGCCCACGAACGGCTGACGGCGTTAATATTTCGCGAGGACTGCTTTTTGACGGCGTGTCAGGATGGGTTTATCTACACCTGGGCGAGGCCGGGTCATGCCAACGTAAGTTAAATGACTTGAAAGAATATTTGAAATGGAAATTTAATTTATTTATCGCTTTCTCTTCCAGCACGCCACACAGCACTTGTCCCCTGGTCAGACGGCGGCGCCCGGCGGGACGGTTATTTAGTTCAATAAAGTGGACTTGGTCAACTATCAGCGTAATCTTGTCAAGCAGCAGCGGGAGCAGCAGCAGCAGCAGAAGCAGAAGCAGTCGGTGATCTAGGTTAAAACTAGGCGATTGATTTTCGATAATTTATTGATAGGAGCAAGAGTTTTAAAGGTTTTTTATGTTGCGTATTTTGTATTCCAAATGTAGCCTAAATGAGTTTATGAACCACAAACACACAGACACACGTACGCCCGTAATATATATTTATGAATATATATACAATATAGCTATGTACAACATAACTACGATATCTATACGCAGCAGCATCCGGCAACAGAACAAAACGTATATGTTTAACTCTAAATTATTAGTTGTAAATGTATTATTTTTTTAGTACGTGGAATTTGTTGAAAACAAAGCAAAGCATGTTTATAACTATTTACTAAGCGCTAGCCTACACTACACATAATAAAATAAAGCAAAAGAACGAAGAAGCCGCGGCATTAGCGAACTAAAAACACAAAATAAAATATAAAGCAGAATCAAACGATCGGTCAGAGGAGCTAAGCTAGCGATTTTTCACACTGTGCTATGTACTGAGTTGCAGTTGAGGCCCCAACTAACCAACGACGAACTATCTAAACTATGTAAACTCACGAAGAACTAACCTAAAGTAGGAGCTGTTATCATTACTATTACTACGGATTCGTATGCCTTTTATTTTTTGATGCAACCGAACAAATTAGACTATGTAAATGCAGACAGGAAACGGAAGCGGAAACGGAAGACAGGATACCGAAAACACCACAACAAACATTTCATTCACAGGCAGACACTCCCAGTTGGTTAGAGCTGTCGAAGCCTCGATGGTGGTATCCCTACGATCGATGGTTAGGACTCAGCTTGGTTTGATTGTTTTCTTTAAAAGGCTTTCTTTCATGTTTTTGTATTTTACATTACAATTTTATATTCTTAAGCTTAAAGCCAAGCGACACTGAATTAAAAAAAGAAAACAATGTGAAATACAAAGACTGGAATTATCTTTTTTTTTTGTTTTTGTTTATAGAATTGTTTAATTTATACAAGAAATATCTGTTTTCAATAATATTTTAGATCAGAATTTTAAAGGTTTTTTGTTTTTTGTTTTATGATCCAATTGCTTTATAAAGTTGGTGTCACATTCGAGGCTCTGACAGCTCTAGCTCACACCAGAGAGTATATAACTATAGATATTTAGTATATAACTATAGTTAGTTATATACTCTTTGCTCACACATATATTTTATAACGAACAAGATGAAACTAGCGGCAATTTGCGGAGTTAGCCAATAAGTTAACAAAGAGCAGTGCAAGCAAACAACCAACAAAGAACACGTTACCGTAAAAAGAGACTAAACTTTCAATAAAATTATATAAAAAATTTAATTTCCCATTGAAATGAAATGTCAGTGAAAAGAGAGAACGGCTGGATCGCTTTCATAGCTGATATTTATTTATAAAATGTGTGTTTGTTACTAACAAAAATAGGTTTCTCTTGCGCGAATCTCGCCAACTATGGAGTGGATTTAACAAGCTGGAAATGAGACGCCTTCGAGTGGATCCTGGCCCCTTTCAATTCAAGGCTTTAAGCTACCAATCCGAGTGGTTAGAAGGTCTTGGGCACTTCGAGCACTTCTACCTTCGTCAGATACAAATGCTTGGAGAGCAGAAAGGCAAACAGTGCCTGCCCCACCACCACCATGAACAGGAAGTAGAGCTTGCGCTTTTTCCCGCCGCTGTAGTCGAGCTGCTGGGGATTCCCGTAAGGATCGTAGTTAATTGCGCCGCTGGGCGCGGCTGGAGAGTTGTCCTGGATCAGCTTCGTCCGCAGCGTTCGTAGCTGTAAATAAAAAACAGAGAAGATCCAGTGGAAGTCTGAGTAAAATCCTGGCTTGCGCTCACCAAGAAAAAGCCAAAGGAGAAGCTGGTGTAGGCCAGCGCTATATAGTATCCAGACTTGAAGAACAGGGTGCTGACCATCAGGCAGAAGACGATGCACACGTACTTGTAGCCCGTAAAGGCCAGCAGATCCAGCGTCTTGAGACTCGTCTTCACGTTCATTACGTACAGGGCTATGGAGTAGATGACCAGCTCGAAAATGCTATAGGCCATGGCGCTGGACGCCTGGATGCCCAACTGTTCGGGAGAGAAGCGCTGCTGCATGCCCAGCAGCAGGCCGGCGACTATCACGTACGTGATGTAGCCCATGGTGGGCAGATAGAGATCCGGAGCGTTGACATCGTAGCGCGGCTGAACCGGGTGCTCTTGGTCGTACCGCAGGGACCAGTCCTGCGAAGATTCGAAGATTTCGTCAGTATTTAAAACGATTTCAATTCAAAACCAACCTTATGGATGAAGGGGAAGAAGAGAAGTCGCAGCTTGCGACCCACATAGGCGTTGTCCACGGCGAAGTAATACTTCAGCTTGGCCACCGGCACCCACTTCTCGAACTGGTTCTCCACCAGCTGCTTGCCCTGGTCCGCCAACCGCTGGCCATACTGCATGGCCATGTCCTGCACGATGGGCTGCTGGAACATGGCAAACTGTGGGTACTGGCCAGCGGGCGTAGGACCAGCACCTGGCTGAGGAGCGCCCATTCCGTAGCCGGGTTGAGCCGGCCCCGCCTGCTGTGTGGGCGGTGGCGCGTATCCAAAGCCCGGCTGCTGTGGCTGCTGCTGCAGCTGCGGCGCCTGCTGCATCTGCTGCGGCTGCTGGGCGGGATTCAGGTTGAAGCCATAGCTGTTGGCCTGTGCCGGAGCCGGTGCTCCTCCGTACATCGCATTGGGATCGAGCATTGTAGGGTTGGAGGGCGGGGCCATGAACGGGGAGCCGCCGCCGCCCATCATGGGGGCCGAGGGACCCATGGCATTCATATCGCTGACACGCTTGGTGGGTCGCGGGCGACCGGCAGCTTGAGCTATTTTGGGTGAGAGCAACTGGCGGTTAGTGGCGGAACAGGTGCAGAGGGGGCCAAGCGGGGGAACACAGGCAAATCAAGCTACACACGCAGCACAGAACAGAAAGACGCTGGGCGGGCACGGAAACGAGGTAGGGAACGCAGGCACGGAAACGGCAGGCACGGGAACGGAAAAGGAACTCAACAGAGGGAAACGTGAACAGCGCCAGCTGCGGACGCACTCCGGCTCCAATCCGGTCCGGTCGGCGGCGGAGGAGCGTTCGTCTGGCGGTATACTTGCTTGCGTAGCCTGATCCTTACAGTTCTCCCACTTACGGTTCCGCATACCCGCGTTCGGATTGTAGTTCATGCTGCTCCACTGGTTGTCGGGCGCTCCAATTGGGTGGCTTATCGTATAAGTGAATTATATTCAAAATTTTGGTTTTAACACATCACCACATCCCACATTCGTGATGCGAAAAAATCGATTTCAAACGCGATACTATCGATAATGCTGTCCATCTCTATCAAGCAGTACGTGGTTACGACCAGTGGGACCGTCAACCCCTTCGATGAGCCGATAGGTTCGATACGTTCGATAAACTTGTTCGGTTTTGAGCGCATTTTGCGACGCAGGAAACAACAACAACATAAAGCCAAATAAATGTAATTAAATGGATGGAAATATTAAACGGCGTTCCCTGACGCTCAGCACTCGCCTGCTGCAGAAGCGTCACAGTGGTAAGTGTTTGCTCCAGATGAACCAGAATGCCCAGTAATGGCGAATTTCCCACCAGCCTCGCCGCAGAGCTGCGGGCGCCCAGGAAGCGGAAGCGCTCAGGATGTGAGCTGTTTCTCGGACACTCTTCTTCAGACACCTAGCTCTCCCTCGTCATCATCCTCTGTGGTCAACATTGCAGACGATGTGGAGAGCACGCCGCCACACAAGCGGCAGCCTAGCCTGGACGACAGTGTGGACTTCTCGCCGCGCATGGACGTCAGCCTGTCGCCGCACTGCCTGTTCTCGCAGACGCTGGCCATTGAGAGCCCCGAGGTAGGCTGGCGTTGGAATCGCAGCAGCAATGCTACAACGGACAGCGGCTTTGACTCGGCCGAGCTGAGTGTGCGGGACCGTCGCCGTCAGATCACATTCAAAGGCTGCGAGGACCGACGCAGCCAGCTGGACAACAGCCAGTGGCGGGCGCAACAGATGCGGGCCAGGGATCTGCTCAAAGAGCGCTGTGACAAGCTGCACCGTCAGCTGGACCAGGTGGTGGTGTCGGAAAAGGTGTCCGAGGTAATGGCAACCCCAAAAGTGTCTGCTCCTGTGGCAGCTCGAACCAGATCGGCCAAAAAGAGGCCCACACCGGAGCCCGTAGCGCCTGCGCCAGCACCTTGTGCAGCTGATCCCATGGCGGACTTCCTGAACGACTCGGAGACGGATATGTTCCTGCTTGAGGCCTCGCAGCAAATAGAATCCAAGTTGGAGACTCGGCAGCCACCGAAGCCAGTGGGTACCACACCGACAAGTCACCACAAAACGAAGCGACCATCGTTCTACATGAAGTTTCTGGAGGACGAGAGCGAGAGCGAGGACTGGCTGAGTGCTTTGGAGGAGGCAGTGGAGCAGGCCACCATGCCGCCCAAGAAGCCGCGCAACTCGCTTCAGCGCTACAAGTCGATGCCTACGACTGGAGATACGTCCAGCGGAATCTCCACGCTAACCAATGTGATGGCCGGTAATGGACCGGCCACCTGTACAAGTGCCTCCTCCGCTTCCGGATCTGCGCTGGCCAATACACCGCGCATCAAGCGGCATGCCAGCTCCCACGCTCTGTCTCCGGCCACGTCGCACGGTGAGTTTTTACATGAGTAAATTCTCAGAGAGTTAATCATCTTGTTTCATCCATCCTCCAGCTCGTGGCAAACTCTTTGGCAGCCGGAAATGAAAGGCGACACGGCTAGGAGACCAGAGTCGTCGGCTTCCCCGAATGTGATGAGAGCGTGGAAAGGTGTTAAGTATTTTGGTTTTGTTCCCATTTAGTTTCAGTTCCAGTTTAATTTCTTGTTTCCCTTGACCGCTCGCCAGAAAGGCGTGCACGCTAATTGATTCATGCAGCTGCTAAGCGTCTTTGTAAATGTAAATTTAAGGCTAATTAAAAATTAATTGTAATTTAAAACGGGTCCCTCAATTGCCGCCGCGAATGTCTGCTTTGTCTGCTGCTTGTTCGGCGCATGCGACCCGCCATATGCTCGGCATTATCCTGCCGGGAATGCGCCGCCCACCACCTGCACAGGTGGCAGGGACAGGTGGCTGCGACTGGCCACTGACGAAGCCAGTCGGTGTGCTGTCCCCCCGGCTGAGCTTTCATTCACCGATGATAGGGCGTTCGTTCATTGAGTGCGAGAGCGTTTTAAATTAATTGAAATGTTGGCGGTAGATTTCAGTTTTATATCCCTTTAGTGACCCTTTAAAGGTCAGCTCGAATTTAGCACGGCTTTATTTTACTTGCGAAGTGACATTGTAACTTCAAAGCTCACAAGTATACTTTAATTTTTATCTCTCGCATTGACTTGCATTTCTCTAAGATAACTAAACTGTAAGCCAAGTATTGTTATTTTTTAATTACTCAAAATCGGTTTGATAAATTACTTAAGAAAAAGAATGAAGTGAAGGAATGAGAGATTAATTACCATTTAAACTGTTTCTTAAGAAAGAAAAATAAATCAAATTTAAGTGAAAACATATCTTTAACTACGATTATTTGTTACAGCACGTAAAATGGACTCAACCTTAAGGAGTTTATTTCTCTGGATGTTAAGATTAGAAGAGAAGAAAAGCTGATATATTCAGGTAGTGCAGTTGAAATTAGACTTGTTTCGTTGATGCAATAGATTAAAAAAGGAAAATAGGTCAGTACATCATTCTGCAAGTCAAGCAGCCTCAAGATAGATAAGTCTCCCATTTAAAGAGAGAAAATATGAACAAATTAAAAGTATTCGGTTGATCCGAACTCTGGTATTTCCTCATAAGCTGATTAATTTAAGATATTTAAAAAATTATACTTTTTATCAGATTTAAGCTGAAATCTTTTTGGGTTTCAAGTCATTATTTATTCAGCATGCATTAGGCTCCTTTCAATTAGTTTTTTTTTAAGCCTAGGCCTACTACTAAGGGTTCTAAACTCATATCAAATTTAAAGTTTATTCCAACATACATAGTTTGCTTTCCCGAGAAGTCCTTAAATTCCAGTTGAAAATGTGATGGCAAATCCGGCAAGGGGATGGATTTCCCTGGGCAGAGAAGAAATTTATGGCAAATGAAATCAAAATATGAGAATTCCCATCCGCACTTAAACGCCGCCGCTCCGTTAAAACAATCAAGAGAATTGATGCCGAAAACCGAAAAGCCGGCGCAAGTTGTCTTGGCTTCGGGGCTGCAGTTTAAAGGCTTGCTTGGGCTCGGGCTCGGGGCTTTATGAACCTATTTGGGCTAAGGTCAAAGTTGAAGCCCTTTTGCAGCCATTACGCGTAAGAGGCAATTGCGTTCATGTTTATGGATAGTCGACGACGACATCGTCTTCGTCGTCCCTACGCGACCTGCAATGAGGAGCAGTGGAATGGCGAGGCGACATGCTGCCATATGTTGATGGAGCGCAGCATAAACCAATGGCAAGGCAGTTGCTAAAATTTAGCACTAAGCGACAGGAGGCGGCGGGACAGTCAAGAGGAGGGAGCCGCCCCCCAAAGTGGTGACGTCTAAGGTCCGCGGAAACCGTTGCAAAAGCCAACCCAGCCGGGATGGAAAGTCTAAGTCAGTGGGAAAAGCCAAAGCTAAAGCCCAGCTGGCATAGCTCAGTCTTTTTTGGCTGCTCAGAGGCATAGTGAAAGGCGTTTCAGGGGTTTGTAAATCATTTATAGAAGGCCTTCCATAGTTTCTTCTATAAATCCTTTAGAAATTACCTAAATATTAACTTAAAAATTTATTTTCAGCTATTTATTATGAAATATACCCACCAAAATTAAGGAATTATAATCTGTAAAGACATCCCCCTGCTGGAGAAAGCGAAAACCGCCCCTGCCTGTGGGAGCGGGATGGCATCTGGCTCGCTTTGGGGGTGCGTTGAGTGGGTGGCAGGCGGATTGGCATTGCCTGCCAAGCTTTTGAGCGAGCTTCCTTGGCCAAGCTTTCGGCTCGACTGCGGCGCCTGGCGGACATTCATAATGGCGTCCGTCGATTCCGCCGACGACCAGTTCTCAGCGCGCAGCGCCCCAGTGAAGTTCGTGGCAGCGCACAAAGGTCCCGACCAGAAAGCCGAAGGCCCCAACCCCCCACCACCAGTGGAAAGAGGCTAAGGGAGAGCACAACAACAACAAGAAGCACTGGAGAAGAGCCCGAAATACACACACTCGGCGAAGGCAAAAAGGAAAACAAATCGCTAACCACAACAAAGGCTCTGTTCAGGACCACTGTGATCATTGCTGTGCCAGGAAAAAAAACGTCACATAAAAAAAACTCCAGCGTGTGCGACGAAGCGCGTCCTTTCGACACCTACTGACGACAGCCCTACCACCAGAACCACCCGCCACCCCCGGGGATATCTTGTTTTGTTGGGCTGCCAGTGTTGCCCCATCGTCGCAAGGAGCCAGAACCACCAGGAGGACACCGAGGACTCGCTTTACTCTGAAACCCATGGCAGCAGCCGCATGGAGCTGTCTGCTGAGCGCCGGGCTTCTGGCCCTGTTCCTGCCCCTCCAGCTGGCCAGCGCCGGAGCGGGAGCGGGAGCAGGCGGCAGTGGACTAAGCGGTCCGTCCGTGTTCACCAGCTCCTTTCTGGTGCGCTTCCGGCGCAGCGTGGACAACGGTTTCGCCCATCAGGTGGCCGACAAGTACGGCTTCGACAACCTAGGCCCGGTAAGTGGAAAGACTGTGTGTGAAAAATCAATTATTATATTGCCGTCGGCTCGTGGCCAGGCCAGAGTCAGAGCCAGAGCCAGGTTGCTAGCAGCGTTTCGAGGGGGCGCGAGCAGGAGCAGAAGCAGGTAGACAGGCTGCAGTTGTCAGGCGAGGCGCTAATTGTCTCTGCTCGACTGGCGAACGTGTTTACGTGGCAGGAGCGTGCTTGGAATGCCAGTGGAGGAGCCAAAGTTTTCGGCTCTTGCTGGCATTGGCCAACTTCCGGCGGCCGAGCGGGGCTTCCGCTGCATACTGCCAGGCGCATTGCATGACAAACAGCCATTGCATTCCGGGACAAGGTCAGAGAGAGTGGCAAATAAAAGGGCGAAACACTAGTTACGCAGGGTAAAAAATTAAGTCATAGTTTGTAGGGATTTGCAAATTAAAATAGCTGATTTCTTGAGGTTTTTAAATGTTTTTCATAACTTTTAAAAGACTTTTAAATCTTAGTTAATATTTAATTCACACTTTCAAAGGAGAAAAGAGTAATTGTTTTTTACTTTTTCATGGGATTTAGATATTTTAACATTACAGAAAATGTTTCTATGGAAAATATAACAAAAATGTATTCCAAACATAACTTATTTTATAGTTTTCCTTCAGTTAAAAGTAGACATATCACACTTAAGGACTTCCTCAGATTATATTTCCCTGAATAACATTACTCCCACTTTAGGTTTCTCTCCGTGCACCTTCATAACTGCACCGAAGTATACTTTTACTTTCATCCCTTCAACCCGGAGGGTTAAGCAATCCAGACGGCGCTATGCCGCCCACTGGGACTGCGCCTGACATCCGTCAAAATAATGCATAACCATTGCCCAATTCTGTCCGAGCCTGACAGCTATGACGCGCACTTGTTGCACGATCCCCGAGATTGGGTCAATAACTCATTTGCAGGCTGGTGGAAATTAATGCGAATTCAAGAGCTGGAACGGGTGCCATTAATTAGGGACATCAATTACAACCGGGAGTCGAGATTCAGGTCTAGGAAATCGGGAAATAGGGAGCCCAGATAAGGCAGGCGCTAAATCCAATTAACTTTCCTACGCTTCGGTAAGCTGATATCCAGTTGGCACCTGAGGCGCCCATCGTTGTGCTGCTCTTCGGGAGTCGGGAGTCGGTAGTTGTCCTTGTTATCCACTGGCTTTATTGCGACATCGATGCTGTTTGCAATGGCGCAATCTCCTGGGTCCTGCGACAAATCTGATTGCAGGCTACAGTTGCCATGGACACGGCTCTCGCCCGTTGCACAAGCCAATCCGTAATTGTATACTGGGTGGGGGTCAAGTGCCAGGCGAACCCTATTGTTGCTAATTGCGTCGGAATGTTTTTCTGGTGAAGATAGAAAATGGGATAGAAAATGTTGTTGCAGCATCCGCACTAATTAAATGCAATTTTCCAAGAAATAATTCCAGTTATATTTATTATTCCCGGATTAAGTGGGGTTACCTTTTTTTTTGGCAAATAATTCCGTCTAATTATTTATTGATTTTATAATAAAGCCCACCCGAAATCCCCCGGGATTGCTAACTGATTTAGCTTGTCAAAAATAGACCCCGAAAATTTAATTACAAATTGCAGTCCCCGTTTATACCTCGAACTCGATTTTGTTTTTAGATAATTGCCAAAAATCCCGCACTCATCGTGTGTGTGGCTGTGTGTGGGTGTGGCCCTTGTAATAAAATTGCGGCACATGTAAGCAGTAAGGAAAAACAACGAAAAAAACTCATGAAATCTGTTGCTCTTCCTACGTCAAACGCTATCGTCGAATACAAATCAAAATGTATCCCAAGCGGAGCGTGTGTGCGAGCGGCAGGAGGGCGGAGGAACTGGGCACACAGGCACTTCAGCTTCAGCTCCCTTTCCCAATCGATATTGCGTATACGCCGCGTGTACGCCTTATCTGCAGCAGGACTTTGACGGTGGACTCTGTGTGTGTTTGTTTTTTGTGTGTTTAGATTTTATTGCCTTTGATGTTACGACCTTATCGGCAGTAAAACGTTAGATTCCGATTCAGTCAGCTATTGCCGTGCAAATCTAAACAAATCTCGAAGTCAATCGCGATGCCAGTAATTGCTGGCCGGCAATTTAAATAAGAGCCAGGGGGGGCCAAGGAAGAGCTGAAGCTGGAGAAGCAAAAGTCAATTTCTTGCCCAAGTAAATACATATGCTGCGTTGCGGCCCACGCCGGGATTTGCGTCCGCCCACGCAGATGGCGGAGTTTGATATGAGCAGCTCTGCAATTTTATGCCCACTGGTTGCCCAGAATAATTTCCAGAATAAGTTCCTGCTGCTTTTTCGTGCCTAAAGCCGAGAGCGCGTTGTCTTTGGTGATTAAAAGTTTACCAGCGACCGCACACAGAGTGTGTGTGCTTCTGAATGGTTTCTGTGTGTAATAACTTTAAAAGCTAACAAACTCACCTGTCAGTAAGCAGTAAGTCCACCTCCACCTCCCCCTCTGAGCCGCTTGTCGTCGTCGTTGTCGGGCTGTGAGGCAAATCCTTGCATAAAGCGTTAAGTCGGGGCTCCTTTTGACGTGGCCAACGGCAACAGGCGTTAGTCTGCTGCCTTTATGCTTACCCCTGTGGCTGGCAAAGCGCTCTTAAGCCCTAAGAACATCAGCAGCAGCAACAATAGTGATTGCAAGAGCCACAGCACGTTGTTAGGTGAGCATTTAAGGCACACTCAAAAAGGGAGGAAGATATAATACCACACGGAAGATAATTGCTGGGACATATTATTGGTTACCTTGAAATTATATTTATAAAAGTTGTTGAAAAAAAGGGATCTTGTTTTAGTATTTTATTTTTAGTAAAGAGATATAAACAGGTTTACGAATATATAGCATTTCCCGCTGCAATGTTATTTATTTTCCCTGTGCATCTCATTGGTAATGCCTCTGTAAGACTCTGTACTTGCTTCCTTTAAGCTTGTCCTACATCTGTCCGACTTCTCTGAAATGTCAGAGCTCATCAGCTATGCATAGTTTCATATTGCTCGGCAATAGTGCTCTCATAAATTATGCAGGATGCGACCTTATTAGGATGCAAGCAAATATTTGTACTTGGCCTGCATACTTGCCACTAAAGCGAGAAGCGAGTTCTTGGCTCAAAGCAAACAGAATTTCGCTGGAAGTTTGTTTTTTTTTTTGGCAAAGACAAATGTTGCAATGACTCTGCGGGTTGACATTGGCACATTCATCTCCGTTTGCTTATCGCTGGCTGTTTTCCTTTCATTTATTATGCGAAATGAAAAACGAGTTTACAAATTCGGTGGCCGCTCGCCCCAGATGGTTGCAAATTAAAGGCACGGACATTTGTAACCCAGGGCTAGCATATGTTGGCAAATACAAGACAAACAATGGCGGCACACTGGGCAAACAGAGACGCAGTTGGAGTTCAAGATGGCAGGCCAGGACAGGCCATTCCGGGAAAAGGTTCCCCGAAAACCACAGACACACAAAGGACACACAGGACACTCTCAGAGCACATGCTGCACACACAAACACCCGCACCCGCACCCACACAATGCCTTATCACGTATACGCACTGTTGCGGCCCAAGTCCAGGCGCATTATTTATTTATTTTTAGCCTGCCTTGGCAGCACAGCTCGATGGTCCTTTACCGGACAAAGGCGGCTCTTAGCAGGGACCCGTTGACAGCAATTTCTCACAGATGGAAGTTTTACGACTATTAATGCAGCAATTGGCTCTGAATTCTATAGTTTTGCCCATGCGGTTAGCCAAGCACTTAATGGTCAAACCTTTTTGAAACCCATTAAATGCTGAAGGAATTAAAAAATGTGCACGCATCATGAGCCACAGTGATTCAGAATAAAAACGGTTGATGTCTCTCCACGGCTATTTCCCATTTACGATGCTATTTATGACGCACACTAAATGCGGTTTATGTTCAGCTGACTTTGTTGGCTTTAAATAGATGCGGGAAGATCAGGAAAGAGTTAGATCTAACCTTAAGTTCTACCAAAAATCACATTTCCCTTCATTTTCCCTTTATTATAATGTAAATCAGGGCCTTCTTTGTCAGATTACTCTAAAATTTGAATTAAAAAGTTGACATTGGCTCAATAAAATTACGGAAAAGTTCACCCTCAGCACATTCACCTTAAGCGTGGCAACTTTTCACTTTTCCCCATGTGAAAACGAGACGACGGCAGCGGAAGCCCAACATCTGGCAAATATTTGACAACTTTTCGTTTGCATTTTGAGGATATCGTATTACGCAACTTGGCCATATCATCATTTGGCCCAAATTGTGAGATAAAGAGCGGGGCATGGATTTCATTAGGGGCCCAATGCTAATTAGAAAGTTTTTGGGTCGCATAAAGCAGAACTGAGGGCCATTTGTCATCCATCCTTCCAGTGGCAGGCTTTAACTAGTTCAACTCGACGCCTGCTCAACTTTTTCTAGGTGGAAACAGGGGGAGGCTCTAAAAATAGACAAGCTGTAAACAAGTTGGCTGGCTCAGCGTGGATCAGCTCCCATAATGGAACCAATGGACCGTGCTCCAGGTGTTTCTGTCGGACAGGTGTCGCGCAGAGCACTCTTCCCCGCCTACAGCCGTTGGCAGCTGGATGTCCTTGGCTGGCAGGCTGCTATACTGCCAGGCTGCCAGGCTGCCACTGTGGCTAAACAATTTAATAAATCAACACTTGAGCCAAAGTTTTGTCAAATATTTTGGCCTCCACAAAGGAAAATACTTGGAGTGCCATAAAGAGTCCTAACGAGGAGCGACCAAGACCGAGACCGAGGCAAACACAAAGCCCAAACGTGCCGCTTGCTCTTTATAAATAATTAAAAAACTTTTCAGCCCCGTCTGCAGTTGATAAACGAGTGTGTGAATAAAACACAATACATAATTACGTTTCGCTCTCGCGTGTGTTCTGTTCAGTTCTTTGCGCCCTGCAAATGCCAAAGGTCAGCAGGGGAGCAGCAAATTTCATTCTTATAAAATTAGATGAGAATCTTGAAATTTAATTAGCCAACTGCCATCTGGCGAGGGTCCGAAGAGCGGGAAAGCTCTTCTTGTGACCATAAAATGTCGCTTCTTTCGCCCTCTGTTTGTTTGCTTTGAGAAATCGCTCATACGCAGTGTCCGCCCAGAGCTCGGTGCTCTGGCATGTCAATGTCAACAGTGCGCTAGATAATTATGTTGTTGTGCGCCTGGGGAGGGGCCAAGCTGGGTCTGCCCTGCTCCGAATAGAAAAGCGCCTTAGCGCCGCGTTCCGCTCAATTTCATGGCCCTACATTTGACCCACTTGGCAAAAGGGGTTCGCAATTCATTTAAGCCTTCTTATGGCGGAAAATGGAAAGCCATTGCAGCTGAAATGCGTTTCAAGGAACTTAATTAAAAAGTGAACCGGGAACCCACGCAGGATTAAGTTAATTGCAATGCCTGAAATGACAGTTGCAACTTTTGACTGCAAATGTCACAGTCTGAGTGTCCTGCAGCCCGAACTCTAATTCAATTTCCACTTGAGTGGGCTAACTTTCTGCCAACTTTCGCATTCAGTTGGCCAGCAAATCAAATGGCACAAGCACTGGCACATGCCAGAAGCCTCAATCAAGGCTTATTAGTTGCGATGTGCGCAGCTGTTTGTCTTTGCAGCATCCTGCTGAATTATTCACGAGTCCCACTCATTTGCATTTCGCTCCGCTCCGTTTCGTTATTCCTCCAATTTGCCACCTGCCACGGAGCCAGCATCTTCGCGCTCTTCTAGTTTTAAGGCTGTGCAAATTTGCATGCCATTTATTGACGACTGGATTTGTGCGGATCGCCAAGCTGTCAATCTAAACACGCTTATTTGCATTGTTTTGCCCCGCAGAGACAGACGTGGCTTATTTTTGTTTTTCTGCCTTCTTTCCTTTTGAATTGAATAAAAGTGTCATTGTGAGAAATACTTTTCATGCCGAACCACATCTGATTGCCATTGCCTGAATGGCATTTCAGCAGCCTGCACAAGTGATTTTAGCTTGTTGCGATAATATATGCAAACATTATAGCGCCTGCCCTGCAGATTGCGGTTATTGATTGACTGATTGATTAATTGAACAGTCGCGGGGGGAGGCAGAGGCCATTTTTCCCAATTAACGCCGCTGCACTGCGAGTCGTCGGAACGTGAACACATTTATCACATTGTAACGCGGCGGCTATGGCTATGGCTATCTATATTGTGTGTATGGCAGTAGTTATTGAGGGCTAATGCCAGCAGGAAAATTGGCCAGCTACTGCCATATAGCAGCTACTGATAAACTGGCTGACTGACTGACTGAGCGGTGTCCTGCCCTTGATAAACGGCTGCTGCTGACGTCGTTTAGTGTTAGAACCAAACTAGAACTAACTGAGCATGAAAATTGATGAATGGTTTTCCCTCGCAGCCCTCAATATGCGAACAATAAATGAAAGGCGACAATTGCGTAATGTCTTTTGTTTGACTTGTGGTTTTCTTTTATTCACATAAGCCTTGTTGCCTACTTCTCAAGTGATTTAGAAGGTGAATTGAGATTAATGTTCAGCACAAACAAAGAGCTTTGTAACCACCTACAAGGAACTTAGTCAAAGCTGCAGAAAGACTAGAGTTAGTTTGGGGATAAGTCTTAAAAACCGAACAAAAAAACTTATAAATACAGTTTTTTATAGAGAAAAGTCTAAGGAAACTTTAAGAAATCAATCAATTTACATTTTTAAAAATGACTGTTGGACAAATAAAATCTTCTAGAGCAGCTTTCAGATTTATTTCCAAATAATTACTTTAAGAAGATGATAAATTTTTCTTTTTAAGTATATGTGTACCGTATATGTCATTATATAGCATAAATATTCTATAAAACATTATTTCTTTATCCAAAAAAAATCGTTTGGCGCCATAATAGAATCAAAAATTCATTTCAATATCACATTTAATGCATAAAATTCACACAAATTCAAGCAAATAATAAAATAATGCTAATGCATGCGCATAAACAATTTATGGCGTGGGCTGTTAAACTTTGCATACCAAAATAGTTGACCAAAAACAGCGTCAAAATGAGGCCAAACATATCAGGCAACTTCTTTGAGGGATTAAAAATGTTATGTTAGCACTCTGAGCTCGTGTATCAAACAATTTAAAGCCAATTTTGTTCAACTTGTTGAACTTTTGTGGCAGGAATTCGATTAAGGTAAACAAAGACTAAGCTGTTTAAAAATAAAGTAAAGTCCGCAATGTGTGCTCGGGACACACAGAGGTCCGTCCATTGCTGTGTGCTATTTTTGCTGCCACTGCAAGATATCTGCTGCATAAATATATCCAGGCTGCGTCCCACTATCGAGGCTGTCCAGTGTCAGGCACAGAGCAGCTGCTGCTGCTGCTGCTGATATTTTCGCTTTTCATTTTCTGCGGGTTTTTTATTCACCTTTCCAGGGATAACCATAAATTCTCTGATGCTGACGTGCCATGAAAGATGACGTGTCAGGGCAGGGCGCGGGCGAGATGTATTCCCAGTGATGTAACAGAACAGCTGTTGACCAAGGCCCGAGTCCTGGTGGCACCCTAGGCCAGCGTCAAAGTTTCCAGCAACAAGTGGCAAAGATGTCAATGGCTTCTTGCCTCTTGGCTCATTAATAAAATTTGCTTTTTTAATGCGCAAGTCAACTAATTATAGACAGCATTTTGGCCACACAGAACAGCACACAAACTTTGGCTTTGGCTTTGGTTTTGGCCAACTTTTAGCGAAAAGTGTGTGGGCGCCGCGCCGCTGAGCTTGAAATAACTCACACACACACTGAAACAAAAGGGGGGCCGAACAGCTGCCACTTGCCACGACGCAGTGTCTGTTTCTGTGCGGCTTCTGCGCTGCTGCCGCTGTCCCTACTTTATTTTAGCCCCTACTGCCGTTGCTGCCGTTATCACACCCATTGTGACACATTATATTTATAATGGCGGCCACACACACACCCGCTCACTCACACACGTCCCCGGACAGACACAATGGCAGCTATATTGCTACATTAGAGCTCGCCGCTTGGCTGCCCTCACTCATGTCCTGGCTTTTTGTTTTCACTCTTACTTTCGCTCATTCCCTACTGCCTGCTGCCTGCTGCCAGCTCCATATGCTGGCTTCATGAAGAAAAATCCGCAAATTATGCGGGGGTACATCTAAAAATATGCACGCAATTTGGCGGCATGTGGTCTCGGCCAGATTAGTTAATTCCCATTTGTGTTTGTCTGTGCTGAAAGTTGAAGAGCGCCCACTGTGCGTATACGCAATGCTATCGTTATCTATAGCATACTTTTTTGGGTTCATTGTTTTTCCGCCGTTTGTTACTTGGCAAGTCCATTAGAGCGGCGAACCCGGCCATGTTGGCCAGCTGGCCAGCTGTTGCAGTACCCATTGGATAATTTACACGCAAATTAACAGCGCATAAAAATAGCTGAATTTCCTTGCCCTTCTCGGCATTGTCAGGCTGTCACAGAACGGAGATTGACAGCAGTCAACGGATTGATGGCCCTCGAGCGTCGCGTCCTGTCTCTGCTTACTTATGCGCGGCACTTGGCGCCTAAGTAAACCGGCAAGTGGTGTCCCTTTAGCCCCCGACTTCCGCTTGGTTGGACCCCTCTATTGACTGGCTGGCGGTTGGCTGACGTGGCTGGCGAGGAATTTATCAATTTGTGACGAAACGCCGCCAGTAAATGAAAGCCGAATTTCTTCCGCGCAATTTCCGAAATATTTATGAAACATAATACACAGAGAATAAAAACGCTGGAGGGCTGAGATTTTTGTTTGCATAATGGAAAGGCAAAGCTGGGAGTCGGATTGAATTTATTAGAAATTAACTTTGCTGTCGTCAAACAGGACCATAAATGTAAGCAGGAGAGTTGAGGAATCTTCGGCCGAAAAATGTTTACAAATTCATTGAACATTCATTCATATTTTTGTGTGCACATTCCCAAATAGAAAGGCTTTGCAAATACTTTTTGTGGCACAATTTTCTCCTTAATTTTAATCGAAAAATATTCAACACTTTCAACATTTTAGTGGGAATTTGTTGGTTGATCAAAGAAAATTCCATTACTCCTGCAACCTGTCCGCTGACCCTTATTTACTTGCGGCCAAAGTGAAAATTTGCAGACAGCGGCCGCGACATAAAGGCATTCATCTTTGGGCCCCAAATGTCCTTATTCATATTTAATGCTGCGCGGCAGGCGAGAGAATCCTTAAAAGGGCTGCGTGGGCTGCGTTTTGCATAAGCTCACGTTGACGGAACTCCGACAGGAGCCTTTGTCCCCTGGCTTGGGCAATTATCCACGTAAGGAAGCCTGCGTTGGTTCCATCTGCATAATTTTGCGGTCTGTTCGGTTAATGAGCGACGACGATGATGGTTTAAAAATAGATTCTGAAGTCCGGTTTCAGTTAGCCCGGAAATTGATGGCTATTGTCATCTCCTGGCGCCATTAATGCCGCCCTTATTGAGGCGAATTTGCGCGAATTATGAATTGATAGCAGCGCCACTCAACGCCGCACAGCTGCTAATTAATCACGATGTAAGCCTGAATTATGCAGGACGCCAGACGATGTTCCGTTCGCCCAAAAGGCCAAAGTTAAACGACGCCCAGCAGCTGTCCGGCTGCCACTTGAGCCTTTGACAGGGCCAAGAGATGAGCAACATGTTGCAGGCAGAGCTACACTGAGGGAAAGTATGGAAAGTTAGACGGAAACTATAAAATAAGAGCTAAACTTGGGTTTAGCATAAACATTCAGACATTTTCTCTGTGTAAGCCAAAAATAGTGAACATTTCCCAAGGGCAGGCCTTTGCTACTTGCCGTTAGCAGGCCAAGTGAAAGTGGGTTTGGCCCGGGGGCCCGGCACGTATCGTCCGGGAAACTCGAGATGCCTTTCACTGAAATTGCAGCAGGCCAAAACGGAAAATTACTGGCTAGGTCCTGGCCCCCCGGCTCCTGGCACTCAATTTACCAAAGCCAACTAATGATGATGATGTTCGAGTTGCTGCTGCCGCTGCTGGGGGAATCTGCTCCTTCAGATGATGATTATGACTGGCAATTTAGAGCACAATTATGGGCACACACACACACACTCGTAGGACTGGGGAAAACTCAATTAGAGAGCAATTACGGGTCACGCTTCTAGGCGCAAAACAAGCACAGAATTAATGTGTTTTCCTCAATTAAAATGCCACGGGGTCTAATGAAATGTTGCTCTGCATTCTGGAATCTTTACAGCTGGTCGGCGCCGATGGACACGAGTATCACTTCAAGCACCGGACCCTGCCCCACGCCCGCTCCAGGAGGAGTTTGACGCATACACGAGCCCTCAAGAGTCATCCGGCGGTGAGTAGAAGGCATCCATTCGTGGAAACTGCCATCAAAGTCATGCTGTTTTGTTTGTTCAGGCGAAAGTAAGGTGCAAGTAGAGATTAATGTTTATTTCACATTTTGTTATCCAATGAAATTCCTAGTCAAATGCCAGAGTTCAGGCCAAGCAACCCACCTCCTCTGCAGGTGACTCCCAAAAATAGTTCATGCCGTTTTTCCGACTGCACATGTCCATTGGCATTGATGGCATTTCAATTCAATTCGAAGTGCGTCCATTTGTCCACATGGAACGTGCCATTAGGCCATCGTCGGTAATCAGCATGCAAAATGCAGAGCGCAAATAGAGCGTGCAGTATGGAAATTGGCATGCAAACTAGGTCGTTTCCTCTCCGTTCCCAGCTGTTTGCCCAGCTCAGAGGGGCTCTGCTCTCGATTCGGATTGGCACACACGCATAACAATGACCCGCATGGACTTACACGGGCCTTGGTGACAGATTGGACTCGAGCCCTTTGCGGTTGGCCATAGGGATGGTTGTCAAGAGAATGATTATTCGAGGTGGAATATCGGCAAAATGAAGAGGTTTTAGAGGTAGATGAATTAATATCTTTATTTGGCAATATCCTATATTGTTTTTTATCAAAAATCCTTCAAAATGTGCCTCATTTCTCTATTGAAACTATTCCAATATTAGTATCTAAGTAGACTATAAATTATAACAAGAAAGGAAGCTAACTTCGGCTCACCGAAGTTTGTATACCCTTGCAGAATTTAAACAAAAATTCTGAATTCTGTTCCTATGAAAGCTATAGGATATAGTTGTCCGATTTTCATGAAATTAAAACCGAAACGGATTTAAAAGTCAGTATTTAAATTTGGCGGCACAGCGATGTATGGCGGCCATTATTCCTAGAGCTGATAAAGCCGCGATAGCCTCTTAGCCTGTCACTTGTTCTAAGCTTCGATTAATATCGCGGTTTTATCAGCTCTAATGATGGCCGCCACACTTCGGCCATCGCGCACACATACATAGAGTATGAAACCGACTAACACGTATGTATGCGTGTGTAAGCAATAATCAAAACAAAACAGAGAGCGCGATGTGTTGCGTTCTCTCTCTCTCTTCGCCCCCCTTCGCCCACAAGCCGTAGTTCCAAATTTGTCCGCTGGTGGCTTTTTCGGTCTGACGACCCTTTCGAACCATCTTTTAAAATACGTTTTAACACAGGAAAGAGTCATATTCGACCACACAAACCTTATATATTCTTGATTAGAATGAATGGGAGAATCGATCTAGACAGGTTTTGAAAATATAAATGGAAAATTGTAGATTTGAAAAATCATATCTTGGCCAAAAATAAACGAAATTAAATTCTGAAAGCATTAATGTGTTGGTTTTTTCCCCCTTCAAAAACGTGCAAACCAAATTTAAGGCCAACATTTTTTTTTAATTTTTAACAGCTTAGGAAAAATTTTAAAAAAATGCATGGCTAAGAAAACAGAAAGAAACAGAAAAACAAGAAAGGAAGCTAACTTCGACTCGGCTGTTGATCCTGATCAAGAATATATATACTTTATAGGGTCGGAGAGTCCTCCTTCACTGCGTTGCAAACTTTTGACTGAAACTAATATACCCTGCTAGGGTATAAAAAGGAATAATGCGAAAAAAAAACCTATTTTCTATAACATAAACAGCAATTTCACGAAATACAACTCCCATTTTCACCATTACCTTGGCATTAATTCAATATTTTTCCAACTTTTGCAGGTTCATACGGCCGTGCAGCAGCCTGGCTTCAAGCGGGTTAAGCGCGGCCTCCGGCCAGCTGTGCCCGCCATCCATGGCATGAAGTTCGACCTGAAGGCGGGCGAGGCTAACCGTATCGAGGAGGAGCCCACCGACCCGTACTTCCCCATGCAATGGTACCTGAAGAACACCGGCCAGAACGGCGGCAAGGTGCGGCTCGATCTCAATGTGCAGGCCGCCTGGGCCCAGGGCATCACCGGCAAAAATGTTACCACGGCCATCATGGATGATGGTATGTATTTCCGGAATGGCAAATAAAAATCCCATCTACTGTTTTATTAACTTTTCGCTTTTATTCAATTTGTGGCCCGTGCAACCAAAAGGCGTGGACTACATGCATCCGGATCTGAAATTTAATTATGTGAGTCTGAAAAGCCCATTTGCTTTCGGCATTCGGTTTATTTACGTCGGCGGGTTTAAGCTTTTTCAATTATTCATGCAGGTATCATGGCATTGAAACTGCCAAAGGCCTTAATTTAATTTTCGGTGAACTGAAAATCATTGACTACAATTGGGGAAATCAATATTAATCTTTATAGTTTTTGCTACTTAATTTGATTTGTAATATAAATGTTAACTTTATAATTCTATTTTAGATTTCTATTCCTTAAATTCTTTTATTTAAAGAAGGCTATTAATTATAGTCAACATTGTTATTAGATTACAATCTCGGCTTATTTGTTTCTGCGTATTTAAATTATATACATTTCTGTATGCTCCAAACAATCGATTTTGTGTCAACAGAGCTCGTCAAAAGACTGATGAAGCCTTAATGTGCACAAAAAAGTTGGTAGGAAATTGAAGCTGAAAGCTTCAACTTTTCCCGTCATTAAAACTTTCCTCCATCATTATTGTCAAAGTGTCTGCCATGCATATTTAACCAACCGTGGCAGGTAGCAGCTACATATACATATAGCAGGTCCCTTACACAGGACCTAGCCCAGTTACAACCGAAATTACAGTATGAATTGAATAATTTTTATGGGTGACTTGGCCCGCAAACAACATCGAAATGTACTTTGCCACACGTGTAGCCGAATCTCATTCCCTGTTTCTTTTATTTTCCAGAATGCCGAGGCCAGTTATGACTTCAGCAGCAACGATCCCTTTCCGTATCCCCGATACACCGACGACTGGTTCAACAGGTAAGTGTACGTGGTGAAGGGGAAAAGGAAAAGCAAAAGGGAAATGGAAGTGGAAGTGGAAAGGCCATTGATTGGCCAGCGTTCTAGGGAAATGTCCTTGAGATAGCCACCTGGTATTTATTGTACACATAAGTTGATTTGTTTATGCCATAAGGATTACATCATGCGGGGTTTGGAGTTGGCCTCGGTGCGATTTCAATAATTAAGAGCGATAAGAGTAAACTAAGGACTTAAGTGCTATTTTGTGTTGAAACCGAGAGTTTCCCTTCTGCGTCCTCTCTCTATCTCTTTATCTGGCAACTTATAATACGCACTGCATAATGGATAGAGAGAAGACTTTTTATTAAGCTGCTTATCCGCAAATTCCCCGTAAATGTGTAACCCCTGTTTCTACTCTGTATTTTGCAGTCATGGAACTCGCTGTGCCGGCGAAGTGGCTGCTGCCAGAGATAATGGAATTTGCGGCGTTGGCGTTGCTTATGACAGCAAAATCGCAGGTAAGTGGCTTTTGGGCGGGTTGAGGGTCCACAAGTACACACACAGCGCGCCTTCGAGGGCCTGACCTCGAAAGTTTTGTTGGGCTGATAAATCGCATTACGCATACGCAGCGTAATCCGCCGAAAGCGGGGTGAATCAATTCGCGGAGCTATAGCTATGTGTGTGCCTTTCTTAAATGAAAAGTTCATGGAGCGCGTGCCGCCATTGTAAATTGAGCCTCGATAAGCCATGGAAACCTTGGGTTATCCCCCGGGGAGGAGGAGGCATCAGGGGGGCAACAAGTGTGGTCACAAATCCGGTCGTGTTATCTGTCATTTTTATCGTCCGTCAGGGAGGGAAAATCATGTGAAAAATCGGGGAAAATTTCGAACTGCCACGAGTTCGAGTGCAGTGCAATTTTTATGATTGCCATAAAGCGACGACGAGTGAAAGTGACTTGTGGCGGCGCTGCTCGTATAAATATTGATTTATAATTTCCGCCATTAGATTTAATGCATATGTACTTATCCTCGCCCTCACCCTCTACCACGCCACAGGCATCCGTATGCTGGATCAGCCCTACATGACGGACCTAATCGAGGCCAACTCCATGGGCCACGAGCCGCACAAGATCCACATATACAGCGCCTCCTGGGGTCCCACCGATGACGGCAAGACGGTGGATGGTCCGCGCAATGCCACCATGCGGGCGATAGTCCAGGGCGTCAATGAGGTATGGGGAGTCCCTGAATTTTTCCGAATTTACTGCTAATCTTTGCTAACCCCCGCAGGGTCGCAATGGTCTGGGCAACATCTACGTCTGGGCCTCCGGCGACGGCGGCGAGGAGGACGACTGCAACTGCGATGGCTATGCCGCCTCCATGTGGACCATTTCCATCAACAGCGCCATCAACGATGGCCAGAACGCTCACTACGACGAGAGCTGCAGCTCCACGCTGGCGTCTACATTCAGCAACGGTGCCAAGGACCCCAATACGGGCGTTGCCACCACGGACCTCTACGGCAAGTGCACGACCACCCACTCGGGCACTAGTGCGGCGGCGCCCGAAGCAGCGGGAGTCTTCGCCCTGGCCTTGGAGGCCAAGTAAGTACCCAAACCTGACGAACCCAAGCTAACTTAATTTCCACAGCGAAATGGATATACTTTTAAATTAATAAAAGAAAAATACTAGGAGAAAAACTTGTAAAAAATATTGATATTGGAAAACTTTCTTTTTATAACTTTAACTTATTGTTTATATTACTTTTTTTGCTTAAAAGTTGGTTTATAAAATATATATTTTTATGTTCTTCACCTTGACATTTTGCCAGCCTATTTTCTGTCTGTACTTTTCTTGACACTTTATGAATTTATGCTAATCCATTGCCAACCCACGCATATTTTTTGCAGTCCGCAGTTGACTTGGCGCGACATCCAGCATCTGACGGTGCTGACTTCGAAGCGCAACTCTCTGTTCGATGCCAAGAACCGCTTCCACTGGACAATGAACGGCGTGGGCCTGGAGTTCAATCACCTCTTCGGGTTCGGCGTGCTGGACGCGGGTGCCATGGTCACGCTATCCAAGCAATGGCATGCAGTGCCGCCACGTTACCATTGCGAGGCCGGCGAGTTAACGCAGCCACAGTAAGTTCTTTCCGGGAATACCTTCTCTTTGCATTTTACTAAAATAATTTCCCTCCAACAGAGCCATCATCATGGGCCGATCGCTGTTCTGGGAGATCAAGACCGATGCCTGCAAGGGCACTGACACGGAGGTCAACTACTTGGAGCATGTCCAGGCGGTGATATCGGCAAATGCCTCGCGACGTGGTGACCTGGAACTGTTTCTGACATCGCCCATGGGCACCAAGTAGGTTTAAGTTGAAAATATTTGGATTTGAAGATTAAAAGCAAAGGAGTAGAAATTTTTAGGAGTTATATCTTCTTCAGAAATTGCTGTTAATCCCCTTACAAATTTGTTTTACCACAGATCCATGATTCTGTCGCGACGCGCCAATGACGATGATCATCGCGATGGCTTCACCAAGTGGCCCTTCATGACCACTCACTCCTGGGGCGAGTACCCACAGGGCACCTGGAAATTGGAGGTATTATTAAGAAGCTATTGACTTCTAAACGATATAAACAAATGTCTTACTCCCCAGGCTCGCTTTAATTCACCACAAACCCGGCATGGCAGTCTGCTAGAGTGGTCTCTGGTCCTCCATGGAACCAAGGAGGCGCCCTATCGCACCTTGCACCCATCCTCGCCTCACTCCAAGCTGGCAATTGTAAAGAAGGCGCACGAGGACAAGAAGATGAAGTAGAGCGGTGGTGGCAGAGGCCAAGGAAGAGCCGAAGAGTGCCAGGAGGTGAAGGAGATGGAGCAGCAGGAGTCAGGAGGAGGGTCAGGTCCAGATAAACATCCGCGTAGCGACGTCCATTAGGCAGCTTGGCGTTTTATCAACGAGTTTAGTGTGAGGTTCAAATAAAAGTGCTGGCTGTGTTTTATTTTGGAATAGGATTGATTGAGATTAAACTAATGATTTGCCTGCATTTTTCCTTAATTAACTTGACTTTTAAATATTCTTTATATTTTCTGTGGAACTGAAAGTTCAACATACTTGTTACACGTAATTAATTTACTTAGTTGGTGAGCTAGCGCCCAGGGTGCCATTATGCCATTTATTTATTTAACTTTGAACTTTTTCGAGTATTTTCTGGAAATTGCAAAGCGCACATTTACCACAGTAGAACAGAGAAAGGATATACCCCAGTCTCAACACCAAAGCCTGCCCCAGCAAACTCTGTAGTGAATATCAAAGAAAAAACCATGAGAAACAGGTATAGCAGGTATATGAAAGAGGGGCTAAAAACAAAAAGAATTAAATGAAAAACAACTAGAAAAATGAATCAAAACGATGATAATGAAACCAGGAAAAAACCCTATGTAAATGTGTAATATCTATATGTATACATACCTTATCTTTAACAGCGTCCTATGCCGTTAGAATCCTAAATCTCTATCTAGTATAAAATACAAACTAAACAAAGTATTTACACGTATTTTAAAGCTACGTCTTTTGTTTTCCATAACATAAATATATATATATATATTGATATACACGAATATACCTACTTAAAGGATACTTAGCAAGACATAAAATGTTAATCCCAGATCGCGGAGCAAGTTTGTCGCTTCTCTTTGGTTGCAAACTGGATTCTGCATTTGTTTCGAGAAACGCATTTACATACATCGTTTTCCTTTCAGTTTCTTTCGGGGGCCAAAAACAGAACATAGTAACATTAACAGTATGAGAACAAGGATCACAAGCAGAGCGAGTGTTAGGTAAAACATAAACAAATGTTAAAGTACAAGTGCTGAGCCTTCGAATGGGTGAGCAGAGAGCCTAGAGTCTAGCATGTAGCGTCAGATACAGAGACACAGAGATACAGATACAGATACAGATTGTTTTACCTAGTCTAATAACTGAGATAGAGCGCATTGTTAAAGTTTATCGATAATGTGCCGAGGAATGAATATAAAAATATATATATATACGGAATATATACGGAACCATATATGAGTACATACATGTGTAATTATTAATCGAAAACCACGCAAAGAGATGCGGGCAGCAACTGTGGCATAACCATTATATACATACACCGAATATTCAACTATATATGCATTAATGTATGATACAGATATATTATATACCACGAAAATAAACGCAAGAGTATCTAATGTGGATGTTAAGTTGATCTTTGATGTTGTAGATACAAAGCCGAACGAACACAGACACAGTAAACCCGAGTAGCACACCGTAGAGTTACACCCACAACACTCAGATCTCCATAGGAATGTGCAGATCTGAACACCGATATTTGATTGCATATTCAATGAGTTCCCATGGCGTTCCATATGCTTTCGTCTTTTGGTGCGGTTTTGTCATTTCCATGTAATTGAACAGAAAGAGAATTTAATTTTGTAAATAAAAGTTAAGAAAAAACGGAATCAAAGTGTTTTTGCTGCGGTGGGAAAATACATTTTAAAGCTTTCTTATATCAGATTTAATGTATTATTTTATGGATTTTAGAAAATAGACTTTGATCATACAATTTCTCTTCTTTTCAACCGAAAACAGGTCAAGAAAGCAAACTTGGCTTTATCCCTTTAACGGAGAGAGAGGACGGCTGAAGATGGCTAATCTGAAAGGTTTCTGAATGTTTTAAAAACTTATTATAAATCTAGAAAAAAATGTATACGTTTCGCAGACCAATTTTAAATTTAGTAAATATTTTCTCAAGTGTAATAACTCAGCTTTTAAAGCTCTCTGCAAACTTATGTCCCTCGTATGCCTGTGTCAAGGATAACTCTTGAAACTTGTACAATAAACTTTTCTCGAGCTTTTCAAGCTTCTGGCCAATTTCCCAAATGGGAGACATCCCTGTAGCTTTGTCCCATTGGACTCTGGCTGAGAATTTATTGACCACTATTTATATACGTTTCCTTAATATTATCCACATCAATTAATTATGGGGCACTATTTTAGCCACGTCCCGGACACACTTTCAAAATATAATTAATGAAAGCCAATTAATATGCCAGAATGAGCATATCCTGGGCTGCAGGTCGTGCCGGGCAGGGAACTTCGGATTACTGACCTGTCTTTGATAGGGAAAAAAAGGGATATGGCTTATGACGTAATACATGTTCCGAAACTATGGCCATGTTTAATTGCTTGTGATTTATAGATTCCCAGAGCCGGGTCAGACAGCAGCCTAATAATGGCCGCGGCTAAATTCGGAGCGCTATGCAAAAAGGGCAACAGTTTTAATTGTTGACTCAACTAATTGCGCGATATCCGCCTAGAAGTCGCCGGCAGTATCAGCCTTGTCCTGCGTCCGGGCGTGTCCTGCCTGCCATTTGTTGTTCCGTTTGTTTGAAGCCGGAAATATTTATTAACTAGAAATTGCATAGCACAAAGGCGACGGCGGCGGTACAGGAAGGAAGGAAATGGGCAAACATGTGACGCACCCCCAAAGGCAAATAAATACAAACGCAAGGAGGCACACCACTGCGTATACGTACTGTACGCAACGTGTCGGCTACGTGTTGTGTTTTTAGGCCTTCATAAATCATCCGGGCTGCGGGCATATGATAAATTGTCATACTAATTGTTTTTAGCGTCCAAGACAGGGCCGCGCATTAACGTGGCCTCAATGTTTCGGGCCAAGTCCAAGGAGTTTTTCTCAAAACAGAAAAAAAAGAAACAATTGCAAGCAATATTTTCGAGACCCATTAACTTGGCCTGTCAAATATCGCATATCATTTGGCAGTCAAAACTGAAAATTAGTTTATTTTTGAGGAAGATCTGTTCTAAGGATGGAAAATAAGAAAACTTATTCTGAAATTCAAAGAAATAAATATTTTAAGAGAAGTAAACAACTATTTAAATTATTCTGAGTAAATATTTGAAGTCTTAACTTGGAAATCTTTTTATATAAACATTTTTAATACATTTCTTTTTGCTTTTTAAACTTTAAAATGTAGCTAATTTTCACCTTCCTGCAACGATATCAGTATCCAAATTCTGGAAACTGTTTCCCACTTAACCTTACCCTAAATGCAGACCCTTGGCCCCATCCATCAATCATAATTAGCGGGCGCAACTGGCGATATCATGTGCTCATCGATGGATGGCCAGCGCGTTGCGACGATGACCAAGGGCGATTGTCGCTGGAAAAAAATGTAACTGGGGAGCTATTTGGTTACATGTCCGCCCGGTCAATATGCAAAAATATGTTATGTTTTTTACATGGTAACAAGTTTTTGATTTATGACACATTAATCGTGACAGACCGCCCGCCTTCCTCCTTTTTGGGTCAGGTCATCAGGGCGGGGTCTTCCCCAGCAAAAGCTTCAGCGGCGGCAGCTTCCAATAGAGAGAGAGAGAGAGGAAGGGAGGGAGGAGTAGCAACAGGTTTTGGCCGTTGTTGCTGTGGCTTTCGGACCACTTTCTTCTTTGGGTCTTCGGTCTTCAGACTCGGGCTTGGACATGTCTGCGGGACAAAGTGTTTGACACTTTAATGAACTGCCCGGGGTCGCGTGTGTGAGCAGTTCATTAATATTAATGCCCCGGGAGCTGGTACTCTGTTTGTTGTGTTTCTTTCTTGCTTTCGCGGGCATGGCGCAAGCCGGGCCAAGCGCCATGCGAAATTGGTAGAGCAATTCGCTCTGGGCCAGACACAAATGTCAATTGCCGGCCATTAACTAATATTTGGTAATTGCTCTTTAATTGAGCTCAGCCCGGACTCGATATATGCACTCCTAGTTCAGCCTGGGCAGCCCCTAATGGTGGCTAATAACAGCCCTCTGTCCTGACCTTTGACCACTCAGATACGGCCCGATCTGTTACCTTTAATGCTGTCATGATTTGTGTTTTTGGCGCCCCACATAATGGCCCTGATTATCTGACTGTAATTGTTCTTGGCCCGCCCCCGGCGCCCCATGACTGTTGATGTCATGATTTATGGCCTAAGTCCCTGGCCCACGTGCCCTACAAAATTTTAATTAACAAAGACACCCACCACTCCACGGCTAAGACCCGAGCCAATCACTGCGATTGGTCCTATAAATAAATCTTATCATCATCCCACCACCGACTTTTGACGTTGCCAAATTGTTACTGTCATTGTTTGGCCTTAGTTTTGTTTATCTTCTGTGCAAAGATAAACAGTAAACAAGGTGGGGATGAGGCCGGGGGCAAGGGCACATCACCAGAACAACGGCAGGAACATCGGCAGGCATCCTAGGAACGAACTGATACCTTCCCTTGGCCCGGGGACAGTGTATTTACTATTTACTTTTGGACACGCAGCTTTTTGCTGGTGTCACTGTCAATAGGCTGATAGGTTTTGCCGGCTCTTAGGTGGAAAAGCCTCTTCGCAAGTTGGGGCGAAGGTATAGGAGGAGAAGCAGTCCTTCCTGGCAACAAATTAAATGAATTCGCCCGGTGCCAATGGGCAAAATGATTAAATTAGGAGGGCACCTTGGAGTTGGAGTCTCCCTCGAGGCCGTTTCAGGATTTCATTTGGCCCCTAACAAATTATGCATATTTATAAATGTAAATGCTGGCCACCGGCCATTCGGACGTCACTGTGACTCGAGATCCGGCACTGGGTCAGGATGCTCCTCCTGCTCCATCTCCATTTCCATTTCCATCACTGGCTGATGAGCAGCCGTCGGCAGCTGTAGCCCCGCAGTCATCCCTGATGTATGACTCCTCATTATGCGCATAAATGGGTATTGTTCGGGCCTGGCCGAAAAGCCTGTTGCTGCCGGCCTGTCTGATGGAATGTTCTGGTGATTTAGGCCTATAAATCTGAGCAACACAATGGTGTGCACTGAGAGGAATATCCTTTGGACTCTGACAACTTGAAAGGAAATTAATTTAATTTCCTACTCCAGATACTATTAAGATTTTATTGATTTTTAGCAAAGAATTAAAGACTCCTGTAAATAAACAAATATTATATAGAGCAGGTTAACGTTTCCTTGCAGAACTTAGTAATTTTTTCCACGGTGTTCATACTAACTAGTTTATGATGAATTCAATTGGCTGCCTTTTACGTTGGCCAAGCCGCCTTATCAATTAGAGCGCCTCTTCCACATTGACCACACACTCCCTCAGACACACACATAAACACACTCCAGATTTATGGACAACAATCAGAACAATTAACTGGTCCAGTAACTGCTCGGTCCAAGGAAGTAAGCTGTATCTGTGTGTCCTCCGTCCATCCTTCCAGCCGTCCGTCCGTCCTCTATTTATTGTTAAATATTGTTTATGCAATGCTGTCCATTTGTGGTCTGCTGTGTGTGCGTCTCCAAGGCACCATTTATACCTAATTGAAGGCATCTGTTGTTGTCTGGAAGCAAGGAAACCATTGCCCGGGTAAACAGAGACAATGTGTGAAGATTACAGAAGGCAGAGTCAGCTATAGCCAGTCGGGGAGTATCGCATTTCACTTTAAGGTTTAATATATAATAATGAGGTTATTATATGAGAAAACCTTTAAGATGTATTTTGAACAGAGCCTTAAATTTTGCTAAAGATGTACATTTCCCCTGACAACTAGTGTTTCTCTCTATATATCTTTACACTGACTAAACTGTTGCTGTTGATACTCCGGCGATGACTGAAGTTATTGATTGAGTGGATGATGAGCTCTGGTAACTGAGCGCTGCCGCAGAAAATGCAAATCGCAATCCGTCGGCTAATTAATTAATTATGCACATTTTGCACAGTCGCTGTTGTGGCAGAAAGTGGCAGAGTGGCAGAAAGCCGCTTTTGATGTTCGCCCGCCCAAAAACACGAGTAGTTCCGCAGATTTATGTAAGAGAAGCAACGCCCAAAGGTTGCATGTCGCCAAAACAGGTTGCTCGAACCCGTAACCCACCGTAACCCGCCGTAACCCGAGACGGCGCTTAAAAGCTCATTTATCTCCGATTACCTATTGCCAGCGAGTGTGTTGCAGCACCGAAGATGAAACGGAAACCGATGCGATCCCGATCCCGATAGCCAGCTTGTCTCACAAACGCTGCCCCATTGCAGGCCCATCATTTGTCATATTTCCAATTTCCCCATTCCAGCTGCCGGCTATAGCTTGTATAAATATCGGCGAAATGCAAAAGTCAGGCGCCAGTTAGCAAGCAAAAAGCGTGGTAAACAGATCCTCAGCACCTAGACATCACCTAATCCTGCTCAAGATGCGTGGATTTCTGGTGAGTTAAAGATTAAGGAAGTTGCACGTGTTGCGATATAAAACAAGAGCTAAAACAATGAAGATAAAGTCGAAAGCTAAAGAGTGTCTCTATAAAATGATGAAAATATCAAAGTTTAAAGACAGCTTATTAAAATAAATAAAAGCCGTGATGTAACCTGTGATTAATATAATTACTATCGATGATTTATATACAAAATCCCCTGCTTTCAATGACTAATTAAAACCTCTTTTCCTTTTCCAGTTAATTTGTTTCCTTGTCTCCGCTTCGGCGGCCAAGTTGGGCTATAATTACCAGGCTGCTGCCGGCGATCGTCGCTTTGCCGGACTCATCGATGCAGAGGCCACGGGATTCAGTTCCACTTCTACTTCCACGCAGCAGCAACACCATCAACAGCAGCAGCAGCAGCAGCAACTGTTGCAGCCGGAACCGCAGCCACAGACACCTGCATCTGTGGATGAGTTCAGCAAGGAGTTCTTTACGTACTCGGCCCCCGAGGAGGAATTCGCCGACCACGAGTCCACCGAGCATATTGCCAGCATGCTGAAGCGCAACCTGCGGGTGCTGTTCATCAAGTCGCCGGAGAACCAGGGCCTGGCCAATGCGGCCCTCCAGCTGGCCAAGCAGGCCAGTGAGCAGCGCACCGCCATCTATGTCCTCAGCAAGCAGGCGGATGTGGCCCAGCTGGCCCAGAGGATTCAGAGCGAACAGCAGGCCCAGGCCCAGAGCCACAAGCCGGAGGTGCACTTCGTCAAGTATCGCACGCCCGAGGACGCGGTGCGAGCCCAGCAGCTCATCCAGCAGCAGTTCGACGCTTTGGGTGGCAGCTCCCGCAGCTCCGACGAGGGTGTGGCCCCAGTGCTGGACTTCAGCTCGGCACCAGCAGCCGTCGGAACAGCGGCTGGACAGGATCAGCAGCAGACTCAGGGTCTGGCGGCTCCGCTTACAAAGTATCTGCCGGCGACAGCACTCCGCAGCAGATAGTTGAATTCAGACTTAGAAAACCCTCTAACTTAAGCCTTAGTTTTAGTGTTTTATTCTTAGAAATATATATATATAACTCACATTTATATATCCCTTTTCTTATAAATCAGTTTGCAATTCAATGAGTTGAGTCCAGCTGTGATTCGGTGAAAGTTTGCCCGAAGCAATTGCGAAAACCCAACTGAAATGTCTCCGGCAGTCACTTAACCATGAACAGTGACAGCTTTAACGTGAAACTTTAAAGGCGATTATCTTGCAAGGCAGCTGGTTCTTTCCCTGCCACATCCTGGCCACTCAAAAGCGTCTGCTCCTTCCCCCCTTAACCTTTCGTGTATTGCTGCCAGAGGCCAGAAAGATCCTGTCATGTGCCTTACTTTTCCTTGCCTCCTTTTCCTCCTTTGGCTGCGAGGACGACAACGACTCTGATTTCTATCTCGCATGTTTCTGTCATGTTTCATATTTTAAGTGGCCTCGGGCAGATGGCAACCGGCCCCCCGCACTCATGAATAATTTAATAATATAATAATAATTTTGAGTATTGAAAACAATTTACAGTTTTCCCAGGCAAATGGCCCTCGGGGGTTGGGTTAGGAATTGATAAAATATAAAATATGTGCTGTCGTTAAGGCTAATTAGGAGGCAGGCCGGCAGGAGCAGCACCCACCTGGCAGGTGAAATTCCAGCGACAGACTTGAATTTCAAATGCTGGTCTATTTATAGACAAATTTCCTATTCTTTGCGTTGCTTTTTTGTTTTTCTGTAAGACACCAACATACACGGGAAGCTACTACCTACGAGAGCTCTTCTTACAGAAGGCGATGCCAACCTACCGGGCTTCTTCCTTTGTTTATTTAGAGGGATTCAATAACAATTGCTGCCTCATTGCCCTGGGACTGCCATTAAGTACACTGGAAAATAGTTTAGAGTCCTCTGTGCAACCTTTTTTAAACAATTTCTTTATTGTAAACATAGTTGAAATTAAAAAATTTAAGAACTTAAAACTTGGCATTGGAATAATTATATTTTGAAACCCATACTTACTATTAAATAATATAATTTAGTTAGATTCTCCCAGTGCATATATGCGGTGGCGTAATTTCAAAGGAAACGCGATATAAAAGCACACAAAAACGGAGCACTCCTGCGCGTGGAAATAAAATGTGCAGGATATAAAATGAAGTGCCGACAAAATGTCTGCCATTTGGCCCATTCGAGGAAGCAACGTCTCTATATATAAATTGTCTATATCGGATTAAAGCGTAATTCTTATTCAATTAATACAAATGACTGCGGCAGGATGGTCAGCTCAACGTCCATAACTTGCGGCATCCGCAAACGGAAAGGGGAAGTGGTGCTTGGGAGACTGGAATTGGGTCCTGGCAAGCGGAAATAGAGGAGCATTTCTGTTTCAGCTTGCTTTTTGCAATTTAATTAAACAAACAGTTGGCGCTGCGGTTTGGAGCAGCAGTACCAGTGGCCATGGGGAAATGTAATTTGCGGGACAACAACGCCAGCTATGCCGGGGAGCTGCAAAAATAGCCAAGTGCCGACGTGTTGTCGACAGCTCTAATCCTTTGTGAAAAATTGTTATCGTTTTCGGTCGCTCGGGGAGGGGTTTTTTGCCTCTAAATTTAATTGTCCATGGGGGTTGAGGTGGCCTTTGAGCCCCGGCGGTGTTGCATATCGATTATTTATAATTGCTCTTTGACACACACCCACACACACCCCTCCCTCCCTTTCGATCGTCCTTCGGGACATCGAAACATGTAATTAGTTTGCCATGTGGGAGGGTCCTTTAAAGCGGCCCGAAGGCGGAGAAATCGGAGACTCCGCAGAGCCGCATTTAAGTCGCATTAAAGTCGAGCCAACAAAAGGACAACTGTTATCCTCGCGTGTCCTGGCTGCGCCGGCCTGTCACTTACTGCTTATGTCGTTAATGTGGCAAAAGCTTTCGCAGTGTCTGGGCAAAAAGTGCGAAGTCTAATTTGCTGAAATGAAAACCGAATCGAATCGCAACAAAAAGCGAAAGCGAAACCAGGATTCGGCAGTGGGCCAGGCCACATCATTCATGTGGGGGGGCAGGTGGCGGCCACCTTTAGTGGAAAAGTAATGAAAAACTGCCATAAAACTAGAAGTGCTCGTAAAGTTGCGGTGAAAGTAAAAATAGTGCTGCCTACTTTCGGCCGGTGTGTGAATGATTTGATGACGCGGCATACGTGGCAGGATGTGTGTGTCCTTCTGTGTGTGTCACATCGCAGCCAATTAATCCGGCGGAAAGAAAAGACACGGGGAAGGCGTCCAAAGGCAAACGTGGCCAAAAGCCCCAGCTGAGCTTCCGCTGCGTTTCGAACAGAAGAGCAGCCAGGACATGTCTACAGGTAGAGAAAAGTGTGACTAAAAAACTGAAGACTAACTTAATTAAATTGGTTTTTAACATTTTAAACCATAGTTTTTGGAATTTAAATACTTACGGGTCTTTAAGAAATATTTTTATTAGGTTTTTTAATTTTAAAAGATTTTTAATAACTTTAAAATCAAACTCTATGGCTTATAAATAGTTGCAACTACCAATAAGAGTCATAGAAATTAATCACAATTTATATATAATTCTCGAATAAGCCAACTTAGGTTGCTCCTAATAATAAATACCTTAAACCTCTAATTAATAGAACTCAAAGGACATCAAATAAAATTATAACACAGCTAAAATGTAATTACCAATTTGTACTCTAATGCTCCCGTTTGCTCTGTTAAAGTGTTGCTTGTTTGTGAAGGCTATTGGCCACTGCCTGGCTTACCGTTGACCAGGTATCCTGGCTGGAGCCTGCTGTGCGTATCATTATCCCTTTTGTTTTCGGCTGAGCAAATGGCTTGTGAAAGGGGGATTTCCCTCCGCTGCTGGCGGCCCTTGGCTTACCCACATGACAGCCCAATGGGGCCTTGGGGCAATTAGCCTTTCGGGGGAATCGATTCGTTAATGCCTTAATTCGAAAACACAGGACCCGGGACCAGGACGCAGGACTCATGAAATATTCAGGCGTGAGGTGGCAAGTGGGGATCACAATCGCTATCGAATTATCGATGACAATATATACAGATTGGCCGACAAGTCAATCATAAATCGCGCCTAGCTGGGGGAGGGTCCTTGGGTGGTCTTGTGTGTGTGTGCAGGGGGGCGGGCCGGCAGGACTGTGGCTTTATTCCGTTTGGCCTAATTTGCTTTGCAACCACTTGACTGCCGGCAAATCGACAAGTCCCGAAACTCAATTGAACCGCAATTTCCAAATCGCACCCTAATACACGTAGTTAAAGGGGGCGGTGCTGGTGGCGGCGGCAAGGACACTTCATAGACAGCAGCAATGCAAATGGGAGTGCCTGCAGGGAATTGGGATTCGGGTTGGGGTTTGACTAGGGGGGCACCTCCCTCCCTCCCTCCTTCCCCATAGCCGCAGACAGCGCCCGACCGAAAGGCAGCACAAAACGGAAATGAAACTTATTAAAAGATTTGGATCTAATCGATTTTCGTCCTTTCACGCTGAAATGAACTTTGCCGTTACTCGGCTCGTTCCTCGCATTTGGCTTTTAGCTTTCAGCCCTTAAAGTCGTTCTGCCCTCCAACTAACCCCCCTCTGCAATCCCTCCCCCTGACCAGCCCCCCCCCTGTTAATTGAAAACCAAACTGTTCGCCTGTCTGTGACAGAGTATCTGCAACTGCACACCCATATGTGCATATGTGTGTGAAGTGTGTGTACATATCTGTGTTTACTCAGACACTCTACTGACTTTTACTAAATTTGATTTGGCAGCGCTCCTGAATTTAACTGCAAGTTGGTGGAGCGGACGTGCCAGCAGGCAAGGAGGCAAGGACGAGCACCTCGGCACACCCGAGACAAATGCGATTTAAAGTAATTTGAATACCGAATGGATTGTGTGCACTTATCGGCACACATTCACATTCGTTTTTCCCCAGACACGGAGGGAAAATATGACTTTTACATATCGTTTCAAAAGGATACTTTGAGAGTTACAAAAAATACGAGGGCAACTCCTTTGAATGTTGCAATAAATTAGGTTTTCTGAACTGAAATAAATGGATGTATTGGTATTTAAAGTGCACTTTTTAGTTTGTGAATGAATTTCAAGGAAAATCAACATCAAAAACAGTTTAAATCCCAGTTTTTCCTTTAGTATTTCCCAGATATTTATGTAATTTGACCAACTGCAACAATGTGGAACTGATAATCCCATTTATTTTTCTGTCTGTGCAGAAGATGCACTGGCAGCAGGGTTAAACAGCCAGGACCAGCCAAGTGGAGAGCATCAATTGTCCATCTGACCATGGCGAACTCTGGGGGTAAATGGTTACGGCACAACGAAAGCGCAACTCGGCAGGATCTCACCGTCCCTTCTCCCTTTTTTTCTTGTTTTTTAAATCGATGTAACGCTGCGTTATTGAAATCGCCGAAGCAGCAAAAGTGTTCGAGTGCACTCAAGCGAGCACCTGCAGCCACACTCGCCACCGCCATCGTCATTGCATTCACATTGGCAGCCGCCCCATCGACATTCACGATGCCCATTCACACTCGTTACGTTACGTTACGTGAGCGCGTAACTCAACCCAAAAGGCAGCCATAAGCGATGCCTTTAGCGGCGTTTCAGTTTTTATTTGCATTAGCATACCCGGCCGGTGAGTTAATTAACACGTTTTCCCGCTACAAAAAAGCCAACGAATTTGCATTCAACAAAACAGCGTTGGCCAAGTGGCAGGAATTGAATGGCAAATTAAGTGCCAATCAGGCTGGAAAGCCATTCTGCCAGGCAGATGGGTAATAATTTTTGTTGTTCACTTGTTGCTGGTGGCTGATGGCTGGTGGAGTATCCTTATGTTTCACATACTGCGAATGTCTGTCTGTATTTATCGTATCTATAATTAAGGATAAATGGACAACCAAATTGAGCGTTGTGTGAGTGTTTATTTGCCTCCTGTTTTCTTCCTTTCCCAATAATTTTTTTTGCTGGCATCGACAGAAACCAACTTTGGATATAGCTGGCTTACTCTTATTTCATTTATTTGCCAGCTTTTAGAGAAAAGAATTCTTAACAGTATTTAGACATCTAAAAAAAAGTTATTTTAACTTGAACAATTTATTAAATATAAAAACCAATCCTTAAAAACTTGTAGAAAATCCCTAAAATATACTTCATACTTAACCTTTCCTGCTGCCCCTATAAGTATGCACCAATAAGTATTCTCTCCCGTACAAACATTAACGCGCATTACGTATACGTCCCGTATGACAGCAACTCGACTGTGTGGGGGTCTTTGCCTCCTGTTTTTGTCTTTTTCCAATAATTTTTTTGTGCTGGCATCAACAGAAACCAACTTCGGATATATATGGCTTACTTTTATTTCATTTATTTGGCGGCTTTTGTAGAAAATAAATGTTTTTCATAGAAAATAAAGAAAAGTATTTCCAAACGTATTTAAAATGTAAAAATTAATATTATTTAATCTTGAAACATTAATAAAATTTAAAAATCGATCTTTAAATACCTATAGAAAATCTCTAGAAAGTATTTCATGCATAACTTTTCCTGCTGCACCTATAAGTACTCTCTCCCATACAAAGCCTGCAATTAACGCGCATTACGTATACGCCTCTTGTGACAGCAACACGACGACTGAATGGCTGAAACGAATCGATTTATGCATTCAATGACTAGACAAGCGGCTGCCTATTATAGAGAGTGGAAGCGTTGAAGTCAACCATTTGCAGACACACATTCTTTGTGTGTGTTTATGTCAGATGTGTGTGTGCCAATGTCGGTCGTGTGTCGCGTTAAGATTCCCGCTTAGTCGCATTAACGTCATTCAAGATGCGCGTCTAAGCCGCCGTCGCACACCACGCACGATTGCATACGTTGCTCACACTTGAGCGGCGAATTGTTGCTGATTTGGGGTCCTGCGAGGATCTCACAGCTCCTGCCAGCACAGCTCCTGCGTTGCACAAACGGCATACAATGGCAAATGCTGCTCCCGAACGATGGCTTTGCCAATGTCGCCGTCATTTGGCCGTGTTGAACACGTTTTCAACACATGTTCCGCACATCGCTCGCCTGTGTGACTGCTGGAGGTGGCACAGACACTGAGGAAAATAATCAAGTTCTGAAGTCATAAAATGGGATTTTGATTGAAAGAGAAATGAGGAAAATATTTTTAAATTATTCTGTTCTATTTTTATATTTCATATTTAAATATTTATAATAATAATGCTTACAGCTTGCTTAGATAATATCCTTTTCTCCGTGTATAAGCACTCCTATGGCTGGGGGCCTGCAGCGGAAGTCAGTTTGTAAAGCTCGAGCTGGAAACCATTGGGGCGCTGCAAAAACCAGACAAAACCAGAAGCCAACCTTTCTGTTTCTTTCCGTTCCTTTCGGCTCCTCCTCCCTGGTGTGTGTACATTTATTTTTCGCTCCGAGCCCCGGTGGCTGGCGGCAGCTCCTGGCTCGTTTTGCTGTGCAACTTCTGCTTTGTTCGATTTCAATTACTACAAATGATTTCTCCATGTGTTCTCGTACGTTCATTCCGCCTTCTCGGTGCCTTCATAGTTCGCATTCGCTGTGGCCTCGGGTTGCCCATATCCCTTGGCCTCCTACTATCCCGCCCAGCACTTGATTTTCATTGACTTTGCACCTCGGCGTTTTTCGGTTGGCTTTTTCAATTGCTTCAGTGTTTGGCTTGACTTGGCAGCGGCAGAGTCGGTGAAAAGTGTACCAATTTGGGTTACAATGGCGGCAGACGGAGCTTAATAAATTACCTGGAAGCAACTTGTTTACTTTCATGTTGAAAATCACAAACTTTTGTCCCTTTGGCCATTAAGTTAAATTGCGGGAGTGTGTGATTATCAGTGTTGCCAGTAACCTATTTCAGAAACAGAACATTTGAGGGGGAAATAAAAAAAAAAATAATATTTTGGATATGAAATTTAATTTTTAATTAGATGAAGATGTTTTTGTATTTATATTAATTATACAAATTTAGTTTTTAAATATTAAAGGTGCCTTGAATATATCCCAAAACAGGACAAATGGCCATCACTGTGCCCTATCTGTGAGTGGCATCAAAAGTTGCCCTAGCCTTTATCCCCCGCACGCCTCTACTTTTTAATTATGTATCACTGTATTACAGGGACCCACCCACACAGCCACACAGCCACACAGGACGCAGGACACTGGACGATAGCTGGACCCACACAATGTCAAAGTGGCCTGTCAACAGCCGTTGACCACTCGCCCGAGCAATCGAGCGGCCATCGGCGCAAAGTTTTGATGAGGGTTGTCATCGTCAGCGTCAAACAAATGAAAACATATGTAGCGGCAATGGCGCATCATCAGTGGCAATAGGAACAGGAGCAGGAGCAGGAGCTGGAGCATCAGGAGCTGACCAGAGAGCGTTCGTATTAATATCAAATGAACTGTGAGCAGCATGATGAGCTCGGTTGGCCATGTGGGTTGCTATGGCAGCAGAACGTGCCGGGCTAACTCCATTGTGACAGTTGATACATGACCCGGATTCGCCAGCGACAACAACAATGAAAGTTAATAAGATTTTACAAGAATGAGCCCATCATCATCATCATCATCGTCACTGGGAACGGTCACAAAATCAACAAGCTAATGTCGAAGGAAACATCATTGGCATCATGGCTTCATCACGGCGAACGACTTAATTCTGTGAGGAGAACTTTTGTAAAGGATTATTAATGAAACTGGCCAAGTTTATCCTGATTGATTAATGTTGAAGGTAATTTTTGATTACCAGTTTCACTAGCAAGCAAAATAGTTACCAGAATAAAGGAAACTGAATAAAATAAGTAAAATTTTAGATACTTTTTGATATTTTTTATGGATTTTTTAAAGTTTTAATAATATTTAGATATCATAATGGATTTTTCCTCTCAGTTTACCTCCCCTAGAGAGTTGTTATTCTAAAAATACCCCTTTGTTCCAGCTCTATTTGCACTCAATCAATAAATTGATTTAAAAATTAATGTCGAAAAGTATATTTTGCTGTTCTAGCCCCGGACTATTCCCTCCTGATTTCATTGTCACGCATAGGCAAATAATAACACGCCCTCATGTTCAATCTAAATAATAAAGCTGGCAGCAAACAAAGAGCTTCAGCTCCCCAGTTGTTGCATTTGAAATGTCCTGAAAGCAGTCCCAATCGCCAGCGAGTTCAATTGCGGAATGTGTTAAATGACTGCCTCCCTCCCTGCCCCAGTCTCGCTCCATGTGGCGCAGTGTAAAAATAATTGCGGCCGGCTGCTCAATTTGCCGGACTCCACAGCCCCGGGGCAGCCACTGGTGGGACGATGTCCGTGCCCGGCTGTTTGTTTAGTGCACATAAATAAAGCAAACACTCGGACAACTCGCATCCAGTTCACGCACACTCCCACACACGCTCCGGAGCTTCTGGTGTGATGTAATCAAGGACTATCGCATTGCGCACTCGAACAGGTCCTGCGCCAGACTGGCCTCTATCAGAGGTACACCCAAGAGGGGATTTTGGAAGGGATAAAAAGGATTGCGCTTTATGGGAAATTGTCTAAAAATACATTTCACATCGTAGATTAATTTATTAAGTCTTGTTTATGATTTAATTGAATAAATAAATATAGAAGGATCTATTAAAAATCGTTATTTATTTGTTTGGAAATTTATAAAAAATAATACTAAAACTTCAAGGTGTTAATTAAGTGCCTGAGCCCCTGGTAAATATTTCCTGCATTCGCCACTGAACTCATCCAGAATTCTTTCGACCAGAAAGCCTTCGAAGCCAGGAGGGCTGTGAGTGTAGGTGCCAGTGGCTGTCCATCGAGCCGCATTCATTCAACTGGTGTGCAATCGCCTGCCTCGTCCGTAATGCACCTCCACCTGACCCGTCGTAAAACCAATCCCTGCAGCTGAGCCCGGCCGTGTGTAACTTCATTAGGCTTGGGGCTGATTTGCAGCGGGTAAATTGCTCGTGAAGTTGGTGGCCATCGACCTGGACGGCATATCTTCGGAGCTGAATCTTTGACTCAATTACCGGCCATGGAGGCCAGGTTGTTGATTTTGTCAGCTGCAGTTGACTTGCCCGCCCGGCCCATTTATGCATATGAATTTATTCAAATCAGACGGGCTCGCTGCTCGTCCTGGTCCGTCCTTGTCCTCGTCGTCCTCGGCCAGAGGAATTTGTTGTGGCGCTGGCGGCTCAAAACTATTTTACATTTAGAGCGGCCCAAAGTTGGGGCATTCCTGTGAAACCGGAGCCAATGTGGAAGCCAAAACCAGGAGCCTGGCCCAAATACGTGCCAACCACCGGGTGGCCGCGTTCCTGTTCGTCCTGTGTGTTTGTGTGTGTGTGTGTTAGCCGCTTTGTTCACATGTTTTCACTTTGTGCTTAATTTGCATTTAAATAGTTTTTGCACTTAGGCTATTTCCCGTGTAAATGAGCTTTGTTTGCTGTTGTTCCCGGCGCTAAAGCCGAACCCAACAAAAAGGCCGAGCTTTTACTTGCATTTTTGGCCAAATCCAAAGCGCGTGTCCTGCGGCTAAAATCCTGGAAATTGCCTGGGGGCATGCCAAGTCTGCTGCTTGGCTTTATTTTTTATTGAAGCAAATTCCTTATGACCTCAGGCTATGTGATTTGGCCAGAAAAAGACCCAAATTTCTATAAAAAAATATATAAAACTAACAAAACCACTAATTTATAATATTTACAAGTGGAAAACAATTTATAGTTGAATTTTAATTGCAGACATTGCAGAAATTATGCGCCCATCAAAACGCGATGGACATTTACATAAACAAATACGGGCAGCCGGCAATAGGAATAAATATTTGAATGTTTTTGCATTTATTCCATTTTCAGAGCAAACTGGAAAAATAACAGCCAACAGATATTTGTGCAGTTTTTGCCCTGCCATGGGTTCTGGCCCTGACCGAATGATACAGGATCTGATACCATTCGTTGGCTGTTGGCCATGCAAGGAGTATTGGTAGTTGGCACAAGTGAAGGCCGGCAAAATAATTTCGCAAATTAGCGAGTGGCCCAGCTTTTTTTTATGACTTAATGCCTTAGACAGAATATGTCAGCGAAAGGCAAAACACAAACACTAACATCCGCGCACAATGTGCCCATTTAGCGCAATGTCAACTCTTGTGTTGTGGTCACTAATGATGACAGGATGGCAGGCAGTCAAAGTCCGCGTCCAAACACACAGCAAAATGGCGGTGGCGCAGCGCAGGACCTTGTCGCCGGAGCCATGACAATGATGTGGCCGTGTCCGGACGAGCTCTGCCAGAGGATAGAAAAACACAAACTCAAACTGATTTGATTGTTTGTAATTAAAAGTGGACGGACGTCGCGAAAATTAAATGACCATGCGCAGGATATGCGCAGCCATGGCGAGTCCTGGGCGCCCTGATCCTCCGCATAAAAGTTTATGGCCATGTGCCATGACGGCGCTCCGTCGTTAATTTAAAAAGTAGAAATCCCATAAAACGCGAGAATGCCACCAAGTTCAACACGTGCCGGAGATGGAGATCCGCGTGTGTGTGCTTCGGCGTCTGGACTTCTTAAATGGTTAATTAGCCTAAATAATTCCGTGTTCATTTATTCCATCAAAACTTGAATGCCACTCGAACCGTCTGGAGGCCCAGTGACAGCAGCGCTGGCTGTCAACAGCTTTTCCGGCTCTTGAGAACGGAATTGGAATTGGAGTTGGATTCGGTTTCGGTACAGGACACCTGTCAACGAGGATATATTTGAGGGAATGAGTAATGCATTTCAGGGAGGGGGCAAGAGCTAGGGAAGGGGGATAAGAAGGGCTGTCTAGTAGGTCTTCTTAGGCTTATTAAGCATATAGGCCCTCAATTTAAAATAAGTTGAAATACTTTAAGTAAAAGTAAAGATCAAAAACCTTTTACAAATCGATTAAATTCAACGTAAACAATGAAAGAAATTATATATAATTATTCACTGAAATACAACCTTCTGTTTTTGTTCACACATTTTCCATGTTTACGAATAAACCACTTAAGTAAATCGTTTAGTTAATTAGAAATACATTTAAACATGTTGTTAAACATGAATTCAACACAATTCCAAATAAACGCAGTTCGCCGAAGGGGGGATGGACATGCAATAAACTTATAAATATAATTCGAAATTGTAATATTTTCCCAGAAACCAATTATAGTCCATTGCTGGGCAATTAAAATATAAAAAAAAACAGAAAACAAGGCCGAGGGCGCAGGAGGACGTGCCGTCAGCAGAATTACCCACGGATAGGCCACACTTAATGCATTTAAAGCGACTGCTTTGAGCGCCCGCAAACAAACTGGCAGTGGAAAGGCCAGGACAGCCTGTTGATTCAGCAGGACTCGCGCCGGAGAGGGGCCAGGGGAGGAACAGGGGTCACTGGAACCGGCTGGGGCCAAGACAGGGAACGGGGAACTGTTGCCGTGGCGCAACAACTGGCCGGATAACTGAGAGGAAAGCTCAGCATCGAGCAAAAGCTCTCTCGCAAACGATATCCTGCTGGAAGCCCCGACTCCCACATCGGGCTGGTGTGGGTGTATCCTTTCCAGGCAGCCAGTGCGTGGCGTCGCCTTCGGTCCACTTCAGTCTAGGATAAACGCTTGCGAGGAGCACAACAAGTGCGCGCATGCCAACAGCCCCCGGAGTGGTTTTCAGTGGTCGCCAAGCCGAAACCGAATCCGAATTCCGAATCCGAGTCCAACTCCGCAACGGAAACCGAAACCGAAACCGATAACGAAACCGAAACCGAAACCTGCTGTGTAGTGTAGTGCCCGTAGTGAAAGTGAAACTGCGGCAGGACGCCTGCCAGGCAGAAGATCCTGATCCCCATCCCGATCTGATCTGCGAATGCGCGCGATTCGCCCAAAAAATAATTAGCTGCGCGCGTTCGTTTTAAGATGTAACTCCCCACGCTTGAAACTGCAATCGATATTTGTTGTGCAGGGCCTGGGAGGTGGTGCCAAAACGAGAGTGTAGAACCCCCCAAAAAATCCCCGAACAAGCCACCGATAACAAAAAATATTGCTATTTATTTTTGTGAAGATAATCAGAGGGCTGCCTGCACCCACATTTTGGATATAATTTGATATTTGAAAACGTTTCGTGCTTGCATTCCGGATTTCAATCTGAGGCTAAACCCGTCTGAAACCCTCTCTAGCAAACCAATACGGAAATATGAATAGGTTTTGGATAATCGCTTTACTTTTAGGATTACAGCAAACAAAGCCAATAAGTAAGTACTCGCACACAGAGTGTCCAGTGGATGTCATGTTTGCTCAGTCCATTTGGCTTTTTCGATTGCCTTTCCCGATAGCCTTTTCCATGATTAGCTCTCAAGGGGGAAATGGGTTAACCTATTATGCATTTAGAGAGGGTTTTGAGATACAAATAGGATCTAGTTTCTAGCTTTGTTTATAAAAAGGACTTGCTAAGAATCAATTCATAGAATAACATGTTGAAGACAGAATGCTGAAATTTAAATATTGAGAGGAAAGTTGTCAGGTTACAAGAGATATTTTAAAACTCAATATTTAAAGAGGAAAATAAAAAAGTTTATTCTGGTAATTAATGGTCAACAAGAAGCAAACAAAACTTTTAAGAAAACAATGCAAAGACCAAAGGCTTCCAGCTAAATTGTAATAAAATATAAACAATGAAATGCAAAAGCAATTCCTGAATAAAACAAACTAATACTTTGTATACTTCAATTTAAAATATGTTTGCCGCAAAATCACTTGAAAACTTATTTATAAATTTAACCCTTTTCTGTATGCATGCAAAATGTCCAAAACAAAAGTCCTTCTGGCTAATTGCAAATGGCCCACAGGTATGTCCTCATGGCGTAGGCCTTCTTGGACCTCCGAAAAAAGCCCAGTGTCACGCACGTAGCACAGGTCCCTTTGGGGAGGCGGTGGCCAAGGCGACCTAGGTGGGTCGTGGTAGCAGCCGGACGCATTCTCAGCACCTGCCACCTTTGGCTGCTGGCTTTTCCATAAGACTCATGAATAATTCATTGGGCACGCTTCGATTATTTACTTCATAAACATTCCGCCGGGGTCTGGTCCGGCCGGACAGAGGTGGCTTAGTTGCAGGTCGAGGAATGGGGCATGTCCGGCAGTTTACAGGCTGCGCATGCTTTTAATTTTAATAAATTGTAAATTGCTAGCTTATCAGCAGCAGAGGTCCTTGCAACGTGCAATGTGCAATGGCAGCTTGTTGACGTGTTCAATGAATTGCAAATGTCACGGCTAATGGGAAGTGCCTTTGGCCTTTTGGCAATTTCATTTGATTAACGAACCAATGAGCAGGGCCCAAAGTATGCTGCTAAATTAAATTTCATTACAGCTTCATTTGCGGGGGCGAAAGTTAATCAAAAATCCAATGAGCAGCTCGTAAAACACAACGACGCGGTGGCTTCCCGGCTATATCTATTACACGTTGTCGCTGGCAACGTAATTGCTGAAAAATTAATACGCCAAGGAGGAGCCGGGATAGGAGCTGGGACCCCCTACGAGGGTTGAGAACCGAAGATCATCCCGTCGTAAAGCACGTTTTCGCCATTTACCACCCAGACGGAGTCTCGGAGTCTTCGATATAAAATGCGGCGATGCCACACAGCGAAATCAATTTCAAGTCATTAAACGAAATGAATCTTTATGGAGGGACCCACAGATTAGCAACCCGAGTGAGAGTGGTGTGTGTGTGTGTTCCCTGAGAATTTAAACACGCCGCTCTGCCGCTGTAATGGAAACTGCCCCCGGACTTGAGACACTTGATGCGATTATTATTGATTTTCCGTGCTGAAATTGTTGTGATTGAATTATTTATGTGTGGGTGTGGGGAGTGGCAAGTGGTGAGTGGTGACTGGTGAGTGGTTCTTCGTTCGTGGTTCCTGGTTCGGCTTAATGGCGGATCCAAGTGGAGTTCATTAGGTGGCCCACTCAGCAGCCGCTCGCCTGACAGCTTAATTGAGTTGGCAAGCCTGTCGAGCCCGGCGAGCACTTATTTTCAGAGGCAACAAAAGGCGCACGTGACGGGCATACCCACTGACTGCCTGCCGCAAAGGAGTAATCCTGCCGGCGCAATGCTGTTTGCCCTGCCCTTGATGGTGGATTTCATTTTGTAAATTAAAGCAAAACATAAATCAATTTGACTAACTAAACATAAGGCGGCGGCGGCGGCGGCGTCAGCTAGTGCAGCTACACTTAAATTTGAATAAATATTGTGGCAGGCCACTTGAGCCACGAGGCGGCAACAGCTCGAGGCTCTAGCTGGCCTTCGCGTCGTATACTTAATGTGGCCACATGTCCATACAAATGTAATAATTGCAAGAGCGCCCTCAGCGAATGAGCACTCAGTGCAACCTCAATGGCAGTCCTGTCCCCGGGCCAACTGAAGATGTAAATGTGGGCGAGGGGGCGGCAGAATGTGAATGGAGACGTGGATGTGGCTGTGGCTGTGACTGTGCCTGTGGATGTAGATGAAGATGTGGCTGTGGCTGTGCCCAGTGTACACACATCACGCCGACGACAGCCAACGACAGATGCGGAGCAGGATGCTGGGAGGCAGGAAGACGGACGCCTGTAGCTTGCAGCAGACTAACTGACTGACTGCTGGCTGGTCCTGCTGGCAGGATGGCAGGATGCCGAGCTGCCTGGCTGCCTGCTGCCTGTCTGCCGTATGACATGTGACGACTTTGACAAAGCCAGCCAGCTGCTTCCTTCCCCTCACCCTCCCCACTCCCGCTCTGACTTGGGCCAAGACGCTTTTGGCATATCTAATGAAACTTTCCCAGCCTGGCATTGCACTTTAATGGACTCACTCTCTCTACCACTGGGAAAAAGGAGGAAATAAACCAAATAATGAAGGCAAAAGTTCTGCCAATCGAAATAAATATTGTAAACGCTCTATAAATTGTTGCTCCGCCGCAGGCCAACTTTTGACCCGCCAGCCAGCTGTCGAAGTTAACTTGAGTGGCAGAAATCAGATTAAGCCAAATATTATACATGGCAGGCGCACAGTTCCCAGTTCGCAGGTGAGAGAGCGTCTCGGCCAGGACCAGGAACAATTTTGCACACAAATTTGGCGCAAAGACAATCAAAAAGTTATAAAACAAGCTTCGGCGAAACAAAAGCAGGGCTCGAGTGGCCGCAGGCGGAATCCGCCAAGGAGGCTGGCATCTGGATACTGGATCCTGGATCCTGGATTCCCGGCTAGGTGTCTCAGAGGCGTGTGTGTATCGGGCTGTAAAAACTTTGGCCAACTTTTCGTTGATTTCATTGTTTTTGCCGCCTCTGCCGTTCGTTGTGTGCTGTGTTTCGGGCCTTGGCATTGCGCATACGCCGCGTGGTCTTATTATCAGCCGCATCAGCGGCGCCGTAAAGTAAATGCAAAGTGTGCAAAGTCTATAAACGAGCGTCAAACTTAAAAGCCCCAAGGTGGCGTCGCCTCGCCAAGGACGACAAGGACTTAAGCTTGTTTTTGGGCCCACGCCTGGAGGGAGGCAGGGAGGCAGCTCTAACAGGAAACAACAGACAGAAAGAAGTACAGGAAGCCAGGTTTATCGGCGGGCAATATACTCCTCTCCTCCTGGCCTATCAAGAAAAAAGTTGCTCACACGACAAATTGTCACAGAAACACACAGAGGAAGCTGCCCCAACAGGAGCAGGGAAGAGGGGAATTTTATTTTCGCCGTTTTCTATTATTTGTATTATTTATGGTGCTCCTGGCAATGTCGTTAAACGGGGGCCCATTAAGAGCCTCCAATAAATATGTGAGCCAGGGGATGTGTGCGTGGGTGACAGATGCCAGCTGCTGGATCACAGCAAGCAAATAAAAAAGCAGGCTTCCGCAAAACAATTATGCCTAAGTGTGGGATCTAAAATATTTATGAAGAGCGAGTGAAAGAGGCTCTGCTGCGAGGAAAGTCAGGCAACCAAAGCCGATTGTCAGCTATTTTCAGCTGTAAAATTTTGCACAAATAAACGTCAAAGCGGCTAAAGAGACTTGGAAAAACTATTAAGATGTCAGCAAATAATTACGCATGAAGGCAGCTGCATAAATCTGGTCGCCTCTTATTGCCAAATCCGCCACTAAAACGAACTGAGCTGGAAACTGGGGAAGCTGGCAATCTGGGCAACTGCGAAGCCATCGCCCGTCGCCTTGAAACGGACATAATGCGACACTTGAAGTCGAGGACGGAAGGCACTTTATCAAAAGGGATTTGGGACCCGGAGGAGCTGAGAACTCATGCATTTGCCTTCCACTTGGCCGGGGTCTCTGACAGTTTTGTAATAACAATGACCGCAAAAAAAGAGCGGGAATCGATTTGCCATTTTTCACTGAATTTATGAGTTTTCCTCTTGTTGTTGGCCGACTACCATTTTCGGTTAAAGCCAAACTGATGACATTTATATTTTATTTGCCAGACTCCCCCCCTTTGAGCTTTTTCCAGAGGCGGCCTTAATGAGCCTTAATAAGGCCGCTCTGCTCACAGCAGGAAGCAACTGCAGCATAAATCTCGGGCCAACCCTAATCACGGACACGACCCCAAATAAATTTCGCGAAAATCCATAAATTCAACTGGCGAACAGAGAGAAAAATTCGCCATCGAAATGTAAATTCATCGTCCAGTGACAAGGAGGAGCGCCGAGCGGCGATCCGTTAATTATTCAGGCCCACATGCCAGGAACCAGGAGCCGGCAACCGAGAAGCATTAGCCCACAAAGTGCCTGGCCGCATTCATCATTATCCACAGTTTGATTTTCGCCACAAAGTTTTTCGGCCTCAAAACTTTTGACAAAGGTCGAGAGCAGTTTAAAGCAGAGCCAAAGTCAAACGCTGCTGGCAATTCCTGCAAAATAAATGAATGATCCACAGCCGGCCGGTTAGCAGGGGCAAGTTTTCCCCTTTTTTTTTTTGTTTTGAGGTTTTAGGGGATTTGGCAACGGAAGAGCACAAAGAGCCCAACCAGCCAGAGCAGGAAACCAGCTCGGGTTGGGCAAAAGTGATGGGGCATAAATTTGTGGACCGAAATCCGAAAGAGCTTAAGCCATAAGCGAGGCGTGTGGTCAAGCAAAACAAATGACAGCAAAACGCATAAATTGAACCTGTCCCGGGCCATTCGAATCACAGAAGTACAGCCACGGAGCAGTTATGGCCAGAGTTCAATCTGTGAGTCATTAGAGAAGCGGGTAATGGCAGAGAGTTGGGGCAGTGATTCGTTCACTGGGAAAAATAAATCAAAGAAAATTAATAATTGCGTTCCATTTGAATTTTAGAAACCGAACTGAACTTTAGCAATTTTCCCTCAGTGCTTTCCCAAATACCCATAACAATTTAATCACTGCCAAAAAGCCAGGACAATTTAAAGTCAAGTCCGGGGGCTTGTATTTTATTTTATTGCCGTGATACACTCACAGACAGGCGTTATAAAGCCGCATGGTGCGCATCAGAGCGATTCGCTGCCAGTAGGCAAAAATTAATTAAAAAAAGCCTGTGTCGTCGCTTCCCAACTCCCGTTTCCCCTTCAACTAAATAAAACCATGTCTAGGCACTAAAAAGTTTATTATTGTGAGTCCCAAGTAAAAAAGAACTCGCATTAAATGGCCGAAAAAAGGGAATATCTCGGCGGAAGAGTGGAGCGGCCTGAATGGAAAATTAAACAGAGCCGGATATGTCACACATACTCGTACAAGCCGCACCCACGGAGCCATCCAACAGCAGCAAGGATAACGGCGCGGGGCGGGGCAGCAGGAGAGGCGGCAGGAAAGGCAGGGAACAAGAACAAACAAACAATAACGATGGCAAATGCCTGGAAAAAGGGCTAGCAAAGTTGGCAAGGGGAGTGTGGGGAAAATGTGTGTGAGCAGGATGAAAAAAAGCGAAGTAAACTACACATTTTTATTATGCAAAGGGGGCGCAAATGAAAGGCAAATGTTTTGTTTTTCCACCCAGTCCCCCCTTTGCGAGTGTGTGTAATTTTATTTTAGTGCAGTTGTGTGTGTGTGTGTTCACTTGAAAGTATTGTTAACGGAACGCATAAAAGCGGGGTAGCAGGGCAGCGGCACAGCGAAAAGGCGAGGATCCTTGTACGAGTGGAGCGCCCCAAAGTAGGCAATAAAACACTAGCTGAAATCTAGGCACGCGTTCAAACGCATGACAAACAATACCAGGAAATGCGAGAGAAATGGCAGAAAAAAAAAATGGAGTTAGGTCGAACTTGTGCTTTTTTATGAACACCAGAAATGAGACAAATAAAGTGTGATTACTGCAAATTGAGTGAGCTGCATGAAGTGTGTGACAAGCAGCCAAGAAGCTGCTGGCAAAGTGTGAAAAGTCGTTTTGTAATTTGTAGATTTAAGCGGCGAAGGGAAGCGAGACGTAAATTAAAGTGAATCGAAGCAATCTAAATATCTGCAGAGACTCTAAGGAGATTTTCCCATTATCCCCTAAGCAGTTGAGCTCATGTAGCCAAGGAAATCGGTTGATAATATATGCAGCATTTACACTTTTAGAAAAATAATTGAAAACTTTTCAGAAGAAAAATAAAAAGTTAAAAAACGACGAACCAAATTATTTGCTATATTTCCACGATAGATTGTTTAATTTTCCTCAACTCGAAATGAATTTTCTTCCCCGAAATCAAGGACCCTTCTTCTCCGAGTGTCCCTGGCAATGCCTGCGTATCTCCGACTTCGGGAAGATTGTTTTCCCAGCTCCTCTGGCAGCTGCCTAATTAATTGGACTGACTCTTCGTGTACGTGCAGTGTTTGCAGGCCAATGATGTGGCTTTTGAGCTGTTACTCGGCTGGGCAAGGACCTTTGCAGGCGGCCAGGATATGGCGCAGCTCGACAGTATTTAATGCCTGCAGTTAATATGCGGCAGGTGACTCAGCGTTCTAGCTGCTAATGATGGAGGCGGCGGATGAATAAAGCATTCCGAGCGTTAAATTGAATTAATAATGTTAATGGCTGGTGCTTATGAATATGCGCTCTCGTGCCTCCTTGACTTGTGGCCGGGCTCACGCGTCGTATGCGTAATGTGTGTGTGTCAGCGCCTTATTAATTGCCCGCATTTGTGATATTTAAGCATATGAAGCCAATTAAAGCCCGAGAATTCATCGCATCTGCATTGAGAGCAAGTGAGCTTTTAAAATTCCACGCCTAGCTGCCGGGGACTAAGCCCACATAAACGTTCCGGCTAAGAATATGGCTAAGCTGCTTATTATTCAACAAGCTGAATTGCTAGAAATGGCAATCACGACGCCGCTCAATAATTGTGCTTTATATAAGCTGCCGAGCACAAAGCCAAATACGCGTCAATTGGCAGCCACATGCGCACTCAAGTAAACACAATCCTCGGGGTATTACCAGCTGAATAATGGGCCAAGAAAGTGCCGGAGGATGCTTAACAATAATGGCATCAACAGTAGCAGGGGGAAATGGAAAGGAAATGGAAATGGAAATAGAAATGCAAGCGGGGGCAGGACCAAAAATTAAACATAAATAAATAACATCGAAATGCGTGCAAATTAACAGCAGCTGAAGTTTTCTTTCTCAGCCAGAAACCAATTCGAGGAGCCTCCAAATATATGCGGCGTTGACTCGAGAAAAGGCATTTGGGAATAAGGGAAAACAAAGGCCACCGAAAAAAGGGAAAAACTGTCGAGGAGCCAAAACCCACGCACACACATTTGCCCCAAAAAAACCAAAAAAAAAAAGGCCGGGTCACACATAAGTACACGCTTGAATGGCTGGCACTTCTGTCTTTGTAATTGCGGGCCCAATGCTAATGCCTCCTTTGGGCTGGCCAAAATGAAAATGCGTAAATTATTGATTACAATCGCCAGAAATCATGCAGTCCAAACAAAGGCCCTACATATAGATTTTATGATGCTCAGAGAGCTGATTGTTACGCCTTTTGTGCGTATAGAAAATTTGCTTTTGGCTGCACTGAGGGAAAAGCTTATACAAAATATCCTTGGGAAGTTAATTTCTGACTGACTTGCAGAATTTCTCTAACCACTAACCCACAAACCAAGCCATAAAACCATACTTTTCCAAACTCTTTTCGCTTGACTTCACACACTTTTTCAATTTGTGTTGCCAAATTTATTTCAAGCTGCTTCTTTTTTTCTGTGTGTGGCTAAGCGTTGGGTAAAAATAAAACTCTGCCAGACGACGAAGAGAGGGTAGGTGCGGAGTGGCCAACGGGAAGCCTTCGCATAATGAAGGCACTTTGTGAGCCCGGCTTGGGCGTTGATTTTTTAATGGTGCCTCCGGCCAGCAGCAGCAGCAGCAGGAATTGGAATTTGGATTGGTCTTGGGATTGGGTTTGTGTTTCAGGAAAGGCAGGGGACTGGCAGGAGGAATTGGAATCGTAATGCAAACAAAGGCCGGCTGGCATTGATTGTGCAAGGACTTTTGTGCTACGCGCATTGTTTCAACAAGTCCTCGGCCAAGGTTGACGAGGGTTTTGCTGTTGCCGCTGGCTATGTGATTTCAGCTCCTTATTAGGCAGCCAGCAAATATTCAGCGTTTGGAAAACCGACCAAGCCAAGTCCAGCCAAGAACCGTATCACATGTTCGACGTATCCTGGCCACAGACATAAGCCACATGGCAGGTGCGGCCAAGTGTCAACACAAATTGTGGCCGAATTGTACCAACAAAAAACAAAAAAAGATAAAGCAAAAAACAGGGAAAAGAGAATGAGACGAGACGAGAAAAATGTCAAAGTGAGGGTCAAGCATAAATGTCAATATCATCAGGAGGCACTGGCTGCGCTGCAGGCGCCAATGGCGTCATCCCCAGGACCGGCGGCCCTTGCCCATCTCATGTTTGTGTCACAGGACTAATGCCTGTGTAGATTAGAGATTAGCCGAACTTCAAAAGGCCCGTGCTGCTGGCTTGAATTACGAATGCGAAACATAATTGTGACGCCGGCAGGCTCAACGTGATGGCGGTCAGGACCGCCGCTTGGTTTCGTTTGGTTTGGACAGCACGTGGCCACGGCACCCATTAATTGTCCAGGTGGGCGGACGTCTGGCACTCGACTCCTGTGGCTTCGCATTTTTTCACTGCGAACAGGGGGGGTGGGAGCGAGAAAAGTTTTCAATTTTCGGAAAAACACCGCACAACAGCTGCGCATGTCACCTCTCCACTCCCACTCCCATTTCCACTTGTCACCCATCATTCCCCAAAATTAAATAAATAATTCTACGCATTTAATTGTTTTCGGCAACTAGAACGAGACGAAATTGAATCGGCGGACTTGGCTATAAACAAATCGCGGCCCAAACAATTTGCGGCCTGGAAAATGTCAAATGCAGTTTGGAATTTCACTCTCCAGCCCAGCAGAAGCAGCAGCTGTCATGAATGATTTAAATGTGTGTTTGCCAAACCGATTGCGGGATGTTTTTCGCGGAATATGAATAAATGTAGCGACCGGAAATGAGCCCTGCCCCGCCGCCCTCGAAAGCGCTTTTTAAAATTGCATTTTCCGCCAGCTCGTACATGTATTTAAATGAGGAATTTATGTTTGAAACTGAAACCCAAATTTGGGGCCCATCTAATTTGGCTTACCCGCGCTTTTCCTGGCTTGAATGGAGGCCTGTGGTCTCTGCTGTTTGCTGTTTTTCCTGCCGACCGGCCCCCATTAATAATAAATAATTCCCCTTAAAAGTAATTTAAGCATTTTTATGTGTTTGCCAACGCCGTCGTAGGCGCAGTCTCAGTCGTCGGCGTTTGCTTTTCATTTCTTTAATGGTCTGCATCTTTACGAGGCAGGTCCAGGTTCGCGCTTACTGAAGCGGCAACTGTTGGCCATCTAAACACACACACAGGACAAGGATACGGTGGGCTGGGATAACTATAAATAAAACTATGCATTTTTTATAGAGTTAAAGCTTAAAAAACAATCATTTTAATAACTCTTGGTATGTTTCTGTGGATCATTTAATTTATTTCGAATTTGCTGCCTCTTTAGTAGTCTTTTCTTCAATCAATTTTCAATTATAATTAATGAAGTAAAATTACCAATTTAACAGAAAATTGTTAAAGCATAAAATCTGTTTAATATTCAAAATTTTGTACAAATATTCCAGACTTTTTTTCATTTATAAATTAGAAAATAGAAAAGCTATTTGCAAATAATTCCAAGCTGAACTTTAAGGTTGAAGCTCCTTAAAATTATTTAAAAATTTAAATGCCTTGATATTTCATGTTTTACTTTGAATATTTATTTATTTAATTTAATATTTCATTCATTTAATTACAAAACCCGCTTCATTCCACCGTGCAGTGGCTCGTGGCGCATGTCTAACACTCGTTATGAGATTCATGGCCTACATGTGTTTGCTCCACGGCCTTGTAAATGGGCGCGGGGCGTGTTGTCGAGTGGGGTGTAGGTACTTTACGTGCTGGCCAGCCCTGTGGGCGTGACTGGGCTGGGCAGGGCAGGTCCTTGGCTGTGTGTGTAGAGGGAGAGTTTAGTGTGGTAGTTGTGCAGCCGCCAGCTACAGCCACAGCAACAGCAACAGCAGCAGCAGCGAGGTGTCCTTGAAGCCATTTTCTTATATGTACATATAAACGGATTCTGGTCTTTTCTCCGTGCTCGGCTCTTTCATTTTTGTAGTCGCTGCCAGGGCCAACCAGATAAAATTTTCAACCAGGAAGTTGGCTTCCTGTGGCGCTCTGGTTCTGGTCGTGATTCTGGCACTGACTCGGACCGAGGACTGTGGACCGTGGAGCGTGGACCGTGGCCCTGGCCGGTCGTCCGCAATTTCTTTCATATTTTGTTTTGGCCATTACATTGGCTACTTTTGTCGGTCACGGCTTATACTGTGTGTGTGTTTGGTTGTGTTTGGTTGTGTAAGTCGTGGTCCCTGTTTGTGAGAGACATTCGCGTTGGCTATTTTCATTTTCATTTTCTTTTGATTTTGATTCCCATTCATGGCGGCGGCATTCGGCTGTGATTTAATTTCAGAAATGTGACTAAAATGTGCGAGTGAAAATTACGAAATGAAATAAAAGGTTGCTGCTTGTGTGTGATGGGTGGAACAGGTTCTTCTTTTTAAAATCACTCGCTTAAAGATGTTAAAGTTTCTCTATATCCTCGGGAGTTTTTCCAGCTGTGACACAGGCGATTTGTCTACCTGGAAAAACTCTCATCTTTCTCTACATGCATAGCTAGTGGGGATCTGGAATTACACGCCCGGCTCAAGGCAGCTCAAGGACCCTCCGCAGGCCACAATCGGCCATTTTTCTCTGTCCCACCAATGTTGCGTGCCTCCGGCGGCGCCTATCCAGCCGAGTTATTTGAATTTCACGCGCGCATACACTGGCACAGGGATAAACTGGATTTATATCCGCTAATGCCTGTGATTTGTTCTATAAAATTACTTTATGCCTCGAACATGCCGTCGGACCTTGTCTGCCTTTTATTTTGGCCTTTGTTTTCGTCTTTGCCACAATCCCCCTCCGAAACGAGGCCAGGAGCCAGGAGCCAAAGGACCAAAGCCCGTGCTTACGCTTTCTGAGCGAACGCCTCGGCAGCATAACGACTTATGGCCTTATCCTTTTCGGTGGCCCTCGAGAGTGGGTAAATGCCGGGTGTTTGCGTTTTATTGTTTGGCTTATGTTGCTGATAGTGTTTCGGTTGCCATGGCTAGCAAAATGTTGGCTTTGTGTGCGGTCAACTTTAAAAACATTGTGCTGCCAGTTGGGCAGTCAGGCAGTCGGGCAAGTCACGAGTCCCAATCAAGCGTGCATTTAAATTGGAAAGCCACATGGCCACAAATCAATTAGAAAATGGCTGCGACGGCCACCCCCGACGGATAAGGTATTGCACGTTGAAAATTATTGACAGTCACGCCCTCCTGGCCTCGGCCTCGGAGTCCGATCCTCGGACAAACAGCCGTAATGAGGACAGGAAATCAGTTTTGAAAAGCCTGGGATAGGGCCCAGACGACAGGACTAGGATGGGGCCGCCTTGCCAGCTGCCCGTGTCTAATGAACTCCATGGAATGTGCCAGCTACGAGTATTGTCTGCCACTCAGCCATAATGACTCCAAGCCGCTGGGGGCACTGGGGAGTCAGAGCCGAAGGCGGAGCCAGAGACAGCGGCGGAGACGGAACTGACAGCTGGACGGGCCAAGACAGCTGACCCCAAGTCGATATTATTATTGTGCTGTCAGTGGCAAAATGCTGGAACATCTATCACAGCAATATTACTTGTGGGGTAATGTCACTTTAAAAGACATTTTGGAAGGAAATATGTTTAAGAAAGAATTTCAAACAAAAGAAGGTTTTAAATTGTTAAAATAAGTCCCATTTCGAAGTATAAAAAAAGCCATTTGTTCTGTTGTTCAAAAGTGAAAGGAAAGTTTTAATTTGTAATAATGTTAATTAATTTTAAAAGTCGTCCATCGATCCCTTGTCAATATGGATTTCACAATCACAGGAAACAGTTGATATCGTGATGGTTCAATGGTTTATTATTATTTTTTATTGATTGCGTAAATGACAATTAGCGGCATAAAATTGGAAGGCAATAAAAGGGGTTCTGTTATTATTATCTCCGTGAACAATCAATCATTTGTCCAGTTATTGGTCTTAAATTATCCAGCGGCAAACAATTATTGACTTTAATAGTTTGTTCATTAATCATGGCTCTGAATGCTATATAGAATTGAATGGAAAACTCGGAAAACTCGAACCCAAATTCCTTGGTCAGTCAGTGGCTTGTGGTCAGCAGTTTAAGTTGGAATTGGAATGCAGACTTCAGGAGAGAAAGGGAAGGTGGAGGGAACATGTATTATGCTTTCAGTTTGCGGTCTGCCGTGTGTATTTTGGAACACCTGTGTGCAAGCAAGATTGTCTAATGAAGGACTCGCGGGTGGGGGCGATGGCAATCAGAAAATCGAAATGAATATGGAAAGCAATAAAGTTCCCAGCGATGAATCTCGGCCAAGGCACTTGAAATCTATCCAGAACCGAATTGAGTTTGTGGTTCTTGTGCAGCTGGCGATAAATATCAATTTCCCTCGAGGCCTAATCCAGTTGTTAAAGTCAAATCGAAGACCACGCCCAGTCGCCTGCAACAGTTGCCCACTTTTCGCCTGTCCCGGGACACAGCGTTGATTAATGTTGATTGATTGATTATTTGCGTTTTTCTGACATGATGCACGCTTTATTGTCGCTCAGCCCGTGGAAAATCATCAATTTCCGCTTGTAAAAAAGCACAAGGCGAGCAGCGAAGCGCTTTTTCCAGCCATTCATCCATCCAGTGAGTGGTGGAAAAGTAAAGCCTCCTGCCTGCCTGCCTGCCAAGCTTGTTGCACGGGACACAGAGGAGAGGGGGAGGAGGAGGTTGAAGCGGAGTAGATCCTTTTTGCCAGAGTTAGTAATGAATTTTTGTTCCTTTTTTCTGCCATCGCCTGGCTGGCTGGCAGTCAACGCAGCATAATTGCGGCTGCCAAGCCAAGCATCTTGTCAGCGGTCGTGCAGTTCAAATTCGTTATTCGTTTTGCCGCTTTTCGTTTGTTCTCCTCAACGGCTGTATATTGGCCAGCTGCCAGGACTAAAAAATGACGTGAAGTATTGCGACATTAATGTCGAAAAAACCCGACAAGATTATAAAGCCAGAAGCTACCAAAAAGTCAGAGGACACTCGAAAAAAAAAGGTTTTTAATAAGAAAATAAAGGACATGTTGTTGAGTTTATTTAGAAATCAGAGAGAATGTTGCTTAGATCTCTAAATTATTTTATTTGCATTAAATTCTTTAATTTATTTCCCATTAATGAAATAAATTGAATATTCAGAAAAATTAATTTAAATTTTTTTCGAGTGCAGTTCTTTGGCCCTTCAGTCGGCGGCAGTGTATGGTGTCTGACAGCGTCTCTCCTGTTGGCCTGCGGCCTGATGCCTTCTCCTGGTGGCCCCTGCAAAGCCTGCGGCTGGCTGGTGGCTGCGGTCTGGGTTTGGGCCATGTCTTCGTCCTGGTCTTGCTCTCGGCCGGCCGGGGTCATGATTGAATTTTCGCAAATTTCGGCTCGTTAGCGTGCGGCACGAACACGTACGTCATGCTGGGGGCTACGGAACCGGGCCGATGAAGGTTGGCCATGTTTATGCCATGTATGGCGGCAACAAGTTGCCAACATTCGCATCGAACGTTTATATACCATATATATATGCACACTTGACACGCTTCATTTCATTGGGTTTTGTTCTCTGGCTCCTCGTTTTGCGTTATCCGATTATTTCCATATTTTTCGCGCTGTCAGACACGTTTTTTACTTACTCAGTCGTTGACATTTTGCGTGACTGACGATGGACGCGTGGTGTGAATAAATGAAAATGGAAGCGAAATTGGCGCCGCTGGATAGGCCGTACCTCCAACTGGGGCAATGTGTTTGCCCTCGGCCACTTTATGTCTTAATTATGATTGCGAAACGGGCGGAAGTACTGCCACTGGGCCAGGCACATTCAAAATTCATTTATCGATTTCCAAAAGGAGTCATTTACAAAGTGTTGGTGGGAAAGTCAATTGATGAAATTGGCAAGGAAATTCGAGGAGAACTTGGGAATTCATAGATTTCCCAATTTTCCGGCATCAAATGTTTATTTTAAAAGCCTCTTTAAATGAATATTCAAGATGGTTGTTTGCCCGAAAAAACCTGACAAATTCTCACTTTAAAGCTTGACAAAACCTCCTCCTTGTTCACACATTTTCCAGACTTTCGGCATATGCAAAGTTTTCAGCAAAATTTTATTTTATTTGCCTACAAAATCACCGAAAAACGACTTCATTTAACGTCCTTGTTGTTTGGCCCGAACACATACTAAATGTCATCAACTGCCGAGCGAGCCAAGTGCCGGCATTACGTATACGCAGCGTGAGCCCAGCTGGATGGTCAGCCACGTGTGTAAACTGCGGACAAATATAAATTTTCCATTTTTTTTATATATTTTCTTTCTGGATAAAGCTCACCTGGCTGGCGTACGTGCTGGTGGCTGGGAAAATGCTTGGGAAAATATCGTTTAAACGGTAGCGAAGGACCTCTCTGGTCGGGGCACTTCCTTGGTGTGAAAAATGGAGGCGGGAGGCAGGAGTTACGGGAAGCTGCAAATATTTGACACTCACACCAGGACCTGGATGGCATGCAGGCGCAGAAATTTCTCATGTGCACTTTGGCAAACAAATTAAGATTTATTGAGCCGGGGCCAAAGGACGATGTCCGGTAATCTGGCAGGAGTATCAGCTCCTCGCATGGGGGATCGTGAGTTCGGTTTCCCGTTCGCAAATTCCTCGAGGTCCACTCTTTAAATGGCCTGCATATTTGGCACTGAATTGAGCTTTTACCATTTCCTCTTTCGATTTCTTTTCATTTGGCGCAGCCTTTTAATGGTTTTTCAATTAAGCCACAATTGGACGGGCGGTGATTTTCATTGTTATTGCTCTTTCCTCCGCCAGCTGTACTTATTTTTGTGTATCCTTTCCTTTCCTTCCGCCCGCAGATGGACAATCGGATGTGGAGGTGCAATTAGTGGTCCCCAGATATGTGGAGCGCGGCTCCAGCGCCACTTTCAAGTGCAGGCATAACGTCCAGCCGGAGATCCTTTTCAAGGTAAGTGGCAGCGGTGCGGGAGTGGGATTGGGATTGGATTAAGTCCGTTTCACAGCCAGCCATGCATGCGCATATAAATTATGGAAAGCGCATTAAAAACTTTAAATTGAAAAATAAAAATTGCCGAGCACAAAGAAAGTTTGCTCGCTCGCTCGCTCGCTCGCCTTGTGCTATTTTGTGGGCAGAAAGTTTCCGGCACTGTGACAAACACAACCAGACCACGGCCGGATCCCCGGGGCAGGCAGGAGCCGGGAATTTCAGCAAGTTTCGTGCCGCAACTTTGTGGCAGTCAAAGGCAGGCCGCCTTGCGCGGACCCCGGGCTGCAAAAAAGTTGCACTCAAAGTGCCATTCCGCTCCATCGAAGCGGCCGAGGTGGGCCGTAAACCTTTTACCGCTTCCGTCTCAATATCGACTCAAGACTCGGAGTCTCAGAGCCTCAGTTTTGGTTTTGGTATCGGTTACAGTCTCGGTCTCGGTTTCTGTTTCTGTTTCGCTTTCGGTTTCCCAGACGCGGCAATTAATTTCACTTCAGTTTACTTAATTCCATCACGAAACATTGGCAGACACGCACTTGCGTACGCCAAAATCATGGCCAATCCTTGAGTGTTCCATTGAATTTATGGCCAACATACGAAGGTACTTCAAGTACACAGAGAAATATCCTAAAATTCAATCAAGAAATATACGCTAGAAGCAATTAAAAAGTTACTTAAATTAAGTTCAAACTGAAAAAGATTACAAAATGTAATGCCAAATTGATTTATAATTTCTTGCAGTGCTCAAGGAAACTTGACCGAGTCTTGGGGAATTACAGGGAATACTTTCAATTTAGTTGTGAACTTTTGTGGCCAACAGCACTATTCACACCGCCCCACCGGGCATTCCCATTCCGGACCAAGGTCGAAGCTTTAGGTTGACGTTTTGTTCGGTCTAAGTACCATAAAAAAAGCGTACAAATTTTATGGCTCATGAAGGAGGACAGGAGCAGCAGCAGCAGCAGAGCTCTGGCCAGGACAACATTAGCCGTACATATATTGATTATTTTTTTCGAGGAACTAAGATGGATTTAGAACACAAACGAATTGACGTTGACATTGCGGGGGGTTGGGGCCGTGGACTGTACTTATAAGCGGAGTGGTGTCCATTGTTATTCGACGGCCGAGAAGGCGGAGAGAACACGAAATTCCATGTCGTGTTTCCGGGTCGTGACCCGGGGTAACTTAAAGCCGCCATTGTGGTGTCTCATTTGCATGGAAATTCGAGGGTTGTCGAGGAGGACTACCGCCACCTCCTCCTCGGAAGAGTGTCAACTAACAAATTTAATGCGCCACTGAGCCGGGCAAATGTGAAATGTGTTCCGGGGCGGGAAACATGCACAATTAGCGGACTAACCAAATAACCAAATAGCCAAACAGCGGCAGATGTAGACATTTATTTATTTGGCCGGTCGGTCCAGTCGGGTTGTGGCCGCCGGGGCGATAGCTAATTAGTATAATTAACTATATATATACATAAGCGAGTGCCGCCACTCGCCATCCGCCATTCGCCATTCGGATTGTTGCACGGAGCGTGGCAAATTGTGTGGAAGTGGCACTAAAAAGGCAATTAAAGTCCCAGTGACGGGATCATGTCGCCCGCTTGCTCCACATGTAAAGCATAATTTTGCGTTGCCCCAAAAATTACACTCGCACACACACATTCAAATTAAATAAACTAATTACGAAGTGAGCCTGCGAATCGGGCCCCGAGAGCGCATTAATGAGCTTTTGATTTACCACCACTTTTCAGCTTTTGTGTATTATTTGTGACGTCCCACATGCGCCCCCACATGCGGGCTGGAGGACTAATAAGCCCAAATATAAACAAAGAGCGAAAAGGCAAAAGAAATAAAGTCAGGACCAGGCAGGCTCTGGGCACAGTCACAGGCAGACACGCCAAAAGCAAACACATGCCAGGGCTAAGTTCGTAAAGGTAAATATTTGGAGTGGAAGGGCTGCCAGAAGCAGGGAGAGAGGGAAGTGTGAGGGGACCTTTGTTTTCATTACTTTCAGATCCATTGGCAATATTACGGGCGATAGGGAGTTGCATGTCAAAGTCGAGGGAAATGTTTGAAACGACCACAAGTGGTTGATAAAATTTGATGCGTGTCTGGCGGTCCTAGAGAGAGCGCTAATGGCCGCTCGTTTCGGAACCCACAGGCCACTTCTCTTTGGCCTCCGCATGTTTGTGTTTGCCCTCTCATTATTACCCTGCATGTGTGTGGGTGTGTGTGGCCTTTATTGATTGACCCGCACAACATATATACACACTCCTGCTAAACACACACAGGCTGCGCCGCAGGCTTGAGTAATGGCAACATTTGCGGCACAAATTACGCATACGCCTCGCCTGCCGCGGACACATTCAATAAGCGAATTAATATTATTAAGTTGCGTGCAATCAATGCAATTTGTTTGGGAGCGTGTCAATCAAGCCATCAGCAGACGGCCAGGCGACACGTGGAGTACCTGAGTCCGACGACCTGCAACCTGAACAGGTGCAATGTCCTGGCAGAAAAAAATAGTATTTCAGAGATTAGATTTCCTATTTTTCAGTTCCTTAAAACCTGCAAAAAGAGCTCAGAGAACTCCGTCTTCTTAAAGACTAACACAAATGCCTTTTAAATATAATCTAGATCTCATCCTGGCACAAAAAATACTATTTTTAAGACGCTTGACAACCAATATCAACTTATAACATTAAAATTTCATTTCAATATGAATTAAGTCTGTGAAAAATGTACAAAAACCACAAAGAATTTCCACTTTTCCAGCAATTCTCACAAAATAAAAAATGGAAATGGCACCAAAAAGAGTCCTGTCTCTCTGAAAGGCGAAAATAAATTACTTTTCAACTTTAATCTGGAGCTCAAATAACGCGCTGAAATGTGATTAAAATAAGCTCACCAAATGCGGGCGTTAAAAAATATGCATAATAAATAAATGTTGGGCGTAATTAAAAATTGTCGACAAGAACAACGTAGAACATCCGGAATCCGCCCTTTTCCGAGCTAGTTTCAAGTTGAATGTGGAAAAACTTGCGCATGAAAATTAATTTCCATTTTCATTATTCATATTTGCCGTTGTCGCCAGCCCCACACACAACTCCCGCGTTCTGCAAGTTGCTTTTTGTGGATTTGTGCTTTTAATTGCTGGGGTGACATGCGTCCTGTGGCACTCCCTTGGCATCCTAGCCAGAGTCCTTGCCACTGCCACTGCCATTCCAATAAAAACATTTTATTATTTACTGTTTTACAGTTTAACGCGCTAACAACTTGGCGAAGCAGCATCATTCAGTTTCAGTTTTACCCGCTTTCCGTTTTCCATTTTCCGTTTTCCGTTTGTTTCCCTGCAACTTGTTGCCAACTTAAATTGCTTTGCCCGGCAGGGAGTTGGGGCATCAGGGGCAACAGGGGGACGGGGAGAGGACTCTCGATTGCGCAACGTATTGCGCAATTGAGGCGATTTAATAATCCGGCGTTGCGCCATTAACTGATCCGGCCATCAGAACTGACACATTCAATCACTGTCAGAAACAGAATCGGAGACGGAGAAAGCAATTGGCTGACGAGATCGATGGTCCGCCATATGGAGTCCTTTTAATATTGGCAAATATATCCTTTGTCTTGCAGGTGACATGGCTGAAAGTTGACAAGGGCAAGTTCTTCGAGTTCATAAACGGACGGAATCCGCCGTTCCGGAATTCCACCATCGAGGGAGCCGAAATTGACGTAAGTACCCCGTTTGGGCCACTTATTTGCTCAATCATCATTACCGCCTGTCAGTCCACGGCCAGTAATTGTCCTCGGATTAGGCACGGCCGAGTGGTCTATAGACCAATGGATCTGAAAGTAAATTGCAGCTAATTGGTAGACACTTGCTGTGCGTCCCGTGCAGATCCATTGATTCGTTAATGAGCATTCGGTGTCCACCACTCTAATCCTTGTGCATTTCTCTCCCTCAATCAATAATTAACAATTAACATTTATTAGTGGGACAACTCGAACGAGCAGCAGGTAACGCTGAAGGATGTCCAGTTCGATCTATCCGGCCAGTTCTACTGCGAGGTCTCCACGGATACACCCATTTTCACCAAGGCCAGCGCCGACGAGCTCATGAGCGTGTTCCGTGCGTAACAATTATCTCGGCTATTTACACCTGGCCCCACTCTAATTATGGCTCTTCGTATCTTCCCGCTCCACAGTGCCGCAGACGGGCCCGCCCACCATTAAGTTTCGCAAGCGAACGCCCTTCGCGGTGGGCGAGAAACTTTTCGCCCTGTGCAACACCACCCGCGGACGCCCCGCCCCCCACATCACGTGGCTAATCAATGGGAAAAAGGTGCGTATGCGTGATATTTGAAACGACCAATTCAGCAATTGGCAATTGGCAATCGGCAATTCGGCAACCCGCAATCCACAATTCGCAATTCGATTGTGCAAGAGCTCTAGCGAAATTGTTTGTGACAGTGTTGAGTTAGAAATTGGAAAAGAATAAAAAATATATAAATCAAAATGAACAATTTTAAAGATTGAAAATGAAGCAAGGTTTAAATTTAACTCATAATTTAAGTTGTTAGATCTTTGTTTATGTTTTTTTAAGCCTTTAAAGTCAATTCAAATGTAGTTTTCCTTAAAAGTTCTTCTCAAACTTGTTATTAAATATTACTACTCTTAATAAAAACCTTTTAAAAATTAAGCACTTCTTCCTTAAATTACAAATATAACCGCCAGCACTGTCTGTTGGTAATCAGAGTCAATTTGCAATGGATTATTTACGAATCGTCTATGTGCGAAAACCGCCGCCGGGCATCAGGTTAATCAGTGGGATAATGCACTCCCAACGACTGCCTGGGGATGCGGCTGGAGCTGGCCATTGAGATTAACATCAGTTTAAGCCATTTCATAATTATGGCCTACATGGGCGGTCGGGCAGCTCGCTCATTTTAATTGCAGGCCGCCCAGAGCCAGATGCTGTCGCTGGCAAGAGGAAATGAATTTAAATAAATTTATTATGACTGCCAGTGGCGGTTGGGCGGTATACTATATATGGGGAAACTCTAAAATGAAATTTATTCATAAACGCGCCCCCAGGCAGCTCTGGTCCGAGTGCAGTGGGCAACAGATGTGGATCTGGTCCATATTTAATTCCATCCAACTCCGGATGGCCAGAAGGGAACGGTGGCTTTGACATTGAAGTGACTTTTGTGGAGAGCTCATTGTAATTGTTGCCGAGTGTCCTCATCATCATTGTTCCAGTGCCCACTCTACTCTGACTCATTGGGGGATCCTTTGTGTTTCTCGGCAGGTGGAGGACAAGTACGTGCGCACCCACCATGTGTTCTCCTTCAATGGGAAGCACCAGCGCCGCACGCAGCAGCAGCAGCAGACGCAGCTGAGTCAGCAGCAGCTGCAGCAGCAGTTCTACCAGCAGCAGTACTACAACCAGTACCACCAGCAGTACCACATCCCTGTCGGCCAATTTATGGACCGCTACGACAAGAGCCTACGCTGGCCAGCCGGAGCCAGAGCGGGTAAGCAAGCCACCAGACACAGAGAGAAATGGGGGAAATTAAATACTCCAAAAAACTGTTTATGATTTCCTTTGGTTAAGTTGGATTTTTGCTACCTAAAGTAGAACACGTTAAGGGCTAAATTTATAGCCAAAAAATAATCTCAGTGTATGTCTGCCTTTGACAACCAACAAGCCTGTGAAGCACCATCGACTGATGGGACATTTGGGCACTGCTGTTTGAGCTCCAAATGATGGACTGCCACTGCAGCATTTACGTTAATTAGTTTGATTGCTAACGCCATTTCCTTTGCTCTCTCCTGTTGGCCGTTTCTTTCTGCAGATGAGTTTCCGCACTTTGTGTCGCATCACCACGAAGGACATGGCCACCATGGCAGCATCTACAACAATCCCTTCGGCTCCCTGGCCAACTACCATGACGTGGGCGAGTTCCATGAGGTTCACCAGCGCAACTACGACATCAACAAGAAGCTGGAGATCAAGAAGCAGCAGCAAATGGAACTGAAGAAGCACAGGTAGGTCCAGGGAGAAGGGCCATTAATCAGGCCTCCTCGCTGAACTGTATTTATGAGCTATACAAATTAAAAGAAAAAAAAAGCTGCAAGTTCCAGCCACCAGCCAGGGTCCTGGGTCCGGTGGCTTAAAAAGTTTTCCCTTGCCGGGCGCAAACTTTTCATATTCTTATCAATTTCCCAGGTTGCGTGTGTGGCGTGTTTATTAAAGTTTGCCTTATCTATGGTCTAAAAGGATTTTGCCCTGGCTAAAGCCAAAGGCTGTTGGCACATTGTTGCCTGGCTGGCGGGCTGACTGCCTGGCGGGCTGACTGCCTGGCGGGCTGACTGCCTGGCGGGCTGGCGTCTCCTTGCCTTTTGTTGTTTAACGCATAAATAAATTTTGTGGCCACCCTCTAACCTTGCCGTTGCTTTTTCGAAATCTTTACGTGGCGCGATTGGATGTGAAACGTAAATGAATGCAATAAATTATTTACGTTCACCTGTGATATTAAAAATCAAGCAGAGAAACTTTTCCAATATAACAACTTTTGGTCTCCATTTGTGCGGGTCGGACGAAAGTGGAAACGTGGCTTATACATCTACCAACATATATATATGATCCGGCTAAGAAGGTAGTGCCCCAGCAGAGTGGCTCTGAGTGGAGTGGGCCTGTGGTATGGTGTCAGCTTAATGAAAGCCACGACTCGCTTGGCGCTTCCACGAAGTGGCTGCTCTTTGAAGTCGGCATATTGCACATACGCCACGTGGCACGTCTCAGGAGCCTGAAGTTGGGGGGCTTTGACTTTGAAATAGAAGTGGTCCTGGGAACCGAGTACCAGGTACCGAGTGCAGAGCACTAAAATACCATGTTGAGTGGCTGACAGCTGGACAGCAATTGGCCATGCAAGCTGTGCACCTGAGCTTGTGGCCAACACACTGGGAAAAATATTAACATTTTGAAGCCTTTAACAATCCTTTTAGTTACCTTTTTCTTTGAATGTAACTCAGCCACTTCCGTTGACAGATTACGGACCAAAAAAAGACCAGTTAAAATGTCACGGCTCTTGGTAATTGGCAAATGAATTTGCCATTTCAAGAGTCGCTTACTCGCCGCTTTGCTTTCGCATTTACATAAGCCGAAAAAGTTTGGAATTCAGCCTCCGTAGAACGCGGAGTTTATGGCCGCTAAAAGTTGGCAGCAACAGCGCATGTGTGTGGGTGTGTGTTTGTGTGAAATAAGCTCACTTGGTTAATTTGCCATAAAGTAAAAACCATAATTTACACTCGTGCCACTTCCTTGCCGGGTAATCAGCTAATGCTAATTGCATTTGCCGCCGGGTAAGAAGCACAGGCGGCAGCCCTCGAAAACTATTTTATAAATAATTTTCCCACAATTCAGAATGAAGGAGAGAAGGCTGTAGGAGGCAGTCCTGCAGTCCTGCAGCGGGGGAACTCATTTTGCTGAGAGCCCAATGGCAATATGAAATAATTTATATTCAAAGCGCACGACGCGCTAACGCTCAGCATAAGCATAAGCATGAGTTGGAGTATTTTTTGTATTTTGAAAGCAAAAAAGAAGTTGCAGAGGAAAATGTTGAGAGGAAAAACAGGGCTGGGAGGAGAAGGTATTTCAGGTGCTTGCTGACCTTGTATCTTAGCTGGGCTAAAATAGAAAATATCTTGTAAATATATTAAAAAATCATTTAGCTTAGGATTTATTTTGCAAACCATAAAATAAAAATATTTAGCTAAAGTTATGGACAAATTAATAAATCTAAAAACTCAACTCAAGTGCGAGGTTCTAAACTTTTTTCACACCTTGCCAGGATAATGGCTTTCCCCCTTCGCTTCTGGCCAGGCTAGACACCTGTAGACAGGCTTCAGTTATGGGCTTATGTGGGCGTGATTTCAACCCCTAAACATTACGAGCAACTGGATGCCCCTTCTGCCATAAAACCATGTGATAAGCGTTGCATATTTATGTGGGCCGAGGACTAAAAAGTGCACATGCAGCAGGCAAAACAAAGGCTGCAACAATAACAAATAACTTTATGGAGGAGTGGGCGAGAGCGGTACTACAATAACCAGTAACTGCCAGCGTTTATGTGCATGCCAATGTGCATAAATTCCTTGGCCTCTCTCTCTGTGTGGGTGGTTGTGCAGGGGTGTGTGTGTGTGGGTGCTTGGCCAGGCGTGGAATAAACTGCGCTGTTTATTAAGTTTGTGCACCGCACGTGTGTGTATGTGAGTGGGCTGTGCGGGGGTGGGGCGAAAATATTCATGTTATTTTATGCAAATGCAATGCTAATGTCAGGTCCTTCGTCCTTTTGCCCTACACTCGGAGGAACGTGATTTTTTCGACCTTGTTTATTGGCATATTTTGAGGAAATTATTGGGTTTCTTTCTGGAGAATATTAAAAGGAAGTTGGAGAGTAGAAAAATGCAAGAAATACTATTTAGTATTCCTGCAGGCTTTAACTCAACTCTAAGGGTTTATTATCCTCGCTTTTATATCTCTATTAAAAACGAAAATATATTTTTAAAAGCCAACCCCTGTTGTTAAAACTTTAAAAAATTTTAATGAATACATTTCCTACAGCAATAAATGCGCTTCATCGCTGTTATCATCACAACCCCAAAGGTCATTTCACACAAAGTAAAATATATTTTTACGAGTGTAAGCGGGCTTAGCGACCTTGCAAGATTTATGGGGCCGAGCATAAAATATTGAGTATAGGTCACACATAGGATTTGTGTGTGTATTTGCGGGCAGGCAGAAGGTCCTGCGACATGAGTCCTGGGAAGTAATTAACCGCTTAACGTGATTAGTGAACGGCCTGCTGACAGACTGACAAGTGGCCCTCAAAAGCCGGAACAGCAGAATGCTTTCATATTGCCGCACTTTCTCGTCTTGTTTGCCTTTCACATCATTTTCGTTTCTTTTGTGTAGGAAACAGGGAAAGGGCTTGAAGACCCTTAAAGACTGCAACATGAAAGGAACAAAAAACAAAACCAAATGGCAGGCAGACGAAACAACGAGCCACAGCAGACGTTGCACGGCTCTAAAGGCCATAACACGTAGCGCTGAGTGAGCACTTGCCAAGGGGAATGGGAATAGAATGAATTCCGGCAGCCGAAACATTAATACCCTACAAAAATAGTACTTAAAAGGACTCTCTTGTTTATATTTTTATTTTTAGGTAACAGTTTAAACAACTTCTAATTCAAAATTAATCTTATTTCCTTCTTGTTCTTAATTATTCAACTCGCCGGAAGGGTATCAAGTCTTCTGATTTCACTCCACTCCTGCGAGAGTGAGATGGCTCGGAATGGGCTTAGCAAGGACATGGGAACTGGGACTGGAGCACCCTACCGTGCAGTCAAAAAGTAGTTTACACGTTGTTGCACAATTTATGTTTGTGCAACACGTAAGGCCTTTTGTGGCAGGCTGGCAAAACTAAATGTTGCCCAGGTCTGAAGGTCCTTGTCTGCGTCTAGCTCCAACCTGGCTTTTATTCCGGCAACTTGCTTGCCCTTTGCACACTTCCTTTGTGCCGAGAAATCCTACACACGACAGGATATATCCGAAAAGCAATCCAAAAAGCCAACAAACGGCAGCTTAAAGCGGCCACAGGAAACGCCTCTTTAATAAGCGCTCGCCGCAAGGATTCCTGGCAGTGCCGCAGTGCAACAATCTTGCCACTTGGCTGCAGCTGGAATGGATTTTTAGATTATTTTAAGGAATGTCGACCTCTCCGCCGGTTAAAACAATACAAAGCACTTTTGGGTTGCTGCTGGAATTCGCGGAAAACAAAGGAAAACGCAGCCAGCAATTTTCATTTAATTTTCAGTGTGGGTTTCCTTGGCCGAGACCAAATTACCACCACTGCCGCCGACTTGACCCTCAAAAGGGCGGCCCTTAAATGTCGCGACTGCCCGAAATTGGCTCTGTGGCGGTAATTAGCCGCGTCGTCCTGGTGCCCCACATCGCGTGTGTGCCGGTAATCCTTTAAGGGCGGGTCAACGCTGGCCGCCGCCGTTGACGTGCCATAAACCGCGGCCATAATGGCAACGGACTCGGGCTCACTTAAATTTACGGCAAGTTTTAAGCCCGTCCAATGCCAATGCGCTTTTAGTTTTAATTGCAAGCCCAGGTCCCGGCTAAGTGCCGACCGATAGCAAGGCGCTGCTGGTCAGGACGAACCCCATTAATCTCAGTATAGCCACCACAACAACATCGAGTAAGCATTAAATTAAAATTATATTTTATAACGCAGCACTCAGGGCGAAGTGTGCAACACAATTTGGCTAGTTTGTAACCTATATGGCGGTGATGATGGGTGGCGGCGGGTCCTCCTACTTGACCTTGTTCACAGGCAGGTAGGTGGAGCTGGGAGCAGCAGCTGCTGGGGGAATGTAGCCAGCGGAGGGAGCCTCCAGCTCAGCGGAGACACCGCCAGCGGAAGAGGAGCTGATGCTTGCCCTACGCTCGTCGATCAGCTGCACCTGCTGCTGCTGCTGCTGCTGCTGCTGATGGTGGTGCACCTGCTGCTTGGTGGCAAAGTCCAGGACGGGAGCCACGCCTCCATTGTGCGAGGTGGAGGAGCCACCCAAACGCTCGTACTCCTGCTGGATGGTGCGCTGTGCATTGATGGCATCCTCCTGGGTGCGGTACTTGACAAAGTGCACCTCCGGCTTGCTGGCGCTGACGTGGTTCAGGTTCTGCAGCTGGTTGGCCAGGCTGGAGAGGTCACCCTGCTTGGTCAGCACATAGATGGCGGTCTGCTGCTCGGCAGCTTGCTTGGCCAGGGAGAGAGCGGCATTCTCCAGACCCTTGTTCTCGGGTGCCCGAATGAAGACCACTCGCAGGTTCTTCTTCAAAGAGGCGGCCAGGTCGCTGACACTCTTGTTATCCTCGAAATCGGCTTCAGGAGCGGAGTAGGTGAAGAATTCCTTGTTGAACTCGGTGTTGACTGGGGCATAGTCGTTGGAGTAGGAGCCGCTGCTCAGAGAGCCACCGGAGAGGGAGCCGCCAGAGAGGGAGCCTCCAGAGAGGGAGCCTCCAGAGATGGAACCTCCAGAGAGGGAACCTCCAGAAAGAGAACCCCCAGAGCTGGAGCCACCAATGCCTGCTCCATAATTGTAGCCACCCACATCGGCGCGTGCCACTGCCAAGACTGCCAAGATCTGCAGCAATAAAAATATAAATTAAATAATATAAAATATGTATCTGTTATCTTTAAGCTCCCCAGTTATTTCCTTGTTCGCTTTCAACTCACAATAAATCCACGCATATTGATGACTGCTTTCCTAGCCAATTTCCGCTCGAATCTGTCAACGTGCTGGTCGCTTGGGGAGGTGTTAACTGCTAATGCTGCAGCCCATCTGAAAGAGGGCGGTTTATATAGGCAGGCGGCCTCCAATAAGATGCAGATTTCGCAGCTGGGACGGACGGCGGGTGTAGCCGACGATGCCGTTGATGGCCGTTGCAAAACGCAAGAGGCTGAGACTGAGGCCGAAACTGTATCCGCCAGCATTAGTTTGCATAAATTCAAAACGGTTTGCCAATTTCTGCTGTTGCCAACGAAATGCAAAAACACCAAACTGGCCACGGAATCGGGGCTCTGGTAGGCCAAAAATAATCGCCACTTAAGTGGAGCAATGCCAGGCCATTAGCATAGCCAGTCATATTTAATTAATAACAAAAAACAGCAATGGTGGGTGAAAACAAATCAATTAAAAAATCAACAGCATTCTGGGAATGATTCGCCAGACTCGCAGCTAATTAAAACGGTCAATATATCAGGCAGTGGGGACAGGCTATGCGGGATCACAAATCATATGCTAATCGGATGGCCACCGCAACGACGACTGTCCACTGTATCACTGTATGTCCGAGGCTAGTTTATGGTCAAAATCAGTAAACTATTTCGTAAATATGCTCTAAACAAAGGGGCTAAACACAAAAAAACCTATTTATGCAAATGAAGTCGCGGTATTTGGTGGTTTCGGGTTTCGCTTTATTTGAATATTTGTTATTATTTTTTTCTTGTTTTGTGTATCGCTTGCATATTATTAGGCATTTATGATAACATTTATTGTTTTGGAATTTGATATGCGAGAGATTCATTCATTCATTGATTGCCCAATGGCCCATGAGATGCGATCCCCCGACTGGGGGGCATACTTTCCGGCGTGTCAGCAATGGCTGTCAAACTGTGATGGTTGTGTGCCCTGCCGGTAATGAACTTAGCTCCGATTCCTGGCTACTGATTCGTCGTTATGTCGAAGGAACGGCATATGACCCTGCGGCCTTTGGCATGGAAATGCAATCAAGTTAATTGCGAAAATATGCATTTTTCAAGTCAAACATGAACATGCAACTCGGTGATTGACGATAAATGCCCAATTAAGCCAATTACGAGCGGTTTTCCTGCGGCAACTTTTCCACCCAACCATCGACTGCGACTGTCGACTGCCGATTGTCGCGTGCAACATGTGTGACGGCCATCGAACTACTTTGTAATAATTTGATTTAAACTAAATTTATCAAATTGTTTCCCCTAATTGAGTGGGTAAATGATAAACGAGGCGCTGCTCCCATAATGAACAATTTTCCGCTTGGTTTGACCCCTAATTAGGTTGGCCAGCCCAGCTGGAAAATGCTGTTTGGCAGCATAACTAGTTACGGGGGCATTTAATGAACTATTTGGCAGGACACGCATGCGAATGCACGCCAAAACACCTCGTTCCCATTTCAGGTGTTGTCTCTCCGGCATTTTGTACTCTTCGTGCCGCAAAGGACGGAGCAAGGATATGGCGGTGCCACTTTATAGTGCATAAATTATTCAATGAACCGCATGCCAGGACGAGTCAGCGACGACGACAAAAGAAGCTCTGCTGTCAGTTATAATTTCACACGCGTACCAGTTGCCGTTGTCAGTTACGCTCGCTCGGTGGTTCGTGGTGACAATCTTGGTAACGGTGGAGTTTCCTGCCAGGATACACAAGGGAAAATCTTGGCTAAAAGAAGAACAGATAGATATATGATATTTTCTGGATATTATTTTAAATTTCTAAATGAAAAATGGAATGTAAATGTAACACAAAAAGTTCATTAAATTGTTAATAAGATATGAAATAATTATCAAATAAATTCTATATAAGATTTATTATAAACCTATTGTTAATACCGACTTCTAGCTCAGTGTACAACTTACACGATGTCAGCTAACCCAGTTTTAAAGTTATTTTCCCTGCGTTCTTCTGTGCGCGCGCGCATTTGAGCCTCAAGTTAGACACTTGTTAGGTCGACATCGACCTGGCATCGCTGGCATTGCCGATGACGAAACATTTTACACCCCTGAATAGTTAATACAAATTAGCCGCTGGCCCTGGGCAATTACTTGCCGGAGAAATTTGCATGCGTTGCGCCATGTAATTTGCGGGCAGCAGCGGGAGGAGCAGGAGGTTCAGGTTTTCTGGCTGCCGGGTTTTTCGGGGGAAATACTTTGATTTCGGCCAACAGCTAGCCAAAAGTTTTGCTGGTAATCTGTTTGGTTTCCTTGCCTTTCGCCTTGTTGTTGCCAAGTTGCGGCTCACCCAAGTTCCGGTTTCCGATTTCAGGACCTCTTTTTGTTTTGTCCATTGCCAGGACCATAAGAAATTCATGGTTTTGCACGTAGTCCTGGCGCCCACTTAAGTTACTTTGCTTGTTCCAGTCTAAGTGGGTAGATGGTGTCCCCCGGATTGGAAATCATGGTGTTTTGTCCTGTTTAGTGTTGTCAGTTTTTGGTTAGAGATGGAAAACTAAAGGGACTCTATATTAGATAGTTTTTGGTTCAAAAGAAAATCGTAATGAATATTTATAATCTTTAGAATTAAATTTTTAAACCATTTCATGCTTCTCTACCTACAAAAACCCTTTAATACCTAACCTCTCGGAAGTTCCCTTTGATTTTCCATATTTCCTTGAAAACTTAGTCCCTGGAAAAAGCTAAATTTATCGGACACTGTAAGCTAGCTAAGCAGCTCTGGCTCAGCTCGTGTCCTGGAATGGACTGGTGTATCTATCATAAATTGCTAATAGGTTTTGCTGCGTTGGCGTCGACGCCTTCAAGCTCGTTTGCCTGCGTTGGCAGACGGAATTAGGCTGCGGTTTTTGCGGCCCAGAGACACATAAATTTTGCGCAGCCCCGGACTGGGCGGAAGAGTGAAGGCCGGCCCCAAAGAAACTACATGACTTATCAATTAATTAAGCGCATTTCTCAAATTATCGCCTTGGGGGCGGTGTGGCCCTTCGCAGCAGAAGGCGCTTTGCATGTCAGCGGCGAGTTAAGATGTTTGTAGCCAAGGTTAAGGAATTTAAAGTGTCATGCCAGCCAGCAGTTTCATAACTAACAGACAGGACACACACTATATACACACAGTAAATATATATATATATAAACCTCCTTTCAGGAGCGTACACCGGGGCCCGCATTTCCGTCTGATTTGAATTGCTCGGCAAGTTTGTTATGTTTTGAACTTGAGCTTCCTGCCACGGGTGCTGATGCTGTTGTCCCAGCTTTGCTGGCTCGATCCTGGCTCCTTGCTGGGTCCTGGCTCGTTGCCATGTTGTTGCCTCAACTACCGGTGGCAGCGTTTCCTGCGAAAAGTGCGCTGCATAAGGAATTTTATTAAGACAACTGGAGCAGCATCGCAGTAACAACAGCACCGTTGATGATGCCCCGGCTGCAGCTGCTGCTCCACCTCTGCCCTGCCCCTCGGGCCTCTCTGCCCTTCTGTCGGGTCCTGTCATCAGCCCAAAGCCAGTTGGACCAGCAGAGCTGTCGAAGGCTTATGCGGATATTGTGCATTTGCTCAGAGTTTTGTCCCGCATTTGTTTGCTTCCCGTCTTAACTGGCTTACTACTCATGCCACTGCTGTTTGTTGTCTGTCGGTAACTGCCTGGCTGCCACTCGATATTGTTTAAGTTCTCTAGGAGTAAGGCTGCTTCAGTTTCCTTTCCCCTAATGCCCATGCCCAGCCAATGTTTTTCCTGTATGCGTGCAAAGGTTTTCACACCAAAAGAAGTGTACTGAGAATTTTATTTAAGGACATTGTCTAAGTTAGCCTCAAGGTTTTATATAAATCATTAATACCGGACTTAAATTCACAATTCTTGCGGCGCTCCTGTTCATTTTCCCAGAGCCAAGGCCTAGCCAAACTTGATAGAACCAAATCAAATTATATTTCACTTGAAAACCATAATGGAAATTACTTTTTTGGGGCTTCATTCCCATTATAGAGAACTCTCCTCCTCTGCAGCGCATCCGAGAGTCGCCTTGTGGCCTTAAAATTTGCATGGCATTCGCCCATTTTCCCCCCCAGATGCCGAGAGCTTCGGTTGCACAACGCAGGAAGCTGAAGCCGAAACATACTCCTTCGCCTATATACGCTTTTGAGGGGATTGAATGAGAAGCAAACACTCCCTGGGAAAAGCAACTTTTTGCTGACACCTTGCCTTATCTGTACGAGTGCCTGTGGCAACCGTATCCTTGGCATCCCAGGACCCTTGCTCAAGCTCACACTCATGCAGCCTCACAGCCCTCGCTGCACTTTAAGCCAAATAATATTTAAATACAATTCTGTCCGAATGCCAGAGCATTCAAATTCCATTTGCATAAGCAGGCAGGCAAGGACGAGAGCTATGCAAATGAAATAATTGCTCAAAACGAGCAGGAAGTGAATGTTTTCGGAAACGAATTTCCCACAGATTTCAAGGCTGTTCACTAACTAACTCACAGCTGACAATGGGTGGCATTAAACTTTACGGCCTCGCCATTATTTGCTCAAGTATCTCAGGTGTATCTGCCGCTGGTTCAGGTAATTTCGCTGTCATTTTGCATTTGTAATAAAGCAACATGTCGCCATACACCGTACGAGTGGAGGTAATTACAGGGGATGGGATCTGAATGCGGTATATATGGTATCCTTAGGCCTCCCCCCAAAGCCGCAGGCAAGTTCATTTGTATGCCGTTCAGGCTTCTTATCAAATATGAAGCAAAGTCGTAAAAGCTAATTAGACTCACAATGTGCGATACGAGCTGAATGCCGTTGGCTGAATAATGCAAACTAATCAGGCCGTAATGCAGGATAACCATTAGAAAACGTTGCCAATCAGCAGAAAAGACCCAGCTGCTCGATAATCTCACACTTTTCCTCTGCATTTTTTTTCCTGGAAACCGAATGAGCCTTCTCGCCGAGTCCTTGGGCCATTCAGAGTTGTGAAGTTTGTTGTTCGGTTATCAATTACTCAGGACTCCTCGGCTCTGAGCTGAAAATGAAGACGTCTCCTGTATCCATTTCCCCAGGACTCTGCATCAGTGCTGCCTGCTTGATGGTTTTAAAGGGGATTTATTTTTGACAGCTCTTAAATATATTAAATATATTTCATTTTCATGATGAAACCTCCTTAAAAATTGTATAAAACTTTATAAAAATACAAATATCTTAAAGAAAAGTGTATATTTTATATAATTTTGACTGTATTTCATGGAGTTTCTCTTTTTGGCAACACTGTTTCGGCCTCGTTCGGGGAATCAGATGTGCGTGCCCGGCATGTGGAAGCTCCCAGTGTTTTGCTTTTCACGTTTACACACATCAATCATAAAATGCAAATATTTACGGTTTTATTTGTGTGCAAATTGCCGGGCGCAGGCACATTAAACCCAGACCCGCACCCACACCCACACCCACACCCAGTTTCCCACCACTCAATGAAGTCCTCTCTGTTTATTCCAGGAACAGCAACCGCAAGTACCGGCGCCACATAAACGAGAACGCCCTGGGCATCATTCGCACCACCCTGAACAACGGCGGCTTTGGTCCACAGGCGCCCAACATGAACAAGGAGCTGGGCATTCCCTCCAATGCCGGGCCCATGAACCAGCTGGCGGCGGGCTACCAGCGGCCGCTCTCGCATCCTGGCGGCGGCAGCGGCGTGGCAGCAGCAGCGGCTGCGGTGACAGCTGCCCAGCAGGAGAAGGGCATGTTCAGCATCAGCCAGCTGAACATAGAGCTCACCGAGGAGCATGTGGGCAGCAATGGTCGCATGGAGATCACCTGTCTGTCCACGATCCCGGCCACAGTAGGACAGGGCGAGCAGTATGCCGACTATAAGACGTACTCCGTGAAAGGTGGGTGTTATTTTTCTACAAATTATAATTTTGGCTATACAAATAATTAAAGAAAAAAGATTTATTTAAGAGTGGAAAGTTTTTCGAGGGCAAACCCTTGAATTTAGAACGCATATTATCTCGGCCCTCGGGGCGTATGCGTGATTTGCATGAATCTCGGCGCCTACATGGCACTGGATGTACATATGTATGTCTCCCTGTGCCTGTGCATATTTACTTTATTTATTTTATGCCGCGTAATGCTATGCAAGGCAAATATTTGTTTTTGTAACGCGCCAACTGAAATTACGACCCGTGAGCTCATCAAAAAAACGTCCTCGACGCCGCAAAATTATGAAATGTATGATGGAATCACGGATGAATTTCCACAAAATAAATTAGTATGATAATGTAAGCGGGAGCGCATTGTTGTCTTCCCTGTCAGAGAGTGAAAGCCAACGAGGAATTTAAAACAAAAGTAAACGGCGCCATTGTCTCAACTGGCAGATTAGATATTTCGTCCTTGAAAGGGCCCCTCTCTCTCTCTTTCTCTGTCGGTGTCATATGTTTTCCGTTTGTCTACGTTTAATTTTCATTTACTCAGCCGAGCCAAACAAAGGTTAATTTATATATTTGCCGGCATTGTTTGCCTACAAGCCGGTTGTTAACACTAACGTCCCAGCCAAGTCGTTCAGGCCCTGTTGTAAATTGTCCCGAATTGTACGAAATAATTTACACATTACCAGGCCCATGACTCACGACGCTCGTTTCCCATCAGTTCGCCTCGGGCTGTCCGTGGTCCCTCCGACCTTCAACCTCTTGGTCGGCCCAGTTTGCCACAGTGGCCGAGTGGCTGCCGACTGTCACTTGAACCAAGGGGCGTATACGTGTTATTTATGTTGCGTGAAGTGCGTCATTTGTTTGGGCCACTTTGCAGCCGAGAATGCTCCAGTCTGTAATTGTTTCTTATGCCGCCCTAAGGGGCTGCTGCCATCTTATGCGAAAACTTTTCAGCGCCCGACGACTCTCAGTCAGATCACCGCGGCGACCCTTCTTGCGGTTTCCTGCCTCGTTCTCGGCGGTAAACCATTTTGGCTAGATAACTTGGGGGCTTATCACTGTCCTGAATTATTCATTTTACAACATCAACTTTGCTTTTCAAATTGATTTTTCCTTGACCTCTCCTGCTGTGAGTGCGATTTATTTTAAGCCCTAATGTTAAAGCTATTAATGTTTTGCAAAAAATCAGAAATTGTTAAGGAAAGTTGTCAACTTGTAGAACTTTTTTAGGTAAAGCAAATTGCAGGTATTAAATCTGTATTATTTCTTTTAAATATTTAAGGAATTTTCCTAATTTTCATTTTGTTTTTCTGTGAAGCAACCCAAGAATAATTACCCAGCATTGTTTATCACCTTCTAAAGCCGTTCGTTTTCCATTTTTTCCCTCTACTTGCAGTTGAGGTTGAGCGCCAAGTGGCCTCGTCCACGTCAACGGCTCCGCCCAGCATCGGGATGGCGGCGCTGGGCAACGGTAATGGACATGGCAACGAGACCTCCGCCGGACGGAGGGCGCACGGTGGGGCGGTGCTGACGCACCTGTGGTCGCTGGCCCAGCTGCTGCTTCTTGTCCTGCTGCCCCTGAGCTACTAGAGGGACAGCGCAGGACACAGGGAACGAGCCGGGAGAGGGCGGAGAAGACCACCGACATACTCGCACACTCTGCACGGCCAATCCAAGGGCAATCACATCATCATGATCATCATCATCAGTGTCCACATCCACATCGAGGACAAAAGCTGCATCGGAGAAACCAAGTTGAATTTTTTGTAAATTGTATACCAAATTTTTAATCTGTTTGCAAGCCAAGAGAGAGTGCTCGATTTAGCAGGAAAATTAGCAGAGAGCTCAAAGGGGCAGAGAACAAAGGACAAAGGATTGGGGGAATGGTACTTTTTTGCATTTGTCCTGCTCGCCTTGGCCGGCCAATTTAAATAGTTAACTTGTAAATAACTGCAGATGACCGAGGGAAGCGGCCGAGGAATTTCAGCTTGTCTAGTTTTTTGGGTTTTTGGTAGTTTTGTGCGGCCACAGTGCCAAAGAGAATGTTTGGTAATTAAGTTGCAGGCGGAGGGGAAGCATAGTTCTGGCCAAGAATAAGCATTCCCTTCCACTTTTTTTTGTGGGGAGCACAAGGATAATTTTGTACAGCTAATTGAACACGAGAGGAAGAGAGAGGAGAGGGGGACTCAAGGCCCCCCCCAAACTTTGTGCTCTTGAAGGTCAGGCCTTGTCAGAAGTTTTTTGGGGAAAATGCCGCTTCCCCTCTGGGAAATCCAAATGCAAACAGCCAGAATTGATTGGGTTGAAGGTTTTTTAGGCGTTTCAAAGCAGCCGCTACGAAGCAAGTACCTAAAATGCATCTAAGATCTTACACAGTGCAGTGGGAAAGGACTAACGAAGGACAAACTGAAACTGAAAACTCACAAATCGAAAACGAAATTAAAGGAGACATATTTTTTATGGTATTGTAGCGCTTCGGCTAGTCAAGGATCAGTCAGGGATGTGGCAACTGAGGAGGGTTAGGCTAAGATTGAATTTAAGCCCCAGCCAGCAGCAGCAGAAAGTTAAACCTTAGCCCCTACCAAAGTATCCCGGAAATAAACGTTTAAATGTAAAATAATTAGACAGTTAAACCAAGAAGCTTACAGAAACAATCAGTGTTGAAAACATTTTGAGAAAACCAAGACGACAAAACAAAAAACAAAGGGACAGGCGGAGCGAGAAATGGCCCCCAATGAGACGGGGCAATAAATGGCACCCAACATGGCGGCCACAAAAGCAGGGCAGGGCGCCGTCTGCGGCGCGTGGCGACCCCGGAGAAAGGGTCAAGACCCGGCGTTGGGGCTGGGCCACTCCGCTTATTTATTTATTTTCATTTAGGCAACCTTATTTTCGGTTCGTTGTGTGTGTTTGTAAATGGTTATGTCGTTGCAATGGAGCGTTTAGTGTGTAGTTAGGAAAATATTTGCCGTTGCGATTAATTGTTTTCGTTTTTTCGGCCGCTTAGGGGAGTTAAAGCACACAAATCGCAGTGCTTAAAACCAAGTGCGGATGTATATTTAGGAGCCCGCTTTAAGTGTCTATGGCTAGAGGAGCATATTTTAAACACACGTAGCATAACAATGTAACTATGTAAAGCAAGATGATAGAGGCAACCGCACGGCAACACTAAAACACGGAAACCCCGGCAAAGTAAATATATGTAAAGCAATTAGTGGACTAGTCTATACCCTCTATACCGTATATACTATATATATATATATACACGAAACCAAAATTAAACGAGCGTCTTGTGTAATGTGTATGTAATTAGGCTTCTATTTTTGACTTCTACTCGACGAGCGGTGGCGAACCCAAAGATAATGTTAGTAATACAATTAAGCCTGCGATGTTCTCCTACGAATCAGTTGAAGCAAACCAAACACTTGACAATTAACAACTGCAAATTGCAAATCTTGCCACAGTTGAAACATTTTCCCCCGGGTTACACCGAAAGGATAATGCTTGAACGGACTACAAAACATTTTTTATAAATGAAATATATGTACTTAATTATGATAATGGTGACATCACGTGAATGTAATTGAAAACAAAGTTCATATTATGTATGAAAATATGGGTAAAATGTCTTATGCAGGTATTGACGTCTTCCTATGCTACGCTGTCTATTATTAACAGAAAAAACAAAACAAAAATTGATTACATTTATAAATTATACATTACGATAGGACTGCATGCAAATTTACTGATTGCATGCACTAAGAACTAAATAATAAATGAAAACGAATAACAAATAATTAACACTTATACACCACAAAATGGAAATGCTTTAACCCATGATTATTCCTCTGTTTCTAGTCAAAATAGTAGTTTTAGTATCGATATTATGATTACGAAATGCTAATTTCAGCCACCATTCGATTCCAGATAATTTGATTTGATTTGTGAACCGTGGCGGGAGCTATTTCCCCCTCACCTATGGGTTTGTGAATCACTCGTACTAGTAAATGTTTCCCACCAATCTACGAACAAGTGCAAACACCCCATCACACTCGCCTACACACAACCCAGTTTCCAGTCCCCTGGAGTACCCACTCGATGTCATCCCCCCCACTTGTCTGCTCGTCTGTATAAATATGCAAACTGCGTGTTGTCTACATTCGAGAGTCTGTTGTCTCGGCATATATCTGCATGAATGTGCATAATTGGCCCAGGACTAGGACTGGGAGGAGGACTAGGAGTCCTGTCTACTAATTATGGGCCATGCAGGCACTGTCTCTCTCTATCGAACATACTATATAAATGTGTATCTGTGTAAAAACTCTATGTTTATATAGATCGAGTAAGAGTACATTAAGTGTGGCAGCAATTCGCAAACATATCATAAATGTTGTAACATTTTCTCAACGCCAGAGAGCCGGGTCTCGCGCCAATTAACATTTTTCATGCTAAGCATATGGCATTTAAGCCGTTTAACTATAATTGTTTGTTTGTTGTTGAATGGCATTCGTATTCATGTCGATGGAATGGCATTATACAAACCCAAACATTATATTTAAATGTTGTATTTTGATAGGTCGAAGAGGCACGACATCTGCGGCTTTATCTTTATCATTTCACTCACATCAAAATCTTCCAATCACACATATCAAAGGGCATAAAATTATACAAACAAAAATATTGAAATTATGTATACAACATGGCATGAAAAGGAGGTGTATAAAATAAATATATAAATATATATTTATAGAGAAAAGGCATTATTTATTAATTTAAAAAGAAAACAAAAAACACTTACTCCACAAAAAGCTTTAACTTTTTGTTCCCATTGTTTATCGGAGACACATTGATATAATCGCACAAAAGCATAAAAAAGTATTTTGATATTGGATTCAACCTTGTTTTGATTTCCCTCGATTTGTATTGTATAAAATGTTTTAAGTCTAAGAAATTGTCTAGCGAAATAGCTTGACTACTGATAAATACTGAATCCAATTGACACAGATCGAACTCGATAAACGTAACATAAACGTAAATATAAATATAAATATTTATTTATAGATACAGACATACCAAGCGAAGAACTGCAACCTATGCAAGTCACACACAAAATAACTGTGGAATACGTGTATTATTATGAGTATACTAATGCTAAGTACCACGAATATTAACCAGAATCACAGCCGAGCGGCGGCTAACTAAGTGTAAAGTTTAAAAGGTGTAAAAAATTGAAGCGAAGAACAACAATTACGATTACAAACTCAACCCAAAAATTATGGCGCCTACTGCTTGGCCAATCTACTACACTGAGAAACAAAAAGGGGATATATAGCATATTAAATATACATACAGAATACGAATATTTGTGGTAAAGAGAACGAACTAAAAAATAAATGTTGAAAACAAAGGGCCAAAAGCGTTTCATTCAAGGACCAGTTAAGGGGCACACGCCCTCCAAGCGGGCCGAGTAAACAAAGAGGGTCTGCTCTCCTCCTTCACTCCCCAAAAACCAAGAAAACAAAACAAAACAAAACCAACCAAAAAAAGAAAAGGGAAAATAAATGGCAAATGTGGAAAAACACAACGAAGTGGCAAGAGCAGGAGACAGGATTTTGCGGCAGAGGACCCCACAAGTGCGTTAAACAAACTTGCGTAACTTTCCGTTTGACGAATATCCTTTTAATCCTTTTAAATGTGCAGGGAAATTGAAGGAGCGCTGCACAAACAAAGGGCGGCGTAAGCGAAAGGACACATAAGGTCAGAAGTCTCCACGAAATTACAGAGGAGATCGAGGGGGCCGGGAGTCGGGTGCGAATGCTCGGCAATAATCAACGAAAGGATAAACTACGGAATAAATGGCGAATCAAGGGTATCAAGGCCGTAAAACACATCCGACGAGAGCCAGTTCCAGGGCCACGGACAAAGCCCAAGACACAATGGCCGAGTATTTTCCTTTTGCCTCAATCCCATTCCCCGATGGGGATCAGCGGGGCCGAGGATGAGCCGTCTTTGTCTGTCCCAGGACATGCCACAAAGGTGCAACCAGCCCGGCTGCCTCATTACGAAATCAAAGTCCTGTACACACAGGGAACAGCGGGGGCCTCGGCCTCATTCTGTGTGCTTCTGGTGACAGATGCGAGCTATCGATTCCGCATTTGTGTGACAGACAGGACACTGATTGGTGGGGGCAGGATGGCAGGATGGCAAGCTGGCAGGGGGAAACGACAACATTGCATGGAAATGAGCAATTAACGCCCGGCCATCGTTAGGCCGGACCAATCTGGCTATCGACGAATCAACAGATTTTCTGCGGAGCCATCAAAAGGGTTTTCCGACGACTCTGGCTTGATTAAGGTATAAATATTAAATTAGCAGGGCAATGGCAGTGCTGCTGCTCCTGCTTCCTGCTGACGCTCTTTCCCCTCCCGACATTGCCGTTAATGAGGCATGGCCCTGCCAAGTGAAGGAGTCAGACAGGATGTGGTTTGTTAAGAGGTTCGTTCGCTGCTTAATTATACATGGCAGCGCCCAAAAGTCGACTAATTAATATGCAGCAGTCGAGCAGCAGCAGCAGCAGCAGCGGAGCAGAGTGGCCCGGTTAATGAGCCGAAACTCTCAGCATGTGTGCCAAGTTTCGACAGCCACCAAGGCTCTCTGTTTGTGTGTGTGCAAATAACTCAATTTTCATAGAGCCAGCGAGCCCGCGGCAAACACCAATAAACACTTTTTCGAACAAATCCCAAACTATTCCACAGCAAACCACAGCAGCAGCAGCAGCAGCAGCAGCAGCGACAGGCGCAGTAAAACTTTTTGACAGCGACAACATGGCGTACAACTGCCAACTGCAAGTGCACTTGGGTGTGGCCCTCGTTCCCTGCCTTTGATTTTGGCCAGAACCCATTGCCACCTGCATGGACGAGTTGCCGAGGTTGCCGAAATTAACAAAAGCGCGCAACTTTGTTGGCTGGCCCACAAAAAACAATTGCAACAGCAACTGTCTCAAGCACATTTCAATTTACACCCAAACCCTACAAAGTTGCCGCCCGCCTGCATGCGGACAAACGTCAAAATATTTAGTTGTACAGCCGCAACTTTCGCTTCAGAAATTGAAAAGAAATATTGGTTAGCCCGTGGGAGCGAAGGCAAGTGCCGCCACCCCCGAAAGTTTTGCTTAAATCGGAATAAAAATGGTTGTGGCTGTTGCATTGTTTGCCAGCCATCCGGCGAGTGTTGCCATTGCCCACCGCAGCTGTCAGCCGGCGAGATTGAAAGCGGCGTTGTATTTGCCAAATGGTTCCATAAAACCAGCGATTTGTGTTTGGTTTTCCCCCAGAGGACCACGGAAAAAAAGCGGGTTTAATTCGAAGGAGCTTTCGTGAAAATTGCACTTACAACGCAGCCTAAAAGCATGCCACGCTCTCACAACGTCAGCTGCCAACGGGTCGTATACGCAACTTAGGCTTCAATTTTTGAGCCTTGAATTTGGAATTTTAATTAAACGTTAATTAAGGAACATACTTGTTGGGAACTGAAGAAAATATAAAAATAAACAAGTAAAGGTTACTATTTTTAGTCTTTGGGTTTTTAAAATTTAATGCCATGCTCTCTGATTATTTCAAACTTTTTTATTTTATTTCTGACATTTTGCTTGTAAAAAATAAACTTTAATATAAAAACCAAATACCTGCTACCACTGACAACCCTGAACTTGTTACTTGACTTTATCCTTAATGAATCTGCCCACTCTCCCTCAAGCAAGACTGGTTTTTTCTGCCACTAACTTGAAACATTTAAGGGCCAAAGTAAAAACACAGGAAAAAGGCAAATGTTGTGATATAAATGCACTGCCTTACGGCTTACACAAATGTCGTGTAATATATGCAAGCATTTTATAATTCCCCCCTTTGTGGAGGAGCTCCCTCCTGGGCAGGGTGTCTCCCTTTCAGCTTTGTGGAAAACTGCTGATATCTCTGGGCGTCAAAAGGAGCTTTTGCACGGACGACACTTGAGAGTGCCGTGAATGTCGTTTTAATAATTTATTTTGTGCGCACAGCGGGCTGCTCATTAACACACACACACCGAATACACACACACCCCACCCCCCGCTGCCACGCACAGGACACGCACTTGGCAGGCTCGTCGTTGTCGTCGTCATCGTCGATTCGGTCGGCTGAATGCTGCATATCACCTTAATTACAGGCAGCAGTCTGGGCGCAGTCAGACGGCAAATGGCAGACAAGCTAACAGCGTTTATGGTGGCCCAAATTGCCAGGACCCCCCCTTCGGTACCCAAGCTAGCTCCAGGACATATTGTCGCTGTCGTTACGCCTTAGCGATTCGCCACTGTAGCTGGCAGAAAGAGCAACGGATTCAGTTTGCACTCGACTGCTGATAAGCGTGCGATTCCTGCAGGGGCACACACTTAGCACACACAGCACACACCCATCGCCTGATGGCCATGAATACATGCACCGTTGAGTTGCGTTTATATCGGGCTTATGTTACATCTAAGTGAAATTTAAGGACTCCACTCAACAGCATACCAAATCCCCTGCATAGTTCATGCCAGCTTGGCCCTGGTTAGGGCCATGTGTGCTGCTGGTGCTGGCATTTCGCATGATGAGTTTGCCATCCACGGAAGCAGGAAGCCATCAAGGCAGAGAGCTGTGTGTGTGTGCTCACACCCCCGGAACACCAAAGGGTACACAATCTACTCGATGAGTGTCGTCGTCAGCTGGCGGGTCACAGATCACAGGAGGCGAGGCACCTGCAACAGGACGTTGCCACTTATACAGACCGCAACTGGCAGTGGGCTAGCAACAATGGCCACCCTCATGGTTGGACACAGACTCAGGTATTCAGGTATTCATTCCATGTACCCTTGTTCCCAGCTAGGAACACAAGTAGTACCCTTTTCCAGGGGCCACCACTGCCAGGCCATTGTGCAGCCACTTCATTTCGATTCTAATAACTCCAATTACAAATGGCGGATGGGATAAAGCCGTTGTGCATATGCCGGGGATTCCATGGGTGCTCCCCCCACTTTCTCTTCCCCTGCAACCATGTGAGGGGGCGGCCATTGGGTGGCTCAACTTGTTGCTGGACTTTATGGCATGCCAGCCGCTTTATCCCGGCTATTATTTCAGGGATTTTATGTGAAAGGACAACGCACGAATGCGCCGCCAGACGACAGACGACAGACGACAGGCACAGAGCCAGAGAGCCAGGATTTACTCGCAAAAACGAATCTCACCCAAAAGGGAAATGGCCGAGTCCTGCAATTATGTCCTGCTGCCCCAGCTCCCAATGAGTTTTCTAGTTCGCCGTGCGAATTTGTCTGCTAACAAATTTTATTCCTCTACATGGATACTTAGGGGCTAGTCGATTGCTCGTGATGGGGTTTGTGTGTGTTTCGATGCGATTGCTTAGGAAGCGTTACCGTTGGACATTCTCTCAAGGACCTCTCTCTCGCTCTCTATCTCCTTACTTGACGCGGAAGCGACGCAGAGTGGGAGGCAGGTAATCCTGGCCGGAAACCACATTGGCGGGCAGGTACTCGGAGCTGGGAGCTGCGGCTGCGACTGGAGCTGGAGCGGCGATGGCGGGCTGAGAGGCAAAGTTCAGGACGGGAGCACGTCCCTCGTTGGAGATGCGGGAAACTCCGGGCAGCTGGTTGTACTGGTTCTGGATGGCCAGCTGGGCATTGGCAGCATCCTCAGGGGTGCGGTACTTGACGAAGTGCACCTCGGGTTTGTTCACCGAGCTGGTCTTCAGGGCATTCAGCTGCTTGGCCAGGTTGGCCACATCACCCTGCTTGGTCAGGACATAGATGGCGGTCTCCTGCTGGGCGGACTGCTTGGCCAGCTGGAGGGCGGCCTGCTCGAAGCCACGGTTCTCGGGAGTGCGGATGAAGACGACGCGCAGGCTCTTCTTCAGGGAATCGGCGATCTGCTGGTTGCTGGCACCCTCGTCGAACTGCTCCTCGGGGGCGGCATAGCTGTAGAACTCCTTCTGGAACTCTTCGATCAGAGGAGCAGCCTGGGGACTGGCAACTGGGGCGCTCTGAATGGTGGCGGGAGCCTCAATGGGCTGGGACAGCACAGCCTCGCCGCTCTGCACGGGCTGCAGCTGGAGCTGAGGCAGTTCGGCGCCTCCGCCGGGCAGGAAGGACAGACCCTCGTCGGCATGGGCCACCGGCTGATAGTTGTAGCCCAGCTTATCGGCACTGCAGCTGGCAGCGATCAGGCAGAGAATCTGTGGCGAAAAGATAGGTATATTCGCAGCTGCTCCTCCTGGCTGGCAATCCCATAAAGACTTACGATAAAGGCGCGCATGTTTGACTGGAGCACAACGTACAATTGGAGCCGTTAAGTGGGAACTAATGCTGGGATTCAGGCCTAGTCTGGCTTTTATAGTTGCACTAACCCCTCCCACGACGAGCTCGGAGCTCGGAGAGAGACATCCACTGTTTAGGAACGACCTTGCCGTCGCCGTTGACTCGATTTCGGTGCTATTCGATCGTCATTAAAACGAACTGGCATTTGAATATGCATACTAGGCCTATCGCTCGTCTTGGCTTTGATTTAAATGCACTCTGCGCCGTTTATAAATATGCATGGCTGCGATTGCGAATGCTCCCGCTGCCGCTGCCGTGATGCCGCTGCTGCCACATTATCTAATTGATTTGTGTTGGCTGCGACAGGCCATAAAAAACTCCAGCTGGATGCTGAGTCTCTTCGAGGAGAAGGGCAAACGGCAGCCACTGTGTTGAAATGTTTGGAAAACAAACGGCTACTGGTTACTGGCCGGTCGTCTGGCGATATCATCTGACGGTCCCGGGTCGCCGACGGCCGAGGGTCCGCTCTGGGCCAGCTTAAGCCGGTAATTATAATTTTCATAATTTTCCACAAGTTCGCGTTTTTCGCTGGGACGTCAATCTCTTCGACGGTTCGGTTAATGAAGTTCTTTAACTAATTTAAACTTTTTCGGCATCGTTTGATGGCCAAACAAAATAAGAATTTAAATTGTAGAATACCAGCAGCTGTGTGGGAGTTGAGAGAGGTTTCCCAGAAGGAAAATGTGAGAAAAGAAAATGTGAATTTGTAACAACAAAAATTTAGGTTACTCTCAAGGAGCTGAGGCTTTTGTTAGGATAAATATGGATTACGAGATCTTGGAATATATAGAGAGTTAATATGCAAAGTTCTGTGTCAGGAATCCCTGCAAATATATTGGCATTCACCTAACTTCCTGGCAACTGGGCCCCTCAGCGGCAATTGGCCACTCATCGTGGCTATTAGCCGTGCCCAGCTGCATAGCCAAACTCCCACCAAAAAAGGCGATGAGCAGCAGCGCCAAACAAAAGCGAAAGCAGAGCCAAGCTGCGCCTAATTTGGAGATGGCAGCCAAGAGGCCCCTCGAAAAAAAGACGAGGAAAAGATTGGAAAACACGCAAACTTGGCAGCTGGCTGGATGGAATCCGAGCTTTGGACCTTGGACACACCTGTCCCGAAATTGCAGCAAGTCATGAGGTGCCTGCGGCCAGGAAGCAGCCAGGGATTAAAGCAGAGTTGGCTTGTCGTGCAGATACCGCGAAATAAAGAAGGCTTTGCGATGCGGAGGAGAGGGACAGGGAACGAGGATGGAATGCGATGCCGGCAGCTTTGACGTGACTGGCAAAGTTTTTGGCAGGCACCGCTAACGAGCGGCGCCGAGGACCAGCTTCTCATGTTGCTCAAAAATGCTTAAACTAAAACTTGCTCAACAGATTTGCAGCGATGTGGGGAGAGGGAGGGAGCGGGGACTCGAGATCCTTTTTACGGCTGCACTCCGGCGTGTCATATGGCAGTGCCAGCTCCGCCATGAAGGTGGAAGTGTGTGTTTGACCTTTGACACTAAAACAATTTGCAAAGCGAAATGATGTCAGCCTCAGTGTCCTGTCGCCCGTGTCGCAGGTCCTTGCGCAGTGGCGTAATTTAGTTGAAACATTCTTAAAGCAGCGCCTGTCGTAAAACCCCAGGATCCCTTCCACGCGAGGCGAAGGAGACGTGGCTCTGCCAGCTCATTAAAAAGTTTTCCAGCGACAACCTCGCAACGCCGGCGACATTTGCTTAAGAAAACATTTGCGGGGCGGCCTGTGGGCGGCAGTCGGTTACCAACACCTTAATGATTATCTAAGAGATACTTTGAAGATTATCCACCAAGTGCGAGGGGGGCGAGGATGCCTGGCCAGGAACTCAGAAGTAAAACGTTACGGTCTAGGGCTGAGTAATTAATTATTCATAATAGCAAGGCTATAGATACACAGCCTTCCCGGCCCAACACTCTTGCCATAACAACTAAATGTTTTCTGATTGAAATTTAAATTAAATTTGTGTGTTTACAAGAACCCAGAAATTCCAAGGACATTGAGTAAATTATGAGCAGCGAATGAAATCAATTCCTCTTTTAATTTGTGTCTAGCAAACTGTTGAATATTAATAGAAGCATTTCTTTATAATAATAATATTTTTCACAGAATTAAAACAAAAACCATTATCTTTTGTTCACAAATTGCTACGTTTTTAACAACTAATTATTTATAAATTATTTAATATCCCTCATTAAAACTCTCAAAGTAAATTATATGTCTGCCAACCTAATTATTTATAGCAATAAATCAATACATCATTAAATATTAAACGAATATCTCAGTAATATTTAATCAAGTCGCCTACTTAATTATACCAAAAAATTCCACCAGCTGTTGGAAATATTTTTACAGGCAACACAAACACATTGGCAATGGAACTGTACTAATTAGCATTTAATTTAATTAACTCTTAAACAGTCTTTGGCACTAGGCTCCAGGTTCCTAGAGGAACTAGCGTCGCTTGCCCGGCGGCAGGTACTCCCGGAAGAGGGCCTGCAGCTTGGCCATCTCCAGATCGCTGGCCAGCTCGTGGGTCTCGTACTCGGCGCTGTTCTTCGGGCGGATCTTGAAGATCACAGGGGCAGGACTTGCTATCGGTGTGTTTAGGCGCAGGACATCCGCCTTCTCCACGGCATGATTAATGGTATTCCCCGGCAGCCGGTCGTAGTCGCTCCTGAGAGCACTCAAAGCTCGGGTCACATCCGCCGGAGTTCGGTACTTGACGAAGTGCACCGAGGGCTGATGGTTGGCCGCCTGCTGCTGGATGGCCGCCTGCTGCTGGGCCAGAGCCGCTGCATCCGCCTGTCGCTGAAGCACGAAGATGTCCAGCGGATTGCTGCTCGCCAGCTGCTTGGCTGTCAGGGTGAAGAGATTCGTCTCCGGGGTGCGAATGAAGACCACCTGCTGGGGCGGAGATAGCGCCTGGGCTAGCTGGCGAGCCGCTTGCCAGGGAGCCGCCTGATCCTCCTCCGGGGGAGCTGCGTAAGTGAAGTATTCCGTGGCCACTGGCTTAGCTCTCTGAACTGCTGGCAGGTAGACATCCCCAAGGGCATGGCTTGTGCCGAGAAACAGGCCGAAAAACTGAGGAAGAAACCCACCAAAATTAGTAAATCTTATAAATCCAGCTGTCCATAGATCCAACTCACCAGCAAGGAGATGGAGTGCATGGCTGGGTTTGTGCCGCAGCAGCTCGACTTTTTGGCACGAAGCTCGGATCGGTTATAATCCAGTCCCAGCAACAAAACCATCCTTATATACGACACAAACAAATATCGGTTCGAAAGTAAGCTGACTCGCGGTCTCGTTATGATTTTATTTAAAATTTTATTTCTTTTTTTAGTATTTCTTCTGCCTTTTTGCATTTGCCTCTCTGTTTTCATAAAAGATTTCTGCAAACGTTTGCTCTGGTTTTGTGTTTGCCTGCTCCGATTATCCATGTTAATGTCGTTCAATTTTGAAATGCTAATTTCTGGGCTTGCAAGAGCCCCGGACAAAGACTGTGACCCAGCTTGAACTTGAATTTAATTCGCATAAAATTTACAAATGAGCTCCCAATTTGAATTAGTTATCAAATATGTTTTTCATATGCCCCATTGGGCACATCTCTCTCCCATTGTGCTGGCCATTTGTTATGACTTCCAGCGCGCTTAGCTCCACTTTCACTCGCCCCCGGAATTTTTACGGCCGACATTTTATGGCTACTGATTTGTTAATTTACACGTCACTCTGAGCCGGGCTTAGATCTGCTCTGGCCCTCGGCCAGCATCTGCGATAAGCCGCTTAGCGCCGTTCACAACTCCGGCTGATGATGGGGATGAGCAGAGGGCAAACACTGGTGGCCATTCATTGATGTGATGTATCTCTCGTCTTTATTGGCAGCTACAACTAGTCACACCCCGAGGGCGCAGTCTTATGGCACTAATTTAATGTCTTAATTTGGACTCAGACTCAGACTGAGACTCAGAGTCGTCGTCGCTTGGCTGGCACAGGTGAGGGCAGGTAAGACCTGGAGGCGGTCGCGGAGGAGGTGGGAAACACCATGCGACTGCCCGACCTTCGTCGCTCGTTGACCCTGAAATCGATGCGCTGCGACCTGGCCGATCGGTAATCCTGACTAGCATCGTTGTAGCTGGCGGAGAGATCCTGCTGGGCCTCAGGCACTGGAGGCAAATCGATATTTCCCGCTAGTGCTCCTCCAGTGGAGGAGGCACTGTAGCCCTGGGCAATGGAGGAGTAACTGGGCACTGGCGGCAGATAGCCCGGCGACGGCTGAGAGGGCGGCGGCAGATAGCCTGCTGAGGGGACTGGATACTCGCCAGGACGCTGAGCTGCCTCCGGATAGTATCCCTGATCGTATTGCGGCTGCTGCTCCGGGTAGTAGCCCAAGGAGGAGGCCTGTCCCGGCTGCGACACTGCTCCCACTCCGCCGTACTGCGCCTGAATGTGCTGCTGGGCCTGGGCCGCCTCCGCCTCCGTCCTGTATTTGACAAAATGAACCTGTGGCTTGTGCTTGTGCTGTGCCTTCAGGGCGCTGAGTTCGCTTGCCAGTTCGTGGGCATCCGTCTGCTTGTTCAGCACGTAAATGGCCGTCTTGTCCTCCGTCGTTTGCTTGGCCAAAGCATTGAGGGCACCCACCACGGCCTTGTTCTCCGGCGCCTTGATGAACACTACCTGCAGGTTCTTCTGGGAGAGAGACGCCAGCTTGGTCTCCACCAGGTCAGCCTCCTCGGAGGAGTCGTAGGGCGCTTCGAAGGCATAGAAGTGCTTGTGGAAGTCGTGGTCCTCCTGATACTGATTGTTCGGCTGTGTGGGATACTCCCCTTGGTTGTCCACCGATCCTCCGTAGCTATTCTGCTGATACTGGTAACCCAGTTCCGCGGAACTGCCAGCCAGCAAGGCGAGAAACTGGGACAGATCAGAGACACACACCATTAGCATAAGCCAAAGACCTTGTCGCTAGCCTCAGGTAGACTCACCACTATTCCCAGCATGATATAACCGCGGCGAAGAGCAAAAAACATTTGTTAGACAATCCCCGTCGGGCAAAGCATTTTATAATTTCAGCCGGCGAACCCAGGTAGCCAAATCGGGAGAGCGTCCCGCCTTTTAGGGCAACTAGTTCAATGTCGTCCCAAATGAGTTACAAAATTGGCCAGTTCCCAACGATTACAACACTTTTTGGATTTGTTTTCTTTATATTAACGATAAACTTTATTTTTATTTTGGGAAACAAATTCGAAATTCGCAATTTTTACAAACTAGGCAACAGGTCGCAGCGAGTGCGTAGGAATCGTCGGTGTGACGGGTCAGTCTGAGTCTGTTTCGGAGGTCAGTGAGCTGCTCTTTGCCTGCTCTTACTGGCGGAATCGCAGGACGGAGGCGGGCAGGTAGGAGCTGCCGGGAGCCGAGGGAGCGGCCACCTCACGGGCAGCGGGCTGGGAGGCAAAGTTCAGGACGGGGGCCACGCCTCCGTTCTGGATGGTCGAGGATCCGCCGAGCTGGTCGTACTGCGACTGGATGGCCTGCTGGGCGTTGGCAGCGTCCTGCTGGGTGCGGTACTTGACGAAGTGCACCTCGGGCTTGTTGTTGTTGTTGTTGCGGATGGCATTCAGCTTGTTGCTCAGATCCCCGATGTCAGCCTGCTTGTTGAGCACATAGATGGCGGTTTCCTGCTGGCCAGCCTGCTTGGCCAGAGCCACAGCGGCGTTCTCCAGGCCGCTGTTCTCGGGTCCCTTGATGAAGATCACGCGGAGAGCCTTGTTCAGGGAGCTCTGCACTTGCTCGGAGCCGGCGGGCTCGTTGAAGGCGCTCTCGTCGGCGGTGTAGGTGAAGAACTCCTTCTGGAGCTCGGCCTGGGGGGCGGCGTAGTGAGGAGCCTCGCCAGAGGGAGCAGCCTCAACGACGGCAGCCGGAGCGAAGCTCTGCTCGGCGGGGGCGCTGTAGGCGGCCTGTTCCTGGCTGTAGGCAGGTCCTGCCGGGGCAAAGGAGCTGGCCACAGGAGCAGTAGCCGCAGGCTGGTAGTTGTAGCCACCGCCGAGGGAAGCGGCGCTGGCAACGGCAACGAAGCAAAGGGCCTAAGAGGAAAGAAAAGGATCAGGTTTAGCTGGGAGATCCTCTGATTAGCCTCCAGTTACTCACAATAAGGACGCGCATCTTGGCTGGTTTGTGTGTAGGTGGATAACTCCGCTTGGATTGCTGGATCGAAGGCAAGTATGTCCAACTCCACGACGCCCACGACTTTTATGCGAAATCGCTGCAGCCTGCAACTCTGCTTATTTTTTTCTGCTGCTTAATTTGGTTTCTTAATTGGTTGTCTTTGATTTTGCACCTCATTCCGAGCAATTCCCTCATCAGCTCCACCGATTCCCCTTCGCTTTTGTCGCCATTTGTTTTACTCGACATTTTGTTGCTAAAATCTCTGGCAAAATCGGATTTGGAGTTTGGATTTTGGGTTTCTGTACGCTGTGTTTATTTATTTATCTATATTTTTTATGATTTTTCTGCTTATGCTAATCGGCCGTAGTGGGTGCTCTTGAAAACAGAGCTGTCGCTGACCACTTTGGCGCTTTGTTATTGGCCATTCATCCGGCCAACTCCACTCTGTTATCACTCATGCATTATGCAGCATCTGCGGCTGCGGCTGCGGCGGCGGCTGCGGCTGCGGCTTCTCGGTTCCGTCTTGCAGTTGCCATAAATTTGGTCGCTAATAGTTTGTCTAACCTTTTACTTCACGCAGATTAACATTTTAATTATGATAAAAAACGCTTCGTCCCAAAACATGTAAATTTTTTATTGATTTCCACTTGTATTCCATTTGGCGCCGTCGCTTTGGAATTTTTATGGCCACCACTCTCGGGCCTGTAATAAACGCCGATCTCTGCAATTTTTCACCCGCCAGCAGTGACAACTCTATACGGCAGGTAGCGCCGTTCCCACACTCCCAGGACAGAAATAGCCACAAGTTTTGGTTTAAAAAAAGAACTGTATTTGGGGTTTCGTTCGACAAATCAATAGATAACACAAAAAGTCAACAAATGTCATATGGCAGTGGGGTTGTGGCTGTGGAAGCCATAGAAGCTACGGGAGCTATGGCACTCAGCTTAGCGGCGACGGAAGCGCAGGCGACGCAGCACCGACGAGGGCAGGTACGAGTTCTCGGGGATCTGGGCCTGGGCCTGGCGCACGGGTCCGGCGGAGGCAAAGTTCAGGGCGTTGGCAACACCGCCGTTGATGGCCTGGGAGGAGCCTCCCAGCTGGTCGTACTGCGACTGGATGGCACGCTGGGCGTTGGCAGCATCCTCAGGAGTGCGGTACTTGACGAAGTGCACCTCGGGCTTGTTGTTGGTGTTGCTGCGGATGGCGTTCAGCTTGCTGGCCAGATCTCCGATGTCGGTCTGCTTGTTGAGGACATAGATGGCGGTCTCCTGCTGGGCAGCCTGCTTGGCCAGGGCCAAGGCGGCGTTCTCCAGGCCACGGTTCTCGGGTCCCTTGATGAAGACAACGCGCAGACCCTTGTTCACGGAGCTGGCAACGCGCTCGAGTTCCTGGGGCTGGTCAAAGTCCTCCTCGTTGGCGGTGAAGGTGAAGAACTCCTTCTCGAGCTCACCAGTGGCAGCGGGGGCGTTGTAGGAGACGGGGGCGCTGAGTCCAGCAGAGCCAAGACCAGCAGAGCCAAGACCAGCAGAGCCAAGACCAGAGGATCCCAGTCCAGAGGATCCCAGTCCAGAGGATCCAAAGTCAATGGAGCCACCGCCTAGACCGCCACCCAGACCGCTGTCCAGGCTGCCGAAGTTGCTGCCGCCACCCAGGCTCAAGGAGCCGCTGCCGCCTCCCAGGCCCAAGGAGCCGCTGCCGCCTCCCAGACCGAGGGAACCGCCGCCGCCTCCCAGGCTCAAGGAGCCGCTGCTGCCGCTGCTAGGAGCGAAGGACAGGCCGGAGCTGGAGTGGCCCACGGGCTTGTAGTTGTAGCCGAGCTTGTCGGCGCTGGCGAATGCCACGAGGCACAGGACGATGAAGGCGCGCATCTTGCGAGGGATGTACTGCTGGTGCTGGTGCTGTTGCTGTTCTAGTTGGAGCTCCGGAGTCGGAAGTCAGAATGATGTCGGCTAGAGCCGCGGGGGCATTTATATGGCCCGATTCGATATGGGCTTCAATCAGAACGGACGCTGACGACGATGACAGCGTGCTGGAGATCGCGATAAGGTTCGCATTGTCTGGGCCTAACCTGTTTCTCTGTTTTTCTTTTTCCGCGCTGGCGGAGGCTGGCTATGGCTCTGGCTACGGCTCTTGGCCCGGCCGAATCAGAAGCCGAGTCAGAGGCGGCGTTGGTGGCAGCAGCGGCGGCGGCGGCGGCGTTGATTAAAATTTGATGAACTTGCAGCTAGCGGACAAACAAAATTTTTATGCTAATCGGGGGACAAAGGGCTCCGAAGCAGCTCCAAATTGTCCGACTGTGCAGTAGCCGCGTTCTTTTGTTCGCCCATTTTGTTATGCAAATCGCATTGGGGATGATTGAAAGTAAGGCCCAAGTGGAGCTCCGACTGCGGCCAGTCGTTGTGGGCTAATTTCCCGGCCTAATAGTTTTAAATTGCCCGCCCAATGGCTTTGGCTCTGGGCATTGTCGGCTGTCGAGTGCAATTTGTCAAGCCGCTCGGAGCCATCTCAATCGCCGATCGATCCGTGGGCGCCAAGTAGCCGCTAAGCCATATGTTATACGTCAGACCGTATCGCCGGCAGAGGAAACATCTTAGGTTTCCGCTCATTTGCAATTTTCACAAATATCTCGACCGGCGACGGACTCATAATTCAGCGCGGGGCGGAGAACCCGTTTGCCAGCCGAAACTCACAAACTTATGCGAAAATTCCGAAGCTCGGAAATCCAATTCAAATCGATATCGAAGATAGCTGCCATGCCTAGGAATGTGAGCCAAGAAGATCCGCAATTTACATTAAAAAACAACATTTATTTCGTATTAAAATCTCAACAATAACGATGGAATGTCTACGAGTCTAAAGGGGCCTCAGAACCGCAGGCGGCGCAGAATGTTGGCGGGCAGGTAGGAGCTGCCAGGAGTCGCTGGTGGCACATACGAAGAGATGGGAGCGGTGGCCTCGTGCTGGACCTGGGCGGGAGCGGGCTGCGAGGCAAAGTTCAAGGAGGAGGCCACGCCGCCATCGTGCGACTGGGAGGATCCTCCCAGCTGGTCGTACTGTCCCTGGATGGCGCGCTGGGCGTTGGCAGCATCCTCGGGAGTGCGGTACTTGACGAAGTGCACCTCGGGCTTGTTGTTGTTGTTGTTGCGGATGGCATTCAGCTTGCCGGCCAGATCCCCGATGTCAGCCTGCTTGTTGAGCACATAGATGGCGGTCTCCTGCTGGGCAGCCTGCTTGGCCAGAGCCAGGGCGGCGTTCTCCAGTCCCTTGTTCTCGGGTCCCTTGATGAAGACCACGCGGAGGGCCTTGTTCAGAGCGCTCTGCACCTGCTCGGAGGCAGCGGGATCGTAGAAGTCACCCTCGTCGGCGGTGTAGGTGAAGAACTCCTTCTGGAGCTCGGCCTGGGGAGCGGCGTAGTTGGGAGCAGAGACAGACTGGGCACCCTCGGGGGCACCGATGGATTCGGCAATGGAGGCACCGGGACCAGCTGAGAACAATCCAGATCCCGAAGAGGAGGGACCAGCGGCAAAGGCTGGGGCGTCGTTGCTGGCCAGTCCCGAGGGCTGGAAGCTGAGACCCGACGCCGAGTGGGCCACCGGCTGGTAGTTGTAGCCCAGCTTGTCGGCCCTGGCCAGGACGGCGAGGCACAGGCAAAGGATTACCGAGAATTGGCGCATGTTGTTGAGTGTGGGAGCTGGCTGTGGAATGTGATGCTCTGGCCAGGTGCCGACGCGGCTTTTATGCAGATAGAAGCTGTCGTGCGGAGCCTTTGCCGTTATGCAAAGCGCGCTGCATAACGCGGTCTAATTATGCCCATCCCCCGCCACCCGCCGCCCGCTCTTATTTTCATTTTCATTTTCGTTCTCGTTCTCGTTCTGAGGCTAAAATATGCAGCCAGCCGGCAGACTGCAAGCCACTCGACTTTGGCTAGGAAGGAAGGCGGAGAAGTGTCCATGTCGGCCATAAAACTCATATCAAATTCAATATGCTGCCTCAATCAATAATTCTCGTCGTTCGGCGACCAAAACCAGAGCCCCAACCTTGCCAATTTGGAATTTTCATGTAGCTTTATCGTTGAAATCAATAAAAATGCGGCTATAAAAAGCCGCGGACACGGCCCGGGCATCGTAAAACCCCATTCGGGGCAATCGCGCTGGATGCCCGGGTCCGAGGTGTCCGAATCCGGCCGGGATGCGGCCAAGTGTCGCCCAAATCGGTTGGATCGCAGAGCAAACAAAACGTTTGACAGGCCGTTTCACATGCAAATGAGGCGCGCCTAGTCGCGTTACTGTCGATGCTGCGCTGCCAAAAATAAATATTTTAACGATTCGCCAAATTATTATTGCCTTATTCAGCGGCTTTGTTTTGTCGACTTGTCTCTCGGTCGCGCTGTGGCTTCGGTGATTTCTGTGATTTCTGTGATTTCTGCTTTATGCTAATTATGCGGGTGGTGGCGGGCGACCTTCCGCTCGTCCGCCGGAAGTGCTTTGCCGCGTCGCAGCGCAGCGCCCTCATCGCTAAATATAGCCGCCATCTTGCGACGCCATCTTTGGGCCGATGGCTAATTAACAACTGCACTGCTGCGCCTTGTCAGCGCCGAATCAGTTAATTCGATAATTGGGCTCTTAATAAATTACTTGGCGCCATCTGATTTGGCAATCCGAGTCGGGCTCCGAGCCGAACCCTCTAAATTATAACCAAAAGCTCGCAAAACTGGCCAATTCTGGCCGCGGCTTCGTCTAATTTGCATTGAGCTTTCCGCGGAGCCACCAAACAGGGTTTTATGTGCAGAGCCATGCAGAGATTTGCAACCGCAGCAGCACTGTGACGAATCGTAAAAATATATAATAGCGAAGCCGCATTTTAATCGGTTATTTATGCATTTTTAAGGCAAATGTGAACTCTTCATAATTCATATATATATCGAATCATAATGCAGCCTTTCTGCCGAAGAACTGAATCTTGCACCTATAAAAGCCAAGTCAGCGGCTCGTTCAGACAGTAACAAATCATCTCTCCACCCCAAACAAGCAAACATGCGATCCTTCCTGGTCCTCTGCCTTATCGCCGTCGCCACAGCCGACAAGCTGGGTTACAACTACCAGCCGGTGGCCCACTCCTCCTCGGGACTTAGCTTCCAGCCCTCGGGACTGGCCAGCAACGATGCCCCAGCCTTTGCCGCTGGCCCCTCCTCTTCGGGATCTGGATTGTTCTCAGCTGGTCCCGGTGCCTCCATTGCCGAATCCATCGGTGCCCCCGAGGGTGCCCAGTCCGTCTCTGCTCCCAACTACGCTGCTCCTCAGGCCGAGCTCCAGAAGGAGTTCTTCACCTACACCGCCGATGAGGGTGACTTCTACGATCCCGCTGCCTCCGAGCAGGTGCAAAGCGCTCTGAACAAGGCCCTCCGCGTGGTCTTCATCAAGGGACCCGAGAACAAGGGACTGGAGAACGCCGCCCTGGCCCTGGCCAAGCAGGCTGCCCAGCAGGAGACCGCCATCTATGTCCTCAACAAGCAGGCTGACATCGGGGATCTGGCCGGCAAGCTGAATGCCATCCGCAACAACAACAACAACAAGCCCGAGGTGCACTTCGTCAAGTACCGCACTCCCGAGGATGCTGCCAACGCCCAGCGCGCCATCCAGGGACAGTACGACCAGCTGGGAGGATCCTCCCAGTCGCACGATGGCGGCGTGGCCTCCTCCTTGAACTTTGCCTCGCAGCCCGCTCCTGCTCATGCCCCGGCTGCCAGTGCTCCTGGACCCAGCTACCTGCCCGCCAACATCTTCCGTCGCTTCCGTCTTTAAGCGCGAACGATTTTCTTTTGATTTGTTGTCTAGTTATCCTGTTGAATTATTGTAAAATAAAGCGAAACCTGAAAAATTATTATGAATTTGTATTTATTTCTTAAAATGATTGAGTTTTTAATTATTATTTAATTAATAATTCATGAAATATAATAAAATGGGGAAATGTTAGCGTTTTAGCGTTTATCAAGCATTATTTTGACGCGATGAAACAGTCAAGACACCTGTAGTCATTTAATTACATTTATTAAAACACTTTTTAATATTATATTATTTTTAAATTTAATGTAATATTATTAAATATCTCTATATTTTGCTGGTCAACTTCATAAGCAAATTATTCAATTTTTATTAGCAAATAGTTAAGTTTTTATATAAACAAACAATTTATAAATTATACAAATTTCCGTTTATCTGAAAGTGGAAGGAATTAACCTAGTTAATAATTCATTTCCTCAATACATTTTTAATTGTAATAAACACAACGAAATCTATATTATTTGTGTAGAAATATTTAATCAATTATTCCCAAACATATATAAAATTTTTAATGTCATCTTTTAGCTTTTATTGGTATAATAATTTCATCAAAATTATGTTCAGATACAGAATAGCAACATTATCTTAAAGTGGTTCAACTTGTTGTGACAAAAATAGAGCTTGAAGAAGCTACATATGTTCGCAAATGTACACACAAAACAAAAGACTTAGGCAACGAACTTGACTGCAGAAGGAATAAGAGCGAAAGCGCCATTAGCGACCAACGTTGGAACTACAGCTTGTGGGCGAGGGGAAAGAGAGGGAGAGAGCGCGATGGATGAAGGATTCAGACGACCCTTTCAAACTATATTTAAAATTATGTTTTAAGATTGCAAGGAGTCATTTTCGAACACAATAATCATTAATCTCAATCAGCATTAACAGAAGAATCGATCTGGGCATATACTGAATTTTTAAATTGCAAATTGCGAAAATGGAAAATCATACTTTGGTCAAAAATGCACCAATTTAAAATCAGAAAGCAATGCTGTGTTTATTTTTTTTACCTTAACAAACCTGCAAACCAAATTAAATGATAACATTTTTATTTAATTTTTAAAAATTTTAAAAACAAATATGCGAAACCAGCTTCAAGCTCAAAAAAAAGCTTAACAATAATAGAAAATTCGATATTCGGCTTATAGTAAACTTTAAAAGTTGAAATAAATATTATAAACAAAAATTTAAGTAGGTAGTTTTAAGTAATTTGCATAAATATTTTATATAAATACCATCTAAAGGTCAACATTTAATAAAATATATAATGCAAAACATATACATAAACTTTAAAAGTTGAAATAAATATTATAAACAAAAATTTAAGTAGGTAGTTTTAAGTAATTTGCATAAATATTTTATATAAATACCATATAAAGGTCAACATTTAATAAAATATATAATGCAAAACATATACATACATAGTAATTTTAATATACACATTTCTAGCTTTTTATATTTGATAATAAAAATGTATTTATGCATTAATCAGTTTGCTTGTTCATAAATTATTTAAACCCAATTTTGCAGGTGTTATTATTCAATGATTATGACACCAGCAATATATTATAGGACTCTGACTATAAAATCCAGCCTATATCGACATCGATATGGCATCAGCAATATATTTTTAAAAATTACTTTATAAACAACATATTTTCTTCTATAAAAACCTATTCAGGTTTTCTCTAGAAAATTAAGTAGTTCTCTTAAAGGTGTCCCAAGTGGACATCTCCATCATCGGGAGACTGCTCCATACTGACGTCTCCAGATGCTGTCGGCGCTTATATATGGAGGATTAGCTGGGAATTCCCAGCCATTTGAAACAGGTTCCCGCCGAGTTCAAAGAAAACTTCCGACATTCCTCATGACTTTGAACCCAAAACTAAAAAGTTGCCTCACATTCTAAACATCCACTTTCGATGGCGAAAAAGCCAAAGCAAGCGAGCGTCAAGAATTCATAAACTATCAATGGAATCAGCATAAGAGTATGCATAGATTTAGCTTTTATCGATTCGTAGGCGGAACTCCAAGAATGCATCACATTGTGCTCGGATTTAACGACCGTCAGAACATTTATGGCGGCTTTTACGCTTCTTTTTTGCTATTTTTCGGGAAACGGGTTCTCTGATAGTTCTGCAGCATTTTCCCCAGTCGAATTCCGGGGCAGTTTTTGGCCCGGTCAAGAGTAGAACAAGGTGGCGGCGGCGGCGGCGCCTCATCTCGAACCGGTCCCCCAGAACGCGTCTGCAATTGGACAGAAAGTCCGGGCTTGGGGTCGCCGACTGGATGGATTTGGCCAACTGGATGGAGTGTTGGGATAGTTTTGCATAATCATTTCATAAGCGCACCGCTTTGCATAAAAAACTAGTTGAGTTATGGAGCAGCCCGACGGGAATGGTGTTCGCTGCTGGCCATTGTTCTGGGGCCGTTCTAACAGGGTATAAAAGCTGCGCGCCGCAGCCTCAGGATTCAGTCTTGGCCTTTGCCTGTTCAGCACACTTAGCAATCCACCAAAATGCGTTTCCTCATCGCCTTCTGCCTGATCGGCGCCGCCTGCGCCCAGTACAACTACGGAGCCGGAGTTGGCGCCGCCTCCGACAACGTTCCCAGCTTCGCTGGTGGAGTCAGCGGAGGAGCCGGTGACTACGACGCAGCTGGCAGCAGCCCGGGTGGCAGCTACTCTGCCTCCGGCGAGCTGAACAAGGAATTCTACACCTTCGAGGCTGACGAGAGCCAGTTCGACGATCCTCTGGCCGACCAGAAGATTGCCGGATCCGTCAACAAGGGACTGCGCGTGGTCTTCATCAAGGGACCCGAGAACCGTGGCCTGGAGAACGCTGCCCTGGCCCTGGCCAAGCAGGCTGCCGAGCAGAGGACCGCCATCTATGTCCTGAACAAGCAGACCGACATCGGAGATCTTGCCCAGAAGTTCAACGCTGCCCGCCAGAACTCGAACCAGCGCCCCGAGGTGCACTTCGTCAAGTACCGCACTCCTGAGGACGCTGCCAACGCCCAGCGTGCCATCCAGTCGCAGTACGACAACCTCGGCGGCTCCAGCCAGAACATCCACGGAGGAGTTGCCAACGCCATCAACTTTGCTTCCGCTGCCCCGGCGGCACCCGCCCGTTATGGCCCCAACTACTCGGCGCCCGCCGCTGCCACCAGCAACTCGTACCTGCCCGCCAACATCCTGCGTCGTCTGCGCATCCGCTAAGGACCCCACCCGCCTGGCACTGACTGTTGTTAATGTGTTGTAGAATTTGTAATTGAATAAAAACGAAAATCCAAATGTAATTCCCTGTCTCTGGCCTGGCCTATTATTGCATTTTTATGCTCATGTCTCGCGGCTTTATCGCTTTTCCTTATAATAACATTTATGCAAAGCTGAAGTGCCTGCGAGCGCGAACAAAAGCCGATCGCTGCCTACTTTGTAGGCGGAAAAAACATTTAGCTGCGTCACCGCTTTGTCTTCGAGAAGCTGCGCCGACAGCCTCGAAGTCCGGTGCGTATAAATGATACCCGTCGCGGCGGTCACTGGCAGAAGCAATCTGAGCTCCAAACCAAGAGAACCTCAAAACTGAAGATGCGCGCCTTCATCGTAAGTGACCCAGTGGCCAGGACGCCCTGTCCAGCGACCATAACTAACGGATAACCCTTCGTCCCGATTTCTATAGGTAATGTGCCTGGTGGCAGTCGCCTGCGCCGACAAGCTCGGCTACAACTACCAGCCCGTGGGCCACTCCAGCTCCGGCCTGTCCTTTGCTCCAGGCAGTGGAAGCATTGGAGGTGGCTCCATTGGCGGAGGAAGCCTAGGAGGTGGCTCTATTGGAGGAGGAAGCATTGGCGGTGGCTCCCTGGGAGGTGGACTCCTGGGAGGTGGCTCCCTGGGAGGTGGCTCTCTGGGAGGAGGAAGCATTGGCGGTGGCCTAGACTCCGGCCTCGGTGGCCTCAGCGGTCTGGGAGGTGGCGATGCCCTTAGCGCCCCCGTTTCCTACAACGCCCCTGCTCCTACTGGTGAGCTCGAGAAGGAGTTCTTCACCTTCTCCGCCAACGAACAGGACTTCGATGAGCCCGAGCAGCTGGAGCGTGTCTCTGGATCCGTGAACAAGGGTCTGCGCGTTGTCTTCATCAAGGGACCCGAGAACCGTGGCCTGGAGAACGCTGCCCTGGCTCTGGCCAAGCAGGCTGCCCAGCAGGAGACCGCCATCTATGTCCTCAACAAGCAGGCTGACATCGGAGATCTGGCCAGCAAGCTGAACGCCATCCGCAGCAACAACAACAACAAGCCCGAGGTGCACTTCGTCAAGTACCGCACCCAGGAGGATGCTGCCAACGCCCAGCGCGCCATCCAGTCGCAGTACGACCAGCTGGGAGGCTCCTCTCAGGCCCATGATGGTGGTGTTGCCAAGGCTCTGAACTTCGCCTCTGCTGGTCCCGTCCAGAGGGCCAACGCTCAGATCCCCGAGAACGCCTACCTGCCCACTTCGGTCTTCCGTCGTCGCCTGTAAGGACTTCCTATCGACTTTGCTATGAAGGCTTGCCTTCCCTTGTTAAAACTTGTTGTTGAAACCTATTGATAAATAATAAAAAAACATATAAAATCGAATTATTTTGTTGGTAATTACTTTATGGGATTTTATGTATTTTTTAGAAAAGACGAGATATCGGAAACCAAAAAGGATATCATTAATTTTTCCATTTGCTTTGCTAGTAAAGCGTCTGTTCTTTGTTTGTCCAAGATTAAGCAGCTTCCCTTTGAATAATTTAATCATTCTCTAGATGGATCTTCTCTAAGCTACCCTAGGATATTATTTTTATTCTCCTTTTCTTATTAAATTCTTGAAGTACCAAAGTACCGAATATTACGTATACGTAATATCCCATCAACTCCCAAATGTAGGCTATGTAATTTTATGAAAAGCATTTAATCGTCTTAATATCTTTCACTTCTGAATTAATTATTGCTTTTTGAAGAAGGTGATACACTTCATTTGCATTTGTTTTATTCCTTACGAGTTTAATATTTTTAATAATTTATTAAAGATTAAAACAAAACACTTTACCAGCTCAAAAAAAATGGTTGCCACTTCCGCCATTTTTTGGTTATAAAACCAAATTATTAAAAACAAAATGGAAACAATATTTGTAAATAAAAACAAAGCTTATTTTTAGCACATAAGTTGAAAAATGTATACAAAATGATTTTAAAAAAATAAAAACAAATTTTCTAAATAAAAACAAAGTTTATTTTCAGCATTGAACGAGTTAAAAATATATTAAAAACAAAAACATCTGCGGGGGCGGCGTTTCAAACACCTCATTAGAGAAACCGCTAATTATAGCGCTTGAATCATGGCCATAAATCAGAACTAAGCAGATGTGTCGACAACGATTATGATAACTAAACGCTGGCCGTTGAGTCGGAAAACCCAAGTGCAGTCGTCCCACAGCCAACAAGCTGCTCGCCTTGCCGAAGAATTTGTGAGAAATATATTTATTTTATATATTACCTAATTATGACCCATCTGCATGATAAACTCATTCCGGCGTGCTCGCGACATATTAATTTTATGATTTTATATGAATTCTTGTAAAATATTGCAAGAAACTCGAATCGAACTCGAATATTTGAATAACCCACGGCGACTGGTCCACTGCCCATTGAAAGGCAGCCGAAAAATTCCACAACATAAAATGAAGAGCCGGCGAAGCCCCAACAACCTTTGTAGGCGGCAAAACACAGTGGCATCAAAGCGATTTCCATGCAGCCAAGACGCCGCGGCGGTATCTTTGTCTTTATCAGCCTCCAAGATGGATTTGTATAAATAATAAAGATCGCTCCCAGCGAAGACAGAAGCAGTTGATGCCTCAGACCGAAAGAACCCAGCAAGCTCAAGATGCGCGCCTTTATCGTAAGTAGATCGGCCGAGGACCAAGGACTGGACCGCCAGGACTAACCAGGATAACACTCACCACACTTCTTTCCCCTGTGCCCCTCAGGTCCTCTGTTTGGTGGCAGTCGCCTGCGCCGATAAGCTCGGCTACAACTATCAGCCCGTGGGCCACTCCAGCTCCGGCCTGTCCTTTGCCCCGGGCAGTGGTTCCATTGGAGGAGGAAGCCTGGGAGGAGGAAGCCTAGGAGGTGGCTCTCTAGGAGGTGGCTCCCTGGGAGGCGGCTCTCTAGGAGGTGGCTCCCTGGGAGGTGGCTCTCTGGGAGGCGGCTCCCTGGGAGGTGGCTCTCTGGGAGGAGGAAGCATTGGCGGTGGCCTCGACTCCGGTCTCGGTGGCCTGAGCGGTCTGGGTGGCGGCGATGCCCTCAGCGCCCCCGTTTCCTACAACGCCCCTGCTCCTACTGGTGAGCTCGAGAAGGAGTTCTTCACCTTCTCCGCCAACGAACAGGACTTCGATGAGCCCGAGCAGCTGGAGCGCGTCTCTGGATCCGTGAACAAGGGTCTCCGCGTCGTCTTCATCAAGGGACCCGAGAACCGTGGCCTGGAGAACGCTGCCCTGGCTCTGGCCAAGCAGGCTGCCCAGCAGGAGACCGCCATCTATGTCCTCAACAAGCAGGCTGACATCGGAGATCTGGCCAGCAAGCTGAATGCCATCCGCAGCAACAACAACAACAAGCCCGAGGTGCACTTCGTCAAGTACCGCACCCAGGAGGATGCTGCCAACGCCCAGCGCGCCATCCAGGGACAGTACGACCAGCTGGGAGGCTCCTCTCAGGCCCATGATGGTGGTGTGGCCCCCGCCCTGAACTTCGCCTCCGCCGGCCCCGTCCAGAAGGCCCAGGCCCAGATCCCCGAGAACTCCTACCTGCCCACCTCTGTGTTCCGTCGCCTGCGCTTCTAGAGCGGCCAAAGGCTGGACTCGATTCGCCCGAGCGAATCTCGACTGAAGAACCCCATCCTCTGCTGTTACCCCTTGTTGACTAATGCATAATTACACCAATAAATTTGAATTTTAAAATCGAAATCCAAACAAAGGCCCCTTTATGCGTTTGTGGAGTGGCGTTTTTATGGCGCTCTTGCTCTTGCCATAGAAGTTAATGGTGCATTAAAGCCGCCTTGGCTAACTTGTTTGCGGGTTTGGGTTAAATATAAACAGTGCCCTTCAGACTATAAATATCTCGCCTATCGAAGTTTATCGCCGGAATATCGCGATAAGGAAGGCAGCTTGAACGAGAATAGATTTGGGGGCAGGTTTCCTTTACGAGCGGACGAGCGGACGAGCGGCTTTAAGCGCTGACTCGCCGGATGCCAATACAAATCAATGGACTAATTGTCTGCCAAACAAAACTCGCATGCCGCCAAATTAATTGGCTACAAGATTAGATCCACCCACTCGGAGCGAAGGAATCATTAATATCTCGTACTCCCGGACTGGTTCCCTCCCGGTGACAGCCCAAGGCCGCTGGCTGACAGTTAGGTGACCTGGTTTCCGAGGTGGCCCCGGCCGTGTGTCACGTACAATTAGAAAGGAATCTCAAGTGCAAGCCGCACAGAAGATTTATGTCCCATCGAAACCTGATTAGCCATAAAAGCAAAAATCTAATCATTAATTTTATTAAGCTGACGATCACTTTTTTGTTGAAATCATTAACAAATAAGCGGTTCTGTATACATATTCAAGTCAATATAACAAAACACTCGGATTGCAAAAGTCGAGCTTGGAGCTCGGAGCTCGGAGCTCGGAGCTCTCAGCTTGGACATCTGCATAAATTATAAGCCAATTATGGGTGAATCACGACTGGACTCGCATTCGGCTTGGACTCGCACTCGGATGCGGATCGCACTCGGTCTCGGCTTCAGTTTCAGTTTCAGTTTCGGTTTCGGAAAGTCTCATCTCAAAGTCAGCAAAGGCGGCACGATTGATGCTGTGGCTCTGCTCAAAACAATGTGTTAAATGTGTTAAGAGCGAAATTATGTTAGCAGATTAACAGCATTCCGAAAACCCGATGGCCGATGGCCACCGGCCATTCACGACTCACGATCCGAGAGCGGAGATCGATGATTGCCGCCGACGGGAACTCCGTCTCAATTCGACCAGATTTTCTAGTCTAATTTCAAGAGTCTGCGTTGGCGGTATAAAAGCTAGTTAATGCAGATTTGGCCAGCATTCTTCTAGAATACTTTGTTAGCAGTAGGCCAGTAGCCAGTAGCCCAATATGCGTGCTTTCCTCATTCTATGCCTCGTGGCCGCGGCCAGTGCCGGTCGTTTGTCCGGCTACAATTACGCACAAGGCGCTGGAGCCACCATCTCTGGTGGAGGAGGAGGTGGCGGTGTTAGCAGTGGTGGCCTGGCCGGGCCGGTCAGCTATAGTGCTGCTCCCCAGTCTCAGGTGCACAAGGAGTTCTACACCTTCTACGCCAACGATGCCGACTTTGAGGATCACGATGCCGTCCGCAAGGCCCTCGCCTCGGTGAAGAAGAGCGTGCGTGTGATCTTCATCAAGTCCCCGGAGAACCGTGGCTACGAGAACGCCGTCCTGGCTCTGGCCAAGCAGGCAGCCCAGCAGCAGACCGCCATCTACGTGCTGCACAAGCAGACCGATATCAATGAGCTGGCCCAGAAGTTCAACGCCGTGCGCCAGAATGCCAACCAGAAGCCCGAGGTGCACTTCGTCAAGTACCGCACCCCGGAGGATGCGGCCAATGCCCAGCGCGCCATCCAGTCGCAGTACGACCAGCTGGGAGGCACCAGCCAGAGCATTAACGGAGGCGTGGCCAATGCCATTAACTTTGCCTCCAAGGGACTGGCCCCCTTCCGCGCTGCCCAGCAGCAGGCTCAGCCGCAGGCACCACAAAGCGACTACTTGCCCGCTTCGATCCTGAAGCGTCTGCGTCACTAGAACGATCAGCTCCTTGTTAACCCTTCCCGTTGTTTTTGAATAAAATTTAGTAGATTTTGGTTATTTAAAAAAAAAAACACAATTATAAGTTAAACTTTGTTCTTACTTTTGGAAAACTGCAGGGTTTTGAATTGCAGTCGCTTGACTGCTTTTCTATTTTATTTTATTTAAAATAAGTAAGAAGAAGTTCCTAAAATATGTTTTAAATATTTCTAAATAAATATTTATATGTCTACGCAACAAAATTGTGTTTTATTTATCATCAGATAATTATAATCTATCAACGAAGCTTAAAAAACTGATGCTGGCTCATGATTAAACGCCATTAATTAAGGGGAACCCTCGCTAACATGACCCAAAAAAGAAACATGATTATGTTTAACTTTTCTCACGTTTAAATCAAATACTTTGGAGTTTTTTTTTTTGTATAATTATACTATAATTAAAACCCATGTCTATTATTAATTAATAATTGCGGCTAAATTAAAAGATAAATCATAGGTAATTATCTATCTATTACCAACCTATTAACCTATCAGTAAAGACTGTGAGAAAAATAGGCTCCTCTTTTATACACAAGTTTTGATATTAATCTTTTATGATTTTTCTCTATTTCTTTAAAAAATATGCAAATATAGTTTGCCCTTTAGATAGCTAAATTTAAATCATTAACTAATAAAAATAATACTTTGCTTCTCCTTCCCTCTTGATTCTGACTGCAAAGTCATGAGTTTCCTCAAAAATTCTTAAACTTTAAAGCAGCGGGATTCCTCCCTAAAGATATTCTCCATCAAAATGTTTTAAAATTTAAAAATGGAATTTATTTAAGCAATAGTCAACAATAACTAGGTTTTTGAAATCAGTCAAAGATCGCTGGCGATTTTGAATCGTTGAGGAGTCAAAACGAGCAACTTAGACGCGACGGAAGACGGAGGAGGGCAGGTACGAGTTGTCGGGCGACTGGGCGGTGGCCTGACGCACTGGGCCGGCGGAGGCAAAGTTCAGGACGGGGGCAACACCACCGTTGACGGCCTGGCTGGAGCCTCCCAGCTGGTCGTACTGCGACTGGATGGCGCGCTGGGCGTTGGCAGCATCCTCCTGGGTGCGGTACTTGACGAAGTGCACCTCGGGCTTGTTGTTGTTGTTGCTGCGGATGGCGTTCAGCTTGCTGGCCAGATCTCCGATGTCAGCCTGCTTGTTGAGGACATAGATGGCGGTCTCCTGCTGGGCAGCCTGCTTGGCCAGAGCCAGGGCAGCGTTCTCCAGGCCACGGTTCTCGGGTCCCTTGATGAAGACGACGCGCAGGGCCTTGTTCAGGGCGGAGGAGACGCGCTCCAGCTGCTGGGGCTCATCGAAGTCCTGCTCGTTGGCGGTGAAGGTGAAGAACTCCTTCTCCAGCTCGGCGGCGGGGGCGGGGGCACTGTAGGAGACGGGGGCGCTCAGGGATTCGCTGCCACCGCCAAGGCTGCCGAGGCTGCCCAGACCGGCACCGCTGCCAATGCTGGCGCCGATGGAGCCACCACCAATGGAGCCTCCAATGGAGCCACCACCGATCGAGCCACCTCCGATGGAGCCACCTCCGATGGAACCACCTCCGATGGAGCCACCGCCAGGAGTGAAGGACAGGCCGGAGCCGGAGTGGCCCACGGGCTGGTAGTTGTAGCCGAGCTTATCGGCGCAGGCGACTGCCACCAAGCACATAACCTGCGGGGGAAGAGGAACGAGCGACGTGGTAATCCTTGGTATCCTGGAGGCAATCTCACGCCGAGAGTATACTTACAATGAAGGCACGCATTTTGAATTTAGTTCTTTGACTTTGAGCACTCGGCTGTGTCTGACGTTTGCATCACCGAAAGGTCCAATATTTATACGAAAACCACGGATCGGTGTCACCGGACTGCGCTCAAGTTCATGCAGACTTACCACCATTTGTTGTTGCTTCTCTGCTCGGAACTTCTTCGCCGCCGCCGCCGCCGCAGCCGCCAGCTTTTGTCTCTCGAAATGCTATCCACCTTCGGCCGAAGAGCTACTCCGGCGATGGTGGTAAAACAATGGCTGTGCCGTCGCGAACAAAGCGCATTCTTGCAAATGGCGGCGTCGCCATTATGCAAATCGGGCACCGTGCATCGGAGGCGAGCCGAGGTGTAACCAGGCTCTAGGTGCTGGGAGCTGGAAACTCGTTTCGGCCGAAACGAGACTATAAATGGTCATGCTATCAGTAAATGAAATGATTTTCTTCATATTTTATATGCTAAAACACTGACACGAAACGAGTTCGCGGCGACTCTGGGTTTTCTACACTTTTTAGTTTTTTAGTTTTTTCAGTGGGTCCCCCCAGCCGCATATTTCTAGCTGGGAATTCCCAGCGATTATTGCGTCCCCTTTTGGAATTCGGTTTAAGGCATATATATATAGGTATTTTGAACTGGCCGATCTGGGGCTTGGCCATTCGCTCATCGGGTTACACTGAATGGGGGAAACAATGGCTTCAAAATGGATAGAAATCAATTTTCGCCAGCCTTTTTTGCCCAGCCATTCATCCATTCATCCATCCATCTATCAGTCCGTCCACCTGTCCATCTGTGGCCAAAAAAAACACGGCTTGAATCCGCAAAATAGAAGCCATAAAGTTAACAACCGTTGCGACCTTGAGGCTTTTACTGTTGGCCAGCACCCGAAGCCATTCGGAATTCGGCGGTAATCAGCTGGCGCCAGGCGACCATTTAATCTGATCAGCGATTATCACGTTTTTCATCATGGTTTATTGATATCATAAAAATTATTGTTTTTTTCGCCAACATCCCGGGCAGAAGCAGCAACAAATTCGCTGGAAACCGATTCGATTTGCATAATTAAAGAGCCCCGGCGCAGAAATACCCAAGATCCATATTTAAGATAGTCGAACCGATTTGCAAATCAATAGTGAATCGCAGTTATGACTAAGATATTGATTGATATCACGGATAACTATAGCGATGAGTAACGCTCCGATTGGGTCAGAGTGGAAAACATGACCATATTAGGCTGTGATATCACTGCGATTATATTGAAAGCATATCAGCTGTATATGTGATGTCACACAATCTGTAGTTCTGACTTTTCCGCTGGACCAAACAGAATCTAATCAAGATTCACCACTCGAGGCAATAACCTAAAGTCAAAAACAATTTGTCTTGGCTTTGTATGCGGCCCCACCTTTTGGCCGCTGCCGATCGACCAATGGCCGTTGGCCGTTGGCCAGATCTCGGCCCGCGTCCGTCGCTGGTGGCAATGTCATATGCAAACTAAACAAATGTAAACATAATAAAACAAACCAGCTACAATTTCAAGGTCTCGGGCGGCACACGCACATAAAAGATGCACGCAGCATCGACATAAAAAATGGTCAAAAGGCAGGCCAACTCTCACATTGCACGGAGAGAAAAAAAGGGTGGCTTAAGATGATAAATTCCTTTATTTTATTGGAGAAAAGATCTACTGAATTTGTTAATAATTATATCAAGCAAAATGTTTGACTTCTTTTGTTGCTTAACTTTTTATATGCATTTATTTATCTCTTTAAAAAGTTTATAACTATATATATTTTATTTAAATATTATAATTTATTATCACATTGTTTTCTTTAAATAAATAGGTTTAAACTTAAGTTAAAGTAAAGCATGATGTTCTCTAAGCAAGTGGATATTCTCTACACTCCTCAAAGCCATCAACTTCAGTTTCAGAAACCTCTTTAAAACCCACTTCAGTTATTGTCAGTTTAATTTCCAGTGTATCCCAGCCAAGAAGAGTTTCCAGCTTGGGTTCACAGATAGATAATAGCGGTCGGACGACGTTGGCGTATCAATAAATAAATAAAATGCGACTCCGGCGGAGGGGAAACCCGGGGGGACTTTGTGGCGGCGCTTTATGCAAATTGCCTTTGGGGTCAATCGATCTATTTACAAAATCTGTCAGTGTTTATTATTTTTTCGATTTTTCCTCTTCACTTCTAGACAACGGCAAGCGTGCCCCTATATTATTTTATTACCATTGTTCTGGGGACAAAAAAAAGCGACACAGAAATACATCCAACAAGCGCAGCAGCCAATGAAATTGTGCATTTAATTTATCCACCTGACGGCGGGCTGGTGTCAAAACCGGGCGGTGCCTTTCAGGTGCAAAATCCAATCGAATCTGTCACCTCACCATAAATTGGAGCATTAGTAATTTCCTTAAATCATAAGCTTTATCTGCGAAATTAGCAAGTTAAAGGCCGGTCGAGCGGGTTTGTTTGCTTCTTTCCTTTCTTTTGCAGAAATGTTTGTGCCGCTGACTTTTAAGAACTCTTTTACGACCCGCTCTTGTTCTGTTCTCCGCTTAATTCCATTTTTATCAAATTTATTTCCGCATACCTCAAAAAATAACAATATGCTTTGGCTAGCCGCAAAACGCCAAAAAAAGAAATCAAAGATATATGCAAATATATTAAATTTGATATGCAAATAACCGATATCAATTATTGCAAGCGCAAAAGCGAACCGAACTGAAACTAAACTAAAGCTTATGCTTAACAGAAATAAAAAATAAACAATATTTAAAACCTGGCTGGCACCGAGAGTGCTGAAAGGAATAAATCAAATCAAATTTCGCCGAGTTCGCCAATTTGTTTAGCAAATTGCGTTGGCGATAAAAACATTTTGTATTGACAATCAAACGGCAACGACGACAGATGCCGATTATTATTATTATTTGGCCAGCTAAGTGGCGGGGATTATTTACAAAAAAATATGAGCGTTGAAAGGGATTTCTGTTTTTGCTCGTTAATCAACGCGAAAAAGTCGCAGTATCAGGAAGGCAGTAAGTCAGGAGTCAAGCAGGCAATGTTTACTAGGAAAAACCTCTGGAAAAATAGTCCTGTGTTTACGGCCAATAAATTCCCAGCTTATTGTGGGTCATAAATTATTTTCAAGGTCTTCCAAGTACGCATCTTAAGACAGAGAGGAGGAGACTCATTCAAAAAACACAGTGCATATAGCTGGAGCTTCGTTTTATTTTAATTGCAAGCCTAAAGCTGCCTTCGCCTAATGCCAACATAATGTCCCTGTGCCACATCCAGATCCGACAGCACTTTACGAGCAACAGCCCGCCCGGGCCCAGTGCAAATTGTCGTTTAATTTATTAAACGGCGCGACTATGCCGGCTTTTAATATGAATATATGTGTGTGCGAAACACTAATTACAGATACACACAGTCGCACAGGGTGTATAGTAATTAGAAAATAAGAACACATAGGCGTAAATATTGTGCCAGTTCGCGTCTCGCTGGTTGACATAAATTTTTGGGCCAACACTGCGTATACGTAATGAAAGGCATCGGAGGCATCAGAGGCGGCAGCGTAGGCAGCTTTCGCTCTGGCTCTCTTTTAGGCCCACTGACTGGAGTGGCAGAACTATATAAGCCAGCCGCAGCAGGGCGAGGTCAGAAACTGGTTGGCCACAAAACTGGTTGACCCGACGCGACGCGACTATCACCTGGCCTGACCTGGCCTTTCCCAGCGGCGCATCCGAATTTATCGGCAACTTGAACTTGAAGATGTCGCCATCTCCATTTGCATTTCTAATGAAAACGTCACCAGAACCCGACCCTCTGCCCAGCGGAGCTGGAGCATTGTTTTCAGGGCAGAGTGGGAATTAGCATACTTACATAAGGGCCAGGTTGAGTGGCTGTGAAATATATATTTTTTACCAACTCTTTCAGCCAACTCTTGCCTTAATTAATTCTCCCTTTCGAGTGGCTAAGAGTGGGTCACAACATTACGCCTAATGTGTTCCTGTTACATTCCAAGTACATTTCGCCAAGTGTCCCGAAACTCGAGACGAGTGTTGACAATAATTTGGATTTTTAGCATGCTCTCCACTCTCACTCTCCACTCTCACTCGTGTTGCTAAATATTTTTGCAAGTAATTCCATCAGCTCGTTTGGAATTTGATTTTATGGCATGCTTGACTTTAACGAAGGGCGAGTGGCTCAGCGGGTGCACAGGGCGTATACTTGATACGCTTTAAGAAGCGGCCTTGCCCGGGGCTGTCATATTGGGTTTTCCTCTCCCACTCTCCCTCCAGCTACCACCCAGGCACCGCCCCTTTATGCGCTGCACATGACAATGAGTTGGAGACGAAGTCGAGTCCCGGGCCAAGCTGGAATATCGCCCATTGCCCGCACTTGTCACGTCCGAGTCAATGGGCATGGGTTCAGGACTCCGGGACTCCTGGGTGGGGGGTTACGGCAGCAGGGAGCGAGCGTTAAGTGATGCCGTGTTGTTCCGTTAAAAGTGACTTTAGCACGTGTGCCGTCCACGTCAGATCAGCATCAGAATCAGCATTGGCATCAAAGGCAGCAGCCAAACAGCGAAAAGTAGGAAAACGGGGAAAACTAGCAAACGATCTAATAACAATTCCTGGAACGTTCAAGTTCCTAGTTGATGCTGCGATGTTGCGTGGTTTAATCAATCAGCAAACTAGTTGCACGTGCCCCCCGGGCCAAGGACGAGGTGCAGGGAATGGGCACATTAGGCAGAGCCCCGGCTTAGCTGCCGCAATTTATGAACTTGGCCAGAGGCTTATTACTTACTAGTATTGGAAATTTCATAAATTATTAGCAGAGGTCGGTGGTTATCATGTTTGGCAAACATCGAATACGGGCCCCCGTTTGTACGTGAGCAGGTGACAGATCTATCAGACCCGCTGACATGCATATCCTGCGACGCATCCTTAAAAACCGGGCTCCAAACAGGTCGCAGTTGTTTCGTGTTTTGCCGCGCGTCACGTTCCAAATTTATTACACACAGAAATTCTTCAATTTGGCGTACGCATCGCCTGTCAACTTACCTCCATTTGGCTGATGGTTGGCTTGGGTTGGCTGTTTTCCAGGACGACTCAGCCCGGAATGCCGAGCGGAACTATTTAATTATCTGTCCTCGATTCGCAGAACTGTATTGATTGGTTGATTTTAGGAGCAACAGCAGCAGCGGCTGCATGACTCGGCTGTTTTCGTTCCATTCGCTGGCTTAGAAACTGGTCCTAATCTGGCCGGCATTAAGCCGCGTAGAACAAACAACCGCCGAATGTCACTTGGCAGTCTGATTGCGAAACAAATAAAAGAGCAAAAAAAAAGGGCCAGGATACAGGGACACCAGCAGCAGCAGGTTTGGTGGCAAGGTGTCGTCGCCGTCGTTGTCGTTGTCGTTGGCTGGTGAGCAGGATTTGGCCAACAGCAGGCCGTGACTGACGCTTATCAATATTTGCACAGTAACGAGGCGAGAATTTTTTTCGGCCGGCTTACTGGAAAGGCAAATAAGAAATTTCAAAGTAATCAAAAACTCATTGTGCTGCTGTCCTGCTCTAGGACCAGCTGCTGTCTTTGTCTAGATGAAGGCACTGGAAAATAAACTAGACTGATATCTATTTTAATAGGAAGTAAAAATCTAGGTGTGGATATTTCAAAGAATATATTTTTTTGACAACTAAAAACCAACCAAACAATAATAAAGAAACATACTGTGAACAGTTAAAGTTTTCCACAATTTTTAATAATTAATTATCCAATTAAAATTCAATTTAAAATAACTTTTATTCCATTATTTGCAAATGTGCTCTTTTTATGTACTTTATCCTTACATTTTAAAGCACTTTCTACTCACTTTAGGCCATGTTTTTCCTTGTGTATTGCTACAGCCTTTTTGCCAAATTTTCTTCCTCTGCAGGATGCAGGATTTTTTTTCCCCAGCAACTATATTTTTATGGCCATGCTTTGGTTATTGCAAATTGCAAAAGCAAAACGCCTTCGCACACATTGCCACTTAGCCCCGCATTCAATTGCCGTTAAGCGCGGATGCGGCAACCGCAGTCAACAACAACAGCGACAATAATAACAACAATGAGCGGCTTCTAAACACGACCATCGGGCCAAAAGCCCGAGTTCGCCACGCCTCGCAAAGTTTTTTAAAGAAATTTCTTTGCGCGACATTCAAGACGTTTTTATGTTTATAGTGTCCGCCCCACCATTGACACTTGTTATGAGCGGCGGACTGGATGGCATTTTGTACGCGGGATTCCGCATTTCGTGCCCCGGCCGCTTCGCTTTGTTCGCTTTTATATTTATTTATATGAAAAGTTTGGCTAGCAATTTGCGAGTACATAAAAGAAATTTGTTTTACGCTCTGCTATTTTGTAAAATTGCCACTTAAGCCTCAAGCGGAGAGCCACTTGCCACGCATTCTACGTGACGCCCGCCCGCGAGTTTAATAAGCAGTTAAAAAAAAAAAAGAGGAAAAAGGAAAATGGGGGGAGGAAAAGTGTTGCCTGCTTGTAGGCGCGACAGCGGAAATTTCCGGTTGTCAGCCGCCAGATAAACGCTCCGAAATTTATTGCCAGCTCCGCGAATTGCAGCTGTGATTGTAACTTCTCTGTGCTCGGTGCTCTGTGCTCCCGGCGAATGGCTGTCATTTGCCGTGTGATGGGTCTCCGCTGGAGCCCGATAAGCGGCGTCTCCGCCAGATTGGCACATGGTAATGACTTTATTAATGCGCACAGGCGGACCCGCTGCAAGACATGATTAATGTCGCAGTTACTCGGGGGAGTAATAATCCTGGCCGGGATTCGTAGGGGTTCATCGTAAGCCACTCTCACTTGGCTCTAAGTGAAGTGACCACCGCGGTGGTTGGTTGTGGCGTCGTTGTGGCGCGTTCAGCAAATATAAATTTATTGATCCAAGCAATTATCGTTAATTGGGTAAATAAACAATATTTCAGCCACGTATGAAAGGGCCCTCAGGTGAGTGGATGTCATTGTCCTGCCAGGGCTCCTGCCCTGCCCAGGTGGCAAGCGAAGAACAGAGAACAGAGAAGCAGAAACAAAAACACAAACAACTCGGTGGCATCATTAAGTCCTGGCTGGCTTAAAGTTGTGCCAAGTGAAAAATCCAACCACGAGCTCAGTGTAAGTGGCACTAAATCAAAACTGAAACTGGAACGAGGCGGCGGTGGAGCCACACTGGGACAGGAGTGTGTCCTCGGGTTGTCTCGACTCCTCTCGAGTTACAGACACATTGATGTATTTTATGTGCGTGCCGGGCCGAACAAGACAAACTGAGACGTGAAGAGAAATTACAACTACAAGCTGGCGTAATTTATATGCAGACATGGCCGGCACATTGCGAGACACAGCAGAAGGAGCAACTAGAGCGGCAGGACTCGCCGCAGGGGCGGGACATCGGACAGCAACGGAGCAGCCGGAAAAATCGAAAGCAAAGGAGCTCTCTGCAATATTGTGTGGTGAAAAGGCTACACGGCAAGAAGTGAAATGCAATATTTCCAGGAATTTGCATAGTCCTTTTGAGTATTCAGGAATAACTAACAACTCTTGAGCTAAATATCCCAGCTTTACATAGTAATTTTTGTAGACTGTTGATTGTTTAAGCCAACGAATGTCTAAATAGTAATAAATAAAAGCTCTAGTAAAATGTGGTTTAAATAATAAACTCTTTAAATGTTTACCCCAAAAAGAGTTTATTAAAAATGTATACAGTTTTTGTGTAAAAGCATAAATGGCCATTAGGAAACACTGGTAAACAAAAAAGAAAACAAAGTTGCCTGTCAATATTTTTTTACCCCCACTTGTAGTTTGTCAAGATGGAAATTAAATACATTTTTTGTTGAACAAATTTCTAAAAAATAATACAGAATATTCCCTGACTTGTATATTTGCATAGAAAAATATATTTTTCTGTGTGCAAAAGCCAATGAGAATCTGAATCCTGAATGCGAATCCCAAAGCGAATGCGAGCTGAGGACACGTGAATGCGGCATGAGAACGAGAGTATGAATGCCACTTGCTGCTTTTAATGCAATGCAAAACTTTGCGGTTGCTCAATTTAAAAAGTAAACAAAAAAGCTATGGCATGAATTTTTATGATATGCAAATGTCCCCCGACCTCTGCGCGCTTGACCGCACCCCCTGCTGCTGCGCTGCCCCGAAAATATTTACTCTCGGAAATACTGCATAACATTTATTCGCGTGAGAGCATAAAAGTCAGGGAACAGCCACAATTAAATGTTGATTAGACGCGGAATGGCTTTGGCCACGCCTCGAACGTCACTCGACGCGATATTTCATTTGCCCGCTGCGCATCATCAATTTGCGATGACAGTGAGCCTGCTCCCTGCTCCCACCCCTCCTGCAAAATCAGGAGTCACTTGAGTTCTTCTGCGACATGTGGGCGGCACCCGCACAATCAAACGCCCACGCCCACATCACCAGGCAGCAGCCAGAGTCCTTTGTTCGGGACCAAAGTTGCGGTGGTGCATAAAATAAAGACGCTGCGCGGCGCCACATAAAGATGTACTCTTAACGCCATCCTCAAATTGGTTTATTTTTCACACACAACCCACACACACCACCCACATACACCACACACACAACCCGCTCGATAAAACTCGCATTGGCGTATTTACAGCGAAACTGCTGGCACATTCAGATATGGATTGAATTTACAATTCAGAGCAGGTCATTGAAGAGGCAGCCCTCCCGTAAATGTTTCCCAATAAAACCGAGTTGAAAAGTTTCAAATTAATTCCCTAAATTGAGCTTAAATATGAGAAGGACCATATTATTACCACTTTTTCCTTAGAAACCCCTCGAATTTCTGCCTTTTACTCGCATACATTTCCTCCTTAATAAATGCCTGCAGGTGGGATCGAGTGTCCTTGCTCCCGCTGCGTAGGTGGACAGCTCCTAATTGCCAGAATTTATGAAATGCAATTTTTAGCCAACCCAAAGTGCCAAGTCAGCTCGTATGCTGTTGCAAATATTTTGCGGCTACCTGGCTGTTTCCTCCCACAGGACATGTCAACGGCAGCAGCTGCCTGGCTGCAGTTTTAAATAATTAAAAGCCAAGTTTGGGGCCTGTAACCTTGTACTAGCTGCGAGAATGTAATCTCCGCCTGCTGCCTGCTGCCTACCGCCCACGCAACAACTCGAACAAAATCTTGACAAGGAAAACAAATGAATCTCATTTCCGACAAATTTGAGCCGGGCTAAAAGATTTTGCCAGAGAACTATGAAAATTGCTTAACTTAAGTCCGCTGACAACTTATTTGTAGCCGTCGCATTTGCTGGTTTACGGCAAAGCCGCAACTAATTACAACAAAATTGTCATTAGTTTCAACTTGTCGGCCGCACAGCGGACAAAGTTTTTGTTCATGTTTTGCCACTTAGTCGCTGGCTTGGCTGGGCTTGGCTGCCATCTTCTTCGGTTCGTTTCCTCCCCGCCACCGCCGCCATTTTGCAGTTGTAATTTTTTTTGCGCGCTTCCGTTTCCGCTTGTCGTTGCCATTGCCATCGACGCCATCGTCTGCTGTTGGAACGTTGCCAGCGCCCAACGACTTTTATTGCTGGAACGGAGCGGAATGGTTGGTCGGAGGATGCATTTATAGAGTCATTCAGGCTGCATCCTGCCACTGAATGGCCGCCCAGAGAGCTGGCAACAGTTGGCATTGACCACATTAGCGTGTCGGTTGACAAAGGAGTTACTATGCCCAGCAGCCAGGCAGGTGCAACAAGTTGTACTTGAAATTAATTTGCAAATTTCAGTTGCCTGTTTCTCGGCCAGATACTTGTATCTCGGGGCGTGTTTCAATTATTTTCAGCAATATTTGACAACTTCAATTACCACAGCCCCCCCGCTGGGAGCAGAGTTCATGGAACATAAAGTGCTTTCAAGCTGCTGCTCCTTCTCGGTGGCTGCCAAAGGGTTTTTCCCGGAAAATATCGAACAATTTTTCACTTGTGCTCTTTTATCTGTCTGCAGCAGCAGCAGCTGCTGCAGCGAGAATTCATTGCTTAAATTAGATTTTGGAGTCGCTTTAATTTGCGGAGTTCGCTCGATCAAAATGATTTATTTTGCAACCCAAAAATTCCCCAACTAAATGCAGGGAGCCGAGTGCACTTCAACTGGGGGCCGCTTTATCAGCCCGCACAGCAAGGACATAGCTAACCCAAATAGTCTTAGAGGCGGGCTCCTTCTTCGGTTCATGCAAAATCAGAGGCAAACTTTTTATGGCCAAAATGGAGCAAGGCCGCCAGAGGAGACGCCTGCATAGGCGACATTTGGAAACTTTTATTTGAAGAGAGCTCGTCGCGCGTGTGAGCTTAAGACACTTTCAGCGCAATCCATCATTAGGACGGAGGAGCAGCAGCTGCATCCTGCATCCTGCAGCCTGCAGTATCCAACTTCCTGTGGCAAGCAACCAGCTCGATCCGCTTTCGCAGCGACAATATTTTTCAATTTTCCGCAGCAATCCAGCGAGCGTTGATAACAAACTAATGTTGAGTGCAGTTAAGTTGTTGCTGCTGCTGCTGCTGGTGCTGTGGCTGAAACAGACAGCAAACACTGCTGAAAGCTGAGCTTCTGAGAAATGAAAGCAGCGGGCTATCGGACCTTCATCGCGAGCTCCAGCTTGAGCTCATTTTTTTTTCTAGGAAAACTCACAGCGAAGGTCTTATCAATGTAACAGCCATCAGGGAATTACCATTTGCATTGCCAAGGAAACTACACTTGGAGGTTGGAGGATTTTCCCAAGAATTTCTTAGCTCTTAAGTTGAGATTCGATTAACTAGTTTAAGGCTGTCACTTGAAGATTTTCCTGGATCTAATTTGTATCTTGTTTGAAAAGTTAACACATCATCGATGCCTTACATATTTAATATCAATTCCCTGACTTAATTAAATGGCATTAATTCGTTCTGCCTGTGTAAAAGATTAATTCCCGAAGCCGAAATATATTATTCAATTAAAGTCCGCTGCAAAATAGTCCGCATAACTTAATGTTTAAATGTGCGCATTAATTGCATTGCCCAATCAATGAAGTAAGTGCATTTCCACTTGCAGTACATGTGTTCGATTCACACTCGGTTAATGTTATTTTAATTAAAAAGGAAATTCAAAATGGATATATACAAGCATATATGTGTAAGCATACATATATATTCCCCATTCAAGCGATTTAAAAACAGACTGGGCCCAGCCTTTAACCGTTCGAAAACAATAAGCGTGAAATGGCGGACGGGCTAGCTGACCACAAGCTCATCATCATCGGAGGAGGAAAGGCACTGGACAAGCCACGGAATTGCGTTGTTGTTACTGTTGTTACTCTTGATGGGATCCGGTGGCCGGTGCCGGGGCAAAGCGTCGTGTTTATTAATGAGCTGGCAGCGCTCCATCTGCCACTTGCAGCGCCAGAGCAAGAGCATCCTTCTGATTGTCCGCCCACGTCCTTATCCGGCCGTATTTAAATCAGTGGCCCGGGATAATCACAATCAAAATGTATGCAAATTGAGATGGGAAATGCGCTGGCAAGCTCGTAAAGCTCGAAACCATCCAATTTAACAGATTTTTCCGCCTGCACATTGCGGCGGTGGCCGCTTGATGGAGTGTCGGCCAGGATGCGCCTTGGAGACTCTGCATTCTGCCAGCATTCAACTCATCCTCCGCCGCCGCCATATGTGGAAATTAATTAACGGGAGTTAAGCTGGATGGGAAATTAATTGAGGCAACTTAATGTGCGGAATATTCGCAATTAAAATACCCACGAGGACAGGCGAACGAACAGGTGCAATTGAAAGCTGCGATCAACTTCTGGGGAATAAATTATGCTAAAACCCTGGTCACTATTAGGATCCGTCGACGCCTCATTACCGGGGGGAATCACCACGACCTCGACTTGGAGTAGTTGTGGGAATCCCGGGCCAACTGCACAAACACAGATAAAGTTTTACGGCGCCGCGTTTGTTGGTCTTTGCCTCTCGACTGCACTTTAAGCACCGAAGTTCGTTAATGCGTGTACGTGAGCGCTGTTCAGAATCCGGATGCCGGATTCCGGATGCCGGAGCCCGGCAAGCGGCCCATCAACTAGCATCTCTGGTCGGATTAGCAGCCAAAGTTCGCGCCGGAACAACAATAACAAAACGCATAGCGCCGCGCGGTGTCTGTTTCCATTTGCGTTCCTGGGGCCAAATGTCGGAAATCGCGTAATACTCGCTGCTGAGTGCAACACAAACACACACGATTCACCACACCTGAACACACAGCTCATTATTAATGTGCAAACTTCGATGGGCCCATCGCCTTACGTAACCCGTGCCTGTGATGGTGCCGGGCGGCATCATTGTTGCGTCCCAGCTAATGATGGCGGGGCAAGGCGTCTGGCTGCCACTCCGGGGGGCAGCATTAATAAATTCCGCACGTACTGAGCCCCCCATATAAATCTGTTTCAAGCATATCCTTGAAAATTGCAATTGCAAAGCAGCAGTTGCCGCAGTGGTGCGAAAAAGAGGAACAGCCAAGGCAAGCCAGGAGACAGGCAGCTCCGCACACACACACACAAGAGCAAAAAAAAAAGTGGCCAAGCAGGCAGGAGGTGGGTGGCCGCCCTGCCCCCCAAGTGGGATTTGACGTGGGGGTGGACTTAGCTCCAAAGCCAGCACAAATACCTTCCAGGCAGCAAAGAAACAAAAGCGAACTTTGCATAGGCTTCCAGGCAACGACGAAGACGAGCCGACTCCCAGCTCCAGCTCGAGTACGAGTCCCTTTGGGGACCTGCCCCACGCCAAGAACTATTACAGCGACCTCCTCCTCCGCCTCCTCCTGGATAAGGCAGCGGATAAAAAGGCCCTCGGAGGGGCAATGTTTTGTACTGGCAACTGCAACAGTTTGCGCTCCCTTCCAGCGCCTGCGCATAAATGCTGCCAGCGAGTCCTTCGAGCAGCAACAGGCTGAACAGGACAGGCAGCCCCACATGGATGTGGGGGCGCAATCGGAATAGCAATGCGGGCTATGCATTTTTATGGGCTAGACAAAGCCCATCAGACCATCAGCCCATCAGGCCATCTGCAAGCTGCCAATGGCCCTTTCAGGAGATTCCCAACTCGAGAGTAACGTAACTCACTGCTGGATAGTTAAAGGGCACGCAGAGAAAATAATTAAACATAAATCCTTTTACTTTTATTTTAATACATTTATTCTTTAACGTGGAATGGAATCAGAAAGAAGTTAGTTTGAAAATGCAGAAAATTCAATTCAACTTCAAGATATTTTTTTATTTGTTTATGAATCTAAAACTCTGACAAACAATCAATAAAACAATTGAAATACTTTTTTAAGGACACGCAGAGAATTAAATATATATTAATTTTCACATTGATTTAGTAATATATATTCTTTAACATGGAATGCAATCTTTAAAATATTAAATTGGAAATGAAGATTATTCAAGATTTTTGCTTTAGGATGTTTTTTATTTGTTCATGAATCCGAAACTCAGAGAAACAATTAATAAAAAAAACATTAAACATTATTTCCATCAATAAACAACATAAAGAACATTTTTCTTTATGCTTCTTAAAGTCTTTCTTTAACTTTCTCCATTTCTCTATAATATTTCCTAAAGCCCCAAGTTATGTATTTTAAAAAATAAACTAAAATGGAAAATCTAAAGACATTTTTTTTCCTTTTTTTTTTTTAGATTTCCAGCCAGCGGGTTTATTCTATTATCGCTCTCCGTAGATACTTTATTGTCTGTCGGAGCCTGTGCATTCTTACCCAATGCCACCGATAAAGTGCTTGATAAATGAATTGGCCAACTTAAGCGCAACCCAGGCGGCAGCATCGCTAAAAGTAAACTCGACTAAACTTTCGAATAAAACGGGATATTATGCACCAGCACAGAGTGTCCTCCGTCTTTTGGGTGCTCCATCGACTCTGTGCCTTCGCTGCCCTGGGATTCCTGTGCCAGCTGCTGTGCTTATTTAAAATTTATGAAAACGCATCATCTGCACAGCACGTTCCATTATTTGCCAGATAACTCAGCACCGGGCGGCGATGGCGGCAAATAGCACGCGGGGCACGCGCCCAAGGACGAGGACGAGGTCCTCACCTGGCCACCACCTGCCCATGTGAGCTTATGCGGATGAGTGTGTGTGTGTAGTACAAACAAACAGTGGACATTTTAAATGTAATGTAATGTGAAAAATTTCAAGCAGCAAACGCTGTAAATTCATGTGGCACCCACTCACTCGCCCATGTGAGAGCGTGTCCAAGGATATTTGTGTTTAACCAAGCATAATCCTATTAAATGTGACAGGGGACGACAATTGGCTGGATTTTTGGCCACGACAGAGCAGCAGAGAGCAGCGAGGAGCCCGTAGCCCGTAGCCCGTAGCTCGCAGCTCGTTCCCTGCATTGTCGGGACCACTGGAGTGTATTAAAATATGACAAACTGTTTTTGTTTTCTGCTGGAGCCACGTAAACAACGTAGTAATGCCTCTGTGCCACCCACGGAAATGAGATTTTGATTAATGCGCATTGCATTGGTTGGCTGCTGGCGGGGATTCCCCTTGGTCCTGTGTCCTGCTCATCCTGCTGCTGATGCTGCTACTGCTGGTGCATTAGCGTCATCGCTGCACATGAAGGACTGGCTGGCTGGCTGGCCACCGAAATGCAAATGCATTGGGAGATACACTCAGAAAAGTTATTATTAAAGAATCTTTTTTTGCAGTTAATTTATTATTCAAATAAATGATTAAATAACTTACTCTTTGTTTTAGTTTTTTTGCTTTAATTATATTTATCTAATTTGTAATTATTTTACCTTTCAAAATCTTGCTTTCTGTTTGAAATAATTTAATTAGTTTTCAGGGAAAATTCACAAAGTCAAAGCAATTTCTGTTTCAAGTGCAGATTAGCGTGAAAAAGGCGGCGGCCGGTCAAGGGCACTGCACCGACATGGGGCTGTTGCATTCATTTGTCTTCCTCAGGCGGCTGCCAGGCGCAGTAACATTGCACTTGCACATGCAACATGCAACATGCAGCACGCATCGCGCCATCTACGTCTGCATCAGCAGCAGGGAACAGGAGTGAGATTAGGAGCTGCAGGAGCAGGAGCATTCAGCAGGGCTTAATTCAATTGGTGGGCATGAAATATTTAAGATGCTGACGCAAGTGCATACCGATGTAAGTATCTCATATGCTGCGCACTCTAAATCGTATTATGCACACTGCAGCAGGTAGGGAACGTGAGTGGCGGAGCAGAGCCTGGCGATTCCTGAGAAAACTGGTTGCTCCTGCTGAGCGAATTCTAACGATTTTCACATTAGCAGGCGGACCTGGCACACCGCTGGCAGCTGTCTATCCATCCGACTGCCTCCACGGAAGACGTTTGTTGTGCGTCCCAGTTGCAGAACTGGCTCTCGTCCTGTATCCTCCGCTATCTGCGTGGCAGCCTCTTCCGCTCCATCACAGAAACCTGAATGTATGCTTGTGCCATGCGAACGAAGCATAGATAAATGTACTCCCACCTCGGAGGTCCTGGCTTTAACAATATTTCATAAAATTCCACCGTTATGCAATCCAAATGTCAATTATTTGTGGGTATAAATAGATGTGTGCCTGCAATAGAAGTAGTCGCTTACCTGACGGCCATATTTATAGGATTTTTTGCCATGTCCTGTGGCTTGCCATTTTGCAGTACATTTTAAGCCGGCCAAAAATAACTTCTGCTGCTGCTGCTGCTGGGGCTGTTTATAGATATGGATTATTTCCAGCAGAGTCAGAGGCACTTTAGGTAATTACACGCCCTCGAGCGACATTATAAAAGCAAGGCAGCTCTTGCTCCCCCGCTAAATTAAAGACTGAAATTTCGTTATCTTTTTTAATAAAAATGCATACAATTTGTTTATTTTTCCATTCGCTCCTCAGTGGGGCTGCGAGTTTACTCACTAAATATCATATCGTAGGTATTACATAAAATTGCTTGTAAATATATATTTTTACATTTGTATAAAAGTGGAAACTGAAATCGCCCGAGGACATTTGTCATAGTTGTGCTTATGCATTGTGTTACATATTCTACGGATTACAACTGGACGCACTTACACACGCTAACTACATTATTTACGATTATTTGATTTATGTTCTCCGCTCCACTCTTTTCATTTCGTTTCGGCTCGAATCGGCTTTAGTTTCCGGGGGTTTGCTTATGGCTAAAACTAGGGAGAGTTGCCCCTAAAATCTGGGCAGTCGGAATGCTTAGAGTTGGTTCATCGATCGCCTTTACTTTTTGTGCTAGAACATAAAACGTAAATTTAATTTGTGGAAATTAAGCAAAGCCCTTTTTTCGGAACAAAAAAGATGAGGGGAAAAACCAGATGCTTTATGCAAATGATAGTTAAATGCAAACAAAGTGAAATTATTTAATTCAATTAAATAAGATTTTTGTTTCTTTTTTTTCTCGTTCGTTTTCTCGTTTTTTTCTTGTTTTACTTTTTGTTGTTAATTTAAATTCCGATGGGTCTGGGTGGCGATTTGTGCTTTGTGGTTGCTGCACAACATTAAATTTACAGTTACTGCTGTCCCGTCTCAATTGGTTTTTAATTTGCAATGAAAATATTTTGTTTAATGCGCACACACGTTCATGATTAGTAACAAATGGAGGTTTGTATAAATGCCGGGGACACACAATATTTGCACAATTAATTACAAAATATCATCATCAATGCATATAATGCGAATATCGTACATATTATTACAATTAGTGGCTATATTAAAGGACCTTCTGATATGTGTGGATGTGTGTGCGTGTCGGGGTTTCGCCTGTTTGCTTGGATCACATACCCACCCACACGGCGTATACGCAATGTCGCAGCTGCTGCCTACTTCTTTTTGCCCTTTCGCTTGTTCTTGCTGCGGTTATTGTTGCTGCTGCTGCGGTTGCTGGTCTCCGTTGGCCTGGGTATGCCGCTGGTCACAATGTTGGACACTGTCCTCGTGGTGGTCACCACACTGCTGCTCGGCTCATTGTCCGCCGCACTCACAGCCTCCGTGGTGGTGGTGGTCGTCGTAATGGTCTCACCCTGCTGCCGGTCAAAGATCTGGCGCTCCGCCTCACCGCCGCTCAGCAGCCGATTGAATATAGCCTCACCGGACTCGCCCTTCTGCGCCTTCTTCTTCTGCTTCTTCACCACCTCGGTGACGGTGACCACGGCGGAGCTGTCGCTAGCAGCGGGCAGCGTGTAGGTGCGCTGCGTCTCCACCACGGTGCCGCCGTCGGCGCTGAGCAAATCCTCGACAGACTTGCGCAGCTGCTTTGAGATCTCGGCCAGGGCGCGCTGCTCGGCCTGCAGTTGGGCCAGGGTATCGGCACCGCAAGCAGGCGCTGCCTCTGGCGCAGGTTCCGACTCCTTTTCCGCTTCCCTAGGGGCTTGCTCCTCCTCCTCCTCCGCCTGCTGCTGCTGGATGGCCGTGTATGTCTGTGACTTTTGCAGCTTGCTGCCCGCCGTCAGCGTGTTGAGATTCTCGATCACCTGGGCGCCCTGCACATAGGTGGCATTCAGTTGCTCCGAAGCATTGTCCTCCTCGTCGGAGTCATCGCTGTCCTCGTCGGAGGAGTCACTACTCTCCTCCTCCTCCTCCTCGTCATCGTCCTCTTCATCCTCGTCGTCGGACAACTGGCCAGCCAATTTAGCAATGATTGTGTTGCGGTTGCTGTCCTTTATCAGCTCCTCGAGCAGCTGCTGATTGCCGTTCTTGGCGTCCTCCTGCTCATTAGCTGCGCGGCTCGTGACCGTGGCCGCACCAAAGTCAACCACATCGTCCATGGCATCGCCGTAGGCGCTCTCCTCGTCGTCCCGCTCATCGTCCCGCGCATCACCATAGGCACTGTTGCCCTCCTCCTCCTCGTCATCCTCCTCGAGGCTCTTTTGCAAATTCAATTTGACGCGCTCGTTTTCCAGCAGCTCCTCGAGCACGGTTTTCATTTTCGCATTTAATGACAGCTCAGTCCTGCCACCGCCGGCGGCGTCGGGCAAAACGAAGGTTTCGCTACGCAACACGGCAACGGCGCCACCCTGCTCGAAGTCGTCCTCATCCGGGTCAAAGGGAGCGCGGCCACTTACGTGGATAGTGCGAGCACTGCCATCGCCTCCGATGACGGGATTTAGAACCTCAACAATGGTCGTCTCCTTGGCCAGGGTTTGGTGGAGCGAAAGTGGCGTTGGCTTGATGCGAACCTTGCCGGAGGAGATGCTCTCGATGGACGAGGGGCCGTAGGCATCGGAGTCATGCCGCAGGAACAGCTTCTCGTTGTTCGCCTGCACGGTGACAATGGAGGCGGTGTCCTCCTCCTCCTCCTCCTCATCATCGTATTCGTCAAAGTCATCTTGGAAGTCATCTTCCTCCTCATCGTCCTCGAAGTCACCCACCTCGAGTTGCAGTTCCAGCGGCGGCTGCGTGGCATCTAGGGTGCCCTCCTCCGGCTCGGGCACCTGCAGCTCCAAGGAAATGATGCGCTCCTTGCAGGTCTCCACCTAAGTGTAGATGAGGCATGGAGACGTTGTGCATTCGGTTTGCCAGCACACTAACTACTAATGGAAGCAACATAGGCGCAGGCAGCCACAACCAGAGATGTGTGTAAATGCTAGCAGCTTGCAGCTAATTTATACAGCGAAATGGAAAATGAACAGCTTGCCAGGTGAGCTGAAGTGAGGTGAGGTGAGCCAGGACCAAAGAGGAGTGAGTACACATACTACGGGCTACACAAAACAGGTGTTAGGGAACTTGTCGTTAGTAATTACAAGACGGGTGAACGTGCAGGAAACTTTAGGGGTTCGACTTGATCTGATCACGACCTGGGTGAAAATTTTGAGACGCCCCGAACGTCACGCATCCGGGCAGCCTTGTCGTATACGTGATATGAGGCAAATTGACAAACGACAGAAAGGAAAATTGCCTGCATTCTCATCAGGCAGGAGGCGGTTAAAGGATAAAGGAGTCCCCCGGCAGGACGATAAGCTGAAACTAAACTGCAGCTGCTGCTGCTGCTGCTGCTGACAGGCAACCCGAGAACAGAGGCAGCTCCGTCGGCCTTCTGCGGCGCTTTCAATGCTTTCAACGGGGTCAGCCTCCGGCCAGGAGGAGGCTTTTGCAAAGCCGAGTTTTTGCTCTCGAATTACCAGAACGAGACCGCAGCCGAGGCTCGGATTCAGAATCAGATACAGCCAAGGCTTCGGTTGCAGCAGCCATCCACACACACTGCAGTTTCTGAGCACCACCATCAGCACCCAGGGGCCAGCCAGTAGTCTTCATGCTGTTGACATTCCTCCGAAATGCGGATGGCAATTCCTTCCGTTCCGTTTCAGTTTCGCTTTCTGCAAATTGAAAAGCCTGCCGAGCGCCGCCCTGCCATCCGAAACACGTGCCCGCAGAATAACAATAGCGCATAAAATGCCTTGCGTGTTGTTTGTTTTTATTTGCATTCTTTTTATATACTATAAGTATACATGCTTCTATATATATTTTGAAACTCATTAAAACGATGCTGCCGCCGCAAACAAACATCAACAAGAAGAAGAACAACAAAAACAAAAGGCACCAAAAACTTTTGCTTTAATTTTAATGGACTTGGCCATAAAAAAAAAGGCAGAGCGTCATTATAATGCGTTTGCATACTAAAAATTGTATCCAGAATCGGGGGTCGACTCTCTGTCGTTATTTTATAGACACGTGACAACAACAAACCCTAAAAACACAGACAATGAAACTCTTTTGTGGGCGCGGCCTTAAAAGAAACCGCGACACTCGAATGGCCGCAATAACTGGAAATCATTTCTGGCGGCCCTACGAGGGCGAAGGCAAAAGCGAAGGCGAACCTTTACCTTTAGCGCGTCGCCAAAGTGGCTTATTGTCCTTTTTATGCGCTGCACTTCAGCGTTTCAGGTTTAGGTTTAGGATGGCAGAGTGGAACCATAGCTCGGTTGTGGTGCCGTAAGCCGGCGAAATGTCAACAAAATCCCCTCGTGGCAACTGAGTGCTCGGCGGATATTAAAATTTGTTTTGACTCAACAACAGTCCAAGTTGAAGAAGTTTCCAGGACCAAAACTCGTCCCTGACAGACCATAACAATGATGAGCTCTATAAAATAATTAAGACTGTGCCGGAGATGTTTGCTTTTGTACAATGAGAGACGGCGAGAGGTGCTTTATGGGGGAAAAGGTGCATTAAATGTTCGGAGGGTGCAACCGGAAATGCGGACTACGACTTAAACGGAAGTGATTACGGCTACAATACACAGACGCTTAACGCTTTACGAGGCGGCAACAGAAACCGATACTTAAGGGGGTGTGTGAATGTGTCCAAAACGAAGTCTAAACGGAACTCAAAACGGTGCCAATTGATATATAATACAGTAACAGTAAAGGTAGAGCTGTCAAAATATGGATTTTTAATACTGCTTATTTTTTAAAACATAATTTTTAATATATATATATTAAATCAATACTATTTTAAAGCCATATATTTGATAATATATGAAAATATTTAGGATGAAATTAGAAAATGAATTTTTAAAGTCTTTTTTCAACAAAATTCAAGATAATGAAATGGACAAGAGAATTGATTTTATCTTAAACTGTGTTAGTTTTTATCAATTCAAAAATATAATAATAAATTACATAGAGTATTCAGATATTTATAAGGATTGTTTGTATTTTATAAAGTCTTTTTAGCAATTTAAAAATATAATAATAAATTACTTCAACTTCAAAATATTCCAAAATGGTTCATAAAATCAATCATTAAAATCCAAAATATTTATATTTTATGTTCGACATTTTAACAGCTCTACTTAACAGTACAAGGTGTTTGCTAGTTTTGGAATTTAATTTGATTTTGTTGATGGGCTAACCTCCGTCTCGATGATTTTCTCAATGTACTCGACGGTGCGCAGTTGAGGTCGCCCCGTTATGGGGCAGGGCACCTCCTCAGTGCGTCGCACAATCTTCTCATCGAGTATTTTCTCGCGTTCGCGCACAATGACTGGGCCGTCGCTCGACTTAATGGCAATTTTGGGAAAGACTATTTTCGGCTGAGCCTGATTAGTAGCACGAGGGAGAGAGAGATATGGAAATAGAGTTATAGGAAAGGTGAGAAATGGGATTCCATTCAGGGTCACATTCAGCATAGACCGCTCTCTCGATCGCGATCCTTTATGGGGTTAATTAATTAGTTAGTTAGTCAAGCAAACCATATGGCTATGTGGGTTCTTTGCTCTTTTTTTTATTGGTTGGTTATGTTCGCAGGCAAGTAGTTCGGGCCATTCCTCCAGCCTCCATCAAGCGCTTGTTAATGGATATGTTCTTGGGTTTGGCTATGGATCGGGGTTGGGTTAGTCCTCCTAATCTCCAAACACTTACCTCGCTGGCCTTGGCCTCGTGGGTAATCAGATCGTCGGTCATCTTGCGCATGTTCTTGATCACATCCTGGGCCTCCACGGCTCCCTGTTCCAGGGACCGCAGGCGAGCTGCCCGCCAAGAGGCTCGCTTCTCGGCACTAAGGATGGCGAAAAAGAGTTCAGTTAGAAATCGTATTTTGCAACGCATAAAAAGTTAAGTCTCGCCTTCAGCTTAAGCAAACTAATTACAAGAATTGTATTTACACAAAAGTAAGAGGGAGAGACAGAGAGTGGGCGTGGCTAGGACAGACACCGCTAACTAAAACAGAGATATATAGAAGGTGTTCCAATCGACATATAGAGAGAGATATACATAGAAATACATCGAGAGCTTCGCATGGCCTCGCGTGAGTGGGTGCATTCAGTGAGAGTGTTCTTGTCGTGGGTGTTCTTTACAGTTCTCCCCCAACCCAAGAGTGGGCCAACCCATTTGGCATTTCGATGCTCGGATTCGGTAACCAAAACACTTGACCTGTAACCTTTCCGGGGGCCTGTGACCCGCACGCATGTCAACTCCTTGACCGTCACGCATTCAACTTACTTAATCATGGCCCGACTCTTGCCGGTGGGCGTGGTGGGCGAGGCGGGTGATTGCTCCGAGTCCGCCGCCTCCAGCTGCCGGAGGTACTCCTCCACACTGAGTCCGGATTGGCGGGCAGCCGAGGCCAGGGCGCGGCGTTCGGCTTTCAGGGTTCTTATGGGAATGCGACTGCCACCAGCAGTGGGCGAGTGCTCAGCCTCGGGCTCAGGTTCGGGCTCAGGCTCCAGCTCCAGCTCCAGCTGAGGCTCTTGTGGCTGCTCTTCCGGAATGGTGGGCTCCTCCTGCTGCTCCTTTTGCTGTTGCTTGAGACGCTGCTGCAGGGCGGGCGGTATGACAACCTTGACCTTTGGCTTGGGCAGCAGCGAGGGCTTGGGAGGATCAGGAATCAAAGAGGGCTTCTCCTTGGGAAGCTCAGGCTTTCGTTGCTGCTGCTGCTTCTGTTTGGGTATTTTGCTGGGGGCGTGTGGCGACAGCGGGGTGATTGTTGCTGCTGTTGTCGTCGCCAGACTTTGTGCGGTTCTGTCATAATTTTTTCAAGAGTTGGTTCGTGTTCGAATTGTGCAAAGTAAAACACACATTTAATCAAAATAATTTGCGTTGTCAAAGCCAAAAAGGGAATTCGGTGAGATGCGGTTAGCACGTGATATGAGCAGGGTTACAAAAACACAATGTTGTTAATTTCTTTTAGTCTTTTAGTCACACATGAATGTATGTACGTGCCCCGAGTTCCCTCCTCTCACTCTCAGCCAGCCAACTTTGGCATAACAAGTCGAATTTGTTGTAATTAAAACCAAGAAACATACTGCAAAGTTTCCAGCCAGAGTCCCAAAAACCCGGACAAAATCACTTTTTGAAAAACTTTCGCCAACAAGTGCAATAACATGGCAGCTGGAGATTAGCCGAGGCAGCCAGCCAGCCAGCAGAGTGTCTGCGGAGTCGTAAAACTTGGCAGGAGCAGGGCTCCAGTGCCCCATAACTGCGTGTACATGCTGCCAGGGAGCACAAAAAGCGAGAATGCTAAATTAATTTTAAAATAAAAGCGACTTGAAACTATTTTCCAGGGGGGGGCGGATTTTTCAACTGGCAACTATTTGGCCTATCCATTCAGGTTTTTCTTTCCCACTGACTTTTGTCTTTAACAAATTGCTACACACTTTCAATTTAACTTTAATGCGAAATTATTCACACAAAGCCGGGGCCAACTACTACTAAGTCGCTGGCAGCAACTTCTGCTTGAGTGATTTATGTTTTTCAATTTGAGCGCCGCCGGCAGCCACCGGGTTGCCTAGATCCTTGGGAAAAGGAGCGAGCGAGCGAGCGAGCGAGCGAGGGAAACTTTTCGGCTGAAACACTCTTCGCCAGTGTGGCGGCTACCTACGCAAATGTCGTGCCCGAGGAGCGGAATCAAGGAGCCAACTAGAGGCGAAGGCGGCTTCAGGTGCTGGAGGAGGAGGAGGAGGACGCGCCAAGCTCCTGACCCAGGGAATTGCACTTACAATATTCTCATGATTCTTTCCTTGCTCATTTCTTTGGCTCCCTTTTTATTCTTTCATTTGTCCTCTCGACTTTTAAATGAACTCTGGCCGGGCACTCGAGCGCGCCGCTACAATAATCCTGACGGCTGCTGGTGGGTCCTGGCGGGGATCCGACCGTAGCGAAGCGAAAGTATTCCGGCGCGTTCAACTTTTGCAATTGACAGATTTCTCCCCCTCCGTTAGACTTTTTTAACGGTCAGTTTTTTCAGTTTTCTAAATGATTGTTTTTCCGTCTTTCAATTGCTAATTGCTGGGCTCAACCCGCCCATAATGAGGCTCGAATAATCAAAACAATTCCCGTAAATGATGGTTAAGGGGGGGATCAGGGGTCAGGGGTCGCAGGTCAGAGGTGAATGATGCAGAAACCACAACCGAAGAAGAGTGCTTGAAAGTTGTTAAGAGTTAAGCAATTATGCAAACGTGGTGATTGGTACAATAAACAAATAAATAAATTGCAATAAACCTTATTTGAATCATTCGCCTTTATTTCTAGATTTTTAATAAAATTGTACTTTTTTTCTGTTCTGTATATGCAAAATAACAAAGTTACATAAATAGTGTATAAATAGTTATGGCACAAATCGATGACAAATACGTGTGTGTGTTGTGTGGTTAATATAATGGTAATGATAGTGTAATACATGGTTAAGCAGTTCTTATTTTAAATATTATATAAATATTTATAAAATATATATAGAGAATGGTAACATGGTTTTGGTTTGTAAACTTAACTTGCAGGACATTTTAGGAATACATATTTATTTGGCTAAAAAAGATGCTCTTGGAAATGCCAACATTAAATCCAGGAACTTTAAAAAACACCTAAAGGATCCCTGTAAGTTATATATTTAATTTTTTATATGGTAATCTAATAACAAGCATGGCGAGTCTGGAATTTCAATCGCAATGGCGATAAATCGACATTAAACCAAGACAATGGCCCTCGCGTGACTCTGTCCACCACACACACATTTATTTATGGCAATTAAAAAATCGTTTACAAAAGGGACAAAGAGCGGGGAGGTGAACCGAAACTAATGAGACTTCTTGTCCTGCTCCAAAAATCATTATTTTTAATAACAAACATTTCAGAAATGCAAAATGCATATAAATTATGCAAGCAACAAAGCGCCGCACACAAGGCACTGTGGGTGTTAAGGGGGGAGTGTGTGTGTGTGCTGGGTGTGCCGGGGGTCTAGAAGTGTTGCAGGTGGGTGAGTGTGCAGGAGGTGTACTGAAAAATTTCAAGTGTTGCCAACTCAGACAGACTAGTCGTTGGTTTCGGTGTTGTTCAGAAAGTTGGGCAATTTGAAAAGAGAGAAATAATTAGGCTAATAAAATGCAAAAAAGGGAAGAGTCGGAGGAGGAGCATGTGGCATTAACACCAGGTAGTGGGCGTGGGTGTGGGCGTGGGTGTGGGCGTGGCTGGAGTTACAGTCCACATGGTAGTTGTCACTCTATAAAGTTCACATTTCGGCGTTAACATGTTTACGGGTATAAAAAGTTTTCGTGTCGCAGTATAAAAATGACTTTATATCGTAGATTAGTTGCTTTACGGCTTTAGTAGTTGTAACTTACGCTCGAAATACAGACTTTACATACACATATATAGTTTCATATATAGAGAGTTGGTTACACTTAAAGCTATTCGGTTAATAAACGTGTCACATTCGCACAATTTGTGTAGAGGTGAGGTGTCAGAGCTTAGTTTAGTTTAACTTCTAAATACTGCTTCAATTTCTTCGAGTGGATTCCTGCAAAAGTGGTTTGGGAGAAGCAGAAACAGAAAGTTTTTGTGGTTTACAATTTAAAAGGTGCTCTAAGGGAGAGGGGAACCTGTGCTAATTGCAAAATAATAAACACAATGTGGCCAGGAAAGTAGTTCCCGCCGGCTTCCCCTTGGTTTGGTTCTGTCTGCGGGCTTTTCCACCGACTGTAATTAATATTTATGTGACCAAAACAAAACAACAATCAAGCGAAAATACAACGAAAAAATTAATAAAATAGACTTCAACTTCGACTTGGACTGCGACTGAGAAAAAGGAAAACAAAAAACATCATTAACGCCCTCATTTTTAGCTTAAGGTCAAATTATGCTTTTATATCTCAGACACAGACACAGCGCCACTCCGATTTGCATACACCGGAGACAGGGGACGGGGGGACAGGGGGGCAGAGCTCCATTTGAGGAACGAACGAAGCGCCAACGCCATAAAATATAAATTAATTTATGCGCAATCAACAAAACATAAATATTTTCATCTGCATAAAATCACAAAAACCGTCCAAGAAGCAAACGGCCGCAAACATACACATTTAAATGTAAAAAAAATTTAATATAAAAACCGAAAAAACCAAAAGAGAAGAAACAACACAGCCGTCCACTGACCACCAATTGTCTTGTCGCTGCCAAAATTTCAGGGTCAACCGCCAGCCAGGCAGCCAGTTAGCCAGTTAGCCGTTCAGCCGGCCAAATCCAATTCCAATTGAAAGCGAGAGCGCGGGAGTCATCGTCACCAGCGATCAGTGGAGTCGCTCAGACCAACTAATAATAGTTCATAAATTATCAAACAATAAATTAGACGATTAATGCACGGCTAAGAATTCGATTGCGGTTTGCCGACGACGCGTCTCTTTGTCGTCACGGAAGCCAATTTGATGTCGCCAAAAAAAAAATCAGACAAAAATATATAAAAATCAAATTCATAAACACGGATCTGGCGAGCCTTTTGTGTTTCACAACTTTTATAGATTTAGACGAGTTTAATTTGAATATAAATACAAATAGTTTGGCAGAACACTGCCTTGCCGGCTAATTTGATATGGGTTTTTCTACACATCTTCCTCTCTCGTTTTCTTCTTTATATTTCCATTTTTTTACACAAAATTTATGCATAGAAAAAAATGGATAAACAAGAACAGGAAAGAAGAGCAGGCGGCCGGCGGCGGCGGCGGCGGCGAGGAGAACTAGTAGAAATTCTTGCTAGAAATTTATTACAAGGTTATTAACATGTTTATCTTCTTTTCCTCGTTATGAATTCCAAGGCTACCACGGCCGGAGCAACATAATAACACACATTTCAATTTATTATATTTTATGCATGTAAAGTTGTAAAGCCAGCTGGCAGGCGGGGATAGGGGGGATGTGGGATGTGGGAATTGGGATGTTCACCAACTTTTTGGCAGCTGAGCCAATTCGACTTCAAGGTTTTCATTTTGGCCAAGTTGACAACCAGTCAGTGGCGTAACCTGGACTGGCCGGGCTTTGCGTGGAAATTGCGCAGAATTCTCAATCTTTGGGGCCACCTATGAAGTCATGGGTTATTTATTTATAAACAAATAATGATTAGAAAATCGTTTGATTCCTTTGAAAATCTATTAAATGCATTCTCCCTTAAACATGTCCTTGACTAAAATTAGCTATCCTCCTAATATTTTCATAGCCTGCGAGTAAATTTCATTCGCAAACACTGGGGACAAAGCGAGAGTCCTTAAACGTCCTGCAACTGGTTGTCTTGCTATGCGATATCTGCTGTTGTCATACACACACATTCTTCTTCCTGTCCTCCTCTCTGGTCTTCCGTTTATCTATTTCTTGCATACTCTTTCTGACCGGAAGCAGGCACTGTTTTTCGATTTTATTATTTTTTGTCATATTTTATAAACAAGTTGTCAGACTTCAGGTTATGATGAGCAGTAATTTGTGGCAGAGGTCAAGCAACGCTGGGTTAATGAACCGAAAAAAAAGGGTATTCGAGGGGCGACTTTTGAACCCCCAAAGATGACGCTTTGCGCTGCTCTTTTTAATGTTTTCCTGCAACAGCTTTGGGGGGCGAAATTGTATTAAATTACTTTGTTGTTGCTCATTATATAATGTTGTTAGAGTCAGCCACTGGAACGAGGACGAGAGCCCCAACGCGAACAGGGACGAGTCCTTCAACCAAGCCAAGCCAGCAAGCACATATGTGTACATATGTGTGAAAGTTGGCTGATAAAATGGCTGCCACTGGGAGGAGTTTTCCAGGAGACAACCACCTGGCATAAGCTTTTAGTTTCTTTCATTGTGGAACACCTTGTTTGTTTACCAACGCAGGCAACGAGTTGTGCCTTTTGACACACAATGGCCGCCGTTGCTACGTGTTGCATGCCCATCAAGCGGGCACTCCCGCCCCCCCTCTCCACTCTCCCCAGAGGGGCGCTAATTATAATTGCCTGTTTCGGGCATTAAAATATCATTTGGGCCCCACACAGGACCCTGGATCTCTCTCTCTCAGAGTTCCTTTTCCAGTTCCTCGCCACTCTGATTCATTCCCGCCGCTTAATTCAGTGCAGCATACTTAGCATAAAATCATCGATTCCCGACGGATACTGAATTATGCGTACGTGTGCGTGACTCTCTCCAGAATTCTGATTCCTGGCTCCTCCTCGTTTGCCGAACCATTGCCGGCAACGTGAAGCGTCTCCGCGCTGGTACCGCCCAGTTGAGCGAGCAAACGCACAAAACGCAATTTGCGAAATGCCCAAATGAAGTTATTCAATTGTAAAAACAGCTGGCATTGTGCCGCGGGGAATAGGAAGGGGGTTGGGGTTGGGGTTGGGCTGGGGTGAGAGAGCGCTCGCTTGGCCCGGGGGCATGGCCCGCTCCACGTTGCGTATACGCAATGCCAGAACAAAATTAAGTTAAGCAGCACGGAAATACTTATACTTTTTGAGAAGCGCCTCTCGCCCGCTCTATCTCCAGAGTCCGGACTAGATTATCATATGCCTTAGATGAGATTTGAAGCCCAGCAGGCTTGGTCTATGTACTAAAGAGATTTCCGCGCCAGAACCATAACATGTTTTGCCATCATCTGCTCGCTTCCACCTCCATCCTTGAGATTTTTTACTTTCTTTTTTAAGCTGCCTGCGATTTACGAGTCCATACAGCGCGCTTAAGTGCTACATAAAACTTAAACTGCTTAGGGCTTACACGCTTATAATCGTATGCATGTGTTTGGGGTGTGTGTGTGTGGGGTGTGTGTGGAGTGTACTTACTATTAAAGACCTCTCAGCCATAGATCGCTATCCCTATTTAATAACATACTAAGTCTCGATGATGATTAGCAGCTCCGTCAGTTCACTGCGCTCGTGTGGCATGGATAGTAAAGAGAGTGTGTGAAGTGTGTGTGTGTGTGATGTGTGTGCATGAGAGACCAACTTAAGGATAAATACTATATCTGAGAAGCAGCTCTAAGGGAAAACCGGCACCAGAACCAAAACCAAACCAAAAGGAAGCAGGGGAAAAACTTCACCAATAAAAACTTAAAAAATTCAGCTTCGGATAAGAGATTATGCGAAAGCAAATGCACAAACACCGTGTGTATAAGATAGTGTGTGGGGTGTGGTATCATAATGGCAAAAGGTTGAGGAGGAGTGAGAGAGGTGATTGATTGATTGATTGATTGATAGATCGGTGTAGTGCCTGTGCATTCAAATGTAACATAAAAAGCGCATAATGCAAGCACCAGTAATCCGGAATGAGAGCAATGCATAACCGCCGGGGACTCACCTCATGTCCTCCGCCTCGTCAAAGTGCCCCAGAGCGGCGGCGGCGGCAGTGGCATTGTCAACGGCATCAGCGCGAGCTGCTGTAGCCTCATCCTGTTCCTCCCGTTCCTCCTGGTCGCTGTCATCATTATCATATTCGCCGCTTTTGGTGTTGCTATTATCGGATCGGGCATCGTCCTTGTCAATGTTATCGTTGGCGGCATCCAATAATCTGGAATTCTTATCACGGCGCAGTGTTGCAATCTTGCGCTCCTCCTCCTGTCGCAGCTTCTCGACTTCGTCCTTTGACAGGAATGAGAAAACTTTCTCTGCAAAAAGTAAAAGGAACATGAAATCAGTGTGAGATTCATGGCAGAAATTAAATAAATAGCGATTCGATGCAACTTATATCCCACACTTTGTCATGCAAATGTCACTCTCTAATTAAGGATACCCACAAGGCACAAGGTAGAGATAAGTGGCCTGAATTGACAGGTGGAAGCCAGGGAGCGGGATTTAGGTGGCAGAACCACTAGCTTGCCAAGGCAGAGTGCACGGCGACATTGGCAAGCTTCGCTGCCCCCTTGACACTCGTGAATTGCGGTTCAATCGGGGAAAACTTTTCCCCTAACTAACCACTCAGCACTCACCTGTCTTTTGTGTGGGCTTGTGTTGATCCTCCATGGCTGACTCGAAGAAGCGTTTTTTATCGGAAACCGATTTAGGCACTTTACTCGGTGTTGGCTTTGTGGTGATGTTGGCCTCCTGGAGCTGCTCCTGCTCCTGTTGCTCTCCCTCATCCCTGCTGGCAGGTGTCGACTGGAAAATGGCAAAACGTTTTTGTTAGCAACTCAACGCACACAGCAGCAGCAACAGCAACAAAAACCATTTATTAACAAAGCAAAAAATCAATAAACAGATAAAGCAGATAAACCGCCGGCAGCTATGACTCTCGCGCTGCGTTGCGCTCACCCTCTGCCATATTTTCAATTAAATGACGGGGGAAAAAACTGCAGTTTTCAAAAGCGAAAGCTGGAAAAACCAAAATGGCCATAAAGAAAATTGATGACACTACACAAGTTTATTAAAAAGGCAGACGGAACTAACGGCGTTCGGCTCGGTTTCTCCGGATCAGCAGCCCAGCCATGGGGCAGCCTCAATCATAAAGTGACCAAGCCGACATTTTTGGAAGAGCTGGAAGAGCCAGAGCTCTCCGCCTGTGTGCTGCACTCTCGGGGCATATAATTTACAGTCGGCTGGGGCTTAGGATTGGATTTGGGGGCGGATGAGGGACAGACCCAGGGACGGCTTGAATTGGAGAGGGCGCAAATTACAGCTGCGTGGAGAGGAGGAGGGAAACCAACCGGACCAGGCCATTTATCACCCAAAGTCGTGTACTGTCGGTTTTATGCTTTCATGCAATTCCTCGTGTTGGGGGCAACATGAGCCACAGTAGCGAGATAAAGCCAAGCCGGCTGGTGGATAGTTAGTGCCTCCTGCCGAGCACCGAGCACCAAGCACCAAGCACCGAGCACCGACGACAAAGTCATTAAATGGCAGCCAGGATATGGAGGAGGCGAGATGGGTGGACACGACCAAGGATCCGGGGCAAAACAAAGGCAAACAGGGCAAAGGCCAGCGCTAAACTGCACAAATTGCAACCTTATACCGACCAAGGGTTCGACCCCTCCAGCCAGGACCAAGGACCGCACCATACACCAGTCCGAGAGAGCTCATAAATAAACCAACTGAAGAGGGACAAGTGCATGGGGGAGTGGGGGCGATGGCACAGCTTAACTGAGCTGTATTTTTAGAAGAGAAATTAATTTCGTATCGGATTTTTCGATTTTCAATTAAAGTCAATGCGAAGAGGCAACACCGAGAGCCGGTTGGTTTATCAGCATCAGTCTAGAGCTGCTGCTGCTGCTGCTGCTGCTGCCTTTTGGCCTGGTCAGCAGTCCAGCTAATAGGAATTTATTGAGCCATGAAAGTGTTGAGACTGTGTGTGTGTGTTTGTGATACCCGAGTCCTGTGTGTGTGCTTGCATTAAAAGCCAATAAGCCATTGAATTATTCAGCAAGTGTTGGTGGCCAAGATTTGCTTTGGGTGCGTGTGTGGTGACATATGCGATAAGGCGATGATACATGAACAACGACGACGATGACTCCTTATCGCGGCCATTAATGGAGCACTGCGATAAGATTAGAGCCCAGAGGGAGCCCTATAAAAAGGGGTAACAGCTCGCGGGCCAAATCAGTGCCGGGCCAGGTGCCATGCCGGCCACTTGCCAAGCCGTACAGGTGGCACTTTGCACTGGTAATTGGGGTCAAGGCCCAATTAGACAGGTGGCTAGAAGTGAGCCAAGGTCAGCCTGCGGGTGGGCCATCAAACAATTTTCGGGGGAGAAGAAGTGTTTACACAAAGACAATGGACAAAATGAAAGAGAGACCACGGGAATACGCAAATAAGTATAAATACGCAATGTTTATTTTGCCTTAAGCTATGCAATTAAAAATGTTCAGCTCGCTCCTTTGTCTTGGTAAAATAAATTAGCATTAAAATCAACTTAGCAATGAACTTTATAAATGGTAAAATTGTATTTTCTGTTATTCTCGTTCTATTATTTTCGTTCAGGTATTTTTCATCGTTATATACTTGTTTATTCGTTGGTTTTTCGTGTTGGCAAAACAAAGCAATAATAAAGACGGGCGGCGGCAGCGGAGGCAGCAGGAGCTCCAGCAATGCCTGAAAAAATTAATGGCCCAGTGGGCGTGGCACCTGCAGGTGGTGGTGGTGGTGGTGGGGCACAACGGTTTCAATCAACGTCAAATTAAACTTGGCCAACACGGAGGCCAAGAGGGGGTAGCAGCCATCGCCCACCTAACAGGCGGAGTGACAGGGGAGCTGCACATTAAACTTCAACCACTTGCTGCTCAATTTCAACTGCAATTTTGCGGAGCTACCCAGGGGGAATTGGCCCGGGCTTAATGGGGGGCGCCAGAGGAGTCTCAAAAGTCAACAAAAAGTTGCATCTAATTAGCAGGAAAGGTGCAGCAGCACCAGACACGACCCACAAATCAATCAATTTAAATTGCCAACGAGAGAGCGCAAGCGAAAATATTGAAAATTGCTGGGGAAAAGCGGAGAGACAGACAATTGCTGGGGCGGGGGGGAAAATCGCTGGGGCTGGGCCATTTAATTGATGGCAAAAAGGTGTTAGAATTTAATTAAAATGTATGAGCAGTGACAAGGAGCACCGAAAGAAGAGAGAAAAATGGAGAAAAAGAGGTAGTAATGCGGTCGGTTTAGGAGCAATTAAAGCCACAATCAGCTTAAGGGTGGGTCAGGTGGTTCACTTTGGTAGTTTCATAAAAATCCCAGGAAATTCCCAGGCTGGTTAATAGTTTTTAACCAAAACTAAGATCTATTTTTAAGTAGTTTTTTCTCAACTTTTTCTAGAAATAATTTGAAATATTTTTAATACTAAAATTAGTTTGTTAAAATTGCCATCTTTACAGGTTTTCTGATATTAAAATGTTTTAGTTTTTAAATGTAGAAAATCCTAAACTGTTGTCTCCTTGCCAGTGGGCGTTCCCGGAGTACGGGGCGTGGCCGGATGCTGCACCCAAGCCCCCTCCAACTGCGGCTGCGACTGAGAGCGCAGCTTAAAGCTGGCCATGCCCCTCAGACCATGCGGCTTCTGGGCCACCGGGGGCGGAGCAGGGGCAGTCCGCAGCTTGGTCGGTTTCTGTGGCCTCTTGGGCGGCAGTGGCGGTGGCGTTGGGGACTTGGAGGCCCGGCACGACACCGAGGTATCGCTGCTACGCCGCGAGTCAAAGAACGAGGTGTTGCTGTAAATGGCCTCCTCCTCAATGGTCGAGTAGATCTCCTCGGCCGTCTCGTAGTAGCCGTGAGTGGAGGAGGAGTTGCCATTACCCCCAACGGACTTGGCCAGCAGCAGCGAGGAGCTGGAGGAGTTGACAGAAAAGGAGCTGGTGCTGTTGGCCAGCGAGGAATTCGAGATGCCAACGCGCGCCGTCGTCATGTTTTGGTAATTGCTATTTGAGTCGGGACTAAGTATCTCCGAGAAGGTCGGGAACTTCATGGCCGCGTACGAGGGCGTGGGCGAGGTAACGGTAACGGAGACGGGAGCGGGAGCGGGAACACTGGTGGAAGGAGGTGGCGGAGGTGGCACACCACGCCGCGGCTTGCCACTCGTTTCACTCACCGATAACTGGGACGGTTGCAGGTAGATTACGGCCGGCGAGGAGCTATTGCCCCCCAGCTGGTCGCCGGGCATGAGGACCAGATTAAAAATGGGCGCGGCAGTGCTAGCGGGAGGGGGGCCAGTGGCCGGGGAGGGGGTACCAGAGCCAGAGGGAGAAGCGGACTTGAGGGTGAGCGTGTTGGGCTGCTGCGGTTGCGGCAGACTGGCATACTGCACGGGCAGTATCTGGGCCGTGGGAAAGATGTTTGTGGGCGACCCGGCGACCAGCAGCTGTTGCGGCGAGGAGTCCATCAAGCGGTTAGTAGTGGCGGCAGCGCCCGCAGCAGCAGCAGCATTGGAAGAACAAGATGGAGACGAGGATGCGTTAGCGGTTAGTGGTGACGGGAACTGAAACACCAGAGGAGGCGGAGGCGGAGGCTCATGCAAATGACGTGTGTGTTGGTGGCTGGTTGGCGTCTGCTGTTGGGCGGGAGGTGAGTAGTTGGGGGGCGGTGGCAGTGGCAGGCTGTCAATGTCGGTGTCGCAACTATCTAGGAAGGGATTCGTTACCGAATATCCGCTGCTCGCAATCGGAATGGGCGGCGCTGGTTCGTAGGGCGCGCGAAGCTGGTTCCTCAGCTCGTTCTCCCTCAGGAGATACTCGCGGTGCTCCTGGGGCGACACCAGGATATTGTCGGGCGAGTTCTCGTGCACGAACTCATGGGGGCGGAGCTGTGAAGGTGTGGGCGGCAGCGCCTCCATATACAGCGACTCCTCCTCCCGCAAAGTGGGCGTGCCCGGCACCTTGCTCGGCAGGGTGGCATAGTTCACAGGCGGCGGCGGCGGTGACTCCCTCGGGCGACTGGGCGGCCTCGCCGCTTTGGTCACCACCCTAACGGGCAGCTTGGCCTCCACGGGATGGATGGTATTCGTGCTGGCGTCGTGCTCGAAGACCGTAAAGTCGCCCTGGCCCACATCGCTGGCCTGGAAAGTCTCCAGCGCCACGTTCCGCACCAGATCCGCCTTCTTGAGCTGCGGCTTTGGCGCCGTGGGAGGCGGTACCTTTGGGCGGGTGCCCGTCAGGCTCTCGGTGGACTTGGAAATCACTGTGTTTGGTGTGCTGCGGCCACTGGACTGCGACTGGGACTGCTCCAGCAGATCCTCGCTGGATCGCGAGGAGCCAAAGAAGAACTGCTCCCGGGTAGATCGAGGCGAGCGTGGCGACTTGCTCACTGCCTTGGCTATCCGCGTGTACTCATCATCCTCGGCTGAGGGATGCCGGAAGGGATTCTCTCTGTCCAATTCCCCAGGAGGATCCGGGGATGTGGCTCGCGAGACGCGCTGCAGTTTGGGAGACTCCACGTCGCGGATACGCGCCACCGCTGGAACAATGGGCTCTGGCTTTTCGAGCGTGGCGCAAGGACTGGTGGCACGCAGGATTCCCTTGCGAGGAAGACGGTTCCTTCCACTGCCTCGCGTGTCTTGCTCCGAATCGTAGGCTCGTGTGTAGCCATCTGGAGTCCGAGAGCGGGATCGCTCGTAATCCGACCGGGAACGCTCATCACCGCTAAGATCGAAGCTAACAGACTTGCGATGTCCTCCGTATTCCGGGGTGCTGCGTCCCGATCTCGAGGGCTTGTACGGCCGACAGTCACTCTCCGAGTCGCTGGTGTAGCGTCCACGCCGGCGGTCAAAGCAATCGGAATCGGTGTCTGCATAAGAGGGTGGCGACTGCAAATCAAACGGTGGAGAGCTTTCGGTATCCTCTTCCTCGTCCTCCTCCTGAATGGCATCAATGTCGTCTAGTTTCTGGGAATCTGCCTCATCATCGTCGTCATCGTCATCATCATCGTCATCAATGATGTACACGGGCTCTGCATTTTTGGGTTTCGATTGCTGGTTGTTAGCTGCTGATTTTCCCAAGCTTCGACTTTCCTCCTGGCTCTCCAGCATCTGCTGGTAGGAGTAGCGAGATCCCGGGGCCAGGCGATCCGGTGTCTGGGTGCCACGTTGCTAATGGAGTTTGAATTGTTGGTGGATTGCTCATTTAGTTCGTTATGGAATCGTTTTAGTTTTGGTGTTTTGAGTTTCAGGTGCAACGTCATCGCTCACAAGCTTGGAACACAAATTGCGGTGTGCAGCGTTAATGGTGAGTGGAGTGGATTGGTGATTGGAGTAACAGGATATGTGGGAAACAGTAAGAATGGTGGGTTTTTTTTTATGAGGATGCCAAGGAGGGTGAGTGCACTCGAACGACACACACAAAAGTTGTACAATTTTGTTTTGTTTTGTTTTCTGGGTGCTCCTTTTGCAACCTGCGTCCATTAGCCAATTACCAGTGATTTTCTGCTTGATGATGAGGTGACTGACTGCGACGGCGACAACGACAGCAACTCTTCTGGCCAATTTGCGAGCTGATGATTTTTGGGGTTGGTGAACTCGACACACGATGATGGCGGTGCTTGATGATGGCGAAACAGCAGCGATACAAAACATATATATGGTATATATAGAGAGAGTGGTACAGAGACGCACCAAGACAAGTCACATTATGGCAAAGGAAAATAATGAAATCAAAGGAAACTTTTTGGAATAAAAGTTCTAGAGAGCAAAACTAAGAGTGGACTCCCTGAAAGCCGAATTTCCCCCGAAAATGCAATTAAAAGTTTGACCAATTTTTTGGTGGTTTTCTTCATTCTTTTTTTTTTTACGACAAATACATTAAGATTTATTGACATCAAAAATGCACACTTTGAATTCCATTTAGCTAACTTTAAATTTAACTATCCTTATGGGGAGGGGAATAACTCAAAAGCGACATGAAAGGGTCCTAAACAAAGAAATTATAAGCTATAAGATGCGTAACACCAAAGAAATCGTTTAACGCATCTTGAGCATTTCAAGTTCCTTGCTTGTATTCAGTTTAACAGTTCAGTTGTGGTAACAGTTTAGTAGATAATTCAACAAAATATCCCCAGTGTAGGAATAATAGCTTGGCTCTTTCAAAAGGTGATATAACAAGACTCCTCTTCTCTGTGAATTCTTCATCTTCTTGAGTATTATTCAGTTGCATAATTGGACCTTTTGTGTGTGCTTGCCACACGTTGTTGTTGTTACACATTTAGTAATATAGTGAGTGTCGGTGTAAGTGTCTTTATATAGTAAACAGTTTTGGTTTCGGTTTCACATAGTATAAACATCGAAAGACTATATGTATAGTGGAATACTTTCTGCCGCAAAATGGCGACAACTGCGCTTTGATAAATACATTTAAACGTTCTTTATTCTTTTTGTTGCTTGCATTGAGAGTGGTTCCCAGCTGTTCCTTTTGAGAATTTGTTGCTGCTGTTCTGTTCTGTCGACAACTGAGGGACTGAGATCTAGTGAGAGACTTTGAAACCGTTTGCCAAGTCCGAGTGCGTTCAGTTTTTGATTGAATTTCGAGGGGGTGGGAGAAGGGATAGTACATAGTAAACGCTGCCTAGTGCTGTTGGTAGTAACTCTTGGCCCTTTGAACACGCTCCTCGCTTTGCTTCCTCTTTAGGTTTTTTTTTGTTTGTTTTTTGTATAAATTTCAACTTCTGCAGGACACTCGAGCGAGCAGCAGTCGTGTCCTGTCCTCTGTTGCTCTTGTATTCTGTATTCCTGTCAGTTTAAACTAAATATTCAGTCTTATGGTGATAAACATCCGCTTGTTAAGCAATGCGCTGCTCAGCAGTAAGCTGCAATGAAATCGGATGGGAAATCGGAGAGAAACGGGGGCCCAAAAAACAATACGAAATTTGGAAAACAAACCAACAGATTGCAGGATGATTGAGAAAACAAAAAATAAGAATAAAAACAAAAAAAAAAAGAAAGGAAATCAACAAATTTGTTGAAAAGCGTTGAACAACGCGCACATTATTGAGGGAATTTTGGGGGGGAAGAACAAGAACAAGGACGAGAAAGAAGATAAGAGAGACGTTTTAATGGAAATTTTCGTTTCTTTCTGCAGTTTTTGAATTATTTACATTTACATTTATTATATACGTGCCATCTATACAGTGAGTACATGTTGTGTATGCCTGATTTCAGTTTCAATCCCCCGCCCTTACAGCCAGGTAGGTGGCTTTCAATGCAAATTCAAATGGGGGCATGCTTTAAAGCCGACAAAGGCGGCCGCTTATATAAAAAACAACAACAACAACAGGAATATGAACAACAATGTTAACAACAATAACAATAATAACAATGCCGCCCCGCCTACGCAAAAGGGGCAAAAGGTAGCAACACAGTAAAGACGCAAACTGAAATGAATATAATATGAAAGTAGCATAAATAACAACGACAACAGTAACAACAATGAAACTCAACAAGAACAATGGTCGGTGGGGCCAAGGAGCCTGCCTCAAAGCAACAGCCAGGAGCCAGGAGCAGCCCCAGCAGCCAGCCAATATGCTAATAAATAATAAATTGTCTGCTGCCATATCAATAAATGCGAGAGAGAGCACAGCCCCAGCTACACTCCAGACGAAGGGCAGCTCGAAGCTCCAAGCTAAGCTAACCCGACACAAGCACATGCACAACACATAACTCATACGCCCCAGTGGCACAGCGGCCCACAAAGATAGGCAATGATTTTTTCCTTCTCGATTCATTTTTAATTCAAATGCAACAGAAAAACGCTTTAAGGCAGCAACAAAAGCACAAACCTATGGCAATCGATGAACAACGAATGTGAAAGTGTTTCGAGGGGAATATATAGTATGATATATGCAATGATTATTTCGGTTTTAGTTACAGTTTGAAATGGATTTAATGGTCTGATGGTGCTATCATGCTGCTCGATTTGTTTGCAAATTCCCGAAAACTGGAAACTGGCATCACATGTCAGACTTATCACAAGAGTTTTGTGACCTCTCTGACTGTGGTTTTATTATGTGAAATGATATTGGGTGTTACTGGTACTGTTTTTGTTTTTCGTTTTTTATTTTTTGGTTTGTCATCTTTTTCGCCTCGTTCGTATTTTATATTTCAAAATATATTTTGTGATACACTCACACTCGTAGCATATGTACGGGGACACGCAATGTCAGTGACAGGACAAAGGCATTAGTGAAGTTACACAAACACATAACAAGCTGAATGCGAAACAAAAATCAAGTTAAGAGATTGCGTTGGGTTTGAGTTTGAGTACGAGTTGGTTTTTTTTTGGGGTGGGTGGCGACTGTCGGTTCGTGTTAGCGGTTACATGGGTGTTTCTGTTGTGTACCCTCAGTACCCAGAGTACCCAAGGACGAACACAAACGAATGCGAGATCGAAAGACGTACGTACACACACAGTTACGGATACAGACACAAATATGTTAAAGCCATGACAGGACAGGAGACGTGCATCCAGTCAGGTGCTACATACCTGTGGGGCCTGCTCGTCGGCGTCGTCTCCCTCCTTCGTTTGCGTCTGCACGGCCACAGCGGGAGTGGCAGCCTGGGCCGGAGCGGATGCCGACGGGGTCGCTGACTCTGCCGCAGCCGCCCCGCCGATGGGTAGCGGGGCTGCCGGCGTTGTCGGGGTAGTTGGGTTCGTGTCGAGCGTGTGCTTCGATATAACCACCGTCGTCGTCTTCTGTATCTTGTCCTGTTCGGGGTGCTCCGATGGCGATTTTGGTGGCACGGTGGTGAAGGCGTCAGCCGCGCGTACAATTTCCAGCACCTAATTTGCAAGCGAAACAATTCACAAAATGCCCACTGAGGTCGTGCACTGTCCACGTCCACTCACCTTCTCCTGGGTGCTTTTCTCCTGACCCAATGGCGCCAACTGAGCGTGGGCCTGGGACTGAGCCTGTTCCGCGTGAATGAGCGCCACGGTCTGCGCGGCTGGCGTGTCCGGCGCAGCTAAATCAGCGGATGCCAATGGCGTGGGCAATGGCGTTGGCGTGGGCGAGGTAGCTCCGCCGCCGTGCACCAGGGCCGCAGCAGCTGCCAGGCCCGTTTGGCTCGTTGGCTGTGCATCTGGTTTCTGCGAGGCGAAAACATCGAAGTCCTGAAGGGAAGTCGGGCGAATTTAAAGACCTGTTCGTGCGTCTCTTTAAATCCTGCACTCACCTGTCGCAGTCGCTCCTCTTCGTCGTGGTCCAGACTGGATATACTCTGGCTCTGGCTCAGCTCCGAACCGGTCTCCGAGGCACGCGAGCCTGGGTGTGGGGATTGAACAGAGGAACAGAGTCAAAGACGGACGGGCGCTAAGCTGGGGATTACCTTACCTTGGCGACTGCCACCGCTGCAGGATGCAGACGAGTTAAAGCCAGTGCTCATGCCGCCGGCCTGGCCAATGGAATGAATTAAGTTGGACTTGTCGTAGCCTTTGCAGACCACCAATTGGATCTCGTTGCCGGCGTTGCGGAGCACACTGACCGCATCCTGGTGTGAGGCGCCCAGCAGCGAGTGTCCATTGACCTCGAGGAGACGCATGCCAACCTGTACGCAGAGAATAAGTTCAATTTTGGTGGAGTTCAAGCAACTTTCCCAAGACAGGGCCTTACCTTAAGCCTTCCGTCCCGTCTGGCGGCTCCAACCGAGTTGATTTTGGACACGAACACACCCTCGTCGGAGGGATCGGCTGGATTACCGCGCTGCCCATTCAGGCCGCCCTTGATATGCATGCCCAGACGTTCGCCCTCCGCCTTGCTGAGGAGCACTTCCTGCGATTTGCAATTAACAAAGAGGAGGGAAAACAAGAGGGAGAGAGAGAGGGAGAAATTAGCGAGGACTCGGCTCAAGTGCTGGCAAATAACAATCTGGACTGCAGCTGAACAAAGGCAGGAGGAGAAACTCTAGGGAAACATAAACTGTGGAAGCATTTGACTAATTGGAATATTTCCTCTGCGAGGGGACGACGGCGAGAGGAGCCTTACCTCTGTTGTTACATAAACTACTTCTATGCTCTGTGCGTATCGAATTTGTTGTGAGCAGTGGCAGAGTGTACAAAGATTATACAGAGATTATACAGAGAGAGAGTGGAATCAGAAGTGGATCCAAAGCGTATTTACAACATATTTACAGGCGCACTTAATCAGTTATGAGGTGGAAGCGTTGACTCACCTGGAAACCTGGCGGCAGGGGATCATGTTGAATGGTCAGCTTTATCTCATCGCCCGGCTTTAGCAGCTCCAGCACGGCGTCCTGGTGCGTGGCCTTGGACACATCCGCATCGTTGACTTTCAGTATGCGATCTCCCATGCGCAGCTTGCCGCACTTCGAGGCAATCCCGCCGGGCACAATCTGAAAGGGCGAAGGATGAGGCAAACCCAAGGGTAATTGTTATACTCGTGGCTCTGGGATTATGAATGAAGGCTGGCCGAAAAAACTTGAAAGTTTCAAGTTGGCAGCCTGCAGCTGGCTTATAATGAAGCCACCGTCCGAGCCACTGCATTCTGCACAATTGTGCAGCAGCAGCTCATTTGCATCGGCCACTCGAGTGTTTTAATTCGAAAAGTTTTTCCGGCTTCGCCAGCCAAGAGGCTAACCCATACTTACATGCGATATGAAAATGCCAGGCTCTCGGGTGCCAAAGGGCACGCAGGAATGATCCGTGCCGCCGATGATGCTGAAGCCCAGGGAGCCCTGGTTCTTGGGCAGCACAACCTCCTAGAGAGGGGGGAGCGAAGAAATCGATTGTTAGCACATCACAAAATTAACACACTCAATGGAGGGCCTAAGCTCTAGGTTCCTACTGAGAGACTGCCGTCGTGTAAGGTGAGTGATCCATGGATGAAGTGTGCTCAGGTGCAAAATTGTTGGTGATATTTACATTTATATTTAAATTAACATTTACACACACACACAAAACCCAACCAAAACCGAACCGAAAGCCATGCAATTAAGTTGAGCATTCATTAAACATCAAAATACCAAGACAGAGGGGCGGCGGGGTGGGTGATACATTCAATAAATAATTAATAACTCTTGTGCTTTTTCTTATGAATAACTTAATTTTAGATTAAACACCAGACAAGAGGAGGAAACTCTTAACCAAAGCATTCTTGTTCTTCGGCCACTTTCATAGAGATTTGAACAAAGCTCCTGTGGTGCTTGTGGCCAACATCAAAAGCATAATGCTCCTGCTCCTGCTTCTGCTTCTGCCTTATATATTCATAGTCGAGAGGAGAAACTATATAAATGACTGACAGTTGCTAACTCGTGTCAAGATGCCAAATAAACACATGTACCTGGCCTGCCAACTACTGCTAACTTTTATCAATTATCTTGAAGGAATTCAATTGCCGAAAGTTCGAAGCCATCGAAGAGGCAGACAGAGGGGGGAAAATAAATTAAAAACAATTAAATATTTTATTTAGCATTGCCCCGGAGACTGTTTACACTCGCAATCAGAGGCTGTGATGGCAACAAACAGAAATATTTAAAGTTTACTTAAGGCCTCACTGCACACACAAGTCGTTTGGGGTTAAATGTTTTTTTGGTCTCCACTCCTGGCTGTTGGCCCACTTTATTATTAAAGGATCTCTGCATGTTGCATAGCCTTGACTGGTTTACTATATATATTTGCTGCTGCAGCAGAGTTTCAGAGATTTCTGGCCAGGATTTGCATCATGTCAGCAATGACACTTGAGTGGCTCTATGGAACCGAGTGTGCAAAAGCGTTCTGAAAGCGCTTTGCTCGTCACTTGAATAGATTTCAGATACCACCGAAGGACACTAAATATTCAAGTGTTGGCCCTTTTCCCTTCCAAGGAGCAAAAGATAGCATTTAAAAGATAATATTCCCATTACTTCAAGTGTTAAATTATCAGCAAAAACAAATATAAACCAGAAGATTTTTGGCAGATAGAGAAAGTAATATATATATTTATAAAGTGTTAGTAGAACTTTTTTTGGTTAAGAGGTTAGCTTAAAAACAGAAAAAATAGTGGTTTCTACGGGGCTTAATTAAAGATCTTTTAATAATAAGATAAGCATCTTGTCATTAAAAAATCCTTTAGGTTTAGTTTTACAGTTTCCAAAGCCTCCTTATCCAAACTTAAGCCAAGGCCATCCCAATCGCTAATCAATTAGTCGAAGCAATCACAACCTCTTGTCAATGTGCATGTTTTGCATAATGCTCGGCATGAAACATGGGTGGCGGCCTCCTCACATCGCTAGGAGCCTCTGTCGGGCCTCCTGACCAGCAGTTAAATCAAATCGTTTGCAAAACGCACCAAATATTTATTCAGCAAATGCGACCAATTATTATCAAAGTGCCAATAGCAAAAAAAAATAATTGTAAATTAAATTTAAACTAAAAATTTTGGTGTTGGGTGCATCGGGGGTGTACGGTGTACGGTGTGCGTGCTTTGGTGTGTGACTCGATTTCCTAGGGCAGATTTACAGGGTATTTGTTTTACATAAAAAGTTGAATTTTTCAAGTGTCCAGGCTTGTCTGTGCCTTGGCTTGGTTTACAGAACGATTCGTTAACTCTGGGACTCGGGCTCTTAGTGTATGCGTGATGTCGAGATAGTCACCTCACTGATTAGGGGCTCCGCCAACTGATTGTCGGTGATGCGCGTCATCACCGTCTCCGTGAACGTGGACTTGGTGATCGTCTCGGTGACACGGCCAAGTTCGGTGGGTGCCGCCGGGAACATGGGCAGATCCGGCTGCGGCTTATTCACATTCACCGTGACGGCGCTCACGCCCACCTCGTTGGGCCGGGCCACGTGCACCTGATGCTGACTGCCGCCGCTGAGGAAGTGGGCCGGAATCATCGCCTGAAAATCGTCGCTGGTCAGCGGGCGCAACGAGGAGGGCTGCTCACGTAGTTACGTTGTGGTTTTTGGTTTTAGCAAAGTTTTTTGTTCGGAAAGATCGGTTTTGTAAGCAAGGTTTGATTTTTGGGGGAGATGGTTGAGTGGTTGGTTCAGAGAGAAAAAGAAAACAAAAGATATGTTGGTTTTTGTAAATTTTGGTTTCACTTTTTGAGGCGCTAAATGAGAAGCTATTGTTAGATCTAAGACTAAGCTAAAATCTTTTAAATTTATTTACAATCCTCCCGGTAAACTCTGGCCTAAATCATCCTTAATGATGGGTGCTCAGAAGCTGGGACATGGACCCGAGTGCAAACTTAGGATCTATTGAATATATATCTCTTTATATTGCTCGAAGAATCATGTAGAATAATGATTGTGGGGAGGGACGAACAAGGCGCACAGGGCACATGCAAAACAAACACAAACAATTTCGTTATACATACGAGTAGATGAGCTATGTTTATAGATAATATATAGTTCTAGCAGCTAGGGTTATGATAATCTGGCGGATATATGGATTAGCACATATTAGGTATCTTACAGCTAGTAAGTGTGTTTATGTTTTTCCGTTTTTCGTATTTTTCTTGGGCGCCAAATATCAACAACAATTTGCTGGGACAACTTGCGCTGCAGTTTTACTTTGATTATAAATTTGTATACTAAATTTTGATACTCACCTCTTGACCTAATAAGGAAATTAATTTGAAGGACATGCAGCGCAAGTTTGTACATTTTCAAAAACCTAACAGCTGTTCATGATCATCGTAACAAACAAAACAAAAAAAAGGTTACAGGTAACGAGCTTATGGGCAACATTAAAATGACGTGCAAACTGGCTAAAAGTAAAACTAGAAACTAACTAACTACCGGTTAGAAGAAGCCCACTTGGCCTTACCTGAGCCTCGCCCGAATCACCGCTGGCCGTAGAGGCCGCTGCATCGCTACCCTCGCCCATGGGCACAGAGTTTGTGCGTCTTGGAGCGGGCACCGGCTGCCCGGTGGCTTTGTCTATCGTGGCAGCAGCTGGGAATCCATTTGTTTTGCTGCTGGGCAGCGTGTTGCTAATGCTAGCCGGGGCAACAGCAGCGGGTGCAGTGGCTGTGGCAGTGCTAGTGGCCAGGGTATTGTACTTGTAGGGCTGCTCCACATGCTCGGTCACTGTTCGGCCAAAGTTAGCTGAGGAAATTTAAAGAGAGAAAAACCTTTAGTTATTTAGGGAAATTTCTACTAAATAAAATTGTATTAAATCTTTAAAAAATTACAAATATTTAAGCATTCAAGCAAGCTCTGCTTCTATACCCACCTGGTCGGTTGGCCAGATATCCAGAGGGGCTCAACGAATTGAGCACTGCCGGGCTACGTGGACTCGTGGGCGGCTCCAGGGGGCCGCGGTACTCCCGCTGCAGGACCAGGCGCACAAAGCGCTGCGGTTCCGTCAGACAGGCCACTGCGGCGTCATGATGCGCTTCCGTCATATCGTTGCCGTTAATCTGTACAACGAAATGCCATTAGCTGCCGCCCCTCAAGCCCCCCTCCCCGCTCTACTACTCACCGCCATGACCCTGTCGCCCACCATGATTTTGCCATCGCGATGGGCCAGGCCGCCCTCGGTGATGCGCGATATGAAAATGCCATCGCAGTCGTCCTTGAAAGGCGGCGAACCCTTGCCGCCCGCAATGCTGAAGCCCAGGCCCTGGCCAATCTGATCGCGGATGAGCGTCGTGTGCAGCTGGATGAAGCTCAGCGGCGCCTCCTGCAAAACCGCAAAAGGGGGGAGACCAGAAATCAATCAAACACGCTCCGAGTGAAATGTCATTGGGGGATTTGGGTTACGGTTACCCACCTTGCCATTGAGCAGCAAACCATTGGGCGCTGCTGCTGTTGCTACTGCTGCTGCCGGCGCTGCAACCTGGTTGGCCGTGGGTGTGGCAAACACATTGCCCGAATAGCTGTGCGTGGGTGCCACCTGCTGCTGCTGCAGCTGTGGAATAGGTTGTTGCGGCAGCAGCTGCTGCGGAATATGTTGTGGCTGCTCCATGGATGCCGGGATGTAACGTTCCTCCGCCACCAGGGGTCGCGTCTCCACCGATATCTGCGACACACTGCCATCCTCGCTGAACACGGGATGTCCAATCAGCCGCGTCACCTCACGCTGAACCACCAGCACCAGGACGGCACCGCAGGCTTTTAGTACTTGAACAGCCTGATAATGATCCGCATCGACCACGACAATGCCATTGACCTTGATCACCTTGTCGCCCACCTTCAGGCCGGCCAGATCAGCGGGCCCGGCTTCGGTGACCCTGGATATAAAGATGCCGTCATCGTCGCCCTTGAAGGGGGTAGAGCCCTTGCCACCGGCAATGCTTAGGCCCAGACCGGCTGCCGTGCGTTCGATGTGAATTTCGTACTGCTCCAAGCGGAGTTCCGTGACGCCATCCAGGTTGTCTGTGAAATGCAAAGAAGGGAAAATATTTAAAATTTAATTTTTAAAAGAGATTTTATAAGTATATTCCCTCCACTTTACCATAGTGCTGCCTCTGTCTTTCATAGTCCCGATCCACGGGATCATAGCTGGTCACTATGCGCACCCTTTTGCCCTTGCGCTGCAGGGAGCCACTGGGACTCCGGTTGGAGGAGGCCAGCGAGCTGCGCAGGCTGCTCATGGCGGGACTATTACGTCCCGAGTAGTTAAAGTTCCCATTGCTGCGCTGGCCATTGCGGGGCAGGGTGTTGTTGCCCTCCTTGACTTTGATTTTGACATTGAACATGGCTCTGTTTGTTGTTTTTATTTATTTGAGTGCACTTTTTAATATATGAGGCAGCAGCCAGGCATCTTGTCCTGTCCAGACACCAGCCTGTGTGTGTGGGGTAACCTATTTTTTATTTGACTGCACTTTTTAATATGCGAAGAGCCAACTTTGCCTGCACATCGATCTGGGTTGAGGGTTCTGTTTCTAGATAAAACCTTGGTTCAGTGGTCTGGAAAACCCCCCATCAATGCAATATCATCAGTGGAATTATACTATTACAATTTTTGATTGCCTCGATTTAATGAAATTTTAAATAAGAATCCAAAGGAAGACCTGTACTTGTGCTCAGCATAAATTTGGCTTTAATGACATTCAAATTGAATGACCCAAAGTTGGTCAAAAGCAGGAGAAGCATCTGGCAGTTGGCCATAAACGGCAGTCAATGAACCGCTACAAAAGTCATATTCCCCTGACTGGAATTCTAGGCATTAAGGCAACGACCTTGGCGCAGATACCCCCATCCCCACCACCACCATTCCCACCGAAACATCTCCCGGCAGAGTTTGTATAATTATTAAATAAATAAACAGACAGTCGGCCAGGAGCTCAGGGCCGCTTGGCTGAGGAAAAACTCTCCCAGACATCCCTCAGGTGCCAAGGGGAGGAGCAGGTGGCGCACAAAGCAGAGAAGATGAGTACCAGCCAGAGAAGAAACACATTTATTGCTTTCATTTTCGCTATTGCTGATTTGCACTCAATAAATCCGTCGGCACTTTGGCCAACAAAATGATTTTGTTTTCAAGACTTTCAGGGCTTTCGGGGGAAAGAGCAGGAGCCGCGCTCTCGAGACAATTTCACTTTGTAATTGTATGCGAACGGAGGCTTCATGTTAATCAAGGCATAAATGAAGAAAAGACAGAGCGAATCCCTGTCTCTGTCCCTGCCTGCCGCCTGTCAAGTCAACATTAATATTGCTGGATTTCAGTCGCAGGCCCGACATTGGCATTCACTCGATGTGCCATTATTGAGTTTGCCAAGTTGAGTGAGGTATTTGAGGCACAAATTTCAATTGCTTCTGCTTGCTTACAGTGCTGCCAACTAAGTTGGCCTCAAGTTGGTCTTCTCTTTTAGCCAGGTGTTGTTCTGGTTAAATGTTTCAAGTGCAAACAGTTTGATTCTCTCGATTGTTGGACAAATGTCTAAACGAAAAGATATTTTTATGGGTATTTCCTTTGCCCACCCAAACACAAACACACACGCATAAAGCCATATTTTTTGAGAGGGGAAAACGAGGAAAAGGCCATAAAACAAAATAAGATTTTTCTTCTACTGACACGTGCTGTGTGGCTCTCTGCGTGTGTTTTGTGTATTTTTTTTATTCCGGTTTGCTTGCCCCGGAATGTAGGCAATATTTTCGACGAACTGCAGGAATATCGCATCGCATAAAGTCATTTGTTGTTCCTCCCCCGCCCCTCCATATTTTTTGTTATCTGTATTATTTCACTGATTGCCAGCCAGGGCAAACTTGCACCCACTTAAGCGGGCATTTAAGCATTTTACGATGACATCACGGAGAAATGCGAGCAGCTGAATGAGGTGAGCCCGAAATAAGGCCATCGCTGTTGTCCTCACCGTAAAATAAATGGCATAAGCATAAGCATAAACATATAAAAATTTAAATACGCCGAAATACAGGGCCAAAGGGTCGCTCGTAAAACGGAGGTGGCAATTCGGAATGATGGTTCCACGAATGCATTAGCATTCGCAAGGCCATATCTCCAGGATCTCGAAGCTGACAAATGCCAAATTCCAAATCAATGCCCAGACACTGGCTGCTAGCTCTCTTTTTGTTTTTTTGTCATTTATATGTAAATGACCTGCAGGAGGAGAAATTAGCTCACAGCCTGGACACATGCCAAGGCCACAAAATCATATTTCATTCTTTTGGAAGGTTTTCCCTCTATCCAACTCTGGGCCAAGTTCTCCTGCAGCTTCTAGGAACTGACACATTCGTTATGACAAGTGAAAAAAAAAACGTCGAGGTTAGCGCTCTTTCCCTTGATTTCCACAACGAATAACGAACTGTGTTCAATCAATTTTAATTACCTCGACATTATTACAACCCAGAGATCAAATATTAAAGCTTAAATCCACTAAAAGACCCCTTTTTCCGCCATGTCACGTGAGCGGCAGCACACCCTTTTTTTTCCTTTTTTTTTGAAGTTTAAAAAATGCGACAGTTATGGGAAAAACTGGCAGGCTGCGTGATTAATTGCTGGCCAGGTTAAACGGCGGGACAGCAATGCTTCTGCTCTGCTCTGCTCTGCTCTGCTGACAAATTGCAAGTGTTAAGCTTTGGAAATCAACAAAACCGACCGAGCAACGATGGCCGCCCGCTTAAATGTGGCGACAAAAATTAATGAACAAAGTTTTTTATGCGAAAGCATAAAAACCCATGAAATATTCCGCACGAGCTCCCTCCCAGACATGGGGAGTGACAGTGAGATTCTGGTGGGAAAGGGGTGACGTTCCCAACAACACAACACAACAACAATTCTGCTATCTAATCGAACTTTTGGAATGCCTAAGCCGAATGTGATAAGGCCCAAAACAAGGAGGGGAAAATTAACAAAGCAAAGGTAGTAAAACAAACTTGGCGATAAGGCGGCAGCAGCAGGAGGGAGGTGAATCATTACGAAATATTACAAATTTTGGAAGCATTACAGGTCCAGTCCAGCAGCAAAGTCAAGTGGTGGGTGGGTAGTGGGTAATGACCTTGGTCCACCCGGCGTATGCGTTATTTCCTACACATTGCGCATATCAGGGACCGCTGATTAATCGGTTTATAACCAAAACGAACGGTGATATCATGGACGTCAAACAACAACCACGTTTTGGTAATGAAAACCGCGCGCCATGTTCATTTTGATTGCATTAAAAGCCAGCCAGCAAGTCGGTGGCAACAATTCAGGTCGCATTCCCCCCCCCTAGCTTCGGTAGTGCCACTGTTTTCCTCGGCAATTACTCGAATTTTCCACATTTCCATGCTATCAACATGGCGTCGGCAGTGGCAGTGGCGGCGACAACGGAAATATTGGAAAATACGCAGTGAAATTCTTTGACCCAAGCTTGCAGCTGGCGTTTATTGCATTTTTGTTTGTTTTCTCGCGAAGATGGGGCATGGATACGAGAGACTCTGGGCTATGGGGGGGGGGAAAACTGTCACGGAGACGGACGGAGAGTGACGCGGTTTTTAGGCGATAAACTTAGCATGCAACTGTGAAAAGCACAAGGGCAGGCAGGCACCATGGTTCAGGGTTATTTCACAGAGGAAAACTTAAACATTTTGCCAGCCAAAATCGTGTTTGTTTGTTTGATGATAGAAAGAATGCCAACTGCCGACTGCAAATAGTTTAAATTGCTGTTTGCACAAGAGCTGCGAGCTGTGAGCTGCAAGAGAACAGCAAATAATAATGCAAACTCTGCTGTTGCAGCAGCAGCAGCAGCAGCCGTGAGTGATGAAAGGGCGCACCGAGCAAACAAGCCGGCAAACAACAATCATACACAGCACACACACAACACACACTCATACATTCGTGGGAATCAAACACACATGCAACATACGGACGGACGGGCAAAAATTCAATAAGAATCCCATGCAATCAACGATACAATACATAAATAATGAATGCCATTGCCTTGAGCTTATCAACGGTTTATTTATTGGCCAACATTCATTGGTCGGACTCGGTAACGGAATCTCTTCACTTCCGACATTACTTTAAGAGGGCAACTCGGAGGGAAATGTGCATCAGATGCACCAAGAAATGTGGCAAAAAGTGCGAGAAATGTCAAAGGAATTGTGCAAATGTTGATTGTATTGCCGAACGAGAACCAGAAAAATCCAAGCAAAGTGCAAGGAAGAGCCGTAGCCGGGTAACCGGGTAACCGGATATGCACACAACCGTACCGAAGCGAAGCACTTTTCCTATTTGCCATCCGCAAATATCCAACAGAAACGGCAAACCGGCAATCCTTGGCTATATAAACAAGACTAAATTTACTTTCAAGTAGCTCATTTTCGGGGATATATGCACATGCAGCCGAAATGCAAATAGGGAAGCCTAGGGGCCACCATCATCTCCTCCTCCTTCAGCTCAACCTTGAGTCGCCTGAGGCGGCTTTGACAGACGGAATAGAGAACTGCAGCTGAAGCTCAATTATGGTTACGCTGCGTATGCGCAATGTGAGAAACTTTCCAGACGACTGACCCGCTGCCACCTGCCTCCATTCTGCCGTTAAGGCCTTATGACAGACAACAGAGACTAAAATCGATAACAGATAACAATATAACACGTAGCCAGCAAAAAAAGGTAAAGTAAAAAAAAAACATTTCACACTCTCAAACTCCGAGAAAAAGTATTTAACATCCGAGATGTGTTTTTTTCCCCTCAGCCTCTGCCAAAACGATATTGTGGGAGTTTGCTCTCTGTTTTGAATGCCAATAAAGAAAAGGTGGGCGATAATAAATAAGCAAAGGTAGTACGGTGACGAATGCTGTTGCGCGTCTCTCGCGACGTTGACAAAACGCAAGCGTAACTGAAGAATGACTAAAGCAGGCGGCGAGTGGGCCAGGCGATGAGAGCTCCGGCCGCCAAGTCTGGCACAATTGCACTCGCTCCCGCTCTCGGCCACTCTCACTCTTCCGCAACCGCCGCTGCCCAGGTAGCTCTAATGAGTCTCCTCCTCATTTCAGTTTCATTTGCACGTCTCTCGTTTGGCGCTCTCTGCTTGTTTACCCCTTTTTTTTTTGTGTTTTGAGTGAGGTCTGCAATGTATCTTTACCACCACAACTATCGGTTGTATCTGCTCGCTTGCTTTTATCAGCTTTTGCAAGCCCAACGGGCAGATATCGCTGGCTGATAAGCAAGCACCACTATATGTGCACCACCTATTTATAGGCCAAGTTTGTACGCCTGTTGCGTGTGTGAGTTTCACAAGCTCAGCACGGTTTGCTACACCTGTATTCCGCTGGCGTAATCACAGAGCAGTGCTGCTCGGTTTAATGGTGGCTTTTTTGGTAGCCATGAAAATTAAAAGAATGAAGATTTACCTAATTTTTTATATCCAAAGTATCTGTTAGATGTGGTGAAGTCATAAAATTCTTAAAACAAAATATCTTAAATATGTTCTTATCATTGTAATGTCTTAAAGGGAAGAAAAGCATTTTTAAAAGATAATTTAATATTGTTTTTAGCAGAAAAATGGCAAACGAAACAATAAAAAATGAAGAAATACTCATTTTTTTATGTTTTGAAGTTAACTCAATAATTCAAGTTAATTCAATATTAAACAACAAACTATTTGCATTTTTAGACATTTTAAGGATGAGTTTTGAATTTCCAAAATTGTTTTGATTTAAAAAAAAAGTTTCTAGGTGTTTTAACCATAAAATAAACTCCCATTTTATAGTTATACATTAATTACCAGTAAAATCTACATATTTAAAATGAATTTTCTTATTTTTTCATATGTTATGTATCCATATAACTAAAATATATCTCAACTATTAACATTTTTTACGATATATAACAATTTAGCTATATTTCTGACAACACTATAAGCAGCAAACGCTACCAATACCTCTACCTCTCCCTCTGCCTCTTAATCTCTTCGTTTTTTTTCCCAACCTTTTTTGCTATTTGTTGATATAATTATATCGGAAGTGAGCTGCTCATTGCTGGGCCTAGACCCAAAAAGCACTCGAATATATGTATTTATGCATAGATGGCGTGCAGAGAGCAGCAACAATTAAAAGGGGTCATGGGTGGTCTCGGCCAGGGCTCTTTGTGGTTTCACTTTGCAGCCAATGGGCCAGGCCAGGCGGATGGGCAAAGATGCCAATTAAATTTCCACTTCAGTGTCTGCCCTTACAGGTCAGCCCAGCCAAATGAGTGAAAATTACTATCGATTTCCCATCAATGCAGGCGGGCGGCCATGAGGCTGCACCCAAAGTACTCCCACGACAGAGTCACAGAGATGCAGCAGAAATATAAATTTAGTTAATTGAAACAATTTTGCGTTTATTTACCTTGCTCAGTGCCGTCTTCCGGTTTGCCGGCTGGAATGGGCGAGAGCGATGCATCAAAGGGATGCTTCTTCTGTTGGTCCTGCTCTCGCTCCTCCTCCAGCTGCTCCTCCTCCTCGATGGGCGACTGCACTTTGCCGGACAGCGAATGCTGCGGCGTGGTATCGTTGCGCTCCTGGGAGGCCAGAGCATTGGCCAGAATCTCGCTGGCCTGCTTGTCGGTTAAATGCTGCACACGCTTGTTCTTCAGATGATGCGGAGTGTCCCTGTTGACGATAAGGATAGGAGAATTAGTCTTTGCTGAGAGCTCAATGGGAGACTAATTAAGTTTACCTTCTGTGCAATTTGGGAGGCCGCTTGTAGAAGTCATCGTCTTCGCCCTCTACCTGAAAGCCCACACGGCGATCGGATTCCTGTTAAAGATAAGGAAATAAATTAACAAAAAAATCATTTCAACTTTTAATTTCTTAACTTACAAACTCATCTTCATCTTGCTCGTCATCATCCTGGGCTTCTTCGGCGGCGGAAGTCGTCGCCACAGCGGCTGTTAGTTCAGCCACAACCGCTGCTGTGGCTGCCTTTACGTTGTTGGATGCCGCCTCCGCAGCACCCTGTATGGTTGCTGGAGCTGCTGTCGTTGTCGTTGGCGTAACAACACCCACAGACGCTGGCTGCTTGGAGTTTACACCAACAGCTGGTTGCTGCACTGCTTGGGCCTGCTTTTGTTGGTGATTGTTCACCAGTGTTCGGGTTTCGGTTGGTGCCTCGGCTGTTCGGCTGCCGTTCTATGGATGGAAAATGGGAAATTTTTAGGTATCCATCAGATACTTTTACATTTTACAGTTGGTATCTTTTAACTGCTTGGATATTTTACCAGAAACTAAAGTAAAATCATGCAAGAAATGTAAAAACTAAAGTAAATATACAACTAAAGGCTTTTAGTTTAAAAGAAATAATTCGAAAAATGTTTAAAATTAAAAAGTAAAGAGAAAATATTCAAACTACTCATTAAATCATCAAATAGTATTTTCAATACTTATAAAATACTTAATTTTTAACACCTAAAACTACCAATATCTTAGCTTTTCCCTTTTATTAACCATATAGTACCCTTTCCCAGTTAGACCTGCGCTGATTTGCTTATCTCTAGGATTAGTATTGAGCCAAAGAAGCACAACAAAGACATATCAAGGCAAGCGCATATATATTATATATTTTCATGGGAGTGGCTTCCACTCCGCCTTCACCTAGCGAGGGAAACACAGAAGAAGCTTGGCATTGAGATCGCCTCCACTCACCTCCTCTGGCAAAGCCACCAGGTTGGCGTGCTCCTCGTGCCGACTGCGCTCCACCTTCAGCTTCTGGGCCTTGGCCTTGAGATCCTTGGGATGCGGCGTATTCTGGCGCACGAAGGGCGTGTCCTTCTCCTGGCTGGCATCCTCCGAAAACTTGACCACAGTGCGCGAAGGCTCTCGCTCCTCGAACGGCTCCGAATCGGACTCCAGATCACGGGCTATTTTTTGGGTTAAATACAAAGGGAATTCCATTAGTAAACAAATATAAAGAGAGGGAGAGGATATGGTAGGTGGCTTTAATATGGTCTCAGTTATCAGGAACTGCATGCTCATGCTCAGCACAAACACTTACTACAACAATATATATGAGATATATGGGATATATGTATGTAAACAAGACTATTTATTATATACAAACACAGATTTATATTCAAAACGCCTAATGGTCTACGGTTTCGCTTCGGTTTTTGCAAAAATCAATAAATAAACCGCCTATTAAAAGCCCCAAAGAGGCGAACCACTATTTTTGGGCGCCGTCCCGTAAACATTCTGGCCAGGTCTGCTGGGCCCGGCGGTGTGGTCCACTTGCTAATCCATCAGCCGCTTATGAGAAGTGTGTGCGAGGCCCGTAAATATTTCGCACCGCGCGTGTAAACAACATAAAAGTTGCAGCATGTGGCGGCAATCAGTGGGCTCAGATTTGGATTTGGATTTGGCTCCCGTTCCCATCCCCTGGCCAATCAATCTATCTACGCAGCACTTGCTGGCAGCGGTGCTGATGGGTGGCAGTTACAGCAATAAACAAATGCAAATCGCCCGGGAGGAAGTGGCCCCAAGTAGCTGCATCCACAATTGCCGAATGTCCGGCACAGAACAGTCGTAACTTACAATCGTTACCGATTTCAGCCACGCAGCGGGGCGTCTCCGAGATCTAGGAAACTCTAGGCACCCGCCCGGGGTCAGCCGAGATGAAGATTTATGCAAATGGAATAAACTGGCGGCCGGCCGGACGACTTGTAAAAATAATAATAACAACGCAGCCGAGTCGTGGGGTGCCGTCAAATTTATTTCCTCTTGTTTCTTCTTGAAGCTCTGTGACTTTGGCTTTAATTGGATAATTTGAACGCCGCTTACACGGCTCTAAAATATTATGGAGACGAAACAATGAGTAGGTCTGGGACCCGCAGCTATTTGATCTTGAAACTATTCACACATTCGTCTAAATTGGCTGAGCTATGTGTGCTCTGTGTGTACACTTAATCCGTCATTGACCATTGATCGGTCGGTTGCGAAATGATAACTCAAACACGTCGCAGTTGGTTCTCCAAATGGACTGATGATATAATCTATTTATAGGCAAAACCAAGAGGCCAAAACGAGTTTGGAAGCCAAATAACAGTTACAATATATATCTACTTATACATTCATTTCGATTGGGAAGCAACTACGCCACAGAACTACGAATAGAGCAGGCAACCACAATGGCAGCAACATCATCATCTCCAGCAACAACGACAAAATACAGGTTGAATCCAGGCGACGGGCACTCACTCAATCAGCGAATGTCACACAGTAGAGACCAAGGAAAAGAGATTTGATAGTCGAAAATAAACAAACAACAAACTCCTCTATATAACAGATGGACATCATGGGAATATACCTATGAAATAGGTGTATTTTTGGGAGGATAAACCTGCCACAAGAAGGTTTCGATCTAAAAATCTACATAAACACAAATAATTCTTTGTGAAATTAAGTATAACATAAAAGGCAAGCCAAAACTATAGAATAATATTGAAATATTTATATTAACTAAATTTTAATTTGATTTTTATACAGATTGAGAAGAATTCTGAACTAAATCAAAGAAAACTCTTTGTAAACCTAAAAAAAAAACAGCTCTCTATGACTCCTCTTTGGATTTGCCATTCATTTCTTTTCCATTTGAATGCTTCATAAACATTTCACTATAATTTGCATGACGTTAAGCTGATTAAATACAGTATAAAGCTACAAATTTAAAAGATATATAATTATTCATTAAAAAAAAAAATCCAAGTTTAAATCATTATCAAAACATTTGAAGGAACATCCAACCCAGAAAAACCTCTTACTCTCAATGACCCATAACTTCAACTAACCAGGACTTCAACTCTACACACTTCTAATGGTTTCTTGGAATCTGTAGTGAACCAGGCTCCACTGTAGCCCCCTGTGACAGGCCATTAATCAACCGTTAGTTTTGGTGGCACACAAAAGTACGTACAACATCGAAGCGAGTCAGGCGATTAATAATATTAACCCAAAGCAGCGTCATACATCTAATTACAACGCCTGCCGATCTTGCCCCACTTTCAAACTGCTGCTGCCACGCCCCTTTCCCATTATGACGTCACAAACGTTGACATCACTCTCAAGTGCCCCCTAAATGGGGAGGGAGGAATAGTATGTGCGCCGAATTGAAGATAAATGAAAATGGATCTTGGCATTTTCCTGGCAGCAACAAACAAATCGTTTGTCCGTCTGGGTGCCGCTTTGATCTGGCATGCTGCCACTGACAGGCGGCCCAGAAGCGCTCAATCCGGAGGCCTGAGGTTCCCGATACCAATCATTGGCCATTCCATTCCATTTCCCCACCCCAAAGTGGGTGCTGGCTGTGTGGGGGAAATACGCATAAAAACGGCACTGATCTGCGATGGGAAACACGCATGGGAATGGAATATAAACACAAAATAATAACATAATCAAATCAAACAAGCCAAATCGAACACATATATCCACGATTTATCAGCCATCGCAATACATTGTATAGATATATGTACATGTGGAATATATGTGGTATATGTTATAGTGTATTCATGTTTCTCGGCCAGCCAACGCCCGGAGACCTGAGACACCCAGATAAAACAACTTGTTGTCATGACGTCATGGGCAGGCTGGTAAACCGGTTAGTGTTTTCGTTTCAAAACACCCAAAACTAAAAGCAAAACAGGCATTGTCAATGCTGCTTGGCCAGGCCAAGAGAGATGCGTTTTTAAAGCTCGATGATAGCATCTTCTAAGAACTCCAGAACGGAGAATGGAGAATATTTGTGGTTAAATGTCAACGTGAAACGGTTGAGTTAAAAATAATTAATAAAGTTAATTGAACTTGTATGCTTTTATATTTATTTAATGAAATCTTTCTTGGCTCTGATAAATTGTTTTATTTATTAAAAGATGAATGGTATTCACCGAATTCGGGGAGGGGATTTTCTTGTATGCTTTTCTTGACTTCTCAAACTCTTGGAATTTCCGTATAGGAAATTTATTAATTCCCCTTTTTAGATTTTCTTGTTTGTTTTGTTAATTAAATATATGACATTGATGTGTATTATTTATTATTATGATTTTTCTAAGCATTATATTTAACAATCTATAGTTTTTATCATAACAAAGCGGACATGCAAATGTTAAGGCATTCATGCTATGAGACGGCAGCAAGTCCAACTCAAACGAATATAATTTTCAATGATTTTGGCATCTGGGAGTGTTAAGTCTAGGCGAGAACTCTATTAACTCTACTATATTATCAGTATTAGCTGTACAAGGCATGAGATGGCGTGTGTATTTTGTTATTAATACTGACAAAGAAGGTAATACTCAACGCAAACCTTTCTGCTGATAACTGAAGAATTCCGTCGAATCGAATTTTTCGCTCGATCTATAAAGCGTCATGGGTGGATAGTCTTTGATGGGAATGAACATATAAAATAGGGGGTGACAGGGGGCGGGTGCAATGGTCGAAGGAGCGCGTGATGTGGCAGAATGCAAAGAAAATAATGAAAATCAGTATTGAAAACGGTGCCCTTGCCGTAGCAAAATATATATATAGTTTTAGTCACATTTAATAGGTGAAAATTTGCTTGGAGGTAAAAAAAAACATCGAAATAAATTGAAAAATCTTGCCAGTTTTTGTTTTTGTTCACCCACAAAGATAGGGAAACACAAAACTCTGATAGCCGCTCGCTTGTTGGCGATGTTTGCTCACTTGGCTCACTTTGGGGGCTTATCTTATCGCGGAAATGCGAGCATAGATTCAAGATATTGCACAACGATAGGAGGAATAGGAGGAGTGGGAGATGGAGGGCTGGTGGAATCTATGTCAGGTGCAGATAAGGCCGCATAACTTGGCCAAATTCGGTGAACAATCAGCGCCAACTATGGAGCAACCTTTAACCACTGGGCTAAACCCCCGACTGACTGACTGACTCATCCACCACACTCACCTGGTGTAATGGGCTGATATTCCTGCTGGGGCAGCAGGTAGCAGGACAGCACCTGCTCCCCCGTCTCCGCATCCACATCCGGCTGGAAGGTGAGCAGTGGCTGCGACTGATTCTCCGACAACCACACGGCCTTCAGCTGCAGATTCACCAGCGAATAGGGCAGATACAGCAGCTGATTCCCGCTCACGTCGAGCACATGGAGGACAGTGCAGTTGCCCAGCTCTGGGGGCAGCTTCTTCAGCTTATTGTCACGCAGACTGAGCACGCCCAGATTGGCACACTGACCAATCTCCAGGGGCAGGTATTCCAGGGCATTGCGATCCACATTCAGATTGCTCAGCTTCGACATCTGGCCAATGGAGGCAGGCAGCTCGGACAGGAAGTTCTCGGTGAGTATCAGTTCCTGCATGTTTTCGCAGCTACAAAGTAGAAAGAAAATTAGCATTAGTTTTAATAATAAATTCTGATATTTAAATAGAATTTACTTATCTGTTCTCAGTTAACAAATATTGCAAATTAACCAAGATTAGATAAGAAGAAACTCACTTTCCAAGCGTATCGTTCAAGCGTTGCAAACGATTCTGGTCCAACTTCAAGATGGTCAGCCTGCTCAGCTTGGCAATGCCATCGGGCAGGGTCTCCAGCAGATTCTGCGCCAGATCCAGGTCCGTGAGGCTCACCAACCCGCTAACCTCGCTGGGCAGCTCCTCCAGTCGATTCTCGGACACATCGAGGTAGGTCAGTTTGGTCAACAGTCCCAGCTCTGGCGGCAGACGCTGCAGCTGGTTGTGATCCAGCCAGAGCTCATGCAAGCCCGGCAGGTAGCCCAGGTAGGGAGGCAGGTCCTCGATCTCGTTGTCGCCCAAATCCAAGCGCTTCAGCTTCGTCAGCTGGCTTATCGTCTCCGGCAGATGCTTGAGTAGATTCTCGCGCAGCTCCAAAGACTCGAGCTGCGTGAGGCTGCCAAAGTCCGCCGGCAATGTGGTGAGCGACATATCGTTGAGGCCCAGGACGGTCAGGTTCTTCAGCTGTGAGAAGCCCGAGGGTAGCTTGGGTATCGGGTTCGAGCTGAAGTCGGCCACCTGCAAGCTCTGCAGATGCTTGATGTCGTCGGGAATGTCGGGTATATCTACGGAAGACACAGAGAGAACACATTGTTTACTCATCATGGCTGCGAAATGCTGTTCATAAAGGGATTTTCAGTGAGCCAGGCTCGTTGGTTGGTGGGTTATCGGGTTACACAATTCTATCTGCTTGGCTGATTGACTTGCTCACGCATGAGTTGCTCCAGTGGGCCGTCGCGTTAATATATTAATAAATCCGCTATAAATATTCCATGAGACCCACACTCTCACCCCGCACCGAGAGAGAGATTTCCGCATATGGCCTTGTCATTGTCTAACAGAAAATCGGGTTTAAACTTTAAAGTGGCAGCTGAATTTGTGTTGGAACTAGCAGTTGGCCTAAAGTACATTACCAGCGACTCCCCCATGGCCATGGCTTTTGTTATTATTTTGCTTTTCGCTGATAGAGCGAGACGAAGCGTAAAATGACAAACGAAACTTGTTGATCGAATAATTTTCGAGCTGCCAAAGCGGAAATGCGCACGCAAAGGACCCGGGAAAACCAGGCTGTATGAGTGTGTGTGCGTGTGTGTTTACCAACACGCCCACAAAGTTTTTCCACGAGAGCCTCGCATGAAAACCACCAAACTGCCAGCAAAAGCAATATGACAGGTGGCCATAGCTGGGGCAGGAGGAGCCTCAATCCTTTGCAACACTGTTTAAATTGACCCAGTTACATGCCACCCACACCCACACCTTCATCCCCCCCGGGGCATAACGAAACATCGCCAACGGACAGGTCAACGCGGGGTGACTTGTCCCATGTGTGTGTGTGTGTGTGTGCATTCAATCCAACTAATACGACACGTGGGACCCGCAACGCGAACTCGCAACGACAGCCACAACAAAAAGAGAGAAAGAAGGTCAAAGGCCACGACTATGAGATGCCCTGTTAATAAAGAGCTTAAAAAGTTACAAATAAATAATCAAACTAATCAAATAAATCTCATTTCCAATACTATGAAAAGGGTTAATCCAAAAGAAGATATAAAAGAAAAATTAATTTATAATTATTTATCCAAATTTCCATTTTTTAAGACCTTTGAGTTTATCATGAACTTTATACCCTTCTATATTCCATATTCTACAAGCAAAGAATTATGAAATTAAAGGGTATAGGTGGCTTTTTGAGTGGCACGGAAACAAGTGAGATATTTGGGGTATCGGGCAAACCGGAGGCAGGACATGCTCGAGTTGTGGGCCCACACAATGGCTGCGGCTGTGGCCTCGGGGCAATCAGCGGATGTGGCCAGTCATAGACCCCCGCTTTTCTGCTGCTTTTGCTGCTGGGAATGTCACCATTTGTGGCAGGTCACCGATAAGCCATTTATTTGCAACTGCATTGTCACAGCCGCATGCATACAGACACGAAGAGCTGCAGCAGCCTTTAATTAAAAAAGAAATTATATAAAAATACAATATCAACCGACATTTATTTTGTGTGTCTGCCTGGGCATTGTGTGCAGGGGCAGACCTTGTTCATGGCCTTGAATGTGGAAACTACAGTTGAATGTCTATAAATTGAAGTAGATTTTATTTGAAAAAGAAAATAATTGAATTTAAAAGCAGGATTTTAGCTGCACTTTATTTTCCAAAAAAGATGCAGAAAATTTAATTTGCTGAAACTAAACTTGCATCAGGATGATCCTTATCCTCATATCTGCTTGTGCTCTTTGAACTTTAGAAGCCTAAAAGCTTTGCCCGCCGCAGAGGCAGCAGCCACACACATCCGTCAATCCGTCAAGCAAAACACTCAAAATTGGGCTCCCGCCAGTTGCAGACAAATGGACGCGCAGCAAGGCGCTTTTCCACCCATTTTCCCCACTCGCCCAGCGGCAATTGGAAACATATGGCAGGGCCACACACACGCACACGCTCGGCACACCACAAGATGCTCAGCTGTGCGGCACAGTTGGCGGTCATTAGATGAACGCCGGTGACAAACAATTCGTTGACCTCTAACTCAGGCACACACACATACATAGAAACCCTTGGGGAAAATTGGGGCAGTTGGGCCATTGGGAAACTCATTTAGAGACGGGAAATTAGAGGAAATGCTGGGCGTGCCCAGAACACAGTTGGGAATGAAGCGCCCAAAATGGGCCTCCAAGCGGAATTGTAATCAATTTGTGCAATTATGCAACATGGGCGAGGCGAATAATACAACAAAAAATATAAATTTATTCAATTTGTTTATCATATTTTGTCGTTATGAGGTGAAATATGGATGCCCAAAAATAACCCAAAAGATGTATGAATCGGGAACAATGCGGTGGCAGCTTTTCTTTTGCATTTTATAGCCGCCACCAGACAAGATCAATGATGAAGAAAACTGTGCCAAAAAAAAAACCAAGGCATCAAAAATACAGCAAGCCAAGCGAAACGTCAGCAGACGACACTGCCAAAAGGGGGGCGTGTCCCGAGGGGGGGCCCAGGGGAGAGTGAAAATCTCTCATATGAAAATTCTTTTCAATGTCATTGAACGAAGAAAAATTTTAAGAGCACGCCGCGCCGCTGCTCTGTGACGCTTGTGTGAAATGTGAAATGATTTGTCAGTAAATCAAGGCGACCCAGACGGAGCCAAGAAGCAGAGCAACAGCAGATGGGCCTAGCCAGATATATAGATAGACATATATAAAAGGGGTGAATTGGGGGTGAGGCCTACAATCGAGGTCACCGCCATACATCTTCCTCAATGCAGGCAGCAACGCTGCACTTAATGAAGATGATGTCGAGGATGCATATTTCACTAGCAGGAGAAATGGAAATGTGGGCGGTAAAGAAACCCTCCTCCATCTTCCATTCATCCTTTCAATTTGCCTTTGGATCGGATGAGAAGAATCCCTCGATTCAATGGCTTGGTTACGTTTTAATCCCCTGCACTCGGCATCCGTTATGGGTTGCCATGGCACGTTGCCATTTCGCTTATTGCCGCCTGCATCCAAAATGATGAAAAGGCTTCTGATATGATGGCCCTGCAGGAGCAGGAGGAGCACAAGCTAGGGGTGTGCTGGTAGCCACAGTTGTTGTCACCGCCAGCCATCGCTCCCCTGCAATTTTATGGCTGCCATTGTTGGCAGAAAATCCCTAAGCGTCAACAGGGAAAATGGCTTTCCGCCACCAGTGTTCTCACTCATTCAACCTGAGCGCCGCCTTTCGTGGCGGAGACAAGGCTAAAAGCAGCTGCCACTCCTGCAAACAAGTGGTGGCAAAAGTGGCTTTATGGATAGCTAAATTAGAAGGATTTTTAAATATTAAAAATATAATTAAACAATTTAAAATATCAAAATTTTTAGAGATATTTAAATAATTTTAAATTGACAGATTCATACAAAAAAAATCTATAATTAATTAGAGTTTAGTAAGACTTCTGAAAGAACCAAATTCAAGGCCCTCTTTTAATACCCAAAGTAAGTTCTTTCTATTTTTTAATTATTATTTTTAAAAAATCCCTATTTAATGCCTTATCTAGCTACATTATGTAATCTCCCAATAACATCTCTCCCAGGTGCCCCCCGGGAATGATTGCCACATCTGCTGCTGCTGCTGCTGATGCCGCTTGAATTGCACTGAGCCGGGGCTGAGCTTAGATGAGATGAGAAGAGAGATTGTGCTGGTGGAGGGCTCTGCCCAGATTGTGATAAGTAAATGACTCTTAATTGTGGCGAACGAGATGCGGCCATAATGATGATGATGACAGCGATTTTAGAGCGCAACAGGTGACTGTCTAGAAAAGTGCATTCAAGCCGGGTTAACGAGGCTTGACTAAGACATTTAATTGAGATTCAATTAGCAAGCAAACACAAACAAAGCCCTTGGAATTGTAGGAGGTTATCTTTTTTTTTTGCCAGATTTAATGTCTGTCATGTGCTCGAGCAGTGGAACTGAATGAACCACAGCTGCAATTGACATTCTAAGCGAGGGCCTGGGAAAAAGTTTCCCCCCACCAAAAGAAAACCCAATTATTTGGCCATCAATTTCCCAGAGATTTTTCATTAAATCAAAATCCAGACATGGCCCTTGGACACCTGCGGCACTCTGTTGCAGGAATTTAAAACCGGAAGTGTATAATTCCACTCAATATTTTCCACTCTTTAACAAACATTTGTGCCATTTTCCTGGCAAGTTCAAGTTTTGTTTGCCACATTTGTGTTTGTTGTTCTATTCGCTGAACATTAGTTCTTTTCAGCCAACTGCCAACTGTTGCCAAGTCGAGGGGGATTCACTTTTGATTTGTTGTTTGTACAAGCTCGTTGGATAGCTGCCTGCCTGCCAGCCAGCCTGCTGGCCGAGTAGTTTTTAATTGCTTCACCCCCATGCCGAGTGACGTCAATTGGGGATCGACAAGATCGAAATAAATCAGGGGGAGGGATCGGGCAGAGGCGGCATCGGGAATATATAGATTGAATAAAATTGCTCGACGTGAGAAGAAATGATTTTGTTCAATTTGCACTGATTTTTCCACCCCTGACATTTTGATTTAGTTTTTGTTTAATGCTATTAATTATACAATTCTTTCTGTGCGTCTGTCTGTCTGTCTGCCAGTCTTCTTCTCGTTTTGTTTGTTTGTTCAGAGAGTTTATTGAAATGTTCTCATCACTTGGTGGTGGCTTTAGCTTTGGCCAATTGCTGTGTTCATTCCAAGAACTTCCTACAAAGTCATGGACGCTAATGGCCTGTTCCGAGACCACGACAAAGCTTGGAATCTTTGATTTTTGTCTTTTGTTCTCGCTGCCCCCGATTCATCTTCCTTCTCATCTATCTCTCCTTCGCTAAGTCTTTCGTTGTGCAGTTGAAAAAATTAAGAACTTATTTTTAGATTAAAAAATAGATTTTAAAATATAATATTTGATATATTTTCTATTTGGTTAATCGTATTTTATGAGGACTTTCCTTAAACATTTTTAAATAGGCTTCAAACTCTTTGAAAAATTATTTATGATTTTTTACAACCCAATTTTTATATTTTTTCAAAGCAAATTTCCCTCAAGAATATTTTCTTTTGGAATGAATTTTAATCTTTTATGTTCTTAGTTTTTAATTAATTTTTTTTGCAAGTGTTTTAAGTTCTTTTGATGCCCTGTCGACGGCCGTTGTCGGCTTATACTTTCCCGTACTTATGCCCTTGCCTGTGTCGGTGGATTCGACTGCACTTGGGACCTGGGGACTTGGAACGAACCTCTGGCAGTCTCCGCCAGCGCCAAGAACAACGAAATGAGCACGCCACTCGAACGGAGGCGCCGCGATTCGTTATTTTGCAGGGCAAAGCGGCCGCTTACTTTAACTTTGACCCAGTTGACGCCTCAATTGCAACACAACGAAAGCAAAAACATTACCGGGGGAAAAACGGGGAAAGATGACACATATTTGATGAGGGGGAGAAGGGGAAAGCAAGTGTCGTACAGGGCCTAAGGGCATGACTTTCAAATAGCATTTAATTGAGTTTGTTTCGAGTTGATTGCTGCTCGACTTTTAGGCATTTGTCAAAGAAAGAGTTACAATCAGAAAGTTCAGAGGTAAACATCAACCTAATAAATACATAAAATCATCAAATTCTGTTAATTATTAAGAAACATATAAACATATTTGGGTAAGATCAATGATCAATAAATAATTAAAACCATCAATGAATTGAATAAGCAAATATTAAGGCAGCTTATAATATATTTTAGTACATTAAAATTCCTTTTAAAAATATAATTTATTTCAAATCTAAATCTTTGTTATTTCTACTGTAATTTAAAGTATTTATTTTTTATGTTTCTTTTTCAGTAACTATTCACAACCATGTCACACCCGCAACCAATTCGTTTGGCATTCCAAAAATTAGACTCGGCAAGCTAAATTCTCACAATTCTATTGTTTGTCGTTTGCTGCTAACTAAAAAAAAGAAACAAAACAAAAAACACAACGCACTCGAAACAAATAAACTCGGCTTGGCAACTGCATCAGGGACATTGAAAACACATAATTTTCTTTGTTTTTATTTTTATTTTGTTATTTAGTAAACAAAACACGGCACGAAGCGGCTCTCTATAAACGGCAAAAACTGCAGTCGAAGCGAAAAGCGAAAATAGATGGCAGCTATGGAAATAGAAAACGCAATAAGCAAATAAACAAACAATTAGCAGTAAGCTAAAAGAGACAACAAAAAAAATAAACTAAAATGTAGTCTAAGGAAGGCAGCAGAGAAGCCGCCAGAGCCCTTTGGGCTGGCGTTTTGCAAGCGGGTCAACTTGTCATAATGATTTACGTGCAAAAAGCTGGCGACGACTAACAATGACACCTGTACAGGGGGCACACAGTGTGAGATGAGTTAATAGCACTAAAAGTTGTTTGTTTTAAGAGATTAAACTTGGCTTTATAAGCACTGTATAAAATTTGCAAAGGCTTTTACGAGGCTGTTGCAGATTTATATCTTAATTTTCAGATTTTCTGTTAAATATTTATAAAGAAATATTCACAAATGTTCCAGTTAATTTATTTTTTATTAAGCCAATTTATAATTAAGAATATATTTTTAGATTTTGCTACATTTTTCAATTGTTACGTATCTTATTGTGTTTATACCTCCTTTGGTTTTTAAGCAACCTTTTCATTACAAAAACTTCCTTTAAAACTGCCAAAATGTAGTTGCTATTATTTTGGGAACAGCTGTGTCCACATTAACACACCCACAAGTACACCCACTAGCCACACACTCGCACACACCCACTAGTGCCAGGGGAATTCATGTTTTTATTAGAATTGTTATTACAACCGCCGCGTGAATACAAATACAACACAGGCACAACAACAATTCTATTGTCAAGTGCAGTCGGGCGAGTGTTGTGGCAGTTGCACATTCGGAACTAGAAAATACCCTTTGCCCCAAGAAGGATATTATTTTGGGGGTATTTTGAGTTCTTTAAGGGTATAAATATTTAGCTAAAAACAAAGAATTATAAACTTTACTACAAACTACAAACTAATATTCCCTTTCATCAATATTTTTCTGTATTTTTCGACCAATTTAAAGGGTATTAAATTTTCGATATATCAAAGTTTGCTTCCTTTTTTGGGTTGTTATCGCTGCACTTGCTCAACTTGTGGCTGGCATGGCTGATGGCCATTGTTGTGGCAACTGCAGCTGGCAAGGCAAACAAGCCGAATACAAATCTAGCCGGCTAATTTGAGCGGAAAATAGAAGACGGGAAAAATACATACAACTGGAAAAAGGAAAAAGAAAAATGGAGAATGAAAAATGAAAACTATGCAACACCCACAGCCAGCTGAGAATTGAAATTTTCTCGCGGTTGGCAATAAGAAAATGTGCTTGGGAAATAACCTTAAGAGGTGCGCCAGTGCCACACACACACACACCTGTGCCCGGTGGTCCAATAAAATATGCAGCAGGCGTTGCAGCAGCAATCGAATGTGAAAGGCTTTCCTTCCCCTCGCAGCTCAAATAGAAAGCCTGCGCTTTAAGAGGAAAATCTTTTAATATTTCGCTGATCGACTTATCGCTCTTTAACGGCCATTAATCACCGATTTCTGCCAGGCGGATAATCTAAGCCAGCGACTAACGTGGGCGGCCTTTCACCCAGAGCCAAAAGGAAAATCCAGCTCAGATTTCAGCGCCAAAAGCCGCCTGAGTGAACCACTTCAGATCCATTCACTTGGCCACATACAGGCAGCATAAGGCAGCGTGTCTCTTGGTCATTTGTGGGTCATGTGTATAAAAAAACAGCAAACAGCCAGTTGTAAACTGAATAATCAGCAAGTACCCCGAGCTGCAGTAGTAAAGCAAACATTAAAATCAACGCCAAATTGGGTAATGAGTGCACAGGGAAAATATACATTTACTTATGGGAAGAGAAAAGCTTTATAATATCAAAGAACTTGTGGGGGAATAAGATTGAAAATCGGATAAATAAAAATATATATGCAGATTCTAAACTTGCAAAACAATCTTTTAATTGAAATCTTTCAGAGAGATACTTTAATGCTTTGTTTTCTCTATGATAAATATATTAATTTTCAGTCTAAAAAGTATAATTTGATCATTTTACGAAATACATGAAAATCTTTTAGAAATTTACTAAATTGCCTTGTTTTCTCAATGATAAATAGATGAGTTTATATGCAAAACAACCTTTTAAATAATATCTCTCAGAAAGATACTTAATTCCCTTGTTTTCTCAATGATAAATAAACCAATTTTTAGTCTAAAATGTATCACTTGAATTTTATTTTCCGTGTAGTAATGCAATAGCTGCAATGTGGCTGAATTTCGCTTTGCCAGCAAATGAAATTGAAACCTTTGAACGGAAATGGGAAGCGCCTCGGCGACGTCATATCGTCGATAATATTCCATTTTGGGGGCTGTGAATGAATTCGGCGAGAGTTGTATTCAGTTTGTTGCCATGGTTTTTGGTGAAGTGGAGGGCTGATTTACTTATTTAAGTTATTTTCAGTACAACAAGCCGCTGCACTTGACTCCAATTACTGTTTACTGTTTACGGATTTATGCTTGCTTGAGCGGAAAACATACATACATATGGGGGTTGCATTGAATGTATATGATATGACACAAGTTTGACTTGGAAAAAGTTATTAAAAAACTCGGCTGCATCTTCTTTGTTTGAGGAAACACTTGTATGTAGTGTTGGTGGGGCAACATGAAACGAGGCAGCTTGAATACGGATGTTGCATGCGCCGTGGAGATAAGACAATGCAATTGTTTGCACTTAAATTGAGTTTAGAGTCGTTGAAGAAGCAATTTAAACGATAAACGAGCAGAAGGAAGAAGAACTTTAATGGGGAAAATTAAGCAAATAAAGAGGGGGTTTTGTCTAAGAGATTTTTTCAATCATTTTGAACTTTTTAAAAAGGAAATCATGTTGTTATCCTATCCTAGAATCTATTTTTAAAAGAGTCTAAAAGCAATCGGTATTTAAATTAACTATTTTGCTTCATGAAACATACATTTCTATAGCTTTGATACTGATAATTAGCATAAATTTTATTCAAAACTGCATTCAAGCAAACAATACAGCAATTAGTGAATAACTCAATAACCCCTACAGATGACAGCTCGACATTTTCTGTAATTAGGTTGATAAACCCATGCCAAGGGAGAAAGCCTTGGTGCGTCATCCGATATGCTGATTATTCAGTTGCAGGCTCATCATGAAACCAACAAACCCAACCGCAGCCACACACACAGACACCGTTGGTATATAACCCGTCCAATCACTGACATAGATGCAATTATTATAGGCAATTGTTGCCACATCACTTCAGCTGCATTGCGTGTGGCACCACAAAGCTGCTGCTGCTGCCTCCCTCAATCACTCTGTCATTCAATCACCGACAATCGCCGGACACGTGCTGTCCAACTAAAGCCAAAAAATCGAAATCTAAAACTGCATTCATGCGGCATCTATGCCACTAAGGCACCTGTTGCATGTTTATTTGAATATATTTTGTATTTAAAGCTAAACTTACCATTGCGTGAAACATCGAGCTCGACGAGATTTTCAAAGTTTTGTATGTCCGGCGGCAGGCGACCAATTTCATTGTCACTCAGTCCCAGCTTTCTCAGGCGATGCAATCTGAAGAAATTCTGCAAGCAACGAGAAGAGAGAAAGAAACAAGATTTAGACCTCAGCACGACTCTCGAGACAAAAGGAGCATTGCATCTCAGTTAGGTTCCCTCTGTGCCTTTCGTGGTCATAAATCTCCCAGAGGTTGTCATTTGTTAGAGCCGTGACCCGTCCGCCACCAGTCAGTTTGCCATTAGAATCACCCAAAAGTTGCCTCCTTCCTTTCGCCGTCCCCCTCGAGAGACATGTCGCCAACAATTCATTTATGAAAATCACGACTTCGATTCGAATTTCGAAATAAATTATGTTGGCGCTCCGCGGACTTTCCAAAGTGAAGGGTGCCTAGCAGGAGTACCTACCTTCTACCTATTCCTATGCCCGCATCTGACCTTCCTGCAATGTGGAGTACTCATCTTTCGGAAAGAAAGTTACCAAGGCGCTGAGTCATAGACCTCAAGGTTAACAGCCCCAGTCGACGACGCTGCTTTCGGTTCTGCCAGCGCGATTTTTATCGGCCATTGTTGTTGGGGACGACCCAAGCCCCCAACAAACAAAAAAAAAAAAAAATGAGCAGCGGCCGTCGTCGTCGCCGCCAGAATAATGAAAATAATTCGTAGTTGTGGCCGTAAAGTTTATTAAATTCTTTCTATTTTTTCTTGTTTTTGTTGCGCTCTTTGTTTGTCCCACATGACAATAGAAGTGCCGGCCAAGTGCTGGGAGTTGTTGACCCAGTTTTTTGGGCCACTCTGAACCAGCGAATTCCGCACCTCGGACAAGGCCCGAGCTTTGGATTTTTTGGACTTACAAATCGAAAGGAATTTAAGGAAGGGCCCAGGCCATAAATCCCCTGTGGATTCGGGGACATGAAATATCGCATGAAAATGATTTACACAAGTTTAAAATTTTAATTTACTTGAAAAACTGAGTTGGTTGGAATAATAAATTATTTACATTATTTTAAAGGCGTATTATTATTATTTAAATTTTTTCTTTAGTAAATATTTATATTCTTGAAGTAAACAACATGAAAAAATCAAGTTTAAAATTTTAATTTACTTAAAATATTGAATTGGATGGGATAATTCATTATTTAAACTATTTTAAAGCCATTTTATCATTATTTCAATATTATATTCACTGTAAATATTTATATTCTTGAAGTAAACATCATGAAAAACCCCACAAATTCATATAATTAGCATTTTCTTATACATTTCTCAGAGAAAGCACTTTAAGAACATAAAATAAATACAAAAACCACTTAAAATAAAACACAATTAAATATAAATATTAATTTCCCTCAGTGCAAGTCTTCTGGGAAAGTCAATGTCAAAATAACCATTGGTTTTGCCTAATGAACAAAGGGGCCTCTTTAAAGACAAAACGGCTTAGACTCCATTAGTGTCAGCTGCATTGCTTTTTCGTTGCTTTTGGCCACCTACAATGGCCATGTTCTTTTTCCTATTTATGCAAACAGAAAAAGCGAAAAGCCTTTCAACAAATCATGCGTCAAAAAGTTGCAACTGTCAGCGACAAAGGCAGGAAGACAGCAGCAGCAGCGACGAACAAAAAACAAAACGAAGCCTGCATATGAAAATGGCCCAAAGAGGGCGGTGGGCCAGGCCAGAAGGTAGGCAGAAGAGGAGGTGGACTGGCCGAGAGTGCAACAAAAGCAGAGAAACAAAACGAGGACAAGGCATGACGACAATAAAAATGAATGCGAATTGCAAGCAAACTTTTCGCCAAGTGCTGGGGCTGCACAAAGGAGACACCAGGCCTCCCCCCAACCCTCCTTCCCCCGCCCACAAACAACCCACGCTGCAGCTCCACAGCTACAAGTACACTCTCCTTGCCTGGCCATAAAGTACCGGCCGGCAGACCGGCCGGCTTATAGCCATGAGTACAAAGCTCTACCAGTTTGTCTGCCACACACACACCTCTCACACACACACCCTCCGGGATAGAGTCACTCACTCAGGCAGCACACTTTTACTATTGTATCTAGTCGAAGCAGGCGCCCAGCAAGTGGCAGTAGCTGGCTTTTGGCCCGGCCAACAACGGCTGTTCGTTGGCACTGGTTGGTTGCATCATCACCACTGTATAAGCTGCATGTGCAGCATAATTCGATTTTAAGCATAGTTACTTTATCTATAATGCCCGCAAACGGAGCTCTCTAACAAAAACAATTCAATTTGCCTTTGTTAAGAGGTCCCGGGCCTGGTCGGTTGGAAAACCAATTTGTGCTCTGCCTAAAAGCCATACTAATGGCCGATGGCCAGAATATAATGCAATTTCTGTATGGCAGAGGGAAGTGCGAACTGAACCATGACCCGTGAGCGCTTCGCTGCCCGTCAGCAATGTTTTAATGTATCTGCAAGTGTAATCTGTTTTTGGAATCCGACGACTGCCAATGTATCTGGCTCACACACACACACACACACACGCAGCGGGACATAACCGCACTTGCGAGTGGTGTGTGCATGTTGCAAATGACTAGGCGCCCAGCAAGCATCGCACACTTGGCCCGAAACGGGTTCTAGATACATTTTGGCCAGCGAGTATCTCTGCGAACGCATCTACACAGCCACGGCCAAGTAAGCCAGCTGAGCTAGAACAGCGAAACAGCCAACAAAATACAGAAACCGACAGGCAGACAGACAGACAGCAGCAGCAGCAATTATGTGCAGAGCTGGAACTGAAGACTCCCCGACTACGTTTAGTATTTCACGCCGCACTGGAGATACAGATACACCAGATGCACTCGCAGAAAAAAATGGGGAAAATACCTAAATGTTTAATAAATTTAAGAACCTAAATTTATGGGAAAAATAAACTAAATCCTGACAAGTTTGGGAACAGAGTTTGAAGTTTAAATATTTTAAAAAGGTTTCAAGGGAAATTAAACACAATCCTGCTTAGTTTTTTCAAACATTTTTCTCTCAAACTGCACGAATTTGTATATTAATTTCAAGTTTTTAGTTTTCTTTCAGTGAAGCTTGAAAAATATACAAATATGTGTAATCGTTGGAACAAACAAGACACAAGCTTCTCCAGTGGCATCCGCCAGAGGATGGAATCGCATTCACTGCCTGGCCAAATCTGGGCGCCTGGTTCAATCTGTACATCTTCATTTTTCCATTTTGTTATCCCAGCATCTGTATCTGCATCTGTGTGTTGGCTTTATGCATTTGTCATGCCAACAGCTTTCTTTATAGTCAGCGGAAAAGCACTTAAAACCGTTCGTTGCTCAGCTGCCAAGGCAAATGTAGTAGCTTTCAGATGCAAATGCAGAAATTGGTCATATCAGGCGCCATATATCTACAGCATCCAACAGGAATCTCGGAAAACTAACTGCAAAGAAATGCACTTTTGGCCAAATAACTTTTTTTTTTGTTTATAAACAGCTGTGAGAGCTGCTTCAGCTACAGCTCCAGTTTGCAGCTCCCATTCCCAGCCAGGTAATGTTTGATACCTAAAAGCCTTCAGTAACAATTAAGTGGAAAACATTTATTTATTTATAGGCAAACCGGTTTTCCACAAGCTCACACAGCCAGTGGCTAGAATGCGAGAGACGAGCGTGGCTTTAGTGTAACGAAAACGAAATGAAAAACTCTAAACAAATCGAATGAAAAATTCCACAAGTAAAGTACAGTTCGACTTGCGGCCTAAAGATGCTAACTGTGGTTTTATAATGTAAGTTAATCATATGAAAAATCTGGTAAAAATGGTAAATAATGTCCAAGGGAATCGTTTATGTTGGGAAGAATTTCCTATGAAGTTTAATTGTTGGTTTTTAAAACAAAAATTCATATGTTTATGAGGCCAAACTTTAATATTTGGTAATTGATTTCGAAAACCAATCGAATATTCTTTTATTTTATTATAAATCAAATTAATTTAAAGTTCTCTTTTATTTTTAAAGTTAACCAAGTTCTGAGGGTATCCAAGTTTATTGATGACCAAAAGGTGGCCAAATCAAAGGGGGCTTGCCAGGTGTTGGAGCCCAGTTGTGCGGCTACTATTGCGCTCACTTAGCCAAACTCACTAAAAGCGGCGTGCGACGCCATTTTAGATTCTTTCCGACTGCCTTTCGTAGCCGTTGTCGAGTTCGCTGTGTCAGGTACGCGATTACTACCAAAATGATGTCATTGCCGTTTGCCCCGCTCTTCTGCTGGGTCTTTGTGTGTGTTCAATAGCCAGACTGCCGGTTAAGTTTTTCACAAGCGCCCCCGTTTCCTCCCTCCCTTAAAAAAAACAAATAAACGCCAAGAGGCACCTGCTTTGGTTCGGGTTTCGGCAGGCGGCAAAGACAGGAAGGCTGGCTGAACCTCACCTGCCCATTGTGGCAATGCCAGGCGATAAGGTGATTACCTGGTATCTTATCTCAGAGCGTGACTAATTGGCCCAAAATGAATGGGGCCAATGGTGGGTGGTGGTATGCCAGCGGAGAAGCCAATTTTCTGGCCGCATTTGTGTGTCTCCTTGAGGTAGGTTCCCAATAACTCAACGCTGGAGAGCCCTAATTGATGAGGAGTTGCATAATGAAAACGGGGGAGAAGGGGGAGTACACTTCACTTTAAATAATTGCGGAAAATGCAGAATTTAAGTTAGCATTTTTCCCATTTAAATGCCAACTCCGTTTGATGAAGGCAAACAAATGCCAGAAGATTCAAAACAGATTGTCGTTGAGTTAGTAACGAGTCTATTGAGGTCGTTACACAAACAGAAAATGTTATTTTTTTAGAATGTAAACAAATCAGAAATAAATAAGGATTTTTTGAAAGTATTTTTAATTTTTTCAGGGTAAAATAATTACCAAAAAAAACCTAAATCAGACTGATGATTATGTTTTTAGTAAAAATATGCAAAATCTTTAGCAATTTTAAACAGTTTTTTCCTGCGGAACTCTCCTCATAAAGACAAAATCTTAACTTTTCAAAGAATATTCAAAAAAGACATATATATAAAAATAGATTCAAGGTATTTTCAAGTTTTTTAAGGCTAAAATAAATATGAAAAACCTAAACTAAACTTAATTAAAAATATGCAAAATCTGTACATTTTTTTTCCTGTGTAACTCTCCCCACATTTACTCGTCGATGCTATGACAACGCGGAAATTGTGTACCGCTCTCAACAATCCAGAAAAAAAAGGGTTGAGAACGGCTCGCCATTCCATCAGCAGAAGCTAAACTGAAGCAACAATCACATCCGCCGCTGTCATTCGTTTAGCATTCAACCGAATTCAGAACATCATCATTATATGGAAAGTCTTTTTGTCCCTCCATTGTGGTTGATCTAGCTTTGCTGCTGCTGCTGTTTGGCTGCGGAAGAGCAACATGTGGCTCTGCATTTGCATTAGAAGTTCATTAGTGGAGCGGGTTGAGCGGGGAAGCTGCAGGAAAGCTCTATGACGGCCTAATGAAAACTGACAGACGGAAAACTGCTGGCTGACCGCAAATGAATTGCAATTCTGCAACCAAGATATAGACGCCGCCACCCACCACTTGTTGCTATGTCAACGAGCCACTGTTTACGCTTGTTTGCTTGTTGTTTATTTACCAGGAAGACCGACGCTGACTGACACAGCCAAATAAATAACCAGAATTATTCACATCCCAAAATCGAAATAATCCAGAGAAGCCACACCCAATTTGTGGCCATTATCGGGGGCACTTGGCCACTAATTAGAATGCTGCTGCACTTGCCAGCGGAGCCTTTGATGTGCTGACTGTCCCGCCTGTCCCGCGTTGCGTAATTGCAGATTCAATTATGCAGGCACTCTCTCTCTGTGCTGTCTCTCCATTGTGGCTGCACCCGGTCAGCGTTAACTCGGCCCAGCTTTTCCTCTCCCCATTTCCCCGCATTAATTAAAGACTTCCGCTTGGCCGAGGGAACCTCTTTTGTCGTCGTAATTGTTGTTGTGTCTTGGTAAATGGCGATGCTCCAGCAGATAGCTGCCTGGCCAGAAGAAGGACTGGCCCTGGGCGGGGTCAACGCACCCGGGGATGCAAATTACGTGACCAGCCATCAACCCCTTGAGCTTAGGACCGGACAAGTTTGCAAACATAAAGCTATCATCGGCCAGACAAGGCCATTGTTGCAGATAACCAAAAGGTGGGGAAGAGGGGGTTTTTGAGCAGATCAAACAATCCATAAAGGGGAATGCCTATATTTCTTGGAAAGACATATAGATTGAGGTTAATACAAACAGAGACATCTTTGTTTTTTTGGCTTTAATTTTGCATTTTACTTTTTATTTATTTTTTATTAAATTCTTATTGAAATTATCTTTCTTTTGGCTTTAATTTGTATTTTATTTTATGAAGAATATATTTTTATTAAATTCTTATTGAAATTATCTTTCTTTTGGCTTTAATTTTGAATTTTACTTTATAAAGTATATATTTTTATTAACTTCCTATTGAAATTCTCTTTCTTTTGGCTTTAATTTGTATTTTACTTTGTTATCAAATCTAAATTTTTATTAAAATTCCCATTGAATTTCCCTCTCTTTTCGCTTTAATTTGAATTTTACCTTATAAAGTATATATTTTTTATTAAATTCTTATTGAAATTCTCTTTCTTTTGGCTTTAATTTTGAATTTTACTATATAAAGTATATATTTTCATTAATATTCCCATTGAATTTCTCCTGTTAACTTTATTTTTCCCTAACATAAACTTTGAATTTATTAATATTTAATTTTCATTTACCATCCACACCCCCACTGAGCCTCACTTGACTTGAATTTATTCAATTTCCCACACACTTTGAACTATGACATTTGCAGGTTAGCACCCAGCCCTGGCTCAGGTTGATTTTCCCGGGCTGAACTCGAACTTTTCCCAGCTAAACCGCCATTTATATACTCTTCCCAAAGTTATAAATATTTGCATAATTAACGTATAATTTGGGGTTATCAATCATCAATCACCTTGGGCAAATCGCGAATGTGGTTGGCGTCCAGGAAGAGCTCCTCCAGGGTGCGCGAATAGCGCAGGATTTCCTCGGGCACCTGTGGTAGGGAGCAGTGGCGCTTGTCCACGAACTCCACCTGCCGGTTGCAGCCCTTGAAGATGGGAATGCACTTGAACATGCTGCTCGTCTTCGGCCGCTGCGGCTGCTGTTGCTTCTTCTTCGACGTCGTTTTGCTTGTTTTTACGGTTCGGGGGGGTCAAGAAGGGGGTGGGGGTGGGGCTGCCGCCTTTATTTCGTATTTGTCGCACAGTTGTTGTCTTTAAACTTGGCTCAAATCATAAACGGGGACATTGCCAGACACTTTTCACACACGTTTCGCCCACATTTTCACTGCAATTAAATTTTGTTGGTTTTTTTTTTATTTTTTTGCTTGATTAATTTCAAGTATTTACGCATTACGTGGCGGCCTTACGTTACGCAAAAAACGTAGGCCTGTTTTTTTTTTTGGTGCCTGGCCTTGCCAATTGCTTTGTTGTTGCGGCTCACTGGAGTTTGTTTGAGCGCGCGAGAGAGCGAGAGAGAGTTGAAGCACTCGCTCGCTCGCTCTCTCTCTTTATACAAAAAAAAAAAGTGGATGTGCCTGTGTGCGTGTGCTGTTAATAAGCAAAATAATGAATAATAATCAATTCTAATTGTCAATTGGCTGGAATGCCATAAAACGCATTTCATCACGTATTTAGTTGGCAACGCGACGCAACGGAGCGCATTTGTTGCTTCCTTTCCATTTCCTTCTCCACACACGCACACACACACACACACACACACACGCAGTCGACACTCGAAAACGTTAAGAGCGAAGGGGTCTAGAATGGAGGAATTGGTGAAAGAAACTTAAGCGGCACAAAAGCGGAAAATTATTATTAACGCGGCGACACACCCAAGCCCAACGCACACCAATCCGGGCCTTGGAATTGAAAGTTCGTTTGGGTGATATTTTCGATATTATAACCACTGTGCAAGGCGGCGTATGTTTTGGAATTTACTGGCACACACACGAACGCTGCGCTGCATGCTGCGCAACAACAAAACGCTGGTCATAGGCGGCAAAAAAATCTACAACAACAACAATGGCAGTAAGCCAAAAAGACGGAGTGAGAGGGAGCGAGCGAGTCGGACGAAAGGCAGAGGGAGAAAGAGATTTGGCTTTTTTTTTCTAGTTTTTCTTCGCCCGTTTTCGCATTTTATCGCGTTTTTCGCACATCTTAACCACTTACAAAGTGCAGGGCGCGTAACCGTGTATTTATTGCAACAGGGCAAAGGAGCCCGCAACTAAACGGAAAAAACAGGCGACTTGACTTAATGTTTGCGAGGAATCACGAGCGTGAGGCGGCCGCAAGCGTCGTTGTTTCAGTTTTTTATCCGCCCGCGCCACAACAACACCGTTCGATTTTTTTTTACGAATGTTTGGGCAGTGTGGCCAGCTTTGACAGACGTAAAAACCTCTAGAGTTCCAGTTTCTCCCTAAAAAATCCAACTGTCCCAATTGTAAAAAAATCCATCCTCACAATTATTATTTGACGTAAAATACTTACCAATTTGTTATATTTTTATGTAAAATAAATTACAAATATTTTAATAAAAAGATACTCCAACTTCTTTTAGTTTTATATATTTTAAACATTATGTATTTATTCAAATATTTAATTCAAAAATTAGCAGTATTTCTTGCCATAAATTAGGAATTCAGCTTTCGGTACTAACTTAAACATGATTATTACATTTTTCATACATTTTGTATTTAATCAAATATTTAATTCAAAAATTAGCATTATTTCTTGCTTTAAATTAGGATAATTTAGCTTCCATAGCTATATACATAAATGTACGTACTTTGTCAAATATTTAATTAAAAAATAGCATTGTTTCTTGCTATAAATTAGGATAATGTAGCTTTCAGTACTAACTTAAACATGATTATTACATTTTTTATACATTTTGTATTTAATCAAATATTTAATTCAAAATTAAGCATTATTTCTTGCTTTAAATTAGGATAATTTAGCTTCCATAGCTATATACATAAATGTACGTACTTTGTCAAATATTTAATTCAAAAATTAGCATTATTTCTTGCTGTAAATTAGGATATTGTAGCTTTCGGTACTAACTTAAAAATGATTATTAATGAGCATTTAAATTGTTCATACATTTTGTATTTAATCAAATATTTAATTCAAAATTAACCAATTTTTCTTGCTTTAAATTAGGATGATTTAGCTTCCATAGCTATATATAAACATGATTAAAAAAGATTATTAATAGCGGTTATATTAGTCAAAACAAATATTTAATTCAAAAATAAGCATTATTTCTTGCTTTAAATTAGGATAATAATAATACTTCGTCGGTACTAACTTAAACTTGATTATTAATAAGCGATTATATTAGTGCTTTGCGCACCAGCTTACCCGCCTGTGGTGCCTGCCAGATATATGTCCATTGCCTTCTTGTTTAATTGGACGAACTCACGCCTTTTGGGAATAGGCTGTATGTGCGGCAGACGAGTGCCATTTACAGCATTCAGGCTAAGATTCGAGTTAGGATCGTCGTCGTCGTCGCTGACGTACGGCGTGCTCCGAGCCACTGGCGGTGGCATAAGATTGGCTGCCGCTGCAGCACTTGTAGTGGGTCCATCATCACTTGAGGTTTCGGACAAGGCGTCATACCGTCGTTTGGCTGCTGCTGCCAAAGCCTCGCGCCTCTCCTGGTGCTTCCGGGCATTGGCCATCTTCAGGCGGTATAACTTCACTAAGTTTTGGTAGCAATCCAGACAAAAGCGGACTCCCATTCGCAAATCCGGGTTTATAATTTTTGCAAATAATAACAAATAGGGATCTTGTAATGATCGGCATGGCAGCCTCAGCATATGTGGCGCGAGCGCGCAGAACTTTTGCGGAATCACCGTCGCTTTTTTTGCCGCTGCAGCACTTTTAGTGCGTCCATCGTCACTAGAGGTTTCGGACAAGGGTCCATCGCCACTAGAGGTTTCGGATTATTAATAAGCGGTTATATTAGTGCTTTGCGCACCAGCTTACCCGCCTGTGTTCCCTGCCAGATATATGTCCATTGTCTTCGGGGTTACCGTAAGTTTGGCTGCTGCTGCAGCACTTTTAGTGGGTCCATCGTCACTTGAGGTTTCGGACAAGGCGTCCGCTGCCGATGCAGCACTTGTAGTGGGTCCATCGTCACTAGAGGTTTCGGACAAGGCGTCCGCTGCCGATCCAGCACTTGTAGTGGGTCCATCGTCACTAGAGGTTTCGGACAAGGGTCCATCGCCACTAGAGGTTTCGGATTATTAATGCGCGGTTATATTAGTGCTTTGCGCACTAGCTTACCCGCCTGTGTTCCCTGCCAGATATATGTCCATTGCCTTCTTGGTTATATGGAGGAATGGACGTCTTTTGGGAATAGGATCGTCGTCGTCGTCGTTGACGTACGGCGAGCTCTGAACCACTGGCGGTGGCATAAGTTTGGCTGCCGCTGCAGCACTTGTAGTGGGTCCATCGTCACTTGAGGTTTCGGACAAGGCGTCCGCTGCCGATGCAGCACTTGTAGTGGGTCCATCGCCACTAGAGGTTTCGGATTATTAGTGAGCGGTTATATTAGTGCTTTGCGCACTAGCTTACCCGCCTGTGTTCCCTGCCAGATACATGTCCATTTCCTTCTTGGTTACCGTAAGTTTGGCTGCTGCTGGCGCTGCAGCACTTTTAGTGCGTCCATCGTCACTAGAGGTTTCGGACAAGCGTCCATCGTCACTTGAGGTTTCGGACAAGGCGCCATACCTCTCGCGCCTCTCCTTGGCCATATTCAGGCGGTATAACTTCATTAAGTTTTGGTAGCAATCCAGACAAAGGCTGCATCCCAATTGCATTTTCGGGTTTATAATTTTTGCAAATTTTAACAAATAGGAATCTTGTAATAATCGGCTTGGCTGCTTCAGCAGATGTGGTGCGAACGCGCAAAACTTTTGCCGATTCACCGGCGCTTTTTTTGATTTTGGCGGCGACATCTTTGCAATTATTTTTTATTAATTGACGGTTTTCAAAAAAAGGGAAGCTTACCTCAAAATTTTCTCCCGCGTCTCTAGAGGTGGCGACAGATCGATATTTCGATGTGAATAGCGGTTTTTTTTTTATATTTGCATAAAAACATCGACATTCGATACATCGATATATTGATATACGACCCACTTCCAGCTCTAGTGCGTCACTTTGTTAATCAAAATATTAGAAAAAATCAAATTTACGCTTTGCAAGTGCAGCGAGCGGTCTGCAAATGGTGTTAATTGGCGCATAATTCGTCCGGTATTCGTGAAGTGCAAAGACGGCAATGCGAAATACGGTGGCACGCAGAGTTTTTTGTTCTTAAATTTTTTACTTACGGCAGCCACTCGCATACACATATACACGCGCGCGCACTCACACGCACGAAAGGTAGAACGAGCGGACAGAAGGAGGCGGCAAAAGGCGAAGCGGAAGAAGCAGAAGGCGAAGACCATCAACTTAAAATTTGCGAGGTGAAAATAACGAGAGCGAAGGTTTCCCCAACAGCGCCAACAGTTCATAAATCGCGCAAGGCCAGTGTGTGTGTTTTCATTAACAATTTTCGGGGCCATGCCTGTTTTGCCCCCTCCCTTCCCCCACTCACTCAATGCGGTACATTCCGAAAATGGGGCTGCCAACCGCTGGTGTTATTGAGAAAGAGCGCGAAGAGGCGAAGTAACTCTAAAATTCTGGATGCTGCCGCGCGTTTTTAACCCATTTTGCCTTCTTTGCTCTACATTTCCTCTACTTGAAACGCCCCTCATGAATAATAACGTTAAAATTAGGAATAATATAATATACATAAAAAGGAAGGACGAAGACGGACCGAGCGCGTCCTTGATAAATCGATGTGCAAAAGGGAAAGTGAACGAAGCGAAGGAGGCAAGGAAACAACACCAACAAGTAGCGGCGGCGGCAAAGGAGGTGGAAAAGCGTGGGCGGCGAATGGAGCTGCCTTGAGAATTTCCGTTTTATTTGTCTTTAAGTTTTTGTTGTTATTGTTATAAATTATTGATCTTGCCTAGGCCTGGCACGAGTTACCATTTATATAGAGATAGGCTTTATATCCAGTAAATCCCCTTGAATATATCTAAAAGTTTCTTCAGCCAATTCTAGGAATATCCTTCAATGATACACACTGATTATCCAATCATTACTATGCGTCAGATATATTATTATTTGTTTATTATACCAGATAAGGCAAAGGATTTCGCAAATAGCGCTAACAAATAGTAGTTATAGTTTGCACATAGTTTGCCTTTGATTATATTCCCCTTACGGCTTCTCCTTACAAGAATCCAGAATTTCCAGAGATTCCCCTGTGAAATATAAACACTAGGGAAGGCTTTAAGCCCAATGAAATGGTAAACAAACATTTCATACTTGCTTGAAATTCGAATATTATGAGTCAACTCTAGTTTCCCTTTGTTCAATGGCACTTCACTTTTTTGTTGGGGGAATAAAAGACATTTTGCAGAAGCTTTTAAAGTTTTAAACCTTCTATTTTCCATATTTTTGTAGGCATCGTGACTGACAGTTGCGTGTCATATTGAATAATTTAGTTTTATTCACTGAACAACTATTATTGCCCTCAAGTCCTTGAGTCAATAATCGTTATACGTTGTCTAGACCGAACCCAAACTTCGTTTTGTGACTTTCCCAGAGTTTGTTTATTTTTCATACACCCAGAGTTCAAGTTCAAGGCCCCAAAAGTGTTTGTTTATTGATTTGCCAATCCATTAAATCCTCCCATTCCTCTGCAGGCTCGTTGGGACGACACAGGGCGAGTCTACTTGGCGCAGCGAACGAATTACACCCGCCCGGCACACAGCACACAGCATGTTCAGTAGACATGGGCGGATTCCTGGATAAGCCGAAAACCGCCAAGCACAATGACCAGGGCGAGGGCAATAAGCTCCTCTTCGGTGTCAGCTCGATGCAGGGCTGGCGCTGTGAGATGGAGGATGCTTACTATGCGCGCGCCGGCCTCGGAGATTCGCTGCAGGATTGGAGCTTCTTCGCTGTATTCGACGGCCATGCCGGCTGCAAGGTGTCCGAGCACTGTGCTAAGCATCTGCTGGACAGCATCGTTAGCACCGAGGAGTTCATTAGCGGCGATCACGTGAAGGGCATACGCACGGGCTTCCTGCGCATCGATGAGGTGATGCGGGCTTTGCCAGAGTTTACGAAGGAGGAGGAGAAATGCGGCGGCACCACCGCCGTCTGCGCCTTTGTCAGCCTCACCCAAGTGTATATCGCCAATTGCGGGGATTCCCGTGCCGTTCTCTGTCGTCAAGGAGTGCCGGTCTTTGCCACGCAGGACCACAAACCCATTCTGCCCGAGGAGAAGGAGCGCATCCACAATGCCGGTGGCAGTGTTATGATCAAGCGCGTTAACGGCACGCTGGCCGTCTCAAGAGCTTTGGGCGATTATGACTTTAAGAACGTGAAAGAGAAGGGCCAGTGCGAGCAGTTGGTCTCCCCGGAACCGGAAATCTTCTGTCAGAGCCGCCAGGATAGCGATGAGTTTCTGGTCCTCGCCTGCGATGGCATCTGGGATGTGATGACCAACGAGGATGTGTGCAGCTTCATTCATTCGCGACTGCGTGTGACCAGCGACCTGGTGAGCATCGCCAATCAGGTCGTGGACACTTGTTTGCACAAGGTGAGTGTGGAAGGGTTGGTTTTTGTGTATTATTCCTGTACGGAATTTAACGATTTCATCCGTTTATACGAATACAGGGCAGTCGGGATAACATGAGCATCATCATCATCGCCTTCCCCGGAGCACCGAAGCCCACAGAGGAGGCGATAGAGGCTGAGCATCGGCTGGAGAAGCAAATCGAGAAGATCACAAGAGGTTGTCTAAGTCGTCTACTTTGTTTATAACTAATCGTTAAACGGTTGATCCTTTGTCTCCTCCGTGTCTCTATATATCGAACCGAAAATACGTATTTACATTGTACCTTTGAGGGCCACGCGAGTCCTCCCAGCAGCAGGGTCATATCTAATCCGAATCCCGTCTAGAGTTTGTAGTATAGAAAACGTAGATTCCCGAGAAGTATAGTTCCTTCCATGAAGTAGTTCCAAAACAAGTAACGAAACGAAACCAAAAACGGAAACCAAATCATTGCCATTACCAATCAATGCCAAGAATGAAGCCACCTCCTACACACACACCCACTTAACGATACAGTAAAAACTCTCTAGGATGGATTATGAAATAACCAAGAAATGAAAGCTATTAATTTCAATTTTTATACTAATTTTATTTTTAGTAACCTGTAAAAAAGTTAAAAAAAAGTTGGGAGAGCCCAGAGGTTCTGCCAGAGAGAGTTTTCACTGTTTGAATACGTTTAGGTGGGCGTGTGTGTCGGGGTAATACTTACTACCAATATCCTATCGCTAATGCATAGCAAATATAACTGAATGTAGCGTGTTAGTTTGTCATATCTGTGCTGGCTGTGCGTGTGGCTGTCCAGAGAGGGAGAGTAGGTCCTCTGCTCCTCTGCTGTGTGTGTGCGTGTGTGCGAGCCTGAGTTATATAGTATTATTAATACACTGCCAAAAACGCGTTACCATTTAGTTTTAGTCTTACATATATACACCTACAGATATTAATGATTAGCGGTGAGAACCTCCTGCCCTGAGCTAAGTCAGCCAGCTTGTATATATATACAAATTCGTATCAATCAAAGGAAATTTGCAATACTAAACAAACACTCAAAACAAAACACTTGGAATTGATGTAAACTAATAGTAGGATATAGTAGGAAATTATCAGGAAAATTGCGGATAATGCCAGTATCTTCAGAGAAGATTCTTTTGTAGATATATTTGTAAATCATTGAAGCAGGATATCAACAAAGAAAAGCCTATATATTTTATTAAATAACAAGAAGTATTACCTGGATTTATGTATATAAAGCAATACATACTCGAGATCTTCGTATACAAAGCAATAATAGAGATCTGTAGGGACGCGGAATCTCCATTAGACTTCAGTATTTTGAAACACCAAAGTGAATTTTTGTCAGACGTGACCTTGTTGATATATAGACAAAATACTTTAAACTCGATTCGTATGATAAACTAGAGCATGCATTGCCCCTACCCACCACAAGTAGGTCACAGTAGCTAAACAATTAAGCAAATTATTAACCCATGATGACAAATACTCTAGAACTCGAAATGTCCAGACGAAACTACTTAGCTTAGAATAGAATAGTCTAGCCAAAGAGGGTTTTGAATGTGTTACGTATGCATTACGTAGGTTAAAAAACAGAAAAATAATATTGTAAACCTTATGCTCACCAACAATTGTTGTGCTTGTTGTTAACGAGAGGCAAACACGATTTACTTTACGCAAAACGATCACGCAATCTAAGCAATAATCCCCTGATATATATTTATATTTGTACCAGAGCTTGTAAATAAGGGTTTGATCTTCGGAAGAGGGCTGCAACATGTATATTCATATATTGATGTAGTTTCATAATACAAAATCTCTTCAGCTCTTATTTCCAAGCTCTGATTTGTACCCCAAGTGAACTTTTGGAGCCAAGAATGTGTAATTGCCACAAAATACACGATACACAGATGAAAACCGAGTCGGAAAATATAAAACTTGAACGAAAGATTCGCCAAGAAACCCAAAAAAGCCAAAAGTGTTTTGTCTGCTGTTCTATTTGGATTCAGTTTTTAGTTTCCCATTCGCTTTGCCTTTTTATTTTCCATATTCACACATTTCCCCGAGAATGATCACAAGACATGTATCATCTCCTTTTCGGTTAACTTATACTCTATTTTGTACCATTTTCTTGAGTTCCCAAAGAGCCTAGTTCGAAAATAAGAGACATTTTTAGGGATTCGCTGTCGTTGTTCGTTGTGGTTCGGGCGCCTCGACTTCTCCAAGATTCCAATTTCCAATACACAATATTTTTGGCGAAAAGCGCGAGTCAATTGCAAGAAACAGAAAGCAAATACAAATTTAAGATGTGAGTGAGCATAAGGTACGTCTATAATTTTGTAGTTTTGTAACTTTCCAAAAGTCACACTTTGTCATTATTTCTGTTATCGTTTATCTTATCGATTGATTTGGTTTTTGATTTTGATTTGTTTTGACCCCGCCTTCAATGAGTTCGTTATCTGTTAAACAAAAGTTGTATTGCGCAAAGAGATCCCACCACACACAATCCAAAAAATCCAATAGATTATCAAAAATGCATGATGTGTCCGTCCGCCTTCGTTCACTACAACAAATTTTGATTCTACCACTTTGTAAATTGTTAAAAAAGTGAAATATTCGAAATAGAGATTGCTAAAAATATAACTGATACGAAAATCAATGTCTAAATTGATATTTTATAAATAAATCAATATTTTCCTTGATTAAGCGGAGTAAAATAATTGGTGAAAAAGAAGCTATTAGTTTGAATTTTGTTTAATTTGTATAAGACAGTAAAAATATACGCTTTTTTTGAGAACTTTTATGTTTGAATCAGTTTAAAATATTCTTAGTTTCTTTTGAAAACTGTTATTTAATTAAATTTTTTTATAATCACTATATTTATAATATTTTAATGGACTCTAAAAGCTTTTAATATGCATACTCTGCTAGAAATAAGCCTATGGTTTTTCAATTTTAAAACAAGAAGCTTGAGATGACCACACAAATTATCGTTTTTTTGTTGATATTAAATAATAAAAAAATAATATAAAGCGTTGTTCTCATCTATCTATATATATATTATATACATTGCATTTGCTTTTGAAGTAGCTCAACTATGTAATCCGAATTTGTATTTTTATTATCAACCATTTATTGTACATAACTCCATTTATTTTACAAGTCTCGTAGGCTAAGATACAAGTCTGACTTTCGATATGATTTAACCCTTCGTTTCTCTCCCATCTTGCTTGCAGACGAGATAGAGTCTAGCAAGGTGACCGACTATGTGGATCTGCTTAAGTGTCTGCAGAACAGAGACGACATCGAGGGTCTTCCACCGGGTGGTGGCCTGCAGTCCAAGTATCACGTTATCGAGCGCACATTCAAGCAGGAGTTTCCGGATCGACCATGTGAAGTACGAAATCTTTTTTATAATCTATAAATAATCTCGAACGGCTGCGCTTTTAACACACATATTTTATTATCGCTTTTTGCTACCATTATTATTATATATAGCCTTTTGAGTTGTGCCTTATAGTTATTATTGTATGGAATCGGGTGAAAGATTTTCGTTATGATTTGCGCTAGCAGTTAGTCCCATTCGAAACACGCTGCCATTAATCACTGTCGTCAGCTACGCAACATTTAACCCTTGGCTACCTTATTTATTCTCTTCTTTATTTCTAGCTGTATGCATATGATGATATATGAGTTTTGTATTTGCTAACCGTTCATTTTTAAAACCAAACAAACAAACAACCAACAAGCCAACCAACCAACCAACCAACAAGAGGGCAAAAGTTTATTTAAAAACATTCTCCTCTGCTTCACATAATGCTAAATGTAAGGCGAAAAATCATATTGTTGCCTGTCCACTCCATTCACTCCATCGATGTCCACTCATTCTCTGTCTATTTTCGCCTAGTTTCTAGTGTTTTAAGATGCATGCCGCCTGCACGTTTCTATGATCTGTTTTTCCTTCCAACTTCTATATCGTCTGCCTCATCCGCTGTGTGCGAAAGTGTCTAACTTCTCGGCCACCCCCCATTATTGTTTATAATAGTTTGCTCTTTGTTATATATCTTGCAGAGTCCAACGCATTAGGTTTGCAGTCGAAAAAAGAAACACTAAACAAATAAAACCAGTTAAATGAAAGCAGAAGAGCCACACGCAACTTGAACGAAGCAAACAAACAAGGAAGAACACACACCAAACAGTTTTCTACTTTGATAAAACACACAAAAGAAAAACCTACTAAATAATGATAATAACAAATAAGCATTACGATACATTTCTAGTTTGTACGAAGCCTCAAGTCCTAAAACACAACAACAACAACAACAACAACACACCAGAACGGTACACCACAAGTTAATCTTAGACTTATAATAATAAAGATTCAGAACAGAGCCGTACCTATATAAGCACAGAACTCAGAGAACCTGAACTGGAATTGGAATTGGCTCAAAGCCAGCAGCAGCAGCAGCAGCACCACCACCACCACTCCTCACATCAGATCTGATCCATGAACCACAAAGGACCCAAACCGTCGTCTAACCATGTAAATGTCCTAAAATCTAACCCTCTGTGTGCCCCATTTGTTGCGTCATCTCCTCATCGATCATACAGAAAACTCTTCTCCTGAAACCGTGAAGAGGGCAACACCAATATTGATGATAAAAGCACGATTTTTGTGTGTACGATGAACGTTTATTATTATTTCAAATTAAAAAAATGTATTAATTGATTCCGAGTCCAAGTGGAGGCGGATTTTTTGTAAGTTTGTAAAATGTTTGTTACCCCAAGAAGAAGAAATGCTACTTTTGTTCAACCTTTTTGTACATGTGTATGAGAGATGGAGTGCGAAACTTAATATTTGTAGAGTAAACAAAATGTTAAAAAAACAAAACAAAGGAAAGAAAACAATACAAAAAAAAATGGGAAAAGAAAACCAAACAAAACTAGCAAACAAGAACCTGTAACTATCTACGAAGAGAGAAATTAATACCTAAAAGCCTAAAGTAAGCAAAGCAAATCCACAATAATGTCCGACATCTTAAAGAAACGAGAAATGAAAAACTAAAAACTAAAAACTATTAATTTATAAGAGCCAGCAAAGCAAGTTGATGATGATGGTGATGAAAAATCTTAAGAGAGAAAAGCAAAATTACGCTCGAGTTTGTAGTAAATGTTGATAAAAAAATATACAAAAAAAAAAAAAAACAAGAAAAAACACCGCCTTTAATTATCGTCGTTCAGCTGAACTGTATACCAATCGTATCACCTCCAAAAACGACAGGTATTGTCCTTGGAAGCGGTGAGAATAGCATCCCCCGTGTAACTATAGGCGCAGCTGAAGACCTCGCCCTCGTGCCCGGCCAGCACTTGGGAGCACTGCCCGGAGTCGGTGAGCCACAGGCGCGAAGTATTGTCCGCCGATGCAGTGAGCAACATGCAGCCACTCGGGCTGAAGCACACCTTAGACACCTCATCCATGTGGCCAGCCATTAGGGAGAGCAATTCCAGTTGCTCCGAGGATCCTTCGACGTTCCACACTCTCGCCGTGCAATCACTGCTGCAGGTGGCCAAAAGTCGGCCTGCCGCATCGAAGCTAACGTCTAGGACCTCGTCACTATGCTTGGCAGCGAGCTGGAGTTCTCGATCCAACCTCCGTGTGTCCCAGATCCGAGCTGTGTAATCCAGGGAGCCAGTGGCTATCAGAGAGCCACTGAAGTTCCACACGCAGTTGGAGAGCTCGGCACTGTGGCCGCGCAACTGATGTGCAAGGCTGCAAGCGGGGATTCTCTTGAGCTTAGCTTGATGGTGAGAGTTTCAAGTTGTCTTTACCTTTTGCTCCTAATATCCCATATAGCTGCAGTGTGATCGAAGGAGCCTGTGAGCAGAATTTGACCATCGCGATTGTATCGAGCAGCTATTACCTCGGCTCCATGATGGGTTAGCGTCTGCAGTTCCTGGGCCGTTTCTACGTCGTAAACCCGTGCTGTTCCGTCCATGGAGGCGGTGGCTATGGCATTGGCATGCAAAGGATGGAATTCGGCAGCCACCAACTCGGCGGTGTGTCCGTAGAAAGTGCAGAGGTTCTGGCCACTGCTGGCGGACCAGACTTTGGCAGTGCCATCAAAGGAGCCGGTTACGATTTTATCGCTGTGAGTTAGTAGAGGATTAGAGGGATTATTGGAAAACTTTTTACAATTTTTGTTCCTCTTTGAGGGTTCTCAGTTGATTTATTTTCTTTATGCTCGTAAAATTGACTTAATTTGCTGCTGTACCCACCAGTGCGGTTGATTGAAGCCCACAGAGAACACCACATTGTCGTGGCCCGTGAGAATGTGCTCCACCTCTGCCTCTTGGGTGTTGATCACATGACAGGTGCGATCATAGCTGCCGGTGAGACAGCGTTCGCCACTCCGATCGAAGCATACATTGGTCAGCGGGAGGATGTGTGAATTGTGGCATTTGTGCAAATAGAATTTCTTTTTCACAGGCTCGCGTAGTTTCCGCTGCAGTTTTTCCAGAGCCTGCTTCAAGGCGCTGTAGGTATTCTGGGCATTGGCGACCCTTCCGCTGGCGGGACAGGGTGGCGGTAAAGTTTTTCCATCCTCGTCCATGGACTGTGATTGTTCCTCTTCAGCCTCGGATAGAGTTTGTAGGAGAATGCGGTCGGCCAGGAGTTCTATGTTTGTTCTGAAAAGGGAACTTGGGAAATTTAATTGTACAAAGTATCTCCTCACTCACTTGCTATCTAGGTCAAGTAGATCATAGTGCCGAAGCCTCTCGCTGCCCTTGGTTGTTCGATAGTTAATTGCCAGACCTGGGATTCACCCAAAGAACAAATTAATATAGCCTAAAAATCGTCAGTTTAATGACCTTTCCCACCTGGCGGATAATAGCGCAGGAAGATTTTGTTGGCACTCATTGCTGTTGTGAGGTTGCTGGGACTCTGAAACATTCCTTCACTGCCAGTTTGCTGACCTGCTTTAATTCCGCTTTTGTTGATTTCGAATGGCTGCCATGCCAAAAGCCAACGTTTGATCGATTCACCTTGGGTTTGATGCCGGTGAGAGGTCTATGTCGAGGTCTTTGGAGGTGGGAAACAGCTCAAGGATGTAGGGTAATATATGTATTAAGGAGTCCCTAAACTGCTTTTATATTTTTTGGTTGGCGTTGAGTTTGGTTTGAGTTTGAATTTGGCTGAATTTTAATAACATTTTCTTCTTGGCAAAGCTTTTTGAACTAAAAGCTTTTACCCAGTTTTATGCCCCTTCGTATTTATATTTGTTAAGTCAAATTTATTTACTTTTCTCAATTTATAATCTTGGATTTTAATATTGAAAATAATTAAAAAGGGGTTACTAAAAGGGGTTCTTAAAATTAAACTGTCTTCTCAGCTAACCCTCAGATTATTCCTGTCGGACTCCAGTTACATCTGTTTAAGAAAATTATAAGAAATAATAGGATCAAAAATGTGATATATTTAAATATTAAATTGGGAAACATGTTCTGAAATTTAAAATGTTACAACATGATATTTTCTTGTCAGGATTCTGGTCGGATTCTAGGATAACTTCCCGGGATATCCAAATTCCTGGCTGCAGCCGCCAGTTATAAGGAAATTCAATAGTCAAAAGTTAAGCATTTCTTTACATCCTTGAATGGATTATTTCGTTAACAAAACCACAATTATTAAATAATCTATATTATAATTTAAGGTTTAGATATTCCAGAAATTAGTTTATTGATTTCTCTTCATCCCGAAATTTTTGTAGTAATTTTCTACAGCAATTTAAATAACGAACGACAGGCACATGACTAATTAACTTTTCTGGTAAACCAATTGTGGGGACAGACAGCCAGCAACTACTCCCTGAACTCTGCCACTAACCCTTGACCTACGATTGTCCTTTGGGGGAAACCCCTTTGGCATTTGACAGGCACCACGAGCGCCGTCCGACTAAATGGTCTCTGGCCATTAAACCTAATTAGCTTGTTTAAGATGGAACGGGTGGTGGGGAGGACAGGACGAAGCAAGGACCTGACCCCAGAGGCCAATTGGCTGCCGACACCTGCTCGCATTTTTGGCAGATTTAACATATGTCCCCACGGACAGACCGACACGCACTCACCCCGCAGCCACACCTGCAATTAGATTGTCTCACCTGGTTCCTTCCGTCGCCTTGGCCGTCGCCTTCCTGCTTCCTCGTTTCGGCATTTTCACTAATTTAATTTGTTCGGTAATCGTTGGGCGACGGGTTGGCAAGAGGAAGGGGAAGAGCGAGCGGCAGGATTGTCTGATAGCCGCAGGACGACAGTCTGTGGAATCCAAGGTACGCCCCCATTAGTCGGACAAGAAAAGAAGGCAAACTGGGAGACAACTCGGGAGTGGAAGAGCATAGCCAATAATGATAAGTAATGATTAGATATTATCGCACCCAATTTTGTAGCACAGCAGCGGCGAAAGAACTGAAAGCGACAGCCGAGCGATGAACAAAAGGCCAAAACCAAAAGAAACAGGGCAGGGGACAGTGGGAGAATGTTGTGGGCGTACACTGGAGGAAAAATATACTAGAAAGAAGTAGGAGGCTTCTGCAGGCTATTTTATTTTTATTTAGAAGTTATAATCGATTTCTAGTTTAAGTTTCTCTCTTGTTAAATATAGTTTTAAGTTCTTCCATCAATTAAAAATAATATTTCTGAACTTCTGTTCCTAAAAAGAAAATATTTTAAAAATCTTGACAGATACACAACTCCCTCTTCTTAAACCTAATCACCATTATTCCTTAATTTCAATTGAGAATGACAATTTCAAGATTTTTCTTTCGCCTGTTTAGAGCGGGGTGTGTGGGTGTTGGCCAAAGTGCGATAAGATGCCGGGAATCTCTGTGTGTTTTTGTGTGTGTGTCAATAATAAAACATTTCATTGAATGTCCATTGAATGACGAGCATCAGCATTGGGGAAAATGACAACGGGAGAGGAAATCGAAATGGAGACGGGGCCTGGGACTGGGACTTTAAGCACCTGGTAGGTCATCGCCACCCTCCGATACAGCCTCCTCCTACTGCCAATCATCATTCCAGGGGGGATGAGGCTTGTGAACAAAAGCAACAGCTGTGCTCCCTTCTCCATTTCATTCCATTCCATCGCAATCTCTTCATTTGGATGGCCATGTAATTGGGGAGATGCCACAGGAAGCTTTAAGGGAAATCAGAGCCAAATAAATGAGAGTACGAATGGAAATAAAATCAATTTAAAATCCCATAAAACGCTTTCCATAAACAAAGGCCGAACCAGAGCATTTGAAGGAGGCTTTGAATTTATGCTCAATAAATTTTTGTTGATTTCCGGCAGGCAGGCAGACGGCTCCGGCTCCGGCTTCGGCTTCGGCTTCACTCAAAATCCGAGTCCCGGGGATGAGCCATGAAAATGCGGCGTTGCATAAATTATAGACACACATCCCACACACACACACTCACACACAGTCGGTTATGATGATATATGCCAGCGCGTTACCTTTCACCAGTAAAGCCCCAAAAAGCATTATTATTGCCGCATTTTATGCCTGTTTTGTCTGAGAGAGAGAGAGTTGGGTTCCCATTTTAGGGGAAAATTGTGCTTAAATGGCATAAACTTGAAGCGACCACAGTGCCTAAGCCCATATAGTTGGCAAAGTCCCCCCCACAACCCCCGACACTGAGCGATATATAAACAGATTTTCGGTTTGTGTTTGACTAAGCGACATAAAATGCGATTTTTGTTTTCCCTCTCGTCTGTCCGCGCTTGTTTTATTTCTATATCCTTCCCTATTTTTGTTGCTGTTGCTTCTGACATGTTCGGGTTTCCTGGTTTTTCGCCTAAAAGGAGTCGTTAGTGGCTCTCTAATTGGATGGGGGAAGGGGACACATGGGCTGACTGGACATCAAACGTTTGGTAATCGAATTTCCGTGCGGCACTAAAAACATTTTCACAGATTTTCCTACCGCTGCCAGGTGGCTAAATGGTCAGGAGGAGTCGTCTCTAATTCAGGTTAAGCGTATAGAATGTTTTTCCATTTTTGTTTTCATCCGAAACACTCGATTTTCCCGGTGGGTTTTACTGGGAAATGGGACCAATCAAACACCAAATAGCCAGTAATTATTCTCTGGCAATTGATGATTTGCCATTGATTGCAGGGTTTAATTATAAATAGTTGAGTTTCGAGTGGAATATATTTTTCGTTTTATTTGTGAATATATTTAAATTAGTAATGATATGAATTATAGAATGATATGTTTACTTTTAAGAGCAGAAATACAAAGAGAAATTCAATTGGTATTTATTTTAGTTCGATATTTAAGTTATTTTATTCAGCTTATTATTATTGGTTCAATTAATCAAACTTGTAACACAAAAATTTGAGTAATTATTTAGATTTAGGAACACCATAAAACATATTTTTCTTTCGCCTTCAAAACCATCTTTAAAACCATTTTAAATTATGAACATCAATATCACATTTTACAATCATTTTGTATTTATTCCGATTTTTAAAACTAAAACACTTTTAACTCCATCAACATACATTCAACGATTTAAAGAATAATCTAGTTCTTATACTCTGCTAAGCTGCCTCATAATACTGCCTTGAAAAAAGGAAGAGAAAAATATCTACATTTCCGTGTTTGTTCAGACACCAACATTTTGGTGAGTAAATAAACTGTCTGCCAAAGGCCAGAGCCTAAGCTCCAGTCTGTGCCAATCCTTGTAGCCTTTATGACGCATTCTGCGGCTTAGCCCATTGTAAAGTTTATGACTTTGATAAATTAAATTGTGCTTGGCCTAAAATATGTATCCCTTCTGGTTTGAATATATCCAAAATTCGACCGGGGAAAGTTTATGACCTCGGCGAGGCAAAAACCTTAAACCGTTTATAGGCCCAATTGAAATGCAGACGCATCGAAATGTTATAAAATTTAATAATGGCCGGTACACAGTGTGCCCTTCTTTGTGTTCCTGTTCATGTTTTTGAAGTTTTTATATATATGTATGTATTGCGTAGAAGGAAGTTTTTGGCAGGCATTTTGTGCGGTTTTAGCGGCCGCATCAAGTATACGCACCATAAATCAGGGTCAGCGGCGGCAGAAGCTCCGCTTGTTGGCCCAAAATGACGTATTAAAGGCACTAAACTCGCTCTTAAATCGCCAGGATGGCCGTTCCTCATAACAGTAAGTGGTGCTTAAAATGAATTATGCATTGCCTTGGCTTTTCCCCGATATTTATATATATGTATTACACATACGACCCGTAGCCACGTGTTTGTTTTTTGACGGTCCGATTGCTCTGAGATTTTTCCTGCCATTAACTGCTCTTCTCTCTCCCAAATCGGAACCTGAAAGGTCGGAAGATGAATGGCATGTTAATTTGTGCGCATTATATTGGTCATTTATCGCCGCCTGATTTCTGCGGGGCTTTGGCTTTGGCTTCCCTTTTGGGGCTTTGACTTAAGCCTTTGCACAGGAATGCCATCGATTGGCTCTGCACTTGACATCAGATTGACAAATTAATAAACAATTAATTAAGCAAAAGGGTCTGAAAATGGCACATAAGCCATGTCTTATCCTCGGGGCATTCAACAAGTAACTATGAAAGGCGGAAATAATTCCCTTTGCATGTCAGAGTGTTATAACTGGTTTTAAATTTAATAAATGTAAATGTTTAGCATCAGGGTGTTTAGTATAAAGGATCTTCTTTAGATGTTCCTCATTGTCCAGTTGAATTAATATAAATCTGTTTCAAAATAAAAATGAAATGATCTTCTCCTAAACTGTCATAAACTACTTCCCCGCCTTGGCCTTCCTCTCGTTCTCGTTCTCAATCTTATTCTTCAGGTGCTCCTTATAGTCCAGAATGCCGCCCTTCCACTTTGTCACCGTCTCCTTTTCGCACACCCAAATCTCGTTGGCCACCTGACTAATCAGACGAAAATCGTGACTGACCAGCACCATGCCGCCTTCAAACTCTTTGATGGCATCGGCCAGGGCATCAATGGTCTCCATGTCCAGGTGATTGGTGGGCTCGTCCAGCAGCAGCAGGTGCGGCACCTGCCAGGCCAGCCAGGCGAAGACCACGCGGCACCTCTGGCCATCGGACAGCTGGCGGATGGGACAGACTTGCTGACGGCCGGTGAGGCCGAAGCGTCCGATAATCTTGCGCATCTCCTCCCTCTCCTTGACATCCGGAAAGGCATTCATCATGTAGTCCAGCGGACTGGCATCCAGATCAAGTAGTTCATGGAGATGCTGGTGATAGCGGGCGATGCGCAGGTGTGAGTTCTTGCGGATCATCCCCAAAGTGGGCACCAGATCGCCATACAGCAGCTTCAGCAGCGTTGATTTGCCGGCACCGTTGGGCCCCACCAAAGCTAGGCGTGTGTCCAGATCGATGCCAAACTCCAGATCCTTGTAGATCCAAGGCGTTTTAGCATTGTATCTGAAGTGGACGTTCTGCACCATGATCACCGGAGGCGGAACCTTGCCGCAGGATGGGAAACTGAAGTTGAGCAACTTGTCCCCCGAAACCTTCTCCGTCAGTCCTTGGGCGACCATTTTGGCCAGGGTCTTCTCCTTGGACTGAGCCTGACGGGCCAGCTTGGCGGAGCCATGGCCAAAGCGGGCAATGTAGTCCTTCATGTGCGCCATCTGGTTCTGCTCCCAGTTGTACTGCTTCATCTGGTTCTCCAGCAGCTCCATGCGGGTGCGCACAAAGGCCTCGTAGTTGCCAGTGTAGTATTTCAGCCGCTTGCCCGTCAGGTGGATGATGTTCGTGCAGACGCCGTTGAGGAAGTCCTGCGAGTGCGAGATGAGCACCAGAATGCGCTTATATGTCCTCAGCTCCTCCTCCAGCCAGACGCATGCGTCCAGATCCAAGTGATTCGTCGGCTCGTCGAGGAGCAGCAGGTGCGGCTTCACGAACAGAGCGCGGGCCAGGGCGATGCGCATGCGCCAGCCGCCCGAGAAGTCCTTGGCCTGCTTCTGCTGCATGGCCTTGTCGAAGCCCAGGCCGTGCAGGATGCGGGCAGCCTTGACTTCGGCCAGATCGGCGGACATATCGTCCAGCCGCTCATAGATGTCGATCACCTGTTCCTGCGCCTCGTCCTCCTCGCTCATGGCCAGCTCCTCGGCCAGTTTCTCCAGCTTGATACGCTCCTCGTCCACCTCCATGACGCACTGCAGCGCCGTCTTCGAGCTGGCCGGCATCTCCCGCGTCAAATGGAAGATGTCAATGTGCGAAGGTATCGAAACCTCGCGTCCCCCGAGCACCGCCAGCAGCGAGGACTTGCCGCATCCATTCAGACCAATGAGACCGTACCGCCGGCCGCAATTCAACTCCAGCATGGTGTCCTGCAGCAGCTCGGCGCCAAAGAATGTGATTGAGAAGTTGGCGAACTTGATGTCACGGGAATTTGGATGCACGGCCAGCGAGCCGGTGCAGGAGCGGGCCTCAGCACTGATTCGTGCCTCCTCCTGCAGCTTGGCGCACAGCAACTCCTCTTCGGTCAGTTCGCGTTCTGGCTGCAGCTGCTGCTCCTTGGTGGGCAGGATCTTCTTCGTGGACGATATCTGTTGGATTTTTTTATTGCGCAACTCCTTGCGCTGCGCATCGCGCTTTTTGGCATCGGATGGCATTTCTATTTGTTATTTTTAAATTATGGGTTTCAAGGGGAAACTGGTTGAAATTTATAGAAAGCAGGTTTAGGGTGACTTTTGAGACTGGGAAGAGCCTGATGATGGATTCGGAGAGGAACTGATTGTATTAAAAGAGTTGTTTAGGAGTCGGGAAAGGACTGAGAAGGCGGGATTCACTTTAATTTCAATTCTCAATACAATTAATTTAGCATTTTTTACAAACTTTAACAAAAAACTATAAAAAACTTAAGCCATCTTTTATTCCTAATAATATTTACTTTCTCTTTTTGTCTCTTGCAGGGCAGTGGAATCACATACTTTATTCCTTGGTAGCATCAACAATCAACAATCAACAGCAAAGGTAAGCTGAGCTCTTTTAATTATTCGTTACAAAATATTCAAAATGTTATCGTTGTAAATTATAAAATGGAATCCATTAATGTCAGGCTATATTCTATATAAATGAATATTTGTCGGGGGAGATGGCACTCACACAGTGCGGCTGCAACTATGCAAAATTCATTTCGGGGCAAAATGTGCGTGGAAATTTATGCAAACACAAGCGACATTGGCCGAAATGGCTGCTGACGGTTGTTGGTAGTTGGGAAGTTGACTGGCTAAAAGCATGTACACACGACTGAGCGGGAATTCAATGGTTGCAAAATGACTTTAGGGAAGCTGCTTATGCAAGTCACCCGAGAGTTCATGCATAGTGCATATTCTAAGCAACTTTCCCTCCCTTTTGCCTCGCTTAAACAATCAAATTTGTAGGGAATATGCAAAGTTTTTATCTTGTGTATATATTTTAGAAAGGAAATCCTCAAAACTATTTACTTAAACAATTTTTAAACAATTTTTCATACTCTTGTTTAATATTTAAGCTCTTAAAATCACTGCTACAATTTATTTTTAAAGTCCTTCGTCGCTTGCCATAAAATACTCAAGGAAACGAAACAATTTGCAGACCTCAAAAGTGCATAAATATGAATTTAATTAACATTAATTGGCAGCATATTTTCACTTTGCACCTGTGTGCCTGTGCCAAGCATAACCCGAGTGGAAATGGTCGAGTTAATTGCATATTGCGTATACGCCACGTTGCCGCCATAAGGGCCACGAGTGGCAAATGCCAAACATTTTTGTTATTTCTTTTGCCGAGCTTTTCTTTGTATTTCTTTTTTTTTTGCATTTGTATTTCTGTTTTGTTTTGTTTTGCTTGCTCCTCTATGGTGGTGCTTATGGCCAAAGTTTTCTGGTTTCTGGCTGGCCAAAGTTGTGGCATATTGGGATTTTTGTGTGCTAGCTGGTTTCGGGATTCAATGAAATCTGCTGGACCGCAATGACCACAACTTTCGCCGCAGCAATCCTCGATGTGATGTGACTTTGCCAGGGATTCCTTCTCCTAAGCTGCAATGCAGTGCAGCTCAATCAAAATTTATTACACATACGCGCCGTGGTACAAAAGGGAGAGCGAAGGAGAGGAGTCAGAGAGTCCGAGTCCGAGTTGGAGTTCGGGTGCGTTGTTCATTTTCAATTCGTTTAATGGTTCACTTGGGCCGTGTGTGGGCCAAAAGTTTTCACGAGCTGGCAAACAAGCCATAAAAGTAAATAGCCAGCCAGTAGTTTGGGTTTCGGGCTTTGGTTTTGGTCCTGTGGACCTGATCCTGCACAGTCAGAATAGCAAACAGCCTTGAAGTGCTACAGAATTAAATTGGAAACAATGACTACAATTGGTAATTGAAATTTTAGTTGTTTTTAAAACAGAGAAAGGTTCTGGAGAGGAACAGATAAAGTTTAATTTAAATTTAAAAGGAATTTCCAATTTCTGTGTATAATTTCTGAAACATATGAGCATTTCTGTATCAAATTCAATTTTTGAACTTAAATAATAAACATTTTTCTCCAGTGGCTGCTTACCGGTTAGCCACAAAACCCGCACGCAATCGCTGCTGCAGCCACGCCTCCTTTTCTGCGCCCACCGAGAGGTCACACCTTAAATATAATCGCGGGAAATTTAGAAATTGTTGTTGGCATTCGTGCAAAATGATATTTGAGAAAGATAATCGCCCTAATCCAATGATATGGCGCACACGCCCGGATTGGCAGGCGGCAGGATGTGAGGGATATGGCGGAGGAGCAAGTCATTCAACTGCTCGTTCCTTGGCCACCAAGTTCCTCTCTCACGTCGCCCATTAAGCTCACTTTCAAGTCAGCCTTCTGGCGTTTGTAAAATAAGCTTTGGCTGCCTGACTTGCCTGACTTACCTCCTGCCGCTGCGTGTCCTTGCCGCCGAGGATGTGTGTTTGCCTGGCACCCTGGCTCACGTTTGCCTTTTAAGTATATTTTCCGAGCGAGGCACATGCAACACCTCAGCACGCAGCCTCAAGCAAGGGAGTTCGTTCACCCAGAGCATTCAGTGGGCTTAAATTTTCAGTTATCCTATCTAAATCGATTCTAGGATCATGCCTTTTTTTTGAAGTACCATCAAATATTGTCTTAATTTGGATGAAGATGGGCCTGGCCTAATCGAAATGGCATCCTTGAAGCCTGCAGGCAATTGTGGTCAACATTTTTGTTGGCAAGAGAAAACAATTTGGAAGGTTTTGGGAGACGAAAGGATCATGAAAATTGTGCGGTTTTCATTTTGAAAAGCTTTTTAAATGAATTGTGTTTCAAGTTTAATTTATACTCAACATGAAGGAGTGGAAAAAAGTGTTAAGAATCAAAGCTTCCTAAACAAAATATCTTCTAATTTCCAATGGTTATTTTTCTTGTATTTAATTATTATTTAGATGAATTTCCCCTCTTTTGGCCATTCATCTTTACCTACTTTTATTTCCCACAAAACACAAATCTTAAGATAAATCTTTATCTGCCATTTATTCGACTTTCTGTGTGTTTTCTCAAAGAACACAATCCAATCATATCGCTGCTGCGATTTGTCTTCTGGCTTTGGTTTTTATTTAACGTTTATAAATGATTTTCATTCGCAGTGCAATTTAGATGGAATCGGAATCGCTTTCCTCACTCACAGAAAAAAAGTAAAATTTATATATATTTCTACATTTTTTAAGCGAAGGCATATCAGTGCTTCTGGAAGTGGTGGGTTCGCTTTGTCACACTTTAATCGCTGCTCAGATTAAAAATAAGCTGAAAAGTGCATCGGGGGAAAAGCTATTGAAACTGGAAATACATATATGTATAAAGGGGAAGTACACGTACATATATTCCAAGGGGATTACGCAATTCAGCGATAACAGGGTATTTTAAGACTCTTCTTCGTTGGTTTTTCTTGAATGGTTTTTCATCCTTTTCATTTTTTTTTTTTTTTTTGGTGGCGAAATTTATTGCGTATCATCAAACAGGTGGGGAGAAGGTGCAGAATTGGCTGGGCGAGAGCAACGCCACAGGGCGCAACTCGTTCGTGTTGGCACGTTAATTGAAATTCGTGGATCCCGTTTCCCAGGTGGGGCATATTCATCCATCGACAAACGGCGAAACAAGGAACAGCGAGCTGTAAGCGGCGAATGGCGAACAGCGGACAGGGCTTCAATTTATGCGAATACTGAGAGGAAAATAGGGATATTATTTAATATTCGAATTCTTACAGATTTTTTGATAGTTTAATAGTATTTTAAGAATATTTTAGAACTTGTTTTTGAGGAATTTATTTACGAAGCAAACAATTCTTTCACATAAAACAGTGCTTAAAATCATATTGAAAATTGAAAACAAACAACAAATATATAAATATAAAAAATATATAATTTATAATTGAAAAAAACTGTTTTATTTTTATTTATTATTATTTCATTGGTACTTTTATTTATTATTTATTTCCCGCTACTTTGAGTTTTTAAATCTTAATTTTTAGCATTTTAATTTAAATTAAATATGCGCACACAAGTACAGCCAAATTGCGTTGATAATTTTCCCTCAGTGTCCTTGCTACGTGCCCCTTGAGAGTGTGTTGCTGCCTGCTTTACGTTGCATGTTGCATGTTGCATGTGGTCCTGGTTTTGCCCGCTGCCTGTTGCCCATTTGCCTCCTCCTTCGGCCACCTGCAATGTGTTGAATTACATAATTTAAAGTTTACTCGGCAGCGCAGGATAATCCCAGCTACCAGCTACTAGCTACCAGCTCCACAAGTGTCACACACATGGCGCCGCCGTGGTCCTTTTATTAGATCACCGGCCCAGGACAAAGTTTCATCATGCAGCGAACGAACTTTGCTCGGCCAGGCACCGCCTGGCCAAAGTAAAAGTTGGAAATTAAATTCCTTGGATAAACAGGAGCGCCTCTAACCCTTGCGTCGATATTCTGGGAGGAGCGGAGCAACGGGTCGTATACGTAATATTCGTATGCAAATGTAATCAGTGCCCACATTTTATGTTCGCTATGCCAGCAGCACATGAGCGAGGGCTGAGTTTAATGTCCGCCTGCATTTGTTTATGTTTTTTTTTATGGTGCAACAACTTTGTGCCTGATCCTAAATCGATGGTCAAGAAAAAAGGCTTCTTTTAAATAGAAGAAGAAATTAAGGTGAAGGAGCAGAGTTTATTTCGTTTTGCCCTTGAATTAAAATATAATTTAAAAACGTAATATTCTCTGGACAATCTCAAGGTGTATTTACATTTGCCTCAATCAGAGATCCGTTGACTATATAAAAATATATGCACAAAGCCAGCGATAAGACATGTAAAAATAAAGCATGTTGATTAAAAGGCTACTTTTGATAACCTCAGTCTCGAAGGGAATCCCCTGTGGTATTCCGGTCTTCTATAAATACCGATGCGCGTCGAGAGCGGATCAGTTTTTGTAAAAACATTGCAAGATGCGACACTTCATAATCGTTTCCCTGTTAATTGTTGCGGCCACTTGGCTAAGCCAAATCGTAGTCGTTAATTCCGAGTGCTGCAACACCAAGGCGACTTTAAACTACTCCCTCCCAGGAATTGGTTGCGGAGCTGTTGGCGGAAGGCAAGGTAAAGAGTCCTGCACGATCACCATTTGCGCCAACGGCGAGGTGATGATGGGCAGCCATTGCGGCAACGGCACCTGTAACTCAGACGGATGTGAGTGCGTCGACGGATGCCTTCAAGGTCGTTGGGCCAAGGACTTTATTAAGAAGAATAATGAGTATATCATCTCGGTATCGGACACTATCTGGCACTACCAAGGTTCTTGAAGCTCTTGAAGAAATGATAATGCAATGGATTTTACCTACATATTTGTTAATTTTTATTAAAATAAAATCTAAGTAAATTCAAATATAAGAAAATGCTAAAAATATGTGTTAATTAATTGCTAGTAAAATCATTATACACACAGAAAAATTCTCTTATTAATTCTTTCTCCTAGCATTGCCTATATTTCAGGGTGTAACTCTTTGTTATTTTTGGAATTGGAAAATTGGAAAGGGTTTTTTTCTCTGGGTGTACATATGTCGTTATCAGAAATCATTATAGACCATACATAATTGAGTCGCATCTCTCAGGCTTGTCTTGCATTTCACTTGCTCTTTCGATTGCTTTGATTACTCACTTGTCTCATGAATGAGGCCACCAGTGATGCCTCTGAAAACATATAAATTCTATATAAGTTCTGTCAGAAGGAATAGGCCAAGACCGGTGATATTCAGGTGATTGGAGGTGAATACTCTCTAAATTCATAAATATTCCCAAACCTTGAGCTGTATTTTAATGAGAAATTCTATGCGTACACAAAAATTGAACAAAAAACAGCTTAATATAGACATAGAAAATCAAAGAATTAATAAATAATCATCATCTGCATGCATCAGGTTTTTACTGATAAGGAAAAGCTAAAGAATAATGTACAAAATTTCGGGAATACTGATATATAAATCATATTTACTAGGGTCACACGGGGATTATGCATTTCGAGGAATTGTTTAATGATCCCTTTCCCGGAAAATGATATTTTAAAGTTGCCAAAAGATCAGGGTTTATCACCTGGCAATTAAAATGGACTAATTCTGCTGCCCATAAAAAGCTGAAATTGTGTCGAGAGTTGTATCAGTTTCATCTGCGCATTTCTCAAGATGAATTCGGTATTGATTTCTTCCCTCGTTGTTGCGATCTGCTGGCTGAGTGCCGTCAACGGCGGTTACGATCTTATTTTTTCTATAGAAAATGCAACCTGCGATGATGTTAAAGCATATAGAAAACAAGATCAATGCTACGTTATCATCTGCGCCGACATATGGCTCTTCGGTAGGGACGTAAAGGAGCTAACGGACCGGCAATGCCTTCGGCTGAAACAGTCACTATGGCTCCTTGACGGGCAATTGGTGGAAGTCCTTCCAGGAAAGGAACAGCCAGTACGCGATCCATCTAATTAAAGCAGTGTGGAAAAGCGGACTTTTCTTCTCAAGGTTCTAAATCTTCCCAATGTAAATAGCAAAATTCCCGAAGTAAATATTGTTTAGTAAATAGAAAATGTTTTCCAAAAATAAATTTATGTCATTGAGAAAAAAATATAAAATGTATTTTTGATATATTAATAATAAATAACAGCTAAAGAATATCTTTTAACTTTCTTATTAATAAATTAAATTCTTGCGCCTGCAAAAATGGACGCATGCCAGGCAATCGGATTGTAGACTTCCTGGCCAAAAACAGTCGATATTCTGTCGATATAATTAATGTAGATGAATATTGACCTACTTGCGATATCCCGAATTTAAGAAAGTAAAATGATTTTAATAAAGGCAGTAAAAAGTCAGAAATATGCGTACTCTGCGGTGAGGTTGGAGCAATTGGAAAACCCAATCGATGCTGTGCGGCCAAGGAACCTGCAATGCCTTCGGCTGCAACTGTGACAATGGCTACCTAAGGGGCAATTGGGGGGAGTCCTTCATGGAAAGGAAGAAAAAGTACACGATCCTTATTATTGAATCAGAGCGGATAATCGGGTTTCTGCGTCCTGGAAACTTTCCGCTTGATATTCTTCCCGAGTTTGCCAATTTTCTCTATATAAATTTAAGATCTATCGGTCTGGATTAAAAAAATCTGAAGAGTTTTTAAGTACAGTCTTACGTTTTTGGTAAATAGAAAATGTTTTCCAAGAATAAATAAAGTGTTTATTTAAAAAAATTATAATTAATCTTGAAGATATATCTTATATTTACAATATATTTTTTTTCTAAAATCATGAAATTTTTAGTACCATCAAATATTGTCTTAATTTTGATGTTGTGGTCAACATTTAATTTAAGTGAAGGAGCAAAGTTTTTTTAGACATCATGATAGACCATATATTATTGAGTCGCATATCTTAGGCTTGTTTTGCTTTTCACTTGCTGTTGTGATTGTTTTGATTATTCGCTCAGTCGGAACCTTCTGTAATAGCCCTCCGAGCAATATGATATTAATCTGATAAGCAAATCTTTTTCTTGAATGAAATAAAGCCACCAGTGATCCCGCTAAAAACTATATAAATTATATATATGCTCATCATCTCATAAAGAATAGGACAAGCCAGGTGATATTCAACTTTTAAATCAGATGTCTTGGGAATTGAAGGTGAATACTCTGCTTTCTAAATTCTTCAAGATTCTCTAACCTTGAGCTGTTTTTTTTTTAATGAGAAATTCTATGCGTACAAAAAACTAAACAAAAAACAGATTAATATAGACATAGGAAATCCAAGAATTAATAAATAATCATCATCTGCATGCATCAGGTTTTCACTGATAAGGAAAGCCTAAAGATTAATGTACAAAATTTCGAGAATTCTGATCAATAATTGGGTAAAACGGGGATTATGCATTTCGAGGAATTGTTTCATGATCACTTTCTCGAAAAATGATATTTTAAAGTTGCCAAAAGATCAGGGTTTATCACCTGGCAATGAAAATTGACTAATTCCGCTGCCTATAAATAGCTGAAATTGTGTCGAGAGCTGTATCAGTTTCATCTGCTCTTTGCTCAAGATGAAGTCAGTATTTATTTATTCCCTCGTTGTTGCGATCTCCTGGCTGAGTGCCGTCAATGGCGAGTGCTGTGATTCGCGTCAGCATCTCACTTTTTCGATAGAAAATGGAACCTGCGGTGATGTTAACGCATCTGGAAATCCCGATCGGTGCACCGTTATCATCTGCGCCGACGGACAGCCCTCAATAGGGACATATTGTGGCCAAGGAACCTGCAATGCCTTCGGCTGCAACTGTGACTATGGCTGCCTGAAGGGCAATTGGGGGCAGTCCTTCAAGGAGAGGAACAACAATTACACGATCCATCTAATTGAAGCAGTGTGGAAAAGCGGACTGGTGCGTCATGCTGAAACTGTGAAGAATTTTCTTCCTGAGGCTTCAAATCTTCCCGATGTAAAAATTCCTGATGCAAAAATTCCCGATGTAAATCTAAAAATTCCCGATATAAATGTAAAAATTCCCGAAGTAAATGTGAAAATTCCCGATGTAAATGTAATAATTCCCGATGTAAAAATTCCCGATGTAAAAATTCCGGATGTAAAAATTCCTGATTTTAGTTTTGGTTTCGGTAAATAGAAAATGTTTTCCAAAAATAAATTTATGTCATTGAGAAGAAAATATGAATTGTATTTTTGATGAATTAATAATAAATAACTACCAAAGAATATAATTGAACTTTTATATTAATAAATTAAATTGTTGCGCTTGCAAAAATTAATGCCTGGTGGGTATTGGGCCAAAAACAATCGATACTCTATTGATATAATTAATGTAGATGAATGTTGATCTACTTGGAATATCTACTGAATATTGCAAAGTAAAAAGCAATTTTTCACAATTAGGAACGGTTATTTTTCTGGGTGTACATATGTCGTTATCAGACATGTCGTTATTAAGCTATGTATTATTGAGTCATCTCTTAAGCTTGTCTTGCTTTTCACTTGCTCTTTCGATTGTTTTGATTATTTGCTTAGTCGGAACCTTCTGCAACAACCCTCTGAACAATATGATATTAATCTGATACGAAAATCTTTCCTAATTACTTGTCTCATGAGTGAAGCCACTAGTGATCCCGCTAAAAACTATATAAATTTAAATATGCTCTCTCACAAGGAATAGGAAAAGCCAGGTGATATTCAACTTTTAAATCAGATGTCTTGGGAATAATAGGTGAATACTGTGCTCTCTAAATTCTTCAAGATTCTCTAACCTTAAGCTGTTTTTTTTTTAATGAGAAATTATATGCGTACAGGAAAATTAAACAAAAAACAGTTTAATATAGACATAGGAAATCAAAGAATTAATAAATAATCATCATCTGCATGCATCAGGTTTTCACTGATAAGGAAAACCTTAAGTCTAATGAACACAATTTGGGGAATTCTGATCTATAAATCATATTTAATAGGGTCAGACCGGGATTATGCATTTCGAGGAATTGTTTCATGATCACTTTCTCGGAAAATTATATTTTAAAGTTGCCAAAAGATCAGGGTTTATCACCTGGCAATGAAAATTGACTAATTCCGCTGCCCATAAATAGCTGAAATTGTGTCGAGAATTGTGTCAGTTTCATCTGCTCTTTTCTCAGGATGAATTCAGTATTTATTTATTCCCTCGTTGTTGCGATCTCCTTGCTGAGTGCAGTCAATGGCGAGTGCTGCCATAGGGTCCAAGAGCTCATCTTCTCGATTAAGGACGCATCCTGCGGCGCTGTTGGAGCTCATGGACCACCCCACAGGTGTGAAATTACCATCTGCAACCATGGATATGCATTACAGGGCAGTTATTGTGGCAAAGGTACCTGCGATGGATTTGGCTGTAACTGTCAATATGGTTGCTTTACTGGCGATTTTTCGATATCTTTCCTGAAAAACTACAAGGAGTACAACATCGAGATACTGGAGGAGTATTGGGTCAGCGGAGTCACTTTGGTTGCTCAAAACCTTGGGAATATTGTCAGGAAATTGTTTGGAATAAAATGATTACACAAAGTGTTAAAATAATAACCATTGGAACTCAATTTTGTAAATTAAAAAATATTACAATATTATCAAAGACATATTTTAATACATTTAAGTCAATAAGAAGAATATATGAAATGTATTTTTTGACGAATTAATAATAAATAACAGCTGAAGAATATCTTTGAACTTTCATTAATTATTATTTAATTTTTGAGCCTGCAAAAATTAATGCCTGTTGGGTATCTGGCCAAAAACAATCGATACTCTATTGATATAATTAATGTAGATGAATGTTGATCTACCTGGAATATCTACTGAATATTGCAAAGTAAAAAGCAATTTTTCACAATTAGGAAAGGTTTTATTTCTGGGTGTACATATGTCGATATCAGACATGTCGTTATTAAACTATGTATTATTGAGTCACCTCTAAAGCTTGTCTTGCTTTTCACTTGCTCTTTCGATTGTTTTGATTATTCGCTCAGTCGAGAACTTCTGCAACAACACTCTGAACAATATGATATTAATCTGATAAGAAAATCTTTCTTAATTACTTGTCTCATGAATGAAGCCACTAAAAACTATATCAATTCTACATATGCTCTCTTACAAGGAATAAGCCAAGACAGGTGATATTCAGCTTCTAAGAGAGATGGCTTGGTAATTGGAGGCTAATACTTTCCTCTCGAAATTCTTCAAGATTAACCTTGAGCTTTTTTTTTTTAATGAGAAATTCTATGCGTACAGAAAAAATAAGCAAAAAACAGATTAATATAGAAATAGGAAATCAAAGAATTAATAAATAATCATCATCTGCATGCATCAGGTTTTCACTGATAAGGAAAGCCTAAAGTTTAATGAACACAATTTGGGGAATTCTGATCAATAATTGGGTAAAACGGGGATTATGCATTTCGAGGAATTGTTTCATGATCACTTTCCCGGAATATGGTATTTAAAAGTTGCCAAAAGATCAGGGTTTATAGCTTGACAATGAAACTTGCTTAATTTCGCTGCCCATAAATAGCTGAAATGGCGTAGAGAATTGTGTCAGTTTCATCTGCGGACTTCTCAAGATGAATTCAGTATTGATTTCTTCCCTCGTTGTTGCAATCTGCTGGCTGAGTGCCGTCAATGGCGAGTGCTGTGATTCTCATCTGCATCTCACATTTTCGATAGAAAACGGGCTCTGCGGTATGGTTGGAGCAATTGGAAAACCCAATCGATGCACCGCTACCATCTGCGCCGACGGATACCCCGCAGTAGGGACATTTTGTGGCCGAGGAACCTGCAATGTCTTCGGCTGCAACTGTGACTATGGCTGCCTGACGGGCAATTGGGGGCAGACCTTCCTGGAAAGGAACAACAAGTACACGATCCATCTAATTGAAGCAGAGTGGAAAAGCGGCCTGTTGCGTCCTGTAAACACTTTACTAGATGTTCTTCCCGATCTTTCAAACATTCCCGAAATAACTTTCAAGATTAATCTGCGTTAAATGAATCAAAAGAGATTTTAATTAGAGTCTTACGTTTTTGGTAAATAGAAAATGATTTCCAAAAAGTAATTTATGTCATTGAGAAGAATATATGTAATGTATTTTTGATGAATTAATAATAAATAACAACCAAAGAATATCTTTGAACTTTTATATTAATAAATTAAATTTTTGCGCCTGCAAAAATGGGTCCCTGGCGGACATCTGGCCAAAAATAATCGATACTCTATTGATGACCTGGGATATCTACTGAATATTGGAAAGTAAAAGGATTTTAATAAACGCAGTAAAATGTTCGAATTATGTGTTTCTAATCTAAGGATTTAGAGCTCTTTTTGATTGCTTAAAATTTAATATTCTATTAAATTTAATCTCAAAACATGGTATGGTCCTTATTTACTGAACCCTCGCCAGACATTATTGATTATTTCGAATATTTTATATAAAATATAAAAATATGCAACATTTGTTGTATAAAGCTAAAGTGATAAGGAATGCATCCCATTAATTAATACCAGGAGATAATTACTTGCGTATATTTCCGCATTCGATTGATTAAATTACGTATATAGTAAGCTTCAGATCGCTTAAATACCACGATGGTGCAGAGAAGACTGTCAGTTTAATTGTAAAATTTCCCAGGATGGAGTCTGCAGTTCTTTCTTCTCTGATGCTCGTGATATTCTGGTTGAGTGGCAGCGTCAACGGCGAATGCTGTGATTCGCGTCTGCATCTCACTTTTTCCATAGAAAGAGGACTCTGCGGTATGGTTGGAGCAATTGGAAAGCCCGATCGATGCTCCATTATCATCTGCGCCGACGGACACCCTTCAGTGGGGACCTTTTGCGGCCAAGGAAGCTGCAATGTTTTCGGCTGCAACTGTGACAATGGCTGCCTGAGGGGCAGTTGGGGGCAGTCCTTCCTGGAAAGGAACAGCAAGTACACGATCCATCTAATTGAATCAGAGTGGAAAAGTGGTTTGCTGCGTCCTGTAAACACTGTGCTGGATATTCTTCCTGATCTGCCAAGTCTTCCAAGTTTTCCCGATATAAATTTAAGTTTTATCGGTCTGGGCTAAAGGAATTTAAAGAGATGTTTGTTAATTAGAATCTTAAGTTTTTCGGTAAACAAAAAATGCTTTACATAAATACAGTTTATAATTTATATAATTATAATCCATCTTAAAGATATATCTATTGGCAATATATTTTTGTATATTTTAGAAAAGCTTCCGCACTGTGGAAATATTTATATAACAAAAAATAATGGGATTGGGAAAGGGTAGCATTAAATCCATTGAAAATAATCACAAACCTTCATTTATAATTTATTTTAGATAATCATTGCCACGTTTTCAAAAGTTGATTTTATTATAATTTCATCAAGGGAAATATTTCGTTTCTTTTTTTGCAATGTTTACTTTGTGTAAACATTGTGGAGAACAAAAGATGTTGATGAGAATTGCAGCATTCTCAAAGGTTATCATTGGCAGGCATAAATATATATATTAAAACAGCCGTCTTCCGCTTTCCGAGAATTGCGATCAAAAGCGTTATTTTCTTTGAATTATTAAATAATGTAGAGTGCAGTAATCTAGGTTGAAAAGCCAACTCTCAATAAGAGGAGGACTCTCTTCTTATCATCGGTTAAAATTTATGTATTTAAATAAAGAATTAATAAGAATACTTATATTCAAATATATTATTGTATTCATATAAAATTCAGACAAAAGTCTTTCATTGAGACAAAGTTCTCGCTTCAAAAATGTCAACTTTGTGGGTCAATTACCTTAAGATACCTTTATATTTACCTTTCGCATCTATTGACTTAATGCTTAACATTCAACAAGTATGCTTATGTGATTCACCCTGCTAAGTGATAAAGTAAACAAAATCTCCCATAAATAACCGAGGTTTTATCGAAGAGATTGTCGGTTACATCCGCAGTCTCCTCAAGATGCATTCTTTATACATTTCTTCTCTGGTTTTCACGATCTTCTGGCTGAGTGCCAGTGTCAACGGCGACTGCTGCACTTCGTCCTTGGACCTGACCTACAAGATTAAGGACGCATCCTGCGGTGCCGTTGGAGGTCATGGTAGCTCGGATAGGTGCTCCATTACCATCTGCGCCAATGGAGCCGGATTGGTGGGCACTTGGTGTGGCCAAGGTCCCTGCAATCCCTTTGGCTGCAACTGCGATGATGGCTGCCTGAAGGGCGAATGGTCAAAGACCTTTCTGGAGAGGAACAAGGAGCACTCCATTGAGATACTAGAGGAAAAGTGGGGTACTGTGGATCTGGGAACGGTGATTAAAGCGATTCCACTGCCAGCTTTGAATTTTAATATTGGTTAAGAAGTATATATTTTCATGAATTAATAATAAAGAGAAAATTATAATAAATATAAAATTATTATTATAATTATAACAAGAAAGGTAGCTATCTTCGGCTTACCGAAATTTTTATAATTAATCTATCAATTAATTCTCAATAAACAGCATTAGTTTGCCACTGCTTTAAAGTTCCAAGACTTTCTGCACTTTATTTAGCTCCTGAAAAATTCGTTTCAAAGCATTTCAAATATTTAATATTCAGGAATGAGAATGGACAGGAAATCAGTTAGACAGGACTCCTCTCTATCCTTTCCCCTCGCTCTCTCTTTCACTGCACCCATTCAATCCACATGTCCCCGTTTCCATGCCACATGTAAAATTGTTTTTCCGCTGCCACTCAACTCATCGCAAGTTTTCCGCTTCTGCTGTGAAAATGGAAAAAACATCCGCATACGGAACTTGTATAGTTTGGCATCCAAACAACAACAGGGGCATAAAAAAGGAACCCCCTCCGCCCCGGCAGGATATATATTTTTGCCTAAGCATTGTTTCCCAGCCTGTGGATTCGATTTGATTCCGATTCTCTCTCCGAACTCGCGGCTGTCAGTTTTAATCAATTCAAAACGAGAAATGGAATGTTTTTTTTGTTTGCAGAAAAAACTAGTCCTTGGCAGGTGTGCAAGTTGTTTACCATTAAGCTAGTCTTATTTTTATTGTCTTCAGGTTTATTAATAACATTTCAAAAATGAATAATAATGAAGAAGGTTAATAATAACTCTTAAATGGGAGATTGAGATCTTTTTATTCTGATTTATTTTAATGTCTCCACATGCTTTTTCTTCTAATTCAATATAATTTAATAAGCCAAAAGCTGATTTAATAAATTATGCCTTAAATTCTGAACTAAAACGTACGAATTTGAGATGTGTAAAGTTACGCCAATTTTCCATATTCTTGTTTGGCTTTTTCCCCTCGGTGATAGGAAAAGTTTTTTGTGTGAATGTGGAAATTCGATGCTCTCATCTCGAACTGCAAAAAAAAGAAAGGAAAAACATATAAAAAATAAATAAAGAAATGCTTTATGCGAAGGTGCCAGTGGCTGTGTGCATTTGTCGCCTTTTCAGTAATTGAATGCTTCGATTTAATTGGAACTGCACGCCCTGTTGAATTCACACACAAACACACACCGAATGCATACACATTATTGACAGGAGGGCTATGCCGCGTTATTCCTGTTCAATTCGGTTTCGATTTTATTCCATTCGATTCGATTCGATTCAGTTCGAGTTGAGTTGAGTTCAGTTGAGCCGCGCTCAGTTCAGTTCAGTTCAGGTGCTTGACACCTACTCATACTTTTACACACTGAGCACTGAGAGGAAAGAAATATATTCCTTAAAATCTATTCTTTATTTAAATTAATAATTAATTAATAATTGAAAAGGATCTAAACAAAAAAGAAGCAAAAGAAAGAAATACAAACATGCAGTTGCTTCCTTATTAAAGTTAAATAAAAATATTCAAGCAATTATATTAAGAAATATACCGAATTTAGCTTAGATATTTCCCAACCTTTTCATAGAATATAAACCCGATTTTATTCAGAATTTTTTCTCTCACTTGACTCGTGCCCGGGCTAAAAGGCAAATTGAAGCCAGCGCCCGAACCGAACGTTGACTTATTCATATTGTGATGACTTGGCGCTACTTTTTTCGGCTGTTTCGGCAGCTAACAATTCTTGCAAATAAAATATAAATGGGGGGAAAAAAACGGGCAACTGGAGGACACCTGGCTGGAGGGCAGGACTCGAAGGAGCCGGCCCCCGCCTGTAATTGCCATGGCAGCTCGTTAGCTTCAAAGAGCCCGCGGCAAGGAGGCTAATGGCGGAGCTAATGCCGAGACTAATACCAATACTAACACTAATGCCAATGCTAATGCCAATGCCACTGGACGGGCCAGCGGCCTGGCCAGGTAAACAACACGAAAAAATATTAAATGAACCGCAAAATTGTGCAGCTGACCAAGCTGGCTGGAAAGGCAAAAAAAAAGAGAAGAGAACGAATATATATTTTTATATATAAACAGGACATCATAGTAAACCCGAGCGGGGCGCTTGTCTGTGGATGAGAAGCCAGAGCTAAATATAAATTGGCATACTTGCATCCATTGACTCGGCCTTGGATGATGTCTCATCCTCACCCTCCGCCTGACAGGATCTCCCAGGCGCACGCATCCGACACATTCATAAATTTTTAAAGCCCAGCTTTCCAGACCACTTTCAATTGCCAGTCCCCTCCAGTTTTTGTCCTAGAAGTAGGTCCTTGCCCCACCAAGCGCGTCCAGCCGCAGTGTAATGGTCTTTGTCCGCCTCCTGCCACATCCTGGCCAGAGTCCTGCCAGCGGCCGATGGGAGATGCGAATGAAAGGCGCCTCCTCCTCGTTCGTTGCCTACTTACGGGCTGAGCAATTGCCGAGCATAAATTGGCAGGCAAAGCGGAGGCAGCAGCAGAAATGAATAAAAAATGTCAACGAGCTAGCTGACTGCTATATTCCCTGACTGAAGAATTGAAGCATTTTTATGAATTTTAAATATTAAATTTCTATAAATTTGATAGGAGTTTGTTAAGGGAAAGTTGCTTAAAGCATTTTACTTTATATCCTAATCAATGATGATAAGATCTCAAGAATATTTATCAACTAAAATTTCTTAAAATTGCTCAAATTTAAGCATAGATCTTACATTGCATTTACTAAATACATTTCCTTCTTCTTCAGCTTGTTTAAATAATGAATTTATTAAATTAAAATGTAATCTGATGATACAAATTTATATTTATTTTCTTCGAAATCCAACTTTAATGGAAATGAAATCTTAAAGATGTCACAAGTCTGTAGTTGACAGACACAACATAGTTTCGTTCCGCTCTTTTCCCCCGCTTTGACTGTAACTGCCGGCAAGGACTCAAGGACCCAGACAAACTTCCCCGGCAGACTCTTAGGCACTCCTCATCCCTCCACCCTCCCCCCAATCAGCGGGGGCTGCCCTCACTCCCCCGCAATCGACGCAATTCGTATTATGCGCCTCAGCGCCTTTGCACTTAATGCCTTATTTGTATTTAATCGCGGCTTCCGTTTCACTGGCATCTCCTCTCCACTCTCAGCATCCTTCGGATGCCTCGCAGCCCGAATCCCCGTTTTATTCAATGGCAGTTTGAGCGGCACAAACTTGCAGATACAGATAAACGGAAAATGACACAATTTGCTGCTCCCTTTTTGCGAGTCCCCAAGTCCCACAGCCTCCCAGCCTCCCAGCCACTTCGCCATCCCAATTACCCGCTGCCAATGGCTGTGTGTGTGCTTGTGAATGACATTCGTCAGTTTGATTCGCCTTTCGCAGGACACTTTCGACAGGCTGACCAGCCTTTGACCAGTTTATGGCCAGTACGAAGTACAGGCCAAGTTTTGTCCACTTTAACTGCTCTCAGAATTGAATTTATCGTTCTTGACCACAGCGTCTAAAGTTTTCATTGATAACTCGGTGAAGTTTTGTAAATAAAATTAAAATAAAATGGCTAGAGAGATAAAGTTTCATTTTGGTAATAAAAATAATATTTGCTTTGAGTACAAATTATTATTTAAACATTTTACGAGCACTATGATTAAGAATTATAATTTTCTTAATGAGTTTTTAACCTTACAAAGAAATCTTGAACAATTTAAAAGGTCACAGGTTAATTATTTATTTCTTTCAAGTAAACTTAATTGGTTATTAATTTTTTTTAATTTCCTTAAAAATAGATCCTTAAAGATATAGTTTCCGTTCCTTTATAAAATCTCCACTCACCTTTGCCAAATAAAATCCCTTGTCTGGAGTCCTTCATTCAAAACAACCTCTGGGACCCGCTGGAGTCCTTGACAAGCGCTGTCATTCATTAGTCCCTCCACTGACAATTATTATGTGCGATAATGCCCGGATGACGCGACGAATTTGGCAAACTTTTTTCCGCTTTGTGTTTTTATTTCGAGGACAAGGTGGAGGGTCTTCCCGCCATTTGTTTGGGCAGTTTAAAGTTTTCGCATTAGCCGTATGACATTTACATTTACCGTGCCTCATGGCACGGAAATTAAGGCGGCCGCAGGACGACACAAAGGAGAGCTGGCTGGCGGGCAGTGAGGGCTGGCATCCGCCGTGCGGTATGCAATAAAAAGCAAATGTAACGCAAAATGTTATTACGCATACGCCATGTGTGTCGCTGTCGTGGTCGTCGTGCTGCCTTGTTTGTCTTTAAAGGTTTTGTCGTTCGCGTTTATACCGAGTGTATGTGAACAAAGAGAAAATGGGTTATTATTATATTTGTAATATATATAAAATATGTTTTATTTTCTTCACAGAAAGTCTCTTATGAATTGTTTTATGTTTTATATAATAAAGAGTTTAACTTATATTTAACTAAATATTTTCCTCAGTGCATTAGGCTCCCCTTAGCATTTTTTCCCGGCCCCCTCCTGTGTCTGTCTGTGACTTTGAGGTCGAGCAAAGAGCCGGAGCTCTCGTCCTGCCTGCCCTGAGCTTTTAAAATGCCATTGTTCGCAGCTGCGCTTGGCTTCACCCGACCTGCGAGCTGCGACCCCTGACCCCTAGCCCCTGATGACCCACCCGCTCCTTTAGGCATTTAACTTTAAGAGCCAGCAGATTTTTCTCTGTATTATTTTTTTTTATTATTTTACTGCACCAACTTCATTAAGGCGCCCTCTTTTCCCGCCCCTACATCTAATTTATGTGTCTCAAAGTCAATTTTCCATTTGGGCCTTTTATGAGTTGGCAGCCGTAGTGGCTTTAGTTGGCGCAGTGGGCGTGGCATTCAACCAATCCGTCGACATATGTTACTGGGCCCTGATTGATGCGCTCCCGATGAGGCGGATGTGGCTTGGATTTCAATAAAGTTTTATGCCATTTCAACGACTGCCGGCCCAGGGAAAACTTTCGAAACAATAAATCACCAATGACTGCGACGACAACCACGTGTCCTGGCCTACCAGCCAGCCCCAGTGGCGCTTTTCCTTAAAGCCGGAAAAATGTAAGAAAATATGGCCAGGCAGAGGAGGGGAGTATAAACAGTGAGGAGTTGGCCGAGACTCTTACCCTTGGGCATAACGAGGGTCTGATACATTTGTGGCCAAGGTTGCCTTTGATGCATGCTTCCTTATGATGGATTAGCTTGTGTCATCATTTATATACTCGGGAAATCTGTAATATTTGTGTCTTCTTTTGAGGATTAAACAAGGGCATTGTGTTCTGTTCTTAAAAAGAAAAATAAACAGAACAGAACAGAACAGAGTTCTAATTCAATTTCAAAAGCCTTCAATCAATTTAGGGGATTATCATGTCAATGTTTTTACAAAAATTAAATTGTAACTGAAACTATATTAAATAGTTTTCCCCTTTAAACTTTAAACAAAACCTCTCCTAGTGACGACTCTCCTTCTTAAAGAGCATTTCATATTTTGTCTTGAGGGATTCTCACTTTCTCGCCGCCATGTGAGAAGACATTTCGGATTTGCTAGGAGCTTATGGCTTCTCCTGCCTCCCTTTCTCCTGGCTGCCCGAATTGAGACACTCAAACACACACTCAGGACCCTACACACTCTCACACACACACACACTTGGAATTAACACCATAAATTTTGTAGCCTAAACTATGCCTGGCATGCTGCCTTTGCCCCTGACTTTCTCGGGCGGGAAACGGAAAAGGGGAAAATGGGAAATGGTAGCCAAGTTGTTTTTTGTTTTTCCTCGGTTTGTTTGTTTTTCGTCGTGTTGCCCTGCATTGTTGTTTGCCCTTTTTTTTGGGGGGCAGAGAAGAAGACAAAGCGGAGGCCAGAGAGCAGTTGAAAGTGGTTGCTTTTGGTGGCCGCATTTATATAGGCCAAAGTTGCACCCGCAGCAGATTTCAAGTTTTTATCTGTCAGTCGTTGCCTCCGACTTTAGTTACTCTCGGCGTAAAGTTGAAGCCGAAGCCACAGACATTTTAGCCAAGAAGTGGCTTAGCTGTTTGAGGCCGAGACTTGAGCTGCTTTTAATTTATATGGCCAAAAAGGTTGACACGCAAACAACAACAACGAAAACAAAATGCGGACAAAGAGTGGCCATAAATTTTCTGTACTTAATCAGCGGGCGGGCCCCCTGACGTATGCTGCGTATACGTAATGTGGACAATGGGGCGTATGAACATATTTTTCTGCGCTTACCGCTGAGAGATTTCATCGGGGCTCCTAAAGGTAATCATGAGCTAGGACCTACCTCCTAGTCATGAAAGGAGAGGAGGCCATTAGAGCTACACAAAAAGAAATATAAGATTTCTTTTTATACCCTTGCAGGGTATTATAGTTTCAGTCAGAAGTTTGCAACGCAGGGAAGGAGACATCTCCGACCCTATAAAGTATATATATTCTTGATCAGGATCAACAGCAGAGTCGATCTAGCCATGTCCGTCTGTCCGTTTCTACGCAAACTAGTCCCTCAGTTTTAAAGCTATCTGAATGAAACTTTGCAGTTAGACTTCTATATAATCTCACTCGTACATATGTCGGAACGGGCCGGATCGGACGACTATATCATATAGCTGCCAAACCATTGCCATCAAATTTGAGATTTGGCAACTAATTATTATTTCAGAATATCGGTTTGAATTTTTTGTTTAAATTCTGCAAGGGTATACAAACTTCGGTGAGCCGAAGTTAGCTTCCTTTCTTGTTATTGTTTTATTAAATTACAAAATAATAAGTGCTTTGTTATTTTTATAGACATTTAATTACAGAAGCTGTTGAATTTGTTAGTAAAATGTACAAATTGCTGTTAGGATCTTCTCTGCTTGCCATATTATTTTTCCACAACTTCCTTTTTCGCTCTACTCGTGCAGGATGAGATATCCCTGGGCAAGGACAATTAACTGTCAGCGCTTGTTCTCCAATAATGCAAACTAATTTCGATGTCGCCCAAGGACCGCCAGCAGCACAAAAGGACGTTATCCCAGCAGCCCTTACTATCCTTTATAGTCCAGTTCCCAGCTCCCACTACCCACTGACAGTGCACGCATATAATTTTTCATTGAGCTGATGCGGATATAATCCCCATGCTGGGAGTAAACAGAAAAACAGAGGAGCACAATGGCCCTTGGTAGCCACTGGCATCCGGCGGATGAGGCGTCCGTGGAGGAGCGAGAGGCATCTTCCGCACCCGCCCCATTAATGCTGATTATACGCTAATGTCAGAGGGCTCCCGGTCGATGGACTACTGCTTACTGCTGGTCCTGTAGTCGTCCTGCAACCGCAATGCAATTTAGCCGCGCTTTAAGTGGGACAAAAAAAGTTCGCGAATCGACGGGGCAGGTGCCGCTTGGCATGGCGTTCCCTGGGGATAATTATAATGCCATTAGCATGTTTAGTCCACAATCAGATTTGGCTGCCTCACTCGCCCCACTCCCTTGGCGCAGTCCGCTTAAATTGGCTGCGGCCGCGGTAATCCTGTCGGGTCCTTCTCCTCCTCCTCCAAACCAACGGCCTTTGCAAATGCAAATTCTAATAGAAAGTTAAATGTTTATTTACGCAGCCAAGGCAGCCAGCGAACTGGATGGGCGTGGCTGGTCGTGGTCGTTCCGGTTCCAAACTATTTTGTCGCATTTTGCATATTGCAAATAGCCAAAGGACACCCTCGGTTAACCCTCGGTTTATTTTTTCTTTTTTTTTGGTTTGAAGCAATTTCAACTTTCCACTCGAGGACATCGTTTCCTCTTTTTTTTTTTGCGGGCTTTATCCCCACATGAATATCTAAAGCGGATTTCATTACTGAATGGCGGAGTATCTCTGAATGCTGTTCTGATTTAAGCGACAGTCAGCAGAAAGAAATGTGTGAGGACGAAGGAAAAGTCGCAGGATAAGTTGGTTATTCTGCAGAACAGATGAGCTCATATGCCAGGAGTTGTGCGTGTAACAATTTGTAGAAATTCTTTTGAATTTTACATAAGGGAAAAGGATGGGGAGGGTATTTTGTACTATTTATGTATATTTAAGCGAAACATTTACTACAAATAGCTGCCGTTTTAATATAAATTTCCATTAATTTTCATGGCCAATGCAGTTGACTGCATTTTGCTTTGCTTTGATTCTACGAAATGCTTATTTAAGTGAATGCAGTTTGCCGGAAACTTAGCAGGAACCGGGAGTTTGCCAAAACAATTCCTCACTTCAGCTGCTTTCCATTTAATTTGGTGCCTGCCCTGCACCTCTTTGGGGGGGGGGCCAAGTGCACTGGCCACCACCGGACTTGGAGTCAGCCGGCTTCCAATTGTTTGGTTTCCGCGTTTGGATTTCCAACACGCGCCAGGGCGTTTCCTTTTTGGCCATTTTGCAGTCAGAGTTCCAGGCGCATTTTCCATTTCGCATTTCGCCTTTTTGGCAGTGACACAAATCGCTGAATACCTTCTAAGGAGTGCGACCTTTGTCTGAACTTCAAGGATTCCTATTTATTCGAGCCGGAGCCAAGAATAAATGTTGGGGCAGACACTAGAGGCAAGTTCAAAGGGGGAGTAGCAGCCGGAGGAGGCTCCTAACTTATTTTCGTTTGCGCAACGCATTGAAGTCTTCCACTCGATTTGCAGTCCAACTTTAGTCGCTGCCAAAAAAAAAGATAGAAGAGGCGGTCCAGAAGCTAGGTAAAAAGTTTTACAGAAGGGAAAAAATATGTTAAATTGTGATTTGATTTATTATTGGGTGAATAAATTATATGCAAAATTTTCTAGTAAAAAAATAAGAGTTTTTCGCTTTAGCATAGTTTTTATAATGATTTTGTTATAAGGAAAAAAGTAAGAAATGTATCTTATAGTTCTTGTTCCATGATTTTCGTAATTAAATTCTTAGCTGCTGATCATTAAAATTATACAATTAATACTATTATTCTAAAAACACTAATCGTTGAGACACCAAACCCAAGAAAACAACTTCTATTGAACATTGATTCAATTTTCCTGATTTCTTTCTGTATTCTTAAACTTATCAATAAAGCTTTTAATATAAAATTAAACACATTATTATCTAGCTCTATTTTTTCTCTGTGCATCAAAATACACTCCCACGCAAAGGAAAAAAAAGGAGCTCATGTTTACCCTAACGCATCACTAAATTTCGCTGCACAAAAATAAATGTTCACCAAAGTTGCAGGTGAACTTCGCTGGCGACCCTCGTCCCTTTCCCTTTCTCGTTTAAAATTAGCAGGCGACAAACTGTTGATTCTACCCTGGGAAATATTGAGGGGGCGGAGGAGGGGTATTATACTATATCGAGCGACCCATACCCACACCCTAACCCAGCTCCCGGGGCCATGGACTCATTCAACTTTACGCTAATGTCACATGCTTTGATTACTGCGCCGTGAAATTTTATTGATTGGCCCAGAACGAGTCCCGGGGTCTTGAGTCGAGAAACCCATCCAGCCTCACATACACATATTAGGAGCCACAGCCATATCCATAACCATATCCAGATTCAAAGCCAGAGCACCTGGCAAGCCATCGCATTGAGTGCACTTGCGGAAACGAGCGACTCGAAGATTCCCTGAAAGTGCAGCTGGAGAAATGGGGGAATGTGGAAAGAGGGTTGTTTTTTGGCCTGTAAAGAGCTCCTTTTATCCAAAACTTTCACCAATCGATGCTAATTTTATAGAGTGTAGATAAAGCTTTATTTTTAAGAGACATTTGTAGTGAAATCTATCAATTAAAATATCTTATTCATGATTTCAAGGCTTAAATGTATTTTCAAATTAAATATTTAATTATTATTTAAAATAGTCCTTGTACTTTTCATTAATATTCTATTATTAATATACTTCTTTTTATTTGTTTTCATTTCAGCTTCCTGATTAAAGGCAAGTGAATACGTATTTTAATTACCTTTTAAAATCGAACAATAATTAAATGCATTCTCATATTAAATCGGAAATATTTAAAATTAAAGGCGACAGTCAATATTTGATTGTCACAATCGAAACCACATAGTTTACATGCCTGGGCGTTCCCTTATCCTGCCTTTAGTCCAAGCGTTCAATTTCACTTACAATGTCCTTCACACCGGTTGCTTGGGAAAGCACACCTGCGGTCAAAATAATATCACTAAAATTAATAATAGAGTATCAGGATCAGTATTTTATTTATCTGTCTGTTTTTCCGATTATATATTTATCTGATTTATATATTTTTTTCTACTTTAACTCCTCTTTGTTAGTTGTGTTATAAATTTGACCACACCTGTGGCTGTCCTATGTACGTCTGATTTTTTCCCGAGAGTCTGAGTTGTAGGAGCATATTAACCGTAGCCGGCCGTCCTTTCCGCCGTGAGTTGTATGTCATGAGTGTATACGAGGACGAGCCCGCGGAGTGTCCTGCTCTGTAGGTAGTTTTTATCTACAGCCCCGCCTGACAGCTGGAGATTTCCTCCTGTGTCGCTTCCCTTTGCTGATTGCTTACAATGTGCTTGGTCGTCCTTCTCCCTACTTTTTTTTTTAGACAAAGAGAAAAAAAAAATCCGAAAATCCCCGTTTGAAGCCGGCGTTGTCGTCGTCATCGTCATCGCTGCTAAAATTGAATTGGAATTGCTTCAGCTTCAATGGCAGGCAAACGACAGGCAATCTGTTGAGTCTCCTCTGATTGAATGAGGGGAGGACCAAGGTCGTCAAGTGGGAGGAGTCGAGTCCTGTGTAGAAAAGCGGAACGAATGCGCGTAATGCGCCTGGATGGATGAATCCAGGACCAACTGCGAGTGCGATTTAATGATAATATGTATGTTGTGTGCGTCGACAAGCTCCATCGTCATTATCTGTCATTTTCGGTGAATTCACGGATCCGCGGAGGGTCTTTGGAGCCGCCGCGCGGCCTTGTGAAGGTTGTCGAACGCCAAAACGGGTGGAGAAAGGCGAGATAGCAGCATTTAACTCGTCGGCGTGTGCCCATAATTTTGGACTCAAAATCTCTGTATTTATCGAGCTGTGTTTACCTTGCCAATTAGCCAGCCGAGAGTTAAAAATCGAAAACAAGTTTATTACACTTTATTTTTACAGCTTATTCAAACACGTATACTTGATATGTACAGTGGGTGTGGGGTACATGGGAAGTTGAATATCATTCTCTTAACAATATATGTAACTATATCTTTATTTCTTTAAAATACTTATGTTTTAGATGTGAAATATTTCCTAACAATTTTTAAAATCTAGAAAATTTATATATGATTAAAATATTTTTATATTTATATGCAAGGTGTCGAAAATTGAACTCTAAAAATATTTAAAACTGCTTATGATCATCCCATACTCCTTGAAACCCATTTCTCTGCACTATAATTTTACCTCAAAAAGGTTTTTTAAGCAATTTTTACTGTGCGTCCATTCTCAGCGCCTGTTTAAAACGAATACGTATCCGTCTCATAAATCGAATTTCACAGATACGTGTCCGTCACAAATCGAATTTCACAGAAATGATGTCAATTAGAGCAATTACGATAAAACCGCAGCAAACATTTCTTCGCCGTGCGGCGATAAGCAGATTCCAAATAGAGGCAGCAGCTAGCAAATACGATAAGGAAAACATATGTACGCAAAGGTGCTATAAATGCGCTGCGGTTCTTTTTGCGATATGTGAGAAATATGTGGCGAATCTTGCCAATTTGACTTTGTGTGTGGGCGAATAATTTGTGTAAACAAAAAACAAAGAAACAGCGGAAAATGCTAATTGACCGAACAAATGCGCTCGCAATCTCAATTTTGAAAGTGCGGTCAAGGCGCTCAGCTGTTTGGCGTTTAACAACACCGATTTGGGGGCTCTTTGGGGAACTGAAGGTGAGAGCGAGAGCGCTGAACGATGCTAGGGTTGACAGTTGTTGGCGGAAATATTTTATTAATTAATTAATATTTAACTTTTATTTAAATTTTACTCCAATCATTTGTTATAAATATGTTACTTTCAAAGAATCTATTGTCATTTTTTATCAGTCTTTCTATTAGGTCGTTGTTTGTATACAAATTTTTAAAATCGAAAAAAAAAACAAGACTGGCAACCCTGCTTCCAACTGGCGCCGCCGCTCTCACTCTCGCTCCATCTCTCTCTCGCACACGTCATCAGCTGTGGCCCACTAACAACCAGATGTGTTTTGGTGTTGTTGCCGCTGGCTGCATTTAATTCTGCGGACTGCAAGTGAAAATAAATAAAACAATAAAAAGAGGGGACATTCCGCTGCCACGCAGCCAAATAGCAGCCAAGCAGCACGTGCCTCGAGTGCCGAAAATAGAGTCGTGGGCAGGGCGGGGGAAAAGCGCTTTTCTCTCGCGAGTGACGCGCTTGACATTGAACAACATTCGCGTACGCGTCGCCGAGCAAAAAATAAAACTAGGAAATAATCACCCACAAATACCAAGAGAGGCCAGGCAGTATCAGCTGTTGGCCAAGTGCGTGTGCGGCTGCATAGAATCATCATTATTAATTGTGCCACAGTCGCGGAAAGGTGTTCCACCTCCTCCACATTCCCCCTGCCGAGGCTGCTGCTGCTGCTGACTTTTCCGAGCTTTTTCCGGGCAGCGAAAACTGGAAATTGCAAGCAATCGAGAGAGCGAGCATAGCATTTACTGGGTGTTGTGTAATCATAGCCAGAAATAAGCAAAATGGGCGACTCGAAAAAGGGCTCCAATGCCATCAAGTTCCTGTTCGGCGGTCTGTCGGGCATGGGTGCCACCCTGGTGGTACAGCCCCTGGATTTGGTAAGCCCCTTAAGAAAAATGTACCAAAGAAATCAACCTCCTAACCACCGGGGCGCTCCCCTTTCCAGGTGAAAACCCGCATGCAAATCTCGGGAGCCGGCAGTGGCAAGAAGGAGTACCGCAACTCCTTCCATTGTCTCCAAACCGTTGTGAGCAAGGAGGGACCTTTGGCGCTGTACCAGGGAATCGGAGCTGCGCTGCTGAGGCAGGCCACCTACACCACCGGTCGGCTGGGCATGTACACCTACCTGAACGATCTGTTCAAGGAGCGATTCCAGCGAGAACCCGGCATCGTGGACAGCATGGCAATGGGCACAATTGCTGGCGCCTGCGGTGCCTTCATTGGAACGCCCGCAGAGGTGGCGCTTATCCGCATGACCTCCGACGGTCGACTGCCGGTGGCAGAGCGCAGGAACTACACGAATGTGGCGAACGCTCTGACTAGGATCACCAAGGAGGAGGGCCTGGTCGCTCTGTGGAGAGGCAGTCTGCCCACTGTGGGCCGAGCCATGGTGGTGAACATGACCCAGCTGGCCAGTTACTCGCAGTTCAAGGCCTACTTCCGCAATGGTCCCCTGAAGATGGACGAGGGCATCAAGCTGCACTTCTGTGCCAGTATGCTCAGCGGCCTGCTGACCACCATGACATCAATGCCGTTGGATATCGCCAAGACCCGTATCCAGAACATGAAGATGGTGGACGGCAAGCCAGAATACAGAGGCACCGCCGATGTCCTGCTCCGTGTGGCCCGACAGGAGGGAGTCTTTGCCCTGTGGAAGGGCTTCACGCCATACTACTGCCGCCTGGGACCGCACACTGTGCTGACCTTCATCCTACTGGAGCAGCTCAATCAGGGCTACAACAAATACGTTCTCGGTGTGGATAAGGGCAAGGGCATCTAAGGAACGATCGATGAACGATCAAGGATGAGCGATGTGGAGTGAAAAGTGAAGGATTAACGAAGAACGATGCGTGTAAATAAATTTTAAGTTTAAAACCAACGTTGGGCATTTAAATGTCGGCAATTCCGGTGACAATATTACATGTTTACGACTATTAGCTTTGGATGTTATAATAGATTTTGTAGCGCCATAAATGTAAAGTGAATTCTCAATAAAGCACAAAATGTTATGAAGATTTGTTTTTAATATTAAAGGAATCTCAATCAAGGAAAATCATCCCTTAACTTTAAACCATTTTAATTTTCACAAATTAGTATTTCTTTTACTGAAATTAGTTATAGATTTGCTTTGATTTATAGAATCCGCACTGTACTTGGCATGTCTGTGACCTTTTAGCTTCCTATCTTTTCTTCAAAGTCACGCAAGTTGCCAACTCCCAAGATTACGGCGGGTGGGTGGGTGAGTGGCTTTCCTGTCATGTGTGAGAAATGGGCGGCGTTGACGCGCCCATATGTTGTTATTGCATATTAATTATATGCCGTCGAAAGAGTGTGTGTGTGACACCTATTCCTCTCACATGTGTATATAGCTACTGTTTGCTAATTTCCCTGACATGCCTTATCTCATAGCTCTCTCCATGTTCGGCGGTGCAAAGTATAAATCCCCACGATAAACTCCGCGGGGCGGTAGATTGCATATTTGTTTTCGCGTTCACCCCCGTCCCTCGGCCGATTTCGCTTTCATTGATAAGGGAAAACAGACTGATAACCTTTGTTCTGGTTGTAGTTTAATATACACAGTGCTGTCGTAAAGTAAGCAACAACTTGGTGATAATTAAAAACAGTTGCCATATATTATCTGTTTGATATTCAATGGATTCGAGTTGAATGGCATAAATTAAGGAAAAATGGGTTGTAATAAATTGTTCTATATTTATATTTTTATTTATGTAACGATATTTTCTTTGGATATATGTATGTATACTTGCTTTGACTTGGAGTTTTCTAATCTTTTAACTAAATGATTTTGATTCTTTAATTATTATCCCTGAAAACTAGATAATAATGAATGTTCCTCAAAATTTCCTACTAACTCAAGTAAATACAATTATTTAATATAATCAAACAATTAATCAAAACAAAACCAAAGGCCAGTCCCCTGCAAAAATCTAATTTAAATTTTCTCTGCCGATTTTTCGGGTTGTGAATTTTTATTTATTACAAACTGACCATAAAAATCCCCGGGAGAATTTATTTAAAAAGTTTTTTATGATGCCATAAGTTTGTTAACTGAAGCGTTACAGTTTTCGTGAGGCGGAGAGTTGGGCCTCCTCGGGAGGGTGGCGTTTGGGGTGCACCGCCTTTGAGAGGGGGTAATAATAAGCGAGAATTACCCCGAAGCCGAGGGCAAGAATCGCATATTAAATTTATTTTATTGGACTCGGATGGAGGGTGGAGGGTGGCACAGAGAGTTCTCAAGCTTACCAAATAGTATTTTGGGTAATAAAATGATTTCGGCCACCCCACTTTTTCCCCTCCAGCTGGTACAACAAATCAAAAGTTTATCTCGTAAATAAATGAGCAAAATTTAACTTGACCACAGGGCGGCTTGAAGCTTATATTAAAAAATGTTCCTGCTCGCAAAAAGGGAAGCTTCTTTTGCCTCGAGTTTCCTGGCCAAGTTTATGCCGGCGCATGCTTAAGAAGCCGAAGGGATATTAGTTGTCCTTTGACCCCCGCCCGCCAGAAAGTACTTAGGGGTAATTAAAGCCGGTCGAAGGGCGAGCCAAGTAAGTGGCTTCGTTAGTCCTGGAGGACTTGCTCTTGGCCCTAAGCATGGTTAAAGTGGAAGAGAATAAATAAATAAAAAGTATTATTATATTTAATGAACCAATTTAATGGTTTTGGGTTTCCCAAAGTGCTTAATTTGAATGGTCTCTAAATCTGAATGCTAGAATGCCAAATTTTCAGTAAAAAGAAAAACCTACTAAATTGGAAACCTCTTGAAATCTTTTTGATTTCCTCGTTGAAAATTTCGGCATCCATTTATCTCTCTTACCAAAATAAAAGCCACAAATGTCAGCGCCTATTTAACATGCAATTTTTAATTAACACTAAAAACACCATCAGCCAGCCAGCCAGCCAGGAAAATCGAGATATCGAGAGAGAGAGGCGGTCGAGGAGCCGTGTAAATGTAATTAATTCAATGTCCCACACGAACGAACAGTCCAGAGCCAATTCAGCCATGGTGGCCACTTCCCCCATCATCCCTCCAGCCCACTTCCGGCCACCATTCATCCATACATCCATTCGTACATACACTCACATTCAAACGAGCTTCAATTAGAGCTCGATTCGAGCGGGACCCCGGCGACGACTATCTTTGCCTTTGGCCCTGTGGAAAATCGCAACTGATTTTCGTGGAATTCTTTGCCGTCACCACAGCTGCGACCAGTTGGAAATACCCTGTAGTAGGAGTAGGGGGTTTGCGGGAGGGAAGAGTATACAAATTTAAATGTAATTCGCATTAAAAAATCAATGAATAATTAAGGGTTTATGTAGGCAAACATAAATATTTAAATTTTCTCATATGTTTCAAATTAAATATTTTCTTGTATACCATTTCTTTATTTCATTTATTTAATTTTTTTGTATTTTTATTCATAATTAATTTGTAATTCGGAAAAACAAATACGATTTAATAAAAATCCTCTTATTCGGTTTCACTAGGCGAATACGTAATTTCGTTAACAGCTTCTGTCGTCTCTCTGTTGTTTTGCCATAAAAAATTCATAACAAAAGCATTTATCCTTGTGATTTATTTAATAGTTGTCCGTTTATTTCAGTTCAAGTGTCAGTTTTATGGTAAAGAAATCTGACAAATAAATTAAAACTAATTTTAAGTGAATTTAAAGGCTTGAGTAAAATAAAATTAATTATTTTGGAATGCTTTCTAATTATCTAACATGTTTATTTAATTAATAGAAGTTAAAGTCAATTAAATAGCTGATTAGTTTATTTAATTCGTATTTTAATTTGTATGGAAATGAGGCTTGAATTAAAATAAGCTTAAAAGTTTATCTCTTTATTTACTTTTTCATTTGTTATTCCCAAAATAGAATCAAGTGTGTAGGCTTTTCCACATATTCAATTTATTCCAAATATTTAATATAAATAAAATATATATTTATAATATGTTATTTAAGGGTATAATCAAGTCTCAAATTCCCTTTGGCATTCCCGACAAATGCTTGTTTTATTTTTCGAAATTTGGGCCGATTGATTTTGGTATTAATGCGTTTTGGGCCCTCCCAAGGCAGCTCCCCAATCGATCGAGCTATAGTCGGGGGAGGAGGAGCAGGAGGAAGAGTCGCAGTGTAGGGACAGTGGCACATGGGATTGGAATTGGCGGCTGCCGAATTGGTTTTGGGATCGGGAGGCGCTGCACCCAAAGGCACAGTAGGCGGCCCAGGACACTGGCTCTCCCGCGGTCACGGCTCATAATTCAGCGTTTTCAGTTAACTGGTTGGCTGGCCAGTTTGGCCTGGTTTGGTTTTCGGTCGCTTTAGCTCCATCTCCAGCTCCGGCTCCATTTGGTGGCCATTTGGCGCTTGTATTGTTTTTCCCGCCCGTCGCTCTTTATGTTCGCTAATTGCAATACGATGCTGATGCTGCATGGAGTGGAGGGGCGGGGAAGAGGAGCTCTTGGGCCCCCAAGCGTCAAACTAATTGCTTTTGCAAAACATTTGAAACGCGCAACTTTTTCAATTTATCTATTTAGCGATGCGAACCGGGCCCGGCCCGCTCTTCAGCTTTGGCGAATATTTGCAGACATTGTCCATGTCCTCGCTGCTTGAGTGTTCAGTTACATGGACGCACATTCATCATAAGCAAGGACAATGCCAATGCACTTGCCATTGACGGCACTGGGGGAAAATTTCTGGCATTTTAAAGCCACTTAAATGGCCATGTGGAATGTATAATTAATTTATAGGCCATTTTTAAGTTCGCTGCTAAAAAACAAAGAAAAAGAAGGAAAAGCCTTAGGAAAACCAAATGGCTTAACGCAAATATTTGATTAAATTCAAATTATTTAGCCCAAGCTTCCTATTTCTGTTTTTAAAACTAACGGATGCCGGCCTTTAGGGAGTTCAGCCGCAGGAGAGTTGCCTTTGAGGTAAATATTTTTAAAAGGATAACACCAACAGTAAAACTGCAGTGGATTTTTATTGAATTATTGCTGTGTTTATTTCTGTGTAAAGCTGAAAAGGAGGGCACACTGAAAAATATTGCTATTATAAATATAAATTATGGCCAATTGTATCCTAAATTAAAACAAATCAAAATATTTAAGAGTGAGGGAGTGCTTTAGAAATCTTTACGACTTTCTTAACTCTCAAAACTGTGTCTAAATTTATTTAAGAAATTTTCAAATCAATTTAAACCAACACTCAATTTATTTCAGTGCTCTTCTGTGGGCTAAGTGGGCGCTGAAATGTTGGAAGGGGAAGGGAAAGGTTAAAAAAACAGCAGCGCCGCCAGCGGAAACGGAAATGCAGAACAACTGCTCGCTGTGTTCGCCGCGCGCTGTTTCTATATTTTTTCCCCCGGCTGTTGCAGTTGCTTTAGTTCCCTTAGTTAACTGTTGTTGCCCCCGCTGCAGCGTCGCCAGCCCGAATTTCCTTTGCAACTTCCGCTTTTCCCATTAGGCGTGGCGCGACGCTCCGGCCGAGATTTACCCAACCAGAAGCAGACAAGTACGTGGTGCGTAGTTGTAGTGCTCATCGCGCACACACACAAAACTTTGTTGAAAACTTTTAAATTGATTAGTTTGTAGCCAGCCCCAATGCCAGGAGGAGGAGGAGGCTTTGAGAGGGATCCCGAGCTGCATCCTTTCTGGGTTCCAGGCCGGCATTAGCCAAGTGGCTGCGTTTCAATTAACCGGACTCCGGGTCCAGGATGGGACACGGGTTTTGTGTAAAGTTTGCCGAGATTCTCACAGTTACTTGTCTGCTCAATTGAATGCACTGAAATCTCGGAAAAGTGTTGCTTTTCCTTCGCGGTTTCCCTGGAAAATACAGTGGACCTAAGAATGATGAGAAATTTCTATGTTTTGATGTCAAAGAATAAGCTAATATAAGCATTTTCTACTGTATAGTATTTCTCGATAATCCTTGAGAAAGTTACCCATTTCCTCAACTCTTTAGCCGCTTGCTTAGATAATTCTTCAAGTGGTTTTCAGGCCAAACATTGACTCAGAGAGGTGTGCAAGTGTGTGTGTATTTATTTACATTTCCCTCGCTCTCAACTTTATCAAGTATACGCCCCGTTTTACGCCAAGTTTTACGCAGGATTCTCTTCCCAAAGAAGCTCCCCTTTGTTTTGACGCTCCTGCTGCTGCTGTCCTGTTATTTTGTGATGACTTCTATTTGGTTTTTTAGGGGTTTCCTCCGTATTTCCGTTTCCGTTCGTTCCCTTTCTCTGAGTTCGTCTCAGTTATTTAGTGAAAATTGTCATTTGTCAAGTTGGCCAGAGCCAATGCCACGCCCCCTTGGTAACCCAGAAACCTCAAAATAATATAGAAACCGAGAGAGAGAGAGAGAGGGGAGGGGCTTAGGAGGTTGGATCAACTTTTCTATTGACTGGCAAAAAAGTTTGCAACATGCTCAGCTTTTATTAATGCGCTCCCAAGACCTTGCACACTCTTATTTATCTGCGTAAATCCCCTTCCTCGTCGAACTTTCCCTTGTTTTGAACTTTCGCTTTGATTTCGTCCTGTAAATTGGCTCACGGAAAGTTGGTAGCTGGATTTCCCCTCGAAAGCAATTTTTAATTCAGTTCTCTCATTCTTTTTTTTTATTTCAGCTTGATTCCATTTAACAGTCGCTCGCTCGCTTATGTAGAATGCATTTTAATTTATTTAATTGAATTCAATTTGTTACAAATTGCCAACGAGAGAGTCGCACGCTCGGCCCTCGGTTCGCGGATTTATTGAAGCATAAAATTTAAGACTTGTAATTTAGTGTGGAAATGGTGAGTTTTACGACGCGGGAAAAGCCGAGGGGAAAAGCGAGTGTCAATGTCGCCGTGGCTCATCAGGCTTCCTCCTTCCTGTTGTTTTTCCCGGACAAGCTTCGTACGTGTGAATGCCGCCGAAGGACAACTGCAGCGAGGGGGGACCAAAACAAGCCAAAGCTCCTCCTTTGGACTCCCCACTGTTCGGGCCGCCTCCGTTTTGGCCAACTGAATGAGCCTGTAATTTGTACTTGCATTCATGAACAGCAGCCAGCAATACCAGAACTACACAAGAAAGTAAATTGTGTAGTTTTAAATAATTCTTTAATAATTTTATGTATTTGTTTTTTAATGGTTAATCCTGAAGCTTGAAAAAATTATTTTAGATTTGCAGATTGAGGATGAGTTGAAGGGCACAACCATTAATCACGGGAAACGTTAGCTTTTTATTTCAGAAACTTCAAGAAAAACATTAAGTTGTTAAATTGTTCATAAACAATATAGAGATTGCCTTAAAAATCAAGAAAAAAATCCTAAAAAATCCTTGCATATATATTTATCTCTCTAAATAATCACCCTTAGCTTCTAGATTTATTGCACACACTTTTTCGCTGAGTGTGAGTGCGTGAAGTTATTTAACATATACTCGCAGACGCGGCGGGAAAAGAATGTGCGAGGCCTTTGGTGGCAATGTGAAGGCTATGGTTCTGGCTCTGGTTCCTGGCATTGGCAGTGGCAGTGGCAGTGGCAGTCGCCAGTCGTGTCGTCTGTCAAGGTCAGCCCAAGGATAACGCAAATTTACGTGCTGTCCTCAAACTTCGACACTTTAGAGCAGCGCCAGAGAGCCATGTCCTGTGTGTGCTTGGCTCCAGCGATATTTCATCCTTTTGTTTCGCGTTACTCACACATGCACATGCTGCCACCGTCGCCGCCGCCGACGAGTGCCTCGTCCTTTGTGTTTTGTTTTTTATTCAATTTTTTATTCGTTCGCCAAGGGAGAAGGAAGGAGAGCCGGAAATTGCTTGTGTTTATGCTCCTCCGATGTCGGCGATAATCCACTGATGTCATTTGGCCTGCTTCACTGCATATCCTGCTGCTCCTTGAGCTCCTTCTGCCAAACTAAACTTCATATCTCTATCGACAGCTTGGAGTTTGCAGATATCACTTCATGTTGGCAATCTCCCCTTTGGCCCTTTTTTTCCCCGTCAATTTTTCGAACAATTTTTCTGTTTTTCTTGGCTGTTTTTGGGAAATTGTTCACGCATCCGGAATTGTGCAGGAGGAAAATTCACGCTTCGATTGCAAATTCCCTGTTTGGCTGCCATTAGATATTTAGAACAATGTGTTGCCATCACAGCCGTCGGGACATCGGGTATTTCGGGTAGCAATAACCCTAACCCCGAGCGATCAGAAGCGAAGGACCTCCCACGCCTTGAAAACTGCTCGAAAGTGTGAACCTTTGGCATTGACACGTCGTCAAGTGTCTTGGCTCCTTCTTTGTGTTTTTACAGTCTTTTACAGTGATGGCTGACAAAAGGATACACCTTAAGACATAGAGTCATGTCCTTTGGGTCTTCAAGATGAGAAAAGCCATGCGATTTGTTGCAATAAATATTTTCGTCCTGTCTCTAAGCTCTTTTCAAGCGCATTTTTAACTTCATAAACTCTTTTGTTGGTGGGTATAACTGCCGAAAAATATTCTTCAATTAATTAATAAATTTCAATTATTTTTTATTTAAGAAATTGAATAAGAAAAGTATTTTTTTCTAATTAAAAATGTATTTATTCCTTTCATTTTACCAAAACTTCACTGTACACATATTTCTCAGCTTAGGTTGCTCACTTTTTGGCTGCCAAATAACAAGGACTTATGGCGAGGACATTGTCATTGCTCTGCTCGCTTTCTAGCCACTCACACATACATACATATATATGTAATATTTATAAATGGTTAAATATAAACGCACAATGGCAAATTGGCAGAGGCACCGCCCACCGCCCACAGCCCAGCTCCCTAGTCATCCTGCGGATCCTGAACGAAAATAGCAAAGGCTCATATTGTGTAGAGATATGGAAAATCGAACCGAGAACGTGGAACACAATGAAGCTGCGCTTGAATTGCCACATCAGGTGGGCCTCTTTATCGCGGGGGCAACGCAGGTCCTGTGGCAAAAGCAACCAGAAGGTCCTTCGCTCAGTTCATTGGGTTTCCACTTGCTGTTTGTTTTATTTCCAGCCGCGCTTTAATGTCGTTTATATTTATACAATTTGGGCGCCAGCCACGCCCCCACTTCAGAGGAGACCTTGGGAACAGCAAGTGCAAGTGGCTGCACTGAAAGAAAATATATATTCGAGGCTTTGATTGAAAGTTTTAAGCAATAAACTCTGTTTTTAAATATTTCTGTTAATCAAAAAAATCGTAGAAAATTGTTTGTAGAGCTTGAAACTTAAGGAAAATGTTTATAATTTGTTTTAGGCAACTATAAATTTGTTTTCTGTGCATGGCAGCCCCTTGAAAGTCCCCGGCTTCTGAATGGGCCAGGCCACAAGGAAACACAATGAAAGGGTCGAGCGGTCTCCTTATTTTTTGTTACAACAGGAAGGGAACGGCGCCTTTTACGACAAAAGGCAGTCAGTCAGTCAGCCGGGCAGCCAGCCATCCATCTCGTCATCCTCAAACTGCTTTTCCTTGGCTTTTCCGCCCGCTCCTTCCTCAGTGGCGCAGTTCATCAATTTATTTAGCATTTTTATGCGCTTTGTGGCCCGCTCGGAATTGTTTAGAGAGCGGCGGCCGTATTGATTTCATTAGCGGCTTTTAAGGGCCAATAAAGACAGCGTCCGAGGGCTTTCCCCTCGCTTTTCGCTAACCAAAAGGATTTGCATTAATAATTCACAATTTCGAATGCAATAAATCGCTGTTAGCACGGCGACATGTTTCATTAAAGCTTTTTTGTTGTTTGCCTTTCGACGCTTAAAAAATTCACAAATGTTCATAAAGGAGAAACAACACACACAAAAAAAGGCAGCACAGAGTCGCTGAACTTTTTACGGCTCTTCATGGCAAATTTGAGCCACAACATTGTGACTTTTTAGCCATTTACATTGCGGTTCGGTGGTCGGAATGTTGCCGGGAATAAGTGCCTTTTGATTTCATGTCCGCCTTGTTTTACATTGATTTTATGATGGCTCCGCGAATTAATATTCCGCTGGATGCATTTGGCTTATTTGCCGCTAGTTTTATGATAGTTTTTAGATTCGTTCAGTTGATGTTTGCGGAGCTCCAGGGAGGCAATAGCAGCATGAGGAATCAAATATTAATATTTGTATTGTGGAAATCCTTTTAATGGATTTTATAGTTTTTTTCTTTAAACTGAATTACAATAGAAAAGGTTTCAATTAGTTTTTACCCAAAAAATATTGCTTTTAAAGCGATCTCTTCTTGGCAGCCACAAAACTGTCTCTTTTTTCATGTATTTTGTGTATAATTAAACGCATTTTGAGTTGGCGAAGCGGAAATGCCAGCCAGTCAGACGATTTGTAATGTGTCGGGTGTGTATGTGTGTACAAAAAGGCCATAAATAGAATCCGATTCCAGAACATAAGCTTCGAGCAGTAATCCGAACAACCGAATAAAATTCTCCCCCTTTTTTCCCACAAATTCTCCCGAGACGCGAATTTGACTTTGGCCCAGTAGCAACAAAGTCATCAAAACAATGATTGCAATACATATTTGGGGCAACACAATTTCGCCACCACGAGAAAGGACGAAGGACGAGACTCTTCCTCTACGAAAACCCCAAAACGTGGGAGACAAACACGCATTTCGGTTCATTAACCAAACCCAACAAAAGAATCCTTGCCACGCCAAGCCAAAGGCGGGGAGGGGGCAGCAGATAGCCAGGGAAATGGCGGAAAATGGGGAAAAATACACTAGTAGCTAACGGAAACAAAATTACCAGCGAGCAAATAAAATGTCGTCGAGGGTTTGACGCAGCTTCAACTTCCAGTGATAAGCGTTGGCGAAGGGATGTCAGGGAGAGGGGCGAGAGAGAGGTGGGAAAAACGTAGGAAAACGATGGCAAACGGGGTTCATAGAGGAGCAAGGACCTCCCTGAAGGATGAGCCAGCTTATTGTGTGTGTGCGTGTGTGTGTGTGTGTGCAGCTTGCAACGTTTCCACTTTTTATTAGTTCCGCGCTTATCCACCATTTCGGCAGTCGTTATTTGGCTGATTACGGGGCAAGGACAGCTGCGTTGGATCGCTCCTGCTCCAGCTCCTGCTCCTGCTTTAGCTACAGATGTTCCGCACAGCGTATACACATCAGCATCCAGAATCCTTGATGTGCTGTGTGTAACCTGTTTTTACCTTTTCACCGCACAGACAGACACTACATTTTTACTGCATTTGGCACAACAAAGTTTTGCGGGCAATCGAAGGTGTGGCACACTCAGATTGGCAACTAAATGTGAGTCCTCCCAGGCAGCACTGGGGGAAATTGTGGAACTTGTAAATGCATTTTCTAGATTTTATGTTGGTTTTCCACTGAAATCACTCATACGACATGTGGGCAAAGCATATTTTATTTGATTTTAAAATTGCTATCTTTATCTCTTCATTAGGATAATAAATTCGGATGTAATTCAACGGGATTCAATGTTAAATTTGTTTTAATAATATTAATCTAATTAAAATATATATATTTTTAATTTAAATCACTCATACGACATGTGGGCAGGAAAATATTTTATTTGTTTCGAGAATGGCTGTATTTCTCTCTTCATTTGGATGAAGAATTCAGAAATAATTCTAATAGATTAATTGTTATATTTGTTTTAATAATATTAATCTAATAAAAATATTTATTTTCTCATTTTATTTCTGATATTTATTATTCTCCAGTTTCCTTCTTTTTCCTTCTTTTTTCCATTAACATTTTTCTCAGTACTCCTTTTTACATTGCACCATGAGGTGCCCTTTGCTGGCTTTGTATCCCTATCTGAGTCCTTCGTATCTGTATCTCCATCTGCGTTTCCCCATCTCCATTTGTATCGCATCCACTGGGTTGAACTGTGGTCATTAGTGCGCCAGAGCGCTGCGTAGTTTTGGCTCGCTTGCTTGTTCATTTTCTCATTAGTGAGTCAATACACGTAACACGCTTTGTCCCCACATTGTTACGGCGGACACTTGCACCCGGGGAGCGGATAAGGGTTTTCCTCAAACTACTAAAACGAAACAAAATGGGCAAAGGAGAAAAAAAAGGGAAAATCATGCACACATGCTCGAGTCGAGTCGAGTCGAGTCGAGGTTGTTTAAGATGCGTGGCCTGCACTTCGCACTTTGCTGACTGCTGACTGCAGTCCTTGCAGCTGTCTATCCATCTTGGCTGCATCCCTTTTTCCCAGAGATGAAGTGCAGTGAGAGAAAAGGGAAAGTTGGGGAAATGAAGTAAAATTAAAAGGAAATGAAAAAAAGAATTATAAAACTCTGGAGGAGTTTAACTCATTCTCTTAAGATCATTCGTGGTCCTTCTTAGCTATTTCTAAATACAGAATGCTTTATATACTTACCACTTTTCATTGTACTATTTTCTCTGAGTGTACCCCCTTGAAAGGGGGTCACTGGGCGTGCCTGCTGATCCCGATCCAAAAATGTAAAGTGTAAACTTTTTGCCAGTTGTGTTTGCTGAACTGGCACTGCACTTTGTCTTCTTGCTTGGCTGGCCATCAGCCGTCAAGTGTGGCAGCTCATGCCCAGAAAAACCCCCCTGGAAAACCCCCATAAAATGAGCTTTTCCTCTTCCCCCCAAAGAGAAGACCACAAATCCCACGCTTCAGCTGAAATTTAAATAAGACAAAGTCATCACCGAGAGAGTTATTTTCTTAGCTTGTCGCTTTTTAATCTCCTTGCGTAGTTTCCGCATAATGGTAAGTTACAGTTATCGTACATTTATCTTTATCTTTATATATATAGCTTATATAAATCTAGGTGGCTGCCAGCTGACAGCTTGCGGCTTAGCCTAATATGCGTGGCAATCAATTGAGTTTACATCATGAAACATACGAGTATGTATGTATGTTTTTATATATATATAAATTCCATTTGCCACTTATAGCTTAGGATAATGCATTTACACTGATACACACACAGAGGACACAATGAGGAGGACCAACGACTCTAGGAGCTATGCTTATGTCCTACACATATTCAATATTAATAATTGCCATTTGTTTGGTTTTTCACGCCGCTTTGTTTCCCTCATTTTTCATTTTATTTCATTTCAAATCCTTGCCTTGTTTGTTTTGAAAACAATGAGCAACACTTATTTTTTTCTCTATGATTGGTTCCTACTCCTACTCGGAATGGCGTCTCGCCATTGTCTTGGTTTATCCTTTATTATATCCCCTCCGCCCCCAGAGGGAGAATCAATCCTAATTGCACACATTAATTATTGCAGAACCCATGCTAGGATGAGGGGAACCCTTTGTGGGATTAATGCATTAGGCTCCTGCCCCCCGATCGAAGCACATTTAACATTCACTCTATATGCGAATTATTGCTATATATATACTATATTTATAAGTATGTTTGAGTTCAAAGAACGTAACCGAAGATGGGCAACTGGTAACTGGTTCTGAAGCCTGTTTGCTGATTGTGTTCGAGTCCTTTCAGAGTCGCTTTAAATTCATATTGCACCCGTAGCAGTTTCAGTTTATATTCAGAGTCAAAGAGCGTTATTCAAGCTATATACACAGAGAGAGAGTACTTGGATTCGAGAGTCAGGTACTTGGACAGGTTGAAGACGTAGCTTTCAATACTCAAAATGGTAGCTAGACGTTGAGACATTTACACAAAGGATCTACTTAATGGAAGATCTAAGATATGACAGCTAACAGCTAACACTATGTCCGACACTATGCTGAAACCCAGAGAGCGGTTTGCGGATATATGTTGCACAGTGTCCTCTATCACCGATCGATAAGCTAATGACTGACTAGATTTTTATTATTTACACACTGAGGGGGAGAACTATGTGAGTTTTTGTTTTAAAAGGAAAGAAGTTAGCCTTGGACAATTTTAAATCATTTGTTTTGTTTGGGAAATTTAAGGGGTAATTACTTGTGGCTTGCTTTAAATACTAAATAATTTGTTAGATAAATAATGTAACAATAATATTTGTACTTGTTTTGAACAATGAAATCAATAAGTTAATGCTTTAAATAACAGAAGAATAAACATTACAGATTTAACATTTATTTATGCTATAATAATTTCAATAAATAATTTAAACACTCTTTTCTTTAGTTAATAAACTAATAACCATTTTGGGAGGTTTTAAACCTCTCAAATTTTTTCTTTAAGCCATTTCAGGCTTATCAAAAGCATTTTTTATAAATAACAATCTATAAAATTATTTCTTTATAACCTATAAATAATATTAATTAGTAAAAGGTTGCTAAATTTCATAAACAAATTGTTTATAATTATTCAAAGCTTACTTCTTGCATCCCTTTAATGTTCTCCTCAAACTAAAAACAGGACTTTCTCTGGGAAACACTCTTAAATACTTAAATTGAAATCTTAAAATCTACACTCTTCCAAGATTAGATTTGTGCCGAGTTTACTTGACCGAGGAGCTGGAGGAGCTGCTGGCCTCCACAGGCTGGCTCTCCAGCTGCGGCGTGGTCTCCACCAGGGCCAGTCCGATGCTCTCGCTCTCGCTGTCGCTGACCTCCTCGTCGTCCTCCACATCGCCCAGAGTGGTGATCTGACTCTGGACACTCTGGCACTGCTCGAGGATCCTGTGATGGTGATTCCTATGCTGCAGCTGCAGTGGCTCCTCCCCGGCATCGATGAGGGAGGGCGCCGAGGTGGTGTCCGCTCCAGCACCGGCCACATTTGCCGTGGGCGAGACCAGGGATGTGTTGGAGCTCCGCAGACGCTTCATGCCCGTCATGGGCATAAAGGAGACATGGTGGCCCGAGGAGTTGCCCGAGGAAGTGGGTCCCGGGGTGAGGGCCTTTAAGCTCGGTGCCAGCGGGGTATTGGCCCCACTCACCGATCCGCCAGATCCGCTCATATTCGGCGGCACCGAGGCAATAGTCAGGGTGGACACCGAAGAGGGACGACCTCCGGCGCCCAAATGCAGGGAGCTGGCCGAGGCCGCGGCCACTGGTGGCGCTGTGATGGTGACTATCGTCTTGGCCACCGCACTATTAACCGCCGACGTGGAGCTGAAGTCTCCCCGCAGTTGCATCCCTGAGCTGCGGCGCCGGGAGCGATGGTGGTGCCGATGGAAGCTCTGGCAGCGCGTGCAGGAGCGCTGCGAGGACGAGGGCGTGGCCGTGCCCGAGGAGTGGTGCTGGTGATGGGCGGACCGGGATCCGCCGCAGTTGCTGCCGCCGCTGCAGGTGCTGCAACTGCTCAGCTGTCGTCACATGAGCGTCCTGTCCAGCTGGTTCACCGAATGGTAGCCGAAGGATGTGGACGCCGCCACCATGGCAGCAGCCACGTGGCACTGTTTTTAAGGAGAAAAAGACAAAAACAGGGAGAAATAGGGGAAGGAAATAAGGGAAAAATAAATTAGGTAAAGATAAATTAGAAAGAAAATTTAAATATATAAACATTAATTTAAAATTAAAAATCAAAGGCCAAAATGTAGTCAATGAACCAAAGAATTAAACAAAAAGAAACCAAGAATAATAGTTAAAAAAGAGACATAGGAAAAAGGATTTGAAAAAGGACAAAGCGAGAGTGGAGGGGGGCAAGTAGAAAGCATTTAATTAACATTTTGTTGTCTTATTTCTTTTTCAAGTGTTTGCATACAATTTGCAGGCAGTGTTTTTCGGGTATTTTCTGGGTGTTTTCTTTCGGCTTTTCCGTGTTTTATTTCGGGGAAAGAGTGTGAGAGTGTGGGTGTTGCCGTTTCAACGCAGCAGCAGCAGCAGCAGCCAGCCGGCAACAACAATCAAAAGCAACAAGAACAACAAGAAACAGCGAGGAAAAACAGCCAGAGCAACAATAACAACAACAAGAACAATAACAACAACAACAACAACGGCAAGGTCGGAAAATTGAGGGGCGGAAAATGTTGTGGGTGGGGACAATAACAACAATAATAGCAAAAACAACAACAAGAGAGAGAGAGAGAGAGAAAGCGAGAACTGTTGCGGCTTTGCAAGCACAGATTTCCTCTTGATTTTCCAACCATTTTCCAACCATTTCCCCCTCTGGCATTCCTTCAGTTTTTCATTTTTCCATTTTTCCGGGTTGCAGTAAAAGTCAAAGCAAAATGCATGATTGAAAACAACAAAAACAAAGATAGATAGAAAAGAGCAACAAACACAGCCAAAACGAGAAAATAAAACAGAGTGACGCTGGAAAATGGGCTAAGGAAAAGCGGTAGCTGAAATTCCAATTTCTGGTTTTTAGGGTGCTTTTTTGTGGAATAGTTTCTTCCTTGAAAACGAAGAATAATAACAAGTAACAACAAACATTAAACAAAAATATATATTGAGGGTCAATTTGAACTTTTTAAATATTAAATATCATTAAAAATATTAATTTGAACTTAAGTTTTATTAATTTCATATTGAAAGTATTCAATTTTATATCAATAAATACCAAATTTTTAATTTTTAACATATAATCTTTAGTTTAAAAATATAAAACTCTCTATAAAATGCATATTTCTTTATTAAACTTTTAAAGAACTTTATTTTCCTATAAAAAAAGATCAAATTCACCCTCATTTCATGTGAATATTTCTTGTGCAGTGTGTGTGCGAGTGTGTTCATGTGTGTGCTACCAAGTCCAAGCCCTTCTTCAAGGCAAATCCTTGCAAAATACAAGGCTCCTGCTATCGGGCTCCTCTTGCTAACCCGATTTGGCCACCCCCTAAGGACCCCATCATCTTCTTCTTCTCCTGGCTGGCTGGCCAATTCAATTACAGGCTTACAGGACACAGAAGGCGACGCCTCCTTGAAGAAGCCTCGTATAAAATTCTAAAATCCTCGCCTATTTGCGTACAATTTACATTGCGTATACGCCGTGTGGTCGCTGGTGCTGGCGAGAGTGCGAGTTTGAGTGCGGCCGCAATTAGCTTAAATAATTGAAGAGCCAGACCGGATGGCCCGCTTAGCAGACACCCCAGACAATTGGGTAATTTGCAATTTTTATAGCCCCCCAGTATTCTCGAAAATAACAGCAGCAGCAGGCCAAGTTTGTGGGTTTTCCGACTGTTTTCAGGTTATTATCGCAGCAAATAATCATGAGAAACTTTTCGATAAACACCCAAAGTCCGTCTGTTATCCTTTAGTTATTTCAATTGGGGGAACTGACTATTTAGAAAGTGAAATTAAATATGCATAAAATGTTTGGAAATTAAATTAAAGCATGAGTTGAGTTTAAGCAAGTTTTTCTTTTAGAAAAAGCTTAAGAAAGTTATTATTTGTATGTTAATATATATTCTTCATCGCTGATAAATCATCTTAAAGTTAATAAAAATAATTACAAAAATAGAAATTGATTGAGTGATTATTAAAACATGACTGGCTAATAAAACAAAACAAAGATAATTTACATAAAACAATGACAATCATAAAATTATCATCAAGACTTTGCACTTTTTAAAGCAATTTACTCTTCAGTTTGACCAATTTTCCCCTTGATTTGACTGCGAATTTCCTGGTCTTAGGAGCACCTTTTTGCGTGTTTAAGGATGACTTTTCCGGGAGTATTTTTTTGTTTGTTGGTTATTGTGAGTCACAAGTTGGCCCGCGGGGCTTGTCACCTAGATTAGAGCAGCGTAAAGGTCAATGAAACCTGCGAGTGGGCGGTTTTTCGCGCACGAAAATGGCAAGTTGTCGCGGTGACGCCCCCTTTGCTTCTTTCTTCCTTTTATTTTTTTTTTGGTAATTTATTGCCCGGCACTCAATAAACCTCTCCCGGGTCGTGGGACGACACCCAAAGTTTCTCAGAGGCTTAGCTCCTCGGGGGCCAGTACCCTATCTCGGGCAAGGACATTAAAAGTTACATGGCGGCAAACACAAGGCAGCTCGAACTCGGACTTCCGCCTCAGCGACTGTGTCACATAATTATAAACGTTAATTTCACGTTCACAGTCAATTAGGGATAATTGATGTTTGCCCAACATTCGTGGTAAATTACATTTTGATGTTCTGCCCCAGAAATGAGCCATTATCGACTCTCCCTTCGTATGAACCATGAGAAAGTTACGAAAGTATTTGCTCTGCCTAGCGGAATGGAATGAAATCAGTTTGATTAATCGGTTAAAGCATTTTGTTTTCGATTTCAATTTCGGCTTTGGTTCCCATAAATCGTTTTAGCTTGGCCAATAATTGATGCAATTAGCAGCGATTATGGCAGCAACAGCAGAAGCAGCAGCAGTATTAGCAATATATATACGCATTCCATTAGGGTTTGATTAAAATACATAATAGTTGCCTGGATATATACAGTATGGGCCATGTCCAGCTCTACTCGAAGGCCCCGAACCGTAGCAGATCCGATGTGGGCGTGGCCACCACCACCACCTTGGGCTTCCTCTGCAAACATCAGAATTCTGGATTACAAAATGACGGCCTTACAAGCTTACAAATTTATGCTAAACTGGGGAGACTCTGCAGTGTGTGTGGGTGGTGTGTGTATGTGCGGGTTTCTGGTCTGACTAGCTGGCATTTTCAATCAAAACATCTTGGTGAGGCAATGCCAGCACCGGGGGAAATTATTATTTATATTTTGTTCTATGTCTCGGCTTTCTATTTACTTTAATTTTATTTTTAAATATTTGTTTTATGTGGGAAAATTATAAAAAATATAATTTGAGGTAAATTAAGGCCTAGAATTGCAAATTGCTAGATAAAGAGTTGAGAAACTATGATTAAATATTTATTAAGCGATTTTATAAATATACATTTTACACTTTTATTATTAAAGTGAACTTATAGTGAACTTTATTCTTTCAAAAATATATGAATTTATGTTTTGAATAATATAATTTAAAATGCTACAATATTTACAAAAAATCTTTCTGCCAGATAAATGTTTTGTTAACTTTAATACTTAGAAGAGGCATACTAATCCTTATTTTAAACATTTTCTCATTCATAAAAAATACGATAAACCCTTAAAATAAATATAATAAAAATTAATCTTTCACAGTTTAAGCCAAGTTTAAGATATTTTTAACTGATACAATGACTTGCCATTTAAGGGATTCATTTGAATATGCAAAGCAGCTCATGGATATGACTTTTTCCTCTGATTTTTTCCATGTGCACGTCTACTAAGTATGTGCCAGTGGAAATGCTATGCAAATTGGCCTTGACAGGATATGCTAGTGCAGACATGTGTGTATATGTGTGTGTGTTCTGGGTGGGGAAAATCCTTTACGGCTCATTAGGACACCCAGTGGGCGGTCCACTCCAAAGACAGTTGGCGATTAATCACCATGCAGAGCGCTGTGTTTGGGTGCATTAAAGTTTGCCCAGTTTGTGTCCTGCGAAGTTAATTTTAAAGTGTCGACAAAAGGACCCCCACAGACACACACACACAAACACACAGGCAGACAGACAGCTGCAACTTGCGGCTGACCGCAATGTGCTTGAGGTGGTCCTAGACTTTTGTGGGCGGAAATCGAGTCCTTTGGCAGCACCTAAGCCTAACCACACGTCTGCAATATCCTCATGGAGGCAGAGACCAGAGACCATTTCCCCATTTCCATTTGTCGTTCAGCCGGCAAATTGTGGCTGCCGGAAGTCAACTCATTTGTTGGCCAAATAGGACAGGGTCCACTTCCTGAACAATGAATTTGCTACAAATTAAACAAATGGCAAACATTGAGGATATAGAAAGGGAAGGAGAGCTATTTTTAAGGGTTCTCTAATTTTGTTTTATTTTAGAATTTAAGGTTTTCTTTTCCTATTTTTTTGCTCTTGAATAAATTATTTAACATTCCACTTACTGTGGCATTTCTGATAGATTTATTTGCATTTTATTTTAAATTTTAAATACGCATTTTCTCGCTTAACAAGACAGCTCTAAATGCGATAACCCCTAAGCTTATTTATTGTGATTATGTTTGCAAAGAAATCGAACAATGCGAGGAAATGTAAAGCATTTCACTCAAGTATCCTTGCTGGACTAATCCTGTTGAAGGCTACACTTTCGATCCGAATTCGAATCGAGGCAGTCGTGCTCGAAACTTCACATCCGCGCTCGTTCGATTGGCTGTGGAAACACTTGGCAAATAAATTGGCATGCTCTTGGGTGTAATTGATATGATGACAGACACACATGGCCGGGAAAAGAAAACCCCCGAAAATCCAAAAGGAGAAACGGATGCGGAAAAGGCACAGGCACAGGCACAGGGCACAAGTACACAGGCAGCCGTAAACTCACATCCGCATCCGATTTTCCGGCAGACACATATTGACTGTTGATTGCTGTAAATAACATTTTCATCAATACAATAACATGTGGTGTGTGTGTGTGTGTGCGAGTGTGTGTGTTATCGCTGAGGCGAAAATTGAGTTGGAAATTTTTAAGTGCAAAAAATGTTTATGGTTCACTTGATAACACTTCTCAAGTATCGAATGTGCGTGACTCCTTTGTGGGTTTCCTCGACCTCCTAACATTCGAGTGCCGAGTGCTGAGTGCGGTTTGGCCAGCCACCGATAACTTGGCTCAGATGGCAGGACTAAAGGAAACAAACAAACAAAAAACACAAGGAAAGAGAAAGGGGGAAGGTCGGGAAGGCCAGCAATTACAGCTACCATCTAGCAGGAGGAAAAGTCTAAATTTAAAAATAATAAACAAAGGAGTGAAGGGAAGGAGAAAACCCTTCTCCTTCTGGGTCATAAAATATAAACAAACTTTGTGACAAATTTCTTATTTACCAGAAAAGTATATTTAATACTTTACTTTCTGTTCTTTAAGGAAACTTAAATACCAAACTTTAAGGTCTAACAATCTGTTGATTTTTCTGTTTTCTTTCTTTTAATTGTCACCTTTTTCCCTCTCTCAGCAGCTTTAATTCTGGGGTCTCAGCCTATATTTAGGCCTTTTGTCGACTTCCTTAAATGCTATATAACATTTTTTTTTTGGGTATGAAAAGATCAACAAACATTTTATTAAAGCGCCACAGAGACAGAGAGTGAGAGCGGCTCAGTGTTTCGGTTTTTCCCTGTTTCCCACAATGTGTACACTGCGAAAATCTTTTGTGAGTGGCGACAGCTATAATAACAACAAGAACAACAACATCGACATCGACAAGAGCAAGGACAAGAGCAGCGACAACGGAAACGGTGACAAAAACGATGAAAGGACATTGTATCCTGCCTCAGTGTGTGTGTATGTGACCGGAGACTTTGTGGAAACTTTCGATTTTCGTTTTTCTTTTTGTCGGTTTTATTTCCCCTATTTTTGTTCTTTTCTTCTTTTTTTTTCATACGAAAAAACAACATCATCAAACAGACACAGGGACTCAGGTGGGACATTTTTTGCATGGAAGGACATCTTTGTTTGCTTCGTTCGAGTGTGCGTTTGTGTGCTCTTTTTGTGTGTGCGCTCAGTGAGAGACTGTGTGTAACTGTGTGTACAGGTGCAACACATTCAACAGGTGCTTGAATCAGAGTTCTGCTTTCATTTTCGTGTTCTTTTGCAGCAAAAGTAAGCAAACCAAGAAAAAAATACATATAAAGGAATGTTCCGGAAGACACACAGATTTCTGAAAAGTGATAGTTTTGATGCTGGAAAGTATGCTATGACTTTTGCAAGTCTAGAAATATTTTTTCTAAAATTTAAATTATAAATAAAATATATAGCATACTTTTCAGAACTCTGCAGTTTTTCAGGAACTTCCCCTGAGAAAGAAACGGAAATACAAGGACAAAAGCCGTCAAAAGTCAACAAACAGGCGTGGGGGAGGAGTGAGTGAAACAACCGACGGCCAACAGCGAACAGTAACGATAACAGTTAACGGTAACAGTAACAGTAACAGATGCAGTCACCGAAGATGCTAGTGTGCTAACCCCTGCAGGTGTGGTGGGTGCGTGACTTTGAAAAGGACAGCAGGAGGACACCGACAGCGACACAGACAGCGGCACACGCAGACAGAGACGCCGAGAAAGAGATAGATGGAGCACTGCTTACCTTAGCGGGCAGAAGGGGGACTCGGGTTGGAGGCGGAGAGACGCTGACGGGAGCCGGGGAGCCTGTGTCAACTAAATCTACGCTAAACTATATGTAAGTCTGCTCGCAGGAATTGTGGCGCACGTGCTGAATGCCGTGCAGCGAGCAGGTCGAGTAGCAGCGTCGCGTCGCGAATCTCTGCAAAATCAAGAAACGCCGTCGGAATCAGCAATCAGCTTTCGATTCTTCCAAACAAACCAGACACACACCAGGCACACACACACAGATACTATTTATAGGTCGGGGTAATATATACACGGGGGACTCCCCACAAGGCTCTGGGTGAGGGGAGGACGGCGGCGGCAGGGTAATGACTTAAATGCTGTGATGACATTCGCTATTTTTGGCGTACGGGGACAGGACCTCTTCTCCATGACACTTAAAGTGTTGTTGATGGTTCGGAAATTGGTTTATTTTACGGTCGAACTTGCCTAGGATGAATTCTAGATTTTACAGAAGAAATAAAAGGCTCCCATTGAAAAATATTCGTTTAAAATATTTATTAACAATTTAGAAATATTTTTAATATTTAGGGGTGGCTTTGCTTTAAGTTCGATTTAATATTTATTTAGTTGATGAAATATTTAAGTAGGTTTTAAATCCACTGACCAAATTTCCATAATATTACGCATACGCAAAGATTGCTTGGCATTTATTTTTATATTTCAATTTAAATACAAAACTTCTGATCTTTGTCTTAATATTTATTTAGTAGATTAAATATTTAAATGCAGTATAATTAAAGAAATTTAATGATACATTAACTTTTATGACAGTTCAGCTTAGACAAGTTCTTCTGTAATTTCCCATAAAAACTTAGGAAAACTGCAGTTTGGGGCAATTACTCAGCGAGACCCATTGACAGTGATTACCCGGAGGAGGTGGGACTACAATGGAGATGCTCCTCTGCCAGCAGAGAACACTGGGTGCATTGCTCCCAGCAGAAAGCAGCAGAGCAGCAGGTGCAGCCCCGAGTTGCCCAAACATTAGAAAATTATTCATTAAAATCAGTCAGAGGTCGGTGGGGGGTCGACAGGTTGAGTGATGCGCACCCGCCAGATGATTTATGCAAGGATTTCTGGTGAGGATGCGGATGTCAGGAAGTTTTCATGGCTGTCTGCCATGTGTGAATGTTGGAGGGGGGGCAACACGTGGGCGTGGTAAATGTCAGTTTTTTTTATGCATATTCATTAAATTTGTAAATTAATTTTAACGTTCGTTGAGTTTCGTTTTTGGAGCATACAAAAGTGGAGGCGGCCAGCGTGATTCATGGAAACGAGCCACGAGTTTTACTTTTTTGTTATTTTTTTTTTAAACATTTTTCCCCTGCTAAAAAAAGTGAATGCAACGGCGACTTAGCGAGGGGGAAAACTGCACACGAGTTTCCCAGACCGTTAACAGGAGAAAGAGAGTCAAATCGAGTGGCTGTCGGGCATCGTATGTGGGGGAGCCTGGGTTGGAGGACACTCACCTGCGACTTGGACCGCATCGTGGGCTGGTACTTGCGGCGGATCTTGCGAGGACAGCACATGCACAGCAGGCGCACAAAGGCCCTGAAAGAGTAAAAAAGCCGCAAAAGGTTAAGGTTTAGGGGGTTAAGGCGCGGCTTCCGAAAGCCACAAAAACGCAGCCAGAAAGCTTGAAATTCCAAGAAAATCACTTGTGGAAAATAATTTCAAATAATATTTTATTAACTCTAAAAGGATGTCTTTTTGAGTCTTAAAATATTATAAAATTTCTTTTTAAAGTCTTTTCTTTCCACTAAGTTTTTGCGGCTTTGAAAGAGATTCAATTCAAGTCCAAACTCACCTGCGAAAATCCCTGCTCCAGCAGGCATAGATCACAGGATTCATGCAGGAGTTTATCCAGCCCAGCCAGGTGACAATCGCGGAGACAATCTCCTCGTGCTCGATGCACTCAATGCAGAATCCGGACAGCAGGTTGACCACAAAGAAGGGCAGCCAGCACACAATGAAGACGCCCATCACAATGCCCAGCGTCTTGGCGGCCTTCTTCTCCTTGGCGAACTTGGCCAGCTTCCGGGACAGCGAGAAGTTCTTGCCCATGTGGCCGCGATGCCGGGCCAGGCCATTGTTGTGCAGGGCGGATAGGGGCTCATCGTCCGGTTCCTCTGGCGTCGATGTGGTCGTTCCGCCGCCATGATTGTGATGGTGATGATGCGAGTGCGAGTGTGAGTGGCTCAGGGAGCCTCCTCCTCCTCCGCCGCCTCCCCCACCACCACCTCCTCCGCCACCAGACACTTGATTCGCCTGATCCCGAGTGGTGCCGCCGCGATGAATACGCAGGGTAAGCTGCAGCTCGCCGGAGGCCATCAGCACCTGCTTGGTGCCGATCTTCAGCGACCTCGTTTGGATCACCGCCGCCCTGTAGATCCGGCAGTAGGTAAAGACCATCACCAGGAGCGGCAGGTAGAAGGAGATCGTCGAGGAGAAGACCAGGTAGCCCAGGTGCTCGGTGAAGGTGCACTTGTAGGCCGGCATCTCGCCATCCCGCGCCGCCCGCCACCAAACGATGGCCGGGAAACTGATGGCGCTGGAGCAGATCCACACGGCGGCTATCAAGCCGGCTGCTCGCTTTACGGTCATCCGCATGGGATAGCTGAACGGATCCGTGATGGCCCAGTATCGGTCCAGGGAGATCACGCACAGATTCAGGATCGAGGCGGTGCTGAAGAGCACGTCCAGGGAGCGCCAGATGTCGCACCAGTCCGTGCCAAAGAACCAGGTGTTCTCCAGCACCTCGTACAGCGCCGAGAAGGGCATGACCACCAGGCCCACAAGGCAATCCGCGACAGCCAAGCTGGTTATGAAATAGTTGGTGGCCGTGTGCAGATACCTCTCCCGGATGACGGCCAGGATGACCAGGGAGTTGCCAAATACCGTGGCAAAGGAGAACAGAAAGAGGAAGGCCAGCAGGCCGACGCGGTCGTTGGGCAGCGCCTCCAGGAACTCGGAGAGATCGGGCTCCGGCGTGGTTGAGGGACTCTGACTGGTCGTAGTGCTAGTGGCGGTGGCATTCAGCACCAGCTCCGTGCTTGTGGGCAGCAGCCCATTGAAGTAGAAGAAGACGTCCTCGGAAATGTTGTAGCTGCCGAAAAGGGGCGACGACGGCGGTGCAGTCTGCATCTGGATTTGGGCCTGCGTCTGATTGAGGCCATCGCCGCGTAACAGCGCCAGGAGGGGAGCGGCTCCTTCCGCTTCCGGCGACCCATTGTCCTCCACCATGGCCAACTCAGTGCTGTGTTCCTGCAGCTGACGCGAGGCCGACTCGGAGTGGGAGATCCTTTTCCTGTCCCAGTTCCTGTTTGTGTTCCAGTTGCAGTTGCTGCTGTAGCTGTTGCTGGTGCTTCTTCCTTGCCTCCTCAGACAGTCTGCGGCTGCCAGCCAAATTAATGAAGCGCATTTTCACGTCCTGGGCCAGGACTTGCCGCCGGGCTGCCAAGCTGTGGCTGCAAAAGGATAAAAAGAGAGAGGGAGATAGAGGTGAGCGCAAATGCATTCAGGATTTAAGCCACTTTTTGGTCCCAGTATTTTATCTCACAGGTTTTTTGGGTGTTTTTTCTGAAGTTTGGATAATAATTAAAATAAATTTTTTTTAAAAGGTCTGGTTACAATATATAATAACAAGGTTATATTTCTATTTAAAATTTAATCATCAATCAATTTTTTTAGGAGCTTTTGTGAAGTGTTTTTTGGAAACGTGTCGTATACGCAATATTTGATATAGCACGAATATTACGTATACGCCCTGTTGAAATATTCTTTGAAAAGCCTTAAAAAGCTAAGTTTTCAATTTGTTATTTATTTTTTTATTCTTTATTTACTTGATTTTTATCTGGTGTTATTAGCTATAACTTATATTTATTTCACAAGAAATACAAATATTACTTGTGTTCTTTAACAGCTTCACGAAAATTAAATAAAATACTTATTATATTAAATCATAGTCAAAAATATATATTTTATATAAAGCTTATTATTTATTTTCATACTATATAAAATATTATTTAATAGCTGCAATAATTTATATATAAATTAAATAAAAGCCAAATGCAAGCAGCTCACAGGGCACCCCAAGAATCCAGTTTTGCCACGACCAACTTTTCGATTTTGGCATTTAATCAAGTTTAGATTATGTGAAAAGAGAAGGCTACGCATCCTTCGAATCCTCCTCATCCTTTCTCCGCTGTGTAAGGTAAAAAAACTTTTCACCAAAAAACAGCCTCTAATGAAGCTATTGTAATTGAATCGCTGGCAGCTCGGGCTATAAATTTCATTCAATTAAAATGTTGACTCTCCTCGCATCGCAGCGAGTAACCGAGTTAAGCAAATTTCCACCGGCACAAAAGCTAAACAAACACATTAATTAGAGGATTTTTTTTTTGGGGAAAAACTCGGCCGCCTCACCTGCCTGCTCAGCTGGGAAAGGTGCGCAATTAATTGGCAAGCTGGAAGAGGATTCGGAGATTCGGGGCCTCGGAGCTTCGGAGGCTGCTTGCTGCCACACAAATAAACAAATTAAATTACATTTCAAGTGCGCCGGCAGGATGGCAGGAAGTCAAGCGTGCGACCACTAGGAACTTGAACTCCTCGGGACGGAGGCTCTGAAGGGACCAAGGTCCTCGGGGGAAGAGAATGACAAAGTGGATGGCGCCTTTGTCAACGGAATTTGACAGAGGAAGTCAACAACTGTGCAGCGCATTATTCAAGAGTTGTTGCCCCTGTCAGCGGGTCTTGATTGCTAAGCTTCGTACTTAATGTAAACAGCCGAGTTTGAGATCGAGTTCGAGTCTGACTGCGACTCCTCTGGGCAGGGATTACTCCGGCGACTCAATGTCTCCATTTGGGAATGCATTGTGCGGGGATGACTTGCACTTGGGATGCTCCTAGGCCCTCTTAGCGGAAAGATTTTATTTAAGCATTGCCAGGGCCTGAATAGCCAGGTAATTGCCAATCAAGTTTGGCTTACTTTCCTTTTTGGCAACTGGAAATTATGAAAATCAGTGAATGAGATGTTCTTTTGGGTTTATTTCTATTCGTTTTATAGAGATTAGAATTTAATTAATTAGTTTGTTTTCTAATTTATGTTTGTAATAAATGAAGACGTTTTTAATGAATTCCTAAATAAGTTTATTTTCAAATTTAATTCCCAATAATAATTCAATTTACACCCCTAATATCCTGTTGGAAATTGTAGTAAATTCGCCACCCATTAGCCTCCTAATTTGTGCCTTTAAAAAAGTGACTTAATTTATAAATTTATCCTCCATTTCTCAAACCCGCATTCCTTACTTAGTTATGTTTATGCTCGTGTTCCTGATTATCACCTGTCAGCGCCAGGACACGAGCTGGCACAGGATCTGCTTGGTCTGCGCCCAATCGAGTGGAGCGAGTGGTGCGGCGAGAAGAGGTCCTTGCCACATTCTGGTTGCTCATTTCCGGGTCGAGACGCGTTGCCTGCATGCCATAAATCGCGCCCTGCCTACTGTTGTTGGCTTATCTGCCTCTGCCTCTGCCTCTCAGGGAGGAGAGTGGAAGGGATAGGAAGGCGAGTCCTGTGTGTGCTGACACGTTTATGGTTTATGTTTTCTTTAGCCACAGTGCAGAAATGGCAGAGGCTGCGTTGTTTTTTCGCATTTTTTCCTTTTTTTTTTGTTGAGCTGTTTAGCACAATTTCCTCGCACATTTCTCACTCGCAACGGCTAAAAAAGCAAACATTTTTTTCACTTACCCGTCCGCCTCTGATGAGGCTGTTGATGTGCAGTAAGTCAAAATGCGAGCTCAGGGCCGGACCGGGCCAGGCCAGGCCTGGGCGATGGCGCAAAAAAGCACAGGCCAAAACCAAATGAGAAACACGAGAAATATGTGTACACTGGGGGAAATTACTTAAGGAGAATTGAGAAGGTTCTAAACTTGAAAGGTGTTTTTTCTAGAGAAAGGAACTCTTTGAATTGAAGATATTTTCCCAAGTTTAACATTAAAATATCTACAAAACATAAGATAACTGCAAGGAAAATGCAGTTAAATTGCTTTGATTTTAGAATTCAAGGCTAAAAATATACTTTAAACGAGAAATTGATTAAGAAAATTGTCTTATAACTTATACCAGAAATATATTAAGCCTTAAACATTATTTTCCGTTTAAAACTAATGTTAAATTGTAAAAATTTTCTTAAAGAAATCCTTTATTAAATCCCTGAATTTATTCCCAGCTCCTCATTCTCGCTCTCTGTATGTCCAAACTCATATAAAGCAGAGTGGACTTCCCCCTGCAGCTTTCTGGGCTTTTCCTTTATTTCTTTTCTCTTATATTTTTTTTTTTTGTATTTTTATTTCGTGTGTCTGGCCCGAGAAAATTTAATTGAGGCAACCTTTAAGGTTGCTGCTGGAGGGAGAGAGGTTGCCCAAAGTGGCTGGGCCTGGCTGCAAAATGCCTTTCGACCGGGCCAGCAATTTGTATATGTGTGAAAAACCTTTTGACCCTTTTCAGTTGGCCCGGTGGAAGGGCTGGGAAAAGGGCAGCGGCATGGAAATGGTTAAGTCATTGAATGGCCTCATGAAAGTTGAGCTGAACGGCCACGATTTGCATGCGGGCGTTGGGCAGTGCTGACTTGGCCAACGCGTTGGCGACTTCCAGGAAAAGCGGTCCCTAAAATCGTGATCAGCCTGCCAGCGTGGGTTAATAATTTTCACTTGAATTTCACAGCCTTTGTCCTGCAGAGAGAATTGCGAAATTAATTCCCTGCAGTGGAATTGATATTGATTCGGGGGGGACATTACATTTTAGATGCACAGAAAACGTCCAGTGCTCTCGGCCATGTTTGTGTCGTTACAACGAGTAACTGTATCTGTAAATGTATCTGTATCTGAGTATCTCGGCTGTCACAGCTGCAATAACAGTCTTTGAATTTAAATGAAAGTCAAAATCAGAAAAGGAAAAACAAGAACGGCAATATTCCCTTGCCCAACGACTGACACATTCAATGGAGAGTCTGTTGTGCCGCCGCCGGCCATTTGTTGGATTTTTATGTGAACCGTAATTATGTGAAGCGATTTTCCATGTCGCATTGTTGCCTATTGAATTATTAAAAACTTCCGAGACACAACACAGGGCGATGTGTTTATTGAAATTGCCTGCCAACTGGCACCCCAGCAAACGACAACAGGAAAAAGCTTAGGGAAATGGCAAACCATGGCCAGGGGGGTTGTGGTGGTGACTACTACAGTCCGGCTTCCTTTGTCCACGACTCTCAGGTAATTTAACTTTTGGGATAACTTTTTCTGGGAAACTTTTTTCTGGGCATTTTTGGAGGAGAAAAAGACTTTTGAAATAAAAATATTAAGTTGCTGGGATTTTTACAAATTATTGTGGGGTTTATTGAAGTAATTTATAGAGGAATACAGGTTTTAGGAGTAGTTTTTATAAAGAATAATGGAAATCGGATTGAAATATTTATAAAAAGAATTAATTACTTAATCAATAATTAAGTGGTTCTAGCAAACATTTTAATAATCGAATCCATATTAAAAAATCTCCTATAAAAAGATATAAATTTATTAAAAATATAAAGACATTCCACAGCTCCATATTTTATTTCAGAAACACTAAACCAACATTCTTAAATTGAAATCAATGCTCTTAATAATTACAAGCCTTCAATTTATGGCAAATAAAATCATTCCCAAATACAACTTCATTTTAAAACCCTCTTTATGCCAGGCAGCTCTACAATAAATATTTACTTTGTTGATTTCCTGAGGTGCGACCTGTATTTCCACCCATTTCCCCAGTTTCCTTCTGCTAGAACTGCCCCACTAAGTAGGCAATACAATTTTTACGGCTCCGTGAAGCACTCCCCCGATGTCAGGCAATATCAGCAGTGCCTCTCACGGGGCCTAATGCCAGAATTTATTAGTGCCGCCGCCTGCCATTGTTGCTCGCGTCGATAAAGAGGCCTTCCCTCAATGGCGAAACATGTGCATGTAAGTGGGGTCCCCTTTATCCTTATGCCGACATACCGATCCCCAACATCCATTAATTTCCGTGCACTATCACGGAATTGGAATCACAAGAGCCGCCGCGGCGGTGACATTGAACAACCTTTCTCGAGGCTTTCGGGTATTCAAATTAACTTGAGGTGAGCCGGCGGATAGACTGTGCCATCTCCTATCTCTCCGTGGCATAAGTACAAGTATCGGGATAAGTATCGGTGGCACCCACTCAGGAGCTGGGCGATAAATCGCCGCCTAAAATCTCCCAAATTGCTCCCCGAGCGGGCTGCCTTTTCTTTTTCTCTCCTTTTTTTTTTTTTTTTTTTTTTTGGCTTGGATTGGCGTTTTCCACGATTTCAGGTAAGCCAAGCGAAACAAAGTGAAAAGGTTCGACTTCGAGTGGCTCGGGCTCCCCGTTGGCGGCCAAATCTTTGACAATCTTAATGCGAATTCAAGTTAAACACACGCACTCGACAGTGGTTTGAATTTAAGATAATGTGGAATGAATTAAGATAAGTTTGAATACTTCTTTTATAAAGAAATATTCTACATGAAAAGTAAAGCTAAATAGGAATAAATTCTTTATATAAAAGTATATCATTCAAATAATTTTTAAACCAGAAACTTAAAAATTCCTTTACATTTCGACCCACTGTATCCCCTCTCTCTCTCGGGGGAGAAGCAGGCTTGGCTTCCACCGACTAACCGGAGCGAGGCGAGGCACTAAAACGACGGTAAATACAGCGAGTTAAGGACTCACTGTATTCAGGACTCAGTCAGTCAGTCAGTTGGGCTCCGTTTTGGTTGGGTCCACAAATGAAATTTAATCACGCGCGTGGCAGGCTCGCGCTCACCATTCACAGCGTCGATGTTTGCTTTATTTTCGGCTTTGTAGCCGGTGCCCTCGACCGATTTGGATAATGCCACCGGCCCCTCGATCCTCTTTGCCCCATATCCGGAATCCTGCGAAATCCCGGTTCCCCTCGGTGCTCTTAGTGGGGAGGAGGAGGAGGAGGGGCCTGCTTAATTATGTCACAAATATTTACACCGGTGGCGCGGAGTGTCATGGCACGCAAGGAATCTAGCCCGAGCAAACAGAAATCAAACGAAGCCAGGTCCTTTTTGTTGTTTTTTTTTTCGGATATACTCTATACTATATATAGTACATGGGAGGGCTTTCTTTTTGTTTTTCGTGTGCTCGCTAGTCGAGGCAATCAAGGACAAATAAGGACGGCGGCCGGCATGAAAGTGGATTCCGTGATAATGGCTGGCATTAATTTGCGGCGCACAGACAGACAGCCTGTCGAGGCAGCCGAAGGATACAATAGAGACGGCATCGACAGCCCAGACCAGGATTGGCACACCGAAAAAAGCGCAGGGAGAGAGAGTGACAGTAGAGAAAGGATAATTTGGTGCATTTTCTGTTAGGCATAAAAATAAGTTGGAAGTTTGTTCTTTTAAATAAATTATTTATTATGAAATTACGAAGAAAAGAAAGAAGATGGGTTTTTGTGTTTTTATGGGTTTTTCTTATTTGTAATAATCCTTAACAATTTAATTGCCTAAAACTTCTTTTATAGCCCTTTTTATTAGCCAAATAAATATATATTTTTGTAAGTGCCACAAGGCTTCCTGCTCCTGTTTATTGTTAACTGTTCCCTGTTATTGTTGCGGAAATACCTTTGGCATGTTAAAAGTTATTGCCAACTCTCACACACACACAGCAACACACATGCTTCCTTTGGCCAGGACACATTTAACGCGCTTGTCACGCAATGAATAATGATTGGACAGAGCGACAGCCAACAAGGACAACTACAAGGTACATACAACCCCCAGCAAGCGAGGAACAACCGGCAGCAAGGTGACTGACAATCAAGCCTCCATATATATACATATATCTGCAGATATCAGCGTCCGTCGCCTGTCAGTGAGCCAATCGAGCATCGGGCATTACTTTAAGTGGCATATTGCTCATGCGACGTGGTGTCCCATGCCCCGGCGACAGCGACATCTCCTTCGGCATCCTTTCTGCTCCCCGGAGAGTCGTGATAAATAATTAAATATTGTCACAAATGGCAAGTGAGCTGGGATCTTGGCTGGGCACTGAGCGAAATTAATGGCTGATAAATATATCGAAGTGAAAGTATACAAAATATGTCATCCTGACTTGCCACAAAAACCTTTTACTTAAATTTTCAACCAAATAAGTAAGTAAACCACATTGACAACCAATATTTTGTGACATTTTCCGCCACTCGAGTTCATTTTCTCTGGAAATAAAGTCGGTGAAAAGGGATTCAGGAAGCAGGGAATGTCCTGACAACCGGAATGCAAAGCAAAATGCGGAGAATGGTAAAGGAAATCAGCTAAAAAGCAGAAACCAACCTGACCTGACGTCATGCGAGGGCAAAAACGCCAACTAATCCGAAACCAAATCGGACACGAGTCTCGTGAGCTGTCGAGTTCCGGCACACATGAACGAATCATTTGACCAAATATTTGCATAATTTGAAATCAATACGAGTCCATCGGATCTGGATTCGGATTATGATTAATTTGTTGCCAGCGAACGAGCGGTCGAGTGCAGTTGAGAGATGAAAATGCTGAGTTTACCCGCTGCTCGGGTATTCTGTTTGCCTTTGCTGATTTTTTCCCCCCATGAAAACTAACGAACTTCAACTTCAACTCTCGACTTCTGCTCCAGTGACTCCAAGGATATAGGTTCGCTTTCATTCCGCTTTCAGGACGTCACAACACGCACGCACGCACTCATTTCATTTCCCCAAAGGACATATTTAAAGTTAGTTTTTGATGAGTTGGCATGAGTTTTATTAGCGGCGCCCAAACTTTCCCTTTGACGCAAAATTCAGCCGGTCGCCTCACATGCCGAATGAGGCAGCTCAATGAGCATCGCTTCCAGGGGGCAATAAATTAAAAATGTATCATATCGAAGGTCCTGGGATCTGCTCGTGGGAGGACTCTGGGTCCTTCCGCCTTCCGATTGCCGAAACTTAATGGGTTTTGCATAATTTTTCTGAGGGACGTCTTCTTCGCGCTGGGAAATGAATTCCAGTCACATGACCAAATGAGATATGTGTGGGTGGGTGTGGGTGTGTGTGCGCTGCCTAATATGATAATAACATAAAGAACTCTGTCAGCGGATCCTCGGGGTTCATGAGCGAATTACAAATTGTCTGCACGCGCCGTCCTCCGCCAATAACCAGTGGCAGTGGTGCGTCAATTAGGCATTCAAAAGGCAGCTGTGGTTCGTAATTAAAAACTGGCCAAGGATATGGAAAGTTTTCATAAACAAAATAGGGTAAAATAAATGGGAGATATAAATCTTTGAAATATTGAAGAGAAAAATGTGGCTAATATTCTTTACATTTCTCTTTAGTTATTCCCAAAAAACAGAGTGTTAAAATCCATTAATAATTCTTATAAAATTATTTTAGATCTTCCAAACCTCGAAACTGCTTTAATATCCCATTCTCTCTTCGATTTTTTTACCTTCTCAAGTTCTTAGAAATTAACTTGGCTTAGAAGCTTCACATTAGCCATTTTCCAGAGCCCCGTCTTAGCCTTAAAGCTGCCAAATTAGCCCCTCCGCTCTCTTCGTCGGCACCCAATATCCGATACCAAATCCGATTCCCAAAAGGCCTCGGCACGTGTGACTCTGTGAAACAATTCGAGTTGCAGCCGCCCAGGATAATTTCGATATAATAACAAGAGACGCCAAAAGTCACGTCGCTCGCGGAGTGGGAAGCTCCTCCACTCCTTCGAGGGGGGAGTGAGTAAAAGCGAATTCATCAGCGGTCCTGTCAAAGACGAGCTGAAATATTGACGCAAAGCCTGGGGGGCTCCAGAGGGCGGAGCAGATAAGGACGAAAGACAAAGGACACAAGGAGTTGCCCCCGGGCGGATGAATATAGAAAGACAATGACAGGGACTACATTACTTTGCTTCTTTTTTCTTTTTCTGTCCCCATTCGGGCTCACCACCTCAGTGTCCTGCCCTCACTTATCGACTGTTCCTAATGGCCACGCAAAACGGCCACTTATAGTTTTATTACAGCCTCGTATCAATTTTGATTTGCCGGCTGGCTGTCGAGGAAAAACAATTTTCTACGAATAATTTGCCAGCCATATCTCTGAGGGCGTGTGCCTTGGCATATCAATTGTGCTCTCTGGGTAAAGTGAGAGAAAAATATCTGCATAATCGATATTATAGCCAGAAATTCAAAGCAGGCAGGAAGGATTTTATTAAGGATAGGATTTTATATTACTCAAAGGAAGAGTGAAATAAATAGAGAGGTTTTTAATAGCTAACCAAATGTTCTTTTATAAATTCGAATTTTTATATCAATTTCAAATGCAGAACTTGAATTTCCTAACGAAATTAAATAACATAAAACTGCTTTAAAGCTCTCATTATTTTTCTAGAATTTTTCTCTGCTTAGTTTTCCTTTTTTCCAGTATGATTTACACAATAAATGTCATGCTGGGACTGCTCCACAGCTCGCCTGCTCGGCACGCAGGTCCTGTCGGCACATAATGCAGTCGAGCTCAGGACTTTGGCCAAGTCCAGACAGCCGGCGAAGGCCTTGGCCACTTTGCTAAGAAATCTTCTGGCCACTGGCTTATCGTGTTTGTGCCAGTTTTTCACTTTAATCGGGACATCTGGCCTAAGCCCGGGCTGGGCCTGAGCATGAGGGTCCTTTGGAGTGACATTCTAATCAACTGCACATTAGCATGCTGCGGGAATGGAACTGTATTCGGTGAAAGTGGGTTAAGATGCGGATGGATGGAGTCATGCAACACACATACACGTATCCCTGCTGCAGTTGATTAAGTCCTGGCAGGGGCGGAGCACAAATTTTATGGCTAATTAAGTCGCAAAATTAACATTAAATGGCAATCTGGCGGCGCACGGAAGCCGTCGCACTATATGGCAGCTATATAGTGAGCACAGCGACTTCCAAACTGACGCCTGACATTTTCCAAACAGCAGACAACTTAAGACCCCGTCCAAGGTGGCTGCGAAAAACTCATTTCGAGATAATTAGTTAAGGGAAACGTCGGTGCTCTACGTCCGTCCGTCCCCCTTTTTCAGCCATTCGCTACAAGTGCGCGCTACAGTTTTCAGCATTTCTCATTTCGTTTCGGCGGCGAAAATAAAATGAAAATTGCTCATAGTCACCGGCAATATTCCTTAGCCATCTCTTTTTTTTTATGCCAACTCAGGCAGTTTATTAAAGCGAAAATAATAATAACGCAAAAAGTGTAAAGAGAAGGCCTCAGTTGGGGAGAATCGACTGTGGAAATACCCAAACTCTCCTCGAGTGAGTCATAAAATGTATTGCATAGTTAAGGGCGATGCTTTCGGTTTTGGCATCAAAAACAGGATATAGAAAACTTGTTTTAGTGTTTGGTTTATGTGCTTATTTTATGCACAATATTAAGTAGATATTTATTTATGATTTTACCAAGGCATTTCCATAAAAAAAAGATATAGATATATTCAATATACAAGATATAGGTTCTTAAAGTCATAACCCCTCCATTACCTATACTTTCTCGATACCCTTGAACTCTAGCTCATATATAGTAAAAAGTATACAAAGCCAGAGAGACCCACAAAGAAAAAATCTTGGGTATTAAAAGCCAAATGAGTAAACGCGGCACAAAAAGGCGAGAGCGCCCCCGAAAGGTAAAACCAAACAAAAAGGTGAAAATTAGAAATATAAATATGCACAGTATATACATATATATTTATGATGCTGATGCCGAGGGAAAACAAAAACATTGGGCAACAAAATCTGCTTGGCTGAGCTATTTGCAATCATGAGAAATATTATTTTAATTTTGGTGTAATAATTTGCAAGAGAACATCATTTTCATAAGCCGCCTAAAGGAGGCCAAATGCGAGAGATGTCTATCCTTGGCACGAAATGAAAATGAATTTAAATACCTGAGCGCCCACGCAGCGGCAGCCCATCTCCTGGTTTTTACACCTCTCCGCCTGAGTTTTCCGCCTCCTGCCCCCTGGCTTTTCCAGCTCATAACGGTACCAGCATCAGGAAGGCAGGAAAACACGCATCTACATTCATCCGCACTGGGGGACAGCATCAGCGCCGCGCTTTTCCTCATCAGCAGCCGCCTCCGCTCCACCTCTGCGGCTGCCACCGGCGAATTGTCATTCAAATCTGTCGCATCGCCCACGGGGCCTAAATGGGGGCGTGGCAGGCGCCTTTGGAGATGGAGACGAAGGCGGAGGGCGTGTCAAGCACGCAGTTTACTGCAAATTTTATTTGTAGCTGTAATTTTGAGCGTTTTGCGCTTAGCGGCCGCCAGAATCAGTATTTGCACTGGGAGGAAATGGGGGTGGGAAATGTAAGGAGCATGGGAAATATAAAGAGAATTTATTTTACTTCTTAAATGAATTTATTTTATTCTAGAAAACTAGCCTTAACAGTAGATAGTATTACTCCTTTTGCGAATTACTAGACCCTATGTTGTTCTTTAATTCCTTACAAAGTGGATTAAATTTAAGGATTATTTATATGTTTTGAATGTGGGGAAAGCACCAGCTTCATTTTAATTTTGTAAAGATTTTTAAATTGCTTTTAAGGCACTAAAATCAATAGTTTTTCTTTAGTATTTAGAAGGATTTTCACTGTTTTGATCTATTTAATTTAGAGTCTTTTTTATCGGGCTTAAATGCTCTTTAAAAAATCTAAAAAAAATTAACGACAATCAGACATTATTTTTAGAATGATAAATAATATATGAAGATTTTTTATTTCCTTAAAATTTCTTAATTTCCTTTCCCAAAAGCTACATCAAAATTTAAAGCGCAATAAATTCTTTAAATATACCCAAACTTATCAAGTTTTTATTCTATTAAATTCTACAAAAAATCTCATATCTTCTTAATACATTTTATAATCATTAAATTACCTATTTTCTCTACCTGTACCCCCACTCTCCCTTCCTTCCGTTTCCTCTGTATTTGCAATTGTGTGTACGAGTGTGCGTGCCATTCATTATTTTCAATTTTTCAATTCAGAAAGTTTCCATTGCCCGTTTGCTTTGGCTTTGGCTCTGCCTGTTAAGTGCTCCTTCCCTAGCCAAGCCAATTTTCGTAAATTTTTTGCAATTTATTACGATTTTCGTTTAATTTCGTTGTCGCCCGGTCGTCGCCTCCCCACCAGCCCCTCCCTCAGAGGAGCCTTTTCCATGTGGCATTTCAAATTTGTGGCATAATTTTCAGAGTACAAAAAAAAAAGGAAGAAAAGCGAAAAAAAGTGGGTGTATTGGATTTGCAAGAAAACCCAGGCCGGGGCCACTTCATCGATTATTGCCTGCTAATTCTTAGCGCTGAAAAGTTTTCCCCCAACGAGAACGCCAAAGAGAAAAAAGTCAATTAGAGCAATTGAACTGACGCGCCTGAAAATTCGTCGGCGCTTCGCGGAAAGCTGGAAAAGTTTTCCGTTTTCCCAGGCGAAAAGCAAAGACTGACTCCCAAGAATGGACAATTCTAAGTGAGAGCACGTGTCGGGAATTAGTTAAGTAAATGAAGGACTTGTGGATCTCGAATGGAATGTCCTTTGGGGGCGTTAAAGCCAGGCAGCCGCATCAGCTTTTCATTCTTCATTAGCTCCTTGATGTACGATAATTTGCGGGATCCGATTTTTCCGGTCTCCTCTTCCGATTTCGATTTTTCCTTTGGCTTATGGTTACCTTGACTGCCGAAGCCGTATCAATTTATCCCAGGCCTCAATCCTTTTTGGCCAACTGCCCAAGCCGTCCAGCTGCTGCATTAATCATTCCCAGTTGGCCACAACAACACACCGCACACACACACACACACGTGTGTGTGACAGCCAGGTGAGTCAGGGGGCCACGGCCGGACAGGCGCTGCCTCTGCCTGCCTGCCTGCTGTCATAAGTTATTAACAAAACGACCCTTTAGCCCACATACGCCAAAGCAATTCGTAAAGTGCCATCACAGGCTTACACACTCTCCTAGATTCCCACACACACACACACTGCAATCCAAGACAATACTTTACACACACAGTGAAACATGAGAGAAAGGGAGAAATTTACAGTGAAATAAATTAAGGAACTCTAAATATAATAAATATATTTTATTATTTTAAACAAAATGCCAGTTATGCCAGGATATTTCAATATATCTTTATAGTAAGGACATTTCAAGCCAAACGTTATATATAAATCTATACATTAACGTTCTGAAACAACGCTTAAACTTAAATTCTTTTAACAATTAATATTGAAGAAGGTTAAGCCACCAAAGTCTGCTTATTTTTCTCCCAAAAAGAACTCAAAAAAAGGCAAAGATAATATCATAATCCCAAAGCCATTCTCAGAATAAAATGTCACCTTCAGGTGTCTCTCTTTCACCATGAAGTTTCCAGAAAATACGCCAAAAAACCAAAGATCTTCTTACATTTTTCAGTGTAATGATTGAACAGAGAGGCGGCGGCGGCGGTGGCGGCGTCAGTTACATTTTCTAGATTTTGTGTGGAATTTCAAGTTCGTTGCATTCTGTTACAGTTGCTCCAAGGGATGGGGATGGGCATGAGGTTGGACTTGGGCTTGGGCTTGAGAGAAGGCAGCTTAGAAGCTAGGCTTCTGCCGGAGACGGGGTGCATCCGAAATTATGACCACTCGGACCCAATTTACTGGCAGTGTGCCAAGGCCACTGACGTCGTCGTCGTCGACGGCTGACAGCTCACATTGGAATTTGGTTTTTAGAATTCCGAATTTTCATTAGTGTTACAAGTGCGCCGCCATTGAGACGGGGCCAGCAGCGAGTCGCCAAGCCAACAGAAGCAGTCAGCGGCGGCGACGGCGACCTTTCAAAAACCAAAACACCACGCAGGGAGCGGAATATAAATGGATATGTCGCTACATGGCCATATAGAGATATATGTGTCGTCTGTGTCTGCCAGCGAAATAACCAAACAAGCTTCAAGATTAATGTGCTGCGGGCAGTGCGAAAGTTTTCGAATGTTTGGCATTTGCACGTTCTCCGGGGCGTTGCTAACAGCATTCATATGTGGCAGGACGTTCGCATTGCGAGAAGGGCTTTAAAGCCGCCACAAAATAGTGGCAGAGACTTTTATTAACCTTTTTCAATTACAGCAGGATAGAATCTAATATTTTCATTAAATTTATAAAGCAATTCTTTACTTTGATGAATATATGAGATGGCTTTAAGCTGAAGGTTCTTTATATTTTAATTTTAAAAGCTATTATTATACGTTTTAAAAAGAGGAAAAACTGCTCCTTTCATATATTTTTATCCAAAGAATATCCAAAAGAATATCTAGTAGATTTTCAGTAAAAAATTTATAGAAATATTGAAAAGAAAACTCTGGAGATTATTTAGTAAAATATTTAGAAGAATGTTTAAATAGAATATCTCAATTTAATGCCATAAAAAGCATGCAGTAAAATGATTTAAGAAAAGTAAAAAATTACTTTTAAATATTATTTTCCAAATAAAGCTAAGAAAAATCCCATCAAGGACATTTTTTGCGTCCTTAAATCGCTAAAAGCTTGCGCCTGTTGGCTTAATTTTCGTGGCCAGTTCAACTTTTTGGAGTGGCGCTAATGTGTAAAACTATTTAAGTGCCACGCCCACGCCCTACGCCTGTTTTCGGCCCCCATTGCCGCCCCCCTGAATCCACCACCACCCCCCTTCCCTCCCTGCCACACACACATTGTTGCAAATTGCCGCTTGCTGCTTGTTGTTGTGGTAATTGCACTTGCCCTGGTTTATTACCCACACACAGAGCCATAAAATGTAATGCACATGATGTAAGTACTCAAAATATGGCGAAGGATCCGCCGATGCGTGGCCCCCGAAATGTGCCCAGCCCACTGCCAGGACAGTATGTCCTGCGACTGTACACAAATAATCTCAACTCCTTCCAGCACAACATTTTTGGCGGAATTATGCCACCTGACATGACATTCCGTCGCCGTTTATCGGGGATTTTTGGTTTCTGTTTCGGTTTTTGGCGTCTGTCACTCCCCCGGCGACGACACTAAGCAAACAAAAGGTGAAAGCGAAAAGCGGATTTGTCTGTGTTTGTCCTCTGTCCCCCGTCCCCTGTCCCCTGTCCCCTGGCCCCCTTTGCGTGTCCTTTGTCCTGTGGCATTGTTTGTCCGTGTGTGCGAAGCGAAACAATCAGCGAATGCGCCACGAATAAATCGCAATGCTTTTTCCATTTTCACGCACCGAAATATTCATATTAAGGCAAGGTGTCACAATCGAACTTCTATAAGTGGGATTTTCATTAAATTTTTAAATGTGGAAAAGGGATTAAATATTGGTTATTTTATGGTTTTTGAATAAGAAAGTTTTGGAATAAAAAATAGTCAAGGAGAAGGTTCTGGTAAACCTTTTGAAAGGACCGTAAGGTTGATAGTGAATCAAATTTATTTATTTAACAATTTAAATATCAGTTAAACCCTGAACACGGAACTAAAAAGATTTATGTGGATTTAATAAAAACCCAAATAGATTTAAATTGACAGCAATAAACAATTTATGGTTGGCTGCCTAATCAAAATCTGTTTATAATATTTAGTAAATGAATTTAGTTACTGGCATTAAAATTCATGAATCTAACATAGCAGCTTTAAAAAAAGTACTCTCTCAACTGCATATCCTATCAGTTTTCCATCGAATTTCTCAAAAATTCAATTTAGTTTTGCAGTTTGGCAGACAGATGAAGTTGCTCTGTATTTTCATAGGTTTATCTGAATTTTCCAGGCTCTGTGTGCGTTCAATTGAGGGTGCATGTGTGGGTGTGTGTGCGTAAACAATTCCGCTGTGGCAAATGGATTTCCTTTTGTACGGAATACGAGTATTATCGAAGGCATTTCTAGCCTACGAGCCCCTCCCAGGCGCTCGCCCTCATAAACATTCAATTCACAAACTATTTCAATTACAAAAGCAGCAGCAGCAGCAGCAAATGCTGAGGAGGAACTCTCGGGGAAACAAGCAACGGCCGACCGTTGGTACCTGTGTAAGTGTTCTTTGGGGGAGGAGGAAAATGGGGAACTGAAGGAGGAAATGGTGAAGGAAATGGTGGAGGAGACGGCGGCTTTCCACGAACAGTTTCCTCTGGCAAACGCACAAGTGGCATAACATGCATGCGGTTAACAACAAATAAGGACGAAATAATAGCAATAATAATGAAGGAAAAATCGAACAAAATCTTATAGAGTTCTAAAAATATTTGTAAAGAAAGAATCAGAGAATATTTCAGGAAAATTCTAAAGTTCTTACTACATAAAAACAATAATTTTAATCACTTTGTTTCGTATTTTCAAAGCTTAACTATTTTTGTTCAATTTAAAACATTTTTTAAAACAAAACTTTCTAAAGACAAGGCTTGTGTCTACTTTATTTTCCATTTTAAATTAATACCTTTAAACTACCATTAAAGAACTATAAAAGTTGCTTGTTTAAAACTTTATAAAATAAGTTAATCTTGAGATGTTTTCCATGGCTTTTAAATAAAGTCATTTTCTCAAGAGTTTCTTTAAGTAACATTTGAATAATTTAAGTTTAGTTCTTCATCTTAAATATTGATAATATTTATATACTTTTCTCTTCTCTATTTAAGCTCCTATTCTCTTGACCCCATTTGTCTGTTAAATATGTTTGTTTGCTTTTAGACCTGTTCTCCTGTGCTCGGCTCTGAAATATTTATATGCAAATAAATAGTTTAGCGGACTATCAACTTCAACATGGCCATATATATATCGCCATATAGAAGGTGTGTGTGTGTGTGCCATTGTCATTATGCGTATATATCCTCCATATAAAATATATATAGAGGGGGGCGTGTCATAAACAACAGATCACACAGAGATAGACACTGTAAGGCGTAAGCCTGCGGAGGAGCTGGAATCCTTCGAGCCTGGCGTATTATTACCCGTTAATGGTGTGTGGCATTTAATTGCTAATCTATTAGTGCGAAGACAGGACCTTCAGGGGAAACACTGTGACCTGGGTCCTGGGTTAGCGGGGGATGGGGGCACAAATTGATTTAATTGTCTGGAATTTGTCTTAATTATAAAATCAATAGGAAAACAAATGCTTGTGGAATTTGCACAAGAATGAGCCGCTTAATTAACCAGCAAGAATCTCTGTGTGTCCTTTCAGCGGAATTTCCTTTCATGTTTATATTTATAACAACCACTACATGTGTGTGTGTGGTGGATATATCCTTTTTGCGATAGATATTTTATGGTCTTGTTACGCACTAATCGACCGTAATGTAATTAAATGGAAAACGCAAAAAGTGGCGCCACGGAAAAGGTCAAAACATCGGGCCAAAAAGGCCAATCAAAACAAGCTTTAAAAAAAACTATGGGAAATGGCAAATAAAAATTACGCAAAAAAACGGAAAAAGATAAATAAAAAGCTTGTGTTTGGAATAGAATTTGCATTGGCAAAAAAAAAGTCAGTGGATTCTGGGAAATATTTATGGGCCGAGGGAGGGAAAGGGGCTCAGTTGCCGACATAGTGACGCTGTTGACTTTCATTACCTTGCGCAAATAGAGGGAAAGTCATTAAAATTTTTAATGAAGAAAGTTTTTTCTTTTGTTTCCCGTTGTCACCTCCTCAGCGTCATCGTCAGCTTCAGCCTCATATTTAAATTCTGTTTTGTTGGCAGTTCCTCCGGCGCGCGCGTTTATTGTTAACAACAATCCACAGCCACAGCCACAGCCACAGCCGCATCCGCATCCTTGTTCTTATCCTTATTCTCAGTCCCTCATAAGCGGCTGTGCTCCTGGCCGGGCGCATGATTTATTAGAGCGATAAAGTGATTAAATTAAAATTGATTTATATGGCAGGCAGGATGGCAGGCAAGATGGCAGGATGGGGCTGTGCCGCTGCAGACGACAACTAGCAGACGGATGCCTCGTCTTCCTGTATCCTGATTATTATTTTCCCAAGCCCCAATCCCCCCTTGAAAGTAAAAAACTTACTAATTTATGCAAAGCAGGCGGGATGGCGGAACGACTGCCTGAGGCTTGGCCGGGGGACGACATGGCGTATGATTAACCTAAATGTTTTCCTCGTCTCAGGCTCTGATTTTTCGCCTTTCTCCCCCCCGACTGCTGGTTTTACATTTAAATTACCAAACTAAAAAAAAATATCGCCCGAAGCTTAATTTATTTCCCGCTGTGCAGCCAAGACCCAAAAAAAGGTTCTTTACATTGGGAAAATTAGGTTTTATAAAGGAAAATATCAAAGCATCAAGTGAATATTATTTAAACGGGATTTACAAGCAATCAAATTGTTAAATAATTTGATGAGAAATGTGTTAAGAAAATGTATTCTCTAACCAAATTATTTTTAAATAGTAAATAGTAAACTGCAAAGCCTTTTTTTTTTAGGTATCCCAAGTATTTCCTTTATGTATTCCATTATTTTTTCATCCGTTAATCAAAAACTTGTTTAACATTTTACAAACTCCTTCTAACTCCCCATCATTTTCTCTCTCTGCACCAATATCCTTGTATGTTCTTTGTGTTTTTTTGCGGCTTGTTTGTGCTGGCCAAAAGGGCAAACGCAACTAATTTGCTCAGCACAAATAAGGAGCCGAATAAATAAAAAGGGAAATTGTCAAGAAACTTTTCCCCGAAACTCGCTTCGATCCGATCGCTTGCCGAGGGCTAATTCATCGCTTAGCCAAGTTTATTGGGCTCGGAATTGGGCTCGATGTGAGCCCGCTGGGATTTCGATTTAAACTGAAGTCCCAATCCCAACTTTGTTGCCAAGTATTTGCGGGGATTCCCGGCCAGATGGGAACCCATCTACCCACTCACCGTGCTGGATGCAGTTGGGCTGGCGGCTGGTGTCCTCGGTGTGGTTTTATTTTGTATTTTTCCTATTTTTTTCTTTGTTGGCGTTGCTGCTTCTTATACGGGCCTGTCGCCGGTCTGGCTGTTGTGGTCCTTGCACTGACGTTGCGGTCCAAATTGAATTTCACTTGGAAAATATACGAGCATGATTAATCACTTAACGGAGGGAGCCACAGGATGGCCAAAAAACACCGGAGCAAGGATACAAGCTGCTGCCGCCACCGATCCCGATCCCGTCATCAAGGACCACCGCATTCCGTTCCGTTTAACTCGTTTACGGGACCGTAAAGGCCGTCACTGATTCGATTTGCCAGATTTCGGTTTATATTAATATTATAAAGTGTATCCTTTAATGCCACAATTTTTGTGTATTATTTTTTAAGTATTTTGTAGTACTTTGAAGTTTGACTTAGTTTCTGTTTTTAAGAAATTAAAATTCCGTAAATAATAAGCTTTTTAAAATATTAAACAGAAAGGGACCTTCTTTCTAATCTCATTAAAATAATTTAAAAATATTTATTTGTAAACTCTATTGGATTTTCTACAATCTTTTTAAATAAATAGTTTTATTTTTAATTTAGGAAATGGCTATGGTTTTATAAAGTAGGAAAAACAAGATAACTTCTTTCTTTTTTAACTCAACCTTTAAATAACTCAGTAATTATTTTCTCAAAAATGTTATCAAGTCTTTAAAAATATTTTTAACATTTAAATCTCTTCAAAGCCTAAAGTTTTATCTTGGCTTAAGTTCGCAAAACCTTTCATTTTTATTATAAAATTTGTACAATATTTTCTATTTGTTAAATACCATTTATTAATTGTTTAATATATGTTATTATTCTCCAAACACTTTTTGTTCTTTAATCATTCGCACTGCCTTTGCTCGCCGACGTCGAGTTCATTCATTTCGTTCGCGGATTTCATTCACAAAAAATTTAGACACGATTTCATTTTTGGCAATTCCAAATCGCGAACCAGAGACCAACGCGGCCAGAAAGCCACTGAAGGCGGTCGGAAAGTCGAATATCGAGGAGACACGCGGCCAGGACCTGCCACGAAGGCGCACAGCACAGGAGTGACGATGGGAGGACCTCGCTCGGTCCCGAGTCCGAGTCCAGCGACTTCGTGTGATGGCACGAGGACGATGATGGCAGCTCTGCCTGCAAGAAGCTACCATTGACGGTTCGTCCTGTTGGAGGCAACAGCAGCCGCACACACACACACAGACACGACCATTTGTTGCAACTGCCAGGACATTAGGCGCTTGTATGTGTGTAGCACACTTTACGGAGCCTTCGGAACGAAGCATGCAAAGGACATTGGGGCGATGGGAAGCCGGTCACAGGACAGCTGTTCGCTTGGCGCCAAAATTCTTTGTTGCCTTCGCGCAGGCTCAAAACTGGCATACGGCAGAGGTCCTGTGAACCGTATAACAGCAGGTGACAGGAGCGGCTCTTAAGCTTAAGGGGGAGCGTTGTTTGCTGAGGGAAAATATTATAATTTATTCATTTTTAATATTAATAATTTATGTTTCAACCTTAACCGTTACTTAAATTACTTCTTGTAGTTTTAAATTAAAAACGAGGGCAAGCAATAGTCTCTTATTATAAACCCAAATCATCTTTGATTTTTAAAATAAAATAAATTAGTTTCGTAATAAAATATTTATACAACTATTTTAAGTTTCTGAATATCATATCATTGAAACTATTATTTATACTTTCTCCAAGTATATAATTCTACATATTACCCATGTTCTTCTTTAAAATTAACATCTTTATAATATTCCTCACCGTGTAAGTAAATTATTAATTCCTCCTCTAACCGAATTATCAGTTTGGCACCCTTTCCCCCCGACAATCCCTACAGATTATATTACACTCGTTAGACCTGCCCTTATTCCGGATTATGGCCAAAAGGGATAAAAAAGAAGCAAAATATTCGGTAAAAATGTGGCACACAAAATACTTGTCTACCAGTTTTGCACATTAGGTATTTAAAAAGTTGTTAAGCAAACTTTCAAATTAAATACTCTGGCTTAAATTGTGCGAGGACCCCCACACCCTGGCACACACGAATTTATAAATATATATTTCGAAGGGGAACTCTAGGGGTGTCCTGGCTGGCACCTCGTGCATTCCCCTCTCATTTATTGCATTTTGCATGTATAAAGAGCGTTCTTGTTATTATTCTTCCTCACACTCGGTGGCAAGGAGCACCAAATTAAGGAATTCTGTCTGCGAGAAGTAATTAAAATTGTGAGGAAAACCATTATGTTAACGTTTGACAACTAAATCGGTCTGGAGAAGTGCCTTAATTGGGAGAGAGAGAGGCCGAGCTTGAGTGTTATCCTGGCCAGAAAATAAAATATTTTAGAATATATTTGCGTGTGGAGATGGCAATTGGAAAATGCAAATGCAGAGGCAACCCCGGTCGGAATAAGATTAAAAATGCATGACATCAATTATAAGAAGTTTTCTTAATTTTCTTCCGCCCATAACTCACATCGGTGCTCCTTCTACAAGCAAACTTTTTTCCGAAAAGGGCACACACACACACACACACACACACTGCCTCACACGCACATATTTTCCTCCATTTTCACATTTCCACACAGAGCGTTGAGCGCATTTGTTTATTCCTCGATTGCGTACAAACATTTGCATTTGCATAGACAAGTTAAAAGCATCTCCTTTAGCACTCCGCCCCGCCAGTAAAATCCTAGAAACACGGTGAGAAAAGGTCCTTTCGATTGGGTTTTAAAAAACTATTTTCCAGAGGATCCTTTTGTTTTTTTTTGGGTTGGAAATTTAAATATTCTAAGCTATTTTCTAGTTATTTCTTTTCATAAAAACCTCCATAAAGATATATACATTTGGAAATCCTAAAGAAATATTGCTTTAATATAATTATAACAAGATTTTTTTACTTTTTGAGTTGATTTTATTTTAATAAAATATCAAATTAATATAATATCTTTCAGTAATAACAAAAGCCTAGTAAATGCCTGCTTAAAAAACGAATTATTTATTAATATTTTCTACTATCTAATAATCATTTGTTGCTAAATGCTAAAATAGAAAATATTTTATAGAAATTCTCTGCAATTTCCCAAGAGATTTTCCTTTCTCTGCACTCCGAAGGACCCAGAATCAGGAGCAGAACGAACTTCCTGCTGCCTGAATGCGTCTCAGAGTCAATGCAGCTGCTGGCGCTGCAAATGTGTGGAAAAAGTCCTGCCAACCAGTCAGCCTGCCAGCGTCCTGCCTCCATGCGAGATTGCAGATTTCATATGCAAATTTTGCACTTCTTCAGAAAATTATTCAAATTACTTGTGAGCGACAAGAGCGAGTCCTTGCCATGTCCCCTTGATCCACTATCCTGTCCGCCAGCCTCCCCCCTTCCCTGCCGCCGGATGGATGGGTATAAACAAAACGAGACACCTTTTCCCCGGGGCGCCCAAACAAGTCAACAGCCTTGGCCGTTTGACAGCCGCATCGATGGGCTAAATAAAATGTAAATATTGCCCCCATCAATCAGGGAAATTTCGGGGGGAAACAGCGGGGAACAGCGGGTTCATGGCTTGTAATCCCTTAATATTATTAAATAATTAACACGCATTACTCGGCTGGTTTATGGCAGCTTTGCAACTTTCGCAATGGAACCCGGAACCTCGCTAGGATTTAGCCATCAAAAGATAAACGCAATTACGGCCCCGGAGAAGAGTTGAGTTCCCGAAAATTGAAACCCAAGACAAAAGCCGCCGCGCGAAACATGCAAATTAGCGTGGTGGAGCGTGGTGGGCGAACGAGTTAAAGTTCGTTTTGAGCCGAATTTGCATATTTAAATGGCATTCTGCCAGACACTTGACAGTCTAACTGGCAGTTGGTAACATTCACCGGCGTCCTGCGTCCTGTGACCTGCCCTGCGCCCCTTGATCCTGTCACTCCAGGGCGACGGCATCGGTGACAGTCGTCGGTGCCTTGTCACGTTTCTGTTGCCTCATAAAAGTGAGATTGAATTTTGAACGGGGTGGCCAAGGCAACTCGTGCTGCTGCTGGTCCTGCTCTGGGTCCTGCTCCTTCTTGGATTTGGAATTGCCTCAACTTTTCCGTCCAGGGTGTCTGCGCTTAATAGGCCACATGAACTTGAACCCAGCAAGCCGCGCAGTGATGCCAACAAACAAACTTTGAAAGCAGCAAGACAAGCACACAGAAAATGGGTTTATTATTTATTAAAATTTAGAACAATTTAGTAGCTAAAAATAAAGTATAAAATAATACTTAGAGCAGCACAATAATACACAAAATAAAAGCAGTTGTTTCTTTAAAGCTTAGAATTTGCAGGAGTTTGTTTATAATAATTAACTCTGAGATATTATTAAGGATTCGTTTATTAAATTGTATAACAAATAATTTAAGGAATTTATTCCAACTATTTATTTAAGGCACAACATCTAATTTAATTTTTAAAAGTAAAGTATAGTAGCCAACACTGCTCAACGCGAGTGATGATGAGACAAAATTGTTGCACACGCGCCAGAATCCCGATCCCAGGCTAAAGTGAAAGTTGAGACGAAAGTTTGCGAGGAAAAGGCGGAAGTCATTAACGTCTGGTCTGAGTCGATTTAGTGTCATGTGTGTGCTGTGTGTGTTGTGGGTGTTTTCGGGGTAACTCCTATTTATAACTACTCATCAGGGAAGCACTGGGGTTTGGGTAACGAAAGACTTGTGCATAATGAAGAGCGGCGGACTGCGGATTTATTTTACGACCCGCGGCGATTTAATGCTGGCTGCTGAATCAATGCACTTTCCTTACATCCTTTTGAGAGTTCAAAGTCATGGCTACCTTCTCGAGTTTCAACAATGTTAGGCCTTAGGGTAAGAAGGAGTGGAGAAACTGCCTAAAACATGTTGGTTTCCAAAAAACGTTGATTGATTTTTAATGCAAATAACTAGAAGCGATTTTATGTTGAACTTTTGAGTTGAATAAATTAAGTTCAGGGGGTTTTCCTTTACATTTTATATTAAGAAATGGTTGTGTAATGTTTTAAATATATTTAAAATATATTTTTATCACAAAACCTTGCATCGGAATACCCACTAAAATTGTAAATTAAGATAAGGTAGACATCCCTTTTAATTAAATCAAGAACTCCAGGCATTTAATCAACCCAAATGTCCTTCTATCACTTCACTTCAATCTCTCGCAAGGGACGCATTCAACTGTCATTTTCTGGCAACGATACATTCATACCTCGATACCTGAATTAATGGCCATCAATCAATGTTGAAAATTTTGAAATTTCCATTTGCGGCAACGCAGTTGATTTTTAGAGGGGAAAACCAAGGGAAAATTGAGAGCGAATGCTGCCCCAAATCAATGTGCGATGTGTGTCCCAACAGAGACGCGATGTTTGATTGACACAACGCTAATTGGCGGCCATTCGGGTTGTCCATAATATGCCAGGATTACAGGGATTACGCAACATGCGTGCCAAGGGTAATCAGCAGACAGAGTCAGCCGAAAAAAAATCTAGGAAAAGTCTGTGGAGGAAAATCAAATCACAAACTTGTGGCATAGTTTCGGCTGGTCGAAATAAATCACGACAAGGATTCGACGACAAGGGCACTGGGTATGTACACGCAATGATAAATCGAAAAATATTTTCACTTGTTTACACAAAACAATTCGAAGCGACAGACCAACTGGAGGACAGACTGGAAGCTTGACAAAAATGTCCGACATCTTCGGCCAACTTGGGCTTCTCCTTCTGACCAACAGAACTCAATAAAAAGTTACACAGACTCGTTGAATGGCTTTTACACTTGAAGAAAGTGCTGGAGCTACTTGTATTATAATAAATTTGTATTACCAAGAATATATTAAAAGATTTAGGATAAGTTTTCTTACTTAATTTATTTGATTATTATTATTTTGTATTTTTAATTTACCAGTAAATTTCCTTAGCTCTTTTTTGTAACTGTAAGAGGTCCTTTTAATGAACGAACAAACAGACGAGCTGCGGAGGATTACGCTGCCAATGGACAGTGACTTCTCAGACGACCCCAGGAAGCCCCCAACCAGGACCAGCCAACGAATCGAGTTGAGTAAACAACTTGCGCGTCCTTGTCCACTTTTAGTCCTTGCCACCAACACCCCATGCCCCGCATTTCAAGTGTTAATTGTGTGCGTGATTTAAGCTTTGCTCGGCGGGACTCCTCGGATCCCCTCCCATCCTGGCCACCCTCTTGACCAATTCGAATAATTGCTTTTTGATTGAGTTCAATGCTGCGGAGGCTTAACTTAAATTTGAATTCTCAATCTGGTGGCATGCGTTGAAGGCAGAGCAAGGCTATAACTTTACTCCAAACTAAGTCATGTTTTATCCCAAGGAACTTCCTCGGCCTCGAAGGGGCATATATAGGGATTATGGTGGAAAAACAGGACTCATCCAGACTCCACAGCAAACTTACAGACGTGGTCCTCGAAAAATATTGGGGATAATGCTGCCATATCTCAAGGACTATGCTGCCGCCTCCTCCGTGCATGGCATACGATATCTGGCCGAGCCAAAGATGAGGAACTTTGAGAGGTGAGATGAAATTTAAAGTTTATAATTCTTAAAAATATATATTTCTTTAATCAGAATAATCTGGCTGCTGATCCTGGTGGCCACCAGCATAGGCGCCATTGTGGTCTATGTGGATCTGAATGCTCTTTACCAATCAGTGCGCATTCAGACCACAATTAAGAACACCATGTTACCCATTTTCCGAGTGCCTTTTCCCTCGATTGCTTTGTGTCCACGAAATCGGATGAACTGGCGGGTGCTGGAGAACGGAGCTGCGGAACACTTTCTGGGAGCCAATGCCTCGGAGGTCCAGAAGGATGTCTTCATTAGGTTCTTCACTGTGGCTGCAGATCCTCACTTGGCCCGCCTTGCAGAGCTCTCCAGTTTCTTTCAGAACGAAACTCTGACCGCCAATCTTCATTTGCTGGATGGCTTGGATCTGGCAAAGGTGTACGAATATATACAGTTCAGGTGTCAGGACATTTTGCATGCCTGTCGCTGGCGAGGGAACCCAATGAATTGCTGTGAGGCCTTTGAGCTTCAGTTCACGGAATCGGGCTTGTGCTATGCCTTTAATACGGCAATCAGTCAGGCATCGCGACAGAGAGCGGTATAAATACTTTACAATATATTTTAATACAATTTTCTAAATATTTTCTATTTCATTTCCTTTAGAAAGAAGATAAATTCTACCCTCTCCGCACTCCCCAGTATGGCGAAGGCTCCGGTCTTGATGTCTTTCTGCGCCTCAACAGATCCCTAATTCGTCCTGGCAAACGGGGAGTTAATGTGATGATCAAGCAGCCGGAACAGTGGAGCGACGTTGTCCGCCATGTGCCCCATGAGGCACACACCAGGATCAGCATGGTGCCGCGACTCACGGACACCGATGAGCGCACTCGGGCTGTGGATCCTGTGGCTCGTCGCTGCATCTTTCCGGACGAAATTCATGATCCGCACTATAAGAATCTACCTGGATTTACCTATTGGGTGGGAAACTGTCGCACCAAGTGTCATCAGGAGCATGTCATCAATCTGTGCAAGTGCTCGCCACATATTTTCTTTCCCGTAACGGATAAGGGTGAGCTAAAGTTTTTAAATAAATTGTAAAAAATATTGTTAATGAAAAAACTTATTCATTTTTGTATTTTTTAGACAACTTTACAGTCTGCAAAGCCTCGGACTACAAGTGTCTCTACGATCACCGTTGTAAGTAGTATTAAGTTTAATTTAATTCAATTAAATTATATATTTATTCTCCCCTTAGTAACCTTTAGCATTGAAAGGCATCCTGACGAACAGGATTTCGTGGACAATTTGTATAAGGAAGGAATGATCTGCGACTGCTTTACCAGCTGCACTCAGCTAATATTTGAACGAGTTTTTACCACCACAACACTCGAGTAAGTTGAAAACTAATATTAATTTAATAAAAATAAATCTTTAAGTTATTTATTAGTAACAATGAAACGGATACTGAGGCGGGAACTATGCGTGTGGATATATTCTTTCAGTCCGGTTGGTTTATCCAATATCAAACCACCATGAGATTTACCTTTGTGGAGCTTTTGGGTGGGTTCAAGTCATAATTTAACTCCATTTCATATTAATTATAATTTAAATACTAAATTTCAGCAAGTTTTGGTGGCGTTATTGGCCTTTTTCTGGGCGCCTCACTTCTGAGTGCCTTCGAATTGGCCTACTACTTCTCCATTGGCCTCTATTTGTACTTGCGAGGTGAAAGAAAAAGGGAAGAACTTAAAAAAAAAAGCATTCTTACCATTCCCTTTGCTCAGAGGAAAATAACACCCACCAAAAATATTTATTAATTGATTTATTAAGTACAATATCCATGTGAGTGTTTCTTAAATAAATTCAGAAATAAATAAATAAATTAATAAATATGTATGAGCTACCAGGCATTTTTCCTTTGATTAAACGGATGCCTGATTTGTCCTTTTGGAGCCACAGGATGCTCGGCCAGATGGCTGACTTCGTTCTTCAAGTAACTCTTAAATTTCCGCCACTTGAGCCTCAATTGTTTATTCAGGACTCGGTAATATTTGTTGTCATACAGATGCATGGCCAGGCCCACTGTTAGGTAATAAACCAGCTCAAAGGCACTCACCATGGAGGCACCCAGGCAGAGGCCAAATATTCCGCCCAGATTGGCTTTAAATAAAATGGTAAGAAATACAATTATTAGGTAAATAAAAGTATTATAAAAATATTTTTAAATAACAAGATATACAACCTATTAAGTCAATTATGGTAAACTCCAGACTTGTCCTATACAAAGGCGTCGTTTCCACCTGGTAGTGCACATCCACCTTGAAGAGCTTCTGCTGTGGATCCTTGGGACTGCAAAGAAAGATATTTTAAATAATGTAGCCAGGATAAGTCAAAAGTTCTTACAGTCTGTGGGCCGACAAAGGCAACGTGGTGGTGGCCGTGTAATAGTCCAGCAGGTAGCAGTTCACCAAACAGGAACACGTCATTCCTGGCTTTGTGGCACTGAAAAGGGCATCCTCATCCCGCCGTTTGTCATAGCTGAAAATGTCTGCAACGAATTAGGAAGCATTTATATCAGGATTTAATCCTTACAAATCAGTCTTACCATTGTGACGGGCCAAGCAACGAAGGCTCGATGCATCGCATTCTTTGACTGAGAAGAAAAATAAGTGAATATATTTTTGGGGGAAAATTTGCATTTTAAGAGATATTTCTTTTTTATTATTATTATACTTTTTATAATTATTTGTAAGAAACTTTAAAGGATCCTTAACATTTATCCTGAAAAGATCAGCCTAAAAGCCTGCTATAAAATTTTGGTTAAACCTTTAATTAAAAAAAAGCAACAGATGGCGACGCAAGCATTTTCAGTAACAAGAAAGTTTTTAGTTAACTAAACAATAAACTATATACTTCTTTCTCAATAAATAAATAAATTTATATACTTATTTATTTCCATTTTTAATTAAAAAACTCACCCCTATTGTTATACAAAAAGAAAATGGGCAGCGAGCAGTTGCACAGCTGAACCAAGTAGGATTCGTGGCATCTATTCAGGCAATTGGTGAGCTGAAAGTGTTTCCCGTACTTCTTGGCCGCGTCATGGGTGTCCAGCTCAACTTGCTCATCGGCAAAGAGGCAGTTCCTCCGCTCAGATGGTATACTGCGCGTGGTCTCGTCCGTCCAGGTGAGATCCGGGCGGACTGTTACATAGGTCTCCGTATTTTGGGTCATTGAATACACAACATTGTTCAATTGATCGGGCTTCTTAATCATTATCTAATAGAGAAACATAGATATAGATATAGATTTATATCTAAAATCTAGAAAAATCTTTTAAAAATCTTCTTACATAGACATTATCGTTGGCCTGGGAATCCGGTCTCTTGAAGCTCTCGTTGATGAGCAGATCAAAGTTCAAGCCTGTGCCTTGGCCCGCCTTGGCATTGTGCCTGGGATAGAACTTGACGCCCTCCCTTTCCCTGATGGCCTTGGAGCGCGGTGATATTTCCGAATTAAAAATAAGGCAAATACCAAACTCTGTCTTCTCCGGCACAAAGAACTCGCAACAGTTAAAGGCTGAGCCACGCCACAGGCAGGACTTCGGCACCAAAATTTCATCGCAGCGCAGGGTCAAAAATATGGCCAAATCGGTGAGATTCACAAAATTCACTGCCTCTAGATTATCGTCGTCCAGCTGGCCCAAACTGGCCAAGTAGCTGCCAAAGCGCAGGGTCTCCAGACGGGACACCAGGACTGTGAAGCTCTCGACCAGATCCACGCTGGAGTTTACCGGCAGGAACTCCTGCTTGGCCGCCTCCAACTTGCTCCAATTGATGCGATTGTCCGTGCAGATTCCCACGGCGGGAAATTGGACCAGGAACACAGGATACTGCGGGTCATGAACCACTGTCTGCAGCTTCTGGGAAACAAAGCGCTCCGAGAGCAGCAGATAAAAGAAGCAGGACAAAGCCACGCTGATGATGAGGAGCACGCACCAGATGAGTCTGCCGGAGGAGCATGTATTTATTTATGCAAATTAGATATAGTAATCTTAGACTCACTTCTCCACATTATGCAACTGGGGATCGTACAAATAGCGGACGCAGTGGATCGTTGACTTCTCACAGTAACTCCGGAAGTACTCCCTCAGCAGATCCAGAAAGCACTTGTCATTGGCAGCCACGCTGCCTGCTGCCTCGACCGATTTACGAACGATGTTACCTTTGGCCATTCCGCGGAATCCCGTCGCTTCGTCACTCAATCGCACTGAGCTTTGGCCGGGAATCCGGGGAACCCTTTTATGGCCACCGGCATCGGTTCTATCCATCCATTACGGCTCACAAGCTCTGTAATTGAGTAGTTATGTTTCCGGCGGCCAATTGATAAGCGCCAACAGAAGTGGCTGTTTGGCTCATTGATTAGCCGCAGCCAAACTGCCAATTAGCCATGACTTTCCCACAGTTTCAGTTTGGAAGTCGTCGCGAAATGAGTGCGTGGAAGCCCAATGATAATGATGATGAGCCTGTGGATATCAAGAAGGGCAAGAAAAAGTCAGAGAATAGATTCGCTTCTTGTAGGAGGTGAGTTTTGGCAATTAGAAAGTTTTCTTATAACAAGTGAGTGCTAGAATTATGAATAATAATATGGCAAGAGTCGAGATAAGTGCCTTTTACCAAGGACTTTGTATGGGAAGTCATATTAAGTCTAATATATGATCCTTCCTTATACTCTGTCCTAAGCAACACAATCTATTTTAGCTCTTTTAAATTAAAATAATCCATTTTTTAGGTACGCTCGAATTCCCCTAAAACTAATCGCCGCCATCGCCACGGTCTATGTGTGCGTGCTCTCCTCGGAAAGGTATTTCTACTTCTGGGTACAGACCACCATCGAGCGCACCGATATGCATGTGTCGGAGATCAATTTTCCAGCCGTGACAATTATCCCGATGAACTTTACCAGCTTGAATCGATCGGAGAAGTCGGTGCGTTACGAAAGAGCCTTTAATCTGGTGCAGTCCGTGGTTTGGCAGACTCCGGTGGCAGCTCGCCTGAAAGCGGAGAATTTTACAGAGTTTTCCGATCTGGACGACATTAGCCTGCTGTCGTGGGACATCTCCTCCTCCTGGCAGCTCAACTGTCAGTTCTTTTTCACGGAGTGCCAGTGGCGAAGGAAAGCGGTGAACTGCTGTGACATCTTTGTGTCGGAAAAGACCTTTAATGGATTCGCCTTTGTGTTCAACTCCAAGCTGGTCGAGAATAGGGATCCCACCTGGCCGTGGTCAGTGGCTGCTTCGGGATCCCTGAGTGGACTCAATGTGAAGATCAGGCGAAAGCAGAGTCTGTATTCTGTCAATTCATTGGGGGTGAGTTCTGCCTATAAATATAAAGATTTTAAGTTAATTTATAATTCTTTCTTCAGGTCATTGTCCATGAACCTGAGCAGTACCTGGGCATGAGCATTGACTACTCCTCGGAAGATCGCATTGTGGTGCCAGTGGAGCCTCTAAGTTTTTCGGCCGAGGAAGATGTTCGAGCCCGTCCAGTTTCCATGCGACGTTGTTTCTTTGAGGTACTGGAAATATTTTTAATTAAATCGTTAAATAATATTCTCCTTTAGGATGAAATCGACGATGACACATCCCGTTCGACGTGCATTTACAAGTGTCATTATCACTACATTCTCAACAAATGCAACTGCACAATTCCTCGTATAGCGCATGCCAAGTTCAGTGAGGAAAGTATTACCGAAGCCACTGACGCAACAGGCCGCAGGATTTGTGGTGTTCAGGATTTATATTGCTTTAATAAGCACAAAAGTAGGATAATTTCATGAATATTTAAAATCTTGTGTAATAAATTATTGTTCTCTTTGTTAGTAACCCTTTTTTCCATGAGCAACATCATCGAGGAGTCCCGGAATAACAAGTTTACCACCGTTGACTGCGGCTGCTTTCCCCAGTGCAATCACACCCAGTACCACACCTCCACGTACACGGAGAAAATGAGCACCTTCACCAGCCATGCCTCGGAGATCGAGATAGATGTGTACTTTCAGGAGGAGACCCTCTTCTCCTACCGCTCCATGCTGCGCTTCACCCTCATCGATCTGATGGGTAAATGAGGGTTTTCTCCCCTTGAATTTCTGATTTTAATCGTTTCATTTTACCTTTGTGGCGCAGTTTCCTATGGAGGAATTGCTGGCCTGATCATGGGCATCTCAGTGCTGGGCGGAGTGAATGCCTTCCTGGATCGCTTTGCCTGCTGTCGTCTACCAAATGGCTCCTAGATTCAGCCAGAGACACCTGGTTTCCCACATTTTACCTGTGCCAACCTGTAATCGAATCACACAGCTCCTCCTCACCTAATTCTTGGGATGCACACACACATCAATAAATAAATGAATAAATCCAAACACAAAAGAAAACAAAGGAAACCGTATAGCTACCTGCAAGAGCAATGGAAAATTTCTGGATTTTCATAGAACATTCGGAGTATCGAATGCTTATTTCTACTACAAATAAATAAAGTTTGTTCACTGGCACCTAAAGAAATATGGAAGAAATGGAAAGCTTATATTTTTAGAAAACAAAACAAACTAAGCATGCCTTTCTTCGCGTGTATTAATACGATCCCCACATGTGCTAAGTTTGCTAAACATTTTTAAATACTTGCTTTAATTAGAAGAAAGCCGTTTAATAATTGACAAGTTGACAGAGATTAAAGGGGAGGAATCGCCTTATCGGCGGGCTGAGCCGAAGCCAGCTGCTTAGGTTATCAGATGGCATCAACACGTCCATTGTTGTCCACTTGGGCTCATCACCAGAGCATTAACAAAGGAGGAGAGAGCATAATCTATCGGCATATATTTCGGGCACTACCCTTGGAGACCGCGCAGGTACCAAGTCCACCAGCGGGGCTCGGCAATCAGACCCCGCCCGAGGGGGTATAAATAGCGGCTGTCTGGGCCTCGACAGACACAGTCTTCGCTCGATCGTTGGACCAGCAACTGAAAGGAATCCCAGAAACATGAAGGTCTTCATTGCCATCTGTGTGCTGATTAGCCTTGGCCTGGTGAGTGATCCCCGAACCGACCTAGAAAATACTTCGAATCAATAACCTTTGCGTTTTTGTTAATTAAATGAAATCTAATTAATGGCTTTCCCTTTTCAACGCAGGCCTCGGCTGACTACCGTCTGAGGAATCGCAGCGACATGCTGGCCTACCGCGAGGAGTGCGTCAAGGAGCTGGCCGTCCCGGCTGATCTCGTGGAGAAGTACCAGAAGTGGGATTACCCCAATGACTCCACCACCCAGTGCTACCTGAAGTGCGTCTTCACCAAGTGGGAGCTCTTCGACAAGACAACCGGCTTCAATGTGGAGAACATCCACCAGCAGCTGGTGGGCCATGGCGCCGACCACAACGAGGCCTTCCACGGCACCCTGGCCGCCTGTGTGGACAAGAACGAGCAGGGCTCCAATGCCTGCGAGTGGGCCTACCGCGGTGCCACCTGCCTGCTGCGTGAGAACCTGGCCCAGATCCAGAAGAGCCTGGCCCCCAAGGCCTAAGGAGGGACTTGAACTGATATAAGCATTAATTTAGTTAATAAAACTCTTTGATTTTCGTGAAAAGTATAAATGTAAAATGTATTCTCCTTAAAAATGTAGCTTGGGTTGATCCTAGGGAGCTGAGGAGGAATTTTCTAGAAGAATAAAATAATAGAATAAAATAATGTAATGTAGAAATTAACAGATTCAAAATAATTCCATAATAAATTGTGCATTGGTTTTGCAAATCTTTATAACCGAAATCCATGTATTTTTGTTCTAAAAAGAATTTCTTATCAGCTTTCCAGACGGACCTGGATCTTCGTTTATCAGAAGGCATCAACACATCCATTGTTGTCCACTTGGGCACCGCACAAAACATCATCTCTAAGTGCTCTGGTGACAAAGTAACCAAGTGCCCCATCCGCTGGTATATATATCTTGGCTCTATCTTTGGAACAGCCAGTCAACGCCGGGAATCCCGAAAAAATGAATACTTTCTTTGCCATCTGCTTGCTTCTGAGCCTAAGCCTTGTGAGTGTGTGTTTCTGGTTAATTAATTAAATCTTCCTTCCTTTGTTCTCCATGGATCCCAGGCCCTGGCTGACTACAGGCGGCGGAATCGCCATGATGTGCTCACCTACCGCGAGGAGTGCGTCCAGGAGCTGGACTTACCCGCCGATCTTGTGGAGAAATTCAAGAAGTTGGAGTATCCAAACGAAACCCGCACCCAGTGCTATTTCAAGTGCGTCTTCTCCAAGTGGGAGCTGTTCAACAACAAGACTGGCTTCAATGTGGACAACATACACCAGCAGCTGGTGAGCCAGCTCACCAACCAAAATGAGGGATTCAAGAGCGCCCTGGCAGGCTGTGTGGACAAAAATGAGCAGGGTTCTAGTGCCTGTGAGTGGGCCTATCGGGGGGCCACCTGTTTGCTGCGGGAGAACCTGGCAGAGATCCAGAAAAGCTTGGCCCCGAAGGTCTTGGATGAACCAGCACCGATATGAGCCCTCATTTAGTTAATAAACTGATTGGTTTCCCTGTAGAAATTAACTATTATTTACTTCCTTTTAATAGAATAGGAAATTACTCAAACTTAGCAAGCATTAAATGTATATTATTATTTTCCTCAGTGCTGTGCACACCTCCTGTTTTAATGGCAAATGAAACCCTACTTGTTGAGGTGAAAACTTTGGCCAAACTTTGCTCATTCGTCATGTTGCTGTACACCAGGGAGCTTGTGGCGCCGCGTCCTCCCGACCAGGGTCTGCTCCGCTTCGGAAACAATCAGCCATCTGGGCTGAGGTATCGTGAGCGGTTGCGCCTCTCGTTCGCCCACTCCAGTATCCATGGGATGCAGCACGTCTTCGGGGAGCGGCATCTCTGGCAACGCATCCTGTGGCTGACCATTGTCGTTGGCGCGGGAATTACCGGCTTTAGTTTATATTCCATGCTGAGGCATCGCCACGCTGAGCAGCAACTGGTCAGCCTGATAGACACCACCCAGCTGCCCGTTTACCACATACACTTCCCTGCCGTTGGCATCTGTCCTTGGGGCCATGTCAACTGGGAGAGAGCCCCGAGTGCGGCACTGCGATTTCTTCCCCGGAATGCGAACAAGGAGCTGCTGGAGACATTCCGTAAATTTCTGAATGTTTTAGAGGTCACTTCGTTTGCCCATTTTGGCAGGGCGACGGACTTGTCTACGAGGAATCTGACGGGATTGACTTCTATAAAAATTAAGTCTATAATTAACTACCTGGCCTACCGCTGCGATGAGCTGTTTGTCCCCGATTCCTGTGTCTTTGACGAGACTCCCTACGATTGCTGCAAGCTATTTGTGCCGGAGCAAACGGAGAAGGGGCAGTGCTTGGTCTTCAACTCCCTGATCTCGGATCAATCACAAAAGAAGCAGCTAACCAATAAGTTCTATCCGTATCGATTAAGCACCGCTGGCGAGGATTCGGGACTAAAGTTTACGCTGAATGCAAGTTATTCTTTGGTGCGAGATGGCATTATGCTGCCATTTGGAATGAATGCAAGTTGAGGTCCTTTTCTATTGAAAGTTACTCATCTAAACTCTCTCTTTCCCTCAGCTCATGATCAAGGAACCGCGTCAATGGTCCACGGAAATGATGTATCACCTTTATCCCGACACAGAGAACTTTGTGGCCGTGCATCCCATGGTCACAGAAACCTCCACAAACACCTATGAAATGAGTCCGGAGAAGAGGCGTTGTTACTTCGATGTGAGTTTATAGTAAACAGCATTAAAAACGTTATTTCCTCATTATAACGCACCCAGAACGAGCGCAATCCGTACTTTCAGAACACCACGCTGACCTATAATCGAGATAATTGCCTGGCTGTGTGCCTCCATCAGGCCGTGCTCAGTACCTGCAATTGCTCCACGCCGGTTTTCCTGCCGCCCATTGGTAAATCACAACTTTGGCAACTTTCGCTGCTCCAACTAATTATTCTCGTTCCCCCCAGAGGGCATTCGTGAGTGCGGCATTGAGGATGCCCAGTGCCTGGGCATCAATGCTGACATTTTCAGCTACGTGAAGACGGGCGACCAGGACATGTACATCAACGACTCGCGACGCGGCCACTTTTGCCACTGCCCCGACAATTGCAATTCGCTGCTGTACAAAATGACGCTCAATGTGAGGAGATTGGATTAGTAAGTGGATCTCCGCTTTTGCTTCATTAAATTCCAACAAAACCGAGTCACTTACAGCGCCAAAAACTCCACGGAGCGACTGATCAAGGCGCAGATCTACTATGGCCAACGGGTGATGACGAAGATCATCACCCAACTGAAGTACACCAATATGGATTTGCTGGCCAACTTTGGCGGCATCGTCAGTCTCTATATAGGAGCCTCCGCCCTGAGTTTTGTGGAGTTCTTCCTGGTGCTGGGCAAGCTGCTCTGGGCGCTCATCAAAGATGTCACGGAGAGTCTTAAGTCATATATTTAATAATAAAATATGTAGTTACAAGATTACTTCTGCTTGGTCTCCTGATCCGTGGGATAGCGTATGTAAATGGCCGGATGCGGCACCGTGGCCGGCGCCTCGGAGTACAGGTCCATGTAGGAGCAGCCGATGGCCAGGGCGCTGCCATCGCTGCTGAAGTTGAGCGTGGAAATGGAGGTGTCGTACTCGTGGAACTGGCACAGACGCTTCTTGTTGAACCCGTCCCAGATGTTCACGATGCCATCGGAGCCGCCAGTGGCGAAGGTCTGATAGACATTGTGGAAACTAAGCGCATTCACGGGATAGATTTGCTCGACGTTATTGTCCTTGTTGCGGTGGCACTTGAAGGCGAACTTGCGGCGCTGCACCTCCGGATCGTGATCCAGATACTCCACAGCCACACGGCCCTCGATGGAGGACATGACGTAGCCCTCCTTGTTGGGGAAGAGCCGAATGCAGCGCGTTTGGAACTTTAGCGAGGATTCGCGCTTCATGATGTAGCTGTCCATTTTGCGCAGATCCCAGATGAGCACCTTGCGATCGTTGGTGGCCACCACAATCTTCTCATCGATCACGGACATGGAGTAAACCTTGCCGTTGTTCTGCTCGTAGGTGCCGACGCAGCGCTTCTCGCGCATATCCCACAGCTTGATGCTCCTGTCCCAGCTGCCGGTGAGGATGCCGTTCACAAACTCGGCGTACTCCACGCACCTGATGGGCTCCTCGTGAGCCCCCACAACGCTCTCTGCCTGCGTGTTCACATCGAACAGCCGCACCTGCCCGTCCAAGGAGCCGCTCACCACGTGCACAATGTCCTAAAAAAGGATAGGAAGGATTAGCTGGGGACTCGGGCTAAAGCTCTATCACTCCACCCACCATGAAGGCGCAGTCCAGGATGGGCGCCTCCTTGAGGAACTTCTGGCGCATCTGGTTTGCCGGCACATCGTAGAAGCGCAAAGTGCCGTCCCAGGAGGACGCCGCCATGTATTGATTCGATTTGGGGCCAAACTTCACCGCCGAGATCAGGTCCTCGGGCGGATTGCTCAGCTTGAACTCTGGCGGATGCATCTCGTCAAGTTGGAGGTAATTAATACTTGCAAACAAAACGAATAATCAAACAAAATGGTTTTTAAAATGCAAAAAGCGGACAAATTTGCAGGCAGTGTGACCACACCGAACAGTGTGACCTCTCCGTAAACATACGGCTGCTGGTTCACAATGGTTCGAAACTTGGATGAACATCTTTTTACAGTCGCGTCCTCTTTGGGAATTTTTAAAGCCAATTGGCGCGAAATTTATATAAAAACTGAAAAGTAAATTTGATTTTCCTCACCAATAAAAAAATAAGCAAACATATGTTCTTCAATAACATTATATATATATTTTCTAGTTCAAGTTTAACAAAAACATCTACTAAACTAAGAAGATCCATTGGCATATCCTCAAAGAACCAGAAAAAATGGGACAAATATTTGGTTTACACTAAGCTACGGGGATGGGGAACACAAATGCCCTTAAATGGCATCTAGGCGTTGTTATGGAAGTACTCAATTTGGTGGTTAATGTTTTCCTATTCATGGGATTCTCCCACTTGAGCATTGGCCACTACTCCGGGTGCTGCTGCTGCTGGCTTCACTTGGTCTTCTTGCGAAAGGAACGCTGATCCGGCGCAACAGGACCATCGTCCGCGGTGCTCAGCGCAATGGCAAACTGGGCGGCATAGTAGGTGATCATGATCTGGAGCCGGGCACAGGGCAGGGGCACGCCCATGAACATGGTGACCGCGATTAGGGCGTCGGAGATCACAAACAAAATGGCTCCGATGGCACAGAACACGGTTAGGAAGCTTCTGGCGTCCACGGCGCGGGCTAGGGATCGCCACAGCATTGTGGTGATCAGGAAACAGTAGATGGGCACTCCGATGATGAGTATTTCGTCCAGTTTTTCGTGCACAAAGTAAACGACTGTTGAAAGGAGAGAGATATTAGTTACTAAACATAAAGCAAAACGAGAAAGGAAGCCAACTTCGGTTCGCCGAAGGGTAATAGGCGAACAGAAGGCAGTACTTACAAAGTGACACAACCACATAGAGTCCCATTCCGATGAGCCACTTTACGGGCTTCCAGCCAAAGGCGCTGACATAGAAGACATGCGCCACGCCAAAGGATATCATGCCAAAGGGAAACAGATTCACATTGAGCAAAGCATCACCGCCGCAGGAGAAGATCAGGCCCAACAAAATCCACAGCGAGCGGCGGTATCTGAAATGATTTAGAGAACTTTGAGTATTATGTTTGCCTTCAGAATATGGGGGGAACCTACTCCTTCTTCAGAGAGCAGCCCTTGGCCACCACATAGAACATGAGGGCCACAATGGGCAGACACTTCAACACTGTGGTCCATAGCTCACCCTGGGGGTCCCGGCGCACCAGCGAGAAGTACAGGATGAGGGTTCCCAGAAAGGGCAGCAATTTGGGAGCCTGTGTCTTAGCCTTTAATATAATAATAAAATTATAATTAAATTAAATTTAAGCAATGTATAAATTCAAGTCTATTATAATAATACAATCTCTACAGATACCACAGGTTTCTTGGGTCAAGAAAAAGCCCAGCGATTATCTCTAATCTTAGCCACAACCACGGTGGGTCCAAAATACACCCAAGCACACCACCGATTAAGAAAAATCGAACGTTCTTCAGTTCAGATTAGATTAAAGTGTTTCAGTTTGGGGCTCCCATAGCTTTGGCTTGTCCCTCGTCAAACATTTATGGTTTATGGTTTATGGAGGATGTTAATTTGCATGCCATTAGCAAGTGCTTAGTGCTTGGGGGTGGGTTATTATGAATAAGTAGCAGGTGGGGGCTGTATGTGGGTGCAACTTTCGCTTTTGCTGCAGGAGCTTTCAGAGCAATCCAGAGGAATGCAGAGAGATGGATGGCAGGATGGCAAAACAGCCGAAAGGCAGTGTGTGCAAGGTCAAGGACGAAGCTTTACATTCTTTTTATAGACCCACTTTCAGCGGTTAGATAAAGCATCCGCAGCACAAAAAGGAGGTTATCTTTTGCAGAGCTCAGAAAAAAATTATGAAAAGTTGGGTAAAATATTTAAATATTTGGGGAATTTATATTTTAGGAAGTAATAAAAAAGTCCTTTTATTTTGTATAATTTGTTTGATTTAAATTTAAAGCAAGGCAATTGCAGAATTATTTTATTTTTTCCAAGGTAAAAGCAAACAAAGAAACTAAGGTTCACATAATGAATGTAGAAGTAAACAGCCAGCAGCAAATATTTCTTTTAAATAAATTTAATCATTTAAATAGGCATGCCAGACTACACCATTTATTTTATATGGTAAATATATAACTTTTTGTTATTACACAAGTTTGTTTAATACATAAATGACCTTTAAAGTTTCAGTATATTACTTAAAATGGTAATTATATTATACATTTACTTTTATTAAACATTTTCAAAGAGCACAAGATAATTTAAATAATTAAAAACAATTAATAAGCAAATCCCAGCTGATGTCTGTGATCTCTTTCATCTGTTGTATAATTTTTCCACTTTACAATTCATAAATTTTTTTATAAATAACTTAATTTCTTCGTTCAAAGGTTGAAATCTTAAACATAGACTTGAACCTCCAAAATCACTTACGAATCGCCCGAAATCGTTCATTGCAGCAGGTAATTAGTGCAAATTACAACTATTAAGTCTGGTTAGAAGTCTGTCCAAGCTGCACTTTCACACGATTCCGATACCATATATATATATATATATATATAACTATATATATTTATACGCAGTATCACTAACGATACGAGCTCGGAATAGAAAATAAACAAAAACTGGCCGCCACCCCGCGAATGTTGAATGGAAAAGCTGGGTAAGAAAACAATGCTAATAATACTTAATAATAATAATAATAAAGTGGAAAAGAACACGTTGCGAGCGGCACGAGCAACGTCAATAAACTGAAACCGAAACTGAAAACTGAAAAGAAAACTGAGGCGTAGCGTATAAATTTTCGATTCGCTGGACAAAAGTTTCTTTCTATCCTCCGCTTTCTGGAGAGAACTCACTCACTCTTCAGGCTGGACATGTGGTGTGCAGCATGTGTATGCAGCATTCTGCAGATACACAGATACACGAACGCAGGAGGGGCAGATTGATTATTTTTTCACCTTTTGTTATTATCAGAGAGCCGAGAACTGAGAGCTTTGCTCACGCAACAGGTTAATTGAGAAACTGAGCACTGACCGCCGAAAAAAGCTTGTTTAGAATCTCACAAAATTCAATCTGAAAGATACACATGCGCAGTACCTCGCCCTCTCCCTGTATCTTTTCCAAAACAAAGCAACAATCTCTGCACACACTTTCACTTTGCCCGAAGCTTGCACTCTGGAGAAGCTACTACGCTTAGCTTTTCGTTGGACTAAAAACTTTTTCGCCAGCTTATTTTGGCCAAAAAGTTCATTCCCTAACGAGTTGTGGCATTTTTCAGGCGTGCGGAAAAATTCCTCAACGCTCGCACAGAATTTCCACATAAAATTTAAGATTAGAAAAGTGAAAAAAACAATATAAATATTTAAGAGCAACGGTAAGTCCAAGGGTGAAGCCTGAAAGTGGGCCTAACAAAAACCTAGAAAGTGTAGAAAGACCTCCCCCAAGGGGGAAATCCTTGTGGCGGAAAATTGTGTATCCCTTGGACCCCACACAAGGGCTTCCTGTAAGCAAATATACACACTCCTGTAAAGGCCAAGGAGGCGAGGTGCTGAAAATTAAAGCCAGTGTCCAGAGTGACACACATAAAGCGACGAAGCAGCTGTTGTGGCAAATGGTGTACACTCCTCATAAATGCCATAAATTATGCAAAGTAAAATTATGGTAATGCTTTGAGCCAGAAAAAGGCAAGAGTGCGCGAGCCTTGCCAAGAAGGGCTGACACACACACACACCCAAGCACTTGACCTCCAAGGAAAGCCAAGAGCCAAGACAGGGCACACACTCGAGATACTGCAGGGACATGGAAATGGACGTGGACGTGGGCTCACGTACCAGAGACATCCGCCCCCTCGCACAAGTGCACGTTGAACTTGAGAAAATATATATTTTCCGCCCTAAATCGATGGCAGAATCTCCAAGGAACGCCCACATCAAACTGGGTTGCATTTAAATTTAGGAAAATCGTTTGGAAGGGATTATCTTGATTGAGATTTTAATGTGTCACTTTTGGGGGGCTTTGAATTATGCAACAAAGTTGTAGAATATATTCTTGCTTTATCTTAGAGGTGACCTAAAAATCATAAAATATGAAAAATCAATCAATCCAGAAGTAATTACTTAATTTAGGGTCAAGGCTTTATAAAGCATGTTCTAAAATTCAAATTCCTAAAACTTAATAATCCAAAATAAAAGAACATAATAAGCTCAAGTAGATTGGTAACTATTTTACGGATATTTTGTTAATAATAATTGAATTCCTTGCCAATAATTGAAATGTCCCCACTAAGTCCTCTGTTCAATCCCCGAAATAGATCGCGTAGAAAAGGCAACCCAGCAGCAGCACGCGACATGGCGTGTCCCTTCTTCCGGCGAGCGGACTCGCTAACACGCCAGCCCTCGGTCATCGCCGAACCTGGCACCCATTGGGCCCTGGAGGATGAGGACGTCTCGGACGACGCTCTGACCCTCACGCACCTGCAAATGGCCATCCAGCTGCTGACGGCGCCGTCAAATGAGGATCTCAACACGGCCGTCACCTCGCTGATAGCCAAGTATCGCCAGAACTGGCCCAACATACACAAGCTGTGAGTCTAATCCCTTCCAGAAACTGAAAACAAATACCAAAGTACAATCTCCACTCTAGAAAATTGGATCCACAAACCTTCAAGAGCTGCGCCAACTATGACTACTTGGCCGACATCCAGGAGCTGCTCCTTAAGATGGACGAGGCCAGTGCCAGCGAGATCCTGGTGCTGCTGGGAGAGGAGCTAATTACCTGCTGCTGCACTGGAATCATTGAGCGGGCCTTCCGCTGCCTGGGCACAGATCTGCAGGAGTTCCTGGGCTCCCTCGATGGCGTTTACGATGTACTCAAGCTGCAGGAGGTGAGTTTCCTTGGTATTTTCCTATAAATATATTCATAAATAATGGTTGTAACGATCCCCAGGAGGATGTGACCGACACTGGCTTTGTGTGCGCCGGCGAGGGCGAGCTCATCTTCACCTCGGAGCGTCCAGTGATCGCCTGGCTGCTCCTGGGCTCGCTGAAGGCCCTCACCCGGATGCTGTACAAAGTGGATGTGAACATCAAGATCGAGCCCGTGGAGGGCGATGCCCGGCGCTATCGCTACCTGTTCTCGCTGGTCAAGGACAACGCCCAGACCATGCTCATGGGTCGGCCCACGCTGGTGAGCAAGACCATACCGGAGACGGTGCAGCGGAGCAACTCGAGCAACGCCTCCGATCTGCAGATGAACTCGTCGAGCTTCTGCAAGATGTTCCCCTGGCACTTCATCATGAACGAGCAGCTGGAGCTGGTGCAGCTGGGCAGGGGCTTCAGCAAGCTGTATAAGCCGTACTTGGCGGACTTTGGCTGCCAGGCGAGCACCTACTTTGACTTCAAGCGGCCCAAGGGACTGACCATGAAGTTCCGGGACATTGTCAGGCGCACCTACACGCCCTTCCTGATCGGCCTGAACAGTCCTCCTGGTGTGTCAGACTTCCCAGCCATCGGCCTGGAGATCAAGGGTCAGATGGTGCACTGCCCGGAGTCCAACTCGCTGCTCTTCATTGGTTCCCCCTTCCTAGACGGTCTGGATGGACTCACTTGCAATGGACTCTTCATATCGGACATCCCATTGCACGACGCCACCCGGGAGGTGATCCTGGTGGGAGAGCAGGCTCGGGCACAGGATGGATTACGCCGGCGCATGGACAAGCTGAAGAGCAGCATCGAGGAGGCCAATTCGGCGGTGACCAAGGAGCGAAAGAAGAACGTCAGCCTGCTGCATCTCATCTTTCCCGCTGAGATCGCCGAGAAGCTCTGGCTGGGCTCGTCCATCGATGCCAAGACCTATCCGGATGTGACGATCCTCTTCAGCGACATTGTGGGCTTCACCAGCATCTGCTCGCGGGCCACGCCCTTTATGGTGATCAGCATGCTGGAGGGATTGTACAAGGACTTTGACGAGTTCTGCGACTTCTTCGACGTGTACAAGGTGGAGACTATCGGGGATGCCTACTGCGTGGCCAGTGGCCTCCATCGCGCCTCCATTTACGACGCCCACAAGGTGGCCTGGATGGCCCTCAAGATGATCGATGCCTGCTCGAAGCACATCACCCACGACGGCGAGCAAATCAAAATGCGGATTGGCCTGCACACGGGCACTGTTCTGGCCGGTGTGGTGGGCAGGAAGATGCCCAGGTATTGCCTCTTCGGGCACAGCGTCACCATTGCCAACAAGTTTGAGTCGGGAAGTGAGGCCCTGAAGATCAACGTCAGTCCCACTACCAAGGAGTAAGGATTTATCTCTGTTTTAGCAGGGAATATCTACTGATTTCAATCTTTTCCAGGTGGCTGACCAAGCACGAGGGCTTCGACTTTGACCTGCAGCCACGCGATCCTGCGTTCCTGCCCAAGGAGTTCCCCAATCCTGGCGGCAGCGAGACCTGCTACTTCCTCGAGGGCTACCGCAATCCGGCTTTGGACAGCCAACTGCCGCTGGTGGAGCACATCAATGCGGCCATGAAGACCATATCCGAGGGCGGCGATGCCTAGGAACCGAATCTCCCCTAGAAACCCACGCTCAGTAGTCGTAGTTCGGTGCACTTGTATTGTGGTTTTTGCCTGTTGTCCTGCTTAGCCTAAAAACAATAAACTCAAGCATATTCCAGCACACTTTATTGGTAGCCAAGATCCTTTGGGGGGGTCCTCAAGCGGCCTTCTTGTTGGCCTCCTCCTGCTTGGCCCGCACGAAGGCCTTCACCTTGTCGCCGATCTTGCTGGCCATGAGGCACTGGTGTCCCCGGAAGGCCCACTCGTCGACGCTGCTCTTCTGCGAGTTGTTGTCGATGCAGCCTTCGGCAATGCGAAGAGCCTCCTCCTCGGTCAGATCCATCTTGAACTGCTTGGCCAGGCGATCGGCATGGTAGCCCTCGTGCTCGCAGAAGATGTCCAGCTTGGTGGCCGTGCAGGTGAGGTACTTGCGCACATCCTCCTCGTCGGGGAAGACCAGCTGCTTCAGCTGGTTGATCTGATCGGAGCTCAGGGGATGCTCCTTCAGGCACTCCACACGGATCTTCTTGATGTCCTCGCTGGACTTGGGCTTCCACTCGCCATCGGCATGGGCCTGAAAAACAGAGTTGATTAATTAAATAATTATTAGAGATTGAAACGTAGGATTAAAGTATTTTATTTGTTGTTCATTATTTACTAATTTAAAATATATTCAAAACTATTTCTTTAAAAAATCTGCAGTTGTAATTGTCAATTTTTTGGGTCTGCAAAATTCGTATCTCGGAGTTTTGATTTATTTATTTATTTATTTACATATTATTTTATATACCTAACAATCTTGTGTATTCTAAACTTTTATTTAAAATTCCCTAACAGAAGTTCAATCGTCTTAGAGGTTGAATTATGAAAAATAAATAAAATACTCGTAGGTTTTTCCTAAAGTTGCTACAATTGTTGATATCTATTTTTAGCTATGGAAAAGTATTCTTAGAAAAATGATAATTAGCATGAAAAGCTTTTGGAAAGCTTTAATCAAGAACAGCATTCGTAATTCATATTTAATTGTTAATGTCAAGGCATTTATTAGTGAATTAGAGAGAAAAAAGTTGAGAAAATTACACATAATAATAAATTCTATTTAAATTTGTATGCGACTATTTGGCTTTGCCTTTTCTAGGTAATAAAATAATACATTTTCTATTTAAATATATATTTAATTTATTAAATATTTGTAAAGTTTCATTATGCATTCTTATATAGATCACAAGTTCCAAAAATATATCCCTTTCTTTAATCAATTTATGTTTCATTTTTGTTTTGTTTGCCTTGCAGTTTCTCGCTATTTAATTCCGATTTAATGCATTTAATGGATTTTCCATATTTTCTATAATATACACACCACAGCACACAGGGCCAGAGCAACTATCAGATACTTGAGCATATTTTAATTACTATATAGAGACACGATCGCGACAGAGTTGATATTACAGACTGAGGCGCCGTTGGGAAGGCTGCCTGGCTTTATAGCCGATCTCCGATCGTGGGCTGTGCTCTCCTTAGACTCTTCTCTGTGTCAAGAGTTCAGCGATAAGACTAAGGCACTCTGGTCCGCTGATAAGTCAGGAATGGAAGCCAGACTCCGACTGGAATCGAATCATTTGCTCAGCTCTATTTGCTGCGCGAAACTTGTTTTCCTGATTAACTTGTTTATTGAATAGATTTTGCGATTATTCACCGCAAGTACGAGTAGTGGGTTAAAGTGGGACTTACACTTTTGCATTCACCTGTAAAGATGCTTTATCTCTTCACAGATCATTCATTAGGTTTGGAAGCTATTTCCTGGTTCAATGGAAAAGCTCAAAAGGGTTTGCTAATAAATTAAGTGGATTTTCTAGGGGTTTAATAGGTGCACTTGGAATTATTTTAATTGAAAATATTGCAGAGAATTTGTAAAACAAAATGTTTGCTTGATATATTAGAAGGCTTTTTAGTTTTTAATTGATATATTTAATTTAAAAATCTATTAAAATCAATTCTATGTTAATCCTTCTTCTTCTGAAATCTTTTCATTATCATAACACAATTTATAAATTATATATTAAACCCAGCATCAGTTAATTACATTTCTTTGTTTCCATTTCAAATAAAATACAACAAATTCTTGAATATAAAAATTGTTTCAATTATTTCTCTGTATCTCCGCTCGTAAAAAACTGCCTTTTCGCCATGACATTGCACTTGACCCCTTATCAGCTACATGGGATTTCCGATTGCCCAAATACAGAGACATAAACCCTATATTGCCAACCGCTGATAAGGCAGCTCGCTTTCACCCATCGTCACGGGTGAGTTTCAGGAGCAATTCAAGTGGCCAACTGTCAATCCGACGGCCATTATGCAAGCCCATGCAATCGTGTTTAATTAAATCAAATAAAATTCACAGCTGGCTGTCGAGTTCAAAATTAAATACGGCCCGAGGCCACGGAGAGATGTCATTACGCCGGGATGATTTCAAGCACTATATATGTGAACAGTGGCGGTTGAAATAATAGGAATAAAAAACACAGTTTGGGTGTCAGTTTTATACAGAGTATTTTCGTTAATTTAGAGCTCTTTTAAGTGTATAAAAGTTACCTTAAAATGTGAAATATTTGCTTACAAAATGCAGCTAAGCTAACTTCGGTAAGCCTTCGTTTTTATATCCTTTGAGATTGCCTAAAGATTGCTACACATTTAATACAATTTTTAGAATACTTTTAAAGTCCAAACAAAATATTTTTAATATTTTTAAGACCTATTTTTACGATCTCAACTGTACTCAACATGTTGTAGTTTTATAAAATAAGCGCCAGGCCTCTGGTTCGCTGGGAACTAATAACAGTTGCCTCAAAGGGACGTCCTTCCTGCTCTCTCCCATTCACAAACTATTATTATTATTATTCAGAGAAGGCGCGTCCTTAACTGAGGGTTAGATAACAGGGTAAAAAATAAGTACAGAAGCGGAGAGGGCCTGTCGGAATCGGAAACAGTGTTTATAACGAGTATAACCCAAACAATGGTCATGATTACCATCTCGTTCTCAATTTCTCTCCCCAGGCCAGGCCCTCTGTTATCCTCCTTCTTTTTGTTGGGTTATTAGGAAAATTATACAAAATATATATACAAGAGGCTGTTGAGGTGAAAATTATATTAACACCCCCAGGGGAGAGGGGCAGAGCGTGTCAATGGCCAAAGAGTCAGGGAGGCGTCAGGTTACTGGGATTGGAAAACTGCAGTTACCGATCTCTCAGAGGCGGGTGTCAAATGTTCCAATGCCCCGGAATTCGCAATATTGTATAAACTGTCAGCTTCTTTAGCCAATTGTTTGAAATTTGAGTTTCCTGTTTTGAAGGACATAGAATGGGAATGTGAATGTGATATCAGGCTTTTTATAGACTGCCTATATTAGAAGGTACGTCCTTCGTCCTTTGTTCATTTTGGCGTGTGTCATATGAGAGTCTTTTTATGACAGATTAATGTAAAGGTAAATAAATGGTTAGCTAGTTTTTGGTAAAGAAGATTTCAAGTTATAACAGAAAATATTTCACTACTTTTTGAGTTTCCCATAAATAAATTTTGCTTACAAATCATCCTTTTATTTGCTTTGCTATAAACATAGTTTTCAGAGTAGAAATTGGCAAGCTTCTATATTTTCCATTACCTAAACAATTTATATTTCCTTTAACGAAACGTAATAGAAACATAAAGTATAGAAAAATAATATTCTAGGAGATTTTAACTTCCAGGTATTATTTCCTTTGTGTTTCTTTTTTAAATTAAAAACTTGAAGAAAAGTATAAATTGTTCCCTGTTCTGCATATGACACAAGACAATTCTAGCAACTTCTTGCTGGCAGCCAGATATTCTTTTTCTTTTTTTTCAGGTAACAAAATGGCAGCCGCAAAAAGTTTGCTTGAACTTTTAACAAAATTTCACGTTTCCATGAGTTTCCGGTTGGTGCCGCCTTCGCCTTCGTCTTTGCCCCCGACAGAGGCAGAGAGGCAAAGAGAGAGCACTTCCGGCACAAGAAAAGCAAAATGTAATTTCATGGCTCGCTGAACGAATCCGAATACATGAGAGTTCAAAGTTTCAGCTTGTTGCGACGACGAGGAGACTGTCACAGGATGCTGGCAGGACTTGAAAGCGCAGGAAGGAAGTTATTTAATGAGATTTTCTTGACGTCAAAGATAAGTCGAAGGAGCGATATTCTTCGTGGCCAGTGGAAATCTGTAAAACAATATGCAAAGAAGGCTCGATGCCTTCGACGAGGGTGTGTGTGTGTGTGCGTCTGCAGAGTCCATTCTGCGGAGGATTGAAAGGATGAGCGTAGGAAAGCAGGAGGGCAGGACAATTGTTGCACACACTTGAAATTAAATTAACTTTTTTTCGACCGTCGCCAGCCTGCATTGTTCAGAAAATCCAGCCAAAGGCCGCTGTTCCTGACAGTTCCAAGTTGCCAGCGGTTGGGCATCTGCTCTTGCTACTATGTGGAGAGGCCTTACAGAACTAGAGACATCGGGGCATTGGCTTGGGTTCCGTTGGGGTCGTGTGCGGCACCCGAAAAGAAATCAAAAAACAAACACAAATCGCCATCGAATCGCATGAATGGGGCAATGACGCAAGGAAATCTCATTAGCCGCAATGTCTTCAAGTTTCAGTTTATAATTTTTACATTATTTCATTGGGTTTTCTGTTTGTTTTTCGCTGCTGGAAAGATCTTTCTCTGTATACATTTTTTCGGTGGTTTCTTGATCAAATAATTTTGCGGCCACTGCATGTTAAATATTTGTCAACATTTTAAAGGCACTTTTTCCTTTGTCTCCCCCGGTCCAGCCTCTTCCCCTTTTTTTTTTTGCCTTTAACTGACTCAATCAGAAGCAGTCGCTGGGCACTTGAGCTGCGGCTGGGAGACGGAGTCGAAGTCGGAGCCATCAAAAGACCAGGGAGCAGGGAGACCAGTGAGATGACCAGCAGCAAAAGTGGCCAAGTGGCCGAGCTAAGTAAAGTAGCAATGAATGATGATCCCCGGCGATATTTCAACTTTCCTCGAGACCGAGATCCCCCAGCCAGCGGCTACTTATTACACCGCCGTCAACACATTCAATTCATGTCCAAGATCTGGGTTTTTCTTAACGAGATCTAATGATTTTTGTTGTATATAAAATACAGCCTTTGAATACTCTTTTGAGTTTATGATAATGTTGTATTTTTTAAGGGTTTTTAAAGGGTTCTTGGGAAAGGTATTTTTTTAAATTAGTTTCATTTGGTGGAGAAAACTTCTTGCAGACTCCATAAAAACAAAGTAAACATTTTATTTATTAGATATTGAAACGTAGGATTCAAGTATTTTAATTTCAGTACATTATTTACTAATTTAAAATATATTTAAAACAATTTCTGTAAAAAATATGCATTTGCTTTACACTTTTTTAAGCCCTTTCAGGACACTCTACTTTCAGTCAGAAGCTTAAAATCTATTGAAGGAGTCGTTTCCGGCCCTATAATATATCATATATATTCTTGATCAGCATCATCAGGCGCATCTTTCTAGACATGTCCCCAAATAAAAATTTTTGTGTCATTTTTTCGAAAAAACTGTAAGGGGTTACATCATTAAAATTGTCAAAAATTCCAAAAAAAAATTGAAGTTCTTAAATGTTTAATCTTTAAATGCAGATTTGTTAGGCTAATAAAAATTAGTATAACAAAGCTTTCCGATTGGAAATTAAAGCATTTTTGGCTAAGTTATGAAAGATCAAAAATTCGCTTTCTGTTAGAATTGCCAATTTTTTGGGTCTGCAAAATTCGTATCCCGAAGTTAGTTTTCTTAATTTTTATTTATATATATAAAAGATATACATAAACCCTTAGCCCTTATAGTCCTTGTCTTTGGAGTATTTCCTAAACAATCCTTAATACCCCCAAAAGCAACTGTTTACCGCCCTGCCTTTGAGTATCCTTTTTGAAACCGGTTGGATTTTAATGAATATACAAAGTACTTCCTTTTCATAGAGCATTTATAATTCCTCGTATCTCTTTTGATTGATTTCCATTTCTGGCTACGATTTTATTTTGTTGATTCCATTCCATTTCCATTGTTGTTGCCATGCTGCGCATGTTGCCTTGGCTGTTGATTATTATTATTATGTGTGCGAGTGTGTATGTGCGCCTTATATTGTTTGTATTGGGCCGCTGCTACACCTCCACCCTTTGCCTCAGGGCAGCCCCCTACCACCATCCCTTCCCTCTCCTTTCACGGGGGCAGTTCAAGCGTTAAGAGAGGCAGCCAAAGCGACGACATAATGGACATGTTTCAGCTTTTGTTGTTGCAAGAACACAGCAAAGAAAATGCTTTATTATTTGTTAATTGGATTTGTTTTTAATAAAATTTAACATTTAATTTCAATTAAAAAGTATTATTAATTATTATTTAATACAAAATTTAATTTGCTTGAAGAAGACGATATTTAAATGTATTTTTATGGTGTGATCTATGGGCGAGACATTCAACTTTCAATTTGTTATTTAAGGTCAGAATATGATACATTTATATTAAAGTTAACAATATTTTCGGTAAGATATTGATTTAAATATCTTCGTAGCTATATCTTATTCGACTTCTCCTCTCAACATACAACCGTAATTCAACTGTGACAAAAGCAATCTCGTTTTCCTTTATTTCCAAAGACCTAACACCTTGTCTAAGTCAATTATTTTAACTCCTTGATATAATTTTAATCGAAAATATATTTTTAAATGAAAGTTTATCCACTTTTCTCCATGTGCATAAGCCGCTGAGCAGTCGAAGTTGTCAGCTTCAGTGCTGCTCAACTAATTTGCATATTTGGTCGCAGTAAAAACACTTTATAAGTGGCCACCCAAGGGGGAGCTCTGTCCCCCTCGTGGCTATATGTTCGTGTACATATAGAGGCGCACTTTAAACAAAGTTAAAATGCGAGAAATTGGCCCTGCGCAAAAACACCAGTAGCTGTGGCTGGCTCCTAGCCTGCTCCCAGCTCCCAGTTCCTGGCCATTTACTGTTGCCAACGACTGTGGCCGTCGACGTCAGCGGATCTGGAACTGCCCCCTAGCTTCTCTCTCTCAGTGTGCGTTGGTGTGTGTGTGTGTGAGCCCTAAGGACCTGCACAGACACAGACACAGACAGACTGGAAACTTGTTTCTTTTGGCCCAAAAGTTGAACAACATTGTTGCCGCTTTATGTTCTACTCTCCGCAAGTGCAAGTGTGTCTGTGAGAGAGAGGTTCCTGGCTCCGCCTCCGGCAATGGGCGGAGCCTTTCCACAGGCAAATCTCTGAGAGAAATTTCCTAATGAACGAGATGGAGGACAGACGCGCGCAGTGTTCCCGCCTCAGTCGCACGTTCGCTGGAAGGGAGCACGCGTGTCCTTTCGGTTTGTTTCAATTGCAATAAATTTGTAACATTCTAATAGGCCAACTTCCAGCTGCCGCCCACCACCCAAAGGAGAATTAAATAAAAAAAAACAAGGCAGACCTTATGTATGTACCTCAATGGTTATGTATTATAGCAACTGGATATTTTTAATAGCATATTTATGAAGTCCACACCCCCAGGTGTATGTATTTAATTTATAGAGTTTTGTATCTTATTTAATTCATCATTTTAAGAGCCTAATTAAATTAAACTTCTAGGTAATTAATAAGAGAAACAGACCTATGAGGGATACTAATCAATATTTATCAACATCTCCTTAGATTTCTTTTAGTTTATTAAATAAATAATGATTTCTTAAACGAAAAATATTTTAACTAAGTTAACGTTTGCTTTCATTCATTTTTTTAATGTATAAATATCAATTTAAATTTACAAAATTGTATCTACATTTATATTAATATTCACATTTTAAGGTTTTTGAAGATTTACCAATAAACAACACCATCTTCATAGTCAAACTACTAAGATTTATGTTTCTAAATAATCTAAAGAACAACTAAAGTTGTAATACGTAGATTTCTTTATAAAAACTATTTTATTCTTTGAATTATAATATTATTTATAGATGATATTAATAATATTAAAGAAGACTATAAGTAAATTACAAGTTTCTTTAACAAATTTAAATAATTAAATGGCAAACAATTAAATTACCAAAGCAATTTATAAATCTTTGAGAATTATGGAAAACATTGTCCTGGTGATTATCAGAAAATGTTGAAATCGTCAGCAAAGGATACTGATAAAGACAGGAAAAAAGGACTCTTTAAGAATCTCTTTTTCAAACCCATTTCTAAATTAAAGAGTCACAAGTCCTAAGATAAAACTATAAAATACAAGCAACTTGACTTGTAAATAAAATTACCCCCTGAGTTTCCTCTAACAAACCCCCCATAAATCCCCCCCAGTTAGCTCTCATTTGTAGTTTTTTTTTATCCTTTGCATTATTTCAAATATAATGAACAAATAAACAATTATTTTGTGTACCACCAGCACTCGTTGCGTTTTATTCATGGAGATTTTAGCACACACTCCAGACAGCTGGAAATGAAAGACAAGTGGCAGTGTGCCAAAAAGCCAGAAACTTTAGGGTTTTAGTTGCCGCCGAAAGGGGGAGGGGCGGGCCTTTTTAACCCCTCGCTGGCACTCGACGAAGAGCAACAAGAGTTGCGAGAGTGTGTGGCTTTTTTTTCCCCCATTTCGGCCACGGAGGAAGCCATGCCAACCAGAGGCGAGGTCGCAACAACAACGCTTTTTGGTTGGCCAAAGCCATTAAAGCGGGGCCCCCAGAAAAGCTCTCTCACCGGCACACTTACACACACTGACACACACTCTGGCACACTGTGAAACAAAGGCGGCACAAAGAAAATGAAAGAAACGCGACGGAGCAACCACCAATACCAGCAAAGCCAACCCCCTGCCAGAGCACGGCATTGCGTATACGCCGCGTTGCCGTTGCCGTCGCCGACGCCGCCTGGCCGCCTCGAGTGCACAATTTTGTATACAGTACCCAAAATTAGATTTTGAAACTTTTTTCTTAATTGCCAGCCTCTGTCTGCGTCGCTGTCGCTGCCTCCGCCGCTGCCTGGGCTGCTGCCTACGCCGACGCAGGGCAGGCAGCTGCTGCTGCCGCTGCTGCTGTGCCACACAAAGGTGGTTGCAACACTCTCTGAATTATTTTTCCCACATCTATGTACATACACATATATATACTTTCAACCCTCGTTGGCCCGAAGGGGCCTTTGTATTGGTAAATGTTGCCGCTTGTGCCGCCATTGCTGCTGCTCCGCCACCACCACCGCCGCCGCTGCTGCTTCTGCTGTTGCTGCTGCTGCGCTGCTCTGTGGCTTTTTGGCCAAAAAGTTGAATCAGTTGCAACCGAGGCCTCAGTGTGTCATGTCGTCCGTGCGGGTGATCTTTGAGCAATAAAACTATAATGATAAACATGAAAACATAATGCCAGTTCCCCAGAAATAAACAGAGAAACCAAAACGAAACAAAATCAAAAACTAAAGTGTGGTGGCAAGTGTCTCGTTGCAGAACTCTCGAGTTCTTAAATAAAATTTGTAATAGTTAAAAAAGAGAAGCTAATAAAAAACTATAAACATGAGTCTGCCGTCGGGCGTGGACATGCAGAATCTGATGTCGCAGCATCCCGTTTTGGGCGCTCTTCCGCCCGCCTTCTTCCTTCGCGCCGCCTCGGAAAGATACCAGAGAACGCCCAAATGTGCCCGCTGCCGGAACCATGGAGTGGTACGTCTGGCGAGGATTTGGCCCGGCCGAATTTCGGTTTTTTACTTAACAAGGTTCTGGTTTGCAGGTCAGCGCCTTGAAGGGCCACAAGCGCTACTGCCGCTGGCGGGACTGTGTCTGCGCCAAATGCACACTGATCGCGGAACGTCAGCGGGTGATGGCCGCTCAGGTGGGTTTTTCTAACTTTATTTATATGAAATTAGGCAAGGATTTAGTGAAGAAGTTAACTACATTTAAATGTTAGTGAAATAAACCCATTGAATTTATAAAACTGAAAAGAATAGGTTGCTTTAACAACTTTTTCTAAGCGATCAATTTCAGGGTTTTAATAGCTTAGATTTATACTTTTCTGTTATAAAAGCCAAGTACCTCTTTAACTACTTGTTTTTCATATTGCTAACAAATTGAAGTTAGTAATTAAACCTTAACATATTCAAAAACAGCTATAACTCATATTTTACAAATAAAATAACAGAAATATATATTTCTTGATCCTAAAAAAGGCGTTTTCAATGCTGGACAAAGTTTTCTAAAAGAGTCTTAAGCCCCAAATATAATTTTCTACTAAAACAAACTTCATATTAATAAAATTATAGATCAACCTGTTTATATTTTACCTTAAACTTAGTTTTAAACCCTTTTCATCCATTTTAGAGAAACTTAATAAAACTTTTACTCAATTTCTTGTTAAAAAGACTTCAAATTCCTATAACCATTCTTAAAAAAATCGTTTAAGCATTATTTTATTACCATAAACTTCCCAAAACATTCACACTTAATAATCCTAAGTCCACTTCTCTTATTAATCCCTCATCGTGTTAAATTTTTCATTTACTAAAAGGTCAAATTTCCTCCAATTTCCTATTTCCCTCTCTTCCAGGTCGCCCTGCGTCGCCAGCAAGCCCAGGAGGAGAACGAGGCCCGCGAACTGGGACTCCTGTACACCTCGGTTCCTGGCCAGCAGAATGGCAACAGCGATAGTGCCACCCCCACGCCACATAGTCCCAATCACAGTGGCAGCGGAGGATCGGCCAATGGAGGTTCCGGTCAGAACGGCGTCTTCCACGGCGGCATACCCTCGCCGCCCAGCGACGGCTTCGAGGCTAGCTCCACTCCCAATCACCACCAGCCGCAGCAGCAGCAGTCCCAGCACCACCACCACCAGCAGCCACATCCTCAGCAGCAGCAGCAGCACCAGCTTGGCCACCATTCCCAGCAGTCGCAGCGCTTCAATGGCAACGAGTCCGACACGGAAGGTCGCACCCGCTCGGAGCACCTCAGCGTTGGCTTTTCGCCCACAAGAACCGAGCTGGACGAGAGTCCCGGTAAGTTTGCACAAGCAAATAATATTTGTGGTAGATTTTGCACAGAGAAAAATCAGATTTTATACAGAAAGTGGGGGAGTTCTGGGGGCAAAGGTGGATAGAAAGGTGTCTTAATTTGGGAGAGTTTAAATAATAATCGGAAAATAAGATTTGGTACGAATTGTGGATACATTTTAATCAAGGTAGAATAATATTAATGATAACAAAGGTTTATTAAAGTCACTAAGTTATTTATTGCTAACGAATTAAGAGAATAATTCTTCAAGTTGTGTTTAGTTAAATATAGATTTTCGTTCCGTGTAGTTACCTTCCCTCACCATTTCCCGCACCTTAAAAAGCCCTTTTCGCCTGGCCTCCTCCCCAAGTGGGCTTCAGATTCTTGGGGGGCATACGTTGAGCGCGTGTTAAGAAAAATTTGTTTTCGATTGTTCAGAAATCAACGGTGCATAAAGTGCCACACTCGCGGTTGCATGTGCATAGCTGCCAGCGTGTGTGCAGAGTGAGTGTGTGTGGGGTGTGTGGGGTGTAGGTGTTGTTTTGACAAAGACTTAGCCAGCCAAGTTGCAGTCTAAGCACTTTGCCAAACGGCGCATAAAAATGTCCTGGGGTTGTGATTAAGTTGAAGGAAACCAGGACTCGGGAAGGACCTTTACGAGTTCAAATTGCAACAATTAAGTTAAAGTCCTCGTTAAGGAGTCAGCACTTGACTTGGCCGCCCCTTAGCAGGAAGTATTTTATAAAAAAGGGTGTGAATTTATTAAAGAAATGTTCAAGAAATTAAATTTTGAATTAAAAGATGATTTGAGTGCCTTACATTTTACTAGAAAATTATTTACAAAATACATACAATACATAAACATTATTTTACCTAAAAACAAAAAACTATTTTACAATAAAACTCTCTAGAGAATCCTAAAACACTTCCCACCCAAAGAGTTTCTCACAAGAATTCCACAATTATTTTCCCCTTCAAAGGAAAACCCCCTCAAAGATCGAACAATAAAAGTGATTGTAACATTATCCAATATTATTGTGTATTATCCCGACTAAGCCAATCAATTTTGAACCAGATTGCCTTACAAAAACTCGACTCCCCTCTTTTACAAATCAAATGCCAAACAGTTACAAAGTCTGGCGGGGGCAGAAGGATATCAAGGACCTGTCCTCACTCCCAGTCATTAGGACTGCTATCTGCTGCCAGGGGTAAGACAAGACCAAGCTGAGGGTCCCTGGACAGGGAAGAAACGTGAGATACTCCCCCGTGTGGTGGGCTCACTTGTCCTTGTTTGTGCGTCTTTTTTACGAGAAAGAAAAACACAGAAGGATTCTCACGCGAATCAATCGGAGGAGAGAGCCGAGGAACCTGTCTATATTTAAGGTACTCGACTCCCTTTTTATTTGCAATGAAATCCAAGACGATTTCACGCTTGAATTTTTATTTTCGGTTGCCGCTGCGATTGGATATATTATATATTGGTATCCACGCACCCCTCAAACTTAATTAAATTTTCACTGCGGCTTCGTCAACTGCAGAATCAAACGAACAAAAAAGGAAACCAAAGAGCCGAAGGTAGAGGAAAACGAAAAAAAAATATCATATAGCTTGTTTCATTTCTGAACAAACAATAAATAAAAACCAGCAGGTTGTCCCACGTTGGCATGTCAACGCATCCTGCGCATCCTTCTCGGTGTTTGCGATTCCCGTGATTACATTTTTCCCATTTCTACATTTGATACTTTTATTTGCTCCGAACTCTGTCAAGTGGAAAACCGCATCAGTTTTCACTTTGCTACCTGGCTTATATGGGGAGGGAAACACATTAGGGATATGCCTCATTCTTAATAGGATAATTGGTAAATAGATTTAGGAATTCCATCAAACGAAGCTGAAGATTGAAGTGAATGGATACTTGATTTATAGATAAATATATTTAAATAAATAAATAATTTCATATTTAAATAATTACAATTTTGCAATTTTCTTTTGTCAAGAAACTAATCCCAAAAATTTCTCCTCTCCTGTATCCTTTCAGTTTCCAAACGCGGCGCAGCCTTATCCAATGAAACCGACCAGGACACTGGCTCTGAGTCGGGTTCCCCGAGCAGTCCGCGGCCCAAGGTGGCTGGACTCTTCAATCTGACCGCCAGCCTGTCGCCCGCCCGCACCGGTCCTCCCAGCTCGCCGGAGTCTGACCTGGATGTGGATTCGGCGCCGGATGAGGCCACGCCCGAGAATCTCAGCCTCAAGAAAGAGGACAGCCAGTCGCCGCCCAACACGCCCGCCGAGAATCTTCACTTGCTGCGCTCCTTCGGCGGCAGCCATGGCCAGGGCTTCCTGCCCTACCACCACACACAGTTCCTGGCCGCCGCCGGACTCCCAGCTCACCACCATCCGCCGGAGCAGCCACCGAATCTGCCGCAGCATCCGCAGAACCTTCAGCAGCAGCAGAGATCCCCCATCGATGTCCTGATGCGGGTCTTTCCCAATCGACGACGCAGCGACGTGGAGCAGCTGATGCAGCGCTTCCGCGGCGATGTCCTCCAGGCCATGGAGTGCATGCTGGCTGGCGAGGATCTGGGACAGACGCCAACGCCGCCGCAAGTGCCGCCCTCCCCACCCTTCCCCATGAAGTCGGCCTTCTCGCCGCTGGTGCCACCCTCGGTCTTTGGCTCGCCCACGCATCGCTACCATCCCTTCATGCAGGCCCATGCCAAGCGGTTCCTGTCCGCCCCCTATGCCGGCACAGGCTACTTGCCTGGTGTTCTGAGTGCGGCGGATATTGAGCAGTCGGAGTCGAATGGAGCCGGAGGCATAGGGCTGGATCGCAGCAGCAATGCCGGCGACTCCCAGGATTGAGGCAGCGAACCGGAGGCCAACGGCGCCGCCGTCTTCCGGCCTTTCGAGTAGGATTTCTGTCCCAAAAAGCCAAATGAAAGATCCACAAACCTAAGCTGGGGGAGGGGAATGAGTTCTAATAATCTGGGTTTAAAGTTTTTAATTACAGACTTTAAAAAAAATGTTACAAAATATTATCCCAAGAAGAAATGTTTCCATTATTTTCTGCTAATTTTTGATGTAATTTAAATTGGTTTTAGTTTTAGAACCTCTTTCCCCCCTCCAGCATCTTCTCGTTTTTTTCTTGATATGCCTAAAAAATAAGTGTAAATTATAGTTTATCCTTAAACTCTTAGCACAAGTATTGTAACATAGAAATCGTAATAATAAAATTAAGAGAAAGCGAATCACTTGATCCCAGTTATAAGAGCCATAAAATGTATTTGTTTAGCTGAAATTAATATTATATACAAAAAGGATGATGAAGCTGACGATGAGATTACCTAATTGAGATATCCGTGTGTACCATATAAACCATATAAAACCATATATTAAATATCATATTATGTATTAGATAAAAATACATTTCAAACACTGTGTTAAAGTATTTAATAAATCTACGAAATAATTCAATAAAATTTAAATGAAGCAAATTTAACAAGAATGTTTTCTATATTTTTCGGGTTAATTTAAAGGAAAGAAAAGAAAGGAAATTGTTGCAATCTTCATTAATAATTATGGAAGATATAATTAAAAGCTTATTTCTAAAAGATTTCTCACACATGTTTTGTTTAAAGAAATTTAAGAGGAAACATAGTTGAACGTTGTGATTTTTAATCATTTTCCTTTATTAAAATGTTTACAAAAATAATTTCTTAGCTTACTTTTTTAATATAATTGTAGCAGAAAAAATTATTGGCTTATTAAAAATCCATCTTTGATTAGCTATTAATTTAACGTAATATAAAATATACAGAAAATATTAAATAAATCTATTTAAAAAGTTTTCAGCTAACTTATTATTTTAAAAATTTTCCCACATGAAAACAAAATAAATCCCAATTAATTTTAAACTTAAATGCATTTCCCACACTTGACCCACACTTCGACCTCATAAAATGAAAGTCAAACTACTAAATCATCATCTAATCGCCCCTCATTAATCCCTCCCTCAATTAAATCAATCAATAAATGCTTATGAAATTTTTCCCTAATCACAGCAATTAATAAATTTATTTAATTGAAAACTCGCTATTGTTTGGGCATCCAGGATAGCCGAATAAATATTTAATTCGCACAGCACGTAATTTATAATCGTGAGAGCAGAACAAAAGGACTCGCCACAAGCACCCCAAAATTCGAAACGCAGGACCAATTATAAAGGCCACCCACAACCGGAAAATTCCCGAAAACTGGTCATCGCACAAAGGCCGATAGCTATAATAATGCGAAGCGTTAATCCGCAGCGTCATTATCTATTTGCCACTATATTTTTGGACAAACAAACTATTCCGGCCGAGTGTGAAATCCTTTTTCGCCCAAACGGATCCCCTGGCTTGTTATTGTTTTTGTTTCGGCCGGACACACGACACGATATAAACAAAATTATAATAAAACTAATGCCCACACATGACCGGCACATTCGCTCGGGGAATGTCATTTTACAATGGCCCAAAGTCGAGCAGGGATGGCCGGGAGTGGGGGAAGGGTCAGGACAAGGAGCACGGCCACAATAATATCGGTTACACGCATGCCGAGTGCAAATTACAAAACTATTTTCCAACATGCGACTGAATGGATAACAGAATTAAATTATTGGATATCAATTTGTGCATTGTGCGCCTTTGCCAAACTCGAAAAGTCAACAGCAACAGCAAGGATGTGTCCAGGATGTGTGCCGGAGCCAGTGCCCGGGCCTGAGCCCGGGTCCTGTGCCCTTATGTATTTATGTGGACTCGAGCCCCCGGAACAATGGCCCGTTCTATGTACCATTGTCCAGGACACACAACAATGCCGGTGGGCCAGGCAAGGATACCGATGGCACAGGCTACTGGATGGAAGAGGATAGCGCAACTCGAGTGGACAATGGCCAAAGGACAAAGAGAGGACGAGGGCGAGGGTGATAGCGAGGACACTGGTGAGCCAGTCAGTCAGCAGGACGAGCTGTCGATAATATCTTAGAGTAACAGCGACCCAGGACCATGTAGAGTAGTTATGGCCCCGAACAATGAAGCTGGAGGAGCGCCAAGAGCTGAGATGTTGACTTAGCTTTGCTTTTAGGGATAAAGTATAGATTTTTCTAAGCTTTTATATTTATTTTTATATTATTTGTGGTTTTGTTAATCATTTTTGATATATTTTAATAACGTTTTTATACAGGAAAACGGGAAATGACTTATGGAGTTGCCTGATTTTTTTGTCTTATCAATTTCAGCTATTAGATGTGCACAAGAATACCTTTTGTAATTCATATTTATTAAGAATTAACAAAACTAAATAACACTCTTATCAGCAGCAGGTTTTTCAGAAATCAGCACTGACAAATATTAAGTCCAACCTCGCCAATGATTCATATAACTTTATCAGAATTAAATCTTCTTAGAAGACTCAATTCTTAGCACAGAATTCTCGGAAAGGAAAGTTAGAAAACGGTATAAAAGATGAGGAGCTATGTGGCGTTTAATAATCTCAAAGTCCTTAGACTCCGAAAGAATATGGAAGTGCTTATATTGGACAACCAAATAGCCACCACGAACCACTTAGCTCAGAGGAAGAAAGACAAATCCAGGAACCTTTCTGACTTCGGAGTATGAATAAACATATAAGAAACATACATAAATACTTAAAAGAGCGTTTAAAAATTTATATTTATACATCGAATCGTTTGAAATTGCTTCAAATCAATGAATTAAGAAGGTAAAACTTCTGAGAATGTTTTATAACTTATCAAAAAAAATATATATTAAAGTCGCAGATTAAACTTCCAAACATTAATCAGTGCGTCGGGGTTTAATATTCATATTTCCTATTTATTTTCTACCATTATTTCTTCTAAAAATCTTCAAATATGTAAAGACAAAACTGCCATCACTGGCAACGAGCGGAAACAGGAGCAAAAACAGGAGCCAAATCGAGAATAGAGAATGGAGGGCAGCGGGCAACATGCATATGCTCCTCGAGTGGCGGCACAAAATGCATACAATGTCAGGCATGGAAATTCTTGATAATAGACAATGAATTAATAGCAGGCGATTACCAAACGGGGGTAAGGGGACTCCGCATCGTCTCCCCCGGTAAATTCACAAAACAATTCAATCCGACAATCCAACCAACCAACTAAACAACCGACCAGCAAATAGACAGATCGAACCTCAGATACAGTGCCAAAGGGCACAAAAAACAGCAGAGATTTCTAGATTTTGATCTGGATCGGGTAATGGTGAGGGGAATGGGAATCGCTTTTCCGCTGGCAGATGGCACATGCCCCTTTCTTGCCGTCAATTAAAAGGCAACCAACAGCAAATAAACACTCAAGGAATGGCGGTTAAAGGGGGTTAAGTGTCGTGGTTCCAGTTTCAGCCCAAGGCCACGGCAAGGGGTTACTTAACCGCCCAGGATTAGCCAAGACATATGTTTTCCCCCGGCTAAGGCAAGGGTGGTCTTTCGCAGACTTTTCTTTATTTAATATTATTTACTTTTATAAATTTTAAAGACCTTTTTTCAGCAAAGATAACCTGCAGGACTTTTATATACAGTAAAGTATAAATTTCTTATATTTAAATTGCTAAATAAATTTTTAATTTAATTAAGAAGTAAACTCTACTGAGAATCTTTCATAACTTATCAAAAAATATGCATATATGTAGTATGATCCCAGATTAATTTTCAAAGCATTAATCTGCCTTGAAGATTTGTATTGCTAAGCGCATTACTTTTCGGGTGAATATATAACATAATTTAACACTTAAATTCCTATAATATATTCCAAAATATATAAAAAACATTTCTTTGTCTAAAATAAATTCAGTTAACATTTGGCAGCGGAATCTTTCGCCATGAAATCGTGGGCTTTGCTGATAACATTATTACTCCTAATTACAGAGCAGCTGCCGATTGTCTTAGGAGACACAGCTAAGTACATATTTATTAGAAATTCGAAATAAAATTAAACAAAAAAATTCATCACAATATCATTGCTAAAATGCAGTTGTCCCTACAATGACCTCTATGCTCCCGAAGGCATTTTCGAAATAAAGCTGAACGGTTCGAAGCCATTCCCCGTGCTCTGTAATGGCCAAGGATGGATTGATATTCTAAATCGGAGCGATGGAAGCGAGAACTTTAATCGAAACTGGACGGACTACAAGGAGGGTTTCGGGAAGCTGTGGGGCGAGTTCTTTCTGGGCCTGGAGAAGCTGCACCTGCTGACCAAGGAAGAACCGCACGATCTGTACATTTTTCTTATGGATGTTTACGCGAATGGCCGCTTCGCTCGCTACGATGGCTTCCAAATTGGCAGCGAGGAAGAGTCCTACAATCTGAAGACTTTGGGTCGTTATTCTGGCTCAGCTGGCGACTCCTTGGATATTCACAGGGGCATGAAGTTCAGCACCTTCGATCGCGATAATGACCGATCCAAGACAAATTGCGCAGAGGTGTATGGCGGCGGTTGGTGGTACAAAGATTGCGGTCATAGGTATGAATAATATTTGTACCATATAATTTTAGTTTATTTAAAATCTTCCTAATTGCAGTGCACTCAATGGAAAATATTTTAATATAGGAAACACTGATCTAAATGGCATTCTGTGGGAAACTTGGAGAAAGCATATCTTTCGCCTTTCCATTACCCAAGTAACCCTGTCTATTGTTTCCAAGTCCCAAAGAGCTAAGATTGAACGCGATGAGGAGAACTATGATAACTATGAGAGATCTCTGCGATCTATTAATTGAATAACCCAATTTATAATCAATATATATATTTTCCCTACCGCACACATGTCTTTTTCTGTGGCCCATTCAAGGGTGGTCTCTTACAGATTTTCACTCACTTGCTTCTATTTGCTTTTCCACATTTCAAAGTCTTATTTTTACAAGTCTCGTTGGGTAATTTAACCTGCGGCGGGTCAGAGGCCATGTAGCAACAACTAATTTGGCAGCAGCAACCCCCAACTCCCCCCCAGAAGATGCCTTGTTTTTTCAACAGACACCAGAGGGATGAGTGAAAAAAACCCAAGAAAGGAAAACAAATGCCATTTCAAGTAGCAAACGTGTAAAGTAGGTGGCCCAGACCTTTTTGCTGCCGCCACAAAATTGAAGAGAGAGACACCGTGGAACCAACAGCCATGGGAAAAGGCATTTAAGGAATTAAATTGGATTAGGATTTGTAAAATAAATGGGTTTTTTATAAATAAATAGATAATCGCTTGCTTTATGTGATTTAATTAACTTTAAATGTAAAAGGATAATATTCTTAAATTCAATCCAACTCTTTGTTTGTAATTCTAAATAAATATGGCTCTCATATCTTACTTAATTCTTGTATTATATCACTAAATACATAATGCCTTCTTTTTTAATAATTTATAAATACAATTAAAGTAAATGTAGACTATTTTTCTCTAAGCTAAAATAAATCATAAAACCGTTGCCTATGTAGACACATACTTTAAGAATATAATGTTAATATTTATTTAGGTTTTTAACTCTATAAAACGATTTAAGCATAATTTTAGTAATTTTAAAATAACAAATAAATTCCACGAAACTCTAAAAAAATTTTATTTAATTATATTCAAAGTTCTTCTGAATATAAACTATTTGTTGCCTTGTAAAATGTGTTCAAAAATTAGAAAATTGCACTAAAATAATGTCATACACCACTGTGCAGCAATCGTTTTAATTTTTCTGTGGGCTGGGGCTGAGGTTGGGGGCATTTTGTCAGTCAGTCACAGTCGGCTAATAAGCAGAGAGTCCATCAATCGATGGAATAGTGAAACCGCGTCGCCGCGTCTGTTGAGCAACAACTGCCAAAACGATGAGAAATCAATTTTTTTTATTTTTTCGTTTCATTTTTCGGATCGGTACGGTGCGGTTTGTTTTGTTTTTGATTTTTCGGTTGTTAGTTGTGTTTGCCGCCCAAGCAGCCAACACATGATATGACCATTTCCAAAAACACAGACATTAGCATAAAAATAGTACTTAATTTTGTATTGGAAAATCAGTGAAAATGTAATAAAATTTAAGTAATTTCCTTAAGAACTTAAGTGTAATTGTTTGTAATTTATTGAATGTTAGTAAATGCTTTAAATTTATTTCAAAGATATTCTGAAAGGCGTTTTTAAGAGAGATTTTTGGTACGGTTTCTATTGAAATTTTTAGGTGTTTTCAAGTCGAGTTAAAGTGATTTTAGAGAAAGATTTAAATGGTTTTAAGCGGTCTTTGGGTTCTTTTATTTCAAAAAGTTAGTTGGTTCCTAAAAAATACTTATCATCTTTAAGTTTCTTAACCAAAATTATAATCAGAAACCAACTTCTACTAATAAGAATTAATTTCACACTTTTCTTAATTATTTCTAGCTACTTTCCTTTACAATTAAATGGTAATCTCAGCACTCTACTTATATGACCCACACTGTGTCCGGCTTTGAGTACGGATGAGCATATGAATTAATACAGTAGCTGGGATGGATGCCTAATGGCTAACCCCGAAGACCTGTTCTTTGATGCACTCACTCTGCGGTTTTGTTTACACAAAATTCATAATTTACATATTGTGTTGTGCGTGTGTTTGCTTAGTTGTTTTTTCTTTCTCTTCCTCCCAAATGTTGTCTTTCGGATGATTTTTTACATTTGCTGTGTGTGCCCCTCAGGTTCAACTAGGAGCCCTGTTCGATTCGATTTGATTCTTTTATCCCAGCCGACAAAGAGGTCCCCCTCCTTGTGGAATGTGTCGCTGCACGGCAACTGTACCTTAGGGATATTTATAGTCGTCAATTATTTTTTTATATTTTTAAAACCCAGCCAAAACTAAAGGCGTGGGACGAAGGCGAGTCCCCGGGGTGGTTGCACTCCGTCGCCATTGTGTTTGCATATCCATGATCCTCGTCAAGCGATTTGATTTTCATTCTCGTTTTTCGACTGCGCAAATGTCACGTGTGTCGCCCTGTCTCTGCGGTTGACATCGACGTGTGATTCCGACTTTGAATCCTCAGCCCAAGTGGTAAGTGGTTGGTTGGTTGGTTGGTTGGGTGACCATGTGGCCGCCACTCCCAACGTCTCGGGGTGGTGGTTCTGCGATGGGGTTAACCCAGTCGAGAGCGCGATAAATATCTAAATGCCGTGATTTGCCTCATCAAGGGGCGTCGTTGTTTATCCAACAGTTTATTTGTTTGTTTAATTGTCAACCGATTTGCTGGCTTGTGAGTGTGTCGAGTCCTTTGTGCAGGACACGTGAAAAGAACGGGGATCTCCCGTCAAATCAGCCAAAATAATTGGCACGTGTGAACGGAGAGTAAGATGTTAATAGATTTCGATCAAAGTTGAGTTTGTTTGATGTTTTTTTAAGGGGATTAGTTACTTGAGAGTTTCAATCTACGTTATCCTAAGTATTTCTAATTAAAAATGTGCTAAATACAAATATTTATTAAGTAATTAAGATGGTACATAAAATAGAAATAAAAAAGGAATCTTTATAAACAAAACTATGCAATAAAAATGGGTTTTAGCTGTTTTCTTGTCCTGTTCTTATGGTACTTTATTATTTATTTGAACATTTAACTAAATTTTAAATTAAATTAAGCCATCTAATCAATCCCCGTCAACAATAACCCCTCCTCAAACACCTAATCTGACAAGGAATGCCCAATGTCCGACACTATAAAAAGCAATTCTCTCCACTATATATTATGTCCCCGGCACTCGAGCCACAAAAGACGGATAAAAAACAAACACTGGGCACAATATGCAAAATAAATGCTCAAATATAATAAAGAGAGCGAGGAGCAACGGCAACCGGAGCACGAAAATGGCAACGTAACTCAAGAGCTACTCCAAAAGCGAGCGAAGGAACAAAGGAGCAGCCCCGAAAGTGTGTGCGTGTGTGTGAGTGTGAGGGGAGGGTGGAAGGGGGTTGGCAGGACGAAACAATACGAACAGCTCTCACGCAGCCAGAGTGTGCAAAAAATATCATTTAAAATAATATTAAAATAAAGCCAAGAGTGTGTCAGTCAGTGGAAGGAAAAAATAGTCAAATGACAAGCACTGGAAAGTTTTTCTGAAGGGGAAATTAGAGAGAAAATATATCTATTATATCTACTAAATATATTTATTATAATTTTGCGAAACATAGAAAAGGATAACCTACAGTAAATGTCTTAAGAAATAATTAATAAGTGAAATACTTCAAAGTAAAGAAAGGAAGGAGCACGAATAAAATTTATATTTGTTAGCTTAGATTATATTTTATAATATGTATACATTTTATAAAGATTCCCTTAAAGTTTCTGACAAAGAAAAAATATGTAAATACTTAAATAAAAAATGGAATAATATTTTTAGTATTAAAGGAAATATAACTCCATTTTAGAGACTTAAAACTGATACATAACTTTTCTAGAAAAGCTATAAAAATAACTTTATTATTAAATCCCCATTTCAAATGTGAAAGTTCAACAATTATAGTATTTTTTACTGTGCTTAAGAAATAAAGAAGCAAATAAATGGGGGCGTCAGTGAGGCGACAAGCGGCCAGCGGACTTAAATAATACAAAAAACAACAATGGAAGTTATACATTTTATTTCACAAACGAATGGCAGTTGGTTGGCTGGCCAAGGACTCCGGTTCGGTGTCCAGGACTCTGCTCCGCCTGGCAACCCCTTCTGGAACTTTGGAATGTTGACAAGCGGCAGCAGAAGCAACAAGAAACACACAAAGCGAATATATATAATCAAATAAAACTGAAAAGGATTCGCTTTTGTGCGCTTTGTTGTTCGAGTAGTTTTCCGTTTCCCCTCGGTGTGTGTGCGAATGCTGGTGTTGGTGGGGACTCAAAGGAAATAAATGTATTGTATTTGGAAGCGCAGCTACAAATGAAATTTTAATCAAAATGTAGTTGAGTGCTGAAGGGTTGTTCGCTCCGATTGTCCTTCCCCTCGGAGCACGCACACATATACATATATATACACTCCTTTATTTGAATTGTTTCTGTCAATCAGCGCGGCTTCAGCTTCTTTTGTTGCTGCCGAAGGATACAACTGATATTGATTTCGGGATCGAGTTCGCATTCGCGTTAGTGTTGGTGTTCGTTTGCCGCAAAGCACAATGGCTGGAGGACAGGACACATCAGCCAATGGGAAAAGTTTCAAAGATGCGACGTACATACACACACACACAATGGCAGGCGGAAATGCTCTCAGGACTTTCGGGATAGTTTCATAATTGCGAGGACAGCAATGGCGCTGGCAAGGCAGTTGGGTTGAGTTTTGTATTCCCGAGTGCTGGAGTCCTGGCACAGCTCTGGTCAAAATAATGCCCACTTTTTGCATTACAAATTTAAATTGTTATAACTTTTTATGATATAAATAACCACCTTTAAATTATTTCACTCTTATATTTAAAAATTTTGGATGATATGATTTCATATTTATTCCTTTAAAATATCAATAAAAGCAATAAAAACTATAAAAATTATCTTCAAAGTGTGCCAAACCCCAAAGAAGAGTTTTTAACCTTTTATAAACATTATTATAAATCATATATTAATATATTTCTAAAAAATAAATCCTCTATAACTTTGTGTTCTATAACAAATTGCTAATATATAGCACTTAGTAGGAGTTGTTAACTCGCCCTTCGAGCGGCGTGCGACATGCTTTTCCAGCGGAGGAGGAGCAGGACGCACAAGCTCCGATCTGCTGCCAAGCTTTAGCTCTCGCAGCTGGTGGCAAATTTCATTTGAATGCGGTTGGAAAACGCTTGTTGGCATTGCACACCAACGGGGGGTTATCCATATATACACACTAAATACATACATTTATATATAGCTCTGGGCTCTGGCTGAAACTCAATTAAAATGGCATTTAAATCATGCAAACTCCTTGTTTGGCGCGTCACCCAAAACACCCCGATGGCAAATTCTTCGGCAACTTCCGACTTTTGTTTGGCATTTCTCGCCGAAGGTTCGGCCTCAGACTCAGCACTCTGGCTTCCTTTTGGAATTGTTAATAATTTGTAATGACACGCGCAGTTAACCGAATGCCTTCTGCTAATGGTTATCGCTTTATCGAGTCTCGAACCGTAACCGAATTAGTCAGGACACAAAGGATGCAGTTCCCTTGGCGGCCCTCCTGCAACCTTTCCTTTGTCTCTGAAACTCTAACTCTTGCCCCCCGGAGCATTGTCCTGGAAATGGGCGTATGTCTGCAATTTACGCAGATTTTTATTCAAATTAAGTTTAGTGTATAAATTGCTGTAGCAAAAAAAAGAGAAAAAAACTCACAAAGAGAGCTAAAAATATTTTTATATTGGAATTCAATGCAGTCTAAATGGGGAATTTCTATAAAGAAGTCTTTGAAAGACTTTTGAATGCCCTAAATTGGTTTAATTATATATTTAAATAAGTTAAGAGCTTTAAAAAATTAGATATTCTTAGATGTTAAAATGTTCTCTTCCATTTTCAATCATTATTTGTTAGTCCTTGAATATTCTCTACAAAATATTGAGAAATAAAAAAGGATATCAAGCCGCACATTAACGACTTCAACTTCATATAGCGACCGCAACTATGCCAAATGGATAAATGGAAGAAATAAAGAAATCGAGAAAGCAGCTTGGCAACCCAACAAGAAAAAAAACACATTTGCATATTTATCTTTTTCGGTTATATGGTTGGTGGCTGCTATAACATTAGCATTTCTCGAAAGGATAATGTGCCACCCATTCCTTATAGCCTTTATTTCCCATCTCACAGATAAATGTCCCATTTCAACACAGTAAAAAAATACTAAAAAAAAAATAATAAATATAAAAGATAATTGTAAAGAAAACCACAGAAATATTAAATTGACTGAGCAATTCATTTCAGGAGAATCAAAGAATTATTCTATTGATTAAGCAATGATAAATATAAATCATTTCAACATGAACTTCATTAAGAGTTTAGAAAGCAATACTTAAACACAAAATTAAACTATATATATTATGCATTAATTTATAATGGATAAATAAGTTTATAAATTAAAACAATATAAATAATAATCCCATCTAACCCACAATGCTTTCCATATTTTCTTTCCCTGTGACAAAGTCATTTGGCATTTTTCTCCCAACATTTTCACATCCTTTTCAACGAGTGTGTGTCAGGGCTCAAGGAAGCAGAGGTAACCCACCCAGTGACAACCATTTGTTGTGCGATTGTCTTAAGGGGGGGCGTGTGCATGTGCTTAAGAGCCTCGTTAACAAAGTTATTTTGTCTTTTATCGCTTACCCGCTGCTCGGTTCCCAGTTCTCCGTTCTCCAGTCTCGTTCTCAGCTCTCTTTCTCAGTTCTCGATTCCTGTTGATGTCGAAACATAATTCGCCATGTGCCGCATTAACTTGTTCGCATTACAAGGCATTTCGATTTGACGTCATGCGTGTGACATAGTACAATTTATAACCCCAGACTCGTGCTGGCATCCACTGCGTATGAGCGATGTGTATGTGAGCTGCCAACCGAGAAATGCCGCCTTGTCATTCTGTTGCAGCTGTTGGGGCTTTCGACCAGAGCTGGGCAGTATTTACACTTTTTTCTGGTAAGAAATTTCATGTTTTTTTGATGGGTTTTTGCAGGAACCTGAAAATAGTTAAAAGAATTGTTATAAATTTATCTATGAGCAATTATAATAACTAAGATACTTAATACATTTTGGAGGTTGAATTTCGAAAAGTATTTGTTCCAATGGAGTCCACTGCGTATGAGCGATGTGAATGCCGAGCTGCCCCCCGAAAATTGTCGCCTTGTCATTCTGTTATAGCTTTTTGAGGATTTGGATCTCATCTGGGATGTGTTTCCCTCTTTCTGGTTAGATATTTCATGGTTTTATTGATGGGTTTTGACAAAAACCTAAAAAAAGTAAAGAAAATTGTTTAAAATTTATAGAAACAAGTCAGGAAAGTTTCGCATTTTGCCAAATCTATATTTTTAACAATATTTGTTTGATTGCCTCTAAAAAATACCCTAACAATATTATAAAAATTATAAATAAATATTCTTCAGATTGACTAAAACCCATAAGACATAAAACTTAAAATTTATCAAACGATTCCATTCAAATTTTCATTTAACATGCCAGCAAATCTGTAACCATCATCGTAATATAAATAAATAGGCCACAGGAATGTAGTCTTAAGACTTAATATTAAATTTCAAAGGCAACTCTGATCAGAGAGAGTCCTTCCTCCTTCGGTGGAACAATTCCAGTCACGCGGGCCTCGCCCACACGGACAATTAATCTTTTGTCGAAGCACTTAATTGAATTGCCGAGCGAGCAAATATCAATTACAGCCACAATTATCCGAACAAAGGCGGAGGAGTACAACTTCCTACTTTGGCATTTAATTGAATTACAATTTCATAAAAATCCCATTCCTAGAAATCCAGTTTGGGTGCAGGATGTGCCTGGCGAATGGGAATTGGGAAATTCAAGATGCCGCCGCCGCGCCTGCGCGAGCCTCAATTGCAATTGGTATCGCGGATCGCGGTATCGGTATCGGGGCATCGAATGCTTACAACTTTTTAACACATTGCACAAAGGACGCGAACAAAAGGACCACAAAGCACACACACACACACATCCTCACAATGGGCACACTATATACTCGCGTCCTTTGTGGGCACTCGCGTGTTCATTGTGAGGCCGCCCGTCCGATTATTATTAAAATGCGCACATAATGCCAACAAAAAGCAAGTTATGTGTAAAGTATACACATGTACAAAAACACAAGTTTGCTTTGCATTTATATATACTCAAGTGGTTATTGTGCCCCGGCCCTCCATATTAGGGCTTGGCCTCGGCGAATCGTTTCGGAACGCAGGCGCAGCCAGCCGGAGCAGCCAGCCTCGCATAATGGCCGCCGACGATCTTGGAATTGGATAGCACTAAGAGAAAATTATGTAAAATTAAATTAAGGAGAAGAAATGGTTTAACTATTAAATTCAAATCCTAGAAGTTATTAAAGAAATTAATCCAAATGGATCGCAGGGTAATAGGAGAACTAAATATTAACTAAATATTTACTAAACTATCAAACTCAATATCATATTGAATCATAATATCAAGATATATATTAAATATTATATTCTCTGCTATACCTAGTGTCTCTTAAATCATTTTCTCATTACTTTTATTCATTTAATTTTAATTATTTAATAATCATGTTTAAGAAGTAAATTCTCCTTGCAAATGCCTTTAATTTTTATGATTCTTCTCATTGCCATTAATGTTTTGCCCAGTGTAAGGAGGAGCGGGTGCTGTGGAGGATAAAACTGTAGAAGCTCCGGGAAGCACACACTCATTTCCAGGAAATTTAATCTTTAAATGCTGAATATAATATACATTAAAATCGTTTCTGTTCGAGAGTCGCAACCACTTCAGATGTGACTTGAAATGCAGGCAGATGGAAAGACGTTTTATGTAGCTAAATGAGATGTTTTTTTTAAATTATGAAGAAATACGTTACACAATTTGTATTCATGGGATTTAATTAGAATTTAATGTATAATACTTTACAGTAATTAAGAAAAAGTATTGAATTGTTACCTGAATTAATCTTTGCTAAATGATATAACTGATAACTCCCCATTTTCCCTATTGAATTCCCTAATAAACTACCGAAAGAACCCATCAGTCTCCCTTATTCCATCCCAACATTTCATCACTGTCACAATCTATATTCAATAAATACAAGATAAATTTCAATTCCACCCACAAACAGCCTCCTCGCTCCTCTATATACAAGGCAATAATACAATAGCACTCGAGCATAATTCAAAATGCCAGTAAAACATATTTTCCGAGCCCGAACTCAGCATTCAACTGGGGAGACAAGGGCGGCGGCTGTCGTCGCCGACATTTGCGCCAAAGTATTTCAAGCGAAAAATCACACTTTGACATTGTCTGCTGGCCCCGAAGGGAGCTGTCCCTGGATTGGGGTCGCCCTTGTGGATGGTTGGGTGGTGTTTGATCTGCTGCCTGCCATAATTATTGCCAATAAACGTCGCCCCGTACCCCGTTTCCTCCTCCATTTCCCCAGCCAAAGAGAACGCCCCCTTTTGTGGTACGCAATGCCGCGGGCGCAAAAACACTTTGTAATATTTAGGCCGGGAACGAGGTGGATTCCACACAATTCTCGGGTCGTTGCAGAGAGGAAAAATTTGAATAAATTAAAATAATGAAAAGGAAAAATAATAAAATAGTAGAAAGATTTGAAAAATTGGGTCTAAATTATACATATTTTTAGAAGAATTCATATCTTTGTAAGGTGGCTTAAAAATGTCTTCTAATAAATATTAAAGTGCCTTCAAAAAACTAAATTAAATTATCAAAAAATTAAGACAAATCACAAATAAATATCAGATTTTCTATAAACCTTCTTTTAAAAATGTAACGCTTTAAAAAATGTATATTTTTTGGTCAAGTGTCCCAGTGCGTGTCAAAAGGCAAAGTCAGAGATGATTGGGGGTTGCTATCCTCCTGGTACTGGGTTATGCAGGGGGTGGGATACGGGGATGATGGGATGCCTGGATGCTCGGCATCGTCTGTGGGTGACATTCCCGAATTTCATTTGCCGAAACTCAGCTCAACCGCAAGCGCCCATCAAATTTCGTCACGGAAAGTGTGTAAATAAGTTCATTACACACATTTGATTGAGTGAGCCATTCCGGTTACCGGTTACCTGGTAGCTGTTAGCTGGTTCCTGATACCTGGGCCCTTCTCTGGAAATTGGTAATTAAAAATCAAGAATGTTTCTCTAACCATTTAATTCAATTTTCCGGACACGCTCAACTGACTTTCCCTGCCAGCAAACAGAGATTAAATGCTGGTGAGTTTTGAGTTTTGTAAAGGTTTAAGGACCAAGGAGATGGGTTTTATTGTGTGTGTGCTCGTGCCCGTTGGCCAAGGATAACTGTCTGTCTGTCGGTCTGCCCTGATCCTGGCAAGACAAATGGGGGTGCAAATCGCCCATGGAACTCACTCACTCACTCACTCACTCACTCATCACTGACCCGGTCTCTGGAGTTGCGGATGCATTTAATTTATTATTAGAATTATTTATGACAAATGCCGGGGGTTTGGGGTGTTCAAAAGCCGTTATTGTTAAGTTTATTAGGGTAAAAGGGGTGCGACCAAACCAGCCAGGACACTCCCGGACCAGGGCACAGTGGTTGTTGGGTTATAAACGGTCCTTGAGGGTTTCTTTTTATTGTTTTGAATGCTAGTTAATAAGAGTTAAGGACAAGCATCTGGTTAAGGCGATGAAAATATAATTGCAATTAATTTTTTGGCATATTTTAAGAAGAGAAAATTATTTAATTATAAAATTATTAGAAAAATTGAGTTAAGATATGCAATAAATATTGATACAGTAAGGATAAGGTTCCTCTTTCTATTATTTAAGCCCCACTGTAGCCACACAAAGTTTCACAGTTTTGACAGATAATTCTTTATTTTCCTTCTTTTTTTGGGTTAAAATACGCTTTGAGCGAGTGGAAAAAATGATCAAAAACAGCCAAAACGCATAATTCATGCATCGGCTGGCTATATGGCTACATGCCACTCGAGATAAATGGCAGACAGGCGAAATAACGAGCCAAAACTGACCGCCGGACAGGACCCAGCACAATGCCTTGTCGCACACTTGAGGCCACAACAGGATAACGAGTGGCGGTGGAAAAAGGATAATGGGTTTGCGACAGACAAATCATTTTTTGTATCTAGCGGCGGGTTGAATTTGTTTTCGATTTGCGTGAAAGTGAAATATGTTTTGGTGACATTAAGCCGACGGAATCAGGATTAGAGGCAGCGACAGCATCCAGCGAGGACAAAAGGACCTTCGCTAGCCTTTATGTGCGGCACGTGCTCCCCGCTTGTTTCCATTTTTTTCTTCTCCCTTTTTCAATAAGTAGCAAATTTTTTAAACATTTGAAAATGTTGTTATCCCTGCGCCCTGTTGGAGAGTTATTTAAAATTTAATTTAGCATCTGATTCTCTGGCATTGGCATATGCCAGCATTTCCATCTGTAAAGGATAAAGGATTAGCGCCCCTCCCCGCATCCTACAAGGATATATGCAGGCAAGCCGGGAAAGGAGACAAGTCAAGACATTTTTATGCAAATTTATCTCATTACGCGCCGCCTCTGCAAAGTTATTTTCAGAGTGAATTTAATTAAATTAAAATTAAATATTCAACACATGCAGCGAGCAAGGATAACTTTAGCAAGATGCCTGCCAACCTGTAATTAATATTTATACTCGACTCTTATGCATAATAACTATATTTTGGCCACAAAATTAGGCAGTTTAAGCACGTAGCTTCTTCGATTATTTGGTAATTGAGAAAGGATTAACTGGGAATGGAGAGAAAATTATGATATATCGATGATAAATTCCAATAACCTTACATTCATTTCTTAAATTAAATCAAATTAAACTAATTTTCAAGTGCCACAAACCTCAAGGAAGAAGTTTGGCAGACAACTAACCCACGAAAGCTTTATGTTTTAAGGAGAATACTTGGCGCATTCCCTTGTAAACCCCGATTAGAGCACCTACCTCAAGTGGCAGCTGCCGCCGCCGTTGTAGCCTCAATAACCCCGCAGCCGGAATCCCCTTTTGGATCCTTTGTATGCCCAACAGGATATCGGGACAAAGCCCGCAGCACCGGAGCGGAGCAAGGCCAGCAATTATTTGTGGCATTCCGTTTCAAAGGAATTGTGTTTGTGCTTTGCTATATCTTTTAAATACAATTTATAAAGCACGCGCCGCTGCACAGAGATGGAAAGTTGGTCCTGGTTCGGGGGGTGGGGGGTAGTACCTGGCACAATGGGCCAGATAAGAAGGCGGCCATTTTGTTTATGCGCCGCGCACAAAGAAAGTCAAGGGGCGGCGCCTCTCGCTTTTTAGTGCGAAAATAATTGTAAAATCTGCAAAATGCAAAGGTTTTCAGTGTTATTTTCCTTTTTTTTCCCCGCACACAATGGAAGCCGGCCTCTTGAGGAGTGAAAAAAATCGAGAGAAACGACGCCTTTGTGAGGCATTTTGCTCGGCTTTCAGTGCGGGCCTCTGTGTGCGGTAAAATTGCAATTTAATTGCAGTTAAATTGCTCGCAATTTGCTCGGAAAACCCACAAGAAAAGCATAAAGAAAAATCAGCAAGGTAAACAAGCAAATAAAAATGAGAGGAAGGAAAACTAACAGGCAGCGGAGGAACAACGATGAACTCGAGTGGTTTTCCACATTTCGCAGGCGGTTCACTCTAGTGGAAAAAAAGGTTAGAAAAATGTATCTAAAGGACACGGATCTTGGGTCTATCCAATTGTGTGGGAAGGTCCTTGCCAGGCACTTGAGTTCTCCTCCAGGTTGTTCGATATCATTATTATTTTGTTTGCCATTTCGTGTGTGTGTGTGGAGATGTCCCCGCAGCGTTTATTTTCGAATTTATGCTGGAATAAACGCAAATAAACAAATTGCTTATCAAAATACAGAGATGTTGGGATTTTTTCCCAGGCATTATTATCATTATTATTATTATCGTTGTTGTTATGATCCCTCAGATAAGTATCTATTAGCTGGTGAGCTGCAATTAGCTTCAGAGAGTCGGTTTCTAACCCCTTCGAAGGATGTGTTCCCGCAGGGTGGGGGGATTTTTCTTTATTTATGGAGCTGCTGGCACTGGCTGCCGCATCACCTTGGTTATTCGTTTCGGCTATTTAATTTGGTTATTGTATTCATTGACACAAAAGCCAAACCAGCCAGCCGCCTGCTGCGTGTTTTTTGGTGCCTTGCCAACTGCCAGCAGCAAATAAGCGCCGGAAAACAAAACAGCCTCCCATTTCCACTCATTTCTATATGCACTGAGCGAAAGAAGCTTAAAAAGCTATTGAAAAGCATGTGAACTTAGTGAATATTATGATGTAAATGATTAAATATGATTAAATATAAAGCGAAGACCAATTTAATGTATTTATTCCCCGAAAAGAATATTCTTATAAATGTTTTTTAGCGACCTTCTTACTTAAATTTCTTCATTATCTGTTTTAATCTCTGAGCTCTTGTTTTAATATAAAATTCTAAATATAATAATAAACTTTATTTAGCTAACCCCAAGTTAGTCCCAACATTTCTCCCAGTGCAACCTCATCACCACTATTACCTACACACCGCACTGAAACCCCGGCTTAGTCCTCGCCTGCAATGTGTTTTAGTTGGATTTATGAATAAAATTACACAGGACTCTCCGTGGGCAGGCGAGGTCAGGCTGTTTGGCTGTTTGGCATAGAAGGCTGCGGAGGACCCTCCTCCCGGGCACATATCAACGCCGAACAATGGATAATAAGCGTATCCACTTAATGGTTGCCAAGGTGCAGGCGAGCTGGAGCCTTCGGGTGGGATTAAGCGGAAGCTCGCACTGGCAATGCGGATGTGCGAGTGCCAAACACGCGGTCAAAATGCCAATGAACAATGGTGTGGGTGTGTGGGTGTGGGTGTGAGGTGTGAGTACGTGTGTGTGGCCAAAAATCCTTTGGCCGTAATCAAGCGGAAAATAGCACAATGACTATATCTACAATATATATCTGGGACAATGGAAGACACTGGCTGCAGGCAGGCATGCTGGAGGCTGGCAGGAGGAAAGCTGGCGATTGTCTGATTGAAAAACAAAAGGACTTAACAGCAGACACACACACTGCTCTCACACACACGTACAGCCAGGTTAATGAGTGGCACACCAATGGAAAAGGGGGCGTGGCACTCAGCCTACATGCAAAACAGATAAAACAGTTACAAGAAGCAGCCAGTTCTCGTGGCTCGAAATTTGAGTTCAGCAAGTGAGGGGGTTGCCACAGAAATTATTTATTATAATAAAAATAATTTATAAAATTAAATGTGTAATATTTATATATAAAACTTATAGTTTACATAAAGAAATAATAGTATTTATACATTTTTATAAGGTTTGTGTTACAATAATCTAACTTCTTGTATCTCAAATTATTTACTACGAGTTTCGTTATAGAAGAAACAAAGATTTTAGTCTTTCTGATTTTATTTAAGTATGTTTAGGTATTTAAATTACTAAATATTTATTAAGAGAGCATTACCTTATAGTCTTTATATATTTAAAAATATATTCGTAATCAGTTTTGGCTTGGCTTTGAAAGAAGAAGCCTTAATAAGTCATCTCAACTTAATCTCCTAATTTTATTCAACAGAATTTAATAAAATAAATTCCTCAAGGCACACATTTCCCCCCGGCAAAAGCCTTTATTTTATGCAAATGTAAATTGTCAACCCTCGCGGAGTGAAAAATGTCAATAAGTTGCAGACAAATTGTAGCTATCTCACTCGCCCTCCCAAAGGCGACCAATTTGGATTCGCAAACACATTGCGCATACGCCACGATGGTCGCTATATATATATCTGCAGGGATCTGTGTGTAGGGTGTGTGTGAGACGACTGCAATTGTTGCCTTTGATTTGGGAATTTGCTAAACCCTGAGAACTGATTATGCGGGTGAATAATTGATAAGTCTTTAGGAATTAATTGGGGTTTTGTTAAAGATTTTAAATTACTTGATAAATGTGAGAAAAAGGGAAGGGAAACTAGAGGTAAGTCTTAAATTGAAGTTAAGACCTAAGAAATATTTTAAAGAATTTATGCTTGGATTTAGTAGGCTTATTTCTAAGCTTTTTAAGGTAAAAAGAGTTACTGAGGAGGATTTTATATTATTTTCCTGATAATATTAACAACCATTTAACCACATAAATTATTTAAAGAATCCTCAATTAAGAGAGAGCAGAATTCTTGCATTTTCTTTTTGGTCAAGATATTTGCGGAATTGCATTTGGCTGCCAACTTTTCTGCTAATTGCTCGACGCGCTAATGACTCCTAAGCTGGTGGCTGCGCTGGCTGGATCCAGGATCCAGGATACTGGCTACTGACTACCGACCACGCCCCCACCGGGGCAACGAGGACCACTCGCCAACTGCCATTTGCGGCAACTAAGCGCAATTAATTAACAAAACCGAGCGGAAAAGGGACAAGGAATAGAAAAAAATTATACAAAATGTTGGTACTTCATAATGCCGCATGGCGGTCGTGTCCCCACGCTCACGCCAAGTTGGCTAAAGAAAATGCAGCTTAATGCTGAATTAATTCCAATTACCACATCCTGCTGCCGGAGCCCCATCCTCCAAGCGGGCGGGATCCTTGACCATCGGCACTCGGCAGCTGGCCAGTAATTTAGCCGCTAATGCGCGGAGTGCGGCCAACAAAGGCAGCCGCACGCGCTGACCTCCAGCGCAGATACACGGCGGGAAATGGTTTATATTCATTGAATTTTATATGGAAAATATTGCAAAAATCACATAGTAAATTTCTACAATCTTTATCTTGATTTAATACATTTTATACTTTGATTTTTATACAACTTTTCTTGCTCTGCAGTCACCTCTAACCATTGCCATGGCCTTTTGTGCGAGGTTTCAACATGAATTTATTTTATATACAAATTTTCCTCCATTTTTTTTTTGCCCTAGCCATCGGCCACTTGTTTGGCTTGTTTGAGATGAATCACTAATTAATTATTAATTAAGTTGGAAAAATAGTCCCCTAGCCTTCCCCTCCCGCTCCTCTCTTTGCCTTTCAGTTTCCCAACTTTTGAAAGTATTCCAATTTTCTAGCATTTTTCTCTTCTTCACAGAAGTTCTGGCCTGGCGGAAGGAAAACTTTTGTGCAGCACGGGAAAAACTTTTGGCACAATGTGTCGCCTACCAGAGACGGCCACGCCCCTTTATTTTCCTGTATTTTCCTTAATTTTTTTTATTATTTTGTAAAGAGCGAAAAGTTTTTACTGTCGCATTTCTCCAACTCCAGAGCAGACTTCGGGGAACTCGGCACTAAAATGCAGGCCTTCGGTGAAAGAAAACCCCATCGTTAGCAGGTCCTTGGCGGGGATATAAAGGCAAGCCAGAAGCTGGCTGCTGCTTAAACAAAAAGCACGTGTCCTGGAGCTCCTTTCATGGCGAACAGAGCCAGCTGACCTTCCGACGCGGACACTGGCCATGTGCAAATTGTAAACTGCAAGAACACACTCATGTCCATGTGGAAAAAAAACAGGAGAAAAACACAAGAGAACCGCAGTTCAGAAAAGCGCAAACATTTATATTTAATTGGTGGTTTTTGTGGCCGAGAAGTGGCCAGTGGTGCACCACCCCACCACCCCCTGGGGTTTCCTGTGGCCTTGTGTCTACCCAATTGAGTTTCAAAGTTGCAATTAGAGCAGCTTCACTGAGCGACTGCCCAGATGTTCACAGGGCGAAGTAAAGGTATATGTATATAAATGGTTAAGTGGATGCACAGTTAAAAATAAAAATAATATATTTTATTATATATTTCAAAGTCCTTTTAGTGATAGTTAAAAATGAACTACAGATTTCTGGGCTTCACTTGATATAAAACCAAATACTGAAACATTTTTTAGCCCAATATCTTATGTTGAATCGAAGCTAAATTTATTTAAATATAAAATAAAAAACTTTCCTAATTATCCATTTTTTCTTGCCGTGTCTGCAGGTGGGCAGGTGGCCCAGGTGAATTGCTGAATTGGTGGCTGCATACAATGGAAACAGTTGAGATTGGGGCAGTGATGCAGTGACGAGGAGGGAGTTCGGAAAGGAACCCCAGGGGGAACCCCAGAAACAATGCACATTGAAAAGAAACAAGTCGCAGACCATTAAACACGAATAGAATTTCGGACCAAAGAACATTCAAGAGCAAACTGTTTTACAAATTACAGAATAGGAAATCTATATAATTGAGAGAAGGAAAGGTATGCTGGAGTATATAAAATAAGAAAATAAAACAGGGAAAGGGTTCCCCTTTATAAATATTAAATATTTCTAGAAGTTAAATAGCTTTAACTTGTATATTTTCAAATGTATTTAAATGTAAATCAAATAATATCTGTAAAAACCTATACCTTAAGTTTGTAACTCAATAAACTTCTCTTTTATTAAATTTCCATCATTGTTAACCACTTTAAAGCATATTTTTCCTTTTTATTTTTAGCTCTAATCTAGTTTTCTCCCAAACAATACCCCTAAAAATCAAAGGTTTCTAGGATCTAGCATTCCCAGTTCCCTTTTCGTACGGAATTTCAATTCATTTCTTATTGGTTTTTGTGGCTGGCAGCAAGCTCTTTGAAACTAAGTACTTAATGCTGCATGGCAAACTAACTAACGCAATCCGAATCGGGAGCAAAGAGAGCTAAATGGAAATGAAAAACCAAATTCAATTTTACCCATTGCCTTTGACACGCCCACATTTTTTTGTTGTTGGTTTTGTAGGTGGTTCGAGGCAAATGTGCCAAGTGTTTTGGGGGGGCAGCACATAACGAAAATAATATGTATTTTTAATGGAAAATGTAAAATAAAATATTAAATAACTATATTACAAGGGAAAGCTTTATGAAATTTATTAAAATTTCACAAATATATGCAAAAATATGTGAAATACTTGTAAAAGTAAGAAGAACTCTTTAAACTCTATTCTGATTAAGAAGTAAAATCAAAGATATGCTACCAGTATATTCTTTTACATTTTAAAAATGTATATTAATTTTTTTATATTTTAAAATATTGAAAATTATTTCCTGTATTCCTGCACGACTGAAGGATAGCCTGACTCCCTCCCCTCCAACTGAATGGCGAATGCGAATGCATCGAAGCTGACTCGTCGATGACGATTTCTTTGCACGACATTTAATTGAGAAATAATTGAATAGGTCGTGTCAAGTGTTTGTTTGGCGTTTTGGCTGGCTGGCGGTCTGAGCCGTGAGCTCTGGATTGTGGAATCTGTGAGGGCAGATCGATGGGCTGCCAGCCAAATTAGCTTTGTCAAAACGCGGCTGACACGGACGCCAGCGAGGCTGTTGAGTGGCGCGGAAAAGTCTATTGCAGCGTGAAAACGCCACACGAGGCTGGGGGTCGCGTCGAAGTAGTCACAGTCGGCGGTGAAAGTCGAAAAACCAACCAACAAACAAACAAAGCCCGCAGCCGCAGAGTCAAAGGAAAGGTGCAAAAAACACACACACAAAGCACAAGTTCACGTGTGATTGGAATGTTTAATAAATCGTCCTGCGAATTTGGGTTGAGTGAGTGGAGGGAACAGGTCCTGGTGCAGTCAGCCGAGCACTTATAATTGCAGTTGCAGTTTGCCAAATTGCATTGTCGCCTGCTTAACAGAAGAAGAAAAAAAAATGGAAATACGACTTTGAGTTGCTGACGAGGTGTGGAAATTAATCGGGCAGAAGGTAAGCAAGGGATGGGAATTTACAGAGCCTAAGATTTATAATTATAGATTTTCTTAGTTATTATTGCTAAAAAGGAATAGAGAAAATGATGAGATTTGGTTTATAATTCAGGATCAGAGGTCTTTGTGAAGATTTCTTGGGGTTTTTATGGCTTAAAGTTGGAGTTTTGGAATAGTTTTGTAAACAAAGATCAAAACATAAATAAAAATAGTATTTTAATTATAATTAATAATAAATTCTAAATATAATCACAGTTGAGACATCAGGAATCATAAAAAAAGAACTAATTCAAAAGTTTCAACTTAAAATTTTAATCAAAAGCCCCAAGAAAAACCCTCGTCATGCTACGCACTAACAACTGAATTCTTTTTAATTTATATTTTTATATCTTCAAAGCAAACGTGACTCCTCATCATAATTGCCCCCCGATGACTCCACTCCATTCATGAACTTGAACTCGCTGCCCAGGTGCAGGTGTACTGGAATTAATGGTTAAATCACAAAAAAATACAGAGAAGCTGGAAAGTTCCTCGCACATTACGTCAGTCCAGGTATAAACTATATAAGTTAGAGACCCATTTTCCATGAATTCTAGGTCGCCTCGCGAGAACTGGTTTTCGTTCCGTTTTTTCTATAAAAACAAAAGTGCTTTTCGGTCTGAGCTCCATTTCTCAGTCGGAAGCGAAATGAATTACTCGAAAGTGGAACTTATACGCGGGATGAGCTGCCTCCTCCTCCTGCTAATGGCCATCGCAACAGAGGCAGCTTCGTTGTGGCAACTGCCAAAACCAGAGCAAGTGCACCAAAATCTAGCCAGTTGCCGTGAGGCTACCCCAGGCGAGGATGCAGCCACTCTGCGGTGTTTGGTCAAATCTCTGGGCCTCTGGACCGACGAGAGTGGCTACCAGGCGAAGAGAATAGCCAAGATATTCGCAGGGCACAACCAAGTGGAGGAACTGATGCTGGTGGTGAACTACTGCAACAGCAAGGAGGAGCGGAGGACTCAGCCGGATGAGTGGGCTTTGGGGGCCTTCAAGTGTGCCACTTCCGGTAGATTTGGACATTGGGTTAGGGATTATATGAAGCAAACGGGGGAAGTAATTTAGTTGATAAAATTAATTTTAGTATATCTTTTAGAAATAAATTGTAATTATTAACAAAATAAACGAGAAAGAGAAAAGTATTCAAACTCCTTTAATTTTGCATTGGCTAAGAAACTGAAAATGTACATTTTATAGGTTTTTTTTTTTAAATGTTGATGTCAGAAGTAAGTTTATTTTTCTGTCAAAAATTAAAAGACAAAATTCATTTTAAATTTTTGTTTAGCTTTTCCCATTACCTTATTACCGCCATCTATTTTTGATGTGAGGCATAAATAAAACGTAATTTGAGGTGTAGTTACAAAGCAGCCAGCTGAGCAAACACAATAAATTCTAATAAGAGTCGACAACTATAACCAATAAGAGTGTTTAACCAGCGCAATTTTTTTATATGACCGCCAAAAGGCATCTTTAAATGATATAATATATAGTTAACATTCAAATAGATGAAGATAGAAGTCACTAAAATTCAAATAGTTGAAGAAAGCCATAAAAATCTCAAAAAATTAAGATAGATAATCATAAAAATCCCTCAAATCAACATAGAAAACCAATTTGAAAGTCTGGCTCCATCTGTGATTGACTAGCAGCTCAAGCCACCAAGGTGTAGTCTCACATCAATCAGCTAACGAAACTAAGCAAAAAACATAGAGAAAATACAAAGAAAAGATATAGAAAACATTGAAAATCTATACAAATTTCGTTCGAAGATTGTTTTATTTTCGAATTGAACTTTCGACTTTCGATCAGGATGGTTCTGGTTCTGGCTGGGGGGCACTGAAAGCCCACATTCCTCCTCCTTAGACTCCCCTTAGACCTGGACACTGTGCTGAACCAGACGAAGGTTGGCGTTCATGAAGCACATGCCGGCGTGGTAGGCCCTCGAGCAGGAATCGGCCTCCTTGGCATGCGTCTCGGCGCAGTGGGTGATCTTCTGGTGCGTCTCATCGTTGTGATCCACCGTGGAGCCGGAGCCCGAGAGCTGCACATGCACCTTGTGGACATCGAAGCCGTGCTCCGGATCGTAGAAGCCGAACTTCTCGAAGACGCACTCCAGGTAGCAGCGGGTCACGGCATCGTCGGGGTACTGCCACTTCTTGTACTGCTCCACCAGCTCGGCGGAGGCGTGGACCTTCTCCGCGCAGAAGTGACGATAGGTCACCAGGTCGTCGTGCGTCTTGACCACGTAGCTCATGTCATGGTGGCCGGGCTCGTGGTGGGCCCACACACAGGCGGGGATCAGGGCGAGGACGAGGAGGAACTTCATCTTTGCTTTGGCACAAACAGCTGCAAACTGCATTTGGCTTTGGGCTCTGCATGGGAATTTATAGGGACGGCGAGGCTGCATCTCAGCCTAATCTTCGCAGGGAATTAACCTTCTGCCAGGTGACTGACTGCCCCTAACGGCTGTCCTTATCGGGGTTCAAGGGGTGGCAACGAGCACCTGCCCAGCTGCCGACTGACTGACTGACTGACTCATGGCTTATCACAAGAAATGTGATGTGACTTTGAGCAAATTCCAATTTGAATTCATTTTGAATTGAGGATTTTTATAGGAGCTATCTTTGTGCATTTCTATTTTAACAAATAAAAAAATTATATATTGTTTTCAACTCTATAATAAAATAATCATCAACCAAATAGCTACCCGTCATTCTTCCATTTAGTTTGTTTCTTCAATCAAAGAGACCCAAAAAAAAAAAGCAAAAGGGAAAGCGAAAGTTCAGCTTAAAAGCAAGAAGAAAACCCGCCAGGAGGTCTTGACCCGCCCACAAACAAACAAACAACAAAAACAATAACCTAAGCAGATCTTCAAATGCTCAGGATTGACCCCTCAGCATCCATGGCACGAGGGGCTGCAGGCTAGAGACATGCTCGATGTGGATGAGGAGCAAGCCACATCGCATTGGATCAGCTCCGACCTGACACTTATCACCTTTGACAGTGAACGTGACGGCGGCAAATAAAAATAAATTATTAGTCAGGGGAAGAGAGGGGTTAAACACTTAAAGAAATGGGTTTAAAGAGGGTTTAAAGAAGCTTTAGGAACATTAACAACTTCATTTTAACTTCAATTTTAATAAGCTTTTATATTTTGACTAAAGTTATTAGAATAATAATTAAAAACACGCTTCTTGACCTTCATTTAAATTATAATTTTTTTTTAGTTCATTGTTTTTAATGAAAATAAAGAACTTAAAAGTATTAATAAACACTGTGGTTATTAGGAAAATGAATTAAAATTACTTCAGTGTTGAACTTTAGTTTCTTAGACTTTAAATTAAATTATAAGTTCTTTAAAGTATTACTAAAGTATTACTAAGTATTAAAATTACTCTATAGTTGAAGTTTAATTTGTTAATTTAAATAACTTAAAAGCCATTCGAAAAAAATGAATTAAAATTACTTCATAGTTGAAGTTTAGTTCCTCAGACTTTAAATTAAATGTTAATTTTTTTTTAGTTCATTGTTAAATGTTAATTAACATAAAAAACTTAAAATAAACTCTGTGGCTATTAGAATATAGAAAACTAATTAAAATTACTTCATACTTCAAGTTTAATTTATTAATTTATTAAATTCAAATCAAAGTATAAAGCTTTTCATGAGAGCTTTTATTTTATGTTAAGAATAAATCAATTAAATTAGTTTAGTTTATTATATTTTTATACAATTTGTGATCATTGGTTTATAATTGAGTTTTATGATTTTAAAGTAGTAGTTTTTCCCACAACAAACACTTAATTTTTTAATGTCTTAAAGTATATTAAAAATCTAACCAACAAGCCACCGCCTGTTCTAAGCCAAAGTTCGCCAACGAAACGAAAGTGAAACCCGGTTAAAGCCCATTTGTTATGGCCCCGAGAATAAAGACATGTTGTGGCCAAGACAATTGCATTTCCCGAGAGCCGCCCGAGAGTCGTGGAGAGCTGAACAAATTCCTAGAGACCCACAGTTGGTGTTCAGTGCGCCTCGATTCTACACTTTCGCCCGGTTTATTGCATTCATTAAAGGCCTCGGAGAGCAATTAAATCGAAGCTAATGAAAATGCCTCCTTCAATGGGAAAGCCATTTCGGTTTGTATATATTTTTTTTAGGTTTGTTTTTTGATTCAATCGAAGAGGAAATACCCTAAAGGTTAGCTTATAATATTTATAAAGCCAAGAAAAAGTGGATCTATCTATGAAGAGTATTAACTTTAAACCCGTAACAGATCTCTGGCCAAGACCCACTGCAAGGTTAGCCGAAACTGGGACAAACTCCCAGATGTTCCTGGCCATTTATTCGCCAGCCTTTATGGCCAGAAAGCACACCATGACACAGACACCAGCGAAGGTATAAAAGGCTGCCCATGGAGCGCGCGCCCAGCCAGCCAAGTCCCAGTCACAAGTCTCGGTCTCCGTCTCCGTCGAGTTCCTCATAAAGAAACGCGCGTGCGCAGCGGCAGAAAGAGTCAGTTGGTCGTCGGCAGCCTCCGCGTAGAGTCACAACAGTCACAGAGCCACCACCGCACCGAGTCGTGCTCCGGTCCGTCAAGGAGCACTTTGCATGTGCAAGTAGTGCACTTTGTTTATTTGTTTATTTGTATTTTGTATTATTTATAAAGCAACTTGTTTTCAAAGTCATTACGTGTCGTGACGCCGCCAATTGTGAATTCTTAAGCAAGGCAAGTGCAAGTGCAGTTGCAGACTTTAAAAATAAATATATTTTTCGGGGCTTTTCTGGAGCGCATCACCTGGTCTGCATACGAAATCTGGAGGAAGTCCATAAACAAGGGCAGCCACTATGCAAATGGAAAAGGTAAGCGAGCGGTGATGCCTTTTTGAACACCCACACAACCCCCTCCAGCCCAGCAGCACTTTCACTTTCTAGACTCTGATTCAGGTTCAGACTCCAGGTTTAAGGTTACAGCGGCTAGCATTTAATGCCTTTGAACTGGTCTTAGCCATGAGTGCGACTTGCCACTGAGTCAGCCTCTAAGCCAGCTCAACAACTGGCCAAATGCAGGCCACTAAAAGTCAGGCAAGCCCAGCTCATGGCTCATGGCTCAGTCTGCTGGCTAGAAGCTGTGGCTATTCTAATGAGTTGAAAGGAAGGAAATACGATCGAGTCAAGCTCTAAATACTCTAGGAATAAAATACCCTTTAAAAGAGTATAAAAGAAACCTTTTAAGCTATTTGCTAGGTAAGGAAAATATGTGTATTAAATACAAAAATTAATACAAAATTAAATAGAACAGCCATAAGTTGCTTAGAATGTTTAAGAAATATTAGAACTAGTTTTGTAATTGATAAAAAACCTGCAAATAGTTCTTAACTTGAAAGAAAAATGTATTAAGCTGAAGGAGAGCTTTAATGCTACCTTCCCCTTTTGTTAAAATAAATTAAGAAATTATATTGTCATTATATTATTTATCAAATATTTACTAATAAATATTTGCCTCCTAGATTGCTTCTAGTGTTACTCTTTTCAATGCAAATATTCAAGTTAAGTCATAAAATCAGTTATGTAAATTTTACTAAGACTGGATCTACATGGTTTTCAGTTTACTTTATACTATAAAGTTTATAGTTTCAAGACAATTACCAAGTACTTTAATGTGTGCTAACTAATGCCAATAATTAACAACAATTAAGCTTCTAATAGCTGTGTGGAAAGATTGAAACTAAATTTACAGAAGCTGGTTAGATGAAGAAATTAATAACAGAAGTGAAATAGGAATAATTCTATAATAATTTCAATAATAATAATAGAAATAGAAATAATAAAAAACAAATAAATAGAAACGGAAACAGACATCTTTATCTCCAAATAATGTATAAATTATTTAGTATTTAGTTTCTAAATCAGCACACTGTTTTAAAATGCTATTTAAGCACATTTTTAAGGGAACAATTCAAGAACCCGCACCCAGGTCATTTCAGTTCATTTTACAGCCAAAGCCCCTTGACTCTCATGACCACCCACCACCCCAATGATGAGATGTGACTCTCGATTTCTTGACGGGCCTATGGGAAACACCCATGGCCAAGATCCAAGACCGAAGATCGAACTATTCGACTATCACTTTTAACGCAAACAACACATTACAATGGCACTCGAGTTGGCCCAATTTTCGACAAAGTGGAGTGGAGCTGCACTCCGGCACTTGATCAATCTCGGCCCGATGCCGATCATTACGATTATTGTCTGGCGGTGGTTGTTGCTCGCCGATTCCACTCAATTCGATTTGAATCGCTTGGCGTCGATTTAATTTCACTGAAATCGAAAACGAAGCTAGAAAACAGAAAAGGAAAAGCGTTGAAAATTGCTCTGGCAACGGAGATCATGAGTGGGTGGAGTGGCCCGAGTGGCCCGAGGAAAGTCAAAGTGAAATGCGCATGGAAAGCAAGGCAAATTGCCAGTCAGCCTCAGTCCAGGGCGGCCAAGCCCAGCTCTCTGGGTAATCCGAGTGATCCGACGGAGAGCTGACTGGGGATCAAGATCAGAAAAACGCGGTCACAGTTCCGCTGGATCGCTCCACTGCATTTGCATGCTCCAGTACCACAACGACGAGAGCCCCTTTGGGGGCAACTCGTCTAACCGGACCTAGACGCTCCGCTCCATATCTGTGCGGTAAAGGAAAATGCCTTTGGCTTGGGCTTTGGGTTGAACTAATGCACTGGGAACTATCAATTTAATATAAATATATATTCAATTATTTTATCCAAAATGCTAGCAAAGATGTGATCTTTCTTTAACAGTTTTTTGTTGCCAGAAAAACATTCATTTATTATTTCTTTCCTCTACAAAGTCTTGGGATTTATAGAGAAACCAAACAGATTTTAATACAAAATTGATTATTACTTCCAGTCGAAGAACTAACTCAAGATCTCCTCCTTTGGAATGTCCAAAAAGAATAAAGATTTGATACTCACAATCCCAAATATGATACAATTTTTGTTCCTAGTGTAAGACCACGAATATTCCCCCGTCCGGTTTGAACTCCGGCCATACGTAATCCAATTAAAGGAACAATCTACATTTCAATTCAGAACTAATGAAGTGTAGAGAATTCGCAACAAAGGCTGACATGTGTTGATTGTTTCGCCCGACGCCGCAACGCCGACTGCAGCCCCATTTGAAAGTATCTTTTGGGTTTCCTCCGGTCGCGATCGGAGCTCCCATTAGTAACGAGCCACGGCTTCCCTGTCGAGCAGGGGGCAGCAGCTCCCAACTTCCGTCAAGAAATGCCAGCACAATTGTGCGTAGTCCAAACAATCCATTGATTGATTGTCGATCGATATGGCGATCAATTAAACAGATTACGATTTTCATTGAACAGCTAAATACCAGGGACAGCTGTCAATGGAAAACCGTGGCCACTTGTGTATAGTTTTTGACGATTTCTGATTTATTCTTACAGCGAACGCTTCTGATTCTGCTGCTGGGCTTGGTTGTGGCTTTGCTGGCGGATTCCTCGCTAGCCGCCCGCCGCCTGCGAAAGAAGCCCAAGGTCTACAATGCATTGATCACCACGGACGACAACCTGACCTCCAGCCGAGCCTATCCGGTCATCCAGCCCACGATCCATGAGCCGGGCTATGCCCCCTTTGGACCCTACAATCCCTATGGCTTCTACAGTCCTCCATTGGTGAGATTTGGTCAGCCCATCGTCCCGGGTTTGATGCCAAACGAGAGGGTGAGTGTAAAATAATTATTTTTAATATAAAATAAAGTATATAAAAGCAACACAAAAACACTAATTGAAAACATGGAAATTGTGTTAAAAATTACTTAAAGAAATACGTTTAAAAGTCGTATAATTTAAGCAAATTGTGTTTATGAAAAGAGTTTAAAGTTGCGAAAGGTTTAATTAGGATTTTCTTAGCTACAAGTAAGGGGTTTGCATTTATTTTTTATAGCAGCTATTAAGTAACCTGCAAACTGTGCAATTTTAATGAAAAATCAATTCAATCAACGGGTTTTTACTGAACAAATTTCCAAGCTTTTAAATTAAAGACATTTTCAAGAATGTAAACCACTGATTAAACCATAAAATAATCCAGAATAATCCACTTTTATCAGCAATTAAATAAAACCTTTACCATATTCTCCCCCCAGCTGCCTTATCCCCTGCCCACTGCCGCGCAATATCCCGCTGGCTTGGCACCCTATGAGCCCCAGCAACCTGCTGAAGCTCCTGTGGAGCAGCAGCCGCTGCCACAGGCGCCACCTGGCAGCCTAGAGCCCAAGGAGATGCCCAAGGAGCAGATGATTCCACTGCCCCTCAACCAGCAGGGTTTGCCGCCGGTGCTCATTCCGCTGCCCTCGCAGTTCCGAGGACAACCCATGCACCTGCCGCCATATCCGTACAGCCAGTATCCAGTGATCTATGACCAAGCGGGATATATACGCCAGAACTACCTGCCGCCGTATGACTACTATCCCAGCCAGGGTTACCCCACAGCGGCTCCAGCAGCCGCACCCCACACAGCGGAGGAGGAACAGCCACAAATTCAGCCTCAGATTCAGCCTCAGATTCAGCCTCAGATTCAACCTCAGATTCAGCCACAAATTCAGCCACAAATTCAGCCCCAAATCCAGCCCCTTCCCTTGGACAACTTAGAGCCAGCAAAGCCCAGTTTCGAGGACATTCGCAATGGATCGGCGAGCAAAAACAGCGCCGTTCCGGATGTCCCGCCGCCGCCAATACCCTCTGGACCGAAGCGCCCGAGACCCGCGGATCCGGACAACTGATACACCCGGATAAATCCGGTCCACAAACACGTATTTATTACCATTTCGCTTAAGCATAATAATATCGATTCCGAAGCATTTTGTACAATGTGTCGCTAAGTAAGAGTTCATTCAGAGATAACGAAATAAATAATTTAACAAAAAAAGAAAGAATCGCAGCTGCAGCGGTGAATGAACTTGGAGAGGAGGGCTCCCCATGGGGGAACTGCCTCTGGGAATTATCCGGGTTTATCTGGCCGTTTAAGGGGCCTATATAAATGCAATGGGATTCGCTGTGAAAAGTTACAGTTTGCACTGAAAGGGTAACGAAGAATGAAGCTGTCCCTGCTGCTGGTCCTTTGCTGCTGCCTTTGGGGGTTGGGTAAGTGGAGTTTTGATTTTATTTTAAAGGAGTTTCGGGTTTTAATAATTATTTTTTATATTCCTATTTTATTTTCAAGCCCTGGGCGACTCTTTATTGGTGACCATGCCACCATTCATACGCAGTCGCTATAGTCTGCGCTGGCGTAAGACCACAACCACAACCACCACAATGGCTCCGCCGGAAGCCACCACTGCACCGGCCGTACCAGCCCAGGAGGCAGTGACTCCGAGCGTTCCGCCCAGGTTGGCTACCTCCACCGCCAATGTGGACTACGATTATTACGGCAATGGTGAATCCGATAATACAGTGCACAAGTGAAGCAAAGCTTAAAACCACAAATTTAATGAAAATCTATTAAAAAACATAAATAATCATAGCCAGCATGCCAGCATGGTCTAAGGATCCAACAGAATATCTAAGAAGACATCACCGTACAGCATTTAAATGTATACAAATTATATTTTCAATAAAACAAATAAAACTATAACCAAGTTAATAAACTATTTAATAAATTCTCGTGAAATTCTCTTTTTAAGCTCCTGGTAAACGGTTACTTTAACAGTTTTTCAAAAATAAATTATATTAACCAGTAACATCATCGATTTTTATGATTTTATGTCCTAAATAAATTGATTTCTGTACAAGAATTTAGAAATAATTACTAAAATTTTCGATCTTTTAAAACGTTTCATAAATTTTCTACTACTTTCAGGGATTCCTATTAGCTCCCTTTTAATTATTTTTACTTGAAATTTTTTAACAATCCTTTAAATAAATTATATAAAGGCAGTAGCCCACTCCTAAATAGCTTTTTATTCTATTATTCGACATAAACTCGGAAAAACTCTCCCATAATGATTCCCTCCAAATTTAAAAATTCAAACCAACTGTCACATATTCCCGCTGTGACTGTCATTTTGAAGGAAGTCTTGCTAAACGAGTTGGCATCCCCGCACCAAACAGCTGTTCACACCGGAAAACAACAACAAAACACAAACCAACAAACAAGTTTTAGAAAATCAAATAAAATATGTTACAAAATATTAAGTGCGCCCAGAATGTGCTTAAGCTGAACTTTCAAAAGGCGGCAGCCAATCTGCTTGCTAGCCGCCACAAATCTGGTTTATCTCAGGCCACCCGAGCAGCAACAACAAACGAGAGGAGCCGGGTTGGGTGAGTGAAGGGAGGGCGGAGAGTCAAGTCAAGAAACTGAGCTTTAATTATTCGCGCAGCTTTCCACAAATCTCAGTTCTGTATTCGCCAGCGAAAACAGCAGCAGCAACTGGTGGCAGCTCGCTTCTCCGGAGACTTTACGGCACTCAGAAGAAAGAAACCGCAGCGAAAAAGACCAAAATGGTGGTAAGTAAGCAATAGGTAATTGCTCGGCTCAAGGGCGAAGCTGAGAAATCTAGAGGCTTGCTTATCGCCTAGCCAACATAATACGCGACCCCAAGGTCCAGCTGTGGAGTTTAAGCATGTGGTTTATACCCTGTAAGAAGGGGATTACGGATGTAGGGGGGACTTAGCATGGCAATAAACCTGAAAACTATATTTAAGGCTGTAAAAAGGATATAGATGAGTAACCTAGAGGTAGCTCCTGCTGCTAAAGATCTTAGATCAGACAGACACAAAGCTGAATGTGTATTTAAGAGTCATTTTAAACAAAATCTTGCCTTTAAAACAAAGAAGTATGGAGCAAAAGCTTCATTAAAATTTTAAATTTACAGCCTCGATTACTTGAACCAGTTTCAGCGGCATTAGTGAGTCAAAACATACGTATTTATAGTCGGATAACTGGAATATCTAATTAGGGATAAGTGCAAAGAGTTAGAATCCCTAGTTTGGGTTTAAAATAAACAAATAACGAGAAAACCTTCGTTCTTAGGGAATATATAAGACTCCAGGCAACCCCAAAACGATTAAAAAATCCAACTTACATTCATGGTTTCTTGACTACGCAGGTGCGACTAAACGAACAGGAGCGTGCTGAGAAACTGCAACCACTGCTGGACTGCGGCTGGACCCTGGTCGAGGGTCGCGATGCCATCTTCAAGCAGTACGTCCTCAAGGACTTCAACCAGGCCTTTGCTTTCATGACCGGCGTCGCCCTGCTGGCCGAGAAGATTAACCATCATCCCGAGTGGTTCAACGTCTACAACAAAGTGGATGTTACACTGTCCACACACGACGTTGGCGGCCTTAGTTCGCAGGACATACGCATGGCCAACTATCTGGAGACCCAGGCCAATTTGTTGAAATAAATAAAATTGATAGTTGAATTAGTTGCTAATTGTCTTATTTTCTCGAGTTCAGCTCAGCAAGGATTTGCTGAAGATTTGATAGTCGGCTTCTTCGAGCACATCCGGAGAGATTTCATCCTTACCGTAACCAAGTTGCTTGTAGAAGGATATGGACTGCTCGTTGTTATTGAGGACAGTGAGCATTAGTTTCTCCAAATGCCAGTGGCGGGCGCAGTCTTCAAGAATTTGCATCATGAACTTGCCCAGGCCTTTTCTTTGGTAAGCCGCAGCCACCTGCATTTCGTAGCTGCGGAAAGAATAATTAACTCTGGGTTGGTCGCAGAAATTGTAGGTACTGGACTCACCAATACAGCACACAGTCGCCGTGATCCATGTCGAAGCGAAACATGGAGTACGCCACATTCTCCTTCTTGTCGTTCTGAACCACCAGGTAGCGCGCCCAGTTTTTGTTTAGCTCCGCCGCCTTGATTTTCGGCTGCCAGCCCATTTTCAACTGTTTGTAGAAGGGGCCAACATTGGTTTCGGCCAGTTTAAAGGCCCATTTAAGCATCTTTGGATCCGCATCCGTTTTGGTGCGACACAGCAGCTTGAACTCCTCGCCCGTTGGAGCTTTGTAGGTCTGATAGCTGAGGGATTCCAGTGGGTTCTTGGCCCGGGCAGCCGTCTCCACGAATCTCTGCTTGGCTCCCTGGCTAAGCTCGTCTTGGTTTGGCATTATTTTGATGCAAATTTTTCAGTAAAAAATTGTGCAGAAAAAATAAAGCGCGCAAAGTAGAGATGACAATAAGTGTCAACAAAAAAACTAGTCGGGCGATAAGCGATTGTGTCTATATCGATAAAATTAGAGCTTTGTTTTGAAGCTGTTTTAAATAATGATGTTCAATGAATATTGTTAAATATTTCACATAAGAATTTTTTTAATGTTTCATATTGCATGCCTTAAAAATAAAGAAGAAACAGCTTTAAAAAAATATCTAGATTTTCCTTGAAACACACTCCTAGATTCATCGAAAAAAGGCGGAACTGGCAACACTGGTGATAACAGACGATCGCGTTCTGGCCATTTGCTGAAATTTATTTATTAAAATAAACCTTATTGCATTTAATTAGCGTAAGAATGTATGCAAGACTACTCCGCAACGTTGGAGCGAGTGCCAGGTGAGAATGCAGTTGCTGGCTCCTGCCATTTGCCATTAGAATCAACAGGTTCCACACCGATTACATAAACATTCCCAATTTGTTTTTGTTTTCCCCCGGCCACAGGTGCTTCGCCACCGAAGCCACCCCGAAGGTGCGGCCCATCAACAAGATCCTTATCTCCAACCGGGGGGAGATCGCTTGCCGTGTAATCCGCACTGCCCGCAAGCTAGGTGTTCGCACCGTTGCCGTATTCTCCGATCCGGACGAGAAGAGCCTGCACACCCAGCTGGCTGATGAGGCGTACCGTGTGGGCGAGGCCGCCTCCTCCGCCTCGTATCTGCGTGGTGAGCACATCTTGAACATTGCCAAGAAATCGGGCGCACAGGCCATCCATCCGGGCTACGGCTTCCTCTCCGAGTCCGTGGAGTTCGCAGAGTTGTGCCAGCGGGAGGGAGTCATCTTCATGGGGCCGCCCAGCTCCGCCATCCGAGACATGGGCATCAAGAGCACGAGCAAGGCAATCATGGCTGCTGCCGGAGTGCCCATCATCAATGGCTACCATGGCGAGGATCAGTCCGATGAGTGCCTGCAGAGGGAGGCCCAGATCATTGGCTTTCCGCTGATGATCAAAGCCGTTCGTGGTGGCGGCGGCAAGGGCATGCGAATTGCCGAGAAGCCGGAGGACTTCCTCACAGCCCTGAACTCTGCTCGCACCGAGTCCCAGAAGTCCTTTGGCGACAGCTCTGTGCTGCTAGAGCGCTATGTGCGCTCTCCCCGTCACGTTGAGGTCCAGGTCTTTGCCGATCAGTATGGCGATGCTGTTTATCTGTGGGAACGAGACTGCTCCGTGCAGCGCCGTCACCAAAAGATCATTGAAGAGGCGCCAGCGGTAAGTGTGGAGATTCATTAGATTCCTAACAGATTCACCCTTAAACCTGTTTATACTTCCCAGCCTGGTCTGTCGGAGGAGCTGCGACGCGAACTTGGCGAGGCCGCTGTGCGAGCTGCCAAGGCCGTGGGCTACGTTGGAGCCGGCACAGTGGAGTTTATTCTGGACAAAGAGGATCTCTCCTTCCACTTTATGGAGATGAATACCCGGCTGCAGGTCGAGCATCCCATCTCCGAGATGATTACGGGCACCGACTTGGTTGAATGGCAGATTCGCATTGCTGCCGGCGAGCCCCTGCCGCTGAAGCAGTCCGAGATCACGCGTCGTGGCCACGCCTTCGAGGCCCGCATCTATGCAGAGAATCCACGGGGCGGTTTCCTGCCCGGAGCAGGACCACTGCGTTACCTGTCGACGCCACAGCCCAGCGCCGACGTGCGCGTGGAGACAGGTGTCCGCGAGGGCGACGAGGTATCTGTGCACTATGATCCCATGATTGCCAAGCTGGTTGTGTGGGGCGAGAACCGCTCCCAGGCGCTCAACTCACTGATTGCCCGACTGGGCGAGTATCATGTAAGTTTGTATCACGATTATTGCTTTTAGAGTATTAATTTTGAATTGATTTTAGATCTCTGGCCTCGACACGAACATCAACTTCCTCATCGACCTGGCCTCGCATCCAGAGTTCCAGCTGGCCAATGTACACACGGGCTTCATCGATCAGCACTTTGATACGCTCTTCCCGCCGATTGTCATCAGCCCGCAACAGGTGGGCCAGGCAGCCCTCGCACTGGTCTTCAATGAGTTGCAATCGGCCTTCAGCAACAGCAGCGGAGGAAACCAGGATCCCTTTGCTGCCACACCCAATCTACGCCTTAATTACGCTCTCATCCGAACCTATAATCTGAAGGCCAACGATAAGGGTAAGCTTGATATCAAGCTATAAGGGGTAGAATATGTTATAATTACCTGATTTCTTGTTTAGTTTACTCCGTGGCTGTGAAGTTTGATGGCGAAGATATTCAACTGCAAGTGGACAATGGTGATTGGCAAGTAATCAAAGCGGAGAGAGTGCTGGACGGCGAACGCCTCAAGATCCGTGCCAATATCGACAGCAATATCACCACCTACAATGCCAATATTGATGGAGCCAGTGTGGTCTTGTTCTTGGAGGTAGATTTCATTTGAAAACTTGCTGTTCGTTTGTACATTTCTTCTATTTTTATTTACAGAGTGGAAAACTGGACTTTGAGCTGGTGCAGCCCAAGTTCTTGAGTGCTCAGGTCGATCAACTGGGAGGAGGTGGCTCCAGGGTGGTGGCACCCATGCCCGGAGTTTTGGAAAAGGTTCTGGTGAAGCCAGGTGACCAGGTCAAGAAGGGCGACAGCTTGGCCGTGCTCATTGGTATGTTGTAACATTTTATAGCTTTATTGTGTCCCCTAAAAATGTATATTCACAGCCATGAAAATGGAGCACATCCTCAAGGCACCCAAGGACGCCGTAATCAAGTCAATTGGTGGAGCCGAGGGTGACAATGTGGCCAAGGGAGCGGCAGTGATTACCTTCGTTGACGAAAAGGCAGCCAAGTAATCTAGGCCCAATCACGTACCAGGGATTATGTTGCATTTATCTACAATTATCTGTATATTTCAATGACCGCCAAGGACGCATCCAGGGATAACCAAGTGCATTTATTAGAGTTAAGCGTAAACCTGTCCATTTAATGGAACAATTATGTTGTTTTTACGTCCCTTTAAGGCATTAAAAATGTTTAAACCGTTGATTTTCAAAGCTAAAGGATGATTACACAAAAGAGTTTGTATTTCGTTTTCAGTTTGTTGAATTTTAATGGATGTATAAGATTTATTCAGTTTCTCTCGAACACATGCACACATTTGCTAAATGTGATTCATCGTTTTGAATTGATCAGTGATCAGCATGAATACAAAATTTAAAATTGAGTTCCGTACATAATTTTGCGGCCTATGAGTGTGACTTTGGGTGTGTTAAACGAAAACGGCAACCGAGAGAATGCTTACAATTCGCTTTTATTATATTAGCAACTTAAAACATAATAATTTAATAAATGTTTAACAAATTTCACTTAATACAAAACACTAATTCAATTAAAAATATATATATATATATGTATACTTAGTATAAACATAATCAAGTTTCTCTCTTTTCTTTATGCTCTCGTGTTGCTTTAGTCCAGTTTGCTCTTGAGTTTATACTGTTTTTGTTTATGTTTTTTTGCTTCGTTTTCGTTTTGATTTAGCATCCCATTAACTTGAGTTACGCGTTTGAAATATGATTATGGAAACAGTTTTCAGTTTCGGTATTCAATTTTCAGTTTTCAGGCGAGTGTACCGAGTACTGAAGATGCAATTTGGTTTCTTTTTTTTTTGCCCTAATTCTTACATTCAGCCGATTTTCGTTTCGATTAGTTTTCCCTAGTATATCGTATTTACCTGGAGGTGTCGCAGAAATCGTTGGGGATTTGAAACCTATTCAAAAAGCTTCGGAAAGGACTCCTTTTGATTGGATTTCCCACTCCCAGCTATTTCTGTGACACACCCCAGCTTCTATATGTTCTCATGTCGTTTTGATTTCTTTTTTTATTTATTTTTTTGCTATTTGTTATTTTTTTGTTTGTTTTGTTTTGTTTTTCGGTTAGTATTAGTTAATGTTGCTCGGCTTCAATACGTAATACATCATTTATATACTATATAAATACAATTATATGGTACTGTAAACGTGCAACTTAACGCATCTTAGTATTTATGAGTGTGTTTCTCTTGGTTTCAAGTGTGGTTCGTGGGTGTCTGTGTGTATCTGTTCTGTGTATCTTTTTAAGGTAATTATAAAGTTCGATAACTACTAAACACCTTTGCTGGTACATACTCTCTCTTGCATCTCTCCCACTGCTGCTGCTCCCCTCGACTGGTGACTGGTGACTCATGACTCGTAGTACCGCTCCCAGATGCACTCCATTTGTTAATATCTACGGAGGATTCGCATATTAACCCATTAAGTCTCGTTTTCGACGGCGGGAGCCCCACTATTTGTATAGTAAAACACCTGTTGCTGTCCACACCGTTCTCATTGTCAGGCTGCTTTGGTTCACTTAACGCTATATGGATGTTCATCATAAGTTGTTGCTGCTCCTCTCTCTCTGCTTTGTTAATTTGCGATTACATTTTTTTTATTGCAAAGAACTTTTCGCTTGTGGTTTCTTTTCTGTTGCTTTTTGTTTTCCTCGACTTAAATTAAGTTTTTCTCTGTCTCCGTTGTAATGGGCGTTAATGTTGCCGTCGTTGGTGTTTCTGTGGCAGTTGTTGTCGCCGCCGGGACCTCCTCCGAGTTCACCTCTATGGTCTCGCCCGTCGTGTCCTCCTCGTCCTTACTTTCCACTAGCCTTCTTCTCACTATCCTGCGTTGCTTCTGCGAATGCCGAAAAAATACAGATTAGTTTGAGGGTCGATTAACCATTTCTAAAATCTATACAGGTGCTACGTCAGCGTCTGCGTGCCAGGTAAGCAGTAATTGAAATCTTGCATTCGAGTGTTATCATCAAACGGATCGTATACGACGAGGTTATTCAAATGATTCTTGGCTTATTTACAGGCAACAAATGATAGATACATATATCACTTAAATCCCTGATCTATATAGGACCCATTTGATCGAGTGTCTTTGTCGGTGTGTAAATGATTGTTGTGAGCATGAGTGTGTGTCTAGTGATGATGATGGTGAGCAGAGAAAGCTTGCAGTGGAAAATAGATAATAGAAAAACCAAACGGAACACAGCTACAGATCCGGGGACGATGACTAGTAGTGCATCTCGTTTGTGCCGGGGACTGTCAACAGAACAACTCAACAAAACACAAAGTAAGGCGGGCGAGCGGGCGGGCGGTCGATTGGGGCTCAAATGAAACAACAACTCTAACTAACTTGGCGGCAAATCAAATCAAGCGGCTTGAGGAACTCTTGCCTTTATCACCGCGTAGTTGCTGCTGCTGCTGCTGTTGCTGTTGCGGCTGCTGCTGGGCCTGCTGCTTGTGGGCCTGCAGTTGCTGGTACTTCAACTTGAGCTGCTGCTCCGTCGCCGCCGGCAACTGATGATGGTGAAAGAGTACCGGCGGCAGCTTGCCTCCCTTGGAGCGACTCCGTAAGCCCGGCTGCGCGCGTTTGATAACAATTTAGGGGAAGGGAACAACAACAACAAAGGGGAATAAACAACAACGAAACGCCGAAAAGCAAACCGCAAGGCATTCTTGTCCGATAATGAAAATATACTTCATATGATATATATAAGGGATGCATAATTTAACGTTTAAACATAAAATATTTTATTTATTGATCGCTTTTTCCAAAATTTTCTGCCATCCCTTATATATAAAGAGTTAGAAAAACCAACAAAAAAGGGAACGGATCTTCGGCAACCGAAGCCAGGAATACCCTTGCAGCTCACAATTATTGTTCCTCCGTATTTAGTTGCCAGTTTAGCCCAGAATCAGAGCTGGAACTTTCCAAACTTTGCCCTAAGTTGCAAAGGTATCATTTCTAAATGGAGACAGAGCTTTAGAGACACAGAAGTCGGAGTTGGAATTGTGTGTTTATAGTGTGTTTATTGTGTGTACTGTTTCTGCTCCTGGGGGGACTGCTTGGCAGGCGACTCTTGAAGGATCCCTCTCTCGGCTACGGACACACTCAACAGTGGACAGGGATTGTCCTAAACCTTGTCTTCATCAATTACCTTTTTGGTCGTTATCTCCATCTGGTCCAGACTATTTGTCAGCCCGTTTATGCTCGTCTCTCCTGCCGTTTCCTGGGCACTGCTCTCCGTCTCGCTGTTGGCACCACTGCCCGTCGTCGTCGTAGCGGCTGTTACGCCGCCACTACCACCAGGACTGTTGCCGGTCGACGTGTACGCTCCGAAAAGTTGCCGCGACAGTCGGGGAATGGCATTGCTATCCACACGAGCTGGCCAGGCGCCTGTCGATGGACTGCTGCTGGTGGTGGTGGCGGTGGTGGTCTTGTTATCCGCTGGCTGGTCCGTGCCAACAGTGCCTCCCTCTTGCGCACCTCCCGGCTGAGTTGCCACCAGATCTGCCACCTTATTCTCCTCCAGGTTGGACTCCAAATCAGACTCGTTGTTCTCGTCCTGATCCTGGCAAGCAGCCTCATTAGTAATTATCTCTTGTGGCGGAATTTTCAAGGTAGTACATACCGTTTTTTCGCTGCTCTCATCCGGGCAAAGCTCATAGGCCATGGTCCATGTGTTTTTCGCCGATTGCGAACGCTCCAGCATGTAGCCATTGGTGTTGTCGTTGCTCTGCGCCGGCGGGGACCATGAGTACGAGTTGTACTGGCAGCCGATGCCCCGCTGACGCTCAAGCTCGTCCTGCAGCCACTCGACGGCGATGCTCCAGTGTCGGCTGATGGTCGGATTCGTATTGAGCATCTGCAGGGCGATCGGCGACTTGTGGAACAGCTGCGTCAGGCACTTAATGATCTGGTACGCCCGCTTCTGGTAGTGTGTCTTTGCTCGCTGTATCGTGTCCAGCAGGCCCTCACGCTCCTCCGCCACTCCGTTGAGGGCATTGTGGATGCGGTGGTGTTGCCACGAGTCATCGATCAGCAGGATATTCAGCAACAGGTCTGTGTGGTGGCGCATGTCATGGCAGTAGGCGAATCCACATTGCCACAGCAGCTCGGTGAGCACGCCCCGCGAAAAGTGCGGATTTTCCCAGCTGCAGTACTGCAGCAGCTTCAATCCCTCGTCGCCCACATTGGTGTCCTCGATCACCTTCTTGATGTAGCTGGAGGATACGAAGCAATGAGTAACATTCAAGCGATTTTTCAATAAGCTCTCGGAGCTTCACTTACCCGGTGCGATTGAAGAGCAAATCCATACACTCGGTGGACAAAGGCTTCAGCTCCTCGTGCGCCACGGTGGCATCTTTGAATGGATTGGGCAGCGGGCGGGCGTTCTGATTGGAGCTCTGGCACTTCTCGCTCACGTCACTGCAGCGCACCAGATGGGAGACTACCTGGTGCAGTTTGCTGAACTCCGGATACTGGTACTTAATGGTCGGTCCAGGGCCGTCGTCCAGAGCCACTTGAATGAACTGCAGCGGCACATTGAGCTGCAAATGGGCGAAATCTTTAGTTTTTTTTTAACCAAATTGGAGAAGAGTTCCCGCTTACCCTTAGCAACTGCTGTTTCTCGCGAGTTCCCAGTCCCACGTACATGCTGAAGAGGCTAAAGTAGTGGGGCAGATGCTTGCCATAGTCCGCTGCCTCCGATTTCAGCAGGCGCAGCACACTGATCAGCACCTGCTCGCACAGATTGGCACCGTCGTAGCCGACCAAGGGCTCATCGTTGATGGCAAAGTGACAGAAGAAGACCACTAGCTTGACGAAGACGGTGCGCACCTCTGGCGAGGGAGCCATCAGGATGTACTCGCCCAGGCGTGATGGCGGCGAGAGGAGCGCATGGTTGGCAAACCACTTGCGCACCAGCGCCGAGGAACGTATGTGATGTGAGAGCGTGTCGTACCTGCAGCAAAAAAAGGGTTATTAATCAATAAATCAAATTCCTGAAGCGCATCTATCAACTAACCATTCGATGACAGGGCCGCGTAGCGACTTCTTCGTACGGAAACCAGTGTGGAACAGGAACTGCGATGCTAACTGCACGCCCAGCAACGATAGCTCCTCCGCGGCGGGTGTCTAAAGAAAAAAAAGAGAATAATCAGTAATAAAATAGGCGCTCCTAACCCCTGGAAAACTCACAATTTTATCGCTCCGCGTAGAGGGAATATTGCAGCTGACCAGCTTCTTGATGAAGTTGAAGAACTCCACGGAGAAAATGCTACGCGAATGCAGAAACCGAATGTTCTGGTGCCTGGAAAAGGTAAATAAATTTATTTAAATGTCAAAAAAAAAGAGATAGTTGCTCCTCCAACTCACCGCACGCTGCGCTCAATGGGCTTGGGCAGAGGCAGAACCATGTTGCGACTCTCGGTGAGCGACAACTGCTCCACACTGGGCTCGTACTGCACGGGCGTCTGGTCGCAGCGGGTGTAGAACAGCATGTAGGCGTTCCACCAGCGCTTCTGGCGGCGGTACTGCATCCGTTTCAGGTTGTTGTCGTAGATCTCGCCCATGTAGTCGCCGCCAAAGCACTGGGCCTTCATCTCCTCGTCCTCGTGCATCTTGCACTCGGTGACCTCACCGTCGTCAAACTTGTACCACTGACTCTTGCCATTGGCAGGGTTTCTGCAATGGAAACAAAATATGTAAAATCAAATTGGAATAACTTTTAGGCGTCTGGACTCACTTGGAGAGTATGTAGCTGAAGTAATGGCCCCCGGAGGCCTGCCCGCTGTGCACCACAATGCCGGTCAGTTCGTACTTGGTTGTTTCAACGCTGTTTGTTTGACAATTATCACCCACCTCGACCACCTCGCCCTCTAGCTTGGCTAGGCCAGACACTGGACAAACAAAGGAAGGTGAATTATTAGTTGCGGCACACGGATAAGGCTGCAGAGAACCCACCTGTGTAGGGCTCCATATCCAGGATACGAGGAAATTCAAAATAATCATTAAATTTAATCGCACAGACGCGCTCGTAGTCGTATTCGAAGCGCTTCAGTTGTATGGCTAACACGGGCGGCAGCTTCTTCACGCAGAGCCGCTTAATGGTAACTACCTGTGTGGGTTTCAAGCAAGGATAAGGTAACGCACGAACCAAGGTAAATCAGAGGGGGAATACATTACTTTTTTATCACATTTATCACAATGGTAGGCATCGGCTCCCTCGAGCAGCTCCCCCTTGACATACTGCTCCAGAGATTCGGTTAATGAGCTATGATTCCTAATATCGACACTAAATACACTAAATGGTTCCTCTTTGGAGTAGCGATGGGGGCACTCTTGGCAGATCTTCTGGTCGCTAAAGGAGCCGCCCAGCGTGGCGTTCATCAGCTGCGGATGGCCCAGTGCCTTCAGGCCCTCATCTAGGCTCTCGAACAGCGACATGAAGAACTCCACGGCATCCTGTTGCTCGCGCAAATTCACCGGCTCACCTTGCAGCCTGCAGAGTGGGGATTAGATTTCACATAAATGCTAAGCTTTACTTTAGTTTTACTCACTTGAAATGCGTCCAGAGACCCCGCGGCACATAGAACTGCAGAGCACTGTGACCCAGGTGGGCGAATATGGCCTGGACATGCTTCAGGATCACCACATGGTAGTTCTTGCGCACATCCTGCGACCCATCGTCGGATCCCGCGCCCGACGACGACGAGGAGAAGGAGACTAGGGCAGAGGCGGGTCCGGAGAAGAGGGCCGCTGGTCCCAGACCGCCGCCGCCCGTCAAATCCGAGTCGCCGCTAAAATCCTCGCCATCGGTGGTAGCAGCACCATGAGCACGCAGAATGCCAACCCGCACCGCCGGCACCATGTACAGCTGCTGCAGCACCGAGTTCATATAGCAGGTGGCCCCGGCGTTCTTCAGTCCACAGAAACCTTTAATGGGCCTGGCGCCAACGGGCGGCAGGTAATCCCATTCCCGCAACGGATCCGTGTCTACATTTTAGGAAAATTTAAATAAAATATTAGAGGAAAATTAGAGAAAATGTTTGAAAATTAAAGAAAACTCACCCGTGCAGACAAAATCGATGAGTGTATTGGTGAGTAGCTTCATATTAGGAACACACAGCTGGCACAGGGCAATGAGGAGATCGCAGGCAGCGGCTATGGTGTGCGGACTGCGGCAGACTGGCGGCGGGACAGTGTCCTGCCGGAGGCTGCCTTGCCGCCTTAAATGCAGGAACTCGCGCGATGCCGTGAAGAGGAAGTCGTCGATCAGCTCGTGGATGAGCTCGTTGAGCTGGGCCTTCGAGTCGGGCACCAGGAAGAACATCAGCTCCTTGGCCAAGCAGAGATGGCCCTCGAGTAGCTCCTCGTGCACCTGAGTGTCTCCGGTGGCGCGGACATTTTCCCGAATCCGCTGCAGCCACTTAATCTCGTCGCTCAGCAGTCCCTCGCCAATCTGGAGCGGCCAGTTGTAGATGCATCCGTAGGACAGCGTGCGGCATAGGACCGAGAAGAACTCCGAGCAAGTGGCCTCGTATTGGGGAACCAGCGTCTTTAGGGCGCCCACCAAAAGGTTGACCATGTAGACGAACGGACGCCGATCGCCGGCGCAGTAGGTGGACGCCAGGAACAGCTGCTCCGACGCCACCTGCCGCACATGGCGATACGGGTTCTTTAGCACAATGGAGGTGATGAACTTGGGCCAGTTTGCGTCGCTGCTTAACGCCTCATTGGCACTCGGATTCAGGATGAACGAGATGGTGAGCACCTCGAGCGCCTCCTTGCACATGCTAAAGTCCTGGCCGTCCGGAACAATCACCTCGTCCTCAAAGCCCTCACCGGTGCTGCTGCTGCTGCCCAGGGCCTGCAGGTTTCCGCAGGACGAGGCCCAGGCCAGCTGCACCACCGCCTTGATGGTGGAGATGTCCGGGCAGGACCACTGCAACATCGAGCTGAACAGGGTGCGGCAGCGGTCGCCCTCTTGGGTGGCGGAAAGCATCTCGCGGGCCAAAATTACGGCCAGCTTGGCGGAAATAGCCCGCAGCGTGCCCTGTGAGCTGTTGGGCATCGTCGAAAAGTTCTGCTTGAGGATGTCCACCTGGGAGCGGGCTCCGTTGTCCAGGTCACAGATCATCGGCTCGTCGCCGACGCGCGACAGCACGCTGCCCACAATGTAGAGGAACAACTTGGCCAGCCGCAGCACGCACTGAAAGGAGGCGCGCTTCGTATGCATATCGGCGCTCGGCAGGAAATTGTTCTTAGTGAGCAGCTCCAGCACAAAGTGCGCGCAGCCCGAGTGCATCCACGCCGACTGCACCTGCAGCGCCGGCTCGCCAAGCGGCTCCAAGGCGGGTATCAGCAGTCCGTGCAGCACACTCAAATTGTACAGCACCTGGGCGGGCGTCGGGTGCAGGAACATCTGCTCGGGCGTACAGCTATTCTCCTCCTCAGCCTCGCCGGCGGCCGGCTGCTCAATGGAGTTCGGTTTCTCTCCGTCCTCCTTGGGTGCTACCGACGTTGTAATCGCCGCCTTGGGCACTTTGCACATCAACTGCAGCTGGCGCATCGTCTGGCGGTCGCAGGGGAGCAGGTGCAGCAGAATCTTCGCACTCTCGCGCAGACGGCCGTGTTCCAGATCGCTGCCCAGCTGGTAGAGCTTCAGAAAGAACTCGGTGTACTGGTAGTTCTGCGATATGATGACGCCGGGCAGCGTGCTCTCGGACTCGACGCGCTGCATGTCGGGGCAGGGGCGCGGTGGAGAACCGGTGCTCGAATCGCTCGAGGAGTCGGGACTGCTGGCCAGACCAGTGCCAACGGGCGTCAGCTTGGCCGTGAGGATCATCTTGTCGCGGATGGTGTACTGGTAAAGGGGGTTAATCTCGTCGGAGACCTCAATCATTTCGCCATTCGTGTAAAACAGATCCACCTTTATGTTGGTCGTGGAGGTGCCCTTGATCCGCTTGAGAAGACTGCGCTTAAAGGCGGCCATGGTCTCGTTGCTGTGCGTCACGATCTCCAGATCGTCAATGGGCCGGCCTGGGTTCTGGAACCGGATGTAGAGGCTGGTGTTCTTGCCGCGCGTCACCCGGCTGAGGGGCAGGTGGACGCGATCGCCGCTAAAAGAGCGGTCGCACTCCTTCACGTACTCCTGCAACACCTTGAGGATGCGGCACATCTTCTCGGCCTCGATGAAGCGCATTTTCGAGTCCTTGGACTCGTCGTTGGCATTATCAGACTGATCGGGTGCCTCTAGCTCCTCCTGCAGCTGCGTTTTGCCCAGGATGACGATGTTGCCGTAGTGTGTCCGCAGTCGCGAGCAGCACTCGCCGATGAACATCTCATGGAACTCGCCAATGTTCTCCTGCAGCCGTGGCCCCAGCGCTGTGGAGACCTCCTTCAGCAGATCGATGGCCTTGCTGGCGATCTCTTCGCCCCCGGTTGTGATCACTCGCCACAGGTAGTCCTTGCCGATCAGGTCCTCGTTGTCCAGAATATAGCCCCTGTGGATCGCCTTCAGTTTGTCCTCTTTGGAGTTGACCGCCTTGAAGAAGCGCTCAAAGCACTTGATGCCGCTCTCGGTGAGCAGGTGCGGATCCAGCTGCAGAATATTGTTCTCGAAGAAGTCCTTGTTGATGCCGGGATCCAGGTCGGGCTCCTCGCCCATCAGCTTGCCGAACCAGCGAAAGCACTCCTCGCGATCGGCCGGAAAGACGGCATTCACCGCCAGGCAGTGCCAGATCTGCTTAGCCTGATCGGCGCACAGCCACAGTTGGCCATCCTTCAGGAGGAACTTGAGGAACTCCAGTCGCTCGGCAATTTGCGCCTGATGCGGGAACCTTCCGTCAATCAGGATGGTCGCTGCCTCCAGGCCCGGTGTGTCGGCCACCATTTGCCGCACCTTTTCCATGTAAGCCGTCAGGCTGTTGGTGACCAGAATGACAAGCGAGTAGTCGTTCTGCAGCCGCTCGATCACCTGCTGTCGATTGGTGCCCGTTTGGGTGCGTGGCGCATGGTTCGGCGTCGTGTCATACAGGCAGCAAATGTCCCGGATGAGACGCAGGGCAGGCAGTACCCATCCGTCGCCTGCTTTCAGCTCGCCAACGCACTTGTCCAGCCAAATGGTCTTCTGCGCATCCCGCTCCTGCGAGCAGCTGTAGTCCAGAATCTTGACGTGGGCGCCGAGCGCCTGGTCGAGCACCTCTGGCGGCACCTCCTGGCTGTGGGCCAGTGTCCAGAACAGCTTCAGCACCTTTTGGGCCATCACGCCGTTCTTGTCATCCTCAGCCAGTCTGCGGATCAGCTCCAGGAGCCTTTCCCGCTGCCTCTTATTGGCCGTTGTCATGCTGGCCTGGATATGGGTTAGAAAATCGATTGCTCAAAGGCCTAAAAGAGGATTTTAGTAATCAAATGCTCACCTGAAACGCCTCGAAGAGATGGTCCAACTGCTCGGGAGTAAAGTCCCAGGCCAGCTTGGCCAGCAGATCGTGCACGTTCTTCACAATTGCCTCGTGCTTTCCGGCCTGAGCTCTCCACACGGCATCCAGATCGTCCAGCGTCAGCGCCTGCTCCTTGATCAGGAAACGTATGATTTTCTCCAGCTTCTCCACGTACTGCGGCTGGTGCAGCGAGTCCTTGAGCACAATGCCCAATACATCCGACGACTTTATCCACTGGGCCATCCGCTCTGCCGTCAGCCAGTCCATCTCGTCCTCGGGCATGCAGTGCGGCAGGGGCTGGGATCGATGCGAATAGTAGGCCACCGAAGACAGCACCTTGTTGATCTCGTTGAGGGCGTTCATCTTGCCATTGAAGCTGGACACCTGCAGCAGGCGCAGAATCATCTTCAATCGGAACATCTCCAGGTCGCGAATTAACTCCTCCTGACCGGTCAGGCGGCTGGCCAGGAAGCGGGCCGACTTCACAATGCCGTTGATGTAGTCATTTCGGCCCTCCGGCTTCACCTCGCGCTTCAGCTCCTCGTCGGTGAAGCTGTCCAGCAGACCAAGCACCACGTTCCAGGTGGGCATAAAGTACTTGGCGATGGTGGCCGGCGTCAGCAGCTCATAGCACTGGCCAAAGGGTCGAAGCAGGCTGTGGATGAGCGCCAGAGTAAGGCGGTTATCCTGTCCCGTACCATCACCGCTGCTCTCCAGACTCTTGGCGGTGCCGGAGGACTTGTTTTGATTGCGCTTCAGCAGCTCAAGACCGCTGTTAAAGCGCTCCAGCAGATTGTCAAATCCACCGAGCTGACCGAAGCGATTGATGAGATCTACCAGCCATCCTCGAGCATTCTTTGGCTCCGGCGGCGGCCGGGCGTACATCTTGTTGCTATCCAATGGTCCCCAAATGCAATCCGGCGTGGCGAAGCACTCCGGCTGACGGGCCGCGTTGAACGTGTTGAACTTGTTCTCCGGATCGAAGACAATCGCCAGCAGGTCCAGCAAATACGGATTGTCGCGCTGCATGTGTATGGCTATCAGGTTGAGCAGCTTGCCGCAGGACACGAGGATGCAGTGGTGGATGTTGTACTTCCATGAGTTCACCGCCTCGTCGGTGAGGATCTTGGCAAACGATGTACTCAGTCCATTGCGGTAAAACTCTACGCACGGCTCACAGTCATGATCCACACCTGAAAAAGAGACTCCAATTAGCAATCAGAATTTAAAAGGAGCTTTTTTTTTATCAACTTGCCGGCCTGGGTCAGCTCAATGGCTGCATTGAGAAGCACCTCCAGTTCCTGTTCCGGCAGCACGGGCACCACCCACCGCGGATTGGATATCTTCTGGGTCAGCGATCTCAGTTTCGTGGTGGGAAATGAGGATATCAGCTTCTCTGGAGGCCTGCAGAAAAGAAAACGAAAATGAAATGTTAAACCAAAACTAAGATAAGATCATGTAAGGGCTGCGCTATGTAGCTCTTTGACTTTTAATTACAAAAATACTTCTCCTAACATTTTGTTTATAACCATTTTGACCATGAAAGCGATCTTGAATAAAGGTGTCAATTAAATAAATGATTTCCAACAAAACAAACGATTTAAAATATAGCAAATTAACGCTTATCTTAAACTCTGAAACAATTTAACTAAGTTTTAGCTGGTAATTAACAAGATGTTTTGAAACTATCGTTGTTTGTCGAAAATATATCGAGAATATATCGTAAATTTCGATTTATTTTATTACATTAAAGGTTAAAATATATAAAAAAGTTTGTAAAATTATCAGAAACAAATATGTTTAAATTATTTTCTAGTTTTTTAAAATCCCTATTTATATATCCAACCAGGACTATTCCATTTTGAAGTCTATGCAAAGCGGCCGGACAGACTCAAAAGATTCCAGTTTTTCGGGTCTCTAGTGTCAGCTAATCATGATGGACAGGACAGGCCGAGATAAGATAAAGCCCGGCATGGGTATTCCAAATGAGACACTAATAGGCCGTGTCGCGTAAATATATTAGTATAATTGTTTGTGGTAAATTCGTTCTGGCCAATGAATGTATGTACATTTGTGCATCTGGAAGATAAGGTTTTATTGCCTCATTGTTGGGTATTATCACGTTTCTGCACACACGTAAACCCGAGGTGTTTGTAATGGAATTTAGTGGGCTCCTCTGGACTCTGGGTGACGACACCTCTCAAATTAACCTGGCCAAAATCAGCTGCTTGTGCTGCTGCTGCTGCCGAAAGCATATTTTAATGAATTTATTATGGGTGGTAGGTGGCAGAAGTAGTGGTAGTTGAGGACCCAGCCCTGGTCAAACAAAGAATGCAAGTGGAAGAGGGAACTGCGCAAAAGTAAACACACGAATGTCTGAGGTTGGGGTTCGTTCCGTTGGTGGAAGGTGGAGGTGGAAGAAGGGGTTCTGGGCGCTTTTGGGGTGGCGCTAGCACTAGCAGCAGTTCACACACCCCGAAAAGTTATCGACAAACAGCTGCCTGCCTGCTTGCCTGACTGCTTGCCCTGGCTAATTAAGTGCAATAAACTACGCACTAAACCTCCGCTAATTGGGAGCCGTCATGCTAGCTGGTGGGGATCGGGCAATGGGGATCTCTTTGTTGACACGCCCACACTTACACTAAAGTAACGGTGCTGTCCACGCTGCCCGCCGAGGACGAGGCTGTCACATCCGAACTGCCATCCGAGCTCTGGCTGGTCTGTTGCGGCGGCGTCTGTTGCTCCTGATTGCTGCTGTCCAGGCTGCCGGTGCCGCTACCATTGCCTCCTCCTCCGCCCGGCTGGCTCGATGTTGTGACTGTGCCCGTGCCCGTACCCGTTCCTGCGCCAGTTCCCGTGCCCGTTCCCGTGCTCTGTGCCGGACTCGTTGTGGTGGTTGTTGCAGTGCTGCTGGTGGTGGTGCCCGGCTGTCCGGTGGTTTGCCTGCGCGTGTCGAACGTCATTGTGGAGGTGGCGTCGTCGGCGTCGGCTCCTCTTCAACTGCGTCGTCGTCTGGCAGAGCTCCGGATGGCAAAGAGCAAACGGAAGCAGGGAAATGGAGGTGCAGGAGCGCTAGTTCTAGGTGTCTCTTAATAATCCTACTGCAGTCTGCACTGGGCGGCGTTTTCTTTTTGGCTTGGTTGTTGTGATTCGTCTTGGATGTATGGCAGTTGTGAAATATATCTCAGTCCCGCGATCCGTGTCCCTTTTTTTGTCCAATTTTGCGAGATTTGGGAGTTGCCAGTGGTTGTTGCTGTTGTGGATTTTGAGGCACTGTTGGTCGGCGACTCCCGGCTCTCTCTCTCTCTCTCTCTCTATCTTGTTCTGTCTGTCTCCTTGACTCTGCGTCTGGAACTCACTAGCTTATTGTCCTTTTTCCAATAAGAACGGCGCGCTGCGTTGCGTTTACATATTCCTGGTCAGCGGCCACAGTTTGCAAAAATCTATAAACTGCAACGAAGCGAAAGAAGAAGCAAAGAAGCAAATAAATACAGGCGCACAAGGGAGACCGAAAAAGGCACACACACACACACACACACACATATCAGCGGGCGAGCACGCATAGCAGGTCGCTGTGTGAGTGAGCGCGAGTGTGTGTATGGGAGCGAGAGCGAGTGCTGTGTTGGGTTGGAATATGAAAAATCAATATTATTTAATAGACGGGGGGCAGCAAGCGCCAAATAATGCTCCAAAAGCACACAAATTACGCTCCCGCTCCTGCTTACTCTCTTGGCACAAACACACACACACGCACGCACGCACACCCACAGCCATGGCAAGTGTGTGAATTTAATTTAATGTTGTTTTTGTTTTACGCTGCTGCTGCTGCTCTCTTCATTCTTATTTATTTATTATTATTTTTTGGGCAAACAAAGAACATTTTTGCTACCCAAAATTACATCACGTCGCTCTCGTCTCTCTGTGTCGCTGCCTCCGCTTTCTGGCTCACTCTCTCCTGTCCGCCCGGCAACATCCTTTTAAACGGAATGTCGGTCGGTGGGTGGAGCAAGTGGCAGCGCCGGCGGGGTGTGAGCGAAGGGGGTGTACGAAGAAAAGGGGTGGTGAAAATAACTACGCATAAAGATTTCACAAGTCCGTTTGTCCGTGTTTGTGTTTCTGGCACAGAGAGACGATACGATGCAAAAAAAAAGAAGAAGTCTGAAGATGAAGAATCATCTCCCCAGCCCCCCAGGGCCGGGTGTGGCGGTAGCGGCGGGGCACGGGGGCCTCTCTCACTTTCTTTCCATCACTTCACTTGGGAGTTGTGGGAGAGAGCTAGCGGAAGTCACTCAAGGACGGGAGCCAGTGCGGCTTTTTATTATTTTTCCGTTCCGTCGTCGTTGCTCTTCTGTTTTTCACACTCGCACTCACACACACGCACACGGGCGCACGCTCACCGACACGCTCTACTCACACGCACAGCATATATTTGATTTTATTTTATTTTATTTTCTTTAGCGAGTACCGAGCACAACTCACCATTTCCTCCTATTTTCCCGAAAATGATCTCTTCCTGCAGGCTGCTGAAGGCCGAGAATTCGGCCACTACTTCGCACTCTAAACTAAACCGAAAACTATTATTTTGCGAATTTTTCTGAGCTTACACAAATCAGCCGGCCAACAAAATGGCGTCTGCTTTGGTTCTTTCCGATTTTTCGCGACCACGCAGCAGACTGTGTGACTTTCGGCCAGATACGGCCTGCTTGTTTGTATTTTATTTGCTGCTTGTTTGCTGTGGCAATTATAGTTAAAATTATTAAATTAAATTATATTTCTTTCCTAGGGTTGTGCAGTTCAGGCGAACTAGTTTTGAACTGAACTGGTTATTTGGTGCTTTTGGCTGTTGACATCGATTTTTTTTGCAACTCTACTATCGGCCAGTGTTGCCTAAGCCAGTAAGGACGGGGATGCAATCGAACTAGTTCCGCAGAATGGAATAGTAAATACAAATTAAGTTAAAAACAGAAAAAATAATATGAAAATGTACGACGCTCTGGAACGCTGCCCGGGCGCCTACTGCGGACGATCGCCACTGGGCAACGACACCTGGAGCAGCTGCGGGGTCTGTCCGCGGGGATCGCGGGTATGCTGAATTGATGCCTGGAATAGTTTGTTTTTTGTTTTTAATGGATTTTACTTTAAAGGTAAACGCTAGCTACGCCTGCTCCCCGTGTCGCGATGAGCTGACCCCGTACTCCTGGCTGTACCTGGGCTTCATGACCATGCTGCCCCTCATGATGCACTGTTTCTTCATCGACATGGATGCCAAGGATCGCAAGTGAGAAGGCTGCTGGCGATGCTCTGGCTCTTGAGTGGATTAACATTTTTATACTTGGTTATTATAGGTTCTCCCGCAAGCAGCTGATCCTGACGGCCAGCGCCTTCATCGAGGTGGGCCTGTCCGCCATCCTGGCCACCTTATTCATGGAGCCCATGTGGGAGCTGCGTCTGTACGCCTGTGAAGCGCGCAAGCTCACCGACTGGTACACTTTGTTCTATAATCCGAGTCCCAACTACGATGCCCGGATATACTGCACCCAGGAGGCGGTTTATCCATTGCAAACTATTGTCCTGGTCTTCTACTTTCTGTGCCTGGTCAACATGTTTCTCATCCGGCCTTTGATCGGCAAACTGATGAACGTGGGCGGCAAGAGCAAGGCTCCCATCTACGCCGCCCTCTACTTTCTGCCTCTGCTCACCTTCATCCATGCCCTGGGCTGTGGCCTAATCTATTACTCTTTTCCCTACCTGAGCGTGGCCATTTCCATGGTGGCCAATGCCATTCATTATTCCCTTAAGCTGGACCAAACCCTGAAGGCGCTCGTCTGCTCTTCGGTGTGGGAACTCAAGAATGTGGTCATTATATGTGAGTTTCAAGGAAACGCTTAAAAAGATGTAACAGCTAAGGAAACTTTTCTTTTAATAGGTGTCCACTGGATGCTGTTGGCCTATGGCATCACCTCCCTCAACTATCACTATGCCTTCCTGTGCCTGGTGCCCTTTCCCACGCTCTTCTACATTCTGACCGTGCGGTTTACGGATCCGGGCGAGTTCCGGGAGCTGGAGTCGAGAATTTGATGCGGCGACGTTCAAATGCAGATCCTCCACGACCGGGGGAACGCTGCCCGACGATCCACTGTTGTTATCTATGTGTAGTGTGCGCGTCATTTAATTTATTTTCCGTATCAGCTGCTAGTTCTAGTTTACCCGTCGCTATTTCGCATCTGTAGTCCTAAGCCATTCATCGTTCTTTTCGTTTTTAATTATATTTCACATTAATTATACACATATAGTAATATTAAATACAAATCATCAGTTTCCCGTCTCTAAAATAGTTTTTACACAATACATATTGCTACATATTGAATTTGGATGCCACCGGCCCCTTCAGATCCTTCGTTCGTGCTGCAGTGTGTGTGTGTGTGTGTGAGGGCATCGCTTAGTCGTCGTTTGTTATCATTGTCGCGGTGATATTGCCAAGGATGCAGCCAAAAGTATAAAAGGAATCAATGTACCTTTAAAGAGTATAGCAAATGGTTGATGAAGGCTGCAGAGCTTGGCTTGATCTCCTGTGTTCCTTCCTTCATTTCTCTATTCCGCCGACGTGGATGACTTGTTGCGCTCCTCCAGGAACTTCAAGCGGCGCTTCCTTAGCTCTCCCAGCTCCGAGGAGTTCTCGTCAAAGTCGGCCTCCGAAGTGCTCACCAGGCTAACTGTCTCCGTGGCCGTGGATGGCACATCATCCTCATCTGCGCCCAGATCCTCAATGGTCACCTTCTCTACTGTTGCTGTTGCTGGGGGATTTATCTGATGAGCCGCCGCCGCAGCCGCCGCCTCCTCCTCCAGTTGGGCCCTGGCCATGGCCGAGGTGCTTGGCTTGTCGTAAGCAGCTGCAGATCCAGGCGCTGCCTCTGGGCTTGGAGCAGGTCCTGCTGCCGTGGTTGTCGCTGGCACTGCGTTGAGCTGCAGACTGGCAGCCAAGCTCTGGTATTGCGACATCATGATCCCCGCCGAGTCCAGCATGAGGCTAATGTTGCGTAGCAGCTAAAATGATAAATTCGTTTATTTACAATCTTATTAATAAGAACGTTGCGGATGAACCCACCTTGAGGCGCTGCTCAATCTGCTCTCGCTGGTGCCCCTCCATGGCGCGCAACTCCTCAACGGTGAACTTGGTCAGGTCCTGCGGCATGGGTGGCGGCGGCAGGGGTGGCGGCGTGAAGTAAACCAACTGCGGCGGCATCATAAAAGGCGGCAGCATGGGCGGTGGCGGTGTCATCAGACCAGCCAAGTTTGGCAGGCCATCTATGGGGAGCAAGGATTAATTAAGGATTCTCTCTGTGGCCATTCGCTACTTACTGGCATCGCCAAAAAGCTCAGCAAAACTGGGCGGCAGCGGGTTATTGCCACGTCCCTGATTGGCATCAATTCCAGGAGCAACCGCCACTGGTGCAGGTGCGGCCGGCTGGGCACCTGGTGCCGCTGGAGCGGCATTTCCAGGAGCAGCAGCGGCCCCTGCGGCTGCCACATCATCCGCAGCTCGCGGCATGGCCGTCGAATTCACAGCCGGGGTGCGCAGGATGTTAAGACGACAAGTTGGACAGGTCTGCTGGCGCTGGAACCACGAGCGCAGGCAGGTGGTGTGGAAGATGTGGCCGCAGGGCAGCTTCTTCGAGTGATTGACCATGTCCTCGCGACAAATGATGCAGATGTTGTCCGACTGGCGCAGCTCCTCGGGCGTGGCGTCCGGATAGAGAGTGTTCATGTTGCGAATGGCCCGCCGCGACATGATCACATCGTTCAGGGCCTTTCGGAAGTTGCGGATGGTAAAGAACATGGGCCGGAAAACGAACATGGGCAGAGCATAGATCTTGGCCATGATCACCACGAACAGGATGTAGAGCACGACCTTGATGAGGCCAATCACCAGCTCCGTGTACAGCAGAAACACCGCCTTGTTCTCCCAGGGCGTGTCCGTGCGCATCTCGGCGGCGTGCAGCACATACTTGATGGCCGTGCTAGCGATGACGGTCAGCAGGATGGCGTACTCGAAGCCAAAGACCAGCTGGACAGTGGGTCCGCGCACCAGCGTCGAATTGTAGGCATGCATTAGCAGCACGTAGTCGAGGATACCCAGCATGGTCAGCAGGCTGCCCACACGTATATGGAAAAGCCAGCCCAGGACGGGCGAACGCTCCATCTGTGGATTGCAATTGGATTAGAGACCGTAGAGTCCATGGATCTTGGGAATGCTTACAAAGTCCACACGCTCCTCGGCCAGCCAATGGAATGATTTGAGGAAGAGGAGCACCGTGAACAGGGCCACGAAGCGCGGATTGAAGTCATCCCGGAATACGGTGAAGGCCAGGCAGGTCTCTGTGAGGGCGTACCAAAAGCGTTCTAGCAAATGCTCGAATTCGGCGGCGCGCAGCGTTCCCAAGAAGATCTGGAAGATGCATTAAGCGATAAGTGACCAATTCACTAGGGATTCAGGGTAAGGCAGTTCCTTTACCTTGCGCAGCAGCTTGCCAAACATGAAGACAATCACAAAGAACTGGATGTAGATAACCTGCAAGCAGAGGAGAGCGAAACGGAGCAATTAGCATGGATGCAAGGCAAGTCACAGGGCGAGGACTTGAATACCCACCGCCATGGAGGCGTTCGACTTGGTAATGTAGACCACCGCCGGGTAGAACTGCTGCTTCTGGTAGTACGCATTCCCGATCACAGCGCTGGTCAGCGCCATGCACACGGACGAGATGAGCAGCTGCATGCCGCTCCGGGTGGCCAGCGCCGCCAGCTGGCTGATGGACTCGAGGAAGATGTTAATGTTGGCCGGGTGCTTGCTCCTGCCCCTTATGCACTACATATATGGCCCTTTTCTATGAGGGGTGGGGGGATTTTCTTTCCAGTTTCGTTGGAGCTCAGTTTTTCTCGGTTTTCTGCGGGCAGAAAAAAATCTTTGCTTTTCGGGGAGCTATGTAGCTGCTGTCGAAAATATCGCCCTTGACACACGAATTTCGTCCAGTCAGGGTCAGTGTTGTTTGGCCGAACGTTGTGTGCTTTGCCACCTAGATTTATCCCTAACACTGACGGAGGGGTTTGGCTGTTTTCAATATTTTTATTCTTAACTCCCGATAATTACACGTAGTTCGTAGTACTCAGTGTTGCCAGTTCAGCTTACTTCCGGCTAGATCTGGCCTATCTGAAAATGGAAACGATTGTGAAATTTGCAATTAACTTGTAGCCATAAAAGTAGTTTATTTAAATATTTAACTATTGTATTCGTGACATAAACGAGTTATTTTATTTTGTCTTAATTTAAGAAGGCTAATTTAAATAAGGAACATTTAATATAAGGAAATTAATAAAAACAAGCTATATCTAGTGTGGGAAAAAGCTAAATTAAAGTCGATTTTGCACAGTCTGGCAGCTACGAGACCAAAAAGTCTGGCAATGATATTCAATAAATGCAAAAATTTTATAAAATTTTAACGGCTAATTTAAATAGTTAAATTAACAATAGTAATTATTTGTATTATTGTTTTTAATAATATAATAGTTTAGTTTCCATAGTTTTGGTTTTTTCTTCTCAAACATTTAACTCTTTGCGCCTCTTTCCGGTTATTGTCTTCCATTCCGGATACTGTTTAAACTTTAAAGGAAAACTTTGTTAATCGAATATTATGACAATGTGGATCACTCACCTCTCCATAAGGAGCTGAATTGTGCTCCGCTTCAGGATAAACAACACGAAGATAAGGATGCCCAAGCAATAGTTAAGGTATTTACATATTTCTAAAAGATAGTACCATTTAGCATGGTAAGAAATTAGCCGCAGGCTCCACTGTATGTCCATGGCGATGAAGAGCCTAATATACATTGTATATCTGTGATTATTTAGAATTATAAATGTCTAGAAACTCAAATCATGGGTTTATCATACGCCTGCATTCTGGAATTAAAGTTCCTTGCCGTATCTCCGCGGTCGGTAAACTGCTTCAGAGATAGTTTTGTTCTTATAATGCTGATGATCGTCCATATAAAAAGGGCCGTGTTTAGTGCTATTAGTATATCAAAAGGAACATTTACGTACACAAGGCCACTCCAGCCATCTGTGAAAAAGAGAAGTTACTTTCTGAGGTTACTTGTGAAAGTAATTTTGGATTAAAAAGAAGCCTACCCTTTACACCACAAACCTGCCAACCAACGCCGGGTATCCAGTTAACCATTCTAGGATTTCTAGCCCAAATAAAGTCGATCAGGAAAAGGATTCCCGTCATAAGAGCTGCCGTTCCCCAGGCAAAGATGCTGTAGGCCCGGAAGCTATGTTGGGATTTAACTCGATAAAGCGAGGTAAAGCCCTTCCACATCTGATGGCTCAGAGACAAGAGCCAAGTTAGTTTGGCAATCCAGAAGAAGTAGGCGGAGTAAGCTTGAATTTGGACACAGTTCAACAACACAGGTAAAGAATAGAATAAGAATAATACATAATAACGAAAAACTTACCATTCGCAACACACAATTGCAAAGGTATTTTCACATAACCCAACCACAGATGGATGAAAAATATAAACGAAGCAAACAAGTAGCAGATGAAGCTCTTTCCGTGCAGATTCCGGAGCTTCTTTACGCAAAGATACACCGCCATCGTTAGAATCAAACACACTTCGGAAATGCAAATGACTGCCAACAGATTTGAAAAAATATTAGGATGAGGGGTACACTTCAGACAACTATTTTGTTCATACGCTCATGTGCTCCTGCCGACTTTTTCCATATATTAAAAAAGGCCTCTTGAAAGGAGACTACCCAGAAATCAGTATTGCCTGAACTGAACTGATTCGGATGCAGGCAATTATATCCTCTGAACGTCAACGTCTGCTCCATGTCGCTCCTGAGGAATACACTCCCGTTCTAAGGATTTCAAATAAGTTACGGATATGAGAATCGAAAAAATAGATACGAACCTCGAACAATGTGTACTCTCCTCCTCTCCAACCTTCGTTGACCCGCAGTAGATACCTCAACACGATAAAATCCTTTATCAAATTCCGTTTCACCACGGTTCCATTGCTGAGCGTTACATTCAGGAATGGATTTATCTTCGCCAGCTCCTGCGTCAGGCCATCGTTGCACTTGCCATTGGGTTCCATGTCCTTGAAGCGGCAGCATATCCATATGCAGGGCTTCAGCCGACAGACACATCCTCGTAAGTGGGTCTCCGTATTAACATGATATCCAAGCTCGGTTGTCGTGTAGTTATATTCTCCGATCAAGTTGCCAGGAACTACGAGGCCCTGGAAGAGATAGGAACCGTTCTGAAGCCTGTGCTGGGAGGATATATTCACAGTGTCTAAGAAGTGGCATCCGGGAATGTCTGCTTTCATTGTTTTCTGGAGAATTATCACAATAAAAGCACCGAAAAATACAAAACGAAGGCGCATTTTGCCGAACAACACCACGAACGACACCCAATTCTTGACTGAATTAACATTTCCTTGGTGAATTAGAATATAAAGTTGTTTTTAAATTTTTTTTATCTCCCAACATCATTTCCCCATAGATTTTCTTATCAAGAACCCATTTGGGACCAATCTGTCAGATATTCCCTCTGGAGCCAAGAAAGTATTCCGATTAAAAAGATAAATTAATATTTGGCACCTTCAAACTTCTTTTTCCTACACTTGGAAAAACATTTGACAGGCAGCTTAATATTCTTTAAAATATTCATTAAAAAATGTTGGCAAACTAAAAGGTTCTGTAGTTAATAATTATAACTCATTTAGTTCCATTCGAACTTAAAACAAGAAAGGAAGCTAACTTCGGTGAGCCGAAGTTTGTATACCCTAGCAGAGTTTAAACAAAAAATTAAAAACGAAATTCTGAAATAATAATTTGTTGCTAAATCTCAAATTTGATGGCAATGGTTTGAAACACGGCTAAGCTATGGTTTTTTTTATTTTCCTGATTGTTCCTATGGGAGCTATAGGATATATAGTCAGCCGATTTTCATGAAATTAAAATCGAAATTCAGGAATACTAAAATATGGCTAAATATCAAATTTGGTGAAAATATGTTGAAAACTGAAAACATCGCGCTCTCTGTTTTGTTTTGATTATTGCTTGGTTCTGTGTTGTATGTATGTGTGGCGGCCATCATTAGAGCTGATAAAACCGCGATATTAATCGAAGCTTAGAACAAGTGACAGGCTAGTAATAATGCCCGCCAAACCATAACTTTTTTAAATTATGACAACCTGGCAGACAATCAAAGACGTTCTGCAAGATTTACGTGTCGCTGGCGGGACTTTTATAGTCGTAGAAGGATGTGCTCATATCCTCTATCCTGAAAACCCTTTATTATTGCAGAGCTGTCGTTTTTGTCCTGTCTTTGCCAAAGCGCCCTTTTTAATGAGTCAAAATCCTTTAAACTGAAAAATATGCATTATAACTGCCGAGTGTACCATTTAATGCTTTATCATCTAATGCGAAATTAAGTACGAAAGTTTGCAAACAAAGAAAAACAAAAACATAAGAAATTATTTAATATGCCTTGGCGTGGATGTCGGTCATAAATATTTATGAAACTATATATAAATTAAAATGTGTAAATGAATAAAATAAAAATAAATAATATAAGAATAACTAAAATAAATAAATAAACAACCTTGCATACAGAGACATTTCAAGATTTACATGTCGCTGTCTGGATTTTTATAGTAGTAAACGAAACCTTTAAAACTTCTAAAATTGACTTGACAGAATAAGAATAAGGTTTTAAATTTGCTAAAGCGGCAGGCAACACAAAATTAAATAAACAGTTTTTTATGACGACTATTGACTTAATAATAATAAAAAATGGAAGGAAACTTCGCGTAGCCGATATTCCTTTGACGTTGAACCTTTTTATGATTAATGTTAAATAGTTTATAGAGGAAACACAACTAGACGCAAATATGTTAATGTGATTTTACATTTCTTGATAAGAAGGCAAATGGAATAAAGGCAAATCATATTCCCTAAGGACTGTTGATGGGCATGAAGGCTATAAATGGTCGCGCCCGAAGCCATGTGCTAATCAGTCGAAATTTTATTCTTTACTAAAGAAGTGCTAAGGCATAATGCAGCTCTACTACACATTTTTCATTGGATTTCTTGGGCTGATTATCCTGCAAACAACGAAAGCTGAGATTCCCGGATGTCACTTTTGGGAAACTGTGAATATTTCTTCCAGTCAGATCCTCCAAAATGGATCCTACTTGTTTCAGGACCTTCTAGTTCCTGACAACTTAATCGGCAAATATAATTACACGACAACAGATCTTGGATTCTTTGATAGTACGAAGAGCCACTTGCGAGGATGTGTATGTCAGTTGAGGCCCTGCATCTGGATTTGCTGTCGTTATATAGATTGGGATCCATCCAATGGCAAATGTATCGATGGACTGACGGAGGAGCTGAGTGAGATTAATCCCTCCCTTAAGGTGGCTCTCATAAACGGATCTATTGTAAAGAGGAACTTGCTAAAGGATTTTATAGTGTTGAGAGATCGAATGCGGATGTTCGACACTTGGGAGGAAGCTAGTTTTACATTATTTGAGGTTGATTTACTTATTTCCGATCACTTCGTTTCCCTGACCATCTTGAACATTTTAGAATGGAAAAGTTTTGCTAGAAGGCCGCCACATAAACGAGATAAGGAAATCCCGAGGGTATGACTGCATCCATCCGCATCAGTTCAGTTCCGGCAACACAGAAATATTGGCTTTTGCTACGCATAGGTGGTTTTATGATGCGATACAATCCGAGACAAGTTGGCGTAAGAAAAGTTATTAAAAAGGCAGTTTTAGAATTCGAGGTTTTTATATTTGGGCTGGATACCCGGAGTTGGTTGGCAGAACTGTGATGTAAAGGGTAGGGTTTTATCATATTTGGGCGAAAAATTAGTTGACCGAATGCAATTTCCTTTAGCCACAGATGACATGATTATTGAATACATCGAAATTCCTTATTATGCCATAATATCCTTAAACACAGTCCTTTTTATATGGACGATTATAACCATAATAAGAGTAAAACTCTCTTTGAAAAACTTTACCGGCAGTGGAGTTACGGCAAGGAACCTCAGTTCGAGAATGCAGACGTAAGATATTCGTTTTATTTTGTTGATCAAAACCTTATCAAACCTAATCACAGGTATACAATGTACATAAGACTCTTTATTGCCATGGACATACAATGGAGTTTACGCAGTATTTCCATTTTTAGTGATTGGGATTATCTCTATGTGATTTGTGGCTACTGTGATCTATGTATGGGCATCATAATCTTCGTGTTGTTTATCCTGAAGCGCAGCACGATTCGCCTTCTTATAAACAGGTGAGTGATCCACAATATATTATAATATTCGAATAACTCAATTTACCTTTCACAGTATTCGCAATGGGAGTCAATAACTGAAGAGCTTTATATTTAAATAAATTTAAATAATATATTTGCCAACCTGAAGGCATAACCCCTATGTAGATAAAATAAATCCACAATATCCCTAACTTTTCTGGTGTTAAACTTATTGAAAAAGAGCTTCAAAAGCAATACAACATAAATTCATTTAGTTAAACCCGTGTCGGAACACCTACATGCACGCTCCTCATTACCTCCCTGTCTCCTCCACCTAAAACTCTCTTCATGTCCAACTCGTGTTGGTTAAGACCTCTCCACAGAAACCGCAAAACTAATTAACTCATTTAGACCACCTCGTAAAACCATTTATATGTTTTGCCACTTACGCATTTGGCAAAAGGAAAGCCCTTACACATCTGATGGCTCAGAGACAAGAACAAAGACAATTTGGCAATCCAGAAAAAGTAGGCGGAGTAAGCTTGAATTTCGATATAGTTCGACAGAACAGATAAAGGATATATATAAAGTATGAAAAGGTTGAGAAAATTAATGAATTTTTTAGTGCATATTCCATATAATATAACTCTTTTTTACCGCCTTTATTTAAACTCGTAAATAAGACCCAATTTTGAAAAACATCAAATTATAATAAGAATCATACATACTATAATAACGAAAAACGTACCATTCGCAACACACAATTGCAAAGGAATTTTCACATAACCCAACCACAGGTGGATGAAAAATATAAACGAAGCAAACAAGTAGCAGATGAAGCACTTTCCGTGCAGATTCCTTAGCTTCTTTACGCAAAGATACACCGCCATCGTTAGAATCAAACACACTTCGGAAATGCAAATGACTGCCAAAAGATTTAAAAAAATATTAGGATGAGGGGTACACTTCAGACAACTATTTTGTTCATACGCTCATGTGCTCCTGCCGACGTTTCCCATATATTAAAAAAGTCCTCATGAAAGGAGACTACCCAGAAATCATTATTGCCTGAACTGAACTGATTCGGATGCAGGCAATTATATCCTTGGAACGTCAACGTCTGATCCATGTCGCTCCTGAGGAATACACTCCCGTTCTAAGGATTTCAAATAAGTTACGGATATGAGAATCGAAAAAAAACGAACCTCGAACAATCTGTACTCTCCTCCTCTCCAACCTTCGTTGACCCGCAGTAGATACCTCAAAACGATAAAATCCTTTATCAAATTCCGTTTCACCACGGTTCCATTGCTGAGCGTTACATTCAGGAATGGATTTATCTTCGCCAGCTCCTGCGTCAGGCCATCGTTGCACTTGCCATTGGGTTCCATGTCCTTGAAGCGGCAGCATATCCATATGCAGGGCTTCGGGCGACAGACACATCCTCGTAAGTGGGTCTCCGTATTAACCTGATATCCAAGCTCGGTTGTCGTGTAGTTATATTCTCCGATCAAGTTGCCAGGAATTACGAGGCCCTGGAAGAGATAGGAACCGTTCTGAAGCCTGTGCTGGGAGGATATATTCACAGTGTCTAAGAAGTGGCATCCGGGAATGTCTGCTTTCATTGGTTTCAGAATAATTATCACAATAAAAGCACCGCAAAATACAAAACGAAGGCGCATTATGCCGAGCAACACTACGGACGACAACCAGTTATTGACTAAATGAACATTTCCTTGGTTGAAGGGAACAAAATTTTGTTTTAAGTTTAGCATATTTCCCACATTATTTTACCATAAATCTTCTTATCAAGAGAAAATTTTGTTGAGTACCCATTTGGGATCAATCTGTCAGATATTCCCTCTGGAGCAAATAAAGTATTCAGATAAAAAAGCTAAATTAATATTTGGCACCTTCAAACTTCTATTTCCTACACTTGAAAAAAAAAACATTTCTTTAAAATATTCATTAAAAAATGTTGGAAAACTAAAAGGTTCTGTAGTTAATAATTATAACTCCTATAGTTCCATTCAACCTTAAAATGAGTCCCAAACAATCAATTTAATATAAAAAATTAATTAATGTGCTCATATCCTCTATATTGAAAACTCTTTAAGCCTGTACAGGATATGACAACAAAGTCAATGTATTCACATTGCATAGCTGTCGTTGTTGTCCTGTCTCTGCTAAAGCGCCCGGCTTCCCTTTTTAATGAGTCAGAAACCTTTAAACTGAAAAATATGCATTATAACTGCCGAGTGTACCATTTAATGCTTTATCATTTAATGCAAAATTAAGTAAGAAAGTTTGCAAACTTGCAAAATGTGAAATTTGACCCCGACAAATATATTTCCCCTAAGAGTAATATAATTATATGTTTTTCGATAAAATAAGCACTTGTAATCAAAGAAATTAAGTTCCCTAAGGACTGTGAATTGCCCAAAATTAAAAAAAAAATCAGAAAAGCTATGTATATAAGGTCGAGACCAAGCAAAACATAAAATAGTCGAGAATTATTTTCAGTCAGTGCTTATCCTTGGCAAAATGCTGCCTTATTTCCTATTTTCTTGTACATTTTCTGTGTTTTTTATCCTACAAACAACGAAAGCGGATAAACCCGGATGCAACCCAAACGAACTTGTTTATTTCCGAAAATTCTCCGACCTTTATGTTGACCCTTCAGAATATGACGATATTAATTTAACGGATGGCGACTTGCAAGGATGTAGCTGTCTGTTTGGGCGCTGCATAAAGATTTGCTGTCGCTTTAAAGATTGGGACACATCCAGTGGCAAATGTACAGATGGCCTGATGGAGGATCTAAGGAAGATTAATCCCTCCCTTAAGGTGACATTCTTGAATGGTTCTATAGTGGAAATGAACTTGCTAAAAAATTTTAGAGTGGTGAGAGACCGAATGGAGATTTTTGATATTTGGAAGGAAGATAATTACACACTATTTGAGGTTGGTTGGATTATTTCCGTTCTCATTTCCCTGACCAACTTGAATATTTTAGGACGGAAAAGTTGTGCTGAAAAGCCACGAAATGGCTGAGATAAACTTCTGGGGATATGACTGCATACATCCGAATCAGTTCAGTTCGGGCAACTCAGATTTACTTTCTGTTGCTCTCCATAACCGGTCGTATGTTAAAAAGTCAGAAGAAGAGTTGTCAGTAATAAGAAAACGTAAGAAAAGTTTTTAAAAACGACCCCATACACATATTTCTAATAATTTTTCAAAACTGCAGTGATTTGGGTTTCGGAAGTGTTCTTGGTTCTCACGATTGCAGTGTATCTTTTCTTAAAGAAGCTTCGGAATCTGCACGGAAAGTGCTTCATTTGCTACATGGTCACTTCGTTTATATTTTTCATCTATCAGTGGTTGGACATTGTGGAAAAACCTTTACAATTGTGTCTTCTATATGGTACATATTAACAAATTAAGAGTAAAAATAGTCCAGGAAAATATTTAATGTATGTAATATATTTTTTAAATTTCAGCTTATTCTAATTACTTTAACTTTATGGCAAAGTTCACTTGGCTCTTATCCCTGAGCCATCAGATGTGGCGGGGCTTCACTTCGATTAATCGAACGGAAACCCAACATAGCTTTTGGGCCTACAGCATCTTTGCCTGGGGAATGGCGGCTCTCCTGACGGGAATCCTTTTCCTGATCGACTTTATTTGGGCTGACAATCCTAGCATGGTGAACTGGATACCCGGAGTTGGTTGGCAGAACTGTGATGTAAAGGGTAGGGTTTTATCATATTTGGGCGAAAAATTAGTTGACCGAATGCAATTTCCTTTAGTCACAGATGATTTGATGATTATATACATCGATTTTCCTTGTAATGCTTTAGTAGTATTAAATACGGTCCTTTTTTTATGGACGACTATCACCATAATAAGAGTAAAACTCTCTTTGAAGAATGTTTCCGACACTGGAGCTACGGCAAGGAACTTCAATTCCAGAATGCAGGCGTAGGATATACCCAATGATGTTAGTTTCGTAATAATTTTAATTATTCATAACCGTTTTTATCAATACGCAGGTATACAATGTATATAAGACTCTTCATAGCCATGGACGTACAATGGAGTCTGCGCATAATTTTTTTCTTTTTTGATTGGCGATATCTTTCTTATATATGTGAATACTGCGATCATTGCATGGGCATCCTTATCTTCGTGTTGTTTATCCTGAAGCCCAGCACGATTCGCCTTCTAAAAGAGAGGTGAGTGATCCAAGATTGTTTCAATATTCGAATAACTTCACTTTTACACAGTATTCGCAATGGGAGTCAAGACCAGAAGTGTGAGAATGGAGCTGCGCCCCAAGGAAAATCACCAACTATTTAATTGAGCAAATACAAGAAATCATTCCTTTCTTGTTTACGAACTTGTTAAAAATATAAGAAGTATTTTTATGAACATGTATTCCCTTAAATTTATATGTTTTTTACCCATTGGTAACATTTTTAAACCCAAAACTAATATTTACATTTTGTTTATTCTTTAAATTAAATTCATTTAAATTTTAAATGGTTGAAAAACAAACTTTAAACACAAAATCAATAAAGCATTTATTCACCATTGCGACTCTTTTGACTCGTTTGACAATCAGTGAAGAATTTGGAAATTCAATTAAAATAAAATGCTTCGCTTCAGTGAAAACCTTGCACAGTTTCAAGCAAACACAAAACCCAAACAAATGTGTTACTTCTATTTAAATAACTTTTAACACACTTAAAAGGCTAAAGATATTAAAGAGTAGCCCCTCCTTGGTGGCAACATCCGCTGGCCTAGGATTTTAATATTTAATTAAACTTATTGCTCATACGCCACGTGGCCATGGCCCCCCATATAGGAGCACACATTCGCAGGCGGCCAGACAAAGTGGGTTAATTTTATTGTCGGGTTAAGGAACCTCTTTTTCCCCAAGTAAAAATGTAGTTTTTCCTACGAAATACATTAAAAAAACGTAAAGCTGGAAAAACGTAATACCTTGCCATGTCAACGTAAAATTACGTAAAATACGTAACGTAAAAAAGTGGCGCCGTCATTATGGTTGTCTTCTTGGAAGATATTTCAGGAATATAATAAATAGTTATGTTATTTATATTACTATGAAAGTAAACAAATATTTAAAAATAATATATAACATTCATTGTCTAAGAGTTTGGTCACCTAAAACGTTAAAAAAAGCTTTATGTAGCTGGCTGCTGAAAAACAGGTAACAAACTTTGGCCAGCCATCAAAGAAAGCGCCTCAATTCAAATTCGAGGATTTGTTGTCTTGCTTTTGATACAAAAATTGAATATAAATTTTATTAATATTATTAGTAATATTTTTTCTTATGTTTTTATTTAAAATTAGAAGACATTTCAGTCGTTTCTATCACCAATCACAAGTGGAAAAATCGTTGAAAAGGTAACCCAACATTTAAGCCGAAGAACAACCTATATCTAGCTTAACTTTTATCACATGCAGACTTAGCCTAATGACTTGGGGCGACAGCTAAATAATAAATAATAAACTTAAGGATACATTCAGTAAGTCAAAGGAGCCGTTCTCATGCGCCACGCATCCTTGATCATATCCGCCGCCTTCTCGGCAATCATTATCACAATGGCATTTGTGTGGCCGGCCGGCACATTGGGCATTACAGAGGCATCCACAACACGAAGTCCTCGGATGCCGTGTACCCTCAACTGGGAGTCCACCACGGAGGTGGCATCCTCTGAAGGTCCCATCTTACAAGTGCCCGACTGATGCTGCAGACTGGATCCATATCGCCGAAGGCAGCACCGCCAGTACTCCTCGCTGGCGAACTTCAGGTGCTCGCAGCCGGGAAAGGGACGAGCATGGAAGCGAGTGCCCATCTTGACCATTGGCTTGGATCGGGCCAATTGCAGAATCTGTCAAGAACAAAAGAGTTACAGAGAAATATAAGCAATTTCAAATCTCTATTTACCATTTCAATGCCCTCGATCATGGCCCTTATATCATCCGGATGCTGCATAAAGTTGGGCTCCATTTTTGGCCAGTGGAAGGGATTGCGGCTGCGCAGCGAGATGCGACCACGACTCTTGGGACGTAGCAGCACTGGCACCAGGCCAAAGGTTTCTGTGTTCTGGAGATCACCAAACATGGTGTCGTAGAACTCGTCTGTTATACCCAGCAGATTACGCATGGTGCCAAAGCGATCGCCGCTCAAGGAACCAGCGCCCAGAACCAGCTCCATGTCGGGGTAATCCTTTGCTATAACAGAAACTTAATTATAAACTTTATTCATTTTATTTTTCTAAAAATTGTACTCACCAAAACTGGAGCTGGGAGTCCGGACAAAGGCAAAGGCCTCGGCTCCACCTGGAATAGTGTAGGGTCCTTGGCCAGCAAAGATGTACCGGAAAATATCCGAGGGATTCAGCAGCCGAGCATCATTCACCGTTGAACCATTGACCACAAAAACCAGTCCATTGAGCGTTATGTGATCCTGCAGGTTGTGACCCACAGGCAGGTCCTGTACCACAGAGATATTATGCTCCCTCAGGTGATCCGCTGGCCCCACGCCCGAAAGCATCAGCAGCTGAGGACTGGCAATGGTTCCAGCCGAGAGGATCACCTCCTTTCTGGCTCGCACCACGAATCGCTGACGCTGCTTTGTGAACTCCACTCCGGTGGCGGTCTTGGTGCGCGGATCAATGATCAGCTTGGTGACCCAACTTTTCATGGAGACATGCAGATTCTTTCGCTGCACCACCGGCTGGATGAAGGCCTTGCTGGTGCTGCACCGCCTGCCGTTCCTAATGGTGGCCTGGGACCTGGCAAAGCCCATCAGGTGCTCGCCATTGGGGTCGGTAATGTCGTAGCCCATATCTCGGCCGGATTTCAAGAAGGCCTTCAGCAGCTGCGACCTGTAATCCGTGTACTGGACATCCAGAGGTCCATTGCGACCGTGATAGGGAGATTTGTAGAGCTCTGGGATGCCAATCCTCTCGGATTTCCTGAAGTAAGGCAGCACCTCGTCGTAGGACCAACCCGAGTTATTGGCCGCCGCCCATTCATCATAGTCCCGGCGATGTCCGCGGGTGTAAAGCATAAAGTTGATCAGACTGGTGCCACCAACACCGCGGCCTTTGGGCCAGTTGCACACGCCACCCTTGAGTCCCTGGCAGGCATTCGCCGTGGGCTCTGCCTTGTAGCCCCAGTTGTAGCGGGTCATCTGGGTGAGGGCCGCCGTCAATGGGACATCGCTGATGAAGGTCTCTTGGTCGCCGGCCTCCAGGAGCAGGACACTGGCCGAGGTGATCTCGCTCAGGCGATTGGCCAGCACACAGCCGCCACTGCCGGCGCCCACAATGATAAAGTCGTACTCGGGCAGGAAGCGAGTGGTGTCCGGAATACGAGTGTTCAGCAGGGAGGTCTCGAAGTCACGGGCCAAGTCCACTAGTAGCTGAGAGCGAGCGGCTTGCAGGAAGCTCAAACAGAGAGCCAGCACTCCAAGGAGTCTCATCTTGGTCAGGAGTTGGTCTGTAGAAAAGAGAAATATTAATTTAATTTAAAATTTTAATGATTTAAGTAATAAAGACCTTTAAATAGCCATGAACAGGAGCTAGTAATTAATAAGAATTTATTTTTTCGTTCCCGAAAAATTCCAGAAAAACAAATAAAAAATCCAGAACGAGAACACAAGCTACGCCTTTCACAAAAACTGTTCAATTCTCAGGTAAATATTCCACAGGTAATCCAGAATTCTCAATTAACAGCTGCATGCGAATTGCAGCAACCTTGAAACCGATTTCACTTTCGCCACTTTGAAGTTCTGAAAGATATTGACGCCCCAACGAGTTAAGATCGTCCCGAACGCGTTTTGAGCTCAAGTTCAGCAGGTTTTTGGGGTTACAAGACGGCCAATAAAAATAATGACTTTGCAAAAGGAGCGATATAAAGTTAATGCTAGCCAACCGGTTCGTGATCAAAACAAAACCAAAGTGAAGAAGAAACCAAATCAAAGCAAACATTGCAAAAATACAAAAATCAAAATAAATCGATCGGAGAGACGCAGCAAATATTTAAGCGTTGACCCATAAACCGCACGCGGATGTCCAACATCTGTAAGGCCAAAAAATATATATAAAGCACAAAAACAAAAAATCCAAATTAAATTACTTAAAATTGTGGGCGCCAAAAATGTTTTCTTATGCAAATCGTTCAATTTGGGATTTTTTTTTTGGAGCGACAACAAAAATTGCACAAATGTTAATAAATCATTTCAATTAACCCCAATTGAGTGGAGCACTTTTGCGATTCAGTAGCTAAAATTGAAAACTGGTTCGACCATCCATCGGAGACAACCTGACTATAACTATAACTGAGGTTCTATAAGCCCCACGGCCTTGGCCTTGCCGCTGGCCATACTCGATTGGCCACGTTACTTACAGAACTGTAAGTTTCCCTCACGGTTCCGCCCTCCGAAGGGCGTTGCATTCATTAATGTTCTGGTTATCGACTCGATTTCAATCAATGCGGGTCATTAAACCGAACTTAATTGGCTGCGACGTGCGGTTCGAAGATCTCGATTACAATGGCATCAAGCTGGCCAAAGGCTATACCCCCAGTCTTAATTGTGGCCATGTCCAATGCTGTGACTGAGCCACTGGCCCATTAACAGGGCTTACAGCCAAGCGGCAAGAAATATCTTTGGGAAAATCACCAGACCCATAAACGTGATAACTTCATTTTATTGCATTTTGAAGTTGTGAGATATAGATCACTTGAAAGGGAAAAATGTTTAAATTGTTTTGAAATTTATGAGTTGAATAATAACTATAAAAAAATTAGTATTAAACAAAAGTCTTGCTGATATGAATAGTTGAGATAACAGATGATCTTATATGGTATTTATTTTTCTGAGTTTTTCGCATTTAAAACTATTAGAAAATCCGAATTCAATAAGAAAACATGTGCATAATAATTAGTTTCTTATGTGTTTTAAGTTTGTTTCATTGTATATTCACAAACTAAAAACCTAAACATAATTTTAGCGAGCAATTAAATGCAAACTGCATTAAAGTAGTCCAACATTGGGGCACAGCACTTGATGAATTTCATTAGCAAAACACCTTAACTGCATTTTTTGTTAGCCTGACAACTAGTTCTTAAAAAGAGCAAAATTTACTGCCAATAGTTAACGTCATCAGACCAGATTTAAGCACAAATACACACTCAGATAAACACACACCACAGACTGGACTGCAAATTATCGTAAATCCTCTTGTGAAATTCTAAACACGTTTGCCAATAGAATGCACTTACGAAATGCTCTGAATAAAAATTGCTGATCGAATCACTTGGGAGATGCTCCTTAAAATGTTTATTTGTTCTTTATATTATTTTATTTGTTGTATTTTGAATTATAATCTTCAATTATTACTCCAGTTTGATAGTTCAACTTTTGCGCATGCGCGCCCACTGATGTCCGGCGCTTAAATGAATCGTCGCTGGCCGGCTTGCAACGTTGAAGCCTAGGCAAGCTACACGCAAAGCTGTAGTAAAAAAAGCCACAGTCAAAAAAGGCAGGTAACAACAACAACAACAACAACGACCAGGTATCAACACAGGTAGCTGCCGAGCTACGTTCCAGCGAACACGAATCAGTTGCCGAGTCCACACACCAGATATCTCTCGCTTAGTGGACCATCTTTTTCAAGTTCATCGGGTGAACTTGCAAATTTATATTTGCCATCAGCGTTTTCTTTTTTTTTCTTCAGCTTTTTATGGGCTATTTTTGGGGAATTTGCTGCATATGATGATTAGCATTAGCACCCCGCCTCGTTCGCTGTAATCAAATCGGATTGGACACTCCGATGATCATCGATTTGTCGCTGACTTATTAGCGCCGAGGTGCGAACGCGCTCAAGTGGGTTGAATTAAAGTGCTTCCGCTGTTTATTTGGATTTCCGATTTATTGGGACTATAGTATGTACAATGGATCAAGTCATTGGACTTCTGGCGAAGTTCAATGTCAGGCGAGGTCTTCGAGTGACGCTTTTCCGGATTCACAGATGACCTTCCTTCGGCCAGATCGTTTGGCTTACACGAGCTATGAAAATCATTAAGATGGCATTCAGCGGATTACAAATGGCTGGGTGACCCGGCTCATTTGCATACGAACGACGTCCGTCCGAAATCGTTTCATTAATGAGCAAATGAACAGATTTTGGCTCTAGCTGCTCGCCCGATTTCGCAGATACTTTCACAACTCTATATCTATTTCTCTAGGTTTTTGGCAATTTCGGTGAATCGCTTGCCGAGCTGACCTTGAGTACGAGTCGTGTATATTGCCTTTATCTTTTTATAGATACAATCCAAACAAATCGGCTTGAATGCATTTTTCAGTGGTCCATTTGCCTAGGTTTTTTTTCATGCATATTCACTTTAAGAGTGACTTGGCAACTATTAACCACAGGTGAGTATGTGAGCGAGTGAGTGAGTAGTATCTTGGCAATTTTGTATCTATGTGCCATAAAGTGCTTGGCCCCACTCAATTCGAGAGCTGATAATTGATTAAAGATCAAAGGCCGAAGACAATGAGCTTGGCTAATTAAATTTTAACTGCCGAACAAAAAGCCAAAAAATAGATAATCTCGTGGGTGGTTTTCCCCGAAGTGATAGTAGAGCCCAGAGCATAAAATGACAGTGCGAAATATTGTTACTCAAAGTAATAATTAATAGCAATTTTTACAAATATTTTTGCATAAGAAAATCATGTAATTTTCTAGCTCAAAAATATGTAGGAATTTATTTACGATCTTAGAATTTTTACTGCTTTAGTTATTTACATTTCAAGTGCAATCTTTCAAGCTTGAAAAATCTATTAACTCTTCTCCTCACAAGCCGCCACAGTAAACATTTTATTCAATGCCAAAATGACCCCCAATCCTTATTTTAATTAGCGCAGTCTAATGCATAAAATGTTTGCCAACTTATTGCAATTTACATACTCGTTATTGCACATTAGCTCAGCTTTCAAGTGGCTGGCAATGTCAGTGTGAAGTGCGAAAATTAGCCCAAACAAACAGACGTTGCAAGTGCAGCATACAATGGATGACTTGCGGCATTGGTGTCAGTGCGAAATATTTATTTATAGGCCACTCCAGCTGACTCACCTCTAATTTATTTTACAAACCTTAATCGCTTGGACAAACATTCCCCGCAACGACCTTGCCAAGGTAACAAGCTCGGCGATCCGATTTTACACAACATAACACAACCGATTTTGTTAGCGATTTAACGGTTGGCAGGCAGCCACAAATATCCGCGGAGATGGCAAAACGGTGGCTGTCCAGACGGATATCAAATAATACAAATCCAAAATCATGGCATCAAAATCAACGCACACACACAACAGTTTCTGCACCGTTTGCCGGGTAATAAAACCTCTTCAGTGTCAAGTGGGCTGGGTCTCTCTTGAGTGCATGAAACACAACTGACTTCGACTCGGGCTGGGCGCCCATAAATCACGTGTCCCAAACAGATGAAGACGTGACCGGAGTGCGTAAAAAACCCAATAAAACAATATAATGCCTGTAAACTAACAACAATAATAATAGCCCCCGCTCGGTGATTGACCAACGTCAGAAAAGCGTTTCGGTAAAATTATGATTACGAATAATACGGCCCAAGATCTGGAATTGAGTGTCAAGAGTTTGTGGCCAAAAACGAAACCAAGTAATACTTGGTAGACATGCTGACAAGGGTGTGCGCACCATCATCATAATCACAAGCCAACTGCTGAATGGCACTCAAAAGGTCTTAGCCGGGCTAAGGAGGCCCGTCTTAATTGAATGAACTTGAAACAATTGCTGAACAATTTGCTGCGTATCGTGAGGAGATGCATTACAGTCAGATAAGTCAATAAGGGGTGTTCTGGAGATCTTTTTAAAAGGTTTTATAAAATTTAAAAATGGTATAATTTGTAGTATAAAAATGTGAAAATAAAATACAGCGTTTTAGAGAGGGAAATAAATAATTTTATATTTATTTCATTTTCGTACCCACCATTTAACAAATTTCCAAACACTTTTTGGAACAGCCCCGACTCTTCGTGACTGTCTCGATGACAGACTCCATGTCAGATCTGTCTGTATAAACCGAGACGGTCTTTGAACGCATTGATTGGGTGTTATTGACACGACCAAAGTACTCACTTAGCCATGACTTGTTTGCCTTATTCGCCAGATATACAGATATATATAAAGAGGGGAAGTAAGTAAGCATAAAACATGTTTAATTTTCTTACTAATTTTATTGATGAAATCATTTGTTGCGAGTTTTTTGATGTTTGTTTGATATCCTTCTAAGTTATGTTACATGGAAAATGTCAGTTAAGTTGAAAGTTTAAGAATTGGAAAGATTTGCTTTTCATTAGATTTCAATTTGGTTTTGCTTTGATTTGCCTTGCTTAGCGTTTTGATAGTTTCCATATAGTATATAGTATATATTGAGGGAAATCGGTTAATAAGCTAATACCGACATTCAATTACGTATAGTGGTTTCTTTTTTTGTTTTACTTCTGTAATTTAACCAATTGCTTTGCATATCAATCAAGTTTCACTAGAACTATTTGTTGTATAAAGCGAAAGCGTCGTAGGATTTCATTGATTATGCCTGGTTGTTTGTCTAGATATAATATATATGTATATATATATAATGTATTGTAATTGTTTAATATATAGTATAAATTAATTTTCTTGAGTGTAAAAACTGTAAAACATAAATGTACTTAGCGACTACAGATAAAGATACACTTTTGGACTTTTTTGGGATTTTTATAAATTATGTTTTTATGTTTGTAAATGTTAGCATAGCGATATTTTGTTTATTTTTGTATATTTTAATTGTTAAGCTTTGATGCACATCTTTTTCTTTTCTTTCATAAAGTTAATCAGTACGAATTGCTCAAAACAAAGGGCCCTAAAGAATATTATTATATTTTTTCTGGACGTGTTGGAGTAATAAATATTATTTTTTGGCAGAGAAAATTATTTGAAATTACAATAATGGGAATGGTTACAATTTTTTTGACAAGTGAATTTAAGTTTTGTAAAATTAACAATCTTTTTTTATTGAAATTGAAATAGAAATAAATAAACTACAAAAATTTCAACTCGTAAATCTTTTATAATTTTAAATTGTAGAAAAAATGGTTCTATTAATCTTTATATCACTTTTGCTGTCGTATTTATATAGAATTAAAAAATGTATTAAATATTATTGAATAAATGAAATTTGCGCTGATGTAAGGTATGTATGAATCTTACATACATTTACATTTACATTTACATGTAATATTCGCAGCCCAGAAGCAGGCTACGAATTTTTTTGCAACCTTAAATTGTTGCAGAAACATGTTGCTCTTGTCGCTCATCAAAAATAAAATAAATTAAATATTTCTGACATCTCATGAGATTGAATATGAATTTACAAAATGCCCAACACTCTTACACGTCCAGAAAAAGGCCTTAAATATTTCTTTTTTACTTTTTCCGCCCTCCTAGTGGCGCAGCAGCACATTGCTAACTTTGGCCTCCGGCTTGGGGGCAATCTTCTCGCGGAATTGCCTGTTCTCAGGATTGGCCAGCACGGAGGCAATAAACTCCGAGGTCTCCAGCTGCAGCTGGGTCAGCCGCTTCTGGAGCAGCTTGTTGCGCTGCACCAGCTTGATGGTCTTGATGGCGATGGACAGCAGGCCGTCGCTGTTGTGGTGATGATAGTGCTGCTGCAGGTGGAGATCCTTAACCGGCGCCTGGCTGTACCCATAGCCACTGTCGCCGCCATCGTCGTCCTCCTCCTCGGTGGGCACCTCCTCGCAGAACTTCACCGCCGGTGCCGTCGATCTGTTGTGTTTGCTGCTGAAGGAGTTGGGCTGTAATACTGTCTTGATGTTGCTGTCGCTGCTGGAATGTTGCTGCTGCTGTTGCTGCTGCTGGTGGTACTGCACCCTGGCAGACGAATAGCTGTCCTCGTCTACTTGCATCCGGTGCACCGAGTCCATTTCCACCTCTGTCTCCACACCGCTGCTAGTGTCCGTCGAGGAGGAGGCGGCCTGGCGGGCGGAGAAGGGCGACAGTCTTCGTTGCAGTCTCATCGGGCGACGACGACTCGAGGGGTTCATCGAACCTTTGGCCACTGCAAAGAACAATGGAAGAACGTATATAGTTTAGCAAGGCAGAGCTTAAAGAGGTTACAGTGGGTTTAAGGAGAATTAAATATTTTATTATAAATTTTATTAAATATTTGTACTTAAAAGTTATAAATTCCTAATAATTTTATGATCGAAAAATGATTATTTTAAGAGTAGTAAAAAATATAATTTCATATCTCAATTAATTTCAGTTTATACAGAAATAAGTTTATAAGTTTTTAAGAAGTAAATAAAAGCTTTTTGCGGCGCTCAAGGTGCAGTCGACTGCTCAAGTGCTAATTACTTGGTTGTCAACGATTTCTTAATCTATGACCAACCCGTTCCGTGTATATATTGAAATATAGACTTTCTTGTACATATATATGATATATACCTATATATATTGACTTATTTGAATCGCGTGTGGGCCCGAAACGTGACCGGCACCAGGGCCAATCGCTTTGGCGTTGACTACGCGTTTCGCATCAATTCGCAGTCGAAACACTTTTGTAACGCTCATTTGAAACTAACAGCTGGGGGAAGTCACGACAATGAGCCCACACTTTTCAAAAAAATTAGAGCGAAATTGGTTTCAAATTTGGGTTATTTATTTTGTTTTTCTTAAAATTACAAAGAGATTATATTTTTATAAAATATTTTAGAGGCTCTAAGAGAGCTTTAAATAGAGTGAACTAAATTCTATAAGCATAAAGAATTTATATAAAGAAATTCAGTGATACCATCATAAATTTTAAAGACTTTAATAATTTTAAAGACTTTAAATAATTTTTAAAACTATTTCAAAGCATTTTATACTCCATTTCCTATTTATTCTTATAGCCACAATTATTTTATAATTATTTCAAAATACTTTATATTTGAAAATTAATTTCCCGGAAAATTAAAAGCGGCCACCATAACACTTTTTCCCAAGTGCACCCGCACACTATCTAGCTTTTCCCTCTCACCCAGGCACACCACATTATTCAAACTTATTTTCCAATCGTTGTTTTTAGCGACTGTGTCTATGGTCAGGGTCATGACGCGTTTTGCGCTGCACATGGCGGTGCACACCCTTGGCTGCCTCGTAGCGGGACGGAACTGATTGCGCCAACTGCAGGGCCAACCATAGCCCAGTGCAGTGCAACGTGAGAGTGCAACTCGGGGGGACAAATGCATTACGTATACGCAGCCTTAACAATTGAATAACACCTACTGCGGGGAGGCATTATAAAGCATATGGGATTTGAAGGTTTTTAAGATTATTTGTATTGTTTTTTCTTGCCAACTTTAGTTTATTTTTTAAAGTGAATTAGAACTCAAGAAGCGTACAAAGTTTCACTTTTTACAACTTATGTACATTTCTGAGGCTGCCTTAGAATATCAAGTATACGCCCTGTTGTGCTCTCAGCTAAAACCAGGAAGTATCCCGCCTCGCTGCTTAGGCTTTAATACCTCTAATTGCTCACCTTGTTGTATTTAATTTCTGTTATTCAATAAATGTGCATTTTTACAGCTTTCCTTTAACTGCTGCCAGTCGAGGGCACATGTACCTGTCATGCATAGTTTTCTGGCTTGCAGTTCCCAGAAGTTGTAAAATCTTGAAACGTGTACAGAAAGTCTATTTATAAATTGATCATTAAAAGTATCTTGCTTGAAAATTCATTTTTATTCTTAAAAATTATATTTATTTTACATTATATTCAATATTAAATCTTTAAATATTGATAAAAAATTTCTCTCTTAACAAATTTCGCTTTTTATTCCTGCTTTCCTCTTTTTTTAGCTGCTTTCAGCCGCGTCATTGATGGAGATGATGAGTAATGGAGTGAGTGGGACTGCACGTGCCTCGTTCCGTTCTCGGTGAATTAGTCACCGGTGAGGCTTGAAAATAAAATTTTAAATGCCTAAAATAAAAGCCAGAGGGCGGGGGCATTGGCCAACATACCAGGCCCCTGAGAAAGCAGTTGGAAAATGGAAAAGGGGGGAGAGTTAAGGGGGGCTACGAGAGGAGGTGAAATCGCAAGGGGCTCGCACGTGGCCTCGTCACACCCATTTTTTGACTTAGATGTGTGTCGGTGTATTTCTTTAGGTTTATTTTTATGTGTTGCTGGAAATTAGCAGGCAACAACGAGCACAAATAAAATGGCAACAACACCAGCAGAAGCAACAGCAGCAGCAGCAGCAGCAGTGCTTTCAATGAATTCACATTGAATATGGCACCAATAAAGTCGCCAGCAGAAGCAAAAGCAAAAAAAAGAGCAAAGTTGGCTAAAAGCAAGCGGAGCAAATGTGCAAAACATGTAAATAAACCCAGCAAAAGTGGCACAGCAGCAACAAAAACGTGCGGAGGTTATGCCACACACACTCTTTTGTACTCCCCCCTTTCCCCCAGGGTCTTTGGTTTCGTGAAATTGTGAAATATATTTCTTGGAAAAAATCTAGGTAAATATTCGTACAATAACACTTGGCTAATGAGTAATAAGTGAACATCATTCGATGGGGCTGGGCTTCGAAGAATATATGGGGGAAAGAAAAGCTTAAAGAACTGAAGACTTCTTTGATATATTTATACAATATATGTATGTCTAGTTATAGACTAGATTATTAACTTTTTTTCTTGTGTGAATTGGTTTTAGTTTATTGTTTATTTAATTCTATAGGGTTTATTCTTTCTGAGAAAAGTCTTCAATAAAAGAGGAAAATGTAGATTTTTACTAAACATTTCTAATTGTTCTTTGTATTAAAATAAATAATAATTATTATATTCCAGATACACCAACATTTTAGTAATTAATTAATTAATTTTTTATGTTGTTATCAGACTTTTACTTATATAATTTATTGCTGATTAAGCTTAAGATATCTTTTCTTAAAGATTAGATATAATATTTATAAATTTAAAACTTTATTTTCCTGCTAAATAAAATTATAGAATATATTTCGTAGTTCGAAAGTATAAAAAAACTAAACTGTTTAACAATATATCTTAGTTCCTATTACTTCCCAGAACTTAAACAATTTTATTTCTGTATAACAAGTATATATCCCAGTTCCTATTCACTTCCAACTTCTTAGATAACTTCTCCAAATTGCAAATAATAAATACTAACAATTATTAGTTCCAAAATAAAATCCCTTTCATTCGTCACTCAGCAATTATATATCCACTTCCTTTTCGTTGCCAGTCATGCGGCATTAGATCGCTTATATAAACGTGTCAGCCAGATTTGCCACTCGAGTCTATCTTACCTAACAGCAGCTACGCAGGCGGAAGAGCAGCTGGAGCCAATTGCTGACGCAAATTGTTGAGTTCTTGTGGCATAACCCCAAACTCGCGTGCCCTCAATGCAGCGGCGACATCAGCAGCTGTACGGCACCAAGGCGGCAGCATGGAGGCCAACACGTGAAAATCCCAATGCGACCCATCATCGCACAGGGCACGTGCATGCGGACACTTTGCTGCACAGATGGGGTCAAGATAATAATGCCGAAAGTAAAAATATACAATTTTATCTTGGATTTTAGTATGAATCTTTTGTAGTTTGAAACTTTTAATTTATATTTCGATTAGAAATAAATAATTTCAGGCCTTTAATTAATTTATTTCTTGCATCTTTTGAATATATTTGTGTATCAACTTTCTAGTCTCAAGTTTACTTATTAAAATTTCATTTACTTTTAGTATCTTTTGAATATATATTTGTATCTACTTTCTACTCACAAGTTTACGTGAGAAATTTGCAAATCTAATGTTGATTTATTCAAAGAATAAAATATATAGAAAAAACAATACCAGTTCTGAGAGCTATCACTGTGACCACATTTATAAATGACGATGAGGAAGTGAGATATGAGAACCGAGCTCAGAAGCAGTCACAGCAGCTACAACGCTGAGATACTGCCCGGAGGTGGGTGGCCCAGTTTACATAAATTAATTAAACATGACCGAGTAACGTGAGCAGAGCAGCAACAGTCACAACAGTCGCATCAGCAAATCAGCAGGGGATTTTGACAATGAAGGGTAGCAGAAAAAAAAATAATAAAAAAATAAAAAACAAAACAGAAAAAAGACAAAGCGTAGATTGCAATGAATGTAGAAGGCAATGTTACGTATACGCCTCGTGCGCCCACCACAAGCTCGACAGAAGTCGTCAAGCGACTTACACAATATGTTGCTTGGGTAAATAAAATAAAAGGTTCTATATTGTATATATAAAAATGCAATTTTTTACATATTATTCCGTATAAATATTCCTACTTTTTTAATATTAAAATAAATTAATTTCAATGGTATTTAATTTCTTAAGAAAATACCTAAATATTTCTCTCTGCACTTAACTACATCTTCTTCACCGTCTGTTTACTCACCATAGGCAAGCACTGAGCTGACTTGTGTGGCACCAGCTGCAGATGTCGAGGCTGAGGATGAGGCTGAGGTTGAGGACGAAGATGATGATGAGGATGCGGTGGCTGTGGCGGCGGATGATGTGGTGACTGTGGCCACGCCATGATGTCGCCGCGTCTCGCGCAGCTGCTTCTTATCCGAACATATGGTGGGCGTCATCTTATCACAGGACCTCCTTTATATTATATTTATTTTCCTGGCAGCAAACGTTAACACTGCAAACAGAGAGAATGCAAATAAAGGCAAAGAATTAATTAGAAGCCGTCGTCGAATTGATTAATTGATTAAATGGCTGGCGTGGCTTAACAACCCCCACAAACTGCACGCGCCGGGCAGTAATCAAAATAAAATAAAATAATAAAATTCGTACGAGTTCGTTTAACTTTTGGGGCAATTGGCATTGTTTGGTTTTTGTTCGCCAGTTGCAGTGATTCCCTTGCAGAATTCAGAACACATTTTGGCGGAGAGGATGTGGCGGATCGTAAATTGTGTTTATTTCGCTGGCGATAAGAACACTCAGCGGAAGTTGGCTAGCATCGCTTTATAAGCTTAATAAATTAAGTCATTTGGGAATTCCAAAAGATATGAGGGAGTAAAGTTCTTCAGGAAATCGGTTAGCTTGTGACGCAGTTTTAATCAAAGAATTTTAAGAATTTTAAGTAGTCTGGAATTCAATTCAAAGTTCAGTTAAATAATTTAAAATTTCATTAAATTGACTTGATTTTCCTAACCTCTTAAGCTGATTTTCCCTTCAAGTTTTTTGCTACTTTTTCAAAACCCAACCGAACCGGATCACAGCCACTAATCCATTATAACTACATAAATCACTCGTGGCAAACAATCAGCGTTTGGTCCAGAGTTCAGAGTCCCAAGTCCAATCTCCGGGTTGACATTTCACAGCGCCATCGTGAGCGTGGGCCTTGGCACCGAAAACGAAACCGAAACCGAAACTCAAGATGACGTACCACCAGAGCTCCGGACCCAAGCTCATTAAGCGTGCTCCAAATCCTGGCTAACGACCAACGGCCAAAGGTAAACAAACTTAAAGTGACTGGCGGGAATGGGCGGCTGTCCGGGGTTGGGCAGAATATTGATGGGAAAGCATTTTGGCGGGCACGCGAAATTGCTCAAGTGTTCATCAGGGGAGGAGGAGCAGGAGGAGCAGGAGGAACTGGGGATGAGTCCCGCCTGACGGCAGTCAAATTCAAATTGAAAAACGCCCAAAAAGACGAAGAGCAACGAGGCTGTTGACGGCACGTGTATCTCTTGAGTGTAATTACATTTGGTAAAAGCGCTCGCGACGATGATGAAATGTTTGCGGCCCTTGACGGCATTTTACCAACCTGTCCCCCGTTGCCAACCCCAAACCCGAGCCCGCTACCCTCTAGTCCCTACCCTCTACCCGCAATATTTAAAATACTTGTGGGCGGTTAAGAAGATTGCCAGCCCCAACCGCCAGCACGTCCCTCTCTTTCAGGTCGATGTCAATGCGCCAATATTGCGCTGAAATTACATTTCATTATTTATGCCTTATCCGTCATCCGATAGTTAAAGTCTGGAAGCCTGATCCGATACAGGGAGAGCCATAGAACACAGAAAAAAATATTCAAAGATTTATGTTCTAGGTATTCTTCTTTCTTTGAATTTGATTTAAGTTAGGGGAAATTAATAACGAAGCGAATAAAAGCTTGATTTTAGAATTAGAATTATTTATAAAGAAACACTAAAAATTGTTCCTTGTGTAATTATCCCAACCGCTTGTCCCTTAAGCGGAGACTGGGAAATGTCTGTAACAAAAGACCGAAATGTGCGTAACAAATACTAAGCCTCAACGAATTGCCCCAGTGGCAAATTTAATGCGGCGCGTGCGGGCCTAAAGCAAAGAAGGTCGAGCCAGATGAGGGGACAGGGAAATGTCCTGTGAGGTGGCAATAGGAACCTTGTCTTCCCAGAGCAGAAAAGCCATGACACCGGGAAGTGTACAATACTTAAAGCCCAGAGCAGATTTAAGGCTCAATTTTTTGGGGGGGAAGCAACAATTTGAGACACGTTTCTCGCTCCGCACAAACACCTGTAGATCTGACCCGCCACCGGTCGGAGGTCAATCAAGTCAATCAAGTCGCTGTGATGAGATTTCCCGCTGCGTGCCTACAAATTAGCCAATAATTGTTCAACATGACACGCCACAAACAAAAAGAAAAACAAAAAAACACGACAACAGAGAGAGAGTAAAGACAAAACACACGCACTGTTGTCAGCTGTCAAAAGCGAGGAGTAAGACAAAGCAGAAACTAAGGCGCAACAAAGGAATCTGCTTATGCCAATGACTTTTCACACGCCACCGGAACGGAAGGGAAATTTGATTTTCTCTTCGTTTTCGTGTATTTTATGTATTTGGTTTTCTTTTCCTTTTTTTTTTTTGGCAAATTGTTGGGGCAGACACTTGTGACCGGCGGCCACATCACAAAGACAAAATATTGTCAACGGCGAAATAAGAGTTCAGGGAACTTGTTCTCGTGCTTTATTATACACAATATTTTGAAGTTTATTTGTCATGTGTAATGCTAAACGCTGCGGGCACTACAATGCCTCGCTTTGTTCCCTCACATGAGCCAAGGCACTCCCTCAGACGGCACAGCAGACATGGGTACACGGAGAGAAACCACAGTTATTGAAGTTGCAATTGGAAAGCATTTAATGGGAAAATTTTGAGAAAAAAATACTTATACTTTAAGTGTATTAAATTTTATAAACCCTCCCACTTTCAACACATTAAAAGAGATGTTTTGAGATATGATATTTAGGAACCTTGTAAGTGAAATTTAACTCATTTTATAACATTATTATATCTCAAAATACATCTTAAAATATATCTCAATTTACAACACAATTAATATTTATTATCAACACTAATTTCCCTTGTGCATATGAGCATTCACGGATGTCTGGCTATGGCCGACGTGTCTGGCCTTTGTGAGTGTGCACGGGAATCGTTTTAAATTGCACTGGGGTCTCGTTTTTCTAAATGTTGGCTTCCATCATCTGCATTAGCCGAAAGTGGGCTTGAAATATTCATAACCCCAATGATTCTGGCTATTATTTACATGAAAAGTGCTCGAAGCAGCTTAGCCAGAAGCGTGAGTGTGCGTCCTTCAGGGCGTATACTTAATATTGTGTCAGCTTAGTGGCTGGTATTAAATTTTCCCTTTCCTTTCTAATTACCGTCACGCCCTTAGCTATGTAATCTCTAATGGACATTCCATTCATTTCTCAAACCTTATCTAACAAACTAACTACACGCGCCGCAAAATTTTTAAAGACGCCGCCGCTGGCAAACAGAAAAAAAAATCCCATCTCTTTATAGACAACAAATAAAACTTTCCGCTGCATGTGTATTTTTATGACTATTTCTTACATTTATTGTTTACATGGGGCTGTGTTTGCTTGAGATTTTCGTTTTTGTTTGGGCAATACTCTGGGTTTTTGGGAGGAAAGAGTTGATGCGATTGAAACAGCAAAATAATTTTGGGAGTTGTATTATTTTAAATGCTTTTTTTTATTTTTTTAATAGTGCCTCAAATATTCAAATTCATAATTAGAATTTATATTAATTTAATTTAATCATTTTAATCTTTATCAGTAAGATTCTAAGTAAAGTATCTGTTAGATACTCAGCCTTAATTTAATTTAAAATCCAAGTCAGCTCACTGTGACTTTCCAGGGCATCTTATCTTCGTTAATTGAATTTATTTTCCATTACTTGTTTGCGTTTAGTGCAAACTGCTCATGTTGCCCCATGGGCAAGTCATTCATTCTACCACAAAGTCAAAGTGCTAATTTTCCTTCTTATCTCAGCACATGCGCCTGGCAGTCAGGCAGCAACAGTGACAGCAGAGAAAAAATACAAATAAAAAATAGCAAAAAAAAATACAAGGTAAGACTCGGGCAACAACAACTAAATAGGCAATCAACATGCGTCATAATTGTATTTAGATACGCTTGGAGTTGGGGAGAGAAACGTGTCAAAAGTGGGCTTGCCATCTGAGACAGCTTTTTCCTTCGCCTTTTTGCAGTGTTTTTCCCAATACACTTGCTAAGAGCGGTCTAGACAAGGTCCAGAGATTAGCATTAGCATGTCCAATAGATCAGATCGAGACAGAGCCGTCGTCGATGATAGCGATGAAATTGCTGCTGCCCAATTGAAGCCGCCGAAAGGCAATAAAAGTTTACGATGGCAGGCGAGGAAAGCAAATAAAAGCCAAAAACATTAAATGAGACACACGTGTGCCAAATTATGACTTCTCGATAAGAGGAATTCAATAACAGCCAAGAAATGACAGAGATAAAACAACAACCAGGAACAGCAAACAAAAAACCACACACTTAAGGGGCTGAGTTCTCCGAGGCAGACATTGTCGGGATTTTATTGGTCATCGAGCAGAGATTTCAGCTTCAGACAAGCTGGCCAATAACTCCAGTAAATGTATTTGTATTATTTGTAGAATTTAAAGAAAAGAATTACTAAATTTATATTCATTTTACAAAGCTATCATAGCCTTTGTAGGAATAAAAAATCATAATGTAAATAAAGAGGAATATTTGATTAAAAATGATCACATGATCTTCATACTTTTGTTATATAATAATCACAGAAATACCCCCAAAAATTTAAATCCAAACTATAAATCAGAGTGGAATATTCATGCCCAAGTCCATCAACTTTAAACAAAGAATGCTGTCCAAAGACAAAGCTTAAGTTGATCGCATTTTTCATTTTCTCAAACCGAAAACCGACATTAATTCCTTTGTTTTTATGTTCCGCTCTTCAACCACACGTAAATTAATCAACAGTCTAATTAGCTAAACGTCTGAATGCCTAAAGCTTCAATAAAACTTTTGACTGTCAAGCCCACAAGGCGAAACCAGATCTCCCAAAAGACATAAAGCAAAAAACGCCAATGTGATTGATACAGGTCGTGCGTCACTAATTAATAGATCTTTTGCATATCGAAAAGACATCAGAGAGTGTTTCAAATTTCAGTTTCATTTCAGCAAAATGAATATCTTGGTTTTTATTATGCCATACACCTTTTATTGGCTTCGATTGTTTGGGGCTAATTGGATCGTGGGCAGAGTAGAAGTGGAGCCTGTTCATTGTTGTCTTCAAAATTCGAATGAATTTAATGATTTGCGAACATAAATTTGGGCTTTCAAGTATTTTTGAGTGTTTGACATTTTGTCGGCAATAATTCTGCGTGGCACATAATAAAAATGTTGTGAGCAATATTTACCATTAATTAATGACTTTCTGCGGGCACGTGTGTGAGATATTCTCATTTTTGCCCTCAATTGCAAATGTTTTATATATATAAAATAGCTATTTTTAGTTAGCAATACAATTTAATTAATTTTATGCTGAGTCACATAATTAAATAAAGAAACAGCTTCGATTGTGATCGTTTATATAGGAAGCTTAAATGCAATTAACTTTATTAATAGCTAATCGAATATCGAAACGCTGATAAGCCATAGCAATTATCGCTTTTTTATTTTGCGTCTGTATTGCCAATTAAATATAATCCCAATATGGACTGCAATAATTTATTATCGGTTAGTAACCGCAAAGTGTGATGATAAATGGTTCTGGGTAATATTTCGTAATACCTTTTATATCCAAACATCTGTTATTTGTTTCTCTAATGAGAGGCAGCCAAGAACATGGCCTTTTAGATTTGTTTAAAAATATTTGCTGCTTGTGAAGTCATTAAACAGTAAACTTTAAAAATAAAGAACAAGTTCAGATAACCCAAAACACATTTTCTGACTAAGTAGGTCAAGGTCTGGTTTATTTCAGCGAAGATAATACACAAGTCAGTGTTACTAAAGCCACAATCGCGTTCATGTTTCCCAGAAAAAAACATTTTAAAATATATTTTTCCTGGTAACCAGATCCCAGGGGCAAGAGATTATGATTTTTAATAACTGCACACAATGGAGAATTATTCGCTCGTGGCTCCGCAACCCAAGTGAGTCAGAGGGATCGACTCTTTCAAGATAGCCGACTAACTGGGCTCAGAGATGGCATTACAAAAGACTCGCCGAATGGCCAAAACAGTTCACTGACAGTAGCCAGCCATGGGGCATCCCCTGAAGAACTGCGAAATATTTTTTGTATATATTTTTTTTCCTTTCGTTTTTGTTCCGAAGACGACTGCGAACAGAAACCAGAAGCGGCGCGTGTTGGCCAATCCCCCCGAGCTTACCGCCCCGCCTTTGTTTAATTTATGTTTGCCTAGTCGCTGTCTCTACGCTTTGAATGGCAGTGAAATATAATTCGCTAATGTGGTCATAAAATGGGAGAAAAAAATATAGAGACAATAGAGACCATATTGCTTGTCTTAGCCGCACGTGTGGCTCATTTATGGCGGGGCCCATACAGATGCACATTAACCGAGGAAGGGGAAATTCGGTTTAATTTCCCTTAAACAAGCATTTCCGCCTGACCCCGCCAACACATCGGCAAACACTGGCGCGTGCACTCAATCGCCCACAGTTACATTTGTATTTGTATTTATATTTATTAAGGCGTCGTGTGTCTCTCGTTATTGGGTCAGCAATTAGCTATATGGCCCGGCAGCTGGCCAAGTGTTTGCCCAACATGGCCAAGTGCAATGTAGGGCGGTGTAAGAGCCAACCTCGAGTGGCAGCTACTACACAGGGAAAAATAATTAAAAGCACCTTTACGGCTAACGTAAAACTACTTCAAAAAGTAGAAACACAACAAAAAGGTAGCTTTTTCTGAATATAAACTAAAAGTTACAAAAGAAAAAGACCACTAAATGTTTTAAATATAATTTTAAAATGCATTTTTAATTGAAAAGTTTACTATTTTAAATGTATTTTTATTTATTCTATGATATAAATTTTACACATGAAATTTCAGTTTCGTGTTGAGAATAATAAATGATGAGAAATCCCATTTATCACTCTACCTTGTCCAGCCTGGGTAGGGGTTGAATTTAATTGTCTGTCATTTTAATAACCGAACAGCAAATACTATAGTTATGTCACATAGCTACCTCCTCAATAGGAATTTCCGTTCAAATCAATTGGTAAATATTGCGTATACGACACGTATGCCAAAAAGGAGAGTTCAAGTGCTCACCCTTTGCTTTGAAAGCAAACAAGGCAAGAGAAATATATTTATTATAAATATTAGGAACCTTAAAAAATATATTTAAGATTAGAAAAGGAACATAAACTATTCTCAATGGGAATTTCCCTTCAAATCAATTGGTAAACATTGCGTATACGACACGTATGCCAAAAAGGCGAGTCTAGAAAAAGAATAAAAATTATATAAAACAATGAAAATTGAAGAATTGAATAACAATAACACAATATAAATTAAATTTTATTCTAATAATTTAATTTTAAATCATAGTTTCTGCTCATTTTTCCTTAAGACCCAATTAAATATACCCAAAACTTTCAAAATTAAATAGTTAAATTTTCCCTGCCCAAGGAAATTCTTCTAAAAACACTTCATTCTATTAATACACATTAATTTCCTTCCGGAAACGGTTAATTTATTCTCTGGGATTTGAATAAATCTCAATGGATCCCACAGCGTGATCCCCTTAATAAGCCATTAGCCGAATTAATTATACCATAGAAATTAGGCAATTTTTTATTGTTACTGCTGCGTCTCGTGTTTCACATTTGGCATTCATGGGGCCCTCACAGAAGCCGCTAGCATTTTCAGATGTTACAGTTTAAAATAATGCCCCCCCCCCACACACACACACAGCAATCACACAGATACACACAGGAGCACCCACCCCACTCACACAAGCGTGAAGTGCCGCACACGTGCGACCGAACACAGACGCCAAACGACATGGCCAAAAGCCACAGCGAAAAAGAGAATTAATTTTGTAGTTGCCTGCATAAATTAAAAACGTTAAAAAAAAAAAAAAACAAAGCACAGACAAAAACAAAGAAGACTTTGTCATTCAATCGCAGTCGCTGCCGGCATCGCAGTCGACGCCGTAGCCCACTTGGCGATAATTTCATAGACACGAGCACGGCGAACAGACAAGGGCGAAGCCAAGAGAAAACAATAAACTCGTGCAAAGCACGGCGAAAAAATATTATATAGCGAGGAATTCGGGATTATATATAATATATATTTCTGTTACAGGATTAGCTAGAAAAGTCCTTACAAAGAGGATATAGGAGGAATCACTTTCAGCTTTCAATCTTTCCATATTACTTTTAATAGTTAAAAAAATAAAGAAAATATTAAAATTATTGTTTTAGGCCTATAATATATTTTTTCTCTGCAGAATCCCAAGGATACCTTTAAGATACAAAACAATGTATTCGCTAGATACTTTCCTCTCTCACCTTTTTCTCACTGTGATTAGAGCCTAGAGTGTGGGAGAGAGTAGAGCGATAAAAGCCGCTCTCACCCTGCTGCTGCCTCACACCCCCCCTGCCATAATCTGAAGCACAAGCCACGAGAGAGCCGGCCAAAAACAATGGCTCACACACACACAAAGGAGAGCTCACATGCCATTAATGAACTTTTATGCTACTATCTTCCCTCCTTGCCTCACCCTCGGCAGCCTAGAGAAAATGGCCGAGTTGCTCTGGTTTTTTTATGTGTATTTTTTTTTTGTGTGTGTATATTTTGTTTTATTTATTTTCTTTCTTTTTTTTTTTGTATTGAATTAACGACGCACGTGTTGCGCCGTCCAAGCTGCGCGCGCTCCCGTTTCTCCACTTTCGGGTTCAAAGCTGGCGTCGCCATCGCCGTCGACGTCTCTGCTGATCCGCATATCAGCTTTTTTTCTCTCTGCTGCCCTCGTTGTTGTTTGTTTATATTTATATATCGGATGGGGCTCATTTTTGTATTGCTATTTTGTTTGTTGTTGTAATGCGGAACGCGCTCGTTCGACCAAAAATGATAAATCTACGATTATGGGCGTCATGGGGTGTCATGAATGGAGCGGCCTCCCGAACACGCGCAAGAGTTACCTATCGCAGATATAGATATGAAATAGATAGAAAGGGGGGAGGAGGGGGGATTGCCACCTGTACGTTATAATGGCCACGTACATATGTATGTATGTTCATATATGGCAACTTCCTGTTGGCCTTTAGGACACAAAGAGGAAGGGACTTTGGATACATTTTGCCAACGGAAGTTTAATATTTATGACACGCAACTATGACACCTGTGTGCTTTATTATTATTTAAAAATAAACTTATAGTTTAGGTAAAATGTATAAAATTTAAGGGATAACCTTTATTTATAAACTGTTTAAGATTTAACAAAAAAGTTTTTGAACTAAGATACAATTTTATTTTCAGCTTTTTAATATATTCCAGATATTTTCAATATTTTCATTAATTTATAAAAGAAAGTAATAATCAAATAACACTTTTAACACCTCCTTTTTAAATAGTAAACAGTTTTTATCCACAAAATACTCCACTCAAAAAAACCGTCTCTTATTTTACCCAATGGCTTGTCAAGCAGAAAGTCTTAGTTAAACAACTGCATTGGTTTCCCAGCAAGTAAATAAATAAACAAACAGCTGTCGATTGTAAAAGTCACAGCTTGATTCACTTTAGCTGAGCCATCGCTTCTCCTTAGACTTCATAAAAAAGAGGCAGCTGCAAAAAAAAAAAAAAGGGTGGCCCAGAAAAACCCCCAACATCTCTATTCTTTTTTCCTTTGCGAAGACCGTAACCTCGGGTGGGGTTTTGTTCGTTCTTCTGCTCGCAGATATTTCACACGCTTAGTTTTCAGGTTTTTTATGGTTGGAGAAAAACAAAACAGCCATTAAGGTGTCTGGCCATGGAGGAAGGAAGTTATATTTTTTATCTTATTTCGGAGAATTTGACGGCGAACAAATAAAGAAAGGGCTAAATGGTAACTCATGCTGAATATTATTTTTTTTTCGTTGAGTGTGAATATGAAATGATGTCGAAAGTCTAGGTAAACATTGGAAATCCCCAAAGCATGGGGAGTATTAATTATTTATGGCATTTATAGGGGTCTAAATTCTTTCTTTGAACTTTATGTTTTGTGGTTTTCATTGTTCAGAACTTTTAAGAATTTTATTTTTGTATTTTCCCCATTTTTATTTCCAAAAACATTTTAAGTTAAACTTTAATGAATTATATTTTAAATTATATACTTTTTCATATAAACATTTCTGGTAAACCCCCATTTTCAGGCCTTTTTTTTTTATTGCATCGCATATCCCAGAAAATTATTCACATATGGTTAATCTGCTGTCCTTCTCGGCCTTTATTTATTTCCCTAATTTGTTTACTTTTCTAACTTTAAGCTTTCAAAGCCACACACATTTGTTTGATTTCCAGCAAGTTTAAGAAATCAATATTGCGCATACGCCATGTGACCCGCCGTCGCATTGCAGTCAAGAGTTGCAACTTGCAGCGCACTCGGCAGCGAGCAAAATGCCAAAGGGCCTCCATGGTATGCGTCATCTCATCAAGCCCACGGATCCTGACCTAAATTCGTCCTTCAGAAGGTGAGAAGGCGAGCACAGAAAAAAAACTCGAAATTGGTTCAAGTGGAGGAGGAGGCTGGTAAATCCGAGGCAGCATCTCTAGTTGCGAGGAGGAGAGCTTTCAGCATCGGAAGTCGGCTGTCAAGTGCAATTTTGTTCTTGTTGTATTATTATGCTGCCGCGCGGCACGTGTGGCACACGAAATGTTGGCAAATGCTAAACGCTAATGCCCGGAGATTTATGGCCAAAACCTTTTCCCGAGCGATGGGACTTACCGAGGATAAATGTTGGCGTGTGGGGGATGTTTGGCGCTGACTTTGTCTTTCCGCTAGATACCCTTAATTTAATGCACTCTCATTGGAAATAATGAGCATTATTTTCCGCCTTTTTCTTGCTGTTGTACAAATATATTTATTTATATTTGTTTTCGCACGCTTTTAATCTATTCTCGGCGGCGGGACGTGTGTGTGCAAATTCATAGACGCCAATGGCAACACGCGCGCCAAACAAAACTTTCGCTTTCGTTGCGCGTGTGGCGGTCGCACAACAACAACGATAACAGTGCACACACACACTGGGGCACTCTTTCAGACACACACAAACACTAGCGAGCACACGCGCTGGCAAACAACAAACACGGATATGGCCGATGGCCGATATGCGAACTCGGCGGCGGCGTTGCTCTCTCGAAGCTCCCGGAACGCGCAGCTTTTCCAGTTTGTTGCACGAGTTGCGAACGCTTCGACCGCCCAAAGCAGAATGAACGCGAGCCGTCGACCGACCGACGTTTTAACGGCAGCTCAGCAGTCCCCAACAGTGCCGAACACCCCACTGAGATCCACTTGCAAAGGTATACAAAAATGGATGTTAGCTTCTAAAAAATAAAAAAAAATTATCTTGGATGATTATGTTTTAAATTTTTATTGGCAATTTAAAAATAAATACCTAAAAGATATTTTTATCAAACGAAAAAAAAATATTTAGCTCATTATATATATTAAATTTTTTTAACAATAACAAATAACAATAAAATGTGGGTAGAAATTTATAATACAAATATTCATTTTTTAAACAAACATTTTTAAAATCTTTAAATAATAATAATAATCTTTAAATAATTTTGTTACTTAAAGAACTTAAAATTAGCAACTTAATATAATTAAACCTACTTTTAGATGTAGAAATCCAAATTTAAATAATTTGAATTTAAATGTATGTGATTTAAAATGATTTTGTTTTAATTTAACTTTTTAAGTAATTGAAATAAATTTTTTAAATATAAATATTCCATTTAAAGTCAGTTAAAATGTTTCATTTAATGTTAAAACTAAATGTTCAATATTGTAACTTAAACAGCACTTTTCATACCGATTAATATTCCACGTTTCAGCTGATTAGTCACTAATTAACAAACTGACTTGTGCACACAAATTAATCCCATAAGCTTTATCGCTGGCGTTATCGGCGGAATATAATTCCAATTCCAAATGTAAGGCCAGACTTGACTTTTATTTGCACATGCTCATGTCTGGGCATCCGTCAAAATAAAAACTATTTATAGACCCGCGTTCCACAAGAACCATTGACACACATTTAATGAACAATTTTCAAAGCCGTCAACGCATCTGCCTGCCGTCAGCGGAAATGTTTCAGCAACAATGTTGCGGCAACATTCGAGAGAGCACACACTGCCAGAAATTAGGGAAATCCCAGGCAGCCCCACAGTTTTCTGGGTTTGAGTTTGTTTTGGTTTTTTGCCTTTCTGGTTGCCTAAACCGGGGGGCCTCGGGCAGCAACCCCACAGCTCGCAGCCATCCCAACCCGACCCGAATGCGACCCTACCAACCCCCCTCGGAAGGCAATTTTGTCGCACGTGTCGGAAATTTTGTTACGGCCGATTGCTTTCGCTTCCTCCCCCTAGCCACCGCCTGTCTGTGTGAGTTTCAATGAGTTGGCTTGGCCGTGTTTGCGCTGACGGGTGGATGGATGTAGATACATTCAAACAGGCGGAATTCTATGACTAAAAACAGAAACTATTTCGAGAAATTTATATAATTTAATAGGAGCTTAAAATAAAAATCATTGGATAAACTATATTAAATAAATACTAATATTAATTAATTAAATTTGTATTTATTATCCAGAGAAATCCTAAGAAAAAGAAAGGAAAATCAGTATCAAAGGGAAAAAAGTTTAAAAACATATCTTAACTTTAAAAAGTATCTCCGACTCTTTAGATTGTTTTAATTCCCGAAGTCCCACTGTATCTGTATATGTGTGTATCTCCAAGCCCGGCCTTTCTCGCCGTTGTCGTAATGAAAAGGCAATTCAATGGCCTTTGGCTTTTGTCAGCAGCCGGCAGCCTCTGCCGTTCGGTCGCTGCCTCAGTTGCCACCTCAGTTGCGGCGCCAACGAAACTAACGGTAAACGGTGGGGGCGATGGCTGATTTCCTGTTTCGCTTTAATCGTCTGCTTCGGACGAAGATGGCAGCAAAAGGCGAGCAGTGAACAATAAAAAGCGAAATTAGCATAACACATGAGCCGTTGCTGCAGCTCCTTTGCCGCTTCCGATTGCCCCTTCCCCAGGCACCACCGCGATACGTATCATACGGGGCGTATGTGTGATTTTAATGGGCTCGTGGGTGTCTGTTGCGGCGTGTAGACGCTTTTCTATTTCAATTGCCGACACGTGTAAGAGCGTAAAACAAAAGGAACACGACCATAAAGGCCACACGCACACATGTCTGCTGGCCATTTGCATTTTTTTTCTTTCTCTCTATTGGTTGTTGCTTTTCCGCGCCGCCACCAACGATTTGAACCGCCGAAGGCCACCCATTTGCTCACCCATTTTATTCGCCGGGAAAAGTGTCATTTAATTGCCATCGGAAGCGACGGGGCGTGCCATGCTTTTGCGTCAATGCAATGGTAGTCCCAGATCCCCACAGCACTGTGCCCTGAGTACGCTTAATATCGCCATATCGGCTTGTCCTGGCCGCATTATAATGCCCGTAAAATGGAAGTGCGTACTCAAATCTAATGCCAAATTTAGCCCAAAATAACACGCGTCGGTCAGGCGGCCAAGGAAATAACAACTGATAAAGTAGGCACAAAAATAAACTAGACTCGTACCCAAAATAATCTTACATTTTGACCATTGAAAGCCCTGATAATGCAGTTTTATTTGGGGGAATTTAGTGCTATAATTAGACCCGGTAGTAGGTCTTTTTAAACTATAAAATTCTGGATGATTAATTAAAAGATTTCATGGTGACTTTAAAAATTAAAAATTTAAATTGCGAACACTTGAAACAAAAGGAGATCTTTATAAAAGTTAATCTAATGTTAGGCATAATACAATTCAGTTACCTTTTAAAAAAGTTTTATTTTGATTTAAGATATCTTTCAATATTTTCTACAAAATGTTTTCATATTAAATTTAAAATTAATTTTATTTTCAACTTCTTTAATTTGTTTTATAATATAATGCATTTTCTCTTCACAATATTATTCTGAAATAATGTCTTTACAGTCCACATTCCAACTGAAAATTAATCCTGTATTTGTAAACAATTTTTGTTTATTGTGTAAACGATCAGCTTGCCAAAAAATATGTGTGTTTATTTTGGGTGCTTTGTGTCGCAATTTCTTGGGAAGAGAATTACTCGGCAGAAGCGGTTATCAATTGATACGATACTCAATGCCGGGAGATGTTTTATTTTTAGGCATATCAGCTTTTCGAATTTGCGACAGCTTTGGCCGTGTGTTTGTGTAAGCGAGCGTGTTTCCTGCCATTGTGTTGGTAATAATAACAATAACAATACGAGTGACATGCGCCGACCGCTCGGTACTCAGCGCACTCGATCATTTTTTATTTTGTTGTATATTTTTTTGCCGGTTTTTTCCCGGCATGTGTCCGAGTTTTTTACCTCTCAATCGTAGGGTATATGGGTTTGTTATTAGTAATATATTTTAGAAATAATAAATAAAACAAAAATGATGTTTTCATTTTAATAACAGCGGCCAGGAAATTATTTAAATTTTTGCTTGAATTTAAGTATACGAAAAATACAAGTTAAGTAAGTAAATTATAAAAAAAAAAACAGGAAAACTTCTTTTTGAAGACAAAATTTAAATGATTTTTGGGGAGTCTATCAATATTTCAGCATGAGTTATGCCACAGTTTTGAAAATAATATTAATACGAAATTAATTAAATTTGTTGAAAATCAGCTGACTTTCCATTCTTATTACAAATAATTTAATGAAATTAACTTAAGTTCTAAGTATCTAATATTCTAACCACTCAACCTAATCACCGTTATTACTCACTTTATTTCTTTTAAATTTGTATATTAATTATTCTTTTTTCCTTCGCAGAGCTTCCCTCACACATGCCCAATGTCAAGGTCTTCCTCCCATATAACCACGAAAACTTGCCAAAAATACGGCGTTGAGTTAATTTGCATATAAATATTTGCATTATATATAGGTATGCTGTGCTCTATATGCAGGCTGTGGGAAACGGGAGGAAATAAAAACAAGCCACGCGCCTCGTTAAGGAGAGCAAAATGGCGAGACACCACCATGCGTGGGGGCCAAAACGAATGCTAAAGCTAATGCCGATGGCCCCCAGCAGCCCAAAAACGCAAATACACATAATTCTCGCTGATACCGACAATTTGATAGCGCTTGGCGAATGAAAAACAATGTACGCACCTGCAGCCCCTAAAACACATGGCAACAAATATTAATTTTTAATTTTATTTACATTTTATGTGTTATTTTTCATTCATAAGTTTAAAGAAATTTTATTATTTATTATTTCAGAAAATACATATTATATTTCTATTAGAAGATGTTGTTTTTCTACAGTATCCAAACAATATAAATTTAAAATATTTTTCATAAATAAATTTCGTAAAGCTAAAACATATTTTCATAATTTTAGTAAAATCATTCTTAGTAGTGATCTAAAATTCTGTTGTTTGGTGTCTAACAATTTTTTACGAACTAATTTATACAAGATCGCATTAAGCAGCAAATGCGTCAGAGTTTGCTATAAATAGAGTCTTAATAATAAAGTCTTTATAAAGACAAAGCTAACGGTCTTGTTTAACGAATTAAAGTTGCCCATTAAACAGCAAAAACAATAATTAAGAAGATATATTAAAATGTGGAATTAAAAAATATTAATAATAATACAATATTTAAAAATATCTAAAACTATGTTTAATTTTAGTTACAAAATTTTTTGAATACAAAAAAAAGCGGGCTAGAGGTAAAAGTAAGCAGTAGAAAAGCTTTCAATTGCCAGATTTTCAAACTCATTGTTGCGTTGCACGTCAAAAGCTTGTAAGCTTAAAGATATATTTTGTGGCAAGCAGTGCTTGGCGGGAAATTGAAATCGGAAAATATTAACTGAAATTTGAGTAAAATAAAACAATTAAAAATTTGTTAATAAAGCTATTACTTATTAAAAAATAGATTATTTAAAATATCAGCATAATCTTGAAAGTCATTTTATTTTTACAAATGTATTAAAAGAAATACAAACTAACATTAAGATAATTAATTTTCCTTGATAATTCCATTAACTGTTTATTGTTTCTATCTAGAAAATGTTTTTTAAGCTACTACAAAAATAATTTGATACTTTATAATCCCACTCACCTTGTTAAAATAAAACCAAAAGATCAAATATAGCCAAATAATTGCCAAATGCCAACGGGTCGCATTTAAGTCAGTTGCTAAATTAAAACATTTCAATAAGCAATGCTAACAACATTGAAATCTGAAACCAGTTGAAGTCATTAAGCCGCAATAGTCTCGTCTCCCCTTCCGCAGACACTGAGGCTGAAGCCGAGGAGACACCCAACAAACATCAATTTGGCCGCAAGCGAATCTGAAATCCGGCAAAGGAGGCGATTCCGGGGCAACAACAATGCGAAAAACTAATCAAAGCAGAACTCATTAAGCATAGTAAAAAATTATGCTATTGTAATAAAATGGTTAAGGCGAAGCCGAAATCGCGCTGGCAATCGAATTAAACGGCCCGATGGCCGAAAGGCAAACAAATTGCCGGGGAAATCCCGGTGCAGCCCATCGCATTGCACCGCATCGGGTTGCAAGTTGCTTTTCATCGATGGCGAATTTATTATGCAAAGCAGAAGCGGTGAAAGATCAAAGCGCAGCGATAGCAGATAACACGCTTTGCACTCCCAGCTAGCCAGCCTCTGTGGCACTGCACAGGGAGAAATAATTCAGTGAAACTATTAATATAAACATTTTTTGGTATTGTGGAAATGAACGAAAGATAATTGATAATGTAAATGTTCCAAAATCAGGTCAAGAGGAATTTAAGAATTCAAGAATTAAATTATAAAAAGTAAATCAGTTCCGTCAAGTTTGTTTCCTAAGTCTTTTGATTCATTATTTTTAATTTCACTACAGCTTGTGGGCGAGAGGAAAGAGAGGGAAAGAGCGCGATGGATTTGCTCTTTCCCTCTATTTCCTCTCGCCCACAAGCTGTAGTTTAAACTTTGACCGCTTGATGGCGTTTTCGTTCTTACGACCCTTTCTTAGTACGAACAAAGACAATGCGCTTTAGACTAGGCTCCAGGAAATATTGAGACTACAAAAGTCAGAAAATTATGATTACAGAAAGATTGTTATATCTTCACTACCTTACGTATATCCAAAACAATATGGTTCGTTCGCAAAACTTACTTTCCCAAAAATATCTGTTAAATATTTAAAAATACAATTCCTCTTATTTTCCCTCAGTGCTCAAATCGGGGATGCGGCTGATCGGAGCTCGAGCAGGCGGCCCTTTTTGCCGCACAAATAGATTAGTTTCACATGGCCATGGAGCTGGGGTTCCAGGGCGCCATAATGCACACAGAGGGCCGCCAGGCGCTGGCCGCCGCAGAAGTTATGAAAAATTAATAATAATGTCGAATCGATTGATTTCAGAGTGGGCAGGGGCAGCACCACCACTGCCGCAAGAGGCTAGCACCACCTAGACGGCTGGTCGTCGTCACCATGGTGCACCACCGTTGAAGTCGTAGTCGTCGTCATCGTCATCGTCATGATGATCGTCGTCGGAGGATTGTCTTGGCCAAGTCCACAGCCACCCCGGGGCGTCTGCTTGGGTATCTCTCGTCCTCGCTTTCTTTGGGTGTGTGTGGAACTGTAACTAAATAAAAGCAATGAGAGGGCAGACAGTCAAATGAAATTTGTTATACTCTATATCACATTTAAAAGTGATAAAAAATAAGAAATTAATTAACAATTATTGCTAAAAATAAATAGAGATAAATATTTAAGGGCTTATTTAAAAGGTGAGCTAACTTGAACCAATTTGTAATGGTTATTCTTTCAGTAATTTTAAATAACAATTTATATGTTATACTATTTATATTTTTTTATTCATTTCTGTTATTTTTAACATATTTACATTTATTTAGGTATGTTTTTTGTTGTACCAAAGTTAAGTAACAAATAGTTAAACATACCCTAACCCATCCGCATCACCATAAAAAGTGAAATATTTTCTGTAAGCTCACTTAGCGCCTCCAGCCAAAGTCGTACATTTTCATCACCCGGCCAGGAACAGGATCAGTCTCATGGAGCCACAGTTCATAAGCCAAGTTCTGGCCAAGTCCAGGCTCTGTCCAAGTTGTCGTCGCCATCCTCGTCGCCGTCGTCGTCGTCGTCGTCTGGTTTTATGGTCTGCGGCCGGTCAAGTGATGCATTTTTCATGACCAGTTTGTACGATTTCCTTTCAGCAAACGCACCGAGCATTTTCATGTAATTCAATTCTGGATTTTCTCTCCCTCTCCATCCTTTTTGTTTTTATTTTTTCCTTCTTTTTCCAATGTGTTTACAATTCTATTGGCAATGCAGTTGGGGTCTGGGATATTGGTTTCGGGTCGACTGTTGGGGCTAATATCGAAGAGTGGAACCAAGCTGCGTTAACATGAGGCGAGTCTAATGAAATACGACATTTGACTCGTGCTGGGGTCTCGCTTACGTTTTATAGGCGTGGGATTGCTCTGGGCCAAATTAATAAGGAAGAAACAAAGGAAGAGGACCGCAATGGAATTTAAAAGAAGTGGAGCAATGTTCAGGCACGTAAAGGAATCTTAATTGGGTAAACAAATTGGTAACAATTTCTTCTACTCGAATGTTTAATTTTATTATATTTTATTTCGGCATAGGATGAATCATTTTGAAAATATATTTCCAAACTATTTGGATTTATTAAAGTTTGATTTACGGAAAACTCTATAAACAAAAAAATTACATAATTTAAATTTAAATAGTTTTTCTTTTCAATTATTTATTTTAGCTTCATTACAATATAATATATATTTTCTTTCTACTGTAAACACTTCCCCCCAATATCCCAGACACTTCCAGCAATTATATGGTCCAATCTTGTGCCAATCGGCCAAATCAAAGGCCTAAAATTCGGCGCGTGCTCGACTGTCTGACTGCCTGACTTCCGCCTAGGTCCAGTCTGTGGCCCCAAATATCTTCCGATGGGGGTTATAACACTCTACTACCTTTCTTTCTAGTTAATATTCAAGCTGTCTACCGATAGTGACTACGTGTTTGAGTCATCCCAGAGTGCAACTGAATGTGGCAGCGGGTGACTCGTTCCTTACCCCAGCCACGCGACCGACAAGAGTTCAAAAGTTGGGCCGCCAGATTTAACTACGACTTGATATATGCTTAACCCAAGGGCAAATGAGTCATCATTACCGGTTAGTATGGATATTTAAATATGTTTTCTTATTTTTGGGGGAATTTATAGTCTTTTATTTATGTGTTTTCCCATAACAATATGTGGGAATATTTGTAAACATTTTATATGCATGATAAATATGAAAATTAGGCAAGATATTTGTGAGATCATTGCTCCTAATAGCTTACAAAATGTATTTATTTATATATTTATATAATTTTTATTCAAATTATTGAAGGAATTTCATTATGGTTTATTTTTCTTTAGCTTCTTCTTTAGCTAACCTTTCAATCAAAAGTAATTATTAAAATTTATCACAAAATTATCCAAAATGTCCTAAAGTTTATATTGTTCCCAATTCAGCAACTTTTGGCAATTAAATATATTAATTTGTATGCAATTGTTTACCTCTTGCTGTCTTACACCTCTTCAAATCGATTCGACTGGGAACTCTTTTGGGCTAATCGAATATTCATTGCATATAACGCACGACTTGTTTATGCTTCGCTTCGTTAAATGGTAATTTCCTTCCATGTCCCCATAGCTGAAATTCTAAGCCAAGAGCTGAGGAAAAAAAACAAAACACCAAAAACCAAAGACACGAGTCCTGTTTCCCAGTCATTGACAGCAATTTGATGTTAAGTGTGCCGGCTTCTGGGGGCGAAAGTCGTGATTTATAGGGCTATTTAGGCCAGACCAATAAATTCTCTAAAATATGCAAGAAACTTAACAAAGTAAGGAGAATTAAAATATATTTTTTTTAATTTAAGAAAAGGTTTTTTTTGTGTTAAAAAGTGTTGAAAACTAAAGGAAGAAATCCACAAAATGTTCAGCAAAAAATTTTATTTATTATTTTCATGCTTATTGAAATACATTTAAACAATTTTTGCAATTAATTTCTAATTATTTTCGAATTAAGTATTTTAAAATATAACTAAATCTCTTTTAGTTTATATTTTACATTTTGTTTTCAAAGATAAAAGTAGACCTTAGCTAGCTAAGGATTAACTTAACCCAAATAAATAATGAAAAATTAATCCAAGTTAAGTCGCTGCATTTCCTTTGTGGCTTCAACCAATCGTGATAAAAATGCTCCACATTTTCCGCAAATAAATGCAATCAATCTCCATTTCCCACATTCGAGCTGCGGCTAATCGAATGCAATTAAAGCGAGTCACTAAAACCCGCAACACACTCGCTCGCACACACGCACGCTGGAAAATAAGAGAAAAATAAAGAAAAAATCTGGAAAAATCAGATTTCTATTGGCTCGCCTTTTGCGTTGACCACAAAACAAAGCAAAGCGAAGGCGAAAAAAAATTGTAAATAGATTTTAAACGAGCAATGCCAGCGGCAACCAATCAAAAACCAGTATGGCACACACATAAACCGGCCCACACACACTCACAGAGACACACCGCCAGGTGAGTGTTAACCAAACAAATGAGCAGAGTTGCCAACATTTGGAAAGCTAGTTAGTTGGCTTAAACTTAGAGCTGACTAAGCTCTCCGCACTTGGCCAGTGGTTATGTAAAATATCCACAGATTATATCTGTATTTCCCCCCCATTGACTGTTTTATTATAGCATTTATCGGCCTTAATTGATTTATGGCTAATTTGAATAGATTTACAGCTGAGTGGGTAGCGAAAAACCGGCCGGTGTGTGTGTCTCTTAACCTGTTGATTGTGTGTGGAAGGAGGCGTTTACAAAATGATCGCTACGCTGCCTGTATTGGTCAGTTGGCTAAGACGGTCTGAGTGTGTGTTGGCTTGTTGGTGAGCAACCGATCATGAGCAGGCCAAATGCACTTGACGAAATTTAAGGGGGTTCTTTTAAAACATTATTAACTTATTAGCTTTAGTTCTTTATAAAATATTCGAAATGCGCATTCATTTTCTTACAACATTTAAAATATATATTTTATAAAAGGTTTACTTATTCAAGGCAAGATATTTATAAACTAATAAATAAATTACTACATATATTAATAATAAAAGAGAGAAAATTTAATTAATGCCAAATCCAAATTTGTTCAGAAATTAAGGAGGCTCAAAGGACTTCTTGCTAACATTATTTTAATGATATATTTAATTAAACATTTTTTAAATATCTCTCTTAATATATAGACGCTTTCAATGTTAAAATAATAAAGAAAATCAGATATAAATTTACATAAGAATCATATACATATTACATATATTCCAAAGAATGGTTAATTTTATGGGCCATAACTTACATAACATTTTGTAAATTTTTCTTTTCCTACTTCTGAAGTTCTAATCCCTTTATTCTGCCAGTGTACAACCGGCAACCTCATTGGGTGAGCCACCGCTAAACAGGGACGTGCAGAGCTCAGCTGGGTACCGGGGGGCACTAGAGACTGGGGGACTCGGCGGCTTGTGGGGATCGGAGCGAGGGATCTTGGCCCGATCCGAGCTGCGAACTGAACGAAAGCCGCCTTACCTGTTTCGAAATCAAGTTTGCCTTTGCCGCTTCTGTGTCGCTCCGGTGATCCGCACAGAAAGGTGCACGCGCGCATTCAACACGGTTGTGTCGCCCCCGATCCGAGGCTCCGAGGTTCTTGTGTGATTTCGTCGACTTATTCGATCGGAAACGGAACGGATTTTTCAAAGGCCGAAAAAGCCGTCGGTGTATTTAGCTAAACAACAAATTCCCAGTCTATATCGTCAATCACGTTTACGTAGTGCGTCATTCGGCGGGCCATTTGATTTGCAAATTCTGAGCCATCTCGGCTTTTCTCGCAAAAGAAACCCCATAAATCTTGATCAAAGCAAAGTGTTGTTGAATATGCAATGATTCTATGAATACATATGTAAGGGAAAGGAATACAAAATAATAAAAGCAAATATTGTGCAATAGAAACCACGTATGGGATCTAATATCATAAGCAAATAATTTTTTAAGCCCTAAGAAATAAATTGAAATAATTTAAGTAAATAGAAGCCATTGAGCAAGTGTCAAACATTGTGGATGATCAAAGTAAATTATGAAATAATTATTATAATACCAAAGCTGGCAGTATAACCCAAATGGATATCACAAATTGAATCTTTCGAGCTGAGAGAGGTAAGTTGGGACCAAGGTCTGCGCTACGCATGCGCTCTCTCATCCCCCACCCGCACTCGCACTCGCACTGGCTGTGGCACCCAAAATCAAATCATAATTTACCAATTTCATTATTAACTTTGATAGAAATCAAACAACAAAATACTCAAAAAAGCGAGCAAAAGCCAAAGCCAACCCAAAGACAGGCACACAGTACATACAATGAGATATATCTGCGGAGTTCTTCATTTCATTCAATGACTTTTGGTGGTCCCTATTCAAACAACTCCAAACAAATTCAAGCATCGACTCGATGACACTCCAAACGTCAACTCGAACAAATTTCGTATATATATGAGTTCACTTGACAATGAGTTGCAACAAAGACCCCAAACCCAAACCCAAAACCGAGCACCGAACACCGAAAACCCAAAAGCCAAATGCCAGCCAAGATGCTAACCCCACAGACGGTAGTGAATAGTCGGGCACTCGAAATGGAAATTTGAAATTCACTTAACAAAACTAATTTCAATTGTTGCACTTTCCGCCGACCCGGTGGAAGTATATGTAGAATCCAGAATCTGGAGATTTTCGAGATTTTTCTTGGCGCCAGCCCAAGTGCCCTGGAAATGTGCGGTGTTTGAGTTGGACTTTAACGAAAGTGATAGTGGGATGTTATGGATTTTTATTTAACTGGAGAAGCATTAGAAGGAGAGAGGAACAATTGGGGAAAAGTAATTTGTAGGTCATTGTTTTAAATATATTTATTTTTCCCTAAAGTAATGCAAGTTCACGAGGTTATTCTTTAGCAAATATGATTTTTAGTCTGCAAAGAAAAGAGTTTTTAGCTTCCTTCCATAATGAATTGGAATTCAGAAAATTAAAATAAAGAAAGGTATTTTTCATTATTTATTTTCCTCAAAGAATATCAAGTTTACATGATTGTTTTTTAACAACTATGATTTTTAGTCTAAAAATAAAAGTATGCTCCTAAGAGTTTTATTTTCCTTCGCTAAAAAATATGGATACATTCTTTATTTTAATTCTCTGAATGAAAATAATATTAAAATTTTATTTGAATACAATTGAAATGAATATAAACATATTATTGTTAATAAAATGTATTTATCTTGTCACAAATTAACTATTAACATTTTAAATTCGATTCCTATTACTTTTTAACGTTTTTCAGAGCATACATTTGTAAATTATAAAGGCTTTAATATTGTATTTATATAATTATGACACACAATAAATTGTAAACTAATTTTTAATGATCACTGAAATGCATAAAAAAGAAAATATCTCCAGCAGGTCAAGAAAACTATTTTGAGGCCTGCTTTGATCCAATTTAAATCATTTTTAAACCCAGCTTTAAATACTAAATTAATTATTATCCAATCACAATCCAAATCGAAGGACTTACACTGCCATAAGTGAGTTTAGGCATTCAAATAAATCTAACACCAATTTGTTTACCCATCGATCCGTAGGTTTCCCTTTGAAAAGAAAACATTTATAAGCTCCAGCCAGTTCTCCGAAGCGAAATCTTAAATTGATTAATCATTATTTAAGACTTAACGAGTTTCAAATGTGATCAACACAGATCTTAACCCAAGGAGTGTTTAGTATTTGTGTTGTAAGACATTTCATTAACCCCTAGTTACTTATCCGGCATCGGGGGACCAAGACCGAAAAGCCAGTCAAATGCCATAAATCATTTTCAACCGGCTCCTTATGCAATCGAATCAAAAAGTACACACAAATATATATCTCCATAAAAAGCGCCAAATCATCAGAGGGCATTTGGGATACTCCGGAGAGCGGAGCGTAACAATTGTTCAAATAGGCAATAACAATACAAATCAGTTCCTCGGAGTCAATCGCCTTCAAAATACGCTTTTTGTGCCACAAGCCCGAACAATGTCAGACAATAATATGGACTATTTCCATGGACTATATGTACTTTCCGAGCCGCGCAGCCTAATCAGCAATTGTTGTTTCATTTCATTAGCAAAGCGAAAAAAAGTCGGGTCTGCAGACTTTCATTAAGATCTACATATTGATTGATATTATCATTATTTTTTGCCCAAATAACCGTGACAATCCGAGACTCATACCCGAAAATGCTCTGTCATCTCTGCTTTTAGAATTGCGTTTAAATATTTGCGAACGTGCGACACATCGCCACGAAATGTATGCGGATAATAAACGTGGCCTAGACAAGGTGACGGCAGCCACACCGCCCAGCCATCAGCAGCATACCCACCAGCAGCAGCAGCAGCAACAGCAGCATCTGCACCACCATGTCCTGCAGCTGCAGCAGCAGCAACACCTCCAGCAACAGCAACATCACTTGCAGCATCAAATGCATACGCATCATAACTTTCAGGCACTTGAGGCACCAACCACATTGTCGCAGCAGCAGCAGCAGCAACAGCAGCAGCAGCAGCAGCACATGCAGCAGCAACAGTCCTCGCAACAGCAGCAGCAACACACAGCTGCCCAGCAGCAACAGACAGCCGGCATGTTTACAAGGTGAGTTCTTAGCGCCAACACTCCCGAGCGGCTTATCTTCCCCAGGGAAAACTGCGCAAACATGCAAACTTTTAATTTCAATTTGTTTCGCACGCTTCGATATTTGTCAATTCGGATTTGAAATACGAGGCCAAGTTCGCATTTGGCAGCAGCGGAACTCCTTTCGGCCCATACTCCCAGCCAAGGCTCCTTTCCATTTCTTCGTCGTCCTCGTTGGTTGTCGTCGTTTTGTTTTGATTCGCATGGATTTTCACTGCTTTTGTTTTTTTTTTCGGTGGGTTCTTCTTCTGTAAATGCACTGCAGGAAAATATAGAGAGAAATGAATAGAAATTCTTGTGGGGAAAGATAAATTCATTAATTATATTTTAAGGAATTTGTTTTGTGTTAATTAGGCAACAGAAATAAAGAGCTGATCAGACTATTCAATAAATATTTTTATAATAATCATGTAGATTTCTTTAGACACATTTAAAAAACTTTTAATAATATAAAATCTTATAAATAAAATAATGAATCTTTTAACCAATTAAGCATTTTTAAACTTTATTTAGAATTTCCCACGAAGAAGAAGCTTAAGGTTACCTATAAATTATTAGTTTTAAACCCAGAAACCATTTAATTTTTCTAAATTTAAATCAATAAAAGCCCCCTTTAGACCCGTAATAAATAGGTCTTTGCTTTTCTCTCCGTGTAGTGATGCTGCTGCTCCTGCTGCCGGTTTTAATGGCCTCTTGTATTGGCAACTTGTAGTTCGCAGTTATCTGGCCCTGGTAATCTCTCCGGTCGGTCTGCGTACCCCCAGCGCCAATTCGCGAGGAGCCGAAAAACGCGCAAAATTCGCTCCGGAGCGACTGGCTATGCTGTGCCATTTTATTTAGCTCCAATTAATTAGTGCTTCAAATGTTTTGCCATAAGTTAAACCCGCACAGTGCGATTGACATTACCACGTTGGCAATCGGACGTCCACCACGACGACGATGGCGACGGCGTCGTTGGGTCCAAAAAAGGCGTCTCCACACCACAGGAACGGACGGCAGGAACCCCGGGAACCATCGCCGATCCGCAGACACTGGCGATGCCAGCCAAGTTAGGCACATCTCCTGGCTGCCGTTGCTTCTGAAATGTGTAAAACTCACGTGTGATGTTGTTGATGGCTCGTTCTTTGTCTGTGGAGATTTTTCCTGTTCCTTTTTTTTCCCCTGCCTTTAGGTGGAAAAATCTCTAGTCTTTGTGTGGGAGATTCTTGGGTAGGTGTTGCCTTGGTTCCTGTATTGTTTTTTGTACATTTTATTTTCCAGTGGGTGTCATTTTCTAGATGCTGACGGAAGCTAAAGCCATTTAAAATTAGAGCATTTTGTAGTAGCAACTAACTGGTTGATAAGCCTCAGACAGGGACAATTGAGAAAGGGATTTAATTAAATAGTTTAGTCGGTAGCTTAATTAAAAGCAACTTGCTTTAAGTTAAACTATAAACGTTTAAAATTAATAGAAATGTATTTGAATTAAAAAAGCAAAACCGGATAAGTAAAATCTCTTCAGTTCAATGTGTATCATCGGCTCATTTCAGTTCATTCATCTGAATTTTACGTGACCCATGGAAACTATCAATTAGCATATGAAATTTTTGGAATTCCCAGCCACAAAATAAAGTTTCAAACTTTTTTCGATGCTGCCAAAAAAAAAAATGAGAGAAAAAAAAGTTCATTGTTCGCACGACGAAGCACGCGCTTCTCCCCACAATTTGTAATGGTAGTAAAAATCCGTCGGATTTCTATAAATATTTTCCATGCGCCAACGAGAAGTGCCAACAACACGCCTCGCACTGAAACAAACAACCGTTAAACAACGAAAACTATATCAATATGCTCTAAATAATAAATGACACTAATTAAACCCGAAGAAAACCCGGCGTTTGTTGTTTTTAACACATTCGGCCGTAGAGTCAACAAACCTGGTGGCACCACTCCACCAGCAAAAAAAATTATGAAAAAATAAAGGAAGCCAAAGCCAAGGAAAAGTCAGAGTCAAAGCCAAAGATACTTCTCTTTGCGGACCCAAAGATACATTCGTAAGATGCATTTCCCGAGTGAAACTAGCCGAAACCGTTGCGTACGGATTCTGTTTGAGTTTTGCGTTTGTGTTTGCATTTGGGCCTGCTCCTCCGTTGGTGTTAATTTTGGTAATTAGCATGCCGCGCGGACAGATACAATTTCGTTCGAGTATCTGTATCTGTAACATTGCACAGCTCGCCGGCAGTGGCAGCAATTTTATGCTGCTAATTTCATTAACACATTTCACGAGAAAAGCGATCAGCCGAGCTGAGCTGAGCTGAGCTGAGCTGGGCCGAGAGTTGAAATGAGTTGGGCCAGCGAAGCTATTTACCCAAGTTGGCCATTGGTGCAGTGGAGGCGATGCACTAGATCACCATGTGCTCAATACACTGGGCCAAGAGAAGTTTTAATTTAAATGCAAGAAAGTTAAGAAAATAATATTTTGGATAATAGAATTTCCTATCAATCAATTTTGTATACAAATCTTTAGCATCTTTAAACTTTAGGGCTTAAGATTTTCCCGAATTTCCCCTTTTTAAATGAATTTTCTCACAGTGACACTGACTTGCCTCATCTAATTTCTTGTATAAATATTTGGTGACGCGCGTCTAATCTGATTTTTGGGCATCCGAAATCCAAATCCATCATCTCTTGCGTCTCCGGACGACTTTGTAGTGCTGGGCAAATAAGTGCGCCACCTCCGCCGCGGGGCTACAGCGGAGTTGGAGGAACCCTGGCCCGGGGCTTACCAAATTATTTAGTTGCGGCATCCCTGTGCTAATTGCCTGACGGTAAAGTGCAACAGCCAGCCGTCTCAGTAGCCAGCCATCAATCCCGGCCGATGGAGCTGGAGCTGAAACTGTAGCTTTAGCTGGAGCCTTGGTTGGGGTAATTTCTGGCCAAGCCACCGCCGGGCACAAAAGTATACAGACCAGGATCGAACCCCAGACTGGGAGACCAAAGAACCAAGTCATGGGAAAATTTCCGTACACACACAATTTGGGGTTTGGCTTACGCTTGCAGGAGGAAAAAAACTCAGTTTCGCACGCAAATTAAGATAATCGAAAGCAAATGCAGCAACGGTAGCCGCTCTCCATGGTTAGGCTCGAGAAAAAACAAAAAAAAAACACAAAATATGCTGCATAAAGCTACAGAAAAATCAGGCAAACGAAACGGGTTTAGTACCCGGTAGCAACAAATCATAAAAATATGAAAAATTATGCGGCGGCGTCGGTGGCAACAGCAGGAGCAGCAGCAGCAGATTCCCCACTTCTACCAGCAGCTCCAGCATCTCCTCCTCCTCCTCCTCCTCCTCTATAGCTTCTCCTCCCCGGATCCCTTCCAGCAAATGACGATGTCCAAGACCCAATCATCGAAGTGTGCTTTTGGCAGTCCATCATTAAATTGTGGCTAAGATTCCAATCAAACATACTCCAAGACGGTGCCAGCTCGATTTCATTTCTCAGCTGCGGTCGATGCGGTTTTTGGTATTGGGTTCTCTCGATCCCCGCCTGATTTTCGTGGTGGCGTGGTCTGGGCCAGGTCTTTTGATATATATACGCGATGCGTCAAAATAAACACGGTAGCTGCCCGCCAGACTACTTTATGGGCTTTTGAGAGCAGTAAATTATATGGCTACGATTTACGGACACAGAGACTCGTAAGTCGGCTAATTGATTGAGATAATTGAAGGATGGCTTAAGGATATAGATTTGAGGGGGTTTATCTTGAAGATTCTTCGGGTTTAAAGCGAAAGTGAATGGTATTCTGGGAGTGATTATTATCGAAAGCATCTAAGATACTTTATTTGGCATAAACATAATTTATTTATAATTTATAAAAGCGTTTACAATTTAATAAATATTATTCTGAAGTAAGCTTATCTCTCTCCATTCTAAATATTATTAAAAATATAATTAAAATGGAAAACAAAACAGTTGATTTGAAAGCAAACTCTGGAATTTCTGCAGAAATGTAATTTTACTTTGACTATAGAATATTTTTACTGATACAAAACTAAACTTAGGGATACATGAATCAATTTTCTAACAGCTAAAAATAATATAAAATATATAAACCACATTCCCAACCTTTTATCCTTTTAATAAAAATATTCTGCTAGTCATATTTTTCCTCCTTTATTTATTAACGAGAATTTAAATATGTAATCTAGATAATGTCTGTTCACAGACTATATAAATGTAATGGTTATTGCGTATCCACCTTAACCCATCCATCCAACTACATAGCCTTAAAGGCTAGCAAGACACCGCTCCTCGACACTCCTCAGCTCACCTGGGGCCGCCTATCCTACCTTTTACCTATGTCCCGGCATATAATTTGGCTAAAGGCCGCAGCACCCCATGGTTATTAGATGGCCAACATTCTGTGCCGTTTTTTATTCCCCGCTCCTCGAACTCTCTTTTTTATGAACTCCTTTTTTTCTGTGCTAAACGTCGCCCCGATGCTAATCTGTAGGTGTGTGTGTGCCACAGCCAGTATGCGGCGGCAAAGGTATCGATTACTGCCACCGACTTACGCGGAATACAATAAGGCACCCGCGAAGTCCTGCAGACAAAACAAGTGTTTGCCGCACAAAAAAATTCCAAGAAACACACGCAGATCCTCGAGAGGCACCAAAGAATGGAAAGAGCATTGTGCGGCGCCGGGGCAATTAATTTGCCTCGAACTCTGCCGCCTGGTGTGGGTTCAGTCCGGGTTTAGGGTTACCCAAAGTCAGACACCGATGCTGGGAGAGGGAGAACTGACTGCCCATCAGTTTGAGAGGTCTGGCATTCATTATACGCCGTTTTGCACTATTTTTTTGCGCGCCCCAAAGATGCTGCAAATCGGTGGTGCAGCAGTCGAAGGGCGGTCCGGAGCGGAGTGGCCAGAAATCATTAGAGCTGCCCGCAAGCCCAATAGCCCCGGCCTGGCCGAACTATATCGTGGGAATATGGCAAATAAACTCGCCCAAATTACACACACACACAGAGGTAGAAAGGAGAAAGGAATCTGGGGGAGGGTGAGGAGGAAATCTCCAGCCAAAGACTAGACAATTCGCACAAGTCAAGTCGGGAGGAGGGAAGACAAGACGCTCCAGGAAAAAGTGCAATAAAAATTTGCGCAAATTTCGTGTTTCTCTTGGCCTGCAATTGGTATTGACTGACTGAGTCTATGGGAGTCTGTGGCCAGGTCTGGGAGTGGACTCGGGCTGGACAGGGCTCCTCCAATCCAACTGACGCCCCTGATGCATATTAAAACTCGGCTTTGGATTGATATGTGCACTGAAATAGGAAATTATAGAGAAAATATTTAAAGAATATTAAATATACTAAGGAAAACCATTATTTTGATATATATTTAAAGGGAATCTAATAAATATACAAACAAATTTATTTAAAGCATTTTATTTAGTCATATTTTAAGATGTTTTCTTTAAGAAAAGTTAATAAAAGCCTTAAAGTTATAATAGTTTTTAAACATATTTCTAGCTAGAATAAATAATATTATATTCATCATAATTAAATACACATTTAAATTTATTTAAATTCCTTTCAGTGTACCCTTTGCGGGTGGAGTTCACCTGGGGTAGATTGAGAAGTTCAGTGGTCTTGTGATTTATTCGCTGGCCACATTTTTACGATGGCGCTCTTCGAGCTCTCCATAAAAATCACCAGCGAAAGCCAAGGATCCGAGACAGCCCCATAGATGCGCATTTAAAATCCATTTAAGTTGATAGTTTGGCATTATGTTTCTCCCTTTGGTTTATGTGCTAATTAGTGGTGGATCGGGAGACGGCGATTGGCATTGAGATCATCGAAGGAATCTGAGCGAACAAGATTTGTGCCTAATTTCTGTGGAGCACGTTAAGCTCAATCCTTCCTATACTATATATATATTTATCTAGTCGAGGGCCAAGTACCTTTGAAAGCCTTCCCGCTGGACTCGACTTGATTAAGATCTCCTTGACTGCGCCAGTGGATCCCCAGCCGCAGATTAAGCAAGTCGCTCCACCACAGTGGCCACTGGCTGCACGGGATGATCCCCACAACGCCTCGCTAAGAATCGTGTTTATGCTTTTAATTAGCAACAACAACTTGTACAGTAGTTGGTGCTACTTAGTGCAGATTTCAAGGTAGCGATAGATATATTAAGAAATGCTGACATGTCTGGCTCACTCAGATAAATTTTGATGTAGATTACGGCGACCATTCTCCACCCGCTACACTCGCCTCCTGATAAATCTTTTCCCATTAACACGTTTTTTGGATTTTTATTTTCCTTAAGCTGGGTTTTTTCTCTTCTTATTTTTATTTTTTTTTTATTTTTTGGGCATGCATTACGAAAGGATGATGGCATTATCATATTATCGCCCGAGCCACTGGCATCTTGTTTATGATAAATATTTGAGAAACTTATTAATTATGCCACAAATAGCCAGCCAGATAGCAGATCGCCGAGAGGAGGCTTTTGACATTTTTAAGTAGCTAATTGGGAGAGGAACGTTCCCAGCCGAGCGCGTGGGAGGATGGCTTCGCGCGCAGAGGTGGCACGGAGGTGGAAATGACCAAAGTTGGGTCTTGGGGAAGATACAAATCGGGCATAAAGCAATAGGTGATTAAATGGCTTTGAAGGTTTTAATTGAAAAATAAAAAAAAAATATTAAATAATTGAAATTATTAAATGTAATACGAAATAAAGGCTACAGATATTTTCTGTTGATTTTGATAGTTTATTCTCTGTTTTTCGACTATAAACCCTTCACCACAGCCCACACATTCACCTCTCACCTCCCCCCTGAAGTGTCACTTGGTGCTGGTGGTCACCTAGTGAGCGTCTCACAATCTCAGCCTTTAAATCAATATTCATTTTAATTGTACAAATCACCTTGACTTAAATGCGCCCGAGTTCGCCGGTGCGAGCTGGAGCCCCTTGTCGACCACTCAATTCCGAGTGAATTCTCTGCCCGAGCGAGATCTGTTCTATTATGGCCAAGTGGCCACGTTACCAACTCGGTGTTCTGGCCACTTTATGTATATATTTCAAAGCCAGAAGGCGAACGAAGCGATCCGCTTGGCCCCCAAGCTGTGGATGGCGTTCGATTTGGTTGTCGATTGTGTGTTTTTATTATTTCTGTAGTGCTTGTTGCATGCAACACTCACACTCGGACGCTGATCCGAACGCAGTGAGATTGTTTTAAATGTTAACATGGCCATTTAGAGGCAATAACAGCGGCAAAGCGGCAAAATGGCAGACTGTCGAGACGAGAAAGCTAAAAAGGCGCGGGCACTTGCTGTTATTACAACAATCTTACCAATATTTATCAAAGAGGCTTGCAAAATAATTCCCCGGCAACTGAAACTGCAACCCCAACAACAAAAACAATGGACGGTCCAACGTCAGCATAAATGTGTATAAAAAAAAAATAATACTCATACGCCGCATGTGCCGCCGCCGCCGCTGCATAAAAAGACAAATTTATGATTTATGAATTCAACCTTGTAAATAATATGCTCACAAAAGTACACACGGACAGTTTTGCTAAACGTTTGAGCCGCTCGCCGCTTGCCCAAAACCAGCAACAACAAATGCACTGATAGAAATAATGGGAAGGGGAAATCTAGGCAAAGAAAATAATCAAGAACCAAAATAACAAGATAATTATAGATTTAATTGGAGATTAATAAAAGAAAAAATAGTACAAAATTAAAAAAATGACATCTTCAGCTTAGGAAAAATATTCTTTATAAAGCCATAAAAATATTTTAAAAATTCACTACAAACTGAAATATTACAATACTTTTTTTGGCAATAGATTTTGTTGAAAACTTTGTTATTATTTTGTGAAAAATATTGCCAAGAACTTCCAACAAACAAAACACTTGTCTCAGTGTCTTATGAACAACGATCGACCAGCGTATCGAACTGACCAACCTACTTGCACAATTTTTCCGCACAAGGCATGTGGCAAGTGTGCCCCACATCAACCACTGCAACCACAGCACCACCGCTGCCAAGCTGCTGCAACCACAGCCACATACCGCTCCATGTTGTATGATTTTTAAATGCGCGATGAGTTATTTATGCATCGAGCATCGAGCTTCGGTATGTGCGAGCCATCCTTAACCCATTGTGGTCAGCGGATTAAAGAGTCAATTGCTGAGAGGTCTCAAGTCAATAAATATGGGTTAAATAGGTGGAGCTATTTATTTACTTATTTTCTGTTGTTTTTATTAAAAGATATTAAATATTGTAAGTAAATTAAATATACAATAAATAACCACAGAAATCCTGTAATATTTACTACTTAACCCTGCCTAACTCAGACATTTTAGAGCCACATTCTAGCACCCATAAATATTTATCTAAACTTTTATTTGTATCTCCCAAGACTGCCCAAGAATTCCAACCAAAATGTGAATTTAAATGACTTTATTTTATTTCACGACAATTAAAATTCTGTTTCGCATTTAAGAAATTCCTCAACTGACATTTACTACACTCGCAATGGGTTAATAAGCCCCAAAGCCAGGCCAACACATACACCCAAGTGGGCGGCTGTGAAAACACATGCCAGGCCTGGCGGTTAGAATGTATCCACTCTATGGGGTTACCCTGTTTTTGCGACTTATTAAGCTGTGCCCGTGCCTGTGCCACATACATATTCTAATTGTCGCACTCCGTTTACCATTTCTTCCTCCATTCCAGATTCGATGCCAACAAGTCGACGAAGGGCGCCTCCAAGATGCGACGCGATCTCATAAACGCGGAGATAGCCAATCTGAGGGATCTGCTGCCACTGCCCCAGTCCACCCGCCAGCGCCTCTCGCAGCTCCAGCTGATGGCGCTGGTCTGTGTCTATGTGCGGAAAGCCAACTACTTCCAGCAAGGTGAGTCGCACTATCCACTACTATCCGCATCTACCGATGGCAGTCGCAGCCAGTCCAATCCGTTGCATATATGCATGCTGATAATTGGCGCACGTTGATTGAATATGCATGAGTCATGAGCGCGCCGAGATTGTGATTGTGCGCAGCCGCTAAGATTGAGACTGCTGAGTGGAGGACTCTGACTTAGAGTAGGACCCACCGCCGCTTGCACTGGGGAAATGGTATTTATCAGGGGGAAAAATTAAGAAAAAGTAGGACTGTTTATAATAGAGATTCTATCTGGTGTTTAAGGGGGTTTGCCTTATTAAAAAATATAATATTTTTTGTATAGAAAATTATTAAATTAAAATACCTAAAAATATCTATAAATTCCCAGCTTCTTAACCCGAATTTCCTGCAGTGTTTTCCTCAGTTGAATTTCGTTCAAGTCGAAATGAAAAACCGCTAGGCGCACGGCTTCGCTTTGCTTTAAACCAACATCATTCATATGTCGGAGTGTCCCTCTATCACTGCCCCCCGAAGCTGTGCCACTTCCCCGGACCCGCTGGCTAAAATTGTTTTTGGCCAAGTAATTGCCAAAGCGTCTAGGCACGCACCCAGGCGGGCCGAAATTGCTGCGGGCCCCTCGGACCCATCGGAATCGGATCGGTGCCCGGTCCCCGGTTCCCGGTCCCCAGAGAGGTCCCAATCCCATCCTCCTTTAATGCGCATGCGCGCAGGTCAACGCGCAACCGAACAAGATCGTTCGCTCTTTACTTACCTATTTTTCTTTTTGTGGATAATTACGAAAATTGTTTTTCAAATTAGCGTTGTGCGGTACATAGGCCCATAGATAACACACCAGCGCAGAAAGAGAGAGCCGGGAACTCTTAACTCTCGGCTCGCATCGCGGACAGAACCGAGGCAAAGTCGAAGGAAGCCCATGTGAAACTATCGCAGATCCGTGGCATACCACCACCGCCACACCAGGGCAGACTCCTCCATCTTCACCTCCATGCGGTTTACCTGGGCAATTTCACAATTGCAATGGTAACAACGGAGCGTCTGCCTGGCACTGCTATAAATATTGCGATAAATCAAAATGTGCGATTTATGTGTTCTACAAATTGCAAAAAATTAAACTTAAGTACTGCTCCTTTTCCCATCCCAACTCAGCTCTGCTCTGCTCTGCTCTCTAAGTGTGAGAAATTGTCGGCCTGGTATCAGTATTGTATCTATATCTCCTGGTTATTTGGGTGTGCTATACTATATTGTTGTTGTTCATTGTCATTGCACCGTTTAAAAGCATTTATAATCACAAATTGTGTTAATATTGGCACGCCATCGAAATCGCTTTTTATCTGCAAGTTCAATGGATTCGTTTGCTCTCCGTCTGTGTGGGTGTGGCATTCCGCAGATAGTCGCGATTAATGAAATACATATTTATAAAGCGAAATTGAGTTTTCAATACAATGCAGAGGGGTGTTCTGGCCGCTTTTCATAGCGTATTGGTATGCAAGATCCCCGAGATCCCCGGCGGCTTGAATCGCATTCAGATCGAGGACCGTATAATTGGTATTTAGTATTGTCGTGTTTGCTAGCGAATCTCACAGAAGGCGAATAAACATATTTTTATATATATGTGAAGTGGTCACGGATTAAAAATAGTTTTTGGTGATCATAATGTTTTGTTTATCTATGGATTATTATTATTTTTATTACAATATCATTTGCAATTCCAAGAGATTAAATTGTTGAATTAAATTAAATGGAAATTGAGTGTTTGAATAGTTTTCTTAAGTTCCTTAAATCTTGTTTACAATAAATACATTTTCTCTATTAAAAAACGATATAAATTTCTTTAATTCTGAATTATTTAATATTTAAATTCAACAAAGAGCAATTAATCTCTTTTAGACAAATTAATGTAATAAAATTCTGTACTTACTGAAATCAAATTAAATCAATCAATTTAGCACCTATTCTTTCGAGGAAAAATAGTTTTTAAATTACAAAAAATCTTAATTCTTATTAAATAAACTCAATTATTTAAGCATTCCATGGCCAGGGTTATATACACCCCGAGCTCCACCGACAACATTCCCTTGCCCTTGTGCATTGCAGCCAAGTGGAAAAGCATTGAGCTCTCTGGGCCACTCCCCTTTTATTTTTATTTTGGCTGAATCAGGTACGCTGACGACAGAGACTTCTTGGCAAAACGGATTTCTGAGTATTTTGCCCGGATAGAGCAGTGGTTAATATTAAGGCCCAGCGAAAATCTGACTGCATTCATGGCCTTTCCGTTCAAGTTCAATGAAATTACCAGTTGCAGTGGCTGCTGCTGCAGTTGCTGCTGTTGCAGTTGCTGTTGCCGCGGTGATTGTGGCCTGATGCTGTTGTTTCTTCTCCGGTTTTTTGTTTTGTTTTGTTTGCCAGGTGCGGGAGTATCGTATCTCGCAGTGTTTTAAAAATAATTGATCTTGATGCTGCCTGAAATGCAGCTGCAAAACAGCAATTGCACTTGGAGATTGCAGCCTGATGTTGCTCTCTGTTCGCTGCTGCTTGGTCTCACTGACAATGACACATTTTCTTTTTGTGATTCACTTGTTTTTCCGAAGCGACAAACATCGCCGCCTCATTGTATGTAGAATATAATCAATGAATTAACTATCAAATGCATCTAACAATTGGCGTCACAGGCAGAGACGGAGACGGAGACCGAGTCCCCAGTCCGAGTCTATTATTAACAGATAGTTTTTTAATTAGCCAGGCTTTTGCATACAAATTGCAGCCATGGGAAAATACTCGATACGTACTCATATATCCACTTAGTGGATGAGCAGGCCGCGCCTGCGCAGCTTCACAAAAGGTCAATTAACTTAATTAGCATTATTTTCAAAGAATCCATTTACCGACTTTCCTCTCTCCTTGCAGTTTTCAAACGTCACAATGCGATGCATCATCTGCACCACCAGACAGCAACACCAAATATTGGCTTCTCAAAGGTAAGCGGATATGGATTTTCCAGGAAAAATATATATTTAAAATAGAGATAATTATGAGTAATTCCTCATGGGAATTGGTCAAATTTAACCTTACATTTTAATAGTTTCATTTATTCACAATATTTTGTATTAAGTTGATTTTATAGATTTTAAAATTTAAAGAATTTAAAAGTACTTTTGATTACAAATTTTCTTTTTGTGTACAATTCATATTCAATCAGAGCGTAATTAGGAATCCGACTGTCCCATCTGCCTTCATTTAGAGTATAGCTTGTGACCGGCTGTCTACCATCCGCGATGACATTTCGATTCCCGCTCCCAGGGAACCAAAGGAAACAACTCAATTTAAGCAAAAGCAATCTCGGTGACAACTCAACCGAAAGTTCCCGGGAAAACAACTCTATTAATGGCACAAAAGCCGGCCATATCATAAGTCAGAAATCATTTTGCTCGCCGCCACTTGCTGCGCCTTTTTGCCGAAAGCGAGAAGAGGAAGCCGAATAACAATAAATGCCCCGGGAAAGCCAGAGATTTGCCAGAGAGCAGCCACTAGCCACAAGACAGTAGTCGGTAGTCAGTCAAGCTGCCTGCCTGGCACTGACTGCTCCAGTCGGCCGAGATTGATCTACATACCTGTGCACACTCGTGACTGAATTAAATACTGTTGCCAGTTGTCAACGTGGGTTTTGGCCGGGCTTTTGGCTCTCCGGTCACCGGGCCCTGGTCTCCAGTCTCTGGGCTTTTGGGCTAACAATTTATTAGTGCAGAGACGCGAAAATGAATTTGCATTTTCAACACAAGATTCAATTTATGCTTTTCTCAAATAGAGGGTGTTAAGCGAGAAGTTGCTTTGAGGCATGATAAGACCCTTTCCCATAAGTAGCCGGCTATTAACATAGATATTTCAGATTTTATTACAGTTATGGCTAAATTGGGTTCAATCATGGGTAAAGGTAATAAAGGGGAGTAAATATATGACAGCATATTGTTTGGATTTCTATTATAAATACAAGAGAGTCAATGTTTTCCTTATCCAAGTTCTGAGTAAACAAAATTGGGTCTGCTTTTAGGTTAATTTTAAGGTTTATTATTATGTTCTTAAATTGTTATGAATGATTATAGGTATTGACAATTATAGAATCTATTTATTTCATTATTATTAAAATTTTAATATTATTTTTAATATTATTCCATTCAAACCCAATCACCCTGTATTCACAATCGTATTTGTCTTTCCAGGCACTCTCCGGCTTTTTGATGATGCTCACACAGAATGGCAAATTGCTCTATATATCGGATAATGCTGCCGAGTACCTGGGCCATTCGATGGTAAGTCTCATTGACTTTGGCTTCTTGGACATTTTTGCGAAAGTTTTGGTTCGCTGTTTTTGGATTTTTGGTTTTTCGGCGGGCCGGAATTGTTACAACCGTTGATACAAATCTCTGACAACCGACAACAAGCAAACGACGATGCCTGTCGTCGTCAGAGCATGTCATAGTCTCCCAGCAGCAGCAGCAGCAACATTAGTGCCGCAGCAACATTAGCACAGCATCAGCATTAGCAGCAGCAGCAACATCGGCACAGCAGCAGCAGCAGCAACATATTTGTTGCACTTTTTTGTCCTGTACTAGTTGCTAGTTACTTGCTGATGTTGTTGCTGCTCCCGTTGACAAGTTAGCAACTGTCTAAAGACCCAAAGAGCGACACACGGGGCCCGATTCATTGAGCTTATATAAATCCGTCCGCTGGCTGCTGGTTGGTTCCTTAAAAACCGCTGCTCGATTTTGCTGTTTGTGTTTCAAGCTTTTGTTTATTGCACGTTTATGCCGCTTAAATAGCAAGGTTATATGTACATGTCGGAATATCTATATATATACATTTATATATGTAAAAGTCTACGATCTACACAGAAATATATTCCTAGACCATGTCAGACTTTGATAGAAAAGCAAATTATTTATTTCAGTAAAGGAACTATTTAAAAGTAACATTTGAGAAATAATTTAAAAGAAAATAAGTTATTAATAAAGCTTACTATAGTAAGCAAATTCTTATAGCAAATATATTTTTCTTTATTTATTTATTTAATCATATAAAAATTTGACAGATCAAAAGGTTCTAAATGCTATTAATTTATCAACATTTTCACAGTGTATAAACCTGGCCTTTCACTTTGCATTTGAACCAACATTTTTTTTAAATAAATCTAAGCTCGGGTCGCTTAGCACATGTGACATATCTCCGCTCCACATATAACACATGGTAGAACCGACATTGACAAAGGTACGCGAGATTAAAGCCCAGGTGATTGTCGGCTCTTCCAGTCTTCGATTGCAACGCGGCCAACGGGGCGTATGAGCAACGAAAATTATGCCATAAATCAGAGACTGTGGCCTGTGTGATCCCAAAAAATGTGGGTAATAGTTTTTTGGCCAAAACGAACTAAAACCTTGATCGAAAAGGAAACCCTCCTCCACTTGTGTTTCGACCAGACAACCTTTCATATCAACTAAATGTTGCACTGCCCCCGCTTGAAGTCAAAAAGCAAGACAAGAACAAGCCAAAAGCGGGACAGGGGCACACACAAAAAACCATGACATTTGACAGCCTTTTGGCCTTTGTGCCGGGCCTTATCAGGAGCTACATAGGAGGAGGCTAAGAGTCGAAGTGGGAGTGGGACTAAGCTAAATGGTCAGTGTGGAGTTCATAAATTCGCTCGTATGCCATGTGTTGGCATAATTACGGGCACGGGGCAGGGGTGCAGGCAACAACAGAGTTACAATTGGTGTGCAGCACTTGGACAGGGCCCAAAAGTGGACTGCCCAACCTTTTAATTTGTGGCAAGGCTCTGAGTTAGTTAGCGGCGGGAAAAAGTTGAGAAACCGGCAGCCACAGCCACCGACCAAGTTAATTAACAAACTGCCAAAAATGTCAATAGATTTTGGCCACATTGTAGCCGCCGCCGCTGCTGCTGTTGTTGCTGCCTTTGCTTGTGCTTTTGCCGCTGTTGTTGGGCATCATAATTCGAATTCGATTTTTGCATATTCCCATAACAAGTTGCCATTGTCATGTGTCATGTAGCGACAGTGGCCATAAATAAATTACAGCCACAACGGCTTGGCCTGCCATTATAAATTGGCCGATCGCTTGGTTAGTTTCGGTTTGATCGCAGAGCTCTCTCCTCCCATCCCTGGCCATAATTGTCAACAATAATAAAAGCTCATGACATAAACGGCCAGCAGGCAATTGGCAACAAACATCGAAGCCACACAAAAGGCCGATGAGCGTGCGAAAGCCCATAAAAAACAGCAGCCGGCTGACACATCATTAACAAATTAAGGCAATCGACTGACTAATTGAAATTAAATTTACAGGGGAAAGTGTTTACATTCACAGGATCGTAATTGAAAATAATATTGATGAAAATAAGGGATGTATTTTTAAAGAGAAGGCTTAAGTTTGTTTTCATTTAAATATTTAACTTGTCCAACTATTTGCTGACCGGTGTAAGTCCATGTTAACCATGTGTCCCCTCTGCATTCTCTCTTCGCAGGAGGATCTGCTGATACACGGCGACTCCGTTTACGATATCATTGACAAACAGGATCACGCAACCATCCAGGCGGAGCTGAATCGGAACGTGCCGCCGCAGCCAGGTGGCCCCAGTCAAACGGGCAGCAGCGTTGGTGCCGGCGACTCAACGTCCAGCAATGGCAGTGCCGGCGGTGGAGCTGCTGCCGGTGGTGGCGGTGGAGCTGGTGGTGGCACTGGTGCTGGTGGTGGCGCCTCCAGTCTCGAGGGCGAGCATCGCATGTTCCTCTGTCGCATGAATGTTAGCCGCAATGCGCGACGGCAAATGCGTTTCGGTGATCAAAAGGTAAGTGTTGAGGCACTGAGAAGAAAGAAAGTGTTTTAAATGGAATTATAATTATTTCTTTACTTGGAAACTATTATATTGATTAGTAAAAATATCTCTAGAAGCCAAGACTTTTCCTTTTTGATTTTTTAAACACTTTTTTTGACTTTAAACTTTATTTAAAATTGAAACCCCTTCCGCTACCTCCCTAAATTTTCGCTCTCTGCATGCCTGTTTGTGGATGAGTAAGCGCGTGTAAGTCTCTGACAGAAATTGATGAATGAATCACCTGGGAAGCGTGTTGCGTGTAACACTTTACCACTCCGCAGGCTCCACTGTCTGAGCTCCACCAGCTTCGACATCTTGCTCTGGCATGAATTATGCATGAAGGTAGGAAAATGGAAATGGAGATGGAGCTGGAGTTGCGGGCTTGGTTTAGAAGGCACAAGTAGTCTGGCTCCACCATGCGTTTGAGCCGGCGGCGGCCAACTGGTCATACATCTTGCCAACGAGCCGGGTTTCCATAAGCTGACAAACGATGACAGTTGATGGGAAACGGGTGGGTGCCACAGCCTGCTCTGATTGGCCGCCTCTGAGTTGATGATGATGTGAATAAAACGAGGCAACCATATGAAGTTGTCAGAGTTGGCCGCTTCTACCTTCTGCTCAGTCTTCTCGGCCGCAGGTTGAACAAGACAACACCAAATCTGTCAACGTGTTGAGTTGCGCGTTGGCTGTGGCAGCAGCAGCAGCAGCACTTACCCGATTTGGGAATGACTTGGGAAGGGGGATATATGGTCGTTGGAGCTGCTACCGTGCACAATCTGGTGGGCGGTCGCTTCACTTTTATTCATATCTCCAACGATCCGCGTCGCGTCCATTTTTTTTGCTGTGTGCCTCTTTTGCACAGATGTGCAGCTAGCGGAATTATGGAGATAAGGCCAGGCGTTGACAGTTGGCTGAAAACGTTTTTAATTAAGTTGAGTGTTGGTAGTTAAGGTGCAGGAAGTGCCAGATGGGCAGGCAAAGGGAAAACAAGTAAAAAGAGGCTTAAAATTAAGCTGAAATTTAATTAAAATTTATAAAAAACATTTAAGGAACTTCCTTTTCTTTAAGTCTTAAAGAAATAGATCTAGGATCTTTAGAAATCTTTTAAAAACTCCAAAAAATCTCTTATAATTTTAACAAATATTTAAAAAATATTTTTAAAATGAAATAGTTTGGTGCCTTTCGAAATCCATTCTCAGCCTTGCTCGCACAGCTCAAGTACCTAATCTAATCCGAGTCGAGTGTGGTGTGCCTTGGCTTAAGAGCCACATGAACTGAACTGGCGATAACCCACGGACCCGGTCGGGCTTAGAGCCGGGCCGAATCCAAGCACATTCACTCCCAGGCCGGCACTCGTTAATATGCAATAAAAATGGACCAATAAATAATTATGAATGAGGTCAGGCATAGTTCAGAGCTAGTACCCCCGTATGCCAGACGACGACGACGACGACGACGACAACCCAAAACCCATAGACAAAAGGCCCGAATAAAGCCAGAAGAGCAGAAAAAAACCAAGAAGAGACGGCGACAGCGCCAGCAGTGGCGCCTGCTCCCCAGCCTAAGGTCGTCTCATTTACCAAAAAAAAAAAATATATCAGAATAAACCCCACAAAACGACTGTGGCGTCTGCGTCATCCGACGGGTTTTTTTTTTGGGGATCGGGCGGATTGGAAGTCGGTATCAGGATCGTTGGGCTGCATTTGCATTTAAGCAGAAGAAGCTGAGCCAGCCTGGAAAATGCAATTGAAGTTGGGAAGAAATAAATGCAGGCACGTTTTAATTGGGAGACAATGGCTCCAACTCCAACTCAGGCTCCGCCAGCCCAGCCTGAGACTGCCTGGTGTGTGTGCCTCTCTGTCTCTCCCTTTCTGCGGAGGAGTTGGCATACAAACATTTCTGTGATTGCCTTTTTTAAATTATGGAATCAGAGTAAAATGTCTATGCGAGTCTATGCCGGCATGCCGCTCCAAAAATGGCCATAATACCACCACATAGCACTGTCCCTCTGTCTCACATGGGGCGCCAATTTTCGTGGGAGCCCAAGTATAAGCTCACTGGATCACCACTCCTCTTTCGTCTGCCTTGCAGGTTGTCCTGGTCCAGGGTCACTATTTGTCATACCTGCCGCTCTGCAGTCGCAACGAGCCCGTCTTTCTGGCCACCTGCACGCCGATCGCCATGCCCGAGACCAGGGAGTGTGTGGTGCAAGGTGCCACCAATGTCTTCACCACGATCCACTCGATGGACATGAAAATAGCGCACATCGACAAGAAGTGAGTAGTATTAATATCCCCTATTAACTTAATTATATCTTCATATGTGTAATATAAATATATAAATATTGCTTTCAGTGGCGAGTTTCACCTGGGCTACGACAAGAGCACCTTACAGGGCACCTCCTGGTACAATCTGATTCACAGCGAGAATCTGAGGGAGGCGCAGAATAAGCACAGACTAAGTAAGTATGGTTTAAAGATTTTAAATTAGTTTTTAAATGGTTTAATAATATTGTTTCTTGTCTTAATTAGTTATGAAAATAATCTGAATTTGCTTGTATTCATAACTGAATTTTAATCTAGGTTTTTTCCTATTGAATTATATAAATATAAAATTCAAATTCTTAGAACCTGTTTCCCTTGAAGCGAAAGTCGTTTAAAGATTTTATTTAAATGGAAATACATTTAAAGACAAAGAATTTTATTTGTTTTTTGATTGTGAAACTAACTCTTATTTGTTTTTCTTGATTATTTATTCAGTTACGCAATCGGAACAGGATCGCAGTTGTATCCTTTTAGTGCGAATGCAACGCTCTAGTGGCGAATATACCTGGGTTCATGTGGTTCTACAGGTGCGAGACAGTCCTGACTCCACCCAGCAGCCTGTCATTGTGTGTACCAATCAAGTTCTCAAGTGAGTTTGTCAATATTTAAACTATATTTTATTTAAAATATGATTTAATAAAGTTAGAACTATTATGCTTATATATTTCTTTACTCTTTTAGATCTTAACTTTATTTTGAAAGACTTCCTGCAACTTCTTAATCCTCAAATCCTTTTTATTTTCTCCTTTAGCGATCGCGAGGCTTCTATAATGCTGGCCAACTCCTGGCTGTATCACTACTATACCGTCCAGTCGAAGATACAGTTTGGCATGCCCCTGGACAGTGGCATACGCGTGCCGCCCGGGACCCCCTCCAGTGGTGGTTACTACAGCCCCCATTCATCGCATCCGCCCACCACGCCGGGTGGTGCCACTCCCAGCCTGGGCATCAGCGGTACCTTTGGCAGTCACCATCATGCCCATCACCCGCACTCGCATCCCCATCACCATCATCATCATCACCATCATCCAGCGGCTGCCTATCATCACCATCCTCACATGGGAACCTACGGCACGGGCGTGTATCACGCGGAGGCAGGCCTAGAGATCAAGGAGGATCAGCCACTGTTCAGTTTCCAAGAGCCCGTGGACTACAGTCAGGTGAACAGTCAGGTGAGCCCTCCGAATGCCGCCAGTACTCCCAATCCGCCTGTTTCCAAATCCGCCACACCGCCGCCACCAAAGAAGAGGGCAAGGAAGCTGGAGCCGCTGTACCTGCACGCAGAGCGTTCTCCGGCAGCGGCGATCACCCCAGAGCCGGATTGCTATGCTCTGCACTCCCATCCAGCGGCCGCCTATGCCACCTCCTCATCGGCGGTGGCCAGTAGCTCCGATGCCTCCGTCATATATGCCACAATAGTGCCGACAAGGCCGCGGCTGCCCAACAAGTCCCTGCCGCCAGATCCTGCCGACTTCATTGAGCAATGGAACCCCAGTCCGCCGTGGTCAGAGTCGGCGCAGAAGGCCTCGCTGGATAGCTTTGGGTCCTCGCACGAGCTGAGTCCCTGCATTACCACCACGCCGCCCACGCCCACCAGTGCCACGCCCCACAACAGTGGACTGGGCACCCACGGGAGTATGGGACCCGCCTTCAGCTTCGAGTGGATGTCCGATCCGTTGGTGCCGGTGACCTACCAGCAGTGGCCACCCACGGGTGATCATCACCAGCATCTCTCCCAACATTTGAGCCAGAGCCAGGGCCATCAGAATCCTTTGCTGCAGCAGCAGCTCGCCCAGCATCAGCAGCAGCAACTAGCCCAGCAGCAGCAGTCACATCTCCACCAGCAGCAGCAGCATCAGCACTTAGCACTTCACCACGGGCGTGCGGAGATCTCCCTGGAGGGGGCCTCCTCTGGGACAGATCGGGGTGGCATGGGGGTGGTGGTGGTGCCGCCACCGATACCCATTTCGATACCCCTGTCGATACCCATTCCGATAGCGATACCAGCTGCCACGGGCCATGGGGATGCCGGGGAACCGGTTGAGGATAGAGGTTAGTACTTTATTATTTCCCTGCGTTTCTTTTTTGATTGGCACGATTTCCAGAGAGCTGCGGCCAATTGGCACCCGGCCGCTAAGTAATTAAGGCCGCCAGAGTCAAAACAAAGCCGAAAACTAGTAAGAGGCAACTTAATTATTGATAAGCTTCCGCCAGCCACATGCCACGCTTATGCTAAGGCCCCCTTCTAATGTCCGCCCTCCCCTCCTCCTTTGCAGATCCCAAAAATTAGAGGCCAGCAAAGCTTGGAAATACCCGGAGATTGGAGCGGAGCGGCCTGCCATGGCGGCCAGGTGATAATCACACTTAAATTAATTGCCACTTGTCATCTTAGCGCTTAAATTATTTTTATCTAACGAAGAAAACAACGCTATAACACATTCGTTTCTCGATATAACAACTAATTTAAGCCCGAGCCCTTTTACGTTCTCAACCATTCAACATTTGTATGTGCAATCTGGAAAAACAACACTTAAAAGTATATATAAACATATATATGTAGTAGCACTTGGAAATTAGTTTTGCGATAAATGGAAACTAAAGTGAAAAAATGTGGAAAATAAAAAAATAAAAGCCAAGAGAGCTCTATTAGTTGTAGCGTCTTTATTAGCGTTATTTTTTATGGCGCGCTTTTAAAGTTTTTACGAGTATTTCTGTATTTTGTATTCGTAATATCGCCACTATATGCTTATATATAGACTATTTAGGTTAATTATTTTATTTTATTTATTAAACATTTATTTATATACATATTTATTACTATGCTTTCGTATTTTGCTTATTGAATAAACAAACTTGTAAAGTATTTTCGTTTAAACTGGAATTGTTTAATTAAAGGGGTGAAGTTTTGGGCTTGAAAACAGGAATTGGAAACTATTTTAATATTTTCTGATAAATATAAAAGTGATTTAATGTATTATACATTTTATTAAGATTTTTCTTCATTTGCAAATACAATTTACATTTGATTGCAATCACAATTTTGTTTTTTTCATCCTAAACAATTTTTATAGAATTAATTTTCAGTTGTAAATCTTCATTATCTCTTTTATTTAAATTTATTTAAAGTTCCAAAAGATTTTTTAACAATTAATGAGCTCCTCTAGAAACAAATCCCTAAATATATCATAAACAAACCGGAAAATCTCAGCAAATTTACCATTTGATCAGTGATCTCACAAGGGGACAAAAATCGATTACCATAATAGGAGGAAAAGCGCTGGGAAAATGTCATGATTTTCTTTTTGGGTCCATTAATGCCTTGCACTCTGAACCAGCCGCCGAATCCGAATCTTTCGCTTTCGCCCAGAAAAATCCAAGCCCCATCGAGCCACTCCCACTCCCCCACACCAAGGAGACATTCATAGACATTTTCAATTTCGAACTGCAAGTACGAGTATTTGAGTATTCGAGTATGAGTCCGAGTATGAGTATGAGTCCCAGTACGAGTACGAGTACACCACTTCATGGTGACGACGGACCGCCGATGAAACCCCAGCGACGACGCAGAACAGACGCCAGACGTTCAGTTGGGATTTCACACACAGACCCACTCGAGGAGGAGGCTGGCTCCTTTTTTCGGCTGCGGCTGCTGTTGCCGAGATCTTTTGGTGATATCCAACAAATATTGTAAGTAGAATGGCCAACAAAATAACCAAAAAAAAAAAAAAAGAGATACAAAAACCCAAAAACAAAGCAAACAAAAAACCAAGAGAGGAGAGAAAAAAAACTTAACTGAACGGAACGGAACGCTGACGATGTAGACGCCGCAGCTGGCGCGATTGAATGACTCCTCGTCGTCGGTCGTCTGAGATACTGACTGGCTATGGGGATTCGAATAATGCACTAAGAGAAAATGTGATAAAAAATGTCTTAAAAATTAAGATACTTTTCAAGTGGAAGCTGAATTCTTTGAAGGAAATAAAGTTCCCTTTTTGAGGCTCTAAATATTGTTTAGTCTTCAAAAGAAACCTTTATATTTTGTAGAAATAATTTCAAGAATAATATTCCTTGGATTTAACTTTATTTCTCCTCCTGTAAGTGTGGTCTTTGGATGGAGATGGAGACCTGGGACTGGACGACGACGACACACTTACAGGCGACGACGTCGGCCAACAGCAGCATTCTCAGAAATATTGGTGTAGGTCACAGTCGCAGATAACGCGCTGGGAGGAAGGAGCTCGGGTTGGGGCTTTGTGGCTTTTGGTAGTTGGATTCGAATTCGGTTGTGTGTGTGTCCGTTTGGGCTGCAGTCCTGGCCTCATTGTATGCAAATGTGCCACGATCGCCACCCGCCCAGGCCGATTCCGATGATCCTCCTCAACCGATCCATTCCCCTGCACATCCATCGGTCACCGGTGCTCTTCATGGGTGCCAGAATCGTTTTGTGTGCAAGTTACTCGCGTTTGCGTTTTCTGTCTTTTTTTGTTTGTTTGTTTGTTTTTTACGATTTTTTTGAGTTGTGCGATTTTTGGCATTTTTGCATTTCCTTTGTCCTAGCCAGAAGAGATGCTTATGTAAGCGACAACGACCGGCCAGAGGCGACTCCTGGCCGAAGCTGCAGGAGCAGGAGCACGAGGACTGTTACATATTTCCCTTTTCCTTTTAGCTTTTAATATTAGCCAAAAGAGTAAAGTCATAGCTAAGGATATTTTAAAGAATTTGAGGTGCTCTTTCCAAAGAGATTTATCTGGGAAATAATATTAAAAATTATGCCTAAACTTGGTTTTTTAACTGAAATTTCAAACATAAGTGAAGCTTGTTTTAAATAATCTTGCATTTTATTTTATGATATTAAATTATTCATAAATTTCTCGCAATTCTATTTAAAAAGAAAAGGCTTTTTATTGGTATTTAAATTCTTTAATTTTGCCATGACTTTTAGTCCCTAAACTTCTCCATAAACTTCACCAAGAGACTCCCTTTGAAAGTGTATTTCAAAAAGGTAAACAACGCAAAGAAATTTATAAATAAACGTCGACGACAATGGGAATGCTGTGCAAACAAAACAAAACATTTCAACAGGAACAACATGTAATTTTTGTACCACTGTCCCCTTGGATCTCCACCATCCTGCTGAGCCTTTAAAGCCTCCCACAATCCCGGCCATATGCAATGCCTTGGCTGGGGTCACGACACTTTTTGTGGCAGCAGCAGCAGCAGCAGCAAAAGTCGCAGCAGCCACTGCCACAGCAGCAGCAGCGGCGGAGAGCAGGCCGAGTCAAATAGTGGGAGAAGTATGGCAACGAGTCCCTGCCGAAGTCTCCCCCTCCGGGCTCATGGCTTATTGTCTTGGCTGGAAGCTTGGACATTGCGCAGACCCTGGAACTGAACCCGGACCCGAATCCGAGACCGAGACCGCGACTGAACCTATCTGAGGCGACTGCCTGGCGTCAAGAGAATGCGTCGAGCTTGTTGCCTTTTGGCTTTGATTTCGCATTGTGGAACTTTTCCTAGGAAAAAATGTTACATGAAATTAATAAATAGGCAAATAAATGTTAAACAGCTGCTGTTTTGTACGTGTTCTGTTGCACGCGCACACGGTAGCCATTGTGCTGCACACAGGGTGGTGCCTGGTGCCTGGTGGCTGGAAGCCTGGAGCCTGGATCTGCCTCAAGCTGATGCTAGTGGCGATGATACTCCCTAGGTATTTGCATAACACCACGGACAGCAAAAAAGGATCCAGCGAGGAATCAAGGCCTGCTTCTATTGCTCTTTCCCAGGCCCTAACCATTTATGTTACTTCCTGCAAAAAGGTAACTTGAAGCTTTTAACAAACAACAAAAACTGCACTGAATTTAATTTATTTAAACAAAAATTAAGTGCAAAATATATAATCTAGTATTAAGATTTCTAAGCCACACAATTTGTATTATATATTTTATTATATATTATATATTTTGTATAATTGTAATCGTTTTAAAAATATTATTTTCCCGTGTACTAAGCAGTCCCTTGAGGCCCTTTCGGAGGTCTCTGGGATTGTCTTCGCTCTGCCACTGCATGCCAAATCATTTTTATGCAGTTTACAGCAATTGCCATTGGAACTAATGCCCAGGCACTCTTGAAAGCCAAATATATTCCGCTCCGCCTTCACCAAGAGCTAAACCCGAATATCGTAACTAAAATAACAAGAGCCCCAAGGAGGAGCTGTCCATTAGGATCTCCCACAAAGGAGGCTGTAGAGAATATTTGTCTGGAAAATAAGAGAAAATTGTATTGATTTGTATTTAATATATTTCATTTTAAATATAGCAATAAACTGGAAGGGATTTTACAACTTAAAATAGTTTTTTATCTATGATTATGATATGATATATATCTGGAAATATGCAAAGACATACAAAATAAATACTTACCTAAATAAAAATGCATTCAAACTTTAAATTAATGCTGAGAAATTCCATAACCAACTTAAAATACCCAAAATTCTAAACAATATCTTTCCCTTCTTAGCTAAAATCCTTCTCCAACTTCATTTAAAAACCCACTTCACCTTCTTTTGAATTTCAAATGTTAGAAGGCGGCTTTTTGGTGCTATATTAATATGTAAGCTGCGCCACAACCAAACAGCAAACATAATAATTCGTCTATAATTTATACACAATTGTGGATAAAATGTGTACAAGCATAATTTACACATAAACAAGGCACAAAGCCAACTAACAACGGCTAACTCACACACACACACACACTCGGACAGCAACAAGGAACAAGGCTTAGAAGGGGCCAAAACACAAGGAAGATGAGTGCGGACCAGGTGACTGAGAAATTGATCAACGCTGTGGCGGGACATAAACTAAAAGCTTATTTAACATTAATTTCGCCACGAAAATCACAGAGCAATTTTAAACATAAGTTACAAGAAGATGGAGCGAAGGGGAGAGGAGGACGAGGAGCCCCTTGGAAGCTGCGGCTAACATGCGAAGCCCACCCCCCACCACCACCTGCCGCCCATTGCAGTCCCGTGTAATCTAAGCTGCCATTAAACAAAATACAAGAAAAAACTTACGAAAACATATGCTACATATTACCTCTGTGGGGCAAGGTGAGGTGTACACCTGCGCGGGGGGCGGCAGGCGGAAGTAGGAAAGCCTAGAGATACCATGGGATCGAAGGGTTATTTTGGCGGTAAATAAATATTATATTTCTTATGGGTTTGAAATACTAAAGACTGCATTTATCTGGTTATAATTACATACAAAAATCCTTTACTTAATAAATTTCTTTCTCAAAAAATGTTTTCTTTAAATCAAATCATAAAAAAGGATATTTTCAAGATTTATAATGGAAAATAAACCTGAACTTTTAAAGAATATATATTTAATATTAATAAAACAAGTGGATCTTATTTTTTTCTTAAAAATTAAATATCTTATCTTATCTTATTTATTCCAAAATATTACCGAAAACTTCTTGACATTTCTCTAGAATTTTGTAGTTTTCCAGAACCTCTCCAATATTTTTTACAGACATTCCCCATTATCCAGCGACCTGCCCGTCTGGCTGCAGTTCGGCTGTTTGGCAGACAGTCGGGCCTTTAGTGGGAGACGCAGAAACATCTCTCCACGCTGAGCAATTGCACCTGCCCCGGCCTGATCTGCTCCGATCCACACGGCTGGCTGGTTGCTCTGGTTTGGTTTTAGGCTTTGGGTTTTGGCTGCGGCTTTGGTTTAGGTTTTGGTTTTCGGCTCCAGCTACGGTAGGATCGCACTGTAGGATCGCACTCGCCGGTGAGCGTACTCCGGCAAGCGAGCTACAAAGATTTAGAGCGACATTAGAGCAGTCAATCCATCATGACTGAACATTACCATAAATTACACAGAAATAATTGATTATTACGAGGAGACGGAGAAGGACAGACGGGGCTCCAGCTTTTGCTCCAGCATGCAACAACGGGCTCCCACCGCCGGCATGTGTGTGTGTCTCCTTGTACGTGTTAGCCTGGCCCAGGCCGGGGCCAAGACAAGCCAGGGATCTCAGGGTACTCTACGCAGCTCAACCAGCGAACCGATTTAGTTTAAATTACGCTGGGAAGATGAGCGGCGACCCGGTCAACGCAAAGGTAACTCCCCAGTCAAGTCATCCACTCAGTGGCAAATTAGCGGGCATCAGACTAAAATTCCTGCAGAGAGGGAAATGTAAAGGAAATTTTTAAAAATAAATTAAATATGTTTATAAAGATATGAACATTTCATTTTATAAATAAATAAACATAAACCTTGAGTAAATTTCGAACACTCTAAATATTTAAATTCAACAAAGAAAATATTGCAATTTAATTGTCAGAAAGATGATTCTGTTTATATAAGAAATATCCATAAATTATTCTTAATTATTATATATAATTTCCATTCTCAATCCTCTCTATTTTTTCCTCCTGTGCATTCATCACTTTAAACTCCTTTTCAGACTCTCTACTAAGCACTTTGAACCTGCAGAAATTACAGCCAACATTGGAACGAGCATCCTACAGATATATTACACCCGCTGAGTAATTGCGAAATGAAAGCGCTTTAGACGGCAAAATTTAATCAAAGTAAACAAACAAATATTTGCCAATACTTCAAGAAAAGTGATCTGTCAGCTGAGATACAACGAAAAAACTGTTTGCTTCACCGTTCTCCAACTTGGCTAGGTTCCTTTTTGGCCGCTTTAGACAAATTACCGGCTATTTGCGTGATGTTTAAATGAAGTTTTTGTGGGGTTTTTTTTTTGAGAGGTTCGAAATTTAATTGGTACAAGTTAAGTTGATAGATAAATTTCTAAAAGTACTTTAAAATAAGTAGCTAAATATTTTCTTGTATTAAGTAAATATAAAGAAATGAATAGTTATTTAAATAACTAGAAATAAAATTTACTAGAAGTGCTTCCAATCAATTTCCACTTAAACAATAAATTTAATTGCCTGACAATTAAAGTTTCCCTTTCACCGCTGAATAAAAAACAACATCCCAAGGTTATTGCTTCACACTAACAAAGTGAAATTTTCCTATTTAAACGATTGTTGCAAAAACCTTTTTCAGTTGCGCCGCCTTATAAAATACCCACTCCCATAATGAGCCTCACACAGATATCCGTTGATATCTGGAAATTAAATCGGAAAAGTAAAAATAGAGATACAGATACAGTCGCCAGCGAAACTTTGAATGATTGCCAACTGGCGATAATGGGTATATATAAGGAAAAGGATATTCGGACTGTCAGTTTGTCAAGCGGAGATTGCACTGACACCTGAAGTTTATTATCCACTGACGTTTCAATTCTGATTGGAAATGGTATTCGGATGGCTCTCTCGCTAAACAAAAGCCCAGGTTTCGATGGGAATCTGCTTCCTCTTCGCGGTCGATGGTTGAAATTGATTGATCGTTGAGTTTTTATTGAGTGATTGATATAAAGCGCTGGGGGAAATACGTGAGCTGGACCAGAAACAATAGTTTCAATTACAAAAGGTCCAACTGGAGAAGCTGAATATGTAAGTTGGAGCTATGAGGGCAATCGTATTAACAGTTGGAGTCAAAATAATGGGAATCTCAGAGGATTTTTTAAAGAAATCTCAAGAAATATTAGGAATTTCAGAGAATTTTTTAAAGAAATTTATGTTAAATAAGTTTAGGGAAACTTATAGCTTATAAAAACTTCTATAAGATTAAAATTTATAATAAATACAAGAATATATTGAACAATATTAACAGATATTTCAATTATTTGAATATTTTTAAGATTGAAATTTCAATAAACAATAAAGTTTTTAAATTGTTTTTTATAAGATTTACATTATTGGTTTTTAATAGTTTAAAGGTCATATTTTTATTTGATTTTTACTAAATCTTTAATTCCAAAATGGATCAAAAATAGATACTTTCCTTGCGACTTCTGCTGTAAGTGAGGCAAAGCCCATAGGAAAATATTATTAGGCAATGAAATATGGAGCTTCCAAGGTGTTTGCACGCTCAACTTCAAATCGCCATCGATTTCGACTTCGACTTTAACTTAAAACTTCAGCTGAGCTCGAGCTCAGCTTCAACTTTGGCTCTCCTTCAGCTGAAAATGTTCGCCTGCCGTTTCTCGGCTTCTTATCAAGATGCTTTCAATGTTTCGTTTAGGATTTTCATTTGTAGCATTTAGCTGCTCTATAAAAAACCAACGGCGACTCCTCTTCTGGCAATGTCAGTGCATAAAAAAAATATTTATATATATATTTCTATATATATACACGATGGCCCGTTTGGCCGACACTCGTAAATTACAATAAATTATGTTGAAACTGATTATTCCATACAATTTATGGGGCCCTTTTAAGTGGGCGTGTGCACTTTTATTTTATTGTGAATGATGATGTAAATGATGTTGGTTGGAAGCCTGAATTCGAGTCTCTGGCCCCGGACTGGGCTGGTGGCTGGGCTTGGAGTGCGCTGGAGTTGAGCTCGGGTCAAATTGTTTTCGGCTCTGATGGGTTAATGAGGTTCAAGTTCTTGTTGTTGAGCGACCAGTGCACGTAATGCCTCCTAAGATTGTGCCGCAGAAGAAGCTGATTCTGATTCTGGCTGTCCGGGTTTTTGGCCAAAAATGCATTTGTGAATGCAATTTCAGCCGCGGCCTCAAAATTGTGGGAGTGTGTTAACTGCGGCAACAACGCCGGCTGCCTATCAAGGGCCACCAATCAGCGACTGAGCCAACAACATTCGACTTATAAACACACACATCATCCCCATCTCCACCTACACCCCCATCAGCATTATCATCATCGCCAGGATCTGGGGGATCGGGAATAGCCTTGGCGCAGCAGCGCAGCTACAACAAAAAAATTTAATTAAGAAAATCAAGTCAAAGGCCCAAAACTAAAAAAAAGAGCGTTGCGTTGCGACAACAACGGCGAAGACGCGCTCCAGCTTTCATATCTGATTGAAAAGCCCAAGGAAGACCCCGGCAGGCACAGCCACCAAGGAAAAAATACCAAAAAAAAAAAAGGGAACAAGAAAACTGAGCTGAAAACGAGTGCAGCGAAAAATTTGATGCGATTTGGATCAGTGCGACACAATGAGGAGGCCAATGAGGCAGGGACCACCAAAAGAGGCAGGAGACACAGGGCCATGTAGCCAAGGCATACCAATTTTTTATTTTGCTGCACAAGGAAAAATCAAGCTTGATTTTTAAAACAAAAAATATACAATAAACTTTTAAAATCGCTAAAGAACAAAGCAGTTTGATTGGAATATTAATTTTTGGGGATTTCTGAATAATCTTTATGTATTCCTGGCTTTTATTATGATTTCTTCAGCTTTGTCTTTCATTATACTTTTATTTCCGATTCAGCTTATTTCTCTATAAGAAATTATAATAAATTTGTAGACTTTTTCTTAAGTTTTCTCAATGCTGCTTAGGCTTAACTTAATTTAAATTTAATTACCAAATGCAATCATTTTTTGGAGGTATTTTTCTTAGTGCCCTGACTGTTGTTTTGGTTTTGTCAACGAACGGATTTCCATGATTATTCATTGGGCATGGCAGTCCCAGGCTCACACACAGACACACTTGTCTCTGTGGCAAACAATTTCAGCAATTAGAATATCAAGCAATGCAGATCTCCCTCGCTCTCTCTTTAACTCTGTTGTCTCAGCGATTTGCGGGCGATGCCGCCAATTGACATTGACTCCGGGAGATCAAAACAGCACTCGCACACCCAAGGCACACACCGAGATCTCTGTGTGGCGCTTTAATGACATTTCTGGGGAACAAAAACAACAACAGCAGCAGCAAAAGCACTCAAAGGCCACTCCTCCCCGCTTAACTCTGCCTGTGTGTGGCAAGCCGAAACGAAAGACTTAGGACACAAACTTGCAAATTAAAGAACATTAATTTTCGCCAAAGAGAGAGAGAGAGAAACCAGACCACAAGGACTGCCGTTCCAGCCAGCTCCTTGTGCTGATTGATTACACCAGCCAGGGAGCCAGGCAGTCAGAAAGCCAGAAAGCCAGTTGGGGCCAGCAGCAGCAGTCTGCGCTCCTCAGCCTTTTTCGCCTGGGAAAAAATCATAATAATAATGATACATAATAAAAATGGAAAACTTCTAGACGCCATATAAATCAGAGCAAATATGAATTGCTGTTTGTGTCTGACTCTACTGACTGTTTATTTGTTTGTTACTCGCGTTTTGTTCTTTTCACCGAAGGGGTGGTGGTTGTTGTTGTTGTTGATAGCCAAGTACTTGGGGCTTTTGTCAATTGCCAAGGCACAGTGGTTGTGAAATAAAAGCAAGGGAAAGTTTTTAAAAAATATGATTTATTTATTAACGAATTCCCCCTTTATTTTATAATAAACAAAGTCACTGACAAGACTCTTTTTCTGAGGAACTTGCCATTAATTAAAGTTAATAAAAACTTAATAAGTTAAGTAAAAAACTAATAACAAATACCCAAATTTGCAACCCACTGTATTCAATTGAACTGCCTGCATTTTGGCATTGTTTCCGCTCAGCTCCGCTCTTGTAATTCTGTCTGGGCTCCTTGCCAGCTTTTGTTGCAGTTGCAGCCAGCGCTCCATCTCGCATTGCACGGCGGCGGTGCGGCCAGGAGGAGATTTCCAAGATCCGAGGGACTGGAGACGGAGACCCGACCGGGGGCCAGACTCCGACGTTGTCGCCGCTTTGTGGGCCCATTGTCTGTGTGGGAAAAAGCCAGCGCGCAACTTCTTGAAAAATAAGACAAAAAAAAAACTAAAGAAACACAATGTATGCTAACCGATAGTTTTCAATGCCAAATGGTTTATGCATTCGAGTGCTCATGGCAATCATAAAGCGAAAATGCATTGGCTGGACAATGCCTAAACGCCGCATAAATTCGCTTTAAGCATCTCCCGGGAATCGTCGATAAGCATATGCGGCCAGTTTAACCTACATCTGGTGAGTGGACTCCTCAGGCTCCGTTCCCCCGACCGGATCTGGCACGGACTGTGGTGCCAATCATTATATTTTAACAGCTTGTTTGCCCGCTTGTTTTACAAATTGAAATCGCCAACGAAAATGTTACAATAAATTTAAATAAACACAAGCATTTTGCCGACAACCAACGAACGAGGAATACGAGGAATACTTGGTGCCGTTTGCAGCTTAGCCTGTCCGCTGGCTTTTCTTTCTGCATCCCGAACCTAATCGCTGCGTTTAATTTACTTAAATTATACTAATGATCTTGTGCTGCCCCGGGTCCCAGAGCAGAGCTGAGCGGAGCTGAGCGGAGCAGCCCCCTCGTGGCAAGTCGGAGTCATTTGTTTTGGCTCGTTTATGGGGGAAGGCGGCTCAATTGATTTGGTTAAAGCAGCCGCCAAAGCAAGCCGCCAGCCAGCCAGCCAGCCAGCCAGCCAGCCAGCCGGAGACCAGGAGATGTGTCCAAGTCCAAGTCGCACAGTCAGTCCCCGCGATCCCGATCCCAATCCCAGGCTAGTGCGAATCCGAGTGTTGCGAGTGTCGCTAGATATGGCCTGACATTTAGATGAAGTGTCTGTGAATCTGAGCCGAGTCGTCGTCGGCCTCTCGGTTTCCAGCTGCGTTTGGCCCGGCTCTTGGCTGCTCTTTTGGGCCATCTAAATGTCGTCGTGTAATTCCATTCATAAACAAAACTTTAATTTTATTAAGCACAGAAAAGAAACTGTGTGGATTTTATTAGGTTATTTAAATAAAATTCATCCTACTTATAAATGCATTATTAAAGCATCTAAAAAATATTTAAATAAGATACATTGGGATTACTTTTTTATACAGTAAAATTCCAGGCTGTCTTTAATTTATTTAAATATTTTAGACGAATTAAATGTTACAAAATTGGTTAAGCAAATCAAACATCTTAACCCCTATTATTTCTCGGTGCAACTAAAGTTGACATGGTCGCCACTCTTAGAAACTGCGAAGGCGTTGGCCTGCTGGGATTGCCAGTGGTTTGCTGCAGTTTCTGCTGCTGCTTCAAAAACGATTATCATAGACCTCGAAATGGCTCAATTAGTTCTCATGGTACCCCGAGAATCGAAGTCCCCGCGGCTTGGCGAAAGTTTATTGATTGGCACCGCATACCTGTTGAGTTGTAGCTGCGGCATAACTCCGGAGTTGTTGGGAGAAACTTCGGGAAACTGTGCATTTCGGACAATAAAACACTGCAGTGGCATTTTGCCCCCCCGCCACACTCACTTTCAGCATTCATTAGCCAATAAAATTGGTTTCCATGGGAGCTAAGTATGCCGCCGCACTATAAGGCCTGCTGCCATTGACACCCATGCGATTGTTGTTAATTAATTAAAAAGAAATACTCATAGGCGATTGCGTTGACAAGATAAAATGGCCAAAGCCACACAGAATCAGCTAAAATAAATAAAAATTAAACTGAAAACGGCAACGGCATGCAAACACACACGACTCCCCGGCTCCCAGAGCCCCAGTATGCAATAAATTGTGACAAAAAGTCGGCTAAAAACTCTATATATTGCTCGTATATATTGGCTTTAACGAGTCAAGGTGTGACATTGACCCTGGCTGCCGCTGTATTGGTTTTGGCCAAGGCCTGTGTGTGGCACAAATCTAAACAAACAGGCAAAAGCACAAGCGAAAAAAAATTATAACGTTATCGGTGCAGCTACAATAATGCATTGCATTTAAAAGTGCATAAAATGTTTATTGGAGTTGCAGTTTTCGGTTTACCACGCCACGACAAATGAACTACACTGGACTGCAAGAAAGGGGAACTTAAGAAAAACTTTATTAGATTCTATATTATATTTTTAGGAGCACCAAAAATAATTTGTTATATAAAATAAAAATACAGGAAATTCCTTATATCCCCCAATATTTATTCTCATTTTGAAATGAAGTTGCTGAGATATGTTTAAGGTTTTCAGCTTAATTATAAAAATGTATCCAAGTAATCTACTTTTAAATTAAAAAAGGATTTTGCAATTGAAGTTCTTTTTTCATCAAAGATGGAAAATTAAAATTGAAGTTAAGTCTGACGTTATTATAAGTCCAGGTTCCCCAACAACAACATAAATTTATAGATGAAAATTGCCCTAATTAAATTAAAGAAAAATGTAATTAAAAAATCGTACTTATTTATTTATTATATTTCCGTTTTTTCTATTTATTTTCCTTTAGAAAAAAGTCTAAACTTTGTTGACTAGAAATACCAGGCAGAGTCAGGGCCCAACTTAACCTTGCCAAAGCAGTTATTCTTGCTGCTATTTCCACTGCAGTGGTGCCGCGTTTATTGCTATTGTTGTTGCAGCTGCAGGCAATGCCACTTGCAACAACTTTAAACAACAACAACAACAATAGCAACAACAACTATATAGAACACAGCTGTGCTTGGCAAAATAGAAAACAAATTATACCAAAGTATTGTTGTATAAACAATTATTGCCATTAGCAAATTGGAAATATTTTCAGCGCTGCGGCTCGACTTCATAGATTTTTTCTCACGGGTCGCTAGGAAAAGGCTTTCCTTTCACTAAGAAAACATTATACCAATTGGTTTGTCAATAAGCACAATTGAAATCGGCGATCATCTTCGTAATTAGCCAGCAGCAAGAAAGCAAAAAGAACCACATGGCCTGGGACTGGTGTTAAAGTGAGAGGGGACGGGAAAAAATGTAATTTGTTTTCACACAACATAATCAACATGATAACCCCGGCCAAAAACGTCTTTAGATTGAGTCTAATGATGATAAACGCTTTTACTGTGAGGTAACTACAGACTCCTGACACCGACGCAAGGCACTCCAGGCCCGGTACACTCCGGTACTCTGGACTCCAAAGCTGCAGACTCCAAAGCTGCACACAGTCGCGCCAAAAGATACAGATACGAGGGAGGGAGTTCGAGTCCAACTGTCTGTCCGTTAGTACGTCCGTCCGCCTGCCTGGGCCAATAATAAGTCAACATTCCAAGGCGTGTTAAGAGATGCTCGATTAAATGCCTCAATTGTGGCTCATATTGAACACCAACGGGCACAGCACAGCCAGCAGTGGAGGATCCAGCGGCCAACATCGACACCACACACCACCTGTCCGCAAAGGGTACGAGAGAAGAAGCAGCGGCAGCAAATAGCACGCCCCCACCAACGGTCAAGTTGGGCACTGAGAAAAAATATAATAAATATAATAATCATATAATAAATAATATAGGAGATTTTAAATTATTTAAAAATAAATATGCACAAATAATAAGACAGCTTTTTAGATTCTTTTATTTGTGGAAAAGAAATGCCAGCTAATTATTTCTCCTAAACACCATCCCATGAGGGTTTATTTTAGGTAGGAAAACCTTATTAGAATTTCAGGGAATTGAGGAAAAATATATATTTTTAATTTGTATAACATATTAAGTTTATAAATAATAAAATACAAATTTTAATAGTCTTAAAACCCAAGAGTTTAAGATAACTTTGGCGTATGGTTTCCAGATATTTTATTATTCTTTAATAACAAATATTAAAATTTCTGTGATTTTATTTTATTTTATGGATTAATAGTTATTTAGTATATTTAACTTATTCCTTTCAGTGCCTCTGTTGGTTGTTACTGACTGGCAGTGTGGTTGCTAGCCAGGTTCGCCTTTGCCTGACTTTTAGCACTGCTGCACCGCCGACGACTGGGCGAAATCGTTTAGTGTCGTACCTAACTAAGAAAACGTATTTTCAATATCGAAATTATTATTATTAGCTGACAGCAAATCGCAGTTTTCAACTGACTTTCTGCAGTTGTTGCTGTTGTTGCCGGCTCATGTAATAAATGGACAGGACCCCAAGTATTGTCTGTGTATACACTTTGTATATGATATGCGAGAAGTGCTAGCCGAAAACAAAAGGGTTCACTGCATCAAAAAGGGTCAATTTGTAAAACGATCCTCGATACGTGGCTTAAACTAGAGAATTTTATGACACATGAGGAAGATGTTTAAAGGTGAATAAAAATATATTAAACAGTATAGAAGATTTTATGTATAGAACATTTGATTAGATGAATTAATTTATTTATTAAAAACCTTTACTTGATTTATACACTTTTCTGGAGAAATTACATATTTAAAAAATTATATTGCATAAATATATTTAATTTAAACTATTGGAATACTTGAAATAAAAACAACAATGCTTAAAAATTTAAAAATAAATTTTAAAACAAAACTACAAAGTAAAGAATCAAAGTTTTGAATGTTTTGTTATGTTTTAAATCGGTTGCCATCAATATTTTTGAAGCTCTAAAATTCCTATAATTTAATTCCTTATTTTTGTATATCATTATAATTACTAGAAGCTTTTCCTCGCCAAATTTGACCCCCCAAAAGGGTATCCACTATTCTACCATCAAACCCAATGGCAATTTCCAAGTTAGGCACTGGCTGCCATCAATTTCTCGCTCGTCCCCGCTTTTGAAAGGTGAGAAACTGGCCATATAGCTGGCGGGTGTAAGGCTGCACCCTCTAATACACACACACACACACACACACATAGCAAAGCCATGGCAATGCCCAAATGCTGGGACCACAGAGCCAGGCCGGCACAATTATGTGCCATTTTACAGCAAGAAAAAAAATAAAATTTCAATAAAAATAATCATTTCCAAATGAAATTTATGCACAACTAAGCAGGTGTTTAGTGGGGAGTCAAGCGGATGGGGCAACAGGCATTTTTCGGCCAAAGGTGAAAAGCAGCCAAAGCCAGAGACCCAGAGGCTTCAACTCCTATGCCGACTCCCCCGCGGAGCTGCATGGTGAAAATTCGATACAGTTGTCGATTCATCAAACAAGATAATTCGTTTGGGGCCGCCGCATAACAAGGTGAGCTGTGAGAGCTGTGATAAGCAACACGTTGCCATTGTCGGTATCAAATTACGGATCTTCCAATTAACTGACCAATAATGCGGCATGGACCCTTTAACTCCCCCCGCAATATTGGCCCAAAACTGCCAACTCACGCACCCGGGCAACATGTTGCCACTAGCCATGTTGCAAGCCAAACACAATAGACACATTTTGTAAGCAACAACGGGGGGCTAATCAACTTCAAACGAGAACAATTGCGCCGGGTTTGTTTCTTTGACAGGATCGATGGGAATTGCAAGTGCCTGGGGAAGGGGAATAAACAAATATATATCTCGTTTTTTTTTTAGTTATTTGAGCGATTACCGAGGGTCAATATAGATATGAAACAAAGATGATTCAATTGTGAAAACTAAACAGAATTTAAACCAAATAAAAATAGAAAATTTGTGTAAAAGCCATCTTCAACAAGAAAAAGTATATATTTAAAGCTAATCAACTTGAAACAAAAACCATTATAATAATTATCGGTCGCTGAATCAATGAACTCTGCCAGCAACCTAAACTGAGCGATTACCAAGAACCCATTTCGATCGATGCAGAATGATTGAATCCAATATGAGGCTGGCACTTAACATCCATCAAAACACTAAACGAGGAGTATTTAGAACGGCGGCAGTGGTAGCGGCAACAAGTTGCCGGCAGCATCTTGTTGCCGGTTGACATATGAGCAGGCAGCAGCAGCATCGGCTGAAAAAGAAGAAAGGAACTTTTGCCGCCACACCAAGTCCGAGCTTGAGGAGCGGCTACTACACAGAAATCCGGGGACCTAACAAGCAGCAGCAGCAGCAGTGGCGGCGGCCCAGAATTATGTAACAACTGTGCATGGGGCACTTCGTCCAGGGGCCGCAAATTTGCAAGTCAAGTCACTGGAGATGTCACTCTGCGCGCGGATCGGATGGACAACTCGGCGGACAGGACAGCTGAGCAAAGCGGCCGCCGCCTAGGCTGCCGTTGCCGTTCGTTGGCTTCGTTGAACTTAATCCCACAGCATGATGGTGCAACATTCGGCGTGGCGAGTTTGTCCGTTGTCCTGGCAAGGTTGTTATGGACGCGACGCACACCGCTTGTTTGTTTGCCTTGGCAAACACACACGCAGGTGTAGCAATTGGCAAGTGGAGAAAAATCCGCTAGCCCATCAACACATTTATCCATCGAAGCAGCCACCGAAGAAGATGATCTCGCGTCGCGACAAATTACTCCAGCAGCCGTGGGAGCAGCTGCGATACGCCCAGCATCGCGAGAAGGTCATGTCCGCCCGCCCGGCCATCGACACCCATACACCGCGCGCCCACGAGCACGTTCAGCGCAAGTGGAAGAAACAGCAGGTCGAGCGGGAGCGCCAGCAGCAAATCGAGCGGGAGAACCTAAGGCTGCTGCAGAAGCTGGGCGACATAATGCGCACCAAACGCATCAACAATCTCTGGCTGGAGCCGCGGCCCAAGTGAGTAGGAAGCTCCACCTCATCCTAAAATAGTTTAAAGAAAATATATTTCCATTTTCTCATTCATAATTATAGTTTTCTCAATCGCGAGAAGCTCTTTCCCACCCGGCCGTACTCCAGCCTTCCTGAAATCGTTACCATCTACGGCAAGCAGCCGCCAGGACCCCTCATCTATGGCATGCTGCCCAAGGCGAATGTCGTTGGCCGCTGTCCAACATGCAGTGGCAATCCGGAACGCACCGAAGTGGCCATACCCGAGCAGCGTACACCTTGGGCGCCGGAAAGGAAGTCCTGGAACCGCAAGACCCAGGAGGTGGCAAAGCAACAGCGCTGCTACCACTGCGGCTCTGTGAAGACCAGCGAGCGCAAGTTTTTCGAGGAGTTCTCCTACTCCTACTCGTACGACGAATGATGATGAAAATCGGGTACAAGTAATAAAAATAAATGCAACTTTATTCACCATCAGGCCTTGGGTATATTCGGTGGCAACGTGGCGAAGGTAAGGAACCCCGTGTGACCGGGCAGCACTTGGGGATTGCTAGAGGTCAGGTACTTCTTCACCTCTTTGGGCGCTTTACTCTCCTCGGCATTTGCTGCTGCCGTCGTCGGCGTCGTCGTCTCATCGGTCTTGGGAAGCTTGAGGAACTCCAGATCGATGACGGGCAGAGTGCGGGTCTTGACCACGCTCTCCTGCTGCAGCACCTCCATGGAGACGATCTCGTTGAAGCCCAGCTTCGTCAGCTCCTGGATGCAGCGCTGCGACTGCTCAATGCAGGGCGAGAACGAACAGAAACGACCGCCTGTGGATGGAGGAGAGAGGAAATTCAGGTTTACACGAGCTCGGCGGATTGAGATTTAAGAATATCATGCTCTCAATATATTCAAGTGTTTTTATAGCCCACTCATGTTGTAGTTGGTTCCGTTCTGTAGATAAGAGTTAACCTTTAATATTTAAATTATAATATTCAATGGGCATTCCTATATCCTATTTAGTTTGCCTGTCGTTTCATTGTACCTTAGGTCCGGTTAAAACCTGTTGGACAATTGAAGTTCCCATCCGCCTAATGACAAGCTCGCCCGGCCAGCCTGCCTTTGGCCACATCAAGTGTCAAAAGCGGGCTCATTCAATGTCAAACTGGGTGAAATGGCAGCCCGACTGACTAGCTGACTGGATCTCTTTGGCTTGCTGGATGGATCACTGACTGACTGACCGACCGACAGGGATGATATTCTTAGGTACTTATATATAGGTACTTATTTTTCTTTATATTTTGCCTAAGAGGTACTTATTTTACTTAATTTTTTGCCTAAGAGGTACTTATTTTCCTTAATTTTTAACCCAAGATAACTTCAGTTAGGTTATAAATAAGGTATAACTTCAAAAATCTTAAAATATGTGCTAAAATTGGATCCAAGGTACTTTTAAAACTGGTCCTGCTATCTCCTTCGCAAATATTTTGTACCAAATTCGTATAAAACCCTGAAGTACCCTTCCCATCTCTGATGACCGACCAGCTAAGCCCGACTGTCGGTTTTTCCCGGGCGAAAGGGCGCTGACAACTTGTTGTCAACGCGATGTTGGCCACTCACCCGACAGCTTCAACGCCTTGAAGGCATGCGGTACTGCCAAATCCGGTGCGGGCAGATCCAAGAACACCGCATCAGCCTGGCCGTCCAGTTCCTCAGTGAAGCCCAGATTGCACACATCCCGGTGATAGACGGTGACGAAGTCGGCAAGTCCATGGCGGCGGAACTCATCGCGTGCCTGATCCGCCCGGGACTCGTGGAAATCGAAGGTGTGCAGGTGGCCAGTGGGCTTGAGGGCGCGCAGGAAGTAGTGAGAGAGTGAGCCCGAGCCAGTGCCCGATTCAATGACCACCGCACCAGGACGCACCTCCAGTTGGTGCAGAATCATGCTGATATCCGGCGTGTAAATTATCTGCGTGCGGTGCGGCAGCGTTTGGGTCCACAGCTCCGGCGTTGGCTGCAGGACATGGGCCCAGCCCTTGGAGAGCTCCACACGGCTGCCATACTCTGCGCCAATGATATCTAAAAGGAAGGTGGGAGTCAGAAAACCACTTAAAACTTTAAAACTTTTACATACTTTCAACTTTCAGTGAGCCATAGTTGGTCTGGAAGATGTGCGGTATTGTTTCGCCCTTCTTGTTGACTATCTCGGGCACCGCCTCTATGGCGTGCATGGAGCTAACGCTCAGATACAATATCACCACATCCCCTTTCTCTATGTGGGTCTTGGGTTTCAGAAAACTCATTATTTTAACAAAAAACAACGAATGAGTCGATTATTTACAAAATAAGCGCGTGTTGAAGAATAGAGAGATGGAGATAGAGATGGAATGTGGAACAATAATTAGAGCACGGTTAAAATGGCGTTGCCAGAAAGCCAAAAGTAAGCTTTTGGCAACACTGGTTGACATGAGAAAAACAACAAAAGTTTAATAATGCCTCAAATAGCGAATAAACCAAATGAATCGTAAGTTTATCCAAAATAAAGAAAAGTACACCGCATTCAGCTTCAATTTACTCAACAGCACAATAAGAGTGCCATTCGAGACGCCGCGGCTCGCTGAAATCGCCTTCAGAGTGCTAAGTGTGGACCAGGAACCGCGCCGGAATTTCGTCAAGAAGACCCTCAGCTTAGATGGCGATGTCCTGGTGGTTACATTCCAAGCCGACCAAGTAAAGAACCTGCGGACAGCAATTACCTCCTTCTTCGAGTGCCTGCTCCTCTGCCAGGACACCATCAAACAGTTCGGCGAACCTACAGGGGAAAAAGTTGTGCGGACAAACAACGACGACAATGCCGGAACACAGTCCGGCTCCGACTCCGCATAGGGCGATCTATGGTTTCGCCTTCTACATGCTGTTTACGGTCCTGTTCATCATCTACGTGGCCTGGGCACTGCTGCCCTTCGAGTTTGGCCTGCACTCCTATCTGCCGGATAAATATTTTGCCGTTTTTATACCGTTCCTGGTGCTGGTATTTGCCTGGTTCTTCGCCTTCCTCATCTATCCGGCCATAAATCTCTCGATGACAGTGAATGTGGATGATATTGCATCTGTGGTTGATCCCAAACTGGCTCTCCCCAAGGGAACCAAGTTCACATCCTGGTCACAGTTGCAAAAAAGCAGGAATATCCCGGAGTCTAAGCAGGAAATCCCTTCGCCCGTAAACTGTAATATATGTCGGAGTCAGCACCAGCCCGTAGACCGTGCCCCCATCGCACCACTGCGCTTTCTGGACCTCCAGGAAGTAAATACAGCGTATTATAACTAAAAAACTAACAAGCTGTTTAATTTATAAACAAATTCACTTTCTCCGCACGGTTGTCCAACCGTCCTCGGGTTCCACGAATTCCTCAGCCTTTTGTTTGCGGGCCTGCGAACGGGTCATCCGCCCGCTGCTAGTAGGCGCCTCATCCTCCATTTCCTCATCTTCCTCGTCGTCGTCCTCCATGTCATCGTCATCATCGTCGTCGGAGGAGGAGTCGCCTTCAACGGGCGTGTATGTAATCTTTACATCCGGACGCAACCACTCCTTGCCGGCTGGAAGTTTACTCAGCTCTGCCTCGATCTGTGGATACTGATTCTGCTGCGCCAGCAGCTTGTAGCGCAGTAGATTCCTGCAAATCTCTGGGATGGAGTTGTCGTCACAGAGCGTGTTGAACTCCTGGTCCATCAGCTCCTCCAGAACCTCCTGCAGCTCGCCCTGAGTGATGTTTTCATTGCCCACACAGTACTGGTAGGTATAATCCATGATTTCTATGGCCACCTGGCAGGGAGTTCGTACTAGGTTAGAAAATTGTGCTGTTTTGAGTGGAAGGGCAGACCTACCTGCTGGCCATTGCGTCCACCCATGCCATGCTCTACGGCCAGCCGGAGATTCTGCCAGTGGTTGAATATCTTTTCCACTATAAGGCGAAAATTCTTTTGGAATTCGGTTTGTTGTGCGGCCGCCATCGCATGTGCGCTGATCCAGTGCTGTAAAGTACTAAATCCAGTGCAGGAAAGTGTCCAAGCCATTGTCATTCACAGAAAAACGCAAACATAAACATTGCGCCAAAAACTGCATAAAAATAAGGAATAAAAATATATCCTTAAAACCATGTCATATATAGAAGAGGTGCCGGAAACCCATTTGGAAAATGAGGAGAATGACGGGGCTGCGTTTGAGGAGGAGGATGATGACGATCTGGAACAAATAACAGCCCAAAAGGTTAGCGTAAAACTCAGTTAAACCTTAAAAAAAATAGTAACCTGTTGCATTCTCTAAATTTTGTAGGTTCTCGAGATCCTGGAGACCGCCTGGATCAACGAGATGTGCGCCCCTGAAATCCTGCCCAGCCAAACGGATATGCTGGAGCTGATGGTCTCCCAGGTCGCCCATATGGAGGAGCAGATGCGCGACCTGGACAAGAACGATTTCCGGGCCGTGGTGCATGGCATGGAGCTGGAACGCGTCCGTTACATTATGGCCAGCTATCTGCGGTGTCGCCTCCAGAAGATTGAGACCTACACTCAGCACATACTCAACCAGGAGGAGGCCCGCGAGCCAGACGACAAGCGACTGTCCCCGGAAGAGACCAAGTTCGCCCAGGAGTTCGCCAGCAATGTGGACGAGTACTTCAACAAGGTGGCCACCCAGTATATGCCCAACCAACAGAGAGGAGAGGCGGAGCAGCGTATCGTCACCCCCAATCTGATGAGCCATGTCTTCCTCAAGGCCAATGTGGCAGGTAAACCTAGCTAAGCTTATAAATAATTGCCTTATTTAATCGTTAAATCTTGATTTAGTGCCCGCTGTGATCGTGGGTGTCGATGATGAGGAAGTGGACATGGCAGCCGGCTCCCAGCACATTATTCCCTACCAACTGGTGGCTGATTTAATACAAAACAATCAGGCGCAGTTAATTTAATATCAGGTTAATCCATAATAATTATGAAATATGAAAAATGATATACTCTTAGCCGCTTAATTGTTAAAATTGCATTTTGTATCAAACATAAAAATCGGAAGTGCATTTCTTGCCATTCAAATTAGTGCGAAACCGCGACCAGTGTTGGCCATGGCGCGCAGAGAGAAACAGCTGCGCTTGTGCCGGGAACTGCACGTCACACCACTCTTTCCAGCTATACACACAAACCACGCAATCAATTAGCCCAGTCGTCAATGTGGCGGGCTTTAGCACAAGCGGCCAGAGGAGTAACAGTGTCCATCGATTGCGGGCCTAGAGGATTCACGGTGACGCAGCAGCTATTGCGACATTCCAAGGGCAGCAGGCACATAACCACCTCCACTTCTAGCCGAAGCAACCAACCGCTACAACCTAACAATTACGGAAACATGAGTGTCGAGAAGCCAAAGGTTGTGTTCGTTTTGGGTGGCCCTGGAGCTGGCAAGGGCACGCAGTGCTCCAAGATCGTGGATCGTTTTCAGTTCACCCACTTGTCCGCCGGAGACCTGCTGCGAGAGGAGCGATCTCGCGAAGGCTCCAAATTCGGCATCCTGATCGAGGAATACATCCGCAATGGCAAAATCGTACCCGTTGAGGTCACGTGTTCGCTGCTGGAGAACGCCATGAAGGCGTCGGGCAAGTCGCGTTTCCTAGTCGACGGCTTCCCCAGGAATCAGGATAATCTGGACGGCTGGAACCGGCAGATGTCCGACAAGGTGGACATGCAGTTTGTCCTGTTCTTCGACTGCGGCGAAGATGTGTGCGTCCAGCGATGCCTGGGCCGAGGACAGAGCGGTTCGGGTCGGTCCGATGACAACATGGAAAGCCTGAAGAAGCGAATCCAGACCTACAACAACGATTCGCTGCCCATCATTAAGTTCTTCGATGCCGCCGGCCAGGTGAAGCGAATCGATGCCAGTCCAGATGCAGACAGTGTTTTTGGTGAAGTGGAGCGAGTCTTTGTGGCCAGTGGTTTCTAATTCTAGACATTGTCAATTACTTCCGGTTACTCGGCTTACTTCCGGTTCTGTGTGTAGTGTTATCTTCTTAAATTTTCATTTGTACCCCTCCAAATATATACGCTTGTTACTAGTAAAAGGGAAGTCTATGTTTTTTTTTATCGAAACTGTGTGTACCTACGGAGAAGTATACAGAATTACGGCGAAAGGTATCTAGAGTTTTTTTGAGTAGGTATCTTGTGTAAAATCCGAAAAGGTTTCTAAGGTTTACTTCTAAAAACTGTAATAGTTAAATATAGCATAAATTTCACAGCTAAACTGATTTGGTTTTAGTTTTTTCTATACACAATTATAAATTCTTTGATTGAAATAATACAATTTAGCAGAGAGATTATACACTTTAGGACTCCATTTTAAAATTACTAAAAGATTACAACCAATTCTTTTTAATAAATCAATTATAATGCTAAAACTTAGCCAAAACAACTACGAAGACACAACAACCTAGACTCCTCTATTACCTCTTATTATTCGTAAATTAATCATCGATTTTTCGAACACGCATGGAAAGCAAAAAAAGCAAGCATTTTCGGTTTAATATAACATTTCGTTTTGTGGGAGATACAAACGGGGGAGGGTGGCTCTTATATAAAATGGGCAGGAGGTTTTTTCTTAGAAGTAGCTTAGTCCCTGCGAAGGTTGTCCAGGCGTGCCTGCAGATCGGCATCTGCATCGGACATAGGCGATGAGGCGCCGCTGCCACCCGCAGCCCCGGCACCTGCCCCACCGCCACCACCACCCGACCCACCGCCGCCGCCGCCTGAGGCTCCTCCTCCTCCTATGCCGCCTGCTGCCACAGCTGTCTGGGCCTTTTGAGCGCCGGCACCGCCGGCTATGGACAGTGAACCGGAAGCGGAGGGAAGATCGCCCAGCTGTTCTCCCAGCTGCAAGCCTAGTTCGTCCAGCACCTGAGACACCACAGCATCAGTTTCCTCCTCATCGCCCTCATCCTCCATGGCGTCGTCGATGGCATCGTTTATCATCTCCTCCTTCATGTCCATCATTTCGGACTGCTTCTCGAAGTCCTGCAGGATCTTCTGGATTTGCGGGAGATTCAGCTGGCGGTTCATGTTCTGCATGGCCTTAGTCACGCCTTAAAAATAGCAGGGAGAAAGAGTTCAGTATGCACGGTAATCAATCAGGTGGCACACTCACCCTTCATGGCCTGCGCCATTGTGTTCTGCGACTTGAGAGTCTGGATTTTGAGGGACACCGCCTGGATGTTGGCCTTCATCAGCATAAACTTCTTGGCATAGCGGCGCGTTCGCACCAGATCCTTTGCCATGATCTTTACGGCATCCATTTGTCCCTCCTTGGCCATCTTTTTGATGTCGGCAATGATCTTCTTCTCCTGCTGCTCCATTTTCATCCGCTCGCGGTCCAGGTCCCGCATCGCCTTATTCAGCGCCCGCTGGTTCTTGCGCAGCATCTCATCGGGGCTGATCTTTTTGCCGAAAAGCCAGTCCATTTTTCTGGATTTCTTTTAGCTGTTTGCTCTAATTACGACAATTGAGGGATAAGGAATGACGGAGTTTCTCAAAGATTACTCATCAACCAAAACAATAAGTTGTCGCAGGGTGTGTGATTGTAAGGTGGTGGAGGTGTGTCACCGCTTGCAGGCGAATGGCAGTATTAGAAAGAGGAAGCCATGAACGGTCGCTACATTAGAGGCATTCTCACGGTCTGCCTGCATTTTAAATTTCAATAACAACAGGTGGAAAATGAGAAACTAGATTTCAATAATTCCCGTTAAAACCATTTAAACTATAATTTTTACTGAAAGAAGAATTTGTTTAACTTACACTTAGAACAATTTTTATTTTAAGTTTTTCCTATGTATTTTTTAATAGAAAATGATTTTGTCAGGGCAGATAGAATAATTTTCCGAAAATATTAGAGTGTATAAGCAATTCCTTTTTACAATTTCCTATTTGAACTTTTATTGTTATCAAAAATTTGGATCAAACTAAACTAATGAGAACGACTTCTACGAACGCGTTTCGTTGCGAATGGCAGTCTTTCCCAGCTGCAATTTACATTCCAATCATGAAGGAGTTCGACGATTTTAACTTTAGCGTTGATAAATGTGAGTTTTTGCTCTCAATCACTCTGTAATCCTTATTTATCAATTGATTTCTATACAGATACAAAGGAGCTGACCCGAGAATGCGTGGGTGGCAGCGATTTGCAGCAGCGAAAGAAGGAAATCGAGGCTTACAACGAAACCACGGCCGCAACACTCAAGCAAACATGCAAGAAAAACTACATGGAGTTCATCCAGACGGCCAAGGAGATATCACGTATGTTACGCCCCCAAAATAAATCATTAATGTATTTGCTAAAAGTATTATGCAAACCTCCTGCACAGATCTCGAGTCGGAAATGTATCAGTTATCCCACATTCTGATCGAGCAGCGCAATATTCTGGGCACAATGACGGATGGAAAGGCCACCAGCCACCTAAAAGCGGACAGTGTGGAGGCGGAGAGCAGCACGGCAGTGGACGATGTGGAGAATAGTCATGCCACCAGAGCTGTAAAGGAAATGGTGCAGGGCTTCAATGGGAATCTGGAGGGCAAAACCTTTCTCAACGAGGGCGCCCTGATCGAGTTGGACGGCAACGATTACCGACCCATCCAGCGGGTGTTCTTCTTCCTGTTCAACGATGTCCTGATCGTCTGCAAAGTGAAGCATGACAAGTGGGTTTCTACATAGGGAATTATCTAGCTTAAATTTTATTAATATTTGTATTTAATTTAGACGCCTGGACTTTCTCACCGAGTACGACCCCAAGAAAATAGCCGTGATTAATATCAAGGACTTGGATGGTGTTAAAAACGCAATAAATATTATCACACCAGACGGTTCCAAGATTTACCAGAGCATTACGGCTGCTGGAAAAACCGAGTGGATCGAAAAACTCGAGGAAGCTTTTCGCTTTGACCAGCAAAAGAAGCCGAAGAAGGGTCAAGCTCCGCAGCCACCATCACGGGCCAAGCAGCAAAGCAAGGCTGCTACGCCCGAGAAGGAGGACGCACCGCAAAGTCCCGGAGAGCCCAAATCCCTAGAGGATGAGACGCCGGAGTGGCTGAGCACAGCCAGCGAAGAGATCCAGACCCTGGTGGCCCAGCGACACTTTGAGGATGCCCAAGAGCTGATCAAGCGATCCCAGGAGTTTATGAAAAGCGACAGCAGGAAAAAGGTGCCCCAAGCGGCCGTCATTGAGGGCAAGGTAAAGCAGCAGGAGCTGAAGCTGATCAATGTGCTACTAAAAGAGCTGTCCAACAGCCACAATCGCAATCTACAAATAGCTCTGCGGGCCGCCAAGCGGCCGCTAAAGATCCTCGTGGAGATGGGACGCTATCGCCAAGCGAGCGCCACTCTGCTGAAGGTGTGCGCCGTGAGTTTGCGTGTGGCGCAAAGGGAGGCGCGTAGGAACAATGCGGATATATCGGAACTGTTTTTCTGTGATCTAACGCAAGTGGCCTGCGATTTCCTAACTGCCTTCGAACAGCAGCCAGCCTGTGTTAGTGGTAAGACTACTTCTTCTACCTTCTACCTTAAGTAAATCAAAATTAATGAATATAAATTGAATTTCTGCAGCTCTGGTGGTCTGGTGCAACGCCGAGTTACAGTACTTTGCCAGCCAGCTGATTAAACACTATCTGACGAAAGGCACCTCCCTGGAGGCGGTGGCCAAGTGCGTGGAGCGAGTGCGCAAGCCCTCGACAAAGCTCACGGAGATCGGGCTGGATATAAGCTATCACCTGGAGGGTCTGTTACGCACCACCCTCGAGTCCCTGATCGAGGAGTCAAAGGAGCGTCTGTTGGATTCCGTTGGCCGGACAGAGGAGAGCTGGCAGCCGTATAACCTGCAGACCAAGTCGAATCTGAAGCGTCTACTGCTGGAGTTGGATGTATTGGGCATCGATGTGCGGGCCCAGGCTACGGGGGATACCTGGATGAACCTCACCCAGTCCACGGTGGTTTTCATCCGTCATTTCCTGCAGCTCACCGAATATTGTGGCTGCCTGGCCAAGTGCGAGACGCTTTTGCAGAGTCTGGAACTGTTGCTGAAGGAACTATTCATTGCCCAGCATTCGCTGAAGCCACCCAGCGACATGGCAGTGGATGTGAGTCGAATCTTACTTTAAATCTATGAAAGTTTTATTTAATTTCGCCGTTTTCCAGCCCAACTTTGTGATGAAAAACAAAATCTTTCTGGTGGACAACCTCCTGCCCATTGCCATCGACAAGTTTCGTCAGATCTCGGGTCGCCAGTGCGAGGGATTGCGCGAACTGCACACCAAGATGTCCCGGCAGCAGGGCGCTCCACTGCCACGCCAGCGCAGTGTCTACACCACAGATGTATTTTAGATGCGGATCGGATCGGGGGCTTTACTTTCGATTACATATAATTTTTTATTTTCTCGTTTTGCTTCAATTATTTATAATATAATTATATACATATATAACCACAATAATAATAATATTTGTAAAATTAAAAATCGAAGCGTGTGCTGCACTCTATCTCTTGCTTATTACAATTTCGCCGTTCGCATTATATATATATATATTTTGTATATAAATCGATTCGTTTCCATATATATATATATATATATATACTCTAAACACTAAACAATTTAGCTGTGTTCTATTTTTTCTCGCTTGTCGCTGCGGCTTTTGTTGTTGGATTTTAGCTGCACAAAATATAGGATTTTACAGTTGGTTCTAAAGAGTTTGATTCACACAAAGGTTGTTTGTTTCCTCCTCATTACATCATATTTTCAAGTTACATACAAGCTGAAGCCGACTGCTCGAGCTCTCTATGATCCCCCAGAATGCGAGAATGTATGGGGAGCGTGTGTGTGGGTGTGGGTGTGGAGGGGGGTAGCTTGTTCTGTGTTTTTAATTTATAATGTAAAACTCTTAACTAAAATGCTTACTAAGTATATTCATTTATATTTATATATATATACCTTCTTTTATGCAAATGTGTGGGTGGTTTGTGTTTGTGTGGGGGGAACGGGGAGGTAAGGAAACTGACAACTTAAAAATTACATTTGTTGTTGCATTCGCTGTCCGACGACGACTCTCTCTCTCAGCTAGCTAAATTACAAAAACGCTCACATAAAACAAACTAAAAGCACTCGCATCGCATCAAACTCCTCCGGCGCCCTCTTGGTTCGCTCAGCTGGTAATCATAATCTCAACGCTCATGCACTCGCAATGACTAATCCAGGCAGACCCTGCACTTATCCTTCTATTTGTTTTCTTTTTTCTTTTGTTTTGTTTTGTTTTGTTTTATGTCAAGATGAACGTAGGTAGGTATCGCCGACTTTTTCTATTTCTTTTACAACATACTCTCATTCTTCTTCTGTTGCTCGCTTGCATTATCAATTTTATTTCTTTCTTGTTTAAGTTTCTTTTTCTTGCAATTTGTGTGTTCAACTTGGTTTGTTGGTTTCTCATTTTATTGGACTTAGCTTAGGCTTAGTAGCTAAAAGTACGCTTAAAATTTTACTTTTTTTCCTTTTTGTATATATATATATTTTATAGAATTTTCATTTTTGCTTCGCTTTTTGATGCGTTGCTACTGCTGCCTTCTGTTGATGTTGTTTTGTTTTTCTTTTTACTCCCGCCGATGCTGCTTCTGTTGCTGGTGTTGTTGTTGTTTTATATTATTTGCATGATTTCGAACATTTTGTTTGTTGTAGTTAATTGTTTTTTGCTTTTGTTGTTGTAATAAAAACTATACGAGCTTATTACAAAATGAAAAAACTGCTTGGTTTTGTGGATTTAATAAATAACTTCGTAGACAGTAGCCTTCTTATCGCCCGAGCCCGTCACAATGTATTTGTCGTCAGTTGATATGTCGCAGCTAAGTACGGATGATGTTTCCTTCGACTGAAACCATAAAGATAACGGATTAGACTCTGACGGTGACATGGAAAGAAAGGCTCGACTCGAACTCACCTGGAATATGCTGGCACCGTAGGGTGTTCGCCATGCGTTAAGCAGGTTGTCTTTGCCGGTGGAAACGAACCATTTGCCGCAGGCGGCAAAGCGCAGCGACAGAACGCAGCTCTCGTGCAGATGCAGTTGATACTTGTCTGGTTTTGATGCGTGCAGCACCTCTACGTGCGAATTCTCCATACCCACAGCCAGCCAGTCGCCTAAAAGTCAAATTAAATTGTAAGAATTAGATTATTTTAGATACTTTGCACGAAATTATCAAAATGTAAGTTGATTTTGCTTAAAAGAGATTCATTTTTGGTGATCAAAAGGCTTTCATTACCTGTGGGACAGTAGCCGAGCGAGAATATTTGAGAGCTAAAGTCGTGCTGCTGCAGCTGGCGACCCTCGCGCAGATCCCAGGAGCGCACCGTGTTGTCCAAGCCGCCCGTCCACAGCCTGGAACCGTCCGGACTGATGTCAATGCACGAAGCTCCGTCGGTGTGGCCCTGGAACTGGCGCACCAGGATTTCGTTGTGCAGGTCCCACACGGCGATGTTGCCATCGCTGCAGCACGAGAAGCACACCTTCGAATCAGGACTAATGGCCAGGGCGTAGCAGGCAGGCGCCGCCGAGGTCAGTTCGGCCTTGATGCGTGGCGTTGGACTGGCCAGGTCCCAGATGGACAGGTTAGAGGCCTCGCCGCCCACGATCAGCGTGCGTCCATCGGGCAGCAGTTTCACCGATCGGATGTAGTTGTCACGCTGCAGGCAATCCAACTGGCTGACTGGATTCTTGTTGCCCGGCTGTGAGATATCCCACACCTTCACACAGCCCTTGCCGCCCGTGTACACGTATTTTGTGGGATTGGAGATAGTCACCGCACAGACAACTTCTCCGTGCGACAGTGTGTTGATCTGACGGGCGTGCCGGGGGATTCCAACACCAACCAACGCGTCCGGCGGAAACGGCACCGGCTGTAGGCTACCCTCACCGTTCATATGGAAAGAGTATGCACTGCAAAGGGTAAAATAAATCGTTAATTTAAATTGTTTCACTCAAAATCTATCAGGCAAAAACACTTACGGCTTTCCACCCGTCAGGGCCGAAGGATGTGGAATGCCATTGGTTCGCACATGTGAGTGCGGATCGTACGGCATTGGTGGCGGTCGTCCATAGGCTGGATCCGACGGTGGACGCTGGTAGGGATCGGCCGGTCGCTGATACGGTGCCCCCGGATAGCCGGCTGGCGGTGGTCCCTGCGGCATCATTTGTTTAGGATTAACGCCCGGCGCCGGAGCGGCAGCGTTGGGTGTCGGTGTGCGTGCCTTGGCGCCCGGTGTGCCCGGCTTCTCCATCTAAATGTAATTAATTTTCATTAATTTATATTCCTTTTTGGCTATTAAATGAAAGCTTACATCTTTTGTCTTGAGGCTGGGTGTGGAACGTGACGAACTGGAGCCGGAGCGTGAGGGCGGACGTTCCTGTTTGATGCCACTACTGCTGGGCTTTTCCAGGCGCTCGCCATTTAGGCTTTCCCGATCGCGCACCTCCATGGACACGTGCTCGCCGTTGGGGCGTGGTGAGTGGGATTCCTGAAAGGCAGATTCCAAATAAAAGGGGTTGTTAATAGAAAGTCGGTAAGAAACAGACTGGGTAGGGTGAGGCTTTGGTCTTTAAAATTTCATTTTTTTTTTAGGGAAATTTGGGGATGGTTGCATTGAATCTGGGCCGACACTCAACTCACCATTTCATTTGCAACATCTACGACTAAATCTTGATCGCTTTTCTCGCCTTCATCGTCCTGGAAATAATTTTGAAAAAAATACAAAAATAAATATAAATCAAAATTCATACAAAAACCCACAAAGAACAACAGTAAGCAATAACAATAGCAACAACAACCATATAGCAATCACAACAATAATTCAATAATTCAGCCCTGCCCTGGATATGAGTTAGTTTTGTTTAAATTTAAATCTATATTTAATAATTTTCTATAATTCTAATAAACTCAAGATTTTAAAGTTAAAATAAAGTTACTCTGGGTAATATTTATGCATTTTTTGTATTACCTTCTATTAAAAGTAGAAGTTTTAACAGGCAAAATTGATCTTTACATAATTATTGGTGCCATTTGGCTTTCAATTTATTATTCCAAAAATATAAAACTTTAACTATTTCGATTTTAAATAATTCTTTAAGGAATACAATTGAGTTCTTTATAAATTTAAGCAACGAAAGTTTATATCTGGTTAATATTTTAATTTTTAGGCAAACAGACTTGCGTCAAACTGGGTAACCGGCCCCTTAAATCGTGATTTTTTGTGTTAGGTTTAATTTTGTTGCTCTCCAGCTTGTCTCTTATAAATTAGCAATACACTTTTTGTTTAGCATGAGTTTGGAAGGTGTTAGCAGAATTAGACAACGACTACAAATGATAGATAGACTACGATTTAGTTTATTTTTTTGTTTTGTTTTGGTGAGTTGAGAGACAGCAACAGCTCAGCTTAGATGAGATGAGGTGAGAGATGGCAGTAGTTATCAATGATGGATGGATGATACTACCGACGTTATGCTAATACCAACAAAAGCTCGAGATACTCACTTGCAGTTTCTCATTTTTTAGACGCTTCGAGTCGTTCTCAATGTCCAGCGGCGAGCGTGTGCGGTACTTCTCACGATCAGCCGGCGAAACCGAATTGCGCTGCAAAATCAGCATTAAAATTAGTTTGATTGTTGGGGAATGCAGAGCTCATACACTTACCAATCGCTCCTCGGCGGCTGCTGGTCCTTCCAGACCCGTTGGCTTGATGTCCGGCCTGTGGTGCTCGGGCGGTTTGTTCAGCAGACCCTGCGGTCCGTGTGGCAGGCCCATGGTGGCGCCCAGGGCGCCAAATGGATTCAGTGCACCCATCGGCTGTGGTGGTCCGCCCGGCACCTGCTGGGCGTGGATCTGTTGCTGCAATGGAACCAAGAGATCTTATTAATTTAGGCGTAGGCATGGGCGGTGGTTTTTTTCAAATTAACATCGTGCTTTGTGAGAAAATGAAAGCATTGGAATGTGTTTGTTTGTGTGTAAACAACAACAACATTAACACTAAATGGTCTTTATCTTTATCGAAACCATATTTTGCCTATAAATAGAAGCCAATTGTTTTTGAAAGCTCAAAATAAGTATTTTTTGTAAGTTTTATAAAACATTTCTATTATATTTGGATTTTGTTTTGAGAGTAATGAAGTACTGAAAGCAATTTAAAGACATTTCTGAATTATTTTCTTTATTAAAAACCATGAAAAACATGGATAAATATGATATGATATGATAACCATGGAAATTCTGCTTAATCAACATTCGCTTTATAACTGAAATCTCGCTAAAAGACCATTTAACGTTAATAGGAACAGCAACAACAATTTGGCGGCATTTGAAGCGTTATTAAAAAAAAAATAAATAAATAAATAAAATAATGGACAATCAGAGAAAAGGAACTAGGGAAAGATTATTGTGAGGCGGCACTGGAGCAGTTGTTGTAGTTGTGGCAGTGGCACATTCGGCGGATGCAGCGGCAGACGGCAACAGTAAACAAACAAAAATAAGAAAATAAATTGCAACGAAACAAACTTACTAAAAGTTGCTGTATTCCATGTTGCTGCTGATGCTGCACAACGTTGTTTTGGATTTAAGAGTGGTCGAATGCAAAATTATAACAAATTAGGAAGTAGAAAAAACAAACTCAAATCAAATGTTGCCCGAGTACGCGAATGGAAACTATATACTCCCCCATAAACGGTCGCAAGTTAATCATAACAATGCAAAATCACAGAGATTTATGGATTTTATAATCAAATTACAAAGGAACCCACATTCCTACATTGAAATCTATTATGATTTTAAACCCAACATCATTTTTAATGTCCTAAAAATATTTTTAAGCGTTGGAAAGTTTAGCTTTCTAAGAGTTTTGTTATAAAAACAGTTGCAAATTGATTATTCGAGTGTGATAATAAATATAATTTCTGTGATTCCTTTAAATATGATTTAACAAATTGATAGTAATCGCGTTCCCGAAACGCCCACATCCCTGTTCGACTCTGGCTGAGATTAATTCAACATTGCATTGCCCATGTTGCTGCTGCTGTTTGCTGAGGTATCCATCATCCACCATCAACCATTCGTCCGTCCTCAATTCACTTACCCCAATGATCAGGTTGAGCTCCTGCATGGTCACCTGCTTCGCCCGCTCCACCGCCTGCAGCACCTGCTGCTGGTGGTCGGCCTGTAGGAATGGAAGTAGCTGGTTGATCAGTGTGTTCAGCCGCTTGGCGATCTCCGTCTGCTTGTGCATCTCCACGTTAAGGCCATAGGACATCTCGTAGTACTGCCAAGGGCAAAGCATTAGCTAAGAAGCTCGGATAATTTGCGGATCATGACGACTTACCATAACATAATGGCGCTGCATCTCCGTCTTCTCGTTCGACAGCTTCTCGCACTCCAATTTGATGCTGGAATTCACAGGAAAAATGATCAACGGGCAAATTAGTTGGGCGACGGAAGCGAACTGAACGCAAGGAAGCGGCGATCGTGGAGCTTGGAGCATGGAGCATGAAGCGGCGGCTTCGGCGCAGGTTAATCCTATGACAGCGGCGCATATGGCGCGCCAAACCGGTTTGCTCAGCTTTTTGTTTTACTTTTCGCAAAACGCAGACGCAGCATCCACACTCACACACAGCTACAAGCTCATACGGCGCGCGGCGGCAGTACAGCGAAGGCTCGAAAGGGTTTTAGAATGTGATTTTTGTTTCGGTAGGGCCAACCACCAAGGGATTTTAATGTTCTCAAAGGTTTATTTGGGCAAACTTATTTAAATTGGCTTTAAAATAGGTAAAGAGATCAAAGACAAGCTAGCAAGAAGTGAATTTAATTGTTATAATCGGTCTAAAACGCAGTTTTCTAATCAAAACTGGATAGTATTTAAAAAATTTAACTAGATTATTAATTGATAACATTTTCTATTGCAAAATTTAAGCGGATAAATCAGCTTTAATAATATTTTTGTTCATTATCATTGAGGTGTTCTTTTTAACATCCAAACATAGTCCTTGGGGGAGGCTTCGCTACACTCTGGGTTCTTGGGTCTGGGAACTGCCCTCATGCTGGATACTTGCCTGTGGTACTGCGCCTGCAGGAAGTTGAACTCCTCCTTGATGCGCTCCAATGTGTCGGCGATGGTGAACTTAATTGGGCCCTGAGGTGGTGGTCCCTATTGGAATGCGAATGGGTGGACACGTGGGGTGGGGGAATCATATAAAGAGAGAGAGACACATGATTAGCGGGCACAGGGTCAAGATACCGGACTGTGTGGTGAACTTACCCCGGCGGCGGGGTGACGCACCGGTGAGGGATACATGTTGTTATTCTACTATGTTGCCGGCTGGTAATAGTTCCGAGGTGGATTTCGGAGCCAGTGCAGCAGTCTCCACCGATTTCCCGGATGAGCGGAAGTCCTCGTCGTGCTCCTGCTGCTGCTTCTCTTCCTCTTCCTCTTCCTGCTACTTCTCCGGCCGCCTTCCCTTCCCTCCTTCCTTCCTTCCTTCCGGTTATTGTCGCACACTGAAAACTCTTCTCAAGCGTTTGGGAACTTTTTTTGCCAGCGTTTTATTGCTCTTGTTTTTTTTTTTTCTTTTTCTTATATTTTCGATGGCAGTGTGCTGCTCTCTTTTTTGATTACTTTTCTGGTCTGCGGGCGGAACGCTTCCGAACTACCGGCACTTAGTGAAACTCCATGGCGGTTTTGTACGGGCTATTTCGCATTTTGCATATCCTGCGAATGGAATTTTACATTTGCTTAGTTATGCTTTTTCATATTTTTGCACCATTTTTTCGATACGTTCGCACGCACGCACACACACACTAATACACGCGCACGGCAATGGCCGAGCCAGCGAGACACACGCACACCAGCGCAGAAACGGGAGCGAGGGTACGAGTGTGAGTGTTTACCGCCGAAAAATCAAGCGCACAGTTGCATGTGGCCTCCGAAATTGTTACGCAAAATCACAGTCCGATTTTCGGGGCCGATCGGCGGGTTTGGGCAAATTATTATACCGGCCAAGGCAGGATTTATCCGTGCAAAATATAGCACTTTTCTTTGCTAAAGACAGCACACTCCGCACAAACAACATACGAACATATACAGACAGACTGCAATTAAACAGGGTTGCCATGCTGGCTAAAACACCGAACTGTAGCTCAAGCACTTTGACGCCTTTAAGTCCAGGCCATTGTTTACCATTCGGACGCCTTTATTTACTTGCCTAATACAAGCTAGGCTGATTTTAAATTTATTTATTTAAAGGCAGAGTGTATTTAGCGTTTTCGGGCGGAGGGCGGCAATACTGTATGGAGATACGGGCACATACATAGAAACCAACGAGTGGCCAAATCACACAAACACACACACACGTACACCGACACGGGCACAGCGCAAAAGAAAAATTGTACTGTGTCCTATACAAAAAATAAACAAAAGCAATTAAAAAAAGCGAGATAATGGCAGTACCAGTTTTATGCCTCGGATTAGCACGTTTTATGGGTCGCTCCTCGCGACCGTTCGGTCTCGCACTCTTTTCGGAGGCAACCGAAATTTATATAAAAGTGGGTAATTCTTTTTTTTACAACTTTTCGCCCGTATAAAATTGCCTTTTAGCCGACCGACCGCGAAGTGTCTGACACGGCGTGTATGTGTTGGGCAGCTTTGGCGGCGGCGCTCTCTCGCTCTCTGTCACACACACAAATAGTACACTCTCTCTCTCCGGCGAAGGGTTCTACTACACGCGCACTCGCTCGCAGCAAACGCGGCTTGTAAATGGCGTTCTCGCCTCAATATTTTTGCAACAATTTTGCACGCGGATTTTCACCTCGATCGCACTGTATCTCCTTGCTGGCGGGGGCATCTGGCGCTTGCGGGGGTTTGGGGGCCTCGGCACTGCCCGTTTCTATTTATAATTTCCTATTTTCCTTCGACACAACCGCGTCGTTTTTCAGATTTTCTAACACTATTCTCTGCTTCCGCTCATTATGCCGAAATTCGTCGGAAAAGCGGTGGATTTTACCTTTCGCGGCTGCTGGTAACACTTGGGCGCTCAAAAGAATGGCAGCACCACTTGCACGAGTATTTGGCGTTGCCAGAATTTGTAACGGAAAAGCCGGCGGGCAAAACTGCTGCTTTCTAATTGGGGAAAGGGAAATCTTATAAATTAAATAAGTTTGCAATTAAACTATTAAGTATAGATCCATTTTAGTCAAATAATAAGAAAGTTAACAGGAAATATACAAATAAGCTTTACATATAATATAATATTTTGACTACGATAAAGTTACATTTTATATTTTTAAATTGTATAAAATTACTAAACCGAAGGTTTGGAATTATAAATAACGTAAAAAACAACAGAGGAAGAGGAACTTTTATATAATTTACCCATAAATTTGTATTTATTTATTTATTATATACAGTTTTTAGTTAAATTAAACCCTAAATTCTAAATGTTTTCTTCAAAATGTTTGCTATGAACGAATATTTTTCCTTCCATCTTTTAACGACTATTTTTGAACTATGCGAAAATGAAAATATAGCACAAAAACCTTTAAAATATGTAAAACATGTTTTTAATTTTTATTTAGTATTCATTTTATTCGTGAGTTAATTAAAATTTCTTTACTTTTGACATTGCCTTTAACAATTCTTACAAAGTCAATGCCTTTTCAAAAACCATTTAATTTGAGAAGTATTTTCCAATTGTCTTGGTCTTAATTCTAAAACAAATGCTGAAAGGTAAAATTCCCCACCCCAAAAACCCAAATAAGTAAAATGTTTTGATTTTCGTTTACGATTTGTTTGTATTTGTTTTTATAGTTTGCTAATTGGTTTTCATTTTGCTATTTTGTTGCCATCACAGTTGGGCTATCACAGTTGCGTTGTTGGATGATCGATCCTTGTCTCCACTTCCCACTCCACCTCGACGGCCACTTTACCAGGGGCGCCACAGTTTCTCGGCTTCCAGCGGCAGTGGCGAGGGGGCGGGGCTGTCGCAGTCGCTGTGATAACCGGATGAGGCGGGGCTGAGGGGTGCCTTGTCTGCAGAGCAGTCCATCGGGATGTGAAGGTCGCCACTTGCGGTGGTGGTGGTGGTCTGGGCCTCGTGGAACTGCTGCAGGTTCTTGTAGATGCGGCCAAGGTGAGTCATCACCGACTTGCCCAGGTCGACGCTCATTCCAGGTGTGGAGGCCATGACGCGTGACACTTCATTGACGGCATTCATGTAGCCGTTCTTGAAGCCATCCAGGAGCAGGGCAGGCTCCTCGACTGTCTTCTTCTGTGTCTTCTGCTGGCGCATGAAGATCACCGCCGATTCGAGCATCTCGGCCTTGTCCATGCGCAGGATGCCATCGTCGCCGCGCAGCTCGGCGACAAGTGTTTTGAGGGTGTCCAGGCACTTGTTGATGCGGGCCCGTCGCTGGCGTTCCAGCAGGGGCTTCTTCACCTTCTGGTAAATCTGGGTCTTGCTGGTGTATTCCATTTTTGGTTCAGGTTCGAGTAATACGTAAATATTTGAAATATTTGAGATCGCAACCGAATTGCTTGTCTTGTGTTGTGCTGTTGCCTTGTTGCTGGCGGAATCGTGAGTGATACTTTGCTCCGAGCAGCCCGTCCCTTTTATAGCTCTCCCCGTTGCCCTGAAATCCACCCTCCTGTACGCACCTTCGTGCCCTCTCTGTTGCGCACAGGGGCTGCTCTGCAGCAGGCCGTCTCTGTCGAAAGGAACAGCTGCAACACGCTTCGGAGGACGGAGGACAATCCTTGTGGCTCGTGGCGTGGGAACCGAGCTGAAAGTAAGTTTCTCACACAATTTTTTCTCGTTTGTTTTCCCTTTTGGCCACATGCTTCGCTCCGCTCCGCTCCGCTTCTCATTTTTTTTTTTTTTTTCGAGTTTAAGGATCAGGGCACATTTTTGCAGCTGTCGCTGTTTTTGGCTGGGCCCTTGTTCGCATTGCTTTCTGGGCCGGTGTTATTATCCTTAATGCATACTTCACTGCCTCATCCTGTCGCTGGAGCGATGGAGTGAGAGCCGATCCGAATCGGAGTCGGAGTCTGGCGAGGGGGGGGATGTGTGCGGTTCAGGGATATCTGGTTGTGCGTGGGCTGCTCTGGCATTGTTATCCTGCCGTGCCATCTACTCGCTTATTGTTTCATCAATGCCTGCAGACGATGATGGCATAATGCCCCTACTCCCGGCCACGATCTTCGAACTCCTGTCTCCGCTTTCCGTTCCCACACTGCCCCTTCGACGAGTGTTTATTGGACACAATTAGTGGATGTGGCATATTGGCTTCGTGCTGGGTCGTCTTGGCTGTTGTTCAATCGTGATCTCTCCGACGCGCTGTCGGGCGGCTGGCAGGGGGACGAGGTCGGACGGTGGGTTGGACGGGCGCAGGAAGTGTGCCCCGCGTGCCCAGCTCGTGGCTGAGGTTGAGTGCTTGTGGCCCCGGGTGAGGCATGTGCTGGAATGCTTACATACACGTGAGATGTGCTTCTACCTCCCGTCGAACCCCCCTGATTGCTGGGTAAGATGGACTTGTGGAATTAGACAAGGGATGCGAGGGGAGTCGACTTCCCTACCTGGGATATGCAAGGATATATCCTTGTACAACTTCCCTAATTGGCTTTTAATTGGTGATTTAGTAATATTTGATTGATCTTTTTGTAGCCGCAAGGGGAGGTTTGCCCATTTTATAATGCTTTTAGAAGAAGGCTACCTTTGTGATGGATTTATATATGTTCCCCCCTGATAACTAATGAAACCTATTAGGTTAGAGGTCATTCAGATTACCTCTTCAAGTAGACAAAAGGAAGTGAAGAGAAGTTCAGTCTTATTGTGGTTTTGATTTCATATGAGATGAGATTACCTGAGCCTCTCCGAATTAGTAAATCAGGTAACAGGTAATTAATGAAGTGTTGGAAGTTTAAATAAAAATTAGAGAATCAGTAAGTGTTTTAATATACTTTAACATGATAAACATAACAACATAAGCCTTAAAGTTTTTATAAAAAAATAAATAAGAAAAACAGGCAAACTGTAAACTACAAACTTGCGTGCTAAGAACGTTTTAATTTATAATTTTTAATTGTTATAAAAACCCATTTACATTCTGCAGAATCCATTCATTGTCCAGTCAATTGTAATAGCCAAAATGTTTGGTTTGCTTTAATATATATATTTAATGAACTATTATTTTAGCCTAAGTTAATGACTATTTAAATCGTTTTATAGATATAAAACATATTGCTAATTAATGGATTGCTTGTAGTAGTCATTTGATATTAATAAAGCCAGCATTACATTAAAATTGACTACCCATTAAGGCATCATGTTTTCTTATTATTTTTATCTTGTTGCTTTAACTTTTAATTTAGCTCGTTTAAAATAATGATGGGTTGTAACATAATGAATATAATTTTCCAGAAGGCCTTATATTATTAAATATTAAATTTGCGAGCTATATTCTTTTATGTTTACTTGGAGAGAGAATATAAGTATCTTTCCAAAAATATAAACAGTTCCTTATCGATTTATTTATTGGTTTTTTAATAATAGAAATTAATTTGGATTTAAATTATTTGAAGAAGATTTGAAGGTGAAATGCAGAATTAATTAATTATCATTAGTATTTATTAAAAACATTTACCCATTGGAAGAAGTATCTAAATAATTATTTAGCCTTTATCTGTAAAAGTGTTTCCCCCCAAAATAAGAAGATGTAAATTCGATTTCCTTTCATATTTCATTTTATATTTCATTTCTTTTTCTTGTTAGATATTTTCTTATTGTTTTCTTCTGAGATCTCTTAGCTGGTAAACATTTGTATAAAAGTAGAGTTAAAACAGACTTCTGCTCGATTGAGTTTAGACAAAAGTGTATAAAGCGTGCCCTATCACAGACTTAACTTAGAAACCTAAAACTTGGTAACGTAACAAATAAATGAGGATCATTGTAAAGCATTTTCTAAAGCTGCAGTTCCATTGCGCGATTGCCCGAAGTGGGGTTTTGTGTGTGGATGGATTCCGTTTACCAGGGGCGCCACATCTGTCCGGGGCTGCTGATCTGCAGCAGGGACTCGTTGTCGCTGGCATAGCCGCTGGACACGGGGCTGATGGAGGAGCAGGAGCTGGCACTCGAGTTGGAGCTGGAGCCGGAGCCGGAGCCGCAGATGATGGAGAGTGGTGCGTTGACGGCCAGAGCCTGTTCCATGGGCTGTTCCAATTGGTTGAGGCGCATGCCCAGATGGGTCATCAGAGTGGTGCCAAAGGCCACATCCACACGCGGCAGGGAGGCGAGAGCGCGGGAGACCTCGTTGGCTGCCCGAATGTAGCCGGCGCGGAAACTCTGCTCGGGATCAGCTTTTGGCTGCACTTTGGACTGCTTCAACTTGCGCAGATGCTGCACTGTGACCTCCAGAATGTCGGCCTTCTCGAACTTGGCATCGCCGGTCTGGGCCACGCACTCGGCCATCAGATCCTTGAGCTCGTCCAGGCACTTGTTGATCCTGGCGCGGCGCTTCCTCTCCAGCAGGGGCTTCATCACCTTGCGGTACTGGTAGGTCTTGGACATCTCGTATTTGGTGGCCATTGTGATGAGGTTTTTGTGATTTGTTTTGTTGTTGTTGACTTGAGAAGAACTCGTTGGCGGAAGTTACTCCTGAGATGTGTGGACTGGAAGACGTTTGAGTTGGAAATGTTGCCTCGTCTCCGGTTACCTCCGCTTTTATAGCTGCACGTGCCGCCCCGAGAGCGTCTCGTGCTCAGCGCATGTTCACCGGAGAAGCAGCCGAGAGAACCAGAGAGAGTGGCCACCACCTGCCGAGCAAATTACTCAGTCACTGGGACACGATCCTCGCCTGCATTTTCGGTGGTGGGTTTTTCTCCACAAACAAACAAGTTTGGGCTACAGACAGGGTCAAAGAAGTAAGTTGGTTGTGATAGGATTTTGGTTACTGAAAATTGGATTTTATAAGTAATATAATTTGTTTAAATGTGTTTAAACTCTAAAAATATTGGGATTTTATACATATTTCTTACGAAAAGTTATTAATGAAATTTATACAAAAGGCTTTATAAAACCTATAATTATTTTATTTAAATTTTCTTATTTATAAAACAGAATTTCAAAGGGTCAAAAAGTCAAATTAAGAAAAGAGCCAACAAATATTATATTTATTTCTATAAAATTCTGAAAAACTCCTAATAAATCCAACTCCATTAAGAAAAAAGAAACTCTAATATCTTGTCCGCAACTGTTTGCTGTGCCTGCCTCTTGGCAGGGGATGATGATGCGATGGTGCAGCAGTTCTGGCGGTGGTGGTGGTGGTGGTAGGGCCACGGTGGTTGCACATGCTGCTTCTCTGTTTTCCTTTCCACTGACATTCGAATCGTGGGAAACACTTTGCCCTCAAGTTTCCCACAAGATTTTTCTCGCTCGTTGGTGTTATAAGTTATAATCGGAGGTAGTCCCGTGTGCGAGTCCCGAGTCCCGAGCTCGGAGCTCCGAGCACTGAGTTTTGAGCCCTTGTGCACATGGCACAGTGGGTCAAACCCCGGCAACATATGCGGGATTTTTCGGTTGGCCCTGTTTCAATGAAGTTTTTACGGCTTTTCCAACTACGGACCAAGGATTATACGCTTCGTGTCCGGTACTTGCTATGGTTAGTTTGTGAAAATTCTTCTCTTGGCGATCGTGGGAAGCTAAGTTTTGGTTGTAATTTTTAGGTTTTTCCAAGGTGTGCAATTTAAGGACATTCATGAAGGTAATATACCTTGCAGACTATGGATTTTTCTTTTCCTGTTCTCTACTTGCTATGGTTAAATTTTCGCTACTCTCTGGAAAAATGTGTGAACATGAGTTTTTGGTATCCTGTAAATGGGGTTTTTCTAGTCGAAAATGTGTGCAGTTTTAGGACTTTTATGTGAGGCACTTCTTGCAGGTTTGTCTGAGTTGTATCTCACGGATACTTCGTGGGCTGTTTTCTACTTGCCATGGTTAATTTCGGAAACTGTTTTGGGAACAGGAATTTAAGGTTGTTGAAGGTTCTTGCTGTTAGAGGGATTTCTAGGCGTAAATGGTCAAACTGTTAGGAGTTTTGTGGAAGGTGTTTCATGCAGGTTTTGTGAGTTTGTATCTTATGGATTTTTGGTTGCCTGTTTTCTACTTGCTACGGTTAATTTGCAGAGCTGTGTGGGAACCTGAATTTTGGGTAGGCGAAGGTTAAGGATCACAACTAAGAAATTTTGTATTAACAGATGTTAAAGATAGAGAAACTTTTGTAAAAGGTGTTCTCAGCAGGTTAAGTCCATTAGCTTAGACAGACTTTTAGGTTTTTTATTATAAATATTTCATGTTTATAATATTTATAAATTTCAGAAAATTCCCAACATTCTCTTAGAAACATTTTTGAGTCCTTTCGATGTGTCCTGGAACCAGTGTAAATCTGACCGAGCTGTGCGAGTGCGAGTCACGGGTAGTGGTGAAAAAAAACTACCACCTGCCCTTTATTTTATTTAATTTTTTTCTTGTCAGTCGTGGGCCTCGCTCTCTGGGCCCTCCGTCCCTCTGGCCCTCTCCTTCGTTGTCAATTATGAATGCTGAATTGTAGCTTCTGTTGAACACTCGGGGCTCGGGATCTGGGATCGGGGCTCGCTAAGTGGCATACATATACTCTTGCATTCGTATTCCTGGGCACGTATGGGACATCATCATCGTGGGACCTGGAAAAGGGATGGTTCGATGGTCGATCGACGAGGGACATGCAAACTAAATGACTGTACGGCAAATTGACACACACTAAAGATTAAATGTATCGCATTCGTTAACTATATAAACAATATAGGAGCGCTGCGCTGGCAGGAAGTGTGCGTGCCAGAGGGACAGAGATGGTGTGCCGAGAGTGTGCGCTGGCCGTTACAATTTTCTGGCGAGTGTGAGAAAATTTTTTGAGCTGCACATGGCCGGCTTGGGTTTAGTTTTTTTCTTGTTGTAATTCTGTATTTTTTTTTTTTAATAGGGGCACGCAACGGGGTTGGCTTATTGTCAATGCAACGCTATAATCGCTGATGTGGTTGTTGTTGTTGTTGTTGCTGGATGTAGTTGCTGCAGTGGATGTTGCTGCCGTGTAATTGAATATGTGTGCGCATGCCTGGCACGCCAAACGCGCGACTGACGCACGCAGCAGCAGCAGAAAAAGTTAAATGTAAAAAATAAATAAAGCGCAAAGGGCTGAAGCTTGCCACGCATGCGCAATAAAACCAAATGAAATGCAATGCGCATAAAAAAACGTTGCAATTTTTTTTGCTTAGCTTGTGGAGCTTGCAGAATCTGCGACAGGAAATTATTATCATTTTATGCGAAATGACGGGGCTGCGATTATCATGGCCTGCGATTAGCCGGGATGCCCGGAAATGCGGGTTAAGCTTTGATTTCCATTTTGGGCAAGTAATTTAATCATTTTATAAAAACTTTGTGTTTTTTTAGGTTAATTGAAAGGTATTTTAGTGGTTTTAAATGTTGAATATTTTAATGCTTGAAAGGTAATGGTGTTTAGAATAAATTTAGTTTTTTATTTAAAGCTTTTAAAAATAAATAATAAGATATTCTGCTGTGAAAGGTCAATTTATAATTGTTTAAAATATTTTTGGGTATTTAAAAATTGTAAAATATATTTTTTAGTATTTTAATCATTTTATTAAGAATTTTAATATTTTTTGGCTTCATTAAGGGAATGTTTTAAAATATTTTCAGGTATTTTAAAATGTTTCCATACATTTTATAGTATTAAATAAATTAACTATTTTAATTTATGTTATTATTTGCAAATTTGAAGAGTTTAAGCTGAGATAAGAATCTCTTGGCATTTCTCATGAGCTGAGCTATCCTTAACAATTTTGTTTACCTTTTAAAATATAAAAATAGTATTATTATTCACATTAAAATCATGTGTTGATAGTTACAATTACAAAATTAATTGCATTACAAAATTATTTCCCAGACCTCCGCAAAACACTAATCTGCCCTGACAATAACCAATCAGTTAACAATATATATCTAATTAAAGCTCGTAAGCCCCTCAGCAAATGCCTTAAGACCATCATTTGTTGATTTTATATTTAATCAAAATCCAATTGGTTTGATTTTCCTGAATGCCAAGTAGCCAATAATAAAACAGCAATAATTTCAATCAATATTCTTTATATGTGTATTTAGCATCCTTAAAAGCAAATTAACATTTATTCTAGTCTAACTAAGCTTGAGTGCATATCACAAACGTATTTATTATGGTTTTTAATTAACACCTATCGAGTTTCTCCAATTGGAAAGGATGTCGGACGGAGGATCCTTGGCAGCTAGTTGGAAGCTTGTTCTTGGTAGCTGGCACGCAACTCGATTCGATTCGCAGCTCCATTCATTGAGTTTTATTCATTCATTCAACTACCGGTTTTTCTTTCTTTGCTGTGGCAGAAGTGACTGTTGTTTACGGGTTGCCTTGGGATGTCGCTGATTCTGTGATTGTTGGTAACAGCTCCTTTCTGGCGACACTGCAGCAATTATTTGACTTTTGAAGATGTGGATAGCTTAAGCTCCTATTTCCTTGATTCTATTTGAGTTTTAAAGATGTTGCTGAGGGAAGTGGCTGCTTCTAAAGGACTTTCTGATGAAACAATCCTTATAGCTGAAGCTGTAGATACTAGATGTTGCTTGGATTTAGCTTGAAGTTAATTCTGCACCAGATGCTGCTGCATCTTTAATCTTTCTTCTTGGCTGCTACTGCTGATATTTGAGCTCTCAGAGCTGCTGCTCCCAAAGCTGAAGCGGCTTCTCCTACTGTTGCTGCTGCTCTTGATTTTGCTCCTCCTCCTCTTGCTTCTCCTCCTGCCGTTGCTGCTACTGCGAGTGCCAATAGAAGCTGCCCGCTGCCGTCTCCAGGCAGATAACCAAGTGCTCCTCCATACCAGCCTGTGTGGCCATCAGCATTCGCTCGTTGGCCTGGTTCTGGGCAATCTCCTCCAGACTGTCGTACCGCTGACTGTCGCTATGCGAGCTGCTGCTGCTCTTGCCAAAACGCTGCAGCATTTTGGCCAATAAATTCTTAACTTTCGACATGATTATCTTCGAGTTTCACTTTTCTAAATCAGAGTTCTCAACGCTGTGAGTGGCGAATTTCAACTGTTGTGGTCTGGCGGCAAGTGTCTGGCTTTTATAGCTCAGGCCACAAGGATAGCCACCACCCAAAAAACCACCAACCACCCAACAGAAGACAACAAGTGCCACATGTGCCCGCCACATGTCCAAACTCTGCGCAGGAGCGGCAGCTTCATCCCGCGCCAGCCACGCTTTCGAAGCAAGCTCAACACGTGCAGGATAATCTCGTTTACCCCCGACTCCTGGCGTACTCCTTCTCCCCCACCTCCCCAGCCTCGTTGTTTTTTTTCGGTTTCAATGCAGAGTAAATATTGAGAGCGCTGAGCAGTTGTGGTTCCCATGGATAAGGTTCGATGAAGGGCCCGGCCTGTGTGTGTCTCTGCCTTCCCCTATCCTGCGAGCATCTCGTTTTTTGAGGCTAGGGGAAAAAGTATCCCACGGTTCGAGTGGCAGCTGTTTGCAATTTAGGCCACAGCCCCGCTCACTTCGTTGTCTCAGTGCTGATGGTGGTGGTGGTGGTGGTTGTTCCTGGCCTGGCCTGGCCTTATATTTATGGTTGCTGCTGCTGTTGCCCCTTTTGACACATATTGCACTTGCTGCTGCTGCTGCTGCTGTGGCTGCTGCTGGGCGAAAGCCGAGTTGTTTCAACTTTGCTTAATTGCTTCGCCCGCCGCCGGGTCACGCGTCCGTTGCTCAATCGCTTTCCACCTGATTGATGTTTGCTTTTGGGCGGCCTGGAAAAAGCTTGGCGGCTGGCAAACGCGTGGCCAGCGACAAGTGCCTGCTCCTCTGATTGGACGTGGGCCAGTCACGTGCTTGGACACCGACCAACGATTCCCATCCGCAAGGTGTCCTCAGTGATAGACCTTTAATTGAATTGCATTTATCTGGGATCATAATATGAAGTGTTTGCCACCCAAAAGAGGGAGGGGTAGGATTGGTCTGTTGGGCGAAGAGGGTTGGTCCTTGGCACGAGCTGTGTATGAAGTGTGTTTTGAGGTTGATTATATTCCCCGAGTCAAAGGTAATTGAATGCAAAGTGAATAGGGATTTCACTGGATGGGTTTGTGTTGAAGGAAATGATTGTTTCAATTAGATCACCATTTAGGAAGAAGCGTTTAGAGTATTCAGGAGCTACCTGGTTATATTCCTTAGTAATGAGAGGGACTTTATCCAAGAGGCTCAACAGGCTTGCCCTTAATCTTTGCTCCTTCAATAATTTGAAGTTTTTAGATGAGATTCAGAGAAAAAGAATAAAGAAAAAGCAATTCTCAAGAGGCTCTTAAAAAGGTTCAGGATCTTTATATATAAATTATATCTTCGATTCTTTAAAAGATCTTAAAGGGACTACAAATTTATTATTGTGTTTTCGATTTCCAAATAGCTTCTAATTAGCTTTAATTTACACTTTTCCGTGGGAATTTAAGTTCTTTAAAGGCAATACTCAAATATTTATATTTAAACAAGAACCACAAATGACTTTAGTTCTTATTTGTTTAGAAACCGAAAGTACAAAGTTGTTCTCTTACCAATCTAACATCTTGTTAAGATATTTTCCCATGGCGTTCTTAATACAACATTAACACCAGGAAGTGGCTATTCATCTTTAAGCCAACTCTGAGTCATTCTAAGTATCCCATGGATCGTTGGCTCGTTGCTAATGTCTCGCAACAATTGTCCACTTATCGTGCAGCTAATTTATAGCTGGACAAATATTTGCCATCAACATTTACCTGACAAACAAACTGGTGGTCGGGCATAAATAAATCCCTCAAAGGATTGGTTTCCCCCCCATCGCCACCACTTGTCTTGGCAACATAATTCGAGCGAGTGGATCACTGATATCCAACCAGCTCCAAGCTGTCAGCCGGCTACTGGGGATTCTCACTCACCTTGTCGCGGGACCCATTAATGTTTTGATTGCCCATTGACAAGCCAAGAGCCAGGGACTCTGGCTTTGCCTCCGACTCCCCTTGGAAGCCCCCGGAGCTGCAATCAATGACAGAGTGCTCGTTAAACTTCTTCTGCGGGTGCGTTCGTTCAATTAGCCCATGTCGTAAACTACAAATAACTATTGCGTACAAGTTCCACGGAATCTGGCAGATGATGCACAGAGAGAAATTTCATTAAATTAAGCTTTAAATTATATTAAAAATTTAAAGTTATTATCAAATTTCAATGAATAAAACTCAATAACCTTTCATCTGTTTAACCTGCAACTCTAAGGCTCTGACTTTGGTTAAGCCAGCTTTAAGTTATCACAAAATCAGGTCCATTTCTTGCCGTGCTTCTTGGCTTATACTCATTAAGCCCACCGACTGGTAGCCGGCAATTTAAATTAAACAATCGTCAATGACGGCGACAAGAGTGAAAAACTAAAGTAAAGCAGCCGGCAATCAGTCGGGACGTCAATCCGTAGGTCAGTCAAGTCAGTTGGCCCATCAGTCAGCCAGTCATTCAGTCAGTCAGCTAGTCAGCCAGTCGGCAGTCAGTCACACGACGATTGCTACTTGGGCTGATAATAAGCGTCGCGCCGGCGCAATAAATGTGTGCCGACAGCAGACAGCCGACGGAGTGGAGTGGAGTGCCCTCATCTGGTTGTTGCTTCTGTGTTGCCGAGTGCCTCGGTGTTGGTGTCTGTAATCGTAACCATATAAGCGTCTTAAATGGCAGGTGTGCACATCGCGTGGGAAACACACGACGCGTCTCGAGCGGTTCTCACGATATGAAAATCGAGCAAAACACAGACCGAAAGAGGGACCCGTGAAGACCCCTCAATCTATCCACTTTCTCGGGATCCGAGTTGGATCTGGAATGGGAATTGGGGTTACCCATTAAGGGTTGTTCCTTAATATCAGGCCAGGATTAATGTGCTGAGAAGGGATCTCCATTTAGAAAAAAGGATTTAAGTGCTTGTTTGTAGGAAACTCAAGATTATATAGTTTTTATCATAAAGGAAGGGCAGCGTTAATTTGGAAAGTCATATCGGGGTTAAGAACTAATGTGATTAAGGGAATCAAAATAATGTTTTTCTTTGGCAGTTTAAAGTTGAGGAATTGTTACTTAAATAAAATATGGAATAACAGATTTATAATAATAATTAAAACACATATAAAAAATATTCTAAATATAAATTACAATCATTATATTTTTCCTAAAATAAAGAGTAAAAAAAAGAGTAAATTTCGTACTTTTTTATAAACATTTTAAAATATTTTTTGTATATTAAGGAATCAGGAAAAACAAACCTCTATTAAACTATCCCTCATCCTTTGCAAGGATCCTCTCAACGATCAAAAAAATCAGTTAGCCACAAACAAGACAATTACAATTACAATTTTACCCAGTTTGATTTTCATTTGTTGGCCCAAACCGAATCAGTTTGTCGCAGACAATTGGGTCTTATCCCAGAACTACTATTGCCTGGACCACGTTCTCACGTCTTGGCCAGCATTTTACGGTTTAATTGCAGCTACAAAAGGAGCCAGGATCAGGACACACACTCCTTCTCCACCTCCTCCTCTACTCCTTGGCTAGACAATTGAAAGGAGCACACAACGCACACAAAAGGACCCAAGAAGAGACCCAAAACTACAGCCAAACGATTTCCTTTCCCACGCACGCACAGCAATAAGATTTCCAGATCTCTCCACGGTGCCCGCAGGTAGCAGGTCCTCCAGCAAGGACCTTCTCTCGCTGCGGGTATAAAAGCCGGTGCAGCCATCGAACCCAGCATCATTCGAGCAGCATCCTGCAATCAGTCCACACACATCCACAGCTCGCTCAGTTCCACAAAACGAACCCGAAAACGAAATATAATAAAAATGGCTCCTCAGACCAGCAACGAGACCCAATTCGTGTCGAAGACCCAGCACTATCTGAAGGTGAAGAAGCCCCTCTTGGAGCGCCAGCGACGTGCCCGCATGAACAAGTGCCTGGACACCCTGAAGACACTTGTGGCCGAGTTCCAGGGCGACGACGCCATCCTCCGCCTGGATAAAGCCGAGATGCTGGAAGCCGCCCTGGTCTTTATGCGCAAACAGGTCGTGGCCCAACAGGCGCCGGTGGCCCCCCTGCCCATGGACAGCTTCAAGAACGGCTACATGAACGCCGTCAGCGAGATCTCCCGTGTGATGGCCTGCACCCCGGCCATGAGCGTCGAAGTGGGCAAGACGGTGATGACGCACCTGGGCGTGGAGTTCCAGCGCATGCTGCAGGCCGATCAGCAGTCAGCTTCCGCAACCACCTCCCAATTGGAGACCGCCTCCCGTCCCATCAGTCCCGCCTCCTCGGGCTATCACAGCGACACCGAGGAATCCGAGGCCGCCGTCAGCCCCCAGCCCAACCAGTCGGCCAGCATGTGGCGCCCCTGGTAAATCATCCTCGACCAGCAGCAGCAACTCTGAATCCTGTCTTCCATCAGCAACTTCTTCAACAACGAATCATGTCTTCCAATTGAATCGTTAACACTGTGATAACAGCTTTACCTAGGACATAAGCACGCCGCCAGCTTTAATAGTTCATTAAGATTTAGACCATAAAAAACACTCAAGAAAGCTTTAATAGTTATAAATAAAAATATTATACAAAAAACTATATATTTTGACTTGATTATTTAGCAAGGAACTTGATGGGGTTTTATTTTTTTACACTTTTCAGAATTTGATGGTTAACTGTCTAGAAAATCTTCAGTATAAGCATCATATTTTAAGCATTTAAGTAACTTACAATATGAATTAAGAAATGCTTAAATATTTAAAACATAACATTATAAATTTATAGCACATATTATGGGGCAATATTTCCCTGACAGCAATTTATGTCACAATCAATCAAGAAATTGGAGGAGAAATAATATGTCGATTTTAAAATTGAGTAACAAAATTCATGATATTTAATTAAATATAATGGAGGATAAATCTCAGCTCTTTAATCATAATAAATATATATTACAAAAAAAGAATAAAACTGATTTCAATAATCATAATAAAAATATAATTTAAAATAGAATACAACTGATTATAAAAATCAGTTTTAGCCTCTCTCTATAATCAGTTTTATCTTATTTTTTATGCATTACAAAATATTTAATAACTAAATTCTATAAGGATAAAATATTAACAAGCATAAAAATATAATAATGCAATATGTTAACTTTTAAATTATTGTATTGTAAATTTACAATTTAAGCATGCACTAAATTCTCAATTGATTTATTTAATAGTTAAGATTTTATAGTGTTTTTAGTCATAGTTTTTTTAAACATATATTGACTATAAATTATAAAGCATACCAAATTCATTTGTCCTTTTGGCCATTTCCAAGAATAAAGATTCTTCTCAAACAAAAAAATAAAGTTGTCAGATTTTAATGCTTCTAATTAGTTGTGTGAAATTCACATTGTAAATATAAAAATACAAAAAACTCTTGTAATTTCCACTGTGAACATATGTAAATACCAGCATAATTATCTTCCACAAAGATTCCTGCTCGGCTTGCATGGAAAATTGAAGAATATGTTTACCCCTTGTAGAGCAACGCAATTCATTGAAATAATTACTCCGTTTCAAGTGTAAAGGGCTCACATTAGCCATTCCTCCCCTCCCAACCTCGCCGTAGATCCAAACAAAGTCTGCTTTGGGACCTCCCCAGCGGAGCTGTCGTCCTCCCCCGGGTCCAAGTAGGAGGTCCCTTAAAGCGAGACAAACCCCTGGCCAGCGACGCCCCCGAGTGGCGGAGACAAAAAAATATAACAAAAAAAGAAAAATGGAAAAACTGAGACCTGTCTACGCCTCGATCAACAGCTTAACACCGCAGTGGTGCACGTGTTGCTGGGTGTCATCGAATCTGCATACTCCCCGAACCCCTGGACAGGCTCACATATCGTCATTGTATTACTTTCAGTCGGGGGGAGGTTCCCCTGGCCATCGAGTTAGCCCTCAATTACGACCCCTTTTGTCCGCTGCACGTGCACTGCGCTGAGTGATGGGCGGGTACGGGTGATCGGGCAACGGGATCCCGGTAATTGAGGAACGCAGCAAGGATATCCTAAACCAACACGATATTCAGATTCCTGGAACTGGCCTCCCGCATATGCATATGCATATGCGATCCATCGCACATACTAATTTGTAAACTAAAAAATAAAACCAAACATAAAAGGTTTTCGAAAATGTCGCGCTGTCTCGTGTCAAGTGCAGGGACGACGACAATGTCCCTCTGTGTAATCCGATGACAAAAAGGACCCCACATGTGTGTTGTATCACCGCACTTATTACTGTCTGTGTTATTTTATAATTATAAAACCAAAGAAACCGCCACGAGGGTCGAACGGATCGTATTTAAATTTTAGTTATGCCTTAATACCCTCTAAATAGGCTGCAGAATTTGGGAATGCTTTGCTATAGAGTTTTATTTTATAATTTAGGATCTTTATTATAAATTCTATATCTTTAATATATATTATTTATTAAATTAAAATATACATATTTATTCAGATTATTAATCTTTATCTAAAACCTTTAAAGCTGTTATTGCATTTTAATATCAAATGTAATTTTATTTTCTTGTAGAAACAAATCTCATTTGTAAAACAATTAAAAAAGCAATCTATTTAAAAATTAATGAAGCTTGAAAATAGAGTAAATTAATTCTTTTTTTGTAGACAATATATTTATGTATAAATAAAATAAATATAAGCTGGGAATTTGATTATAAAATAACCCAATTTATGTGTAACTTTGTGGCTTTTGTTTTAGGATTGCCTTGATATCCTCAGGGAATCTTTTCATTTATTTGATTCATTAGCTTTAAATTTCATTTAGAATTAATTTTTAGCTGGTAAATAGAAAGATTCACTAATTATTCCTTAAATTATTCTTAGAGGTCACCCAAAGTTCGAGTTAATAAACATTTTTAAAGGAATCTAGCCATGTTCTATGTGATTGTTATGTTAACTGATCGTCACATGTGACGCTCAAGTGTAGGACTGTAGGTCAGCCTAGGCATTTAGCTCATCCCAAACCCGAGGCTCATCCTATTTCTGTGCCATGTCTGTGGCTCATCCCATACCCCACCTCCCTCAGCGTGGCTCAAGAGAGGCTCAGCTCGACTCGTCTTACGTTCAACGGAATTTTTCGCACGCCTCGTTTGATGTTCACGCTGCTGACCACGGAGAATGTAAACGGAAATACCGTAACAGATTCGGGCAGTTAGCACATCCTCTCGTCCGCATCCTCGCGGGTGTGGAAAGTCCCGTGTCCTGTGTAACTGGACCTGCGGAATTTTATTTGTTGGAACTAGCAGGAGGAGAAGGAGGAATGGTCAGAAAACAACCTCAATGATCGATGGCATGGGCTTTCCCCCGCTGCAAATCGCTGCACATGTGTGAAATGTTCACGTTCGCAAGTTGCTCACGTTGTAGGTGGATGACCAGATGACCAGATGGGTGGATGTGGACCAAGGGACGTGCTCTCGTAGCAGTAACACCCTGCTGCGAGTGAAACGAGGTCGTCACGTGTACAAATACGATCATTCCCACCCCCCTTGGGATTTGGAAAGACAATGGAGTGCCAGGGTCAGGTTGATTTTATTTTTCTTTCCCTATTTTCTATTTTATTTTTTGTTTTTTTGTGTGCGTCGAGCTAATCTACAGTTTTGGGACCTTAAGTGATCGGCCGGCGATAAGAAATCAGTGCACGTGTTCAACCAAAGATTTCCGTGGAAGATACACTCGCACAAAGGCCACGGAGGGAAATGGAAGGCACCACAGTAGTCACCACCAGAGAAAGAAAAATCGTTGGGACCCCCAGCGGGGCCTTAGTTTTGGTTTCCCAACCGAAATGGTTAACTATTTTTATTTGTTTTGGGCCTGCACGTGGGCACACAATAAAAATCGAAACGAAAAAAAAGAGATTCAAAACAAAACATAGCCCGAGGAGGAACACTGAAATCTGGGGGCAATGAGTCAACCGAAAATAACCAGGACCAAAAAACACAATTAGATCGACACAATCCGTGCATAATAAGGTCCAAATAATGCGGTAGCATGAGTCAACCGAAAAGCGGAGCGAGGACTCGGACTCCGACTCGGACCCTGATTATGTTTTGGGTTCGGACGAAATGTCCAAGGCAATAAAGGGACAATTTCCAAGAAGTAATCCAATAATTTGGTACTGTTGATCCAGCAAAGGATATTGAATAGATTGAAGATAAAACCCCACAGATTTTTATAGAAATATTCTGCCTCTCAATCAAAGCCACTTTGTGGCAGATTGTGGTGCCTGGATTTTATAGCTCTTAATTCTGTGCATATATGGGGCAGGTTTCTATGGGCTTTGTTAGCTTTGTTTCTTAAAATATCTTATTCGGAATTGAGCTGAAATAAAATTAAATAAAGACATTTGGAAAGTATGTTTGAAAGGGATTAAGTTTGTAATGCAATTGTTATTTATTGTAGATTTTATAAGGCAGAATCATAGCTTTTATTTAAGTAAAAAAACTAAATTTAAAATGCCTTTTAAAACCAGGAAATGTTAGTATTGAAACTTCTTGAGTTGGCTTATTTTTATTGTAGATATTATGAGAGTTAATTATAGCTTTTATTGAATTAAAAATTGCCTTAGTAAAACTATACAATATTAGCATTGAAAATTCATGAATCGATTTGTGTTTACATTTTTAAGAGTAATTTTTAAATGTCCAAGGCAATAAAGGGACAATTTCCAAGAAGTAATCCAATAATTTGGTACTGTTGATCCAGCAAAGGATATTGAATAGATTGAAGATAAAACCCCACAGATTTTTATAGAAATATTCTGCCTCTCAATCAAAGCCACTTTGTGGCAGATTGTGGTGCCTGGATTTTATAGCTCTTAATTCTGTGCATATATGGGGCAGGTTTCTATGGGCTTTGTTAGCTTTGTTTCTTAAAATATCTTATTCGGAATTGAGCTGAAATAAAATTAAATAAAGACATTTGGAAAGTATGTTTGAAAGGGATTAAGTTTGTAATGCAATTGTTATTTATTGTAGATTTTATAAGGCAGAATCATAGCTTTTATTTAAGTAAAAAAACTAAATTTAAAATGCCTTTTAAAACCAGGAAATGTTAGTATTGAAACTTCTTGAGTTGGCTTATTTTTATTGTAGATATTATGAGAGTTAATTATAGCTTTTATTGAATTAAAAATTGCCTTAGTAAAACTATACAATATTAGCATTGAAAATTCATGAATCGATTTGTGTTTACATTTTTAAGAGTAATTTTTAAATGAATTATAAATTTATGAATTTAAATAAATAAATATAAAAAATTTAAATAAGTTTATTCTGTGTACAAAATTCTTATTTAAATTAACTATATTTCATGGTGTTTCATACCTTATACTTACTATTTATATCCTTTAGTTTACCCTATAATAATTCTTAATTCGTATTCATCATTTAACTCTAATTTTGGATTGGTTAAAAACCCCTTAAAAATCTCCCAGGATCCCTGTAGCAATTATCCCCCAACCTCTGCATCCACACTCATCGATCTATAACCCAAACCAAATCAATATCCCACAAAGGCCCAACCAAGTAATCATCATCACCTCAGCAGAGGATCAATAGATCCCCAGAATCCAGGACGAACTGTTAACGCCAGCCTACAACTTTTCACCGAGCTCACAAGATCTCGCTGCTTAATTTGTCCCAACTCACGCCGGGTTCCAAATATTTATGGCCAAGTCAAAGGACAATCCATTAAGTACGCCAGAGATATCCAAGAAGGAGCAGATAAAAACACAGAGGGATCCTGGGAACCGTCTTGGCTTCAGCGCCTCACGCGCCATCACGTGTCCAATGCCAACCCAAAGCGAAAAAAAAGGAACCACAAAAAGAGGGACAAACGCTCGCTGTGCGTGTGCTCCTCCAGCGTGATCCTCGTGGTCCTCCTCCGCCTCCCTGTCTTATTATTCTTCCTTTTTTTTACTCATCGCACAGGCATAGTCTCTGCCCCTCAATAAGCAACGCGCTGGTCCCCTGCTAATTGTGTGCCATCAGCAACAGAAATTAAAAGCAACTCCTTCCTCGACGATCCTTGTCCTCCAGCCCCAGCTCCCTCCGACCATTATTTATGCCCCGTCTCGCCTCCACATACAATTTGATAAATTTCAAATTACAGCGCATTAAACGAGGAGGAGGACGGAGACGGAGGATCCTCAGATTGTTTGCCTATTGAGCTATGTGATCCTCGGGTTCAGTTCGGGGCAGCTCTTAATTGTTTGCCTCCGTTCGAGCGTTGAAAATTGAAAATATTCTCCCACGTTCCCGAGCTGCACACGTGTTCGAGAAATCGAAAAGGGATTTTCCCCGCCCCCGATCCCCGTTCTCTGTTCCCCAGCATCGTGCATCCCCCTCGCACGCACATCCTTGATAAGATAAGTGCACATAAAAACCAAAAGTGATCAGCAGAAACGGGGAACAACAAAATAAGGAGGAAAAAAACGAATCTCCTTTTCAAAAAGGATCCTTTCGAGACTGTGGGAACTGGTAGAAAGTCTCGTTTCTCACGATCCTGCAGCAGGATAAAATTGCCCGAACCGCCAGCAGGTGCGAGCGGTGCCGAGCGACATGCCGTCACACTCCGACGCACGCAGGTTAATGCCGATGCAGTCCCTTTTTCGAAAGACCAGAAAAAACACACCTGCCGTTTTTGTTGTTGCCTCGCCTTGTGTATAGGATTTTCTGAACACGTATCCTTGTAGTTTCCCACACTCGGTGTTTTGTGACCTGCTTGGGCTCGGGTTTCTCCCTCGTCCTGCGGGTATAAAAGGCCCCGAGTTCGGAGGATCAGACATCATTCGAGCTCAACGCTTCGTACAGTAAACATCATCAGCACATCCAACCAACTCACAAAACTCCACACAAAATGTGCCAGAACAAGACCAACACCGCCAACACCATGACCATCAAGTCGAACAAGAAGCTGTCCTACAGCGTCAAGAAGCTGCTCCAGAAGATCTTCAAGCAGCAGCAGCAGGTCCAGCAGGAGGAGGAGCAGAACCTCAAGAACACCATCAAGGCCAACTCCCTGGAATCCCTCGAATCCATCGAGAACAGCCGCAACGCCTCGCTGGAGTGCGCCTCCCTCGAGTCCTTCGAGAACGAGGCCAACGAGCGCCTCTCCCAGTCCTGCGACATGGAGGACTACGAGTTCGAGCAACTGCCCACCGTGCCCGTTCACTTCGTCCGCACCGCCCACGGCACCTTCTTCTGGACCGCCGTCTCCGATCTGCCCGCCGACAACGATCTCGTCGAGCCCCTCGCCTGCTGCACTGCCAACGAGGTGGCCGTCGCCCAGTTCCAGGATCGTTGGGTTCAGGCCTAAGCGAAACGACTCCAACTCGCAACCATGTCTTCCAAGATGGGATATCCAGCTTTAAACCACGTCTTCCGTTAATTTTTGACAACCTTCCACAAAAATTAACTCGCAAGCCGATCAACTCAAGCTTTACAAAATTGTGATAATTTTTTTACATTTACAAACAAAAAAAACAAAACACAAATCAAAATATATATACAATTTAAAAGAAATTCCCATTGCTTTTTATTTCAATTTTTATCTTAAAACATTTCAGCACAATTAAAATAATTAAAGGGAATTTAAATCCCTTTGGGGAACTTCAGCCGCAACACAAATTCTGATACATTTGACTCAACAATCTCTCCGAATACCCAAAACAATGGCTGATAAATCAGAATTTCCTGGCAACAATTTTCCGTTTTACAAATCAACAACAAGACACGAAACAAATAGGCAGCCAGAGATCCTTTGTTAATTGGCATGACTCATGGAACCCTAATCCGATTCGATCCTGAACCTTTTCTCAGGTCTTATTGTTGATCAATTTACCTGCCAGCAGGTAGGAAGATACAGATAATCGGGGGTAGTTTGGCCTGTTGCTTTTTTTGTTGGCTGCACTTCCAACCAGTTTCCAGTGCGTGCAGGTAGAGCGATTTTGTTGATGGCCGATCAGATTGTTGGAGATCGGGACTCGGACTCGAGCTCCAATTAGAAGATCTGTGAATGAATCGGGGTGAAGGTGGAAAAGTGTTGCATATGTTGAGGCTGAATCAGCTTCCAATTAACAATTAAGGTGTGATTAAGTCATTAATTTGGGGGGATAATTAGAAGCGAGAGATAAATATTAACATTTATTATATTAAAAATATAAAGAAAATATTACAAATCCTTAGTTTAACATTCTAGCAAAGAGATTGAATTGATTGATTGAAATTAATGGAAATATTAGTATTAATATAAAAGAAACTATACTTCAATAAATTCTCATAATAAATTTGGGATAATTATAGGTTGTAAATCTTATTTTTGTTTTGTTAATGGAAGGCGGCTTTAACTTTAATGTTTATTAACATTTACCGACGGCTTTAACTTACATTTAGTAAAATCTTTACATTTATTTTAGGCAAAAATTTCGGTTATTTCAGAAGACTTTTATATGTTTATTTATCTGAAATATAAGCAAAGAATTCATTGAACTTTATTGCCTTGCTTAATTCCAATAGATTCTAAAATTCAATTCATTTAAAAACTCCCAAAGAAACCTCTACTAATCCCCTTCATCTCCCACCAAAAATAATAAAGAAATTTATTTACTTTTGTATATTTTTTTCATTTATTTTGAGTTTGCAAATTATATATGTTTTTGATTTTGTTTCTCCACAGTTAACCATAAATTAACATTTATAAATTATTTAAAGCTTAACATAGGCATCTAAACAATTAAGAGAGCGCAACGAACTAATGAACTTAGGAAACGTTTTGCGGTAGGAAATCGGCGCACTCGAAAATATTCACTGGATCGATCGATCGTAAATTAGTTATCATATCACAGTTGAGATTAAACAATTATCGTAGCTAAAACTAGAAGTATTTCAAAACCAATTTGAGGCCGATTAGCGAATCGACCACAAATGTACTTTGTTTTCGTTATGATTTACTTTGGAAGACAACGGATCCTGTTGCTTGAACGGTTAATAGCCATTTTTTGGGTTGCGGTCGTAATACTAAGATAGGATCTAGAGGGCGTTACCAGGGCCTCCAGACGGGCTCCGAGGCGCCGGACTCCTGCGAGCTGACCGACGCCGTCTCGGACATTGCGGCTCCGTCGACGGAGGTCACATCGATCAGTTCGTCCTTGGTGGTTAGGAAGGCACCGTAGCTGGCGGCGGCAGCGGCGGCCGTCGGTCCATAGCCACTCAACAGTGGAAAGGACAAGCGGCCCAGAGATTGCTGTTGTTGTTGCTGCTGCTGCTGGTGTTGGTGCTGTTGCTGCTGTTGCTGGAGTAACTGCGTCTGCAGCTCGATTAGTCGCGTCGAGAGAAATTTCATAATCTTGCGACCAATCTCATCGGTTTGCTGGGTCTGAAGGAGGACCTGTGTAATCTGATCGGCGGCATGCACGTAGCCGGAACGAAAGGACTCCACGTGGGCGGTGCTGGTGGCGCTGGGCGGGCTACTGCCTCCGGCAACTGCCTGCAGGGAGAGGCCTCCGCGTTGCTTCAGCTTCCGCATGTGGTCCACCGTCAGCTCCAGGATGTCGGCCTTCTCCAGCCGCGTCACATGCTCGCCCTCCTGCTGCAGGCATTCCACCATCAGGTCCTTGAGGTCATCCAGGCACTTGTTGATCCTGGCCCGGCGCTTGCGCTCCAGCAGCGGCTTCATCACCTTGCGGTACTGATACGTCTTGGACATCTCCATGACCATGATCGGTTGGCTTCGGTTTTCCGGCTCAATTTGGCTCTTCGAAGGACTGTTCTTTTGGCTTTCTTAGATCGCTCGAGGGCACATTATCACGTCCGATTTCGGTCGGTTTCATATGGGTTTCAACGAGACTGTTGCACGGTGGTGCGTTCAACAGGCGGCACTTTTACGAAATGAGTGCCAAACTAGTTCCCAGCCCTACTTTTATACGACCCGTGTGCCAGCCACAGCCACAGCCACAGCCAGAGCCGCAGCCACTCTCCCGGATCGCAGCTCTCGTGTCCACAAAGCTCCCGCATGATCACACACACACACAGAGACACGTTCCCAGGCTCTCCGGCCCGAGCCGAACTCGGTCTCGGATCGGTAGCGGCGCTCAGCAGCGGCACAAAGAGAGGCTACTGTAAGCCGCCACGGCGCTGGGGTTGGATTTGGATCGTCTGCGGAGCCACAGTGGGTCCGGATTAAATATATATAGATATATGTTGCATGAAATTACAAAAGAATAAGGGTTTTTATTTTGGTAAGGATCTTGGATTTGGGAATGTAGTCTATACTGGAAGTATTGTATTTGAAAGTGCAATGATTAGACTTCGAGTCACGTAAAGTCCTTTAAAATAAAAAAGAAGAACACTTAAAACATAAAGATAATTTAAAATAATATTAAGTAAAGCTAAGCTATCATGACATGTACTTATTTTTTCATAGATTTTTTATATTTTTAGAATTTTTGTTCATAAATTTTCTTTTGGAAGAAAGTATCTTTGTATCTTAGTGCCTAGAAACACATTTTTTCTAACACAGAATTTTATATACAAATTAAAACTACAAAATATTAATTTTACTTGCAGTAATATATAAAAATATCAAAGATACTAGGAGAATCTGGTTTTAATTTGTAGTAATTCAAGACCCCATCTTTATTTTCGTTTAACCCTGAAAAGTAGACTATGAAAAGTGATATAAACCAAAAGAATGTTAAAATCCTATTATTTTTATTACCAAGAAGATAATATTGTATCTATTTCATCCCCTGATGCAAGTATATTTTTGATCAAAAAGATCTTGCTCCACGGTGCTCGAGAGAGCGAGCGTGCTACAAGTGCCTCTGCATCTGAAAAAGTATCTTTGCCTCTGGCTGTGCCCTGGCGCGCGTCGTCTTCAATTGATTGCAGTCCCACAGAGAGCGAGGGAGAGAGATGGGGAGCTGTGGACTCCACTCGGATTGGATCTCATTCTCACCAACTGCGCGTGGCTCTCAGGCGTTCTCCCCATGGGCCCCCCACTGCCTGGCCCCCGCGCTGCCCGCACCCATGTCATACTTATTGTCAATGATGACAGTGCTCGGCTCCCATTCGCCGTTCGTCGAAGTCGATCTGCCGCTCGCTCGCACCTACAAGGAGACTTGGGGGAGCCTACCACCGACTACTGTGACTGTGGGGTGTGTGTGTGCGAGTGTGCCAGCTAGGGTACCACTCTCAATGTGTGTGTGTGTGTGTGTGGTGCCTACTTTACGAGACCGTGGGAAACAGATTTGTCGTGTGTTTCCCACACGTTGGACGGATGGCTGGATTGTGATGCGATCCGATGGATTGCTGAAATGTTGTTGCTGCTCCGGCTGTTTGTGTTGTTGCTTTTGTTGTTGCTTTAGCTGCTGGTTGATTTCAAGCGGGTTGACTTTTCAGTCCAGCAATGAGGGGGGCAGTGGGCGACCGGGGAGTGGGTTAAGAGGGGGGAGAACAGGGGCCTTAACTCGCGCAATTATGTCGCATGCTTGGCTGATGATGATGACTGCGACAACTGCACAGAGAGAAATTTAATTGGCCTAAAAGGGGGGAGTTAGGGGAGTTAGGATTTGGTATTAAAGAAGGATAAAGCTGTCGTAGGGATTATCTTTTAGGAAGAGTTAGTTTTTATAGTTTAATTTTAATGTTTTTTACAATTTCTAGAATGCCTTTGAGTGATATTTTCTTTATTATATTGAAATTATTTAATTGGCACAAAAAAAGAGTACTAAAAATTCTTTAAAAAATATTTTAAGATATCTATGTATTTATATCAATGAAATTAATAAGTTAAGGTTTAAAACATGCATTCTTTAGCTATTTAATTTATACAAAAATTATATAGAAATCGGTTCTCATTATCCCGAAGACCCGTTAGATTTCTATTTAAATTAATATTTTATTTCGAGTAAAGTAAACTTATAAAATTATTTATAAATATAAATCAACCTCTCTAAGTTCCTAAAACCTTTAATTTCTCAAATAACAATTATAATTCACTTTTTTAATTTAATTTAAAATATTTAGCTAATCAACTTTAAAGAATAGGCTTTTAAATATTCAAAAACGTTTACAAAAGTGATTCTAAGAAATCAATACTCTCCAAAATTTTCTCTCTGTGCACAACCACTATGATGGCTTTGGCTTTGGCTTGACTTTTCGTTGAAGCGTATCGATTAAGTGTAACAGTTTCGCTATCTCGGCGCACTGGGGGTTCCGAAAAACTCAGTTTTATTTTCCTTTTTTGCATACATAGAGGCCCCATAGGAATAGCAAACCCTTTGGGGGAATCGTCATAAACTTGGACATCCGGTTGTCGTTCTAAGATTCGTCTTTCGCCCGCCTCATATATACAATTTTTTAATTCGCTGATCTCAGGGCTACTGGTCAGCACAGAGTGTATAAAATGTTGCCTGGTTTTTTATGTGCGTCGCTCTTTATTCGCAGCCAGCTGCCGTTCGGGCTGGGCTTTATCGCCGTGGCGGCAATATGACACTTGTGGTTGGACGCCTCGAAGTTATTTTTTTTATTATTTGCGGCCTGAGCTGGGACTGGAGACTGGGGCTTTTTTGCCTGGCTAAGCATTTCCCATGATGCTGCAGAATCGCTCTGTTTGTTTGTTTGTCTTCTGGCCCTGACTTCCGTTAGCCGTTTGCCGGCCATTCGGCATTCGGGTCTCGGATCTCGGCTTTCTGCTGACTGCTCACTGATCACTGATCACAGCTCACTGCTGGCCACAACAATTAAGCATCTCAAGGCATCGCTGCGATGGCTCGCCTTTCAAGATGCCTCCTCAACTTTCAACTTGGCCGGCACACGTGGCGTATGAGCAATGCGAATATGCAAAATAATCATCGCAGACGAACCGCAAAGCCATTTTCGACTAACCTCAATGCACACTAATTGCTTGTCATATGTGACCGTCCGCATGTCTGTCCGCGACGTATATATAGTATATAGTTTTGCTAAAGAAAAAAAACTTGTTGCCATCGCCAGTCGTGTGAACCAAAAGCTTAAAAGCCAAATAGTTGGCGATGGGTAAATTTCATGTTAAGTGGCCACAGAGCAGCGAATGGGAGATGCTCTCAGGAGGAGGGAGTTCTTAAATGTTTACAAAATTATTATAAAATAATTAAAACAAATAAATATATTCAAAACCCTAAAATATATTGGTAGAATTTGTACCTAAACATATCTAATTTATAAACAATTATATATCAAAGCTAAAAAAATATATTTAAACTTAATAATTCCATTTATTTAAATTCCTAGAAACTCCACAATCATTTTAAGCTTCCTGGCACATCCTGTCATCATAAAACCCTCCTAAGAGCAGTGTATAAACGCCAAACTCCAAGTGTCTGTCTCTGAAAAGGCGCAAGCCCCGGCACAAGCTTGGAAGTCGAAGTCGCAGCTGAGGCTCGATCGCGGATTCAGATTCGCAGTTCGACTTCAAGTCGAAGTCGAAGTCGGTGTCCGTGTGTTGCCAAGTCAGTCGCTTTCAATTTAGCAAACGTGCAGTTCAAAGCCTAGACGCTGATTGGGGGCAAAAGTGCGCGGGTGTTGGCGGGGCGGGGGTTTCGGCCAAGATTAATAGCGGCCAAAGGCAAGAGAGTCGCTTCGGGCCGCCGCCGAGTGGCTGTGTAGAGTGGAGTGGAGTGGAGTCGAGGCTAGAGATCTCTTGGGTGCAAGCGTGCGGTGCACACGCGATTGGCACGAGTTTCGGCCACAAATAAAATATAAAAAAAAAGGAAAATCAAGAAAAGATACGTACCAAAACCGGGTTCGTAGCTGAGCTGGCCTAACTAGTTGTGGCTGCCTAACTCCGATTGTTGTGTGCAGTGTGGGAACCTGCGCACCTCGGCAAGGACTTGTTGCCCGAATCAGGTCACGGCCTCATTAGATCCAATCCCCATCCACACACAGGCTCAGGCCCAGGCCCAGGCCCGTTCCCAGATCCCAGTTGCGAGCGAGCGTGTGAACCACAACATGTCATAATCCCCTTGGCGGGACTAGTCCCTGTTTCCCTCTCGAAATGAACTTATCAGCGCCGGTCGCAGCGAGCCTTGATTATAAATGACAACAAGCAGGCCAACAAGTAGCAATAACAGCTGCTTGCCCCGAAACAAAATCACTTCGCTGAGGGGAAACAGAAACAGAAACCGAAGCAGAAACAACAATAATAGTGCCCAAAAAGCCGAAAACCAAGTGAAATTCTTATAAGCCCTTTCCCACACTCGAAGACATCGACAGCAGCGACGCCTGCGCCTTTTGCCTTTGCCTCTGCCTTTGCTTTGCTGTTTTTGTCTTCAATTCCCCAGGACGGAAATGCGCAGCGTCTTAGTCCCACGCTCGGAGAAGGGAACAGGTGCTGCCAGGGCCCGGCCCCTTCGTGACTACGGCCCTGTGGTGCACTGGGTAACCCCTGCCCCTGCCTTTGAGCTAGAGGAGTCCCGAGCAGCGAACAGCGAACCCTGAAGCCCAGGCCGGACAACAACCCATGGACGAGTACTACTGGGCTCCGGCTCCGGGGCTCTGGGTACCGTGTGAATGTGAAAACAAAGTCAGTCGTGCATAAATGAGGAACAGGCGATGTGCACAGTGGTTTTAAATGGGTTTTCGGGGGGCTAAGGAAGGGAATCAATTTAGGAGGAGTTTTTAAAAATTTATTATTTTATAATTTAAATAATATTAATGAGAAGGATTATGGGGAAAAAGGAGTGTTAGGAATTTCTATCTATTTATTCATCTATCTAACTATCAGTCTATCTGTCTATCTATCTATTTATATATCTATCCACCAATCTATCTATCTAAATATCTATCTAACAATCTATATATCTACCTATCAATCTATCTATCCATCTGTCTATCTATCTGTCTATCTATCTATCTTACCATCATTCTATCTATTTTACTATATATTTTCCTATCTTTATATCTATCCATCCAAACCTTTCCTAGGCATCCCAGAGTTTCCACAATAGGATCTCAATTCGATTGTCATATTTCCAGACTGGTTGCAACCTCACTCACGACCACTGTGCAGGTCGCGTCGTCTTCATCTTCTCTTCTACCTGCAACCAAAACTCATCAAGCGGCCCTTGTCGATTGTACGTGCATGGGAAAAGTACACACACCAGAAACAAGAAGCGGGATGGGGGCAGGAGGGAGCTTGTGGGATTCCTGTTGGAATTTATTTGGGAAATACGCGCACATAAAAAGGTTCACCTCTCACCCCCGGACACAGCGCTGGTCCGGTGTGTGAGAGTGCACTCAAATTTCGTACGGTGCTTGCTTGCTGGTTACTACCGCCGCTCGTGAGATCAGCCGGCGTACGATTTCACTCTTGACTGGCCAGCGGCAGCGCAGCAACAGCGGCTCATATATAAATATGAGCGACGCCGGCGCAGCAGCATCAGTTATCGAGCAGGTCTCGCGAGGTGCGCACACGCAACGCTCGCTGCCCAAGACACACGAAAGACACCCATTGAAAGAACCAGGAAAAGCTGGCCACAAAGCTCCAAAGCCCTAAACATGTATCTGGATACGAAAAACCTGACAGCCAACAGCGGCAGCAACAGCCCAGCGACGATGCCAGCGACGCCTGCGAAACGCATGCGCAAAGTCTGGCTGCCGCTGCGACGCCTCCTAACAGTGGGCGGCAAAGGTCGGCCCGCCCAGCTGACCTTGGCCCATCCCAACAATGTGGATCTCAACAACACACAGCAGCAGCCCCAGCAGCCTCTCCCGCTGGAGTTGCTCATCACAGACGAGACTAAAGCAGCACCTGAGGAGTCCACACAAAAGTATGGCCTGGAATTGCGGCAATCGCCGCAGGAGGAGCCGGAGGATGTGTCCCTCACCCAGCCCCCTAACACGCCCACCTTGATAAGCAGTGTCTACGTGGAGAAGTTCAGTGCCCGAAGCTGTGGGGCCTGCCAGCATGGACGCAACTGTCAGCACACACATCACAGTAGCAGCCACAGCAGCGGCAGCAGCAGCAACATCAACATTAACAGCAGCAACATCCAGAGTAGCAACACCCCCCAGCATGTGCCCAGTTCTGTGTGGGATCTCCAGTTGCCGCTGCAGTACATCAGCACGGATAACGGCACTTTCTTTTGGACCAACTCTCAGGAGAGAGTTGACGACGATCTGCTGCAAGCTCTGCTCTGCCAGAGCTTCAGTCAGTTGCCAGGAACTTTATGCTGATGAGGACTTCCTCCCTCACCCACCCACAATACACACAAAACCCACCCATTGAACTCACACAACACTAAACAGATCTCAATCCTAGAGGGGGTAATACCCCCAAATATTGTAATTTCATTTATTTATTATCCTGCGCAATATATTTACTTTGTTAATGTGATACTAATTTGCATGTAAAATAAAATATAAACATTGATTTTTTGAACCATTCAAATGGAAAGAACATGAAAAGTTATAGTTTATTTATTGAAAGGAAAATGTTTGAAGAAGAGAAAAAATAATTGGAGAAATTTATAGATTCTTAAAAATAATACTTAAATAATGTTGTGAAGTTTACTCTTTTCATATTTAGAAAAGAAGAATTTTTAGATTAGAATTGGGTGAATGAATTCGATAAGAATAAGCCTGACTGCTGTTTATCTTTATAAAATTTATGTTTCTTTAATAATTAGCTTACTTTTGATAATAGAAAACATGACAAAGCTGCATTTATTTTGAACCTAATCAGAGAATCTCTTGTTAAAGCTTCTATCCCACAATGTACATGCCTTTCCATCATCGTTAGAGGCCTGGCAGAACTTGATCAAGAGCTCTTTTCCGCCTTATCATCATTTGGGGATCATGGAGACGAAGGAGAACTCGATCTCTGCGAAGACTCGTATAACGGAAGAGCGAAGATCAGAGCAAAGGATAACGGAAGCAATGTTATGAGTGGAACCTAATGAGGCTTGACAGATGAACGGCCTGAGAAGAGCAATAAAAAGAAGATGTGATGCAAACTGGTGTCATCTTCCAGAGGATGTCACAACGAGGCTTACAGGCGATACATAAAAAAGTTAAGGTTAATGGCAAGGGTTAACATCAAGGCGTATATCCTGTGCAGAGTTAATTGGTTCTGATTGAATATTTAAAGTATATGTTTTGGCTAAAAACAAGTGGTAATACCAATGAGTAGACTGCACTTAATCTCTGCTAATCTTATCAGCCCCATTGTTTTTGCTTTCGTTTTTCTTTTACCAAACTCTTGGTTCAAACCAAACGAAGAAAAACTCAACTGCTCGTGCCATAAAATCGTTTCACTTTCGCAACTCCCTCCCACTGCGACACCTTCATTAACAAGTCGTTTACTCGTGTCTCATAAATTCGTTGGGTTATATTTCCGCTCCAGACAAAAGCCTGTCTATTTCCAAACAAAAGAAGGGCCTGTATTGTATTCCGTTTTTAGCATTTGTCGTCGCGCAGGACTCGGAACGTCTCAGCGGGCTGGGCGCCGGAGACCTGGAGGGCGCAGTTGAAGTTCTCCAGCAGGCAGGAGTTGGCCAGCTCAGCACGGTACTTGCCATTGGTGATGCACACCGGCTGGTAGATCATCGAGCAGGGCTTGAAGCACTCCTTAACCTCCAGCTTGAAGTTGCCCAGCTTCTCGTGGAGATTCTCCACGAACTCGGAGCTGCACCAGGCGGCATCGGTGGCGGCATAGGCTGAGCGAAGGATTTTTAAACATTTATTAAAGTCCTTAGATAGTTTTTAATTATTATGACTCACCCTGCAGGCTGCTCCTCTCACGGCGACAGTTGTGGGACAGCAGGTTGCAGTCGCTGGCAAACTCCTTGAAGTTCAGGCCATCCGTGGCACACACCGGCTTGTAGATGGAGGCACAGAACTTGGGACAGTCTGTCTCGTTTGTGGACACGGTGTTGCCGGAAACGGTGGCCACCATTACCAGGCAGCAAAGGGTTAAGATTTGGCTCATCATTTTGAGTGTTTTATTTGGTTTTTTATTTATTTCGCGTGGCGTTCACTCTGTAGTAGCTATTGGTTTCAATTGCCGTGACTGTCTGAAGTTCCATTGATTTTTATATATTTTTATGACTCTCCCCAGCTACTCTCACTCACCTATAGATAGTTTATCAGTTGCGGCGTGCTGATAAGACCGGGTTCCTTATCATTGAACCAAACAAAAAACTTGTTTATGTGGCCCACAAAGTTCTACGCGTTGCTGGCTCTCTCTCTATGTTTGGGTGACTAACTAAATTTCTTGGCCTAATTGACTTCTCTGCTGTCTGAGGAGAAGTTTGGTTGCCATAAAAGCATCTGTGATTTCTTTTTTATCTTGTTTTTTGTATCTGGAAGGGGTATTCCATGTACAAGTAGTATTGATAATATCGGGGAAGTATTATTTTCCATATCAATGTTTTGGCTATATTTGAGATACAATTTGTTTAGTAGTTTTGTTTACTTTATAGTGAGTTTTTGAGAAGTAATTACATTATTTTGATGAAAATTACATTAGCTAAATGAAAAGTCTGCAATAACAAAGATTTCCCTGAACTGATCTTAATCAAATTTCAACTTCTAATTAAGTTACTTAACAAATATATCGATTCCCTATCATTCACAGAAAAATCCCCCAATTCCCAGCACATTTTTGACAAATGATCTTGGCTTTCTTTCCACACACATTTCGATCTAATTCGGTTACAACATTCTCTGGCCGCCCACATTGTTAGACAGTTCATCGCAACCGCCAATCTCCATGGGGAATGGACATGGATATGGGTACGGGAACGGGTCTCTGGCAGTAATTGAGGCCTCTCGACAAGCCACACACACACTCCGCAGCTGGAGGAGGAGGAGGAGGCAATGGCCAAGGGAGCGTGGTGATGGTGGTGGACGGGCCTAATCACCGTTTAATGGTGTTCACACACTTGTTGCGGCCGGCGCGGCGCCCTCCATAGAGCTGGCCAAGACCAACAAGCCAACTGGTGTTGGCCAGGCCAATCAATGACCGCTGAGCGAATGCTCGTCACGCACGCGAAGGCCGCTCCGTTGGTCGTCGTCGTTGAGAATTGGGTACACACGCGTCCATTAAACCCACCGATGAGACCACAGCCCAAAAACCCAAAGCCAAACCGAAAACCCAAAAGACAAGAGCAAACATCAAACCACGGCGAAGACAGCTCGGCGCAGGATCAGGTTGGAATGGTTGGCAGGTTCTCAACTGCACGGTGCTCACTGTACAGGTATGCAAATGAGGCACGGCCACGGCCCATGTAGATGCCTATCTGACTGCTCCTCCAACTCCTCCTCCAGTTGCTCAGACTTCTGTGCTATCATCACCATCGGCATGAACAGTGTCATCAGCATTATCAACGGCATTCCATGATGGGTTCTTTCTTCCAATTTTCAATTCTTTCGTGCAGACAAGCGTCGCTTTGCATACGGAATTAATTATGTGCTGTCAAAGGCAATTTAACAGAAACTTATATTGCTACTTAATTTACGTCACGGCGCTACCAGAACTTTTGTTATTCACTACCAAAAAAAGGGTATAGCAGAGGTGGGAAACTGCTTGAAAGGTTATATCTTAGGGTCTTTAGGCTCTTTAGACAATTTGTGTGCCTTTTATTTATACAACCCTATATTATTTTATGTCTTTGAGAAGGTTTTCCAATTGCTTTCATTATTCTACAATTGAGCTGTTGTATTTTTCTCTGAGTAGGTAAAAATCTTGAAACAATTGCACAATTTTTTCTTCATTAAATTTATTTCTAAAAATTTAATTTACGTAAAACATATTTTAAAACATATTTTTAAAGAGTCGTAAGAATTTTCCCTCTTCTTCTCTTCGCCCACAAGCTGTAGATCAAACTGTGGCCGCTAGATGGCGATTTCGTTCGTTATTGGTTCTGCCGTCAAGTTTGTTGCCTAAGTCTTTTGTTTACTATGAATTATTCGTTGAGAACTATTTATTAAGAAGTTTTTTTTACTAAAATAAACTAAAATTAAATTAAAAAACTGAATTGGTAATGTCTTTTATTTAATTTAAGATGCTAATAAATTATTTGGAGTATTAATTTTTGCCAATTAGACGAATAATAAATAAATAAATAAATAAATGATAATAAAAAAATTTAAATTAAAATTTTAAAAGTTAATGATTCCAAAGTAATGCTATTTAGCTTAATTGTTGATTTTTTAAAGTTTGATTTTCCCACAGCAATTATATCTTTTAATTTTGATTTAGAAAATAAGCTTATTTAAGGTTTCCTTGACGGCAAAACAAAATATTTTCCAATTTGGCATACACATTTTATTTTTTTATTATTTAAAAATAAAACTATAATCAGTTTTGCAAAATTGTTCAAATAATTGTAAAACAATTTTATTTTTTATTTATTAAAGCATCAAAAACTAGCCGAAATTAATGTATTTTTTCGGTTTAGTGAGAAACGAATTTTAATCCAAGGGTATAGAAAGTTCAGCTTACTGCAGATAGCTTCCTCTCTTGTTCTGGTTATTCTTGTTGTTCATTTTTCTTGGCTTTTTCCTTTACCAACTTCTTCTGGTACTCCTTCTCCTGCTGTCGACATCAATTTGCATTTTTAGTGTAGGAGAAATGCGTTTGTGATTGATAGAGCGGGACGAGGAGCGAGGATTACTGAGTGACTGAGGATCGTGTGAGGGACCTGTGTGGTGATTCCGAGATTCCCTAGCCCATCCCGCGGGGCGATTATCTTTCGCGGCAACCGTTTTTATGCCCAATTCCAACGTCCGCCTCGAGACGCCTTGGCATGTGATTCGATGTCTCCGCGAGGTGTTGACGTCTACATGTTGCATTTTAATTGTGCGTTTTCGGCTGGGATTCAGATCCCAGCAAGTTCTAAGGTCTTTTCCCCCATTGTTTTTTACCGGCTTTCTCCACTCCCTCTTCGGCAGCCTGAGCTCCGGCTCATAAATAAGTTGTCCGACATGCGACGACCGACGCAGCCCGTGGCCAGGAGCGCCGTGAAGTTATGCGCACGACATCCATATTTGGCCAGGCACAGGTGGCGATGGCGGCCTTAGCCAAGGTGATAGCCATAACACAGGCCGTGGCAGCGGGCCAACTTGGCTGTCGCCCAGGTTCATCTCTCCAGGCACTCGTTCCTCACACCTAGCCGTGTTCTAGCCATCTTCTAGCCAAGGCTGTCCGCAAGGTTGTCCATTTTGGGAGGCAGCCATCCAAAGAATTGACTTTCATGGGGCTAACACTTGGCCAGGTTTTCTACAGGATGTGTTGGAGTGCCAATTATTCTCCGCTGACCCAGTATTTTAATTGTGAATGCGTCAATTATAAGACCATTTCTTTGATTGTCATCAACCTAGATCGAAGCGGGATTTTTATTTGTTCTTTAGACATTAACCGCAGTATTAAAGTAAATATTTATATTGTTCATGTTTTATTTGAAAGTTATATAATTCATAAAGTTATTCTTAAACAATTTATAATAATTTTCAGAGATAAACCCATAAAACCATTTCCTTTTCTAATAAGCAACTCTAACTCACAGTTCCCAGAAGCCTCGTAAAAATGCCATTTTATGGAATCTTATTCAAGTGTTTTTACTTCTTTTATCATAACCCAGAAATAACTAGAAAGATCTCCGAGAGCGTTGGCTCTTATCTGTCACGTTGACTTCGAGAACAAATATTTAGAGTGCCACAACAAGAGATTCATTCACATGGAATGCCAGGCAATCTCTTCTCAGAGATATTTTTGTTTTTTTGCTGAAATATGAAACCCCCAACCCCATTCCCAATTACAAGATGTTTGAATTAGATTTTGATTTTGTTTTTATATTTTGTACGATTGTTTTAAAGCTCTCTTTTTTTTGCTATCACAATATCTTATAAACTAATGGAAGCGCTGGATCGCCGTTGAGATTGGGGAGTTAAAGCCGCTGCTGCTATCACAATGAGTGTCGAGTGTTTTTAAAGCTGAAGTTAGACCGAAGGCTGAGGCATGGTAGGATTTAAGCCTGGGCCCAACGATCCTGGAACTGCATGGAGTAGCAGAGAGCTGGCTCGACGCTGGCAACGGGCTGCAGATTGGTGGTCCAGAAGAAGGTGCCAGCCGTGGTGCGGGCAAAGCGAACGGGGACATAGACATCCTCCTCCTCCTCCTCCTGCTCGTGCTCGAACTCCTGAGAGTGGGCCAGTTGGGCCAGCTTCTCGTTGGCGGCATTCTCATCGATTTCGGCGTAGAAGGCCTCCTCGACCTGGGCGTTGCGAAGATTGTCAACTGATTCCAGGGACTCCAGAGAGCCCTGAGGCTGCTGGCGCTGCTGCTTCTGTTGCTTCTTGAAGAGCGTGCGCAGGACCTGCTTGATGCTGTAGCTGGTCTTCATCTTGTTGTTGGTGGTGGCGACGACGACGACTTGTTGGCACATTTTTGGTAATATTTTTGTTTTGTTTGAGTTGAGCTGCGTTGAGCTGAAGTGCGTGTGTGTCTTGGAAGGCTGACGGTGTCAGAATGATTTCCCAACCGGCAACCGCTCGCCTTTTATAGCCGGCCGGCTCGAAGTGCATTTCCTGTGCGCCGCTGGAAGGGAAACATCGAAACGTCGGAGCAGAAAGAGAGGGGCGAAACGGACCCCTGCCACAGACACGCACCGCACAAGGAAAGGAAAGGGAAAGAAGACTGGCGACCGAAGACCTGAAGACCCTCACCCTCGCCCTCGAACCAGCAGAGATAATCGGGGCGGAGAACCTGAAATACGACGCTCCTGGAGAAGGCTCCGAGTCGGGCAAATCGGGAGCAGGTAGCCGGCAAGAGCGAGGGAGAGTGCATTAAAGGAAACAAACCCCTGCAAAAACTGCAACTGTCCGTCGAGTGTGGGAAACAATTTTCGTTGGCCTCAAAATTATCGGAAACGAAACCGTATTCAAGTGCCGAGTGCCGAGAAATCCCCAGAGAGAGGAGCAAAAAATCCTATACAGGCACACACACAGACAAAAGGGGCAGGTGTTCCTTGGTAAAATTTCTCACGACTCCGAAGGAAGCCCAGGATCAACGAGGGGATCACGTTGTGGAAAAGGAGTTGCAAATTGTATTCCTAATGGGCAATCAACATAAAGGCCGGGTAGGGGACCCGAGACCGAGACCGAGACCCAAAAACATTAAACAGAAAAACTGAAAACTGAAAACCATTCCCACGCATTCCCACACATTTCGTCCTGTCTCTGGTTTCGAATATAAAAGGGAATTAAGGGGGGGAGGAGAAACAGAACGGGGTTGGAGTCTTCTATTTGTAAAGGCATCTCGAATCACTTGTTATGGTGTTTTGATTTCTTTCCAACTTTCCCACAGGGCTCGAATCGTTCTCTAAAAACCACCACCAATAAAACACGGTCCCTGCCACTTGTCTTCCCCTCGACCTTCATTGGGAAAACTCTCCCTTGGGGTGAAAATCTTATAGATATTTTAATTAATTCCCTTCTTGCGGCCCAAGTGTGCTGAAAGTGTGGAGCGATAGGGAGGATTTTCGAGTTGCCGAGGATTACCCGATAAGGCCCCGGGCATAAAGTGTGTGCGAAGCGAGCTAGGGGAGATATAAACAAATACTTTGAATGACTGCAGCTAGGGGACAGCTAGGGGGACAGCTCGGGGATCTTGTCCCCGTTTTAATGGCTCTTTTTATCAGCGCAACTAATGGATCCCCCGCCAAGTCTAGCTGACACAGTGTTTATGTGAAATCGGAATCTAAAGTGGGAGAGGATCTCGCCATCGCCATCGAGCGGCAGAGAGGCCTCCCGTCAAGGGGCCCACTGACAGCTCCGGCTGGGGGCCTGGAGGCTGCAGGAATGGCGATGGCGATGCTGATGATGATGGTGCATCTCTCTGGCCGCTGGTGGTGGTGGTGGTAATATGATATATGCACTCGAAATCTTCACAAGCCTAAAAGCCCCTTGCCACAGCTTCATCCTCGGCTGCCGCAAGATAATGGGCAACGTGCCAAGTGCCCAAGTTGGTTGTGTGTACACACAACAAACAGTGCATAAAAGCAGGCGGAGGAGCCATTCACAAGCCGCTGGTTAAAAGGGGCGTGGGGGATTCGAGGCTGCCAGGCTGCCAGGCTGCAGTTGGAGGTGTGCCGGGTCTTTTATGTGATCTCCCGAACGGCGGAGTATGTGTCGGCATCCCAGCAGCAGCCACGGAGCAGAGTCCACTGGCTTTGGCGGATGGCAAACTGGTTTCTTGGCTTTTTCGGATCTTTACATACACCACCAAGAGATGCCAATGCCAGTCGGTGTGCACTGAGAAAAAGCTGCGGGTTCTTAAGTATATTTACATATATTTTACTTATTTATTTAAGCTGTGTTTTTTTTTTTGGGTTAACACGTGTTATACATTTTGGGTTCAATAACCATATTTGTGGGTTATTCAATTCGTAATCGAGGCAGACACGTGCGAGAAAGTAACAATTGCCTTGAAATAAATACGGTTTTATATGTAATTTTGAATGTTCAACAATTTAACACGAAAACATTAAATAAATATTACCATAAAACCCCCCAAAATGATCTATGAACCGCAAGGTAACCCCCTTGGGAGTTATAACCCCTTTATTTTTAGTGTACCCATCATGGACACACATACTTAAGGCTCGGGCTATGACGAACAAATGTGTAAAGCATTAAAAAAGAGATCTAAAAAAATACAACAAAATAAAAAAGAGGAAAAAAAAAACAAAAGCGTCGACCGCATCCTAAACAGCGGCAACCGTCAGAGGAGGGCAGCGGAGACGGCAAGCTGAGCCCGAACCCGGGCCCAAGCCCCAACCAATCTTTTCAAGTTGATCCCCATCAAGATATTATTTGACAGCAATGAAACGACTGGCACGAGTTGGTTTCCCACGGTCCGGCCTGCCCTGGTATGTGTGTGTGTTGTATCTGTGAGCTGTGGTGTATCCACGGACTGTGTGGGTTTGCGGGGGGGAAGCTCCGAGCTCCAACGACTGCTGACTTGGCTGGCTGCTTTTCGCGGCGCAATAAAGTTGAAAGCGCACTGTTGGATATAAATTAATTCAACAACACGCTACAGATACACTGGAATTCAAATTGGGGGCTTTATTTTTGTTTCTTTTAATTAATTAAATTGCAATGTTGTGGAATTTGTTGATTTTTGGGTGATTAAAAATCCTATAATGCGTTGGCAGAGCTCTTGATTCGAAATTTCATATTGTATTCCTTTAAAAAATTTTCCTGATCTTATAAAGGAATTATTTTGTTACTACAATTTTTTTTTTTTATTTAATTTTTATTGTAACTTAATTTTGTGGAATTTAATTTGGGGAATTTGTAGATGTTTCTGTGATTAAAAATGTTAGAAAGCTTAAACTGAACTCTTGCTTCGAATTATCATTTTTCATATTTAAAAATAATAATTTCCATAGTTGGAGTCTTAAGAAAATATTTCTAAATATTTCACTAAACAATTTGTTAATTTATTATATTTTAGGAAATTAGATGGATATGTAAAAAATGGTTAAAAAGTTAAGTTAAGTTAGCCATCAATGCTGCCTCAAGATAAAGTGCTGCAATTAGTAAAGTTGCGCTTCGTTTTTCTATTTGTTTATGGTTTATATATCTTCAATAATTATTTATTTATAATAGTTTATTTTTAGCACTTTTTATAATTTATTTATTTATTAAAAGCGTATAACTATTTCATATTAACAGCTAGCAAGGAAGTTTTCCATAGAATATCAAAAGGGGCCTTCAGATTTAGAAAGTAATTTAGAAAATAATTTAGAAATAAGTTAAATTAAATTATTCAAGCTTTTTAAGGCCTGTAATATATTTTTAATATAATTAAAATAAAATAAATAATAAATTAAATTATTTAGACAATTATTTCTTTCCTAAAATGTAAATTTATGTCCAATAAACTCATAAATCTTTTAAATATTTTTCTCTGTGCTCCTGCTCTGGGTCTTCGAGCTTTGCACGCTCTCGTGCTGCTGCTCCCGTCCCGCCCCTTCGCCGCCCCGCCTCCCAAGCTGCCGCTGCCGCCGCCCCTCTTAACCCCCCCCCATGGCCCCCGGGGGGCGATCGCGGCCCGAATGTTGGTCGCCTGTCTCAGCGGGGGCACTGAAATTCGCGCGTGCGTATGCCATCGATAAAAAAATTGTTTAACAAAAAGCAACAGCAACAACAGCAGCAGCGGCGGCAGCAGCTCAGAGAAATAATAAAGCGAGCGAGAGAAATGAGGTCTTCGGATATATACAACGGCGGGCGAGTGAGTGAGCGTGTGGCTTTGGATGATTGGGTGTATAAATGCCAGTTGGTCTTAAGCGACTGGGCGATAGGCGCTATACGAGGAAACTTGCAGAACCTGGCGAAATTCTGGCCCCACTTCTGAATGAATCACTTTCCAGAGCGGAGTCGAGTTCCTGCTGGCGGCATTTCCTTATTAGTCAGCCGCTGGCATTTGCATCGTTAAAATATAGGTTTTAAGTTTGGTTTCCTACAAATATTGTTTATGAAAGCCAGCAGTTTGTGTTTCTGCATTCAATTTATCGTTTGTTACACTTGATTTAATCTATTAAGGGCACGTGCCCGTCCACTGGATTCCTTAATTACGGCAATTGGCATTAATGATAGGAATTACAGGGCAGTGATTCAGAGCTAGTTGAGCTTAGGAATTGTATAAATCGTATATATACTAATTATATGTTATTATTAATAAGATCTTCAAAATTATTTTTTGTGAAATTTTCATTACAAAACTGAGTTTCCAAATTATACGTCAAATTATATAATTTTCTTACCGAAAACTGTTTTTTTTTATTTAAAAAATGTCATTCTCTATGTCTTAGATTTTCTTAATATTTTAAAATAATTATTTTCAAAGAAAATATATTTTTTTATGTAAATTTTAAGTTTGATTTTGTTAGAAAACTAACTAAAATACTTCTAGTGTTTGAATATCCTTTTAAAAAGGTGTCCTTAAACCTTTCATTGCCTACTTTCAGGCACCTTTTAAAGGGATATCAAATCCCTATTGAAAAATTATATTTTCCTATATTTATTTTTATAATTATCCAATAAGAATGCCATTAGTTTTGAAATAAGGCAAATACTACCCCTAAAAGTCACCCAGAATTTCCCTTCCTTGACACTTTCCAAGACTAGACGACCACCTATGACATCCAATTAGCCATTTCCGGAGCACTCAGCTTTCTGACATTCAAAAATTAACGGTCTCCCGATCCAGCTGACAAAACGGTTCGGTTTTGTATTTATTTATTTATTTTTTGTTTCTGGTTGCGGTTAGATAAGTTGCTAACTGATTGTGCTGGCCCGCTTATTGTTATAGCCGCTTGTCTCCGCTAACTGTGGCTCATTTTGGATGCATGCGTCGAGGGGCAGTCTTAATTTGTCTTTATTTGCTATATGTAGCCGCCTTTTGTTATTTGTATGCCAATGAGCCGGGCTCGTGTCACTGCTGCCCATCGTCATCATCATCGTCGTCGTCGTCATTCTAATTAAATATGGTGAAACCTGAGCTGAGCTGAGATGTGTCAGATGCCGGCAGACTCATCCGCTCTCTCGCCGCTTGATGAATCAGTGAACGGACTTAGCGCTAAAAATAATAATAGCCAATGTGCTAAATATATACCGTGTAGACCCCACGAGCCAACGCGTTTATAGCGTGTGCTAACGCTCGCAGCCAAAGTCCAAGTCCAAGTTGATTTCGATCGGTTCCCACCGATCGATCCAGCGCCCGGTAATTGTCTACAAATAGAAGCGAGCGTCGACCCAAAAGCCCCACGCTCTCACACCAACCAACAAGAGCCAGCCAGAGCCCGAGACCAAAAGAAAAAGCAAACCAATATCCAAAAGCCCCTCCCCCCCGATCCCAAACCCAAGCCCGACAATCAGAATAATCATGTAAACGAAAAGCGTAATGCTCGTCCCACGAAACCCACGACTACCACGATCCAATCAATGATCCATAAAGCGCTAAAAAAGAAGAAATAACAACACTGGCCCGATGACGATTCCACAATTATCAGCGTGCCATAAGCTACTGCAAAAGGGTGAAGGCACATGGCAAACCTCAGACTCGAAAAGGCTCTCCTCGCTGGTGAGCCCAAAAGAGCCCAAGACCCAAGACCCAACACCGAACAGACCAAAGACCGGACCCCGAGCCATACAAATGAATTGAAATGCAAACATCTTGTTATGGATGGAAGGCATGTGCTCGCCCGGCTGCCGAGTGGCATCGCATCGCATCGCATCTCGAATCCCGAGTCGCACAGACCTCTTAAAGGCGGCCTGGTGCCTGTCCAAGGGGGAGAGGGAGCGGGACGGGCAGGCGGACATCGGACAGACCTGGGATCGTACAAGACCCCAAGCATACACAATCAGAAGAAGTCAGGCCAGCCGTCGTCGTCGTCATCGTCGTCGTGGAAATCGGCTGCGAAACAGTTTCCCACGGTATAACAATCACAACACATACATAAGGGGCGAGTGAGCGAGCGGATGAGGGAGCAGCGGGGTTCGGCTCAAGTCATTTTATTGCCCTCACACACACAGCACACACAGAGCACACACAGAGCACACTCAGCGTGTGCAAAGCATACAAAAAAACAGAAGCCACCACCACACCACCACCACCAGGCACCAGCATTGGAAACCACCGCTGGCAACAGCGGCAGGCCGCGCACGAGGCAAAACGACAGTCTCGCTCGCACTCATGCCGCGATCCCCGGACGGCAGAGGCTATATAAAGCCGATCCCAGAGCCAGCGACTCATTCAAAGCTTCGACTTCGTTGCGTGAACACAGGTCTGCCTGTTCCTGTCCCAACTACATCTTCTTCTGTGGATTACGCGAGTTTGCATCGAGAATCGACGAGACCGAGAGACATGGTGCTAGAGATGGAGATGTCCAAGACCTATCAGTACCGCAAGGTGATGAAGCCCATGCTGGAGAGGAAGCGTCGGGCGCGCATCAACAAGTGCCTGGACGAGCTGAAGGACATCATGGTGGAGTGCCTCACGCAGGAGGGCGAGCACATTACGCGGCTGGAGAAGGCCGACATCCTGGAGCTGACCGTGGAGCACATGAAGAAGCTGCGCGCCCAGAAGCAGCTGCGTCTGTCCAGTGTTGCCGCCGCCGGCGGTGGAGTCTCAGCCGGAGCTGATCCCAAGCTGAGCATCGCCGAGAGCTTCCGCGCTGGTTACGTTCATGCGGCCAATGAGGTCTCCAAAACCCTGGCTGCTGTCCCTGGAGTGAGCGTGGATCTGGGCACCCAACTGATGAGCCACCTGGGCCACCGACTCAACTACCTGCAGGTCGTAGTGCCATCGCTGCCCATTGGTGTGCCTCTCCAAGCTCAGGCCGAGGATCAAGCCATGGTCACACCGCCGCCCTCGGAATGCGGCAGCCTGGAGAGCGGTGCCTGCAGCCCGGCGCCCAGCGAGGCCAGCTCCACCTCCGGTCCCATGTGGCGTCCCTGGTGAAAGGTGTTGCCGGTCCGAACTGGACCTGGATCTGAATTGCCTTCAAGCGGAGGGCTTCTACAAAACGCCGCCCCGTGAGAAAGAGGTGCTGGAACTGCCCACCTCAAAGCTGGAGTTCGGCTGCTGGCCAGGGTTCCATTGGTTCCCTCAAGCAGCAGCCTGGATATAGCTCTCTACCAAAGCCTTCAATTCCGGCTAAAGAGAGCACTCGTGCTGCTTAAAGAAAACTCAAAACTGAAACTGAAACTCAAACTGAAAGAAATAAAAAATCTATAAAAAATTAAAACCCAATCCAAAGTCTTCATTTATTTAGTCCCTTTTTAAGCCAGAGTTTACTTTAGCTTTCCACTGATTACTCGAGGGTTCTCAAGCTCTTAGTAGGCGTCCAACCGCAACCAGAAATCCCATAAAACAAGAAACGAATTGGAGATAAACTCCGCGGCGGCCCACAGCCGGAAGTCGCTGAATATTTTCCCACACTCGGACTATCGTCTGGGCTCTGGCTCTGACTTGGCCTCATTATGCCCCGGCGAAGTGGGGCTGGCGGGGATCCGGGGGGCTTCCATGGGGGCACGTACACAGACAAACATATATCTGCGGGAAGTTTTGCGCCGGCGCTGTCGCAATTAAATAATAAAATAAAGCAAAAAGTCAGTTCTAGGAAACGTCATTTATTATGAGGCCTCTGCGAGTGTGAGAACCGCGGCTCCGCTGTCAATGGCTCAGCATTGTGGCCATTGTGTGGCTTGATTTTTCTTTATATTTTTTTTGTTTCTTATTTTATTTGACAGCTTTAACTGCGCTTGACCGCTTGGCACATGCGCCGGAGACGGACGCACAGACAGCCGGCCAGACATTGCAAATTAAGCTCGCGACCGCGACCGTCTCGCCACTTAAAACTCCACTCCATTCAGATGTGTCCCGGCCAGGCCAAGACAGTATATATATATGTTTCTGAGTGAGGTTCGATTACGGAACTTCAGACCCGGCTGCTCTGGGCCTTTGTGTGTTGTCTGGTGGACAACTATGATGATGACTACTTACCGGGTCGCCGCGAGTCTGGGACCGTTCAAGCCATCACTGATTGCTGTTAATCTTCGCGAAATGTGATTAGTCACGTAACTTTGGCATGAGACTCGCCTCGGGGGCTTTTCTGTGGCTCTTCTTTGGATATTTCTTTACTTTTTTGGGGCTACAAAACGGCTATATATAGGGCTCAACGGTAGTTGGCTCAAATGGGTGATCTATTTTATGATCGAGCACTTGGAAGGCGATCACTCGATGGGCAGTGCAGCCTTGGCAATAGCCGGCGGTTAATTGGGTGACGGGGGTCTCCTATTGAACTTGACGGTTTTTGGACTTTATCTGGTTAAACTTTAACTTTGTTTGGCCAATTTGAAGCTAGCTAATGTTTGGTAAAGTTGGATAAATAGCAAAAGTGACAAGTCTTAAAGGGAAATTTAAATATTAAATATATAAATATATTTTAAAATATTTTTTAAACATATTTTCTATATTCTGTTTGTATCACGTAATAATTTAATATTTTAATTAATAGAGCAGACAAGTAATTAAACTTTTTTAACCTCCTTCCAGCTTCCGAACCTTGTCATAACCCAATTTAAAGCCTTTAGGTACAGTAGAGCCCCACATCATCCATCACATGACCTCTGCTCGGCGGGAACCGGGTCTCTGGCCACCTACTTCAGTCATAATACTCCACACGCCGCCTTCGAAGTTTAATGCTGCGATATTAAAGTGAGCGCAAGACCACCACTTAATAAAGGAGAGGCGATGGCAAACCGGCCTGCCGGTGGGAATGGAAATGGATGGGACACACTCGTGCCTTAAGCTTCGCAGTCAAAGTCCGGCCACATCCATTCCCATACAGACACAGACACAGAGGCAGCGCGTCCAGTGGCAGCAAGAGCGTGTGCCAATGTAGTGTAACAACATCCCATATTAAAGATATTACAGAGTCAATAGCACACCATACAAGTGTGCTTGTGTGCCTCTCTAACTCTGCGTCCATCTTCCAGCCATCTCCCACTCCAATCTCCGCACTGCGATCTCCGATCTCCATAACCATAACCATCTCCACTTGCATCCCGCTCGCTCTTGGCTTTTGGCTCGTAAACCAACTAAATTGAGTTCGTTCAACAAAACAGCGACGCATGCGCCGAATCCGAATCCAAATCCGAGTCCAAGTCCGAACCTCAAGCTCTCCAGCTCTACAGCCCAACCCCTTCTGTCCAGATCACACGGCGCGCTCTTAACGATCGTGTGTCCACAGTCATTACAATGTTGGCCAATGCACAAAAGTCAGCAGTGAGACACACTTACCGCACGCTGCTTTTCTCTTTCATGTCGAACGCTGTGGGTATGGCTTGGGCTTGGGTTTGGGTTTGGGTTTGGGTTTAGGTGTAGGTATAGAGCAGCTCGAGTCGGTCGTGATCTTGCCCGTAAGTGGTCTTGTATCTTGAATTCGTAAAAATACTCATGCACACAGCCAGCCAGCTCTGCTCTGCTGCTGCACACACACATAAAAAAGGGCAGGTGTGTCGATCGTGTGAGAACCACGTTCCAAACCATTTTCTCACGATCTTCGCTTCTGATATTTCTTTTTTTTTTCTGGCTCCGTATCCCGGCCTCCGTCCCCGTCCCCGTCTCCTGCCCTCACCCTTAAGAGACCCTTTCTTAGGGTCTTCGAGTGATTCGTATGCAGTTTGTGTATTGTAGTTTTTAATGACTTGGGCTTGCGTTCGAGCTCGATCGCTGGATCGCCGGATCGGGGGTTCGGTTACGTCGCCGCCATTCGTTCATCATTCATCGGGTTTACCTATAAGATTAAGTATCTTTTGTGCCGCATTTCCTTTTGGCATTTTGGGTGCGATGCGATTCCTCTCGCCAAGCATTTCTTATTGTCGATTGTCGTAACTGGATTGGTGTTGCTTCTCCCTTATTGTCTGCATGATCGGATCATCAAGAAGTGGACAAGCCTTGAAAATGAGTTGAAAATTTAGCATGACATGGATCCCTCCAAAGGATTGTCTGATTGGCAGTTAGGCGACCTTGAAGTTACTATCTATCTAGAGGGTATTAAGGGTATTTTGAAAAGATTTAAATATTACAAAAAGGCAGACAGTAAATAATTTTAAGCAGCTGCTAATTTTGCTATTTAAATAAACCATTTCCTAGTTGTTGTTCCAAAGTGTTTTGTTAAATAGGTGAATTCAAAAGGCTCATTGGGTACGCACGTGCCAGTTTAAAGGTCTTTTGAAATAACATTAAAACACAAGTTCTACTCAAAGAAATAAAATTAATTTTTACTATAAATTTTTGTTGAAATTTTAAGGTTTGATAGTCTTATTTATAATATAAATCCTCAGTAAATTTAAACCAAGTATCTAATGATGATTACTGCATAAGTTGTGATATTTTTATTCCTTTTAAAATAAATGTTTGTATTTTAAACTCTTTAAATTCTGTTGTTCTGTGTAACTTGTGTTTTCCCAAAATTATATATTCTGAGGGCGGAAATGTAAAATTAAGGCCAAGCACTTAAATATAAAAAGATCCGACAAGATAATCAGCATTCACTCTTAACAAGTTAACAGATTGTTAATCAGCTACAAAAAACTGAATCTCTATAAATTCAATTCCTTTGAATTTATTACAAGCATCCCTAGAGCCAAGGCTGCTGCTCCTACCCCGTCCGATACCGATCTCGTCCACAATCTCCTCGTTATGCCCTCCGTCGATTTTGAAGACAGAGGCGTCTGGGGATCGGCTACTGGTCTTGGCACACACAGATAACCAAATGAAGCTGGGTCAGAAAAATCCAAAAAATAAAAAACTAAAGCCCAAGGCAGAACCCATAAAAAAGGCAGCACACACACACACACAGAAAATACGATATCCTGTCCCAGAGTCGGGCTCCATCTTAAGGTTGCCCTAGGGCCAGGCACTCATTTACCTGATCCGAAGCAATTATGTGCCCGTAGCTCGCCTTGACCATTGTGCACACGATTTTCTAGGGGAGACGAGTACACAAAATCAGGATGAATGATGACTCGATCCCTTTTCGGACTCCGTTTTCTCCTAAGTCTGAGCGACATTGTCGTAACTCGATTAGATACGCCGAGGATAAGTCTCTAATTTTCCGAGTTGCCTGCGCTTATTGTCTGCACACGTGTTCGAGGGTCAGGCCTGGTCCATCGGTAGCCCCGACTCTAACTCCTCCTCCTCCTCTGGCTTCTTTTTCTACCAAAATTCCTCTTCTTGTCTCGGCCTTGGCATTGTTTTCGCTTTCCTTTGTTTGGCATTTGGGAATTGGGTTTGGGATTGGGACTGGGATTGGGATTGGGAATTGGTATCCATGGGGCGACCGAATAGTTACAAAACCCAACAAAGAGCTGCTATTTGGATTGTAGCATTTCCGCTCTAGACCGCAGCGAGGCGATAGAATTATTGGGAACTGCTCATGAGCCGGGGAGTGTCTAAGCAATTTGCATGACCACTTCCAAGTGAGTCACCGGAATGACCGGTAAATAGTGGCAGAAAAAAGTCGTGATCGTTCGATTTAAGCTATATAATTTATTATTTATTTAGTTATCACATGAACTGCGCGTCCTCGTCTAAAGCTGTCTGTTTGTTGTGTACTTAAAACTAGATTGGGAGTCGAATGGGGAATTCCATTCGCACTCGGAAGACTTGTATTTTCTATAATCTCTCCTTCGTTTTTGTGCTTTCTCTGATCCCCTTTTACCAGGGACGCCACACATTCTCCTCATCCTCGCTGTCGTCCTCCATTTTGGTCACATCGATGGTAGTCAGCAGGGAGGTGCTGGCCGAGCTGACATTGGAGTTGGGGCTGCCGGCGTAGCTGGAGACTGGCGAGATGGGCACGGAGTAGCCATCGCGGCTGGCAATCTGCACGGAGAGCGGAGCGGTCACGGGAAGGACCTCCTTGACAGCCGGCTGGATCTGGTTGAGGCGCTGTCCCAGGTGGGTCATCAGCTGGGTGCCCAGGCTGACATTCATGCCGGGCAGCTGGGACAGGGAGCGGGAGACCTCGTTGACGGCATGAATGTAGCCAGAACGGAATCCCTCCGCTGGACTCAGGCTCTCGTTGCCGGAGGCCTTCTTGTGCTGGCGCTGCTGCTTCATCTTCTGCAAATGGGTGACGGTCAGCTCCAGGATGTCGGCCTTCTCCAGACGTGTGACATGCTCGCCCTCGGATTCCAGAGTGGCCACCATCAGATCCTTGAGCTCGTCCAGGCACTTGTTGATCCTGGCACGACGCTTGCGCTCCAGCATGGGCTTCATCACTTTGCGGTACTGATAGGTCTTGGACATCTCGGACATTTGTAGCGACGACATTTTGTGTTGTTTTGGGTTTTTATTTCTTGTTTTTTGGTGTAAGTTCTTTGAGCTGTTGCTGCTCCGACGGTCGAAGACGTTGTGTGTTGCCTGGCCTTCGGTGGCCCGACTTTTATAGGCGACCAGAAACTACCCCCAAAAAAGGGACAGTGTCGTGTGTGCCGGCATTCTTGGCGAGCGGTGAAAAAGGGACGAAAGACACGCTCGCTCCGTGTGCTGGCATGAGGGTTGCTCGACGACGACGACGGCGACGGCGACCCTTCCGCTCCTTGAGACCGCTCCTTATTGTTCAGGCGATTTCTTATTGTTGCCCTGCGCACCCTTATCAACGGCGGCCAAGGGAGCAGGATCGCTCTGCCAGGATCGTGGGAAACACTTTCCGCCTCGGTTTCTCACATCGACTCGCTCACCTGCCCGCAAAGCCAACGGAGCATGGCCATGGGCATAAGCATGGGAATTTGCAGGGCGAACAGCTGCCGTTTCTAGATTTGTGTGTTATGATTTGACTAGGGGTAGGGGCCGGCGGGGAGGGGGAATAAGGATAATGAACTGCTCTGCTAGCTTGCATTATGCCGTCTCATCGGGGATGGCGAGGATGAGGACCAGAACTCGGAGTTCCCACGATAGCGAGGACCTCAGACGGGGGAACCGGGGGACCGGGCGTTGCGATTCGTCCGACAACTTCCTGTTTACCGTTGGCATTCCATATTGGATCGGCATCGGCATTGGGATCAGGATCGGGTTCGAGTTCGAGCAGAGACGGAGGCAGAGGCATCCTGCACTTGTTGGTCGGCTGTTATGATCCTGTGGGAACATTGCTCGTGTGCGTCGAGTGTGCTTATTCATTCTCCTCACCCGGCAGGACCTCTTCCTCGCTGCCAGTCCCTCTGCCTTGGCTGCCTCCATCTCCCATGTAAAAGGGGCTAACGATGCTGCTCCTGGAGCGCTGCCCGCTTCTGGCTCGCGGTGGACACACTTTCGGCTGTAAGTTGTTCGCGTTCCAGGACTTTGTAATCGATGGATGGGCCGAGCATGTCAGGGATTTGTAACACGAGATTGGTGTTCTGTCAAATTGGGTGGGAGCTTCTAAAGGGGATTAGAAGGGGGAAGGATGGGCATACTAAGGGTATGTATCCTTGCTTTAAATTAACTAATTTTTTTGTTATTTATATTAACTCTTAGGTGACTTTTGGGTTATTATTTAATAGCTTATTTACATAGAAAATTATGAGAGTTGGTAAATTTCTGGAATAAGACAACCAATAAGATAATAAATGCGTACAATATATATTTTTAATATAGAAAAACATATTATGTTTTTGTAGGAATTTTATTTACTTTTCCTTTCATCATTGTACACATTTTTCTAATAACTTATTTTCCTAAATGCGCTTTTCAGAGGGGCAGTTATTTAATTAAGAATTTAATTACTACTGATTCTAAAATATTATTAAAAAATATATAATATGTTTTCATTTGAAAAGGTGTTAAAAAGGACTTTATAAGGATAAATACAATTGAAGTTGTTTATGTAAGATATTAAATAGTAAAATTAAAGGTTCTAAGCCACATAAAATAATTTGTTTTACAAACAAAAAGGTTTCATAGATTCCATAATAATATAAATTAAAATTGCCAATAAATGTAAAGTATAATTTGCATCAATTATGACAATTGGAAACCAAAAAGGATCTTCTTTATTTTATAGAATCTAAAGAAATCTGAAAATAATGGAAATTGTATATGTTTTCCCCATAAACCATTTTTATACCCAAAAATAAACCCTTAAACAAAATAAATATTAATTTAAAATGTAGTATTTTATTATATTTTTTAATTAAATATTCATTTCTTAATCTAAATAAATTCAGGCAATAAATGCGCAAGTAAAGCATATAAAATGTTGATCCTTAAATAAACTAAGTGGAAGCTCGGCGGGGAAGCTCTTTGTAATGTTGTTCAAAATAAATTATAATCATTATAGTGCTTATGCCTAGGGGAGATCAAAATACAAAATACGAACTTAAGAACTATCACAGGAACATCACATCATATCAACTATCAACTCCTAAATGGTAAAAATATCTAAAGTACGATACTGAGGCAAATGTTTACACTAGACCTTGGAAAACTTGGATCGTTTCTTAATGAGTATCAATTAAATCCAGAGTAGTAAAGCTCTCTTGAGTGGTTGGTTTAGTTTTGGTTCCAGGATCTTCACCAGGGACGCCAGACATCCTCGCCATTGGGGGGTTCCTCCGCCTGTGGCGATGAGGGGCGCTTCGAAGGAGCCTTTGACTTGGGCTCCGACAAGTTGACGGGCTCCTCTGCCTCCATTTCCATTTCCTGTTCCTGCTCCTGCTTCATATCCTTGAGCTGGTGGCCCAACTGCTTCATCAGGTGGGTGCCAAACTTGAGGTCCAAGCCGGGCACCGTGGAGAATATGTGCGAGACTTCGTAGGCGGCTTGGGTATAACCAGCCCTGAATTTGTCGAGGTTGACCTGGGCTTCTGGCGGGGACTGAGGACTGGTGGCCACCCGCTGCTGCTGCTGCGCCTTCAGATAGTTGACGGTGAGCTCCAGGATGTCGGCCTTCTCCAGCTTGCTAACCTGCTCGCCCTGCGCATCCATTGTGTCCACAATGAGATCCTTTAGCTCGTCCAGATACAGGTTCATCCGAGCGCGTCTCTTGCGCTCCAGCAGGGGTTTGGTCACCTTGCGATAGTGCTGGGTCTTGGTCATAAATCTCTGACCCTGCACGGCCATGATGTCTATTATTATTATTTAGTCGGTTTGGTTTATTTTGTAAACAAAGCTGTTGGTGGCTGCTGCTGCTGCTCCGCACTGCACGGTAGTCACTTGAGAAATGATCTTGCCGCAAGGTAAGCTGATCCTTTTTGTAGCTGCTGCACCAGCGTCTCGTCGCCGGTGTCGTACACTTGCGAAATCCTCCCCTAACTGACACTGCCAGTGCCACTGCCACTGCCAATGGAATCCGAGTTCGAGCTCGAGCTCCCGATCACCACGAAGCATCAATCGGGTCACTCTCTGCTTGTGGCAAGATTCGGTCGGGGCGCTGCACGTGTGCAACTTCAAAACAAATTGTATCGGGCGGAAGCCGCCACGAATCTCTCTTTACACTGGGAATAAAATGGGGTTTAACAGGAATCTTAAGATTATATTAAAGTCTGATTATTATTTTTAATGTTTAAAGAATTTCAAGGATGTTATCCCTTGAAAAAATTTAAGAACAATATAATTAAATTTCATTTTTCGATTTGGCTTTCAATGCTGATCAAGAATCTATATCATTTCGGATGGGAAATGACTCCTTAACTTCATAGTTTAATTCTAAATAAAATACAATTATAATAAATACATTTCCAGTGCATTAACTAGGGCCCAATAACACGTTCTTGGGTTCCTCACCCGAGGCAAGTCGCTCTCTCGACGTCTGCTGCTGCCCCGTGCGCCGGCGCAACCGTTGAGACATTGGAGAAAACAGGGTAGGGAGTAGTAGAAGGAGGACGTGGAAAGAAGAGAAAGAGCCAGGAAAGACAAGAGCCAGAGCAATCAACCACCACCACCACCAGCAGCGCACACAAAACGCACACACGACATCGCTTGGAAGCGACGGCGACATGACCTCGACCTGCCTGCTCCTCGCACACGCTCTCCGCCGGCGAGGAGAGAGCCGTGCCCCATGCGTGCCGTCCTCACTTAAGCCAAGAGCCAATCTTCTCGAGACAGCGATGGCATTGTTGCACATGGCTGTGTAAGAGTACACAGAGCGGAAATGGGATTCCACTGATCAGTGATCTTCATTAAAAATATAGAAACTATTTCTTTAAATTAATATTTTATGTAATTTCTTAAAGCCTGAATCCTTAAAAATCACAAAAGGCCTTTAAAATGGTTTAATACTTTCCAACTACTATCTATATATTCATACAAAATATTAAGAAAAGCATCTTTGAATAAATTTATGATAAAATCTCTGCACAACTACTTAATAAGGTTAATAATTTTATTTTATTTATAATTTCTCTCAGTGCCCTGCTCTTCCCTTTTGGCGCACAGTCACACAGACCTCATTTCCTCTTTGGCGCGACATTGCGTTACACTTGCGGACACGGAGCAGCAACCACCACCACAACGAGCAGCACACCACCCAGGCAAGCAGCTAGCAACTGGCAGCCGGTGCTCTGCCGGGTCGCTCGGTGGATGTGCATCGTGAGAAAGTTGACTGGAGGCATTTTCCCACAAGTATTGGGATTGTGCCTCACTCCTGCTGCTCCCGGTCTCGGCTCGCCTCGGCTCGGTCAGCTGTGACACTTGTTTGGCGCATTTGGCGAGTCTGGCGGGTCTGGGGTTCTGGGTTTTTGGGATTGGGCCATTGACGAAATTCACCTGCCCGAAGGGTGAGTGAGCCAGGTTAGGGTCTGCGCACCCAGGGGTCGCTGGAATCGCATCCATGAAATCGAGAAGTTAACAAACAGAACCAGAAACGGCACCACCGACGGACGACATCGTTGACATCTGATGGCACTGATTTCATACATTTCCAGTTTTCAGTTTTCGTATTCGTCGTGGGGGAGGTTTCTGAGATCATCGGCGGTGCAATTGTTTTGATATGGGTCTCGTCTCTCCCGGGATGACTGAAGGAAGACAGCCATATGCAAAAACAAAGATTTAAATTGCAAGGAAGGAAAACAAGATTATAAAAAGGGGGATAAACTTTTGCCAATGATGAATCATTTCGTTCTTTTTGTTTTGGATTACTTTTTTTAATATTTAACATATCTTATACACCAACCAATTAAACTCCCACTTTTAGCTTCGATTCATGTAAACATCTTTATTGAAAGTATATTAATTTGTTCGATATTCTTGTACATTGATAAATTTAAGACATATTAACACTTCATAAATATCTTCAAATGGCTCTAATATACAAAGATACATTTAATTCGTTTAATACACATTTAGCAACACACACATATACATTTAGATTAATAATGCAAAGTAACTGGTTAGGTTTCGCTCTAGTTTTAATTAATAAAAAAAAAATATTGATCTCATCTAATGCGATTAGAAAAACTCTTGTGCTAGAAAGTAATTTGTTGCGTTTTGCTTAATAAGAGGTACATATGTGTAACATTCGTAATCTCTGAATTTTCGTTTCTGTTCGCTTATCAACTGTATTTCGATTAAAAACCTGTTGGATGGTGCCTAAACTTAAACTATATTTAAAGCGGACTTTGTGTTGTATTTCAGCTTAACAATAGTCGAGGGTTCCTCGTTTTGGTTGTTTTGGTGTTTTCGAATTTTCTCGGAGGATATGAGTTAATGAAATAAATTAGTAAAATCAGAATGAAGGTGATGATGTACAATAAAAAATAAATGCCATCTGATAACGGGGAGATTATTTTACATAATACAAATCAATGAGGCATGCCTCCTTCTTAAAGCTTTTGGTTATTCCTCTGTTCGATAGTTTGATCTCAGTTTTATATATATATATATTGTTCATGCGTTGTGCTTGCTGCTCTCTGGGTTAACTCCGTTTCGCGTGGTCGTCGTCGTCGTCGTCTGCTCAGGAACTGGTGGACTTGGTGTATGTAAGTGCTTACTATTAATGGCGGATTACAATCTTTAAAATGTACAATCGTTATTCGTTAAAAAATATTTCGTTCGATATCTGCTTCCTCAGCGGTCTTGTCTTTAACCTTCGCCCTTACAGCATCCTCCTCGATCGCCTCCTTGCTACACATACACATACACATATATACATTCACTTTTTACATTAATCGATCTCAGCGTTCGCCTCCTCTGCTCGCTGCTCTGCTGGACATTCTATACATACAATTACGAATATATATACTCTATGACTTTGTACGACTCTCTGTGGGGGTTTCACTGTCTCTAAAAGCACTTCTTAAACAGATTTAGGAAACGCATTACTTTTGCGATAAGTGTGGTACGTCTAGTGCGTGGGTTTGTTGTTGTTATTCATGCAGCTGAAAGTAAGACAAAAGTTGCATAAACACATTGGGGGGGAGAGGAGGAGTACTTGGGTGGGAAATGAAAAATCTGGGCCACAAAGCGGTGAAGCAGCGTACTTATCATCTTGGTTAAATTATCTAATTGCTGGTATCAAAATTAAGTTTGCTTGTGTAAAAATAAAGAAATCTTTATACACTTTCTGTGTGTGACTTTGTGGGTTTTAATCTAATCTAAGAAGCTACTGGGAAGCGAATTATAAAAACTGTTAATTTGATAAATCGACTAAGTTATCAAATCAAATGGATGTCAAATATTATCTTCCATTCCTAGTTTGCATGCATTTTATAAATATATTTAATATATTTTTCTCTAATATTTTCTTTTACAATTTTGCATTTGCGAGTTTCTTGTACCAATCATTATGACATTCTTTGCACTTTGGTTTGCTTTCTCTTTCTTAATTGTTTGTTAAGGAAATGTGTAAGCATTGAACAAATATGTATATATGAGCAACATTACTACAATAAGCTACTTTTGGGGTGCATTTAATTCACACATATACATAGTTTCGAGAATATGTTGTAAATGCTTCAAGGTACCAGGTACATTGTCAATACGATTCTCAAAGTTTAGAATTTCAATTCGCTAATACGTGTACGATACGTGTAAGTGCAATTTTATGTGGTATTTTTAGTTTGTTTTTAACAATATGCATAGTTCATTTGGAGGCTAAAATCAATCGCTTCGAGTTGGGGGACAATGTTTAGTTTTGTCGCTTAGATAACTACAAAATACATTTTTTGGTTCCAATCTTGGTGTTGTGCTGCTGTCTCCCAGCTTTTCAATTGTCTTTTGTTTGGCTTTAGTTGCAGTTTTAGCTGTTTTATATTTATTTAATATTATTTTGTCTTTAGTCGTGGATCGTTCAATGTGATGGACTGTCGTTAATTCGATGTTTGGCGCGTGATTTGCTGTGTGAGGCGCGTCGCAGGCTGCTGACGCTGCCCGGGCAATTGTCATAAAAATCTAATGATTCCGATGAGAATGCTATATAACGCAATTGGTGTGATATATAAAGAAAGATTAAGTTTGTACAGTTCCGTGATCATTCGATTGAGATTAGGTAAATGCGCTAAGGTTAAGCAATGCCATATAGTATATGGGGTCTAGGGTCTACGCATCAACTACCACCAGCCACTTACCCTTGTCCGTGGGCGAGCCCAAGGTCAGGCTGCTCAGGCTGGAACTCAGGTTGTATGGTCGCGGGGATGGTGGCACCGGCGCTGACTCATCACCGGGCAAACAGGTCTCGACCATGGCCTCCAAACAGTTGACGAATAGCTCAGAGGATTCACCCATCATGTTGTACTGGAAAATATTTATTATTTTGAGGGATTTTATTTAATATTTATATTTAATTAAAGCCTCACCTTGGTAAAGGGCCCAGCAAAGCGCCAGAGTCCGCCGAAACCACAGCTCTGCAGGAAGTGCAGCTGCTGCTGGGAGGGATCCTCGCTGGCCAGCATGTTTTGTATAATATTTTGCACAGAGTTGAGCACAACCTGGTCGTGTGACACTGACAAAATATTGTTGATCTTCTGGTCCAGCAGGGAGTGGCTAAATAATCGAATTAAATATTTTACTAAGAGTTAAGAAAAATTAAGAATTCAACTCACATGACTGGAAACACCTTGGGAAAGACCACCGAGCCCTCGGCCAAATACTGATACAAGACACGCGTTTCGCCCTCATCCGACGAGTACTTGACCAGGGTGGCCAAAACAGTCAGCACGAGTGCCTGAATGGACAGATCGGGCAGAACTTCGGGATCTAGCAGCACATTCGACTCGTTGGACACCGAAGAACGCGAGCCGCGTTCCTGTTTAAATACATTTATGAATTTGTTAATTGCATTGCTTTAAATGAGTTCAAATACACATAGATAGATGGATTGGAAAAGAACGCTAGTGGAGATGAAAGATCTACGAGAAATGCGAGATGTGCGTAAGGGCAGGTGCCATGCAGAGTAACCAAGCGAGAGCGACATCGATGTTAGCCAAGATTACATTTTAGTAGCGAACTTGTTGAAACTTGGAACTCGGTATTAGTGGGGGCAGTGGGTTGGGGTTAGTCTTAGCTAAGAGAGATAAGTTTTGTAGAGCAGTACCTGACGTTCTTCGATGCCGGTTGCATTGTTCGGATCTTTGGTCGTCGGCACCGAGAAAGAGCGTTGAGTCTTGAACAGAACTCGAGCGTTCTACGGATGTTTGATATGTTGGTATGTTCGTGGTTGTTGTTTGGCACAGTGTTGAGTTTGTTGGAGTTGTAGTTTTTAGCGGGGTTCGATAACCAAATCAAACGTAAATCAAATGACAATATTCATGCGTAGTAGTTGTAGTAGAAGTGGCAGGTTATATAGTTTATATAGTTGATAGGACATTTAGTTAATATGGAGGAGAGTTACAAGCACCAATTAGATGTAAGAGTCGGCAGGCAGATGTATTACGAGTATACATTGTGACATATGTTTGTAAAGTTTTCATTTCATATTCAAATCAAACATAAAAAGAGAAAAGAAAAGTCATTGAACGATTATTAGTTATGCAAAGGCTGATCTCAACAGGTAGTTGATATTACACAGTAGGTGGAGTATATAGGCTGGATATAGGATATATAAACTCAAATAGATAGCCAAAAGTTACTATAGCAGATGGTTATAACAACTTTTGTACAGCGAATTTCGAACAGGTGGGAAACAAAGCTCAGCTCGGATTATCGAAGGAAACTCACCTGAAGAGTGGGAACCTTGTGCTGGCGGGCAAACTGCAAGGCGGACTGGTCGAGAATGTCCCAACTCTTTTGCCGGCGCGACAGGGGCTGGCCAATCTAAGGGGATTTCAATATTTAGCCCATGCTTTATAGCTAATAAGTAACTCCTGAGCTTACGGCCTGCACTCCTCCGTTGGACGCTTCGCCGTTCTCCACGCTGCCGCTCAGATCGGCTGGCCAGCGGGGCAAGGCATGCTTCACGTGGCAGCGGGAGCGGACTTCCTCGGAAACAGCCACCAGAGCCGTCAGATAGGCCACACTGTCCGGGGTGACCTCGAACTTGTCCCTATGCAGAGGTTTGGCAATGATGCCCAGCAGCATGGTCAGCACTCGAGATGTGCGAGAAACAGTAGTGGGTGTGGGATGCCGGAAGCCCTGATTAAAGATATATCTTAAATAATTCATTATACAAGTTAACCAGCCACCGCTTACCTTGATCAAATGCCCAACCAGGGCAAAGTGGAAGTTGCTGCGGAAGGACAAGCCCACGGCGTGATCCAGCTGCTTAAAGTGCCACTCCAGCTTCTCCCGCGTCTTCATCATCACCTCGGCTATGGTTTCTTTCTTGTCAAAGCAGCCTTGCGACTTGAGGGTATGCAGGTTCTGTTCGAGCAGCGCTAAGCCGGCTCCGTACAGGGTAATCTCGTCCAGCTGCAGCACGGAAATGGCCACCCAGAAGAGGGCCCGATGTATAGGCGACTCGGGCCGCAGCAGCGGTTGGATACGCGTCAAACACATGACCAGCGCCTCGATCAGAATCAAATCATTGAACGATTCCAGAGCCTTGACGAGGATGCGCAGCAACTGCTTCACCTCGTGGTCGGTCACACTCTTGCTGATGCATCCGTAGACTATCAGCGCCCTTGGCTGCAGGGCAGGATTGTAGCAGAAGGCGAAGCTGCGGGCCAAAGAGGTCCAGGTGTGCAGCCATTCGCAGTCCGGAACGTCACGCATGCAGGCCTCCATGATCTCGAGCAGGGCGTCCGTAATGACCTCCAGCGAGGGCAGCGACAAGCGCTCGCGATCGGCGGGCAGCGGTTGGGTAACTCTCTCATTTCCCAGCCACTTATCAGTTGGATGACGACAGCTGGAGCGAAAGGCTGTCACTGCCGCCGACTTGACCTTGCTGATGCCGAAGAGCAGATAGAACTTGGGCAGGGAGAACTCGTCTAGGGAGAGCCGGAGCACGCGCTGTGCCTCCTCGGAAAAGGAGGGATTTGTGCAGGTGCACAGCGAGTGGATAATGTTGATCACCAGGCCGTGGGTGGAGGCTCGCATCGACAGAGATCCAGAGCAGACCAGGAAGGTGATGGTGTGGAATAGGTAGGGCACAGATGTGGCCACGTCCAGGCAATTGTTAAAGGACAACATGAGCAAGTAGCGTCCCAGAATGGCGATATCATCCCACATCATGTGCTGCTCCAGATACTGCGTGGGATTCGTGCAGGACTTGTCCATGACTCGACACATCCGCGTGATAACTTTTTTGGACACTAACTGGACGTTGGCTGAGGCGAGAGCCACTGCCGTGTCAGCCATGATCTCCACTTGCGGCGATCCCAGACCGTAGGTTATCGATTTATGCAGGAAGTTATCCAGCACCATGTCAATGAGCTCTGGGATCTGGCCAATTGACCCCCAGATCTTCGCCTGCACTGAGGGATACATCTCCTTTTGATCAATGGTCAGGTTTATGAGCTTATCCAGGATCTGGGAGACCTTGAGCTTCTTTGAGTCGTCGTTGGACTTGCAGAACTTGACGAGATTCTTTAGCCAGGGCGTCATGTATTCCAAGCACAAATGCTTCAGCTCGATGGTGCTGCGCTGGAAGCCTTGAATGGACTCCTCGAGGAACTCGAGCGTGAGATGTGGCTCATTGGTGGCCAGCTTCTCGCTCACCGACTTGATGAAGATGGTATTATTGGAGGGTATGCACAGACCTTGCGTCTCCAAGAGCTGCCCCTCAATCTTCAGGTCAAAAGTAGCCGTCAAGGCGCACAGCAGATTGTAGGCAGCCGTCCTCAGGTTGGGATCGCAGGAGCCGAGATTCAGTAGTGCCATATTTAACAGCGTGCCCGGCACGTCCTTCGGCCGGATCTTCTGGTGCACCGTCACGGAGTCGGGCTGGCTGAGCTCCCAGCGATTTCGGATGTGGATAATCGCCTGGACAATGTTATCGCAGTCGTTGTGAATGAAGCTCAGCTGACCGCTCTCGTTGGTTATCGACAGCGTGAATTGGTTGTCGTCCACCAGGCACACCTCCTCGATCTCCGAGGCGTAGTAGACGTCATTGAGTAGCACGGAATGAGCCAGAACCTTTGTCTTCTCAGCGGATGTAATCTGCAGAGCTGTCGGACCCACCTTAATGGCAACCTTGGTGTCCTTATGACTGAGCTTGAGCGCGTTGCTGAATACCTTGAGGTCCTCGTCTAAGGAGAGCGTAGCTCCCGGCAGCTTTTGCTGCTCTGCGTCAATGAAATCCGTGAGCTTGTTCGGCGACTCTAGGAAAAGTAGCTTGCGATTTCCCTTCAGAGGGGCCAGGATGCGATCATGGAACTTGGTGTATTCGCGCACCCACGAATTGCAGTTGTAGATGTACACAGCATGGACGTTTTCGTAGGCCACCGTGGGCAGGACATAGAACCATTTCTGCAGGAACTCCGTCCGGAAGCGGTTGTCGGAGCAAGTGTGCGTAAAGTCGATGACTACCTCGAATGGCGAGTGACAGAAGGGCTTTAGCGTGAGGATGACATGGTAAATCAGCAGGTCACCGTTGGTTTCTCCAATCCTTAACAATAAAAAAGGAAAGTTATCAACATATTCCCTTCGTAGTGCCTTCTACGTTTACTTACTTGTATCTCCTGGCTATGTAGTAGAAGACCGGATAACCCGACTTGCTGGTCCCCGCCTGGTAGAATATGTTCATCGATTTGAGGGTCTTAAATTCCTCCTTCTCGTGCATTTGATGCTTGACCATAATCTCTTCAAAGTTGGTCGAGGACATGTCAATGGAGCTCCAGCGCGCGTATGAGCTAAACATCATGTGCGAGTCCACGGGCTTGTGCTCTGGCGGACCCAAGTAGGCCAGCAAGGTGGCCATCTTGTCGAAGGGCCGCCTGCCCACGGCCTTGTGATCTCTGCTGCTGGACAAATAGTCGCCTATCTTCTCCTGGTGCGTCCACAACAATCGGTGCAGGGCCAGAACGTTGGCATCCGATATAAAGCTCATGCTGTGCGACGTCTGGTCCACTGTCTCGCAGTCCGAGGCAATCTGGATAAAGAATCGGCGACCGGCCTCGAAATGATCGCGCAGGAAGTCATTGAAGCACAACATGTGCTGCTCCTTGGAGAACTCCACGTGGTTGGCAATGTTCTGCAGGATCTTGGACATCAGCATGAGTCCCCGCTTGGCCGAGCTGTGCACCTGCTTGTCCACAATGCCCAACTCTTGCGGCGATACTGTGAATAGGAAAAACTGTTGGTAAATAAATCCCAAAATAAATAAAAGTATGCTCACCTATGGCGGGATTGATGAAGCGCAGGAAGATTACAGTGCCCACGGCGCCTATGTTGTTCTGCAGGAGATTCGGGAAGCGCTTGCTCAGCACCTGGTACAGGCAGTGGCACATGGAGCGCAGCTGGGGCGGAAAGCGATCCGAAGAGTTGATGATGGCATCAAAGACCTTCTGGGTGAGGGCAATCAGGTTATTGCGATGCTGCTCGATGTCCTCGGTGGGATCCAAGCGAGCCGGATCCACCTCGAAGCAAGTCTCCTCCTGCTCATCCAATAGCGGACGAATCAGCGGCTCCAGAAGCATCTGCAGATAGCTTGCTCCATAGATCTTAAAGCAGAAGGCCATAATCTTGCTGCCCAAGGAGTTGCCGCGGAAAAGCGTCTGCATGCAGTCGGAGACCTCGACCTCGCGATAGAACATATTCCACAGCAGCGGCGATAGCAGGTGTTTCGCGTCGAACAGAGTGACGAGGACTCGGGCCAGCTCGTCCATTTGGGAGGTGGTCACCACATTGGCCAATGCCATGGCTATGGGCAGCTCTCCCTTGTCGCTGATCATTGTGACCAGCTGAACGAGTTGCTCGAAGCGATCCGCCAGGACTGTCTCGGCCAGAGTGTCGAATTCGGTGCCCTGCTGCAGGATTTGGGTGAGGACTTCCATGAAAGCAGCTCGGGTCTGCAGATCTGGATTGTAGCCCAGATCGATTGAGTGCATCAGGCCGGAGTCAATGTTGGCACCCAGCAGATTGGACATGGCTTGGATGGTGGCGTTCCTGAGGGCGGTTAGCTTTCCGGCGGCCATTCGTGGTCGTGGTGGCAGCAAAGGCGTATTATTCATCTCCTTTTCCGCCTCGGAGCTGTCGATGCAGTCGTTGAGGAGGTTCATAAACAGGGTGAAGTACTTCAAGAAGAGCGCACTCTTGGCATCCATCAGATCGCCACGATCGGACTCCTCTGGCTGAAGCGGAAGGCCACGAAGCAGGGCGGCCACCGCCTCCATGCAAGCCTGATCCAGATCGCGGAAGATGAGCGATGTGTTGGTCAGAATAGAAGCGTCAGCGGAGCTGGGCGGCGCAATCTGGTGCGAGGTACCCATCACCCAATCGGTCAGGTATTCCACCAGTTTGTTGCGGAACTTCATCTCCTGCCGGAAGGCAAGATCATCGCGTCGCTTCATCATCACTTCCACCAGCTGGCAGAGCTTTGTCTTTATCCGTATGGCGTAGACGGTCATGTCCAGGTGGCGAACATACCGAACGATGCCCAGCATCATGCCCTCGATGCTGGTGACGCCCAGGTGCTCCGAAGGCGAGGGCTGCTCGTTGTTGGGATCCTTGCTGGCCTTGGGATCCAGGATGGACTTCATTATGTAGATCGTGTGCTCGATGAACTGTGTGTTGATGTCGGTGACGTTCACGTTCACCTGGCCCTGCTGATCGAAGAACTTCTCGACGATGGCGCGTATTTGGTCGAAGAGTATGGGAAACAGCTGGGTGGACATTTCCTCGCCCACGAGTTCCTTCACGTTCTTCTGGATATTTAGACCGATTTTCTCGTTGCTGCAGACCAGCAAGCGCAACAGCTGTCCAATGAATCTATTTCACGGAAATATCTTTAATAAAAATTCAATTGTACCTCCTTTTAAGGACTTACTGGGTCACAGGACAGTAGCTGACATCTTGCGGCGGCGCTGGCGGAATCGTGGATAGAGACACAGTACTGGGATGCAGCGAACCATGGCCGGAACTGGTGGAGCTGGAGTATAGAGAATTCTGAGCCAAGGATCCTAGGGAGGCATTGTTTTGGGACTGTTGCAGCAGCATTTGCCGGCTGCTACTACGCTTGTGCAGGCAGACACCGCCCAGGGCCAGGAGAAACCACGTCATATTGGCCCACTCGTTGATCTGCTCTTCCAGGTCATGCTCCGAGCTCTGGTGACTCGCTCGCCGCTTGCCCATGCCGCGATGAAAGACCTCTGCCTGGGCATCCTCGCCCTTGCACTTTGGATAGGTTTGCAAGACCTTGCTGGACACCTCCCAGTTGCGAAAGGTCTCTTCCCAGGCGGGTTGAACGCCATGGACGCAGTGCTCGATCTTGCGCAGGAGTGTCATTATGCGCTTCTGGAGCGTAAGTCGGCTTAGCACATTGCCGTGGGTGTTGTCGAAGAAGCAAATCCGAGTATCCGTGGCAGCTAAATATGGAAATAGGAATAAATTCAGATCAACCAAATGCTCTCAAGTTAACTCACATGAGGACAACTGTGCCAGTTCCTGATAGATGTGGTAATTCGGCATTATAAAGCCCACAGTCAGCTCATCGGAGCTGCAGCAGATCTCTGCCTCCTCGCAGAGCAGCCCGAAACACGAAAGCGAGGTCAGCACTGCGTCCAAGTCAACGCTCCACAGATACATAAAGAAGACCACCTCCATCTTGATGTGCGCCTGCTTGCATATGGCAATCTGGCTGCCCACATGAGCGTAATCCTTGTGCCGCTGGAGGAACGTGTTCCGGCAGATCAGGATCTCGCGCAGCCACTTCAAAACGTCCGTGTAGTTGGCAATTTGGTGCTGGATGAGCTTCTGCGAGATGGAGAACAGCACCTGGGAGCTGACGTCCCAGAAGGTGTTGATGGGAGCCTCCGGATTCCACACTTCGATCTTTTCCGGTGCGTGCAGGGCAAGCAGCGCCTCCATAGCCTCCTGGGCCACATCTGGCATGGTGGTTTGGTGCACCAGGCTCACCAGTCCATTGATCAGCTCGAGCGTGGAACTTTGTACCTCGTGGGCAACCTTTCCCTGAGTCTGCAATAGAGAGTTGTTTAAAGAAGGATTCAAGCTTCAAATTAACGCAAATCCTACGTTTAGTAAGAGGGTGGGATCGGCATGGATCAGGCGGACGAGCAGCAGCAATAGCATCTTGTGGGCAGGGCCCTCTTCGGCCCGCGTTAAGCCTTTCTGGGTGTCCTTGGACTTGAGCGTAAGTGAGGTGATATAGCGCAGTGGTGTGTGGGCTATATAGCCCTGGGTGGCCTTGTTAAGCGTATCCGTGAACAGAGCTCGTAGCTCGGCCGACCGATAATGAACCACATCCGTCTGTGGCCACCAGGACAGCCTGGGTTGGTTAACAATCCGGAAAGGGTTTTTGTTCTGCAGCCGAAAGTCCACATAGATGTGAGCCAGTCTTGAAAACGGTTTAATATTATTATTATAAATATTTTAAATATTATTAAAAGCAGCATTGCTCACCTAAGTAAAGAACACACAATCACAAAGTGGTAGGCCTGCGGCGACGACAGATTTAAGCACACTTTCAGCGCCTCGATGTTGTGCGGATTAATGCGGAAGCAGGAGACCCAGCAGTCGATCATCAACTCGATATCCGCAAAGTTATAGCCCTGTCCGCGGGAGAAGGGCTTGGCCGGATTGAAGAGCAGGGCCTTGAGGTCGTTGATGAAGTACTGGACCAGCTTAAAGACCACATTATTCGAGTCTGTGATGTTGATGTAAGTGGAGGCCTTGCACAGCTTGACACAGGCTATGGCAGAGGACTCGGTAACCTGCTTAGAGGGCGAATGCTGGCCCAGTCCTCGCTTTATGCTTTCGATAAACTGCTTGGCCGAAAAGTCCTTGTCCCTGGATGTCGATTGAGCGGATTTAGATTGGACCTTTTCCTTTTCTTTCTCCTTCTCCGACTGCTGCAGCTCGTTGACAGTGGCCTCCAGGCAGGAGGGATTTAATATCAGCAGCAGCATCTGCAATGGCCACACAAGAGTTTTGCTCTTCTTGTTCTCTGCCTTGAAGTACTCCACAAAGTCCATGAGCGGTTCCCAGCAGCTAGATTGAGAGATGCTTGTTAGTTTAATATTTTTTATAATTTTAATTTAAATCCTACGTGGATATGTCCCGATTGGTGCCTCGTTGCAGGTCCTGGAACTCCTGGGGATGGTACTCAATCCAGTTCCAAATGGCCTTCTCCAGCGAATAAAGCAAAATCAATGGCGGCGCACGTTTGGATCGAAACTTGGTAATGGTTTCTAAAGAAAGAAATGTGTTAAGACGACTCTTGCTTAGCTTTGCCACAATTTGTACCTTGTAGCAGCTTGGTCAGCTTTATCATATCCATGTCGATGTGCTGTATCAGTTCGATGTCGTTGTAGTCAGGATTCTCCTCCGAGCAGGATGTCAACTCTTGTATTCGGGCTGAGATGCGATTAAAGACGGCCGAGAAGTGATTCTGCGACAGGGCAAAGAGCACCTTTGAAGCCAAAGCCTTAAGCTGGGCAGCATTTGGATTACTGTCGCTCTGTACGTCCACAAACTGGGAGATTTCCCGCAGCAGTAGCTTCACGTTCATGGCCTCTTCAAAGCGGGCCGTGTCCTTGGTCTGGTTGGTCAGGCAGCGCTCCAGGGTGGTCAGTATGATGACCAGCGACTCGAAGTAGCAACGTTCCGGCTCATGACGATTTTGAAGGGCCTGGAAGGGATAGGTTTTTAGTAGATAATTTATAGTTATTTTTGCTGAAACGCACTCACCGCCTCATTGACGCGCTGCAGCATCTTGGTCAGCCCGGAGATGACCAGGGAGAAGCGGTAACGCGAAATGTGTATCAAACAGGCCACCAGTTGGTCCTGGCTCATCCTCGCCTGCGTGCCATAGGCTCCGATTCGGTTTGGCAGCTGCAAAGACACAGAGACGGCGCATTTGATTGATTATTTCCATTTCATTCATGCTGCGAATGCCACCCCTCCCCACCTGCCCCCACACACCGCCTCTGCGCCCACGCAGAGCCCAAAACAACACGTCCCCGAGTGGAGGAGGGCGGTGCGGGGTGGTGGCCGAGCAGCAGGTACATTTTTTCGCCTGAGCTCCGCGAGACGTAGCAGCGGAAAAGCGCCCGAAAAACACTTGCCTGATCCTCGAAGCGGGCCAAAAGGGCACTCGCCCATTCGCCTGGCTTTTGGGTGGCCATTTTGTGCGTTTTTTCACTTGTTTTCGCCCACTTTTCACTGCATTTTTGTAAATAAAAAAGGAACCTCTAGAGGTGCAACAACATTGATGTTAGTGGTGCTATCGAAGCATTCGATGGATGATGCTAAATAGGCGCTACATCGATGTTTTTCATCGCTACATCGATGAATATTCCCCGCCTGAGGGAGACAGAGAAGGAAAACCTTTGCCGGCGTCGCAGTACGTGGACGAAAGTCCTTTATGCTGATTTTATCCTTTAATTTATTAAGCGCACAGAATTACCGAATTAATCCGAAATTTTACTGCATTTTGACGGTCACAAAACTATTGTTAAATTTAGCTGTTCCTTGTTTTAATGATAGAAGGAAAAGTCAAGAAAATCTGCTGAAAAATTAAAGTTAAAAGTCATTAATAGTTGTGTAAACTAAAAAAGGGGTTAAACATAAAATACGATTAACAATTAATAGAGTGTATATCAGAAATTAATGCTTGCATTATTGTATTTATTTTATTTTGTTGGTAATTTTTTTATGTTTAAAAATTTCTTTGAAAACTTCTATGGAAAGTCACATATCTCCGAATTAATTATTAATTATAATTATTAATTTAAATTTATATAAATATGTATATTATTTAATATAATGTTTATCTTGCCTCTAACGTTTGAAACCATGTTATAGTTAAACAATTTAATATATTTTCTTTTATAATTTTTATTTAACTCAATTTCAGTAATTGTTTTGGAATATTTTGAAACAAAAAATTCAAAAAATCTAACTTTAAGCCTTGATTACTCCAAATCTCACATCAATGGGAATACTCCAATGGAAATATTAAGCAAATCTCTACGAGCTCCACTCGGTTTCTCAACTACGAGTTATGTTATCTGGACCAGGTTCCCTCCAGCTCTAAGTCTGAATATGTCTCTGAAACTCAATCAGATTAAGAATCGGAATCGGAATATGAGAGCTACTACTTACTCTCCCGGTTATCATCGGGCCTCACTCGTCCATTAGTCTCGATCGCAGCCGCAGTCTCATTCGTTCCGTCGCCTGCTACTGTTCCAACGTCTCCAACGTTGTCGCCAGACGCTATATCTGATCGATCCGGTCCGGTATGGGAAGTTTTCCAGCTATTTTTGTTGTTGGCGGCTGCCTGCTGCTGCTGCTGGCATTGGGCGCGAGTGGTGAGTGCACGGAATTAGAAATTCAGAGAAGTAAACAAGTCTGGCAATGAACTTCCAGCTCAACAAGTGAATTGCGTGTCCAAGCTCCAGAGCGGCAGGATCTCAGGGCACTGTATCTCAATCCGGGAATGTGACTACTTTATGCGCATCCTGGCCTCCGGGAATCCAACCGCCAGCGATCGTAGCCTGCTCCGGGAGAACCAGTGCGGTCAGCATGGAAAGGATGTGCTGGTAAGTACACTCCAGGTGACTCACCGGGAAGATCTAACTCCAAAAAGCACGGTTTTTCCCCGCGCTTTTTTCTGCTTTCTACTTTCATTGAGTCTTTTATATTATTCGTTGATTTTGTAATTTAAAGAGATAGCAGCTAAAGCTTTTGGTTTTAAGTGATCTAATCAGTTTATTTATGTCAACAAAACTAAGTTTAAATAAAAGTGGGAAGATTTCCTAGGGGTTCTTTATTGTTTTACGATTAATAATTGAGAGAAAAGCTTTAAATTAATTGTTAAAAATATGTACAAATAAATGGGATGTTGAACATAAAAGTTTAGAATAGAATTATTAATATTTTATATTAAATTTAAATATTAATCAACTTCCTGTATCTTGCCAGGTCTGCTGTCCCAGTACCGCTGGTTTGGGGGCCTTGACGCATCCCCTGCTGCCCACTGATTGTGGCACAGTTCGGTGGCAACGTTCCAACGACACTGAAACGCGGATCAGGGAGTTTCCCTGGCTGGCTCTCATCGAGTATACGAGGGGTGAGTCTTCATCTTGGCTGCTATTAGAGGCTCCTTAATCACTCGCATATCTCTCTCGCAGCATCCAACGGGGAGAAGCTCCATGGCTGCGGAGGAGTGCTTATCAGCGAGCGATATGTGCTGACCGCTGCCCACTGTGTGGTGCAGGCCTTGACAAGTAATCTGAGGATTTCCGCGGTGCGTCTGGGTGAGTGGGATACCAGCACAAATCCGGACTGTCAGTTCCACGAGGGCACCCAAAAGGCGGACTGTGCTCCGGCTTACCAGGACATTGGAGTGGAGGAGACACTGCCGCATCCCCAGTACAATAGCTCCAACCTCAGTCAGGCTAACGACATAGCCCTCATCCGTCTAGCGACTCCGGCCAGTCTGAACGACTTTGTGCTGCCGATCTGTCTGCCCAACAAGCAGCTGCGAGCAGACGAGCTGGAAGGTCTGGTCTTGGAGCAGGCTGGTTGGCTAGCCAAAACCTCGCCGCGCATGCGCAAAAACTTTGTGGTCATTAGCTCCATCGCGGATTGCCATCTTAAGTACTCGGGCCATAAGCTAAGCATTCAGGCCTCGCAGCTCTGCGGTTTCGTAAGCTCGAAGGAGTGCCACGGCAACTCCGGAGGACCTTTGATGCTGTTCAAAAACGATGCCTATCTTCTGGGCGGATTGGTGTCCTTTGGACCGGTGCCATGTCCGAATCCTGACTGGCCGGATGTCTACACAAGGGTTGCCTCCTTCATAGACTGGATTCACGACAGCTTGAGGGCATAACCAATACCAAGTTCTTTTTTGCTTAAAGAAAAAATTTAATTCATTTTGTTGTAAAAATAAAGAGGCAAATAAATGAAAAAAATAATAATAGAAGCTTTTATATTATTCTTGTTTAGGTTTTTTAAAAATATTTAATTAATTCAATTATTCGATTAAGGAAATTATTTCCTTTTTTATCTTCGGGGTTTCCAAATAAAAAAATATATATATAACATAAAAATAAAGAAACAAATAAATCAACAAATCAAATGAAATCAAAAATCAAGAAAAGCTTTTATATTTTTCTTTTTTAGTTTCTTATTTAAATATTTAAAAAATAAATTAAATCAAAAAATAATACAAGTTTTTATATTTTTCTTTTTTAAGTTTTTATTTAAATATTTAAAAGATATACATATTTGCATTAATCTTATGAGAAATATAGAATTCACTAAAATAGCTTAAGGGAATTATTTCCTTCTTTATCTTAGGGGTTTCCTGAGAAAATTTAAATATAAATCTAATGCAAACGATGAAATTGATAATATTTTTCAATTTCGCCATTTCACAGTTCCCGGTTTTGGTGGGGGGATACCCCCAACGTAATATCGTGTGCGAGAGTGACCTTCCCAAGGCTGCACTGCCTCCAATAACGCCTGGTGTAAATTCAAACAAATGCGCCTGTCCACACTTGCTCACTTTTGGCTTAGAACAAATTTCGCAAGCTTGAAAATAAGTTCAGGACTTGAAATTTGCGCTCCAAGTGAACATCAAGTGTTTGTGCAACTATAAATTGAGGCAGCAACATGGCAGAGGCGGTGAAAACAGGTAAAAATCGGAAATTAAGGGACAATGAAAAAAAAGCAAGACAAATGGCGACTGCCAATTGGACTGTTTTTTTTTTTGTGCGAAAAGCGTTCGTCAGAGTTGCATTTCGGGAAGTTGGCGGTCCTTTTCAGTTTAAAATTTAAATTTGCGAATCCTTTTTTGTTTATTTTTTGCAGAAAACAATTCCAAGCAGCGTCCTTTGGATGGCGGCGGAGGTGCTGGTAGCGGCGGGGGAGGCAGCGGCGGCGGAGTAGGATCAGGATTGCCCAAGCGAAAGCATCGCCGCGGCAAAAAGTCCAAGCTTCTGCCGAAGAAGACCAAGAATCAGTTTCCGCAGTGGAAGCTTGACATGCCAGCGGATGGCGAGGGGCATTCTCATCCGCGTCCAAACAGCAGCACCAAGTTGGTCCGCTCCCGGTCGCTGCTCGTGCCGTACAACACCAATCGCTTCCTGATGGAGGAGCACATGTCAGACTTGAACAAGGACGACTCCGATGACAACTGCTTCAATTCGCAGACGGAGGATCAGGACCTCTTTCTCTCCAAGGAGTTCTCCAATGTCTACGAACGGGCGCGACTGGAGCGTTTGGAGACAATGAACAAGCAGGAGCTAATCCAGGAGTGCCTGCAGATCGAAGACCGCTACTCCAAGGCTCAGAATACATCGAATGAGTTCAGTGTCAAGATACGAGCTCAGGAGGAAAAGATGCGCCAGCTAACGCGAGAGAATCAATGTGAGTATGGTTATTCTTATTGATAAATTCAGTTTCCATAGTTTTCCCCTTTCTGCTTACAGTTTTGCGCTCCCATTTCCTGCGTTCTTGTTCGACCGGGTCGACACCGGGCCCAGCGGTGGGTGCGGCAGCTGCTGCCGCCGCTGCCTCTCCCCCCTCGGCGGTGGCACCCACACCCAGCTCGGCTGGCGATCTGCAGGCCCGACAACAGCCCCCCCAGCCGCCGCAGCAGCCGGCACAGCCCACTCCCATGGACTCCTCCAGCGAGGATAGCGAGAGCGATAGCAGCAGCACTACATCGAGCACAACTTCCAGCACATCCTCCTCCTCAAGCAGTGATGGCCACGAGATGGGCGTAGCTGGGCTGAACATTGCCAATGGTCATGCCGAGCGCGGCCATGACCGCAGTCGCTCTCGATCCCGCTCCCGATCTCCGATTCACCTGAATGGGCATGCCAACGAGGAGGAGCGCCAACGCCTGTTGGACAGCAATAATCAAATGGACGAGGATGAGGACAACTCCAGTGATGTGGCCAAACAAGGCACCGATGCAGCCGTGAAGTAAGGATGCTGATCACTCCGCGTCATGTACATAGAACACTCCAATTGTGGTGGCGACATCCATATATGGAAACAGAGAGAAAGAGCCCCTGTTTAGTTTTTAAGACATCATCTGTGAGCGCTTCAATTTTTTGGATTTCCCTTCATCTGCATGCCAATCATAAGTTCATTTATCTGCAACGCGTTACTGATGTTAATTGAATTTTTTATATAATGAAAACTCGATTTGTAGGTTAATAAAATGTTGAATCGTGAATTCTAATTAATGACATGGGGGATTCCTCTAAATTGTAATATTAAAATGTAGCACTAAACAAAGACATTTGAAACAATTCAAGGATGCCAAATCGTTGTGTATTTAAAATCTATTGAAATTTGAGTATTTAATGACAAATTTAACTTGATTTCTCAGAAAAAACCCTTTAAATACACTTAACACTTTTTATTATTTCAGTTTTTTAAATACTATTCTATACTTTAGCCTGAATTGGCCTCCGAAAGCCTGCCAGCTATGCTTTTTACAAGGCAACTGTATTCGGTGGCATAGAGTCTCCTAGAAATGCCCGCGTATCCTACTCCGACCAGTTTCTGTTCCGCCAAAGTGGCCAGCGAATTTATGTTTATACGCTTTGGCCCCTTAACTGGCATCCAGCCGCTGACTGGGGCTCTGTTGGCAAGCATTACACCACGAATGGCAAGATTTAAACCGATGACGTTCACAGCACCTTCACGATACTCGTTGAGCATGGAATCGGCCAGTCCCAAGTCATCTATGGCAGGCACCACCTGATCAATGTCCTTGAAATGTGGGAGATAATTGGCATGCACAAAGTTCACAAAGTTCCTGGGTTCCGTGCTGAAGGATTCGGTTAATTCTTCGGGACTGTGCTGCAGCATTTTATCATCATTAACTGAAAAATTGCAGAGATTAGTAATGAAAACTAAGTAAAGGAAATGCGACTTACACTTGGGATTGAGGACGCGACCCAGAGCATGCATCAAAGTAATGGATTCGTCCCTTCCAATTGATTTCAGAGTGCTCTGCGTCGCCTTCTTTTTGCGACCCTTGCTGGCCACGCTGACATTCAGTTTTTTGGTGGGCATATTGGCAACTCCCTTCAAGGAGCTGAGATGCAGATTAATCAGCGCATTCCGTATATCACCCTGGGCGCCCACAACTATTGAATCCACAATAGTCGACGAGGGTAACTTGTACAAGGCCTTGTTCTGTGGCTGCTGCATTACGGAACAGAAGGCTTTCATTGACTTTTGCATAATTGTGGATGCAATGGCATTAAAGCTAATGTGTTCGATGCGATGTTTGGCCTTAAGTTGGTCCGGAAAGAGACGGTAGCTGATGTTTAGGCCACGAGACTTGGAATCGGCCACAATGAAAACCAAGGGGGATTTTCCGTAGGACGAGTATTCACTGGAAATTAAAGAGATTATACATTACCACTATATAAACAGGTTTATTATAAACTATTGCTACTTACTCCAATAACTCTTCAAAGCTAACATCTGGAGAATCGTTGAGCAGGACATTCGGAAAGTCCTCTACGAGCAACAGTCTTTTTTTCTGCGAATCCAGCAGTGATTTATATCGCGAAGCACGCAACAAGAAGCCCTTGAAGGCCTCCAAATGTGAACCTACATAGGCATTACCGCTGGTTTGATCACCCAAAGCATTGACCACCTCACAGTCAACGGGATTGATCCATTCCTGCACCTGGTAGCCGAATTCCTTGGCCAGGACACGCAACGTGGCCGTCTTGGCGGCACCTGTGGGTCCCGTAAGCAGGCACATTTGGGCAGGGAACTTCTTGCGAACCGCTTCGCAGTGTCGCAGCCAATCGCGAAGTTCTCCAATCTTTTTGGGATGAACGGCTAACTCCTCGCTGGTTGCCGGGGCAAAGCTCTCCATCCAGTTTTCCTTGATTTCCGGCGGGGTCCCATTGGTGTCAGGATTTTCCTCCTCCTTATCAGACAGAACAGTCAGATCCACAGAATCCACCAAGGGCTTTGGCGTTGGCGTCGATTTTCCACTTTGAGACCTCGAAACTCGGGTTGTTGTTGTCACACTGGAAGCACTCCTGATTCGCTTAACGGGAGTGGATTCTGTGGGGACAGGACTGGCCGAAAAGCTCATCTCGCTGAAGGCGCTCCTAGCCCATGTTTTCTGTGTAGTTAATTCTTTGTTATTTAGCCTTTAAGAGCGGATAAATTCAAATTGTTTACCTTTCGTGGGCTCATTTTCGGATTTGGACTCTTCTTCTTCGTTTTGCAGTGTTACCAGGTGACACTACTTTTTGTAAATAAAAATCGTACAATATCGATAGTTCGATGACAAAGCGAGCGAACTTTAAACTGCGTTTACTGTCTGTTGTGTCAAAAACTCTCTTGATTTTTATAAAATAAATAATTTGTATATAAAAATAATCATTTATTACGGCCGCTGCTCCGAAATGTAATAACTTTTCTCCCACAAAACACGCATTGCTTTGATTTAGTTAAACTTATATTTGTTTTAACATAACTTGGGCTCTATACACATTTTGATATCGTTCTTAAATATTTTAGGGCATACAACATAGTTTCTTTGCAACATTTAGACATTTAAAATTGATTTCGCTATCGTGTATCGTGTTCTCGTACTATTTTTATATTTCAATATCCCAGCTGTACAACAATTTTTAAATGATTACCTCGGGGGGCGGCGAGCCCATTTGCTGTGACAATTGAACATCTTTGGTTTTTATTTACAAAAGCATATTGCATATACATAAATACATGGACTACTGTCGGAGTAATAGATACAGGATTATAGGTACACATATAAAATACGCAGCTATGGCTAGGTCCTAAATTAAAATGCGCTTTAAGATTAACAAATTGAGATACATTCATACTTAGCACATGAGTTAAGCAAAGCCTTAACGTCTAACTAGTGGGACACATCGATCGGTACAGGAATGAATATCAAGGACGACGCAGTCGTAGTCTCAGGCATAGTCAGTGCCGAAATGAAATTTTTGATCGTAGTCTTAACTAAAAGCCTAACTGAAAGTCCACACGGAGCGGAGGGTATATCGAGCAGAACCAAGGACATGGCCTAAGAATCACAATGTGGCTAGAAATTAATTTTTGTTTTGAGAATAACAATTCCCAGGTTTTTAAAGCTTTTTCAAATTAGAACCTCATATTTAAACAAATTGAATGTTTCTGGTTTGAAATTATTAATTGTTGTCAATCTTTTACGCTTTACCAATATTTTTCGTCTTAAATTAAGAGCTTAATTTAATTACTAAGCTTATTTACATGTAAATATGTTGTCGCATATTAAACTACAGAATAAATACGTTTTTATATTGTTTTAACGAAAGAATAAAGAAATTTTAAAACTTTTAAATGTTTCTTAATTCTCCCTTGAATTAAACTTAAGTTTAAATATTTCTTTAAGCCCGCAAACTTTAAAGAATAAAAAAAATAGCTGCCATGATCTCTAATTTGTGACTGTGTAATTCTATAAACTATACAATTTACAACTTAAAATAGTTCGAAAAATATAGATAAAAAAATATTTGCGTCAAATAATAAGTTTAGTTTTGAATAATAAATTAAATAATCTTAATTTCAGTTGATAAACTGGATTTTCATAAACCTCTTCCTATCTCATCCAATCTAAATTTCCTGCCCATGTCCATGGTTTGGCTCCTCATCCCGCCTACTGCTCTGTTTCTTAGTCTACTTGCTCTGCTCGAATCGCTGTGTCAGCGATGCAATATTGGACTTTGGCGGCGTCGCTGCCAGAGCCTTTACTGTGGGCGGCGTTGTCCGCTTGCCCAGGACTCCTCCGCCGCTGAACGATGGCTTGGCCGAGAGCGGCTTCGGTTTCTGGATGGTGGCCGAGGGCGCAGTCGTTGCCGCCGCTCCCGCCGTACCGTTGGGCAGTGCTTTCGTTGTGCTCTTCAGAAAGGACTTGGGTCGGGAGGCTACTCCGCTAACGCTGCCGCTGCTGCTCCGCTTAGCCTGCTGCTGTTGGACAACGGTTGGCGCTGGCTGTCCACCGCTACCGGTTCCTGCCGGCGGCTTGAAGCTGGACATACTGGGCGGTTGCGATTTATCCGCCAGTGTGGGCTTGACCCGAGCCACCGGTGCATTGACAGGCGGCGTGCGATGATATGTGGACGCAGGTGCCGCCGCCGCCGCGGCTGCTGCCTTTTCCTCCAGGACACTGCTCGCTGGCTTGGGCGGCGCCGGTCGCTGGGGACTCTTGGGGGGATCAACTGGAGCAGCTGCTGATGCTACTGGCTTCCCCGAATACAAGGAATCACCATTGATCTTCTCAAGCTCGTTAACTATCTCGTTGAGTAATCCCATGTCGCTGCCATTGCTCGCTCGATTGGCCACCAGATCGCTCCGCTTGAGGGTTTGGGCCGCCGGCGGAATCTCATCAATCACGGAATATATATCATCGTTGGAGGCCCGAACTGCCTCCTCCACAAACTCGCAGTCGTCGTAGGTATTCTCCACGGACCGCTGGGCAGTGGACACCGGTCTCTGGTAGCCCGTGGATCCAATGGAGTTGGTTTTCTTGATCGTTACCGGTGGCGGTCTTGGCGGTGGCGACTTGGGCCTGGAGGTGCCACTGCTGTTCACCTGGCCGCTTTTGGGGCGCGGCAATCCCGGTGGTGAGCGCATAGAGCCAAAGCTTTGAAGCGGCGTCTTTTTCGTTGGCGAACGCATAGACTGGGCGCGTTTCACCAGATTCTGGGTCTCCTCCTCGCGTGGCGTGGTCTCAGAGTCGGAGTTGGAGGACTCCGTTTGCGGAGCAGCGGGCACGGGCATGGGAGCGGATATCTCCAGCGTGCGCAGCCTCTCCCGATCGATGTAGGTCTTCTCTTTTAGCGGCGGCTTCTCCTCCTTCTTAAGGAACGAGGCAAAACGGCGGATAGTGCCGTCCCTCTTGACATTCAGCTTGGGATCCATGTGTAGGGGCACCGGAGGAGCTGGTGCTGATCGCGTGGGCGACAGATCCTCGTCCGCACCACCCTTGAGCGGCACCATGGTTAATGTGCTCGAATCCAAAGTGGGTGGCGAGATAATGGGTCGCGCCGTGGAGCCAGGATTCGGCGGTGGCAGGGCAGGCGCTGGCCTCACATATGTGGCCTCTGGCTTGGGCGCATGCACCGGCACAGCACCAGTCTTGACCGCTCCTGCCGGCGGTGGTGGTGCCATTCGTTGTGGTCCATCCTGCTGCACCGTGGGCTGCACAAAGGCCACATTCGGTCCGCTGTAGTTGCTGCCGGGCGAGGTGGCATCATTCAGGGGACGCAGGGTGAAGCCCTCGAATTTTCCAAATCCAATTCCCACAGCGTCGGTCGTTGGCTGCTTCAGCAGGGCCGCATCCATGTCGTCGGTGCTACTGGGCGTGGACTTGAGTAAGCCACCACCATTGCCAGGCGGTGGACCGCTGCCATTTTGATTGGTGCGCGTGGTGATGACTTTGCTTCCTCCCGAGGATTTCAAGCTGCAAGGACACAGAGTTAAGGGGATTAGTGTGGGCGCAAAGGGCTTTGAGGGTCAAAGTTTCAAGTGCTAGCAGTTTGTGTAACATACCAAGGAGTATAATCGTGCATAAAACCAAAACACCAGTGCTAGTAGACAGTAAAGAAACATTCCAAAATAGCAAGACAAATGCAAACATAAAGCCAACACCAAAAAGCAATTAAAACAATAAACATTTATTGGAAACACAACACATAAAATCGGGATCTATTAAATCTAGGGAACAAATCACAAATTAAGGCGGCGTTAGTAAGAAGTTGGTGGGGATTTTGGGGCTTTTGTTATATGGCAGACATCATAAACGTGCAAAATGGGGGTTTGTTGTTATTTAAAATTACCGAAAAACTTGTCTTCGGCAGCACCGAAGTTGGAAATATATCCTTGCAGATAATATATACTGGATTCTGGTGTAAAAATTCGTAAAATCCTAAGTTACTATGCTAACTTAAAGTCTCTATCGATTTGAAAACCTTTCAAAAAAGTCAAGGCATTTGAGATAAAATTCAATTTGAAATATTTTATAATTTTAAGATCATAAATAGATTTAGAAAATTTATTACATATTTGTTTTAATTGTAACAAGGTAAAAAATTATCCTTGAGTTTGTGGCACTCATAAATTGCTAATAGTTTGATATTAAATAACGATTTTAAAGTTTTAAAACATAATTCCTTCTCATTTTTTATAAATTGTTAATAGTTTGACGTTAACTAAAGATTTTAAAGTTTCAAAACATAATTCCATTTAATTTTTTATTTGAGAAAGCCATTTTTTCTTTATAATCGCTTTGGATTGGAAAATAATGTAAGTTTTTCTTGTTATAATCGATTTTTAATCGAAAGTCATCTATATTTTTCCAAATTAACCTAAAATCTCTATAAATGCTGCTAAAAATATTTTACATTTAAATAAGTAAATAAATCCTGTCCAAATCCTATAAATATATTTTGTAAATAAAGTCAGAGAATATTTCCTTAATATATCAAAGCTTAAAACAGACTTTCCGCTCTATAAACTCAAATCTTAGATCCATAAAAATGCACTGCAAGGATATAACGCCAGTGGCCAAGCGCAGAGTCATGCAAAGTATTTCAGGGCAGTGTTAAACAGTGTTCACTGTAGTTGCTGTGTGGTTATGTTAGTTAGTTGCTTTGTTGGAGGCACACCTCGCGGGGTCGCTCTGTATGAACTGGGCGCCCTCGGTGAGGGCCAGTGGATTCGTGGTGGCATGCAGCCGTGGAGCCGTTATGTCCAGCTTGCGGCGCACGGTCTGTGTGCTTGTTGTGTTGTTGTTGTTGTTTAGTGACTCAGTGTTGTTGTTCTTGGAGGAGGAGTTGGAGGAGCTTGAGGAGCTGGAGCGCAAGTCACGAAGGTCTGCCACTTGCGTGGTGATGGCGGACAGCTTGCGCCGCACCTCGTGACTGCTCTTGCTCTTGGGCACGCTGGGCGGCTGAATGTGGACATGATGCACTGCATCGGGGTTAGACTTGTGGCGCGGCAGGGTGGCGTGTATGTTAGTAATGGTGGCCGGAGCCGTAACCGAAACCGGGACTAGTTTAGTGTTAGTGGGTGAGGTGTTAGGTGCAGTGGGTGCCAGGAAGGATGCTAGTGGTGTAGTGAGGCTGCTGCTGCTTCTTTCGGGGCTACCGCTGCTCCCTTTCGAGCCGCTGCTGCTGCTGAAGGACGAGGATGTCGATACATACATATTATCCGCCAGCTTTCCGCGTTGAAACAATCCCTTCTTGTAGCAGTGGAAGATAAACCAACTGATAAGCACTATGGGCAGGACGTAGTAGAAGAGGACCTTCAGGAATCGCTTGAGACCAAAGGTACCTAAAAGAAAAATGGAAAAGACAATTTAATGATTTAATTTATGCATCGAATTTCAATTAAATGAAACCATAAGGAAAGCACCGACTCACCATTTGGATCCGTTGCAGGTCCACTGTCCGGCGAGCCTCCAGATCCCGCTCTGGAGCACGACTCGCCGCCGAAACCCACATCGCAGTGGCAGTGTCCGCGACTATTGCATATACCGTTCCCATTGCAATCCTCCGGACAGGGCGTTCCCATGCCCTTCTGGCGCACCGTGGCCACAGGCAGACAGCGTTGATCCACGCACATCTTATCGTCCCCGCACTTTGCTCCGTTCGGTGCCAGGCCAGGATCGGTGGTCTGCAGTCCCAGGTCCACCAGGGCCGTACGACAGGCCACAATCTTGCGGTCATGACTGATATAGGAATGGGAAAGCACGGCTGCCGATTCCATGCCGAATTCGAGGCGCTCGTTTAGGTGAATGCAGTGCAGCATGCCGCAGTTGACATGCTCCGCGGGACAGCTGACGTAGGTCTTGTTCAGCCGATTGTAGCCACAGTTGCCTAGCCTCGAGCCCAGAGTGTTCTTGTCGTAGCAGTGCTCCGAGTTGTCTCCAGTGGGTCCCCATAGAGTTCGGCACTGATTCGAGTGGGAGCGGCAGTTGCCGTGATAGCAATAGGCCTGACCGCCATCACAAGGCTCCGTGTCGCGACGGAAGACATCCGTTGGGCAGTACTCGGACTCCCCAGTGCAGTACTCCGGCAGATCGCATTCGTTCTCTGCCTCCCGGCAGGCACTGCCCGCCATTTTGGGCCGGCAGGTGGCCAGGTCACAGCACTCTCCTGTGGCACAGGAGGCGTTCGAATGCAGCATGCAGGTCTCCGCATTACAGCAGGCGTTCGTGCAGTGTTTGGGCAATCCACAGTCGCACTGCTCCCCGGGCTCCACGAAGCCATTGCCACAGGTGGGGGACTCGAAGAGCCGCTCCGGCTTGTTCCTCAAACAGTAATTCATGCCACGCGAGAAGGCTATCGTGAGCTGGTCAATGCTGCAGCTGCTCCAGCTTACAGGCACCACCGACGTACTTGAGGCAGCCATCACGCACTTCTCGTCCGGACAGTTGCAGTCGGGGGAATCGTGTTCCATGCCAAAGTTATGGCCCATCTCGTGGGCCATCGTAGTGGCCACCATGGCCGTGTTGGGACTGTGCTGCATGCTCACGCCGCCAGAGTACTCGTACGTGCAAATGGGACCCTTCAGGGCCTTGCCCACAACGCCGCCGGTAAAGGTCTCCTTGGTCAGCAGCTGGGCATTGTCGTTGGGATGATCCAGCACCAGTTTGGTGCTTCGGTAGTTCAGGAAGTTTCGCAGCGTCACATCTCCGTCGCTAGAGAACTCGATCTCGTTGGACTCGTTCCAGATCACCACGCCCACCAGCGCCACAAAGATGTTCAGCGGAACGTAGAGCTGAAGGAGGAAATTAATGGAAATTATTCGAAATTTTGAGGAAAATTAATGTTAAAGGAAAATCTCACCGAATTTATAATATTGGCCAGATTCTTGCAGTGCTGGTGCACCTTCTTGGCACTCTCCTGGAAGTGCTTGTACACCTTATTGTCCACCACGATGACCAGCTCCACGTAGCTGGAGTATTTGTTGGCATTGTACGGACCCCGGATCAGTTGACTGCTGTCGTCCGCCTGGCGCCGCTGCCGGAGCAGGGTGCGCTGGAATTCGCCGCCATCTAGGCGGTGTGGCAGTAAAGGACTCTCGCTATCGCCAATGCCATTGGTAACCACCTCCTCTTCGTGGCTGTGGCTATCATAGCCACAGGTGGCGTTCGTTGGCACCATGTCCGCCTGTCTGTAAAAGAACAAAAACAACAAATCGAAGGTAATTTGATATTTCCGTGGCCCACAAAAGGAATTAATAACGGAAGTGGCGCTGCCACCACATAAACATAATGAACGACAGCATTTTGGTTATGGGTTTCGTTCTGGTTCTGCCTCCGGTCTGGGTACGGTTTCGGGCCTTGGTCAAATATTTCCAAAACAAAAGCAAATATTTATGGCCTGCAAATAGGTAAACATTTGGCTGGCCAAAACTGACCCCCGTGAGCGGCTATCAACCGCAAACATTTATGACAAGTGAGCGAAAGAATTTATATTTTTTTTTGTTGGGTGACAAAACGCGATTAGATAAGCGGTGGTAAAAAAGATATCACAGATATATTTGGTTCAGATCGATATAAGAAAAGGGAAAAGATTAAATTGGGTTCATTTTAAATAATTTAAATAAGTTTTGGGTTAAAATTAGCATATTTTATACCTCAAAATGTCTGAAGGTTCTTTTTTAAAGAATTTAATATGAAATTGTATGTAATCTTTTTACAAATTAATATTCTACCATTAAATTTTTTAACGTAATTTCACAAAAAGTAAACCCCTTCATCTTCCTTCATAAAGCTAACAAAATTAACCCAGCAATTTAATATTGCCCGACCCTTTCCTCTTCCACCTCTTGCACATTTCTGCTAATTCAATTTCAGAGGCTAAAAAAACCAACACGAGCACCTTAAACTCACCTGAACAGATAGTGGTCATCCTGCAGTCGCCCCGTGCTGTCCACATGGGGATGGATGAAGTAGGTGTGCCGCCCATCGAAGACGATGCCATCCAGTGCACCGTCACAGGTGGAGAGGGCAACCACAGAGTCCGGTTGGCCACGAATGTGTCCCTAAATGGGTTGGTTAACCAAATGGAAATGGAAATTATTACACAGTTGAAGAAAAGGGCAATAATGTAGAGAACATTTTAACTATTTTAACATTTAAAGAATATTTTTTCAAGCTTAAAAAAGCTTTATAAAATAATTATCTAAAAAATATTTAAATATTCAAAATTGATTCTTTTCTCCGAGTGCCTTGCAAGGACCCTGGCAACGTACCTGATAGTGGCATAAATCAACCTCAGTCTTGGTGAAGTTGCGGACAACATGGCCTCCACCGTTGCCCGCTGTGCTCGAGTTCTGATAGCGCAGGAAGTGGTGCTCCGGCAGCAGGCGATCATTCCGCTGCAGGTCGATGGTCACTCGCTGGCCCTCGTGGGTGTAGCTCAGGCTTATTTGCGGCGTGTGAAGGCCGTCCTGGAAAAGAGCAGAAACCATGAGATAGCGTTAACGGGATTAAGCCATTTTCAGTTCCAATTTTATTTCATTTTCGCATGCAAATTGTGGGCGAGCCGAGGTGCGAATGTGTAATGTCCTGTTGGCCGCAGGGGTTAACTGGCAGGCCACCACCCCCTCCCACACAAATCCTACACCTCACACGTGTGTGCTGTGCTTGGGATGGATGCTTGTTGGAACTAATTAAAATGGGGTTTGGCTTTTTGTCATCGTCCCCCGCCATGCAACGAATTTCGCGCAATTTTTCGTGACTTTATTTTCGGGTTAATTTTAATTACCTTACCGTTCCCCCTGTCCCGTGGAAAATGTTCCAAATATTTGAGTAATTTTGTAACGAATTATTTACAGCAGCAGAAATGTGTGAAATTACATGGCAAATGTGCAGGGAAATGCAATTTATGAGAAACTATAGCAGAAATTACATTTGTATGATTTATGGGGAATATCAGATGGTAGGTAAATTCAGTTGTAATTTTATCAAATTTAATTTTTGCAAATTTAAACTATAAAATCTTTACTAAAAACTGCTTTTTTCTAACTTTCCTCCACTGGAGGCTTAACATTTACATTTCCCTCTTTCCCCACTTACGGTGGCGTCCAGTGTGGTTGGCAGGCTGCGCTTGGTGCGTCCATGTTGCACCTGGGGACGTATCACAGTGTGAGTTGAGAACTCGTCGAGGGCAGGTGAATGCTTAGCAGTAACTGTGTGTGCTGGAATGAGGTGGAACAGAAAACAAGACATTCATTAAGGTGTTGTAAATGCTGTTAATTACAAAATACTTTGCGGTGGAATGCCGCACCCAGTTTTCCCCCCGCCGAACAAAGCTTTTTCTGCGGTGTGTCTAATAGGCTTAAAGTCAACGCCGCCAGGCATCCAAATTGCTGACAACTTGAGCCCGAAATTAAGGCAAAGCAAATGCCTGCCTCTCTGATAATCACTTAACATGTTGCCGGGTCTGTTGAGATACTCTGATAAGGCCAGAAGCAACATCACTCGTACTCAGTCTCGCTCTTATTGGGCCTTTTCAGGCCAGGGGCAGGGCTAAAATTAGCAAGTTCATAAATAATATCGTATAGATACGGGGCCAGACTTTTGGACAAGCACGAAACACGTCTAATTAATGCGACCCGCCAGACGACAGCCCAGATGTCTGTCAGCCCTGCAGTACCCTCCCGGTATCTCGCAGATACAGCTGCGTTTCGCACTTGCATGCAGGATGAGATACAAATGGGGTAATTTGAATACGATTTGGGATTAGGAAATATAACTAATACTTGGTGGTTATTATTAAAATAAAATAATATGTTGATTTCTTTGAATTTTTGGTTTGTATTTTTCATTTAAGGAAGTTTTTTGGTAAGCGTTTGATTTAGCATCCTTTTTCTTTCACTTTCTTATTAATAAAAATCAAAATAAATATATCAAGTATCTAAAAAATTATAAAATTGATTTATTAACATAGTTTTATGTTAACCAATGACAGAAATAACTCCTAAAAATTTTTAAATAAAATATATCTAACAGAAAAATGTTCTTTTAAATTTTTATAAATTCTAACTTAATATATAATATTCCTTTTTCTGATTTTTATAACTTTCTGTATATATTATCTTAACCTCAACTGTGTGCTGCTGCTGTACAAGTGGAAAAGTGGACACGCAGACCCCGGAGGCACAATCATTCCACTCCTGCGGCCAACACGAGAAAACAATAAACCCGAGCAGCCCCCACAGCAACTCCCTGCGTTTTTCGCCCTCGAAAAAGCATTTCAGTTTTCCAGCTTCTCCCCTTTTTGCCGCCGAGAAACTCTTGCTCAAAAGTCACTCTTCAGCGCCAAATGTCACACGCGTCAGGGCTTTTTGTTTTACACGAAGCCAACGCGTCACAAAATGCTAAAAGAACCAACAAAAAAAACACAAGATGCTGTTGTATTTATTTTTGTACCACACCCGCAGTTTAACGCAAAATCATGAAGAGGCCGCCAAGAGAGAGAGAGTGTTTTATATATAAAAATATGTTTATTTTTTTACATTTTTATTTTGGCTCTGCTTTTGTTGTAAAGCAAAGTTCTTCCTCTTTTTTTTTTTGCAGCTGTCTCTTTGGGAATAAAGGAGGCTTCCTTTTGATTTCTGGCGAAAACAGCAAGGAACCAACTGAAGCCTGAAGCCATTTATCGACCTGGTTTATTCTTCAAGCAACAAAGAGCGATATTAAATTATTAATAATTTATTACTTAAGTTTCCAACATGAAAGCCAAATATGTATTGCCTTTAACCCATTTATTAGGTGACTAACACGTGTAGATTATAAATAACATAATAACAAAGGGCTTTATTTGGAAAAATAAGAACCAAAGTGAAAGCCTAAAATGTAGGGGCATTAATGCTAACCTTTCTATATTTAGCTAATTGATGGATCACGTGCAATAAAATATATAGAACAAGGTGGGCTCCCTAAAAGTGTTCAGTACTAATTTGGCATCAAGATTGATGGTTTTATTTAATATCCAACGAATAAACAATCTGGTGTTTTTGCACACACTTATTCACGCCTTGATGCTTGATTTGAAATTGAAAACAAAATGAAATTCCAAAAGCAAATTTGATTTCCAAAGGGGGGAAGGGGGGCGTGACCAAGGAAAAACTACTTAATGGGTGAGACATCATAAAATCAAGCTAATGACTGCCTCGAACTAATGAAAATTCCCATCGACCCAAATTTTCCTGCTCCCATCTGTTGGACTCTCCTATCGCCTATCTCCATGTGCAAAAGGGGGGAAACTTGGGTGTGTGTGGTATTTCTGGCTTATTGTTTACGGAAAACAATTAACCCAAAGCAAACTTGGAGTGATTGATTGGCCGAAATGACTAATGAGTTAGTTGCTCTGCCAGGCTTCAATAAGTTTTTCCCGCCCCATGTGTGTGCCTCTTTTCCTCGGAACTTTATTTCAATTCTTTCTCTTGAAGTCATAAATAGGAATCTGCCAAGTAGGTGTCGAATTTCCCGGCTGATAAGCAGCGATAAAGGATGCACAAGGATGCATGTCTGCAGGCAATCCGAGAATTCAGGACACAACAACAGATTGCTGGGCAACTGGCGCCAGCCGGCGCCTCAAGGACTATTGTCCTGGAATACTCCGTCGAGTGGAAACTCATTAAAACTAGAACATAACACAAGCGCCCACATATAGATAATGCTCGACAACGGGAAAATTATTGCAAATGGCACTGGGCAAATTGGGATTTTAAAGTGAAGTAAATGTACTTTAATTTTACATTTTTATTGGGGAATTAAAATAAGAAATATATATATTTTATTATAGGGAATTAAATGGAAAGTTAAAAGTATATTTCATATTCTATAAATTTCTTAAGGAAGTCTAAGAAAGGCCGCTTAAATTCAAAACATTTTTCCCACTGCATTTTCCCAACAAAAGGGGAAATTATCGCAGGCTGAAACCAAGTCAAGTCGGCGTCTTGAGCCCGAGGCAAACATATGGCAGGATTTCCGAATCGAGGGTAAACGGGGTCGTCATCGTCATCATTGTCTGTCTGTCCATCATCGCGCGGGTCATGGAGTGTTGATAGATTCTGCAGACTGCAATGAGGAACAAATTAGAACCCGAAGCCGCGCGTCTCATCTTTTCTTTTTTGACGAACTGATGTCGTCGCGTACTTTGATGTTTCCATATGTCGATGCAGATGATGATGACGATGATGAAGTGGAAGCTGGCAAGGATGTGCCATAAACAGTGTTTGTTTGGACTTCCCCACGGGGGTTTGTTTGTTTGAATCTCCAATAGGGGGCAAAATACAAAGTAAGAGAGACCCGCAGGCATCAAACTGATTTTGATTTCGGCTCACACACATTTAATTTTATATCTTTCCTGCATTTGTCACTTGTCACCCACCAAGGGGTCTCCCCTCGCTGGATGAAACCATTTCCATATAACAATCAACGGAGGCAATACAGAAATTTATTAATAACTGCTGGCCTGCCATTAAAATATGAAATTCCAGTCCCGCCAAATGAAACTAATGCATTGTATATTTTGTACTTTACAATGAACTTCACATTGAAATGGAAATAGAAATCGGGGGAAGTGGACAGTGAATCCATCCATCCATTTGAATGATGAAAAATGTGAAACCTTCTCGAGTGCATACTTCAATCATAGCCAGAAGCATTTAAATATTTTAAATTATGACCCAGCGATATGCCAAAGTCAATTTGGACAAAGTTTCCACTGGGCTCCGATCATAAAACTTCCAACACTTTAACTTTAACGGGGGCCCCCGAAGGGAGAAAATATTAATAGAATCTCGCTGCCATAAACAGATTAGTGCTGCTAAAAGGGCGGGGTTTTCCTACACATTTTTTGGTGAAGAAAAATGGGAAATGGAAAATGCATTCCTCTACCAAATCCAAAATCGAATCCAATCGAACCGAATCGAACCGAACTGCATGTCTGTGCCGCTGCCTAATTGATAAACAAGGCGAGGAGACGTCGATTTTGGGCCTGGAACTTGGCTTTAAAGTATTTTTTCTGGGGCCTAGCTCTGCAGTAGAATACAAATGGGAAATGCATACGTAAGTCTTTCCTCTGTGCCCCCCACCAAAAATGCTTTACTGCCTCGGCTCGAGTATAATTGAATAATAAAATAAAATTCAATTGTTTTTTGTTGGTTGGTGCGCACAAACGAAATTAAATGTTGGAGAAATTCAAAACAAACCCCCAAAACTCAATAGAAGGCAAGAAAACAACACACACACACACTCATCACAATTTAATTAAATTGTTTGAGTTTTTAAAAGAGGGAAAAGGGGTTCTAAATTGAAAATATCGAAGTGTTTAAAGAAAACTTTTAAAAAGGAAATTCAAATTATTTATATGGATTTTATGGATATGTTTATGGGCAAGGGAACTATAAAGAATGCATTGCTATTAAATGTTTAGTAAATAAATCAATAAAGAAAGCGTTTTAAATGACAAAAAAGTCAGCAACAATATTTAAAAATGTCGTTTTAAAAACATAAATCACTGGAATGAGACTTAGAAATATAAATAATTGTCATAAAAATACATATATTAAATAAGGAAACATTCTTGATATCTTTATATATTGTTTTTCCCCCATAAATCAACCAGCAAATCGATTTAAATGTCATAAAAAAAGCAATAAAATTTAGCTTGAAATTGAATTTTATCTCAACAACGTGTATTCCCAGAAGTGTGCTTAAATAAGACATAAAATCATTGTAATCTTCTGCCTAAAGTTTAAAACTTTCAACACTTTAAGCATGGGTATATCTTGAGTTAACCATCTGAACGAGACAATTGAAACATCAAGCACCCGCTGAGCCCCTCTTTATGAATACAAATCATCGCTTATCCACCCATCTGCCAAATGAGCCAAATCCGAAAGTAAATCTCTCCACAGTAGCTGGCTTTGCCAGCCTTTCACCTCACATTTTCACCTGACAAAAAGGCCGCGAATTCTGTGCCCAGCCAACAAATGCAACAAGCCACGCAATCCAAAATCCGGACACGAACATTGACTGAATCTGGGTTAAGCAAGAAAAAAAATATGAGCAAGTTTAGCTCAAAGCTCTGAAAGGGAGATAAGCATCGATGAGTCAGGATTCCTTTTGAAAATCTTGGAAAATTCTAAGATTTATAAATTTATTTCAAAAGTAAGATAATAAACATGAATCAATACATTTGCTTTAGCCTCCCTTGGCCTTCTAATAAAGCATAACCTTTGCATGTTTCTCACGTCTCACCTGATGGATTTCAGGGCAGGTGAGAGTCCCAGCGAGACAGCCAACTTCCTATGCATATTTCTTGTATATAAATGCACTTGGGGAAAAATAAAGAATAAATGCAAAACAATAAATAAATAAAAAGAGGGAATTTCAAATTATTTTATTTAGTAAGTACTTTTAACTTTATTTCCTGGTTATAAAAATAATTTAATATTTTACAACAATTTTCCCTTGCTGCACATATGACTGACTCCTGTCAGAGTTCAATTCAGACTTCAGGTGGCTGTTTTCGGTTTTTGGCCTGCAGCTAGTCAGAGCTCCTGGGGCTTGCATATAGAGTATAATATGTTAAGGGCATCGGCTGAATTATTTATAAGCTGCCCTCGGCTCCACACACTCCCCCAAACTACTTGAGTATAAATAAAACTTTGGTCAGGGCACGAAACCAAAGCCAAAACCAAAACCAAACGAAACGAAATGAAAACAAGCAACTGCAGACACGAGACCAAGGGAACAACATCAGAAATCAAATTGTAACTCGAGTGCGCGACTCGGGGAAAAGGACAAAGGCGGCCTGGGGAGCATGGAGCATGAGGATGAGGCTGGGGCAGGCCACAAAAGCCGCTTTGTTCAAGTTGGTTTTATTCCATTTTATTTCATATCCCATTGCCGGCTTTCCATTTCGGGGCGTGAAAAGCACTTGAGCAACTGACAGGCGGCCGGAGAAGATGTGGGCTTGGCCCCGTAGATGAATATGCACTTGAGGAAATTAAATATGCTTTAGAGTTCATTTTTATAAATTAAAATCTATTTTAATTTATCAGAAATAAAATGAATTTATCAATAAGAAAGGAAGGGAAAATCTTTAACCATTTAAAATCTTAAAATTTTAATCTATTACAAAAGTATAAGACATGAATTGATAAAGATTAATTTATATATTTTTTAGGTATTAAAAATGTACAAATTTTGTTTAATTTATATCTTCTCTATTCTTGCGCCCAAATACTTAATTCTTCAGCAGTTTTTTCTCTGCCTGCAGAAGGATTCACCATTCTCTTTTCTCGATCTTAATATCTCCGCTGTCAGATTTGGGAAAACAAAAAGAGGAAGGCGCCAGACAGGTAACTCTAGATCTTGTATCCGATCAAATTAAGCCAAGCGAAGGTGGAGCTGGAGCCCTTCTTTTTATTCCCAATCATCCCCATGACTTTCAGTTTCTTTGGCTGTGTGAGGTCCAGTTGAAGCAACTGGGCACCTGTCAGTCCAAAGGGGATTTAAACTTCATTTCGAAAAGAGAAGATCCCTTCATTAGAAGGCCATAAAACGGACATTGATCAGCCATAAAATACAGAGACATCTGAATAGAAAATCTAGGGAGAGCACAAAGGAAATACTAGGCTCTCTTTTTTTCTCGAATCCACTTTCTATAAATAATTTCAGAAGACCCCAGACTCCATACGTCGACCGTCTGCTTTATTTTTGTTGCACTTTCAATGCAGTTGGTTTTTATTTTTTTTTTACTTGTGTCTCCCCCTCAGTTGGCGGAAATTAATTGCTGACAGGATTTGGCTGGCGTTACGCATAAATTATGCTCTCAAAGCGGCCATTTATATAAATCAATACTCCTTGTACTTGCTGACAGCAGCGTCTGAAGGAAGCACTGAAGATGCACGCTAGTCAGCCGGGACATGACCTTATTCCTATGTACGCCACTGTGCCGCTGCTTACGTTTGGTTTTTAGTGGGTTAAGGGGTCGCTGTTGATTGAAACAAATAGGAAATTGAATTGAATAACAATTGCCTTTTAGAGGAAAATATTTATTGAGGAAACTACACGTTCAATATTTCAAAAGTTCAAACTAGTAGAAAAATGCACACATTATTGTTTGCTTGCTGAAAACGTGCCAATTGTTTAATCAAATTTTAAACAATAAATACATGTGTATTGTTATAAATATTTGGCAATTGTTTTGGTGATCCAATTACTTGTATAAAAAAGATATGTACATTGTTTAAGAATTTTGTATGAGCAATTAAAACGTGTTTATAGTTCATAATAATATTTACCGAAATGGTTTTATGATAAAGAATTTTTAAATGTTTAAACAAGAGAGGAAATATGCCTTCTTCATGCCTTTCATTGATTTATTATTTCACCTTTCTTGCCTGAGTTTTTGAGATCCTTTGTCTCAGTTTACTTTTCATTAAGCTTGCCATCAGCTCAGCTACGGTTGTCAATCATTTATTTCCGCACATCACTGGTATAAATCAGTCGCACCCTCCCTTCCTTCCTTTGCATGAAATACTACCCAACAAGCGGAAAAACTTCCCCCAGATAAATAAACTCTGATCAATGCTATAATCTGCATTGTGCAAAATCATGAAGGCATTTTCTCTACGATTTGGATAAAGATCATGAGTATCGGGGCTTGCACCTGCCTTCTGACAGGGTCAAACAATAGAACGCCAGGTGGTCAGAACCATTTCTGGCCAGGTCAACACTGGCCATGTGCAGCGAGCGGCGAGTCTAAAACAAAGAAAAGATTCAGCGTTTACATTTCGAGTGCAGCACAGCGGGCGTGGAATTTCATTCGAGGTACTTCAATGACAAGGACCTCCATTCTTTAGTCCTTCCCGTTTATCCTCCTACGCTTCGGCAGGACCAAGGTCAAGGATCTGGGCAATTAACACCCAGAGCTCTGGAGGGCAGCAGTTAGCAAACACCCCCGGTGGCACACACTTCTTCCAAATTCAACAGATTTGGCAAGTGTCTGCGAAGGTGAGGGACCACCCATGGCTTAAAATTCCCTTTTGTGACTTTGCCCAGCATGGCATATGCTCCTGCTCAAGATTATCTAGGGAAAAACCCAGCGACACAAGTGCAATGAATACTCGGGAATCGATATACACCTAGAAAAATATATATTCAGCTTGCTAGCAAAATTTCTTTGTTCTAAAAATGAAGTTTACGTTTCTCTGTGAAGTGTAAGATGAGAAAGGACATAAAATTCAGGTAGACTGGACACCTCTAGCTAATCCGTTAAATTTCACACCCGCTGTGGTTGATTCTCATCAGCAGCCATCCAGGTACAACCTTAAAGGGTCCTGCACAAATCCATCTTACACTTTCAATATTTGGCAAAAGGATTTCAATATTTGCTGGTCTCTCAAAACCAAACCTCTCTCCCCACCAAGCTCTACTGTTTATTTGGGCATTAAAATTGTCAACTTTATTATCGGTCCGTGTGGTTTTATGCCACAGCTCTCTGGCTCATAAAAAAGGCAACAACCTGACGCAGGTATGTCTTGCTGATAACACCAAAAAAGGAAAAATAATAATAATAATAACGGAGTGCAACTTGTTGGCAATTGCGCAGATATCACCCACCGGTCTTGGCACCGTCATTAAATCATAAGAGTGTCGGCAGACGGATAAAAAGGTCAACAAGTCGTTGGAAACTTAACTTTACCGTAATTGGAATACGATACTAAATCAACAGTTGTATGGTTTGCTTTTTAGGGTGGGGGGAAAGATAGCTCTGAAACCAATAATACCTCTAAAGTTCCGTAAACAAGATATTATTCTTTGTAATTTAAACACAAACTGAACCACTAGAGAGTTCGTTTTTTGTTAACTTTCAAGAAACTAGTTTCTGTCTATATATTTTGGAAACTGTTTGTTTTAAAATAAAGAAAATAATATAAGAATAGTTTGTTTAATCTTTAGCTAAACTAATATGATTTTTTTTTCTTTGTTTTTTAAATATAAAAAAATAATTATAAAACGTTTTCTATATAATTAATGGCTTTGCTTCCTGGTTACACCTCTTTGTCTCGCTTTGATTTAATCCTTATCGCCTTTTCATAAAGCATCTGCGAGATTTACAACCTCTACTGGTGTCGCCAGCTGTAAATCAAAAGCGAGTATATAGGAAATCCAGTGAATAAATAAAATCTCCGACTACTTTACGACCATAATGACGCCCGCCCGCTCGATCATCATGATGATGTTGCTGACCGACTGACTGACAGAGTGATTGCTGAAATAAATCTCAATTGAGCTGTTTCGCCAGTGCACCATATATATGCTATATATATATACCATATATATATATTGTGCAGGGTTTGTATGCAAACAACAATGGCCAGCTGCCGGCTTGATTTATATCAGCTGGCGCCAAACTGAATGACAGCCCTCCGTCTTTCGCCCTTCAGCCATAATTTAAAGTTGCAGCAACATTTCAAAAGTCATTGGCAACATCTCAGTTGAAGTGTAGCAGATATAGGCCATCAAATTTTAAGATTTGTTTTGGTCTATTTATAGCCAATAAACATTGGGAATTCATTGAGCCAATGCAGCAGTAAATTTCTCAGTAATAATCAATGCGATTTTGCAGAATGAATTCCTTAAACTCAAACACAAAAGTTGCTGATAAACATTTGCATATGCAGTATAAATAAACAAAATTAATTGTAAATATTCGCTTGATTAAGTATGAATAATGAGGGGTTTATTCATAAGATGTAAACATGAGAAGTTAATTGTTATAAATATTTGAAATATTTCTCTTTGCAGAAAAAACAAAAGGTATTTACTTTTATTTATTTAAACTATATAAATCATAATAAACCCACATTTTTAATCAGATTTTCCTTAAAATTTCTATACATTCTCCTAAATTAAATAGCAAAAATATTTATATTGTCTTAATTTTAACAATTTCTACCCCAAAAATCATAAACAAAATTCTAGCAAATTCATATTACCAGCTCTTTCCTGGTCAAACTATTTTTGTGGTCACAATTTTGTTGCATTTCCCCATTTTTATAAAAGTATTTTTCCTCTTTGGCTGTAACTTTTCTCTCTCTTCTGGCCATTTTTAGCTGCAACTTTACGCACAATGCGAGGAGAGAGAATGTGCACATAAACATTGTTCTGGCCATTTTTGGACTGCAGTTGCAGGTCCTCCCGCCCCCCCTGTTTATATTGTAGGACCCTTTGGAGCCACACATATATGCACAAATCTATATATATTTTTTTCTTTTAAGAGAACTTGGCCCGCACCAAAGCAAAAGCTGGCTACTTCTGCTGATTGCCAACATTGGCAAGCAATTGCAATTCGCCCAAAAAGGGAATAAAATGCTTGGGACAAGAAGGTTGGCATTGCTTGGTGTTTTCTTCGGCTTTTTTCTGTATTCCTGCGGCCATAACGGATTTTTATGTGGTCAATGATCCTTGAACAAGGCACCCGCTTCCCTGGAATTCTCTTTGTCTGAGCCACTGGGAACAGGGTATAGGGAACAGGGAATTGTTGTTTGCATGAAAAAAATATAAAACGGAAGGAGAAAGAATTAAATTCTCAGGGAACAAAAAAACAGAGTAAACACAAAAAGAGAAAGTGCATATTGGAAACTGCATTGAGAAAAGAGAACTTGGACATTGTCCTGTGAATCAATCGTCCTGTGGATTCCCTGCCTTTTGTTGCTAATGCTGGTCTTCCTGTTCCGCCTTTCATGTTAATTACCACTATGTTACGGCTTCTTGGTTTTCATTTTCCACAGGGAATAATTACCATTACTTTGGCCACAGCCACTGACACAGTCGCAGCCCCAGAACTGGGTCACATCCGAAACCTTGGCCAGAAACTGAGTTATGTGCCAAAAACTAGTGTGAAAACGAAGCACAAACACTGGCTCATTCCTGGGTTTTATTTTTTGAGGAAAACTTTCCCAATGGAAATGGAAAATATTGTTTCCAACTTTAAATCATGCTTTACATTGCTTTACATTAAGAATTCATCTCGGTGCTGTCCAGAGAGTTATGGTGCGGTCCAAGAATGGAGCATGTCACTCCATTTCTGGCCGTGTCAAACATTTCCAGTTCATTAAAATTTTGCCAACGAGTTTTGGCTATTAAGTCATGGCTTGGCCTTGACCATTTTTGGTAAAAGCACGTCCAGTTTTGGGCCCGGCGAATGTGTCAAACCAGAATGGTAGCTAAAGCAGTTTTTTGGAGAACTTTTAGCAAGTTTAATTTTTATTTATTACAATATTAAAGAAGGGTTTGTCATGCCTTTAATGTTTTATAAAATGTAAGTATTGTTACCAAATTTAATATTTGAATGACTATTAAATTCCTTAAATAATTTAAAGCTTCTGAATTTAAATTAAATTGGCAAAAGCCACCTTTTATGAACCTCTAGGAAGCAGGATATATGAGCAGCATGTTTAATATTTCATATTTATGATATATGCTGCCACAAGAAGTTTGTACAAGTTTTGAATTAGAATTAATGCTCAAGTGGCTTATTATACGTTTACATACATTCAAGGCTTCTTCTATTGAGTGCATAAAAGAAAAGTCAACGAACTCATATAAAACTTTAGCGCAAGGCCAAAACTTTCCTCCATAAAAGTTCCTCCTACAAAAGTTCAATATCCTAAAAATAAGGAAGATACTCAAAAAGGAAAATTGCAAATATTTGCCAGCTGAAGGACGCTCTTTATATACATAAAAACATTCATATAAGCGTGTATATAAGTACAATACTTGTTTATTGATTTTTCTCATGTCAAACTTTGGCACTCGCAGATAAGATTTGTTTCACAGGCAAAAATGGGTAAACCCAAAAAAAAGATTACATTTTTCTACCTTCTCCATTTAGAACTGGTTCGTGGTATATATGGCTTAAATGTGTGGGTGGAGAAAGGGGAAATAAAAAACAAATAAGAACCATATGCCGTATCATGACTAACAGCTGTTTGGGCCAAAACAAAAGGCAATAATGCCAAATGACAGGCAAGAAGTGCAGCAACAACCACAACAATTGGCAACAACCACACCTTGAAAAGCAACAATAATTATGCTGATGACGACTCAATTTAGGCCAGAAAACAATTTGGCCAACTGCTTCTCCTTAATAGTTTTTGTCTCTAACAATTTTTGGTTACTCTTTTGAAGGCTTGGTTTTTATGAGACAAATAATTGGTATTTGTGCCTAATTTGTGCCTTAATTTTTACTTTTTTTAATCGATGAGCTTTTATACTACTCAACTTGCTTAAAAAATAAAAGATTTTAATTGAAAATGATTTAGCAGAATACAAAAAGTTGATTTAAAATATTTTCCAGTCATTTTTGTTAACAAAAAAGTTTATTTAAAATATTTTCTGGTCATTTTTGTTCTATTAAAAGTATGAAATTCTCTTTATTCCTTCTAAAAAGAGCATATAAAATTCGAATACAATTTTACTTATTTCAGCTGGCCATAAATTTCAGTTGTACATAGACTAAAGCCAGACTAAACAATAGATTATATTTTTTTGATAAGGGTTGTTGTAGTTTTGCTTCTGTCTGACATTAAAATTTGGGTGTGTTCCCGTTGGCTGACCTAAATTTCTTTTGGCAGTACTTATTCCCAAGATTTTGCAAACTTTTTAATGTTCATGTTAAAATAAAATAAAAAAAAGGCCAAGAAGAGCGATTACCATCTGAGTTGGGTTGTGAGTCACTTTAATACTTTTCTGAGCTGTTTCCCTTCTGTTCCCAGCAGGAAGTTCGGCTTTATGTGTTGATGATGGCTTACCTGCAAATGAACAAAGAAAAGAAATAATTATTAAATTAGCATTCAGGAAAAGGATTATGTGGCGGCAGACAGGCAACTGCACTTATGATTAATAAGCACTTATGGTAAGACGCCGCGGCAAGAAAATGCAGCCTGCCTGCAACTTTCCCAAGATCCATCAAAATCGAGATGCAGCCGCACACGCGTTTCAAATAAATCATAAAATTGGAGTCAACCAACTCTCTCTCTGTGTTTCAGATGCCCCTCTTGGATTTTATCCAAAAGACAACAAATGTGAGAAACAAGTTGAGATACAAATGTAGTTGGGGGTTTGGTTTTTCTCAATGTCAGCAAGGGGGACAAATCACTGAAGGAAAAATATTTAAAGAAGAGTTCTTAAATAATTATCTAAAATAAAAATCATTGAAATGGTAAGAAAAAATAATATTTAATGATTTTTTCAAAGATTAAATATTCTATTTTCTTAATATTTTAAAGATTTTTATTAAAGAAAATGATTTCAAGATTTTAGGACTCTTCTTGAAATATTTTTTCTTCAGTAGAATTGAATTTAGGGAAATAAAAAATATTCTCCAAACAGCAGCAATAGCTAGATATAATTTTTTATAGTATCTTTATAATTTTTTTTTAATTTTTAATTTATTATTTTCAGTCTACTTTGTTCCCTTGTGTCACCACAGCAATTAATGCCCACATTTTCTTGTTGTTTTAGCTTCAAGTGAAATCGATATCATTTATCGCATAGCGGAAAAGTGGTTTCGGTTGAACATTTTTTATTTCGAGGCGAGTTTGGGCGGTCTTTGGGTTTCACATTCGCCATTTTCATGGCAACTCAAACCCCACACTCCTCCCCACCGCCCCAAAGCGACAAACAACTTTTCAAGGTCGTTGAGAGTTTTGCGGTCGCAAAATTTTTGCCAATTAACTTAGCGTAAAGCGAAATAACAACAAAAAAAACAGCAGGAGCCTACCCAGCCTCAGGAATATATTCATGCCTCCATAAAGATACAGATAGGATGGGTAAAAAAAAGATACATGCTGCCCGAAATTGAAAGAGCAAACAATTCTCTTTATATTAAAGCAAAGAACAGGCACAAAAAATGAAAGCAAATTTATTTTAATGATGTTATTTATTTTTGCGTGCTTTTGAGGCCCACATGCAAAGACGAAAAAAAAGAAGAAAAACTGTTGAATGGAAGGTTTTCTGCCTTTTTATGGGGTTGACCTTCAAAATGGCTTAGGTGTACAGACCATAAAAAAATATATCTAGTTGATGTGCATTTTTATGCAAATTAAATTGAAAATGTGGCTTACAATGATTAATCATAAGTGATTGCTGATTATTAAAAGGGAAAAACAATCAGCAACACTGTGATTCCGAGAAAATAATAATTAATACTGGGGAAAAATGAAATTAAACACAATAACAAGGGGAAATTGTAAAGAATTTTAGCTAATTTAATAATACTTAAAGCAGCATCTGATAAATAAGACATTCCTTTCCTCTCCACCTAAAAAAACAAAACAGATTTATGCCATCCGATTTTCTTTTATTTAATTTATTCAACACTTGGCCATATCCCATAAACTTCCTATTAATAGAAAACTATGGCACAAAAAGCGCTACAGATATGGTTTTCATTGCGTTTCACTCTATTAAACAATATAAATAAATAAATGTTTCGGGCCAGCTGAAAATTTGTGAAATTTACGCCAAACAAAGTTCGCATTCAGGTTTGGAAAATCAACTCTTGCCTATTAATTTGCCTTATTTTCGTCATAAAAATATGAGTTTGGACATCCACAGCCATTAGAGCTTATCCGGTTGGGCGGGCAGCCACAGACAAGCTCCCAAAAAAGGCGTTCGAAAACGGGTTCACTGAACGAATTTAATTGATTTGCTCTTTTATATATTTCTATTATATTTTTCAAGAGAGCAAAAAAAGCCTGAAATCGCGAAAGTCAAGCTACCAACTAATTGCTTCAACTTCAATGGAATCTGTCATAACAGGAGCGCCGCTCAAAAGAAATGCCGGATCTCTGATGCGTTGATGGGTTTCTGTATTTCTGTATTTACGGCCATATAATTGCTAATTACGGCAATGCGTTTGCTTTAATTAACCCAAACGGACCGAAGGACTGGCTGCAGGAGCCAAGGAGCGGAGTGAAACATTAATTAAAGACCAAGATTAAACGGGTAACGAGGCTGGATGAGGGGCCTCCCACTGGAAACGCAATAAATTAAAAGCGCGACACAGAAAAAAATAAAAAAAAAACGACATAAAAAATACTACGAAATGAAAAGGAGAGAATTCTCATAGCAGAAAAGTGTAATAAACTCAGGGGGCGTAAGTGCTGCAAGCTTGTGCTTAATGCAACGAATAAAAGCTGAGAATTCCTCAAATGAAAACACTTGCAAAAACTAAAATATCCAGACAACGCCCCGCACCCACAAACACAGAGAGAAATTGGGTTTCAAAGCAAAAATAACTTTAAAATAAAATTGAAATTCTATTATAATATTTTCTCAGAGAAAGTATAAGCCCCAAAGAAGGCTTAAAAAATTCTGGAAAAATATTTAAATAAAATATTATAAATCATATTAATTATATTTCTTTCTCTGCCTTGAAACACACCTTGAACAGAACTCGCTTAAATGCAAATTTCAGTCCCCCCGTTCACTGGTGAAATTTCCTGCAACGTCAATGGCAACAACAAATTGCAGGGAAAGAAAACAACAAGGAAAATAACAACAAGAACAATGGGTCATGTGGGACATGTCACGGACATGTAACCCCTGTTGCAACTTGTGCAAGGACACCACTCATTAAAGGCTTACACACACGAGAAAAGCAAATTTGAGCTGCACTCTGGAAATTCGTGGTAAGTGTATCTTGGTAGATAAACTTGCAACAGCATCTCGGGCCTCTTATCGCTTGCCAAGTCGAAGGGTGCGGTCTTCCTCAAGGACGCATAAATTAACGCCCTTTTAGGATATTCCCTCGTGCTTCTTGTTTTTGTTTTGACACAATCGATAGCTGAGAATCTGGTTGGAAAATTAATTGCAGACACAAAACAAGGACCCGCATAAACATAAATATTCAGTGGTATCTTTTTAGTTTTCTTAGAACTTCTCGAAGAACATTTTACATTTCAGACAGGGACAAGGACACACAAAGGCAACAGCTGCTGTTGTTGGTGTAGAGCTCAAGTGAAAAATCCAGGATAAAAATATTAGTATTTGTAAAGTCTTAGGAATCATTAAAAATCTTTAAAGAACTAAGTTTATATTGATTATATTTAAAAGCGCATTAACAATAATTAAATACAATTTAAATATACAATAAATATAGCCTTTAAAGTTACACTTTTTCCAGTGTTTTTATCAATCTTCAAGGAATTCCCAGAACTGCAAAAAGTAAGCAAGACCTTCAATGTGGGTTAAGTTATTCGAAATTCAACGCCTCAAGATTCAAGTTTCCCTCAAAGCCCAGTCAAGGACGGCCAGTGCCCAAGAAATATCAAATGACCAACAACATTAACCCATCTGAAATCCCAATCTTTTGCGAGTTTAAAAATAATACATATAAATAAATACGAATTTCTCAGTAAAAACAGAATCCAAACCAATTAAGCTATTTTCGGCCTGTACTAAACAAATCATAAAAGTGAAATCTAAGCAAGAAAATCAAGTAAAAAATGGAATCTACAAAATCAATGCAACTTTCTTTTCGTTGAAAGCTTTCTTGTTCGGAAGGCCAAAAGACCATGACGAGCGGAAAGTGTGAGTATGAGGAAAAACCAAACCGTAAAGCTCTCAAAGAGATCACAGGGGGAAATTGCATGACCATCACTTGGAGGGACGGAAGTGCTCCACAGAGATGATGTGATGACTTGGCCGTGTAGGTAATTGAAGCTAATTGGGTTAACCTTATTTCTTTTGCTTAATTAATCCCGCTAAAAGTCCAAAGAACATGCACACGATCACTTGAGGCTCTCGCAAAAATGGAAGAAAATAATATTTTAAATGAATCCCCTCCATCTCGATCTCGATACTCGACCGGACTGGACTGACCAGTTTGGTCCATAATGTTTTTTTTTTTTTTTGGCGAGAATTGTAGTCCGAAATGATTCACCCAGCCAGTTCCACGAAGCGCCACATTCGCTGTCATGCTAATGAGATGATGAGACAGACACTACGCCCTATAAATGAGATTCAGATATAGAAGGGGTTGTGGGGAGAGAATTATATGAGTGTTTCCAAGGGGCAAATGTTGGAAGATGATCTTGAAATTTTCTAGAAAGTAAGGTAAAAATCTTAAGATCTAAAGATAAAGAAAATATATAAAATATTCACTGTAAAATATTAAAAACATATTATTCTGCCTTGGACTCTTCTGTGGCACTGCCCTTATATACGTAAAACATATTGTTTTCTCCAATGAATCTTTGTCAATGAACCCTGGGGGCAGATACAGACTCTGGCAGAAGCCCTCTCGTCACCTCGTTGACCCAATTGAGTTGAGCAATTTTCTGAGCTGTTTATTAGATTTCATGCTGCGCGCAATTGTTGGTGTCTAAGCTTGATTTGTCAACAGCAGCAGCAGCAGCAGCTCGCAATTTGCATCCGTCAGCAGCCAGCACGCATTTCCCAGATACTTTAGCTGAGCTTCAATCTTGCAACTGATGCCTTGTTCTAGAGTGTAATTAAAGCGATTATCTTGAGGGGAGGAAAATTTGATCAAATTAAGCTTATTTTCCAGGCAGTCCAGACACAGGAAGTTTGCCCTGAATACCAAACAAGAAGCAGGCATTCTATGGATTTATTGGCTCATCTAGCAGTATCTCAAAGATACTTGTTTTAGTAGGTAAAAAAAACGTTCTTCTGAGTGTACATTGGATGATTTTAAATATTTAAAATATATTATTTATAAATATATAAAGTGTAGTGATTCATTCTATATTTTTCTACTAGAAAAATCTTACAGATTAATAGTCAGAAATATTTCTTAGAAACCAATCAATGTGAATATTATATATTTTAAGCACCTGAAATGAATCAATAATTAAACCCATTGACAGTTCATATTTCATGAAACATTCTTATTAATAGGGAATCCCAACTTTCAAAATGTTCTCCTTATAAATACAAGAAATCTAATTGTTCTTTTAAAATATTTATTTAATTTTTACGACAGTTGGATAAGCTTATGGGAGTGGGAATGCCATAAAACCAATATAATGCCCGATATTTGTTTGAAACCAAATGCACAGAGGCAAGTCTTCGAGCCGCAGAGACAAACATTGTGTCACTTTGTTTGTTTGTGTTTGTTCAACTGCCAATTCGAATGCCAAATTGACAATTTGTCTACCGTTCAATCTGCCAAGCTAACCGAACTAAAATTCACTGTCAGCAATTATAAACAAAATAACAAACAATCTGAGGGAGCTCTTCAAAGCAAAACCACAATCTATAAAAGGCACAAAACAAATTCGAAATTTAAACAATATATTTCAAGCATATCAAAATTATTTAATCGAATATTCTGACAGCATTTTAAACCCTGAATTTTCCAGTATAATTTATTTATTTTTTAAAATTATATCTTGTATTATTTTCCCTCTGTGTACATATTGAAAGAGCGACCCCGAGACAGCTTGTCGTTGCAGAAATTTTTCGTTTGCTTCGTTATCGACAACTGCAGGCCCGCGGAATCGATGCAATTTGCGAAATGGGAGCGACTTGGGGGCAGGAAATTGGAGCGGATCAGCAAGAATTGGTAGAGCCGGCAAGAAGAGAGTGAAGTCTTAGCAGTGGACGACACATGGACACGCTCTACATACCCTCTTGGCCACGGCTCCACGCTCGACGAGGCGTCGATGCTATTGCAACGCGTAATTGGCATTTTATGTAATTCCAATTTAATTGCCCGGCGAAACGAATCAAATTTACGGGCAAAAATGACAGTAGCATTCGGAAATGTCGATTCAGCAGTTAACTAATAACATCAGAAAAAGAAAAACAATACAATCAATCGTCACAGTTTCATGTGATTCATTGTGTTTTCTATAGTCGCAGATACTTTGTCAGCTGACTCAGTGCACGTGTACTGCGGGTCTTTATAAAAACTTTGAATATATATATGGAAATGTGTAGTATCCAAGTTGGTGGGGTTAGCCACAATAAGGTGGCGTGCTCAAGGTGCAGGTGGGTGAGCCCAGTGAGTCATGGATTGCCGCATTTGTTTGGCTAAAGGATACAATGGGGAATAGGGCCAGGTGTGGAATTATTAAAGGGGGTTTAAGTGGAGGGGTTAAGTCTACAAGGACATCCTTGGATTACAGAGAGCTTAAAGGAAAACTAAACCTCAATACCAAAACAGAAAACAGACTTTCCATTTGCCTGCCTAATAGACCAGAAACAATTGTTGACTTTCCCCCAAATAACCACCGACTTTCCCTCCCAAGATCTCGCACTCATTGCTCTGCCATGCTGAACACATAAATGTAATCGACCCTAATGCCATAAATTCTTCAAGAATAATTTATATAAATAAGCTCCCTTGATGTTAAATAGTATTTTTATCAGCACGTCGAGTGCCTGTTGAGGGGCAAGTACACAAAAGAGTGCATAGAGCAACATCCGGCGGATATATCGTGCTGAAGCTTTAATGAAATAAAGTTTTATTGCAAGCATTCTGGAAATGGAGTGTCTGCAAGGGAAATTTCCAACCCGATAAAGCTCAGTACTCAAATAACGCAAGAAAAAAAACGGAATTTAAACTTTACAGCTTTGCATAATGGCAATTAACTAATGTCAGTTAATGAGTAACCGACAAAGAGAAAATTCATACACGTGCCAAGTGCCACAAGGGGTCTTAGGTAACAAAATATAACAATTACTTGTGAGCACACAAACAGGGCCAGTTGAGTCTGGAAAACGGAGAGAAAAGCATTTAAAATACTTTTAAAAAAATGTATGTGTCGATAAAGTCTGGCCATTAAGTCATTAATTTATGGACTTTCTTGGGTCTCTTGGGAGCTCTTTAATGTATTTACTCTTTTTTCGTGTCCTTCTCCTTAAGATTATTTTAAGAAAAGTGAGTTTTGTAATAGTTTATTCAATAAATAAATCATTTACATGAATTCTTTATTTTTATACCATGTACCAAAGGTACAAAGGTATTATAGTTTTGTGCGAGTGCGATTTTCTGTAACAGGCAGAAGGAGGCGTGGCAGACCCCCAAAAGTTACCTAAATATTGGTCAGGACCACTAAAGGAGTCGATATAGCCATGTCCGTCTGTCCGTCCGTCCGTCCGTCCGTCTGTCCGTCTGTCTGTATGAACGCCCAGATCTCAGAGACTATAAGAGCTAGAGACACCAAACTTGGGATTTAGACTTCTTATATCTGCACGCAGATCAAGTTTGTTTTAAATTTTTGCTGCTCCCCTTTTTGGAGGAGCTATTTGAAAAAAACGTATATCTCCGAAATTTATAAAGTTATGTAAACCATATTAAAAAGCTTAATGCATTTTATCAAAATACACAGACTGTCCAAATTTTATTGCGATCGTGCCATAAATAGCGGAGATATAGGCTTTTTACTTTATACACATTACGTGTACAAGAGGCAGCCCAGGTAGAGGGCTCCAAATAAATCAAAACGTTCATTAAACATTTTACTTATGTTCATATTACTATGAAAATAGGATTACTCATTTTGAATTGGTTGGTGGCGCAGCTGGCTAAGCTGAAGTCTTTTTCAAATGTTAGTTGTCACGGGTTCGAATCCCGTCGGCGACGAGCGAAATCTTTTTTATTTTTAGCAATTTTTTTTTTTTCCAGTACATTAAAATAATTACAGTATTTAATACTAAAAAATAAAAAAATGCAAGCAAAGAACTATACTTAATGTTTTGAAAATGAAAAAATTCCTTATGCCTGCGGTTGATTCGAACCCAGGCCAATTGCTTACAAAAATGTATGTGTAGCTTTACCCACTGAGCTATCGACTTTGCTCTTGAATGGGAAGACATTTGCATTATATGTAAATTTGTCTCAGTTTTTTATTCTTATTCTCTTTCTTTTATATAATTTTGGGACGCGCCTTGTAATGGTACATGGTATTCTACTGTCGGGACACCCGACTGTATGTCCATCTTGTTTATTCTAATTTTAATATAAAGAAAGAAAGAAATTTCTGTAGATTCAGAAATTCCCAGAAATTATTTTGATAATTGAAAGACTGTTATGAGAAAAGTTAAAAAATAATAAAGATAAACTGAGTTTAAAGTTTCCGGTTAGTTAGGCTTAGGGAATTTTTTCTTGTAATTATATTTTAATCATAACAATTTGAAGGTTATTCTTTAAATTTTTTAAATAAATCTCTCAAAATAAGAGTATCTGTAGTTTTCAATTAATTCTGTTTTCCTCCTGTCATCTCCTCGTTCCTCTATGTTTTTCATCTTTATTAATTAACGCTTCCGAACAATGGCAGCCACTCAGCTGAAGGAGAGGAGGAGCAGTTTGCTCTAATCTTCGCTTCTTCGGGCTTTGTCTCGGATACGTATTGACCGTCGGGGGCTACTTTATGGTTCGTTGGCTCTGCTCTCAATATAAAAAGTATAAAGTATATAGACGACGAGAGGCGACGTCGCCATCTGCTTATCACCCTCAGATAAATCGTCTCTGAATGAAAATGTAAAATAAAACAAAATAAAATATGCAGCCTGCCTCCGAAAATGTGTAATCCCGGCAGCAGTCGTGACACACCAAAAGTCGTCTTGAGATAAAAATAAAAACCAATCGAGAGAATCGGGAGCAAAATACAAAATATTAGCGCCGGAATGTTAATTGAATTAGCTCTCAGCTGACGATGTTTTTGTTGTTTATGTGTAAAGCATTTGGGTTTTAGTTTTGTATAAACAAATTTCTATTTGAGGTTTAACATATTCCAAATGTAAGGCGACAACCGATCCCTGACCTAGCACACTTTTAATGAGAGAAAATATGTTTAGGGAATTAATGTGGAATGTGGTGATAAAGCCAAGTTCATTGACTGCAAAATTTATTTCTTTTTAGCCAACAAACAAATTTCTATTTGAGGTTTAACATATTCCAAATGTAAGGCGACAACCGATCCCTGACCTAGCACACTTTTAATGAGAGAAAATATGTTTAGGGAATTAATGTGGAATGTGGTGATAAAGCCAAGTTCATTGACTGCAAAATTTATTTCTTTTTAGCCTCTTAAAAACTGAGTCATGGCAAATAAATAGGAACGAGATAAGAACCCATTAAATTTGTATTTTTTATTGTGGTTTTCTAGAGTGACGTTGATTATATTATATAAAATTTTAATGAGAAATTCCTTGAATTTTTGAAATATTTCTAAAAAATGAATGGCAAATAAATAAGTCTGTCAAAATGGAAATAAATAGAATATAATAAAGATAATCTCTTGTGTTTTAAGATTATAAATACAAGATTTAATCTTCTTCGCATATTAGGGAGGCTTTCAAAGTGTAAACAAAAAACTTGGTAAGCAATTAAAGCATTTTAATTAGGCACAACTGCACCCAGGTTTATTTTTATCAACACAAAAAACTCATTTCTAACACCTACAAAAAAACCCCTCTGAAGCTTTGGACCGTAATTTATAATAGTTTGTAAATAATTAGTTACCAAAAAGCAGACACAGATACACCCTCGAAATGCAAACAAATAAAACGTATTTACAACAACCAAAGCTTAAACAAACTTTTATAAAAAAACAACAAAAAAATGAGAGAAAACTTACATATAACGTAAAAGTAAACAGAATTCGGTATTTTTCAGTTCAGTGAACCTGAAAAAGCGACGTCATCACAGTTGTGGATGTCGCCGCAACACAGCTCCCCTTCTCCGCTCCTCTCCACTGTTTAGTTTTCAAAATAAGCGCACACACACCTACGCAGAACCAGGAAGAGGGGGTGTTGGGGACACCTCTACGTTCCATACGAATTGCATGAGTGATTCCCAGTGCGTCGCTTCCATGGGAGGATGGTGGAAAATACTCCATAACTGCAACTGCAACACTCGCAGCAGAGTGAGTCTGAGTCTGAATGACTTGCAATGATGGTAAATTAGCAACTGTCCAGCCACGAAACGAACCCGAGTCCCAATCTGAATCTGAATCCGTATCCGGACCGAAAAACCCACTGACCATAACCAGGAAGAGGTTTCAGACTGGTGCCCTGGCACTGAGAATAATAAAAGATAAGTTTTAAGCAGCACCAGAATTTTTGATAAGCTTTTTGCAAATAAATTTATTTGGGGGTGCTTCTTTCTTATCTCTCAACTTTTATTTTATAATTTTTGAAATATTTTGGGTAACATTTTCTAGAGATACTATTTTTTCTAGTGTTTGTTCCCATAGTTCCCTCCCGGAATCACTCTGGCGTGTTGTCGCATTTCCGTTGCGAATATTTTGCCACTGATTTTGTTGTTATTATTGTTATTGTTGTTGTCGCATCCCATTACTGATGCTAGTCAGTGCACAACAAAAATCCCAATGGCTCTATGCATAAATTAACCAAAACAGATACCGAACAGAGAGAGTAAAGCTAGAGAGTGCTATTTTCCATTAAGATCCCCCGAGCTCCGATGTGTCCTCCGCTTTTTATGATTATTTATTCACTTGATTGCTTTTGGCCTTTCACTGTCCTCTGAACCGCATCCTCTGCTGCTCTCCGCCACTTCGACTCATTTCTTTTATTTTGATTAATCATCCGGAGGGGCTTACCTTGTGCCAGGCCAGGCCAGCCTCTTCTTTTCAGCTTCACCTCTCCGTCAGCCTTCACATTTATCCCCTCCCCTTGGCCCCGGTGATTTTTCCTCCTCAATTTCCCAATCAAGCGTTGCATTGGCATTGCACAAGCGATAACAACAACAACAAAAATAACAACAAAAGAGGGCACAATTGATGCCTGACTGAAGGCACAGGAAGAAAATGTTTTAAATCTTAAGATTAAACAGAGAATTTTGGAAATATTTACTTTTTTACATTTATTTTTGGGGTTATTTATAATTGTGATAAGGGTAAACTATACTTTTCTCTAGGAATTAAGTCTTAAGAAGTTACTTTATAGTTTTATATATTTTTTAAAAGTCCAAAAGAGGTTTTCTAATCTTTTTCAAATATTAAAAAATTATTTTAGTGTCTAAAAAATAGGCCACATATTTTATATCTATACTTTTATCAAGGTTGAACAATAACTTCTCCAATATCTTTATTCTTCAAAATGTTGGCTATATTTTATATTCCAAAGAAGGCATATTTTGTATATTTTATGCCTTAAAATCCTCTTCTTAATTTTTTTTCAGTGCCCTTCAAATGCATTTCATCTCCCACGGCTGGCATTTCTTTGTTATTTGTTTGGGTGCTTGTTTAGAGGAAATTGCTGCTGCTGCCGCTGTTGCTGCCGCAAACAAACGTGATTTCCTTTGGCTGCTGGCATAAACAAAAGTTGTTCAAGTGCTTTCTTGGGGCATTCTTTCATTCACTTGCCTTTGGTGTACACTGTACAGGGTGCCCTGCCTATTTTCGATAGCTCTTACTCCTCGGCGGCTCACCCAACTTGATGACTAATGCATTAAGGACATACTTTTTCCGGGGTTGTCTGGCGAACTCACCCTGGCTTAACTAGGGAAATAGAGTCATAAATAACATGAGCTGCCCTCGAAACAGTTTTGTTTCAGTTCTTCGTCTCGAGAGTGGTGTAAATACAAATACAAAACTTATTTGGTGCACCACCGCCACCACCCTCCCCCTGACTGCTTTTGTGGTGCAATTAAACTGGCTTTAATTTAGGCTTAATCTCCGCAATGCTTGGTTTATGCACGTAACCTGCACAGGGATGCAACCCCCTCAACACATTTTATTATTACTTCCCATAATCGAGGGATATGCCGGGCACGTGTCCAGGTCAAAAGTGAATCAGGACTTTGTCACGGCGCACGTGTCCTTTTTCTGCAACAATTATATGATAATGGCCCTCTCTCAATTCAAGACGAATCAATTTATATTGATTTCTATCTAAATAATTCAGCTGGAAGAATACAGATTTTATTATAGAAGAATAAATTAAGAATTTAAAAACAATTTATAAGTACTTTACTGGCAAACTTTGCATTTATTTTATAAAGCGAAATTAAATCTATATTTATTCAAGGCTTTTTTTCTATTAATGCAAATAATATCGATTTATTTTTATATAGAGTTCAACTTTAGCTGGATAAAAAAACGAAATCAACCACTTTTCCTTCTTTTTGTGTCGGTCAAAATGGATATTTGCGTTGCCTTCCTTCTCAACTACTTGATATATTGACATTTTTGCCTCCATTCATCTATTATTTCTTAATTGCTGGGGGGGGTTGGCTCCCCTCCCCTCCCATCTTGCTGCTTAAGTTGATTTCCTGGAGTCTATATACCCTTTGTCAAGCTCTCTAAACACGTTCTATGAGGCGACGCAATTTATGCTAATGTCGTTCAATTCAGAGTCCCCGAGACCAGGAGAAAGACTGACTACTAATATATGCATGCTCAGAGGCTTCCGTTACGACTGGAGGAGAACTGGAGAATCAGAATCAGAGAATATATAGAGAAAAGTATAGAGAAATAAAATAGAGAAGCAGAAGCTCGGTTACATTTAAATTCTTTTGACCTGACTCAATCAAGAAAAGAGCTTGAAAAGAGCTTCTTCAGTCCATTTGGGTTTCTGTGGGTTCTGTAAATTCTGTAAATTGAGTTGAGGCTCAATTAAGTCCGATGGCCACTTGAGTTGACGCTGCTAGTAACTTGGACTAGAGCAATGGCTCTTGGCAACTGCTTGCATTCTGAATGGAGTGTCATTCTGGCCAGGTTAAGCCGGCTCCCACGCTCTTAGCCAAGCCCATTTAAGGCCGCAACAATGCCGCATATTAATGATGTCTCTGCTGTCTTACCTGCTGCTCGTGATAATGTTAATGGTAAATTGCTCAACTTAGTGCCACATGGGTAAACAAAGGGCGTGATAAAGAAAACACAACCGGACTGGTCTCTGTCTCTGTTGTGAAGGCTTGTTCTTCGTTTTTTCTTAACCAACTCTTGAGGTCTCCAGAAAGTTAATGAATCGCAGGGGAAACGTCAATGAAAGTCAGCAGAAAAGTTGAAAAAAAGAACCGGAAATAAAACCCTAATTTTATAGTTAATTATTGTTCAACAAGTCAGTCTTAAAAGTCGCCTTAAAAACTATAATTAAGGAATTCTTTCTATAGATTTCAGCAACAGCAAAATGAACCGAAAATATCTCCATGTTTAAAGGATTTTATTCATTTAGTAAATACTATTTTATATTGTTAAATGTAATCTAGGAATATCCAGATATATATACAGATTTAGTTGTAATTTTTTTAAAACAATTAAAATAACTCAAGCCATCTTAATCTCCCTCAGTTATATGCCTTCCAAAATATAATACCCACTTTTTTGTGGCAAAAAACTAAACTTAATTGCAATATTTTTGTTTGACAATTATCTACCGAAACTCCTACTCAATTGTGAATAACAAGCGTTACGTTACCTCACCTGGCCGCTTACTTTTCGGCCGTTTCAACCACTAACTGAGGTTGATATTTGGCCATATAATTGCGCAAATGACATAAAAATTGTTAAGCTACAAATATATATGTATAGCCGGCAGTTGGCAACACAAAATAAAAATCAAACAATGGCAACAGCCTAACCACAAACAAGAAACGAGTTGCCAAAAGCAGAGAGTTTGGCCAGAACCGAGTTCGGTTTGGAGTGTGTCTGCACTTAAGGCGCTGACCTTTTCGGGCTCAAATTGATGACAATGAAAATTGTAAAAAATAAATTCATTTAAAAGCACAAAAAAGAAGAGAAAAAACGAGCGTACAGTACAAGAAGTGTTGGAACCAATTGTGGCCCACAAAGTGGCCTTTTGGCCGAAGAAGAAAGTTTTTACCTTTGCCGGATAAATCTGCCACAATGAGAGTAAAAGTTAAGCACGCCACTGCATTCAAAATCGATTTTTACTTTTGCCACTTTTTCGGCTTGGGTTTTTGGTTGCTATTTTTTTTGTGTAAGGGCCAAACGAATCATTTGCTTTTTGTTAAAGCTACGTGAGTGAAGGCAATCAACGGATTTGCATAGGGGCGCCTCTCTATCTCCGCGCTACGTGAGATTTTGATAAAGCCACAAACACTGTCACCGTCAGATAAGCCAAAGCCAAACGCCCAAACTGTCAATAGGCAGGCACCCCCCAAAATGGACAAGACAAAGCGAAAACTACTTTGCAGATAACCAAGTGGCCACCACCAGGAGACGTGGTGGGGATTCTCCTATCCTAGGGAGATGTCGCAGCCGCCCATCCATAATCTCTCTATTCCGAGGCCCTGCAACAACAACTATGTAAGTTGAAGTAGAAGTAGCCGCCGCCAGCCACTACGACAAAATCAACAAAATAGAGAAGCTGGTTTTTCAAGGTTGTTCAACGACGGGCTGCGAGCTTAACAAATGCGAGGCGGGGCGTTAAAGGGGGCCAAATGAGAGGTGGTGCACTGTGGTTTAAACTCGAATTTAAAGGGATTTGTTACTTAAAGTGAGTTGCTTTTAGATAAGATAAATAATAAATCATAAATAAAGTAGCATTAAATAGGCAAAATTATAAGGAAATAATGGTACACATTGAGCTGGCCAATAATGAAAAGTTTGAAGTTTTGAAGTTTTGAAGTTTAAAGAAATTCTTAAGAGATCCAAATTATTAACTATCTGAGAAGTATTTATAAAATAATTAAATTGAAGAGTTGTAAGCTTACTTCAAATATCGTAAAAAACACTTAGTATATCTGTAAATTCGTTATAAAACTTATCAAGACATCTAATCAATTTCGCCACACCTTTATGGCTTAGTAATACTCCCACCATGAGTCATTTAAAAAAAAACATTTCCACACCAAAACTAATATGTTTAGTTATTGTTTTTGCCTTGCAGTTATTAAAGACAATTGAATGTGTTTTTCTAAAGTGAATAATTGCCAGCCTAAAAAGACAATAACAATAATTGAAGACTCTTGCAATTAAATTGAATTAAATCAATGTCAATTAAATTATTAACAAAAGTAAACATATAATTATATTAAAACATAAAACAAATCATTAACTTGCTGGGAAAACCCATTAGCATTTAGATAATGTAAAGTTAATGGTTAATGCTTTTTTTTAAGAGCATTTCGAGTGAATCACTAACCGGTAGTAGTTTATCGAACTGATTTTCACATACCATTTATATGACCAACACCTAGCCCAAATTGTGTTATCTATTTCGGCCAAATAAAATTAACACATTCTTGTGATAGAGTTTTTTTTTATTTTATAAGCACATACTTGTGCGTCAGTGTTTTTGTGAACTTGATTAGGCAACAAACTTGATTTAAGTTGCGAGAAACTTAAGAGAGTATTAAACTGTGAGCAGAAAGGGAAACATTTTTATAACAAGAATGTCTAAAATATGGTTTAAATTATTTAAACTTATATATAAATTGTGGAATAATTTTTTTACTAACTTATTACTTGTATTCCAATCTCTTTCTGTAGAAAATCATATCAATAAAGTGTACGTAAGACTCTCATATTATTAGAATTCTCTGAGGACACCCCCCAATATTATTATGCATAATTACAGATAATGTTTGGCTTTGACATCTGGTGTAATTTTTATATATCTCTTTTAATCGAAAAAAAACTACGCTAACTTGATTGCCATCTGTCACATATTATGGAATTAATTAAAAATAAAATTAACAGAGAAATAGCTTTTGTTTTATTGCTGTTATAAATCTTTTTTGAACAATAAAAAATTATGTAGAAATAGTATTGAAAAAATAATTTTCACCTTTATTTGTAGCCTGAAGATTTACAAAAATAAAAATAATAAACTGTAAATTGTAAATTGTCTGTAATTATAATAAAGTACAATTTTGGGAAAATAAATAAATTAAATAACTTCTAATAATGAGAGCTTAGAATAAAATATATAACAATTTGGTATCAAAAATGTAATTTTCTTTAAAAATTACTGTAAATGCAGTTCGTAAACATCACAGAGTTCCTTCAATTTAAAAAATTCGAGTTTTCTCCCGGAAAGCACAAAACTCACCTTTTGACGCTTCCGCCGTCTGAATGTTTTGCAAACATGTGTTGAGCAGCAGCAGAAGTAGCAGCGGTGGCAACAACAAACGCACAAAGTGCATCTGCATCTTCATCTTTTTGCTGTTGTTGCTGTGGGGCGATATTTGCTTTTGTTGTTGCTGGCGATAATGGTAGATCTTAATATTGTTGTTGCTGGAGCGCGGGGCCAATGCGGTGACATCACACTTCCTGCTGCATTTTTTTTTTGTGTGTTCCAAGAGATATTTTGTTCCCGCTTTACACAAACAGGATGCGCGGATGGGGCGAAGGGGGGGAGGGGAGTTCAGTTGCACCGAAAAACACCGGTTGGATATCACAACAACAACAACTTCGACTTGTAGGCGGCCGATCAAAACAACAACAAAATCACGCGCGTAAATAAACAAAAAAGGAAAGCAACAAAGTGAGCGAAAAAATGGGCAGCTGATATTATAACGGCTTTGTGTTCTGTTTTGCTATCTCGTCTCTCGCTCTCCCATCTGTTTACCCGCCCCACTCACACACTCTGCTGCTGTGCAGAACTTTTTTGTTGCCTCTTCCTATTGGAATTTCTCGTAGACTTTTGTGGCGTCTCTCCCCTTATCACTTGGCATATATATTAGTGGGGCATAAACTCAATTTAGAGCGCGGCCAGTTTTGCATTTAATTTCGGGGGCCGTTAATTCAATTTATTTAACGCAATCGCCAACAAACAATCACACACACGGAGGGGCACACACACACACAGAGAGCGCAGCACCGCGCGAGCTATATTCGATTTCGATTTTCGACAGCGCGCCACACGTCCGACCGTTAAAATTTTTTTTTTCCGACTGCCCGCAACACTTGTATTTATAGGCTTCTTCAAAAGCCGAAGATTGCCGAGTGGAAGAACGCAACCATCTTTGAGGTCTTGGCCTTATCGTTTGCTTGCCACATCCGAGTTGGTGTTGCCACAGATACAAATTTTGTGTTGCCACAGATACAAATTTTGCTTTCCTCCTAAAAAATCTCAAAAAACTGCAAGAAAAACTCTGTCACTAGTTTTTCGGTATTTTTATTGCATTCGGTCACACTTGATAGAAATAAATATAAAACTAGAAAATGGAAAGCCGTTCGATTGAAATCCATGGCAACATGGCCTTTCTCCGGCAGCGCCTTCATCACAGACATCAGGAGGGAGTATCCTCCGCGTTGTTAACTAAAAGAACGTAAGAGAAGTAAATGAAACAAATTTGTATGATAAATTGTATAAACACACTTTCAATGGCATAATCTAGGGTCCTATTGATGCTGTACAGCAGATAGGATAGCTCCGAGTGATCCTCCGTGGAATGAATCTGGGGTATAGCATGCAACTTTGCTGTGCCCATGGCCAAATTCCTAGGACTCGGATGATGTGGGCACTTGGGCAGCAGGCCCAAGCAAAGGCGGATCATATCGGACCGATCGTCCGAGGAGCCATTCTGGAAGATTATTTGAGCATCCAGCAAAGCCAGGACTCTATTCAAAAGCTTCGTGGAATACTTCTTCAATTTGTCTTAATTGGAGCCGAGTACCACAGTTTGTAGCCGAGCACCACCATGCGCAAGATGTGCGAGGTGTTCTCCTGGGTCATCAACGTCTGGCTGCCATGCTCCGAGAGGTCGAAGAGGGAGGCCTTCACGGCCATCTCCAGGATGCACAGACGCGGCGAAAGATGCGAGGTGCTGAGCTCGTTATTCAAAGCAGCCCAAGACTTGGCCACGCTCCGGCCAGCACTGCGGATGATCGTTGGGTATGCCTGACAAGAAGATATTGAAGAGCGCGTTCGTAACTAGATACACCAACTGCTCCTCGGTGTTTACATCGACCATCGACAACAAAATCAAAGGAGGAGGTGCTCTGTAAGAATATTCATTAGTATTTGTTTGCATTTAAATTTAATAAAGATTTATTTATTTATATTACAGCTCAAAGATTACTCTCGCTGAGTGGAGGGTACCTGAGAGCCATCAATAGTGTCCATGGAGTAGCCTAAAGGGACGGATTTAATGGTATCTTTGATGTCGTGAGTGGTGTGTCGAATAACAGAGAAATTAATTTGATAAACATTCTCGATTACGGTGGCCGCCTCCGAAACACTTGCCTGGATATCATTCCGAAGCAGATCGCTGAGCTCCTCTTGCTGCTGCTGGTGCAACTGAGCCAGTCCAATCTCCTGCTCTAAGAATTCAATGAGATCTGCTGGAATTAGGAAGCTTGACTTGCGCCCCAACAACATATCCATGTTCTCCTCGTCGGGCGGCGAATTCTAGATGGGTTTGCAGATAAGGAGGCGAGTAATGGACTCCTGCCAGCTTGTTTGCCGTGACCGCTTCAAAAATCAGAAAATTTGTGAGAAAAAGTTTTAATAGAAATAAATATTTACTATATAGAGTTGGCCATTTACTCACTTTAGATTTGAGGACAGTTTTTTAAATTTCGAAACTATTTATTCATATTTCTTAGCCAATTCCTGAGAATTTTTTAAATTATTTTGTGGAATAGAAAATAACTTGACTGTATTATTTATATTACTTTTATTTTTATTTTGTTATTTACCTTTAGACTTTTGGGGATTTAAAGGCAATTTAAAATATTGCAAAAACTATGACTAACTGTGAAGAGTTTCGCCAATTTTAAAATGTATAAATATTCGTTTAAAATTAGATTTACTTATTCAAATATAGCGCCAAAAATTCATTCAGTGGTAGCAAAACTATCTCATAAATCGGTGAAATGACAGTGTTGGTTAGCGCGACTTCCAGTCAGCTGATTATCTTTCGGATGCCATTCGGCTCGGTTCGGAACGCTTAAAAACCTATAAGTACGGGTGCAAGATACAAATTCGAGTTCGAAAAAAAATTCAGTTCGAAAGGAAAGACGCCGCATTACCTGTGTTATATTTCTCCGTTTGTTGTCCACCCCCGTCCCCCCAGCGCCGCACAAAGCACAACCCTAATTCGCGAGTGTTTTCGGCAACGTTTTTGTGAATGAAAACCCACAAATATCCCGGATATTCGATGTCCATTGTGTCCAAAAGGCTGTGAATGTGCCGGCGACTCGTAATCCCGACCAGAATCCACCCATGAGTTCATGAGAATTTGACATTTACCCAGCGATAGTTGCACATTGCGATTGGTGTTTTGGGTTTGGTGTTTATGTTTGGGTTCGCTTGGGTTCGTTCTGTTGTGGTTGTTGTAGTCTTTGGCGTGGGCTAAGATTGGCGGACACACCCACCCGAAAATAAAGAAAAGAAACAGAAACAGCAACAAACAAAAAGTAGTCCACCGCCTGTGTGTGTTGGTGTGAGTGTTCTGTGTCCCTGTGTGCGTGTGCGAGAGGGATTCGAGCCGGTTTCGCGCGAGTTAATTGACAAAGCAAACAAAGGCAAACAAACAAAAGCAAACAGCGCGAAAAAGTAAACAAAGAATGTACAACTGGAAATAAATCAGAGTTTTTCGTCTGTTTTGGCAAACAAATCATAACCATGCTCAGTAGTACCGTGTAATTAGCAAACGAAATATGGCCAAAAGCCCACCTTCACCACCACCGCCACCTGCGCTGATTCCCCCGCTCAACATGGCCAAATTCCTGGCGGCCCTTGGCATCTGCCTTTGGCTGGCCGTTTCGGCCAACGCTCACAACTGTCAGCATCAGCATCCCAAGGCCCATGAGGTGAGTCCCAGAGTCCATCAGTTAACGAATCCATCAGGTTGTGAATGTCCTTACCCTTTTATGGCAGAAGGATCTTATATTTATCAATTAGGAAAGGTTCTTTTAATTAAATTAATATATCCCCCAGCTGCCCTACAAATAATTAATTTTAATAAGTTTGCAAAGAGTATATAAACTTCGATTTGCTGCATTTCCATTTAGTTTATGTGTGTTCCCCATTTGTTGCCTGGCAACAACAACAACAAACGAATCGCCAAACAAAAACAAATCTGGAAAAAGACTATTTCAGGACCTGGAGGAAAGATGGTGATGCCAAAATGTCAAGACCTCTGCTCACCTGACGAAATAATACGAAATAATGTATCGCCCTCGCAACCGCAACTATTTCCAGCAAATCGATTTTTATAAAAGGAATTAAGCTTTGCAGGAAATTTAATCAAGATTGGGAATGCCGGAAATATGTGCTATTATTCTTATGAAATGCTTTTGTTCTTGAAACCATAAATTTTTTTTGCTGGCAAATTGAAGCCACAAAATATACACTCGATGGGGGGGCAGAAAATATAATATATATCGCAAAGAGGATAAAAATCATTATTAAATAAAGTTTAATATTCATTATGAATTTAGTAAATTGTTTAGGAATTTTATAAAAACTAGCTTTGAAATGGATTTATGCAATAATAAATTCTAGGAACTTAAAATACTTGAACTCCACAAAAACAAAACGATTTAAGAGCATTTAGCAGCAATTATTTACAATAATCGATTTTTGTGTACAAGTTCCCTGCAGTCAATTCAGAAAAATAATAAATTGAGTAAGGAGATGAAAGACTTTCTACCTTATTTGTATTGTTTTATAAACATATGTAAATATTAACGTTTACTTAATTGATTGATTTACCTTTATATATATATTATTATTTATTTTAAAAGTAAAAAGTAAATATAAATGAAGATAATAATCAAGCTTTTGCTATGCTAGAAATGTTAGGAAAATGTATAAGCCCTTTAATTACCTTTATTTACAATAAATATCTTTGAGGCATTTATATAAATTGTATTAGCATCGATTGCCATTAAAAAGTTGTTAAAATAAGCCACAAAAATGATTCAAAAATCCCCTAGCTTACCTAATCAAACGTAACATTGATTTTCTTTGGTAAAACACCCTCTGGGCTAAGTGAAAACACCTGTTAGAGCAAAAGAAAATCTGTTTTCAGTTTTCAACACGTTAGTAACAGCGTCAGAACTGATGCTTTGGGCGCTGGAATTTTTGGTTTTCAGGTCCATGTCCTTTCAGTATTTGTGTCCTTTGTGCTCATTACAGCAAAAGCTCCTAATTGGTTCTGGTTTCATAGGAAATTTATAATTGATTGGTGCTTTCGGGGAATCAGCCTAATTAGTGCGGAATTAGGACACTGAGCAGCAGTGGAAATTGCCGTTCTCATGAAAAGCAAGAAAAAGAAACTGAAATAGAAACTGAAATTGAATCAGAAACTGAAACAATAACGAGGCAATGGCAACCGCAGCTTATTGACTAATTCCCCCGGATAATCATATGCGCATTCAAGATTCCGACTCGGATTCAGTCTATGCAATGCGGCGGTTGGTGGGTGCCGATGGGTATTACCTGGTAACAGGTAACCAGTGGTTACCAAACCGCCTCCACCTGCAGCCACCACGACACACAGTGGTCTAGTTAAGGTTTAATGTCAGCCACTGTCCGCCAACTTGTTGCTCCGTTCTCACTTTGTCTTAGTCGACATTACAGGTTTTTGGTTTTTGTTTTTATTTTTCCTTTTTTTTCGCCGGGTTTGCCGGGAGGGGATTTTTCCTTACATCTTGCTGCTGCTGCTGCTTTCCAATCAACGGCATTTTAATTGGCGCGTCGCCACAAATAAAGGTCGCAGTCAATTGCGCAAAAAAAGGGGGAATTTACATGATTACTGCCTCCGCCAAGTGGCAGTACAGTCGTTCCCCAGCGTAGTTACAATTTCCACAAAGTCAAGGAAGAATCGTTTTTCAATTTAAATGTCCCTTTTAGGACACTTTTAATTCTGGGAATCAAGAAACTTTCAGTCCTTGGAGAAGTTATTATTTTTGAAAGATTTTCATCATGAAAACTTGTTTTTCTTTTATTAATTTCTGTTCATGGAAAAATGTAGGAAAAGTTTTGCTTCTGGGAAACCAGAAACTTGTCATCTTTGGCTTAAATTTCAATATTTTACTATTTCGCAGAAGAAAAATAAGTTTTTTTCCCGGCCTTTGCCTTAGGGTCCATCATTAATTCGCTGGAAAATGTAAGAAAATTATGAAGGGAACTAGGAATTTCCTAGTAAGAAACTCTTTGAATGGAAGAATAAATTTAGGGGCTTTTAAAACAAATTAATATTATTATAAAAAGGAAACTAAGTCTCGAAATAAATTCCCTGAAACCTTTTTGAGAAACTCCTAAGGCTTTGAAAGTAAACCAAATCATTTCCATTTGTTTCTCCCACTTCACGAATAATTAAACACTCTTAAAATTGTGGATAAACTGCGTACAGACAGAAGAGTCTTAATTAGCGAGTAACCACAGTGGTTTTCCCCCTTCTCTAAGTAAAAGTGAGCTCAGGCTCAGGCAGGGGAAAATTAATTCAGCGACTGTCTGTCGATAGCTAACGATGCTGTCGAGGTCGCCTGGCGTGTAATTAATTGAATTATCTGTAACTTAAACTGTAGTAAATGCAAAAGCAAAAACAAAACAACATGAAAACATGAAAACAATCCGCCAGATTGTGTCTCCATTTCGAGGATAAATTTCTGCTGCCTGCCCGCCTCTCGAACTCATCCTGTCGCCAACAGAACTGGGAATAAATGAGTAAATAAATGCGGGCAGAGAGTCCAGTGACCGATTTGCACCCTGGTAACCTCTGAAATCCCCCGCAGAAACCGGTCCAGTTCAAGCCGAGCCACTCAATTCTAATTAGACTTATATAAATTAAAGAAAGCAGCGAAACAGCAATGATAAAATGAGTGTAAAAAGCCCCAAATTGAATCATTTGTCACGTTGCCAGTGTGCGTGCTTACAGCCCTGGACTGACAGCGTTGTCTCGGACTGTACTGACCGGATAAGCGGATAAATTGAGGTTCAAAGGGCACTCAAAATTTATAAAAGGAAATTCGTTGAAACCTCTAAATTGTTTGACAGCTTAAAATGAGTGCTAAACGGAAGCATTATTGGTGTTGGGGGTTCGACTTTAAATTGGGTTTATTTGAGATTTTTGTATAACTATTAAATTGATTAAAAATGTAGAAATAATTACAAAGATACGTATAATGCATTTTACAAATAATTATGATTATTATCACATTTCTTTAACCTTTAAATTAATATTGTTGTAAAAATATCAATTTAAAACTCCCAAAAATATAGTAAAAATTGTTGTTTTTCTTTAATAGGATATAAAAAAGTAAAATTCCTGTAGCATACTAATTTTTATCTAATTTAAAAGTTTATAATCCACTCTGTCCTCAGCGGATGAGTGGATAAACGCGCCACTTGAGGGCACTCTAAAATTACAACAGAATTTCGTGGAAACTTTTAAAAGCGTAAATTAATTTTTCACTCTGATTACGCTTTTGCCCTCCTGCTGCGTAACTGATTTTCCATTAAAGGATTAAAAGGTATTTTGTTTCAGCTAAAAATTTGCAAATTATAAAGTTGGCAAAATGACAAACCCAAAATGTGGGGAAAACAACATAAAACAAAAGGAGAAGGAAAATCATAATGGTTCTAATTTAAATTTAATAACCAACAGGTGGGGCTTACATATTGGAATTTGTAATTTATGTTTTTTTAGGGCTGCAATTATTTTCTTATTACATGAAATTGCATAATTGCCATATGATTTTTTGATAATAATTATATATAATTTTGTTTGCTGTTTTAATATAGATTTTAATAAGAAATTCTGGCTACTCAAAGTGCCTTATAATTCTTTGATGCAAACCAATCATTACAATATTCTTTGGATTATTTTTTCTCCCTAAAACTTAAGATTTCATCATCTTTTTATCCATATCTTGCAACATTTCAATAGTCTCAATCATTGTTCTTCAGTGGCAAAGTCAAATCGAATCATAATCTCTTGATGGGAACCTTTTACGCGAAATGCAAATGCATTCATATCAGCGATTTGTTTTGCAAACATGTATTTCCATTTACATTTTAAGTGGATAGCCGTCTATCCCTGCCACAGCAGTTGTGCCCCCATCCATTCCTCACGATTAAATATTTATCAACTTGAGGAACAAAACTTTGAACAAACAAGTTGCCAGGTAGAAGAAATAAAAAAAGAAAAATGTTGCGACAGAAGCCATTCACAAAAACTTTGAAGCATTTTCCTTGGCAGGGAAACAGAGGAGGATTTTCCGTATTATTTTTTCCTTCAAGGAAAAATGGAAAAATGCAGAGGCGGATAATTTTGTGACTGACAACCCCATTGATTGGATTGCAAGTGTAATTGGCGAATTACGCAGTTTCTCAGTTACACAGCTTCAGTTGCCGCCACTCAAGTACAGATATTCCCCCGAAACGGCCATTTACATAAAATTTAACATTTTATTTTCTCAGAAATATTAGATTTATGTTCTTCGATTTGATGGCAGCTTTACGATTGTATTGAATTTCCATGGTAAGAATCAGCAATTAAAAAGTTAAATAGAAAAACAACCATGAATATTTTTAATAAGCAATTAAAAGTTAATAATAAACAACACACCAACAGAGTCCTGGGAAATCCTTGAGTATCTTTATAATTAAATGGGAAATATAATATCTACATTTTAATTAAATTTACATGGTTTGTTTTTATATAAATATTTCATTTTAAGAACAGATTTATTGCTGTTCATTTAAATAAAAAATCTAGACACTCAGGAAATATTTACTGTGGCATAAATTACTAGAAAGTCCGACCCACAACGAGCTCGTTCATAACTATAACAGACTCAGCTGCCTTCAGTTTTTTTCATTCAATTAAAAATGCTGAAAGCAACAGCAGCAGGCAGCCGGCAGCAGGTAGCTAATATGAGCAGTAAGAGAGTTAGTTACCATGACTACACCTGTACCTGAACCAAAGCCAACTACGTAGCGGAGGCAATCGCCGCAAATAGACAAATGGCTAGACATATCAGCCGGCTAGCAAAAATCTGGAATTTATCTCCGCTGCGAGTTCGAGGAAACACGTTTATCCAACGCAACGAATGCCGCTTCAGGGCCATTAAACGAAACGCTTTTGAAACAACAGTCCGGCATCTGGCCAGGCCTGTGAGAGAGCAAACAAGTGTCTTCATCAGGAAGAGCTCATTGGGTTAAAGTGGAAGTGGGCGGGGTCCTTGCATAAGCCCTTTAAGACTCGTGTGCTGGGCACAGTGGAGCAATCATTGATCATTTACAGCTAATAGTTTACAAATTAAGCAAGATTTTAATGAGTTAATTTATGGGGAAATTTATGTTCTTAAAAGTAAGCAGCGAGCCTCGGAAATTATAATTGTTTTCTGTTTATTTTGGGAAAATATTAATTGGATTTTAACTTTATTTTTAATATATTCTTTAAATATTTTCTTTTACTTTTTCAAACCTTTTAAATGTTTCCTTTATTCCCTAAATAAACCCACTGCACTTGTTTTCAATCTTTGGCATCTTCAACTGCAAATAGGAATTAAATTTCACTGTCATGAAGTACAACGTGCCATTTGCAGATTGCGAATTCAATGGCCTGAACAGAACGTGCCTCTTAATTCAATTACAAACTAATTAGTCATTGTTTTACTCTGTGTTATGCGCCCACTTGAACATCAAGAAATAAAGTATTAGGTTTGGTTTTGCCCATTTTAATGATTTATTTATAGAAAGGCTTAAAGGCTTAAGTCAGTAAATCTAAACTGCATTAATGGGTTTTGTGCAGGTGAAACTTCCAGGAATTAAACAATGTGGTTTATTAAACATTACATCTATTTGTTTATTTATGAGTTTATAATTAATTCATTTGCCAGAGAACTTCATGCATTTAATTCTTATTCAAAATAGAATTTCTTCATCATGTTTGATTTATAAATAATTAATTCTATTATTCCACATGTGTTACTCGTGTTACTGCAGATTGAATAATATAAAATACAAATTAATGGGAATTTTTCCAACTAAATGTGAAACATTAAATTGCTGGAATTTCACCATTTTGATGGCGAGCAACATTCATGACACTTTTTAGTTCCAGTTAATGCAATTATTCAATTTAACTGGCCTGCCAGCCAGCCATCACCATGCCAATTGAATTCATCTCTGAGTGAGTTTGCGGCGTAAATTGTGCCACTTGAATAGCTGCTGATTTTCCGGCTGATCCCGGACTGATTCCAATGGTCGTCCAGTGCTGCTCAAGTGCCTCAGATTAGCTGCAGTTCATATTTTCAATTGGGTAATACATATAGCCTCCTTTTTGTTTCGTTGTTTTGCGGTCAAACTGTGAGGTAACGAACGAATTGAGTAAAAATAATCAGTATTCAGCAAACAGATGAGTCAGACGGACAGACTGAGAGCCAATAAAGCGCCACAAAACTGGCGCAGCATGCAAAATAGCCATCGGCCAAAACCCGGCTTACTAAATATTACAACAAAAATTGAAAAAATCATAATGAATAAGAGCAAAGAAGAGATTGAAAAGAGCAGAGCAGAGCGGCTCCAGAGAATCCGAGAGTGAGAGTCGCGGCCCCAAAGGAAAGTGAAAGCCCCCAAAGCAAACGCTCGATTGAAAGCCGCCGCGACTTCGATTGATCTGCCGAACTTCAGCGAGCGTTGAACGCAGGTGACAGTCAGCTGAGGAACACTCGAAAAATGCACTGAAACTTTAAGGGAATTTTAATGAGTAATTTTCAGTAAATAAATTTTCATATTGCCCTAAAATTATGGAAATATTTCGAACTTTCCTACATGAATTTGCTGCTTAATAAAAAGTGTAAATAATATTTAAAAAATCCGAAAAATTCCAGCTGTGTTGCCAATCTGTAACATCAAGGTCAATATCATCATTAGCTGCTAATCTTAAATTGGGTTATTCAGAAATGAAAACAGGGCTGACTATATTATTTAATATTAACGCCATACAACATCATGCAAATTTCTTTGTTATTTTGATTCAATGACCCCATGAATATTTATAAGCTTTAAATCAATTCCGCTGGATTGCTAAATATATGTACATCTAAAAACACGATAAATTGATTTATATTTAAAAATATAAATAATGATCCTAATACAGCAACAACAATTTATTTTAAAGGAAATAAAATATGTTTTGAGTACATCTTTGCATTGAAAACAAAGATTTATTGCAAAATAATTATTGACATTGAAATAAACATGATTTATTCCTTTATTACACCAATAAATAAATCTACAAAATAGTGTTAATTAATTTGTATATTTATTATGCCTCAAAACCATCATAAAAATATTTTATTTTTCTCTCTCAATTATCAGTTTCCGATTTTACAATCTTGATTTTATGCTTGAAAATTTCCCAAGCGTAAAATAATTATGTTTTTTTATTTTCTGTGTGCAACATTGTTGTGCGGAAGAGAGTGTAAAAGAGTGACATGAAGACGCAGAAATGCGACTGGCGGACGGGATGAATGAAGTGACTGCCTCCGAGCAAGAGACACTCGTAAATAATTACTCAACCGCCATCGATGATCGATTCCCGCACCCAAATTAGCATTCACAACTGGACAAGCCGAACCAAACCAAGCCAAACGCGTTGGCACTTCGTAATCCCAGCCAATGTGCGTGGCTTTCAGTTAGCCAAACAGTGTTACCAATTCAGTTAGTCTTTGGGAGCTAATTTTTATATTTTTTAATTTCTTTGTTTATGATTTATTTAGCAGAGATTTATTAAGTTGCTCCCTATAAATTCCCTTGATTAATGACTACTTCCTTTTTATTTTTAAAATATTTTTGTGACAGAGCTTAGCTTGTTTTTTAAGCCCTCACAATTTCGATTTTTTTCGCTGCCATTTATTTGTTTTGCTTTAAAAGTAAATACGGGAGGTGGTGTTTAGGCGGGCGCAGGCGCAGCCAACTGTGGCCAACAGCAAACATTTCTCTTCGCTTTTCTTTGGACGGTTTGCGTATTTTTCGCTTTTTGGCCTCTTCGAATTGTTACCGTTTCTGCCTTAAACGTGAGTCGCCTGGCCAAAACGCTGGACACGCTCGAATGTGGCCCACAAACCGAAAAAATTTGTTAGCTCCGCCTGAATCTGTGTTAGTATGCAAGCCGGTTGGGCATTACGTCTTATCACCGATTGAATAAGTTCCATGTGCATGCCACCGGCATGGTTAGAAAGTGTGGCTAAAAATATAGATATAGAAACTGGATCAGGTTCCACCCAGGGAGGGCAGTGATGTCATCAATTGTTGGGCAGGGCGAAGAACAAGGGTTTCTCTACAACTTAAGTATTATTTAAATGCAATTTAAACTTTATTTACTTTCATTTCAATTTGTTATTTTAGATATATTACATATATTTACCATATTTACAATTTTAGAGACCACGAATATAATTTTTAAAATTATAAATAAACAAATGGAACCATGCCAAGTTGATATCAAATATTATTTTTATTCTTTTTAAACAAATTTAAATAAAATTAATAATTTCAATAGAAAAATCATTTGAATAACATTAGAGACATTACTGATTTAATTTTATTTTTAATGTCTGTAATTTACAGAACACTTTTAATAAAATCCCTGGAGTAACACGTAATTAACTTTAAATAATTATTTTGTCACTTGAAAAACAATACAGAACCATTAATTTTTAATGCACTAATTTTGTTGACAAACCAAGTGGTATGTAGGCCATATTGTCCATGATCTACAGGAAACTTGGCTATAACACTTTCTTCATTTGGGGTCCAACTCAGAAGACTTAAATAAGCGCCAGCCTGAAAAGTGGGAAATATATTAAATATTATGAAATATATTATTTAAATTATATACCATACCTTATATGGGCAGCTGTGATTGACATTTGTAAAGGGCTTGATAAATGAATATATGAAATTTGGAATAAAAAACTTTCTAGGATTTTTAAAAAAGCTGCAAATATCCATAGTTATGTCGTACATAAATGGATGCCAGCCTCCACTTTCGCGCTTAACCATTATGAAATGGATTGAGAACTGGAATAGGGATTACTTTAAACAATAATAACAATTTTCCTTTTTTTGTTCTTCCCTTACCTCCGATATGGTTCTATTTAAAAAGGCTTCAATATTGATCATATTATGCTTTCGATCGATTGCCTTTATGTTGCATTGCTTGATGGAGCCCAATTCCGGGGCATAAAGATCGCAAGTCAAGGCATTAAATTTATATGAACCGTTGACCTAGGAAGAAATTAAATTTTGATCCTCAGTTTTCGTTTTTTTTATATAATTGTTTTTACATAATTATTGGGGAAATTATTTAGCCAAACTAGGCTCAAATATATAATCTGGCAGCTGGTCACGGTTTTCTTTGTTACTAAAAATCATAGTTAAGTTTTTTAATAACATTTTAATTGTTTATAATTTGTGATGACATAAGCATTTAACAAATTGTTATTTATTTTTAATTTGGAATTTAAAGGCGGCTCTGATTGAATATAATAATAAATCAAATAAATTGATATTAATCAAAGTTGTGTTTAATGACAACCTTTCTCTTACAACTTTTCTTTTCTTTTACTCACATGATTATAGCCAAGTGTATTCACCCAAAACAAATAAAAATATATCCGCTGCGACCTGGTCATCATTCCGTTAAAATCCGAAATGTGTGATTGTTAGCCAAATGTAAGCCATTTTAGTGCAGCTCCCTGATTACTTTTAAATTGTTTGTAATGGATTTTTGATGTTGATCCACCCAATTAATGACATATTTTAAATTAAATTAAACTGATTTAATATTCATTTAGTATTATATTCAAGATATATTGGAAGTCATTTAAAAAAATAAAACAGAACCATTGATTTGCATTGCCGCGCTCTTGTTAATGTACCAAGTTGTTTGTAGGCCATATTGTCCATGATCTACCGGAAACTTGGCTATAATACTTGCTTCATTTGGGGTCCAACCCAGAAGACTTACATAAGTGCCAGCCTGAAAATGGGAATATATTAAATATTATGATAAATATTATATATTTTATATACTTACCTTATATGGGCAGCTGTGATTGACATTTGTAAAGGGCTTGATATATGAATATATCAAATTTGGAATAAAAAACCTTCTGGGGTTTTTAAAAAAGTTGCAAATGTCCATTGTTATGTCGTACATAAATGGATGCCAGCCGCCACTTTCGCGCTTAACTATTTTGAAATGGATTGAAAACTGAAATAGGGATTACTTTAAATATATAAAAATTGTTCCATTTTTGTTCTTCCCTTACCTCAGATATTGTTTTATTTAAAAAGGCTTCAATATTGATCATATTATGCTTTCGATCGATTGCCTTTATGTTGCATTGCTTGATGGAACCCAATTCCGGGGCACAAAGATCGCAAGCCAAAGCATTAAATTTGTATGAACCTTTTACCTATGTAGAAAGAAATTTAATGTTGATCCTCAGTTTCCTCTTTTTTATATAATTTTTTATACATAATTATAGGTCAAATTATTTAGCCAAACTAGACTCAAATATATAATCAGGCAGCTGGTCACGGTTTTCTTTATTACTAACAATTTCTGTGCGTTCCGTAAACCATGATAGTTCCGTTTTTTAATTTCATTTTAATTGTTTATAGTTTGTGATGACATAAGCATTTAACAAAACGTTATTCATTTTTAAATTGGAAATTAAAGGCGGCTCTGATTGTATATAATAATAAATCAAAGACATCGATTTAATGACTCAGAAAACCTTTCTCTTGCAACTTTTCTTTTTGAAAAACTCACAATTCTGTGAAAACTTACTCACATGATTAAAGCCAAGTGTATTCAGCCAAAATAAATATAGATATATCCATTGCGACCTGGTCATTATTCCGTTTGAAACCGAAATGTGAAATTGTAAGCCAAAATTATGCCATTTTAGTGTAGTTTCCTGATTACTTTTATAGTGTTTGTAATGGATTTTTAATGATGATTTACGCATTTTTTTCAATTGAATTAAATTGATTAAATATTTATAAATATTATTTTCAATATCTCACTTAAAAAATTAAGCAGAACCATTGATTTGCATTGTTGTTGTTAATGTACCAAGCGTAGACCATATTGCCCATGATCCACTGACAATTTGGCCAAGACTCCATCTTCGTCTGGGTTCCATTGCCAAAGACGCATCTTAGTGTCGGCCTTCAATAAAATGGCAATGAAATAATTTATTATCGAAAGGCAATTCACAAACAGAGCGACTCACCAAATATGGACAGGTGTGATTGACATTTGTGAATGGCATTACAAAATTTATATAGAAAATGGGAAAATGGTGAGTTTTCTGTGGTTCCTGAAGAATTTGCAAATGTCCCCATGTCTCTCTTGTTTAACTATTTTAAAATAGATCTGTTCTGTCAATTAACTACGATATGCATTAAATAATGTGGTTCAAAGATATAGTAGAAATATGTTATACACCATTTAAAATAATTTATAATCTATGTTTAGATAACCATATATTATTTACATATTTATAGATTTTATTTTTGGCTTGCAAAGTATTTTTTGTTTGGAATAAATATCGAAAAGCTTACTAAATTATCCTAACTTAGCTTAATCTTCTCATATATTCCTAATTAAAATCCCCCTAGACCCAAATATAATTTTTAGCCACCGAATAATTCATTAAAAAATCAATTAACTGCATTTTTCGTGACTAATGATGCTGCCGTAAATGCCAAAGTTGGCCATTGTAAGAGTTTTGGGTCCATTAATGAATGCAGTCACTCAGTGTTTAACGGTTCGCATCACTTGGGTTGCATTTGGGTTGCATTAATGCCGCTGAGATATTGACACCGCTATATACGATCCCTCCCCTCCCCAATCCCCTTCGGTGACAGCAAACGCATCGAGCTGCCTGCCTGCCCGTCTAAATACTATTGTGCGTCATCATCTTTCACCTGCCAAACGTTTCGCAGATGATTTGTAATTTGTGCGGTTTTTCAAACGTTTTTCAATGCACTCGACCGCAGAGGAGGGGCGGGGATCATGCTGCTCCAAGTTGGGCACGATCAATGTGAAGATCGTACATTATGTTGCTTATACATTTTTTTCGAGGGTCGTTGTCACGATTATTGCCGGCTTTGGGACTGAGATACGACTCTTTGATGGCCTGAGCTTAGATTGCTTATCTCAACGCCAGATGGCACAGACAGGGCGTTGTCACAGAGGGGATATAGTATGTCATCCCGGGTATGATATGGCACATTATCCAGGCACGTGATAGGAAGTCTAATGATCTTAACAAAATAAAACCTCTTTAAATGCTTTTAATTAAATTTTGATAACCAAATTTACTTAGCTTTGAGTTTCTTAATTACAATATTATTTTAGTAAACCCAAAATATCTTTTTGGGCTTAATTTACTTGACAAAAATATTGTTTTAAAAGTAAACAATGATATTTATAAATCAGAAAACCACGACAAATAGATATTGTCATGTCATGTTAATACTGCTTCCCCATACAATGCAATGCTGATCCCAAGTCATTAGAGCTTCGATGACTTTGATGATGGATTCAAGATAAATCTCAGAGCTTGGAGTGGCACCCTCGCGGCAGTTCACTGGAACCACCGCCATGCCGCTGTTTGCTCAGCTCATTTCAATGCCAAACTCTTTTGTCAGATCAAACGATTGCCACAACTATTGTTGTTCTTGGATAAATAGGAATTTCTTACACTTCGTGCAGGTGTCTTGAATTGCCATTTAGCCGGCAGTTACAGAGTCCCACTTGTACAGTGAGAACACCTCGACAACCACTTCCCACGACATCGCCTTCGAGGCGAAGCAGGGACACATGGTGCTCCATCAATTAAGGCGACTAAGCTGTCTGCCAATTCAGTTCTTGTGTGCAAATTAGCTTTATTGCCATTTCCATTGCCTTTTGTCGAAGCTGTCTGGGATTATGTATATATATGTATATATGTTTATGTATCATAGGTGCTCTTTTGATGGCTGCTCTTTATTTTTCCATCTCAAAGATACTTTTATTTGTAATTTTGCTTTTATGACAAGACAAGACCTTTCCTTCAGGGAAATTACCACGAATTTAATGCAATCTCGATTGGTAGCAGTTTAGACTTTTCAAGTTTGAAATTGATCTTACAAACTGTCTATAAAATCTATTAAAGTATTGAACTCAGTTTAAAATACTCCCACAAAATTTACCATAATATTTATAACAAAACAAATCCCAAAATACTTTGTAAATAACCAGAAATTATCTTCAATTACTGTCATGAAAATTTGGCCAATTTGAGTAGCTAATTTGACAGCCTGGCAAACCCTGGCAAGAGCCTTTTAAGACCATTTTATGCACTTGAGAGGAGGCAGGAGGCAGACAGACAGCCTTTAATGTACACCGTTTGATAAGTGTATTTGGCAGCATATTTTTAGCATATTTTATCCGCATTCGAGCGTATTATTTGCGAGATGTTGAGACGTCTCCGACGACAAATTTATGCTGATGAGTGTCAAGTGCTCCGTCTGTCTGCCTCCCTGACAGTCTGCCTGTCATCAGTTCAGCTATCTGTGCAGCATCCAAAGGCCGCCATGCATATTCAACGAAGACATCTAATTTATTCCTAATAATTGGCACACATTGCACAATGCGAGCCACAAAACAATGGGCTAAAATTAATGCCAAAACCCCCGAAATAAAACAAAATAATAAGCTGGGCCTTCCAAATCATTGACATTTCGATGTGCCAATCGTTCGACATTTTGGCGGGCAATTTAAAATTAATTTCCCTGCAATTTGTACGGACCAATTACCTTCGTGTAGCTGCCTTTTTATGTTACTTTTGTGTGGCCTTTGTCTGACTAGATGTCGTCATTTAATAGTTAACAACGAAAATTTCGCTTTCGTTTAAGCTCCGCTGAGTGATTTCTTGATTTTTTCACTACACTCTCCCTTTCCTTTCCTCGCAGCCTTTCCTCAGCCTTAACTATCTACCATAAATATCTCATCATTTGTCCATCTGCCGTTTTTATAGGTCGTCCATGGCGTGCGCATCCAACTGGCTGATGGCGATGATGACGCCGCCGGAGATACGGATTCAGCCAGGCATAGCGTGCGCCGGCGCAGCATTGCCGCCGAGCAGCCGCTGCGCATTCTCCTGGTCTACGACGATTCCGTCTACAGGTGAGTGGAGTTCCAGTCAGTCAGTGGGACACTATAAGAAAATAATTATTTAATTTCATAAATTGTTAATGTGTTACAAACAAACCCTTGCAAGGGCAATGGCCCTTCGTATAGGCTTCAATTTAAAACACCCTTCAATCACAGATACAATTCCTATTAACCAGTTTTTCCAAGTGTAAATCTCTGCTCTGGCTTACAAACAAAAAATTGGCTTTAATTGCACTTTAATGGCAGCCAGCCAAGCAGACAGAAAAAACAGTTTACAATTTGACTTGGCCGAATGTCAAGTTAACATAAAAGCCGCGCACAAGCGAGAAACAGCTCACTCTCCGAACCGTTTTGGCCATTTGGCCATGCACCGTTACCGAGCTCCGCTCTGTCGTTGGGTAACACTTTGGGGTCCAAAATTGGTTTGAGGTGTGCGCCGACTGTTTGTGCGCAATTTGTCCCAATCGAAAAAAATCAACACAGTGGGCAAGGGGAGTCTCCTAAGGTTAACCCAGTCCGAGTTCCAGCCCCATCGATTGCTCCATCCACATGGCCAGCGGTTCAGCTCCGGAATCCGCTCGATCCACGCGATCGATTGGCGGCGGGCAAGGTCAGCAGGAAAGCGGCGAGTTGACTCTACACTTGGCTTTAATTTGGGTTCCAGTATCGTTTGCGTTGCGATGAATAATTCAGCCGCAAATAAGTGACTCAAACAGGTGCTAACAGGCCCACAATTAGCTGCCATGCGAAGTGGACAATTGTTAACAAATATCTAGTGACCATAAAGTGTAAAGTTGTAAGCCAAATTTGCAATAGGGTTTTTACTTCCTTAGTTTGTTTTCGTAATTGGATTATGAGCTTAAAGTTAACATTTGTTAATAAATTCAAATTGTTTCTGTTACTAGCTAAAGCCTTTGAAAAAGAAAAGAAAGCATTTTTTATGCATTTCTGTTAACGCCTTAAATTAATTGTTAATGCAAATTAGCTGAAATGTTATTCACCCCTGAATTCAAGCATGAAAAATGTATTAAACTCATGCATTCATCCCAGTAATTCACCCGTTAAATACATATTCATCCATGAAACTTTCATAAATTGTTTATTTACGGTTGAATTCAGATTTAAACAGGAGCTTAAACTTTATTATCAACTTTCTGCAATATTTGCTTTAAAACTAGAAAACATTTCTTTAAGGAATGGCAAAAAACTTATAGTTAAAACCCATAAATCCTGGCATAAAGTCTGGAAAACTTTAAGGACAAAAACACATAAATTAGTGTAGTTGCCAAGGCTGCTTTATTAATCATAACAACAGATTTTGTTGGAATTTCCACTCTACCTTTAGTAAACATGGCTTACCACCTCCCGCAGATGCCTTTTCTATGATTTGACACGAATCCTTGTGCTGAGTAAATTCCCAGAATAATAATAAACAACTATTTTCCTATTGTTCCATGCTCAACCGCCTGCTGCCAGACTGGAGGAGGAGAAATTTAATTTAATAAATGTGAGTTGACATTTCTGACAATAATACTCGAAAGCCAAGCTGAAGAATTTGATGTTAACCCTTCTTTCTCTTCTCCTACAGGACACTGTGCTGCCCGAGGCCGTGCAGTTCTGGGAACAGGCCCTCATGGTGCGGGAGACCAAGGGCGTTATTCGCCTCAATAGGTGGGTTTGGGTTACTGCACAAAGACAACACACACCGAAAATGTACTAATTTATTCATATGCCTTGCAATCTGCTCCGGTTTCCAGGAAGTGCGACAGCACCCAGGTGTACGTGAAGAACGGACACACCCACTGCATCGACCACTGCAAGGCTACGACAATGTGCGGCGAGGTCCAGGTTCCCAACGAGCACTTGGATGTGAGTATCCCGGGCCGAGGTGTACCCAGAACAGCCCAATTAATATTTAAATTGAGCAGAAATTCTTGGGGAAAACTCTTATCGCACTCAATTTTTAATAACTATTATTTGCAAGAAAGGCCTTGAATAAAATACCTGCAGTTCAAATAATTTATTGGTTGAGTTTCAAAACGGGTTTAGGCGAAAAAAGAGCAATTACCACATTTACTTTTCATTTTTTTTGTGACTTGCTGGACACTTGAAAAAATATTGTTCTAATAAATATATTCTTTATGCTTTTATTATAAATTGCCACAGGTCTGTCGCGTCTGCAATGCCACCGGCCAGAACTGCAGGATCGATAGCAATACGCAGCCAGGAGATGGCATAGAGAATGCGGATTTCGTATTCTACGTCTCCGCCAGGCAGACGCAGAGGTGCTTCAAGGGTCTCACAGTGGCCTATGCGGCCCATTGTCAGCAGGAAGCTGCTCTTGACCGTCCGATCGCAGGACATGCGAATCTGTGTCCGGAGAGCATAAGCACCAAGCCGCAGGAGCTGCAGACGCTAATCTCCACCGTCAAGCACGAGATCCTTCATGCGTTGGGCTTCTCCGTCAGCCTGTACGCGTTTTTCAGGGATGACGAAGGGAAACCGCGAACGCCACGAAAGTCGGATACCGGCAAGCCGTACCTGAATGAAAAGTGAGAATTTTAAGCCTTTTCCTAATCCTAATTTTACCTGATTTTAATCCCGCCATTAATCTCAGATTACAGATCCATCAGTGGAGTAACGAAACCATTCGCAAGGTGGTGCGGGAGAACTGGTCTGTGCGTGGTGGCCATGTCAACAAGGTGATGGACATGATGGTCACGCCGCGTGTAGTGGCCGAGGTTCGTGCCCATTTTGGCTGCGAGAAGCTGGAGGGCGCCGAGCTCGAGGATCAGGGTGGCGAAGGCACCGCCCTGACCCACTGGGAGAAGCGCATTCTCGAGAACGAGGCCATGACTGGCACGCACACACAGTCGCCGGTCTTCTCGCGCATCACCCTCGCCCTGATGGAGGACTCCGGCTGGTATAGGGCCAACTACTCCATGGCCACACCTCTCACCTGGGGCAAGAATCTGGGCTGTGCGTTTGCCATGCGGAGCTGCAAGGACTGGATACAATTGAATCATGCCAGGTGAGTGCTGTAAAGTGTGTTCTTATGTTCCAATCTAACTTTGCTGATTTTTATCCACCAAAGGGGACGCTCTATACATCCGTTCTGCTCGAAAGTGAAGCAGGATCCTCTCCAGACCGAGTGCACCGACGACCGCAACTCGGTGGCTTTGTGTAATCTCATCCGCCATGAGTTTGAGCTGCCCAAGAGCTATCAGAACTTTGACAGCTTGAATCATGTGAAGGATGGCGAAGAGGGCTTCTATGGCGGATCCGTTTCGCTAGCCGACCATTGTCCCTATATCCAGGAGTTCACCTGGCGCAGCAAGAACGTGATAGTGCGCGGCTCCCACTGTCGTTTCACGGAGAATAATCCAAGTAAGAGTTCAAGTTCTTAAGCCGGAACTGCATTGCTAACTTCATTTATTTCCAGAGCCCGAGAAGAATTTCGCACTGGAGAGCTATGGAGATGGCGCCAAGTGCTTTGACCATAGCGAGTCCATGTGGGAGGAGCGCTCCTGCCACCAGACACGCGAGTGGCAACACTGGGGCAGTGGGTGCTACAAGTACGACTGCTACGACGGCAGACTGCACATTTTGGTGGGCAACTACAGCTACAAGTGCTCCTTCCCCGGCCAGAAACTGTCCATTCGGATAGCGGCCAACGGCTGGCTGCACAAGGGCGCCATCATGTGTCCGCCTTGCCATGAGCTCTGCGGCGCGCAGTTTGCCGCCCAAGGCAAGCAATGCCGGCCGGGCGAGGAGCCAGATCCACTCAACAAATATCCGCGCGACAACCTCGCCTGTGCAGCGGCCAGCGAGTTCTCCAGTTCAGTGGCCATAATAATCAGCGCTGCTGCTCTCCTGCTCCTGCAGCGGGGAGTCAGTTAAGCTGGTCGGGAGACAGTGTGCAGATTTACTCGCTTCGCTCTCGATGTATTTAGTGAAATTTGTACATTTTAGCTGTAACATATAAGCTCAACTTGTCTAAATGTAGGTCGGTCTTAAGTGTAACAATACTCCCAGCAGACGATAGGGTCGGTTTTAGCAAAGAATCTTGGACACTAAAACTATTTTTCATACAATTTATCAAGGATGTCGTAGAAAAAGCTATGTCATCTTTGATATCTTTCTACCTTCCTTTTTAAAGTCTTTGTAGTTGCTTTTAATTTAAATTTCGAATTATTCCAGTGCTAACAACTAACTAATTAAGATAAAAGTTCCCAAATATTGCTCAAATATCATAGATAACTTGTATTTGTATCTTGTAATTCTGTATCTTTTCTTTCTAATTTTTTTTGCATCCTTATAAATCGACCCATCTTACCAAACTTGTAGCTATGTAAACGTAATCGTATGTGGTCCATCCCCCAATATGTGATCTTTGTTAAGTATGCCCAGCGGATTTTCCTGTATTTTTTTTAAATGGGAATCACCAATTCCATACTGACCGCTTTAGAGAGCATCTAAGTTTCTTAAATACATTCCAAAGTCTATTCGGGACTATTGTTAAAAATCTTTGTTATTTATTGTAATTATGGTTTTCGAAATTTGTTGATTGCCTTGTGATTTATGTATTCGATATAGTTTTGCCTAAGTTTCATTCGTTTTTCGATTTCCCGCTGCCTCAAGCATTTAAGATTTCCAAAACTCAGCCCTCAAAATGTATTCTTAAGAACTAAACTTGAATTGTGAATATACCAAGAATAAATCCTTGTAAATGCCAGTTCTGGTTTTTTGTTTATAAATAAAGTTTATTGAAATACTTAGGTGTAATCAAGCTCCTCAACGATTTCATAAATGATGGCGCCATCGGGATCCTTTGGGGAAGATTCGGTGACAATCGCAGCCTTTTTCGATGAAGCTTTTGGCATACTGCCCTTCGTTTTGCTGGGCTTGGCAGGTGTCTTGATGAGCTTGGAGCTAAAGAGAGCGAAACAAACAAGATTAACATTTATCGGGTTTTTTTTAAGCATTTTTTAAACTTACGCCTTGGTCAGTTCCTCCAGCATTGGCAGCAGTGTGGACCGTGAAACCCCTCGCGACTCTTCCTCGGCCAGCTCCTTGGGATGCGCCTGTCGCTTGTGCGATCTGCAGTTGGAGCCATTCGAGAATTCCCTGCCACAGAAGTTGCATTTGTACGGCCGGATGCCAGTGTGCAGGATAAGATGAGCCTTCAATGTTTTGCTGCGCTTGAAGGCCGAACCACAGACATCGCATTTATACTGCCGCTCGTCCGAGTGGACCAACTTGTGTTTGTTGAAGGTGCGCCGGGTCTTTAGCTTCATGCCGCATATGTTGCACTCGTAGATGTTGGCACTGTGCGTATCCGAATGGATCTAGAAAGGGTTTGGGTTGCCTTATCTGAATTATATTCCTTCCCTGTAATAGTTACCTTCAACCTGGCCTTGTTCTTGAAGCGTCTGTGGCAGTCGGGGCACTCAAAGGGACACTCGTCGGTGTGTACGAGCTTGTGATCCTTGAGCGCTGTGATGTACTTGAAGCTCTTGCCGCAGAGGTCACAAACATAGGGCTTGATGCCCTTGTGAACGCCTTCGATGTGGCGCTTGAGTGTGCCCGGCGTGGTGAATCGCTTCTCGCAGTGCGGACAGGAGTTGTCCGCCTTGAGTTTGGCGGGCAGATGTGAGCGATAGTGGGCATGGAGCTGGCTGTCTGTGGGGAAGTCTATGCCACACTGATTGCACTCCAGCTTGGGCAGATCTGCGGGAACTACGTTGTGCACTTCCAGCATGTGTCGTTTGTAGGCATTTGGCTTCTTGTAGGGTTTGCTGCAGATGCTGCACTTGTAAATGACCGGTTCGTCGTCTTCTTCTTCGGCTTCCTGTGTCTCCTCGCCGAGTTTAGCATTCAGTTCTGGTTTCTGGAGCGTTTCTTGAGAGCCTTCGTCTTGTGCGGTTTCTTCGTAGGCTTCAATGCCGTAGTGGTCCTCGATTATTTGAGACTCCTCATCGAATTCCTCCTCGGGTATGTGTTTCTCTTCCTCCATGCAATCTGGAGCCTCCTGCAGCTCCACCTCCTCCTCTACAGTCTGAAGTTCCATTGAGTGCAACTCATCATCCATAATTTCCACTGTTTCCTCTAAAAAGGCATCCGCCACTTCTCCTACGACTTGGGGCTCTGCATCAGCTATATCCTCTAATGCCCGGGACATTAAGTGCTTCCAATCATTGTCCACCAAGCCGCAATCCTGTCGCAGTTCCTCATAGTCCACTGGAATTCCCGGTTTCATGGCCATCTGCAGCCTGTTGAAAAGCGTTTGAACTCTCCGAACTCTCTCCGAGAATTCCATGAGGCTCTCCATCATAATGAAGCATTCGGCACATAGATAACTGCTCAGCTCATCCTCCTCTTTGATCTGGAACGTATTCTTTATGAGGAAAACCGCTTAGTTTGAAAATAAATTATATTTACATCAACCCAAAAGTATTTTCCGATGGTCATGGCCAGCATATTTGTCCTGGACTGCGATTCAGCCGCCCGGGAGTACACATTCCGGTTGTGGGGATGATCCTTGGCGCACAGGCGACACCATCGTTGCCAAACAAATCCATTGGCAGCCTCCGTTTCCGCGAGGCACGTCGTCATGTTCAAAAATCATTTAAAAAATCACTTTTTGGTTTGTTTTGATTGACAACCCTGCTTCTGCAAAAAGATGCAGGGATGGCGAACACCGTCCCCTAGTTCCGGTTCCGGTATGAGTAGTTCGTAACTTCCATTTTGTATTTAAATTGTAGAATTTTACTGGTTAATAAATATGTGTCTCTTATTAAATTTGTTAAACATTTTCTTTAAACAAATATATAAAACCCAGCTATTACTTTTTAGTATAATTTAGTAAAAGCAAAAACTGTACAGCTAAAATGAAATAAAGAAAAAAAATAAAATAAATAATAAATAAAATAACAGATTCTTTTAAGTTTTTGTTTTATTTTTATTTATATTTTGCATAAGGCCATTAACTTTTATTTGGTAAGTCACAATACATTTTTCATTTCTAAATAAGTTACTTAGAACGCCGGTTTCTTTAGACCAGAATATAAAATCATGATCACAATATCCAGGAAAACCGGGCGGACAATGAGAAATCAAATCCAAGTCACTTTAGCCATTTACAAAATATGTAACTTATATTTGTAAAATTCAAATAACTTTCTACTTAGATTAGTATTTGTGTTATTAACTGCGTTAATTAGGTCCATTATCCTCACTCAAGCTCGTTGAGACGTTATGAGCATTCATCTTAGACTGTCCGTTGTTACACTTATCTGCGTATTCTCAATGTAAGCGGCGATTTTAGCTTAGCAGCTTAGGTAATTAATTAATTAATTAAATAATGCACTAGACTTAGCCTACGTAAGGTTACGAATCAAAATACTAGTTGTGTTCAACTGCCATTGACGGCGTCCTCCGACTTCATGGTCGAGCTGGGAAGGAGCTCTGCGCCGCCCAGGAGATCGGCACTGGAGGGAACGGACGGCACGTTCGGCGGAGGCACTGCCACGGCCACTGGGATCATGGGAACCAACGGCACAGCCGTGGCTTCCACACCTTGAGCAGTGCTGATGGTTCGGGACAGGTTCTTTTGCTGGCGCATCAGCTTCTCCTTCTCGCGAGCCGCCTTCAGCTTTTCAAAGTCATCGCCCTCTTCCTCGGGCTCCACGGCCGCCTGGGTTTGGGTTAGCAAATCGTTGGAGGCCCTCAAATCCATATTTTCCACTGTAAACATATAGAAGAGAGGATTAGGAATTGTCTTTATAAATCGAGAGAAAAATCAATGGGGAAATACGCAACGTGCAACGTCTAATTGACTAAATGCTAGGCGGGAAAATCAATATGATTTTGGAGTTAAGGTTTAAGAGGGTTTAACTTTTGGCTACCTACTTGACCACCCAGAAAACTTCATTGGGTTCGTCTTATGTAGTTGAAAATTATTCAGTTTAAAACGCTAAGCTGGGATTAGTACTCAAATCAGTGGGCAGCACTTTCAGAAAGCAGATGCCAAATGTTTACTAATACAAAATAATTATAAAATAAATATAAAAACAGGTGTGCTATGACAATAAAATATTAAGAAAAAGGAAACTTCAGAAATAACTAAATAAAAGATGAAAAATATATAAAGAGTCGTACTGGTTAAAACTGTAATAATTCTAATAGAAAATGTAGATTATATTTTAATATAAATACTTGTAAAAAATATTACAAAAAATCTACAAAAGTTCAGCAACTGATATTTAAAGAGAAAGGTTGACTATAAACAACAAAAAATAATTAAAATAATTACAGTATTGTATAAAAAAATATATATATATAAATCGTAGAACAAAGGCTGCCTACTTTTGAATAATCTAAACAAAGTGAGAAAAAATCCAGCACACCTGTTGGAAATTAGGAAAATAAAACAATAAAAACATTGAAACGAGAGGGGGAAGAACCAGCAACGATTACGTAGTAGAGCAAGCTAAAGTATTCGAACAAGTTAATAGGGCCAATCAATGGATGTGAACTTTACCGGGCGTGACGAACCACCTGAAAACCTGCGGTGCATCGGGCCTCTCTTTAAAAGTTCCCGAAATTTGTTGAAAATGAAGATACACAATTGTTAAAAATGATTTTGTTCTTTTTTTTATAAGAAGCGGGTGGGCATTCCAACACATCCGCTAGACGGATGCTGAAATGGAACAAGTAACTTACCCGTCTCCCGGCTGGCCGCCTTCTGGGGATCATACAGGGACTTGGAGCTGTCGCCCACCGGTGAGCTGGGCGCCGTGGCGGCGTTGGATAGCAGCGAAGGGCTGCCTCCTGCCGGCGCCGAGGTGCTGAGGAGGCTATCCACTCCTCCAGGCGGGAACAGCGTGGGCTCGTACTGGGACTGGGCGCGATTATAGCTGGGCGGACGTGACGGAATGTCCACCGGCTCTGAGTGAGCGGGCGGTGGCTGCAGTGGCCCCGAAGGCGGACCTCCAGCTCCCGAAGATGATGCAAAAATGTCCATGACATTGGGACGCGGCTCAGTGGGCCTCATTGAGGTGATGGTGGCCTGCTCGTCCACCTCCTCGATGACTTGATGGGTAATCCGCATGCTGCCAGCTGGCTTGCCCGCCGAAGTGGCGGATCCAGCCACTCCCGAGAGACTCGCTGAACTGGCGCTGGCTGGGAATTTGTAAGGTTTCTGGTCCTCACTCGGCGTTGCCGATCCTGGCCGGCTGTCATCGCGACTCAGGAATCTCTTCAGAGCCGAGGCCACTGTGTTGACACGGGACAAGGTGCCCGAAACGCTAACCAGCGAGGGCGAGGAGCCCAGACGCATTTTTCCATTGCCAGCGGAGAAGTGAATGCCACTGGCATCATCGGCCTGAGTTGGATTAAGAAAATAAATTAATTCATTTATAATTTATAATGGGATTCATTATAGTATTAAGTCCGCTGTGCTTGGATTACTCCTGAAACCATTGAGTGCTCTAGGGTCAGTGCAGCAGTAAGCGTTTGAAAGTCGTGCAGTGCAAGGTGCTGTTAGAGAGGCTTGAGAGGCTGTAGACAGAACTTTTTAGACAGTTAGAATCAAAAGTTAGTAGGCATATTCTTAAAGCATAAAGAGACACAAACACCGTTCTTAAATTATGGTTACAGGAAGGACAACAGGCACAGTTTTTACTCAGAAACCAATTATAGATTATCAAAGTGATTTTTCAATTCGTAAATAATGAAAATTAATAAATAAATTATTAGGATACCTTTACCTTATTATTCCAATATGTTTAGGGGATAAAAAGGTTAGTGTTGAAAGGGTTTTCTATTACTCAAAGATATCTGTTGAGCTCAGCTTACAAAACTAAAGATAATTCATACATTTATAACCAAATTTAGTTTATAATTTAGATAAATAGAGCTCCCACTGTGCCTGCTCCTTATATTTATACATATTTATCAACACTCTGTACATCTAGAGATTAGATTTTATATAACTACCAAGCACCGTTTGTGATTCAGAATGCCAATGAGCGAACTGTGATGCCACAAATGCAATGTTCTTTCAAGTCAAACAAACGAGAAAAGAGGTTAGAAACTTCTGATTAAAATTTTGGATTAATTTTGAACTTGGTTCAGGTCGCAGGTTGAGAGATGATGATTTTGGTTAACCAATTCAAGGACGGGTGCCAATGCTTCGTATCGCTAGGAAATGCGGCCAACGTTCTGATTCTAACCTCCTCGTCTGGCGAGCCCTTGGGAAAGTCATAGGTAACGGACTGCTGATCCGAACCCGGCACCGGAACCTGGCCAGAGGCCTGGCCGGGAACCTGACCCGGACCCGCTAGCGGAACCTTTGTGTCCGGAGCAGCGGCGGCGGCGGCAGTGGCGCCATTAGCATTACCAACCATTTCATCGATGCGCACAGACGACATGGTCGAGGGCATGGCAGCGTTCTTCGGCACCTCGATCTTGGCGGTGGACGGCTCTGGATGATTCTCACGGAATCGCTCGGCAGCGATGGTGTACGGCAGCTCGTTGGGGAACACCTCGTCCCAGTACTGATCCTTCAGCAGCTCCGGATGGTCGTGGTGCATCTCATCGACGATTAGATAGGAGACTTGCAGATTGCGATCCACCATCCAGTTGACCTGTTTAAATTTAATAATTAATTATTAAACAATATTAAAACTCCCTAAGGCCACATCCGTACCTCAAAATCATCATCATCCTCGCCAAAGGGATTGATCAGCGACTCGGCCACCTTCAGCCATCCCATGTAGAAGAAGAACTGCAGCGTGGTGAAGACCGGAAAGTAGAGATCCACCTTGTTCAGGTAGGTGGTGTTGCCCACCACCTTGCCATCGGTCCACTGCTGGCCCATGCAGCAGGTGAGGAAGTAGGAGTAAACTGCCAGGGTCACCACCTGGGTGTAGACAAGCGGCACACTGATCGTGTCGTAGCTGATGAGGAGTCCACACTGACCCCGGAACTTGTTCAGCTCATCGATGATGGTCTTTACGGCGAAGTCATCTCGAATGCGTCCCTCCTTCCTGGCCCTGGTGATGATGCTAGCGGCCCAGACAATGGGCAGCCAGTGCTTCGAGGGTCTGGGAAAGGATTTATTCATTGCCTCGATGATGGTCTTCTCGTTGTCATTGAGAAGACCCGCCTCTACGAGATTACTGAGTCCCGGAAAACGTTTCTTTACCCTGGGAGACACATTGGCCAGGACCATGGTCAGGCAGAGACAGACATAACGCATAATCGTACGTCGCATAACACGTCCTCGCTCATCCTGGCCATGAACATTGGAGCTGACGAACACGGCAATGGGATCTGGCCAGGGAATGGAGGTGTACTGGTTCCACCAGCGGGTCATCACAATGGACACATAGAAACCCAGGACGAAGGACAGGGGAATTAGTTCTCTATAACTATCGCAGTATTGGACAATGGCTTCAAAGGTTCTGCAAGAAAAAAGTATAAATTAGAGAAATTAAAAAAAATATTTATTAAAGATTTTAAATAAATTTAAATGGAGTGTAAATAATAAAGTTAGAAATTAATTTCTGTATATGCTGCAAGGAGAAATCTCTTCAGATACTTTTTTATTAATTCAATTCATTAACACCTTTCATTAAATTGTTGTGTTTGTGATTCAAGAGTACTAATTGGCCTGAACAAATAATCAAACGCTTTGAGGTCATACTTTTCTTGTTAAATGTTTATTATTAAATTAAATAAACTGATAAGTTTTAAACAAACATAGATTTTTCACCAGCAACAGCTTCATTTTCTTTATCTCTCGTTAGTTCTATAACAAAATGCATTATACTTGACTTTTAAATAGCAAAAGGTTATTTAAGATAAGCTATATAAATCTATATAAATTAGGTGTAAAGTTTAAATAGAAGAAAATGGTTAAACATATATTTAAGACATTGAGTTAGAAGTTTTTAAGGCATCTTTAAAATAATAATACTTTTCAAGAGCCCTCTCTCGCTCGATCTTTATTACTCACTCTTTTTGCCCAGGATTTAAGCCAAAGCGATAAACCATATTTATCGCATAATAGATGATCAGAAAGGCCAAAAGATCCAGCCAGACCAGCTTGTAGATACTTCCGCGCCATCTGAAAAGAGTTAATTGAGAACCTTGGTAAGCTTTAAACTGCTGATATTAATACCCTTGCCATCTGATACATCAGCCTACAGAAATAGACCGTACACGTCAAACTAATCAGCATGCAGCCGATGGGCCCTTATCAGGCAATAATATTTGCCACTATATAGCTTCGTTCCAGATCCCCACTTGACTCTGTTCGCTTTCCCTTGATTGTAGCGGCACTCTGTCTGAGGATGATACATTAGCCGCAACTCGGACTTGGCAACGTCACGGCTGATATGGTAGCCGATAATTTTTGGCCACTTGTTGTTGACACAAATCGTCATAAAGCATATTTTCAGAGTCTTTTCTCCATATTATTAGCTACCCGTGTGACATGACGTCCAGACGATATTTATATAGCTTATCAGGCTGGTATAAGGAATTATTGTGAGATATCTTTAGCACCAAGAAAAGGTTATTCGCATGACCAAAACAATAACACGATTTATGGTTTTTTGGAAATTTTAAAATGTGGCTTTATGGAGAAGAGGAAGTGAATCATTATGGGGAGATTTCCGCCAATTAAACTATACTCTTTCGATAATATCGATAGCGACTAATTAGATCATCAAAGAAATTGGTTGATTACATTTCTGGTCATAACAATTCAGTTTATTATCAGCAAATGCGTGGGGGAAAACTAAACCCATGGGTGGCTGTTCATTATTAAATTATAATTCAGACAACAAGCCGTGACAGATGTCAGAGTTATGACTACACGAGGTCTAGATTACATACTCTATATAATAGTAAACGAGAGTCGGGGGAAAGGGAAAGGCAAGGGAAAAGGGGCATATACTCGTGGCAATTGCAGTGCAGTTTGTGCTATTTGAATGAAAGTGGAAAAGTTCTGTAATTTGCATTTGCCGCACAATTGTGCCTCTCAACGCTATCCATATCCAACCAATTGTCCGAAGTGTGTCAATGCTCTATAATTAGCAAACTACCTAACAATTTCGCACTGTATTTCTATATATATAAAGTATCTATTAAAGTATCTGGTTGAAGTACATAAGACCTCAACACTCGACTTCACTCACCTGAGCAGCAATTTGAGAAAACAGCCAAAGCCCCGGCAAGTGGCCACTTCTCCGGTGTAGGTTATTGTCATTTTTCCACCGACTCTCTATAAACTTCTCCTCCAAATTTAGTGGGTTTTTTAATAGTACTCTTCCCTTCTACTCTCTTATAGCCGAGATTGTTACTTTTTGACTTTGCGATAAGGTCTGCACATCGCTGCTTCTTGTTTGTCCAAAATGAGAGAGTTCAACTCAGTGCCTGAAACGAAATGAGATAAACAAGAGTTATTTTTTTATTGTAGAACCACGATGTTATGTAATTACTCATGGTAGTACCCAGGAATTGCTGACAATCTCATAAAAAATTCAGTTTAAAATTTAAAAATCGATATTTTCCACAATTAGACATGCGACAATAATACCCGAGAAGTGAGGTAGCCTGCAGCGAGGAAAACAATTGAAATGCATTTAACATTTAACAGAAAATGCAACAGCATTGGGGCTGATTATATTAATTGCAGCAATTTATATAGCCGATGCCACACAAAAACCCTCTATGCATGTTCAGATATATATCTGCCATATATATACGAATTTATTTGAGCTCTGAGCTGAGCTGAGAGAATCTCGCAAGTTTGCGTGTGGGCGATGTCAAAGTCAGCTCGTTTCTGAGAGGGGCGGTGTCTCCATTTGATTTCGAGAGGTGTCTCCGGGGGTCAGCCTCCAGCGATTAGATACCAATTAACCAAACAAACTCAAAGTTAAACATTGAATGCCACATCTATTGACTAGTGGGTATTTTTTGGTGGGCAAACTAAAGGGAAATACATTATATAAAAAAGCCCCTTGGCTTTAGCTAAGATGAGCTCATTGTCTGGGGTGGAAAATGTACACTAGGAAAATTCTTTATTCAAAATAAATTAAATTTAAGGTTTAAGCAGGTGTTAATTGTTGGTAGGAAAAATTGAATAAAATATTATTGTAGAATTATGACTTGGAATCTTGGTTTTAAATGTATTTTACATCCATTATATCGTCTTATAATTCTCCTAATTATTTATCAATATTTCACTAAGAATATTAGAAAAAAGGCTATGTAATCTTATGATTTATTCCAGTGTAACTCTGGGTATATATATATTTTTCAGATACTCTGATGAATTTCCGTAATAAAAGAGAGACTACAAAAAATGCGAGAATTTCTGCGAACCGGTGAGCTAATGATCAGAAATCACACCACGAACTCGACTCCGAGTCGAGCTCAAATTATATTACCAAGACCAACCGATCCGAGTTTGTGCCATGTGATCCCGGCCTTTTTGGCTCGACCAATATGACATCATATGTATTTCGCTTGCTTTAGTTTACAGAGGTACGTTAGGTATGCTGGATCGTATATAATGTGTTTAGGTTTTTTGTTTATTTTCGGTACGCCTCATGAAACCCATTAAAACAACAAAAACACTATGCAATGACGTAGTATTCCGATTGTTGATTAGACACAGCCGCCAAGGTTACTCATCGCTTTTGAGGGTTTACTAATATTTTGTAAACGATTTAAATAAATACTTATGATTTATCATTCCCTTTTTCATGTGTAAGTTAAAGCTGGAATAGCAGACGACTGGGAGAGCGTTTTAAATTTTAAGTAAACACAATGAAAATGCGATAAGAACGAGACTTTAAACTGGATATATGTACGGAGCGTTTAAAACAAACAAGCTTATTTATCACACATAAAAGCAAGTATACGACAGAACAGTAGTCGTCGAGATATTAGAAATATATGGAAAATTAATGGGCTTAGAAATATCTACATTTTTAAGGGACATTTTTCATTAAATGCTGGATTTCTCCTAAATATTTTGAGCCTAACTTGAAGGCTCAAATATATTCCCTTACTCTTTTATCACTTTCCTTCCATTGCTGACCTGTGCTGTTTAAATGGAACGCTGTAAATCAATTTGCTTTTGCGAAAACCAACAAAGGAGAATCATTATTTATTGTTTTCTTGTTCCCAAATCTTTGCCCCTAAGCTGGACATTCTCCTGCCACGAACTGAACACTCAACCCTTTACGATATTTCATCGCCACAAAGTGGCACTCGAAGTGATAAACAATCCTCTGACATTTTTCCGTTCTCTTTGTCATATTATTTATTAAACAAACTTATCAATGCAGCATAACTGACCTCTCCTCCCTTGCTTATATAATGCATTTCACTTTATGTTTAATCACAGTGTTTACACAGCTAACTTTCAGCATTGGCTGACCTACAAAGACAAATATCTCGGCCATTTAAACCGATTTCAGTGCGTTTGACATTCATTATTATCTCTGTCATTAGCATAATATTCAATATTCGTTACACTGTCTCGGCTTTGGCGACAACATTCGAATTCAAATGGCCCGCGAGGTTAATGACATTTTCACCGAACATTCGGCCGGCGAATCTTGAGAGTTGTCAGTGGGCCAGAAAGGCGCGTGTCTAAATTTAAATTATTTTCAGCTGAGAGGACATTGCATTTTATGAAAATTCTTGAGAGTAAAATAAAGGAAATAGTTGATGGAAGAAAAGATTGCATTTATTTTGTATTTCATTTTAACTTTTAGTTTGAAATTGCGCATTAAATATATATTTTTGTTATGATTACGAAATTTATGTTGCTCTATAATTAAATTAATTACTTAGGGGGAAATCATAATTCATTCTTGTTTTGATTTATGATTTCTTCCGCTTGACAATAGTGTTATCTGCAGATTTATAAATAGCTTCAAGTTGGTCACCAAAGTTAATTTGCGTAAAGATTGCAATTGCAAAGTCAAATCGGATGAGTCACTTAAAGATACATATTTCATATCTGACTTTTAAACAGCAGAGGTTAAAATAACTAACTATTTTATGTAATATTTTTAACTAAAAAACTAATGGGTCAAGGTAATTGTTAAATACAAGTTGTAAACACTCTTAAAATAAAGGTGATTGCCAGAGAAATATATAAATAATTCGACAGTTTTAGTTATTTAAAAATTTAGTTTTCTCTTTATTATTTATATTAATATTTTAAAACACGTAGTGGGTTCACTTGGGTATTTAAAAATATTTATAAAAATAGTAAACACTTGTTTTGAATGCAGCTGTTTTTAAAGTAAAACAATTAATATATTTCAGAACAAACAAACTTAATTTTAAGTCAAAGTCCCAACTAAATGATGGATCACAAACATTGTTTTCAAGGCTATAAAAAGTTTAAACTTTTATAATAGAATTTTTGATAAGATATCACAAACACAAAAATTGAAATAAAATTAAAAAGTAAACACACATCAATTTCAAGCAGAAAATCATAAATGTTTGGTCTAATTTTTATTACAACTGCTATTATTTTGACCGCCACTGTATAGTTTGTGTTTTTTAAGGGCAGCATTTTGGATTTGCGTTTGCCGTTGCTGTTTTCTGTTTTCAACGCTGGCCAATTTTGGGAGTTGCTATTGATTTTGGATTCGCCAGTCACGCGTTTGAGAGTGATTTTAGTTGTAATTCCCTCAAAGGTGCATTGTTATTAAATCACATTTGCATTCACACCCACACTCACACTAGTACTTACCTTCGCCGACTAATATTCGAGCATGTTGTTTTGGTTTTACTCGCTTTAATGACGGCACGCAAGCCGCTGCAACAACAAAGTTAACCAATTCACAGGTAGCAGCCGAAAGGTAGGAGGTTCGCGGGCAAGGGCCAAGATACAACAAAAAATAAACAAGGAACACTAACACTATAACCGACCGAACACACACACTCTCTGAAGAATAAGGGGAACTTTGTTATTTTGTATTTTCTTCGCTTGGCCTTTATGCTTCACTATGTTTTACAGAGTCGTCGTTGCCGCCGAACTTCTTTGCGCCATTACACAGACACCAACCGAACACAGACACAAACAAACAAACACACACTCAGCGGAGGTCTTTCAATGAAAATCGCGTTGTCTGTGTGCCGAGTTGGGTTTTTCTTTATATATTTTCCTCAGCTCAGCAACTTCCGCGCTCAACGACGCCTCAACTATAAATGTGAAACTGAAACTGCGAAAATCATGCAACCGACAGCTGTGCTGAAAGCGAGTGCGAATACCACCGAAGGGAGAGAGCATTCGAGAGCGAAAAACTGGTTGCCGAAGAGCAGGGAAGATAAGCCGTGGTCAGGACGGGATTTGGGGTGAACAAGGGTGGGCTCCGACCTTCCGGATGCCGGAAGTCCTTACTCACTTTTATTTACTAACAAAAAAAGGATGAATCATAATAAATCAATAACGCAATTAACTGAAAAACGTATTTTTTTTATTAATTATATTAAATATTTCATCTTAGATTGTAATTTATGTATTTTTACTCATTTATTTATAGTTTACATTTAATATGAGCGCCTAACGGAATGCCTTGGCTTTGCTATCGCTCTAGCACCTGAATCGTAAAAAACTACTGCATACTTTCAGGTACATTTTATCAAATGAAATGTATCTCAGGGTGCATTTTATCCATAAGATGCTCTTGAGGAGGGATTTCATTGAAATTTATAGTGCTTCTACCTTAAATAATGTATTTGAGAGAGTTATTGTATAAGAAATATAGAAATATACAAAATCTATACGTAATTATTAATATAATAGCTAGAAAATGTATTAATATAGTATCTAAATTATTGAATTTCGAACTATAAATATTCTAAATTCTAAATATATTTTGAGCACACCATTTACCAACAAAATACAAAATTTATAATCTTTGATAAGTAATTTACTAACGAAAATAAAAGAAAAACCAAACCACATACAAATAAGCCAGCGTACATTACGTATACGACTAGTTGACCAAGCACTTGAATGAAAATGTTCATTTTTAGGTCATTTGTTGTTGGTTTGGATAAAATAAATAATAATAAAAATAAGCAATATAATAAAAAAACAAAAATAAGAAAACTAGAGAAAATATCTGCCTATTAAGATATTTAAAAGTTTAAATTTAGTTTAAATATATTTCTCTGGCATTCATATTTTATTCTTTTATTTCCCAAATTCCCAAATAAAAAACCATCTCTTGTTTCTTTTTTAGTTTTTATTTTTATTAAATTAAATCATTATATTTATAATTAATTACAATTCGTACGTTTAACGCATTTGCCAAATGTTTGCTTCTTAACATTTTAGACTATACTGTAGTTGTTTAATTTAAATTAATTTTGTTGGCCTGCTTTTGTTTATTTTTTACAAGTTACAAGTAGTTGAAACATTTCACTAATACACATTCGTTCGCACTTATGACAGACTAATGACTTATGTTAAGTGGTTCGATTAAAATTAGGCAAAGAGAACTTTAGTACGTTTAGTATAGTATTTTACAGCGGCAATCATCATCATCTCTAATGGAGAAAATTTGGAAAACTTGCAGGGCAGGGCGAGAATTTTCACTTAGTTATGTACATTTGAGACTCAAGTTCGAGAGATGTGGGAAGGGGGTTCATACATATATGGAAGAGGGGGTGTCAGAGAGATGGCTAGAGATTGGAAATTAAACAAACTTTTAGTTACATTTTCTGGTGTTTCAAAATCTCTAGAAATTTCTCCGACACCCCCTTGCGTTGCTTAAACCTAACTTAAAGATTTAGCTTTCATTATTGTCGCGTTTTTATCGTTCCTATTGGGATCTGTTCAAATATTACTGGGCGGTCCCCGATGGGCGCGCTGTCCGTGTAACGTGGAATGTCTAGAGCCTGGACGCGAATGCACGATGGCATAATCGTTATCGTTATCTATTGGCATCGACCTTCGAAGTACGTTGGATAAGTTCAGATTTAATACAATGCAAAAACAATTTCAAATTGCAGAGAAATTGGGAGTCAAGACAGATTGGTTAGCAACTCTTTCAAATTGGCGGTTAGTCATCCGATTGTCTTTTCTTGTTTTGTTTCTAATTTAATTTAATTTAATTTAATTATGGGCAGGCTGGAAATTATAGTCGCTGTAGCATAGGTTTAGTGGGAGGGAGAGAGTTAGTGATTACCGGTAGACAAATGCAAGTTACTATCGGTTAATTACAGTTGCAGTTACTAGGCACGAAATGGTTGTTCATTCTATAGTTTTTTTTTTTTGGATTTTTCTGTTTTTGTGATCGGTTGTGTTGTTGTCCAGCTGGGCAGAGATATTTGTATATATTTACGATACATAGAGATACGCAGATATAAGATACTTTGTTGGCATGCTTTTGTATTGTGTGTGTGGCTCCGCAGCTACCAGAAAATAGATGCATTTCGAGTTGTAAAATAGAGGTGTGTCGTGTGTGTGTAGTAATTTTTTTGTTTTTTGTAGAGGCATCTTAATATCTATCAGACCTATTTGAATGTATCGTGGAGCCACCGCTGGTGTATCCCTTGTGGGCATCCCTGCCGTGCAGCGAATACCTTGAGCCATACTGACTGCCATGCCAACTGCGATACGGATCGTATTCCTCGATGATCGATGGCTCCTTCTCGATTATCTGCAAATATATGAAATGTTTAGATTCATTTGAAACCGAAAAGAGGCAGATTTATTACCTCTGTGTTGGCACAACTGCAGCTCATGGCGGTACACAGGAAGATGTTCATCAGCAGCATGATCAGGAAGAGGACGCCCAAGGTAATGGTCAGCCACAACAGCCAACTGGGTCGAATGCCATCCTCGCAATTGCCCGAGATCACTGATCACAGATACAAATAGTTTAAATATCATAAATAACACAAACACTTCGGCGGCTAAACTCACATCTGGCCTCGTTGGGATCGAGCACAAAGACCGTGGTTCCCGCCAGGCTAGAACCCTCCTCGTTGGGACCGAATTTTCTGGGTCCATTGGTGCCCTTGCCAAAACCAGCCAAAGCCACATCATTGCAGTCATCGATCTCCACGCAGCGACCATAGCACTGGATCACATCGCACTGCAGATGCACCTCGGATCCTATACAGAAATTCGAAGGGAAAGTTAGAATCTTAGAGCCTTAGGCGGGGATTAGGTGGAAATACCCTCGGGAAATTTGAACATGGAGTTAAGCACCGCTTCGGCAGCTCGTCCATCTGCTGTGGGCACAAAGCGACTGATGATATTTGTGTCATAGGGGCAGCTAGAGGGAATGAGAAAGTATTAAAATAAATTTAACTTAACAAAGTGTTTAAATTGTAGTTAAAAATTCCACTTACCCACTATCATCGGTGAGCTTCTGGGTCCTGTTCTTCTTGTCAAAGGCAAAGCAGTTACCCACTCGCAGGCCGTAGGTATCTGATGATTGGAAATGGTAATTGCGGGTTATAGAGCATAGCGTTAACTACCAACTTAGAAAGCAGCAGCCCAAGGGCCAAGACTACCCACCGTTTGGCTTGGAGAACTCGGCGCGGATCTTGTACTGGTGGCCATAGACCGTCTCACGCACCCGATGATCATTCTCCAGGAACTTGAGCACCACATGGGCATTGTCATCGCTGGAAAAAAAGGTAGCAAGAAAATGGGTTCAAGCCATGAGCGAGGGCTGGCCACTAACGGTGCAAATTATGCTCTGTAATTACTCCATGAGCCAGGGGCTAATTAAAAGCATAACCAATAGAGCCAAAAGCATTCGGCTTTGCCAACTTGCAATTGCAAATTATGCAACTGCAATTGTCGGTCATTGAGCTACAGACAGTTATAGACGGCTTCTGTGGGCCAATTTAAAAACAGGAGCAATAAAAAGTTGTAAAACCTTTCATTAACAGTTCATAAAAGTTTATTGAATTAGAATCCAAATTATAATTTAAATTTTAAAGAAATTTGTTTAATAATTAAATATATTCAGAGATTTAAATGGAATTCATCTTTAAAAACCTACAAATATTTATTTAAACATTTTTATTTACTGTCTTAAATATCAGAAATTGTCTTCGTTACTAAACTACTTGTGTTGCCTTTATTTCTAGCTCCACTGTGCACTGTCATGTGTTCACTGTACATGTGGACAAAACATGTTAAAACTATTTGTTGTTCGCCTTGTACCACCGGCTGGCACGATTTTAATGTTTGCGTTTACCACACATATTCTGTTAACAATTTCTTTGCTTTTTTCCGGGCTTAACAGAGCGCATCGCTTTTGGAAAACCGTTTTTAATGCCATTTTTTATTTCCCATCTCCCCACCGAGGTTGGTTTTTGTGTTTTTATACTTTATATTGGGGATTTCTTTGGGAAATACTTGCGTAAGTCGCAAGTTGGAGAGCTGAGAGGAGTCATTGGCATTATGCAAATGAGCCGCGAGGCGAGAAGGTAAATTAAATTGTTTTTCGTTCACCTCAAGATGATTATCGGGGGCCCCTCTCCAGACCGTTTACCGTTAATTGAACTGCTGCCAAGTGAGCACTAAAAATTGTGTTGATTATTCTACTATTTCTTTACTTTTTTTTTTTTGGGAATTTCCTACTTTGGGTGTTGCTTTTTTCTTCGTGCTGATTTGCCCGCACAAATGAGGTGATTGAGTGAAAGAATCGAATTGTGGCCAAGAGCTCAATGGCCTTGATGGACCGAAACGCGAACAATGGCAGAGCAACACCTACGTGCATCCATAAAACCATCGCTGGTCAGCACAATTTGCTCTGCGGATCCATTTGTTCTCGGCCGGCACCTAAAATTGGCAAGCACTTTGGACTGACGGAAGCCTGACCAAAAAATTACGGTCGAAACTTAAGAAGAACTTAAGTGCAATTGTCTAGACAGCCTAAGCATCCGCAGTCGCATTTGGATTTGGATTCGCATTGCACACGAAGAAAGAATGGCAGCAAAGATCAGGGAAATCTTGTTCTAGAAAATCAAATTTTTCTATCATCTGAAACTATCTAAATTTTCATATTTGATGTTTAAAAAATTCTTAAAAATGTAGTTTCTTCCAAATTGATTTAAAAATGCGTCTCATTTCAGCTTCTTAAAGACCAACTTGATATTCTTTTGTATTTTAGTGAAACTGTCTATAAAATCATCTGAAATTCTTAGTAAATATTTATTTAAGTGTAAGAAACTTACCGCGCAAAGCCCGATTTGCCACAGGTAATCACATAAAACTTATCGTCCGCCAGCTCCAGAGTCTTGTGCACACGCACGGCCAGCTGAATGGAACGCTCCTCGGTTCGCTGCGGGGGATGGAAATCAAAAGGGGGAGAGGGAAAAGGGTTAAGAGATGCGGTTTTTAGGGGGAGATCACCGTTTAATTGCCGGTTATTAAAAGTTTATGCCCATGACGTTAATGTTGATTGGTTGGAAAAGCCCCGAGTTGGGTTCCAATTTATGCTTAGGCCAGATCAGGCATTGGCCATAAAACAGGAGCAAAGGATCAAAGCCGACTGACTGTTGGCACTGGGAGAATAATTGGTCAACTCTGGTCATTTAAACTTTATTATTTTAATAAATCTAATAACTTGCTTGTAACTGTATTTAAGATGGCAAAATAAATAAATATATTACCTAGAAATATAAGCCAATTAATTCTGACAAGCTCAGAATATAATTTACCATGAAATTACTAAAGTGAAGCCTAAACACTTAAAGAAAATGTGTAAAGCTTGAAATAAATGTATGTAAATTTTTATTTATAAAAGAAAATATTCAGAAATATGTGGCCATTTTATTTTCAACATCTTTATAATGAACTTTATGTTTTCACAGACCTCATAACTTGATTTAGAAGCATAAACACTATTTTTATACAACTTTACAACCTTTTTTCCCCTGCAAATTTAATTGTTAATGCAATAATTTCCCTCAAGTGTAAGTGGCTGCCCCGCGACCATGGCTGCAACTTGCACTTGTGGCATGTTAATTGTCACATGATGCAATCGCACAACGAGGAAATGCAAAATGCCGCCAAGTGTGACGCATTTTCAAGTTGTTTATTTTCTTCGCCTCCAGCTCCTTGGCTCTTAGCCCTCCTCGCTTTTCCTAGCTTTTCCCTCTGTTTGTTTTTCCTTCCTTTCTGCTGCCGGCTGCTTGATTATGCTCAGGCCATTATGGCTATCATGGTTTTTGGGTAATTATTTGAAGCTCATTTTGAATATCATCTGCAGATGCAGTTGCAGCTGCAGCCGCGGATAGTGGATTGCGGATTGTGCAGCGGCATGTGACTGCAGATGGAAGGAAGGCGGTTCCAAGAATCTCTGCGCTTCGCTGGCCAAGATTTTTCAGCGGTAATTGCGATTATCTAACTGTGTGTTTGCCCAAGTATTTTGTAATACTGACTGCTGATCGTTCCTATATTATATATCGATTGGCCTTGACCCGCAATCGCAATTGCCATCGAACAGCTTTCCATAAATAGATGTACATAAAAGTACAAGTTTCTTTGTCACTTCTGTGCGGCGACTTACATTGCTTACAGCCCAGCTGCCAGTCAAACCAGTTTGCTTTGTGTCAATAGTTAGAGGTATATAAATACTATATATATATAAATGTGTGATTATTTATTATTTTATTATTTTATCTTGCTGTTATTGGTTTAATGGTCCACGCCTCCACATGTTTGCGGTATTAAATGTGGCCGATGAATGGGTCTGCTTGATTAGTGTCTGGTCAGGGGCTTAGTTGAAGCGGTTAGCAAATAAACACAACATATCGCAGCAGTTATAAATACCTCGCATCCAATGGACGGAATCGGGGGGGACTGTTGGCCAACAGAAATGATGTCACAATCTGCTGGCCAACTCATGCATCACGCAGTTGCATGCCACAGCGGATGAGCTCATTATCAAACTTATTATCAAAAGCCAAGAAAATGGCAAAGTTGATTTCCCAGATGTACACAGAGGAAATCTAAGGTTCTGAGAAGATGCCTCCCTTATAATCCTCTCTTTTTATATTTTATTCCATGAAATTTGATTTAAATTTAAAGTAAAAGCTGCCTTTTCTCTTATATTTATTTTATTTAGTAATTTTCTTTAATGTTCTTTAAGACTTGTCTTTCCTCAGTGTAAACCCCATACGAGTAACTCAACCCATTACCTGGCTAAAATGTGTTGAAATTGCCTGATGGCAAATTGCCTTGGGGTCCTCTGCCTACATCTCTATTTCTATCTCCGGCCATTGCATTTGCAATTAACATTTAAATATATATAATGGTGCTGGGGCAAAGAACCAAAGCAAAGCCAGATTATGGCAGCCAAAGCAAACCCACTCAAAATAATAACAATAATGGCGCTGGTAATAAGAAATAAGTTCAAGTACGCCAGCAGCCGCAAAGCGTCTTGAACTTTATGTAAAAATAGCTGGGCGTCTTGGCCATTGTCAGCGCCAATTTCATGCTCTGCCAGCTGCTGCTGCCATGGCGGAGCTTTGTTTTTGGCCAGAGTGGGATCAACAAGGGCGAAAGTGGCCGAGACGATGCCGACTGCAGTCTGCAAGGTCACAGCAGCAGCAATGTCGCTGGCCTGAAGGTATTTTGCGAGCAATTAAAGCCCGGCAAAGAAATAGAATCAAAATTGCCGCCGCACAAAAACATTCTTTTGACACAAATTCCACGCACTAGCCGCAACAATGGCCCACTCGGATTTAAGCCACATCACAGCCTCGACAGCGGCTTGGAATGCTGTCAAAGCCGAAGCGTGGAAAGCCGTGTCTGGGCATGTGAAATCAGCAGTCTGCAGTTGAAACTAGACGCCGGCGCGAGCTGCCAAGGCACTCCCAGCCAGAAAAGACAACAAACATTAAGGTACAGTAAAGGATAGAAGGAAGGAACTGATCATTGATGAAATCGTTAATCAAAATATCTAAAATATATTTTAAAACTAAACCAAAGATGACTTACAGTCAAATATTTGGCATGCTTTCGAAAGAAGCTCTGTAAATATTATGCTTTCTAGTATTTAATTTATATTTTCTCATTTAAAATGTTAACTCTTCCGACCTTTTACTGTACATATTTATATGCCAGCTATATGCGTGTTTGTGTTCATATAAAAATAAAAATCCCAGCCGCAGTTGCGATAAGCGTGATTTAATTTTATGGGGGACCTCCCCTTTTTGTTTTCTCTACGAGAGGAAGTTCAGGCCCTGAAGCTGGGCTCCAGTTTTCTGGGGAGAGAAAAAGCCTACAAAGGCAGGGCAAAAGGCAAAAATTGGAATACTGGGTGCGGTCGGTGGGATTTGACATTGCAATTAATAATGTTGTATGTGCTTGTACTTATAAGCATCTGGCGTCCAGCCCTCTGGATAATTTGCATTTCCACGCACCGGAATGGCTATGGGATGACTCCGATTCTGACTTGGGCTATGACTATGGCTAATGCGATTTGCCTTTTGTCTGGCTTTGTGGCGTGTGGTGCGTGTGGAAAAGCCAAGCCGGATCAGTGTGAGAGCCGGAGCCAGGGCCAGACCCACACGGAATTGCAGTCGCTGCCTGTCAACGCCTGTGATGCACGTAGGATTAAACTTGATTTTTATTGCCATCGTTACTATATAGACGAGCGAGCAGGCAGCAGTGAGCGACCGACCGACCGACCGACCAGTCAGTCCATCGTTTCCCCTTGGCCGTTTGCTGATTTGCGTTGATTTGGGGCCAAGACTCAAGTACATGGCCGATAGGCGGTCTCAAATTTATGCGCATGCGTGCCCTTTTTAGCCAGACAAGGTCTCAGACTAAGGTCTCAGACTGCAGAGTCTACAGGTATCAGTCTTCAGTCTTCTGCAGTTTCCAGTCTCCGTTCTGTTGGCCCCTGTCTCGGGTCGGCAGTTTCCCGGCTGCCAGCGATTGCCTCATAGTTCACAGTTGGTGGCTTTTTTCTTCCCCTCGCCAGTTGACTGCCTGAATTTTGGTGGTAATTTGCAAACTCCAGTCGCCTGGCTGACAAAATTAATTTGCCATTTGTCAAGCGGTTGGCGGTAAACGAAAGACTTAAGACACGAACTTGCTGGCTGCGTGAGTAACTGGGTGGCAAAGACCGGATAAAGCTGGTTGAGTGTGCTTCTAGTTCTCCTTTATAATTTCGCACTCAATTAAATAACAAAAATTGTGTAGTCTTAGCAGTAATTTCCAAAAATGTTCTGGCATAATAGAAGATTTTTTAATAGAATGTCTCCCACGGAAATACTTTGTAATTATCTTAATATGAGAGATAATTTTTTAGAGCTCATAAAAAATATTCTCGAACTAAAGAAGCATAAATAATATATTAAAATTTCTTTCGAATTTATCCTTCACTTAGCTCTCTCTATATGCCTCTCAACGTCTGGTTTATGTCGGGGTTAATTTATTAATTCGATTAGAAAAGCGCTGGGGGTTATGCTTACATTGCTTCCACTCACGTTGCTGACCAGGATGCCGCAGTAGTCGCTGGCACCCTGCTTGGCCCAGAGATTCAGACTGAAGGCCACCGAGTCGCTGCCATCACCCATGGCCATGCACCCGGGCGTGCGATAGTCCCGTACATGGACGGCACCTGTATAGCCAGAGCTCATCTTGACCTTGATGTTCATCGTGCCCGCCTTGCAAGTGGCGGTGACATGGGGAGCAAACTCTCCCGGCGCCGCCGGCGGTTCCTGTGTGGTGACCTGCAATGAATACGAAATGCGAAAAGTGTTAAACTATGCGAAGCTTCTTCGGTTAATAACTTTGACCCGATTTCTGGACCCTGGGAACAGCTTTGGCTAACGCACCAGCCAACACAAAAAAAAACCAACATGGTTGCGCAAATTAATGCCAACTCATTGGACAAACAGTGAAAACAGCAGCCAAAGAGGAAAATTCAAATTAATTTTAAATGGGAAGCCAAAGAAGAGCCCCGTCCCGGTCCCGAGTCCGGGCCGTAGTGGCAATTAATTGCAAAAAGGCAAAGGCAGCCAAAGCAGCGCTCTGGACCCGGAGATTGCCCAGAGAACTTTGGGCCGAGCACAGCTGCCAAAGTTCTGCACGTTTTGGGTCAGTTCTCGGCTTTCAGCTCTCGGCTTACAGCGCACTGTCAAAGGCATTTGGCTCTAAGATAATTTATTGGCCAGCTCGACTTGGTCCGCTGTCGCTCCGTCGTGATAATTGAATTTGTGCTCCAGCTTCAGAGCCACAGAACGTTAGGGAACGTCAAGGCGGTTGCCGAGAACGGAGTTGATACACTTAAAACAACACAAAAGCCTCTGAAACCCCAAAGAAATTCTTGGAAATATTTTGAAACTTTTCTGGGATTTACTTTTGTATTTATTTAATGGGTTTTTCTCACGCTAAGCGGGTAATTTGCAGGTTTTGTGTGTGAAAAGAGAGTTAAAGATATAATTTACACACTAAATATGCTAAATATAAATTAAAATCATTGTAAATAAAATGTTATGTAATTTAATATGAAAGAAAAGGCGAGAAACAAAAGACTTAAGACACAAACTTTTTTTCGGTTCAAAGATTTAAGTATGAAAAAGAAGGCAAAACAAAAGACTTAAGACACGAACTTGTTTTCTGTGCAAAGAAAAATAAACTAAAAACTTCAGGACAAATAATCTTCTAAGGACTTTTCACCAAATATAGAAATAAATCATGGCAATTCTTCGAGTGTAGGCGCTAGATAAGCCCCGCCAAAGTTAAGTAAGTCATGTCATGACAATCGCCCAGACGCCGCCTTTTGTGGTCCAACACGGCTCACGTTTCACCGGCCCTTGGGGTATTCCAACGCAGAGAGCCTGTCCCAGGCGAAAGGCCTTTGATTTATATTTACTTTCGAAAAAAGCATCAGCACCGGCAGCAGCAGCGGCAGCAGTCCACCCTTTAGCGACCCCAAAACAAAAATATGATATGAAATTTTGTTCAGTCATTGAAGCAATTAATTTCGCGCTCCATCGAGCTCGGCCCGAGCTGGCTCCTCCTCCGCGGAGGAGGCCGCGGCTACTGTGCATCAGGTGAAATGCAGCCAGGTGACCCAGTTGAATGTTGGTCGGCTGGAAGCTCGCTGACAGTGCCAAAAACATGTTGGCCAGTGTGCCACTTTCTATGGTGGCTTTCAACTAGAACATCCACTTTGCATGCCATCAGCAATTTATTGCATCTCAATGCGCCGGCCACTTTAAGCCAAGATTGGAGACAATGAAAGGCCTGCGATGGATCTACGCCGCACCGCCGATGGGGAGTTCAATGCGCCGCGAGGGTCACATGCAGCTGGAAGCTGGGAGCTGGAAACTGCAGCTCCAGCAACTCCCATGACAATTTGTCGCTACGCCAAAAGGCAATTGTTTTGCATGGATTTTTGCATTTTTTCCGTTTCTGTTTTCTCGCCACCAGTGCAGATGCAGTGCGGCGGCAGTCAATTAAAATAGTTTTTGCATGCTCGTTTCACTATCGTTTCGAGTGTGCGGCGGCTTGTTAAAATAGCAGACTGCTGCTTTAAAAAAATATACACAAAGAGTACAAAAATCGTACTGATTCGTACAGCATTTGGCCATTGTATTATGCAACACGCTCTGATTGTGGCTGGCGGCCCGCTAACAAAATGGAAAATGGAAACCCAAACACAATTAGACACTTGCGCTGCCAGTCACGCCATGGCCAATGAGTTTCGGGGAGTCGGATTTGGAATCGGAGTCGAAGTTGCAGCTTGATGGATAATTCCCCGCAGGACACTGCAGCTAATGTCTCGAGTGATTATTCAAAAAAATTCCTTAACCCTACTGGACGGTCAGTGATGGCGAGACAGAGCTCGGTCGGTATTTGATATCAGTTCAACCTTTTTCATATCTTTAACTCTGCAATTTACATAAAATATTTATTGCCTAGGCTTTACTCTTATTTTTTTTTATATTTTTAATATTTAAAAATTAGCAAAAAGTAGCTCGGCTGCACTCCTGTGGAGTGGCAAAGCACCAAATCGAAACGCAGCTGGAGTCAGAACCCGAGCTCGACTTGGGCAGGATCATTAAGGGGAGCTCGCAATGGAATGAATGGTGATTTATACGGCTGCAAGGGGTCAGGCCATAAACCAAAAGTGTTCGCCCCGCCGCATTTAAGCTGTTTAACTATTAAGCCAAGTGACGTGGGCAATTAGTACAGGAAGGCCAACATGTTTGCCTCGTTCTCTGACTGTTTCTCTGGCAGTTTTTTTGTTTCGTTTTTTTTATTTTTTATTTTGCAGGCAATTATCTGCTTAGGAATGACAAAACTGCAAGAGCTTAAGTGAAAAATGAGACATGGAGGCCTGGGAAATTCAGTTAAAAGCAAATTTATATGGAGTAGCATAAAGCCACAATGTGATTTATGGCGAGGTTTTATTGAATTCATTTCGTGGCCATTAAAAACTTGTAAAGAAGCTGAGAGGTTTTGCATAAAATAGCAGGTTCCCTTAAAAGAGACTTTCCTCAAACAAAATATCCATTCCCGCAGCTTCCCATGCCGAATTGGGAACTACAATTTGATCACCTCTTTCGGCTGGGCAATTAAATGTGATTGTGATTTATGTGCACGGCTAATTCCACTCAATTTGCTGTACGCTGCCAGCCAGTCTGGGTGTGTTACCTTTATGCGCCTTAACTTAAATATTTCGCAAGAGCCCGCGCCGATTTTATTATTATTTTTTTGGGGGGGGTTTTTAGTTGAGCGATACGATCGCCAGGGAGCCTTTTGCTGCAGCTGCGCATAGTTGGCCAAAATAGATTGGCAAACATATGCCAAGAGCATGTGCTGCAAGTTGGGATTAGAAGTGAAAAGCCAAAACCAGCGAATAACAAAAGGAGCGGAGCTGCACTGTGGTAGCAAAATATTTTAGATTAAATATAAAATGCAAAATTAATAGCATCCTTTTCATTTTAAGCTTATTTCCTTATTATTTTATATGAGAAATAAATATCTTATGATGTCAAGCTCTTAATTTAATGAAAATATTTAAGAGTTACCTCCAAGCTGACCACTGTCGGCCGCTCTTAACATATTTTGTGTGCATTTGAATTTCCGCTATGTGGCGCTCAGGCAATAAAGCTCAGCTCGGGCTAAATTATAACATAAAGTCGGAGCTGGACTGAGCAGAGCCAGAGCCAGATCTCAGATGGCCAAGAGCCCGCCAGTTTGGGTCCAGCTCCGACTGTTGCTGATTGCAAATTGTCACGGTATTTTCGCTGGCAGCGCATAAATTGCCGTTTAACTTGGCTTAGCATACTCCACACACAGTACCGCCAGATGGGAGCGTATTTATGGTCGAGGCTGGAGCTCCGTTTTGGCCACAGTTTCCACTGGAGCTTCGCCTGGGCGAAAAGCTTAATGAAGCTGACAACGGACGCGGCGGCCAAACCCGTTCCGAGCTTTGCCTGATTATATAATGCAAGCGGCCAGCCGAGTGACAGCTGAAAGGGTTTTCCAACGGTTTTATCTTCCTAGGGTCCAGAGATAAACAACCACGAACTCGAACTCCAACTCGAAATCGAAGGCGAAGTCGAGGTCTTTCCTTGAGAAAAATGGTAAAGAAAAGCAGCCGGCAATTAATGTCGCCGTGGCTTCAATTAAATTTCAATTGCCGGCGCGCTTTTCCATTGATGTTCTGACGCGCTAATTCCATGGCACGTCCCGTCCATGGGCTCTGCCCAGTTGCACTGGGAAAAATTCAAGAAATAATAAAAAGAAGGGACTCTACTTGAGGTTTTTAGTTGGTATCTTTTTCCAAGTGTAGCCCCACCTTTGGATTTCGGACCCTGTCAGCGGCTCTGCACGTTCTACGGCGACCCATCTGCCACCTGAACCTGCCTCCCGTCGGCGGGTCAATTGTGCGGCTCATAATGAAACGCTGTCGTAGCACTAATATAATAATAATAATAAGCACTTGCCCGTCCGCGGGCCCAAAAATCATGGTTCGGGTTGGGTCTCGTCTGGGCCTTTTGTTGAAAGGCCCCTCCATAGAGGAGCTTCTTCAAAAAAATTATTGTTGAACAACATTCCAAACGGTGCTCGCTGTTGGTTATTTATGTTGCTTATTTATCGATGTCCGACGAATCCCCGAAACAGCAGCTACTTTTAATGAGTTTCGCTTCGGCCATCGTGGAAATTATGCTAAGTACTTTCTATTCTCAAGGCTTACAAGGGCCTGTCATGTTTTGAAAGTTTTGTTTAATTGAATTAGCCTTCTCAAGCAGCTCAGGGGAAAGGCTTACTCAGTGAAAAGTTCTAATTTGACTTTGAGTTTTGATCTGATAATTTTTCAACCTTTCTTATGATAATTTGGTAAATTACAGTGCATCTTCATTCATTTTAAGTTTTCCTTTATTTGGCATTTAAGTGGGTTGCAGGGATTTTTAATTTTGATGACTTTTCTGTGTGGTTTTGAAATGTTTTTAATTGAATTAACTTTTGTTTTGTTAGCCAAAAGTCCAGTCATTATTAGCTTTTTATTGCTCTCGTCTTAATAAACAATTATTTTAAGCCATAAATTGATCGGAAAATATATTTCCTTTATGCTTTATCATTTAATAACAGCTTTATTTAAGCTGAAGTTAGTTTTTTATGGTTTAATTAAAACTTAAAACTTGTATTTTGTAATTGTTGAAGACATTAAATTATGATATTCATTCGAACAGCTTTTATTGATAACCAAACAATGAATATATTGAAATCTTAATAACAAAACATAATCTTATTTTAAAGAAACATTTTTAAACTTCATAAATGATCAAAATTTCCAAGCCTTAACATTAATTCAGACACGGCTTTCATTTCCCCTTTCAAGTTGATTTTAGCCCTCAGTCATTATTTGTTTGATTGAAACAATTGCTTATCGTGATGCCGAGTTGCCTCCAAAGTTGTCACACTTTCTTTGACCATTGCCTTAATTGCTGCCAAAAGACATTTTTTGTATTTCTTTTGACTGCACGAAAAAGCGATTCCCAGCAGCCCAAAAAAAAAAAAAAAAAACAAACAAAAAGAGCCCTCGGTGTGTCTGCAATTTTCATAAATGTGCACTTTCCATGCGCATCATTTCGGACAGAATTTGAAAGCAAACTGGGCTCCATACTGAGTTGGAAAATTACCCGAAGCGACTTTCCGGGCCTAAGCCTCAATGACAGGCCGCACAGTGCAGCGAGTGCGGGGGGAAGGGGAATGGTTTTTCCCATTAGTTTCGAATAAAAACCTACTTTTACCCACCGGCCCCGAAGCTGGAGCAGAAAAACAAAGGTAGAAACAATTGCTAAATTGTTTTTGTCGACTGACGACTACAACTGGCAGAAGAACTAAAAATCTAGAAAAACAGAACACAAAAAAAAGCAGGGCTGCAGGTGAACAATGCAAGTTAATCAAATAACGAAATGTGCTAACAAAAGAAAGAACTTTCTCCGGCGACCGCCGATGACCCAATATGCCAAACACTTTTGCATAAATTTTAATGAATTTCACGCTACACCAACTTGCACACAGCATTGAGCAAAATAATTCGCACAGTGCGATCAGAGCGGCGTTAAATTGCGCCAACTCAGTGGCTCGGATATGCCAATCCGCTTGGCTTTGATCTCATCGGACTAGTTTCCACCGCCTGCAGTGATGGGAAATGGCAAATAATAATAAAGGAAAAATTTTATAGCAAATATCTGAGAAAAGTCATATATTTTTCAGATATTTCTCTAAAGGACACACCTTTTTCTATATTAAGTTCAAGGCGCCAGCACACACCTTTGCGTGGCCAAATGTTTCGGTGTGTTGACATAAACATGCTATTTTTGTTGGCCATCTCCTGGCTCCCGGCACTCCCCGTGAGTTATAGCCCGCTGGAGGAGCCGTAGAATCTAACTGCGCACACTCGATCTAATGGCCATCCATTCGGCCAACGAGAACGGCAATGGCAGCGGCTTCCTGTCCAGACATCATCCACCAGACGACGATACTACTAACCCAGTGCTGTGATCTGGCGTTGCGTGCAGTGACCAAACTGGTTGCTCTTCTAATTGCCCCGGTCGCCAGTCTTTAGTTGCCAGTTGCCAGTCGTCAGTTGCCAGTTTATAGACAACCCGATGCCACCACACATTAAAAAAAAATATTGTAAAAATATGAAGCTACTGTGGAACGAATAATTTAATCATTTTTTGAAGTTTTATTGTATTTATTTTGAATTTAAAATAATTAATTTGAACTGAAACAATATTGTTTTAATTTTAAATCACGTCAATTACTCAAATTTAAAAAATATACAGAGATTTTCTCATAGCTTATCATGATATTTTAATAAGAATTTATTATCAAACCTCTTAGCTTTATTTTAATAACAATTTCCATCCAATGAACTATTTATTTTCTTCTCTGCAGGTCCCGACCAGCCTCCAGCTACATTGTAGCCGGTCATTGCATTTGTGGTCACTTTGTAACCATCTTCGGCCTGCTCATATTTTCTGTTAATTAGAGCATAATAGCTTTGTAGCCGGGCCTAAGACCGATATGCATTCTGGCATTCTGCGGTTATCAGGCGGCAAACACTAAATAAATCCCGGCTCTTTTTGATAAAGACAAACCAACCAACTGTATCTGGCATTTAACCGTTAGCACACAGCCTCTTAAACGAGGTAACAAAAAACTAAATACGGAATCATAAACAAGAACTTGAATAATTTCAATGAAATGGCCAAGACAATCAACGAGTTTGTTGTCTAAGTCTTTTGTTTAGCAGCTCAAAACCCCTCCCGCAGCAGCAGCAACTGCTGCCCGCTGGCTCATCTCAAGTTCTAAGAATAAAATATATGCGACCAAGTCAAAGTAAACAATGAATCATATAGTTTTTGAGTATATATTCATACGCATTCCATGAGTTTTATGGCCACCACAGCAGTTAGGGAAATAGTTATCGGGGGGAAGGGGCCTAAGACCAGTGTGGGGCACTTCAATTGCCTTTCGGCAGCGGTTGTGATGGAGCACGTGCTTGTCAGTCAAGAATTGCTTTGCGGTTTATTTTGATACCCTCGCAGGGGGGAAGACTGTACAACAAGTGGCTAGCTCAAGTTTCTCTGCTCCAGGCAAGAGTTTCTTTCGAGTGTTTCGGATTTTTTTGTGGGCTATTTCTAGAGCAGGAATATATGCCTAGCGTACTAATTTGTTAGCTGAAAACTTTGTAAAGATGAATGGAAGATGAAAGGTAAATATTAAATGTGTTGTATTTAAAGTTTTCAATCTTAAATCATTTAAATCTTCTCTGATCAAAATTTACTTCATATTTTCCCACCTTTTAACCTTTGCCTGCTAAAGTTTAATCTTTAATATTTATCCAGCTGTGTTTTTAAGTCAAGTCAAGGATCATATTTCCTTAAACTGCCTGAGTATGTTTGGCTTCTTCACTCCCAAATTCGGAGCACTTAACTCGCAGCTCGGGTTAATCCTCACAGCTTTTGACCGCAACACAACACAAGCTACCTGTGGTCGCCATTCCCCGCCAAATACTATAAGCCAGGTTCTTGTTCGCTTTTATTTCTCTTATTTTTTTTATTCATCTCATAAATAGCTGTTGGTGGGTTGCTCGCATTGTCGTATATGGCCGCTGGCCGAGCCATGACGACATGGCCCGCTCATTATAAACAGATATACGTATGGATTGCCATATATTCATATATTGAATCGGATGGCTTCGAGAATTAGCATATTTCGTTCGCTTTCAGCGTGTTTCTGTCGGTATATCTACACATTTGTTGGTATGCGGTGACATTGAAACTGATTTTAATGGCCCGTAACAACAAAAACATGGCAATGACAAAAACAAATAACAAATAACAACTACACGCACTCGCTAAATGTGCAAGTAAATATTTAAATGCGCAAAAAGAAGGCGTCACGTCGATTAAAATGAGTTAACCATTGACTAATTTTGGGCATCTCCAGGTCAAGTGGAGGGTATGGCGGGAATATTAATCGAATGACAAGATTGGCTTCTGGGCTTGGTGTTAACGATGTTTTTTTTTGGTAACTAAAAACCCAATGAATAAGGTTTATGTTTGTTTATTGATTAATGAGTGTGAAAAGGGGGCTAACTTTTTAGGGTTTTTGAAGAGAAAATGTTGATCAAATTAGGGGAATTTATTTTTCTATAAGAAGATCAGTTTTTTAATAGTTAATTATATTTAAAAATGTTTCACTTTTTATATTTTCAAGGGTATTCTTAAGGAAATAAATATCCATTTGTAGGTCCTCGAATTTTGTTATGTTTTTTCAAGTCAAAAAAAAATATCTACCTTCTCTAAATATTAATTGAATGCAAATTTTGTGGCTTCTGGTCTTTGCCTGGAGTGTTAACAACCTTTTGTGGAGTAACTGAAAAAACTCAGCGTAAAAGGCGCTAGTTCATTTATTGTTTAATGAGTGTGAAAAGCGGGGCTGGCAGAGTACCGTAAGCCAACTTTAGTAAATTTCAATTTTACACACACTCAACACGCAGACACATATGCCAAGAGATTTACTTTCGCACAAAACAGCAGCTTACACATGTATTTTTGTCTGCCTTTTGGCCAGACTTATATCATCATCATCATCATTATCATCATTACCTGCGACTCAAGATGATAATTAACCAAGAGACTGACTGCGTTTTGTTTGCCGTTGCTTTTACGTACGCTTCAAGGTTTTGTGAGTTTTGCATTAACCAAAAGCCAACTAACTTGGCCGTCTGTCTGTGTTTTTTCTGTACTTGAGATTCTCTTTTTTTATGTTTTTTGTTTTTAAAGCCATGTTTGCCAAGCCCAAAGAGCGAATTTCAACGCCCACGCCCATAAAGCCCGGCATCTTATGATGTCATTCCCCGTCGGCCGCTGACTTCAATGGATAGTTCAATATACCCGTTATCAGTGGGCGCACACAAGGGCGGGACAGCCAAAAAAAGATATATAAATGTCCAAGCAAATTGTCAGGAAATCAATAAAATGGTTAGAAGTTCAATAAGTCTGTTTTTGAGAGTTTTACTGGAAGGGAATACCAAGTTAAAGGCATCAGAAGTATATTTAAAATATAAGTTCCAAAGAATCTATTGAGAGCCATAACTAGCTCCAAATCCAGGCTTGTTTTCCATTAATACCAATCAACCAAGAAAGTACAACTTTTCCAGTGAAAACCTCATGAAAAACCCCCTTTTTGGACTCACCAAATCAAGGCTTGAACTAATTTCGAATGATGCCAAGCCCTAAAAACTCTCACCTTGATGGATTTGTGCCATTTCATACAGAAAAACTGAAATCGAAGCAAACCAAATCAGAACTATAACCCGAAAACCGAGAGCCCAAGACCAAAGGCATTCCTGAAGCGCTCACGAACAATGGACCAATTTCTAGGGGGGGGCAAGTCGCTTGGGTAAAAGTTAAGATATCGGTCAGTGGCACATTCGGAGTAAGACCACGTGAAGGCAGGAGGGGGGCACTAAGCCCGCTGAGTTATTGCTATTGATAAACTAGTGGCCCAGCTGCAGTCGATGTGGAGTTCATTAATTTGTCTGCCTTCGGAAAATTGCCATGGAAAATGCACAGCGCGGCGACCTGAGACCGAGAGGCGAGTAATAAGTAGGGCCAGGCCGGGCTGGCAGGCAGTTAACCTCGTTTTTATGGCCGCAGAGAGAGAGAACATTATTGTATGCAAATGAAAAGTGAAATGTCCGGGTTTTCCGGACATCCAGAAAGTGGTCTAATTATCTTTCACTTACCTGTCCAGCAGCGAACAGCAGCAGCAGCATGGGCAGGAGCCATGTTCCCTGGCTTTCGGGGCTCTGGCCTTTGGTCATCGCGTTCGTTTCCTAAGTCTTTCGTTTGGGCTGTATTCCTTTCGTCAGCTGCAATTATCCATTTACACACTTATCAGCCAATTGAGTAATTGTGCAGTTTTTTAGTCCCTGATTATAGCCAACTCTTCATGCTGCTCACGCAGCTGTCAAGTCAATAGTGTTTAATATGTAATCATTCCTTCCGAGTTACTCATCGAATTCAGTGACTCAAGGTAAGTACTGAGAACAAAAAGGCACTGAAGCTTCTCTAAGTTATTTATCGCCTCGTTTTCATCGCAGCAGCTGCATTTTTCTAAGCCTTTTGAGATGATTTCAAGATTTCGTTGGCCATAACTTTCTAGGAATTTTGAAGTACGCAAACGTGACACCAGCTGGGGATTTCTAATCTTTTAATATGCCCCTTTCTTTATCTGATTAACTCTTTAACCCCCCAACTGGGGCAACGCATCCGATTCTCACGTACTGTGATTTCGTTTTCGACGCGACCCCGACCCGATTGAACCGCGTCCAATAAACTCCGAAATCAAGACGAATGCGCCGCGGGCTTAGACGGAAAAAAGGGTTTCGCAAATCGCTTCAAATGAAACAATGACTTGGAATGCCGCAAACGAGTTTGCTTGAAAAAAAGTATATATACATTTGTTTTGCCGGACAAAAAATAGCGCCAGACTTACGTCATTTGCGACACTAAAGCTGAAAATCCGCAGCTAATCAATATTGAAAGGTGACATTTGTTATCCCAGATTGCGAATTATTTTGGCTTAGTTTAAACTCAATGCTAAACATTATTTATCTAAACTACGAATTAAATTAAGGTTTAGATTAAAATCAATGCTGAACATGTGCAATTAATACAGTTTGAGTTTAATTTATTCCGGACAGAAGTTATTTACGGCCCACATATTTGATTTATTTCGCTTTTCTAGCAACAAACTCAAGCGGAAATACCTAACACGCCTACATACGCACTTCTGAACGAGAATACGGGCATAAAAAAAGATTTAAAGGCACTGAAAATAACAATTATATGTTATTATTTCTAAATAATAAAATCTTTATATTTTTAATTATTAATAATAAATATTTCTATAATATTTCCATTTGTAATTAGCCTTTTCCTAGTCTCATTCATAAATTAAATGACTTCATATGCACCGGAGCAGCTATGTGCAATATTCCAGTTGTGCTAAAGCTTTCAGCAAAAAGTTAGTCATTTTTATTAGTTAATAAAAAACAACTTGGCTACCGAGAGCTGCTTTAACTAAGAGAATACGAATTCAAAGAGAGTTTACCCAGAAGAGAAGCGAGAAAAACTGCTCGCAAATTCGCGCAAATTCCAGCCACTAAAAAAATACAATAATTTTATAGTTTAACTAGGAACACACTTAGTTGACTTGTTTGGCATGAAGTTGGACATAATCAGCAGTAATTTTATATTATTAAAACTTATTTATTTATTCAGTTGGTTTTCGTACACTCTGTTGATCTGAAAGTTTATAATTTTTGTGCTCTTGGCAGAGCAGACGTGTGAGCAACACGTGAAACAAGTTTTACGCAACAGCTTGTTGTTTACTTATTGTTGTTCGGGGCGTTTGTTTAATGTGTTTTGTGTGTTTGGAAATGTTGTTTTTATTTGTTATTACTCAGCTACCTGCACTCCGCACTGAAATTCTGGCTTTTGAAACGCGTAAAACACAAAGTCCAAATGATATTTGGCTTTTAACTTTCCGCTGGACACGTTGACGGTTCGAGAGTTTTGTGGCAACTGAATCGCTGAGACGGAAACACTGGTCTAAGCCAAGCTTTGGGGGGCAGCTTGTTTTGCCTTTTTTTTCTCTCTCTCTCGATTTTCTTGCGTCCCGTTTTGGCCACATCTTCGTTTGTTTTGGCCATTTATGCTTTGATGCCTTTTTCGGGCCAACAAGAGCGATGCCACATTGCCGGAAAATGAAGTTTAAGCCATGGTTTTGGCGCACAAAGAAGAGCTCTTCGGGTGTATTCGGCATGCTTGCTGATAAAAATAAACCTTTAAAGTAGTAAACACTGAGGAAAAATAATATAAAAATAATTGTAATATTTTATTTCCATTTACAAATAAGGAGAGGTTCGAAATATTCAACTTTCAGGCAGGCAAAAACCTTTTATTTTGCATGTTTTATGTATAAACAATAAATTACTCTTTATTTTATTCTTAAACATAGTATTTTCTCTCAGTTCTTGTGTGGCGGTGGTTGTTGTGTGTTTGTAGCGTAACGCAGACTTCAATGAATCGATACGCCCGCAGGTTTCTCTGAGCCCACGCAGGCGCAGTGCCTCCAAAGGGGTGTTGACCATTTTACGAGAGCAGCCAGTGTTGGATAGCCTTACATAAATAACGGTATATTTTAAAAATTATCAATGAAAACATAAATAAAATACAAGTTTTACTATAAAGATAGATTATTAAAACAATTCTAGGCATTTATTAATCAATTTTAAGGGTTAATTCAAGATTATTTCTTATAAACAATAGACTTATTTTGTTGCTTTCTCTCTCAAAATTTCTTTTTCTCCCAAACTTGACTCTCTCTCTCACTTTCTCTCCCTCCATTCACACTCACATGCCTTTGCACTCGCATTCCTTTTGGTGGGAAACTCTTGGCCGAAAAGCCAACTCGCTCAGTGAAAATTTCATCACCGTCGTTGATAGTTCAGTCAAAAATAAAATCCTTTAGCTCTCCACTCGAGTCGCCTAGCTTAAATCTCAAAAAATTATCTAAACTGCAAAGTTGTATTCACTTTTGGTCATCGAAAGGCATCGCTTACAAGGATTAAAAAGCGCTTTGGCAGGAAAATTCCCAAGGATTTCTTGCTTTCTTGGTAAATGAAGGAAGTGCAGGAGTAAAAAATCGAAACACGGCTAAAAGGAAAAAAATATATAAGAATTTCTGTATCAGCTAGTCAGTGTATGTGTGAGTGTCTGTGTGTGTTTTTGCCAGTGAGTGTGTGCGGGTGTGCTCGTGTGTGTGCGTTGGTACGTGATAAGCGCCGCAGACAGACGCCGTAACAACAAAACTGAACCAAACCGAGACCCCGAGGATAGAGAGCCTCCTCCAGCGCTTTATTGAATTACAAGTAAAACAAAGAGCGCGACTTAGCTGGCGATTAAAGCGTTCTCGAGGGGGAGGAGGAGGAGCACGGTGTTGAAGGGGGTGGTGCCAGGTTCCAGGGCAACCTGCTAACCCACAAACCCACTGCCAACGGGCGGTCGCTCAGCAAACAGCTCCGAGTGGCGGTTTTGATACTGCTAATTGGTTGGCAAAAATTAATTAAAAATCCTAAATGCACACAGCAAAAGTCGTGGCAAAACTATTTTCCACCAACCTCCATGAAGTATGCAGCGGAAAATTGTTTTCACTGCGGCTTTGGTTTGTTTTCTTGGGTTTTCCTAGAGCAGCAAATAATTTTATTCAAAATATGAAAGGAAGCTGAAGGTTCTGGGAAAGGAAATTGAAAAATCCTGAATGTCAGTAAAGAAAAATTCATAGAAATTATATAACTTTGATATATTATTGTAGTTATTACCTTATAATTGAATATATAGTTACTTTCTCCTTTTAAATATAAAATTTTTCAGTAAACTTAATTTAATTTCTATCCCAAAATTAAACAACAAAATATTTTCATTAAGAAAATCTTACAGTCAAAGTATTTTCAATTTAAGAATTCGAGAAAATAGGCAGACTATCAGTATTACCTTGAAAAACTATTAAAAATGCTTAAAGTTTAATATAATTGCTATTATTATTTTTTAATTATAGAAAATTCCGTTTCTTGAGCTTAATAGTAATTTATTCAACACTTTAGCCGTCAAAACAGACACTTGACACTTGAGCCAAATTATCCTTTTGAAAAATGTCACTGACCCCAATCAAAAAAAGAAACCGACGCTTTTTGGCATTTGCATGAGGCAGAGCCACAATTTAGACTCGAATGGTTGGCTTTTTTAATTACCATCGAAAAGACATTAAGCCCTGCTTTATGACGAGCCAACGCACATGTCAGCACAAAGCTAGGAAGTCTAGAAAGGAAATGCCGCCTGGAAAATGGGTTAAATGTGGCTTCAGGTGCTGGAGTTTCCTCCGGTTCTTAACCCCTCTATCGCACTGCAGTTTATATAACCAGTTGACAGTCAGTGCAACTGCTTAAGCTGCCATAAAAAAGGAACTTTAATTTGCCACTGACGTTGATGGATTGTGGTTGGCAGTGAGTTGAACTAGGGGAAGACCGGGAACGAACCCAAAACCACCCACGAGGCAGGGGTTAAGCCGAGCTATATAAACTTTTTCCGGCACAGATTTGTGCTGGCCAAAAAGTTGCGGGCTCACAGAAAAACGGGGAAACAGAAGTCGGGAGGAATTTGAAAACTGCGAGAAAATGGGGAACCGACTGGCGAGACCCTCAACACGTTACTGTGATTATTAATTCAAAAAGTTTTCACACACACGGAAAAAGCAAACGAGAATGAGGCAAGATTGTTGTATGAAAGTATTCCACAAATCAGTTACACTGACAAACCCGCAAAGTACAGGGGAATCTCAGTACAGGGAACCCATGAAATTCTTTGGTTTTTATATAAGAAAATCAATATTAGGTGCTGCTTAATTTTTTAACAGCAAATTCCCTATAATATCAAAAAGTTCTTCCCAAGAAATCTTCTCTCTGTCACAGCCTCCTCTGTAACCCGACTCTGGATGCTTATAAATTATGCAAGAAAAGCCGAAAATTTGATGGGGCCTGCCCAACTTAATTTGGCAACTAACAAGGCCCAAGCAGGAGGATAATTTAATAAGGCTTTAAGCTGGGTTGGTTGGCTGGCTTGCTGGTTGTTTGGCTCCGCCAAACGGTGCCTGAATAAGTTTATTATTGCTATTTTGGTGGGGAAAACAAATAATCGGGGCCATCAATATTAAAATCGATTACTATATATGCTCTGGTTGGACTTGTCAGTCGGTGGATTGCGAGTTAGCATTTCATTTCCTTCGATTGTTCACTTTGTCGCTGAACTCTGACATTTTCGGAGGCGAGCGAAGAGGCAAATGCCAAATGTCAGACCTGTCTCGGTCCCTGGTGGCAAGTGCAGCCTTCACACACAGCTTCGGGCCAGGTTAGGAGAGAGCGGGAGGTGGCAAATCCTCTCGAGAGACCAGGACCCGGTGTTTGTGTTTGTGGGGGGCGTCGCAGACAGCGCGGCGTCCTCTGCGTATACGTAATATGCTTAGCCACAATAACTCATTACGAGCGCTTATGTCATAAGCTGGGTAGCGAGCTGAAAAGACCAAAAACTAAGCAATTTTAATGGCCAAATTTTAAAAGTTTTGACTTTCTAATGAACTTCAATTTATGTGCATTCAGATCGAATCAAAAACTAAGGCCAGAAGGAGCACGCGAATCCAGAAAGTAGGCTACGGCTGCCGCTTAACCCTGTGCTGCCTTGAATATTTCAGTTATGATAAGTGAATCAGCATTTCGTATGCCGCGTGGCCCTCGGGGACCCATTAACGCAATTTTCCCGCACTTAGCCGGGACCACAACGGAGAAACCACACGAACGGACAGAAAAAGGTTGAGCCTGCTGATTTGTTTAGGTGTTATTTACACAGTGCCAGGGACGCCGGCTATTTACATGCAACATTTTGTGGCAAGCGTTCGAGATTTGTTTCCCCTTTGAGCCTGGGGATGTGTTCGTGCCCGTGTCCCCATTCGTGTTTGTGTGCTTTTGTCCTAGTTAGCGGCCACTGGCAGTGCAATGAACCAAAAACAATGTTTGGCAGCCACAAAGGCGACACAACCCAGCTCCTGTCTCTGGGGATGCCGCCTCCTCACTCAGTCATTCAGTCGCTCAGTCATTCATCCATCCACTCGTCCACTTGGCTGGACATCCTCTGCCTGATAGCTGTCCCAGTTGATTTGCTTTCTGTCTTTCCTTTTCTTTATTTTTGCACAACTTTTCTTTTTTTTTTTTGGCGAAAAGTTACAGAACTGAAACGAGCTGAATAAAAGGGTTTTCTACTTAAAGTTTGGCATAGAAAAAAAAGGATATTTCAAGGAATAATGTATTTTAATTGAATGGCATAGCTAAGGACCTTAAAATCTCATTAAAAATAATGATTTTGCATTAAAGGGAAGTCTATTTATGTAGGTTAAAGTTTCCAAAAGAAAAATGGTATTAAAAATAACATTAAAATCATTTTTTCTTAGGGAAAAGAGCGCATTTTCTAATACTTAATGAATCCTTTTTAACTTAGTTTATTTCCCTTTTCAAGACCTTGAAAAAAAGGGTTCCTTTTCTTGCTGATTTATTTGCTGACTGAACATAATCCTCTTATCCTTTGTTACAGATTTAAATCGCGCCCAAATAGACCTTCGACTCTGTGTTGGTTCACAGGAGATCCCAAAAAGCGAAACGGCGGCCAACTGCTCGACTTAATTGTCGACCTCTGTCAATATTAGCGCCATCGCAACTGCAGGGTGTGGGCGAATCTGCGCCCCGCCACCGGTAAGACTGTTCCCGGAGAGATCTGGGCTCTATCTGCTGCTTGCTAACTCACCGCAGCTTGGCTCTCTGGCACCCAATTATATCACTCTATATACATATGCCACACAGAGACACACATCATCACTCAAACTGTATATTAGGCCGACGCCTGCTTGGCTTCGCTTTCATCAACAAATTGCTTTTCAGTTTTCCAGCTTTTGTTTTCCCCCACTTTAACCCACGAACCTTTTCGCATAAACACAAATAGCCCCGCAGGCGGTCGTGTGTGCTTGGGCCTAAACCGAACCGTCATAATAATACTCTATAGCAGGGGGTCCTGGGGAAACTGAAAAGTTTCAAGTGGCGCTGGCAGTGGCTATAGGCCTGCGGGCCACGACAATAAATACAAAACGCACAACGCCCGCTTTTGGCCACAAGTGTTTGACACTGTTGACATGGCCCGAGCACCGAGCACCGAGCAGGGGGGCTACTCCCCTCGAAGGCCACTGGCCCAATCTTTGCCAATTGATTTCTGACGTTTTGTGCCACACAAAAGGCTGCTCTTGGACTTACATAAAAGGCTCACTCAAAGAGCTAAGTAAACCAAAAAGAATTTGGACTTTAAGGACCTTACAAATTGGCCAAAATAAATGTTAAATAAATAAATGTCTTGTTTCTCTAAGGAAATATTTAATATTCTTTCAAATCTCTTTCAAAAGAGCCTCAAACTTCCCCCAGTTTATCCCCAGTGTATTCCCCCCTGCTTTTCTTTGGCAGCTTTTGCGAAATTCCATCGCCTGGCCATTGTCCTTTAGTGTCCTTGCCGCGTACACCTGTTGCCATCAGCTTACTTTTGTCCTCATGCCATTTATTTTTATGTCCCTTTCGTGATGCTTATTTTAATTAAAGTTCAGTTTAAGCCACCTTTATTGCAATTTTTTAATGGAATTTTAGTTTTTCACTTAACTCTCGAGTCTCTCTCCGTCCGCTGCACACAGTTTCACGACATTTTCCTAACCGCAAAATGCAACTATTACCCTGCCCTCCGGGCAGTTCTGTAAGTGAGGGAGGATTCGTTATCGAATCAACGTTAAATGCAAATTTACTAATTAATTAAACCAAGTTGGACATATGAAATTTGAAATGAGTTTTCCATCCACTTCGTTACATTACCGTCCCACCTCACGGTAATGTTTTTTACGATTTTTACCATCTTTCACTGCGAAAATGCACATTCGAAGTGACCACATATTGCGCATACGCCCCGAGGGCCAAGCGCTGGTAACTCAATTAGAGAAAGTTCTGCAGGAACTCACAGGATCAAAGGGTGAAAATTGCTGACCACAGCACAGAATCCCATTAACCAAAGGATAGGGGATTGGGTTAGATAGTTTTATTTACATATCTGCCGAGAATGCCTTATTTTATGTTTTTGTGACGCTTCAACTTAAACTTAACTACATATATGTATTGCCTTAATGTCTGTGCACTGTGAATTCTGGTATTTACCCGATGAATGCCCAAAATTGAAAGCACTCTAGCTAAGCGTTAACTTAACTCAACTCTGTGTTTCTGTTTAATGTTTTCTTCAAAAGGAGCCTAAAAGCAGCACCCTGAATTTCTCGTCGTTCAAATCGAGCTTCACTTCCAATGTTAATTTCCTGAAGAGAAGGTAAAGACCTTAAAAAAGGAAGTGCCCCCCCTCCCAGGCGGGGGCCCAGTTGAACGAGACTAATTTGAAATTTCATATGTTCGTCTATTTCTCTCGCCCTTCTCTATCTCTTCTCTGCGGCCATCCATTTGTTTATCTCTTCTCACCCTCCTGCACTGCACACTGTGACCTCCTCTTACTTGTCGGGGAAATAAAACCCACGCCATGAACTCCACACCCACACACACGTACACACTCCACCCGACTACTAACAGATTCAGCTCGGGAGACTTGTCTTCCGAGGTAGACGATGTCGATCCCAACAGCCTTCCGCCGGCGGCTCGTCCCATCCAGGACCAGCCAACGAAGCCGCTAGCGGCCAGCGGTGGTCCACCGAACATGCCACCGCCCCCGGCACCGGGTCAACCGGCGGGAGCCGCTCCGGAACTCTCGCTGAGCTTTGGTGCCGGCAAGGCACCGACCACGGCCGCTCCTGCTCCGCCGCGAGGAGTCAGTGCTCCGACCAGTCCGGCCAAGTCGCGTGAGTCCCTGCTGCAGAGGGTTCAAAGCTTGACCGGCGCTGCCAGGGATCAGGGCGCCTCTATATTGGGTACGAAATTGAAAGGATATAAAGGGGAATCACCTACACTCAGAACAAATATACTTGTCATACCAACAGACTCTTCAGGAATCATGAAGTCATTTCAAGTCGTATATTTTAGGGGATTTGAAATCCTTCTCTTCATAGTCGAAGTAGTTACATCTTGCGTTATTTGTAGATTAGAATTTACTTACTAAATGCTTAACTTGTTCCGCAGGTCATATATAATAATTAAAGGTATTTTCTTGGAAAATATTTATAAACAAACTTCATTTCCTTTTCGTCCAATCAAGATTTAAATATTAAATCCTGATTAATAAACTTAATACATTCCATAAAAGTATTAACTTATTTATGTAATATTAAACTGCCGAATTCCCTTTAAAAACAAAATATATATCTTACCAATTTTTAAAGATATTCAAGGATACTAAACAATAAATATTAAATACTCTCAAAACCCTGTTGAAACCCAGTATTTATTGCTCTTCTCAAATACTACCTAAAACTTAATAGTCCTTTGGCAAAAAAGAGCTCTTGTCTTCTGAGTGTAGGGATTAACTTATGGCTTCTGGACATTGGTCTCGACTGACATCTCTCCCCCAAACAAAAAAATAAAACAGGAGCTGCGGTCCAGAGTGCCACACAGCGGGCTCCGACCTTCAACAAGGACAAGTACTTCACGCTGCTGGTTCTCGATGACCAGAACACGGACTGGTCCAAGTACTTCCGCGGCAGGCGACTGCACGGTGACTTCGACATCCGAGTGGAGCAAGCGGAGTTCAGGGTAAGTAGCAATATACGAGTACTCTTCGCATTCCTCATCCGGTAATCGGGCTAATTACTATGTCCCACGGCAGGACATCACGGTGGTATCCAGCGCGGACACCGGACCGGTTGTCACCATGGCTGCCTATCGCAGTGGAACTCGGGTGAGTTATAGTCGGCACTAAAAAAAATAGTACATTTTTAAGTCTAAAGAGAACTTATGATAATTTCCTTTACACTTGGAATATGAACCTTTTTTTGAGAAGAAAATATTTGTTTCCCTTTGAAATTAATCATTATAACCTAGCTAAATATTATCCCTTTTAAAGTAAGAGTAAACTGCTTTATTTTTGGGTAAATATTTCACATGATTTTAGCCCCTAAATTAACCCTTTTACAGCCAACATGTTATGTCTTAATTAGGAGCCATTTATTTTTTATGAGTAATAGTTTTTCGCAGTGCGCCCACCTGGGTTGTTTGCGCTTAATTAGTGCAATGGCAGTGTCCGGCAGTCCGGGAGATACGAGCTACTATCTACTCGGGGTTTTTATTGTCCCGCCTGCACTCTGCTGAGTAATGGAGACATTGAAGGGGACTCTCGGATGGGTCTTTAGGTGGCCAGCTGGGCGTGCTTAATCCACCACCCAAGGAACACTTAGGCACTGACACAACAGTCTATCAACAGCCTTTGACCGCTTTCCATTTTCCCCATTTTTTCCTATTTGCGTAGCTCTGAGCTCGACACTCTGGCGCTCCATTTCCACTTGTTTATTTCAAGTCGTTTTGTTGACTTTACGATGCTGCCATTGCATTTGCGTGTGTCACTGGTCATAAAAGACACTTGTAGACGTACAAAAATACTCAGCCGAAGGGTAATGATATGGCGACACACTTGTGTCGGCCAGGAAATTAGACGCCCGCTGGATTACGGATAGAGAGATTTGGAATATAATAAATTTATAAAGAAATTTAATGCTCTTAAAGGAAAATTGCCACAGAAATCGATCTTATGATAGAAGAATTTTATAAAAATTTTACTTGGGTAATAAAAATAGAGTTTTTATGAGTCCTCAAAAATAAGTTACGTATTGTCATTTGGGAAATGGGAATAATTGTTGGTTAAAAATAAATATTTACTTCGTTTTAAATAATTAAACGCGTTTAAGCATTGAATTTTCATTGTAAATTTTTAAAACAATTCAGAAACTATTATTTAATAATTGAATTATTTATTATTGTACAATTATTTATTTAAAAAACAATCTATTTTCGAAATAACTTGATTACTGCGCCTAAAAGTATTTTGCAGAAAATTTCTACTGCCCAAATAGTGCGGTTAACAGGTGGCGCCAGTTCATCATAAAATAAAACTGGTCTTCATTAGTATTTATATTTATTTATAATAATTAGTTGAAATATCAAATCATAATCATCTCCCTTAATTAAGCAAAGAAAACACCTTCACTTACAAATATTTATTTTTATTTGTCGTATTTATCGTTTAAAAAATTACAAAAGAAACGTTTTTTAAGCGTTTTGCATTCTACAATCTAAGTGAGTTTCTCTGTTTATTAATTAAAACCCTTAAATTTTCGTTTGGAATATCACACCGAAAAAAAAACAGGTGGCGCGCTCTTTCCGACCGGACTTTGTGTTGATCCGCCAGCCGCCGCGTGACGGATCCAGCGACTTCCGCTCCACGATCCTGGGCCTGAAGTACGGCGGAGTGCCCAGCATTAATTCACTGCACTCGATCTACCAGTTCCAGGTGAGGTTTCGCCGATTTCAAATGTGTCAGGGGTTTATCCAGGATTTTATTTTCAATTTCTGTTGCAGGACAAACCCTGGGTGTTCTCGCACTTGTTGCAGCTGCAGCGGCGCCTGGGACGCGACGGCTTCCCGCTGATCGAACAGACATTCTTCCCCAATCCACGCGATTTGGTAAGTGAACATTAAAGGCTAGACACTAATTAAGTAGCTGCTCGGAGCCGGTTACATTTTCAAAAGCATCAATTAATAAATAACACATTAGGCATAACGTACGTATTAAAGCTCTGGACAGAGAGAAACGGGATAGCGTAACAAGGGAGCGGATTTGAAGGGAATTACCGGAGCACCCGGCTTATGGGTTGCTCCTACACTTTCTGTAGAGCTGTGTGCGTCGCCAGTGGCAGCGGGAGACAATGCCGTGCTTAGTATTAACCTTGTGCGGCATGCAGGCACTGAAGTCCGTCTCGCACTTGGCGAACGGCGACCACCGGCACATGTCCGCGTAGTTTGGTCCCTTCAGGCAGGCATCACGGAAGCAGGGAGAAACCTGAGGGGTTAGAAACCAAAGATTTAATAGGGAATTGAAATGAGGATTCCACCTTCTACCCACCGTGCAACTGCAACTCTTGGCATAGCCGCCGCTGAAGCCATGGCGCTCTATCTTGGTCATCTTTGTGTACTCCTTGACGTAGTGGCAAACATTGAGTGCCGGCATCTTTCCGGCTATGATATACACCTTGCCGATGTCCAGCTTCAATCCGCACATGGAGTCCGCCAGGGGAGTGGCCAGGCGACCATCACGCAGCATGCGCCGTGCCTCGGGAGTGGCCTAAAGCACAGATATTAGTTTTCATTTTCACTCTAAGAAAAACCCTTGGGAATCTGTGTTTCTCTCGGTGTAACAAGCGACAATGTCATCTGCTTACCTTGTAGGTGCGCTTGAGTTGCACTTTGTAGGTGGATTTTCCGGGCTCAATGGTGTCTGATTTGCGAAGGACTCGCAGCTGCACAACTGTCGGTGAAAGCGTTGGCATTTATTTATTGAATTCTCTCAGGGAATTCGCATAGAGTATATGAAATAACTCACCGTAGTCTGCCTGACAGAAGTGCGTTTGGGGATGGGTGGGATAGCAGGAACAGGCATCCGCTGGGCGCCCGTAAAACGCAAGGACAGCAACCAGGACGAGCGTCAATAAACCCAAATGCTTTCTAAAATCCATGGCTGCGAGCTGATAAAGTGACTTTATGTCGCCGCCAGTGGGTCTCCGGGATTAACTGTAATGGGAGAGGAAAATTGAGAAAATTGTGTGATTGCTTTTTACGGCGACAACAATGTTTTAATGGGGAAATCGGAGGGAGGGAGGGAAATAAGGGACCTGAAGGTCACTGGGAGATTAATTATGCCCGTCGTCGCACTTATGTCATTCAATGCTTATCAATGGAGGCCAGCTTCTCGCCAGCAAGCCAGCCAGCCATCAATCCACTGCTCAATTATGCATATAATATATTACACATACGCCTTGTATGACAGCAATTAATCGCGCCTTCTGTCACAGGCACGCACAAGCCGGGATCATCAAGAACATTATGACAGACGTTTTCCACTTTATTTATTTATTCCTACTAAATTGGATTGGGATAAAGCCGAAGATGATGCTTCAACGTCTGCTTTCGTCTATATCTCATTTCTCATTCTTATGCCAAAAGCAGCCAATTTAGAATGCATAAATCTCATGAAAGTAGTTCAATTGCCAGAGCATTTCAATTGAAAATTGTTTATGGGAAATTCATAGAAAACTTGAGACGCACAAATCGAAACGAAATCCATTACAAAACCGCACGCTGGATATATGTTAGATGCACTCGCTACTATACATATATGGGTGTAGTGTATATAGCGCAGAAATATTGTATAATATCGAAAGTGGCAGGGGCAAGTAATCAGCTGCAGCTCTGCCTTTGCTGTGCTGTCGAACTGATCGACGCAGATAGGCAGGTTCCATTCCTAGCAGCCATATGCCTGCCGCCAGCCTATCTCCTCTGCTGGATGCACATGCTCCACAGCTCGGCAATGTGGCAATTAAATTGAAATAAAATTGAATTAAAAGCATTTTGCGGAAAAGCCACTGGAAAACATACGCACCAGCGTGGTAAACGTGCCACGAAAGGGGTAAGTGGGAGGTCGCGAGCTATTGATTGAATGCAAGCATGGCGGGCAGGCAGGAGTAATGCATCAAACTATTTATTAAGTGGCAGTCCAAGTGGCGGCCAGGCAAGCAGACGCGCTGACTAATGGGTTAAACTGGCACACACACTTGGAAAATGAGACTTCCAAATATTTGAGAGCATTGTTTTGTATAATTGATAGCCATTTGAATATATATTATTGATTTCTAAATTGAATAAGATAAAAATTCTATTAAATTTGCCTTCATTAAATATTTATTTTAAATTATTGAAGCGTTGAAAAGAAATATTATTGAGTTGAATTATTTTTGCTTGGATAAACACAAAAAATATCTACGACAAAGAGCTTTCTTGGCAATAAATATATTCTGACAAAACTAAGAGCTGTTTATTTCCTTGATATTGTTTAAATATATTTAAAACTATAAAGGAAAAATAAGGAAAATTATACAAAGAGTTGTTTCAAGAAACTTTATTCAATTTTAAGGTTCTTGCCACTAATCTGTGTATAATTTTTCCCATTTCTTTTATAATAAAATAGCAGTAACTATTTCATTGTTTTCCTACTTAAGAAAATGATTTCTTTCTCTGTAAAAATAAATGCATAAAGACTGGAGTAAAGTTTTAATGTCATTAGCCTTGATAATCAACTTAGCATTTGATTATTTCTTTGAAGAGGATAAATATAAATGTCTTCAGTTTGTCATAAGAGAAAAGGATGAGGGAGGAATTATTTATTGATTCAGTTCACAGTTAAATTATGTTAGTTTTAATATCTTTAAGATTTAAATGCATTTCATAGCATATATAATATCGATACCCAGATTATATAGGTAATTCTCCAACTTATCAATGACTTGCTAGGAGTAAATGTGTCTTTAAATTTAATTTTTCTCTTAATGCCCTAGTAAGATAGCTATCTGACTTTTAATTATACCAATTATCACTCTCCTTAATCTTGTTAGCTGAATATATATATTTACAACATTCAGCAATCAAATGTCTAAATAAAGGTGACAGAGAAGACAGTGTCGTAATGTCATGGGAGAATTTCTCCAAGTAGATGGAAAGCAGCTCCCCATGTTTTCCTGTCTTTTCTGTGACACTTTGCCCGGCAATTAACGGCGCGGATTTGTTTAACAAACACGCCGACAACTCGGCAACTAGCAACAACAAAAACGATAAAAAAAAAAACTAAAGAAAAAACAAACAAACAAACAGCCGGCCAAGGAGCAACAAAAAACTGGCACACACACACACACACGAGCGGGAAACGTCATCAACGTTTAGCAGATAAATCAACTCGAGAGCCAATTGGCAGCAAGAAAAGCGTTTCAGAGGCGTTCGAAAATTCGCACGATTTCATCTGAGACGGTTTTCTTTCCCCCCGCTCTCAAAGGCCTAAGTCGCCTTATTTATGTATATATGCACACATGTCTGAATGCACAATTAGCGTGGCTATATATCAGGCAGGCATAGTTTAAAGCTGGCCAGGACAGCGGCAGCAGGCTGTCAGCGTTGTTTTGTATTCAGTTTTTTTTTGTGTTGTCTGGGAAAAGGGAAATGCTGCCGTGTTTGTTGACAAGCTCAGCACATGTCAATTAAATGTTATATATTATGGCACACGGCTATGTAGCTCTGGCCTGCCTGCCCGCCCCAAAAAACAAACGTGCTGCATTCGACGTCACTTCACGCCTCGTCTACTGGTTGACACACTTGTCGGCTGCTCTTGGCCGCCGCTCGTTTTGAAGTCTTTGTGTCGTCACCATCATCGATGTTGACACTTGACACTGCCTTCAATTTTGAGCGACTGCCATCCAATTATGCGGGCCACCACCAATAGGAACAGCAGCAACACTAAGGCCAAAGGCAGGGCAAACAATTTCGAAAGATATTGAGTCAAATATCGGCTCGAGTTCAATTAGCATTGATTTCTACCCTGCCCTCAGGCCACTTTAAGAATGTTGACAAGCTGAAGAAAAATGTAAATAAATAAAAAATGATCAAAGTGGAATACTTATTTGGAAATGGTTTATCTTAGATATTTAAAATTTCAGAAAATTATTCATAGGAGAAATATAGAAAAATAGTCATCAGCTAAATTATTATACACTTAAATATTCCTAGAATTTTAATATGTCCGCTACAACTGAATGTTTTCTTTAGAAATATTTTTATAGGCTATTAATATAAATATATTATCGGGAAATATACCTCTTAATTAAATTTTAAATATTCGTTCTGTATTTCAAAGAATTTTTAACATTATTTGCCTCAATTAACTAAGAAAATAATTATATTTCCTATATTTCAACTTTTAAATGTCAAAAAAGAGCAAGCCTCTAAGTTAATTTAATTTAATTTAATTTTCTTTCATTTGCTGACATTTTCTTTAATTGTATTTGCCAACAAATATGAACAATAATTCCATTGATTACAAAATATATATAAATTTATATAAACATCAATATTTTGGTGTTATCAAATGACTAACATTAATAAAAATGAATAAATGAATGACAAATATATTATCAATACTTCGCCATTGATTGAAATATATATTTTATATAAATTAGTCATTTGTATATACTTATTTATTACCTAAAAATGTATATAATTTCTTAAAGAACTTGATTACCTTTTCCCCTAGTAAAAGTTCTTTATAAATAAACCAATTTAACATTCGCTTCCCTTGTTGCCATGACAAATCTCATTGTTTACAATTTGTATGCTTGAATTAAGGCAACGGCTCCTCATGAAATTTAAATCATTGCCAAAAGCATCAGCAATTTTGAATTATGCAAATTGTATGATTAACACTTTGGCCAGACGGGTAGACAGGTAAAAGCCAAAGCCGAAGAGATTTCCCAGGTGAATTCAAAGGGATTGGCTAAGGTCAGACGTGAAAAAGGCCACCGCAGACCAGAAAATAAAAACAAGAAAGTAAGCTACAAAAATAAAGGATTTTCGGGCTTCCAAACTAAAGCAGCTAAAGCGCTTTGGGCTGAGCTGGGTTTTGGCTACACTCCTTTTTTTCTGTATTTTTGGATGGACGTGGCTCGTTGGGTAAAAGCCACATAATTAATGCGATTTTGGTTGTTGCTGTTTTGGCGTTTTCCGAAAGTGGAAAATCCGTGAAGTGGCCCGGCCAATGCTAGTTATCCGTCGAGAGTTTTGCTTTATGAGCACTTAATTGCGCCCATTAATGGCTGCTAATGCCGCGTAATGTGTGTCCGGACCCCCAAAAAGTATTGACACCACTCTGCCAGCCACAAAGGAAAACAGTATGCCGGAGGGGAGAACCACATTCATACCTAATTAGCGTTTTGTGCCCAATTGTGTCAACTTGTATATACATATATTTCTAGCTTTGTTTTTAGCTTCAGATAGCAAAGATTGCAGATACTTGGTGCAAAATGCAAGCAAATTGTAAAGATTTTCACATATACTATATAGTACCGTCGGTAGTTCTGGGTGATAAGATAATAATATCTTTTATGGACAATATTAGATACAAATTACAAACAAAAGCTAAAAACTTTAGCTTTTCAGGGCAACAAAAATAAGAATTAAATCTTATTCCCTATTTATTATAAATCTTTTAATAAATACAACCCATAAATATACATTTAAACTTCACATTTTTCGTAACTGTTTGCTGTTTATATATTTTTCCAATGATGATGTAAATGCTCTTAGTAACAAAATAAATATTTAAAGAAAGTACAAGTACTGAGTAACCCAAAATTCGGATCGAATGACATTATGTTTCGTCGCCTTTATTTTCAGCGGTCATTTACTTTTCGATATTGCTTTTTGTGTGGCAATTCGTTGTCTGTCTGTTTGTTATTGCTGATTGACTTTCTAAACAGTCGGGAATATGGGTTCGTAATGGGATCGAACTGCGCAGTATTCTATACGTAACTGATATATTTCCATATATATTTCTAGGGAAATCTGCTTATCAGGTAGAACCCTAGATATAGGCAGTATCTCTCTATTAAATTAAGTAAATACATTCGCCTTGTAGCTGGGAAAACATGCCATGGAGCTGACTTGCATGTTGAACTTGTGCTTTTCTCCCAACTTTTTGTTTTTGCCAATTTTCATAACGATGCTGAAAAACTTTCTTTGGCCTGCGGCATTTCTAGCTTTTTTTGGTGGCGGCAGCCTTTGCAACAATGGAAGAAAATTAAGGAGAAATATCAAAGTCACGATCGGGCACTGGGCAATGGGAATGGCCATAACCATAATCAGCATGATCAATGCTCTGGCAAAAGGCGGCCCAAACAAAGAGGTTCCCGTATTTTGATTAATGCCGCAGCTTGCACTTTGACCCCAGCTTTGTTGGCTTGTATTTACTGCCAACCCAGCTCTCAGATGAGATAAACATCCCCGGTATTGGCATTTACATGCACTCGGCGACACCTGTGCCACCACAAACTCAGTGGAATATACATAATTAAGCGTTGGAATTCGAGTTGATAAGAACTAGTGATGCACTCGGGGAAAATCTACAGGAAATTGTGTTATTTTTATTGTAAGAACTAGCTAAAATATATATACTTTACTTTGTGGAAGATATTAGCAAAAAATTAAGTATGTAAAAGTAACAACTTGCCCTGCCTTTATTTATTTAAATGAGAAGCAGCCTCAACTTGTGAAAATTATCACGTTCCTAGACAGTTTTCTCTAGAACAAATGTATATATTATATTTTGTTTAATTTTAGTGCCATTTTCAGCTTATTTTGTTATACAATCAGTGCGCCACATTTTCTTCAAGTGCTCTTCTAATTGAGTTGCCCGGCGAGATGCATTCGCTCAGCGGTTGACAGCTCCATTCAGGTGTAAGGTGACGAAACCGAATCCGAAACGCCGGCTGGCAGACAACTATGCTCGGAATGTTTATGGCTTACGCCTCATTAATTCATGCAATGCCCAAGTGTGCCAGCAGCTCCTGAGCGATGGCATCATTATGCCGAAAATAAAATCTTACGCAGCTACGCAGCCTCTTATTTGGCCACTCAATGCAACCGCCACCGGGTCGAGGTCTTCGTCCTCATCCCATGAAAAATAAACAGAATAATTTGCAAAAAACCAAAACCGAAACAGTTTCTACCCAAATTCGTCACGTTCGGCAGGCTCACATTTAGGGTTTTGGCTGCAAAATTAAAAAGCGAAGCAATTTATGACACAAATCGTCTTGCGGCGGCATCTTGAGTAAATAAACCAAAAAAATAAAAAATAAAATCGCCCAGAAGGCATAACGAAAGATTCAATTAAAAATGCTAATGTGTCCGAGGGTAAACAAAGGTCCTGAACTGACAAAAAATAAGGATAAACAAGAAAGCAATTTTGATGGGAAGGAACTTTGAGGATAAAAGAATATTAAAATCATTTCTTAGATTTATGAAGTAAATTTTAAAGAATTAAAATAGAATTTGAGTTGCTAAAGAATTAAAAGTTATTCCTATTCTCATGTTTAATCCCCACTTCAGTATAAAATATTATTTTCTCAGTGCCCTTAAATGGGTTGAAGAAAGAATCCAAGGGTCTGAAGCCTTGCGATCGCCCAGACTCGGACCCAGGGTCGCCTTACATTGCAGTTACTGGGCCATAAAAATATAAATTTTTAATGAGCTCTCAGCCCCAATACTCTGGACAATTTATGCATGTGCATATGCAACGACAAAATAAACAAACAAATGTATGTATGAATGTTTGCTTGTTTGCAAATAATCAATGTGGGGTCCGAATACAATGGGCTTCAGTGTGGGCCGAGTTTTCACTATCAAATTGCAATATTTGCATAAAAATCAATAAAATGTTCAAATAGCAACGCCTGACAGTTTAATTAAATGTGTATTAAAGAGATTTCCTGTTGTGCGCCCAGCTATGGCTTTTCGTCAACTCGAATGATTTATTTCTGCATTCCGAGCTCCATTCAAGTCACGCCGGGTGACAGAGCTTGTCGGGGAAATTAAGGGAAGGACAAGAAAAACAGCCCAGCCAAGTGACACAATGGGACAAATTGACGGCTCGTGGCCCACACACAAGTCGAGGAAGTGGAGGAACTCTGAGGAGCCTCGGGGAACTCTGAGGAATCTCGGGGAACTCGGATACCAAAAAGAAATCATCGTCAATAAATTGCCGGCCGACTTGAGAAATTTACGCAATAACCACAACTGCAGCAGGAAAAAAGGCGAGCAAATAAAAATATTAAAGATGAGGGAGACAAGTTATTAATGGCCAGGGATCCCAAAGCCTCTTTGTCACAGATTTCTGCTTAATTGTACAATAATATTTAATTACAAAATTTGCACAGCAAAAATTATGAATATGCCGCGGATGAGCCAGCCAGCCAGGCAGTGGGTGTGTCGTCCGAATAAACAATCCCAAACAAATGTATCTGTACCCGGCGAGTATCTGTATCTGTATCGGCCGCCGTATAAGGCAACTCACATCTTTTTGGGGCTTTAAAAGCCTGCGTCCGCCGAATATGGCAAATTGAATGATGTGCGAGGGAAAAGTCATAATCAACAATCGCAATCATTCGCTGTGACAATTTTATTTACCGCACAAAGCTTTTATGGGGCTCTGTGGCTGAGCTCAGTGCGAAATCTTAGTAGAGCAGCCACCGCATTGATCGGATTTACATTCTCGGAATTGTTGAAATAGGTAACCGGGTTTGATTTCAGACAATAAGCTATTGTGGTTAAGGTTTTTTATTTTAAGCGCCATATGGCAATATGAGCAATGGGAAAGTAAACATAAAAATCTAAAATGAGCTCAAAATAAAGTGTAGCAAATAATATATAATAAAATAGTTTAAATTCTTTATAATAATAAAGGAAATAGAGTGAAGGGAATGGTTTATGTTTGGCATGCAATTTAATTACAATTAAATTGAGGCGAAATCCATTACATTTCCAAAAAGAAAATGGTTTAACTTTTGCTTTCCCTGAATTCTAATTTGTCAAGTATTTTGATTATTTAAAAACATAATTATTAGTTTGTTAAGTCCCCTAAAACAATTTCAAAAAAGTCATTAAAATACCCCACAAATACACCCCTTTAAGCACCTCCATATCATCCAACTGATAATGCCGTGAAAATAAAAGTCAGCTCAGCAATTTGCCGAACATTTCCCAGAAAAGCAATACAAATACAAGCTCATTTAAATGGCGCACAAACAGCAGAAAAGCCAACAGTAAAGCCAAAGTCAAATGAAGGAAAAATTATGAATATCCATGCGAAACAATGTCATGGGAAGGCAGGCAACACAGCAAAAGAAAAGGGGGAATGGAAAAGCACTTGAAATGCATTTTCACGCATTTTCCCCGAGGCGGCGGCCTCACCGATTTTTCTCCGCCCCTTTGGGTATTCGCTTATAAATATTTTATAGGTTTCAGTATTCGAAAAAGGAAAAACCACACGCAGAAGCCAATACTTTTAATGTGTTCTCATCATATTTTTAGACATTAAATGGCCAATGCCAAAACACACATGACGTATGCGTAATATGGAAATACCTCCCACTCGGCCAGAACTTTCCTTTACATCCAGCAAATATTACAAACTATATATACTATATATCACTGATATGACTGGGGAGGAGGGAATTACACAACCAGACGACTTGTGTATATTTTTTAATGACTGCAGTTTGTTTACAAATTGGCGACATTAAAAACTATTAAGACGAACCGAGAGGCGCAAGAAGAAAACTTGGTTCGATCCAAACAAGCAAATAAAAAAAAATTATAAATAAACGCAAATAAATAGAGGCAGTGTGTGTGTGCGTGTGTGTGTTCTGAGTTGGAAAACTGTGTCGCTGTGTCAGCGTCGTCGCATATGAAACGAAATAAAAGTTTTTCCCCGCGCGCGCGTTTTAAATAGCCCGAAAAACGCGCGCATGTCGCGCCTGTGTCGCGCGTTTTGCATACCTTCCATTTGAGGCTTCTAAATGCCAATCGCTTTGCTACAAACAACTCTAAAGTTAAAATGAAACTAAATAAACAGAGCCCGGTATTTTTAAATGACACCCAGCAACTTGTTTAAGTGGAAAATTTGTTCGTTTTGGGTCTATCAACAGTCAGGGCAAGTGTTCATAGGCCAAAAAGAACGAATTTTCTGTTTAAAGAATAATAAAAATTTTAAATTATTTAAAGTTTTCGAGAAAAGCCTTAAAATAATTAATTCCCTGAATAAATAGAATATGGAAATTATGATCAACTTAATGCAAAGCCGTTTATCACTTTACAACTTAACAGGAATCATCAGTAAAGTACTTCTTTATTATTTGAAACTATTATTTTGTATTAAATTAATTTTTAAATAAAGTTAACTGAATATAATAACAATTTTTTTAACAGAAAAACAATGCACACTATTTTCAAGCTCTTGAACATACACACAGCTTTTATTGAGTATTTCTAATAAAAGAAAATGATTCTTAATTATTTCACTTATTATAAATTTTCCAAAACAAAATCCCCACAAATAAAATCTATAAAAAATAAACACATTTCTTAATTTTTACCTTTTCACAACGTCTGCTTAGTTAAAACAATGTACACTTCCTGGCTGTTGGACACTTGAACCCGTTGGGCACAGAAATGATTTAAATTCGGGATTGTAATTTCACTGGCACTCGCATAAATCGACTGCACTTGATCTTATATATCTTTCGGATCGCGGGCTTTCTTCTCCGGCGAAGATTGTTTTCTTCCAGCTCGCTGCGCTTGCGGTTCTGCACTGAATCGCCAAGTTTGAAGTGAAAAGATACAAACCCGAATCGGAATCGGAAAACGAACGGCGAGCGATTTTCACTCAACTTTGCTCGGGTCTTGAGACTTTGAGTGCTTCCACTCGATCGGTCGGTCGGCCGATCAAAAGCGCCATAAATTCCCCACAAATGAGTGGAAAGTGAGTGGATCGCTTGGCGATTGCATTTTTCTGTGCATTATTTTACCTTGGCAGCTTTATTAATTGCGTGCACGGGTCTGGTTTATGCCGAGAGCACAGAAGTACGAGAGTATCTCGTAGATACATGGCGCCACAACTAAATACTAGCTGCGGAGGGGAGCACAACATAAAAAGAGAGATCACCACACGAAACCACAGAAAATAGCGCATCTGTCAGGCCGCAAATCAACTAATAATTTAGCTTATGCTGGGCTCTGTGAACTCGACTTCCTATAACCACTTCCTATTCCCCTGTGAGATCCCATGTGGCGCACACACGTGCTGCTTGGGCTACCACGCTGCCCCATGTCATGCTTCATACTCCATGCTCCACCTACAGCACGTTGCCATAATCTGCATACTATCCATGCTGCCGGCTAACGCCAGGGCAATGGAGATGTAAGCACTGGGAGAAAATATCATACATTGGGATAAATATATAAATAAATATATATAAGAAATAGTTTTGTATTTAATAAAGGCATTTCTACATTTTTTTACTATTTATAAAATTTAAAATCATGCCTAAACTTACGCATGAAATGATGTTCTTTAATTTTGATTAAATTATTATTTTAAAAGAGCTTCAAATGGTAAAGCAAATCTTGTTCCTAATTTAAAAAAAATAATCTTAAGCTTATTTCAAAGTATCTTTAGCACTTTTCCTTTGACTTTTAGCTTCAGAATACCTTAAGTTCTAGTCTGAAAAAAGTGTTGAATACTTTAGGCACCCAAAAACAAGTCCTTTTTTGGGTTTGATGCATCCAAAATCCACTATATGTTAATACTTTTCAAAAACTATTACAAAAACCCATAATAAACCCCCATAAATCTTATTAAACATGTAAATTTCCTCAGTGCTTTTCCTCTTTGCACTCGTATATCGCTCACTCAACCAGAGCACCCCTCGGCCCATAACCCCTGCCCCCCTTTTTTACAGCCACCCGCTGCAGGGCGTTACGGATGCGTCACAGTACATATTTTAGGTTGGCTGATATAATACCGTGGAGCCCGATCAGGCCTCTAGACGGCGGCCACTCAAGCGGAATACGTAGCAGCTTCCAAGAATGCCTGCTATGCGGGGGTGTGACGTCTCACCATACACCATATATACATACATATATATAATATATAGTACGTCCGAACCCACATCCATCGCTGATATTTCATTGAGAAATTCTCCCTCACTCCCATGGTTTTTAATTCTGTCATCACGATACTGTCTCTTGGCGGCAATTGCGACAATTCTTTGGGCTGCGTCATGGTTTGTTATGGTTTTCCTCTGCTGCTTTCCGTATTTATGTTTTATTTTTAATTGAATAAACGACACAAGAAGACCCATGTGTTTACTTGTGATTTATCAGCTGCTTAAATATGGTCTCTGGGCGAGATGATTAACACGGGTAATCATTTGTCGATTTACATGTTTAAATATAATATAATAAGTCATGAGGCAGGCAATGTTACATCAATAAAATGTGAATTAATTATTAGTGGGCACTGAGCAGGGCCTGGCAGCTTTACATATTTAATAGCAATTTTGCATACACCATTAATAAGGGGGAATGAATTTTGAATAAATATATGGCTGACTAACGTTGGGATTCTGGGAAATTGTGAGGAAAATCAAAGAAAATTTCCATGGCCAGATTCGTAATCGGAACTCGAGCAAAAACAAAACAGAGGAAACTCAAAGTGGTTTTGGCACTTATCCAATGGATTCGTAATAATCAGTACCCCTGATTTCCGCAGCAAATAAAATTGCAAAAAAATAAATATATGTAAAAACGTAAAGAGCCTCAGAGCCATCATCGATGTATTGTAATATATAGAATGCAAATCAGACAGGGAGATACTGATGGTGATTGCCTTGGTCTCCAGCATTTCTCACGTAGAAAAAAAGGCTTGAAAAATTTAATAAATATTTATAAAATATGTAGCTTAAAGCAGAATATATAAATCAGTGCAAGAAAATAATTATAAAGGAACTTCTAATACCTGAATATTTATCTATAACATTTAAGTTATAATTTCTTATTTAAAAATATCATTTTACTTTCCCCAAATTATTAATAAAATATACATTTTCTCACCGTGCACTTCCAGTTCCAATTCACAAAGTTCCCCAGCGTGCTGAAGGCTGGACATTGCCACGGCGGAGTGGCCACCGCCCGGCTGGAGAACCAGAGCGCCCTGCAAGATGCCGCCGGACTGGTGAGCGGTGCCGGCAATGATTCGCATTGTTATTGCACCATTGAGCCCTACATCGATGCCAAGTTCAGTGTGCACATCCAGAAGATTGGCAACAACTACAAGGCATTTATGTAAGTGACCGCAGACAGCCAACCGCAGACAGCAATTCCCTCCACAATGCGGATGGGAATTGGTATCGAGTCGAGTGGTCCGACCTTGAGTTCGATTTCCATTTCGAATGAAACTGTCAGCGAACAAAAGCGGCCGCCTGGCAATTGGCAATTATCCGAAGAGTTCATTGTTTTGCCGGCCGAAATGCGGCAATGGGTTCAAAGATCTCTCCCTATTCATGGCATTATCCCTGCTTAATTTATTGTGCTCATTATGCTTTCGCTTTTCTTAAACCTAAAACAGGCGCAAATCCATCACCGGCAATTGGAAGACCAATCAAGGCTCAGCCATGCTGGAGCAAATCACCTTAACCGAGAAGTACAAAAGCTGGGTGGATGAGGTAAGTAAATTGACACTTAAAGACTTTTAAACTTAAGTTAAAGTAAAGTAAATTCCATTTAAATGTAACTTTAAGCCAGACACAATTTAAATTCCCGCTCACAAGACCGTTACTACCTCGCATTCTAAGCCAGGTCCGCCAAGGAAAAGCCATTCCCAAGCCTCAGCTCTCTGGGCCGTCGCATTTATCAAATTTGGCCAATCAATATGGCTAAGGAAAATCGCTTTAAATTATGTGCGGCATTTTGGGTGCACAATTTTGATTTTGGGCCGAGCTGCGATTATCCCCGAGGGGCCTTAAGGAGACGGAGAACCAAAGCCATAGACCAGAAATCATAGCCGACTGACGTCAGTCCTCCGTCCTCAGTCAGTGCCCTCGAGTGGCGGCACAGCTTTAATTAAAGCTTATGAATATGCAAATCGGATTTGAGCGATGAGGTAACGGGACTTGCTATACTCTCTCGCCCACAACAATCAATTCCTGGCAATGGGCGCCTCATAATTGCCATTTCCAAATGAAGTGCAAAGCATTTGGAAACACGGGAACCCCATTGGTTTTATCAAGGCCTCAGCTTAACTTCCTTTGAGTGGTGTCTGTGAGTCATATGAGGCACTATGTGCATTAATTAATTGCACTTTACTGCCGCTGAAATATTTCCCATTCATTCGTTAGATAAGACTGCCTGCCGGAGTCTTGAGTTACATGCCAAGAAAAACGATTTAAATTTTCGCTGAAAAAATGACACTGATAGGTTTTTTTAAAATTAATTTTTGTGAAATGTTTAGGGGAATAAATATTAGTTGGAGAAGAAAGAAAACTCATTTATTTATGGAGAAAACTATAGTTGAGCTTCAAGACTACATCATTTCATAAAATAAATTAATTTAAGCAGTAATTTGTTGTATATTAAATTTCACAGAAAAGAAAGATATTGTTTGGGTTTTGCTAATACATTTACAGTAAAAAAATATATATATTTATGGAAGAATATAAAAAATCTGTACAATTTAGAAGTCTTCTGATAAGTTCAAATATTTGTTCTAAGATTTTTTCCTTGCAATCCTAAAGATCTTTCAACTATAAAAAGTTTATAGAAGGAAAACTAAGAGCTTCAGTTTCCTATTTCTTTTAAATATTATATTCCCAGTATTATCAATACCCAAAATATATATTATTAAAATTCAGAAAACCAGATTTAAATGAATTAAATGCTGTTCTCTTAATCTAAAATACTTCCTGCATTTTCCAATTAATATCTGACAAACACTTTTCCTTAAGTGCACTGATAAGTGGGTGTTTCGTCAACATTGCGCGACGACGTCAGCGCTTTTCTGGGCAAGTCGGAATCGGAATCGGCATCGACATTAGCGTTAGCATTAGCTTTAATCAAAACAAACTGTGTAATTAAAACCGGCAGCAGCGGCAGCATAGGCGAAGCCCACACAGAAATGTTTGAGCCCGCTGACTGACTGACTGCGCTTGCAATTGCGAATTGCAATCGAAAACACATTTTGGGGTCATGACTCAGGCGGAGCTCTAATCGGATAATAATGCTCGCTGGTTTCCATTTCAGATATCCGAGCTCTTTGGCGGCATGGAGGTGTGTGGTCTCTCCGTTGTGGTGGCCAAGGATGGACGCGAGTACATCATCAGTGCCTGCGACAGCACTTTCGCCTTGATTGGAGATACCCAGGAAGAGGATCGTCGGCAGATTGCTGATTTGGTGTCAGGTCGCATGCAGGTGGGTGCAAATCTCTAGGAAATCAATATAGAAACCGACTTTTATGATTCATAATCCCTTCCAGAACGTCTGCCGGCCCAGCATGGCCCAGACTGGACCCGGCAAGCTGCCCTCCCGCTCCTCGGTCTCCTCGCGGGCCGAGAGTCCCACGGACGAGGGCATGGCACCCACTCCGCCGTTGCCGGCTGGCCCACGACCGGCGCCCATGGGTGGTCCTCCACCAATTCCGGAGCGCACCTCGCCGGCCGTGGGTTCGATTGGGCGGCTGAGCAGCCGCAGCAGCATTTCGGAGCTGCCAGAGGAACCCTCCTCCTCGACAGGAACAGGACCCAGCACAGTGGGTGGAGTGCGTCGCGACTCACAGACCTCGCAGGCTTCGAGCATTTCCTCGGTTTCCCGGGCTCCGGGACAGAGGCCGCCGCCAGCACAGACCCAAAGCTCGGTGGTGGAGGACGCCGAGGACACCATGAAGAACCTGAGGAAGACCTTTGCGGGGATATTCGGGGACATGTAGGAAATCGCTAACAAGAAGCGCGGCAGAACGGCCAGCGAGACGAGCAGCGGCAGCGGGCCGGGCAGCGTGCCCAGCAGCGCCGGACCAGGAAGCAGCGGCGGCGGCGGCTTTAGTGGCTCCTTCCTGGGCAAGCAGTTCTCGTTCGCCAGCGGTGGCAGCAGCAGCAGTGGAGCGGTGATCTCCACTCAGCCCACACAGGAGCCACCAGCTGCTCCGCCGGCGGCCAGCAGCAGCAGCGTTTCGGATAGCGGTACAAAAACTACGGATACGAATACGGATACAGCCGGAGCCGGCTATCAGCCGGTGACCAACTTTGAGCCACAGGAAAGGGTCAATCCCTTTGACAAGGAGCCGCACAAGTCGGCCAGTGGAGCCAGCATTAATACAGCTTCCTCCTCATCCTCGATGTCTTCATCCTCCATCTCGTCGCGCATCAATAGGAATGGCAATGCCATCAAGTCCCCGCCACCGCCGGCGGGTCCACCACCGCCGCCACCCAGCCATGTCAGTCATGTGAGTAATGCCAACAGCTCCAGTGGCTATAGGAACAGCTTCAGCAGTTCCCTGAGCAAAGACAAGACCAGTTATGGTAACTACGGCAGCAGCACCTCGGTGGAGACCATCACGCGGATGGATACGAACACCACAAACACGGGAGCCACGGCCACGGAGGCAGGAGAGGCCAGCGGCATTACGGCCATCACCAATATTAGCAATAGTGCAGGAGCAGGGACCATAGCTCCTGTGACAGGTGAGAGTTATCTTTAATATCTTTAATTTTTTGAATTAAATAATTGGATGCCATTTTCAGGTACCATTACCACCTCTGTCACCACCAACGACTGGAGAACTGCCATTGGCATGCGCTCGGCCAGCGTGTACAGCGCCCCGGCTGCAGTGACCACCACTGGCCTACCCGGAGACACCTCCGGCTATGATTCCAACTCGATTGTCTCGCAGGATGGCGGCCTCAATAATCCCAGCGATTTGCCCTCGTACACCCGGCCCTCGTACTCGCGATCCGAGAGCAATGGTAATTATCTAGCCGTGGGCGTACTGCTGGTCAGCCTGACGCTGCGAAAGACCTAGAGGATCATATATACCTACATATATATATATTATCATGCCATTTAATCTCATCATTAATCAGCTACACCCCCATATATGATATTTACATGAATATTTAGAGACCAACTAAGTGTAATCGATTAATCCCTAGCTAGCCAAGTAGGCAGCCGTGTCAAAGCCGTGTGTTAGCCAAATAACGAGAACCAATTAGGAGTTTATATGTGTTCATGATTTAGCCTAACTGCCTTTGCATTTCCTAGCTCTCGGGTTTTCTCCAAAAAGCTCAGTGAGTAAGCCAAATATTACGTATACGACATGTGAGCCGCTTTCAAGTGTTTGTAAGTCTCCTTCAGCGATGCTAAAACGCTTGCCTGCACACACACACACTCTCAAAAAAATATATATATACAACAGATCCAGTACAGTACAGTACACACTCGCTAGAGTGCACCGCAAACCTGAGTTCAGTTCTGGCTTTTTGGGCACGCAACCAGAGAAACAAGAGAAACAGAAACAGAAACAACAACAAATGCAGAAAAACTAACAACCAGAAAATCAAGAAAAATAACACCACAAGAGTAATCAAAGCTTTTAGTATAAAAAAAAAATTCCTTAGTAATTCTAGTGCAACCATTTTTTTTAGTTTTAGTGCGTCTGTGTGTGCGTGAGTGTGTGTGTTTAGCAGTAAATGTAGAGTTATCAAAAAAGATGAGCCTACCCCCCAAAAAGTTATCAATCAGTCCAAGAAAGGTATTATCCTTGCGAATCAGTTGGCATTTTCATTCACTAAACATATTGATAAAGCTTGGTTTTTGGTAACGCTCATTTTGCTCATCCTCCATCACCAAAGTCAAGTATCAAAATGTAAGAAGACGATCGAAAAAGTTATATTTTTTAACCAAGAAAAACATTTTCTTTATTGCTTTAAATTTTTGTGGATTTTCTGTATCTTAATTTATTTGTCTGGCTTTTCAATGTCATATTTTATTTAATTGTTACGTTGAAAATTAATAATATTATATTTTACTCCATTTTTACGTGATTTCACTCTTTTTCTAACCAAAAAACAAGTAAGGGAGAGTAAAATCAAAACACTTTCTTTATTACTTCATTTTTAAATTTTTTAATCATCTTTTATTCAAATTTTACTTTGTTTTAATCTTTGTTAAACAAAAAAGGAGTATCATATCATAAAGTCATTCTTAATTGTTTTTTTTTTTCTTTTTCTGCATCCTTATTAATTTTCCTAGCTTACTTTTATAATTTTTAATCAATTTCTTTAACTTGTTTCAGGCTTTAAAAACTTTAAAATGCCTCAAAAAATTATTTAAAAAACATACAAAATTAGTATTAATTACCCCTTTCGATCGTCTCCTTTATACATAAAAATAAATCTCCTTTATTGGCTCCACGTAGTGCTAATAATAGTCCTAAAGAAAAACTGCACCCACGCCAAATCGATGTGCACCCATAATAAGATATCTCCATAACCCCTCAATGATCTCCTACTAATTTCCAAACCCGATTCTTGCAGCCTCCAAGCAGTCAGATCTGGACCTGATTTTCGGCGACAGCAAGACCACACCAGCCTCTTATGGAAATGGCAAATACACTCGGGCCGCGGGATCCATCTCAGATGCCGACATGATCTTTGGCGGGCCGCCCTCCAACTACAAGACCGATCGCTTTGGGGCAGCCAAAAGCATGAGCATGAGCTCCAGCGGAGTGGGTTCCGGCAATGGATCCGGAGCTGGGGGATATAAGATCTACGACGGCATACAGAATGCGGCTTTCAGCGACTTTAGCGATTCCGGCAGTGTGAGCAGCATTGGATCGCACACCAAGCGCTGGAGCGCCAATCGGGAGGAGGATGACGAATTGGACTTGAAGTGAAGCTAAGAGAAGAGGAGCCATCACCACAGTCACTCACCAGACACAACACACACACATATAAGCAAACTATGGAAATCTATCTATTTTCTGCCTCTGAAGTTTCCTGGTTTCATGGGAATGAACACTAAGCATCCACACACTCGCTCATCTTTCAGTTACTAACTATCCTTTCTACTATCCCCTCATAACTCATAAGGATATTCATCCTCATCAGCAGTTAATGCTATGTAGACACTGTAGAACTCTACTAATCTATAAATATAACCACCAAAGCAACACAATAATGCAAAGCCCATTAGATAATGTCGCTGTCGATGACTTGACTGGTTTTGCAGCATGATATATGAATAAACGAGGAACCTATTTAATTACACACTTACTTAAAAGGCATTTTGAAAGATTTTCCAAAAAAGAAAATATACATACATATATTATTGAGAAGAATATTGAATTATATACCAAAAAAACATATTAAAACAATTGAGGAAAAGTATTCTGCAAGCGTATATTACATGTTGACATGGAGGAACTTTTAAATAAATCCAAATATTAATGAATTTGTTATATATAAACCAACATGAGACACGTATAAAATCCTAATACTATTTATATAAAATTAAAGACAATATGCGCAAAGTATAACAAACAAACGAGAATGTTTAATACTAATCAATATGCGGACATAATTATAATGGAATTACTATGAGCAAATGTTACATACCAAACACACAAAAGCTACTCACACACAAATTAAATGTTTATTACCACAAATATTATGATTATTATTACGATGTATTAGCAGTTGATGTTTACAAGCAAACATTCAAAAAGATAACGATTCGGGAGATGAGTATAGGAAAGATATGATATGGAAGAGTACCAACCACGACAAGCAATGTTAACCTAGGCTGAATAACGAACCAAACATATTCGAATATAGCGATCTATATAAATGCGGCTTAGTCGGTACGGAAAGCGAGTTGAGAACGGAAGAGCTGAAGGCGAATACTTAGATAATACTATATATATACAAATAAATAAATATTTATAAATGTTGCAAGCGACAACGAAGTCATATTAAACATTCAAAGTATACACAAAAGCTTAACTCTATGATTTAGCCACAAATGTTTGATGAATGTTCTTTCGTTACGCACATGTTTGAGCATTATTTAGAAGAGCAATAGACAATTTTACATATGTTATATATTTGAGAAAAATATAGTTACAATTGGGTTGTATATGTAATTCTCCTTCTCTTTTAACGACTAATTATTACCGTAGAGAATTTTAAAAGCAGATAAATACTTGAAATATTGTTACGTTTTTACCAACTCTCCTTGATTGTAGCTACAAATATTTGAAACTAAACAAATTTACAAACTATACAATGATATTTTTCACTTCATGCTATATCATTCTACCATCTCTCTACAAAATATTTCTATATTAAACTATATATATGTAAGTTGTAAGTGAATCTTTGGCTACGCGTACTTTCGTAATCGTAAACATCATCATTTTAATCGAACTGGCACATATTCACGAATGTTTTATAAACATATACATATATTTATAACGACAAAAAGGAAATGTAGAACAAAACGGAAAAGTACATAAATAAATACGGGCATCAATCGAGCATACATCACATACATACATATATCATGGCACTCGACCCACAGCTCTCACACACCCCATAACTATATCGTACATCGTACATCAAGGGAAACCGAATGTAATGAAAGTGCTGAAAACGTAAATTGAAATTCAAACGAAATACTCAAGCATAAAGCATATAACTTACACGACTTCTAATCTGTTGCAAAATATACCAAATAAATACTCGTATTATTGTGAAAGTATAGCAAAGATATATGTATTTATATGTTGTCTGTAATTGATTCACCTTACGCCCCTCCCCCCTCAGAGTCACCAGAAGAAAGCAAAGCCCTGAAATTTAAAAATATATCCCATTTGCTACTCACAAATCTATATATACTACAAAAATTAATCCAATGAACAGCAATGGCTAAGCGAACCCCCAAACCAAAGTAACAATAAATGAGTTGATGATTGATACAAAAGCAAAGACCCAAATTGTTTTCCACTCTACGCACAATTTCGCGTGCATTTACCTGCGGAATCGACTTAGCATTGACATTAGTGGGGAAATCCTTCTAGCGGAAAAACGACGGCAGCGGCAATCTTAGGCTGATGACACCAGGAAAAACACTCTCACTAGCTCTGTCTCTGATCCGCTTTTCCAGAGCAACGAGGCCTGCCAACATAATGTGCTTATACCTGCCGCTGATCTGCTCGACTACCTGCTGCATGGCGGAATTATATTAGCCATCTGGTGGGCGGCGATATATAAAAGGCTGATATTTTCCAGGGGCCAAGGTAGTCTTCAAACACGACACATCCGCTGCAGACACACGCGATCTTCAAGATGCCACAACCAGGCTGGGATTATACCATTGTCGCTCTTCTGCTGTTCATCAGTTTCCTGCATCTTTCCAAGGCGGCCAGCTATCCGCTTCAATCCTATGACTTGGATTCGGATAATGACACAATGAGCAACAATATCAGCGGAGAGGAAGACCTGGAAGTGGGTGAAGTCGCAATCACCGAAAGACCTTTCTCCTGGCTAAGAAATGCCAACAGCATGCTGGGCGGCACTGCTGGCCATGTGGTCATCCAGGTGGCCAAGGAGCTGATACATCGGTCGGCAGGAAACAGTCAAGTAAGTTGAGCAGGAGATAAAAATAGCTCAAAAAAAAGTAGTAAATAAATTTGTTTAAAATGTTAATTTTTGTATGGAAACTTTTAAAAATATTTATTAATTTAATCCCTCTGCCAATATCAATCACCTCTTTCCCACAGGTCCTCAGCCTGAATCTTACCAATCTGCTGATCATTATTTTACTGAAAGTCCTTATCTTTACGGCTGGCATGCTGGGAGCTGGACACTGGACTGGCTATGGCAATGCCTATGGTCGTTCTGCAGGCGGAAATTATGACTTTTCCTTGGGTCTAAATCCAGGAGATGATTATCTGATAACAGGATTTCTGGCAGCCCAAGGCACCGGCAAGGATGAGTGCCTCCAAGCAGCTTCCTGCGCCAGTCCCAATGCTGCCTACGCCTATGCAAGGGCAGGACGACATTTGTTGGGCCTCACAGAGTTAATTCAAGGGTAAGAAAATCCATTAAAAATATTTATAAATTATAAATTATAATAACAATAAATCATTTAACTCCTAGAGCTGCACCTGTGGAGAAACCTCGTTACTTGGATCTCATAATCCTCATGGAGAAATCCGCCCACCATGGCTATCGGGGAGACAACTGCAATACCACCTACAAGTGCGATGGAATGCTTTGATTTCACTTCAAACAAAAACCATATTTATGTACCAATTAAAATGTATATTAAATCATCAAGTTGTAGTACAAAACAAAGTGCAGGTTAGTGCTCGGTTAGCTGCTTGTGGTGTACAGTCTCAAATGGTTCAGCATGGAAATCAGATTAGTTGCTAAATATTTTAACTAAGCTATGTCTATTATTGTGTCTACTTCGGTTGTCCCTCGTCTGATCCTGGCTGGGGCTTAACGCAGGATGTTACGGTCCACGTTGAGCTGCTCCTTGCCACCGGTGATGGCCTTCACGAATTCCGGGTAGTGCAGCAGCCCGTCGTTGTTGTCATCGGCAATAAGCAGGAATTTGTCAATGGCCTCTGTGGGAGGAGAGAAAATAAAACAAATATTTTATTGATAAAGAAAGCTTTTGTTTTAAATAAATTAATAAAGTAATTTTGGGTTTTCACTGGCAAGTAAGGTAAGTAATAAAAAACAAATAAGGTTACACATTGTTTACCTATAAAGTGCTCCAACTCATCGGTGGCATTTTGCAGGTATTCATCCCGCTCACTATTCTTGAAGTAGTCATAGTTGTGATGCATGGCAGACTGAATCATCTCCAGGCCATCGAGTGCATTGTTATTGTCATTGTCATGGGCCTAAAGTTAAAAATAAAGTTTATAGAATTCACTTTTTTAAGAGTTCCCAATTATTCACCTTAAACATGTAGAAGATTTTCTCCTCTTCGCTCATATCCTCCAGGCTGGCCTGAACTCCCATGTCCCTCAGGTCATCATCAATGCGACTGAAAAATAAGAATTTATTTAAATATTTTAATAAACAAATAAACTAAGCTTCCTAAGATACTTTCCAGTTTTTCCCAGAATTAAATTAATAAAATCTCAATGACCCCAACCCCTCAACCCAACTCACTGCTCCTCATGGGTAAGATGCTGGTCCACTCTGCGGGTCTCGCCCCTGGGATGATGAGGTCCCCGCTTCACCGCCAGAGTGCCATCAAAACTCTGGCTAAAGCTGGCAATGCAGATGATAAAGTTCAATAAATTAGAGAAATTGCACATTTTGTACATTCCGCAAAAGCTAAAACTCTGTGTGTTGTGTGTTGAATTGGATATTTGTGTATTTTTCTTTTGCGGGGTGGGTTTCAGTGACTGTCAAAAGTGACTATCAAAGCGGTTTTCCCATGCGCAGGCGCTGGAAATGTCAAAATTCAAATAACATAGCAACCTTGGCGGCAAGTGCCAAGAGTTTGTTCAATAGAAATAGCCAAAGTTAAATCAGTATCGTCTCTAAAGACCACAAAAAAAAGCGTTCAAGTATTTGTTAAATTTCCAAAAATGTGCGAGACCTATTGCGATAAGTTTGAGACCTTCAATCCGGAGGTTGAGTTCTTGAAGTTCCAGAAACGCAAGCCAGTGGTGAGGACAGCCAAGCTCTATGAGAATCTGCACAAGCGGGAGGACATCAAGTGTCCCTGTGAGTATGAAAGTGCAAAACCTGGAAAATCTTTTACTTTACATATTTTGTTTATATCCTTTCTAAGATGCCTTCAAGGGCTATGGCGTGGAGACGGACACCAACACCATGTACCGCACTTGCAACTCGGAGTACGGCTACTATGCCCCCAATGCCTATACCATTCCCCAGCGCTACTATCCGCTGCCCCAGAATTTCTCCAACGAAGTTGCCCGCTTCGGCATGTATCGCAATTTCTCCCTCAACACCCACATTGATCGCACTTTCTATTAAGCCGAGGGTTAATACTCAATTTTGTGGGTTTTTAATGCGATTTTCAAATTTTATGCTGGTCAACAAGTGATATGTGTATCTTCGCCGAAAACTATTCCTCTTACATTAAGCAGCAGCAAACACAAAAATTAATGAATAATAAATTTCAAAATGTAAAAACTCAAGAATTGAATTTTAATTGCAAATTTTAGAATGTTTAATATATTATTTTATATTTCATAAAAACAAAAGGTTATTCCCATCAAACACTCTTATAAAAATTAATCAGTATAAAATGTAAAGTGCTCCCAAAAATATCACCAGCCTTGTTTAACATGTTTTTTTCGAGTTCTTCGTTAAGTTTACCATTTTTATAAAGAAAAAAACAACTATAAAGACACCATTAAGACACGATATCAATGCAAATGTTTAAATTTCGAGTAAATCAAGTGAACCCACCGCCGCGTTCTATCAGCAAGTCGCCAAAATGAGGTGAGTATTTGCATAAATTCGATAAATACTGAGCCCTCGAGTGTTGTCCGCAGTGAAAACAAGAAGCTACTCGATGCACTGCTGTGCGAGATCTACGGCCGGCAGGAACAGTTGGCCCAGAGCATGCGGCACTCCTGCAAGGATCCTGCGAGTCCCAGGGAACAGAAGGGACAACTGGCGCGTTTGGTCAGCGGCATGATTGGCAATCGGTCCAGTTTGGAGGGCCTGAATGTACGCAAGTTGATCGATGTCTGTGCCATCCTTAAGGTGGAGATCCTGATGATTGGGTATCTGCTGGAAAAAGTCCTGATAGCCAGGGATAGGTTGCAACGCCATCAGGAGGTGCTTTGCGAATTCGTTACCGCTGTGCTCGTCGTGGAGAGTGGTGAGAATAAGCTAAGATTTAAGATAAGAGAGAGATCTTAAGGGGGTTATATGTTAAAGATAACTTTAGGTTGAAGTTGGGGATAGAATGGAAACCTAAGGATATTTTAATCATGGATTATAAATAGATAAAAGGATATAAGAAAAGATGAATTCTATATTTAGGATACCAAAAAACAAGATAGGGAATGTATATTAAAATTTCCCAATTTTAGAGAATTTAACTTTAACTTTTGCCTTTATTTTTCAAATTCCTAACTTCAATGCAGAATATTTTGTTATTATCCTTAATTTTTTCGAGTACATTAAATGTCAAAGTGTGTGTGAGTGGGAGGATTCTCATGGAGGACTGCGCAGAATCCAGTCTGACAGCTGGGGGGCTCGGTTGCTTTATAGTCAGAGCTGCCGCAGACCCGCAGTCAAGTGCGGAACTCTCAGCTGTGTGGATCGTGAAGTGCGGAACTCGGAAGGCGGAAAAGCCAAGAAAAGCTCAACGCTGAACGCTGAAAAAATCCTCGCTAGCGTCACGCAACGTGCATGTATGTGTCTGTGTGTGTGTGTGTGTGTGTTTGTCTTTTATTGAATGAACTTTGTTGTGTCCTGTGGGGTGTATGTGTATTGGTGTGGGCAGGTGAAGCTCAGGAGGTTGAGTTGATGACGACACAGACGGGGGCCAGAAATACCAAGAAATAAGCTAAAAAAAAAAATTATAAAAAATAACCAAGCATGTGTGGGTGCGTGTGTAGCAGTGTATGTGTGTGTGTGTGTTAGCGGTTTGAAATAACAAGCGTGTGTGGGATGGCCTCCACGAGCATTTTAGCCAGTCTTATCTATGTTTTTGTATCTCTCCTCTGTCTCTCGCCTCTATCGCTTTCTCTATCTCTCTAGGTGTGTGTGCGTGGGGGGTGTGCTTGGTGAGTGTGCTTGGTGTGTGTGTGTGTGTGTGTTACCCTTGATATTCCCAGACCAGACCAAAATACCAATGGTGGTAACCAAACAAGAGCCATAAAAATAAAAAAGAAGCGCGTGCAAAAAAGGCAAATTGTAGCGTGCCACCGTTCAGCATGTATTTATTTATTTATCATTTCACCGGAGAACTTTATTTATTCATTTATTATTTATAATAACTACCAAGAGGCCAGCCGCCTAATTGAATTCCCCATCGGGTAATTGAATAATGCACTTTTATCGATCGACGTAAACGTGGATAGGCACTGAGCCTAAAAGCATGCAATCGAAAATTTCATTAAAACTGCAACCTGCCGCGCCATTTTGTGACCCTCCTAGCCATCACACACACACACACACCCATGCGAGGTGACTCTTGGCCATTGTTGTTCAGAATGCGATTCTGAGTGTGATTCATGTCACGCCTCTCACACTCACTCACTCACATTCGCCCTGCAAAACAAAGGCCCACAAACTGGCTTTTTGTTTGGCTACAAAAAAATACAACAAAAAATAACCCAGAGCCATAGTTGATTGTGGATTGCATAACTACAAAGAATGTCCCACAAAAAAAAAAAGACCAAAACGGAAGAGTTGAAGGCCGCGCACGGCTTTAATCCATATATCTGGGCCAAACCACGGCAATCCATTAAGCAGCCATCGCAGTTACTGGTATATAAAACCAAGTTAATGAAGGCAAACATGAAAGAAACTTTGTGCTCTTCCCTCGATTAATAACCGCATTGCAAATACCTCAAGTTCGGTTCCTGTTTTCCAATGCTAAGCTTCTCCGGTCTTAATTAAATGCCACGTGGAGCTTCAAGCTCCTGTTTACCTTTCCCCTCAAGAGGAAACCCAAGGCCACCACCATCCTGGGGCATTAGGCTGCTTAGGCCTGTCAGTGGAGAATGGAGAACTCTGCTCGTGCAGAAATTATACATTCCAAATGCTTTGAAATGCTATGAAATTTTAAAATACGAATTCCGGCTTACAGGTAATTACTTGGCAAGACCGTAAACGCAAAGCGTAGCAACAAAAGTGGGTCAAGACAGTGGCCAGTAAGGCGGACAATCGATGAGTGCACCACAAGTCGTACAATGGCATGGCTATACTGGGAGAAAAATTGATAGAAATTGTATTTTCATTGCAGTTTAACATTGAGAATAATTAGGAATTGTTAAGGGTTTAAAAATAATACAAAAGGTTGCACTTATACAAAAAAGAAACAGTTTTACAATGAAATAGGTATCTAAAGTATTTAATTTATATATTTTTGAGGACTTTTTAGTTGTATTTTAAAGATTTTTCAAATGTACTTTAAATAATAATAATAACACTGTCTTAATTATGAGGAAATAAGTTCTTACTGACCTTAAAATTGTTTACCTTCAAGAACACCTTCAATATATTTTTTATAATTTTAATAAACTCTCAAAAGTCTAAAGAAAGTCTCACAAAATTCTCAAAAAAATACATCGTAGTTAATATCACAATCCTTTTTTTTTGACTGCACCACTAAGATACTGCTTAGTGTCCGTTTTTCTTTATTTTTCCTTCGTTCTAGTCAGCAGTCACCTGGCCAAGCTTTGGGAACTGGGTTGCTGCAGTTCTTAGTTGTCAAGGTTTTCCCCCATTTTTTGTGTGCAAAATTGTGCGAGTGTTGTTGTCGAGGGTGAATGTTTTTTGAGTTTCTCTGCGAGGCAAGGAAAATAGTTTTCAATGACAGCCGAGTCTGGTGTCTGTGTGTTTGTGTGTGTCTGGGTCTTATATAACTTCAGCATGTTACAACTACCTATGCAAATAGCTCAATAATCTCTTACATATAGTATATATATCTCTGTGCATGCCTATGTGTAAGTGTATCTCTGTGCATTATATGTAAATCTTGTGTAAATAATACAATAGGCCACAGCAACAACTACTACTACTGATACTACCTACTACTACTACTACTACTACTACAGCAACAACAAAAGTACAACGTAAATGCAAAAATGTAAAACCATAAATAGAGAATCCCCACAACAAGAAAAAACCACTACTAACTACAGGCAGAACTACTGGCAGAAAGCATAGCATACCGTCAGGCGCACGTTAACTTAACATGGGTAACTATGCCAAGTCGCACACACCTCAGCTAACACCCACCCTATGTCTCTCTCTCTAACTCTCTGTTTCGGTGTGTGTATATTTATATATATATTTACATACTTTCCATGTCTCCGATCGATGTACTATAACTATTGTGTTTTTTAGCGCATCTCAAAGCAAAAAAAAGAAAGAATAGCGACTTTGCTTTGCCTTCTTCGATCTCTGTTTGCTCGTTTTTAAAACAAAGCCTTAACTCTTGCTCTCTCTCTCTCTATATCTTTCTCTTTTATTTATTTAACAACGATAAAACAAAACCAACAAAATAACAACGAAAAGGTAATTTATGCAAAAGAAGTTGAAGCGAAAAGCTGCTGCATATTTCATACAATGTTCGTTGAGCACACATCCTTACGCTGGGGCGGACCTAAATAAACAAATAAAAAATGTTCTCTGAAACCATTTACAAATTAAATTTGTATTTAAAGTTTGTTATTTCATGACTTAGTTTTCTGGGAAATGTAAAATGTTTCAAAAGGTCAAAGAGGTTTTTGGCAGAAAGACTTTTAAATTGGAAATAGCATTTGTACAACGAATGATACGGCATTTCTTGGAATAAAAGAGAATAAATAATATATTTTCCACTACCTTTAATACAATTTTAAAACAAATAAACTTTGGTCAACACTGCGTATGAGTAATATGCCTAGATTTGCCTAACAATTAATTTTTTGTCCATTATTTTTCTTCATTACATTTCTTCCTGAAATAGATTTAACTCCTAAAAATAAACTTCGACCACCACTGCGTATGAGTGATATTTCTAGGTTTTCCTAAACATTCATTTCTTGGAAACTTCCTTAAATGGATTTACCTGCTAAAAATACTCTTTGGTCAACACTGCGTATGAGTGATATTTCCAAACTTATTTAAAATTTCATTTCTTGGCCAGTATTTTTATACGTTTCTCCTTGAATCAGATTTAACTCGTAAAACTAGTCTTTGGTCGACACTGCGTATGAGTGATATTTCCAGACTTACTTATTAAGTCATTTCTAGGCCATTATTTTTATGCATTTCTTCCTTAAATGGATTTAAACCCTAAAAATAGCCTTCGGTCAACACTGCGTATGAGTGATATTTCTGGACTTTCATTTCTAGGCCATTAGTTTTATACATTTCTTATACAAAGTGATGCAAATGGATAAAAATAATATTATATAAAAAATGTAAAATAATATTCCGCTAAAATTGTATACAAAATTCTAAAAATAATAAATTATCTTCTGTAATTTAACCCCTTTTAACTAAGGTCCGCCCTAGGGCATCCCCTGGCACCCCAGCCGAGCACAAAACACATCGAGGCATTAACTCGTACATATTACTCATGCTAAACGCGCACAGTTCTAATTTTGGCGGCCGCCTGTAATTAACATTTGCATTTTGGTAGGGCAAGGGCTTCGGCGCCCCCCCTTTGCCTGGCATAAATTTCCATTATTTCGCCATGTCAGAGGCCGCCCTCCCATTTAACCCATTTATTCATGCCCCCGGGGGTAGTGGTGCATACACTTTATTTGAATTTTCCGCTGCTGCTCTCTTGTTGCTGTTCTTCTGTGTTTTTAGTTGTACTTTTTCGATAATCGCTGTCCTATGACCTCTCACCCCACCACACATTCACACTCACACACACATCTGTTGCATGTTGGCCAAGTTGTTGTTGTTACTGTTTGTTGTCTTCCCTGAATTTTGTTTTTGTTGTTTTATTTTTTTTTTGCCACCTTTTCAGCAATTATTTTACGCTCTGCTGCCTTCTCTAAACACACGCGTGTTGCCTGCCTGCCTTTTAGGTGTACGTGTCGGTGTTTTTGTTTGCCGTGCTTCCTGTTTTGCTTTCTGATACGATTTCTCTTGATTTTTGTTCCTCAAAATTCCAAAGAGCACCTGCCACATATTGCCATCAAGTTGTAATTACTGCGTCGCAGGTAACTTCACACTCACTGAACGGGGTTAGTTATGGCGATGCAAAGTGACACGAGTGTCGAGTGGGCGAAGAGGATGAAAGGTGGCAGGACATTCGACAGGTGCACACACGTGTGCCAGTTCTGAGGCTTCTGTGGATAATCGCAGCTTCAGTTCGAGGGGATGATAACATAATCTTCTCAGCTGGGAAGTCAGGGAAATCTGAAGAGAGGGATTTTTATGTCTTTGAGATTTATCAATGATTTCGATGGAACTATTATTTATGTGTAGCATTTATTTAAGGCGATTAAGTAGTATTTTTATGGAAATTAAATATTTCAACTGTTAATAAAGAAGAGCTGCTACTTACATATTTCATTTGAGGCTTTTACAAGATTCAGTGTTGTTCTTAAATATATTTATTATTAAGACAAGTAAAAGCCTTCAGTTACAATCCATTTTATTCGCATAAAAACATTTATAAAACCCCCCTAAATAACAAAAAATAATCTGTTTCACATTGTAACATTAATTCCCGACTTACCATTTAATTATTTAACATTTTATCTGATAAAATAAACCCCCCAAATGAATACTTAAGCCCAACGAAACGTCTTTTTGTAAGCAGAAATTGTTGCATTCACCTTGAAGTTGATTGAAAGAGATTTTGGGATATAAAAAGGGCTTTAGCAAAGGCAAGCCCATAATGAGCTTGGCTCCTACTGAAAATTCAACTACCAGCTTTGAATTGGGTAGGAAACTCATTTCCCTGAAAGTTTTAAAGAAAGAAAACTCGCCTGTCACTGGCACAGACATCCCTTATCAAACTTATGTGTAGCTGCAGCCTGAGAAGGAAAAATTGAGCGGAAAATGAGAAAGAAAAGAATACCAGCTTGCTTTTGGCAGGACACACTGTTCACTTAAGTTTTGAGAGCCGAGCTTATTGGAATTGACAGGGAGCTCATTCCTGGGATGCAAATTGATTGGCTTTGCGTTTGGCAGGACCCTCGCTCGTTCGCCCAGACCCATGTGGCGTATGAGTAATGCTGCTGTTGAGCAATTCGAAAATTTAATCAAAGTTAAACGCAGAACAACTCGTGTTGAGATTGCAAAAAATGCAGCAGCGGCAGCAGCAGCAGGATTCTTCCTCGGGGAGCCATTATGTGAGCCATCAAAAGCAGTGTTTACCCTGCGCAAATCCCCTTTTTATATTTCGCTCCATTTTCTCCGTCTCGTCTCGTCTCGTCCTTTTGCATAATCGCCTGCTGAAGGACTCGCGTCTGGGGGCCACGTGATAAAAGCGAATTGCAATCGCTAAGCCGATAATCATTTGGGTTAAGCATTGCCATAGTTTAATGAACCGGCCAACAGGATTAAATATATTATCCTGACGTCTGGGGTTTGGGAATTCATTAGCAGATTCCCGCCGTCCGAATTGACACTAATGGCCCAGAACGTGCCTGCGCATCGGAGACTGCAGTGGCAATGCTGCTGCTATCTCCAGGACATCACAGACACTCGGACGCCTCGGTCTCTCACATTTTGGGGTCATGCCATCCTTGGGGATAAATACGCTTTGAGTACAACACGACTCCTCTGAAGCATTACATAAAGTCAAGGAAAATCTCCTTTGAACGGCCAAAAAAAAAGGTGGCAAATAAAAAGGGACGCAGAACTTAAGTTAAGCTTAAGCCTGGCGTACTAAAAATGTTTTGCGACGCATTTGCTTCACGGGAGAGTTAAAGTATAATAAAAAGTTTAGGACAACCGTTTCTGGTTTAAGATTCAGCGGGAGAAAAACATAAAACAAAAGCTTAAGTTGCAGTTTATGTTTAAATTAAAAAAGTAAGTGGGATTTGGAATAGGAAAAGTATTAACTTTTGTGAAATTAAAAATGTTTTTGAAGAGGGAAATGAACTACTTCTTTATATGAGTAACTATTAATGGAATATTTGGTTTCAAATATATTTTTTTGCTAACTAAAAAGTACTTTAAATGGTATTTAATAAGGAACATAATCTTTTATATATTTTTGTCATAAAGTCTGTCTGTTCACTGCTCTCCGTTTAGTAATATTTCTCTGGGGACCATATTCTTGATTTAAGAATGATTTTCCGCCAGGGCCATAACCATCAACATGCCGTTCTTCTTTCTTTTTTCCTCTTTGTACACCTATATACCATAAATAGCTGACAGGACCCATATTTTTTCGGCTCATTAAACCAACTTTCGGGCTTTACGTGTTTCTTTTGTTGAGTACACACACAGGGCGGCGCACAAACACCCATCGCACACGGCCAGCACGCACGTGATGCTGGCTCAAAGTTTAGACTTGGTCAAGGCCCAAACAGTTGGCCAAATTGCGAGCCTTGACACGCTCACTGGCAGGCACACACACTCGTGTCCTTGGGGCAGCCGTAGGAACATTTAAAATAATTACACTCACTTGCAATACAATAAGGAAAACCGGGGGCTTCTCATTGTCAGTCGCACACATAAATCTCTCATGGAAAATGCACTTGGACAGAGAAATAAATAATACAAAAAAAAAAAAACAACAAAAATATGAGTCCCGCGCGACGGTGGTCCTTGCTCTTAGCCATAAAGAATGCTTTACGTCCGGCGCCTAATTGGTGCGAAGTTAGGGGCCCCATTACATAAGAGAGTCTGAGCAATTAGTATTTCATTAGCCCCGGCTTCGGGCACCGAGTCCTGGCTCAAGAGGCTCCTGGCCATCAACTAACTCTCTCTTCCTACCAGAATTTTCTCTCCAATTTGCTGGAAGTAAACAAGGCAATGTTTGCTTGGCTTTAACTTTCAGCAAAAGGCAATTTCCAACTGGCTCTTCATTACCCAAATGCCTTCCTTCGAAGGACCAAACAACAACACACATATAAACTTAGAAAGGAATATGTGTAGGATTTGCATAAGTATGTAAATAAGCGATGCCAAGGCAAGGAAATAAGAATTCCAAGCAATCATGCGGGCAAATACAGTCGAACATGGCCAACATAAACATCCTCTAATCGATGTAGCTAAGGGAAATCAACCAGAAAGGCTAAAACGGAAAGGAAACATATTTTCCCGGGGTTTTTCTTTTGACTTTTTTATTATTTTAAGTATTTTTGGGCAACGCTTTTATCGTTTTTGAAGTAATTTAGTAAATGAACTTCCTTTAAGTTTTCTTTTTATGACTTGGAAATTACTAAACGAAAACAAATTATGTGGGAAGTTTACTAAGATAGGGAATACAATTTTATTTAAGTAAATTGATTTAAAGAAACATTTTTATTAATCAAGAATTATCTACGAATTTCTAATTTCTTAACCATTTGAATTATTCAGAGCTTCAACTCTTCATTAAACTTCAAGAAACTCTTTACTCAACTTATTAATTATGGAAAAACATTCTTAGTCACTTTTCTTCAAGCTTTAACTATCATAATTTTAATCAATTTTCCTAAGTTTGCAATTAAACTTCAATTTAACATATGCCCCACTGTAAAAGTAATCACAAAAGAGGCTTTTCCGTCTGCGAATTTAATTTACAAAACATTTTTAGTGCCCATTCCTGAGGCTTCGCATTAATTCCTCGCATACGCGCAGCCTTCAAACAATTACACCAATTTCCCAAAGAATTCTTAAAAACGCAAATTTTATTTTCCCCCAGAACAATTTTTCCTTTTTTTTATATTTGAGCATACGCTTATCCCACAATATTGGGTGGGAAAACCAGATTCCAGCTTTAAAATTTGACTCACGTTTCGCTTGATAAGCTTGAAACACGCGAGAGAAGTAAAAAATAAAAGACGGAAATCAAATTATCAGCCATAAAGCGAGCTGGGCTATGGGCCACACGAGAGCATTCGAAAGCCCAGTGAAAAGCTGGGGAAAAATCGGAAAAATATTGATTCGGGGAGAGGGGAAACTTAAGCCACCGCCGCCTGAACGCAATCTGAATTTATGCTGCCATCATAAACCCAGAGCCAGAGACATAATTTTTTTTTATTAACTTGACCTTTAGTGGGGATATAGAGCTGCTTGCTTATAAGGGAAAATATTAGTAAGGAAGAATATGTCAGCAGATATTTAATCAAGATTTTATTTTAGATTTATTTTTGCCTTGAAAGAAAATGTTCTTTATATTTTTCTATAACTAAAATATTTATTAGTAGTGTTTGTTCTTTTTTCATAAATAATTTCCTTAAGTTTTTCCTATTTTTCGCTGGCATCTCTGGTGCCAAGTGTGTGGGCAGGATATGCCTGAAGGCAAGCTGTCTCCAGCCTCTAGAAGGCGTTAAAGTTGAGCCAGGAGGATATTGTTCTCGTGTCGGGATGTCAGCATAGCGACGAGGATCTCGGCAGCTAACTATGTTGTACAACAAGTCGCATTTGTTGGCATTTCAGGACATCTATACATCCACCACATCCAGCACTTCACACACACACATCACACACTCCACACTCTGTCAAGTGAAATAAATGTCATGGTCAATTTAGCACAGAGACAGTGTGGCTTTGGCTTGACTTTGGTTTTTCCCCGCGCTTTTCCAAAGACTTGGAGGCACCAAATGCATCGCATGCTCCATCGTATCTCTCTCAAGAATCCCCCATTTATTCGCTACCATCTGGATCAGAGCACTTGATTGACTAAGTGTCTAAGCTAAACCAATATTTGAATATCCAATTTATATATATATACATATATCTTTTGTATTCTTTCTTCTTCTCTCTTTTGCGTATCAATTGTGCCAACTAACTAACTAACTAACTAACATAACTCTGTAACTTATATATATATGTAAAGTTTGCATACTGCACGGATATTGTAAGTGCTAAGGGATACAGCAGCCCAGGGCCGAGATCCTTATCTAGATATATCCATATCCGCCATCAGCCGCCCAGAAAGTATGCTTTATACGATTTTTGCTTAACTCTTGCAGACGATGCACAGCCTAAAATGCGTTTTAGCCTCTCACCACCGCCACAGAAAGCCATTGCCAGCAGCAACAGCAGCAGCTCCGCCCGCCTAACCTCGCTCACCATCGCCAACGCCACCACCACACGGAGCAGCACCACCACCCTCGGCCCAAGCACCACTTCTCCCGGCAGCAACAATAGAAGCCCCAGCCCCCGAGCCTTTGGCAGCATGCTGGCCCGCAATGGCGGCGGACACGAGGTCAACCCGAGTGCCACCGCCTCCGGGTCCGGATCTGCTTCCACTGCTGCCGACGAGGAGGCTGCCTCGGATTACAACCAGTGGCTGCACGCCATGAAGCTGGTGGCCCGCCTGCCCGGAGGCACACCGCCCGAGTTCCGACGCAAGGTGAGATTTCAGGGGGATTAGAGAAAGGCAGGAAATTGGGAAATATTTAGTTGAAAGATAAAACTCATAAAGCTTTGAATTGGAAATATTTCCTTACTAATTAATATCCTTTCCAGTTGTGGCTCTCGTTGGCGGACAAGTACCTCAAGTCGAAGAATGTGGACTGGGCCCAGCAGCGGGAGAAGTGCTTCTGCGAGGAGTGGCGCGAGGATGATGAGGAGCTGGGCATTCAAATCGTCAAGGTGAGCTGCAGTCACGAACCAAACAGCCAAAGAGCCACCCCCTAGAGAATGCTTAATGATTCCACCCTTTTCCCCTTTATTTTCCGTTTAGGATCTGCACCGGACTGGCTCGAATCTGTGCACCGGCCCCGCGGGCTCCATCAACCAGGCCAAGCTGAAGCGCATTCTGCTTGGCTATGCGCGCTACAACCCGGAGGTGGGCTATTGCCAGGTGAGTGGCTCCGTAAACAGTCTTTGTGTTGCCTCAGCAGGGCTGTAAAAAGTGGATTTCAAAAAGGAAAATAATATAAATATTATAAAAAAATGCCAAATATTCATTTTAATTTATTTAAATATTTAATATAACTTTTTAAATACTTAAAAATAAAAAACATATTTAAAAAATCATTAATTAAACCCCACCAAAGTCGGCAGCACTGACCCACTGCTACTGCTGTCTGCTCTTCAAAAGGTTAAACATTATCCTTGCCTCTTGCCTCTTGCAGGGCTTCAACATGCTGGGCGCCTTGATACTGCAGGTGATGGACAAGGAGGAGGAGGAGTCCATGAAGGTCATGATCTACCTGGTGGAGGGCGTACTGCCCACGGGCTACTTTTATGGCTCGATGGGTGGCCTGCAGGCGGACATGGGCGTTTTCCGGGAGCTGATGCAGACCCGGCTGCCTCGGTTGGCCAAGCACCTGCAGCGGCTCCAGGGGCCGGTGGAGAATGCCTTTGAGCCGCCGCTGACCAATGTGTTTACCATGCAGTGGTTCCTCACCATGTTCTGCACCTGCCTGCCCATGTCCTGTGTGCTCCGAGTGTGGGATTTGGTCCTCATCGAGGGCAGTGATGTGCTTCTGCGAACAGCTCTTGTCCTTTGGAGTTTGCTTGAAGAGTGAGTATATATTTACGCAGAATTATTTGATTTTAATTAGATTTAATGCGGACACCACTGCGTATGGGTAATAAAATGGAAAAACCAACTCGCAGACATCTCAATTACAATTAAAAGCGAAACTATTACGTTATCTAAGTGCATTCAGGCATCCAAGTGGTGTGGCTCTTTGGGTGGGCTTTTTGTGGGTGTTCCCTGCATTTGTGTCAAGGTTTTTGCCAGAATTTTTGGCAAGAGTTTTTCTCTCTGGCAAATGCAATTTAGCCATTTCCCTCACTCACTCCTTGGCCGGGTTTCCGCAAGGAATTTTATGTTCAGACATCGTCGTGGTGGTGGTGGTGCCGCTGCTTTTTATGGCTCTTTGGGAAAACAAGTTTTGCAAATATCAACAAGGCTTGCGGGAAATGCACAAGCGGAAGACATTGAACTATGTGCAGGAATGTAAACTTCTACAGAAATGGGTTTTGGGGCGGAGGTCAAGGTCAAGGATTGACTGGGGAAATCACAGCTTTAAAAATCCTAAAAAAAATGATGACTGAACTTTATTTTCAACTCCTTTTCAGGCGCGTTCTCAGCGTTCGTTCTGCCGATGAATTTTATGGCAAAATGGGCTCCTACTCCAGTGAGCTGCTCAATGGCCACCTGGTGGACTCCAATGGCCTCATCGAAAGGGTGGTTAAGCTGGGACCCATTGCGGATTTGCGACAGCTTAGGGACAAGCATCTGTACAACATTGCCCCATTGCGTCACAAACAGGGATTGCAGTGAGTAGCCTTAATCCTTTTCCTAATTTTTAAATTAATAAATCCACATTTTTTAGGCTCTACTACGACGACGAGGACACCCATTCGGATGAGGAGCGCATGGCGGTGGCCACCGTGTGGGGCCTGAATTGGGGCAGACGTGGATCTGTGGGTCCAGCGGCGGCGGGCAAGCAGCCAGCAGAGCAAAAGGATCGCCTGGCTCTGGATATTTCCCTTCTGAAAAAGCAATACGATCGCCTGAGGGAGCGCCAGAAGCAGGCTCATGTCATCCTCACCACAGCCTGCTCCACGGCTGCGCGGCAGGGCGCAGGTCCTGGCAACAGCTCGCAGCCAGCGGTGCCTGTAAATCAACTGCTCCTCGGTCGTCCTGCAATTGTGACCAACAAGGGAAAGCGGGTGGGAGCTCCTTTAGGCGCCATTCCTCCAGCTCGCAAGCCTTCGCTGCCCGCCGTGCTGCACACCAAGCCGGCGGCGGCGGAGAAGCAGCTGCGCCGCGGGGAGACTCTCCTCTGGCGGGACACAGATCCGAGCAGGAGGCGCCGGGATAGCCTGACCTGGAAGGAAATCAAGGCAGATCGGGCGGCCATGATGCGGGAGGGCGTCGATGTGAGCTCCATGAAAACCCAGAAGCTGCGCACTCGCTTCGGCAAGAGCGACAGCTCCTCCTACAGCGAGGATAGCGATGGCGAGCAGGAAGCGGCTGGCGGTAGCGGGGGAGGCGGCTCCAGCACGGACACCAGCCTGTGCGACGATGATGATCCCAAGTCCATGGAAAAGAGTCCCAAGCACAAGGCCAAGCTCGCACGAAAGCTCAAGGAGCAGAAGCAACTGAGCAGCTCCCGGGAGGCGAGCCTGGAGAGGCAACGCCCCAAGTCCTGGGCGCCCAGCAGCCAAGAAATTCCCTTCATTCTGATGGGCACGGATAGCGGGGATGAGAAGGAGCCACCGGCAAAGGAGGATAATGATCTGGCCGAGGACAGTGCCACGGAAAGCGATCGTTTTCCCTACGAGAAGGCACTGGATTTTGTCACCTACAAGCTAGAGCCTTTAGAGTTACAATCAGCAGCCGAAATCCCCGAGATTCCCGGCCTGACACCCGTCAGTCCCGTTCCCACTCCCAAGGAGAAGAGTGCGGCTGAGGAAGATTTGCTGGAGGAGCAAAAGCCTTTCGATGTGTGTGATAGCGGAGTGACCAATCAGTATTTCGAGAGGGTCAACAGCGTGGAGCGGCCCAACAAACTGGAGCTATCCTATTCCCTCAACGAGGAGGAGTCGGAGACGAGCGTTGCGTTTTTGGAAGAGCGAGAAAAGGTGGAGGGACACAGTGCGGATGGGGATTACCAGGCTGTGCCGCCTCTACCCTCCAACCCAGAGGATGATCCTCTTCCTTGTGCTGGCAAAGTGCCTCAGATTCGCGACGATAACATTCCAGGCGAGAACAAGGACGACTACAAGGAGCTGCTGAGCATGACGATAGAGGAGAGGGTGGAGTACCAGCCACCGCCTCCCACAGCCAGCAGCCTGAGCAGTGCCGCCCGCAAGAGGCGAGATCCCCGGCGCAAGACCCTCACCCGCTCGTCAACCATTGAGATCGAGGAGCGCTACCAGGCCCTGGAACGGCGGATCAGCCAGGAGCAGCCAAGCAGCCAGGAGCGGTCATCCAAGTACATACCAAGCACTGCCGCCTTGGAGGAGCGCTTCAACACGCTGGAAAAGCAACTGAGTGCCGATAAGCAGCGCAAGGATCTGGTGGAAATGGAAGCCGATCAGCCGGAAAAGTTCGAACGCATTCCCTCCACCGCCGACCTCGAGAGCCGCTTCAATGCCTTAGCCAAACAGATGAGTTCCAGCGAATCCGCAGCCAAGTCTCCCATCGATTTGAAGGACGACGAACAGCCCAGCGGCAGCAGCAGCTCCAAGGAGCAAAAGGATAGCGAGAAAACCAGCAAACTGCACAAATCAGAGGACAGTGAATCGGAGGCCCAGCAAGGCGGCTCCTCCGCCAAAAGTGAAGCCAGCGAATCCCAGGAAAAATCCAGCGAAGAAACAAAAGCCGAGCAGCCACGCCTTAAAAAACTGCCCTCCACGGCTGAGCTGGAAGATCGCTTCAATGCCCTCGAACGCAAGATGAGTGTGCAGAAGAGCAGCCCCGTCAGAACCAAAAAGGAGCCACCCGATGAGGAGTCTGCCGAGCAGGAGAGCCAACCAGAAGAGTCCGAAAAGGCAGCCTTAAAAGAGCACAAAGAAAGTGGCGAAGAATTCGAAGAGAAAGCCAAGTCTCCAAAGGAAAAGTCAGCTCCGAAAAGTAAATCAAAGCCAGTTGAGTCACCAAAGCAGGCAGAAAAATCTGTAAAAGAAAATTCTGAGCTGAAAAAGGACACCCAGCAAAAGGAAACTCTTTCAAGCAAAAAGGAAACTGTTGAAGAAGATATTCCCTCAAAAGTTGAAGTGAAAAAGAAAAGTAAATCCGCTAAAATTGATCCTGAAAGTCCACAAGAAAAAGAAAGCCCCAAAAAGGCAGATGCTGAAGAGCTTAAAACCCAAAAGAAACTAGAAGCCAAGCCTGAAGAATCCAGCAAGAAAACAGAGTCAGAAAATGTCAAAGATTCGCCAGCCAAGGAGTCCAAGCCAGAGGAATCTGCCAAAACACCGCGAAAGTCTCCCCCCTCAACAGAAGAGCTGGAGAAGCGCTTCAATGCCCTGGAAAAGCAGCTGAGCACCACAAACCTTGAAGCAACCAAGCAGGCTGAGCCCGGAAAGTCCCCCCAAAAGTCCAAAGAAGTTCCACAGGATGAAAAAGCACAAAAGTCAATGAAATCCTTTGATGACAAGATCAAAGAGGTGAATACGGCGCTGGTGAAGGAGCAAAAGTCGGAGAATAAGCCGAAGGAAACTCCCGAGAAAATAAAGCAACCCGAAAAGCCTGAACCCGAACAGAGCCATCAAAGTGACCTGAGCAAACGCAGAGCCTCTGAGCCGCCATCCACAGAGGACTTGGAGAAGCGCTACGAAACCCTGAAGCGTCGCATGAGCAGCAAAAATCATTTCGCCACGCCAAACGAAACCGTAAACGAGGCTCTGGAGCGGATCGAGCAGGAGGTGATCTCAGAGTCCGTGGAGGAGGAGAAGAAGAAGCCGCCGCCTTCTACAGAAGATTTGGAGAGCCGCTTTGAGGCACTGCAGGGAGGCGAGAAGAAAGCCAAGCACGTGGATGTGGCCATTGAAGCGCACATTCCCGAGCCGCCACCACCGCCGCCGCCACCAAAAGAGCTGCCCATTCTGTCCGAACCCGTGCTCCACCAGCAGCAGGCTCTCATCGAGGAGCTGCAGCGTAAGATGCGCGGCCAATCCCCGGGAGATGAGAACCTCAAGCCCAGCGAGATCAATCCGGAACGGAGGCAGCGGAAGCTGCTGCAACGACCCACGCCCATGGGCGATGAGACCTCGGAAGCACCTGCAAACACGGCTTACTACAGAGCGGCAAACCAAGAACAATGGCAGCAGCGCATGGTGCGTCGGTTCTCCGACCTGCCCTCCCGGGCGGATCTCGAGAACCGACTGCAGTTCCTGGAGAGGCAACTCTACAGGAAGTTCTACAAGCAGCGCTGTGCAAGTGATTCCGAAGTTGCATCAAAGGTCAAGCTTTCCCCCTCGCCCGGCGACGACGACCGGCCGACCACCTCCCGCCAGGCCAGAGCCGTGGCCGATGGCTTGCTGGAGCAGCGAGTCCTGGCGCTGGAGAAGCAACTGAGCGAGAATAGTCTCAAGCTGCTCGAGGCCATAAGGGATCGTGAGGCGATGGCAGCAGCAGCTCCCCAGAGCGACGACAGCGGCGGCAGTCCGCGGCGATTGAGCACGGAAACCATCGATGCCACCGGCAAGGAGCTGGTTAGGTACACCCAGAACATTGGTGAGCTGGAGGAAGTGGATGCCCACAAGCCCATCAACATCAGCATCAATATCAAAATGCTGCTCAACAAGGACCGAGGTGAACCCAAGCAGCCGAAGGCCGAGTCCAAGCCCACAACCGAGGATCTGACACGACGCCTGGAGCTTTTGGAGCAGCAACTGCTGGAGGAGCGGGCCAAGAATGGCTCCTTTGTGCCAGAGCAGGAGGTTCCTCAGCCAGAGGAGAGTGAAGCCTGCAAGAAACAGGAGAAGAACTGCCACAATCAGCATGTGAAGAGTGATGAAAACTTGAAGATGGAGGAGGAAGTCAAGGATCCAGTTAAACCCGAAACGGCCAAGGAAACCAAGACTCTGGAAAATGAGGAGAAAGCGCAGGCGCGAGCCAAGGAAGTGGTAGCAGAAAAACCCCCGAAATTGGAGAAGCCAAAGGAGGATGAAAAATCGGACAAAAAGGTAACAGAGGAACCTGAAATTAAAGATAAAAAAGAAGATGTTTCTAAAAAGGAAGACAAAGCCGCCAATGAAGCCTCAACCGAAACGAAATCTAAGCAAGCTGCAGAAGAAAAACTCACCAAGGAAATCTCTAAGCCAAAAGATGCTCATGAAATTCTAGCAAATAAAAAAGAGGAAGCCCAAGCCAAGGAATCAGTTTCTCCCAGCAAAAAACAGGATAATCCACAGGCTGAAACAATCAAGGCAAAGGAAACCGAATCAATCAAGCAACTGCCAGAGAAACCCAAAGAAACCACCAAAGACGATTCATCTCCATCAAAAGAAGTGCCCGAAAAAATGGTAATTAATGCCAACGACCTGGGACCCATGGATCCCAATAACAAAACAGTGGTTCTACTCATGGACAACGAACCACGAGCCTCGAGGGTACGAAGATTGACCAGAGCCAACACCGAGGAATTGGAGGGTCTTTTCCAGGCACTAGAAAAGCAGCTGAGCGACCGCAATCTCATCAAGTCCGAAGATGGCCGGCTGATACGAGCGGAGAGCAAGCCAAGTGCCGAGCAGGCAGAGCAAGTCCAGGCCATCAGTGACCTCACCAAGGAAATCGAGGATTTCACCAGCGGCAAGCCAGAGGAGAAAGAGAAACCAGAGGAGGCCCCGAAAGAAGAAGAACCAGAGGAGGACTACGATTGGGGACCCAATCCCGTGAAGCATCACCTGAAAAGGAAGACTGCCTACCTGCCATCCACCAAAGAACTGGAGGCACGCTTCCGTTCTTTAGAAAGGCAGATCAAACTGCTCGAAGATGTGGAGAAAATCGATGTGGAGCAGCGTCTGGTGGAGATTGAACGCAAAATCAAGCTGCAGTACTCGCTGTCCCACGAAAAGGATTTAAATAAATATTTGGAGCTGTGCGAAGGCAGGGGCTTGGATGACGAAGAAACTCTACCCGAGGAAGCCCCCTCTAAGGAAGAAGAAACTGCGAAAGCCAGGGAACGTTCACGCAGTCCAGGACGCAAAATCCCCCCTAAATCCCCATATACTTCGCCCTCAAGAAAGGTGGCCACCAAATCCCCATACACCTCGCCTTCCAGGAAGTCTGCTGCCAAGTCACCGTATACTTCGCCCTCGCGGCAGCGCGAGAAAACGCCTTACTCCTCGCCCACCCGCTCGCCCGAACGGAAGTCCAAGCGGAGCCCCTACACCTCGCCAGCCCGCCGCAAGCCGCATCCCAATGACCTGCCCATCTCCGATGATCTGGAGTACAAGTATCGCGTCCTAGATTTGGTCAGATCCAAGTCCAAGGAGAACCTGGCCAAGCGCATGAACGATCCGAACCGAAAGCCGCCCATTCATCCGCTCGAAATCCTACTCGATCCCAGTCCAGATGACAGTGCCATACCCTCGACTGGGGAGCTGGAGCACAGGATTCGGGTTCTCGACGGCAAACTCAAGTCCCCGGCCAAGGTTCGCTCCAAGTCGCGTTCCCGTTCGCCAACCATCGAGGACATAAAGCGCCAGAAGATGCGGGATGAGCAGAAGCCCAGGACTCCAGTGCACAATCTCGAGCGACTGGTCAGCTCGCCAGGCCGACCAGAGCCACCCACTGCCGAGGAGCTAGAAGAGCGTATGCGCATCCTGGAGCAGGAGCACACATTCGACTTCAAGACCCAAAAGGATTACCGGGCGTTCAATCAAAAGCTGAAGGACGTGATATCGCCCTCGCTGTCCTTCGAGGAGTTCCGGGCAGCCAAGTCCCGGGAGCAGAGTCCCCGCCGCCATGGCGCCACCACGCCCAAGTCTGCCCTGCGTCGTGACGATTACGATGAGGCCTCCACCACCAATACGACCAGCACCACCTACTATCGCCCCACCAGTCCCAAGGTGATACGCTTCCAGGACGAGGACGAGGACCACTTTGAGGAGACGCCCAGGCACAAGTCGCGCCAGGCCAGCGATCGAATGGTGGGCAGAACTAATGAAGCTTTGGACTGTTTGACGGAGAATTCTATAATCCTCCAACGTATTCTTGAGAAGACTCTTGCAGATCAGCCGTCGGCCACTCGCAGCTACGCCAGCAGCTCGGAGGGTCTGGATGCCCTGGGAAGTCGCCTCATGAGGGTGAGTTTGGGGTTTTCTTCTTAAAAATTATAATAAAAAATGTTTTAAAATTATGGAAATATATTTTTTATCCTCCAGGAGACCTCTCCCATCACCCGAACTGGAACCCACACTGGCGTACCGCTGCGAACTGGAGAGAACATCAACGACCGCCTCAGCTCCATCAAGAATTCCATCAAATCCATTGACAATTTGTGCGAGGAGAAGCCCCCTCCCTACCAGAAGGAGAAATGCCAGCGTTACATCGACTCGCTCTTCTCGGACTCCCTGCACTTTGCCAGCAAGAAGAGCTCCCTGGAGGATCTGAGTTTCAGTCGCAGCCTCAGCCGCAGCGAGAGTAGAGGCAGGAGCATCCATCGAGCAACCGGTGATTATGCTCCCTCTATAAGGATCACCTCGGAGCATCGTTCATTGGGCTCGGCAGAGTCCCGCAGGAGTCCGCTGGGCAGCTCAGCTCGAGACACAAGTCCCCTGCATTACCGCTCGCATCGGGATATGAGCAGGGATCTCTCGCCCCGAAGGAGACGCCTGGAGGAGGAGGAAGAGGAGCGCGAACGCGAGCGAAGGGAACGGGAACGGGAACGGGAGCGGGAGAGCAGTAGGGTAAGACGTGATAACTTGTTGCCAAATTATTCAGCCGATAATCGTAGCGAACTAAGTAGCGGGAGTAGTTTAACCGGGTTTAACCACAAAGTAGATAGACAACTAGAAGAGACCTGCGCCAAGTACGCGGACGATGCCAGACGCTCGGCCTGTCGCACCCCGTTGAGCCATCCCTACGAGTCCCGCAGCACAGCCACACGACAACAACACCACCATCACACAGAACCAGTCCAGGACAATTTCCCCCGGCCCGTGTCACCCTATCGCCAGCCGTACGAACCCCGCGGTCCTGCAGTGGCCACCAGCTCATCCGCGCCGGTGTATCAGCCGGGCAAGCTGGAGATTCGCCACACCACCGTGACCTCGACCTTCTATGATCGTTTCCTCACCGAAAAGCAAATCGAGCGGACCCATTCCCGTCCCAACAGCCGCTCGCCGGTGGCTTCGCCCTCGGTGCCAGCTAGGAGCTATGGGGATTTCAGCACCACCTCAGCCCCATCCTGCACCACTGTCACAGCCTCACTCATGTCCAGCAGCTATGCAGGCACTTCCTTTTCGCTGCCCACCAGCAGCAGCAATTATCCCTATTCGCGGGTCACCTCCTCCTCTGATCTTCGCTCTGCTGTCACTCCAATCACCACTTCAGCCTCAGCCTCATCTTCGAGCATCACAACCTCCACCTCCTATGTGCCGTACAATTTCAGCAGCTCGTTCACCTCTCGCCTGAGTGATACCATTACCACTTGCTCGGCGAGCACCACCACCACAACCACCAGTTCTCTGACCACTTCCACGGGGGTCTACAATCCCATGATGTCGTTCACACTGAGGGAACCTCTGGCCACTGGCAGTTCCCTGGGAGCAGCAAGTGCCTCGCCCCTGGCTCCGTTTCAGTTCAATCGCACCTTCGTTTCCAATTTTGACAAGGAACAGGAGAGGAAATAAGGAAATATCCACATCTCAGACGTTAACCAAAGGTTGTCCATCAAAACACACATTTTTCAAATGAATTCCAGGCGTAAATCGAACAGATCAAGCTCAAAAATTGATATAATGAGGGAAAAGGTGTAAACTATTAAAGATTTTAGTTAAGAAATAAATATTTATAGAAAATAAAAATTAAATCTTTGAATATTTTGAATCTTAGATAAAAATTACCAACTGATTTAAGAGCTTTACCTTTTCTTTAGATATTTCATTTCCAGAATTCAATTTCTAATTGAAATATTTTTCATTTTAAAACACCTTTTCCTTCATTATACTTAATGCTCACTAAGCAATATATATATACTAACTATAATACACAGTTTTAGGCCACAAATAACACAACTAAATATATATCTTAACTAAAATATATATACACTCCTTGCGAATCGGATATTTACTCTTCTTGCACCAAACCATTTTGGCTTCTTGCAACTTACCTCATCTACATTGACAGCGCACCGGCAACTCAACTGATCATAAACTTAGCAAAGATTTTTATACAATATATATACATCTCTATATATGATCTATCGAAACTGTAACCGAAAATAATGTAAAGCGGACAAATTGTTGATTCCAAAACATCTTTTTTCAGCGTTAACCACAAAAGTTTAGCTCTAACTCCTCGATTATACTTACAAACAAAACTTTTCCTTAATATTAAATATACACACTAGCCAATCAATTACACAGCCCAGATATATAATGTAAAATTCTCTCAGTGCATTTTTCGGGGCCGAGTTAGTCGCGGTCACTAAACATAATAATTAATCAAATTACGTTAACTGACTGACACGAGAGCCGTAAAATTAGTTTACCAAACAAAAAAAAACATTGTTAAATATACACACAGACAGATATACATATATACGAATTGAACGATATATTATATATATATAATTATATACCCCGATTGCAGTTGTTGAATTTCAATTATGCAAAAGACACGTTTACGATAACGAATAAGCCAGTAACCCCGAAGGATAATGGCCATAGAAACAGATATCAGGCGAGGCAGAGGACCCGAAAGTTAATCAAAACGATTAGGAAAATTTTATGACAAGTGTATTTCGATTCAAAATCGGCAAGTTTCCACAATAATTAACAACCAAAAAAAAACAAACCCAAGGCAATTGTTATGTAGGCAAAAAACGGCTTCAGTTGATAAACCACTTAAACTTAATCCTAATCTTAATCTTAATTAATGTTCTCCTTTTGGATTTTCGTTAAGCCTGTTTTGTTCTTGTTGTTGACAGACATTTTTGTAAACCATTTTTGTTATTGTTTTTTGAGAACGAACACAACAACAACTAACGAATTGGTAAAAAGTTAAAACAAAATAGTAAACATATTTTTATTACAAATTGTTGAAGAGTTTTAAGTTTTGAAATAAAACGAAAATATTGAAAAACAATTTCTGTGTGAATTTTTCCATCACTTTGGGAGGAGAGCAGAGAGACTGAATCACTGATAAGCTGAGATCAGTGTCCAGTCCAGTGGCTTATCACCTCGAAATGGGAGAATCTTTCCAGCTTTGAAATCAGTCACCGATTGAAATCCGCGTGGCGTGGACGTGCCTTTTGGAAAGCCGCTTAAAGATGCAACGATTCTTGGGAAGAAGCAGCCAGAGCCTGCTGCTGCGATGTGGACACCGCTATCTGGCCACCACGCCCGTGGAGGAGGTGCTATTCCCCACCAAATCCGATTTTCCCAGCCGCCATATTGGCCCCCGTAAAACGGATGTGGTGGCCATGCTGGATACCTTGGGGTTTAAGGTAGGAGAGAGGGATTTTCACTATAAAAATATGATATTAAAAAGGATATCTACTCACACTTAGTCCCTGGCTGAGCTCACCGAAAAGGCTGTGCCCCAAAGCATTCAACTGAAAAGGGAACTCGACCTGGACAAACCCCTGAGTAAGTGTTGCTTTTTTTCTAATCCCAAAAATAGCTGGAAAACAACAAAATAATAGACAGTCGATGAGGCAACGGGACCCCCTGGCGTGTTCTCAGGCGCTGATAAGCCCGGTGATAAGCTGAGATCAGCGAGGTCTCCCGCCTCCTTATCGCTGTTGTTGTGGCTGCCGCGACTTGATCTTCCTCTGCGTCTGGCTGACAACAATTTTCTGCCCTCCTTCCCCCCCTAGACGAGCACGAGCTAATCCGTCGTATCCGCGACATCTCCCTGAAGAATCAGCTGTGGCGCTCCTACATTGGCATGGGCTACCACAACTGCCATGTGCCGCACACCATCGTCCGGAATATGTTTGAGAATCCCGGCTGGACCACACAGTATACGCCCTACCAGCCGGAAATCGCCCAAGGCCGCTTGGAATCGCTGCTGAACTATCAGACTTTGGTGTCCGATCTCACGGGTCTGGATGTGGCCAATGCTTCGCTTTTGGATGAGGGAACTGCTGCCGCCGAGGCCATGTGCCTGGCCACGCGGCACAACAAGAGGAAGAAGTTGTATCTCTCGAACAGAGTCCATCCCCAGACTCTGTCGGTGGTGAAGACAAGAGCCGAGGCCTTGGAGCTGGAGATTGTGGTGGGACCCATTGAGCAGGCGGATCTGCCCAGCCGTGAGCTGGCTGGAATTCTCCTGCAATATCCGGATACCTATGGCGATGTCAAGGACTTTGAGGACATTGCTGCTTTGGCCAAAAAGAATGGAGTGAGTTTGCTTAAGGAAATCTTAAAAAAAACATAAAATTTAATCTCTTTCCTCTCTGCAGACTCTTGTGGTGGTGGCCACCGATCTGCTCTCGCTGACTCTGCTTCGTCCTCCCGCGGAATTTGGGGCTGACATAGCCGTGGGCACCTCTCAGCGTCTGGGCGTGCCCCTGGGCTATGGTGGCCCTCATGCTGGTTTCTTTGCCTGCAAACAGAGTCTGGTTCGCCTCATGCCGGGCCGCATGATCGGTGTGACCCGGGACATGGACGGTAACGATGCCTATCGGTTGGCCCTGCAGACACGCGAACAGCACATCCGCCGGGACAAGGCCACGAGTAACATTTGCACGGCTCAAGCTCTGCTGGCCAACATGTCGGCCATGTATGCCATCTACCATGGACCGGAGGGCCTGAAGGCCATGGCCAATCGCATTCACCACTTCACGTTGACCCTGCAAACGGGTCTCCTGGGTGCTGGCCATGAAGTCATCAACAAGAACTTCTTTGACACGCTGCACATTAAGCTGGCTGGGAACCTGTCTCTGGAGGATCTCAAGGAGCGGGCCGAGCACAAGCGCATCAATCTGCGTTATCTGGAAGATGGCACTGTGGGCGTGGCTCTCGATGAAACGGTCAGTGTGGCGGATGTGGATGATCTGCTGTGGGTGTTCAAGGCAGAGGCTACGGTGGAGCAGCTATTGGCACGTCGCGATGTCCTCAAGAACTCCATTGAAAACTCCAAATTCCTGCGTACTTCGGCGTACCTCCAGCATCCCATTTTCCAGAGCTATCACAGGTGAGATTGTTATAAGGATAATGACAGAAAAGAAGCTAAGATTACCTTCTGTTACCAGTGAATCCCGGATGGTGCGCTACATGAAGAAATTAGAGAACAAGGACATCTCTCTGGTCCACTCCATGATTCCCCTGGGATCCTGCACCATGAAACTGAATTCCACCACCGAAATGATGCCCTGCTCCTTCCGCCACTTCACCGACATCCATCCCTTTGCGCCCGTGGAGCAGGCCCAAGGTTTCCATCAGATGTTCAACGAACTGGAGCGTGATTTGTGCGAGATTACGGGCTACGACAGGATCTCCTTCCAGCCCAACTCGGGAGCCCAGGGAGAGTATGCCGGCTTGAGGGCCATTAGGAGTTACCATGAGCACCGGAACGAAGGGCACAGGAATATCTGCTTGATTCCCATCTCAGCGCATGGCACAAATCCGGCTTCCGCTCAAATGGCAGGCATGAAAGTGGAACCCATTAAGATTCTGTCGAATGGCTCCATCGACATGGCCCATCTGAGGGCCAAGGCCGAGGAGCATGCCAACGAACTGTCCTGCCTGATGATCACCTATCCCTCCACCATGGGCGTCTTCGAGGAAACAGTGGCGGATATCTGCACGCTGATCCACAAGCATGGCGGTCAGGTCTACCTGGACGGTGCCAATATGAATGCTCAGGTGGGCTTGTGCCGGCCGGGAGACTATGGCAGTGATGTGTCGCATCTTAATCTGCACAAAACCTTCTGTATTCCGCACGGCGGCGGTGGTCCTGGCATGGGTCCCATTGGCGTCAAGTCCCATTTGGCTCCGTATCTGCCGGGACATCCGGTGGTGAGTCCGTTGAGCAGCGAGGAGCACAGCTTTGGCGTGGTCTCCGCCGCTCCCTTTGGCAGCTCTGCCATCCTGCCCATCTCCTGGTCGTACATCAAGCTCATGGGCAGCCGAGGCCTGAAGAGAGCCACCCAGGTGGCCATCCTCAATGCAAACTACATGTCCAAGCGGCTGGAGCAGCACTATAAGACCCTCTACAAGGCACCGAACTCGGATCTGGTGGCCCACGAGTTCATCTTGGACATACGCGACCTGAAGAAGACGGCCAATATCGAGGCTGTGGATGTGGCCAAGCGACTGATGGACTATGGCTTCCATGCCCCCACAATGTCTTGGCCCGTGGCTGGAACTCTGATGATTGAGCCCACGGAATCTGAGGATAAGGAGGAGCTGGATCGGTTCTGTGATGCCATGATTTCGATTCGAGAGGAGATCGCCGAGATTGAGGCGGGACGCATGGACAAAGCAGTAAATCCCTTGAAGATGTCCCCGCACACCCAGGCCCAGGTCATCTCAGACAAGTGGGATCGTCCTTATACACGAGAACAGGCTGCCTTCCCAGCTGTAAGTTGAATAACTTTTAAAATAATTCAATTTAAATAATAAACAAAATATTTTTTACAGATCTTTGTGAAGCCCGATGCCAAAATCTGGCCCACTGTGGGCAGGATCGATGATGCCTATGGTGACAAGCATCTCGTGTGCACCTGTCCGCCCATCTTGCCTGATTTGTAAGGAGTTTAGAGCTAAGAAAAATCTTAAAAACCATTTGTTAACAATTATTTTTTAATAAAGACAACTAAAGTACCTTTTGTAAATCGCTTATTTTAGTTTTTGATATGAAAAAAGGTTACGGGAAATTAGTTTAACTTAACAAAAACATACACTTGGATTTCTCTTATAATAAATGCAATTTAAAGTTTAAATATTATGCATTACATAAATAAACTTAAATGTTACTTAAATTCTTTTAGTTTTAAACACAAAATGGTGGTCAATTGATTATGTTCACGAGTTAAATAAACATTTACACATATTTCGAGACACTTAAATATAAATTTAAGAGGTATTTTAGGAATAAAGGCTATTTCTGATGTTTGCAGGGGTGCCACAGATATGGTTATGGTTTTAAAATCATTTGAAAATGTTCTTAAAACTATAAGACAGGCAGTTTATTTGTATTTTCTTTTATAAAGAAACATTTTATAGACAAGATTTAAATTATTTCTTATTATTTTTAAATATACTCCTTAAACATACTTAGTTTTCTTAGCCTTTGACTCAATTTTCGACTCTTTCACGCGAGTCTTGTAATGTTTATGGAAGTTATTTACATCATTCATGGGTATAGTCCACTCATTCGGACTCGAAAGCTTTGTGGGATCTGATGACTCTGAATATTCAGGGATTTCAACACCCAGCAGCTTGCAGACTTTCGACAATATCACATCCACATAGCTGGAGATGATTAGGTTGGCCTTTTTGTCATGTTTTGTGGGCTGCAGATTACATATAACTAACTTACCACCGCGCTTGAGGTTCTTCAGGGGAAGATCGCCGCTTGGAACGATTTGCAGAGTGGTTCCCAGGGCTATGTTCAGATCTGCGATGGTGGAGTGCATCAGACCCATTTCCAGATCCTTCTCCGGCAGATCATGCTCCCAATCGAGCACGTTGTCGTGGAGTATACCCGATCTGCAGCTGCGCCCCTTGCTCTCCTGGGAAGACTTGCACGGTCGGTCCAGAGATTTCTGGCCCACAGTTTCCACGGCGGTGGCTCTCACAAACTGGCGACGGCACTTCTTACATTGCTCAATGTAAATATTGCCATGCAATTCCGAGAGAAATCTCCTGTCCAGTCCAGATTTCAGGTGCAATCCATCGATGTTCTGGGACACCACATACTGCACATAGCCACTCGCCAGCAGGGCTATAATGGCCATGTGAGTTTTGGTCGGTTTCGCCTCGTCGAAGGACACATTGAAGTCCGGTTTCTCGCCCTTCTCCTCCAGGGTCCAAACTCCCTTGGGTCCCCGGAAGTCGGGAATTCCTGCGGATGTACTAATGCCAGCTCCTGTGTGCAGCACGACATGTCCGGATTTCTTGATTAACTCGGCCAACTCCTGGCACTTTTCGGCCACCACATCGTCGCTGTCGAAGCTCTCGGGAGCTCCCAGGACTCCCTTGTCATCGTAGGCTGATAGTCCTTCCGCATAGTTACAGCTCATGCCGGGTTTTAATATGGATTTGCTTTGGAAATGCAATATATTTGCCTAAATATTGTTTTGTTTACGTTTTCTTGCGGTCCATGGATGTTTTTATTTCTTTTTGTTATTTAATATGACCAGAAAATTGGAAAAAACAATCAGAAATACCATTTACCTTTTAGTTTTAGTATTTTTCAGGGAAAATTTAATGTTAAATTTTTGAAAAATTATTCAATTAAATTTTAATTGTTATAAATAAGCTGTTCGTTCAGCCGAACTCGTTGATCGCTGCTGCTTATTTTGAATTTTTAAACTTATAATGATTACATTCTTTGATATTTTCCATATATTTCAGTATATTTACTGAAGTTCTTGGATTAAATTGTCGATTCTTTTTCGGCCACTCTGGTACCGTGGTTCTTCATTATTATATAATTAAACTCCAACTCGATGTGATCAAAACAAACCTGGCAGCGCGAACCAAGTGTGAGAGAGTGTGCGGGTGTTACCACTGTGGAAGATGGTATCGCGGTGACGGACAAATGCCCACTTCTCCACACACCACCAGCAGCAGCAGCAGAGTAAAGCAGCAACTTTAGCAATATGGAGGACGAGGGCGAAGCCGAGTCCACAGCCGGAAGCAGTACCACGGCGACAGCAACGATGAGGCTGGGAACGCTGACATCCCGAAGTGGCAGCGTCTTTTCGGAACGCTTCTTCGGGGCCTTCCAGTGGGAGGAATTCGCCTGCGGTTGTGGAGCGGCCTTCGTCAACATCGCCGCCACTTATCCCATCTACAAGATGATCTTCCGCCAGATGCTGCACGGCGTGCCCATCACTTCGGCCTTTGCCCAGCTGCGGCACGAGGGTTTGGGGTTCCTCTATCGCGGCATGTTGCCCCCGCTGGCCCAGAAGACCATCTCGCTGTCCATTATGTTCGGCGTGTTCGATGGCACGCGGCGTTACCTGGTGGAGGACTACAGACTGAACGATTATGGCGCCAAGGTGATTGCCGGCGTGGTGGCGGGCAGTGCCGAGTCCATACTCCTGCCCTTCGAGCGTGTCCAGACCCTGCTGGCGGACTCCAAGTTTCACCAGCACTTTTCTAATACGCCGAACGCATTCAGGTGAGTGTGTTTGCCCATTTACTTAGCCAACAAATGTTAATAATAGAATACCTTCAGGTATGTGGTAACCCATCATGGTTACCGGGAACTTTACAGGGGAATTGAACCAGTATTTTGGCGCAACGGACTGTCCAATGCCTTCTTCTTTGTACTTCGAGAAGAGGCCAGTGCCAGGCTACCAGATAGGGTAAGTAGGCAAAGCCTTGATCCTGCAGAGTAGCTAACCATCTCCCACTTTATCCCACAGAAATCCGTTTCAAGTCGCACAGCCCAGGAGTTCATTGCTGGCGCAGTGATCGGGGCCACTATCAGCACAATTTTCTACCCGCTTAACGTGATCAAAGTGTCGCTGCAGAGCGACATGGGCCAGCGTTCGGAGGGCAGCTGGCAGGCGGCCAAGCGGATCTATAGGGAGCGCGATTGCCGCATTGGGAACTTTTATCGTGGCTGCGCCTTCAATACGGGACGCTCCTTCATCAGTTGGGGCATCATGAACACGGCCTACGAGAACCTGAAGAAGGTGATGCACCAGCAGCCGTCGCAGATATCGCTGACCTCGAAGTAAGTGGAGTTTTGGGGAAAACCAATCGTGGTTCCAGATAGAAACTAAGCACACGCAAAAAACTGACGGTTACTTCTGCCTTTTATTTTTATAGCTAGCCAATTTTCATTTGGGTTAAGTCTAAGTCTAAGTTGCTCGTGTCGAGATGCTATTAAGGTGCTGAATTCTAGGTGTTTAATGTACATACACACATCCTCCTCCATAACCCATATCTGTATATCGATTCGATTGTCCCAACGGATGCCAAAGGGGCACATACGAGAGCATTTATTGGAACCCAAATCTACGAGTTTACGGTTTAGTTAGCTACTATAACGACTTGTTGTAAATAATACCTAATAGATACAGTACAATATAATGGAATTGTGTTGTTTGTTCGCCGCTGATGACTTTGTGATTTATTGAAATTACTAAAAAAAAACTGAATACTTTACGCTGTAAATTCAATGTTCGTATAAACATAGAGAAAACAAACTAAAATAAAAGTGTATTTGTAATTCAAAGTTTAATCGTACATTCTTTTCACTCTAAACTTAGGTGAGTTTTTCAGCATTTCCGTTTGTTATCTTTCTAAAGAGCTAATCTAGTGTCTAGGCGGTAGGGAACGAGTATCACAATTAAGATTAGAAGGGCAGACGTGTGGTGAATGACCTAGCGCTTCTTGAGTGAGCTGCGGTAACGCTGGTAGAAGTCCTCCATGGCCCTGTACTCGGGCTCCAGTATGTCGGGTATCTCCTTGTCCAGGGAGGCAAAGTAAACCATTTCCACGGAGCTGCTGCCGCGTAGCTCCTGCTCGTAGCGACGCAGCTGCTGGAAGAAGCCAGAGTTTGGGCGCACCTGCGGCCTTATGGACTGGACGTGCTTGTAGGCCTCGCGCAGACTCATGCCCGCATGCTTCATCAGGTAGGCCAGGCACAAGCTAGCCGATCGACTAACCCCAGCCACGCAGTGAATCAAGGTGCAGCCACCGCTGAGACGCACTTCCTCTATCAAGTCGGCCACCTCATCGAAATGCTTGGACAAGTCCACCTCCGATCGATCCTGGGCATTGATGCGCAAATACACGGGACTCCGCTCACTGGACAGAGGTGTGTCGGGCAGCTCAGGAGCCACATTGATGACGCAACTCACGCCCAGTTTGTCCATGTAGGCGGGCACCACCGCAGCAGCGCCGCAAAGGATGAGGGAAGGGGTCAGGCGTGACAGGCCGGGAAAAGGTGTGTGATTCTCAGGACTTAGTTTGCTGAAAGAATAATAAAAAAAATGATAATAGGAAATAATTAATATTATTTTAAATTATAAATTATATCTAAAACATTTAGTTAAGTTATTTAACTCTATAAATAAGCTTCTAAAAAGCATAAAGATATGAAATGTATTTATTATTTTATTTATTTCAAAGCTAAACTGTCTAAAATCTATTTCGGTTCGTTCTTTTTCATATTTTTATATTTTTGTTAAAAATACTACGTACTCTTTCACGAAATTTAATATATTTTTTAATGAGTGGGTTGAAAAAACCTATAAAATAAGAAACAAAGGAAAACGAACGAACGAACATTTGGTCTTAAGCCAAACAACAAATATCCCATAAACAAATGGCAGGTATTCGTTTATGAATTATTTTATTTTTTTGCGTAGTACTGCTAAAGCTCTCAACATGAAACAGCCCACCATCGGGCACTGGGTAATTTTGTGAATGGAAGCTAAAGGCAATACAACACATCACCTAACCACCAGACCAGCCCCATTCCATCCCTCAGCCCCATAATTCCCAACGATCCCAACTGATCCTACGTATTTATCAGGCGACGTCATGGTTTTTTAGCGCTGCGTAGGCAACGTACAAACAATAAACATATGCCACATATCTGCACATATATACGAATTTGTATCTGTACACCTCAAAAATGTTGTTTATAATTAGTTTTGCAGAGTGTATAATAAATGGATGCGGAATGGAAATAGAATTGATCTATAATGGTGTTTTGGTGAATGGATAAACAAAGATATTACGTATCCAAAATCGCACATTTATCTGTTGTTTTCAAGTGTTTAAATTACAATTTTAGAGCTTATTTTAATTATTTTTAAAGATCTCCTTTATAATGATCAAAGACCTTATAATGAAAATCTAACTAAATAAACAAACAATCTTTCCAAAGCTGTCAGTCAACATAAATCCAATATAATCCCATATTTAATTGCCCAATTTAAGAGTGGAAGCATTCCCCATGCTCCTATATATGGTTACATCTAAATAATTATAAAATAGAGACATGACATCTGGCTCTTATGGGCCTCATCCATCATCCCTCTCCCGCTGTCAATGCCCCTTGTCAACAGAGATCAAATGGAGGCGGTGCCTGAGACCCCCCCTTTGGCACCTTTCCGCCACTTTCAGCACTTTCCCAAAAAAGCTGACACTTAGGAATGTAAATGTAAAATTAAACACTAGTTTTATTTTTGCAACGAAACAATTTTACGCTATGAATAAATATAGAAACATTTTTAAATATGTGTATTGCAAAGAAAAGACCAAAAATTGTGTGTAATTTTTAAGGATATTCCTGAGATCCGTTGTGATATTCAAACCAAAGATTATTTACAAACCACAGTTTATTTATTAACAAAGTTTATTTTATTAACAAATTTTTGAAAGTAAATATTATTCTATTCAACTTGATCACGTCTACTAGATCCTTGTAAGAGTATTGCAGCGTTCTGATGTGTGTGTCACACACAGAAAAATATATCTTTTTGGTTTTATTATATGTTTACGGCGACTTTGCGTCGTCATTAAATAATAATCATGAATTCCGCTGGCAAGTTGCCAAAATTAATCATCGGTCACTTTCACTAGACCAAGCCATCGGTGGGCATCGGTGGCATCGGCGCAGAAATGTTTTTGATTTGAAAATAAGTGAAATTATAATATTTCACACCGCCCGCATTTATGGACGACACAATGATTTTGTTTCTTTTCTTTTTTATTATCGCTAAATGCAAAAATAAAAACAAGAACAAATTGTGATGTTTTTTTTTTCGAAATTCCACATCCATTATTTATATATTCGGTTTATAATGGATGAATTCCAAGTCCTTGTCTCTGGGCGGGAATAGTTTTGCATTGTCAATCACATGATGATGTTGTGTGGGGGGAACTAGGTTAATGGAATGGCGCGAAAGAGAAACAGTGGATATTCCTATAAATCCTTTGATTATATTATTAAAAGCAACACCAAAAAATATTTATTGTTCAACTACCGATAACTGAAATATTACCTCAGAGCCGCACAAACATTTTATTTATTATTATTTTGACTGCCAAAAATTTTTGACAGACCTGCAGACAGAACTGCCTGAGTTGCGCAAAATGAAAAATGACTAATTTCATTTTAGAAATTTTAGCAATTATGGTGTCCTTGAATTCAATTGTCAGAGTCAGGGCCTCCGCCCATAAAGAATGCCAAGAATGCGCCAAAGAACTTACGAATTATTTTAATGAATTCGCGTATATATTTTGCATTTTATTTCCGACATGATTTCCGCGTATAAATGGGACAATTGCGAAAAATCGGGCCATGATATATGCACACACATCTTCAAATACTTATATGTAAAATACGTTGGAATTCAGGATGGAATTTGGTTCAAAAAACACATCAAATTTGAGAAACGCATGTGGCCAAATTGGGTGCATATGTTGAGGTTCGGACTTTGAACTATTGTGCATTAAAAGAAGCTATAGAAAAACTATAAGTACATTTGTAATATTTGATTTTAAGAAAGCTTTGAAAAATCTATAGAAGATCAATGATTTTAAAATACAAATTCCTTTGAATATTTTTCAAAATTCTCAAGATTTATGTTCAAAAATAACCAATATGTTTTTTTCCAAAGCTTTGACAGCTTTTATTAATTGATGCTAACAGAGACTTTATCATAAATTATACATTTTTGTATTTTTGTTTTGAATTGTCTTAAAATTATACATATTTAACAAGAAATTTCTAAGTTTAGCTGCTGGAATTAACATATTTTATGTATATTAAATATATAAAAATGTTTAAAAAATCATCAGTTTACTTTATTTTAGATAATTGCTTTAGGTTTCGTTTGGTCTAAAGCCAGGCCGTCTCTGTTATAATTCCCTCTAATTGAAAACTATTCAAAGCATGTAATTGTATAAAGCTTAGTAAATTGTTACTATTACACTAATTATTTTTGTTTCGTCAACCTGTCGCCCAACCACAAAGGTGCGGAAAAGGTGACATCAGCGTGCGACCTTGGCTAAACCATTAATACCTGCCACTAACTAAAACAGGGCTCAAACGCCCACCGCAAACATATTAGGCAAGAACAAAATGCTATATAATTCTATATACTATGTGTATTATGCGTGCAAATGACTCACTTTTGGCGATTCTCGTTCTCGACATTCTCATTATCATCATAGGGGATCCGGATGCCTCCGCCTCCAACTATCAACTCCTGCATGTTTACGCTACGGTCGGAATTCGCGCCACTTAATTAAGTATTTACGCTCCGCAATAAACAAATTCCTCAGATTCCAGACGGAAAAATATATAAACTTATTTTCCGCTTGATCTCCGCGATTCGGTGGTTCGGTAAACAAACTTCAAGTTCCTCGGGAACAAAGTGATTCTATTCTTTTTGGCAAACCAACGACGACTGAACGACAGCGAACCGAAATGCTTTCGAAAAATTATTTTCAGTTGGTGTGGTGAATTGGGCTTTACGCCCGAGGTGCGTAAAGGTGTTGTGTGGGTGAAAATTGAGGTGAAAACTCACCTGCCAACTAACAACATCCACCTGTGCGAGCATTGCCAATTTCCCATACAGTTAGCAGGTTAAATTAATGAATAAGGACAATCTAATTTCAAAATATAAAAAAAAAGGAAAAGGATTTAACGTAATAAATATTCCCGTTGCATTTCTTAAGGGAAATAACAAAAAATAATGGGATAAAAAGTGTAATCTATAAGGTTAAGAAAGAAATGCTTTCCAATTTGAAATTGCTGTATTTTTGGCCAAATTATAATATTTCAAATCTACAATTTTCCAATTATAATTTCAAAACATGGCCAGATCGATTTTCCTATCCATTCTGATCAAGAATATATGGGGTTTATTTGGTCGTTTTCTCGTGTTAAAAAGGATTTAAAAGTTAGTATTTAAAAAATTTAAATTAAATTTGGCGGCACAGCGATCTATGGCGGCCATTAATAGAGCTGATAAAACCGCGATAGCCTCTTAGCCTGTCACTTCTTCTAAGCTTCGATTAATATCGCGGTTTTATCAGCTCTAATGATGGCCGCCACACTTCGGCCATTGCGCACACATACATAGAGTATGAAACCCACTAACACATATGTATGCGTGTGTAAGCAATAATCAAAACAAAACAGAGAGCGCGATGTTTTGCGTTCTCTCTCTCTCCCTCCCCCCCTTAGCCCACAAGCCGTAGTTCCAAATTTGTCCGCTGGTGGCTTTTTCGGTCTGACGACCCTTTCGAACCATCTTTTAAAATACGTTTTAACACAGGAAGGAGCCGTATTTGACCACATAAACCTTTTATATTCTTGATTAGAATGAATGGGAGAATCGATCTAGCCAGGTTTTGAAAATATAAATGGAAAATTGTAGATTTAAAAAATCATATCTTGGCCAAAAATAAAGGAAATTAAATTCTGAAAGCATTAATGTGTTGGTTTTTTTCCCCTTCAAAAACGTGCAAGCCAAATTTAAGGCCAACATTTTTTTTTAATTTTTAACAGCATAGAAAAAATTTGAAAAAAATTCCAAAAAAATTTGTTTGTTTAGAACATGGCTAAGAAAAGAGAAAGAAACATAATAATTATTTCCGATTTGAAATTGGTGTATTTTTGGCCAAATTATGATTATTCAAATCTACAATTTTCCAATTATAATTTCAAAACATGGCTAGATCGATTCTCCTATTAATTCTGATCAAGAATATATGGGGTTTATGGGGTTATTATTACCATTACTTAATTACATATTACTTATTCATTAATTAATCAAATTGTGTGAAATTGAGTTAACTGCCTTCGATTACATTTTATCGATAACATCAACAACCGCGAGCCACGAATAGCGCGGTTCGTTGGCCACACTAACGAAGAGGAGAAGCGGGAGACGAAAGCAGACGCCACAAAATTGGTTAAAAATTCTTCAATCCGGGATTAAAGAGTCATTACGGCCGCAATGGGAAAGGAAAAGGCTGGCAAGTCCTTCGTCATCGGCGACCTCGTGTTCGCCAAGGTCAAGGGCTATCCAGCGTGGCCGGCGAAGATCACCAAGTACATGAACAAGAAGTACAATGTTTACTTCTACGGAACTGGCGAGACGGCCAACATCAAGCTGGAGGATCTGTTCTCCTACGCGGACAACAAGGAGAAGTTCGCCACGGACAAGAACATGAAGCGCGCCAAGTTCAGCGACGCCATCGATCAGATCGAGAGCGCTTTGGCTGGCGAAGACTCGGCGCCTATCGATTTGTCCGAAGAGGGAGGCGCCACCCCCGCCGCCGCCGCCGCTGCCGGCTCCACTTCCGAGACCTCGTCTCCCGCCAAGAAGTCCGAAGAGGCAGCCAAGCCCGAGACTGCCGTTTCCACTCCCGCTGCTGCCGCCGGGGGCGAGAAACCCAAAAAGACGCCAGGAGGTTCCCGCAAAACCAAGGCACCTCCACGCCATGTGGACGGCGACACCGGCACCGAAGCTTCGGGCTCTGCTGATGCTCCACCGCCGCCTAAGCGTCGGGTGCCGCCGGAGGGATTGAATGCAACAGCCAGTGCCGCCGCCTCAGCCACGGCTTCACCAGCTGCTCCAGCTGCGGGCGCCACCAACCGCCAGAAGTCTGTGAAGAAGTCGAAGCCAACAGCAGCCGTAACGCCCATTCAGAAGCGCTCAAAGCCAGTAAATGTGAGTAATTTCAATATGAAAACAATTGAAGTTCCCCGAAATCAAAGGCAATAAGCGACCTACGACAAGAAAAACAAAAGCCAATAAGATCTCCTTGGAATTCACTTCATTCAAACCCTGAAAACATTGAAATTTGGCAGCTTAATCAATTTTTTCGTTTTCAACTCCTTAGAACATTCAAAACGACATGTTGATGGTTTACTTGCCGACAGCCAAGTGCTTGGGCATCGATCTCAACTACAACAAGCCGGAGATCTTCGAGAGCGCTGCCGCCGAACAGGCCTGGAAGGAGAAGACGCGCGTCGAAGCCATGGAGCTGAAAGTGAAGCTGGAGAGCGGTCAAATGGAGCCGGAATCTATGCCAGAGCGCATCATTGTGGAGCCGGCACGCAGCGAGATACCCAAGCAAGAGGCCATGCGCTTCATTGAGGAGCTAATTGAACACGAGGATAATCTCTTCATGGAACGTGACTTCATCCAGCTCTCCCAGCAGCTGCGCGAGTGCCTGGGACTGCGGCGAGCGAATGTGGGCAAGTGCCTGGAGATTCTGGAGATGTTCAAGGACGTTGAGCTGAACAAGCTGATGCTGTTGCGCAACCCGGAGTGTGTGGACATAATGCGACGCTTGCGCCGCTATGTGGGCAACTTGGAACTGTGGAAGATGGAGCAATGCGACGAGGTGGAGTTCAAGGAGAAGGCCCAGATCATACGCAAAGTGTCCGCCTCGATATATGACGGCTTCAAGGGTCTGTTCAATTCGGAAAATGAGTACGAGGACAACTTCTGGATAGAGTTTTGTGAGAAGGTCAAGATCTACAAGGCGTACACGAAGAATATGAATGAGAACCTGCGAGTCGGTATGAACGAGCGCGGCTACAATAATCTGGTTGAGGCCAAGGAAGGCGCCACCGCCGAAGCGGCTCAAAAGTAGATGATCCGTGGTTTTTTTGCGGACGAGCAAGTCCAACTGGTAAGCAGAAAATACGAATAGATCAAAGATTAAGCTTCTAACACTTTTACTCTTCTCTTGCAGTTAGACTTAAGCGTAAAAGATTCGAGCATAACGACGAGTGCTATTTGCTTATTTTCTAGGATTAAGATTTATGCAGATTACTTACTCTGATGAACGTGTGGATCCCCCATTAAGTAGACATATTCCAGCTTCCTATGTGCGTAGAAGAAGTTCGACGATAAAAAATGAATTAAACTTAGTTTTCATTTCTCTTTAAATTCGTTTTAAAGGATTTTTGATTACAAAATACAAAATAAATACAAAAGTGTGCAGTGAAGATGCATTCATAATCAAATGTATTTCATAAATATTTCATTATTTTTAAGCTCTTACGTACTAATTAATGTTAAACAATCAATTCTCCTTGGCATCCCCAATCCCATCCGGCAGAATGGCAAACATGGCCTCCGATTCCGGCAGGCAGGGGGAATCATAGATCTTGCAAATCCGCGTCTCGCCCTTGCCCTTGCGCAGATATAGCCGTGTGGTGGAGGAGTGCGCCATTATATGTCCTCCAATTGGTTTCTTGGCATCTCCCGCAAACATGCCTGGTCCGCCGTCCAGCGAGGCTGTCACCTGATTGGTAATCACCACGGCTACGCCGAACTCATCCGCTAAACGTTGCAGCATGCGCAGGAATAAACCCAAATGATTCTGTCGAGCGGCCAACTCGCCTCGTCCTATATAATCCGATCGGTAGAGAGCCATTGCACTATCCACAATGACGACGGCGTATCTGAAAAGGAAGATGGTCTAAATATGGGTTTCCTTTTCCGCCAAAAGTCAAGCTCACCTGGATTCAAAGAGCATGCCCGCTGCCATCTGTATGAGACGCGTTTGCTGGTCCGAGTTGTAGGCCCGCGAGCAGGCCACGTTGTCGAGGACCTCGGCCTCGTTGAGCTTGTAGCGCTGAGCGATGGCGGACAACCGCTCCGGCCGGAAGGTGTTCTCCGTATCAATGTACAAGCACTTGCCCTCGCCGCCCTTCTGGCTGATGGGCAGCTGGCAGGTAACCGCCAGCGTATGGCAGATCTGCGTCTTGCCGCATCGAAACTCGCCGAAGATCTCGGTGATGGAACCCGTCTCAATGCCACCGCCTAGGAGTTTGTCCAGTTCCTTGGAGCCGGTGGTTAGCTGCACCACGTCCGCTCGCATCTGGTGGAAGGTGCGGGCACTGAGGAAGCCCAGCGGCACCAGTTTGGTGGCCTCCGTGATGATCTGCTCCACCTTGCCGCCGCCCAGTCCTGGGATGGCCATCAACTGCTTCTTGGTGGCATTGGCCACCGCCTCCACAGTGTGCAGGCTGGCCTGCTGCAGCAGTCGGATGTCCTTGGCCGTGATGCTGCCGCCCTGAAAAGTGCGTTGTTAAAAAATCAAAAAGCTATCATCTCCGGATCGACGCTCACCATTAACTTGGAAACACTCAGAGGTCCCCCCTCCTCCTCCTCCGTCGCCGACGCCTCTACATTCGACAGCTTCTCCATTGACAGTTGCGAAGTTTGAGTTATGGGATTTGTTTGAATTTGATCTTAAAATTATTTGTTTTGAAAATTGTTGAGAAATTTCGTCAAAGATTGCCGCCAGCACGCAGCTGCACAACAGGTGAGCAGATTTTTCGCTTTCATGACAGCTGGCCACACTTAAGCCGCGCAAGAGATCGTGACATTGGCGTTGCCACATTTTTTGAGGAAATTCACCTTTTTTATTTTTTATTTATTTATTTTTCTTTATTTTCCTTGCTTTCAGGTGATACAGGTGCTAAAGTTAAGACAAAACCTGGGAGGACAGTCGATCGCAATGAGTAATTATCACTATTTCGATATTAAATTGTGAGTAGGTTTTTTAAAATTAAAGTTTTGTATTAATTTACTTGAATATTTATTTTTTTTATTTTTATATTCAATAGAAAGGTACGAGACCCGGACAACGTTGTTTTGACTCCAGCCCTCTTTCGTAGCTGCCTTATCGATGCCATGGACAGTTTCTTTTGTGAGGAAAAGCCTGCCCTTGAGATTGTCAAGTTTTGTGCCAGCCAACAACGTATTATTTTCCGGGTCCCTGAGGAGTTTTACGAAATGGCGCGCATTTCTATTCCGCTAATAGGACACTATCAGCAAAGTCCTTGTCACTTTGAGGTCCTTGAAACGTCCAAGACAATGTTAGACTTTGAGAAAGCCGCCGAAGAAGAAGATATTACCCACTGCCGTTAGTAAATATCACTGGAGTATGTTCCTTATTTTGGATTTGTTTCTGAATATAAAAATATTTATTATAATTGCTTTAATTTCTATTTTAAAATCTGATTTATGAAATCTGTATTTAAAATTAAAAAAAAAATACTAAAAAAATACTTTCCACGCTGAAATGTCCACCTTGGCATCTCTGATTTGGCCCAGCTGTTCCGAAGGCAGAAAGAAACAGGGAAAAGGGAAAAATTACATAAAATAAAACACTGACCGGCATTTTTTGAGGACTTCGCGAAGTTTCGGCAGCAAATTGGACCCGCTGAGCATTACGGGAGACTTGGAGGTGTCGTGACCAAAGCATGAGTGGTTACCAATACCTGGACGTGAAGCTGTGAGTGCGGAAAATAAAGTCAATTCCAACGCACGTGCGCACGTGCCGGCGAAAAGATGATGTAAAACTTGTAACTTGTGTTTCCCAGGAAACTCCGTGATCCCGAGTCCGTAACCTTGACGCCCGTCTTCCTCTGCGGCTGCATTCTCAACTCCCTGGCGAGTGTCTTTGGGGAAATTGGTGGCCAGACCTCGGTGAAGATTGTGAAATTCAGCGCCGCCCAGCAGCGTTCCGTGCTCCGGGTGCCCGAGGATTTCCTGGAACGCGTCCGAATTGCTATATCTCTGATTGGCTACTACCAGGAGGTGCCCTGCCATTTCCAAGTGCTCAACATATCCCCCAAGCGGCTGGATTTCGAGGATTCGGAGGAGGAATTCTTAGCATTTACCTAGAAAGATGTCGTCCTTTTCGTTCTGCAAGGAATACGGCAAGGATAAGGTCATCTTTGTCACCAAAGAGGATCATGCCACGCCGAGCAAAATCGAGCTGCCGGCGCCGGAACAGCCGGAGGGTGTGATCACCAAGGACGGCAACATCAACTGGAGTTGCCCGTGCCTAGGTGGCATGGCCACCGGTCCCTGTGGCGTTGATTTCCGTGAGGCCTTCTCCTGCTTCCAGTACAGCAAGGCCGACCCCAAGGGCTCAGATTGCTACGAGGCTTTCACCAAGATGCGCGACTGCTTCCAGATGTACCCCACCGTCTACAACAAGTCCGGCGGAGCCGATGATGACGACGACGATGGCCTGGGTGATGCATTGGACGCCGGTGCAGCCGCCAATGCCGATCCGCTGGCGGATGTTGGTGCTCCTGAAGCCGCCGAGGGTCCCAAGAGCACCTCGGCGGTGGTGCCCAAGGCCTAAAATGGAAATATCTGTCTTGTTGAATTACTTAATGATAAGAGTTAGGTGTGACTACGTAAAAAATAAATAAAGCTTGTCATAGTTGTGGGCCGTAAAGCCACTAATCATACATAACAACAATATCGTGACTTGAAATTTACAAAAAAATGATTAATTAATGTTTATTTGTAGTTAAACGACAGCATTTTGAGTTTACTTAAATTTAAAAATAAGATTTTACTGTAATATCAATTGGAAAAAGGAATTAAATTTACCTCATTAAAACAAAATTAACTGCAATACTGCCTTTGTTTATAAATAATCACTTTAAAAGTTTAAATAAGTTTAAAATTTCATATTACAAATATTTTGGATTCTAGGATTGTAATATCAGTTGGAAAAGGAATTAAATTTAATCCGTTAAAACAAAACTAAATATAATACTGCTTTTTAGTACTTTATTTATAAATAATTACTTTAAAAGATTAAATAAATTTAAAATTTCAGTTGAAAAAATGAAACTTTTCGCCTTACAAATATTTTGGCTTCTAAGATTTTATTTTGAAGATGAAAAATTAAGTTTACAATTTGAAATACGTTGAATATTTATTAAAAATTTAAGAGTCCTGAAAGTATATATTTAGCACGGATAACCCTCAATTTATTTAATTAAATTTATATTAAAATGTTTATTTTTTTTTGTATTTCACTGTAGGCCCATTTTTCATATTATTTTTTCACTGCCCTACACATTTGTGGTATATTCGCCAAGCGTTAGTACCTGATACCGTTATTTTCTGCAGCAGCTGCCACACTGTTTACGAAGCAAGCGAGAAGAAAGAACGTAAAAAATAATATTTCGTGACGAAAAAATGCTGTAGGCGCATTGTAAAATGCATATAGTGCTGATAAATCGCGTTTGTGAGATGCTAAAACGCGAGTTCGACACCAAATCCGTGCAGAACTTTAAAGTGCAATAACAAAACAAACGCATTATCGAATATACCAAAGTGCAATTGGCCAGTTGAGACTACAACCACAACAAAAACAACATCGACGACTAAACTAAATAACCTTGTACGCTGTGATCACAAATAATATACATAGTTAACCAGCGTAGAAGGCATAATATTAAAAAGCGAATAAGTGGTTAAATAATACAAGTAACAAGTTTAATAGGAAAAACACGCTGACTGTTGTTGGGAGTGTGTGTGTGCGGGTTAGAGTGAGTGCGAGAGTGTGCTACCAATACAAACGCAACCACGACGCAATACAAGCGCACATCGCATAGTTTTCTAAATAAATAAAGAAAATAAAATAACAGCGATAAATAATCCAAAACAATAACAACAACAGCAACGAAGAGTCTCAAAAAGTGCTGGAAAAACTCGCGATAAGGAAAAGCAAAGGAAAACAACAACGAAAACAACAATAAAAAAAGCGGAAACCTCCACATCGACAGATCTTTGAATGCTGCTGCATTTTGATCTCCGGCGACAAAATGGTTTCGTTAATTGATACAATCGATGCGGCAGCCGAAAAGCAGAAGCAACTGGCGGTTGCTGCATCCAGCTCATCCTCATCGACCTCCCCCGCTTCCTCCGATTCCGCGGCCTCCAAATCCAATCTCACGGCCAGCGGCAAGCCAAAGGAGAAACGAAGGTGAGTATTGGGAATATAAACCAATTTACACTGCGTCCCATATCCATATTGCGGCGATCCCCCGAATATTTTTTAGATCAGTTGCTTTTTTGCCTATTGCATAAGCGTTTGCTTTCTTTTTCTGCCTCCTCTTCGCCGCTGCTTCTACTGCTGCTGCTGCTGCTGCTGCTGCGGCGTAGCGGCTTTTGTTGCTATCGCGCTTTTCTGCCTGTCTTCTCCAATTTCTGGCTCTCGGATTTCATACATTTCCCTAGATATGGGATCATCTATGGAACCTTATTAAGGTTTAAAGATTGTCATGTTTATAAACAATCCTTTGGAGTTATTGATAAGATTTGAGATACTCTTTATCTGTTTTTAATTTTTTTCTGCCTTCAGGGCATTATATCATCGTTTTTCTTTTTGTTAAACGGATTGTTATTAATTTTTCCTAATTGCTAATATGATCTTAGAGGCAGTTTCTTTATAAAATGGCCTATTTTTATCTCTAATTCATAATCATAATGTCTTTTAACGTTTGGATTTTGCATCCTTAAAATAAATCTAGTGATACTTTTTTATCTTAAATATTTCTATCTTTAAAATTTAATACCCTTCGGTTTCCTATTATCAGATATTTTCTTGTTTAAACCTGAAATTTCTACAGACCTTTATTCTTCAAGGATCATTGATAAGGAATACAATTTACAGATTGTTAGCCGTATCTTTTTTTCATAGTTTGTCCTTATCTTGGCATAATTGTTCAGATATTTCGTGTAATGATTCTTAGCTTGGATCATGTTTTATTATAACTCATTAATTCCTTTTCTTAAACCTTAAATTTTAATACATTCAATTCCTAGGAAAAATATAGATTTTAAAATCTTTTACAAAACCCTTTCTAATCAAAACTTTCCATTAAATACTGATCAATATTTTCCAGAAGCATTTGTTTATAAATTTGCATATTGTTTGTGTCTAGCTTTACTCATTGAACTCGTTACATAGAGAGGAATTTGCTTTTTAACAGATATTCCGAGTCGCTTTGGATTTTTCTAGGCTTCTAGTTTTACTTTTTTAAGGACGTTTTTAACATTTTTGAACCTTTTAAAGACTTTTAGCAAATCCCTAATGACCCACATCATTTCCTGTTAGATTAATCATGCCTCCCTAGCGTTATTTTCCATACTGAAAATATCAAATAATTACCATAAAGCCTTTCCTGGATGTATTTGATTTTCTTTGACTAAATTTATTCCGGGCTTGATTTCATTAGCTTCCCTTTTCTGGGCGTCACTGGCTGACGAAAAAGCCGAGAAGACAGATAGAGAGAGAGAGAGCTGTGGGGGTATAGAAAATATCGAAAAGCCAATCATTAATCACGCGTTCAACTAATTTTTGCATTCGCCGCCGTAATTATACAAACTTGTGACGGAGACGGAGAACGCAACGACCGAGACCCACGACCTTCAGCGATTCAAAGACAAAAGTCGAGACAAGTTGGCAATAAAAAAAACTAAAATCGCTCCGTTTGCATATGCACAATAAGAGGTTTCCGCAATAATATCAAAGGGGGAAAAAATAATATAGAAAACCTTTCACAAATCTTGCAAAGAAATTGTAGGACAATGTAAGAAAGAAAGATACTTTTGGTTAATTGATTAAACAAGCTTAGAGATATTTTCATATTTTCATAAAATCATATATTTTCCACATCACAACTTTCTTAACAATAATCCCGAACAAGTTAACCTTATCTGAGAAAAACAAAACGAAGGCAAGTGCTTGCTTCAAATCACTTGTTGCGCGCCTTGAAGTTGCATCCTTCAAGGGTTCATGTCCTCTGTTATTAAGGCCAAGCCCCCTTTAGCTTGGTTTTATTTTTAGCTCATTCCTTCCCTTGTGCTTCTATTTTCTTACGCACGTTGGGTTTATTTTTAAATGAGGGAAAAATCGTATTAAAAAAAAAAAATCAGGAAAACCTGTTATGTTGCTCTCTTTAGCTTCAACCAGTTTTTTGTATTCCTCTTGCTTCGTTTTATCAGCTTTTGTTTTGTTTTCCTTCTGTTTTTTGATTTCGTTTTTTGTGTTTGGCCTACGCCCCTTTTAAAACCTAAAATTTATTTGTTTTATAAAACCATAAACTGTTTTTTTTTTTTACGTTTTAATTTAAGACATTTACATTGGAAAGAAACTAAGCTTTAGCTGTTGGCCTACGTGACAGCCATAAAGCCAATGTGTTTAATAGCCGAAAAGCTGAACAGCGGTTCTATAACCATTTTTAAGCGATTTCCAGCGATTTGACTTCGATTAGACCCACTAACCGACTATTTGGCGGTAGTTTTCCCCTATTTATTTCGAACTGGTTCCAAAATATTTTTGTTTGCGCACTGCAAACAATTGATTTCGACTTGGCTAACAGAAGAAGAAATTGGCCAGAGTTTTAGTGAAAGCTTTTGCAGAGAAAAAAATATATAAAAAATTGTTGGTAATATTTTTAAGGCAGTTGAAGAATTGCCATTGATTAAAAAAGAGGGTTGAAAAAGTATTTAAGAGATGATATCAAGATATCATCATGATATCAAATTAATTCATTAAAATATTTATACTTTAAAATATTTCCCAATCCTAAATTCCCAAAAAATATATTTATAAATTCTCTTTTATTGACAATAATTACTGGCTTAAAATATAGTACCTAAAATAAATATTTAAATGCTTTTAACAACATTCAAACTAACACTGCCTTGTGACCTTAATTAACATAAATTATTACAAGCAGAAAACTCAATCACAATTATAGTTTGTTTTTAAAATTAAATTTTGTAGCCTGTCGAACCTGTGCCAAGGCATTTCGAAAAACAAGGAAAAAACACACAGAAGTCGCTAAATAAAACTTAAAAAACAAAAAAAAACTCGCACAATAAATTTATTTCAATACCAACGAAAACAAACACACACACACACACACTCACATGTGTGTAAATTATTTAAATGATATGCCTTGATGTTGTTGATGGTTTTGTTGTTTTTGTATTTGTTTTTGTTGTCTGGCCACGACGACCTACTTTTTGCGCAATCGAACTAAAAATGTGACGACACGGGGGGTGGAGGTGTGGTGGAACCCCCCCAAGGGGGAGGGATTTTGAAGGGAGTGACAGAGAGAAAGAGAGTGAATGAGGCAGAGACACGGAGAAAGAGAGAGAAGGCATTGTATACTGTGGAGTTATTGTTGGTTTTCTTCTCGCCTTCCTCTTTATTTTCATACACAAATTTTTTGTTTTGCTGCTGTAACACACTGAGAACAATTAAGCTTCAAATAAATGTTAAATATCTTCAAATAAACAGCTGCATTTTATGGATACGGTTGCGTATACGTAATACGTATACGTAATATTTTTGGGGTATTTAATTTTATTGACAAAGAATAATTATAAATTCTTATTTAAAGTTCTTCCAATTTGTTTTAATGTATTTTTTCTTGTGCATCGAATTGAACTTGTTGCATCGACAGAGATAGATATAGTTAAAGAGAGACAGACAGAGCGAGGGCAACGCAGCTTCCGAATCTGGTTCAGAGTTTCAGTTGTATGATGGGCCCTATATGCATCGGATAGCATCTGGCGTAAATTATGATTATTTTTTAATTTTGTTTTTCTGCCAGAGAAAGTGGAAATTTATTGGCCGCCTTAAGTTAAAAATATATTTTTGTAAAAGTATGTAAAAGGCGCCAAAAAGTTGTGGCAGTTTCAGTGATCAGATTTTGTTGGAAGTACTTTTTGCTGAAAGAAATTCAAAGATATAATTTTGTTTACGTTAAGAATAAAAAAAATCGATTGCTCTTATTAAATTAATGTTTATTTATATAAAAATTTAAATATTTTTATTAAATTTCCTTGTCTTGTGAGAACAAAAAATAAATAAAAAATAGGTTTTAACTGATAAAATAATAATTATCTCTTTATAGTTTAAACTTTAAACATTTCCCCGCAAAAAAGGGGTTCTTTTAAAATGCTTCTTCAGATAGACAGATAGACGTTTGTAGCATAAGAAGGTAAACAACGAGGTTATCATCTTCCATGGGCTGATATTTAAAACTTGACCCCGGCTGTCCATCCCCTCAGTCGCCTCCTCTATCTCCTCGAGCTGATTACATTGTGATTTTGATTACCTTCTTCTGGAAGGGAAGCTATAAGAGCTTCTGTTCCGCGCTGCTATTATCTCGTTTCACTTTCCTCGCCTGTTTGCCAAACGAACTAATCTAAATATTTAACTGTTATGCTATAGTTCTTATCGGGGAAATCTCAGGGATTGGTGGCAAAAATATTAAGTCATCAAAATATTAATTTGCTCTTTCAGAGGGTATTCTTAATTTAAAGAAACAGACTATATCAAATGTAATTAAATTATTAAATTTAATATCAGGTGATTTGGGAGAAGAGAATATTTTATAAATGATTTTACTGTTTTCTGGTTTTGATTTTATTTAAATATTTCAATCCGAAGTTCTGTTAATTTAAATAATAGCTAAAAGTCAAAGAAGGAAGGTCAGTTTCAAGAACTTTACTAACTTTAAATGCAAGTATAATATTTTATAAATTTATTAACAACTAAAAGGGTATTAGGACTTCTGTTTGATGAAATCTCAGACCTTTTACCATTGTTAGATTTATTTATATAATTTATAATCTTCATTTCTACGTGCACCGCAATGGGCGAGTAATGAAAATGGATGGGAAAATGAAGTCCAGGACGTGCAGAAATTTTTCCAGAGAGCTGCAAAGTATGCTATGCGTTTCGCTATAATTATCGGCTGAAGTGGGGCGGACTGACATAATTTATATACCTCTAATTTGAATCTGCCACTCATATGGTTAACGGTTGTTATCGCCACCGATTGGGCCGTACCGAAGCGTTAGCTCCCTGCGGCCAGAATGTTTTCAACTCCGGGCCATTATCTTATCGCCTCGGTACGGAGCGCACTTGTCCGGATAGGCAGGCAAACTTGTCTGATATTCCATGAATCTGACGTTAATGTCTGGCTCTCTTCGCTCTTTGCGATTTCTATTGGGTCCCTGATAGCGGGTTGCTGGCTGTCCCGGCGGGGTATAAATATGATGGCCTCAGGCCCATGGAACCTTTCGCGCATTTACGGCTCGAACTCCTGTACGTCGTGTTCGTGTTACTTTCAAGTTGCTTGCAGTACTAACTAGCCAAGTTATCAGCTGTTATCGGGACGCGTGTGTGTGTCCATCATCGATGGGCTTAGCCGGATTCCAGCGAAAGAAACGGCACAAGCAATGTTTAATTCCTGGGATACCTGCGACTTCTCCTGTCCGGCCGACAGTTCCTTCTACGGCGATGAAGTGACTTCTAACTCCGGGTTCTACGAAAGTGATTTGAAATTGCCACAGCAACAACAGCATCAACAGCTTAATCATGGCTCTGTCTCTGTTTATGGTCATGCTCCCATCAATGAACCTTGTGTGAATTTTAACAATGGAGCCTTTTACCAGGCTCCCAACCAACCCAACCCCAGGCCCTTTGTGGGCGCCATTCTGGGACCCAATGCCTCCTCTGGCATGCATCGCTATCATCCCTACCAGCAGCATCCACAGCAGGAGGGTTTCTATGGTCAGAGGGGCAGCCTCTTGTCTGTGGCCACTCCCTGCCGGGAGACTCGTCCTTGGAGCTATGCCTACTGCTATGGTTATACGCCCACCAACACCCAACCTTGCCAGTTCTCTCAGTTTGTGGACATTGAGGACTTTATGTGAGTGTAATTCTGCTGCGTAATTTCTAAGGGGTTTATAAAGTAAATCTGATAAACAAAGGTTTATAAAAAGGTTTATTTGGTTTAGAAATATTTTTAATAAAAAAATATATGAATTAAAAAATGTTTAAATGACTAAATATCAAAAAACAGTTTCTAAAAAAGTTTTTATATAGTTTTCATACCATTTCCTAATGTTAAACAAGCCTAAACCTTTTTGTGTTCTAAATAATCCTTAGCAAATTTCAATTTAATAATTTTTAAGAACTCTATTTCCCCATTTTCACTATATTTTTCCAACCTGTTGAAATTGGTTTGTGCCTGGTTTTTGTTAAGCCCGTGGCCAAAAGCCAAAGCAAACGGTAGGGGCTCTTATCTATGCTTATTTGTGAATCGCTTTTTATAATAATATTTAGATACGCAGCGGGAGATAGGAGTGTATGGGAGAGAGGTGGGGTCTGGCATGAGTCAAGGTTCTCTTTGGGTTTCTCCCGGCTGAAAGTCCCTATTTTTTATCAGAAATTTTCTTCTTTGAGATACACTTTCGCTCTCTTTTTTTTGATTTCTTAATGGCCCCCCCATATAGTTTATAAAAGTTGAAAATTGTTTGGCTGTCGTTTGGTTGTGTAATTGTTATCATGACACCGATGACTTTATGCTTTATGGGTATTTCCCAGAGGTTTATCTTCACGTGTCGCAGCCGACAAAGGTCTCTTTTGGGTTAAGGAATCAATACGTATGGATCAACGATTGACGCAGATTATGGCTTCCCCTTTCGCCGGAATCCTCTTCTTCCGACAAAAAAAAAAAACAACTTTGCATGCAACGTGCACTGAAACTAAATGGTCGCCAGGTTTGCGTTTATTTACGTTTTGCACACGTTTATGCCAAATTTGCGACTGCCCGTTTCCATGCTAATGAGAGCCAAAGCCAAGCTGACGCATTTGCAGAGGGCACACGTTCCGCAAGAAACCCAAAGACACCTCCACCACCCAGATTTATGCTGGGGAAACATCCAAACATCCCTGACCCCTGATTTACTGTCCCATGAACTTGGCATTAACACCTCGGAGTCGTATCTTAAATGTTTTCGCCGTTATCGCTGCCCGGAGATACGACGCATTTTGGGTGAAGAGTTTCGAAATTCCGGCGGCAGGTCAGCATCCTAAGGTGTCTGAGGGATAAGCTGTTAAAGCTGTCCACGTGATGGACTCGTGTTTTAGAATATTTGTTGATTTTTTAGGCACTTCTTTTATTTTTGTTTAAATTAAAGACTGAAGAGTGGGAAATAAATGAGAAATGAAGTTAAAACCAAGTCCTTTGTGGTCTTGATAAGAAATAATAATAAAATATTATTATTTATACATTGATTTGCTTTATCTAAAGCCTTAAATAATGTTATTTCTTGGCTATAATCAGTTCTTTGATTTTGGTGTTAACTTTGATTTGAGTTGATATCAAAATATTTGGCAGGGAATTTAACAAGCCAAAAATAGGAAAGCAATTTAAAGAAAGTTGTAAAAAAGAAACAAAGAAACAAATATATTTTGTATTTAACCAAATTCCTAATCGATTATTATTTAGCCAAATTTTCCAATTTCTGGCCAATTTACCCACCTCTTTTGGCCAGTGTTCGGAGCTGCGCTTCGGAGCGGAAATACTTGGCAACAACAACGGCAGCAGTCGGTGTAGCTGCTGGCCAATAACAAGGCAATTCTGCTGTCACTGCCAGAATATTTAACAAGCTGTAGTTGTTGTGTAGCTTCTGTTCTAATGAACAGACAATGGCCCGATCGCACCTCCCCCCCGGGCCAAAAAAAACAATAATAAAAACCCCTTCGATCAGTCCATTTAAGCAGGCCATTAGCATGCAATCAAAGCCCGCTCTATGCCGCTTTCTATGGCCCGTCGTTGACTATCGTATTTCTAAGCACAAACTTTACTTATGAATGTACACGAGTTTATATATATATTTATATATATATTGTATATAAAGCGAATGAAATAATACAATACAAAGTCAGTTATCTAAGCGGCTGGCTAGCTGCATTTCGCCTTTCGTGTTCTGTTTCAATCTTTTGCCTCTGGTTTCCATCAGTCAGTCAATTCAGTATGATTGACAATGAAAACCCCCCTTATCTCTCTTAGTTTCAGTTCTATTAATATTATTAACCCGCCTTATGGTTCTCTCTCACTCTGTTTGCTTGTCGGGGAAAAATGTGAAACTGAAAGCCAAAAACATTTGGTTTCTTGCTAAATTATTATGACTTAAAAACATTGGATTTATATTATTAGATTTGCTGAATTATAAGCTTGGTTATATACATAATAAAAATATCAATAAAATTCCTCAAGCTTTATTATATATAATTCTTTTATAAATCAACTTTTAATAGTTCTATAAAATACAAAACTTATATTAATCAACCTCTAATATGTAGTTGTGTATTAACTAGTGATTGTTAGCTTAGTTTTAAATATAATAATTTATATAAATCAACCTCTAATAATTACCTGCGGCCATTCAACCAGTTAGCTATGCAATTTATAAGCTTTTCAGTGGCACATTTTTTCTGCAACTATTCAAGCAAACATTTATAGTTTGATTGGCAATTTTCACACTTGAATTAATTACACAGCAATCAGCAAACTGATTGTGAAACTGAAAAACTAAAATACCCTTTTCCAAATGGGTATTTCTAAGCCTTTATTGGACAGCCTTTGGACTGACGTAAACATCACTCAATGGTGGAGTCCAGATGGCGGCTGATAGGCTTCACCTTTGTTCGCTCGATATCCTTTGCTGACAGGTGAAGTCTATCTAAAATATGCTTTGAATTTTTAAGTTGCGGTTGCCAAGCGAATTTTCAGACACGAAAAACACCTGCCCCATAAATGCAGAGTTGGCGATTTTCTGTCAACCCAACAAACCCAGAAGTACTACGTGCAAAAATTGGCGTTTCCCATGGATTATACAAGTTTGCCCTCTATTTCAATAATAAATAAAATATTATGAGCGCGCTGCATAAATTTCCGAATTAGTTTCCTTCCCTGTGTGGCTGCTCACGAGATTTTCTTGGCAAACTTTCTATACTTTTTCCCCACCCTTCCCCATCCTGTTCCCGAGGGAGGGCCATTCGTCTTTTCTTAGAATTTCCCAAAATATATAAAATGATAGTCTCTATATGTGTGTGAGGTCAGTGCTCTGCCGCCGAATGTGTATGCGAATTAGTTCTTTGCTTGTTTAGCGATTAAAACTTGTCGCCAATATCGAAACGAGTCGAATCCCGGGGCTTATAGGGGGCTTATTCACAACTCTGGCAAGCCGCTAATTGCCAACTCATCGGGGCAGGTGATGAGGAGTTTCGTCAATCGTCTCGCCGAAATTTCCAAAAACTCTTCCACTTCATAATATAAGATATTAATATTGGTGCCAAGGCAGCCGAACTTTATCAGTCGAACGTGTGACTGCTGGTTATTCTCGGAACCCAAAAAGTTGACATTATAAACTATCCAAAGCCCCCTAGGGGGCCTCTTCGGACAGCTCTTCAGACAGCTTTCCCAGAGGGGCTGCCGTTGTAGGTCAAGATCCTCCTCACAGACAATGTTTAATGAATAATGGATTTATGCAAAATAGTCTTAGCAAGAACTTTAAATTTTTTATCAATTTCTTTAGCAGGAAGCAATGTCTGATAAATTTTTATTTGCATAGGAAATTTGTTTATTAGGTTTTGATTTTGTTAAAACTTTATAGCTATTAGAGGCGGAAATATTCAAATATTCTTTTAAATTTATTTATTTTTATTTTTCTTTACGGGGTTTCTCAGTAAAAAATGCCTTTTTACGATAAACTAAATAATAAACTGCCTTATAATTTATTACTCGTGTAATTTTAATCATAACCCTTCGTATTTTGTATCAAATATTTGACGTTGCAAGACTTATTTAGTAATATTTGAAGTTTTATAGAAATCAATTCCCTTAATTATGATCTCTTGATAAAACATTAGAAGCTGACTTTTATGCCAATTAAAGTTTAAATACAAATAAATCCGTAATTCATATTATTCTTCTTCAATTATCCGATATATCCTTGCATTAACATATAGAAATCCACCTTAAATACATGGCTGCCCTGAACTTTGGCGCCGTGTTGATCGCCTTCGCTTTTTTGCTTCTATTTTTTTTTATTTTTTATTCGCATGGCCGGGCAGCAAACGCGAAAATTGCAGGCGGTGTTCATTTAATTGGAAAATTGCTGGCTCTGGCCGCGTGAATTGAATCAAAAGCAATGAAACGGGAATGAAAGTGCAATTGAAATGCACGCATATTTCTGCCAGCCTCCCAGCCCCATTCACATCCCCTCCTTTCGCAGAACAGTGGCCTGCCTACGTGATCGCTCAGAAATAATGCAAAATTTGTCCCTGATCTTTGCAGGAACAATGAGAAGCGTAAGGAAAAATCGAGAGATGCGGCCAGGTGTCGTCGCTCCAAGGAAACGGAGATTTTCATGGAACTCTCGCAAGCTTTGCCGCTAAAAACCGACGATGTCAATCAACTGGACAAGGCCTCTGTGATGAGGATCACCATTGCGTCTCTCAAGATACGCGAGATGCTGCAATTTGGTGAGTAATTAAATTATAATTAACATAAAATGCATTTTACTAACGGATTTCCTTTAGTTCCCAGTCTGCGCAACTGCAATGAGGACATTAAGCGAGACATTGATGCTGTGGAGGAACAGCAGCTGCAAGAAGTCAAGCCTAAGCTAGAAATTGGCAGCGAAGATTGGCTTAATGGAGCTGAAGCCAGTCAGCTTCTCAAGCAGACCATGGATGGTTTCCTATTGGTCCTATCCCACGAGGGTGATATCACCTATGTCACCGAAAACGTAGTGGAGTATCTGGGCATCACCAAAGTGAGTATTTCTTATATTTAAAAAAAACGACCAATACTTATAACTCCTTTTCTAAACCCCTACAGATCGACACCCTTGGCCAGCAGATCTGGGAGTACTCGCATCAGTGCGATCACGCCGAGATCAAGGAGGCCCTCAGCATAAAGCGAGAGATCGCCGACAAGGTCAAGGATGAGCAGCAGCAGCAGGATTCTGGTGTGAGCACCCATCACAGGGACTTGTTTGTGCGCTTAAAGTGCACCTTGACCAATCGTGGACGCAGCATTAACATCAAAAGCGCCTCCTACAAGGTGAGATTGCTTTTTATATATAATTGTAATTAAAATAATGACAAGGAAAGCTTGTTTACGTTGTAATTATTATGATTGCCGCTGATTTTCTATCGCATCAAAACTTATACTTGTACTACTTGCAGGTCATTCACATTACCGGACACTTGGTGATCAATGCCAAGGGCGAACGCCTGCTGATCGCCGTGGGAAGACCCATTCCCCATCCCTCGAACATTGAGATACCCTTGGGAACCAGCACTTTCCTCACCAAGCACTCGCTGGATATGCGATTTACCTATGTGGATGAAAAGTAGGATTGATATTATAGCAGCTGTGCTTCAATTTCTATGTTTACTTTTTAAAATCGATTTATTCTTTGTCGATTTGAACTTAAAATCAAATTCGAATTTGAAGCATAGCTTTTGTAATATGTTAACACCTTCTAACTCTTTCCTTTTTTGATTTTTCAGGATGCATGGCTTGTTGGGATATTCGCCCAGCGATTTGCTCGATACATCATTATTTGTCTGCCAGCATGGAGCTGATTCCGAACGCCTTATGGCCACCTTCAAGAGCGGTGAGTTAGCTGTCCGAACTCCGTACGAAAACTCGCGACTCATTAAAACTAACTGCAGCTAACTAATGCTAAACTAATTACTTTAATGTGCAAATTAAAACACGCTCGGTTGTCGTTGGATGCCGGAAGAGTGTCCGGCACATCAAAACAAAGTTGTCACTCGTCCGTTAGCCGCCGTCCGCTACCTGTCCCGGCTCCTGTTCACGTCCAGCAGTTGCCATAGCTTATTGCATTTAATTAGTTGTAGCACCTTCCTCTTTGGCGCAGACCCCACTCTTTCGCCCCTCCCCAAGGGTCGCAACACAAAGACCATTAGTCGTTGGCTTGACTTGGCTCTGCTTTAATTTCGCTTTAGTTGCTAATTAGCTTTTGCGAAACTAAATGAATTGGTCAGGGCAGCAAGTCGAGACAGCTGAAATCTCTGATCAACTCTATCTAGTCATTTTTTTCTCATATCTTTATTATTTAATTTATCAAGAAGTTTTTATTGGTGATTCAATTATGCTTCCTAGTAGCGTATAGCTTTGTAGGTTTGTTTATTCATTCGAAGCATGACATTCTTTTCTGGCTCTGAATCTATATAATCCAGCTATGTCATCTTGCTTAGCAATCGAAGTCGCTGGCAAAGCTCGCCTGCTCATTTGCAATCAATTTTCATAAGCCAAAAGTATCTTTATCGCACCCCAAATATCCAACTCGATCGATAGATAAATGTGTCTGCCCACAGAGAACGAAATATTACAGGGTTTATCAAGTCAGTTTGCCTAAACAAAGTATTTATCATTCAAATATAAATATTATTATTAATCATTCGGATTTTTGATTGTGATTTGTGATATGATATGAACTTGTTTTATATCGTGGTATAATAGCCCCTGTTTTAAATTTGCATATTAATATTTTAAGCGGGGTTAACGTTAACATTCCATTAGCTAATTAACAGAGTTATCCAACTAGAAGCCTTATTTTAAGTATCATTTGACATTTGCTTAAGTACATAATTAATGGAAACTTTTAAATTTGTAGATAATAAGCTCATGAGTATTTAAAAAAATAATTTTAATATAGGAATGCAAGGTTGGGGATCATGATACTGAAGGTTTTATTGATATGAGAACCAAAGAATATATATAGATATTGTATTGATTTTTGGCCATATTTAATGTGAATTTTGATATATTTATTCATATTTTAATACTTAACTTTTCCGATGACTAGAATTTTGTAATATTTATCTTTATTTCGATATATTTTGACAAATCATACTAGATTTTTGCTTATATATTATCTGAATTTTCTCTGGAAAGAAGTTATGATATTTTTGGTAGTGTAGAAAGACAAGTAAAAGTATCTAATGGATGACAAGCTTCCCATTTTCGCAGCCATCTTAAGCATTTTTCTTAATTTCTCCCAAGCTCATCCTGGGCGCGGTTCCTAGTTATTGTTTGCTTATTTGTTGCTCTTAATGGCCGCGTCATGTCGTCTACATTGACCAAATAATGTTGCCACTGCCGATGCTGGTGCTGCTGCTGCTCCTGCTGCTGCTTCGTTGGTTTTCTGCACTTAAAATGCCAGAGCTTGGGCAATAAAAACTCCGCTGCTCCGGCTGCTCCTGCTGCTGCTCTTCTGCTGACCATTGTTCGGGGTACATTGTACCCAAAAGTGCCCAAAAGAGAGCATCCTTCCTTGCAGCCAAAGGAGCAACGATGGACAGAATAGACGGAAAATTGTCACTGCACTACAATTGGAATTATTATTGGCTGCGATGACTTTGGCTTCTTGGCCGGACATTTCCCGTTCCCATGACTTGGCTGTAGACACGTTCTGTGCGAAATGACTTTCGGTTTTATGATGCGACGTATCCATTTGACCAGGACGCGGTCCTCGGGAATGCAGCTGCCTCCTATCCTGTCCATTTGGAGTTGGCGGAGTCTCCTTTTTCACTGTTAGCTGCTGCATCTCGCATATCGTTAGCAAAACTTGCCAGCAAGTTGTAAAAATGTCTTCGAAAGTCGTAAAAGTATTTCATACATTTTTGTTTTTATTAAGTTGTGTGTGTGTGTGCTGTGGGTTTTCTTGAAAGTTTTCCTTGAAAACTGCTTGCCATATTATTGTTTATGAGTGCTGTCCGTTTTTATTTCCATTTGATTTTCATCAAGTTTACATGGCTTAGTAATAAGGGGGTCAGCTGGCGGTCGCTCTGCGTCCTCCCTTTTAAAGGCTCCATCAATATACACCCCTTTTTTCCGTTTATGAAAATTCAATGATGATGGCCAGCCAATGACAGTGAACTGTGGAAATGTGGGAAATTTGTACATCTTTAATATTAATTTTTAAAATTGGAAAACTGTTGAAAAAAGGTTTTAAGAAAGAAATAAAAATGAAGGGAGCTTTAGGGAAAAATTATATAAATAATAGTTTCAACTACAAACAAATTTTCCATCTATTAAAAAGGTCCTCCTACATTTCCCAGCTTTATTATTCCTTCACATTTTTCACTGTACCTCATGTGGGCGACTATATCTGGGAGTAGTTTTGCCTGCAGCTGGCGCAGCTCGCAAAATACTAAACGTCATGTGACAAACAGTTCAATAAAGTACAAAATGTGCGGAAAATCGCAAATGTCATGCGGGGAAAATCTCACAAAGGGCGCAGCGTTTACCATTTTCCTGCAGCTTCATGGAATGGAAATGGAAATGTAGCTGGGAAATTGCGTTCGAGCAGCAGCAGCAGAAGCAGCATTTCCATGCTGCAAATAAAGACGACAATTTGGCCGCGAGGCGAAAAATTATGAAACGAAGGCGGGCGGGGGGTAAAAGTACTGGAAAAATATGTGGATTCAAGGAAAAGCGGTGAGGGCAAAAGTAAACTTAACGTGCCAGATAAATATCCTTCTGACAGACAGACAGCGAAGAGATAAAGCCCAGGATCGGTGAGAAGAGCAAGGAGGAGAGCTGGGGGTGCCCAAGAGTGTGGCAATAAATTTGTGAAAAGCAACAAAAAACAATACCGAAAAGTGGCTTTGGCAGATTTGGCTCTGGCTGCGTGTGAAAAGTTTCCCCCGGAAAATTCAATGCGATGGCGAATGGCTGGGAGGGTGGGAATTGCATTTTGCACTGGCTTGCATTCGGGGGCATTGCCGCGGCATTTGCCAGACATTCAACTTTCAACTCTTGCCACAAGCCAGCTTCCTTTGCTGCTTAGCCCTGCTCCTTCCTGCCCCTCTCTGCTTGTTTGTTGTTAGTTTCCCGCTTTCCGTTTTCAGTTTTCAGTTAGAGTTTCTGTTTCTGGTTGTGTTTCCTTCTCGGTTTTTTTTTCAAAAGGGCAGCTGACACTTGTTTCTCGGCGGGGAATAAGGCAACAAGGAGCTGGTGTGATCTGCCTGACAGGCACGTACGAGGTGGGGGCGTGGCGCCAAGTGTTGCATACTTTTTAGGGCGCTGGCCTACGCAAGGTGACTTTAAAATGTTAAAGAAATTCGAAAAAAAAAATATTTACAAAAGCAATATAATTAAATTGGCTTTAAAAAATAAAACTTAAGATATTTCCTTGTCCAGATTAACCTCAAAATGATCACAGATTGTAAATATTAATCATTTTTTGTGACCTTAAGATTGAGATTCCTAGGAATATCCTCCATAATTTATTTGTATGATGTCTAAATTTGTTAATTAAACCCTTTAACTACTCTGGGGTTTTCAGCTGAGGCTTTAAATTGTTTAAAAATACCGAAAAGGTTTATTAAGAAGCTCTTAAATTTCCCCTTAAATACTACTTAAAATTTTAGCATTTTTCAAGTGCAACATTTCTTTTTTTTTTTTGGCTTCTGCCAACTTTATTTCTATTTTCTCCCACGCTCTCTCAGCTGGTTGTGTAATCAACATAACAAGCACAACTGCCAGTTTACGAGTCTGTTAATGTCTCACACACACCCGGGACCACACACACCCACACATCTAGCCACAGCTCGAGGGATTCCTCCACTACCAGCCAGACTAGCTTCCTGGCCATGTCCTGAACTAAACTATACGTTCCTCTATATAATATGTCTGAGCCCGGCCCGCCAGCGCTTCCTGCCGAAAGTGTCGATGATGCTGACGCTTAGCGCTCTGCTGCCAAAGTCGTTGCACTCATCAGAGCGGTTCCACCATGGAGCTCTCTTCCTCTTTTACTAGGATACCTCGCCTCCTTTTTAAGGAGAACTCACACCAGTCGCCTTGCCACAGTTGCCCACCAAAAGTTTATTTATTTTGTTCGGGCTGGCAGGCACTGTGGTTCTGGTTTTATTTTATATTTTACTATTGAAATTTTGAGAAGAATTATGTTTAACAAGGTTTATTTATTTTTTCCTATATTTTAATATATAAATTTAAGGAAATCCCAGCTGCAAAGGCAAAACTCTAGGTTTGAGAGCTGAATTTTAATAATTTTCTTAAGGAACTTTATTCCTTTATTCACACCACTGTCTTGCAACCGCTTTATGTTAATGCACTTAAATTTAGTTTGTGGCAAAAGTGGGCGTTTTTGGGGGCGTGGCTGGGCACGGGTTGTTGCAGTTTTGCCTTGCTGCCGATGCCGCCGCATTTTATTACATGCATAATTCCACCAGGGGATCGACGCTGGTCCACTCGTGCTCCGGGGAGGACCTGCTAGCTCCTAGCTTCCTCTCCCCATATCTCTGGCTACATCCATTTCCAACTCCATCTGCGTCCCGCTGCTCGTCTCTTATTTATTCGCATCGTCTGGGCCATGAAAGCGCCAAACTAATGCCGTCGAAACTAATGGTCCAATTCGAGTGGCTCGACGGCATCCTCATTTCGGCAGCGAACTGACTCCTGCTGCTGCTGCCGCCTGCTTCGTAATCCTGCCTCGCCAGGATTGTAAAATTTTCCAGTTAATTTTAGCATCGTCCGCAGCATCCTCCGGCATCGCCGCGTCTCTCTTGCATTTGACAAATTAAAATTGCATGAGCGGAAATGCGGCTTAAAGTTGCGCCGGATGTGGCTGACTTGAAGTTTTAGCTGGCAGCTTCCTTTGTGAGCTGTCAAATAAATTACACTTTTTTTCACTTCAACATCCTTTTCAAGCTGCATTTTGCCTTTTCCATGTTTGACTTTTGGTCAACAGGTGGCTCAAAGATGAGCTTGGCGGATATCCATCATCACTTGGCTAAGTAGGCTTAAGGTCTTTAGAGTTCTTAGGTAGAAAATCAAGCTTTGACTTGGGAGTTTTCTCTCTTTTACATTTTTTAAGATTTAATAATAAACATCTTTAATTATTCCTCGAATTACCCTCCAATTTGAAGTCAATATTTATTTTTACCCCACAACGGTTTTTATAGTAACTAATCTCTATTTAGCAAAGGTTTTTGACCCTTTCTGCCTCTGAAATTCCGCTGGCTGGCTACTAATGTTAATGAACTGCAACGTTTTGTGTGGAGGAAGGATGGTTTACTCCCAGGTGGACGCACGCTCACCTCTTACCTGTTGATTTATGGCGCCCTCTCCGCGCTGCCGCTTAATTTGCGAGAGTTTATTAAATATGCCGGGGCAGCAGCAGCAGCAGCTCCTCTACGTGAGTGCCGCCGCGCTGCAGCCAGCGGAGGATGCCATTAGTTGGGGGAAGTGAAAATTCCTGCTCAGCCCCGGCATCCCGATTCCCAGTGGATGCATTTTGTTGTGTGTTTGCTCCTCCGCCGGCTTAGCTCAATGGCTCTATTTGGTGAAGCCACCATCTATCCTCGCTCTCCTTAAAAACTCAGTCAGTATCCTGGACTATCTCTGGCACCTTGGCAAATATTTCATTTCATTTGTGTCCGGGCAGTGACTTATGATGATGAATGTAAATGCTGCTGCACTTTTCGTACCTTCAGGCAGTTTTCCGCTGAAGGATTTTCGCGCTTTAAACTTGCACAGAATTTTCCGCTACGTGTTCCAGTCAATTGTCACGTCACAAGGTTGGAGAATGATCATCTCTTTGCTCCTCATCCAAATGTGGCAACAATTTCCTATAGCTTTTCATCTCAAATTAGATAACTATTTCATTGAACTGCAGCAGCAACAAAGGCGAAATGCGTTAATAACATTTAATGTGAGCGAAAAGGGGCGAGAGACCCTCTCCTTTTTTCTCTAATGACATTTACCCGAGTTCATTTCGATTCCTTCAACACTTTTATGGCCATCATCCAGAGTCCCGGGGGCTGGCTAATTGAGTTTATAGTCGACTCAATCGCTTTTGCATCCCTTCTTGATCTTGGAACTCGTATAGTGCACACAGGTTTTAAGGTTTAAAGTTTAAACAATTATGGGTTATTGGAATATTTTATGGAATATTTTAAAGGAGAGATATATGAAGTATGGATCTTTAAAATAAAGTGAAAGTCTTAATAACCCTTGCTTACATAAGTAATAAATTATTTTTAAACTCTTTTAAATGTTTTTTGATAAAACTAATCAAGATATTTTACTTCTATAAAGGCTTCTGATCTTGTGATATTATATATGTTTATTTTATATTTTTAAATATTTAAACTTCTCCTTAAAATAAGGTATAATGCCACAGTGTTCCTTCGATGTTCCCTTTATCGCGGGCCTCGCATTGTGCGCTTAAATGGGAGGAAACTTTTGCCGCCTTTGCAAGTTTTTCGCAAGTCTTGCAGAAAATTATACAAAAGGCAAAAAGCTTAAGGAGTTTCCTCCTTGCGGGGGGCTGCCGGGGAATAGTGGCATGCAAATATGCATTTGATTACACGCTCCAAACAAAGGCAAAATGATAAAAGTTGCGCGCCAGCCGCCGCCGCCGCCGCAGCAGTGGAGAATGCAGCAATGCCTTTTCGCCTTTTCCAATGAAAATTTTCCCACCCCGCGAAAGCTAAGTAAATTTGTGTGTTTATTTGCCAAAACCTCAGAGGAAACTTTGCCTTCGCGAAGGAGGTGGGACTCCTCCGAGCAACAAAGAACAGAAAATGTCAATCGACCAAGTGGAAAATTTTCATTAAATTAAAAAAGCGCACAATTTTCCTGCCACTGCAAAACTGTCGAAAAAAAAAAAGGGAAGAGAGAGTAGAGAAAGACTTGCAAAAGCAAACCCAATGAATGTGCAAAGTTTTTATGTTTTTGGCTGCCGGGCGGAGATTTTCCTTGCAACTGAGCTTTTCCTCTGTGTGGGTGCTGATGATGATAGTCGTTCCCAATTTTCCTTGCCTGCACCTCATTCCTTTGCTTTGGCCCCAAAAGGTTGTCAGACAAAACGAATAAATGTGCTTAGGCAAGCGGGAAAAAAAGAAGGAAAATTGCATGCGAAATTCTTATCGATAAAGAAGCGATGAGCCTGAAACTATGCAACAGTTTTCCAGGAGGAAAATACAGTGAAACTTGGGTAAAAAGGGAAACCAATGTAGTTTTTTTTTCACTGAAATCTTGAAGTAGAATTTTCAATTATAGTTCGTAATTTTTCTTGTAATATTTTTTATGAAATCAGAAGTGCCTCCATCTTTTTAAATCTCGTTGAAAGTAAGAATAATTAAATATAGAAAATAGTGTAACTTCTTGCTCTCCTGTTTAGTTTATCCTTGACCACACTGTGTTACAAAATATCCTTTATTTTCTCTTCCTTCTCTTCCATTCAAATCTCCTTACAAATCCTTTCACAATCGAATACAAAATGTCAAGCCTCGAGTCCCTTTCCCTCGACTCCCTGGAAAAGCCTTTCACAATGCCAGCCACAATTTGCTTAACAAAAAACCTTTTGACTTGAGCTTTCCTTTCGTTGGCTTGTTTTTTTTTTCGCTTGGGTCCTGGGTCCCCGGGGCTCTGCTCAATCAATCAAAGGACGCTTGTGACTTTAGGGAGAACCCCCTTTGATCCGCCGCTGCTAAATAAGTCGTGTAAACTGGCAAAATATTTGCGGTCTTTGGCAGGAGGATTCCGGCTTCTTGTCGTTGTCGTCGTCGAAGGACTCTAATGAAGTGTTGACTGCCATCCTGGAACCTTTGCCATGGGCTCTGGGCAGCGGTGACAGGTCAGCATGTTGAAATTATGCCCAAGTCCTGCTTCGTTTCCATCAATATCAATTTCGGTTTTTGGCTTAATTTGCTTGGTTTTTCTGGGAAACCCTTGAGAGAAAAGTTATTGTCGTTTTTGTTTCAGATGTGGGAGAGTTCACAAAAGGACACTTTTTTTTTTTGTTGGACACAATAAAAATATATGTATTTATGAGCTTTTTATGGCGTAATTGTGCTTTATTTTATTCCTAGAAGTGGACCCAATTTTTAATGTGTTTTTGGTTCTGTAAATGTTTATGGTGCTTGGATAAATTTTATTGTAAGGCAAGAGGTTACTAAAGGTTTATAGCTTCAAGTTCAATTATATTTATATTTTTGTTAAGCAAAAATGAATGTCAATAATATTTAATATGTAAATTGATCTTCCTGAAGCTATCTTTTCTTTTTTCTCTTTGTCAAATATAATTTATAATATTTCCATTATTAAGCTAGGGAATTGCTCATACATTTTTTTTAAGGAGTTTTGACTTTTACGGTGGAAAATCTTTGACAGATTGATGGGGGACACTCCCCACCTGCTTTTCCTTTTGCTTTTCCTGATTTCTGGCCTGTCGCTCGACACGAAAATGATTTTAAATTTGTTGTTTTTGGCTCTGGTCTTTTGGCGCTCTGTCATTGTCAATTATTTATGGCGGACGGAGGATCAGGAAAGCGCCTCGGGCTTTCGCCGGCTCCCTTCGCCCTGTGCATTGCGTGTCAGCTACACTGTGTGCGCCTTCCTTTTTTCCGCGTCATTTTCTGAAATTGGCATTTAGTTGGCGACGAACGGGATTTACAGAAAACTCACTCGGGCTCACACAGATGCACACACCCTAAAGAACACTCAGAAATACACTGGAATTTGAGAGAGACTTTGAGAGCTATAAACTACAAATTCAGAACTCAAAATTCCTAAAAATTCTAAATTTGTTTTTAGGTTCAGTAAATTTAAATAAGATAATAATAAAAAAATAATAGGTTTTGCATCAAATTAACTAATTAAATTTCTAAAATATGTATATTTTTTAATATATATTTTTTGTATAATGATTTTAATCATAATTATTTATTACCTCATTTAAATGGTAAAAGAAAATGTCAGATTTTTGGGGAAAACATACCTGAAATACCAAAAACAAAAAAACTCAAATTTTTTTAATATTTTAAACCCTTTTTTTCGCAGTGCCTTTGCCTATCTGTGCTGCTTGTCTGAGTGTGGCAATGGTTTTAGTTATACAATGGGTGCATTCACCTACGCGATGTCCCGCTGCGAGGTCCCTCCTCCCTCTCTCCCTGCTTGGCCACCCCTCCAACTCCCCTTTAACCACCGCCTGTCGCTCAGCATTTTGGTTTTTTCTACAGTCTGCCGCACTTCCTTTACATGTGTGCGGGTCCACCCACTCCCTTGCTGTGTGTGTTTGTGGGAAAGTGTTGCCGATATCTGTTACTGCATCGCTGCCTTCGTCTGTCTGTGTCTCTGTTGGGTGTCTCTTTCTGCCAGCTGCCCGTCTCTGTCTCACATTTCGTTTATTAAATGACAGCACGATATCTGCAAATGAAATTTTCCTTCAACGCATTTAGCCGCTGCCGACGTCGTCGTCGTCGTCCGCTGCTGGTGCTGCAATTGCTGCAATTGACAGTCAGACAGATAGATTGACATTTAAGCAACACTCTGCTCTCCATCTCCCACTTTGTCTTTCTTTTAAACTATTTCCCGTCTCGGTCTTATTTTGTGGTGCATTTAGACGCACCATCAAATTTTGTGTTCTCCTCGCGCGTTTTTATGGGCCGCAGCACTTTACCTCGAGAGTGTTGCATACTTTTTTGGCTTTCTGGCTTCTGTTTACCACAATTTATTGGTTATCAATCAATGGACAGGCAGTGATGGCACTTAAATTTGATAAAATAAAAATACCTAAAATTTTTTTAAATATTAATTAATCAAATATATTCGTTTTATTCTTCTTTAAATGAGATTTTTTACCTTCAAGTTTATTTTAAATGCTTATAAAAAAGGGAACTTATGGCTACAATATGAAACTTGAAATCTATCTAAATATTTTTATAGGTATAGGTGATAAGACTCAATTTTGAGCCTTCAATAAGTGCCAGGATCCCTTTTGCCATTTGTTTTAAACCTACTTAAAATGTTGGTTAAATCATTGGAGGTGCTAGTTGAATGAAATGAGATAATATCATATTTTTAGAAGGTTCTTTTTGTAATTTGCTTTCTTTTATTTTTGTTCTTTCAATAATACAAAGATTCTCTAAGAAAAACTTCAGCTTATACATATTTTTTTTAAACCCTTTGCTCATGAATAATTCAAAATAAATATTATTTAAATTGTTTTAAAAATCCTACTATAAATATAGAAATATACACAGTTTCATCGGCAATACAGCCAAGTTCGACAACACACTTTATTCAAAAAATGCCTCCTAAAAAGGATTTAAGACCCTTTCAATATTGATTGGTTGCCTGTTCCCCGAAGAAAGTAATTCCATTATGAATGAAAGCCCCATTCTTTTCCGAAATTATTAATAAAGCCAAACAAAATTAAGTAGAGAAGCGGATTTGGGGGGAGAAACCCTCGAAGCATTCTCCCTCTGAGTTATTAGCCACCATTTGAGCTGGAAAAAAACGAAAGAACGGACGAAACAAATGAAAAAACTTGCCCCAAATCTCTGTAGAAATCTTTAGCAAGTCCAATTAGACGTTTGGCAAATGGACACAACAGCGGCACCAAGCAGCAACACCAAGTCCGGCCGTAGAGGCGTCTGTCCGCCGGAGTTGGCAAACTAATTGTTCAGCATGAAGCGGCAAAAAAAAGGGAAGAAAAATATTGCAGCCAAAGTTTGTGAGATTTTGTTGTTTGTGTGCAACAATTGTTGCAAGTCAGTTGGTGGCGCTAATGAAAAACGACAGGAGTTCAGGGGAAGGACATAGTTCGAGGGGGAAAAGACAAGCAGGAAAAAGCTACCGCCATTAAATTTTGCTTAATAAAGTTGCAGCTGCTGCTTCTTCTAACAAAAAAAAAAAAAAACTGCCAAGCATCAGCACTTAATTGTTTGAACAGTCCAAAAGGAAGGAGCGGAAATTGGTAGCTGCTCCTTAACTCCTTCCTCATGTATCACAGGATACATATATATATATATCCAACACCTGGAGGCAGTTCTCAATCTTAGCTCTCCCTCTTGATGTCTTGATGATGTCTTTCCGTACGCTCAAATTGAGTTAATTAAATGAAGGCGTGGGGAGCAGGGGATATATACATATTTTCACCTGGCGCGAATGGAATTAATGAGCATAATGGGCGGAATCTCAGCAGAAACTTAAATGGCGGTTTGGGCCGCGAAAGGGAGAAAGTTTGCAATTACCGAACATTTATTTTTGTTAAATTCTAATTAATGCAAAACAAAGAAAGTCTCACAAGGGAGGCGGGCACTGACTGCACTTTAGTTTTCCTTCTGCTTCGTCAGCTTTTAAATCATTTAAATTTTCCGCACGCATAAATAAATATTGACTTTTGTGGCAGGCAAAGTCGGGAAAAGCGAAGTCTGAGGCCGGGCGATGGCAAATAAATATGCAAATTCTTTGACTTTTGTTTTCAATTAACTTTTTTGCCGCTTCCGTTGTTGCTTTTCTTGGGTTTTCTTTTACGATTTTTCCTGTCTTTACAGTCGCGTTTACATTTTCTTTCCAGTCACACAGCGAAAAATGAATTTAAGGGAAAATCACAAGATTTTTCTGGTTGTTGTTGAATTTATTTCATTTTTTTCCTGTGCAAAAATAAAGGTAAAAAGAAAACTTTACAAAAAGGTCTTCTATTTCTGGCAGCAAATTAAGCAAATTTGTTACATTTTGTGGTCCTGCTTTTCGCCACATCCTCCCCGTGTGGTTTATGGTCCTGCTGACATTTTGAGTAGTTTTTAATGGGCTCTCCATCGAACCCAACAAACTTGTCGACTTTCCTCGCTGCGGGCGTTCCAAGGAAACCAGAAAATGTCCTTTTCGTCTCTGGCCAGCTGCCACACATGTGTGGGGGTTTTCCTCCACCGCCTTAACAGCAGCTCATGAAATATTCCCCCCTTAAACCGCAAAACTTGGCCTATTCTTGGCCCTTGAGTACAAGTTTTCCCTCTGATGGAAAGAAGTCCTAGACCATTCATTAACCCATTTATGGGCACTGCAGGCAGCGCTGTTCTGGAGTTGTAATGACCAGCTTTAAGTCTTGGAATATGACTTGAATGGCTTGACTTGGCTCTAAGTTTGCATTATGCCCCAGGAAAAACCCTTTCAAGTCGTTGGCCACTAACTGGGATTTGCAATCCCCGGTTATATCCTCGGTCTTGGCAGCCAACGAAAAGGTAGTGAAATGCAATTTTCCACACGACTGGCAAGCGTCTTCAGGAATGCGGGGAAACTCTCTTTTAGAAAGAAAAAAATTTGCATAAATTCCCAGCACATATTGACTTTAAGCTAGGTGCCTTGTGGATTGGGAGGATTATGTCACGGCTTAATTCAATTAGGGCAGATTACGTATACGCCACGTGGCTGGCTGAATAGCTTGCCCTAAGCGAAGGCCAAAAGGTCAATGCTACATCTAAATTTAAGGTTAAGACGCTCCAAGTCAACTACCTTTGTGCGTCGAAACAATCCGCAAACAAATCCTTGATTTATGCGCACATCCTTGGGCAGCCAAAGCCAAACATTTATTTCCTTATCCACTTGTGCCAATGTGATTTCTCCACCCATCCTTGGGATCCTTTACTATGTGCCATGGACTCTGGTCAGCAATCAAAGAGAGTAAACGAATGGGCTACAGTGGATATTGGTTAAAAAGAAGGGTTAAGAGGTGATAGAAAATTTTAATTTAAATAAAAATTTGAGATATATTTCTAGAAAAGTCAATTGTGGAAGGAAATAAAGTTTTTTAAAAGGAAAAATATTATATAAGAGAAATAATTCTGTAACTTTCTTTATACAAGTTTCAGGCTTATCATTTAATATAATTTTTATATTTTACAAATATTTGATTTGTGTAAATTCTGATCAGGAAAAGAGGATTCGACTTATTTAACTGTCGCTGCACCTGTTCCGGTTCCTGTTCATATTCCTGCTCCTTCCTTTTGGCAACTCTCAGTCCGTGCACTGCGTTGATGATGATTTACTGTTGTGTTGCTGCCAGGATTTGCTCGTGTACTCGACCGTGTCTGAGCACGCATTGTGTGTGTGCATCCTGTGTGCATCCAACATCCTTCGAATCCCCGGCATCCGTGCTTGCTCAACCCGCTTGATACATAACCTTGAATGCGGTTTTGATGTTTGTCTTGCATTCGACTCGAAATAGAGTCGAGTCTCTGTTCTCATCCTGTATCCTTCGCTCTGTTTGATTATTTGTACAAATGGCCAGCCACTATCCCGTCCCTGTCCCTGCCCCTGGCCCTGCCCCTGGCCCTGTCCCGTCCTGGTAATTCCAATTCCACTGCCATGGCCATTGCCATTGCCATGCGAAAAGCGGATTGCATTCGTGTTCATAAATTGTGGAAGCTGAAGCAATGGCAAACTGCAAACTGGCAGCCAAGGAATGCTGCTAAAAAATTGCTGATAAATGATCTTTGGCTGCCGCGCGTAGATATTTTAATATTTTTCCGTCTCAAGCTCAAGCTCAAAATGCCGGGCAAAAGTCCCGGCAAAAGTCCTTGGCTGAGGGCAAATCAAGTTCACTGCTGCAGCTGGCTGCAGTTGCTTTTCCTGCTTTTCCTACTGCTGCCGCTGCTTTTCTGTCTGCTCACTTTGCTAATTCCACATAAACACTGCCAAATAGCAATTGTCTGAGCTGGGAGTGGGTGTTGTGAGCTTAGTTATATTCTAGCTGAAGTTTAGATAGGTTTTAAGCAAATTTTTAAGTTTGTTAAATGCAGAAAATTATATTTTATATAAAGAAATTAACAATTTAATAGCAATCCAAAATTATTTTAATTTAAATTCAAGGAATTTTGATATATTTGGCATTCAAAATCCTAATTAAATATATTTTAAGCTTATTTTTAATGCTCTTCCTGACAACTCTAAGCTTGACATGCTTTGGTGGCTTTTGTATAGCATACTTTCTGGTGACAGGATTTACTGGCAGACTTCACATATGTCCTGGTGTCCTGGCTGGCATCAATCTTGCTGTCACCAGAGTCTAGGAATTTCAGCTCGGCCTCTTAGATGTTGTCTTATTAATGACCCCGCATAATTACACCGCCTCGTTTTCTTGCCATTTTCTTCCTTGTGAAAGTTGGAAAACATGACCAGTGTAAGCCAAGCCAGAAATGAGAAGGAAAAACTAATTTTCTGCTGCTGATTTCGAATTAACTGAATGAATAAATGAAGGAATCTAGGCTACAGTGCGTTTTGTTAAGTTATTTCTGGGATTACAAACAAATTTATGTAAGTTTCTATAACAATTCCTATGCTACATTATTAAGGAAGCCCTAAAATCAATAACAAAATATGTTCTTCAAGTTTATGAACTCAAACATTATTTAATATCATTACTCCACATCATAAGTTCACACAATTCAGTGACTTATATTTATGAAACCCTCTGTGATTGCCATTTTGTGGTTTAATTGTTTCCAAAGGTGGCTTGGCCCTTGCAAAGTTAAGTAATTTAATTAATTCTTGGCTTACTTTATGCAAATGTATTTTTATTTTAATGTCCTTAAAGGAATATGACCCTCTTTTGTGCACCTGTGACCTTATGCAACTCGGCTAATCCTGATTACTGGACCATCCATGAATTTCAATTGCCTTACCAAAATTCCTATGAATTTTCATCATTTATTTAATGTTCTTGTCGCTGCCAGTGGCGTCCATAAAAATTTGATTGAAATGATTTTGGGGCCAAGTCGTCGCCGTCACAAAAACACAGATAAAAGCTTTTACCTTGTTTTTCCGCTGTATGTGTGTGTGTGGTCCTTTATATTTATTTTATTCCGTTCGTTGCTTTTTTTTTAGGAGGCTCTTTTAATTAAAATCGAGTTTATGTGGCGTCCTCGTTGAGCCAAATTACTTGGCAACGTTTGCCTTTTTGCCCCCCCGCCTGTCTCCTTCAGTCTAAAGGCAGGCAAAGTCTCAATCAAATGCCTAAGACCCTCATGCCACGCCCACAAAATTTGCTGGCCTTCGTTTGCCAGGCAGCTAGCTGCTATTATTTAATTTTTATGCCCGAGCGCTTTCGGCGCCGTAATTTGAGACTTGACAATTTGCCAACCAGCTCAGAGTTACACTGAACTTGAATTTGCATATTAAAATATGGATTTTAAAGTTATATAATTTTTGGAGGGTGTTTTTAATAATATAAAATATTTTCGTAACTTGAAAATTTATATTTAAATATTGAAAATATTTGTTAAAATTTTTGAACTCTGTTTTCCATTTAGTTTATGATTACCTCTGTGTATCCTGACTAAGAACTCCCCACTGGTTACCATAATGATGCTTCCAGTCGTTCTTTTAAGACAGAAGATCTCTGAAACACTCCCCATTTCTTGATATATAAGGTTATATCTGGTTCAAGAGCTCCATGCTCCGATTATGACACATTTAGTGGGCGGTTTTTGGTTAACCACAAAAGATTTTATTTATTGTTTTTGTCTCGGCTGCGGTTGCTCTGCGATTGTAATTTGATTTTCCTGCCAAGAGCGCGAACCCTATGGTTAAAACCAGAACTTGAACCACATTTTCCTGAAGGCTTTTTTACTAATTTACACATTTTTGTATTCTTTTATCTTTTTAGTTTTAAGCAAGGGCCAGGGTGAGACCTGTCGCTACCGATTTCTGGGAAAATATGGCGGCTATTGCTGGATTGTTAGCCAGGCCACGATCGTCTATGATAAATTAAAGCCACAGAGCGTCGTTTGCGTTAACTACGTGATAAGGTAAGTCATTTGCAGTTCATATATATATTCCTTAATATTTAATTTGTGGAAAAACAGGGGTCCCAATGGGTCCGAATTGAGCTGGAATAAGGGTGGTATTATGAGGGGGGGAACAATGCCGGATATTTGCTCATTACATTTTATCTTTTAATTAAGCCGCTAAGCGGAAAGTGAAATTCTTTTCTCTCGTTTTCCAAGACCCATTATTAATCGACTGAATTTAATTTCTCCTCTTTCCCCTCTTGTGAAAATATATCTTTGAGCTGCCTTGAAATGGGGCGGATTGGCCGGAAAAGTGGGGGTGTTGTGTGCGTTCGACATTTGCATAAAGAATTCTTTGCCTCAGTTGGCGCTTTATATAAGATTTTCCCCTCTCCTTCGCATCGATTTGGTTTTCTAATCCGTCATTTATTGAATTGTCACCATGGAATGGTGGGCTTTGGCCCAGATTTTTCTCCGTTTTCCGATTTGATAACAGCTGAAAATTAGCATCCCGCAATTGAATTTTCCTTCAAAAATTTCCATATTCATAATCGATTCGATTTTTATATATTTTTCCGTTTTCTGGTGCCTTTTTTTTCCCCATTCGTGTTTGCTCTATAATGCCATTTATTTTTATGAATGTTGCGTGAGTCCACGTGCGGGTCAACAATGAATAATAAATTAACAATGTAGATGATGACACTCGACCCACCTCCCCCTGCCCCAATCAAGCTCCTCTTTTTCAGCTCGACTGGTAAGTACCCCTCACGAATTTGTATTTAAGCGTAAATATATGAGCAAATATTTGTGCATTGTTCTTGCTTTATTTTTGTTATTTTGTTTGAATTTCACACTTGCCTGAACACTAAAAAAAAAGGTAATAATGAATGAGACTGGTTCTGGTACATCCTACTTGCTTGCTTTTTTTTTGGTTTATTGTTTTACCAAAAAAGTACAAATTCATTTTTAATTGAAGCCCGCCCGTGTTTTGTGTGTGGTTAGAGCCTCGTGTCGGTTTTCATATTAATTCGTTAATTTGCTAGCTCATGGGAATCAGCAGCATCAGCCAACCAACACTTTCACTTGGCTAAAATGTATTTTTGCTGGCGACATGCCTTCGTTTTTATGCAGAGAGAAAAAAGGGGGAGAATTTTATGATTTTATGATATTTTTTCTTTGAAGAAAAGTTCTGTGTACTTAGGAAAAAATTCAAGGTAGAAAGATTTTTATAACAGCAAAGAAAATATGTGGTTTATTGTTAAAAAAAACTCAGTTGTCTTTTTATTAAAATTCCTTTCTAAAATTTAGTCTTCTTTCAGTAATAAATGTATTTTATATATTTTTAAAATGTAAAGAAGCTTAAAACACACAAAAAGTGGCTTAAAGTATTACCAAATCTTCATAATTTTTGGTTTAATTAAAGTTTTGTGAATTGTACATTTAATATTCTTCAATCTTTAAATTTTCCTGAATTTTTCTGATGTGTTCGCCCCCCTTTTACCCCTCCCTCGCCCGCTGATGATGACGAGTGCACTGATGCGGTGCAAATGAATGCTGGCAATTTGCTTTTAATTCACACAACATGTGATTAGCCTCCCCCATGCTCATATATTCCTCTCTCGTGTTCTTTTAACTGCGTCAATCAACTTGATTCAATTGTTCAATTGTTGATTGAACTTCTTACAAATCGATTGTGTAACTACGCAATGCGTGTATGTAGCACACAAAAATTACAGATGGAATATCTTTACTTCGTTAAAAATAAACCAAGATGAGGGTAAAGGAGAAATCAATTGGGAATATGAGTGTATATTTTAAAGTATTTACCGATAGTAAGATTAAACATTGATTAAATAAAGTATTCCATGTTTAATTTACATCTCAAAATTGATTAAAGTTAATATTTAAAATCTTTATTATTTTCTCTAATATTTCCCTACTTGTATGATTATTTTCTACCTGATTTCCCTAAAATTTTTCCCCATTTTCATGAAAGTGTATCCATAAATCTACTATTTTCTATCTGTTATTTTCTTTCCCATTTCCACTCGTGTGCATTTAAATGAAAACAAATGTATGGCTTTGTAGTTGCTGCTTTTGTAATTTCCTTTTGCCTAATTGAATAAAAACAATATTACACAAGCAGAGAGACATAGAGAAGACGAGAGACAGAGCAAAGCCTTTGTCACAGTGCCAACTCTACAGAATCTCTTTGAACTTTTGTTTACCTTTTCTCAATTCTCTCACTGGTTATATAGTAGATTTTGTTTGGGTTTTTACTCTGGGACTTGGCCTTATTTAAAGCTCTCTGATAAGAGTAAAGTGATAACTGACTTTCTATATAGTAAAAGCCATGATAAGATTTAAAAAAAAGGTATAATTAACTAAAAATTATAATAAATGATGAGGAAATTTAAAATTTCCTTTAGAAAATATAAAATTTAAAGGTTTAGGCTCCATTTTCTTTTCCTGCTTTGATTTCAATTATTTTACTTACAAAAATTTATTAAAGATTTTCACCTGTACCCAAAAGAAAACGTATTAGAATCAGCAATATATAGTTTCCTCTCTATCTCCCTCTCCCCTAATGAGATTGTCACTCAGTTGGCAGCTGGCTCAAGGTCGCTTATCTTTGGGAGCTGTGCAATCTGTTTTCAGATGCGTAATTGCCGCTGCATATTTATAGATTTCAACAATTTTCTGCGAGAAGCTAAGAAGAAAGCGGCAAATAACTTTGCAAATTTCCCACGCCAATCCAATTAACATTGATTAGTTGATGTCCCGGGCTTTAAGCTCTACGAAATTTACATTTTTATAGCTTGCCTTGCATAATTCCAGCCACGCGTTGCTTTTAATTACCAAATTTCGTTTTACTCTGTTGCCTCGCTCGCTGCTCCTTGCTTTCCTTGATTTATCGCACTTGACAGAGCCTTCGGCTGGAAACCTTTCTGCCTGCTGCTGGTGCTGCTACCCTGTTTCTTCCCCTAAACTTTTTAGCCCTAATGGAATTTACACGAGTTCTTAACACTTTCCCTGAAAGTTTACCCGGGGTTTTCCCTGGTTTCTTCTGCTCTTCCCTGGCTTGTCCTGTTTTCCTCTGGTTTTTCCCTGCTTTGTCCTGGGCTTAGGACGCCATTTTGTGGCCGGGCGACGACTAAAAATTAAAACAATAAATTAAGGGCCCAGCAAGGAGACGAGATGTGGGGTTATAAAAATTATTCCAGTGCCGAAAACGTGTTGCATATTTTTGGAGCAATAAAACTGGTTTCATTATGATTGCCCGACCTGCCATAAAATGAACTGCGAATCGCCTCGATGACTTTAAAAAGCGAATTAAAGAGTGATCCTTTTGTATTGCCAACCCATCCTTTGGCCTCCATTATTCATGCTTTTATTCTGGGCGACCTTTTTTGGCAGGGAATTCCATTTGCCAGACCGCAGCATAAATATTTCATATACACATGCTCTAATCGGGATTATTGACGGCTTCCTTTGGGTCGGGGTGGGGGAAAGGGTTCTCTAAGTTTATATAAGGTCCTTGTCCCACCCCAAGTTTTCCCTTTACCTTTTTCTATCGTTTTCTAGGGTTGATGTTTGCGTGGCCGTAATTTTGATTCTTTTGATTTCTTCCGAGCGATAACTTTGGTCACCTGGCTAATTGAAAAAGTTGAAGGGCAGTTTCACCTTTTTTTTTTTTCTCTCTTCTGACCTTAATTGCCTTGGATCGATTTTCCACTCAATCCGCACCTGCACATCAATGCCCATTCCGAGATCCCAACTCCAGCTGGGTGTCCTCTCTCTCTCGCGGAATGGTATTTGGCAGCTACACCCGGACAGGCGTTAAATTGCCCCGGAGAGTCAGTGTGCAGTAAGCCAAAGGAGAGATTTATGGCCACACAATTACCTAAAGGCTGTTACAATAGGATAGATGTGTTGTCGGAGGGAACTGGCAAGGGCCAACTAGTCTTGGCAGTCAACAAAATGATTGCCCAGAGAGAAATTTATATAAATTTAAGAGATATAAAAGAGCAGAGATGAATTTTGGTAAAGAAATTTGTAAAATATTGAATGAAAATTATAAAAAATATTCTAAAACATTAAAAAATTGTGTATTATAAAGAAATTTTATTTTAAAAACCTGGTTTTTCTTCAGAGTGTAATCCAGAATGAAGAATAACGGTCTTTTCTATGTATTTTCCCCTCCCCCACACTTTTCTACCCACTGATAAGGCTTAGTTATCTGGTCACGTAGTCGGCACCAGTTCGATGGGGAATTCTTGGCCAAGTCCTTATTAAAGCCGCGTTATTAATGCGGCTAAGCGATGAAGTTATTCACTCGCCACCGATAAACCAGGCTGGGCCAATTTATTATGCTAATGTTTCCTTTTTTTTTCCTGCAACTCCAACCGAAATGTTTGAGCGGAAATGTTTGTTGATTTCCGGCGGACTCAAGTGGACCTCCGCCTGACGTCAGGATAATTAACTGTGAATGGGGCAACACTTTTACTGGAAACTCGGCAACACTCGGGGGATGCCCTTTAAAAGCGAAAAATAAAAGAGGAGGAAAAACATTTTACACACGTGTAAGCCCATCAAAATTCGTCAGAGGAGAGACGAAGCATCAGGATTTTTCTCTCTTTTCTGCGTAGGAATTTAATTTGGGAGCTTAAGGCTGAGTCCTCCCCCAAGATCCTTGCGGCAATTGTTTGCTTATCACAGAAGAGCCTTGCAGCTGATTCTGTTTTGATGAAGTTGCTCGCTCTTTATCTTTATCTTTATATGTGGGCTGTGACCCCATCAACGTCAACGTTGCGTATACGCAATGTGTGTCGCTCAGCTATTATTTGTATAAATATTTTCATCATTTTATTTTTCCTTGGCAGCGCAAACAAAATGACAAATTCATAGTCACAGCTGAGCCCGCTGAATCAACTTGTTTGCATATTTATTATTTGTACCTTGATGGAAAGCCAAGGAGCAGCGGGAAAGCGGAAAAGCTGGTTATACCGCCCCCTGCCACCTCACATGTGTGTGTCGTTAAATTATGTCCTGTGCACGAGTGGAAATTGCATTTTGATTGGCTTGTTGCTGCCGCTGATAGGACAGCATCTTGAGCTCTCCTTATTTATTTTGCACGCTTCGCTTTGGCTTTTTACGAAGAGTTTGGTTTGATTGCACATGAAAAACGGTTTTATGATTGGCATAAAATTTGCGTTGGCTTTTCGTTCGTTATGTATATAAATTTTTTTTTTGGACAAACGAAACGTAAACGTTGTAAATTTGCCAGGATCAAAAATGGATCTTCAATGTTATCGAGCAAAAAAGCCTTAAATTTAAATCTAAAGGATAATAATTTAAGGTTTAAAGCGAAAGCCTGCTGGACACTTGATAAAGTTTAAATAAAGTTAAAAGAATTTGTTGAAACAAAGTTTAGAAAATTTAAAGTTCTTAGAATATCAATCTAGCTTAGCTTTGTTTAAAGAAAATTTATATTAAATATGATCCTTGTTAATTTATGGCTGTCCTTTTTTCCCCGAAATGGGAACTTTCATCTCTCAGCTGTAAGCCTTTTTTGATGGCCTCAAATGTTCATCCAAACTGTAAAGACAGAGAACAGTTCATAATTTGATTGGAAGCCGCTTTAAGAGGAGGCTTTAAAAGTTGATGGAGTGCTCGCTTTTTGGCCTGCTGTGCGAAGGTTAGAGGGGAAAGTGCTGGATTACCATATTAACATATATCTGCGGCAAATGCCAAGGCAAAGGCAAAGCCACCGGCAAAGGCAAGGCCTTGTGTGATACGCACAATAAAACCCGATAAATCCGCCCAAAATCACAAAATGTTACCAACTTGAAGACTTTTTCACACGCAAAGAGGTGACTTTTCCGGCAAAAGGGGGAACGCACGCAGACGTTTTCCTTTTGGCCTTTGTATAGGCATTAGAATGCCTCTCTTTTTCATACTTCCTTCCACCAAAATGTTGAGCTTTCCTTTGGCCGTGCGTTGCATATTTGAATAAACGTCAATGTAATTGACACTTAACGAAAAAATGTGAATGAAGGAGGAGCGTGGATGAGTGGGAATGGGCCCAGGAAAAGTGGCTTTTCCTTCGGGGGGTTCCAGTTTTTTTCCCCCAAGCGGAAGTCAACGAACTGAACGCGTGTCTCCTTCCTTGTGTGTGTGCACGCGTGTGCTTACCTGTTTATTTCCGCTTCCACCTGCTCCTGGCTGGATATTACGTATACGCAACGTCTTTCTTCGTCCGGCCAGCAAATTGCGTAATTTAGCTCACAAAATGTATTTTCTTTTTCCATAATTTTAAAGTTGGCCGAGGCAACGTAGACGTTGGCCATAACCATCAGCATTATTCATGCGGCCATTTGCCTTTTCTCGGCCTACGGTGCCTGCTCCTCTCTACCGCTCAATCCTGTTAGATTTTTATACTTTGTTTGCCCACTTTTTTGACTGCACTGAGAGGAAAAAAGTCTTGGATTTAATATATAAGATGACGAGCCATAATACAGCCTTTAATAGATTTTAATACTTTCTGAAATCAATCATTAGAATAACATTTTTTCTAGAAGTCTTTAGATTTACAATTTAAAAGTGGATGTGTTGATAAACAATTTCTCCCCAAGTAGGTTACAAGAGCAGTAAAATGTTTTCCTATCTTAATTTCTGGGGATTACTTTTATTTTAAATATAAACCTTATATTATATTAAATATATAGTAAAATAAATCATGTAAAAACCTATTTAAATCCCAGAAATATCATATAAGAGTCCTTGTTTTTCCTCTGTACTAAACACCCTTTTTTGTGGTGTATTTTTAGGCTCCTTTCGGCCAGAGGGAAATCCCCTCTCATACGCCTCTCCACCACAGCTATAAATACACGTGCCGTGCGATTTGGCCAAAGCTACCGCCCCCCCAACTAACCTCTCTGCACCTGCCAGCCCCCCCTTTGCACGCTTATGATGTGACAATTACCTAGCATACTTTTTTGGGGGGCTGTCCCTGACATTTGTCGGACAATAAAATCTAAGCAAAAGGCAAATCAATTTCGCCTCCTCACCTCCCTTAAACCATTACAAAATTTATTTGTTTGTTCGCTGAGCTTTTTATGGCACTTCGATTTAACAGGGAAAACAAAGGAAAATCAGGGGGAAGGCTGGCAACAAAATCATCATATGTTTTGTTGTTCCTGCAAATATTTTGCGTCGCATTTGTGTTTGCCTCTTTTTTTTCTGTACCCTAAACGTTCTGGCTAGCTTTCTCTCATATATATATGTGTGTGTTGTGAATATTCTTTTCTCTCTCAGTGTGTCGTTGACTGGTGAAAGTGAAAGTTTAGCTCATTTTCCATGCCATTGCACGAGCCTAAATGCCAGCGCTCTCTCTCTTAGGGTCTCTCTGGCACTCTCTGTCTTTCTCTCCCCAGGGGATTACATAACGAAAGTGAAAGTGCTCCACAAAAAAAAATACAAAATTTCGAGTTCAAGGTCTCTCGTAGGCCGCATGCTCAAGAGAAATGGCGTTTCAGGGATATGTAAGAGAGCTCCACGAGATAGTAATGAGAGAGGCCTTTTCCTCGCTTTTCTCTCTTTTTTACGCCTATAAGTAGGCCGCAATTGAGTGAATCCTGCGGCCTGTTTTCCCGGGGGCGTGGGTAACAATTTCTTCCTTGCACCAGAAAATCACAAAAACAGCTGAGCGGCCGAAATCTGTGAAGGTGTGAGAAGCTTTGCCTTTTTTTTCTTTTGCTTTGAGTGGGGGCGGCACGTGTACCGTTAAGCGAAATGGAGAACGATTGCAAGTAACTCGGCTATCTGCCAAATTGTCTCCAGGTGGCGGCGCCCCTTTGTTGTTGCCTCAACTTCCTCCTGCTCCTCTTTTTTTTATATATTTTATTTCGGTTTTGTTGGACAATAAAAGAACAAAGAAATGGAGATTTGGCAAAAAGTGTGGGAGTTTTAAGAGGCCGTTTTCTTATTTTCACTTATTTTTGTGATTTTGCGATTCGATTTTGATTAAGAGTCCTTCATTTCCACTTAAAAAAGACAATTTAAATTCTTTGGAAGTCAATAATAACATTTAAATTAAAATTATACAAAGAAGATCGATAAATATATCGATTTTATGTTAGATAAAAGTTACAAAATGAATAATCTTAAAGAAAATATAAGAGATTCATTGTAACACCATTGAATAATCATAATATTATTCAAAATATACATTAATATGATATTTTTAACCATTTTTGGAGTATAAATAACATTTTACTATCAGAAATATTTCAATAAATTATAAAACTTACATTTTACTTTATAATGTATTCAAAATTATGCAAACTTTTAGAGATTTCATATCTCAAAAACCTTTAAAATTTACCTAAGAAGAAAGGACGAAACTGAAAACCAGAGCAAGGCTCCTAAAATAGGACAAAAAGAGACGGAGACAAACATCTTATCGCGCACAAACATTTGGCATTGCATAATTTGGGGCGCAAACGGCTGACAAATATTCGAGTACACAGAAGCTCCGAAGGCTGGAGTTTGGGGACCCAAAAAAGAAAGGCCGGAGTGGCGGTAAAAGTTCCCATCGTAATTGCAAATTACGCAAGCAGCGGGGGGAGGGAAATGATGGAGCAACTCGAAGAGAGAGCTCAGAGACCGAAGCAAGTTATCAGAATGGAAATGTTTTTTGGCATTCTTGGGGCGTCAAAGCGTCGGCCCTGAACGGGCGCAGGGATGGCGGGGAAAACACGCCAACTAGGCATAAAACTAAAGAACTTGGAACCCGAAGTTGACACAAGCCGCTGTCGAAGACAATAAACAAGACAAACAGCGACTCGATAGATGGAAAACTATGGAAAATGGGAGTAGGAGACTCTTTAGGGTGAGAGTAGAGTGTGGAAAATATTTTTACAAAATGCCTGGTGAAGTAAACAAGGTCTAAAGAGTGGGTAAAAAATAAGTAGAGATCTTTAGGTATTATATCAAATTATTTGGGGGGTTTTCTCGTCTTGAAAAATATATTTATTTGCATTTAAATTGATGCCAAAGATCAACAATAAATATTTAAAGAAGATGTCTCTGACCTTAGTTATTGAAACTATTTTTGAAATAATCTTTAATATATCATTTTGAATATTAATAATTTTCCTTTGACAAACTCCTAGATATATATTTTCCACACCCCCCTCCCTTTGGAAGGTCAGCTTCGCTTTTTTTTCACTCTCTTCCTCTGGTCTACGTGAGCTGGAGCAATGCCAAGGCCTAAAATTCAGGAAAAAATTAATGAGAAAAGATTTTACAAAGAGCTTTGGGGGTATCGAGCGTATAAACAAATTCCGGACAATCTTAGCTATTTATATTAATGATAATTTGCCGTGCTCGACATCGGGCGACAAACCGCTTGACTATAATCGGATCAGGGGGAAAGCATAAATCTTGGGACATTTTCTTTTTGCTTCCATTAATTCTTTTATTTATTTCGCCACTTCTCTATCTATCCCTCTGCTTCTTGCTTCACTTGCAACATGTGACCCCTTGTGGATGAGGATGCCGCGGGGATATCCCACGCAATTCGCTTTAAATCTAATATTATTTTAATATTTTCTCGCCTCTTCTGTGTGTGTTTATTTGTGTGTGCCTGTGGTGTGGTGACAAACAACCAGCCAACCCATTCCATTCTGCTTTTTTCCATACGATTCCGCTCTGTTTCATCGTCTAATTCAATAAAAAATTGTTTACACAAAGCCTCGGGGCGAATCAAGTGGAATAGGTTGGGGCGAGAGGTCTATTTTCATGTGACTAAGATACCCTGTATTAATAGAAATTTTTTGACTAACTTGGATGAGAGTGGAAGAATCAAAAATTATATATATTTTGTAGTATAAAGAAAAACAATAATAAAAGTCAAAACTTTATTATTTAAATTGTTTCTTTTTGAGTCCGTAAAAATGTTTAGAAAATCATTAACATTTCTACAGATCTTTACTGATAGTTGGTACATATTTAGAGCATCTATGTTATGAATCTTTATATCTTTCTTAGATTTCTTTAAGTTTTTCCTTAGTTTACAGGGTATTTCTAGAATCGTCTATTAATTATACCCAACTGAGGGCGAGTCACATGAATTTTGTCGCCGTGTCTAGATTGATTCGAATGGTTCGCGGTCTTGTCGATGTTGAAAGCCATTTTCATTTTCATTTTCACTCTCGCTTTCATGCGGCCAGCGTGTGGACACACAGAAAGAAATAAGAACAATTTCCACAAGTCATAAAAGGTTTAAAAATAGGCTCCACTTTCTTCTGACTTTTTCAAAACAAAAATATTTTAATAGGTTTAAATTCTATTAATAAATCTATTTAAATAATTAATATAAATTAATGCCAAACTCTTTTTAAAACATATTTATTTCGGTGCATTTAGAAAACCGATTGGAAATAGCAGTGGGAGGCTTTAGAACAGCGCGTGGCATGAGAATTTCCAAAATAGAAAAAAGGAATACCATTCTGGTCACATGCAGAACGATGAAAATGATGCAGGGAATTTGTGGGGGGAAAATGCGAGGCACGTGGGCTGATTCTATCACAGAGAAACCGGGGAAAACTAGAGAAAGAGAGAGAGAGAGTGGAGAATAAAAGAGAAAATGGGCAAGAGGCTGGAATAAGTCTCGATACACATGTTCCTGAGTGACTTTTGATGAATGCCACGCCTCTGTTACATCCTGCAGGACTCCTCTTTTTTTTTATTTGTTTTTCTTTTCCTTCCTGCCCTTTTTCCGTTGGCCGAAAACCATTGTCCCTTTTTTGTCAGGCAGTTTTCTTCTTATCAATTTGCGAGCAAGTTTATTAATTTTCCGGGCCCCGAAACTAGATTTATATTTTTCCATAAGGCCCGGCATAAATCAGCCTGACAGATGCGGAATGTGAGGGATGTGAGGGATTTTTTTGTAGAGTTTTATGAGGAGTTTTTAGGGGAGTTTGTGAGGAGATAATGGGATTTGGAGAAGGAATTTGAAATGGAAAATGATTTTTATATATTTTAGCAAGGAAGAAAATTGGGTTTAGGTTAGTATTCCTTCTGAGGTTTTCTTTTTTATATCTTTAAAATGTAATTAACAATATTAGACTTTGTTTACCCATTAAAAATAATAGAACTTTAGCAGCTGATTTCGAACCACTCCCAAAAAAGCCCCGATTATGTGCACTTTTTTTTGGCCATCGCGTGCCATTTGGTCATTATTAGGTGGACTCTATTTTATTTTGGCCAGACATTGTTTGGACAGCAGACCGGCGAGTTTGATATTAATTCGTGACAGACCTCCCTTCACCCCCCTTGGAAAATCGCCCACAGGAAGGCCGGCAATCAATGGTCTTTCTCGTCTTTCCACTGGCTAACTAACCGAATGAATAAATAAATGAGTGAGTGAGTGAGTGTGTGAGTGAATGAAAATGAAAATGGAAATGGCTTTCCTTTGATGACTTCGTTTCGAGGGCAGCTCTGCACTGATGGGGCCAATTTCCTTCGTTTCAATTGCTGCGTTTTGGCCTTTTTATTAACGATTCGCAGTGTAGGAATACCCATCATCATCGTCATCTCCGTCATGCCAGCCATCAATCATGCCAAAGCCAAATTGTTTAGAATAAATGTTGTTTTAACTTATTATTATTATTGTTATTGCTGCTGCTGTTGTTGTTGTTGCGTGTCAGCTGTCTGGACTTTGCTGGTCTTTGCGGTGGCTTGTTATTTTAATTAAGCGTTTCATTATGTCGCTAATTTGTTGGAATTAAACAAAAAAAAATAAAATAGAAAAATTAATACACAAAAAACCAAAGCAGCACATGACAAACTGTTGCTACCAGAAACGCTTCAAAATGTGTGACACAAATTTTGTTATTTAGACAATTATTAGAAGGCGATATCATCTCATTCGTGGCCCAAACAAATGGGCAGACAGGCAGCAACCTTTGAACAAACAATGAATATACAGAGAGAAATTAACAAAGCTATTAAATATTATTTGTTTATAATTTTTGCCTTAGTTTAAATAGGTTTTAAATCCACAATGGTTTTTAATAGACTCCCTTGTAATGTTTTATATATTTATATTTTATTCTTTAGAAACATCTCCATAAATGGAACCTTTGCTCGATATTTGATATCTTATTTTGCCTTTTGCAGTTACAAATATAAATAAATACCCAATTGATGTTGTAACATTATCTACAAATATATCATATTTCTTCTCCATGCACCCGTTTATATATATATCAATCTCCCATTTAGGAGGATTTGCCAGTTTTTGCTTTGCTTCTCCGCAAACAGATGATAATTGTTTATTTGTGTTCTCACTATTTCGCACACAACATTCATCATTATCGTCGTGTGTATCTGTATCTCGGCTATAACTCATCCGATTTCCCACTCTGCTTACTATTTATACTCTTTTTTTTGTCGGTGGCTTTTGTACCTTTTGTTGGCTTTATTGCTCGGCGCTTAGATAAACACACAGAACACCGCGCAGGCTGGGTTACAGATACAGATACGGATTCAGATACAGATACAGATACAAGGCGTATACAGATACTTTGAAAACGAGACAGCAGGACGCTGAGGATATTTTTTTTTTTTTGGCTAAGGACACACACACACACACAAAAAGTGTGATATATAATAGCCAGCTGTCTCCTCTTGTGCCACAAATTTCTTCAAGAGTTGTCAACACTTGAGTGGCGTGTCATGGCTGTCCAGCAAAAGGAAAAAAAATCGTGAAACCTTCTGGCTTATCGCAAAGGATAAATCAATATTGGTCGAGCTAAGATTTGGCCTTTGATTCGCTGTTGATTCGGTGGCTCGTAAATCGTGGATTATCCAATTCCAACTCCCATTCCGCCTTTATATTTATTGGCAATCCGTTGCCTCCCTTGAATTTCCGATCGATTTGCGTCAGCTTTAATAATCTTATCTCTGGCCCCCCCTGCCAAATCTGCAATTAGCTGCTGGTCAACTTATGGCCCATTTATAAGGTACTTACTATCCCATTAATGAGTTGGGGTACAGTATACACTGAGGATAATATATGAGCTTGAAATATAGCAAAACTTTCATTAATTAAATTAGAAAAAAGTACTTTTTTAAGGAGTTGAAATGTTGATCACTTTTCCAGGCCTAAAATATGAAAGTTATAATTTTTTATTGATTTTAAGAGAGCCAAAATATATTGAAAAATTACAAATTATAAAATATAAAAATTCATATATTTTTTTAAACATATTTCATAAAATGCACCTACTTTTCCCTAAGTATTTCCAAAGTATCTTTGACTTCTTGGCCTTCCAAAAGCACCTGTTGGTAATAGACTTCTTGCTACCACTGATTGATCATTTATCAGGGCGATTATCTAACATCCTCGCAAGGAGACGAGTCACAGGAAGCATAAGTCACCAAAGGAAGTGAACAAATAGGATAAAGAAGGACATGGAAAGATACCGAATCATTGGAGGAACTTCACTCTCATCTGTGAGATGCCTCGTCACTCTTCATTGTGTGATTTTTGTTCTGCTTTATTTTTTTTGGGCCAAACTTGCAGACAAAACTTGATTTGTTTTATGTCTCTCTGCCTGCCTGTGCTGTCTTTTTGTATCTTTTTTTTTATTTTTTCTTCAATTTCTGCCTTTTTTTTCGGCGGCGGCCCACTCTCTCCCTCCTTACGTGTTCGCCTTATCATATGTTCCCCGTTTGCATTGCCAAATCTTTTTTCGCCAACTTTTTTCTCGTTTTCGATTTGTGTGTCTGTGTGTTTGTTGCTTTTGTTTTTCTTATTTCTGGATTTTTTCTTTGCTTTTTTTTGTGTGCAAAGAAGAAACCAGTTCCACCAGATGCCGGCCGGCACACAGACACCAAAAGCATTTTGGAGAACGGAGAAACAGCCGACGTCGTCGTCTCTGCACTTTTTCCACCGATCCAAATCACTTGGCGATCCCAACCCTCATTGATCGTGGAAACACTCAACTCAGCGCTCTCTTGAGTGTTGTTTACTAGAGTGGGTTTTATGCTCGGCTTGGCACGTATGCCAGATTGAAAAGCCAAAAAACGAAATCCCCCTGCAGACCAGACTAGAGCCAGACCAAGACCTACAATCAACCGGGGGCATTTCTACGGAATTCCAAAAGCGTTTCCACCTGCCGACTCATATGGTGTCTAGCGGTTTACAGTAAAGGGTAACAAAATAGGAACGAACTTATATAAAATTAATTAAAGTCTGAGTGACTATTAACTATTAACTTTTTTATACTTTCCCAGAATTAAACATAATTCCCAAGTAAATTATGGTTTTAAGATACATTTCTAAACAGTTCTGTTTTTTTTTTTGATATTTTGGTAAAATTTAAGATATGATCCATAAAATATTTCTCATATTTCTACCTCGTCTGTATGTATCTATGTATCTGCGTATCTTAGTATCTGTTAGAAACAGACGTGAGTCGAACGGCGTCGCCCCTTTCGATTTCACGAGTTCGACGCTTATTGAGCATGTTTCGCAAATTGTTGGCAGAATTACGTGGCAGCAGCCAAAACAACAACAACAATGGCCTGTAACTGACGGCGGAACTTATGAAATAATTCTCCAGATGCCGTGCATTTCAGAGGTGTGGAAAAAATGGGGGTCAACGGGGAAAAAGGCATATCTGAGCGATTTGCAACTGCGCAAAATGATTTGCCCACTCGATGCTCTCGATATGGATATGGTTTTTAGCTGTAGGCATAGACTATATGTATATATCTATAGTCAAGTAGATTTCTATTTAATTGCTGAATGCATTTTACAGACATCATTAGGAGAATACACACAGAATTCCTGTCATGGAAAGCTTTAAAAATTGGTTATTAATTGAAATTTTAAGATCACTTTTATTTTGCAAGACAAACATTGCCTTTTTCGGATGAGTAATAAAAACGGCTGGTTTTATCCCTAGAATATGTATTCAATTTTGAAAAGGTTTTCAGTTTTCAATAAATTTTTTTCATTGGAAAATTATTTATAATGGAAATTATTTATGAGTTGCTTACGATTTTTCAACGTTTAATGATGACTCTTAGGACGATGAGCTGTTTGCTATAATATATATTTTTTGTAATGAATCAATAATTATAATAATGAAACGGGTAATAATATTAATAAAATATAAAACAAGAAAGTATGGGATTTACCTGAATAATTATTAAGCTAATTCTGAAGCTTAAACCCTTGAAAATATTTATGTCTTTCTTATCGACAACATAATTTAAGACTATAACGATGACAATATTGAAAATTTATCAGATGGATAGATAGTTAAAGTGACTCAAAATGTATCTTCTTTTTTTTTAATAAATCTTTTAAGGATTATCTATTAAAAATTCAATCTCCCCATTGACCTGAATATATATAATCCACCAGATAAGTTCGATCCCCAAGTAACTTTGTATTTATATTTTGCGTTCAAATTCCAGCAGAGATAAGGCACCGATTTGCCCAATCCCTGCGTCATTGTCTTGAGTCACAAACAAGAAAATACAATAAAAAATACAAATGGGTTCGGTGTTGTTGGTTTGTTATTCTTACGAGTAACTTCTAGCAGTCAGTAGTGAGTGAGTCTTCTTTTTTTACAACTTTTTGGGGGCTTGTCCAGGGCGTGTGACGAGCTAGCATGATGCGGCACTTTGCGATCTGACAATCCGAGTGCATATTGCGGGGAGCACTATATATAAAATATATATATTCCAGTGCATGATGGCATGCAGAAGACCGGTTTATCTGGACGCCGACTGATTTATTTGGGTCATATATTGCCGAGTTCCTGGCCGCATGCTTTTAATGTGATTGAAGTCCGACAGTTGATTTGTATTGTGGCCAAAGTAAACGTAAAGAGGTCTGTCTGCGGTATGGTGGCATCCAGTTTTTATATACGAAAAATCCCCTAGATAGATGCCAGCAGCACCAGCAGCATCCCGAAATAAACTCCAAAGGGGTGAAAAATTCCTTTCCAGCCAGCTAGAGATGTCTTTTTCTCCCGATTCCCAGTTCCCGGTTGTCTTGTTTGCTTTTTGGCACACTTTGAGTTTATTTTTAAAACAATTTTCCTTTGGTTTTTGTATTTTTTGTTTGGATTCGCATTTATGGCTGGCGAAATATTCCCATTAAAGATGCAGGAAATGTTTGCGGTGCCGCTGACAAGGTGATAACTGCTTCGATCTTGTCCAGTCAATGAGATAAATAATAATCGATTCATCAAAGAGTCGCTAATGGATTGAATGGGCACGGGAATTCGAGATGTTGAGCAGCATTCCAATTAACCCTAGAAAGGTATAAGATTTTAAAATGAAATAATGAAATTTGAGGAAAATTTATGGTGAGAATTTCAAGTAAACATCAAATATTGTAAATTATTTAAAAAACTCTTTTTAAAAATGGGAACCTTCTTTAAATTTTCAATTTTTAAACCCTCTTTTTTATATTTTCCTTTTCAAATTTCAAATACATTTCAGTTAATTCTCTGATATTTCGAAGCTTGCAAATCCCATAGTTAAAAAACTTTAGGTAAATCTTTTTACTAAGCATTATCTTTTAATGCTAGGCAATGTGCAATAATTTGTTGCTTTTTCGCATCTGCCTCGCTTTGCTTTGCTTTAGCCTCCAATTATTTATTGTTAATTTTGTGCTGTGGAAAATGTTTGGCCCGAATATAATTTAAATTTATTTCTCGTCGTCGTCGTCGTCGTCGCCAGCTGAAACTGCATAAACATTTTGAATTTATATTCCCTCGTTGAGACTTTAATTTCGTGTGTTTGCTGCTCTTTAGGATTTGTTTGCTTTGGTTTGGGACACACATTCTGACATTTCCAAGTGGCAAGTGTGGGCGTGTTAGGGAGGAGGGGGAAATATCACCTTTTTTCCCCGGAAAATTCTCCCCCTTGGTGTTTCCCTGACATTTTTAAGTGAGCTTTTAACGAAGAGGCTCACGAGATTTCATCAGAGAGTTGTGTAAATTTGATGCACTCAAAAACAAAAAAAGAACACACACTTACGCACACCTACACCCTCTTACCTATACTTACGCACTCGGTCTCTCACCTACACACTTAAACGCTTTATTTCGTTTTCAAGGCAAAATCGTAAAATTCTGCAAATACAGGACTCGTGTCTTGTCTCACTCTCTCAGGCTCTCACTCTCTCTTTTTTTCGGCTCGTGTTCGTCCTTTCGGGCCTATTATTTATCCTGCTGCCTGCCTCTGCCTCTGTGTAAGTGCGTGTGTATTTGTGTGTCCTTTTTTATGCCCATCACGCAATGGCTTTAGTTTTATGGCGAAATTAGCGAATGTCGACTCTCGGGCAATGCCAGCTCATATTTGTGAAATATAGGATTATGTCCTAGATGTGCAGAGAGCAAAAAATGAAGCCTTCATAAGGATAATTCATTTACTCAAATTTACAGCTTTTAAGAAAATTTATTTATTATCGTTTTTTGTTGGGTAAATTTAACTTATTTGTTAAGGGTTTAAAAGTAGAGTATTTTTTTGGTCCTTACTTTGGATGATTTACCTTAAAGCAGTTGGGAATTGTATATTATATATTATATTTGCATTTTTAAATAAACTCTCAGTTGAAAATTCTATTAAAAAATTATTTAAAATATAAAAATTCTTTAAAATTCTGATCTTTTTTTCTGAAATATATCAAATTATCCTTCAAATATCCCATTTTCTTCCTCTCCACAGTGTGTATTCCTTTCAGTATTCCAAAACTCTCCCTGTTATCAACTCCCAACGAATGTTTACTGTATGTGGAAATTGGAAAAGCAATAAGTTCTTGTTTCTGACTGATAAACATGGATATTTTCGGTGGCTATTTCTTTTTTTTACGACTTTTTTGAGGTCGATATTCGTTGGTTTTCCCTCAGTTACGACTTTCGCTGGCTTTCCTTTTCCGCTTTTCCTTATTTCCGCTGATAACTTCGGGCATACTCTCAGGCGCCTGTGACGCAATGGAAATTGGTAACAGAAATACTACCTGGACATTGGCAAGCGGCCGTTATCACCGGCTAATCAGCTGACGAAGGTTCAACGTTTAATGCTTAGTTGAGGAATTATAAAGAGAAAACCAGATTAGGCCTACTTATGGTAAATATAGCTATGCGCTCCACTCATCTTTCTGCAGTGCTCTTTTATAGTGGGAGAGAGTGTGAGACCTGCTCCGCTCAGCTGATTTGTTTGGCATAAAAACAATAATAAATCGTAGTCGCATATTTTGCTTTATACAACGAAAAAAAAAAAAAAAAAAAAATCACTCATACGCAGAGTTGTCTCAAGCGAAAAAGCACTCAAGCCGCAGTGCGCCGGCGTTGGACTCTCTTCCACTCAGAATCGCACGCTGCTGTCGGTGCTCTTGGCGGTGGCGTCGAGAAAAAGCCTCGGCGGTATTCCTGCGCTGGCGTTCCACTCATTCGTCTCTCAGCAATCGCAGCGCTCACTTCACTTTTTCCGTGCACTGCCCCGAAAAACTTTAAACTGAAGCCCGAAAAAAACAATACAAAGAACAAGAGAGCGGCGCACTAAACACAAAAACAATACTAAAAAAAAAACTATTAACTAAACTCTGTCGCCGCCGTTGCTATCTCGCCTCTAGCCTCTCCGATCGTCGCGCTTAAAAACAATCGCCGATTGCCGTTTTGTTTTACTTCGCCAGCTGCCGTCGAGTCGAGTCGAAGTCGCGAAAATTAAATAAAAGCAAGAATTGAAAATAAAAAACACCTAAATTATTTGTAAATACTGAAAAAAAAATAAGTTCAAAAGGTAAAACACGAAAGTTAATTTAATAAATTACATAAAAACCTCAAGTGTAGAGTTTTTGTATTTGTGTGATCGTGTTCAGAGAAAAAAAATTAAGAAATACAAAAAAGAATAAATAAAAATACGACACAAACAACAAAATTGACAAAAATAAACTTTATTATGCGTGGAAACACACACACACACACACACACACTGATTCGGTCAGGCGAATATATAATTTGAAACACATATAATTGCTAATTTTAATCGGCCGCTGCATGTGTGCGTGTGTTTGGGCGATTATCAAAATCAGCTAAAAAATATAAAAAAAATACACAAAACTGAATCCAATCATTTGAAAAGTGTGCAAAAGTTTGTTACACGCGGCTAGAAAAGCACTCGCTCGCCAACGATATAATAACAATAATCATAATTGATCGCCGGATAAAATGAAAATATGCCACAATAAATAACAGCCGAGGAGGAGGAATCAAGAACAAGAGAGTAAAACAAAAGGAGGGATAAGTTTTACACAACACTCGTTCCTAACCTGCAAACTGCGGCTGCTGCAGTGCAGCTGCAGCACTGCAACTGCAGCGCCGACCGCAGAATTGCAATCTGTCTGCTGCGTGCGTTGTCCAAAAACAAAAATCATCTCTCTCTCTGTCGCCGCTGCTCTCACTATCTCCCCATTCTGCGACTCGTTTTCGCCACATTGCAATTGCAAATTTGCATTACATAAAATCGGCCAGCGAATTTGCATTTGTTTATGGCAATTAATTTATGCTAAAGAGTGCGTGTAATTGCATTTACAATTTATATTTTTTTCAACCGATTACACAACTCTTGGTAAACACGGAGCTCACAGTTCTGGGTTCTCTTTTTGATCATCTTTTATACTGACTTTTTCGTTCATTCAATTTACGGCACAGATACACATACACAGACGAAAGCAATTACTGCCTTTTTTTGGGGGGTGGTGGCAGGAGAAAGGGGGCGGAGTGTACCCCTTATTGCTCTGCAATTGAAAAAAAAGAGGAGCAGAAGAAAAGCAAATTTACAGCCTCTCGGGCTTTTGTTGTTTTTTGTGTTTGTTTCAGGCTTTTTGTGTTTGTTGTCGTCTGCTTGTTTTGCTCCTCTCTTTTTATGGTCGCTGATTTCTCGTATCTCTTCTTCGACGCAATTTGTTACACAATAAGAAATTCAGAGCAGATGCATTTACTAACAAAAAGATGGATTTTTCAGAAGAAAAGATAGAAAATTTAGGAAAATATTACGTATACGCATGACCCAATTATATATTTTGCTGAAAACCTTATAAAAACTCTTTGTAATTAATTTAATTGTATACAATTTATTAATTTCGACATAAAGCAACCGGAAAAAACAAAAACCTAACTAAATTCCCATAAGAAATACGTTGATATTGAAAACCTGAACTGTGCTTTTAGTTTTTCTTCTGTGTTTATTTTTATTTATTTTTTTTTGTTTTTGTTTTTGGTTTTGCTCAGCTGCAGCTTGTTTAGTTTCGCTCGGTAATTAATTTGTGCATTTGCAAAAATCAGTGGGAAAAGGGCGCAGGGCCGTGAAGAGTGACAGAGGGGCGCGGCAAAACATCAGGCGATCGGCTGCAGCGCTGCTGACTTCGCACTTCGGCGTCGCACTCCACAAGTCACGATTCAAGCTCCACCATCCACACACACACACACTCAGATATCTACAGTACACACGATCCACACTTGAGTGGCACAGTTCAAGAGTTAAGGGGAAAGATCGCAAGTGCATTTTGTATCTGTATCTCTATCTGTATCTCTTATCAGTGGCAGGGACTTCTCGAACATTTCAGCGCTTCATCAACACTCCTGTTCGAGTGTTTGTTGCTAGTGCAGTTTACATACAGTGGGGGCGGCAATAATAGGTACAGCAGTTTACTAAAAAATTCTTAAAAAGCTTTTAAATTGTGTTTTATTTTATAGGATTTCCGTTTTCAAGCTGAACATTCGTTGGGCGAAGCACAAATCAAGTTTAATTGAAAAATGTTTAAGATTTTAGATAAAAATGTATGAAAAAGATATGTGGGTGCGGAAATGTTACAAGATTTTATAGGGAATTCTAATAAATCATTTTAAAAGTAGTTTATTTTGAAGGTTTATGGATTTTTAAATGAATTAAAGCTAATTTTAGTTAGAAGATACTTTAAATATTATTTTTAAACTAAAAGAGAACTTAAAAAATTATATTTTCTTTTGTTTTATTATGACAGATCTTTAATTAAAGGTTTTCATCTCTTTTGCTATATTTTCAACCCAGTTTTTGGCTTTTTTTTTAATTAATAATGTGATGTAAGCCTCCTAAAAACATAGAAGGAGGCCTGACCGATCACCGGTTGGCGGTTCGAACTGGTTGCAACTGGCCCGTGGAAGAACAGACAGGGGGGCGGCAGACCCCCACAATTGGCGAGCTCAACAATGAAGATGAAGCAATTATTTAAGCGAACTAGACTGCTTCTACTACGACCACCATAAACATTTGTATCTGTATCTTTTGTTGTCCACTCAGTTGCCTTCCGGCTGTGTCTCCATGTGTGTGTGTGTGTGTTTGGCCAGGTGGGTGTGTTTGCCAGCCGGTAGGCCTTCCATTTAGTTCGTGTTTGTCCTAATCAATCCGGGAATATTACGCAACACCCTGCTTGCCGTGTGACATTGAGACTTCTGTCCGCCCCCCAAAAGTGGGCTGGTCACCTCGGAAATGAAGTATCTTGGTAGATCGTTAGATTTCCCATCAAAGACAAAGAGGCCCTTCACTTCAATGACACTGGCAACGCATGACTCGAAAATCCCGCCCCTGTTTAGTACTTCTGGAACTACGCAAGTAGCTTTGGCTCTTTGGCTATTTCACCAGAGGGACGAGCCCCCAAAAAATCGCTCCGCTCGAGTGTTGACTGGAAATTATAAATAATACTCGTACCGTCTGTTTGTTTTGGTGAGCGCTGGTGGGTGATATTCCGCCTCATCATGTCCAGCACTCGAGGCCGAGGCACAAATATAGCCCTCGGTATCGTGCGATGGCGCCTTTATCGCCAGATCAGTCGCCGTACGGCATTCCACGGGGGTTTCACGGGGGCCCCACGGGGGCTTCACGCGCCCTCCGCTTGATATTTATACCAAATATCACTCGCTACTCGCATGCACACATTTTTTTTTTACGGCCGTGCAAATTGTGTAGCAGCAGTCCGTCCGGAGACGGAGACTCCGCCGTAGATCTGGCTGAGTCGGCCGATCGTTTACTCGTATCTTATCGGAGAGCGGAGCAGCCACACCAGCCATTCCCCAGTTGCCGGGCTCCTCCGGCACGCCGCTTCTCTCGGGATTTCGGAGCTCCATTGGATTACTGATTACACCGGGACTGTGGGCTTATCAATCTGGGTCTGGGGTGCTCTGGTGTGTTTCTTGTTATTGCCTTGTTGGGACACACCCACCTAAATGCCGCGCTATCTATCACTCGGCTTGGCTGAGGCCAGAGAATACGGCGTACGATGCCCGGGCTGGATAATTGATAAGGCATTTGGCGGCGATGATGATTCTCCACCAACGGACGGTGGCATTGGGGAAACGTGACTTATCGCCCAAGTCCCAAAATTTTCCAATAGCCATTGTGAAATGTAGGAAACTGCCCAGAAGTTGCTAATACCCAAAATGAGTATTGTCGCTAAATCACGTTTGACCAGAAAGGTTTGGACTTTTACCTGCCATAATTTTGGGTTTATGAGCTTTGATAATTTATAGTTTATATTTAGAGATTTTTTTTTTCGACGGAAGTGGGAAGTGGGGAATATTTTTTGTATAACATTTCAAACATTTACTGATAAATTTCACAAAGATATACACATTTTCAAAGCTTTATATTAATTGGTCAATGAAATCGAATTCTCATTAAACAATAACGAATATAAAAACAAGCAATTTGGGTACCAGAAACATACATATTTATTTATTATTTAAAACAAACAAATATTTTAAAAATGTCTAAAAGAACTTAGAAAATTCCAGCTCAATTCGGCTCATTAAGGGGACCCCTAGAGTTAATTAATTCTGGCTGATTGGTAATTACCAACCCAGAACAAGTGCTGTTTACTCAAAGAGAAAGCTATATTTTTGTTGGTTTCCTTCTCCTCGAGAAACATTGTGTGCATATGTTCAGATACTTTTGAATCCCGCGAATCGCTTTTCTCGCCGTGGTGTAACAAACGAGTGCAACGCGAATAAGTTATCGAAACCACCAATAAGCATCACAAATTAAACCCATTCGAATCGCGTCTTGTGCCTTCATCCTTGCAGTAATCTTGAGAACAAACATGAGATATACTCACTCGCTCAACAAACGGCGGCAAGTGAGCACAAGGAACAACAACACCCTCAACCAGCTGAAACTGAGCAGGACACAGAGAAGCCGGCCACAGTCGAGCACAAACCAGCCGCCAAGGAAACCATTGACGAAGCTGTTCCACTAGAACTTGAGGATAAACCAGAACCAAATCAAGAACCGGAAACGGAAACGGAGAAAAACAACAAGGAACTTCCTTTGGAAATACCAGAAACAAAAATAATAACTGCAAACCCACCGGTCACCACTGCTGCTGCACAGATACGACAGCTGCCGGAGAGCAATCCCCTCAAGCAGATCCTGCAAGCGGAGCTGCTGATCAAGCGGGAGAACCACTCGCCTGGACCGCGCACCATCACCGCAACGCTGCTCAGCGGCACTAACCGTCTCGAGGAGAAGCGTCCCAAGTCGGTGACCGCTTCGGTCTTCCGCCCCAGCCCGGCACCACCTTTGACCCCACCGCCATCGGCTATCGTCATTGCTGGCAAGAAGCCACAGCTCCAAGTGGAGCCCACATTGCCGCCCACAACAACCGCCACGGCAGCGATTATCTCCTCCAGCAACCACCAGTCACAGAATCCACAATCCACGGCTCAAGATATGAATAAAGGATTCTGTTCGCTGTTTGCTGACGATGGACGAGGCTTGACAAGTGAGTAGAAAATTAATCTTGAAAATATTTCTTATATTTTTGGGGGTGCTTAAAAGATCTAAAAAATATTAGGGAGAATTTCAGGAAAAATTAGAAGATTTTACATCGGGAAATGGGGCTTTAATTTTCAACAATTCCTTCTTCAAACATGTCAATAATCTTTATAAATTTTATCAAATCAAAAAAGAGACTTAAAAGCAATCGTAATAGATGTCAGCGATAACTAGATTTGTTTTTTGCGATACCCTTGCATATATAACACAATTCGTTTGGTTGTTGAGGAGGGCGTTATTCCACAATCAGCTGATAAGTAGTTTAGAAATAATATAAAAAAAAAACACAGGAAAGATTTCGTAAAACCACTTGGCAGTAGTTTTTCTGTGTGAGGTGCATCAGGTGCAGTGCTGCGTTCAAGGCTAAAGTCAGCGTATAAACGACAACAATACACACACAGTGTTTACACCAACGAATACCCTGCAATTCCAACCGCTCATACATATGCATATACATTTGTAGTTGTCTTGTTTATAAATTTTATGCAAAGAAAAAAATAAATAAACAACAACCAAAGGCAGCGAACTTAGTGACGCGCACGGTATTTGATGTGATTTGACGCATTGTCGTAATTCTGGGCAATGCAATTTGATTGGTCAGTCATTCAGTCACTCAGTCGGTCATTCAGTCAGTCTGACAATCATTCAGCTCGCTGGTCAGTCATTCAGGCGATCGTCAGTTCGGTGCCGCTTATCTGTGGCCGCAATTTGCGCAAATAAAACTATTTATTTGCAGTTCGCAAAAGTAAATGATGGCCCCTCCTGCCGGCCGCCCCTTAAAAACTGCATTAGTAAACAATGTTCAAAGCGCTCGCCTGATAAGTGCATAATATATAAACGTGCTCATATATAAGGGGCTTTATATACATATAGGGAGGGCAATATATGGTTTTTGGGGGGCAGGAGCGGTTTCCCATCCTTACTTAACCGCAAGCCGGTTGGCGATGCAATTGCGCCCGGCCTCTTATGTCACATTTTGCCGGCATTACGCATACGCAGTGTATTACATGGACCCCCAGGGGGTGGGATAGTTTATTGCCTAGATAAGAGTTTGAAGGTGTTTTTGTATATATTTTTAGCCGAAGAAGATGTGGGTTATGAAAACGTTTAATAAATTATATAGTGGTTATAAAATATTCTTTCTATAAACTAATTTCTTTGTTTGATTTTCAATTAAGGTAGACAGGAATTGATTAAAACTAAATGGCAAATAAATGATAGTCTGCATTAAATTGATTAGATTAGACTTTAAAGGTGTTGCTTTAAATTTTAAATGAGACAAGGAAATTTTTCGCAATTTTCCGCATTTGATAATGAATAGAATTTGTTGTTTTTCACTCTTAAACATTGAATATAAATTTCCCAGGAAAATCATATGATTTAATTAACATGTTCCCGAAAATCGTCATCGATTGTTTTGGTCTTTCTTTCTTTCTATTCAAATATATCTCTATATTTTTTTTATTTGCCTTTCTTCACGAGAACAAGAGAACTTTTCCGTTTCTGCGGCTGCCTGGTGACAAAAAAGCAGAAATATGAATATTAACTTGAGCCAATTAATATGCTAAGTGATGGGGGGAAATCAGCGGCGGTGGAGCGGCCGAAAGAGAGGAACTTTGGCGCGTGTGCCAAGGTCCGGCCATGGATCAAGCGGAGCTGTCTCGCATGTGTCCCGGCCCCCTTCCAGCACCCCGCCCACTTTTTAAATTTCTGGCAGGCAATGTGGGGAATGGGTATTTTCGAAAATGCCTCATGACACCTTCCCCCCCGCCACTAAACTCTTGTCAAGTGGACCTGCAGCCCCTAATCGCTCTCGCTTTTCGGTACGGCCTCTTTTCTGTTGACATTTTGCGCTGCCTGCAGACACAGATACATTTACAGATTTTACTTTTTTTGTTTTTTATAGATACTTTACTTTTGCCTATTCTTACCACCGCTTTTCTATATTTATTTTTGGTTGCGTGGAACGTAAATAAACAGGGAAACAGCGCCACGTCTTGAGAGGAACCTCCCCGTTCTTGCTTTTGGCCGGCGATGAATAGACCGAATTTTTATGTAATTCTTGTCACCTCGCTGGCTGCGGTATTTTTCCCAACATTTCAAATATTCCATTCGTTGGCCCTAATCAGTTGTAACACTCGATCGTTTTGCCGATTGCCGCCTGTCAGATACAGATACTCGAATTCTCAAGGCGTTACACCACACACAGATACAGATAATCACTGTTTGGGCTTGGAATATGGGGATGGTCAAACAGAAGTAACCCTTTGGCAAACAAAAACAAAAGAGGAGCCCCCACTGTAATTACCCTATGCTGTTGTTATCCGCCCGCAATCTACAAAAGCTAATATTTTTGTAATGATAACAGGAAAACTCTTGGCCATAAATATCAATTGGGGCCCGATACATTTCAGGTTTAATGGGAATAATATAGTCAGTGGCCAATTTATGCTACAAAGCGGACTGGAAACGCACTAGTATCGTGATTAGCACGCGTGATAAGCACACCCATCACGACCCGCAGCACAGACGGAACCAGATGATTCTTTTCTAATCGCCCCGAGTTCAAGTTCAGCGCTGATATGATGAGTCCGAGTCCGGACCAGAGTCTGGCCGCTATGTGTAAATTGTCAATATTTTATTTTTTTCGGCTCTTACATAAAGCGGGCTCTGTCCCCGTTTTTATATGTTTTTTCCTACTCTCTGATCTTCTCCGGGCACTTAAGTGCCCGTGTCCGTTCCGCCTCGTCTTGGTTGTTTACATATTCCGATTTTGATTTGGAACTACGTCACATCACGAGCACGAAGCGTTCTCGCTGCTCCGTTGTCCTCTTCAATTGCAGAGATGATGACATAAATTTATTTAAATTGAAGCACTTTTCGCCTGAGTCTGTTCTTCTTCCAGCTGCTCTAAGGTCCCTCGCTAGTCACGCGTTGAGCATGATTTTTCGGAGTGTGTGTTTGTGTGCTAATGCGGCCACCTGTTCCCTCGAAAAACTTTCGAATAAACACACGCCTCAAGTGCACCAAATGTGGCTCAAGTGCAGATAGAGATGCCTTTCACAAGCGGCTCACGAGCGACCTCAGAGATTGCACAGGGGGAAAATGTTCTAAAAAATATATAATTGAGAGATTAAAAATTTAATTACCGATCAACATTTCAATATAGCTTTGAATGAAATTAAAAATTTGCTTAAAACAATTCAAAATATATTTCTCCGTGTGCCCTAAAAGGTGATTCAATGTCTGGGTGACTGGATCACTGGGTTTTGGTCAAGTCATAGTATTGGCAGCTGCTATCTTAGCCTTGCATTTAGGCCCAGTTAGCCAGTTGGCCGCTAAATGCACTTTCCGGCCTTGCACTTTGGCAAAAAAAAAAACAACACATTCGATGAGCTGTAATATATGGAAACACTTTGCCAACATCTCATAAAATGCACTCAATTCCGATAGGCTTAGATATAGATAGGCTCACCGCCGACCCCCAATACGGCCGCTGAGTGTGTTATATTATCATGCGCCATAATTTCTGTTGTTTTTTTCCGCAAAAAACAAAAAGCAAAAAAAAAAACCTTTGGTAACGTTGAGTATAGCACTCGAGTGCCATAATTACAAGTCATACTGCCGGGATAGAGGAGGACTTGGGGCGGAGGTAAGACCTTTGGGCATTGCATTGTTAATTAATTTGTTTGTGTCGAATGCAACGACCACAAGAGGAGCAAGCCAGCTGTCGGGGGGAGGAGCTGTGGCAGCTACAAGCTGTGCAAATCCCTGATACACCGCTAATCTCATCTCATCTTTATTGCTTCAGCTAGGAAAGTGTAATAAAAAATATGTTACTGATATAAAAAAATATAGCAAGGATTTATTTTTATATTTTTAGGTAGAAAAACGGATATTTTTTTATACAAAAAGTTAAAAAACTATTCGTAAATTAGGATATTTCCTTGAAAATTCAGTAATAATGGATCTCTCATTAAAATGATTCATATTTAATTGAGTAAAATAATTAAAATATTCATTAAATGAGACTTGTGTAGGCTCAGAGAATCCATTCCCAGTTTATGGCTTTTATGGCTGCCGGTGGCAGTTGCTGCAGTTGGGATTTATCCGCTTTATATACGACTCTTTGATAGAAGTAAGCGGTTTTGAGCCAAAGCAAACAATGCACTCGCACTCACATTCACGAACTTGGACTTGCATTTGAAATTCTATTTGGCCTGCGGTCGGTCGGTCGGTCTCCGGCGCTTTAGTTAGTTTTTCATTTCCATTTTGCAACTTAATAGTCGGCACACAGAGGCGGTTGGGACCAGTTTTATTAGCATACCTTATAGTATAGCTAAACCCCATGACGGGAATGGCCTGGGATCGCATGGGATGGGTTGGGTTGAGAGAGAGCTTTAGGAATGCCTGACTATCGGCTCAGATGACGTGCATCCCAGGCGGAATCAGCTGAAAAGATCGCCCCCGGGTTCAAGACCCCCACTGATAAGCCGCCTTGCACCTGATCTGGGGTGACTGCCATAGGCCTCCTCCTCAGTTGCACTCGACTCCTCGCCCCTATGGTTATTTAAGACCATAAAAATAGCGAAACCCCTCCGCCGGGTTCCTGTTTCCAGAATGTTTGTTTTGCGGCTGCTTCGCTTGCATTTATTCCGTGTGTCCGCGTACGTCAATAGGCGCTTTCCAAAATGCTGATTAATGAGTCCCCGACCCGGCCATAGCCATAAAAATCATGGCCCTGCTTCGATTCCAGGGCGGACGCAATTGGTGGAGCGACTAATTTCACGAGGGAAGCGCGTTGCGTTCAATTAGATTCAATTGAGAGCTGTCAATTAGAGGCGACTCCGTCGAGCGATAATTGAAAATTCGGCATCGCCAGCCAAGGGTTTCCATTCGGAGCAGTTAATTAACAGTATTGGAACCGTAGAATTGAGATCTAGCACCCCATTGCGAACTAGGTGAAACCGCCACTAACTGCATCTTCTTTTCTTTGTCTTCTCGCTTTCAGTGCTTAAGGAGGAACCCGACGATTTGTCCCATCACCTGGCCTCCACCGCCTGCATTCAGCTGGACGAGATGACACCGTTCAGTGATATGCTGGTGGGCCTCATGGGCTCTTGCCTGCTGCCCGATGATATCAACTCTTTGGACTCGACCACCTGCTCTACGACGGCCAGTGGCCAGCATTATCAGAGTCCCAATAGCAGCAGCAGTCCCGCTAGCAGCAGCCCCAGCAATAGTTATGCCACCACCAGTCCGCTCAGCCCGCTTACACCCAATCCCCATCCGGCAGCGGCCACTCAGTCCTTAAATCCCAGCCAGCAACAACAGCAGCAGCAGCAGCAGCAACAACACAACCAGCAGCAGCAGCAGCAGCAGCCACATCACCCCCAGCACCACGATAACAGCAACAGCAGCAGCAATATCGATCCGCTGTTCAACTACCGCGAGGAGTCGAACGACACGAGCTGCTCCCAGCACCTGCACTCGCCCAGCATCACTTCAAAGGTGGGTTTTGGCATAGATTTTGTATAAAATATCTCATAATTAATCCCTTTTTATGTCTTTCTATTGCAGAGTCCCGAGGACAGCAGTCTGCCTTCACTGTGCAGCCCCACCTCGCTGACCCAGGAGGATGATTTCTCCTTTGTGGACTTTGGCATGCGTGCTCCCTACATCCCCATGGGTGATGACATGCCTCTGCTCACGGAGACGGATCTCATGTGGTGTCCACCGGAGGATCTGCAGACAATGGTGCCCAAGGAGATTGATGCCATGCAGCAGCAGTTGCAGCAGTTGCAACAGCAGCACCACCAGCAGTACGCCAGCAATGGTGGCTACCAGCAGCAGTCGGCGGGCGGTGTCCACCCGCAGCAGCAGCAGCAGCATTTCTCCAACTCGTTGTGCTCGTCGCCTGCATCGACGGTGTCTTCGTTATCGCCATCGCCAGTCCAACAGCAGCAGCAGCAACAACACCAACAGCAGGCGGGAGTCTTCACCACCGATTCGAGCGAACTGGCAGCCTTGCTGTGCGGATCCGGAAATGGAACTCTTTCGATTCTCGGAGGCAGCGGTGTGACTGTGGCGGAGGAGTGCAATGAGCGGCTTCAGCAGCAGCAGGGAAGCAATGATTTCCGCAGTTTCCAGCAGTTGCAGCAGGAGTTGCAGCTGCAGGAGGATCAACAGCAGCAGCAACAGCGCCAGCAGCAGCAGCAACAACAGCAACAGCAGCAGTTGCTGAGCCTCAGCATCGAGTGCAAAAAGGAGAAATATGAGGTGCCAATGGCACCCAGTTTGTGTCATTCCATGGAGGAGGCATTTGAGAATGACTACAGCAAGGACTGTAAGTATTTATTGGGGTGATAAAAGGTTGAAAAATGTTTAAATATGCAAAGATAATTAGGGATAAAGTTTAACAAATTTAAATACAAACAAAAAAGGTTATAAATTAAAAGTTTAAAAGGAATTTAAGAGATCAACAACATAAATTAGAAGCTTAATATTTGGAAACTATATTTAAACCGAAATAGTTTTTGTTTTTATTTAAATAGTTGTGGAAAATTATTAAGAGATATATGGAAAAATTTCAGTGATAAAATCACAAATCCCCCCCATTGACTGACATTTCAGACTAATTATTCTTGGAAATTTTACGACTCTTGTATTTTAATAGATTAAAAAAGAAAAACAACATGAATAGATTGATTTACCGCCTCCTCTAGGGGACTTATCCCCTCTGCCCTTCTCCCTACTGGCCGCTAATTATGCTTTTTGAACAAAATATTCCACACAAAATATATTCCATTCCGTCTCCTGCATTTCGGAGAGGCCTAATTTTATGGGCAGAGCGAGGGACTAAAAATATCCATATAGCCGCTGTGGAAACTTGCTTTATTTTTTATGATAGGCTGCCAACGCACACGCACACGCTGCCACTCCAACGCCTACATGTAAAAATAGAGGGGAATTTTCTGAATTTTCGGTTGCGTGTCGCGGAAGATGTCACTTGGTTCGAGGCACCAGAAACTGCGGGAGAGCTAATTGATGTGGGTTCAAGTTTTTCCACAACGCTTTCGTTTTAGCTTTCGTTTTCCCCTCCAGTTTTTGCGTAATTTTCACACATTGCTCTCTTACCTTTGACACATGTCACCAGTGATGTTGTGATTGATGCCTGGCACTGGCGCAATGACAGAAATCGGGCTGCGATGGCCCTGCTGTCAGCTGTATTGACTGCAAGTGCCGGGATATATGACAGGCAGTACTCCGAGGGGTCGTCCTCATCCATTGACAGATGCCCAGGCCTAAGGCCTTTTAGAATTTTCCAATAGTTTTCCACCTTCGGCCAAATCCCCGCTGATTTATGTCGCACACACCAGGCGGCGGTTGAGTATATCTCATCGTCTACAGATACAAAGCTAAGGATATAGATACCAATGCCCGTGGCTATATAGAATTTATTTATGTGCGAAAAGAAATGTTTGTGTTATTGTTTTAAATTAGCACCAATGTCATGGGCAAAGGAATTAATTTTAGCTTTTTAGATTCGATAAATTCTCAGAGGATTAGCTTGCATATTTCGACATGGTTTTTGGGAATCTTTCTCAGCTTTCTAACTTTTTTTGGTCTCTCTGTTTTAGCTACAAATTTGGATTGCTGGGACCTGCTGCAGATGCATGTGGCCGAGGCTCCAGTGAGTCCTACGGCTTCGCCTGCTCCCTGCAAGGTTACCACGATTCAGTTGCTCCAACAACAGCAGCAACAATTACAACAGCAACAGCAGCAGCAAAACATCATACTGAATGCCGTGCCATTGATAACGATTCAGAACAACAAGGGATTAATGCAACAGCAGCAGCAGCAGGAGCAGCTTCAGCAGCCCGCTCTAAAGATCCTGAATGGAGCCAGCATTGCGCCGGTGACCACCAAGGCCACCATTCGTTTGGTGGAAAGCAAGCCAGCAGCGACACAGCAGCAGCAGCAGCAGCAGCAGAGAGTGGGAAAGCTTATGCTTCCCCAGCAGCAGCAGCCGCAGCATGGAAACAAGCGACACCTTAACAGTGCGACAGGAGGAGCCGGCAATCCCGTGGAATCTAAGCGCTTGAAGAGCGGAACCATCTGCCTGGATGTCCAGTCGCCGCAGCTGCTCCAGCAGCTAATTGGCAAGGATCAAGTGCAGCAGAATCAGGCCACCAAGCGAGCGGGAAGCGAACGCTGGCAGCCACAGGCGGCGGAGAGCAAGCAGCAGAAGCAGCAGCAACAACAGCAGCAGCAGCAATCCAATTCGGTGCTGAAGAACCTGCTGGTCAGCGGACGCGATGTAAGTGCCGGCTACTGCATTGTGCCCATGCGGCCCAAGAAGCAGCTGGCCAAGGTCTAGGTCTCGGGCTAGACTCTGGCTAGAGATGACCTTTACCACCCGCCTCTCAATTAGCTAATGGAAGCACCCCACAGCCGGCTATGATTAACCCAAAAGCAACCAAGGAATGTTAGGTTAAGCGAAAGAATGCATGGACAAGCCCATTTCTACAATTTGTCTTTTATAAATGGATCGATTTTATATAACTGAACATCAAAACTATATAGATAAACGTAAATTGTAAGCTGTAAAGTGTAACCAACAGAGCAACCTCCTCCCGCTGCGAGAGGAAGGCGGCGGCGGGCCTAGTTTTAGTCCGTTTTCTGTAGTCCCTAAAGTCTAGGACGTAGTCTCGATAGTCGTTAGAGATAGTTTATATAGCGGATAGCTCCTAGTCTAGACGTTTAAGAGATGGACTTTAAAATTATAAATTTTCGTAGACTATTTAAAATAGTGCCGACCGATCCGATCCGAACCGAATCGCGATCGAGGAGCGTAATCTTAAGTTTGTAGCTTGGCGCAATTTGTTGATTTCTTTTTAAGTTTGACCCTAAGCCATAGCCGTAAGCCTAAACACAATGTTGTTAACTCTTCTGTTCTGTTGAGCAAAATAATTCTGTTGTACATAAAAGCCAGGAGCGGTAGGATTAAACGAGTTAGAGAGCATCACAGCGGACGATTTAGTTTAGGAACGCGAGAATCAGAGAACGATTGCAATAAAATTGTAAAATATATAAAGAAAAAACGAAAAAAAAATTCAAAATATGGCAACTTTAAGTTTTTATTTACTGTGATAACATTTGCTTTTGTTGATTGAACGATTGATTGAGTTTCTCCCCCATCAGGTTAACCTTTCTTGATTTCTGTTAACTTTTTCAAGCAATTTGTTAGATGTGTAAGCTTTTTGACTGCAGCAAAGGATATAAATATATATAAATGGATTTTAAAGACAGCAAGGATGCGTTTGTTTCGAGTTCAGTTTCGGCCTTTATGTTCCCAAACAAAAATCATGTAAATTGTCCCAATTTGTGAACGATAAAGTAGCAAAATTGATAACCGAAATTCGAGCGCTGAAGGTACAAAAAACGAGAAAAAAAATTAAATGGAAGAAAAATCTGTATAAGAAGAAAATCAACACTTTAAGCTAGACAAACAAAAAAAAAATTAAAGCAAACTAATTTCTAGTGAAGAGTCAAAACTATAAACAGAAAAAATCATACACACATATAGAGCAACTATTAGCAATTAAAGAACAATCCTCGTGCGGTGAGCGTTCTCTATCGCACATTTATATATATAATATATATTATATAGAGAGTAAAACCTAGACATAGTTACATAGATATATAGTGCGTATATAGAACAAATCCTCGGGTCGCCACTGAAGCTTTAACCTGGCATTATAGCAGCAGCTTTCGATTCTTATTAGTTGTCGTTCTTTAATTTAGTTTGTAGTTCCTTTTGTTTTTGTTTTTTTTTAGCCTTAACGACGGAGACGAAAAAAAAAGAATGAGAAAGAAAGAAAATCCGAAAAAACATTATCTATTGCTGTGTTTGTTTTGATTTTTGTGTTCTTATATATATGATTTCTGACTTGAATATTTCAAATATTGATTTTTCATCGTTTACTGACCTACATACAAGGTGCGGGCGGTTGTGCGGGAGTTGTGCCTGAAGTCTCCTCCTGGCAGCAGCTTAATTAACTTTGGTCGACGGGTTGGCGTGTCTGACGCACATCGATGGCCACCGAAAAGGGATTCCAAAATCATAAATATCCAGCTGGCAAACAAATTTACACGCAACTTAAGCCCCTGTTTAGGGTGGGAAATGGGGAATTTAAAATGCCCAAATACACCCACTATTGACACTACTTTGAGTGGGATTCCAGCTCCTGCTCCCCCGCTTTGACATTCCGATAAGACCCGGAGGCAGCGCGTGCCGCATTCTAGCTTGAGTATTGATTTTGCACCTCCAACGACTTGGCTTGGGTAAACGTTGAAATCCACCCAATTCTCCGCCTTTCGGGGTCTATCCCTTTGCCAGTTTTATTTCCTTTTCGCTGCGCACAGCTGACGCTCTGCGCTCTCCACTTCCTCGGCCACTTTCACTTTCACTCTCACTTTTACTTTCGTTTTGGGCCACAAAGAGAGGCTCTCTTTTGTTGTGTGCGGCACGTGTCTCTTATATACTCGAGAGTCGAGACTCCAGAGTCCCGGGTTTGTGCTCCGCCGGTTTTATGGCCTACACGAGCTTCCCACTCTGGGGCTCCACAAAAAAAAAGTAGAAAACTTTGCGTCACGGCTGGCACTTTTCCGGTGTCCGTAGTCCAGTCCCCGCAGTCCTCCGTTCCCCCCCTGCATTAATGAATCGCCGTAATTGGCTGCAGCTTCTTGGGAACCCCAATTTGCATTATTCTCGGGCGACACATGTGTGTACGTGGCCAAATATTTGCTGCCTACTTAGGAGGGGCTCCATAGCCATGCATCATTTACTTTATTTACTTTGTTGTTTCCTCTCTTTTTCCTAATTTTTATTCAGAGTTTTCCCTGAGTTTTCCTACTTTTATTTTGTGCTTGAGATAAAGCTTCTTTGGTCCTCTAGAAAAATTCATAGCAGAATCAGTTTGGGAACCGCATCTACCTCGTGTGTGGCGCAAATCGAAAGATAAAACTGAAACCGATACTACCTCCGGATCAGACAACATACAACTATATAGGAACCTCAACCTCAGAAACGAAGGCCAAACAGAAATAGAAAATAAAACCAAGCCCATTTTAGGAAATTATACTGTTAGCAAAATGACAAGCAATCCTCGACTTAGCATATATATTTATATATATATTCCTCTCGATAATCATTTAGTCAGAGCTCCCGGATCCATGGAGGGGGTCTTGAGAATATTTGAATAATTAAATAAATAAATATATAGCCCGAAAAGACTGCGAGCCGAAAACTCTGAAAAAAATTATATACAAATAGCGCGGAACTTATACTTTTAGCATCTAAGCCAGGGATGTAAATAGCAGAAAGGATATATAGTATATGGATATATGGATATGGATATAGAAGAACACCAGACGACAACTCTCAAAAATTAATCGATGTGGCTTTAACTAAACTTAAACTATAGGTCTCCCGGGCAAAGGGGAGTTTTTAGTGAGTAATTGGCCTAATATTTAGCTATATACGATATCGATGATAGTATTAATGCAAGTCAAATTCAAAGCGACTAAAGATAGACAGATAAACAGTAACAATAACGATAACGACTTGGTATTAGACTTTGTATCTCACGGATCCCAATCATCACATTTAGTTGAAGTTTTTCGCGTGTTACGTATGCCAGAGAGATCAGGAGGGAGGGAGGGGAGGGAAAGGATAATGGGTAGCTTTATCGCGACGGATTATATCAAGCCGAGAACGAGTATCGAACAGAAAGTACATACAATTTCACAAATATACCACATATACCTCAGTACATGAATAAGTACGATCGTCGTGCGGGTTGTGCGGGGTGCTTGCTGCCCCGCGCCCCTCTTACTTACATACCTCGTGTATACATATAACATTAACTAAAATATACATACATAAATTACCTCTATCCTTAAAAAACAAAAACAAAAACCAAAAACATATGCCTATTCCGACTTTTGATAGTTCAATACACCTTAGTGAATGTTGTGTGCGAAAACGAGCGTTTTTTACTACCTCCAAAAATTCTTGTTGTGTGTGTCTCGCATTTATAGCAATGAATTAAAGCTAAACTAGAGCTAAAACTAAAACTAAACCTAAATCTAAAGCGAAACTAAAGCTAAGGCTTCAATTAAGAGCTAGCGCCAGTCTAGAGCAAGTAAATTAAACTAAAGTAAAGTTAAAACTAAACTAAATGTTGTGTCATTTTTATAGCCTAACCAATACCTCGGAGAAAGCTTCAGTAAAGTAACGGAAAAGTAAAGTAAATTTAGTGAAATTTTGCGAGCAGTCAGATACAGATTTATTGTGCAACTTTATTAGCAAATATGAAGACAACCACCCAACCGACACACGACACACGACATATCCGTTTACAGTGGGGCCCCCGCCCCCGCTTGGTTTTGGCCAACTCATCTTCATAACTCAAAGGAGAAGTCAAGGCGAAGGTGACAGGCACTTTGTGCTTTGTTGCAATTGATTTGGCGGCCGGCTGATTTTGATTAATAATCCTCCTCAGGACCTGAGAGTCATCCCCCCAAGCCGGCTTCCCCTGCAGTCAATTTGAAGTTCATTCCGAGCTCTCTCCCATGGCTCTCTCTGCCCTGATTAATTGTGCTGGCATTATGCAAAATTATATTATGATTGCCGGAATCAACAGGTCGCAGTTGTGTCTACAAGTGTGACCTTTGAACAGGACCCCGCCTCGAGGGCCATTTGTCAAAGGCAAAGAGTCACTTTCATGGGGCATTACTTTTATTTGGCCTGAACCTTTCTCCGTCGGTTAATTTGCAGCAATTATTTGTGAGCTAAGCTGCTTATGCCACTAGAACCCCCCTTCACACACACACACACTCCTCACACACCGAGAATACCTCCAAGTCCCCACAAGATGTTAGCGTAATTTGAATGCGTAGAGCGAAGAAACTAGCCTTGAATTAGACTCGAAACGTATCGAATCGAATCGAATCGATGCGCTATGTAAGGCAAACTAATGTGTAAACGCCGCAAAGTATGCAATATTATACATATATACACCTATATACATAAATAAATAAATAAAAATATATATATATTATATACAAGATGTCAAGCAACTTATACATATACATGCGAATGTAGTACGTACGATACGATATGGCATATGATATGATATGATATCTGTGGATTATAAAGTATTTTAATAAACTTTTAATAAATATTTTAGTAAATCCCATAAATAAAGTCGAACGAACGAACGAATGTCGAGATCCAGCCAGAGAAGATATGAACTTTTAGGAGCGGGGGAAACTCTGTGTGTTTTCTTTTGGTGGAAATATCAGGGAGTGTGAGTCCTGAATTCTGTTTACAACTTTTCCTTCCTTCTCGATTTATGTGCATACATTGGGCCCTCGAGCATATTTGTATTGACAGGCGGACGGCCTGGGAATTGATTAATCTCCCTTTGCCATTGTATTTGCCTCCGACTGACTGGCAATTTATTAAAATCTTTTGATTGGAATAAATGATGCTGCCTGCCAGCTAATCAAGTTGCCAGCCGTCTGCCGTCTTCTCTCCAAACTTTTGTGGATCTGCTACCAGATTCCTTATTGTCCTGTTCGAGCACTTAAGTATGCCGAGCACACACACCAGGATAACTTTCGTCCTTATCTTGAGATTTTCGTTTCACTTTTCGGGGAAACAAATTTAAATCTTTCGCTTCGTTTCGCCTGTAAATAAATGACGAATTTGCGTCACACACGAGCGCTGTGACAAAATTAAATTCCGCGCCATCTTCTACCTACTTTTTATAGCCGAAAACCTGCGCATTTTCTTTGGGAATACCCTGGAAAAAGGATGTACTGTGGGGAGTTTTAAATGTGAATTTTTCCACAAGAAAATTTATATTTGATTTTTTCTTGAGTTTAAGTATTTGTTTTACATTTAATTACATTTTATTGCTTGCCTTGAATCCTCTTAAGAAGAATATTATAAAATCTTAAACAACGTTTTTATTTCAGCTGCAAGGGTATCAAAAATTCTGTCAATAAAGTTTGTCACCTTTCAAGGTTTTCCCTTCATTTATTGCCCTTTTCTTTGCCTTTCTTTTTTCTCCTTTTTTTCTTTCAAGATGAAAATATGCCTGGCGACAATTGCATTACGCATACGCCACGTTGTCTCCTTGACATCCTGCCCGGTTGAGTTATTCAAGTTTGTTGCTTATTGATTTCGGACCCCAGTTTCAATTTTCAATTTTCAATTTCAATTTCCATTCCAGTTTCATCTGGTTACGCAATGCCAATCCTTTGGCTGCCCGCAGCAATTGCGTATTCCCTGGCGAGTCCTTGCGCAACGAGTGTCGAATTTAAAAGGAGGAGAACAAAATAAAATAAAAACGTTACTGTAGAGTCCTTCTGCTCCTTAAGCACATTTGTTGCCTACTTTTGCTTTTATTATGCGGTGACAGCAGATTTTTCTGCAGAAACTCGGCTGAAAGCAAAGTTTCGCTTTAATTGCTTTTGTTTTTCTATTGGACTTTCGTGAGTCTGTGGGCGTGGCACGTGAGCTGGGGGTGTCGATGAAATGCGATGCCATAAAAAAGGAAAAATCCAATTAGATGGCTTTAAACGGAGCCAGCCGAGAAGGCAGGAAAGAAAGCCGCCATAAAGACTAATACCAGGACTAAGACATCAAAGTGACGGAGGAGTTCGCAACGGCGACTGCCAATTATTGTAATGCCTTGGCATTTCCGGCTGCCGCTTGCCTTTATCTAATAGTTTCGTTTCGCTTTGCGTGGCAGCAATTGCCTTTAATAATTTATTAGAGCATATTGGATGGCAGAATATGTCCAGGCGGACGGGGCCTATAATATATCAAACAATAAACCTATTACATGGCGATGCCCTGAGGAGGCTTTGCGCGTGCCATAGGAATTTTTTACCATTTCGTTACGCATACGCCCTGTTGGCTTTTGGGTTTTTTGTCTTTTCGATGATATGATATGAGTTTTTTCTGTGAGACAGAATCTTTAGCTTGGATTGGTACTTTTACTTTTAGTTTCTTTGTTCTGCTTTAGTTTTGGTTTGTTTACTTGTCCATCATCTCTCATCTTTCAGCACTTTCGCTTTCGTTGTCTCGTAATTGCTGCAATTAGCCGTAGTTGCAGGCTGGCGGAGAGAGTGAAAGCATCGCAAACAGAGGGTTCAGCAGACTGCACTTGAACTCTTGCCCAGCGGACCCCCTCGTTACACCCTCGGGCTTCTCAGGGTGTTATTTTTTTGGGGCAAGTTTATTTTCGTCATTGGCAGTTGTCGAAGTCTGGGCACTGAGGAAAAATAAAGGGATTTCTTTTGTGAAGAATATTTTAATTCAATTTGTTTGATATTTAAAAGAAAGCTCTTTAGAATGCCAAATTTCTAAGGTGATAGGCAAGACGCCTTTTTCTTTTCTTCGAAAAATACAATAATTTAAATAAGAAATCAATTATTTGGATAAAATCCAGATAACATCAGATAACTGCTATTTTTCTCTCTGCCAAAAAAAAAGAATGTAAGCTGCCAGGCTGCCCATTGAATCTGATGTATTCCCCACCGCTTCCTGTCAGGATGTCTGGGCGGGATTGGAAATGGGAACGGACTGGTGAATGGTGACTGGTGGCCAAAACGAAACCGAAAGTGAAGGCGGGGTAGTCTTTGTGTCAATCTGAAATCCAAAGCATAATAATGTCCCGCCGCTGGATTCTGTTTCAACGCGAAGGAGCAGCAGCAGGACCCATTCCCAGCCATCATTAAAATATGATTTATTGCGGCCTGCCCCCTTTTCGTTTTTTGGTTGGACTTGCGCTTGGCTTGAGAGCTTCCTGCTGTTGCTGCCCGGGGCTTTTCCACAGGGACTTTGAGGCTTGAGCACTCTGCGTGCGAGTGTCTTTGGTGACTTTAAACATTCTCATGACACCGGCTTAGAAGCGTTTTTCCGCTCAATTTTCGCAAGGTTTCATCGAGTTAATAGCCCAGCATTTGCATAGAAATAGGAAAGTAGACTGCGAGGAAGTTCAGGAGTTACGTACTTCGGGGACTCGCTGGGCTGCCACGGGGATTCGGGGAGTAATTAAGCTGCAAATTGGTTAATTTAATTTAATTTATGCTCTGATTGCTGTACTTAAGACTTGATTGTAATTTCAATTGTAGGCCATTCATAATGAATACCAATAAGTTAAGATTAAGTTGAGGCAATTATGTAAATCGATCCATTTATTTAAGAAAATTTACTGTGTAACTTTAAGGGATATTTTTACAAGCTGTGTGGTGCTTCCAATTTATTAAGATTTAAATGGGATATTACAGAAAAATCTTGATTTAACAAATCTGTAATTTAATCCTTGTTTTTTTAAATGTAAAAAACTAATACGAGAAATTTTAATATCAAGCTTTTTCCTTTCTACTTTTTTTATAAGGTATTTCATGTTACTAATTCCTATATCCTTTTCTCTCTTTTTTTTTTCATTCCCCCATAAAACAGGCTAGCGAATCGGAGCCCATGATGATCGATGACAGCTCCCTGGAGGCGCAGACCCTTGGCCTGGGCAAGTACGGCCTGCCCCTGCACTGTCACACCTCCACGTCGACGGTGCTGAGGAACTATCACAACAATCCCTTGATCAGCGGCACCAATTTCCAGCTGTCGCCGGTCTTTGGTGGCTCTGATGCCGGCGGCGGCGGCTGCGGTGGTGTTGACTGTGAGACCGGCTCAGTGGTCTCCCTGGATGACTCGGTGCCACCTGGCCTGACGGGCTGCGACACAGATGCCTCCAGCGACAGTGGCATTGATGAGAACAGCCTGGTGGATGGCTCACCTTCCGGTTCGCCACGCAAGAGGATCGCTCTGGAGTCGAGGGCTGCAAGTGAGCCGCCGCCACCACTGGATGTTGTGGTGCGTTCGTCCCTGATCCAGACTGGAGATGAAGAGCTTGAGGGTGGCTGCAGTAGCAATGCGCCCAGCAGGAAGACCTCGATATCCTTCCTGGACAGCAGCAATCCGCTGCTGCACACGCCGGCCATGATGGATTTATGCAACGATGACTACATTATGGGCGAAGGGGGCTTCGAGTTCAGCGACAACCAGCTGGAGCAGGTCCTGGGCTGGCCGGAAATAGCCTAGAAGACGACGGCGGATCCCTTGATCCCCACTGGCATGCACTGCATTTCAAAGACGATGGCATTTTTCGAGGGGAAATTGAAATTAAACTGAGAATCAAAGAAGGAAGCTAACCAAAAGATTGATTTTGAGCCTTGCAACCACCAGGAGTCAGGAGCCCCATCACCATCCCCAGTCCTATCCTCAGCCCAGTCCCCAGTCCCAAGCTAACCGACACATTTACAAACAGGAAGGGTTTAATCACACTTGAATAGTTTTGTAGCCATGTTAACTGCCTAGAACAGACGAAGAATAATATACACTTATATAATTTAGATTTTACACAGTGAAAAAAGAAACAAGGAGCAAATACCAGTCGAAAAACAAAACTAAATCGAAAAAAATTAAATTGGAAAAGAAAAAAAAACGTTCATGGTTTTTCCGCTAGAAGAAAAAGGCTCAAACAAGTTTTTTGGTGATGGTTGTATTTCCCGTTTGCATAACTTTCAAGCGCAAAAGCTGTGACGACAAAAAAAAAGAAAGAAAGAAAAGTTTTTGAACATGTTTTACAAGTAAATATAATTACTAGAAAAAAAAAGAAAAACAACAAAAAACCACAAAAAAATATATACATTTATGTAATACTTAGTTATTTAAGTCATCATTTTCAATGTTTTTAAATTACAAAATATTTTAACTTTAATTAAGTGAACATCTTGACCTTTGATTCTTAACTTCAGGCTATATACCTTGTGCATTTCTATCAATTAATTAATAACAATTTGTGTCGATTTCGTTTCCATTTTACCCCTCAATTGATATATTTTTCGTAATGTTTCCCTCAACTACCTTGATTCTTGATGTAAATTAGATTTTAGTTCTCTGTTTAAGGCGCCGCATCATACAAAACGAATTGTTTGCTTGCTCTTATCCAAATTCAATCAATGTTCAGTGTTTATTCAATTTTGTTTTTATTTTATAATTATTAATTGGCAGAATAAAAATATACAAATTCATTTCGATGAAAGTTGCATGCAACAAAAACCTGTTTTCGAGTTGTTTTTGATGGGTGGAAAGTGTTCTTTTATTTCAGATTTTTACGGGAAATTTTTAGGTGATTATTACGGACTGAGAATATATATTTCCGATGGAAAATTTATTTTAAAAGTATGAAATTCGCCGTATTTTTGAATTCGCTGCATGGATTTAGCCAAGACACAAACGTTTTCTGATGGGTAAGTAACATGGATAATGCAGATGTAAAATGGGAAAATTGGGAAGATTTTCTTAAAGAAATCTTTAAAAAACTCTTTGTTTTAAGAAGAATTTTATAAAAAGGTTTCAAAATGATTTTATTTGTATGAAAAGCCACATTTTTCAAGCCGTCTGATGACCTGAAATGACTTATTTTGCCTATAAAAAATGTGTAAATAAAAGTCAAACATTTTTCCACGCAAATTTATTTTATTTTTTATTTTCTTTTACATAAATTAATTTAATTTTCTTAAATAACAATTATTACTTAAACTGCACATTATTACGAAATAGCTCTAGGATTTGCTCCTCAGGAACTGCCCACTTACACTGCGTATACTTGATATTGCAGTGATGAGGGGACATCACCTTGCCCGCATCGATGGCCTCTCGGAAGGCAGACTGCTCCAGCCAGGCCAGCAGCCAGGACCAACTGGTTGCCCCATCCAGCAAGTGCTCCAAATCCGAGGCTTGCCCTTGTTGAACTTTATCCCCAGCACTGCGGGTCAGAGTGCAAATGGATTTCAGCAGGCAAACCGATAGATCAACGTCATTATTCAGAAAAGAGCGTTCAATGGTGCCCAAAAGATGGGGAAAACTGGTGGCTAAGGGAGGAAAATTAAGGTTAAATTTAGGAGGAAATATATTATATTAAATAATATTTTTATAGATTTATAACTCACCCACACGATCTCCAGTTTCGTTGCGATAAATGAGCTTAAAGTTGTCAAAGATCTTGGGCAGGCTTAGCTCTTCCTCGAAAAGTCCTCGATAGGTGGCATTTGTAGAACTTAAAGAAGAGGATGATGTGGACGAGTCCTCCTCCTCCTCCTCGGAAAACTTGGTATTATTACTGGAAACATTTCCCAGGATGGGTTTGTGTTTATCTCCCGTGATGGCCTCTAGTCCCATGCTGCGGATCAAATGACCCACAAGGAGTCCTCCTGCAACCACCAGTCCACAGCTAACAACTGCCGCAGAGTTGACAATAACAAGAGGCTAAAGGCAAGGAAATTATTAAATTTCTCTACAAATATATCACTGAATTACCTTCGGAGGAGCATTCCTTTTACGCTTAACAGGAACCTCCAGAAAAGGCACCAGATAATCCAGACCCAAAGCGATGTGCTTGCCCAAGGCATCGAAGGACAGCAGCTTGAATCCTTGGCCATGATGAGGGTTCTGTTTTAGGTGCTGCTGCCTGGGTAGCTTACGAGTTCCTTTCTTTGCCTCCGATTCCTCCTCGGAGCTGGCAGCCAAAGCAACGGCACAGCTGGCCAGGAGGGCGAAGATCAGGTAATATAGCTTCATTCTCCGCTGACAGATCCGATGCGTTCCCTGGCTGGTGAGTGTCTGAATCTGAATTTCCCAGGCAGTGTCACCAGAAGACCTTTCATCCAACGCCGACGCTCTGCTTCGATGGGTTGGCATGGCACTGGAAGAAATAAAAGGGAAATTGAGGTAAATAATAATAAAGTAGAGAGTCAAAAAGTTGTTTAAGAGAAGATTTCTTAGTTTGCCTTTTTCTTAGATAAATTTTGTACTAAATTAATACTTTTTTCGATCAAATGTATAGTTTCTAACCAAGAAAATTGTTTAAATAGCTTTTTCAGTGGATAAAGCTTTGTTTTCTGTGCAAGTTTCTATTACCGCTTGGCTGCTCCTGGTTCCCACTCTTGTCGTGAGCCACAAAATGCAACAAAGTGGCGACGAGTCTGACATAATCAGTTGTTGGAAGGTGCGAAAACGATTAGCCGGAGGAAATGCCGGCAGAGCTTTGGTTGAAAGCGGAAGATGCCATATGACTACCTTCTCTAATTGGGGAGAAGTGGCTGCAATTAAACCAATTTTCCCGCACTCTCTTTACATAAGAAAATAGTTTACAAAAAATGTGATACTTTTGATAATGTTTTCAATAATGTCAGGTACTTTTTATTAATATTAAGAGTAAAGGTTTACAATTTTAGGCTCTATTTGATTGAGTATTTTATTTAAGATTAAATAAATTAATAAATGTAAACATAATGACAGTAATCTTTATATTATTAACCATTAAAAAACTGCAATATTTGTGGCATGGAACCCGATGTCCAGTTTAAGCGTTTGGGCCATCGACAGCTGCGAAATGTGTGGGAACAACTGCGACTGCTCCTGGATGATTGAATGGCCTGGAAAACTGCAGTTCCATGCACAGAGGGGGGCAGCCAGGTTGAGCTGAGAATATAGGAAATATAAAAATTAATAAATAATAATAACTCCTTTGAAATCAGAGAGTTTCCCTTACTTGGCCAACACATTGAGAACCCTGGCATAACCAGAAGATAAATTCCTCTGCAGATACTGGCAGATGAGTTGCTGGACACAGACAGTCATGTCAATATTGTGCTCCTCCAGTTGGGACTCCACCACATCGGTAAGGCGCCGCACTAAGCAAATATAAACAAATTTATTTCCACTTTAAGCCACCTGAGTTCCAGCCACTTACTCCCCCTGCCCGTATCTGATTTGTAGCCATAACCATTGCCCAGCGAGGTGATCACCAGGGGAGCCAGCAGCAGACGCACCACAGCTGCTATGACCGCTCCAGCGGCCACCACCACAACTGTGTTTAGAATAGCTCCGGTTCTTAGATTTAGGAGACTCTGGACAGCATCTCGGGCCAGGTTCATGCTCCTCTTTACGGGCACCTTCAGGAATGGAACAATAAACTCCAGCTCCACACTCACATCTTCGCCGCTGGCATGGAAATGAAAGCCGCGTCCCTCGCGTTCTACTCCAGGCTGGGGATCCTCCTCCAAAATGTAGGCCACATTCCTGGGCTCACGTGGCTCGAAATCGCGGAATCGCAGCAACCTGGGAGCACTGGCATTCCCATAGAAGTCTTCATAAGCGTCTCCCTCGACGCTTTCACCAAAGTAACCCAATGGCAAGAGTAGAGCCATTATTCCCAGCAGGCAAAAGATCCGCACCAATCCGCACATGCTGTCACCCGAGCAGTTGGAATGCGTCTGAACCGAGCTTGCTGTGTAAGCTCCTCGGGGAGTCGGAATTACTGCATGGCCCACGCTCTGGCAATCAAGATATGATATTCATTTAGCCCGAAACTCGGAGACTCTGCGACTTTAACGCTTCGCGGATTGCAATTCGGTGGGGAAAAATGGCAAACGGAAAATGGAAAATGGGCAGCGATTTATTGAATAACGATAACTGATTTGTGCAAATGATAAGGAAAGAAAGCAAGCAAACTTGAAGAAGTGATTCAACAGATATTTAAATTATCGCAGATGGTGATTTTGATAAAGCGAAAGCAACAGTCCGCAGCGGAAGATACACAGGAAAAGTAATTTAAACTTTAGGAAACTTTAAATAAAATATTAGAGGGTTTTATTAAGAGTTTGTAAACTAAATTCGTGAGGTTATTAAACAGAGAAAGTAATTAAAGCTTTAAGAAAGTTGTAGTTAAATATTTTGAGCTTTTAAAAGGAAAATTTGCAACCTAAGATTGTCAGATTATTTAACAGAAAAAGTAAATGAACCTTTAAGAATGTCTCAGTTAAACATTTTAAATGTTTAAAGCAGACTAAGTTTGTAAGATTGTAATTGGTTTTATTTATTTATTCTTCTTATATTTTCTAAATATTAATATCTATTTTATTAATGATAATGCAGTTAGCAAGGCTAGAAAATTATTTCCAAGCAGGAATAACCTTCTTGAACAGAGCACTTTCTTGCTTGGATTTTGCAATATAAACATATCAAGAGGAGAAGTACCTTATTATAAAATAATCTCTTATAAATATAATATAACAAATAATATACATATAATATTTTTTTCACTGCAAAGTCGCCTTATTAGAAAGACATTTGTGGTTGACTGTGGACCGGAAAATTCAGCAAATGCCATGAAGTTGACTCGCTCATGTGGGGGACGGCGGCAGTTATGTCATCAGCTAAGCGACAAAGGTTAGATAAACAAATCGGGATTGAGCAAGGGCCCCTGGGAATTATCTCCAAGACTTCCTTGATATTACCTTCCCCTCCGTGCCTGCAATTTAAGGGGCTAAATGTGTGTTAAAGTGTTAAGGTTAGATAAACAAACCGGGCTCTTGGAGTAATGACCTCAATGAGACCATTAGTGAGCGAAGATTTGCATATTGCAGTTGAGATTTCTTAAGCATAAAGGTCTCTTGAAAGGTTAGGTAAGCAAATTAATGATTTCAAAGTTTATTTTGATATTTGAAACTATAATTTAAAGAGTCATTCTCATTTTTTTAACCAGAAACTCCCTCCCCAAAAACAAACTCAAAATCTTTTATAAAAACTTGTAATTTCACGCGGTTACTACAGATTTCTATGGGCTGGGCCATCAATGAGAGGCAATGCCAAGTGGATTAAGTGGACGACCCTTGTCCCGCCTCAGGGAATATAGCTGTCCGAGGAGCGGGGGCCAATGGTGGGATCAAAGTGCACCAGCTTATCGGTTCGCCGCTTGACTCTTCTCCGCTTCCGTTCCTTCTCCTTTTCCAAGGCCCAAGGCTCCTTCCGTTGTGGTGCCGTCGGTGGATAGGCCGCCTGGTCCAGGCGACGCATCTGCTCGCCACTCAGCGGCAGTTCAGAGTCCGTGGAGTAGTTGGGCGGCGACCTGTCTTCCTGAGATATCAGTCGTATGGGGGGAAAGTTGTTGTTGAGGCGATTGTAGACAATGGAATCCTGATGCCCCGCAAAGCCTCCGGCCGCACGTTTTGTTCCCTTCTTCTTCTTCTTCTTGGGCATGTTGCGCATCTTCGGTGGCTTCGGTTTCTCGTGGATGAGGCCCTTGCCATAGACCCAATTGAAGGTCTTCTTCCGCTCGCCCATCACGCAGCTGGCGTACTGCACTTCGGTGTGGGGCGGATGTGGGAACGAGCTGGGAGCTGCCCAGTCGGCTTCGTTGTACTGCGTCTCCGTGTGCTTGATGTGGCTGCTCTTGAGTCGCTCCGGATGCATCAGGCCAGCGGGTGGCGTGACCCCGAATTCGAACTCCGATTCGCTATCCGAGGTATCTGAGAGCACCATGTCGTCCTCGCAGGGCTCGATCTGGCGGCGCTGGCACTCCTCGCGGACGTGCTCTACGAGGAGATTCTTGTCCACAAAACTGCGGCAGTGGCACTGCATGACCGGCCTGTGGCAGGTGCACTTGCTGAAGCCCATGCCCTTGAGGCAGCGCTTCATCTCTCGCATCTTCTTCTGTAAGGGGTCCTTCACAATTCGGAACTGGACAGGCTTCATGTCGACGTAAGGATTGGCGGAGCGGGCCAGCGCCGACGCCTCCTTTAGCGGCCTCAATGTGATGGTGTACACATCATTTTTTTTCTCGATGAGCAAAGTGGGCACCTGGACGAGCTCTTCAGGCTTTTCGCGCGGCGGCGCGTTAGCCTTCTTGTTTTTGTAGTACGACATGTACTTGGACATCGGGAGGGTGTCCACGGGATAGTCCTTGAGGAAGTAGCTCATCAGTTCGCGTATGGAGCGTCGGATGGCTCCGGGCCGCCATCCTGGTTTGCTAGCCAAAGGATTAGCCGTCCACAGCCAGCCCATGTGAGCGGGCACCTTCATCTCCGTGGGGCTGCTCTCCGGCCTCACTCGTATCCTGTTCTCGGGAGAGTACAGGCTGTAGTACTTGGACTTGAAGGACCTCTTTGGCTTGCGCCTTTTTATTTTCTTCTTTTTGGGCTCCTCGCAGGCATCCTTGGGCTCGGAGCGTTGCTCGTTCGTCGGCGCCGCAGAGCGACTCTTGCCCTTCTTGCTTTTGGCCAGCTTGCAGGCCTCCGAGCAGATTTCCTGAATGTTCTGCCCCTCGTTCTCGTCCTTAACTTTGAAGAGTTCCTTCAGTTCGGCAAAAACCTTGACCAGGTCCTGCGGTCGAGGCTCGCCGTCCTTCTGATCTGCGGCCACAGCCGCCTTGGTGGGTTTCCGGCTCACCGGCTGCTCGACAATGGGCTTGGCAGACTCCCGGATGCTACGCTTGAGGGCCAAGAAGTCACGCACCACCCCCTCGAAGGCCTCTGAGGTGTTGCCATCATCATAAACCTGCCCCCCTCCATCGCCGGAACAACCCTCCGCCGAACCCAAATCAAAGCTAAGCTCCTCCACGGGATTGTCCAGGTGATCGCGCAGAATCTGCTGAGCGGTGGCATTCTCATCGTACGCCCGCTCCTTGAACTCTGGAACGGCCTTGTAGCCGCAGTAGGGACAGGCGGCCACCTTGGGCAGCCAGGAGACGTCCTCGCCGCAAAGTATGCAGCAGCGAGTCCCAGAGACGTGCATCTGGCGCAGCTTCGGCGACGACAGAGTTTTGCACAGCCGGTTGGTGGCTCCATCGCCCAGAAAGTGTTGCTGCTCCGGCGAAAACTGGGCTGAGGGTCCAGCCGGTGGCTCAAAGGTCACATCGTCGCCATTGGGGCAGGAGTAGACGGGGAAGGGCCCTGCCATGTCGATAAGTTGCGGCTGCGGCTCCTGCAGGAGTTTAGGAGTAATGGAAATGGATTAAGCTTCCTCGGGGATCTCACCTGAGAGGCCTCGCATGTATCCTCTTCCTGGCAGGAGGAGGACATCTCCATGTCGCTGGGCATAAAGCCTGCACAGGGGTCCAGGGAGGAGGAAGAGCAGTTGCCCTCCGCCATGAACGAGAGGTCCTGCGGATTCACGTTCCTGTCCACCTTTGCCTTCTTCGATTTACATTCCCGCTCCTGGCCGCCCGCCAAACGTTCAACCGCAACTCTATTGGGGTTCAGGGATCGCATTCAAGGATCAGGCCCGCGTGGAGCTACTTACTCTTTAAGGGTCTGGCAGCGCATCAGCATGGAGAAGCGGATTTGAACCAGACCCACGGTGCAGCCGCAGCAGGTGAGCTCTATGCTGGCGTCGTGCACGGTCTCATCCAACTCGTTGACCATGCGTTGGATCACAGCTCGGGGCACATCGTAGCAGCCACGACCTGAACGGGATTGGCATAGATTATGGATCTATTTCATCCTCTCGACTGCAGCTCAGACTCACCGATCTCCTTGCCCATGTAAATGAGGGAGATGGCAATGCCATCTTTGAGCTGCCTGCCCAGGCACTCTGGCTCCATTTGGAAGGTCTTCAAGGGCTCCGGTGGCAGGACATTGACGTTGATGCGGCTGGCATCCACAACAAGCTTGACGCCCTTGCAAACATTCGCCCTGATTTGCAGCCTATCTTGGCACTCGAACTCCCAGCCAGGCATGTCCAGCCGCAGGACCACCATGTTGGTGGCAAAGCAGTTCATGTATTCCCTATTGGGTTTCCCCTTCTGCCCCGGACCCGGGCATTTGGGGACGTAGTTGTCGCGGTCCTTGACCGGGCAGGAGGAACAACAGCAGGAGGGGCACTTGGCCTTCTTATCCGACGCCGGCTTCTGCACATAGCTGGAGCAGTGCATGTACTCGGACTTGTCTCTGGCCATCTGAGTGCTGATCAGGCCACGGTTCTTGTAGTAGGAGTTCCAGTCCATCAGCTCCTCGCGCGGCTTCTCCGCCGGCTTTGGATCAACGGATTCGCACATTTTGAAATGGGGGGGAAACCGGGTCGTTCACGAAACCAAAAATTTGTTTATTGCACAATTAATTTGACGAGCAATTCCACGAGAATTCACATACAAAAAATATGTAAAATTTTTCACCGGGCCTGAGAGCCTGAAGCGATCGACCTGAACTTTCAATAGAGAATGACGAGATGGCCTGTGGGCACCGGAATGGGGAGGAGAATCCCAACTCATGGCATCCTAAATCAATTATTTTGTAAGCAGTAAAACCATGGTAGAATTATATTTCTGATAGATAATTCTACCATGAGTAAAACAATTATGTTCCCTTTCCTTGTCCTTGAATAAAATTCACGAATATTTTAGCTTCACCATGATAAAAATTGTATTTCTGAGATATTGTTTATAATAAAGAAATAGAGTATTTTTGAAATTCCAAATTAATAGCGAATGTATTATTAAAAAAGTTGTAAGAGGCTGGAAACAATCCTTTACCTCGTGTACTTATTATTTTGGCCAGTAATGTTTATATACTTAAGTCCTGTAAAAGTGGTCTTAGAAATGCTTCTTTTATTTTGCTTTATTTACAAGTTATATCTTAGATATTTTGTTTTAAGTTTCCACCATCCCAGGCACCCCTGTCTTATCGATCTGACAGCCCCTCAGTTGAGTTCTCAATCTGATTCCATTTATAGTCTCATCTGTTTCGCGTAAACTACGCTTTTATTTCGACTATATGTAGTAGTTTTTTTTTATATATATAATATATTTAAAAAAATTTTAGCCTGTTTTAGCTAAATCCATAGATAAGTGTAAAAAATTCGTAACGCGATTTTAAAAGCAGTTCCTCAAAATGAAAAAGACCTATTTCTTTGATGTCATCCTGCTGAGCTCCACCCTGCCGGAACCCGAATTGGACGTCTCGAATTTCGGTGGTCGTGGATATAACATACGCCTCTACGATGACTATGAGGATATACCCGCGGATCGCCTCTTTGTGGACGATTTCCCCGAGGGACCCGCCCTGGCTCGGTACACCACAAGTCCCTGCGAACTAATCGGTTCGCTAGCCACCAGGGGCGTCCATGTGAGCGTCTCCGAGAACATGGAGCAGTTGGGCGCTGGAACGTTTATGCTGAGTCCCAGAATTATGCGTCAGCTGACGGACCCCGACTTCTCGGTGACCCAGAGCAATATAGTGGAGCTTTTTAGGGGCAAAAATTCGGTCTGCGTCATTGAATTGATCGTGAAAATCAGCTCCTGCGATCCGGACTTAAAGTTAGTAGTTGGAGCATGCGGTATCCCGATGTCCGAGTCCCTACTAATGCTAATCCTCGATCTCCTCCAGCCAAATGCTGGTCCCATTCGGCAAATTTGATGTGTGTCGACCCGCTGAGCGGGATGGCATCAGCAAGGGAGACATCATCTTCACGCTGGGTCGCTCCGGCAAGTGTGGCACGAGCACCTGCATCACGGATGAGCGCATGATGTCGCATGCCGGGGCGCCAATCCCGTGTCCCCATGCGCCCGCTGAGGATCCAGAGGCGCAGGGAGAAGCCGTCACTGGGTGTGGCTGTTATAATCCTGGCAGTGTGCCAGCCAATGCTAATGAAGAGGAGGCAAGGGAAAAGGAGCGGACTGCTCTAAAGCAGCTGAACCAAGAGCTGGGCCTGGACGAGCTCAAGGTTCCCAAGCCGCCGCCATCATTTGATAGGTCATATCGTCGGTATAGCTCCACGACGGCCTCCACTCCGGACAGCACCTCCTCGTGCCAGCCCTACGATTTCCTGCCGGAGCGTCCGCCCAAGAAGCGGAAGGCTCTCTCGTTGAGCGCCTCAATGGAACAGCAGGCGCGTCACAGGATCCTGGGCCCGTGTCCCGTCCTATCCCAGCCGGAGCTGAGGAACGAGCCCTATAGGCCGCCGCAACTCTGTCAGCTCTGCAAGTCGGACATCAGCTGGCTGCCCAAGATCTCGGCCTGTCCTTACTGCGGCTACAAGACCTTCGAGGACATCCCGCCCAGCGAGGGGCCCTACGATCTGACGGCCACGGCGCAGCAACTGTTGCAGGATTGCCTTCGCAAGGAGCCCTGTGAAAGCGACTACGCCGATGGGAATGAAAAAATAGGAGACGGACTCGAGGATGATGATCCCAATCTACCGAAGCGATGCCTCTGTGTTTCCGGCCAGCTCTGTGCCCGTTGTCGCATACGCAAGCTCTGCGATAACTTCGTCCAGGACGAGACAAAGAGGCCGACATTGCCCCAGGCCCAGGCCCAAGATCCACGGCCCCAGCCAGCTCAGGGACAGGCGCCCAAGCGGACCAACTCTCATACGTCGCAGCGGCGTGAGCAGCTGGTATCCATCTTCACAGAGATGCGGGACATGTACGGCGGGGAGAAGTGCGCCGACAAGGAGGAGAAGCTGCGCAAGGAGTGCGAAGGGATTTGCCGCAACACCAAGTCTGCCAAGGCCCGCAGGGCTTTGCAGAAAGCGCTCAAGGCGATTGACAAGGCATATCCCTCGCCGCCCAAAAAACGTGTGAAAAAGCGCGCCCGCCGGCCCAAGTCCAAGTGGTGAGTGCAAATCCCTGAAAGGAAATCGCAACAGAAGCTATTTCCCTACTATTCCCTCACAGCTACACCTTCCCGAAGGTGCACAGGCAGCCAACGGATCCTCGGATCGGGCACACGGACTGCATCTCGGATGGCGCCTGCTCCGGCTACTGCAAGGTGCCCTGCCACATGGGCTGGATGTGGACCAAGAGCGAAATGGCGCGCTACAAGTCCTGGCGACCGGGAGCCATTTCCAAGCCCATTCGCCAGATGATGGCCTACTTTTTGCGCGACTTTCCGGCGGATAACATCTGCCTCTCGCGCTACCACTACTTGCGCCGCAAAAGCTGCAAGGAGAAGCCGGAGGAGGAGCCGCTGGTGCAGCATCCCACCCTGCAAATCAGTCGCAAGGGCGACGAGTACATCATCACGCTGCGTCCCCTAAAGGATCCCAAAGCCCTGGCGGTCAGTGCCAATCCGTATGCGGAAATGAAGCCGGTGGTCTTCCGGATCACCAAGGATCCCATGGCTGTGGCAATTCGTGAGTTGAGAGAGTATCTGCGGGACAAGGGCTTTGATCCGTGCTGCTGTGGTCGCTCCCTGGGCAACTGCTTCTGCCGGAGCCACAATGACAAGAAGCGGATTCAGTACGAGGTGGACCAGATCTCCAGCCGCCGTGGCTGGGCCATCAGCTCGGAAACCTTCGAGTACTCTGCGAACGATGACGACGGCGACGACAGCGATCAGGAGTATGAGTTTGGGGTAACTCCGCCGGCCGGAGTCATTAAGCCGGAGCGTAAACCGATGCCGGACAGGACCCATGCGGAGACACAGTACTTGGAGAACGACTGGGCGGCGCCTTCTTCGTTTCCACATCCGGCCAGCATGCTTGCCCAGTACGATGCCTGTGTGATGGGCGAGCGGAAGAAGCAGTTCAGTTGGCTCTTCGGCAAAGGCAACATCCATGCGGCACCCAAGAAGCCCGTCCTGAGGAATCCCCCCAAGAAGAAGCCCAAGAAGAATAAGTTGCCCTTCCGAGCCGCTGGCGGCTTTGACGATCCGCGTCGCTTCGATCCAACGCCCCTGAACAGGCCACAACGCAAGAATTAAGTGCTTTGCTTTTACTTGAAGGACATTATAATAAAATCGGTGTAATGTATAAATTGCTGGGTTATTATTATGCGTGGATTTATTCAGAATATTTATTATACAAGCATGCATAATAAATTGATTTGTTTTTGCAACAACAACAATCCATTCCCATCTAAATTCATGAAATCTGCAAGCAAATTGCTTCTGTTGTTCCACTGAAGCGTTTATTGAGCGGCCAGCGGGCGTTTTCCGTGCGACTTTAAGCGCTTGCTGTTTCGACGCGATTTTAAACGCTCGCTGTTTGTACAATTGAGCGTTTTCGGAGCGGTTTTATATGCAAACTCTTTTACATTGGAGGCTAAGTTTAATTTAAGATGTTTTCAGTATAAATCCAACCATTGCGAGACTAGGATTAATTTTTTTGACTGTTTTGAGTTGCTTTCTCGCTATCGCTTTAATTTCTGTGGGTAAATCAAAGCTTGAAAAACCATAACTTGGCCAAAAAAGCTTCAATTTCAATTCGGAAAGATTTTTTATGTTAGTTTTTATTAGGTTTTTAAATCTGCATACTTAATTTTAAATTCTAAGACATTAAAATTTTTGCCAATTTTTGTAAATTTTAATGATGTAACCCCTTTCCTTTTTTTCAAAAAATTGGAAAAAATTTTTTCTCCCCAAACATGGCTAGATAAAACTAGATAGATTCGGCTCTTTATGCTGATCAAGAATATATATGATATGTAGGGTCGGAAATGACTATTTCAGTGAGTTTTACGCTTCTGACTGAAAATTTAAGAAAAGAAAATGTTGGCCAATTGGCCAATTTGGCCATTCCGATGAGCCACTTAACGGGCTTTCAGATAAAGGCGCGGGCAGAAAAGACATGTGCCATGCCAAAGGATATCAAAATATGTTTTAAAATATGTAAGCAGTGTATAAAAGGCTTAGCAAATAAAATTATCAAATGAAAAGGAAAACATACAAAATTATTGCTTTAGTTTTTTTTATTGTTTATGAGTATACAATGTACGACTATAACAACAGGTATGTAAGTGTAGCATTTATCTGGCAAAGCTAACTTGGCCAAAAACTTCTTGGCCACCTCACCTGCTTGTCATTTAAATTTCACTTATAAGTCCCTGCCGATCGACGGCTGTGAAAACGACGCGACAATTCGAATGTTGGTGGCGGCTTGGGCACCTTGGTCTTGTTCAGACCCAGCTCCTCGAGGAGCTTCTCCAGAACAGCCTTTTCCTTTTCCCTTGCCTCGTCTTCAGCATTGGGTGCCACCATGCCGGGCCTGTAACAGCCACATCCAGAGGAAGCTCCTCCCTTTTCCTCTGCTACTTCAGGAGGCCCATGACACGGGCCAGGCCCACCGCCATGCCACATCAGGCGCTTGTCCGTGATGCTGGTGCTCGTAAGACATTTGGAAGAGCGACCCATCGTGATGATGAAGTCCCTCTTGCCGATCTCTTCTTGCTCGGCAGGGCGACACACATCATAAGTCCCGAAATGAACAAGCATTGGGCTGGAGAGAATGTCGAGGATTGGGATAAGTAGGGACTTGTCATCGGAAGTTGGAACACTTACTTAATATTTGGCTCGGGGGAGGCGATCTTCACAATGACTTCAACGAAACACAGCGAAGCGGTGCCTTTGAACAGCTCCACCGTACTTCTCTGGGTCACCGAGAAGTAGGGATCCGCCAGCTGGCGCATGATTTTTGGAGTCAGCTTGAACTTTCCAACGGCAATCTGCTCCACGTTCTCCGCGAGGCCCACATGGACGCCCTTGAACGCCAGTGAACCGATTATGTCGCAGGGAACTGCCTCGTATTCAGCCAGATAGGGCCCCTCGGGGAACTGATCCACGAGAAAGCGATCGTCGGTAAAATCCTCAAACTCATTGTAGAGGCGTATGTTATATACACGATTACAATCGCCCGGAATGTCGAACTCTGGACCATCCAGTGTCGTGCTCACCAGGACGGCGTCAAAGAAATATGTCCGCTTCATCTTGAGGTTCTACTTTTAAAATAATTTACTTAAATTTACATAAATTTAGTTGAACAGCGTAAAATTTTAAAAAATTTAGTCAAGTCAAGTCAGTCAAGTCGAAATAAGAGCGATTTGTAGAAGGATAGGATAGAATATAAACATAGAGTAGTGGGTAGAATAGAAGGATAGAATAGACTAAAAATGGAATTCGATTGAGAACTAAACTTGTCAGATTGTTAGATCGATAAGACAGAGGTGACTGGGATCGGAAAGAGCTCATAATATTTATCTTAAAATGGATAGCTTTTTGATAACCTATAGAAGATTAAAGAAAGCTGTTCCACGACCACTTTTACTTGGATATAAACATATAAGCCTCAATCTAATAATTCTAATCAACAGTTGAAAGTCTTCTTCATTCTTTAATCGCAAATTAAATTATCAATTAAAACTTGGCTGATTTTGTAAACAAATTAATGTATGTACTTCATGTATTTCTGGCGATTTTATATATTCCTGCCCCTCTTCAAAACCCTCCACAGCTCAAGAGGACATTATATTTTTAATTGCGATTAAAACGTTAATAAACAATATTAAATAAAAGCCGAGCCCCGTTTAAGCTACACACAGATGCCTACGCTTTCTAATCAGAAATTAAATAATAGCATAGAAAAAATTCTTGATTTAGTTTCTTTATTGTTTATGAGTATACAATGTACGACTATAACAACAGGTATGTAAGTGTAGCAAAGCTAACTTGGCCAAAAGCTTCTTCTTCTCTTGGCCACCTCACCTGCTTGTCATTTAAATTTCACTTATAAGTCCCTGCCGAACGACGGCTGTGAAAACGACGCGACAATTCGAATGTTGGTGGCGGCTTGGGTACCTTGGGCTTGTCCAGGCCCAGCTCCTCGAGGAGCTGCTTCAGAAGAGCCTTTTCCTTTTCCCTAGCCTCCACTTCAGCATTGGGTGCCACCATGCCGGGCCTGTAACAGCCACATCCAGCGGAGGCTCCTCCCTTTTCCTCTGCTACTTCAGGAGGCTCATGACACGGGCCAGGTCCACCGCCGTGCGACATCAGGCGCGTGTCCGTGATGGTGCTGGTCGTAAGACATTTGCTCGGGCGACCCAGCGTGATGATGAAGTCCCCCTCGTTGATGTCTTGCTCAGCAGGACGACACACTTCATAAAGGCCGAAATGAACAAGCATTGGGCTGGAGGGAATGTCGAGGATCGGGATAAGTAGGGACTTGTCATCGGGATACCGCATGTTCCAACTACTCACTTAACATTCAGCTCGGGCGAGGCGATCTTTATAATGACCTCAACGAAACACAGCGAATCGGTGCCTTTGAACAGCTCCACCGTATTTCTCTGGGTCACCGAAAAGTAGGGGTCCGCCAGCTCGCGCATGATTTTTGGAGTCAGCTCGAACTTTCCAACGGCAATCTGCTCTACGTTCTCCGCGAGGCCCACATGGACGCCCTTGTATGCCAGTGAACCGATCATGTCGCAGGATTCTGCCTCGTATTCAGCCAGATAGGGCCCCTCGGGGAACTGATCCACAAGAAAGCGATCGTCGGTAAAATCCTCAAACTCATTGTAGAGGCGTATGTTATATACACGATTACAATCGCCCGGAATGTCGAACTCTGGACCATCCAGTGTCGTGCTCACCAGGACCGCGTCAAAGAAATATGTCCGCTTCATTTTGAAGTTCTACTTTTAAAATCAATTCTCGATCTTTCGTCACCTATCTATAAATTTAGTTAAAATAACGTAAAATTTGTAAATATTTTAAAATAGTCAAGTCGAAATAAAAGCGATTTGTAGAAGGATATGATAGAATATATATGTAGAGTAGTGGGAAGAATAGGAGGATAGAATAAACTAAAAATGGAACTCGATTAACAACTAAACTATGGGGCTGTCAGATCGATAAGACAGAGGTGACTGCGATCAGGGGAAGGTTATGATATTTATCTTAAAATGTATAGCTTTGTAATAATTTTTAGTAGATTAAAGGAAGCTTTTCCAAGACCATTTTTAATTGGATTTAAGTATATAACTCAGTAGAGAATAATTTATAATTTACAGCTGAAACTCTCCTTCTTTCTTTTATTGCAGATTAAATTATCAATTGAAACTTGGCCTAATTTTGTAAACAAATTAATTTATGTACTTTTTAAGCCATGTACTTCAGGCACTTTTATATGTTCCTGCCTCCCCAACTCAAGAGGTTATTATGTTTTTGATTGCGATTATCAAAATTTTGACTCTTACGCTTTTTTATCAAAAATTATAAAATAATAGCCGAGCCCCGTTTAAGGTCCACACAGGTGACACATGTCTACATATATACCCGCCACTTTCACTATAAATAACTTGAGCGAAAACATACATAATGCTTGGTTTTTGTTGTTTATGAGTAAATGAGTAGCGTGTAATTATTGCCAGAATAATTTAAGATGTACACAATATATACGACTATACGTTTAACAACAGGGATGTAAGTGTAGCTTTTTTCTCGCAAAGGTAACTAGGGATTTTGAACTGCACTCCTGGTGGCCTTGAGGTGTGTGCGTAATGCTATTATGAGGAGGAAGTCCTCCCCAGCTGCGTTCTGTGGCTCTTTGAGATCGGAATTCTCGCTTATTGCCTGGCATTGATAATGTCCACGAATTCGGGCTTCAGGGAGGCACCGCCCACAAGGAAGCCATCAATGTCGGGCTTCTTGGCCAGCTCCTTGGCATTGGCAGCGGTCACAGAGCCACCATACTGGATGCGCAGGCCAGCGGAGACCTCCTTGGAGATGTTGTCAATCAGCCACTGGCGCAGGAAGGCATGAACCTCTTGGGCCTGGAAAAAAACAGGAAAATTAAGGAATAAGTAAGGAAAGCTATTTTTTTTAGTAAGAGTAATTCCACCCACCTGATCGGGAGTGGCGGTCTTGCCAGTGCCAATGGCCCAGACGGGCTCGTAGGCCACCACCACGTTCTTCCAGTCCTTGATCTTCTGGGCATAGGCGCACATCTGGCGGGCCACCACCTCGTTGGTCTTGCCAGCCTCGCGCTCCTCCAGGGTCTCGCCAATGCAGGCAATCACCTTGAGTCCCTCGGCCAGTGCGTGCTCAGCCTTCTCGGCAATCAGCTCGTCGGACTCCTTGAAGATGGCGCGACGCTCCGAGTGACCAAGGATAACCCAATCGGCACCGATGTCCTTCAACATGGCGGGCGAAACCTCACCGGTGAAGGCACCCTTGGCCACCTTGTAGGCATTCTGGCCGGCCAGGCCCAGCTCGCAGGGCAGCAGGTTGCGGGCGTACATCAGGTAGATGGCCGGGCAGCCGATGACCACCTCGGTGTTGGGGTCCAGGGCGGCGCCCGACAGGGTCTTGCAGATGTCGGCGATGGACTTCTGGTCGCCGTTCATCTTCCAGTTGCCTCCCACACAGAATTTGCGGCCACTCATGTTGGAGCTGTTGCTGGCGGTGATGATGTTTTCGGTGCTGAAGTTGGCAAAGAACTGCCGGTGGAGAAACGGATGAAAGTGAATTTGGATCTGGAAGTGTTGGGCCACAAATGACTGGAGATTCGCAGCCAACTTTGGGCCTGAGAATTCGTCCCGGCAAACCCGGCACACACCCACCTCGAAGTCCGTCTGCTGATGATGTACTAACCTTCTTCTGACCTTCGTACGTCTTCCACTGGCACTTGAAGAGCTTTGGGAAAACAGCTGTGAACTTGCCCAGCAGAGCTTGGGAAACGACGGCCTTTAGCATGTCCGCCGTCACACCGCTCACGGAGGGTCGGTTTGCGTCCATGGTGCACGAGTGGGTTAAATAATGACAATGGCAATGGGTTAATGTGCGACAAACACTCGGAATGTAGGCTTTGTACATCTGTTTTGAATGCATTAGAGTTTACAATTTGCCGATTTCTAGAGCATTTCTCATAACAATTCGGTTTACATTTTAAGTAACATTATATAAGCAGCTTGCTGGCTTTCTTTATTTTAAATATTTATATATTTTTTAGTACAGATCAGAACCCAGCGGGGGTGGTGCTTGAGGCAAAGAGGCAAAGCTTTGGCATAGCTTTTTGTGCGAAACAGGCTTGCCACGCCATTGCTAAGTATAAAAGATACTAAAAAAGATACTTTTTGGTTTGTATCTTGTGGATACATTTTATGTTTTAAGAGAAATAAGATACGTTTTGTTTTGAAACTTATGGATACTTGTCATATTTAAAAGGAAATAATCGTTAAATATGTTTTGGAAATTAAAATAAAAGCTTATTTAGTTATTTAAACAATTAACTGAACAAGTAATTGAATAATTTCTGACTTAAGTTGAAAGTTTGGGTAGTAAATAAATTTAAAAAATAATAATTTGATAGAAACTGCAAAGTTTTTGAAGATTTTTTCATCCTTCTTTCCTTTGGGATTAAAAATAAATTGTCAATGATTTAAATAGCTTCTCAAGCACCTTAACAAATCAAAAACTTAATGAAAAGGTTCTTGTTTATCTTATGAATCATTATGAATGCCCCAAAATTTTATTTAAAACTCTTTTAAATCCCTCAACCCCTTAAAATCATTAGCACAAATCAAACAAATCCTTTTCCTTTATTTTTACATTCTTGTTTAATCGCTTTATTTAACTTCAAATTGAAATTCATGTCGCATGGCTTAACTTGGTTTTCACAGACGTTCAGGTATACATAAGCAGACATAAACATATGTACGGCACACAGTAACAGTAACAGCACATACAGTACGCTCTGAGGTACTCTAACAACATTAAACATTATGTACATTTAATATAATATAATTAACTACACCATAGAAACGTCAAAATAAATGCGCGTAACTTCTAATCTCAACACATTTACGGGAAATTCAATTACAGAAATCGAAGAGGATTTGAAAGCACTGGAAGGAGTTCTCAAATTCCCAGCGATTCCTGCAGCTCCCCTGAAGTTGTGTGTACATTTCACTACCCAACTAATTGATTTAGATCCGATGGAATTTGACAACTGTTTACCTAATCCGACAGAGAGATGGAGCTAATGAGAGCTGGGGGGAAGTACTTAACGTAAAAGCTTTGACTTGCGAGTATTTCCTCATCCTTTCTTATCCCGATCCTCCTGCTGACTGTCCTCCTCCTCGCCCTCCTCGATTGGAGGTCAACTTTCCGCTCTGGTCGCCAGCAGGGATGGCGAGGAGGTGGTCAGCACCGACTCCTCCTGAATAGCAGGCGGCGGAGAGGGTGTGGGTGAGGGCGTGGAAGCCGAGGAGGAGGCCGTCGATGAGGCAGCCCGCGGGGCATGGGGCTGCAGGAAGTGGAACAGGTTGGAATGCTGCATGAAGTTGCCCACCGATCGCAGCGGACTGAAGAAGTTCTCCGGCGGCGGCGGAGGTGGCGGATGATGGTGGTGATGGTGGTGATGGTGTGGCTCTCGATGCTCGCTGGGATTGCTGCCAGATCCCTTGGCTCCCTGAGTGCTGGCATTGCAGTTGCAGGACCTGCTCTTCTTCAGGGAGCTCCTCGTCATTGCCGTGCCCTTGCGATACTTGGGCTTGTGGCCAGTTTGGGCTCCGGAATTCGCCTCGCTGTCTATGACAAAGACTCCGGAGCCAGAATCCTGGGGGCCAGGACTGGAGGCTGCCGGCAGGCAGTGGGCGCTGTTGGAGTTGCCCGCAAAGAGCTTGGCCCTCAGCAAGGCCGGAAGGGGACCATTTGTGGGTGAGGTTTGGATGGAAAGCGGTCTATCCCTGGTCTCCGTTTCAGTAGACAACTCCTGCAGATTCCTCTCCAGCAGTCGGGAGTCCGTATCATCCGAGCGCAGCTTCTCCCGCATAACCAAGGCCAAGGAGCGGCGCAGCTCCACGGGATCAATGCCAGTCTGCGGGGGATTAGGAACAGAGCTGGCTGGCACAAAGACATCTTCGAATTCCAGGTCGTCATCGTTGCCATCATCATCCTCCTCCTCATCCTGGCTGAAGCTATAGTTGTGGTTGTCATACGAGGCGGACGGAAGAGAAGGCTTCACAGGAGGAGCAGGAGTTGGAGCCGGCGGGGCCGTAGAGCTGCTGCTGCGCTGCGAAACAGGAGCTGGCGAGGGAAACTCGTAGCTGGTCTCGCCCAGCTCGGCCCCACTGGAGGCCTCGACAATATTCCACATTTCCCGCTCGATTTCCGTGGTCACAGAGGCCACGGCGGCCACCGTTTGGTTGATGTTATTGAAGCACGGCGAGACGACGCCGCACTTGGGCAGGAGCTGTGAGTTCTTCAGCGCCTCCTGCTGCTGCCTCAGCCAGATGGGTGAATCTGCAAGGGGGATGGAGATCAATATTAGAGAGACTGGCAGAGCATCCTGCAGGACAACGCGCACTCACACTCACCCACATAGAGGCGCGGCTGCGTGGAGCGCATATTGGAGTCCATGGACTGCAGGCGATGCTGGCTGGCCATCGAGAAGCGGTGAATGGCCTCCGCCTGCTGGTCAATGTCCACGCCCATCATCCGCAGTAAAAGATTCTTCAAAGCTGCCCTGAAATCCTTCAGGTGATAGGCATACAAAACAGGATTCACCGCCGAGTTCAGGTGCGTCAGGATGATGCAGAAGAGCGTGAGCTTTGGATGCACATAGCACTGCGGACAGAAGGCCTTTATGCAGTTGATCGTGTACAGCGGTATCCAGCAGATCATGAAGAACAGCACAATGATGGACAGGTTCTGGGTGGCCTTGACATCCCGCTTCCTGGCGGCTCCCAGCACCCGCAGCATGGTGCCTGCATGACCGCCTCTGCCTGGAGTGGTCACCTGCACGGCTGCCGCCGAGGAGCGACGACTGAGATCCGAGGCAGGGTTCATGGTCACAATTTGACGCACCTTTTAGAGGAAAGTAAAGATATTATTATCATTATATTTTCATTGGGAGGATTCCCAGACTCACCTGCTTGATGATAACCCTATAAATGTGCGTGTAAAAGGCCAGCATGAGCAAAGCGGGAGTGATGATCGTGGCAAAGTAGAGAAAGACGAGGTAGTCATAGTCCATCACCTCAACGAACAGACACTCCTGGTTGTGTCCTACATTGGCATGCCAGCCGAAGAGCGGCAGGAAGCCCACAATTGTCCCGGCCACCCAGCACATTGAGATGATGACTGCAACGAGGAGTGAGATTAAGGATAATGAACCCAACGGAGGCCACGAACTGACCGAAGCCCGTCAAAGGGAGTCAAAGAGCTTCCCTGGGACGTCAAATGAGCAGATTGCAGCAATGCCCCCGAGCTCTAACTTGACTTTTATTGAACCGAAGCCAAAAGGCTAGCAAATGACGCACATAATGTGGCTTTTAATCACTTTTGAAGCAGCAGTTGTAAACATATTTCTGTGCCACTGACACTTTTTCGAAAGATGAAAGATTAAGATTAATAAATATAGTTTTAGTTCTCTAAAGTGCATACATTTCCATTGAAGTTTATGACTCATTTCCAAGATAACTTTCAAAGAAAACAAGTAAGTAGCTTAGACCGATTATACAGTTTCCGGACTTTATTTGAAAATGTAAACAAATTTTCTTGATGAATTTCTAGTTTTAGCTTTATGATTGTTACTTTTATATTCATATTTTTCTGAAATAAAATCTCTCCTGCAATATTAAAGCTTATCTGCCATCTGTTCAATTGCAGGCCTTTGTCTTAGCCAAGCCACAACTCAAACATGGCCAATAGGACCCGGCAAGGAACAATGTGCTGCATATTATAACCATCCAGAGTCATTAGCAGCTCAGCAACAATGGCGAAAGGCAAGACAATGGACAGCAAAAGGCATGACAGTACTTTGACAATATCCTGACTTGGCCAAGAAGGCTTTTAAAGAGAACTAGTACAAGCTATCCTTTATTTTTAATTTCCTCAAGGATCTCCCTTAAATCTCTATTACTCACCAATCGCTGTGCGCGTCCTCACATTCCTCGAGTAGGCCATCGGATAGAGTATCGCCCAGTAGCGGTCCACGGAGACGGCCACCAGGCAGAAGATGGAGATGGTGCACAGAACCACCAGCAGCGAGCAGGTGAAGAGGCAGGCATGCAGATTCCTTGGCAGACCCAGCGAGGCCAGGATGGCAAAGGGTATGCCCAGGCTGCCCACCAGAAAATCGGCCATGGCCAGCGATACGATATAGTAGTTGGTGCGCCGTCGCAGCTTCCGCTCGCGCCGGAAGACGATGATCACCAGGACGTTGCCAATGATGCTGACAATGGCCACAAGGACCTCGAAGACGGTGTAGGGTATATTCAGCTCAGAACTGGGGCTGTCCGACTCCTTGGCCTCGCGGCTTGTGGTGGCGGCGGCGTGCAGCGGCGGCAGTGGTCCATTGAAGGTGAAGTCCGTGATCGAGAAGTAGCGAAAGGCGGACATTTTCTTTTTGGGGGTTCCTTCAGAGGATGCCCTCTGCGATCGAGTATTCTAGGGTAGCAAATAGCACAAATAGTGGAGGGGGGAGAGGGGAGGCTACGGACGGTTGCGGGTTGCGGGCTTCAATTACAGCGTCCGCTGGCGTGTGAATTCCTTAATTGACTCGAGGTGGCCGTGGCAGTAGCAGCGATAGTAATAACACATTGCGTATACGCCATGTCCACCGCCCTGCGGTCGCTCCTTCAGCCGCTTCGCTTTCGCTTTCTCTGTTTTGCTGTGTGTTTTCCTCAGATAGAGAGCTGTGTTTGTGTATTTATTGTTGTCACATGGGCAGCGAGTTGTATTTAGCTGGAAAAAAGGGAAAACTTAATCATCGGTTCGGCACGTTTGTCACACACACACAAAAAACAAAACACACACTCGCTTAATTGTAGCAATTTTTTAGTGTAATAAATTGATAAATATTTGCCAAAATATATACCGATATCGATAAGGCGGTGAAATAACAAAAAAAAAGAGCCGCCACAACCTAGATAATCGGCAAGTGTCCTCGAGTCTATTATTCTGTGTGTTCTCTATCAATTGCAGGACGCTTTTCAAGTATGCTCAAGGATTAGATTGAAAAATGTTACAACTTCCATGGCTTTATGGCTATTGGGGTATCTATGGCCACAACTCCAAGGGTAAACGCAGTTATCTGATTCGTGTGCTGCAAATACCAAGCTCTAAAGGCAAACAAGTCCAGCCACCAACACAATCAATTGCCAGACAATCGAACGTCGGTGCTGCGGAACATAATAAAAATGTAGCAAAAAAACAAAAAAAGGGAAAACAACACAGAAACAGACGTCTCATAAATAAGAGAATATCCTGCACTGAGAAGAAAATATAGAAAGAAAACCTTTAACTAGAAAATAGTTTAAGAAAGACTTTAAAAATCTTTTCCCCGTATTCTACTTGTTTTCCTTTTAGTTTTTAAGAACTTTAAACTATATTTTCAATAACTTTACCAATTAATTCAAGTGTATTGCTCAAAGGATGTCCGTTGTTTGCACCAAACTCAAACGGAGAGCGAGGAGGCTAACAGAGACTCCGGGATTTGTCCTGCAGGAAGTCGCGGCGAGATATCAAAGAGCGTGTGAATGGCTCGCTGGGCTTTGGCGGTTGCCAGCCGGAAGCCGTCACTCAGCGCCAGAAGTTGGATCGGAAAATGGAAAATGGGTGATGGCAAAATGGGAAATGAGCAAAAAGCCAGGAGGGACTGGCTGACTGCTCAATCGAGTGTTTTGGCGGCGAGAGTGCATCCATCAAGCCACGACAACAATTCGCGCAACATGAAAACGTTTTCCATTTAATTGGCCCACCTTGCGTAGCCACTTTTCCCAGCCAACCAGCCAGCTAAGCCACCTTGCGATTCATCAAGTGAAAAGTGGAAAAGTGAATGGCGGCGGCCAGGGATGGGGCGGGTAATGGGGGGGTGGTTATTGTACTTCATCAACGGAGAGCACTTAGAGGTTCCCGGCAGTTAAGCCCGGCGCAGGGAGAGCGCAGGGAAAGGGCTTGTCGAATTAACGCCGTTATTTAGCCAGCCCTTATGGGAGACACCCACTTATTGCCCAACTTATTGGCAATGGAATTTATGTACTTTATATATAAAAAAAGGAGTTGGAGTGGCGGTGGCCCCCGGAGGACAGGAGGAATCGCGTGCTGGGCGCTCGGGTCGATTCGCTTAATTGCCTTTTGCCTAATTAATTCAATCGCGAGGGGCGCAACAGGCAGCGAAAGCGACATTTGCATTTACATTTCCAATTCCAATTCCATTCCCCCATTTCAGTTAAAAACTCAATCAACAAATGGCTCAACGATTGCCCGATTTAATTAATTTGGCAAACGCAATTAGCGATCGTTGGAGTTTAGATTTGCAGAGTTAAAGGTTGTTTTATATTATTTATTTTTATTATTTTATTCAGTAGACTTTGAAAAACAAGAAGTTCTTTTAAGAATTTTAATGAATGTTGTAATATATGTATTGTAATTGAGGATTAAAATTAAGATTTAAATTATGTCCTAAATAAGTTTTAATTTAAAAAACAAAGACTTCTTAGGAAGATTAGTTTGTAATTCTTTATTTTATTGAGGAAAATCTATTCTTTGATATTTTAACAAATGTTTTCTTGTATATATTTTACACATCTTCAAATTTGATTAATTTAAATAAACATTTCAGTGTCTTATTATATATATTATTATATTTTCTCAGTGTAACTATAGTTTGTTCAAATTCATTTGGCGAATTCATTATGACACTCTGCCAATGACAAGCCGTAGCTCAATCACGAGCTCCGACTGAGGCTCTAACGCGTTCATAATTTGAATCGCTCTCTAGGACAAGTTATGGCATACGTGACTGGGAATCGCAATCGATGGTGGATTTAAGTGGCCCAAAGCAGAGGCAGCTTGCTCCAGTTCAAGGCAGTCCCCGTGCTCCTTTGGCAGATCGCATAACTCATACGCCCCGTTGTCCTCTCTCAAAAAAAAAAGAACAAGTGTTCAAACTTTTCGCGCATTTGTCAGGCTCTTGGAATGGAAGGTTATGGAAAGAGTTTTCCCCTAAAGGAAAGGCTTTTACGCTGCCTAATCCCATCCACAAGGGCTGTCAAAATCAGTTGGCATTAAGTTTATTACCATGTCGCCATCGAATTGGCCACATTGCTGGCCTTGGCCAAGGAATAACAGCTAGAAAAGTGTTTCCAGCTGGATGCATCGGCAGTGCAGGCGTTTGCCATTTTCCCCTTTTACACATAAACACTGAGAAAAATGTTGAGAGAAAGTATAGTATTTGCAATAGCAAAGAATTAGTATTAAGTAAGGTTTTTGATGCATTTTTTAGGCATATTTTAAGCCTGTAATTATTTAATTAGCTTCCCTAAAAAGGACATATTTTCTGCCTTAATTTCACTCTTATTTTCGGCAGTGTCCTTGCTATTTGAGCTGCTTGCCAGCAGATAAAGTGCGTTTCTATTACACGACGCTATCTGCGCGAGGGTGCTGAAAAATGACGGCGGTGATAAGGAACGCCAGGACCAAGGACCAAGCACGCTGACTCCGTGCATGCTCTGGGAAAAAGTTGAGTGGCCGCCGATAGCTATGAACTCGCAGTAAACACGTTCTCCAGCTGCTGGCTCGGATTCAAATGTATCCGGAATGAGGCGAAACTAAATCTTCCTGCGGCTGCCTGAACTTTAAGCGGGCTCTCCACTTTGCTCCTTATGTATCCTTCCCTCAGGCCATTTGTCTTCGTTGCGTTTTTTGTGCGTGGTCATGCGGCGTTGCTTCACACGTTTAATTACGGCAAAACGAGGAGCTGCAGATGCACAGCCCCTCGACTATATACTATAGATCCTACAACCGACAATGATACGCCATTCTTTGCTGCCTTTGCAAAGCCGGCAAATTAATTGGGGGAAAACTTCTTGCCTAGCTGATTGCACTTTTGCATTGTAATTGAGAATCCTTCTAAATGGAGGGAAATTCATCAATGGAGTAAGCAATAAACATTGATTCTAGTCGATATATCTCTTCCTATATTACAAAGTGATTACTGCAACTATAATAGGAAATCCTCTCTGCTGGCAAATCAATAAGAACTGGTTTTAGCTGGTTCGGGAATAAAACTGCGCGACATCAGGCTAAATATAAACATATCCTAGTGATATCTGCAATACAATAAATAGCTCAAGTCCTCACGCGTCACAGGTAGCTTATCAGGATGGCCAATATCGGATTCCCAGGCATTACGGTTCCCCCATTCGATTGCCCCATTCCGGCGGGGATTGCATTAGCATTCCGCCTGGCATGTTGGCATCACGTGCAGGCTGTGTTGCCTTTGCAGCAGCTATTGAACTTGTTATTGGAAATCGCATAGGATATCTTCAGTTCTTGAAATAGCTCAATAGTTGGCGGAGTAATAGTTGTAGTTTTACCCAGCGGACAGGTCCTAGTACATTGTCTCCCGGGCACAAGTGACGAGGTTCCCATGTCAGGCGTTGGCACGTTGATAGATAACTCTGTTAAAAGAGGCGAACAGGGGTCGGGCTGTGGTCTGGCAGATACCAGCAAATACGCTGGACTAGCAAAAGTCCCGGGTGAATAATCACTAGCACAGATGACAGTGGAGCAATAATAATAATTATGGCTTAAATAAATAAGCAAAGTCTTGGGAAAAATGAATGAAAACAATAGGTAAATATTTGCTAAATTACATTTTATACTGATTTTTATTCCTTAAAGTTTTCTATTATATTAATTTTCTTGATTTCCAACCCACTGTCCAGCGGTTTATGGCGGCGGAATGACTCCCAATTCGACAGTTGACAATCGCCAATCGGCCTAAGAGTTATATGGCAGCGACACGAGTAAAGTCCGGCGGCTACCGCATTTCCCAGTGACAAACAGCAATCACAATGACAGTCGCTGGCAATACTCCTGCTCCTCCTGCCACCTTTTGTCCCAATCGAAGGTGAGCAATCGCTAACGAAGCAGCTGGAACTGCGAGATCAGCTTTGGGCCCCTGCTTATCTTTCCTTTTTTTTTTTTGGGCGGTGTAAACATATGAGTAAATTGTGCGTAATTAAATGTTATGAGTTTGTTATCTGTGTGGCTTGTTTTTTGGGGCCAGGTCCCAGGCAGTCTCCCAATTATTTCTCATCTGCTTTGCGGGACACTGGACAGTCGAATCAATCAAGCCACAGCTCTGGCCAGCCCCTCCATTTCCATTTCGACATATATTTCACAATATTAGGCTTTATGGTCGTCATCGCCGTACCATGCTGCGTATGCGTAATATTTCATACGCCCCGTATTCCCCAGATGCAGCCCCACCCCATGCGCCAGCTGCCATCTTAATTTCATTTTCTATTTCAGTGGAAACCATAAAGGAGCTACCCCGAAATGCCAGTCGCCACCCTCGGAGGACATCCCCCATCCCCCCCTCATTCCTTTCATTCGGCAATGGAAATGCCTTGTTTGACTTTGGCTGCCTTGCTGGCGGCCTATTAAGAGGTCCTCTGATTGAATTCGGCTTACGCATGAAGAGTCACAAAGAGTCAGCAGTCGCATCCATCAGATGCCCGTCCTCCCAGCGGAGTGGCCAAAGTTTTAAAGCGGCTTAAGACGTCCGCTGCCAAGGACGAACGCAGAAGGCAAATCCATGGCTTTGCATAAGCAACTCGGAGTTTAATGCCGCCTTAAAGGGGTGAAAATCGAAGGAAAGAAAGAAATGGGTTAAACAAGAGGCCTCCCCAGAGGTGGAGAACAAATATTTATGGAGCCAATAAAGATTCTATTGATGTTTGCTTGTTCTACACCAGTTCTGGCCACTCCGCGCATCCCACGGCTTGGCAGATTGGCATTTCATTGTCAACAGGACAGGCCAGGACGCGAGGCGACCCTCTTTTATTTTTCTCAGGGGTGGACATGGACATGGACATGGACAGCATCCCCATCCACATCCTCATGTGAATGTATGTGGCGACAGCACACATCGTTTCGTCGTTTGCATTTCTGTTGATTTTGGCGCAATGACACGCAGCTCGTTACAATTGCCGGCTGACTGGTCCTAGCCAGTTGTCCGTTTCGTTTCAACCTCCTGACCCCTTGAACCTCAAGAGGATTTGCGCAGCAGTCATGTCTACACTCGGACAAGAGGGTTTTAGGAGAGTTTTAGGTAAGTAGAAAAACAGGAATCTGTAAAGCTGCAAGGATTATTTCTTCCTGAATTAAATTTAATTCTCTGCTTCCTAAAGTTCGAATGATTTCCTAAACTTTTCATACCTTCAAGGCCAGCAAATTTGTGCGAGTGTACCTTTCATTCTCGGAAGCTTATGTCCTGTCAGCTCTGCATTCCGAATGCCATTGAGAGGGTTACTCCCGGCACAGAGGGGATGAGTGTCACGGGAGACCGAGTTGGTAAGGCATTCGCCTGGGTGTTAATGGCGCATTATCCCTGCCAAGGTTGGCAGGATCCTGGGATCCTAGAACGCAGTTCTTTCAGCCACTTGTCAGCTTTGGCTGGAAAGTTTTTTGTCTCCATCATGGCCGGCAGTTAAATTTAATTACACTTCCCGAAAAGCTGACCTCCTACCGGCTACCCCCTTCTCAATGGCCTGTAACCGGAGTAGCGGGAGGAGCCGCTGGCCGTAGGCGCCGCTAATGATGTGTGGAGCTGTTCATTAGAAGTGCCCGGGGACGTGACCATCGGGGCCATCCATTATCACGATACAGAGAGCCTGAAAGGGGAACTAGCGCCCAACAACTTGGCGCACTTTGTTGAAACTTAATAACTTTCGTTTCGGGAGCAACTCGAAGCTGGCAGCTTAGCCCTGACTTAGCCGCCACGGACAGAAGTTGCTCATTTCCGGCGGATGTGATTCGCATTGTCCACGGGCCACACCACAAAGTTGCACAAGTAAATTAATGCAGGCTGCGTGCCACCTCCCGCCGAGCGCCATTAAGAATACTTTTTAATGCCCGGAGCATTTGCATTTAAACGATCTCTCAGCTTCTGTCCACCGAACCGGGCCCCGAAAAGGCATTAACAACAACGTTCTGTCGTTTAGGGATGCGCGGTTATAAAAATTTATTGCGTTTCGATTTGCTTTCCGTTCGGCGCACGGCCGTTTTTGGTGGCCTGTGACGTGGGCCGAAAGGATTGTCGCGTGCCGACGTGCAGCTGGGCAGGTAGGCCATGGCCATCCACCGGATGGAGATGTGATCAGGAAGCCTTAATGTTATATTGGTTTTACTATTTATTTTTTCGAAGATTCATAGCTCAAATATAAATCTTTCGTCATAATCACACTTGTTGCTGATGCTCTCATTTTCCCCCGAATTAATCTACATGATAAATAGAGCTCTAATTTGATTTTTACGATAGCAAAATAATTTAAAATATTCAAGCGCTGTGCCACTTTACTCGAGTGTATGTATAAAAACAAATTTATCAGAAAAATATTATTCGTCTGGTTGAATCCAGCATCGAATGGCTCCAACTTGAGTCATCAATTAGAGGAAGATCTTGGCTGCCTGGGAGTCTAATGGCATAAATCAACAGAGAATATACCGGTCTCCCGGGGTGCTTCAGGGTGCCAAAAGGGGGAATTATCACTTGCAACGACTGACTGGGTGTGTGTGTTGTGTGTGCTCTCCGCCAAATTCAATTCGAGCATAATTAATGCAGAGCCAGCGCCTCAACTTGTTAATTATGCAGGCAGACAAATGCCATAACTGACCAGCTGACTGAACCCGAATCCGAGCCGCAATTAATGTGAATTTTCATGGTGACTTTCGAATGATATTTGCACGAAATAATCAGTATAGAGATGAGGGAATGTATTGGGTATTTAATTCTTTAAAATCTTATAAAAATATATGCAATTTTATCGTTCTTAAATACAGCAAATTTATGTCTATAAATATATACCTTTCATAATGTAAATTGAATAATAATGGCAAAATCTTAAGCCATAGAAACAAATCAATACAATTTCTTCCCTTAATAATAATTTCATTTTAATGTAGCATTATTTAACATATCAAAACTGAAAAATTCTCTTAGTATCTATATCAATTTTTATACCAAATATCTCACTCTATATCCATCAGAAATAATTTTGTCATTCCTAGTTCCATCGTCACCTCTGTCTTTGCCTCTGATTTCCTCCCTCATCACGTGCTGGCCCTGAATCATGCCTCGACACACTCGGTTCTATTTTGGTATTATGTAAAAATTCTCAAATACTTATAATAATTTCTTATTTTGGGCGGGCAGGCGACGATGGACGGAGTGGGTGAATCAGTGAGAAGCGGAGGAGGGGCACAATCCACTCTGATCCACTTCGATAAAGAACTAATCCAACTCGGGAAGCTGCGAATGCAATATGGCAAATGAAAACGGACGACATCCTCTGATCAATGCAAATTTAATGCAATTGGAATATGTTTCCTGCACCCAGAGGGGTGGGAGCTCCCTGGGTTTCGTTTTCATTTATCCAACAGTCCCGCAACTGTTGCGCGAATCCTTCGTCAATTCCAGGCAGGATAAATGTAATTGAGGGGTTACAACAATATGACTGAGGAACAATTCGAGGACAATGCGATGGCGATTGCCGGATGAAAGGACATGGGTGTGGAGCATCGAATATTAATGCGGGAAGCACAGGGAGAAATTTTTAAAGAAATTGGAAGCGAATGAGAAGCTTTCTTTTATTTAGATTTAATTGCAAAATGATGGAGATGTTAAGATAAATTTATGATAATAAATTATAATATTTTATAACTTCTTTATTTGCCTGCAAAATATCTATATTAATTCCCTCAGTGTGCCTCACCGAGGTCTGCACAAGGAGCCCTAAATTGGCCGCCAATTGGAGTCCACTCAAGGGCTCTTTCACTTCACTTCAGTTCTCGGCGGTTCAGTTGAGTTCACATCACTCGTACGCTTTATCATCAGGTTGTAAAAGCCCCCATAAAGGCTGCCATTAAATGGCCAAGTGATGTCAACATTAGGAGGAGGACCACGCCCACTCCCGCTCGCCCCTCACACGTGGGTGGAACTCATCCGCTGGGATTTGCAATATGTCGCCAGCATATTCATCACCTCCGCCACCCCCTTGCGGCGCAACACCCCGTTTTTGACATGGGGCCCTGTCAAAATATTGACAATTGGTCTTTAGTTGGCGTGAAGGTCGACTGCACATTAACTGCAGGCATTCACACTCAAGGACACACGAGTGTCAGGCTTTCTTGTGCTTGGGGCGTGGCCGTCTGACCGTAAATCTGCGACACTTTCGCACCACATCTTTGGGCCCAGTTTGTTGGGGGAATTAGCGGGCGATTATCTTCTAATTGGATGCTAATTCCCCACCGCAACCCACTTACGCACATATATACATAATCCCCGCTAAAATCGGCGAGTGTTTGCCACTGCGTGACTTACTTTAAATTTGGATAATCGAATCGAAATCAGATTTGGCTGTTGCTGTTGACTTTGCTCGGTGTGTGGAAATCGGCAGCGTCGCGGTTTTGGATTTTGGCAAGTGCTGAGAGCTTGTTGATGCGACTGCTGTGCCCCGAATATTTATAGAAGCAATTGGGATGGATAAATAGGGGTGCCAGGCGGTGCCAGGCAGGAGGAGGACGAAAAAGAATCTATCTCTGGCTATGAGAGTTTCTTGACTCACTGCACACGTTTCCCAGCGGGACGAAGGGTTGTCCAGGGAAAAGGTTTCGAGTCAAATGAGGGAACCACAGGAGTCCCTAAGGCCAGGGAAACGTGCCAGAAATATACACTTGGCTTCAGTGAAAGTTATTTAGTTTTTACAGGATATATAAATAATATTTAAAACAAATATATACAAATTATTAAAAAGTTTTTCTGCATTTAAAGTTAGGGAATATACGAATTGATGTCTGACTTTTCAATGAATGCTGAATGAAATCTCTAATTCCAATCTGTTAACCATCAAAAATTCAATAATAATTTATAACTTTTGGTTAAGCAAAAGCTAATTAAAAATTCCTAGCCAAAGTAAAGTATCTTTCAATCATAAAAATCCATATGTTGTATTAGATATTGATTTATGCATGGATTTTTATAAGCAATTAATATTATTTTGTATGATTTTTTATTAGACTTTGCTATTATTTTGGTTCTGTTCAGACATTAACCACCCAGTTTTCAATTTAAATAAATGACAAAGCTAATAGCATTACCATTTTTGAGCAACATTATTGTGTTTGTAATATTTATCACTTCATCGAACTGAGACTGAGTAACTGGCCTCCCTGTGAGCTAATGGGGCAGGCAAGTTCATTGGACCAGCTTAAGTTTGTGATAAGGGAGGCGCGTCGCAATCAAACGGCAGGGAAACCCCGAGAACATATCAGCATACGGCTCGTATTTAATAATAAATAAATACACTCGATATTTGCATCACAAACATGCGTATTATTTGCACTATTGCGAATCGAGAAGCTCGAATCGCGAATCTCGAATCGAGTGAAAGTTTCTGGAAAGGGGTGCGTGCGATTATCGAGGGGCTGCTCCTTCAAGTGCATTCGGCATCGGGCATTGTGTCTTATTCCGTATGCAATTGTCGGCATTTGGAGGCTTAACCGGAAACTTTTAATTTAATTAATTTATACACAAAGGCGCAATCAAGAGCACCGGCCACTGGCAGCGAGACAGGGGCAGCGGCAGCGGCGGGGAATCGTGGAGGAGAAAACCATGCGAATTGCGGTTACAAGCGCCGTGTGCATCTGATAGATAGATAGACAGATATAGTACCATATAGTATAGTACCTCCCAGCGGCCGACCGTCGCGATAAAGCGCTTTTGATGTTCACTCGCTCAGTTCGGTTCGGTTCATTTGGCTTTATTTTCTTTTGTTTCGCTTCGCGGGTTATTCCAAAACGAAATCACCCATAATTCAGGGGCTGCAAGCCATAAGATGCACGTTCCTCAAAATGTTATCTTTCAGATTTACAGATTTCGGGTGTAATTTGTAGTGGGAGAGGGGCAACAGGTGAACTTTGTTTATTGATGCACTCATTGCGCTAATTTGTTTGTTCAGGATGATTTAATGGGCAGCCCGCTGACAGGGTCAAGGGTGCCCCGGAATATAAACCCCGATATATAGCTGACTATAACTGCTAGGCGGAAGTGTAGGCCATCAATTAGCCAATCAGCAGGACATGCGATACAAGCAACAGGTGGAGCAAGGCAAATATTTAGTTGGATTTGCGGCCAGCATAAACATAATTCCCTTTGGTTAGAGCCCACATTTTATTGCTTTCTTTTCAGTTAATTCCTGCGGCCAGCATAAACATAAAAGTCCAAATTTTATTGATTTTTTTTTTTTGCGGGAGGCTAGCATATGTTATTTGGGCATAAACATTTAATTATTTAGAGCGGCCAGCGAACAGTGTGAATTGTTTAGGCCAACTCACTTTGTAGTTACCTGGAATTGGCCGGGGATCGATGCGAATTGGAGGAGGTGGAGCCACAAGTAGCAATTGCGAATCCAATCCGAGGTTCCAATCACCTGTTTCGCCTCGATATCTCTTCAAATTATTTCGTCTGCCGAGTTGCTAATTAAATTGACACTTTTTTTTGGGTTCGCCATAAAAGAGCGGATGGAAAACTTTTATTTCTGATTTATTATTTATTTAGTTTGGCATTTCATTGAGACAAAGCACACACACATACACAGGGACACTCTCGCATATCGGTTCGCACTGGATTTTAATTTGTTTAGTAATTTTTTTTATGGGAGAAACTGAATTCAAATTCAAATTCGATTTCGATTCTGCGATTTGAGGGCGGATCTGCGGATGTGCGGAATTCCACCGCGCTGGCCAACGCTCGACGGCAAAATGCGCGAACGCTTCGCACGGACCAAGGCAAGGCGGCTCCGCTTGGGGTTCGGCTCGGCGGGGTCTTCTGGGTTCGGGTCTTGTGGGTCTTCGGGTCGCCAAGCCCCCGAGCCTCCCACCATGGACGCCTGTTGAGTGCGTTGCCGCCCCAATGCTGGGTGCTGGCTGCGGGGTGGAAGGCCTGGTGAATTGTGGTGAGTTTTGGGCCTGCAGTTCTACGGCTTTCCCTTCTCCGTCCGGAAATAATCATAAAATGGCCAAAATAAAATATGCCCGCTTTTATACTTATGACTTATGGTCGCCGCCGAGATTGTTTCTTCTATTTTTTTCGTCTTCTGACCTTTGTAAATTTTTTGTACGCTCCCAGGGACACTTACGATGGGGGAGGAATTGATAGGAACATAATTAAATACTTTAATTTTCATTAAATATTTTATAATAAATTATAGAAGATTCCTAAACTGATTTATGGGCTTTATTTAAGATTTTTATGTATCGATTTTATGTGACAATTGCCAGAACTCCTGTAGAAGTTAATGCAGAATTTAACTGTATTGAATTCTTAACTATTTTATTTATTTTTTTATTTTTACAGCACCTTAAGAACCCTTTCTTCCCGAAGTGTTTCTATTTTTTCCAACTCAATTTCACACCCAATTGAGACGTAAACCAAAATGCGTGATAAATATTTTCCGGGCACTTCGGTTCTTTGACCAACAAATGAATTTGACTGCCCGCAAGAATTGACGATGCTCTCAATCAATCGATTCATTGAAATTGATGGCCAGCTGGTTGATCCTTGGCATCGTTTGGGGGGTTGAGGGGCATCGGCGGAGCACTTCAGGCAGCTCCAGGCGGATGTGCCCAAGAGCACGCAACCCCCGAAAATAATCGTTTGGCCAAAATCAATTTGTGCGACTTTGTTGCTTTATGGGTCTGTCATCTCTATAAACCCCCTGGGCCCACCCTCGGCATCCCCACTTCCATCAACGGCCGCTTGTTAGCAGTTCATCAAAATTGTTTGCCGCATATTAATTGCCCGTTGTTGTTATTGTTATTGTGGCCGCTGCTACTGTTCCGCGGAGTGCGATCGTATTGTTCGAGTATTGTTATTAATGCCCCCCCAACCGCCCCTCTCATCCGAATTGCCGGGAATATATCGCTTTATTGACATTTTGTGCACGTGACCAGCGTGCAGAGATGTTTGCCTACTGCTAAGCAAATAGTCACTGGTTTTAATGTGCAAACAAAACCCGAATGAGCAGCCAGCGAGCAGTATCTGCCATGCTTGTTGCAGCCCATGCGGAAAAATCTAAGATACTGGTAAGATAGACTGGAAAAATCTAAGATACTGGTAGATATCGTTTATGTGCACAGTCGCCTTCGAATATGCAAATATAACTGAAATATATTTTAAATGAAAAGTTGTCTCTGTCTATTAATAACAATTACATTTATTTTACATTAGAATATTAAAGGTAAAACTAATGATGAATTTTTATGAATAATTAAACACTTTTTGGACTAAATACATTGTGACTTTTATAGAATTTGGCAATTAAAATAAATGTATAAAGTTTAAGATTCCAATCGAATACGAATCTCTAATAATTTAATAAAATTTAATTAGTTAGAAGTCAAGTTCAAAACATTTTAATACGCATTAATTTTATTAAAACCTTGCTTAGCCTTTTAACGTTGGCACTGAATTCTCACTCAACTATACTTCAAAAATTTAAATACAAATACAATCCTTCACAAATAAATATGTAAACTAATAAAAATATTTAAAAAATATAAAAATTAGCTTTACCCCTTTAATTTTCAAACTAACTGAAGCCAATACAATTGCCTGTTAATTTTCCCTTCAAAACCAATCCCTACTGTAATCATTGCCACTAGTCTCTGGCCGGATTTGTCAGATTTAAACGCACCCACTGGCTTAAGCATATATGCCCCACGTGCCGGCCATTCGGTGTCCATTGGCACGTCCCTGCTGCGATCCATAAGGAGATTTGCCTGCAATCGCTTGGACCGACGTCAAATCGCACAATTTACGGCATTAAATTTAATTGCTTTTGAATTTTTTGAATTTCAAAAAGTGTGTGCGAGGGAAATGGACAACGGAAGGACAGAGATAGAGATATGGAAAAGATACGTTTACCACACAACAAAGTGGTGGGTTAGCTGCGCAGAGCAATAGCACAAGCTAGCTTGGACTCCAACCATTCGCTATTGCTCTGCGCAGCTAACCCACCACTTTGTTGTGTGGTGAAAGTATCTGAAAACAAGTAGTTGGTGTCCGAGCTAGCTATCCGGCAGATAGCTTTTGTATCTTTTGGTGAACTTTGTTGGATTAAAAAGTATCTTTAGCTAGTAAGCCCTTAAATTGCAGGTTAATATAATATATATTTTTGATCATATCTCTTTAATCCAATTACAAACGGCATACATATGTATATCATACATACATATGTACATATATCTGAATTTATTATTCTTTTTTTAACACATTGAGGCTTTAATTCAAATGTCAATTAAGTCTGTGTTTTAATTTGCAAGATTATAAAGATTATATTGTGGCTTTAATTTCCATAAATGATAAAATGCTAAAGTCTTTCAGAATCTGTTTGCATTTTGATGCTGTTCAACGATAACAGCGATAAATATTATACTTGATCTGTGGTTGTAATGCATATAACTAGTATTTCTATGTTTTATCCGGGTTAATTCTTAAGCAAACTGAAAGTTTCAGCTTCTGACTACAATTATACAATCCCTGCAAGGGTAAACATATATCTTCTTAAACTTTCTTTCTTTTCTTTCTTTCTTTTCATTTATATTTTAATTTATATAAAATAAAACCCATATTTCTGCCTGTGTAAACATTAAGGCAGGCTTCACCCCGAAAACCATATGTTAGCCACTCGGCTACAAATCGTCTCTCGGTTATATAGCAGCAACAGTAATGTGATATAAGCTCCGCTCTCCCCTGAAAATTGCAGGCAAATTCAATGAATTCTACAAAGTAGAGAAAACGGAGATAAGCAGCAATAAATACTGAAGGGAAGGGAAGGGGAGACTCGTGCACGGGTGCAAAACGTTTATTAATTGTCACAGTTTATACACTAGAAAAAAATCTAATTAAATGTTTAAGTAACTAAATAAAAATCTACTAAAGGAGTCAAAGGAGTTCCTAGTTGTTGGCACTGAAATAAACTCTTCTATATTTGAAATAAATTTCCCTATCATACTTTCGTTTTATTTTAATTTCTTTTTAAATAAATATATTTTAGAGCAGTTATCTTTATAGATAAATATATTCCAGTTTTCCGCTTCGTGTATGGGAACCAAAGTGGCGAGTCGGAAACGATATGCACTTGGCTGCACTCCCCAGCAAATGCAATTCGAGTGTTCGGTTACTTCGCGGCTCCCCAAACAATATCCCCCATTGAATGTGCACTTATTTTTTTCGCCAGGCACAGCCATATCCATGTCATAACTGGATGGCATTTACATATGGACATTTCGAGCCCCGCAAGCACACACTAAGCTCATTTTAATTAAGACGCAGCGCCAGTTTGCTTCGGCTTCTGATCAGTTTCGGGTTCTGAGCGTTTCTGGTATTCAGTCTTGAGCTAGGCGCGCCTGCGAAAGATGTACGCCGTGAGCGGCAGCTCCACCGATCTAAGCACTAATCCAGGGCCCCGGAGATAAGCTGATAGATACCTCGACATGTGCTGTTGGTGTGCACGTGTCTATTGGACGGTTCTGCACAATCTGCTGCTCCGAATGCTGGACAGTCTGATGGAGCTGCGGCTGAGATCCACTGTCTTGTGCGGCTGTTGTGCCGGTTATCAGCGGCAGGCCGGTGAGGAGGGTGACGTCGCCGTGGTGGAACGGGTTTCCGGCACTGATGACGATCAGCGCCGCCAAGATTACGTCATTGTGGGTGAGTTCTCGCCGATCGAGATCTTTGTTTGGCCTAAACGTTCGCCGATCACTTTCAAAACAATCAACAAACGAACCACAGCTGAGAATAAATAAACGTTTTACCTTTTTAAACGGTTTTTACTTGCATCTTTAAGATAATTTCTTTGATTTCTTATCCTCACAGAGGACACCGATGCCACCTACACGGAGATCGAGGAGCGGCATGTGGAAACGGAGCAATACTACTTCACCGTGGATCGTGCCACAGCGGAACGAATGCTCCAAGGCCGGGAGGATGGCTCCTGCCTGGTTCGTCCCTTCAAGGCAGCCGATCAGTGCATCCGTTACATTGTGAGCATCTGGGCCTCGGACCAGTACTACCACCTCTTCGTCCGGCAGCTGGACAGGAGGCAGCGCTATGCCATTGGCCAACGGAAGTCCGGGGAGCGGTACTTCGGTTCCCCCTCTGAGATCGTGGAGTTCTACTCCGAACATCCGCTGCTGTGCACCAACAAGAGCGTGAGCCAGTGCATCCGCCTGAATCCCATTAGTTACGCTTAATTTCAGGATTTTAGGGGTTAAATCTTTATTGGGTAAGAGACGCGGGAGTATGTACAAATAGAGTTAACTTAGGAGGATCCGAAAGGGGATCCTCAGGTGGCCACCACCGCCTTGAAGGCACACTGATTGTTTTGCATCAAAGCGGGCCAGAGGAAGGCCTTGATCAGATCCGATCGCCGGTCTGCCTGCGGATGCCGCTCGTGTTTCTCGGGACGCAGAAAACCTAGAATAAAATTGTATATTTAGCCATAAGCTCAGGATTATTGCACCCTCAAAGCACCCACCGAGGTTAAAGTCCATGTCCAGGTAGTAGGGCGACTTCTGGTTGATCATCCGCCAAGCCAGACGCACACAGGCACTGACGTAGTGCGTCAGCGGGGGACAGGACTCCAGGCAGGGGTATTCGTGCAGCGTGGATAGAACCTGGTTGAAGACCGATCGCTCGATCTCGCCCAGCGGAAAGCTATCGGCGGTCTCGTGCAGATGCTGGCGCACAGATCTGTCCAGGGCCAGAGTCGTCTCACTGCTGCCCTCCAGGGAGCAGTTCAGAGCACGCCGCACCTCCAGCACCTTGCGCTCCCGCATACCGTGGCACAGGCGGAAGGAGAGCTAAGCGGAGGATTATACAAAGATTACCAAGAAATAATATAAATATCTAAATAAAAAGAGTTTCTAAATAAAAATTCTAAAGTAGTAAATAGTAATTTATTTTTATTAAATATTTAATATCATTGCAGCTACTCTTCTTCGCCAGATTTAATCTCCTTCAATATGCATACCGATCTCTGCCAGAGTTTTCTTTTCTTTTCTGGGAAAGTGTCATTCATCTCACCGATCGAAAGTGGTTCGATCAGCCATAATCTCAAGTGCCTACGTAATTTCAGACACCCTGCGGCGCTCCACTTTCCCTCGCTTTTCGCTTCCACAACGCCTAATCATCCTCTAACGCGATTGCGATCTGGCCAAATTGATATTTTGCAACGGCAATTTGCGGTCTGACAGGATCTGAAGCTTCATGGCCCACGGCCTTGGTCTTGGTAATTGATGGCCAAGCACTTGAAAATTGAAAGTAATCTCCGTGGGCTGCCTTGGTCTAACTTTAACAGAAGAAATACAAAATTCTTTCCACATGATTTATGGCATGATGCCTGAAGAATAGGCATTCTTTGAACTCATTTGCATAAGGTGTTGCTCAGAGAAATTTTGCATTGAAATTGTGGCAGCTATTGAATTGCTAAATGGTTTTAACACGCGATTGTCCCATTTAAAAACAATGAGATGCCAGCTTCATTATAAATTGAGCTTCTTTAAATTGAATAGGCATTGCAAACAGCTTACAAAACTTTTGCCAGAAACTAAGACTTGAAAACTTATAGACAGGGACCCATTTTTCCAAGAAAAGTTAATACAAAGCCATCTATTCTCTAGACAAGAAATTTACAACATTGTTTATAGCTTGAGTTGATTCTAAACTATTTTTTAAAAGCCTAAACCTCGCCCAAACTTTATTCAATAAACTCATAGCTTATATACAAACATCTCTTATACAAAATCAAAATCATAAAACCCTCATAAGTGACATAAAAAATGTTTTTAGAGACACCCAATTAGAAATTTATTAATCTTTTTGGCAGACAAGAGAAAAGATTGCCTGACACCCAATTGGCACTAATTTCTCCCGATCGAGTTAATCTCGAAATGTTTTTCGGTTCATTATGTAGGCTCCGGGCCAGAGATCTCTCATCTTGAAGCTCAGGTAACTCGGACTCACCACAATCATCGAGAAGAGTATTTTCCCCTTGAGGCTGTGCGCGTGTTTTATCTGCGGCAGGCTGTCCAACGCCTCCAGTGCGTCCGCTCGGTTCTCGACGTAGAGACTCCGATAGAGCGACACCATTTCGCTGTGGAGAAAGGGGAATTGAGAGAAACATATATGAGAATCGAGAAGTGAGCAGTCAGAGATAATAAACCAAAGATGAGGAACAGATTGGAACGTGGGATGGCAGCAAGTGAGAGTTGGCTGCGGTCTCGAGTGATTTTCTGGCTGAGACTTTAATGTGGGTGTTCCACCTTGTTCAAAGCGGGTCAAGTGTTAGAATCGGGCATTGGGAATAATAATTAGTTTTGTAAAAAGTCATGTTAAACATGAAGCATCTTTGAATTATTTCAAAATGAAAGTATTTCAAATGAAAACTTACCTCCCATCATCGCTGCCTGAATCATCCGAGTGGTAGCCATCGCTGCAGCTGCTTCCACTGGCTCCTCCCGGTGGCGTGGCCTTGCCCATGGACATGGAGCCGCTTAGGGAACCAGGTGGACCCCCCTCGGGACCCATCATGTGCAGCACCACCTCGCAGCCGCGGGAGAAGTTCATCAGCAGACCGGCAGCGGGACGCTTCTCCACCAGTGCCTGCGAGTCCAGGCGTCGCACTTGGCCCACGCAGGACAGCACCTCCTTGTCGTTCTCAACTCGCGTGCTCAGGTTCTCCACTAGCGTTTGGAGCTGCTTCAGCGCCGGCTTGTCCAGCATTGTGAGCAGGGTCTTATTGTCGATCAGTCGCTGCTGAATGTCCCCGTAATTAATGGCCAAAAGACGCTGGTGGGAGGAGTGGGCAGGGTCCTGGTTCACTGTCACCATGCTCAGCTCCTCCAGCTTGTGAATGGCCATCTTGTAGGTGTCCACATGGCGCTGCAGCTCCGTTTTCAGAGCCACATGCAGGGATATGAGCTGGCCGGAGGCATCGGTGGTGAGTCCATGGACTCCTAGTCCCTGCACAGCATTGTCAAAGCTTCGCCTGCGATCCCTTACGGTTTGCCGGAGAGCTGGCTCATACTGGGCCAGAGCCTGGAGCAGCCGAGTGCAGCGCTGACGCAGTCCAGACTCGTGGGGATTGGCGAAGAGGCGCACCAGCTGCCAGGCCACCGTCTCGCTAGGCACCTCAGGCTTGGGATTGGTGTTTAAGGTGCTTAATCTGGGGGGCAGAGGTTGAGATTGAAGGCTAAGGATGTCTTCAACTGGTGGATTCTATGGATTACCTGGTAAAAAACGACTCCAGCAGGTAGGCACTGTGTGGCAGATGCTCCAGCAGAAGATCCAACGGAAGCTCGGCGATGACAGATCGCAGGACCGAGGGACCCAGTCGCCCCACCACCCCAGCAGCCTCTCTGTACTGCCTGCCCTCTGAGAGGAGCATCAGGCGGCGCAGAACCTGTCTGGGACTGGTGAGAAACTCCCGGCCATCGCGGGAAGGACCTCGAATCCTTTCCCTGCTGTCCGCCATGGAACCACTGCAAAGGGACAGGGGCGGCGACGGATGGATGCCCTGCGAAAGGAGGACGGCGTCCTGGTGGTTCTTCAGCAAAATCTGCTTCCTGCAGGCGCGGTTAACTCGAGGTTACTCAGGTTACTCGGTTGTGGGTTAATGGAATGGCTTTGTACAGATGCAGATGCGGATGCGAAGGCTGAGAGATGCAGATGCAGATGCGGATGCAGAGTCTGAGATGCAGATGCGGGTTCAGTGGGACTGCTTACAGCATATTGGGCGTGGGCTCCATGGCAATGCGGGACGAGTATGACGGCTCCTCCAGTCACCAGTCAGTCGGATGGGGGGGAGTCTGAAAAATGGCCAGACACAATGCCGCGATTAATAACAAATAGGAAATCTCTTTGGCAAGAATTCGCGCACAAAACAATTGCACTTTCACCGGCACAACAACACACCAGCCGCCATAATTTATCATAAGTTAAGGCGCCACGCACAGCCACAATGCCACAGGTTGGTGGGAGTTTCCCCCTTTGAAATGACAACTAGGAAAATGTTTTTCAAAAAGGCAGCCACATATTCCAGCTATTTCTCGGGAGCCAAAGAAAATGCCTTTTTAGCCGACAGCCAAAATGCTTTGCCATTAATGTTAGTTGGAACAAATAAATAAACAAAGTTTAAAAGAAATTTTAAGTTGCCTTTCTGGACACCTGCAGGGTTATTGTTGTAACCGTTTTCATGGGGAATCATGGGGAAATGGACACTAGAGCAACCAACCCGAACCGACCATGTTTGTCTTCCCGAGAATCGAGCGGAGGAGCACATAAAATATTTACCAACCAGCCGAAAAGCGAGGAAAAGCAGCCGACCACAGCGGCGATTAGGTATATAGAACTACTCATATGTCTACAGAGAGGAAAATATTTTAGAAATGTATTCGATTTATAATGCTAATGTTCTAGGATTTTCTAGCTTTTAAATGATATTTTTATGTTTAATATTTAATTTTTTAAAACTTATATAAAGGCTTGTATTAATCGCTACTAAATGTTGGGAATTGAGAAGTATTTCTTGTGTTTCTTTTAGAAGAATACTTTTTCTAGCTAAAATATTAATTTTATTTTTAAAAATACACATTTTTTTCTCTCTTTTTAATTTAAACCTTCAATTAATAAGTGTGTGTGCCCCCCTCTACACGTTGTAGTTCCAGCTAAAAGCCCCAGACTCGGCAGCCGGAGGTGACAGTGACCCAACGCGGCAAAGGTCAGACGTCGTGCATTTGCCGACTGGCTTAACGGACAGGTAGACGCCTTAATTGAAGGTAACTAAGTGCCTAAGTGCGCTTTGGCAATACCTGTAAGTGCCGTTACCGTTAGCCAGTGGAAGGTGTGTCCACCGGCGCTGCTCCGCTGGAAATGAAATGAATGCTCCAGCTGTTCCAAGGGCGTGGCACTGTGGGAAAGAGATCAGATCTGCGTACGTGTTGCCAAAACAGCAGGCAGGATCAGCTTAGCCGTTCGCAATTTCGCATTTCCCAGCATGCATGCAGCGTGCGAAATCCGAGAGATAAACAAAAAGATGCCACATTCCGCTGAGCTCATGTGGCGAGAATCCGAAAGAGAATCTCCAGACATGACGGACACAAAGGGAAATGGTGATATTACCCGGCAATTATGAGCACACGGGCGACAAATTGAAAGATGCCATCGGCTGGGAAAGCCATAGAAACGTGGCCATGACACTCGGGATGCGCTTCGGTGGCTCACATCAGAAACTCGCATCAGCCAACGGCAAAAACCAAATGAAAAAGGGCTGAGAGGGAAACCAGAGTTGGGAGTTATGTAAGCCGGTGACAAACGAGCGGCGGCTGAGAACGGAAGCCAAACTTGTCGCCGCAGAAAGCCAGAACCCGCACCCGAGTGTATCTCCATCTGCGTACCAAGCTGTATCTGTATCTGTATCTGTATCTTTGGCTGCGGCTTTTAGTTACACTCCGGGTCTCAGTTGGTTTAATGAACCCAGCGAAAATAGAAATGCGGCGATGTGAAATGATTTGTTGTGCTGGCCAGAAGACAAACATAACGCTGCTCCGCCACATCGCCACTATTGTTATTACAGCAATTCGTTATAAAGTTGCTGGTCTCTGCGATAGTCTCTGGGTTTTCGCAGGCCAACAAACTTCTAATTGCCGCGACCCCGTGCTCTGCTTGCAATCGAGAAAGAGGCCTTGATTGTGTCTTAAATTAGATACCTCTTAAAGGTTTATTTGGGGGAAATTGTGAATGCTAATCTTAGGATTTGTTAATATAATCAAGATTTATTAGTTTAATATAAAATCTAGCAGCTGAAATATATATAAATTCTCTACCCTGTTCAATGACTTTAATTCTTTGCAAGTACCAAGTATCCCCTTAGTCTAGACTTTTATTTATTTCGCCTTTCTTGTAGCTAGTTCCCTGATTTCTGGCTCTGTCATAATGGGTTCCATAACGAGCTGAGGATGAAGTCGGAGTACAGAGCCCATAGATGGCGTGCGGCTGCCATTAAGATTTGATTGCGATCAACTAACTTGGATTCTAGCCTCTGCGGCCTGCTGGGGTTTCATTACAATCTCGCTTGGACACCTGTGTACCTGTGGCAATTAGCGGCTGGATTGCCAAAAGAATAACAACGCAGATGGGCAAAAAGCAAGCCGTTAATCAAAGAGAGCGAAGCGACCCAATCAAGTTGACCTCAAAATCCGGCCGAGACAAAGCGGCGCGAATTTATTGTCGTTAGGCGAACAACGCACAGGTTCTGCAAAGAAACTTGTTTACGGAACGATCTCAAACAGTTACCTGACCATCATCCATCCATCCAGCCACAAAGGGAAGAACGGCCCTCTTTTGAGTTCCCAAGATCCGAAGATCTTCGGTGAAAATTACCATATCCATTCTAGTCCCATTGATTGATTCCATCATAAAGCACAAATAGTTCGCGGCTAAAGACAAAAGAGCCCGCAGGCGGTGCCCCCGAAGTTGACTGGAGACCTACTTAGGTCCCGGGGCTCTGGGCCAAAGTCCGGCCGCCCATCAAAGTTTGACAGCTCGGCCACAATCTAATTCGTATTAACTTTTTTCGGCTCTTTTTCTTACCGGAGTAGCACCTCAATTATGATGGGAACAAGTCGGGCCCGAAACTGGGTTAATTTCATTCATTCAATTAGAATAGGAACAGCTGGGAGCAGTCTTTGTTTTATGGCCAAGTTGCAAGCTAATTGGCGACGCGTCGCCAACTGGAGTCACTCCGCTCCGTTTCTGGGAAAGATCTTCGCACAATCTGCATAAATTAGCACAGCCAGACCCCTGACTAAGCAGCCATAATGAGAGACTAAGCATCCGATTTGAGGAAAGTATCTAATTATGCGCGGAATCTCGGCTTGTTTGGGGAGCAGTCAACGCGGGTTTATGGCCAGAAATCTCGGATATAGACACTGATTAGATGATGGCCGGCGGGTTAGAAAAGAAAATGAATTAACAAAGCCATTTGGATGACATAGTAAGCATTGGTCGAGTGGGTTATTAAGCTGTCTGTTTATGGCTTTTCCCGGGGTGTGGCATAATATTTGTATAACTTTAGAGTTCATTGTTCGACATCGGGTCAAGAATTTTATTTAAATAATGATTTAATTTTAGTTGGTAACAAGAGTATCTCATAATTTAATAACTGCAGCTAAAGATGAGTTTATAAATTAATTTAAAATGTGTATTAATTATATTAATTTACTTCTTTTTAACAAGAAAAAGGTGTGATACCTCCAAGCATAATCTCGATTAAAGCTACACCATTTATTTAACTGTAACAATTTCCATAATAACATATTTTTAATCACACCACAAGTATCTTTTGCTGGAAGCTCAGCAGCTTGAGGAAAGTTACTCATTATGCGCTTGGCTTCCCGCTAAACATGTGAAAATTTCTGGTAATGTTTTCATCTTCGGAGCGTTCAACTCTATTGGTGCTCCACTCGGCTGGCACCCACACAAGATGTTGTTGTTTTCGTGCCACTTACATGGTTTTCTACCAGCGTTTGCTGGTTGTGGGTAAGTGTGCCACTAATCCAAGATCCGAGATCCAATCCGCAGGAGACTCCGCCAGCTCTTCTTCTCACTTGACACCGGAAAAGTCGCAGTCGCCTGTTTTCCCCCAACGGCTGCTGTACAATTTTCACTTGGCTGCCGAAAGCGACAGGGTCAAATACCGACTTCAGGGGTTTTTAAGATTGTACTTCTTGTATCTTGTATCTTGTATCTCGAAGCTTAAACTTGAGCTTGTAGCTGGCAGAATGCAACCGCAAATCAAAGTGTTGACGGTGCCTTCGTGTCTTTTTTAGTTGTTCAGGCAGGCAATTTCCATTTGACAAACATTTTTGCACTTCATTAACTCATTCAACATTTGTGGGGAAATTCCTCACTGTTCGTTCCCTTCACTCTTCTAAATTCTTCTCACTTTTTCGTTCGTTTACCGTTCAAGCACGCGCGGAAAAATGTTTGAAGAAAATCAAATGAAAAATACGTAGCCGGAGTAGCACTACCGATCGCGGTAAAAGTCCCAAACTGACTGAACGAATGTCATGACCAAAGCAGCAGCTGCAGCTCGAGCTGCCTTCAAGCGGGAGCGACTGGCGTCGAAAGAGAAAGAGCTAGAGGTCTGCGCAGGCGCGCACACTCTTCGCGCGACTCGAAGTCCACAGAGCAAAGATCAAGGCGGCGACAGAGAGCCATGGAGCTTGGAGCTCCACTAAACCCCACCGAGATTAACTCTGCCACTACACCGGAGTGGAAAAGTTAAGAAAATGCACAGAAAATCAAATTGTTTCGAAGGGAATTTAATTATTTTTTATAAGAAAAATAATATATAAAGTCTTTTGAGATATCAGAAAATAGGACATCAAAAATAAAGCAAGCCTTTAAGATCCTTGTAGCTTTACTTCCATTACTTTAAATAGAAACCCATTTTTTATTGCAGTGTTTAACAGACAGCAGCAGCTGTTTCCACCGCCCGGCGGCCGTTTTGAATTGAGCCAACTAATAGCCGATGTTTGTTTGTTTTTGGCCAAGTTAAGGCGCTGGCAGCGGAAAGTGCAAGCCAAGATGCAGCTGCTTTGCTGCCATTTACCGATTGTTAGTTTAATTGCAATAATGGACGCCTCCGCGGGGGGCTCCACATCATGGGACTTGGATTTGGATTCAGATACAACCTCGACTTGGAGTTGAAGCTGGGGAATTTGGGTTAGTGTGTGCGGTTTTGGCCGCACCAAGTTGTGGAGGAAATCGCATTTAAAGCAAGCTTTCTACTGGTGGTAAGGCCGAATTTAGAATCTCCTCTAATTTGAAGGCTTTTGACTTTTGGAATGATGCAACTGTGGGAAAGGCCTCGGCTGTCTAACTGCTTCAATTTTGCATACCGTTTGGGTGGGCTGCACTTTGGTTCCAGCCCAGTCTCAGCTAATTAGCTTAATTACCCAATGCCAGCGGCGGATTAATTTCACCGGCAGCAAACGGTGAAAAATGTTGGCTGAAACAAAAGCGGGCTGGTGTTGACTTCACTCCCAATCGTTTGGCATGCACAGAGGGAAAATTTTTGATATTAGCTGAATATTTGGGTATTTCAGCTTGAGTTTTATCTATTATAAATATATTTTAAAGCTTAGTTTGATAGCGAATTTGTTTAATTTAACAGAGGAAATTCAAGATAGTTTCCAAGTTATTTTCCAATTATTTATATTTCACTTTTTTATTTAACTTTCAAAGACTTGACCACTTTATTGTTGATCTTAATTTAATAAACTTTTGATTTATTTTAATGGCATTTCCCTGAAACCCCTCAATATTTTCCTATAAAACTCAAAAGACCCTCAACTAGATTATCACAAAATGTGTAAATTATTCTCCGTGTTCCGGCGGGGGAAGATGAACTAAACGGAGCCCAGATCGAGTGGCGCTGATTGGAGCCCATTGCCAGCGCCTTGGCCAAAAGATGCGGCCTCGGAGCAAATGGTCTATCGGGGGATCTCCATATCGCAAGCATATAGAGCAGACCGAGACTACGAGAAATACATTGAGAGCCCGAAAATTGCGACACCTTCACGTGTTGCGCGCAATTGGAAGACGCTCCACAAACTGTAACCAAAGCGGAGCAATTAACGAGATCCCACCAGAGGTGAGTGGAGTGGTGGAGCTGCTCCGATGTATGGTGGATGCTTTGGCAGACGGGGGGAATTGAGCCCATTTATTCGCGGCAGGTCTGTGTGCGGCATTTGCATTTAGCCGGCTTAACAGGGCGTTAAGCTTGCGACACGGCCATAAAATAAAATACACATCTTCGCGCAGAGCTCCACGGCTGTGCTGTACTTAGCCAAGCCATAATCCAAGCGGCCAGAAATCGGGTGTTAATAAGTCAAGGTCTCCGGTAATGGAGCGAACCGGGCCAACATCTGTATCTCGAATATTCCCAGAGCAGATCTTCCTTTTCCTTTCTAAACGCGCATTTCACTTTTCGCCAACGCAGCAGCAGCAGCAGCAGCCACGCAGGTAGACAAGTCAGTCCGACAGGTGGGCAAATATTTGCGGGAAAATTGTCAAACGAAACGGTGGAAAAACAAGCAGGCAACCAGAGGCTTTTTGGCGCATTGGGAAACCGCTTACCAAATCAAGTAATTAACGCTTTGATTTACTAAACGCATCGGATTGTCGCCAGTGGCCAATATTTAATGTTTGATGGTGGTGGCTCGGTGCTTGATGGCTGCTCCACCTCGGTGGCATGGCTGCACGGCTGCATTGCTCCTCCACACATCAGAGCTCCTCATGTTCGTGTGCGAAATGTCGCCAATTTGATGGGGCTCTTTGCCTTTTGATTTTTCGCTTTTCCATTTCGTTTCGAGTGCTCCAGAGCTTCGCCTGCGCACTTTTCACTGCGTTAGTTACACTTGGAAAGAAATTTTTATTAAATAATGTGCCGAACTCTGATAAACATAACTTCTTTTCAGAGTTTTGTGCAAAATTACATCTTCCCCTGCAAAGTCTCTTTTAAATCTCTTCTATTTTCCCAACTCATAAACCATTTCCCCCAAAGGAAACCCATAGTTTTCCAGTGCACTTACCCAGGCTGCGACATTTGTCAGGTCTGAGGCAACTGAGTTTATGCCTCGACTGCTTTTCCCCCTGCTGAGACATCTGCCAATCCTGCCAATTGGCGATTTCTCTTTCGCTGGAAAAATGTGGCAATAATCGTAAAACTTAACACAAATATTGAGCGGAGTAATTATGAGGCCCACAACTAGCCGCTGCTAGTTGCAAGTTGCTGCAAATTGCAAACTGCAGACTCCTCTCCTAAGTGACTCGGGATGACTGCCACTTTCAGTGATCGTTTGGATTGATCGCTTGACCCGATTTCCTAGCCATGACAAGAAGCATATTTCAAACGGTGGACAGCAGGAGAAGTTGGTCAATCTTCAGGGGAATCATCTATATAGGGGGCACATCCCAGTTCATCCCACGATGCACTCGTAATCCTCATGAATTTCATCAGCTGCCAACGGCGCCAAGTGCACGAAATCTCGCAGATAAACATCAGCGCACTCGTCGCAGATACATGCGGAGATACATTCGGAGTTACAGATACAAAGCCCATTTCCGCTGCTGGCAGCCCTTTGAATTGATTAATCCCCACTCCAAAGACCAATCCATTGTGGAGCATCCGCGACTCGGGTCTCTCACGTCCAGCTTCCGTGAAAATAATTCAATTTCATGCCGCATTATGTGTATGGATTGGGTTCTTATGTAAGGCCCTTAGAGGAGGAAAGTGCACAGATTTGTCTCCCCTTTTCCAGCTGTGGTTACGACCTGCAATTAAAGCTTAAACTCATCACTTGGATGGATGCTGAGTGACGGAGAAATTAAGCCAATACCAGTAAGTATTCCCAAATCACAGAAAAAGATACTTTCTTTAATTAGAATTATGAATAAAATAAATATTACTTTAACATAAATGTTTAGAGTATTATTATAAAGGAATCATTAATAAAATCCAACTAAAAGTTAATTTCTCCAGCTAGCATTTCTCTGAGTGCATCACCTCGGCGGCTCGGCGCATCATGTGGCTGATATGGCCGGCTCCTGGACAGGCCGTTTGGCAGCAACTTTCACAAACTTTTGCCAGCTTGGCCGCTCGATCGCGATTCTTATTACAGAATCAGGTGCGGACGGTGGGACGGGACCTGTTTGGGGCGAGTCAGTGAACTGCCTGCAACTTGAGGCACGTTCGGTTGACAGTAAAAGTAAAGAGCCGCACAGGAAAAAGTGAACGCAATCGACCGAAAGGCGACCCACTTCCGCGGGTCCAGCAATATGGCCAATATGGTGAGTGCCCCCGATCGCTATCTCCTCTCACACACACAAAAATTTGTATTTGGAAAATCTGTGGAGAAAAGTGGGTGGCCCACAGCCAGCAGCGGCTCAACCACTGTCCCCTGTCTGGCATCCCATGTCGAGTGTCAGTCGTAGAAACCGAATTCGAACCCAAAAAACCAAAGCCCAAAACCCAAAACCCGTCTGGACAAACGCACACGCAAAACAAACCAATGTGGCTCAAACGAGCCATTGGCGTGACTTAATGATGCATAAATAAGAGAGGCTGCAGCCAGCAGACGGGGCTTGGCCGAAAGATACAGATACTTTTGTACAGAATAAAAAATTTAAGTAAATAAATATGAAGCTAAAGATATAAAATTCTTACAAAGAAACCTAAATTAAAATCCCATAATTCTTTGTAATATTTTTAAATAACACCTAAGACTTGTTATTTGAAAGCTTTATTTAAAATATTATTTATACTAAGTCAAAGCCTCTGTAGTACTAAATAAAATATAAATTTATTTCTACTTTAGTTAAATATAAAATGAATTCTCTCCATTATCTTACAGTGTATAAATCCAGCCGTCGCACGCATCTCTATCGGCGAACGTGGCTTAATTGCGCTGTGAGACCAATGAAAGTGAGCTGCCGATTGGCTGGGAGGGGGGATAGTGCGAGATATATTGAAAAAAAAAAAAATTTAAAGTGAGAAGCCGCCGCCACCGTCAAGATAACCAGAATTTCCAGCCAGACTCCACTCATCCTTTTTTGGCAGTCTGCGCAGAATTTTCACTTTTTCCTGTGGACTGAACTTTGGCTTGGGAACTGAGAGAGTGGCTTAGTTAACAAAAACATTTTTAAAGGAAAGTTTAGCATTAATAAATGGCAAGGAAAACTTTAGGAATTATAATGAAAAAGATTCTTTAAAAAGTTAAGTTTTAAGTTTTAAAGAGAAAACTGTGAAGAAGTTAATCATAAAATTTAGAAAAATGTAAAAATATGTCTAAGCAATTATTCCTTTTTCCCAATTTAAAGAATCAATAAATAAAGTAAATAAAGAATGCTTTATTTTGTAATATTTCATTCACTGAAAGAACTAAAATTTAATAAAGAAATCTTTTTATAGATCATATGGTTATGGTTATGGCAAACAATTTTAAATTGTATTTATATTTCTGCTTAAATTGGCTTCAACAGCGACTGCTTTGCTATTATTTTAAAGAGCTATTTGTACCTTTTTATTTTGGTTGTAATGAACTTTTGAGTATTTAGTTAATTATATTTGATTATTGGATATTATGTTTGTTATAGAATATATCCGACAAACAGCTAAATTCACTTGATAAAGTTGTGTCAACTTTTTTGCCACTCAATCTCAGCTTTTTCAGCTTGAATTTATATATCGTAAACAGCTTTATAAATTAATGACCAACTTTTGTAGATTTTTATGTTTATTGTTTTATCCTCGATTACATTCTGTTTGGTATTATAATTCACACTCAATGTCAGTAGTACCAAAGCACATAAACGTAGAGCACGACGAGCACAAAGAGCAGATGGATGAGGAAGAGCTCGATGGCCAAGGTAAACAATGCCAAAGGCTTGAATGCCGCATAGGTGATCTGGACGAACATGGCTATGGCTGCTCCAGATCGACTGTTTCCCTTGCTCCCCCTACTCCTGGATGGTGAAGGTCAACTGCTTGCTGCGCGAGCTCTCGAATCTGTTGGGAGTGTGCATGCTGAGCATGGCGGAGATGCCCAGTCCCAGGATGCCCAGGAGCAGGGTTACCACAAACAAACCGGCCAAAATGGGGGCCGACACGAAGCCCACACAGTCGTAGACCTCGCCGAACTTGGTGCGTCCATTCAGCCACGGCTCCACCTGGAAGTCGCTGAGCAGCAGGCTCTGGATGGTCTCGTTCCGCACGGGATTTATGAAGCTGGTATTGGTCGCAGAGCAGCGGTAGGAGAATCCGACAGGAGCCGAGGGCAGTGTGTACTCATCGCCGCGAGCTACAAGCACACTCTTCAGGTCCCTGTACTCCACCTCCACGTTGCGCAGAGTCCAGGATCCCCGAACCAGCGAGAACTTGAAGCGCAGCGTGCACTTCTCCCCCGAAGGCATGAAGGTGATGCTCAGCCTGCCGTAGCCCTTCTGGCGCTGATCATCGAAGGTAATCTGCTTGATGTGCTCCTCCAGCCGTAGAGTTTCGTTGCTTAGGCGCAGCTCCAGCGGTCCATTGAGACTGAGGACTGCCTTGTTGCCTTCGGCCACGTAGATGAAACTGGCCTCGGTCTCCTCGGGACCAGCTCCCTCCTGCTTTGACTTTGCCTCCTCTGCTGCGCCTTCTGCGGCAGCTGCCTCGCGCTTGCTCAGGAAGTGTGCCTCCTCCCTGCGGCTGGCCAGGATGCCTAGAACCTCGCCTCGTCCATAGGTGGCCAGAGCCTCATTGTAGGCTGTAAGGATCTTGGCGTCGTCGTCTTCTCCGCGTCCCGAGAGGCTCACGACCTGCGCAAAGGAAGTGGGTTAGTGGTGCATTGATTTTTTTAGAGTAAATAATTTACAGAAAATTTCAAAGGTTCTTTAAAATACAATTTAAAAGTGTTTAAAACGTTTCAAGATGTTTATTATTAATTTATTATTTATTTATCAAGCCAGAAACTGACTTCAAATATTTATAAAATTTCTATGGCCTCCCAGATAAAAGCCAACATATATACATTCACTTTTTTAATATTTATAATCTTCACTGAATTTATATATAAACATTTATTTCTGTATCCATTTTTTGCTGTGTTTATGGGAATGGTCACTCACCTGAATGTGGGAATTGCTGCCAAAGGGATCCGCGGCCAATTTTCGCTGTGGCAGATACGTCCAGGCTCCACTCTTGACGAGATTCTCGAACATGGGATACTTGGTGCCCTCCAACCGACTGGTAGAGTTTCGCACAAACAGCACAATGGCCCTGGCCTCCGCATAGAGTTGCGTCAGCGGCAGCTCCCTGCTTTTGAAATCCACCAGGGCCTGTGACTGCAGACTGGACACCTTCGAGGGACCCCAGAAGATAAACGGTCCAGAGATGGACGCAGTGCAGCTGCCGATGGCCAGGCACAGACCAATTAAAAGGAGAATTCCTCTCATTCTCTGGATTTTATGTTAAAAATACGTCTCAACGCGATTCTCTGTCACCTACGACTGCGAGTTGTCCGGGTTGGATGGGAATTTACGAGTGTGTATGCGGTGAAAATTCGATTTGGGAGACACATGCGCAGAAATGAACAAGAAGTGGTGGTGGTTCTTGAGCAGCGAACATCGGTGGTGGATTATGTTTTGGAATTACCAACAAATTGTAGGTCAGTTCGCCATGTGTTCCAATGTAACGTCTCTTTACGTTTTAAATTTAAAAGAAATAAGAATTCTTACGTAGTTTTCTAGCCATTAACATTTTTTAAATATTATAAAAAAGTATATTGCTAAGGAAGATGGATTTAAACTGTAAATTTTATAAATTTCTATATATTTATGTAGTATTTACAGACATTTTTAGATATTAAGTACACAAATTTACACAAATCTAGATGCTAAGCTAGTGACTAACATTTTTAGATCAAGTTTTAATTGCATAATGAATAAATATGGGAATTTTTATACAGATTAAAGATTGTTTTTAATTATAGAAAATAATTAAACTCAAATAAATTCAGTTTAAGCAATCCCTCCATGGCTTAAACATCATTTATAGAAACCTAAGGGCCAGGCCGATGACTACAATTGCTAATACAAAGGGCTTTGGTTCAGTCGGAGCTAAGCTTGAGGAGTAGAAGCCACCCTTGAAGTTCTTGGTTCCTATTTTAAAAAAGAAAATATAAATTAAATTAAATCTCCTTTTATTCGAGTCCCAAAAATATACTTACGCTTCTCATTTGTATCCCTCACACCGCAGGTGCGATATGAGATGGTTGCCTTTCGCTTTTGGTTCACGTAGCCAGGTATAAATAAACTAGGAGAGTCCAATCTTCCTGCAGCTATCAATCGGGACATATCCAGCTCCAGGCGATGAGCCAAGGGGCCCTTGAAGTGAATAATCATTTGAATGCAGGCGCCGCCATGCAGCTCCTTTGTCTTGCGAGCATCCACATCCAGCATCCACTCGGGGATTCCCATCACGGAACGCAGTTCATCCAGAAATTGGGCACTAATTAAAGGGATTTTAAATATATTAAAGGGAATACATATTTAGGTTTGGCAGATAGCTACTTACACCACAAAGCGAGGTGGTTTCTGCAGATTAATGTACTTGATGACATTGTGATCGGGCTCTATGTTGGCACAGGCAAAACGTTCATGGGAATGATCGGGTCCAAAGATCACAATAGAGCGTCCAATGGCGCCTACTGGGGATTCCAGAGGGAAGTTTGAGTCGGTGAAGACCACACGCTCACCACCAAGGTCTGCAGAGGAATAATAAAAATAATAAATCCTAAAATAAACAAAAATCTCTCACCAATGGTGCCCAAACGAGCTCCCACATCGCCCACATAGCAACGCAGAGGATTATCTGGTCCGCATTCCTGCTCATACAGATCCAACTAAAGAATAAAATTTGTTATTTAAAAAGAAACCTAAGTCTCGACTCTAATTAACTCACATTGAGAGGATCTGCTAGCTGAGTATAGTAAGGATTCCAAACATAACCACCGGCCACGCATCTGGTATTGGTGGGCTTTACGGCTGCATCCACGCCCACGGGATTCACAAAGATCTGCCAGTTGTGGTTGTGGGTTGAGTTCCTATCATTCTTGCCCGGGTGCCTCAGCTTCACCTCAATCACCGTCTCCGACTGGCTGCCATCGTTGTGGATCAGCTGCGTCATCTTGATGTAGCCATAGGCATAGCCTGTGGGATGATGGAAGGAGGCTATGCCTCTCAGCTCCCTGGCTTCACTAGGACTGTAGCCACGCTCCAGAGTGCTGTAAATATCAATTTATTAAATAGTTTCTATTGGAGTAATTGGATAATCCCACCTGCAAGCCCAGCGGGCATTCTTTTGCCTCTTCTGAATGACCACAGATCGCCCAATGATGCTGTTGTAGCCGAAGAGCGGCAGATTAGTATCGTTGTAGGCATCCTCGAAATGGGTAACGCCTTTCAGGTCCCCGAACTTGCCACTCAGATCTCCCATTTCATACTGATCGGTGGTGCCCCTTTTGGCAGGTGGCGCTGACTTGGGACTAACCTCAAAGGGATTCCATATGCCATACAGAGTGGAGGCCTCGCAGGGAAAAGCCAAATTGGCCTCCACTGGTGTCTGTAAAAAGAAACATTTTAAATCAGAAACCAAAACAGACTTAAATTTCTTACCCTGTGAATATGGTAACCAGTGTTATCCTGCAGCCCCTTAAACTGCACTTCCACATTGCTGATATCGTACTCCGACTGCTGGGTAATCTCCACCTTACCGCTGACTGTCAGCGGATCTCCATTGGCATACCATTCCTTGGCCACCACCTTGCGCCGGAAATGTCCAATTACTGCGGAGCAGGCCAGCCTTTCTCCACGTGCCTTGGGACCATTATCCTCGTACAGGACCAGCGCCTTGCCCAGAATGCTGTGACGCCCGGAGAGCGGCAGGTTGCCATCCACAAACATCCTCCTGCTTATTTTTTGGGCCACTCGTCTGCCTCCGGCAATCGTAAGCGTGCCCAGCCTGGCATCCATGGCTCCCATGCGGCACATGGCTGGTAAGTTGGGTCGGCAAAAGTCATCGGCACTGCGATTGCCCCAATCCACGCGGAAGGGATTGTACACAGGCCCGGCGGAGATGCAGCGCTGCTGCCAGTCGTAGAAGTCCTTGCCGGGAGCACTGCTATGAATGGCCCAGCGATGATCGGAGGTGGTGTTTTGCGTGGAACCATCTGCCTGAATAAGATACTCGAAGAGCACGGTGGTGTCCTGCCAGGGCTGCTCCGCCGCCTGCCTGAAGATCACGCGGCCCACCACTGGATAGCGGAAGAGAACCTGGTAAAGAAAAAAACGTATAAGTAAAAGTTATGCCATAAAATTAAATAAATAAACACTTACCTGAGCTGTGACCATGTTCTGCTGATAGACTCCATTCCGCTGATACTGCCCCAGGCTGGAACAGCCCCAAATGCTCTGCGTAATCTTATTCACATCCGTGCGATTGAAGGTGTAAATTACCAGGCTCCTTTGAGCTATGCTATGCCGTCCTTGCAGGGGCAGGAAGACATCCCAGTAGAGGCCATTCAGCTCAGAGCTGGTGCCGGGCAAAACGTATTGGTGCCAGTAGCCCTTGTTGCGGCCCTGCAGCTTCCCAGAGAGATCGCCCACGGGATACTGCTCTTGGGTTCCGTAACCTGGAGGCGGTATATGTTCGGTCACCTCACGGGGATTGTGCATTTCCCCGGTGGTCCAGCAGTAGTCATCATGACCCATGCGGTTAGGCACAGGCGGCAGACTGTGAATCCTGAAGGCGGCCACATCTTCGGCAAACTTGCGGCTGACATGCTGCGAGAGGGGGGCTCCCAGGGTGAAGTTGAGAAAGGTGGGATCAAACTTAGAGCGCTGGGTGAATGTCACTTCTCCCTTGACGCCTCCCGAGTTAATAAAGGTCCTGCAGATGGAAGATTTATATATTAAAAGTTTAATTTTAGGGAAAATTTGATAAAAATCACTCACTTGTATGTCAGCGGTTGAACATGACGGATTTTGGTGCAGGCCAGATACGTATCCGGATGCTGGTTATCAAACAGAACCAAGTACAGAGTCCTGTGGGGAATGGTGAGATCCGAGGGCAGCAGCGCCAGCTGGGCATCTCTGAAGACACTGCGCTGTTGCGAACGCAGAGCATTCTTGGCCACTCCAATTCTGCCCAGACGGGCATCTAGATCACCGATTCCCTGGCCAGAGCCACCTCCTTGTGGATCAAAGACCAGCTGCAGGAAATTGCAGTTGTCCTCGGTGCGGTGGTGATCGTGCTTGAAAATATCCGTTACAAAGATCTTCCAGTGATGCTGGGTGAAAGATCCCTCCGCAGTGCCGCTTCCCTCCAGCGGCGATGGCTGCTCCTTGATGTGGTAAAGATCTGAGTAGATCAGCGTATCCCCGCTGGCTCCCTCCGCCGGAGCTAACCACCGAAAGTGGACGGAGCCAGCAACGGGAGTATTGAAGCGCGCCTCCGCCATGTGCTCCACGGAACTCTGAATTGTGGTAATCGTGGCGCAGATGCGGACATTCGAGTTGACCTCCGTGAGCACCAGCGACTTGCCCCAGATCCCCCGATCCCCTATCAGCTGCATGTTGCGCTCCCACGTGGAGGTTTCGTTACCCGGCAGCACCAGATACTCCAGATCCTCATCGAAACTCAAAACCTGGCCACCCAGGCGACTCAGCTCGCAGCGCTCATCGGCATCCGTGTTGGAATAGTCCACGGGGAACCGGCGAACAGCCCAGCTCCAGACCTGGTCGGGATACTGCAGAGTGGCCTCCAGACTGGCCTTGATCTCCACCGTGGTGGCGTTCACCTGCCGGAACGTGATCTCTCCATGCAGACCGCGCTGCGAGATGTAAGCAATGAGATGCTGCGCATCAGCTGGGCCACGCAAGCCACAGAGAGTGAGAGTGATCGATCCATTAAGCGAGTGGGCAAGCAAGTGTGGTGGGAAAACCAAAAGGAAACATAGAAAAAAATTGTATTACAAATTTGTATCAAAAATAGTTTGCAATTAAATCTGGAAAACGAAATAAATTTATATTTTTAAAGCTTTTCCGGTGGTTGTTTTTATTAGGTCAAAAACTCAGCACTGTGAAATTTAAATGTCAAAAATTATCATAAAGATGAATTCTATATTTCATTAGCATGTAGTTTATTTTAATAATAAATAATACAATAATTATTTAATGTATTAATAAATAATAAAATAAACTGCATGCTTATGAACAACTTAAACAGGTTTACAAATCGCTTTCTTTTATAAAATTAAAGCCCTGAAGTTTCCATAACATTTTTTTAGCCTTCAATTGTAAATAAAAAACTAAAATTAAAGCTTTTTCTTGCTCTTTCATTAGTAAATATATATTAAATCAATATCAAATTTTCTTCAGTGCATTCAAGAGTGTGGTGAGATATAGACAAGCACTCGTACTTTCGATTTCTTCAGCGTAAAAGTGTCGCAGATTCCGGAGATTTGCATACAAAGCCATAGATTCCCAGCTACTTACCGCCACTCGAACATGATGCAATATAGCAGGCGGAAATGAACCACAAAAGGTGTCGAACTTGAGCCATACTTCTGGTTTTCCCTTCCCGGAATAAAACCGATTTCCCGAACGAACGAACAGCAACTCCCTGGTAGATGTGGCAATCGTGGCGGACTTTCACATGGTAGTGCGCATGCGTGCGCTCCGAAACTCGACTGGAAACTGGTCGCTTGAAGGTTTCGGCTTTGCTTTTGGCCAAGCCATCGACTTCCAAACTGAGTGTGGGGAGTTACTCTTGCTTCTCTTTGGTCGCCTGCTTTAGCGGCGTTTTTGTTTTGACCTGTTACTGGTTTCCGGCACGGCTCAGCTGAGTCACGTATACGCCCCGAGGTTCCCCCAAAGCCCCCACCAAGTCAAACTCCAGTGGCAATGTGTTTTTTCTCAAGACGACTCGCTTATGCTTTATTTCAAGACTTCGTCATTGTATCATCATCATCTAGTTAAGTTGTATAAAAACAGTTCTTAGTTTTCTTCCATTTTTTTTTCTTTTTTTTTTCTTTCTTTGTATAAATTGTTTGTTTTTAAAATGGTTTTGTTTATATTTCTGACCGGGTTAAAAAGTTTTCAGATTTTTCTCAGCTTGCCTTATGTGTGTGTGTGTATGTAGCTTAATTTATACTGAAGTAAAGATTCGATTCGCATTTAACAACAGTTTTGTTGTGTTTAGAGTGTTATAGATAGTGTGTGGTGTGTGCTCGTGTCGAGTGTTAGTGTCCTGATCCTTCGATCAGCCTAGGTACTAGTGATATATGGTCTGGGGCTCTCCCCAGACCAGATGACAAATCCTGGCCTCCGCCCCGCCAAATCCCAGGGCGGAGGTGGATCCTCCTCGAAGCTATTTAACTAGAAACACTGGGGTTAATTGTTTTGATCGTTTCTTCATATTTCAAATATCATATTTGGGTTCTTGGTTTGTTTAGAGTATTTTTATAACGCTGATAGTTCATAAGCAGAAAGATGTTGTGGTGGTTGGTGATTAAGTTAAGTCATTTAGTTATGTAAATTCGCATAAAACGTTACAGTGAATGAACTTAATGTTTCTCTGTTATTTTTTAGCCTAACTCTCGATAACTTGCAATAATATTGATAACTCATAGTTGAGCATTTATAATTGATAATTGATATTGAAATTGAAACTGAGTAACGAACGATAGATATGCATAACGATAAAAATATATATTTAGTGTTTATAGAAGGATAAATATAATTGGCTCTCAGTTAATATACATATATAGTTTTATATAGGTTTTGCCTCTCTCTCTCCTGGTCCTGCGAGAATCAACGAAATCGAACGAAAAACATCAAAACTCACAAAACTCGCTAAACAAATTGTTCATGTTGAAATTCAAATTCAAATTCAATTCAAAAACGTTGTGAGCGCAGGCCTAACGAACCCGACCTAGCTACCCACTAATCATCATCATTGTCCTCCTCCTGTTCATCATCATATTCATAATCATATTCGCATCCATATTCGTCATCATTCCTCCCTACATAATCATCATCATCACCTCATCATCATCATCATCCTCGACCTCGATCTCGTCATCTCTCTGCGGTTTTCTTCAACGGACAGCGATAAAAATAGACATTGCTTGGTTGTTGTTTTTAAGTTTTTTTTGTTGATTTTATAGGTGTTTTAAATAAAATAGATTTTGCATTTTTGTTTTATAAATTTTACGTGTAAAATTTAACAGTAAATCAACTAGAAAACTACGCGTCAGTTCAGTTTCAGTTTCAGTGCTGTTAGTGCTGTGACATTGAACGTGATCGTAAATAGGTATCCCTAACTATGATGGACAGATACATGGTAAATGGCTACGAGTTGGTCTGCTGTTGATCGCTACCAAGGGTGTTGTTGAAGAAGTTTCAGTTGTTCAGTTGTTCAGTTGTTCAGTGATCAGTGATCAGGATGTTGTTGTGTTCGATTGATCTTGAATCGGATCGGTATCGGTGTCGATGTCGATGGTTAACAAAAGAGAGATTACAAGATACTGAGAATCTACATATGTAAACGAGCATTTCTTTTAATTACGTTTATTATTACTGATTTGACTGATTGATTTTAACGTTTCTGATATTGGTTCTGGCTGTAATATGGATGTTGAGTTAGAAGTTAGGATGTGAACGGGTGCCTTAGGCGGCCTCCTCCTCCTCCTCGTCACCCTTGCCGGTGAGCATCTCGATCAGGGCGCCGGTGTCGATCTGGTTCTTGTCGTCGATCACCATCTGATCGTAGGCATCATCAACCTCCTTCATGGTGAACTTGTCACCGAAGTTCATGAGCATATCGCGGAATTTGTCACCGTCGATGAGACCATCGTTATCGAATGTTTTGAAGGCAGCAATAACAACATCGTCTTCATCGTTGGCACCGGAGGTGGCCATGCGGTTGGCGAACAGGGTCAGCAACTGGGTGAAGTTGATGGGACCCGAGGCCTCGCCCAACATTTGGTCCAACTCCTTGTCGTTGGCGATCTTGCCGACGGAGTCGAAGGCAGCGCGCAGATCGTTCTTGCCAATAATACCGTCCTTGTCGGCATCCATTAGTTGGAAGGCCTGATCATTCGTTCGTTCAGATAGAGAGAGAGAGAGAAAGAGAGAGAGTGGGTTGGTGACTTGGTCGTTGACAAGATGTGAATAGATGCCAATGGGGCGGGATGGATGGGAGTTTGGATCGGAGTGGAATGAAATGGGAGGATGAAATAATTGCGGGGGGCTTTGAAAACTCACCTCCTTGAACTCGGCGATCTGCTTCTGGGAGAACACAGAGAAGACCGAGGAGCCAGCGCGCTTCGACTTCCTGGAGCCGCGGGAGCCGCCCGACGCTCTCTTCGAACCAGTGGCGGAGGCGGCTGGGGCAGGAGTTGCGGCTGGTGCCGGGGTTGCTGCCTCAGATGCGGCCTCAGAAGCGGTTTCGGAAGTACCACCCTCTTCCTTGGTCTTCTTCTTCTTAACCTTCTTCTTCTCATCGGCCTGTGGCAAAAAAAAGGGGGGTAAAGGATTAGGAATCAATTGGGTTAAAGGTTGAATGGAAGTCAGGTCAAGGGTCCAGTAGTCTTGGGTCAGTTTAGTCTTCTAAATGGATCCGTTTATAGATCTTTAAGTAAAGATTCTTCTGTTTTATTTTGTGTCTAACCATTGATAGGATCTGCTAACAGGATAACTCTAATTGAAGTATTTTTAGAAAATCTCCAAAGGAGAATTGAAAGTTTTCCATATCTAGGATCTGGCAGTTCTCATGAAAGTCTTGAAATTTAGTATAATTCCTTTCATTTTAAGGATCTCCGATTCAAAGTTATCCATTCGAAAGTTTCCATTTGAAAGGTGGGAAGGTGTAGCCCTAAGATCGGCAGGAAAATTCATATGTATCTGGGGGCGAGAAAATTTTCCACTTTGGCTCTATTTATAAACCGGACGCTTGTTGCGTAAGCTTTTCGTGCGCCACTCGCCGTCTCGCTTGCTCCCCGCCACGGATATCGGATTACGTTACTGACGCGTAACACTCGGATCGATCCATTTATAGATTTCTATATTCACACTATTCACACTAGAAGGTGATCGGGGTCACCATGGAGTTGTACTTTAAAGATTCACTTCATTTCGGAACTATGTCTCTCTCTCAGATCTCAAAATGCATATGATTCACTGCACTAATGGAAGATGGACGTTGGACGGGCGTGTATCCTTGCTGCATATATCCAGGTCCTCGGTTCGGTTCTGTTCGGTTTTTTTTTTGGTGTACTCCAAAGACGAGTCCTTACCATGGTGCTGAACTTTGATGTGTTGTCTAATCGAGTCGAGCGGTCAGAGCACACTGAATCTCTGGCTGATTTTATCGCCAAGACAATGATGTTTTAAGAACTCGGCGGCCCTCTGCTTCTTCCACCTTGGGCCACCGTTCGGCGATGCTTCGGGGATCTTCGGCCGCCATTCGCGTATCTGTATCCGCAATATTCGTGCTGCCTTTTTTAGTATCTGCAAGGCGAGGTCCGCCCAGGAGATCGGCGGGGCACAGGGGAATCTATAGCCATATAGCTGCTACGGCTATAGGCCATAGAGCTGTATCCGAGCGGTTTACTCATCGGGGGGGCGCTGCTCTAATCAAAAATCTAATTATAACGGCGGAGAAATGCTTTGGCTCTTGGACCAGCCGCAGAAGCCTATACATATGTTCGGAATTTATTTCGGTGCGGCTCCGTTCGGCTCGGCTCGGGATCCACTAGGTGCTCGGATCACTCTCTGTTTGTGGACGAATGGATGGATGGATACATTTCCCCCTGTCTTGGTTCACATTTTGTTTGTTTTGGTTTCTCTTGAAGCCACCTCCCCAAAGGTGTCCTCTTGCGCTGAAATCACCTACATTTCCCTTGGCACACACATAGATCGCAGAGCCCACACACACTTGACAGGCATATATAGCCTATATCTATTCATACCTATATACTCGATGTTTTGCCTCGCATTTTGCGTTTCTTTTTCGGTTTTCGAAATGTGCCTCGCACATTGTGCAATATGAAGAGCGCCGAGAATTCCAAATCTATAGATCTCTGGTCTCTGGCATATACCCAGAGATCGGGCGGATTTCGTGGCGCATAAATATCCAACGAACCCGATATTGGACCAGAGTTATTTCGGCAACAAATGTACAATAAACATCTGACTTTGTCTATATGCGAACGGTGGCCTGGACATTGCATAACAATGGGTAGACTTTTAATACACAATTTTCTATCTGGTCAGCTGAACTTTGAAATTAAATGGGATTATAACTTGTACTTTGAGGTTTTCTATATGTTTAATGCACCTGAGTAATCGGAAATAATATCAACACTTCCTTTGGGGCTGAAAAAGTCCTTCAAATAATATGTAAAATATTATTTAATTGCCATGACACATTGGGTTATTAAATCTAAAGCATTCGTCATTTTTAACATAACAAAATAATCTCTATTCTTAGCTGTTACCAAATATTCATTATATATTATATGCTCTTTTATAGAATTATACATTTCTGTAGAGGTTGTCTGGCATTAATCCATTGAAAATATTTTAAAGGTCCTTTCCCCCTCCAAAATTATTAATGGTAACCCAACCGCGTCCTTATTTGGCGCCATTTCAGACCATTCCCATCTCGGCTAATGACATAATTAATGAAGGTTTTCAATACATGAAAATCAAACGGAAAATATTTCAATTAATGGTGGGATCCCCGCGTGAAGGCTTTCATAATTCATCGATCAGACATAATGAAAATTGATTTTTTCCGCTGCAGTCTCTTCTTCGTGCTCCATTGAAAGTGATTTTCTAGAGAAGAACTCTCTTGGCAATGCAATTTTTGGCACATAACCAGGCGACATTCTGGCCCCGGGCCAAGCAAAACAAGAGAAAAACAAAAAACCTAAATATATGTAGAAGAACACTGCCCACAATCTAATACGCAATTATGTAGCATTGAATGTGTGCGAAAGTATAAATAGAACAAAGTGCAAAAAGCAAAAAAACGCGAAAGGAACGAGTCAAAGGAATGTTAAAATTAATGAATATATGTAAGAGTATTCCGTTTTCCAAGGTGCACCAAGTATCTAGGAATAATTAATGGGTCTCTGACACTTTGGAAGCTTTGTTTATGGAGAGGTTAACAATCGTATAGGAGAATGTATATACATACATAATAATAAAAGCCTGCACATACCATTTGTTTATCTCATGATTTTCTAAATTTAAACGCCAAATCATCATTTACGGATTTACTATGTGCGTATCTCTGGGTATACACAACATTAGAAGTCTCCACCTGATACACGGCAAACTTGGAGGCTGCTGCTCATACACACGGGAGGTCGGTCGGTCGGTCGGACGTCATTGGGAAACAACTGTATTCGGCATCCACAACGCATTCCTGCCCCATCTCCTCACGCCTTGGCCACCCGATGACCGAAAATAGATGAGCCAACGCGCACCACCGTGCTGCCCATCTCGATCTAAGGGAATAGTTCAGATTTTAGAGGGAATCGTTCCACGGCACACGGAGGTTCACTTACCGCCTTGTCGTAGTCGTTGGACATGCCCATGGAGACGAGCACAGAGTCGGCGGCCAAGGAGTGCGTCTCGCAAATGGATCGGTGCACCTGCATGAGCGACACAAAGTCCGGGTTGGGTCCATTGCTGTAGTCAAAGCCAAAGGCTCCGATGGTCATAATGCCCAGCAGCTGCAGGTGCTTTAGGTTGTTCCTGATGTACTGGTAAAGTGCAGGCGCATCCTTGGCCTCGATTCCGCTCTTGACTGCAAGTTTATGGTTACTCGTAAGTATTTGGTTTGATCAGAAAAACAGCTAAACTCACCATCTTCTCCGCTGGTATTGATCTGGATGAGTACCTGTAGGGGCTGCTCTGGGGCTGGCTGCTGCTTGGACCAGGCAGCGTCCAATTTGTTGGCCAGTTTTTCGCTGTCCACAGTTTGGATCATACGCAGATTAGGCACCGACAGCACCTGTTTAGGGGACAAATTACATTACAGCTTTAAGAACAACAATATCAGCTTGTTTTTAGGTATCTAATCTAAGCAACGTCTGACCTTGTTGATCTTGTTGCTTTGCATGTGACCAATGAAATGCCACCTGATATCGGGGCACTTGGCCAGGATGTCCGGATGCCGGCTCTTCTCCTCCAGCTCCTGCACATAGTTCTCGCCAAAGTCCCTTTGACCGGCTTCATACGCCTCGATAACAGCTTCCGCAGGCTTTGTTTTGCTCACAGCTACGAGCAGGGGCTTTGCCGCTTGTATTTCCTGTTAAAAAGATAGCATTTTTCATTCCTATGATCGTCAGCAAAGGGATTAAGGGAACTCAAACCTTGGGACGCTGCAGAAGCACCTCATCGATGCGCTTCAAAACGTGCTGCAGGCCTGCTTTTACATCGAATTCGGCCATGGTGCGTCTGAGCATTTAACTGTTAAGGGTTTAAAGATTAAGTCGTTGTATATATAGGCAAAGATAACGAGGAGTTATAGTAACTTACAGATAAGAAATTGCGGCCCTAAAAAAGAAAACAAACTTCTTCCAATCAGCTGTTCGCGGTTAAGAGCCCAGCAGCTGGTCACATCGAAATATATATTATCGATAATATATCGATAGCTTAGAATTCAAACTTTGGCTGGTAAATTTTGTATCTTTAGGGTGATATTATTTGAGAAATTTTACAATTTTAGCCGGCATTAAATTACCTTTTCTTGGTTTGTCTAGTCTACCCAATTTTCTGCAGTTCAAGGACTCGTGTGTTGGGGAAAATGCGAGCTCTGGGTCTTGCATAGACGCTGTATCCTATAAAATGGCTGACTTTATCCAGTGTTTCTGCGATTCCCTGATCAGCGCCGTCGGCCACCTGACTACGCTGCGCGTCTCCGAGATCCGGCAGAGTCTCGACTTCCTCGGCGTGCAGCATACGGAGGTGCTGCTGGGCCTGCTCGTGTTTTCCCTTTTGCAGTTTACAAAGTTCGCAGCCATTATGATTCTGGCCACCTCCCTGGCCTACGGCATATTTTACCTGGCAAGTGAACCATAATCGCTCCTCTTGGAAGCATCCTTAATTTTCTAGCCCGCAGTGGGACAACTTCTTCCCGGGCATCGCCCAATTTGGCTACAGGGGGATAAAGATGAGCCGGAATGTCCGCACCTCCGCCAACCTGCCGCCCTTCACATATTCGGATGGCGAGGAGAGCCTCGCCTTGGGAGAGTATGTGGTGAACCCCACCCGTTTGGCAGGCACAGCCAGGATGATGGTGCCAATGCTTCAGGACAGCAAAAAAGTATTCCAGAGCGCCAATATACAGGCGGGTGCGCCGCTAACAACGTTCGATTACCTAAGCAGAGGATCTCGTGGTCAAGGCACGCAAAGGGAGTCGCTCGAAGCAGGGAAGCACCGCCAGGAGAAGCGGCGCTACTGGAAACCTGCGAGTTCTGAGAGGGAACAGGAGGGAGAACGTTCCGCTCCCAGACGAAGTGGTCCGAGTACGAGTCATGACATCAAGCGCACCACTCATGTCCTGCGCATCCCGAAAATCACCAGTGGTGTGGTGGACTTCCGGCACCTGCACAACGTCACGAGTGAGGATATGAAGCGTTTGCCCAATATCACGAGTGGGGAGTCTAGGAAAACGCAAAGGGACGAGAACCGGAGATTGTCGACGGTCACCAGTGGAGAGTCGGGAGCCCGCAGGGTTTCCAGGATCACAAGCCAAGTCAAAGAATCCCCAAGATGGCTGAATATGGCCACTGGAGTGACTGAGTCCCGAAGGAGAACAAAGAGTTCGCATCATCAAGACGGCGGCGAGTCCCGTCGTCCTTCCCACGGAGGCGAATCCAAGTACCATCGTTCGCCGGAGCGACCGTTTCCTGCTCATGGGCGTCGGCCAGAGGAGCAGTCGCCTCGGCATCGGATACCCGCCAGCTCCGACGACAATCGTCCCACCAAGAACCGTCGCAGCCTGAACCACAACAACAGCCGCTCCGGAGTGATTCGACGCCAGTATCCGGATGATCACTACGAGCGGCTGAGAATGGAGAACCGGGAGTTCCAAGCCCGTCGACTGGGGAGTAGCGGCCATCCCACCTCCGAGGGAGCGATGCTCACCCAGCAGGAAAACTTTGTATCCAGTTTCCGTAACACTGATCGACGCGACTCCGTACGGAACCCCAAATCAAGTGAGTGCGCAAATTTCTTTTGTTTATAACTTTAGGGGAGTAACAAATCTATATTTTAATAATAAATAGGTAAGCAGGGAAAGGAGGGAACTAGCAAGAGCAGGCGCGATCGCAAGAAATATTGACCAGGGGTTTTCAAATGAAATTCCAAAACCAGCATTTCGTGGATCTGAGACACGCCAAAGCTTTGCTGAATATGCTGTAAAATATCGAAAGAAAGGCAAATTCAAAGCAAATTAAATGGCAGAAAATAAATAGATATTGTTTTTAAACACAAGCGGGTAAAAAATTATACCCAATTAACCAGTGCCTTGCGAATTCACCAGAAAGCTTAAGAGTTCACCAACCTCTGTGTTACGCTTTTAGCCAAATTTTTGTGCATAATAAAACCCGCCCGGAGGCATTAAATTTTGTGGCTTCTTCTAATATATAGTAATTACATTTAAAGTTGTCTTTTAATATAAAGAAATCAATTTTTAAAAATATTTAAAATTTTAAATTTAAAGATAGCTTTCATAAATCGTCTAACGCCTGCTGTCAGCTGTTTTGGAATAAAGCAAGTTGGCAGCTCGGCCGGCTGAATGTTTTTGTTTTGCAGCGGAAGTGAATGAAAACTTTTATTAAATTTGCTAAATAAGTAAAATAAACCAATGCCATTTCAACTGGCTGCCACAAGATGACCATCTTCAATCTGTACATATTCGACAAGTACGGCACCCTGCTGCACTACGCCGAATGGAATCGCACCAAGAAGTCGGGAATTACCCGTGAAGAGGTGAGAAAGTACCTTTAAATATATCCTTAAATATCTTTAAACCGAAGTAATTTACAGGAGGCCAAGCTCACCTACGGTATGCTCTTCTCCATCAAGTCCTTTGTGAGCAAGATATCGCCCCACGATCCGCGCGAGGGCTTCCTTTACTACAAAACGAATCGCTACGCCCTTCATTATCTGGAAACGCCATCGGGCTTGAAGTGAGTCTCAAAGAATTGAATATTAAAGAACCTTACTTATATTATAACATTTATAACCCTTTTCTTTCTCCTTTCAGATTCGTTCTCAACACAGACACGACGGCCATCAATGTAAAGGAGCTGCTCCAGCAGCTATATTCCAAGGTCTGGGTGGAGTTCGTCGTACGCGATCCACTGTGGACGCCCGGTACGGTGGTCACCTCGGAATTATTCCAATCCAAGCTGGACGAGTTTGTCAGGCAGTCGCCCATCTTTGGCATCCGCAACATATAGCTTTAAGCTCAGATTCCTACACACTAAGATAATGCCAAGCGAAATACTATGCAAATTCCAAAACTCTTAAACTCTGAAAGGTCTATGTCATTAGCTCTGAATTTGCAAATAGTTTCGCCGCAATGCACGCCTCGAGCTGCGAGGCCGGAAATTGTGTGCACTTATAAGAAATGTCTGCGCCAAGCATCGACAAAAACTTGCCAGGGAGTTGCGCAAGGTCTGCTGCTTTGTTTTTCACTGTCCGGTGTCAGCCGGCCGACGTCCACAATGCTGACAAAGGGGGACAAATGTCAAAGCGGTTGCTGCAACGAGCTCCGCAAGCTGATAAACTTTGACGGAAAGACTCTGACTTTCTGAGAGGGAGTTGTTGCAGGTTGCCAGAGGTTACACGACTCAAAAAATATGACATATTACTGCAATTTCTAGGCTTTGCTGTTGAATCGTTTATCTTTCTAATCAATTTATGTTATGAAAAACAAAACTATCTAAATCCAATTTATGTATTCAAGCCAATTTGGGATATTTTTAACAATCAAATTAAATATTTGCTGATAAAACTGATATGACCCAATACAAAATTGGCCATAAAAGTTCATAACAAGGTGATAAAGATCTTTTAAAACCCTAAACTGACCTCGAGCATGGCGAACCCGTCTATATGAATCCTATTTTTGCCCTGTGTAACTACCAATTTTGACTGCCGGCCAGCTGGGCCCGCCACATCGTCAAGGGTTTTCGCAACTATTCATTTCGGCTGTGGAAAATGATTTGCAGAATGCATCCATAATCGGGGGAGCAGCACGTGAAGCCGCTGCCGCTGCGGCAGTCGAAACCAGTCGCTTTGGCTCCGGTCGGCGGATCAGCATGAGCGGGCCAAAAATCCACAAATATGGAGATACCGCTGTGTAAAGGCTCTTTCCTATATGCGCGCGCCGATGTCTCACTTATTCAAAAATTTTGTGCAAGTCACAAGACGTTTGAACTAAATATGTTTTGTAGGTTTTAGCGCTCTTTTTCTCTTCGCATTGTCTTTGACGAATTTTAAAAACGAGTTTCAACAGCTCTAAACGCCGTATGGGTCCGCCGCAGGCCGTTCCATTGCAAAAGCCGCTGGCGAGACAATAAAAATGGAACCACAAAGCGGTTTCTTTTCTCCGCGATCGAAGAAATCAATTTCAAAGCCAAAAATACGCCCAGGCCGAAAAGCACAAATAAATCAAACATCAAGCTAATGATGGGTCCCCCCTTTCGACCCGAGAAAAACCCGAACGCACGCACAGGTTGCAACACACATGGGCGCCCTTTCAAAATCGCCACTCGCAATTGCATAGATACTCTCGCCCCGCAGATGGGTATCTTGTGGATACCAGTTCCGAAGAGGCTGCCTATGTTGTAGGTATAGTTAAAGCCTTTAAAATATAAAAGTGGCCAATACACAGGGCGCAAATGATGCAGGTTTAAGCTCCTTTTTGTATTTTAATTAAAATTAATCCATCTTAAATACAAGTCATCTTTTTTATCAATTAAATCTTTATTAAACCGCCCTTATTTTTATATTAAATAAAACCCAATTGATTCACATTTCTTGCCAATATTTTGAGCTGTGCATATTTTGTCTATTTCTTCGATGACATCGCATCGGCTTCCAATTAGCTTAGGAAAGCGGAGTGGCCTGAGATTCGAGCTTTCTGTTTCCCATTCGCAAAAGTTACGCAAATTTCGTCTGTTTTTTTTTGGTTTTTCGGTTTTCGTCACCAACTTCGACCGTAGATCGCGGCAAGGTTAGTCGTATTAACGGTTTGCTGGGCAGTGCTAGCTGGAAATTGGAAATTGTCGCCCGGTCACGTCATTAAATGACCGCTATCTTGATTGCTTTACGACCGCTGCAACCTTTTCCCGCGCGTAATTAAAACTTTTAACGAGCAATTGTGGCGGGTATTTACCAAAGTTTTTTCACTTTTTCAACGAAAAGAAAAAGCAACGTGCGGCAGATCTCAGGAGATGACACCTCCGAAGTCCAAGCCCACCCACACAGCTCTAACCGTGGCCATCCGATCCAGTCAAGGCCCTTCGGTGGACCGGAGGCGGACCTGATCTTCGATAAACCATAAGCGGGTCTTAGATATTATGCAAATTCGTAGGCCTAACGTTCGCCGGCCAAATTTGGCTGTTTTGCTGAACCAAATTTGGGGAAATGCTCAAAAAGAAATCCCAAATATTTCGCATTAATCTTCGGCCAAGAAATCAAGAGTTCTGAGCGGGTCAACAAAAGGGACAAAGATTGCTATATGGTGAATGCCCTTCTGGTTTACAAAAAAAAACTAATTAATACCGAAATGTAAATAGGATGCCATTAATGTTTAATAAAATATCTTAAAGTTGGGCATTAGCATAGGTATATTTAAATAATAAAACTGATTTACGTTATATTTATTCCTGGGTTTTGCCTATTTCTCTTTTTATAATTTGCTTGGTTTCTAAGCTCTTTGATTTGTACTATTTAAGGAAATGCTAATCCAGAAATCGACTTCATTCCATATGCCGAGGGAGACCTCTATATTCTGTGTTATAAATGCAAAAAATTCCAGCTAAAAATAAAACTAAGCAGAGGGGGTAATAAACGAAAGTCTTATGAAGAATATTTGTATATATTTGTTCTATTAATGATTTAATTTTTTTGTTTTTAAGCTTTAATCTGGCTAAAAAGATATAGATCTATATACTATTATGAAGTTTTATACCAACAAGATTGCTGATTAAAGTTCATTTTTCTATTCATTAAGTTTTCCATGCAATTATTTCCCACAAGTTAATTATAATCCGTGGAAATCTGCCTCCGCCTCTCCATAGAAAGGCAGCCTTAATTAATAGTTGCCAAAATCAACTAGCCAAGAGAAATAGTTATCGTATTAAAAGTTAAGTATACATTCGTTAAAAAGATTTAAGTTGGTAAACAGTTGGTGGAGTAATTCCTAAAAAAAATTATAAATAGAAAGAATATAATGTTTATCAGCTGGTAATATATTTTAGAATGAAATAACTAAAAGTAAAACTTATTTATAATAAAGCAAACAAAAACCAAACCTACCTTCAAGGGTTTTTATTTATCTTTTAGGCCCGACTGAGTTTAACTCAAGCAATCTTTCATCTTTTCCATTGAGTGGCTATCCAAAGTCTTGATGTAAACTTGATGCCATCCATGAAGCAACCTTCAATTAACTAGGCCCACAAGAATAGCCTGAATGGTGGGCTCGTTTGGTGTCCACTGGGTCGTCACCAATTAGGTGACGATGACTGTCACACCGGGCAGCGCCTTAATGAGATGACGATGACACGATCAGGTCGGGGCGTTTTTTGGTCATTCGACTGGCTGAAACTGTTGCTATTGGCAAAACACTTGACCTTCCTGTACAAGTGTCGTTAAGTCTGGGTACACAGAAAGTAATTTTTATATTTTTAGTGATCAAAGACTAATTAAAATATCAGAAATCTCTTTGATTTCCTTGATTCCTTCCTTTGATTCCCCTAGAAGATGGCTTGTAAACCCTTTTAAAAGGTCACAGTAACCACTTCTCTCTACTTCTTTATATATTTTCCCCCTCTTTTATTAAGGAAATAATTTCCTTTAAAATTAAACTTGCAATTTAAATATTAAATAAAAAATTAACATGCTTTTTTTATCTGCAAAGGCAGCCCACAAAGACAAAGTAAAGTAGGAGTCATGAATTTTTATGATCAGCGGGAACTCCCCTCTGGGATCTTCATTCTGGGATCTCCTTGCTGTCAGTGGGATGCTCCAGGAATTCCCCTTGAATTCGTGGAGGCTTGAACCTTTTCAAGGTTCTCGTTCTGCGTGCGGTGTACGTGCCAAGTGCACGTAGACCTGTCCCATCGGAGGAGCCAAGGGACAGGCGGTGGTGGTGGTGGCAAATCGATTAAGGAACGATTATAATTACCAGCGTCTAGTCGCGGTGTTCCTTGCGTCAGTTCCTGTGACTGTACAAGATCGTGATAGCCGCTTTGGATGCACCTCCGATCACGTAGTCCAAAGTCAAACCAGTTGGCGCCTGTGAACAGATGCTAACCTCCACCACGTCCACCGCATCCTCTGCCCACGAAGATGTGATAATCTAGTGACTTAGATGACAAATAATGGCAATCGTAATGATGGTTGCATTAGCCGTTACCATTTCCATTTCCCATTTTCATATGAATTTGCATTTAAGTTCGTTGCAGCACGAAGGTAAAAAAGGGTCAAATAATCAGGTGGGTGAAAGGTGAGTCCCACAGCCAAGATACTCCACGTGGGAGTATTATCTGACGGACTTTATATTGCCTGAGATACATTTTAAAATCAGCCTTTGTCCGCATTAGTTACCATCTTTTCTCTAACCGCTAAGATACATATTTATTTTAGCACAATTTACGATTATTGGGGCTGCTACTATTATGGGTAGCGTTACCTTTTTATAAAGAAAATATTAGTGTTTGCCTGTAAATTACTTGGTTTATATATAACACATTAGAAATAGTTCTACAAAATCAATATTTAATATTAAATTGTCATTGGGATTTATTTTTAACTATTAAGATATATATTTATTGTATTTATTAATAGGAATTTATATATAAAAGGAAACTATTAAAAAAATTATTCTTTGTTTATTATCTCGTACAGAAATTGTAGATTTTACTATTTGAAGATATGGTAAGCATCAGAGTAACAGGAAAAATATACTCATACTTCAGAAAGTAAGTGCTACTTAAGATACTTCTAAAAAAGAGGATAAACAACTTAAATAAATGGAAATTACACTCCAACTTGTGCTTACAAAATTTACTCGAGAAAAACAAAACCAAAATAATTTCTTGGTAAACTTTAGAAAAGTTTAAACTTATTTTTAATGACTCACTGGCTGTTGGATTTATTTTCAGACTACTTCACTTGACATCAATTATTGAGAGAGCCAAGTGCGAGAAATATATAAATATATAATTAGGCTTTAAGAAAATATTTCCATAACTAACAGAAACCTCAAAATTTACATCATCTCTGAGTGTGAATGGAAGATTTCCTTCGTTGATGTTTGTCAATGTCACACAGATAATTCCATAAAAGTTGCCCATCAGAAGTTAATTGAAATGCAATTTGGTTTTTTTTCGTATTTATTTTTATTTGTAAATATTTATTTTGTTTTTTTTGTTTTATTTGTCTCGCCATTTTTGTTTTTTTAATTTTTTTTTGTGAGACGAAGAGCCTATTTTGTGGTCGTTTATATTCAAATTTTTGTGTGTTTTTGTATCTTAACTTATGTCGTACCGTGCTAAGCTGCTAAATACCTAAACCTACAGAAATGACGATATTTTGGAATGAGTGAGTGTCTGACTGAGTGTGAGTGTGAGTGTCTGCTGAGTGTTAACCATTGCGGTGCAGTGTGATATAGATAGTGATAATGATAGAAATAGAATAGGTTTAATTTAAAAAAACGATTATCGACTATGTCCCGCCCTCTGGTGCTCCAGATACATAGATGCAAGATTAAGTGACGATCCTGGATCCGCGATCCACCCTCCCTCCCTCGATAACAGCTGTGATTCCTAGGCGCACTTCGACTTGGACTTCTTCATCCGCTCGCCCTCGTTCTCGTTCTCGTCCAGCTTGGCGCTCTCCGTGCTGCTGGACTCGGCATCGTACTCCAGCTCTGGATCGGGGACCTCGGCATAGTGGAAGTGGCCCACCATTTGGGTGGCAGCCACCTGGGCAGGATCCTTGCCATCCTTGCCCTCCTGGGAGGCATGCGTACCATCGCCGTACTTCTCGAGAGTGCGACGCACCAGCTCCTTGGATGGCTGCTTCATGTTCCAGGCCCAGCCCAGCTTGCTGAAGCCATCCAGCACCATGGTGGTGAAGTTGACGGTGTAGTTGCCTAGCTCAGCTGCTTTGTAGTCCCAGGGGAAGACGTGGTGATAGTTGTGCCATCCCTCGCCCATGGCCAACACGGAGACATAGATGTTCTCGCTGGGCATGATTCGCCTGAGGAAGAGAGAAGAGCGTTGGGAGAGTTAGATCAATCTTACCGAATTGATTATTTTTGCATATCAATTAAACCATAAAACTCTCTCACAAGTCTAAGCTCATTTCGTGACTATAAACATAAAATTTAAGCTTCATAATCTGGTTTTTGTGAGAGGTTTGTCTTTCAACTAAGTTCTGCTAGTTTTAGTTAAAAGAAAATAAGTTTAAATTACTTCACAAAGAAGAATTACCTGAAATATTTAATCTACATTTTTTATTTGTAATTATTAACCTTTCTCAGCTACTTGTTCTATTTATAAATTTACTATTTCGAAGGTGTTAACCATGTGAGTTCTTTTTTAAGCAGAGTCATCAAAATGTTTTAAAAATACTATAAAAAACCATGAGAAAACTAGTAATACGACTGACCTACACTATTCTGGAAAGGTATGTTAACAATGACCTGCATTCACTGCTCTAAAATAAAGCTTACATGTCAGCATCTTATTGGCATAATATTTATATTTTTCATAGCCCAAAGTATACACTCACTTGTCATATGGACGGGATCCCCACATGTGGGCGGCGCTGTTCACCGACCACGTAAAGTTCAGGCTGCTCACGTAACGGAAGAGGCACTGCTGGATGAAGGCCAGCGTCCAGGTTTCGCCCCAGCAGTAAACCGGGATAACAGTGGGCAAAATGAAGCAGAAGAAGGTCTTCAGGGGTATGAAGTACTTCTGGTGGAAGCGAATCACGGGATCATCCAAAATATCAGTCATATCGATCTGGCGACCACGACGCAGCACATCCGGATGCTTCAGCATCATGAGCCAGCCCACATGGGCAAAGAAGAAGCCACGGTTGGCATTATGCGGATCGGCATCCGTCTCCGAGTACTTGTGGTGTACCCGATGATCACGCACCCAGTCGTACAGGGTATTCTGGAAGGGAATATTAGGGATTAATCCAAAAGGTTTCACATAATTTTTCCCCAGTGCAGCTAGAGTCGCCTCTGGGAGCTTCCGAATCTCCCACAGACAGTGCCTTTTGTGGGTCAGCGGGGCTCATTTAACACGTCATTAAATTTGATAGTTCCTCTTAATCTTCAGGTCGCTCAGTGCTCGCATTGTACTGTATCTTTCTCAGTAGTTGTAGCGCTTAATCGCTGCGGCCATTAAATAAGACAAATGTATCTGCGAGATACTCGAACACAAAGACAAGACTTTTGCTGCTGCTGCTGCCGCTGCTGCCCCGAGTAGTTTGAATTGTCAATTTTTACAGTTTGTCAGCGGCGACAGGCATTAAGTTGTTATAGTTAATGATGCAATTAATGTTAATTGCATTACAGCCACCCGAAAAAAAACAACAACAAAAGAGCGACAAAAAACCAAACCAAAGGTGGTGCGTCAAATGAATTGGCAAATTGCGGACGAGTCTGCAGGTGGCATTCACCATCCCTGAATATAAATCACATTGTCCGGCACTCACCTGTCCGGCCACGCAGTAGCAGACCATCAGAATGGACCGCAGCACCGGGTTGGCCTTGTAGCTGCGATGGGTCCAGAACCTGTGGGCTCCGGCCGTAACTCCAAATCCAGCCACGCCGCCAACGAAGAATGCTGAAGAAGAGTCAGAAATATAATTGTAAGTGGTGGGCTATAAAGTGTGTCTTGCGTGCTAATTGGATGCGAGATGAAAAACCCGAAATTACATTTCCGCAAATTGAGCTATTCGAGGCTGGGTGCTAATTCCCCCAACAAACAAATGGAGTATAAAAGAGAGACCCAAGAGACCGCACAAGGTCTTTGGTTTTAGGGGGAACTATTGGATGCGGTGAATGACTGATCACGATTCCGGCAATCATCAGAAATATGCGAATCACCCGAATCCGGGCACAGACTCGGCTGCCATTAGTTCCTCAATTAGAATATGCAAAAATGCCATTGTCACCCCATCATCCCATTGAATCGGGTAAATTGTAATTAGAAGTAATGATCGCAGCATCATTACACCTGCAAAGGGGGGACTTTCCGCATCACCTAATCGAAGAGGAGCTATGCAGGCATGCTCCCCAGCCCCAGCGAACATTTCGGCATCCCCCACTAATGAACTATTAACGATTTCTCTGAATGGGAATTTCATCGATCGATCGATTGATTGGTGGAAAGATTAACCTCCACCACACGTTGCGACAGAAACCAGTTCCGCCTTACCAAAAAAATAATAACAATTAAAGGCCGCCGAGTGCGGAAATGATCAAACTTAACATTGGTATGCCCACAAATGGGTGTTACCTAAGCATTTTGACTGAATTGTAGATCAAAGAGCGAACTGTGAGTTACTTAAGAAAGATATGTGTAACATTTAAATAAAATAAAATAGATAATAAATTAAATATAAATAATATAAAATACACATTCCTTCTGCTCTTTGTTTTAGCCTTATTACAATTACATTTAAATATTTTTCGGTTGTTATTTGAACCGTATTTTCTATTTGAATATTTGAATTGCAAATTAAGTGCAGCTCCTGGGGCCAATGCATGGTTCAAGTTCAGATTATTTTACAGTCTTACTTTATTTTATTGCAGCTGAAATTAGATTTCGAGTTGACTTGCAGATCGCTGAATAATCGCTAGGACTGCATTACATATTCCTATATTGATCCCACGAGTGGACGAAAACAAATATGCGCCCCTGAGTCCAAAATAAAGTGCGTTGACTTCGGCTTGGCTTTATATAAATGTTAGTTAATTTTTTTTTTTGGCCAGCTTCATTAGCGCCCAATGTTAAGACGCTTATGTAAGTCCCCTCGTCCGCTTTTTCTCTGCCCGTTTTATCTCCCTTGAAGTCTGTCGAATTTAATCAATATCTTAAGGCTGGACACGACAATTTTCGCCATCTACAAAACCGGGCAAAAGATGATAATTCCCTGGGAGCATCTTTAGGCGCTGCACGTTCGCCGGGCAATTTGCCAAAATATTTACGAGCTTCGACGCCCCAAATAGGGACATCGTTCAGGGCAAGGATACTCCTGGTATTTTTTTTTGCATTATTCAGAGCCTGTCCGACCGCACAATGTGCAATAAATATTGAAAATGACTAGGTATTAAAGGCATTTTTCGCTGTGCTGCCATTAAGAGGGAAGTACCCAAGTACCCCGAGCATCGTATGCTCTGGTAATTCCAATGAAAACGAAATCGGTTACCCGAGGATCCCCATTCCACCTCAGACGGCTCTTTTCAATGTCAACTTATTTTTTGCTTTGCCCTGCTCGCATGTGTAGTGCTCATAAATCGAGTCAGTGTTTACCAAGCGGATAAATCATCTTTTTTCTTACGAAATCTGTGACTTTGGACCAAGTTCCGCGCAGTTATAGTAAGAAGGGATGAGGTACAGCTTGAATATCAACGAAATTTGTAAGTCAAAAATCTAGAAATTAAATGGGAGAAGAAGATAGATTTCTTGATCAATTTCACCATGAATTATATGAATTTTTAGACATTTAAATTGAGTTCCAAAAAGCAGATTTCTAAGCATAATGAAGATCAAGATTAGGGAGTGTTCACAGCTGCAGAATGACTAATGAAAACCCCACCATTAATACAGTTCGAGATATTTGATTAAATTATTATATCAAATTACATATTTTTATACATACTATTTAAATTCCCTAAATTTCTAGCCAAGGCTGACTATTAAGTTCGAGGTTCAACGACAGTGGGGCTGATCTGTCAAAGACCTAAATAAATTTGTGTCAAGCGATTCTTATTTCCATTTCGCGCTCTTTCTTGCTCTCTTGGCCGCGTATTTGGCCCAGCACGTTTTGTTCTTTTCATTTTTGATTTATATTTTTGGTTTTATTTCCGAAATTTACCTGTGTCAGTCAAATTTTTGTGCTGAGACTGAAATTGCATGCCAGCCGAAAGCGAAGAAAACTGAAGACTCGCGACTCGCCTCAACAACCAAAAAGCTATAGCCAATGAAAGATATTTCAACACTCAGACTTTTAACAAAAAGCAGAAGCTGAAGGGCAGCTGGAGTAGGAGGGGGGTTACATGGTAGAGCAAGTTGTTAAACAGTAATCAATTAAAGGCAATAACAAGGGGACGCGTTTTGTAATGGCCCAAAGAAATGAAACGCCAACGGGGGCTTTTGGGCGCAGGGCGCGCTAAATTGCAAATAATTGTTGGGGCAACACTCCGAAGGGGAGTGGAAGCTGTAAAGACAACATCATCATTATCATCAGCGACACCATCCATACACCAAAAACACTCGGCGAAAATTTAACCTATTTAGCTATTTCAGATTTACAGGCTTTAAAATAAACTCCAACAATTCAATTTTAGTTGAAATTAATTCATTTCTTGGTCTTAGTTATGTTACATTTTCTACAATTTGAATTTAATATGAGACCATTTTAATATATAATATTTAATTTGGAATTTAAACACACAAATTTTAAATAAAATCCCAAATAACAAAAAGAAATATATGTCTTCCTTTCAATCGAAAGAACTTCCAATGAATCTGATGGATAAATTTTCTAATTTTGTAAACGAATCAAAATCCAATGATAACTGATCATCATAATTTTCTCTCAGTGCCATAAATCTGTGGTCAGCATCGATCAGAGATGACTCTTTGTTTCCACACCTTTCCCCATCCACCAGCGGCCACCTCTTTCCCGGCTCTCGTGGCGATAGAAAGAGAGAGTGGGCCACACATTACGCAATGCCGGACCGGATGGGATGAATGGGTTGGATGAGTTGGACGATGGCCCGACCACACCACGTATGACCCCGATAGATTCGATATACTTACACCATATGGTGGTATACAGGTTAAGCTCGTGCAGCGGATAGGTGAGCAGGCAGACGAGGGCCGCCAGATGGAGCAGCGAGATCTGGATGACTTTGTCCCACTTGAGCGGGGCCTTGAACTGAATGCCAAAGACGCGATCGCCCACAAAGGTGCGCGTGTACTCCTGCAGATTGATCTGATCCTTGGGCACGTGCTCCACAATATCCTTGGGGATGACGCCACGCGAGGACTGCGAGTCCTGCCGGGGTGGTGCGAATTTGGGGCGCGGCGGCAGCTCCGGTGAGGAGTCCTCGCCGCGACGCACCTGCTGGGCATCGCCGTTGGCCTGGAGCTTGGAGCGTCGGGCCAAAAGCGGCGGAGGACTAGCATCGCCCGAAATGGCTGGCGTTTTGCTGCACACTCGCTCCGAGGTCGAAAGGTGACCCATTTTCGTTGGCTTCCTTGGCTGGGGCTTGGCTTTTGCCGGCGGAAACCGCGTTTCGTAATGCCGCGCAAACACTCTGAACTTTCTTCACAGCTTCACACTCACACACCGCACAAGAGGCCTTAATTGCCGCAGTACTACTTCGTTCGCAGGGCCTTGGGACTGGAGCCTGTCTCTGGCGGAGTTTTGCTTTCTTAGAGACACACTGTCGCGGGATCGAGTCGTTTCGAGGGCTTTCCTTGGCTGTTTTTTTTCCTTCGCGTCTAACGAACTCACCGCGACGCCGTTCCGTAGACAAATGATCGTAGCCAAAAGTTTAAGTTCCTACCTATGGCCGCTCACCTGGGCAGAGCTGCAAGCTGCTATGCCGAAGCCAACTGCGACTGAGGCAGAGACAGAGCCGGAGACGGAGACGGTGACTAGCTGACTGATTGACCGACTGACTGACGACGGAGTTCCGACGCACAAAGGTAAGGCGAAGAAAGAAATGGAGAGACAACGGGCAAGAAGGCCAAGATTATGCCACCACTCACACACTCGCACACGACCAACCACCTGTAACCGCCATCGATCTTCGGCTCCGACTTTGGCTTCGCACCTGCCTTCGGCTGTGGCATATAGCTTCCACTTCGGCTTTCGTTCGTCGCAGAATCAGCAGCGCTGCCGGCGCGATACCTCGAATTTACGCGAAATGTGTGGGGCTTTGGGTGTCATGCATCAGTAGGTCAAACTTTGTCTCCGCGGTACACCTCAAGTCGCACTCGGGGCTTAGGAAAGACCCGGGGAATGGCCACATTCACTTATGTTATGGCTTAAACAGCCGTAATTTTCGTGCTGCTTTCCCCATAAATAAACCCAGAGCGGTGTTACGCGAAGAACACTATTTTACTTCCTCAAATTAAATTTAATTGCGAGATTTGAATGCTGTTGAGGTCAAGAGATCAATGATGATATGGGACCTCTTGGGATTGTATTATTTATGAAAGGGAAATAAGGGTTTTTTTGTAACTGGTTTTATCTGGTCTACAAAGAAATCATAGATAAGATCAAGGTTAGTATTTGAAAACTATTTGTGCAGTTGAAATATTCTTTTAAGCAGCAATTATTAAAATGCAATAGGATTCAAAACTAAGCTTCTGATTCGCTATTTAATTCCCAACTTACACAGTACCACAAAGTCTGCAGCCATATTTGCAATAACAAATGTATGTTGATTCTTATCCAACCCACCAGACACCTCATTCGCACCTTCTCAGCTCGTCTTGACCAATGCTACGCTAGTGAGGTGACCGCCAAGAAGACTGCCGGCACTCCTCGTCCATTACTCATCCGAGTTTTTCAATCAGAGACGCTTAGGCGGTTCTAATTGCATTTGCAACATTTAAATTTCGATTAGCTATGTGATTCAATGTGCCAATTGGTGGAGCTACACAATCGCAGTGTTAATCTTTTGTTGCCAAGGCCCTAAAACCCCAATCCCCGTTAGATTCTGGATTTTAATGAAACCTTATCCACAGACAAACACACCTTTCAATTCCGGCGATTTCTTTTTCAAACGCAGTCAGCGGATTCTGCCATTCTGCTGCCCATTTGCATACCCACAATCTCTCCTTTTGCAAGCCCAAGATATTTATTGAAAAATAACAAAAAAAAAACACTAAATCGATTCCAGTCATATCATCTCTTAACTGGGCTTCCACTCATCTCCCCGTGTGCCTGTGTGCGTGGTGTTGACCAAAGTCAAAAGCCGTTCGATGATCATGAAGTTCAGCCCAGCAGCCGAAAAACCAAAAACCCCAAAAACAAAAATCTGAAGACTGGAGACTGGAGAAAGAGTGGGGAAAAAGGGGAACCGGAGACGCAAGACTCCAGACCGGAGACCCACTGAAGACGAGAGTTGCTTTCTCTTTATGTAACCGCGGCGACAGAAACAGAAACCGAACTTAATTAAATCCAAAAGCAAAAGCAGCGAACCCGCGGCGAAATAAAACCGCCGGCCAAAAGGAAGCCCTTGCCCTGGCCCCTCGTAAAATGTGTGTTTACAGCTCCCCAATCTCGAAACTGCCAACCGAATCTTCGTCTGAATCCGAATCTGCGAACGTTCACAGTGTCACGCGACTGAACCCTTTGATCTCGACCCACTGTGAATGCACTAAAAAAATGTATTTCTTTTGGGGGAAGAAAATTTACTAAAATAATAAAAGAATTTATATTTTTATAGTTTACATTTAGAGCTTGTACAAAAATTTAAATTGCGGACAAAAAAAAATATATCTTAGCTTTCTTTGGACTTATGGATTTCGAATTTCAATTTTTAAATGCTTCAATATTTTAAATAAAATTTGTCTCTTCATAATTTCTATAAATAATTAATACCAGAGCTTTTCACCTCATAAAACTCTTTCTAAATTTTAAAATAAAACGATTTCTCACCTTTTTGAAAGTTTAAGTCAATATTTTAACACGCAAATCCATCAACTTAAAGATACTTTTTTGTTCAAGTGTCTGAATAGATAGATGAATGGCGTTGAACTGTGAAGGTATCTGCAAGATGCTGCTGATGAGGTGCTGATGTTGTAAGCTCCGGCCATTAGCCAATTATGCAAAAGGCACAGAAAAACGCTTGGAAATTGTCCGGAGTATGCTTTGTTTATAAACAAACAGCCAAACTCTGAGCCATTGGAAACCACTTTGATATATTGCGCAGCATCTCTTTTCGCACCGTCAGCGTTTTATATGAGCTCTCGGTGGCTTCAGGGTTCTGGCCCGAAAAAGTTCCCCGAACAAAGCGAGCTCTCTATTATTCAGTACTCAAATATAAATATCTTTTAAGCCCAATTGCTTCCCCGTTCCACTGTTCTTGGCCGCACGCTCGAAAGGCAGCCATTCATGCGCAAGAGACTTTAATTTGCCAGCGATTAGTCCATGAATTGTTGGCACTTTTTACCAAATTTCAGCAGGGTCTGACCCCACAGCATCCAACACACCTGTCCGAATCGAACCTGGGCTTTGGGCTTTGGTCCATGTAGTAGCCACAGTCATAGGCCATAGGTATTTCACAAGCCGCCTAGTCAACACCGATTTTGCGTACTTCACGTATTTGTGCAACCTTCAACTGTCGCTCAGTCGGCTTATGGAAAACAAATTAACACTAAACAAAGCGCAGAACGCGACGCGACTGCAATTTGCCACAGAGCGGAGCGGATCACAGATCTCGAATCTCAAATCTGCCACAGCACAAATGGCGCTGTAGTGAATAGGGATACACTGACAGAAAGTGAAGAAATTAATTGTTGTTTAAGCTTTTCTTTGATAAATATTAAAACAATTACAAAACTATAGGTACTAACTTAAGAGACTTTGATTGAAAACCTACCTTTAATTGAATTTTTTATTATACGCAAGAGGCACCAAAATCTTTTTAATTTAAAGACAATAAATGAATAATTTATTATAAAAATATATAAAATTTATAAACATTTTCGTATACCACATAATATCTGAAAACATTTCTGACCTCGAAAATGATCCCTAGAATAAGAAACAAAAGACTTAGGCAACGAACTTGAATAGGCAGAAAGGGAACGAAAACGCCATCAAGCGGCCACAATTGGAACTACAGCTTGTGGGCGAGGGGGGAAAGAGCGCGATGGATTTGCTTTTTCACTCTCTTTCCCTTTTAAGTACTTTTGCCACCCAATTAATCTTTTTGGGATCAGAAAATATTTCAAGTGTGACAGCTTTTAGCAGGCAAATTCATTAGTAATCACTTCAGAGAGCTGGGGTCATTAGGAATTGGTACAAGTGGCCGACTCGAATGTGAGTCAGTGGAGTTGCGTTGAGTGCGGAATGCTCAGACCCAGCCGCGTATTACGAGGTGTCGAAGGGGTGGAGTTATTAGAAGGGCTCGAGACCAGAGTCTTTAGCATCGATCGATGTGATCCAAGTCAGGCGTGCAGTTTGCCCAAACCAAGTTTAATGAGCAAACTTTGCGTTTCAGAACGGGGGGCTGGATAAAAAGGCTTCTGGGCAGCCACTGGGGCACTGAGTGCGTAGTCAATATTGACGAATCAATCAGCGACACAGCCACTGGGCACACATTGCGTATGAGTAATAAAATCATCAGGCGCAACCCATAAAACAGGCGAAAAGCACCTGATGATGCCGCCCATATGTATGTATGTAGCATATAGTATGTCCACTTCCACATCGGATCCCGAAAGCCAACCGATCATGGGAAAGCAAACGAAGCGATTGCCAAACCAATTGGCATTTGTAAACAATCCGAAATAGATAGAGGCGGGCGAACTCGAATTGGAGACATGCACTAAGAGAAATGGGGTAAAAGGTGGGAAACTCATCGCTAATATTGACGAGCATCAACTCTAATGGTATTTTAGCCAAATTTTGGCTTCTATATCTTTATATTCTTACTAAGATTTCACAAATGATTGTAAATTTAATGTGCTGAATTATAGATCTTTCACAATCTTAAGATTATGTTTATCTAACTTTTATTTTATTGGATTTTAACCTCGATTTTATATTTAGATTTCAAAAGAAACCCATAAAAATATAAATATTATAAAGCAAACATCATAAAAATCATGCGATATTATCAGAAATTATAATTCGTAATCATTAAATGTGAGTCCCATTTTTTTTGCTGTGCATATGCATATGAAAATGCATAATTAGGCCGAGCTGTGATTTGTAAGCTTGTTTGTTTTCTGTTGGGCAACCCCCAGGCCCCGCCAAGTGCATCCCGCCACGCCCACTCACGGGCCTCCCACTTCCACATCCAATTCCAACCCACCAAAAAATACCTCGCAGTTGGAACTGCACCTCTGTTTACCAGGTTTTTATGCTGTCCAATAATTAGGCCCTGAGTTTACTCTACCCCCGACCCTCCGATTTGTTGGCGGTTAATTTATTTTTACGACTGCGGCGGCCATTTGTCGCATCAGTTTAGTGGATGCCGGATGGTGCAATATACGAATAAATATAAACAAAATAAAATAAAGCAAAAGAAAAGGCCCCAAGTAAGCTAGTTAATTTTAGCTTTTAACATTTCAAACAGCTGCAAATAACTACAAACTAAAAACAATAAGCAAATACCATAAGAAGTTGCTTAATTATAAATTTTAAATTGATATTTCGAAAACACTATATTTACTAAAATTATTCTCATATGAAATATCATTAAAATTACCCTCAGTATGAAATGCAATATTTTCCTTAAAATTTACATGAACTTTTCTCTGTTGAGGAAATGATTGGTGGGCAGGGCATTCTCCTCCAGCTGCACCTCCTCCTCAATGCACTCGACGATCGGTCGACCCGTTTCCACTGCCTTTGTGAGTCCTTGACGCACCACCACGGATCCAATTGTCTTCAAATCCTTGGCCCAATCGAGGGCGGCAAAGACACGAATCACGGCTGAACCAATACCCGAGGCATAGTCACCAAATTCACCACTTTGGTAGTCCCGGGGAAGAAGGTAATGATACTGCGGCCAGTAACTCTTCGTGATCACGAAGATACTGTTTGAATCCGTTGGCTTAAATCCCTTGTGAATGCTCCAGATGAAGTGGGAAGAGTGCACCAGGTTGCCCAGATTGATTACAATGAGGCTGCGCAGCCAAAAGCCCACAAACATGGAGGCGGATATGGAGTCCCCAAAGTACTGGAAAGGTGTGTTAACCGAGAGCAGAACATTGAGGAATATATACAGCAGGACATAGAAACTGTAAGAGAGAAGAGAATATATTAATCAGATAAATAAATAAAAAAGAAGGCACGACTACCCACCGCTTCTGAAACATGACAATGGCATCGCTCTCCAGATCGGACATATCAATATCCTTGAGTAGCTCTTCCTGCTGCGGCGAGTACTTCAGCAGACCGCCTCGCACCTGGGCGTACATGAAGCTGTGCTTGCTGTAGAAGGGATCCTCGTCCTGCTGGAACTTGGCATGGTGTAGTCTATGGGCCTGCACCACACTGTAGATGGAGCCCTGAATCGGTACAAATAATCCAAAATATAAAGCTTAACCGGTTAGGTTTATGTCTTAGCTGAGAGCAACTATTAGCTTTTGTCCAGAGGCGTCGCTAAAACTAACCTGACCGGCCGTTGACTGGCAGAGCATGAGGAAAACCCTCAGAGGTTTGGAGGCCGTGAAGGTCCTGTGCGCCCACAACCGGTGCACACCCACTGTCACGCCCATGGTGCCCAAAAGAGTGAGGAGAGCGGCTGCAGAGAGAGTGTGGAGGCCACAAGGTCACCCGAAAATCCAATTGTTAAGCTGCACGTGGAGCTGATTAACCCGGCGAACTCACTAAACAGAATCGTGGCCCACGAAGCGCTGGTCAGCAGAACGTAGATTCCATAGATACCGAGGATATTTAAGTGGATATAGAAGAGGACCACTGGCCAGATGGCATCGCGCTTCTTGTGGGAGGAGTCCCCGGTCTGATTCTGCTCCTTTACCTTAGTCTGCTCCATTTTTAATCCAATTAATTCCTTTATTCCAATTCGTAATCCCTACTCGCGATCGTACCGTCGTCCACGGCGGTTTAGAGGCTACTAAATCCATGTCGTAATTACGAAATTCAATGAGGCGAAAGTACGGATTTTACATACAACAAAAAATAGGAATTGCATATGCATGGACCTCGGCGAGGTTTAAATTAAAAGGTGGGTTAATATAAAACATAGTTTATTGACCCGAAGGTAAGTAACGAAAGCAACGACGGAGGACCAGCGTCCCAGCACTGAAAACGAGGGGCATCAACGCAATACCGAATGGAATTTATCATAAATAACCGGATTAGTTAAATGAATTAAATCCCCCAATCCTCTGTCCATTCGGTAGTTACGACTCCCCTTTTTTTCGGCTTACAATACATGGATCCTATTGATCCGAGATGGGGATGGACACATGGGTATATGGTAAGGTTATAAGGCATGCATGGCTTGGTGACTTGGGTGCTGCTACAAACTTAATACTATGAAACCACAGGCTGATACGCTGGCTTAGTTTTGCATCTTGGCCAGCTCCACGAGGTCTTCGCAGGGAATGTCCTTGTCCCCGAAGCCCCACACCGAGTCTTTGTGCGCAAAATCGTCGCTCAGGAAGCGGGTGCCATCGCCGCACTTCTCAGCTCGCCTCAGGACCATGTCCTGGGATACCGATTTCCCTATAAATGAAGAGTAAAATTAGCTGAATTCTCTAAGGCATCATGGTTTACACTCACTTCCTTTGGCCAGGCCCAGCCAGGCGCAAAAGTCAATGAAGCCGGTGGTGATGTTAAGGCTGTAGTTGCCGAACTCTCCCGTCTTGTAGTCCCAGGGGAAGACGTGGTGGTAGTTGTGCCATCCCTCTCCCATGGCCAGCAGGGAGACAATGGGGGCCTCAACGGACATGATGTTCCTGGAAGATGGCATTTATATAAGTCATTTCTCATCCCAAAAAGTACAGTGATCTCTCTTACTTGTCGTAGGGCTTGTTGCCATACATATGCGCCACGCTGTTCACAAAGAAGGCCACGTTGAGGGTCCAGGTAAAGCGCATGTTAAAGTTAATCCAGAAGGACATAAAGAGGTCCTCGTTCCAGAAGTACCAGGGCACAGCCACCGGCAAAATGATGGAACAGAGGGCAAAGAGCGGGATGTAGTACTTCCGCTGGAACATGCATACAGCGTCCGCCTCCAAGTCTGACATGTCAATAACCTTGCGCTTGGCGATCACCTTGGGATGGGGCGTGAGGAATAGCCAGCCCACATGGGCGAAAAAGAAGCCTCGCTTGGCATTGTGCGGATCAGCATCCGTCTCTGCAAACTTGTGGTGTATCCTGTGGTCCAGCGCCCAGGTGTAGGCATCTCTCTGCAATTACAGGATTTATTAGATTTCTTTTGAAACAAGTTGAGTTGATTTTATAAAAGAATAACTCACCTGACCAGCAATAGAGAAGGCAAAGGCCAGCAGAATCCTCAAAGGCAGCGAGGCCGTGTATGATTTATGCGACCACAGGCGATGGGCTCCTGCCGTAATACCAATTCCGGAGACCCAAACGGTGACCACAACTGAAAAAAACAAAACAGCGAACAGTCAGTTGTCATTGTCTAAATAAACAAACAATCCCAAACAGACTTATAGTACATATATGTACATAATATATACGCATATATATATATGGCCAACCGAATAGTTGGCGCTGGTGACGCTTCTCGCTTGATTTGCTCAGCGGATGACACAACGCCGGGCTCTAAATATATCTATTTATTCCCCGTTCTGTGCTCTTCGCTCTCCGTTTCTTCGAGGTGGCCCATTTGGGAGGCCTCCCGCGGGGAAATCTGTCCCGCTTCGATCACCATTTGAATTGGAACGAGCCAAGAGCAATTGAGGCGTTCGTTAACTTCAATTGAAAATTGTCACCGGTCAAAGTTCAGAGCAACCGGCAACCAATATGCATATAACCTTATGGTGGTTTACCTATTATGAAACGTTAATTCTAATGTGTGTGTCACCCAAGACCCTCTAAATATTTTTTAAAAATTCCCAATGCTTTTATCAGCTTATAAACTGTTTGCCAAATTAAGTATTTTGTATGTTTAGTATTAATGATTTACTATTTAATAATATAATCATCACAAATATAGCTAAAATCACTCATTATTATACATCCCATTCCCCTCTTTTATCCTATAAAAATCTCCCTGCCATATCTATCGGTTACATCAGCTTCTAGTTACTTGTTCCAACTAATTTAAACTGGCCCAGTTAAGAGCCATGGGCGTTAGTTACAAAATAGCTAATAGCCGTCGTGTATCTGAACCCTGTTTGCATGTTGGCAGATGCAATTACCGCCTGGGGGGTTGTACATCATTTGTCCCCCCCAGATGTTAATTATGGCGGCATTCAATGGACAATACAGTGGACACTCACCCCAAAGGAATGTGTAGAATTTTGCGTAGAACAGCAAGTACACGCCGTATAGGGCGCCGACATGCAGGAAGGTCTGGGCGCCAAGATCCGGCCATCTGATCTGCGGCCGGTACTCCTCCTCCTCCTCTGTTGACTCCTTCAACTTCTGCTCCTGCTCCTGCTGCAACTTGGCCTTCTCTATTTCGTTCTCCTTGTAGACGGCATTGGCCTCCTTGTAGCCTAGATTGTCGTCATCCAGATCTGTGTTGGTATGCTTGCCTCTATGCCTAAGCTCTGCCTCACTGGCGACGCTGGTGGTGGTACTGCGGTTTCCGTTTCTGTCCAGGGTGCAGGATCCGTTACAGTGGCCGACAGCCTGCGGCTGAGTCTGCCCGGGAATGGGTGATGAAAGGCACATGGCGAGGTCTGTGAATGGATGAATGTAAAGGGGTTTAATATTTTTCGTCTTTTAGGGCTAGAGAGTACAGCCATTATTTATTAAAAATAATGTGGGACTTGGGAATCTTCGATTCTAAAAGACACAAAGTTGACAAAAGGGGCAAAATTTATGTGATTTTACTTATTTCAGATTCAGCATTATAAAAGTATTTTAAAAATCTAAAAACAAATTCAAAAAATACAAAGCTCTTTTTAAAGTATATCACGCATACGCAGTGTTGCCATTTTGTGTATAATTAGCAAGTTAATTAGCTTATTTTTTTGTATTGCTGAGCAGTGACTAAGCATTCCTAACTTATCTCCAAATAAGCTCTCCCAGATTATAAGAGTTCTCTGAACAAACCAAAGAAGCCACCATTGATAAACTATTAGTAATGCCAAAGCACACAATTCAGGGCTAATAGTGTTTTCATGATGTAAATATTTGCAGATCAACAGTCATCTGAGACTAGTTATTGCCCCCAAAAAGAGCCAGAACTTTTCTTGCCGTGCAATCAAAAGCAAATCCTCAGATACTCGCTAATTGAACTTTAGGACGGCTATAAGCGCGCACTATTAGCAGGCCTTTCAGAGAGTTTCGACTGTAATTGGTGTGAAATCTGTTGCCAGCCTCACATGCCACGCCCACAGCGCGAAAAAGGTTTGCTCTGGATATTAACAGATATATATATTTGTATACACTATGTACACCAGACACAAGTGTGGACACGGATTCCAGCTTACCGGCAGAGTCAGGGCCAATGCCTTATCGCGGCTTATCGCCTGCCGTGTTGCAATCACCGATCTGCAAGTTCGCACTATCTGGTAAAAAGCAAATAGAACTACACTATATAATTATGGCCACCACAAAAAAAAACACCGTGAGTCATTTGCAGGTGCAGGTGGGCATCAATTTGCTTATTCGAAGCTATGTAATTCCCGGCTGGATAGTGTGACACTCGAGTGGCAGAATAAAGGATTCTGGCCAGTCATTCGCACTATCCAAGTGGCTGGGATTTTGGATAGGCAACCCCTAATCTCGTATAACACAGTTTTCTTATCTGCACCCCGTACTCTACCTCCTTTAATCATAAAAACATAACAAATAGGACCCATAAAGTGGCTGTTTGACCATGAAATACCCTTTAATAAAGATGGTTTCTTCTCTTCTTGGTGGTGTTTTTAAGGAAAAATATTATATTTTTAAATAGAACATTAAAAAGTAAATATATAAAAGCGAATGCAGCTTTAAAAATAACTTAAATTTGCTTTCAAACTGTTAACAACTTTAATATCTCAATTGTTATAGTGCTATTGTCTGGTTACACTCAAACTAAATCCATTAACAGACAGGCTAATATAGCATTTGGTAATTGGAAAATATATAGACATGATCTCTGTGCTATAGAAATTTAAATATGTATAAACAACTTAAGGTGGCTGGGCAACCCAAACATTGCCTGGGCTTTTGATTTGGATTTTATTAGAGTGATAATCGAAGGTAATATGCCTTGAGATCTTGCTATAAAAAAAAATTTCAGGGGAGATCAAGCTGTAGGTTTATATATCATTTAATATTTTATTTTATTCAATATCTGGAAGCTATCTCTCTTATTACGACAGATACTGTTTCAGTTTCAAACAGAAATTTAGCTGTTTGTTTGGCGCAAATATTTATTTATTATTCTCCCATCATAAAGTGCCGTTCAGCCTTTGATTTTATTGTTTCCCACTCCCCGCCAAGAAAGCCATATACCTTTGGACTTGGCGTACACTGGGTATAGTCGCCGCCCCCGCAGAACGTTTCCCATAATTTTTCGGAAATTCTCGGTCTGAGGAGGAGGTCGATCCAAACCATACCTCGTGCGTGTGCGGCCAGTGGACTTATATTGCCTCGCTGATAAGCACTGCACACCTGGCACACCTGGCACACATTTTCCATTCCATCTCCTCCTTCTGCTTCTTCTTCTTGTTTTGACCCCCCTGCCGTCCCGCCACTTGATTCATTCAAAGTTTTTCGGGCTAACATCGTTGATAAGAGCCTATCGTCTATTGCAAATACTCGACAACGATTATTGGCATCGTGATTCACTCTCTGTCTGACCCCACCAGGTGTTCCATGGGCCATGAGTAATTGGGGTGTCGAAGAATCGCTCCCCTTACGTAAGTCGGGCAGAGATAAGATTGGCGGGGAATCGGTGGAATCGCAATTTACATATTGATAAAATGGAACCGCACCAGACGGATACGAGGAACACGCCCCGCTTTGCATTCGCATTTCTCATTTAATTAGAAAATTTAGCCACGCAGGCTAATTTGATGTTGGGAACTATTGGGAACGCTTGGTATATGTATCTGGCGACTATATATGGAATATCTGAGCAGACTTCTTGACGAACGCTGTCACAAGAATTGATCAACATTTTCATTGGATGTGAGCACGCGACCGGAGCATGCATAAATTAAATTCCATATTCGGAGGCCACTTCCCGGCCATTTGCCTAATTTCGATATTCGGAGGACGGCACTTGAAGAAATTGTCAAGTGTTTTCCACTTGAAAATAGAGGTTCTAGGAATGACAAGGGAACTTGGAAAGAAAACTAGCCTTAATTTGATAAAAAAAAATATAGTTTAAAATATAGTATCTCGAGACATGCTTTCTGCTCCGAAATTATATTTATGTTAGCTATCATATCATCGTGTTTGCTTTTCTTTTAATTAATTCACAAACATTTTCCCCAGTGTGTCTCGCAACTTGGCAACGCACTGCAACAATCTATTTCGCCCAATAATAAATAATAATAAACAATAAGAGCAGCCGTCGCTCCCCCGTCATTTGGCCCACTATTTTATTGGCATTCGCCCCGTTCGCTCTGGAGTGTTTATATATTTTTTTTTTCGTTTGCGATAAAGCTGACCGCCCATCGAAAAGTTCGGGGTATGTTTCCGAATTTCTCCCTGCTTTTTCTAAACCCTCCTAGACATGGCTAATTGCCTGATGGCTCGCACGTCGCCTATCATCAACTTTACTTCTATATCGTCACTCCCCCGACCGATCCGATTTTAATGCCAAAATGCCGAATTTTATTGGAAAATTTCCACAAAATATAGACGTGCCTGAGAGAGAGGAAAACCTCACTGATTTCCCAGCACTACAAATTAATAGAGCAGCGGCGAGAGATCAAGTATTGCCACTTGTTGCCCAGCTGGCACCTTTAATTGGAGCATTTTTAACGGTCGCGGGGTAATTGAAGGCACTCACTATCTTGAGATAATTCAGGCCAGATCGCAAGTTAACATGAGCAAAATAATTCTTGGAAATATTGTGATACATTATTAAGGTATTAAATCATTTGAAACGACAGGAAAAATATAAAAAGGAATAATAAATGTCTCGCTAGATTTTGTAAAATTTTCAATATTTGTCTAGATTTCTAAAGATTTTGTATTTCTTTTTTAAAAATACATTTTCTGCAGTTCTTTAATGCTATGTTTAATGCTTTTTCTTGCTAAAAGGCTTCCGATAAGGGATTTCGCTGAACTAGCAAGATTGTGAAAAGCAAAGTGTTGGGTTATTGGTTATGGGAACCCCTTTTGGCATTTTGTTTATTGACTTGGCAATGAGACGATTTATTGTTTGTTCTCAAATCAAATATTAACCTGATTCGGAAAATTGGGTATAGTCTGGCAAATTGCAGTTTTTTTAATGGGGAATATTGTATATATTTTAAATTCACTTTATATTTGATGATTCGCTTCGATTTACAATGTAAATTTATTGCATGGAAACTTGCACAGTGGAGCAAAAGCAATGGTTTTGAAATTAAAGTGAATTGTTAGCTCAAAGATCATAAAAAAAATAATAATTTAGGGTTCTTGAAACCCTATTCTACAAAACCTTTTTAAGAGAATCATTATATTAACTCGCTTAACAATAAAAAACCTTATATTTCCCAGGTTAATAGCCTGATAATATGTTTTAATTAAATGTAGTTTGTTACTAATTCCCCGAAATTTCCCAATTCATAATGTTCTAGGGCTTTGGAAAACCCCCCTTTTTAGTCGAGGGGAAGAAGGTGGAGTTAGTCAGTCTGTTTTGGTCGGCTCATTGATGTGGGTCAACGCGTGTCGCGGCAATCAAATCGTGAGGGATAATAATGTGTATACAGTCCTAGAGCCAACACCTGGGGGTGGCGGTTTCGGAGGTGGTTCTGGGATGGTGGTGTGTGCATGTTATTCGCTCTGTTGACTCCCACCGAAGCCGGCCAGTTCCTCCGACCCGTCCCCTAATCGACGCCGGTAATGACAGAAATGAGCAAACAATTGGGTTACAATTTGCATGTGAGCAGCGTGTTTTGAAAGGGGGAGCTGGGAATTGGAACTAAGAGTCGTAGTACTAATACTACTGAGAAGGCGTGTCTGATTAATTATATTATGCTCCATGACGTCAGGTTTGAAGATGGGGTTTCAAAGGTAAACTAATTGTTACAGATTCTGTTTATGATATCGCTTTAAAGTGTTTTTAAAAAAAGAGAGTAAATTTGCATTTAAAACTTTTGAAGTTGGGTTCTTTAAATCAGTTTTGATAATAAAAATGGAATTCAGAGACCTAGAAATATAAATATCTAAACTACATCACAAGAATCTAAATTTTCTCCTATTTAATTACTCGAAATAAAGCACGTTCAATCGTCCGATTTATATACTTCATTAAACACGATTAGGCGCTAAAAAAAATTATAGTTTTTATCAACAAAAATTCCACAAACTTTAAGTGGATGCCAAAATTCTCTTGACAAAAACTTGAACGATCACTTTTTTGAGGGAGACGTACTTTTGCTGGGGATATCAAGATGCCGGGGTTACTGGGATTCACGGAACTTCGGCTTACGGATTCTCGGGATGCGCCGGGATTCGTCGCGATACTCTCTCTCTTCTAGACACTCTACTGTCCCTCTTTCTCCGCTGTTGTTGACCAGGCGAACGAACTCAAGTGACTAACGCCGCCCGCCGCCAACGGTCGACATTTACATCCAAGAGCGGGCCCTCTGCCACCGCCGCTGCCGGCGTCGACGTCGCTGCCTTGGCGGCACCCAGAACTATTGGCAGCAGCGACGTCAGCAGCAACGCAGCGACTATCCAATTTGTTATTGTATTTTATTTGTTGTCGCTTGGCTGCGTGCCCCACAGCTGCGTCTACAGTTATTATCTACCATTCTGTCTTGCCCTGTTCGTCTGCCTCGCCACCCCCCCTTTGGGGGCCGCCGCACTGTTTACCATTCTCTGTTGTGCTCACACATTCCGTAAACATTACACCAACAACGCGCGCGGTTCAAAGTCAATGCTGCCTGCCGCTCCGAAAAGAGAAACCTTCAGGCGGGAAAACTATCGGAAATAAGCGACTCAGAGATGCCCTGGCAAACCTGCTTTAAAAGTACTTTAAAAACAATTTAAATAAATCTATAAAATTAGAGTCTAACCAGATATGAAAAAAAGATTGCAATGCTTTTAAAATTAAAAAAAAAAATGTATTAAAAATAAAGATGTAAAGAGATAATTATAATAAAGTTTTTAATAATATTAAATAAATCGTTTAAGTATCGAATTTTATAAAGACAAAGATCTCTTTCAGTTTTTAGAGTTTAAATGTTATTTCAGTTAAATATAATTATTATTTAAAAGCATATTTAGTGCACAGCCAAAGAATATATTATATAATATAATAGAAATTAATAATAAACTATCCCTATCGCTCTAAACATCTCTCTAAAAATTATATTTTGTTGCCTTTTCTCCCAATAAATCCCTTACATTTTTTATGAGACATTCTTAAAGTAATAAAACCCAGCGGAATCTAAATTAAAAGAGTATCCCACTGAGAAGTGGGTGTAGTTGCCGGCAGAACCATTGGCGTTGACGTCAGCGTCGCTGCTTTCGCCAACGCAGACGCGAGCAGAGCAGCAACAGTCGTCAACTGAAGCCGGCAACGGGTTGTATACTCAATATTGGTATGGTGGGCAACACACAACACGTATACGAGTAGTGGGCCGCGAGTGGGGCATTATTTCGTCATCGCCTGAGATCCCAGAGCTGTAAATATCGGCCAAGTTTGCCAGTTGCTCACTTTTCTTTCTTACTAACCGACTTTCCCAGAGAGGAACCTGTATTTTGGTTTCCTCTCTCAGTCTCTGGGCGATGTTACTCAATTTGTTTGTTGCTTCTTCCCCTTGTATAGCTTATTTGCTGCCAATAGCATCATTATCGCCGTGTCGCTTTTATCTGTTTTTGTGTTTGCGTTGGTAGAAGATATTTCTGTTGTCTAAAGAGATAGTAAATACATGTGAGAGAGGGAGCGAAGCATTATGGTCTCTGGATGGTTTTTGGAACCGAATTCTAAAAGCGGAAACCAAATGTTTGTCTAGCAGTTAAAACATATTTCAGTTTTAATTTCCATGGGGTCTAATAAATCGAAATTGCTATGAAAATAGCTCTCTCGCTTTCTCTACACACAATATACATATCATCTCTCCAGCTTTCCAGTAATAATTTTTCATAATTTATTGGTTGCTGTCGGAAAAAATCTGCGGTGTGAGGAATGATGTAACGTTAGCTCTGGATAAATATAGAAAACTCATTCAGGCAGAGACAGCAGAAATTCCGAGGAGCAATACTTATGCGATCATCAAACAAACGCTCGCACACGAAGCTCGGTAGTTACTGGCTGCTCTATATATACTCGGTTTATCGGTGCCTTATCTGCAGCCGTCTGGCCGAGGGCAGTCATGGTGGAGAGGCAACTTTAACCGCCCCGGAACAGTCTCGTGCTGATTAGGTGGATCCCCCTCTCCGAAGTTTACTGCTGCACAACGGAGTCGATAAACTGATAAGCCGCTCTGCAAATACCACCAAGGCGGGAGAAAAATAAATATTTAATTGCCATTAACACAATTTAAATCATTCTATTTTTATTATGTGGGGCGTATCAAGATGCAATTTTTATTATTATGGCTAGTGCACCTCTTCTACATTTAACCACCTTTCGAGTCTGATAGGTATTTATGGCCTTTAATCATGATTAACAATCCTATCAGTAGCACAGCATAGTTATAAGAAAATATATATAACCAATTTCTTGGACTTATTTTTCTGTGTGATAAAGCTTGCATTTACTTTCGAAACTGATACGTATTCGGGGAACATAATCATGATGGTTAAAAGGAAATTGATTTCATAACGTATTAGGGTTACTTAGAAATTAGTCTTTGCCAGATTAAATCAATAATGAAAATGCACAATTATTTAAATTTATAATTGTGCTTATTTCAGATAATGCAATTTTGATACCTTTTATATTTTAGCCATGTTTCAAACGCAGTGATTGAGTCATTAATATTGATTGATCTAATAATTTTCGCTTTAAAAAAATATGTTACTTAATTTTTTTAAAAATCTTAATGTAACCCCCTTAAATATTTAATTCCCACTTCAACATGCTCTCGATTATTACTTTGTATTTATAAATTTCCTTTTAATAAAGTCCCTTATGACCTTGAAAGCTGCTTCTCCATGATTAAACATTTATAAATTATGAATTTATGTGGCTCTCCAGCAAAGTCTGACTAATTAATGATAACTAAAAGTGGTCAAGACTTTTACTCGTAATAATTCCAGATTGCGATTATCGCTTGGTGGGAGCTCAAGAATCTGCCGGAGAACTTTAAGTTCCGACATGACTCAGTATATCGTCAGCGTTGGCAGGGGATGACATAATAATTTTGGCGTGGGTCACCCATTCCCAAATCCTGCTGCCCACTCCCCCTCCCAACAGGATATGGTGGGAATCGAGCGGCGAATGTCATAAACATTTTCCGCCAAGTACATGTCAAATAAAATCTACATACAAAGTGCCCTCCATGGCCACTTGTGGGAGTGTGTTTGGGCAGCGTCGCAGCGATTTAAAGCGTGGAATGGAGTTGCCCAAGATGGCATTACGCATTCGCGGGACTTGGCAAGGACGCTCTGTTCCAGACAACCAGACCCTCACTCACACCCAAGCCGCCGAAATGCCACCCCTAATGATAACCATTCGTCTCGAATCGCGCACAATTAGGCACCATCAATAATAGATGACCCGGCGGGGTCATTTAGATAGAATCGCCGATAGCCGGCTACCCAAACTTGTCAGCGAACCACCTGTCTCGCCCACGCAGCCACGCCCCCTTGTAACACCACCTCCCAATGGGAATTCCCCAGACACAACAACAAGCCAGAAGCCACCACAACATCGACAATTTGTCCAAAATCGAAATCGACATGAACTCGAATCCTTGTTGTGGCCACAGAAAAGTTTTTCTATATTTCCCGAACTTAAAGCCAGTTCGTGTTTCCTTTTCATGTTCATGTTCCTGTCAGTTGAAGTTCCTTTGACCCACAAATCCTCACTCCAAACTTTCACTTGCTTTGTTTGCCACCAACTCGTGCAGCAATTCGGAATTGTTGAATTGCGTGATTTCGCGGTCGCTTCTAATTGAATTTCAAAAGTGCAATCAATCGACTTGGACAGCTTAAACGGACCGGGAATGCACTAATGTCGTAAATAAACCAAAAATAATTGTGGTTAAACAAAGGAGACTTATCTGATTGATACAGACAAAGGGATGACATTCGATTCTCATGGAAATATAACAAGTTTCTATTAAATAAATAATATAAATAATAATTGGGGCAATTAAAATATATTATTCACATATAGAAAAGAAATTAATATATGTTTTAAAGGATTTTTTTTAAATATTTAAATGGAACCATTAAAGAAACCTATTTTATATAAAATTAAACTGTGAGAAACTTCGACTAAGCCCACAGGCTTCATATAAAATTTTTATATAATGTAAAAACAGCTTAAAAACGGATAAACTTTAAACCAGAAAACGTAAATTGTTGAACAATTTCCCAATTAATTAGATTTGAATATATAATGCGATGTTATATCCGGGCAAATATCTTTACAAGGCACTGATAATTAATAATAATAACAAGATTAATAGCACGCTTCTTTATGCATACGCCCATAATTCGATATATAAAGTAATGGCTTTAAAGGGCAACAAATTAAATCTTGTAACATGAATATAAACAGCATTATGCATAATACTGTTAGAAAAAATTAAAATCCCAACCTTAAACTACTTAATTTATATTTATATCATTTATAGAATTGAATTTTCAGCCAGGAAGTCATTGTTCACAACTTACTTGCTCTCCCAATGAGGTTTAAATAATTCCTAAAGAATAAAACAATTATAAAATATAAGCTTTCAGATATTCCACCAAAAACATACCTTATCACCACATGGGATTTTCAAATGTGGCGCTCCCAAAGCTCTTCTACAGGGTGTTTCAGAAAAGCTTTTTCCTCCAACCATAAATCAGCCAAACCATGGGAATGATAACCATGAAATCCACACCCCTTCAAAGGGTTAGCACCCCCAATCAGGCATGTGATTCTTCGTACGCACAATGCGTGTAATATAACCAAATCCTGAAATGCCAGTAATTATAGCAACACATGCAAATGAGACGCGCCAACTGAAAATATAAAGCCACAAAATTAACCCTCTTCGGCACATGTGTGACTTCGTTTAGGAGAGGAAGTCGTCGTGTTCAAAAATTACAATTCAAATCCATTAAAAAACATACGTCGCCGCCAGCCTCTTAATTAAGGAGGTTGAACAAACACAGCATGGCCTGAAAATAATGATTCCTTGTCAACCGTATAATGCCTCCTTTTATGGCTGCCCTTAATCAGCGGGTGCCTGCAGGATAACTGCGCAGCAGAGGATTACAAATCGAACATATGCAACGCCTTGAACTTAATCCCTTTTAGCGCTGATTAATTACAACAAAACAGAGAGTTGACTTAATTGGAATTGTAGTAAGCTTATTTTTTAAATGTTTAATGTTTATTCACGTTACGCTCTGTAGCTCATTTAAAAAAAACCCATATCTTCTGCACGACAGAAGCGCAGCGACTTTCCCAGATGAGCCGACGAACCCTCGCAAAATTCCTTACGAGAACCCGCTCTAGACATTCAGGTAGTTGTCGGGGAATTCGAAGGTAACATCGCGGCCAGTCAGCTTCTTGTAGACCGAGGTGAAGGTGTCGACCTAAAGGAAGAAACAAAACACAGCAAATTAGTAATCAAATTCAGGATTATTAATTGGTATTTCAGGTGTACAGCTGCCATGACCTCCACTGCAGCAGTAAAACTGCAGCGAAGATAGCGTACGGAAAGCTGGATTAATCTACCGCCGATATAGGAAGTCCCAAGCCACCAGGACAAATCAGTGCTTGGGAGGCAAAAAGGCGGTACTCAGAGTGCATCGAGTGTTGTTTTTCGGTTTGTTTATAAGAATGTTGCATACATTTAGTAACGATGTAGTCCTGGCTAAGGTGGACGCACCATTATGGAGTGATTAGTTGCTTTAGTTTGCGTTCTGTTTGACAATCACTGGATTATAAAAAGACATTCAGCAAATAACACAAGAACGGTGTATACAAATATAGGTTCGAAAAAATATATAAATAAACATAAGTGTGGCGAGCATTTAGTAATGAAGTAGCCCTGGCTAACGTCGGCTCAACATTGTGGAGTGATTTAGCTGCCATTGTTTACTATGCGTTCTGTTTGACAATCACTGGACTATGAAAGAGCATCCAGCAAATAACACAAGAACGGTTAAATAGTTTATTAAAGATATATTAACTGTAGCAAACAGTTAGTAATGAAGTGGTCCTGGTTAAGGTCGACCCATCATTATGGAGTGATTAGTTTTCTTGGGTTATTATGCGTTCTGTTTGACAATCACTGGACTTGGAAAAGGCATCCAGCGAATAACACAAGAACGGCAGGGAGATCATCATTTATGCTTGTGGCATACATTTAGTAATGCTCAATTCCTGGCTAAAATAGAATAAACATTATGGAGTGATTAGCTGCCTTTGGTCTACGTTCAGTTTGACAATCACTGGCTTTGGATATAAGATCCAGCAAATAACACAAAAACGATAATAACAAATCTACTACAATTTTAGTTCCCTATAAAATCTTATATTCATATTTCAGATAGTGCTTGTACAGATGTGGCAAACATTTAGTAATGCTGAAGCCCTGGAAAGTCGGCTCAACATTATGGAGTGATTAGTTGCCAATTTGATATGCGTTCTGTTTGACAATCACTGGTTTTGGGTAAATCAACCAGCAAATAACACAAGAACGGGAGTATGTGACCAGAATGTGGCCAATATTTGGAGATGCAGGACTGCAAATGCTTCTATTGCCTGCAATAACGAGTTATTGGCCCTGGTGCTCTGCGTCCCCTAGCGAAGATTACGCTCCATGGCAGAGGAGAGCAAATATCGAGGGGACGAGCTATACAACACACGATGCACTCTTCTGTAGTCACTAAGTTGGTACCAAAACTCACTTTGTGTTCGATGGTGGTCTGCTGGTTCTTGTCCAGGTGCACCTTAACCAATTGGGAGCCATCCAGCTTGACGCGGATGCGCTTGCCAACGATCTCGGCGGGGAAGACCAGATCCTCCAAGATGGCGTCGTAGACGGCCGTCAGGGTGCGGGAGCGCGGGCGCTTCTGCTTCAGGGGGTTGCGGGCCTTGCGCGTAGGCTTGGGCAGGATCTTGCGCTCGCCAATCACAACGACGTGCTTTCCAGAGAACTTCTTCTCCAGCTCGCGAACCAGGATGATTTGAATCTTCTGGAACACCTTCTGCTGGGGAATGGGCACGTAGATGATGACGGCCTGCGGGGAGGAGAAGGGGAAACATGTGAGTTAATGGGTTCGTTGCCAGCTATCAAAACACACATACCTTCTTGCTGCCGAACTCAATCTCGCGCGCACGGGTGATGTGCAGGTCGCGCAGGTAGGGCTTCAGGTCGCTGTTGGCCTCGAGTTCCACCAGGGCCTGGGCGATGGACTTCTCGAAGTCATCGGGATCCGCGCCGCCGGGCTTGATAATCTTGGAGCCGATAGCCATCTGCAAGAGCCCCAGCGCGGGTCAGTAAAGTACAGAACACACACACAACTCAAACCGAAAACCGCTTTCGCACAACGCAGTCGCCGCCAGCAAATCACCGGCAATCGGCCTTATTCCGCCAGCATATCGCTGCTCAGGATGGAAATTCTGCATTGTTATTCATTACTTTAGCTGGTTGACATATTATTTTGCCGCACTGCGCTGTGTGTATCACGGTTTCCGGCCATTTTTAGGCGTCGCTTAAAATAAAGTACCACCTTTGTCGACTATTTTTTTTGGAAAGGAAGTCGCTAGAAATTAGTGTTACCATCGCTAAAAATTAGTGTTACCAGTAGCTTGAAATTAGTGTTGCCAGTCGCTAGAAATTAGTGTTAGCAGTCGCTAGAAATTAGTGTTGCCAGTGTATATTCTAAAGATCCAGCTTCGGCCACACTTCAATTTTGTAATGTTAGATTTCACCCGCAAAACTCTGTTAATTTCGCCAAACTCTGTAAATTTCACCCGCAAAAATCTGTTAACTTACATTCTGCCGTAAGCGTACATTTGGCTTCAATCGATTATATCGATATTGTGCGCCAAGGTCACTCTATTCCACGCGCGCCATTCTGCTGTAAGCTTACATTTTGCTTCAACTTCAAACTTTGAAATCAAGGGGGCCAAGCAAATTCGCAATAAACTCACCGTTTGCTCATTTTGGCGTTAAAAATATCTTAAGCTCTTCACTTTTATATGTATGTTGATTTATAACATTAATATTTAGTTTTTATTTATTTATATACGTTCAATATATACACTTAATTATGAATTTAAGAGAATGGAAACTTTAAAATGAATAAAAAAAATGGGAAAAATTATTAATGTGTTGTTGCTTTTTTTTATAAACTTATATTGTTAAAAATACTAGATTCATTGATTTTTCTCATATATTTTATGAGATTAAAAAGGTTGAGAAATTCGACTAAAGGTTTATAACTTTGCTATGTAGACGGTTACCATATTGTTAATAATTTTAATGTTATTATCAATATACTATTTTAGAAATATTCCTGAATTTTAAATCTTTTTTTTTGTAATTTCTAATTATAAAAAATTCCAATATTCCAATTTTAAAAATCCAATAATCCAATTTCTAACTTAAAACTTGGCCTGTCATATTTCTTCCTTCTTGTTTAAATATATTTTCTTTATTTTTTATTAATATATAATTAATTAATTTATAATTTCAATGCCATTTTCGATCTACCGTAATTCCCCTTATAATGTAATCGGAATATAAATCCCTGCCACAATCTGATTTAGAGCGGGTGTACTCTTTTGCTGAGCAAAATCCCCTGTTTGTTCACCTATAAAAGTCGTTGCCTCTCCAAACAAAATCATCAGAAGCCCAACAGTCATTCAGCAGCATCAGTTTATTTTGCTTTTTTCTAACTCTGAAACAAATCAAATTAAATCACCATGAAGTTATACAATATCTTCGTTTTCGTCGCCCTCATCCTCGCCATTAGCTTGGGACAATCGGAGGCTGGCTGGCTGAAGAAGATTGGCAAGAAAATTGTAAGTTATTTTAATCAAAATTATTCTATTTCGATGCTAATATATGTATATGTTTTCTCCAAAGGAACGTGCTGGCCAACACACTCGAGATGCCACAATCCAGGCACTGGGAATCGCTCAGCAGGCCGCTAATGTTGCCGCCACGGCCAAGGGATAAACTTAAGCACCGATCATCCAAATATAACTATTTATATTTTATAACTTATTTATTTATTGAAAACATAAGTCAATAAAATTGCTTAAAATTTAATCTTTTTGTTATTTATTAATATTCTTTTTGAAGAAGTAAACTAAATTTGAGAATTGGGACTCTCAAATAAATTAAAAGTTCGAAAGGAGATCAATAAGTATTTTTAAAGGCTTCTAAGATATTATTAAATTTAAAATATACGTCCCAACCTTTAGGGTTCAAGTCTATCTAATTATTATTCTAAAAATTACCGAAAATTCGTTATTAATTGGTTTTTGCAGCCAAGTTTGTTGCCCAAGTCCTATGTTTACTTTTTATTTGTCGCGAATCTAGCTTCTTCATGCTAATAATATAAATATTTTAAAATTAAGGCTGGTTTCTATTAAAACTTTTAAATTTAATTGATTGTTTATTTAAATTTATTGTTCTTCAAATTTTGCATGCAACATTTGGCAACCTTTTGGATTTATACAACAGCTGCATGTATTCATTATCAACAAAAAAAACGAAAATAATTAATTTCTTGGCATAAATATTTTATAAAGAAAAGATATAAAGTTCATTTAAACTTTATTTTATTAACCAGGTTCAACACATTTGTCATATTAAAATAAATTAGGTTTCTTAAAAATAGTTTTAAATATAGTCAGGATCATTTTTAACCTCTGGCCGTAGCAGCGACATTAGCAGCCTGTTGAGCGATTCCCAGACCTTGGATGGTGGCATCTCGAGTGTGCTGGCCAACGCGTTCCTGTGGAGAAAGTATTGATTAGCTCTTGTAGTAATATTTGGGACTTTAAAGGACTCACAATTTTCTTGCCGATCTTCTTCAGCCAACCAGCCTCCGATTGTCCCAAGCAGATGGCCATAATGAGAGCGACGAAAACGAAGATCTGGTTGAAGTTCATGGTGAGATTCCTTGTGTGTTCCTGACTGGGAAATAGGCTTAAGCTGATGCTTTTGATATTACTGTTGCAGTGAGCACTGAACGACTGATGGTTAAGATAGAAAGGGCTCAGGCTTTTATAGGCGAACTGACAACCTGTAAACATCAGACAGATAAGGCACCAAGGGGGATTTTTACAGAGAAAAAGTACACAAAAGGAAACAAATCTAAATCAGATTGTGGCAGGGAATCATATTCCGATTGCCCCAAGACAAAAATTAATTACATTATAAGGGGAATTACAAACCCCCCAAATGTGGCATAGTTTCAGTGTGATTCCAAACGGATTGGTCGCCTCTCGTGTACTTTTTTACGCGAAAATCCCCTCTCATTCCTTATCTTCCGCTGTCTTTCAAGCTAAGAGTTCGCCTATAAAAGCTGCACCTCTTTCGATTCCAAGCATCAGTCGCTCAGTACTCTCAGCTCAGCAATATCAACAGGATCGCTTCTCAACTCCTTCCAAACCAGGAATAATCCAGCAATCACCATGAACTTCAACCAGATCTTTGTTTTCGTCGCCCTCATTATGGCCATCTGCTTGGGACAGTCCGAGGCTGGTTGGCTAAAGAAGATCGGCAAGAAAATTGTAAGTTATTTCAATAAAAATTATTATATTTTGACGCTAATCCATTGTTTTCTCCATAGGAACGCGTTGGCCAGCACACTCGGGATGCCACAATCCAGGGACTGGGAATCGCTCAGCAGGCCGCTAATGTTGCAGCTACTGCCAGAGGATAATTTATTATTAAACAATATATAAAATTAATTTATTTGTTAAATTTAAATAACATAATATTTATCAGTAAAAAAATAATAATATCTTTCCACTGAAAACATATTAATGGAGTTAGTTATTTTATATGTATTGAATATAATATTGCAAGGATATAAATTAGTTAATAAATGAATTATTAATATATAATAAATGGATATATTTATATTAATAATATACAAATAAATAATTATTAATTAATAAATATTTTTCTTGCAATATTTAGCTGTTAATAAAAATACATTTTCAATATCAATAGAAATATTTGTTACTTCTTTCGGTCTTCATTTCAGGAAATATTTATTTATACAATAATTCTTAAGGAATTTATTCTTTGAATTAATATTTATTAATATATTATTAATATTTATTAATATATTATTAATATTTATTTATATTAAAATTTAAATATTGTAGGGACAGTTTTGAAACCTCTAGACTAAATTATTAGGCAATTTCAGAGCCGGATTCAAACATTAAATATATAACAAAGTAAAGAATGTTCGAAAGATAAGGATGCCTAGAATGATCTGCTTCTTTATTATTTTTATTTTATATAAATTACTACATGGTAAATATTATTTATTTTGTTTTAAAAATTACAGTGATTAGGCTTTGATTTGCTTTATTATCAATCATCTTTTTGAATGTACATTTTATAAATTTAAATATATTGATAATTACTAAATTGTTGTGAAACAGTTAAGGAAAATATTATAAAAATATACAAAAACAGCCATAGAATATATTTATTAAAATATTTATTTATGTTCTCTTCCTTTTTCAGTTTTGAACAACTATAAAGTCATATTATAATTTTTTGAAATCATTAATTACTTTTGTAAACCATTCCTTTAAAATATAAAGACAAAAATGTACATAAATATTTTGTGCTTGTTTTATTTGCTTAAATCTTTAAATTGTATAAAATAAAATAAATAGTGCAGTCTGATAAAGTGCTGGAGCACTAAAAGATTCAACTTCAACCGCGGGCTGTGGCTGCCACATTGGCGGCTTGCTGGGCAATTCCAATGACCTGGATGGTGGCATCACGAGTATGTTGGCCAATGCGTTCCTATAGAGAAAAACATGTTAATTTAAATTCGGAATATATTTTAAATAAAATACTTACGATTCTCTTGCCCAGCTTCCTCAGCCAACCAGCTTCCGACTGTCCCAGGCTGATGGCCAGGATGAGGGCGACAAAGACGAAGATCTTGTTGAAGTTCATGATGAGCTAGGCTTGGATTTTTGTTTTTTCTTGGCTTAAAAGAGAGCTGATGCTGTTGCACTGTGAACTGAGTGACTGATGATCGAAGCTCGCAGAGATTAAGTTTATATAGGAAACCCAGCAGCCGCTGATGAGATGCTGAGATGCTGCAAAGCCGGGGATTTTTTTTTTGCAGGGACAAAAGTTCACCAGATGGAATCGAATCGGAACTTTCATAGATGCTGGTTCTTGGTATTGATAATAAGTGGCGTCTACATTTAATATTATTTAAATTGATAATGCAATTTATAACTTTGTAAAGTGAGGAACAAAAGGTGTAAACTAAGGAAGAAATCCTAGTTTAAGTTTTGGTTAATTTTTTAATATCAAAATACTTTCTTAAAATGAAAATATTTGTAGAATTTATAAAGCGTTCCTTTTCCTTTTTAATCCTTCATTGAAGAATACAATTTTGTATGCTTAATATAAATAAATTCTCACACAATTTATTATTATAACTTTCATTTTTACTTCTTTCTAATTTTTATAATATGTAAAGTATATTTATTAAAAATTTTTTAGGAGTTCTTCCCCATTTGAGCTTTCCCCAAATGAATCAATAAAAGTCAAGATGCCAATTCTTTTTGCGCCCAGAGAAAATCCCCTGCCTTATCAACATCACTTGGAGATGCTGTCTGAATGTTTTTTTCTATATAATCTTTTTTATTATTAGTTTGATTATCAGCAGCTCACTTATCACAACAACAGCTATACAAAAAGGGCAACAACTTGCACTTTTTCTAATACTGAAATTAACCAGAAATCTCATAGTGCTCTTTAAGAAGATTTAAATCCTTCTGGGTCTTATTCTTACTTTAATTTAGAACTATAATATTCTTTAATAATAAAATACAACTTTAGATTTTTATTTTTGTATTTATTTTTATTTTATATATTTTTATAAATGAATAAATGTATGTAGGGAATGTATGTATGGGTAGGAGATTAGCTAAAAGTAAGCTGAAAAAGCACTAAAAACGCCTAGAAGTATTACCATAATTTGAAGATAAAAAAAGATTTAATAATTAAATGATTTATATTTGATTGGAGTTTCCTAATTTATATACATTTTTGCCAAAATCAAAAAATATCACTCATAGTTACAAAAAACATAGCAATTTCCTGAATCCAAGAAATCCCCTTTGTCAACACGGCTTTCACATTACCATAAAGTAAACCACATACAATATATAATCCCCTCAATCAAACATAATAAATTTAAATAGTTTTTGGAGGCAAAACATTGCAAAGAACAAAAAAATGCCACAACCCATAAAAAGTACGGGAAATAACGCCAAACATTCGAGCGGCAAGCGAAATGGATTAATCAGCAAACAAGTTTGGTTCGGCTTCCCCCATAAAAAGCAGAATAAATAAAAAACAATCAACAAACACAACAAATGCGGATTACTCAATGGGTTGAACGATCGTAGAATTGAGCGGGAACGATCTACTGACACATACGCAATACCTCGAACTAGACTTAATTAATGACTGGAAGAAATGTTAGTCAACAGCTGCCACTATCCATGGAATGTCTTTGCTTAGAAAAGTCCCTTATGTGATCTTTGCTTAATTAGAGCTTGTAATTCCTGTAATAAAAAATATACAACAATCCCGATAAGATAACTTTTACTACAGTTTAGTTTTATGAATGGAATTTCTCGCATGTGAAAAAAGCACACAGAACTCAGAGAACTCAGTGATCCCACAGAATGGGAACCCTCACCCAAGTACTATAGATCCGATGACGCTTTTGTCATTATGATTCAAGTGATCGATCAAGCTTGAGGGCCAAGCGGGGGGCACACCTGATTCTTTCTTCTGGCTATTTATTCGCGGTATGTATTATATATTTATATATTGCGGTTCCCTCTTTATCAGCGGCTCTCGTTTATCAATTTCTGTAGCGCTGTGAATCCCAGGGAAAAAGTTCCCCCATCGCATGATTACTTCCCTATCTGCAGGTCTCAGGCAAGGCCAAGATGTTCAAATATGAAGCTCCAGGCATTGTCTCCAGGTGGTCTTGGCTTCAAGTAATCAGTCAGTGACGGGAATTTAGGTGCCGGGGATGCCTGTTTACGTGCTTAGTCATTCTGCTGGGGGTTTGCCTTTGAGGAAAATGGGTTTTTACATTATTATTTAATTTTAAAATATTTTTAAAAATATAAACTAGACTATGAAACTAGAAAACGTAATTAAAAGTGTCTCATTTACGATAGACTAATTTTCTTAAGGCTTTTTAGAGCCCAACTTAACAATTTTAAAACCCAATCCTCCTTTGAAACCTAAGATTATTTATGGCCTTCCTTGATAGAGTACCAAGCATCCTGCATCCCTCCACTTTGTAGTTGAGTAGTTGAGCATCTTTCGGTACCAGTTGCGGCATTTACTGACTTACTCACGCTCCTGTGAGCTCTATCAACTTAATACCAAGGATGAGCTCGAGAACGAGCATGAGGCTCAAGCTGAGACTGAGACTGAGGCTAAGAATGTGGACTCGTCCTGGCAGTTATGACGCAGGACTTGCTCCCTCCTTTTTTGTGTCTCCGGCTGCCACTTGTAGCTGTCACTCAGCGGTTAATTCGAGCGATTTTATTTACATTTTGCAAAGGGCAACAGAGCCGGAAAGGAGCAACAACGAGGCAAAGTCAGGGCTCAAGATGAATAAAGCGTTTTTACTTGTTAAGGAAATTAGTGGCATATCCTGACAAGGCGCACATCATCCTTAGAGTCTCTCTAGCCTGCACCCCCAAAAATATATGTGTGTTTGCTCTGCCTGCTGATTTAATTCATTTGTTGTCTTTGCTGGCAGTCTATTGTCTGCCCCTTGATGTTGGTTTTTTATGGTTGAAATTAAAGTTACATTTACTTGGTGGTGGTTTCATATTATTATGTGTCGATGCGAGGCCAACCCCCCTCTTAAAAGGATCAAGTACAGTTGCGGCAAGGCTTTAATCCAGCCTTGAAAATTATAACTTTAAAGTTTTATGGGTATTAAAAATTAACGAATCGAAAGGCAAGTTTGGAATTTAGTTTTATTTCCATTTTAAATTAGTTTCATTGGGAAAAGCAGGCAGGAAAATTGGTCAGGAAAGTTGGCAGTTTGAGTTTATGAATATTTCTGAAATGTAGTAAATTAAGAATAAATATTTATAATATTTTCTTTATTTTCAGATACTAAAAACTTTCAATTTGTAACTCTCCAATCATCATTTGATGTCTCGTAAATCTATATATTTATTGGCAGCTGCTCAAACAGTTAACCGAGAAAAGTCTTCTTTATTATTTAGCTGGGGATCCACTTGAGTTTTAAATGTAGGCAAGAAAAATCCCCTTGGCTGCCTTATCAACAGCTCTTTCTTTGCTATAAAAGCTGTGTCTCTGCCAAGTCCAGTCATCAGTCGTTCGTTTCTGTTCTCCAAGCAAACAGCTATATCAACAGCTCAACTACCTTCGCTCTCCGATAATCTTGGAATTAAAATCAGCAAATCTTCATTATGAACTTCAACAAGATCTTCGTCTTCGTAGCCCTCATCCTGGCCATTAGCTTGGGCCAATCTGAGGCTGGCTGGCTTAAGAAGCTGGGCAAGAGAATTGTAAGTTTTATATTTAATTTTAACAAATGAATTTGATTTCATAAACTAAACCTATATTTAATCTTTTAGGAGCGCATTGGCCAGCACACTCGTGATGCCACCATCCAAGGCCTGGGAATTGCCCAACAAGCTGCCAATGTGGCAGCCACTGCCAGGGGTTAAGGATGCAACAGCCGCCAGAGAACTCTCCTAGGATAACCTGCTTAATTATAAACACTTATTTATTTGCAATCACATAGAAATAAACCATATTACGATTTACATCCCTATAATTTACATATGTGTCTGAGTGTTGTTCTTCTTTTTTTTATATAGGACTTGATTACACTTTCCCAGGGTGGATGTGCATTACGGGTTTTCCCACAGTTTTCCGGGCTTGCAAGTGTAAGGGCTCCCCTGGGCCATAGACCTTGTGCTTGCCGGGTCCACCTCTTGGTGGTCATTTCGGGCACAAAACGCGTTTAAATGTCAAAACACTTTTGAAAGTGAACCCTGCTTCGGGTTGAAGTTGAAATGGGTCTTGCCCTTGGCCCATGTGTGTGCTGTGTGTTGTGTTTTGTGTGTTCGGCTGGTAATTTGCTTTGATTTACTTACATGAGCGAAGGTCGCGACACGTGACCGCAGAGTTTACATTAAATTATGGGAGCTCCTTGTGGAAATGATTATTAGAAGTTTTCGCGAAAGGAAAACACAAGGCGCGGGGGTAATGAGATTGGAATATTCTCAAAGGATCAAAATACTTGAAAATTAATGAGTTTTCTGAAAGCATTTCTTAAAGAAATTTTCAGGTATTCAAATCAGAATTTAATAAGAATTTTCTGTATAGATTTTCTTCTTTAAATTTTCCCTAAAGTTCGATTTGATAAAAACCGCATCCGAATCAATTTTAAAGACACTTCCGATGTCGCCCTTTGGCTGAGGCCTAATTACATGGCATCTCCATCGGATTAGGCCAACTCGCCTGGGAAATCGACAGCTTGGGCCGCCAATCGCGAAACTCCGCAGACGCCTCCGGCTGAAAAGCGCTAAAAGCCAGAGCACATGGTCTGAATTATTGACAGATTAGAACAGAATTCATCCTTCGCCGCCAGTCAATCATTATCATTCGAAAATCCAACTTGGCAAAGGCTCAGCTAGGAAATTGGGAGGTGGGTGGTGGAGTTTGTGACGCTAGAGCCACCGTGGCAGCTGCCAAATGATTTGAATAACAATAAAGATCAGCAGCTTTTGTCTGGCGGCTGTATTTTGTAATTTATGCATTGATTTCCTCTCATTCTCTAGCAGTAATAATCATTTTGAAATTACATAAAAAGGAGACTGGCTTTTACCCGCCCGCCCGTTGCGCGGAGATTGTAAAATTTGAAAATTTCATAAGCGCGCAAATCCTGGAAAAATCATGCGTAAGCCCCTCGAACGCCACTCGAGAATCTGTTGGAAAAAGAAAAAAAATTGTGTAATATATGTAATGTGCGTCGCAGCTTCTAATAGGGGAATATATGGCTAGCTGGCACCCTGCTAGGCATCCCACTCCTCCTCTTGAGAAATCGTTTACAAGCCATTGAGAAGCCGCCGATGTATCAATAATATTTGCTCAGCCAAAGTTCAAAGGTGGTGAAAGTTGTTTTTGGAAAAAATATTACACGCAGATGGGCCACTCGAGAGCGAAGAATAATGTTTGACTTAATTTCTTTTATGGCTCAATATAACCATTATTCGCACTACTCGAGCGTAATCAACAAATTTAAATTCAATTCGCTTGCCGGAAGGAGTTTAAACTTTAAGGGGGGGAAAAAAGGGGCGTTGCCAGGCGAGTGTCAAATGCAGTCAACCAAAGGAAATGGTTCTTGTTGAGAAGTAAATTGCGGTTTCACTTTCTTTTTGAGGATTTTACAGCTTTCCCTCGCAGCGACAATTTATCATATTTAAAATGTCATAATCTGTGGGGTATGATTTTATAGTAATTTCAGGGAGCGGAAGCGATGAAAATGTACTTAGTTTAGAGTTAAAGAAATGAAAGGAGAGATTTAGTGTCAAGTAAGAAATATTTTTAAAATTCGATAGTTTAAGAGTAAAGAAAAAATATATAAAAATACTTCTGTTCCCAGCTTGTTATTCCACTTTCTCTTTATCAACTTGGTAATGCAATCAAAGCTCAGTCCGCCATCGAGACAGTGGCTTTGATTCCATTTTCAGCACTCAGACGGCATTCTAAACGCGTTATAAATCACACACAGATAGACGAGTACGAGGACAACACACATGAGCACACACATCCATATTGGATGGCTTCTGTATTTTTTTATTTATTTGGTTTTGTGGAGCAATGCGAAAGCGAGAACAATGCAAAACAATTCAATTTATGAAATATTTTCCCCCAAACTCCCGGGTTTGCCCTTTGTCTAAATGAAGATAGAGTTTTGCCGGGAAAATGTCATGTCGAGAATTACATCTCATACGCAATTTGGGAATCCCCTGCCAGGGACAAGATTTATTACCAGCTTGACGATTAACAAAGGTGGACCCTGGCACTGTATGTGACCCCCTCTCGATGCCACCCTTAACCCCTCACCCCTTTCGAACAATTTAATAAACAGGCACAACAACAATGGCAGCGCTTTTGGGTGCCTTTTTTGAGGACAAAACGAAATGAAATTGTTTGTCCCAACGACGACAACGACATCTCCATATAGGCATTTTTTATTGTGCACATCCTGAGACCGTTTTGCCATTGAACTGAGGTCCTGTCAGCGCATAACTTTTGCCGGGGCAATAAAATCTATTCAATTGTTGCCAGCTTCCAGGCGACTGCCTGCCAATGAGATCCTTTTCGATCAGATCGCGTGAGGATAGATAGGACAGGAATTCCACTCAGCTATATGAATATGAATGGAATGGATGAATGGTTGAATGAATGAATGAATGCTGGGGAGGTGTTGCCTACACAAAATTGAATGCGTCACAACTGGATGACCTCATGGACTCACGGGGTTTTTTATTAAAAATAATATTAGGAATTTTTTATGGGAATGAAATCTTTGAAAGGGAAAACTAAGAAACCTACAATGCATAAATTTTAAATCTTCAACATTATTTGCATGAAAACTTCTTTTAATTTTATTCAAGTTTTTGTTTCTTTGGAATGTTAACTCATTTTATGTTTATTTACAATCGTAGTTAATGAGCAGAATGTCTCAGCTATAAATTCTTAACTACTTTTACAGGCTGATTGGTAATAAATTTCAGAAGAAGGGTTGTTGAAGGATTTATGGCAAAAAGCTAAAATAAAAGGGAAACATAATAACTCAACAAATACGTTCATAAAAGTTGTAGCTGTCTAACTGCATTAAGGAATACAATATAAAATAAATGCCTAATAAAAAAAAAAGATAAAAAAACCTTCTATATGTTTTACTATATTAATTCCTTTACCCAAAACTTCTTAGGAAAACCACTAACCACATTATTTACAATAAATTTTCCCTAGTTCCCTGTTAACAATTTTTCCATTAATTAATTCCCTTCAAGATAAGCAAACAATCCAATTAAAACTGGCATCGCAAGCATAAACTTTTGACTTTCAATTAATAACAATTTGACGCCTCAGCAGCTCCTTCCCGCGGCCAGGACTCCTTCCGAATCCCCTTGGCCTCAAATGCGGAGATAAAAGATAAAACGAAATGAAGGCGCTCGGCGCGAAAAGGACATTTCCGTCTGACAGGCACACGTCAGATCCTGGCGAGGCGTAAATTAATCTCGATCCCTGGCAGCAGAGTGGCGAAAAAAATTATTAATGAGGCGCATGTGTGAGTGGGAAAATTTCTTAATCAAGGAAAAAAAAACGAAGGAAAATGGGTGCAAACGCAACAGGGCGAGCGACCCTCATTAACGGGAAATTAGTTTTGCTCTGATTTCTGTCATCTCGCAGGATTCTCAGTTTTCCCTTCCAACAATGGGGACAGTATTCCTTTTTCGGGGAATTTCCAGGGGTGATTAAATGCGGAAATGAGGCAAACACCAGGTCCTGCCAGTCGGTCGGTGACACTTTGGCGATTAGCGCAAATCAAAGCGAAAGAAAAAACGATTCCGAGGTGTCGCAATTGCAGGAAATTAGATGGCGAAAAACAGGGACAAACGAACGGTTGTCCAGGACGAACAATAGATCTGAGGATTAAGTTCTGGACGAATTTCATTTGAATTAATTTGCGGCACTCAAGTGCCACACATAAATCCTCTTCCCTCTGGCGAGCATTATGTAAATGTGAACTCTGGTGCTGTGCTGGTGTCCTGTATTGAGTCCCTTGCTGGTCTGCCTCTAGTAGAGATTGCACTGGGAAAAAATAAGAAGGATTTAGGTTCAGGATAAAGGAAATATTAAACAAAAGAAAAGAGATTCAATATAAATCAAGGGTTACGAAATATTTTAATTTTTCTTCAGAAAAAATTTGATTTAAATGCATTGTACATTTTATTCTAATTTCTCTCAGTGCTTTCTAGAGGGCGAGTGTATTGTGTGGACACCTTTTGATTGCACTTAATTATGCGTAAAGCTTGCAGTGAATTTTCTCGAATTTTTCCCAACATTTCTGCCTCATTTTACACCAAATTTCCGGCAATTATTCTCCACTCTTTATGCTCCTGTCAGCAGCAGGTACAGTCTGACCTCGGAACAGTTGAGCCCGCTCAAAATGAACTCCTGCTCTATATATATAGAGTTTCATTCACATTTTTCAATTACCTACCAATCTAGGTCTCAGTTTTCGCTTTCTGCCCTCCACTTCACATTGTTTGTCCTCCTGGCCGTTGTTTGGTTTATTGATATGTTGTCGTTGTTGCGGTCCTCTGGGGAAAATGTCCTAGAAGGACTCGGTTTCGGTTTTTTGGTTTTTTTTTCATCTCGAACAGCTTCCCCAATAATTTGTTTAATGGCAGCGTAAAAAATTAGACCATATTGAATGTCAATTGTTTGATTTTTTGATTAAGGTTCGGTTTCCCATCTTTGGTCTGTTTGCTCTCAGCATTGATTAAATATTGAAAGAGTAAAGTAGCGTAACTTGAGGCTCGCCTGATGCGGACTTACCCCCTGAAAGCTGAGAGTTTTCAAATCGACTTTACAATATATATATATTTTTTAATAACAATTTCGGAAGTCGGCTAAGGTGGGCAGCTGTGGCGGCTTTGCATCACCCAGTGGCATCATTAATCAAAACTCTTTTTTCCTTTTTTTTTCACGGGCCAAAGGACATTAGCATAACGAGGCTGAAGAAGGGATACAAAAATGGGGAGAAAGAAAGCAAAGTCGTGTCAATTTACGCGCCAGTTCCGAAAAAAAAGGACGAAGAAAAGTCAAAGAAAACACTTTGCACAGGGCTTAAAAATTGCAAACGGATATGAAAAGTCCCCTCAGTCAGTGGCACATGTGCCCTGGTTCCCAGCCCAACTATTTAGCGGCAAAAACATCATTAATTTTTACAATCGCTGAGTCTAAATTTTGATGCTGATGCTGATGACATCAACGCCCAAATCATTTCTGTCACGCCAGGACACTTTCACCCATCCGCGGCTTCCTCCCCTCCATTGTTGTTGTTGCGACATTTGCAATTTTTATAAATTTCGCCAAAGGAAGTTGACTGGAACATATGTCGAGCAGGGGGTTCCCCCGAAGTTTGGTAAGTGTGTCTTGAAGAGCCCGTTACTGTTGACGTGTTTGCTGATTGGCGCCAGTGGCAGTTCCTTCTGTCGTCGTCTAAATGAATGCAAATTTTTATTTAAACATTTCGCTAAATGGCAACGAGCTGTCAATATGTTTGTCCGTATCTTCATTGTGTCATGAGAAGTTCAGGGAACTGAGGGCGAGACTCTGGAAGACGAAGGGCGGATGTTTGTGACAGCTTGAAAAATGGCAGCAAGTTGAGGCAAATCAGATTTGCAACTTCGTGTTAACACATTGATTCGCATCGAATGAGCCAAGGATATGCTGTATCTTTTCGCAACTGTACTGATCTGTGAGCTCATGAATAATTTGATTAAACGGGGAACACGCAATACCCAGAATGACCAGCAGCAATGTTATCCTGCGTACCCTTTTTTCAAATTGAAAACTTCCAAACAGGACCTAACGAGCGTAAAATGCGTTTTGAAGTTTGCCAGCAGCAGCAGCATCGTCATCATCATCATTGTCCCCTTGGCAACCTTCAACCCTTGCACGCCTCCTTGTATGTATTTCCAAAAGCGTGTTAGCCAATTAACAGACCGTTGACCACTTGACCAGCCGGAGAAAGTGTTTTTCCCCGCGTCACACCATCCCCAGCCCTCCGGCTGTCTAATTGAAAGTCATTGTGTGTGTGTTTGAACATTGAATTTAAAGTCCTGCGCCGCTGCGGATCATCACAGAACAGGTTGGCCAGCTGCCCAGGATGGCCACCAGCTCGCTGGCAACTGTCAAATTTGACAAATGGCTGGTCAAGCGGGTCGCAACATCGGCTTGTCCTGTCCAATTGTCCTGCATGAGTGGGCAATTCCAGAGGCTTGTTTTTTGTATTTTCTGGTCATGTGGTCATTGCACACAAGTTAAACAGTTGTTCAACTCCTCCCTATTTTTTAAAAAAAGGATCAAGCTGAATGGTCATCATTATTAAAATAAAATTCAAATCCTTACAGAAAGGATAGTTTATTTATTTTTATATTTATTTTATAAATTAATTTTGTAATTAATCTGTATTTAAAACAAGCCTTTGAATATCTTTTTCTCTTCAATTTCAAATCATTTTTCAGTAAGTTTGAATTCCATTTCAAATAAATAAATTTCTGAGAGTAAAATCGTAGCTTATTATTTTCCATATCGCGCAGCATGTCAGGCCTGTCACAACCTTATCATTACCGCCTTTATCTAACCTAATAACTGAGTGAAATTGAAACAGCTTAACCCTTATAAACAAGTCACAGCTGTCAGAGCCTTAACCCCCTCAAAGCCTCACCCCTTCTTTTTCGTTCCCGCGATAAATCAACGCGTCAAATGGGAAAACGAGAGAGATTCCCTGTGAAAAATTACGAAATATGAACGCGGATGCAAAGTGTGTTTCCTCGCGGGTGAAGTGAAAACCAAGTCAAACCGCACAAGGAGGCAGGATTTGGGATTGGTTCGGGGACTTACAACCGTCCAACATCAATCAAAACAGGCGACGAGCGTCGTCGATGATGATGATGCGATTTGCACTAACGATGCAATGCGAAATAGCGATTCCTATATGGGATAACTCCTTTTTTGACACTCCCCTCGTTGTAATCCCCACATGTGTGACAAGAAGTCATTTGAAATTGGTTAAAATTTAAAGTAGTTTGCCGCTCATGCACGCGTCCTTTCTGCTTGGGAACCCTTTGGGATTTCCCTGCCGCATGGAGTCCTTTGAATAATGATGATGATGTCGTCGTCGTCGTCGTAGGGCTTTTCATCCGCCTTCTACATTTGGAAATTTGCATGTGAAATTCAAATTTGGGAGTGAGAGAAAAGAGCGCGGAATTTGGCATGTGGAATGCGCCATGTAATTTACACGTCTGACAAAGTATCAATGCCATTGCCGATGACACGGAACCCGCCGTCGTTGTCCTGCGTTTTTCGATCCCTTTTTTCCCTGGAACGGCGGCGTCATCGTCTCACAACACACTCACACATGACACAAATCGCCGCAAATCGTTTTTTACAGCACAACAAAGAGTTGACACACTCGGAAAATATATGAGAAAGTTGAGAAAATCTATTTGTAAATTTAGAGAAATTAAAAATAATTTGTAGGAATATTTTATAAAGATTTTAAAGGGGTTTCTTGGGAAGAAATATATTGCTAAGCAAATGAGTTCCCTAAATATTTTACAGATGGTTTTTTAGGTTTAGTTTTATATTTTAGAAAATACCTTAAACTGTTTTTGTTTAAACTGTTGATGTATTAAATTATTTTGAATATGAAACTCAGAATGTAAGCCCATTAAATTTATTTTTAAAATATTTTCTACACAAAAAACCAAATAAAATTGAAGTAAATTTTAATGTGAGAAAATGTGAGCTCATTAAATTTATTTTTAAAATATTTTCTACACAAAAAACCAAATTAAATTGAAGTAAATTTTAAACCCCATTTTTCCATAGACTTAAAAGAAATAAAAACCATTTTAGAGTGCAACTCCCCACACACCCTTAGCACCACCCCAGCCCCTCGTAATGTGTGCGTTTTCACGCCGCCCCGAAGGAGGAGGAGGCGGAGGCCAAGCCAAGGGAGGCGGGGTGCAAAAAAATATCCCGCGGCGCTTTCGCTACACATCCTCAATCCACACACACAACACAATGTGTGAAAGTTTTTTTCTGTCTCGCAGCCGGCAAAATAAAAAACGAAGCTCCGCATGTGTCAGCCACAGGCTCAAGGGGTTCTCCTTCCTAAAAAAAAAATACACAAAAAAATAGAAAGGAACCCCCATTGGGGGCTGTTGTGTCTGCGAGTGTTTAGTAGTTTTTAATGTTGTTTCGCTCCCCGAGGCTTCTTGTTCTCTACTTCGAAATTAATTTTAACCACAGAAATGGCAACATTTCAATGATTAATGATTTGTTTTCGTCCTGCCAACGCAATCGAAATTTGATATGTTTTTTCTTTTCCCTTCTTTATTGGTTTACAAGTTGAGATTATTCATTTTGCTGTTAACACATAATTCATTAATAATTTTTATGACCGCTTGTCAGTGGGCGCAGCAAGGAGTTTTTGACTTTCAAGCCGAGAGGTACAGTTGTGTTCAAAAAGGAATGTCCTCGTGGCTAAAAAGTGATGAAGCGGGGCATGCAAATGGCGCACGGGATAACTCTCCTTTCATCCTTCGCATTTGGCCGGGAGTGAAGCTGCCCATTCGAGGCAATCGAAGCAGAAATGCCTCAAATTGTGTGCCACACATGTCAAACAGGGCCAATGTCAGTCTGCCCGGTACCAGATAGTAGCCTCCATCTCCCGGAGGCCAAAACCCTTTAATGAAACGACGTGCGGTTGCCGCAGAAACCGGCAAAGGACAACAGCGGGCGAAATAAATGAAAAAATGGGTTTATCAAAGGGAAATCTAAGGACTAACAGGTACTCTCTAAATACATATTTACTTTTTTTTAATAAGTATTAAAAAAGGTATTCAAATTGGCCTTAAAAAGTATGGTTTTTCTAGTAAAAAGCAATGTATTTAAATTTATTTTAAGATAGCTCTTTATTTAATTCATTTTATATTTCCCAGTAGATATATTAAAACTCTCAAAAACCAAATAAAATCCATTATAAAACCAACTCAACCCTTGTCTAAAATCCCAGGGTATTTTGCAAAAACAAATAAAACAAATTTGCAAAACTTTAAAGTAAACAATACGAGGGCAGCATCACATTCAAGCTAACCTTTCATCCTACCCTCGGGCGGGCGACTCTTCAATGCGTTTGACAAAATGACATCCCAGCGCGGAGACCAGGAGCACCAGGACCACCAAAAAAAGGAGGAATGGGATCTGGAACACAAAACTGAGGGGATCCTGGCAGGAATCAGGACAACAATCAGGCCCATTGAGCCGTGGCTGGTGTTTGGCGACCGGCGACCGGCGACATCGCCTGCGTGCTTCACGCTTTATTGGTTCCATTTGGCATGTGAAGAGCATCCCGTGGCCCTCATCCTGCTCCTTCTCCATATGGGCTAATTTGCAAATAATATGCATGTGTGTCTTCCAGCGAGTGCGTGGCCATGGCCATGGCATGTAAATTTTCGCAAAAAAGGGGTTCCCCTTCAGCCTTGTGTTTGTTTCGCTTTGGCGGTTTCCGCCATCAAAATTGGAAATTAGATTTGGAAATCCTTTCACCCGGCGAGTCTTTCTTTTATTTCCTATTTACTTTGGCAAATTAAGGTCGCAATTTTGCGCATTTCACTCCGAGTTGCTTGCCGCGGCCTTTGATGATTCCGCTTTCAGCTCACGTGGCCACGTTGACTCAATCCTTGGGCTAAGAAAAGGTCCTTGTGGTCCTCTTAAGGCGAACGGTAAACATGTTGCCAAATTTTATTTGTTGTGCAAATCTTTGATTTTTCAAGCGGTTTATCTCTGGGTGGACTCTTATCGTGGATGCCATTGACAAATCAACTTTTGGCATATCCTTTTTGGTGGTTTCTGGACTGCCTGAAGAAGCTTTTAGTACTCAACGAATGCAGAGAAAGGAATTTGTATATTTTTTTTTAATTTTTTAATAATATTTAATGGTATATATGAGACATTAAGTAAAAATCTCTTAAAAATTCGTCTATAAAAATATATTCAATATTTTATGCTTCTTCTGGAAGAAGTCCAATTTTTATAGCATACTTATTGGCATCTCTAAAAGAAAATTTAACTCAAAGATATTTTCTGTGTCTTAAATATATATTATATATATTATAAATGAAAATAAGAACCTTTTTAAAAACCTATTTAATTAAAATATTTAAATTTTCATACCATAGATAGAATTTATTAGAAAATTTATGGTTTTCCCAACTTTAAAGATTTGTAAGTTATTCAAAACTATATTTTATATGAAGAAATATTATATAAATATGAAAATTATTATTAGCAATTCCTTAATTATTTGTATTAAACAATTAACTCTATATTTTCTTCTCTGTGTGCTCCAAATAAAACCTGTTTATCGTTCACCAATTGAATTAGATTGAATCCATTTCCCTGAAATGGCTGCCACAAAAGTGTGTCCACTTCTGACAGGACAGCACCGAAACGGAACGGAAAGGAAAGGAAACTTTTCCATTATGCAAATGGCAGCTGGCGATAAGGATTCCAGCAGGTAAGACGCTGCTCGACAATTGATTATGATTATGATTGAGCGGCGTGGTCTCGCGCAAAAGTCAATAACAATAACATTATGCAGATGCAGACACAGATACAGTTGGCCACAAAAGGCAACTGAACAATGGACCAGGGGGAATATATATCTCCCCCCCGCACAGCACTTAAAATTAATGGAAATGTGTAGCCAAACACACACAGAAATAAAATTTAAATAAAATCCCTCCCCCTCGACTCTCTGTCGAAGCGTAAAATATTATGTCATTATCAAGAAGAAGGGAAACGCAATAAATTTCTCTGGCCGCGCGTTAGTCAAATTTCAATGCAGCAGGCCGGAAGGAAAAATAATCCTGAATTTACAATTAGCCGCGAACGGGAGTCCTCGAGGTCGTGTCGCCATGGTGTGTGCCAATTGATAAAAAGCTCGAGAGCAGCGACTGTCCCGCGTTTCACTCAGTGTCCTGTGGCGTTGTTCCTTTGTGCATTTCTTTTTTTGTTGCTTCGTTGGTTATTCCACCTCGCAGGTCACTGGTGACGAGTGCCACTCAAAGGCAGGACTTCGGGGAAGAATCACTGAGGAAAAAATATATAACTTAGAGTTTGAGATTGAATGAAAATCCTTACATTACGCACAAGAAGACCCTCGAAAAACCTCTCAAAAACCTCATTGGAAAATCCTTTATATAAACTTCAAATTAAATTTAAATCTTGCAACCTCTTAGTCTTGATTTTTCCCAGTGTAAACCAGAGACCACCGCGGTGTTGTCATTTAAAATCTGTAGGAATATTGGCATGCGTTGCGTCTCAGGATTCTCAGAATTCTAATTACGCACAGGACACCTTCAAGGAGGCTGCTCAAGAACTCTGCTGGTGACATCCGTCCGCCACGGTTGCCTTGGTTGCCCTTTTGGCCAGCTTTCCGGCTTCCCTCTATATCCCCATATCCTGGGCAACATTCAAGGAGCGGAGTCTTCGAGTCATTAAGCCGCTGTAATTGCCGGCCACGATATCGGACCCACTGGCTCAATAACCATAAATATGCGGAGCGAGATAAACTAAACCAAACCCCCTGCAGTTTTTATTGCCCGGCGTCGGCGACTTTCACTTGATTTGCTTGTGTCAAAAGTTTTGGGCCACTTCACAATCCAGGGGGGGAAGAGGATTGTTTATGGTTTATGCCACTATATCTTATATATACATATAAGTATATAAGTTGAAGCCCCGCCCGCTGGCCGCTCATTTCCTTTCGAAAAATACGGAAATGACATTTTTCTACGGCGACAACTGACATATATCACCTCAAATGAGAAAGATTTCCTTTCAAAGTATCTCCCTCCAACGTTCCACATATCCGCCTTTGGTTTTTCCCCTTGACTGGCCCTCGGAAAAACTCTTGGGATAAGTCGATTATGTGCGGAAATGAAAACCCATAAAAATCCTTTCCTACGGTGATTAGTTAACATATTTTTATTTTTTTCGTCGTCGTCGTCGTTTTCGGGGCGCCAGCCAAAAGGATATTAACAAGGAAGGGAACAAGGGAAGCAATTATTTATGAGAAATATTATTTATTATTTATTACATGTTGTCGGTGAAGTTCCCTTTTGTGAGTGTCCTTTTTGGCAAATGCTGCCTCAAGCCGAGGTTGAGGTCCATTAAATTTTCCCTGCTCGGTCATTTATGAGCTATGCATATGAAAAGCGAGGGTCCTTGTCGTTGTGGTCCTTAGATTGGTTTGTTAACGTTCACAGGATACTTTCATGTGTGTTTATTTGGTGGTAAGAGAGACATTTTTCCTTTCTTAAATTCCTTTTTAAAGAAATATTTCAATTGTGTAAATTTTACCTTGGGTTCGATCCACAAAGAGTCTGATTTAATTAAAGAAGAAAAGAAAACTTCATTATGCATACGCCAATTAAAAACAAATTTATCCAATTTAACCCTCAAGTGGAAAGACGAGAAAATGAAAATTTTCCGCCACCAATTCCGGGGCAATTTACCGCACAAAAGTGGAATAATTTAAAAATTAGAAAAAGTCGAAGAAAAAACGTATATCAATTACGAGGCAATTTGCATAACTTGGCAGCGGACAAATTGGCTTCCGCAGTCTCTAAATAAAAAATGAACAAGGACCCAAAATGGCCCTTTGGTTTGCGGTTGCATCCTGACAGCGCTGACAAATAATGCGAATCAATCAAAAGGACCCTTGCTCCCTGTCGCGTGTTTGGAAACTAATCAAAATTCAATTTCAGTGTCCTGTATCTCCTGTCTCTGCATTAAAATCAAAATTCGTAAATGATGCGCATAATCAACTGAGCAAAATATAAACTGGCAGATAGACTTTCCCAGGATCTAGGACCCCTTTTGATGGGTTAATTCGCCATCGTCCTTTTTGGTGACAATTGAAAAATAGCCGCACATTTGGCCGCTGCCAAAACATGTTTGCAAACATGTAACCCCCTCCGATATCCGGATCCTTGCTGCTGCTGCTGTTGTGGCTGCCGGAGCGTATCAATAAATCCATTTAAAATTGCGTGCAGGCCGCGTGTGTCCTTTTTGGGATGGAGTGCCGCATAATGCAATGGGTATTATGGCTGCTTAGTGCTCGACACACACACACTCCACTTCACTCCGTGATATTGAAAATAAATTGGCAGCGACGGCAAAACAAAAGCGCCAAAAAGACGTCACCAATTGACATCGATCCAGGGTTATATTCTCTGTGTTTTTTTTTGTTGTTGTTGGCTAATACCAGCAACCCTGCAACCCTCAATTTAAAATGCAAAATCCAAAAAATCAAAGTAAATCAATTTCAGTTGCAAAAACATTCGCCAGAGCACGTTTTTCTCTCCCTCTGAATTTTCCCGCTCACTAAGTCAGCCAATAAATCAAATTGCGAATTTTTACTTGGGGAAATATTATGCGCATATGGGAAAATCCTGACTCAGAAAATGGGGAAATTGCAGGACACTCACTGGCAGTCTCCTTCGCCTTCTCCTGTTTATTGTAATTTGTGCGAAATCCTTCAAATCCTGCGCATTTATCACGAATATGCTCTCATAAATCAGGACACATGCGTGCAGATGAGATACTCCCCCGGCCAGTTTCCACTTTAAAATGGGCCATAAAACTGAAGTTCTCCACGGACGCCTTCTAATTTGCACATTTTCACTATTTTCTCACAATTTCCCGCTTTCCCTATTCCCCATAAGCCATTGTTCTCGATTTTTTAATGTGGTTATTTATGCGGCCTGTTTATGATTTTATGTGCTTTCTATGCTAAATAGATCTTTGAAACAAGGTGACGTCATTTATCATGTGAAAGGACTTTCTCTAAGGGGGCGTGGCAGGAAAGCAGGAAAAACCCAACCAACGCTTGGATAATTATGAATTATTAGTGGAAAGCAGCGAGATTATCGGTTAGAATTAGCAGCAATTGGTAATTGAGCAAAGATTTACACTTGATTTAGCAGGAAAGTTGTTTTGAATATTTTGGGAATTATATTAGGTGATTTATGGGGCTAAGTTTGAGTTTTAATAAATCATAAAATATTTAGGAATACTTGTAGTATTTTTTAAATATTTTTTAAGCTGTATAAAAGATAAAGAAACTCGTTAACTTCCAAGTTTATCATTTGATTTAATTTAAACTTAGGGTAAACATCCCTTGTTTAATGTTTTTCAGCGCCAAATTGATACAAAAAATCTGCCTTAATTTCAGAAAAAAATAAATAAAAATCAAGTAACATGAAAATAATTTAATACGAAGTATTCATCTATTTCCCTAAGCATTTTCAAGCACTTCACTCCCATCAAATTAAATACAGATAATGTAAAAGCTCTGCGTACTTTCCCATTCAAAACTCAGCTTAAACTCCAAAGCCTTTGTATGCTGTCTGCATTTTCGAAGTGAACTTGTGGCTAATTTGCTTCTAATCTTTCAAGCATCTGAGTATGTGAACTTTCGCCAAGAAAGAAATGTCAAGAAAACTTTTAACGAAACGAAGACTTTTTCCGGCTCGCCTTCTTCTCTCTCCTTGGGGGAAAATGCTTTCAATTATTTAGGGAAAATGCAAAAATCCATCCGACATTGCACACATTACATTCATAGATGTATATTTAGATAAGTATTTACGACTCGCCCGTCATGTTGTCAATAACAATTTGGCAATGACAACCCCTTCGAGCTCTAGACGACGCAACAAATCGCTGCAAATTACATTCATAAAATTTTATCACCCAATATCGGAAATGGATTCCTTGTTGTCCGGAGACGAGCCAGCAGACTAATGGTTGGCCATCGTCTGACCCCGACAAAGGAAGCAGCTCCTTGGATCAGGACACCATCTGCGAGGAGAAGGTCTCTGCTTTGCGGAGAAAGGGTTTTGGTCTCTGGTTGGTCATAAGCACTCATAATTTCATTATTATAGAGTGCCAAGTGCACTGGAAATGGGCCATTTGTGTTGGAATGGAATTTTAAGGTGCCGTGACTAATGCCAAGGAGCTGCGAAAAAGACCGAACTGCTCCTAATTACTGGAAATTACCGAGGCTAATTTAAAGGGGGGTAAAGGTTCGTCATTGCCAAGGCGATGATATATTTTTGGCCAGAGGATTGAAAATGAAATTCTTCCGGGATTTCGGGGGGCATTCAATCATGCCAACTGTTGCCATCACTCAGGCTCAATCAGTCCGAGTTTCCCGGGGAAACGGAAGGGTAAGCAAGGGTCCTGTAGCCGTAATAAATGAAAACGACGGCTTCGGATTACATAACGCCAGAACGCCCTTTCCATGTCGCCACACTCACACCCCTTCAACTTGGTCAGTTGGCTTGGGTTGGTCATCCGGCGATGGGATTACGAAGAAAAACCGCAGAAGGGTCTTCCTGAAGATGGGATGCGTGTGTGACCACATAACCACAGATTGGTCCTTGGACGCTGTCCTCGGGGCAACCAGTTGATTACTCCTGGCTTGCGAATTAATCAAGCATGGAATCGTCCTCGTCATCCATTCCGTTGACTTGCACATTTCATTTGCTAATCAAGTGAGTGCCAGGGAGTATCCTTCTAATTGTTGGGGGGAGAGTCCAAGGGAAAGGGATGGGGATAAATATAATCTAGTTACTGTCGAAAGGCTTCTGTAAATTACAACTTTCAATCATTGCAGTTTTAGCCACACAAAGAAATCTATCAAAACCATAACCAGCAAAGCACTTGAAGAGGGCATTGAGCATCTGAGGTTTAGAGGGTAGCTAGAGGGTGTTAAAGGATAAAGAAAAAACTCTAAAGATATAGAAAATATTAGAATTTAAATTTACAGTTTATAAAATTAATTTACTAATGAGAAATAATAATTTAAATGGAAATATTCTTTATAAACTTCCTACCAAAACTTCTTCTTTTAAAAAAGAGAGCAGCAGAAATTTTTAATAATTTTTTTAAATACAATAAACTAATATTTATATTATTTTCTTCTTAATAAGTATCAAAAGTTCGACTAAAATCTCTCTTTCATGTTCCTTCCCCTTCAGAAGCAACCATAAATTATAGAAATTTGCGACATAAATCAAGGATGAAAGGACCACAAGGAGTCGCATATTGGCAGCATATAAACTTTTCACTTTTCAATATTTGCTCGGACAACATCTTTTGTCTGGCTTTAAGTCCAACTGTGCGTTTGATTTGTGGGCTTGATATGTTTGACATATTGAAGTGGTCAGCCAGGAAGAGGGGAGTATTTCTCTCCTTTGAAAACGAGGGGGCGTGTCCAATCCAAAAGGAAACTGGCTCAAAGTTAATTGATTAACGACACGAACACGAGTTTTGGAAAGTAGAACATTTTGACAAGGGAAGCCGTAGGAAAAACTGTTTATCTGTCGGCACATTTCCGTAAGAGAGATTTGTACAAATTTCCACAGTGATTTCCACAGTGATTTGTGGCCATTGTCCAGCTCAAATTGTCCTGCAAACGGACATATTTTCTTTGTGGCAAATTGATTGGAATTTTACGACAACCAGTACCTGGTTTCCATATACAAAAGGACTGCTTTCCTGGTCAAGCCTTTAGGCTTATATATTACTTAGGGGAGTGTTTACCCTTAGTAGTTTTCCTCCCCTCTTTTCGCTGTCGTTCAACTATATCCACTTGGACTTATTTATGCTTTTAATAAGCAACATGACATGCTGCAAATGTCAAACCTCGGCTGTCATTCAAATGTATCCTGTATCCGGCACAGGATGCGCTTGATTACTTGACATATATACTGGCCTGGTGGATAGCAAGTATTAATGAAGGAAATAAATTTAATTTTGGCAATTAATGCCTGGGCCCTGGGTCCACTGGGGGGCGTCCTGGCTCGATGTCCTGCGGCATCAGATGTCAGCACTTCACTGTTGGCTTTATGTTTATCATTATTGACTCGTGAATAGTTTTTCCCCTTGCATTTCGTAATCAAATATCGTTGCCTTTCACTTTCTCTGCCAGTAAATTTTCGCAAATTGCAATAAAGGGAAACTCTGGGTGGAGGGGGCTGTAACGACTTTCCCCCGGAGGGTGGACATTTGCTTAGTCATCATCCTCATCATTCCCGATGATTGCCAGCGTCGTTGGCGCGCCATTGTCTTGGCCCCGGGGCGGCTTATTGGATTCCTCAAGTGATACTTGGAGGCTCTTAGCAAAGGACTTTCTATATTCAAGGACAGCTGACCAGGATCATTCGGTGATAGGAAAAAAAGCAACAGAATTTTGTGGGATATTTTGTACTTATTTTTAATGTAATTAATAAACTTTTAAAGCTTTTAAAATATATTTTAGCTTGTTGTAAAAATTCAGAGATTACATTTATATCCTTGAACTTGAAATAAAATTTAGCTGTGGGAAACCCCCTACATCCCACTGTTTCTGCATTGAAAAGTGGCACAAAAGTAACCTTACTCTGGTGTCCTTTGTTCTTGGCCACTTCAAAGACCTGAAACCCGTCAGACCACCTTTCTCTTGTCTTTCCAAGGACATGAGGTGTGAAATCCTCTTTCCACACACACTCACACACTCACTCACCCCCCAATTAGGGAATCAAAGAGGAAAGGAACCTCAAAGGGAAGCGCTGGAAAGTCTGCTAATAACCTGATTAGAGATTAGCAGGAAGCTCGCGGCACTGAGGCTTAATTAAATGCTACCTGGGAAAACGCGCCACACACACATGTGAAAGTGAAGCCACACAAAAGGAAAAGCGCTAAAGCAACAATTTCCATTTCCCCCGCTTTCCCAGCTGCCCCGCGGCTGGCCGCATAAAAAGGATAATGTTTCACTGGTGGTCGTTTGGCTGGTCCTGCTCATCGCTTGTATCCATTACACTCGACTGGCGATGACCAGGGATCGGAAATGAAGGCGATTCGGAGGGGTGACTAGCAGAGAGTGATGGCAGCTTGGGAAAACTCGCCAACATATAAAAGGAAAACTACTTAAATACCAGCTAGAAAAAACCTAAATGCATTGCCTCTGGCAAGGACATGGCGATTAGTCCGAGTCCATCAATGGCACATCAAACTGTCCGGCAATAACAACAATGGAACCATTCAATCAGCGCGCATAAAAACATAAAGAGATTTTAATTTTTTGATTATGTGTGTGTGTGTGTGCGAGTGCGTGTCCTGCATTTCCCCGGGGGGGAAAACATCTCCTTTGTTGGAAATCGTTAATCAATGAACTCCATGCGTGCCTGCCCTTCGGATTTTCCGCCAAGACGGAAGAGAGCCAGAAAAAGACCCTTGGTCAGATCGCTGGTGCGCTTTAGCATAATAAAAAAATCAACCGGACTTGATTAAATTTCAATGTTGATGTCGTGACAGGACTTGGACCAGACAGGACCCTTCTCTAATGCGGCGTAATTTCGATTTAAGTAATTTCCTTCTTTAGCATTCGTGCATGGCCATTGATATGTATAGTAAGTAGTCTGACGAGAGGAAAAACCTATCCGATAATTGGAGTCAATCAAGGGAATGGCGTGAGTGGAAAATTGAACTTGATTAGTAACAGTTCAGTCTATAAGTTCACTTGCAATTAGGGAACTTGCAAGCCTGGAGTCCATTTTTGTGCCTTGGGTTCATCATTAAGAGGCCTTAATTTGGTCCAACTTGAGGGTTATTAGTTTAATTGAACGTGTTCTAGAGTGACAGTCTTTAGGGAAATCTTAATTTGGACTTAACTAATATATTCTGGGAGTTAATTAGGTTTCAAATCCTATTCAATAATTGAATTATCCTTTCAAGGTATCTATATCTTAGCCATTAATAAATCTGCCTACAAAAACTATAAATTACAATAATAAATCTCTGGTTTGTTAAGATAAAAAACAAACACAGCATTGCTTTCCCAATTAAAATTCGTTTTTTTGGCCATGATATAATTTTTTATTAGCAAATTTAAATATTTATTTATTTTAAATTGGAATTAAGAACCCTTGTCTCATGTACTTTTCCCCTACCTTTCACCTTAAGCATGAAAACTCTCTTTCCTTCACATTCAAGTACCCTAAATTGCATATTGTCGAATCCCTGGAAAATGTATTGCCTTATCAAGCAGATCCTTATTGTTATATTCTCCCCTCCCCTGGGTATATCTCGCATGGAACCTCCTTCTTCCGCTCAATTAAACATTCGAATGCAATTTGAACAGCATCCTTCTTGCGGCATCTTTCTTTCGTATGGCAAACAACAAAAGACAAATCATTCCTATTAATTCCGCACTCGTGGAATGTTTCATTACCAGTTACAACAACCCGAAGGACCTTCTGATACTCCACATGTGCCTCCTTTTGTGCGGATTCGGATACGGATTCGAATTCGGAGGCTGAGCTGGAGATGGAGTTGGAGTTGGGTGCTTCTGCTTACTTTTAATTTGCCTGCCCTGCCTTATTACGTTCATTCATATGCAAATCGCTGGACTGTAACACACGCAGGCTCAGAGCCACCAACAATGCCATGAAGAGGGAAAAGTCACTGGAGATGGAAATGGCAGGGGAAGTTGCAGATGAAAATGGAAAATGGCAGAGGTTGCCTCTCATTGTTAAGCATTCGCTGTGAGCGATTAAAAGAAAACTTGAATGTGCACTTGAAAAAGAAATAGCAAAGAAAATAAAAGATGAATTTGGGGAGTTAATATTTTATGGAATTAAATATTAAAAAAATGTAGATAAAATTTCAATAAATTTAATGAACAACGCCAAGTAAAATCTATATTTTATTTTGATGTAAGTGAAAGGTTGATCTCCTTTCCCCACTTTTTATTAAAGAAAACAAATTCTAAAAACCATAAAATATATTCTTATTAAAATCTGTTAAAAATACCTTTAATTCCAGTGTATTCCTAGCTTGCGAGGGCTCTATAAAAAGCATCTTAAAGAAGGCTTCAGCTGATGCTGAGGCTACGGGGGGATTTTCACCTCGTAACCCAAAAATGCGACGGGGTTGTTGGTGTTTGATGTATTCGCTTGCCATCGTCTCCCACCCTCTGAGCCTGAAACGCTTTATGGGGTTGGTCCTGCCGCCGATGAAGAGGACTGTACTTTTGTCCTGTCCCACATCCCATATCCCATATCAAATTTAAACGAATCGCTTCCGCTTAGCGGAGACTGCCCGGAGTTAGGGTTATGGGCATTATAATTTTCCAACATCAATTCGAAATCCAAATTGTATCGTTTCCATTTCCTCGTTTTCCCATTTCCATTTCCCCGCGATGATTATTGTTTTGCATTTGCTTTGTTTGGCGAAACAATTAATGTTATTTGCATAGTTTGTTGGGTTGCTGCCCAGACTGACTGTTTGTCGGGATAAGGACGATGGCAGGTCCGCATGTGGTCCAATTTGGAGGGTTTTGTGTCCGCCTGCGGCCATCCCAACCCATAGACCTTTCTCCTTGTCCTCGTTAACTGGTCTTTTTCGGCTATCAAATTGTATTTGACTTTCCAAATCTGTTGCTAGAGGCGGGGGGAAAGTGTCTGGCTGACAGGCTCAAGAGGTCCTTTCGTCTTTTATTTTCCTACAAGTATTTCCCAATTCACCGCATTATCTCAAGTGGCTGCGTGCTAATGTGCAAAAACTGTCCTTGTTGAGTAACTTCAAGTTTTGCCAAAAACCAAAAAATAAAGCGAAGTGGGAAAACCACTCGAGTCCTTGGGAATCCTGCAAGTGTTTTCCCCTACCCTCATATGTGACATGCTGTGCTCACCTTATTTATTTATTTCCCAGCCCAAATTGACACGAATTTGTCATCTCGGTACAGTCACGAACGGCTTGTTAAGGCCACCACCCACCCCCTGCCCGTACCTTCTGACACTCACATATGTCGCTGTTTGCTTAGCCACTCCCATCGAATGGAGGTCCTGCCGAAAGTCCCGCGGCGGTGGTTTGTTTGCTCTGCGCGGCTGAAAAGTTCAATTAGAAAATAAAAAGTTACAAAATGCTTTTAATTAAGTTTTACGTATGCAGATGTGCCGCCCTTTTGTGTAATTGGAATAAAATATTCCTTTGTTGCACGACCTCTGAGGTGCCCCCGGGCTTTGACCCGCAACATGACCCAGTGGCCCCCAAATGGAAATCATTGAAGACTAAAGAAAAGTTCTACTTTTAGGATTGTGCGTAATTTAGAAAATTAAGCTTTTCAGAAGCTAAATTTCCTTACCAGAAACAATTGTCTTTAATTCAAAATAATAATTGCAAGCCCTGAATCCTGCATCCTGCATCCTTCCCCAATTTATTATCATCTCCTTCTCCAAAATTCTCTCAAAAATTACACAAACGGAAGGAAATCACCGACAGCAGGACGCCTGCTTGATTTTGCAATAGAATTTTATTTTTTGCTCTGTGATTTTTCAACAGCTTGTTGCTAATTTTTAATAAATATTGAACACGCGTGTTGAAGTGCGCGATTTTCTTTGGGGGTTGCTATGCAAATTTCCGAAAAATAATTTTCGCATAAAGCGAAAGTCATTATGAGGCTCGCCTCACGTGCAGGATTATTGCTCTGGAAGAAGGTACGATGACGATGATTATTATCGCGACAGTTTTCCCATTATGGAACGATTATAGGGCTGGCATGTGAAGGATCTTGAGTTCTGGTTCTTCAGTTTATTATTTATGTTTAATTTAGTGGCCACGTGCAGGGAATGACTCTATTATTATTGGAACTTGGTACAGTCGTGTCCCTTATAAACATTTTTTGCATACATTTATTTTTTTTTGCATATTTCTGGGGATAGGTGGTCTAAATAAGGCATTTATTTTAATTATTTATTCATTAAAAATTAAGTAGTAATAGCAACAGTTAATTCGAGTATTAAAATATTTTTTATTATATTTTATAGGCGATATTTTTGATGGATTAAATTTATATTAATGCTTTTGATATTTTTTTCATTTGTTGGATAATATATAAATATGTAAAATATATAAATATAATATATAAACATTTTATTTATACACTTTCAAACATTTTGTTTTATATTAAACATCGAAATTGCTTTAACAAATAATTTCATAATTTCTATGGAAAATTTGGCATTAAATTATACATTTTATAAGTTCTTAAATTATATATATTTTTTATTTTTACGAGTTCTTCGCCATTTACGTCTTACACTCTGTCCAAGATGATTTTTTCGATGAGCTCCACTGAGTCCTGACCTATTTAAACGATTTCTTGTAGAATTATCCTCCTGCATGAAACGAATAAAATTTAAGAATTTATTAATAAGATTTTATTTTAACAAATTTATTTTTTAAAACAATAAAGCACTCACCTCAAGGAAAATATTTGGAATTGTTTCTGTGGCAGACGAACTATCATTAGTTTCAGAAGAAAGTTCAGCAGATTCCAAGTTTCTGCAGTTTATTAATCGAAATGGTTTAGCGTTGGGATATTCTCTTCTGTTATCGAGGGTTTTCTATAAATAAAAACGTTTTTAAAATATTTTATTAGATTAAAATATACTTTAATTTAATATATAGGGGAAAGGCTAAAAGAATATTTAGAAAATTATATTAAAAAGAACTCACAAGTCCTACACTAAAATATTATAGGAACATCATTTCTTCTAATTCTTCTAATTAATTACCTTTCCAGACTTCGCTTCCGCTCCATTGAATAACAATAACAATCCGCTGAATATGAATAGTATTAGGCAGTAGCTTTTCATTCTGAAAACCGATTCCCTCCAGCTGCACATCAGAACTGATACTGATAGCTCCCGAGTACTTGCTCTGTCTGAAGCTCTCAAAGAACGCATAACCCGAGACTGCAGTTCAGATAGCGATATTCCTTCCGCTAGTCTCATGCTTCTACGTATTGCCTTTCGAGTGATAAGAATAAGTAAAGCCGCCTCTCTGACATTTGCGTACTTTTTTTTTGTTTGCCTCTACGGGCAATCCATTAACTAATGAAAGCGATCCGAATTTTACTTTGCCATTTTTATTTCACATTTATTTTTGTATTCACTCGCAATTCCCTCCTCTCTTTTTTCGCATTTTAATTTCATTGAGTTTATACAACAATTTGGCCCAAATGTTCCACTGCTCAACCCTCTGTCAAGTTGCCCTTCTGCAAAAAGGACCCAGGATATGTGTCCTGAGGACGCGTTTAATGGCATGTCAACGTCTGGGCTCGCACGTTGGCATTTATTGATACGTCCTTCGCTCAGTTAACAAGTCGATAAAGTTTTATAGTTCGCCGGGTCTCAGCTGCGAAATGGAAATGCAATTGCCAGTGTCATAAAGGGAAAAACAAAAGTTTGAAGGAAACCCACCTGGAAACCCTTCGTTCCCTTCGCTTGGCCATATGGCTAATTTCCTGGCCTGCCTTCTAATTTCCCAATTTGAAAAAAAACACAAACTTTTCACAAAGCCCAGCGAACAATGCAATTATCAAACTCAAAGGCAAACTCTTAACTGAAAACTCCTCGTCCTCGAGTTCAGGGGGGTTGCCTGTAAATTGATTAGAAGAGTTTTCCCCTTTTTGTACTTTGGCCCCTGGAAAGTAGCTCAAATTGACTTTATAATTGCCAGGTGGGCGTGGCCATAACCGTCTGCCTTTCAATGTCATTCATGTTTGCCAATTTCCATATCTATGTGGTATATGTGGTTCAAGGTTAAGCAAAAATCGCCAAAAGCCCGATAATGAGCTGCACAAGCATATAAATATAAACATATATATATAAATACATATATCTTTGGCTGCTGTGGCGCCGCCAAGTCTTGGATCTGCTTACTTTTTTCGAGCTTCGCCAGCTGATAAACATCATGAATATTAATGCACGCATATATCATATATCATATAGTAATCACCACGGGCATTAAATCAAAGCCAGACTCAGAGACAAGAGTCAGAGTCAGAGAGTCAAGTTCACTTTCACTGCATGATGACGCACTGATGAGCCGCGCTCTTAACCGTTTTCCACTCGCTTTTTTGGCCAATTTTGGCCAGTGGCCCACTGGCGATCGGACACAACACCTGCGCATCGCATACAAATGTCTCGGATTGGGAGCTTGGCTATTTTCGGATTTTCGTATTCTTTCAATTTTTGGATTTTTGGTTGGGAGGCCTGATGAATGGCCTGGCATCGATTTTGGCGTCCGATTTGGTTTCGTTTTGGGTTCGTGTTTTTCGGTTTTATTGTGTCAACTTTACCTTTTGGCAGCCATTGCATCACTTGACCATTTTTTTTACCATTTATTTTCGGCCACGTTTTCGAGTGCACGCGAATGGCGGGTGAAAGCAAAGTGTGGCAATCAATGACGACATCAACCTGACCGCAGATCGAACTGCACCAGCGGGTTTGACCAGCTGCCGGAGACGTCTGGCCACCAGGGAACAGCTGATGGTCATCATCACACAAGCCATCGATCGATAAAGTCTCAATGGGTGCACTTGGAGAAAAAGTTAAGGGGAATTTCATATATTATATTTGATAGTAAAATGATGATATTTTATACATAAATAAAACCCAAACTTGTGACTTGTGATATTTATTTTGTTAATGAAAATTTCTATAGTTCAGAAAAAAATATTTGTACTTCAATTTAAAATTAAAAATACTGGGGAAGTAACATAAATATACAACATTTTATTTTTTTATAACATATAAATATGATTCACGAAATTGTAACTAATTTATTCAACAATTTTTTAAATATTTATTTCAAAAATATGTAGGATGAGATTTGTATTGGTTTTTAAATAAATGTAAAAAAATTTAAATATAAAGAAAAAAGGCTTAAAGTATGCGTAAATATACACAAAAACGTATACAAATATATTCTATATAATAAACCTATAAAATTTGAATTAAATCTTAATTTTCTAGATTCTCAAAGGGTCAACAAATATTCTAGAATTTAATAAATATTTTGTATAAAGGGTTTTCAATCAGAAATAATAAACATCATAATCAAAAATCATCAATATTTTAAAGCATATTAAAGCACAAAATTCCAGACAAATTTCTATTATATTTTGAGACTAATTAAAGATCTAAATATTTGCAAACCCTTTAAAAGATTTATAACCAATGACTAGTTTACCTGGAAAATGATATTCACCTAAGAAAAATTCATAATTAAAAAAATGACTCAACTGCAGCTTTTCCTAGTTTCCCGCCGTCTCGCCAATAAAAACTTCATGGAACGTGTAAATAATTCAGTAGTTTATTTAAATAGAAACATGTTTTTCAGACTTTTGTTAGCTTGCACACACTCCGGCACACTCACATTCCGCTCACCCACCCACTCACTCACACTCACACGCTTAACCAAATAGTTGATGGCTGTTAGGTAATTAGCAAAATATGTACAAATATGGACGGGATGCAAATAGATCTGAATATCGGATCAGAACAGCTGCCCCGCCCATTTCAATTAGGCGCCGATTGTTCTTCCCCCCCGAAAAGTAGAATTCAAGAAATCTGACGTCAAGGCAGCTGCTGCTGCTGCTGGGATTGCGTCTGTTGGTTTTTCAACTTCTCCATCTGGACGACGCCCTCAATCCAATCCGTGTACTCCGCCACATTTGTGTACACCGCCGGCTTGCCGGCCATTCCGCACTGCGTGAATCCATAGCTGACCACGCCGTGGGCCACCCACCGTGAGTGCAGGCGATCAAAGTACATCAAAGGACCTCCCGAGTCCCCTGCACAGGTATCCTTGGCGAACTCCCCGCCGGCACAGATCTGCTTGGGCCCCAAACGCACGCCAAAGGCCTCCAGAATCTTGGTGCAGTTCTCATTGGAGACGTAGGGAATGCGCAGCTTTAGCTTGATGGGACTGTGGATATTGATGAAGTATTTGTTGACTGAAAATAAAGGAAAATAATACAAAATAAGATTTTAATTTATATTAATTCTTTTTATATTCAACTCACTTAAACTTAATCATTAAACATTAGTTCAAAGTTATGCCAAAGTCAAAAAATTTTTCTTGTTTGCCTTTAACAAACTTTTAAAGTTTGACGTATGTATTCTCTTTGTTTTTTAAGACTTTGTATTTAAACAAGACCACGAAATGATTTTAATGAAAACAAAACAAGTCTCAGAATGGGAAAAACCAAATTTTGTTTTATGGGAACTTAAAAAAAGTGGTAAACACTAAGGTATTTTCCTTAATTGTTCTTTACTCAATCAAGCGGGCATTGTTCTGTTGAAATCAAAATAAATAGAAAAGCGGACTTTAAACCGCAAATAAGCTTTTAAAAAGTAGAAAATTTGTTCTATTTTGTACGCATTTTTAAAGAATTTAATAATACTCACACAAATCCGTTCTTCCCCAACCGGAAACGGAAAACATCTGACCCTCGGCTAAGGTCAGAGGCTCCGTTTTATTGGGCAGACATATGGGCATAACAAAATGCGTAAAGGACACGGGATGCTTCAGCCGGATAATGGCTATATCATTGTATTTATAGTTGGAAAACTCCTTGTACTCCGGATGCACATGTATAGCCTCATAGCCAATGTCCAAGGCAGCATCGGCGCAGCTCAAATAATTGGGTTCCTCTATGCAATCCGGCTCAGTTTTGACATTAAATTCACCCAAGCGAACATGTTTTCTAAACAGAATCAAGGATTTTTAATTGATTTTAAGGGAATTATATATTTTTCGAGCTACTTACAATCCCCGGCGTTCACGTACTCCTTCGCCTTGAACACAATGGGCGGCTGTGAGGATATGCCGATCATCAATCAAAGCGCCACTGCAGCCATAGTCATCTGGTTTAAGAGGGTTTTTTTATATAAAATAAATAAAAGTAATTTCCTTCACTCACTTGAATTATAAACAAGCAGCGCCAGCCAGGGATACTCGTCCAATTCAGCAATCTCTCCACCATAAATCCTATTTGTCACCTGCTTGCCGCATTCGTTGAGCAAATTAAAGCCCGAGCTTGGCTCCACAGTCTGAATGCGACGCTTCAGTTTTTTACGCTTAAAGCGAGAGGTCACATCCAGGAATCGCCGGTACTCAAACTTGGAGAATTGCAGAACAGGAAATAGATAATCCTGGCCATTGGCCGGGCAACAAACAAGCGATTCGTAGGCAGTTTCACTCTCCTCCCTCAGCTGTTCCACCTCGCACTGAACCTTCTTGAGGAAGTTCACCTTCTCCGCCGGCAAATTAGTGGCATTTCGCACCTGGAGATACGCGGCACACTTGCTGACCTCCAGGCAAATGCCTCTCTTGGACTCATTGGGAATATCACACTGCTGGTAACCTTCAAACTCAGCCAAAGCCAAGAAACTGAAGCTTAAGAAAATCCATAATTGAAGAAACAAACTAAACTGCATTGATATGATTTGTATATATATATAAGATATAGATACAATCTGCAGATCTGCAGTAACCACGGGATGAAGCGGCAGCGAAGGCGTACGAACCGAAACTGAATGGCAACTCAGTTCGTGTGAGCAGAGTGCCAAAAAAAAAACAAATAAAATAAACATAAATACAAAATAGCCGAACTTCAAGCCGAAGACCCCAAAAAGATCGGATAGGTCGGAAGAGCCGATCGGCCAAAGAGCCGGCTCCGAAGCTACGCTCCAGGTGTCAACAGGTGACACCGCCCCCGCCCCATTTCGACGCTTCAGCTTCAGCGCTCAGTTTCAGGCCGACAAACGAAACGAGTCCAAAAGTGCAGTCGGCAGGTCGATCGATCGGCCGGACGGTCCGGTTATAATCTATTGCATAATCAAGGTAGCTCAGCTGGCCAGCTGGTTTCACTTTCGTTGAAGGTGAGAGAGTGACTCTAAGCCGGCTTTTGGCCTCGAAAAATATTGCCCACTTTCAGGCTGTTCCTGGGATTAATTTCTGTCTTGAAAATTATTCAAGGCAAGATATAAATTTATACAGAAATTCAATTATTATTATGTTTTATATTTATTTTTGAGTTTATTTAAATACAAATTATTATTTATCACAACATAAATTTATACATTCTAAACCAGCATTTATTCAAATATTATTTAATATTTTCTTGATATAGTAAATACATTTTTTTTATATTATCAACTCAGACTTTTAGGCTGCGTAAAACACAGAAAGCTCACTCACATCTTTAGTTTGGGCCAAAGTCCATGGACCAACAGAGACACCTGCCAATACCGGAAGTTTTCTTGTGGTTTCTGCGGCCATAAAAGCCGCCAATTAAAGCGCGGTGGCAATGTCATTGGCTGGCGAGATTGTTCGAGGTGTCGCACTTGAATTCTGCTGGGAAAACCAAAGGTTTTTCAAACCCCAGCAGGTCAATCACTTTAGTGGGTTGGCTTCAAAACAAACGATAGCCAGGGGACAAAACCTAAACTGGAAACCCGATTTTGTGTTATCTGATTTAAAGATCTTGTGAATATAAATATTATTATTAAATCTACTTGAATATTATTCATTTATTTCTTTTTATTATTATTTAACATCTGCTTTCCTTTTTTTTTAAGCTTTCTACTCAATTGCTCTTAATTAACTCGAATGCAATTAGCATTTTACTTGTTTTAAGTTCTCACTGACCTATTTTGAAGTTTAATATTGGCTTCATGATGCAACTTTTAAATAAAAAAATAATTTAACCGATATACTCGTGTCCTAATTATTCAAAAATAATTATGTAAATGTTAATAAAATATACAGAATTTCAAATATATTTAGCTAGAGATCAAAGAATATTTCTTTAAACTATTTTGTAGATCAAAAAAATCAAGGCAATATAATGTTTTTTAATAACTTTATTTTCAATAATTAATTAAATATTTTAAAGGTTTCACTAACTATGTTAAGAGCTTAACTAAAGTGTAACAATAAAGATCACATTTTGTGCTTTGAAATTCCCTTAAAGATATCAATCTCTAAGCCCTCACATTCTGCCTGATCCAGATATCGTAGGCAGCCACGTTTGTGTAAACTCCTGGCCAGCCCTGTAGACCGCACTTATGGCCGAAGGACACGATACCTTCCAGGACCCAGGAATCGCCACGGAATCGCATCAATGGTCCGCCAGAGTCTCCGTCACAGCTATCCTGTCCGAACTGACCGCCGGCACAGAGTTGAGTGGACTCAATGGGAATTTTATTCGTTGCGAATTTCTGGCGACACTTTGCCGGATCCACATAGTTCACCTCCAGTTTCTGCTTAATGGGACTCCGGGCCATCCTCAAGGTGCGACCCCATCCTGCGACCGTGAAGGACATACCGGATCGACGCATTTCCGGACCCACAGACGAGGGCAGGCAAATAGGGCGAATATTGTCCGTGTATCGCACATTCCTCTCCAAGCGAATTAGACCAATGTCATGGAGTTGGTTTCTCGACTCAGACGAATATTTCTCATGAACCCGGATCTCCTCGAAGCCCAGTCGCTGGGCCTCCGGGGAGCAACGGCCACCACCGGCGGGGCAGTCCACGGCGGTACGTGTGTCATGTTCACCCAGTCTCACAGAGGCACTGAAAAAATATCGGAAAAATAACGATTAAAATAACATATCTAGACTATAAAATACTTAGCTTTTAAAGTGGAATTTATTATATTAAAATGTTGGATAAAAAGTAGTAGAATCATTGAATTAAATTGAATAAATAATAAATTAAATATGTTAAGAGCAGCAAAAATTGATTGAAAAAATGTTCTAAAAAATAAAAATGAAATTTATAAAATAAATAAATAAAGAAGGCTTTATAACCTTTTTTTTTAAACAATATACTCTTATAATCCAAATACCTAAACAAAGCAAGGCAAAACTCAATGAATGAGCATTTAAACGCCGACAATTAAACACTGGAATTAGCCTGCTAATTGGTGTTTGGCCAACGCCGAAATCGAGAACCCATAGAGAGATATATATAGTGAATCATCAGAGCCACGCTAACAAGCGGCAAAACACCTCGAATCTGGTTTTGCAGCCGCGTCTAATGAATATTCTTGAAACAAGCGTCTAAATCAGCTTTGGGGATCCCTTTGGCCTCGTTAACTGATTTAGCTGGAGAAGGCAGCCTTATTCGTGGAATATCGGGCAAATACAACCATGAATAAGCCACTTTCGCCATTGAAATGAAACTGGATTGGAGAGTAGTCACTATAAAATCGTAATACTAACACCTGATTCACCCCACGCCCATTCATGGATCGATATGGAAGATCGGCTTTAAAAATCCCCCCTTTCTGCTATTGTCACAAACATCAACAAATCATTAATAATATAGTCTTGTTTGAGTCTCCAAGAAAAATGTTTTGTTTATGTTTATACAAGAAATGACCAGTAAAATTCCCCACTTAAACTGTCAAAATGTTGGATATATCTCAAAGAAATCTGGCACCAAAGCTGGCACCAGGAAAAATCCCCTTGAAGAAGTTAGAGAGCTCTGGACTTGTGGTTGGAATATATGCAAATCAGGAAACCCCCTTGGGCTTAAAAAAATTGTAATTAATTTGTGACACCTTTTAAATGATAATGGAAGTTTACCAACCTTTTGTGCTGATTTTCAATAAATATTTCATCATTAAAAGTTAACAATCATATAAGGGTCAAGCCCAAAGCATTCCTTATGCCCTTTTGCTCTCAAAAAATAGTATTTTAAAGTTCTCTAATGTGCTAATGTAATCCCCTATTAAACCAATATATATTATACATTTTCTATACTCACAGTGGTCCGATATCCTTCTCGATTCTTCCTGTTAAACAATGAGCCGCCGTGAGGACATAACGCTGATTGATCAGCGATCCTGCACAGCTGGTGGCCAGTCCATTACCAGAGCGACGACGATATTCCAACAGAACCATCCAGGGGAACTCATTGAGATCAGAGTCCTCACCACCATAGATCCGGTTCTTGATGGCCACGCCCCCACAGTTCGGAGGCTGGGGCAGCAGTCTAGAGCCATCAGCTCCTTTGGAACTGGAAGTCTGAATAGAGTTCCGATCGCTGGCTTGCTGCTGGCCAAAGCTCCAGGGTCGACTGACTCGTTGATTGGGAAAGGCGAAGGGACGCTCTTCCTCCCAGTCGTCACCAAAACCATCGTAGTCCGAAAAAGATGGTCTCACCCTCTGTGTCCTTGTGATATATCCTGTATCCTCAGTGCAGCACACGAAAGGTTGCCCGTCCGCACTCATGCCACAGGCCGAGCTCCTGATGAATTGTTTCTGCGAGTCTGTCAAACGATTCTGCTGCAGCACAGAGTAAAGTGACTGACATTGCTTAACGAGAACACAGACGCCACTTCGCTGGTTGGGATTCAAGCAACTCGAAACTGAACCGAAGAAAAAAATATAAAAATAAAAATAGATATAGATTTAAGATGGTGCAAGATGAAATCTGGTTCTCCAGGGGATGGCCCGGAATGCACGCGCCTTCTGCTCTGTTCTGACATTCTTGTGGTTAAGAAGAGTCAGGTGTCTTATTTCTTTCAGATTTATCATGAGACACTCAGGAAAATAATGTTTAATTAATTAAAGTTGTCTTGGTTTTAATTATTTGCTTGAAATTTAAATTGTAAAGCCTTCAATATTATTTAACTCAAGTATGTAAATTCCTGGTGATTTTTAGAAAGTATCTGTTAATAATCAGTGCAATTTTCCAGCACTCTGTGGTTTTTCCTTATAAACTTTCGAGTGCAGTCACTCATCTTGACCACAAATCTCTTAACCACTGGGCACTGCCCACTTGGAGATTGGCGCGTGCAGGTGCAGTGTTCACCCCCGTATTCCAACTTGTCCAACCGGCTCAATTAGAACCGGGCACTTGACACGCACTTGGGCCATTTCCCATCATTTTTGTGATTTTTTTAATATTTTTTTAAACAACACTCACACTGGGCTCTGGCCTTGTGGGCAATGCAAAGAATGCCAAGAAAAACCACTGCAGACACTTTCATTTTTGCACAAATCTTTCCGATTTCTTATTAAGTTTGTATTTATTTTCGTATTTATATTTATATTTATAAACTCGCGAGCTCGATGGTGTTCAGCGGACTGTGCTATACCTGGAGTTGAGCCGAGCTTTTTATAGCCGCCAGCTTGGGACTTCTCTCTCGGTTCTTGAGAACAGAGCTCGCGATCGGGTTTATCAACGGAGCGCCACTGTTCTCCACTCTGCGGTTAGAGCGATTACCGGTGGATCACTGGGGTAAAGTATCTGAAAGATGCGTGTCACTGGGTGACACCGAAGGCTTTTCTAACCAAAAATTATGCTATGGAAATCATATAAAAAGAGCAATGAACTCAGGATGTCCAAGATCTTCAATGACGTAGGTTAGGAATTCCAGAAGCCGTCATATTTTTGTCACTTATGAAACGGAATTTGATCAAAGATTTTATGGATATGAGTGAGTCAATGTAGATATGTTAAAAGATCAAATTGCTCTATATTAACATGATCTTAAAAAATATATTCTTTATATTCCTGGAGTTTAAATCTGTAAACATATATATTTATTTCTAAACAGCAGTTGGATATATTTATAATTTTCCAAGTTCTATAAATAATTTTATGCCGGACATCCCATTTCTGCACTCGGAAATGGACTAAATTCATATCTTACTCATCGAAATGGCTTTCAATGTTCTATATCAACCCGACATACTTATGGCGTCACTAAGTCAAGGGCCTTAACAATTACTAAGAACATTACTTGCATCAATGAACCCCTCTGGGGTTTGCCCCTATTTAGTCATGCATCATCTGCAAAAATCCTGTGCAAACGTTAACTTTATAAAGTTTTAATATAAATATAATGCAAAAATGAAGTGACAAAACGAACGCCGTCATGTGATTTACCTGCAAACGAGGCTCAGTTCGTTTGGGTGTCATCTATGTAAACCAGTTCCTAATGCGTTCTGGATAAAATTTCCATGGCTTGTAAATGAGCTTATAGCTTTTGTTTATTGCTCAGATATATTACAAACATATCTGGCAGCTACCATCTTTTAAGAGTCAGAGTCAGCCTCCGGAAATATCCACGGGATACTATTTACAATTCGGACATTTATAAAGATCTTTTGAAATATTATTATTAAATCTACTTGAATATTATTCATTTATTTCTTTTTATTATTATTTTACATCTGCTTTTCCTTTTTTTTAAACTTTCTACTGAATTGCTCTTAATAAACTTTAATTCAATTAGAATTTTACTTGTTTTAAAATATGTAAATGTTGTTAAACAATATTGAAATCAACAAAAAGCCATAAAAAATAACGTTTAATGTAAACACTTTGGATTTTCTCAATTTTATTGTGATATTTTGATCGTTTTTATGAAAAGCGAAAGCATGATAAATTTAGAATTAATAAGAATTATCCAATATATATTTTGTTAAGACATCTGTGGGCCTCCTTAATAATTTCTTTTATAAGTAATGATAGTTCTAAAAGCTTCCACTTCAAATATATTTAGCTAGAGATAGAAGAATATTTCTTTAAACAATTTTGTAGATCATAAAAATCAAGGCAATATTATTTTTTGAATAACTTTATTGGTAATAATTTATTAAATATTTTATAGCTTTCACTAACTAAGTTAAGAGCTTAACTAAAGTATAACAATAAAGATCACATTTTGTGCTTTGAAATTCTCTTAAAGATATCAATCTTTAAGCCCTCACATTCTGCCTGATCCAGATATCGTAGGCAGCAACGTTTGTGTAAACTCCTGGCCAGTTCTCTAGACCGCACTTATGGCCCAAGGACACGATACCCTCCAGGACCCAGGAACCTCCACGGAATCGCATCAATGGTCCGCCAGAGTCACCATCACAGCTATCCTGTCTGAACACACCGCCGGCACAGATTTGAGTGGACTCAATGGGAATTTTCTTCGTTGCAAACTTCTGGCGACACCTTGCAAGATCCCAATAGGTCACCACCAGTTTCTGCTTAATAGGACTCTGCTTTATCTCCAAAGTGCGACCCCATCCTGCGACTGTAAAGGGCATACCGGTCCGGGGCATTTCCGGAGCCACAGACGAGGGCAGGCAAATTGGGCGAATGTTGTCCTTGTATTGCACATTCCTCTCCAAGCGAATAAGACCAATGTCATGGAGATTCTTGCTCGACTTCGCCGAATATTTCTCATGAACCCGGATCTCCTCAAAGCCCAGACGCTGGATCTCCGGGGAGCAACGGCCATCACCGGCCGGACAGTCCACGGCGGTACGTGTGTCATGTACACCCAGTCTCACAGAGACACTGAAAAATTTAGGTGGAATTTATTATATTAAAATGTTGGATGAAAAGTAGTAGAATCATTAAATTAAATATTGCAATTGATTGATTTTAGCAATAAATAGTAAATTTATAACAAATATTTGATCTACATTTTAAATTAATTTAAATATAAATCGAAAATAAAAAGAAAAAATTAAAAATATAAAATAAATAAAATAAAGAATGGGTTAAAACCCTTTTCTGAAAACAATATACTCTCATAATCTAAATACCTAAACGAAGCTGGGCGAAACTGAATGAATGAGCATTTAAACGCCGACAATTAAACACTGGAATTAGCCTGCTAATTGGTGCTTGGCCAACGCCGAAATCGAGAACCCATAGAGAGAGATATACAGTGAATCATCAGAGCCACGCTAACAAGCGGCAAAACACCTCGAATCTGGTTTTGCAGCCGCGTCTAATGAATATTCTTGAAACAAGCGTCTAGCTCAGCTTTGGGGATCCCTTTGGCCTCGTTAACTGATTTAGCTGGAGAAGGCAGCCTGGTTCGTGGAATTATCGGGCAAATATAAGCATGAATAAGCCACTTTCGCCATTGAAATGAATCTGGATTGGAGAGTAGTCACTATAAAATCGTAATACTAAAACTTGATTCACCCATTCACCCCACGCCCATTCATGGATCGATATGGAAGATCGGTTGTAAAAATCCCCCCTATAATACCCTAAGTTAAATTCCTTATTTCCTGATTTTTAACTAATATCTCATCACTAAAAGCTAGCAAAATCATATAAAGATCAAGTAGTTATAAATTAGTCAATTGTATATTTAGAAAAAGCATTTCTTATGCCATTTTGATCTTGAAAAATATTATTTTAAACTTCTCTAATTTCCCCTGAGCTCATTTCCCGCATAAACATTTTTAGTCTCCTATTAAACCAATATATTTATATATTTTTTATACTCACAGTGGTCCGAAATCCTTCACGATTTCTCCTGTCAAACAATGAGCGGCCGTGAGGACATAACGCTGATTGATCAACGATCCAGCACAACTGGTGTTCACTTCTTTACCAGAGCCATGACGATATTCCAACAGAACCATCCAAGGGAACTCATTGAGATCAGCGTCCTCACCATCATAGATCAGGTTCTTGATAGCCTCGCGCCCACAATTTGGAGGCTTTGGCAGCAGTCTAGAACCATCAGCTCCCTTAGCAGTGGAAGTCTGGACAGATTTCCTATCGCCGGCTGGTCGACTAACTCGTTGATCGGGAAAGGTGAAGGGACGCTCTTCCTCCGAGGGTCGACTGACTCGTTGATTGGGAAAGGTGAAGGGACGCTCTTCCTCCGAAAAAGATGGTCTCATCCTCTGTGTCCTTGTGATATATCCTGTATCCTCAGTGCAGCACACGAAAGGTTGCCCGTCCGCACTTTTGCCACAGGTTGAGTCCCTGAGAAATTGTTTCTGCAAGTCGGTCAAAGGACCCTTCTCCACCATGGAGATAAGCGACTGGCATTGCTTAACGAGAACACAGACGCCACTTCGCTGGTTGGGATTCAAGCAACTCGAAACTGCAGAAAAAATATAAAAATAAAAATAGATATAGATTCAAGATGGTAAAAGTTGAAATCTGGTTCTCCAGGGGATGCCCCGGAATGCACGCGCCTTCTGCTCTGTTCTGACATTCTTGTGGTTAAGAAGAGTCAGGTGTCTTATTTCTTTCAGATTTATCATGAGACACTCAGGAAAATAATGTTTAATTAAATAAAGTTGCTTTGATTTTAATTATTTGCTTCAAATTTAAATTGTAAAGCCTTAAATATTATTTAACTCAAGAATGCAAATTCCTGATGATTTTTAGAAAGTATCTGTTAATAATCAGTGCAATTTTCCAGCACTCTGGGGTTTTTTCTTCTAAGCTTTCGAGTGCAGTCACTCATCTTGACCACAAATATCTTAACCACTGGGCACTGCCCACTTGGAGATTGGCGCGTGCAGGTGCAGTGTTCACCCCCGTATTCCAACTGGTCCAACCGGCTCAATTAGAACCGGGCACTTGACACGCACTTGGGCAATTTCCCATAATTTTTGTGATTTTTTATATATTTTGTTTTAATTTTTGACCAACACTCACACTGGGCTCTGGCCTCGTGGGCAATGCACAGAATGCCAAGAAAAACCACTGCAGACACTTTCATTTTTGCAGAAATCTTTTCGATTTCTTATTAAGTTTGTATTTATTTTCGTATTTATATTTATATTTATAAACTCGCGAGTTCGATGGTTTCCCGCAGACTGTGCTTTACGAGTAGTTGAGCCGAGCTCTTTATAGCCGCCAGCTTGGGACTTCTCTCTGGGTTCTTGGGAACAGAGCTCGCGATAGGGCAACAGTTGGATATATTTATAATTTTCCAAGTTATATAAATAATATTATGCCGCACATCCCATTTCCGTTCTATATCTGAACTCGGAAGTGGTCTAAATTCAGATCTTACTCATCTTATTGGCTTTCAATGACATGTTTTAAATCAGCCCGACATACTTATGGCGTCACTAAGTCAAGGGCATTAACAATTACTAAGAACCTTACTTGCATCAATGAACCCCTCTGGGGTTTGCCCCTATTTAGTCATGCATCATCTGCAAGAATCCTGCGCATACGCAAATTAGATATGTAACTTTATAAAGTTATAAATAAAATGCAAAAACAAGAAAGAAAGCTACACTAAAAACGAAATTCTGAAATAATGGAAAGGGGCCAAATACCAAATTTGGTGAAAACATGTTTAAAACAGACATATTTGTATTTTTTTTTCATTTTTCCGATTGTTTCTATGGCAGATGGGATAAAAAGTGTGATCTTAAGATGATTATTAATTATTTAAATATTAAATTGGAAATCATGTTTTGAAATTTTTTTTCAGGATTCTAGGATAACTTCCCAGGATATTCCTGGTTGCAGCCGCCTTATATATAGATATTACAGGGGGGGGTTTGTATGGAAATTCCTGTCGGATTCCCATTGCCTTACTTAAGGGAAATAAAAAGAAATAATGGGATACAAAATGTAATCTATTTAAATATTCAATTGGGAATCATGTTTTGAAATTCCTGGAAAAAGGTTGACAAACAGCGAAGCTATGATTTTATCTTTTATTTTCCTGATCGTTCCTAATTTTTATTTTTTCGTCCGATTTTTTATAATATATTTTAGAATTTATTAATTCAGGAATTTGTCGTGTCATTTAAAATTTCAAACATGGCTATATCTCTAGTGATTCCCAATATTAATATTTAATAATATTTAAATAAACCACATTTTTTGACCCTATTATTATAATTATTATTATATTATTTATTATATTTATTATAAATTCAGGCAATATATTTTTTTTAGAGTACTTTATTGGTAATAATTAATTTAATATTTTACTAAAGTGTAACAATAACGATCACATTTTGTGCTTTGAAATTCCCCTAAAGATATCAATCTTTAAGCCCTCACATTCTGCCTGATCCAGATATCGTAGGCAGCAACATCCGTGTAAACTCCAGGCCAGCCCCAACCGTCTAGACCGCACTCATGGCCAAGGGAGACGATACCCTCTAGGACCCAGGAATTGCCACGGACTCGCATCAATGGTCCTCCGGAGTCTCCGTCACAGCTATCCTGTCCGAACAGACCGGCGGCACAGAGTTGAGTGGACTCAATGGCAATTTTCTTCGTTGCGAATTTCTGGCGACACCTTGCAGGATCCAAATAGTTCACCTTCACTTTCTGCTTAATAGGACTCCGTTCCATCATCAAATTGCGACCCCATCCTGCGACCGTAAAGACCATACCGGGCCGACGCTCTTCCGAACCCACAGACGAGGGCAAGCAAATGGGGCGAATGTTGTCCGTGTATCGCACATTCCTCTCCAAGCGAATAAGACCAATGTCATGGAGATGGTTCCTCGCTTTCCCCGAATATTTCTCATGAACTCGGGTCTCCTCGATGCCCAGACGCTGGGCCTCCGGGGAGCAAGGGCCATCACCGGTGGGACAGTCCACGGTGGTACTTGTGTCATGTTCACCCAGTATCACAGAGACACTGAAAAATATAAGAAAATTAACGATTATAATAAATCAGGGATTATGCAATTAATCCGAAATAATTTGAGGCACTTTTGAGCTGATTATCAATTAATAATTCATCAATAAAAGCTAGCAAAATCGTACAATAATCAAGTAGTTATGAATCAATCAATTGCATCTTTTGAAAAAACATTCCTTATGATCTTGAAATATATTATTTCCCGTATAATAAAAATTTTAATTCTCCTATTAAACCAATATATATATATATATAATATTATATTTTCTATACTCACAGTGGTCCGAAATTCTTCTCGAATCTTCCTGTCAAACAATGAGCCGCCGTGAGGACATAACGCTGATTGATCAACGATCCTGCACAAGTGGTGGCCAGTTCATTATCAGACCGACGACGACATTCCAACAGAACCATCCAAGGGAACTCATTGAGATCAGCGTCCTCACCATCATAGATCAGGTTCTTCATAGCCTCGCGCCCACAATTTGGAGGGTTTGGCAGCAGTCTAGAGCCATCAGCTCCTTTGGAAGTGGAAGTCTGGACAGATTTCCTATCGCCGGCTTGCGGCTGGCCAAAGCTCCAGGGTGGACTGACTTGTTGATTGGGAAAGGCGAAGGGACGCTCTTCCTCCCAGTCGTCACCAAAACCATCATAGTCCGAAAAAGATGGTGTCACACTCTGTGTCCTTGTGATATATCCTGTATCCTCAGTGCAGCACACGAAAGGTTGCCCGTCCGCACTCATGCCACAGGTGGAGTTCCTGAGGAATTGTTTCTGCAAGTCGGTCAAAGGACCCTGCTCCACCATGGAGATAAGCGACTGGCATTGCTTAATGAGAATACAGACGCCACTTCGCTGGTTGGGGTTCATACAACGCGGAACTGCAGAAAAAATATTAAAATAAAAATACATATAGATTTATGATGGTACAAGGTAAAATCTGGTTCTCCAGGGGGAAATTTCCCATAATTTTTTAAATATTATTTTTTATTTTTTGACCAATACTCACACTGTGATCTGGCCTCGTGGGCAATGCAAAGAATGCCAAGAAAAATCACTGCAAACACTTTCATTTTTGCAGAAATCTTTTTGATTTTTTATTAAGTTTGTATTTATATTCGTATTTATATTTATATTTATAAACTTGAGAGTTCGATGGTTTCCCGCAGACTGTGCTTTACGAGGAGTTCAGCCGACCCTTTTATAGCCGCCAGCTTAGGACTTCTCTCTGGGTTCTTGGGAACAGAGCTCGCGATCGGGCAACAGTTGGATATATTTATAATTTTCCAAGTTCTATAAATAATTTTATGCCGAACATCCCATTTCCGTTCTATTTCTGAACTCGGAAATCAAACCGACATACTTATGCCGTCACTAAATCAAGGGCATTAACAATTACTAAGTACATTAAATGCATCAATGAACCCATGTTAAGTAATGCATCATTTGCGAGAATCCTGCGCATACGTAAATTAGATATGTTAACTTTATAAAGTAATAAATAAATGGCTCAGTTCGTTTGGGTGACATCTATGGCATTTCCATGGCTTGTAAATGAGCTTCTAGCTTTTGTTTATTGCTCAGATATATAACATACATATCTGGCAGCTACCATCTTTGCGGTATTTAAGAGTCAGTGGGCGCCTCCGGAAATATCCACGGGATACTATTTACAATTCGGACATTTGATACTTTTTGGTCTGGCAGTTCAAACCCTTTAATTTCCTGGCATTTTCCCTTTCTTTCGGAGGGATCAACATGTTACCGCAAAAAGGGGTAAATGGTTAAAAGTTGAAAGGCAGCACGCGGAAAATGTCAGCGCCAGATAAACGGGGTCTTTGTGTCCGGGGGAAAATGGGAAAAAGACCCCGGGTCGTCGAGTCGCGGAGTCGCGGCTTTTATACCATTCCGCAATGTCCAATTAGGCGTGGAATATGTTAAAAAAAACAGGGGGAGAGCAGACAGCATCCTGATGCTAAATAAGGAAATAGAAAAAAATAGAAAAAGATAATCACACCCTGTGACAGCGGTGGGATTCGAACCCACGCCCTTTCGGACTGGTGCCTAAAACCAGCGCCTTAGACCGCTCGGCCACGCTGCCGCCTGGCCGCCACGAGACAAAAGATTCCTAACGACTGCGACAACAAAAATGTTGAATAATATTCTGAAATAGGAATAAATAGAATTTATTTTTGTGCTGATAGCAAGTGTGTAATTGCTTCAATCGATAGGAGAACAATGTACTTAATCTCTGGAAAGGCGTACTTGCTGAGCTTAATGCTTGTGAGCTCATAAATGTTTAAGCATACAACAGATTAGCTGTTTTTAACAAAACTATACAAAACTAAAAGGTAAATATATTAAAAAGAATAAAATAATTAACACCTCTTAATGACATGCGCTTCTAATGGTTGTCTGTAAAAAATGAGAGCTTTAGTCAACGGTCTCAAAACAATGCCATAATATATTAGTCAAAATCGAAGCAATAAATTATAATAACTTCAGACTTGTGTAATTTGTCTAACTGCCAATACTTCTTATATTTTTTCTTTATTTGGAAAAAAAATTTATTAACTTCTTGGCTGCTAATTTATTCACAAATATATTATTTAGCATTATAATTTGTTAATATTAGCTAGTAGGTGAATAAATTTGCAATTATTATTCATAATAAATTATCACCTAATAAAAAGAGGTGATAATTAATTAAATAAAATAAATAACTCAATTAAACGAAAACAAATAATATTTTTAATCAACTATGACCTCAATATATTTAAATAACTTAAACTTCAAATAAAAAATTTATTTTATAATACTTATATTCTTAAATAAAATGTATAAACATAAATTTTGATTTCTAAAAATATAAAACAAAATTTCCATTTGTACAAATAATTAAATGAAATAATCCTCAGGTTTTCATATTTTTATTTTTCTGTTTTTAGACTTCTATTTAAAAATCCTTTAAAATGTGATAAATAAAATGATAAATGATAAATAAATGAAGGAAAAATAATACATATTTTTTTAGCGTTTTAATAATATTTGTTTTACTTATTTAAATGAAAACAAAAAATATATAAAATAAATTATAATTTCAATAAATGAAAAAAATATATATATAAAAAATAAATATAAAACGAAAAGTTTTAAATACAAGCAAAATAAACATAATTATTTTATATAAAAATTAAATAAAAAAAAAAGAAAAAAATGCAACACTGACAGCGGTGGGATTCGAACCCACGCCCTTTCGGACTGGTGCCTAAAACCAGCGCCTTAGACCGCTCGGCCACGCTGCCTCATGCCAGCGTGTGTCAAATGCGCAGCTTGAAGGCAGCGCTTGTCGAGTGGAAACGTAAGGTGATTGCTTGGCATAATTTTGGGGTGGCTTTCGGGCACAGTATTGCCGTCGTTCGAATACACATAGTAGTAGAAATTAGTAGTAGTTAGTACTAAGTGTAAATGTGTAGTTATTGCATGGACGCAAATCTAAAACGTTTTATTTAAATTTCCCTGTCATATAAAACTCTTTTTATAAAGAAACAAGCAATACAAGGAAGTACTATTTTTACTGACTAAAATAATAACATAAATTGCGTAGCTGGCAGTAGTAAAATTCACAAAAAAAAGGCTGTAACAATGGCTGAAATACTACTTTACGAGCAGCAGGGCCATCGAAGCGATTCTAATTCATTGACAAACGCATTTTGATTTTGCGATAATGATTGTTGGGGGGGTTGCTTCTACATCGATTCGTGGACACCTTTGACTGGCAACCTTCCCCTGTCCCTTGGCATTTGACCCCTCTTTTGAGGTCGCACCCCGCACATTTTGTCGGTTTACGATTTAAGCATTTCGCAAACGACGTAAAAAACGATCCTGTTGTTGTAGGCGCTTTTGTTTTTTTATATACCCTTACAAGGGGTAACAATTTTTGGATATTAAACAAAACAAAATACTGCTAAATTTACTCTTTACGTTGTTTGATTTCTAAAAATATTATTTAATAATTTTCTTTAATGAAATTCTTCAATATACCTTAAACTTAGATTTAAGAAAAAGGATAATAAACTTCTATTAAAATTGTATAAGTAATAAAAATCAGAAAACAATAATTATTTATTTTATAATTTTTAATTGAAAACAACAGAATCTAAAATAAATTTAATTAACAATATTTTCTGCAAGAGTATTTCAAAGTTCGTGTTTTATTTTCATTCATTTTTTTATACAGAACGGTAGCAGAAGCTATAGATTTTATAGCCTTTTTATGTGGCCATAGTTTCGCTTTCGCGTTGGCCTTTTTTACGAGCGTTTTATAACTTGTTTACATTAGGCGAAATGTCACGTAACGGAAGTGCTGGGAACCATTTTATGCAAAAATCTATCAAATTGCTGGCGGGCTGCATAAAAATCGCCATAAAGCTATAGCTTGATTCAGAATCGGAGCAGCTGTAATATGGCAAAGTTATCGGAATCTGAGATTCAAGACATGCAGCGGAACTGTGGAGAATCGTGGTTTAAGTGGATTAGATTGCAACCAAGCGAAGCGTCTCCTCAGAACCGCCAATGAATGAGATGAGGCAGGTGATTCGAATAGTGCTAACAGTGGCCGAGGCCTTCCTTTTGCTTATTTTACCCCAGGCCCTAGGCTCCGAGGATAATGGTCTCGCCAGGAGTCGAGTTCAGCCAAGAACAATCACCGGATTTTTTGTAAGTACAAACATTTAATTGATTTCATATAAAAATCTTAATTTTTATCAAGTTTGAATTGGGTTAAAACCTTAAATCGATAATTTCTTTATATTTAAGTTTACAAAATAAATTACAAATATTTGATGACGGATATCATTTTTTATAATATCTAACAGATACAGCAAGTAAATGTCATTACAACAAAATTGAAAAATAGAATAGCATTAAGAGTTTTATACATATTAATGAATTAATTATAAATGTCTTTGTGCGTTTTAAAAGATTAAAATTAAAGTTAAATCTTGCGTTACGAATTGTCCTCAAGTGAAGCGAAATGATTTTCCACTATACTTTTCAAAACGAAAGAACCAAAATGAAAGAGAATATAAAAATTAGCGAAATAAAAGCAAAGAAAATTGAAAAACATTTTGTAAGCAAACCAATTTTAAAGAATTTATTAAAACTAAAAAGATACCCTTCTGTCATCCTAGAACGATTTGATAAGTGAAACACTCAGCAGCCTAAACGATATGGCGTTCAACATGAAAGTCACCGATCATACCAACTTACGGATTTCTTTCCACCATGGTAATCCCAATTCTGGAGGGAAAAAGAACCCCGACCATGTCCACATTATATATAACAAATCAAAAATTACTTTGGATAAAAATGTACTTGCTGAGAAAGTAAGAAGAAGACAAAGACGAACCTTGCCTAATGGAATGCGAAATCCATATAGTTCTTTTCCATTAAAAGGCGAAAATATCTAAAATGTAAATATTATTTTGTTTACCTCCAATTTACTGACAGATAAAAAAAAATAACTCTTTTGCGTATTCATTCATTGAAATATAAACAAAAAAAAAAAACCCAAATAAAATGAAAATGATAAGAAAAGTAGTCACAACCTATTAAAAACTGGGGGAACATAATTTATTATCAGTCTTAAATGGATTTAAATGAGTACTTAATTAAGTCAAGTGAGTAATAATTAAGTCAAGTGGAATGTCTAAGTAAAAATTGGTTATTGAACTTGAAATTCTGAAGGGCAAATAAATTATAAACTTAATTATTATTAACCCTAATGTAAGCATAATAAAGCCAATGGTAGGTATTTAATCAATGAACAGACATTTTCCAGATAGCAAGCCAGACAAACAAATGAGACATTGGTGTCTTTATCTTTTATTTTTGGGTACTTTCCTTCCGACTTGTTAACAATATTCAAGAGTTTAGAATGGATCGATCACTAATTGGGCCTTAGATAAGAACTTTGAACCTTAGATAAAAATGAAAGTGCTATCTTGTTGGTATAAAAGGCATGCAGAACTGGGTAATTGCTTTAGTTCGATATTCAAACATGAAATTAATAGTAGTCAGTTGTCTGTTGTTGGTGATTTCCCTGCTGGGTCAAAGCAGAGCCAAAAGTGTGCTTAACAACCTTGTAAGAGAATTGGTAGGGATTTAAATATCCATATTATATAATTATCTATGTTAGGCCAACGAAATTGGCCAGGATGCCTCTGAGTTTGGACATGAACTAGGAGATGAGGGCACTCAGTTTGGACAAGAGGCCTCCAATAGCGCCATTAATTTTGGCCATGAACTTTCACAGGAAGCCGTAAGTTTATTTAAATTAGTAAATAAAATTCTATAAATAAAATTTCTTCATTAGGAAAGCGCACTGAGTCAGGAAATTAGTTCTTCAAAAAAGCAAAGCTCTGTAAGTTCCTTGGCTTCGTTTAAGTTTAAATTGTGTTTCTAATTAATTTCTGCGTATTCTCTTTTCAGACTTCCTTCGCTCTGTTAACGGTTAGTCTAATTATAATTACTTAAATGTTAAATAATAACCACGCCAATTTTAATTAAATATTTCAGACATCCGCCACCGACAAAACTGTTAACAAGCCCACAACAGGTGTAGAAGTCACCTGTTCTTGTGTCTGTAGTGATGGAAGTGCATCCCAAGTATCCGGAAACGTCGCCAAGGCAGCTGATAAAATCGCAAGTTCCGTTGCCAATGCTGCCAGCAGCGTCGCAGGATCTGCTGCCAACGCTGCAGGAAATATCGCAGGATCAGCTGCCAACGCTGCTCATGATGTTGCCAGTGCTGCTGGAAATGTTGCAAGCTCTGCTGCCAACGCTGCAGAAAATATCGCAGGATCAGCTGCTCATGCTGCTCATGATGTTGCCAGTGCTGCTGGAAATGTTGCAAGCTCTGCTGCCAATGCTGCGAGTAACGTCGCAGGATCTGCGGCCAACGCTGCAGGAAATATCGCAGGATCAGCTGCCAACGCTGCTCATGATGTTGCCAGTGCTGCTGGAAATGTTGCAAGCTCTGCTGCCAATGCTGCGAGTAACGTCGCAGGATCAGCTGCCAACGCTGCTCATGATGTTGCCAGTGCTGCTGGAAATGTTGCAAGCTCTGCTGCCAATGCTGCGAGTAACGTCGCAGGATCAGCTGCCAACGCTGCTCATGATGTTGCCAGTGCTGCTGGAAATGTTGCAAGCTCTGCTGCCAATGCTGCGAGTAACGTCGCAGGATCAGCTGCCAACGCTGCTGGAAATATCGCAGGATCAGCTGCCAACGCTGCTCATGATGTTGCCAGTGCTGCTGGAAATGTTGCAAGCTCTGCTGCCAATGCTGCAGGAAACATCGCAGGATCTGCTGCCCATGCTGCAGGAAACATCGCAGGATCCGCTGCCCACGCTGCCCACGATGTAGCCAGTGCTGCTGGAAATGTTGCAAGCTCTGCTGCCAATGCCGCTGGAAATATTGCCAGTGGCGTCGATAGTGCTGCTCATGATGTTGCAGGAGCAGCTGGAACCATCGCTCATGATGTCGCAGGATCCGCTGTCCATACTGCTCACGATGTTGCTAGTGCCGCTGGAACCATTGGACACGATGTTGCTAGCTCTGCCTCAAATGTTGCCAGCTCCACTGCCAATGCCGCTGGCAATGTTGCTGGCGATATTGGCAATGCCCTCGGCAATATCTTTGGAGGTGTTGCCCATGCTGGTGGTGATATCGCCGGATCTGCTGCCAATGCTGCTGGTAATATTGCTGGAAGTGCCGCAAATGCTGCTGGTGACGTCGCCAATGCCGCTGGAAATGCTGCTGGGGATATTGCCCATGCCGCTGGAAATGCTGCTGGGGATGTCGCCAATGCCGCTGGAAATGCTGCTGGGGATATTGCCCATGCCGCTGGCGATATTGCTGGCGATGCTGCCAACGCTGCCCAAAATATTGTCCACTCAATTACTAACTTGTTTTAAGTGTTTTCACTTTATAAATTATTTAATCAAATAAAAAACGAGCAAATTAAACATGCTGCAATGTCAAAATTATTTGAGGACTGTCTTCAATCTTTAGGAAATATTTAATTGTTCAACTACCGAACATTTGACTGGGTTTATTTATGGCCCTCTTGAGACTTGTGATAAGGTAAGGATTACCCCAACTTAATGTTACGGATCAATCGGAACTAGAATGCGCCGCCAATCAATTTGGAATTATTAAGTACTCAACTCTGATTTGTTTTTTATTGGCGGCGTCAAAGAACTGCTGATATAAAAAAAACTCCCACATAGTCTGAAAGATAAGATTGGTCTATAAATTGCAGCTGTGACACCTCAAGTGATTCAGTTGTTTTTATTGGCAGCACAAAAACTAACCAAAATGCAGTCCTTAAAAATCGTATACATTTTCCTCATTGTCCTGGTGACCAAACAGACTAGAGCGGGTCCTGTCAATGGACTTTCGGAAGTAAATATCCAAAATTATAAATTTATTTTGTTTTATTTATTTATTATATTGATTTTCTTAAGCTTTTTGGTTTTTTATTAATTTTTTTTTATATTCACAGAATGACTTTGTCCAACCTGAAGCCAGAAATCTGTTGGGCGATGTCCTGGGTGGAGTTGGCACTGGACTGGGAGATCTGGCAGTAAGTCTTTACATTTTTATTTATATTTAATTAGTTAAATTATTGTATTCCTTGCAGAATGCCATTACCAGTCTCAGTGTTCAAAAAAAGGACGTTTTGCAGGCCGGAGATATTACTGTAAGTTTAAAAATTCGAATTTAAATTGAGAAAATATATTTTCCGAGTATTTTACAGACTTAAAATTTAAAATTAAAAGTCTGTAAAATAAACATAAACTGCCATAAACATTTATGGCAATTTAAAATCGAAATGTGGGTTTTTCAAATACCATAAAATACTCTTACGAATTTTTAAATATTTTCAAGACTGGAAAATTATAAAAATTTGTTAACTTTAGAAGCCACCAGGGGTCTTTTTATTAAACATTAAAAAAAATAAACTAAAGATAAAGCACAAGCCACGACTTCCCAGAATAAGCCAAGTTAACCGATCAATCAGTATCAAAAAGCGCCGCATATCGATTCGGAATCATTAATCACTTAAAGGCAACTACAAAGTTATTTATTAATAGCCAACCTTAGAGATAAGGTTTTCCCCTATAAATTCAGTGAAGAAAATCGAAACGATTCAGTATTTTATTGTTAGAAACAAAGAAAAGAACATGCTGTCCTTTAAAATTTTTACATTTTTTGCCATTCTTCTGGTGGCCCAACAGATCTCAGCTGCTTCCCTGAGCGAGGTAATGGGCAATGTGACCGATGTGGCTGTGGCAGGCCAGAAGTTCCTGCTCCAACTGGAGGTAGCGGTTGGGGCCTCCAAGTCGGATTCGATCTCTACAAATTCCATTGCGGATATAATCAGCGATTTGGGTAACGCCTTGGTGGATCTGGCTGTAAGTTTAGATAAGAATTATAGATTTCTTTTTATGATTTTGTATTACTATTACTTTTGGTTTATTTATTTCCTTAGAACTCTATTAACAATGCAGAGAGCAATGTTCAGTTTGGATCTTTTAATATTCTGGGCGATGTCCTAAAGGGCATGGGAAATGGACTTCAAGCAATGGGAGTAAGTGTCTTTCTAATACAATATTTTTATATATTTATTGGAATTTTCTAAAGATTCTGAAAGTTTATTTTTTAATCACATAATGTTCTTTGTAAATTTATATATTTGTTAGAATTTTATATAGATTCTAAAAGTATCACATAATGTTTATAATTAATTCGAAATCCTTGCAGAATTCCTTTGCCAATGTTGGTAGCCAACTGAAGGCCGCTGAACAAATGTAAATTCTTGAGATTTCTGTAAGTTTAAATAATAAATGTAGTATTTTATTAAACCTAACAATTAACTCTATAATTTTTTTCAGACTCGTCCCTGGGTGATCAGCCTATAAGTGCTTCTTTAAAACTGCTGCTAATCTGATAAATAATGGGGAATCTTCACCCTCTGAACAACTTTCAAGCAGTTCAATTAACAAATAAATATTCAATCGCTTCAAGAACTTTACTGAGTGCTCTTCCTTTGTGTTCCAATTTGGGCTGGGAGACCATCAACAAGTTGGGCATCAATTAGTTGGTTTTTGTTGAGTTGTTTTGAAATCCAAGAACCGTAGGCAAGGTCGAGTTCCAGTTCAAAAATGCGTGCATCTGCTCAAAGACCGAGATCCGATATATCCAAGGGGATGGCTGGAAAAGGGGTCAAATGATACGAAATCGGAACACGTGATTGCCGACAACATTAGGGGATCAAGTTACCCAAAAAATAAATACAAATAAAAGCCAGCAGGAGGAGAAGTAGGAAGCGCCCATACACACACATGCTGGCTTTTGAATAATTTTTATTATGACAAGTAGTTCCCTGGGCCTCTGGAATTAGGTCATCCGGCGGGGCGAATGACTAAAGGTATGGGGAGAGAGCCCCTACCGCCGGAAGACAGGCATAGTATCTGGTATCCAGAACCCTCCATTAAGTTGGTTTATCGAGCGGCAAATTTCGATTCTTCCTCCCGCTTCAAAGAGATCTTTGGGGTCACCCTCACGACTCACGGCTGGCACGACTACCGGGAGTGACCTGTAATTATGAAAATTAACAAACATTTTGGTAATTAATTTCGGCGGGCAAAGGGTTACCTCCCAACGCCGCGGAACCCATAATCCCGCATCAATTAAAATGCACAGTCCGTAATCCCCATCCACAAGAACATGACTCTGACTGGCTAGTTGGATAAATATTTAAATAGACAAAAATTGAGGGGATAATTTTTAATACCCTTTTAAACATTTTAAAATAGGTAGCAGTTAGAGGTATTTATTTATTTATTTTATTTTATTTATTTTATATATAAAAAATATTATGAAATGGATTAATCAAAATAAATCCCTTTAAACTATAATTTAATTTAAGGGGGGGGTAAGGTTTGTAATTTTTTTTTTCGAAATTTTTTTTTTATTTTTTATTACAATTGCACAAAATGTAATGAATATTGTGTAAAAGTTGCAAGTCAATCAAATTAAAATTAACAAAGTTATAGCCAATTTAATGGAGGTCGCTTAGTGTGCACTACATGTGCTCACAAAACTTTCCAAGTCGGTGAACACGATTACAGAAAATCTACTGATCCGATCGATTTGAAATTTTGCACAAACATAGTTTAACTAATTCTACAGGTACTCACGTGGCCCTTTTTTTAATTTTTTTTTAAATTGTATTTTTTTTTAACAATTTATCTTTTTTTTTTAGTAAAAAATCTGACTTTTTGCTTCAAAATGGCATAAAAAATCAGAAAAAAATTTAAAAAATAAAAACGCTTCGGTGTTACCTCGGGACATTTATCCCTTAAGTAATGCAATTTAGTTTTTTTAAATCGCGTGATCCTGTAGGCTGTAAGGATGTTCACCGCAAACCACCTTTTTTCGATGGCGGCTTAGGAAATTCTTAATAGCTCTTAATTCTCTAATTGTTTCTTAACAAAAAAATACTAATAAAATAGTCGAAATATTGTGTTACTTTATGGTGTTTAAATTTTTACGCTAACTTTATCCGTTTCGCCACAAAAATTTTTTGAAAAACGGCCATTTTTGCACCGAACAAACCTTACCCCCCCCTTAAAGAAAAGTATATATTTCTCTAACTTTTGTATAAACTCTAACAACTTTTTGAAGGGTTTTTTATTCTTTTTAGAATATATAAAACTTTTGACAGTTAATATTTAAAATTCATTAATTTCAGTGTAATTCCTTCGTTTCTGCCTAATTATGGTCCCCATTAAAACACCCCCTCGAAATGAAAAGGGTATAAATATGTTAATAGAAATCGCTTTAATAATTTGTGACACTCTTTGTCCATCAAGTTGGCCATCAGGGTTTCGGCCATTAATTGGCGGTTTGACAGCTGAAAGACCTCAAAGCGGTTACCATGGCGTGTGGGTTTGATTCGGTAATTGAATCACAAAACTTGCTTTAACTCTCGCTAAACAGTGGCTTTCAACATTCTGGGAAGGATAAGAATAAATAAATTAAAAAATAATTAAATTAGGAATACAGAAATTATATTTATAATTTAAATTTTTATTAGAATTTAAATTTTAGGAAAATCCATCATGGGTTCTATTTTTATACCCACAACTATAAGCATGCCAAACATGCACTTAGCTCTGATGGGACAGAGGGACTTTGTCCATTTTGGGATTCGGGGAGTGTGGCAAGAAGAGTGCTCTTTTGCGACCAGGACAGTGAAAATGTGCAAAATCGTGCTCCGACTCCGCCGACCGGTTTTGGCCAGTTTCTATGTTAGTGGTCAAGGTCTAAGGAGCATCAGACAGTCGGACAGCCGGAGGAGCGGCTGGGGGAGTGCAGCCAAAGCGGAATAAACAATAACAGCAGGCAGAGGCACACACAAGAGGCAGCAGCAGCAGCAGCGAAGAGTTGCAAAAAGCCAGGCGAATATAAATGGGCAACAACAATAAAAACCACAACGAGCGGAAAACAGAACCAAAAGGAGTCACGAGAATTGCATAAACAATGTATGTACAAAGTCTGTCAGAGTATATACATATATGTACATAAAAACACATAAATCGAGTTGTATATATAGCAGGGTCCCAAAGTTGTGCCAGGGTGCCTCAAGATGACATTGAAAATAAAACAAAAATCCATAAGAATCCGTAAGATATAATAAAAGCTTTTAGCTAAAATATTTTATTTCAATTATTTTTTGAAAAATATATATTACAAATTCTTTATACTAAAGCACAGATTTTGTAGCTCAAATATTCCAAATTTTAACCAGATACATTTTGACATATTTATGTATCTTTAGGATATTGCCAGAACCCTTATCAGCTTGGAAAATATTTCCACTATATCTAAGCCAATTTTTATTTTAGAAAATATATTCAAAGCTAAATAGTATCTCAAATTCTTTAATTAAAAAAAAAATATAACATTTTTGCTAATATTTATTATTATTTCAAATTATAATTATTATTGAGAAAATATAAAAGATATTTCATACTTAAAAAACATATTTTTCCTTCTAAAAATGTAAACTAAGTTGAAAAGTTGTCATTTATTTGAAATATATTTGATAAATTAATTATTTTATTTATCTAGTATCTTAAATTGTTCTTACCTTTAACATTAAATAAATCCCTGTCACTGGATAACCTTAAAAATACAAAAAATTCCTTAGCCACAGGTCGATTCACCCTGCTTTTCCTTGCGAGAGGCACACAGCACATGCATCATGCAACATGCAACAGCGGCGTGATTGCAACGCAGCAAAGCAAAAAAAAAAGCACCATCTAAACAGGCATATGTGCATCGTTAAATACAGAAATCGAGGGGGGCTGCAATGGTGTTTGTGTGTCAAAAAGGGTTGCCAAACCACGCTTCCAAGTACATAAGAAATACACACACAATACCGAGTGTGCACACTCGCAGGACAGGCGAAATCCCTATAGCAAATATATATATATTTTTTTTTTCCAGCCGCAAAACTGGTTTTCGATTACGTCGTCGTATCGCTCATCCCCCTGGCCAGGGAAGCCAAAGGTTGTCTTATCGATCCTCGAAGCACAGGCCAGGCACTTGACCAAAAGGAAAACCAAAAACAAAACCAAATCCCAGATCCCTTTGCCAGATCCTCACGGGAGATTCGAGTCGGTTTTTGGTGGAACTGTCGATGCGCATCCACGTCTGCGATTTCTAACTGCAGCATTAATCGTCAACATTTCAACTGTCAGCTGTCAGTCACGATAAAAACTTTTTTGGGGGCTTTGTCTATAATTTGCGACACTTCACACGCACACATCCAGCAACAGTTTCATTAAATTTAATTAATGCTTAGGCACACCTTGAATACACAATGAGAAAGGAATTATTGCAAAATAGATAATATTTTTGATTTTCAGAGGTTTCTTTTAAGTTTCTATTTAATGAGATTTGAATTTTATATGTATGTTCATAAATATTGTGGAATAATATATGAAATAAATTAAATAAAAAATCGTATTCTTTTGCCAATATATTTTTATAAACTGATTTTTATATAAAGAAAAGTAGTATAAAGATTTTGTGTAATGCCTTTTAAAATATTATTTTGAATTAAATTAAACAATCATTTAAAACTAAATGGGCATTTTAAAGAAATGAAATAGATTATTTACATTTTATTTATAATTTTTTCCAGGTGTAAATAACACATAAAAACATCTCTAGGACCCCAAAATACCCACAAAAACCTGTGTGGGGGCTGGCAGGGAATCGACATCATTAGGGTCATATCAGTTTACAGTGTTTGTACCTCGTCGGGGCAGCCGAAAAAATGTGCACAAATTAAATTAAATGAAGTGAGTGTGAAAATGCTGCAGGTTGGGGTTCAGGGAAGGGGGGAATATGGCTCAAATGGAAAGCCGCAACGACGGGGCCTGGTCAAAAAGAAACACGCTCAACTGACTTCCAACTTGCCACCAAAAAATAACGAAAAAAAAAACCCCCTCACCTGTTCCCCTCTCTCGTGTCTGCCTGTTGATGTTAAATCAAGATAAGCAAATTGTTGCCGAAAAATAGAGGCACAAAGGAAGCGATTTGGACGTTTTAATGATGATAGAGCATGACACAGAATAAATGAAAATGAAGTGTGGAAAAGAAAAATTCATTTAAATTGTGGGCACACAGAACTCGCCAGAAAAAGTTGCTGATAAAAATTCGAGCTCTTGATTAATGGATGCAAAAGGATTATTTTGATTCACCTCAGAGAAAGACCCAATGATAGGCACTAATTTTGCGCAAGCCAAGTAAGAAATTGAATAAAATAAGTAGAATAAACAATTTTATTATATCGCCAAAATATTTTTATAAACACAATTTTATGACATATTTAAATATTTTAAATATTACATAATTTGAACTTGGCATTATTACCTAATTCGGTTTATAAAAATCCCTCTTTTGTCTTGGGGTGGCTCAGATACATATCCCAAAGGTTTAATTCTCTTCTGGACACCTTTCAATAAAAGTCCACCTACTACTTTTTTGTTTAATCCATTCAGAGTAAGGCCTCCGACTAATTTCTTGGTTAATCCAATCATTAACGCGGGACACTTTGGTGTAGACGTCGGGAGTACCACGGCTTCCGCAGTCGATGTTCCCATTGACAATGCCCACTTGCTCGAACTTCGAGGGATCTCTGGCCACTGGACATATAAGTGGATAGCCGTCCCCATCGCAAAAATGCGTTCCGGTTTCACCGCCGGCACAGATCAGGCTCTCATCGAGCTCGAAGGAGGCGCCAAGCACAGGTCGCAGCTTCTGGTGGCACTTCGTGGTCGACCAGATCGACATTGGATCTGTCTCCTCAATGAAGCCTCTGGCAAAGCAACTAGTGAGGTCCAATTTCCTCATCGAAGTTTGAGTCGCCAGTGTGATGGGACCAAGTGAGAAGAAGAATTCTACTTGTTTTTTTAGGAACAATAAGGCTATGTTGTAGGCTCCCGATTCCTCATTGTAGTTCGGATGGCGCACAATGGACCTAACGTCCAGATTAGTTAAATTTTTGCTATTATGAAATTGTTTAACAAGCACTTCTATTTGTCTGATCCTACGATTTTTAATATCACTGAAGCTAGTGAGCACCACATCGTTGGCGATCAGGGATCCTCCAGCTATACTATATCCGGTGCACTTTTCTGTAACAGTCGCAATGAATTGAAACTTGTTGTTTTCCTCTATTTGGATAGCTTAATCCCGGGCCTGGGCACAGGAGTAGGCCAAGACCAGACACAGGATCGGAAGTAAGCCTCTGGACTGCGACATATTTAGGACTTGTGTGTTTTAAAAAGACAAAAAGACTCTGAAAGCTGTGAATATTTCTCGCTGTATTTATAGTAAGACTCAAGATGAGATAAGAAATATGAATTTTATTGTTTCCAACGAACTAAATTTCTTTTGTCATTTATTTATAAAAATAGCATTCTTCCAAGAAATGACATAAGCTTAACTTGATTTTTTTATAGACAATAAAGCTTTAACGTTGCCAGATAAGAATTTTCAAATGAATTATTTAAGAATAATCATTAAAAATATAAACAGAATAATGTTCATTAAAATATTTTCAAGAAAATTCATAAATTTCTTTAACTTCATAAATTTATTTAAATTCTTAAAAAAAATATGAAATTGTGCAATTTTTTGATAACAAAATTATGTTTTAAAATTCGTTGAATTTTAGAAAAGAATTTACGACTCTATGAGTTCTATGTAATTATTAAGTTAACATTCCTATTAAATTGTACGTACTGATCATTAGAAAAAATATTTCCAAATCGTTATTATTTGGAATAATCATAAAATTAATTAAATTGGATCCACGTCCTCTACACATGTATTCGCACATTTGAAACTGATGGACAACACATGCAACTTTTGGCAGCTCCTGATGTTTCTCATAAACAAAAGTTTCGATAATTATTATAATTTTGTTTTATGCTCCGTTGGCTTGCACTTCTCTTCCCCTCACCACCAGCTTTGGTCGCCTGCCAGTCAAATTGTCGTTGTCATAAAAAAATATGTCCAAAAATGTTCAAAATATGAGTAAACGTCAAGTGTGTGCAAATGATGGTACATATATATTTATAAATACAAATGTATACATTTACACTGAAAACTTAAACTTTAAAAAACAAAAATTGCGTTTAATTCTTTTTAAATTTAAATACTTAACCATTGCAAGAATTTAATAGAAATCATTGCATAGAGAAATAAATATTATTTAATTTTGAGATTGTTTATCAAGATTTTCTGTCAAACTCTAGTTTTGTTTAGAAATAATAAGATTGCTAGAAGAAATGTATATATAAAAACTTTGGAAAAACATTAGTTTCAAAATGTTTCGTTTAATTATTTTTAAACATTACAAAGACTTTACCTGGATACTTTCAAATAAGAATTTAATATAAATCATAGCTTGAAGAAATAAATATTATTTAATTTTTGGTTATTTATGAAGGTTTTCTGTAAAACTCTAGGCTTATTTTACTTGTTGTAACCAAAAGATACATTTTATTTCAGTGCAGCTATACAAAGGAGTGTTTTAACTATATTTTGAATGCACCTTTTCTTGACGTTTTTTTTTGTGGTCTCCCAACCTGTTTCACCTGGCCGAGCTTCCCCCGAAAACCCAGAGAAGAAAACAGTGGGCATGGCTCATTATCATCATTATCATCATGGTTATTATAATTATAATTTGGTGTCTGCTTTTTTGGGGTTTCCTTTCGGATTTTGAAACGTTTTTTGGCAAGAACAGGGGCAAGTGCAGTTGGTACTGGATAAAACTGATTTAATTTATCAATTTTTTTCGCTTTCATTCTGGGGAGACAGAGCTTCCTGTTATCCTTTTTGCTTCACTCTTTTGGTATCCCTTCTAAGCAGCGATTCTTAATGGGCAGCCAGGCGTCTCAAGGTCTTCTCTGTCAACTGATAAAGAGATAATGTTGCACAAAAAACAAAAAACGCAGAGCAGAGAACATAAGAAGAAGATTCGCAAAAAGTGAAGTAGCAACTGTCTGACACACACACAGACACACACTCAGTAACAGGGAGCCATGATATCATCGATGATACAGAAACAGAAAGCAGAAAAGAAGACTGCAAAAAACAGGCAAACCGAAAGATACCGCAGAAGCAGATATTCACAAGATACAAGGGGGAGGAGAGTACATAAGGAGAAAATATCAATAATAGATACAAATATTATACATATCTTTTTTATATACATACATATTAAACATAAAAATATTAAAAAAATGTATGATTTATTTATAAGAAATTATTGCCAAGCTTAAAAAGTATCTTCAAAATTTAAACACGAAAATTCTTCAAAATTTCCGAAAATATGAAAATAAAAATATAAATAATAAAAAAAAGTTGTTTTTATATTTTTAAAGAAAATATATATTAGTTTACAAATGCAAATTTTTAATACATTTTACTTTAAATATAAATATATAAATATTTAACAATATTCGAATAAAATAAAGCGTCATGTTCTATTTTCTACTTGTTTTCTTTTGAGAAAGCATTTAGTTTTTAAGTCATTTCAACTCGTTCAAAACTAAAAAAAAAATTATATTTATTTGAATAAAATAAGGATTTTCCCCTCTAATAATACATATATTAATTTCCTCACTGTAAATACCCCAACTGACAAGCGAAAGAGATGGCTAAAGACTCATTTCTATTCCCTCCTCCTCGCACACATCGGGGCAAGTTCAAGTTTGAGAGGCAGGATAGGATCCCATTCAAGGCCCCAAACCAGCAGACAGACAGCCGCAGCAGAACAATGGGCGACGTACTGAAAAGGGGTACTGAAAACCAAAAAAAAAAAGAAAAAAAGAAAATAAAAATAAAAAATTGCAAACAAGTTTCGCTTTTATTTAGTGCCCAACAACAGCGCCAACTTGCAGATTCCCCCGTCACACTGGCGCAGAATTCCACTCCACATACTATATAGCCTTATATAGCAAGGCAACCGGGCTGATGCTATGTACCCAACTTTGTACGCCGATCTGTGGCGATCCAACCGATGCGAACGAATGTTCCAGCTTTACGTGCCACAGCATAAAAATGGAACAGGCAGCTGAAAGCGAGGATACAAATGTGGCTAGAATTGTAGGAACTTTGAAAAATTAATAAGAAAATTAAAATTGATAAAAACTTGCATTTACATTAAAAATACTACGATAAGTAAGATACATAAGATACAATTCTGTATCTTAAAAACTCTATTTATTACCTATCTCTATAATGATATCCACATTTGTAGAAGAAGCAGCCAAAAGCGAAGGCGATCGCACTTAATGCTCCACTGATTGCACAACGATCGTTGAAAGGGAGAATGCAATAGAGGAGGAACCAAGAGGATTTCAGGGGTATTTAAAGGGGGCATTATATATGCCAGGCAAGAGGGGAGTAAGACACAATTGTTGCCCACAGTCGGTGTCAGTAGGTAGACCCCCATCCCGACTATCATCATCATCATCATGATCTCTGCACTACATATAGTAAGTAGTATATGGCATGTGCATCTATGTGTGTCACAAGGAGCTGAAATTAAAGTAAGGCAGGAGGTTTCTCGGACTGTCGGCATGTGCAGATAGAAGAGTCGCCCCCGTCTCCCCTTCATATAAGATTTTCCACCTTTTTTCTTTTTTAAAGCAACACAATGGGCATTTAATTATTTAACCCTGCCACAACAGGCAGCCTAACCGGGTCCATATGGATGCAACTTTGTTGCAAGATGGCAAAAAAGTTGGGTATAGACTTAAAGGGTACCCAAAAGATATTAATAGAAGTTCCAGGAAAGCTAAGAAAATTTATTCAACTCCTTGAATTTACTTTATTAAAATTATTCTTGACCATATTAAAATATATTCATAAACTTGTCTTGAAATTCAAATGCAAATATTAAAGGAAGGAATTATGGGATTATTACAAAAGTATTTATAATATTTATATTTATCCCATTTCTTAATCTGTTTATTGCTTTAAATTATTATGAATCTCTGAAAATATTTTAATTTTTTTATACTCCCCAAAAAACTGAAACTTCCTTTTAGCCTCCTCATACCGCTTGTAATGAAAAGTGATTTTTTAGCCATGATGATGAGCTCTCCTCTTCCAGCTGCCGGCTGATTAATCGCGAATCGTGATGGGGCTATCGGCTTGGGATCACGTTCCGACTCCAGCTGAGATCCTCATCCCCCAACCTGCCACTCGGAGGATCCTCCCAGCCTTTGCGTGATTGCGTTATAAATAGTACGTTGGGGTATTTAGATCTTAACTCACAGATATATGTACGTACGTACAACCAGGGAATATGATGGCCCTGGGCCCTGTGGGCGGTGTGGAATCGTCAGCAACTGATGAACTGCAATGGGAAAATGGAATTCTCGACGTCCGCTAATTGGAGTCCTCGCCCCGCCGACATTCTCGAATGATTTATTCCAAATATTTACACTTGCTTCTGGCCTTATAAATCTCTCCCCGCCAAATGCCATTTAAATGTTCTTCACTTATTTTTTTGTCACGCGATCGGGGATTGTGTATAGGAATCCCCTTCTAGTTGCTTGGTTGGCTCTAAGCATGTGGTTTTCATTTCATGGTGACACAATGTCCAAGCCCCCCAAAAAAAAATATAATAAAAACAAAGAATTGGATCAGCGATCGTCATAAATAATGTCATGGTTTTGAAAACCACTCGAGAGCAACTCCTTCAGTTACACAGAAATATTAAAAGTGGGTTTAGGAAAAATTACAAGTGATTTATCTTTATTTTAATATTAAAAAAATTAATCTCAAGAATTTATTTTAATATTTAAAGTGTCCCAAAAAGTATGCTATACTTTTTGTTTATTTAAATTTATTTTCTTTTAAAGATGCAAATTTTTGTAGCTAAATTTGTCACAATTTTTTAAGGGTTTTAACTACTCCAATAAATTCTGCCTTATTTTATATTATATTCTACATAAATTTATTTTAAAAAATATTATTATTTAATACCATGAAATATTCTCTTTGTGTATTTACAAAACTTCACTCAGAAGAATCAAAGTGTTTGTTTTTCAACCATGGATCGAAGCGAACAATAATGTTTTTTATGTGTTTTGCTGTTCGAAGCCCAAAATTTCAGGGTTCGCCTGCAGTGACAGATAACGCAGGACCTCGGGATCCCCGACAGCGACCTTCGATAAATCAAAGAGTTAAACTTATGGCCTCCAATGTTGTGCTGACAACGGCCACCTTTAACCCTTTCCCGCTACTTTTACTAATTATGCCGCGAGTCTGAAACGAAAAGAAAAAATAAATATATTTTTTGAGAAACGACTTCTTGTGATTTTTTTTTTTTTTTTCCAACAAAGACTCCCTCTTGATGGACGACACTCTGGGGAACGTTTTGTCCGACAAATCCCCCGCCCACAAAAGCGAATTGCTTACGGGGCAAAATGCAAATCAAAATGACAAAAGCAATTAAATTTAACCCATTTCCAATGCGAAAAAAAAGAGTTTCACTTTTTTTTTTGTGGTTATTTCATGTGGAAAATGTACTGCATCATGGCAAAGGCAAGGGACCAACAGTTGCAGGAAAATAAATATAAAAAATTGTATAAAAAAACTAGACAAAGAAAGGCAAAAGTAAAGGAAAAAGGGAAACTCTTTTAATTATTTGGCGCCTGCATGTGTCTCAATTTAAATTAGCTGCCAGGCTTTTCCTATGGCTTCTCGAGCGAATTAAAATTCAATTTAAAAATGCCACGAAAAATAACAGCCGAAAAAATCGGGGAAAAAAGTTGGACAAAAAAAATCGTAGAACAAAAGTGAGCTAATTTGGTTATGGTACCCTCAGGGGGTGGTTCAAGGTTCAAAGGGTTGCCTTTTCTGGAAATTAGTTTTTAGAATTTATGGTGCCACCTTTTGGGGGGCGCATTTAGCGCGCCTTTCAATTGCCATAAATATGATTTATGATCGCTGGCATTTGATAAGGATAATTTTCATTATTCCCCCCGTCCAGAGTGCCACTGGAAACGCAGCCAGCATCCCATACGGTTCACACCCGCCCCAATTAACACACAATTGCAGCAGGGGAACTCTCCTTCGAAGTCCCCCTTTCGGTGAGACGATCGTCCCGCCAATCCAAACCAATCCAATCCCATCCAATCCCAGGGCAACTATTCATCAGTCATGCAATCGCCGCCGCCAGTGCCTGGCAACGACTCCAGCGTCTCCGCTGCGATCCTCAATGACATCGAAATGTGCGGCCGGCATGCCGGGAACTTCGCGGCAGACAAGTAAGATGAGGGCGGCCCCCCTCTCCCCACCAGAAAACCTTGAAACAACCCAAGCGACAGCCAAAGGGCTGGGCCTCTCTGTCTTTCAGCTCCATGGTACAGGTTTCCCCTTTGCCCCTATTGGAGCAATGGTCCCTCGCTTCCTTTGGTCGCGGGATCAGCACAAAGGCGGTGTGCAAAAGTAAACAGCAAAAGGCAGGGTACAGTGGTTATAAATTATAAGGAATTTAGAAAATATCATTAAATAATTTAGTGGTTAAAAAAGAGTTCTTAAAAATAAAACAGAAATTTCTAACTAGAAACATGGAAAATTTTGGTTTATCTAGAAAAATTTCGATACTTGTAATAAATTATTACTTATAATAAATAATAATTAAAAATAATAATAATAAATAATAATTGAAAATAATAATATTAATAATAAATAATAATTAAAAATAATAATAATGATAAATAATAAATAAAAATCAAACTGTTTAAATGATCTTTCAAATCCTTAATTTCAGGACACTTTCCAGTTAGTTCGCGAAGCTCGAGATGCCTTGGCACGACGCCTGGCCAAGAACAAACATTGTTAGCACTAAATGTCGTCGTTGTCTTTCCCTTAACCCCTCCCTGGGTGTTGCCTTAACCCTAGCCTGCCCCCTCTACCCCCGTTTTGGGGCAATATTTACACGCGGTGCACGAAGTTGCAATGTGAATGTTGCTGGTTTGCTAGTTGCTGTTGCTTTTACTTGGTGTCGACAGATACGCCGAGGCATTAAAGTATAAAAATAAGAACGTCTTCCTGCTCGCATATCCCTTCTGCCCCACCCGTTCCTCGGTTTTCCGAGCCGTTTTCTGGCCTTTTCATCTCCTTTCGTGGGAGCGCGGCCGCACTTGAAATTGCCTTTGCTTCACGGCCTGGCCTTGAAAATGGCTCCACAGCTAAAAAAAAAAATATATTAAAAAAATCACAGAAACTAAGAAACTTGCAAATCTCAAAGAAAATGAAAAGCAGAACTTCCCATTTTGGTTATAAGTAAAAGTTATTAACACTGGGAACAGGCTTTTAATAAATAAGTAAGAAATTGGGTTAAGAAATGATTTTAGAAGCGGGAAAAGTAAATATCTATATTTTCCTTCAATAATATTTATTATTTAAATGGGAATTAAGTTTATAAACATTATTTCTTCAAAGAACTATTTATAATTTCTGTGATTTTAATAACTTTGGAAACCTCCTAAAATCTTTCTAGGGTTAAAACCAAATACTCAATCCTCTTCGGCAGGCGCAAATGTTTTTATTTTATGTCCTGCCATGACACGGACACAAACCACTCAAAATGAAAGATGCAAGATGGCAGATATTCCCGATTCCTGATTCCCAATTCCCCCCTTTCCACCCCTCTGGGCATAAATTTGAAGTGTGCAATTTCTCTAATGTCGACTGCCAAAGATGTGGGAAACCAAAGAACTCAAGTCCCCATCGAAAGATGCCCCAACTAACCACTGACCCACTCGAAAAAGGGAAACAGAGGGCTCCCTTGCACTGGCCTTAACATCGAAGTTGGAATGGCCAGAAGGCAAAAACCGAAATACAAGGCACTTAGGAAAATTAATGATTAAGAATGATTAATATTAAGAAAATATAAAATAAGGAAATAAGGAAAATAAAGAAATACATAAATATATTAATTAGATCTTAAAGAGATCTTAAAGATAATAATAAATGCCTCAAACTATACTCTTAAAAGAAATTTAAGAACAACTGTAACCATTTCTACTTTCGAAAACCCTTTAAATATTTAAAATGTAAATTAAATATTATAAAATTTTATAAATGTTATAAATTTTTTAAATACTTTTCTTAGTGTGATCTCTTGGTTTATATGTTCCTGGTTTTTGGTCTGATTCTCCTTTGGGTTCCCTGTGGCTTGCCTGCATTTTTGGTCATGGCCTTTTGGCACTGCCGCTGCCCCGGAGACACTGCTGCACATTAATTATTGTTTATGTCCGGCCAGACAATGCAACATGGCCCCGTCTGGCGGCCGTGTCAAGTTCAAGGGTTCATTAAAAAGGGCCCAGACAATGGTACTTGGCCCACGCCAGCAGGAGAAGGAGTCCTCCACTTCCCCACCGCTGCACTTCTCCACCTTCTGCCTGCACCGGATGCATCCGAAGATAAATTCAGATAGAGGCCGGGTCTTAGTTTCTAACCATTTTTATAGTTTTTTCTCCACTTTTTTAAGGTAGGTGCAGCTGTGGCGTAATCCCAATTGTCGGCTTTGCATTTGCTCGGCGATACGTGTGACCCTAATCCGTATCGACATGTCGCTCAAGTTAGATAATAAAGTTGTAGCCAGCCCCAGACGACGACGACGACGGGATTGTCTCTCAATCCACGGTCTGGGTCGGGGTCCCTCACTCCGCTTCGAGTGGTAGATTGTTAGACAAGTCGGCTGCTCCTATGACAATAAAGAGACAACGACCCAAGACAGCTTCATTCCACACTCCCAAAAGGCTCGCAGAGACACTGAAAGAAATCTGGAAAAAAATCTAAAAAATATGGAAGAAGAAATCTGCAAAAATCTAAAAAATATAGAAGAAGAAATTTGGAAAAAATCTAAAAAATATAGAAGAAGAAATATGGATTTTCTTAAAGTTATAAATCTTGTAGATACATTTTTTACATGGAAAGTAAAAGATATTTGCCAAAATTCGTGTACAAAAATCAAGCAAACTAAATGTTTTATATTAAATCAAAATTTTTACCCTTTTAATTAATTTTTATACAATTTTTTAGTTAATAGCTTTTCTTTTCAGTGCCTCAAAACCAAGCCCAGTCGAGCAATTTTTAATCCAATTAAAGTATGGATTTATGAACTACTCGTCTGTGACTGCGACTGTTGCAACTGGGAAGGTAAACCCTCTTAATGGCCAGTGCGTGCTGCAGCGACTGAAAGAAAGGGTTAAAGATACTGCAAGGAAATAGGGAGAAATGGGAAAAGTAGGGAGAAATGGAAAAAGTAGGAAAAAATAGGGAAAAATAAGGAGACATTAAGAAAATATGGAGATACAGGAAAGGTAGGGAGAAATGGGGAAAAAGGGAATATAGGGAGATATGTAAAAACTGGGAGAAATGTGGAAAAGAGGAATAAAAGAGGGGAAAAAGAAATTCCAGAAAATAGAGAAAAACGATGTAAGTAATACTTTAAAGACTCCAACAACTCGTTGCAAATTATCATCCAACTTTCCTCCTTGCTGCCACATTTCAAGAGCACTCCACACGATGACAAAACGGTGTGAAGGTAAAATCCGCAGAGCAAAGCAGCAACAGAAATGCAGAAAATCCAGGTAAAAGATAAAAATAAAACCGCAAGAGACAGAAATAATTACAGATTTACCTTTGGAAAAGGTAGCAGCAGATGACAGAAAATGCAGCAGCCGGAGGAGTACGTGAAATTGAGATGATTTAAATGATTTAAAACAAGCTAAAGGACAACAGAGGGAAATAAAGAATTTTTAATTGACATTCATTATTTTTTAAACATTAAATTATTTATAAACTGTTAAAGGGAGAATTGATGAGATTTAACAAAGGAGGAAATAAAGTGAATTATGTATTGCTAAAACAATTTAAATATGAAAAGAACTGAAGTCAAATTCCCAATTTTATTTGACTAAAAATAAAGTTTAAACATTTTAAAAATTAGTTTATCTTCAAAATAAATAATTATTATATTTAGCTAAATTTTAAGTTAATTTAAATATAAAAACCTCAAAAAATTACAAACTCAAAGGTAAAATTTGTACACTTTTTGTTTTAATAATTATTTATTTCATTTTGGTCATTTATCTATAAATTATTTTTTAATAATTTCAAAGCTCTATTTATTTAATATTTATTTTATTATTACATTAATTTATATGTTAAAAAAATATCAAAAAATCACAAACTCTCTCCTCAAAAGTTAATACTTCTCTCAATTCCACGACAAAAAGGATCTTTTCTGGCAGCTATTCATTTATGGAAGCTTCTAGGGTTAAGACCTGCAACTCCTTTTTTTTGCACAATGGAAAAGTCAAGAAAGAATTATCATAGTAATCTTGATAAGTAAACGCACACACACACACACACACTTGCAGTAAGTGAGTGAATGTGTGCGTAATTAGCATGCACGCAAATAAATTGTTAGCAGTTGCGGGTTAAGCTCCATGGGCGTGGTGCCACAAGGGGGGGCAGAGAGGGGGTCTGCCGCTCGATTTAACGAGCTGCGACTGCAACGGCGACGGCAAATGCCGACAGCCAACGAGACAGAGACGGAGATATGGGGGCTTTCATCAACGCGTCAGTTTTGTGACTCGTTTCCCCTCTTCAGAACTCCCCTTTTTTGCACTTGGAAAAAATGTTTATTTGAAAAAAATTGCATAAAATATAATATATCGTATTATATCTTAAATATCTATATAAAAATACATAAAAATAATTAATACAAAATCTTAAATATGTAAAAAAAATTAAAAAGATTTGCAGGATACCAAACGAAAATCACTTCACTATTTATTTTATTTCTCCTTTATTTAAAAACAAAATCCCTTATTTTTCTTACTTTTATTTAGCAAAGAACCAAAGCACTTCCTAAGAATTTTTTTTGAGTGTACCACCCTGTTGCCCTTGCACCCTGCACCCCTCCTACCAACCCCCTTGAGACCCACCACACGCATTTGAAGAATTATGAGGCGACGGCGACGGCGACGCACATTTCGCCGAAGGAGCCGCAACAGCTACAAATCTCCCCAGAGGCACCTTCACCTCCCCCCTTTGCCAGGTTTGGCCTGTTCCCTACCACCCCCAAACCCCTCCCCCGTCCCCCTTTTTGGGCCTCTTTTCTCTAACCAAACGCGGTGCATGCAACGTAGCGTTTCAATTTATGCGAAGTGATTCGTCATGCGGTTAACTTTAGAATCCGCACAACCAAAGACCCATGCATACTTGAGCTACAGTGAAGACTCCTTGAGGAGGGATATGAGATTTAAAGCTTTTAGGGGAATAATTAAGAGAAGGATGGGATGGTTAGGCATAAGCATAAGAAGCCTGAAAATGTTAATAAAGAAAGTCTACACTTAAATCCTTCAAAAGAAATGATAAATCTGGAAGTTGTGATATTTTTAAATATTATAATTGTTAATTAATTAAATTAGACATTATAATTATTAATAAATTAAATTATACATCATAATTATTAAATTCCTCCCAGCTTTTAACCTTTAAATCGTATCTCCACTGTCTGCCTTTTGTTGTGGGGAGTCGTGTGGGCTGTGGCCTATGAGCGTTCGTATGTCTGCCGCATGGTTGCATGGTTGCTTGGGTGGTGGTGATGGTGGTGGTGCTGGTGGTGCTGCTTCTGATACTTCTGCTTAGTGCTGGAGATGTGGTTGCCTAGGCCCTCGGTCTCTGCGCTGCAAGGCATTTGCATATGACTTGGGAGTCAAAGAAGGGCAAATCCGCAAGGGATTGCTTGGTGGTGCCTAGACGGCGACAAAAGCCCATCGTCAAGTCCAAGGCTGCGGGTGGAGATGGCTTCACCGCTGGCAGAGGAGTGTGTGTTGTGTGTGAAGTTATGTTCGGTTGGCCAAACGACTCAATTGGCAACGTTGACACTGCCATTTGTTTCACTTTTCATGGCTTTTGTTTGGGCCAGCATTCTCTTTTGGCTCATCGCTTACTTTGTTAGCCAGGTTGGTACCCCTTGAGTTTTGTTTTGTTTTTCTTTTTTCCTTTTGCAATTGTTCGACTGCAACTGCAATTGCATTCGCCATGGGTTTGGCCATGAAAAAGTTTAAACACCTCGACGGCCGGCGGTGAAATGCATTGCTTGCCTCCTTGTGACTCTCCTATTATTAGCTAATAGCTGGACGGGTTGCCAACTGATTAGACAGCCAAGGGACACGCCCTAAACAGCCCCAGGAATGCACTGGAAACAAATAGCTATCAATGAGAAATATATTTAAATTAAAAATGGTTATGAAAATTAAGCTTTTTTACATATTTAAATTCAATTCAAAGCCCTTTAATTTATATTGGAAAATATTTTTACTGATTTATTTATTTTATTTATCTGTGTAAGAAGGCCATGTCCATATCCATCGGCCCATCAATTCCCCAGGCGTTGACACCAAACAATTTGTCACAAGATAATTTGTTGTTGCAGCCTGGCTTTGGTTATAGAACTCCTTCTTCTTTCCCCTCAGTTATGTTTTTGCCATTGATAAGCAGCTAACGAAGTGGCCATTGTTTGCTGCCAACACCCCAACACTCATTTACTCAACCCGGCCACCAGATTGTGGGCCATTCAACTCGTCATTGGTCGTTGCTGCCTCGTTAGCCAATTTCCACCTTTTTCCACCTGATTCGTTGCAGCGTTTTGGGTGCTGCAAGTGCATCACATATATGAATGTATATATATTTATATAAATTATAGATGCATTTTTCGCACAAGCCCTAAGCTAATGAATTTAGCATTTAAGTTTAAAAAATTCAAAGAAAAATTTAAACAAAAAGTTACAAATCGCCTACTGACTTGACGTTGGGATGAAAAGGTTAAAAAATATTTTTATAAATGTGAAATATCTATACACATGATGGAAATATGGAAAATAATATGAAAAGATAAAATTTCTAATGAATTAAAGCTATAAAGTTTAGTAAAAATTTAAATTTAGCCAACAAAAGAGGTCTTAAAATTATTTCAAGTTAAATTTATATTAATTGTAAACATTTAAAGTAAAAATTTCTATTTATGGTTAACAGAAAATATTTTTAAGATTATTCTTATATTTAAAATCATTAATAACAGCTATTTGATATTTACAAAAAATTTAAAAACTCTTTAGACAGAGAATAAAATATAACCAATGAAATAATAAATAATAAAAATAAACATTTCCTTGTACAAAATTTCTTATAAAAATAATTATAAATTAAATACTTTAATGATCAAATCCAGCTTATTTTAACTGCCTTCCTCTTACAGCTTTGCCCATTAATTAATTTAATTTCCAGGAAAACTTTTGTGACTCTTACGAGTCTTCTTTCTTTTTTTTTTATAGATGCCAAGCCGTGACCCCTCCTTTCCAGTCACAAATTTTCGGGGCACACGCAAATTTTTGGTTCCCGCTCCCCTATTTTATAGGCGGCACTTTGATTGCTTTAGGCCCACGAAATCTATGGTCGTAGAAAATTAATAGATTCATAAAAAAAGAGGAAAAAAAGACCAACAAAAAACGGGACCGAAAGATTTCCAATATGTGCGTAGCAAAGTTCGCTGAGATCTTGAGTTCGGTTCGTTTTAATTTGTTAATTTACCACAATGTCTCCGGCTTTTCAGTAGTTTCTTTTTTTTTTGCGGCGCTTTTGGGATCGTCTAGCTTTGATTAAGCAGATGTTTTCAAGGGCTTTCAAACGGGAGGCATATTTTTCAAAAACTTCGATCGTAGGGATCGTAGGCTGAAAGATATGATAAGACCGAGAAGGAATTTCTAGGAATTAATATGAATTTGAAATGCTCTTTTTTTTGTAATAGAAATAAGCAAATTAAATATATAAAATAAATGTAAATTTAAATTCTTAAAAATAACGAGGAGAAAATATAAGTATAAACTTAAGACTCTAAAGAACTAGTTTTTACTTTAAAACTTAAATAAAAAAAAAATGTTTCCATACCCTTTATTCCCCTTTCTCTAAATATAAATATTTTTTTCTCTAATGTAATCAATAGTTTTCATTTATCTTTTTCTATATTTATTTAATATTTTATTTATATATTTTATATTAATTATATTTATTTATTTATTTAACCTGAAGAGTATTTCCCATTCATTGAAACCTATAACCATTTACCATTTAGCATGTGAATGTGATTTATGCCCACGAAAATTTTGCCTGCCTGCCTGACATTTGGGGGCTCCTCCACAGGCAGCCCCACATCCCAGAACCACTCCAATCCACTCCGAATCCAATCCGCCTGGCAAATGCGTAGTTACGCACGCTGACAGTCTTCTGTTTCGGTCTTCGGTTCTCCCCCATGGGGAAGGAGGAGGCTCTCCTACAAAACTGAATAGCAACAATTTGGTTTTCATTTTATAATAAAATAGACGGAGGCCTTCTGAAATGGGCGGTTCCTGGAACTTGAGCGGATGTGTTGATTTATATGATTCTTTTCTTTGACATGGAGGGGCAAGCACCACAAATTACGTAAGTCCACAATTGAGGCAATTCCAAAGTCACAACTAAAAAAAAAGTAAAACTAAAGGGGTAATTGGAATCCTGTGGGAAAGTCTGTTTTAAAGAACTTAAATACACGGTAAGGAAAATTAGAAAAAAATTTGCAATCTTTATTGATAACTTTGAAATATTTTCAGAATACTTCAAGAGATATTTCAAAAATTATTTCAAAATCGTAGCTGTAACAAAAATGATTTGTAAAAGATTTATAATTTCGTAGTGTGAAAAAAAGATTAATACAATTTTTAAGCAATATTAGATTTAAATTGTTAATATAAAAATAAATTTATTTAAAAATGAGTCAGTATTTAAGTACTTTTTTGCTTAAACTCTCCCCCATCTTTTTCTCTTTGTGCGTCGATGACGGTCATGGTCTAATTGCACCCAAAAGGGTTAAACAGACATGCAAAAATGTGATCAGCGAGGAGGTTAAAGAGGGTTCAGGGAGGAGGTTTAAGAGGGTTCAAGGGGGGGAGTTCGTTGGGGAAACTTTTTGACCAAACCAGCCGCATTAATCCAATTTCGATTCCAATTGTCACAATTTCCCCTCCCCCACAAGAGCGGATGTAACGGTCCGCAGGCGAATGACAAACAACCAAAAAAAAAAATCGCATGTTGCGATATTTGTGGAAAGTGCAACAAAGGCCCAACTGCCCGATTTTTTTAATATATTCCTTCTGCATGGCTTTTTTTCTGCCACAAATAAAATTGCATGACAATGAAAATGGGCTTGAGAGAGAGAGTCAGTTGCCAAAACTGAGTCAAGTGAAGTCACTGTGCATGGTTTATACCTAGTAATTGGAGGAAATAAGGGTCTATATATCATTTTTTTATAGATATGAATATAGATTTTATTTTAATTTTATTTTTGATATTTTCCTCATAATAATCTTTTTAAAAAATTAATAAAAATGCATTTATCAAAATTGTAATATTATTTTTAGTCGTTTTTAAGAAAATGTTAACTTTCATTAAATGAATTTCGATATTTATCGATGGTTTTCTCAATAAATAATAATGTTATAAAGTAAAATGATATATATGAAATATATTTGTGCCTTATTTTTTATAGAATCATTTAAATAAAGCTTAATTTTTTATACAAATAAAACCAAGAAAAATATAAAATAATAAGATAATAATAATAAAATTATATTGCCTGATTTTTTAATAAAATCATTTAAAAATCTCAACTTTTTAAACAAATAAAAACCAAAAACTTAAATAATAAGAAAATTGTAGTCTGAAAAACCCCCTTGAAGCCAGACTTGTTGCAAGTCGGTGTGGGAATTGAGGGAGTTCGGGGGGTGTGGTCGCCTGGTCTCATGTAATTAACCTGCTAAACCGCTGTGACGCCAGCTGGCCTGATATTCATTTCGCAGACTGCACATACACACACGCACACATCACACCGAATGAGAGATGCAATGCTGGGGCCCTAGCGAAAAATTTAAAATTGCCATAATAAATGATCAAAAATAAAAATAAATGAAATTTTAAGCAAAAGAGGAGGAGGTGGCGGCGGAGGAGGAGTGGTAATTTCCTGATGGGAGGAGCTCCAATATTTGGTGGAGCTCTTTCTGTATACCATATTTCCGCGTCTGTGTGTGTGTTTGTGTGTTTTGGGGGTTGCTCCAATGTGTGTTTGTATTTGCCAGAACTTTCATTTTCATTCGCAAAAAGCAACAAAAAAAAAAAAAGAATTAAAAGACAAAAAGCGGAAAAACAAAGGAAAAGCAGCCAAGCGAATGACGTGGCACAGAACAAATTTCTATAAATTTTGCAAACGGAAGAAAGGGAAGTTAATAACAGTGACAGAGGTGAAGGAAAATTCCTGTGGTTAAAGAGAACTGCTGTAATGATTTGGGAAAATAAAACATGAAAATAGATTTAAAAATTTATAAATATTGATATGAGCATTTCTTTATTCGTATTTTGAGGTTTTTATAATATAAATACCAAACAAAATATTGTTAAATATACTTTGCCTTAACAATTTATAGTCAAATATATTTAAATAATTCAAATAAATAGGAAAAAAAATTACAATTTCAAAAGGTTACATAATGAAGGTAAAGGTAAAAAAATTCTAAAGCTAAAAGAGTAATTCTTTGATTTTATTTACTTCAAAATTTTCCCCCATAGGCTAAGCTTTTTCCTTTTCCTATTTAATATCCAATATGTTGTTGTTGTTCAATCTTTATTAAGGCGTGTAAAAGTCTTTGGAAAAAACCTTTGGCTTAGCATAAAAGCCACCCCAACCATATCGTTTTCCCCGGCCCCCCAAAAGAACTTTTATGAGTCACTCGGACGACCGCAGAAATAAATTCAAACATAAATGTGAGCATAAATATGAACAAAGAGGAAATCTACGCAACAAAATAGGCTAACAAAGTGCGCAGTAAAAATAAACATATTCCAAAGGCAAAGAAAAATTCACAATAAAAAATTGATGCCCACATTTAATAAAAATTAATAATCTGAAATTGCAATATTTTAGGTGGAAAAAAATATATTATATTAAATTTATTTGTAAAGATTTTTTCTATATTTTTTTTATACACACAAAATATTTTCCAAGTGTACTAACAAGCCGATAAACCAAGAAATCCCAACAAAAAAGTTCTATGGAGAGAGTGATAGCAAAGGAAACGGAGAGAGTGGGGAAGTGGAGAGTCTCAACATGGAACACCTTGTACCTCCCACTTTTACTCTTTTCCATCCTCCTTCTCCACCTCCGCCCTCCATCTCTCACCTCCCACCCACCCAATCACCAACACATACACTCACACATAGAAACACGACCTCGGCTAAGGCAGAGAATGTTCACAAAACTTCTGGAAAAACTCCGCAGAACATAGAAAAGAAAATTGGTTGGAGAGATGGGTGGGAGGGAGCTGGAGAGTTTCCACCGAAGCCAGATGAATGCGATGAAAAGGAAACCCAAGAGGCGGAAAATAATGGAAGCAAAAAAAAACCGGGCCTAGGAAAATGGAAAAATGTTTCATGTGCAAATATAAGCACACCCACACAATCAGGCATAGCCATACACATACAGTTGTGATCATAAAGTAAGTATTTAAATAGAAAGAAATATTTAACAGATTTTCTACAACATTTTATACAAAAACATTAATAAGTAGTTAGCTAAAGATAATATTTTAAAACATCTAGAAAAAAGAAAGAAGAATATAGAAATATTACCAAAAGCTACCTTTTCCAGTAATTAAATAGTTTGGAAAAAACTTTAAAGAACCTATTATTATTGCCGGGACTGTAAAGCAAAGTTCTTCACACACACACTGACAGCCCAAAACTTCCAACTCCAAAGGTGGGAGGGAGCAGGAGCAAAGAGTGAAGCAGAGACAGCAGTTTCCTTTTGACGCACTGACGTAATGCGGCAAATGCTGCGCCAAACTCCCCCCGTCTCGCTCCCACTTTCCCCCTTTTTCACTGCCAGCCCACCACCCCACCCCTTTTGCTCCACCACAACAATTTTTCAAGGTTTCAAGGGCATAGAAAATTCACGATCAAGAACATGGAAAGTTCTCTGCTGCTCTCTGTCTCCCTCTCCTCTGGGCTCCTTTTGGAGTTTTAGGAGTCGAGAGAGCGACACGCGCAAAAATATTCCCCAAAGGAGCAAGCGAGAGGGGTACAGCAAAAAGAGAGAGAGGCACTGAGGAGGGGGGCGGAGTTGGCGGATTGCCTTTGGTGGTGTTTTTGTACGGCGGCTGCGCTGAGAGCGAACGAGAGCGAAAGGAGTGGGAGACAACTTGAGAGTGGGAGAGATGTTGCAAGGTGGGGGGGAGGTATGGGGATCCGAGGCACCCACAGAAGTGAGAGTGAGAGCGAAGGGAGTTTGACTTGTATTCCTTGCTCGCTTACACTCAAGCGAAGCTGGTGCCTTTTGTTGTTGCCTGGGCGAGTGGGCAGGGGGAGTGTTGGAGTTGGGGGTTTGAGTTTCCAGGGTTTCCAGGATTGAGGTTTATTTATGGCCCACGGCTTTTCGGCCAGCATTTGATACCACGTGTTTTGTTGGAGTTTCGCAAAAAAGGAGTTTGGGCCAACAGGAAAACGTTGGCATAGATAATGGCAAAACTGACAAGGGGAGAGAGCAAGAGAAGTGGGAAGAAGGAGAGGGGAAGGAGAACAGCAGGACAACAGGACAACAGTTGCGAAAAAAGGAAAACAAATGACTCATTTGTTCCTGCCAATGCCAAAAAGGGAGTGCAAAACAAAATGGATAGATGGGAAAATCAATCGAATGGAATATGTTGATAAAGAATGGTAAAAAATCGAATTATATGAAGGATTTTACTGAAATAAATAAATAAATAAGAAAAGTAATTGCAAAATTATATAAAAAAATCTTTTCAGAGGCATTCGTTTTTTAAAGAAGCTACAAAAATTGCTCAAATCAAACAGCTATTAAAAAATATTAATTTAATGTGAATAAATTACGAAGAATATATCATTATTTTTAGTATTATTTCTTTAAATTTAATTTAAATTATCGTTGTGGAACTCCTAATAGCTTTTAAAATCTGTTTTATCGAAAGTAAAAATTGAAACCCAAAATGTATGCAACAAATAGTATTATTTTGATAAGAAAAGTTCTGTTAGATCTACAAAATTTATTACAGAAAACCAAGTAAAAGTAGTATTTGCTTTAATTTAAATAACATAAGAAGATAGGAAAAGCTGAGGGCCCCTGAAAGAGTTCCATAAAGATGTGGTAAAATTTTTTCCCGTATTTTCTATGCCTCATGTAAAAAAAAAATAAAAAGGAAGAAAAATTTCATTCAATTTCGATACATAGAATGTTGTCACAAAGCCCCAAGCTGCAAACACGTTTCCTCGCATTACATAAGCGTATTTCCAGTGGAATGGGGGATCGAAAGGGAAGAGAAATATGTTGGGGTCGAAAGGAGGATAGGGGGATCGAAAAGGAAGAGAAACACGAACGATAGGAAGATGGACTTTTGCGGGGCAGGATTGTGGTTCCAAAACAGGAAAGCGGGCAAAACAAAAACCGGAAGAACAGGATAAAGTGGGCGAAATGTCAAAAAGTGGGCAGTGCAAGAGAATTGTTAAAAGTTTGATGAAGTTGGAGTAAAAGAAGAGGAAAGAAAAATAAAGCCTGTTCTAGACTTCTGCCCATACTTTTGCATCTTTTTATTTTTCAAACATTAAAAAGCTCCCTAGAAAAGCAGTTTCTTCCATTTTAAGGCTTTTATTTTAAACAGTTTAATATTTGTATATAAAAAACTAAAAAACTAAGTTTAATCCTTATTTTTCGTGTGTAGGAGTTGCAACAAGAAGAAGAAGAAGAAGTTGCAACAAGAAGAAGATGAAGTTGCAACAAGAAGAAGAAGAAAGTGCGAATCTGCTTTCAAGGTCTGCAGAATAGAGAGAGAATCTCAAACCGAGAGAGAATGAAGTTTCATTTGTTGCAAATTTCGTTTTCAACAAATTTCAATTTCATGTTATAAAATCGCACGATTTGTGTTTGTATTAGTGGTTCGGCGGCTTCTCTGGCTGTGTGAGTGTGTTGCATGGTTGCATATTTTTAGCTCTCCGTCAGTCTGCCACTTCCTCTTCTTCTGTGTTTTTCGTGTGCGTTTTTTTTTTTCGCTGCCTGGGTCTGTTTCTTTGCCTCTCCTTTACCTCTATCTCGCTTACTCCTTCCTTTAATTCAATGTTGAAGGTCAGCGTGTTAGCAAATATTGCATTATGCAGTTACATACATACATACATGTGTATTGGTTAGCTTATCAAACTTGGGAACATCGGGTGACTCCGGTCAAGCTGAAATGGGAAATACAAAAAGGAAACGGAGATGCATTGGAAATAACGAAATTTAAATTTGAAATTTGGTAGCCATTTTTCTATCTTGTCTTCATTTTTCCTTTTGAAAATGTCCATTTTCCTTAATTTCTTATACATTTTCCTTCCTACCTGTACCCTCTTACCTGCTAAATACATAATGGGCGGAGTCTCTCACTCCTTTTAGGGACTTATAGCTGAAATTAATGAAATATGCTACGCATATGGAACACCCTGTATGTTTATTACCTATGTATTGTTTCGTATGTGTGCGTGTGTGTACCACCATAAAAAATACCCCCGAAAATGCTGAGCCAAAAAAGTGCGTGCGCCTCGTCGACATCCGTACTTTTCGGCTCTTCCACTCCCACTCCTTCCAGCAATATCCTTGTGGTTGCTGCCACAAAAGGACAAATGAAATTTCAGCATGGATTTGCCATCTCGCTCACTTTCACTTGACGCCACTGAGAAAGGTCTAAACCAAAAAGGAGGATACAAGAGGAAAACAGAAAGACGGGAATACGGGATACGGGAATACAGAACAAAGTGGGAGGGAACAATGCGTATCCTGACTTTCATAAATCTATATTTTGGGGAACAGCTTCAAAAGTATAAATATTAAAATGGATTATTTTAATATATTTTACATTATTTAGAAATTTTATTATTGATATATGGATTTTTACAAAATAATAGAGACTAAAAGCAAAAATATATCATCTTAAATGGAGAATACATTATGATCTCAAACTGCAAATTATGTTAAAATGTTTAAAATAATTTCCTTTATAGGAATATCTTTAAATATCAAGATTTATATACATATTTATGTAAATAATCAAAATCCCTTGCTAAAAATCCTTCCAATTCGATTCGAGTGTATGATATCCCTTTCGTTAAATGAGAATATATATGTCTATAGGGCGAATACTGACTTCATTTCGCTTATGTAAGCAAAAAAGCAGCATGAATCAGACCCACATCCTGAGAGGAGAAAGGCTATAAAGAGTCCTGGACTGCTGCAGCTCCATCATCATCCTTCGGCAAGTGCTTGACAAAATGGAGTTTGGGTTATTTTTGGCAACGAAACGAAATTACGACACCCTTCCAGGCGACGCCAGAAAAACACACAAACTCTCTTCCCTCGTTTTATGTCCCTTTTATGTCTATATACATTTATATTCCATATATATACCAGCATTATGTTTACCGTTATATACAAAAGTTATACGGGGTCTGGCATGTTGCCATGGCAGTTGAATTTCAAACCCTATTTTGGGTTTCAAAGTTGCTTCCGATTGGATAGATGCGGGAGTATGAGTAATTACAAATAATGCCCTGGCACTGTCAGAGAGAGAAAATTCGGGAATGGTGAGGTGAGGCTTGAACACATCTGCCCGACACACCCTCAAGGCCATAAGGAGAGGTCTAAATAAATGGTAGAATGGTTAAAATCGTTAGCCAAGGTTGGAGGGGGATCTAGAACCATCCGTGGAAGATGTATCTTGTGGATATCTCTTACGCCAACCGCAGAGTTCCTTCGAGGAACACACTTTCACACCCTGGTTTTGAACTCAAATAACAGGAAGCTAAAGAAACACGCAGATTGTTGGGAAAACCCAAGGAAAAGCACTTTAAAACTGGAGTAAATAAATAAATATAAAATATATTTAGTCATAATAATTAGCAACTTTAATTTTTCGAATATAAAATAAAATAAAATATAAAAAGTGTGACCATTTATCTTAAAAATAAGCTTAAATCAACTTGCAAGTTGCAACTCTTCCAGTGAGCTGCAGCCCTGTTGCCCTTGAGGCGTTGCCAGCGTTGCCATTAATTATGCAAAATTTAACTTGATGCGTGTCGCCGAAGAATTATGAGCTCAGCTTTTTGCCCCAGGCTCTGCGACTCTCTCCTTCCCCTTTCTTTCCGCCTCCTCTACACTTTGCTACACACATGCCACCAGGTCTTTTGTGCCTCTTCTCCTTTTTCTTCTTCTGTTTCTTCCGCCTCTTCCCCTTTTTGTTCTTCTGTTTCTTCCGCCTCTTCTTATTATTATTATATTTTTTTCGTTATGCATTGGTCATTAAAATTAGGTCAGAGCGGGAATGGAACACAAAAGCAAAATCCTTGAGATGACAATAACAACAACAACAAACTAGTTCAGGCTTCTTCTTTGTTCTCTGCCTTCCTTCTCTTTCTTGATTGTTTTTTTGTTTCTTTCTTTCTTTCTACCACTTCGATCCTTTTAGCTAGAACAACAAACATACATACATACCCACACATGTGTATGATCTTATTACGCAATGGCTGCCTACCTGACTTAATTATTATATCAGAGAGATCCCTGCTATTCCTGCTCCCTTTCTTCCCTCCTCCTTAACACTATTTTTTTGTTGCGCTCCTCCTTGTTCTCTTCGCTTTGGTGGCAGGTCGAAAAGAAGCTCTGGAAACTGCGCAAAATAAAAGGAATTGGACCTTGACTTTGCGCCACCATCGCCTGAAAGAAAAGGTACCCTAGATCCTGCGAGTCCTATAAGAAATCCTCATCTGGAATTGTTTAATTCCAATCCGCGTTTCACCTCTTTTTCCCTTGTTTTTGCCACACGTGCCCTTATTCCTGTGCTTCTTCCCATTCAATTTCGCATTTTTATTTTTTTGCAACACGCGCAGCGGGAATTTTATATAAAAAGGGAGTCAAAAAAGAGGGAAGAAGAGAGGTAAGGAGTCAGAGAGAATGATAAAAAGAGGGAGAAAGAAGAGTGGGAAACAAGTACATGAAGCCTGACGAGGACACAATAAAAGGACAAAAGCTAAATTCAATATTGGCAGTGCCAATAATACACTAATATTTTGCGTAAAATGTATAAAAATATAAAAATTTAATTTAGAACTGATGATATTTCTGAAATACAAAGTATTTCATAGATACTTTAGCAATTCATCTAAATAAAGTAGAAATAAAAGAAGAAGAAACTTTAAAAGAGTATCTCACATCGATCTATCTTTCAATTTCACATTGCCTTTTCTTTGTATCTTTGCTTCGAGTATTTTTTTAATGCCTCTTTTATTACCGGCATTCGCATGGCGTTTTATGTGTATGTGTTTGTATGCAAACGCACACTCGAATTGTGACTGCACATAGGGAATTATATACAAAGTCCAACGAGTGCGACAGAGAGGAAGAGTTATTCCTGTGGCATTAAGAGATTAGCCAAGGAAAGCAAAAGTGCGCTGCTGCAAATTCAGGCACTCGGCAACCCTGCTTCCATATGGTTTACTTTGCCGGCTTTTTGCAAAAACACTTCATACTCTCGAACACGAACATGTTCGATGCTTCGATGCCGCTTTGCAGTCGAGCCAGTTTGAGGGGAAATGCGCATCGAGCCAGGTTCGAACCGCAACGAAAGTGAATTTTGAAAAGTGTAAGTCGCAGGGAAACTGCAAGGAAAATTACTAAGTATATATTTTTAGCTAGATATTTTATAACTTAACTATTAACAACTAAACTTATAAGTTGAATATTTATAATCTGCACTTTTGGCGCTTAAAAATGTTTTTTTTACGAAGAATTTAGCGGTTTCTAGATGTTAAATAAATGTTTAAAAGTTTAAAAAATGCCAAGAGCAAAAAATCAGACTGCCAAAATCCACCCCAAACGATTTTCCCCATTTTCCCCGCACCATTTTCCCTTTTTTAGCGCCAAAATCATTCTTTTTCGAACGTCAAATGAAAAGCCAGCGGCTGGCGGTGGTGGTGGAAAGTGAAATCCAGCCAACCACCACCCACCAACCCCCGAGAAAAAGCAGCGAGGAAAACCAAGGAAAATTGGAAAACTCCAAACTCCGAACGCGCGCGCTGCCAATGCCAGCAGAGAGCGGTTGCACTCTCTGCTGGTGCCGGCGTCGCTGTCGCCACTCGAAGTTCGACCGAGCAGAGGCAGCGCAAAACGAAGCGCTTTGGTTCGACCGAACAGAACGGGCTGGCAAAGCAGAGGCAGCGAAAAACGAAACAAACCCAAAAGCGAAACAAAAGCAAAATTTTACTCAACGAGAGCGGTTGTGCCGCAGAAATCGCTGTTCCAAAGTGGAAATTGTCTGCCGTTGGCTCAGGAAATTTAAAAAACAAAAACAGTTTTTCCCTTTAAAGTTTATAAAATTTATACGCTTTTTCGGACAGTTTGGAGTGCGTTTTGTGCAGTGATTTTAATTTGTAATCGCCGAATAAATAACATCCTGGTTGTGGTTGAGAAAACAAAACTAAACAAATCGAAAAGGATAATAAATAAAAATCCATTTGACGGTCATTTTTTCCGTTCTCCCGGTTTTCCTTTTTCTTGCCGGCAAAAAGCAAACGGTAAAGCGTGCGGCGAGAAAAACAACGAGCAAAACGAGGCAAAAGCAAAATGTGAAGAATTGCCGAACATTGCGCCGCGTGTGTAGAGAAGAGAGAGACAGCAAGAGAATATAAACAATAGAAACAATTTTTTGATACTTAAAGTTCTACAAAAACAAAAAAACAATAATAATAAACTCAGCTCAGGTACAACAACATAACAAAAATTAAGGAAAATCACAAAAATAGACTGCAAAAAATTAAAAAAACAAAAAATCGCAAATTCTTTTTTGGAAATATTTTTTATACACACAGCCAAGAGGTGTATGATAAAAATAAAAATAAAAGCAATATAAAAAAAATCAAGCAATTTAAAAAAATACAATCAACCGACAAACAAAATCTTCAGACCACGAAAATTTATTAAGGAGAAAATTTCCGACAATTTTACAACTTAAAAAACAATTTAACAAAAATTAAAAACCCCAAAAATTTTATGAAAACAGCCAACAAATAACTAAAATTTTGCGAAAAAAAAAACCAAGAAACCAACGAAAATAAACCTTCTGCATGCAAAAATAAATAAAACACTGGAAACATTCAAATAAATAAATAACAAAAATCGTAAATTTCCAAAGCAATATTTTATGATATAAATTCCCCTCGCAAAATGCTGATCCGTAAAAGAAATTAGTAAGATTTTTTCTTAATAAAAACACAAAAAATTAAAGGTAACGCGCATTTTGAAATTTTAAGGAAAATCAAGGGAATTTATGGCTCCACGTCGCAACAGTAATATTAGCAGCAGCGGCAACAGCAACACGCAGCAGCAGCAGCACACGCATCAGCCGCATCAGCAGCAGCCGCACACGCAGCAATTGCTGCAGTTTTACTCAGAGAACTCCACTTCCGGTGCCGTTGTTCTAATGCCGCCCATGCAGGGCTCTGGAGGAGGCGGTGGCGGCGGCGGCGGCGTCGTTCGGTGCTGCCTGCCCAGCGGTGATTGCCGCAAGTTGGACTCACTGATTGCCCTCAACGAGATCTCATTGGCCGACTGCATCCGTGTGCTGTGCAACAACGAAAACTGCTCGGCCGGCCAGTATATGCATCGCGAGTGCTTCGATCTCTGGGAAGCCGGTGTCCTGCAGACCCTCAAGTCCAATGGCAGGGCCAGGTCCTGGTCGGAGAGGCAACGATTGCAGCATCTGTGGACCAAGAAGGGCTACGAATTGGTTCACAAGGCCTGCAGCTGCAAGTGTGGCAGGGGACAGCTGCGCAAGGACCTCGACTGGGTGGCTCCTGCGGCTGGAAATAACTCCTTGATTTACCTAAATGGTGGCACTAACAGGGGCTCCATCAATGGCAACCTCAGCGAGGATGATGACAAGAAGAAGGCCAAGAAAAAGCGAAATCGTAACAACAACAATGGTGGAGGAGGAGGAGGAGCAGGCGGTGGCGGCAACGGTGGAGGAGGAGCAAGCAACTCCAAGACACCTTTAAGCCAGAATAATGGCAACAGTTATGGCGGCATCACTCCCAATCCCAATGTGGGAGTTATAGGCTCTGGATTGCCGCACAATAATGCCAATAATAATGGCAGTTCTGCCACCAACAACAACTCCTCCAATGGCTCTGACCTGCTGCAGTCCAGCGTGGTGGCCACCCTGAGCAACATCCTCAATCCGAATAATGTCCTGGGTTTGGATTTAAGGGCTCGTGCCGGCAGTCTGTCCTCCAGTGGAGCTGGCAGTGGCTCCACCTCGCCCTCGGCCTCGCAGTCCAGCGGCGAAATATCCGTTTCCCCCGTGCAACAGTTGCTGCAGCAGCAACAGCAGCAGCAGCAACAATCGCTGCTCATGCAGAATGGATTGGGTCTGTCCAAGAATCTGCTGATTGCTCCCCAGCAGCCGCAGCAGCAGCAGCAGTTCCCCATCAGGGCCTTGGCCAACATCAGCAACTTTAAGCCTTTGGCCAGCTACGAGCAGCAGCAACTTGTGCAGCAGCAGAAGAACAAGGAAGTTGAACTCTATTCCGAGCGAGTGCGGTGAGTTGGGAAATATTTTCAGGATTAAAAACTCTATAGAAATGTATTACTAATAAATAGGAAATAAAATCGATTTATAAATAATATCTCTCCCAACTTTTGATAGAAATCGAAATAGGAGAAAATAAAATTCAAAGAAAATTGATCAAGTTTTGCCCCCTGAAAACCCCCCAAAAAAAAGAAAGGAAAACAAAAAAAGGGGGCCAAGGGGCAAAACAAAAGAGAGTGAAAAGTGTGTGGCGAAATTCCCCAACATGTGGTCGTGGGGGGGCGCACATCCAGCAATTTCAATATTTATTCACAAAACTTTTATCAATTACACTGAACAGCAAGGCAAGGGAGGGGAAAAGTTCTGACAATAAGTTTCTGTGGAAATTAATTTCCTGTTAAAAGGGAAAATTAATACATTTATTTCATAACATTTTTGGGATTATTATTATTATATTTATAAATAATTAAAATCGAATAAATACAGTAAAAATTTATTGAAATATTCATTGATTTATAAAAATGATCAATAAATAAAGATAATATTCATTAGGTTAATTGTTATAAATGAACAAAGTTCTCCTTATTTTATTTTTGAAGACTCTTTTCTGACACTTTTTTAAAATTCTTATTAATTTTTAAGGTTTTCTAAACTGATTTTCAAAAAAATGCACACTTTAATACTTCGAATTAATATTTTCTCATTCCCTAAACATGTTGCCGAGTGTTTATCAACAATTGAGGCGTTTGTTTGCCCATTTTTCGTTTCGTTTGCTGGAATCAAAAGTCTATATATTATATAATAACCTTGATATTTCGCAAGCTAAACAGCTGCAGGCGAATATTTGTAGAAATATTTCAAAATTTAAAATAAAATTTATTATTTGAAGAAATATTTAAATAAAAGAAGGTATTTTTAAATGAAAAAATTAGCATAATTAATAAATTAGCTGTCTGTCATCTCCTTTGAGATCCCTTTTCCTTTTCGGCTTAGCAAGTTTCACTTTTATTCATGTTTTTTCCGTTATTTCTTCTCCACTTTTATTGGGACTTTTCTTTCTGCTGCTTTTGGTTCTTTCTTGGTGCGAGACATAAATCATAAAAAAAATTGAATTTATTGAAATTTATTTGCTGCCATATAGCAACAGATACAGATATAGATCCATCCATCCATATGTATCATCTGGAACTCTGACACATGTTTCTTTTCTGTTTCTTGTTTCCTCTTATTTATTTAAGATGCCCGAAAACACTAATATTTCCGTTTCCAAGCGGCGCTAAAAAAAATATTATTTATTTTGATATTTCTCTGGATTTTCCAATGCAAAAAAAATAAAAGCTTGAGAAAAATAAGGAAAACAAAAAACACGAAAACGAATTAGTTTTTTTTATTTGTTGTTTTGAACGCGATCTTCAGGTTTTTTTCTTATTTTTTTTATAAGAATCTCAACCCCTCTTTTTATGCCGCGTTCTTCTTTCTCCCTCTCTCTTCTTCTAAGCTGAGAACTTTGTTTTGCCTTTTATGGCATAATTCCATTCATTCTTCTGGTTTTGTTGCTCTCTCTCTCTCTTCTGTTGCTCTCTGCGTTTCTGTTTTTGCCCACTTTTCAAGGCCACGATATTTGCGTTATTTTTTTTTGTTTTTGCGTGTGTTTTCACTCTCTTTGATCGCTTTTAGGCTCTATTTTTGCTCATTCTTTTGCTAATTTTGATTCTTATTTTATTTTGCCTGCAATTTTCGCTCTTCTGTGGTCTGCAATTTCTTTCAGCTTATCAGCAAATTTTTGTGATGATTTTTTGTGTTTAATTCAAAAATAAACGTCCATAAAATTGTTTATCGCTCTTTTTTCGGTTTTTTATTCTTTTTTCTTGTATATTTCTTGTTTTGTTTGCATTTACTGATGTTTATTTTTAGCGCCACACGCGGCCCATTTTTATTTTATTTAATTTTTTGCTCATTGCTTGTTTTCTTGCTTTGTTATTGTTATTGTGTTGGTAAACAAACTTTGCTGATTTAAGGAAAAAAGTTGAATTCTTGCCTTTCCCTGTAAATTTATAGCGCTGTCTCTGTTTAATGAATGAATTCCGGCTCTGTGCGTCTCTTTCCCACTTTTAACTTGTTTTGCCGGCACTTTTCGTGTATGTGTGTGTGTGTGTGTGTGTATCTGAGTGTGTTTTTTGCTGTTCAATGTCAAGGTTAAGATACATTTTATGTATTCATTTTTGGTGGGTGGATGAGGCGGAAGTCTGTTTGTTTTGTTTTGCCTCTTCAGGAACTTTTTTTTTTATATTTACAGAAAGCTCTTCCTGCGCGGCCTCTCTCTTTCTCTTTCTATCTGTCTGCACATTTTCTAAGCAATAGGCCCGAAAATCTCAAGTGTATGGGGTGACCTCAGTCCATTGTTACCCTTTAAATTTTAAATCTGAGTGATTATTGATTGATATTTGAAGGAAATCCCAAAACAATTTTTCTAAATATTTTTCATATCTTGAAAATCACAGAATATAAATTAAAAAACACATTTTTATGGAAAATTTATTTATTATTTATAATTTGTAATCCAAGATTATTACATTATTATAAAGAAAATTAAGCAAAATAATATTTTCTCATCAATAATATCAATTTAATGGCCTTTTAAATAATTTTCTTATGTTTTTGTTAAATATTTGAACTAAAAATACCTCAAATTAATGAAAAAATTATGATATTATCACATTTCAAATGAATTCAGGGTATTCAAAACTCATACCATATATTTCCCCATAATTATTTCCTATTATTTGTATTTTTCGCGCCCCATCTCCAAATAATGGCGCAATATGTTACTTTCCCGAACGTTCGAAGTATCTCGCGCGCACAACTGCAAATAAATTGCGAAAGGCACGCCAAGAATAGATACAAAAACAACAAAAAAACTAAAAATTGCAATTCCAACTAGAAACCGTAATAATAACAAAGTAACAACACAGACAGCGTCTTTGCATTTTCATTTTACCCCCCGCACAACGGGGCGCTAAAAAGGGTGTGACTAACCCCACTGTTAAACGTTCTATGGGGGGTAAATAATGTCCAGATAAGAGACAGTAAAATTGTGAAATTCGTTTTGAAATGTGGATTTCTATGAGGTATTTTATATATTTCTTGTAATTTCTACATAAAATATACAAACTGCAATGTTTTTCTCTTTCCTTTGATTAAGATATGGGTTTTTTTTAAAATATTAACACCTATTCTGGTGAATATTTGCATAGGTTCACTTATATCAGGATATAAGACATAATTACTACAAGTTTCAGATCATTAACACAATTATTTATTGTTTATTTTCCAACTGAGGCGGAAATGCCTAAAGTAAAGTATTCCCCTAGTCGCTACCCAAAAATTCTTGCATAATATTTGTTTTCAAATCGTCAGACAAATATGCCACTCCCCCCTGTGGTGAGTGTGAATAATAAAAAACACAAAACTAAAACTAAAATTAACAACTTTCGCACGACTATTGCTAGGAAAGTGCGAGTGTAGGAATTATGCAAAGATTTTCCATAGTATATACCCCATATTGGTGCATAGATTATCTTTGAAAATGCGCGGTGGAGGGCTGTAAATATGATTGAATTATAGTCGTGAGGCATGGCATTTCATTTCATTTAAATTCTTCATTTGTTTTTCTCGTTATTTTCCCTCACCCCCTCCCATCGCTCTGTAAAAGCAACTAATTGAGCACGTTCCAAAAACTGTCGTCTAGACTTGAAGCATAAATTTCTGCACTGTAAAATTTTTATTAACGCGGAACCCCCCATTACAGAGCCATGTCGATTACGATTTTTGTTTGTTTCTGCCGATGTTCTCGGTATTGTTTTCGTTGTTGTTTTGGATGTATCCGTCGTATTGGGGTTTACTCTGTGTGAGGTTAGGGTTTCACTTTTCGCTTAGCGCGGTGATAAATAAACAAAAGACGCATGTGGAGGGGCAGCCGAGCATGAAATGAAATGGTGCGACTTGGATCTGGATGGTTATATGGCTTATAGGGAGACTGAGAAAAAACTTTAAAGTTATTTTAATATATGCAGATGATTTTTAATTATACTAATCACAAGTAATAACTCAGACAAGATACAAGAAATAAGTAATAAAAATATTTAAAAATATATGAGTAATTAACATGTAACATTTTGTTGTAAATATATTCCAGTTAATTGTTATTTTCTGTGTAATATCTACGGTCCATAAAAGACCTTCGAGGGAGACACAGCAATTAACGACCTTTTTTTTTTTGGGGGGCATTCAAATTGAGGAAACATTAAAAGTAGCAGCGCCGTTTTCAACACTTTTTGTTCTTTTCAAAACAATACAAATCCGTAGCTATGTAGTTCCATCACTGCGGGTTACCACTGTAGCGACTCCCCCGCATACAAAATTTGTAACCGCAACCAAATCTGCAAAACCATTTGCAAATTAAAGCGCATAACGATGTGTGGGCAGAAATGGAAATATGTGTATCTGTATCTGGGGAGATGTAGTCGAGGAAAAAGTATGTTGCGGGAGGGCAGGGCAGGGAGTTACCTCCAGGGTAGAGTTCACCTTTTGTTGGATATCAAATCAAGTATGCATTGCTTACTCGATTTCCCTCCTAGGTTCCCCTTTTTGGAAACCACAAGAGCTATTAATGAAATCTTTGCCAAAACGATACGCACACTGGAAACTTAAATAAACATATGCATATCAAGGTATTAGATACAGTGGGTAAAAAGAGATAGTTTACCTTTATAGGGTAAAATTCTGAAATTGTTAAAAATGTGTGGAAAATATTATATAAATTAAATTATATAACTTATGTTAAGCTTAATAATGGAAAATCTTTAAGTTTTACCTGTTTTTCTATTTTTTTTTTAAGTTTTTAGTTTATTTAGTTTATTTTCTTTATTTAATTAAACAAAAATTACATCTTTTTAAGATAACAGCAAACATATTAAGGATCCTTCTCCTCTTTAACTCTTTGAAACCCATTACTATGCCAGCGTATCTGATGGATTGCAGCTGTTGTCACATCCACACACCCACTGTGCACACACACACACAACACACTCACATGGAGTAGTGCAATACGAGGCACGTTACCTTCTCTTTCTTGCCTCGACGTCATTATTGTCGTATTTTCATTGCCAACAGACAATGCCAGGGCAACTCCATCTCCGACTCTTCCGTTCTTTCTGCTTCCTCTTCCTCTGCCTCCTGCATTTACCACCCACACACACACATGTGCAGCACACCCATCCGCAGGCTTTTTGCCAACTTTAAAGGCTTCGTTGGTTCAGCAGTTTTGGTTTCTCTCTTTCACACTTTTAGTCCTTCTCGCTTGCACTTGGGCAGAACTTAAATCTACACTGGGAAAAAAGTTTTATATCTTTGAATTAAATGAGAGCTAATTCTAAAAAATATTAAAATAAAAGTTCAATAAAAGTTAAATATATTTTTAATCAAAATGTAATACATTTTTTTTCTCCGTAAATTTCTTAAGTTTGGTTATCCTCTTCTCGCAGTGCACTTCTTCCTTTCTCGATATATTGCCAGCATGATGTCCTCTGTTGTTGTTTTTGCTCGTTCATAAGCCAAGCTTTGTGCAAGTGTGTATCTGTGGGGCTTGTGCCGTGTTTATCTGTCTGCCGCCTCCTCTGTCGGTGCATCTATCCTTGCCTGTGTGTGTGTGTGTGTGTGTATGTCTGTGTGCTTTTAGGCTTTTGTGTTGGGCCATTCAGCCAAATGAGAATGAGAATGAGCTCCACTGAGCCCCAACTCTCTTTCCGCTCTCTTTTACCCCCCCATTTTCTGCAGGCAGAAATTGCAATCAATATTGTTGTTGTTGTTCTTGTTGGCTGGCGAGCAGCTGCCAGACACAAAAATAAAACGCAACGTGCAACAAAAAAATGTAAAAAAAAAAATGAGTGGCAACAGTAAAAACGAGCCTGGCGCAATGAAAGAGCAAGGAGAAAGGAGTGAAGGAACAGGATGGGGAGGTGGCCGAGGAGGCGGAAATGGGGCGGGCGTGGATGAACACATTGAAAAGCGAAAAGTAAAACAGAAAAAAAAACAACACAGGAACGAACACAAAACATGAAATGTTTGTGCAAATGAAACAAAACTGCAGTTGTCCTGCTCCTTTTTTCCCTGCTCCTGTCCCCCCCTTTTCCCAACTCTCTCTTTTGCCCAGCTGAAGTTCTGATTGGAACCGCCTGGTGCTGTGTGGATCCTATTGGAAGGTACTGGAAATAAAAATGTGGAGCAATTAGGAGTTTGTGAATTATTATTGTAGATAAATAATTATTAAATATTATTTATGGTAGAAAAGATTAAATAAAAAACAGTAAATTTAATATAAATTTTTATATATAAATTTTAAGGAGCTTTTTTGCCATTTCCTTGCCATTTTTGCTCACTGCACTTTATGCATTTGCAGGCTGGCACTGCAATTGTATTTGTGTGGGAATGTTTGTTTTGTTTCCCTATTTGATATCCATTAAAACGATTCCACATTTGGCCGTGTCTGTCTGCTGCCCCTGAACCCTGACCCTGTCCCCAATTTCTCCCCTCGTTGTGGGAGTGGGGAATCCCCTTGATTTTCCCCATTCAATCTGATTGCGAATGCATTCAGGCTTTTTTTTTTGTGGGCGTGGTGGTGGTGTTGCATTTTGCAATTTGTGTCGCTTGCAGTTCCTTTGGCTGTTTTCCTTGTTTATTTGTTTATTAGTTGCAATTTTCATTTCGTGAGGGAGCTAGATAAAAATGGGCAGGAAAATTGACAGTCTGGCAGTTTTTGCCATATTTGAAGCCTTTTCATTTTTTAACATTTGACACCTACTCAATCACAGTCGTCCTCTGTAGTTAAAAATCTCTGGGAAATCTCTCCTATTTTCCGCGCAGAACCAGCTTTTCCTAGCCAGACAAGAGCAACAAATGAAGCTTAAATTTTAATCGTCACTCTGCCGCCATTTCCCTGACGATAATGTTGATGATTCTCCCCACCAGCTGCCCCGCCCTTTCTTTTCTTTTCTTTCCTTTTTTTTCACGCTTCAACCAACGTCTCGGTTTTCGGGTTTGTCTTCGCCTCGTCTGCCTCGTTTGCAGTTTCCTCTTCTTTAGCTTCATCCTGCATCCTGTCAAAGGACAACAAGCGGCAAGAACGTTTCGACGTCGTTCAAAGTCATTTGGTTTTATGATTATTAGCTTGTTTAGTTCTCGTTCTACCATTTGGTGGGTACCCTGTAATCTTATAGAGAATATGGGATGGATGGATATCCTTTAATATCCTTCTAAAAATGTAATAATATTTGTATAAACTTTTTGGGTAATATTTTTCTGAGCTTTAAAACTTTTAAGATGTGTTTATAGTCAGGTTTTATTGAGATATAAGGTTCTTTTATAATACATTTAAATGTTTATAGTTTTAATATTCATAAATTAACCTTGCTGTAATTTTAAAGATGCCTTAAGGGGTTTTTTATACAATTATTGGGAGAATTTCATAACGATTCAGGTTATATTTTTATTATTTTTTTCAAGGATATATCAAAGTCCTTACATTTTATGTATTTTTCAAGTAGCTAAAGCTGCTATTTTTTTTCATCCTGTTTTTTTCTTATTTGGTGTTTGAATGCGTATAGCTGAAGGCAAACATATTCTTTATGCTTATATAATATCTATTTAGTTGCACTCAGCCAAGTGCTTACCCCGCCCTCATAGTTTGTCCGCTTGTTTGTTTGTTGTCTGTGTCAGGAGCGACCTCTTTTATGTACTATATCCTAGCTCTATATCTATCCTGCGACACGACTGATTGCGCTTGTTGTGCGATAACCGTTGCCATTTGTATCTTTTCCATCTTTTGGCCATAACAATTTGACGCTTCATGACTTTGGATGGAAGCAATATGCCACACAGCGAATGCGTTGGTGTTGGTGTTGGTTTCGTGTTAACAACAATTGCGTTTTGTTTAATTGAATAAGTGCTTGGGCGGTCCGGCAAATGTCAATGGCTCTCTTCTCGGTTTAAGAAAATAAATATAAAATTTGAGCTTGAGGCGGTGTTGATTTTCGGATTTGCTGCGGTCCCTCAAAAAAAAAAGGAAAGAAAAATATAAAAAAAAATGTGGAGCCAGCAAATGTAGCCCAGCATGACGAGGACATTAAAGTTTCCCCCTTTTTTTTATTTTTTGGGTGCATGCAACAGCAGCAACGGCGGCAACATCATTTGCCCCGTTTTGGGCAATAAAAGCAAATTATTTTTACGATCAAACTGCCGCAAATAAATAAATGCATTTTTGTAGGTTTTCGCTCCTCAGCTTCATCCTCCGAGTACCATCCCCATTTTCGGTTTTTTGCCCCCATTTATTTCGGAGGCGACGACACCAAATGCATTTTTATGCGTTTTGCCCCGGGGCGTGACAGATCATTAGCAAAAGCCACAAAAAAAAAGGAAGCAAAATTCGCTTAAATATATAAAAAAGAAGTTGAAACAAAAAAAGGGAAATGGGGAGAAAATGCTGGGAAAGAAGGAACCCAAAAAAGCGGTAGAGAGAGAGTGTGGAAGGGAATTAAGCTAATTGCAGGATAATCACACAAAATTCATTTCCTGTGGCCCATAAAAGGCAGTAAAAAACTGAGGAAAAAAGGTAGAGAAAATAAATAAAAAGGAAAAAATAGTTTGGTATAATTATTTAGGGGTCTAAGTTATAAAATTTATATTTATTCTTAATAATAATTATTTCTAGCAATATAAACAATTATTGTGATTTAATATTTATGGTGTTTTTGAAGTAAAAGAACTTTTTAAAAAATATTTCCTTTAAAACACCTTAAAAACTGATAGAAAATGCAAGTTTTCTTAAATAAAATTTAATATTTTAAAGTTATTCAATAAAACCCCTACTATTTCTAGATATTTAATCTCCCAATCATCTGTATTTAACCAAAGATATTCCCCTAAACCCGATCAATATCAGGGATCAACTCCCACAAAGCCGCAAAACTTTCTCACGACATTATTTCTGTGTTTAATGTGCACTGTGGCCGAGGAGCAACCCAATCACCGATATTTGTAATTAACAATAACACAAAGATATATATAGATAGATAGATATATGTAAGCAACATGCAACTTGGGGCAACGATCGCTGCTTTTTGATATTCGATGATCGAAGCGGATCGGTTGGTTGATGGCAGAGAGGGGGGCCAATGGCTCCATTTCATTGTGTGGCGGCGGCAATTGCTGAAAGGCTCGTTGCACATGCGAAAATTGCAACGTATCTATTGCAGCATGCCACATCGGTAGCATCGACTTAGACAAGTTTATTGAACTTGGGCAGGCGGCGCCAGCGGCAATTAAAATTAAATGTTAAATGTGTGGCAGGGAGAGCGGGATAGCGGGACACACACACTGTCCAACCTTAAACGGGCAAAATGTTGTCGTTGATTCAATTAAAGCAGGAAAAAAAAAATAATAAAAACAAAAAACTAATCAACAAAAATTGGGCTCGGGCTACGAAAGAGAGCAAAGAAAGATACATGTGTGTTAACCCAAGACTATTTTTTTTTTGTTTTTGTTTTTGGTTGCCTTAAAAAGTTAACTTTCACTTTCGAGTGCAACTCCTTTTCCCTTCTTCTCTCTCCCCTTGATGACAGCCCCAAAACCAGCAAAATGATAATAAAAATGCAACATTTATTGGGAAACGAGGAGTGGTGATCGGGGGGGCATTTTATCGATGATATGGTCGCTGGTTCGATCAACTCAACTTTACTTTCGTTTCGTTTTATTTTAAAATGTGAGTGCAGTTTGCCTCTGAGATTTAAATCAATAAAAATACATCAATTTTAAAATGGTAAAAATGGTAAAAATATTTAAAAAGTAAAAGAAAGTCACTCTTTAAAGGCCTATAAATAAATATTTACTGTTCTCGCCTTTGATTGTTGTTAACTCTGCTGCTGTCCTCGTTCCTGTTTCCCCCATCGGTTGACCTGGAAAATCGAAAGCCCTGAATATTTTATAATATCGCTGTAGCTGTCGATGCTTTTGTAATTGCTGTAAAAGATAATACTGCAGCATCTTCGTCTTTGTTTTTTATTTTTATTTTTTTTTTGCACATGCTTTTTGCAGTTGATGTACGAGTTTCTTGGGGCTGCCGTTGAAACTGATGTTAATACTCTTTGAAAGGGTATAAAACTTACAGTATATAATATTTATTGATTTATAGTATTTAAATTTATGATTATATTCGATAAATGAGTTCATATGATACTATTTTATCATGGTTTAAAGTCTTTTATCTTCTAAATTTTCCAAGATATTTTCCTGAAATTTTGTAAGAAGCTTAATCTTTGCTAAATACATAATAATATAAAGTTTCAGAACATTCGGGCAAATATAAAAAATATTTCAGCTCTTAGAAGGTTCCTGCTTAATATTCCCGTGAGAGTATTCACCATTTTAAGACCTTTACCTTAACCCCCAATATTTATCTTCTTCACTTTCCTTTGTTGTTGCTTGGTTTAACCTTCTTTTGCCTGTGTTTTGCTGTAAAATAAATAAATGCAAAAAATTGTTTACCCTTTGGGCCATTCGGGCAAATGTCCTGCAATAATTTGCAGCATTCAACTGACGGCGATCTTTGTAAAAAATAAGTGCGGGTGAGACGGGTAGCAGAGAGACAGAGAGACCATGACCGTGTTGCATGACTTTGTAGTAAACCTGATATTCAGTGTGGAGTTGACTTCGTTTCGTTTTTTATATATATATCTTTTATTTTTTATTTTTCTTGTTGCTGTCCCGCATCTTGTTTATGCACGCGATAAAATTGTTGTACAAAGAAACCAAGGAAAAAGAGCAAAAATAAAATGTTTAAACGTAAATTTCAGGCAACCAACAACAAAAGCCTTGAGAAGAGTCCGTTGCCAAGTTGGAAATGGAGTTGAAGTTGAAGTTAATCTTAAGGTAGCATCTGCTGGGCAGCCTGACATCCAGTTCTTTTTTGTATTTTATTTTTTACTTATTTTTTTCTTGTAAATATTCATTTATTTCTTATCATTACTTGAACTTGTCAAGGCCTAGGCTATTAACAAGTTTCAGAACAAAACGGGATATGCAGGCGTGTCTGAGTTTTAAATTGTTTATTTTTTATAATTACCTTTAAGCAAGGTGAATTTATGGGAAATAAAAGTGAAGGACAAAAATATCGAAATAAATATGTAAGGGTTAAGAAATCCAAGGAACTAACCATAAATCTTTACTATAAATACTTCTTCCTAAAGTCTTTTAACTTCAACTATAATTATATTATTTTTATAGCCCATAAAAACTTGTATATATCCTTAACTTTATCCTAAATGCTTTCCATTAATTTAAAACTAATCCCAAAAAATATATTTTTCTTCTTTTTTCTTGCAGGTAAGTGAAGCTATGCGATTTTCTCCACCTTTCTCAAGTGCAGAGGCCATAAATCCCGGCAAGTGGCAAGTGCAGAACTTAAGCTTTATGGCCAGGTGGGAGTGTGGGGCCCAGGTAGAGGGGGTTTTTTCTCTTGTGAACTCCCTGAATTATTTGTCGGCACTTTAAGTTAAACGCTCCCCGTGGCGTCATAAACAAAAAACAAGCGGCTAACGTTTAAAAGCAGTTTAACAGTTCAATGACATAATGAATATATACAAGCAGAGGGAGAAAAAATTGGTATTTATCATGTTTTTTTTATAATTTAATGTCAAAATATTAACTAGACTGTATTTTATTTCAGTTTTAAGATGAAAAATGAGTTCTTGCTTGCTATTTAAAGCCCATTTGTGTCTCATTTTCTCCCTGTGCAGCTGCAGCAGCTTGCAAATGAAGCCTGAAGATGGCTAACAAAAGCGTAGCCTGGGATGAAGGTGCTTTTGGCCAGGACTCTTCGTCCTCGTCGTCGTCGTCGTCTGCTGCCTTTGCTAATTAGCTGCATTCATAATTTCGTGCACATTATTTACATGCTAAGCAGGCGCAGACAAAAAAGTGGGTTTGGGCCGCAGACAGAAGCAACCGCAATGTGGTTGCCCCACCACCAACCCCTTTTTGGCTCATTTACAGTTATGCAGAGCAGACCAGAGGCGGCATTCCTTGCCAGAACTCTTACAACTGCAACAGAGCCGCGAAAAGAACAAAAAGAAGGCTTCAAGTTCAGGGTTTAAACAAGCAAAAAAAGGGAGCAGGAGAGAAGGAGCTGCTTCAGGGTGAAGAGGTGCCAGCGTGTTGCAAGTGAAAACTTTGTTAATTGAATACATTCTTTTTTCAAGTATATTGAAAGAAAGCAGAAGCTGTGAAGTTTCCTTAAAGAAAAATATAGAAATATTTATAGGGAGTAAGGTTTCTTCTTTGGTTATTTTTTAGAGTGCAGAGGAATGCACTTGACTTTAAGCCTGCTCAGCCTGAAGTTTATTTTTTATGTTATTCTCGCTTTTCTAAGGCTTCTCTCACAGCTTGAGGTTTTTGGCCTTATCCTTAGTTATCTCTTGGTTTATTTTTTACTTTTCTACCTTAAACTTGAGCTTTGTTAATAGTATGTAAATTTTTCAAGAAGTGTTTATTTTTAATACATTTATTTTTTTTGCTGGGTTTATATGTGTTCTTTTTAATTAAGTTTTTATATATTTTCTTTAAAAAGGGGGATACCCCTGCTCAGAGTAATTATACTCAACTTTATGTTCTAATTTTGTTGAGGGCTCACTTTATCCCCTAGCTTTTTCTTCTCAATCGATAAAATATTTAAATGCCGACAATCAATTTCCATTTCTCGCTGCTTGAACGGCATTATCCTGGCGCCATCTTGGCAGACACTTTCCGAGAGCCTCTGGGTATCAAGTGGCCGCCTCCATCTGCTCCTCCTTCTCCTTCTCCTCCTTTTGTCGCATTGTGATTTATGCGGGGCGAGGCGGAGTGGAAGGTCAGACACGCTAATTACCCGATCAACTGTCGTCCCTCCTGGAAAACCACTCAACTTGTGCCAGGGCAACTCGGAATGGCAGCCAGACATTTCATTCATCCAACTTTATGGCCAAAACCACCCCCCCTACAGTCAGCCCAATCGTCGTCTGGCTAATACGTAACTTTTATTTTTCAATTTAGCCCGCAACTCTTTTTATATACACACTGAGAGGGTTTGGAGTAGAAAGGGTATATTGGGTTTTGGAGAGGGATTTTATATGAGTAAAAATATTTAAATAAATATTTAATCCTTAAATAAACATGTTAAAGTATGAAAAAATATGGAAAATGAAAGTAGTACAGGTTTCAAGCGATAAATCTTAATGTTTGTGGCTACTTTATGAAGTTTAGTTAAAGTTTTTAATTTAAAAAACTTAAAAACTATAAAATTTATTTAAATTTTGCAAAAATTACTGGGTATTTCCTAGTTTAAACACTTAATTTCAATTTCCTCTCCCGCTATTGTTTCTCCCTTTTGCTGGTTTTCATGTTTTGTCAACATTTTCCGCTTTGTTTGCTTTGCCTTTAGACTGTCTGGGTTTTCCTACGCTTTTCTTCTCACTCCCCCTCCCCCCTCGCTTTTCCTCTGTATTATTATCATCCTTTTTCCCCGTTTTATGATTACAGTTTTGTGGCCATTATGCAGTTGCATCCACAAATCAATTTGCCCCACGTCCAAACTCAATTTCAATTATTCAATAATTGTTTATTGTCGTCATTAATTTTCGGCCTGTCATCCCATCCTCTCTCGCTGATTTGCATTTTCCCAATGGAAAAACCAAGCCGAGAAAATCCAAATCGTATATAGCGAAGCTCAAATTCGGTTTTGTGGCCATAAAAAGCTTTGTTTTTGGCCACTTGGCGGCTGCCAGCTGCCATTTTTCAGTTTTCAGTTTTCAGTTTTTGGCTTTTTCTGTTTTTTTATTTTTATTTTTATATATTTTTTTACGTTCATTACGCCGCTTGTCAAATTAAATTTGACTTGCAGTTGCCAAATTCGTAAGAGCTCAGCGAAATAACAACAACAACAACAAAAAATATCAACAAATAAACAGAAACAAAAATGTCAAAAGCAACAAAACAAAAATAAAATGAAATAAAATACACAACTTGCTATCCAGACATGAGAATGCAATTTTAATTTCATTTTTGGGACCTTTAATTTGTGTGTTTTTTATTTGATTTTTGTTTTTTATTTGAGAGTGTTTTTGTTGTTCTTTTTTTGAGTGCTTTTAAATGTGAATTCTGATATTTTATTGTTATGTTTTTTTTGCTGATTTTTTATTACACTCTATTAAATGCTTTTATAAATTAATACATTTTATGATATGCTCTTTATTTTTTGTGGATTTCAAATGATATTTCCTAGTTTTTGCGTTCTTAGTCTTTAGTTTTCTTTTTTAAGTTGTTCTTTTTGAGCAAAAATAGTGTTAATCATAAATTTGGTAAATTACTGGATTTTAGTTAGGAATTCTTTTTTATTATACTTTATTTTATGAAATGGAAAAGTTTTCCTTTGTGTGTTTATTTTAATATCTAAGTACATTTTGCTTTCGTTTGATTTATAATATTTTTCAAGTGTTTTTTGTTTTAAATAAAATAAATTTCCTATTTGTTTATTAAATATTTGTTGAAAGGAATGTATGCCTTTAATATTTAAAAAATGCCTAATATATATTTTTTTTCAGCGTTTCTAATATGATTTATTTAAAAATTTCAACTTTTTTCCAACAATTGATGATTCACCGATTTCCTTGTAGAATTTCTTACATTACTTTGCTTCGGTTATTGCATTTAATTAACTTTTTTTGCTGGTGGCCCCACTCAGAAATATTACTCATACGCCCGATCCGCTTGATCGCTGAAATTGGCCATAGAAAAACGCGTTTGAAACGAGTTGCTTAGCGTAGCAAATACAAATTTTGTGCGTAGCCAACTCTCTTAGCTTCTCTCTCTGAATATATACATATAAATAAATATATATATCTATCAGACCAAAAACCGAAGCTATTGCACAAAAAAAAAAACGTGCCACGCATTTGAGCAAAGTCAATCACACGCCGGTTGTATTTTTATTTATTTTTTTCTCTCTTCGCTGCAGTCAGAGGTAAATGCACTTTACACACGGCGACACGCCCACTTTACCGCCCAGAAAAGCTACACACACCCAAAGAGAAAAAAGTACAACAAAATGTGCAAATTTTTATGAAATATGCACATTGCATTAGGCGACAATTTATGACTTTTAATTAACCATCAAAACAAGTTGACGAAAAAAACCCGAAAGAAAAACAAAAACTTTCAATTTTCCTGCCCATTTGCATATTGATTGAAATGTTGCTGATAAAAACAAATGCACACAAAAATGAAATTCAATTTTTATTTCATAAATAATAGAGAAATAATTGGTAGGAGCCACCTTTTCTTCTAGTTTAAATCTATCCCATTTAGCTGTCAATTTCTAGTTAGCAAAATAACCTGTGGCGGTGCAGGGAAAAATCCAACTAGATAAGCCAGTTGGTAGGGAAGCCTTGAACGTGCCCCGAATGAATAAAGAGCGAAAAACAAAGCATTGGGATTTAGTGGTATGCCGTCAATAGTTCTCCATTTCCACCCACTTTAAAGTACAGTGGAGCTACGAGAAAGATAATGGGTTTTACATAAAGGAAATATTTTTGTAGATTTTAAAAATATTTTAAATTGTAAAGGAATTATTTAAGCTTAAAAGAAAATTATATTTGAATTTATGTATAAATAATATATGATTTTCCTGGCATTTCTTACTGTTTTTGAAAAAATGTTTTCCAATCTTTTACTTGTCTTCCTGAGCCTTATCCATATGTTTTGTTTTAGTTGCTTTTGTTGCTTGGGATTACTTGTGTTTTTTTTTTTTTTTTTGGTTTTTTATTGTTATTTTCTGTTTGCTGCTTTTGCTTTTGCAGCCTTGGTTGGTGCTTTGTTTCAACGGGCATTAAACTACAACTACGACTATGTGAAAGAAGAGGAGACTTCAAGCACAATATCAGTGTCAATATTGCTTGCGTATGCCGTGTAATTCTATTAATTATATTTATAAATTACAAGCAAAGCCAAAACACTGAAAGAAAAAAGAGAAAAAGTAGGAAAATAATCTTTAACCTATAATTATGAATAGAAGAAAATACTTCAAGATTAGGAACAATGTTAAATATCATCCTTTTAACATGCTTCTTAATGGAAATCCTCCTTAAAATATATAAAAATATATTTTAATAATAATAACAATTTTCCAAAAATTTGTTATATTTTTAATCCCCACTTTTCTCTCTGTGCAAACCCACAGAGATCCGTTGCAACAGTCTCGGCTGCTTCGACGCTTTTCAATGGATCTGTCCTTGGCAAAGTGCATTGCCGGCAGCGACGTCAACAGAGCGTTGCATTGCGGCGTTCATTCGCCTCGAAAGCAGCAATTGTTGTTGCAACTGCAATTGCAGTTGCATTGCCTCTGCTGCTGCCGCTGCTGCTGCTGCCGCTGCTGCTGCTGCCTCTGTCGCTGTCTCGCTGCTTTTGGGTTTGCGCCCGCCTGCTTTTGCTTAATTTATTGACTTGACTGTGGCAATTTATTTGCCAAGCGACTAAAACTTCAATTACGCACGCACTTTCTAAAAATACAGACCAAAAAATATACAAAAAAAATAAATAATAAAGCCCCCCGAAAATTGTTTAGTTTTTATTTTAATTTTCGGTTTTCAGTTTACAGTTTTACCGTTTCTCGGATTGCTGCAAATATTTATGAAACAAACTTAAAGTTCGTGGGCACAAAAGAGTTGCATTGTTGCCCACTGTTTGTTTGCTGGTTTTGAGGGCTGTGAAAAGGAAAGTGTGTGTTGCCGGCCGATATGCAAACACACGCTAAGTGGGTCACTTGAAAAGATCAGCAGTCATTGCTATATATATATTGCTTATATATATGGACACGATTGGGGGGAAAATTGTAGTCCTCCTTGAAGTTTAACTTAAACATTTCTTTAGAAATTAAAGCAAAATAGAGCAAAATACTTGTAGGAGATTTTTTTTATAATATAAAATATTATAGATTATTATAAACCATATTCCAGTTCAAGGAATTTTCTAAATAAAATATTAACACTTAAAAAAGTACACTAAAAATTAACCCCCAAAAAATGAAGACTAAAAAAATGAACACAAGTAAAATGAACAAATTGAAAATGCTTAATTTCTTAAAATGAACACTAAAAGAAATCAATAAATTTACATTTTATCAGAAGTAAACCGATTTCAAATTAAAAACATGACTCAATATCGTATCGAGTACTTTACAAATATCGTCTTGGGATTAATTTAATTGATCTGCAGCTGTGTGTATATAGCGCACTTTTCAGGCTCAAGGCTTGTGCGTTGGAGAATTGATAAGAAACTGAGGAGTTGAACAAAGGAAAGGGGCCGGGCTTTATCATATTTATATATATATTTTTTTTTTGCTTGCAGCTGGCACTTGGACAAATATGGTAATCGAAATTGGAATCAATGCCTTATCAGGTCTAAACTTTGACTTTCGTTTACAAGATTTTCGCATTCAGTTAAAGAAAGAGGACCCTTTCATTAGCTAGCCATTAATGGGGAAATTATATTGACAATTGTTCTGGATTTGTTTGTTTGCCTCGATCAATGGTTTCGCTTTGTATTCCACAGTCACTTGGGTTGCTTTTTCCATTCCTGGCGCCGTCCTCTGGTCACTTGGCCTAACCTTTGGCTACGCCTACGACCTGGAAAGAAAAAAAGTACAGATTGTTCACATGAGATAAAGATACAAACAAGTTTTTTGGACAATCTTTTTAGTATTATTTTTTATTTTTGTTGATTTCAAAATTAATATTCTCACGGCGCAAAGTTTTGGTTTTGGTTTTCTCTCTTGATTTTTGCAGTTTTCGTTTTCAATTGCATTTTACTGTCGGTTTATTTCCTGCTCTTTGCCATGTGTCTGGGCTACACTGGGGGAAAATTTTGAATTAAAAAAAAGAAAATATATATAAGTTTAAAATATATAAAATATTATTAAAAATCAATCAAATTTGAAGATATTTAAGAAGGTTTTTGTAAAAATGTCATAACATTATAATGTATAACAGAGCGGTCTTATAAGGGTTATAATTAATGGGTTTCTGTTTAATTATATAACTAATATTCCAAATTGAGGTATAATTTTTATAGATACTTTTTTAAATATAATTTTTTATAGATCAATTTTTTTTTTTTTTTATTTACTTTTCTTGCTGTGCTCAACATTTGTTTCTTGTTTATTGCCATCGTCGTTGTCTGACGATTTTTGTCAGTTGATCTTTGACACATTTCAGGGTGCGGCTCTTCAGCTCCTCCCCTCTGATTTTCGTTTATTTTGGCCTGCTTCAATTTGGTTTTTTGTTTTGTATTTTTTTTTTTGGCTGTGAGTAGGTGACTTTTCAGCCGATGCTTATCGTGCCTTCTACCCCTCCTTCGAGCGACATGTGCACGTACAGCAATTGTTTGTATTTTTTGTTGATTTTCTTTTTATTTTTAAGCCATGTGTTTGTATTGGCAGCATGTTCCTTTGTGATGCGCGATTAATTGCATATTAATTTTGTTTATTTTTAAAGGGGTGGGTGGAGGGAGGCACCTCCGATCTTGGCACGTTTCCTGCGGTAAGTGGGTGAAAAAAAAAATGCCAAACAAAAGCACAAAATCCCCCCAAAAAATCCACATAATAATAGCAAATAAAATGTGTTTAAAATTTCGTGCGCGTTTTGGAAGTCTTTCTTTGTTTGTTTTTTTCAGCGTGAGAACACAAAAAAAAGATCTCCTCGAAATGAAACTCTGTCTTAAGTTTTTTTAATTATAATTTTTTGTGGAAGCACCTGTCACCCTGAAGAAAAAAAATTGGATTTCCAAACTGCAACGACTGTGAAATGGAAAGCGAATTCGCTTTCAATTTTAAGTTATAGTTTTCAGTTAAAATGCAATCTTTTTGTAGCCATCTCTTTCAGTGGCTGCCACGCCTCTTTGTGTTTTTGTTTTTTGAGTTGGCAGCTGCCAACGACCGTTATTTTTCTATTACCTGTATTTGCGCTGTTTTTAATTTTTTACTTCTTTTTTTTGCCATATCATCTTCATTAGGAGGCGCCCCTTAGCGATCAGTAGCAGTTGAATGGTGGTAACAAAGTTAAAGATTGTCTGATATAATTTGTAATTAATTTGCATTTTAAAAATATAATGAAAAATAATATTTAGAAAAAAAGGAAGTTAATAGGCATTGTTCAGTATTTTATTTTTAAGATTAATATAATAATAATTCATCAGTTATCATCAGTAAATTATCTTTAAATTTATTAAAAACCATTAAAAACTTACAGAAATTTCAGTCTTAATCCAAGGGCTTTTTAGATTAAAATTTCCCCTTAAATAAAATATTACTTTCATCACATATTTCCCCATTTTGTCCCACTGTTGGCGTCACCTTCTTCTGTTGCTGCAGCAACTACTGGTGTTGCCTCTTCTCATCCATCTGACGTGCTGCTGCTGCTGCAATGGCAAAATAAATTCGTTTTTTTTTTGCTACTGTTACAAGTTACTTAAACAATTGCCTAGTTGTTACTTTTGTTGTTTGCCTTTTGTTGCTTTTTTGCACAATTTTGCGTTTGTTGAACCTCGTTTGTAATTTTTTGTTGTTGTCTTTCGCTCGCTGTGTGTGATTGTTGCAAAATTAATTTTTAAAGTGTTTGGAAGTAGAAAGCTTACAATTGTGGGCGTGGGCTTTTGTTTTATGTTTTTGGTTTTTTGCTTTCTCACTTTTTCGCTGCTTTCCGCTGCTTTGAGGCAATTGTGGCATCTAATTTTGTGTAATTATATTCAAATTTAAAACTATGTAAATTTTCTTACACAAAATTATTTGCATTTAAATTGCCTCGGCGCGAACAACGTCATCGTTAACAACAATTATTGTAAATTACTTAGCACAAAAATATACATTTTCTTTTGTGTGTTTGTGTGTGTCTCGACTTTAAATGATACCAAATTGAGCTTCTCGCCCACACAAAATGTGTGCTCTTTCTCCTTCTGTTTATTGATACAGCTCTGAATTGTTGACATCATACTATTATTGTTGTTATTTAGGGTTATTGTTGTTGTGGTTGTGGCTGGAAATTGCAATGCACTTTTAAGTCAACTTGTCGTCGCTCTAACAGTAAAATGGCAAAAGTGCAATAAAAAAACACAAACACAACAACCTGAAGCTTTAATCGAATGATTCCGAATGATTCACAACCCTAAATGAGTGCATTTTTGCACTCAACTTGCTTTATTTTTATGCACAGAAGAAATAGACGTTTCTTATAATATTTTACAAATATTTTTACAGATTTTTGTACTTATTTTCTGAAGATACTTTCCTTATAGAAATTTCTAATAAAATCATTCTTTTTGTAACCATTATTTTCTCTAAAACTTTCTTAGGATTTTCCATAACCATTTAAGATTTAATACTACATTTAAAATTGCAAAGATCTTTGCCAATTTTTTTTATATTTAAATTCTGAAGATACATTCCTTGTAGATATTTTTATTAAATTGAAAACCCAAGCAACCCCTAAACTTCTCTTACAATTTCAAAACCCATAAACATTTAACTTTATTTACATTTTCCTAGTGATGTCAGTGCCTCTAATCCCCCTCATTTCATGCCCAGGAAAGCCACAAATTAACTGTAATTAATGAAATGTCACTACACATATTGATTCGATTCGATGAACGATCGCAAATGGATCGGAATAGCAGTGTTTCGCTCGAGCTTCGTCGTATGTAGATGGGATTAATTGAATATTGCAGTAATTACAAAAAATATTCTAGTTGCTTTGAATAACAATTAAACGCTTTTATAATTTATGGATTGTGCATTGAGAGAGATCTATTTTTACACCCTCAACTTAATGATTGTTGGTGATGATAATGACATTGTCTGGTGGTCTTGAATAAAATATAAAATAATACATGGGCGTTGACGGCTTTTTAGTGCTTAAAACCCAAGATCTTTCAGCTTGTCTAATTAGTCATGTCAAGCAGTGCGCCATATAATTATTACTTTTTTTTTATATTTGTTATAATTTATTAAATATCGCTCTTTGTGCCTTATCTGGGGGGCCCCTCTGGGCCTGGTTTTCTTATCGTCATACCCGGCGTATGCTTAATGTGAGTTCAGTCGGAAATGTTCATTGAGTTCCTGTCCCCCCCGCTTATGTCACTTGAGATTTCCGCTATTCCCTTAGGAAAATACTTTGTTTTGAGACATTCTTTAACTCTTTTTTTGTAAACAAATTTCTTGGAGATTATTATGATTTTTTTTTGTATAAACCCTTTTTTTTTGTCATAAGTTTCAGCACATTTGTTATGGCCCTTAAACAGGTAAAGAAGGAGACGAGACCTTAGTCTAGCCCTATCTTAATAAGAAATCTTCCGACCGCATAAATAACACTTAACATGGTTGTGGTGGTCTCAACACATTTTTGGCCCTTGTCCCTTTCTGTTGTCTCACTTCCCCCTTTTTTTTCCCCGAGCATATTTCATATGAAATTTGCTGGGTTTTTTTTGTTGGGAAAAAAGGTGGCTATAATTTAGTTAGAAAGTTGGTTGTATTATAAACATATCTTATTTACAACATCTAGGTTTTGTTTCGTGGCTTCTTGTTTAAAATTTCTTTTATTAATGATCATGTAAAAGTAAGAACGTTATCATTTAATTCAGGTAAAGCACTAATTTGGGGTTTTAAAAAATAAATAAAAGTTACTTGGGTTTAAATTAATATTTTAAAAATCTATTTTTATTAGAAAAATAATTATTTTTTAAAGGCTTTTAAATGTAAAAATGATTTAAGGAAATATTTCTTGACTTAACTTTGATATAGGAAGATTTCTGGATGTTTTTCTTTGTTCTAATTTAAATATTTTCGTGTAGCCGCAACTTGGGTGGCCTGGAATTAATTTTTTTGAAGACAACTATTTACGGAAACTTAAATAAAAACACCTTAAGGTTTCACCTTTGCCATAGGGGTATAGCTGGGTAGTTCTGGGTTCCCGCAGAGGGAGAAGTATTCCCCTCTGCATTTTGTGGTCAGGTTTTTGATGGTGGTTGATGGTGTTTGTCCTCTACTATTTTATATTTTCTACCCCATCAAAGTTGTTTGTTTGTTTGTTTGTGGTGTAAAAAAAGTGCGGCTTTTGCTGCCTTTGCCTTTGTTGTTGGCTAACGTGTTTGGTTTTGGTCTAATTATGCTGACATGTGGGCTGCCGTGTCGTTAAGTGAATTGCCATTGCCTTGTGACTTGATTAATTTTGGAGCTGGTCTATTGTTTTATTTTTAGCTGCTAATGAATTTTAATTGCAATCTGGCAGGTAATGCACTCTGACCCTTAAAAGGGGATTTTTTTAAAGGGTTAAATTCCCAGCATTTTCTGGCTTTTAAACCACGCGTCAGTAGTTTTTCCGCTAAAAGAATTTTCACGCCAACGCCCACGAAAAAAAGCAAATAGCGCCGGCGATGAGAGGTGGGTGATGACTCAACTCGAAACAGCCAAGAGGGGGAAGGAGGTATTTGTTGACCACAGACAACAATTACACAATTATGCGAAAGACCACGGAGGGGGGCAATGAAGTGCTCTCTGTGTGTGTGTTGTGTGTGTGCTTGTGCCGTAAAAGCCTTGAATTAATTAAAAATCTAAGCCTAAGCTTGGCGGCCATAAATAAGCCAGACGCGGCCACAATAATAACAATGCCACTGCCCAGGCAATGATATTGTTTGCCAAGAAGAAAATGAAATTTTTATTAAAAAAAATGTGTTACAAAACATAAGTGCAAAACATGATTGAATAACTAAGCAACATAATTTTATTTTTGATTTTATTTTTTAGGAGTTTTTCTATCGATTTTAGTGACGATAAACAATTGAGAGTTGTGGTTATAATTACTCAACTTTAATTATTATTTATTAAAATATTTTACAACTTTTTGTTATTATTTTAACAATTTGAAGTTAACAAAGCACAAATTATAGTTCAACTTTATGTTATGTTATTATAATTATAAGTTTAAGTAGATCGTTATATTATTTTATTATGATTACAATTTGTTCAACAGCTTTTAGTAGTTAAAAATACATTACAAATAATTATAGTTTCTTGGCCAAAAATAAAAACATAATTTAATATAACTTTCAGATATTTAAAGTTTGTATAAAGTAAAGTAAAAAATGAAGTAAATCTTATTTTATGACTTTAGCTTTTGGAAAAAGAAACTTAAACAAGTTTTCATAGCTATTTATTCTTTAAAAAATTAATTTTAAATTTTAACAGACATTTAAATGTTAAACAAACTCTTTAAAGACATTTTTATTATGAGGTGAAAATGAGAAATAGCTTAAAAAATGAATATCTTGTACTAACCATAAATATTGACTTAATAACCCCTTTTTTTAACCATTAAATTAATAAATTTAATGATTTATTTCGAAAGTTTAAAATGTGTATAATTCTTTATATAATAATTGCACAGCCAACGGAGAATAAAACCTATAATTATAGATTGCCTTTGCACATACTTTAAGAATTTAAAGTTTCGTAATATTTTCATACGCACTGTGGACCTCAGTCAGCCGCCGCTTAATTGAATGCATAAATCAAGCGAGTGCATTCATTTAGAGTCCTCAATTCCCGCCCCCCTCACCGTATAGCCTGGGCATGTCAAGTGTCAGTTACAGAAAACGTTGAAAATTGTGGAATAAAATGGGTGGAGTTCAAATCACCTCGAATCGTGCCTTTGTCTATCGGCGTACCAAAGAAATAGTTAGGCTAGACAGATATACACAAAAAAATAACAAATGAAACGAAAATCAACAGAGCGCTGAAAAAATATTGCCAATTAGAATTAATGTGAGCACTCGCGATGAGATTTTTTTTTGGGCTCAGTCGTCGTCGTCGTTGAACATGTTTCCAATTATTTTTGAATATTTCTCAGCTATTTGCACTTGTTGGTCAAATGGGTTTGGTCCAAGGCATCCACCAACAAAAAAAAAAAAAAAATACATTGATTTATAGAGGAAGTTTGCGTGGCTCAAAAAGAGCCGCCGCTGACAGCTCAATTTGTCACGAGCGAACCAAGAGAGAGATACAAAAAAGTATCTTAAAGATACTTTGGCAGGGAGGCTGTTCTCTGGGCTTCTTTTATGCTTGAAGTACGACCTTCTCTCCTGGCCGATATTTGCCTATAGATGATCTTCTCACCTGTCTTACGCATGGGAGTCGCAGAGTTATGCCCAATGTTTATTTTTTTTTTAAACTTTTGTTTGAGTTTGATAAATATTTATTGAACACAAATTCTGTGAAAGGCAAACAGAGTATCGTTTTGAAGAGATTTTTAGCACAGAAGAAGATTGTGGTAAAATCTTTAGGCTGTTAAAAGTGTTCTTATAATTAAATAACTTTAATATGGATCCTTAAAGTTTCTCACATATTTCCATGTAAATGTTTTCCTTTCACACGAATTCACCCAGCACATGTCGTTGGTTTTCTTTGGGTTAAATGTAATTAAATGTGTTTTACCCTCCAAGAAAAGCTGAGAAAGGCAGAGGCATTAATTAAAGCAAAAATAATATTCAAATGTGTCCATGTCTGGGCCTGGCTTACACATGTTTCACATCGATCCATGGCCCCCCATCTCCCCCCATCTCCCATTTCTGGGACTTTTTTTCTGTGTATTTTTCTTCTATTGAATAATTTGAATACGAAATAAAATAAAATGTTAGTTTCTGGCAAAAAGTTGTGGCAATTAATTTGACGCCTCCGGACAGGCCCCACACAACATGTGTGTTGCAAGAGAGCTACAAAATCCATTTTAATTGCAAAAACTGTGCGTGTGGCATGTGAAGTGAAAAGGGATCAAGTCACAGTTGCCGCCTGGCCTGCTCCATATAGTATAGTGTAGTATCTATAGCCTAGAGCCTGTGTCTATGAACTTGCCACCGCAACACGCGAACTGCTGCGGTCTAGTTGCTGTGCAAAAACTTGGCAACTTTGCACATTTGCCCCCCGCCAACCTAACACTGCATATTTGTCCAAAGTAATGAGACTTTTCACAGCTCTTTTTTTTTTTTTATTATTTTGTTTTTGTTATTGCTCTGTGTGGTTTTTGTAGTATTTTTTGTTTTCCGTAGTTGCCAGCACAGCGTGAAGTCGTAGTTGTCTCCTAGACACCAGCCTCGAAATGCATTATGGGAATTTTGTGGCATTTTCATTAACAGCCCAAACGTCGAGTGTATGTCCCCTCCTCTTTTTCATATGGATTTTTCTTTTTTTTTTTTAGTATGTGTGTGTTTTAGTTTTAGTTTTAATTTGTTTGCGATTAACACGCAAGCGTAAAAAATATTTCCAAGTTATTGAAGTCTTGCGTGAGTCATGGGGGAGCCTAAGCCTGACGAGGGTTTAATCATACAAGTTTAGAGATTAGGTAAGATTTAAAAGAGATATTAAAGGGGGGTAAAAAATAGAGAAAATAATTGTAGTAACAAATATTTAGAGTATTTTGTAACAGGGTTTTGATATTTAATTCAGATATTACCATTTAGACATGAAAATTTATGAAATTTGAATTATTTTGTGGTATTTATAAGTAATAAAAATATTTTTTAATCATTTTAACATGGCTTAATATATAAGTTACATTAAAATCTATTAAATAAAGATTCTTTTAGTAGATTTTCTAAATTTCTAAGGCCTTTTTAATGACCATTTTTTAGTTAAACGCTGAAAAATCCAAACAAATTATAATATAATTTATTTTATGCTTTTTGGTAGAACCTAAAATATTTTTAAAAATATTTAACATTGATTTATATTAAATTTAATTAAAATCAATTTAATAGGTTTTTTTTAATATATTTTATTTATTTAAAATATCATTTTCATGAAATAGACAAACAACTCCTTAGCCTTTATTTATTTAATGCTCTTTAGGAGTATTTAAAATATTTTTAAAAATCCTTTTAACATGGATTTAAGTTTAATTTATATTAAATTGAATTATTTAATTATTATTTTAATTATTCTTAAATGTTAAAACCTCCTCATAAATACCATTTTCTATTTAGACCTAAAGAATGTAAACAAATCGTTAGGAAGATTTTTCCATTTCTTCAATTTGTCTTGATTTCCTTTCTTCCAGCTGAAAGGAGCCTTAAATTCCTTGGCCGCCAGCTGCTGACGTTGGTGAATTTATAGGATCCCCTATCAAACCATCCGCATACTCTTCCACCTCGCCCCTCCCCCCTTCCTATCCTCTGTTGTTGGCCAAACACCTCTTTGTGGAGCCCCGCCTGACCGCTCGCAATTAATTAGCGGCAATGAGCTGTGTTGCCTCTGCCGCCGTTGGGTTAGCTTCAGTTTCAGTTTCAGTTTAGGTTGGGGCTATACTATATAGTATATATATATGTGTGTATGCTTCAGTTTATGGCAACTAATGTGCGATGTTGTTGTTGTTTTCCTTGTGTTATTTGCCCTGTTATTGCTCTCTTTATGCTGCAAGCAACATCCAGCACATTATTTGTACGTTTCTTGTGCTGCTTGGCTGGCCAATGTCTGGCTAATTTTCTATTTATTTGACCACAAACCCAGATGGAGCACCACGTCGCACACACGGATAAGGCACAAGGCAAAGGCAAGGCAGGCGCACTCTTGGCTAATTTATGGGTTTCTTGCACTCTCTAGAGTTGGCTATGAAAAGGCATTAAAGCCTTTTCCTTGCACTCTTAACATGGCTTAAAGTTTGAGTTCGTGTTGGAAAGGAAGGAGACCGCACCCAGAATGTTGCTGCTGCTCCGGCTGCTCCTTTGAGGCTCGAGAACTAGTTTACTTTCAGCGAGTGTCCAATTGCTCATCAACCTGATTTGACTCTAGCGACATTCACGACTAAGGGGACACTTGAATAATATTTTTTATAAATATAAACCAGGAAAATATACATAAAAAATTCACATTAAAATCGCAAGAAAATGCAATAATTTTTGTTTAAAAATTGTTAGTTTGAAGACCCCAAAAAATGGTTTAATTTTATGCTTTGTATTTAGTTTATGATTTATTTCTATTGATTTCAATGCTTTATATATTTATTTCTATTCATTTAAATTCTTGAATTTCTTTTTATATTTATTCCTATAGCTTTGACTTATTTTTATTTATCTACATTATTTACAAACATAAAATCCTTTTTATATTTTTCCCTTTTTGCTAAATCCCTGGCACATCCTTCATAATAAATTCTGAATTATTCTCTGTGCACTCTGATGATTTCCCTTCGCTATTTGCAACTGTTGGCATGGGGCACACGCCCTCCTCCTCCTCCGACAATTGCTACTGGGCTTAAAGTTCAGGTCAGGTTCAGTTCGAGTTCATGCGTGGCTTGTCTGCCCCTCTTGCCCCACCAGCAAGTTGGCCTTTTGCGCGCGGATTCCGATTTGGAAAATGATTTTTTTGTTGTGTTGTTGTAGTATTTGCCATGATTTATGTTTTTACGTTGCGCTTCAAGTGCAACAGTTTTTATTTTATAATAAAATGGAAGTAGAGCTGAGGGAGTAAAGGTTATTTGTTACCCAGGATTTTGGTTGTAAATTTTTTTTATTTTTTTAAGAAAATAAAGGGGTTTATTTGAAGTATTTTATATTTTTTATAATTTAATTTGATGTCTTATTTTATGTATTTTATATTTTTTAATTAAACAAATCTTTTAAAATAAATTCTGAAATTTAGAACAGGTTAAAATGAACTTTCAGAGTTACTAGCAACATTTTAAATCCTTCAAAATTATGGTTTATATATTCTTTTATGAAATTCCTATCTTAATTTGATACCAATACTTATTTTAATTGATTAATTGCATTTTTTAAGTATTTCCCTGATCGAGCATACCCCTTTTAGTGTTAATTTCTCAACATTTATTTAGATGTGGGTCGGACTTGGCTTGGCATTTGTTGCTATTGCTGCTGCTGCTTCGGCTGCTGTTGGGCTGTGTTGCTGCTGCTTTAATTAGCTCAGCATTGTTTATGCTTATTTCGATTTGTTTCATTTTTTCTCCATTACTTTTTATTAATTAATTTGCCCGCTTCGTACTTGGGGAACAAAGGCGGCGAATGTGTGGCAAGAAATGAGTTTTTGTTCATACAAAGTCTTTCTGTCAGAGAGACACAACCCACAAGGCACATGATTAACATTTGCTATTTCCATGGATTAAATCAGAGAGCCTCTTGGCTAAATTTGCGCAATTAACTGAAGCTGAAAATTCGTTTCCATTTTCCATGGCAGCAATTTGAGATCGTTTACTAAGATCGAACAGATGCGATAGTCATTCAGCTAAACTGGTTGCCGTTTTGAGGCATATAAACTACAACAATTAATAACAGCAGCAGCAGCCAGCAACTTTTCATGGTTTCGCTTTACAGCAGCCAGCAATAGTAACAAAAAAACAACAACTACTCGCAGTCTGGAAAATGTTTTAAATATTTAACATCCATTAATCAATTTGCACTCGGCGCTGATCTTGCATCTCGATGCGGTCAGTTTTTTAGTGCTTTTACTTTATTTTTATTTTTGGCTAGAGATCAGATTTCAGTACAGTTTACAGTCGATTTAACAGAAATTAATTTGTTATATTTAAATACTAAATTTATTTAATGATAATTACTTGATTTTCAAATGGAAATCAAAGTCTTAACTTAAAGATATCGGAAAAATATTACAAGATATTATTTTTTTGTTATATTTTCTGGGCTTTTGTAACTAAAAACTTTATCTCTGCTTAGGTAAATAATTTATTATACTTTATTATATTTATTTTTACCTTATTTCTTAGTGTTTACTGTACCTAATTTCCATGGCAGACGAGATTGCCATATAACAGCTATCGCATTTCATATATTTTGTAATTTGTTTATGTCTGCAACATGGAAATGCATTGCGCTCCCTAAACACCGATAAGGAAAATTCGTTTTAAATGTTTTTAAATTATTTATTGCATTTTGTATATATTTTTCTTGTTTTTTGGGAGGTGCGTGCATACAGATTTAAAGCCTGGGAAAATTTTAAACATAAACCGCACCCAAGGAGAAAATTTGGCAAGCACAGAAATGAAAGTAAAATATTTTTTGATGCAATTTGATTTGAACTCCAAAATTCAGTGCGAGATGGAAACTCATTTCGAGTTTGATTCGTCGCTTGCGGTGCCAACTTTGCCATTTGAAGTGTTGTTTTTCCTTGGCATGACCACTCACTCTCCTATTTGCATTGATTTATCTATCTCTCGCCTTTGTCTTTGTTTTTTGGCCTACTGCAGTTTTTCTTCGTTTTTCCTTTTGGGAAAAGTTCAATCAAATTATAGGCGAAACAAATGAAGGGGCGTCTGGCCGCTTGGAAGGGCGGTTTATGGGATTGCCAGACTTAATCAATAACCAGAAGCAATGAAATATATCCAAATTTATTTATTTTTATATTATTTAAAATTGAATTTCAGGTGTTGGTTGGTTGGTTGCTGGCCCAAAAGCCAGTTTTGTTTATGGGAAAAACGTGAGACGAGACTTTGGCACGAAAACTGTGTACGTCTATTTACTTTTGGCATTATTATTATTATTTTTTGCATTTATTTGCGCATTTTGGGCAGCGTCTAATTTATTGAAAGAGGTGTGGCTCCCCGCATCACAGACGAAATAACAGCTATCGCAATCAAATTATCGAAAATACAAATCTCCATGACAGTTGGAAGCGAAGAGCCTGGGGGAATCGCAGTGGCAGGTACATTTACTGGGAAATAAAATCGAAAAAATAATAAAATAAATTCAACAAGTGGCGGCGGCGGCGCCCAGAACATGTATTTTTTTCTCTCGATTAATTGCGATTCGCAAATCGCAGTTATAAGCGATTTACTTGGAGGCCAAAACTATAGGAAACAAACTTAAATCTGAGCTCTGATCTGCATTCAAATGCAGATGAGATATCCAACAGAAATGAGATCAGATCAAAGATCGATAGATTGGAGTAGAGCAGAGCAACGTTTGACCGTAGAAATATCAACAAACATTGAAAAATCATCAGCAAAAGACAGCTGCTTGGAGACAAATCTAATTTTAGCAGCCTCGAAATATGAATAACATAGATGAAACAGTGGGGAACATGAATATAAAGGCAGTTTTAGATATGAACTATGAAATGAGAAATGAGAAAATGTTAATTCATAAATGTGTTTAAAAATTGTGATCGATTTATATCGATTCATTGAAATTTTTATGATTGAAAATATCAGAAAGGATTCAAACAAGTATTATAACGATTTATTTTTAAAATATTTATTTTTTTTTATTTATACTATAAAGCCTTACATCTTTGCCGTGCACTGTCACTGGCCCGCACTGTATTTGCATAAATTAAACTAATTGGGCGCCAAAGCAAAGTCACCGCAAATGAATTTACATAAACCGATGGATGGGATGGCGACCTAAGCAGAGGGGGGGCGGCCTCATACAGAGACGGCGGGGAATTGGCCAGTAAAGGGGATTCACAATATCAAACTGGAACTCATTGCTATTGTATTTGCTTTTGTTTTTCTTTTGGCAAAGCACAGGGAAGACCGAGAGAGACTGAAATTGAAACATTTCACATTTTTAATTTGTACGTGATAGGGCAAATAGTTTGCCACTTGATGGTTGCCTTGCCATCCCTCTTCCCCTAAACAATCCCTCCATTTTTGTGGCACGGAAAATTATGTAGCACACAAATCAGCTCCAGTTTTTCCCCCTGCCAAGTTTTCCTCTGCAACGCCAGACAAATCGACTCTTTTCCGTCTGGCAGCACTTAGCACGTGATTGAAAATTGCCCGGGAATGAAGTGATTGGGTTCCAAGAAGTAAAATAGTTTAGTTTTTCCCTTCCCCTTGTCCCCCCTCTGCAGTTCTGATTGGCTGCAATTCATTTGATTTTCCCTCCAGGCGAATACAAAAATATTTTTCCTATTTTTTTTTTTTTGGACAAACAATTTGCGGAACTTTGCTCTTTTGTCTACAATTTTCGTTTGTCTTTTGGCATTAAGGGCTAAAATTGTACAAATTAGTGTGAAATTAGGGCCAAAAACAAATAGTAAATAGACCAAAAACTGACTAAGAAGAATACACAAAAGTAAGAGATTAAATAATAGTCTTTAGCCATCATTCTCGATATCGTGTTCCCATTGAAGGCGTCGCAAGTAGGCAAATGCCACAAACCAAAAGTAAATGCTGGAAACTAAATGGAAAGAAAATATATTAAATTAATTTTTTATAATAATAATATAAAATACTTACGAATTGTGACCAAGGAGGGGATACTTTCAAACAGACAAAAATGGCAACTCATGGCATAGTCGATGAGAAAGACTGTGCAGAAGATCAGGTGAACGATATTTGTGCCCAGATAGATCATCACCAGCAGTTCGATCTGCTGCAGAAGATGGCAATGGGATCAGAGAATGGCCACAGAAAAACGGATCACATACCATAAAGCTACTCATTAGCAGGAAAATTGAGCCAATGAAGTGGAGCAAAAAGCCAGAACGACCCAGCAGAAACAGGCGACTCTCTGCGGATGGGAAATATATGGGGTTTTCCCAGTGGATTTATTGGGATAGAGCTTACCTCCGCTTACCTGCTACGCCCACAATGAAGCCAAACATCGCCGTTAACATTTCAAAGAGCGCCAGGAAGCAGCAACCCACTCGCAGGTCAACACAGCAGCAGCAAGACTTTAGCCTCCGTGCCCGACATTTCATCTCTCGACTGACAGCTGGACGAAGGCCTCCCCCGAAATGATCATCCTAAAAAGTGTTGACAGGGAACTAATTTATAAAATATTTTAAAAACAATTTCTGGAATATTTATTATATTTTCTCTTAAAAAATCCCAAAGAATATAAGGAAAAGGCTAATTCCACAACACTACTTTGCTTATATATTTTTTTTTTCGGGCCAATTCAAGGTCAGAGTCAGCTGCTCGGAACATGTGATAATGTTTGGTATTCTAATTCGAAACGCCTTTGTCTTGGGTGCTCAACTCAACTCGACTCAACTCGACTCATTCAATTTGACAGCCGTCGGACGGAAGCGACGCCGCCTATAAATTACAGCATTCATCGGACTTGGTTTCGAACTGAGTTTCTGATTATTTGGCTTGAGTTTTGGACATATTCAGCTGGCTGGTTGGTTGGTTGGTTGGTTGGTTGGCCCCTGCACTTCAGTTGAACTCCATTCAAACAAAAATCCAGACAGGAAGACCGGGCACAGCCCACTAAAACCCATGAGTATTGATTGTTCCTCTGACAGACGCTAGATGGAGATGACAGGAGGCGGATTCGAGCCATGAGTCAGTTGGGGAGATATTGAAATGATTGTCTGGTTAAAAACAGAAATTTGTTCATACATTTGATGATTTAATACCCTAACTTTAACGATATTTGAAGAGAAAATCGGTATATAAATATAATTTATAAAAATATTTTAATATAATATATAAAAAGAATATCTTTCCTTGGTAAATAAACCTTTATTTAATCTCTTAACTTCTTGACCAATTTTCACAATTAAAAAACGATTAAATGCGCTTCTCTAAGATGTGATAATAATTTATAATTACTTTGTGCTTCCATAAATTCGATGTCCAAATTAAAAAGCTGCATAAAAAACAATATTTCATAAACAAACCATATCCGTTGACTGACTTTATTGTATCACATTGTTAACCCTCATAAGGCAAGGATAGAGTGTACACTTTTGCGATCGTTAAAATCGAGATCGCATTCGTTTCTATATCTTAAAGAAGGTCCGAAGCACCGCCGCACGTGTTCCGGCCAAAATAATAGGCAGTGGCATTTGGGCCATTAAAATTCATTAGCCGTGCACATCTCGATCTGGAGTGCGAGATTCGATCGATCAATAAGCAAACAATAAAGAGCTCGGCCGGCCAGCTGCTGCTGCTTTCGAATTAAAATTCATATATGGCCCCAAAATTAGCAGAATCTTGAAATTATTGCTAATGGGTTGGAGGTTATGAGGGGTTATTTTGTGGGTGGAATGTACGTACGGTTTTTGGTTAATTAACCTTTTCGAAATTGAATTTCCTTAACGCTGCTTGTAATTGCTTGCTTTCAAAATAAATTACGAATTTTTGCGATGACTAAAGGGGAACAAGAGCTTTGGATGACGCCGACAATCAGTCTGCTTTGTTTACGTTATATAATCGCAGCCAAAGGTGTAAATAAACAACGTATTGTTATAGCATTTCTAATGACAGAATAAAAAAAAATGTGATAAGGTGTGTTTTGTTTTTGTTTTTTTAAATACAGAACTCAAGCAGATAAGTTGAAATTCCACACATGAGCTAATGGCACTCCGCCCACTCACTCACTGCCCTCCCCCCGTGTGGGGTTTGATAAGAGCTTGCGGGAGAGCTGAGTGGAAATAAAAATTAAAATTAAAATAAATGCTAATAAAAGCGAAGCAAAAACACAAAACAAAATCTATTCAATGTCAAGGTCAGCAGCTGAGACCAAAGACAACAAATAAATTCAACTGTTTTTTTGTTGTTCTTTTTGTCTCTTGACGTTTCTTTTCTCACTCTCTTTAGCTTAAAGCCATTTTTGCACATTTTTTGTTTGCTTTCGTTTTCGTTTTCTTGATACTTTTGTTGTTGTTGTTGAATTTTTTTTGGTGTTGTTGAATTTTGTTGTTATTGTTGTTGAATTTTTTGTTGTATTTTTTCCTTTATTTTTTTTTTGTGTTTTATATTGAGCATTGTTGATAACTTTATTTGCTTTGACTGTAGGCAGTAACAAGCTGCTGCCCGCAGCAACAAAAAATGCTCAGCACCCCGTGCCGAAAAAAACAACAACAAAAACAAAAGCAACTCAGCTTGACGGAATTAAATTAAATGTTATTTGTTTTAATTTTATAATTTTGTACGCTGGCTTTCGTTTTCTTTTTTTTTAAGCTCTTAAAGCATTTCAACAAATTTCATTTTACTTTTTGTGGGCAATGATGTCAGACAGATTGTGGAAATGGTTTATCATAAAAAATATAAAGAAAATTGTGGGAACACTTAAAATATTAACAATATAGGCTATAAGAAAAATAAAGAGAAAGCTAAGAAGTATTTTTAAATATTAAAAATTAAACAAATTTGAGCTTTTAATCAGTTTTTCTCAGATAGTTTTATTGGTGTAACTTTAGTTTCAATGTTTTTCAGTTTTAAATAATTTTAAATATATTGAAAATATTTTTTTTTAACCTCTTGATTTAAACCTTTATTGAATTTAAAATAGAAATAAAAATATTTATAGAATTGGTGAATAAATAAATGAAGTTTTTATATATTAAAACTGAGCCATAGGAAAGACCTTGTCTTATTATATTCCCTGTTTTTGTTATCGAAATAAAACTAAAAAGTCACGTAATAAAAATCTGCATATTTTAAGCGTTTAAGTAATGTACTATATTCGATTAGTCAGACTTCCCGGGTGAATGTTACGTGGCTTATAGCCAATTTATATTTTTTAGAGTGGGAAATCCTTATCACCAAAGCCATCCCCGCCAGCTTGAATTCGAGCTCGAGGAATTTCCGTTCGCTTGTCATATGCAATTTCCAACCTGTCATCGAATTTACATTTTTATTTACAAGGAGAGAAGGAATTTGCATTCGTATTTATATTGCTCTTATCTATCTTTTTCTATGATATATTTACTTATATATATTTCTTGTATATTTCAGCTCCACATCTGGCTGCAATGGGATCTTTTCACGTCGCCTGGACTTTACGTCGTTCAATTTGCTGCCAAAGACTCGTTTGAATTCTTATCAAGTCAAGGTGAGTTATGTTCATGAATAAATATCTTTGGATATATATTTCTATATATATATTCATTCTTTACTACTTCGCTTATTAGTATTCACTCATTGAGAAACCGCAAAGTTTGTGCCTGACTTTGCTTTCTTGGAAGGAAAACTCACACACAAATAAAAAATCTGCCTGACTTGGCAAACTTGCAATTGGATATATCTTTGATGGGATGATGAGAGAAGGAGGGAGGGGCTGTTTACTGGATTAGATAATTTCCAGCTGGTCTGCGGAGGCTGGGGCTGAGCTAGAATTCTCGGGAATAACCGATCTAAAAATGCAGCCAAGGAAAAATTCAGAAATATTCATGGTCTAAGCTGTTTCAGATACATGAGAATCAAAGCTAGGAAAATATGATGAAAATGGGGAAAACAAAGGGTTAGGAAAATTAAAGGAGATCTTTATATTCTATTTTTTGAGATTTAATTAAACAAATATGAATTACAGGAATTTTCTTTACTACAAAATTGAAGTCATCTTAGGAAACCTATTAAAAAAATATTTTAAAGTCTAATTTAAAATTAATTAAGTACGTTTTCTCTTTAAATATTTATTAATATTATTTTTCTTATTTTCTTTCTGTGCCTATGGTCTCATCGATTGTGAATGAGTGCATTGGAAGCCAATCAAGAGGAAAAAGTCTTTGGTCTGCCTGCTTATCTTTCAATCTTGCCGCCTCGCATTCAATTGGTTTTTTCTTTCTTATTTTTGTTATTTCTACTTTACTTTATATATCCCCTTTGGAATTGTTTTGGATTTCTGTTTACACTTGGTATAATGCCAACGCAGGCAATGCCAGGGGCGTGGGTGTGAAGTATGAGAAGGGATATCATGGGATATCTCACGTGTGTCACTGAAAAAAGAGAAAATAAATAGTTTTTTTTTGAAAGTTATATAATTATTTCTTATTTCTTTACAAATTCCTAGAAAACCAACATTATTCTCTGTGCATTTGAGAGGAATCTCCCACTTAAACCCTTCAAACTGCACAATTGTTATGGATTATATAGTATAGGCAGGCTCCTCTTTGTTAATGTGGCTTCGATTGATATGATTGGGTTTGCGGTTGAAGCTGTGGTTGTGGCTCTGGCGGGTGTATTGAACCGAGTGTAAACCTCAGTCGGAATCCGACTATTCGGGGCTGTTTTCAAGTGGCAATTAGCGAGCCTCCAAGGCGAACTTCTCTCCGTTTTGTGGTTTTGTGGGACTCATGAAATCATAACGCATATTCGCCTTTGCATCCAAGAGATGCAGAAATCCTTGGAGTGCGCCACTGAATATTTCATAAGTGGCAGACGGAAAGGGAGAGGGATTTTCCCTGGCACTGGCACTGTCCTTTCATATCCTTGCCCTTTTCACCTGTCTCCCAGGACTTTGAATATGTTTTGCGTGTGGCCAAAATTGTAGCTGTATCTCTGTCTGTGTATCTGTATCTCTCTGGCTGTATCTGTAGCTGCAGCTGCTTCCCCCAAAGGATAAAGATTGCGAAGAGTGTGAGTGAGAAAGCATTGTCTGGCGAAGCGAATTGCTTTTAAAAACTTTACAATTCAATCTGTTTGTTGTTGTTGCTCCTTTTTTTTGGCATGCATTCCGAATTGCATTTCGTATTGAATTTATAAATATTTAATGCCATTCAAAATGCCATGCAGCCCCCCGAACCAGAAAACCTCAAACCTAAAACCAAGGCAACGCGTTGGCGTATTAAATTCTTTTCTGTCTAGGATTTTGTTGGCTTAAAGAACTGGAACAACTGGAAAATAAAAAACTAAAAAGGAAATCTCTGGTAGAGAAAGTTTGCTAAAGTTTTCCTCTGGCTGTTGTTAGCCCCAAGGATCTCCTTAAGCCCTTGGCCAAACAAGGCGGCTTAAATCCCAAGCAAAACCAGTTGGGTTCGTCATAATTAACACAAGTCAACTTGTTAATCATCAAGCAATTTGAGCAACGAGTCCCGAAAGGGTTGTTGGCTTGCCTTGGTTGATTTTTTAATCAGCATATCATAGACTCGAGAGGGTTATCCCCTACCCTATAATCCCCTCTTCTTGTCTTCCAATCAGCTGTCGACATTTCGACCGTCAAGGGATTTGTGTCAAAAAATAAACGCTAAAAAAAAAAGGCAACGGAGACGAGCTACACATAATTATGATTAACAGAACGCCGGGGATTGAACTGAACTTCAATCCGGACTTCAGTCCGCGCACATCTGCTAATTGTTTCATCTCTTCCTTAATCCTTTATTATTATTTTCAAAGGGGTGTGTCCGATGATTCAGTTTGAAATCTGCTCTGTTTTCTTGAGTATTTTTTATCGCCGCGTTTTTAATATGCCAATCAATCTTTGTCTTTCGGGGCAAAGCGAATTCTTTGGCAGAGCAAACTTTAAGCAAGAAAATAAGTTTTTTATATAAATGATTGATGAGCAAACGCCACATGTTTGCCTCCAGTGTCTGTGTCTGCAATCGCAGTCTGAAATTTCAAATTTGAATAGAAATAAATAAATGTTCCTTTGGCTCTTTGAGATCGTATTTTCAACTGACATTACACATCGCAGGGCATTTCCTTTTGGCACTCGTTGGCGGAAATTTTCCCCGAGTTTTTGTTGTCAAAGTGAAAAGCAGAAGTAGTGAAATGACAGGCACTCTCATTGGTTTTGGTTTCCGCTTTTGTTGACACTCTTTAGGAGATAGTTTTCCGTTTGAAAAGATGTCTGAGGATATAATTTATTCTTGCTTTATGGGTAAACATTTATTAAAAAATTTTAAAATATATTTATTAAGTACATTTTTGGTATCTAGACAATATTTTGCAAAGGGTATCCCAAATTTTCATTTCCTTAATTTTCTTTCCATGTTTTTTTTCGTTATTCCGAAGTGGCGACACTTCCCCAGATTGATGGCTGCACATTCTCTCTGCCCCCCAAAAGAGTTTTCCGTTCGTTCTTTGCAAGTGTCAGCGCATTTTTTTTTTGTGCTGAAAATTCCTCGGGAATTCAGTTGATGGGGCGCCACTGGACAGGCCCAAAAATTTATGCAGTCTACCATAATAAAAGCCTGCTCAAAGGGAGCAACAATAAAAATATTAAAAAAAAGAGTGTGGCATATGCTCGGTACAAATTCCATGCGGATTTAAATTTTTATTAAAGCCAGTAAATTTATGCACAAGTTCTCTACGTCTCAGACTTGTCTACGCCCACTCAGGTATACCGAGTGGTGGCATTGCTTCGGGCCATGTTTGCCAAAGTTGTTGCCATTGTGCGCGGATGTTGCTGATGGAGTTTGGCTGATGCTGCTGCTGTTGATGCTGCTGCTGGTGATGCTGATTCTACTGCGCCTGGCTGGCAGATCCATCCAGTCCCTTCTTCTCGAGGACTGATGTACGTCGCTTGACTGCCTTAAACATGACATTTATTGTAACTGTCTTTCGGGGCTGCCTTCCCGCCACATTTCCCGGTGTTGGCCCCTGCGAGCTTTGTCACACGTTGATGTGGCTGCTTTGCAGGGAAAGAAAAATTTTGGGTATATTTTGTAAAAGAAAATGCTGAAAAGGGAAAGGAAACTCCAACTTGATTACTTGTATTAATGTTTTTTGTAATTATTTGCTTATAATACTGATATAATAACATAAAAATCGATAAATATAAACATTTTAGTAAGCAATTCGATAAATTTCGATATTTATAATTACAAAATAACAAAGTTTACAATCATTTTCCTTCGGATTTTAAGCAAAATATGTTATTTTCGATATATCTTATCGTATTGAACCTCCCGATATATGTTCCTACCATTTCCCTGACATTTATCTCAGCCTCAGTAGATTTTTTTCCCAGTGCATTCACTGATGCTTTTGCTGCCGGAGGCGGAGATGTTGCTGTTGTCATTTAAGCATTTGATATGCATTGTGGTATGTCTGTCCGCGTGTGTACTTATACTATACTATATAGATCTGCTTGGCTATATATATATGTGTTTGTATGTGTTTTTTGCCAGACGGCGCCAAACGTCGACAGTCATTGTCATGGCAACATGTTGCAGACATCGCTGCAGTGCCACTGCTCTCCACTCCATTTGTGGCAGCAGCTCCAACCCCTTCGCTTATCAACCATTTATTTCAATTTCTGCACTTTTGCGTGGTGCAAATTGCACAAAATTTGCTCAAGTGCCTCCAAAGTGCGCAATGAAAATGAATAATTATGTTTGCACTACGTTTTCTCCTTAGGTTTCTTGGCCCCCGAATGGTTGTCGGTTGCTAAGCTTAATTAAATGCCTTCGAGGCAGTGGCAAAAACATATTTCTAATAAGCAAAGATACAGTATACAGTAAAGGGAAAATTTATAGAAGCATTTTGGAGAAAACAGGAGGTTTTTTAAATATTTTAGATTATAATTGAAGCCTTTAATATATGATTATTATATCAAGAATCTTATTTGTTTTGTATTCTTTAAAACAAGTCTCAGAAGGCAATGAAACCTTAATTAAAATACATATCAAGCTCAAAGCTAGCTTTATTAAATTAGGAATTATTATATTATATTATATTCTTTATTTATTATTCATCTTCTTTTACCTAACTTACTTAGTTAACTGCCAAAACCAACCTATTACAACTTTAACCACATTTGTGTCTTGTCTCGCTTGATCCCTAAATACAGTTCATTGACCCATCGGCTTAGAGGTCCTTTTTCGGTAGCCAATTTAGGAATGGCATTTTGTGGGGAAAATTTAATTTCAATTTTCCCATCATCTTATTGCGGTTATGTCTCTTTCGCTCTCCTCCATCTCTCTCTATGTGTTTAGGTGATTTTCCCGCATTTCCCGTCGTTAAGTTTTGCCGCCTGACTGAGACAGGCACAGGATAATGTCGGCGCCGTCCTTGGACAGACTGAGACGAAGACATGTCCTGACAGACATTGAGAATGATTGAAAGAGAGGGGCTCGGGACAGTAGACCCAGCGACCGACATTGAAATGTTGTTGAACTTGCCTTGGTTTTCTGCCGCCATAAACAGCGAAAACCAAATGTCAACCGAATGGCGGTGAAGAGGATTAGGGGCAACAGGTAACCCAGAGAGGGGGGGAAGGGAAGAAGGTGGTAACCAAACATGAGACATCTCAACACAAGTCCCGCGTTCTGTACTGTCCCGTCAACTCATATTGAGTATTTACTTTATCACATCGATTAGCTCTTTGTGGCAGGTACAGTGGAGCTAACAAAGGGAAATTTTTGTTAAAATATATTGAAAAAGTTAGGATCAGGAATTTATGAATTTTATAAAATATCCATAGGTGGAAAATGTAAAATATTAAAATTTCAGAGAACATTTTAAACCCAAAAATCAAACTAGTTTTCAGAAATTTTATGGAATAAATACAAAACAGAATTTTTTTTTTAATTTCTATTAAAAGTTTTAAAAAGAGAGACTTTTTATTTTTTCTACATTATTTTTTATTGTAATTTTTTGTACCACAGTGAACTCTCGTTGGTTGCGTTAATTACAACCGCAAATGCTAAAAAAGGCGCGCATTAAACAAATTTAAAATGCATTGACTTGTGTTATTAACGAGCACACACACAATTATACTAAATACACGCACATTTATTTAACCTAAACAAGATGGACATACAGTCGGGTGTCCCGACAGTAGAATACCATGTACCATTACAAGGCGCGTCCCAAAATTATATAAAAGAAAGAGAATAAGAATAAAAAACTGAGACAAATTTACATATAATGCAAATGTCTTCCCATTCAAGAGCAAAGTCGATAGCTCAGTGGGTAAAGCTACACATACATTTTTGTAAGCAATTGGCCTGGGTTCGAATCAACCGCAGGCATAAGGAATTTTTTCATTTTCAAAACATTAAGTATAGTTCTTTGCTTGCATTTTTTTATTTTTTAGTATTAAATACTGTAATTATTTTAATGTACTGGAAAAAAAAAAAAAAAAATTGCTAAAAATAAAAAAGATTTCACTCGTCGCCGACGGGATTCGTGCCACCCGTGACAACTAACATTTGAAAAAGACTTCAGCTTAGCCAGCTGCGCCACCAACCAATTCAAAATGAGTAATCCTATTTTCATAGTAATATGAACATACGTAAAATGTTTAATGAACGTTTTGATTTATTTGGAGCCCTCTGCCTGGGCTGCCTCTTGTACACGTAATGTGTATAAAGTAAAAAGCCTATATCTCCGCTATTTAAGGCACGATCGCAATAAAATTTGGACAGTCTGTGTATTTTGATAAAATGCATTAAGCTTTTTAATATGGTTTACATAACTTTATAAATTTCGGAGATATACGTTTTTTTCAAATAGCTCCTCCAAAAAGGGGAGCAGCAAAAATTTAAAACAAACTTGATCTGCGTGCAGATATAAGAAGTCTAAATCCCAAGTTTGATGTCTCTAGCTCTTATAGTCTCTGAGATCTGGGCGTTCATACAGACAGACGGACAGACGGACAGACGGACGGACGGACGGACGGACAGACGGACATGGCTATATCGACTCCTTTAGTGGTCCTGACCAATATTTAGGTAACTTTTGGGGGTCTGCCACGCCTCCTTCTGCCTGTTACAGAAAATCGCACTCGCACAAAACTATAATACCTTTGTACCTTTGGTACATGGTATAAAAATATAAATAAAAATCACACAAACACTTGAAAGTCTGCCCACACTTAAAGAGATCAGAAAAAAAAGTTAAATAAAAAATTAAAAAATAAATAAAATGTCAGCGTCATTTGCATTCAACAATTAAGCATTTGTTTACAATCGACAACAATAATAACAATAACAGGCGAGTGAGAAAAGCAGCAAAGTGTATATATGTAGCTGCCAGATCTCTGTATCTTTTCTCCGCTTGAGTTAATCTCACACCCACAAAACATCGACGTTGTCTCCGCGTCTCAAATTTTATGATTTCATTTAGATTTATCGCACACACACATGAAAAAAGTGTACAAACACAAATGAACATATGCTATAAGTGTTAAAAAACAAAAGTGTGGCTTTGTTTATAAGGTACAGTGAAGGCTAGGTGGAGGGGAATACTGAAAACCAATTTTATTTATATTTTAAAACTCTTTAAAAAACTTTTTCCGAGATATTTATAAATTGTTTTGATAGATATTTCAGATATTATTTATCAAAATAATATTTAGTTTATTTTATAGACCTTTTACTGTATTCAGTTTAGTTAAGCGTTGGAGGTGTTCGAGGCCTTTATGAACATAAAAATCGAAAATGTTTAAAATGTTTAAATGGCTAAAAGTGCAGCAAGGTCAATGATTTAACTGACATTTCAATTCAGCTTCCACTTAAAATCTTAAAGTTTATGTGATGACACGGTTTTTAAAAGCCCATAAATTTCCAGTTGCTTTGCCAAATTTCACAGACACTAAAATGTTATCTAATCAAATTTGTCAATATTTGATTTTAAATATTTATTTGTGGGGCATCCAACTTAATTGATTTGTTTGTCGAAAATATATTTCTAAAATGCTTTTTAGCAAGAGTATTATTTAAATGTCTTTTCGTATGAAACAAAAGTTGAATTTAAATATTTGTCAACCTGATTATGCCGCCATGAAATCAGTGTAAATTTAATTAACTCAAACATATATTCTGTCTACAATTATTTCATGCATTGTTCACACTTTAATTCATATTTTATTATTCATTTGAGGGCTTTTCTGCTTAACATTTAACATTCATTTCGTTGGCAGAAAATATTTAATATATTTATCAACAATTTTCCGCATTTCCATTGGCATTGTTTTCTCGCTCGAAAGTTAATTGAAATTTTTAAGGCTTGGCCTGGTATTATTTTTGTTGTATATTTGTTGCAGTTGCAATTGCAGCTGCCGTTGTGCCACTGAACCGCAACGGGTTGCAATTTTGTTTGCTGTTTTTTTAACGCTTCATTTGCCTTGAAGAGAGAGAAATTGGCCAAATTGTTAAGGGGGGGATCGAGAAATAAAATGAAACCAATGAGGATGAGGTGCAGTCTGCAGTCTGAAAATGTAATTTATTTGTACATTATTTTACTTTATTTTATTTCATTTGTTTGAGTGAATTTCGGGGATTGTTTGGGACAATTGAGCTGGTGAAACAGACAACTTTGACTGGCTGTATGACAGCTGCCTGACTGACATAATGTCCGTTGCCCGATGCTAATGACGATCATCACCATGGCAATCATCGTTATCATTATAGTCATCATCATCATCATCGTCAGAGTCAGCGTCGTCGTTGAGCATTTTCAAGTGTCAGCGATGTCGAGAGACCGACCGTCCGAACTGCAGTCTAATTGTGCGCTGTGGAATATCAATCAAGTGAAGCTTATTGAAAATTATTGTAATTCGGGAGGCATCAGATTCATTTACTAGATATGCTTAACGAGAGAAATCATTTTTATAGAGAAAAATATGTCTTGGAATAGGAAGGAATATTTAATTTTGAGAGTTTTTGATAGAAATAGTTAAAGATTATTAAAAAATATTATAAAAATAATATAATCGAACATAAATTACTTACAAATATCAAAATTTCATATTTTATATATCAAAAAATATTATTCAAATATTAAATATCATTTATATTGATTAATTATTGAATTAAAATGAACAGTTTAATTTATTTAAACGTTTTTAAATGATCGTTATGGGTAATAAACCTATAAAATGGTTAAATTTTTTGGGTATTATTATAATTTTGATACATTTGCAACCCCATTATTATCGAAAAAGATATAACTTGTATCCAAACAAAATGCAAACATCAATTATTAATATAAAATAATTAATTTCTAAATAACATTGTTACTACTAAGAAATATAGAAAGAATCGATTATTTATAGCTTTATAATAAAAGCTTAAACATTTTTAATAAATTCTACTTGAAAATATTATAAATTTATCCATAAAATTTGCCATCCCCAATGCAATTTGGTGCCCCTCTCTTGAGCCCCGCAAAAAAACATTTTAATTGAATCGATTTCATTGCTGGCGATGATGACATAATTCCTAAAACCGCTCTACACCCTCAAGTTATTGCCAGACCGAATCCGAGACACCTACAACTACATGCTACATCACCCCCATTTCGGGCCTATAAATCTCCTTAGTTCGGCTTTAGTTTTGCTGGGGATTTTAATGTACCATGTTGTTCGATGTTTTCCCAATTGACATTGATTTATGTTACATTTTTCTCTCGTAATTGTTAGCTGTTGGCTGGTTTTCCATGTCAACATATGTGTGAGCGAAATTCAATTAAAATTTTCTTCAAGTTGAAAACTTTTTCTCTCATTCTTTTGGGGCGTGGTCACGCTTGAGGGCAGCAAATTAATGTTTCTTTAGTTTTATTTGTGTTAATGAAAATAAATTGCTTAATTTGTTTAGTTTGCAGCAGCAGCAGCAGCTTGCACATTGAAAAATTCAAAGTAATTTTTTTTTGTCTCGCCTGTAAAAATAAATTTAATGTTTTTCGGCTGTCATGACGACAACAAACAAACAAACAACAAGGCCAGTTGGCGCATAAACAAAAGGTAAATGCGAAAACGTTAATTATGCATTTAAAACACTTAAATTGCAGTTGAATTCAGGGCCTTAAAAAATTGTAAGCTAACCAGGTGAAGGGTGTGAAATCTGTGTGGAGGGGGATAATCCTTAAATATTAAATTACACAAGTTAAGATTGTGATAGTTTTTTTTGGCTTAAAGAAAATCCCCACTTATTATGGAAACATATTAACCACGATAACCTTTACGATCGTTGACTGGCTCTAGCTTATGGCCAAATAATCGAACGATATTTCTGAGCTGGGAAAATGCTTTTTATCGCCCATTCCCATGCAGCACGACAGGGACAACGTCATTATCCTCATTCGCCTCGTTTCGTTTTTATCCGATGTGCGCTGAAATTACCAATTTCTGGCCATAAAATCAAAGAGAGAACAAGTTGGCTATTGTGTTCCCCTCACCACCCAACTCCCCTTTTCCTTTTTTTTTTTTTATCCTTTGAACTTGCAACATTTGCTGCTCACTTTGGTGGTGTTGCAGTCATAACGGTTCTTAAGCTGACTTTATGTTGGCCATTATCCAAGTGAACTTGCCAAGGACTTGCATCCTCAATGGTGTTTTTTTTTTGGGGGTTTTGGCTTCGATTTACTCTTGAGGAATTTTTGTGGATTTTTTTTTTTTTAGACATTTTGGGAGTTTTTATGATTTTTTGGTTAAATTTGTGGAATATTTTATGGACTTTTTGGGTGTTTTTTATAACTTTTGCTTGAAAGTTGCCAATGAATTGGTTGTTATTATTATTTCAGGAAATATTATTGTAAAATTTAAAGTTTCTACATTAAAATAAATTAATTTGTGATTATTTTTAGACAATTTAAAAGGTTTTATTTGTATTATGTTGAATTTGTTGTTCTTTTTTAATGCGTATAATTTTCTATATAAAAATTCTACAACATTTTGTAACCTTAAAGTTTTTCAAGCTTTGCTCTTCCTGCAACCAACTTCCTTGTTCCTTGTTTATTTTGTTTTATATTTTTATTATTTTAATTTCAAATTCTAGGATATTTTTGAATATATTTTGGAGTATTTCCACTATCGATTTCTATGAAATAAACCTCCTTTTTCCTTGCCTGACTTTATCAATTTTTTTGGTCAAATTTTTATGCTTCTCTTGGCGGTTTTTTGGCGTCTGTCTACAAAGTTGGCAATTAGGCGAAAACTTTTTAATAACAGCAGCTGCAGTGGCAGCCTGAACTTAACTCCACTTCCACTTCCACTGCCATTTCCCTTTTCCTTTTCCCTTTTATCAGTTTTTATTTTTCGTCCAGCCACTGACCTCGTTCAATTGAGCAATCGTTGTTGTTTTTATTTTATTTTTTACATATACCTAAATATATTTTTTCTTACTGCCACTTCGCTTCGCTGAGCAGTTCGTCCGAGTGCCAACACCTGTCGTCAGCCTTAAAAGCTGAAAAAAAAGAAAGAAGAAAGACCTCTGAAAATGCGCTTTGAACCTGAAAATGGACAAGAAGCAACCAGCAGAGAAGGTCAGAAGGGAAACCAATCAATTTTATGACAAAGCCTCGTCTCTGTCCACCCCTCTTTTCTTGACTTTCTGCAAACGAAAATTCCAAATTTAAATATCAAATATTTACAGCGAAGCTGGGGTAACAAGGGAAAGGAATATCAACTTTTATTGCCCAGGACCCCGGCTATTTATTGTCTGTTGTATGCAGCAGGTTCAGACACCTTACCGTATTTTTTTATTATTTTTATTTTCCTTCGATATTAAATTGTGTCTACAACGAATGCCATAAAATCCCACTTAAAGCTGGAAACTGAGGCTCTTTCCCCTCCCCAAAAAAAGCAGAGATTTTCCCACGCATATATAGCAGGCAGCAGGCAGCAGGCAGAGTTTTTCCCCCCACATTTTGTGTAGCGACCTTCGCCTTGAATAATATATAAATGCGTCAGACTGTTTTTCGGGGACGGAGGGAGGTCAAAAAGTCTGCGTGCCGCACATTTGCCAAATAACTCCCACAGGAGGCGGAAGGGGGCGTGGCAGGAGATAGGTGCAAGGACAAGGTCAAAGCACCCGGCAAAGCTTAGAGGTTTATGAGGGGGAAGCGAGGCAGGGAGGATGGTAGGTAGCTGAAGGTATAGGCCTGCGCACGCCCTCAAGTGTGCAGGCAAGGTTTATTAACATTCAAAAGCAGAGGCTTCTTACAGGGAGAGAAAGGGATTTAAATAATAAAAAAAAAATATATTAATAAAACCAAGAAAATATTTATAACGAAAAGACATTTTTTAAGACATATTTCTGCCATAAGAAATGATATAAAATAAAGAAAATATTATATGAAATGTGAATTCAATGTAATTTTCCATTCTTAAAATATAGTTATAGTTAGAAATGTGTAATTATATATAAAAATTAAATATATTTTATTAAAAAGGAATTAATAATAATAAAATGCAAGAAATTTGCTTGGATTTCTCAATTAATTATTAATTTTTAGTGTCTTAAATACAATAATATATTTAAATCTTTATTTAAGATCTATTAAAATATCCCAAAAAAATGCATATTTTATATTCCCATCAATATTATTATAATCTAAAACTGATAACCAATTTAATGGCCAATATTTTCTCACAATATGGAAATCAGCATGGAAAACTCTCTTCATTTTCCTTAGACTGCTTCCTTTTTCCCCCCCTTGAAAACCGCCTCAAGCCTCTAAAACATGAAAAGAAAAAGCCTAAATGTGGGTGGCACTACTAGAAGCCTTGATATCCTGCGCCTACGCAAGGGCAAGTGCAAGGACAACCATTCAGAGAGCATAAAAAAGGGGAGGAGGAGGCGGTGAGCCATATGGCACTTCAATGCCAGGGCCATTGTCACGGCCATGGCCATGGGAAAACGAGAGAGCGAGAAAAGCCGGCCGGCTTCGGCTCTCTGTCTGTGCGGAAAAGCTTCGCCGAGTGTAGGAGCCGATGCCTATGGCGCCTGCGTGGAATTTCCTGTAGGAGCCGCAGTCGTTTTTGGGTTTAATGTCCTTTGCAGAGTGAGTGTAGAGACCGCTGCATATATTTCAGCGAGGCTCTGAAGCTCCTACTTTTGTTGTTTTTGTTTTTGTTGGGGAAAATTGAGAAAGTTTCATGGAAATGACTGTGTCTGTGTTTGTGTGTGCGCCTCCCAAAATCCCCCGTGACTAATGTGGCGACTAATGGCGTGCCGCCTTGGGGGGCGTGCTGTCGTCCTTTTGGGCCTATCCTTGTCTATTTTTGAAATACTTGGCTTTTTATGGCATACTTTATGGCGTTGGAATTGCTGCGCTTAACGTCCCCGTAAAAATAAGTTAAGAACGAGGCTACTATGGCGTCGCCGCTGAATTCCCAATGAGTTTGATACTGGGCAAGACCCATGAATAACTCGGTTTTTGGGGGTGATGAGGAGGTGAAATGTTCGTCTAGGAATTTCAGAAATCTTTCGGCTTTCGGTAAGATATTTTAATTGTGCGAAAAAATGAGTAACAAAATCAGGTATTTATAATTTTTGGCTTCACCCTCCTTTTTTAATTAGCATTTCCATTTTGATTTTTGCTAATAAATTTGATTTTTTTAAATATTAAAAAAGAAAAGTTATAAATGTTAAAATAATTTATGGCTTCCTAATGGCCTGGCCTCATGCATTAAACATTAATTTCCATGCAAATTTTAATACACTTTTAAGTGATGATTATTTTTGGCGGTTAATTATGAGTATTAGGTAAGAGACTATGAATAATTAAATAATTAATATTTCAAAATAATAAAAAGAGTTGAAACTAGTTTAGCAGATGTTTTTCTTTATGTAGAATATTTTTTTTAATGATTTAAAAAGTGAAATGATAAGGTTTTATGTGAATTTTTAGTGCAGGTTTAGGTTTTCTGGGGAAGTAAACTAATTCCCAAAAAACTAGACTTTTCCTTAGACTTTTCCCTAACATATGCTTGACAAAAAACAAGAATATATACAAGAATATATATAAAAACTAACACAGGCGACATTTCTTTCCATTTTTCCCCTCACTTTGCCCCTTGACTGGCCCTTTGTCTGTTTTTGTAATGATTAATGTCAAGTTTTTGTGTTCCTCTTGGCTGCTTGGCAATTTTCTTGTTTTCTGTTTTTCGTATTTGAGTTTTCATTTTTCAATGTTTGCGTTTTATTTGCACTTCTTTTTCCCCTCCGCTCCAATCATCACTGTCTGCAGTTTAATTTCGCTTAATGAAAAATTGCAAGAAAAAAGAGTGAGTGTGACTCACATGGGGGAGGAGGACACTCATTTAAGTAAAGGAAAGTGAGAGTTATATACACTTTTTATTATATTTTCGATTGCGGGTGCAGATGGATGGAGTACATATAATGCATATAAATATGTTACAAAAAAATGAAAATAAAAACTTTAGCGACAAGATTCGCCTGTGGTTTTTGCCTGCCGCTTACATTTGGCGATGATTAATGGTTCATGTTCATGTCGGACGGAGGGGATTGCCATTGCGGTTTTTAAAAAACACTTTAGGAAAAAAAAGCGTAGATGATTTTTCACACAAAAATAAAAAAAAAAAAGCTGGAGAACAATGATATTCAACAGAGTTTTCCCCCCAACTCTAGCAAAACGAATGCGGAAAATTAATGAGCCACTGGGAGCAGTTCACATTTCAGACTGAATCATTTATTTGGCGGCCACAAAAGTTATTAAAAAAGCATTGGACATGTGAAAAAAAAATTTAAAAAAAATTTTTCTTTATTTAATATTTAAATGTTCCTTTTTTTGGGGGGTGTTTATAATTATTTATTCTCATTTTTTTTAAGCTTGCGCACGTTTAATGATTTTGTCAAACATTTTTGTCATTAATATAAATTGAGGTGAGGAGATTTTACGACTTTTTGATATCAAACTGAAAAAAGAAGAAAAAAAATAAACCGGAGAGGGGTAACTCTTGGCTGGTAGAACAATTAATCATTCTGGCCAGTGACCGACCGTGTCAAAGCCCGTGTTTGGACCTCTCTTCTTCCTGGGCTCACTTTTATGCGATTTTAATGACTTTTTTTGTGTCCGCCCCTCCATCTCTGTGGCCTGTGGCACGGGTTTTCCACGAGTTTTCCGCCGCTGCTTCCACTTGAGCGACGTCTTCCACTTTGATGCATTCCCAGCTTGTGCCTCTCACCTGAAAGTGCATCCATCATGAATGACTGACTGACTGAATGAATGAATGAATGGGGAATGAGCTGTGGGTTATGCCAACTCTGTGTGAGGCTGTTGAGGGAAAGAGGCGTTGGACTGTGAACCTAAAGATTCATTCTGCTTTTTGGCTTCACTCTTGTTTTAAGTATTTTTTACTAAGAGAAGTTGCTTTGGGTTTTTGGAAAAATTTTGTATTATTTTTTGATGATTTTATAAGATGGAAGTTAAGAATATTTGGGTTTCTTTATAATATTATTTAGTTTATGAACGGATTTTGTTTTAAATATTTTTTTAAAGCCTTCTGAAGTCTCTTTTGTGATATAAAAATACCTTTAAATTTAATTATTTTACTCCTAAGAGTACCTCTCAATCGGTTATAATAAAACCCTTAATCCTTACCCCCTTATCCCTATTATTGCTGTTCATCTTTTTGCTGGTTGCTCCTTTTGTGTTTGAATATTTCGCATTTGGTGTGTTGTTTGGGGTTTTTTTGAGTATTCCGGATGTTGTGTTTGCCTTTGGAGCTTTTATCCTGGCATCTGGCAAACAGTTCTTCTGTTCGCTTGCCTCACTTCAACTCGACAGTCACTTAAATTGCCATTTCAGCAGCTCATTTCATTGGCTCCCTGCTCTTCGTTTCGGGTTCGTTGTCTCCTCTCAGTTCACACGTGCAAATCAACAGCAGCAGCAGCTGAGCAGAGCTGCTCAGGTAGTTCAACTGCCATTCATCATACGCACTGTTGTCCCAGCCAAAAGAAGCAAACAAATATATAAAAAAAATGTGGCAAAGGAATTCCTATTGAAGACTTCGGCTGCCTTTAAAGATAAGACCATCGAAAAAAAGGACAGGGAAAAAGTTGAACAGGCTGGTACTTTAAGGGCACCGAAAAAAAAAATAAGGGAAATGGTTGGAGACCAAGTCCAGGTCTGACCACATGCTGTTCTCCATGTTTTTCAAGTCCCGCCATACCTTTTAGTAGTTGTTATCTGCCACAATTTAGTGGCACTTCCTTGCAAAAGCGTCGCCGGTCACAGAAGTTGTTACAAAAAAAGAAAGGCACTGAAAGAAATCAGAATTAAAATGTTTTAAAAGTATCTAAATGTTTTCGAAGTATTTTTGTGATGTTTAAATCAATTTAAATGCAATTTTTCAGCTTTTAAAAATGTTTAAAAATTTTACATCTTTTTAAAGTTTTCTTAAATCACTTTATATACAATTTTTCTTCTCTAAGAAATATTCTAAAATATTTTAAAAGTATCTAAACCTTTTCTAAGTATTGTAGTAATTTTTAAATCAATTTCTTTAATATTTTTTTTACCATGTAAAACAACTACAACAAGTCGCTCATCAAGAACAGGCAATGGCAGCTACAAGAACCGAGTTCATTGCTCGTTAAGTTATTGTCACCTTTATAGCTGCTCGACCCGACTCAAGTGTCTGGGCCATAGACTCGCCAAGTGCTTACCTTTCCCTACCATTTCTCTCTATATTTTTGTTGTTAGTTTTGTGTGCATAAGAAATTTGTAGTGGAACACACCCACCCACCCACAGAAGTCTGACCTTTTGCTGATAAAATGCTAGAGGAAAAATTCGATTTTCAAGTTGAAGTTCTGTGCACACTTCCGCTGTGGAAAAATAGCATTTATGTGGCACCTGCTCTCCTCTCTCAGTTCGGTGTTCAGTTGAAGTTGAAGCTCCCACTACTAAGTACACCTAATCCCCAATGTAAACGAAACTAATTCGATTTGCTCAACTGCAGACCAACTTTGTTCCCCTAATTACATTGTGTTTACTTTGCCAATTAAATTGAGAGATTTCTGTAGAACCAAGCATCATGTGCCTGAAAGGGTTTTTGTTAATAAAATAAAAATGATGAAGAAATAATGGAAGAAGTTTTTATATTTTCTTTTTTTAATTTAATATGCCGGAGATCAACTTGCAAATCAATTTCAATTTCGTTTCCAAGAGAGTTCGAGGAATGACACACGCAAGCCGGTGGTTCCCCTTTCCAATTTATTTTCCCTTCTGCTGGCTTTTTAGTTCCCTCAGCACGTAGCACCCAGCGACTCCACTTGACTTGGCCCGTGGAATAGTTCAATAATAAATGCGTTGCTCTCCTCTGTCAAGGATTATTGTTTCAAGCACTGCTTTTCAGAGAGAGAGAGAGAGTGCCGGAGCTCAATATATAAATTGCACCTGTGCCTGACATGCGTTTGTCTTCCTCTCCCCCTCCTTAAGCCATGGCTTTACCTTTTTCTTAACCATTTCCAGAATTAATTAAAGCTCTTCAAGTTTGCTTTAAGCCCGCGGAAATGACGGGGCACAAAAGAGGAGAGAACACTTTTCATAGCACCCCCCTTGAGGGGGTTTTTCCGACTTCCTTTGGCGTGTTTCCGATTGCTTGTTAGACACACTCCAGTGTGCCAGACATGCATTTTTCTACTTAGTTTAGCTGCTTCGCCCCATGAGCCTCTTACAGGGCAAAGAAAAGTTAAATTTATACAATTTTATATCAATTTAGAAATATTTTATAAAATTTTATATGATAAATATTAAGAAAATGATAATATATTACGAAAAAACCTCAAGAAAATAATGTTTAAAATATATAAATATTATTTATTGATTGAAAATATTATAAATTTTGCTTAAAACATTTTTTTCTCAACATTTTTCTTTAAATATTTTCAACTTTATATATTTTTTAATAACAATTAAATTATTGCCTAGTTGAAAATGAGATTTTAAATCCCTAGAAATTTAATCATTTTTTCTCCTAGTGCAACTCCTTTTCACTGCTCCTTCTGACATGACCATTATTTTCCCTGTGTACACTAAGCTTTTTCCCTGAGTTGTGCTCACATGTCTATGGCAATTTTTATGGCAAACTTTTTATTTGCACCTCATAAAATGCGGCAAATGCGCCTTGCTGTATGCAGCACAATGCCAAACGAAAGTTTTTGCAGTCGTATACCGGCATCTATATATGGGTTTTAATGCACACATGAACATATATATCTCTATGTTTGGGTGTGTGTCTGCCACAAATGTGATATTTATGACGCTCGCCCAGACAAAGAATCCTGGCCAAAAGCTGCAGGTGCTCCTCTGCCGCTGGGACAAAATGGGCACTGAACAGACCAGAGAATGGATGATGGTCGTCGTCGTCGTTTATAGCAAAAAAAAAGGAAAAAGAGTTTATGTTAGTTACGAGCTCATGTGCCTGTCTGCTGGGGGGAAAGTCGTCCTTTTTTTTTGTGTTTTGCCAGCAAAACTTTCACTGAGCTTCGTTTGGGTTCGTTCTTATTCATTATTTTGGTTTTTATTCCCGCTCGTTTGTTCGCCTGACCTTTTGTTGTGGGCTGTGTGTGTGTCTGGACGCAACTGTAATTAAATTTTAATTTTCCTTCACAACAAAACAAGCAAATCCTCTTTAATTGATATTAATTTCATATGTTTTATTTTCTCTTTGCAGGTGAGTTAACACTTTTTGTTTAGACAAGGAAAAAGAGAGATTATTCTCGGGTGAGTCTGCTGTAGTTTTGAGTCAAAACAAGATGAATATATGAATATTTGGAACTTTGAATAAATAAAAAAACACTCAACTTTTTCAAGTGTTAGTTAAGGCTTTTTCACATTTTATGTTTAGCTTTAAAATCAAAGATAACTTTTAGATAGAAAAGTGAATTAAAAATAGTTTCTGTCGAATTTTTTACTTACTTTTATAGCCTCAATTTTATAGCCAAATCAACGGATACATTAATCACTATCAAGATCAGATTAGGCTTTATGATTTTTTGACCACAACTCATCGCCTGCAAATTACTTGCCTCAAAGTTGAAGCATAAACATATTTCTTTTCTTTTTTTTATGGATATGTTGTAAAATTAGCCATAGTTCCCAGGGGGTTAAGTACACACACCGCACAACATATACACACACCTTGGGTTTAGTCTGCTCACGTTGCGGCCATTCAAAACTTTTATAGACCAAATTGTGTCACTATTCCTGGCTCTCTTGGTGCGAAAATGCAATTTCCTGAGCGCGTATTTTTTTTTTTTTCTTTTTTGTTGGTTTTTATTTACAACGCATAAATGCGCTTAATAAACACGCTTCTGCTGCAGCAGCAAACAGCACATGGCGAATGTGCATTTGCACTGAAAGAGTTGTAAAACACGGCGAAATGGCCAAAACGAAGTTCCGCTGCATTAACCTGGCCCAAAGGGGGGAGAGAGAAGGTGAACACTTTATTAGTTGCCAGCCAGCAGTTTCTTGTATTTGTTACCAAGAGTACCTTTAGCTCATCGCTCATACGACGTGTTGTCTATTTTATACACTTCTTTTGAGGAGGGTATTTGGGTTTTTGCTATGGCTAAAAGGGAGTTATAAGAAAATGGTTTAAATTTAGGTTTAGAATAAAGCAATTTATAGATAGAAGGTTATTTGAGCTTTTCTATAGCTTTCATTTACAGTCAAATATTTTATTGTTTTGAATAAAAAAGATGCATATATCCTTTTCTTTCCTTAATTTTAACTTCCTTTTTTTGGAAAGAGTATATTCCCTTTATAGCAAACCCACCTTGCACTTTCTCATTGAGGTTTTTTACATGCAGCTTCTGTTTTTGCCGCTGCTACTTTTATGCTTCTTTTTGGCGAAGCAAATTTTATTAGCTGCGATGGCCAACAATGACTGAATTTGTATGCTTTTATTGCCTTGCCACTGGTAGTGCTTCTCCCTGCCGCTGTTGCTATTTGTTTGCTCAACTCACTGAAGCTGAAAAGGTGAACAAACCACGTCGTTTGACTCCCCTTTTCTTGTGCCTTCGAAGAATTACCCCTTGCCTTTATCCCTTCAAAGAATTACCCCTTTTCCTTATCCCTTCGATAAATTTCCCCTTTCCTTTATCCCTCAGTGCTTAGTGTCGTTCCCTATTTGCGTCTCAATTCGATTGTTTTCGTCCTGTTGGCTTATCTGCGGTGTCGAGTCCTTTATGGAGCTGTCACTCTGCCCAAGGGCAGAACTACGCACTTTTCGACAAGCTTGTGTCAATCTTAATTCGAGAAAACTGCGCATTTAGCAAGGACTCTCATTTCTAATTCTGATCTGAAGACGCAATTTCCAACTGCGCAGGTTTGCCCTGCTTAAAGGATACCGCCCCTGGCCTTTGTTTTCCTGCCCTGCCTATCATTCAAAAAGTCAGGATCTGGTTGGAACCGAAAAAAAGGACTAGAAAAACAAAGGAAGATCATTAAATCGGGTTGAATAAAAGGGCTGAAGACAAAAGCAAATCAAGTTAAAGTCTTTTACAGCTGCCTGAATCTTTTGTTTGGAGATTTTTGGCAGAAAAAAAATATAAAGAAAAAGTAGGTTTTTTTGGGAGATATAAAAAATAGAAATATTATAGAGCTCTAAACCTCAATTTCGTACCTTAAAAAATCCAGTTCATTATTTTTCAGCCTCTTTTTTTCACTGTCCTTTAAAGAAAACACATTTTGTATATATTTTTTAAAAAACATAAACAAGGGTTGCAACCCCTTTTTTTGCAAGGATGCACATGCAGTTGCAGTTGATCCTGTCTGGCGTCTGCTTTAATTTGTTACGTCTGAATTGCTGGCAACTCGTTTTTAATTGCCGCACGAGTTGCTCTGTGCAAAAGTGTTGCAAGTAGTTTGCCTAATTGCTGTTGCACATTGCCAGGAGCAGGAGCAGGAACAGCAGCACTTTCCTCCCTATTTTCCTCTATATGGAAATTGCAAATCGATGTCACAGCTTGCAGCAATTTTTGCCAATTATGCGACTAAGCTGCAGTTTTGCAGACCCAGACAGACCGTCGTTCCGGGATTAGCCTGTCTGTACAAAGGACCCAGCCTTTTCCTTTTCCTTTAATATTTTCTATTTTTATTTTATTTTATTTTCTTCCTTGAGTGTTATTTCCCTTTTTGGCTGCAGCACGAAAAGTTCTCTGGAATTATGAATTTAAATTGCGGCTAATAAATCGCCGCAAATAATCATATTTTTGGCCATTTTTCTTTTACTGTTGCGGTGCAAGGAAGAAGAATAAGGAAAAAGGCAAACTGAAAGCCAGGACATCCTTCTGCAAAGATTGCAAGTTGTTGATAAAGTGCATTTTGTGCTGTGCTGTGAAGCTTCCATGCAAATGACACAAACGACAACATTTCCTTGGAGACTTCCACAGACCTTCGACTTTTTCCCCCTCTCTCTTTTTATATATATACTTTTATTCCAGTCAGAAATCGTTGCAGTTGAAATAAGTAAAAATGGCCAACCGCTTTTTTTTGGGGGGACCTTTCCCTTTCCCTCTGCTGGCTTTATGCAAATGCAAAATGGATTTAAATTGGCCAGACAAAGTCTGCAGTGCATGAAAGCCAAACAAAAGCAAAAACGGCTGCAGCAGACTTGGCTTTAACAGTTTTGGGCCATTGAAATTGTAGTTTCCAACTGAGATGAGCTAAAAATGCAATTAAAAGCGTATTATAAAGGGGGGGAAACGCCATAAACTCGCAGCTTAAATGTTGCACAAATTACGCGCTACGTTGGCTTTAAGCGAAATTTTGCCCAATTATGCAATTTTTACTTTTTATGTACAGAAAAGGCTACAGTTTCAATAAATTTTAAGCTTTCCCTTTTTTTTTTTGTCCTTAAAAGGATATGGAAATTTGATTTATCAATGGCTTAATGGTAAAAGTGAAAGGGTTTTCTGCTCGGACTCATAATTTGGGCTTAGAGAACATTAGATGGAGGGATTAAGAGCAGGCAAGCATGAGTTATTTCCACAGGATTTTCCAGCCAACCGAAAAACAAGAGACAAAGATACTTTGGAAAATCATTTTCCGGGCTTAAAGGAGGGAGGGAAGTTATTACTTTATTATAGCTGTTCATAAATTCGAATTATATTTTTTTAATGTCCTTAACGATGCCTAATCCTTTTGAATGGGTTTATTTTTTTATAGAAGGGGTTGAATTATTTTCCTTTTATTTTCCTTTTTCTTAGGCTACGTTTTTTGCAACTCAAATTTCATCGATAAACTCTGTTTTTTTTCTGTTCGAATGAAAGGCATATTTATGATATTACCTTTAATTATCCCTCGGCTTTGTGGATTTCTCCACCTCATTGACAATGCACGCCCCCTGAAAAAAAATCCGATCTGCAGAAATCTCATTGCATTGATAACCACAAAAAGTCTGATGTTGTTGGGGGGGATCGTAATTCAGCCTTTAATTATATAGCCCAGGACAGCTCCTGGTGGCGGCTGTTACCTGCTCTGAATTGGTTCGGTTTGGTTCGGGGTTTCGTCTTAAATTTCCAGTATAATACAGGAGGCTGGCTTCTTCTTCTTCTTTGGCTCAATGAAAAGAGCAAAGACAAAAGCCAAATCCTGAAGCTATAGCGGAATCCGAATCTGAATCCATGTGACAGCCAAAAGGCGGGGACACTGCAGAAAAATTTTGGATAAAAATAAATATTAAAATTGAGTTTATTTTGAAATAAAGAAATATATTACAAAATTAGTAGTAATAAATAAGAATTTATAGGTTTTATAATAATTATTTTGGTTTGCTGTTGAATTTTAAAAAGAAGAATAAACAAAAACTCTTCTTAAAGCCATAATGCCCATCAGCAACTCAAATCTGTTTACTATAACAGCTATATAACCCAACCATATGCTTATTTTTATTATTATTATATATTTCCTTCTTTAAAATGATATAATACTACCTAAACTCCCTAAGACTTTCCCAGTGCATAGCTCTTCACCTCTAAAAACACAAATATCGGAGATCGCAACCGCCTTTTCACAGTATTTCCTACCTGAAGAACTCGAATTCGTGAGGTAGTTGTTTTTTTTTTTTCTTCTTGTTCGTATCCCAGTTCGCATTTCCCATTGTTCATTGATCTGTCTGCCACCCCTTCCCCGGATTTTATTCTGAAAAGGGTCGAAATTTGGTGTGTTTTTTTGGATATGCGTTGACAACAGGCAGGAACGGCGGCGGCAACCGCAGCGAAGCTGATCAGATTACATAATGTGACATAATTAATTTCGAAATTTATCAGAAAAATGCCTAAGAATCAAGATAGATGTTCAGTTTAGTTTAGAGTGTTGACTAGTTTTTTTTTTAGAGGGCCCTTTAATCGGATTTGGGTCATCGAACATACACGTGGTAGGCACGTAGTCGTCGTCGTTGGAGGCTCATTTCCAGCTAATTTTCTGCTATCTTCAGCAAGAAGATCGCCGGATTTTTACAAGGCCTGTAACTCATTTCTTCTTAAGTATTTATTCTTATATTTTTTCGTTGTTCTATCTTCGGGAAAATAAATCAAAAAATTGCCCTGGAGGCACAACACATATGTCTTGTTAAGGCACCTTAAGGTCGCAGTAGCCTTGTCTGGTATCTGCTTATAATTTCATTTTATTTATCGCTGAAATTGAATCGTCTGCAGCGGAGTGGAGACAATGAGACATTAACCCAATAAAAGCTGCCAGCAGCTGAAAAAGAGCGAATTTTCTTAATAAATAAAATTGAGATTTAAGACGAAATGCAAACTTTAAGTATGATTGCAATATAAAATTGGTTTTGTAATGATTTCTTTTTAACCAGGATACTTAAATAAATGAAATCAATGGAAAACGTGAGAGCTTTAAGGATTTGCTATCAAATTGTTTAATATATATGGCTACTTAAAAACGTGTTTCGCTTTAAATAATTTATTGTTCATTGGCTGGAATTTTCTTTTATACTTTCTGTTATGAAATCCCCTCTTGAACTCTTTTTTTTTTAATACATATACTTTTTTGTTTTAGCCAGTTTGCATGTCAAATTCGCATTAGGGAAGTGCACTGAATCCAGTCCAAATTCTAGTTGAACAAAAAACAAATGCGAAAATGTTCAATTGAGATGCAAATGATCACAGACAGACAGAGAGAGCCATGTTATTTGCAGTTGTTGTTGTTATTGTGTTTATTGTTTTAACAATTCAATTTGCATAAAAATTCAGACAGAACAAGTAAGAAAGCTACAGTCGAGTGAGCTCGACTATGAGATACCCGCTACCCATACTTAAACCAGAAAAGCGTCAGGACGCCAGAAATAACAGTTAATACAATTTTGAACATAACGGACAAATGCAAAAGCATACAAAAATACATACACATGTATCTATGTGTGTAAAAACGCGTCATTATTGCATTCAAGCGGCTAATAATTATTACCATTTATTAAAATTGCTTCTCGAATATCTTATAAGATTCTTTTCCGAACACAACCAAGAACGGATAAGAATATTTAGTTGGTCTAATTGGTCAACCAAAGGAAGCCTGCTGCCAACAGCCGTTTGTGGCCATACAAAATTATTTCTTTAATAACTTCGACAATTTTTATCTGATCGCAACTAAATTTTCAGGGATCACACAGACTATAGTTCTTAATATACATACCGAAATTCGCGACTCTAGCTTTAAAATTATACGCTTAATACGCTTTTTTATGATTTGCGGGGGCGGAAGTGGGCGTGGTAAAAATTTGAAACAAACTTGATCTGCGTGCAAGCATAAGAAATACTGTCGAAAAAAAATTAGAGCTCTATCTCTTATAGTCTCTGAGATCCAGTGTTTCATACGGACAGACGGACAGACAGACAGACAGACAGACAGACAGACAGACAGACAGACGGACATGGCTAGATCGACTCGGCTGTTGATCCTGATCAAGAATATATATACTTTATAGGGTCGAAAATGCTTCCTTCTACCTGTTACATACATTTCCTGCCGGCACAAAGTTATAATACCCTTCTACCCTATGGGTAGCGGGTATAAAAATGTAGGGAGATTGAGCCAAATTGCGTCATGGCATTGTTTATTTTATTATATACAATAAAAAATGTGTGGAAATTCACTCTCCCTCTCAATACCTGCGACCCAATTTGCAGCAAAACTGCAAATTCCTTGAAGAGGGGGGATTTCTTTGCTATTTCTACTTGTTGATGGAGGGAGCTTAACATTACCCCCTCTGATATCTGTGACTCGGACCGATAAGGTTCAATCAGCAACAACTCGTCGAGCTTGCTTCAAGGATGCGAGTGCCATAAAATCCCCAACAATATTTACCATAAGTAATAAAAATGCGAGTAAATTGCTTTTTTAAGCTCAAGTAAATCAGAGACTTGTGGCCGGACTCGAGTCTGGCCGGTGGTCTGTCTGGAGGAAAGTGTAAAAGACTATAAGTTACCCTATAAAATGTATATAATTATGATTAAGTGAAAAAGAGCTCTAAAATCCTATTTCCTTGCAAGGTCTATAAGTTTTCACATCTTTTAACAACTTTCTTTTCCGATCTTGACTTTAAAAGTCTATATATTGTTTTAAAATATTGTGAGCTGTTGGAGAAGAGATTAAATAGTGTTCATACCAAAACTTGATGGAAAATCTTTAGCCTAATTTATGATAATAAATCCTATCATTCTGAAACCTTATATATTATGAAAACTAGTTATTTGTAATATATATATCATATATATCATTAAAATGATATCCTTTAAACCCAATACACCCTCCAAAAACCAAGGGTAAAATGTATTATAAGCAAAACAACAAAAAATAAAATCAGCAAATGGAACGGCGGCTACAAAGTTTGAGTTCGATAAGGGGAGCAAGTCCCCAGACCCTGAAGGTTGTTCGGACTCAAATATATATTTGCTGCTGCTTATTATTATATGATATGTACAATACAGTGCGAGTACAGTGGGGCACATATCACTATAGGCTCTCACATATGTTAAAGCTTGTGTAATTTGAAATAGTGGCCATAAATAATCGCGGACGGATGCCATTTGCGATTGTTGTTCATGTACGTACGGATCGGATCCGTGAATACTATATAGTGGGTTATGTTTTTGGCCCAGGACGTGACTTATGCAGCATTAGCATATATTGTGTGTGTGTTGGGGATCGAAAAACAAAACCATAAACCTCGTCTGGGGCACATAAAAACCTCAAGTTTTCCGCCCCCCCAAAGGCGTTGTCGTGAAGGCGGATACATTCCACTTAGCTTCAGTTTTTATGCAGTTTTTCATATATGCGGCTCGGTTGCTAATGTTGTTGTGCACATTAAAAACCATACAATAATAATAATTATGATGGCCACCTCCTCTATTGTGTTGTGCATCTTTTTGGGTTTCACTTAATTGAGTCGTAAAAGTTCTTAGCATAATTGTTATTACTATTATTGTGCTCAGTAGTGCTAATTACATTTATTTATAAAGAGTATATTGTACGGGAGTGCCAGAGCCCAGAGCCACATCGTTAAACAATTGACTCGCAGCAATTGTAGTAGTTTTTGTTTGTGTTGCTTTGGAAAATGCGTTTTTGCATTTCCCCTTCGTCGCTCACAAAAGCTAAATACACGAGTTCATCGCTCCAATTCAATGAAATGGACGTGGTGGCGTGCGTTCGTTACCTGCCTATATATCTTTACACAAATATATACAAAGCTATATGTATATATATGGTATTCCGATCTGCGATAGTTTGTTTGTGCTATTGACTCTTGGCCGAGCCAGCGGATCAGATAGCGAGCGAGAATCTCATCATCATCGTCAGCATCCAAAGTGCAGCATTCGCATATCTCTGTTTGCTGATCTTTGCCATCTTCGGAGATCTTGAGGCTATAGCTAAGAGTGTGAAAAAATATATAGAGATGAATCTTAAAGATTGTTAAATAAATAGTAAAAGTTTAATTATATTTTTTTAAGAATATCAAAATTTATATTTATCATAACTTTTATCATAACTTTTTTACACCTGTTTAACCTATATTCACGCATACTGTTTTTCTTTACAAATCTTTAGATTGATCTAAAAATTTCCATATTAATTAAAGGCGTCTAGATAAATCCTGATACTAAATCTAAGCAAGGAATCTGTAAAGTATCTTGAGATTTTTAAATATTTTTTAAATTTAAATATAAGCCACTACTTATACCCTATGAAAAATCATTTTAATATCTCAAAGATCCCAACTCAGTCTTCAGTAATGATTCAGCTTTTTCAAAACTCAATTTATTTACTTGTTTGTAATGTCTTAATTATCCATTGATTGGGTGATGACTTCATTACGAAACGCTTAATAGAATAATTAACAAAGCAAAAATCCATTAATCAGAGTGTGTTTTGTGGTGTTAACCATTTAAACTCGTTTTAACTGGTATTTAAACTATTTTAGCAGAGGCTTTACTATTTGAGTTTCCTGCGGTGTGTTTTATATGTATTTATTTTCTTTTTGGTTACTTTTATCGAAATGGAAATTCGAATTTACAATTTTTTTTTGTTGGTGTGCCAGATTTTTAGCCATATCTCGAACCAAAACGATGCCAAACATCCGTTGTGCGAGTGAGATATATAGATAAAAAAACTTAAAATAAAATCAAAACAAATAGATAAACAAAAAACAATGCAAATTAAGGTGAACAGCGAGCGCATTAAACATTTGAAACACTAAAAGTCAGCGGCTAATTACAAATTGTACATAAAAAGCAACAATTGTAACGAAAATTAAGAGTTTAGAAAAGAGAAAAAGCAAAAAATAGCAAACAAACACAAAAAGAGATCAAAGGAAAAAGCAACAGTTTTGTGTTTGCTTGTTCTTTCATTGCAATTTGTCAAATTCAACAAATGAATTGTTTTTGTTGCTTGTTATTTGTTGTTGCATTTTTTGATTTTGCCAAGAGAGCAGCGCTGCCAGCGCAGCACTAAGAGTTCAATGCACGACGCTGGCGTCCAAGAGCGTAGATACAAAGATATATAGAGATAGAGATAGTGGGAGCAATAGAGATAGATAAGTCAGAGGTGAGCATGCAGCGATAAAGATGACAAATTGAATTGTTTTCCCCTTTATTAATATAAAATTTCCTTTTAAAAAATTGTTCAGCTTTTAAATAAAATTACAATTAATTAACTACTTTTGTTCATCGCCACATTTCCCTAATATTTAGTTGTCTCTCTGCCGCCCCCTCACATTCGCTGATAAGAGCAGCGCACATCGAAAAAAGAGCTGAGGGAAAACACAACAAAACAAAACATTTGACGAGGCGACTGCCCAATAGCAAAAAATGTGCGATAGGTCGGAGTTTTCACAGCGTGTGTGTTCGAGCTTTTCCATTTTTTCCCTGCTTTTTTTTTTGTTTTCTGCATGTTTTTGCTGTTGCTGCTGCCGCGCTTTGCTAATTGTTTGCGCTGACTGCAATTTGCATGTGTCGCGCGATTCGCAATTCGCGAAGTTTATTGACCGCTCCGCGTGGGCAGCTCAGCTACTGCAGCCGCTGGCCGAGGCAGCGACGTTGGCAGCACGCCCAACTATTAATAGATAAGAAAATGTGGCAAAAACAAAACAAAACAAAAAAAAAACTAAAGGAAAACTATGAAAAACGCTGAAGCAACAACAACAAAAAGTGCAAGAGTTGCGCAAGCGGTAATTGCACTAAAAGAAATTGCATTTGCGGAATTTTCAGCGAATGAAAATTAGAAGTTGAATGCTTTTCGGGTGAAAAATTCTTTAAATATATTTTGCAACATAGTTTTCTTGGGAAATTTGTGTACGTTGTTCCTTTGAATTGGAGGTTTTTAATTAAATTGTTGAGTTTAGTGAGGGGAATTGAGGTAATTAAAGAGGGAATTTTTGGGATTACCAAAAAAAGATTTATGAAATATATTTAAGAGGGAGAGAATATATTTTAATTTTAATAAATATATTAATTTTATAAAACAAAATAACATTAAAATTTAAAATTCAAAGATTTTCTTGTATAAATAATTTAAATAAAGAGTTTATAGATGAATATAAATATAAATAAATAATTATTATTATGAAACATTGATAATATATTAGAAATTAGTTTTTAAAACTTTGTTATCCCTTGAAAATAGCAAAAATATGCTATTTTATAAGTCTTAAAATATTATAATATCAGTAAAATGTAATTTAAACTTAAATACTTGGAAAATCCCAAGTGATCTAAGTAAAATTTCACAGAAAATAGTTTGTGTCCCATATTTGGACGCTGTAAAAAAAGGGGGAAAGCACACACACACAACACTCCTCTGTGCCATATTGGATTGACTTTAGCGGCCTATCTATCAATTCCTCCTATTAATATATTTTTATAGCCCGAGTATATGATGATGATCACATTGCTCAATGGGAATCAAAGAGCAGAGGAAGAAGATCTAGCAGGAGGAGCTGTCTGCCGGAGAAGATGTTGCTGACCGGATGTTGCACATTGCTGCAGTGTTGCTGCAGCTGTTGCTAGTTGCTGCCTTTGTTGTTTTTGTAGTTGCAATCATAGCGCAAATGAAGCAAATATTTGCTGTTAACAACTTAATGCGCTTGTCGCCCGCCCCCCGCCGTCTTTTCTCTCCTGTTTCCCCCTCCGCTGATTATGCGCCTCAATCAACAGCGAGACAAACATTGCTTGTGTCGCCGCCGCTGCCTGCACTTCATAATTTCTGCTATCTGAGCTTCGCTTTTTATTTCAGTTTTAATGCAATTAACTTGGCACTTGTCTGAGTTTTCAGTCTCCAACAGACAAATCCCTTACCCCACTTGCCTCTTCTCTCTCTCAGCCACATTGAGTGGGCCGAAATGCCTTAGTTGGGCTGCTTTATGGCCAGCTAATGCTGTTTTTATCTGTTTTATTTTTTTTTTGTTTCTTTCTTGGCCAAGATTTATATTATTGTTATTGGAGGGGAAGATGAGGGGAAAAAAAAGAAACAAAAACTTTCAATAAAAGTTGTCAGCTGCCGTGGGTTTGAATTTTCTAGGGAAGAGAGAGAAGGGAGCTGGAATCTGGGGCTCAAGTTGTTTGTCTGATTAATTCGCCATTAAACCGTGATTAATGTTGTTTATTCTGCGCAAACTTATTAGCTAAATGTGTTAATTATGAGTGTCGATTGTGCAGATTACAGCATTAGCGCCTTTTTTTATATTCTTTGGCACTTGTTCAGATGTAAGAATACTGCCACAAAAATAATTATAGAAACAGTTGGAGAAGTTGTAAATTGGAAGAGTAATTAAAAATAATTTTTTATTTCTGTTGGTACAACTATTAATAGTTATAATTACTAAATCATAAAGATGACTCTTAGTTGAAGATGAAGTTTCGATTTTATTGGTAATTTATTAAAATAATTTATGGATTTATTTAAAGCGTTGAATTATAATCAATTATTTTTGCTAAAAAATTCTTATCTTTCTTATTAGAACTTATGTTAAAACAGTGTAATTTCTTACTAATAATTATAGGTGAAAATTAAGATTAACTTTCACCTATAATTATTAGTGAGAATTCATCGATTATGATCATCGATCTATCGAATTCATCGAAATTAAGACTTATCAAAAGAAAGAAAAACTTAGATCATTCAGCAAAACAATTACTATTTTTTAAAAATTATAACATCTTTTGAACTCAATTTTATTAACCTTACAATTATTTTATTCAACTTCAACTCTTACAAATTCGCCTGTATTAAAATTATAAACGCTTTTCGTGCAATGTCATAATTAACTGCCAATTATTATTCATATTTATCATGTTCGCAATTTTCCCCGCCTCCACTCGTCGGGCAAACGGGCGGCAATTATCGCCGTCTGAAGCGATCAATGATCACCCCCGCAAACGAAAACACGCACTCTGAAAAATTATTCATGAATAAATCAGACTCTCATACTCGAAACTCAGACGCAAATCGTCCTTCACAGTTTGTTGGCAAATTTGCATTTGCCATTTTTGTCAACGGCGTCGTCGTCGTTGTCGTCGTTGTCGCATTTCCATCACTTTTCACACCAAACATTTAAATGCAAAAATCAATTAAAAATGTTTGCTGCTGCGAAGGGGGGGGGGGGGGGGGTGGGGAATCGATGGGGGTTACAACTACAATGTACACTCGAGGTTTTCGTGGTAATGACCGACGAGCTGTGCGGCGATGGCGACAACCGCCGGCGAAGTGTCCATGACAAAAATGCATAAATAACAAAGGCAAACAGCGGCAAACAAACGACAGGCAGCCGAAAGAGATGATGGTGGCATCCAGAGGGGGGGCTGGAAGGGAGATGAATAAACAATAATAGTCAATGTTAAATGCAAAGAAATCATTTAAATATGTAATTCTTTTGTGGCATGTGAAGAGTTTTGTAAAAATAGTTATGTCTTATCAGTTGGGGAATATCAGTGAAAATGCGAATTATTTCCTTTAAAAAACTGTCTAAAAATTATCATAAAATAGACTGAAAATTTATAATAAAATCTTTAAAACAACTTGAAAATTTTCTGATTTTTTTAGGTAGAAATAATATATTTATTTCTTGATAACAATCTTCATTTTTACTAATTTATTCAAGTTTTAAAGCTAGGAAAATGTATATAACTTTTTGTAAAACAATCTGAATTTTTAAGGATTTATTTAAGATGATTTTTTAAAGCTGAATTTTTTCAGATTTATTTAAAGATTAAAGCTTTTGGAAATTATAATGAAATGGAATTTGTTTACCAGATAAGTCTAACGATCTATTAAATTTTCAAGCTAAAAAATGTTGTTTATCCAGAACCCTACCCTCAACTCCTAATTAAATGTACTCATTATGGCATTCCAAAGTACTTGGCTTTGGACAGTTATTGGCTGTAAAACCCATAGCTCGATATCTATTGGCAGCATTGAGTTCGGTCACGACTTGGGCGACATGTGACACCCACAGAGAATATAGAGTATAGAATATATATATAGAGATCGAGGCAGATCGAAGCGGAGCAAAGTGTATGTTCGGCTTTTTAGCATTTGTACTTGAAAACTTGCAAATGTCTGGCGGCGCACAAATTAATTGCGATTTAAACATACAAATATTCCGCAAGGGGGGAGGGGAGGGGAAGCAGGGCAGCAAAAAAAGGGGGCGTGGCTGTGCATAATTACAGGCGCTGACAGCGACGGACATCGGACGACAGACAAAAGTGGGGCTTGACTGTAATTTGACCTTAATGAGGTGGTTTGCCGCTCAAAATGCAATTTAATTACAAAGACACAAAATAAATGGTGGAAAACTACACAAGGAATTATTTTAGAAAGGAAAATATATATTAAATTGTTATAAAAATAATTAGAGATCTTTAAAAAATTATCAAAAAATTTACAAAAATATTTTTTGGTATAGAAAAATATTCCTCTGAAATTATTTAATAAAATTTAAAAGAAACCTCTTTCAGACTAAATTTTTCTTCAAGTGAACTCACTTTTATAATTTTCACCTATCAGACATACATTTGCATAATTCCTTTTCGTGTTTTATTATATATTTGTTTTTTTATATTTTAACATCAAGAATTAGGTCAATGTCGGAAAACCCAAACCAATCCCCTAAAAAAAGCGCTTCTAATTTAGACATTCGCTGACATTTATGAGGCGGCCATAAAACTGTTTGACCGTTTTTGGCCAGCAGCTGATTGCCGTGTTGTATCGTATATTTATGACTCGCACTGTACGGCGCACAACAATTGGCCACAAAATGTGTGTGTGTTGCCTCACTTGGCGGCTACTTGTTTTGGGATCCTAGACCTATAAAAAATGCCCAAGAGCTCCTAGGCTCTGGCTTTTTGGTTTTGCCTTCTCTACTCTTGGCAGTTGGCTCTTGGCCATTTTATCGGGCTATCTTTACTGGCCATCGCTCCATGTAGGCTCTGCACATTTGTCAAATTGATTGCGAAATAAATTCGAGTGCGGGATTTCTTCATTAGTCGGCGGGGGCAAAGCAGGCTGCAGTTGACATTGTCCAAAGATGATGCATGTGGCATGTGGCACACAGAAAATGGATAATCTGCATAATTTAATGCTGAATTATAGACTTGATAAATTCTCTTAAAAGAAAAAAAAGAAGAAGGAGGTAGGAGAACTTGACAATTAATGGGTAAATAAATTTCATGGTTTGTGTTGTTCTGTTGAAGATTCCTTAAAAGGAGATTCGCTTTTGTGGCTTAAAGCTATGGATTTAAGATGTAATTTGATAGAGAGACTTGTGTCTTTGGAGATAGCTATATCTTGGGAGTTCTTTAAGTGGAAATTTAAATTATTATTTATGTTTTTTCTATGCTTTAAAGTTAAGTGGAAGTTATCATTAATTCTTTAAACAAAAATATAGATCTGTGAATTGTCACATATTTAATTATAAGATCTTTTTTCAAAAAGCTTACATTTCTTTTCAAAAATCTTAAATTATATTAATTGTTTTTATAATTAAAATTTACCAAGAATTTCCTTAAATATTTCTAAATAATTTTATACAAAACCATGTTATAGTTTAATAACTTTAATTTTGAATAAACAATGAATTAATCCCCATTATTTCCTTCTTATCTCTTTGCAGGTATGTAACATATCATATAACCAACTTCCTATATGGATCCCACTCTATATATTTAATGCAAGTCGTGAGTATTCAAACCGGCAGTCACTGGCAGACAAAACGATGAATCAAAACCAGCTCGTACGACTTTTTTATATATATATTTTTTTGTTACCCACACAATCAATGTGTTTCCCATCTGCGGCTAATTTGCATAATAAGCGCACAGCTGTTAATTAATAACGGGCCAGCTGCCTAAAATGATACCTGGGAATAAAAATAAGAGAATAATACAACCAAAAAAACCAACACACTCGTAGACCTTCGGCAGCAGATCAAAGACATTCGAAATCGTATCGAAATTATGAGAGATTGGTTTTTAGGCCGATCTTCTTTGTGGCTTTGAAATGGGAGGAGGGGAAAACCACCACCAAAACCACGTTAACGTGAGTTGATCTCGTGTGGGCGGAGCTGCTCGGTGACGTTGATACCTCAGCATTTCCGCCTTGCAGCGGTGTATCCTGTGGCAAATCACTTAGTTGACTTTAGACATGCACGCCTCTTGTGTTGTCCTCCCAGCCGCCGACCCAAAACCGTTTACAAGCTGTAAATTTGGCCAAGACACCAGGGGAGGAGGGGGGTGGGGAGAGTGCTGCAGAGCCAGCAAACTGGCAATTTTCAAATTTGCGATCATCGACAGGCGCCACCAACGCGCCGCGTCAATAATGCACTGGAAAATAAATGAGTCAAGTGGGAGATGTATTTGAAAGAAAAATTGGAGAAGAGGAAATTAAAAAAATTATTTTAAGAAAATGAAGAAAAATTGGGTTTCAACTTAATTTATTATTATGATTTTTAGAAATTGCTGCAAGAAGCTCACTTTAAATGCGGTGACAGGTAAAATAACGCTCTAAAAATGTATAAAACATAATACAAATTCCCAAAAATACTCTAAAAATTTATTTTTATTTTAAATTTTGAATATTTCCTTATAAATTTCTCTCTCTGCATATATTGCTTGAGTGTCTCTCGTTGCAAGTTGGCCTGCTGCCGCCAAAAGCGGCAAATGGCAAAATGTTTTGCAATTTTCGCTGCATTTGCAGACAATAAATTGTTGGCCATTTAATTTGGCCATCGTACAAGGTGGAGTTTTTCCCCCTTAACCGAGGCTATGGGGGGGGGGGGGGGTATAAGTGGGGAGAGTGGGAGTGCCTCAAGCTCTATTATCGCGCTATCTCCCTCTGTTTGCGCTGGCTAAATTGATTTGTTGCGGCTGCAAAGGCACGCAGTCAATCAAGCGCTACAATCTCTCTGGAAAATCTCTAAAAGGCCTCAACGCCCGCGCTCCCCCCGCCCCTAAGGAAAGGGGGGTAGGGGGGAGTCACAAGATGCCACCGGGGCGATAAGAAAATGTTGAGCAACATTGTTGCCAATCGACAAGAAATTGCACTTAAAATTCGCGCTAAAAACTAAATAGAAATAAAATGCTTGTTCGTTGCTTTATTTGATCCGTTGCGACGAAAATTCGCTAAAAATGTCGAGTGCCGAATGCCAAAGCTGAGTGAATGATGTATATATTTTTTTTTAGCGCTTAGCAATTAAAGGGTATACAAGTTTGGTACATCGTTTAACCGATTGGGAAATTAAGAATACAGAGTAGCTGTGGGTTTTAATAATTTTGATTCTTGGAAAATTGAATTCATTTAACAATTTTAATAAAAAATTGATACTATTTAACGTAATTGGGGCAGCAACTTAAGGGTTAATCTAACAGAATTACATTCATGCACTTAGCCCCCCCTGAAAGCCCTCTCCCACTTTTAGTTTTTGGCATCGTGCAGTGTCATAATCGCCCATAGTCGTCGTTGCGCACTCTCCACTGCCTTTCTTCCACTCTCCACCACCTCTTTCTTCACTCTCCACCTTCTCCACCCCCTCTTTCTCCACTCTCTCTCTCCTGCTCACTCTTGTGAGTGCATACGTGACAGCCGGCACAAAAAAAAGGCAACCAAAAAAAAAAAAAAGAAACAGTGAACGCCAACACACATGCAATTGTTGCTGCTGCAATTTCAGTTGTGTGTTTTTTGCTATTGCAGTTTTTCGCTGCCTCTGTCGACGTCGGCTGTTGTCGTTTGGCCGCCATCGCAATCTAATGTCAGATAGTTTTGCGGTCGCTAACCCGCCTCGCTTCGACTGCAACGTCGACAGCAGCAGCGGCACTGAGACTGTGTGCCGCATGAATGTTGTGAGTGGAAAGAGCGGCAAAAATCGAGAAAATAGCACAATGCACAAAACGCACGAACACTCGAACGCACTCACGCACACTTGCACAGATATTGTGCAATTAGTTGTTGCGCTGATGAATGCAAATTAGAATTAAAGTTGCACAGTGGAGCCAAAAAATAATAATGCTCCAAAAAGTTGCTAAAAAGTTTTGCGAAAGTTGATAATTATTCTGGGCTTTTGGAGTTTTTCAATTGGAAAATGGAAATTAGAGAAGCTATGAAATAATGTTGTATAATTTCTGAATTTATTTCAATTTTTCTGTCAGTAAAAACATAAAATTTTTACCTTTAATAGTCATACATGGCGTATACGTAATATTTATCGAAGGAATTACTGAAAATAAGTTGGAAAATGAAAATAAAGAGAATTATGAAATAATATTGTATAATTTCTGAATCTATTTCAACTATTTTTTAGTTTCTTTCAGTAAAAAACGCAATATATTTACTTTTAAAACTTATGCAGGGCATATACGTAATATTTATCGAGGGAATTGTTGAAAATAAATGAAGTCTTATAGGAAAAAATATTAAAATATTTTTTTTTTAGCAAATTTAAGGCAATGAAAGATGAATAATATATTAAGCAACAATAAATGTTGTTAAAAAACGTTAAATTTTTTTAAATTAGTGAAATTCAGGTGGTTTTTACTGATATTCCCTTAAATACATTTGATTTAAAGGTGATTTATACTTTAAGCCTGGCATTCTTGGCGTATACGTAATATTTGCGTAAGAAATTACTGAATATAAATAAAGTTTTCTATAGAAAAATTATGTTCTGGCAAAGCGAAGGCAATGAAATATGAATAAAATATAATTAAACAATAAATTAAAATAAAAATAATTTTATTTTGCTGATTTGTTAAGCTAATTAGTTAGTTTTAATTTAAAAGAAAACCTATTATCCACATCTCCCACTGTTCACCGTCTTGGTTCTGATGTAAACGATATTTAATCTGCCATTTGGTTGCACCAAAGCGGCTGACTGCCTCGCTGGCTGGCTGACTGGAGTTCTCCTGCCAAGAATGCGATGCGGCTCAGAGAGCCTGACCATAAATGCGAACATTTGTTGACATCTGCCACACGCTCGCTTCGCTTTGCCTCTGCCAAACCGCCTCCCCTGTTAAAAAATAAAACCCCGTCCCCTCGAACATTTAGTTTCCTTTCGTTTGTCAGGCCTGTCAATCAAGTGGTCGTCTTCCACAATTATCCATTCTAATGACGGCGAGCGACGGAGACAACAAGTTCAAAGATGGCTTGCATATGTTTCGCTTTGACAAAATGCCAACAAAAAATGCCCAAGCAGGCAGCCAGCAGCATATGCGGCACTTAAATAATTCTCGAAAAAAGGCAGAGACCGAAAAAAGGAAAAAACAAAAAACTACAAAAAATAAAGACCCAAAAAATACAGAAGAACACAGAAAGAAAGCCCCCCTAAACAGAGAAAAGTCCAAGAGTTGTCAGGGCATAGAGCACACATAATGTGGTTCGTTGTTTGTCTGAAAATATGTTTTAAATAAATGCCCAAACAGGAAAGACAACAAATAAACATTATAAAATGTTTAAAGAACGATTCAGGAGGTAGAAAAAATTTATCTTTGTGAATTTTTATTATTTTTCTGGCAATATAAATTCAAATTTAATTTCCAGACACCTTAGTTTTCTCATTATTTCGATTTTGTAATATCTCCCTATAGGCTATAATTATAATTAATACCTTCATTTAACTAGCAAATGATGTCACGTCATAAAAAATGATATTTCTGCCAGTTTTTCTTGCCCACTTTTGCTTTCAGCATTTTTCAGTTAGCATTTTTATGGCCCACAAGCCCACACTAACTAACCTAAGACAATAATTAGCCAAACAAACAAAATAAAGGCAGATATAGCCCGCCGATATGGCCGAAACAGAAACACAGAGAGTAAGCAAAGAGAGAGAAAAGCTATTTTAATTTTGTATATTTTTTGACTGGACAGCCGCAAAGTAGGCAAGCTTTTCCCAATATTAATTTCCAGTCCAAATGACAACAACTGCGGCGGCGGCAGTTCATTGACTTTTCCACCGCCTGTATTGTGTTTGACTTTGTAAATTTGAATCGACGGCAACGGAGCTTTTCCATTTTCCATTATCTTGGCCCCGCAAACAAAAAAAAAGGTTGTGCAATTTTCCCCCGCGGGGGCTCAACACCTACCACTTTGCGCGTTTACTTAGCTGCTGTTTCTGATGAATGGTGTTTGGCCAAGAGCAAAATTATCATCATCATCATCATCATCGCGAGAGGAGCCTCTTTAGCTTCAAGATGCGCCTGCCCACGGGACGTATGCGTAATATTTTACTAAATCGTTGCTAATTAATAATGCAAATCGCTGCAGATCAACGATAAGTCTCACTCTGCCAGTTGCAACAACTCAATTACCAACAGCTGCCACAGCTTTGGGGCACAAGCGTGTGGCAAGCTCTTTTTTTTTATCGCAAAAAAGCAATCAGAATGACGCCCAACCAAATACCAAACATTATTTATATGGCTCAGTGGAAAAGTATAGGTTTTGGCTGATCAGAAACTGAAACTATAAAAAATATGTTTACAATATGTTATAGTTTCATTAAAATTACCATTTAAAATTTTAGGAAATTTATATTTTAAAAAGTCTAACTAGTTTTCTGTTAATTAAAGACTTTTTCCCTTAATTACGGCTTTTAAAACTAAGTGCTTTTTCATGATTTCCTTCCTACCTTAAAGCTTTAATGTAGCCAAATTAGATGTTATTATTAATACCCGTGGATCTTTTATAATTTAATGGGCTAAAGGCATGCCTTATTGGAAGAACCCGCCTATTAGAATTGTAAAGATGCCTTGATTATTATATCTTGGCTAAAGCATTTCCCTTTCTGCTTCAATCAAACGTGCTTACTCGTTAAATTATGAGGCGTTTTTAATGGCTTCCTTCGTTTGCAGTTGCAGATTTGCTTTTTTTTTTTTGCGTGGCTCGTAAAGATGCCTTTAAATAGCTTGAGGAAGAAAGGGGGCTGCTGCTGGCCTGAACCTGAAATGGGTGGAGAAATCGACTCGCAGTCTGCCAAAAACTTGCACTTCAAGTGAGTCTGCTGCTGAGTTTTTGTTAAGTGGAGTGTGTTTGTTGGCTTTATATATATATTCATTCATAAGCGGCTGTCGAAACATTTTCGCATGCCGATGATGCCTGATGTTTGAAGTGCCTTTGATGCTCATTTCGCTGGCGGACGAAATGTAAAATGTATTTTAAAACTGGCCTGGGATCCCGCCTATTGATTTTTACGACGGCCAGCCAAAGGTAAAGTTCAATGAACTTTACGTGTGCCAGTCGGGGAGTCTGGAGTTTGTGTTTCTACCTGGAAAAAATACGATCCCTCACATGCATATCTTTTCATTAACTTAGCCCCCAGAGTCGCCACCACCAATTAGTCGCATCCGTTGGCTCGCATAAGTAAATAAATTTCGTTTTAATTTTTATGTTATTTGCTTCTCTCGGATGTATGTTTGTTGGCAAATCTTCAACTTCAATTTCGGTGCGGGCCAGACTTTGTAGAGTCATTGACCAACTTCACTGGGTTCTCCTAAAAATCCCTCTTTCCCTTTCGCTTGGGGTTGGCTTAGGGATGTTTGTTGGAAAAGGAAAAAATGTATCGTAAAAATATGGAGTATTTATATATTTATAAATATTATGGAATATTCTGTGAATAAATAAAAATTTACATCTTGGCTCTTGAAATAAATATCGTAAAATTTTAATATGATAAAAAATATATGAAAATATCAGGCAAATACTTCTTAGTGCTGTTATTGAAATATATATCGAAAAAATCGATAGAGCTTTGGCTCTTTTAATATGTCAAAATTGCATTGCAATAAATTTTCTTTTTATAGTATAGATTTTTGAACCAATACTTTTGATTTAAATATAATTTTTATATCATATTCCTCTTTAATATCATATTCCTGAACTTATATCCTTAATTTCGATATATATCGCTTTAAATCCTGCACATCCCTAGACTGTCTCTTTCCCTTTTTTCCCTGGTGTCCACTTTCTTTTTTTTCGGACTTTGGTTTGTAGGGACAGCCAGGGCAGGAGGAGCCTTTCATGTCTGTTTAACTTATTTGACATGGGTCGCAAAAGAGCTTTGCCCAAAAATATCGAGAGTGAGAGGAAGGACACTGTCTAGTAGGACCCTCTCTCTCTCTTTCTCCCTTTCCCTAAAGCTATCCTGGGGCAGTCCATTATGTGCCGGCTTATTTGTTTTAATATTCGCTGCTCGTTTTCTAGCTAGTTTTCGGCCAAAGTCCTTTGCATATCGAGGGGGATATACTCTATATATATACTATATAGCCCAGTCTCAGCTCCTTGTTGGCTTATCGTTAACAGCACATTAAAGGATTTCAATGCCGTCGGCGGCTGTGGCAGAAAACATTTTGTGCACCACAAACATTTTGCTTATTGACTTTGTTGCCACTTTGACGCCTTATCGCCCATCTACATGGCTATATCTTGGTCTCAAGCCGCTTGGTCTTCTTCTTAGTCTGCTGTCTGGCCAGAAAGAAGCAGCCAAGAGTGAGCCTTTGGCAGACAAACATTTCCGCTCTGCTGGCTGCCTATGGTCACGTGCCGTTGTTGGATTTAACTTGGCTTCGATTTTGTTTGTCGGGGATTTCACTTCCTTTCCACGGCCATCAAGGACACAAGTTTCAAGGCGCAAATCAATAAGATTAGCCAAGGACAGACGTCTACTTATGGCTGGTAATTGATTTGTAATTTAATTAAAATGATTTTCAGCTTTAACAAGTCTTTATAATAATTTAGGAAATATTTCTTTAAATGATTTAAATTCTTAAATGTTTGTTATTCAACATTCTAGGGTTTCTTTCTCGGTTACTTGATTCTTCCAGTCGCTTGTTCGTTCGCTTAAATTTCATTAAACTAATCCTTGAGCAGCTCAGTGATGGATTCCTTCCCCTCCCTTCTGCTCCTCCTCATTATCTCTCTTTTGTCTGCATTTCAATCAAAAATTTGCCTTGGCTTTGCACAAAAACAATTGAGTTTGTCTCGGCTTGAGTGCCGGAGGATTGAGTGAAAGACAGAGATGGCTTTTTGCTGGCATCGCTTAAGGATTCTAGGATCCTGGCCTGGCCATTTCCACCCACGTCACCCCTGGCCACCTGCATCCGTGGACACGCCCCAATTGTGTTTTTGGCATTGTCGCGGGCTGTGTCTGACAACAACTCTCGGCAGACGCCACTTGTCACGGCTCCCATTCCATCGAGAATTTTCCTTGAAAGGAATTCTTCTTCTTTTGAAGGTTCCTAGCTGGCAGGGACAGAAAATGGGATTAAAAATATATTTATAATATTTAAAAGATGCCAGTTTGAATTATTTAGATTTATTTTTCCATTTTCTTCGTATTTATTAACCCTTTAAATCCTTTTCCTAAAGATATTTCCTTTTATTTTTTAAAATTTTACAAGTTTTCCCATCAGTGTAGAATTTTAAGTGTTTGCCCCTGACTCCTTCTAGGCCACCTTTGGATCCTGCAACTCCTTTCTCTGTCTCAGTCCTTTCTCTGTGCTAATGTCACTTGGCAAACTTTCGCTGCATTTGCCATCGTCGCCGTCATTGTCTCGGTTGCCTCCTCCTGGTTGCTGTCTCCTAAAACCTGGCAGTGGGCAACTCCTCCGATTTGTCCTGGTCGTTATCTATTGCTGGCAACGACAGGCAGCATTGATTTAATGACGTTGATGGGGCGCCGCACTCCCCGGCTCCCTGGCTCCCCGCTTGATGCTTTATTTATTGATTTAACTTTGCAATATCGCTGGCATATCCTTTCTCTCTACGGCGACGCGGGTTTTTTTCTATTTTTTCTTTTTATTTGGCGCACTTAACGCGTTTTTGTATCCTTGAATGGATTTCCTTTTTTATTTCTGCAACGCTGGCAAAATTTATGCGCTGCCCTTGCTATCTCGGCCCTCCGCTCCTTTGATCCTAAGCTTCTTTTAAATAAATAACCAAAGGCAGAGGAGGGGGGAAGGCAGTGCATTGAACTTGTCTCCTTGGTACTTGGCTTTATTGCCTTTTATTGGTTTTTGATTTGTTTCTTACCTTTTTTTTTCTGTTCTCTTCCTAAGTATTGTTTTGTTATTTTCTGTTCATTAGCCATAAGCAGCTCAAGTCGAATTGGAAATCGCAGCCGTCTCAGCGGTGATTGCAAAAATTAATTAAGAACCAGTCACGCCCCCCAAACGCCCTTTTCTTGTATCTGTCGGATATATATTTTTACTGAATTTTTGTGTGAGCTTTTATTTATTTATTTCGAGATTCATTTAGAAAAGGGATTCATTCAGCAGCAGCCAAAGTCTTCTCTCATTCTGTGTGAATGTAATGAAATTATCCTGGGATCTCGACATGCGTGCTTGAAATTTTGCCCCTTCGACAAGTTCAAAATTCGTCCTTCAATCCTGAGCCTGGTAAATAACAAAAAATATATATAAAAAAGGAGAGAAACCATCAAACGAGTCTCCTGCAATTTAATTACTCTGCGGTTGATGTTTGAAAACTGTGTTTGCTTGTGTGTTTTTCTGCTGTAAACCTGGATCCTTTGGCTACCACCTGGCCAGCACAGGAATTTTTGCTTTTTCATGAAGGAGTCAAGCACCCGAAGGACTCCACTCAACTCAGCTCAACGAGCGGCAACCTCAACTCGACTCCGACCCTCTCACATGTCTGACCAATGCAATTTGTAAGCATTTTTTCCCTTACTTCCAGCCATGGAGGTTCATTAGTTTGATTACCCAAAATGGAGTGGCCAGAAAAAGGGTGGAGCGGAGCTCACATATGCAATGAAAAATTCAGAAATTTAGCCTGATTGCACTTTGAACTTTAAGCCATTGAAAAGGACACCACAAAAGCAGTTAGAAGCGAAAGTTTTTTGGAGGAATGAATAAAGAGATTTGGGGGAAACTGAAAGGGAAGTGTACTGAAGGAAAAAGGATATGGTTAAAGGTCTTTCTAGAAAAGAAACTAATTTTTTTGTAAGCTTAAAAAATTTTACAAAAATTAAATTAGAGTTTAAAGAAGTTAAACTCTTTCTAGAAACAAGTTTCAGAATTTTTAAGGCTGTTTTTCTCCAAGTATATGGCTTAGGAAGGTCCTTGTCCTTGTCCTTGTCTCTGGCCATGTGCTTTAAATCATTTTCATTTTCCGCTAAGCGCTGACAGCAGCTGTTCCTCCTTCAGTTTGCTACATCCTGTGTCCTGTCTTCTCGACACCATCACCATTACCTACCATCTGCTGCTTGGTCCTTGGTCATTGTCCTGCGCTGATTTCTGTTTTTGGCTGCTTTCCCCCCTGTCTGAGCAAGCACTTATCGCACCTTGTTTAGTCAGTTAAACTGTCAACTTGGACGAGAACAGTTTTTTAACCCCAACACTCGCTCCTCTCGCTCCTTTTCTCCTGATTAATTGCAATTTGTGCTCTGTACTTGATGAAGTTTTTAGTGTCCAACAAAGTGCTGTGTTTTCAACAGGAGCTGAGTGGGGCGGAGGTCCTGGCTGGCTAATTATTAATGTAAATGTTTTCACTTTTAATAGAAGCTCAGCCGCGCCCTCCACTGTCTGGGTCACTTTTCTCTCACATTTATAAAGAGAGAGTATATATAGAGTTTATATATATTTTTATGGGGGGTTTGGTGGAAAAGTGGGCGGTTGGCTCTAATTGCCGTTAAACATGCAGCTTACATGGCCAACGGCCAGTAGTGAAAATTGCTGGAAAAGAAGCAAGCAAAAGAAGCACACTTTCCATTTCATGATAATCCCCATTCTCATTTCTCTGTCTAAGTGTGGCAGGTGTCATTATCCTTGCGGCTCATATGCGAGTCTGGTGTAGCGCTGCTCCTTAATTAGAAATGCTAATGAGCTGAAGCTGAAAGAGGAGGAGGATGAGAGAGCTCGGGAGCAGCCAAAGCTACTTAGCGATGTTAGTGACACCTTCAAAAGTGATTCAACCGCAAAGAGGGAGAGCAAGGTGAACCCAAAACCCAGAGCTTTGTCTGTGTTTTTGTTCTTTTGTGACGCGATTAGCGCTGAAAACTTGATATCATCAGCATATCATCAGTGAGGTGGCACATGTGGGAAAACAGAGATGTGTCGTAGGAATTAGAGGATATTCAGGGAACTGGTTTAAAATAGGGATTATCTGGGAAAAGGGTATTTAGGAAACTAGTTTAAAATAAGGATTTTCTGAGACAAGGGCTTGAAAAATATGTTTTATATATTTTATTTTAAATAAATAATTGAAAAAGAAAAATAGAAATTCACACATTTCCAGTAAAATAAGTAAGTTAAAGCCCCTAAAAATTTAAATTCATCCTGACACTGCCTTTTGGTGGAATGGATTGAGCTCCTCAGATCCTTGGAGTGCCAAATAAGCCCTCATTGAGGTGCAGCCACAAGGACCCTCGTCATTTATTGGCCTTTAAAGCGGCGTCGAGTGCACTGGCTTCTTCAGTCGCTGTCTCTGTCTGTCTGTTTGTCCTGAATGTGGGTGTCCTTACTGTCTCTCTCTCTTTCTGTGTGTGTGGAGGTTTTTCGAGGTTTTTAATGTCGTGTTTATTTTGACATTTTCATTATGTGCGTTTCGTGTTTGTGTGTGTGCAAGGATTCCGTTCATTGTCTGCGTCTGGCTGCGTTTTTTATGGTTGCCTCCCCCCAACCCCCGCAGGATTCCCTTTTTGGCCTTCACTTGACGCTGTGAGCTGTGGCGAATCGCTTTTGTTTGGAGTCGAAAACCTCCGCTTTTTAATTATATTATTTTGAACCTTTAACCTGGAAATGTTAAAGTTTTCTTTGGGAGCAGGAGCCTTGCTTGCATTTGCAATGTGATTCTTAAAAGTTTCTCTCGAAGAGTTTGCCTATCGAGTGTCCTTTTTGGCGAAAAGTTTTTCTGTCTCTTTTGTTTTAATCAAACTTTGGCCAGTGGAAAACCCGCGCTTTTCCCCCAAAACTCTTTTCTTTTTTTTCTTTTTCAGCTTATAACTTTTCCCTGAGGTTAGAATTTCCACGCCATTTTCCTCTTTTGTATTGTAATTAAAATGCAGACGGCTGTCTCTCTGCTCTTTGCTTTTCTTATTTGCTATTTTACAATTCCTGAAATTCTTTTTATTTTCATTTTGAGTCTTCTGTGGCAATTATAAAGATATGCTCCAAATGAGAGTTCCATTCCAAGCGATTTCTCACTGCTGCGCGATAAAAATTACAGCAAACAAAAGAGGAGAAAATGAAAAATAAATAGGAAACAAAAAAAAAAAAATAGTAAAGAAAAAAATAGCAGAAAAAATAGAGAGCCTGCAAAAAGGCAAATTTAATTAGGTTCAACTGGTGTCTCCTCACCCCTTTTCTTGCCTTTTGTGGCGATCAATTGGTGGGTAAATGCAGCCGTTTGTTGCTCAGTTTGTTGACTCCCACTTGGCCCTACTCTTATCTGTTTTCCTACACTTTTCCCCCCTCACCACTTGGCTTTTCCCTCCCCCTGGGACTATTTGCACTTCGAAATGGAGGCCTGTCGTCCGACTATTTCTGTTGTTGACAGCACTTATCGCCGCCTGGAGCTGGAAAAAGTGTAGTTCGGTTGAGGTTCATTGATCCATGGACTCGATAAGAACTATGGAGTGTGGATTTAACCCTAGAAAATGCTAAGGAAAACTAGAAATTTAAGGAAAACTATTTGTTCTGGAAGGTAGCTTAGGTTGAATGCTAATTACTTTCTTAGGAAACATTAAGCTTATTTTTCTAGGCTTTAAATATATATTTTTTATATTTTTAAGACATTTTCCAAAGGGGTTTTTTGAAGTATAACATTAAATCAGTGTAGTTTTTTAGCAAACAAACTGAAAATGCAAGAAAAAATGTTCTGGGAATTTATAGAAATTTTCATTAACATTTTTATCATTTTTTAACGAGTAATTTTGAAATAAAACAATAAATTAGCATTATTTTATTAGCCACAAACGAAAAAATTAAAATTATTTACAAAGTAAATGTTTATTAAATTTAAATAAACATTTCCTCATATTTTACTTAAATTTTCTTTCATTTTCCAAAGAGTAACTTTAAAATAAATCATAAATCTTCCTCATTTTAAAAGCCACAAACTAAAAATTCAAGTAAATTTACATTAAAAATCTTCATAAAATGTATATCAACTCACTTAGCTTCTGACTAAGTATACCAATTTAAACAGTATTTATTATTATTTAATATATCAACGCTCTTTAGCCGCCGGGTTAAATTTCATTAAGTTAATCAGTCTCGCATGGCACATAACGCATACGCACCGTGCGCCAGTTGATAAGAAAGCTCCAGCAAGCAGGCAAGCAAGCAAACGGAGAAAAATAAATATAAACCCCCCAGTGTTTGCTGCTATATATACGAGAGCGATACATATGTTTGCTTGCCTTAAAGCATCAGGGGGGATTAAGTTAAGTGGAAGAAATTACACCAAAGAGGATACACTCTACGCTCTGCACGGTTTTTCCTTTTCCCCTTCGGGAAATGGCTTACAGTTCGTTTAGTTTTTCGGTTGCTAATGTCCTGGGGATTAAGTTCAAATCAAAGCAATGTACTGTGAATTTGTAAAATGAAAAAAAAAATGAAAAGAACTGGGAAGAAGAGTGCCTTAAAAAATAATTAAACAATTAAGTTCAATAAGAGGCTATGTCATAAAACTATTAACGGTCACCGCGCATGCATTTAAATTGCTTACTTAGCGTGGAAAATGCGGGGGGCGTGGATGCACGCAGGACACGCAGGATCCAATAACCATCAATGTCTGGCTCATGTCTGGGAGATGCCTTTGAAATTTGCTTTTCATATAAAAATAATTGTTATGCTCGGGAATAAAGTTTAAACTCGAGAGTCTGAGAGAGAGAGCAGCAAAAAAAAAAGGGAAAGGAGCCTCGCGGCAGGATGCAGTTCAATAAACTGTGCAAAAAGCATACTTCAAGGCGCTGGCAGAAAAATGAAATTGGAAATTGCATTTGTTTTTGTACATAAAGCTTCTTCTGCCAATCGAAGAAAGCCATTATGCCATAGCACATTGAACGCACGATAAATAACGAGACCCAAAGTCCAGGGTCCTGCGTCCTTCGTCCAGTCCAACAGCAGCAACAACAAAAGCAAATACAATTTATTTGCAAATTGATATTTAAAGGTCAGAAGAGGGATATTTTTCTGGCCAAGAGCATTTGGCTAATGGCTAAAAGCGAATGCAAAACAAAATAAAATTAAAATGCAAACATCAAGGATGAAGGATGAGTAGGAATTAAAATGAAAGGGAATCTCTTTTGGCAAGGACATCAAAAATATAAAAAAAAAACTTGGCTCACGCTAGGTCCTTGGTGTTTAAGGAAAAGTTTCTTGAACCCGCGAAAAGGAACGCCAGGCAGCTTATCAAAAACATTTCTTCTTCGACTGCGCCTAATGAAGTTATAACCCAGACACAAGCCCCGCGACTAGATATGCAAAGCTCCTTCTTTTCCCTGTAAACTTTTCACTCTTTCCCTGCGTTTTTGCTTATTTTATACATATACTTTTATTTTGCAATTGTGTCGCGCATTTGAATTAAGTGCAAATGACATGAGATTTTCCAAAAGGGGGGTTTGGGAAAACAATGCGAATAGCAGCTGCCTCTTAGGAGTTTCCCTGGACAAGCTTTTAAGCCACTTCACAGTTGTTGTACAACCAAGTGCAACGCAGGCTCCCCTCGGCTGCTCACTCTCTGCTTTTCCACAGGCTTTTCCCTTTGACTTGGCAGCAGCAGCAGCAGCGGGCACTCCTTTTGCTTGTTTTTCCTCCGCTGCAGTTTTCATTGTCTGTCTGGCTTGGTACTTTTTGAATTTATTGAAATGTTTGTTTGTCTGCCATGTTTGCTATATAGTTGTGTTGCCCGGGTTGCATTGTTGTTGGTGTTTCTATGAATATGCCACCAAACCCATATTAATTCTATGGAGTCCTCCTCTCTCTCTGTGTGCTTCTGAGGATCCTGCACATCTGCGCCTGGCGGTATGCTATGTTTTTCTTTCTATGCTGGAAAATTTTGAGAAATTGTAGGAGGGTATGCTGGTTTTAAGAGGTGAAAGAGTGTGAAAGCAGGAAGTTGTCTTGTGTTATTTTATTTTTTTCGGATACTAAAAACTATGTGGAAAGGTGAAAAATGTTCTACAAATTTAAAATCATTTTAAAATGTGTCTAAAAAAATTGAATAGAATTTTTTAGGCTACAAATTTGCTGTAAAAATTCTTTTCTTACATTTTGTAGCATACTTAGGTTCCATTTTAAATGATTTTAAAAATGTTTAAGACTTTAAAATGTTGAAACCTCAAATTTGTAATACTTTTTTAACATTTTAACTTTATGTTTTTAATATTTCCTCTTCTATTAATTAGTTTCTATACAAAAATATCTTGAAACTAGGTATTCCTCATTCGAATTCTTCTTTATTTACCATATTTCCCCCCTTAGCTTTGACTGCATTTTGTTGTCGCAAAATATTATTACTCCATTTCATTTATAAAAGTGCCCAAGCCCCTTCCTGAGGATTTTCCTTCCCCTCTCAATCCCTTTTGACTGCATTTTCATTGTCAGTGTCTTGTTCTGCAGTTTTGTATAGAGGAGAGACAGTATTGTTGCCATTGTCGGTGGCTTGTTGTCATTGGCTTTAACTCCTAATCCACAGGTCACATCTGGCCCATTGATCAAAGTGTCTCGCTGGGAGACAGCAAACTTATTTTTCTGCTGCTTAAATTAAGCACCTAGCACCGGGGCCACGCCCACGACAAAAGCTGTCAGCTTTTCCCGATGACAATTTTCAAATTTATTCTGCCATTTCTTTTGTCTCTCTTTTGGCAAGAGAAGAACGCCTACATGGGTTTTTGCTGCAAAAACCCCGAGGAAAAACCATTTAAACAGCAGACAATTTTTCAATTTCCCCACACACGCGCCCTGAGACAATTGACAATTGAGAATGATGGTTTTGCGGGTAAACAGTTTTTCCGGGTTAATAAAATAGTTTTTCTCCGCAATCAACGCCCACTGAACGATAATGAGGATTTTTCCCCCCGCCTTCTTCTAAAAAGGTAACCAAAAAAGGTAAAAGGAGGAGGCACAGCCATGTGTGTGAGTGTGTGTTTGCTCACTGTCTGCACAAACACTTGGCTGGCGGAGGGCAGAAACTCACAAAGGCGAATTGAAGAATATTAAGCAGTTTTATTAACTTTCAGGCATAAAGCTGAAAGCCAGGAAGAGTGGGCAAATGGAGACATTTTTCTTTGATGGTGGAAGGAGGTAGAAAATTCTTGAAGTGAAATATTTATGGCTGACATTTTTAATGGATTAACCAACAGCAGTGACTTCCTACTCCAAAAACAAATGCCATTTAATTTAATGTGTTTTTATATGAAAAGCAAAGCACTTTGAACCTCGAAACTAACGAGAATTAAATCGCATTGAATTGTAGTTTTTGCTTCAGGCCCCCATTGTCTGTCTTTTGGGGTGTGGCCTCAACCTTTTTGATTTGTGGCTCTGGCATAGAGTTTTGGGTGTTGTTGTTGTTGATATTTATGGGCGCGCGGAAAAGGAAATGCTGCCTGATTTATGCCAAAGGATGTGACAACTCAATGGCTTCATTAGTGCTAGGTCCTGCCTGAAAGACAGAGAGTCCTAGGACCTAGCTAGGAGTTTATTGCACTTCGACTTTTGACTTTTTGCGGGGTTCGCGCGTACATGAAAAGTTTTATTCTCCTAACAATAATCTTGAAATTCGGCAATAATAATAATTTCATGCTTATAATTTGTGTGGAGCTGTGCTGCTGCGGTTTTTGGCCAAAAAACTTTGCACACGCCATTCTCATAAATTATGTGAAGAGCAAGACAGACACAGAGTCCTCAATCCTTTGCTCCTGCAACTTGAGTTCATTCTCTTTTTTTTTTGGGGGGGAAAACGCTGGAGTTCAACAGAACCGAGAAGAGCTGAACTCGAGAAATTAGCAAATCGTCACGTAGCCAACATGAAAATGCGAAATATTTATGACACGAGACAGAGAAATCAAATTCAAGGGGATTTTTAACAAAAAGATTAAATAAAAATTGAATTAATAATAAAATACTTAAAATGCAAAGCCTTGAAAATTGTATAATTAAAGCTTAAAGCTTGAGAAAGAAGTTAGATTTAAAATTAAAATAAAACTTTGTAAGAACTTCTTGTACCTAATTTCTTTCTGTGCCTTAAAAATCCAAAGAAAACCCTGTCGAAAGCCCCTGCCAGGACTATGATGAAATGTACTACACATGTGCGTCTGCATTCCTTTATTATTTCTTGTGTATTTTTTTTTTGTTTTCCTTTTTTGGCCATGTAAGAAGGCGGCGAAGAGAAGCATTATTGCTGCAGTTGCCTGTGCTATCTGGGTTATATTGTTATCGTCCGTAATCCCAGACGAGCACAGGACTCACACCCCGGGCCTCAGGATCAACATGGTCTCCTTGAGCAATCAACTTAATTGCTTTAGCAACTCACCCTTCAACGAGGATGAGGACAAGGACTCTAGACTCCCACTCCGACTCCGAGTCCTTTTGTTTAATGAGTGAAAATTGTGCCTCGTATCGCTTACCCAGGCAAAAGTGAATACCGAAAGCAAACATTCATTAATCGAATCTCTGTTGTTAAGAGTTGATTTTATTGTTGCCAAGATTTATGAGCTTTTGGTGCCCAAGAAGTTGGCAAACAAAAACACTGCCAAGGGAAAACAAAGACAATTGCAATGGGCCCAACGTGCAAATATTAATTTGTTGATTATTTTAGCCAAGAGTTTTGCTGTTGTTGTCATCTGAGTTCTAAGCAAATATTAGCACGAGTTGCCAAAGGGGATTTCCTCTCATCATCCCCCACCTTTGCTGGCATATTAAAAGTGCATTAAACTTGCTGCTGCTGTCCCAGAGAAAGACATTCCTTTAGCTGCAATTGATTGGTTCTACGTGTCCTTTGGCCTTAATTTCGTTACACTCACTAAATTATTCACCTGCTGTCCATACTATATAAACTATATATATTCGAGTCTGAGTGCTGTTATTCCGTCTGGTCAGGTGCCTGCCGCCGGTTTTGGACCTTCACAAATTACCCCAAAACAGAGTCACAAATATATTCCCTCATCATTGGGTTAGTTGGCTTTGATTGGCGGCGATGGCCTCTGAAATAACTATTCCCACCTTAGCCATATTTCGTGTATCCTTTCAACACCTTCTTTTTTTTTTTTTGCCTTTTTGACGGCTTTATTACCAATTGGAGTGTGAGGCTCCTCTGCCGCCGGCTCGCCATATTGATTATCGATTTGGGAATTGGCCTGGACTGCCTGCTAGCTAGCTGCCTGGTTGGACTTAACTTGGCTTAGATGGTTACCTGGCTGTGTGAGTGTGTGCATTCAATTTGGGCAACGTGTTAGCCACTTTGGCTTAGACAACCAAGCTGAGGAGCTGCTTTTGTTTTTTTTTTTTATTTCGTTTGTTGTGCCGGCACGTTTGGATTTTATGGTTCATTTGTTGGCGCTTAGACGCTAGCTGGTTGCTTCGTTTAGTCCCTCGGCAGACATATATTGGAAATGTTCATTGGACACACACACACCTCTGGGCAGAAGAGGGAACCACTGTGTGTTGGTGGTTCAGTGGCTTTATATTATAGGAAAAGATAAAGAGGGGTAACGAACTTATGCTTATTTTGCATTTTAAATATTTTATTTTTGGGTTCAAGGAAGTGGGAAGATTTAAAGGTATTTTTAATACGAAAATTCAGAAATTTTCATCTTAAAAATACCTTTAAAGACATATTTAGTTAATGGAAGAGAATCTATAAATATAATTTGTTTATCTTAAGCTACCTCGACTTATCTCTAATTTTTCCTTATTTTTTTGCCTTCTTTCCAGATCGAAGACGAGGGCAACCATGGCAATGATGAGACCCGGCTCTTTATCCTCTCCTCGCTGGCCCAATCCCAGATGAGCCGCGTGGCCTGCATTTTGTGCGAGGAGCCGCTGCTTGTGTTCGATCGCTATCCATTGGTCGATGGCTCCTTCTTCCTCAGTCCCAAGCAGCATTCCAGCGGCTGCATTGAGGTGAGTAACGACAGGCACTGCAAGAAAAAATATTTAAAATAAATTAAAACAGAGGGAAATTTGTAAAATGTCTATGAGAAGTTATAACAGAGGTTAAATTATAGCCACCATACTTTGTAGAAATATTTTTTAGCTCTTAAAGTAATTTTTAAACTTTTATTAAAGTTTCCCTTTAAAAACTCATCAGTATTCAGTTTTTCCTAACAATTTAATCTAGATCCTTCTTATATCAAAATTATTTCCAGTGCAGCCTCATCATTTATAAAACCGTCAAATGTGCTCCACTCCTCCACTCACTCCCCCACTCCCACTCGCTTGGCAACCTTTCCGCTTTCACTCGCCCACGTGGCTCCAAAGAACTTTCAGCTGCAATTAGCGGGACGAGCTTGCAGCTCCACCTTTTCGGGTGGACGGGGACTCCACCTTTCCATGTCTCCGTTTACCCAAACCCACTGCCACCGCCACCGCCACTCCCATTGGGCTGTTGGGATGTCTGCTGTCCCCGCAATTTATGACCCATTTAAGTCGGCGTAATTACGCCAGGGAAGAGTTGGGAAAACTGCACATTGCACATTTTGTATTTTGCATTTTGTGTCTGCAAAGCAAAGAAAAAAAAAAAGGGGGGAAACTGCTGCACGCACGACCTACGCTTTCATGGGCTTATTTTCCCTGCTTTCCTCTGCAACTGCAACTCCTCTGTGGGCTTTAATTTAAGCCTGGATTTATAATTCATTGCCAGCTGCTGCTGCTGCCTTTGGAATTGGCTCTTTTGTGCCTTTCTGTTGGCTTCTCCTCCCTTGACTTTGACTTGGACTCGAGTCTGCTCTGCCGGCCTTTTTGTTCGTGGGCGGTGGCGGCTTCAGTCTCGTCTCCTGGACAAGTTTATGCATTTTGCATTTTATTTGAAATTATTATGTCGCGTCGCAATGGCAGGGCCTTGCTCCTCCTTCTCCTAGCTGCAGCTCCTTCTCTCCCTTTGCCTTTTGTCAGGCATGCAAGAATGCGCTCAATTCTTGGGTCTTGCCGAGGGGAGAGGTCCCCGCTTTATTCTTTGCCCTTTGACACAAGTGGAAAAGTGGAAAATCAGAAAGCTGATACCCTAACAAAAGGCAGTTTATTTGCTTTGTGGGGTTTGTAAGGGTATTTAACTAGTGAAAAATCATAAAATCAACTTTGGTTAGTATTCGCTTTCAGTTTGCAATGGTTTTTCTTTAAATACTTGGTAATAAAAGGGGAATTTATGATGGTTAGTAAATATAAATGTGAAATTTATAGACATTTATGGGTAATATTTGGATTTAAAAAGAGTTTTTTAACTAGCAAAGTTTGTTTTCCTTGTTTTATATCCTTAGAAGTCTATAATCAAACAGAAAACTTTAATATTTATCATTTGCAATCATTTTTCAATTGTTAAATGCTTAGATAAAACCCAAACTTCATACCTAAAATACATTTTTCCCCAAGTGTATTTCAGGGTCTTAGAATTTATTCTTTTTCCTGCCATAATTTCTCATTGTATGTCTGAGAGACCCCGAGGCTCCTGCTTGAATTATGCGGCTGGTTCCTGCCCCCTTTTTAGCCTTTTGTCTGCACCTTTTTACAACGCTTCCGCTTTTTCGACTTTCGACTCTTTTTGCAGGTGAAATACGAGGGACGCACTCTCTACTTGACCTGTGTTTGCATGAGTTGCCTGGACGGAACCTCCAGCAATCGCGTCATCAACTGCAGGTAAGGATCTCGCAGGAAGGAAATGAGGGGGGGAAATGGATATTTGAATGATAAATAACCTTAACTTTTTGCGTTTCCCCCCAAAACAGATTCTGCAAGGAGCCGTGGGATGGCTCCAGTTTGGTCCTGGGCACCATGTATGCATATGATATCTTTGCGGCCATGCCCTGCTGTGCCGAGAGGTTCAAGGTGAGTTGGAAATAATAATAATTAATAAATATTAAGCTTTAAAATCTACATTTTAAATGTTATTCCTTCAAGTTTTAGGTTTTACTTTAATTTCATTTGTCTTTTCCCCTTCTCTATTCTCCCATTTCAGTGCAATAACTGCTTCAAGATGCTTATGCATCCACAGCAGCGTCTTAGCTTCTACAGTGATTACTCGCATGGCGTGACCTGTCCGTATTGCAACACCCAGGATACGCATTTCGTAAAGCCACTGAGCTTCTGCTATGCCAAGAACACCGTGCCGATTGCATCGACACGGCTGCCAACGCTCGCATAACATGAGGCCCCGTTGGAGTCGCCCGTAGGTACAGCAACAGGCGCCGCTGCCATTCAGGCGCCAGGTGCCCAGGGCGCTTCAACGGCCTCCGGATCCGGATCAACAGCGAACGGATCCAGCTCCATCAAGATGCAGGCCAAGCAGCAGCTTTACAATGCCGCCATTGATTATTCGGCGCCGCTGCAGCAGCAAATAAATCCGGACTTGATAGGAGCACATCCTCATGCCCAGCAGCATCAGCAGCAAGGGCGACAGCAGCAACAGCAGCAGCCGCAGCAGCAGCAGCAGCCTGCTCAGCAGCAACATCAGACGCAGCAACAGCAGCAGCAACATCAGCCACAGCAGCAGCAGCCGCAGCAACATCAGCCTGTGGCCGCCACTTTCCAGAGAAACAACTACCAGCAGCAGCAGGCCAATAAAACCATTAACATGATGGCCATGGCAGATGCGATGAGCAAGTATCAACAGCAACAGCAGCAGCAGCAAAGACAACATCAGAAAGTCCCCGGAGCAGGACCAGGACTCGAGAGCCTTCTACTGACCAACACAACAACAGCAAACAGCATCAGCAGCAGCAGCAGTATTAGTAACTTAATCATTAGCCATAATTCAGCAGCAGCCAGCAGCGGCGGCGGCAACAAGATGCAGTCCAATTGGGGCCAAAGCGATGCCATCTCAGCCCTGTGGGGCTGCTCCAGCAGCAGCAGTGGCTGCTCTTCGGGCAGCGGATCACAGCCCTCGCTAAGTCCCACGGTGAGCAATCATGGCAACGACACCTCCAAAATGATGTTGTGGAATAGCCAAGGAGCAGCAGCAGCGGCTTCACTCAGGGATCAACATCAACAGCAGCAGGCGCTACAGCAGCCGCCGCTACAGCAGCCGCAGCACCATCATCAGTCGCAGCCACATCAGCCACATGCCGCCTCACCGACAGCCTCGCTGACCAGTTCCAGTTCCTCCTCGAATGGATGGAGCGGTGCCTCGCATTACGGCAAGCCGAATATCTGGGAGCTGCCGGGTCAGCAGCAGCAGCAGGCAGGACCAAGGACCAATCTAAACAGTCACCACGACATCTTCACCGATCTCCTGTGCAACCTGAACATTAATCAGGATCAGCAGGCCAAAACCGATACCTCCGATGTTAGCTCGAACTCCTCCTCATCGGCGGGAGAGCTTCTTGAGGCGGCCAATATCTGGGGACGACCGCTGTATGGCAATCAGCTGTTCCAGGAGGCGGAGGTGGTGGCCAGTGGCGGTGGCGCCGCCTGCATGCAGCTCTTCAACGATTATCTCAACATGAACTAGGATCGCATTTTATTACTTTTAGCTAAAATTTAACAACAAAAAGGAGAAGAGTGTTTAGTTTTTTTTAAATAATATGATTTTTTATGTATACCACCACCCTCAAACACACACACACAAACACATAAACATAAACAATAATAAGAACACCGAGAGAAAAACCATGCAAAACTAAAAACAAATTTCTTGTTATTTTTTTGTTGAGTTTTTTTTTATTTAGATTTTTTTTATTTACACAAAACACACACCTAACTACACCTATCTACCTAAAAAAAAAGAAGCAAAGCAAGAAAGCAATGATTTTTTATTTTTTTAAATCAAATTTTTTTATACATTTTACAAAAAACAAAACAAAAACCAAGCAAAATGTAAAAGCAAAAAAAAAAATGTAGAAGGTAGTAACGAAGATGAAGATGAAACATTTACATCACGACGAGGGAAACACTTTTATTTAGCATAAATTGAAGGCAGGGCATTATAAATTGTTTAAACAAATCATAATAATTGCTGTGCTGCTCAATAACACACACAAAAAGAAAGCAAAAAGGGAGTCAAAAGGATAAAAAGTAGAAGTTAGGAGTAGACGAGAGAGAGAGGAAAGCGAGATAAATGGGGAGAACCTATGAAACATTTGCTACAATTCAATAATTATATCCCTATAAATGGTGGCGAGTCCTTAGCACTCCCCACTGTCCTTTTAGGCTTAGTAGGTTTTAAGATCGATTTTTCTAAATTGTAAAAAAATGGTATGCAAGCAAACATCCAAAAAATTTAAATAGAGCGGTTCAATGTTTCCTGTTTTTGTATTTATATATTCCCTGCACCGAAAAGTCACCAAATCCCCTGAGAAAATCCTCACCCTTTCTTTATTTCGAATTTTCTGCATTTTCTTGAATCTGAAACTGTGAAGTTTTTAATAAAATTGAAAATAAAAACCCCTTTGATAATCCATCTGTGAAAGAGATTTAAAATCCTTTTATTTTCTTTCAAAATCTGTGAAGTTTTTTAATGAAATTAAAAGTAAAACCCCAAATTGATAGTTCCCCAACTGTGAAACCCAGTTTAGGCAAGCTAAACACCCAAAAACTGTGTTAAATTTTTCAGCTTGTTTTATTTTGATTTCCCATTTTTTAAACTCTGTGAAAACTTTAATAAAATTGAAAGTAAAACCCCCTTTGATATGTCCCCATCTGTGAAAGGAAGTTTAGGCAACCTAAACCTTAAAACTAACCACTCAAAACTGTATTAGATTTTCCATTTTCCGTTCTCTTGATTTTCCAGTTTTATAATCTGTGAAAATTTTAATAAAATTAAAATTAAAATGCCTCTCTTGTCTCTGTGAAAATTTAAATAATATTTAAAGTAAAATTCCTGTCTTGTCTCTGTGAAAATTTAAATAAGATTTAAATTAAAGCCCCCCTTGATATGTCCCCATCTGTGAAAGGCAGTTTAAAACTAACCACTCAAAACTGTGTTAGATTATCCACTTTCCGTTCTCTTGATTTTCCAGTTTTTAATAAAATTAAAATCCCTGTCTTGTCTGTGTGAAAATTTAAATAAAATTTAAAGTAAAGCCCCCCTTTGATATGTCCCCATCTGTGAAAGGCAATTTAACCACTCAAAACTGTGTTAGATTTTTCACTTTCCGTTCTCTTGACTTTCCATTTAAAGACTCTGTGAAAATTTAAATAAAATTTAAAGTAAAATCCTTCTCTTTTCTCTGTGAAAATTTAAATAAAATTTAAAGTAAAATCACTGTCTTGTCTCTGTGAAAATTTTAATAAACTTAAAACTAAAATCCCCTTCTTCTTTCTGTGAAAATTTAAATAAAATTTAAAGTAAAGCCCCCCTATAATATGTCCCCATCTGTGAAAGGCAGTTTAGGCAACCTAAACCTTAAAAACTAAACACTCAAAACTGTGTTAGATTTTGTATTTTCTTTTCCTCTGATTTCCCATTTTTAAACCCTGTGAAATTTTAATTAAATTAAAATTAAAATCCCCTGATATGTAAACCCTGTGAAAAGGATTTAACCCGAAAAAAAAATCAGCAGAAACTGTGTTAGTTGGCCTCCAATCCCTAATGCGTTCGATACGAACTTTAAAGTTTAGAATTCTGTAAGTGTTTCGTCAAATCATCTGTGAGAAGAGTAAATGGGTTTTCCCCAATTGGTTTTCCCCCTTCGGAAAAGCAATTATTAGAGGGAAAACCCAAAGCTCATTTAACCAACTTCACTGTGAGTGTTCGAAACGAACAACATTTTTATAAAAAATTCTAAAAATAAAATAAAACCCCAGCTCCAAATTGTGAATAGGCCAGGCCCCTTCCCAAAAAGGAAAATCCTTGTGAAAATCCTGTTGCAAACAAACATTTTCTGAAAATGTCTAAAAGCCAATGCAAAGACAGCCAAAACTGTGACCAACCCCGATAAATGCTCAGCCCCTGTGAACATTGAAAATGTATTTTTGTATTTCTGTGAGTTGCTGTTCGAAAGGAACGAATTTTTGAGAAAAATTTAAAACCCGAAAGCACATGTGAATGCGTTTAGATAATAAGCAAGTCTGTCTTTCTGTCAGTTTATGATTATTTTGATGGAGTTTTTATTTTCCACTCTTTTTGATTTATGTTTTTTTTCTATCCTCTGTGAATGCTCTTTTAAATACCCTGAAAAATACCCTTTATTTGGTGACTTTCGGTGAGGGTTCCTTCTTGAGGGATCTATGATCTATGCATATGCTGACCTTTCTTTAAAAATATTAATAATAATAATGGATAGCCGTCTCTGTTTTTTTTCTTGGGCATTTATTATTGCCGCCATTTACATACCAAATATTTAATAAATGTTAATTTAAAGGACACAAGTTTTATCAGAAGGCGTGATACTGAGTAATAGAAAAAGGATTTAGTTTTTTTTGCATAAACACACACACACACAAACACCTAACCAACCTACCAATAACGAGAGGACTTTGTTATGCATACGTTTATAGAGATACCGTTAAGTTAACTATAACCTACGAACCTAAACCTAAACCTAAACCTAATCCTAAACCTAAATTTAATAGAAACTAAACGACAAGCGACACTTTTTTGGCATTTACTTGAGAGGATTATATATAATATAAGTTTGGCACACAATTTATATATAATTTTCGTCTAAATTTAAGGTTTTAATCTAACTAGAAGAGGAGAGTGTGATGGAAGTGAACTTATTTTATAGGAAACCAAACCCCCTACACACACACACAACATGACACAACAATTAACACAAGCAGCATATATAGTTATATAGATATTTAATTGGTAATAAGTTCTATGCAAGCCGCACCACCAACTACTATGTAAGTCAGCCCCGTGTTTTAGTTTGATTTCAGTGTTTTTTGTTTTTAGTTAAATGTGCTAGGATGATGCGCAGTCGATAAACCACAACAAAACTTATGCCCACCTCAGCCACCAAGAAGAAAAACGATAAAGTATATAGAACAGAGATCCCTGGAACAGTAATAAATATAAAATAATAAATAATAATAGTCAGACTTCCGATCACAACTAAACTAACTCTTAAATGAAGGAGAAGTAGAGGCGTCCTGGCAAGGACGAGGCGATAGCAGAGTAAAACACATTAGCAAAAATCAATAACAAATAATAAAAAGATAACAAATAACAAACTAATAACAATGTTTTCTAAACTATGATAAATCAAGGCAAAATATATAAAAAATATAAATATATCTTTTTATTTGTGGTATTTATTTGACGATCTTCTTTCACAAACAAATTTATTATAATTGTAATTTTTGTTTTTAACTTAAATTTAGACACACTTAGCACACTTATGTTTATGCCTCATTCGTAATGTGTAATATATATTTTATGTATACTTTGTACCTTCTTATGTTATACACCCGACTTCATCCCTCGCCCAGTGCTCCCCCTTTCCACTTTCACCCCTCCTCCCCCCTCTCTGTCTCTCTCCTACACACACACACATTTTGGCAATTCAATTTGAATGTCTACTTTTAATGTAATTTAGTTGAATATTTTAGTTGATTTTTATTATTATTATTATTCGTACTCCGTTCACTGTGCTATGTGAATGGGCCACTAAATAAATTTAATTGTATTTCAATAAAAAAAACAAAACAAAACAAAAAAATACATAAAAACAAACATTGAAAAAGGACAAAAATTACTTTACTTTCTACTATTATTATTACTACAATTAATATTGAATTTTTGTTGAATTTTCAAATGATTAAATGAAATATTTTTAATAATTTGCGTTCTGTATTTTTATTTGATTTCTTTTTGGTTTGCAAAACTGCTGCATTGATTGAAAAATATAAAAAAAAACCCACGATAAATATTTTAAAAAGGATAACAAATTAAATGCCGGACGACAAACTGCCGACTAGGAAGAAGGAGAAACCAAGGAAGATCTTTGAGCTAGTTCCAGCTTCCTCCGATCGCGACTTAGTTTAGCATTTAGCAGCTACCTCAGTTAGTCACATCTACAACACACACTCACATATATAGGAAGTTAATCACACTGAAGTACATAATTACTCGACGTAGGAACATGTTAATCGCAGCTTAAACAGATAGCTTAGAACCGGACTTCCCCTGCTCCTCCCCTTCCCGCCTGAATTTGAGTCCTTTTGTTTGATCCTTAGCAAACTTGATTGCTTACTGAGTTACCTGTCTGTTCTTCCCCCAAAAAAAGCACTAAATCAATTTCTTAGTTGAATTTTAAGTTGAAAGCGCAGAAGAGCAGCCTGAGAGAGAGAAGTAGAAAGTGAAAAGTGAAAGCGTTGTGTAGTCGAATTTTTGTTCACGTTTGTTCTCTGTTAAGTTGAAGATTTCATGCCAAAGTACAAACCTTAAATCAATTCTTCTTCGTAATTCTTCTTAAACTAATTAAAAACATCCCTAAACCCCTTAATCCCCGCCCCAGTTTTATGATCCCAACAACCTAAGTTCGCTTGAGAGAGGGCTGCACACTACTTGTTTAGCAACTAAGTGTATTTAAATATTAATATTTAAACGAGTCAAGAAGAAACACATATGCGATCTTCAATCGAAAAAGGATAACGAAATCGAGAAATTGAAATGGAAATTGATATCCCCCGTAGGAGACTTTATTTGCGGCATTTTTGCACAGGTTTTGCTAGAAACGAATTTGGTTTACTTGCGAGCGATTAATGGACTCGTCCTCGTACATTCGTATTCGTATTCGTCGTATTGCTATTATTGGTATTATATTTGTATTGAATATTGTATTGGAATTATCCCTATAGAGTATAGAGTGTAGCATTAAGCATTAAGCGAGTGCAGAGAGAGAGCCGACGAACCGCTGGTTAAGTGGACCAACAGTCGGTTGATCCCCGGGTTGCCCCTATAACTAATGTAGGAGTAAAAACTGGAGTGTTGAGCAAGCAATACGAGCGAAGGCCCCACAAGGCAGCCATCATTAACTGCGGAAGCCCCAACTCGCGAAAAAATCTCATCTTTTTTGATTTAGCTAATAGGTTACATAGGCTTACAAGTAGGAAACACAAAACTACACTACACTGCAACACCAGGGGAATGTCTATATATATATATGGGCTTTCCCTCTATATACAATATATCTCTCTATATATATTATATATCTTTTTTGAGGCGCACTCGTGCTGATGATGGAGTATGAATTGTCGAACAATCGTTGCCATATTTATTTCGCTATAAGTCACCAGTCCAAGTCGTGTCTATGTGTTGTACTTAGGTTTTAGCAGTGCCCAAACACACACACACTTTACACACACACACTACACACACAGTTCGTTTTAACTTGTAACCCTCGATGTTGTGTTTTGTTCTCTGTAGGCTCATATATTACCCTAGACTAGAGTTAGTTTAAGCTTCATTAAAATATATATATTTAGGGATAGCATTAGCGATAGCCGATAACCGAAGGACTGATCCTGTGCGAGTGTGTGTCGATATTTTGATGATATGATGATTGTGATGAGCAACAGCGACTGACTGACTGATGAAATCTGATGATGAATAAATCTCCAATACGTAGAGAGACAGTGATCCGTATCCGTAGGGGGAATAAGTACTACATACTTACTATATATAGAGAACATCCAAGCAATTTCAGGTATGCGAACTAATCAAGAAGAATTCAAGGACTTCCAGCGAACACAGAGACTAACTACGAAGCAAACAAAAGCAAACAGAACTCTCTACCTCATTGTTGAAACGTTTGTAGCCGAGTGTGTGGCTCTTTAGCACCCGACAATACCTCAGATGCAGAACCAAAAAAAGAAGATAGGAAAAGATAGGTGGGGCAGTAAAGGAATCAGAAGAGATGAAGGACTTGCAGTGTAAATTTGAATACGTATTACTTGTAATTAATAAAACAGCATTCAAAGGATCATCTCCATCTCCATCTCCATGTCATGTCATCTCATCTCCAGTCAAACAACAACATAACACACGCACACACACATCGCCACAGTCTAAGGACACACAGGACTCAGGACCCAACTCGAATCATTGCATTCCATTTTAGAGTTAGTCACGCGCAAGAAGACAACACCAAAAACAAACAAACAAACAAATCGAATCGAATCAAATCATTCATTCCACTCGAATCATTCGAATCGCACTCATTCTAGGCTAAGCATCTACTCCCAGGACAGCCACAAAAACTAGTTGATAAGCAAAGAACATTGGCATTACAAACATATAACTTAGGTTTTACAATCATTTTGCACACACTTTAATTTGCATTTGGATTCACTTGATTTCCAATTCAAAAAGAGCTCCCCGATATGTGATATTTAATTCGTAATTGCAAAATCGAAATTGAATTTGAATTTGAAATTGAAATTGAAATTGGAAGGAAAGGCAAAGGATAAACTCAACATCTGTGAGCATTGGCTTAGCAATTAAGTTCGAAAGAGTCTTAAGGTTATATAATACTTGTATTTGGATTTTCGGATAAGGAACACCAACTGTGAGAGCATTAAAGATGATCTGAAATCAAATGAAATTTAAGGAAATGATATGTGGTATATTTTTTGGCTTGAAAATTTGTAAAATTCGCATAGGAATCGAATTCGATCGTCTCTATTTTGGATATTGTACTTCGGTAAGCTTAGGTTTAGTTGTTTCCAAAGGCAAAAAACAATCAAGCACTTTTCACACCCAAAACAACACACTCATAACTGTGACAAAATTTATATACACACAATCTGGCGTTCTGCATAAAATTCCCCTAAGTTTAATCAAAATTAAAATAAAAACAAAAAGCTAAAAAAAAATGGAAAACTAAAGAAATGCAAACAGTTTTGTGGCTGCTTCGAAGAAAGAAAAATAAAATAAAATAAAATTAAGTTAATCCACTCGCTAAGTAGTTTCGCTTTGGGTCCCCTAAGGACTCTCAGGCATAGGACTCTAAGCTCTAGGCTAAGCACGCTTCCCAACTAGCCCTCCTTGGAAATCCACAAAAAAGGATCAAGGGGCGGCACTCATTATACTCACTCTCTAAAAAACAAAACACTCATAAACACACACACACTCACACGAATACAAATTAATGGAATAATTACCTCAGATTAGAATTTTTCTAGTTTAATTCTTACAAATATACATATAAATGTTAAATGACGGAAAAAACTAACGAAAATATTATGAAAATCACTTATACACTCCACAAAAAAAAAAGAAAGTTTAAAAACGAAACGAGCATTTTTTTAATGGCGAGTTATGAGAAATTTTAATAGTAAAATTCAAGAGCAATTTATTATACAATGGCAACAACAACCACAACAAAATACCAAGTAATACCTAAATACATCAAAAAATGCATGCATCTCAACTATAAAGAACTAAACTAAATTAAATTTAAAACTAAAACTAAAGCAAACATTTTAAACGATTCCCCCACAACATGCAACCGATTAAATATTATATATTTAGAGTACAGCCCCCGCATTTATATAATTACTCAAATATGATATATCTACCAAGAATCGCTGCCAAATATCGAAGCTGCCACGCCCACAGAAATTCCCAAAAAAAATAAAAAATAAAACATTAAAATCCCAGCTCAACAGCCGCCATAAAAAACGAGGGGAGTTTACCTTTAATGTAGGGACTTTATACATGTATATCTTTTATCGTATATTGATCTTGGCTATTATTATTGCATTATTACGCATACGCACTGCGAGTATCGTATATCGTAAATCGTAAATCGTATATCGTATATCGAGTATCTATTATATATGGCATATATTGTATATGAAGTTTTCATTGTACTATTTAATAATCTATTGGATTGAATTGATCCTTGTATGTTTCGTTATAAGTATTTCATACCCATTACACACTCATACTCATACTCACTCACACACACACACACACCAACACACTGGCCCTGGATATCCTGTTGATTTTTTTTGTTTTTAGGGTAGGCGGGACGGCTTCCTAGATCCTGCGGCGTGGGCGTGGTCGCGTCTACTCACATAGATGAATTTCTGCTGCTCAGGTAAAGGCGTTGACCACGCCTCGCCCGGCTAAAGGACTTGCCCATCACCCCCGCCATCTCCTTTCAATGGAATCAGAATAACACAGGATGTCAGGATGTCAAGGATTTTGTGTTAGAATTCCGTTTGTTTAGTTAAACTAGAATTTCGTCTCTTTCGCAACTCGAAAAAAACTCACTCAAGATTTAAGATCTTTCAAGTGGAAATGGAAAATAAAGGATAATTTATTAAAGTCCTGCCATTTCTACGCCCCCCACCAGAGCGAGCAAAAAGAGTCGAAGGAGCACGAAAAGGATTAGAGGAGCCATAGTGGAATTTTGTTTAAGTTTTTTGTTTCGTTTCTATTATTGAAAAGGAAATTTATGCAAATAATAAGATAATAATATTAAACAAAGTACACTTTACCTTATTTAGATGCAATGAAACTTTAATTCCTTGAATTAGTCAAATTTGATTTTGGACCTGAACAAAAACAAAATACAAAACAAATTAAAAAAAAAACACAAAAAATACAATTACATTTGTAAAGAAATCAAACAAATACTTGCTAAAAAACAAAAATAGACAAATGTGCCGACGGAACGGGAAGAAAGTGTAAGGCGAAGGATCTGAGAAAAGAAAACCGGAAACGCCATTTTCCCCGCCCCGTTTGGCACTCCTCCATTTTGGATTTTGCGTTAAACAAAGCAAACAAAAAGCGAATATGAATATTTATTGTATCTCCTACTAAAAGCGAGCATCCTTTGATTTCCTTGTTGAAAACTAAAGCAAATATACAAAGCGTCGAGCCAGCGGAGAGAAATTACAAAGATAACATTGAAAGATACAAAAACATGAACCTCAGCACTCCTGCATCCTACACAAAATATAATGAAAATGCAAAAAAATGATAACCCTAAATAAATCCTAGCGAATCAAACGAAGAAAGCAGAAGGCAGAGAGTGGAGAAAGCTAAGAAGAAAGCGAAGCCGTAGAGAAAGTCAACGCAGAAGCAAAAGTAAATGCAAAAGAGCCCCTCCCCCTTTTCGAAAGTACAAATTGTTTTTATTGTGAGAGGATCTTTTATCGAAACAAAGTTGAATGGAAGGATGATCAATATTCAATATTCAAGAATATTGATCAGTTGGCAGGCAGAGTCTGAGGAGCACATCGCGAATTCTGTTCGATCCATAGTTTCAGCCCAACTTTGCTTCCGAAAAACAAAAAAAAGAACACCAACCGAAAACCCAAAAACCCCAAAAAGAAAGGCTTACCAAAAATAACTTGTGTAAAACTAATAATTAACCCAGTAGACGCTTATCAAATATCGTTTATTGATAACAGCAGCAATAATCATTTGCCAGCCTCTCTCTAAGCTAGCACACACACACCACACACATCATACACTCTCTCATCCACATTCATTCACACTCATCATTGGCATATATTAAATCATTAAATTAACAAAAACTAAAAGTAACAAAAAAAATATAAAAAATAAAATATAATTCTAGACACTCACTCACACACAAACATAAACAAACATATATTGTACTCCCCAACATTTAGCACTTAACACATTCATTCATACATAAATCACTCATGATATGCATATTTGTCTCTATTTATAAAGAATAATAATAATAATAATAAACTAATAATATACGAAATATGTAACATTTACTATGTACTACCTTATGAATCGATAACACTTCTAATTATATACCTAAAAATATAAAATATATATATATATTTTGTATAAGCGATCGGGTTGGATCCTCGATCCAGCAGACTCTCAAAGAATCCAAAGAATATTTCAATAAAGCGCGACCATTGTCGCTTATAATCATCAAGAACCCAAAACAATGGATACTTTATTTATTTTTGTGGAATGTTTAATTGTTGAGTAAGTATTAGGGATACTTAAGGATATTTGCACATCGGCAACGATCTCTCCTATTTTTTAATTAGAAGAATTGCAGCTAAATTAACTAAGAAAAATATAATGAAAAATGTTTTAGAGATATAAAATATCAAACGTTTTTTCCAGTTGGAAATCTGATTAATTTTTTATTTAATTTAATAGGGACATTTTTTATTATCTAAGCAATCATAGGTTCTTAGCTTTTGTACGTTTTAGTCGTATCTTTGCTTCTTTTTTCACATGAATTAAATAAATATTATTATACTATAATAAAATAATATTTATATATTTAATTTGAAAAAAGTTCCATTTGTAATATATTAATTTTATTTACTTTTAAAGATAGACTTGAATGCACAACAAAATGTAATACATTTATTCCCATTTCATTTCTTTAAAAGAAAATGCAAAAAACTGATTAAAAATGAGTAATTAAATTCCTTAAATATTTAGGCACCTCTGTTAAAATTCTTAGTTTTTTCCAAGGCTATTCTGACCTTAAGTTTTCTCATTTTCGTAAGTGGCTGACTTTGATTGACAAATGCCAACCGATAAGTGCCCCCTTGGGGACTAAATCACTTTTGTTTCAGGGGTGGTAAATGGGTAAATCGGATCCCATTCCTTTATCCTAATAATCGGGGCTTAGGTCCCAGGTCCAGCTGTGGCAGTTCAATTAGCGTCTTCCAAGCAGCCACCAAATGTACCTGCCTGGCTTTCTAATTAACTTTGGCTTGGAGGGAGGCATGAAGAGGGGTTTGGGGCGGTGGCTTTGGCTTTGGCTTAGCCGCAGCTGCACCATGTTCGCTGTTAGCTGTTCGCTGAGTGGCAATATGGAATCCAATTTCAGTGCGGCAACAAAATTGCACTCGAACGGAGTCTGGCACATACAATGTACAAATTCAATTGCAACTAATGCACTTCATGCGTCTTCCGAGGCAACCTTCTGCCCCACCAGTCGGCGGCACCACCCACCGCCCACATTTCCACTTTCACGCAGACGTGTCTGCGTGTGAAGTTTAAGCTGTTTGCCGGCATTGCCCGAAGGACGACGCCCAAGGATGTGTGTGTGAGTGTGTGTGCTCGGCGAGTCAAGGAGCTGAAAGCGGAAATCAAACACAAGGCGAGGATTGCTCGCTTCTTAGCCCGCAGATGAGCATTTGGGCAGCCGAAGGTGGAGACTCCTTGGAGCTCTTCGGGTCGATTAACAATGCAAGGGCACTGCAGGAAATTTTATAGGTTTAATCCTTAAAGAAATATGCATAGAGAAGGATTTAAAATTAATTACAAAATTGGAAAATTTGAAAGTAGCTGAAAATCAAAAATCAACACAAAATAATACAAACAATTTTAGATTTCCACAGCCAAAAAAAGCAACATAAATCGCAAATAATAAACAAATTTTAAATACAATTTCTTCTATTAATTGGCACTCGTTTTTTCTTTGCCTGTATAAACGTTTCCTTCACGAGTGCCCCGCGTGGTGGTGGGTAAGAAAATGGGACTCGGTGGTTTACTATGCTGCCCTGGGCTCTTGGTTGCAGCTGTGGCTCTCTGGCTTTAGCCCTGGGTACCGAGTCCTGGCCACAGGATATGCTGGGACAGCGCTAGGGACTAGGACTGGGAAACAGGGAACTGGGAACAGGGAAAACGTGGCTCTGCGTGGCCGGCATGGCAAATATTTAACGCAAACAATGCGCTTAAATCAAAAGCGAGCCATGTCTGCGGCATAACTGCGCGTCAGGCAGACAGAAGCCCCTCTGCCAGGACACGAAATCTATTTAACCTCACACGTTGCAGGTCCTTTTTAGCTTCCTGCTCCTGCTTACCATAATACCGATGCTGATGCTGCTCTTTAGTTTTAATGCCGGAGGACCCTGGCAGCGGAGGAGCATGCAAATCAGCTTTTTATTCGACGCGCCTCCCTGCTGGATAGACCGGCTCCCAATCTCGATCCCTAACCCTAACCCGAACCCAACCTGAGTGCACAAGTTCGCCACGGAATGACCCTCTAGGGAAATTCATAGTTGATACTTGGTGGCCATTGAACTGTTCGGGTTTTCGGGGTTATAAAAAGTAGTAAGTAAGGACAATAAACACAACAGGCGAAAGCTAACATTTAAGCACTGATCAAAAATTTGTTAAATTACTTTTGGTTATAAAAAAGGAAGTTTAAAATACAAAACTAATTGAAAAATTCAAGCAGCAAGTCTTTACATAAATTTACTCTTTAAGAAATCATTTATATTTATAAAACAATCATATTTCTTAAACATATTTATTTAAGTTTATTTATTATTATTTTATTTCCAGTGCACTGAACAGGAGTTTATCCTTATCTCTATCCACGATGTCAGGGCAAAGTTTGTGGCTGCAAAAACTTTTGGCTGCTCGGCGGCTCCCTCGTGCCAATGAAAGTGGTCAGTTAAAAAATGTCATCCTGAACCTCCCTCCTCCTTCTTGGGTGTCCTTTGAAGATTCCAAACTAAGACAAAGAGCAGCGAACTATATCGAAAGTAATATGTCTGGGGCCGGTTGGCATGCATAATTACAAAACTTTGCGGCCGGGACACATAAGTCATATTCTGCTGACCATTTTTCGAGTCCTCGGGTCCTGTGGCGTCCAGGATTTATGTTAATGGCGGGAGAAGGTGGGCTGCAAATTAAACACGACACACACTGCGTCGTTATCTTTATAAATCAAAGGGAATTACAAGCCCATAACGACGCAACCCCCTCCCCCGAATGAAATCCCAACCCGTCCACATGTGAATGCCGCAGATTCTGGAAATTGTTGCAAACCCTTTCGGCAAACAGCTCAAGGGGTTCTCTCCTCCCCTCTCTGGCCCTCTGGTGGACATGTTTTTAATGATTTATTCCCAATTTAGGCAAAAGATTTCGTACTTAAGATGCTCTGCCTAATGGCCGGTCGCATTCACAACCCCGGAATGCAAGGTCAGTGGTCACCCCAAGTCTCTTGCCTTGGAATTCCAAAGGGAGATGCCAAAGGGTGCTCCCCCTCCCCAAAGGTTTTCTCGCAGTGTGCTAATATGCAAATCCAATTTATTGCACTGCCCATCCTTACGAAATCTTTTTTTGGAAGGCAGAGAGAGAAAAACTAAAGCTAAAACCTTGAAAATTATATAAATTTTAATTTCTCATCAAGAAAAATCTAAAAAATTACAAATAAATCTCAAATTCATACGAAATCTCAAAAAAACAAATATTTATCCTTTAAGGTATCACATTTTCTCTCAGTTTTAGCATCCTGTTGGTCCTGGGCGTGAGTTATACGAATCCTTTTATCTCGACTGTCGCCTGGCGTGCGTCGGGCGCATAAATCTTGTATAAGTTCGCTCCTTGGCAAGGAGTCAATATGCTAAATCAGCAGAATCCTTTTTTACACCCTTCCCCCCTCTTTCTGCTCCACAGGACCTGTAAGGATCGGCTGGGCGGCAGTGTGTGTGTGTGGAGTGGAGCATGTTTGGACAGCTGCTAAGACATTTCAATAACGCTGCAAGCCAAAGATGGAAATCCTAGAGCGACAATGGTTCTTCGGTTGGTTGCTCCTTGGAATCTTCCTGCCCGATGTTTGTTGAATTTTAATCATTTGCTTGATGCAGCCTCAAGTGGCGTATATATAGGAGATAAATATATATGGATAGTACAACTTTATTGAGAGCGAGAGTTGGAGGAAAGTGAGACGAGGGCTAAGGGCAGGTAAAGGATGATGGCTCATGTTTGCTTTTGCCAGCCAAGGAAAGTGCAAGGACCTCAAAGGTTTGACTTCAACTCCAGCCAAGGAGTTGGCACAAACATAATCAATGAGTTTAGGGAGAATAACCAGCAGGTTTATATTTTTTAGTGGGGAAATTAGAAGGTCTTAAAGGAAATTATTCTCTTGATTTTCATTCATTTATACCAAAAATTATAAAAAAAATAATTATCATAAATTAACCCTTTTGATTGTAACTCCTGATCTCTAGAGTTCCAACCAGTTCGAAAGGATTTCCCGGCGGCTATGCCTGTCACCTCTCAATGGGCGCCCCGAGATTTATGGTGAGAATGGTAAACACGCGGAGAAAGTGGAAAATGAGCGGAGAAAGGAAAGACAAAAGACCTATACGGACATAAATCATCACCCGGCAGCAGGCGGAAAATGTCCTGCGGCGTTTAGTCCTGCCGCCGCCACTTGAAGTCAAAACCAGTTTGGTGAGGTTCAGTTCAGTTCAGCTCGGTTATATTCGGTTAGCTTGAGGATCCTAGAACTGACATTTCTCATTTCCATTTTCATGCCTATTGTCCTGTCTGGGCGTTGCAAATTTGTCAACGAACGCGTAGCAGGACAACTGTCAGCGAGATAAGCGTGCAGGAACTTTTATCTATGAGATACATATGCGCAGGATGAATCACTCGCACGTCTCTGCCCCGAATATTTCAATACCAAATTGGCTGCTTATCTTTGCCCATGTCCACTAACCAAAAAAAAACAAGGATACTGGATTTAGTTGAGACTTTCGACTCAAAGATACCCAATTTTCAAAACCATTTCAATATGTTTTCAATATTTTATTGTTAATTAATTACAATTGTAATAGTAAGTGGAAATAAGTATGCCTTTTGCTTTATATCCTGCTGAAAAGAAAAATCAAAGACTTCCAAGCATTGTTACTAAACAACAAATACATTTATTTAGATTTAAATATGTACATTAACATTGTCTTGCAAGATTTTTATTAAAACTATAATATCCTGTAAAGATACAATAAAATATATATTTTCTACTAAATTCAGAAATTAAACAAAAATACTCCTTCCTTCACAACATTACAGGATACTTTCCCGCTCGCAAAAAATAAGTAATATGCCCAAAAAAATATGCAATAAAAATCATTGGCAAATTGGTTGAAGGGCAGGAACAAAAGTTTTCGTAGCCAAACCAGCCAAGATTGATAGTCGTTCGGTCCGAGTGTCATGCTCCATTTGTATGCCGCACACACCACACCCACAGGACTCTCTTCCTTTGGCAAATAATAAAAAAAAAACCATCCCCCTTCCCTGGTCAGTTGCTGAACGAAATATGCGCTTAAATATTTGCGGCGCCTATCAAAAAATTTGCGGCCCATTGTCGAAGCAGATTGATGCAATTTTAAACCCGCAACCAACAAGGACATCTGCTCAAATATTAGCTTATGAAATTGTTTAAAATGCCAGTCACTAACCCATTCACTCTGGTCACGCTCCGGTGGCAACATCAGGATGCAGGATGGAGGGCAGGAAACCGCCTTCGTAGCCATTTGACAGTTGCCACAATTTATCATAATTCAATGCATGGCATGTCCTGTCAATCACTGGAATCGACATGGCCATGGACATGGCCAGCACATCGAAAGGGTGAAGCCTGCCCACATTAGCCTCGGGCAGGGATGAGAGTGAGGATGCAGTGGGTGGTTGTGGACACTTTTACAAGTGACTTATGAATTATTCTTTGTAGTTGTAAGGTTTAGTCCATCTGCGAATATTACACTGAAGGAAAGAATGTGGTATTTATCCTCAAAATAATTGTGTTTATAATTTTTTTTTATCCTAAAAACCTTATTTTATATTTTTTTCCTTATTATTTTTCTATTTAATAAATTAGAATATTTTTTTTCCTAGCTCTCTTCATGATCTTCTAGTCATGATGTATTATTTTTCCAATTAATAAATATTAAATATATTTATATAAGCATTAAATAAATATTTCCCGCTGTGCATTTTCCATCACCGCCTCAACTTCCTCTTTATGGTTGGCTTTTTGTGTTTTCAAATCAGATTAAGCTGGAAGCTGGAGGAAAAAGGGCTAAAGGAACATAAGGGGGTTAGTGCTAGGTGGCTACATGAAAGGGTCAATAATGGGACTTGGTACGAAAGATGCTCAAGTTTATCAAACGGAATATGCGATGCGAACGAACCATTAGACACTGTCCACTGATGGACAGGCGGGACGTGATCCCAGATACGGCTCATCAAGTGCATTGTCATGGGACAATAAAGGGGTTAATCGGCTAACACAGGGGGGATTACTTAAAGCGGACTTTCCAGGAAGAGTTAGCAAAAATTAGCCCTCACTAGATCTTAAGTACAAAGTGCATCAATTGGTATTCGATATCATTTGGTCTGATCTTTAGGGAAATCCCAAGAGACAAATGGGCATCCGATAGCTTTCACTTATTGATTATAGTTTGGATATATTTCTAAATAAAAATACACCAATTTCAAATCGGAAAGCATTTTTCTCTTTCTTTCTGTATTCTAAGTCATGTTCTAAACAAAAATATTTTTTTTTGATTTTTTTTAAATATTTATTTAATTGTTAAAAATCCAAAAAAAATGTTTGCCTTAAATTAGGTTTGCACGTTTTTTAAGGGAAAGAAAACCAACACATAAATGCTTTCAGAATTTAATTTCGTTTATTTTTGGCCAAGATATGATTATTCAAATCTACAATTTTCCATTTATATTTTCAAAACCTGGCTAGATCGATTCTCCCATTAATTCTGATCAAGAATATATAAGGTTTATGTGGTCGAATATGACTTCTTCCTGTGTTAAAACGTATTTAAAAAGATGGTTTGAAAGGGTCGTCAGACCGAAAAAGCCACCAGCGGACAAATTTGGAACTACGGCTTGTGGGCGAGGGGGGAGAGAGCGCGCGCCATACATCGCGCTCTCTGTTTTGTTTTGATTATTGCTTACACACGCATACATATGTGTTAGTTGGTTTCATGCTCTATGTGTGTGTGCGCCATGGCGGCACACCTATGTGTGGTTTGTTTTGATTATGTTTTGTTTTGATTATTGCTTACACACGCATACATATGTGTTAGTTGGTTTTGTGTTGTATGTATGTGTGGCGGCCATCATTAGAGCTGATAAAACCGCGATATTAATCGAAGCTTAGAACAAGTGACAGGCTAGTAATAATGCCCGCCAAACCATAACTTTTTTATCTTGTTTTCCAACTCATCATCATCCCCATCTGAAAGCAAGAAAACACCGCCAATATAAAAACTCTCACTATTTTATTGTTTACAAGTATACTTTATTTATTTAAGATTTAGCTCGTCTAATTGACAGAAAAATATAAAGATATTTGGATGTACAGTATGGGTTGTGCTTGAGTGTCTCCCTATGCATATATGTGTAATGCCTCCATGGGCGCCCCTTAAAACTAGGCGTAATCTCGGCGATTGCATAATGCTTGAGCCCACTCCCGAGGTCTACGGAAAATCACAACTTGAAGAACTTATAATTTACTAGTACTTCTCGCGTGCGACGATAAGAAACAAGAGAGAACAGACGTGGAATTTTGATGTGCTGATTTTTTTTTTGGGATCGCAGTCGAACGGTTAATTTATTGGCCAGTCAAAGAGTGCGAAACCGCGGCTTTTCAACGTTGTGGTGATTTATAATGACGGACCCTCGGGGGAAGGCTCTCTCGGATAACAGATAACAGAACACTATTTGATGTCGACTGGCTGATAACTATGAAGCGTTGCTCCCTTGACTCCTCCTCATCCTCCTTACATGTCCTTGTCGAACAGGAACTCGCCGAGCTCGCCGTGCGAAGACATCATCTTCTTGAGGGTGGTGAGCTTGCCGGCCAGCTCGCGCTGTCCATGGAGCTGCTCCTCCAGATAGACGCCGGTAAGATAGTCCACCAGGTGGTAGTGGTTGTAGGGCTTGCCCTCGCAGGTCTGGATCAGCTTGCGGATGGACCTGGTCACCTTGATTTCCAGATCGAGGGCATCCTGCAAGGCGCTGGCGCCATCGGTCCACTCCTGCTTGGCCACAGTCTGCACGGGGAGGGGAATTAGCTTGCTGCGATTTAGATTTTTAGAGGGTTTAATGAACTTACCGGCACAGTGATCAAGTCGGTCACTCCCTCGGTCAGCTGGCCACGCATGGACAGGTATTCAACCAGCTTGGAGCCATGCTCGCGCTCCTCCTTGGCGGCCTTGAAGAAGTGCTCAGCGAATCCAGGGCGGTTGACAGTGTCGCGGGAGAAGTAGGCGCCCATGGCCAAGTACTGGTAGGAGGCATTGATCTCCTCCTGGATCTGATGGCGCATACCCTTGAGGCAGGCATCCTTCATGTCAATCCAGTCCTTGGTGATTTCGGGCACCTCCAGGGAGCCTGTAAAGGGTTAAGAGGATGGGTTTTATTTAGTCATTTGGTGGAGGCAGTAGAAGAGTCGATTTTTGACAACTAAAAACTTTTTATTTAATACAAAAATTTATAAATTAGTTTTCAGTTGCAGAAAATTCGACTTAGAAAACCACAATTTGTTTTTAAAAACCTTTGCAGCCCTGATCTTGACCTTCGCCATCGTTTGAGTTTGAATTTGTGTTTGATTTTGCTTTTTGCCTTTGCTTTGCGGCCTCGTTCTCTAGCTGCCGCACCACACTTTTGCTTTTTTGCTCAGCTGAGGGAGGGGGGAAGGGATTGCATAAAAAAGGGGGGTATTGCATAAACCTTTGAAATCGCGCTTGGGGAAATACCGCTTTTCTAGAACAAGCAGAACGTGTGCAAGCTGCAGCTCTCTCTTTCACATTGCAGTTTTGGTACCGTGCGCAGCTCTCCCTCCCGCCGCCATAGTAACGGATTTGTTTGGGTTTTGTGCCGTGTGCAAAAGCAGGCACTCTCTTTCGCACAGTTCAAGCCGTGTGCAAAGAGCTTGCAGCGGACGGCGGACTTGGAAATGTGACAACAACAAAGGACTGTTGCTTATCGAAATGAAAGCAAAATTCGCGCAATATTTGATTTATGGAAATTGATTATTAAAAACTGGTTTCATTTCCCCAGACGCGTAACGGAAGCAAATGAGTTTATTTTAATAACAACTTGTGAAATTTCAGGTTTTCAAAGAGAAACTAAGAGCGGCGCATGCTCTCTTTGCCCGCTGTTCTCTCACTTTACAACTGCGTTTTGTTTCTATCTCTTTGCGTATTGCGTCGAAATATACTTTGTTTTTTTCCGCTGACCTGCCTTTGTTTTGTTTGGAACTTGTAAATTTTGGTTAATAATAGTACTCACACTTGAAGTCTCCGTAGGCCTGGGCCACCACGGCCAGCAGGAACAGGCTAGCGATTAATTTCACCATCTTTGTTCGTCGGAAGTTGGAAAGTCTTTACACAAAATCACAGAACAAATTGTTCACTTGAGTTGGTTTGCTTGGAGTGCGAATGAGAATGAGGCGACTCGTTGTGGGAGACAATGTTAAATAGGCCTCTCTTTATCGAATTTAGCTGCCTTTACACACACTGGCGCAGAAGGCGACGCCTGCTTCAATTTGATGGGCTTTGATTGGGATTATTCTGAATGCGGATTCCTAATGGCTTCCAGTACCTTCTTGACAGCGTAATCTTCGCGGATCGTCGATTGCTAGTGCTTTGTTCGTTATGTGGAACTTGGGACTCGAATGTGGGCACCAGCGGCGCACAAAACACTTTTAAACGCTCGCTTCGCTCTCGTTTGGCTGCCCGCCTGCGTGTGTGTGTGGCGTGAGCGAGTGGGAGAGTGTGCAGTTATCTTTCCAATATGTCGCCGATTCTTTGTGCGGTTAAATGGCTGATAATTGAATATTCCCTATGATGGACGCCTTCATTTAATACACACGTCCTCAATGTGGGGCTGTTTAACTGAGGAAAGTCGGGTTTCCTAGTCAGATAATGGCCTCAAATGCAATATGGCTGCTCTGCTCGCACTGCGTCAGCTGTTCTTTGTTTTTGTTATGATTGTGTGCGAGGCCGAGAGCAACATGTCATGGGTTGCCAGGCGGTTTAATTGTATCTTTGATTTCTACATGACAATTTAATTCTTTTTCTCCCCATTTGATTTGTCACGTTCTGCGGGGGATCAATCAGTTATGCTTGATAACTACTAAATATGGCGACGGTGTCGTCTAGTTGTCACTAAAAATGACACTTGATAAGGGGGATAAACGCTGGAAATAACTATGCAATTACATAATGGTTGTATGATTTGGTGAAATTGTTAATTATACTATAAATCTTTGAAGATATTAACTTTTATAAGGACTTGAACAGGTAAATCTAAAATTGCATCTGAAATATCTTTTGGCCTTAACAGACATTTATAATATATTACACACATCCCAAGTATCCATCATTTTAAGCATATAACTGTTGTTGTATTGTTAACAAAGTAGTCATAATATTAAACAATAACAAACAGCCATATTTGATAATTATCTCAAGAAAACCCTTGAAACACACGCACTCACAAAGTGCATTTCAGAGTCCAGTGGCCATTTTTTGCACACGCTGGCAACCCTGTTGTGAGTCACACTCGCTGGAGGCTACAAAAACAACACCACAGCGGCCATGTTTGACAGCGAAATCCCCGCACTGAGCTGAGCGCAAAATACCCATGCACTCTCTCCGCCACACGCACACACACACGCAGCCGTATCGACCGCATAGAAAGAGACGAACGCGGCGCTATAAACAGCAGTTGAATTTTCGAGACCCACCAAGCAGCACACTCAAAAGCAGCAGAAAGCGAAATCAAAGCTCCTTGCAGACAATTAAAGTGAGTTTAGTTTAGTTAGTTACTAGCTAGTTAGTGGTGCCAAGTACGGGAAATCGCGAAAGACGTTCCTGGAAAACACAATAAGTAACGGAAAAAACATTGAAAAACAAAAACATTGCGTTGGTGGTGGATTTGTTGACAAGCTGAAAACAAAGAGAGAGACAGAAAATTCAAGAAAATCCTACGACGCAAAAGGGGACATTTCCACACGAAAAAAAAAAATAAAGTGTCTGTTTTTTCCCTTGTCAAATATTCTAGAATATTGTGAATCTAATTTCAATTTCGTTTTGTTTTTCCATTTTACAGTAAAATCAATCAAAATGAAACTGTTCGTCGCACTCGCTCTAATTGCGAGCCTCGGCTCTCTTGCCTTGGCCAACGAAGAGTACTGCCAGAATAACGTGGTTACCGCCTGCTCTTCGTCGACCTTCTCCGGTGAGTACAAAGTAAAAAAAAATAGTTGTAAAAGAAAGAGCATGTGTGAAGAGAATTTAAATTGTGTTTATGCGTTGTTGTTTTTGTATCTTTGTTCAAATAATAAAAACAAGCGCTCACGGGCTTTTTCACAGGCAAAAGTAAGTGAAAAATGCAGTTAAATGTTTATAGAATTTTTTACATTTTTTATAATAAATATTTTAAAGTAAAATTCTTTTAGTTTTCCTATTTTGTAGAATATTTCCTACACAAAGTTTCATTATTTGATTAAGTTACAACATTGTTGCTGTTTAAATATAAAAACAAAAACACTCGCTTACACAAAAACAACCTTCTAATGTGGTTCCCCCCCCGTTTTTTAGATTATTAGATTGTAATGTTGATTATTTTGTATATTTTTCCCCTACAGCCAACTCCATCTGTAATGCCCGTTACGCTGGCATTGAGCATGTGGAGCCTGAGGTCCAGGCCTACATCAACTCTCAGTTGACCAAGTCCTATGACTACCTGCTCCTGGCCACCCACTTCAATTCGTACCAGAAGAACCGCCCCGGCTTCCAGAAGCTGTATCAGGGATTGTCTGACCGCTCCTTCGATGACAGCATTGCCTTGATCAAGCAGATCACCAAGCGCGGCGGCATCGTGGACTTTAACACTCGCCACGAGTCTCCGGCCTCCGTGCTCACCAAGCGACCCACTCTGGAGGTCGATGAACTGCACTCCCTGGCTTTGGCTCTGGATAACGAGAAGCAACTGGCTGCTGGAGCCACCCACGTTCACACCCGCGCCACCCACCAGGCCCGTGGCGAGCACGATCCCGAGTTGGCTCACTACATGGAGGAGAACTTCCTGGGCAAGCAGGCCGATACCGTGCGCACACTTTCTGGTTATGCCAACGACCTGGCCAAGCTGATGAAGGTGTCGGACCCATCCCTGTCCGTCTACCTGTTCGACGAGTACCTGCAGAAGCAGTAAAGCCGAGTCGAGGCGCTCTCTCCTCCTTCACCTAAAATTCCCTTTCCTTTTTTTCTTAAAAATTGCTCTCATCATCCCGCGGAAATCGCGTACTTGCGATCGTTTATAAATTAATTGTTTCCTTGGTTTGTTCACCAATAAATCGCAGTGCAGCACCAGCATTATCAAAGCAGCCAAATGAATGATTTACCACATTTATACACCCCTCCGGAGCTCACCTTGATTTACCAGCAGCAGCAGCACACCAGAGATTGTGATAATGTTATCATAAATAAGTTAGCAAGTTCGCCCCAGCAAATGTATCTTTAGCCATTTACTTTACCGCGTGAACAAATAAACAGACACAATAAAGTGACTAAATATCAACTAGGAAAACAGCAGATTGTTTGTGCCTTCGATAAGGTTGGGTTTGGTTTTTCAGCATGGAACTGGATGGATCTCTGCGGGCTCTGACGGTCCTCATTGTGGGGCGTCTGTTTTCGTATTTTTTCTTCTTTGAAAGCTGATAGCAACTTGCTGGCAGTGTACTTTGGATACGAATGCCATATGGAACAATGCCGCTTACAATCGCAGAAATTCTTTAAAAATTACCCAGTTTTGAGATCGCAATATGAGAATTTATTATGTTTTCAGAGGGTTCTTTCAGTTGCTGCTAGGGATTAGGTTTATTTTTAGGAGGGTTGATTTTAAATACATTTCAAAGGAACGGAAACTTTTGTAAAAGGCTGATAAGAATAATAGTTTCATCTAATTAATGAGGGTCGAACTAGTTAAATAAAAACTTAGCAGATTATTGCTATCAGAAAGTTAAGCTAAGATCATAATATTCCCTGTGCAGTATATTTTACTAAACGTTTTTATAGAGAATGGGTTATAAATTCATAAATTATGAAAATCTTAATACACGACACTATAAAAAATATTAAAAATTGTAGATATTTTTGAATGATTTTGGGAGAAAGTACAGATTTAACTACAAGATATTCCCCTTATCCACAGTCTTCGGATTCTTTCCAGATAGAAGATAACATTTTATCAATAGGTTTTCCCAAGAATCTTTTTCCGTATCTTCTTTTCCTGCTAGATAGCATTACTTTCTTTCCATTTGACAACTCTAATCGATCGCGGAGAATGTGAAATCTTTGAGACCACAAAGTAATCTCTGGAGGGGATCTTCGTAGCTTAAAGGAGACCGACAATCTTATCACTGACACACTCCTCTGGCAGATAATAAAGTTCCATTTTTCCTGTACTATTTAGTTGCTACTCTAAGTGAGATTCCACGTCACGAATGGAATCATACCTTCTCCCAGAGCGGGCTTATCACTGTCTGCTGCACACGTCTTTTTCTGCTCCGTCCGGAGCAGTTCCGGCTGAGTGGGGGTCTGGGCGCCATCTTGGACGCCTGCTGACTAAGTAGGCAACATCCGATGACGTGGACTTCCAAGTCGCAGTGTCAGTGTCACTTTGTTACGTAAGGCAGGGCAATCTTTGACTTCGCAGATGTTTTTTTTATTATCGCCTGAATGTGCAGCGCATTTTTCTTATCAGCTATTTGAATGCATATAAAAAAAGGGACTTTTATTATTTATTTTAGTAAGAAAAAAAAAATATTATTGAATTACTAAGTTCAATAATTGTTTGTTATTGCAAATAAATAAAGTAAATAATAAATGCCGCCTAGTTTTCATATATTCCTCTTGGTGGAAATGCTTGGAAATAATTGATAGTTCATTAGTTTCCTCAAATCGATCAGTCTAATTAGTTAACGTTGCAAATCTTAACATTTAAAAATCATTATTCAATAATTTATTATTTTTAAGTAACTTATCTTGGTTTTTATATTTATTTGCATTGGAATCATAATCTTAAAGGAACTGTCATTACGATGAAAAAATATATTGCTTCTGTTTTGATGTGAAAATAATAATAAATTATTAAAGGGCTTAAAGAAGGTACTTTTATTGATATATATTGTGTAAATAATTAATAAAAAATAAATCTTAGAAAGAGGTAATTGAAGGGCTAATAAAACTATATTTTTCTTTATTAAAAGAAATGTTTAGTAATTATTATAAAATGTTCAACTAATGTTTGCCTTCACATTCTAAAGAAATATTTGTATATAAAATCCGTATGTCAAGTCTGTTATGTGTACTCCAATTTATTATAAGTGGATTCCATCTCCTCTATGTAACCAAGCCACGCATCTGGGCAATTTATCAATTAGCGACGCCCATTCAATGAGGACTCCGCACATTTGGCCCAACATCCGGGTTACGGTCCACTAGCACGTGAAATGAACGTCAATTTGCCATTTTAATGCCGTCTATAACTACTCACTACGGGATGGGGTCAGGGGTCATCAAATCGCAGAATCCGTATCTGCAGCAGAAAAGGCGAATCCGTGTAATAACTGCGTGCTTTCGTGTAATTAGAATATGACGGCCATAAGGGATCATAACAGTTAGGACGGAATGAGATTGGAGTTGATATAATATGATATGGTTGGTGGGGTTCGGTCTTCCAAGCGGTCCGGTGTCTCCGAGTGCGTGCTGTGGTCATTAAATAATAATCCACTTAATATTAATTGCCCTGATTTGCGGATGGAAGCTGCCTCAATGGATCTCTATATGCTGGGAACATGAAGAGAAAATGGGGTCAAAAATATGGTATTTTATCTATAAATTCCAACCAAAGATTTTATAAATTTATAAATTATATGTCTTAAATAAGAAGATAATAAGTATATTTACTTTCTACTATATGTAGATAAGAAATAGAAAAATAGGGAAAAAACTTTACTTTAAGAAAGGATTTAAAATATATTTAAAAAAATATTTTATGTTAGGTTTTTAAATATATTTAAAACAATATATTATATCAGGGCTTTTTCCTATATTTCCTTCAGTGAAAGGATGAAGTATTCTATCTTTTACAGGGACTTTTTTGTGATTAAGTTTTTAAATTGAAATCCCCAAATTATAAAAGATAATAACAATAATTTTTATAAACTCAAATACCTTCTGAAAAATATATATATTTTTCCCCAGTGTACATTGTACACTTCATTGGCAAAGGGTGTCTAATTGCGGTCATTTGTGGTGCATTTGGCGAGGATCTTAACATTGTCGTTTGTAATTGTTTGGCCATAAGCCATGGGACAAATCATGAGGATTTTGCCTCGAAAACCCCCAGAAAACGATTCCACACATGCCCTAAATGGCGGCCATAAAAAGGTGTCGTCTTTGGCCCAAAATTCTATTAATTTATGCATTTTAATAAAAGCATTCAAGCAATTACAAAAGGGTTGAGGTGGGGGTTAAAAACTATTTGCGGAGGGCCAGATGTTGTCAAAGGATTCGGGATATTTTCGGTTATTGTTTGTCGCTCAGCCCCAGTCAGCCATCCAGACAACTATGAATATGAAGCCCTACTGTGAGTGTGTGTACGTGTCCAGGACATGCGGGACACACATAATATGTATGCAAAATAGCAATTTAATTTCGTTTTATTGCATTGCCATTTGCAGCCAGTGAAAGGCAGCTGCGCCGACAGCTTCCGCCGGGCTCCCCGTAATAAATAATCCTTTACCTCTGCCCCCAACTCCTACCTAGAAGTCCCTTTTATATGTATATCCTGGCTGTGCAATTTTAATGAAAAGTCTTCTTGTCTCCTGTCCTTTGTTTTTCCTGTCCCTGTTTTTTCGCCAGGCAAGGCTGGCAGACAGGGCCAAGGATACTGCATCCAGCGGAATTATTCGCTATTTTTCATTAACAAATTGTTCCTAGGTTGAGTGCACTGAATCCTTTCATCAACAGTCGGGATATTTGAAGTGCACTTTAATGGGTAACCTTGGGAAATAATTAAAAATGGTAATGAAATATTTTAAATAGGACACGCTTTTCTCTGTGAAATTATTTAGTTATTTTACTATCATTTGGGTTTGTCTAAAGTATTAATTAGCTGTTGACTGTGTCCTATAATTCAGTCTGTAATCTAATCACCTGTTTATATATATTTAGTTGTTGTGGAATAAAGATAATTGTGCACACGACTTGCTAGTAAACAGAAAAAATAAATACAAATGTTTAATGTTATTAATAATCTGAAAAGCGTAAAAATTGCTGGAAATACTTCAAAATTAAATGTAAATAATTGACAAAGAGTTGGATTTTTACATAAAATATAATAAATACCTTTAAATAAAGCCGGTTCAAAAATCATATAAGCTTTTCATGATTCCCTTGTAATAAATACAAATAAATTACGACTAAAACCTCACCTGTTTAGCAGATTGTGCGTATATATAGCAATTTGCATATGAAGTTGAGTTATAATCCAGTGAAATCGATAGCTCAGCTCTCAAGGCAATTTGTTCAATCTTCTTGAGAAGAAAGGGGAGAAATTTCCTAGGGGAATGCTCGATTAGCCAGGCAATCGAGTGGCTGAGGTAAGAGGTTTACAAGCAAACAAATATGGAAAATGCGACAGGGGATTGACTAATGGATTTCCACATGGAAATTCGCGATAAGCGAAACGGCAAAACAGTGATAAGCGAGCGAGTTCCGCCCCCTTTGTTGTTGTTCTAATGAAATTTTGCACAATTTCGCTGAGGTTTCCACAGGGGGTTGGATGAATGGAAGGATGTCCAGGACACGAGCAACCTGATCCCGATCCGCAGCCACCCCATGGACCGTTTCTTGTTGATTTTTCAGCTGCTCAATTTGCATGAATTCACTTTTCAAGGTCAGTGGGTAAAAACATGTTGCAAAAAGAAGAAAAACAAAAAAAACATTTTGCAAATTGCACCCCAGTGTGAATCGTAGGACAAGCCAACCCTGATATTTAGTCGCCAAAAAAGGGGTGGCTATTGTAATTGTTGTTTTAATACTCTTTCATAAAAGTACTTTGCATATTTTTAATAAATATTTTAAACTGATATTTTAATCCCTGCTCCCTGTTTTGTATATTTCATAAAATATTTAGAAATTTCTTTATAATACTTAAGGCTTTAAAACTGTTTACAGATCTTGCTTTAAAATTCTTTATTAAATTTTCATAAAAATGATCCATTCTTTAGGGTATTAAAATCTTCACTTCCGGCAGATCCTTGTTTGTTTTTTGTGCCTTTTGTGCCTTACCCCTCGAGCGGAAATGGTCAGAAATGACATGTGGCCGGCAAATTTGCATACGCACACGCACAATTGGCGAGTCCTTGGGCCGCACTAACCCACACCCAGGACACCCATCCAGAATCCGACTCCTGGCAGCTGCACCCCTATGTGCTTGTGCGTGTGTTTTTCCCAAATTTGTGAATAATGCGTGAGTCAGGCACGCGCAGAGCTAAAAAGCTGAGGGGCAACTGTACATCCTTGTTGCCACCCCTGCGGAGGGTTGCTGCAAATACAGCCCACAAACTTGGCAATGAGCGTAAATTCTGATTCTGATTCTGGCTTCGGGCGGTGGCGCTTCCTCAAATATTTATGGGAAATTTTCTGCACTGGCACTAAATTAAAATTCAATAAATCATAATTTGCTTTGATTTGTCTGTTCAAATTGCACTTATCTTCCGCTCACTCTATCCCTCTGCTGCCAATATGAAGTCCTTCCTTTCAGGGATCCTGGTTTCTCTTTCACTATTTTCATTGTTTCAGGTCGAGTGACTGGAAAAAGTTTATCAAAATTTCATTACCGTCTGCGTTTTTGTTTAAGTTTTGGCTTTCCATTTTGGCAATTATTTCGAGTGGGGGAACGAGAGATCGGCAGGCGAAAAAGTTTCCCTGAAGAGGCGGACAAACTTTCAGTGTGCAATTTTTCCGGTCGAAAGTTTTCACTAGTTTGATTAGATTTTCCAGCCAGTACTCCTCCGACTTCTGTGTCCAGTCAGCACAATAATTTAACTTCAATTTTTCCGATTTAGTTGTTGCAACCTAAACTCACATCTGCCCCTTGAAGCCTTACTTCAACTTCGTTCGACTCCAAAAAGCGGCGCTTTCGGTTCGCTAATTAATTTCTGCGTGTGGCCAACGACTCTTGGCTTGCAGCTAATTGTTATTGTTTTAACTACCTTGAACGACGTCGATGCCCTTGCCCTCGCCCCACCCTCACCCATCAATTGGCTTGCCATTTTGCGGTTTTGAAAATTCAGTGAGCGTGTGTGTGTGTGTGCAGCAAGGCGAGAATTTGCGCTATAAACATAAAAATTAACGACTGACAAAAGGTTGTAAAAGACAAAGACTATCCACGGCGGATAGCGGATACGGAAGGGTGTGGGTTGGGTGGGAACTGCCCCATAGTTTGTGTCGGGGCATTAAAATCAGTTTTTATGACCTTGCCACACCCACTTAGTGGGAATTTCGGGTGGAACGTGCTGCCAGCCAGTAAGCAGTTGATTAAAAATTAACAGAAATCAACAGGAAGTCGGAGTGAAAGTCACTTGAGTGCATTTCGACTTTAATTTATTAATTATTTAGTTAAATCTTTATAATATAGAAATCAGAAGGCAGAATCTGCTAGTTTTAGACCAATTTTATGGTGTTATTAACTCCATTTCTATCCAGAATCCTTTAAATATTAGCTTCTTTTCAATATTCCTTTATTTTGTACCATCTACAATGCTACATAATTCTTTTAATAAAACCCCTTGAGTGGAAAGTCTCAAATTTCATAAACATCCTACTGCCAGGACATCTCCGAGAGCATTCCTCAGGCTCTCGGGCATTTGAGCCTCGTAAGCCGCTTACTTCAAGTGCCCCAAACACTGTGCTACACAATTGCGATTGCGATTCCGACAATTGCCGCAAAGTTGGACAAACGAGCGACGGATGATGACAGCGCGATTAACTCGCTGTAAGCCATAAACGCTTCTCCGGGCAGCTGCCTCCTCCGATTCCTCGGCACATCCTTCGTATCCTGGTATCGCCACTAATTTCGTATGCATGAGCAGAAATGAAAAGAGAGGAAGGAAAAAAAAATGCTGAGAAAAATGGGAAGCCGTAATCGCCTGGGCCGTGTTCATAATGCGCCGGAGAGGCACTTAAAAAATCAAGTTAACGCGGCAGCCACACAGGGATCCTCCTCCCACGCTTTTTGCCACACTTTTCCTCCAGCCCTTTTCCACTGGCAACATTTTAATCCATATTTTCCAGTGCTAATGCACTTGGAGAAAAGGATTCTAGGAATAAGGAAAATTATAATTAATCACAAAAGAGTTTACTACAGTTTTTATAGATTATATATGTTTTATTTTAGTATTTTTTGTAAGCAAAAAGAAATTCTAAATTAAATAAATAAAATTCTGCAGCTATTTTAGAATTATAAAACTTTCTTAAAGATTTTATTTCGAGTGTCCTGCTCCCTGTTGCTGTGGCTGCCACTCGACTGGACTGCTGATGTTGCCGCTGCGACTGATGTTGCTGTGGCTTCTGTTGCTGCTTCTGTTCCACCGCCGCCTGGCAGACAATTTAAAAAGATAATAGCATCTTTTTTTCTGTTGCTCTCGTCCTGCCTCGTTTTTGTGGGCATTAATGGCTACAGCGGAGACGGAGTACAACAACGGCAACAAGGATTACCGGCAGCCACAAAGTTGCCCGGATCCATGGCTCCTGGATCCTGGAGCTTCCAGCCAGAGCTCGGAGCCATCTGGCAGACGAGAGTTATTGCAGCCACTGGCCCGCAACGGACTCCAAAGAGGAGTCCACAAAGTGGAGTACAAGCTGCTCCTCCTGCTCAACGTCCAGGAAATCGTGCAATTCGCGCTTTGTTCGAGGACATGGCCAAAATTAGCATTTGACCATAAATTGGGCCATGCACTTGCACTTGGCCAAGGGAACTGCAATGGGTGCAGTCCAGGACATGGAATGTAGAGGAGCAGGATGTTGATCCCGGTATAAAGTACAAGAGCGCCAGATGGTTTTAAAGAGTTTCAGTTAAGAGGAATGGCCTGCCATGGCTTGAATGGGTTTTGGCTAATGTTGTTGAAGGGAGAAATCATTTAAGGAATCAAATTGAAGTGCTATAATTTCCTAGAATTTTCTAGACAAATTAAAGATTTAATAACTTTAAAGATAAACCAAATTCTTGAATTGCTAAACTCCCAAAATTGATGTCTGTCGAAGCTGTCTTAATCACACCCATTCCTCTTGAAAGGCTCCACCTGAGTGCGTTGTCGACAGGCCATTATCCCGTCTCGTAAGCAAACACACATGCAAATCAAGCAGCCAAAGGATCAAACCATTTGGGGTTAGCTAGGACATTACCAAGGATTTCGGCTTGCAAGCTGGAATTCCAATTAATTCTCACTCGTCGGAGACGCCTGGCAACAGTGGGCATTCAGCACACACACATGACGACGCCCACTGTCATTGCAAAAGCCCCTCTCCTCAAAACTGAGGCCACACAAACTTGGCTGATTGACAGCGACCTTTGTGATACGAGTACGGATTCCCAGCATTTTGACCAGGCCCAAAGCCAACGTGTCAGACTTTGTCAACGTTATGACAACTCTGCATTCCACTTTTTTGGGAAAGGGGAAAGGTTTATGCACAGGAAATAATTCTATATTATTCCCTAACATTTTCTACATTTTTAGCAAATTTTATTTAAGAGTTTCCTTTTAATTTTAAGAAAATAATAAATACTTTTGCTTTGGCTTAATTTTTTTTTTAAATATGTGTTAGATGATTCTATTTTTCTTTTGTTTATTAAATTTCTGTGTAGGCTTAGGGGGAGCTGACTGGCTGACTGGTCTGAGTGGGTGCACTGGCTCCACAACCGCGACGCGACGGCGGCACGTAGAACGAAACTTTCCAACAAGATAAGCAGATTTACTTAAAGTTTGCCCAAAGTCAAAGTCTAGAATTCCCGACGTGCCGCTGTCTCTGTCCAATTCTGGGTTTTGTTTTTCAGTCCTCTCACTTTTCCACCCACTATCTGTGTTCCAGAGATTCCAATTCGGAGATAACCCTCCTCCTAGGAAGCCATTAGCTAGTCCCCGACATTAGCTCGCTGAAATTCGCGATATGTGGACACCCAATAAAGGTTTGATTTGTGTGTGGTAATGGTTACGGGAGTTTGTTGAGTTTTAGGTACTTTTTTAGGAGGATATTACATAAAGAATATAATAAACAAATTAAGAAATTTATCTTTTTTAGAGGGAAAGTATGATATATATTTAAATTATTCGGAATTATTTTCTGCAGGGAAACTTTTAAGAATAAATTCGTATTAAAATTTGTTAACTTTGCTTACCGCAGCCTAAACTTGATTCACTTAAGGTATTAACTCGTCCTGGTAGTTGGAAATACCCTTCCAAAACCTAAGCTCGTTACTTTTGGAGCTCTCAGCGCTGGAGTTTTGTAATTACAACTGCATCTGATTAGCCAAAGTTTGCCACGTTTTAGGTGCTAAGGAGGGTTCCAAGGGGGGAGTTCTAAGGGGGGTTCTAGGGGAGTTCTAAGGGGCGTTCTAAGGGGCGTTCTAAGGGGGGTTCTAAGGGAGGTTCTAAGGGGGCTTTTTCGGAATATTTAAAGGGAGATCTAAGGTGGGTTTAAGGGGGGTTATTGGGCGTTTTCAAAAAGGGCTTCATAGGGGCTTTCTAAGGGGTTTCTTAGGTGGTTTTTATTCCCTGTTTTTCCTCGCTTTTGAGTTAGTTTTGATGAGAGGTCTAAGGGGGGTTTTTAGTTGCAACTTGGAGGCCAAGCCGCTCGAGCTGCGGTCTGCCCTCGAATGCATGCGAATGTTCTCATCCACCTCAGACGCAGACTGGGTGGAAGTAGGTGCTCCTCTGTTAGGTTGACACAGGTGAAAACACGTAAATGCAATCAGCCAGTGCGCACGTAGCGATACGGGGAGTATCTTTAGCCCCAGTCACAGTTTCATTTCGGCAGCTAACTTTTCACGTATGCGACTGACTGCATTGCCTTCGTGCTTGAAGTGGATTAATCAGGGCATTTAGTGATTCGCGGTTCGATTGACGACGTCGAGCGAAGGTGAGTCTCGTCTCGATTCGCCGGTTGTCACGTATCAGTAAAAAGCATTTTCCATGCCAGTGGAATAAGTAAAATAAATAAAGAAAAGCCGCAACATTGTTGCAATCACAATAAATCAATAAATAAATGAAAATTTTAGGTTTAAGAGAATGACATTTTGCTAAGAGTTGTATTTTTCAAGAGGGGGATTTCTTGGCAAGAAGAGAAAATTCAAATTAAATTGTGTGCACTCAGAACTTGCCAGAAAAAGTGGCTGATTAATGGATGCAAAAAGATTATTTGGAAGCACCTCAGAGAAAGATACAATGATAGGCACAAATTGAATTAAGAAATCGAATGGCACTAAATAAATTGAATAACAAATTTTATTATTTCGCAAATATTTTCTTATAAACAGATTTTTATACCATATTTAAATATTTTCAATAGACGAAATCTTGGGGTTGCTCATAGTCATAAGAACACTTAGTTTTAGTCTCAGTCTCATTTGCCGGCTCATCAACGTAAGGATTCAAACTAATTTGTCGGTTAATCCATTCGTTAAGGCGGGCCACATTGGTGTAGACGTCGGGAGTAGAATAACTTCCGCTGCCGATGAGCCAGTTGATAATGCCCACTTGCTCGAACTTCGAGGGATCTGTGATCAAAGGACATACAAGTGGATAGCCGTCTGCGTTTCTAGCATGGTTTCCGATTCCACCGCCGGCACAGATCAGGCTGTCATCGAGCTCAAAGGAGGGGCCAAGCCTAGGTCGCAGCTTCTGGCGGCAGGTCTCGATCGGCCACACCGACAGTGGCAATCTCGGCATATATTTGCTTTTGGCAACGCAACTAATGAGTTCCAAGTTCGTTATCGAAGTTTGAGTCGCCAGTTTGATGCGGGCAATTTCGGAGGAGGATTCTACTGGTTTTTTTAGGAACAATAAGGCCATGTTGTAGGCTCCCGATTTTTCACTGAAGTTCGGATGGCGCACAACGGACCTAACGCTTAGTTTCTTTTCATTAGTGTATTCATCCCATTCATTAATAAACACTTCGAGCTGGCTGGCATTACGATTTCCAATAGCTTTCGAGGCAGTGAGCACCACATAGTCGGCGATCAGGGATCCTCCTCCTAAATTTGGGCCGCACTTTTCTAAAACAGTCACAATGAAGCGAAACTTGCTATTATTGACGGTGCCTTCCCTAGGGTCGAAGCTGAAGCTCAAGTCCCTAGGTTTGGAGCTGAAGCTGAAGTCCCGGGCACTGGAGGAGGCCAAGACCAGACACAGGATCGAAAGTATGCCTCTAGACTGTGACATGTTTAATACTTTTGCTTAAAAAAGACTCTGAAAGCTGTGAATATTTTTCGCTGTATTTATAGTAAGACTGAAGATGAGATACGAAATATACATTTTTGTGTTTCCAAAGAACTTAATTTCGGTTGTCATTTATTTATAAAATATAGCACATTACTAAGAAATTACATAGGCTTCACTTGATTTATTATAGACAATGAAATTGGGCCAGATAAGATTTTTCAAATGAATTACACATGTAATCTTTATAAAATAAATAGAATAATACTCATTAAAATATTTCCAAGAACTTTAAATTCATACAAAAAATATAAACTTTTGTCATTTCTTGATAACAAATTAAAGATAAGCTTTAGTATATTCAATTCGTGGAATTTTAGCCAATAAATAACGATTCTTTTATAGATCTCATGAGGAGGGGTTTTTCCTCGATTTCTGATTGTTGTTGTTTTCATTTCATTTCCTCGCTTTTCACGGAATTTTAAAATTGATTTTATTTGATTTTCTCATTTATTCTGGTCTGAGTTATTAGGAAGAGCGCTGGAGAGCTCTCATTACAGAATTGTTTACTTGTTGTGACACTTTCAAGTGGAGCGTGAATCAAGGATCGGGGGAAGAGGTCAAGGGTGTCCGTTTTTTATTTTCCTTATTATTTTTAGTGAAGGAGACATTTCCGGCAATATCCAACAGCTCCCATAGGAATATTCAGGGAAATAAAAGAAAAAATCAAACCTTCACTGTCTATAAATATTTTTTATAAAATTTTAGATTGGATTTGTTACTATTTCAGAATTTCGTTTAATTTTATATATAGCTTCCTTTCTTGTTTTAAAGTCTACCCACTTTGGATGACTATTTTTAATCGTAAAATAATAAATGAACAGCAATTTTACCATGAATGCAATTCAAAATAAAAAATAAAAATAACAATAAATACCGTTGAACTGTACTCAACTGACGGAGTAACAATTTCCCAGTCAAGCGCAGCAAATCGAAATAATTGCCAAAAGATACATGCGTTCCCCTCGGCTTGGCATCTTATCGCATTGCGATTTTAATAACAATTTCAAAAAAGATATTGCCCCAAGGGGCTAAGGGGAAAAAGCCCTGTTTATCCAGCAGCGACATCATCAAACACACAAGCAAAATCGGTGGACTTATCAACGCTCCGCAGAGCAGCCGCAAAAACAATAAACCATTTGGCAATTGTCTTCGGGACCCCATCCCATCCACATCCACATCCTGTCTCTGTTTGTGTTCTCCTCCTGGTCGAACTCACGTCGTTTGATGGGCATAAAGTGAAATAATAAAACATTTTAACTCGACATTTGATGGGTGCTTTTATTTTTATTTGAGCGGCACAGCGACCGGCAAATAAAAACACATCACGAAACCGAAACCGAACTCAAACACCTTGAAGCGCTTTAACTTTTACGATCCCAACCAGAATCGTAAATGAAAAAATGCTAAAGGAACAGAAGAAGGATGCCCCGTAACGAGGCAAAATTTATGCAATTAGAAATTAATATTATACAATTTGATCCATGGCCTTATGGCCGGGACACGCGCATCGGTGTCATAAATGCAAGAGGATTCTGCATGTTTATGCCGCAATTTGAATGGGGGGCGTGACCCGGCAGCCTTCCCAGGAATTCACAGGACACAAAAAATTTTAATGCGCAGTTTCAGCCAGAAATTAATATTGTCACCGTGGATATATATCTTGCCTTGTTGGGGCTACAAATTTGACTCGCTTCCTGCCTTTCCCTATAACGATAACTTTTATTAATCGTTTAATTCTGGCCGTATATCTGGCGGATGCCGATAAGCTCTACGTGGGAATCTGCCAACTGGACAGGAGGTGGCCCAGAGGCTATATAATCCAGAGGGGGAAAGGAGCAGAGCAAGTCGCCAAAAGATACAAAGTCATTACAACGCAGCGCATTCATAATTAAAAATATTTACACAAATCAAACTGCCCAGGGGGAGAAAGTCCTTCCAAGTGCAATGAGCGAAAGGAAAGCTTAGCCTAATTAATGAGGGAACAGGGAAGGACTTAAGGATACTCTGGAAATGTTTTTTGAACCTTTAACATTTGGGTTTAAGTATTGCCCAGACAAATACACAAATTATATTGAGTAAAAATATATTTAATTAGTATCTTTGAATTCTTAGCATTTTTTATAAATAACTTAAAATATTTTTACTTAAAATATGCTCTCCCTTCTTCTTAAATCAATATTTTCTTACCCAATCCCTTCATCACTCTGAAAACTCTTTTACTAATCAACAGCTGAATTAGTGATTCTACCTTTTGAACATTTTCCCAATTTTTTGTAAGGACTTTTGCTCCCTGCTGGCTACCCCCTCCCCACCTTCGATAATCCCGTGGGCTAATTACAAATTCAGGCAAAATGCGCGCTAGAAAAATACATTTTGAGGGGTGAAATAAAGGACTCGCCAAACAGGAAGCTGCAAGGAAATCTAATAAATGGAACCAAAAATGTGCGTACATCAAGGAGCATTTTTGGGCAACACTTTGCATAGTTAAGTGAATTTTTTTAAGCTGCATAAATCGAACTTTTACTTTCCGGCTACACTTTTCTGCCATTTCTTACTTTGTCTTTCTTTAGCAGGCAGGACACGTAATGGGTGAAAAGCTGGACAAGGAACAGGAAGAAAGCAGGAAAAGAAACTCCCCAACAAGAACTCCATTTCGGGGCGTTGCCTTCTGTATGAAATTAGCATAATTCTCTCAACAGTTTTCATTATGTCTGAATTTTAAGTAATTTTTTTGGCATATTTTTTCCTCAAGTCCTGGCCCATTGCAATTAAACGTGTAATTACTCGACTGCTTAAAAATGCGAGCACAAGGAGGGTTTTTTTCCCCCCCGATTTCTAATTGTTGTTGTTTTTATTTCATTTCCTCGCTTTTCACGGAAGTTTTAACTTGTTTTTATTTGATTTTCTCATTTATTCTGGTCTGAGTTATTAGCAAGAGCGCTGGAGAGCTCTCATTACAGAATTGTTTACTTGTTGTGACACTTTCAAGTGGAGCGTGAATCAAGGATCGGGGGAAGAGGTCAAGGGTGTCCCTTTTTTTATTCGTTTATTATTTTTAGCTTAAATGAGTTTTGTCTGCCTTTCTTGTATGTACTTTTTTTTGTTTGTTTGTTGTTTGTATTTTTATCTGCCAGGATGTCGCCTGTCCTTAAAGATGCCATCGCCAGTGGACACTAATCTCTGCATGCCCGCCATTTTGTTGCTGTTGTTGTTGTTGCTCCAAAGTCAAGGCAGACGACTATTGCACTTAAGGACACTCAGGAATCAGACTTTCCGTCTGGCAGGAGCAGAGACAAAAAGCCGAAAAAGGAAGCAACAAAAGATTCGATACAACAGAAATGATTTCCTTGGACGGAAGGACGAAATTGGCAAAGCGAGCGCGACAGCAGCCAGGCAGCTCTATTAGCGGACAAAGAACTTGCCGGGCGGATAGTTTTATGATTCTGATAGCTTGTGACAACAGGATGCATGTCCTGGGGCCATCCCCCCCCCCCCGCACAGATGGCTAACGGTTTTTATGGCCTTTCGATAATGCCTAATGGATGTCTCTGGCGGCCACGCAAATTAGATGTGATCCGCAAGGAGTGGGGGGCAATTAGCCAGGACAATTCTTATCTTTTTTCTAGAGAGAAACAGAGAAATAAATAAACTGCAAATGGCCTGTGAAATAGCCGGGGATAATCCTGTTGCCTTGTAATTGGCTTTAAAGTTGTGCAACTTTTTTGAAGAACATGTCAGGCTATGTGTTGCGATTTCTGGCATTATCCTTGCCGGTTTTTGAACTTCTCTTTCTTGTTTCTCTTTTAGAGTTGAGCAGGCAATTCCCCTTTCCCAAAATTCACTTCATGCGTGCGCGATTTGCATTCTCATCCTGCGTTGCTTGATGGCGAATATCCTGTGTGTGAAGGACTCGTAAATCTTTTGACGGTGGGTCGGCTCCTTCTTCTGCTTTTTCCTCTCTGTCTTAACCGCCTGTCTGTGCCATAAATCATATGCAGCCAAGTATCAGGACGAAGGAGGAAAGGGAGGAAGGGAGGCGAACCGGAAGCCACGGATATTCCAGCATTTTTACGCTTCGACGGGAGAAAGCGTTTTGCTTTCTCCTCCATGCTTTCTCCACTGGGAGTCCTCAATTGCTTATTTAAAATTTTGTGCTGAAGGAGTGAGAATTTAACAATATTATCCTTTTAAATGGAGAATAAAATAAATGAAATTAAAGTGTTTTATAAGTTTTATTCGTGGTTATTTAAGTCGCTTTAGAATTGTTTTGTTTACTTTGGAAAATGGTTTTCAGATTGTCAATTTATTATATTTAAAATAAAATAAAGAATATATTTTACTGATAGAGAGATTGTTAAAATTTAATATCTGAATAAAACCCCAATTAACTTCAACGTAAATGTTTTCTTTCATAAATTCTTATTAAATTTAGCTGCAAGAAAATTGTAAAGAGATTCTATTTCCTAGATTACCTTCTACATAAAAATACTGGTTTCATAAATGTTAAAATAATATTTAATATACAAATATTTTTAAATATTTATTTACTTCAAGGTAAAAGGCTTTTTCCATTTCCCTTGAAGGCTTTGGTTATAAAATAGCAATAAAATTGCTTTGGGAATTGGTTAATCTCATTTCATAACAATAATTTTCCCCACTCGAGTCCCCATTTTGATTTGATTTTCTTTATTTACTTTTCATCTGCAGAAGGATTAAGTGGAAAACTAAGAAGAAAACCCCCAACTAATCGTAACCCTTTCCGGGGGGTTGGGGCGAAAGCAATCTCAGTTTCTAGCTGCGGGGCACAACTATTCGTAACTAAACTATGACGGGAAGTGGCGCACCCACCAGGACAAACACCGGGACACGCTGGATGCCCGGGAGACGCTCTGCCAATTAACAGTTACATGTGTTTGAAGGAAATAATTGGGTTGCGTGACAGCCGGGAAACTATCAACCGGGAAATGGAAATGGGGAACGGGAACTTAAATAGCAAACAAATAGAGCAGCAGCCGCAGCAGTATTAAAAGCAAACAGACACACACGCGGATAAACTATGCAATTATAGTGATTGCTGATAGTGCGTCATCGCCAAAGGAAACCGGGGGCGAGGACGACCTCATTACCATGCCCAATCCTCGACCTCATACGCGGCGGCATAATCATCGTAGTCATCATCAAAGTCCGCCGCAGGACAAAGGCGTTGCTAAAGTTATTAACGCGTCGTGTGGCGTCAATCAAATTGGGGCTTCTCGGGGACCGATTTGCATGAGACTGTACAGGGAGAGAAATTGGGGGATAAATAGGGAAAAATATGGTGAAATTTTAATACTAAGAAACCAAGAATTGTGATTATAAATTAAATAAAATTGTGTCTTCCTTTACTCCAAAATAAATGTCTAACAATTGTCATATTAACAAAGATATCTTTTCTCTATTTTAGCCTGGATTTTTTGCAAGAATTTTACTGATTATATCTGAATCCTTTCCCTCTGTGCACCCAGGGGAGGATACCAGCACACACACACACACACTCTGCACACCCCAATCAACATCTCCAGCCCAACCCCTTTTATTTAAGCCAAATTTTTGGGCTAAAAAGAGTGGAAAACGTGCCCTCGCTGGTCCCAAAGTTTATGTTAATTTAATTGCAACACCAACCGCATTAGAATAGTTCCACGTATCCTTACAAGGACCGGTTCCAGCGATTGATGTGTTTGCCTTTTGCGGCTGCCGTCACTCGCTGGCCTCGTTGCCATTGACAAATTTTCAAATTTCTTGGCAGGCAACGGCATCCTTAATTAAGTTTGCCAGCAAGGACTCTTAATTGCGTTAACTTGTTTGTTTGCCCAGGCGAGCGATGCGTGTGTATATGCACATTATCCATCGATAGTTCCACATTTGATATACCATCAAGAGGAGAGAACACACATCAAAGGCAGACGCCGACGCCTGAACAGGTTGAGATCCTGGTTAAAGGATAGCATCTTGGCTGCCATCATTAAATTTAAATTACTGCTCGAGGCTCAAGGCTTGGGTTAATATTGAGAGGAAGCTTTAAAGATGATTGGGTGAATTTTAAGAGGTGTTTTTGAGAGGCTAACTGCATTACCAGATTTAATTTAATAGCTAGAAGAATCCATATTTCATTTAAAAACAAGATTTTAGATGTAAACAATTGATTAGTTAAAGAAAACACAATTTTTCTTAAGGAATTCTATTATACTTTTTCCCTTCAGGATGACCAATCTTCTCTTTTCTCCCTTCTTCTTTCTCCACCTCCAAAACTAATTCCCAAAAAATGTTTATTTATGTTCGAAGCAGTTTGTATTTATGGCCGAATCATGATGACAAATGTCAGATGTGGCCAAACACTCGAATCGGACACTAAAGTCACCCTCCTGGCCTAGTGTTGCGGAAACATTTTTGCAAATATTCCATCGAGAATAGAAGGAAGGAAAATATTTATGGGCTCGCTCAGCACATTACACACCTAATTTCTATATTAGTTTTCCTCGGACAGTGTCCGGCGAAAGTGCTGATCCTGAATATTTGTCCGGCTTGATTGGATTTTCGTCACGCCCTTCGAAGGAAAGTCTTGGCCATTTATCAGGCGATGGCAGTGAAGGCCCTAATGCCATATTTTGATGGTTCCATTTCGTTCTTTCTATATTTTTATGGCTGCCTCATTAGGCTCCACTCTCGCTTTTGTTTGCAAAGGGTTTAAGCCCAACAAATGACTGCAATTTGGGACAAAGAAGATGCTAGGATTTTTCCCCCCCATGTTTGTGTCCTTCGCAGATGATTTAATCGTGCGTAAGTAATAGTTATAAATTTGCGCATCTATCAGGCGGCTGCTTAAAAGTTTCCATTCGGTCGAAGCTTTCATTGAAAACTCATAATTTTGATTTACGAGGACAGCTGTTGGTATTTTAACAAAGGCTCAGATACGAGGATAATAAGAGAAACCCCCCAGCACCTCATTGCACCCTCGTTGGACAGCCCATTCCCATTTTCATGGCTTGTATCGCATTAGCACATCATTTAAAAGCCAGAAGCCGGAAAAGAAATTACAGAAAATATACCTAGATGGACAGGCTATGAAATGCACTTTAAAAAAATTTATGAGGCATATTAAATTGTTGTATAAATGATATACATTTTTTATTTATAGAAATAAATGTGTTTAAAATTGTATTAAAAGAAAAGCAAAAGCTCTTCTTTCATAGGCTAACTGCTACTTAATTCTAAACTGGATTTCTTTTTTGCCTGCTGAGTAAAGGGATATTTATTACAGATATAGGTTAGTCCCAAAAAACACGCCTTTTAATTCTTAATATTTAATCTTTGTACATTTCTAGAAATATTCATAAAAGAACAAAAAAGACTAATATTTGTTTAAAAAACCAACTTCTTTTTTATTTTAAATTAAAATATCTATCTAAAATCTATAAAAACTTTAACGATTTTATCCCTAAATTAAAACCCAATTATTTCTTTATTCTAAACCCACTTTCACATTGTTTTTAGTGAACTTTCTTGTACTAGAATCGTCCACTTCAAAGTGTAAAAGTTAGTCTAAAAATCTACTCCAATTCAGCCTGCATTTGATTTGCATTTCCGGCTGTCAGTAAACGCTTGATTTATGTCTGTGAAAATGGGGAGATGGGGCACTCATGATCCGGCTGCATAAATTTAAGCTAACCAAATAATTCCAGATCCCAGGAGAGACACTGACTGTTTCCCCACCATCCGCCAATTGAAAGCCATGAATTGCAAATGAATTAATTTTCGGGAACAAAGGCGCTTGAAAGTTGAAATTGAATTTGTTGCTCATTAAAATGAACGCCACTCTTGGTCGATGGGGGGGATAGTAAATAATCTGGGGGAATGGGTTACTGGGGTGCTTCTCCGCTTTTTAGGCAACCTGAAAAACCACTTAACCACACACGCGGATAACCACACACACAACAACGCGTTATGGCCACAATTAAGGCTATCATTCCAGAGGCAAGACATATGCAAATGGGCTAAAAAAAAATGACTAGAACCCTTCTGCTCGTCCATCATGCTAAGCAATTTACCCCCAAATACCAGAAGGCCACCCCCCGAGGAGAAGGAGGAGGAGCTCAGCATGAATTTTAATTACGGCGTTGATATTTCAATTTGAATTTTGCGAGCTCAGTTAATTTCATTAATACATATTTATGGTGTCCTGGCTAAGCGACGCAATTTACTCTCTTAGCTGGAATAATTTATATGGTTTTTATATCACTTTAAATACTTTTTAAAGGACATTAAAAATAGAAGAATAATTTTAGAGGTTAGACAGTGAAAGTTAGTCCTTAGGTGAGACCATGTCTTCTCCTTCCCCATTGTCCTGGCAGAACCCATCGCTCTTGGTCGCTCTGTCATTGATTGGAATGAAGAGTTGAATGAGTTGGAAACCTCAGCAAAGGACAAAGCGAAATTACGTGCTCTGGCTGGTTCGTTTTTATTTAGAAGGACTCATATGGGCACACAGGACATGTCACTCGTTAGCCGGCCAATTGATTGATGGCATGTCGAGGAATGTCCGACTCGGAATGCAGAGCGAAGCATAAAGTCCAGATACCAACGTTTCACTGCGCATTGAAAAGCACTTATCGCACCTCCGACCCCTTCCGACAGGATAACTCTTCAACTCCTTAACTCTCCTGACAGTTGAAATTAAATCAACGCTGATTTCAGTTGGGACTTTAAATGAGACTGTCGCAGAGCAGTTCGCCTTCCTTGATGGCATATCCTATTGAAAAACCCTCTTCTTTCCGCCGAAATCCTTTGCCCTACGTGGAGTACAGTCTGATCCGGCCACGTTAAGCCCGCTGGCAGCTCGGAGATTAACTCAAATTTGTGGAGGCCCAATAAATTTTACGGCGCAGCATTAAAAATTAAGCGCAGCCACAAAAGAACTTGCAGTCGACTTTGCACAGCAGCCGTCAGTTAATTACACAGGACTACAAATAATTTAGGGAAAATTTAAAGGAAGTAATGGTACAAGATTTCTGAATTTCTTACATTTTAATTTTTAGCTGAAAATCATATTTAATTATATTTATTTTAGGGGTAACATGCGGGAAAGATTTTTTAATAAAACAACAAGATTTTCTTAGTTATTGCTTAGTTTTTATTGTACACTTTTTTAAGTTTGATAGATTTTGAAATATTCTTTCAAACAATAAAAATATATTTCAAGATTTTGTAACTTATTTCAAGTAATTTGAAGTGATTTTAAGAACTATCTTTTGAATGAAATAAATTCTTGTAATTTTAAACAAAAATCCAGCACTTTTAAACTATATTTAATAACTCAAAAATTTGCTAGTTTCAACATCCTTGCAGTTGAGTGTTACTCGTTCGTGTTGGCTTCCTTTTCAACGATAAATTTCACCTGAGAGTTGGCGCAGTCACGCCTTTGCATATGTCTCTCCCCCGGCAGATCCTTGGCTGCCTCCTTAATTTATGTGAACTGCCGCGGTTACCGAAAAAGTATCTACGTATCTATGCATCTTTTCCCAGTTCCGGCGCCGCTAAAAACTTGCACAGGTTGTCTTATCCAATTTGTACAGTTGAGAATGAAGGATAGAAAGGACCTTAGCCCAGACTTAGTGGAAGTTGAACCCCCGGCAAGCATGGATTCCCACGATGGGGTGGGAAATCGAATATAAAATCCATTTTCCTGCGACTCCCTTTCCCTTTTTCCGGGTAAATGTGGCAATTTTTTCCTCATATTTCAGAACAAAAAGGCGCCGAATTACAAAACAAATTACAAAATACAAAATAAGAGGCATATTTCTCACTTTTATGATGTTTACTGGCCACGCCCCCTCGCCCCGGCTCTGTTTGCCGTGACCCTTCACCCTTATTAGAGCAGCAGGACAGCGTTTTTTCGTCGCCTTTTTTGTATTTTTTTTTTAATTTTGAATTTCGAATGGAAATTTACATAATTTATGGGCAGCAACAAAAGTCACACACAGATACGAATTCGAATCGCGGGGCGCAGATCCGCAGCATATGCCGGAAGGAAGAATTATATTTTTTTCATTAAAAATTTGTTTATAATTTACGATTTTTTTTTTATTTGGAAGCAAATGAGACGCAAATTATTTTCGGTGCGCGGGTTTTTTGCTCCATGATTTGGTCAAAAAATGTCCTCATTAAGAGCTCATTAAAAATATGGCGCGAGTTATTCTTGAGCATTTTAACACGTTTTTAATTTTAATGCATTTTATGGCTCCTCAACGAAGTCCTCCTCCTCGTCCCGTCATCATCATCATCATTGAATTTCACCGCGGGCTGACTTTCACTTGTTGACTGCGAATTTTCCGCTGCTGCTTCGGCGGAGAACCCATGGAAAATCCTCGTCAACGTCACCGCACATCAGCACGTCAAACTTCATTAGGAAAGTGGTGAGGAGGATGGTTTTTCCGAGCGCGGAGGGTTGCTGCTGCTGCGGTGCCTTCATTGTTTTTATGGGCTGCGCTAATTAGTTACGAAGTCATAGAATTTTACAGGCATTGCTCTCGAGCATTGTCATGCTGTTGTCAACCCCCTCCTGCCCAGGGTTTTTCCCCTCACTTGATGCAGTCATCATTTGTGGCTTTCCCCTGGAGTGGGTGTGCGTTGGCTGCTCTCAGCCCACAGCCATAAATTCCGCTCAAAAGTTGTGTAAAATATGGCCACAAGGTATTGTTAATTTGTACTTGAAAGTCTTGGCGGCAATTAATTTAGTCAAGTTGAGCATGGAAAATTAAAAAGTGATCCTAATTTAGAGACCTCATTTTAGATTTTACTTTAAAAAAGAGAACTATAATTTCTCAACTGCCAATTTGTTTGTGAAAATCCCACCACAAATTAATCTGTTGCATCCCAGACTGGCCACTTGACCAGCACACCACATTCTTCACATCCAAACGAAGTGATTCCCAGCCAAAGCCAGACCGAAGCCAATTACAAGAAAGCCCATTTGACAGAGCGAAGGTTCAGGGAGTAAGACGTTGGCAGGTCCATAAATTTGCGGTTCACAGGGACATAATTATGCAGACAGGCGGTCTCAAAGGGTTAACTCCAGGCAGGGGTGGGGGACTCCTTGTAAATTAAAAATACCACGCCCCGCCGTGATAAATCAAAGTCAGTGGGCTTTGTATTGGATTTGCCGACAGGAATTTGTAGACATTAAGAAAGTCCAACTTGGAGTTGCAGCCCCATTGCCAGGCTCTTCCTGTTGCTTCCTGGCATTTGAATAAAGTTTTGGCCTTGTTGGGGGAAAAGTGTCGCTGACATGTTAAGACATTTGCCAAATTTATGGACCTTCTTCTTTGTCCGTCCGGGGTGGTTCCTTGGGGGGCCAGTTGTGGGCCAATTTAAAAATTGAATTTCAAAAACAACCCAGCAGTAAGCCCAGCTAATCACATTTCACATTGGTTGTGTGGTGACACATGTGCGTGTTAGCCTCTCAGATCTCTTATCGTTGCGAAAATTTTGACACATGGAGAATACCATCCATTGTCTCTTCAGGCTTCTCTTGAGAGGGCCTAATGCGATTATTTGCTGGATTTTTTGCCCCAAAAAATCAGACGGAGGCAGCAGTTCTGATTAAATTGGATCGCAGATGCTCATAACTGTCACACATGGCACACATGGACCACAGGACCTTCACTCTGTCCTTATCTTTGCTGTGTCAACACCAAACCACCCAAAAAACAAGGACCAAAAAACATGAAAACAAGCAAATAAAAAAGGGATGGAGGAGTGGAATGTTTTTAAAAGAAAGGATATTTTTAATACCCTGAAAAATAAAGGAATTTTTAAGGATTTTTATTAGAAATTCTGTTTGTATTTTGTATAGAGTTTAAATAATAATATTCCCTTAAAATAATCCTTGCAAAAAAACCAACTAGCAATAAATTGTAAATGTCAATAAATAGCTGTTTTTAAAAACAATAGTTTTCCCATTTTCCCTCCCCTCTATTGTTTCCCAACCTTATCCCAAAACTATTATCCCCTTTCGTAGAGAGTACACAACAAATTTAGGACAGTCTTTCAATAAACCCATCAAAAGGTACGACGAGTGCTGACGCTTTGAACCCTCACCCCATGTGCGTGTTGCACTGCCGCCCCGATTTTCCCGCCGATGCCCTTTGGCTAACTTTCCTCGTAAACGCAATTTGATTTATGGACAATGTGGAAATTGAAAATTGTCTCATGGTCACTTTAATTTGAGAGTTATGCGACTTTAAACTGAGTTAGGGGCGGTCTCCCCTGCTGATGATGCGGCAGGAAGTGAATTATGTCCTGCCTCGTTGTGATGTTATGTAACTTTCATGCTTGTCATAAAGTACAGCTTCGTCCTGGGAGCTTTCCTTTGGCGGAGGAAACTGTACTTGGTCAGGACTCGGTTGCGTGTGAAAAGAGGAAGTGGCACGCGCCGCTTGTTAGCCGCTCGCTGTTGCAAGTTAAACAGCAATTTCTGAGGACAACAGGACAACACACCGGGGTGACCAGCAGCAACCCCCTTTGTCTTTGTCCTTGTCTAGTGTTTGATGTTTGCTCCTCGCCGTTTGCCGCTCGATGCTGCTGAAGTGCCGCCTTGGTTTAATGTCAGCTTATAGTTTTGACATTTGTCGTCGCCGGAGCCAAAGCTGATTGCAGATGAGTATCGGAAGTGAATCCTGGCTGGAGAGAATGATGGATGGAGAGTCCTCCGGATTTACAGCGATCTGCTGAGGTGTGAAATATGCCACTGACCACGGGGGGAGATTTTCTACTATTTTGAGTGGGTTTAGATTTGTAAATTGATTTCTTGGTTAAAGTTTATAAACAATGTGGGGAATATTAGGGGAATTAATTGTAGAGATCAGTTGGAAAAACATAAATTTTTAATAGTTTTCATAATTTCTTTCATAAATACTTGATAATTATTATTTATTCTCATTCAAACACTTCAGCCACTTTGCAATTAAAAACAAAATTAAATCATTTATGGGAATGCTTTGGCATCTTTGACTATTTAATGAATTAATTGTTAATACTGTTTACTAATGTAGCAAATAATTAAAGGACATCTTTGTACATTTATGGGAAAATATGTATATATATTTTACTTAAACTATATTTTATAAATTAGCCAAGCCAGACTTGAGTCCAGGGTTTCCAATCTTAGCCAATGTGATTATCTGTAAAATAGACAAATAAATAAATCTTTGCTCATCTAAACAGAATTAAAATTACAAACTTACTTTAATGGTTAATATTCATCTTGATTTTTTGGCCAGATCCCTTGCTTTTGGATCTCCGCTTGGGCAACGCAAGAATATCTTCAGAGCAGGTAAAGACCACCACAGCAAGAGACCAGCAGAATTTCAAATAATTCATTTTGAGATTAAATAATTAAAGCAGAATGTATTGCTTTTGATTTAAGAGTTAATTGAAGAATGATTTATTCGTGGGAATGGCTAGCTATTTAAATAAAAGCTGTTATCAGCATCCGCCTGTCGATCGTCTGCTGAATGCTCTCGCGGATTCCATGGAACTTCGAGATTTTTATTGTTTTGTTTCTGCTTATCAGGGAATTTGTCTGGTTTTATTGAATCGTATATATACGCTGGAATTTAAATACAAAAATACAAAGAATTCCCCATTATTATTAGTTTGATTTAATTATAAATTTGTGGAAGTCCAAAGACTTTAAATTAATTTTATGACAGAAATATCTCTTAATTTAATGTTTAAATAGGAATAATGAATCAAGAATAAAGTAAGATTAAAATAATCTTTACGTGATTTTTCATTCAAACAGCTCCATTAAATATTTCAATAACCCCGGAAACCCCATTAACTATGAAAAACCAGACGCCAGATGGTCATCTTTCCCCTTCGATGAAGTGTTAAATCCCCCGCCGAGTGTCCACTATCGCCACTTGATTCTCTCACCAAAGTTCTGGCATTCCTCGAAAGCATGTTAACCCCTTTTTGGTGATCCCCTGGAGCTCCAAAAGCCTGACAAAGTTTCACTTATTCGGCAATTATTGGAAATATTTTCGAGTTTTAATTGAAAAACTGGTGGCTCTGGGCCACTTTCATGCATGGCTGCACCTGCTGCTGCCACTGTTCCTCCTGCTCCTGCCCCTGCTGGCTGTCCACAATTAAAATCGCCTTCCAGCTACCCCGGACACTGCTGCATTCGTAAAACTTTCCATGGCTATCACTGCTGTTGCTCCTCCAGGGGGGGGATTTTTATTTTTCATGGCTTTTCAATTTTAATTGAAATTTATGCGCAGCCCTCAAAGGGTTTTCTCTCTGTGTTCACACTACCCCCGACCCTGCCTGGTCACGTGTTCGCCAAAAAACAAAATAAAGAGTGTTGCAAATTGTTGAAAATTTTGAAAATTTACATGGACAATCCGCCGGTAAAGGGGTGTGATCCAAGGCCTGGAATGAGGCGGAGTTCCGTGATTTACAGCCCGCACTTTTGTAATTTATGAGCCGGAGCACGAGCACTTGAAAAACAGAACAGAACCCCCGAAAACCGAACACGGAAAATGCATGCAAAACATTTTGTGGCGCCATTTTATTGTGCTTCGGTCCGTCCATGTGTAAAATTTGAAATTGTTGTAAATAATTACCCTAATGGTGCCCCCATCTTCACGAGAATCTCATTCCCATTCCCTCTACGAAAAAGTCGCAGTTAATTTTGGGAGCCGGCAGCGTCGCCATTTGTAATTAAGCCTAAACCGTTAATATTTCAGCCAGATAAGAGAGCAACTGCATCAACCCCCAGCTCTAGGCCATAAATTCACGGCCAAAAGTTGGTCCTCGCCAGGATCAAGTCCCAAAATGTTGGGGAAAACATTTTACGGTTCGGCGAAAGCGAATCTCTCGCACTCACTCTCTGACTTTCTCCCCGCCCTTTGGGTCGGGTGTTAATTTCCAAGCAGATTTTTTTCCAGAGAAAGTGAAATATCCCCCCTTTTTGCCACTTGTTTTCCTTTGCCAGCATTGGCAGGAATTTAATTAGCATACCGAATCGTTAACAAGATTGAAAAGCCAGTGAGTTATGCAAAAGTTTCGCATGTCCGTATCAGGGTGAGAAGAAGGGTTGCTCCTTTGCTCCTTTATGGCCATTCGCAATCAGGGAATTTTGGAATCAAGAAATCCAGGCAAGGAATTTAAACAGAGTCTAGGAAAGAACTCAATTTTAACATATGAATTACAAATAAATGTGTGGGCAGGAGGTTATTAAATAAATCATTTTGCAATGCAAATATTTGTTGTGGCTGAATTTTATTTTAGAGGCAATTTATATTTACATTTATTAAGCCCTAAATAAAACATAACTACAGCTTTGATTTATATATTTTAGTATTTATTACATTTTTTGTCCTTTCAGGTATTTATTTTATTTTTGTATATTGAGTAAATAGGTATTTTATATAAATTTGTGTACAATTAATTTGGGAAACCCAAATTTTTACGATCAAACACATGTTTGCTTAATTAGTTCAAATTTATATAGCTGTCTAATCAGTCAATATAAACAAAATATTTTTGTTCCCAGAAGCTTGGCAATATAAACAAAATAAATATGTTCTTAAAAGTCTTATCACCACGACTAATAACATAAACAAATGAGAGGCATTAATTCAGTTTGTTTAGAAAAAAAAAGACTGACAATCTAGGGGGATTTTTCAGTAATTAATTCATATTTTAGGTTTTATGACAATAACAAAACTTGTGATCGAAGAAAAGCCAATATACATTCATTTAAACATTGGACAAGCTGAAGCCGCTTTTGAATTAAGAGTATTTTACAAAAATCCTTGTTTCCAAGACAAAATTCAGTATAATCTGTTTGAATTTTCCCGTCGGCAATTATAGAAAATAACTTAAGCAGCAGCAGTAATAAAGTCACGGACATCAAATTATTTTTACCAGTATTTATTACTAATTTTGTATTTTTGACTTTTTTATTATTTACTTTTAAAGTTTTAATACTAATTTCCTAATATAGTGACTAATGAATGGATGTCTTTGTACAGAAAATGCGGTGTGCTCTTTACTAAACTGGTTTTAATTTATTTCACTATTTATACTACAGTTGAGTCATTGCTATCCAGCTTATCCAATGTGAATATCTAAGGAAAAAGCAAATAAATAAATCTTTGCTCATCTAAGCAGAATGCTATTTCAAAACTTACTATTGTGATGAATATTGATGTTAATTTTTGGCAGCTTCAGTCCAAACTTTGGCTTCGACTTTCGTTTGGGGGCTGCCAGGATATCTTCCGAGCAAATTAAGAGCACAATGACTAGAGTCCAACATAATTTAAAGTATTTCATTTTAATAGTAATTAAGAATGATGCCTTGTTAAGCTTAGAGTTGAACGACGACTGAATCTCGGAGGCGGATGCCTCGAAATTTAAATGACATCACTTGGCAGCTGTTATCAGCGTGGTTTTACCGCCGGGGAACTTGTGAATCCCACAGTGAATCCCAGGAAAAGCCCAAAAATGTTGGAACTCTATCAATTTATTTGTACTTTTTGTGCTTATCAGATACATCATGCTCGGGATTAATAGTTTCCTAAAATAAATAAAGGAGAAATTAAATATAAATTTTGGATTATTGCTAACATTTTATAACAAATTATTGAGTTTTATATCAAAAGATCTTTGTGCTTCTAAGATATTTAAAAATATTTCAGGGGGAAGGTATTAAAAAAAATATTGATTTATGAACAATTGAATCGTTAATTCTGTAAACGAAAATGAAATGAATTTAATTATATTTTAAACAACTGAAATCGTTAATATTTAAATCAAAATAATGAATTTGCAGCTGCTTTCAGATTCAGTTTCATCAATGAAAGTGAAACTGATGTGTGAAAAGACCGAAAAACAGCTGAAGCGCCATCCTTAACCCATTGTCACCCCACTCGAACATATAAACATGCATAAATTGCATTATAAGCGACCCAAACAAAGCATTAACAATCGCATCGGATGGGATCACAGCCCTCGGAGCATCGGCGGCGGCCATAACTATTCATTATCGACACATAAACGACCCTCGAGAGCACTCATAACTTCAAATTTTTATTAAATAAACAGAACAAAGCGATGTCACACACTACTAAGGCAGGGAGGAAGGACATCATCCTTTTGACCCACTAAATTGGATCTGCGAATCGAAGGAGAACCCTTTCCCGGCACACATCCCTGCCTTCATCCGGCGTAATTCAATATTTGACTAGATGAGATTTATGGCAACAGGGCCATCGTCATCGCCATGGCAAAGCGACTTCCTGTGCGGCGGCGTCCTCCGCTCGCTTTATTTGTGCAAAGTATAATTTTTGATTTAGTGCGATTTGTGTCAACGGGTTGCGCAGCGGGTTAAGGAGGAGGAGGCGGGCGGTCCAATAGTTTCGCAATATCTCGCACAAGTGAAAGTTTTGTTTGCCTTTCCCCCCACCGATACATTCTCAGCGGATATGAGACCGCATGCTGATTGTCACTCGAAAAAGAAAAAAAAAAAGAAAAGGGGTTCTAGATGACCCAAGTGAAACACCCCTCTTGGTGGAGTGGGTGCGGAAGCGGATGTTGTGCCACCGGAATGCGCATAAAACTTTACTATTATTGCGAATATTTCGGTGAAAATTGAATCGCGCGCTCGCCTGCCTGCCAAGCAAATTGCTTTGTTCGCGCTAAATCGCGAGGGAATCACGAGGATCTACGAGGGTGACTCCTGCAGGTACAGCTTTCAGGATACAGGATGCAGGATGCAGGATGATAAGGGCGCCGCATGGCGCTCAGGCAATTTGCCGCTCAAATTTGCATAGCAAGTCTTCAAAAGAAGAAAAAAGTAAAGGGTTGATTCGCACGACCGGAAGCGCGCGACAAGCGAATTTATTACAGGTTGCATTAGATTTAATTTTCGTGCGGGGAGCGTGAGCGGAAAACTAAATATTTCCAGTCTCCCAAGAGGTGTGCGAAATCCAGGGGAAGTATCACAACCATTCAATTTATAGCTGGGTACTAATACCACACGTTCATAGGTAAAAGAACCCTTACCATATTTTTTTAACATAATAAAGAAACCGATGTTTGTATAGACCTGTAATTTGTAATTGAATCAGTGATTGAATTCAAGTCGTAAAAATGCCTTAAGCCGTATCCCTTCCAGAGCTAAAGTACATTGCATTTTAATATTTATAATTCTTCATATATTTAGGCACACAAAATCAACCTTGATGCAAGGCAATTTCAAAAATAGATTAATTTTAAACAAAGAATTATAGAACATTTGTAAACATATAAGAGACACTGCAGACAGTAGCCTCTGGAGGTACAGATTTTCGAAGAAGAGCCGAATGCAACTCACTTAGCGACGTTTCATCTCCTCGATCTGCTTCAGCAGGAGCTGCATTCGATCCTTCATCAGCGGTTGCCCACGCTGAGTTTTCTTACTGATGGCCTTCGTCTTCTCTAAACGCTGCTTTTTGTAGGCCTTTATCCGGGCATCGCGCTCTGCCCGCACCTTCTCCTGCTCGGCTTTCTCCTTGGCAATCTTTTCGTTTCGCTTATTCCTGCGAATCTCAGGTTTGTTGGGTTTATTCTAAAAATAAAGAGAGGTTTTACTATGATCAGTGGTGTCTCGGTGTCTCTTGAACTTACTGCCTTGGGTTTTGGCTGGTTTTTGCTCTTGAAACTGGGTTTCTGTTTGTGTGGCACCTTGCCGGGACCTTTAGCTGGTTTATTGCCAGGTTTTCCTTTTGATTGTGAGCCACGAACAGGCGCCATGCTTACAAATAAATGTAAATAAAACTTTTATCAAAACAATGCGTTTCTGAAACCGAGCTGCCAATATAACAGTGCTGCCAGATGGCTGTCTCTTGTTATCGATAGGCGAACACATGTTACCGCTCGACACTTCCAACACTGACAGTCTGTTATTCTTTTTCTATCTGCAATTTTAATTGAAAATGCTTAAAATTGGTAAATTTATAACGCAAAATGGTAAGTTAAACAATTGATTAAACAAATATCAGTTGCTTTATAATACTTTCTTTCAGTGGCAGTTGCCAGGCAACAGCTGGCAACCACCAGTCGCTTTTACTCGCAGCCGGCGCAACCTGCCGACACCTCCGACCTGCCCATTGACATAACGAATCCTTACGAAAAGGACCCGCAGCAGTGCATCCTGTGCAAGCACGACATTGAGCCGCACTACAAGAACGTGAAATTGTTGTCGCAGTTCCAGTCGCCGTACACCGGTCGCATTTATGGCAGGCACATTACCGGATTATGCAAGCGCCGCCAGGAGCAGGTGGAACAGGCCATACTGCGCGCCCAGCAGTGCCTACTAATGCCAGGCTACCACAAGGACCTAGACTTCCTGGCTGACCCCAAGCTCTTCGACCCGGAGCGACCTGTACGGCCGCACAAGTACTAGTTTGTGTTTAAGTTTCTTTTATATTTTCCGCCTCGTTATAAAGGGAATACAGTTTCTTAATTTTAATCTTGTTTATAGTCTATGCTTATTTTAATCCTCCTCCAGGTAGCGCAGCATCTCGAGCGGAATGCCCAGCTGGATGAGGAGATCCTTTTTCGTTAGTCCTGGCTCTGCCATGGCTTGTAGATCGTCCACCGAAGCGATGAATCCCTTGCGCCAGATCTCAATGTCGCCCTGCAACTCCAGTATTCTTCTGCTCTTTGGTGGAGTCGCCTCCAAGCTCGTTGAAGGGTTCTGCTCTTGTGGCTTGTCCTGTTTATTAGACGACGCCTGTTCCTGCTTCTTGGGCGAGTCTGACTCCTTCTTGCCTCTATCGTCCTCTGTCTTATTGCGCTCTTCTCTGCGGTGCTTTTTCTTGTTAGGTTCCTTTGTTTTCTTCGTCTTGTCTTGACAAACCGAAGGCTCCTTCTCCTTAATTTCCTGGACGACAGCAAACTCCAACTTCTTCTTGGTTAGCTGCGTTCTGTTTTTGGACAATCCTATCCTGCGGGCACTCAGGGATAGCGGAAATGTGCGCGGCGTATCTAGACTTTCACCTTTGGGTGTTTTTACAGATGATTCCTCGGCTTGGAGTCGCATGACAGGCGTTGAATTACAGGTCCGTCTTCCCAGTCCCAACCGGGGTCTGCGGCCAGATTGCGGCGTCGCATGCATATCCCCGGACATGCTAAATCCGGAAAAAGTAGAAAATTGCGGAGTAATTTGAATTGTTTACAAATTTCAGGAAGACTTTGGAAGGGTTGCCAAATTGGGCAGAGAACAACGCTGCCAGACTGTAATTTAAATCGGCAAAGGCGCCAAATATATTTGAATTTCATTAAAAGGTATAAAATGTTGTTTTTTATTTAATGAAAAATCTAGTAATCCTTGCTTGATTTTCCATTACCCATGATTTGAAAAGTCCTAAAAGTTTCATTTAACGTTGATTGCTCGACCTGAACAGATCAGACTTCGTAATTGGACCAAGAGCAGGTAATTTTGCTAAAATCATTTTTTTTGGCAGAACTATAAAATCTTTCAATTAAATTTGTTTTGTTTTTTATTTCAACGAACAGAAACCCCCAAAAACCAAGATGTCCACAAAGAAAAATAAGACTAAAGTCCCCAAGTCCCAGGCTGTAGTCCCCAGATTTTGCCAACGCGTCATCGACGACGTAGTCTCCAATATGCGTCAAGCTTTCTTGGATGATGGTGTTGGCGAGCAGGCACTGCAGCGCATGTTGCACATGTGGCGCTCCAAGATGATGAGCAGCAAGTCCATCGACCTTTCGCCGGCAATCTCGCCACTTCAGGACGCGAATGACTCATCCGAAGAGGAATCTTCGTCCAGTAGTAAGCCGTCTCTGTACATCAAACCGGAGATTTGTGAGTCCTTAGGCACGGCCAACCAACTGGACGGGACACTCGACTACTCCGATGAAGAAGATGATGTCAATAATTTGGATTATTATGAAGATGTTGATGATGAGGAGCTGGACGAGAAATCCGAGAACTCGGATGCTGAGAACTCGGAAGCTGAGATCTCGGAAGCTGAGGAAGAAGACGTCAAAGAGGAACCTCTCAATAGCGGCGATGATATAACCGACGAAGAAGAAATCGAGGACAAGTTCGAGACTGAGAACATGGTCGCCTGCCAGTACGATGTCGTCAGCCGCTCGCGCAACAAGTGGAAGTTCATTTTCCGTGATGGCATGATGAAGATTCACGGCAAGGAGTTTATGTTTAAGCGAGCTGAAGGAGATGCCGTGTGGTAATCTCCAGCAGGAGGACATGGCAAAGAAACGTCCTTAAATGAGCAGCTTAAATCCAGGAATTTTAATTTTCGCTATAAAACAGTTCAAGATCTCCTTTCAAAAACAAATAAAAAACCAACATTTTCCTGGATTATTGTTGTAAATTTTTAGTTTTTATTAATAGCTAATGAAGTAAACCATACATTAGTTAAATTGACGAAAAAAGTACAAGAGAAAGAAATGATCAAACTTAAAGTAACAATTTTTGAAGGCAATATCGCTTCGATAAAGAATGAAACTAAATTGGAATCAAACTTAAACTGCAATTATTTTGAAGAAATAGTGACTTATATTTGTAGTTGCTCTTTATTCTATGCATAATCGGTATGAATATATATAAACTCGCGCTGTACGATCCCTTCTCTCGGGAACTGTGTATATAAAGTGTCTACAAAAACTATGCGCGCGGACATCTCTCTATATGCTAATCGTAATCTGTTCTCTATGACTAAACGTGACCTGATACTGATACATACTTCCGAATCATCGGGAACGACTCGCGTGTACACATTTGGCTTCTTCTTCTCCGACGACTCCAAACTCAGACCGACTCCTGATATGACTATAAGCTAACGTAGACGTAGGTAGACGAGGCCTAGGGGCTAAAGCGATTGACTGGCTTACAAACTGAACAGAAGGGGCGAGCCGAGCTTATTGCAGCGATCGGGCGGGCCGATCATGAGAAGGGCGGCCGGCGATGCCTTAAGGATCCAGCTTATGGTACCGCTCCACGTCGGCGCCACGGAAGGCGACCTTGCAGACGCACACCTGATCGCGCGATAGCAGGACCAGACACTCCCGGCAGACCAGGTGGTGGCAGGTGCGGATCTCGTAGCCAAACTGGGCGCTGCGGCAGTTGATGCAGTTGGCCGGTGCTGCTGAGGATCCCAAACTGGCGCTAGAGGTAGCCACTGCCACCTGGCTGAAGCGCGTCACCTTCTGCAGGGCCTGCTGGATAGCCTGGTCAATGGTGGAGGATGATGTTGAGGTCGAGGTAGATGCGCTGCTGGCCGTCACTGTGGCACAGGCTGTAGTGCCATGGTTGCTGTGCCTCGCCCTCTTGGCCGCCGGCGGCGAGTGCGGTGATCCACTGAGAGCAGCCGATGAGGAGGTGGCTGTGGCGGTGGCCCGGCTCTTACGCTGCTGCTGCTTGTAGGCACTGCTCAGTGCCGAGTATGTGCCAGCTGCCGGACTGATCTGGCCCGGCTGACACATGCTGCTGGCGAACTGCGAGGCGTGGCGGCGACGCAGCCGGGAAGAACCCAGGGAACGCGGCACCGCCTTAAAGTGCTCAGAGTGCTCCATGAGGAACTTTTCGATGCGTGCCTTTAGCGCCAAGTTAATAATGGCCTTGCGCTGGGCATTGTACTCGAGGCCAGTAAACGGATCCGATGGCTGGCGGCCCCACTTGGCCTCCTCCTCGGCGTGCTTGTCGATGGTGGACTGGTCCACCACCTTGCCGGAGGGCAAAACGGTGGGGAATATCTGAAAGGGTGATGGTTAATCATTGCGGGACAAAAATGAGGAATTATTCCTCTGTTCCTCTTTACCATTAGCTCCCAAGTGATGGAGTCTAGGAATTCCTCCGGTATGGACAACGAGGACTGCTCCCTCAGCTCGGGAACGTGTCGGGGCGGCGAACGCTGCCCTGTATTTCCCTGTGAGGCATCGCGCTGGCCGTAGGGATCGCTAATCTCGCTCCAGATGCTCTTCACCAGCTCCCTGTCCGCCTTGTCCAGCGAGCGGGCGGGCAGGCCCCACATCTGCACCTTGCGCAGCACCGGCGGACAGCGTTCGGTGGCCCGTATGACCACCTTGACACTGTTGGTGCTGGCTAGGATCTTGTGAGCCGACTTAAAGAAGAACACCTTCTCGCTCTGCGGCTGTCCGGTGGCGGCGGCGGCATTGGAGCTGCTTCGCGAGTTGTAGTCGCTCTGGTAGCAGAAGGTCACAGAGTCCACGCCACGTCCCAGGTCTCTCACGAAAGCCACGCGCTCCCAGATGCCATCATGGCGGCCGTGCAGCTCGAAGGAAGTGGAGCGCAGGGCACCGCTGGAGGGCCAGAGCTTGATGACCTTCATGTCGACGGCCTTGGGGAAGTCGAAGACAATCTCAACGGGTGGCTTGCAGACGGCGAAGCACATGAAGCCCCGCTCCAGCTGCTCGGCATCGTCGGCAATGAGATTGGCCGCTGTGAAGCCATCTTCGCAAACGGCGTCACTCTCCACGGAGGGCTTGAGTTTGGGGTTCAGGAAGTTGATCAGGCTGCTCATCCTCGCGGTCTGTCTCGCTCCACACTCGCTTCCGCGTTCTCTCGCTGTGTCTCTATTGTGTCTCCGCCTCTCTTCCTGTTTCTCGTATCTGTTTTATGCCGTTGCCCCACCTGCTCTTTATTCGCACAGAAAATGGCGTCACTGGCGAGCGAGTCTTTTGTTGTTGCGTTTCAGCTGCTTCTGCTGCTGCCGCTGGCCCTACGGGGATTATCCTGCCGCCGTACCACTACCCTTGATGTGCTCTGCCGCCGCTGCTACCTAATCTGCCTCAATCCGGGTCCTGCTGTCCTGGACTTCGGCTGGCACTTAACACTCGGTGCTGCTGATTCTTATTTTTTTTTTTAATAATAAATGCAAATAGACGGTAGTGTGGCCAGACAACAACTGAGATTGGCGCTGCCAGACTGGAATCAGTTATTGAAGATATTATCGAACGCCATCGTTATCGAAAAATTGCTTACAGCAGAATGTAAGTTTACAGAGTTTTGCGAGTGAAATCTAACATTACAGCGCTGTTAATGCAAATAGAGTGTGCCCGCCAGCGAATTTGAAATTTTTATCGAAAAATGTTTCAGCAACAACAACAAGCGATTGGCGCTGCCAAACTGGAATCAGATATTATCAAACGCCATCGTTATCGAAAAATTCAAATGGAAAAATTAAGGAGTTATTTAAAACATTTAAGATTTCAATTTAAATACAATTTTATTTGTGTTAAGAAAATTATATCAATTTACAGGTTTTGCAAGAATACTGTATTTGTATAAAATATTTGTTTTATTTCGAATTTAATACTTGCAAAATTACCTTTTTTCTCTTTTCTTAAAAACGTTCCACAAAAAATGTGTATATTTAAACAACAATAAAAGTTATTCAAGAGGTTTATTATATTTTAGATTAAGTATGTTAAGTGCTTTAATCTTTGCATACCTAAATTAGCAAAAAAACTGATAAAGCTGTGATAAGGTTATTTAGTTCCAAAAGGTTTGACCTTCCCCGATTTCTGCTCAGAAAGGCAAATAAACACCAAAAATCACCGAAAAATAGAAAAAACTGGGACCCTTCTAAATAAATTCCTTTGCCAAGTAGTGCTGAGTCGCTGAATTTGCAGCTTTTACGATGTTCAATTTCACCAATTTCAATCTGCCCCACCGGAGGCAGATTATGGCCACTTCTTGAGCCGTTCCACCTAAATTGCAATCCACAAGATTAGCCTAATCTTCCGCTGAATGGGTTTTACCGCTCTTGTCAATGGATTCGGCCAGCTGGTGGCCAGATAAGCCTAGGCTATAAGTGGCCCCACCTGGCGCGCATATTCTCTAGTTGCCCTGCGAATCATGAGGGGAATCGTGCTCCTGTTAGCGGTCGTCCTGGCCACCGCCTCGGCCGTAAATTTGCCAGGAGTGCCGGTGGACTTTGAGTTGGACGATCATGTGCTCTCCGCCATCTCGGACGACATAGCCGAGCGCCTGGCCAACGAGTATGTGACCTTCCTGAAAACTGGAGTGGAGACGCCGGAGTTTCAGCGACTGACCAAGCAGCTGGCCAAGTCGCACAGCCAAAAGGATATCTTCACCCGGAACATGATTGATTTGGAGCCCAGGGATAGCTTCTTTGTGTGCACAGCCTGTCGCTCGGTCATGCGGGTCTTCATCCGAACCATTCGCGAGGAGGAGGGGGAGCTGCATGGCGACGGTAGCTCGCTGCTGATGAGGCAGTTCGCCATGGACTTCTGCCGCCGGATGAACCTTCAGACGGACGAGGTTTGTGAGGGTCTGATCGACTCCAACCAGGGCACCGTGGAGTATATCCTACGCAACTCGGAGAGCGACTCCCAGAGCTTCTGCTCGCTCTTCATGGAGTTTAACTTCTGCAACACGGGCACCAATCCCGACTACAACTGGACCTTGGCGGTGGACAGCACTGGCGAGCCGCTGACCGGTCCCAAGGCGGACACTCCTCGCTTCAGTGACTCCGATCTGCGTATCTGCCACTTAAGCGACATCCATCACGATCCTTTGTATCAGGCTGGCAGTCTTGCCACCTGTGAGGAGCCCATGTGCTGCCAGCGTCATAAGGACACCGCCGAGGGAACTAGCGAGGCGGCTGGCGCCTGGGGTGACTACCGGGACTGCGATTTGCCTTGGCATACCTTCGAGTCGGCTTTGGATAGCGCTGTGGCCAATACGAAGTGCGACTATGTCTACCAGACCGGCGACATTGTGGATCACATGGTGTGGGCCACTTCGGTGGAGAAGAACACTGGAGTGCTGACCAAGGTGGCCGAGCGCCTTAATAAGGCCTTTGGCGATGTTCCAGTCTATCCCTGCATTGGAAATCACGAGCCCCATCCCCTGAACCTGTAAGTATCCCTCATTGAGCTCCTTTTATTTTGAAGTTTAATAAAATCCCTAAATTCCTGCCTTGCAGCTTCAGTCCCGAGGGCGTTCCCGATGAGGTCAGCACCAAGTGGCTGTACGAGCACCTGTACAACGATTGGTCCAAGTGGCTGCCGGCAGAGACCAAGGAGACGATTCTCAAGGGCGGCTACTATACGGTGTCGCCGCGCAAGGGCTTCCGCATCATCGCGCTGAACAGCAACGATTGCTACACGGACAACTTTTGGCTGTATAACAGCGGCACTGACAAGATCCCGCAGCTGCAGTGGTTCCATGACACTCTCCTGGCCGCTGAGAAGGCCGGCGAGTATGTGCATATCCTGACCCACATCCCCTCCGGTGATGGCACCTGCTGGTCTGTGTGGGCTCGCGAGTTCAATCGCTGCATCACTCGCTTCAGCAAAACAATCAGCGGCATCTTCACGGGTCACTCCCACAAGGACGAGCTGTTTGTTTACTACTCGGAGGACGAGGGTTATGCCACCTCTGTGGCTTGGAACGGTGGAGCCGTCACTACGTACTCCAACAAGAATCCCAACTACAGGCAGTATGCCGTGGAACCCGCCACCTTCCAGGTGACCAACCATTGGACATGGATCTTCAATCTGACTGCGGCCAACGAGAAGCCGGATGAGCAGCCCGAATGGTTCCTGGAGTATGAGTTCATCAAGGAGTTCACCGAGGACACGAGTCCTGCCGGCATTGACAAGCTGCTGGATCAGTTGGCCGAGACTCCCGCTTTGATGAGGAAGGTAAGTTAGATTTTTCCCTTTTGTATATTTTTTATTGGCATTTGTCAAGTTTTAAGTAAATTAAATATAAGTTTAAGCATATATTTCCTGACACTTTCTCACCTCTCAATTCTTATTTTTCCCTCAGTACTGGCGCTTCCGTGTGACCTCTGCCGATCCCCAGGTTAATGGAGGCTGCGATCGCAACTGCCTGGCGGGATCCCTTTGCCGGGCTGCTGTCACCATCAACAACCAGCGAGGACGCTGCGAGGAGCTCCGTGAAAAGCTCTTCGAAGCTGTAAGTTATCCTTGTCTATAACTTCCCACAAAATCTTAAAATTAATTTAAATTTCAAACCATTTTCCAGCTGGATAACGAAGGTCCTACCACAGATCCCCCAGGTGATGACGATGATGACAACGGTGGCGGAGCCGCCGCCCTGAGTCTGCTCAGTATCAGCTCTCTGCTGGCCTTGGCCCTGTCCCTTCGTCTTAGCTTCTAATTGTACCCCCTAAGTTATATAATGGGAATGGATTCCATTCCCAAAAAAGGTGGCCATTCTCAAGTGGCCAATAGAAGTATGCGCTTATCCCTATCGAAGTTAATCTTGTGTGTATTATTTTCGGGGGGTTATCTGCTGATATATGGACTTTATTTTTCAGGCGATTGCATTATCGGCTAATGGCGATTAGCGCAAATTAGCCAATTGCTAGGTGTTGGCCATAAAACAAGCTATACATATTTGGTTTATGGCCTTGGCAATGGTGATAATGATGATGTTAAGGGTAATGATGGAGGTAAGCACGTGCAAGAAATAGTTTATTTGTTTATGAATTTCATAAGATTATGATGAATGTAATGAATCATTAATTACCAAGTAACTTTATTATTTCTCATCAAGAAAACCTTCCTCTTAAATATTATTTTATAGCTTCGATTTCTTGGAATTAAATTCGAGAATAATGTCCGACTATCTCCTTGATTAATGCTGCTCATAAAACTAGAAAGAACCTTGAACTTAAATGAGTTACAAGGCATATTTTCCAACCCTTTTCTTTTGCCAAATCTTTTTATTAAACGCAAACCCTTCACCGATTAGCCAGGTCTTCAAATCTGCCCCCTGATCCGAAATAAGTATGGGCTGATGACCGTAACTTTTGAGGCGATATCTCTACATCCGATAAGCAGCTGTGCTGATAGCTATATAGCCATTAGGAAGGCTATAAGTACGAGCTCAATCTCTGTCCTGGTCACAGTCCCGTCATGAAGTTGATCTGGAGTACAACTCTTTGGGGAATCGCTCTCCTGCTGGTAGGCTGCGGGGCCTTCAGCCTGCCGAATATTCCTGATACTTTGACCAAGGAAGAGCGCCTGGCAGCGTTACAATCAGGTGGGTAAAGGAAGGATCATGCCAGGTCATAATGGATTAAAGTTAGCTAAGTTCAAGTGGCTTTTCTATTTTTATGAATTAAAATTCATAACAAAATGTGAATGGTTTTGGCTTGGATCACTTTAGATTGTCACCAAGTCAAAATTGTTTGGATTTGTTCCAAAGATAACTCCTAACTGACAGCTTCGATTGTCTGACATCCGTTATTGGTTTTTTATTTGAATTTTGGCAGTTAGCATTGCTGAGGAGATAAGCCGTGATTACCTGAAGTACCAACGCACGGGAATCCAGACGGATCGGCTTAAGGAAATTGGAAAAGATTTGCGGAACAGTCACAGCAAGAAGGCCATCTTCACGGAGTCCATGGCTGACCTGAACTCCGCCGATCAGTTCTTTGTGTGCACTTTGTGCCGATCCACGGTCAATGTTGTGGTTCGCACCTTCACCGAGGGCGAGCTGAGTGGCCCGCAGCGTGATGAGGAGGCCAAAAAGGTGGTCTTGGACTTTTGCGATTACTTTGGCATCTCCACCCCGGAGGTGTGCTCGGGTCTCTTCGATCTCAATTGGCCCATTTTTGATTTCATCTTTAATGAGACTGCCGCTGATTCACAGTCCTTCTGCGGCATGCTGCCCATTGCCATTTGCCAGGTGAAGCAGGACGAGTACAACTTAACTCTAACCATTCAGGGGGATTCCCCCACGGAGCACAACTCGGAGTTACCTGGTCGCAGTTCGGATGATCTACTGATTCTCCAATTCACCGACATTCACTATGATCCCCTGTATGCCGAGGGCAGCAATGCTGAATGCGATGAGCCCATGTGCTGCCGAACTGCTCTGGCCGAGGGAGCGGACTCCTCATCCGCAGCTGGTTATTGGTCGGATTACCGCGCCTGCGACACTCCCATTCACCTCATCCACAGTGCCTTCCAGCATGTCAAGGATAACCACAAGATTGACTGGATCTATCACACTGGCGATGTGCCGCCCCACAACGTTTGGTCCACCACCAAGCAGGGCAACTTGGATATGTTGACCGAAATCGATGGCCTCCTGGCGGAGTACTTCCCAAACACGCCCATCTACCCCTGTTTGGGCAACCACGAGCCACATCCCGCGAACGTGTGAGTACCCGTAATTTGCACTCTGTTCGCACTCGTATTATTAAGGTAATGAATGACCCAGATGGCCAGAGTTCAAAGTGTGTCCCGAATTAGGTTGAGTTTTGGTAACACAAATTTGGAATAGAAAATTGCTACTGGAAATTGCAGGGGAGGAAGAGTGGTTTTCGAAGTAATTCTTAGTAATTTAACTTGGCAGAGAAGAGGAAGTAAAGAGCAGATATTATTTTTGAACCAAAAGTTGAAAGAATAAGCTTAAGAAAGAAAGTAAAAGTAGTTTAGAAAATTTATAAAAGAGGACTAAGATTCTACCTTTAAATTCTATCTTAAATATTTCTTACTCTTTAGTTACAAATTCCTTTAAAAATAAAAATAGTAAAGAAAATATATAAAAACTGACATAAATACAATTATGTCCTATAAATATTTGGTTAAAATATTTAGGTCTTCCTTAAAATAATCCTAAATATTTCTTACTCTTCGGTTACGAATTCCTTATAAAAACCTTCTTCATAAATGTAGTATTTATTGACTGTGTGAACTTTTTGCTAATCTTTCAGATATCGTAAAATGTTTAACAAACATAAACCTCTAAATTTTCCACCAACATAAAGTTTATGGTGAATTTTTCCCACAATGTTACCGCCTTAAACGGCACCGCAATAAAGTGCCTTATAGCCACCAATTCCTACTGTTAATTGGTATAAATTACAGTAAAGATATAACCCTTTAGCTAAGCTTATCTACTGATAAACGAACAGAATTGGTGCCCATTAACTACTTGTATTTTTATAGGTTTTAAAGCACATAATTGATTTTTTAGTGCCAACAGACTTTTAGAAAAAGAGAAAGTTTAATTCAAGGTGTACATATTTCCGCCGTTTCCAATAATCAAATAAAATTCTTAATATATATTTTCATTTAATTATTATATTTATTCAAATTATTATACATTTATTGTTTACTAATTAATTTCATTTATGATTTTCTTGTATTAGTTTCGGCAACGACGAAATACCCACCGCCCTGAGCGTCCAGTGGCTTTATGAGCACGTCTGGAGCCTGTGGTCCAAGTGGCTGCCCGCCGAGGCGGAGGCCACTGTGCTTCGCGGTGGCTACTACACCGTCTCCATTAGCCAAGACTTCCGCGTTGTAGCCTTGAACAGCATGGACTGCTACCTGTACAACTGGTGGCTCTACTACAATGCCACTTTGATCCAGGAGCAGCTGCAGTGGTTCCACGATACCCTGCTTCTGGCCGAGCAGTCTGGTCAAACGGTTCACATCCTCACCCACATACCCGCCGGCGACGGTGATTGCTGGAGCAGCTGGTCGAAGGAGTACAACCGAGTGCTGACCAGGTTCAGTGGCATTGTGACTGGCGTCTTCAGCGGGCACACTCACAAGGATGAGATGAATCTGCATTACTCGGAGGAGGGCTTTGCCACGGTGGTTAACTGGAATGGCGGCAGTCTGACCACCTACACGGATACGAATCCCAACTACAGGCTTTATGAGGTGGATCCCAAGAGAAAGCAGGTGGTGGAGCATCACACCTACACCTTCAACCTGACGGCGGCCAACCAGAAGCCAGATGAGCAGCCGGAATGGTATTTGGAGTATGAGTTCACCAAGGAGTTCACCGAGGATACGAGTCCGGCGGGCATTGACAAGCTGCTGGTGCAAATGGCCGAGAAACCCGATCTGCTGCGCAAATTCCGGCGGTACAAGTTCACCAGCTCCGATCCCAAGATAGCCGAGGGCTGTGATGATGCCTGCCTGAGCAAAACGATATGCAGGATAGCCACCAGCAATTACCAGGAGCGCACACGCTGCAAGGAGCTGCAGGCCATCCTGGCGGAGAGTGTGAGTAGCTCAGAGATATTTCTCTTAAATAATTTTCTTGATAATATAATAATTTCCCTCAATTTCAGCTGGAAAAGGAAGATAAGACCGATGATGATGACCAAGGAGGCGGTGCCTCTGGTCTGAAGGCCTTCAGCTTGGCCTCCCTGCTGGCCCTGCTGACTGCATCCGCAGTCCTCCACTGAAACTTATCATGAAGCTATTCATAGCCCCCTTAATCGTAGACGATAATCGCCGCCCGATGGAGCCATAAAACGAGCAATAAAACAACTCAGAGAGAGAGATATAGATGATAAACCCGCAGAACAATAAACACACTCGATTCTTGTAGTCAACACTCAGAATGTTCGATATACATGTATATATATATATATATATTACCTAAGATGCCTCTCGGGTAGCGAATACTTTTGCGAATTAGCTGGATTATGTTAAGAGTTAAGTTTAAGCACTACGCTGGAGTCCGGGGAGGTGGCTTCCGCATCGATTCATTGCTGGAATCTATATCTTCTGTCGTTTTTCGGCTTTCCCTTTTTTGTGTTTTTTTTTTTTTACAAACATTTACACACATTTGGACCGCGTCCCGCTCGCCGCTTAGAGCGCACACATGAGCGTGGCAATGTCCAGGTCCTGCACATCGGCCTTTCGCAGGACAAGGGCCGCCTGGTTTTGGTAACGGCCGGAGGACACCAGGCGCACGGTGGTCACCCCGCAGAAGATGGCCTGCTCGGGACCCGGCTCGCTGGAGGCACCGCACACGGCGCTGGCCTGCTCCATAAGCAAGGCATCCAGGCCAGCGGAACCGCCAATCTCCAAGCGATCACTGGGCAATTGACACTGATTTTTGGGGGGTAAAAGGATAATTAAGAAAGGAGGAAAGGAGGAAGTTGAAGGAGTACCCACATCGTAGTTGACCTTTTGCTGGGCCCTCACGCTCTTGCCGCCGATCCGCAGACTGGCCAGGGAGACTACTGCCGGAAAGAGCGCTGAAATGGTGCAATTGCGGGCCTGGCCAAAGTTGGTCATCTTGTACATAGCAGCCACGTCCTGGACCAATACATTGCAGGCTATGAAATAGGATAAACCATAAAGTATTTAATTATATAAATAATATTACAAACTAAACCTACGTTGTGTGATCTTGTGGAATCTCACATTGGCCACAAAGGAGCCTCGCGAAGGAATCCGATACTGAAGCAGGGCAGCATTTTGGCTGGAGCGGAAGAACTTCTTATTGCTGACACGGGGCCTGCAGAAATACCCAGGATAATCCCAATTGAAATATATATTCAGTAAGCAAAGAAAGCAGACCCTCACCATTGTCTGTAATTGTTGCAAAACTCGTAAACACGCTCCTCCAACGGCCGATGATGATCCTTTATGCCCGGAAAGTACTCGCCATTCAGCTCCCAGCCATCCACAAACTGAAGCAACCAAACATGGTTACATTCTGGGGGAAATTTAAAGGACATTTCCGAGCACTTACCGCCATTAGGGCTCCTGTCTCACAGTTCGCATCATAGTGCTTCATTGTAATCTCGACAATCGTGTCTGGCTCACCAATCACATAAAGCCCACACACCTCGGGGCTCGCCACTTCCTGGACATCTGCTGCTGCTCCGTCGCCTGGAACCACTCCGGGCAACACGCCAGCTCCGGCTGCTGTCCCTGCACCAGCTCCTGCTCCTGCTGCCTCTAGTTCAAGGAGAGCCGTCTCTCGATTTAAGGCCGAACTTAAAGGATTGAGTTTCTTGAAGATGTAGTCACCTGCCTCGGAGGCCACATGCATGCAATCTAAGAGAGGAATGAAGTTCAAGGGGGGTGTGAGTTAATGGCAATGCACTGGGGGAAAATGGGGAAGATAAAGGTGAATTTTAAATATATTTTCAGAAAAGATTTTCTAATTTATTTTGGGAAATAATTATTAAAACCTGAATGTGGCTTACATCCTGTTATCCCCAAGTTAAATAATATTTTTTCCTTGTGTCCTAAATGCAGTTTATGCCCCGCAGCCTCCAGACTAACTCCCAAAATTGACCGAATCTGAAACCAATTTGTCTTGGCCAATTTGCAGGAGCTTACAGGAGGAGGAGGAGCTGTAAGGAGTGGACTTAAGGGAGTGAGCGATTGAAATCCCCTTTGATTGTTCCTAGCTTTTGGCTCCTGGCAACAATTAATTTATCATGCGCATCCACTTAATGCCCGGCCATCGTTGGCTGATTTATGGCCATCATTATTAGCCGGGTCACCCACTCATACGTACATGAATATATATGTGTGCGGTTTCGGTGGCTTTTTATGACCTCGTCTCGGGGCCGAAAAACAATTAAACTGCTATTTGACTTACTTTTTGTGACGCTCTTGACATGCATGTCACATACTCGTACTTGTGTGTGGGTTTGGCTGCGAACGTGTGTCCCTTGAAGGGGGAATAGTAAATTCAGTTGAGATCCTGGCAAGCAGCAAGGAGACACTTGTGGTCCCACAACTCCTCCTGGCGGCACTTGGCGCCAATTTGTTTATGACACTCGCTAATTGCTTTCAAGTGATGGCTTTCTTTTTGGGGCTTTTAACATCGCCACTTGTGGCTGACTGACAATTAAAATGGCACTATTCATAATTGATTCGGCATTATTTATTTAATAATCATAAGCAGAGTGCCGGCGGCGGTTAACGAAAGAAATCATAAAATATTCATTTATTTCTGGCGGAGTCCCAAGTGAATTTTCTTCTTGAATTTTAAAGAAAACCTGAAATTTATTTCAAGTTACTTTGTCTATGGCTGCAGTCCATCAAAACAATCAATAAGCTACTTTGTATTCCTAGAGACTTTTCATTAATCCCACGGATTAGAAAGCTTTTCCATTTGCTGCTCAAAAATGGACTTTCTATTTATGGAAGTGACGTCATGGAGCTGACCCTCCCCGGAAAACCCATTGCCTCCCCCACAAGTATTGCCAGGCTGTTGTCCTGACTATAAATAAAAGCAATTATAAATTGGCATAGCCACAGATTTGCTGATGTTTCACCTGATGCAACTTTCCGTTATCTGACCCCAAAGGATGCGGTTGCTTTGACAACTTATTGCCCCCTTCTCCCATTGGGAAAATGAAAATGAATGGAAGTGGGTTGTGTGTGGGGATTAACTCAATTGAAGTTGGCACGAGTTGAAGCTGGTTTTATTAAGTTTACATTCACCGGAATCGCCATCCTTGTTGTAGCCATTGAGTTGACCACAGATTTATTTGTAATCTTTATACATATATATTTTCCATTTGGTCAGTTTGGGTCAACTGATGGATGGCCAGAGGAGCGAGCAGGGGGTGGGAGTGCACTTTGATTTGAATTTTAATGGGGCAATAAATTCATGTTGCCTGGCTGTACATATAAATTGCGTATACGCCGGGTGGCTCACTCACAACTTAGGCAAAAATCAATTTGAGAGACAAGTAAACAAGGTTTTAGAAAGCGTTTTAAACTTGTCGCTACCGCCAAAGTGCATTTTCCAGCTAGCCCATTTTCCGCTGGGGGCCACTTGACTCTAAGAAGTATCCCTTCGCGTGGGTGTGTGTGTGTCAGCTTACCTGAGACCGTGTGCACATTGTGTGGCACCGCCGGGTTAGGGAAAATCTCAAAAGAACGCTTCACACTGGGCCAGGCCTGAAAGGAAAGAAAATATGACTTAAAATACTCAAAGAAATATATTACGAAATTATTAAACAATTTTAATACTTGAAGGAAACACAAGAAGACAAAAATGCTCCGAATTTTCTTATAAAACTTTATTTGCTTGGCCTAAAAATAGCTTTTGAGTGACACCATTTAGATTAAATAGTTGGTTTAATATAACTTTATAGCCTGAATAAAGTTTGCCAAACCAGAAAGAAAAAATATTTTTTATGTAAACCTTATTTTAGCTTCATCCCCTCTGAAAGCTAGATGCAACTGACTATGGCAGCCAGATCAGAAGCAGTCATCCCTGGCTCCCTGGCTGCCAGTCCCATTAAGTCACTCCAACACAATAGACAGACATCGAAACCAGAGGTGGAGGCACGTCCTGGCCAAGCGGATCAGCGGGAAGTCCGCGACTAATGTCCGCCGACTTTTTGCAGTTGTAAGCGAAGAAAGGACTCCGGCAGGGGGTCCTGCTAATGCGGCACTTAGGACTCGGCCCACAATGCAATTGCAGGGGACCTCGACTTCGGGTCAGTCGGGACAGAGGACAATGGCCAGTTTTAATTAAACTACCACACACGATTCTCCAATAAACAAGAATCGAGCAGATGACGCCCGGAACGTGCCCAGCCAAGAAGGATATTATATAGAAATATATATAAATTTGAGGTTATTTTAAGCTTGACAAATCGGGGGGCAAAGTTAAAAAGTTTTTAAGAAAGGAGACCTCCAGCCTTGAGCCACTTTTTTTCGCCACTTGCGCGCCCTGATTCTTGGCGCTTTATGATTGATTAGAGGTGGCCTCTTTTTTGGGCTGCAAATTTTCCTGTTAATTGAAATCGCCAGGAAGTCCAAGGAGGACCCTCCCACAGTTCCCACCCGCTGGGACACAGGAGATTGATAAATGGTGACGCGTTTTGGCCGCGGGTCTCAAATAATTGAGTTAAGGCCAAAAAGTTTTTGGCCTTTGGGGACATTTGTTTGCGCAACACTCGAGCTTTGGCTTTAACGAGTCGTCGGGGCGTTATGGAACTGTCAATTAGTGGCGGTTTATGCCAAAGCAGCTTTAAGCCTTAGTCCTACAGAAAAAAAAACCCCTCCAATTCCCGCCTGACGTCACAGCGCACAAATCTTTGGCACAATCCGACAGAAAATCCAGGGAATCGGGATTCGAGCGAGTCTGCTGGATAAACTGTCAACAGGCAGTAAATAAATAATAAACATGATCCCTTTGAACACACTTGTCGCTGCCTCATTTGCATAATCACAATGCCGCCATCAAGATTTTCAGTTGCGTAGCCGTGAGGTCCTTTGTCAAACTACAAATACAAAAAAAAATAAACGAAGGATAACCAAATCGCAGGATGCGCCAGCTGCTCTCCCTTAAAAGGTTCCAAAGGGATGGATTGCTATCCAAAAGTTGCCACGGAGATCCTGGCCATTCAAAAGTTTTGTGGTTCAGAAATAGAATAAAAAAGTCCCTTGGGAATCGCAACAACGTGCGAAGAAGCCGCCTAAGCCGAGGTCCTTTCCCTTTCACTTCTGTGTGTGTTACTTGCATTCCTGCACTCATTGGCCATTCAAGGAGCGGCCTTTATTAGCATTCCAATTGAATGGTTACAATAAAAGTGGTAACTTTTCATAAAGTTATTTATTTATAGACTTTTCTTTCTTTGTTTCTGTGCTGTTTAGCGAATGTGAGGTAATATGCGAGGGAATTTTGTAAAATAATGCTTATTTTAAGTTGGAAATCCACAGAAAAAAGTCATTGAGATACTTAGAAAATTTAAAACAATCCCCGAATTATTTATTATTATGTTTTTTATTTGAATATACAGAAAATGTAATAGAATAATGATTTAAAATGTAGATTTATATATTGGCTTTCGAACTAAACCGAAATATTATGGAATTATAAATATTTTCCGACCTTTTTTCCGACCGTTTTTCTTTGTATTTAAGTTGCAATTATTTTTCCAGAAAGCTGTTAAGTTTTAAATAAAATGAATCTAATATAAAAAGTAATTTAAATTTGAAGTATTTTTTTATAATTCCTTCTCCTATTTTAAAGCCTAATTACCGCCATGATTAATGGTTCTTTTATACACAAAACAAGTCCATCAAGTTCTGTATTTTTGTTTGACATTTTTGTTTTTTGTGTTTTATAAATTGTTGTTTGATTCTTCAAGCGTGGCCTGAATTCTTAAGGCTTGAAAATTAAAAAATCTGAATATTAAATTAGTTGTTTTTGTACGTTTTTTGTAAATGTTCATTCATATTTTTGGTGGCTCGTAGGTTGCGTAAATTGATTAATGAGCTTGTTTTTCGCTGGCAGAGTAAATCAATTCCACCGCCATTCATTGTCTGAGAATTTTGTGGGAACGAGTCCGCGATGATCCCTGAAGGTCGTCCTTTATTCGCGTCACTACAGAAGCCGCTAATTAGCCAGGGATATGCGAATCAGGTCCTCGCACACCACTGCCGGGAATTAAGATGCCAGAAATATTTGTGACTTGATTAAAAGTTCGCTCGCGCGATGAATGCGACACCTACGACAGCGGCTTTTCCTGAGGGGGCAGGAGGCAGGAAGCACCTGGCAAGATTGCTATCCTTTTTCGGAAGGGCGTACAGGTAAATATTGACTTTCGGCATCGCGGCAGGAGATCCGATGGTAATCCCTGGGCCACGTCAAACACTTTCACCCTGGAGTGGGCATTGTCGGTGGCTGAATGACTAAGTTATGAGACAGCTTCAAAGGGGGACAGCTTTAAGGGAGAGACTCCTTCTGCAGAAGGAAGACTCTATATTCCTGGGCCATGAATAAGTGATGCACTTGCCAGAGTCCGGCGGAGCAACAGGCTGCCATTGAACGCGGCGACCATCAAATATTTAGACGTCTTTATGGCCAGCGTAAATTTCAGCGAGCCAGCGGAGGAGTCCTTCTGAAAGGATTTGTCTAACTGAGTGATGATGGCTCAAATATGCGCATAATGCCGGATGCTAAAGGAATATTGCCAACTAAGCATTGCCCAAGTCGGAATGAAGTCAAATGAATCGCCTTCAAATGAGCGGAGAGCGGAAGGACTTATGCGGAAAAAGGAGTCTCCAGGGAGTCTCAAGAAAATAAGCTTCAAAGGGGGAAACAGGACTGTCAACTGGCTTTTATTCCTTTATAAGTCTTTAAGAATTCGAAGGTTTTTTTCATATTTAATAGAAAATCATGAAGAAATCGAATTAATTTAATATGTTTTATTTATTTATTTATTTAATATTTATTCCAGCTATCAAACAATCATTTCATTTGTGTCAGCAACCCCCAAACCCGACCCCGGCTCGACTTTCCGATTAAAAGTTAAGCCAGGCGATTGTCAGAGCTCATAGCCATCAAGTGGAGAGCCGAGGATTAACGACAAAAGCCGCAAATGAATTCGATTACGCATACGCACCGTTACCCCGCTGGAGCTGGGCGCATGGGCGAGTGTGTATTTCTGGCTTTAATCATTTAATTAATTTCCCGCAACCGCAAATGAACTGTAAAATGCAATTTGGCCAAAAAGTTGACTCAATCGATTTCGATATATGAGAATCTAATACTCGTGGCAGCTTGTGCTTCTTCGCATTTCCAGCACGGAAATTAGTTCTGCCCTAAATGCTGCTCTGCCCCCTTTGGGATCTTTATTGAACAGACACACATTGCAGTGCAGATTTATGCAAGAGAGTTCCGTCAGAAGGGAATTGAATAACCGGCATAAATTTCGCGCGGCTGCTGCCGTTACATGACGAAGGTTATTTATGGAAATTTTTTGGGGGGGAAAACCTAGAAAATTCATCAAGACATGAGTAAGAGGCTGCCTTCTTGCTAGACTCAATTACAGCTTCATTCTTCTACAGTTCAGTTCAGTTATCTTCTTCAGTTCATATATATTCCCCGATTGGCAAAGGAAATTGTATGGAAATTAGAGGGAATAAAAAGCTATATCCCTCTCAGAGATACAGTTTCACCTTACGACCCCATTTGTGGTTGCAGCAATTAGAGGACACCTCTCAGTTCGGGGCTTATCCTTCCTTTTTCCTGCTCGACAACTCTTTATCCTGAAGCCCTGCACCCGGTGACATTCATGGTTTAATTGTTGTCGTTCTCACATGTTGTTGCGACAGCGATGAAGGCAAAGACCAGGAAAAGCGGGAAAAAGAGGAGAAATGCCGGACGGAAATGGGACAGCAGGGGTGTGGCTGTCATGTCCCGGCTTAAATGGCTGTAAAGTGTCAAAGCGTCGGTGTCAACATTAAGCGCACATCAAGTGCAGGACTCTGGCTGGAAATCGAGCAGGAAGCGGATAGGTTGCAGAGGGAAAATCAGGAGGGCGGGGGGAATGTGGTATAAAAATCGTCGGAAAATCTCATCCATGTCGGAGTGAGTGACCACACAAAGAATGGGTGTCGCCTGCAGAGTTGCAGTTTCATTGCAATTGCCCAGCCATGCCTTCGGAATGGTGCGAATGGTCTTGCGTTTGGGTTTTTCCTGCCGGCGACTATTGGCTTTTCCCCATCGCCCACAAATGCTCAACGGCAGGTGCGAAATTTACATTTATCCTTGGCCATTGATGTGAATTCCTGGCCTCCTGACTCGGCCCACAATGTTGCCATTAAGCAAACAGTTCGAGAGCTACTGCAATTGATGGATGGCCGGGTGGCTCCGCAGTGGGTTTAGAAATACAACGCAAATCGCCCATCGACACGGAGTACTGTCATATGGAAATGGATTCTATTTGTGGCTCTGCCATCTTGATGTACACAAATTTAAATAATATTTTATGGCATATATTTTAGGGTTCCGGGTTTCACTGTTAGGAAATTTATTGAAGTTTTACAATTGATTGATATTTGGTGGGTTTTCTGGGGATTTAAAATATTTAAAAAATTTTCCAAAAAGTTGCAATACTTTTAAAGAGTTATTTGGAATATATCCTCATTAATTATAAAGAGATTTTAGGTAACTGCAAATTCTAGAGAAATACAAATTGTTAACCAACTGAATCCTTAAATGTTATCCCATTTTCCCAGTGCAATCACCCACCTACATATTTCAGCAAACCCTTTTTTCCAAAATAAGATGGATTCGATTGGTTATTTTGGGCCCACTGCTATCTTATCTGTCTTGGGAACAGAGTCTCAATCATAATTAACTGAATTGTCAGCAGGAGTTCTATTTATGTTCCGCTGCAACCAAATGTCAGGGGAAACTTTTTCCCGATTGGGCCATTACCAAATCGAATTAAATATTCATTTGCGACGTCCGAAAGTTTGACCCGCTGACCCGCTTGGCCTGCCATCAACTGATTACTAGCCGGGTTCAGCAACGTGAGCCTAATGAAGGTAATCTGTGCGAGCATAAGCCAACATCCCAGCCAACAGGGATGCCAAAAAGTTTGCCAATAACTGCGACAGCGAGAATCAATCAATCAGGGCCGAAATCTCGGCCGGAACAAATTAGATCAAGTCATTAGAAAAAAAACATGGAAACAAAAGTTGGCACCCAACTTGTTGATCGAATTACAAGGTGTTACAAGAGTTGGCTGTCACTTACAAATTACAGAGAGAAAAATGTGTTTAAGCAAAGGAAAATAGTTAAAATTTTAAGCTTTTAAAATGTTAAGCTACTTGAAAACTGCTGAAATAAAAAAGATATATAAGAATTGCCTTACAAATCGTTGTTAATTTTAAAACAATTAAAATATGGCCCAAACGGTTTGCTGTAAAAGTTTATACTTTACAAAAGAGCGATAACTTTAATTAAATATTTCGTGTATTTTCTATTTAATTTATTTTTAATGTATTGTGTAAATTCTGTTGTTCATTTCCACCAAAAAAACAAAGGCACAACTGCGGTTAATATATATTTTATTTGAATAAAATTAAAAACAAGCTTAAAACTTGTAAAGAAAAAATTATTTGAGGTTCCAAATGCAGTGAAATTTTCGTTTTAAAGTCTAATCTTTTTAGTATTCCAATTTTTTTTTAGATTTCATTGCGACACCGACTCACCTGAACGCCCAGCACAATCATTGACAAACAGAGGTACACGACCAACTTCATCGCGACTTCCGATTCCCGAAACCAAAAGGAGCAAAAAAAAAGCCTATACCCGCGGGTTGATTTTCAAGCTAAAGTCTTTCAATTAATTCTCGAATTTCAGAGCGACTCCTTTTGATCCTTGGGCTGACCAGAGATTAGCACAGGAATCACGCACCCTATAACTTCATTAAAGCGTGGAATTAGCGACGGGGCAAGGCGTTGCTCGCTAGGCACACTGTGCGTATACTTGATGCGGGCTTGAATGGCGCCGGGGAAACCGATTTAAAGTTTTGTTTTTCGGGGAAAAAACCAAGAAACCAAGAAACCGTTGCAGGACGACGACGAGGACGATGCGTCAACGCTGCCGCACAACGACCGAGTGTTGGCCCTTATCAGCGCCGCATTTCCTTTTATAGCCACTGACGGGCGGTCGTCCTGAAAGGGGGTTTTCCAGTTGATTGTTCGTCCTGTCGAACTGACTTGTGAGGTACTCCTGGCAGCTCGTCAATACGAGCTGTTAGTTTGAAAAGTTTCATAAAGTTTTCTTTACAGTTTTGTTTACTATCTTTTTCTATTATTGTTTCCTTTGTTTTTGGAATATTTTATTTTATTTTCATTCGATTTTCATTTGCTGAATTTGAAAAACTTGCCGCTGTTTGGGTGTTCACCACACTTGACTTTGCTGGTGAGTTTTATGTGGAGACATTGCCAGAGTAGATGGGAAAAGGAAAGCTCGGGGAAAAGCTTTTCATAGTGGGAAAATGTTTTCTTTTCAAAATATCTTGTAATGAATTAATGTATTCCAATTTATCAAAAATCAAAGACCAATTTTAAAATAAATTTCATTATTTTATAAGTTTTTTCATTATTTATTTTTAGTGAACATTTAAATGTTGTAACTAGCTTGCCTAAACTTTTTTTACTTTTAAATAAGAGCAAAGAAACCAACTAAACAAATCTTTTTGCGATATTTATTTTAAAAAATTCATATTGATCCAAGATTTAGAATTTCATTTAAACAAACTGCCTACAAGTTAAGAATTATCCTTCCATTTAGCTTTTTTACAGCCCCATATCCAGCGAAGGGGCTACTGCCACGGGAATGGGCACATTCCTGGGATGATTCACATCTCCTCTGTCATAGTATCCTCCCAAATGCTCTCCTGGCACATGGTAGAGGCCATAATGAAGTCCACTATTGGCAACCTGTGTTAAAAAAGGGTTGAGAAAATGCCTAAAGAAGCCCCGAGATAATACCTACTCTCTTTAAACCATTAATAGAGGCCAGTAACAAAGCCATCTTGGCCAGCAAGAGCGCCTTTCCACTCACTATGGACAGCATTTGAAAGCCCATGGGCACCAAGATGGCTCCCAGAGCTGTCACACCAAACATCATGGTGATAATCATGTTATAGCGATGACGCCTCACCCGAGCACTGCCCACTTGATCGGTAGTGGAAGTTTCTAATAGAAAAATAAACCCCGAAATTAATATTTAAAAAATAATGGAAAGTATCCTGAACAAACCACTGCTAAGATATCTCTCTGTGAGTTTCCCCAGGTTCACTTGAAGCGTGTGAGTGGTCAAACCCTTGGCCAGACTCACTGCCAGTTGATCAAAGAAAGTCAAATGCTTCAGGTCCTTGCGTTCATCTTCAAAACTTGAGGAATTACTGGCAGTATCCAAAGCAGTCACCAGGCGAACTCCCTCGTAAATGGGTATCTCTGGAGCCGTCATAATGCCCTCGAAAATGTTTAGACTCCGCGAACGGAAACATGACCACAGACTCTGGGTGACTCCAGACTGATAGCATTCTTGTAAATCTCTGCGCAGCTTCCTAAGTTGGGGTATCCACGTGTTATTCGCCTGCTCCTCACCGGACACACACCGATCGATCAGGAGGCAAGCTCCGAGTAAAAACACAACCAAACTGCACGGCACTTGCATTGTTTTCCCTTTGAATTTCAAATCGAAACTGCATCAAATTTGGTCCGGGTCTTTGGCTTTTTATGGCCATCGCTGGGCAGTGATTGGAAACCGATCTCCAGTCCAGTGCACCCGGTCATTAGGGCAGATGTGGGAAGCCTCTTCTCGGATCTCTAACGGTGCGCCTTGGCTTTGACATTGGTCATGGTCTGCGGCTGGTTGTTGGTGACTTCGAAACCGAGTCTGGGCAACCTAGAAAGGCAACTGGGCCTGGGTCCCACAAATTAACTTGTCAACAACGATTTGCAAACGCACGATTCTAATCAGATGCGTTTCGAACCCTTTGTCGTTGACAGTTGGCCACGCATTAGACGCTCGATTGAGCTGGCCAGCAGCTTTCAAGAGGCGGACCCTCAAAACCGGTGGTCTAGTTCAGGCCAAAGTGGGTAAAGGTAAGCTCCAAGTTTGAGACCGAAAGGGGAGATCAGTTTCCTTTTTTAGATTTTAACGATTATAGATTTAGATACCATAAATACTTTCTCTTCAATCAACGAAAACTACTTAAAAATTTTATAAGTAAACCAACATTATCCAAACCATAATATTTATTAGCTAAGAGGTCATTCATTGCATTTCCTTTGCTTGATAATTGTTTTGAACAAATTCGTACTAAGATTAGAAGGTTTACGCTTTAATAGTTTCCATTGAGTGCAAAAGTTGACGTTCAGTGTGGATTGGTAGTTGCTTTAGACTTTAAACTAGTTAACAAAGTTTACAAAAAACAGTTCTACACTTGCCTAAATATATGTTGATGCACCCGCTAAAATCGTTTTCCTATATTTTTATATCTTTTACAATTATCATTTTCAATCATTTTTGTTTGTTTTTTGTTTTTTGGGTGTGGTATAAACAGTTGCTCAGAGCCGGCTGCCGCAGGATACGTGGATTTCGCTCCTGCTTTTCAGATACAATAGTACGATAGATTATGCGCTGCTCCGGATCCCTGATCCGATCCTTGTTAGAAATATCCTCAGTGCTTCAGTGTGTGTATTTTGTGTAAACGCGTCCTAGCAAAAAATATATCCCATCTCATGTGGTCCGCAGCTATCCCAAATCCCGCTGCCATTTTTTAGCATTCCATAGACTACGTGGCGCTGGGCAGGCGGTGGCGCCAGTACAATCAGGATCCAGTCGTCGTCGTCGTCGTTGTGGATGTGCCAGCGGCAACCCCGCGACCGAAGCGCGGCAGGTACAGGCCGAATTTGGACTCTACGCCGGCCAAAAGCGGAACTGCCGCTCGATATCCACCGATGTGATCGAGGTTCTCGTAGGTGATCTTTGCCGCCGCCGACTCTATGGGAGTGGCAACCTTGTGCGCCTCCGAGCCCTTGGGCTGGCTGCCGCCAAAGTCCACATAGAAGAGGCGCTGCAGCAGCTCATAGGTCACCAGGGTCACGCCGAACTGCGGCGAGGAACGGAACACACGGGCTGAGGAGCAGACATAAATTATTAATAAACAAATTAATTATTTTCCTCTTTGCTGCTTACCTGCTGTTCCCTTCCAGAAGGCTCGTGGTCCCTCCTCGGCCATAATCTTCTTGGTGGCATCCCAGACACCGGTATAGGTTGTCTGTCCAGAGCGGGCCACCACCTGAAGGCGGGTCTTGATAACGTCGGCGGGCGTGACAAGCGAGGCAGCTGGAACACCGGCAATGGCACCGGCGGCCAGCAGAGTGAGCGGGTGATTGTAGCCATCCTTGTCGGCCATCAGGGCCTTGGTGTGGGCATAGGTCGGGAAGTAGATGGCCGAGAAGGGCACATCGCGCAGCAGACAGGCCCTGGCTCCCTTGTAAAGGCCAAAGAGTCCCAGTTCCTTCACCACAGACCAGGCTCTGATCTTAGACCCGCTGGCAATCTCACCGGCCACCTGCAGACGAATCTTCACGATCTCTAGGGGATTGGTGAACACAACCTGCGAGCCACCGGCAACGCCTCCAGCCAGCACCTCGGCCCAAGTAGGAATGTGGCCCTTCTTGTCCGTGAACTTGTCCCTCACCAAATCGTTCATCGTCAGCTTGATGGCCTTTTCGGGTGCCACGCCCAGCAGCTGGGGCAGCAGGCCTCGGTAAAGGCCAAGAACGCCTTCGTGACGGATAACCTGGGTGGATGCAAAGGTTATAGAGTTAGTTTTTAAATATCTTAGGAGCTTAGCTTCTGTTTCTCACCTTCTTGAAGCAATCCCATGAGTTTCTGTAGGCCACTTCACCGATGTAGGAGCCCGCACGCTGGTTCTGCATTCGAGTCTTGACGAGATCGATGGGATAGACCACGGTAGCGCCCACAGCTGCAGTTACGGAGAATATTAGAAATATTTTTTAAGGATTTTTTTCAGTAGCAAAACTTACCGCCCGCAAAGGAGCCTAGGGTGAAGCGATATGAGCTCTCCAGGATCTGAATGAAGGCAGACCGATTGGCCGCACTCTCCACCACCTTGATCTCGGCCAGACGATGTGTGATATGCTTGGTGTAGTGCTCGGGTGCGATGTTGCTCAGGTCACTGTAGTCGATGCGGCTGCAGAAATGAGGAATTTTAACAAAATTAGTTGATTTTTTTATACAATAAATAAAAAAGAGGAACTAAGAGACACCAACTGGGTTAGGTTCAGGGCGGGGATTCTTGGAGTGGCTCAATAAACGAACACAAAACTAAAGCAAAACTCAGGCTGGGGAAGGACAATATCACTTGCCTATTTGGAGCTATCTTTCTCCGGCGTTTCCACCAGCTGGCAGCGGAGAAAGAAATAAGAATTGCGAGTGCAGCGGAGAGAAAATGAGAAAAACAGAGAAAGGGAGACACACACAGAGAAAAGATACAAAACAAGCGGCGGTTAACATGAGAAAATTTAAAATATTTTGGAAGAATTTTTATGACATTTACTGGAATATTTAACGGACAGTCAATATGATTTCAATTTACGAATCTTTAGAGCGGCAAAAACCGCAATCTTAGACCTTTAATGGACTTAAATTGGATTAAATATAAAAAATTGCTAGATAACACATAAGAAAGGGTATCTACAAAAATGTTTTGAATAATAAGAAATACAAAATAATTAAAAATATTTGTTATTATTTAAAAGCTTAAGAAGAATCTACCATATTAATATTACCTCATAATTTAACCATACAAATAAGAAGAGAACCATGAATCGCTTTTACTACCACTAATTATTAATTAATTAAAGAAATATAAAAAGGTCTCCCAGATAATACAGCTTTCCCCTTATTAAAGGCAAAATATAAATGCACAATTTATAAAACTATTTAAAAGGAAATGCAAATGTATCTAAGTTTCTTCTTTTCACAAATCACAAGTTGGCAAAACTAAATCCCAAAGGGCTCTAAGTTCAAGTACTCACCCTGCTTGGTGGACGGCACCGGCGAGATGGAACAGGATGTCAATCTCCAGCGGCGTGATCTGGCTCATGGTCTGGGCGGCATGGAGAATCTGGTCCTTGGTGACCATGTCCGTGCGACTGCCCTCGGTGGCGTGCAGGTAGACTTGCTTGATCAGTTCCATGTTGTTCAGCAGCGAGGTAAATGCCATGAAATACGGGAAGCTCACTTTGTGACCCTCGGTGACCTAACGAAATATATAAAGAAATCCTTAGAAGGAAGTATTCCCAAGATATACATCTCAGATAGCTACCGAAACCAGGTTATCCTTGACGCCGGGGGTCAGTAAATGCCGCTTGACCTGAACGATTATATCCTGGAAGTCCAAGGGTGAGATGAACCCAGTGCCAGCTGGATCCCTGGTGCGGAAGGCCTCCATTGCATGCTCCTCGTGGAAATCGTGGAGCAGCTGCGTGAACTCAGCATAGTTGATAAGGCGTTGCTTCTTCTGCCAGGCGGGGAATGCAAATAAAAAAGATTAGAATTATGGACTATTTGACATTGGCATTGATTTCCTCACTCACATCACCAAAGTAGCGCTTGATGAAGGGTCCGTCTAAGCTAAAAGGTATCTTTGAGTGCAGTTCGGTTTTTTGTACGACTTCAGCAAAATCGGCTGTGGATAAAGAAGGGATATATGGTTATTTATAGTTTTAAGTGGTCAAATTTGGTTTAATTTCTTACCAAATGAAACGGTGCCATTGCCTTTCCTATCGAACAACTGAAAGGCGGTCCTGTAGAGGGCATCGGGCTTGCATAGCAGGCCCTCAAAGGCTTGAAACTCAGAGAACGAGATGAGACCATCCTTGCTGGTATCAGCAATGCCAGCTAAAAGACGGACCGATTCCTGTTGGAAGATAGAAAGAAATTAAGGATTATTTTAATAAGACTTAAGAGGGTTTTGAATAAAGATATGATAATAGATGATAAGGTAAGCTTTAAAAGATCTCCCGGAAGTGCAAACCTTTTCAGAAATCTATAAGAAACACCTCGCAATGAATGGCAATTTCTTAGCTATTCATTTCTTTGATATTTTCTACAAAAAAAGAATGTTTAATCTTATTGTTTAATTGGACATTAGACCGGTAGTCACCCTCTAATAGGAAGATAAACGGAGCCATAAAGAAACTGCCCCCGCAGACTTCGGCACCTGATTGAATCAGTTCCATTGGCGGGGGCATCTACGATCGGGTTCGAATCGGTTCTCAGGCCATAAACCTGATAAGCGGACCCATTAAAATAGAATCTGTGACGTTGGCGCTGGCGGGCACGAGGCAGTCAAGTGATTGCCGGTGGGTTATTTCTATGTTCTTTATTTCTAGCTTTGCGGGTGGGTCAAGGTCAGCTGTGATTCAGAGTTGGGAGCCAGGGATTTGATTTATGCGCCCATTGGGTGGCAGTGCCGGCAACGTCTGGTATCTGGCGATAAGATACGGCCTTATCGAAGGCGGGAACTATGCTAAATAACCTTGCAATGACCCGCCGAGTGCAGCCAGAGCTTCCCTCTTACTTACGTCGTTAAATGCAGATTCCGAAAAGAGACCCAGGAATTTGCGTACAAAGTCCTCGCTGGTCATGTACTGCTCGCCATCCTTCTGCAGAGAGGCATACTTCAGGAAGACCTCGCGCAGTCTGTCCGTGCTGGCACGCTTGAGAAGCGAGGAAGTCTGCAAGGAAAGAAAACAAAGAAAGGATGAAATTTAAGCATACAAAAGAAATTACACCAAGAAACTCTCACACTTAATCCAGGGTCAGAGCCCTCCAAAAAGGCGGAGGCTCTTCCATTGAAAAGATAATAAAGACCGAACGAAAGAAGAATGAAAAACAGTTTGGCTTATTGTTAAAAATTTTATAAAATTTACTATTAATTTTGAAAGAGTTTAAATGGGTTGACAAAAATTTCTAAGAAACTTTATATAGAAACTAGACTTTCTTTTCACTATATTTTTAGCTTTCACAAATACATTTTTCATATCCATTTTTAGGGGTTCAAGAAACCACCCCTTTGACCACCGCCACTGTTCCACTCTCTTACTAAAACTCTTCCATCTCGGCCGCTCAAGCTCTGGACTACAAAAGCAACACGTGTCAGCCGCTCAAGAATCCCAGATTTCACTCACATTTGGCAGACTTGTGGTCAAAGGCATGGCTGTTTTTTCGGTGGCTGCTACTTCTGGTTAACTGCTGTTTCCGCAAACAATTGCTGGCGCATCTAATTAGCTCATCAATGCAAACCGATCTAATCCACACCGGCCGAGTAGCAACCGCTCAGTGTCTTTTCCCGCGATTAACTGCGAGTGGGGAACGCAGAACCACCACTATCTGTGGGGGCACCGCTGAGAGTAATGGCAAGAGCGGGATCGAGAGCGAAAACTTTTATTTTGAGGGTCATTATATAGCTTGCCGATTCTCTTGAAAAGTATCTCTTAGCTTTAGGTTTAAGGGAAAAGGCGTAAGTTGCAAAATGATTTAAATGTTTGAAGTACTAAAGAATTTAATGTGACATTAAGTTCATTTTTAAGGAAATTTTTTAATATATTTGAATGTTTTTAAATAAATTTTAAAGTGAAGTAATGATAGATAGGATGTAATAAGCTTTTTTAAAATAAATAACCAGCAAAGACATAAAATAAATTTATTTAACGGAAGAGCTAGAGAAAAGTTGTTTGTTTTAAAGTCTTATATTTTAGAAAGGTTTGTTATGAATTTTATTATATATATTTTATATAAATGTAACTTTTTCTAGGTCTATTTAATATTATTAAAGATTAAAAAGCTTGTGCTACTTAATGAGATTTTAATTCTCATTTAAACTATTTCTTTACATTCTCCTATAAAGTGCTTGATAAGTTCGAAATTACATTCCCACAGCTGTAATCTTAATTCCTACACATTATCTGGGGAATACTTGTAGCGGGTATCTCAAAAGTCGAGTATCTAATGGCCCTATCATGCCACACATTGTTTACTCGCTCTCTTCGATGGTTCGATGCACAATTCCGCCTGAGCAATCGCCAAAAGGTCAGCAGCTCCGTCAACAACAAGTTCAACTTCGATGACAATATAGCATACAAAGGAAAATATTGAATGTATATTGAGTGTATTCAATTCTCAATACTCAAGCGTTCGTATTTATCAATTGCTCCATTGACGTAATGCGATTAGCACGCGATGAAATTGTAATTTTCTCTTTCGGTTGCCGGGGGTTCCTCACAACTCTCATCTCTCGGCCCCAAAGATTCGCTTTGTTTTTGTGCCAAGCGAATTGCGAAAAACAAAAACAGATTTCATAATAAAAACAGCCAACGAAAAAATACACGCATTTATGGCACCCCCAACAGCGAAAGTCTGCAAATATGTAATTAGATTCGCGTCATTTGATTGAACTTTAATACCCTAGGTACAAAAGGGAACAGTGATTGATATCCTATCAAATGGGCGGAAAGCATTTCATTAACAGAGATTAATTTGGATTGATGGTCAAGGTAAAACAGGGCCCAGTTGGGATTCAACTTAATTTACAGATGTTACACTAAGGAAAAAGTTTATTTGTAGAGAATTTCAGGCTTTAAAAAGGGATTTAAAATAATTCTTTAAACAAATAAAACTTAAGAACCTTTAAAAATATGTTTACTACAGTTTTGAATGTATTTTATATTAATTTATTTTGCAGATGGATCCTTAGGTTCATAATAAGTATTCCCCCTAAGCCTCTTGCTATTGTTTTTATTTAATTATCGGATTTATTGTATTTATTTGATTTATTTTCCCACTTTTCCTAATTGCGTTATGCTGTCTGTTGGATCCGTCAAAGTGTCGCATTGACCTTTCTCAATCCAATCGATTGGCAGTGGGAAATAAACGAATTCGTTTGCCGGCAATTTGCTGGGCAATTTGCGATGCTATCAAGTATTTATTGAGTGCAATGAAAACTCGAAAATTGATTTATACACTTGATGAGCATATATTATTCATATTTATCCTGGCTCGTGTTATTTACACTTTGAGCTCATGAAAAAGCAATTAAACTTCCATGTTGGAATAATGTTTTAAAGCGCCTTTTAATTAAAAATGCATATCAATGTCAGTAAACAATTATTTTTAATTAATATTCATTGCATATTTATTATTTAAACATTTTTGTTATTAATGCACTGCATTTATTTAGCACAGTTTTAAGAGAAAGAAAGTAAATAAAGGACATTCAGGATTTATTTACTTTAAAAATTGAATAATTTAATTTCAAAGAGATTTCAAATATGCACATTTTAATTTCCGATTCTCTGACCAATGTAAAAGATTTAATTTATAATTGTGTTTACATATTCCCTTGAGGCTAGGCTTATTTTACATATTTCTTTTAGGTCTCACACTTTCCTCGTCAAACACTATTGCCATCCGACAGCTTCAGTGGGCGTGAAATAATCCAATCCAAGCCAAGCAAGCCAAGACTGGGAATGTAATCAAAGGAAGTTGTGCCCAAGCCCCCGGATTCAATTTGTTGCCGGTTGCACACTGAACTTGAAAACCCCCAAATGTACTTGTGCATGTTTATAAATTCATGCAAGCTAGCATTCGTTTTTTTGCTCCTCTTTTCATTCGGCGACCAACAAGCGGAAAATATTACACATACGACACGTGTGACGGCAGACAGCAGCAATTTGTTTGTTTGTTTGCTTAGATTTTGTGTCTCCGCTGTCGCTGTGTTTGTGTTTGGCTTTTAGTCCTCCACCGCCTCCTTTTCCTGCTTCTCCGACTTTCCCCTACATTTTCTCCTGACCTCTGCTTTGTTGCATTTGCATAATGAGTTCTTCTTGGCCATGGTCGTCGCCCTGGCTTTCTCCAGTTAAAGGTTGCAGAGGTCCCACCCCCCGCAACTTGCCCCGCCTGCAGCGACTGGCACGTGGTTGTCACTGTTACTATATCTCGGCATTTGTATGTGTGAGTACACAGGGAAAATCTGAACATCATTTCCCACGTTATATAGTAAGAAAAATTTAAAATTAATATCGTTTCTTTCTGTGTTTTGGGGCTCCATGGAAATTTGTTGCGCGAGCGGCAAAGTTTTGTTTTTATTTGCAATTTTCCCTCAAGGTCAAACCGGCTGTTCATTATCGCTGTGGCTGTGGTGGTTGGCGGGTTTTTGGCTCGGCAATGAAGTAATTTTTGCCACCCCTCCTTATTAACTGAAGTCGTGGAGTAAAACTGAACAGCTGGAGCTCAAGATACTATTCCAGACAACCAAAAGAATGCATTCGAATTATGTGAGCAAAGTTTGTACTAACTGCAAACTATTTATTCTGAATGAATACTCTGGGAATTAGTAACAGCTGCATAGCGGATACATTACGTATACGCAGGGTGAGCCATGGGACCACAGTCAGCTGGCTAATTGACGACAGCAAATAAACCAGAGAGAATCCCATCATGAGAGAGAAAGAAATCATAAGCAGATATATATTATATAGAATGGGGCAACTGGAACGATCGGAGACTGACTGCAAGTTGCGGAGAAGTGCAAGCGGAGAAACTGAGAACTGAGAAACTCGGTTGAGATAATGGCGGTGACTTTTCCAAAGTCATGAGCAGAGCGACAAATCCATGGGATTGAAGGTGAATACCATTGGGTCGCTGGATGCTCTGAAAGCTTTATATTGTTTTATTTCTTTATATAATTGTTTGGTCTGCGAGCTTTGCCGAGATATCAAATATTTATCTTTCGTCTATTTCGTAACGCACGCTCCTTATTGGCATTAATTATGAAAGTCACTTCCTTGATGTGTCTGATATCAGTCAAATATTTAATTAGTTTCCTGAATCGAACGTTACCTCATCCTTATCTGGCATATTCACTAATTTGATTGAACACAATCGGAAAGTCTCTTGGAAAGCCGCGAACTTTAGACAGGTTGGTGTTATCTCCGGATATTGGCGATTATCTTAAGGGTTGGTTTAACGAAGAGTTTAACTGTTGGTTAGGCACTGGTTATGCACTTGCTTATTCTTTAATAATCACTTCCGTTTTATTTATATTTCTTCTTAAAAGTTATAGAATTTATTTTTATTTTAAATAATTATTTTTTGTTATTAAGAATAGTTAATTATGGACAGAGTTCCGTTTATATTTAGCGACAAGTTCGTGGATTTTGAATTCGATTCGTTATGTTTATATTTTTGAGGGACGCGCGCGTTTCACGATTTTCCCCTGTCTGTCATCCGCTGGCGACGCGCTGCTTTTCCATTCTGAATTCTGATTCCGATTTTTGTCGAGAGCTTTTCCCGCATTCAGTTACTGAGGCAGCAACGTCGGCGGCAATTTAGAGATATTTACAGAGAGAGAGCGAGAGCTAGAATAATAAATAAAGAGCAGCCCCCTGGCTATTACATTTCGGTTTCATATTAATTGTGATTCTCAGTTCGGTTTGTTATTGTTTTGTTCCTTTTCTTGGCACTGCTGTAAAAATAGCGAAAATAATTAGAGCCGGTCTAAACAGAATGGTGTGATATTGGCCAGAAGGGGATTTTTTCCTAAGCCAAAACAAAACGCATTTGATAATAGAACTGCAGTGCGAATCATAAGGTGCAATGTGTTTGCGGAAGCGAATTCTAGCTAAGTGGCCTCAAGGTGGTATCTCACAGATACAGTCAATGGAATAGGAATTTAATGTACGCAATCTAATGTATAATATTTTAATTATAAACTTTCGGATTTTATGTTTCAAGTTTTTAACATTTTTAAGGTTAAAAATCAACTAGTTTCCTATGAATAATATATTAAATTCTAAAGAAAATAAACCCTCAAATCCCACTCCTGATTCCTACTATCCGAACCACGTCTGTTCATTCACATGCATGGCTAGCAAGGTCACAATTTTCGAGCGTGCCAAGTGGTTGACGATTTCCCAGTGTGAAAATTTATGAAACTCAGTAGTTGCATTTCATTCACAGCTGCTTGGCACCCCCTTTGTTTACAATGTAAACACGTGCTGGGGGAAAATTGCCAGATAAAAGCACACAGCGACACATTGCAGAGAAACAAAAAGAAGGGAAAACGAGAGCAGCGAAGACACCGTAGCGAATACATTGCGTATACGCATCGTTGGCCAGCTGGCGAGGGCACGTGAATGAAGCGTGTTTTTGGGGAGTTTAAAAATAGCCAAGCGGGGCGAGAAAATTGTGTTATTATCGTCAGCGGAATGTCGCACTCGTCGCACTCCACCCCGCCCCGTGCCGCCACGAATTAAATTTTAGCAAGGCCACTGCCATCCTTTGAGTTCGTTAAATAAACTGAACAATTACGAGCAGCAGACATGAGCTGCACGAACCAGCAGCTGACTGACTCTCTCGCCATGAAGGTTAGCCAAATGTCAGTTCAGGACCCCATTCCCTTGTTAGTCCTGTCAAAGTGTGGGGTGTCCTTTTTATGACACGACAGGCACAAACACAAACAGGAACCTCCTCCACTTCCGCATTGTCACTCGCTTAACAATACTAGTTTTTCAGTTTTATTTTATTGCGGAATGATGGACAATGGCGGCCGGAAGCTCTGTCAGCTCTGTTATCATTTTATATCATGGCTCATTTCGATAGAGAAACCCTTTCGTTGTTATATTCATCCATTAACTTGCTCTTGTTCATATCCGAGCCAAGTGCAACCTATTCATGTTCAAAGGAAAACACTTCCAAGACAGCATAATTAATGGCTCTTGGGTGGCAAGATTTTAGAATAGAATATAATATGTGAGGGTATGTGGGTTTGTGGGTGTATAAGAAATTGAATTATTAAAGTGCTCTGATTTTAATTTAAGTTTTAAACATAAAATGGTTTACTTCAGGTCTTTGCAAAATATTCTTAATATTAAATGTATTTTTTGAGACTAATATAATAGAAAAAGTATAGGTAAAGAAGTAAACTTTATAATTACAAATTTTTTTAATAATAATAAGATATTTGTTGTTTGTAAAAAAGAGATATTCTTCTTCTATAACCACCCAAGGTGCTCCATCTGTTTATACTTTGCCGCCAGTCGGCACTTTTGCTCTTCGCGTTCCTTTTACCAGCCACACTTATTTTTAGACGCGAGCCCCTAATCCTCGGTGAGCTCTGAGCTCTGTATAGACGGTGCCTCCACCCCCCACAGAGGGGTGGCGGTGGTAATTAAGTTGCAAACTGGCGGCCACTTGATGCAGCCGGAGGGATGCAGGGCCATATATGGTGGGCAATATACGAAGACTAAGCTACGGCAAGTGCACTTACTTCTTGGCATCGGGCGACTGGCAGGGCGGGTATCCAATTAACCGGACACGGGATGTGCATTGGCATTATCCGGGTAGGCAGCTCTCCGGGTGGGCAGGGGGTGGTGTTGTATGGGGGCGCTGGCTTTTGGCTTTTGCTTCACCTTCACCAGTTCAAGTTCAGTGGGGAGTTATTCCAGGCAGGGGTGGGTTGCCGTTTCAAGGAGCTGCTCTCTTATCGATTTATACGCACAAAATAGCGCTAATCTTGGCTCGGCCTATGGATAAGCACTTGGACGTGGTCACACAGTAGGTTCCTGTTCCTTTGGACAACGATTGGATGGAGGTAACAGCTGCTGCACTGGGAACAGGACCTTGACAACGGAACAGGACCAACCAGGCAAGTCGAGAAAACGCGCTAAACTGGGGGGGCGATAACATGGAAAACATGACTTAACAGCGGAGAGGCCCATAAGGTGGTTGGGTTGGGAAATGTTAAGGCAGCAGGGAAATTCCAAGCTCCCGATTTATTTAAGCTGGAAAATTAGAAAAATTAAATACAATTTATAAGACTAAATGGTAATTTATGACAAGAAAAATGACATATGTTTAATATAATATTTATTGAGATTTTGAATAAATTACCTTGCTTACATTTCAGCTGTTCCTTTACAGAGGAAACAGCAAAGCTTTTACAAAGGGAAATTCCTCAGCTAAGCTAAAGGGCGGAAAATTTGAATTTATTACTAAAGCTCCTCCGAAATTGTTTTAACCACTAAAAAGTATTCATAAAACACCATCGCGTAGTCATAAATATTTATTCGGTTTAGTACAATAGGTAAGCATGCACACAGTTTTAATTATAGCTTTTCATGATGATTCTTTGTCTTTGAACAACAGGTTATTGCAAGTAGTAAGCCGTAGAAGGAAACGCTTTCTTTTTTTAGAGAGCATTCCAAATAGATTGCACTGTAAGCTGCGGTGTAGGTGCAGGTGTAGGTGCCTGTGTCCGAGTGAGTGTTTGGTGTGTCAAATGCCTAACATATTAAATATATAGATAGTAACGAACGCAACGGTAAGCCACAATTTAAAATCACATTGGGTCCTTTTAGGTGACAGAATGCAAAGGAACGGATAGGCCGAAACGCAATAAATAACAACAAATGCCGCCGAGTGCTAATAAAGTGACGTGTAGACGATCAGCTCGGATCAACTGCTTGCAAAAATACAACTCTCTGTTTCTCTCTATGCCCGAAAATAGTTTATCTCTCTCTCTATCGCCCTACTAAATCTCTGTAATTTCCTTGGTTAAATCACTGAAGCCATCCGCTGACTATCTGCGCAGATCGATGACCTTGATCTTGGCCTGCACATCCATTCGAATGTGCTGCGCCTCCATGAACAGCGGCGGGTCATTGGGGTGCGGATGAAAGCCCGACTGCCGGCACTGGGCAATGTAATCCAGGCCATAGTGAGGCGTAAGTATAAAGAAACCAGTGCTGCAAGGTAAAAAGATAAGTGGGTGATGAGTCACAGTCATGTTTTGGGTGACTCACGTGTTGTACTTGGGGGCACACACAATGGCCAGGGCCTCGGGCATCATCATCTGGTAGGAACAGTGCGTGTGCAGATCGACGGAGGACAAAAATGCAGTCTGGGTGGGATGGGTCTGCAAATAACAAAATAAAATTAAATATCACATACATTTTAAACCTAAATGATTACTAACATGAATCCATCCCAGAGTAATCAGTTGCATCTGATCCTGAACATCGAATATCTGCTCCTCGTGCATCGTATTACAGCTGTCCGGAGTTCCTTGCTGCTGCGGCGTTATGATGTGTGTGATGTAAAGCTGGTTTTGGGACAGATGACCCGCCAGCACGCCACAAGTCTCAATGTTCTTGGAGGTGTTGGCATGCGCCAGCTTCAGAAACACCTCCATCGTGTCCCCAGGCACATGGACGAGGCGCAAAGAGCCTGCCAGCAGTGAGTCCGTTCGGTTGTAAGCCGGCTTTTGGTTGCGATCAAAGCTAGGCTTCGAACTGGAAAATATTAAAAGGAAAAATTTATTTAAATACGAATTTTATTATTTGAGATTTTAGCTTCTAAAACTTTAACTACCTATAAAAATATCGGTTCAAGTCGTAAAGATAATGCAACTATCAGTTTAATGGCTCTATCAGTCGCCTTATCAGGTTTAATCAATGTGGGGATCGGTTTTTATGATTGCAAATAAAATAGCGATCGGTTGATGAACCAGAAACCTTGCCTGCCGAATAAGGGTGCATGTTTGTTGGGACATTCCCAATGATACAACATTAAAGTTGAAGGAATTTCAGTATAAGCAAACACTTGGATCGTTGACTTAGTTCGTTTGGTCTTGGGGAGATATACTGAATTTCAATTACTAATGGTTATGTCATGGAATTTTCCATATATATGATTTCCATAGACTTTGCGGTTAAGTTACCCATGGAATGCACTAGATTATGACAGAATTTACACTTTTATGAACAGATTTAAACTGAAATCTATTAAAAAAACCCTCCGCAACTCACTTGGCTGTCTTATCAGGGACTACGTCGTTGCTGGCAGCTGGCAGCAGGAGCCCTGATCCCGGCAGACTTCGATTGGCGGCCGTGGGGAAGTCATTGGGATAGACCACCTGATCCAGCAGGCCCAGATCCGGTGCGGTTGGCTGGTTGCCCTCGTCGATGAGCACATGCAGGTTGGCTGGAATCAAAGATGGAACACCGCCACCGCCGGCCTGCTCTCGTTCCCGTTGACGCTGACGTTCCCGCTCTCGTTCCCTTTCCCGCTCCAGTTCACGCACACGCTCCGCCTCTTTGCTGGCCAGGAACTGCTCGTATTCGCGCTGGTAGTGAGTAAGGAGCTTGGCGCGCAGCTTCTCCGTTGTGGGCATGATCTCGTCCTTGATCTTCTTGTTAATGTCACGAACCTCGGCCTTGACGCTGCCGTAGTCCGGATGCTGGCGGATCTTCTCGATGAAGAGGGTCATGTAGCGCAAATACAGGATGAAGGCGTTCTCGTGATTGCCCTCCCGCAGGTAGACGTTCGCCATGCGCAGCATCTCGGTGCCGGAGCGGTAATAGCTGCAAGGACACACACATACACATTGGGTTTGCATTCGAGCTTGGCAAGGTCGCTGTGGCGGCCTTGGGCGAGCTTGAGCCTGGCGCGACCCTGGAGGCGAAGGACCCCCGAGTCCGGACTCACCGCGTAACTGGCATGTTCTTGTCCACCTCGATTTGGTTCCCGCAGTGCGACAGGTGCTTCATCCGCTCCTGCGGCTCCACGACGCCCATGCTCATGTTGTTCACCGCCTTCGACATGGCTTCCTCTGCTGGTTTTCCAATTCCTCCAGTGTATTGCCTTCGTACCAGGTGCTCCTCCCTCTTCCTTCTCCGTGTTTATTGTCTTGGCGTTTGTTGTTGTGTTATTTGGCAAGAATTTTGCTTATTACTCATAATTTCGCAGGTGGCGTCTTCCCCGAGCATCTGTTGGCCAGCTGGGAAACGTCGGTGTCGCTATCGATGTGCCACACTATCGATTTTCTTCGGAAAACCAATGCATTGCGATGGAAAGTAACATCGAGTAATCGATTATTTAATTTTGAATTTTTAAAAATTTAATAGAGAGCAACTGCAACCGCGAACGATGAAGGCTTTGGGATTAAATTCTTTATTAAATATATCCGGATCTATATTAAAAAATAAATATTAATACGTTCTTTATATTATTCTATTTCTTAAAATAAATTACATATACATATTTCATGAAAGTTACAGATGAGTAGCAGATTCAAAGAGTCTCTTATCTTTCAGCGGGTATTTCTCTTCGATTTTGCCTTCATTATTAAGCTACTCCTCCTTCAAGATGACACCTGGATTGGGATCGGGGTCTGGCTTGGGGGCAGTTTCCTTTGTTCCCTTCCTGTTTCACTAGAGGAGCGCTGGAGGAGCTTGGGCCTGCAGCTGAGTCCTTATTCTTGGACCTCAGTGGATCATTTGTACGTGGAATCCCCGCAGACGGATCGGGGGGCGATTGTCTGGCCATCAGCTTGGAGCAAGTAATCTAAAAGTTGAGAGTATTACCTTTTTTTTTAACAAAAATTTCCCCCTCATAGTATTTTGTATTATTATTTAAACCAAAAACGTAAGCAGTCGCCTTAAATCATTTTAATAAAAATAATAATGTATGTACATAGTATTGTTAAATGGGTTCATTGATAAAAGGTTTTGCGTCTTATCCGTGCTGTCGTTATTATTTAATTTTTTATGCCCAAAATGCTTTATTTAGCGCCTTGCTGTGTTATCATTTTGACAATGAATTAAGGCTATTGACACGTGTGGAACGAATATAATAAGTATAGAATTGCATTGGAAAATCATTAAAACCACATTTTCAATACTTTATTTTCAGCATAAATATTTTATTTTTAAGATTAATTGAAGCTTAAACATTTTAAGAATTTATTCAATAAATGCCGTCTAGTCAAACGTTGCAAAAATTTGTATAAGAAAGTGAAGCATTATTTTGCCCCTTCCAATTGCACGTACCTAATCCGTATCCGTATCGCTGCAAATAAAACTCGGCTAATCTTGGTAATACACTTAAAAATAGGCGATAGTTGCTTCATTATCGGATTGTTACTCAAAAGACCCCTCAGCGCCGGATCGATTTGATTGTGGAGAATCTTTGGCCGTCCATTCAGTCGTAGCGCGTGGCTTGATCTTGAAGGAAGTCGGCCTGACTTCTCCTGGTTCTCAGAGTTCGTTTCTGAGTACAATATTTCTGGGGTAAGTTGCTAAAATAACAAATAGGAAGACATTTAATTAGCTGTGCAAATTTTGCAATATCGAAGATTATCTCCTGTTTGCGGGAGTCAAAGTTCACACTTGTTTACTCTCCAATTTTAAGCGCTAAGTGGCCCAATCTAAACCCTGATCTGCGGAAACTAATGCGCCGATATGATAAGCTATCGCCGGATTATTTAAGGCATGCAGATCGGGGCAAAACCATACAAAAACAGTGCAGGTGCGAATATTGAACAGCCTTTGGCGAGGTTTTTTAAAAAGAGTTAACAACTATGATTAATTATGAATTAATCCACTTCTGTTATAGTTCTTTTCTTCACAGCTCATAGTTTCTTTGTATCTTAAACACAAATGTCAAGGAAAAGTAAATAATAAAAAAGACAAAAAAAAACATGGCATATTTTATAAGAAATTAAGAATTAAAAGTATTTTGTTTTGTATCTTAAAATGTGTAAAGAATTTCTGGAACCAATCATAACTTTTCTTTGATAAAAATATTTACAAAAAATTCCTAATTTAATGCTTTCAAATAAATTTCCTTGGTTTTTAAAATATATTGCTTACATTTTTTTTACAAATCGTTTTCAAGTTACTTTTCAAGCTCGGAATCGTGTGAACAAACCACAATTGAGAGACTGACGGCCTGTTCAACTGACCAACTGACCGATGGACTGCACGTACGCCCTCAAAGAGCCAAACAAAATATAAAATAAATAAAAACCAAAGAGCCGAAAAACCATTCACAGATGCAAAACGCCAAAAGCCGAATCCCCGAGCTCTGATTCGGACTCTGAGTCGGTCTCTGGATTGAGTTGGAATCGCTTTGGCTGGGTCGATCAGTCGAGTGCCAGCTTGGGCGCAGAGCAGGCGACAGTTTCACGGATCTCGAACTCAGTGCGGTTCGTTTCATTTCAAACTCTGAGATAGTTTCGTTTTTGGGGAGGGGACAACTAAACACAGTGTCGGTCGCGTTCGTGGAAAGATAAATAAAGTGGAAAACAACAAAAATATAGAGGGGGGCCCAGCGTGTTTTGAAATCGGTTTTTGGCATCGACAAGCGCCGAAACTGCAACTGCAAATGCTACACACGGATAATCGCCCCCATTTGGCACTAATTAAAAGGCCAGCGAGCGTGTGATAAGCTCATTGTAATTATAACAATAATTATAACGATAATTGGCAGCCGGGCCAAGTTTAAACCGGCCATTTCAATGCCTAATGCCCTCTGAAGTGTGCCCGAGTCGAGTCGCGTCGAGTGCCCAGGAGGAGTCCGTTGCATAACCCACCGAAAAAACGAGTCCGAGCATCCCTGGCCCAGTGCAGGCAACCTCAGCCTCCGCGGAATGTATATAGTATAAATCACATAATATATAGGCGGTATAAAGTGCGAAAAGTGTATGTATAAAAGGCTCATCAACCGAAATCTTCTGTAATTCGCTCAATTGGCGCGTTCTGTTGTCCGGCGATCAGCGTTTGGCGGCCTGTATCCAAGAGATACTTTTGCTCTGGATATCCAGTCTCATCTGTATCCCATCGTCTTCATTGCTTCGGCGTGTAAGTGTGTGTTACATTTGGAGCGGAAAGCCAAAAGTATCTGGAAGTCCGAGTATCGAAATCCGCACATGCGTAAAATGTATCTGTAGCGTAGCTGTAGCTGTATCTTGTGCGATGGCCCTGCAGCTGTGGGCATATTTATTTAATTTTCGTTTTCAATGTCAGCCCCGTGGAGTGTAAATTATGCAAAGTGTGTGTGGTGTGTGTGTGACCACCACACGGGGATTTACTATGTTGTATGGTTTATGGAGGAGTGGACACTATAAGCTGCTTTACATTCAAGGCAATTACTCACTCGATATTCTATTTAACGCCTTTTGCGGGAACACTGAGAGTTCTATGTGGCACCCCGTCTGCATACAAAAGAAGTCGATTCATCATGAAATGCTACTTGGAGGCAAAGAAAGGGGCAGACAGGTGGTAGTGGTTGGTAGGAGGTGATCGGGATGGGGGCGGAAAACCCCACAACTTTTGGTTTCAAGCCACACACTCGCGGTGAACATAAAAGTATTTGTTGAACAAGGTTATCATTAAATTTAAATGTTGATTATATAAAAAAGTAAACTGATTTTCACAATATTAGTTTGTTTAATTTTAGGTAAATTTTTTAGTTGCCAAATGTTTGCTAAAGTCTTTATAAACTTGCTCTACTTCAAGATAAGCCTCTTTATAAGTAACATAAATAATTTCAATAGCTAAAAAATCTTCACAATAATACATTGTTATTATCTAAATATTGGTTATGTTACCACAATCTCAGACTCTCTTGTAAGCTGCCTATTGAGCCGCTGAAGAAGCCGCCTGGCTTTCGCAACTGATAAAAACCGGTTCCGGAGACCGAGGCAGAGACGGGTCTGATAAGAGATTCCCAAGCTGCGATCGCCCAACTGCGGGCAGCTTGTTTGCTTTGTTATTATTATTATTATTATTGCTATTGTTATTATTGTTATTGTTACTCTCGTCTTGTTATTGTTATTGCTTTTGCTGGAGGTCACACAACGCCCCAAATCCGAATCCATTTCCATGTGAGGTGACTGAAGAGGAAGGGGGGTATTTCGCATGTGTCCACAGCCGATTGATAGATGGATGATGGTCAAGCGGATCGCTGTTGATACCTTTTCAGCTGTCCATCAGCCGATTATCGCTTTCGACACCATCAGTCTTGTTGTGTTGCAGATATTTGCAATCTACGTGCGGATTGCCAAATCGATTGAATGGAAATAGGCAAGAGATTGATAGATACTTTGAGTATCTGTTACCTCTTTGGTTTCTCCATTGATCAGAACTTAAGGAAATCACTTGCAGAATAATAGCAGTGCTTTGTCAAGGAAGTTATTTAATAAATTATTATCCTGCCCATTCAGAACAAAGAATAATTTCAATCTACGCATTAAATGCTTAATAAGATCGAGATTACGTATTATAATACACATATTATAGTATACTTCAAGCTTCTGGAAAATATTGAAATAAATTTCAGTATCAATAATTACCTCAAAGAGTCAGTTTGAAAAAGTTTTAAGTATCACAAATCACACAAATATATGAAATTATCTTAATTAAACTTACTAATTTTCACAACCATTTAAAGACAAATTATCAAATTAGCAGCAGCTTTACAACCTAATTAGTTTTAATAAAGTGCCAATAAAACAAAAATTAAAAACAGGTATAAATAAGTGTAACGCCCAATTGCATATCTTTTTCATTACAAGCCATCAGATTATACTTAAATATTTAATTGAGTATTTAAAATATAGCAGTGAAATTCATGCAATTTATATTCTGAGCTTCAATTAATAGCTAACCCCTATTTACGTAATTTTTGAAATATTTTTAATTGCTCAAGATGTATGTCAAAGATAAATACTTGAAATATTTTAATAAAATGTCAAAGTCAATTATCTTTTAATCTAGAAAAGTGTAGAATGTCACGAGTAGTTACGTTTTAATTGGTTAACGAACCTAACATGATCAAATTTTATTAAAAATTTATTCAAGCTTAATTTTAAGGAAAAAAAATATTTTAAAATTAAGTTCTTAAATATTTGTGACATTAAATGTACTAATTTTTAATGATTTTATTTACAGACCCAAATTAAGTGTCTAAACACCAAAATGGCCATTAGCAAGATCGCCTTCTTGGCTATTTTGGCCCTTACCTCGCTCTGCGGCTTGGCCAGTGCCTCCTACAGAGTGGGCGTGGGCCGAGCGGACATCACTGGGCCCCCAGTGGAAATCAATTTTGTGAGTATCCTTTAATTTTAAAGTATTAAAATATAGAATTTACTCAACTCCTCTTGCAGATGGGTTATGCCAACATCAAGCAGGTGGGTCGTGGCATCCACACTCGAGTCTTTGCCCGCGCCTTCGTCGTGGAGGATGAGAACGGCAATCGTGTGGCCTTTGTGAGTGCCGATGCTGGCATGATGGGCTATGGGCTGAAGAGGGAGGTGGTGAAGCGCTTGCAGGCTCGCTATGGAAACATCTATCACACGGACAACGTGGCCATCAGTGGCACTCACACCCACGGAGCACCTGGAGGCTTCCTGATGCACTTGCTCTATGATATCTCTATTCTGGGATTTGTGCCTCAGACCTTTGAGGTGATGGCTCAGGGAATATATTTGGTGAGTGCAGCTACCTCTTCTTTTAATTTATATAAATTTTTACTAATTTTATTTCCCTGCTGCAGTGCATCAAGCGCGCCACGGACAACCTGGTGGACGGCAGGATCTTCCTATCGAAGAGAACCGTTTACGATGTGAACATTAACCGCTCGCCGAGCTCTTATTTACGGAATCCTGCCGAGGAGCGGGCACAATACGCCCACGACACGGACAAGCAGCTGACCCAGTTGAGATTTATGGACATGGAGAACAACCTGCTGGGCGCCTTCAACTGGTACGCAGTGCACGCCACCTCAATGAACAACACCAACAAGCTGGTGACCAGCGACAATGTGGGCTATGCTGCTCTGCTCCTGGAAAAGGAATATAATCCCAACAAGATGCCCGGCAAGGGAAAGTTCGTGGGTGCCTTCTGCTCCTCCAATCTGGGTGATGTCTCGCCCAATATAATGGGTCCCAAGTGCTCGATTTCTGGCAATGAATGTGATCTGCTGTCTTCCCGCTGTCCTGCCGGCGAGGGTGAATGCTTCGCCTCCGGGCCCGGCAAGGATATGTTCGAGAGCACCCAGATTTTGGGCCACAGGCTGTCCGATGCCGCTTTGGGATTGATTAATGGACGTCCTGCTGATCCTGACGACAAGTATTACCTGAATCGGGAGGTGACTGGCGATGTGCGATTCATTCACCAGTTCGTGGACATGCCCAACTACAATGGCAGCACCTACAATCCGCTGAGCCGCAAGATCGACAAGGTGCGCGGCTGCCAACCGGCGATGGGTTACAGCTTTGCTGCCGGAACCACCGATGGTCCTGGTGCCTTCAGCTTCGAGCAGGGAACGACCACGGATAATGCCATGTGGAACTTTGTGCGTGACTTTATAGCGGCGCCCACGCAGGAGGACATTGCGTGCCATGCGCCCAAGCCAATCCTTCTGGCCACCGGAAGGGTGAGTTATCTCAAGGATGCTGTAAAGGATAAATATCTAAAAAATATCTTTATTTCCAGGCCACTTTCCCCTACGAGTGGCAGCCAAAGATCGTCTCCGATCAGCTTCTGAAAATCGGTGATGTGATCATTGCCGCTGTGCCCTGTGAGTTCACCACAATGGCCGGTCGTCGTCTGCGTAATCAGATCGGAGCAGCTGCCTCTGCCACGGGCACGGACACCGAGGTGATCATTGCCGGACTGACCAACATCTACACCAGCTACACGGTGACTCCGGAGGAGTATCAGGCTCAGCGCTATGAGGCAGCCTCCACGATCTTTGGCCCCCACACCCACTCCATCTACATGGACGTTTTTGAGCGTCTGACCAAGGCCATGATGAACAACCAGACAGTGGAACCGGGCCCAAGTCCGCCGTATATGAACGATGTGATGCTGTCCCTGAATACTGGAGTGCTCTTTGACGGGCATCCCATCAACACGGACTTTGGTTACGTCAAGTCGCAGCCCAACAAGGAGTACGGCATCAATGACACCGTCAAGGTTACCTATATCTCTGGAAATCCGCGGAATAACCTGTTCACCGAGAAGACCTACTTCACCGTCGAGCGGAAGATCAACGAAGATCGATGGAAGGTGGCCTACACGGACGCCAGCTGGGAGACAAAGTGAGTAAACATTGAAGGGATTTTAAATATATTTTAAACTATGAATAATTTTACATTTTATTCCTTAAAGAATGATCTGGCACCGCACCAATACGATTCTGGGCTTCAGTGAGCTGGACATTTACTGGAACATCAGTCCGCAGACGCTTCCTGGCGAGTATCGCATCCGGCACTCGGGAGAGTACAAGTATATCCTGGGAGGAAAGTATCCCTATGAGGGCTTGACGCACTCCTTCACAGTCAAAGAGGATTAGGAGCTGTCCTATAGATATTCCTGGTCAGACATTTGTCGAGCCCATCAAAAAAAAGAAAAACAAAACAAAACAAAAAACCTACACTGAATCCATGTATTTATTTACCATTTGTAAGTGACGAAGGAAAAGCTTTATTTTTGCAGACGCGAATAAAAAAAGATGCCAAATTTTGTTAACACTAAAAGATTGAGTTATCAATTTCAAGTTAGTGTTTTATGGGTTCTTTAATGTTAATAAAAGTATAAGATAAAAGGAAAAAATATTTAAATTTCATATTTAAATCCCTGAAAGTATGCTGTAATATATTGTGTGCATTTTCTTTTGGTATTCCATAATATATTTCAAGATTTTATGCTTCTTCTTAATTTGAATTACTTTTTTCTTAATTTCTAAATGAGTTTTAAAATATTTTGTTTAATATATAAAGTATAATTTGAGTCAATAAATCCATGAGATACTTTTAAGTCAACTTCAACAGTCGCGCCTTCAACAGCTGTTCATATAGAATCCACATCTGAGAGCCAGTATGTGTTATGTGGAATGTATCTGTATCTCTCCAACCTGAAGTGTAGGTGTGTTACTCTCCCTGTTCCTCTCACTCTGCAGGCCAATTCGTAAAGCAATACAAAACAGAAACCAGAAAAGAAACGCTCGCTCTCTCACTCTCTGGAAATGTATCTTTATCTACGGGCGTATGAAGCGGCAACAACATCAGTTCCATTCCAATTTGCTCAGCGCGCGGACGCAGTTGGTGCAGATTGAGATTCTCGGTTTGAAAAGTGTTTGGAATTCGGTTCTAAAATCATAAACGGGGAAAGACAGGAAGACAGGTTCCAGAATTTTCGCCCAGGACCGTACCGAAAATACATCCCAAAGATACGCGCATATACATAGTGGTTTTTGTCTAGGTTAAGTGCGTGTATCTGTATCTGTGAGATACGCAATCGCAGTGCGTTCCGGGGCGATGCAATCGCAGTGTTCTCAAGGAATTGTAAACAAAGAAAGTCGCAGGTGATTTTGCACAGCGGCAAATCCCAAAGATATCCCAGAGAGCAACAAGTTCAGCAGAGAAAAACCAAAGGAAATCGGGTAGGTTGAGAGTATCTGATGGATACTTGTGTTGCAGAAGAATAATTGGAAGTTCTCATGAGGTCAGATATCTGCCAGACAAGCGGAAATTGGATACTTTAGAAGTTCCATGAACTGCAGAAACTTGCCCTGAAATACTTCTTTAAAAAAGATGTTATTTTCCAGATTCTTTTATTTGTGTTACTCCAGAAATTTGTTCTAGAATGTCATCTTGGGGCTGACGTGTATTTGTCCCGCTTCCGCCTTGCACTGATAACAAGAATCTGGGACAAAACTAAATTGAATATTCGATTTTGATTAGGGAGAAATGCCTTGTGTGACATATTCCAAGATTTTTCATTCATTCCGGCAGCCAGAGCGAGAGCAAGCGAGCGGGCGAGCTGTATCTGTATCTGTCACCACATGGTCGGCGTTTCAATTGACCGCTGTCCGCCGTCCGCTGGACCTCTCTCTCCCATCCATCCAGCTCCCTGCAGCGCCCCATTTCCATCTCCAGCGGCCGCCTGGCGATAAGCCTCTAAATATCTGGACTCGAAAAAGTCTGTGTGTAGGCATTGACGATCGCATAAATAGTTTTTTCTCTCTATGGGTGTGTGTTTATATAAAAAGGGGGGTCAGCAGTCAGGAGGAAGCTGCCTCGTTTTTAGTCACGTAGTCAATTGTCGGCATTTGTTTTGGTTGCGTTTCGTCTGCACTTTCCGCTCCTCTCTCTGTTTTGGTGCTCCTTTTTCGCTGGAAAGCAATCGAAATCAACCCCTAACTGAGTGGAGAGTGTAACCAGTGCTGGAAAGGAGCTGTGGCACAGGTCCTTCCTGCGAGTTGCCAACTATTTTGGCAACAAGGGCCTTTTTTGAGGGGAAATTCTTGAATTTATAGAATATTTTTGAACATTTTTAAGCTAAATAGAATAATTTATAAATTTTTAAAGTATGAGACACCAGTTCTAAGCCATTAGTAACCCTTGAAATATCCTTTTTCCATCTCTTTTATTTTTTTCCCCACTCATCCAGGTCACAAACCCTGTTTAGCCGCTTTAAATTGCTTATCTAATTGGCAGCATTTCTCCAATTAGAGTCTGGTTTGGATGATTAATGCGCCTTTTTCGCATTTTTAAAAACAAAACACAATCTGCCAGCCACTTGAATAGCTTCAATTAACTTACGATTTAGCCGTGATAATTTATGAAATTTTATATTTAGCCTTCCCCCTTTCAGACTTTAGGTTGTTTCACATTTGAACCAATTTGAGCCGAGTTTTTTTTAGCCAATATTTGTGTGCTAATTAGCCGCGCAATGGCAACAGGTTGGCAATAGAGATGTCGATGTATTTATTTGAAAACGAAAGTCACTGCCTGGTGGAGGCCAAAACAAGTGATGGATATAGGAATCCCGAGATGAAAGTGATGACAATCCATCAAATGGATGAGGATATAGACGAGCTTAGAGCACAGAGAGAAAAATGTACATGTTATTTGAAATTAAGAAATAAACTTTAAAATAAATAATAAAAGGATTTGAGAAGGAAAAAGAAAAAGATTAAGAAAAGCGCTTAAAGATTTTTTTAATGTGCAAATCGTATGCTAACCCACTTCCTTGTTGGGAAAACACCTCCCATCCTCCTCGAATTTTCCAAGCTCATCTTTCGCTTTAACGATGCTTTCAGCATAGACTTTGGACCGGTTTTGGATTGCGATTTCCATCTGGGACGCCGTTTATGCTTACATTTTCAAGGTGAATTGTAAAATTTATGTGTGCACACGCTTCATGACGGCATCTGTCTGGCATTGGCACAGGCGGCGTTTTAAGGGGGGGCAGCGTTTTGGGAGGTGCTGAGGGTGAGCTGCGTACATTTGTCATTCATTGCTAATTAGCAAACTCGCTGAATGCACTTGAATCACTCTTTCCGCAAGTCCTTCCTTCCTTCCGCCTGATGAATACGTAATGCGAATGCACAGGAGGAAAATTAGGGCACAAAATTAAGTGAATAAAATAGAAAAGTGTAATTAAAAGAACCTTTTGTTAGAAATCATTTTTCCTATGGTAATTTTTACTAAAAATAATTAATCATCTTCTCAGCTTGAACTTAATTAACTTTCTTCATTATTTTCCCCAGTGTGACTTCTTCCTTGGGTTTCTCTGGGTTTCACAAAGTTGTGGCAATCAAATTAACGCTTATAGAATTGAAAACTTGATGCCCCAATGTCGCATGTCTGGGCCAGCAGAAAGCAAAAGTGGAAGTTCAAGTCGAAGTAGAAGGAACTTTTGCTAGCGGAAAAATTGAATTAATCCCGGGAAGCAGCAACTGCAACATGTGGCCTGGAAACTGCCACGCGCTTCTGGCCGGTGCCGTCAACTTGATTACACTTAACCAAATTGTTTGCATAATTTGCCACAAACTAGACAGAAGCGCTGTGATTTTCCCCACTTAGAACTGTTTTTCCATTTTTCCCTGCTCTTTTTCGTGCCATTTTCTGTGTTTTTTGTGCGGAGGTTGGGTCAAAGTTTCCACCTGCGATGATGATATTAAAGCAAATGATGATGATGAAGTGCTTATGGTCGAGGCGCGTCTAACGAGGCCCATTAAGTCGGCAAAACTCGGAATCAAATTACAGTGCCAACGAAGAAATCAACGATTCGATGCGATTTTAATTATGCATTCGATCGACGGTTTGAGCCACGCAAATTGGCCATATTTACTGGAAATCGAGGGTTAAAAGAGGGGCTTAAGGGGGTCAGAGGAAGCCTTACCCATCGCGAATTCCAAATGGGCAAATGTCACAGTAAGTACAGTCCAAAAAAATCAAAGAAAAACAGTCAGCAGAAGATGGTGTGGGGAAGGTCAGTTGGCGGGGGATACTAGTCGTATATATCTGACATTTAGCAGCTGCCAGACTTCAGGCTCAGACTCAGGCCCAGACTTCGTGCCACATTAACGCCAACTGCCCCAAAGAGGCGACAATCCTAAACAATTTCCACGATTTCCACCAAGAGACAAATGCCAAAAACACAAAGAGCAAAAGTGCAGTGAGAAAAATGGTATTAAAATATTGGAAAATATTTATACAAAATAACAATCTCTTTTTCATAGGAATTTCGTCTTGAAAATATTTAAATTGAACATTTTGCATTTTTATTGGCATTGAATTGGAGTTTATTTCGGAAATACACAAAGATTCAATTTGTCTTCTCAAAAGTCATCTTATCTTTATTTTTTTTTATAAACATCGCTTAATTATTTCCAAAATTAAAATGTATTCACTATTAATTCCCGCTTAATAATCTTCCATCCATATTAATAATATGCAATTAATTAAAAAGAGAGAAAATACGTCGCGTTTAATTTTTGCAATAAAACTGGTATTCAGCTGATCAGACACTGAAGATATAGTGAAGATATTAACGCCTATTAAAGCTTTAAATGATTCTTAAAAAGAAATAAAGGGTGTTTAAAGTAATTCCTCTTATTAAATAGGATTACTTTTAAAGTAAACTTTGATCTTTATAAATTTTCTTACGAATGTCTTTATTATTTTCTAAGAATAACAAATCCTCATATAAATGCTTTCATTAATTCAACTATTAATAAACATGAATTGGTAATCATGTTTGCTTAGAGAGTAAAATGTTCTACCCATTGAATTGATTTTTGACTTGCGTCATAAATTTAACTAAACTAGTTTCTAAAAGATATCGCCGGAAATTCCATTTTTCTGCTGAATATTTGGATTAAATATTTTTATATATTTTTATATGCATTCTCTAATGTTTTAAAGCAACTTAAACAATTTAAAAATGCATTTAGTATCAGGAAATTATTAATTAAAGACCCCTCCATCATGTCACGTGTGTCAACGACACATTTAATATTCACAATATTTGGTCAGCGTCCGTCTCCATTAAAGATAAATAATACATTCAGAGACTTGAATTTGCTCCAACTAAGATTAATTTAAACGTCATTAAGAAAACGTGTTTCGCAACGGATGTCTTGTTTAAATTTCAAGAAGAGGCCAGACTTAATTCAGCAAACATTGTTAATGACTTGCAGTTAACAGATGAATTTCTGACTTTCCTCAAATAAAAAATGCTCAATCATACTTTGAAGTAACATTTTTTATTACTTGAAAATGTGTGGGCAGTTTCATTTGAACCGAAACGGTGACATGAGTACACATGGAACTTAATTGATTTGTATTTTAAATGCAGTAAATTCCATTTATATTCCTTAAAAATTTTAATTTTTAATAAAGAAAGTTTATTTTCTAAATGGAAATATAAGGGATCTTTTCTCATTCCAAAAACCTTTCATCTTTTAATTTTCTTATTTAAAAAATATCTGTTATCTGTTTTAAACAACTTATTTTCTCAGTGCTCTATCTATAGCTTTGTTTTAGTTCCAAATTGTCTGTGGATGCACAGTTATGTGTCTGCTTTCGGTGGCTCATAAATGTCAGTGTTGACTACTGTTGGCTGAGTTATGGTTTTGGCCCCGTCCATTTCTGCACGCTGTTGCTTCGGCCAGAGCCTCTCCGACGGCCATAGCTTCCTCAACTCCCTCGGACTGGTCATAAAATTGATGGACGAGATTGTGGGGGTCACGACAGACAGAGCAGAGCTGTCGGCCTTGCCAACGCTTTACGCCCACTGAAACTAAGCCCAGTCAATAGAGCGACCTCTTTGGGGGGCGGGAAAGCACCCATGTAGCACCCAGTACCTCTTGGCATTTGCACCTGAATAATTATGTCGTGTGTGCTCAAATTGTCCCGTTGCATTTCATAGAATTTGTGCCGCCTGTTGACAGTTTCATTTGAGCGAAAGTGTCGGGAAAAATACGACTGTCAGGAAGCAGGGAAATAGGAAAGTGTTCATGATAAAGGCAAGCCCTTAGTGGGTGGCAGGTGAGCCACAGGTAAGACTCCATAACAAAGACTGTATGCCACAGTAAATTCCTTACTTAAATAACGTTTACAAAACCATTCAATAGAAATCACTGCAATGTGACATTCAACCAGGTCACCGTTTGACAGTCCTTTTTTATGCTCACTTTACTGTGACAGCAAGGACACCCAGATATCTGCGAACAGTTGAGGAAACAGGTGCTGACTGGCCAGATACGTGGCGAGTAATGTTGGTGCGCCCGTCACATGGAACAAAAGTATCTGCGTATCTACGTATCCGGGCGAACCAACAACCATCGCTTCCCGGCTTCGCCCAGTAAGTCAGTGGGTCGTGGAATGAGCTTAGTCAGCGTTTTGCACAAAAAATATTTCATAACTTAATTGCAGGCGAGCGCCAGATAACAAATTTTTTGCTGAACAAAAGCTGAAAACTTTTTCCTCTTGGCTTTTCTTCGCAAAAGTGCAGGCTGTTAGCCTGTAAAAGTAAAAGAAGAGGCTAGCTGGCGGAATTGCATAAATGCTAGAATAGTCGAAAATGAAACGCGGCACGCAAGCCAAAAATTGCTGAGTTAGCTTTTCCGAGGCAATTCTCTGTGGGTTTTCATTTTCATTCGGTGGCAGCCAGTAGTTTTCTGCCTGCAGTTTTCATTTTCATTTTCGTTTTCAGTTTTCTGCCTGCAGTTTTGTTGCATCTGTGAAAATGCAATCCGTTGATGATGATGACGAAAGTCCATTTCATTACACCACCAATCGCACCGCAAAAACGCTGCTGTGATGATGAGGCGTGAATGAAAATTGATTGAGAGATTAGTTTGGCCAACTAGCCATGAGGTGGAGAAGATGCAATGAAAATGGCTTCTTGGCAGGCGAAATCTCTGAAATCGAATTTTCCTTGGCTATGCATTAATTTCCGTAACCATATCAACTTACAGCTCTTTCCCGCCCGACTGCCGTTTGCAATTTACTGCCAATTAAGTTTGGTAAAATGTGAAATCCAATTTCAGCCTTTGTCCTGGCCCGGAATTCTGAATATTCTGGACACCGACCGCAGCCCATGGTCCTGTCTATGGTAATTAGAGCCGCCTGACATTTCACCAGTCGCCGCCTGCCAGTGGTCACGCCTCAATTTATTTGTGCATTCCCTGTTAAATATTGAATTAAATTTTGCATATCCCGTTCGATTCGGGTTTCGGCTTTACGGGTGCCCCATCAATTTTGATCGACCAGAAATGTGAGTAATCCCAGTGTCGAGTGGCGTTGAATTGTTCAGACAACTTGGCAGGTGCTTCTGCACAAAACAACAAAAACAATGAAAGGTATATATGTATATATATTAAACAATACACGCTCAGGTAGTTTTATTGCCTTTTTTTGTGGTCTCGGGAACCAGGGTAATGTGCTAACTACATAAGCGGGATTGCCACTCGTAAATTTCATCATTTATTGCATTGAATTGAATTTAATGTTCGGGCATTCATTTGATTTTTATCAAATATTACCATAAAGATGTTATACATTATACAGCCAAATTATCGCTAATATACTGACAGTTATAGTTGAGCTTATTTCAACAGGCGACAGAGTGTGACAACCGTCTTAATTAGTATTTAAAATAAGCGCAGAAGTTGTGGAAACTGTTGAAATTTATTTACTAAATCTTTGTGGTGTTTAAATTTATTAATTTTTTATGAACTTTATTTATAAAATAGATGTGTTTTTTGCTTTTAACTTCCATTAAATGAAGTACGTAAATATGTTAAATATTTAAGGCCAGAATACTCTTCTCAGCAGCCACAAAACCCACCTCATTTCAGTAATTTCTGCCTGGGTGGCCGTTCCTTTTCCGGTAATTTAAAGTTCTGTGGCATAAAAACTGCAACAAACATTCCGTTGCACTCTGGAATTCTTGCAAATTAAAGCAAAATATTTGGTTCACACTTTATGGGGGAAGCATAAAGCCATCCACCGATCGCCCACAGAGTTCGTTGAACTTCTGAAAGCAGAAGCATTGCTCATTTCCACCGAATGCAGACGAAGGGGAATCTCTGGATGAAATAATATTAGCATTTCAATAAGTTTGATTGTGTAACCCGGCTTGGGGACTGGGATTTTGATTTACCGTTAAAGGTTCGGCCATCGCTCACAATGAAGTCCAGTGTTTCTGTTCTGTTCTGATCTGTGCTGCAGCCACGCGTATCTGTGAGATACATTTGCATATCTAACGGAGTTCTTTGAACCCCAATTAATCCACACAACAGACACCGATGCAGGGCCAAGTTAGTCGGTATCTATCTGTATCTATCTAAACGTGGAACAAGCCAAAATTGAAAAAAAGTTGATGAGTTAAATGGAATTGAATGACCGGATCGTAAAATTTAATGGCAGTCGCAGCACAAAGTTGCCCTGGTTCTGATCCGACTGCCAGCACAGCGAGAAACGTCAAGTGGTTGTTAAGGGGGAAAAAAGTTACTGACTTAACAATGATTTATTCTTGACATATATCTGGAAATCTAAAGAATAATTGGGCAGCTAAGTATCAGGTTAAAGCCCTTTTGTGGTGCCTTTAACCTTTGCGATTTTGTGGTCTCTACACTTTGGAAAATCTAAAAAATATATAAAAATAATATATATTTATAATTTATAATATGTTTTGTGATAATTTTTAAGTGTAAAAATGGAAATTCAAAATAGTTCCGAGAGTGGCTAACCGGTTGGGCCATTAAACTGGGTGGGATTATTTAATATTTGCTGACATCTCCGCTGTCGCTTAACACATGTTAGCCAACATAAATCGCACTCGCCCAGGGCATCCATAATTCTGGCCAAAAGTGTTGGCCAAAATGCCGCTTATTAATAAAAGATCTTATCTTCCGAGTGACTGATTAATGTGAGCAATTACCTTCTCAAGTACAAGAGTCTTGACTTTGGAAAATAAATTAGTGCCGATTAATTATTCAGAGCCATTCGGTTCCTTGAAGAGCATACATACATCAGCAGTGGCAGACAGGCGGGCTTAATTCGACCTTGTGGCTTTTGGGCAGGTCCTTTTGGCATTTTGGGGAAGGAAAACAAGGAGCAGGGGAGGGATTCAAGCCTCTTAAGTATGCAAATTGAGAGCCACACAACGAGCCGGTGCGCGTTTATCTTAAAGATGCGAATTAACAGCGCACCGCTAATTAATATCAATTAAGATTTATTGGCACGTTAACTAAGCCACGATCTATGTATGTGGCCCGTTTTGAACACAAAAACGGAACTGGAATTAAACTCGAATGTTTTAAATGCTGTTCCTGTCAGGCGAGATGGATGGCAGGTACATTGGCTGGCATAAACATGGGGATATTATGCCTTTTAAAAAAGATATTTCATCAGACGAGGAGGACAAGGTTATAACTTGAGTAATTATTTTATTGAGTGAATTTGGTAAAGAATAAATGGTTTTACATTGAAGAATTAAATATTAAAATAAATGCCTGCAAACTAAAATGTGTTAGGAGGCTTAGAATCAATTTTTAGACAAGAATCTTTAATAGTTTTCATATTTAAGAGAGATGGTTGACACATGTTTTAAATAGTTTACAAATTTAGAATGTTTCCAATTGAGAAATAATGCAAATTTTGCATTTTTAAAGCACCCAGCAACAGCATCTTGAACTTATTGAGATGCAAAATAAAATATCTCCCCCTCAGATGGATCTTTGCCAGTGCATATTAACTAGGGGCTGCAGTAAAGGGAATAATAAATTGCAAACTGATGCTGGCAAAGTAAATTTATACAGATACTTGCGTTTTAAAGAGCATCTCCCCGGCTGATTGGTGGCGGAGGGTCTCCCACAATTCGGACCCGTTTTATTGTCGTCGTCAGCGCGTTGGGAGCGCAGTAAAGGCATCGCCATAAAACAATCGCTCGATGGCAGGTCAAATTAAAAAGTGCTCATTAAAATAAATTGCCAAAACTGTCGAAAACCCAGGCAGCAACAGCTTGTCCCCATTCCTATGGCCCAAACCTCTAGTTCCTCGCCTCGCTGGTTCTCAGCTGGGGGAATACTAAAAAGATATTATTTCGGCAGCGGTATTAATCAATATGGAAGTCGCTTTCAATTTCGATTTCGAGTTCAGTGAGCTGGGGAGCTCAGGAGAGCTTCTACCTTACACATGGTCGGAGATTTAAGGCCAGAAAATCGATGATTTTTGTTAGAAAAATTTTGAGACTTATGGTTTCCTTTTATTTTATATATTTTTCCAGACTTTAAAATGGCAGCAGACTGGCGACTGATGAATCCCTATGGAGTCCTGCTCCTCCTGCTTTTTGTGGGCTTGCCTGTGAACGCAGAGGTGTACACGGCCCTGGCGGAGATGGAGGAACTACTTGAGACTGAATCCGTACTGATTACCAACCTCGAGGGCTACATACGTGCCCAGGAGAACAAGCTGAGTTTCCTCAAGAAGTGAGTATTTATTGCCAGAATTTACAGCAGTCAATTTGGGACTTGTTATTGATATTATTAATTATAATTGTACCCTGAGCTGTGTCCACTTGAGCCCTCAATTTGTGGCAGTACAGCAAATAAGCTTATTAATTATTAAGTGATTTCTTAAAGTACTTGAATTTTCAGTAACTTAAATGTATTTCGATTTATTTGTAAACATTTCAAATGTCAAAATATCGGTTAGCAAATCACACTTTAATTTACAACATTAAAGCACACGCCTTCATTTGCTAATACAAAGTAATTATTGACCATTTGTGCTTTGGGATATTTGTTATTTGCCAATAACTAAAATCCAAATACCATTACTAATTTGTTTACCAATGAATATTAAAGGTTTCCTTTCTATTTAATTACTTTTAATGAATTTGACCTTTCCGTTGGGAACTTTCGGGTGCAGCACAGCTTGCACAAAATGTTTAACGCTTGTAATTTAATATTTTTCAAGCTTAATTAAATGGAAATGGAAATTGGTGTTTACATTTAAAGAATTTAATTAAATAAAAGGTTTAAAAGGCCGCTTTAGTGTTTTATGTATTTAAAATATAATACAGTTGAGTTTAGTTCTTATTCTTGAAGGGAATATGTATATACGAGAATATAATATTAATTGTGCTGCTTATAAAATCCAAATCACAATTAGCTGGCTTGTAGTTTTACGATTCCAAAACCACCGACATAATTATGCATTAATTAAGGTTAAGCAGTGTGAACAACCAAAGCGGAATAAAGCCTTTCTCTATAATTTATGGCGGGTTAAGTTGCTCTTGATTTCTGATCGTGCGGCAGGGCCCACGAAACTGGCTCTAGGCTCTGCCTCAAGCTATTTTATTTAGCATAAATATTTCCTATGGAAATGTGGCAAAGATGTTTCTAGTCGGGGAAATGGGGAAAGAGGAAAAACAAAGGCGGTTCTGGTTCAGGTAGCCGCCTGCACTCGGGGTAATTGCCTTTGCCACGTGCGAGTGGCAGCTGTTGCACGTAGCACCTAGTACTTTATACATATGTATCTCCATCTGTAGCTGTATCTGTATCTATATCCGCTGATTGCAGATACATATCTCCTGCTTATGTGCGAGGGGATCTATGTATGTGCAACTGGCGGCGGAAACAAATGGGGGAGCTCAGAGCACACAACTCACAGCTCAAAGGAGCTGCAGGATGCGGTGCGACAACTCCCCTAATCAAATAATGCCACAACGCCAGGCTCAGGCGCACTCAGGATCTATCTTGTATCTTGTTTCTGGCAGCTCTGCGGCGGTTCCTGTGTATCTCTATATCACGAGCTGTTTTGCTGCTTCTACGGCTGTCCCTTTGCCGCAACAAAAGGACGAGACAGGATCCTCACAAAACAGCTGACAGCTGTGTGCCTGCTCTGCCCGTCTCCTGTCTCTGTCTCTGTCTCTGACACTGACTCGGTCGCCTTCGCATTTGCCGTCCCTGTCTCGTTATCCTTGTGCGCTGTCATTGCCCTGCGCTGCCTGTCTCTGTCTCTGCGAATCCTTCGGATGCAGCCTCTCGTCATCTGTCCCTGTGAGCCGCCTGTGTCGCGTGCCGTCTGCCGGAGTTTAAATTTTAATGCGGCTTTAAATGTTCCAACTGGCCAGCTGGCATGCACGCAAAGAAATTAAGAAAACAAGATCAGAGTGGAAATATTAAACTTTCTAGATATTATATTTTGTTTTCTATCTATTTATTTTTTACTTACACTGATATTTGTTATCAAAGTTCCTTCCAATCTTCATTTATGTAAATTTTCTTACTGTGCAGTGACTGCACATTATGGCTAATCCGTTTAACAGTTTCTCCGTCACTTTGATTTGTTTTGGCCGCTGGTCAAGCAGCATCCTTGGGTCGTAGGACCTCTGGCCGAAAGCCAATTAAATTGGCCAACGCAGCGGGACAAAGGACAACGCGCGCTTCCAATTTGCGGGGGCTCAAAAGGATGTCGCCGCGAATATGCATATGCAGGCGGGAAATGGGAAAATGGGAAATTGGGAATTGGTCTAGGGATAGGGATGTGGATACGTATACGGATATATATGCACACTCCTATGTGGACCTGAAACTGGATGGCGGTGGCCTACGAATACGAAATGTAACGGTCGCTTGAGCAGCGAAAAGCAGGAGGGGTGATCCTCAAGGGAAGGTTTTTGTGTGCACGAACAACAGAAGCAAACAAGTATATTTTTATAGAGATTATGAACGACAATAAAATACCTCTGATTGAGGATAAATTTAAAAATTTCTTAATGTATTTAATATAGATTTTTTAGAAGTTTAATTTGTAAAAGGTTATGAAGTAAATTATGAAGATTTTTAGAAAAGAATATAAGCAAAATGTTTATTTCTCAAAGAGTCATATGATAAAATATAATATTTCATTACAATTTCCAAGAAAAACATTATCAGGCATTGTTTTATATTTTTTATTAAATTAATCAGCACAGTTTCTTGGAAAATTCATTGACTGAGCTTACGTACATGCATCTTGCATATTAAAAATTATAAAAAATGTTTATCTTTTCAGAGCTTTTCTAAAAATAAATGTATTGATAATAAAATAAAATGTAGTTCCCCTTTAAAAGATTTATGGAGGGAGAAAGAGTTTCTTTATGACTTGATTTAGGGCTGTGAAATATGATTAAAAAATTTGTATTTAATGAACCAAACAAAGAAGCAATTTTTTTTAATTCTCCAGAAGTGAATGTTAAATTTAAATGAAATGGAAAAACTTGATATGCTTAAAACTTTGGTAGCTCTAGTTTATGACACGACTTGTTTATGCCTTAAATATGTGCATATTAAACTAAACTGTTTTGTTCTTTTGTTCTGCTAACAAACTATGCACTTAAATAGTATTTCAAAAATATAAAAAATAAAAACCTGATATGTCTTTGCTAAGCATATTTGGCAAACAAATAATGCTGCTACTAAACTTTATAATTTATAAACAAATGGTAATCAAAATTTTATGAATGAAAGTCTGATAATAAAGGCTGTATAATTTTTTCCTATATACTAAGAAAGCAACTGGTATTTCTATAAAAAATTATATGAATGAAAAAGTCAGCCTTTCTTATATTTACACTACATATATCTTAGCCCAAAAGGTGCTTCCTTTCAAGGTTCTTTGGTAGTTATCATGTGTATACTTTATATACAAAACTCCCCTAGATTAACATAAAGTTGTAGGTATATGAATAAAGTTGATGAACCCCATACATCATACCCTCTAATTCCCCTGCAAGTGGTATCAAAACAGAGCTAAGGCCCTGAGGGATCGCTCTGCAGTTATGAGTTGGTAAATAAGAATTAAAAACGCTGATAAAGCGAACCGAATGGAACGCCGGCTGCTCCTGCCTTTTTGATGGTTGATTTCGAGTCTGAATGCGTTTCAACCCTCATAGTCGTCGTCGTCGCCGCTGCGCAGGAGCAGATGTTTCGATGTTTCCTCAACTTCTGGCCTAATGGAACGCGCCAAACACAGTCGTTCATTGTACCAAAGTACGGGTGTCTTATGTACAATTTCGAGTAAATGAGTAGTGGCTGCGGCAGTGGCAGTGGCGGTGGCTGTGGAAGGGGAGGGAGGATCCACTCGGCTGCACGCCGGCGCAGGAAGTGGAGGAAGTCGAGGAGCTGCGACCTGGAACGGCTCCTCAGCTCAGTTGAGTCGCAGTTCTTGAGGCGAGCGGTTGTGCGAGAGTGAAGGCGCTCCTTAAAAGTTATAAATATATTTTAAAGAAAGGCAGCAACCAAGTGGAAGCTAGCTAAGATCGGTTCTTGAAGAGATTTACTATAAAGAAAGAAGTATTTAAGTGAATTTAATGTAAATTCTTAGCAAGATCTTAAACTAAAACCCAGTACCAAAGTGAAACTATATCAAGATCATCCCCTAAAAAGTCTAAAAATATAGCAACCAGTACAGTGCGATCGCCATGTCGCAGCATAATTATACCAATCCGGCTTTTTGCCAGAACAGCGAGTTTTATCCCGTGCCCAGTGGTCAAGTGGAGTCCATCTACAATCGCAGTTTGCAGCTGAATTTCGGTCCTGCTCCCCCGCGTAACACGCGTGATCCTCGCGAAGGTCCTTTGCGCATACAAAGAAGCCTCTCCACGCGATCGGTGGCCAGGAAGCCGCAACAGCAGCTGCAGCAGCCACAAAATCATCATCAACAGCAGCAGCAGAAATATGCAGGAAATCCACAGCAGTATCCTGGCAAGCCCCAGCTATATCCTGCCAATCAGCAGACATCCTCCTCTGGCCGCTACGCCTTGGTGCCTCTCGAAGAACTCAACACAAGTCGAGCCGGTCGATATGCCATCGTGCCGGGTCAGGCTGCCCAGAGATTGGCACGATCACAGGACAATCTGGATTGTTATAGCTCAAGGAATGGCTTGCATGAGGAGCAGGAAGAGCCACACTCCTTCCACGAGGAGCCCCACCAGGAGACTCAGTTTGCCAGCTTGCCGCCCAGCCTCAACCAGCCCATCAAGCCGAGAATCAATAGGAATAATAATAACAGCCAAAATCCCAATCAAACGCAGCTCAAGAGCGCCTTTAGCAGCGATTTTGGAAGCAAGACATTCTTGATTGTCGACAAGAACAGCAACCAGAGGTACCAGATGGTGCCCACGGCGGAGGATGAGGAGCTGGTGGACGAGAATCAGGAGATCATACAGATGCACAATGGTCGCGCACATCGCTATGCAGTGGTGCCCACGGACGGGGATGATGATGATTATTACCCAGAAGAGCAGGAGCAGCAGGAGACTTGCCTGAGCAACTCGGAGTTGAGTCAGCAGTTTGCAGCCAGAACCTCGACTCCTCAGCAAAGGAATGCAGCGGCGGCAACGAGGGCGCTCCACGAGCTCCTGACCACGCCCAGAAAAATGCAGCCACCGCCAAGGTTGGCTCATTCCACGCCCCGGAATGCTGCCCATCACGAGCAGCTGCAGTTGGAGCGGCGCTTGGAGATCTACAAAAGCCAGCAGATCTATCAGAGTCAGCAGACAGCAGGACCACCGCCAAGTTTGCCTCAACGCCAGAACCGCTTGTCACCGCAGAGACTCCACTATGAGACGGTGAAGCCACCACCAGTTCCCATGCAGATGAACGATCGCTCCATGGCCGTCATTAGTCCCCGGGTTCAGGAGCAGGAGCGGGAGCTGGAGCAGGATATGAGCAGCATCCAGGGCAAGCCCTCGAAGAATAATAATACGTACACGCAGAAGATGGCCAATGCCACCGTCACCTTGGCTGTTGTCTCCCTGATGCTTGTCCTGGGCAGCACAATGAACGCGGGCCTCATTATCTATATGATAGCTCACGTAAGTCTTGAAACCTAAACCCAAAAATTGAATCCTTGTAACCTCTCATTTCTTCCTTTAGTTTGGAAAATCCTTCTACCTGCAGTTCGGCCTGGTGGCCTCCTTTTGCGGCTTGGGACTTGGTTTTCTGGGCTTCAAGTCGCGTCACTGCGAGTGGCTGCCCAACCGAAGCTACAGCTCTGGCTATATCCTGGTTACCGTGTTCTGTCTCTTCAAATCCTGCGGCCTGCTGGTTATACTCGTGCTGGATCCCTTCCCAGGACTGCCCCTTCACGATGTGACCACTGGCGTTATCCTGGGACTCTCCACCTTCACCATGTTCTTCATTGGCTTGGGCGTGCTGGGAACGCTGTGGTGCCATCGTCCACCACCAGATAACCGCGTGAATGTGGTTTAATTGGAGAAATTTTAAGTTAATATTTAAATTTAGTCTGTAACTAGTTGTAATTCGACAAGAACTTGGCACACTGAACGGCTAAAAGACCAAAAAACAAAGCATTAGATTTGTAAACAAAGGAAGATCATCATCCGCTAACGACTGTAAATAATAAGTGGGTTGTACTTATTTCTAAATTATAATTTGTTTTATTTATACAATTTTTATGAGCTACTAATTTATTGTTCACCCTTAGTTTTTTAGTTAAAGAATAAAATAAACGCACAGGAATACCAATTTAAATGGAATTTATTGGGGGGAACCTAAGTTTAGGTTTTCTGTGATGAATTTTGTTAATTTATAAGTTAAATACAGATTAAGTAATCTTGTTTTTATAGCTTAGTTAAAGGCTATTTAAGCCTTTAACCTATTTTTCTACCATAAGAAAATCCACTTTAAAACAATATCCTTACAAGATAAGCAAAACTCGTTTAAAAGTCAAGAAAATAGTAAAAATATAGCTTGTTTTTCCCCCCATTTCAGCTTATTGTTTTTCCACTCACTTATTGATAAACACTCAAGTTACCCAACAGCAATTTCCCTGAGTCTGGGATTGATTTCGCCCAAGGACTTGGCCAAGTTTAAACTTGACCAACTTTAATGCAATTTGCCTGCTCGCGGAAAGCACTTAGTAAACTGTCTGCTAACTTTGCCTCTCCCTTCTTCTGCCTCTGATCCCTTCCAGCAAAATGGACGAGTACCAAAGGGAGCACGCCGATGCCTCCGGCGATATTACCGCCTACGTGTCCAATCCCATTAACGCCTACCTGCTGACTAAGCGGCTGACCACCGACTGGCGCCAGGTGGAGAACCTTATGGAGCATGACGCGGGCACGGAGTTCGTGCAGAACATCACCCAGTATCGCCATGTTCTCAAGTTTCCCTCGGACGAGGATCTCAATGGAGCGGCTGTGGCGCTGCTCCGCCTGCAGGACACCTACCAGCTGGACACCTCCAGTGTGGCACGCGGCAAGCTCAATGGGATTCAGTACAGGTGAGAGGGGGTTCTTCAACTTTATATTTTTGTCCAAGTGAGACACCTTCGAAATTGGATAACTGTCGCTTAATCCCCGGAATTTTTACTGACCAATTTGCCATCCGGCAGCACGGAGATGTCCTCGGACGACTGCTTCGAGTTGGGGCGACAGTCGTACGTGAACCACGACTACCATCACACAGTCCTGTGGATGAACGAGGCGATGGCCCGCATGCTGGAGGAGCCACACAACCACACCCAGAGCTTCACCAAGGCCGAGGTCCTCGAGTATCTGGCCTTCTCCACCTACAAGGAGGGTAAGTGCACGGCGGCATTGTCCATTTTTGCTTACTTCTATCTGTACCCAAAGTGGTGGTTGCACCTGAAAAAAATACTTCCAGAAACATTAGGCTTTAAAATAAAATATTTTAATTAAGAATCAAGTACATTATCTTTAATTTAAGCTGTTTATTAGCTTGGTATTAGTTTCTAAACGTCACAGAAAATCCCCCTTGAAGCTAAGAGTTCATCCTTGAATGCTGGTAATTAAATTCTCAGAGTGTTTGCTGTCCATTCTCGTTTTTGTCCCCCAGCTCGTTTGCATGGCACTTTCGAGGTCCATTTGACTGCAGGAAATTGCACTCTGTCCCCAGCTACTGGCCCAGCTCCTCCTCCTCCTCCTCCTGCTGATGCTGCTGCTGCCAGGTGTCTCCTCCAAAGGGCCCTCCATTAAGTGCGATAAAGTGTTGGCCATCTGCAGCCAGCGCCAAAGCAACAATGTTGCTCCGGTAGTGTTGGCCAAGAGCAATCACGTAGAACGGAGAGCTGGCCGGGATCAGCACGTCCTCGGCTTAGACGCCGGCTGGTTTATTAACGTCTTATTACCCCGGATTGCGTTCATCAAGGAGTTGTCTCAAAGCACACGAACACGTAAACGTACTCGTATCCGTGTGGCCTCCGGAGGCGGTGCTCCTTGCCACTTTTGTGTGCAGGAAACACGATTTATGGGCGGCGAGGAAGTGTCGCCATATTGTGCTGGAAAAACAACACAAATGGGTCCGCCCCCGAGGAAAGTGACAGGCTTTTCCGCACTCCAGGACCCGCTTTCCTCTCTCCCCAGAATGGCACACATGTGTCGGGAGATGCAAATTTAAATTCCTGTCGCCGACAGGGCCTCAAAAGTTGAGGTCGATGTGGAGGTTAAAGCTGAATGCGGCTCGGAGTCAGTGATGGCAGCGAAGTGGGATTTATCCCAAAAAAATTGGTAGAATAAAATGGGCTTTGAATTTCCCTTTGAAAAGTTTTATGTATTCTGTATAGTTTTCTCAATAATTTAAAGGTAAACACAAAGCATTTCCCGAAGCCTTTATATATTTGGATATCTTATAGTTTCACCTATTTTTCCTCCAACAAAGTTGTTGTCACCTTTTCCCTTTCTAACTTATTAGCAAAGGCCAAGGATAAATGGTCGCCTGGTCCTGGACACAAATGAATAAATAAGTGCGCAGCTTGCAAAGTTTGCCAACAATCCAATCGACTCGATGGCCTCCACAAAAACAAAATAAGAAACTTTCAAAGTGGAAAACTCACCACAGGCAGCAAAGAAACTGTGGCATACTTTCCGGCGGAGTCATGTTTATTTAGTGGCGCATCACACTTTAACCCCTTTTTACTTCTACTCGGATAGCCCTTAACCCCAGCCAGACCAAGGTCTGATGAATTAATTGTGCGGGTCGCCCAAGTGGAGAAACTCTTGACTTTAAATAAGTTTTTTACTGATGTCCTGCTTAAATATTTATGCCACAATTTTAGCTCGTTTCATGTTAGAGTTTCGTTTTAATGGTAACACATTTAATGGTTTTTATGGGGTTTAGTTGGAGAATTTCAGCAAGTTTTGGTTAATTAATGAGGAGTAAATTAAAGCAAAAATGTATTTGCAAGTAAGCTTTAAATGTTTTGCTATTTTTTTTGTTAATTATTTCATAGATATTGTGTAGAATATTAGAAATTAATAAGAAGCATTGAATGTATCTTAATAAATTTTACCAGAACATTAATTTTGAATAGCTTTTCCTCTTACCAATTTATTTTCTTTATTTTTGTAATGTATCCTTATGTTTTCCTTTATTTTCAGGCAATATAGAGAGTGCTCTGACCATGACCAACGAGCTGCTTCAGTTGCTGCCCCATCATGAGCGGGCGAATGGCAACAAGCGCTTCTACGAGAAGGAGATTGCCAACCAGGAGCAGCTTAAGAAGATGAAGGGCGACGATGGCACTGACGAAATGCCCAAGTCCGATTTGGTAAGTTAACTCAGAATATGAAGAAAATATGCAATTTTTATATCTTATTTTTACCCAAACTAGCCCGTGGCCAAGAGCGATCCCGGTGTGTACGATATTACCGAGAGAAAAGCCTACGAGATGCTGTGCCGTGGCGAACTAAAGCCCTCGCCCACGGATCTGCGACCGCTGAGGTGTCGCTATGTGACCAACAATGTGCCCTTCCTGCGCATTGGTCCCATGAAGCTGGAGGAGGCCCACATGGATCCCTACATTGTGATCTATCACGATGCCATGTACGACAGCGAAATTGAGCTGATTAAGCGGATGGCCCGGCCACGATTCCGACGAGCCACTGTCCAGAATTCCATCACAGGAGCCCTGGAGACGGCCAATTATAGGATCAGCAAGTCGGCTTGGCTTAAGACCCATGAGGATTCCGTTATTGAAACGGTGGTCCAGCGCACAGCAGACATGACCGGGCTGGACATGGAGTCTGCCGAGGAGCTGCAGGTGGTCAACTATGGCATTGGAGGTCATTACGAGCCGCACTTTGACTTTGCTAGGGTGAGTCTTGCCTTTGGGGATTATTTATTCCTTTAAATTTAATTTGTTTATTTTTATATTTCGGTTTTTGTTGTTATTTACAGAAAGAGGAGAAGCGCGCCTTTGAGGGTCTCAATCTGGGCAACCGCATTGCCACGGTTTTGTTCTACGTAAGTTTTTTCCATTTAATTTCAAGTTTTTTTTTGCTGTAAGGATAATTGGGAAAAGCGCAAAATTAATCCGAAACACATGCCCCTTTTTGTGTGGGAGCTTATAAAGTTCCACGGGGTTTCCCTTTTCCACCAGCCAGGAACAGAAACCATTAGCAAAGGCTTATTTATGCCATAAATAGAAATAAACGTGGGCTGCAACTCTGTGGCATTCCATTCAGCATTTTCAAAGCCCTGAGTGCAGGCAGCCAGCACAATGGCCACAAAAAATATCAATGAAAAGCAAAACATTCGCACAAAGGTTGTTTTCCTTCTAATGCAGTTTCACCTGCTGGAAATCATTCAACTGAATTGAGCAGAGAAACGTAATTAAGGGAAGCTGTAGGGCTTGTGAGTTGTTTACGGTTTAACTTGGGCAAATGAACTTTGGCGTAACAAAATAAAATATTTTCTAATATTTTCCCCAGATGAGTGATGTGGAGCAGGGCGGGGCCACTGTTTTCACCTCCCTTCATGCAGCTTTGTTTCCCAAAAAGGGCACGGCTGCCTTTTGGATGAATCTGCACAAAGATGGCGAAGGAGACCTGAGGACCAGACATGCCGCTTGCCCTGTCCTCACGGGCACCAAGTGGGGTGAGTTGTTAAATTAATTATTCAATTCAATTTTATTCATTTAAATTTCCCTATTTATAGTGTCCAACAAGTGGATCCACGAGAGGGGCCAGGAGTTCCGCAGACCCTGTTCCCTGGACGAGGACCACGGCGAGTTCGCCATCTAGGCCTTTGGGTTAGTTAGTGAAAAGCAACGAATCTTAATGCGGACTCTCATCCTGCGCTCGGCCATCGAATTCCTATTGTAAATACACAGCATCCAGCCCAGAGGCGGCCGCATCTCTTCTACTTATCGGTTCCCCCTCCAAGGAGCCCACTCTACCTAGTTATAGCCTAGACACGTATGGAATTTATTTACTTTTGTATATTTGCCTAGTTTAAATAGTAGAAAAAATTGCAAATAAAATTCAAATTTAAAGCAAATTAAGACAATTATTATTCTCTAAAAAAGAAAGAGCTGAACAAATTAGATAACCTTACTAAATTCAATCAAATAAATTAAACAACCAATAAGTTTTATGCTTTTAAAATTTATTTAAGAAAAACCCAAGAAAAATATGGGAAAAAAACTAATCAAATTACTTAGTAAGAGATGCCGGTGTTGTCCCGGATCCAGTCCAAGTAGCCAGTGACGCGGCTGAAAACGGCGGGGTGTCCGGCCTGGCAGCCAGCTCCGGAACCAAAGGAGGTCACTCCAACCAGGCGGTTGCCGTCGTGTGTGACCAGGGGGCCGCCGGAGTCACCGCCGCAGGTGGACTTGCCTCCCTGGGTGTTGATGCAGATCATGTTGTCGTGCAGGCTCCAGGTGCGGCTGCAGTCGCTCTGGGACATGATCTGGACATCGACGCTCTGGAGCCAGTCGGGCAGCGGGCTGCCGTCGTAGGTGCCGCCCCATCCGGAGGCCACCGCCCAGTAGCCGGCGTAGCTGTTGTAGCGGTCGTTGCCGCCGGGCAGCTCCACCTTGTTGACGAGGTGCCAGAAGTCGACGTGCGGGGTGCGGATCAGCGAGATGTCGTTGTGCAGGTTGCCGCTGTTGTAGTGGTGGTGCTGGATGATGTTGCCGCTGCCCACCCAGTGGGAGAACTGGGGCTGGTTGCGGAGGCTGGCGCCGTAGTTGATGGTCACGCCGCTGGCTCCGTTGGTGCAGTGAGCAGCCGTCAGGACCCAGGTGTTGCCGATGATCGAGCCACCGCACCACCAGTTGCCGTTGCCGCTGAACAACAGGCCAACGATGTAGGGCACCTTGCCCTCGTAGGCCGGATAACCGTTGGTAATGCGTCCCTGGATGTCCTTCACAGGCACCGGAGTGAGCTTCTGCTCGGGAGCAGAGGGAGCCGGGATGGCTGAGGCACAGGCCACGGCCAGGGCGAGGAATACGAACAACTTCATCTTGGGTAAGTCTTGCAACTCATGGTTTTCCCCAGAGGCAGCCGCCCTTTTATACGGAAAGCAGAGCCTTATCTTGGAGGAGAGATTAGGTTGGCGGAATGTAAAGTTCGATGGGGCTGTATATTTTGGCCAAGTTTCGGGCGTGACAATCCCGTTGGCTGATAAGTTCGGTGCAAGTGGGCTTCTTGCTAAAATTATGGCTTGTACTTGGGTATGGTCAGATGTTTGTAACGAATTAAAGACCAGACATAGTAGACCAGACTAAGTAGGTCCTATAAATTATAATTAATTATCATTCTATTGAAAGGACTTTATTTTACCTTCTGATTAAATACTTTTCATTGAAGTTCCCTTAAAAAATAAATTGTTTAGTTGAATATTCAGGGATGAAAGAGTAATAAATTAATACAAGTTAATACAAGTATAAGCTGTTATTTTAAATATTCAAGTATTTTATCAGGCATGGAATGTATGCTAAAAATAGAATATACAAAATCATCGCAAGGTAATATATAACTCATATTTACAAGAATGACAAACGATAATTTATATGCAGTATTTAATCTTTGCACCTAAATCTATAAAGCTGAGAGTGCCGTACAGATTATCTACATTATAGATTGTCATCCCTATCCATAATGACACCTAAGTTTCGCTGTGAGAATTTACTATCTAATCAATTTAATAGAAAATACTACACGCCGACGATTCATGAAACAATTATCTAAGTTAATCAGTTTGATTTACGCAGCATATCAGTTAAGATGAGCCATAAATTAACAACTATCTCTTTTGATAACGAATAAATACTTTTAAATAAATTTAAAAGTTAGACATTTCTAGCTGATAACTGTGTTCATTCATTCTTTTTGGGTTTTTTGATACAGAATTGCTAAAAAGAAGGCTTACAATATCAATTTTAGATCGTTATCAATTCTTTACTAAGATGATTATGACGACGACTTCCGCTGTTTTGACATCTTGATATAATTTTGCACTGAGAAAGTTCCTTTAAATTTCTGAAATAATTTGTATAACTAAAAGTATCTATATAAGTATCCAATTCTGATTCAAACCCTATATTTTTTCTCACTCTGCTCTCCGATTCTGTCAAATGCAATAATGTTGGCCATTTTTCGCCGCTCTTTTCCCTGCACTTTTCCGCCTCCCGGACCAAATCGAGTTTCGTTAGTGCTGCAGAGGCCGCAGGATATTCACAGGACGCCGAGGCTGCAAACACTAAGCCGATTTGTATCCACTCACCCACGCAAACACACAGATACCCACGCACACTGCACCACTGCCCCATGTTGCAGCCGAGCTCCACTTACCGCACTTGATGGATGAGCCCTCCGGCTGATGAATTGCCGCCCACTAATCGAACATCAGATCAGGACCAGGAGCTGGACAGGAGAGCTGGCCAGGAGCTGGCGGCTTCCAATTTCACTGCTGCTCAAACACGTCAAATATTTAATAATGTATCCGCTTTTAGTGCAAGTTATTTTATAATTAAACTGCGAAAAAGGTGTTTGTTTATTGACCACAATAGGGTGCAAAATCGGTAGGAAATTTCTAATAATTACTTGATAATTTTAGGTATACATTCTTTAACAAGTCCTTATACTATTCCTCAGCTATTGAATACCAATTTTATTTTATACACCAAAAGAATAATTCCTTTAAACTAAATATATGTTAAATACAGGAATTCCTTGTTTAATTTAAATATATAAATACACAATTTATTAAGTAACATGGCTCCTAATAATGAAGACCACTTGACTTATCAGCCAATGGGATTGTCACGCCCGAAACTTGGCCAAAATATACAGCCCCATCGAACTTTACATTCCGCCAACCTAATCTCTCCTCAAAGATAAGGCTCTACTTTCCGTATAAAAGGGCGGCTGCCTCTGGGGAAAACCATGAGTTGCAAGACTTAGCCAAGATGAAGCTGTTCGTATTCCTCGCCCTGGCCGTGGCCTGTGCCTCAGCCATCCCGGCTCCCTCTGCTCCCGAGCAGAAGCTCACTCCGGTGCCTGTGAAGGACATCCAGGGACGCATTACCAATGGTTATCCGGCCTACGAGGGCAAGGTGCCCTACATCGTTGGCCTGTTGTTCAGCGGCAACGGCAACTGGTGGTGCGGTGGCTCGATCATCGGCAACACCTGGGTCCTGACGGCTGCTCACTGCACCAACGGAGCCAGCGGCGTGACCATCAACTACGGCGCCAGCCTCCGCAACCAGCCCCAGTTCTCCCACTGGGTGGGCAGCGGCAACATCATCCAGCACCACCACTACAACAGCGGCAACCTGCACAACGACATCTCGCTGATCCGCACCCCGCACGTCGACTTCTGGCACCTGGTCAACAAGGTGGAGCTGCCCGGCGGCAACGACCGCTACAACAGCTACGCCGGCTACTGGGCGGTGGCCTCCGGATGGGGCGGCACCTACGACGGCAGCCCGCTGCCCGACTGGCTCCAGAGCGTCGATGTCCAGATCATGTCCCAGGGCGACTGCAGCCGCACCTGGAGCCTGCACGACAACATGATCTGCATCAACACCCAGGGCGGCAAGTCCACCTGCGGCGGTGACTCCGGCGGCCCCCTGGTCACACACGACGGCAACCGCCTGGTCGGAGTGACCTCCTTCGTCTCCGGCGCCGGCTGCCAGGCCGGACACCCCGCTGTCTTCACCCGTGTGACCGGCTACTTGGACTGGATCCGGGACAACACCGGCATCTCTTACTAAGTAACTTGAGTAGTTTTTTGCCCATATTTTTCTTGGGTTTTTCTTGAATAAATTTGTAAAGCATTAAACAGGTGTTTTTTAGCAGAAGGTAGGGTAAATTTCATTTGAAAATAATAGGTTGGTGCACCCTGAATTAATGGAAATTAGAAGTTTCATTATCTTTGTTAACGATTATTTTCTTAGCCCCCTTAATAAGTGTGCCAAAATATCTGCAAACAAAGAAAGGAGCGTATTTAAAGGCAGTTTATGATTTCGTTTACTTTAGTTTTATAAATACGATACACTCAAAAGTTAATTTTATACAATTGTCCATCTGCACATGTCTCCAAAAGTGTGGGGCAAGTCAGTGAGAGTGAACGAGTTGTTTGCTCAGCGGCAGCACTTGTCTCCATCACTTTGTGTGTGCCTGCGACTGGCATTTTTGTTTGCACAGCGTTTTTTGGGATACGTGACAGTTCCCAAATGGAATATCATACGCACTTGGGAAGCGGGAGGTAGCTCTGCCCGAGGCAGTTTCCATCAGTCAGCCGTCGTTTACGGTTCTCTTCCTCACCCAAAATGGCACATCAAAGTTGGTTGTGGGCTGTGGCAAGTTTCTCATTTCTAATTTGGAGTGAAGCCGTTCGGGGAGAGTTCTATTCATCGGTGGATAGAATGCAGGATCTGGCGCAGGTGGAACAGGAGCTACTGAATGCCACGCGTTCGTATTTGGAGCAGCAGCAGCAGCAATTGGAGATTTACATGAGGTAAGAGTCTCTATTGTAAGCTAAGATACAGATCTAAATTTTGATTATCTTTAAGTTATGTGGAACAAATCAAGGATGAGCATGAATGGGCCATGGAGCAGGCGCATCTAGATGAATATCTGGGACACCCCTTGCATGCCTTCAGGTTGATCAAGCGGCTGGTTCAGGACTGGGATGCTGTGGTCTTTGAACCCATTATCACCAATGAGCCTAAGGAAGGTGGGTTTTTATTTTTTATAAAAAAATTACCGCTTAGATAAAATATTTCCACAGAATTCCGTCAATTTCTGGAGGCCATAACCCAAGACTTGGGCTATCCGGAACATTCGGAGCTCCAGGGAGCTGTCAAGGGCTTGGCCCGATTGCAGAATGTCTACAATCTCTCCACCTCGCACTTGGCTGATGGCGACATCGGTGGCTATATGTACGACTCTGTGTTGCAGTGGCGCGAGTGCTATGAGATTGGCGTACAACTCTTCGATCTGGGCGACTATCGACGCTCTTTGGAGTGGCTGCAAGAGGCCTTTGTCCTCCTCAGAGGAAACCCTGAAAAGGATGAGCACCTGCAGGCTCGCTTTGTGTCAGATATTAGGGAGTACGCCGCTTTGGCTAACTTTGAGTTGGGTGCTGCCAAAAAAGCGGAAAATCTTCTTAGTAGAATCCTAGAATATCCTCCAACTCTCAATCACACTGCCCAGCAGACACGCAAGTATCTGGAGAATAGAGAACCGGGAAAGATTGTCAAAGAGAAGACTCACTCCTGGTCTGCCAACTACACGAGGCTGTGCCAGGGCACAAGACTGCCCGAGGAGAGCACTGGTAACCCCTTGAAGTGCTTCCTCGATGGAAAGAGACATGCCTACTACACCCTGGCACCCCTGCAAGTAGAGCCTGTGCATGTGGATCCGGACATTAATGTCTACCACGGAATGCTAAACTCCGAGCAGATTCTATCAATTTTCGAAGAGGCAGACAAGCTGGAGATGGTCCGATCTGCAGTGGCCGGAACTGGCGGAGCACGAACTGTGAGGGATCTTCGGGTCAGTCAGCAAACGTGGCTGAACTACACCAGTCCGGTGATGAGCTCCATCAGCAGGATTATCCAATTCGTTTCGGGTTTTGACATAGCCGGAGCAGAGTGGATGCAGGTGGCCAACTATGGAGTTGGTGGGCAGTACGAGCCTCATCCGGATTACTTTGAAGTCAATCTGCCAAAGGACTTTAAAGGAGATCGCATCTCCACCAGCATGTTTTATGTGAGTGGAATTTCTAGACTTTTATCTTAAGTTTACAGATCTCTTTTCTGTTTTTAGCTCTCAGATGTGGAGCAAGGAGGCTATACTGTTTTCACCAAGCTGAATATCTTCCTGCCGCCTGTCAAGGGCGCCTTGGTCATGTGGCACAATCTGCATCGCTCTCTGGATGTGGATGTGCGCACCCTGCATGCCGGTTGCCCCGTCATTGTGGGATCCAAGAGGAGTAAGTACATACATTTTTTATTTAATTATATTTTCAATTTATTTTATTTATCACTTTGTGTTCCTCTTGCAGTTGGCAATATCTGGATGCATTCGGGCTACCAGGAGTTCCGGCGACCCTGCAACCTCACCTCCGATAGCTACAAGTCCCTGGCCTACCGGGATTAAGTTTATATTTTTATTCAAATAAATTAATACCTTAATTTTATGAGTGATGTGAAAGCGTTTCAGTCAAAGTCCCTGTAATGCAATGAGATTTCATGGTTACGCTGGAGATCGCAGGGCCTAACTCTGTCCTGATGGCGTTCTCGTATCCAAACGTTGGCAACTGTTAGGAGGGAAAGATATAGAAAATATCTTTCAGAATATATATATTAAAGACTCACTCCACTTGCTGCCCTGGAGAACGGGACAGGCGGCATGCTTGGTGCGATAATCCTGGTCGCCGGAGGGATGCAGGTTGTACCAGAAAAGCAGGCTGCCCCTTTCCGGGGTGACCAGCAGGGGCAGGAAGGGAAAGGCAGTGCCGCCACCGGCTTCTACATCAGAGAGCTGAAATAAATATAATAAAAACAATAAATATTATAAATAAAATTAATATAATTCCCAAGAAATAAACTCACATAATAAATGCCTGTTGCAATTCGATTTCCCTTTAAGTCCCCCTCGTCGTATACGTGATTTTCGGGAAAGCTGTCCCAATGCGGCTCGTAGTGACCACCTATGCCATAGTTAGCCACCTGTAGATCCTCAGCAGAGTCCATGTCCAGACCAGATAGGTCGCCTACTTGCCGGCTGAGAAGCTTAGTGACCGAGTTCCTCGAATAATTGAAGGAGGCCCCTTGGCTGGTGCGAAAGGCGGCGGCCGTAGATCCTCCACCATTGAGGGAGTACACCGTGGAACGCTTGATCCTTGGTCTGGCTGTGCGCTGCATTAAGTCTGCTTCCTCGGCACTAACCACCTGATGCACCTGCACTACCAGAGGATCCAGGCTCAGCTCCTCTAGCTTGAAGGGCGCGTATCCCGAGCGACTTCTCCGGAGGCGACACCTGAGATTTCGCTGGGCAGCAGCTTGGGGCTTCAGTTCGCCGCGGCACACCTGCTCGTAAAAGCGGAACTCGCGGGAGGCGTGATAATCCCCAGGACGTCGGGCTGTGAGGTGGAGCAGTCCATTCTTGTCTCCATCCGTGATAAGTTGCTCCAACTGCTGACGAGTCTCTAGGAGATGACTCCTCTTTTCTGGCTCTACGGCGAGCACATGGTTCACCAAGCCGAGGGCACTCTCGTGGGCACCCATCTCTCGGTGGTACTCCACCACCGCCTCCATAAAGTCCAGGGAGGCAGACTCCTCGCCGTAGCTCTGCTCCCCTAGCAGCTGCATCGATTGCTGCAGCCAGGGCACTGTGTGGTTGTAGTCCCGCAGGGCGTACAGGTGTTGGCCGAGAACAAAGCAGTCCTGCCAGGACATGGCGGTGCTGAAAACCATAAAATTACTAGTAAAACATTGTGGCGTAAATTGAGTTTGTAAATATTTCCGTTTCCAGAAAGCAAGGAAGTGTGAAATTTGTAAAAGTTTGATTTAGTTGAAAATAAAACAAAATAAAGTTAAGGAAGTTGTTCTGGAAATTATTGTGTTCAATATTAAATGTAAAAGAAAGGGAAAACTAAGCTTAAAGAAACTGTGATCGTTCCGCAGTCAAGTTCGTTGCTTAAGTCTTTTGTTTGAGTTTTTTATTTCAAGAAAAAATGTTTAAAGCTCCATATTTTTCTTTAAGTTTATATATTTATTTTAATTCTAAACGATGGCCAAACTAAGTAATAAAGGTTTTGGTTTTATTCCATTGTTTTAGTAATAGAAAACTGTCATAAATATATAAAATTCATGCATATTTCTTGTAAATCAATTCATATTACATATAAATAACTAATAAGCAAGTTGTGTAATCATAACAACACTAATCATTGTGGCTAAATTTCAACAGTAAATCAAACAAACAATACCTCAACTCATCAACTTATTTAGCCACTTCCTTTTCCCCTTTTATCTCTTCACTTTTATTAAAATTTTGACAACTCAAAATTCACATTGCAAGCCGGCAAACGGAAGTGATAAAGTTAATTATTCGTTTTGTTAAGACATAAGCTTGATAATTAACTATTAGTACTTGCATAAGTCATGTTCACACAATATTATGAATAAGGTTAGTCGTAGAATAATTCATTCTGTTTCTGAAATAAACAATTAACCAAAATCAGACCCCCGAAAACTTGTCAGCCCATGTTTTTATTTGTTTTATATTTCGTTTATAGGATTTTAATGACTTTATCTGGTGTTCCATTAAGTCGACAATATTATATGGGTTAAGTGGTTGTGGCCAGGTTTATTGGCCATTTGGGTGATACATTTTGCGCCATTCTGTTTTGTATTTAAATTATAAACTGATTTTATTCTTTCACCTATTAAAGAGATTAGAAAGATTTTATATCTCAGCCGATTCTCACCCGTATTTAACGCCATTCAGAATGCCACTGGCCAGCTCTGCCACATCCAGTTGGTAGGTTTGCTGGAGTCGGGTCAAGGCAATGGCGGAACCCAGAAAGTCGTCGCTTGAGGGGTAACTCAGGTTGGCCCTGTGCCCCGACATGGCTTCCAGATAGTCTACAAAAAAAATATGATTTATGAATTATTAATTAATTTTCTTTCACATAAATCGAAAATCCACTGACCTGCTCTGCTCGTATCGGAGGCAACGCTGCCCTCGAAGGTCTCCCAGTCGCTGTGGAGGCGCTTAATCAGCCGGAACGCGTTCACCGGATTGTTGAGGTAGTCATCGATTCCATCGGCGGCACTCAGGTGCTCCACACGGATCGCATTGATCTCGCTAAGACCATAAATAAACATAGTTCTCATTAATCAGAATCATAATCGCCAAGCAAACCAGCATAACTAAAGGGATTTGCATATATTTCAGTGGTTAGTTTGGTTCAACTATTTTTAGTATTTACTACTAAATATTGAAATTTAAGCTAGGAAGAACGATTAATGGAATCTCTTAAAAACGACAAATTCCAAGACAAATTATGGGCAACACCGCGAATTAAAGAGGGGTTGGCCACCAACATTTGTCGAACGAGTGTGCAGCTTTTAATAAATATGGCAAGCAGGTTATAAATTAAGGTGCACTTGAACAAATTTAATAGAATTATATTTATATTACACAAATCCTAATAAAAGTTTTTTACAGAAAATAGAAAATAATAGATATAAGCTATTAAATATGCTTAAACTTTTCTTAAGCATCGATATTAATTTATCAAAACCTTAAAAGCTAAAGCCAAACTTTATTCCCAGTGTCTTGTGGTCTACAACACCTACTAATTTCGATCATTTTTCAGAATTATGGTGGCATGAATTGTGATAAAAAATAACCAGGAATGTATTTGAAACACTGGGTTATCGACGAGTTACCTGTTTTGTATAATTAACGCATTTATTTCCACGCCTGTCGCCTGCATTGTGGCTCATTTAGAAGTCATTAAGTTCGGGAGCGTAACCATAATCCCAAATCTAGAAGCGAGACTCTGCTAATTTCAGTCAAAATCTATTGTCTGCGAGTTTATTGTACCAATGATTGAGTGCCGGCAATTGTGGCCAATAAATCTACATTATTTCACTTTATAGGAGCCCCTGGGAGAAACTCAATTGTTTCTTACACAGCCAAAAAAAAAAAAAAAAGACCCGTTCCAGCCACCAGGATGACTCAGGGAGTGTATAAATTATATACTTTACAATTCGGTTAACGGTTTTTTATATATATATATTATTAGACACCGCACGATCCGGTTTGCCGTGTGCGCAAGATAAACAAAATATTTGCCGCCCAGAACGCGTGTATACAGTTACTGTATAGAATATACATATCGGCGGCGATGATTGCACCATATTTTAGAATTCTAGAAACCGCCAAGTCGATGACACTTATGGCTGAACACAAACAAAAAAACAACCCGCCTGCTAGCCGTCGATTAGAAGATCCCGAAAGGCGATATCAGATGGTAGTAGCAATCGATTGTCACAGATAATGAAATGCAAAAGTTAGAAAACGCCGCCAAATGTTGGCAACGATTTGTGCTTTATATGAGCCATTAATTAAGATAATAACCGGCGCGAATAAATCAAGCCCAGAAAAAGGAGAAATTAGCGGTTAATAAAATAAATTGCATCGCAGCCAAGACCAAAACAAATGGCATCTGTTGGGGAATTAACAAATCGGTGGGCAGCAATAATAAAGTCCGTTCGCCATTCACTTTTATGGTGGCAGCAACCGGTCGGTTAGGTAACTAAGGGAGAACGTTCAAAAATCTGCATAATTGTAATAAAAGCCAACTGAAGTTAACTAGAATTTAAACTCTCGTTGCCATCTCCCCCGCACTTTCATTAGGCAAAAATAAATATAAAGAAAAAATGTAAACAAGCGCCCACCGAGCTGGCAATTAATTCACAACTAACGTGGGCGCCTTCCATCCACGCATATCATATGAAAAATTCATATTCGGATGCCACGGCAACATCTGTCAATTGTTTTCATATTATTTTTGGTTTGACTGACGGACAGACAATTGGAAAACAAATATTTGTCGATGGAAAATTTATTGGATTGCGGCTCTGCGAATTCCAAATGTTCGCGAAATTCGAATCTCATTTGCATCTTATTAAGCTTTGGCCATAGGCCGTAGGGATTAGTAGGCCTGGCCAGAACCACTTAAACTTTCCATTTTAATCTGGCTTCTAAGTCTCAGAAAACCAGACTTTAGTTTATATTAATTGGAATTTTATTGTTTAAGTTTGTGTTTCATTCATATTGGAATTTCTTCTGTGTTGTTCTTTCTTTTATGTGTTTATTCACCTTTTATTGAACATTATTTTAAAACCTGTTTTAAGATTTATTAATTTTGCCAGGTTGCCATTTTTAAATACTGATAATATTAGCCACTAATTTGCCAGTTGTAGCTATTTTTTTGTACTTTGTTATTTGCATTTAAAATTTGCAGATTTCAAGTGCAGAAAAAAGAGTTTTGGGAGTTTAGCAAAAATGTACAAATAATTAAATAAAATAATAGTTAAAATAAAGTAAAGTATGAAATTATAATACATTACAAATCATTTACATTGGATTTAAAAAAGAAAGTTTATTATTCTTTGTAATTACTAATTAGTTTTCATTTATTTGTTTTGTTTATTATTTTAAATTTAGAGTAATCCTTTCTAATCTATGAATTTCACAATATTTATTAGGTTTTTGTGGGATTTCCTAGATTTAATATAATTCTTTATTAGGATTGTCCACTTCAATTATCCTCTCACCCCTGCAAGGCCTCTGCATGTTGATAAATTCCATTCACATAATTCTGCAGCTCTTCCAGGAGGACAACCTCCGTTTGAAACAGTTTCTCCAGGCCCGAGGTGGAGCTGAAGTACTCCCCCCAACAGGACACTGCCTGCAGCAGCACAAAAAGGACACTCGTCAAAGAAAACATCACAGCACTTGACCGACAAAAACGACACCAGATCTCAGATCTCGACTCGCGGCTTTGCTTGCTCTTGCCGCCGCGTTTCGTTAGAAACTGAAGCCAAATCGGCGATCTGCCAGCGATCTTCTCGAGAAAAAATATAAAAAAAAGTAAAAAGCTCGGGGCGCTTGGAGCGTGTGAGTGCTGCGGGTGTCGATCGAGCAGTTGTCAGCAGACGAATCATTTCCAGCGGTATTTCTGGTCAAAGAACTGCCCTCGAGGGCCAGAGTTCTGCCTGAATAGGCAGCCGCCTGTTGAAGTACAGCGAAATGAGTACTCAAGCGGAGAAGGTGGGTTCAATAAACCCACACACTCAACTCACTTTATTTATGCACATTTACTTTGGCCCAAAGTTCTGGCAATTATTCCTGGAATTATTCCGGCATCATAACACGAAGTAAAACTAACTTTCCCAGCCGGCAGACTGAATTTTTCCCTCCCGCTAATTACTTTCACTTTGCTGCTCGCACCAGTTGTCACTTCTCAAGCACAGAATTCACAAAATATTCAAATCACCCGCTCAAACTTTGCCCGTGAACTTGTTTATGCAAATGAATGAAATGCCGGCAAATGAATACGCAACTGGCTTTTTGGCTTTCAGCTCATTTTAAAGCGAAGCTTCGAGTTTGTTTTGAGTCTTTGAGTGTGAGCCAAAAAGGCACTCAAAGCTAAAGCTGTTAACCCACTGAGTTTGTTGTGGGACTATTTTGGAGAAATATTATTTAAATAAATTTAAATAAATAAATACATTTTACAAATTTCTTTGAGCCATATTTTAAAGAAAGCAATATCGTTGTTTTCTTCGTTTTTTTTCTTGTGTTTAAAATATGAAACTTTCCAGTCCATTTTATTTGTATTTTGAAAAATTTATTGTTAATATTTTACCAATAAACCAATAAATATATACTTTCCATAATTGCAGATAAGCATAACAATTAAAGATTTTGATTTAAACATCAAGCCAATATAATATTTGTTTAAATATGATTTTTTATTGTTTGCTCTCTATAAAATTGTCCTATATTTATTTCCTCTTTAAACATAGCCCACAAGTCACTTAACCAAATAATGCAGACTCCGAATAAGTATCTTAATAATATCACAATCTTTATTTAATTATCTCGTACTCCAGCGAGACCTCGTGATCCCGGAAAACGTCGCAGGGTCGCACAAAGGTCTGTGTCACTTCGTGGATCCAAACGTTGCCAACTGCAAAGATCAAGCCAAATAATTGCGTTAATGGCAGGGGTTAACCAGAGAGCAGGTGGAAATGACACAAGGAATTAAATGGGAAATTAAATTACCAAGCAGATTGGCTGCTTAAACGAATTGGTCGAAAAGGAAAATTATCTTAATTTAAGTGCGATGTTTAAATCAATTTAAATCGGGAAGTGAAGGCTGTATTTTACAGGTCAGCTTACAGATTCAATTAACTGATTTAAAGTGATGCAAAAGAGGTTCAATTTATAGTAAAAAACAAAGAATTGCTTAAGTTTTCTTCTTCAAAGAAAATAGATAAATAAAGACATTAATAATCAGCTAAACTTCTTGCAAGTAACAACGCAATTATAATCCACCCTTCATAATCCCTTCACCCACTTACTCCACTTGCTGCCCTTGAGCACTGGACAGCCGGCATGCTTGGTGCGGTAATCCATGTCCAGGGATCGGTGCAGGTTATACCAAAAAAGGACATTGCCCAGCTGCGGCTTCACTGCGAAATCCAGGAAGGGAAAGGCAGTGGCCCCGCCCTGCTCCACCTCAGAGAGCTGAAATAATTGCGTTCAGTAAATCATACAAAGGATTAGGCTAATTCCAACTCACATAAAAGATGGCTGTGGCCAGGCGGTTGCCCTCCTCCGCCGGATAATGATCGGGGTCCCGAAAGAAGTCCCAGTGCGGCTCATAGTGACCGCCCACGCCGTAGTTGGCCACCTGAAGCTGCTCACAGAAGGTGGTGTCCAAGCCAGTGGCCTCCCTCAGATCTCGGAGCATTCCAACCATGGTTTCATGCGACTCGTACTCCAGCCAGGCGTTCTTGCTCACGCGGAAGGAGGACTTCTTGTTTTGGCCACCCGGCAAAGGGTTCACGGTGGACCTGCGCATCCTGGGCACGGCCATTTCCCGAAGCTGAGCGATCTTCTGAGGACTCAGCATGTCGTGGAAGGTGACCACATAGGGATCCAGGCTGTGCTCCTCCAGTTTCAGTGGAGCCAGCCAGCGGTAGGGATGGTGTCCTTGGCTTAAACGACATCGCAAGCGGCGCTCCTGGCGTGGACTGGGATTAACCTCGCCGCGGCACACCTTCTCGTAGTGAGCGAACTCATGGGTGAGCTGTGTGGAAATAATAAGATTTATAATTATTTTTGGGATATTTTATAAACTTTAATTAATAAAGGAAAAGTTAAGTTCTTCATTAATTTATTTCAGGAATTTTCTCCACCATTTCTATGCATAAAATTTCTAAAGTGTTCTCTTTTGTTTACAAAGTAAAGTTTAGACAATTTGTGATTTGAATTTCCAACCAGTTTCGCACGAGCCAAAGAGCAGACTATAAATTATTTATAATGCTTTTTTGCCAAGTAATTTTCGTCAAGAAGAAATGGGAGTTTTCCATTAATAAATGAATATTAAACTCACACTATAAGAGTCCGAGTGCTTGGGCAGGAGTGCCTCCTCTGAGTCCTCTGGGGGTGGTGCCGCTGCTCCCTTGTCGCCCAGGTGCCAGTTCCGGATGCGCTTGGGATCGAACTGGAGGACTCGCTGGCTGAGCTCATAGGCCGTGTCGAAGTCGCCTAAAAATCGTATTGGTTTCATAAAGGCAAACAAGAATATTGCTCCACTCTGGAGGAGGACGATGCTCACCCAGTTGGAACAAACTCTTGGCTGTCGCCTCCATTTTATTGAGGGTCTCCGTATCCGGTCCGGAGGCGGTGTAACTATGGGCAGCGCTCGTGTGTCGCCGCAGCCTGTCCATGGACTCCCTCAACCAGATCCTGGTGTTGTTGTAGTCCTCCATTTCAAAGAGTTGTTGACCCAGCTCGAAGCAGTCCTGCCAACTCATGTCCGAGCTAAAAATAAAGGCTGCCAAAGTTAGAGTAGATGTTATCGGCCACAAAATACTCTGAAAGTGAATTTAAATTTCTACTTAGTTTGAATATTAGAGCAGTTTTAGCCATAAATTATGTTAATTTGTTAACTACCGTTAGACATAAACTCTATAAATTTATATTAACGGAAGTATATTGAAAACTGCTTTTTGTATTATCTTTTTTAGGAGCCAATAAATAAAAATATGACTGCAAATTAAGTATACGCCACCGTTACCCTCTCACTGAATAAAGTGAATTCGATTGGTTTCGTTTAGGGGAGGACAGGACCCTCCTTTGGCCTGGATTAAAGGCCATATAGCTCTATATTTTAAGCCTGGCTGGTTATTGCTTATTCGCTTCCGCCATCCCGTTGCCCGTTGCCTGGTTTCCCATTTCCAATTCCGCATTTCCCATTTCCCCTTTCGGCTCCCCTTTACCGGATTCCTTCTCACCCATATTTGACGCCATTCAGAATGCCGGCGGCCACCTGGGCCACATCCAGCTTGTAGGTGCTCTGCAGGCGGACCAGGGCCAGGGCAGCGCCCTCCACATCCTCCTGGCTGGGAAAGCTCAGTCCGTATCCCCTGGTGGCATTGAAGGCTGCGGAGGAGGAGGAGGAAACATTGATAAAATATATTTTTGATATTTTTTCTTTGTAAATATAAAAGGAAACCAAAATTGTTATTTACGTTTCCCGATTCATTCAAACTTACCCATTTCCTCGGCAATCTGCTGAACGCGTCCTTCCGTAAGGAACCAGTCCGTGTGAAGGCGCTTCATCAGCCGGTACACATTCACCGGATTGGTCAGGTAGTTCTCCGTGTCGGATGCTGCCAGGTTGTGCTCCTGTTCGATGGAGGACAACTCGCTGCGGATTGAACGATTTTGAACGAGTTTCGGATTAGAGTTTGGCGCTGCCTACCAGTTTAGCGGATTTATTAGCCTTGTGTCGTCATAGGAGCTGACTTTTTGGATGCGCATACTCGTATTTCGGCTTAATTAATTCTAATTTATGTGTGATTCTATATTCATAATAGTTTTTACGATCGCGGCGATAACAAAACCGCCAGCGAAATGGCATAAAACGAAAGCGAAATGCCATGAAAACAGCTTAGGAAACGATAAGCCGATGGCTGATCCGAAAAATATATAAAATCCGAGTGTCAAAAGCCAACGAAAGATAGTGGATAATGCCCTAACTACCGCGAGATTAATGACAGATGGGTTTTAATGATTAAAACCTATTTAGAGACTTCAAGCATGACATGTTCACACATCGAAAGTAGACATAAAGTCTGGCACCTCGTGGATCTGACCATATAAACTAGTTCTCGAAGGGGACATTAAAAAATCTTTAATGGATTTGCTAACGACAATAGGTTGTAATTAAATTAGCATTGTTTCAAATATCGTGATCTGGCAAAACTATCAATAGTTCCTGTGATCTGAGAATCGACTTCTAAGTATCCTCTAGTTATAAATTTATCATTTTAGAAGATTACTCCTACCAGATGGATCTTTATTTATATTTAACTGTATTTTTTTTATCTTAATGCTTATTTTTATGGCTGCATATCAATCAGAAGTTCACAAAAGACTTAATTGGCCCGATAATGGGATTCCTATTTGTCTTCAGACTTTGTTTGGCCAAAATTTATACCGGTTACCTGCAGTTTCAAGTAGATTAAGCCATTTAAAATTCCATTAATCATTTTTAAAATATATAGATAGGTAGATCTGTGGCTTCTGATAGCAAAAGATAAAGGTTTATAGTTCATAAAAAATTTAATTTACTATTAAGTTTAGTTAAAAATCAATTTGTTAAATGAATGATTTAATATGAATTATTAGTAAACAGTTTCGGAGTAACACAAACTAAAAAGAAGCAAGCTGAAGGCTTAGTTGTTATGTTTTAAAAAGTCCTCTTAATTATTTAATTTTATTTAATTCATGGCAATTATTTATTTTATTGTTTTATTAAGAGTTATCTATGTCTTTATTGTATAAACCTTTTCGTGTCTTATCCTTTACTCACCCCTCCAACTGCTGCAATGAAGTCCTGACTCCATTAACCATGGACCTCAGTTCCTTGATGAGATACTCCTCTGTGTTCAGTAGTTGCTCCAGGCCCGTGATGGAGGAAAAGTAATCCGAGGCCAGTGACTCCTGACCTAGGCAGGACACCAGTCCCAGGACTAGAATATATCTCCACATGGCTCTTCAATCTCCTTTCCTGTTATTAATCCTTTAATCAAATATTATCCTCTGATCTCTTGAGAACTCAATGTCCGCCGCTGGCCACGTCTCGTGGCGAACTGATTTGGTGGATCACAATGTCACCAGGGAGATCTCTATATCGATCTCAGAAATCTGTGAGACATCCCGGAGAGGAGAAGCTGGTTGCGGCGAGAATTAATTTCGCGTGTGCAAAGTCGCAGCGCGGAGACGAAACTAGTTGGCGGCGTTGGCCTATGATTTGAAGAAAACTGTTTTATTAGCCAGTTCTGTGCAAGTTCCGTCGCAGAGAGGAGCCATCCGTACGGGTTTCGCGGAGCCGGGCGTGTTTTATGGCTTGTTTTGGGCTGATTTACTGATGCTTATCGGCCGAGCTCGTTTCGAATTCTAAATTCGATTTGGACTCAGAAACAGAATCAAAATTGGAGTCCAAATCGGCTTGCCACGGCTATTGTCTTTGGACGGATTGGATTAGAGCAGACGAGAGCATATTAATGCGGGCTAATTGGCAGTTAACTGTTTGATATTTTAAAAACTGCAGTTTGGATATTAGTGAGTATGAGTAGAGATGAGGAGTTTTTATAATAACGAAATATATTGGATTAAAGATATTTAAGAAATTGGAATGGAAAGATTTTTTTAAGGATGCTATTTAGAAATTTGTACTGCATTATTTTGATTTATATAGAGTTTTAGGGTGATTTGTGGAACATTTAATGATCAAGTCTTATCTATAATTTATTCTATGCAATATATATGAGGGTCTTAGGGGGATTCTTGAAACGATCAATGCAAATCTATAAATTATTCAATGAAATGGAAGTTCTGTAAAGATTTTTAAACTATATTTTCATAAGAAAAAGGCAAAAAATACTAAAGTTATTTAGATATTAAAATAATATTGTTCTAATATATTTTTAATATGAATATGTTTATTTATGAACTATCAATAATCATGATCATCACTCCTTAATCAGTGTTGGAAAACCCTGCTGCAATCGCCGGAAACTTGATGACCAATTAACATTTCCAATTCGCTGCGCGACATTTCATATTGGTTTATGGACTCCCAGCTGCGTATTGACAGGCCATTGTTTATGTTTATGGATACGATGCCGATGTCGATGCCGATTCCGATCCGATCCGATACCTATCCCCCCGGGTCGCCAATTTGGAGCAATGATTTGTTAATGAGCTGGCCCTGGCACATCCACCATAACTCACAATGTGTTGATTCGCAATCTCCGCTGATTTACCGACTTCAAAAGGCGGCCAGGCCAGGCCGGCAGCGCTCACTTGTTTTATGGCCGAGAAGTGTTTGGCTCAGTTTGTGGTTTCCCCTTAACAACAAACAGAACAGTGGGAGAAAAACAGGAAAAACAAACAAACCAAAAAACACAGATGGTATGCAATTATGAAGCCCATTCAAGCCGAAATGCCGCCCATTCTGGCCTTTGTTTGTCCGGCCCATTCACACCGACCACTCCCAGCTCCCAGCTCTCGAGTGGCAATAACGCAATAATAATAACGCGGCGGCAGCGCAATAAAAGGCTGATTTTTAATCAAATGACAAGGTCAACTTTATTTGCATCCCCACGGCGGCAATTAATGCATATGTAACACGCATCGGCAAATCAGCGGAGTCCTTCCGCCTCGCTGCCCTTCGCTCGAGTCCTGTCAACTGAGTCCCGTCCACGCGGCTGCATTCGAAATTGAGATGAATAAAAAATGGAAATTAATATGGGGGTAGAAAGGTTATGAACTAGGAGATACCCTGGACTAGAAATAGTTGTTATTTAAAGTTATAAAAATTCATAAATAAATACCTTTTTGATCACTTAAAATATAAGAAAATGTTCAAGCAATTATAGTGCTTTAAGAATGTTTAGAGTTCTTAGAAATCTTTCACAACAAAATTCTTATTTAAATTAAAAAAAACTTCTATTAATTAAATTATTATTTATATAGTCGAAGCTTAGCTATAAATCCTCGAAGGATTTAATAATTATTTGTACTTTATGGTCCAAATTTAAATATTTATTTCTCTAAATTTATTTCTGCCTTTCAACACCTTTCTAAGAAAATTAAATCTATTACATTTTCCTAAATATTTTAAATAAAAATCTTTACACCCAATCGAATATACCCTTCTTTATGTTCATCTCCCCGCAAACACGGTATCCTTTGGACACGTTCGCTTGTCAAGCATGACGCAGGATATGAGAAGTGGCTTTGGGCCACAAACTGAATCCCGGCACGCGCTCTCTCCCTCCGCCTCGATACTTACACAACTGTGCTCCCAACAGTACGGGACAGACTGCCTGGCGACTGCGGTAGTCCCACTCGAATCCATGTCCGGATGCGGATCCCAATCCCAAACCGCCGGCGGTGCGTGTATGCCACAGCAGCAGGGCGCCACGTGGGACATTCACGCCGAGTTCTAGTTGGGGGAAGACCACCGAGCCGCCCATTCCGGGTGCCTGCAACTGAGCCACGGAATTTAATTAGCGACACATTAGTCAATTAATTAGGCAGGTCGGCTGGAGCCACGTACGCTTAGCATGCCACGTGCCGCATGTCCACGGCCAAGTTCCGAGTCCTTCTCCAGCTCGCTGGCATATCCGTGGCCATGGCGACGTCCCTGCCAGAGGCTCGAGGATTCCCAGGGCTCGTGACTTAGACCCAGCCTCTGGTAAACAATTCTCATCTTCTTTTGCGCCAACTTGGTTAACTTCATGGGCTGATAGTTGACTCCATTCTCATTCTCATCCTCATCCATGAGTTCCAGCAATTGATCAGCTTGCTTTGCGGTCAACACTTCGTGATGGAGAACTATGTGAGGCTCCGAGCTGAGGGACTCCAACTTTTGAGGCTGCAACAGCGTCCAGGGAGTATTCCCGGCCAGCTGGCATTGGTGGAGGCGACTTCCGGTGGTGGCTACGTGGGCTGTCCCGCGGCAAAGCTCTTCTATGAGCAGCTGCTCCGCTGACTTGGCTTTCTGTGGACAATGGAGGAGGTACAAGTGGGCGGTTACAAGTTATTTCTATTATGTTTTTGTCGAAAGATTTGTTTTTATGCCCTACAAAAGGGTATGAATATTTATATAAAAATTTTGCAAGACATAAAATCAGAAGAAAATATTATAAAAAATCAAACAAATTCACCACTTGAAGCTGTAGTAAAGTCTTGCATAGTCAGAGTATTTATCATTCGACATTCCAACTTTCTAACTCTCTTCCTTAATTTCTATTATTCCTTGGGATAGCAGCACCTCCGGCTTTGAAATATTTTTTCATTTCACGACTCAGAGTCGTCTCCCTGAAACTTTAGCCGCCACTTACTTGAGTCTTTGTCCTCTTCGACTTTCGTCTCTTGCCCTTGGGCAATTCCTTGTTGGCCAAATCTTGCTCAATCTTTGCCTTGGCCTTCTGGTAACCTTGCTCCTTGGGCAGCAGCAGGATAAGCTCCTCCACTGCTGCCAGGGCTCGGGAAAGTTCGCCTACAATTGAAACTGGTTAGTCTAGGGGAAATTAATTTTTTATCTAGGGATAAAACCCACCAGCACGGTATTCCATGTTGAGTGTTGTTTCTAGGATCTTGACGCGTCCCCTTTGCCGCTCCCTCTGCGACTCTGTGGAGTTTTCACTGGCACCCGGCAGCTTGTCCAGAGCAGTTTCGAGCCAAAACCGAGCCACCGAAAAGTCCGATTCACGAGCCAGCTCCAGGCAGTCGCCCCAGGACATGGCGGAGCTATAAGTATGCCAAAAATTTTTGATTGCTTTGTAATGTTGCATAATCTGGCATTTTAATTTTGCGGATTGCCTTACCCCAGCTTCAGGCCGTTGACCACTCCCACAGAGAGACTGGCAGGCTCCAGTTCGTAGACCGACTGAAGGTGCAACAGGTGGCTGAGTGACTGCTCGTACTCCTCCTCAGTGGGCAGGGTCAGGTCTCCATGGGAGAGGAGTCCCTCTCGTGGACTTAACTGAGCTGTGGCATTCGCCTGCTGCTCCAATTTGGGCCACACACTTTCGAATCTCTTTAGGATGGTCAGCACATTGAGGGGATTGCCCATATACTCCTCCACGCCATCAGCCGCCACTTGGCTGTGAATCTCTTCGATTTCTTTGGTCTCCCTACGAATCTCCTCCAGCTGCAGCTCCAAACGCTCTATATAGTCACGCAGCTCATCGATAAGGTGGGTCTCCGTGTCCAGCAGAGCCTCCAGCTGCTCCTCTCCCCTGGCCAAATTAGCTCCAGCGAAAGAACTCAGAAGCAGCAAATGGAGGAGCCATAAGAAGCCCGCTAGCGTTGTGATTTGCATAATTACTGAGATTTCGCTTCTTCAGTCTCGTTTTTCTCGCAGGTCAATGACTAGAAATTATTTTTTATTTAAATGTTTGAACGGAGAATCTTCGACTGAGCGGCTTGGCCAATGGAACTCAACTGAGGCCTAGAATCGTGAACCTAGAACCAGAGGCCCAAAGAGACTAAAGGTTAATTTATGTAAAGAAAGTTGTAAAGCTGGTTTTTCAGACCATCGATTACTCAATCGGTGGTTTATATTTACATATATGTATCTTATGTATGAGAATATTATTGAACTTGTGTGGTGAATTTCTAAGGTCAACAAACAGCTTTGCGTGTTTTGATTTAATTTTGCCAAGAATTTTGCTGGAATAAGCTTATAGGAAAAGATTAGTAGTAAAATATATTAAGAGAAAGTTAGAGACTTTATTTATTTCCTTAAAATTGTTCAAGCATATTTAATCTATTTTAATATTTATTTAGTTATTTTTCCTCAAACTCCTTGAACTTATCCTCATCGCTGCTGAGACCGCAGGGCCGCTTAAATTCCTGGCCACCTTCATGGAACCACTCGTTGCAGACTGAAAATTAAAAAAATATATAATAAAATTAAATACAAAATTAAATATTTGATGTAAATAAGTTATACTTACTCCACTTGGAACCTTGAAGTACAGGACAGCCTGCATGCTTTGTGCGGAAATCCTTGTGCAGGGAACGATGCAGGTTATACCAAACCAGGAGACTGCCCTTGACAGGAGGCACAGCCAAATGGAGAAAAGGAAAGGCGGTGGCACCACCCAGAGGAACATCATTTAGCTGTTAAAATATTTAAAATTCAATTAATTACTTCAAAAAATTAATAAATAATTCTAAAAGCCCACAAACTTACATAGAAAAGAGCTGTCAACAGGCGATTACCCTTCCAGTCAGAGGTTTTCTATAAAAAATAATTTATTTAAATATTAATATTAAAAGTATTCTCCTTAAACTCACCTCCATAAAATCAAAATGCGGCTCGTACTGACCGCCAATGCCATAATTGACCAGCTGCAGCGCCTCTGCTGAGTCCGTGCTGAGTCCTGTGATGTCCTCCAGACGCTGTTTGATCTTTGACAGCCAGGGATTGGCATCGTACCAAAGCCAAGTATTCTGACTGGTGCGGATCTCGGTGGTGGTGGCATTAACGGATTGACCCACCCGAGAACGCTCCATGCGTCCCCTGCCATGCTCCATGAGCTGCTCCATCTCGCTGTCAGCTATTACCTCATGGAAGTAGGCCACATAGGGATCCAGGTTAAGTTGTTCTATCTTGAACGGGGAGAGGCGGTAGTAGGACACATTCTGGTGACTCAGATAGCACCTGAGTTTCCGCTGTTTCCTAGGAGAGGGGCGGAGTTCACCACGGCACACGCGGGTGTAGAGCTGGAAGCTCTCCTTTAACTCCTGATAAGGTTTGTAATTTAGTTGAGAAGATTTTTCCTAGTAAATTTCCTTACCCTTTCTGATTTTTTGGGAGTGGTTACTGGTTTAGCAGGCCTTCCACTTCGCTCCTTTGCCAGCTGAGTCTCATAGATAATCCTGTTCTTAATGGCCTCCTCGTGAGTGGCTTCCTTATCCAAAATCTCATTGTTTAGCTTGTGGGCCAGCTTGAGGTTGCCCAAACCCTTGAAGGCAGGCGAGAGATGCTCCAGAATCTCCACATCACTTACATTCGGGGAGATGAAGTCCGTAGGTTCCAGCTCCAATCTCTTTCTGGCCTCCAGTAGCCACTCGGAGCCATAAGTGTACTCCTGCAGCTCGCAGAGATTCTTGCCCATCTCCAGGCAGTCACTGGCACTGAGGGTGGCATTTAGTGGATTCTTTTCCCCAGGCAGGAATCCATTTGCCAGCTCAGCTGTGGGCAGCTGGTAGATATTTTGCAGGCGGAGCAGACCACGAGTGGCTCCCTTGAGGTCCTCCTCCGAGGGTGCCTTGATCTTTACCTTATCCAAAGACTCACTCAGGGAAGTCTTGTAGGTCTCAAAGTTGGTGGACTCCAAAATGGGTTCAAAAACATTAAATTTCCATTCGTGAACCATTCTTCGAATGGTTGTAAAGGCATTGAGGGGATTTCCAAAGTACTCCTCGAGATCACCACGATTCTTTTGCAGCTCCTCGACTTTTGTCAGGAATCTTTAAGTGAATTTATTATTAGTATTTTCATAACTAATGGATTTTTAATAGTTACTTTTTAATTTCCTGCTGTTCTTGCTGGGCTCTTTCCAGATATTCATCGAACTTCTCCACAATGAAAGCCTCCACGTCGAGGAGTCGCTCCAGCTCACTGATGGCCGAGTAGTAGTCCCCTTTACTTGGGCTTATATAAAGACTCATGAAGAGTGTTAAGATTAACAATTTCAACCGGGACATGGTTTCTACTCTGAGTTCGTTTTACTACTGCTCTGGATTTTGAGTTACGAGCCGAGTTTGGTGGCAATTCCTCTGCGGGATATGCAGCTAAGCAAATATTAACACAGTTGGCGGTTTTTCGGAATTATTTCTGGCATGGAAAAGTAGGTGTCTTAGATGAGCATCCAAATAAAAAAATACACAAACAAATATAAAGTGAATAAAAATGTACTATAAATTTACAAGATGACACTGTGTCGAATTAATTTATTAAATAATATATAAAGCATGAAAACTCAACTCAAAACACCATGAAAAACTTGATTGCATTCAGCTTCAAGGTTTTACAATTTATAAAATATACTTATTGACAATTTTAATGTATTTATTATATTTAAATGATTTTATATTCAAAATGTAAGCCATGAATTAGTAAACAGAATATATTTGCTGCCTAATTTATTAACTTTCTGAGCCAAAATCAAAGCAGGGCTTCCTAAACTCCTGTCCCATATCAAAGATCCACTTGCTCATGACTGTAAATAAAGAAATAAATATTTTAAAGTCATAAAATATATCTCTACCCACTCCATTTGGAGCCAACGATGACGGGACACCCCACATGTGTAGTATATGGATCCGCATTGCCCCTCGTATCCAAATTGTACCAGAAGAGAACAGAGCCGGCTTGTGGAAAGACAGTGAGATTCAAATTTGAAAAGACGGTTGCGCCGCCTTGCTGCACATCGCTTAGCTGGAAATAAATTACATAAAAGTCTGAAGATTTACCAATTAAATAACCCATAAACTCACATAGAAGAGAGCTGTGGCTATTCTGTCTCCTCGGCCTTGAAAGCGTTCCTAGAGGAGAGTTTCTTTAGTATTTTTTGAGGAAAATCATCTTATAATTTTTTACGCACGTCGTCGAAGAGTACGGTGTCAGTATGGATCTCAAAGACACCGCCCACGCCATAGTTCATCACCTGGAACATCTCCGAGCTGTTCAGGTTCAAGGCGGTGGCATCTTCCAGCATTTCCGTGATCGCCACAGTGATATTGTTCATGTCCCATGGCAGCCACACCGACTTGGATGTGCGATAGGAGACAATACTGTATTTGTTCGTGGCGGGGGTATAAGTGCTGGACGGGATTAGATACGGCTTGGTTCCTGTACGAATCTGTTGCATACGCTTGCGGGAAACCACATCATGGAAGAGCACAATATACGGATCGAGGGAGAGTATCTCCGTTTTGATGGGAGCCAGGCGCAAAAAGGGGGATGCTGTGGTGTTGTACAGGCAGTAGAGCTGGAGTTGCCTCGCCAACTCACAGCGGCCGCTGCAGCAGGTTGTCCCCTGATATCGTTCAAAGCTATCATCCATCTGGGAATTTTTGGCCAGTGGTCTAGTCAAAAACTCAGTCTCTGCCAGGCGAAACTCCTGGAATAACTCGGCATCGTAGGGGGATGCCTTTAAAGCGCTTTGATAGGCTACCAAGGCAGCCTCTGATTCATCTAGAGAATTGGTGGGTTAAATTAAAGATCTGCAACTGAAATTTTCGTCTGTTTTACTTACTAAGCTTGACCAGAACTTGGCCCAAAATCCTAAATAATTCTGCATTGGTGTTTCCCATTAAGTCCTGCATCTGCGGCTGAAGATTTACCTTTTTCAATGCCCGAATGCCAGTGAAGAGCCACTCTTTGGTTTGGTTCCACTGCGATTGATTCATAAAGTGACGAGCCATTGCCAGGCAATCGATTGCTGATAACGAGGAGCTTAAAAAATAGATCTCTTTAAGTTACATATTTTTAAGGAGCTAAGCATTCTCGCTACTTGTACTGTACACCATCCAGCAATCCGTTGGCCAAATCACTGGCTGACACGTTGTAGACTGTTTGAATCCTCTCGACCCCTTTAGCTGCATCCATAAAGTCAAAGTCCTCCGGCATCGCTAGCATCTTAGAGCTAAGGTACTCCAGATTTTCTGAAATCCAAAAAATTAGCCACCAGCTAAAGGAGCCCATGGCTTTACCCACCCAGACCCACAGGCTTTTCCATAAACAATTGCCACATCAGCCAGTCCGCCTGCATGTGGCGGATGAGGGAGTAACTATTAAAGGGATTCCAATCTGGCTTTAGTCCGGGCTCCTGCCATTGCTCATGTTGGGCTGTCATCTCTTGGATTCCCCTGAAGGGTTATAAGTAGATTTCAACTATTTAAAGACCTGAAAAACTGACTCACATTCGAATAGTGTTGGCTTTCTGGGACAGAGCCTCCACGTATTGCACCAAGTTGAAAGTTAAATCGTCTTCCATATGAAGCAGCTCGTCCATATTTATCACAGATCTGGCATAGCCTATGGGCAGAGTAAAGTCATAATCCTCCACTATTTGACCCTCACAAGGACCAAGGACAGAAAGGAGTCCGAGCAGCAAGCAAAAAATCTGCATTTAAGCCAGTCTAACTTTGAAGTGGAAATGTGTTAATTAGTTAGAAAAACTATAAGCGTTTACTTATTATTTAGTTATAGCCATTAGTTATGGATGAAGGCGTATCCCAAGTAATTAAGAGAATTGTTTTTTACTATTATATTTTATTTGTTTTTTTATTAACTTTTACTAATTATTGCTGGTAAGGCAGGGTGCTCTTAACTCCTGTCCTAAATCCTTGATCCACTTGCTTGCGACTGAAATATTTAGAGAAATTTTTAGACCGAAAAACAAGTCTCAACTATGAGATTACCAACCCCATTTAGAACCCACGATGACAGGACAGCCGGCATGCACTGTTCGGAATTCTTCGTCACCCCCAGGATTTGTATTATACCAAAATAAAGCCGCTCCTGGCTGGGGGAAGACGGTAATATTTAAATACGGAAAGACGGTGGCACCACCTTGTGGAACTTCGCTCAGCTGTGTGGAATATGCATAAATTAATTTAAAAAATAACAGGGGAAAATATATGAATTATAATCTCACATAAAACAAGGCGGTGGTCATTCTATCTGCAGTGCCATTGTATCGGTTCTGGAAAAAAAAAACTGTGTTAGTATTTATAAAGTAAAAGCTCAGCAATAATTACTTCTTTTGTAAGCAAATAATCCAGGTGGGTCTCAAAGAGGCCACCGATTCCATAATTAATAACCTGAAATGGCTCCGAATATCTCATATCCAAGCCAGTGGCATCTTCCAGGCGAACAGAGAGCCTTTCGGTAGCTTTAGTAAGATTCGAATGATACCACACGGACTTGGAAGTGCGAAATTGCCCGGTTTCATGGATGTCTTCAACCACATCAATAGTGAGGGATGGCTCCAGCTTCTTTTTGCTAATCCTTCGTAAAAAAGTGCGCTCTGCCTCAGAGACAATATCATGGAAGAGAACCACATGGGGATCAATCGACAGGATTTCCGTCTTGATGGGTGCCAAGCGTAAAAAGGGATGCGATTCGGTGTTCCACAAACAGTACAGCTGAAGTTTTGGGGGCACCTCACATCGACCAGTGCAACAGTAGGGCAACTTGGAATACTCGTAAGGATCCGTTTCCTCTGGTTTTATGGAATGGCTGCCAGGCAATGTGAGAGACCTTTGTTCGAAATTGTATAACTGCTGCCACAATTCCGCATCCTGAGGAGAGTAGCTTAAAGCAAACTCGTATGCCATTAAGGCTTTTCCTGCATGCAGAGTTCTTTACTGGAAAATCTCTGAGAAACTTTGTATACCCACCCTCCTCCTCTTCAGTTTTAGCTGCAGTCCTGTAGAGTAGGGAAGGCGTTATTTCTCTCAGCACTTCCATAGCTGGTTGAGGGTAGGACTTCTCCAAGGCAATGGAAGTTGCTTCAAGCCATTGCTGGGCAAATGACCATCGGGATCCATTGATGAGGTGTTCAGCCAAGGCAAAGCAATCGAGAGCTGTCAGAGAGGAGCTGAAGGAAAAAAAAATAAACCGCTTGGATTTAAAAATAAATGTAAAACATACTTGTACTGCACTCCATCCAGCAATCCCTGGGAAATGTCCTGCGCAGATAGGTCATAAGTCCATTGTATTCTTCTAAGTCCCTCTGCAGCATCATAAAAGTCATGAAACTGCGGCAATCTGGGTTTTATATTCTCCAGAAAAGCTAGTAATTCTGGTAAGCAACTTGGTTAGGTACTAAAAATAATCCATATAAAGATAATACCCACCCAGACCCACTGGCTTTTCCATATATACCTGCCACATGTGCCAGTCTGATTGCATGTGACGGATGAGTGAGAAACTGATTAAAGGATTCTCCCAGAACCTTTTTGGTCCCGCCTCCTCTTGGAGATTGTGCAACTCTTTCATCATGCTTATGCCCCTTTTGAAATTTTCAAATTTTTAGAACATTTCTGGAAAGGCAAAAGTCAATCTTTAACTCACGATAAAATGGTTTCATGTTTCTTGATAAGCTCAGCAGTATATTGCTCCAGATTGAGGACCAATTCCTCTTCCAATTTAAGCAGTTCATCCATGTTGGCCACTGATCTTGAGTAGCTATTGTCGAGTAATTGTCCCAGGATTAGATTCAGGGACAATAAGCCTAAAACTAAGAGGAGAAAAATGTTCATTTCCAAGCACTCAGAAATCTAAACTGAAAAGGAAAATACAACCAGCAAAGTAATTACATTTTTGTAGTAATTAGTTCTGCTTTGTGGGTCTAATTTCATTATTATTTCTTATTTAAATATCCAATACTTAAATAATTTCTAATATTTATAGAAGAGCACGCTAGCTGCTAGCTTCCCATTTCATTATCAAGGCAAAAACCTGTTGCCGGCATAATAAACCCGGCAATATGACTTTCTTTGGGTGCGTGAGGGAACTGGTTTACGATCGCCCAATAACCCCAGACACTAGCTTTGTCTTATGTAAAGTTCTAAGAGGTCAAATGGCGGAATCAGTCGGCATTGCGAAGCTCTCGAGAGCAGATCTCAATCGGAATAATGTCGCCGTGCAAATGGATTTTAGTTTTAATGCTACAACTTTGCCTCAGAGCCGCCTCTGGGGCCGAATTCTTCTCGTCGATACACGAGATGACAAAGGTGTTTGGCTACGAACAGAAAATGCTTCAGCAGATGCAGAGATTCCTCAACGATAACCAGCAAAAGTTGGATTTCCTGAAAGAGTAAGCTCCGTGATCTTTAACAGAATTTCTCATATAAATAAACGCATTCAACAGGACTCTCCGGGACTTTGAAAGTGAGCGTAACGAGGCTCGTGAGTGGGGCCCAGCTTACTTTGATAGTCCGGTGAACAAATATTTGCTCAACAAGCGCTTGACCGTAGACTGGCAGAGGGTGGAGAACCTAATGGAGGCATCTACAGGAGAAAGTGGGTAGACTTTTCCCTCTAACAATGGAATTTACTAAGCACATTTTCCTCCTAGAACCTTTGAGTCGCCTGCAGAAGCTGCGAAATGGCAAATGGATGCCCGGCAAAGGTGATTTAGAGGGAGCCCTCGATGGCATTCTGCGTCTGCAGTTTGTCTACAGGCTAAAGGCCAAGGATTTGGCTAATGGAATCCTAGATGGCGTGAACTATGGGTAATTGTAAGAAGCATTCCTCCTAGACATCCTTAATTGAGCTTTCCGTTCTATTCTTAGCAACCAGTTGAACTCTGAGAACTGCATGGACATAGCTCGTCTTGCTTTGAGGGATCAGCATCCTCGACTGGCACACTCGTGGCTGCTGGAGGCCAGCGATCGCTTGACTGGCGGAGAGAAACTTAGGCCACAAATTTTGGCCATGCTAACGCAGGCCAAGGCAGAGCTAGGTGACTTCAGGGGCATGAATGAGACCTACCAGGAGCTCTTGCAGTTGCAGCCAGCCAGCGAGGAGCACATAAAGAACTATGAGAGCTTCCTGGAGGCTCAAGGCGACAAGGTTTCCCTCAATGAGTCCAAAATAATTAAAGAGCATGGTGTTAGTATATAGAAAATATATATCTAAATCTTTATATTATATTTATTATTTACATGCAGCCCATACCCGGGGAAGATGAAATGGTCACCCCCTTCCAGGCCTTCTGCCTCACCTGCAGTGGCCACTGGCAGCCCAAACCGCGTGAGCTGCGTGACCTGCGTTGCGGCTACATGACTGAGACGCATCCCTTTTTGTGGATAGCTCCCTTGAAGGTGGAGGAGCTCAACCGTGATCCACTCATTGTGCTCTACCACGATGTGATTTATCAAAGCGAAATTGATGTCATCAAGGAGTTGACCAAAAATAATTTGAAACGAGGCCAGGTGTCAGGTTTCAATGAGAGCACGGTGTCCAATGTGAGGACCAGCCAGACTTCCTTCTTACCAGTGACTGCGCATAAGGTCCTGGAAACCATAGACAGGAGAGTGGCGGATATGAGCGATTTGAACATGAAATACGCCGAGGATCATCAGTTTGCCAATTATGGAATCGGAGGACATTATGGAGAGCACTACGACTGGTTCAATGAAATCACTGTAAGATATATATTTGAAGATTTATTGAACTTTTATTAAAAACAGGAATTTTTTATTTAAATTTTGTTCTTATTGATTAGATGGCTAACGGAATTGTCAACAGTCCCGAACATGGCAATCGCATTGCCACGGTTCTATTTTATGTAAGTAAAATGTGTTTGGGAATCCTTGAAGATTTTATTTTCATTTAAAATATATAAATAATAAATTTTTTTCTTGATTTTTTGTAATGAAAATATTATAAAAAAGTTTATTTTAGAATTATTTAATGTGTTTACTTCCTTTTTCTAGCTCTCCGATGTGACTCAAGGCGGCGGGACTGCCTTTACCTATTTGAGAAAACTTGTAAAACCCAAAAAATATTCAGGTAATTAAGTAATTTTATTTATAATAATTTAATAAAAATATATTTAAATATTTCCCTATTTTAGCTGTCTTTTGGCACAATTTGCATGCCTCAGGAGTGGGTGATGTGCGCACCCAACATGGTGCCTGCCCCATAATTGCCGGTTCCAAGTGGGGTGAGTTTTCTTAAAAAAACACCTAAAACGTTAAACCCTTAAATTTCCTATATTTTCCAGTACAAAATCGATGGATCCGTGAGTTTGGACAGTCAGATCGTCGCCCTTGTGAACAATGGGACGATTCCTTGGTAACCAAGACTCAGATTCAGGAAATGTTGAAGCGAGAAAAGGCTTTTGAAGCTGCTAGTGAAAGTCAAGCTTAAAGTGAATAGATTTAACTTAGCCATTAATATATTTTAAGCTTAACTTACCACATTGTTAACCCTCAAACCCTCAATAAATAAACCAAATTGAATACCTGAGGTTCCCCGCAGGATTGGGAAACCCCTTTCAAAATGTTGCTTTATTTTCTGATCTTTTCTCCCTTCTCGCTGCCTCTTAACAATCGCCAGCTGAGTTGGAATCAACACTAATTAGTAATTGTGTACTTTAGTTGTACTAGCTGGGACCCCGGGTCAGGAGGTCATCTTAGCCTTTGGCTTGCAGCTGTTCCTACATCCGATCTGGGTCTGGTCTGCTCAATCCGCAATATGTGTGTATTTGAATAAATTCAATATATATATATATATATGTCTTAAAACAAACATTCATATGTGTGGTAATGTATATAAGTAATGCCTTTAAGTCCAGCAACAACATTTATGTAGTAATTATCTGCTCTGCTCTGCGCATAATATCTCAATAGTACGATAATAATAATGACAATAATTCTCTGCTATTCTGTAAATACGTTGAAAAGTTCACCACTCTATCCATCAAAACATTTATATAAATTTATCTTCTTTTAGTTTTCTTCTTTTTTTTTTTTTGATTTTTTCTTTGATATTTTGTCGCTGTTTTTTGTGTAGATTTTCTGCGATTTTCAGGTAGATAAAATAGTTTCAGTTGTGGAGATTTTCTTTGCAATTTATGTTGCATTTTTTTTTTAAAAGGACACCAAGTGAAAGTTTTCTTTTGACTATGCAAATGTGTGTGTTTGTGTGTGTTGTGTATAAAGGTTTAAATTCGCTTAAATGTGGATATAATCCCTCGTCCTTCTCTAGTTTCGTGTGCTGATGGGTCGCTAGTTTAGCATAAGTTTTTAGTGTTTAGTTGTTCAGTTACACAGTTTAGTTTAGCTTAGTTTTGTTTGTTGCCAAGGGATTGTCTTGGGGGTAGTACATTCATGTTTTTTGGTACATTGAAACATCGATATACAAATACACTGATTACATAAATATATATATGATATATGCTTTTAAAATTTGACTAATTATGCAATAACTTGCAACTTAAAATTCTTGCCGCTCCGCTTGTCAGGGTTTTGTTTTATTGAAATTACAGTTTCTTGTTTGTCATAAATATATAATTACCATTTTCTTTATATATATTTATATATATATATATCCTTTTTGTACACCTATAAACATCTAAATACGAGTGCTCAGTAGTTCGCCACGCTTAAGTTCACATCGATAATGTCTGAATTCTGATTATTTTGATATAATTGCATAGCTTTTTCTCCCCCATTCCTCTCCTGGTTTGACTTGGGATGTGCTCTTTTAAATTGAAACTTGCTTGTGGGGATCCTGGGCCTCCTTAGATCTCGTAGTTGCGGAACTTGTTGGCCACATCGGTGTTCTCGGTGCCCCATTCGGCCTTGCGGCTGCCATAGTACAAGGCTGCCCCGCCCTCCGAGGCCCGTCGATGGGCGGGATTGGGCGAGGCTGCGGTAAGGCCACCGCTGCTGCATCCTGCTCCGGAGGCAGCTCCAGCTCCAGGACCTCCAGCCTCCGGCAGCATGCGATCCTTGGTCTTGGGTGTAACCCAATGCATGGACTTTGGAGGAGGAAGAGAGATCGCAAAGCCATTTAATTAGATTTCAATCCAAGCTGCTAACGAGGACCAAGGCATCTCTGGCTCCCAAGGCTGCCTTGGTCCTCTCTGCACATGCAAAACACACACACACATTTGGACACACACTTAGAATTGGATGAAGAGGCACATTCAATAGAGGTTGACATTCCGTGGAGTTCTTCGGGCACTCAGGAGCGGGCTTATAGAGAGAGATACGTAGATATTTCAGGGGGAAGGGTTTTCTGGAAAATTCTTTGTGAGGGTTCTAATTTGCAAGCTAAGTGTAAAAACACTGAGAAAAAAACAAAAAACAACAGAGGTGCAATTTGGAAACATAATTTACAATTCAATTTCATAAACAAGATATTAAAGGATTTTAAATAATTAAAAAAAAAGAGTTTGAAAAGTGCTAGAAATATTGATAAATTGCCAATTGGAAAATATTCTTTGAGTGCTGTTTTCTACATTTGTTTATTGTTTTCGTCGTCGAGCTTATATTTGCCTTTTTTACTACATTAATGTTATATTCCATATTTAATAAAATGCCTTCGAAATATTTTCCCTAAGAAACCAGACTAAAAGAGCCATTTATTTTGAACTCTGTTTATATATTTCCTTCCCTCATATTTTATTGATTTCAAGCTCCTTTTCCTAGTCTAGAAGCCCTCAGTCACCGTGACGTTTTCAGGTGATTGTCCGAGCTGAAAATTGGAAATGCAAATGCGGATTTGGAGCGTTCATAATCTCCTCCAAGGCCGGACAGTGTCCGCCATTTGATGTATGGCGACAATTTCCGCTTCGGGGCAGCGACGGAAATTACCATAGGGTCCAGGTCCTGGCCGTGGAGTGAGAGGGGTTCTTGGTTAATGAATAATCGCGTTAATTGTGCTACAACAAAAACGTACTCCGGCTTGGCTTACAAATTTCATTAGACGCTTGGACGACGAAAGCAAACAAACAAATGAAGGTAAGGGGGCGCGGAAGGCATAAACAAAGGATCAGAGCCCGAAGGACTAAGGGGGAAAGTGTATAAAAGTGAGTCAAAAGTGGGGGACTGACTGAGGGACCACTACTTCTCTGGTTCGCTGAGTTCCCGGCCCGTTCGCATACCTCTTTATCCACTTTCTCGGCAATCGTGTATCTTCTCACCTGACCGACATGCTCCTTCATACCGAGCCACTGCTTGTAGCTCATGGAGATGCCGCTGTTGCGCCACTTGTCATAAATGGCCCTCTTCTCGGGATCGCACAGCGTCTCCTTGGCCTCCTGCGGGAAGGAAAATATTTTTTTTAGAAATTTTTATGGCCAAAATGGAGAAGTAGCTTTTACTTTTAGACATGGAAAATTTCATAGAAAATAACCAAAAGAATTTGCTTTTATATAAACCACAAAAAGTTTGTTTCAAGGAGTTTTCTGTATCGATTGCTTTCTTGGCAAAGTCTTGGCTCTAAATGATTGGAAAATATTTTCACAGAAAGTAAGAAAAGATGATTTAATTGGAAAGCACTCTTAACTTTATAGAAATTGTCTTAAAATCCTTTTCAAGTCTCATTTTTCAACACAAAATGTGTCTAAAGTGGGTCAAAATTCAATCTATTTCCCTCAATACCCAAAACATGAAAGGGGCCTTCACATATCTACACCACATTTTCAACACTTTTCCCCTCTTCTAAATGCTGAAAAGCCTCATGAAAGTCAGGATTGGGATTTGCTCAAGTGCAAAATCAACAGCTGCACAGGTTTTGGATGCCTAAGGTTCCTTCTCTTTTTATCCCCTTCCGAATTCTTGCCTCGTCCTGGCCAGGCCTGCATGTTAATCAATTTCATACTATGCCTTACTATAGCACACTTATTGGCATTCCCCCCCGCACACCCACACCCACACACACTCATCTGTGAAGAGGCCTCTCACATATTTGTGCGCTCAAGTGATTTTGATATGTATCTTGACTACTTTTACGGCCAGACCCAACACACACACAGGGAGACATTCCCCCGGACACCCACTCAGCGGTAGGCACCGACACGCTTGGTGGGTGTTCAATACACATAAAAGAGTGCACAGAGAGAAAGTTTTTTATACTAATTTAATATAATTCTACCTAAAATCTAGGCTAGGTTTTGTAAGGTAGAAATAATGGAAATGAGGCTTGGGAAATAATAGGTTTAATCCAATCCTTAAAAACCATATTTGTAGTACTCTTAAGTTCCCTCCCTTTTATTTTCAGTGTACAAAAACCCCAGCTAGACAGACACCCACTCATAAACACACATGCACAATTGACGCTCCGAGATTTCAATGCCCCATCACCCGCTGTTTTATTGTTCCGGGGCTGCTTTTCGGGCTCCTGTTTACATGATAATCAATTATTTCACTACCCACTGATTATGTGGGTCAGCAAACAGGACTCACTCCTTCTTTTACTCTTAGCCAAGGAGCCCGGCAGCTTGTTTGTCTTCAATTAGGGCAATCATTTGCTGGCCTTCCGAAAATATTTAACGGCCCCAATTAACAGCTGCCTCTGCACCTGACAAGAATCAAATCGCAATTCGCATATATCAAACCTGAAAAAGGATTTCACTAAAGGATAAACTCCTTTTGATAGGCAGGGATCTCTAGATAGCCCAAAGGGGACTTGGCAGCTTGTCAACTGCAAATTGTGCTGTAAGTTGTTAGTTCTAAGGGCTGAAGGCTCATGATGAAGTCCGCCTCATTTGCATACTCCTTCGGGGACTCTGCGGAATGCCTTGGAATTTCCCTAGGAATCTGCTTATGTCCTGGCCCTTTTTCTTTTTTTTTTACAGAAATCTCGACATTTCATTTTAAACGCTTCATGGGCTCACACACCGGTTTTGTTTTACGGCCAACCATAAAGGTGAAGCTCCCCTCGTGCCGCATATTCCAGCTTATTCCGGACATATTTACGAGCTACGCCACACACATGCACGTCCAATTTTACGAGCCGTAAATTGTACGGCTCCTCCGCTGCCGGACAGCTCCTCCGTCAGGAGCTACTGAACCGGCAGGAAGAATGATGGCGACGCGGACAGGGACCCTCTTGCATATTCAAGGACGAGAGGGCCTCCATTCGCTCCTTAATTTTCGGTTTTTGTTATTTCAGTATGTTTTAAAATTCGCGGAGCTGGGAAAAGTGGAAGAAAATGTGGCATAACAACAACCTCGGGGGAATTTCAATGAACTGAAGGTTATATCGATGGGTTGGTCGATGGTGAGTAATTTCTGGGAAAAGCGGGGAAAATAAGTTTGAGTTTGTGTGCTTACAAAATCTTTAAGAATTCAGCAAAAGTATGCTAATGTTTCTGAGATTTCTCTTATTAAATTTTCAGGGGTTTCAACCCAAAATAAAAGTAACAAAAACCAAGCTACAAGCACTACATTATTTAATATTTTTAAGCTCCATTAACTTATCATATAAACAGGAATTTAAAACAGAAGCTTTAATTTTTTGTACTCCCTTGAAACCCCCACAATTTAATTACAAATCAAATTCCCAAACGTATTCAAAAATCTCCATCTAATGGCTCTTATTATCTCCGCTAAAAACCATAATAATTGAGTTACCTTTCCGCCAAAAAATTCTAATTTTATTGTCATATTTCCTATGAACAATCAGTGAGGTAAATCAACCCCCAACCAGAAACACACACATGTCCTTTTACCTCAGGCATCCCGCCTCGACTCATCAATTTGATTTTGTTTTTAGCCACACACACACACATATACACATTAATGAGTTGTCAGGTCCTGCCACGCCTTTTCCCCCGCCCTCCAAACGCTTTGACATGCGGAAAAATCAATAAACGTTTTCAAAAAATATATTTTTTGTATGGGTAATTTATTTTATATCATCGTCGCCGCCTTGTTTTTCCTTTGTCGCACGGAAAATTCAATTTGAGGCCGGGGGTGCGTGGCTTGTGTGTGTGTGTAAGTGGGTTAAGTGCACAAGTGTGTGTGTGCGGGTATTGTTTAATATTACAACAACAAAAAAAAGATATAGGAAAAATGAAGGGTATAACTTTTAGTTACTGACAGGCAGAAATCTGAATGGATGCTTTCGGTTGAGCGGGTTGCCAGCTAATTACTGAGGGAGACTCTGAAGGCTCTCTGAAGAATCCAACTAACTTATTTAGATAAGAAACAAAAAAGTTAGCAACTCGAACTAAGCGCGAACTCAGACCATTTCTGTGGCCTTCAAACCTAGACAAACTTCTGCTGAACTCAAATTTACGCAATTGTTTGCAATTGCTCGCAATTTGCGGGAATTTATAAAGAAATTCATAAGAGAGTTTGGATTAAATTGAATATTAAATAAAGAAAGCATTCTTGGATTTATTTATTTTTCAGGAAATTAAATAATCTCTTTAAATATATTTAAATAAGAATATGTCAAACGTCTTTCAATGTATACATTTTATGGAAATGCTGGAAGGCTTTATGAATAATATTAATAAATTAAATGAATCATTTTATTGCTATGAAAAATTTTTGTTTATTTTATTATTCCCCCCCTAAATTAAAAGGATTTTTAATAGTAAACAAAAACAATCATTCAGAGACCCTTGTTTTACAATTGAAATTTAAATGACAAATAGACAAGCATAGGCGACAGTTATTGTTTATTTTAACAAGGATCAAAAGGAAATAATTATTATGGAATGAAAATAAATAAATGATTTTATTTCTGATTAGGGTATTATCCTTTTCAGAAGCTTGTTTACCGAGTTTGCTGACAAGTGTCTCTGGGAAAAGCATTTTAAAACAATTTCCATTTTAATCTAGATGTAAATAAGACATAATCTTGTTGTTTCTGGGAATCAAAAAGCAGCTTACATTCAAATTTCAGCAAAATGACAATTTTGTGTGCTTGTGATAATTATTTGCTGCCTTCTCACATATCAGAGACATATATATAATCAGCCCCAAGGATTGTATCTCCTTTGCATCTCCCAACACTCCCGCTGCCAAAAAACTTTTAAGCTGAATAAGTATCAGGTTTAAAACATCTTTTAATTTTAAGACAGCTCCGGTAACTTTCATCTTGAACATATTGCCCCACAGGCTGTCAAATTTACAATCGACCCCCCGCCATTGCCCCCTGCTTTCCATCGGGAAACTTCATTAAATATGTAAAATGCCGAAACGCTTGCCTTTTCTTTATTTCTCGGACCCTGAATTTTCCTTGGATCTTTTCGGTTGAGTTTTCCCCCCAGTTTTTCCCCTGCTTTTTGGCTCACCTTTAGCTGCTGGAACTTGGCCTCCGCCTCCTTGTCGCCGCTATTCTTGTCGGGATGGTACTGGAGGGCCAGGACCTTGTACTCTGCCTGGATCTGCTCGAGCTGCAAGGAAAAAAAATAAAACAAGAGATGAAAAGTGGCAGGAAAAAAAAGAGGAAAATTAGTTGGCCAAGTTAAGTGAATTGCCATGATGAATTCTCTTTGCCCTCCAAATTAACTAAGTATTTTGTGGCATAAATTTTTAAAATGCTCTTTTCCGAGGAAGACAGGACGAAGCAGCACCTATACACACATGTTCCTTGTGACATGCAGATTTCAGAGAACAGGTTTCCGAGGAGACCGCAACTTTAGGTTAAGCCTGTCGTCTGCAGACGCTTTCTCCGCAAATTGGAGGCAACTCAAGCTGGCAGGGATATCATGGCAGCACCTCCTTTGCCCCATCAACCAACATCCCCAGCGAATAACAAAATAACAATAAGCAAACATTAAAACCTGACGTTCGTGCGCAGTTGAGGACCACTTAAAGTAATAGAAAAGCTGTCGTTCTTTGGCTTTATTGCGGCGAAGCACAGTGGAGTCGTTGTCAAACTGTCAGTTTTACTCAATTTTTACGAATGAAAAATGGGAAAATAATATTCAGGCTTTATGGGAATTTATTGTTAACTTCACTGGAAGCTAGAATGATTTTTTCTGCCTTAAAACTTAGATACAAATTTAAATACACTTTAAATCAATCATTAATTCCACCCACTGTGCAAAAAACTAACCAAAGGAAAAACTTGCAGGGAAAAAGTGAAAACTTTGCGGGCTTAGAATGATGTTGCCAAATTAATTCACTCGACGCTGTCCTTGACTTCCCCGGCTAAAGGCTTGACACTTTACAAACAATTGAAATTAATTAAGGACGAGTGCCTTTCGGGCAGAGCAACAAGTTGACGGCCGTCAGCGATGATCTGAGTTTGGTCCTGTGCCCGGGACGGGACCGGAGATGACGATGACGGCCATGATGGTGATGGGAGCAATGATGTGCGCTGGCTGCCACTGTACAAAAGCCGCTTGTTTATTGTCTTGTAAATGGAAATGGCTTTTCGCGCACCATCGGTTGACGCACAAAGGACGAGGCAGGCAGCCGCAGGAGAGCAGGAGGCACTGACCAGCATGGGCTCCTTTTTATTCTATTCGTTTGCCGAGTCCATTGTTCACGGCGGGGTAAAAACGTCAAAAAGCAGCTGCTGCCGTGGAGCAAACATATTTAGGTCAGTGTCCACAGAGAAAAAACTTGGTCATGCAAAAAAAGGATTTATGCCTCAATAAATATTTATAATATCTATAAAAAATATATTATATGTAATCCAGGTTTGACTTAACAAAAGCTTTTCAACAATTGCAAATTAATCAGGAGCGGAAAACATATTTTCGTTCTATTTTTTCTTTGTGTGACTTTTTCGATAAAAAAAATTGTTTGTTCCTTTGATGTTGCCAGAATTTCATGTATTTTCTTTTCCCTCGTTGATATTTCAAAGCTGCTAGCAGGTCTTCTAGAAATACAAAGTAGATTACTTGCATTCATTGCGCCAGCTTCATTTGCGGTGCTAACCCTGCTGCAACGGTGCGTATAATTAATTTCAAAGCAATTAATATTACTCATACGACAGCGTGTACGCGAGCAAAGCAGCCGCAGCAGCAGCAAATGAGAGGGGAAGACATGAGGGGCAGCATTAAAGGAGAGGGAAATCCGTGAGGGAAACACGAATCCCACTCACCTGAAACACCTACACACAATGCGTTTCTATAATTAGAGAAATGGGATCTGTTCTACACGCATTCGTGTGTGTAGTTTAATTTCTATTCCTGTGGATATCCTTAATGGATAGAGAGCATGATTCCTGCTTAAATAAGGAATTATCATAAATTGAATATTTAATTAGAAACTGAAGAGAGAAATTAATGTCTTCCACTCAGAATTTGTGTATAATATAAGAAAGCAGTTAAATAAATTCATTTATTTCTATGGAATTTAAATTTAATGAAGGTGTAAATATTATTTCCTGCATACAACAGTTAAATGTATGCCTCTGCATAAATTTCTCGTTTTATTTCTCATTTATACTGCAAACAAGTGTTAAATTTATCCTCTGATTTCATTCATCAACTGGCACTCGCACCCACTGGCATTATACAATCGAATGGAAACAATTAATTGGCATTGCAGTTTCGCCATCGAACCAATTTCCAGTTCAGTTTCCACTCGATTAATTAATTCCCCCATCGGATTGCACCCGGCCAATTAAAATGGCCCAGAATCGCATCTGAGATCTGTGCAAATTAGTCCCGAAAACATTTGAAGTCTGTGGATTGTTTGGCTTGCGTATGCAAATTGAGATCCGAGAACAACTGCCAACTAATCTGCATGAGAATGGCATAGCTGAGCTGCCTTCTCAAGTAGTCGAGATAATTGCCGGCAATAGGGAGACGACGCTTCAGTTCAGTTCAGTTCAGGGTGATGATGGGGTCAGAGTCAGAGCTCATGGATGCCAGCTACGTGATCAGGGCTCGGCCATAATGCTTAGGATATACATATATCCCCCCGAGTCTTTGGGGGTAAATATTTGATTCTGTTTACATGCCCAAGCAAAATCGATTGGCAGGACGCAGGAGCTAGGAGCCTGCTACCTCCTTCTTCTGCATAATTCAATAGAATTCCGCACTCAGCCTGATGCAATCGACAGCTCGCCAAATTGTCTGCTCTTGTGCTGGCGCTCCCAACATTTTCCGGTCCAATAAATTTGATTTTCCCACCTGCCATAGAGAGCCAGTGAGCCCGAAAATGTGACAACTCAAGATGAATGTCAGGACGAGGGACTCACGACTCTGGAGGCTGCTGATGGGTAAATGCCATTAAGCCGTCCCGAGATTGCTTGCCAAACCGAGCTCGTTAATTCCCCCCTGACAGCAGGGAGCAGGGACTGAATATCCAACAATTACCAGGCTTAGGCTCTGGATTCTTGGGCTCTGACTTGGCTTTTGACTTGGGTGCGAGTCCCCCTCCCCCTCACGAGTCTCGGCTAGAAGCTGCAGCTGTGACCAAGCAGCTGCACTGCATCTTGCCAGCGTCGGATCAACGCCAATTCTGCCAATCTACGATGCCTGACTGAGTAATTGAAACTAATTCTCAAAGCAAACCTCTCTTGCCTATAAAATAATACTGAAAAAAATTGTTTATTAGGAAAGAAAACATTTATTCCAAAAATATATTTTAAAACTTAATCTTTCAATATTAATATAAAATGTATTAAGGTATAATTGGCCTTCTGTTTAATACTTTAAGGGAATTTTACATCAAAAGTAAGCTTAGGCATTTTATATTTGCTTTTATTCACTAATTAATAATATGTTTAAAATTTAAGAAATGTTTCTTGTGAATATATAATAAGATTTTTTATTTTTTTAGTATGTTACATTTATTTTGAAGGCATTTTCTGGGAATCGAATATTTATTTTAGTTTCAAGGCAAACAATTTAAACAAGATCTTTGATATAATAAAAAATGAAATCTAAAAGTGCCACTAATATACGCTATTTTTATTTCTCTCAGTGCTAGACTCTCCCCACTTGTGTTTTATGTGGTTTTTATAGATTTATGCAAAGGTTTATGTTGCTTAAAACAACCTTTAGTGGATTCTTTCCACTTGAGGCTTATTTAGCAGCTAAACAATTAAGGCACCTCATCGCGATTGTCACCAAAAACTGAAAACCCAAAAGTCCCAAATTCGATTAGTGTCAATTTTTGAAGGCCGCAACTCGATTAGCCTCTAATTAAATTCGCAGCAAAGTTAAATGGGCGAAGTGGTGACCTTGGCAGCTCTCTGTCTATCTCTCTGGGAAAGGGTATTAAAGTGGGTGACAAGGATATTCGATAGACAATGTAGGGATTTCGGGTTATTTAGGGGTATACCTACCGACGAGGTCTCGTCGCAGTGGAGCAGAGCGTAAAAGTCCTCGTTGGGACTGCGCTTGTAATTAATTATGGCATCCACGGCGCTCATTGCGTCAGTTCGCTTTCCTGGGATCAGTCGGGAATATGTCTATATATGTATAATTTCTATATAAAAAGGGAGTTTTTATACAACGGTTGATTATTTTTTATTTATAATTTTGTTTGTTATAAAGATACAAAAACTTGGTGAACAAATAGACGATTTCTTCTTTAATTTAAACAAATAATAAATAAATAAGTCTTCTCTAATTAACTTCTCTAATTAAACTGACAAATTATTTAAATAATTCTTTTAAATTAATATCCATTTATGGTAAAGGCACTTATTTATTTTTATTTAGATTTTATTATTCTTTTGGCACATTGTTGTTAGAGTGTTCGTCAAATAATTAGGTCAACTCTTAGGTAATAAATAGTTTCATATGTCTATAAATTATTTAAGGGATTCATTTTTAAGTAGTTTTATTTCAGAATAACATTTTTATTCATCACATTTGATAAATTTCCATTATATTTTTGCAATTAAAAATTCATATAATTTCAAAGTAAGCAAGTCCCTTGATTTCTTATCACCAAAAGCAGTTCTTGGCTTACAATCTTTCATTCAATTTTATAATTTATAAACTTATATCACTCTTTTTTTATTATTTATTGCATTTATTTTTAATTTGTTTATTATTCTTAAATTTTTCAAGTCTTTCAAACTAAAATTGATCCAAAAATGAAAGCAAACTGAAAGGGGATCGCGTGACCTTCGATTTGGAACAATAATTAGCTGCTAAAAATAAGTAAATAAGAGCTAATCACAAATGCACAAAACCGAAATCGCTTAGTAATCAGCTGGAAAAGATCTGGTTTTGTTTTGGTTTTTTTATTATTTTTGTTTTTTTTTTGTTTTGCTGCGGTTTCACTTTCACTTGTTGTTGTTTTCCCTTGGAGGTTTCGGCGTTTTCTTTGTTGTTAACATTGAGATAAAGCAGCGAACTGTTGAACTATTGTTTTGTTTATTGCAGCGCCCGCTCAAAACTTAAAACTTGGCTCAGAACTCTCTCTTTATCTCTCTCATTTTCCCACTCTCTCTGTGTCTATATTTAGCCTTTTCTTTGGGGTATTTACTTTGGCTTTGAGGTGTTCACGATGTTTGTGGCAGCGCGTCGCAAGTCGAACTGCCAGCGTCGCCGTGGCAAGTATCTCGCTTCGGTTGTATTTTCACTTCGGCTTTACGCACTGGAAGAGCTTGGAAAAGTTTTTGCCTCTCGCAAAGCATTCACAGCCTCCCAATCACCGCAGCTTTTTGGTAGCTTTAAACTTGGTTTTTTATTGGAAGAGGAACAGGTTGATCGGGGATTTTGGAGCTTGGTGTGTCATGTGGAGAGCTGAATCAGTGGGGTTTTTTTTAAAAAACAGAAAGTTAAAAAAGGAAATATAAAATTGTAATTAATTATTTTGAAAACCTAGAAACTAAAAGTGTCTGGAACTATTATAAAATTACAATAATTGAAATTTGTTCATGATTATCAATAACTTGTTGCAAGAAAATATGAAGAGACTCATGGAAATTTCATCTATTCAAATTATAATTCTAAGAAAAATAAACAATAATATAAAATACCAAAATATCTACAACGATTACTCATTCGTTTTATTTATAATCAAATAAATGGTTACATAAACTTTATTTTTAAACATATTGCTTAAAGAAGTCCTCTAATGTTTATAGGGTTAACGCACAACTTTTAAGCTGTTATAACTTTTGGTTCTTGCCCCCAATTTTCAGCCCCAAAAGTTGCCACAGTAAAAGCTTCTGCCATAAAAACACTGCTATAAAAGATACAAATTTATGGCAACCCAACACCCACCTGTTGCTACCGTTTGCCCCACTCAAAAACGAGTTTATTCTCTAGTCTTCATGCTGGCCGTCAAAGTTTGCGGAATTTGTTAAAGGGAAATTAATTCGCCACCCACAAAAAAAAAGAAGAAGAAAATATATAGAAAGAAAACTCATCAATCTGTGGCGGCCAGCAGCTGCTCGGTGGAAACTTTTCCGCAAATGAAGTCAAATCGAAATCGAACTTCGAGCCCAAAAAGCAGGCATTGAGCATTGGTTTTCAAATTAAAAGAGGCAGCCGACTGTGAAGGGAAATTGGAAAACTGTTGCATATTTGCGGGCGGAGTGGCCTATGTAGACCAAAAACCCACCCCCCCCATTCGGTGATTTTTCTCCACTCGGAAAAGCCACAAAAAACGCCCAGCTCTCTCTGTTTCTCCCTCTCTCTGGCCAACGAAAAATGATTTCCGTTCATAAATCATCATAATGGCGAAGCCAGGACCCAGCACAGGAGTATGTAAGTACGAAAAACATGGCCAAAAACCAGAAGGGGAACCAGGGGCCAGAACCAAATGAAGACGAAACCGTTTGACCAGCTAACGATGGCAGCGGCGGAGGGGGATATTTGGGGGCAAGTGGAAAAGTAGAAAAGTGCGCCCGTGCGTTTGTCCGTCACGCACACAGAGGAAAACCAGGGCAAAGAGGGGAAAGCAGGGAAAGTTCGGGAAAGTTAAAAGAATGTAGGCTTGGAATTTATCGACTAACAGATATCTGGTGTTATTAAAATATTAAGAAAAATTTTAAATATATTAGAAATGAGAATAAAATTTGAGTTTCCTAAATATATACAAAATTTCAAAAGGTTTTATTTACTATAAAAAAGGAAGCTAAGGGAAAACTAAATATTTAGCATCCTTGGAATGCAAAATGCATAATTTTCATAATTTTTATAATTATCTAATACATTTATCGGAAATAATACATAACTTGAATTAATATTTAACTAAAAATTGTAATTGTAAAAAGGTTTCCCTTCCATAAATAAAGATTCACCCCCAACAACAAGCCTTCCAAAAGATCCTTTGCTGGACCTAGATATACCCTTGCATCCTTAACGTAACTGTTGCCCACACACACCCACACACACACACACACATGTGCTGTGCGTGTGACGTCAACAAATGGAGCTGGAACGAAATGAAACGTTTTAATTAGACAAAAGAGCAGGGCAACTATTTATTTCCATTTCTGCTTCGACTGTTTACTGTCCACACAGCCCGCAGCAATGGCTGCAGATACAGATACAGATACAGTTGCTGGTCGCAGATACATTTACAGCAGATATTTGGCCAACTATTCCGGGGCAACCCACTCACTCACTTGGCTTGTGCCTGGCTTCAGGGGCCTGCAGTCGCTGATACAAAACCCCCTTCGGCCACAGAAATTGTTGCAATGTTCCCCCTTCATTCCGCTTTTAATTTCCACTAAGACTGAAAGTTTTGTAAGTACAGAAACAAAAAAAAACTTAAGAGAAAGTTATAGTTTGGATTATATTAAATTATTTTACAAGAATTTAAATATTAATTTATTTATTTTCAATTTTAAAATTAGATTTTTCAATTGCTTTAATACTTGAAGAGGTTTTAGTTCCTCCCAAAGGTAGTAGAAATGTAATAAAAATTGTTATAAAACCTGTAAATAATAAATTTCAAAAGATTCTGAGAAATTGAGATATTTATTACCACCAGGGGGGATATAAAATGGGCTAAGGCTTTGAAATCAATTGAAATTGTGTCTAAAATTAAACCCTGGGGCATGAAACCTTAAAAAAAAATAACTTATGGACTTCTTCTTAATATTTTTTTTAAATTTTAATTTTTCATTTCTGACTTCTATAATTTTTTCTCTAATATTAGTTCTCTTTTCTCTCAGTGCAGTTGCTGTGGTGAGTGGCGGCAGCCACTTGGATCCTGATAAGCGAACATATTTTGCGCAGCATAGTACTTGCGAGGGCAAACATTGGCAGTGGCCAAAGAATTGCTGGGAAATTGCTCATTCTCTGTGGCAGTGTGTGAATGAGGTGTGTATGTGTGTGTGTCTGTAAAAGAGGGGAAAACAACGAAGGATTCTTTTGCCAACAGTGCTGCAGATTTATGCATACCACACCAGGAGGAGCTACCAGATTAGGGACATTCCGATGCTTCCTGCCGACAAGCTTCACCTAAAAGTATGCTGTGCGAAATCTTTGCGTATTTGCAGTTTCCGTTTTAGTTTTCCCAGCATTGCATTTCCCACTCAACAGCTCTGTGTGTGTGTGTGTGTGTGCGCTCGTGTCTTTTCCTTCATTTCCCGGCTGATAGTAACTGCATTTCGCTCGACTTAAAAGGAAAATCGCAAGTCAAACAACTCGAGTGGCTGCCCAAGCAATCTGAACTTTTCAATGCTCGATTGCCAGCTGCTTTTCCACATTTTCCCCATTTTCCATTCACCCTCCCCGTACCACCCCCCCTTGGACAGCTCAATTAATGGACAGGCAGGCAATGAAAATTCTCCAGAAGTTGACAGAAATCGTTTTCGGGCCTTCCGCTTTTTGCATGCCGGAGAAAATCGAGACTGAAGCGAAAACTTTTCTTCATTTCCCAGAATTATCATTGTGTTCTACACACACATGAATCTTGGCATGGGGCTGCGTTTTCCCACCTCCCTCACCGCCTCCCTGCTGGTGTTACCCGGCCTTTCCACTGCCTTTATTTTTCCCTCTAGGTCAGCGCGAGTCAACGACACTTGGTAAAACGACAGCGCATTCAAAGAGCAGTGAAGGGGGGAAGGATTCACTGAAAGAAATACGTATTTTGTTCCTTGTTATTCCCAAATATCCTCTTTATATTTTTCTCTCTGTGAAAGGCGATCTCCCTTTAGCTTGTTGACTTATAATAAAAAGTACTTCATTCACTTTGTGCAATTTACAACTGTGAAATAAACAGGGAAGAGCCAAGGCCAAGGAGTTGGCGGAAAAGTGGGGTGGGAAAAAAAGAATAAAGGAAGTGCGGTCATGCTCTGCTCTCCCTCTTAACCCCATGATGCCCCCGCTTCTTTGTATCGCTTTGTTTTATTACCCGTTCGCCTCCGTTTCCATTCCGGCGCAGTTCATCTTGCCACGGTTTGTTTTCCTCGCCCTATAATTTATTTATGCATGTATTTTATTAAAGATTTCCATGGCGTCGTTGTCGTTCTCGTTATCGCCGCTGTCGTCATGCCAGTCCTTCTCCTCTTCCCCCTTCCAACGGATGTTGACAAAGAAATTACTTATTAATCATATTTGAGCGCTGATTTCTCGACGCCAGAAAGGATCACGAGCAGCTGCCAGGGGACGTATGCAGGCATCAACAGATGGTGCAAAAATTATAGCCATGCTTATGCGAAAAATATTTACAGAAAAAGGGAGACTTTAATGTTTTAAATTTTGCCAGAAAGGATGGAGTTTTTCCAATAAAAGGGAAACATTAATAAAGTTACTTCTTTTTAGTACATAAATTCAGCTTTAACTGTTTCAAGGATACATAGTTTCCCGTCCTTTGCTGTACCTCTCTCTCTGTCAGAGTGGCTCCTGTATTATCTTATGTTATCCTTTGGCTTTCTCTGTGTGGCTTGCCCTGTCATCATCGTGGTTTTCCACATGCAAACACACTCATTGCGATGCAAGAGGAGGAAAATGAAAGAAGTTCTTGCTCCATTTCGTGACTCTATTAATTACCCGGCTTCTCAGTGCTCCTTTGCCACACAGCACCATTCCCCTCCCTCTGCTGGCTATGCCACATAATTGCATTTGCTCATCAGAGACACATCTATGGGATGGGATCTATATACAGGCATTTGTCCCGCGCATCATGTCGCCGCTGCTGCGTTTGCTGTGCGAGAACTGAAAAGACATTTTCGAAAATTAATTTTAGAATATATTTTGTCTTGCGTGTGCTTGGCGCTTTGTTTACACAGCGATCGGTGGGGGGGGAATATATACCAGTCTATGGGGGGATGGGGTTTTCTTTTTCGTCTCGAAACACTTGTCTTTCATATATCTTGCAGTTGCGTTGCGATACAGGAAGTCCGCAATTCGCTGTCAAATCAAGAGCCCCTGATGCCTAATGCCAGCAATTGAAGGCGTTCGCTAATCAAAATCTAAATCTAAATCAGAATCAGCACAAAGTCAGACATCGGACAGAAGACAGAGGCCAGAAATCACTTGAGATCTTTGCAACGACAGATGCCCCTCAAAAGGCACCCTGTATGGGCATCAATGGATGGGATATAGTGATGGCAAGGAGGTTTATTAAATAGAGGAAGGATGCTGAATGAAAGGACTTTAAAAATATGTAAATATTTTTTCTGGAAGTATAAAGTTTTTATTTAAATTCATAGAAGAAAATTAGATTGCTTGATATTTGCTATTATGCATTTCTCTTTATTTAATTCGGCAATTTTTAAAATATTTATTAATATGAATTTTTGTGGCAATGATTATCAATAAATTAAGGAAGAAACTAAAAGGAAGAGTTTTAAATTAAGGAAGAAACTAAAAGGTTCTTCCTTAATTTATTGATAATTCTTTATAGACATCTTTTTCCTTGAAATTGAAAAAATATAAAGAATAAATCTATAGAAGTACACTTATATATCTGCCATAAATAAAGACATATTGCCTGAACTACTGCCATGGTGGATGGATCCCATCCGATGCACTGCCTCCGCTCAGCTGTCGAACGCCGGCAACGCCAACAGAAAAAGACAAACCAACAATGAAAAAAGAAAATAGCAAAAACGAGAAAAAAAAAAGGAATAAAGGAATAGACAACGCCAAATGCCGCCCGGCCAAATGGCCAGCCGGATCGGCCCAATATATTCTGGCCGATTCAGAGTTGTTTGCTTACACGGGGTATCAACGGGCGAGAGGGGTCTGCTGGACATGACGTTGTTGGCAAAAATGAGTAAATAACAATGGAAAGCGAATTTATTGAATAATAAACAGGGTTTTATGAAGGATATACATGGATCTTTGTGATGAATTTAAGCAAAAGTATATCGCCATATATGGTTATGAATTTATTTATAAATATTTATACAGAAAATTTGATAGGAAAAGGCAAAAATATATCTAGTAATTGTTAATTACTAGAGATTCAGAATATAGTGTTGGGTTGAGGTATTCTTGATGTTTCTTGGATCAAAATATTTAGGTTTTGTATGCGTATACGTGATATTTTCCTATAGGTGATATTGGAACCTTAGATAACGTTAATTTTTTATTATAATTAAATAGAAAAATAAATAAAAACTTCAATAAAATAAAAACTTAAGTGTTCTGGAATCTTTCGCTAATCCCTTTTTGGTTTAAGCTGTACAATGTGTCGTATACGTAATATAGCATCGCATAGCATAGCTTATAGCATCTATAAATTAAGTTTAAATCCTAAAATTTTCAGCTAACTTAGAATCAGATACAACTCCACTCCGGATCAACAATAAGTATTCCCCTCTCCATTTACTCCCCATTGCTCCGTCTCTATTTTGGGCTATTGTTGTACGTTGTGAATGCCCAAAAATAGCTCGGAGTATGCGTGGGGTTGCTATGGGGAGTACGGGGTGGAGAGGTAGGGGAGTATAGGAGATGTTCTATATGTCCAAAGAGGAGAAGTACTGAGAAGGAAGAGTTTCAAATTTGACGCGCCTCAGACGTGGGGCAGCCGCACTAATTGCAGTCGCTTTGGCCTGAAGGAGAAATTGCAACAGGCGGACAATTAGCGAGCGAACTCATTCGCAATCGTATTCATATTCAGATTCACATTTGCTCAAAGAAAGAACAACACAAACTATAAGGACACTGAGAAAAATGTACAGCTTTTTTTTAAGCAAAATTATATTTAAACTGAAAGCAATTTGTATTACAAAATTTAATAAAATGTATTTGCAACATAAGATTTTTAATTTTATTTAAGACCTCTTTTTAGGCCCATTTAAAATCCTGAATATAGTTTAAATTTCTGTAAATATTTTTCCCCATGTAGAAACCGACAGAACATTACCCAAAAAACCCCAACAAAAGTTTTGAAACGCGACGAAGATCAACATTCAAAATTCAAAAACTGAGGCAGACGTCAGCAGAGCAAACGGCAGAGGAGGATCGCTGGTGGGGCGCTGGTGGCGCAGCTGTTGGCCGCCGCAGCAGCGGGTGAGAGTGGAGAGATTCTAGAGAACGCGGCGTGGAAAATGAGAGTGGCAAGTGAGAGTGTGGATCTCTGGCTGTCCCACTTGCACTTGCGCCCAACCACTGCCTGCCCCACCATGCCCGGCTGAGGCCATCTCGCTCTGTTCCGGTGGGGCAGACAGAATAATTCTAGCCAGGAGCAGCGGCGGCGGCATCGGCGGAATTAGAAGCAGCGGCTAAAACAGCAGAAAGCAGAAAGCAGAAGACCCGTGAGATCGTGTAATTCGCCTCGTGTGCGTTCCGTTTTTCCGTAATTATTCCGGATTTGTTTGCGAAACAAGTTGAAGTGATGCCTTTTTGATAGCCATTTCAATTTGTTTCGCCATCTCGGTTTGTGTTGTCATCCGGCAGGGGTTATCCGTTGTCCCATTGTCCCATTGTTACGTTGTTTCATTATTCGTTCTCCGTATTTGTTCTCCGTATCCCTTGTTCGTTGTTATCGCGCCTTTCGTGGCCGCCACTCGACGTATCTCGCTCTCAGTTTGAAAATCAAGCAGTTCCTGAAAGGATCGAAGGCACTAAACTAAAAGGATCCCTAGAAAACCGAATAAACTAAATCCTATCATTATCCAGCAGAGCAAAAGTTATTAACAAGCAATCGCGCCGCGAAATTCCACTTGTTTATATAATAATCGGTGGCTGCCAAGAGCCCAACGGAATATACAAAAAATAAAGAAAAATACAAAATTTCATTCATTTCGTTCATTTTTTCAGGCCACAAGAAAAGCAAGAAAAAGAAACCAAGCATTTCTGCGTGTTATATGTGTTATTGTTTGTGATCAGTGATCAGTGGATCCAGTGGAACGAATAGAAACAATATATAGAAAAGGAGAAAGCTAAAGTGAAAAACATAAACTGCAATCGCAACGTGTAGGAGGAATTCAAAGTCAGAACCATGTCGGACATTGAGGATGTTTTCGGTGGCTCCGCCGAGGAGACCAAGCCCGAGGGTGAAACCGAAGCCAAGCCCGATGCTGATGCCGATGCCGAGAGCAAGACCAGCGTGGTTACCGAAAGGACCGAGGAGGTGATACCCGGCGAGACCGAGAAAATGGTCACCGAGACCATTGACGAGGATGGCGATGTCGTTGAGGAGACCACCGAAGTAACCCGCAAAACTGTGAAGCGCACCATGAAGATCACTGAGGTGAGTTGGGTTCTTTTTTATAAACATTTTAATTAAGCTGATATTTCTTTTTTAAATATTATATTTATGTTTATGAGATGTATATAAGGAAAATAATATTTCTCATGTTTTTAAAAGCCTTCAAAGTGATTAAAATATTTTAGCAAAACATGGAATTTTCCTTAAAGTGTGTTTTTGTTTACCTCTTGTGTCTCTTAAGGAATTTATTAATCACCTATAAATCAAAGTTTAGGTACAATCATTAGTAATACAAAATAGGTCCACAAAAACAACATTGTTTTGGCTTAAATTTATATTTTCTTACATTTTATTATATTCTTAAAAATAAATAAATAAATAAATTCCCTTTTGATAACTTTTGTAAGAAGTAATCTCTATTTTAAAAAGAATTTTTAGGAACTCTGCAAAACTATTTACATAAAATCGTTGATTAATGACTCGGCGGCATGTTCATAATATTTATTAAAAATAAAAACAATATTTTAAGCCAAGTATAGAATGAATTCTTCTCCTTGGTGCGCTCTTCTTATGAAACACCATTAATCATTATTCAGATGCTCTGAAAAAGGGATCCAACATGCTGATCTCTTTGCTTGTGAAATTGGCCAAAAACATGGCGAACTCTGGCTATATTATTTATACCAAATGCCATTTCTCTATGTGCGTCTTAACAAATTGTTTATACGGTCCCACGAATATTATAAATCTTGCCCCTACATTATACATCACACACACACTGGGCCACCGATATAGGCGGACATATAAGCGGATATATATATATATAAATCTCTCTGTTTCGGCCACACTTTCTATAGGCGACGTCGCCGAAAGAAAAGCAAAGAACCCACAAGAAAAAAAAAAACACAGAAGAAAACAAATTTTGCAGCTGTTTGATTTCGGCGCAAATTATCACAAAAGATTTCAATTTGTGGGGCTTATAAAAAGACGAAAAAATTAAATTATTGTTAAGCAGAAATCACTTAAATACTCGATGCCAAATAAAATCCCCAGCAAAAGACTGACAGACGAGAGAAATGGCAAAAAAATGAAATGCAATAAATTCTGTGCCGCCAACAAATGCAAAGTCTGCAAAAAAAAAAAATGCGTGTGTAAAAAAGTAACAAATAACAAAAAATAAAAAATAAATATTGAGGTTTCCGTGTCTTGCGGTCTGGCGCGCTCTCAAGATGAGGAGGGGGTTCTGTGGTGGGGCAGCAATTAATTGCCACAAATCGTTGCACAAAATTACAAATTGCATTTCCGGCTTGGCGCGGCAGCCACGCATGCAGTTTCCTCGCATTTTCCCCCTCCTCCCCTCCTCCTGTTCGGAAAGTCTTCGATTTCTCTGCCGCTGTTTTACGACTGTCTGGCCCCCTCTCCCCCCTTGGCTGGTTTTGTTTTTCTTTTTTCTTTCGTCGAGTTTTATGGCAGCCAAATTAAATTTGCATTGCAATTTGCTTTTTGGGGTCGGCTGGGCCTTTTTTTCTCGTTTTTATGGGGCCCCAGAAATGGAAATGAAAACGCATGAGCTGTGTAAGCCGGGTCCCGTGGATAAGGATAAGGATGTGTGTTTGCATGTGTGTTTGTGCGTAGCATATGGTATGCGTGTGTGCTCCGCCCGGAGCAGCTTTACCGAACTAATTGCGTTGCCAAAGTCCGGATCCGTTTGCTGAACTCGTGAACTGCTAAACTGCTGAACCCATGAACTGGCCAACTTCCCACTTTCTCTCGGCTTTGGACGCCGCCGCCGCCGGCTTTTTCCTGGTCGAAAGCCTGGCTAATGAGTCACGTAGCGTTCTTGTCATTTTTATGCGCTTAACAGGTCAAAGTTCCAGCCGCAGGGCTACGTGACCCAAGTCGACTTCGAATTGAAAATGCAAAATTAGTTAAATAAAGTCACAGTGCTGCCGCTGGCCCCCAGCTCCTTGGCCCGTTTTATCCTTAATTCGGGCCACCCGGAAAACTGTCATAAATTTCACAGTTGATTTAACCGTTGTCCGTTTGTTTGCCGATTTGATATGCTTATTAAATTATGGTCTTTCGTGGGGTATTTCACCTTTTTGTGAGAAGATTTTATTATAAATTATTATTTAAATAAATTTGTGGATAGAATTTTTTTTTATCAAAGAAAAGTCAATCGGTCACCCGCTGTTTCAACAAAGATACCTTTTCATTTGAATTTTTTAAATGGTTTTGCCATAAAATAAATATTAATAAAGGATATAAAAATTCAATAAACTCCCACTGTTTTCTGATTGAATTTAACAAAGACAACAGTGCGTATGAGTAATGCAATATTGCCTCGTAGGCCACCAAGGGCTCTTTAACTTCAAACGAATAAATGGAATGTCAAATAGATTTACTTTTAGTAAATATTAAGAATAAATATAAATTGTAAACATAAAAAATATAACAAAATAAATTAAAAATTTATAAAAACACGAAAAATAACCAAAAATAAACCTTATACTGAGTACTATTTAGTCAATAACCTCAGTTATTATATATTATCCCTCCCAAATCAGGATATATTTATTGAAATCCTTGCTCAGCTCGCAGTCCTGCTCAAATGGTCCATGCTAATTTGTGCAACAAGCCGGAAACTCACATAACCAGGCGGCCAAGCAAAGCCAGTCCAACTCACCCAACCCACTCACATGGATAATGGAATTTCCTGTGGCCTCCGTGGGTCCCATTGTCGTTGTCCTGTCCTGTTCAGGATTCCGTTGATTAGACATCATAATATTGAACAGAGATTAATTGGAAATCCATGTGGGGAAGCCAGCTTGCAGCTTTCAGAGAGGATTTAGTTGCGAATGCGGATGATGGGAAAACTATTTTCCGAGCTTTTCCATGCGATTAGCCTGGCCACGAATCGGTTTGGTGGAACGCAGTAATTTCCCCTCGCTTGCCTTTTATTGTGTTGACGCTGTGATATTAATTTGTTTTCAAATTCGCCAGCGCATTCCGCAAAACTGTGGAAAGCCGCAGCGCTAATCAGAGCAGGGACAGCTGTCTCTGCAGTATAGCCCATCCCCCTTGCATCGCTTTTCCGCTCCCCGCAAAATGTTTCCCTAACGCCCTTCACCCCCATTCATTGACAGCTGTCAACGCGGTGGCGCCTCTTCAAGTCCAAACAAATATCTCACTGGCAGCCATTGAAACGTGTGTTTCACAAACTGGATGGTGGAAAATTTGTGCACTGGGAGAAATATCTCAAATTTACTGATAAGCTAAGTATGTGGAAAAAGGTTTAAAATATGAAATAAAGTTAAGAAAACTTCAAAGAAAAAGGCTCTTAGCCCAATATTTTTTCTCTAAAATTATTTAATTTAATTTCTTTCTGTGTATAAAAGCCCACCTATCTTTGTGTGTGCTCACTGTTTGTGTTATATTTTTTTTTTCAAAAAGGCGTGACACAACAAGACGATTCAATGTCAGGCGTCTCTTGGCCTTTGATGCTCGCTTAGCTTCCATTCACTTGTTGCAGTTCCCAAGGAGATGCCACCCCACCTTCCCACCCCGCACAACAGACCTAAAAACCACCCACAAATTCAAAGAAAAAATAGCAAAACCGCCCATTTATTCCAAATTTCGAGTACATTTTGGTCAGTTATTTATGCGCTTCGCTTTCATTTCGTCGGCGTTTCGTTTCGTTTCATTTGGCTTCGCCTCTGTTTTATTTATTTGTGCCTTTGGCTGTTCAAACAATTTATAATTTTAATGCACACACCGAGGAGAGCCCAGCCGTTGACTGAATACAATCGAAATATGTTTATATAATTGAAAAGCAAACGTTTTGCGTGAAAACATAAGGCGAGAGGCACATACATACATGTGGTTGATATGTGCTAGCAGCGATCCCACATTCATGCTGGGGTATATAAATAAAGCTGCCAAATTGTGTACACGGGGCGTATGATGAACGTGCCATTTATGCCGCCGAGCTATAGGCTCTCCTCTCTTTCCCTCTCTGGCACATATTTCATGTAATTTTCAAACACTCTGCCTTATTTATTTATCCAGATCCAATATATATATATAATCGCTGGCCCCTTCCTGGGGCTGCTTTGACCTGCCGCAACGGAAATTCAGCATCTTAACCCCGCTCCTGCTCCTGCTCCTCGGGGATGGGCTTGGCCGAGCATTACAGCTCAGCTAGAATAACAAACAAATAATTTCATTGCCCGCCATAAGCTTCCGCCACTCTTCGGGCGGATATTCTATTGAAAATTTATTTCAATTACATTTGAGCGCGCCGCAAAAATCTCAACAAATAAAATTCAATTTACAAAATGTTTTGCGTAGTTTTCTGCGTGCCTGAGAGCCAAGCTAAAAAGGGGCAGACAAGAGGCTGAATGTGGATTCTGTTCTGGCAATTCAATGAGGAAATTTTGCAGATTTTCCAGGGTAAGGATCTCTGGCTCCTTTGAGAAAGTTTCAAATGCAAATGAAACAAACCAATTAGCTGAAAATTGCCTGTCTTTAGGGGATCAAGCCTGCTTAAATGTGGCTGCTGCTGCTGTTTCGCCTCAGGTTATTAACATTTTCCCTCAATTAATATACACCGAATTCAGAGGCAATTGTTTCTTTGGCTGGCCAAGCGCAATTTGCAAATTACTTCAGCTGAACAAACATTTGGGCAACCCAAATCCAGTAATAAATTAACAACAGCTCTGACATCTGCTTGTTTACACAGAACCATCATCTGCTGGTCTCTCTATGAAGTGCAAATAAATAAGCCCCATAAATTCCCATTTCCATTTGGATGATGACCAAAAACTAACGAGCAATAACAGCCACTGACCCCTAATCCGGTCTATAATTCCACATGCCGAAATTTGACATACGGCCATGCTCTCGATTTGACTTTGTTGTTTTTATTTCGGTGGCCAGTATTGGGGGAAATATTGTTATTTGATTCGAGTTATGCCATCACACCCTTTTTTGGCTTTAATTACCAGCCATTTCCATGGAAACAGGAACTGCAATATTGATTAGAAATAATTTTATTGGAAAGTTAACTCCTATGGGAAGCTCAGTTGAAGTAATTTGTAATTTTATTAATCTAGTTTTTGAATTAAAATATAAATAAGCTTTGAAATCTGCTTTTACTATACAAATTATTATTTTTTTTTGAACTATAAAGCTTTTTAAATTTCATATTTATTTGAAATAATAATAAATCGCTTCTAATTAAGGTAAAAATATATTAAATTAAATTAAATGGATTCCAAAAACTCCCCAAAAATATCAATTACTATAAAATTTAATTGACACTTTTTTTAATTAAATATTTTCAATTGTGTTTATTAACTTTTAAGCATTTCTCATCTGCAATCAAGCTGTTGGCATAATTAATTCAGTTATCGTATTTCTTTTACATTTCATTGTATGCTATATTTTGTTATATATTTTTTTTCGCAGACTTCAAATTAACAAATGTAATTACTGCAGTCTGGCTGCAATTTGCGGTTAATGTGCCCATTAATATTCAAACGAAACCGGGCTTAATTGGTAACAAGTGGCCATAAGTCCGAACTGAGAGGCCCTCTCGAAAGTCAGCCACTTGGCCGTGACAATGGCTGCCATTTCCGTTCGAATTGGGGAGGCAAAAAAGGAGAATTCCTGAGCAAAAAAGACTTGCGAGGAATATTAGCGAGAATGCCAGGAATTTGTCAACAGCATAGAAATCGAAAGTTAAACCCAAAACGTAGATATTTTATATACACTGTGGTGAAAATTTGTAAGAGAAAATTGTAGAATTGAATGAGAAATATAAGCAGACTTTGAGGAAAGATAAGATGCTTTCTTTGAACATTTTTAAATAAGATATTAAATAACCTTTATGTGCATAAAATCTACTTTAAATTTATGTTTATTACATCCTTGATACTTTTTTAAGACGAAACCCTTTTGATCCTCAAATCTCTCTTAAAAGCAATTCTTATAACTACAACTTTTCCCAGTGTTCCTTAATATATATATAGACGGGTAATATAGCTCGTCGTCGGCGGTTGGTGGCACAAACAGACACTCGACGTCAATTGGCACTTTGATTGCATTTCGATGCAGCTTCCGACTTTGATTCGGATTCGCCTCGCATTCGCAGTCAGTTGCATTGCAAAACCCCAAAACAAAGCAGACCCGGCCATCGCGCACCGACGCATCAATCGCGGAGCAATCGAACCGAAACTATTGATTTATAGCTCTATATGGCCAGCTGGAATGGAATGGAATCAGTCCGGTCAGCTAAAGCCAAATAAATAGATTAGTTTTGGATACAACCCACTCCAAAGAATTGCTTAGTTTGTGACGTGTGTAGCCGCGTGTGTGTGCGAGAGTGTGTGTTTGTGTGCCAGTGCCAAAGCGATCTAAAGAATATATATATATATATTGAGATATATATATCAAACATATTCTACCATTAAGCGCAAAACTACAAAATTTTGTATTGAAAATCTGCGCAATAGCCAAGATTGCCCCCATTCAAGTTAATTTCGATTTTGGCAAAAGCGGATTAGACCCAAATTCCCTGCTACCCCTACGAGTCCATCCACCGAGCTCCTGGCCGAGAGCACCACCACCACCCACAATAGAACCCAACTAAAACCACCAGGAAGCCAAACGGTCGTCATGGCCATCACAGACGCTGCGGTAAGTCGCTCATCAGGGGGGCACAGGGCCGGATTCAAGAGGTTTATTCAGTTTATATTTGAAAGAGAACTACAAAGTATAAAATACTCTCAAGGATTTGTCTTAAAAACGTATGCTGTTGACACAAGGAAAATGTGAATGGAATATTGTTTTTTTTATATATATTTAAAGAGTTTTTCCACAAGAGTTAAATGGAAATTTAAAGGCTTTATATTATTTTTCTATCTTTTTGTATTTTGCCATCGGTTAAATATGGAAAGAAAAGAGGAATTAATTATAATAAACATAAAGAAATATATTTATATAAAATAATATAATTTGTTGTAATTTTTAAATATTTTTAAAATGCTCAATTAAACACTTTATAGTCCAGTAAACCCTTAGTTTATTTATGCAATTTAAGAAAAAAAAGTTTTATAAAATATTTTGTATTAAAAAAGTCATAAAAAAGACTTACACTATTTATAAATATTTATTGATATTATTTTCTGCTTCTTTTTAATTATTTACAACTTGTTTTTAATATCACTTTCACCTGAGAATAAATTTTAATCTTTCCCTAACTGTCATAAAGTGCCAACACTTTCTCTAATAAATTACCTGAGTAAAAAGGTTACCTCGTCAATCAATCAAAGTGAATTTAGTCAGAAAAGAGGTATATTAATCTAATGAATTTTCCTTCTCACATTCCTCAAGCTCCTTAGTATCCCATTTCAGGGGATAAACTCTTAAAGTTTTCCCCACTCAATCATTCGATCAAAATTCTGTAACATTTCCAATGTTCGTCCCCCCTTCGCCGCCGCCACTCAACAAATTAAAACTGCCCGAGGGCGAGAAAATCTATCGACTTAGCTAACTGAGGAGCCACACGAACAATGCCCCAAACAATTTCCTCCCAACAAATTTTCCAAAAAATAATCCAAGGCGGAGGGAGGAGGGAAGGAAAATCCCGAAACAACTCAAAAACTTTGCTCGACCTTGTTGTTGTTGTTTGTGATGTTGTTGTTGTTTGTGATGTTGTTGTTGCTGCTTTTGTGTGTTTTCCTGCGCTTGCCACTTAGGTGTGAAAATCACTTGTCAATCTTTTATGTAAAGAAGTCGTCGCTGCTTTTGTCACCTGCTGCTCTCGGAAAATCTTCGCCCTCCCCAGCCCCCTCTGCGTTCGAGACATTTCGGGCTGCGCTGCTTGGCTCGTAAAATTTTGTCGTCTGCTTCCGTTTTCTTTCTGCACTTAATTGTGTCTGATCTGCACTGGGAAAAATACTATATATGAAATGAAGTTTTAAGTGATTGGAATTATTTTTGTAAAGAATATTATTTAATATAATTTTTTAACAGCGGATGTTGGGAATTTCCAAGAGATTATTATATAAAGAAATTCCTTAAATGTATAAGAAAGGTCACTGTATTTATTATAATTATATAAATAAATTCGTTATTATAACTTTAAACATGGATATTGAAAATTCTGCAGAGATTATATAAAGAAGAATGTTATATATTGTTTTATAATTTTTATTTTAGACTTCATTTGTTCATTTATTAACTATTTTCAATCAGGAATCTCTTTAATTTTCCTAATAATATTTTTAAATATTGGAAAATTTTATATATTTAAAAATATGTTTTAAAATACCTTTTCAAACACATCCCATATTTTTTCAAGTGTACCCTTTGTTGCGCTTCGTGCGTTTGTTGCGTGTTGCGGTGTTGTTGTTGTGGTTCAAGGTGAGTCGACACCAACAGCGATAACACCAACAACAACCACGACATCGACTACGACGCCTCGACGCATCTTTCAATCAGATATCCTCCGATTTTCCCGCCCACTTTTGCTGCCCCAGGAAGGGGGGGGCAACCCGTTGATTTCCCCCCCCAAAATTTTCCCACTGCCAAGGACTTTGCTTCGCTCTCTCTTTCCCTGCTTTTCTTATTTTTCCTTCGATTTTCCCCCCTTTTTCTGCCTTGGCTTTGGTCTGTTTATTTTGGCTGCGGGTTATTTTCTGCCTTCGTATTTTTCACTTAATAAAATTGTTTTCATTCGCCTCGACCGATGCCTTTAGTTAACTGCTTCTCGTCGTCTTCTTCTCGGCTTTTCAATATGTTTAAAAATAAACGTTGCCCTCTCGCTTGCAGCCGGAGTTTTCTTCCTTTATTACTTGTTCGCTGAGCTCCACGGCTATCGACACACTTTTTATCTGCCCTCGGCCTTTGTTGCCTTTCCTGCCTCAGTTTTTCCACCCAACGCTGGCTTTTCCTTGGTTTTATTATTTGCACTTTGTGCTGCTTTATTAGCAATTTTCTTAAGCAGTTTGCGGTCTCTCTTTCAGTGTATCACTTAGGCAGCTCAGACAAAACGCTGAAAGAAAATCTATAACAATCTTTCTACAAATATTTTCAAATGACAATAATTATTTTAGTAATAAAGCAATAAAAAATACTTTAAACATTTTCAATGACAAAGCTTTTCCTGAAGGACCTTAGGCCTTGATTGCTCCCCTTTTAATTCCATTAAAATTGTAATATCAACAAATAAAACCCAAAATTTATTAACAAAAGACCTTCTAGACTCAAACTCGTAAAAACTCACCAAATAATAAACAATCTTTATTTAGTTAAACCTATTTTATGGCTTTTACTTGCACTATCGCAATATTTTAATGATTTTATTTGATTCCGTTCAGTGTTTTCCGACTCCGAATCACGGAACTGCCTCCATCCTTCAATTTTGCTGATGAAACAAATATTTATTTCTAGGTCCGCACTTTTCTTGACTTTCCGCCGTGCTGCCCATTTCCTCGGATTGCTTCCGTTTTATTGCTCATTCTTTTTTCTTCCAAGGAAGAATGAGAAATGCTTTGTTGCATTTCCACCTTTGGTTTTTCTTTAATTAGTGCAGACCCACAAGTGATTTAGATTAGGAGGTGATAATTTGATGAGTCCCTTCCCTTGGCCCTGGGGCAAAGCTACGGTTTGAATACCTGAGAGTCCATTAGATTGATTAAATGCATTCGCCGGTCACCGCGGACTGTGGCATTTCCCGTGGCCATTCCCACGCATTGGCCAGATTTTCCCACGTAATAACAAACTTTGCTGCAATGGCAGTGCAGCTGTCACGACTGCGGTCCCGGTTGCCTCCGGATTCCTTGTCGCCCGGGGATTTGAATATTTCGGAAAATCATTTCCCAGCGCTATTTCCTTCATTGTCTTGTTCAGCTTGCAACGTTCGTGCAATCAATCAAAATGCGCCATGAAAAATAGATGGAAATGGTGGGAAGGCAGTGGGAAAACAAAAGGCAAGTGGGAAAACATGAAACTAACTTTTCCGGGCAGCCACAATAAAACATATGCTTTTACAGGGTCCTTGGAAATATTTGCCTTTTGAAGAAGGTATTAAAAGTCCTTTTTAAGGGACTTATCCTGTTATTGAAAAAGTCAATTATTAATAACAATTAAAGAGATTTAATTAATGTTGCATTAAGCTTACTATGGTTATTATTTCCATAATTGACAACTCCAATCGGGGTTTATATTTTGTTTTCATTTTTAATATATTTTTGAACTAACGAGAAATACTAAAATGAATTTATAATGAATGAAGGTATATTTTATTATATAGAAACTTCGTCAGGCAATTTATTGGAAATAATTAAATGTAATTAATAGATTTCAAAGTACCTTCTTTTGTTATAACTTACTTGTACTTTACAAATAAATAACTATCGTAAATATCATCAAATGAATAATTGCCGCTTGTTACTTGAACATTATTTAATTTTAAATGAATTTAAAAGGCACATAAAAGCCAATTTATTTGTAATATAATTATAATATAATTAATTGACAATTCAATGGTTGATTTCCTGGTGGCAACTTTAATTAAAACAACAAAACTCACTCAACTCTGGAAAAAATATTTACAACTCACCCATAATGACCATAATTAACGTATTTTTCAATTGTTTTTCGCTGATTTTAAGCCAGTTGTATTAAATTTACAGATTATATCATTAATTATCATGGCGCACCACAAATTAAGTAAATTGTTTCCAATTTAATTCATCTTCGATTGTTTATAGCCTTTGTGACATTTATGCCCCCAAAAGTATGCACTGAATATGCTGAAAATCTGAGAGGAGTTCAAAATTTAAGGCAACAATTTCTGGAAAGAGTGTTTGAATGGAACTTTATGACTCCAAAGGACTCAAAGGCTCCTCTCACTCCTGCTTCTTGCTCCCCTATTCCCATTGACGCCTGCATTTTGCCTCCAAATAGAACAAACAAAGCCAAGTCAGCGAATGCTGCGGATATGCATAGAAATCGAAGGAAATGGCAACAGGCAAGACAAACACTGAACAACACCCACACACAAGGAGCAGAGACAGACAGCTGAAAATGCTCGCAATCTATCACAACATACAAAATATGTTCCAAAAGATTTTCAATTTATTTTCTCTAAAACGATTTTCTCTGTTCCCCAACCAATGGCAGTGCATTCGATTGTTGTTGCTGGCAGCGAATGATGATGATGATGGTTTTGCAATGAGATGCTTTTGGCCAGGCTGAAATATACATAAGATATACACTGAAAAAGATGATATAAATAAGTTAAATAGAGTTATTTTTATATTATTTTGATATAAAATAAACTATATTTCAAGCTTAATTTATGAAACTTTTTTCTGAGAATAAATATTAATATTTTCTTATATTTATATCATTATTTTTTCCTCTGCATTGAACACAAAAATCAATAAAAATAAAGCTGATATGCGCCACCAACTGCAAGTCCCAGAGAAGTTGATCGCCACATGTGCCTCTCTAATTAGTTGTCTGTCTATCGAAGGGGAGGAGAAAAGCGGGTGGGGAAAATCGGCTGAGGTTGTAAGAAAAACAGGCGGCACAAAGAAACACTGATCCCGGAAGTGGGCGATGACATTTAAGCAGCAAGACAAGCGAACGAACAACTGCAGTTCGATTGCTAAATCGGTTTTGGTGACAGTTTATTCTAGGAACTTCTCCACTTCTTCGAACGGACAACAGGGCGTATGATTGATGCGGCACGCGTTCTCTTAATCAAGTCGCTAGTTAAAACTTTCTGGAAATCAAAACTAATTCCCCTATTTTACTACCCAAAACAAACTCACACATTAAAACTACTGCCAAATGAGAATCTTCATCCCATTTTAAATGCGCTCAACAGGGCGTATGATTGATATGCAACCCCTGGACTGAAGACTATTAGGCACAATCAGAAATGCACATAACCAGAGGACACAGAACATCCATAAAAATGTCACGTGGCGCTGTCTCCCACGACCATAAATCAACTGGCCATTAGCTGGGATCCAAGAAAAGTGGGAAAATTATTAATTTACACGAATTCTACACAAAATGCAGAAGGAAACCACTCGAACAGATCGTTAAATGCAAATTTCTAGTCCCTTTCTCTCCTCGTGCCATCGAAATAGATAATATTTCTGTCTCGCTTTTATGGCTGTCATCGTTTTGACGATCATTTTATGGGCACATTTCTAATGGAATCTATAGGATAGCCGTTGGCTGATGGATATTTCTGTGGGGCCGAAGACCAAGCAAACAATCAGATATTTATAGACAAGAAATTTATGTGAAAGCAATATAAATGGAAATCAATTTAAAAACAAAGAAGAAGTCAAGGACTGAGAATGAAAATTAAGTTACAGAAAATATAAACATTTTAAACGTTATTTCTTTATATTTATTCATATATTTTTTTGAGAAAAATAAAACCAGAAATGTGATATTTAATTTTGAAAGCATAAAATCATTAAGAATTATAAAAAACAAAAATCTACAATTCTCAACCAACAATATGCTTGAAATATGAATGTTTTTCTTTATAATCCCCACTTTTCTTTTACTTTTTATAATATATTTCACGTGCTGAAAAACATATATAAAAACATATCCAAAAATTGTGACTTTTTCATATGGCATAGATATTTTTGGAACATTTTCTTTAGCCATTACTCATTACACAAAAATTGATTCATTGATAGGCTTCTGTGGGCCCAAAGCTCATAATCCCTGAACTTGTTGTGCGCGGCCAATCGTCCGATTTCCCCTCCCCTCTGCCGCGGTTCAGGCCAAGACCCATCAACACACTTTGACAATAACAAATTCTATAAATATTCCGGCTCTCTCGGCTATATGTACTAGGCTTTTCTTTCTTTTCTTTTTGTTATTTTTTTTTTTGTGTGTGTTTTGGGAGGGCGACCCCAGACGAGGTGAAATTCTTCGGCAACATTTTCTGCTTTCCATTTGATGTTTCGCCTGCTCAGCAGCTCCTCGTCTTTTTGTTTGATTATTTAAATTATAACCTACATAATTTTAATGGCTTGGAAAGAAACATACAAACATACATATATATAAAATTAAATAATATTTATGGGGCGTAGACAGGCACATGGTCAGGCGAGCCAAACATTCCAAGATTGTGCAGAAATAAATGGCGGATGGTTGGTCGGGGGCCAAGGGAAATCCTGGGAAATTCTCTGCGCCCCATAACCATTATTTTCATTTAAGTACAGGCCAACTTATTTGATTTGGGCTTAAGTTATGGCTTTGTTGAATACAAGAACTTTGCCACCTTTAAGGTGGTTATTTTCTGCAATTTTTTACCTTTTCTTTTATATAATTTAAATAAGAAAATATCTATTTTAAAATATATTTTGTATATCTACAATTTTGGGTGATTTTTACCATTATTTTAGTAATAAATTGAATGAATCAAAAAGGCCAAAGGCCATTTCAAAAAGTCCATTCAAAACTCACCCAAGTTTACCTCGATAAACTCACCTTCTCCACGCCGAAATTGAAAATGATTTACCTTGAAAGCTGAAAGTGTGAATCAGGTGGGAATGAGACAGGCACACCCAAAAATAAAATAAATAAAAAATATAGGGAAAATAGAAGAAAATAGAAGCAAGAAGCAGCAACAGTTTGCTCACCTTTAGCTCTCTTTTTCGATTCGTTAGAAGCAGCAGCAGCAGGTGTGTCTGTGTGTTAAAGAGCCAATTATCGCAAGTCGAAGAGAGACACCTGAGAGTTTTCCGCCGAGAGTTTTCCTCCTCTGTGTGTGTGTGTGTGTGTGCGTGGAACACCTTCAGCGCGACAATGTCAATGATCATTTCTGACAGTGAGTGGATAATGGGGAGGTGGTGGACTGTGGGACGTGGGCGGCGTGCTGCCAAGAAAATAGAAACTCACCTTGACTCACCTCGTCAGTGGCTCTCAAACTGCCTTGATTTTCGCAGGTGATTTTTGCACTTTCCTTAGTTTTTTTTTTTGGTTTGCATTGGCGGGGTTAAAGCCCTCGGCGGAAAACCTTTGGCGCCTGCTGTCACCCACTCTCACATCGCTCCCTTCCTTTGCCGCCCATTTATTTTCCGCCTTTTGTTTGTAAACATCGATTGGAACAGGGAAAGCGGAAAATGCAGCCAGACTTCACAAGCTCTCAGCACTTCCCCACCTTTCCGCCGACAGCCCCTGTCGATGTTCGTCATTTATCTAGCCTGATTTTTACCATTTTTACGTGATTTGTATTTTTTTATGCACATAAAGGAATGTTTGTTGGGGGATTTGAATAAATAAAATCAGTCTTAAAAGTACTTAATTATAAGTATCTATTTAAATTATAAATATTAAACAGTTTTTAATCAATTTTTTCAATTTATTTCATTTATTTTTATTCTCTGTTAAGTAGAAAGTTCAATAAATTCATTATTTAAATACAAATATAAATAAAATATATTTACATTAATATATTATGCATTTATTTTATAATATTTAAAGTAAAACAATCCACTAAAACATTTTAATTCCAAGAAACATAATTTTCTCAGAAGCTAAACATTTTAATTAATATTTCAAAGGTTTATTTTTCAAGAAAAACAAATCGCAGCTCATTGAAACAATACATTTTTAAGTGAAACAAGTTCAATAATATTTTTAAATTAATAATTCCTTAACATATAATCACCATCCCATTAATCACAATATTTTTCCAGTGTATTTTATTCTCTCTCCTTTTTTGCGCTGCATTTGCATCTGCGATTTTTACATCAACATGCTGCAAATCCAGCTACGAATTGGAAATTCAAAAATCATTTCACTGCATATTGATTCACTACACACCCAAACACACACACACACACAGATACCCCCACACATGTGCAGCCTCCTTGGGCTATAAATAATATTTTATTTTCTTGCTTTTTTGGGTGGAAATATCCGACTGCGCGTTATTTTTAGCAGGCGTTGTGCCTACAAATCGTTTGTTGTTGTTTATTTTTAATGCCCCAGCTGGAACAGCAATGGCCCAGAGGGGCGTGGCCAAAGGCGGGGCGAGGGATGCTGAAACTTTTTTGGAAAAAGAAAGGAAAACTTTTGGCCGGGGGAAACACAAAAAAAGAGAAAAAAAATGAAAGCCGAAACAATTAATTACACGGGTAAAAGGACAGCTGGGTATACGTTTTCGGAGATAAACCCTCCGTTAAGATACCAACCTTTTCAGCTTAGCCCCGAAAAAGACCCAATCAATGCAATTTAAATTAAATGAAAATTTGTTGTACGTATAATTAAAAGCAAACAAATCATTAGCAGAGATTTGGCAAGAGTTGCGCTTTTTGGTTGGCTTCCGCGATTCGGCTGAGCACAAACTACGCCATTTGTCCACGAATTTTCGGGTCTAAAATTAAGCAGCCAGGAAAACGCAATATGCACGCGACAAGGATGATGGAAAATCTATGGGGTTGACTGATTAATACAGAAATATTCAAAACAAAAGGTGATCGGCGGGCGAAACAAAGGCGTCAACAAAGACGCCGAAGTAAGATTCAATCCAGCGGGGTTATTCCCCAATCAGTTGGCCAACGAAGGCAGTCGCATCCACACACCGGGATCGAGGCGGCCAAAAACTCAACAAATTTCGATTTGGAAATCACATATTTTGAGTGTGCGAATTTTCACAATTTTTCGTAATTTATTTTTCGTGTTTGCCTGACGCGTTCACCTGTTTTGCCAAGTTCGCGAATAGAAAGAGAGGGATAGAAACTAAAAGAGAGAGAGAGAAAGGCAGAATGTTGAATACAAACTGTCATATTACGCATACGTATCGCATCGTTACGCATACGCACCGTTGACAAGAGCCGCCACCAAAGGGTGGTGGCAAGTGGTGGTCGCAAAAAGCATAAAAAAATTATAATAAAAAAAAAACAAAAAGTGAAGGCAAAATGGCAACACACACACACACAAGACTATAGCATAAGAGAGTGTGTTTCTTATTCAGTTTTGCAGACGTCGACGACGTTGAGGATGATGATGAGCGAATTGCGGAATTTTTCAGCTCCCCGCGGCCACATTAAGTGTTGATTGTGTGCGCCGCTCTATTAGCTGGCTCTCATTTTTCCCGCATTTTCCCCCCCTTGTCGGCTGAATTTTCCACTTATTTCTGCCCGCAGCGACCAGCGAAAATTTTCTCGAACCAACTCAGTTCGTTCGACGCGCGTCTGCGGCTGAGGCTGGCTGAAAAACTGCGACCGACCAAATGTTTTGTTCCACACACAACCGACTTTGCATGCGAGCGATCCTCTGGGCCAAATCCAGCCAATAATAATGCCATCTAATACCCCCTGACAAGCCAGACACGGGGCGGCCACGCGCTATCAATGCAAATCGAAGCCGAAAACAAAAAACAGGCACACGCAAAAATAACACACACAAAACCAACCCACAAAACAAAAAAAAACAGAAAACAAAAACCAAAAAGTGTAAAATGCCACAAAAACATGAAAACCAAAATTCAACAAATAATAATTCACAACCTGCACACCTGCAAAAACTACACACAAAACAACAAACAACAACAACAACAACAGCCTTAGTGATACCTAAAAATTCAATACAATTCCAATGCAAACACAAAAGATATTCAAAGTGCATTAAAATGCATTCATCACAAAAACTGACACAAAAATTTAAGACCCGCTGAACACAATTCGAACAATTAAAATGCAGAATAAAAACACCTCTTTCACCTCTTTCAATAGCCATGAATTTAACATGGCTGACAAATAAAAACAATGGCCACAAAAACAATTTAATTCCAACAAACTTTTCGCACTCAGACAAGTTTTCGTTTCACTTTTCATTTGCTGTGCATTTTTGAGCCACTTCACTTCTTCTCTTTTATTATATCAAAAACCCAAAAAAGGATACATTTCTACCACAAAAACTGTGAACAAATTTAACCCCAAGGATTATTGCTTTTCAGATTTAAATTTTTGGGGGTTGTAAATTGGATTTTAAAAGCCCATTTTCTTGCTTAACATTTTTTGGGTGAATCACAAATGCACAGAAAACAATTATAAAGGTCATGTGATATTTATGGATATTTTTTTTATGAGGCATTTTGAAATGGAAAATATGTTTTTCCACGACTACGGCTATAATTTTTGCTTTATTATCTTTATAAATAATATATTTTAGGGTATATAATTTTTAATATATAAAAAGAGTAAAAAGTAGTACGTATTTTTTATAATTAACTAAACACAAACAAAACAAAATGTTTATAAATCTTTTAAATATATATTCCTAAATATTAAAGCGATTGCAGTTAAAATAAAGTAAAATAAAATAAAAGTTATCAAAAAGAAATTATATAATAAAAATCCTCTATCAAAGTTTAGAAATATAATTCTTAAACCCTTCAAAAACCTCTCTAAAAATTACAAAATTTTTCTCTGCATCCTTTTTTCATTTGCTTGTCGATTTGGCTTTTGAAAATTTCTTTCCATCATTCCAAAATTGAGGAAGTAATTTGCTTAATTATAGACAAAAGTTTTCACTCAACAAACCCACGAATATGGTTGCCAAAGAAAAAAGGATAAAACCCCCGAGGGGGGAGGGAGATTTTAATACAGCGAAAGCTTTCTCCATAATTCATGAATGTCAAATTCGTATTTAATTTATGGATAATCCCCTCACCCCCCCTGGGCCACACTCTGTGGGATTTATAAGTCCATAAATCTGCGTCCATTGCCGTTTATTTACAAATAATTACAGAATTTAATTGCCGGCCAAAAACTTTGGCGCACAAATTTGCACTCGAAATTCAAAGTGTTGGTATAGCAATCGCTTTTGTTGTTATTGTTGTTTTTGGTGAACGAGTTTAATTAATTATTGCCAAGAATTTTCACTTTTCGGGGCAGCTGCAGCCATAAATTTGCACCGGAGAAAAGCGAGCGAAAAGCATAACAAATCCAGTGGTCGAAATACATAAATAAATAATAAATAATAGTTTATTAATATTTCTGTGCAGATATCCAAATGAAAATTCATATGTGTTTCCAGTGAAAATGAGCAAAAGACATTCGTGAATCACTCAAGAAATTTTCAAGAAAATTATAGCAAAATATTTGTGAAGCAAAAAGTGAGAGAAAATAAAAAATTAATGCAAAGTATTCGGGGCTAAAAGGATTACAGCACACTCAGGCCGCACAACACACTCAACACACACACTTCGCCATGGCAGACACTGCCAAGGACAATGACGTCATCGAGGGGGCGGGAGATGAGGTGGAGGAGGAGCTAGAAGAGGAGACAACCACCACCACGACAACGACTAAGAAAACCTCGCAGTGGCGCAAAACCCGCTCCACCAAGGTACGGCAACGTAAAGTGGAAAATTGGGTGGAAATTCGTTGGGGAAATTCGTCGTTCGCTCGCCCCCGCTCGCCTGTCAAACTGACAAATGCCCCGACGGATTGAAAGTTCCACTCATCGTTGATATATTTTCTTCTTTTTTCCCTGATTTTTCTTTTTGAGCAAGCGACAGTTCGTCTTTCGCCAGAAAAAAAATTAAAAAACATGGAAAACAAGTGTAGAAAAACAAAGACATTAAATTTGTAGGTTTATGGAGAGTTTTCTTTATTATTTAAATAGGTTAAGGGAATTATTAGCATATTTTAAGGGAGTATTTTCAGAATATTATTAACAGAACCTAAAGAACTTCCTCTATGTTAACTTTTATTCAATATTCTTTATTACTTTTATTAAGATTCACCTCACAGGATAACAGAAACTCCATAAAAACCCCCAAAACACACATGTTCCTGTGATGTTCCTTTCAGTTTATTCATCGATGGCTAATTAACTGAAACATTTAGTGGCGCTTTTGCGCATGGCTGAGCCTCTGAAAATAAACAAAAACCAAGACACATTAATCACCATCGAAGGCACTGAGGTCCTGCCAACTTCTCGCCCTAATGTATGCACATACTTTCGGGGGAAGTAAACCAGGGACCAGGAACTGCTGGACCACTAAAAGGGTTCCAAACTTGAAACGGGCGGGAGGGGGTTGGTAGTGAGAGAAAGCATTTCCAGGTCGCTGAGTTCGCTGAGGGTTAAAGGAATCCCTCCCACTGGAGGGATAATCACTGAGAACGGGCCAGCCCACAATTGCCACTTTGATTGTAGTCAGCCACATGGGACCCAATCTGGTGGTTTCGCTTGCTTTCCTTCGGGGCCCCAAGTCTGGACGCATAAATTACTTAGAGTTTGAAGGAAGCAGGAGGAGCAGGAGGAGGAGCTGGAGGGAGTTGCGGTAATTCCTGGGGATGCAACAGCTACTTAGATGTAAGAGATCCTGGCGCACCTGTCGCTCCTGCTGCCGAAGAAGCAATCAATCAAGCTGTAAAGTATTTATTAAACGATATTATGAGGTTTACCTTGGCCCAGGGATAAAATGCAGAAAATTGAAGAGGGAAAATCCGACATATACAATCCTCCCCCCCTTAAACACACACTCACAGGAAAATGTAGAAGGTGGATGCGAAGGTGGTGGCTTACATATTTTTTTTAATAGCTTCATTGTTTCGCTTAACAGGATTTCATTTCACTTAATGTACCAACACTCTTGTGTGTGTTCTTGCTATCACACCTACACCTCTCCAAAGGGGGTCCTCGAGGAGGTCCTCAGGCTGGAGGGGAGTGCCACATCTCACACCCCCCTCCTTCGTTCACCTTTCATTGTTTGGCGCCCGGCCTGCTTGTTTTGCCTTTGCCCAACGGCATTTTGGCACTGCCTTTCTCAAATCAGCAAAAAAAAAAGGAAAACATGGGGGAAAGGAAAAGGAAAAGCGGAGGAAAAAATAAAAAGCAAAGGATGAAAGCAAAAATAACATTCTCCGACTGACTCCAGCTGGCACAGAGCAGAGTCCTATATATGAGCATTCCAGCGGACTAACATTTATAAATGCACTTTAAAAAAGGATAACTTCCTCATAAAAGCCTCTCCTTTAGATCGAAATTTGTTTAATTTATAAAATTAAGAAATTTTAAACAAATATATGATTTTTATAATTTTAAATTATAGAAATAACATATTTTTGTATCAAACTAGTTTTAAAGTCTACTTTTATTGACTTTACTAAAGAACTATTAAGATTTCTTCAGGAAAAACTAAACAATTTCCGAGATTCTTTGATATATAAATCACTTATTTTTTATTTCTTTACTTAATGAATAATTTCTCCTACTGGCTCTGAATTTTTTCTCACTGCACATCCTGAATAGTTGACTTTTTATCCGCAGGTTTTCATGGCAGGCAGCAATCAAGGCACAACAATAACAACGGCAACAGCAATCCCCACACACACACACACACTTCCGCTCTGTCGCTCTCTGACTTTTCCTTCCTCTGTTTTTTTTTTTTGTTGTTGTGCCGCTCCGCTTTTCACCTTTTTCCTTGCTTTCATCTATGGGTTTTCCTCTAGCCAGGCGAAGTTTATCAGGAAAATGGTAGTGCAGGGCAGTCAATGCAGTCTGCGGATCGATTCAGGAGTTTCGAGCCATTAAAAAAAAATGCAGTAAATAGGAAGTCGCAAAAGAAGTGCCAGCAATGAAATCCGGGATGAGAAGGTTGCAGGATACAAATATCCGATATGGCAAGCCATCAGAGACTTTAAATGGGATTTTTCGAATGAGTTTACTTTGGGAAGTTGTCAGGTAGACTTTAAATTGTGGTTCTGTGATTTGTTTTGCGGAAATGCAATTGTTTATGTTTATGTTTATGTTTATGTTTATGTTTTTTATATGCAATTGTGGCAGCTTCTTTTATATACTTTGAAATATAATTTCTTCAAGGATTGATACATTTATGGGTACAAGGTTTTCTCTAATAATTTAAAAGCTAAAATAAAACGTAATGCATTTTTCTGACTGAATTATAAAATGTATTCCCTTACTTGCCTTAAAGTTCTAATTTTTAGATTGGTTTTGCAAAAATTCAATTTAAGATTATTTATTTAAAATAGAAACATAGAAATCTCGTTAGCTTTTTTATAAAATATGGGATATAATACCTTTAAAGATTAATATTTTTGTAGAAGAGAGATTTTCTTGTAAAATTTGTAACAATATATTAAAGTTATTTACATTTTTTCGTCAGTTCTTTAATAAAACTTTGCTTAGTTCTAACTGTACTTAAAAAGTGAAATTAAAATATATTTTATTTTATAAAACCTCAAGTATTGTTTAACTTTTTATAGCCTTAAATCTTTAAGCTCCTTCATTAGTAGATCCTTCAAATTCCTTAAACAGCTGGTTGCATTTTACAATCGTTTACATATTTCATTGAATTAAATTTTAATTGATTTAGCAGAAGGCGTTTTAAGTTCGCATTTCCAGCACTTCCCACTTGTTTTCTTACTAACAGTTTCCCAGCTGCTTCCACCAGTGACTGGCCTGGCCTCCTCCTTCCCCCGCACACTTTCCTTTTGCGGCTCAGTTTTCCACTTTAGCTTGAATTTCCCGTTGTTCCCGTTGTCTTCCCTGCTGCTGTGCTGTTTGTGTTAATTTCTTTAACAGTTTCTTGTTCTTCGTTTTATGGGTTTTGACGCGACGTCCCCCCTCCCTTTTCCCTTTCCCGGGAAAACTCGGCTCTTTCCAGTCACCTCGTAAACTGTTGGACAGGGAATTTTTATCTTTTAATTAAAAGTGATGCGACTTTTCCAGTAAAAAAAAAAACACACAAACACAGACAGGGGGAAAGAGTCCTGTATCCAGGACCTGTCCCACTTTTCCACCTGCTCGTCCTCATACGTATGTAGGTGAGCGTTAATTAAGTATTTTACGATTGTTTCTCATGTGTAGCAGGGGTTCTGCGCGGAGTACTGAGAGAAACCAGTATGGAAATCCCTGGCAATTTTGTTTTATTGGCCGACTCTAATATATAAATGTTTATATATGCAATAAAATAAATTATATGTTCTTCAAGTGGCTGAGAGAGCATGGCGGCAGCTGCTTTTCACTCATTTTGCGCAATTAACTTGGTCAGAAGAGGCAACAAAGGGGCCCGGGATCATTAGGGTTCAGTCAAGAGGCTAATTGACTTTGAGCTGGCCTGGCCTTTACTTTCCAGAGGAAGGGTGGTTTTCAATTGGGGCCAAAGCAGAAATATAAAAAAAAAAAAAGAAAATCAGATAATAAAATATTTTTTTAAATTGATTTAAATCCTCAGATCTAATGTTCTGCTGAACATTTCACAAAATGTGTCACTTCATTCGTAAATATTGCGCTTTTTCTGCGTTTATTCACATGGCCAGTTGTGTTATTGTTTTCGTTTTCTGCGTATATTTCCATGTCATTATATATGCAGAATATAAATTGGTTTAATTTGAATAAACAGTTGAGAGAGGCGCAATATCTAGGGACATTAAATATATATAAAATGTACATTAATTTGCAAGAGTTGTTTGCTTTGTATAAGTCCTGTACGGCTGAATTACGTTTTATTCTAAATGAATATATATAGTAGAGAGTGTAGAATTAATCCCAGTGATTAATTAGAGGTTACTTATATTATTTTGAGTGTATAAATATTTACTTATTTCATTTTGAGTGAGTTTCTGCCATTTAAATATTTTATTTAATTGAGAAACTCTTGAAGAACTTTAATATAGGTAAATAAATTCCTTAATTTGCTTTGAAAATTCTTTATTTAATACTTTTTTTAACATAAATCATTTTATTAGCATTACTTTTAATTATTCAATTATCTTTGGTATTTTGTATTTAGCAGAACTTTTGCTTGCCACAATTTAAACTATTTTTAGGTATAGATTAATAGCTACTTATCGTTTTGAATTATTTATTTATGTCTTGTGGGTATATTGTATATATTTATACTCATATATATATGTTGCCTACTTATCTATAAAATCATAAATAATCAACAAATTCTCTTTTTCTTTTCATTTCTCTTTGCAGGTAAGCAAATTTACAAATTCAACTCTTGATTTTCGTACTTTCCTGAGTAAGTTGCTTCAAACATCCTAAACTTAATATATTTATATCAGGGACCGTAATCATTATAAGTTTTATTGAAAAACTTAAATTGTAATGATTATTTTTAGATTTTTTTTCTAGTCTTCAAAAATAATCATTAGGCTTGAGTGAAAAATATTGAATTCAAAAATAATGATTATTCATGATTTTTATTTTTTTTGCTCAAAGTAAAACTCAAAACCGAATCACGGGTTCCGGATAAGACTTTTTACCAATATTATTTCATATTCTTGTATGATGACCGTAGGGCTACTCCCCGTACCAAAAAAAAAAGGCTATGAAGGCGAGGAAGATGGGAAGGAGCATTTTGATGATGAAGGGATGCTTAAGAATTTAAAACTGCATTCAGTAAAATCTATAAAATGTGCGGCGCACACCCTCCAACTCGCTGTCAAAGACTTTTTACAGCGCCTTGAATCTGTCGATTTTATGCAACATAGCGGACGATTCACTAGCCAAATTACTTTTTGTAAAATTAAATAATAATTATTAACTATAAAATATTGCACCAAAGGCCAAAACCAATTCTTAAGTTCAATATTTTGGTACGGTGGGTAGCTTTACGGTCGCCATACAAGAATATGAAATAATATTGGTAAAAAGTCTCATACGGAGCCCGTGATTTGGTTTTGAGTTTTATTTTGAACAAAAAAAATAAAAATCATGAATAATCATTATTTTTGAATTCTATTTTTTTGATCAAGCCTAATGATTATTTTTGACAACAAACTGTCTTGATTTTTATATTTCAAAAATAAAAATAATCATTATTTACGGTCCCTGATTTATATAAAACATATAACATGGCTCCCTTACACTCCTTAATCAAAGGGAAATATTTCAAATATTTCCAACTATACACACTTTTTGGTGTTGGCCAAGTTAACACACAGCTGAGAAATGGGGAGAAAAGAGCGAGCTGTTCGAAAATAACACACAGATACTTGTACCTATATCTACACCACACATCAGCGTGTGTGGTTGTGCATGAACAAGCAGTTATAAATAATTTCTGGCAAAAAATCAGCAACTTTTTCCGTTGATCTCCAAGTATAGAGCGTTGGCAGGCTGCCAAAGCGAATTGCGCATACGCCGTGTGGTCCATTCGTATTTCAATAAAATAGTGTGTGTTAGTGTGTATGTTTTTTTATAGTATAGATTTGTCTTTGTATTATTATTCACTCTTTTGCTCACTCTGAGAATTCTTCTCTGGAGAAAAGTCTCTTTAAAGGCAAAATTTAAGGGAATTTTCATAAACTTTTAACTCTTTTGTTTGCTGGTTTATTTTCTTAAAAAATATATATATATATATTTAAGCAAAGGTCAGGGAGGGTGGCAGGTGGGGGCTGTCCCTGCTGCCAAATTGTTTGTCAGCTTCTCACATTTTCACATCGCATTTTCATCACATTTGTTTTTCCTCGCCCGGCAGCGGCTGTTGATTTTCTCACTGATTCTGTGTTGTGGCATGGCTCATTAATTTGCGTCTAATTAGTTTTGATTTTCGTTTGTCAATTGGTTGGAACAAGGACTCGTTTTGCCTCCCCACCCCTCCCCTCTGTATGCTTTCTTTTTTGCGAACTTTCCACAGTTTCCTCAGCTGACTTGACTTTGGCCAAGAACTTGTCGCTGTATGGCACAGATCAAAGAACACAAAATAAATACAAAATAAATAATAAATAAATATTAAATAAATACCAAAAGTTGTTGTTTGCTTTGTTTTTTTTTGTTGCACTCATAACGTCACTTGTGAACCTTCGACAGCTGTCGGCCAATGCCAAGTGAAAAATTGACTGTCGGGAGGCGGCTTTAAGCGATTTCCGATGCCAGATAGCGCTATATGTTTTTAAATCAATTTTATTTCTGATGTAAAGCTTTAAAATAAATTCCCTATTTATGTGCACAGAGAAAAAATGAGAGAAAAAAGTGGTTTTAAAGGGAGTTTCTATTAAACATATATTTTAATCATATTTAAATGAAAGAAAGTATTTAGTTTTCCAATAAAATTACCCCCTTTTTAATGGTAAATAGTAAAGTTAAATTTAATGTTTTCTCTGTACATTTTCTTTCTGTTCAATTTCGCATTTATTTCATTTCATTTGTTGACCAAATTTGGTCAAGGCGCTGTTCATTGTAATGCAATAAAATTCAGCAAACGAGAGCAGCAATAACAATAACAAAAATCCATTTCGGAGGCATTTTCCTTTTCCCGCAGCTTCTGTTTTTGTTGCTCATCATGGCCGTTGCTCCTCTGAAAGCTCAGACATCTTGGCATGCAATAAAAACAAGCCCCAGTGGCACAGAGAAAATGCAGCAGTCCCAAAGAAAATGTGGTAGGGGGAGTGGTTCTCAAGCTTGTTGCATGCTGAAGGAAGGAGGCTGCTGCCGGCAGCTTTTTCCTTTTTATTTTTTCTGCATTCTGGCCGAGAGCCAAAAGTTTTGTCCGAGGACCCAGTGACATGACAAGCGATTTCCACCCTTTTTGCAACCCCATCCGCCGCCCAACTAAATGGCTGAAATAATGTATTCATTTCTTCTCATGCCAATTGCCCAAAATGCCATTTAACACTTCCTCGAGGGGACAGCAGAGAATATACGGAATGGGAACGTTAATGGACTGGTCACTCAATGCGTCCGAAATGGCAAAGCCCAAGGGGTTAAGACACCGAGAGGGAGGAGGGTGAGCCAAGTTGTTACCCCAATTATGGATGCCAGCAATGTTAATGTTGAAAATTCTGAGAGGGAATCCGAGATGATCCTGCGGTTCGGTTGCATTTCAAATGAGTTGCAGCATTCTCGAAACCTTCTTGTTAATTATTCAAAATGCAATTCATTTAGTCACCTGTTTTGTGTCCATTTTAAATTGGTTTAATTTGTCTTTATGGAGATTTTCTTGGTTATTTAATTGAATTGTTTGTGAGAATTCCTTGTTATTCTTTGTTATTTCTTTGAATTTTATTATCAATTAATGCTTAAAGCTCTTTAAATTAAATAAAATTGTTGCAAACTTCAAAAACTTAAAATTTCAAGTGTAATTATGATATAATTTACATTAATCCCTTAATTTTCACTATACAATTACCTTTACTCCCCCAAATAAAACTCATTTAACTTGCTCCTTTTTTGCCAAAGAACATTTATTTTTGGTTTATTTAATTTTAAATTTTTCGCTTCGATTTCTTTCGATTTCATTGTTCAGATCTAGCTACAAGTTCGATACAATTTTGGGGGCTGCTTAGCACTTATCAATCGTTGACTAACTCTATTATTGTTCGAATGTATATATCATATATCTAAGTATGTATAGTAGAGTATATAACCGTACTCGTAAAATGTTCCTCTATTTGTAGATTCTTTATGTATTGTAAAACTTTATAATTTTCGATTAATACATTTTGATTCTTCTTCAGTGTCTGCAGTGTTTATTTTTTGTGTCAGTGTTGGTGTAATGGTTGCCAGTTTAAACTTCAATTTAAATTTAAGCGAAGCCCCTCGAAAACTCTCGGCAAACTTGGCCCACATCCGCTTAGAGCTTTGAGCGTTTTGATGAAACTTTAATTTCCATTTGGACACACTGACAGCAATCAAGTTAAACCGCCCCGGCAAGAGTTAAATACGCCGGGGTTTTTCCGCCCTTTTTCCAGGCCCCCACACACATTTTCGCATTTTCCCGGCCCATTGTAAAGTTTCAATGCTCGCCGTCGAACGGGGTCAAGTGTTCAAGTGTGTTTTCCACTCGAGGACTCGAGTCCTGAAGTCCTGCAACAGCGGCAGTAACAGCTCAAAAGAAAACAATAAAACGCTGCGGCGTGCCAAAATGAAAAACAACCGAAAAATATGAAAGCCGACAAAAAAAAACCAAGAAAACAAAGTACAAGTAGAAAGAAAAACACCCGTGAACAAAACGCAACCCAAAAAGGCCTCGAGTGCGGGCTAGAAATCAATATAAAAAAAATACAAACAACAAAATAAAATACAAAAAAATAAAGAAACCCAAGAGTCTGCCACGCCCTCAGTACTTTAGCAAATTTTCCGAATTAAAGTCTCGCCATAAAGCAGGCAATGAAAATTGCCAGAAGCTTAATGAAAATTTCTCGGTGTCACATTCAATCAATTACTGCAACAATATGTCCAATATTCCGGCTATCAACTGAGAGATTTAATTTTAAATTTTGTAAGAGAAAAAAAAGAAACACAATAAAACTTTTAAATCCAGTAGAAAAATGCTGACAACATTTAATGAAAGCCAAACAAAGGAGTGGCAAAAGCTATGTCGGAGGGACGATGCAAAAAATTATGAAATTAATTCGCTCATTTTCCGGAGCATCCTTTTGGCAACTGGCAAACTCCGCGCTGAATTCCTTAGGTTCCTGCTGTTTCAGGGGGATTTTTCAGTGGTTTTTCCTTTGCTTTACCCTTGGCAACGTGTCGCCGGTGGTTTATTGTTGCTTCAAAAACTTTCTTTGCGTGAGTCTCAGCCCCAAGTGGGTGCAGATGAAGAAAAATATATTATAAAAATAGGAAAAAAAAGGAAAAAGATTCATAAATAATATAAAAATTAAAAAATAATTAATCATTTGTAAAACTAGCCTTGATAAATGCTTAAATGTTTAAAAGTTTATCACATTATTTTGTGGTTTTATTCGTAATCAGAACTTGTTTATGCGTAACTAAGTTTTGATATATTTTCTTGGAAGATTCATGGTTATACTTATAGAGTATTTAAGAAACTGTAATTTAAAGTAATTATAGATTTAATTTAATAAACTTTGTTTATTTAACTTACAAACTTAATAAACAAAGAAACCACTTTGATATGAAAGACCTTCTAAATTAATTATTTAAATAAATTTCTCTCCATGTTTGTGGCTGTTCCGGGGTGTTTGGTGTGTAGTGAGGTGTGCTGTGTGTGGTGTGTGCTGTGTGTGGTGTGTGGTGTGCGTTGTGTGTATGTTGTGCACTCCCAAGACTACCGTTACTAATTAGCGCGCAACCTAGTTTAACAGTTCTTCGAGGGTTTATCTTCCTCCAGCGGTGATCTACCCTCCCGTCCTTTTTGATCTCCGCCCCTGCCCCCATTTTCCGTGCCGTCATTTCCCACGGCTTTTCCCACTTTTCCCGCTCATCTGAGAGTTGAACCCAGTTGAGTTCCTCTTCTTATTAAATAGAAACCGCCGCGGCTTGACTTGTAGCCGCCTTTGTAGCTTTTGTAGCGTCTTCATTTGGGCCACCAGCTCATAGCTTCTTTTTTGCTGTCCTTACAGTGGTTACACTGAACGAAAACTATACTAGTTTAGGCCTCATATAATTGGGCTATTTTGTATTATTTAAGGTTTTTAATTCTGCTTTTATATTTTGATTTGTGTAAAGGTTTTTGGATGAGAACTTCAGATGAGATGTAAAGTTGTTTTGATTTTTAAGAACATATTCCTAATGAATGCCTTAGCTTTTATGTTTGATTATTCTCTGATTATTTAGCTGTCCTTTTGAAACTGTTTTCTCTTGAATATTTCTGTGTTATATATGTGTGATTTTTTTTTCAGTGTAAATATATACTGTTGGCTCCTTTCTATACAAATATAATTTCATTGCGCTCCGCTTTTTGGGGCGACGGCTGGCGCTGGAAGGCGTAAACGTTGACGATTAACTGCGCCATGAAAATGAAGCAAAATAAAACGATTAGAACTAAATACAGAAAGATATCGCGCAGCATTGCTCCCTCGCTCTGTCTGTCTCCTTTACTCCAGACTCCGGAAAACTCCAGATTCCGTTTCCGTTTCAGATCCAGATGTCATGGCTCCGCCGCTGTTGCCGCTTCTCCTGCCGTGACTTTTCCGGCTGCCCGTCTCATTGCCTCATTACGGCCGTGCAAATGGGAAATGGGGGGAAAACGGAGTTGGGGGGATTATTTAGAGGCGGGGAGACCAGCTGCAATGAAAGGCGGAAAAGCAAAGAGAGAAAGTGGGGGAAACGTGAGTGAAAAGCAGATGGAAATAACGTGCAGATTATTCATATCCCTCCAACACGCACACAAAGGCCAAAAAAAAAAAAGCGAAAATTCCAAATAAGAGGAAAACATATCATGGAAATGATGCTAGTTGAAAGTTAGGAAAACTGCTAATACCCTTAATAATAGTCTTTAATTTTTTCATTGTATTTATTCATTTTTGAAATTAAGATAAAGTTTCTTATAAAACAAAAGAATTTAAACTCATTTATGGCAATTTTTTTAAATGTTTTCTTATCTTTGCATAAATTTATTAAGTTGAAAGACAGCTCTGAAGATATTCCCTTAACAAAAAAGGTATTTTATATAAATTTAATTCCTATTAAATGTTATAGTTAAAAGTTTATACCTCAAAGACTTTGTATAATTGAACAAGATACTTAAAAAACTATCTATTACTTCAATTTCACTATCCTTAAACCAGATACATTCAAAGACATTGTATAATTGAACAGTTTCCTTTGAAAAAATTATTTCTTGCTTAAATTTCCCTGCCTTTTGACTAGATATATTCCCCCAGATAAAGTTAATTATGATCACAACTGCTTATTTTCACCACTGAATGGCCAGTTTCCCTGGCAACACAGCCATAAAACCCTCATGGACTGCCAACAAATTGCAAATAAAAATAAGAAATATAAGAAATATGTATTTAATGTGGCGTATTCACTGCAGTGATTTATCAAAATTATGCCAACAAGGTTACAAGAGAAAAGAAAAAAGGGAGAAAAAGGGAAAACCCAGAGGCAGAAGCAGACCGAGAAGAAGATAAAGACGCTGCCTGGACAAAGGATTATCTCTGGCCAGCAAGAAATCCCGGTTGCCTCGGTTGCTGCCTCGTGTGTGTCCTTCTACCCAGGCTGCCAGCGGATCTGAATCTTCCATTTATCCTCCCTGCTGGCAACATGAAAACTTCTCGCCTTGAATTTTTATCACCAGCAGCACAAAAAGAGTGAGGAAAAGGGGAAAGTCTCGCGACACAGAACACAAATTACGCATACGCCGCGTCAGCCCAAGATGCAAGGCACATCCAGAGCACGCCCACAGTAGCACGGATATGTTGCACAATTGCATTCCATGTTGCCAGATGCTGCAGATGTTCTTTTACCCTCTTGTTCCCCCCTTGCTTTGTGCTTTGTTGCACATTCACTCTGCATGTTGGCCAATATGTTTTATGTTGGCCAAAAACAATGCAGCTCCGAGCTCGGTGAGGGAAATGGAAATTAAACAAATGAAATTTAAGCTGAATATGACGACTGAGCAACCACAAAGGGAATTAGATTCCCGGATTTAACGTGCCACACACACCGAAATGCATGCCACTCGACCTGACCCCCTTTTTGGAGGGGAAAGGCAAGCCCCTCGAATTTCCACGGCCGCCTGCCTTCCAACTGAATCCACTCGAAAGGCTCTCAATTAGTGGGTAAATAATTTAAACGAATGCCACGGCAGTTGGGGGAAAAAAATTAAGCAAAGACTGAAAAATAAATCTCTTAAAAAGAGATTAAGTTGGGGAGAAACTTTGTTAAATCCCAAAAGGTTTCTTAAATGGGTTTTTCAATCAAAGAATTCATTTGGAAACTTTATAAATTTCTAAAGAAACTTAATCTTAGTAAGAATTGCTATATTATTCTCACAGTGTAAGCCCCTTTTAAGCGTTTTCAACTAACAAAAAACAGGGCGTTGGGGTCAGCTAGCTGCAACTCGGCTCTGCAAACGGATTAAAAAGCGAGCTGCCAACTGCAATCAGCAGGCGCATCCGGAATCAGGCGACCTGAAACGGACATCAGGCCAGGGAATCCTATTTGGATTTGGTTTATTTTCACGCCCTCCTGAACCCTGAACTCCTCGCAGGGGTCGCCTCGCATTCAATTAAACGCTTATCGCGGCCCTAGCACTCGCTGAATAAGTTTTCCGGAGCTCCCCCTTGGCCCTTCCCTAGAAAAACAATTTTCAAAGGCCACATTCCACGGCTCGCACATCATTAGGCCGAGTTTTTTGGAAAAGGCAAGCAGTTGCTGGGGGGAAAACTCGGACTAGAAACAAAGCGAAGCGCATCAAAGATTATGAAACTCATTAAAAAAGTTTCCTTTTTGGCGGGGCAACAAATCTAACAAGCTGAGAAATGTGACGCAGCTGCCATGCCCCCGCCTCAAACGCCTCAAACTTAAGGTCAATACAGCAACAGCAACAACACAAAAATGGCAAAAGGAATCCTTATTCAAGGGGGGGTAAGGACTTCTAGGGAGGAGGACATCCAGTAAGTAGGCAATAGCCTCCACTGGGATTTGTTTTGTTTTTTTTTCTTCACTTAAGCTGTTTATTTTTAGCTCTCAGTGTGCAACAAAAAAAGAGGAAATAGTGATAAAATAAATAGCTTACTCATAGTTAGAGGCGAAATATTAGAAACAGCATGAAAAACTATCAATTTAATAGGTTTTTTTTATAAAGTAAAAAGTACTAAAAGGGAAATTAATTTGTGAATAAAATCTGCAGATGAAGACAAGTTTATGAACGCAAAAAAAAGGACATATAAAAACAAGCAATAATTATTTGCATAATTTAATTGAAATTTAAAGCTATTGTTAGCTTAGTTTGATATTTTTTTATATATTTAAAGATATTATATAAATATGTACAAGTTTATTATAATCTTCTTAAGAGAACACACTGCTGATGATGTTTTCCCTTTTTTTTTAATAAAATCCCTTTGAAATTATTACTAGAAATATCTAAGAAAATTTTACTAATTAATTGTAAAACTATTTTTAAAATATTTTCATTAAAACTCCACAAAAAAAACCAATTAAAATTATAAAAAAAGCCCCCCTCAAACTCCTTTATATTATTATTTTTCTTTCTAATTAAATTTTATTTTCAAATATTATTTTCCTTGCTTTCACAATTCAAATTCCACACAACAACTTTTCTTGTGTTAAACATTTATTAAACAAAAATTCTTCTTTATGCATTTGACAACTTTGAACTGTGTTATTTTTTACTACAAAAACTTACTCACACTTGGCAAAAGAAACTTTTTTATTGCTCGGCATACCTCCTGTGAAAGTTTCCTAAGTGACTTCTATTATCCTGACCCCAACTGTTTGAAGCCCCTGTAAATAAAAACCAACGACTACGTGATACCCTCTAAATTAATGGGTCGCCAGGGAGAAGAAAAAAAGAGAGCGAGGACGCTTGGCAGCCTGTTGCTGCTGGAGCGAAAACGGAAACTTGGTGCGTTTGGATTTAAGAGGGCTTCATAAATTAGATGTCAAAGCCCAGGATCAGACGGCCACAGCACACGTGCTGCCCCACTCTTATGTGTGTGTGTGTGTGGGTGTGCGAGTGTGCAAAAAGGGTCAAAGGCTGTCAAAGGAGTTGGGCCAAGAATTCGCTGCTGCTGGCAAAAGTTTGCGGCGCCTGGCAAACTTATTAAAGAGTTCGAAGCCAGACAAATTGGCAGGCAGAGAAGGCGGCAGGGGGGGAGGAAAATTATGGGCAGAGGAAAATGCCAAACAGGAGGGGGGAGGTGAGGGGGTTAAGGAAAACTTGCCATTAATTTTCAGTGGCGGCGCACACGAAATGCAAATGAAACTTTCGCCGGAATGTTGACAGTCAGTCAGTCAGCGAGTCAAAGGGGCCACAAAAGTCAATGAAGTGTTAAATGTCCTGCGGTGTTTTGGGTGTCCCCCCAACGAAAAGGTGCTGTGTTGTCCTTAACACACCACACACACACCACACACACACACACATGTCCAAACAATTTTCTGCGGCTTTCCATTTGCATTTCTGCGTGCTTGGCTTTCCTAACATCAAAAGCGGCAAGTTACGCATCCTTTTCTGGACTTCAACTCGTAATCCCCTCTCTCTGCCTTCCGAGAAGTCATATAATTAAAGCAAACTCGCGGCATAAATCACTTTGTTGGAGGGGAGGGAAAGGAGTTTCCCTTGACTTTGTCAGCTTCATTCATGGGTTTTTTTTCTTGCTGGGATTCCATTCATGGCCAAAATACTCCGCTCTCACGCACTTTTATGAGCCATTTTCGCTCCTTTCCCCCCAATTGCCTCGCAAAAAAAAACCAAAAAAGAAAGAAAGGATATACACGTTACCAATTTATGCTGAGCCGCTCGTAAACTGGCCAAAAGGCTACAAAAAATTCCACTAACGAGCCCAGGCGGTAAACTCTTTTTCCCCTCTGTCGGCTTTTGGTTTTTCGGTAGCTTCTTCACTTCACTTGTATTTTTTCCGTACAACGTGGCGTATGCGTGATATTTCGTCGTTTGAATTTTGGTTTTTTGGTTTTTATTCCTTGTCAAAAGTCGCGTTGTTTTCCGTTCGACGTGGCTGACGCGACTCCGCTTGGTTTTAGTTGCAAGCCGCTTCTTATAGCCGCCGCTGGTGCTGCTGGTCGTGCTGCTCGTCCTTCGTCCTGATTCGGCTGAATCTCACCAGTTGAGCCTCCACTTCGGCTTTTGATGCTTCGTTTACACGATTCTTTCGGCTTTCGGTGTTCGTCCTTTTCGTGCCGGAAATTGTTGTTCAACAAATGCAAAGAGTTCTCAGTCAACAGGCAGGAACAAGGAGCAAGCACGGGGACTGACTGACTGCATGTCCTGTGGCACATCGTTTGCGGCGGGGGGCATCGCAGTTTGTTTGGAACGGGATGATCTCTTATCGGAATTGCAGTTCCAAATTACTGGTTTCACGTGGATGATTTTCATGGCTTGTAATAAACAGAAAATTCACAGAAAATTACAGAGGAGGCAATGTGTACTCCTTTTTTGTTGTGTATTTAAATAAGGAAAGAAAGAATATAATAGAATATAAATTATAGAATATTTGTATTATTTAAGAGAGCATATATTTTGTTTATTAATTATTATAGACATATTTTTTCTGGATAAAAGCTTCCTGATAACTAATATTTTCTTTAAATATTTGGAACTTCTTTTATATTTTCCAATAAATAATTTTAAAAGATTTCTGTTTAAAAAATCGTATTGCAATTTATAGTTTTCCCACATCTTAAACTTTTTCCAAACCAACTTAATAATATTTCCCAACAAACCTACAATAAACTTTCTATAATTTACTTAAACTCTATTTTTATTTCGTTATAAATAATATGAACCCATAAATAATTACAATCTCCAAGCTGAAATGTTATTCCCAGCTTATAAGTTAATTACCTACTTGAAACATCCATTATTTTTGATAACTCTCGATAATCCCTATGCCGCAAGCCAGTAAACCTGCCTGGGGGATTTGCCATCTAATCCTTTACAGAATTTCCCATCGATCTGGCACAGGATGTGTGTACAAAGTACACACATATTCGCAATTTTTCTTGTTTACGCCTCCTGCCCGCCCGCCTTCTGTCATGTTTATATTTCCAGCCGCATCATAAGGCAAACATTTTAATTTGCCATTGCCACGCCCCCTCCATCAGGATACATCCCAGGCACAGGAGGCGCCCAAATATTGACACTCAACTAAGCCGGCAGGCAAACGCTGACCAAAATCAACGTTGACACCCAAGTTCCCACTGCCCCGCCGCTTTTGCAGATCCATCGCTGATGACGCCAATCATGTTCTTGGCCTCCACCATCAAAAAGGATACAGGAGCAAGGAGCAAGAGCAGGCAGCAGGCAGGAAAGGGAAGGCAGCCCTCAGTTGCCGTCAGTTGGCGTGACAAGCAAGACTTTCGACTTACAGGAAACCAAGGGCGGAAAACTGAAGGAGCAGCGCCTGAAAGGAGCAGGCCGAACAGGCTGAGCAGACATTGGCACAGTTTGTTATTATTTAAATCAGGAAGTCGACGAAATTTCCGGTGCCAGTGTTGGCATGGCCAACAAATTGGCAGCTGACTTCCGCCGTCGAGTCAATTAAATTTTCCCTTTAAGTGATTTCTGTCGCCATCAAATGTCGCAGCATCCTAGCGGGGACTCCCCCCTTTTTCTCCTTGCTTTCCTTTCCTTTCGTTTTATTTGCCGGCCCCGGCAAAGGCTCCTTCCTTGTCGCCTAATGAGAAATCGATGTGTTGTAATTTGTTCAAATCCAATTTCGGTGCACGGCCAGAAGTCCCCCGGACACCGCACCTGGCCCCCAATCGTCACGGGATCCTGTTTTGATACACAGAGAAGAAGATGAAGTGATTAATAATTAAGTAAATAAATAAAGGATATCAAAGATGCCTTTTATAAATCATAGGAAAAACTTATAAAAATACTTTGAATAATAATCTCTTTTCTAAACTAAAATCTTTGAAAAGCATTCAAAGTTAAGTAAAGCAAAAGCAGACTGAATATTTTACTAAATAAATATTTAATTTTTTATTTATTTAGTAAACATTTTCCCCCAGTGCAGCCCTCCCCCCTCCCGATGCTGTGAGGGCTCGTTTTAATGAGTTTTTATTGCGCTTCAGGTGCTTTGATTGCTGCGATTTTTAACTTGATTTACGCGAGTTTAGTGGGCGGCTGACTGAATGGAGTGGCGTTGCGAGGAGGCCCACTATTGATTTTTCAATTAAGCCGGACTCCCTCTCCCCCCAGCCCCCAAACCCTCCGCCATCTCAATGCATTTTGCATGTTTTTCGCGTGTTGCCAACATTTGTTTGTTCGGTTTGTTGAGTTGCCAAAGGAGGAAGGACTTGTCTTTTGTAGCAAGTTTTATGCGTCGCATCCTGTGCACATAAAGGCATAAAAGGCCAGGCCAGGAGCGTAGTTTCGGGGGAGTTGAAGTGGGAGTGGGGGTAGGGTATCAGGATGGGCATACCGCGTTGTAGCGCAATTTATGCGGTAATTGCTTTTTTAAGCGCTTCGCATTTATCTTTTCGACACAAGTGAAATGAGTTTCTGCCAGCCTTTGCGTGCCTTTTGTCGATTTGCCAGCAGCAACAACAACAGAAACATTAAGGATAGCAACAAGGATAACAGCAACAAATACTACAAAAGCAGAAGCCGCCACTGCCGCCTGTCACAACTGCCAGCAAAAGCCAAAAAAAAAAGAAAGAGAGAAATAAGGAAAACTCAACTACTTACAATGGCATTTTTATGACGTCTTCTATTTGTCTGCGAATCACGTTGGCACCCCGACCTGGGCCCCTGACCCCCTGACCCCCCCTAAGGGCACTGAAATAAAATTGTAATTAAATAAATAGATTATTAAAATAATTTCTATAAATTTATTAAATTACAAGAAGTAGGGAATTTATAATTAAAAGTTTAGGTGGAAGTTGGGATTTTAGCTTCGGGTAAAATTTATGTATTTTTCTGTCTCGTATAAAACTATTATTCTATGTTTAAATAAATGTATAATTTATTGTTCATTTTCTGAATTTAATCTTTCCAAATTTAAATATTTTTTCCATCAAAAATTGCTTTATAAATTCATTAAATAAAAATGCCTAAAATTGAATAAATAAAAAAATCTTCAGAGTATTAAATCTTTTCACAGCGAAAATTGGTTTACTCAAAGAAAATTAAATTACTTTTTTTAATTTTCGGACATTTTTCTTACCTTTTTTCCTTCAAAATATATCTGCACTTCCCCCAATTTTCCCCTGTGCACCCAACGAGTCTTTTTTGTTCTCTGAAAATATGCAGCAGTGTCTCCTGTTATTGTTGTTTATGGAAATGCCGCGCAAGTTTTTCCCTCGTTTGCAACCCGACGGTCTTCCCCTCTGTCACCCCCTTCGCTTACCACTACCCTAATTAATTTAACGCAATTCGCTCAAAAATTACACAAGAAAAGTTGATAAAAACGAAATGAAAATGATATGCAGGACGAGGGGCAGGTCAGGACAGAAAAGTGAGCGCAGGAAATGGGCGCATCTGGATTTTTGGGGACCTTTTGCAGGTTGATTTATGGACGCGTGCATGTTGGATAATTTTCATTTTATGTTTTCCCCATAAAAATTACCCGTATGGAAAATGTGTCATTTCGTAGAAAATCTTCTTCAGGTTTGAGGTTTATGGTTAAATTGGTCTACGCTTTAAATTTATGTTTATTATTTTTGTTAATTGGTTTTTGGCTCTAAGCCATTTTTAACGAATTTTTCGGGTCTTCCGGTTTAAATGCAAATTTTATTAATGCTAATATTAAGGTATTTTACACTTGACTTCTTTTAACTACCGATCTTCAATTTAAATTTTAAATATTTAACAGATTTTAATAAGAAATACGTTCAGAAAATTTAATAATTCATTTAGTTTCAAATTTCAAAACTTTGGCGCCCTCTTCTCAAAGTAACTCTCAAACTGTAGGCCTAAGATCACTCCAATTCTCTTTTTCTCTTTCACTGTTTTTCCACTCAAACAACAAAAACCACTCAATGAACCTGCCTTGAAAAGTTACTAAAAAATACCATACATTGGCTTTGGATAAAACCACAGCTTAAGCATTAAATTGAAATGTTAATCAATCCAATTAAATGAAATACAATTTATTTTTATTTGACTTTCAAATATTCCTTCTTACTTCTTTAATAAATAAAAAAAATAAAATCTTTATTTTGTAACGATACCTCAAATTGAAAGTTGCGCATATCGATTCCCACAAGCAAACCCATCGATAGCTGTTTGGCCATATCGATAGCAGTTCGGTCACACTTGAGCTCGGTTTACGTTTCTTTGCCACTTCGAAATTAAAATTGTTTGCCGTCAGTTTAGCATTTACTAGCAACAATTAATCGAATAACAATTGCGCTGGCTGCAAGTTGGTAGTGTGCCTCAGTGAAAAGAATTGCCCAAAAACACCGAGCGACTTTCTGTCAAGAAAAACCTGTGAAAATTCCGGCTAGTTTTCGAGTGTCACGCCCAAGGAAAACAACAAAAGAAGTTTCGGGAGGGAATTCTCGTGCGTGTCAACAAAAATCAACAACAAAATAAAGTGGAAAACAACAAAAAAACATAAAACTAACAGCACTCGAAAGCAACAAAAGAACAACAACAACAATGGAGGTTAGTAGCGTTTGCGTTTGGGGCTGCTGCTACTGCTGGGCTTCAAGTGTTTAAATTGTTTTTTCATTGATGTTTTTTTCCAGCGGCGCTGGTTTGCCTTGAATGATTTCATTTCATTCCATTTTTTTCATTGCTTAAATTATTTTGTTTGTCCGCTCTCCCTCTTTCCCGTTATCTCGCCATCCCTCTCCCGCTCCAGCAGTGCGATTACGTCAGTTTTGTGTCTCTCTCTCTCTGGTGGGGTTCTCTCTGTTTTTAAAATTCTGGAGTTTGCGCTCTCTTTGGCACTCTCTTCTACTTCGTCATCAACAAATTGTATTTTTTTTTGACATTCAACTTCAACCCCATTTCACCTCTCCGCCACCCCCCGCTAATTATTGATTCTCTTTTGTCGCCTGATTCATTAGTTTAATCACTTTTATTATATCATCGACCCGCCGCTTTCTTTTTCTTTGTTTTTTTGTTGTTAATTTTATGTCTCTGTTTCTTTTGGCATATTTAGCATTTTTACATAATATTTCGATTTGGCACAGGTTTTCTTATCTCGATTGAAACAGCTGTTCGCTGTTCGTTTACCGCTATTTCGCTACCTTATCGCCCATATTGAGTTAGTCACTTTCCGGCCAAAATGACGTTCTATAAGATACAAGATATCGACCTCGTTGAAAGATAAACCCTTTGTAAATAAAACCATGAAACTACCTAATAATATCAGGAGGGTTCTTTAATCTAAAACTTGATGAAGGGCATTATTTGAATTGTAAAATAATTCCCTTGATAGGCTTAGTTATAGTGACAGCTAACGGATGAATAATAGAAAATTTATTATTTGGGTTTTAATTAATGGTAGATAATATTATGTAATTAATTTAATTTAAGTTTTTGCTCTCTTTATACTATAGCCTTCGTTTTGGTTATTTAAAAGTTAGAAAAGAGAATGTCAGCTTAATTCAATTATGATGTTGACCTCTAAATGAAATACCAACCAGAAAAATAATAATAAACAATTATTCCAAATATTATAGGCAATTATTAATTCAAATTTAATTAGAAAATATTTATAAAATATCAAAAAACTAAACAAAAATCACTTAAGATACAACTTAACTTCTCAAACTCCAAACTCTTTCACAAATCAAATGTCAACAAGGAAGCATTTATGGCTTAGCTAAAACCCATTGACCGAGTAAAATATTTAATTAAAACGCAAATTACAAAGTATGGATTTTAATCCAAAGGCTTAATAGAACATAAAGAGAAGGCTAATTTCCTGTGGTCGGCGGCTAGGCGGCTTATGCATTTGTGATTCCCCTAATTAAGTTTCCCCCTAGAATGATGGCCTTTCACCTAAACGCGTGGGATAATCCCAGTTCTCGTTTGCCCTCAATTAAACCGAGCCCCTCTGGCAATTCTGAGGGTATTTCTTTCTGATCCCCTTTTTACCTTACTCGGACCACTCTTTTAGCCCCACTTTTAACCCCCTTCTTTACTTATTTAAGCGGAAATACAGCCGCGGGGGCGTCAAAAGCGCATTTAACATCGCTGAGCTGAGTAATTAATCGCCTTTGCCTCTGCTTTTCCGTTTACTTTTCGTGGATGGACGGATGGACAGCCATCAAAGTAGACATGAAAAGCTTTTTCTCAGCCCCGGAATAGGGGCACAGATTGAAAAACCAAAAGAAAATCACAGCAAAAGGGGCTATGTCGGGCAACATAAAATTGCTCATTTCCGTCATTTAATTGACGCCAAAACACATGAAAATTGATGAAAGACAAAAACCATCATCAGTGGCTGCAAAAACAGAGACACAAAAAAAAGATTAAACCTGTTTTTTGCTCATCAAAAAAAGTGCTTAGATACAGTGCGGTTCGGTATGATAAAGGGTTAAGAGCTCTGGCATCTATGGGCTAATTTATGAAGTAAATAAATGAATTATAAGGAAAAAAAAGTAGCTAAATATATTTCATGTCTCATTATTAAATAAAATATAGAACAAATAATAAAAGGTTTACTAATAAAAGATTAAAATAAAATAAAAATAAAAAATAATAAAAGGCCTACCTATAAACGGATGAAAATGAAATTAAAATAAATATAATAAACCAATGAAACTCAATGTCTGCCTTTTCATTGCATCATAAATTAAGTCAATAATAAAAGGTCAACTGATAAAATATTGGCAAACAATAGATAAATATTTGAACAAAATATTGATAAACAATTTCTAGGAATGTGATTATATATTGCGACATTTTTTCTAATTATTATAAACTCCAACAAAGAACAATAAATATTAAACAGATAAATCTGGGTCTCTTTGAAAGAAGAAATCAATGAACTTAACCTGTTATAAATGGCTTATCAAGCTATAAATTATATTACCATAAGGGTCTGACAATAAAGAACCTTACTGTACTTACTGTACTTAAAAATAGAAGACTCTAACAGATGACACATATTTTAATCATGACACAATCTTGTGGAGCAAAGAAGTAAATATTTATGATTTCTTAACTCTCTAAGATTCTCATTTCTGTTTGCCCCCACACTTAGCACCTTAAACCAAGCGGAATCGACCTGCTCTAATCAATTAGCACCCCATGGTTTCTATATAGTATTTTATTTTCTATACATTTCCCAGTTATGAGCCAACAAAAACTTGATAATGCTGTGACACGATTAAAGCTTTTAAGGCTGCCCGTAACCCAAACGGCTGTCGGCGAAAAGTTTGGCAAAAGTTGTTGCCCACTTAGATTTTGGTTGTTAACAAGCCCCTTGCCAAGCTTGTGGGTTTTGTTTGTTGTCGGCGGCTGGCTTAAAACTTCTGGGAGTTCCAAGGAAGTGGAACCAAAAGTGCAGCTGCCGGCCCACATTTATTACTTCGAAGTCGCCTGGCATTACGCATTTTCATAAATTTCCACTTACTCATCGGGGACACAGGAGGATCCAGCAGAATGGATGAAGGAGTCTGGAGTCTGGCTCTGGCTGTGGGTCTGTGTGTGTCTCTGGCCTTATAACACGCTCCGTTAACCGTTTCTGGCTTGGATGGGCATTACTTCATCATTCGGTTGAAACTTTGCATAATTTTCATTTATTACCGCAACCGTTTTTCTTTTTTTTTTCTTCTATATTTTATGCGCCCTTGTACAAGTATCTCTGAAATCTCCCATCAAAAAAGTATATATATTATGATTCCCAGGGAAGTGACTGACAAGACAAGACACGGCCTCCGCTCCATTCCACTTCACTCCAATTTATCTTACAAATTTAATCTCTTCACATAATTTTCTCTGCGTGGCTTTCATGTAATTACCTGCCTCTCGCTGCATTGTGTCCTGTTGAATATATTGTTCCCTGGGTTGTTTTTTTTTTCTGGGAAAGTTTTCAGCTGCCATTTTTATCTGCTTACCATATACATAAATCTGACATTGCCTTTTTATTTACGACCAGAGTTTTCCCCCTTTCACTTAATAATGCATTTTGTTCTTCTCACTTTTTAATTGCAGGTGAGTTCGATTCGGAAGCCAGAGGATGACCATACTTTTAAATGATTTTAATTAAATCTTAAAAAATTAAATCTGAAATAAAAAGGCTTGGGTAAAGTATGTGGGGAATATAAAGAAGGAATTGAGGATGAAATAAGGGGAAAATATGTAAAAAACAAACATTTAAATGCTATAAAAATTATTTGGGATTTTCTTTAATAGGAAATCTGCAGATATTTATTAAATTTACTAAGTTCACCTTACTTTGTTGTGGTTTCATTAGATTTTCCGTAACCAAACTCAGCTTAAAAATGTTAATTAACTCTGAAGCCCTTTAAAAAAACCCTTTAAAAATGCATTTCATTAAATAAATTCAGCTTCTTAATTCTGTTTTAAATACAAAGTTTATTTTCACAGATATTCTATAGAAATGAATTAAATTTAACTCCCAACTTGTTTATAAATCACTTTAAAGTAAAGCAATAAATCAGTTTCCCATCCACCTGTTAAAAATAAATCAAAAACTTTTATTACAATGTATCACGTTGATGAATTTCAATTAAGCTCGTCTCGTAACTGATTTATGAATAGCCAAAGTCAGCTTTATATGTGTGGGAATTTCAAGTCTTACATAAGACAGTGAACATCATCAGCAATTTTAATTTCTGCCACTCTTTACCTTACATGCTGACTAACAGACTTTGTAATATATGTACAAATATATGCCTCACCCTCTCACTCCTCTCCACTGAGTCTGTTGCATGCCACAAAGGCTGGGCTGCGCCCACTGAAATGTGAGATTTATGGCGGTGGCGTTTTTTAAATTCACCAACAAAAATCGCGTGTTGTATGGCGACAAAAATGGCATGCAATGATTACCACATTTTGTGTTACTTTTTTAGGAGTTAAATATTACCTCAGAAATTCTAATTCAGGGGTCAGTGAACTCTTGGCTGCACTTGCTGCCGATTGTTTAAACTATTCCCAGGGAGTGAGTGTAAACAAATGGTAATTATGGTGCCTCGAGTCAAAGACCTCCCATCATATTCAAGGTAAAACCGAGGAAAATGGGGAGAAAAAACAAAACAGCGAAAGAGTCAAAGAGTCAAAGAGAAGTGGGGAAAATTTACATGAATTTTTAATTAATTTACATCTAAATTTGTCTGGCACTCAACTTTCACTGGGCACAAGGCGGTGGTGAGCGGCAGTCTGTCATGACAGTTTGTCACATTACCCCAAAACCAAAAGATAACACCCCCTAGACCCTGCTGCCTGACTGCCCTATTATTTACAACATTCCTGAGCAAAAACATTTGCCGAAACGTGACCCAGCCAAGAAAGTCACTTTTAAAATTCAAAGTCAAATGTAAACTACATAAATTTGCGTACTTCCAGAGGAGGCAGGAGGGACCTTGGGGGACAGACCATAATTTATTATGATTCTACTGCTGACTGGCTTATTTGGGCATCTTATTGATGATTGGAGCTCAAGTCTCCCAACTGAGAATGCGACGCACGTTTCTCATTTTGTCTAAATGCGTCTGCTACTCAAATTTCACTTTTTCTCTCCTCTGCAACTAGCTAGAGGAGCCATGCCCCCCCGAATGCTCCTCCTCCTTAGCGACATCTGTGCATTATGTGCCGATTCAATTTAGATCGGGAAAGTTGCCGGCACACTGCACCACCAAGTTTTCTATGGCCATGCCAACTGTCAGTTTCTGCCAGCACCCCGGTGGCCATCCGTCTCATCCACGGCCTCCGCCCGCCTCTTCCGCCCCAATCCCGCTTTGATATCGGAGATTTCTGGTTGCAACGATGCGGCAGACACTTGGCTTCGGTCTATACCCTGTTTATAATAATGATTTAGGGGGTGTATTCTATAGGAAAAGTAGGAACAAATATTATAAACAGATAGCTGATAAAAAAGTATAGAAAATGATAAGTTTTTAAAGATCATTAACAATTTTTTAGGTATTAAAATAAATTTTTAGAAAATTCTTTATGCGTTTTCTTTAATCACAAACTCTGAAACTATCTTTTGGATAAACAATTCTTATGGCATTTTGTTTCTATATCAATAGTCAAGGTAATTCTATAAATATTTTCTGTCATCACACTCACGCAGATAAACGTTTTTAAAGATATTTGCCTCTATCTCAGACAGAAATAATATAGATTAACAAATCTTTTTAAATGTGCTACTAAGAAAGTTTGAAAAGATAAATATGTATATTTTTTAAACTCTTAAAATAACTAAAAACAATTTTCAGTTAAATATTTTACACTAAAGGCCACTAAAGGGCTTACTATAACCTAATTAACACAATTTTATCGACTCTGTTTTGATCTTTTTTCATTCTTTAATACTTAATAAACCTCCCCCAATAAAAAGAAGACCAAATTCCAAGGTACTTCCCTTCCGAATCACTTGTCCCAAACTATCACCACTTGTTTTAAATGCGAGAGCATTGAGGCGGAACTATCGGCGTCTCAGTTTTCAGCAGTTGAAACGCCTGACTAAAGGCAGAACCAGAATATATAGTAAAGTAACTCGACCAGAAGCCATTTTCCCCCTTGTCGCCCACTGACCAACTGTGGTCTCAACTTTCCAGGGGGATGACTCCCTGACCTCCACCTACTCCTCCTCCCACTCTACTGTCTCCTAAGCTGCCTGCTGCTGGCATGCAAATTGCATAAAATATTGCCATATAAAAAGCATATTCGTGTTCACTGAATATGCAATTGACTGACGCTGGGAGTTGGCTTAGAAGGAAAACTTCTTACGCAAAAAAAAGACCTGCCAAAGTGCCCTGGCATATATCAGATTTATATGCTGGGGAAAATGCAAATAAAACATATAATTCTAAAACAGGAATAAAGGAAAAGTAAAGAACATGAATCAAATTATATGGTTTTTCCAAAGTTTGGGAATCTATCAATGGTTTAAGGAATGTATTGGCAGTAGGGAAAATATAAAGCTGGAATTGGGAATTATATTGAAATACAAAGTATGCTTAAAGAAGTGTTTTATATTAACTTTTATGAGCATAGAAAAATCTATAAAAAAAATAAATAGATCATTTTTATATAATAATAATTTTAAAATTATTCCACACTTTCTATATAAAAAAAAGAAATATTAGATACTCATTCCAAAATTAAGTTACCTGTCCATAAATTCCTCTATTCCCAGATCAGAAAGCTATAATTTTTTATGAAAAGCTAATTTTTAAATGCCTTCAATTATCAAATTATGTTAATAAACCCTAAAAGAAATTTGTTTTCCTCAACAAGCTATCATTTTTGATGAACAATAAAATTTGTTTGGTTTTTTTCGTATCATAAAAAAGAGTCTTAAATAAATTTCCCTAAAACCTTGAGACTGCTATTGTTACCTCTCCCCCGATGCAAGATTATCTTTCCTCGGAGAGACATTTTCACTTGACACTCGGGCACACTCCACACTCATTTTCATTGGACGCATCTTTTCACCTTCGGTTTCTGGTTTTCAGGTTTTCCAAGCGACTAATTGTCGGATGGCCATAAAAGCGAGAAGCCCGGCCTGGTCGCGATGTAATTAACGTTTCTTTGCTCGAAATTTCCTGCTACGATTTCCTCGCGGGTTGCAATTTCCCGCCGCTTCCCACTCGCATTTCCACCAGCCGTTGGTCATTAGCCGCGGCTGCTGCTGGAATCGGAACCCATTTCTTTCTCTCTTTTGCCTTGGCTACCTGCCTTTGGGACGTGCCCGACCAACTTTTCATGCACTTTGCCTGCTGTTAGCCGCTTCTGTTGCTGCTTCTTCTGTTGATTTTCCACAGTTTTTCCGCTCTGCAGGCAATGTGAAATTTTTCGCCGTAAACGTGACCATTGCCATCGTCGTCGTAGCTGTGTGTTATATTGTGTTGTGTTGTTGTGTTTGCCGCTTAATTAAATCGCCTAAGCACCTTGACCGATTTCGCATTCGGCGAATGTCCACTATCGCCGCCACCGCCCACCGTAGCCAACCATCCGTCAGATACAACAAAACTACAAGATACATTTGTGCAAATCACCGAAAAACATGTTTCGGTCTCACTTACTGGGTCAGCAGGAGCCGCTAAGTTGCCTTAAGCCTGATTTATTCCCGATTTGGGTCTCGCCTCTAGCGGATTTTATAGTTGAAATGAAATTTAGTGGGTTTCTACCTCTGGCTTAAACCAGAAACTGCTAGAAGTTTAAGTTGGGATGCTTGGCTTTGGGATTAAATTGTAATTAAATGGAATGACAAATGGCAGACAATAATTAATAAATAATACAAGCGGCTATTAAATTTGAAACTGAATTATTGCCATCATAAATTAAAGTCAATTTGAAGCAAAACATGTATTTAAAATATGCCTGAAATATGTTGTTTGTTTTTCAGTGATTATATATTTACTAAGGTTTTTATATATTTTTTAAAATGTGACTAAAATGTGGTGTATATTTATTATTAACCAGAAAAGTAAATAGAAAAGTGTTGAATATATAAATATATTTAAAATATGATGTATATTTCTCATTATTTATATATTTTTTACTACTTTGTTCTCTTCTCTTTAAAGTTTATCAATCAGCATTGCACAAAATAAAGACTTTTTCACTTAAATTAATTCCCAAAATTATGTCCAGGAACTATAAACCCATCTCTTGATGATTATTTAGTCAATAATAAATTATCCCTTTTAAATTTTAAGACCACTTTATCCTGTTGAGTCTGTTTCTATCAAAGCATCTCGATTTATTTAATAAATAAACAATATTTCAGCAGCTTTGAGCACTCAATAGTTCAGCAGAAGCTTGAATAATTCACAAGTTCAGCTTTGAATTGATAGTTATTATGTTCAACTGAGCAAGTATCTAAGATTTTAACAACTGTGCAAATTCAATAATTGCATTCAATTTCCTCCTTTGGTACCCACTCAACCTGAGCACAGCACTTCCTTTGATTACTAAACCATATTTGCATCATTGAATTAATGCTGGAACAACAAACAAATGCAGCTGAAGCTGTTCTCGAGACCAAAAGACCTTTGCCAAAGCGGCTGCCTTCTATTAAGTCAGAGCCAAGCTTATCTCTTGACAAGCTCTTGCCTTGTAATTGCACGGAATGAAATGACAGCAACAACCTGCAGGCGTATCTCGAATCTTGAGAATTTCGATCCGTAGCCTTAGAAGTTAGTTTTAGTTTCAGTACCGTTTCAAGGCCCGTTGCAATTAATGGGCCTGCCACTCCATTACCTCGATACTTGGGGGCTTACAGTTTATGCGCATCCCAAACATCTAATTGGCTCGAGACCCCAAAAGAGCTGACAGATGCACGCCAGTTAACAGTATTTAATGTGTTTGACGACTAGCAACTGACAGATACATTTCGGCTTCTTGTTTATGTGGTGCGGAGTTCTTTGCATGGTGGGCTGAGTTTGGCTTTAAAGAACAGGTCTCATTGGTTTTACAGGTTCTTGTACTCTTTGAGAAAAGAGTTGGTGGGATTTGGGTTTTGGAATTAATAAGTTTGTTAAATATTTATCTCAAGTTTAAATAAAAGATTTTTCTCACAATTTCAGTGTATTCCCTCCTTCGACTTGCTAAAATATGTATTTAATTTCTTGTTTCTACTTGAATTTATTTGCTCTGCTCTCCAGCGTTTCGAGGTGTCTCCGGAGTGCCGTGAACTCAATTATTTTTGCAATTACTTTTTATGATTCTACAGTTTACAGTTGCTCCACCTCCAGAGGCCTTCCCGCTCGATTGGAGGGGGATTGGATTGGGACAGAGTTCGGAGTTTGGCCATGTCATCGAGGGTGTTTGTTTTTTGTTCTGTGGAGGCGATGAATCAAGCCTGGCCCCAATTGAAATGTCAGCACACTCGAGTCGAAGCGTTTAAGGCTGCGACTTTAGCGTTAGAAGCTGACATAATCGCTGATCCCCCCCCCCCCCTCGTTTTTCTCGGGAAGATCGAGAGGCTTCACTCCACTCGGAAGTGGGTCAGTGGCTGGCATTTAGCCATGGAGCTCTCTGTGTCTGTGTGTCTAGCTGTATCCATCAGATACTTACATGTATCGAGGAGCGTCATCTGCGCGACCAAACTTGGCCATTTGTGGGTTTGTTTTGCTAGTACTCCGGCACTTGGTAGCTGTACCTATTGTGGCCGAAACCGGTTTCGGTTAAGAAGAGCTTTAAGTAAACGGCCAGAGTGGAGTTTAAGCCCCGCTTTTATTATGGCCAATGTCCGTCGCGGTTCCTGGCACTCTGCCCTCGGGGAAACCAGTTTTTGTTTTTACTTGAACATTGCTTTAAATACTCTTTTCGGTCACGCTTAGCTAGAACATCTCCAACTCCTCCTCCACCGCTTCCCTTTACTCCAACTCCTCCTCCTCCACTTCCCCCTACTTAAACTCCTCCTCCACTTGGCCGTGTTACAATTGTTACAATCTTATGCAAATCGTAGACGCTTTTATTCCAAGACTAATGTCGATTTCGTGGCTTTACGTTGACTTCCGCTCGGCTTGTTTATGGGCCACAATTTGTTGACTTATTTATTTGAAATCTGGCAGAAGTTGCACAACGATTTCCCACCGAGAAGTCGCTTAAGTGCAGACACTACAACGCGGAGTCATGCCACCGTTGGCTGCCCCGTCTCCAACCCCTTTGTTTGCAGAGAGAAAAATTAAAGAAATTTATATATATTATTAAGAAGAATTTTATATAATTTAAAGCCTTTCTTAGGGATTTATTTAAGCTTAAAAAATATTAAATATATATTAAAACAATACTGCAACTTGCTTCTGGTTTAATTTTCATTATTTACTTTCATTTCTCTCTGTGCTCCTAATTTACATTGCCAACTCTGCGGGCCAACTGGCTCAGTGGCTCGACTTAACTTGGCTTGAACCGCCTGACTGGCTGACTGACTGACTGGCTGACTGACTGAATGACTAACTGAGTGGCTGAGCGATTGCAGGCTGTCTCGCAGCACACAGCAAATGTTGCACGACTCTCGCTGCCGTTTCTGTTTTTATTTTCCGTTTCGGTTTCTGTGGACTTGTGCTGTTGCTTTCGATGTGGTTGCCATCGGTTGTCGCGCCTTCGCCTCAATTCGGTGGTCTCTGGTGGTGGTGCGGCCCGGTCTGGTCTTGGCAGTCAGGTCTGGCCCCGGGTTGGAGTGCTGTTTCGGCGTATCTCTCGCTCGCCTCGCCAGTCAGTCGGTGGTGGAACGCAGACCCAGTCCCAAGTCTCTTCAAGTCGCAGCTTAAAAACTGCAGGCCGTCGCGCGCGCTGCATTCATAATTGGATTTCGTGTCGTCGTTTCATATTCCATATCGATCTGTGATCCAGAATAATAATAATAATAATACTAAGCATGGAGAGCGCCCTGCCGGTGGCCGAGTTTCAGCAGATAAAGCTGCGTCCGGTGCCAAAGGTCAAGCGCCGCGCCCCCCAGCCGCCAGTGAGCCTCCGCCTGAAGCAGAAAAATGTGCGAAAAATACCATTAAGTATCTCAAAGTGCCACCAGTAGTGGCCATTACTCACAAGACCCCTGAACCCAAGCCCCACGAAAGAGGCGCTGAACTTTCGCTCTCAGGAAAAAAAAAGGGAGCAAGTGAAAAGTGAAAACAATGGCTTTTACTTGAAGGAAAAGGAGAGCAAAGCGTGGGAAGATTGCCCTGCAATTTGGCCAGCAATCTTAACTGATCCTCGCTTGCCATTTTGGTGGGGAAAAGTCACAGCTTGAAGCGAGATTTATATCGAAAGGAAAGCCGGATTTATTGTAGGGAAAAAGACTGTTAATTAAATAATTAAATAATAGTTTTAGAACTGAAAAGATTCACTAAACTGATGAGTGATTAGTACTTAACTTCAGGAAGGGAAAAGCACATGGCAAATTAAATATAATTAAACTTAAAAACAGCTTCAAAGTGTAAATTTAATTAGTCAGGAAATCAATTTAATTATTTAATTAAAAAATATTTGAAGTATCAAGAAGATCGCAAACAATAAACCAAGTTAATTAGCAAGAAAATTGATAATCGATAATAGATATAAAATACAAAAAGAGACATATTAATATTTATTATACAAATTTAAAACATTTAAAATTTAAAAACCATGAAAAATGTTGACACAATGAAAGGAACTCCAAATCTTATTAATTATTTACCTTTCCCCTTACAGACTTCAGCCACCACAAAGACAACAACTCTCACCACTCCGGCCAAGTTATATGGCAAGGATCTGAGTGAATACGATGATGTGGATGTGGAGAGCCTGCTGGCCCAGCTCTCGCCCGAGGAGATAACCATACTGGCCAAAGAAGTGGATCCTGATGTGAGTGAAACCCATATTTTTAGATATATTCATTTACTCGAAACTTATTCCCTTCCAATTTTTACTTTCCGCAGGACAACTTCCTGCCGCCAGATCAGCGCTGCGGTTATGAGTGCACCAAGGAAGCCACCGGACCGCTGAACCGCAAGCAGCTAATCGAGCACATCAACAAGCAGGCCATCGAGACCCCAGATGAGCCCGAATTCGAGCCTTTTGTGCAGGGCAAGGTGCGCGGCAAGAAGTGGGTGCCACCGCCAAGGGATGCCCGCGAGATCGAGGCCGAGGAACAAATTGCCATCGATATGGGCGAGGAGTATGAGCATGCCCTGAACGATGCCACGCAGGAGGAGATTATCGATTTGGCTGCCATTCTGGGCTTCCATTCGATGATGAACCAGGACCAATACCACGCCTCGCTGCTCAACAAGGGCCAGCCGGTGGGCCTGGGCTGGGATGGCATCACAAAGTCCACCCAGCAGAAGCTCTTCCCCATGGATCCGCCCAACAGCACAGATGTGGAGGAGTCCATCAAGCGGGTCAAGGACGATGACTCCAAGCTGATTGACCTCAACTTGAACAACATTAAGGTGCCTATCGAGATTTATTTAATTTGTTTAAAGTTTTTCAAATGTTTTCTTTGTCCCGCAGAACATCTCGGACGAGAAGCTCGAACAACTGTTTGCCGCACTGCCTCAGAACGAACATCTGGAAGTTCTCTCGCTGACAAATGTCGGCCTCACCGACAAGACAGCCCTCCTGCTGGCCGAGGCCATTGAGAAGAGCAAAACCCTGAGAGTATTAAATGTTGAGACCAACTTCATCAGTCCGCCCGTGATTGTTAAGCTGGTGCAAGCCCTGCTCAAGTGCCACACCATCGAGGAGTTCAGGGCCTCCAATCAGGTGAGTGGAGTGGTTGGTGAAGTTGTGAGCCATGAATTAACACATTTAATATGCGGTATTCTTCTTCCCCAGCGATCTGCGGTGCTGGGCAACAAGATCGAGATGGAGATCACCGACTTGGTGGAGAAGAACTCGTCGCTGCTGCGCCTCGGCTTGCACCTGGAGTTCAACGACGCCCGCCACCGAGTGGCCGCGCATTTGCAGCGCAACATCGACAGAAGTAAGTTGACCTTTCAGGATTTGCCAGCAAACCCAGCATCGGTTATCTGCCAGGCGTTGTTCAGCGTTGGTTTCGCGTCGTTCCGCTCCTCCTTTTCCCCCTCTCCGATAGGCTTAGGTATTCTTCTTATTGATCGAGTGTGTTGCCTCACCCACGCGTTTAGGTGAATTGCAACAAGGTATGTCGAGCATCATCACCGCCACCACCAGCACCGCCACTGCTTGCACATCGTCACAGCTACCATCATCCAGCAATCAGTCAGTTATCACTCATTCTGAACCCACATCAGCTTCTGCCGGGGCAGCCAAGGAGCTATCGCCCACGCGGGTGAAGAGCCTGGCTGCCTTCGAGAAGTTCATCAAGGCGCGCACCTGGACCGATCCGGCAGATACTGTTACTCATGACTTGCCACCTGCAGGGCGCCTTGTGCGCAATCTCCAGGCCTCCTCCGCACCGGGGACTGGAGCTGGAGCCGAGAAGAAGATCTGAATGCCAGCCCCGTGTTGGGTAACCAAGCAAGCTCCTCGTCGTTGTTGTCTTACCCATGTTACCCTCTCTTCTTTTACTTTTCTCTGTATCTATCTTGTGTCCGGTAACCAGGTAATCCGTTCTTCGCCTCCATCTGCCTCTCATCAACGCTCCAGATTTGTCCAGTTCAGATTTAACCCCATCGTGCTCCATTCTCACATCGTCTCACCAGCCTACGTTGCGTTCTCGTTATCGTTCACCAGTTCACGTTCACGTTTCGTTATCACGTTATTATCGTTCGTTCTCACCTGTCGTTTTGCGTTCACTTTGGGGGTTAATATACCTGGTTAGGCATATCATAAGATGTACTTAGATTGGATTAAGGTGGTTATTATAGAAAACATTATAATTTACATACATTTTATGTATTCTGAGTGGGCTCAGTGCTACGTATATCATTCTTTCAATGCTAACCCATGCGTTATCCCTTAGAATAGAGCCAGGATTTTGCTCTTAGAGGAATCCTTTTGTGCCTGCCCTAGTCTCCCCTTCGTTTTCTTTCTCTCTTGTCTCTTGTAATTACCATAGCGACTCCCAGCCAATGAAAAGAAGAACATTAACCAATTATCCACTTGTCTGTGTTGTAAAATTTGCAACTCAACTCAACTCGAACTCAAAAAAAAAACACCCTCCCCACCGACAACAGTCTTCCGCGTTCAGAAACTCAAGCCCAATCTGCCGAAGCTGATCCTGCCCGGCAACATGGAGATTGAGAGGGATCTGGTGGCCTACCACCGCTCGGCCACACCCTCTCCATCACCATCGCCATCGCCGCAGCCTCGGGCGGACTATGAAGTAGAGGAGGATCCCGATAATATGGTTATCCGTGGCGGCGGCGAAGCCTTCGATCCGGAATTCGACCCGGACAACATGGTGGTGCCGGGCAGTCGCTCTGTGACACCCAACTACGACGATGAGGGCGTCTATCAAGCGCACACGTGAGTGAAGAGTGCCACACGACCACCACCACCACCACCACTGGAGCCACAGAATGCCACTCTGAGCCACAGCAACCACAAGTTCGAGCCATGTACAGACAGTCATCCGATCCAAGCACCACTCTCGCACCTTTTCCTAATTCGTCTCATTGGTTGCGTAACCCCTCGATGTTGTCGTTGTTGATGTTGCCCGAACACACACACACACCCGCGGACTCTGGACAGTCCAAGGATCTTGCAGACCAAGAATTTTGTACATACTCCAACCTGAAAGTGGATATCAAAGCCACAAGAATGTATCAGTTCCATTGAGGTTGCTTTTCATAGTCAAAGTGAAATGGTAATTTAAAGAATTCAAGGTCAAATTAATGTTGTATATATTATTTATAAAGATTTTACTTTGCTATGAAGAGTAATCAAGCTGAAACTAGGCTATATCTTTTGTCATCTGTGCAGCAACCGGAAACAGATTCCCAGCACAAAATCTCCTTGTTATTATCTGTTTTCCATGTCGTCGTTGTCAACCTTTGCTTAATGCCAGTCGAAATCGAGCCTTTGTATATAATATAAAATCACAATCCTTTATCATTCCGTTCAGATGCGTGCTATTAACCCACACACACGCACTCTACACTCCATACACACTCCCATTGCAGCACTCTTTGTGTTTTGTATCTTTGTATCTTTCTATCTCAACACGAAAAATGTCCCTCCAAAGTATAAAAAAAGACATCAGCCAAACGATTCAGAAAATCAGTTTTCAGTTTTCTCAGACAGTCATTATATATTTTTGTATTTTGTATTCCTTTTGTGTTCTGTCTTTATCACCTTTTGTTTCTTTTTCTCTTCCCCTTTCTCTCTCTCTCTCTTTGTTTCTCGTCTCGTTTTCAGTAAGAAAAGATCTTGAGTTGCGACTGCAGTTCAGATTTTTCAATAATCTGCATAGAAAGTCGACAAGAATTCAATAAGCGCAGACCAGAAAGCAAGCAACTAAACCATTTTTAAAGCGTTTTGTAATCTAAACCCAAGAAACCGAAGAAAAACAGAAGCACATAACAACGAAAGAACGTGTATAATATAATATAATGTCTATATGAAGGAGCAGAAGTTTAAGCTAAAGATAAATAATGCAGCCGCCGAGCTAGCCACATAACTATCTATATACTCTAGAGAGACTTAACTGAAACCAAAAAGAAACGAAGTGAAAATATCAAACTAAATATATATATACATATACCAAAAACACATATCTATATCGATAAAGCGCAGATCGAACCCTCTCACCAGCACATACTATGAACAGTGTGGAGTGAGTCGGGTTCGGAGTCGAGGCCTCTTCTATATAATCCAGCAGAAATCGTTTTTAGGCGTGTCACGTGTATAATTCTCTATAACGCTTAACACAGGTATCTATAAAATCAACGGATATACTCCCCTTCAGTTCTTCTTTTTCAATATCTTTTCTTCTGCTAACTTGCAAGCAAAAAATAACCAAAAAGTTTCCCAACTAGTAACTACTTAGCACTCTGCTATATATATATATATGGCTTCGATATATATACAGATTATAATGAGCTTCCGCCGATGCAATTAGAGTCTAGAGCCTTCAAAGTGCATTTGGCTGATTGTTTGCATAAATCGATATTGAATATATAGAAAATATCGTCCACACTGACTGTAAACTAAACAAAGATCTTTCCAGTGCCCTTGCAAAAAATTTAGAACTATTTAATTCTTACAAATAAATAATTTAAAGTTCCGAAACCTCACTTTTAGAGTGCCAGAGAAATTTTAAAAAATGTAATACGTATCAATAGGTGTCTAAAAATATTTAAAAAATTGAAAAAATGAAATTTTTTTTATATATTTTTGTGGCATCCCTAATTTGCCTTTATAAATAATAATTAAAACAAAGTAAAGAGATAGAAATTATCTAAATAAATTACTCGAATTATTCTAATTTATTTAGATGCTTTTAAAATATTTCTTTATATTTATATTTGCAAGGGTATTATTTTCCAGCTTCGGTTTGTTCGAGGCTAGATTTCCTCTGTTATTTACTTACTCCACTGATCAGTCTCATAAAAACTCAAGCATCCAAAATTGCTGTTTATGTTGTGCCGCATTTAGTAAATTATTATGTTTTTATTGTTTAATTTTAACCCCACATAATGCATGTTTTTTGCTTTTATTTTATAAGACCTTTGGCATGCTACCATCAAAAACAAAAAACCATTTGCATGTTTTGTGTAAACCAGATCAAAACACAATCGACACACAACACTCACACACCCCTCAGACACCAGAGTGTGCCGGAGTGAGCCAAATCCAGCAGCTAAAATAAAGTTCTCTTCGTGTATAGGAATTAAAACTGCGATGTATGATCTAAGAGAGTCCTCCCCCCCAGAGATCCGAGTGTCGAAAGTAGAGCGAAAGTAGCAGAAAACCCGTCATAATAAGCATAGATTTTATGATTCAATAAGACCAAACATCAGCTAATAACAGCAGCAGCAACACCACAGCCGACAAGAAGAGCCATGAGATGTACACATATTTATTTATCAATAATGCCGAACCCGAAAAAATGTGTAGTGCAGAGTTTGGCGCAGATGAACAACCAGTTGGTAGTACCCCACTTCTGTCTCTAAGTACTTGTTGTTTGGATCTGCCGCTGAGAAAAATAAATAAAGAAAAACCGCACCAACTAACCCCGATTAATCCTGAAAAGCTTCCAGCTAACTGAAAGTTAAATTTAAGTAAAAATAAAACCCAGAAACTGGGGGCCCTTTGACTTGAATGTTGTACCACCCGTGCTACTTGATTGATTGATTGATTATTGACTTGACTTGACTTTAAACTAACCCCAAAAAAAACTTGTTGTTGCAGAATCCCTTTCTATATATTACACACACTTTTATTGCCAACACTTGACTAATGCCAAATGTTTTATGTTTCTCTTCTCTTCCGAACAAACCCACCTTGATCCCTGCTCTCTATGTGTGTCGTCTCCAGTACGTGTGAAACGCCTAAACCAGCGTAAATAAAAAGACAAACAAATCAAAAGAAATAAAGGCGAAATATAGCAGCAACCAACAACAACAACAACATGCCACCACCCCAAGAACAACAACAACAATCAAGCAGAAAGAAAGCCATCAATAAAAGTGTGTGCGTGTGCGTTAATTTGCTTGTTTGTTTGTCCAAAAGAAAACTCTCGATTAATTAAAACGATTTAACAAGCAAAAAACCCAGTAAAAGAAAAACCACAAACACCACCAAGAACAGCAATAAAGCAGCAACAACATCAGATATATGTCTAATATCCCCCAAAACTCTATACGAACTCTGTTTCTACCCCAAAACCAATCCAACAATCCACCAAAAACCACCAGCTGTGAACTAACACCGAAGAATGACATGTGTGAGACATGAAGTACGTAAAGTATATTTATTATTCTTGCTAAAAAAATATGTAAATAAATTAGTTATGTTATAAGCGATGATAAATGATTATGCGTCATGTTATGAATTTCACAATTTAAGGTAAAGCGTAGTGAGGTTTATGTAAGAAAATATTTATAAGAATATATAAGTTTGCCAATTGATTTTATACATTTTAATTGGGATTTATTTAAGTTTAATTCATTTGAAATTAAGGAGAAAACTTTAATATATATTTATTGGGGATAATAATTTTATTATTTAATTATAAATATAACGAATTTGTAACTAAACCTTGGGAAAAGTTAAGATAGCTACGCGCTGTATCCTTTTATTAATAATACTCTTCAAAGCGTTGGCTTAATATAGACTATAAAAAAAAATAATTAATTGGTTTAATAGATTAGCTGCACTTTAAAAATGCAAAAACACAAAACCGTCTTATATCTATCAAACAAATTAATTACAATTTGTATAATCTGTATTTAGCTAACTCTTTAAAGAGTAGAGATAAAAATATTTGCTTTCCTAATTCTCTAAAATGAAATAATTCAAATTTAGATAAAACAGAATAGGATTATTATATACAAAATTAACCTAGTTATGTACAAACAAGATAGTAAATGCCCTACGATTTTTAGCTGTCTCTTATCTTTGTTATCAACATCTTCTGTATCACCTTTAAGTCATTATTGAATATATCGCCAGATATGTAAGCATTCAAGCATGTTAAGTTAGCACCTAAGATTCCTTGGTGACCCCGTCAGCAAGATGAGTGTCAATTTTAGCGCTCCTCTGGCCAAGATTGGCCGAAAATAGATCCTAATGAAAGGCACAAATATTTATGCAATGGGAAATCTGGTTAGCGACTTGGTCTAGCATTCAGCTACTAGCTCCTAGGTTAGCTTTAAGCCAACAAACGGCAGCGACGACGTCTCTGTGTGGACACTGTCAAGTGTGTTCAACTTGTTGTGCGTCATGGGGATAGAGTTTCTTCCGTTGTTTAATGTTTTCCCCCAGCAAAAGTATAAAATTCATTAAAATATATTACTAATCCTGTGGCGTTCGCATATTTTACAGTTGGACGTCAGCGTCGCATGGGACACCTCAGCAGGAATTACACCATTGGCGTCTGGCAATAGTAGGATTCATCGCTGGAGTCATCACTATATTTTACCCCTTAAACAAAAAACCAAAAACTACAAGAAACAATAATTGTTTATACTGTTTTCGTTCAGTGTTTGTTGCGTTCTTCAGATTGCTGATGATTTTCGATTTGAGTTTTGTGTTCGGTTCACACCATATAATCAGCATATAATCATTTGTTTGTTACGAGTTTAGGCGAATGTTCATTGTCATACACACACACACACACACGCGACTTTCTTCTACGATATTTGTATGTATGTAAGTGTGGCGGCAGCTAAAGTAATTCTTTCCTTAAGCAAATTCTTCACATTTACGCTGCAGCTTCACACCCACACACGCCCTCTGCGCCAATCATTTTTTTAAATTTCTTTTATTTTATTTTAATTCGATTCTGTCCTTTGTTTTTTATCCCCTGGTTGGGGTAATGTTTTACACAAGTTTTAGTTTTAGTCGTGTTTTAATGCACACAACACATGATACACACACCACATACACATAATAATTATACACACACACTATATATATATGATACATATATAGCCATGGTCTCTGAAAACAATTTACTGCTACTATTGAATTATAAATGAAATGCTTAAACATAAATTTAACTTATGGTTAAACATACACACAACATAAAACTGAGAAACAAACAATTGTATAATGTAAAATGATATATATCTTACTTTATATATATACATATATGACATAATGCAATGCTTTTAAAATACAATTTTTAAAAATCATGTAAAAACATTTAAAATTAAATAAAACAAAAAAAAAATACAAAAACTACAAAAAATATTTCACGTTGTATTTGTTGATTTATTAAAGGAGGGAAAACTGAAGGAAAATGTGTCTTTAGTTGGACTTGGAATTTGAATTATTAGAATTATATATTTAAATAATTATCTATCTGTATTAATTATTCATAAAATTGTTAAAAAACCAAAAGAGAAGGAAAAATTAGGCTAAAATATGTGGCTGGACACCGATCTCTTGAAAATATAATAAAAACTTTTGTGTTTTGAGGTTTTTCCCTTAATTTTTGTTCTCAAGGCTGGTTTATATTATAAGGTATTTATTTTTTGCAATACGTACATGTTTCTAGGCATAATTAATGTCCTTAAAAAGTATCCACAAATATAATTTTTTTATATTCGACTTTGATCTTAACTTTTAACATTGAAAACTTTGCAATTATAAAAGTTGCTTTCGTCAACCAGATAGTTAAATCAGCTAAAAATAGTAAAACTTCCTTTCCGCCTGTTAATCTCAGTTAACTAGAAAAAGATAAGCAAAGATTATATACAGTAGCAGCCTGTGATATCAGATAATATCAACGTAACCGACAAAAAACAACTCCCCTCTCATCACTTTCGATTATTATTCGGAGCTCTTAACCCCCAGAAAGAAGCTGTCGCTGCTCTAATCACCGCTCGATGGATAACTGTGAAGATCAATATTTGCTCCCGGTGAATAAGTAGTGCACACTCGATTCCCCACAGATTGCGCCTGATTAATGGAAAAATTCCGATTATCAATCGGGGACACTTGTGCCAGTTGACAGGTGGCAAGCCGAGGGCTGGCCGGGGGATCGGCGCTACCTGGTCATTGTCACCAGCAGTTGCCGGCGTGTTTATGGAGGCGCTGTGGATATAACTGAAAGACACAACCTGTATCCCGCTCCCACACACGACACGCGTCGGGGTCTGGGCAAACAGCATCCGGAGATAAGAGCGCGTGACGCAGCCACCGGAGCATCAGGTTGCGGCGACGTGTCCGCCCCATCAGTTCGACCAGAGATCTAAGCCCAGAATGTCCACGCTGGAGAACGAGGTGACCTTCCGCAAGCAGGCGGAGGTCAGCCAGAGCCTGGAGGCGCAGTTTCAGGACAGCCACTCCTCCACGGACTTTATATTGATCACCGACCATCGCACCTCCAAGAGCAAGAGTCTCGAGCAGCTGGAGGCCACGAAGGAGTCGGAAGATGGCTCCTCCTGCTGCTCTCGCTATGCCCGGAACATTTTCCGGATGAAGACCCTGAAGCGGCGGCTGCCCTTCCTCACCTGGCTGCCGCATTATAATTCGCGGGACTGTATAGGCGATCTGATAGCCGGGTTTACAGTGGGTCTAACCGTAATACCCCAGGGATTGGCCTATTCGGGCGTGGTTGGTCTGCCACCGGAGGTGAGTAGCTCTCGAAAGAGAATTTATTTTTAGGTTTTATTTTTTATATATCATTGAGGTTTCGTTATGAGGTTTTTATGCAAGCAAAATCGGTTTAATAATCACCTTATTTTTTATTCATGTTCCCTCTTTTGATTGGTAAATCAAGAAACTCAAATGTTTTCCCACAAAATTAGCAAGTTGAAAGAAGTGGAAGAGCACAGAGATACGTTGGAAGTGATAACTTGATCAGTGATCTTCAGTAAGCGGCAGATGAAGCAGCTATTCGGAAGATAAAGTTTTGAGAATTACGTAAAATAATAAATATACAAAGGTCCTTAAATAATTTATTCAAAAATGCAGTGATTGTGTGGAAAATAATAAATAAAAAATATAAAAAATAATAATCACTGCATAATTCCAACTTTAAAATATAATTTTACTTCCGCAAATAATTTCCATAAAATATTCCACCAACTTAACATTAATTTTCTCATTTTTCCAGTATGGTCTCTATGGCTCCTTTATGGGCTGCTTTGTCTATGTCCTGTTGGGCACCTGCAAGGACAGCACTATTGGCAGCACGGCAGTGGCCTCCCTGATGACCTTTCAGTTTGCCCAAGGCTCCTGGCAACGATCAGTGCTCCTGACCTTTCTCACCGGCATCATTGAGATTTTTATGGCCATCTTCAAGCTGGGCTGTTTGGTGGAGTTCGTTTCGGGGCCAGTGAGTGCGGGATTCACCAGTGCCGTGGCCCTCATTGTGTCCACCTCCCAAATGCGTTCTATGCTGGGCGTTAAGAGCGATGGCGGATCCTTCCTGGCCACCTGGATCAGCATGTTCCGGGATATCGAGAATGTGCGAGTGGCAGACACCATTCTGGGCTTCGGCTGTGTGTTCCTGCTGCTGGCCATGAGGAGTTTGGGAAAGCTAGCCATTGGTCCCAAGGATGAGTCCCAGAGGAGTGGCTTCCAGCGAGTCTTTAACCAGATTATCAAGTTCCTGTCCACCTCGAGGAATGCCTCTGTTGTGATTGTGTTCACCCTAATCACCATGCACTTGGAGGCCCAAGGAACGAATCCTTTTCGACTCACAGGAAATATTCCCAAGGGAATGCCGACACCCTCTCTGCCACCCTTTTCCATTGAAGCGCAGCCGGGAAATGAGACGGCTGGGATACCACCTGTGCCGGGACAGAACTTCCTGGAAATGGTGCAGAGCCTGGGCTATGGACTGCTGATTGTGCCACTGATGGCTCTCCTGGAAACCATGTCCGTTTGCAAGGCCTTTGCCAAGGGAAAGCAGATTGATATCACCCAGGAAATGATTGCCTGCGGAGTGGGCAACATTGCCACCTCCATCTTCTCGGGATATCGATGCAATGGCGGCCTGGCCCGTTCGGCGGTGAATAATGCCAGTGGCTGTCGCACCAACATGTCGAACCTGTACATTGGTGTCATTGTGGTTCTGGCTTTGAATTTCCTTACGGAATACTTTGCATTCATTCCCAAGGCTGTGCTGGCGGCTATCATCATATCAGCGGTGATTTTCCAGGTGCAATACCAAGTCGTCACTCCGATGTGGCGCAGCAAACGTGAGTTCAGGGAATCAAATTTATTAAATATAAATTTTTAAATTAAGAATAAAACTTTTACAGGCTCCGATCTAGTGCCCGGCATATTGGCTTTTATCACCTGCCTGGTGCTGCCCCTGGAAATTGGCATTATGGTGGCCATTGGCGTGAATCTACTCTTCATCCTGTACTATGCAGCTCGTCCAAAGGTCACTCTGGAGCAGTTGGAGACCCAGCAAGGCATTCGCTTTGTAAAGATCACCCCCGATCGTTGCCTGATCTTTCCCTCTGTGGAGTTTGTCCGGAATATGGTGCTCAAGTCGGGCAGTAAAACCACCCAGCCGGTGGTCATCGATTGCACCTACATCTATGCAGCAGACTACACCGCCGCCAAGGTGATTGCCTCCATGGTGGAAGACTTTAGGCGGCGCCACCAGAAGATCATCTTCTTCAACCTCAAGCCAAGTGTGGTCAGTGTGTTTGAGGGGCTTAACACAAAGCTGGTGCTGTGCTATAACACTCATGCTTTGGATCAGGAACTACGACCCGATGAGCCCGATCTCTCCAGATCTGTGGACTCCTTGGATCGTGCAGAGTCTGGAAATGGCACCAGTGAGTGCGTCAGCATGGCCAGCACATTGTCCCTGGCCAGAAGTTAGTCAGTACGAAATAAAGTTAGCTTAGTTTTTGAAATTTGCTGTCAGTCTTTATTAATTTTTACAAATTATAATCATCATATTGGTGGCAGAGTTACTTCCAGAATTTCTTCATGGACATATTCTTCTCCGAGTCCTTCATCATCACCTTGGAGACGGCCATCTCAAAGTCCTCCTGTGTGACATGTACGCGCCGCTCCCTCAGAGCATACATCCCGGCCTCAGTGCAGACACCCTTGACCTCAGCTCCAGATGCCCCCGGCATCAGTTCGGCAATCAAGCGCATATTTATGCCTCGGGTGAGGTTCATCTTTCGCGAGTGAATGTGGAGGATGTCCAGTCTGGCCTCATCATTCGGTGGCGGAAACTCAATCTTGCGATCTATGCGACCGGGACGCAGCAGAGCCTTATCCAAGACATCGATGCGATTGGTGGCCATGATCACCTTGATGTTCTTGGTGGCCTCGAAGCCATCCAGTTGGTTGAGCAGCTCCAGCATGGTGCGCTGCACTTCAGAGTCCCCAGTGCCCGTCTCCAGGCGCGAGGAGCCAATCGAATCGATTTCATCCATAAATATAATCGAAGGAGCATGTTCCCGGGCCATCACAAACAGTTCCCGCACCAGGCGGGATCCCTCGCCAATGAATTTCTGGACCAACTCGGAGCCCGAAACCCGGATAAAAGTGCACTCCGTGTGGTGGGCCACAGCTCGGGCCAAGAGGGTTTTCCCCGTGCCAGGAGGACCGTAGAGAAGCACTCCCTTCGGCTGGGCTATGCCCAGGGCATCGAACAGTTCCGGATGCTTTACAGGCAGCTCTATAACCTCCTTGATCTCCTGGATCTGTTTGTCCAGGCCGCCCACCATTTCGTAGGTGGAATCTGGGACCTTTTCCACCAGCATCAGGGAAACCAGCGGATCCACCTTGTTGGGCAGTATCTTGTGGAGAGTGTAGCTCTCATTCCTCAGAGCCACTCGACTGCTGGGTGTTATATCCTTGATATTGATGTTCTTGTCCACATCCACCACGTACTTGCCCTCGGGATGCACCTTTACCAGGACTTTATTCTTGTCCATGGGCTTGACAACTTCGCCTATATAGCTGCCCTGCTCTTGGAGCAGCATCAGTTCCTCACGAAGAGAGCGAACTAAGGAGGAAGTGGTGCTTTTAAGGATCTTTTAAGCTGAGGATTATCCTTACCCTTCGCATTGAGTTCATTCCTTTGAGCCTGCAAGCGAAGCAGATTCTTCTGGCGCTCCGTCACTATATACTGAAGTTCAGATATTTTCTGTGTGAAGTACGAATTGAATCCAGCATTGCTGTCACCTTCACCACCATCACCACTCAGGCCCACATCGATATTCATCTGCAGTTCAATTTTTGGTAAATAAACTCAACAACCATTTGGCAATATTTTAACTTACATTTTCTTCTTGAATTCTTTGGTGTTAATAATTTAATTTATATTTAAATTTCAGCTCTGTTCTTTTATTAATTTTGGTTGATTTTCAAATGAACTGAAGCGCGCTGGCCTACTGAGCTTTTTGTGATGATATGACAGTTTTTAGGCAGTGTCGAAAAGGGGCGGAAAGCTAAAAAAGTTACTGCCAACTTTGTTTTATAAAATGAAACGATAGTAAAGCAACTATAGATATATATATTTTTGATATTATGGATGGATACTATAGCTGTAGTTACTACTAATTAAATATTGTGATATTATAATTGAAAAATTAATTTTAAAAATTTAAAGAAAAGAAAAATTAATAGAAAAGAAAACATAAAAGAAAATAATATATTTTGCCAAAAGAAAATAATACAAATATTGAACTTAAAGTCAAATAATTAATAAAAAAAATTCTATAGTTTCTATTAAATAACATTTCTGATCAACATAAAAACAAAGGTAAATAGGTAGGGAAAACGAAGAGACTTATAACAACAGAAAGTTGAAATACATATATACAAATATTTTCTATATTTTATATATACAAATATTTGCTATATTTTATATATAAAAATATTTCAATACATTATAATAACTTTAATAATCATTTTCCATAGTTTGCTGCTTTATAATTGTCTTGTTATAATCAAAAACAAAACAAAAATCTTATCTCTTAGTTATTATTTATCCACAAAATGATGAATAAGTTATATTAAAAGTTTTAACTAATAGCTCAGCCCAATAAAAGACAGTTTAGAAATTATTTATTATTATTTATTCCCAAAACCAATTTCACCATTAAATTTTTCTTCTCTAGCTATTAATTAAGCTTCACCTTTCAGATTCGCTTTAAACAATCTTATCTGCAGAGTGATTTGTCTAGTTTTGATTCCTTTTTTGGGGCTTTGAAGATTTACTGCCCACACAAAGCGCCAGATTAAATCAAAACACGTCTTAAGTTTAAAGTTAGCCCGAAATCATGGCAAAAATTGATTAGATATTTAATCAGGCAGCAAAAAGGCAATCAGGGACTCAAAAAAAAAGACCTGCCATAAAGTCATCAAGAAAATAATCCCTAATTCCCAAGATAAATGAACCTGAAAATAATATATATTTTTAAAATAATAAATAAATATTTTCAGTTATAAGAAATAACTATTTTCACGTCATAAATATTGTTATTGAAAAGTTCCCGCCATTATTCATAGAGAAAACCATTACTCACCCTTGCAAAAACCAATAAATTACTTAGTTTTCAGTTTCTTCTTAATATTTACATGATTTATTTAAGTACTTAAGTCAATACTCTTCGATCGCTAATCGTAAATAATACTATATGCACAGCGGCAAAGTGGCTGGTGGGAAGGGTGGAGGAGGGCTCGGGCTGTGATATTTCGCTCAGCGAAATTCACAACATTTCGACAGAGGCCAAAAAAATAAATATGTGCAGATATGTGTGTTGTACCTGCGGACAAGGTGGATGGTTTGCTGGAAGATTGCCGCAACTTAAATGCTAATTAAGGCGAGCGCCAGCCCATGGAAAGGCAATGAGCGTGGGCGCAGGCTCACCAGAAAGTTAGTCGCTGGCCTCGGCTAAGACATTTACTAAACAGACTTAAGGCGAGACTAAAGCTGAGGCTAAGACTAAGACTATCGCATGAAGACGAGGTTGCAGCGTTGATCTCTCTCTCTCTGCCAGATTTTGGATCCGATCAGATGGATGACTTGTCCGCCAGCTTGGCATGCAGCGTGGTTATGTCATAGATGACCACCAGATCCTTGTTCAAACCCTCAAAGACCTGAGCCACACGCGGCTGCAAGTTGTAGAAGAACAGCGGCTGCTGTCGCTGCTCAAAGTCCATGACCATCGTGGAGATCACCTTGGCGGCGGTGAAGTCCGCTCCATAGATGTGGGTGCAATCGATGACAACAGGCAGAGTGGACTTTTGGCCCTGCTTGTTGATCACCTTGCGAACAAACTCCATTGAGGGGAAGATCAGGCAGCGATCCGGGGTGAGCATCAGGTACTTGAGGCCCGTGGGGGTCTGTAAAAATATTAAATAAAAAATATAATTAAATATTTTCTTTAGAAAAAACCAAGAATTAAGTATCCCTATTTGTGATCTTTTATAGCCTACTTTTAGACATATAATTTAGTCAAGTTAGAATTTGTATTTATCAAGCTGACTCACCGCCAAAGTTTCAATGCGCAGCTTGGGCCTGGCAGCCTGATAGAGAATAAAGACCACATTAATGCCAATGCCCACCAGGATGCCCAGTTGCAGGGGCAGGACCAAGCAGGCAAAGAAGGCTCCCAAGCCGGGTATGAGATCGGTTTCTAAGAAAGCAATATTGAATATAAAATAATATTTAGAGCTAAACCCTTCTTTAACTCACTTTTGCTGTGCCACATGGGCTTAATCACTCGATATTGAACCATAAAGATCACCGCCGCTATGATGATGGAGGCCAGTGCCGCCTTGGGTATATAGTAGAAGCAGGGCGTGAGGTAAAGCAGAGCTATGATCACGATCACACTGGTGTACAGATTGGAGAGCTGCGTCCTCACACCACTGGCATTGAGGATGGCACCCCTGGCCACGCCTCCATTGCTGCGCAGACCCTGGACAAAGGAGTTGGCCACATTGCAGACTCCCGAGGCAATCAGCTCCTGAGTGGCGTCAGTGGGTTTGCCATCAGCTGCAGGGAGGAAAATCAATTAAGAGGAAATTTAATTAGTAAATGAAGTATTACGTCTTTGAAAATGTTCTGACATACGAAATTAAGTGAGTAATAAAATGACTCTAATTGAAATATGACGAAACACCCAATTCGCTTTAAAGAATGGGAGCTCATAAGCATTATTATATTAATTAAAAAAGATCATGTAAAAGTGTGACTGCTGTCACGTTTTCTTAATTAGTTATTTGCTGATTGAATCAAGAAATTAAAATTAAATAAGGAAATCCCAAGAAAATATTAAAAAACACATCATAAATTAATTGTTTTTGGAGTTTAATATTATTTTTGACACATGAAAATGCAGAGGAAGTATTATAATTGTCCTTAAAAATCTTTTAAAAAAAGGAATTAAGGAATAAATATATACCAAAGTTGCTACAAAAAAATACAGAAGCTACTTTATTTGATTTATAAAATGAATTTATAAATATTTTCAAAGCAAGCCAAAATTAATTAAATAATTAAACTCATTTAAAAGTTTATTTACCTTTACTGAATCAAGGAAGTAAGAAAATTTAGTCTAACCAAAAACTGATATGCTAAATTGTTGTTGAATTTAAGATTAAGGCTAAGATTAACGACCGTTTATTTGACTAAAACTAGGGGCGTCATAAAAAAAAGATAACAAAACTTGAACTATCTGCTTTTAAAGTCTCCTCCTATTTCAACTTGTTATTTTTTATGCAAAAACCATGAATCATTTTCCAGTCATTTTTTTTATAAAAATCCCCCAAATGTTTAAATGAAAACAAACTAACTTTTTACGCTCCAAAAAACATAAATAAATTCCCCGAAAACTCACCAAAAGCTTGAACCACGGCCATGGTTTCCAGGAGAGCAATCAGCGGCACAACAATCAGTCCCGAACCCAAGGTGCTGACCATGTCCCAGAAGCTCTGGGCTTCCTGCAGGATCTCTCCGGTGGTCTCATTGACCACAGCATCCATGTGGAAGGGTGGCGGCTGGAAGGAGGGCATTCCCTTGGGCACAAAACCCACAGTCCTCACCAGAGTCTCCTTGCCGCTCACAGACAGCCAATAGCCCAGGCCAGCAGTGCCACAAACTAGCAGTGCATTCCTTGCAGTTCCAACTGTCCAGAAAATTCCTGTTAGCAGTTTTTGGGACGTGGTCTTGCCCTCCTTGGGACCCAGACTGCAGCTGGCCAGGGCTCGTAGACTCAGGAGCAAAGTGATGCAGATGAGGCCCAGGATAAAGTCCGGCCAACTGATGTTGTGGATATCATTCACGATGCTTATCCACACCTGCAAGAAGGTGTTGCCACTCGTCTTGATGCCCAGAAAGTCCTTCATCTGGGAACTAAAGATGATCAAGGATACGGCGCTGGTGAAGCCCGCTCCCACAGGACCCGAGACGAAATCAATGAGGAATCCCAGCCGAAAGACACCCATCAGGATCTCTATGAGTCCTGTGAGAAATGTGAGCAAAGTGGCCATCTGCCAGCTGCCGCCGGCGATTTGAAAGGATAACAAAGCCGATATGGCGGTGGGTCCTATGGGCACGTCCTTGCTGGATCCAATAAAGATGTAAATGAAGCAGCCCAGAAAGCAGGCATACAGGCCATACTGCAGATCCAAGCCCGCTATGCCGGCATAGGCCAAAGCCTGGGGAATCACAGTCAGAGCCACCGATATGCCCGCAACTATATCGCCGAATATATAATCCTTTTTGTACTGCGGCAGCCACACCAGAATGGGGAAGCGCTTGTACAGCGTCTTCTTGCGGAAGATGTTGGACCAGAGATTCGAGCAGAAGCTTTGAGTGCCCTCCAGGCAGCTCTCCTTGGGTCCCTGCTCCTCCTGCACGATGCAGTCCCGGGAGGTGTGGTACAGCGTGTTGGTGGGTATGTCCAAGGACACCTCGGTGCCGCCATTGAAGGCACTATTCGTGTGTCCATTATCCACGCGTTGATGCATATTTAAGCTGGGTTTTTATTTAGTATTTCTTTTTATTTTATTTTTGTCGCCTCTAAGGCTTCATGGCACTCTCACTGACACTGACTCTTGGGAGAAGGGGAAACCGATACCAAAACCGAACCGATCGCTTGGCCATCCACTAGGGGAATGATTTGGAGCCACGGAAAGAGCAGCACTAACACCGGCCGCCTGCTGGGGAACCGATTATAAATAGGCAGCGACGTGGGTTCGCAGATCGCGAAACGCTGGCAGCGCATTCGAGACTATCCGCCGGCTTTCGTTACGTTATCTCCGCGAGACTCTCTCTCGCTTCTCCACTGGCGTAGAGAGTGAGACTTTGAAATCTGAGACATCTTGGGCAGAGACTTCTCTGGGTACACAGGAAAAATAAGCTTAAAGTTAATAACAAATTCAACTGAAAAGATTTTAGTTTTAAGAATTACTTTGTGATGAAATTTACATCTGAAAAAATAGCATCTTGTAGTTCCTTAATCAATTTATTATAAATGCAAATGTATATATTTTATAACTTATATTTTATACATTTTATTCAAGTGTCTTCCTCTCTGGCAAACCGGCTCTCCCCAAACATCAGCTCGCCTCGGATCGGGGCTTTTCATCTTGGCTGCGGGCATGTCGTGTAGCCGCCCAAAAGAAATGGAAATGACGCAGACTCCTACCAAGTGGGATGAACATGGGGACAGGCCCAGCATGTAAGACAACACCTTGTGGGAGGCTTTTAAGCAGACAAGAAACTGCGACTCCAATGAGTTTAGCTGGAAATTAAATATGGGAAACACCAATCAAACTCCATAATTTGTTGAAATTATAATAAAAATAACATAAAAAAAACCCTAAATGATTAGTAACAAATATTTTGTATATTTACTTAATTTTACAATTAAAATTCAATTAGTTTTTATTGTTTTGTTACAAGTATTTTAGCAGATTTTGTTGCCCTTTCAACACCTCATTATTTATGGCATTTTTAATGAATTTACCTTACCATGATGTAACCCATTTAATTCCAGTTAGACTTCAGAAGGCCATAAATCTTGCAAGTGACAAGCAAAAATTTATTCTCTGATACAAATAATAAATATAGACCGATTTTTAAATGCTGTAATTAAAATCACTCGTTAAAACGTAATATAGATTATGAATTTTAGTTTTTTATTTTCACACTTTTTTAGGACTTTTGGCTATAAATATATTTTTTACTATAAACACCTTTGAATATATTTAAATATATACAACATTTTCTGGAATTCAACTAAGAATCTGTGTAATAAATACTATATTCAATGCCCTTAATTAAATATAAAATTATTAATATTTAAAAGACTCCTTGGGAATATTATTTGTTTGCAATAAAAACTATTTACATCAAGCAGTTTGTTTATATTTTTAATGATTGCTAATCTACAAGTGGTCCTTCGCTGAAAGATTTATAATAAATATTGAATAAATATATTTGAAATAATTTATTCATAGTTTTAAATGTCTTAATTAATATAGAATTGAATACATAATATAACAGGCATTCAAGTTCCTGCTATCCTCTAAATATATAAAATCAAAAATCTCATCAATTAAAGATATGATCGAGGTAAGTACAGGGTACTTCCCCAGTCGCCTTCCAAGCTCAGCCACATTTTTTTTTTGTTGCTTTGGAAAATCAACAAGTGCTCCGTGGTGATTTTTCCGCACGTGCTGGCACCAAGCATGGGAAACCGCCACTCGTATAATTGGAAAACAATGCGAATCGAGAAATGTATATATTTTATTGCATGCTAATCGATCGGATTTTCACACCCTGGATTTCTTGTTAAGCTTTGGAGGCCAGGCTCAACAGGTTTTTAGTGTTTTTTTCGGCCTGATTTGATCTTCCCATGAGATTTGCACATTTCTCAGGCTTTTTATCACTGAGCAATAAGGCGGAATAGAATTAATATTAATTATGGCTACAGAATGGCAGTGAAAATTTCTTCTTCTCCTACTTGAAATAACGCCGCGAACAAAAGACCCAATTTTTGGGGCTGATTATCTTTACAGCCCCCCGACAATCGACGGGAAATCAATCAGCCGTATGGGAACAGGGCGCATATAAATCAGTTAGGAGAGTGTTGCCAATAAATCAAGTATACGGTCGTGATAATGTCCGGAATTTGCCGGGACTCGAGAGCGCCCCTGAGCAGTAGTTGCAGATATTTACCAATTTGGCATCTTACCTCTAACCAGTTTGTTACCCGCTTGGCCCCTCCATATCTGTCGGTCGGCCAGCAATTACGTGGATAGGATTTAATATTTAATTCCTAAAGGTGAGAGAGCCCTCTGAAGCGAGCCGTGTTTCCGGATTTATTTTGATTGGAACAGAAATCAACCCATTTGCCTGTCAAGTCTTTATTTTCTGCAGAATCCCGAACTGGCTGCGGCTCTCTTGGGGTTTTTTTTCTGCTTCGGGATTTTCCTTAACGACACGCTTCCAATGCATGGTTTGGAGCGCCATAACCCACCGAAATCTCAGCTCAATTATTAATCACATCACCAAATCCACAGCCAAGTTCAAGTCTCTCTCTCTTCCCAAATGGAAAACACGCGTCAAACGGCTGATCGATGGCGCAGAATGGGTTACGAACTACCAACCAAACGGGCTAATGAAAATCAGACAACCTTTAGCAGGTTAACCGAAGATTGGGTGCCCTTCTCCTGAGGGGATTTTACAGGAAAATTCTTTGGAAACCAACTTTCACTACCCTTTCTTTCCTTAGATTAAACAGCTCCCTTCTCAATGGGAATTTTTTGATTCAACAGCTGAGGGAAAAAACATAGCTTTAAATAATTAATAATTATTATTAAAGGCTTAAATTTTAACTAGAAATTTTCATGACAATTAGCATAGTCATAAAGTTATATTTAATTCCCCAATTAGTAAACTCAAGATAAAAGCTGTAATATAAAAAGGAATTACCCCTCTACGCACATTCATGGAATATAAAGTACTTGTAAAGCTGAATGATGTATGAATAATATATAGAGTGTTTTTTTCACAGATATTATTATATTTTGACCACAATTGTAGACCAGATCGATACCCCATAACAATTGATCTCTCTGTGATCTCTGATCCACTCACATTTCTGGGATACTTTCGCGGCATTTGTTATGAATATTTATAGGTCGCTGACTTGTTCAGGTGATTGGGCGACACATAATAACAATCGTCGCAGCTGGGGATTATATGTAACACTTTGTGCGGTCAATTTGCATTACTCATACGCAGCGTAAATCCCCCGCCGAGACGGGCAAGCACATTAGACAACAATTAAATGTACATAGCGAACTCGCAGCAAGTCAATTATTATTTTGAGCAAATTTAATTTGCTTTTAATTTCGTTGGCGTGCGGATAATTGCCTGTTTATCTCCTGCTGTTGTTTTTTTTCACATCCATCATTATGGTCACTTGGTGAAAAGATGCCTTCTAGGGTCGGTGGACCGCATAAATCTATTTGGTGCGCGTGGGCGGCCTACTTTAGGTGGGATTAGCCAGATTTCGGCAGTTATCTGTTTGCTGGAGAAATCTCTCAAGGTGGGTCTGATAAGGGGGAAACTCTTCATGTCTCCTTGAGGGTCACATGTCGGAAAGGCTTGTCCATTTGTATGCAATGGGCTCAGTTCTCTTCGCGATTAAATATGGAGAGCACGTAAAGGTAGGTAACTGTGTATACAAACACTGGGAAATAAATATAAAGAAAATAAGTTCAAGGCTAATTTCTTTATAAAGTTTAAGCCATAAATAAAATAGGAAATAATTATATTTAAATTTCAGTGAATCCCTGAAACCTTTCTTAATAATTTCCCTAATAAAAAGTATCATCTTATCCCCATTTCTTTTAGTGTTTTTGGTATCTCAACACATCTGAAACTGCATTGACAGGCAGGCAAGTAAATAAACATAAAGTTAAGCTTAAACAATTGCAATGAATGACAATCGTCGCTCAAATAAAACTGTTAATTGTGCATTCAGAGTTAATTGTATAAGATCCCAAACATTACGCAAGACCATCCAGTCGCCGCCACCTCGCTTTGATCCCCCCTACAAGCGGGGGAAGACTGCATTCAGGCGTGTAAAGTACACGACGTAAGGCTTCACGTGACTCAAACCCGTCGATCGGGTATCCAAATTCATGATCGAAATGAATATATATGAACGAGCCCCGTCTGAGGTCAGCCTGTGCAGTTTTCGAGGAGGAAGCTGTGGGCGAATCCGTGTCAGGGAACAAGTTCAATGACAGACACCCAAGATATCGAGAAAAGGAGCAGCCCATCCTGGAAACCCCCTTCTTAATGAGGTCTCTGTTGTCCCAACTTTCGAACTCACGTGATTCGAACCGCTTTGATCCGGCGAGTTGGTGATTTGGTGACTTGGTTAGTCAGTGGCGGGGGTGGAGATAGGAGGGGGCTTAGTGGAAAGAAGAGGCGCGCGCAGCTTGTTTTTTTGTTGTTGTTGTTTTTATCACGGCAATAACCGCAGAAATGGCAACGAAACTGAATTAATTTGGTCACATGACCGAGCCAGAAGAAAACAAAATGTAGAGATATATATTCATATGAAAAAAAAAACAAACAAAAATAACAAAAGCACATCAGCATCTGGCTATATATATGTATATATATATTTTTACCCACACACACATCAGGGGTACTCATCATTAGCTTTGGCGAAAGTTGTGGGAAATCATATGTAGTTTGTTTAAAATAATCAATAAATACACATTACCAATAGGGTATATTTTTATGTTTTGCTCAATGATAACAAGATTTTTATGTTCATTTTTAATTGGATCTTACAAACTAAAGACAAAATACGCAACTACAAAAGTAAATAAAAGAGTTTCCATATAGATGGATGTATTTTTAGTAAGCATTATAGAAAATTTAGTGATTGTTTCTATATATAGACAAAATAAAAGAATTTAATTACTTACTTTTATAAGTAAAAAACACAACTAAACTTAGTTAAACACAAAAACCAGCCATATTATTGGGAAATCCATATTTTTTCAAGAATTATTTTGCTCTGCGACTCTTTAAATATATTTGTTTAATTTTCTAAGAAAAAAATTCAAGATATGCTTAAAAAAATAATAATAAATTTATCAGTTAAAATATTAAATTTAAAAAGTATAAAATTCAACTGAACATAAATTATTACATAAACATTATTTTCCCAGAATCATTTCTCTGTCTGACTTTTCAAATTTCAGTTTAATTTTCCAAGTAAATTCAACTCATTCAATAAAAGATAAGAATACATGCATTTAACAACATTTTGAAATTTTATTTATTAATTTTCCGTATAAGAACTTAAGTTAATTCTTTGAAACTCAAGCAAATAGAGGGACGACCTAAAAAATATATATTTTCCAAAAATTCCTACCCCGCCTCTCCACTGAGTACCCCTATCGGCGCTTATTTAAATGTAAAGCATATTCCGAAATCATCAAAATGGTAATTTTCAAATGACCAACAAGCGGAGTGGCCCGGTCGTGTGACTAGTTTGTTGTTGCCGCCTCGAAGCTAAACTGATTCGTTCTGCCAGACAAAACGCAACTCATTGGAACATTCAACAGATTTATATATATATCATTCCCCCCTCGGGGCACCTAATAATCATTATGGACATTACACCCACAGAAGCCACGGAAGCGTGCAATCCAGATTATGGCCCATTTATAATTTAGACAATGAGCAGAAAGGTGCTAAACTGCGGCGGCCAATCAATTTATGGGTCCAACCAAAGTGTCGTGCTAATGAGTTGCCAACAAGCCGGGAGGTAAATTAACAAATCAATTTTCGGTGTGATAAACAAAAAGGCAAACAGGCGGACGAAAAAACACACAAAAAGAGCAAATACTTATCAGACACAAACAATTGGCATTGCAAGCGGAATGCTATGCGAATGATAAAACAATCGAGCCGACAGACAGACTCCATTAAAAGTTGGAAAGTGATGGACTGTTAATAGGCGGGATTGCTACTATATTATAAGCGCCTGACGGAAGCCGGTTCAATGCACGCCAAAGCAAAGCAGGGCTAACATGGCGTATGCGCAATGCGCCAGCTTCACGTGACTCGTCGGGAACTAGATACCCGTTCGATCTGAGCTGAGCTGAGCTGGGCTAGGGCCTGATTTGCATGTTTATGTCGCTGCCACTCCATACAATTGAGATCCCAGCGGGCAGGTGCCTGAGATTTGTGGGATTAGCTGGGTTTTATAATTTGTTGTTATTATTGTTTGATAATAAAGCAACAGCACCGGCACCGACACCGGCAGTAAGTGTCACGCAAAAGAGCAGAGCACGATTTCTGTTTGGATTTCGGGTAGCAAACACCGAGCTGGTTTATCGCACTTGGCCTAGGCAGAGACCTCGCAAATATACGGCATTGGGGCCCAAGCCAAATATTGGCTTAATGAAACAAAGATACATCCTCTCCACCAGACTCGTCACTGCCTAGAACTGCCAAGAACCGCATTCTTCAGTCATCCCTCTGGTATTTAGCAATGCAAATTAGCCGTCTTCGGCGCCCTATGGAACAGAGATAAGGTACTGACATATCTGCGCTGCTTGATTAATGGACCATGATTTATGTATGAGATGTACACCCGGGATTCTCCGGTTTAGTTTGTCACGAGGAATGGCACGGAGATGCAAGCACTATCTTATCTACCTTGACTGCACTCGTTTCCGTAACAAAAATATTTGTCAAATAAAAAGCCACGACGCGAGACATCTGTCAGACTAATGCAGAATGCAAATATGGCAATTCTTTGAGGTGCAAACGCCCTGCATTATTGTTCTAGTTCATAATGATTTATTGATACTTTAGCTTCCACTTTAAGAACTGCCATAAATTCACAGTATCATAAATTCTACAAAAGGCACCTTTACGATGCAACAAAACTTTCCACTCTCTTGAGTACATTCAGCTTTTTATTTTAAACAAAGTTGCGGTATATCTTACGATCTTACAAACTATAAGTAAGTGGGTTTTAGCTTTTCAATGAACGACCGACATGTTGGGTAGTGTAAAGTGGCCTAAAAGTATGCTACCGTGTGTGGGAACATTCGTTTATTTGAGCAAAAATTCCAATTTCCAAACGGGGGAAAAACAAACAAAATAAACAACTATTTCTTTTGTGACTTCATCAATCAATAGCTATGAACTGGGTGGCTGTGTGAGTGTATGTGGGTCAAGGGGACTGTGCCTCAATCCTCCAGCGTGACATTGCGGAAGAGATAGGACATGGACTCCTTGTTGTGAATGCGGCGAATGGCCTCGGCAATCAGTATGGAGATGTCGATCGTCTTGATCTTGTGGCACTGCAGCTTCTGGATCTCATGTGGAATGGTATTGGTAACAACAATCTAAGGAAAGATTAACATTTAAGTAATTAAAGATTGAATGATAAAGAAACTCTTGAAACGCACCTCATCGATGGGCGACTCATCCAGCAGACGCGGTGCATCCGAGCTAAGCAGACCATGCGTGGCCAGCACGTAGATCTTGCAGGCTCCATTCTCCTTTAGCATCTCGGCAGCGGCCACAAAGGCCTGGACATCATCAATTAGGTCATCCTAATTATAAATTCCAGATTAATTTAAAGATATATCTTCATTAATTTCAGGTTATCAAGACCCCAACTCACCACCATGATGGCTATGCGTCCATTGACATCTCCCACTATGGTCAGCGGTGGCTTGACCTTGCAAATGTGCTCCGGCACACCCACCGACACCGAGGTGGTGCGCTGCCTGCTGCTGCTGCTGATCGGTGCGTGTTGTGGAGTAGAGTTTCTAGTGGTTAGTGTGGCAGCAGAGTTACACATGGATCGTGGTTCGAGTGGTGCAATGTGATGCAAGGTGGTGGTGCATTTCGTTTTGTAAACCAAAAAAGAAAAGAATCGTGTGGGTGGGTTTTTCGGGAGGTGGTAGTTGGTGTGAAGTGGCGGGGGGAAAAGATACAAATGGCATTTTTCGATTAAAAATCATAAATCAAACGGAAATTGAAACAATAGTTTAAAAAAATACGAACCTAGGCATCGCTGGTAAGCACATTTCAACTGAATTTCCTAATAAATTGCTATACGCACTGCATATAACACAAAAATAAAGAGAAATTTCGATTGTTTTTTCTTTTGCTTTTCTTAATTTGAAATTTTGACATTACCACGAACAAGTGTCGAGTTTTTCTTATGGCAACTTTTGTGGAGCATAAACAAAAAATAAATACAAAAACATTTCTAAAAGGCGAAAAGCGGATATTAGCTCAGAAATCTACAAAAGTGTATTTCTGCCTTGGCTGTGAAGTACAAACAAGTAGCCGCAGGACAGTAGATGGCATCAAAAAAGGACAAAACACTGAGCAAGCTTTAATGAGCAAGTGCGTTTTTGTAAGACAAAATTTGTGATCTCAGAGTTGTCAGTATGTTTTGCAGATGAAACATGGTTATAGCAAATTAAACAGTTAATAAACTCTTATACTTTTATGAAACGAATGCCTTCAAAATGGTTTAAATCTTCAGCAAGCCAGAAATAAACAATATTATATAAACAAATGAATCAAAAACTGAGTGCACAGTAAATAACCATCGAGTTAAGTGCAGGATTCCAGCTTCAGTCATAAAAGAAGCCTAAAGGAAGGCACAAAAACTAATAAAACAAAGCTGACAGCAAATTATAAATAAAAACACAACTTAAAAATTACAAGAGAAACCTCACGACTAAAGAACTCAAAGGGAGGAAGGTCATCAGCGTTGGTCTAGGAATAGAATAAGCTAGCAACTCACCTGGTTGGTGGTGGAGAGTAGCGACCATCGACCTCGTCGCTCTCTGCCTCCTTCTGTTCGCCATGGATAACAGCCAGGCCGAGACGCAAACGTTCTGCATATGAATTTGCCTTCTTAGCCACGCCTGGATTACGGGCCACAATCACCGAGTTGCGATAGTCGGGAATCTGAGAAATATAAATGCATTAGCTTATTTATTTCTTTATAAAATATACAAATACATACGCTCTCCTGAATGTATTGCAGCAGAAAAGGCGATGCCCTCAGATTGTCCACTGGTATGTCGAAGAAGCCCTGGATTTCCTTCTGATGCAGATCCATGGTTATGATATGCGTCAGGCCCGAGGTGCACATCATCTTGGCCAGCAGCTTGGACACAATGCAGCCGCGTTTGCGCATCTTGCACTGTTTGGAATACGGCAAGTAGGGAATCACGCCGACAATTGAACGAGCCGAGGAGGTCTTGCAGGCATAGGCCATGATTAATAGCTCCATAATATTGTTGTTGGCATCCCTGAAAAGGAAAAAATATATTTTAATAAGAGTTTAAAACGTATTTCAGAAATTAGATCTTACTTAGTGCCCGTTTGGATAATGTAAATGTCCTTGCCTCTTACGGAATCACTGATCTCGACAATGGTCTCCCGATTGGACTTGTGGAAAACGGAGCAGCCGCCATTCTTGAGGCCCATGCGCTCGGCCACCATATTGGCCAGATCCGGATGCGAGTTGCCATTGATAATGACAATGTCCGAGGTGGAGATGTTATCCATGTCGCTCCTGCAACGCTTCGGTGGCCGTACGCTGCCTAATCTGTAAGGAATTAAAGCAGGGATTAGTTATAATGTTAAAATATGTAAAATATTTAATAGAAAACATAAACCAAAACGAAAAACATTTACTGGGCAAGCTAAATACCTGCGTTTGGACATGCTTTAAGCCTAAAGGGGATTCGGGTTAAGGGTTAAGCAATGCTGAAAGGGTGTTGCCGGGTTCATTCGCTTTGCCATAACCATTAAAGTCACACACACGCAGTCGTTACGGTTCCCACGTTACGTATGTATCGATTAGCCCCAGTGAACCAAATAGCCCCAACGGCGAACGCAATTAGTTGTCCTGCCCTTCGCCGTTGTCTCGGTTGCTGCCCAGCCTGTGGAAACTGTGTGCTCGCCGCGAATTGGTAAAAACCACAGCCGAAGCGAACAGAACGCGAAGGAAACTTCTGCGAAATATCGACCAAACATAGACAGGACGACACACGTGAGTGGCGTGGCAACGTCAAAGTGCCAACATGCGAAGAATCACAGTTCCGGAATCCGCAGCCCGGATTCCAAGGCAGTCGGCAGGTGCGGTGGAAGCGGCGAGGAGCGACCGCTGCTGCCCAGGATTAGCAGATACAGATCGGCCTCACTCTCGCACGCGACTTCCTTGAGAAAAGTGAAAGGCCACCCAGGAGAAGGAGGCGTGAGTTGGCTAATTGAATTTCTATTTTTGATCCTGCGCCGGGTCACTGAGCCGACGCCGCCTAAGCATTCGAAGGAGCAGCAGCCTCAAAGCCGCAAGAAGTGCATGGATTGAGGCAGTCAACACTTCAGTCAAGTCATGGGCGATTCAGGTGAGTGAAATGGGCATAAATGTGAGGCAGCGATAAGGAATTTGAAGGGAAATAAGCCATGAGCCTAAGAAATATTTAAATACTCTTTCAATTTGGTTAAATAAAGTTTCTTTTCTTAATTTTTGAAGAGCCAACTGAGAGTTCAAAGAGATATCTTTGCCTGTGAAATTATAATCCTTAAAAATAGCCAGCAAAATGTCTCTACTCCTCCTTCTCTAAGCAAATGTAATACCTTCTTTTGAAGAGTATTTGATGAAGCTATTTCAGGACCCTTCAAGACATTCACCTCCGGCTTTGCAACTTGGTCTGGGGTCTCAAGGGGCCGACGCAACCGCGAGGCGACTATTCAATTTTAGACATTTGACGTCTCGAGTTGCTTGCAGCCCAACTGAAGGCGTTGGCAGTTGCAGCGAAGCTTGCATTGGAAACTTGCGGCACGCATATGTGCCACATGCAGGGGAACGAATCGGGATGAGGAGAATGAGGTTCTGATTTAAAGATAGCTTCTTGGGTGGGCTACGCCTAACCTCAGGCTAAGAAAGTTATGACAGGCTGAACTGAATTGAATTGAAAAACCTCACAGGATTAGGGCCACTCCAGCCAGGTGAGTTGCATTAGAAGAAAGTATAATTTTGCCCGAGAAAGACGCACCAACGGAGAAGTCACAAAATGTTGGGAATAGCCTGCGATCCGCTGCAGCATACAAGCATGTATGAGCGCGGCTCAGATGGTACTTAAAAATCGAATTAAAAAGATTAAAAATAAAAGTGTTATAAACTTTAAAGCTGATAAGTCATGTGTAGAATATAATTTCTAAGGTCAAGAACATGGAAACTATTGCAAAAGCGCACAATCTTATATTTAGTTATCGCGTAATTTCGCTTTCAGTTCTTATCAGTTTGATTTTCAATTATTTTTGTCTAGTTTGTTTATAAATAATTAATAAATGAGAATTTATGTTGAGGAAAAACATAGATTTAAGTTATTATTTTGAAATTATTATTTATAGACCCCTTAAACATTCAAATAACTCTCAATCTATGTAAAAATTTGGACTTTTCTGATCGTAATTATAATAATTAAATATATATCTTTGTTTAAAATCATATTTCTTTCTAGATAGCGAAGACAGCGATGGAGAAGGTGGCCTGGGCAACGTCTCCAGGGTTATCATTCGTCCGCCGGGTCAGAGCGGCAAGGCCAAGAGAGGTCACCTCTGCTTTGATGCCGCCTTTGAAACGGGAAATCTGGGCAAGGCTGAATTAGTGGGGGAATTCGAATACGATCTCTTCCTAAGACCCGATACCTGCAATCCCCGCTTTCGTTTCTGGTTCAACTTTACGGTGGATAATGTGAAACAGGATCAGCGGGTGCTCTTCCACATAGTGAACATTAGCAAGAGCAGGAATCTCTTTGCCTCGGGACTAACTCCCCTTGTAAAAAGTTCCAGCAGGCCGAAATGGCAGCGTCTGCCCAAGCGACAGGTGTTCTTCTACCGTTCGGCCATGCATCAGGGTCACTATGTTCTTAGTTTCGCCTTCATCTTTGATAAAGAAGAGGATGTGTACCAGTTTTGCTTGGCCTGGCCATACAGTTACTCCCGTTTGCAGTCGTATTTGAATGTGATTGATGCCAGGCAAGGAGCGGATAAGAGGTTCACGCGATGTGTGCTTATTAAATCCTTGGTGGGTATAAAAATTAACTAAATTAAAGCTTTAACTAAGCTGATTTTCTGTATTCTTCCAGCAAAATCGCAATGTGGATCTGCTGACCATCGATCATGTGACCCACAAGCAACGCTCTACGAATCGCTTGGACCGTAGCTTCATTCGCGTAATTGTCATCCTTTGCCGGTCGCATTCTAGCGAAGCTCCTGCCTCTCATGTGTGCCAGGGTCTGATTGAGTTCCTGGTGGGCAACCATCCCATTGCCGGCGTTCTAAGGGACAATTTCGTGTTTAAAATTGTGCCCATGGTGAATCCCGATGGTGTCTTTCTGGGCAATAATCGCTGTAATCTGATGGGTCAGGATATGAATCGTAACTGGCACATTGGCTCGGAGTTCACACAACCGGAATTGCATGCGGTGAAGGGAATGCTAAAGGAATTGGATAATTCAGATGTGAGTTAAAGAAGGTTTTAAGGGCAACTATAAAGCTTCTGAGTGTTTAGAAGTTTGGAATTAACATAAAAATGTTTGAAAGAGTTTTTTATATATGCCAAGATTTTGATTTTCAAGGTCTTGTTATCAGTTTGATACTAATTAGTCTTTAATTAGACACATTTTTGGTATGATTTACCATATAATCATTGACTTATTGATAGCACTCTTCATTTCTAGTGGCTCGTGACGTTTAATGAATTATCAAAATAGATTAGAATTTATTATCAAACAGACAGGTGATTTATAAAGCTGATTTAAAGCAAGATCTCAATTAAAATTTATATTTTAAGAGGCTACTTGTTTGATAAAACTCCTTGCAGTTTTAATAAATAATTTTCTTCACATTTTCCAGACCTATCAAATAGATTTTGTGATCGATCTGCATGCCAACAGCAGCATGCATGGCTGCTTTATCTATGGCAATACATACGAGGATGTCTATAGATACGAACGGCACCTAGTTTTCCCGCGACTCTTTGCCAACAATGCTCCGGATTATGTGGCGGATCACACCATGTTCAATGCCGATGAGCGCAAGGCGGGCAGCATCCGGAGATTTAGTTGCGAACGACTGAGTGACACGGTCAATGCCTACACTCTGGAGGTTTCCATGGCGGGACACTACCTCAAGGATGGCAAGACTATTTCCCTGTACAACGAAGATGGATGTGAGTATGATTTTTTTGATGTTTTAAAAAGAATAATATAAAATTCCTAATCAATACCTCAATTTCTCTGGCAGATTACCGAGTGGGCAGGAACCTGGCCAGAACTCTGCTGCAGTACTACCGCTTTATCAACATTCTGCCCATGCCGATTGTGACTGAAGTTCGGGGCAAGAGACGCGGGCGCAATCGCCATGCCCATCACTCTCGATCCCGCTCCAAGACGCGGTACGAAGTCAAGCCCCGCCCCAAGACGCCGCGTTGCCATGCGCCCATTGCCTATACGAATCTCAGTATTTGCTATGATTCCGGAGGCGGCGGAAACTCTTCGGATGAGGGGGGATTCTCGCCCACTCGTCCTCTGGCCCCGGGCAGCAGTTGCTTCAGTGGCTATCGGAATTACAGGAGAGCAGCCACCGCTGGTTCCTGCATGAATCCCGCTCACGATCAGTATTCGCCATTTGCGATGGGAGCAAAAACGGGCAGTGACCATGGAGGAGGAGCACCTGGTGGCCAGGGTGGCGGCAGGAGCAAGAAATCAGCTGCCCAGGTCACCATAGAGCTCCCCCTGCCGGTGAATGTGCCTCCGAAACCGTATCTCTCCATCATTGACCTGAATCAGCTGACCAGAGGAAGTCTGAAACTAAAGTCCAATAGCTTTGATGCTGCAGACAGGAGATAGGACTAGCATCCTGCAATAAGGAGCCCATTAGAGTGATGCCTTTTCTACGCTTCTTGCTTGTTTTTCTAATAAAAATACGAAAAAAAGAATTAATTTTCCAATTAGAACGAAAGGACTTCCCATTGTGTATCCTAATAAGACAGTTGCCATTCCTCTTTCCTCCTGCTTCGCAGTTACTTTGCACTCAGAACGACGCTGGGCAACAAGTCTGGCGGTTGAGTGACACCTCCTTGTGTGAGTGAGTTAATCCGCTGGCTTATCGTGCCCCCTGCTCTTAATTTGGCTGCGAGCCAGTAAACTAGATGCGCTCAATTGGCGACCGCTGACATGTGAGCTTTGCATATCACACACAAAATAAATGCGGTATTTACAGTAGGCAAAACGGAGACACCCACAGGCAAACAAAGAAGCAAACACGAAAAACACTCAAATGGCACACGTGAGTGTGAGCGGGAGGCCATTACTCGGGGGGACACTCCAGCGTAATTAACGACATTTGCGGGGCACCTTTTATCTTATCGGACGCGATATGTGTAAACTATAACCTCCACAATGCACTCGCCGCCCCATCAGCTGTATTTAGTGGCTATTAGTGAAAATACCTTGGCGTGTTTTTTCCACTCACAAAACTCACTCCACTCCCGGAGGCAAAACACGCGCGAAAATTGTGTTGATAAGAGCGGAACTGGCGAGCGACTGGCCGAAAAGGCAAGCTTCTGGACTGATTAACGCTTTCAATTAACACGGAATCAATATAGAGCCACTGCGAGGGCACTTTTTCAATTTATTTCTTCGTATAAATAAAAGCGAATGGTCGGGAGCAGGGAGGAGCGCAAAACAGAGACAGAAGGCGTAAAAGCCACAAGGCGATAACTGGACGGGCGTTGCCAGATCGCCGCAGTAAGATGGCTGAGCAAACAGCTGTTGATGTTTTTGAGTGGGAATTATGGGTTAAAAAATTTAATAAAGAAAAGAAAAAGCAAAAGTAAAAAATTGAAAGCGTAATAATCAAAAGAATTAAATTAAATAATTAAATTAGTTTATTATTAAGTTTTGTAAGTGTTATTATTAAACATTTTCAATATACAATACATATTTCGGTGTTGGGCTTTAAAATTATGACACAACAATACAATAAACTGTAATACAAATTTAATCATAGAGACAGCTGCTGTATAATTATGTTAAAAATGAAAACATTAAAATTCATTATTTAAATTAGGGATTTATATGCAATCTCTTTTCGTCTCCTTCTCTTTGAGCACTTTTCACAATACGCAGCGAGAGCGCCAAAACTGAGTTAGAGAGAGAAAGAGGCGGCTGCACTAGAAAATGGAGAACAAAACAAAGTGCGAGACAAACGGCGCGATGAAGTAACAAAACGAGAACGGCGAAAAACAACAACAAAGGCATTGAGGCTAAAAATAAAATGCAAACACAAATTCCAGCAAAAGGGGGTGGTGGGGTGCGGAGACCTCGTTTGCTTTACTTTTTTTTTTCAACGTTAGCACGCAATTGAACAACACAAATTGGTTAGACAAACAGAACGTGTAATTGAACATTTAATCTCTCAACCTGGCTAAAATCTTCGTGGGCACTGGAAAAAATATGAAAAACGGGGAAAAGTGGGTGATGAACATATGGAAAAAAATGGGGAAAAGGAACAGGCACACACAGTGACATAAACACTCACACGCACAAGACACTAATTAAATTATACATATAAAAACACAGAAATATAAGGGGAAAATAGCGAAAATGTAGCCGCTTTGATATATTTTATTTTACTTGTTCCGCTGCAGCAGCATGTTGTGTTCAGTTTCTCGATAGATTTCACTGTATTTCTTCGGCGTTTATTGATTTATTTCGAAATTAACACCTTTTCTATATCCTTTTTTGTTAACAGTTCTCACGCGGTAGAACCGGCGGAGAAAGAGACAGTTCAAGTGAGGGAGATAGAGGAAGAAAGCCCACACACAGACACACTTGCTAAAAAGCTAGTAATAATTTCGTAATTTACTCTTTTTCGATTGAAACACTTCGGAAAACTGCGGCAGAACTTTTGGAAATCGTCTTAATTTATTAGATTTCTGCTAGATGCAAAATTAGGAAAAAACAGATGTTTGCTTTAGGCAGACCATATCTCGGCGGCAAAATAAGCTTTAGATATGAGTATTTTAATACCAAAATTAAGTGCATTTAAATTCAACGATCTGGTGGCACTGTTTTTCTGGTAAGTTTTGGAAATTTCAAGCAAATAAGAAAACATTTATTTATCCATAAAACTAATGCAATTCTATGTTTTAGATAAAACTGTACAGTTATGTTGTTCCGCGTCAAGTTTTTGAACTCCTCACACATTGCGCTGTTCAGAAATCAAACCATGAAAAATAAATTCTTCACAGTTAATAACTGTGAACGAAGAAAATAATAGATTTTCCAGCAGGTGTTCTGTCTTCCGAAGATCAGTTTGCACAGAAACTTCACCAAAACATGAGACTTAAGACGCTGATTTTGCTGCTTATCCTGGGATGTCCTGGTTTCCAGGCCTTGAACGAGCAGCAGGTACAAGGAATGAAGGACTTGCAAGGGGAGCTCCTTAGAAATCTGCGAAAATATGCTGTCAAGCTGGAGGACAAGATAAACCTCATAGAAGAGTGAGTTTTTAACTTGAAATTACATTCAATTTGCTAACATAATCCCAATTTCCTTTCCTAGTTCCATCGCTGAATATAACGAAGAGATCGAAGAGGCCAATCAAGATCCGGAACTATATCTATCGAATCCTCTAAATGCCTTCCGTTTGATTCGCCACATGCACCAGGACTGGGTGAGCTGGCAGGTGTACATGGAGAAGCCGGTGGCCCCCGAGACAGTGGAGAATCTCGAGCGTCTGCTGCCGCAGTTACCCCAAGAGAAGGTCTATAAGCAGGCGGCCAAGGATGTGCATGATCTGGGACAGTTCTATGGCTATAAACCCAGTGATTTGGTGGCCAAGAAAGAGAGGAATAGGTAGAAAAATTAATATTTGTTGCGATTTGTTTACTTACTTGCCTCCTCTTCCTTCCAGCTGCTTGCATCTCTCGCCCCTGGACTGCTATCACCTGGGATTAGAGCGTTATAAGGAGGAGGACTACCTGGGAGCAGTCAAGTGGCTGAGCGTGGCCGCCGATAACTACACCCTGTCGGAATACAGTGATCTCTATGGACTGCTGGGAGCTCCACGCTGGCAAGTGTACAGAGATCAAGCCAGAGTCCTCTTAAAGCTCAGTGAGTCCAAGTTTATCCTTGTTAATACCCAACTAACCATTGAATAATCCCTTGCAGATCGTCCTTCCTTCCTAGAGACGTATGAAAAAGCCTCTAATTTTAGTCCGTTTAATGTCCACCTGATGGACGAGGTTGGCCTCTGGGAGTTGACCAGTTTGAGGGATCCCATGGATCCCATACCCGATCCTGTGCCAAATCCCACCAAATTGGAGAGCCACTGTCGCGGCCATGTGGTGCCAGATCCGACTTTGGTTTGTGAAATCAACAATTTGTCATCGGACTTTGTGAAACTCGCTCCTTGGCGTTATGAGGTGCTGGTTGAGCCATTCACCGTCCTGTATCCCAACGGTGTCTACGAGTCAGAGCTGCGGGTTGTGGAAAAGGCCTACAAACAGTGTCCGCCAAGTAATCAGTTGCAGCTGGCAGAGGGAGTCACTGGCTGCTCTATATCCAATGAAAACAGTCTTACCATGAGGCGAATCAGAGATCGAGTGCTGGAAATGACGGGTTTGTCCAAGGCATGGAAGAGATCCTTTATTGTGGAGTACAACAGCTTGAAGCCACTGGAGATCACTCAAATTTTTGGGAATTCAACGAAGGTAATTATCCATTTTGCAGAGTTTTTTGAAGAAGCTGAATTAAATATTATTTTTTACTCTTTAGTTTCCCGAATTCAAGTTCCTAGAAAGCATGGGTGTGATGGCCACAGCAATAATATTTGTAAGTGGTATTGGGTGTTCATCTTTTGCCTATAATTTCAATATTTTCCTTTTGAAATTCCAGTTAAAAGACGTTCCTGAGGGCGGTGCATTAACTATGGCTAATTACGATCTGTTTGTGCAACCTAAAAGAGGAAATGTTTTGCTGACCGTCGATGAGATGCAGCTGGAGACTGTTTTTTGTCCAAATGTCGCGGGCAGTGGACTAGGTGGGATATGGAAAAGATCTTTTACTAACTTTTTCACTTTTTACTGTATTTTAATTTTTATTTTCAGTTATGATCCAGTTTATTCTTGAGGATTAATTAGAAGATCTTCCAAAACATTTTATATTTAAAGTGTATTTAAAAAGAAGCTATTAAAATATGTGTTAAATATCCACAAAATTGTGTTTATAAAGAAATTAGTTCAGTAGATATTTATTTTATGAGTGATTTAGTGTATTATTTCAAAGGGAAATCTGACATCAAACTGTATTATATAATATTAATTATAATAATAATATTGTAAGTATTTACACCTTTATTTAAGTCAGTTTTTTCACCATATCAAATTTCTTGTCACAGTTTAATCACTTTAGTTGTATATCTCAAGTTTTAGCAGCAATTTCTTTTAGTTTCAAGATGTTTCTCCTCACAAGTATCCACCTGCTGTTGATGCTGCTTTCAGAAACTGAAAGCCAAACGGATTCGCAGCCCCCCAAAGAGTTTCTAATCTCGCAAGCAGCAAAGAAGAATCTCATGAAACTAGACAAAGAGCTGATCACCAATTTAATGGAATATTCAGAAAAGCTAAAGGAGAAAATTACACAATTACAGAGGTATGCTAAGGATATGAAGAAAAGAGGCTAAGCTAGCACTACAAAACCTGATCTCTCTTTAAGAAAATTAACATATAAATAATTTCATTTAATTTTCAAGCGATTTTATCAATTGTTTTTGTATTTAACTTTAGTTATTTTCCTTTAAAGGCTAACTCGTGAGCTCAGACAGCCCCTAGAGGCTGCCAAGGGCATTGAAGAGGAGTATCTATCCAATCCTTTGCACAGCTTTCCCCTCATCCGGCACATGTATCAGGATTGGAATTATATAGAAGAATTTATGAAAAAGGCAGTGGGGCAAGGTAAGAGTTTTAAACTGTTTAATCAACAAAACTAAATTGTAATTCAAGATTCTTGCTAATTGCAGCTGAAATTGATTTTGTGAAAATGAAATTACCTGAAATGCCTATAAGGGAGGATACCAAAGAGGCCTCTCAGGCCATGTATCGTATAGTCAGGGTCTATAATGCAACGCCCTGGGACTTATCCGCTGGCTTCATCGATGGCGCCGAGTTTGGGTAGAGTTCCTTTAGGGATTTCCTTATATGAACTCAATACTTAATCATCTTTATTTTGCAGAGGCGCACAGACACATCTGACACCTTTGGATTTCTTTGAGATTGGAAAACTCTGCTTCCAGTGGGGACATACCCAGGCGGCCTTGGTTTGGTTTACCAGCATCCCAGTCTTTGAGGAATATGCGGCGGCCCAGGAGGTTTTGGGTTTCCGATTGAAGGATGTGAATTTAATGATTGCTCGCTGTCTGGTGGAGATGGGTGTGTTTTGTACTAGATTTATAACTAGAAAGGTTATGCTTATACCTATCCTGCCTCTCCTCAGACATGTCAGAATATGCTCAGGAAGCATTGATGGACATGCCCGATATGGAAAAGGAATATGCGGCTAAACTAATAGCTCTTTACCAGAAACACTCCGAATATCCAAGAGAGTTTCAACCCTACCTTCCCACAAGTTACGCCGATATGTGCCGATCCTCGTATGTGCCGACTCCCTCGAAACTCCACTGTCGCTACAACAGCACCACCACGCCATTTCTGATCCTGGCTCCCCTGAAAATGGAGGAGATCTCGCTGGATCCCTACATCATAGTCTACCACGATGTCCTCTCGGCGAAGAAAACAAAAGAGATAATTCGTCTGGGGGACCCCAAAGTTGGACCCACGGGGGTGCTTCATAAAACAAAAGGCGAGATAAGGGACACTGAACGCACAGCCTTGGGCACCTGGCTTTCTGGTTATACATTGGAGCCCTCCAAATATCCATTATTGAGATACATATCCCAACAGATTCGGGATATAACCGGACTTAAGGTCACGGATCTGTTTTCCCTGCAGCTGATTAAGTACGGACTCGGTGCCCATTATGCCCCGCATTATGACTTTTTTAACTCGACAAACAGAGCGGTTGGGGTAGATGGCGATCGAATGGCCACCGTTCTGTTCTATGTAAGTTTAAATGTAATTAATTAATTCGATTTAATTTTACAGATTTAAATCCCTCAGCTAAATGATGCACCACACGGCGGGGCTACAGTTTTTTCGGACTTAAATCTTAAGGTGAATGCTGAGCGAGGCAAGGTGTTGTTCTGGTATAATATGCATGGAGAAACCCACGATTTCACAAACACCCTGCATGGCGCCTGTCCTGTGTTCAAGGACTTGAAATATGGTGAGTAAAAAAGGAAGAAAGGATTTACTTTTGGGCTTATATCCTTTCCTAAATTACAGTCATGACCGCTTGGATAGACGAGTGGGATCAGATGTTCATTCAACCCACCTATCGGCAGGGAGTTCGCCAGCATTTTATTTAATTTTATTAACGGAAACATTAGGGTTTTATAAAGTTTTATTTTAAATATTTGCTTTACTTACATAAAATCATTTTGCTGCTGTTTCTAAGATCATAAAAGTGTTAATATTTCATAGTTTTCACGCGGTTTCCGTATTAATTTTTCTCTAGAGCAAAACGAATTAGTTTTTCCAGTTTAATTTTGTTAGTTGAGCATTTCAAAAGCATTTATGGTCCAATTTTCTCAGTCTCAAAATGCTTTTACTTACAAAAATACACTTTCTGCTGCTGTTATTTTGGGTTGCTAAAGCTCAAAATGTGAATAATCCTGCAAAACCCAAAGAGTTTCTAATATCGGAAGATGCTAAGACGGAGGCCTTGAAATTGGACAAACTTCTGATTGAGAATCTTAAGGAATATCTAAGCAAATTGGAAGGAAAAATCACTAAGCTACGAAAGTATTTATTAATTTAATTTAATTTAAAGTTGAAAAGGCAATATCTGAGGTGTTTTTGTATTTTTAAGAATAACTGCAGAGCTCTTACAGCCCTTGAAGGCTGCCCAGGGTGTGGAAGAGGAGTATTTGTCCAATCCTTTGCACAGCTTTCCTCTCATTCGACACATGCATCAGGATTGGAAATACCTGGCAGAGTTCATGCAAAGGCCAGTGGGCAAAGGTCAGCGACTTGGAAATAAAAAATTAAATAAAATAGTCATAATTTCAAGCACTATTTCCATTGCAGAACAAATACATTTCCTGAAAGAAAAATTACCAGAATTACCCCTGCAGGAAGACAGCGATGAAGCCACCAAAGCCATGTACCGGATGGCCAAGACCTACAATGCAACGCCCTGGAACATGGCTCATGGTCTCATTGATGGCTTACAGTTTAGGTGAGAATTTAAAACAGGACTTCCTGCCTGATGTGATATTATAAGGATTCTTACTTTATAGAAACAATCTAACGGCCTTGGATTGCTTTGACATTGGAAAACTTTACTTTAAATGGGGTTTCTTTGAGGAATCTGTTCAGTGGTTTAACATTACTTCCCACTTTAATCTAAACTCGAAGGTTGCGGAGGTAATGGGCTTGCATGAAAAGGATTTGGCTTTGCTGCTAGCTCGAAGTCTGGTGGAGTTGGGTATGATTTTGTCTCCTATATAATATCAAATCTCTATTAAAAATATATATTAACAGGCCTGGATAATGTAGCTGGGATTGTGCTTAAGAATCAGCTTGATCTCGCCGAGAACCAGACTTCCCTGCTGTCCCTATTCAAGGCCCATACGCATGAACCCCTAGATGACATTCCCTATCTGCCGGAAAAATACAAAAAAGTGTGCCGATCCTCGCATGTTTCGAAACCCTCGAGACTCCATTGTCGCTACAACCGGACCACCACGCCCTTTTTAATACTGGCTCCCCTGAAAATGGAAGAAATCTCTCTAGATCCCTACATCGTAGTCTACCATGACATCGTCTCAGAGGAGAAAGCCGAAAAGATAATACGCTTTGCAGAACCGAGACTGGAACCCACATACATTTACTCCACCAAGGGTGCAGTTAAGATGAGCGGGCGCACCGCTTTGGGGGCTTGGATGGACGAAGTGTTCACAAACCCAAAAGAATTTCCTCTTCATAACTTATTTGAAGTGGTGCGGGACATCACTGGACTAGATATCGAAGAAAGCGCTGAGGTTCAGGTGCTTAAGTATGGATTCGGGGCTCATTACTGTCCACATAGCGACTACTTTAATGGCTCATCTCCGGATGTCAGTAGCGAAGGAGATCGCATTGCCACTGTACTGTTTTATGTAAGTCTCTCAATCTATCTCTGAAACTATCTCTCAATCTATTTCTCAATCAATCAATCCATTCTCAATCTGTCTCTTAATCTATCTCTCAATTGATTATGCGTGTGTTTGAGTCTTAAGAGTGCAAGATTGCAATTTCTGTGGAATTGTTTTGCTATTTCAAACTCTGAGCTTGTGTTAACTATAATAATGTGGGCTGAAATCACAGCTTAGTTAGTCGCTAGCCGTGTGCGGGCTTTGTGTTTTCCTCGATTTTCCTAGTTTAAACGCGCAGAGTGCTAAATTGCAAGTTTGCAATTTCTGTAGAATTTTTTGTACTCAATTTAACCCCTTAAAATGTCGCTTTTCGTGGAATACACAGAACCTCATTGGCGAAATCTGAATATACGTGAACTAGCCGTAGACGAGGCTTACCTGTACTTGGCATCCCACTTCCCGCAACGCACATACCTGTACTTACTGTCCGACAAGTGCTACACGTGTCCCTACACCAAAGTGAAAACTCTGTCCACCGACATGGAAGCCGATCCCTTACGTTTGAGCTCTGCATATGCTTTGAATTTTAAAATATTTGAACACGATCAAGGGAATTATGCCTACGACAATGTCTCCTCACTGTGCTGGCTGCGTCGCACGGACCTGCAGGAGTTTGGAGTTTACAATCTCACCCTGGATGCCAATGCAAACTGCAACTTTGCTGTGGACAAACCGGGAGTGCCCATCAATTATGCATTTCTAGCCGTCTTCGTGCTGCTTGTTATCCTGCTAATCCTACTGAAACTCGCCAAGTGCGCCTGGCGGAGTTATCACTACGTTGAGGACGAAGCTGCCATCAAGGCAACGCAGGGAAAACGTCTAAGCAGCCTGGACACCTTTCGAGGCCTTTCCATTGTCCTGATGATCTTTGGAAATAGCGGTGGCGGTGGCTACACTTGGGTCAAGCATGCCCCCTGGAATGGCCTGCATTTTGCTGACCTGGTCTTCCCCTCGTTCCTCTGGATAATGGGCGTCTGCATTCCGCTTTCAGTCAAGGCTCAGCTTTCGCGGGGCAGCAGCAAGTCAAGGATCTGCCTGCGCATTCTGTGGCGCTCCATCAAGCTATTCGCCACTGGCATCTGCCTGAACTCTATGAGCTGCAAGAATCTGGAGCAGCTGCGTGTCATGGGTGTCCTGCAGCGATTTGGCATTGCATCCCTTGCCGTTGGCATCCTACACACTTTGTGCAGTCAACGGAAGCCCATACATCCGCAAATCGCTTGGCAACGGGCCGTGCTTGATGTCCACCTGTTTAGAGGTGAGCTGGCTGTGCTGCTGGCTTTGGTGGCCACCTATTTGGGACTCACATTTGGCCTAAGCGTTCCGGGCTGTCCGCTTGGATACTTGGGACCCGGCGGCAAGCATGACAACAATGCAAATCCCAATTGCATTGGCGGAGCAGCTGGCTATGTGGACCTTCAGGTGCTGGGAAAGGCGCATCTCTACCAGCATACGACGGCCAAGCATGTCTATGACTCCACGCCCTTTGATCCCGAGGGTATCTTCGGCTGCATTCTCAGCGTGGTTCAGGTGCTGCTGGGCGCCTTTGCTGGTGTGACTTTGCTGGAGCATCCCACCTGGCAGTCGCGCATTTGTCGCTGGCTGATCCTCGCCATCCTGCTGGGCCTCATCGGTGGCGCTCTGTGTGGTTTCTCCCGCGAGGGTGGTGTTATACCGCTGAACAAGAATCTCTGGTCGCTGTCCTTTGTGTGTGTCACCGTCAGCCTGGCACTGGTGATCCTTTCCCTGCTTTACTACTTTGTAGCTGTGAGGGAGACGTGGTCGGGGTATCCCTTTACCGAATGCGGCATGAATGCCATAGTGATGTATGTCGGCCATTGGGTGATGCATAAAATGCTGCGTTGGAACAACCTTATTGGATCGATGAACACACATTTTATGCTCCTCCTGGAGGCCATGTGGAACACCCTGGTTTGGATGGGCATTGCCCTGTATCTGGATGCCAGGGATTTTTACTATAGCATGTAATCGAAGAGACAAGGGTTTATATATTTAATAAATAATTTAATTTTTACCTTGTGATTTCTATGAATATTTTACGAATTTTCCTCTTAAAATAGGATATTTTTAGTAACTTAACCTCTTAAAAAGATAAGGGATTTGTTGTAATATTATTTGTAATATTTTTTCTGTATTTTTAATGATATTAAACCCTTAGCTTAGAGATGCCCCACATGGCGGTGCTACTGCCTTTACTGAGCTAAATGTAAAAGTGCCAGCGGAGCGAGGAAAGGTTCTGTTTTGGTATAATCTTAAGGGTGAAACCTACGATCCGGATGAACTTACTCTCCATGCCGCTTGTCCTGTCTTTCAAGGCTTAAAATTTGGTAAGTAAACAAAGATTTTGTTAAATTTTTGATTTAATTTTTGCTTTTTTGCAGTCATGACGGTGTGGATACGAGAACTTAATCAAATGTTTATCAAACCTACTTACCGCGAGGGAAATCGTACATTTTATTTTTAGTTTATTTTGAATATATAAATTGTATTGATTAGATTTTTTTTTAAATATTTGTATACCTTTATTTAGGGTATTTTTAATAGAATTTTGAAACACATTAAAACAGATATTCCCAACCACATTAAATTCATATTTTATACTTTTGTTGGGCAGCTTTAATAAGCAAAGTTTTTAATTTTAGTTAAAGTGAATTGATATATCATAAATCCTGTTTAAGGAAATAAACGAAATTTAACAAATTCCGTCTAAAAAGTATAGAATTTTCTTTCCTTCTAGTAATTTCCTTAAATTTCATTTAAGTTAGAAAAATCCCAATAATTATAATCCTTCCTATTTAATTGATTTCTTTATTATTTCTTACCAAAACCTCCTTAAATGTAATTATTACTGAAGCTTACTCATCTTTATTTATTGGATTTTCCTCCCCCCGCATTTCTTGATAGTTTTCCCTGCTTTCCGCACCTTGAACTTCGATTCGCAGTGCGATTCTGTTTCTTGCCGCAGCTCATTGCACCATTAAGTGGCCAATTAAATTCAATTAGCCGCATTGCTCCACCTCGCAGCCTTCCCAGTGGTTCTTGCTGCCATTTATCACGCCTGGCTGGAGCTCTCAGCTCTCAGTCCTTGTGCCTCATCCCTCAGAGACTTTTGTGCAAGTTTTGCACTTCGATTTCGATTGGCGCTGCTAATAATTTACCAGATTTATTGTTTGTTCCTGGGCTTCCTGTTTGTGTTCGAAAAGTTTTCCAATTCTCGAGCTCCTGGAGCGACTTTTCCGACTTGGCTTTCAATTAAGATTGATGGCAGCGTGCATCCTTACAGGAAAAAGTCTTTGCCGGTGGAGTGCAATGCATTTGTCTTGATTTCACCTTCAAGGATTGAGTTCTTTCATCTGCCAGACAACATATGTACCAGGCACCACGTAAGCCCTCCTTCTACTTTGGCTCCTGTGTGGGCCAAAAGGTAGTGGCGGCAATTTATCAAAATTTGCACACACACCCACCCTGCGAATAAGTGATGGCAAGGAGCAGCGGCAGCAGCAGCAGCAGGAAGCTGGCAACAATTGGCATGCGTTTGCTCCTCTGCCTGATTGCATTTATCTGTGTGTTTTGTGATGGTAGTTTGTTAACAAACACTTGGAGAAATTTTTGAAATTTATTTAGTTATAAAAGAATTAAAAACTAAAGCCTGAATAATAGGAAAACAATTAAATTCCCTTCTAAACTTCTCTTAAAATTTATTTCCCTTGGAATAAGCTTTTCTTGGATCTTTACAATAACTTAATATTTATAAATTTTAGCATATATTTAATGGCATTTTTTCTTTATAATTTATATAATTAAATACCTCTTAAAAATTACACTCTTCCTCAGCTTTCCATCACTAATTTCTAGGCTGTATTTTCCACCTCTCCTCGTCTCTTTGCTTGACTTAAATTGCTTTTTTCAATGCCAACGGCTGCCTGTGGTACTTGTAGTATCTCCTGCTCGTCCTGCTTGTCCTGGTCCTCCCCCTCCCACCACCTCCTCCTGCACAGGCTGTCACATGCGGAGCCAAATGTCATTTCAGCAAAATCCCTCAAGTCGTTCGTCTGGCCTTGTCTGCTCACCAGTTAGTATCTATGTGCCTTCGCATCTGTATCTTCCGTGTGTGTTCCTGCGTAGAGAAAAACATTGTGCAAAATATGTTGGCTACATTTTTCTGCGGCTGCTTAAATTGCATTGGGAAATCGGTTGGGGAGCGCAGAATAAAAGACAATGAGCTTGTGTGCTTTCGGTGGTGAAAGGTGCATTGGTTACATCCTGGAGATGGTTTCTGCATATGATTTTGGCTCATTTTGAGTTTAAATTTTGGGCTTAAAGCAGTCTGGAAGGGTTACAGTTAATTTAAAAGGTATTTCTAAATATTTAGGTAGGTTTTTGTTAGGTTTTAATTATATTATTTAAATATTTTCTGATTCAAAGTGCTGTTACTTTTGTTTTTATTAAAATTTTAAGGTCTATAAAATGTTTACTTATTCAACAAAGACTCCTGTTTGATTTACTTTAAAGGAAAACAATAATTATTCCTTTTATACAAAAAATGTTCTTTAAACTAAGCAGGTTGCTCCAAAAACATATTTTAAAATTTTTTAAAACTCTTCTAACTTAATATCTTTCTTCTGACATGCTTTTCCTCAGGAATATTTGCATATTTAATTTATAAACTCTTTTCTCAATCCTTTTTAAAGAGTTAAAAATAACCATAAGCATACATTTACTTACTTTGCAATTAATTTTGAATTTGTTAAGTCAATAAAACCTTTTCAAGTGAAGCATTTGCTATCTCTCAGATAGATCTACATCCCATAATCTCTGGCAGCAATCGCTTTAAAGGACTTTCCTTTCATCCGCCTTCCGCTTGTTGCTCCTCTTCTAATAAAATTAAAATGCCAACCATTTGCACTCGTCTCCGTCGAAATGCGATATGCCTGGGTCCAATCTCTGGCCAGGAACTCCGTCTCCGTTGACTGTTAAAAAATTAGCAACAATTTTTCAGCATCGCATCAAAACGCTACGCGACTGTCAACCGCATCCAGGGGATAAATCCACCCCGGCACAGCTACCGCCACCACTGCCACTTGGCAGGCACTTATCAAGGAGCTGACTTACTTTGGGCTACACCTTGTTACAATCTCTCTCTCACCCCCGCACTCTGGCCAGGACGCACTTTGTCATCTGGTTTCAGCTCTCCTCCATCTGGGGGGGTAATTTGATATGCTGTGGCTTACATTTTTTATCCGCCATTACCACAAAACGATTTACTTCCGCGTAGCAATTTGCTTTAAATTTTTATTTAAACAACAATTTGCTCGAGCGCAGATTGAGATTTCCGCTGAAAGATTTACCAGGAGGATGGGGGATGAGGGCGAGGAGGTAGGAAGTGGGGTGAAATGGGGAGGGAATAAGGAAAAACACTTTCCAGACTGTCAACGCATTGATGCACCTTCTTTGGAATGGCCTTCGTTTCAAGGCGCTCTTTGGACTGCAGTCGACACTCGGCAAATTAATTTACTGGAGACTGTGGGCGTGGTCCTGTCCTTGATGGGTGTCCTTGGTTGTGACTAAGATTCTTTAGCTCTTTATTCAGTTTATACCCTTTTTTAATGGGAATTTTTAATGATAATAATAAAGTTTGTTTGTCTTTCAAATAATTATTAATATATTTTTAAGGCTAAAAAGACTTATAATATCGATTTGGTAAATTATAACAAATAAATTAAATCCTTTTTATATTAATATCTAATTTTATGAGTAACATTTTTATAGAGTATTTTATTCTGTAATATTTAAACCCAGACTTCCTTTATTATTTCCCTTTTTTTTTGTGTTCTCAAGATTTCAAATTGGTTTCGTGTTCGCTTCTGCTTTTTGCTCCTTTTTCCTTAAGTTCTGTCCAAAAAATATATGTCACTCCCAAGGTAAAAGGACACCCATTTAACTGAACTAAAAGATATCAAATACCCCTCTGATTTTCTTATGTTTTTCCCTTAGTTTTCTGCGGTTTTTAATTTAATTTCTTGCACCTTGGCTAATTGGCAATTGGATGCGCTGCTGATGTGGCTGACAGTTTCCACTCGAGCATTTTCTCCGCCTCGAATTAAAGCGCTTTAAATTATAACCAACAACAGGATGTGGGAGAAGGGTGAGGGAACAGGTCCTGGCTCCTGGCGTTAATGGCTCTTTTATGGCCGCCACTGTGCGGTCCCCGTTGCTGCGGCAGCTGCAAATATTCCGCCAGTGCACAGGGGGCGTGGCCGGGTGATGGTGGAAATCTAATCTATGCAAGCTCCGCATACTATATATCCCTCTGATACAGGACTCCTCTCCCCTCTGGCCATCGGATGAGACAACTATTTTTTTGCGCCTGATTTTCCACTTTTTTGTCGGTGCTGTTGGGAAGCTTAACAGTTAATTGCCCCTTGAAGAATACCGCTCCGGAGTTGCAGGGCTCCCCAAAACCGTTCTAGAGTGGACTACGCAGTGGCTACCTAGGTGGACACACAAAGGCAGGGCAGGACAATGAAGCTGTGGTCCCAGCTCTGTCCTTGTTGTGTCCTGTTACTCATTTCTGAGCTGAAATGAAGGGTATGTTGGGGAGGAAATCAACTTGGATTCATTATTTTATTTAAAAATAATTAATTTCCATATCTCAAATGATATAAAATAGATTTATTTATTCTCATTTGTTAGCTTATTAATTAATTTAAATTTTTAACACTTTTCAATGGTCATCTCCTAGTCTTTATTTCGTTTCCTTAACATCCTTACTTGCTGTCTGTCTCGGTCCCTGTGCGTGTGTTTTAATCGGTTTGACTTTGCCTGACCTGCATGGGGTTAAATAAAGTGGGTTTTGGGTGGGTAGACGAAGGGAACAATCCGGTGGTTCTGGGGCAGGACAACAAGGACAAACAACGTTGCCAGTGTTGCTGGCCCCCGCAGCAGCAGATTGAATCCTAATCGAGGTTTTGACTTTGGTTACGTTGCGTAAACACGCAACAACCGGCGGATGGCATACACACATCCTCTCACCCCAGCAGCATTCTCCTTCTTTAAACAGTGCATCCTGGCTGGAGGTCCTTCTAAGGGGTGTGCTCCCATTGCAGGTTCTCTTTCGTAGGCTCTACTGTACTCAATTGCAGAGCAGTTTATTGTAGCACACTTGCAGGCAGCTGTTGTTTGCTTGTCCTTGGGGGCATTTCAGAGGATGGGTGTGGGGCAGGTGAAGGTGATTAGGGTTGAATTGAGGGGAAGGAGGGGGGTATTTTAACCCTTGGATTTAAGGGAGAAAGTAATACGATACTAGAGGTCAAGGAGAAATAAATACGGCTTGAGATATAAGCAAGTCTTTAACAAAAATTCATCAGATAAGGCTTAAAGCCATTTATTTTCTAAAGAATTTATTAGTTTTGTGACTAAAATTGCATATATAAAATTATTGTTATTTTTTAAATTAATTTGTTCTGTTTTAAATAGTTAAAAAATATATAACACTGTATTAAACCTCTATAAAAATAATAAAAATAAAATAAATGTAGGTCCCTTTAGGGTTAATCCCTTTAGGTGGGTTTTCCCCTGAGGGAAATGTGTGGTTTTGCCACTTGATGATGGCACTACGGCGGCTGCATTGGCGCTGCCTCTGCTGCAACTTATGGGGGATCCTCCCATAACCCCCTATGTTCCTCCCTCCCTACCTCTCAACCTTAACCCCCTGAAAATCCTCCCGCTGTTTCGCCTTTAAATGCGCTTTTAATCGCCATACTTGCTGGCCAGAAAAGTTGAATCAATATTGAACTACGGCCTGCGTGCCGAGGAGCAGCTGTTGACAGCCAGCCAAAATGTGGAAGCCTCACGTAGAGACACAGAGGGGTAAAATGGCCAACAAAGAGATGGCTAGAACCACCAACAACCCATCTCCTTGGGTGCAGAAAGCATTAGAGGGATGGATGAAGCAACTTTTTGACAGTTTTAAGTTTGACGGCAACTCTTCCCGGAGTCTGAGTGTGTGGCGCCGGCTTCGAGACCCCTTTTCCTTGGCTCCAGTATGCAACAATGCGTTCTCTGACTCGTCCTGTCCAACTCCTAGGGGCTCCTTTTTTCACTCTAACCTACCAGCGACCTTCACACAAAACTTAAACATCACGTAAGCATTTTTTACCCCACTCCCCCCTACATACATATATGTACATCAAAAAAATGTTGTTATGTCTTTGTACGATTTTTGCTTAAATTCTGCTTTTACTTTTCGTCGAAAAGGTCAGACATTGTCAGTTAAGTGTCCATGTCCAAGTCGGAAAAGTCTTGTCCAAGATTTCGAGTGCTTTTCACAATTTTTTAGTGCCAACCCTCCGAGTCCGGCTCCGGGTCCTGCCTTGGCTTCCTGTCTTCTGGCTCTTATTGAACGCCTTTCGGTTAGGTGTCAATGTGCAAAGCAGAATTATGGCAAATGGTATTGGAAAACTTTGCCAGCTTTTCGCAGTAAATGGATATTACAATTCAGGGAGGAGGGAGGTAGGAGGATGAAAATGCCTGGGAAATACTAAGGGAAATGGTCAAAGTGTAGCTCGAAAATTGAGGAAGTTGTGGGGAGGATTTTGGGTGTGGAATATGTATGGAAATATATGATTAAAAATATTTTTCAAGTCGATTTAAGACAAGCAAATAATAAGTTTTGTTAAATACAGATTGGAATCATAAGATTTATATTATTCTTTAATAATATTTTAAGTCCTTTTAGCTAAATCATTAGAAAAAGGTTACATGCTCTATCCTTTCTTCTGAGTTTAATTAACCAAAGCTGTAATTTTTAATTTTGGTGTCCACAATTATATTCCTTTTAGAGCACTTTCCTTTTATTAAGTTTCTCTATATTCTTTTTAAGTAAAACCTCACCAAACTTGGACCGGTGAGAGGCGGCTTTAAGTTCGGTTTTATCAATACACAACTGGAAGAAAGACTAATAAATAAAGCATCTTCGAGGCAGTTATAAGGTATGTTCGATTTTATTGGTAAAATCTTAATTCATTTTCGAATTTCATTTTTACAACATTTCTAATATTTCTGTTGTATTACCCTCGGGATTTCCTCTTCCTTGTACGAACAAGGTAGTAAGAGACTAAGACTACCTTTTTTCGAGCGATTCCCACAACCATTCTGAAATTATACAAAATATGTTAGAAGTTTTGAGAACTTTACATTACTTTTATATTAAGTGAATTAAATTTTAATTTATCCTTAAATGACTTACCAAAGAAAAAGCAGAAATTAATTGCAGGCCTGCCAGTACGAGGAGCACATAAAATAAAAATATGTTTCTCATTTCGAAGACGTTACTTGAATTGCAATATGAAACTGGGCGAGGAGGCTGCTCTTTATATAGCTCTTGAGGCTGAGTAAATAAATAAAAAAACATTGCATTTTTATTGGGAATTTCCCCACCTTTGGTTTTGTGCCCTCTTTTTGCAGAATATGTTTTGCGATAAGCGAGGAATTCTGCAAAACCATTAAAATTTCAAAGTCAAGTCAAAGTCTCATGACGAGATTAAAATTTAATCTTAAAAGACCAATTAAAAAGAATTAAAAATAAAAAAAGGAAATTGAAATCCAAACTTATCCTTTGTACGATTTACCATCTTTTCAAGCGACTAAAAACAGTCAACAATTTTCGGAACCATCTATCTTGATTACATGTGATTTCATTCTCTCCGATTCTCTCAAATTCTAAAAGTTTAAATAAGTAGTAATTGATTATTCAAGGAAGTTGTAGTTTCAGGGGCTTTAATTAATTAATTTAAGTTTATTTTCGCCAAATATGTAACAATGTGAAGCATTTCTAAAGTGTGATTGATTTTATTGGTGGAAAGAAAGCAATTTACATTTTTCACAATATTGACAAATGTTGTTAAATGTTGTTCTGTATAAGTTTAAAAATTTAACGGAGACATAATTAGTCATTATCATCATAATAATTATAATCATAAGTTCTTGACCCTCCTTTATTTCGAGTGGGTGGTGGTCTCGTTATAGGCATCCCAAAGTGATCTCTGTAAATTTGTCCTCGGAAAGCTTTCCGTCCGGGATACATCTGGAGTTTTGCGAGCATAGAATTTATTATTATTTTAATTAATAAAAAATTTAATTTTACTAAAATAACTTACAAATGGATTAGGAAGCCATTGACATTCTGCTAATGCAAGCAGCACAAAAAATATAAAAAGGATTCTCATTCTGGCGACTTCACTTGACTTCACTTAAGTTGTAATGCGGAATTGTGTGAGGAGTCTGCTCTTTATATAGCTCTTGAGGCTGAGTAGATAAACCATTTTGGGCTCTATGTCCTTCGCTTGTATGTTGTTTTTTTTTAACGATAGGAGAGGCGATCCGATAAAAAAAAATACAAATAAAAAAAGGAAATTGAAATCCCAACACATGTGTGGTTGGCTTTACTGTCTTTTCAAGCGACTCGACTAACAACAGAATAACAAATCTTCAGACGAACACTAATATTTAGATATAGGATTGTTGGGCTCCGTTTCATATTTGTGTAAATGAAGAGAGAGTCCGAAATTTATCTTATCTCTTAAGATTAAAATGAATCCCGTAGTGAGGGATCGCTGATAAGGTCCATGCCGCACCAGACAACCAGATGTACCGATGACGGGACCTCGATAAGGCGAGGACTATTTAGTTAGGCCTTTGCGTAGGTCATTTTTCTACAATCTGTAGTCTACATATATAAACTTACATCAAAATAAAATCCGTTTCTAACAAAAACTCAACTTAAGAAAGTCTTTTTATTGGGAAGGCTGTTGGGTGAAAACCCAATACACAAAATATATTTTATGTATATTTCACCATTAATGCCACAAATGTTCAGTTAACGCTTATACTTATATGTGAGTCAATGGGGGTTTAAGTGTTAAGTCTGATATGGCAATTGCTTTTAATTGAAATATATGAATATTTAATGTGTAATTCTATTATTTTTTACATATTTATTTATTACTAACCCTCCCTATTCCTCCTTTGTAATTGGTAAACAAATGGAAATATTTTGTAATAATTTTCACTATTTGTTGAAATGTTTTCCTATGCTTTTTAATTTCTTCGCTTCGAAATTTTCTTTTGAGCATTTTTTTATGTTATTTATTTTATTAACAATAAACACCCATTATTGTATTTTTGCCCTCCGCTTTTGTGTGATAAGACATAAATTCCTAGAAATCATTATAATTTCGAACACAAGTCAAGGTATAAAAACTATAATTAATTCTGTAGCTAAAACTATAGTTCGACCTTAAAAATTAAATTTCAATTAAGTTTCAATAAAGATTTCTCATTCCGACCAATTGTGAGAGTGAGGGGACTGCTGTTCATATAAGTATGAAGCTGGGTTCACTGGATGATTTAATTCATTTTTTAATTTAAAGCTATAAGAAAGTCCCCAGCTTTGTTCAAATTCTAAAAGTTGAAATAGTAATTAATTATTCAAAGAATCTTTAGTTTCAGGGGTTTTAATTAATTAATTTAAGTTTATTTTCGCCAAATATGTAACAATGTGAAGCATTTCTAAAGTGTGATTGATTTTATTGGTGGAAAGAAAGCCATTTACATTTTTCACAATATTGACAAATGTTAAATTTTTTATTATATATTATTTCTAATACTAAGTCTAATAGTTATCCGTGTACATTTGAGTGCTAGTGACTAATTTTTAAACGATGTTTTGTATAAGTTTAAAAATTTAACGCAGACATAATTAGTAATAATCATCATAATCATCATCAGTTTTTGACCTTTCAAAATTTCGAGCGGTTGGTGTTCTCACTATAGGCATCCCATTGTGATTTCTGACAATTTTTCCTTCCCAACTGCGTGTTAGATATCCCTGGAGTTTTGCGAGCATAGAATTTATTATTATTTAAATTAATAAAATGTTAAATTTTACTTAAATAACTTACAGATGGATTAGGAAACCATTGACATTCTGCTAATACAATCAGCAAGAAAAATATATACAGGCTTCTCATGCTGGCGACTTCACTTGACTTCACTTAAGTTGTAATGCGGAATTGAGTGAGGAGTCTGCTCTTTATATAGCTCTTGAGGCTGAGTAGATAAACCAACAAAATCATATGGATAAGAAAGTCGCCATTTTGGGTTCTATGCCCTCCGCTTGCAAAGTATGATTTTGCGATAAGAGAGGCGATATATATACATATATACATTAATAGGAAATTCCTGTCTTTTGCGATTAGAGACAAATTCCGAGAAATCTAACACTTTCGGTTTTATGGGAACCATTATTTCTTAGCTTATAGTTTATTCTTAATAGTCAAAAGATTTCTTGGAAAAAAGGACACACAAAGTAAATGGTTACATCAGCTTTATATAAATACATAAGTGTGATAAGAAGGCGCATTTTCCTTGTTTTTATTCTAGAAACTTAAAGAGTAATTAAATATACAAATACCCATCTGTAACAACATACATACGTATTAAACCTTATTGCTAATTGAAAATGTAAATACTTGATATTGTTGCTATACTAAAGGCAATAGTTTTAAATAATTGATTTTCACGATAATTAAAAATGGGTTTATGTATATACATACTTGTATATATTTTTTAAGGTCTGCTCAGTTGTGGGTCTTTCCTTCAAAATTATCTCTGTGATTCCAGCCAATTCTTTTCTTTATTTGAGCTGTGTAATTTGTACAAACATTTCCCTAGAAAATTATCTAAAATTAAATTAATGGGATACTTAATTATCATTAAATAAATTAAATTTGTACTAAGCGACTGTCGTGAACTAGCAATCAGAGAAACACAAATACTATATAAATGTTTTTAAATTCTGATTACTTTTATTGAACTGAGTAAGGAAGGAGCCTGCTCTGTATATATTTTGCTCTTGGGGCTCAGTGGATTTTTGAATAAGTCAATGGAGTTTTAAAAATAAAAGATAAGGGAGTTCCCAGTTTTAGGCATTCTGAACATATAAAGGGTAATTAATTATATAAACAACAATAGGCTGTAGGGGTATTATTTTTTATTTTTATATTTTTTTTGTTTATATATTTTCAGTTACGAGTATCCGCAGCTATACGCTCAGCTTTGGTCCATTCTTTCGGATTTCTTCCTAGGATCCCGAGTGTCATTTTATTTACCATGCCAAGTTGGCATAGGTTGAGGTTCTCCAATATGATTTGTTACAACATCTCCATTATAAGTCCTTTGATTCTGAAATAATTCAAAATATGTTTGAAGTGTTGATAATAAGAATTTTACATATATTTTAAATATATAAAAAAATTATTAATCTTTACCTTAGATGGTGATGGGTGGGTACCAGAAATTAATTGAAGTCCTGTACATAAAAGTAGCACAACAAATATGTAAAGGCTTCTCATGCTGGCGACTTCACATGAATTCACTTAAGTTGTAATGTGGAACTGAGATAGGAGGCTGCTCTTTATAAAGCTTTTGAGGCTGAGTAAATAAACAAAAAAAAATTATATTGATAAGAAACTCGCCATTTTGGGTTATAATATTAGTTGCGATAATGGGGAAATTCCGAGAAATCATTATAAATTCAGACTCATGTGAAAGTATGATGACATCATTTGAAATTCCCTGAGAATTAAAATATTTTTTAATTCCTCGACGAATCCATAAAGCAACATAATAACTAAATGATTTTGTATTTTATTATTTTTATTATTTGCATTTGTACTAAGCACCACGTCTATTGTATGTACTCCTAGGTGATGCCTTAATTAGTGGATTGGCTGGGGACCTGTTCACCTTTTGATGACCAGTGCCGTGGATCTATTCTTTGCTTTGTCGGTGGAGCTCTAAACTGCATGGGTGTCGTTGGGATCGATAAGTTTTTGGTGGATAAGGTGGATAGCCCTGCAAAATGTCTATATAGTTTATTATTATACAATTGGCAAAAACGTAAATAATTTCCACAATTCTTACAAGTGTTTTTATTTATTTATTTTCGGTGTCATCCTGAAATGTGGCCACCTAATTTTTATACGTTTATTCGAATGGGTTGCACTAGTCCTTGCGTCCAGAACGTACTGTTAAAAAAAGTCAAGAATATGATTATTTTACTTGTTTTCTTAATTAATGAATTATTCAAATACATACAACTACATCCATTTGTGAAAAAATTAATTCAAATTGTGCCAATAAGAGGATCACAAGAAGAAAATAATGATTTCTCATTCTGACCACTTAACTTGAGTTCACTAGAGCTGAAAGTGAAAGTGAGGAAGGGGACTGCCCTTTATATAGCTTCTGAGCTCGAGTAAATATATATATTATTGCCCCTATGTGCCCCCCTTTTGCGATAAGAGAGGAATTGCGAGTAATTTAACACGTTCGGTTTTATGGGTCAATTTTAATAGTCAAAAGATTTCTTGAAATAAAGTAAACACAAAAACATAAGTCAGATGTCTTTTCATAACACTTCCAACAATTATCACAAATATTTTATCCTGATTTCATATATATATTCCCGCCATGCTCCACCATCTCCCAACTCAAAGCCACTCAGCGGATATTCCCGGTGTGCGTTCCGGCTTCAACTTCGTAAACTGTCGGCGGTGAGCTGATCCAATCCCTTTGGAAACCATTCCTTGAATCCTTACTCATTCCTCTCTAGAAACGCGGAGCTACTTGCCCAGGGATACCAGCCGCCGAAGGCTGTGCGCACTGGCACTTCCATTGTGGGTCTCATTTACCGGGACGGCGTTATTCTGGGTGCCGATACCCGGGCCACCGAAGGCCCCATTGTCTCCGATAAGAACTGCTCCAAGATCCACTACCTGCAGAACCACATTTAGTAAGTGTCTTAATTAGCTCAGCCTTTATTTCTAACTCTATTTCTTGGAACAGCTGCTGTGGCGCTGGCACTGCCGCCGACACTGAGATGATGACCGTGATGACCTCCGCGGAGCTGGACATGCACAGCCTGAACACTGGGCGCTCGGTGGTGCCGGTGGTCTGCGCCAGCATGCTCCTCCGCCGCACCCTGTTCCGCTACCAGGGCCACATCGGAGCCGCCTTGTTGCTGGGCGGCGTGGATAGGTCGGGGCCGCAGATCTACTGCATCTATCCGTGCGGCTCCAATGACAAAATACCGTACGTTGCCATGGGCTCTGGCACTCTGGCGGCCATGTCCGTGCTGGAGCACGGCTGGCGTCCGGATCTCGGGTATGAGGAGGGCAAGCAGCTGGTCCGTGAGGCCATCTCGGCCGGGGTCTTCAACGATCTGGGCTCCGGATCGAACATCGATCTGTGCGTGATCACCGCCAAGGGGGCCAACTACCTGCGCACGGACACGGTGGCCAGCGAAAGGGGCGGACGGGTGGGCAAGTATGCCATCAAGCCCAACTCCACGCTGATCACCTCGATATCCGTGAACAGTCTCCTGGTGACCGAAGAGAAGGTCTACTCGCCGTCTCAAATGATGGATGACCAGCAGTCGGGACCCAGTGGCCTTCAGGCAGCCAGAGAGGTCCTGCAGGAGGAGGAACCGCAGCCAGGAGGCTCCCAGAATCGGCCATAGACTAGCCCCCAAAATGTTTTTGTGTTTATGAAAATTATCTGTTAGCCAAGTCATAAATGTTTGCAGCCGATTTACTACGATTGTTTAATAAGAAATTCATTATTACATTTTCGGAACTACATAGAATGTTGAGTGTATTCTAAAAGCTATCTCGAATTCGAGCTCCATAAACCATTTAATCCTTGATTTTGCAGTTCCATTGGAAATTTAATGTTTCTAGATCACGCATATACTTATATACTTATATAAAGCAAAAAACTTTGAATTTTTATTGGGACTTTCCCCACCTTTGGTTTTGTGCCCTCTTTTTGCAGAATGTGTTTTGCGATAAGCGAGAAATTCTGGGAAAAACACGTCAAAGTCTCATGACGAGCTTAAAATTTAATCTTAAAATTCCAATTAAAACAAATTAAAAAAAAGGAAATTTAAATCTGGAAAAAACCCAGCACCGTGACATAAATCACAAAATCAACAACTAACACCGAGCGATATAAAAATCGAGTTATGGGTGGGTGCCTGGCAAAACAGATTTTGATTTATTGGCTGCTGGCATGACTTTCTCCCCCCCTTTCTCTGGCCGTGACTTTCCCCTGTCTCCTAGTAGAAGGTATAACCCTCCCTATCATAAACTCACACCCTGCTAAGTAGACAGCTCAAAGGCCTAAACGGAGGGAAACAGGCGAAAACAAAAACAAGGACGAGTGGAGCCAAAATGCGAAGCCAAACACACACACAACAATGGCGAGCATTTTGATTTGTGACTTGCGACTTTTCACGTAGCATCCCCCCCCCCGCCCCCTGCACACTTACGCACGTTGAGGGGGAAAATCTCCATGTGAAAAAAATATGAAAATAAAAATCACGCAACAGGATATTGAAACGTCACACATATGCCACAAGTGCGAGAGCAGCCAGGACTTCATTCGGCATTAAAACTGTCAGTGGCGCAGATTGCCTGCGGTGGCTAAGGACACCTTCACACATGATTTATTCGCTGGCTGCATTTATTTGCTCCGTTCGAACGCTTGTGGGGCGGAAAAGTGAAATTGGCGCAAGGAAAATAAAAAAAAAACTGCGCAAAATTCAACGTAAACAGTTGCAGTTTTGTTGCGTCTTATTTCGTTTCCCTTTGGCGAGCACGTGCCAGCGGGGGAGTGAGCATAGAGTCTGTGAGGGAGCGAGGAGGGGTCCTGCGAAGGTCCTGGCCAATTGTCAGCCAGACAGCGGCCGACTGATTGGAACTTTGAGCCTGCAGCTTCTGGCTCAGCGGACGTGCAGCGAAAGTTTAAATAAACACGACCTGCAATGGGACTCTGAAATGGGAGGGGAAAATAACTCAAAGAGCGGGAAAACCCAAATTTAAGTTGCTTAAAAGAGTCAAGGCAGCTTAGGTTTAAGAAGATCTATTGCAAAAAATCTTAAAAGATTAAATATGTCACATAAATCACATTCTAAATTTTAAATATTTCGTCACATAAACACATTTTGTTTCCATTTCCATTAGGAGGCTTTGAGAGAGACTGCATTTCAGTTTTAGAAAGTTTCACAAGAGTAGAAAATCTTTCAATTTTCTTTCAGCTTTTGTAAAAATTTCGGAACATTTTTTACAATGGAATCACTGCCCTATGAGGATCTCAAAGCCTTTGAGCACCGCCTTCAAGAGGTGGTGTCCGGTCATCGCCAGGCCTCAAGGTTCAGTCACCACAAGCTGCTCGCTGTTGTGGTCTTGGCCATTTCCTTGGTCTTGTACTTGGTCCCCATGTCAGTGTGGAAGCAGACTGCCATCACCCTGGCCACCATAATCGTTATACTGCCCTTTGTACTGGACTATAGGAAGCCGCAGCTAAGCCAGGAGGAGATTGCCACAGAAACACGATCGGTGCTGGAAGCCTTTGACATGAGTTGTGATGAAACCGGAAAGTTGATATTGAAAGTAACAAGGAGCAGGACACCGAGTACTGCAGGAGAAAGTCCTTAATTTAAGCCTTTAAAATTAGATGTGACAAAGAGGTGAGTTGGTTTATTATTATAGAAATTAAATTAAACTTTGATACTTATCCAGGTCTCTGATCTTCTTCAGGAAATTCAACGATTATGTCAGCTTTGTTGCTCTAATTTAAATATGTAAATGTTTCTAATGTCATAAAATATAATATAACAAAAATGCAACTAAAAATTATATCAAAACGTATCCCAAATAAATAATTCATTCCACATTTACTTTGCATTTGAAAGTTGTATAAACTTTATGACTTAAAGCCAAGACTCTGAAAATTTGTTATAGATTTTTACGTGCACTGTTCACTTGTGCTGGGAATAAACAAAACAATGTCTTCCACCCAATTTCATGGCACTCGCCCCCATGTCCTGCTCTCATCTCTGTGTGTGTGCGTAGCCTGAAAGCATATCCATTTCACGCCCAAGTTCCGTGGCTTCCTTGGAGCCGTGTGTCAAATCCATTAACCTTCTGTTTACTTTTCTACGTCCAGCAGCCGCAGCAGGGAAAAAATCAAAAAGGAGAAGCACACACACACACACACACTCATGGTGAAAGTGTTTTGCGGGCGAAACTCGATACTTTCACCAAATTGCGTTGCTCACTTGAGGTCCTGCGATTCGAGTCCTGGTTCCTTCCCATTCCCCTAATAAATCTTACCTAGGCGTGGGCAAGTGGTGCGAGAAATGGAGCAGCAAATCAACCTCCCTGGACCACCCATTCTCGCACACACAAGCACATATCCTTGCCATAGTATCCTTAGAACAAACTCCTGCTCAGAAATGAGTATTAAGTTGACGTAAATTGCGGTCCATTACATTAACCAGGAGCAAAGGAGCTCTGAAATGGGGGAAAGCAATTTTTGGGGGGTTACCAATTAACCTCGTGTCTCTGCTAATTGCTTTTGTTGTCGAGTTCTGAATTGAACAAACATCGAAAGGATAATTTATATGGGAGAAAATAAAAGAGCAATATAATATAACAAGTTTTTCCTTATAAATAAATGTATTGTTTGCCTTGCTAAAATCTTTTTTATATTCCATAAATTCCTCTGCACCTCTTAATCCTTTCACAGATCGTTAAGTTCAGTCTAAATATCTTAACATCTTCTTAATGAAATTAAAAAACATAAATCCAAATCTAAATCTCATGATAAAATAAAAACTCTGCGCAAACATTAAGCAAATGAAAACCACATTGAGGGAAAAACAAAGGAAAAGGCAAGGAAAACGTAAATGATTTAAGAACTTTATCGGACATCAGCGACCAGAACAAAAAAAAAAAATAAAGGAAAATAATAAAAACTGCTCAAAAACACAGAGGATGGAGGCCAAAGGACACTTGCCAGGAGCTTAAAAAGTACGCTTGTAGGTGATTATGCAGCACATAATTTATGCAGGCAGCCAGGACTCAGGACAACAGCACAATGGGAGGAGCTGGAGCTGGGCAACCTGCGCCGGGACGAAACTGATTTAATTAAGCAGGTGATTAAAGTTGATGCCGGTTATTTGTAGCAGCCAAAAGAGCAACAAGAAAAGTCCTGGCTATCCTGTCCTGATGCTGGTCCTAAAAAGAAGCGTGAAAAGTGCGAGGAAAGTTTCCCGACAGCGGGAAACTGTTCATTTGGAGTCTCTCCACCTTCAAACTGAGAAAAAGGGAAAACAATGCAAATTTTGTTGTCTTGTTTTTGGGGGGCAACATGGCGTATGCGCAACTTTTTGTTTGGACAACGAAGAAGAGGCTGCCAAAGGTCGAAAAGTGCAATCAATGGAAATTAAAATTCAATTAAGGATTTTAGGTGTTAAAAATATTAGATTTTAATTTGAAAAGTTTTAAAATTAATTAAAAAATGGGATAGTGAATAGAGCTAAAGGTAATTAGTGGAAAATATAAAAGTTTATGAAGATAAAGTTATGAAAAATATATAATTTTTATAGAATATTTTATAGAAAAGATTCAAGAACTGAAATCAAGGCAAGTAATTAACAAGAAAGCCTTCTTAAATGTAATTTAAAAAGACTAAAAATCATTTTTGCTTAATTTTTATTGCCAACTTTTGAGGGCTCTGGTTGACCCTTTAATCCCTGCTCTTTTGCTGCATCATCAGTTTCGAATTTTTGGTCCTTTGTACATTTTCCACACAATCGATTCAGTCGAGGACAAGGCCAGAGAACGCACTCGACAATAAAACGCAAGAATCAACAATTATGTTAATTTCCTTTGTGGGTCAATGTCTCTCCACAACACCACACACATTTACACACAGACCCATGACTGTGAGTTGTGTTTTATGGCTATATCTTGGGAAAACTGTCAGCACTCTTCGCTGGGTGAAGACAGCCGCAGCAGCAGCAGCTGCAGTGGCTAAAATAAATTAACATTATTTATGAATTTTCTCGACTGCCTCAGAGCTCTCTGTTAGCTGTGCCCCTGCTGCATTTCCCCTGCTGTAAGCTAACAGCAACGAGTTAACAGGACTCTCTCGCGAGCGCCTGGCCACAGGGCGCATGTGCCAGCCCCCGCACACACCTCTGAGTGGCATGCGAAGCATTCTCGACACGTGCTTGGGAAGCTCCCTGAGTCCTGAGTCCTGAGTCAGGATATATATAATGTACCTTACGCATCCACCAATCTACCTGCGTCAGAGCCCCCCACCCCCTGGCTGTAGGTATATATACATATAAGTCTGTATGTACCTGCTTTAGGTGTTGGCTCATCGTCTTCGTCGTTCTCCGTCGTCGTTGGCGTCGTGTTGGCTTGCTTGGGGAAAGAGAGCGGCATGCTGTAGGTGCCAGCTGCGCTGCTACCTCTCTCTCTCGCTCTCGCCCCACCTGTACCGTGGGGCACCTACCTCGCTCACTCACCCCCTTAGAACACCCGCCCCCGCCACAGTACCAGCTGCAACCTCAACCGCAAGTAACAGTTGTTATTCGTCGTGCGTTTTTCGTTCGTTTGCTTCGCTCTCACAGATACTCTGAGGCACACACACAATCACAGTCAGGTTGTTGCCTGTGTTGGTGTCTCGCTTGCACTCGCTGTGGCTTATGGGGGAAACCTACCTACGCTTTTTAAGGTGAGCACGAAAATGTTGGCAGCCAACCAAAGCCAAGCACCTTCGAGGGGGTTTTCCACGGACACAGCGGAGGAGGGGTGCCTTTATGGCCAGCTATGGGTTTTCCCGACGGCTAAGGCAATGATTTTCCTCACTAAAATGTTGCTTTCAGTGATTTATTCATAGAAAAGGCTATAAAACTAAGGCAAATCAAGTTGTAGGGAGAGCGATTAACGTCAAATTTCATATTAAATCTGTTAAACTCTTTATTTTTAATGGGAAAAGCTTACTAGAAGGGGGTTTTGTGCTTAATTTAGCATTAAAGTTGTGAATTTAGACCTTAAATGGGTTAAAAATAAACTAGGAGAGTCTTTAAATTCTTCTAGAAATTTAATAAAAATATATAATATTATTTTTATAGTCTTAAATGCTTGTTTAGAAAAGATTCTTCAAACTAAATTCCACAAATCTTGATTTTATTCTTTAATTCCTTCGAAATTAAAGCAGAAAAGCAATCTACAGGCTTTAAAATTAAATAAAAACCTTTCCTTAACTCAAAGATTCTTTAAAAATCAAGATTTTTGTGATAAGTACTTCCCGAATGCTTTAAAAATTCAAAACAAACTTTGAAGCTAATATTCTATCCTAAATGTTTAGACAATTATTTAATAGAGATTTTCCTACTTTTATAGACCTTTCTTCTGCCCTCTTTTATTACCTTATAGCTCCTATTTATTCCCTATTTTCCACACCCTTTTCCACCCTACTTTTCCCACCCACTTTTCCGTCGCCTATTTCATTTTCTTTATTTCCCTCCATCAACGTCATCGTCATCGTCATTTTCCATAGTCGTCGTGTGCTCGTCAACGTCGTCTCCTCTCATTTCGTCTCGTCTCGTCTCGTGGCTCGGCTTTCACCTTTTCCCGCTGCTTTTCCTATGCTTTTCCTTTGCTTTTCCTCGGTGTGCGTGAGCATCTCTTTATGTGTGTGTGCTGGTGAGGTGCTCTCAGCTCATCTGGAGTTTTTGTGTAGCGCAGGTTTTAGGTGCGCAGCTTTCGCTCGTTAGGTACTCGGTTTTTTCCCAGCTTTTCTTTTTTTATTTCCACTGCTGTCTTAGGTAAATACAAATGAGAAAGCAGGAGAGAGAGAGAAAGCGACACACACACACACACACTGGCGAGAGAGAGCAGGTGCGCTGGGCTAACTATAAACCCAACCCCCTGCTCCTGCTCCTGCTCCTGTTCCTAGCTCCTGCTCCAGGTCCTGATGCTCTCCTGAACGGAAGGTGTGTCTCTCCGAGTGCGTTAGGTGCTCCGCTCGTCAGGATGGGAATTCTGGGAGGGATCAGGGGGTAACTGTGATTTATGCCAGCCAATGGTCGAGCTCCTGGCTACGTGTGGTAGGTAAGTAGGTGTGACACACCAGCGCTCTCCGTCTCCGTCGCTCATACGCCACGTGGGCTAAAAAATGGCGACTCGGCTGCTCGCACCTATGAGCGCTCAGCTCTCGCTGGCTGGGAAAGGGGAAAACTTTTCTAATTAGCCAGTGGAAAAGGGAAAACCAGCAGGGGGAGGAGATAGTGAAATAGTAGGAGCCAAGGATGGGTAGGAAAATAGCTGCGGAAAAAAGTTTTCCTCCCCCCCACCCCTCGGCAGACGCGCCTCTTTATGGATTTTTTCGACTGCCCGCTGCTTTATTTTCCTCTTGTTTCTTTTTCTTCGCTTTCCCTCGCTCGCCGCTCGCCTCCCTTTCGTTCTGGTCGGCGGTGTCAGTGTCCTCGTTAGGAGGATGCTGGAGCATTTTCTTGTGCGCAGCGATTTTCCTTCGCTCATTGTTGCAGATAAAATCGATAGCTCTTTATGGCAATTTAATATGACCTTCGTGGCTTACTTATACACATAAATTCTGTACTTTTGCTAGGCTCTTTATGGCCCAGGGCCCCCCCCCCCCTTCTGCCCGCCTGCTTTCTTTTTTGTCTTCATTTTGGCTTTCTTTTCTGTCTTTCTGGTAGGCAGTTTTTGTTTATAATGCTGCGTTTTTATTCTGGTCTCTTGGGTTTTTGTTTTTCTTTTTGTTGTTTCTTTTTGCAACTGTGACTTTCGACTGCTTCAACAGGTCGTATGCGCAATCTGTTGCCACCCATTTTTTGGCCGTTCGCTGGCAAAGGTCAGCGATTTGACATTGAACTCGGAGTTCCAATCGCTTCACCAGCTATTGAACTCTTTCTTTGTGAAATCCAAAAAAATTCACGGGGCCATCATAAACAGATATCGCAAGTTATTATCAATATAAGGGAGAGGTGTGGTCTAAGAGCCCTTGCCTCTTGGTTTTGTGGAATTTATTTATTTCTAAAAGTGCTAGAATTTTATTATTTAATATGTCTGCTAAGTAAACAATGACTTGGTGGGTTAATAACAATTTTTACAGAATTTATTTTATTAAAATATATCTTTTAAGCAACTTTTTGTTGGGTTTCTAAAATAAAATTCAAAGTAACCTTAGTTAAAGAAAGAATTTGTAATATTGTTGGAAATCTTAATTATTTATAATTTTTCCTAGGTAACCAATAATTTTGAATGTTATTAACATTTCCACAGAGCTTATTTTATTAAAAATATAGAACAAATTTATTTAAGCAACTCTTTTTAAAAGGTATCTAAAAATAAATTTCAAGCCATCTAAATTAGAATACAGCTTTTGCTTAAATTACCTTCCCTTATTTAATATATTTATTTATTATTTTCTTTGTTACTAAATATCCTAAATCTTATTTATATTTAAAGCACTGGTAAAAATGGATATAAAATATTGGTAACTTCCTACATTGTGGCAAATTCAAAGACAAGTACATTTTTCTACCTTAATTTATATTTTAATATAAAAATATAAATATTTTTGAACGCAGAATGCTTAATATTTCTCATATTAATTTGCTGCATAAATTAAATAAATTATATAAATAATATTGATCTGAAAACAAGTCTTTATTTACCTCAGGTATCTATAATTTCTAAGCCAACAATAAAACCTTTTCAAAAGCTTCCTTCTTCCCCCTTCTTTTCCCATTCCAAACTCCACTTTGAGGTTTGTCTGTTGGCACCAGAACATGGCCTCACACTCACTCCAATCCTTCCTTTTAGGACATGCCTCATACTCACTCACACCAAGCCTGCCTTTTAAGTTCAACAATAAGTCAGGGCATTAGTCGCTTGAGAAATTGTCTGTTTACCTTGTTGGCCAGTCGCCGTTGCCATTGCCGTTGCCGTTTCCAGCTTGCAGTTTGCCAAATGGCACTCAAAGCGGTAAAATATGAAAAATGAGACGCAGGAAGCGAAATTACAGGCCATGGCCAGGAGTATCCTGTGATCCTGCAGCACCTCCAGACCCCTCAGGCACAAAAAGCCCGCAAAGTGGAGAGACCCAAATGAAAAGTTGAAGTAATAATTGTGCGGCGAAGGCGACGACGACGATGCCGCCAGGGGCCAGCCTTACACATTTTCATTTGGTCATGTCCGGTGGTGTCCGACGATGGGTAATGTTTGTCCAGACGACCCCAAGTAGTCCAACACACGTTCCCCCACTCCCACTGACTCAACCAGAACGCTTTTTTTTTCCTACTCTTCGCCTTCCATCTTCATGTTCCTCCTGCAGTCTGTCAACGGCAAATGTTGCCAGGCATTTGCTGACCACTCTGCAGGGAGATGGAAAATGAGCAGGAAAAGCAGACCGGCTGGAGGGGAAAATGTAGAGGAACAGGGACACCTCTAAGTGGGCTTCATCAGTTGCGCTCCGCTGGGCGCCGGCAGCGTCATAATCGCTCTGTCCTGCTCATCATCTTCTCGCTGGATTCTCCATCTTTGGTTTGTTTGTGCTGCCTTTTGCGGTTGCCATTCCTTTTTTTGGGGTCAAAGGTCGGGCAGGGATTTGCCCACATCCTTTTGCCGGCTCTGAAAAGTCCTTCGGTCGGTCTTTATTTATCTTTAAGATTTTCAACTCACTGCACAGGTTTTTTTTCCAGTTGTCCACTGGCTGACTTATGGCCACAACAATGCGTCAGTCTGGCTGCTTGACTTGGCTCTAAATGTGCACAGGGAGAAATTAAGGGGAAAGATCTAAACATATTTTCATTAAAAAAAGTTAAAATAGTTGAACAAAAATATAGGATTTATTGATAAAGTGTTTAAAAAATTTCTAAGGTTTCTTTTCAATTTTTTTACCAGTGTTTGACTCCATTTTTTGTCACTGACCACTCGCAGCTGCCATTTGCAGCATATCCTCGCAGGAGTGCGTGTGTGTGGACTAAGTGGAAACTGTAGTTTTTCTTACTTATGTCCTGGCAGGAGCGCGCGACTCATAAAGATTTGTGTCTGCTTTCAAATGTCATAAGTCAAGTGCTGGTCGCAGTTCAAGAACTCACGTGTTCAAAGGACTACAGCCACCTTAAAGGACTCTTATTCCTCCAACTCTTTCTCCCAGTTAATTGGGAGTGGGCATTAAGCAATTACAGCTACTACCTAGACCAGGCTTTTTGGCTTTAATTTAATTTGTCACACTTTGCGAGTGCAGACAACTTTACACTCTGGCCACAGCAAAGTGGAGCAGCTGGCCGGATCCCCGGGGAGTGGTTGGGAAATGGGAAAATGGGCAATGGGATGGATGCTGGGGGATTGTGGCCTGCCGAAGCCATTTTCAATTTGACTATGCCGGAAGTTACCTGCTGGCGCCAACATCTTACACACACACACACACACACACACTGAAGTCCGGCACTGAAGTCATTTCCTGTGCACAGGCTGCTCCCTGCCTGTAGTCCTGTCCAGTGGTTTTACGAGCCAAGTGTCCCATGTGGCCAGCAGGAGCTGGGACTAGATTAAATTGGCATCTTTTGTTGTGAAGTGACTTTGTTCTCGCAAATGAGAATGTGAGCAAATTAAAAGTTGGCCAACTGGGGAGATGTGCGAATTGGAGAGGTTAAGTAGGGGCCTTCCTTAAGGTCCTTTCTCTGCGATTTTCACAGTTCTATTCTGGCCGCTTCTCACACTTCCCCAAAAGGTCAGGGCCATCCATCACTTGGACTCTTATTAATGCCCGACGATTAATGAAATATTTACAAGCTCAATTGGGCAGGCAATGAATGCTAATTAATTTGGCTGCCAGGCTTTCTTCTTATCTTCACGGTTGACAAACACATAGAAAATTGATTGAAATGAATGCTCGAATGCTTGAATTTAACCAACCCTTTTGTTGAGTGATTTCCCTGGCATTTCTAATTGAAAAACTTTCGGCAGTGCAATCGAAAATAGTTGTCAAAAGCAAAAAGGCCCAAAACAATTCGCCAGATGCGAGTGTAACTCTGTTGCATTTGGACATTCGAGAGATGCGGTTTGAACTTTCTTATGAGCAAAAGTTTTTGTGGCTTTTTCATAGGCCTTGGCCAGTGCAATTTGGACTGTTTAATCTCAGCCCAAAGATTCTGATAAGTAATAGTGGTGGGTCAGCAATTTATGATACTTGCGCACCCACTTTCAATTTCCCTTTCGATTTCTTGGGTCCGGCTAATTGCCCGATACGCTTGGCATACTCTATGAATCGAGCCGAGAGCCAGACGGAAGAAAACAAGTTAATTAAACGCTTCCGTTTCCTCTCGCTTTCGCTTTCGCTTTTGCATGTTATCATAGCCTTGGCATCGCCGGAGTCCTTTAATTACAGAGATTTGTATGCCGGCTGGGACTTTCACTTTCACTTTCACTCTGCATGTCTCCGATTGCGTCTCACATGAAACGTTTTTATATATGTAAATTTATTATTTATTAGCATTAATTATGGTGGTCAGTTCGTGTAATTGAAGAAGCCTGAGGGCTTAGGCCGGAGTTGTCATCGGGTTTCGGCTGCTGATGTCAGCGGCCCAATTAACTGGCCATTTGTGTGCTACACACTAGTTTTGGTTGGAAAATTGGGGAAAAGGGGAAAAAGGGGAAGGCTTTTCAGTAAAAGACACATTGATATGCTGAGCATAACTTAAAATTCATTTAAATGCTGGCAACATACGAGTTGGTTAAGTACTGAGATTTATTTGCTGCGTGCTTTGATTGTTTTATTTTTAGTTTAAGCTTGATTTATGGTAAGTGGGGATGTTAATATATATTATTAATATATATTGTTTAAGCCTCTTCTAAAAGAAACCTTGCAATGATTTTTAATATTTGTCTCAGGAGTAAGTCAGTCACATGACCTTTGTATTATTCATTATTTTATTCATTATCTAATATTGTTGTTGTTTAAAATGAAGTTTTTCTTATCTGCGAGTTATATTTTAAAGAATTTACTCATGATTTTTATAATTTAAAAAATAAATTCAGCATTTTACGTATCATTCCATTAAAACCTTTTAATATCTTATCAAAAGGTGCTTGAAAGGATGTTCTTTTTATTGATAATCTCAAAATCTCTTCAGTTTTGTATACTTAAATATTTTATTCATATGAAAATTAGATTTTTTCTTGACTCTAATTGCCTTTTCAAACCTTATTGTTGAATATATCAACAGATAAACCGATTTCAATTCTGGGTAATGTCCCTGAAAAGCAGGCAACACTTTTGCAGCTGTAAATTTACTCACGCATTAAACAGTTTAACAGGCAATTAACACGTAGAGCAGGCACATATGTGTGTGAGTGTGTGTGCTGTGTGTGTGTGTGTGCTGTACGTACGTGTTAATAAAACTAATTTGATTAGCTAACTAGTGTAAGTAGCGGTTTCCACTTGTCTGTTTGCCTACGCCAGCCACTAAAACTCACACACAATCCCCCCACGATTCCTGCTGCTGCCGCCTTAACCCTGTTGTCCTGATATATCCTGCGTGTGTTTGCCATACCTAAAACAACAACCAGCGCGTTTGGGCTTTGGCGGGTTAAGGCTGGAGAGGGGGGATGTCGCACACGTTTGGCATTAATTTAATCCTTCCGCAGAATAAAGTGATATCGCCACTAACAAGGCAAACACATTAAATATTTATGCAGACATCAGCATATATCCACACTCACACAGGCAAAATTAGTCCTTCAAGGCCTTCATGTGTGTGTGTATGAGGGACTTTTAATTGCTGTCGTCAAAGGCTGAGGTAAGAATAATTGCAAGATTGGGAATAATGTGTCAAGTTGGCGGATGTGAGGCGGTGGCAGGCGAACTCCTTTATGGCTGATTACATCAAAGAGCACACACACAGATACTCTCACCCAGACATTCGCACTTTGAAGTGTCAACAGGCAAAGGAAGGAACCGAAAAAAGGATGAGACACCGACACACAGCAGCAGCAACAACAGTCGTTATCCATCAAGGATCTTTCACTTTTGTCAGCGAAATAACAATGGCCTCTTAATTACACCACTGTGTGTGTGTGTGAAAGTGAGTGTGCGAGTGTGTCTCTAAAATAAATGTATGCGAGTGTGTGGGTATATTTTTTATTGTGAGTGTGGGTGCCGGAAATTGAGCACTGAAAAAAAATGTTTAAAGGGAAATCAATAATCAGAAATTTGAACTATAAAATAAAGGTTCGTCTTTGAGGATTTCTTTTTATTTTTAATATCCTTTCTCCAGTGTCCAATTTCAGAAATATAAACTATAAAATATAGGTTATCCTTTGCAGATTCATAATATATTTCTTCTAAATTTCTATATCCTTTTTCCAGTGCCCAATGCAGTCTCGTGCAAGTGTTTGTTTAGTCAGATGTTTGCTTGACACTTTCCTTTGGGCTGCCTTTGCTTGGCAGCCTTTGCTTTGGGCCAGCACTTGTTGGCAAGTTTTCTTTTGGTTTCCTTTTCTTTTCTTCTCTTTTGCCATTTTGCCAGCCTGGCTTCCTTTTCTTTCCTTTCGGCCTTTGACTTTGAGTTCGCCCGGTTTTGGTATAATGAGCACACACACACACACACATCTGCTGTGGCATGTGAGGATCCTTCGACAGGATGTTAATTTCAATTTAAATGCCGGCCAGCTCCTTGAGGCGAATGTCTCAAGCAACTCGGGTCAACTTCCTTGGCGCACTTTTGACGCTGTCCTGCGGAATTGCATTGGTCAAGGACCAAAAGTCCGACTGCCTGCCCGCGGCTGTGACTAGCACTGTGACTTTAATTGGATTCTTTGACCGTCCCGAAAGTTGGAAATGAATTCATTCTGTTGACTCTCGACTCAATCTGGCTTCCTGGTTTCTATAATAATGGCCATAATCTCATTGCTGATCCTTGGCCACTTTCATTTGGCTAATTAAAATGGCATAAACAAACAGGCTCTTCGTAGTCATTTGTGAGTTATCGGCGGTTATATATACTTTTGTATATAGCACACCGCGATGACGCCGCTCTGACAGCCCCATAATTCACACATCGAACTCTGGCGGGGTTACACGGTCTAAATCTTGAAGCAGCCGCGGAAATCACGTACAGCCAGGACGAAAGTTTCCTGGGATCCTTGGCATTATTGTCTTTTGAGCTAACCCAGTTCCCCATGGCTCCCTCCGCCGCCAACGACCACAACAGCTAATTAACGTTAATTTATTAAATCAGTGAGCAAGTAAAGCCATCCAAGGAAGTTTCTATGGAGGATTGGGAGTGAAGGTTGGGGTATGGGTACAGGGTACGGGGATTGAGGCAAAGACAGCGCCAAGAGCTGCTGGAGATAAAAGTTGCACACGACTCGGCGTCGGGCTTGAGCTCAGGCTTAAGCACTCTGGGTTTTTTTGTATATCCTGGAATTTAAAAGATTTTAGGGTATATGAGTTAGGGATTTAAATATATTTAATTTGATAATTTTATGTACAAATATGGTTCTTAAAAATGGAATAATGTTAGATAGAGAGAGTTTTAAATAATGATAAAAATTAGCAAGAAAGTTTTCATTATAAATTCGAATAATACAAATTTAAAAATAATAAACTGTCACTTTAAAAATTTTATTGCATTTACCAAGAACATTTTATTACATTTTTAAACTCTCTTGATATTTGAAATCTAAAAAGAATGTTAAAATTTATTTTTAGAAGCATTTATAAGACTTTATAAGTCTTAATATCCTTTTAATATTTCAAAATGTATTGAAGACTCCAAAAAATTATCAAGAGAGTTTAATAATTTCTTATTTTATGCTTAATAAATCCAGTAAAATATAAAAAATATTTAATCACTCCTTTTTAATGTCCTTTTTAGTGAAATTCCATTTCCATGAGGTATTTCCTAGTTGTTATTCTCGTTTCTGGGTCGTCTTAGCATTCTTACTTGTCTTAGCTGGAAAAGCATGAAAACCACACGCAGCAATTATTAATTCAATTATTTTAGCGCAAACAGCCACCTCAGACTAGGAGCGAGAGTCCTGGAGACCAGGACCAAGACGCAGGAAGCTGCGCGGCATAAATGAGTGCTCCCTGAGTGAGTGTGTGAGTGGGGCGAGTGGATGAAATAGAGTAGCACAAACACAATTAAGACAACACTGCGAAGGAGCAAAGGGAATGCCGGATTCAGAGCGAATGAAAGGAGAGCAAATAAAGTGGCAAATTTAATTAGGAATCAGCAGAGAAAGAAGAAGTGCAGGACTCGCAGGATAAAGCTGCTGCTGCCGCTGCTGCTGATATACCTGATGGCGATAGCCCGCATACATACATAGCTGACCGGACATGTGAATTAATAACAGCATCCGTTTCCGGTCAAAAATGGAGGAGAACCCCGGAGAGGGCAGCCGTCATGCCTGTGGAATTATAATAATAATATTTATAATAATGAGTGGCCAAAAAAGCGGCAGCGGACTGCAAACGGCGGCCAACGTGTCCGTAACAACTTCCTGAATGAAGTTGGACATTTTATTGTCGCCGGCAAAAAGTTTCCCCTGGGGGTGGTGGTGGGGAAAACAAAGCGTCGCCGAATCTAGGTAAATTGTAAATTGTAAAGTGCAAAACTTTGGCCAAGTTGAAGTCACCTGCTCGGGTTCCCAAACTAGCTGAAGAGAGCAGGGGGAAAGCAAATCGAAATGGAGTCCCTTTTGTTTCAATTCCAGGACAATTGGCCCAGACACAGCAGCCCAAGGAGGCTGCAGGGGGAGTTCCTCATCAGGCATCAAGGTATAATTTGGCCGGGGACTATTTCATTTTACGGCCAAAGTGGCGCATTTGCATAAAGTTTTATTTTCTTTGACCCGCACTTGGGGACTTCTTTTCCTTTGGCCACTGTTTCCCTTGTCCTTTTGCTCTCCGCCTTTCCATGGTCTTCGTCCTGGCTGATTTCCATTCGTATTTCGTCTACTTTGTCGCCAGGAAGTGATTTCCTGCAGCTGCAGCTATTGAAATTCAATATCTCCACCAAAGCAGGGGAAATCCCCCAGGGGGGAAATGGCGATGCCAGCTCCTTAAAGCCCTGGATCAGCTTTAACAAGTGTTTGCACCACATCGAATCACATCACACACACACGCACACACATCAGTCAATCTACTGCCGGCGAAAGGTAATTTGAAAATCAAACAAGCAGCGACTCCTTGGCAAATCCTTTCAATTGCTGCAATTTACTGGATAAATAGGATCAAAATCGAATTTAAACGGCAAACAAATTTTTCCTGATTTCCATTTTGTTGACAGAACTTTTCACTTATGTTGCCGAATAAGCAGATTATGCCGAGATAAGGGTAGAACAGACACATATATATCGGCACACACCTACCGCCCACAAGAGGGTAAATATGAAAGCAACGCCTGCTTATCGTCTTTTAAATATGGAAATTTTCACAGAAGGAAAATAATAAGAATTTTTTAATATTTTCTTGATGTTTAAAGTGAGGTGAATGTATTTTATTTTACTTGGGAATATGTAAAGTTAATTCTTTAAGTTAACTTATTATTATTTTGATTTTAAAAACAGTTTTAATAATTTAAATCAAGAGTTTGCAATGCTGTGAAGTAGTAATCCAAGTTATTTGCTCTTTAACTTATTTTATATATAACTTTTCATATTATATTATATCTTTTGGTTGTAAATTTATGCATTTGAAAAGCTGCTGCCTTAGTTTACCTTATTTTTCTGTGCAATTTACTTATAAATCTTTAAAAAAACGAAATGCAAGCGAAACTTAATGAAATGTATTGTTTTATATCTTTACTAGTTCCTTTAGTATTTAAATTTTCAATACATTTCTACTTAAATATATAAAAACAATAATTTTTTCTCCATTTCGTGTGCTCTTTAGTATTCGTTTTTAAACCTCCTCCGAAATATTTTAATTAAATTTCGCATTTGCACTTGAATGGTTATCCCTGTGGCAGGGCAAAACTATTTACGTGCCTCGAACAAAAGTGAAATCATTCGATTTTATTTATTTTCACTCGAAAACTGAAAACTTTTCACCCCAACTGCTACCCCTCTGAGAAAAGAAAACTTGCGCAAAAAGGCAACCGAAAACTTTTAGAGGAAACTTTCTTGGTTCCCTCAGTTTAAGCCTCCTTGCCTTCCCCCATTTCCACAAACATAAACAAGATTAATTTCACATGTTTCCCAGAAGGTGGAGCAGGGGATTGGGGGGAGGTGGGGATGGAAAAGCTGCTCGAGTTATTACTTTGATTATGTTTATTCTAGTCATGAAATCCAAAGGCCCGTTTCATGTACACTTCATTTAATAAACCCCTCCCCACCGAGCGAAGGCGCGAAATGATTTCCATGGCAGCTCGTGCAAGTTTTCCACATTTCTCGTGTGATTAGCCAAGTGAAAAAACAAGAGATTAGAGCCAACTATTTCCAACTTCATTTGCTAGTGGATAATATCCTGCGGGGAGTATGGGAATTTAGTGAGGTGAGATGAAAGGACATGCCTGTTATTAATGTTTGGGGAAAAATAATGATTTATATTACGAAATTCCTAGTTTATTATTTAATTTTAAAGGACTCTTAAAATCAACTAAAATCCCATCTTGTTTTACCTTCGATTTAAGACTTAATTTCCTAAAATCCCCACGACAAGGCTATTTAATATAGTCACTAATCTAGACCCAGTCTGTGATCTTTCCACTATCTGCCAATTGCCTGGCAAATTTTGGCCAACATCCAATGCGCGATTCAGTCAGTAGGATAGGCACATTCTATATATCTCAGTCGGGGCGATCTGCGGCGACTCTTAAGTGCTTTTAATTATGTCCACTTAAGTCTCAATATCGCTCAGCTTCCGAAGCGAGCAAATCACACACCAGACGCCACACGCGTCGTCATCGCGATGGGAAGATGGAAAACAGGAAAAGCAGAGGCGGGAAATTCCCCGCTCTCCGCGCTCGGCGCACTCTAAATAAAGCATAACAATTTATGAAATTTTAATTTTTACACTTAATAACACGCCGAGTTATGGGCGCGCCAAGTGAAACGGCCCAAGCGAATTTTCAGCCGAGGAGCGCTTATAGAGACATCATCGTGAAACGCCCGGGCAGGTGGCCCCACCTCCGGATTCGGTACGGATTTGCAATTCGCATTTGCCTTCGGACGGGGCTACCGGAGTGGGGCAACTTGTGTGGCGCAACTGCAGACGTTGGGCGCAATTAGAGACGCTCGGTGGTGCCCGCTATATTTGGCCACCGGCGGACCAGCGGATTATGCCATAAGTCTCACGTGGCAAGAAATATAAAGGAAAAATCAACGGAATTGTAAAATTATTTGAGCTCGAGATTGCCTTGAATAAATTATATATTTACGGAGATTCGTGCCAAATAATAGGCGAAACTGAAAAACACCGACCGATCCAGAATTCAAAATTTCAATCTGGGTACAAATTTTTAAATCCTGATCGGTCCATTGAATATCATATGTCACCCCCCTTGAAGTTCGATTCCTGACTTCCCAATGAACAGTGAATTTTTGATAAAGACAGTGGGGATGGGGCTATTGTTCCTGATCCACCGCCACCACCGTACTGGCTGTGTCCTGACTGTCTATCTGGGCTATGTGGCCGATCAACTGGTCGATTAATCCCTGTTGCTGTTGCTCCAGTTGGTCCTGAAGGCGTTGCTGCTCGGCCTCTTGGCGGGAGGTCAGCGACTGGAAGAGCTGCATCTGCTGCAGTATCTCGGACACCTCGACCTCCCTGCCTTCGGTTTCTACACGCTTGATGGGAGTGGTAATGCTCTTGGCCACTTGATTGTCGATTAATTGGAAGATGTTCTCTTTCTGTGCCATGTGCGATTCCTCGGAGTCCCCTTCTACTCGCTTGATGGGTGTCCTGATGCTCTTGGGAACTTGGTCCCCTCCTGCACGCTTGACAGGAGTCCTGATGCTCTTGGGAACTTGGTTGTTATTATGATCAATCCTTGGCGATTCCTGGATTTGGTGACGCGGCTGCTCCGGCGAGGATTCCCCTTCTTCAATCACTCTTCTTATAGGAGTTCGGATGCTTTTGGGTATCTGGTGGTTAGTCGTCCTTGGCGGTGGCTTTAATTTGGCCAACTCCTCGCGTTTTCTGACCATTTCATTGCGCTTCATGGTCACCTTGGCTCCGTAGTTGCGTCGCCTTTCATTGGCACTATTGGCCTTCACATCGCTGCGCTCGTGGTACAAGACATGTCCAGGCTCTATCACCGTCACCTCCGGTTGCTGAAGCGGCGGCAGAACCGTTCCCCGATGATGCCTTATGGGTATGCGGCTGCGAAACCTACTTTCAGTCGATTTGGGAGAAGCCACAGAGATCTCGGAGGAACAGGGAAAGACCACTGGTCGTCCTGGCATTCGCTCCTGGCCGCTACGCACCCTCAGATCAATGGTGGTGGTGGAGTGCAGCAGGGGTCCACTGGAGTTTATTTTGGGCACCAAACTGGACTTCATGGTGCCCTGCTCCAGAGGCAGAAACACTGCTCGCTGCGGTGCATCCTCGATGACCACGAAAGATGCCCTTAAAAGAGGTAAACTCTTGCCTGGAGCAACCGTTATGAGCTCTTGGGTGCTGTGATCATAGATTGCAGTCTCCGACTTTTGCAGTTCCTGCCGGAAGCGACCCATCACCACCAGGGGAGCTGCAACAGGCGCGGAAGGGGGTTCAGAAGTGGAAACAGGAACGGGATTAGAGTTGGGATTAGTATTGGAATTGGTATTCTCGGTCAGAGCGGTATTGGTGGAGGCATTAACCATGCGCGGCATCAGGCACCTTATTTGCTGCTCCGCAATGCCCGGCTTGCTCCTCTTCAGGGTCATCTCTATGGCCATGGCTTGCATGCGAAGCTGCTGCATCTCCAGACGTTTAAGGTCAGTCATCTGGGGGGAACAGATTATATATAGTTATATATATTTCTTTAGATAGATATACCCACCAGAGGCGGCAGGATGTTTACCCCATCCAGGCTGTAGACCGACTCAAATTTCTCGCTCAGGCTGTTCAGTTCGGCATGGACAACCAGGTGGTTGGATATTTGCAGACGGCACTCGCTGTTCATTATGTAGAATTTTCAAGGTACAAAATATTCAGTGTGTTCAACGGTGAAATATTTTAAGGAAATTTTTCACTTGTGTTCTGTGTTGAGTAAAATAATAGAATGAAATCTAAAGTAAAGTTATGAGAAGTACAAAAAACTGCTTGTGACAGATTGAAATGAGTGTCTTTGCTTGGCATGCTTTTACATAAAATTTGAGAAAAATATGGGGAAAAATATAAGGAAATATTAAGGGCTTAATACATATATTTTCCTTAAATAATAAAATATATTTTCTAGGACATTAAGTAAGCTCTTGACTCAATCATAAAGATTTCTCTGAGTGCACAACACATGCAATCCCCAACCATTTGGCAGTCCTTGTTCGTAGCTGTGTTCGTATTCCAGTCCACATCCGGACGGAGGCTGACAAATGCGCCGCTCGTCGTTGGAGCGTGCCACAAAAGGTACGGACCAGTCGGGCAGTCGAGCGTGGAGCAGCAAACAAGGCGCCCAAATAAAGTCCACTCCATTACCGGACAGGACTTTCGTTCTTGAGGTATGGCCAGCCTGTCGTCTGAATTGCAAGTTGAACTTTCGGGGGAAATATGTCTTGGCCGCTTGTAGGTGTGATTTGTTTTTTAAATTTCAGGCTGTTCTCCCCAGAAGCTGGCCAATTTGTCTCCCCTTTTTTTTTTTTTTTTTTTTGAGTTATTTGCCAACAAAGTCACGTAGCCTTTTCACTTGCATCCAGAATTGCGACATGCGGCAATTTTCCACTAAATTTGCCATGTCAAACATAAGTATATTTCAACCTGCTTTCTCTGCTCATAAAGAATTCAAATTAATACATTAAACAAGCAACATGGGTTGGGGGGGGAATCCCAGGTAATAAACGCCGAGATGTTCGTGCCAAAGTCTCGAAAGTTTAGCTGGCTGGCAATTTGCTTCAAGTGGCAATTCGGGAGCGTGCCAAGTGCCTTGGGTAACGGTAACAGCCCACGGATTACACACAGCCAAAAAGGGGGGGTTAACCGCCGACACCACAAAAGGTATTTATCTCATTGTGCGTAGATTAAGAGATGCTCTCGAAATTAGGTGAGTGTCGTCACGTGATGAAGATAAAGCTGGAAGGCGGCTGACGCTAAAGGGAGATGGAGAAAAAGGTGGCACAAACAGGAAGTACTGACTTGGCTTAAACAGAGAGGAATTGAGCTGGAATTTGTTCAGGCTTTAAACCTGCTATTTGGAGTATTTTTTAAATATTATTCCTAGCTAAAAATCTCTTTATTTTGGAGTATTTTTTATATGTTAACCTTAGCTAAAAATGTCTTTATTACAAAACTGCATTCGTCTCTATTTCCACCTCTCTCTGAGAAGAGCTTAACCCCTTAAAGGCCCAGGTTCCTTTCCCTCTCCTGCGTTGTGCTAAATCCTAACCAAAAACCAGACCAAACGCAGCCAGACTCTCCGCTCCGGTTACACTTCATAAATTTAAAGAATTATGAGCCGTGACGCAGACGGAAGCGGAATGCAGCCGCAGTGGGTACACGTCCGTCGCCAAGTGGCCAGGACATGCCATGAAGTGAACCACGGGAGGGAGGTCAACAGGTAATAACGGTTGCACGATTGGTTGGTCCCGACAATTTCTGCAGAATTTATGTTACAAACTCGAGTGGAGCGAGGCGGCAGCGGCTATCTGCATCTCCTGGATCGGATTACGGACTATAGCTCCCTTTTCATACTTTTTATTTTACAAGCGAATATCTCCCGGTTTTATGGTCGGACAATCGATGGCAGTTGAGCATTGATTTTCGCTGAGTTGCCGGGCGAAAGTTCAAGACTGAAGTTCAAAGCATTCTCATCGCTTTAATTGAGTTGCCGCAGGCTCATGCATATGCAGGGCTCAATTAAAAGTGCGCCAAGAAAAAGCGAAAGACAAACAAAAACTGGCGACGGTGGCGGCACAAGGATGTCTCCTTCTTCCAAGGGTAAGAAAATGTCTGCAAGTGACTCGCAGTCGAGTCGCTGTCTGTTGACATTTCGCGGTATGGAAAAAATTAAATTAAAATGCAAATTAGGCATTCCCGAGGAGTCTGGCAGCCAACTCCTTGAGTCCTTGAGAGAGAGAGAGGCAAAAGTGACAAATTGTTGTAAACACTGCAAGTTACGTATACGCCTCGTGGGACCCCGACTGTCACCTACGAAATAAGGGTCTCTCTGCTCTTGCTAGAAGAGAACTCTACCTCATTTTGTATACATATTTTATCACAGGGCCAAAGGAGCACCGACTTAGGGCCAAGATGAATGTTTTTATTTCTGCCTGCTTTCTGCGGTCGGTAAATTATGCAAAGTAGTTGCGTAATGCTCTTGTTACAATAATTTAATCTTGTAATCTGTTTCTGTTCGACTGCCACCGCTTTCTCCCCTCTCCCTCGGCAAGTGCCATAAATAATTCAACTGGCCTGCGCTGCAGATGCCGCCGAAAGCCCAAAAGGAAATATCCTTGAAGGAATCTTTGCATTTTTAATTTCAAGGTAAATAAGCGCAGATAACTTCGCCGCCAGAAACGGAATCCTAATGAGCCTCTCTCAAGGTGCTTTCCTTCCTGGATTGACATTTCAACGTTAATTCAATTTCCGGGAGCTGAAACAAAAATAAAAGAAGAAGGCACAAAGTTTATCCAGTCAACCCCTTTTAAGGATTTCTTTTTTTTTTTTGCTGGGGTTTATAGAAAGGGGGAATGGTTTATTAACGAACCCCATTTGTGGCGGGCTAATTACAGGCAGCTCATCCCCTTTGAAGAGCTCTTTAAGAAGCATACAATATTTCTCTATAAAATATATATGAAAGCTCTACCTAATTACGCCTTTTTTGCATCCTTTTAAGCACCACACATCAGGTCATAAATCAGCTGCCACAAAATCTATGTAAATCCACCGTCAAAAAAAGTAAAGAAATCGCAGACAACGTAAAATTTCAATAACATTCCCGGCGTGTCTTGGCCTCCTGGCACAAGGTGCACACTCGCACGCTCACACACCCAGAAGCAATAACATTCACAGGATGTGTCTTTTCCTGGGCACAAAAAATGGGAGCAGGAGTAGGAACTGGATCCGAGCGGAAGCAATACACGTTGACACGTCGCACGGATACAAAATGTGGCGCTGTTAGTTCCGCCGTTTCGCTGGAAACGGAAACTCTATTGAATTGCGATAAAAATCGCGTTTGCCAACGGTATTCCCCTTTGAACCGCTGCCGCCTCCTTCGACCTGCGTCCTGCAGGATTGCAGGAGACACGGGTTTAGCCATTTTAAAGCATACTTTGCGGCTTGTCAACAGGCGGCAAAATTTATTGCAAATGTACGCCAAAAGAGTTGCACGAACTTTGGAGGTTGTGTGTTTGCTTGGAAGGGTATATTGGCTATAGCGTTTGTTTTGGCAGAAGTATAAGGAATTTATGGTTTATTGGGAGGTCAAGAAATGGGGGATAAATATATTATTCTAGGTAACTGGGTGGTTTATAAACAAGGACTTTATTATTTATAATTTTCAGCACCTTTGCGCTTCAAGTAGCGCTGAAAATATTTGCAAATTATAAAGTCAAAGATAGGTATTTAATAAATAATTTAATTTAATTTCTGTTAATAATTTTAATAATTTATTTCCTTAACACTTAATCCATCATGTCATATAAAGTGTGTTGAATATCTCAGGTCTCTTTTTGAGGACTTTCACATCTTCTCACTTCTGGGAAATGCTGTTCTTGCTGACAATGTTATCGTTACGGTTATTGATTGAAATTTTTTACACTTTGCTTGTTGCCACATCTCTACCCCCTTAACCCTCTATTTTTTGCCAAGGGTTAAGCGACAGCTGTTGCCAGAGCTCCAGCTTCTCCCTGTTTTTTCTTGATTTGACAAAGAGTTGAAAACTGCCAAGGAGCAACGAGCTATCATCTGGAGCAGGTATGCCAGACCAGCTCCTTAGTTTCCCCCCAATTCTTCACCGTTGCTCAGCTGGCCTACACGCACATCCTGTCACTGGCAGGACCTTCGGCAAAAGGACCATTCACATCACCTACACAATGCCAGTGGAGACGCACAATGGCCACATCAATTGTGCATTTCATTTAACTTGCCACGCCCGTGTGACTTTTAAGTGTTGCCGTATACGAACCACCCTCCCCCTCTTAACCCTCTGAAACCCACTATTTAACCCTCACTACCCTGGTATGTACCGAGTGCTGGACATGACAGCTTCTGCATGAGCAACTCTCTCGCTCCTGCTTGGCCCCTATGGCAAACATGTTGCTGCCAAAAGGCCGAAAGCCGAAAGCCAAAGCCAAAGCCCTTGTCCGTAGGTTTTTAGGTGTGTTTAGGTATTATCTTGTGCTGAATGAACTGGGGGAGGGAGAGGGAGGAGGGGAAGGAGGCTGGTGATGAGCATGTGGCACCCACCAAACACCGAACACCGAACACCGCCCTCAGCAAACTTTGTGTGCGTTTGTGTCATTGTTAAATTTTGCGCTCGAACGATCTGCAACGGATGACATCCGTATGGCAGGCAAGTTACTTTTTGATTTACAGTATGCTACTTTTTATGCCCTTTGGCCAGTTAGGGGTTAAAGGGTATATTGGTTTTTGGGGAGATTTAATTGGAATTCAATTTAAGGCCTTTGAAAATTAACAAGAAATATGATAAAGACTGTAAAATTGAAAGGGGAAACTCATTATTTAATTTATAGTTATTTCTATTTCGAATAATAATAAAATATGCTTAATTTGTTTAAATATTTATATAATTAAATAAGATAATTCTATAATATTTTACCATTTAATGTATACGTTTTCCTTTTTCTTTGGATATTCCTCAATAGTTTAAAATATTTCTTTTAAAACAAAATTGCAACTCTATTTACTGGGAACTCCAAAGATTTCAAGACCTTTCTAAACTGCTGGTTGCCAGGTCCAACCTCCTGACCCCTGACCCTTGTTTCAGCTGCCTTTCCCCTCCGAAAAATCCCTCCTGTCCAAGGTGCAGCAAAGGTTGTCACAAGTCGCCCGCCTGTCGTTTGGCTGGCTGTTGGTTGTCGGTTGTTGGCTGTCGTTAGCATTTGGTTTAAATTGCGCAAAATGCGTGTAATTGCTGGAACTGACGATTGAATGAGCCCGTGTATTAGGAGGATATGCAGACGTAGCAGTAGCAGTAGCCGGAGATGCCTGATGGAAGCCAGTCCCTGCTGCCCTGACCCGCCTGGACAGGCGGCGTCCTCAAGATTTAAAGTTTCTGATTTGATTTCATCTCTGTGTGTGTAGATATATATTCCCCCGGCCTGACTGACTGTAGTAATTATGAGCGCATTGTTGTGCGAAAAATTGAGTTTCAGTTTCTGGAGTTGTCGAGTTTGTTTAGCTCTAAACTTGTGCCGCACTACTTTGGACTGTGACCAGGGGTTGGGCCTGGAAGTGGACTCTGGCAGATGTTTCCGTTTCCCCTTTTTCGAGGCCTGACTGCCAGCCAGTAAAGTGAAAGTGTCCGGAAGGGTTGGCCAGAGTCAAAGAAGAAGGGAAAGTGGTGGCGGGGCAAAAACTTATACAAATTGATAAACGAATTAGAAGGGATTTCTAAATTAAGCTCCGGGTGGAAAGGATTTAAATATAATATATATTTTATATCTCTCTGCATTTTTATACCCTTGCAGGGTATATTAGTTTCAGTGAAAAGTTTGCAACGCAGTGAAGGAGGCATCTCCGACCCTATAAAGTATATATATTCAAACTAGTCCCTCAGTTTTAAAGCTATCTGAATGAAACTTTGCATTTAGGCTTCTATATACTCTAAAACATGGCTAGATCGATTCTCCTATTAATTCTGATCAAGAATATATGGGGTTTATTTGGTGGGAAAAGACACCTTCCCGTGTTAAAACGGATTTAAAAGTCATCATTTAAAAAAGTTATGGTTTGGCGGGCATTATTACTAGCCTGTCACTTGTTCTAAGCTTCGATTAATATCGCGGTTTTATCAGCTCTAATGATGGCCGCCACACATACATACAACACAAAACCAACTAACACATATGTATGCGTGTGTAAGCAATAATCAAAACAAAACATAATCAAAACAAACCACACATAGGTGTGCCGCCATGGCGCACACACACATAGAGCATGAAACCAACTAACACATATGCATGCGTGTGTAAGCAATAATCAAAACAAAACAGAGAGCGCGATGTATTGCTGCCATGGGAACAATCGGAAAAATCTACGAAAAACAAGATGGAAATACAGTCGGGTGCCCGACAGTAGAATACCATGTACCATTACAAGGCGCGTCCCAAAATTATATAAAAGAAAGAGAATAAGAATAAAAAACTGAGACAAATTTACATATAATGCAAATGTCTTCCCATTCAATAGCAAAGTCGATAGCTCAGTGGGTAAAGCTACACATACATTTTTGTAAGCGATTGGCCTGGGTTCGAATCAACCGCCAGGCATAAGGAATTTTTTCATTTTCAAAACATTAAGTTCTTTGCTTGCATTTTTTTTATTTCTTAGTATTAAATACTGTATTTATTTTGATTTACTGCAAAAAAAAAAAAAAATTGCTAAAAATAAAAAAGTTTTCACTCCTCTGCCTGGGCTGCCTCTTGTACACGTAATGTGTATAAAGTAAAAAGCCTATATCTCCGCTATTTATGGCACGATCGCAATAAAATTGGGACAGTCTGTGTATTTTGATAAAATGCATTAAGCTTTTTAATATGGTTTACATAACTTTATAAATTTCGGAGCTATACGTTTTTTTCAAATAGCTCCCCAAAAAAGGGGAGCAGCAAAAATTTAAAACAAACTTGATCTGCGTGCAGATATAAGAAGTCTAAATCCCAAGTTTGGTGTCTCTAGCTCTTATAGTCTCTGAGATCCAGGCGTTCATACAGACAGACGGACAGACGGACAGACGGACAGACGGACAGACGGACGGACGGACGGACAGACGGACATGGCTATATCGACTCCTTTAGTGGTCCTGACCAATATTTAGGTAATTTTTGGGGGTCTGCCACGCCTCCTTCTGCCTGTTACAGAAAATCGCACTCGCACAAAACTATAATACCTTTGTACCTTTGGTACACGGTATAAAAATTATAACGTTGTCAGTTTTAAACCAATTTTCACCAAATTTGATATTTGCCCATTTAGTATTATTTCCGAATTTCGGTTTTAATTTCATGAAAATCGGCTGACTATATCCTATAGCTTCCATAGGAACAATGAGGAAAATAAAAAAAAACCATAGCTTAGCCGTGTTTTAAACCATTGCCATCAAATTTGAGATTTGGCAACAAATTATTATTTCAGAATTTCGTTTGTAATTTTTTGTTTAAACTCTGCAAGGGTATACAAACTTCGGTGAGCCGAAGTTAGCTTCCTTTCTTGTTTTGTATTAAATTATAAATATATTTATTTTTTCTTTACAAATTTCTAACAGAAAGTCTTTCCTCTGAGCACCTCTTTTCCCTTTAACCATTTTTCCTTTACGCTCAAGTAGGCGCAATTAAAAAAACTCTTTTCCCTGCGATTTTCCTGCATTCTGCATTCGTCCCTGAATTTTCGTCCTTGTTCCCGTTTTCCCCATTTGCATTTGCATTGCCTGTTATTATTGCTGTTGATAAAAGATTGCACAATGTTTACTCGCACACTCGCCCTCCTGCCCGCCATTCGGGCAACATTTTTCGCAGTGTGCAATGCAAATTTGCGGCCGATGCGGTAATTGCCGCTCATTATGGTCAGGCAAATGTGGCCATTGCCATTTGCCGGGACTGGCCATGGTAACATGGGGACCATGGCCCGAAACCCGGTCTCACGAACCTGGCTGATAAGACAAATGCAGTTGCACCCTTATGGCCGCCCATCGCCCACGCTTTTAATGCAATTTTTACGTACATTTCTCCCTGGCGAGGAGGACAGGAATCGGTCCATAAGTCACTTTAATGGGCTTTCAATGAGGTGTGTGTGCCCCCGGGAAAGTGGAAAAGCGTAGCCAAGGGGGCGAGGGAGGAAGGCTCAAACATTACGCAAATGCATTAATGGCATTTTAATGTTGAGGTATTCCCGCACACCCCACACCTTCTTCCAGGGAATTTCAACAATTTTCGACAAATTACGATTACGAAAAAAGGAAAAACTTTAAATGTCCATAAAAACTTTAAGCCACATAAAGGTAGTCATAGTAGTTCTAGTTTTTCCCCCCGAAATTTTCATTCCGAATTTTTGGGGGAAATGATAAATTATTTTGAGCAAATGCCGCAAGAATTTTGTGCTTGCCAAGCTTGAAAAGTTAAGAAGCCAAAAGTGTGCGCCGACTTTTCTGGGTGGCTAAAAATTTCGGAATCGTTTTCCATGAGATTTATTGTGGGCTCTCCCCGGCTCCGGTTAACCGAGGTTCGTTGGAATTTATGCGACTGCGTTTGTCATCTCGGTGCCGACAGGCATTCCAAGGATTCACACCTCCAGAAAATATACACCACACACACGGACACACATGTGCCTTAAAGTCCTACTTAATTTGCTGGAAAATTTAAACAATCAGGAAGGGAGAGATAGGGTTAACCTTTTCTGCATAGGAATTAATTTCCAGCCACGGAATGAACTTTGACACCTCGTGCAGGATATTTTGCGGTGGACAAACCTTTTTGGGAGTTGAAAACTTTTATGGGAATCTCACTGACTCTTTTTTTTACGAATATTTTCTTTTTTTTTTTGGGGTTGACTCGCTGGCATTTAATGAGCCCGGACCGATGTCGACAGCAACATTATTATTCGAAATAAAAGCGCATTATGCTGGATTATCAACTCAGGTCCAGGGACTGAAAAGTAGGAAATAGAGAGCGAGTCCCATATGGCGAGAAAGGTAGGAAATGCGAAAACTTAATTTCCAGCTGGCACGCCATGTATGAGGATGCCGCATTCCACTGTCCACTTGCCACGGACTACACCAGCAGTCGGCTAAAGGACACAGGACATGGGACACAGAACACTGGACAGGAGACACGGGACACTTGACCATTTCCCCCCCCGTCCCTCAAGGGGTTGCCTTAATGAATGTGCCGAGTTGTCCCTTCGGCTCGCCTCCCACTAGGACATTTTCCTATCCGCTTTGCAATTAAATGTGAAAATGTTGAAAATAATTTGCATTACGTATGCGCCCCGTCTTCCGGCTTATCGCCTGCAATTAAGGTAGTTTCTGGTGGGGTGTGTGTGTGTGTTTTTTGGGGAATTTAATTACTGCAAGGATTTAATTATGTCATCCCCGGTCGAGCTTAGTCCCAAATGTCAGGACTATTTCCAGGGGAGAGGTTTAAATGAGAAGAGTGCCTGGGAGTATGGGTAGAATCTGGCGAATTGTTCAATGAGTCGAGTCGAGGATTCATTTTCCATTTCTTTTCATTTTTTGCAGTCAACCAATTTGGCCAGGACAAAGCCCCAAAATCCACACTCAATTTACCTGCATTGTCCTGAATGCACTCGCATTTTTTATATATTTTCACACTTGAGCTTCTTTTTCCGAGGACTTTGCTTATTTTTAAATGCAATGCGAAAAATCGGGCCGCTGACAATGAGCGGAAATGAATTATGTTTGAGGCTCGACACCGCTGCAGCCCTCTGGATTTTCCTGGATTTTTTCCCAACCCCCAACCCTCCACCAGAGCCTGGCTGCATTTGAACCACCGCTGAGGTGGCGGCCATTGTGCAGCATTGTGCGAGTGCATTTCGCTGCACAGTCACAGTTTATTGTTGCCACGCGGAGGCAGACAAATAAATCAATGACAGCGCGACTTTATTGTTTCGCTCACAGAAATATTGCCTTTATAATATAAAACAGCGGCCAGGCCCGGCCACTCCTCGATCGTGCCTGGCTGATAAATAATAAAATACCTATAGGGAGTATCCCCACGAGAGGTGGGGATCCAGCGGAGAGGCCCTACAACCGTTCCCTTTTATATTTATATATTAAATGGGCTGCGGTCTGGCCCAATCTATTGACAAATTTTTGAATGATGTACGGCAATAAAAATCCATTAATTGTGGCTCGCTGACAAAGAGGGAAATAAACCTTATTTTTGTTAAGGGAATTGGAAAGGGTTCTAAAATGGGGATAGTTAGGGACATATTTAATCAACTGAGATCGCTAAAAACATTTAAAAACTTGTTTAAAGGAAGCTTAAGTAAGATAAAATATTACTTGTAAGTAGTAAGTAAAGAAAAAGTCACAAAATAATTAAGTAAATATTTTAAAGCTTACTTAGAATGTTAATTTCCTTAATTAGCAAAACTTCTGACTGTTTTAGCAAGCTTTAATCAGTATTTCTAACGATTTTCTTACCCTTAAACTAAGAAAAATCTACCAAAATTATTTGATTCAAGACCTTTCTTAATTTCTGCTCCACTTTCCTTGGCTTTATCTCCTTAACTAAGCTTAAACCGAAACCCCAAGCAGCTCTTGGGCTTAATCCAACTAATACGACTCAATTTAAACACCGCTAAATCAACAACTGCCACTCAGGAGCTGCAAGAAAAATCTACGAAAATGCCAGGGAAAACTCCAGCCACCGAAGATTGAATAAACTGCGAGTAAAATTAAAAGTGCCACAAGGAGCCAGGGAGAAAGTAGCTGTAGCAATGCACAGCCACTGCCAGAAATACTCATACACCTAAACAGGACACAGCCCACATCCTTCGCCTCATCCCTGGGAAAGTGAACAAGTTCCGTCAGAGTGCGCAACATTTTTACGCTCCTTTTGGTTCATTTTCAATGCATTTAACTTGAGTGACTCTTTAATCCTTGTAAGTATCTTAGCGGGAAAGTACGTGAGGGGGAGTGAGGGAAGCCTTTCAGGACCTCCTACCTCATCCCCTCATCCTCATCCTGCTCAGCTACAATATTTATTTACCTTGCGCCTTTTGTGCCCACGTGCAGTTTCTTCGCCATCGTCTTCGCTTTCGTCCTTCATCTTTTCTCCCCCCCTCAACTCCGTTTCCTTTTTCCCAATTTCGCTGTCGTCGCTTTGCAGCTACGTGTCCTGTATCCTGAGTCCTTGAGGAGTGTGCAGACGGGACTGTCTGCCACTTGGCATATTTTAAATACATTTCATGCGCTCCTGAGCTCGGTTTTCTTCCTCCGAAAATGCTGCTCGAGGATATTTACTTCTTGAAAATATGTTTACTCGTGTTGTGCATATTTTAATCGTTTACTTTGCCACAGACTTTTTCGGCACTGCCCCTCCCCTCCCCTTTCCATTTTATTTTATTTGTGTTTTTCCTGTTTGAGTTGCGTTTAAGTTAAATAAGCCATGCGAGTCCTGTTTCAGCTCTAGATTTCCTGCTGGACTAATTTTAGATTTAAATTAAAGATACTTTTTTAAAAGGAGAGGGACTTACACAATTGATGTGCTTGTGTCAGTTGCTGGAAACTTGAAAGAAATGATGGAATCAATTAGGAGTTCATTTTAATTTAATAATACTTCTTTTATTTTCTGTAAAGTTATAAATCAAGAAACAGGTGTTGATTATTTATCTGTCTGGGCATCTCCCAACTTCCCCTCTCTTTCCTGTGGCTGCCTGAGATTTATAATGAATTCTAATGAGCTGTCGAAGGATACAAGTAGCATACTTTTATACCAAAAATCCTGGAGGCTATTCGTTAGCTCACGAGCTGCGCTTCGACGCGCTTCCTTTCCCGCGAGGTGAGAGCTCCTTCTGCTATTTAAAAGCGGACAAAGTTTGGCTCACAAATAGCCAAAGGCTCCAAGGAGTTGTCTGCCAAAGTTTGCCCTTAACATGGTAGGATTCCAAGCATTTGAAGAGTACTTGAATTTACATGTGTACAGCGTCTGGAGTTCCTCACTTTGTTGATGTTTATCGCATATTAAAGGTAATTCCCATACTCATATTGCCATACTTACCCCTTTGGCGATTCCCTTTGATTGCTCAGTTTGTCGTAAAACTTTGGACTCTGCCCAACCCTTTGATTCCCGGGGAACGCCTGCTGAAATTATTTCAATTAAGTTTCTTAGAAAGCAACCCCTCAGACCCGTTTTCATTAGTTGCCCTTGTTTTTGTTTTGCCCGCCCGAAAATTTATTGTCAGGTTCGATGGCTGGCAAAGTTTTTATTGCACGCGCCCGAAGTTTGCCTCTTGTTTGTTGGCTTTTGATTATTCAAATTAAGCTTAATTGTTAAGGTGGATGGGCCGTTAAAAGTGGCAGGAATTGTGCGAGGATTACTATTTAGTGAGGCAGGAACAGGACTCTGCTTTGGCTTAGTTTTTGCAGGGTTTGTATTGATTTTGAACTAGGTTTTTTGAGTTTGAACTACACTCACTAGTGTTTGTAGATGGAAACCCCAAAAAAGCGGAAGCGTTTCCAGTGCCAACTATTGTTTTTTTTTTGTTCTTCCTTTCAGCATTTTGCGGTGTACCTTTTTGTGACACTCCCCCTTCCGGCAGGCAACTCTCAGATGAGTAACTAAAAAAATAGGATATATTTTGTGCATTTGTCAAGAGACTAAAGGATACCCAGTAATTGAAAGCTGTAAAAATGAATCTTTGCTAGAAAAACTATAATATAATTACCCTTATCCTTAATTTTTTGCTTTAAAAATATAGTAAAATATAAAATTTCTGCAAAAGGTACACCCCATAAACAATAGGTACGTACATATGTGCAAAAGTTCAGCACACACTCTGTGTGTGTGCTGACCATCGCGAATGGCGCGAAATTCGTGGATTAAATGGAGTGAACTTCCGGTTGGTGAAAGCTGCGGCAGCATCGAGTGTGCCAATGGCTCCTCCATCAACTGCCGAATTTATGCTCACTGGCCAATAATCCATTTTTAGGGCCATCAACCAAAAACCGAAACCGAAATATTGGCTCATCCATTGTTTCCGTGCTAATTGTTTGGGACGACTACTTTTCGCCAGCAATTTGCCAGTGAAAATCCCTGGTTGAGGCTTTTTTTCGCCATGGAACAACTCCTCCCCGAAACCCAAACCCAAACCCAGACAACACCCTGACTTTTTTGGGGAAGGTGTATGGATTTGTGGACGCAGCTGCTGGGTAGGTTTGCAATTATTTTGCAAACAATGAAATTGTTGCTGCGTGTGCAAACATAAAATCGAATTGTGTGTAGGTAGAGAGAGAGATACAGATACAGATACAAAGATACTTGCGAGGTGTCGCATCTGCCGGCGAGCATTTGCCTTGATTTGATTTTACCTATTGCGCGGGGGGAGGAGAGTTCAGGGAGTCCATGGATATGCAAATTACTTGTCGGCGAGTGGCAGGTGATGGCTCCATAAAAAGCGTAATCAATATGTCTTTTGGGGGTCAGGGAAAAGGAAAGCAGGGAAAACAGACAGCCGAAACGTGGGCCATTACGTTAGCATTTCCTTGGCTTTTCTGCAGTTGGTTAAATGAATTTAAATATGCGTTGGCCAAGGAGAGATTCGTTCGCTAACAAAGTGCAAATCGAGCGAAATAAATCACGGCCCTGCGACATGGAGCGACAAACTCCGCGATCTGGCTAAATTAATCACATGGCCATACATCAAAACAAACAGATCATGACAAATGCAGAGTGCAAATCGAGCAGGGACAACGCCGCCCCCCGATCACGCCTCCTTTTTCTTTTTATTTATCCCTGGCACACACCTCGTCCATTGTCCGTAGTCTCAACTCTTTGCTTTTGATACCCTTACTTCCAGGAAGGGGAAATTATAGTATTTTTATAATTTTAAAAATTTTTGTAAAGTGAGCAGAAGATTATACAATAAATTCCCATCAAGCTGAACAATTTAATCTTTTAATCTTTCTAATTAAAGAAATACAACAATTTCATCAACTCTTTATTTTTTCTAGAAATTCTTTATCCTCTTCTTAGAGCATTTAGTCTTCGGTTTTCTTAAATATCTATTTCTGCTTTAATTAAAATAATTTTTACGTTTGCTGGCTGCGACTTTTTCCACGTGAAATTCCACCAACGAACAAAGGCAGGCAACGATGCAGACGTCGCCGACATAGCCGCTGTCATGTTCGCTTGTCTAGCAATGTGTCCAATGGCCAGGTTTTGCATCCAACACCAGCTCCATTGCTCAGTACCATTCCCATTCCCATTTGCACTCCTTTTCCCCAGACCCAGACCCATACCCTTACACTGTCCCAGTCCCAGTCCCAGACTCCGGCCAATGCCAACGCATAAATTATGCTTCGTTGTCGTCGGCAAAGCAGGGAATAGTGAGGTGAAGTGAGGTGCTAGGTAAAATTGCACAAAAAGAAATTAAATATATAAAGTTGAATGTATTTTTTATAAATAAATAATTCATAAATGTAAAAAATATGGTATGAGCTTGAAACATATTATTTTGAATTTAGGTAATGAGCATTTTCTGAATAGTTTTAAGTGTAATAAAATTGATTCCATAAAAGACAAATTACACATTTGTTATATAAAATATTTACTTATTATGCAGCCTTAATTTTAGTATAAAAAATATATAAAATTAACCAAATTTCTATATAAATATTTAGCTCTGTGTAGAGTAGTCTGAGGTGACAAAAGGTACCTAGCTCCACGAAATTTTCTTGGCACAAAGAAAATGCTTTCACTTTTCTCTTAACGTCTTGGCCGCATTGTCCTAGGCCCAATGGAGTTTTAAATGCCCAACGGGGCCACATAAATTTTGGGCTGCGCGATTTAAGATTTTATAAGACATTTGAAGTCAATCTATCGCAGCCCCTTAATGGTCAGCCAGGTGCCAGCCGGCAGAGGAGCAAGTGCATCCCAGACATGACCGCAACACAGAACACAACAGAACACAGAAACAGAATAGAAACTTTTGGCTGGCAGCCAGGCAGTTTTCCGTTTGCAGTTTTCAGTTTGCAGACAGGGAAAACTCTTAAAGTGCCGCCATGAGAGAGCTGGGATCGAGGCGGGAGGGGAAATGTTTTGCATTTCAAATTGCATTTTAATCGCATTTCAACCTGAAATGCCATTAGACATAATTCGTTTAGCTGCATTTGTCATTGGCTCTTTGGGCTCTTTGGGGGGGGGAAACCCAAATCATTTCGATATGGTCAAAGCTGGATTGGCCGGGTTAGAAGGGAGGCTCCGGGGACTTGCAATTGTTTCGCTCTAGCGGGGGACAATTGGCGTCCGCACACGTAAATCAACGTTGGCATTGATTTCCACTGGCTGGCTGGCTGGCTGGCTGACTGACTGACTGTCCCGGGCTGATTTCGATTTGCATGCAACTGTCCAGATTATGCAATCACTGCCCTCCACTCCGCTCCACTCCACTCCTCCAAATATTCCTGTCAAATTCGTCCTGCCGTAATTGATTGTGAGTCAGTCGCCTGCCCATCCACTGGCATTTAATCAATTTATGCCGATTGCCCAACACAACCAATCGTTGCTGCTGAGTGAGTCCCAACGATGAGTCGATCGATGTAACATATAGTACTTTGTGAGCTCAATGCCTTGGCACCTGTCAGCACCTTCGATCAGGCGATCTGAAACTGCAGGGAGAGAAAAAGTTATGGACTACAAAAGCCAAAGAGGATTGATCATGAAAAATAATAAAATATATATTTCTTGGGCATCCTAAAAGTCGAGCCTAGATTTTCAGGTTTCTTTTCATGTTTTGTATAAAAGAAACATGTAAAATATATGTTATAAACTCTTAAATTCTTTCGGGAATCAGGGAATTATTTTAGGTGTTTAAATAAGATTAAATTCTTTTTATTTTCTTATCTCAGCTTAAGAAAATTATTGGCTGCTCTTTTGAATTAAAGGAGAAGAAAGGGGATCTCTAATCAGTTATAAAATTATATTAAAATTGTCTTTTAATTAAAAACATTTATACTTTTTCCCCCAGTGATTTGGTGGGGGCCATTGGCTCTGCTCTGTCTGCTGTGACTTGTTCAGGTATAAATAGACATCTCACCTTGCCGGTGAAGGTGTTGAAAGGCAGGTCCATCGATTGATCGAGCGATCGGTGGCATATCTAGATTTAAATTTAAATTAGCTAGCAGCAAATTTATCGATTTACCCGAGCTGACCCTGAGTGAGGCAGAGACATGAATTCCTTTCTCTAAATTTTTTTACCCTCTTATTTATTTTTTTTGGCTGTGGCAGCTGCTTGAAAAACTCAATTTCCTGCGCGTAGACTTGGGGGCCCATCAAATGCTTTACGATGGCAGACCGCAACTTGAAATTTAACACACGTTGCTATACACACACACAACGAACCCTGGATGGCTGACCCCTTTGGCCTGTCTGGACTGGGCTGGGCTGGTCTGCTACTTTTTCATTTTTCGCATGTAATGTGTGTAATCAAAGTAAGAAAATCCAAATCATATTTCCTTCATTGACCACAAAATGTGGGCGGACAACCCTTTGCCGCATCCCCTGCATCCCTCACATTCATCTCCGATGCGCATATAAAACATTTTACTAGATTTATACAATCAATGCTCTACGTTCTCTGGCTGGGAACATGTCTTAACCTTGTTAGATATGTTTTCTACCCTCCTCCTCCTCCTCCTGCTCTGTGTGGCAAAATTATTGGTCTGCGCATATGTAATCATCTCTGTGAGGAGGCCAGGACACGCCGTAAAGTGCACACAATCAAATCGAAATTCGTTTTTAGGTACAACTCCTTCGGGGTCATGGTTATAGACGACTATCCTGGCTGCGCTGTAGTCATATTTCTGAATAAAATCATATACAGAAGGATGATGGGTATTCTTTGTGGCTGAATCCTGGGAGCAGGATAGAACCTTTTCGCATATGTCGGCAATTTTTTATTTATTGACATTTCGCTTTATTAAAAGGTGTTGGGCGGTCAGGCAGGAGAGTATCCTTTTTCTTTCCCTTAGAATGTGATCGATTTTAAGGTGAATTTGTTTCATATTTTTATAGTTTTATTTTAGAAAAAACTTAAATTAAAATGTATATGCAAATAACACCATGAAATGTATTATGAAATGGGAAAATTCTCGGTTTTCCGGCAGCCAAATTGCCGAGTCAGCTGGGCCAAAGGTCCTGACACCAACACGTCGCTTGGCGGTAAGCGAGAGTTCATTATTAAAAGTTTTTAAAAGCAGATAAGTGCACAGACTGATAGAGATACTCGTATCCCAGTTGGGCAAACAAAGCGTCACAGAAGAGGAGAGAACACTGAATGAAAATATATAAAATAAAATATATAAAAATGGGGGAAAAAATATAAATTAAATTACAACTAATAAGATCCATAAAATTTGATTTTTAACTACTCATATTAAAGGCTCAATATATTTAAGTTGCATTTGACAATTGATTTACAATTTTGGATTTATTCTTTTATTTATATTTTTCATAGATTATTTGTTGCCCCAGTTTAAGTGTTTATATTTGTGATATTAATTTCTCTTAGTGTAGGGAAACGATAACGATGGCCCCTGCTCAAGCGCCACTTCACCTCTAATTGAAACATTAAGTTGCACATCACGTACGCGGTGTCAGACACTAGACGCCACCAGGAGACGGGATTCGGGAGGAGTATGCTAAAATGCGGCTGCGGTGGCCTTTGGTTTTTACCTAGGTCCAGGGTTCTTGGTCCTTAACCCCCCTCCCGCCCAATGAGCCGCAACTCAGCACTTTATTCTTTCCGTGTTGGCATTTTAAAAAGCATTTAAGCTGAGCTGGTTGGGTTTGCTGTTAAGTGTGCAGAGTGATTATGCCGGAAATTTGTTTGTCTATAATCTCGTTGGACCTGGAACAGGGGCTGCCCTTTCGCGTGGCAAACAGGGCTTGATAAATATCTGGCTCCGTTCCCTTATCCACTCGGTCATCACTGCCAGGGGTTAAACAGTCATCATCGGCTAGGTTTAATCACTGACACGGCACTATACTCACCCCATTTGGAGCCCGCAATCAAGGGGCAGGCAGTGTGTCTTGTCAACGGCTCAACGTCCCCGTCGGTGTTTAGATTGTACCAAAAGAGAGCGGTTCCGGCTCTGGGATAGACGGTATAACCCGCCCTGGTAAAAGCTGTGGCACCGCCCTGCTCCACATCCGAGAGCTGTGGCGAGAGAAAATATTTTAACATCTTTTAATTACTTAAATTAAAATTTACTCACATAAAAAAGCACAGTGGCAATGCGATTGCCTAAAATCTTATCGGATTTTTTCCTCTTGGAATGGTCGTTTGAAAATTTAAAGTAATCCTGGCGTGGACCATAGTGTCCCCCTATGCCATAGTTGATTATCTGCCAGAATATGTTTTCTATATATTTTTTCTTTTAAAACTTCTTTACAAATAACCAACCTGAAAGGCCTCGGACTCGTCCACATTAAGGCCAGTCATGTCGCGAATACGCATATTAATTCTTTGGCCCAGCTGAGAGGTCATCTTGGGCATCCAAAAGGCTTTGGCAGTTCGGTAATGTGTCTGAGAGTTGGTCAAGTTGCGATTGACAATTAGCGTTTTCTTTATTATCGAGCTTATTTCGACCGGGCTAAGCACTTCGTGGTAGAGCACCAAATATGGATGCAGTCCCACCAGCTCCGCCTTGAGGGGGGCCAGGCGGAGGAATGGAGTGGTGCTAAAATTGTAGAAACAGTGGAGTCCCGTGGGATTTTTAAGGGTGACATTGCAGGCTGTAGCCATTTCTTCATTCTTTTCTTTTAGTCGTTTCATTAGCGGAGTCTCCGTCGGTGTAGAATTGTAAGGGGTTCCTACGAGTCCTTTGACTTCGCGACGTTCTCGCAGAAGGACAGCAGAGTGGGGTCTGAGTTGCAGGCAACTATCCAGCAAGTCCAGGGCATGCTGGTAATTTTCTGGGAAACAAAGGTTATAATATGCATCATCAAAAGCTGTGTGGATTTACGATTCTCCTTGTGGGCCAGGGCAACGAGCTGAAGCCATTCTACTTCCTTCACAGAAATCTCCTTAGGGAGAAGGTCCTCCTCCTGCGAGTGAATGGTCACCTCTTTTAGCCATTCAATGGCAGCCGCAGGTCTAGAAGTCTCCAAGAGATACAGACCCATGGCCAAAATATCAGAGGAACTCATGCTGGCACTATAACAAGGATTTGTATTGAAAGCAAAATTGAACAACGATTAAATTCTCAGATAAACCTCCACTCACTTGTGCTGCTTGCCCAGGAGATTACCGCTAACGATATCTTTAATTTTCAGATCATAGTTGCTCTGAATGCGAAATATCCCCTCACAGGCATCCTGCAGGTCCTCTTTTACGGGAAGCTCTCTCGCCAAAATATCCAAGTTTCGGATTTGAAAAGCGCCCACCGGCTGTTGCATGTACTGATGCCAATTAACCCAATCCTGATGCAGTCTCCGGATGAGGGAGAAGCCATTCAAAGGGTTGGATACATAGGATACGGCATCCAGTTGGCCCTTTTCATTCTCTGTTCGCATTGCTAAAATGTGACTGCGATGCAAATATTAATAAAAGACTCTCCTTTAAGACTGTCAAGCCACCTGCGGATTATCTGCAGCTTCTGATTCATGGCATTGGCATATTCCTCGAGGTTATTTATCAGCTTCTTCTCCAGCTCCAAAAGAGGCACCATTGCCACCACCGAAAAGGAGTGGCTCTGTGTCTCCTTTTCCCCATGAATCAGAGTGGGAAGGTGCAGAAGAACCAGGAGGAAGCCAGGCAACAGGATCCATTTGAAATTCATTGGGAATTAGTTTACAAATCTCGAGTCCAGGCAAGCCTAATGAGTCGGAAATAAAAGTGCTGGCCTGCTTGGTGTCTATGAATGAATTCTTTTTTATTTAATTGAATTAAATTAATTTTACGATGGGCCGAGACAAGGCCTTTTGAACAACTGCAAGTGCTCGTCTATCCACTGTGTCATGACTGTAATAAAAAACCGATTTTAAACCAAATGCATTTGGTTTTTAAGCAGACTTCTTACTCCATTTGGATCCTATAATCACAGGGCAGGCGGCATGTGTTGTGGAATTGTCACCGGTTCCGTCCGTGTGCAGATTGTACCAAAACAGGGCAGTCCCAGCTCTTGGCGGAACGGAATACTCGAGTTTGGGGAACACCGTCTCCCCGCCCTGCTCCACATCGCTCAGCTGCGATTGAGGACAGACTGTTGGACAAGAACAGAAAATGATACCTAATTAATTGCACTCACATAGAACAGAACTGTGGCAATGCGATTTCCCGATTCCCATGTGTGAGAATAACTACGATTTTCATTATAGTCTGTGTGTATGTCAAAGTGTCCGCCGATTCCATAGTTTGCCAACTGTAATTTTCAAATTTATATGCAAATATCTGGACTATAAAAAAATGGCAAATGGGGCTTGGAAGGCAATAGTTACGGCAAATCCCTCCGAGCCCGCCAACTCCAGTCCAGAGATGTCCTCTATTCGCCGCTTGATCCTTTTAGTAAGTCTATTGAAATCCCTCCTCACCGTAAAGCCCTTGGAGCTCCATGATTTTTCGGCGTATTTACCAAGCACATTTTCAGTTATCAATTTATCAGGTTTCAGTTTCTGCAGCTGTGATATCTCCCGGGGAGAGAGCACGTCGTGGTAGAGCACCACATAAGGATCTTTTGCAATCTGCTCCATCTTGAGCGGTGCCAGGCGAAGAAATGGCGTGGTGCTCGAGTTGTAGGAACAGTGGAGCCGGTCAGGGAGGCGGCTATTTAGGTGGCCGTTACAAAGAAACCTCAACTGCTTTTTCGAAATACTAATAACCGGATCCCCGGGAATTTCCATAGGGATTTCTGGCTGGTACATCATTAGCTTCATAAGATTCAGCCTGGCACGCTCATAACGAGCATCGTGGGGGAAGAGCTTTAGCCAATAATTCATAAGGTTCAGGGCAATGGAGAAGTGACCTAGGCTTAATAATTCCGATTTTAGGGGAATCCATGAACTGTGATCGTGACTGTGACCAACCTTCATACAAGTGCATGGCAGTGACAACCTCTAGGACTTCCTTATCTGGTCTAAAAAAGTGATCCTGATGTGACACAACATCCTCCTGCGACAGTGGACGCACTTCCCCGAGCCACAGAGCTGCGGCAGAGAAAATAGAAGTCTGTCTAAGGTGATTGCCCACCGCAAAGATATCCGAAGGACTCATCCTGACACTGCGAGTATTCGTTATTAGAGATCTTCAATATTTATAAAGGACTGCCACTCACTTGTACTGCCTTCCCCTGAGTTTACCATTAATAATGTCATTGACCTTTAGATTGTAAACGTTTTGTATGCGGACTATTCCCTCACAGGCTTCGGAGAGATCCTCTTTGGTGGGCAGTTCCCTACGCCAAGCATTCATTTTCCGCATCTGGACAATGCCCACCGATTGCTCCATAAACTTTCTCCAACCAACCCAGTCGCTGTGCAGTCTCCGGATGAGAGAGAAGCCATTTAAGGGATTGGATATATAGTGTATGGGGTCTTGTTGAGCCTTCTCGTTCTCCGCACGCATGTCCAGGATGTGGCTAATAAGGACTGGAGACTATAGGAAGCTACATATATATGTGCCTTAACAGCAATAACAACCTGCGAAGCAGCTGCAGCTTATAATCCAATGCCTTGGCATAGTCTTCAAGATTATCTATTAGTTTCTTTTCCAGCTCAAGCAGAGGCACCATTGTTATCACTGCCAGAGAGGGACGGTCCTTTGTAGCCGCCAGGGGGAAGCAAAGTAAAGCTGAGAGAATCCCCAGTGCCAGTTGCCAGTTGTGGGTCATGTTGTCAGTTTTTATAGAAATGTAAAGGGATTTTTTGTTATATTATCAGAGCCTTCTTTTTTTTAAAGTTTCCTCCTCCTCTTATAGCTTTGTTATCTGTTCTTAAAATGGAAAAATTGTTTCGAAATCGGAGAATTGATTTTGAGGAATGTGACAGGTATTTCCCTTTAATAACTATGATTAATGGTTGGGAAAAATCAAGCATTGACTTATGATTGTTCTTATCGCCAGATTAATTGACAGTTTTATTGATTTAAGGTTGACTTTATTAAGTTTTATTGTACAAATATTGATATACTTGAGAATCACATTCATTTCCTTGGGAGGCAAGGACGCCTGAAGAGCTGTGAACGCTCACGAATCCATTTATTGCAAACTATTTAACAAATAATGCAGATTAGCTAATGAAAAAAAGAAATATAAGTTCTTTACTTACCCCACTTTGAACCCACTATAACGGGGCAGGCGGCATGCAGGGTTTGGCTATTGGGCTCACCATCGTCCTTGAGATTGTACCAAATAATGGCCGAGCCACGCTGCGGGAAGACGGCCTTCCGAATGTTTGGAAAAACAGTGGCACCGCCCTGCTCTACATCTGTGAGCTGGAAATTAAATTATAAATTATTAACTTATATTTAACTTAATTTTCCAGCAATTTTACTCACATAGAAAAGAACCGTGGCTATGCGATCGCCATTAAGAGCAGTCTTAACGGAATCCTAGTTTAAAGAAAACATATTTGTAAAATTTAAAATTAAATGAATAATAAAAAGTAGAGCAATTCCTTACAGTTTTGTTAAAGAAATCGTAGTGAGTGGCATAGTGCCCGCCGAGTCCATAGTTCATCAGCTGCAGCATCTCAGAGCCGTAGAGCTGGAAGCCGGTCATGTCGGCAATTCGGGCATTCAATCGAAGGGTTAGCTCACTGAAGGAGTCGGGGAACCAGGCCACCTTGGAGGTCCTGGTCTTTACCACCTCATTGCGCCCGGAGGAGGCATGGAAGACAGTGGCTCTCTTCAGGCCCGGAGTGGCCATTTCTTGCATTTCCTCAATCTCCTGGGCGGAGAGCACATCATGGTAGAGCACCATATAGGGGTCCAGACCCACCAGCTCCATCTTGAGGGGAGCCAGGATAAGGAAGGGAGAGGTGGTGCTGTTGTAGCGACAATGGAGCCTTGCATCTGCGGACGGCTTGAACTGACCGCGGCAGCCGATCTGATAGGCATTTGGTCCGACGTTATTCGGTGTCTGTGGATTGGTTAATAATTTATATTTATAATTAATTAAATAATTAAATTTAAACATGCTTCAACCCAAATTTAGTGATTATTATTATCATTTTCTGTGTAATTTTAGCCTTATCTAAATGCCAACAGTGACCTTATCAGCCATCATTCAGGTGAGTGGCAACCAACTCACCGTTGATTTCTGCGGCACTACACTGGCTCCCGTCCTTATCAGCGTTTCTATTTCCGATTTCTTCAGCAACAGTTTAATATCATGCGGCTTATCAGCCAGTGCAATGTTTATAACTTTCAGAGCATCCGCGTTTCGTTCTATGGGAATTTCACGATTAAAACTGACACTTTATTGTTTGGTGATAAAACTTACTCAGTCTCAATAGTGTCTCGGCATAGATACTTCCTATCTCGGTCTTGGTTAGCACCATGGGTGCTTCCAAGGTGTACTTTTCCATTAAAAGGATTGTTTCGTACAGCCAGCCAGCAGCTGCTAGATAGTTTTCCTGATCGAAGAGAACCTGGCCAAGGGCGTAGGTATCCAACGCAGTCATGCTTACACTGAAAAATATATAAAAAATTAATATTAGCCTCAAAATTAATTAGTTAACTTACTTGTATTGTTTCCCATTAAGGTTTCCCCTGGCTATGTCAGCTATTTTCAAGCCATAAGTGCTCTGAATGCGATTCAAGGCTGTCACAGCCTCCTCCACATCCGTGCTGGTGGTCATGTGTTCCCTCAGCTCTTGAATCCTATCCACCTGCTTGAGACCCACTGGATCCTCCATATATAGTTGCCACACTGTCCAGTCACGATTCATTCGTCGGATGAGGGAAAATGAGTTCAGGGGATTGGACAGATACTCCTCCGTGGAGCTGCGAGCCTTGAAATTCTCCTGCGACATGCTGGCTATGCTCCTGCCGGAGAGGGATTAAGGTAACATGGTGCTAAAGGCGTCCAAATTATTTCACCCACCTGCGCAGTGTCTTCAGTTTGCTCTCCATTTCGTCGGCATACTCGAGGAGATTGTCAATTAGTTGGGCCTCCACATCGAGCAGCTTTACCATTCCGGCCACCGAGGTGGAGTGACTTTCCTCGGCAAGCACTTCGGAGCCTAAGAAGGAGCAGGTGAGCAGCAGCAACAGCGGTGGCAGCCACATCTTGGTTGAGTTCTTGGTTCTCCTATAGCTTCTGGTTGGGTCTACGTGCCACCGTCAACTGGCGGAGCACTTGCCAATCGAAGTTGGCAAGTTGACTGCGCACCGAGATAAATATTCGGCGTGTTTCGCTATTATTGTTATGATTCTTGGCCCGCTCGCTTTCGGGGCTGATAAGCGGGCGCATTGATAGTGGCACGCAGCGATTTAATTAAGCCAAGAGCACCGGAACTGAAATGGAGCTTTTTGGGGGGAGAGGGGGCTACGTGCTCCGGAAAAACAGCGGCGTCATCGCAATGAACGTGCTCACCAAGATCACTGACCAACGCCAAGAATTGGTAGCTCATGTGTGGGAATCACCATCAACGCCACGAGAATGCTTTGTCAAAGTTTTGTTTTGTTGTTTCAGTTTATATTTTATGGTTTTATGGACAGTTTGTGACAGATATAGCCAGCCCAAGAAAGAGGCAAAAACTGTAGACAAAACAGATAAGCAAGTGCCTTGAACGAAGACAGTCATAATTCTTGGTTTGATGATTAAGACTTTAAAATTAAAGATGAAGCTTGAGAGTAATTATAAAAATTGTTTTTATTCTAAATTTAAACATGTAAATATATTTATTTGTAAATATTTATTAACAGTTCACTTTCCAAATAGATGTTAAATTTTTATTTTCAATTTTGGCTCTATTTTAAAACAAGACTTACAAGTACAAACAATTTAGAGATAATTTTTAAAATATTAATAATTAAAAAGTATTATTATTTTTGGTTCCATCCATGGTGGCAGTTTGTCCTTGTTAACTAGACACTTATCGTCTCGTAGCTGGCGAACTCTTGAAACCACTCGTAACGCTCCAGCTTGGTGTGCACCCACTTTCCGAAGACAAACAGAGCCATTGGCATATAATCGCTGTCCCTTGTTTCCGTGGTCAACTTGAAATCGACCATCATGCAGGTGTGGAGCAAGTAGAGCACTCCACAGGCCAGGGCGCAGATCGCTTGGCTGCGCATATAGAGGAAGACCGGATGCACTGGATCAGAGGGAATGTACTTGCCCGTTTCGGGTACCTTCTGCGGCTCGTCAGCGAGCTTATAGAACTGCCGCTCGGCATCCCACATCGTGGACACGGATACAAAGAAAAAGGCAACGGTCGCCGCGGTTGACCTAACCAATTCCTGGGTGATAGTCGGATTATGGCCCGTACACAGGTTGATGCTCTGGAAAAGGGTTATCACCATGAAGACATAGAAGATGAACATGTACAAGTAGTGAATCAGCTGCTCGCTGACATCGAAAAAGTCCAATTGAATATTCTGAAAGCCGGAGAGGTGATAGGCCAGGCAGCACATATTGAACAGCGCCTCAAGAGTGTAGAAGACAAAGAGCACCGGACGCAGCGATCCGGGTCTATAATCATCCAACTCATCAATCATGGATTCATGTCGGGGAGCCGTCCAAACGCCAACAAAGGTTCTTCTGGATGCCATTTTTAAATTTTTTGGGTTCTGTTCGAAACTGAACATAAGTAAATATAATTTAAAACTAAAGCTAAAGCTTACAAAGAAGCTGACAAGAAACTAAAGGCTAACTTTGTCTGGGAAATAAATACATATATTTGAAGAGAGAATAATGCGGAAACTTGGGAATATTATGTTGAAATTAAATATTATTAATAACAATTGCGTATTTCCCGCATTGCTGCACAATTGTTGGCTATCTGCTTTAGCCATGAGTGAGTCCTGTGAATCCTGTGACAGAGGGTTTTTGCGGAAAACCTAAATGCCGCTTTGTTCGCCGAAAGCCCACTTGTTGTGTTGCCTTTGTACATACATACATATAGCCAAGGTAGAAAGGCGGAAGAGCTTTAAATTTTACACTTTTATGGAGCATCCTGTGGCCGGGGCTGGGGATCGGTCACACTCGCATGTCCTGCCGTTGATATCGGCTTAACTTTGCCATAAAACTGTCAGCGTCATGCCTATGCGGGGTCGGGTCTTGGATTTTGGGTTTGTTGGACAAATGAAATAAATTTTACAGCCAAATGGACAGCAGGCCAGCAGCCAAACAAAAAGACCGGCAGGACCGAACCGAACCGAACCGAAGCGGGAGATTTGTGAAAGGCAAATCTAATGCGGACAACAAAAGCACCTGTGACCTGGAAAATGTTCAGCCAGGATAGCCAGTAAAGGTCCCTGACCGGTAGACTTGTAGCCAGTGTCAACAGCTGCTGCTGGCTCTGGCTGCCCTTTAAGCAGGGACACTTTAAGCCAGACAAAGCAAATGTTTGCCCAAAGCATTTGAGGAGGTCCTCTGCCAGAAGCCAGGAGAGAAATCAAAGGAAGGCACGGGGATGTTCATCAATTAAGTGTCATCAATCATCGGCGCATGGATCAAAATCAGCGACTCCGGCGACAGGCAAACATGTCACGGTACAAAATATCGTTTAACCTAAAATGTCAGGACCACAAAATCTATTTACTTCAAGGCATTGATAGACAGTAGACAGCTCCTGGCACTTGAAGTTGCTGCCAGGATACCTTGCCAGAATACCCAAGAAAAACTAATACAACTATCCTTTGATTAATCACACTTTTTTTATATTTATTTTATATGTAATTTATTATCTAAAATATATACAATTTTAGATTTCTTGCTGGCACAAAATACCCCATAAATACCGTGTAAAACCACCCCTAGATCATCCCTCATCGGGCTTAACTAATCAGAACACCTAAACACACAAAACTTAATGCATTTTCGGGGGTGTGACAGGCCAGAAGGAGGCACCTTCCGAACTGGATATCAATTTCAATTCCGCCGCCTGACCCACTGAAATCCGTTGCGGGCATAAAATTTGGAATGCCGAAAAAGTTTTAAGGAAAGTTTTCGTGATGCTTTATGGGCCGGCCACTAAGCTCAAATCAAGCGGAAATTTGAACACTTGGATTTGGAATTCGGCACTCGGAACGACTTGTGAAACAATGGCCCATTAATGGCGCCCAGCGGTCGCTCGAGGATGATGATGCTACCGCCGCCCGCCAATCTTTTGCCATTCGAAATCAATGTCGAGCGGTTGCAGTTATGATTATTGCAGTTGTCAAAAAGTTTTCCCCTTCCCAAGTGGTAGTAATGGTGGGGGGGGAAGCCCCGGCATAATGGGCTGGGCAAACACAGAGGAGCAGCAGGAGCAGGAGGTTGAGTTCGGTAAAGGTTTATGCAAATGCCGGGTTCATTTTATACACTGGCAAACAGACACAGAGAACGTGGAGAACGTCCAAGGCGATGGCTCGCTAAAAAATGCTTATGACTTGTGTAAACAATTTCGCCACAGTCCTTAGATATCCTCTGTGATATCCTCAGCTCCAGCTGCCCGGCTCCTTTTACGTGTAGGTATGCCCCGACCCCATTCAAAACTCGTCTCCTGCTCCACTTGGAAGAGTATGCCGGAGTATCTACCCGATCTGGCGTGTGTGTAAAAATATTTTATGGACTTTGGCATTTGCTGCGGAAAAGTAACTTTGCCCCGATAAGCGAGCGAGCGTGTGTGTGTGACTTCCGTTTGTCCTTGCATGTCCTTCTTCCACACACACTGACACATGTGCTCACACATTTTTATGCATTTTCTTAGCGGCCATTTTTATGCCCGCACACGTTTTCCATTAGACATCAACAGGATTGTCATTTCCCTATTTCTTTCCTTCGGCAGCTTTCAACCAGCTCATTTCGGCTTCCTGTTTGTGCTCCCAGCATGGTCCTGGATAACTCGAGACCTGTCACTTGCGCCTCTAATTGAAACTGGGTCAATTGCCAGGCCAGCAGCAGCACATTAATCAAATTCGGAAGTAAGGATACCCCCCAACTCCCCCGCGACTCGTTTTGCATTCGTCATTAAAGCAATTATCATGTTGGGACAATTACTCTTTGTTAGCGAGTTTGATTGAGAAACTGCTGCTCAGGGCTGGGGGAAACTTCACACTGCGAGGCTGTGCCAAGGTGGCATTAATCTTCATAAGCGTGACAAGTTCATTAGAATAGCAAACACGGCATTGATTCGGTTCTTAGTGTGGAAATTGCTACCCCTTGATGGGCTGCTAATTGAAAATGTAGCACGGAGCTTAAGCTCTTCGTTTGCCATTTGTCAAAAATGGGAAACAGTATGGAAAATATAGAGATAATAGAGCCCTTCAAACTTCAAAGCAGAGTTATTTCATATGATTTTTTTTCTACCACCAATTACCGTGACGTAATATCCTTTATTTTTTATATATTTAACCAAAAAAGATTGTGTTAAAAATGATCCCTTTGCTCCCTCTATCACCCACTAGTCCTTACGCATTTTCCACCGGGTTTTTCGCATAATTCCGCGGATATAATTTTTTAGCAAGGCGCTGGAGCGCGACGCGTATAATGCGCATAATTTCTATGCCACGTTGGTCACCCGAAAAGTAAATGTAGACACAGCAAAGTGGGACGGAATGGAGACGACCTTTGTGCCAGGACCTCCGCCAACAGCAACGGCAAACCACTAACACAACAACAGCCTTCGCTTTTGGCAATGGGTTTTCAAAGGGCAACGGGGGAAATGGGGAACGCAGAATGGGAAACTGGGAGCTGTGCCCATGAACAAAAGAGGTACATGCGAAAAATAAAACCTATTACCGGAATCATAATTATCTTTTATGGCCGCGTCTGTCATGACGACATTATGGCGTGGTCTGCTCCTGTTTCCCATCCTTTTCTGCCGTTCGTTATATACCTCTCTGTTCAGGCACTTGGAGAAATAATAGTTACTATAGGAAATGAGTCAAAGGATATATCAAATTCATAGTAAATAATGAAAGGCTTTCATTTAGAATCACTACAGAATCTTTTCCCAACATAATTAATAAATAAACTTTATTTTCAGCTTTATTTTTAAATATTTAACACTTCTTAAAGTGTTTAAGGCTTAATTAAAAAGTTAACAAAAGATTTGAAATTAATTCAAGGGGAATCCAGGTGTCTTACACCTTCCAAAAATAAATTAAGTAATTTCTAGCCTCTTTTAAGGCACATTTTTAATACGTTTTTGTGAAACTCCTTCTAATTTTATATGAATTTTCTAGCTTATCTTGCTTTTAGCTAATATATTACATATTTAATGATATTTTTCCCCATGTAATGTACTATATCCTTTGCTATGCCCCGCTACCCATCTCTCACTCTCCGCACGTAGCAATAAAAAACCGCGAAATGCGGCCAAGTAGCAGCAGAAAAAAAAAACGTAACATAAATTACAGGCAAACCCCAAAGACCACGGTGGGGTTAAGGGCGGCTGGCGGGGTGGTGTGTGGGGGGGGCGCCCCACAAATTATGTAGTCGGAATAATATTTTCATTACGGCCAGGAAAACAGTTTCGATTCACCCCGTCCCCCTGGCAGACATCTGTCGCCACGTTGCCTCTTGGCCGGGCTAAAAACAGGTGTTTCCTAATTTATTGGCCGCGCCTGCAGACAGTTCTCCTCCCCCCCTTCCCCTGGACATTATCCTGCTCCCCTGGAAATTACTTGTTTCGCCTGCGAAATGATTATTAAAAGCAAAGGTTGGGTGGTCTGTTGTTGGTTTTAGAAAAAAAAAATAGGAAAACATTGTCTGCGGCTGGCAGACAAATCAAAGTGCCAACATTGCTTGTCATGTGTTTTTTAATTTCTAATATTTCACGCGTCACAACTTAATGCCTCCCCTCCTGGATGTTCACCCCTCTCCCCTTGGCAATGCTAATGCCAGGCGACAAAGGGCGCAGCTATTGTTGTGCACTTTGCCTGCAAATTATGCGAGACACGTCGCCCCAGCTGCGGTGGAAAAGGCCAGAACTCTTGTCTGGAGGTGTGCCTGAGGTGTATTTCATCTGGAAGAAGAAAAAAAGCTGGCCAAGAGGGTGCAAGGACTCATCCCCAAGGCCAAGTGGCAGAGACTGGTCTACGTGTGATAATCCAAGGACTGCTAAAGTTTTTCTTCACTAAAATGGAAAGGAATTTAAAGGCATTTGTAAAACAACATAAGGATACCTCTGGAAAGTTTATAGTTTTTGTAAAAAATATAGAATTTATAAGAAATAAAGAAAAATCAGTAAGCCTGCAAATGTTTCCTAAAGCTTTAGGCCAAATTTGAAGTTCATATTTAGTTTTATTTCAGTTTCAGCTTGGCAAAAGTTAATTAAACATTTTATCTACTCAAAAATAATATATTTTTTAAACAAATACCTAATTTTCCAATAGCCTTAGTACCTCTTAGTACCCTGTAAAATAATCTTTGAAATGGGAAGCCTGTTTTGTGGTGGCTGCTCGATTTGCCCAGGGCCAAGTGTGTGGCATTCCCCTTGTTAAAAAAGCGCAAAATGCACGTGCTGCCTTTTGTGCGATGCCAGTTGTTGTTGTTGTTGTTGTAATTGCTAGCCGCCTGTTGACAGGATACTTCAACTATTGTTCACAGGACCCCTTAGAGCCTCCAACTGCTGTTTAATTCAGCATGAAATTGGTTTGTATTATGATTTTGCAGTCGCTCGCCCTTGGCGCTTGGCGAACACCTCAGCAAGTGTCAGCCTTTAAGCTTTAAGTACACTCTTTTTCTCGCTCTCTGTCTTTAGCCATAAAGGATACTTTCCTATATGAAAATATTGTACTATAACGCTGAAAAAAAAATGAGTTCGCTTTGATGCTGCTTTAATTAAAAACTGCGCGGTTCGCGTAACTAGCACTTGATTAATTTTTGGTTGCACGCAAAAGTAACGCGAAAAAATGCAAAGCAAAACACAGAGAGACAGGACCGCAGAAGGCGGCTACGAGGAGCAGCAGCAGTAGCGGGAAAAAGGATTCAAATTAATTATGTCCATGCTGTGCTCCGGGGGGTTCCCCAACTCCGCTTTCGCTCCTGCTTTACGTTATCAGAGCGCGTGCTCTGCATACGTGGCGCATGGAAGGACGATGACGTAGAACCCATTACCCAGGACCAAATCAGGATGAGGACATTGCACGCTGTGCCCTGGAGAGTTCGCCGCCATTCAGCTGGCTGAACTTTGGCGCTTAGTGGGCGGCTTTTCCGTATTGAAATTCCGCGAAATGAAATACGGAAACTGACCACGGCTTCATAAATGCAAGGATATTGCAGAGACAGAGAGATGGGCGTGATCACCGTTTCAAAGTGATTTACGGGTTAGCTGGAAAGCCAAATGAAATGCCCCAAGGAGGAGGAACAGAGTCCTGATTGAATGTTATGATGAACGATCGCACAGAGGCAGTTTATTTGGGTTTCTGGGGAAATTAAACCACAAATTCTGTTACTGAATTGTAAGGATAAAACTCTTTGCACTTAATAAAGTCGCGACTTGGCTGGGAATCCTTTTGAGATTCCTTCTGTTGTCTGAGAGCTCACGTATTCATTAAACCTGAGCACACGCACTCACAGATAACTCCTGGCACGCACACTTTGTTAGTCCTTCAAGGGAAAGGGAAAGGATATACAAATACAGAAATAAAGGCTCTTCATTTGGCTTCGGAGACAAAGGCGAAGGCTGAAACAAAACCCGTGTGCTCAGATATTAAATACAATATTAATAATCTCACATGTGCGGACAGGGGTGGCTGGTGACTTTTTGGTGGGTGAGGGGGAGTGTCGACAGCAGCCGCCGAAAGCCATCAGTCATCCACTCAGCCACACACTGAACTTGTTCAGTGGGGCGATTTTTACCTTCCACGGAATACTTGGGAGACTGTGAGCCGCAGACTGGCGCCAGGCCAAAACAAAGAGCCATCAACAAAAGCGAGACACTGTCATACATATCTGCTCGAGTCCTCCAACCATTCCCAGTCCCCCAATCCCTTGGAAATCCCACCAACAATCGCTAATGTAAATGTTTGTCTGCTATTTGAATTTTAATTACTTTTCGCCGCGCTGGCTAAAACTATTTGATATTCCCCCCAGAGCAGAGCCAAACCAAGCTCACCTAAACGTAAACTTTTTAATGGAATTCCTGGCCAGAAGACCAGAAAAACTTTCCACCTCCCCAGTTCTGGGCTTTTCACAAATTCGGGAATTCGCCAAGCCAATCGGTGGACCAGGCTCAAAGCCAAAGAGCCAAGATCGTAATGCGCCTTAATTGAAATAAGTCCCCAACCAATTGTTAGCCTCCGCAGCCACTTAAGCTGAGTCCAAGAAAAAGGTGGAATTTGCACTGCCAAAAAATAGATTTACAAGAAGAGAATATGTCTTAAATTGAATTAAAAATGTTAGGGGAGTTTTATATTTTATAAATAATTTATTTATTATATAATAATTTATTCTATTGCCAGTTTAATCTTTCCCTTTAAATCTTCTTCGGTCTATTTTTCCCAGTGAACTCCTTTCGCTTCTCCCAATTGCACAATCAAGAATCAGCCTCAGTCTCCTTTTGCTTGGCATAAATTTTGGAATTGTTAGCCGGGGCCACTTGAACGGAAACGACTAATTCCCGTTGCCGAGATTGAGAGATGGAGTTCCCCCTCTGGCCAGCTCCTTTGAGACTCTCTGCTCTGGTGTCTGGCATCTGTTCCACAGACAGGACCAAGCCTAGCCGAGTCGCACACAAAAATATTCGCTTTTCGCTTTTTCAGGAGGTAAGTTGTGCCTTTTATCGGATTGAGACGTTTGCGGTGGTTTCTTCCAAAACTTCGTGGCGGCGGTGAAAGAAATTCAATCAAAGGTACAAGTTAATCCCGCGTGAGTTCATAAAGTTCACAAGGCAATTTATTTGGCCCAGCCAGGACAGGAAGTTGTACCTTTAAAAAGTCGAATAAAGGTAAAGGAAAAGTTTTCAAAACGGAAGTCAATTTGTATGTGTTTTTCTTTGCTCTGAAGAGATTTGAAAACATGTTCTTTTGCTCAGGAAAAATGTATTAACTGCAGTAAGAAATTTATTAGATTTATCTTTATATGTTTGAGGGATTTAAAAAGGCATAATTAAAATATATAAGTTTCTGGATAAATACTTAAGTAATCCCTTTAAAATCCTTTGAAAAATAGTAATTTATTTTCCTGTGTGTACTTTTTAAAGACACACTTAACTCAAATAAAGCATATTGAACTGATTTATCGGAAAGCACGCAAAGCAGCCAAGTGATTCTGCTTTTCTCTGTGATCTAACTCAAAAGAAAATGCAGCATAAATCACGCGCCTTTGAGCCTTTTGAAGTCTGGCAAAAACAAGGCGCATTTTTTTGGCCGCCAGAAGACAAAAGAGTTAGGACGAAGCTGCTTAGCTGCTGGAGTGTGCTTCGATTGTGTCTTCAATTAGTGTTAAGAGCTTGTCAAACAAGCAGCCAGATTAAAGCAAAGTCGATTTCCCAACTGCCACTATGTAGCCCATCTCCTGCTTCTTCTCCTGCTCCTTCGATTTTCCTTCTGCTAACATGCAACTAACCATGGCGAACACGTTTCGATTGTGGGCGTAACGCAGGGGGAGAAGCGGGAAAAATAAAGGACCAAGGACTCTCCTGAAATCGATTGGCAATAGCCGTGAGCTAACTCATTTCACCTCGCAGTGAGACGAAGGCAAACATCTAATTGCCTGGACAGAGCAAATAGAACAGGACACTGGGGACTACTTAGGACCTGAGTCCTTGGGTCTCGGCACAACGATAAAGAGGTGAAGGATTAATAGCAAATAAATTGATGTTGAAAAGGCGATTACCGATGAAGGCTGCTGCGTCCCAACTTAAAGTTGGATAAACATTTCAGTTTGCTGGGCGACCCATAAATCACAGCGAAAATTTACCTATGAAAAGAAAATGTCAGCGAGACAGCTGCATAAAAAAATGGACAACAAAACAAATTCCCATTCAGGCATTATCATATGAATTTCTTTCTTCTGGTCACAGTGGGTTCTGCCCCCCGAAAAGTAAAGGACAACAAAAGCCAAATGTTGCATAAATTCGGCTGCCACTTGATGTGTGTATTACAACAAAAGGTGAGCTGCGACCGAGAAATGAGGGATGAGGTCCTTCGGGGGTGGACCAATACTTCCAAGGGGCGTGGGGGGTGGCCAATGCCGGACAATGCAAATCTTGACCGAAAGCGAGCCGAAAGCGAAGCGAAAGGCAGGACATGCATAAATTTTCATAAATTTTCGGAACTTTGATTTATTTTACATGTGAGACGGGGAGGAACAGGCGGCCATTGATCTTTGCTTCAGATTTTCAGATTTTTTTACCCTCCCGGACAGAGAAACCTTTAATCAAAGAGCAACAGTGAAATTTTCTCCTGAAAATTGCTCACTTTTCACATTCATTTTCACGATGAGAGTGAGGCGGCGCAGCAAAAGGAAAATTGTTTGCATGTCCAACAGAAACAATCAAATCGCAATTTACTGGCTCATGGAAAACCGATTTATCGTTGGCGAAGTTAGTCGGTCATAAAACATCCATTAACTTCATGTCAATGTTGCATACGCATCCCCCAAAATGGGAATGGGGGATATATAGCCTCCTCCGATACGGAATCCAGGATGGACAAGCGTTCATTTGCGGCGAGGGACTTTTCACTTGGGGTCCTTGCAGGCACCGCGCTCTCTGTGTGTGTGTTGTTGCAAATTACCAGGACTCCAAATCGGTCGAAACTCAACTGTGTCCTGTGCAACATGTCAGCGTTTTATTGTAGCGAAAGGTTAAGGGGTATTTTGGAGATTTAAAGGTATGCAGGAAATGGGGAAAAGGATTTTCTAATCTAAAGAAAAGGTTTACTTAAATTTAAGGGATATTTTAATATTGTAAAAATATATTATTAAAAGGATTTTTAATTTTATTCCGAAATAAATACAGATATATATTAAAAAGAAATTATATTCCTTATAACCTGGGTACCCTTTAGTCTTATCCTTGCCTCTAGTCCAGTTTTTAGCCATCCCACATCCTCTGGCCCAGTGACACGTGATAAGAAATGTCATTCGGTTAGACTGTCAGGGAGGTAAATGCTGTAATTGGGGGCCAAGGGCCAAAAAACTGTTGCAAAAAAAAAACAATTGCACACGTAGGCAAAAGCAATTTGCCAATTGCCGCAAAGGAAATGTCACCAAATGTATCTTGCACTTTCTGTGTTTTTTTTTCAGGAAGAGTAAACTCATTCCAAACCCATCTTCTACCCTAAATTTCCACCACCGCAGCGAGTTAATTGCTGGCTGGTCTGAAGTGAATACTTCTTGCTGTCATTTCCATGCCGGAAAAGCCAGGAAAACACCAACGGGAGGCGGGAGGAGTGGCAGCACTTAATGTGAGCCGCCTTGGCAGAAACTTTTGAATTACCTCAGTTATCCAGGAGTTGAAATGGGAATGGAAATTGGGGACTCGGAATGGGAATTGCTACGGTTACAACATTCTCGCTTTCCCTCTCCTCATTTATGCCCTTTCAAGTTGCTCAGCCAAGCATCCTTGGCGGGGGAACTTGGCACAATGTTTGTCTTTCATTTGGCCCAACCCCCCCGGCGGGCTGGCGGTGTCTGCTTAACAAATTCTCTACGATTATTACCTGCTGTTAAAAATTTCATAATCTCGCAGATAATAATTTAATGCGCCGTTTTAGTGGCCGACATTAAAAAGTTTGCCAAGAAATCCAGCGCTCAGATAGGGAAAATTGAAAGGAGATGGAAGTCTGGGTGTTGCCAGCTGAAGATGAGGTGGCGGAAGGACCTTGTCTGGCTTTTAATATTGTTGTAAGCAGGGAATTGCGGAGGTAACCCCTCTGCGGTTTCGAGGCGATAAGCAGCTGGCCCTGGACGGGCTTCATAAGCCAGTCGATGTGGTGTTAAGCTATTCCCTTACCTTGAAAAGTACTTTGCCTAATCAGCATGGGTTGTATTTATAATTATTATTACTTCATATTTTAATAAACAAATCTATCTCTTAAATTTATAAGTCCTCCTACAACTCAAGCCATTTAAAAACACATTTAACTCTATAGTAAAGGCATCCCTTTTAATATCTCTTTAATCTGATATAAGAAAGAGTAGCTAAACTGCTGGAAAAGTTGCTCCTTTCAGGTCCCAAATGTGCGAACATTAGCACGGCACATCGAAGTTTATCTATGGCCACCACCACCATCACCAACACTAACCACCTACGAATCCTTTTCCCAGCCAGGCAGGAAGGTATGTGTCCTTGCGCCTGTCTGCCCAGCATGTGAACTTTTCAAAGTTATGCGCATTTCTGCTGACCATTGGCATTTTGCAGCTTTTGTTTTTGCAGGGAACAGCAGCCTGGCCTCAGGAGCAGCACCAGGACCAACACCATGGACCTGGACAAGGATTGGGAAGCACGACAACAGTTGGGGGCGGCATCCCTGGACAAAGACAAAGGTCGAGGGCGACAGATGTTGCCCAATCGTTTTGTCTGCCAGCGCATCCTCGCATCGGTCGTGGGATTAATGCCTCAATCCTGGCTCCGCTCCGCTCCTTTTTTGTCCAGGTCCAGGGCCAGTTTATTGAAAAGGTGACACTGCAGCAGCAGGAGCAAAGTTTGGCCAAAGTTTGCCTCAGTTTGGCTTCTATTTTTTCTGCTCGTGGCCTGTCGATAATATCGATGCGGAACATATGTGAACATGTCGTTTGACACATTTGTCAGTTGGCTTAAAGTTTCCGCAGAGGAGGAGCCAGGATTTTAGGGGGGAGAGGGGAAAGCCATCGAGTAAAGCTGCAATTGGTTTGGCAATCGATTCGATGTTAAGGGAAATGTGCGGATTCTTATTAACATTGTGACAGGGATAACACAGAGGTGTAGAAATTAGAATAATGTGGTTTGTTTATAGGATTTCTTAACAAAAGTAAAGTCTTTGTCTTGGATAAACATTTTAAAACCTCTCTCACTTAAATTTCCCAAGAATTTTCTATACTTTTCATATATTCTTTTATTTAATTTCCATTTAGTTTCCTTTCTAACTTAAAGACTTGTCGTAGGCCATTTATTACTCACCAAAACAGCACACAATTTGCACTTTGGCTCACATTCACACTTAGTGGCCAGTCAAGGCCGAATTTTAAGCCACTTCACAGCAAATTAGATGCTTTCAACAGCCTCTCACACACACACAGAGCCGTGAAAGGATAGTGCCAAGGATATGGGGGAGCTGTCTGTGTTCACATCTGTTGACAAATGACTGGCAATGTTCAACGGTGTTTGGCAGCACTTGTGCGCCTCATTATGTGGCATTTTGGGCTAACCGCTTTAATTAGCCAGGATGCTCTCACACACAGACAGCAAGTGCAGGATGCATTGTCCTGTTTGCCGGCTGGCCAACAAAGCCACTTGAGAGCCGCCAGGCAGTGGAAATCCTGTTGAAAAGCCGCCCTCAGAGGCTGCACCTCTAATTGAGTCACAAATCAACCAAAATATATTATGCACCGCAAATTGTGCGGTAATTACACACACATACTCGCTGTAAAGGATGGAGAGGGAGGGTAGACAGAGACAGTCGCTAATTTATGGCGCGCACTGTAGCATACTTTCCAGCACCTGCACAAGACATCGACGCAACGCACCGAACGGCAAGCTCACGAACACGGCAACAGTGACAATGGCGGCGTTAATTTGCCTGCTAATGAGCCACAAAAACAAGCACAGCCAACTGGCTTAATTATGTTAATTTTCAACAGCTTTCACAGGCCTCACTATATCGATACACTGAGGGGAAAATTGGGTGTGAATGAGTGAAATATATGGAGAGATTAAATATAGGACTATTAAAATGAAATAAATATAAGTTTAAGGCATAAATTAAGCCAGCTAGTAAGAAAAAATTAATGTTTAATTATAAAAATATTTATGCAGTTAAGGAAAATATATATTTTAAAGGTTAAATGGTTTTTCCTTTATATTTATAACGACTTAAAGCCCGAAAAATGATTTTCTCTATGTTAAAATTTATTTATGAAAAATTAAACTGTTTTTAACATTTTTTAAAATAATAATTTTATAAAAAACTTTCAATTTAAATATATTAATTAATAATTTAATCATATAGTTCAATCTTCTAATATTTTCCCTCCTGCATTGCCAGCACTGCGTATGCGTAATGTGTCTGCCATCAAGTTTTAGTGGCTGCGCTTTTCGGGGATTTCCCCGCTGGCTCTCTCTCAATCGCCAATTTCATATCAAACGCAATTTTTGCACTGGCGCCAGTCGCCTCCGTCCTCTAGTCAGGAATTTTTCTTTAAAGAACAAATTATTCTTTGGCGGGGGATGTTCAGTGTCAGTTTGTCGCTTCCTTTGCTTTCATATTTTGAATACAAATTGCTTTATTTGCGCTGCTGCGCCAATTTTAAAAGCTGAGCATCCCCCCTGCCCCTCTAGATTATTTTTTCTAACCACCAAGCCCGCCTTCGGGTTGTCAGATTTGCTCTGTTGGAGTTATAAACAAGTGAGTTTGCCATTTCATACCTTGCTCCAGCTCCTCACTACTACTCAGAGTGGTTTATTTTTTTGGGTTTTGAATTTTATAACAGGCCAGAGGGAGGTTTTTTTTTTGTGGTGGGTTCTATAGGTGTGTTGTGTTCCACCGAAACACAAAAACAAATTGCTCCCCGATGAGCGTTTGTCCTGACAAAAAGTTATTTGCATGCCATTGTCCTTGGATTTCTTTTTTTGTTCCTGTTTGTTTCCCCGACTCTCTGCCATAATAATTGAATAATATTTGATATTTGACAAATCATCCGATTCTGTTTCCGATTCTGATACTAATTTGACAAGCTGCCTGACAGCCGGCTGGGAATCAAGGTAATAGGACACAACATTGTTGGCAAATGAATGCCCAAGTTGGAGTTTTATGCGCGGATTAATGTCATCTGACTTGCTGAGTTTACGATTTCGCATCTCTAATGCAGCCACCGCTACAACTTTGTTGTGCGTGTGTTTTTTTTGGGCCATAAAAAGAGAGATGGAAATGGAAAAGCCAAGGGAAAAGCAGCGACAAACCGCAACCAAATTAGCCCCCGGTTTATGGCTTCACATGCAGATCCGCTGCCGTGGAAGTTATTTGCAGTTTTGCATTGGAAATTCGCTTTTAATTAGCTGCTGACAAATGCGAGAAGAACGATTTGTTAGTGCAATATGGGTTAGTTCGTACATTGTAGCCTCGAAACATCCGTTTGCCTCTAAAATTGGCAAGCCATCAGATATTTTTGATGCAAAAAAATTGAAAAACTAAGGAATTCGAAGAATTCATGTCATCAAAAATTTCTAAGAATATTTTTATATATTATATGACTTCAAGAGATTAAAAATAAAGCTCTTAACTTATGAAAAATATATTCTGTAATTCTATTCCCGATGCAGGTACCTTTCCTCGATATTTTCCAATGAAAGTGAAGCAGCGCAAAATATTTCTAATCCATATTGATAAACAATTTTATATATATTCTTTTCGGGATGCGCAAAAAACGAAAACATTTTTACGAGCCGACGTCTCCGCGGCTGTACGGGTTGTATAATTTTATGACAAATTAATACAATGGCCCCGGCCAGAACGTATGCTATATATACTATAAAAGGGAATGGGGCAATTTATGTGGTTATTTATCATTTGTGGCTAATATCGAACGAAACATATTATTATTATTATTATTATATTTTGCACATTGCGCCTCATAAATGTGTGGAAAATGTTTACGTCGAGCGAAAATGATTCATACAATTACCAGGCGAATGTTAATGTTGTTTTGCCCCGCATAAATATCTAATATCTAATATTGAGTGGATAGCTGAAGCCGAACGAGGGCAAAGGTTAACCACATTAAATGGGCCTGGGTCATAAATAAATAAGTGATTTACGGGCCGACTATAAAAAGTGGCTCCAAATTACTGTTGGAGAAGGATGGCGATTTTATAATAACTTCTATATAAGTAATTCAGAGAAAGAATTTGGCCAACTTGCTTACGTTGTTTTGGCCCAATATCGTAAGGGGAAAAGTGCTGTTCCGCTAACAGTTTCTGTTGACGGAATGTAAAATCTCTCTGTAAATATTCACCGGATGATGCTGGCATTGTTCTCTAGCAACTCAGTCGCCAGGCGGCCGTTGGAGCAGCCACAGGCTCACCACACACATGGAGTGACACTTCGGGATGACATTACCATCCATCCGAAATGGGGAAAGTTTCGCTATTAAATGCTGCCAATTGCCGTGATTCATATGCTGCTTCACAGAGCTGACAACTTTTTTATGACAAACGGAAGACACTCGAACAAAGTTTTGGCCATAAAAAGCACACAACTCGACCTGTCTCAGCTGCTCCTCCGCCATTAATGGCCAAAGCCTTTGAACTATTGATGAGCCATTTGATACAATTAGCCGCCGTCCCTTGTGTGGCAGACAAGTGCTTCCTCGGAACTGTTCTCTCGTTGCTGGCCATTATTTACGTGCTTATTGCTTGAAATACACTTGAAAAATGGCCACATTTCGCGTACACCTTTCCCCCCTTGTTGGACCGTAATGAGTTTTACTCCCAAACCCATTCCCATGCCCGGCACGTCGCTGCATCCATCGACTTGACAGCCGGCCGGAATGATTGAACGCGTGTCCATCAAAAAGTGCGTCTAATTGCTTTTCCCGCTCCCAAAACAAAAAGTGGAAAACACGGGCAAAAAGCGAGGAAAAAAACGGGTTAACATTTCTGGGCAAAGGTAATTTTTTGTGGATTTTTTTCTGCTAGCTGTCCTATTTTGTACATTTTTTGAAAATTGAACGGGTTCCTAATTTGATTTTCTGGGGGATGCACTTGGCATTTTTTGGGGGGTAGCTTTAAGGGGTTAAAAATATTTTAGAATTTAAAAGGATCACGATTTTGGCTAACATTTTTATAGAGTTTTAATATATAAATAATGGATGTTGAAGCTGTGAAGGGTTTTATTGAGGGATACTAATTAGGTAACTTCAAAGGGATTGCTTCCCAGAGAACAGAGTTATCGAATTTGGAGTAGGAATTTGATTATATTTCTGGCCTACTTTTATTTTAAATTTGTATAGAATATTTTTGTTTTATGTTTCTTAATGAGAATTTAATAATATTAATAAAATATTTACCTGAGTGAACTCTAGTTAAAGATAAATATAGTTCTTCAATGACCTTTACATATGTCCGATTTTCGCCGATTTTTAAACTTCTCTACTAAGCTTCCTAAATTTTCCCATTTCTCATTTTCCAATTTTCCGTTTAAAGTATGATTTTCCTTAACTAATATTGATGCCCAAATCCATCTGCTTGTTCAAAACAATTTCTCCTGGAACATTAAGCAATTTCCAGCGTTTAAGACAATGGCAGAAATTGCGCTGAAGGTGTTTTCCGCTCGCTGCTGGCGGCAGAAGAAAATCAGGAACAAATGAGGCAAGCTGGGGTGCCGTGGAAATTCGGTAAAAATTGCTTATCGGCAGGAAAATGTTGCCACAGCCGCCGAGCAAATTTATTGAGTGGAAAATGCTGCAACAGAAGGAAAAGCAGCGGGAAAATCGCAAAGGCGAAGGCGGAGAACGAAAGTGAAACTCAAACGGCGGCGTCGAATCCATTAACCTGATATTTACTTTTCCACACGCACAAACACACACACACACCCACACAGAGTGAAAGTGTTTGGCCCTTAACGATTTCCCCATGATTTTCCTCTAGGCCCATTTCCTGTTGTTGTTTTTCTGGCTTGTTTTCAGGGGAGAGGCAATGCGGAGTGAAACACGATATTTTTACGTTTAGTTTGCAAAATTGAATAACACGTAAATGTGTTTAGCACCGAGGCCAAGGAGCGAGCGGGCTGAGGGCACTAAATTAAGTCCACTCACACGCACAGAGAGATTGTACCATAGTTGAGGTAAATTACTTACATAACATTAACACGAGGCCGGTGGAGGGGGGAGGGAAGGCGATAGGAAAAGCCAGGACCTCGGGGGAAAAGGAGCCTATGAAACGCAGCTGTTGAGAGCGCGTTGGCCATTCGGCCTGCTTTATTACCAAGGCCATAATGTTTGCTAGCTTTCGGTGCCCTCTTTGGACTTTAAGGAAGGATCTTAAAGGATTTTGTGAATGTTTATAATAACTAAAAATTGGTATAAGTTTTGACTTTTATTTAAATTATATTTAAAGTGAATTTTAGTTTACTTTTGGTAACTTTATAAATCTAGGCTTCAACTTTAATGTTGAACATTTATTTTTCCTGGAAGTATTACCCTTATTTTCACTTATTTTTCACTTACTCAAGATCAAATCTTCATAATTTATTCATTTGCATCTTTAAGAATATTATTTTATGTTATAAATAAACTTAAATTGATTTCTGCATCTTATCCGAAACGAAACACAATTCCATTTCGCAGGACACATTGCTATTCCTTCAATTTCTCACATCGTAAACTGCGCTTATGTCTGGTCAGATTCCCCTTTGCCACCCACTGAGGGGGGGATTTTTCACATATGCAAAGTGGTAAAGGAAAGCAAGGAGAGCAAGGACAAGGTACGAATCACACGCGATATCCTTTCGATATGCCGGAAAGGAGCTGAGGAGGAGTCCGCCAAGTCGCTAAGTCGTTTTAATGGCCAATAAAAGCAAAATGTTGTCACTTTTTTCGAATTTGTATAAATTTTCATTGCCCCGGATAAGCCGTTCTCAGCTCACAGTTGCCGCTTTTTCATCGCTTTTCCATTGCCTGATGCTGAAATACTACGTGCAATTTCCCTCTCCTCCAACCCTTTTTTTGTCCGGAATTTGCCGAAGGGTTGCTGTTTGTTGTTGTTTACGATGTAAAAACTCTTTTTCTGTTTTTTTTTGCAACTTATCGCATGCAGCAAGTTGAATTTTCCTGGCTTGGGGGCCTCCGTCTTCGACTTTTATGTTTGCCTGGGCTTTGATTTAGTTTCGGCGGGCAAATCAATTTGTTTGCATGCGAATAAATAAATAAAATTCCAGGCGCTGGCACAAATCGCCATCGGAGGCCAATTTGATCGGTTTAAGCAGTTTTTACGACTCTCGCTCGTGGCCAGATTTGTTCGCATTATGTCGCCATGATTATAATTTATTATTATCCGTTTTCCAGTGTGCTCTATTAGCGTTCTGCGTATATCTGCTTTGCGGCTTTTCAATTGCTTTTCCCGCGAAAAATCAACCGCTAAATGGCGGTGGCAATTTTCATGGTTTTCCTTCATTTTATTGCATTCTTTTGAGGGCTCTAAGGTGGGTTTAGGAAAATGGAAAAGGGTTTAAGGGAAATTATGGGGGAATGAATTATTTTTGATAAGGAAATATATAAGAGAATAAATTCTGTAAGAAGTATGAATGTTAATTATCTCCAAACAGAGGGAAAGCTTTAACATCACAGGCTGTAAATCGTGTTCTTCTTCAAAATAAAAACTCAAATTTCTACAAATAAAAAAATATCCCTTAAAAAATATAAATAAATTCTACAACCTGAATTTACCTAACCCAAAAATATTAAATTTCTCATTTCAACACAACCACAGCTCTGGAAAATTACAGTCAGGTTTTCCTCGTAATCAAATAACAGATGCCGCCTGATTTTATCATGATCCTGCCATAAAAAAACCACATCACCTTTGCTTAATCATAGCTCCGTATTTATTTTTTCCACAATTTTACAATCCAATCAAAATTTTCAAGCAGGCCTCATCGGAAATTGTTGTTTATATCCCATGCTCCGCATAAATTTATTATTATTATTTTACCTTGAGGCATGTAACAGGTTTATGGATGTCATAAATTGTTGTTTGCGACCTTTTAGCTTTTCCACATGAGTTTTCCTATGATTTTCCCAATAGAATGTATCCAAGTTTATGGCTATTTAATGGATCGATTCGAGTGCAGAGTGCTGAGGACCGAGGACCGTGGCTGAGGGATTGATAATGACGCTGCTGCATTTGGCTAAAACGAAAGCGAAATTAAGGCAAATTAAATGAGCATTTCTCTGGGGCGGCTTTTTGCGTCTCGCCGCCGTTTTGGCCGCGTTCCAAAATGATATGCAAAAGTGTTTTTAATTCGCGGCAAGTGTCGCTGGCTGACTGCAATTTATGAAACTCTCGAAAATGGTCTGGGCAGCTTTTCCCCTTTCACCACTCAACTCTCCGTTTTCCTCGACTTTGCCGCTTAGCCAGAATATGTTTAACCAAATTCAGGTTGGCCACCCTGTCGGTGGTTTTAATTGATTGAACCCAGTGGCGAATGGAGAATCGAATGCGCTGCGTTATCAATTAATGCGCTGCATTTTATTGTTAAGCACATTAACGCAGTCACGCAAAGTAACTGCCCATCTCGCATCGCTTTTTCCACAGCATTTTCCAGGATAATTGCGCCTGGTCGGAGCGTGTAAATTTTAATCCAATTGTGTGCTGCCACACACTCCCACACACGCACACACCGCTGTGTATTTATTTTTCCTAGCAGCTTTTCCAGCCGAATGCATTTGATTGTATTTTTCATTGCACCCGAAGGGGAGCCCCACAGGCCTCGCCCTCGACTGGCATAATGCTGTTCACTGCATGTTGGCCAACTGAAATTTGTTTTTCGGTCTTTCTACCAAAGGTAAAAACAAATGCGAATGGTAACAGGTTAAAGTAACGAATGAAGGATACTTGCTTATTAATTTTTCAATATTTTAAATTATTATTTAAGACATTTAAAAGTCTAAAAATGAATTATAAGTTTGTTACTTCAATATCCTTTTGGCAGGAGTGCAGGCAAGTCAAAATTGGTCTTAAATTTGAGCTACCAAGGATACAGTTTATAAAATTATATATAATAAATAATATTTTAATAAAAAATCAACAAAATTCTGGTCTCCAATATACCCCTAAACTCTTCAAGTATCCATCAAAGCAACAGCAAACATTTCTGGTTGGTTTTTGGGCATTGTAAACTACAAAAACATCAGGAATTGGCCTTGTTAGCGGATGCACTTCCATCTCACCAGCCACACACCACACACACACTCCCCACACACACTCCCTACACACACTTTAATTTAATTGGATAAACTGCCCCACTAAATTTGCTGACACTGAAACCCTGCAGAGTTTCTACACCAACGAAAGTGATATCCTCTCATATCCTCGCATCCTTAGACAAAGTCACGCACACGACACCTTGGACGCTCTTCCTCCCCTTTGTGGCATCCTCCCCTCTCATTAATAATTCCGCTTAAATGCTTTCTAATAATTTCCGCATAATTCATGGCGGCGAAACGTGTAACGTTTTATGCGTCACTTGCGATAAGGTCGTCCTTGTCGTCCTTTTGTCGCCGACACCGCAGATCCTGGCGCTCTGTTTGCTCAGCACACACAAACGACACTCACACACCTCTGCCACCTCGGGAATATACCTATATTCATAGCCGATTGATAACCTTAATAAAATGCCTCGCATTATGCCAATCGATTGCACACCATGAATGTGTTTATCCTTTGCCGGAGCTGCTCGAGCTGCTTGCGCCTCGTCCTGCCTGCCTTGAGTCCTGAGATTCGATAAGTTGGGGACAGAGAAGTGGGCACCAAGGGCGTGGCACACATCAAAACCGGCTGTTGCCAACAAAGGAGCCGATGATGCGGAGCTCTACAAGTGCAGAGAAAGAAAAAGGAGCCTGCAGAATTTACTGTGTGAAATAAAAATACAATAAAATATTATAAAAATATTTAAAAAATGCATAAGTTGTTGTAATATCTTTAAGAAAATTCTAAATAAAATAAAATCTCTAATACTAAAATCCCAATAAATTCCTTTAATAATTTCAGCTTTGTGTATAAACTCTACTTGCGTTTACCTTGTTGGCCTATGGAGCAGCTCCCCTATATCCTTTTTTTTTACCTCCCAACCCCCCTCATTTTCCACGCTCATTTACTGCTGCTAGGGCAAAGGGGGGAAAATTGGAGGAAAAATAAGAGAAGTGGAGGCGGCACGGCAATTGTGGAAAAAGTGCCAATAAAGCACATTCTTTGTTCGGCTCGCAAAGTGCTCAACAAAGCGCGCAGGAGGATAACGTGTTACGCAAGCTTAGGCCATGGCTGGGTGTGTGCGAGTGTGCCTCAGTGTTGGTGAGTGTGTGTGGCTGAGTGTGCAAGGATAATAATAATAACCTATGAATAGGTAACAACTGTGAGAGAGAGTCAACAGCAAGGGGTAGAGTTGGTTAATATCCTAGAAAAGAGTAAAACAAACTAATAAATAAATGTAATTAAGAAAAATAAACTACATTTATTTATGGATTCTTTAACTATTTCAGTTTTGTAATTAATTTTTCTTATTAAATTTATTCCCTAAAACAAGAAACTCCATTTTATTAAAGGGTATCTCCAGTTGGAGGCTGCTCTGTATGGTGTGGATGGCTCATCCTGGCTCAGCCCCCGTCGTTGATTGCACTGTAGGTGGCTCCATATCCAACTCCAGCTCCTTCTGGCCTTCTCTAGATTCACCTCCAGCCCACATTCGCCGCTGCTGAACCTGCGCTTGATTGTTTAGCTGTTGTGTCTGTGTATCCATCAGTTGCCCGATTGTTTGCCCAGCCCCTGGTTGAGGCGGATGTGGGCAAGGATATGGTCCATGGGGCTAAGGGGCTGAGGGGCTGAGGTGCAGCAGTCAGACGCAGACACACCTCATTGATTTTATTGTGCTCTTTTCGCATTGAAAACGCTCATAAAAATGCCCACACAATGGAAACGATGATGCGGCTGATGGTCCTGGGGATTGTGATTACGATTAGCGGGGATGGTCAAAGGGAATAACCTGTGTGTGTCCACACGTGGACAATGGACAATGGACAAGAGTGAAGAGTGGACTTAGTGCCCCTGTGATGGCTATATATAGTATATAAGTATATATTCCAGCATTGAGGCAACCTGAGGTCTATTTTAAGTAGTCCCCCAGTTGCCGAAGATTTGGCTTCTTGGCTGGCTGCCTGCCATTGGACTCTCAGTGGCTGTTTTTGGATAGATGAATAGATAGACTGTCACGAAAAGGGGTCCGTTTTAGCGTTTGCGATTCCCCTAATGAGCTGCTGCTGCTGCTGCTGGCCGGGCAAATGACTTTTTGTAACTCACACGCGGCTCGGATGAAAATGAAATGAAAAATGCATTTTCGAAAATGCCAAAAAAGAATTGGGAAAAACCGAAACATTGCATTTTGCAATTGCATTTCCCCTGGCCAAATGAGTTTTGAAGTCTAGACTTTCAGTCCGTTCCTGCTGCATACAATGTTGCCGTGTCTTGTTGCATCCTGGCCTCCTTTTTGGCCGCCCCGCCCCTCTCTGGTGTTAATTTGTTAGCACGCTGCTCTCTCGGGGCAGACAGTGATTAATTACACTGCAAAACAAAACAGCAACAACAGCAGCAGCAACAAAATGCTGAAAATCACCAGAAATAACCAGGCTAAACATACGGCTGGCATGACTTTAAAGTTAATTAGTTGCCATGTCCAGAAATAAGGCACTCCGCGGACTCGAACTCCAAAATAGTTGCAGTGGCCAGATGCGTGATTTATTTTTGCCACTCTTTTGGGAATTTTCAGTGCGCTTTCCGGTGTCTTTTTTTGGGGCCTCTCACCTGGCGGCGGGCGGCGGGAATAAATTTTAAATTCTGGCCCCGACCGCAGCTTCCGCATTAAATCATTTCCAGGCCATTTCACAGCCGCCGTTGCCACCGCAATGAAATGGCGCCCCAACTTCTGATATTTTCCCTGAGAACACTTGAAGAAATTATGATTTTAAATTGAAATTTAATTGGGAAACATGTAATTATTATTTGGTAATTATTAAGCCGCACCGAAGCTCTGTTTCTCTTTTAGAAATTTTGCCAAAATTCAAATTAGTTTTCTAGAAATAAGGAAATTTGTATTGGCTTCAAACATTTTAAATATATTATATATATAAAATATATTTTAACTGGCAAAACCTTATTTTATTATATTTCCCTATTTAAATATGTTAAAACTCCATATTTCTTATAATAAAATCATTAAAGCAATCTCTACAAAAATTTACTTTAAACCTTATTTATTATTACGAATCTAAGAAGTATTTTGGCTTAGCTTAACGTTTGAATGATTCAAAGAACTTTTATTGAAATTTTATCTTTTATATACATCCCTTAATTATTCTCTCTGTACACTCATGCTGCATTCAGGCATTCATTCATCCATTCAGCCGCTTATTCATTCGTGGCGATCCGCAGGTGAGAGCAGCCACGTGGAATGCCCCACGCCGCGAATTTTGGCGCTTGGAATATGCAAAAATTACACAGTCGAGTGCATCAGGTGGCGGATGGGAGGATTCCGAATTCGGAATTCAGAATTCAGAGGTGGAGATGGACCTCCAATAGAGCATTGGTATGATGCTGCAGTCTGATGGCGCTGGCCACTTCAAATATATCACGCGTGAAGCCTCCTGTCTGCCGCTTGATTGACAAACGTTTTCCCCGGATTTTCCCCGAGGGTTAGAAGAGGGGGGGGTTGCGAAAAAGGTGCATCCGGCGCGTTTAGAAAAGATAAATTTAAGTAATTGTCAATATTTCAAGCGGCGTAATTGCTCTGGACTCGGTCACTCCTGCGGAGAGATGCAAGCGAAAAAAGGGTGGCAGCATAGAATAAATCCCATTGCAGAAGTACACTCGAACAATCGTCCCATTCCCATTTATATTTCCCCAGCCCCAATTTTCCTACCCCATCCCCATCTCCACCGCTTTTCCAGCTGCGGCTTTATGCAGTTCTATGCCATTTTACACTTGACGTTTTACCAATTTCAGAGTTCTTTTTATAGAGCACCCTGCAGTTATGCCAAAGGGAGGGATGATGTTGACTATAAATGATGAGAATAAAATTTAAAACTTTTTAAATTAAATATTTGCTATAAAAGGGTGAAATAGTATTATACTAAAGGTTTTATATATTCAAAAACTTATTTTTTTTTGCTTAAATAATTACCACAACTACCTTAAGTAGTCTTTATATAATAATATATCTATAATAATTAATTAAAAATATTCTGGATCATTCTAGGGTATCTTCCTTTTAATATCATCAATAGAATGCATCTGTGAGTTGGTTCAATATTTTTTTTGTTGACACTTTTCCCTTTTTGCTGGCGGTCTTCATCGTTTTTTGTCCGAGTTTTTTAGCTGCAGTGCAGCAGCAGACAATTTTGTTGCGTGTTAACAACTGCAACAATTTAGGTTTAATTGATGCGAACTGCAGCAGCAGCAGCAAGTTGAAGTGTTGGACTCCAACTCACTCCTCTCTGTCTTTCTATATATCTTTTTTTTCTGGCTTTTATGCAACTTTTTGGTAGGGCTTTTCCGTGAGGTTTTTTTGGCCGCTTCCGCTGTGACGAGAGCTGTTAGATAAAAGCTATTTACATGTTGTTATTTATGATTTTGCAGCTAAAAGGCTCGGTGAATTATTCGTCCAAGCGAGCTCTATATATACATATATTTTTTTTATTTATTCACCGCCGCCACTCGTCCGCATGTTTACACCTCAAAACTAGCACTGAAATGCAGCATATGGAAGTGGTTTTCCGCCAGCAACAGCTGGTTAAGAGCTAAGTGAAAAATCCAAAAAGGACCGCCCTGGCATTATTGAACACTAATCCATGTATGAGCATGTTACATTGGAGGATAATGGCCCTCAGGACCTCTCTCTTTCCCCTTCCAGCTTCAGTTTGAACTTTATTACTTTCCGCTGACTCACCCGAGGGCCGTGGAGAGTTTTCGCCGAAAGAAAGCGAAACTCATGCAAAGGTTGACTTGATTTATAGCCACTCTCCACATATGTATGTGCTCCAAGCTGTGGCTCCCGTTGGCTTTTTTATGAGTTTGCCTTTGCTGCTGGCCCACGGGGCGGATGATGAATACGTAATGGCGGTGTGTGTGTTATCCACTGCGTTGAAACTTTGATTTACTAACTGCGAAATAAATATTAAATTTTCAATTACAAAGCAAACCAACTTTGACTCGAGACTTTTTCCATGCAATTACCTCTGCAACCTCAGTGGCCTCACAGTCTGCCTTCGTCCACTGCGACTTCGACAGGGATAACACAGGTCCTGCCACAGGTTCGACTCGCCGCGCCTGCAGTTTGTCTGGCCATTAAAGGAAATTGTCTGTAAAAATGTGGCCGTATTTCTTTTTGCAAGGTACTTAAAATTAAATTATTGGACACATTAACGTCTTGACTTTGCTTGCTGCATCCAAGGCCAGACATAGTGGGTGGCTGCCTGGCTTCTGGACTGTAAATACTACTCCTGGGGAGGTGAGGGTTGGTGGTGGTGCAAGTAAATGCCACGTAATGACGTCATTAAAGCAAGTGAAATGTGCTTTTATTATTGTGGAAAGAAAGCCAGACTCCATGAACACTTTCCAATACCCCCCACCGGTGGATGCCCTGTGTGATCCTGTGCACATGCTCATTAATCTTAATAAAGTTAACAGTGCGACAAGTTTATTAAAAGCGATCCACTGGCGCCAGGGCCCAAGGTGTTCCGGAATCATTAACCAGGATTCAAAAGTCAGACTGGCGCCTTCTTCTATTTTTTGTGAGGAAATGCCAAGAAACCGTCAAGTCATTGTGAGTCTTGAACCTGAAATTGGAGGACAACACATGCTCATTAGCATAAGCTAACGAAATGATTAGAAATTTCATTAGTTATCCCATTCCCAGCCACTCGGTGACAGCCCTCTTCTCCACCTCTAACACAATGCCAAATTGAATCAATCGAGAGGCGGCGAGAAAAAAAAAACAGGTTCGATTATAAATGTCCTGGCAGCTAAAGATGATTGTACACTAAGGGAAAAATTCAGGTGTTCGGGGAGGAATAAAATTAGGAATATGAAATATCTAATGGACTTTAATCTTATTTTTAAACAGATTTTTATTTTGAAGTATGAAATATACTCCAATCCAACAGGTATCTTTGAAGTTATTTCAAGTATTTATTATGAAAAATGATTTCAAAATAATATTGATAAAATGGAAATAAATTAAACTCTTTATTCAAATAATTTGGAGGACTAAAACTTAAGTGTTTCTTTCAGATCTTCCCTTAAAAATGTGTTTTATTTTTAAGTTACCTCTCAGAAATCCCAAATTTTTTTACCAGTAAAAATTGAAAGCATACTCTTAATTCCTTGTCAATACACAGCCAAGGATCAACTCGCAGTGACAGGCGGCAAATGAGGCGTAAATGGAATTAAATGGCAAATGCAAGCGCGAAAATTGCTGGAGCCGCTTATTGGATTACTGCCACTTTACGTGTGCGAAGCCTCCGCCGAACAATGTGCAAATTATTTAGCCAATTTGCGGAATTAGCTAAACAGGCAGTCGGCGAGTGACAAAGAAATTCGCGGATATCAATTGAGGAAATTCAATAAGAAGGATAATTCGCAAGGATTCTTTTTTTGGGGGAGCAAGCCCTTAAATCATCGGCCACTTTAAGCCAGCCCGCAGCACTTGAGAGTCAAACTTTCTCATGCATCCCTGTTTGGGACAGGACACGTCACACACACACAGCTACAGGGACACACACCCGCACACACAGCACTGAAACTAAGCAAAATGTCTGCAACTGTTTATTGTTGATAAATTGCTGCTGAGGAATTAGTGCGACTGCGACGATGATGGAAGACCAGGGCCCATCCTGGAAGGCTCTTCTCTGCGCCGCTCCGGACTCGGGGCACTTTCAGCCGGACTGCCCAGGACAGCAGCACTGCGAGAAAAAATGGGGGTTAATTTGAGAGAGTTTTGGTAACTTTTAGTAAAAGAAAGGATATTGCAGAAAGCTTTCAAAATAATAAAGAAGTTACATATTTATTTTGAGCATAATTCTCTATGTAAATTAAATATTTTATTACAGAATAACTATAATGACTTCAAAAGCTTTAATTAAATATTAAATCACTTTATTTGTAGTGTAATTTCTCAGCCTTTTTTGGCCCACAACTACACCTCACACTGGCCACAGAGTTTTTAGAAAATGCAAATTTCGCATACTCACAAAAGGATGCGGGGGGAAAATGGTACCAGAGAAGAATTGAAGAACCGGAGGAGTTCTGGGGGCAAAGCCAGAGATGGAGATGGAGATGCTGGCCCTGCAAATCTTTATGCCTGCTGGACTGCAGAGTGACACATGTCGGCAGCATAGAATCCGGAATCAGAACGCTTTACTTTTTCTGAGCGATGGCCAGGCATAGCCACAGATACGTAATATTCCCATACCACAGACCCTACACACACCCCCCTGATCTCATAATAAAGTTAGCTATGCGGCCCGAGGGAAAGTTTTCGGTTTGTTTTGGCATTTATTTAGTTTTAGTTTAGTTTTCGGAGTGGAATGATATGCAAATTTGAGTAACTGCAAAATGCAATTGAGGTGCCTGCATAATAATCGAGTTGTCCGCACTTTGCGCCCTCTTGAGTCTATGTCCCTCACTCTAGGGAAAAGTCCTTAAAGTGTCCTTAAAGCACAACCACTTAACCTTAAGTGATCAGGTATTAACTGGGGGGCTAAACTCCCTCAATAAATCCCATAGCCAGCAAATCGTTGAGAGCATAAATCTTGCACTGTCCACTTTTGTCACTGACCGGAAATGTCCAATAAATTGTAATTTTTCCCTAAGCTTTCCTCCGGGCTTTTCCCCCGCATTTGTACGTTTGCGTGGGCTGCAGCTCAATCATCGTTTAATATTTATGTGCTGTTCGATTGTGAAGTTTATTGGATTTGTTGCTCTCTTGTCGGCTTCTATATGCTTCTGCTCCGATAATTGCAGCGTTTGTCCTTAGGATGTTGCAGGTGTGTGCCTGGAATTTATGGTGGCTCCTTTTTTTGGGGGGAAAAAGAGTCGATTTCAGCTCAATTGGCTTGTTTACTTGGTTATTTATGGGCTTTCTTAGAGGGATCTATTTAGGGTTCCAGGGGGATGATGATGATGCTGCAGATAATTGCTGGGTTATTGGGTGACAGTTGTTTAGTGAGAGTGTTCTTTTTTTGTGCTATTAGAAGTAAAAGCCGACTCAGCTGGGTCTAAGATCTGTGCAGCAGTAATTACATTAACTTTAAATATTATATTTTATAGAAATAAATAGCAAACATAATATTCAGTTATCTAAAAAGCTGAACTTATTGTTATTGTTTGCTTTCTTTTATTGAATGCTTTTTCCAAAATGTTATCAAAGGCGAAATTATAAACAATAATGGAAATAATGAAGCCATTCTTGATTTGAGAGGTTCAAACTTTGAAGGGTTTGTGGATTGTACCTTCATTAGGCAGCAAGTGTGGCGCATTGCCTGCATATGTTGCAGATCCTTTATTCTTTATTCCTTTTGGAGGAAGGACTCTGCGAAGTGCGGCCCGCAAACGTGTCACATCAAAAGGAATTGATTAAAATCTAAAATGAAATAGTGCTCTCGCTCGTCGTATTTCGTACGGATTACGGATTCGTTTGTTATTGTCGCCGCAGCACGTACTCAACGATTGCCCCCGAAAGTATGCATCCGCCCCCGCTTCGCCCAGGACTCGCAATCCTTTTGTGGGGTGGCAATTCAAATTTCAATCAAATGCGACCAATACTCGTACCTTTCGGCCACACATGCTGACCACAAAGTATTGTATCATTTGCTCTCGCTCGGGGACATCCATCCCCCCCTCAATCCCCATCTCCACATCCTCTAAAACCCAATCCTTCGATCCGAAATCAAATCAAAGGCCACAGCAGAAAGGGTGCAACTATTGCCAGAATCAGATAAAATTTTCATTACCTTATGGCCGCACATTATCGGCATGCGGCCATCGTCTCCATCTCCGACTTCAATTCCATATCCTTGCCACTGAACACTGGACGCCGGACTCTGGATTCCGGATTTTTGTGCGGATTTGGAGGCCATGTCCCATGGACACAATGTGCTGCTGATGACGTCGAGTGCTGCTCCTGCCGCCCATAGTTTTTTTTGTCGTTGTTGTTGATGATGCTTATTGTGTGAGCCATAAAAAACAAGCGGAAAAAAGCAAAGTTTGGAAGGTAAGTTGGTGGGTGACAACTGTGAAGTTACCTAAGGTTTGAATGAGGAGAATTTTAGTTTTAACTAAGCTTTTAGAATATAAACTTAATAAAGTAGTAAAGCTTGGCTAAAATATAAATACTTTTTCATGGAAATCTTCTAAGAAACAAGGAAAGATATGAGGAATTTCCTTCAATATTTTAAGTCTAAGCTAGCATGGCTTTTGCCAACTTAATCTAAAATCTAACTTAAATTATTAGAACCATAAAGACTTGTTTTCTTTAAGGAATATATACCCATTTCAACCACTCTTACAGGGTATTAAAAACTCACAGGAGAGTTGGGGAAACAGCGGCGACTTTTTATACAACAAACGACAAACGGAAAGTGTCCGACAGGAAATAAACAGGCGACGGCGACTAGGACTCGGACTCGGACTTGGATTTGGATTTGGATCTGAACAGGGACCACGGCTCCATCTCCTGAAAAGAATACCGACACGGATTTCGAATTCGGACAAATCCCAGCCAGAGCAACGGCGAGAATAAAAAGGGTAATAATTTTATCTAGCATTCAGATCAGACACACGTCTGTCTGTCCAGCTCAAGTCCCTTTCCCAGGACTCTCTGTGTTGGCTTTTTTATGTCCTTTTTTTTATCATTTGGTTCGGCGGCTACTTGAAACTTTTGTCAACAGCCACTTGCAATTTTGCATGAGAGCGGCTTATGAATAAGCGAACTCCTTCGCCGTTGCAGGACCTTTTCATAAACCGGATATATATCTCCGTTCACCGAAGGGATTCAATTACAAGTACCTTAAGCTGGCCGCATCCAGCTGCCAACTGTGACAAACTGAAGGACTTTTCGAGGACTACAACTATTTCCGGCGAACGCCGAACGCCGAACGTAGGCCAATCTATCAACATAATTGATGGCTTCGATTAGTCACAAGGCGTTCTCGGTTCTGGCCAAGGGCCAGGAACGAAGAGTTATAGAGAGCTCAGTGCACAAATCGGCGATTAATTAAATATTTACTTTCGGAGCTCAGCGAGCCAATTAATCTGGCACGGCGATCCATATCCGAATCGCGGACTCGAATCCTTCCAAATCTTTGTCCTCGTCTAATGAACTGATGCGGCGGCGATACGAAGGGAAAACTTTAAAGGGGTTTTTGCGACTTGCTGCCCCGCCATTTGTCATGCATCTTGTGCTCAACTGCACGGAAAAGAAAACTCTACGCGGCCACCAAGGAGTTTTCTTTTGCCGTAATTTATAATTTTCGCAGCAGCAGCTTCTTCGAGCGAACAGAGGCAGGGGCAGCCGAATGGGTGTTCCCCCCGAACTCCTTTCCTCAACAGGGGGGCCCATAAACGCACCGGGGGCAACGGCGGCGTCGCATAATTCCGCCATAACATTTTGGCCAGGACTCTGGCCACCGCTGCCACCTTGGAAACGGAGCTGCAGTGCTGATGTGCACTGTTCAAGAAATATTTATAAAGATTTTCCTTAAAAACTTGTGTTTATATTTTTGGACAATATTTAGTAAGTTAAAAATTATTTAAGGAGAAGAAAAAGGTTTGTTAATTTGAGGGTAACAATAGTTAAGCCTAAAAGTATACCACAAAAGTTGAGGAACCTTTAAGTCGGGGGTAGGCTTTGAGCCAATAGTTTAAGTAGAGAAATATTACATAGAATTTTATTTATACTATAAATTGTTTTCTTTATCTTTATTTTATTAACTTTTATTATTAATTTATTCATTCTGCTTTGTGTAGTTTAAAAAGACACGTTGTATAGGTTCTTTAAAATATAAATAAAAGAGAATAACTATTTTAAGACACAATAAAATATTTAAACAAGTTCTTGAGTTAATGATAATATAAAATATTTAAATATAAATAGGCTACAGTATTTTCTTGCAATAATATAAATATATAGATAAATATTTCAGCCTTTTAAAGTCTTAAAAATTTATTTTGTATTATAAAGCTTGATTTTTTTAATTTACTAAAGATTCTTCATTTACAAAGCTTCTCTTTTCCGATACCCTAGCTTTCTCTACCTTTACTTTCCTCCTGAAACCCCCATATTTTTCTCCCAGTGCTGCCCCAGACATGTCCGTAGTCATTGCCATTGTCGCTGTCGCTGTCGTCTCGTCCGTGTACCTTGGTGTCATAAAGGGAAACAGGCCAGCTCCGTGCCGCAGGAGGGGATTGGGGTCCAAGTCCTGAGTTAGTTTCCATGTATCGCTGCCCTGTTGGCTGCCTGACAAAATGTGTAAATGTGAAAATGTAAAAATGTGGAAATGTCCTGCTGGTCGCCAGCCCGAGTTCAAAGTCAATTGTAATTTTTATGGCAAAGTGCTACGCAATATGAATTACATCCTACGTAGTCTCTAGGATATCTTGGGTAGTTTTCCCCCATCGTGTCTTCAGGTGGAGTCCAAGAAGTTCGAAAAGGCAGAGTGTTTCACAGTCGTATTTTATTTGGCTTTTTGTTTCGGATTTCTCTTACAACATTTGACTTTTTTGGCCCATAAAACTGACAATCGTAATGTGTGCGAATTTATTGGGCAAACAAAGGATTTGCAATAAAGACAAAGACGGTGGAGAAATCGTTTTCCTGCTTTTTGCCTTCGCCAGTGTCAGTGTCAATTAGAGGTCCTACCCCTTTACTTCTGCTTATCTCCCCCAACAGCCAGAAAATTGAATTAAAAATCAGCTTTCACGTACTTTTATTTATCAAAAAAATAAAATCCTTGACTTGGAACTAGCTGGAAAAAAGGTGGAAAATGCGATGAGAGCCACCCCTAAGACTTTTGAATCCTTTTGAAAAAATCATGAGCAAACTAATCCTTTTAAAAGGCTTAAGTCCGCCTTGAAAAAGTACCCGAAAAATTGCTGGAAAAATATTTAAAAATAATGAGAAATCCGTGCCTTCATTATTTTGATGGCTGGTTCAACCTGACGAGATTCCCGCTGCCCCTTATCAGCCCATTCCCGCCCCTGCAGATGGAGAGTTTAGAGTTTTCCTTTTTGTTTTTTTTGCTGGGCGTTTTTCTCTCAAGAGTTTTCGGACAACACGTTGTTTTCATTGCTCATTAGCGGCGACAGCGCGAGTTTAATTAGCAGTGACGCAGCTTCCGAGTTACGCAGGAAACCCTTTGAGAAGGGTTCGGTTAAATTGCTTCCGGCAGCTTGCAACCCCTATCCTTCGAGATTCAGAGCCGCATTCACCTCCTGCCCAGAAATCCCACAGCACAACACCTTGGCCGAGAGAAAAATTGAGCAACACTTTGATTCAATGAGCGGCCAAAGGTCGAAAGTTGGACTTCAAGTCATTCCAAGGGGTGTGTAGGCACTGGGAGAAATCTTTGGTAATTAACCAGAAAGATAATGCATTAATTAACCATATTTAAACCATTTTAGGATTGAAAAAATAATAATAAAGATTGCTTTAAATAATAAAACAAAGAAAATAAGACTTTCTACATATCCTTTTCTTTTTCTGACCCATATTTTCTTGCTCTGCACTCTGCTGGGGTCCAGCAGGAGCTCCAACTAATTGCCTTTTCGACATGCATTTAATCTCTATTAGAACGGACGAGCCACTGATAGAAAACTTTGCCAGGAACATCCCCACATGTGGAGTGGTCTTCATAAATTATTAACGGGTTCGGGGGGGCGCTTCGATTGTTCAGCCCTCACTTTTGGCATTTAAAACAAATTGTTGTTCGACGCTAGTTCGATTATTTGGTCCCCAGGGGCGCAGGAAGGACACAACAGGACAGGAAGACAGGAAAAGTTTCCCCAAAAGTCCTGCTGTCTGTGCTGATAATGATGGAAGTCATCACATGTGAGTGGTGAGTGCCGAGGAGTTTTCCTCTGTGCTTTATTTTTTCCCCCTGAGGGCAAGGAAGGTGTGAGCATGCTCCTTACATATCAATAACGTTTTAGGTTTAGGTAAACCCTCCTTTTTCCCCTTACAACAGCAGCTGTGTCGACTGCTGATGACCTTTTAATTGAAGTTCGAAGTTCGTAGCGATAGCTCTCGGCTTTTTTGTTGGGGAATGTAATTGTATCTGGGCTATCGGCTAATAGCCTCTTTTCGGAATCTGCAGCCATGCACACAAAAATGCAAATAAAAGCGACCGCTTGGCATTCAATAAGCGGCGTTCTCCAGTTGCGAAATCAAATTTTACGACGAGCCACGGGAATCCCTTAATAAACAGTTGAAATCTTGAGCAAAGTAGCGAATTCCAGGAACCCGGGTAGAAAATAGCCTCAACCCCGCCCTCATCACCACAGCGATTGCCGTTAATTAAACCCTTTTTCGGCTGCTGAAAATCTCTGTGGGCAAAGTTTTTCCATTAAAGGAAAACCGGGGCGAAGGCGGCCGCAGGCAAACGAAATCAAAAAGTAAAAATTTATGAAGCGTTTAATTGAATTAATTAAAAGCAATAATACCTTGAAATAATTGCGCCTAATAGAAAAACTTTTCAGCACCAATGGCCAGATGAAATGTCGAAAGGGAGCAGTAAGAGATACAAGTTTGAGGTGAATAAATTTACAAATAAAATGTGAATTTTTAAGGTATGAAAAAGTATAATTTTTGTTTTTTAAAGAACAATAATTTGTAAAGAAATAAAAAGTATATGTATTAACCTCAAACCTTTCATTATCATTAAATGTTCAAGCTTTTTATGATAGGTTTTTAATTACATTTAAAGAAAATATTTGTATTATCTCAAAGAATACTCAATTACCTAAATAAAAAACTAGAAAACAATAAAATCTTAATCTCAATATCAAAGCTATAGCTGCAACACTAAAACGTATGCCATCCCTAACTCCAGATTCAGATACAGATGCCAGATAGCAGAGGCCAGATCTTGGGCTTCTGTTTCGGCTGACTTTTTGACAGACAGAGTTATGCGACAAATCCTGGACCAACGGCCGCACCAGCCATAAGTCAAAATTATCAACAAGATGGCGGGACCAGGAGGAGGGCCAAAATCAGGGCCAGGACTAAGAGCCAGAAGTGAAACCAGGACCTGCTGCCTCCAGTTTTCCAGCTGTCACGCACGTAGGCCACGCAACATTGCGAAAAATATGTCTTTGATGTCATAAATCAATTACGAGTGGGATTGCCGCTAACGCTGCCGCCACCAGCCAGGATCCTGCTCCTTTCAAGCAAACAACTTGTTAGAGGTGACTGACTGCCTGCCCCTTGCCAGGGTGTTTTCAAGTCTTGAGTTTAAAACGTGACTAAATTTGGGCGATCTGAAAGTTAACTTTGCCAGCGAAGTTGCCAAATTAAGTGGAGCAAATGAAGCGCAGGAATTCTGAGAGGTGTTTTGGGGGGGAATACAAAATAAATACTAAAATTATTTAAGTAGTTTTAAAAGGTTTATGCTTAAAGGGAAACAAAAGTATCTTCCGCCTAATAAATCTACATAAATAGAAGGGATTTTGGTTTAATTATAAATATCCAATATCCCCTAACAGGTGTTATAAATACTTTCTTTATTTTATAAATATATTTTATTTATTGCCTTTCTCTCAGTGTCCTTCCCACCTTTTCTAGCTCCGCTCCCCTGAGCCTTTTGTTCTGTAATTATGTCACACACATGGCCGCTAAAGGCGCTGGGGAAGATCCATCACCTCGAGTCCTGTCGAGTGCCAAATGTCAACGTGACATGTGTGTGAGCACAAAGCAGGACTCCTGTGTTAGTTTATCAAACATAATTAAGAAGTTCTCTAGCCCGAAGAGAGAGAGAGGGAAAGAGAATAAACAGAAGTTTAATTATTTTGCAAGTTGCCGTGGCCCCGGGCTAAAGGCGATTGAGCCGAGGGCTCACCTTTTGACTTATGATGTATTGCGTGCTCCATGACAGCTGACAGATGACAGCTCACCTCCTGACAAATAGAGAGATTCCTGAAAGGATTCCTTAACTCTTAAAGATCCTAGCACTTTCTTAAAGACCTTCCGCTCGCCCCCACTAATAATTGCCAGAAAAGTTAAGAGCATAAGAAAAACAAGTTTTCCAGCAAACATTTGCATAAATCAAACAATTAGTCACGCCGTCTATAAAGAGTAATTTTCCAAGACCAAAACTACTGTCCACTGGCAGGATTCTTCTTAGTTGGTCCTTAATGTCTCCCCGCGGTGTTGTTTGAGCCTCGTCTTACAACTATCCCCGGCTCTGGCCGAAATCCGGGGAAGGTGTCCTGCAGGAGATTCCTTCTCTAATTTATGCGACATTTGCTAGTTTCCCGTTTTGCCATAATAACTTCTAATTCACCTAACCCAAAGCTAGACCCTTTTCTGGGGTCCAAGTCGAAGTAGAACCAGTCGCAGCCACTCACCACTTGGCCAGGCACTAATTTATGGTTTTGGGCATTGAAATTTATGGACAAAAAGCTGAACAAAAATCCGAAATACAACTTGTATTTGTTTCAAAATAAAATGCCCAGGCCCAAGGTGACAAAACAGTGAATGAAAAAGTTATCAGAATACTAAGGAGTCGCCATGGAAATACTCTGAAACAATTATAATAATTAAGTGGTTTTAATAAAATATTTTAAAGGGATATTATAGGATTTTTAGAGATAAATAAATGGCTAGAGATGTTCACAATCTTAAGCATATTTATCCTTCAAAGCACATGTATCTTATTTCTCGAAAATTGTATTATTGTTTATCTAAAATGTATTTAAAAATAAATACAACTTTAAAGAGAATTTAACTTAACTTCGGTATAAAGTTAAAGTCTTTCCTCTTTTTCTCAAACAAAGGAAACATCTTAAAAATCATTGATTGACTGTGTGTTAAAAATAAACTCAATAAAAACCTCACAAAGTGGCACATATATTAAGCTATATAAATCTCGGCCAAAAACCTTTCGATGCTAATTAAACTGGCTTTTACCAGCACCTCCAACGATTAATCAGACAGTTCAGTAACCTTTCTTCCTTGGAGAGTATCGAGAACAAATGCGGAACTTGTCGAATAAATTACATAAGAAGCTGAGCGGCTCACAATTTTTCTCTCCTTTGGTTCTTTGTGGGACTCTCTGGAAAGTTCGCTGCACTGTCGACTTAACTATAGATATAACTTAAACCTCACCGCCCCCCTCGGAGCCCACCTCAGGCACTTATGCAATTGTGCAACTTCTTTTTTTTTCTCGTTCTGAAACGGAAAAACTCGTTTACAAGCCTCCGAAAAGAATCAGCGTTTCTCAGTTCTGTGTGTTTAAATTTAGCGCTTTTTATTAGCAAGAATAAGCGTCACACCTGGTACTACCAGATACACTGCAAGGAAGCAGGAACCCAATTAATAATTATAGACAAATAGTTTCTTAAGAAAACTAGTTGTGACTTGGCGATAATTATAAATGCGACTAGACGCGAGTGGAGTTTCGGCAAGTTGTTCTTTTATGTTAATCGGATATGCAGCCACGCGCTTAATGGCAAATAAATATTTAACAGATTAATACTACTAATGCTATATATATATATATATATTCAAAAGATTGTTTTGTGAATGATAAGTAGATCTTAAGAATTAATAATATGATACACTAAATGAAAGGCAGTTAGCAAACACTCAAAAATGTAGAGCTTAAATTAAAAGACAGTAGAAAAGTGAAATGTATGAATTTAACATTTATTTGTCTATTATTTTATTAAATTATTCAACTATTTTATTAAATATATAACTAAATAAAATTTAAAAACGTATTTTCTATATTATAACAAGAGTTTTCAAGAGTTTTAAGGCTTTTTTAAGCGTAGAATCTTTATGAAATATAAATATAAAATATGCAAAATTAAAGCATTAAATCTCCCATTATTTTTCTCTGTGTTTAGCTTCTGTTTGGTACTTGCTTTCCTCTCTTTATATATTCTCGATTCTGGCCGCTTTCGCCTGGCGAACATATTTGGTAATCAGCGGCAGCGGCAGCAACTACGCTGGCCAAGTTCAGTGGCCTCGAAGTGTGTTGGCAGTGTGTTTTGGCCAAACTTTGAGCCATCTCTGGTTCTAATACACTCGGAAACTGGGTTAAGCCTGGTCAGGTAGCTCCAGCCGTTGCCAAATCTGGGAAGAGGCGGGGTTTCCTCACCATCTCCATGCCCGTTTCCAGCTTAAATCTTGGTTCGGGGAAACGATTGCCACACTAAGGCAATAATAATATCCCGTAAAGGTACCTACAAGAAAATGCAATTAACCAGACAGAAAGAAAAAATCAAATGTCAATCACGTAGTGGAAACCTGTTGTCGTCCGGCTCTCTAACATTTCAATGACTTTGAACTTTTGTTTGCTCTGCTGCCGGGCTGCTTGTGTAGCATTTTACACATTTACATTTACATATTGATTGTTTGCTTGACCCATTTGCGGAGCCCTCGAGAGCGGCCCACGCCACTTCCACTTTCGTTGACTTTCTTTGTCCGCCGATCGGCGATCGGCGATCGATCGATCGATCTGCTCCGCTCGAGTCTCTTGATCAAATAAAGCCCCCGCCATGCCCCTCCAGCTGGCCAGGTTGTACTCCCAACCAGTTTGGAGCCTCGTTCTCGCCGGTTCTTGGCCCGGCGCTTTCATAAAAAGTCTTTGGCCAACTTTCTTGGGCTTCATTCGCGCTCCATTCGCGCGCTCGTCACCATGAAATCGGTTCTCTGTGCGCTTCTCGTCACTTTGCTGGTCAGCCTGGGCCAGGGATTGCCCACCAGCAGTCAGGTGAAGGAGGACTCCTCGGTCTCCTTTGCTGGCAGAGTCTCGCAGCTGATTGCTTTGCAGCTGCTGAAGTTCAACAAGGACATTGATGCCAACCAAGTGCACTCGCCACTGGGAGTTGCCTCCATTTTGGCCGTCCTGGCCGAGGCCTCCGTGGGCGACACCTACTCCGAGTTCCAGCAGGTCTTTGGCTATCCCCAGGATCGTGATCAGCTGAGGAATGCCTACAAGAGGATTCTGGGCAGCTACCAAAACAGAGATGCCGCCGTTGCCCTGCCCTCCTTCCAGACTTGGCTGTACATCTACCGGAACCACAGTGCCCGCGAGGAGTTCAAAGATCTGCTGCAAAAGCACTACTACGTGGATGTGAAGGATATAAACCGCCAGGAGTACGACTGGAATGAACCCAACACCTCCCTGCAGCTTCCAGAGGGCAGTGCGGAGTCCGCCGAGGGCAGCACTGAGCCCAGCAACAGCAAGGATGTGATTGGCTTCGAGACCCTCAAGAGGATCAATCTGGATGAAGAGGACACGCCGGCTGTGCCACTGGCCGATGGCTATGGCCAGGAAATCATCGACAAAGAGGCCTCCAAGTTCGATCGCGACATCGACGACAAGCAGTATGTGGAAAAACCAGTTGCCCAGGCTGAGGCCGAGCAGCTCCAAAGAGAACAGCAGCAGCAGTCGGATACCACCGAGTCGAATCTAGAAGTAGAATCCCAGCCCGAGGCCACGACAATCATAATCAATAGTTTGGTGGAAAAACAGGAAAAACCTGACATGGCTGCCGAGGAAAATCCAGCGGAGAAGCAGCAGAACAAGCGCAGCGACCAGGAGGAGAGTCAGATCAAGAATCTGGAGGAGAACGAGACGGTGCAGGAGGAGGAGAAGCTGGCCAAGACCATGGCGGCGCCCGCAGTGACCGCCAGTGAACCCGAAAAGGTGCGTCTGCCCCTCCAGAAGCTGGAGAGTGCCGTCAAGGCGGTGGCCAAGGATGGCGCCGATGAGATAATGCTGGCTTTGGAGTCCCATCTGTCGGCTGTGAGTCGGGTAAGTTTAGAAATTATACTTAAAAGAGATGTAAAAACTTTATAATTAATGAAAAAAATATAAAATTAATAAGGAAAAATGTGAATTTAAACGAATATAACTTTCCCTTAGGTCTATGGTGCCCGTAGCCTGTTCCGCAGGGATGACATCACCTCAGCGCTGAGTGCCAACTCCATCACCGGACGCTCGGTGGGCTCCAAGTCCAAAATGCTGCTCTTCAATGGCCTCTACTACCGTGGCAGCTGGGCAAAACCCTTCTACCAGTTGAGAGACGGCAGCGATGAGTTCTTCTTCATGACCAACGAGGATGCCATGAAGGCTCCGATGATGCACGCCCGCGGCAAATTCCAGGTGGCCGAGCTGCCCCAACTGAAGGCCAAGGTGCTGAGTCTGCCCTACGAGACATCCCGCTACTCCCTGTGCATTGTGCTGCCCGATGAGACCGAGGGACTGAGCGAGGTGATTGGCCAGCTGCAGACCAGTGATTTCCTGCTGGCCCACAAACTGTTCCAGCAGAAGGAGCTGCATGTGTCGCTGCCCAAGTTCCAGGTGGAGGAAACCTCACGCTCCGAGGCAATGCTCAAGCAGATGGGCCTTAACAAGGTCTTCTCCCGGACCGAGGCCCAGCTGGGTCTGCTGTCCGAGGACCCCGATGTCCATGTGGACGAGATTGTCCAGTTTGTGAATGTGCGCGTTGACGAGGGAGGCAGCAGTGCCAACTCCCTGTCCGCGGCCAACATGCAGGCTCGCTCTCCGTCGGCGGCAGAGGATGCGGAATCCAGCATACTGCCCGTGCCAGAGCCCGAGCCCGAGCAACCCGGCGTGGAACGCTTCGAGGTGAACCGGCCGTTCGCCTACTTTATTGTGGACTGCGAGGAGCAGTTTGTCCTGGCCTCCGGCAAGATCTACACGCCCGAGTTCAAGGAGGACCTGCCATCGTCGGGCGTCTCCGTTGAGGTGGAGCTGGAGCAGTCGTAGGCTGCTTGGAGCGTCTGTCGGGCTTAGTTGATAAGTTAACGTAACGAATTTTCACCGATCCATGCAATAAACGTGCACAATTCATTTTCACAAAACAACCAAAAGAAAGGAAGGAAAACGTTTTCCCAGCGCAATCAAAACAGCAATTAATTCGCTTACAGATGAGCACGAGACAGGCCAACCCCCGGTGCCGGTGCCGGGGATTCAATTGTCCGTCCGTAATGTGAAATGTATCTGACGGAGGGCATCGCTAATTTCCTCCGCCGCGCTGCAAATTTGTCATTGGGTTAAGTCGCCGCGAAGGGGGTTGTATTCAGGTTTTCGGATTCATCGATTCTCAGGCCACTCAAGCGTGAGGCGCATCCGCCACGTGGCCCCGGCGAGCTGCGCCGGAACGAAAGCTGACAGGACTCTTCAAGTGGTCAATGGGCTGCAATTAAAACTCTCATTAGAATGCACGATGTCTTGCCTCCGAAGGATATCTCTATCTCGCAGTCTGGCCAGGAAGTGCGAGCCCCTTGTTTCCTGCGAGACGAAAACCACCGAAAACGCATTGCGAAAAGCAAAACACACAACACGGAGAAAATGTGTCTGGAGTTCGCACACACAGCAGGGGCGGGGGGCGGGCTATGTCCTTAGACTCTTGAGGTCTGGAGCTGAAAGTGGCGCCGGCCTGGCGGGCGCCAAAAAGCAGAGGTAAAAACAGGAGTAAATGCGTGCCATGATTACAGCGATGACGACTTCCACCCCGAAAAAGGAAGGCGAGGCCAAGGAACACAGCTTGGAGCGCAGACTTCGGGAGGCTGCGGGAGGCTGCGACGTAGACGATGATGTTTCATCTTTTCCACATGAAAACTCACGTAACAAAAATTATGATAATCATAACTTTTTGCCCCGCATCGCCTCCACCTCCTCTAGCGAGCTGGATTCCTGCCCGTCCGTTTGTTTTGTTAGCCGCTGGACAAAGGACCAGAGACAAGGTATTCTCCGCCTTGGACCTTGGACTGGCGTCTAGTTTTTTTCCTCTGTCGTCTGGCCGTTGCTCTATTTTTATTAAGTCTTTGCATATAAATCAATGTGGCCCGATATGCAGAAGAGCAGAAAAAGGTATAAAAGATTTATGGGCCCCCATGCCCGTCTCGTTTAAATATTGTTTAACATAATTTCGTGCAAAAGTTTCGAGATGAAGCCAAGCGAACTCTTTCGGAGGAGAACGGAGCATACGAAAGCTACACCCACTCTCCCCAAAGATAAATAAACAAAGTGGCCATAAATCCATCCAGTTGCATCAGCGACAAACGTACAAGATTTATGGCACTGCCTCGAGTCTAATTACAAGTCAGTCAAGTTTTGTCGAATTGAAAATTTCTTTTGGGGAAAAATAGAGCAACAAGTGTGGGAAATCAGGCAAAGTCAGCGGCGCCAGCTGTTTTCCCAGAAAAGTCTCCCCCGCCCGCGGAAAAACTTCGAGCCGTTGACACCGCACATGTGAACGGCAGCTGTCGCGCAATGAAGAACAATGTGGATCTAATCGAGACGAATCCAGTGTTTAGCTTTTGGCAAGAACAAAAAACAAAAGAATTCACTACAAAATCACTGGGTCTATCACTAAAACACATCTAGTAAAACATGGGTCAGAGGTCACAATTAGAAATCGGCAAACGCCTCCTCGTGCCGCATCGTCTTGGCCTTCGGACGCGGCTTTTCCGAGACCTTGTCAAAGTTGGATATATCCTCCGGATTGCTGATGTTGGGCACATATGGCGCACTTATCGTTTGGTTGAGAATCGGTATCCACTCCACCTCCTTGAACCATTCGTGCTCCTTGATGTCCCTATTGCCATTGATCAAATTGCCGTAGCTGAAAACGTGATATATTAGCGATCGAAGGATGTGAATAATATGATTGTTCTCACCGCTTTGAAAGATCCACCTGGAGGAGATGATCTACTAGATGGCGCAAAGCCCCACTGAAGTAGCTGGGCATTTTGTAGTCCGCCTCACAGATCTTGTTGTACATGCTCATTACATCGCGATTATGGGCGGAAAAGGGGGAGTGTCCTGCCACAAACTCGAAGACCAGGACGCCGAAGGCCCACCAGTCCACGCTGGTTCCATAGGGCTTCGACTGAATGATCTCCGGTGGCAAATACTCCGGAGTTCCACACAAAGTCATGGTACGGGTCTCTACCTTCTGCGAAAATCATAGAAAAACTTAAATAATCATTAACAAAATATGGAAATCAAGAAAATACCTTGGCGAATCCAAAATCGGTTACCTTAAGGTAACCGTTCTTGTCCAGCATTATGTTCTCTGGCTTGAGATCCCTGTAAAGCAGGCTGCAATGATGCAGGTATTCCAGAGCCAAGAAGACCTGGGCGGCGTAAAAGCGAGCCTGCTTCTCAGTGAACTTGCGCACTCTAAAAATAGTTAAATAAAAGCTTATTTGAAAAGGTCCGAACAGGGTACCCCGAGACGCTTCTGTTGAGTATTCACACTCACTTTCGATGGTAGGTGAAGAGCTCGCCACCCCCAATTAGCGGCAGAACAAGGTACAAGCTGTCGTAGTCCTTGTGGGAGGCGACCAGGTGCACCGTGTTGGGAAACATCATTGAGCGCAGCACATTCTTCTCGCTCATCACATGGCCCACCTGCTTGGTCTTCACCAGCTGGTCCTTGCTTAGCTGCTTGGAGGCGTAGTAGACCCCAGATTCCTTCTCCTTGACGAGCTGCACCTTGCCAAAGGAGCCAGCTCCCAGTGTGGCCTTTATGTCATAGTCATCCAAGCCGTTTGAGGGCGAGGGCGTATTTGACGAGAACTTCTTGTTGAAATCCTCGCGCAACTTGTCCAGAATTAGGATGTAGTCCACCTTCGGACTGAAGTGCATCTGCGGCTGTTCCGCTTGCAAAACCATCTTGACCCTCTAGAGCTGTGGGATTTACTGACTACTACCAAAAGGATAAGATCGATAGACAATAAATTTCGAATTTCTCATTTGTGGGTAAATTAAAACAAAGACAGGAGCGCAGGGTGGAAATGATGGTAATCACAAAGGCTACACGATCTGTAAATAATAAAGCTTTAATTTTTAAAAGTATAATAATTGCTTCGTTTTTGGTTAGGTGTTTACTATAAATAAAATTTTTTGATTGTTTAATGAAAACCCGTTTTTTAAACCATTTTTAATGCATATATATTGAATTTAGGGCCATTTTTTTTAAAACAAATCTATTAAACGCTGGCTTTAAGTTTCAAAGTTCTTTGTGCTGTAATCATTCTATATTTCATTCGAAGAGTTTAATTCTGAACTAAATCAGACCTCAACAGAGATATTCATATTATAAGAACGTTGTCATTTATTTAATCAACTGATCGAGATACATACATATCTTATATATAAATATATATTTATTCATTTATTAAAAAATGCTTTAATCTGCTTTGTTTTTCCGACAAAAAATTAAAACAATAGAAAGGAAGAAAACTAAATTCAGAACAACTTGCAATCTGGTCATTAGATTAGATCTATTTGGATCAAATGAGAACTAACAGATAAAACATTTTTTGATAAAATGTCAATGCTTTTTATCTTTTTAAATCGTATAAAATAAGCTTGAATCATTCTATATAAATTATAAATTTAAGGTAATCATCAATAAAGTGTTATAAACTTACATTATGTTCACCTTATATTACCAGTTCCGCAATTACAATGTTACATTCATACGATTTAAAAAAATTAAAATTGAAACTCTAAACAAATAGGAAAATATTTAAAAACAGCAACAAAGTTAAACAAGAAGCTATTATGTCCCCTAATGTAACTAAGACTTCCAAAAATTGATAGAGAATAGTCAGAAAACTACAAAAATACATTATTATTTTTGCATGCATGAGAACGACAGTTTCCGCTGACAAACATTTAAAAGTTCTGAAACAGATCGGGATGGCGGTCTACCGAAGACTTCATCCGCTCCCTTGCTCTGAAGTTCTCGAAGTTTGAGAGGTCCTCATCGTCGTTGACAGTTGGCTCATATGGCGCTGGGATCTGCTTATTGAGCAGGGCGCACCATTCGACGCTCTGAAACCAGGGATGACTCTTTACTTCGATGCCACCTTCTTTAGAGTTTCCTAAACTAAGAAGGGGCGACATAAGCAACTAGCACTGCCCGTAACCCAGCCCCAACCCATACCCACCGCTTCGATATTTCCACCTGCAAGAGGTTGTCCACGAGGTTTTTAAGGTGACCGCTGAAGTACAAGGGCATCCTGTAGTCGCAAGAGCGTATCCTGTTGTACATTACAAGCACATCTTCTTTGTAGGAGCCAAAGGGCGACCGCCCCGCCACAAACTCGTAGATGAGCACTCCGAAGGCCCACCAGTCCACCGATTTGTTGTACGGCCGCAGCTGCACGACCTCCGGCGCCAAGTATTCCGGGGTTCCGCACAGCGTCGAAGTGCGATGTTCGACGCGCTTTAATTGGGAAAAAAGATAATGAATTAATTTCATTAACAAAATATTATTATTATCCTGCTCTCACCTTGGTGAACCCAAAGTCAGTGAGCTTGATGTAGCCCCGAGTGTCCAGCAGAATGTTTTCGGGCTTTAGGTCACGGTATATGAGCTGCATCTCGTGCAAGTACTCCAAAGCCATGGCCACCTGGGCGGCATAAAAGCAAGCCTGTTTTTCGTTGAACTTGCGCATCCTTGGCGAGACTCGGTCAGGAGGCAGTCAGAGGGACTTGAACTACTCACCTGCGGTGGTAGCTGAAGAGCTCACCACCGTTGACGAGCGGCAGGATCAAATAGAGATAATCAAAGTCTTTTGACGAGTCCACCAGGTGGATGAGGAAGGGGAATCGTGCGGCACTCAGGACATGTTTCTCATTGTGGACATGATCAACTTGCTTAAGCCGCACAAGATCCTCCTTGCACATCATCTTGGCGGCATAATAATTTGTTCCAACCCTTTCCTTGACCAGTAGCTAAAAATTGAAAAGGATTTCAACGTTTAAATGAGTAAAACCGAGTGGTTTGGGCTTAAGCGAGGATCGGTGCACACTTGGCAAAGCCAATACCTCTCCGACTCACCACAGTGCCAAAGCTGCCTGTGCCGACGACGGCCCGAGACACATAGTTCGTGAGATTGGAGTAGGGCGACTGTTTTTGGTTGTTCCAGCGCTCGTCAAAATCGTGTCTCATGTAGCCCAGGGTGGTATTATAGTCGTCCTTGGGGTTGAAGGTGATCTGCTGCTCACTTGATTGCTTGCTCATAACACAAGTCCGATGACCGGCCAATCGCGCATCTTAAGACGCCAATGCCAGCACCTCCCAATGGAAGGCGATCCCGAGCGGGAACAATGAGTCTGGATCCGAGAGTGATCGCTGTCGTAACTCAATTTACAGGGAATTTGAACTTTCATAACGTGCGTAAGAGAATCCGAGACAACTGACTCAAGGCCTGAGCAAGTTTCTAACAAGTCGAGGTACATATTTCCTTTGTTTTTTAGTTTTAGTTTTTCAATCCTTAACTCGCTGGCAGTTAGAAATCCGCAAAGACTTCCTCGTGACGATTTGTCTTCGATTTTGGCAGCGGTTTATCCGCGATCTTGTCAAAGTTGGACAAATCCTCCGGGTTACTGATTATGGGCTTATATGGCGCAGTCAGCGTCTGGTTGAGCATCGGTATCCACTCTACATCCCTGAACCATTCGTGCTCCTTGATGTCCATAATGCCGTTTTTCAGGTTCCCATAGCTGAAAGAAGAATAAATAAAGGCTCAAAGAATAATACTGGAACTGGAAAATAATGTAGCTCACCGCTTGGAGAGATCCACCTGGAGCAGATGATCTATTAGATGGCGCAATGGGGAACTGAAGCTGGTGGGCATTTTATACGAGCCTTCGCAGATCTTGCTGTACATGGCCATCACATCGCGACTGTGGGCGGCAAAGGGGGTGTTGCCTGCGACAAACTCATAGATCAGGATCCCGAAGGACCACCAGTCGACGCTAGAGCCATAAGGCCTCGACTGAATGATTTCCGGTGGCAAATACTCCGGAGTTCCACATAAAGTCATGGTACGGGTCTCTACCTTCTGCAAAGTTCAGGCAAATTCTTAAATAATCGTTAACAAAACATGGAAATCAAGAAAATACCTTGGCAAATCCAAAATCGGTAACCTTTATATATCCGTTTTTGTCCAGCATTATGTTCTCTGGCTTGAGATCTCGGTATAGCAATTGGCAATAGTGCAAGTACTCTAGGGCCAGGAAAACCTGGGCGGCATAGAATTTCGCCTGCTTCTCATTGAACTTGCGCAACCTGGAAAGAGACGATGCAAAGTTTTCAGCCAAAAAAGAATTCCTCTTGTTTTTGCCACTCACCTTCGATGATAGGTGAAAAGCTCGCCGCCTCCAATCAGGGGAAGGACAAGGTATAGATTATCAAAATCCTTGTACGAGCCCACAAGATTCACCACGTTGGGGAACAGTATTGAGCGCAGGATATTCTTTTCGTTCATCACATGAACGACTTGTTTGCTCCTTACGATCTGATCCTTGTTCAGCTCTTTGGCAGCGTAATAGATGCCGGATGTGTTATGCCTTACGAGCTGCACCTTGCCAAAGGAGCCAGCTCCCAGAGTGGACCTAATATCGTAGTCAACCAATCCGATTAATGGCGAGGTGGTGTTGTCCACGAACTTCAGTTCAAAGTCATCGCGCATCTTGTCGAGGGTCTCTCTGTAGTCCGTCTTCTTGTTGAAACGCATCGTCTGTTCTTCCACCTGTTTACCCATTTTCATTTTAATTTCTATTTAAATTCGGTTTACAGCGAATTTTGAATTTCTGAAGCTCTAAACGCAGCCTGTTTGTAACTGACATAAGGCGCAAAATTTGCCGTAAATCTTTACATTTATTTTCAGTTTTCAATGTACAATAGTTCAATAAATTGTAAAAAATACATTTATTAGTAAATCATGAATAAGAACGACTATTCGCACTTAAAATTTGGAAAACACTTCGGCATACTTATTTACACGGGACTTGGGATAGTCCCGGATCTGGGAGTTCTGGAAGTTGGAGAGGTCCTCGAAACCGGCAACATTCGGTGAATACGGTACTGGAACCTCCTGATTGAGAATGGCGTACCATTCGACGCTCTGGAACCAGGGGTGACTCTTCACATCGATGGCGCCTTCGTTAGAGTTTCCTAAACTGAGAAGGGTCAACATGAGCAACTAGCGCAGCCCACAGCCCCGCCGCCCTGACCCCAATACCCACCGCTTCGAGATGTCCACCTGCAGGAGGCTGGACACAAGGTTCTTCAGTTGGCTACTAAAGCAGTTGGGCACCTTGTAGTCCTCGTTACAGATCCTGTTGTACATCATGATGGGATCTTCGTTAAAGGGGGCGAAGGGCGACCGCCCCGCCACAAACTCGTAGATGAGCACTCCGAAGGCCCACCAGTCCACCGATTTGTTGTACGGCCGCAGCTGCACAATTTCTGGAGCCAAATATTCCGGGGTTCCGCACAGCGTCGAAGTGCGATTTTCCACGCGCTTTAATTGGGAAAAAAGATAATAAATTAATTTCATAAACAAAATATTATTATTATCCTGCTCTCACCTTGGTGAACCCAAAGTCAGTGAGCTTGATGTAGCCCCGAGTGTCCAGCAGGATGTTTTCGGGCTTAAGGTCACGGTATATGAGCTGCATCTGATGGAAGTACTCCAAAGCCAGCACCACCTGCGCGGCGTAGAAGCGGGCCTGTCTCTCGTTAAACTTGCGCATCCTTGGGGAGACTCCGTCAGGACTTAGAAAGGACACTCGAAGTGAGCGGAAGCGTGGCCACTCACCTGCGGTGGTAGGTGAAAAGTTCACCGCCGTTGACGAGCGGCAGGATCAAATAGAGATAATCAAAGTCTTTGGACGAGTCCACCAGGTGGATGAGGAAGGGGAATCGGGTGGCACTCAGCACATGCTTCTCGTTGTAAACGTGTTGAACCTGTTTCTGGCGCACCAACAACTCCTTGCTTATCATCTTGGCGGCGTAATAGTTTCTTCCATTCTTCTCTCTGACCAGGAGCTAAGATTTTTTAGAGGAATTAAGGCTGAAGTCTGCTTGGTTATTACTTACCACAGTGCCGAAGCTGCCGTGGCCGAGGACGGCCCGCTGCACGTAGCTGTGGAGGTTGTTATTGGGGGACAGCGTCGGATTATTCCAGCGCTCCTCGAACTCTTGGCTCATGACCCGCAAGACCGTGTTGTAGTCGTCCTTGGGGTTGAAGACGCCTAGCACCTTAGTCAGGTCACTCATAACAGGAGTCAAGCACACATTTTACGGCGGTAACGACAATGCCCGACACTAGCAGGCGACTGTGGAGTTAGGGTATTGATTATTCTCGATCCGGGAATGACGGCTGTCGTAGCTCAATATACAGGGAAATTTAGATTTCATTACTGCCAAACACGAGAGTCAGAGATTTGGAGACAGCTGACTCCAAGCCCACATAAAATGTATGCCAGGAAAACGAGTTTCAGGTGGCTGGGAATTCCTGTGAACCAAAGTCAAGGACTGCTTCTTTCAATTAGCCGGGCGTGGCTCCCCTTCCTCAAAGGTATGACAAATTTAGCTGCCTCTGTTCCGGCGGGGGGGAAGAGACTGAGAAATGGCAATTTCCTGTGACTGTGACTGCACACACATGTGTGTGTCCGACTTCTCGACATGTCCCGGTCGGATTTTGGCTCTCGTCCTGGCCACAGAAGTAAGAAAAATTGCAAAACGTCCGCTTGATAAATGATGCTAACCAAGATTACATAAGTTGGTAATTTTCTAGTACATTTATTTCCACATGTCAGGCCAGTCGTCAGTCGGCCCGAGTGGGAACTCCACTCCGGCAACCGCATCTTCATGTTGATGGACATGTGAAGGCCCGGGCATCCTGTGAGTGAGTGGAAAGAGATCCAGTCGGAAGTTGTTGCATGCTTTTAAGGTAACTGCCAACGGGCCGAACCGTTTATTGGCCATTCCGGATACCGAATGGGCCGCCAGCCTGTTGTCCCACCTAAATTGACAATTAATCATTATTTTTCGGGGCCGGACCGGGTCGGGCCGGATGGCATTCAGATTGGCAGATTGCCTATGGCTTTCCGTGTGTGTGTCCTATGTGAAAATGGTTTTCTAAATATCCTTGGGCCTGGCCCTAATGCCCTGGGTTTTATCCTGGCGAACTCTATTACAGAACGGGGTAGTGTCTGACTCATCTGGCCGGGGCCACAAATTACTTGGAGGCCGGCTTTTAATTCGCTTAAAATAATACAAATCGTCACGTACTTAGCTTGAGACAAAAGCCACTTTCACTTGCCGGGGAATCGTGCAAAAACTAAACAATTTCACTTAGCCCGAGGGCTCATTTAACTGGGGGATCTGGGCTCGGGGATATGGGATATGGGATCTGGGTCCTGAGATCTTGTAGCAAAATCCAGGCCAGTCGCTGCCGCCAGATAAACTCCAGTTGGCTAAGATATGTTAACGACGGCCATAAATAAGCGGATAATATCTGGAAGGCCTAGTGCTCGCTAAAAACCCACACACACATCTTTATATATATGAGGAGGATTTTAGATGCGTTCGCTAAGCGGGCCAAGAGCAGATTAAGTCGCACGCACACGTTTCTGGGCCGTTTCTTTTGGCCACACTTAAAATTCATTTGTTGTCTCGACGACTCAACTATCGCACAGGACTCACACCCGGCTAGGACCAGCTTCGCCCAATGTTATGCAAAGTAATTGACGCCTCGATGAACTGTTGACACACATGGCATTTGTCTTTGGCTAATATTTGGCTTAGTTATCAGGGCCATTTTTTGGGCTTAAGTAGGTGAATGTCCCAGGGCTATGGCCAAATTCAATTATGCTGAAAGGTTTCAGTTTTCCAAGCCCGCAGCCAGTATCAAAACCAATCCCAATCCCACTCCCAATCCACCCTTCTGCCCGCGAAGCAGCAGCAGCAGCTGCCCCTGGACTGGCCTCAGCCATTAGTGCTAATCTCCGCACAATCGCTAGTAAATCAAGGCACACTCTGCACTCGCCGGCCGGAAAATGCATTCAGGATTCCGTTGCTTACAGTTCACCGGGCAGTAACAATGTCGCATTTCAGCCACTGGCAAAACAACAACAAAAAAAACACGACGTGTGCTCGGATTGGGATTCGAATTCAGAAGGTGTAACTAATCCGCTGGCCATGTGACTTTTGTCATGCGCCGATCCGATCCAATGTCAAATGTAGTACGCACAACATATACCATTTACCATTCACGAAAATCGACACCCGAGTAGGCGAGCAGCCGACGACGACGAACCCTTGCCCAAATCCAATCCGAATGCAAAGGTTTTCCAACCCCAAAAACACGGCCCAGCGGCTTTCCACCTTCAATCATCTCGCATCTCCACCTCCAACTTCCGATTGATTCCTGTGTTCGCTTGTAATCCGTTCAATGAGTTTGCTTTGCACTGGGAAAACTGAGGGATTCCTGATGGTTAATGTGTCTGGAAAATGTATAAAAAATAATAATAATAAGTATAATGTATAAGTATTTCGACCCAAAATATATTATTTCATACTTTTATACACATTAAGTTGTTCAGAAAAATTATTCTTGATACAGCATTCATTGAAAAAATATTATAAAATTTTTATACAAATAATTATAAATATAAAATCATATAAAGAACAAATTTAGGCTACCAAAAAATCAATATAATTGTGATGAAATTATTGATGATATTATTGCACTTTTAAACTCTTTTTCAGTTGATTTTAAATGTATAAAAATTCTCTGATAAAGTATTTCTGCTACAGAATAATGGCAATAATTTACAAAAATGTTCATTGTATAAAAAAATGAACCAAAAAATACACAAAAAATAGGCTTCATTAAAAATGCAATAAAAAAGTTAAAAAAAAATGTATTCCTTATATTACCATTAATTTCTGATATTAGGAAATTGTATTTCCCTTGCCAAAATCTCTCAAAGTTTGTAATAAATTTTTAAAGTGTGATCATAAGAAGTAATCATTACAAAAGGGCTCGTTTTGGCTTGTACAACATTTTGACATTTTGCAGTTGGCTGCTCCTTGCGTTCATTTCAGGACTTTTCCACCAAACCATGTTAGTAATTTTCATAATTTCCTTTTTCCCTGCCTGAAACCAACTCCTGGAGTGGAGCTACCTTGCCCTGTGCTGGCACATAAATCAGCCACGAACTATTGACACAACCCGCTGGCCATAAATCAAAGGAAGCCAGATTCGTGGACATCAGGTTCGCCCACACACACAGAGGCATGGTAGCCATATTCTAAACAAATTGCCCTTAAATCGGCCGTGACTCCATACTATATATGCCACGGATATATTGAAATATGTATATATGGGATCGCATCCGTGACGCTCCAAATGCCCCGGCAAATAATGTAACAAAAGCGTGGAATAAAACAATTGCCACAGTTTTAACGTTTTGCATTTTGCCATAAATAAACATGAGCCGGTGGTCCTGGTGCTGGTCCTGGTCCTAGTCCTGGGTGCTCCTTCCTGCTGGCAAATGCAAAAATGCTCAACATTTTATTGAAATTCAATTAAAGTCGTATTTCAATAATTGGTCACGCATGGTGCGCATTTCCGTGCCCGTCCGCTCCTAAATGCCGCTCCAAAATTTATGACTTTTCAATTCGAATGTCCTTTTTTTTTCTCCAATTCGGAAAGCAATTGAAATGCTGCCACTTGGCCAGTGCGTCCTTTGTGTGGAAATCGGAAATTGTTGCAAAATTCGGTGGCATTTTGAGGAGGAGTTCCATGGCTGCTGCATTAGGCTGCAAGTTCTTATCAGTTTCTGGGCTCACCCTTGTCACCCCGGAATCGGGGAAAACCCCTGACATTTTCCCCCTGCCATTTCCCTTCCCCCCCTGCCTTTTTCACCCTCACGTTAAGTGTGCAGCATTTTTGCGTGATTTGTGCGAATTTCTCTGTCGCTCGTTGAGGCCGATAAAATTTTCCAGAGACGAAGGAAACGCGATACGGGGGGTGTTTGTGTGTTACTCCATGTAGTTTTTGCCTTTGTTGATGTTGTTTAGTGCCATAAATTCTTTTTTACTTGTCATATCTGAACTCCAGGCTCGGTCTCTCTCTCTCCATTTAGGCACAGATCATTAAGTTTTGCACTGCTTCTATCTGATTTAAAGACGGGAACAGAACATGTGTAGTATCTCCACCTCCAGAATTTATCAAAATGTCAATTGCCCTGCCGACTGTCATGGCTATTTAGCTTTTCGGATTTGGATTGAGATTCACATCCAACACTCCACGGGGCATCCTCTAATTAACGAGGCGTTGATGCCCCGTTTCCACAGAATTATTTGGCAAAAAAAAAATCTATTTAAATAGAGGCGACATCTCATCTCAATCTCATGAAGGCTGTTGCTCAATCTGTTCAAATGGAAACCATCAAAACTTCATCAAGAAAACACTGTCAATGCAAATGGCAGACAAGGCTGCTGATGGATTTGATTTCTTAAAGATTTTCTATTTATATTTGATTCTTTTAGAAGTTTTTCTTTAATTAAATTTCCCTATAAAAAAATACATATTTTAGGCAATTTTTGAATGAATTCTTTTGATATTTTCTATCCCCATCCCCATCTCCTTACTCAATTATCACATATTTTTATCACGCATGAACCTCATTAGAGGTGCATTCTTTTAGCCAAGAGAACAAGTCGCAAATGCTGTGCAAATAATCAACCTGAGGGACGATCAAAGCAATGTTGACACCGACATCTTCTGGGTGTGTACCATTCCCATTCCTGATTGCATTACCAAAAGACAAAAAAATTAAAATAGAAAAGATATTTTCTAAAATTACCCTTAAAGTGGTAAATTAAATATATATTTTTTTTAAACTGAATAAATATGACTTTTATATAAGAAAATTATTACCAAATATTTACCTTTTCTTACTTATAAAATATGTTTTAAATTCCCCAAAAAACACCTTAAAAATGTACCTTTTTTTCTTCCCAACATTATTCCTTTCCGTGTAGCCCTGCTCCACCTTTTCCGCTCATCGTGTTGTTGGCCATGTTCCGTGCATCTTTATGATCGCCTTAGATCTCCGCTGGCTGCCAACATATTTTTACACGCCAAACATTTTATTTTGACAGGCATGCGATTTGCACGCTTAATTGAGACAGGTGCATCCGCGGGGGAAATGGGTGGAAAAAAAAAACAGCGCAGGAAAAGCGGTGAAGGGAACACCGGCAACACGGGAAGTGCGGCCAAGCTGCGACATGTGTTCCCCAATGGTGTCGCACAAATGCGTAGATTTATCATCGTGCCACATGCCACGTGTGTTCTCCATTTCGTCGCCTCCGCTCCGCTGCGCAGCGGTGCGCTTTTCACGGGAAAAGCCAGCGACGCTCGCCAAATGCAAAATTAACAACCTAATTAATAGTTGGCCCCGGCCAGGACAGGTCTCCGCCTCTCAACTAGGGAAACGTTCTCCTCCCGCACTTGGTTGTGGTCTGCTGCAGCTGCCCCAAGCAATTTGCTAGGTATTTTTTGCACAGTGCAGTGAAGTAAGGCAGCAGCCACGCCCAGCTAACTTGTTGGCCAAATGCCTTGAATTATAGGTTTTTTCAGTAAAATAAAGAGGAATAATAAGGAGGGAATTATGGTGTATAAATAATGTCAAGATTCTAAAAGTTAATAATAATAATAATAAATTTATAGAAAAATTATTCAGTAAAAAATGATAGGACTTATAGGGCTTAATATTCTTTTATAGGAAACAAAATCTATTAATAAAATATTCATACATTAAATAGGTTTCTCATTAGCTCTGATAGATTTAATTTCTTTTATTTGGTAAATAAATAAAACTTATAGTTTCTTGTAAGCTTTCTAATTTAAATATTTTTATGAATATATTGCTTTTATTTATTATTTATTTATTTATTTATCTAAAGCTAACAGATAGTTATAAACTAAGAGCTAACTTATATATAGGAGCTATAGCTACTCAGGCCTTCTGCTCGCTAGTTACAATAGTATATTAAGTTATGTACTTTTGGCTAGCTAGTATATACATATTATACATATTTACAGAATTTTTGTTTCCTACTGGTGTTGTTGTATGTAATTTATTTTTATTTTTATTTTTCTTTTTTAATTTTTGTGCTTAGATGGGGTTCTTATTTTGTGGAAGATTTTGCAGTTGTCTAGGTATCTTGTAGTCTAAAAATCCAACTTAAGAGCACTTGCCCACATGTCGCTTTTTTTGTTTTTTAATTGGAGCCATCTCAGGCAGCCAATATTTTTGGGGGAGCGGAACCGCAAACTAGGAGTAACTAACGGCCAGCGGGCGGCGCTGTCAAAGTCAGCTGCCGTTGCATAGCTCCTATATATCCTACCATATCCTATATCCCATATCCCCTATTTGCTCCTATTTCCAGCTATTCGGTGGCAGTGTCTGAAACGTTGAAAAATTCCAAATTGACTGCCGGACCCCCAGGATGTCTGCCTAGACTAATGCACACAACAAAATTAAGGATAAAAAAAAGGAGTTTTTTCTATAAAATTGAATCTAAATATTGTTAATTCAAATTAGAAAAGTTAGTAAATATTTAATGCCTCATTTATAACTATTTAAAAACATAAAAACCTTTTCTTAGATGGAACTTACTATTTTGAGTAATAAATTAAACAATTAAAAGTTTAAAATTATTTTCCCTAACCTCTTCTTAAATGGAATTTACCTTTAAAAATAATAAATTTAACAGCCTAAAGTTTAAAGTTTATATTTCCTAAGAAAAAAATATATATTTCAGGGATTTAAAAGACTTTTGTGGATACAATTTTCTTGGTGTGCCAAGGCGTTTGCGGTAAACGGACTTCTCGTTTCGTGCCGGACGTTTATTGAACATTTTTACTTGCGGTTGGGGAACCGGCGAAAATGAAAATGGTAAATGGCAGGATTTTTATTAATTTTTGTGTGAGCTCGTCTCGATTTCACGGACAGCCTTAAATGCAAATCGCTGCAAATGGGATTTGCCAAAAAAGCAGAGGAAGGTCTCTAGCCCCGCAAGGATGAGGGTTTGGCCCAAAAGCACACAAAAAAATATATAGAAAAAGAAAGAAATGCGTTAAATGCAAATTGGATAAGATGTCGTCGTGTCAGAGTGGAGCAGTGCATGTGGCTGCCAAGATATCCTGGCGGATATCCTTCGCCTATCACATGACTGCGGCTGAAACCGAACCGAACCGAGCCGAGCCTCGCTAAGGCTGCGGCTGCGAAATGGAAACTTTAAAGTGGATTATATCTGGAGGATGTCCTCCTCGGTACGACGAGTGTCCTGTGTCCTATCTCTCTCCTGCGTTTCGCGAAAAACATAAATCCGTGAGTTTTTGCGGGCGAAATTTATGGCGCTCGCGACACTCGCGAAAGTTTTGGCGGCGGCATCAGCGGCATTGTTGTATTTATGACCGCGACATGACCTGCTCACATAAACGGTCGAGTAACGAGTCCTGAATCCGGAATCCTGAATCCTTAAAACCGGAATCCCGCCAGCCGAAAGTGTTGCAGCCGTACGTGCGAGTCCTGGCGAGAAGGAAATTGGATTTGCCAACGTTACCAAGGACTTGGCTAAGCGCCTCTCTTAAATCTGCACGCCTGTCAATTTATTTTTTGATCGAAATTTATGTCCTTGGCGGCTAATGAGCGCTTTGCTGCAGCTACCAAAAAAAGTATAATAACAAGAATGCCAGGAGGCAAAATCCTGAGAACAAGGAAAACAGGAGCCGCCTTGGCACTCTGCCCCAGTTCCAATTGAAGTTAATTATGTGGAATCTCAGGATTTACATGGGGCGACCAACTGGACAGTCAACCCTCAAAGGAAAGCCGAGGACTCGGTGGCATTGTGAAAGCCAAATCAATTCAACCGGATGCAGGATGTCTGGATTCTGCTTATGACTGCAGAATCGCCATTGCCATTTATGGCTGCCGCATGTCTCCAGGACATGGTCAGTCGTCCAGGACGCGCGGCCATAATTATTGTTATGTTAATGGAGATTGGGGTTGATTGGGTCGCTCTCTCTCTCTGGCTCTTTGGTCATAAAGCCATCACCATCAGTTGGGATATCGACAAATGTTGTTTGTCCATCGGTTTCCCTGTGTTTGCCCTGCGACTTTGCATAAAAATGGATGAGTTTGAGTTGGGGGGGAAATGGGTAATACTTATATTTATGAAGACTTTCTAAGGAAACCATCAGAAATCAGGGTTTATTATGGGAGTCCTGGATTTTGTGCAAGAAAGAAGTGGGTTTTACTATTGACAAAGCAAACTATATTAAAGTAAATGAAATCTAAGAAAGTGTTCTCTATAAAGAAAGTCAGGAGATATATTTTCTTTATTCCAATTTTATTTATTTTAAAATAGAATTTCTGCAAGTGTTCTGAAATTTCTGTAATTTTAATTTATTCCTCCAATTACTCTCTTATTTTCCTTTTTTAAAAATCCCAAACCTCAGCATCTGATAATGAGAACCATGCCAAATGTCCTTCTTCGCTTAAAAGTGTGGCAAGGATTCCTGTTGCGGCCATTAAGTTCACACCAAACCGGCGACAGGAGGCGTGGCTCGCGCACTCCTTTTTTTACGATGGGGTTTCCCCTCTCCCCTTTTGGTTTACAAAGACCAGATCTGCATCTGAGCCGGGCGTCAGCGGTCCTGATAGGTGTGACATGTCCCCGCGTGATTGATGAAATGTTTGGCCATAAACCCAACAACTGAAAATGGGAGGCTGCCGCTCGGACCGCCAACTAATTTCCACATTTTTCACATTTGCGAAGACAAATTGAGGTGCGAACTTGGGTCGAGGCAATAAAACTGCCGAATATCAAAACAACGAAATCTTTGCAACAGTCGTCCATAAAAAAAAGGAATAGAAAAAGAGTTGAGGGTTGAGGGTTGGGGAGGGAAAACCCCCTTGAAGCGAACTTGAACTGTTGGTGGCAGGCATACAAAATTCACGAATGCCAATTGTTTCCCGATTCTCGTGAAGAGATTCCCAGCGAAATGTCGCATTATGAGAGTCCGGAAAAGGGATGCGGGATGCCACTATAAAAGTCAATATCTGGGACAATAAATTGCGACTCCTTCGATACAGTTCCACTGCTCCGCTTTTGAGTTAGAGTTCGTGGCGAATCGTTGGCCATTTCGAGTTTTCCTCCTTCGGTTTAGTTTTCCATTTCATTTCGTTTTATGCCCGGCTCGCCAAAAGTTGTCAACGGCCATAAACCAGGACCCCCCCACTCCCAGCTTTACAGCAGACATTTCCCCCCGCGCTCTGTGATTTCCATTAGCATAATGCCTGGCTTGGACGATCTGATGCGGACTTTTGATTTCCCTGGCTCTCACTTTCGATTTATTTATTTTGCCGGCCAACGAAATTACATTTTAAAAACTTTTCCCTCTCGTTTGTTTTATTTGTTTCGTTTCTGCGAAGTACAACAAATTTTTATGGCTAATGTATGCGCCGGGGAAATTGATTGGGGATTTTCCCTTCCCCCTCCGCCTCCTTCGAGAGACTTTTTCTGCGCGACCTTGACTGCTGACGAGTTAATTGTTAATCGAGTGCCAATGCCATGTCAGTTGGCGACCTTGGACCAAAGCAGGGGATCCATTATTCCTCCGCGGATCCGAAACTGGTTCAAGAGCACGAAATTGAGGGAGAAAGAGCTGCGAATTTCGAGGCTCTGGCCGAAAATAGAATCAACATCTGGTTTGTATAAAACCGAATGGAAATGCAAAATGGAAATGGATCGTTCGTCGTTCTCCCTACTTCACTGTCCGAAAGAACTCACGCACTGCACAGTCATCCCTGGGATTGATGGCCCCCATGGATACCTGGTACAGTAGAGATTGCACAATGAAGGGCATTCGTTGGCTACGATCCATGTTGCACCATTGGCCTTCAAGTTCGGATTTCATTTGACGAACTCCCATTTTGGGGCAATTCTTGGGGCGATTTTTGAGATAGGATTGCCGGAAGTTATCGAAGGGCGTCTCCTGGAGCTTCACTCCTGCGTGGGCTTGCCAATGGAAACGCAACTTTTCCGTGGACTCGAGAGCCTCCCAGGGGGTTGCACAAGGCTCATGGCAAGTGGCTACCTCGTAGAGAGTCCTGGCACGAAGCTCCATGCGAATTAATTGCTTTGTCGTCGGTAGATCTTCGCTGCAAATGCTTTCCAAAGTAATGGACTTCTTTTTTTGGGGCAACATATTGATGAAAATCTGAGACTCGAATTTCTTGAGATCTTCTTCTGAGTTACAGAGCTGTTCTTCTTTAACTTCATTGATTTCTTTAGGTTCTTGTTTTACTTCATTGATTTCTGCAGAGATTTCTGTACAGGTTTCCTCACAGCTTTCTCCCTCGTCAGGCTCACATTTTAGTTCCCTTTCTTCCTGATCCTCACACAGGTTCAATATGAAATCAATTTGGCTGGATCTTAGATCTGAAAGACGTATCAAACGCGGCTCACAACGTTCTTCGCCATCATAGGTTCTCAAAGGACCAGGATAAGTGTGGCGTATGGTATAGCTAGGACGTACTACCTGAAAATGTTTTCCCTTCTCCTGCTTCAGTAGCTTTTCCTTTGCATTTGAATTTTCAGTAGCTACATTTTCAAAAATTGAGCTTAGCAAAGAATACAAATCGGCAGTAAGTAATCTACATAAAAAGTCCATAATTCAGCAAGAGCTAATTTAATAGAAATTACTTTTGGAATTTTAAATAATAAATAAAAAGGTTTTCCAAGTTTCTGAAGGTTGATTTATGAAATGAGAGTTGCTTGGTTAAGTTATAAAATAAATATATATTAAAAAGGTTAATAAGAAATAAGAATTTTGCCTTTTTCTTATGTAAATATAGTCCAGAGATGCCCCAACATAAGTATTACGAAATCTTTGCTACTTTCCTGGCTATATTTCTGCTCATTTTCCCCCCTGTGATTGCTCTGTCAAAGGAATCCCAATTTCGTCCTGCTTAATTTACTGTTCATGAAAATATATCGCTCCGTATTATAAATGCGAAAATATACTCACTCTCTATGGCCATTTCCACATAAAAGCCAGACTGGGGGGAGGCGGGACTGGGATATGACAGCGTGTATTTTGCTATATTAAAAATGCTGCTGTTTCTGCAAAAAAAAAAAAAAAATATAAAGACAACAAAAATAAGTAAATGATGGCAAAAAAAAGTATTGGAATAGAACGATATAAAAAGAAGAACGTACGTACGCGAAAGGGAAACATTTGGATTTCCACATTTATTCGCTTCTCTCCTCGTTTATTTATGCGGGGCGGAATCGCAATTGGAACATTCATATTCATTCTTCCGATTAAGCAGTTTTCATTTCATGGTCATCGCCAAACGTTCGCCCACAGTCGCCTGCCTCATCGCGAATCATGGCCGAGATAAAATAAAATAAGTGGCCTAAATAAAAGCTGAACGAAAGGCAAGAGCGGCCCAGAGGAAATCTCTCACAGGCACCGCCGAATTGCTGCAATTATTGAAATTAATTTCATTTATTACATCATGAAAATATTTTCCCCTCCTCAGCCTCAGCGAGCAAAATATTTTCGCCACACGCTGTCCTCTTGCAATTAAGGATTGGACATTGACTTGTCTGCGACGGGGCTCTGTGTGCGTAATTTGAAGTTAATAACGTTGAAATAAAATCCCCATTCGATTTGTATCGCCCCCCCTTATTTAGCGGACGAACATTTGCCAATTGTCCAGGCCAAAAACATGACCAGTCACTGAGAGAAAACTAACGTGAAAACTAAGTTAAAAACAAGAAAGAAAAAGAAAGAAACAAATCTGCAACCCAATTTTAAAATTAAAATTTTGTTAAATTAACAATTTAAAAAAAAAATCCAAAATAATTTAGAACATGGTTAAGAAAACAGAAAAAAAAAACCAGCAATGCTTTCCAATTTGAAATTGCTGTATTTTTTGCCAATTTATGATATCTCACATTTGCAATTTGAAATTTCTAATTTCCAAACACGGCCAGATCGATTCTCCTATTAATTCTGATCAAGAATAACGTAAGAAGAATGATGGCGGCACAGCGATGGCGGCACAGCGATGGCCACCATTTCTAGAGATGATAAAACCGCGATAGCCTCTTAGCCTGTCACTTGTTCTAAGCTGCAGTAGATTAATATCGCGGTTTTACCATCTCTAGTAATGATGGCCGCCACACTTCGCTGTGCGCTTAATAATTTCTCATAAAAAATGCTTAAAAGAAAATGTTATTGTAACCGCAAAAAAATATAAATTAAATATTTAACCTTTTTAAATTATATTTAAAACAAAATAAGTTTTTAACGTTTTTCGTTTACGTTTTTCCAGTTCGAATCCTTTTGCAATTCAATTCAATTAATTTGAAGGTAAATGTTAAGACAATCAATAAAATATAAAATAAATATTTCAGCATTCTAAAATATATTTTAAATAAAGTTTAGTCTTTGAAGAGTATTTTTTTAATATCATTAGTCTTGCAAGTTAATTTTCCAGTGCACAAATAGCCAGAAATGGGAGTTGTTTAGCCCTATTGGTGTTCCACCTATAAAGTCTGCACTTAATTGCTATGAATACGCATATTTTTGTTCGATATGTCATCAAATTTTTCATAGAATTTATGAATCACATTTGGAATGAATGTGGACAGCATTCGCTTTAATAATATTTTCTCTCTCATATATGAATAGGCGATAAAGGAGTTGTGCAATCTCTGGAGAGGTTGCCACTCTGCTCAGCATCCCACAAAGGGATTCCCCTGAAGATGAGCTGGCGGAATGGTTTACGACTGCGTCCTAGGTGAGCCGGAGTGCCGTGTTGCGGCTAATGGCGATGCGGCGGCCACAGCTCCCAGAACAATAAAATTCCCATTTAGAAGTCGCGCGAAGCTTTCGCACTCCGCACCGAGAGGGGGGAAAAGTGTGGCGGCAGCAGTTTTCCTCACGCTTACGTGGAAACAATTTTTATGGCATGTCAAAAACCTATTTTAATGCTTTTAATGAAAGCGAATTTTATTGCATTACTTTTCGATTTTACGGCCAGCCAGGAAACCCCAGGAATCCTGAGACGCCGCCAGAGGCGAGGCGTAAAAATGCACTCAACTCAAAATGTTGACAAGATCGTAAAAACAAAAAAAAGTTTCGTGTTTTTCGGGGGAAACAAAACCAAAAACAGGTGACACAGCACAAAACAGAGAAGAAAACGCAAGAAAAATACAGAAAAACAAAAAAAGAAAACTTGCTCTTAACAAAGGCCACTTAAACTGCCAATTGTAGTGAGCTTTTCCTCGTTGCAAAAACAACAGATTTTTCCCTTTTGGCATTTTTGCATAAATTCGAATCTCGCTGGCGACGCTGCGCTACTACCTTTGCCAAATTCATTTGACCAGAAACTTAAGTTATATTTTGGCGCCTAGCCAGGGACTTCCGAAAGCGACATGTTTAGTGGCACGGCAGCGACAAAAGCTTTCAGCCATAAAGGATGCCGGCCGCAGGCAAAGGGTCCTGCACACGTCGCCTGTCGGAGCACTCAATGTCATCCAGCTCTGGGTGGGGGGAGGTCAGGGGAGGGGTAGAAATGCAGTTTCCAGTTCCAGTTTGGCGAAACAATGACATGAGTTTTGGACGCACTTTTGCCCTCCTCCTTTCGGGGACAATCCATATTGCATGCATTAAATATCTCATATATGGTTGGAGCAACTAAATGGATTCGGGGTCGCCAGTATTGACAGGGTCAGTCATGCATTGTTGGCCGGCCAAAAAAAAAAGGAGAAGCGGTCGGGATGTCAACTGCAGGGACAGCTCACAACTTTTGGCCCAGCCTCTGAAGGGGACAACGATTGGGAAAATCTAAAACAATGGCAGAGTCTTTATGTGAACATTTTCTTTACATTAAATGTGAACTGAAAATTAAGCTAAGGAATAATCTTTGGGGGGATCTTCAGAAATTGAGAAGGATATGAAGGATATATGCCAAATAAATACTATTTTACTAGGAGAAACATTTACTTTAAAACTTGTTAAAGAATATATACAAAGAAAAATCATTAAACATATTTTTATGTGATTTTTTAAAGACTAAAAACCAATTACTAAATATTTAGATATTTTTTAACAATTTCTTTGACTTAAGCATTCTTTATTTACACCCCAAAAAAGGAAGCCAAACCAAGCTTTAAGAATCTACATAACTATCTACATTATTTTTCCGTGCTTCCTGCAACTGATTTCAAGAACATTTCGGGGTTGCTACTAAATATATATCATAGTAAATATATAGTAACCCAATCGAAGCTAGATATCTATGGCCTCCTTGGCTGTGTGTGACGAATGCTCCTGTTCCTGCTCCTGCTCCTGCTCCCGCTCCTTCCCCCTGTTCCGAGGGTTGTCATTAGCCGGGATTCGTTTCATAAAAAGCCATGGCAATGGCAGCCACAAGTGACAAAGTTAGAGCACAGAAATTCGTTTCATTGGCCCATAAAAAATAGCGAAAACAAAATGCAAATGAGAAAACGAGATGCGAGGCCGCGAAAAAAAGGTAGAACGCTTTTGCAAGTAATTCCCGTCGCCGGCGAGACCCTTGACATTAGAGGTCCTCGTTCCTTTCAGTCCAAACAGCCCCCCAACCCAACTTCGCATATAATTACAGTTATTTGTGTAGCTAATTAATTGCTAATCAATCATAGGACGAGAGCGAAACGGACCCCGAGACGGACACAATAAAAAGGACGCGCCGTTGTTTGCCTGTCACTAGACCCAAAGGACATCTCAATCCCGTGGACTTCTAAGTATTCACCCATCACGGGGGGAGGGCCAACTTTTGTCCGGAGACAAAAGCCTGGCGAAAACAAAAGCTTAGCGAAAGATTGATCACGGCCAACCGGCGGGCTAGCTGCACCTGTTTGCTTACTCACGGTTATTAGCCAGGACACGCAGGATCCATGAAAGGCCCAGGAAAGAGACGGTGAGCGGTGCCGGGGCATGCAAATGGCCAGCAGCCAAAGTGCACTTGGAAGAATTCCATTAAAATATAAGTAAAAGAGAAAGCAAATAATATTTTGACAATTAAGTAATTGAAATATAAATTAAAGGAAATACTTAAAGTTTTAATAATATATTTTTCTGTTTTCTATATATTTTACTAACAATAAATATGCTTTCCTTAATTGATCATAAATATTCCAACACACAAAGAAGAATATTTTTCCAACTAATTTTAATATTTAATAAAAATAATTTCACATATTTTAAGACCTACTTAAGGCACTAAATTTATCCTGAGTGTATCCCCGGATACTTATAAGCAAAGAAGTGTCAATCCTGGCTTGCTTTTTTGCACCTTTCCAGGATATATTCAAGTGCTAGGTTGAATCCTTCGCCGCCCCCATCTTTCTGGTCCTCTTGTCACTGTCACTCAGAGCTGACGTCAGCGTGTCCTGAGTCCTGGCCTCCTCTCCGCCCGTTATCCCTTGGCCTAGCCTTCATTTCCCTTAGCCTTTCAGTCTCTTGTCTTCTCTTTTTTTTAGCGCACATTTTATTTTACATAATTTGAACATTTAAGACGTGCCTGGGCATAGACAAGCGGCTTTAGTTTTAGTTTATGCAGCCCGACCCAGCCCAAGTCCTGCTCCTGTCCACCCGATCCTGGCTGCTCTCTGCCTGCTCATTTTATTATTAAAAGGCATTCGCATCCTTTACGGCCCAATGAGTTTTATGGGGCCAGGCACTGTCCCCTCTTGGCCTGTCAATCCCGGGGATGTCTTCATCTTTTATTTGGCGCAAATCAGGATGCGGGGCTGAGCGTTTAGTGTCCGCAATTCACATTTGTATTTGTCAAAACTTGCACGTTTGCCGTTTTGCCGTTTTGCTGTTTACTGTTTGCTCCTTTGGCCTGCAGAAATTTTACAGTTAACCCAAATTGTCGGCAATTTGGCCAAGATGCTCTACCGAAAAGGCTCCTCAAACCAGAATTTGCCATTTGATGATCCTTTCAATTCAATTGTTCGACGATGGAAGGAGTCGGCATAAGTGATAGTAAAGAGCATTCATAACGCTCTTGATGGCTCTATATGGAGGCGGATGTACACTAGGAAAATGAGTTTGGAAATTGTTTTAAGTTTTATAATAGTTTAATAAATATTTGTTATAAATAATTAACCAAAGAGCTTTCCATATATTCCCGCTACAGGTTCAGAGGTGATGTCACCACTTGCTCTAGTTTCCCTCCCCTTTTGAAGCCGAAAGGGTGTGGGATTTGACCCTCTGGCAGGAGTCCTTTGTCCTGGCTGATTGGTAATTCGATACAGTTGTTCGATGGCCTTTCGCTTTGTTGTATGCGAATCTTTGGAATCATTTGAAGCGCATCGAGCCAATTGAGGGAAAACTTCAACGCTTTTCCCACTCGAGCAGCATCCATCCCCTGTGCAATTTTTCCTCCCCTCACAATGTCCGATTTTTGCCGGGACTCGTGTCGCTTGTGTCTCTCCTGTCTCCTGTCTCCAGTTGGCACTAATTTTCCTGCTTGTCGCGCCGTGCGAATCGTATAAATAATTTCATTTTATTTTTGTTTTCATTCCATATCAATACTATTTATGGACTAATGGATTTATGGCCGAGACGCACCCGATCATTGTTCGATTGTACATCAATATCATTTTTGTCATCGTCCGTGGCACGTGTGTTGTCGCCGTTTCCGCATGCTTGGGATCAGGCACAGGATCAGGGGGATGCAGCATTAATGTCCATGCAATTATGAATATATATATATAGTGTGGGAACAACAACTGGGACTCTTTGCAGGAGAGATTTCCTGCGCCTTGGCGTCTTCTCCTTATTATTATTCTTTCATTTTGGCAAATTGTTTTCGTTTTATTAAATTTCTTTTCACTTGAACGTCCCTTTCGGTGGCTCGCTCGCCTTTTCGGTTCGGTTTGGTTTTTCGGTTATTATTATTATTATTATTTTTCTATTTCTACGATTGGCCAAGAGAGAAAGGTTTCCATTTCCCTTTGGGCCAACAGCAGCAGTAGGAAACTCCTTTTGGGCTTTTAATAAATGTCCAGCCAGCCAGCAGCTGAAGCCGCTCGTATTTCGTCTGCCAGCAGCTCAAGAAATATGCACAAATTAATTTTCTTTTATTCCGGCAAAGGCAAAATTTAAATCAACCAAGACGAGGGGGGAGCCGGGAGGGGGAAAGGGGACCAAGGAATACGTCATGTCCACTGAAGGAAAAACAAGAAAAGGGTTTCCTTCCCTCCCCCCCAGAACACCCCGGTTGTTTTGGGGGCCCAGAACCCAACTGCTGGCCAAAGTCAAGAAAAGGAACGGGCATATCCTTACAAAGGATAGCACCAGTCTGTTATGAATGCAAATTAAAAGTATACAAATCTAATAAGTTCCATTTAAGTTGCTTTAATTTCACTCGCCCTTGTCTCCGCCTCTGCTTTTTGCATTTGCATTTGGAAATTGTTGCTAATTGTTGAGCTTTTAGACAGCGAATTTTTAATGCAAAGTGCAGCAGCAGCGGCGAGTTCTTTTCAAGACATTTTAATAATATTTCGCAAAAAGGCATTTCCCATTTTACATTTTACATTTTTGCATTCGGGATTCGCTGAATGCATTTGCCGTTCACAAATTGAGAATTAATCAGGGTTGCCTTTCAACTCGTTAGCTGATTTTGGGAACTCTGAAAAAGAATCCATCAAAGAATGCTCTGCCAAATTAGGCATTACTTGTCTTGGCCAAGTTTCCAGTTGGCTTATTTCATACTTCGACCAGCAGTCGAGTCGTAAGGACTGCTCTCTCTTTTTTTTCGTTTTTTATTTTATTTTTATTTTGAAATTTCTTTTCTTTTAATTATTTTAAATTTATTTATTATATTGTTATATATCATGTGTATCCTAGCAAGATCTCTGGCTTGTCCATTTGTGTGGCTTAACAATCTGTGTCTGAAGTTCTTGAAGTTCTGTTTGTTATATCAGTGTTCCTGTTCTGTCAATGTTATTTATTTCACATACCTTTTTTTGTTTAAATTAATTTAATTGATTTTATTTAAATATTCTTAAAATTTTCTGAACAATCTGTCGGTTTTGAACTTCTGGTGTTCTTGAAGTTCTCTTCGTATTTCAGTGTTCTTGTTCTGTCAATATTATTTATTTCACAAATATTATTTCACATATCTTTTTTGTTTTAATAAATTTAATTGATTTTATTTAATTTTCTGAACAATCTGTGTCGGTTCTGAACTTCTGATGTTCTTGAAGTTCTCCTCGTATATCAGTGTTCCTGTTCTGTCAATGTTATTTATTTCACATATATTATTTCACATACATTTTTTTGTTTTAATAAATTTAATTGATTTTATTTAAATATTAAAATTTTCTGAACAATCTGTCGGTTTTGAACTTCTGATGTTCTTGAAGTTCTCTTCGTATATCAGTGTTCCTGTTCTGTCAATGTTATTTATTGCACATATATTATTATACATAAATTTTATTTTTAATTAATTGAATTGATTTTATTTAAATATTCTTAAAATTTTCTGCAAGTCAATTGCATAAATGCAACAAATTTTTCCATTTACTTTACTAAACCAACTAAATTATTCTCTCATAAAATGAACAAAAGACTGCAGTCTAATTTTTATTTTTCACCTTATTTGCCCTACCTTTAATGAGATGCGCCCCCAAAGTATCCTTTGATTGACTAATAAAACGATACGTGAGCTGATTCCAAAAGGCTAACAAAGACTAAAGAAAAAAACTGAATTGGCCACTCGACCAGGACTAAGGCTAGGTAATTCTCGCCTCTCGTTTTTCTGCACCAAAGGTAATTCCCCCGAGAAGGGGGACGACGACGACGACTTGGCCGTATGTGACGCACATATTTAAGCAACTCCTGGACACCCTGGCGCATCCCGTTGTGGAACCAAATCCAAATCCAGCATCCAGATGTCACCCGAGAATTGCGAGGACTGATGGTGATGATGATGATGACGATTTCGATGGCCGTTGATGATGCCAAGGCGGAATAAACTTTGTAAAATGTTGCGACTGGCATAAACAAAGTGGTTGGTGGTGGTGGTGGTGCCCTTGGGCGATTGGAGTTGGGGGTGGTTGGGTGGCTGCCGCCCTCGAAAGGTATTTCGTCCTCACTTCTGACCATATGCTGCCATCGCCCGGGGCTGCTGTAGGTGTAACTGCGTGCGCCATAAACTCGGGGTAATAGACTCTATACTTTGGCCATCCCAAAAAGGGACATACGGGTATACGGTGGCCACACCTTCAAGGAGAAGGCCACCACCTCAGGCCCTGGATTCTGCTGAAATGTGCACAAATTTTCATTGTCGGTCGACAGCCCAAAAAAGCAAATCTCCGTAGATGTCCGCACATTGTCGGGCCTCATACTTTCTTTTATGCACCGAAAGGAAATTCAAGGGCTTTGGTTTTAGGATGCTTTATTAATTTATTTAAATAATAAAATAAATTGCATCATGCTTAGGGGAAATAAATAAATTAACTTCTTATTTTAATGTTAAATTTCAATAAAATTGCAGAACGCAAAAGAAAGTCTGACAAGCAAGTCTGTAAGATCTTTATTTTTGGGGTATCTAACGAAAAAATATTTTAAATTTCTAGCCAAAATATTTAACAAAATTTTACTTTAAATTCTTTGATTTTTTTCAGTGCTGCAAGTGTGTGTGTCCTTTATAGTTTTGTTCATTTCATAAATATGCGTTTTGTCCTTTTTTTTGCAAAGGCAGCCTGCGGCTTTCATAACCGATAGCAGAAGAAGAAGGGAAACGAGGAAAGGAGCTGGGCTCACCTTTTCGGCTATCCTGTCCCTTGGTCCTTGTTTTGCCCATAAGCAGATTCATAATTTGATCCTGGGGTAAATACATTTTATTATGCTTTTATGTGCGAGCCATCTTGGAGTGTCCAACCTTGGGACAGGTTGGCCATGTCCCTGTCCGTGTCCGTGTCCTTTAAGTGCAAACTTATGAATTGGTCAGGGGACATGTGTGGCAGGATAACCTCGTTTGGGGATGTGAAGGATATTGGGGTGGCTCTTTGTTTGCCTTTAATATTTTGCCTATAAACATATTTTTATTTATTTAGGTCGAAAAATACGGCCTTACCTACCACAGCTGCACTTGATGGCCCCAAACGTATCCGCTATATATAGAGTTTATATGGCAATACCCCCTATATATCTTGTGGTACTCGAAGGTATAGCTGGCGGCAGCCAAGCAAATCACTTAACACTTTCACTTCAACGCTAAATTAATTAAAATTTATACTACAGCAGCGGCCAGAGAGCAAAAACAAATAAATTAAGTAGGCGTTAAAATAGTTCATATTTCATCTGGCCTCGCGCGCTCGCTTTTCTGCGGTTTTTCCTTCTCTCATTTCTGTGGAAAAGTCCAATCCCGGCAATGACGACGCCGCCGACGATGTGGCAGGAGAGCCCTCGAGAACAATTGGCCAAGTGCTGACAGGCCATAGCCAAGAGATACAGATACGCGGATAGTTTGTACCGGGCCGTAACACAATGTATCCACAAAGTCAAACTCCGGTCACGCCTCGATGGAAGGCGAGTTTCTGGGGAACCGAATTGCAGTGCATCTGGGGCCCATGATTAATTTCCCGCAGACAGCGACAATGGACCAAATGAGGTAGACAAGCGGGTGCGACAATTAGCCAGAACCGGCCAGCTAATTGGCCAGTAACATAGAGGGCAGAATCGCAACCAAATTCTAGAGAGAATGGGAAACCAAATGCTAAAACATCTGCGTTTAATTGCCATTTTTTTAGAGTTAGTCATAGAAAATTTATATTTCAGATAACTGTTGGCTGAAATACTATTTTGAAACTTTTAAACACAAAATTGATTGGCAAAAATCTTTAGTTTTTAATTTCAATCAACAAAATAAGCTAAAATAATATAAAGAAACATAAATTAACCACAAAAAAACCCAACTAATTGGCTAGAAAAATACAGGAAAAATTCCAAATCCTCCTTGAGAAAAATAAGAAATCCAAGGCGATGGCATCACGTAGCCGCATTCTCCGTATGATTTTGCACTTTCCGTTTTTATTTCACTCCTGGGAGCTTGTTAGCCCGGAAAACGTGAGAACGGAAAGCACAAAGATGAGCTAAGACGATCCGGGATGATGTGTGTTTGCATTTTAGATTGCAGCTCGTGTTGCGTAAGTCAATAAAAATTTCATATTTATTGACCATTAGCACCTAGGGCCCAGCTGAGTTAAGAACATTCGCTGGGGAGCCACAACCACAACCACCTCGAATGTCGAATGTCGACGAATGCGAACAATTCGCGTCGACATCTTGTCTGCATAATTGCAACACACATACTCGCCGGTGCGCTCTGGGAATAGATGCCAGACTATATAGTTGGTGTGCCAGGAGACTGACTGGGAAGACCGAAAGACTGACACTGACGCCAGCATGTCGGACCGCCCTCCTGCCACTCCCACTCTGCGAGCTCTGCGGGCGTCAAACTCCTCGAGAAAGTGGCACCTTTTGGGCCCCACCGCATACTTAGGTGGCGTCAACCTACTTCCTCAGGCTGTGGAGGTTCGATGGAAGGAAAACTAAGTCTTAATATTAAAATTTAGCCCTATAAGCCTTTCCTTTTAGTTAATCACAGGCAGCATTTACTGTACTCTACCCTATTCCCATTCCTTGATCGAAAATAGTTGCCAACACGGCCCACAAATTATTGTCACTATGCGGGCCTTGTCGCCATTGTCACACCTTTGTATTCTCAACTTTTTTTTGCTGCTTTTATTATTTCTTATTTTACTTATTTTATTTTACTTTATTTTTTGGCTTTTATTTTGTGTATTCTGTGGCGCTTTCGACATTCAAGTGGCGCTGCGATAATGCCGATGTGATGTGATGTGACGCCTCGAATCCGCCCGTGATTCGTGATGGGGATGCTGACAGTCACAACGATTGCAGAAAAAGCACACAACAAAATAAACTTAATATTAAATAGTTTATAAACCTAATATATTAAACAATTCTAATCAAAATCATAGCATTTCCATAAGCAAACTGAGAAACAATATGAATTTTGGAGAAACTAAGTTAAAAATGGTTTTTTCATAATATAAAAATAAAAATAAAAGTTATAAATAATGCTGCTCCATTTTATAGGTAACATAACATCCAAAATGATATATAAATAATTTCTTAGTAATTTTCTTCTATATTTAATAACATATTCAAGGCTTGCCTTTTATGAAACATCCTAAATTTGATTGATATTTTGGTTTGATATTCATATTTTAAAAGTATTTTTATTTGTAATAAAAACCAGACATATTTTTGACCAAATATTTTTATTATTTAGAAGAAACCATATATTTTCTTAAACAATTTTCCGCCATTACAATTTATTTAAGCATATAAATATTTTAAATATTTTTCCCCGTGCACAATAGAAACCGCAACAATGCACCTTGCTGCAGAAAGGTGCAAACACTTAATGCCGCATTATTTGGCACATTTCAACGGGACGAAATCGGGGCGAGTTCTAGGTGCGAATTTTCCCCCAAAAGCAAACGACAATTTTCCCCGGCATTTTCCCCCGGGTTTTGGGGAGGAGAGAGTCGGAAACTCGGACACATTGCTCCGAAAGGGGGCGGGGCCAGTCTCGTTGGCGTCGCAGCGTCGGCGAATAAATGAAAAATCATTTCATTTTAATTCATTTTCACTTAAAAATACGCCGTACACTTTTCACGTACACAAATCGAGCGGGATCGTATATAGTACTATATAGCGGATCGACTTGGGAGACGACTATGGGAGGCAGGCAATAAATTAAATTTTCTCTCGGCTGGCGAAAAAGCCAAACGTTGAAAAGCTGAGGAAAATAAAAAAAACTACGCACATTTCCTGGGGAAAACGTGAAAATGCAGCCCTGATCGAAGGCGATTTTTCCGCTCTTCACCGTCTTGCAGCGGCACAAATGAAGCGCGCCGTGTGCCACACTTTTCCAACGAAACGTCGAACGCCAAAATGCGTTTCCAGTTTATTTTCAAAATGTTCAATTTCAATAATTTTTTAATGGCCCCAACGCACGCACGCACGTCTCGGGCGAACTTTATAAAGCACTGTTTTGTACCATATATACCCATCCGATCCGATCCGATCCCAACCCAACCCAACTGAATCGTTTGGCCAATTAGTCGAGATGTTTGCATAAATGCCAGACGCAGACGAGTGCCGGCGGCATATAAAATTTCAAGCTCATCGCGGCCGATGGGCGCCATTGCACAGATCATGATCCAAATGGGATAGATCCATCCAAAAACACCGGGAAAAATGAGGGAATAATAGAAAATCATTAGAGAGGGGAGGGTGTTCTTCAGTTTTTGAGATCATAAATCCTTTTTAAGCAGGATGTAAGGATTGTTTTAGTAAAATATTTGTTTGCCAGCTCAACCTCATCGTAAATATTTGTTGTTTATATTTTCCAGTAATTCAAAACTTGAGCTTGAAGATTAATTAAATATTAAACATATATTAAATCAAATAAATTTACGAATCCATTAATTAAATATTTAAAAAAAATTTTAAGAATTTATACAACTTTTGCTCTTTTTTCCTATTTGTATCTCTGATTTGAGAAGCTTTTAATTATTTACCATAAAATTCTCTATAAAAATCGTATTCAAACTTATCATTTAACCCATAAACTTGGCTAAAATGTAGCTTTCAGTGCAGATTTCTTTCTACGATCGGAATGCGCCTCGATTATTTGTTTGTAGAGGAGCTTCAAAGGAGCGTCTCTCGTTTTTATATTCGGTGTTTTGATGCCTTTTTCCGCTTTTGCTTTGACATCTCAGGGCGACATAAACTATGTATGTAAATTGGGGGCAGAGAAAACACCTTTGTGCTGCTGACACCTATAAAAATGTCCGATCTTTACGATCTCGGGAGGCCCCACCACGTCGAGAGAGGCATATGGCGGAGAGAGCATTATTATACGGTCGGGAGACCACGACTTCCACGAATTCCACGCCGGAAATTATGACCGGCGGACGTACGGAGGTCGGACGGTCGGTCGGTTGGTCGGCCTTTTGAGGCGACAACAATGTTGCCAAACATTAAAATATGAAAATTCACTCAGAAACGTAAACAACAACAACGCCAAGTCGTCTTGACTCGACTCATTCGTGTGTTCTCCATGCATACTACTCCTCCGCTCCCCATTTCGACATAAAATCCCCAGAGACAAACCGAATCGCAGCCGTTGAAAATTGGAAAACTGAAAAACGGAAAAAGTGAAAAACAAAAATGTTGAAAAAACACACAAACAAATACTCGCAAAATCCGTTTGTCCAAGGCGGCAAAACGCTTTACGATCGATCGTTAAATAAATTGGCAAATAAATGTAAATGAGGCATGGTCAAAACAAAAACTTCCCGCACTCTGCCATAGAGATTGCATCCCATCTATTTGGGCGGAACAATCCGTCGGACAGTCGGGCAGGTCAAAAACAGAATTTGGCTCGAACGACGCTGCGGAAATGTGAATTACTGAAAATTACTGAATTTGCATATTGTGCAAAGTGTGGCATAAATCAAAGGCCTCAATGGGTTTCTTTGAAGAATTTGGTCAGTTGATAGATCGGCATGGATTCCAGATGGGGCCAAGGTAGTCATTGTATCTGGTTTATAATTGCTTGAATATTAGATTTTGACAGCAGCAAGGTAGATATGATGGTTTTAGGAAGATATAAATTATATCTTTTAACAATTGAATTATGAGATTCAATTTTAAATCGATCCTAAAGAAGCCGAAAGTCTGCGCTAGTTCTTGTTGGGTTTAATAATTCAACTTATTAGATTTTTAATTTTAACTTTTGACTAAAATAATAAAACCCTGAAAGGAAATATAATGCATGTACTATAAAACAGAACTTAGAATATAAATTTGATAGTAATTACCAATTAATTATAAGAAATATATATGAAATATATTTAAATCAAAAGGATATAAATGATCACAACACCTTTTATTGAGATATCAGTAAACTAACCCTCTGTAATTTTTATTTTCCTCACTTTCAATCTAATTAAAAATCTTTGCCTCAAGATAACCAAGGCTCTCTTAATTAATAATTAAAATTTAACTAAAAATTTTTCGAATCCTGAGAAAGTCTTCCCTAATGTATATATGTTTGTAACTCCCCTGTCAGCAATCAAAAAAGTATAGAAAAAATAAAGCAAGCAAGCATAGATTTCCCCTCAAATATCCCAACCATCGTAGCAGCTGCTCTTCGGCGAAGTTTATCTGCGGCAGTAAATGGGAGGAGCCACTAAACGCATATAGTTGAATATTAATGAACACGATTTTTACTGGCACTTGGCCGCTTTTATCGTCCGCAGCAAGGAGGATAACACGGCTAAGACCATAGCAGAAATCACTGCAGCAATTAAAGTGGATTTATGAAACCGCCACAATGACAGATATACGCAAGGACAAGGAAGCGCGTCTCGATATCGCTGGAGCGCCCGCCAATATTGTATTAAAATTTTTGTTTTCTTCTTTTTTTCTGCCATCATAAAGATTATTATTTTATGGCCAGCACCCCCGCTTTTCCAATAGATATAGCCCATATATAGAGCCACGCGTCGCAGGCAGATTCAAATAAATTTTTAATGCACTCGTTCCGTTTTTGGTCCTGGCGTCGCACTTTTATTATTGATATTTACAGCACCCTCAGAGTGGAGTGAAAGTACATACATATATATCCGTATGCCATATATCGTCATGATGCATTATTCAAGAGGCGCTGACGTCAAGTCAAGGATACGAGCCCACCCCATCGCACGCCTTGCAGTGTTTGGTAATTAATGAAGCCATAAAAACTAAACCCAATTAATTAAAAATGCACACATACACTTGAGTGTTAGGGATCTCGGGGAAAATCGAACATCGAACGTTGAACGCTGAACGTCGAACATCTGAATCGGGCCATGGAAATCGAGCGGTGCCAACTGTAAAATGTCTTTTACGACGCGATCTGCACTTGATGGCCATTACCCATTACCCATTACCCATTATCCCCTGCCCTGTCTGCTGCCAAGTATTTCCCAAGTAAAATGGCGTCGGCCATTGTAAAAGTTTTTATTACAAGACTCGTAAATGTCAAATGTAATTTAAGCAAACATGTGTGCGTGCGAGAGGGTCCTCGAATTAACAGTAACTTGATTGAGCCCTGACCGACCACATTGCCCGGCCTCCATGTTTCTCCAACTCCTACTTCTACTTCTACTTTAGCTTCCCCTCACCATCAGTTTTCCAATATTTTCCTTGGCCAAATGCAACATGTCGTGGCAAACAACTCACTCGGTCTAATCAAAATATTTTTGCGGAGAGACAAAACTAGTCTGAAAGGTGCCAGAGCATTTCCCATGGCACACGAAACAGTTGCCGGCTGTCAAAGACGAGAGGAAAATGCGGAAAATGCAAACTCAAGTGCAGCGGGTAAAAAGCAAAAAAAGAGAAAAAGTCAGGTTGCTGCTAAAGAAAATGTGTGGCATACAAACAGGAACTTGAAATTGAACATACCAAATGAGAAACCATTTTATAAGATATTTTTCAGAGGCCTTCAATACCTGATAGGTAAAATATATACAACTTTTGTTAAAAGTAATATCTTAAGCATGCGGAAAATAGCTAAGAAATTCTATATATTATTTTAAATACAAAAGATTTGTGAGAATCAATTCATTAAATTTTTGCCAACAAGAAAAAGCACTTAAACTCAACACGTCAATGTGAACTGTGGCATGTACTTAGGTTAAAAATTCTATAAAGTGACAAATATGAGTGCGAAATTCATTTAAAAATAATAAATATAATATAAACTAAAAAATAAACTATTCAAATAATTTATTACGAATTTTTATCTGGCTTTTCTAAAGCATTTTCCTCATTTCCTTGCAATGCAACAAGCAAGAAGAAAACTCCCACAATCCCCTTTTCTCACGCTGCGCTTCCCCACTCCTGTGTATGTTTTGGGTCGTAAGCCTGCATATTTAAACATTAATTAAATTAAACTACTAACAACAAAATCATGTAAACAGTGCTCCCCAGGGGACAGACACACACATAAACACTCTCTTTTGGAAAACGCACTCATCGGACACCTTTTCCCAAAAACACGGCTACGCAGAAGGTCACGTGTCGCAGCCGCCCAAATTAAGCATCTCCCTGACTCTCCGGGCGGACAGTCGCGTGTTGATGAGCAGAGAAAACCGTAAATAGTCACATCCCCCAACCCCTTTAGGAAAATGTACTGGAAAACGGGATGAAAATTCGACGTTTAGATACCTCTTTGTGAAAGGAAACATGATCGAGGATTGAAAAGAGATTGAAAAAGGACTTACAAAAAAGGGAGCGAAAGATGGTACTATAAAATAGGGTATAAGTGAGTTTAAACTTCAAAATTAATATATATATTTTTTTATAATTAGTAAGGAGAGTATACCTAAGCATTGGGTAAATTTCCCTAAATAACTTATAATCCTTATAAATATTTAAAACCAATTTTAAATAACAGAAGCTTTCTCTTTCCTCTTTTCAGTTAGATTTGATTATTTTTAACATTTCCAAAATAAACGCTTATTGATAGTTAGCCTTAAATGAATTTAATATTTATTTAAACAAATTTATTATATTTTATTCATTCTGTAAGCCCAATATACCCTTTATATCCATATCCTTACTATTATCAAGCAACACGGCATAAATTTTAAGAAACGTGCGGCATTCGGCATGTGACCTGACCCACCCATTTCTCGTTACCATTTCCCAAGGCCCATTTTCCCATTTCCCTGTGCCCAGCATGACGCCTCTCCGGAGAGCTGTTGATTGCTCAGCTCGATGACAACTATCAGGAGTCTGATTCTCCAGTGGCAGCACCTGCCGCGGACTGGGAATGAACCACAAAAAAAGGGAGAGATCTCGCATCAACCCGCATCTATCAGTGCGTTTTTGTAATCAAAATCGGAAAAAGAAACCCCAGAAAATGTGAAAATAATTTGAATAATTTCCAAAATATTTTCGCACGTGCTTTGCCACCCTTTTGCTGCTCTATTCTGCACCCGAAATGATAATGAGGCCCCTGAAAAATAACCACTTTCTGGCCAAAGGATGGACCAACTGTCGTCGCTATGACGGATATGCATTGACATAGCAAATTAATATTAATTTCTGACACACGCGCCAGTGACACTTTTCCAAGTTTCTGCGTTTCTGAGGCCGGCGAGGCCTGCAGAAAAAATAACACGAAATTATTTTCAAAACATTTATTTTGTCTGCGATTCCCCGGCAAAGGGACAGGGACAGGGCAATGATGATGATGTCTGGGTCTGGGTCTGGTTCTGGGCCTAACTGGCATCCTGTGACAGGACAGGATATCAAGTGAAATGATGCTTGCGTCCGACGGAGCGGCTTGAGTAATTAGTTTGGATTTTGTGGCATTATAAAATCTCCTTTTTCGGGGGCTGCCACGGCTGCTGCTGCTCGGCTGACGCACAAATATTTATTCAAGTGTTAAAGTGTCTGCCGCGCAAAAAGTGTTTTCTTTTGAGCACTCACTCTCCCTTGCCTTTTCCCACTTTTTATTCTTTTTTTTTATATATTTGTTCATTCATTTTATATTTAAAATTTTCATTGGCCTCGCGACAAAGGCCGTCGATCTTTGCTTTCTGTCTGCTGGCCCCCTGAAAACCCCCTCGCCGGCTGCCAGTGTCGTGAAAAATTAGACACCTTATGCATTTAGAGCAAAGACTTTGCATCGAAAAACTTTTCCCAGCGAGGGAAAACATCATTTTCATACACAATCAATCCTTGTAATTGGCCGTTACGCGCTTTCCTCTCGCTGCCTTGGCTTTTTTCTAGTTTTTCCCATGAAAAACGTAGCGCTAAATGAAACTGCAAGACGCGGAAAAAATCTAACAAAAAAAAAAGAAAATAGAAGAAGGAAATGGAAAAGAGCCGCCATTTTTTCCGCGGCCAAAAATCAAAGAGCAGCTCGCTGAGAAAAAGCAAAACTCACGCACAGCAGCAAAGGGAAAATGCCAGAGAAAAGTTTAATTTCACTAATCACAGCAGAGTAATTACGTGGAAAATGAATTTTTTTCGTTGTACTTCCTTGCTGCCGCCGCCAAGGAAGTTCGGCATCCCGGATGTCGGAAAGAAGTCGAAGGAAAGGTACAGGAACGGAACTTCGAGGGCAAACAAATAACTGGCAATTTGTACGTTTTAATTTTTTTTTGGTTTTTTGAAAAAAAATTTTCAATTTTACTTTGCTTATTAATCAAACGAGAGCTGACCGAAGACGAAAGGTTTCGGCTGCAGGGTGAAAATAAATAATAAAAGGTCAGGGAACTTTAGAGCTCAGGATTGAACTTTATCGAGGGGGTTAGCAGGTTTTTCTAGAAAATTTGTAAAACATTAAGATTTTCACTGAAGAAAATATAAAATAGTAAAATATCTTCTTTAAAAAACATAAGAAAATATATTTCCTGCTTCTACAATTTAAAGAGTCTGTAATCCAGAATCTTTTAAATCCTTAGAAAAATAAGAAACATTTTCTAAGTAATTTTTTGTTTAAATTTCTAGACCTCCTTCCAAGTTATTAATCAACCAAAAAGCTGTCATTGAACGAACGCTTCTTGAAGTTGGGCCAAAGAAAAGGTCAGACAACTTGGAGCTGCGGATTGTTAGACACTTTCGAGTGATCCACCGAGTTTGGGGGAGGAGTCCCAGAGTCCATTCAAGAGTGCGGCGATGCTGGAAAAACACTTGTTAGTGCCACGTCTGTGGCACACATGGCTCTCCTCCGGCAAGTTTCCCACATTTTCGTCACCCGCTCGGGACTTGGGGCTCTGCACACATAAATCGCTCGGAAAACTAAACACGCAATTCGAGAGTCTAATAAAGTTGCGCAAACAAATGATGCGGTGGCCCCCGAGAACACCGAAGTGGAGCAGCATCCACCGACAGGCTGCCCCCTCGCCAGAAATCCTCCCTAATGCACCGAGCTGATGCGACAGAGACAGATACAGATACGGATATGGAATAGTGCCTGCCCAGATACAGATACATTCTGCCACTTCCCCTTCAATAAGTAGACTGTTTCTTTTTTTTTTTTTTTAATTGCACCGAGAGGCAAAGTGTTAAAGAGTTTATGTGCAACATTTACGGGGATGGAGGAGGGAGGGAGGTGGGGCCAGTCCTCCTCCATTTCCCAGACACACTCACACAATTATAAATGCAATAAAATACTTTTCAAGCGAAACTCATAAATTTCCAAAAGCGAACGAACGAAGTGGCGACACCCAGAGGAAAATAAAGAAGAGCCCACGACTCCCTTTTTGGAGACACGAAAGGGAATAGCCCTAGCTCTGGGATCCCCCTTAGTCCCTGCCGTGAGAAAGCCAGGAGAAGGAGCCAGCAGATCACCCCTTTTTCGGAGCTTAGAGTCAAGAGTTAATCACACCAGATGTTAATGGGTTTTATGGAGCTGTTTACTAATACGTCCGAGTTGCTTAGCTCTGGGAGCTCGGAGAAGGTGACATCATCATCGTTAATGCACTGAGGGAAAATTAGGGATTAATCTGAAGGGATTTCAAGTCAATCAAACTTAAGGGAAATCTCGAAAAGGTTTAGTTGTAATAATTTCTTAGGTCTTTAAAAAATATAGGAGATTTCTTGGGACATTTCATGTCAATGAAAGGAAAGTAAAGGAAATCATGAAAAGATTTGGTTATATTAAAAGTTTAAGTCTTTAAAAATTAAGCTTATGGTTTAGGAAATGTGAGGGAATGACAAAATATAGTAATATAATCTTGAATTGCATTAAAGAAGTACTAAAAATACTCAGGAAAACCTCTAAAACTTTAAGAAATATCAAATTATTCTACCTAATTTTTTCAGCTCAAAATCTTAAAGAGTTTTTTGAATTTAATATTTTTTTACAGTGTTCCAAAATGAGTTTAAATTGTTTATTTGTTTTTAGCACTGTTGAATGATTTGTGTGAGGGACAAAAACAAAGTATGGCAATTTCAGTTTTTGGCTGTCTCGGCAAACATATCCCATATCCGTACTCGTATCTCTGTATCTGCATCTGTGGCAGCCGTGATCTGTGATGATAATTATCCATTGAATCGCAACTAATCTCCCGGGAAAGCCGCTCCGTCTGAGTGTAAGTAGTGCAATCAATTACTGGCCACAATTGCCGGCATTGCACATGCCGCACCGACATCTCTCCCTTTGCCACATGATGATGAGTATCCAAAAATAAAACCCAGCAGCTAAAGCAGCAGCAGCAGCAGCTGAGGAGAAGCGGAACCACTCCTCCTCGCACAGTCCAGTTCAATGTGGTTCGCTGTGCCTTTGCGCACATGGAAAATAAATTGCCAAACAAATATCAACATGACAAATTGATAAATTCATGTTATTATTCCACTGATGGTGCTCTCGGCGGCTGTGTGGCTGTCTTGAATTTAGTTTTTAGTTCCTATTCACACATTAACCAAATGAAAATTCGGTGTTGACGCATTTGTTTTACTTCACCCACTCTCCCCGGAAAAAGGCGACAAATGAGCCAGGCGGCCGGCAGCTGACATCGAAGAATAAAGAAACGACAAGTACCCTGGGCCTAGGAGCTGCAAAGAAATGGAAATGGAGACATTGAGCACGTTGCGGCATTTGTCAACGATTTCCATATGGCGAAGCAGAAGCAGCAGCAGCAGCACATCTCTTCTATTGGAATTTTAATGATGCGCGAAATGTTAATTTTTCATCTTGATCGCCACCGATTCCGCTCCGTGTCCGCTTCGAGTTCCGTCAGTTCCCTCAGTTTCATTCCCAGCCACTTAATGAGCCGGCAGCTGAGTCATCCGCGCTGGCTTTCAATTAACGTTGACCACCTCAATTGAGGCACGTCGCCGCTGCAAGCACTGAGAGAAATTAACTTAACCAAGCTTAGAAATTGGTAATAAATTCTGGAGTGATTTGAGCCAAGATGGACTTTTCCAGGATTAAGAACAGCATTTTTAGCTTGGTTTAAAAAATTGTAGATGCTCTGCTCTTTATTTTATAAAATTTTAAAGCCATAATTTTTATAAATTGCATAAATAATAAGTACTACAAACTATAGGTAAGCACTCCCCATAGTTATTCATAAATTTTCATACAACCTTTTCTTGAGATCTTTATGAATTTTCTTAATAATTTATTTAAGGAAAACTTCTACAAAATATAGGTAAGAATTTGGTAAAACTCTTCACCATTTTTCCCAATAATATCCTAATAAAATCCCCACCATTTCCCCCAGTGCACACTACTCCCCTTTATATTGGCCAATTAAGGAACATATCGCTTCTCATTCTCCTCGAACTTCATATCGGCAGTTGGCCCAAGATGTGGGCGCATTCCGCAATTCCCATTCCTCCTGTGCAGGGTGGTGCATCGGGGAGGCCTGAGAGACTTGGCCATATATACTCGGTAATTCCTGCTAATTGAACCGAATGGCTAGAGGAGATATTAAGTTACACCCCCGAGGCGAGGTGAGGTGCCATGAGGGAGAACGCCACAACACCAGCAGCTTTCGAGGGTCGCGTGTTTAATAATAATTTCTTTGGAATATGTTTATGGTAAGCCGTGGTCTAATTAAAATCAATTGCCTTAATTGAAAGTCCAACAGAGCCTGCTCCGCCCTTTAGTTACGTTTCGCTGGCTGCTATTCTTTTTCTGTTGGAATTTTATTTTTTTTCCTTCTATATCGACACATGAAGGTAGCAATTTGATCGCCGGCATTATTTATGGGCCCCGCCGAAAGTTTGTTTCTCGGAGCGGGCACCATAAATCAGCATCACTGAGAGTATCAAATTGGAATAAATCTACAACTGGCCGATACAAAGAACTATAAATGGCTTGCATGTTAATTTTTCAAAAATGCCGCGACAGTTTGCTGCTGGTAATTGCGAACTTGGCAAGTGCCATATATTATATTATTTTGGCCAAAAACACTTGATATATGGCCACGAAGCCCCATGATAAATCTCAGACGATGTAGTTCTGTGTGGGCTTTCTTCTGGTCTTGGCCAGCATGTCGCCAGTGGACTCATGATTCCTTGTTAGCCTTATCTTGGCCCAAACAATTCATATAGAAAAGAAAATGTAATCCTGGCAATGCAATTTTGCAAGCCTTTCTGTAGATTTTCGATGACTTCTCTCTGCCAATTGTCTTGCATCGTAAATTATGTAAATTGTTTTGAGAATACACTCAGTTGGCAGTTTAATTAGCTTCCATAATTCTGGCAGAGTGGGTGGCATTTGTCATTTCTTATTGTTTGAAATAGTTCAAGGGATGTCTTAAAAAAATAAAGGATTGAAAAAAAAAGGAATTCTAAATAATCAACAAAATTCTATTAGAAATAAGGGAGATCTTTCCTTGAAACTTCCCTTTTTTTATTATTTGAAAACTCTCTTGAAATAAATCTCTTTAAAACATTTAAAATATGTAAATTTCTATCTAAACAAATAAACAATAACTTCATATTTTAACCCACCCATAAAAAGACAAAAAATATATACACATATTTATTTGCTTATCCTACACTTAATATTTCATCGCGAACTTCAACCTCAATTATGAAAATGAAAGCGAAGCGCGACCGTATCTCCTCCCTTAAATAAGTTGAAACTCCACCCCATGTAGACTGTTTTCGTGGACAAAAAACCCGCCGAACATACCTCAATTCGGGCATTTTAAAATGGTTCAACGCACTTACTGGTTTGAGCGACGAGAATGTGCACATAACACTAAATGGGTTCACTTTCCTGCTACCCGCAGGACCATCTATCCATATGTGGAGAATGTATGGCAGCAGCAGGGAAGAAAAAAGGAAAACAAATTTCAATTTAGCTTAAAGATTTTGCACATAAAATTTGTAACACTCAATTAGTTTAAACGACAACGAAAAATGTTGCCAGACCGAGACATAACAACAATAGAGCTATATGGGAATATATAGCTACCCTTCGCCCGCTCCTTGGACTCTTTTTCCAGGAGGTCCTGAGCAGCAAATCGCATAAATGCGGCGACGTATGAATTTCGTTTAATATGATTAGTGAGCGGTCTTCGCATCCACACCCCCCTGGGGTACACCCTTAATAAGTATGTGAGGTACATAGAGTACTATACAAGTGCACTAATGGAGTTAACCCTCCATAAGTATATTGGCTCATAAAGATATTTACGCTGCATACTTGCGGGCGCTATGGCATAAATCAACCCAAGCGAGTCATTATAATGAGCTTGGAATATAGGAAAAGACAAAATTTAAGGAATTTCTAAGATATATAAATGATATAAAGAGGTATTTATTAGGGGAAAGTGATAGGAAGAGTGTCTAATAAATTTTATTTATGAAAAATAAAGAGAAGTTCCTAAAAATTGATACAGGAACTATTATTTACAGCGAGGGAGCGTGTAAATCTCAGTGAGAATATTATTTAAAATATTTTTTAAATACTCTAAAAGTATATTTCTTTAATACAATTTCTTTCTACAAGTGAGATATGTTTATAAACTTGAAGAAAAAATATATAAAAAATACTTGGAAGGGGTAAAGATTTATTTATAATTTCAAACATAATTTCTAACATAAAATTCCATAGAAAATAAATAGAAAACAAACCCCTAAACACCCCAGATTTTCCTTGAGTGTACTCAAGGTGGTGGTGGTTCGACTCCGCCTCGAAATCAATTTAATTTCGCTAATGTTGTGTAATGCTAAAATCGTTTACGCTTCTATGCTACTCAAGTGGGATTCCCCGATTAGAAACAAATGCTATATTCGAGGCTGCTTAAGAGAATACAAAAAAAAAACACACAGAAAAGAGGGCAATGATGATGATACTGCAACCACCCAATCCCTTATACTCCCCCACAGAAATCCCAGCTGGTCGAGGTGGGTCAGTCAGTCAATCACCAGGACCAAATCTTTATTAATTCTGATCGATGAGCCAAGCTCCGCAGTTGCAACAATCAAATGATTGAGCGCTTACAACAAAAGCTCTCTGGAGAAGGAATGGGACCCTTAGCTCATACAAATTCGACAGCTGAAAGCATTTCCGCTTCCGTTTGCTTGTCCCTGTGTTTGTCCATACATCTTTCTGGGTTTTGTCTTTTGCTCTTTGGATCCATACCCCTCCTCCTACTACCGTATTCCACCTCTGCCATGTAGCCAGTGTCCATCGATGATGCAATGAAGCGCGTTTATTTGCTGCTCGTAATTTATTTACTGCCCAAACTCCGTGCACTTCGATGCCATTCGAATGGAACCCTTCGAATGTCTCTCCTTTGTGGGACCCATTCTCCACTGCAACTTGTTAGTTAAATATTGCCAGAAGCTGCAAATCTTCTAGCTAAAGGCACTGGGAGAAAATCTCTTTAAAAAACATAGAATTTGTGAACAAATTTACCATTCATGTAGCTTAATTTTTGTTTGAATGAAATGTTTTTAACAATTCAAGTTAATTTTCCAATGTGCTTAGAGATTTTATTTCATAAATAAACATTTTTGCTTCTTTTTTCGTCCAATTTCTTCTTAAATTTGCATCATTTAATTCTTTTACTAATCCCTATTAATACTTACTAGTTATTATTTATTATTTTCAGATGAATAAAGGCTTTATTTTTTCCCCTGTACTCCCTCCTCTGAGTGATAAATTAATCGCTACATCAGTTTTTAATTCCGTGTTGCTGGCGATTTATCTTGGACCCCCAGTGGAGCAAGGTTTTCCATAGAGAGAAACAGAGAATAAACCGAATGCAGGCCAGGATTGGATCTAACCCACTCCCAATGGCTGTGGCCAAAACACAACCTTTACTCCTTCCCCAGAGACAGGCACTGTTTAAAATGATGTATGGCACAAATTTTGACAAATGTACAAAAATGAGTCATGAGTTCGCGGGGCAAACACAAGGCATTTGATGTACATGTTGCTGCTGCTGCTGCTGTTGCTGCTGCTGCTCCTACTGTTGCTTGGCTGCACTATTTACTGTTGACTTTTTCATGTACTGGCTGCTATCCATAAAACAAACACAAACTGGCGGCGAAGATGGCGCTGCTGCTGCTTACACATGTTTTTTGCAAAAATATGGAGGGGCACAAAAGGGGGTTAAGGGGGCATAAGACAGGCGGCAAACAGGCGCCATAATTAATCATTTATGGTTTACCTTAACTCCAGACGCACAGCAGCAGACTTTATGCAGAGTTTTTGTATAAAGAAGGGTTGGCTTTGAGTTTTAATTTAGCAATTTTGTATCTTCCTTTCTCAGATTTAAAGATAATAATTTTCCCAGAATTTAAGAATCAACTTGAAATATTTTTTCTAAGTAACCTTTGTAAACCATTAACTTAAAGCAAAACCCCATCTAGTTACCTTTCCATCTAGTGTCAGTTGGCTGTCAAGAGACGACTAAATTATCTTTCCTTCGAAAAACCAGTCTCACGTCTCGTGTAGACTTATTAACAGCGTCTGGAAAAACGATTTCCGGACTTTTCGGTTAGCGTGTTCGGTGGTATTCTGCGTGTGCGGCTTCAAGTCTTGAGAGGTACGACGAGTGGTTCGGGATACGGGCACAAGGACTATGGCCAATCGCTCCAGCCAGCAAGATCGCGAGTTCAACAATGATGGCGAACACATGAATCGCGACTATAATCGTAATCGAGACAATCGGGACAATAGGGACAATAACGGTCGTGGCAATTTCAGGGACTTTCGTAATCGCGATAGAAACCGCGACCAACCTCGCCAGGTGCCCACGGAGCCACCCTTCAATGCCTATGTGGGTAATCTGCCCAAGGGCCTTGTTCAGGGCGATGTGATGAAGATTTTCTCTGATTTCGAGGTGAAGAATGTGCGCCTCATCAAGGATCGCGAGACGGACGAGTTCAAGGGCTATGGCTATGTGGAATTTGAGACATTGACACAGCTGAAGAGGGCTCTCTCCTGCAATGGTCGCATCAAGTTGGATAACTTTTCGGCTCCGCTGCGCATAGATATAGCGGATCATCGCCGCACGCTGCCAGGTGCCGGCGGAGGCGGACCTGGCGGATCTCAGGGCATGGGCGGCAGAGGAGGAGGCGGCGGCGGTGGTGGTGGTGCTGGCGGAGGAGGAACCTACCAACAGCGACGCAATTATCGTCGAGATGACAGCGTTGGTTCCCAACAATATCGCCGGCGCAGCAATAGCAACCATCAGCTGTCCCGCAGCAGTCCCACCCAGAGCTCCATGTCCTTTGGCAGCACTCGTGATATACGTGGCAGCTACAACAATCGCGGCGGAGGAGGAGGAGGCGGTGGCAATCGCTACCAAGGCGGCAATCCACGCAGCTCCAATTTCGATGAGCAGCAGTCGGGTAGCGGTTACCAGCGTACTCGTAACTTTAATTTTAATCGGTAAGCTTACTAAAATAAATCAATTTAAACTTTATAATGTTAATTCTTGGAAACTTTAGCGGCAACACTCTTGATGGCGGTGGCAGCCAGCGGCAGCGCAACTTCAATGGCGGTGGAAATGCAGAAAATGGAAATGGAAACTACAACAACTTTGTGCAGAATCGAAATCGGGATCGCCGCGGTCATTATAATCCGAATAATGCAGGAACTTCTGGCTACCGCAGCAACATGAACTTGCCAGGCGAATTTGGTCGCGATCGAAGAACCGATTCAGGACAAGGATCTGGTTCATCGACAGGACCAGCTTCAAACAATCCTTATGGCGCTTTAGATGAAGATGATCGTCCGAAATTGATACTCAAGCCCCGAACCGTAACTGCTCCGATCAATGCCTTGGCCGAGACCAAGCAGGCGGCACTGATCTTTGGCAAGGCCAAGCCCCGAGAGGATAATGCCAGTCCTCTATCCTCGCCGCGTGACAACGAAAATGTCCCCGGATGCTCTAGCAGCGGTGCTGGTCCTTCCTTTCGGGGAAATGGTGCCAATGCCGAGGATAGCAGCGACTAAAGTTCCATTCGAGGAAGAATCACGGACCGCTGATATTTTCATGAATTTTAATTAATTTACAATTTTCCGTGGATTTTTCAGTATTTATACAAATTACGTATTTGTAGGTCCAAATCTGCATTTGTGCTAGGTCGGATACACTTCATATTGATGCTAATGATAGCTTACAACAACAAAAAAAATTCCAAATTTTTTAACTTGGTTAGAAGCAATTAATGTCCCATTAACGATTAACGACGATATGCGCATCATTTCCTTGTAAATCTTTAATAATAATAATAATTAAAAAAAAGAATACATACAGTATTTTAAGGAAGCTAACACAAACCTTGGAAAAATCCGAAAATAACTTTCTTAATATTTTCTTTTTATCTTAAAAAGGTTTTTCAAAACTTTTTAATTTCTTAATTTTTAATAATTTGTTTAGCTAATCGGAAAAAGTAATTTCCTTTCAATAACAATTCCCTGGAAACAAGCAAAGGTTATTTACCTAATTAAACAGATATCGGCTAGCTATGATAACCATAAAAATTCACTGCCTTCGCTTTAGAATTGCCATAAATCGCAAAAGTTAATGCTCGGTGACAAAATTGGGGGACAGGACGATACCACTCACCTCCGGCGAAAAGGACACTGGCAGCGGCATTAACTAGTCAGCTCGAACTAATTGAATTGAACGAGAGATTAAAGAATTTTACGCCGAAATGAAGACGTTGGCAGTGAAGCGAGGCGGAAGCGGTATAGAGAGTGTCCGGGAGTCCAGAGTCCGGACACTTGTCCGGGTATTTATGGGCCAAGATTTACGAGCCACAACAAGAAGTCGCGGCGGCGGGCACTTACTGCCGGTCGGTCAGCCTGGCATCCTTCAATGGAGCACCGCTCTTCCTGGCTTGTACAGGCAAATTGGCTTAATTTCTTTTTAATTTGCTGCCGGGTTTTCCCTGCCTTTTGTCCCTTCTCAGGAGCTAGCGAAGCTCTCTCGAAATTCAATTTGAAAAAGTGGCCCGGTCACCGGAAAATGGAAAAATACGGTCGAGAGGTGAATAGCCACGCCTCTGTTTCCATTTAAATTTTCTTAGCCGATGATATAGGGGAACCCCCGGCCGAAAAAGCCAATTTACGCACGAACATTTTTTCAATTTACGCGACTGAAACCGCAGTGGAAACCGGCGACCCCCTCTAATTTTCCCCCTGCACTTTATAGAAATCCCGCGGAAAATTCACGGCATTAAAGGACTTTTCTTTTCTTTTTACTCCCATTTCGTTATTCCTTTTGAAGTTCGCCCACTGGCCGCGAATTTTATTTGCCTTTTTCCGTCCGGCCGCCCGGGTTTTCCCGGTCTTTTCGCGCCGGACTTTTCCCGTTAATGTGTCACACGCACTTTATAAGCAATTGTTGTTCGGAGGGATGTGGATGTGGATGGCGTCTGGAAAAGTTGACGACGCCGTCGACGCCCATGGCGCAATTATTATGATTATTAGGTACAGCTGCACTTGGCCAGCTTTGGATGAGGGGGCAGATCCTCCCAGAGGGCGGCTGCCACTTATAAACAAAAAAAAAAGAATTGTAATTTACCTTGGAATTAAGGGAACACGGAGAAAAAACGAGGTAAATGTATAAATGCATGGAAATGTTATATGAAACTGTAAGCCTTTTATGATATTTATTACAAACTTCTAACTTCTTCGTTCAAACTTCTTAGAAAATATTAAAATAATATTTTTATATACTTAAAAATTAAATAGTAAAACTCAGTTTTTTAACTAACTAAAAAAATTAAAATAAAAACAAGGCAAAATACACCATTTTTCAAGCGAAAAACAATGAAAATTAATGCGTTTTTTCATCAATTTATATTTCTTTTAAAGATTAAACATATTTCATATTTAATTATTATATATTTCCTTTTAACTTAATTTTTCAAACCCCAAAATATTTCTCTCACTGCCTAAGAAACTTTGGCCTTTGCTTTTGTTGTTGTTGTTCATTAGGGTGGACCTGAACCGTCACCCGCCTTGGCCTGTTCGGGATGCTGTGCATCGCCTTGGGGGTCACGCGTTAATAATCGCGCTGAATGACTTCATAATGAAAATATTAAAGGTGTTTGTTGGTGCTATTTCTGCTGCTGTTGTTGTTGCTAGCCGGCGGCCAGGATCAGGATACGTATATACACACTTATATACGGAACGCCCGCAGGACTTGCTAGCACAAAAGGCGCAAAGTTTATGTTTATGTCATGCGCTCAAATAAGGCCAAAAGGGTGTGGGGTCCTTCTCTGGATATAATTTAATAATAATGCTCCCTTTTTTTTCATTAAATATAAGTGCAACGGGGGTGGGGAGAAGGAGTGGTAGGAACATCAAGTGGCAGGTTGAAAGGAGCCAAGAGAAGTGAAGTGAAATAAAAGAAAAGAAAATGGTGCATTCAGGGAAAGTCTTTGGAAAAGGTGTTAAAGGTTAATCAAAAATATAGAAATAAAGAAAATATAGAAAACAAAGTAAAGAAAGCTTTAAAAAATAAATAGAAATATATTTAATTTCCTTTTACGTTCTTTAATCTATAGTTTTTTAGACTTTCCTTAAGAAAATATGTAAGTAAATCAAATTAATTAAGGAAACACATTTTTCTATGAAAGGAAACCAGTTAAAAATCGAATAAATTATAAAATCTACTTACAAACAAACCCTAACTATTCCCCACTTAAATTCTTCATCAAAAAACTATTTTAAATTTAAAATCCAAGCAAGAAATCTACACATTAAAAGCAAAGTCACTTTGGCATTCAAGGCCAATAGTCAATATTTGGGATATCAGCAATCAAATCGTGTTTGCGCTTTCAACGGGCGACCCCCAAAGAAACAATTAAAGCTGGCCAGGACAAGGGAACACACACAGGACACAGGACACAGGACACAGGACATTGGAGTTCAGAAGCAGACACAAACCCGAGGGCCAAAAGTAATATTTTAAATGTAGTTCGGGCTAATTGTCATGCCATCGACGGCGTCTTATCAGACCGGCAGCAAAACAATTTGGCCAAAATTTATGCAATACCAAGGAGCCGAGGAGGAGGACGAGATCCCAAGGGGCACAGGCAGGACACAGGATGCCGAGATACACAGATAAGCTGGGACATATTAAGTCAAAAATGCTGCCTGCCATTAAAATGCTAGCATTTGCAAGTTTATCTGCGACTCTGAGTTGTATCGACAGGACACTGGACACTGGACACAACAGGACTTTGGACACACCGAAAAGTAAGCAAGGAGGTGAGCGGAAATCTAACGAACGGAACAGTGGAGTCCATTAAAAAGGACTAAATGGCAATTAAGCATTTGGGCAAGGAGTCACAGGCTGGGGCAATTAAGCCTCTTCCCCTCCTGCTGCTTACTTTTGCTTTTCGGCCAAGGACACTGGGCAATTAAGCCATACCAAAGTTGACCGGCCCAATCCCTTGGTGGCTCTCCACCACCAGCAGGACCTCTTATCCTTTTCACCTATCTCTGTCACTGAGTTGGAGGAAAACTTAAATGAGTTTCCGAGGGGAGCACTTTGAATGAGGCCCCTGCCGTGGCTGCAACTTTGATTGGCTGGCCGCTTGACTGCGCCGGAGATTTATCTCGAAACCCCGATTGCACATAAATCCCGAGGAGGTTCCTGCGCGCTCCTATGCTCCTATTGAAGAATACCTAAACCTAGCCATAAAAATATTTGAAATACCCGAAACATGCACATGTGGAGGAGGAGCGACATCTTCGACATGCTCGTTTAAAATAATTTATTGCACTGACTTGACACCCATTGCCATCCGGCGACCGCCGCCGCCACCGGCTTCCAAGTATTCCGAAAGGCAACAAGATAAATTGCGCAAATAGGAAAAATGCTCTAATTAAAATTATGCACAAATATTCGGGATTTCCTAACGCTCCGTCCACATTCATCCGTCGATGGGGTGCCAATTAAAATTGATTGGAAATTCCGGAATGGAATTCCTGGCATTCCTACGGCACGTGGGCGACTTTCTATTTCTAGATCTGAATACAAAAGCAGCTGTCGTCCTTATCCTTTCGTTCGGAATTAGCATGCTGCAGGCTGCTTTTGAAGTCCTCGAGATAGGACCAACCTACACATCCTGACCATTCCGCTCGACTAACTTTTGAAATGTTTCAATAAAAAATAAAGGAGAAATCTCAATTAACACTCTTGTTCAAGAAATGCAGGCAGATGGCTAAATGCATGCATTTAAGGGGCATCCCCCGGCCCACGCTAATGTAGCAAATAAAACGGTCACCTTAATGGATTCCTGTTACGCGGTCTGGCTCCGAATTGGACAGAAGGTGGCTGGAAACAGGCTACTCTGCCAGTCAGTCGCCATGCTGCGCTGGCGATTGTCCTTGAATCACCGCCGTTTGCCACTTAATCCAATAGCGCACATGTCGAGTCCTAACAAAAGGACCTTCGCCCATCCATCCCATCCCTCGGCCACCTTAAGCGGCTTTCACCTTGACGTTGCCACCACCAACAAGGGCAACAAAATCAACACCACCGCGGATCCAGAGGCAACTTTGAGCCTCGACTTGATTTTCGCACTAGTTTACACGGAGAAATATATTTTGAAGGACGTTTTGAAGCTGATTTTATAATATTTTAGTGTATTTTTTAAAAAAGAAAGATATTTGGAAGCTTATCGAGCTCTTTTATGGATGTTTCTGTTATTATAAATATATTTATCAGATATTTTTGTGGCTGTGTGCCCCTAAAATGTCCTTTAAAATACTCAAAAATATTTTTAATTTCATTTTAAAACCTTTTCTATTATTTTTCCCAGTGTAATTTCCACATATAACCAAATCCAAGCACTAATAGGGGGAGTCCTGAGTCCTGAGGGTTGTGCAGGACCAACAACTGTTGTGAAAAATCGGAACGTGTAGTTCGTTGCTTTCCAGGACTTATCACACACACGCACGACCGCACCAATGCACCACCCAAAAGAGGGGAACCACCATATAATGAACCCATGGACCACTGTGCCACCTTCAGCTGATTTCTGGGTGACGCATTACGATGATGTATTAGCAATGGAATTAAAATTAAAAGCGCTCAGCAAATTTGATAAGCCCGAGATCAGGTTGCCGTTGCCCCTTTAATGAAGTCTTTGTTACAGTACAGAGTGTACCGAGTATAGTGCCTAATTAATCCCCCAGAAGAGAACTTGGGCAACATCTGGGCTCTGTTCTGTGACTGACATTAACTAAAGACCGCCGCCACTTGAGAGGCAAAATACGAAATACGAAATACAAATTCAGCCGAATTTCAAATTGGGACTGACAAGCGCGAACGGAGGAGAATACGAAAAACACATTTTCGGGCACCCCGAAAATGAAAGATCATTCAGCTGTCAGAATCATTAAGAAATGTGAAATCGTTTAAATATGCTACTCCACCGCCAGACGTTCTTCTCAGAGGTTCCATAATTTTTCTTCAGCCCCTTAAACCGAGCTTTTTTTTTCTCTGGCTCCAAAATGAGGGGATTGAAAATGGGTTGAAGGTGGAATGGGTAAGGCGCCGAATTAAAACACATGGAGATTCGAGTTTTAAAGTGAGTCTGACACATGGAAAGTATAGACTGAACATTACACTCATCATAGGGACTGCTTTCAAATGTTTTAAAAGAATGCTTTAATATTTAAATTTATTAATTTAGAAAAATTAAAACATGACTCCATTTTACCCATATTTCTAACATTTCAAAGTATTTCCTTTATTTTATGCTTATAACTCTTCTCAACAAACCTACTTTGTAAACACTTTCCCAATGAGTTCAACTTGCCTTTCCCCACCAAAAAATCATTTAGACTTCCTGCCCAAGAGGTAAATATTCAGATTTTGTAAAAAATTAATGCCTGTCTTTCACATTTTTGGCTTCCGCTCCAAACGGAACCATTCCGTTTTCAATTTCGCTCCCCAAAAAAAAAAAATCCATCCTCAATGCTGGCCAACGGCACACGTTTGGCAGTGCAAAACATTTTTATTACGAATTCGTGAGTTTCGCTGCAAATAGCAGCTCGCCCAATGGGAAATATATAGTCGGGCTGGGAGATATATGTCTAGTTTTACACTATTATGCACGGAATCGCGAAGCGCGGGGCTCAGGCAATAAAAATACCCGAGCATATCAGGAACCGAGTCGAAGATGATGGGGAATATAATTTCTAAGGCAGCTGAGCAGCTGCCTTCGGAATCGTGTGCCATTCGACACGCCCCCAATTGTCGATTGTCTTACGTTCTCACAGATACAAAATGCACAAATACATGGAAGGAAGTGCACTGAAGAAAATATGTTTTATTAATTTTTGGAAGTAAAAGAAGTTTTCTTTATTTAAGGAATTGATAATTGCTACTCTCTGTGGGGATTATGTTTATGAATTATATTAAATAAATATTTTAAAATATTATTAATGGTTTAATAATTAATTTAAATTATATAAAAAGCATCCATTTTGCACTTTCCTGTGAATGAAGTATTAAGAATGGCACCTTTCTGTAAATATAGTAATCAAGATTTTATCAAATTCTCTTTCCACATTTTTTTTCCAATTTGTATCATCCAAATAAAATATATATTTTCATCATAATCACAACCACATTCCTATTTTTTCAAGTGCAAAAAGGAGAATTCAAATTTCGGTGCGTTCATTGAAATATGAACGATGAGCCGGCGATAAAAGTGGACGCCAGGGACTGGGGGGGCGACTAGGAAAATTTTCATATAAAGTACCTTTTGTTGGCATTTTAATGGTGCGCTTTATGGAAGGATTAAGCACATAAACTTGTCAATAACTCGAGTGCCGCACACACACAACGCTCTCGAGTCCTCTGACTCCAGTGACTCCGCTCCAATCCAATAATGTCACCGCACTTTGACTAAGAAACCCGAACGAAGTCGCCGCGGGGACAAGCGATTTTATTTATGAGCTCAACATTAAATTGTTGCCGCATATGTCGAGGTCTTTGTACTGGGGGATGGGGGAATGGGGGTGCTGGCGACTTATTAAAAACAATCGAGGACAAAACACCAGAAACATCACCACCGAGCACATTATTGATAAACACACGGATCTCGGATGGCAGGAGAGGATTGGGATAATGGATTGATGGGGTGAAGCGAAAATTCTCATAATATTAAGTGAGAGATGATAACGAAGATGCTTACTTTTATAGGTATTGCGTTAAACTAGATGTGAAGGGATTACCAAAGATTATAGCCGGTTCTAAGTCACATCCAAGAGGGAAAATAATGGGACGAAATTCGAAGGAAATTGTGGGTTAAAAGGGACGGGAGGCTAATTAAGTTTATTTATATTTTATACCAAAATGTTGAAGGATTAATGAGTTAATAAATGTATTGTGCAGAAAATGCAATATTAATTTGATTATTTTTGTATGTAAATATAAGAAATTTGGCTTTAAAAGGCATGTTTTTCTGATTCTGATTTAAGTTTTAAATATTTCTTGCTCTTTTTACAAGCATTCTTTCAAACTAAATACACCTCCCATACCTGCCCTTTTCCCTTTAACAACCAATCCACCAATCGATGAATATCTCATTGCTAATAAACTCAATTCCACAACCAACCTTGGGATTTCCCAAGTATGCCAAACATCCATAAACATGTCCCTTGGTAAGTCAGCAGTTAGGAAACCTTTTAGCAGCCGAAAAAAACAAAAAACAGAATCTGGCAGAAAAAAAATTGAGTAACCAAATTCAAGCAAAATGAAAATTGCAAGGCACCCAAACCCCGAGAAGATTACAGTCCCTGCGGCAATTATTTTACGATGCACAAAGGTATTGTTAAATCGAAGCAAGGAAGGAAGGAAGGAAGGAGCAGCGAAACAGGAGCACCGAAGCACAAGGATGGAGCAGCAAACAAGCCGGCAGCCAAAGCAAAGCCAAATATGTTGAAATGCGGCCAGGACGACGAGGGCGCCAGGAACAGGATGAAGGCAAATTCAAACCAAAAGGGAACCGAGGGCAAGTCCTGGCTGGGAACAACGATGCCGCAGTTCAATATGCAGCGGCAGGCAATATTAAAATATCTTAAGGATATTATGTTATTACGCACACATTACACAACAGATTCGGGGGCGGGTGGCGGGTGGAGATTCTGCAGGATGGATAGCACAGGGCAACTCCACTCAAATGAGATAATTCCCTGTAAAATAATAATAAAATAAGGAGCAGCAACCTTCAGACTTCAGACCAAGGTTTTACGATTTTCATATTTTTTCGCAACCCCCGGTTGCCGTTTAAGTGCTTTTCAATATGAGGGAAATGCATTAAAGGTATATCTTCCCCTCTCTCCTGTACGAATCCTGGCCCGCCGCCGCCGGCTAGAGCACAATGATGGCTGGCAGGGGGCGTGGCAGATTGGCCAAGTCAGGGGATTTTTGTATTAAAACAAAACACACCCACACACCATCAGTGGCAAGGAGTAAGGAGCAGAAACTGCGTTCTGTCGAATCAGCAGAACTGCGAAAAGAAAAACAGCGGCACAGGACGGACAGGACATTCAAGTGGAAGCAGCAAATGGGAGACAATTTTTAGTTTTGATCTAAATGCGTCAATAAATTTTAACACTTTCAGTCGCTTGGGCGACAGAAACAAAAGTCATTTCAAGGCTTACAATAAAAAAAGGCACAGGCAAACGAGTGGTTAGCCTGGATTTTCTGATTCTGTTGGGTATATAGGTTAAGGAAAAGTGTCTTCCTTGCATACTTTTTATGATTCTTTATAAAAAGTAAGAATTTATTGGTTCTAAAAAGGTTTTTCTAGAGAAAAAGTCCGATATAGTCTATGTTTAAATAATAATATCAGAGTATTCAAAGTATTATTTGATTTTTAGACACTTCCTAAATGTGTTCAATAAATTTAAACATTATTTTTTTCTTATTTAAATAGTTTTTGATTTTAATTTGTTATTTCTTTGCTAATCCTTTTAATATCTCTTTAAAATTCAATTCCAAATATATAGTTCTTAGGTTTAAATTCCTCTTAAATCCTTTTTTTTTTATGCTAAATCAAAGGGTATCCCTTAGTCCACTCCCCACATGCTCTTCTAGCTTTTTGGCCACCTCAGCATTTTCTTTAACTTCTCTCCCTCAAGCCAGGGTCTTATCAATGGGCTCATTTTAAAATCAACGCCTAGTCCTAAGACTCCTGCGAGTCCTGCTTATTTACGAGAGATGTCAATGACTTGGTTTTTGGTTTCTTTGGCCGGGAGTTCTCCAAGTTTTTCATTTCATTTATGGCTGCGAATTGAGGCCCCAAACTAACTTATCGCTCCATGTGCATCTCTCAAAGGGCTTTTTGTGGGGGAGGTACAGGCAGTAAAGTCCTTCTATCAGTCAGTCAGTCAGTCGGGGATTGGTGCCAGAGTTTGCACAGAGTTCCAGGACTAATCCAGCAAAAGGGTCGCTTCCTGTTCTGGCCCTGTGCTGGTCCTGTCCTGGCACATGGACAAATACTGCGGCCCTGGCAAATTTATCGTCGCTGATAAGCGTTAATAAATTAATTAGAATTATTGAAATGCGTGGTCTGTCGAGGTCCTGCCGCTGCTCCTGTGCCAGTGTCGGTTCCTATTCCTGCAGCAGAATGCAAACACAGCCCTGGACATGGGCATGAATATGGAAGTGGTTGTGGATGGGGAGACAACCATTATGCGCTGATTTGTGTTGCATACTTTTGCGGCACAGGGCACGAGGACACGAGGACCACATCTACATCCACAGGACATCCACGATGCACTTTGAATTAGTTTGTTTGAACTCTGTTGGCCCTTATCTCAAGTTGTAGATTTTCAACATTTTGTAGTCATTTCCCGGGCGCACTTTACATTTGCATTTTTGGTCCCCTCCCGGCTTTTATCAATTCAATTTACGCACTTGCATAAAGAGGCTCTCTCGCAAAAATGTTACGAAAATTATACAGGAAAGAAGAAGAGTGCAGGACTTATGATTTATGATCGCTGTCTAAATGTCGCTTAAATTTGTCACGGTCTCGGCCATTACAAATTGAATTTGTTGCTAAGTACACAAGGCAAAAAAGATATTAACAAATTATTGATTGGTTATTAGTCTCTTTTGATTTTTGAACTTTTTTAAGCCTTGAAAAATGTCTGAAAATATTTAAGGTTCGTTTTATAAAGAGTTTATAGTCCGAAATAATTTCTAAAATATTTTTTACAATGCTTTTTGATATATACATTTTTGGAAGCGAAAAACTAAACTTATCTTTCAATATTTTTGAAGCTTCTTTAACTAGTTTTAAGCAAAAAAGAACTCATTCCTTCAGTGTAATGCTAGTTGGCTATTTTTCCTGTCTTACCTTTTGGGTGGAAAACGAAAAAACTTTCAAAGTCTTGTTGCCTGCCTCATTTTTTCGTTCTTTAATGGCATTAAAAAGTTTGTCCGCCGCCGGCCAAAGTTCTCACCAGCACTAAGGTGCCTTTTTTTATTGGCGCCTGAACGTGTTCGCCCCGCAGGAATCCTGCCACCCAGGTCCTTCAGCTCAAGGTGCCGGCGAGAATAGGAAACGAAAAAATTAAATAAAACTTTTTTAGCTCACAAATGTTTTGCTGCTAATTGAAAATATCTGTTGGGTTCAATTAGACGAGGCTGCACCGTGCGGCAGCTTAAGCGGCTGACTTGCTCTCCCTTCTTTCCCATAAAATCCAGATAAAAGCGAAAGAAAAAAAAATCGCTGATTTAAGCAACTTTTCGCTTGTGTGGCGAGACTTTTCAGCTTTTCATGGAACAACTTGCAGCTGATGGATCGAATTAACTCAGAAGGAGGAGAGGCTACAGAGGGAGCCTCTACACAATTGTTAATGCTGCGGCAAAGTTTTTCCACAATTTAGTGGCATACAAATGAGTTCAAGTTTCACCTGCAGCTGAAGGATACTTCTAGGACAAGGATCGAAAGAAAAAAATAGGGAGCAAAGATTAATTGGAGAGTTGTGAGGAGAGAGGGGAATCTAGGGTGGCAAAGTTTGATCAAAGTTTTATTGATTATCTACTTTGGGGTAAAGTTTCTTTAATGTTTAGTTTGTAAAAGAATTTAGAAGTCTTTAAATGAATTTTAAAAATGATTCTTGTATTTAATTTATGATTTAATATTGGTTAAAGGGGAAAATACCTGTCCTTGGTGATCCTTCATAGAATAAACATAATATTTATTGCTATAAAGTTAAGGAAATCAAACATAAAAGTAATTCAAATGCTTCAAAATATATATTTTTTGCTTGAATAAAAACTGCTAAAAAATGTAATTAATTTTTAAAAAACATTACATCAAGTTAAAAACCAACATAATTAATTTTCTCTTTTAGAAAACTATAACTTATTCCTTTAACTACATAACTAATGAAGGTAAATTGACTAAGGTTTTACCCAAAAGATTAATCGGGGTTTCCTTTTCTCTGCCAACAATTTTTGTACATTTAATGAACCCACCCACACACGCAATAAATTAACAAAATCAGGCATCAAATTGCCAAACACAAATTGTCAATTAAAAGGTATTTAAGCTTAATACCCAGGTCACACGGCCACGTCGAGCGCTTAATCCACGTAAATTAGTGCAAAAATCAAGTGGATACCTTGGCACGCACATGAGCATGGGGAAAAGGGGGAAATTGGAGGGGAGTTGGAGTCCAAGGGATTGGGCACATAGGCCAGAGAGCAGGCCAACCGACACCAATAAAGCCAACAAAGCGTTTTTAGGGTTAAGTCCATGTCAAAGTGTCAGTTTAGTATCGGTATCATGTCATGTTGTCTGCTCGTTCCTGCTCCTGGGGATGTGCTCTCCCCTTACGTGGCTCTTGTTGTTTTCGGTTGATTTTTGGAGGGGGTGGTGCTGGGTGTGTGTGTGTGTGTGGGGGAGAAGGAGGTTTTAATTTCGTGTGTGCCGTGCGGCAACATCAGGCCAAACAGACGTGTGTTTTCGTACTGACCTCTCGCTCCCCTCCCGCCACCTCAATGCGTTTGTATCTCTGGCAGCAAATTGCGCTGAAGGTGCAACGTTTTACTAATGAATTTAACAAGGATGCTGGATCCGGCCAAAAAAGTGGGTGGAAACAGGGTTAAGCTGCACTGAGGGGAAAGTTTTTAAAAGGGAAATTAATTTAAAATCCTTAAAAAGGTTTATAAAATTGTACAATTCTTGAAAACCTTCAGTAATAAAAATTTTAATGATTGCAGAACCTTTAATATATATTAACTATAAAATAATGTCTTCACCAAGCCTAACAATTTTAAAATAAAATAAAAACTTCAGCAGAGTAACAGAAGAAATCGGTTTAAATAGTAAAGGTTTTTGTTTATTGCATTTTGCAGTGATGAAACATATAGAATCATAGTCTTGTGTTCAGTAAAAAGTAGTGCAGAATATGAACTAATATAATTATTATTAATTAATTTGTTGCAACTTTTCCAAGTGCAACACCAGAGGAGGAAGGAGCAGCACGTTGCAACAGCGTTGCATGCTCATTAAAATGTCAGGGCAGGAAAGCAGAAGGCAGAAGGCACCCAGCAGTCTGGCGAGGAGTCCGTCTGGGGGCATCAGCTGCACTTTGTGGCCCTGCTGTTTATCCTGCCAACATATTTTTCAAATGTTCCGTTTGCATAAGTGAAAAGGCCAAAAAAGGGAAGATAACACAGACACACATATTCGGGGGAGTGAGCAGGTCCAAGTCCAACATTGGCGTCAACACAAACCCAACGTGCACACATTGTGGGGGGGAGGGTCAGGCAAAAGGGTTAAGGGTTAAGGATATATGGTGGCGAAACTGCCAACAATGGCGCGTAAATTTACGACTCACCTACGCGACTAGACCAGGCCAAAACCAGGGGGGGTTTGAGGGCTCCGAGCACACATGCGGCATATTTAAATTTGTTTACAGGTTTCGCCTGTTAATCCAATAAAATTGCGTAATTAAATTTGCGCTTCATTTGGCGCTTGTCACTGCTTTGTTGTTGCGGTGACAAATTTTTAAAACCTGTTGTGTGTGTCTGCTGAAATCCTTTATTTCCCAATCCCCTTTTTTTGGGTGGAAAAAATGAACTGAAACCGAAATTGTTGTACACGTAGTAATTTTTCAATTGCTGCATAATTGAAGGCAAACCGAGGGTAGGCAACATACAAAAAAAAATTGGCAAAATATTGGCAGCAAATTGTCGGCATGACAAAGTGGTCCAGGATCCAGGATAACCCCGTCTCCTCCCCCGCCATTTTCAGCCTGTTGATGTGTGGCTTTGTTTGCCACACTCCTTGCTTTTTTTTACGCCCTCGGATTCGTGTCCTCTGGGGAAAAATTGCTACGTTGACTAGCAATTGTGTGAAAAATGATTTTTAATTGTTGGCCGTTGAGTGGCGAGGAAAAAAAAGAAGGAGAAAATCAGTGAAACTCTTTTCCATTTTGCGGGCTTTTTTATGCTGGCCGTCAGTTGGGTTTGTTCAACGATAAAAGAATTGTGAAATTGATAAGTACAAGACGGCGACGACAACACACGGTGCTCATTACTTCCGTTCCTTTCTGGCGGGTAAAGTATGAGGACAGGCCGTGGAGGAAGTCAACGATAAGCGTCCATAGGCCGCGGGCCCAACCGATAAGGCCCGTACGATGCAGCCGGGGTTGTGAGCCGCGATTAACCCGAACTCTCCTACGGCGGCTCACTTGAAAGTAGCTGACAATCTCAGAAGCTAGAAATGCATGGGCACTGGGGAAAATATATAGAACTTCTTTGAGAATTTAGCCAAAGATTTACATGGGGTTTTTGGGACCTAAGACAGACCTAAAACTAACTCACATTTACTCTTCATTTTTCTTGTGGTAAATATAAAATATTTAATTGCCTTTAAATTTTCATATATCGGAAATTGTTTCCCCATCATTATATATTTTATTCTGAATTTTTCTTACAATGCACAGCTGGTTCTTCTAGTGCCAAGCACCGAACGTCACTTTTCCTTATCGTCCGGCTTAAGTTTGAATTGCGCCTCGCTTTTCAACGGTTGGCAATGATATAATGAGGTTGGCACTGGTCTCTTCTCTGTGTTTATGATTGCTTTAAGTACAGCCTCAGAGTCACTAGAACCCCATTCCCCCCTGGGCTTTGTAGTGCCCGTTCCACATTACTCACTCAGTAGGCAGTTCTTCTGGCGACACAACTTCTTCGATGTTCTTGTATCAAAATATATAGTATATTCGTATTTATATTCATATTAAGCTGTGGCGTAGTTTTTTACAAAGACCGCTATGGGTTTTTGTCAGGGGTATATATAATTTATTGCTTAAAACGTATGATTAATACATTTTTTCAAATAATACAAATCTAAGAATTAAAATGTAAGATGAGTAATATATCATAATTACTCTCTTTAAGAATATATTACAAAGAAAGCAAGAATACGTAAAATCCTGATTTGGAATGGTAAGTCTTTACTTCTTTTTAAAGTTGATCTCAAAAGCTAACATAATAACTTTAAGAAGACCTAAATAAACCTTATATATTCTTTATACTTATATTAATTTTACTTTTAAATATTCCCCAATTTCTATATTCTAAGAGCATTTACAGATTCAGTTTCTAGATATTCTTGTGCGATTCTAGGGCGCCTTCTTGTCTCCCGTTGGCGAGACTCGATCCGCGAGTCTTCTGAGATAATAAAAAACAAAAAGACGACAAACGACAATGGCGGCGGCGGCTTGTGCCACAATTTTGGGGCGATTAAAAAAGGATATGGACAGTGTTGAGGGATCGGATCAGGGGGGAGGATATGCATATATGCTATATGGACTCTGGTCATAATCATGAAATGTAATTTGGTACACAGTTCCGAGAACCGCGATGAGATGAGAAGCTGTCGGAGCTGTTATCGTTGTCGCCGTTGCATTTGCTTTTGGTTTTTGCTTTTTTGTATTTTATATTTTTTGCTTTGAGTTTAATTAAAAAGTTGCGCTTTGTGGCAGAGGCAAAAGCCGAAAGCAGTCACATCAACATACAAATTCATATTTTGAATTTCGTTTTTATATAATTAAAAACAAAGCCCAATGGAAATTAAAGATGTGGCTGTGCACAGAAGATTTGACTATAAATATAATATATATAAGCAAAATCATTGTTTTAGCTCTAATAAATAATATGCCTTCTTTTTTAATATATTTACAATTAATATAAACTATTCATATTCTCATAACAAAACAATATTCTTAAATATCAATAAATTTCCATACTCAACTGCAGCTTTGTTTTATTTTCCTGGCCAGCTGGGGAGCCCGATAAACCCCAAAGCAAATGTTAAGGAAGCCAAAGGATGCGATATTAGTGTGTGCAAGATATTAACAGCATATTTGACATAACAATATGGAGAGTGTCCTGCCAAGGCAGTAGCAGCAGCAACAGGAAGCAATTTTTCATCTTATGCTAGTTTTTATTAGCCACTCAGCTGCCTCCCACTACAGCTCCACTTGAAGGCATTCATGGCATCCTCATAAGGATGCTCTCTCTCCTTGGATTCTTGGCTTAGCCAAGGGACATGCTTTGGGGCAGCTCATAAGACGGCATAAAGTATGACAGACATTTTGGCAACACTTTGCAGACCGTTAGCAGTGCCGGGCTTTTTAAATTGTTAATGCTTAAGGACTCAAGTGGGAGTGGACGTTGGTGTGGTGGAAAAGACAAAGGAGCTGTCATAATTCGCTGGAAAATATTGTCACCCCGAAAAACTGCACTCATATGGAGCCAATTTTCCTTGGCTTCAGTTCTGGCCAAGACATTAAATGGGGGCTCCAATCCGGGCGTCTTCAGCTGCCCGGAAGTTTGCGCCATTTTCTAATATTGTAACGGAAGCAATTAATATGATGGTAACAATGCTAGAAATCTCAGTTACAGACTTGTCTTAATGGTTATATGATCTCCATTAGCTTGGGTTATGAATTGAGTCTGGAAGTTGGTAATGTGGCGGTAAGTAATTCAACAGGATATGGCATAACCCTTCAGGAAGATGAATATTTCTTAGAGGATTTGTAGAAAAAAGGGATATTTGAAATCTAGAAAGCCTTGAATTTTAATAAAAATTAAAGAAATATTAAATAAATAGTCTTGAGAAGATGTTTCTTTGGAATAAATCTTTAAAAAATAAACAAAACCTCAGCAAACTTATAACTCCAACTGTCCAAATTTCCAACTAAACTTCAAATTTCATTTAATTTTATTCGAAGAAACCCTAAACTTCATCATGTCCTTCCCCACAAAGTTCAACAAGGAAATGCTCGTAGAGTTTGGAGCCGCCTTCATGCATTACATGGAGAAACACAAACTAATGGAGGTGTTGAGTCGCATTCTCGCAGAGATTGTAGTGGCCGATGGAGTCACCGATGTGCGTCTTTGGTTGGGCAGGAATATCCGAAGGATGGGAGTTGATATTTATTCAAAATCCTTGGATGCCTTTCATCGCGGAGTCCAGGGGGATTTTTATCAGTTGCCCAGGAACTACTATCACAGGATAGTGATTCATGGCAAGCCAGGATCGGGTCGCAAGTCGCTGGCTCATGTGCTGGCCCAACGCTGGGATCTACTGATCCTAGATGCCGATGTCCTCATCTATCACAGCATCAATGGGGCAGAGCAGAACAAGGACACCCGTCTGTTGCAAGAAGGCATTGAAGAGGATTGCGTGTACAAGAGATCCGAGGCTGTGGGGAATCTCATCCAAAGGAGACTCCTCAAAGATGATGCTCTCCACAGAGGATGGATACTGTTTAATTATCCCAACAACAAGTGCGAGGCCAAGCAGCTCTTTGAGGGCTTCACTGTGCCACCGAATAGGTTTATTTTCCTGCAAATCGATGAACGCATGGCCAGGATGAGAATCCTGGTCAATAGCTACTCGCCGGGACCTCAGTCGAACATCAGTTACTTGGACCGCCAGATGCAGCAGTTCCGAAAGAGTGAGCCCGCCATGAATACCTACCTCAGCCAGCGTCGTGAGGTGATCTATGTGGATGCCACTCCTTGCTTCGAGGAGGTCAAGTGCCAAATCATCTCTCAACTCACCAAGACGCCGTATGTTTTGGGCAAGAAATATGGCGAGGCCAATGCCTTAATCTGAATTCGATTCCAGCCAAAGTGCCTTGGCTCCCAAAATTGACTAAAAATGTGTTTTGAAAGTCCTTTCTCTGATTACTCTCGTTATTATTATTATTTGCTCAAGTGTCTGACGTTGTTTGTGTTGTTATTGCCCTGATTTTTTTCTTATTTCTTCTTTTTTGGGGTCAGGCCTATCAGAATTCTGACCAATTCCCCATCCCAAAAGCAGAAAATATGGCTACGTTTTCGTTTAGGTAAACAATGAACGCAATAGAAACTTGAAGTGGAAAGGCTGCGATGGGAGGAATGAATGCAAAGATACCCTATAAATAATTCTAGAAAAATTTAAATAAAATAAATAAAGGAACTGAATAAAATTTATAAATTAGAGAACATCTTTCTGAGAATTGTTTAATTTGAAACCAAATATATTTTTATAGGTTTAAACTTCTAAAATAAATGTCTTAGGAAAGAACTAGAAGGTGCCACAAAATGTATTAATTCAATTAAATATAACTAAATATAAAATATTACTTAAAAAATATTTTTCTTTAATAATAGTATCAGCATAGGTAATTTTTTTTTGTATTTAAATAATATTCTCTCCCCTAAAAACCCCCTTCAACATCATATACCCCTCATTATCTAGCATCACTGAGTATAAAAAGTGATTTGCTATTTGAATTTTCCACCACTGAAAAATGTGAACAGAAAAAAACAATAAAAACCAAGAAAAACGAGGCGGAAAAAACGAGGGAAAAACAAATGATTTTATGACCACAACTTAAGTGCTCAATTTTTAATTGTTTCACGACGCTGATAAGACCCGCGACCGCGGAGGCAACAACCAGACGCAAGGCGGGGTGATTTTTTAATGGCACCCAAAAGTTCAATCAAAGTTTTATATACTTTCCCTTCGCTATCCGCGGGGCTTTGGGGTTCAAATTAGTCGCCAGCAGGTTGATGATTATTGAAGTAAAATATCTTTATTCCTTGAGATGGTCCCCAGGGGGCAGTAATAACACGCAGCGAATAATTAAAAAATCTACTAAATTGTTAGCAGCAAATAAAATTTAAACAGATGGAAGACGGCAAAAGAAAAGCATTTTAAATTTAGAAAATTTAGTATATATTATTTTTGAAGCACTAAAAATAAACAACGATTGCCTTACTTTTGGTTTTTATTTATTTAAAAAACATATTATATTTTCACACAGATTTAATATTTTTAAAACATTTTCTTGATGCTCCTGTATTTATTATAATTAACCTTAACGCACCACCTTGATGTCAATGGTAAAGCAGCATCGCTTGTTGCTGACGGGATCCTTCATGGACCAGCGGATGGTGTAGGGACTTATGGGAAACTTGGCCTCAATGGGCACATTGGTGGTGTAAGTCTGCTTAACACCTGATCGCGCCGGGCAGGTTGTGGACTTGCAGGCATCTCGCTCCAGGGTGGGCAGCATCAGCTCCTCGGTGTCGGACTTGGCCCAACCCAAGGTTATGTCCAGCTGATCGGCATCGAACTTGGGCTCAAAATCGAAACTCATCTGGGTAGCACGTCGTCTCCGAATTTGGCAAGCCTGCCGCTTCTCGGCCTGCGGGCAGGGAGTCACTCGCACCTCGTGAATGGTGCAGGTGTCCACGCTATCCGGACACGGCTGGAAGTTGACCACCTCCGCGAAGACGGAGACGGAGCCGAGGATCAGGATGAGGGCCACAGCCAGCAGCGAGCTTGGACGCATCATGGCGGATTGAAAGTCGGACACGAAATGCACGGACTACGGCTTGGGGCCAGCTACATTTCCGATTTAAAGGCAGGCTTATCTCCAAGCCCGGAGACCTTATGAACCCCCAGGCCTATCAGCATATACTGGAAGCAGTCTCAGGCGTGTTTCTAGAGATTAGATTAGGAATGGACTAAGCGTGGTATACCCTGCCAGAAAATAGGGGTATGTAGGTTCAAAAGGGGGAAGTTTGTTCATTGAAATGAAAAGGTTTACTTCTTTTTTACGGAAGAATTTTCGATTGATTTTAGATATATTTTGGAACAGAAATCTGAATAGATTAAACTCTTATTTAACAGAATTAAACCCTATATTTATAAGACAGGAAAAAGAGCATTAAATATTGTTATACCCCCAATCCAGACTTTCTTTCTTATCAACACAAATTCCTCAGTTCTTTGTGCTATCACCAAGCTGACTGACTGCGTCAAGGTAAAACGAGCCTAATTAATTAATATAGTATATATATAGAGAGCGTCCATTAGGCCATTGACAAACACTAGTCAGCGGGGAATTTGATCTAAACAAAAGAGTTGAGAAATTTAAAACTATTTACAAATAGTCCCCAAAGACAAATGATGACCAGTTGAGGACGCTTGTCAATGCCCTTGTAGCAGTTTTAAGGCATCTGCCTAACCAATTGATTCCTGCACCCCGTGCCATATGCCAAATAAATCGTCACACTTTTCAGTGTCACAAAAACCTCGACATTTGTCAGTCAGGCCAAAAATGCAGATGAACAAGATGAAGCCAAAGACGAGCGCACGTCTGAAATTGGAGACGAATACCGAGGCATTTCTATGGGGGATTCTCTATGGCAGTATATATGCACTTGGACTATCGAGCTGGGAGCTGTCAATAGGAGGCAGCCCGACAATTGCACGGCTCATTTGCGGGAAGGGCATGTCAACAATCGGAAGACAACAAACAACAGGCAAGGCGATTGACAACCTGACACTCTAAGGCATCACAGACAATGCACACTGGCAGGAAAATGGGTAAAAAATAAACTGAAATTTATACAAATTTCTTAGGAGACTTAAAATAACTCTTAGAAATCATTAAACTTGACTTTTCTTTAAATTCTATCTCAAAAATGATAGTTTTAAAGAACAATCCCAATGACAATTTGCATACTTATCTTATAAATTAAATTAAAAGTAAAATAAAATTCCAATAAATATTTTTTCAAGTGTAATTCCTCCTCTATATGCACACACTGCAATTGGATGCAGGGGCGCTTTCCTCTTTTATAGATGAAACCCCAGGAGGACGCAATTAGCCGCTGCCAAAGCGCAACATTTTCCTAGTTTCCTTTTTATTTTTCACCCAATTTTCCGTATCTTTGTTTTCATATGCAAAACATGTTTTTCCGCACTCTCAAATTATATAAATATATATATCTTTTTTAAAAAATTGATAGAAAAGTTTGGCAGCCAAAGCATAATTAACACTCGACAAACGCGTTTTCCCTGCCGCCGATTTCCCCTAATGTTTTTTCCTGCATAAATTATATGAAAATTTCGACCCCCTTTCCCCCTTTTTTTTTGTTTCTTTATTTTTATCGTCGCGGCGACGACTTTGCGCCTTTTTTTTTATCAAAGTCCAGTGAACGGTGAATCAACAGAAGCGAAACCCAAAAGCGAAACCAAAACAGAATTAATTCATTAAAGAAATATGCAAAGCATTAAAAAACAACAAAAAATATACCAGCGAAAAAAAAAATTGGGGAAAAGTATCAAGAACTTGATGATGGAAGGGGGAGGAGCCGAGGAAGTCCACAAAAAAATGATGAAATTTATGTTTTATTACTTAATGAACTTACCGCAAATTAAGCCAAGGGTGGACGCGGGCCAGCGGCTCAAGGGAGCAACAGAATCAGAGGCCTTGTCTTCAATTAATATGCAGAAAATGTCAACATCGACTCATCAAAGTGGCAGCTGGAAAGGCGAGAAAATCCTGTCCGCTGTCCAGGATACTTGAGACGATGCCCCGAACAAGGAAGTGTCCGGACTGCAAATTGGTTAGCAATTAATGCTGACCATTTTTTTAATTGAAGACACGAACGGGTGGAGGTCTGTGAAGGAGAAAAGATTTATTGGAGAATGATTAAGGCACACATAATTTATTTTAATTTATTCCTTAAATATATACATTTTTTGTTTCAATAACTATATGAATTTTATGATTTTTATAAAACTTAAAACACCGTAGAAACATTTTCTTCACTATTCAATACCCGAAAATTAGTTTGTAAAAAGTTTTCCATACATTTTGGGAGGATATTCCCTGAAACGAGTTCCATTTTTATTTACAACCTTTTCTTCTAATTGTTTATAATTATTTACTGTATATTTAAGACCTAAATTAACTATATTTCTATAAAGAAAATAATTATATATATTTCTTCCAAGATTATTCAAAATAAATCCTACATCCTTTCAATTAACCAGGATTCTCGTTTCACTCTTTCATAAATCGCAGCTGATGCCAAAGCCGGCCATCATTTGCGGGTTAAATGTAGCCTGTGATTTGCCCAGATCTTAGAGCCACTAATGTCACACCCCGCCCTCGCCTCTATATAATCTCTATATATACTCCTATTCGTATTCTCCTGCGATTTGCCTTGAAATGGGGGGCCGGCGAACTTGAGCAAATCACCTCAAGGGGCCATAAAAAAAAAACAGAGCTGCACGTTAAGGCGAATGGAAAATCCAAATAAAAATAAGCGCCCAGCCAAAAGCCGCCGCAGCAAAACGAAAAAATAATGAACGCCACCGTATATCTGGGTATATCTTGGGAGATTTTTATTTCTTGGAATAATCTAGCGAGCACACGACTAATCTTCGTTTAATTTCATTTGCGCCAAAGCAAACCGAAATTGAAATTTGCAGGGGGCGAAAAGGAAGAGCAGGCTGTGGGTGTGGGTGGGTGGGTTGGAAATACCTCCATTTACTCAACTGGCAAGGACAATGTAAGGACATTTCGGCGAGCAGTGCAACATTTCATTGGCTGACTCGCCGTCGCTCGACGGGGAGATCAAAAGTATGCGACACCGTGGCTTAATTCGATTTTAACAATTGCAGCCAGCCAATGGCAAATGCCAAAGGACTCGACGTGGTCCTTGCTGCCTCTGGCTCCCATTTTCTCCTCGAATTGAGGCGAGGGCGGGGGCGAGAGAGAGTGAGAGGTCCTGGCGCTGCTTCTCCCCGAGGCACATAAAATTAATCCGACGTGTGGCGCCGGCTTCTTTGTCAGCGTCTTCTCTCCAGCGATTTGAATTTAAATGTCGCTGCTTGTTTTTTTATTCCTCGTTTTATTTCCACTAAGCCAAGGAGGGCGAAGAATATATATAAATAAATAAAAAAGAGAGCAGAGCAGAGCCCTGTCAAGTCAAGTCAAGGAACCTTCGCGAATTGAATTAAAACGTGTCCTTCGCCTCCCCTCCAAAGAAATTCTGCCTGTTTTAGGTGTGGACAAAGGGACAATAAATGATCCCCCCCTTCCCCTTGGAATCATCATCATCATTTGAGTGTATTGAAAATTTTATTGCCCGGAATAATTAGGCGAATTAAGCACACAAATTAATTGCCACTCACTGGCAAGCATATGTGAGAGAAAAATACTTAAGCAACGGGGGAAAAAATTAACCAAAGGAAGGGGCTGAAGGGGCAGACAGTTCAAACTGATTTACTTTTATAGGCACAAAGCTCCGGCTGAATTTACGAGTTCTTTGTTTCTTTTTTTTTTCGTTTTGCTGATAAAAGTAAACTAATCACACTTTGAGACAATTGCTGGGAGAGAAGAGTGAGCTCACTATTATCTGCTGATGTCTAATTGATCTCAATCACTATGGAATGGGAATATATAATATATTATAGGGTATTATATATATAAATTTTTTTTTTTTGGCTGAGTAACCAGCCAAATTCTGCGAAATGAACTGTGAGCTAGATGACATTTGCTATCTGTGACTTTTTTAACACGAAATTTCACTCAAAATAAGAGAAGAACTGAATATAAATTCCTTACTTTCTAGACACCTTAAATAACTTTTGTTTCAGTAACTAAACCTCTTATTTTATTTATTAAAAATATATTTATATGCTTCATATAGATAAAAATTTCAAAACCCCTTTCAATTAGTATCTTTTAGCTCAAGTCCTTTAATAATCCCCTCAAAGTCTATGTCCAACTCAGCAGCTTTTCCCCCAAAATCTTTCCTTAAACTATATATATTCCCTCTCCCCCCGAATTAGTGGAAACATATGCATCATGCTTGCAGGCGGCAAACAAAAACATTTCATGCAAAAAAGGTTTTTAATTTAAATTTCTTGACTTGACGTGTGGCATGTGCCGGCGTTGTCGTTCTTTTGTCCCCCCGCAAGTCTGGGCGTCTCTCTGGGCTCCGTCTCAGAAAGAAACTACCCACATATATATGGATATATATATATACGAACGTACATTGGCCATGCACAATTGACGCTTTACATTGTTCTCAAGAATTATTATGTGGTTCCCAGCATGTGTGTTTCCCAGTTGTAACGCTGCTCCCTTAGAAACCTTATCACTTTACCTACAGCAGCGGGTAACAGAAATTGGTTACAATCTCACCCAAAAGAATGGCCATTTTATCTGGGCCATCAAGTCCAACACACATGTGGCCAAACCCCCTCGGCCTCAAAATTGAAATCCCTTTTGTGAAGCCAAGGCGGCGCGGAGGTGAGAGTGTGTGCTCCTTAACCCACTCAAAGAGTCCTCCTTTTAAGAAAAGGAACTCTCAAGTCACTGGGAAAAAATATAGCTAAAAAATATATAGGAAAAGGTTTAAAAAGAAAAATAATTTATATATTTAGGAGGTAAAATTGAATATTTTTCTGGCAATTCAAAAATATACCAAGTTTTCCATTAACCTTTAAAGTTCTGAGAACAGAATTATTTTATTTAGATATTAAAACTTTATATTTACACTTAAAAACTACTTTATAGATTTATTTAATGTTTAAAATATCCTTTTAACTTCTCAAAAAAAATTTCTCCCAGTGTCTAGACCATTTTTCCCAGTGCCTTCCTGCCCTGCCTTGTGGTCGGCCCAAGGCAAGACAAATTTGGTCTTAAGCCTTTGAGAGGCGACCACCGCCTTGGCTGAGTGGGATAAGCTCTGGCCAATTAATAAAGCTAGGAAAACGGAGGCAAACACACACACACACACTTTCCTTGGGCCGCTGCTCATGTGTGACCCATAAATTTTCATTTTATTAGCCAAGGTGCGCGCGGGCGAACCAAAAACTTTTAATTGTAATTAATTTCGAAACATTTCTTGCCGGCAAACAACGCGGGTGGTCTAGGAGTTTTTCGGATTTTGCCTGGGATTTAGATGCTGATTCGGATTCGGATTTGGATTTTTGTTTTCAAGTGCTGCCAAAGTAAACACCGTCGGACACGGACACGGCGCACTATTTTTGCCCAGCATTGAGACGTAATGGAAGCATTGGCTGCACAGAGAGAAATAATAATAACCTAAAGTTATTCTAATTTTTCATAGTTTGTTTATACATTTTTCATAGCATTTCTTTATTAAGAATTTTCTTGCCATCCAAAGTCTTTACTAAGCTTAAAAAATAATTAAATACTTTACTAAAAATGTATATTACCCAAAATTAAAATATTTTTCTTTGTGTTTAGTGTGAAATGTGAAATGCAAGGCAGCAGTTCGCGGTTTTTGCCCCAGTCTTTCGGCCTGACTGACGTTTTGTTTGCGTTGCAAAAAGCCAAACTCACTGGGTGGCCCCTCTGAAAAACGGAAAAAGGGAAACATTTGCGGGGACAACGATGTTCCGCTGCGACTTTTCGCTGTTTGGGAGAAGGAGAAGGAGGCTTCCCGCCAGGTGATGCTGGCACTTGAACTTGATGTGCGGAATGTGTGGCCACCAAAGCTGACAAGGACACATATTCGGCTGGCAGACAATGGACAGTGTCGAGGTGAATGACAGCTGCGATGAACAAATAAATATAGAGAATGTTGCAGGAAATTCCAAAGGATTTTTACTTTTTTTTTTTTTGGCGCACATTTAACCCTCACGGAATATCCATATCTCTCCATTACTTCCCGCAGAGCAACAGAAAACTTCCCAGAAACTTTCAACCCTCGTATGCAAATGTCTTGCCATCTTATCGAGCCACAAAGTTTCACATATCCCGCAGGACGTAAGGGACGTACAACAGGCAAATAACAGGATTATAAACTATGAGCTCAAGGAACGGACAAGAGGACAACGAACAGCGGACAGGAGACAAGCGGACAGGACAGGCGACAAGTGTGCCGTGTTTCTGGTGCACTCAAAAAAAAAACGGTTTTTAAATAGAGAAAATGTAGATAAAAACCTATAAAATATTTGAGAGGTTGGGAAAATATTTAAAAGGTTAAAAAAATATTTTATTAAATAAGACTTATAAAATGTTTTATATTATTTTATATTTATATTTTTCATTACAAAAAATCTGAATTTATATTTCTAGAAACCTTCTGTTTAATCCCTCATAGTTTTCATATAAAAAAGGACATCGCAAGCCAACTGGGTCTGAAAAGAGACAAATATCTTGGGCTCAAAGGTGTTTCCACTCACCCTCTTAGCTTCTTAGAGAAGAGCCATAACATTTTGGAAACCCTTACCAATTTATAAAATTTAACTGGCCGACTTTCAAGCTCATTAAGAAACGAAACCCATAGTCAGTCGTTAAACTATTAAGACTAATGAGGGTAGACCTACGCTCCATAGTATATATTTATATATAACTACATAGAACCCTGGCAGTTATAGAAATGCAAATTTATTGTCCGCATGATTTCATTGCTAAATGTTACCCAGCTGAGCCCCAAGAACCTGAACCTGAACCTCTGAATCCGAATCTCTCATCTGTCCGAGTCACGTAAGAAATGTGGCATGTGGGCGTCGTCTCAGACCACAGTCCCCACACTCCTCCATCACCATTTCCAGCTTCACCAAAATCTGAATCAGAATCCGTTTCTTTAACATCTCGGGAATCGTCATCACAAAAGGTGCCGCTAAAGCTTATGTCAAGCTAGCAGATTTCAGCACGTTTCAGATTTCGGGCGCTGTGTGTTTGTCTTGTGCTTTCCGCGAATCACATTTTGGGTGGCCGAAAACAAAGGTTCCCCTGTACAGTCTGACTTGCTGCTTGCAGGGCTGCTTCACAAAAAAAAGCAAAACAAAACAAATCAAAATAAAAACAAAGCCAAAAATGGTATAAAAAGCAAAGCTTGAGGTTAATTTATGGCACTTTTTTAGGGCCCCAAAAAGCCAAAAAGCAGTCAATAAGTTAAATTGTTCAATTAGTAAGGCCAGCAATTAGTTCTTATTAAAGTTCTTGCCAGAATTCTTATTTGCTCGCTTTTATTTTCTTTAAAATAATAATAGATAATGTTAAATTCCTAAAAACCTATGATAATAAAATATTTATAATCAAATTTCCAACAACTCCAAAAACCTCTCTATTTCCCAAACTATAAATCTTAAAATTTCATTTGAAATTACCAAAACTATAACTAAGATTCCTGCTCTCATCGTCATCATCATGACTTTTATTATTTGCCCTTCACTGGTCCTTGTTGGAGGTATCACCTATCGAAAGCCAAGTCTTAACCGCAAAGTGTTAAAGTTCCTATATATGGCTTACCTTCCTGCTCTCTATCCCCCCTGGCCATCCGTTGGATCCCAAAAAGCAATTTGCGGACGTGCATGGAAAACTTTTACTGGCAGCAAATTGAAATTAATGTGAAGTTTCAGTAAAAGTGGCTTAAATGCACACACGGGCCGTATTTGGGGAATTGCTGCAGGACAAGGAAAGGACTCGGGATGGCAAAGTTTTGTGGCAGGAGCAAAAGGAGCCAGGGATATACCGAAGGATACTTATGTTATTTTGAAATACTTAGAGACTCAGCATCTCTCCCACACATATATATATATATTTGAGATAGTTTTGCGCCTTTGGCAGTTTGCTGAGCCGCCAAAGCTGTTGATTATAAGTTTCTTTTACGGGCTAAGGACACCTTATGCAAGTTCTGGTAAGTGATATGGGATTTATTGGGGGTAAATCATTAACCCATTGGGTGCTAATCAAAATTTTCAATAGGAAAATATTTTAATTTGAGCTTGGAAGTATTTTAAAATCATTTTAATTACTGCATTCTTTAGAAAATTCATATAGGTCAATGAGTAATTAACAAACTCGGCTTTGACTTTTTATATTTTCATGAAAATAATGACAATTAACGAACACTTTATAATTAAAGTAAGTTTAATAAAATATATTTAAAGATTTAGAAAGACTTTAAAAATGTGTCTGCAATTGTGCAACTAATTTATATCCCAGAATTCTTAACTGTTGGTTTGGAAACCTCAAACCTTTCTTCTTATAAATAAAAAACTTCAACTCTTTATAGCTTTTTTAATGGGTTAAGGCCTTCCGCTTCGATTTCTTGGCTCGTTCCTCTGAGGTTGAGCTAACGATTTGTGAATTGCACTTCCTGTCGGTAAATAAGAGAAAACTATAAATTCCTAAAATGTTCGCCGCTCCTTGAGAGCACAATTTGCATGTGTGGGTTTCCTTTCTTGTAGGTGCTCCTTTTTCCCATCAATATATCTCTGTATCTATATCTGCATCTGCATCTGTATCTGGAACTGAATCTCCATATGTATCTGCAGCTGTATGTAGCCTCGAAGTGCATGGGGGTGTTTGCCTTGGCATTTGTTGGTTTAACAGCAAAAGTTTGTCTTTTCGAATCGAAAACTAGAAAAACGTTGCAATTTCAGCTTCTTGAAGGATTTTAAAGGCAATTTCCCATGACCAACTTTATAAATATGTATGTGCCATACAGATTTCCTCTTTTTTTGCTTTGATTACTCAGATATATGACTTCCGTATGGCAGCACTCGCAGAATCTGCAGAGCTCGAACCTCTTCAGGTGGTGGCCCCATGCTTTAACCCCAATATCGTTTTTCTTCCTTCGCATTTATTTGCATTTAATATTTGTTTGTTTGTTTGCAGCAGTAGCAGGAGGAGCACCCAAAATCCTTTGTGAACGAGTGTTTGTTTTAAGTGAATGATGCAAATTTGATGCTCTTATATAAGCGCAAAACTTTTGCACATGAACATGAATGGATCTCTGCTGTAGAGCTGAGACTGGAGTTTAGATGGAGTTCCGAATGGTGCGTCGTCGTCGTCGCCGAGGAGATGCAAACTTTTATTGCGGGCTAAAATGAACTTCCGCTTGGGCAATGGCAAGGAAGTTCATAATTTCAGCTGATTTGCGAAAACTTTTTGCCACATTCGTCGAGCTCCCCCGCTCTTGGGACACACACATACAAATATCCGTGTGTATATCTATATAGTCATATATATCCCTTCTCTTTGGCAGTTTAAAGGCAATTTGCTTGGCTTGGCTTCACTTGGCCCGTTGCAGTTCAGTTCGGTTGACGCTTGTTGACAAAGACATTTGCCGGGTCAATTCCAATTCAGCGCTTGTTTTTGCAAAAGAGAGAGAAATGCACTTAGAAAAAAAGTATGGAAAAAATTATAATTTTTTTATGATGGCTGGAAATGTATTAAAACAATCTAAACAACCTTTTTGTGAAAATGAAAAACAATTAAAAAGTCAACACAAACTTCAAGAAATAAATAACGCTTTTTGCTCTCTTTAAAAATATCAAAAATTGGTTTTTAAAATAATTAAAGCAGAAAAAATCGTTTTAATATTTTAGAAAATTAAAAAAAGGGGTTTTATAAGATTGACTAGATGCTTTAAAGAAGTTTATAAATAAATAAATGAATAATATAACTGAATATAAAGACTCTTAGGTCTTATAATAACTTTTTTTAACTATTAAAAAAATATTTATCAGGTTTGTCTATATTTAAACTTTAGGTTGAAAAATTTCTAAAAATTCCCTATCTCACTTTTAGTTGTAATATTTTATGTTTTGTTAAAAATTTGTATTAACCAAGCCCTTAAAATTCATTTTAGTCTCAAATTAAGCAAAGCCAACACCAAAAGCCGTACTTTCCTATAAGAAACCCAAAGGATATTCAACATTTTCATGACAAATTGTTAAAAATCTGTTCCCTTTTTACTTAATATTTAACATTTAATTTCCCTAAGTGCATATCCTGCTGACTGTTCATCGTTTGGCGCGAGACAAAACGGCAAACACGCGGAACATTTGATTTGTTTACACAAAGGATAGCAGGAGGATTTGCTAAACATGAGGCGGGGGCTGAGGGGCTGGGCTATTGGCAGCGGTGACCAGAAGGCGTAGGTACACACACCGAAATGTAGCTGTATCCGTATCTGCATCAGAGCACATGTAGCCGAATATCTCACGGATACGCAGCGGCAGCAGCAGCAGGAACCATGTGTTGGCCAAATGTTTGCCACGGCATGTGAAAAATCCATCTCCCCGCACCCTCTCCCTCTCCCCTGACAGAGAGGTGTGAATCCCGCATGGAGCTGAACAATTTTCGACTTCGACCTAGCAGGAAATCAAATGCAGACATGGACCTTAGCACGAGAATACGAGTATGTCCTGGCCGCATCCTTTGCCGCATTTTTATTTTAGGTACAAATTTCACACTTTGTTTGATAGCCCGCCTGCTGGGCTATCTGTTCAGGTTTTTAGGTATATATCTGTATCTGTATATCCTGTAAATGTATATCCTCGTGCCACACCGGCGCTTCCGTCTGCACACAAAACGCTAAAAGAGCGTTAACGCCTCTAAATCTCTGCAAGGCCCACACTTTTACATCCTTTTTCCTGCCTGAGTTATGAATTTAAACATTTTTCCAACACACATGAATAGCTAAAGGTCCTTAAAGGCCAATGAAGACAGTTAACATGTTTAGAGAGGGTCAGAAAAGTGGTAAAGGATTTATTTTTAATATTCAGATTACTGATTACATCTAAACACTTTTTAAAAGCTAATTTTATAGACAAATCTCTCCATTTCCCTTGCCAAACTGTGGGAAAATTCTGCCTATCTGAATCTTTTGCAATCTTTAGCTCCCAATCATCGATCATTCATAAGACAGACGTTGACCCAGTCTCCTCACCATTCGCACTTCCCGTACATCGTTCGACCAAAGTCCATGTTCTCTGCTGCCTTTGGTATTTCGCGTTAATTAGACAAGAAGCAAAAAATGCAACGGCCGCGGCGATCATTTGTCTTCATCAAAGATCCGTTGATAATGTCACTCGTGAGCTGCATTTTCATTTTCATTTTCCATAACCATTTCCATATCCATTTCAGTAGTGCAAAAAATATTTGTTTTGGGGCGCCAGCAAATGCATTAAGTTTGTCTTTTTTTACCCCTATCGACGAGTCTGGCGCCTATTCTCGAGTTAAACAATTAAAATTATATGCGAAATGTGACAAGTGGCTGTCGCATACCTCAATTAGCTGGCGAAAGACAGCAGCCAACGGAACAGCGGACATTATCTACCGCTTTAAGTGTTGTTATTGTTTCTATGCAGCCCCCTACGTGCCCCACCGCACTCCTAATTACAACGGTTACAAAATATTAATGCAATTGCCAACAGCTCGAGGCTATTTTTAGATGCCAAATGACGACATGCCCAAAGTGTCAAGCGATTCTTTATGGTTCTACGCTGAGAGAAAAATATAAATTGTTTTAATTTTAACTTTATTAAAGAATTTATAGGATCAGACTCAAGCTTATAATTTATTAAAATTAGAAATGAGAAATAGGGATGTAAATTTTGATTGAACAATTGGAAAATAAGTGTGATTTGGCAATGAAAATATAATTTAGAACTCACAAATTTCCCTTTTTATTTTCTTAACCTAAAATTAGATTTAAGCTCCATCTTCTTTCTCAGTGTTTTGGTGCTTAATTAAAGCCAATCCAGTGGCTTGAACTGCGCTTCGCCAGGACATTGACTTCTGGTGGAGCGCTTCGTTCATCGTTTTCGTTTTCGTGCTCCTCCGCGGAGCATGTGAAGTGGACGAGTGGCGAAGTGACGGCGACACATTACACAACAGTCAATTAAAATTAATAACTTTCGCACAGCGGCGGCAGGAATACAAAAAAAAAAAGTGAAGTGGAAAATGCAGCTTCACATGTGTCACACTGCAAAGTCACCGAAATGCATCCGACAGATACGCTCTGCAGTTAAAACTCGGCTCACGCGTGTTTCACTTAAAAAAATATATATATGTATATTGGAGGCTCAAGTTTTTTGCTTTATTTTATTAATTTTCGACCCGTCATTTTTTTTATGAACTGCCTGGCAGAGAAAGTGGCACAAGAATTGGGCAAAAAAAAAATGAGGAAAAGTATTCCCCAAGCCCCTCAAAAGCCCAAAAGAAATAAAACCAACATGTGGCGGCTTATTGACGTTGAGCACTTTATTAGGCCCAAGCGGTATGTGAAAATCAAGCGAAACAATAAATCATTTGTTTGAAAAAATCATAAGAATTTGCTAAAGTTTATACTAAAATGGGGAAAAGGAGGAGAAAATATAGAATAAAGAAGGTAAAGTTAAAGAATTAAATATTATAATTAAAGAAAAGATGGCAGGAAATATATCAAAGAAAACTACCAAGTTGGGGATCAGAATTACAAGAATTCGAATTGTTTTCTATGTCTATAGCTTCAAATATATGCAAAATCCTACAAATAATACCTTCCCTTCTCCCATATGTCTTCCTGCTTCTCTCATTTCAATAGTTTTTATTAGATTACCATGCACATTGTCCTTAATCCAATATAGAATACATTTCAAAACCATTCTGATTAAGCCACTGTAAAAAAACCCGCCCGTAGAAAAAACTGAGCCAAAGAAGAGACAGATGATGACTTTCGCTTGGTTTAACAAAATCCGTATTATTTACACCTCCAGCTACCGAGAATGAGAATCCGGAGCTAAGACCATTACGCCGTACAGCCACGGAGGCGTAAAAACAAGTTGAAAACACAACTGTGACACCCCACAGCCAGCCTGCCTGTTTTTCGCATTTCAATCAATTAATCTAATTTAAATTTTCCCTTTTTTTGTGGCTCACTCTTTTTTTTTATTCTGAACCACCACCATTAAACGAGTTTCCCTTCTTTATTTTTTTTCTCAACTTTTTTTGCATTATCATGCGCGGCCAGGTTGAGTGTCATTAGCGGATTCAAGTGGCTAGGAGGGTGGGTAGAAGCCGGAGATTTACCTAGCCAACCCTCTGGGTGTAACTAAAATCCAGGAAAAAATCCAATTGAGTTATGCCCAGCCACTGGAAGAAGAAGCAAAAACCAAAAAAAGAGACAAGGAGTAGTAACCAAAAAGGAAATGCGCCTTAAATGCTATTTCGGTGTAGCCAAAGTGCAATGAGCCATTTCCTGCTGCTCCTCCTGTTTCTTTTTTCCTCAAAACAACAAGAAAAAACCTTGGCCATAAATGTTGAGCAAGACCACAGGACATACCGAACCAAACACATTGAAAGCCATTGGGTTTTGGGCTCTAAAAAACTGCAGACGCAACCAATCTGTTGGCCGCCCACCCGTTCAACTGACATGCCACGCCCTGCCCCCTGAAGCCTCTTCCCTAAAAAAAAACAGAAGAAAAATAGGTGAAAAAGCTTGCTGAAAAATCCTGGCTGCAAAAAGTGTAACGTGTGCCAGGCGCACAGCAAAGATGTGCAGTCAATGCGTATCCATATCCACAGCTATTTCCCCATCTCAAAACACACAAGGCAACTGGCTGCAGGACATGCCATCTGTCAGCCAGCATTTTGAGAAGCCATCAGAACAAAAACAAAAGTCAAACTGATTTGTGTGAGTTTTCTAAGGATTTTACACCTTTGTTAAGAGATATTTGTGGTTTATTTAGAAATCTAGGGAAGTTCTTGGTTTATTTATAAAGAAATTCTTTGGTTTTATGGGTAAGATATATATTTTCTTGTATTTACTTTATGTTTAAACCAATTCCCTTCAATTTTAACTACTTTTTAAAGACAAAAACTCCTTCTAATTTTAAATTTTATAGATACAAAAGTAATCTATAAACATTTTCCTGTTTTTGCCCTCCATTTTCCTACTTGACTTCCTGCTCAATGTGCATTATACACACACACCTTTTAGTCCACGAATATAGCTCATAATTCATAAGCCAAAAACCAGGCCTGAGTGCACAGCATTAAAGCGAATTCATCACAATTGCGATATGGCAACAAATGTGCCCTAATAATATCAAGGGATCGGGGGAGACTACCCCCAGGATAAATCTGCGGCATGAACAATTGAACAATTGCGAAAAGTGCGACAGGAGCGGCAGAAGGATTAATGCTGGTCGTGCGTTGGGCATGCGTTCCAAGCCTATAACCCAATATATATCCCATTTCAGGGGCCTTCAGTTCTCAGTTCTCGAAGTTCCTTCCCCTTTTTGCAAAGGTGTCGCTATATCGCATCGCTTTGCAACCCCAAATTGCATTCGCTTCCCTCTCCCAACTTTTCATTATGCTAAACCGTAAATGAAGAGGGTTGATCAGCGAGAGACTGTGCCCAGGTAAGCCCAAAAATCCAAAATCCAAAGGTGGAACAATGCCGCTGGAGGGGTATAGGGGGGAGGGTGCAGTGAGATGAGGTGAGGGGAGGGTGCACTGAGGTGAGGTGAGGCGAGGGGCACACCGAGCGTGACAGATTAGTGCACGGCGAAATGCTGACATACGGGCGGCGGCGGCGGTTGCAGAAGGAATCAGGAACTGAGAGGACAGCACCGGAAAGCTGTCCAAATGCGGGGCAATCTTTGAATGCCAAACTAGTCATCAGGCCAGGTTTTTAGCCCCTCTCTTCAGTAGCTCCTGCTGGGCAGGAATGCACTGGGAGAAATATGTCCTTATAAATATTTTTAAAACCAAAAAAGTAAAGATTTTCACTACTAATGAAATTTTTGGTTAGGAAATTATATTATTTTGAAAAGAATTATCATAATATAATCTAGTTTTGGAAGGAATTATTTTTATTTATTATTTATTATTTATTTTAATACTTACACTAACAAAAACATTATTTAAATTCTTATTTAATATTTTCCCAGAATCCAAAAACAATATTTTATTCTTTGCAGTGAATTTCATTGCATACTTTGCCGCAACTTCCGGCACTTTGGCCAGCATCCGCTGCCAACGTGCGTCGCCTCAGCTGCAGGAGCTTACCTCCCCTCTCCCTCCCCCAAAAACGGACCCCCTTTCACCGCCTCTTACCCCCGCCAGATAAACAGAGATAGAGAAGGTCCAGCAGACGCCGTATATTTATTTACCTTTTATATCAGACAGACAGACGACCGGAGTGCATATGAAAATTATTTTTATTGCTTTTATACCCTGGCAGGCACTGAATAAAAGGATCAACTGGCACTATTAGCGGACAATAAATGGCACTTAATATAAAATAGAGAAGATAACTGACACATAATGGGAATACTATTACTTTTGATTTAAACTTTAGCATAAAACGTTCAAAAATTATTATCAGAAGAGAAAAAAGCTTGGAAAATGCTATCAAATAAACCTCTTTCAGCTTATGTTTAGGTTATACATCAATATATAAATTACATAAATAGATTAAATTATATAAATATATATAAAAAATACATATCAAATATTTTCCTATCTGTTATTTGTTTCTTTTTTTTCTGAGAACTAATGAAGAGTCAATAATTCATTTTTAAGTCAGTCTGCTTTTGATCAAAGATTTTGTTTTGCTACGATTCTTCTAATAAAAACCTCTGGGAATAATTCAATTTTAGAGTGCCACGATTACCTATGTATATATACATACATATATATCTCAATTCCAATTAAAAATCTCACACATTTATCGGTGCTTTGACATTTCAAGAGGTTTTGCGTCATTTAAATTCTCAAGGGGAGCTGCGGTTGGACTTGAATTATAAATATTGAAAATAAATAAAAATCTGATAATAATATTAAAGTGATTTTTTTTGTTTGCATACATACGTGTTTTGGCCTTGATTCCCAAAGGATTTTGATTAATTTCTGGGAATTTATTCTTCATTTAAATATTTAGTGGCAACAACAAAGAATTACTCTGAAAAAGAACTAAGAAAAGGTGACTACATCATTATAGAAATCATTTCTTAGTGTCTTTTAAAGGTCAAAGATTAATTCATTTATTCGTTTGCTGAAATACGAAATCTATTAATTAACTCAAAAGCAATTTAATATAATTTGTAAGAATTATATTTAAATTATTAACTTAGTAGATAGAAACTTCTACGTTCTAATTATTTATATCACAAAAATTTAATTGAAAATCTACAAAATGCATATGGATCAAGCACATATTTATATATGGCTATTTTTTACTGTCAAAAAACAAATTAAATTCTTTCATTTTAAGGTCATATTTGTGTGGGTACATGTTTAAAAATATTATTCAAATAGAATTTGAAATATAATTGAACTTATTTATGTTTAAAACAAACATTAAATAAAAACAATTATATATAAATAAACTCTGCCAATATATATATATTTTATTTCCCTTGAAATCCCTGGGTATTTATCGCATCGTTTCATTCCAGAGCCCCGTTTCATTATCATTTCCTGCCATTTATTTTTTTGTTTTTATTTTCGCAGCCCTTAAGTGGACAGCTTGGCAGTTGGTCCAGCGTTAATCATTAAATCTCAGCACGCACACACACACACACACACACACAGACGGAGCCCAGGAGCGATAAAGGTGCACAAATGATGCCACACACATGTGGCAGCAGGGAGTGTAAAGGTGCCACAGCTACCCCCAGAATGCACTGCTTACGGGGAAGCACTTCCCACGCCACAACTAAAGGCGATGCGCAATTTCGCCAATATAATTTCTAGCGCAAAAAAGAAAGAAAATGTAAACGTGGAATAGAAAATCGCTTTTGGCCAACCTAATGAGTAGAACGTAAACGTGGCGGCTGCGATGACGCACATGATGTCGCCAGTTGTCCTTGACGCCACCCCCCTTTGCTTTCAGCCTGCCTGCCTGCCCGCCCATCGATGAGGCTGATGATGATGATGACGGTGATTACTTACAACAATCTAAAGCCGAACCAAACTGAAACTGAGGTAGCAGCAGCCAAGCAGCCGAGCAGCCGTCGCCTTGCTGCAGGCCAAATGGCCAAATGAGGGCTGATCCTTTTTTGGGGGAGAAAACTACCCCGCAGGACTCTGATTTCGCGATGATGTCAACAATGCGATCTCGATGCCAGTTCCCCTTCCTCTTCTCTGCTGCAATTGAGGTGAAAGAACAACGAAAGGTGGAAGCCCAGGCCTTGGCTCACCCCTGCGATTCTGCACATGTGACTGACTTTTGTCTTCTGTCTGACTGCCAGACCAGGGAATCCACCACCAATCGCCACAAGAAAAAAAAATGAAATAAAAGGTGACTGAAACTTGTTTTTGCGCCCAGTTGCCGAGTGCCACCAAAGGTAACAGTGGGTTTAGGGTTAAGGGAAATGATTTTAGGCTGAAAGAGAAATTTTATAATTAATTATTAATTATTTTTCCTCAAAAAATAATAAAACAAATGTCTTTTAAGGCCCATTTTACCCATTTTTCCATTTAAATAAACCTGCAAACTTTATTAAAAACAAGGAGAAATATTAAAAATATTTATTAAATTCTTTATTTAATTTTAAAGTAGTAGTTTTACAGTATTTCTAGTGTTTTTAAGCTAAACTAAGCTCAAAGCGGTGAAGAAACCTTAAGAAAATTAAGGGCTTTAATCCAATTTTAAACCTTAAAAAAATGTTTAAAATTGAATTTACTTTTTATATAGAAATTGAAAAATAACTTCCTTAATTTTTCTTCATTTTTCCTCTACCTTTTTTCCACTGTGCCGCAGCAGGACTTGCTTTGATTTTGCTGCTCGATTGCTCGGCTCGTCGCGACCTGAGTCCTGGCGTCCTGGATTTCCCCTTTGTCCTGTGGTAGGTCGCCAGACGCGTGCCGCAATCCCGTTTCCCGGCTTCACTTTTTTTTCATTTTTTGTGATTTTTTATTATTGTGCTTTTTCGGCGAGCGTTCATTTGCTTATTTGTTTGTACTTTTTGTCCGCTGATGCGGCCGCATCAAGGTAAACTTTGGCGTAAAGCGTGTCCTGATCCTTTTGGCTGCTGGTTATTGTTTTCATTGCGCCGCCGACTGCCGGCAGGCAAATGGGATTTATTATTATTTTTATACTTTAAATATTGTTTCAATTCTCTGCTCACCATTGCTTTTATTGGAAGCGAGTGGATGGTGTACTGTGGAGTGTGTTTAACCTTTTAGCAGCTCCAGCTAATGTTACATCCATTTCAAGGACCTTTAAATATTTGCTCAGCTGAGCGTGATTCTTGTGACGTGTGTCCGTCCGTGCTTCCCCTCTCTCCTGGTATCTGTTTCAATTTTCGTTAATTTCCCTTGAATGCCTACAAAATATTATATTACCAAATTGAAGTAGTGCCGCCGCTCTCTGATCGGTGGAAATGCAGTTGGAAAACGGTAAAGTTGTTGCTCCTGAAAATGCGGGCTGTTTTTCCCCTTCGTTCACTCACTCCCCTACGAGCACGGGAGGGATATTACCTTATAGCATTTTTCAGGTAAACCGTTAGGCTGCTTAGGAAAAACAAAAGGTTGAACCACAAAATCAATGCCATACAACGCACACGTGCCAAACATCCTTCGCTCTCTCTCTCTCTCTTGCACACCAGGACCTTTTTCAGCTGTTTTTGGTGAATGAAAAATAAGGGAAAATTTGGAAATGGAAAATGGGTTTGAGACCTGAGGACACTTATTCAAATGCAGTTCGATACAAGAGTCAACAATTGACAGTTATGAAAACAGATAACGATGATCGGCGTCCTGACAAAGTTGAGGATGATGAGGCTGTTAGGGTTGTCAAGGATAACAGTTGTTGCTGTTGTTGTTAAGGACAAACCGCAAAGGGATTTGACAGCCAAAGGAAAACAAGTTGGGAGGCAAGGCAAGGTTAGTAATTTGCCATCAATCAGTTTTTTGATGCATAAAAATGCAAATGAAGAGATTAATAAAGTTATAAGTTTAACAAATAAATAAAGGATTAATTTATAAGTAAATCGTTCACAAACTTATACATTTTAGTTATTTTATAACTTAGTAGAGAGTCTATTTTATATTTTCTATATCCTTCTAGCCACAATCCTTATAATTTTTATTAATTTCTTTACTCAGAGCAACTTGTTTGCCTCTTTCTATCTACGACTATCAATTAATTTCCCAGCTAAACATACATTTTAAGCATTGATTGGCTGCTAGGAACATGTACGACCCAAAATCGCACTTTAAAACACTTTTCTTTTGTGGGTAGAAAAATCTTCCCACACTAAGCTAAGCCCACCAGGCACTTGACTGCATTTTTCCCCCCATTTTTCCCGAAAAGGGGGTTCACGCCTAGACCGCTGTACATGCATTTTTGGTAGAGAGATGAGGAGGAATTTGACATTTTCCCCCCGCACTTAAATGTCACATAAAGTGTTAAACGAAATGAGGCGATGGCGGCCGCAGAACAGGGAACAAACACTTGAGATTCTCAATTCCAAGAGGAGAGTCCAATGTTTTGCGGCGACCCCAAATGCTATACAAAATATATAGAAACCACCACTTCTACTCGCTGTATTTATGCTGTCATTACTTTTGGTTCGGTTTCGAATCGAATTGGTTTCGGGTTCGAGTTCGGCTTCGGTTTTCCCTTTTTGTTTTCGGGGCAGCGCAAAGTTTACTGCTAATTAAAAATTGTGGAAAAACGAGAAACATGCATGCAATTCAATACCATCTGGAGACCCTCTCTCTAGCCAGGATCTAAGATCTATAACCCTCACCCCCCGTGAAAAGGATTGCCTTTTTGTATTTTTCCCACCATTAGCGGACGCGGTCCTTCGACTTTCGGTGATTGCCAAGTGAAATTAATTGATTTCTCAGTCAAAAGTACTTAGCCAACTGTATTTATATATTTATATATATTTTTATGTGGGTACCAGCAGCGGTGGAGGGAAAGAGGGGAAAATCGAACTGAGAAACAGAAATCGATTCAATTTAAATTGAAGAACCTCCTGTGGGTGAGCCTGGGAATAAGAAGTCCTTTGCCCGCGAATGCGGGACTTAAGAATTAAAGGTACTTTCGTATTTCAATACTTGGGATATATGTGTCAATTATTCAGTTAATGAGGGCATTCCCAGGGGTTACAGGAAGTGCCAGGGAAATTGCATAATTCACATATCAAAAACTAAACCGTTTTCTTTTGGGATAATAACTTTCCTGATGATTAAGATCTTTGGAAATGCAGGAAGGATAAATAGTCATCCGTCAGAAAATGATTTTTGAGGGTTTAATATAATTAATACTTTTCTAAATATTTAAATTTCTGTTATTTTCGTTATAAAATGTTTTGTTTTAATGTTTTAATTTCCTTAAAAATATTTTGCCTTACAAAAACATTTTTGAAGGTTAATTTTTAAGCTTATTAACATTTTTTTAGTTTTAAGAATTAAAAAAAACGTTAATTTTATACATTTTTACCCAAATAGTCTCCAAAAGTCTCTCTTTTATATCTTTCCTTACAAAATATAAATTTTTTATTAATTTTTCTTGAATTTCCAACCTTCTCCCACACCACCTTACACACCCTCAGTCACCTAGGTGAAACTCTCCACCAATCGTGTGTGCGCAACAGGTGCAAACGTGGCGGGCAACCAATCTGGTGCACCTTTCCCGAAGAGACCGCACCTCGTTTTTCGTTTATCGTTTATTTGCCGCTCATTAAACACCCACGCCTCACACAGATACGAAATGTGCGCTCACACACACACACAACAGGCAACTAATTAACATACAAAATGAATGCGACGGCAAAACAAAAGCAAAAACAAAATAACAACAAAAAACAGCGGCCTCTCCCTCGCTTTTGTATACCTCTCTCATTCGCTCAACACACTCGCTGGCTCTCCCCCACTCGCTTGCGCTAACGTCGAACGTCCATCGAACGCGCCGCCACGGCAAGTGAGAAAATTATGAAGCTCCACCTATTTTACACACACACAAATACACACGTCAGCAAGCGGTGAGTGTTCCAGCGGGTGTGTGCCAGAGGGGAGGGGGGTTGGACACATGTTAACCGCATTAAAAATTAATGTACAAATTGTTTATTATGTTGTTGAGTTGCCTTTTTTTTGGTCTTTGCTGGTTTTTTGGAGAGTAGTTATAACTTTATAATTTTTTTAGGACTTTTTAAAGATATTTGCAGCCTGAAAAATAAGCCACAAAAAAATACAAAATAAAAAATATCTCAAGGAGACCCCACAACTTGTTGATGGAGCGGAAGAATCATATCACTCCCATTCTCTTCGCTCTTCGCTAGAAAATCTTTGGTTGCGCTCTTTGAGACGTGTCCACTGATGGACATTCCCGAGAACTCGCCGTCCATTGCCAAACGATGTCATTAATGTGTGTGTGTGGCAATCTCGGAACGATTTTGGTATGTTTTACTCGGAAATCCCCCGGCGATATCGTGGCGGGGCACAAAATGTATATTTTGCAATCGCAAGTGCAAATGAGTTTTGTCCGTTAACGCAGCGATTTGAGAAGCAGGAAAGGGTTAAGATAGGGATTCCCCTGAAGACGAGTAGTTCCCTTTATCTGGCACCGCGAAAATTCCCAGAAGAAGTCCGTCCCGAAGGCTTGCTCGAATAGCTTATTAATCATAATCACTCCTACCCACTCCCAGGGGGTTTTCCCAGGAAGTTTAATCTTTTTTAACTAAACTTGAATGAATAATATTATGATTAGAAATAAAAAAAGATAATTTTATATAACAAATAATGTAAAGAAACTTAATTTGCTTAATTAATTCTTTTTAATTAAAGTTTGCATTTAATTTAAAATATTTGCATTTCATGTTTTCAAAAATCATATAAAAATTACTCATACGACACATATGCCAGCTGGTATTCCGCCTATCCAAATATTTAGCTTACTTTTATAACGTAAATATATAATTTTTTAGTCCTATAGATGCTACCTGGATTTACAAATGAAAATGTGCAACAGTGCGTATGAGTAATCAAAGTTATGAAAGCTCATCACTCATACGCACTGTTGACTTTTTGCATTCCTTATTTCTAGCATTTTAATTAATTTAAAATCCCTAATAAATCATTAACAATTCCCATTTTTTATATATTTCAAGTATAAAATGCAGATTTAAACAATTTTTGAGTTTAATTACAAAAAAAGTTTTAATAAATTTTAAAGAACTATAATTTCTGAAAAAACCAAGGAAATTGTGAATAAATCATTTAAGAAAACCATACAACTTTATGCAAATAATTAAATAATCTCTCTAATGAAATTTTTAATTTAAATTAAATAAAGTTAAGAGAATTTTATTGTATTTCAGTAAAAATCATCGACCTTTTTATACAAAAAAAGTATTCCAAGTCAAAGAAAGTTAACTAAATTTAAAATAAAATAATTTCAGACAACAATAAAATTCTTTATTTACATTTATTTCAATAATATCTCCGATAAAATTTCTATTGTTATGAAATTTTATTTTTCATATAAGAAAATTAATTAATTCCTAAACACCCTTCAAATTTTGATCCTTGAAAACAGGTCCCTAAGTCGCTTGGTCAATAAAAATGCCTTTTAATCCCCTGAAAATCCGTAATAAATAAATATCGCAGCCATATGTTAACGTAAAAGGCACCCTTACGTTATGTTACGATATTTACCCCTCAATATATATACGATATAGCCGTAGCAGCGGACTGCTAACAGAGCAGGAGCAGCAGTGCTCTCCCAATTGGAGAGGGACTGTCACTGCCACCACCACTACCACCCCACTCGTATCACCTCGGCAGCAGCAGCAGCAGCAGGCACACACAGATACTCGTACCGAGGCAACGGTAAAACCGTTACACCGCTATATTATGCTGGTGGTGGCTGAGGCACACACACACCCTCAACACACTCCGGCGCTCTCCGACTGCCACAGATACACTCTCTCTTCTTGCCGAGCCAGAGGACGACGACAGCGACGGCGACAGCGGTGAAAGCAGCGGAAACTCAGATGCTGGGAAAAGTCAGAACTTGGGAATAAGTTGAAAATTGGACGTCGCGCCGGCAGCACGCGTCGCTCTCGAGCAGTAGTAGCAGTCAAAATCACGCAGACAAAAAAATAAAAATACAAATTAAAACTCGCATCGAATAAAATCTCAAGTGTGCTTCGGTTTGTTGGTTCGCCCCCAAAAAAAAAAAACCAATGAAAATATTTAAATTTATATAAATTATAATAAATTGTGTTTCAATGTGGCAAATTTTAGCCAAATAAACCCAAAAAGAGAAACGGCCCTTGTACTCAAATGGCGCCCCAAACGTGTGCTGTTCTTACCCGCAAGAATATCTAAATCTTAACAAAAAATTGAAAATAAAGAATATAAACTAAAGCCAAAATCTAGTGTTTAGATAAACACAATAACAAGCATTCCAAATGTTGACCTGTTTGGCGCCGTCGTCTTCACGTTTCGGCCAAGAGGATACCATCATACAGCAGAGCATGCCATCCACCGCCTTCACCATGCAGTGTAAGTGATCTTCTGATGATTCCATCTATGATTCATCCAGAATTCGAATCTAAATTGCTATCAGTAAACAATTGAGCTTAGAATTTGTGTGTTTACGTGTCTGTGTGTTTTGCGATTTGCGCGGGAATCTTTAAGATGCAAGCTTGCCAGTTTCCCAGAAATCAACAAAGCCTCATGTGTGGTCTTTACCTCAAGGGAAAAAATAATAAAAAATAAACAAATGGTTTCAAATTACGCTCGATCTTTAGTATAAATTCTACCCTCTCTTTTTTCTTGGCCAACCAACCAATTGCTGGCACAACTCAATTTGATTTGTTGGCAACCTGGGCCTTGCCTTGGCCACAATCTCCTCCCACTTGAAATGCGACAGGTAATGGCTGGTTGAGCTACCCCTAAAAGCAAAAGGCAACCGCATGCGCAGGTACAACCCAAGGCAGAACCTCCTTCAAGAAACCTGTTCTTAAAAGCCATAATGTTTGTGTTTGAGTGTAAACAAGGCAACAATCATAAAACTGTCAGTGGGCAGAGCTCATCAAAAGTTCACACCTTGTCTTAAGAGCCAAAAGAAATTAATTGAAAGCGCTTAGGAAAAGTATAAAAAAAATCATAGAAAATGCTGGAGAATCTCTCTTTTCTGGAAAATCTTCCAACGCCCACGATTTTTTCAACTGACAATTGATAAGTCCGCTAAAGAGACGGATTAATTGCACATGTTTCCCCCCTGAAAAAAAATGAGGCTGCTGCTGCTGCGGTGTAGCGCCCATAAATTATAATTTATGGCTATTTAAGCAGCTCTGTTTCTGTGGGTGGAACTAAAAGCCCTCGAACAAGAACAGATAGTTTGGCTAATCGATCAGAAACACACAGGTTGGCCCACATACCCTATATATATATATTGTCGGATATATATTCTATATATTCCCTCTTCTTTATTTTGTATTTGATGGCGCTGGGCAGCTGCTTCTGCGATGGATATTAATCGCCGGCAACATACGAAATTCTGTTCTGAGAGAAAGAGAGGGATTTTTTGGGAAGATTTCTTCTTTGTTTTTTGGAAAAGCGCTTGTACTAATTTTCGGCGTGTGTTGTGTAGAAATTTCGTAATGGCTCCAAAATGCCGTAAATCAAATATAATTTTGCCAAGGCGAAAACCTGTCGAGTGGTTATCACCTAGAGACGACGACGACATACTAGGTAACGCCCCCTTTGGCAGCTATAATTATCGTCTCGTGGCCCCTAAATCAAAGCTAATTTCTACGTTTTCACTATCTGACTTTTGCATTTCGATTTGATTTGATTTCACTTCGATATATACAATATTTATTGTAGAGAAACTCCTTGGGAAAGTTAACTAATTAATCATTCTAGGACCCTGTCGTTGGCTGTCAGTTTTATATGCTGGTCCTTGTCTCCAGGGCCATTTATAACTCCAGCCCATCCTGCAGGCTTCATCAGTGACAGGACTCTCTCTCTCCCCACTTTCTCTGCTCTCTGAGCTCCTTTTTGGTAATCGAAATTAAACAAACTTGGCCCCCAAACTATCTCTCGAAAGATGATTAATTTCTGCCTAAGCTCAAGTGGAGTTCAAGTTGATTTTCCCCCAAAAAATAAACAAATTTCCCAGCTAGCTTTCAGCTTTAAAAACAGCGCAAAAGAACAATAAATCAATGAGGGAAAAGTCCTCTTTGATATCCTGTATTTCCCTATCTCCTGTTCAACCTGCCGCAGCTTTGGGCAAATTATTTGCCACATTTTGTATTCTTTTATTTTTGGTTCTGCTGCTCAAAAGTAAATTGTTTGCCAATATTTTTTGCTGCTCCCTTTTTTTCGGTGCTGCTGCTCTGTGCACACAATTGAAACAAAGATAACTTTGAAACAGTTGTAAAGTGAAAATTGCATGGAATGTTGCTTGCTTGCCTGCCTTTTCTCTGCATTTTCTTTTTTTTTTTTTTGTGTGAATATTTTTTCTTATTTATTTAATGCCCAGCCGCACAATTGCTACCCCCGGAACCTGCATAAAAAAGTGCCAAAAAATCGGCCCAAACAAAGGGGTGCAACGGCAGCACCAACACCCATACCCCTAACTCCCTTTCAGCCAACATAAAAAAAGGTGTTGCCAAAGGGGCCTCGTGCAAAAATTGCAGCACCAAAAGTGGAGGCTGGCTCCTCCTTTCCTCAGTCCTGCGAAAGGCACAATTTAACATGTAAACGATTTTGGTTAACGCTGGAAAAGGCCCAGGCAAAAGAGGAGTTGGTAACTCCCACTCTGATTGGCGTTCAATTGCAATAAATTTCGCACAATTGCACAATAATTGTTAAAAAGTTTTTAAATAAACAAAAATAGTCAACGGCTCTATTGTGGCTGCAGCAGAAAAAGTTTCAATTGCCATTCGATGCTGGGCTTTTGTTTCGCGATTCGTTTTTATTTTTCAAGGCCTCTTTTTTGGTTGGTAAAATTTATACTTGCTCTGCGAACGAAGTGAATATCAATTAGCCAAGTTAAGCTGAACTTTGGTTACATATATTTCAGTTTAATGAAGAGCAAAAGTTTTAAATGGCTGACGAAACAGGTTTATATTTCTTTCTTCTAGATGAGTTTGGGTTTTGGTTAAAGAAACAGGTTTTTATTTATTTCTTTGAGATAAATTTCATTTTGTTTTGGAGAATATATAACCCAAGGTTGTTTTTAGTTTTATTTTTATTTAGTTTCTTGTATAAATTCGGTTGAGTTTTTTATTTTTATGACAAAATCATAATTTTGTTCTTATTTTTTACAATCCTTTTCAAGTTTTTATTTAGTTCTGGGAAAACTGTCATTAAAAAAATACTTCAAACGTAAAATTGTCATATTATTTATTGACTTGATTCCTAAAATGCATATTGGGCAAGCTTCTATATATTTTTATGGCTCCTAGGAATACGTATTAAGTTTTTTGGGAGTTGAAAAAAATAGGTTTTGAGTAGTTTGAGAGTTGGTTGATATTATTTATTGATTTATAACTAAAAACTTAAATAAAAGGGAAAGATTAAAGAAGTATATCTTTGTTTAGATTTCAAAAAAATTGTTTTAAATTCATATTGTGGGTTTTTCTTGATTATTAATAAATTTATATTCAAAAATGTTAATAAATATTGAAGTTTAGAGATGTATCTTTAGAAATATAATAAAAATTGTATATAGAAAAAAGTATCTTATGACCTGTTTCCTTTACTTTGAACACCTTCCTCTTCCTGGCATATTTCCTTGATTGCTTGTCTTTTCAAAAAGTATCTTATGGATCTCTTGTATCTTTTGGAGTTCCAAGCAAGCATTTCTTTCATCCTTTCCCTTCTCTTTCGAGTACACCTCTGTGTTGGGCATATTTTCCTAATTGCTTTGCCAGGCACAACTCCAATTTCAAAAACCAAAGAACGCCCACACACACACACATGCATTTTCACTGCTTATATTTTTTCAAGGTAAATCGCAGAAAATAGTTTTGCGCCCCCGGGACACATATGTTTTTCCCTATCCCTGCCCTCCCCTGCCCTGGCCTGGCCTGCCTCAAAGATGCCTCAGTTAAATATGGAGAGGTATAGGGACAGGGACACGAACACGGACACGGCTCGCTTGGCTATTAAAATTTCACACTCAGCAAAGCAAAATGCTACAAATAAAATAAACGTGGCTGCTGCTGCTGCTGCTGCATGCTGCAGCGTTGCACGTTGCACGTTGCAGCCAGGCAGCCACGCAGCATCAGCTTGCTGAACAAACAAATAAACGCAAAGGGCAGGCAAAAACGGCTGAAATGCATATCCCCGCATCGAAAAGAAGTCTCTATTTATAGCCACTCCCGTCGTCTGGCTTCGAATCTGCACCTTTGCAGCCCGCCACTTGAGGGGCAAGCACACGGCCACCTTTGTGCCCATTTGGTGGAAACCAAAAAAAAAAAAAAAGTGGTGGAGTGGACCAGGGCAAAGGTGGGACACGGAGAGAAAAGGGAAGAGGTTTTTGAGGGGGATTTTTAAAGAGATTTTAGGGAGAAATTAAAGAATATTTATGTAAAAATATTTATTAGTTTTTGGAGAGATAAAATGGGTGAAGAATTGACTTTAAAAGTGGTAAAAAGAGTGGCTTAAATTGTGTTCCTTAGGGAATTCTTGAGAGAATTTTAAGGAATACGAAAATTAAGGAATAGGAAAAAGGTAAGAATATTGCATACTTTTAAGGGAAGTAAAAAAGGCAAAGATTCCCCTTTGAAAATGTAAAGAAACTCGCTGAAATTACGATCTATGGGATGTCCAAATATATGTTAAAGATATTTAAATATGAAGTTAAATACCTCGAAAAAATCCTTTTAAAAACTCTCCCAAAATCGATCTCTTTATATTTTAAAAAATATTTAAAATATATGAAATAATTCCCATTTTATTTGTATTCAATATTCCACTCTATTTTCTCTCTCTGGATCAATCTGTTGGTAGAAGGTAGTAGGTCCCCGAAAGAGTATTCCAATTTTAGAGTAGATTATCGAGGACAACTCCATATGCCACTCACATGTGTCTATATACCTCACTCGCTCTCTGAGCTCTCTACTGGGCACTTGAGATTGGACACGGATTGAAACTCTAGACTCTGGAGACCCTCCGCGTCAAGAATTTCCCTACCGGGCGTAGGTTTTTCTTTCATACTATAAACTTTCGCACGTTCGAAACCGGACTCAATAACTATATACAAAAAATGGCACCCAGGCTGGTGCCTTCCCACAGGTTTTCATTTACCAAATTAATTGCTGCAATGTCTGATAGTGTCATTTTTCATAGCCGCAATTAGCTAGCTCTTCGTACTAAAGTGTACTCGCTCATTTGCAGAATGCGAATATTTATTTCATAAATATGCTAACCACGTTCATTGACTGCAAATGAGTGCAGCAGGTCCCCCCCTCTGTGCTGATGTTTGTCTGTTTATAATTAAGTGCTAAAAATTTATGTTTATTTGCATTAAATATCAGGCAGAGGCTGAGGCAGAGGTCTCACCCCGCAGCAGGCGCCCACCTGTCGTCGATTTGTCTGCTAACTGCGTCAGCAAAAAGAAATTCCTCCTCTCACCTGCGTGTCTAAATAAAAAAAAATTGTCATCGACTTGGGTTTCCCAAGAAAAAAAATAAAGAAAATTGTGGACACCCCCACGCCTACGTTGTGACAATCGGCTGTCAGTGAAATATTAAAAAACACTTTGGGCCCCACGAGTGACAGTGAGAAAAGTCAGGTGGAAAAAGGCGCTGCTAAACATAAATTAAATGCTGAAAATATAATTTTCAAAACACACACACACACGCCAAAAACCAAGGCAAAAGGCATCTAAGAGAAATAAATAAATTTGCATTAGCCGGGCTTAGTCGAAATATGTCTGGCTAATAAAAGTTGGCAATAAAAAAAGCACATAAAATTAGTGGGTGCCACAGAAAGATACAATATTCCAAGCTATATCTACTTGGGCCACAGATACAGATACAAATCTTTCGCTGGGTTATTTTGCCATTGATTTACGCCCGCCGGCCCCCGTCTACGTATTATTTATAATATTTTAGACCCCACATCCGTTCCCTCCCCCTTGAATTTTTTTTGGTGTGCGCGTGTTTGCCACGCCGCACAGGTGAAACACCAACAAAGAAAAAAAAACACTTGACATGATTTCCAGAAGATTTCCCTTTTGGCATTTTGATTGGCGATTTACTGGCCAGCTTTTGGTTTTGGCAAACGTGCCGCCGCCCATAAATATGGCCCCCTCTTTCCTTGGTAAAAATAATAAAATATTTTAAAACAGACAAAATTGAAAACAAAACAAAATTAATATCTCTAATTATCATTTTGGCAACTGTCAAAGCTGGCTTTTATATTGTTTTTATATTTTGTATTTACGAAACTAATCCTTTGCTTAAAACTTAAGGTAATCCTGTTGCTATATTAGAGGAAGTTTATATAAATAATAAAAGATTTTGTGTTTGAATAGAATGAAATATGTATATTTATTTCTACATATTCATTATTCATTATTTAATCTAATAATTCAAAAAAGATTTAAAAAACCCTTTAAAATATATTTATTTAATTGCTATTTAATCATTAAATTTAATTTCCTCATTAAAAGTATTTTTCAAGCCTTCTTTTTTCTATGAACGGACTTTAAAAATTCCCATTTTCTAAATAAAAATACATTTAATAAATACATTTATTTAAAACCCCTTTAATTATATTTATTTTGTTGATTCAACTTATTTCCTACTCTCAAAGTATCTTTAAAGCTTTCTATCCTCTGCAGTTTCGACTTTTAAAATGTTCAATTTTTTCCCAAAAATTTTCAAATTAAAAATACACCTAAATTTTGTCTTTGAACACTTCGCTGGCTCCTCTTCCGATTTGTGCCTCCCCTTTGGGCGCCCCTCATCTCACCTCACACACTATCAATCAACTTCAATTGGTCCGCGTTAAGCGCAAAATAGTTGAAAGGCATTTGCCACTGAAAGCGGAGACCGAAACAGTGACAAAATCTATATAACAAATAACGCTCAAGTTCCCTAGAAACAAATACAAGAAAATTCCTTTTCATTTCTGTGTTTTTTTTTTTTGGTCACCGAGCGAGCATAAATTGAAATTAATTTGCGGGACACTTTCAATATTTCAGGGGAGAAATATCAAAAAAAAATATATACATAAAAATTCAGAGAAAAAAAAGTGTAAAAATGGGAATTCACTGGCCGATATTGCGTTAATAATAATTCCTCACGCGGCGAGTCTCGGCTCGGTTATGAAAAATTGATTGAGCTAAATGAGCTGGTGACACACTTGTTGAGTTTCACGTTGTTTTTTTGCTCCCCTTCAGGAGCATTTTCCTTTCAGGCATATTATGCTGATGAAACATAATGTTTGAGAGTGTGTGCAGGGCTATAAAAAAGTGTTATGGTTTTACAACTTTTAATAAAAATGTCATTAGGCAAAGCGAATGAAATAAATTCTTAAATGAAACAAGAAATTATGAACTCGATTGGGATATGAGATCTCCTCGAAGTGCCGCGTGTCAGCTGTTGTCCTATAATGGCTTTTAATAGCTTCTTAAATGTCTTGGTTGTTATATATAGTTTTTCGATATAGTTCCCTATATAATTCCCTTTTTGATCGCCCGCATTGAAATCAATTAAGACTGGAAGAGAGATTGCAACTATCGAAAGTGAAAACGTGCATTGAACTTTTTGTAGATTGCGCTTGATTGAAACACAGCAAACAGCCCTCAGATACAGATACAGTTACCGCTAAAGGTAGCAGGGTTCATTCATTCCATTCCAGCCCCTATGAGAGGGAACATTTTGATCATGATCATCATGATGTTGATGATGTTGCCTCGGTTAATTGGCTTAAATTAAGGTAGCGTCGTTCAGAACAAAGACTCGCTTTGTCTGAACCAACAAGAAACTCACAAGAAAGCCGTTCAAGCAAGCAAACAGAAACTCCATTTTGCTAAAGTATCTCTGAGGTAGACCTGCCAGATACACAGATACAGATACATAGATACAGATACAAGAAAGAGAGGGCAATTGAGTGACCCTCACAGCCTGAACAAAGCAATCTTCTGCTTCGGGATGGAATCGCTCTCTCTTTCCGCGGCTGCCATGCTTGAACGCTTTTTTTCAACTGATTAAGTCAACTCTTGCTTCTTGTTTCTTGGTTTTTTCCTCCTCTTTTTTATTTCTTGATTCCTCCTCCACTTCTTTGGCTGCTTCTCCTTCTTCTTTCTTCGGTGGTTTGGGGGGGGGAACCATGAGATCATCGCCTCCATGGATTCCAGCCTTGCGTGAAGGCCCGCAAAGTTGATTTGCCAAGAAATTAAGTTGATCCCGACCAGCCCTTGAAGGCACTTTAAGAAATTAAAGGAGATCAGTAGGAATTTGAAGAGAAAATATATATAAAATCAATATTTTACATTATAAACATCCATTTTTTTTAAGGTTTTTATATAAAAAATCTTTAGAAAAAAGGAAATTGGAAAGGAAAGCCTGAAAAACCTTTCCTAATTTAATTTTAGATTTACTAAGTTTGAAAATATATTCCAAAATTTCTTTCTCTGTCCTTGGCAGTACCTAAAACCCCTTTACACTTGGCATTTCTCATTTGGTTTTTCAAGTTGCTTTAGCCTTTGCTCATATTTTTATGGTTCTTAAACGATCTGGCAGTTAATTTGTTTTCCCTCTCCACTCTGCTCTGCTCCAACAGTTCCCTCGCTGGCCCCCAGTCTGCTGCACCACAACCAGTCGCCGAAGCATGGCAATCCAGGCAATGCGGTCCAGGATGCCCAGATTGCACAGCCAGGTCCGGCAGCGGAAGCCTTTATGGTCAATTGCACTCAATGCCACAAGCGATTCATAGGGTTTCAGGTGAGTAACACAAATAAATTGAAAATTTACAAAAATTACAACATAAACAGCTCAAAAATTGTATTTATAATCTAATAAATTTCTTTATAATTTTAAATATACCAAAAAACAGAGCCTCAGCGAGCACATTGCCAGCGAGCATCCCCACGACAAGCTGAACTGTGGCGCTGCCCAGCCCGAAAGCGATGCTGAGGATGAACAGAGCAATCTCAGTGGCGGCAGCAGCAGTCGGCGGTACATCAAATCCCCAGCACAGGCCAGCATTAGTGCCGCTCCCTCTAGCAACCACAACTCCAGTAATAACAACAACAACAACAATAGTGAGCTGACCAAAAACCACAACAACAACAGCAGCACAACGCCCAAGATGTCACCCATGTGCTCACCCGGCTCCATGCCGCCCAGTGACTTGTTTGCTCACCTGCCCCATGGAACCCCCCAGCTGCAATTGCAGGCTCAGATAATGGCCGCTGCTTTGGCCATGCAATCCGCCCGAACCGCCAGTTCCAGTTCGCCACAACAGCAGCACCACCAGCAGCAGCAGCATCACCAGCAGCAGCAGCAAATGGCCTTGCAGCAACTGCTGCCACCTCAGCTCCCAGGCAGCAATAGCAGCGTGGGCAGCAATTCTGCCTATGATTTGGATCTGAGTGCTCCACGATCCACCTCCAGTCCGGGCTCCACCACAGGCGAAAGGGAGCTGGGCGGTGCCTATCCCTGCATGCAGTGCACGGCTGCCTTTGGCACCCGAGAGCAGCTGGAGCAGCATCAACTGCTGCACTCGCCTTGCGGGCAGCCAGCGGCGCAGAATGTCTCTCAGGTGAGTTATTAAATTTATTATTAACAAAAATAACAAAAATGTAAGTTTAAAATTGTATGTTTAAGTTGAAAAAGCCGCTTTCCAGATTTCTAAACTTCAAATTTGAATTTTTAAGTCTCAACTTTAGCTTAAATAATGAAATTTCACAATTCAAAGAATTGATAAAACCAAAAACATAGTCAGACCTTTAAAAAAAAAACCGAAATATTCCCCTCCAAAACCGATGACTAAACCTGCAAAATGATGCTGTCAGAGTATAAAAATTCCTGGAAACTGATAAGCCGTCGAGTTCTTATTCCTGCGAGTCTTACGTGTTAAAGTTCGTGGATCGTTACTCATGCATAATCGTATACATACAAAAAAAAAAAAACAGGAGAAGGGGAAAAAGTGAGGGATATATAGTATATTCTATATGATCTTTGAACACACATCACGTTGAGAGGGAGCACAATGCGTGGGCTTTGTTTGCGGCTAAAGGGAAGTGAGGCTGAGGCTAAGCGATAACAACAAGTTCAGCCAGCATTCAATCCCAAGTCAAGCCAATATACCAAGCCGCCAATCTCCATTCCCAACCGATCTCAGTCTCTTGATTTCAGCAAAAACCTTATGCATATTTCCTGTTGACACAACCGTCGCCGCCGAGAGAGTTGAAGAAACCTTTAAGAAACAGGCACAGGGGCTGCTCGGTGCTTTTTATTTATCGCCTGCATTCGAGGGAATTAAAGTTGAACGAGAGGTTTTGCCTTATTTATATTTTTTTTATCATCCGTCAGGCAGGAACAACAACAATAACAACCACAATAAACTATGATAAGAACGGCATAAAAATAAAACGTAGGCGTTTACCGAAACACTGAAGGAGAACTAGTAAAAACGTAAATTCCCCAATGAGAAAAAAAAACAATTGGGGGTGTTATCACAAAATGGGGCATAAAAAAGTAGATGTAACAATATATACATCACATATGTATATATTTTGTATATAGAAAAATATGAAGGCAGACTGTCATAACTCCCAATTGTGCAGTTGTTGTTGTGTTCTGTGTTTTTTTTTTCTAAGGCCTTGTGATAAGGCATTAAAATAAATGTTGCCACAGGCAGGCAACTCGACCTGATAACACCTACCCACACACACACACACACACACTGAACACACCCCACCCCTACTCCTAAACACACTTGTTTTTCCTGGTCCTTCGTCGCCATCTTTTCGGGGGGTTTTCCTCAAGCGAGACAGGCGGCGGCTGTAAAAGAAAACTCGGGCCTGCCTTTAGACGTCACAAAATGATAAGGAAAAAGTCAGAAGGGAGAAATGGGGAAAAAGAGTGGTTTTGGCTGTGGTTCTGGTTCACCTTGGAGCTACCCAGCGGCTATTAAAGCCACATAAATTATAATTTTGTTGCATTCTCCCCCTCTCTGCACACACATCCATTCCCATTCCTATATTTTCCTATAACTTTTCCCCCCCAATCTTTCCTTGGTCATAAATTCATATGGCTAGTTTGTTGTTGTTTTTTTTCGGGGGGGAGGCTATTTTTTTGGGGAGAGGGAAGGGGCAGGAAGGGGAGTTGGAGTGTGCATCTTTTTTACCTTCTCCATATTATGAGAGACAGCAAGTGAAATGAAAAAGTTTGACACCATCCCCAACGAAGCCCGAGCCAACGAAGCTAAATATGATATGAGATTTGTGATTTTTTGTGAGATACAGTGGGTAAAATAGTACTATTTACAAGATAAATTGATGCTAAAAAACAATACTGAATGTAAAAAATATAAGAAAAATTATTATATTGCATTTTTTCTTGTAATTCTTAACCATAAACTTGAAATTTTTGTTTTGAATATTTATTTTTCTGATAGATGGGGATATTATAAAAAATAAAGGAAATATTAAATATAATTTTTTAAATTATTTGTAATTATACTTATTTTAATAATTAATTATTTAAAAGGTATAAAATTTTCCTATATGAATTTCTAGGCATTTCAACTGAATAATATACATAAACTCTCCTTAAAAAGGATCCAAGTTCCATACTCTCCTCTGTTTCCCATATTTTTCCACTTTTTAGTGATTTTTTTTCCACTGTCCTTTCCCAGCTCCTTTCCTTGTTTTGACGTTTTTTTGTGAACTCTTCCGCCGCTGTCCATCGTTATTAATATTTACCTAAGCTGCGATGATTGCCAGAGTCTCGCAAAAAAGCTAATAAAGTTGGCCAAGCGAGTAAGCGCAGCAGGTTTATGAGTTGCAAACTCCACATAAGTCCCACTCCACATCTCCCCTCTTACCACTTTCGGTTGCATATAATTTACGGCTTTTTTAATGACATTTAAACATTTAAACACATGCGAGAATGGCTCCAAAAATGGCAACAACAGCCACAATTGACACATGGCATGAAGGCAAACTGCAAAATGCAAACTGAAAACTGCAAACTGCATTCGCTCCTCCGAAAAAGAGTCCGAAACAAACCAATTATAATTGATGTGGCACATTGCATTTATTTAATATTGTTGGCCATTGGCTTTTACACGTGTTTCGCCTCGTATTAAATTATTATGTGTGAAAACAATTAATTATGCGGCAAACAACAAAAAGAGGCTACAAAAACGAATGCTCATTATGGAAATCAGGCAGCAGACTCACAAAAGTAGGCAACAAAATGGCCTGCCAGGCGGCCAGTTTTATTGAAAAGGCATTAAAATGGCCAACAAACGAGGCCGCAGGCGTTGACAGGGAATCCGGGGGAATAATATCAATCCGTATTGGTGGCCAACATTGTTGATGCAACATTTAACATTTGTTGTTAAGGTCAACATCATTAACCAAAAAGGGGGGGGACGAGAGTCCAAAATGGCAGGCCATAAATTATGGCAAGTCCTGTGGCACAACTTTCAGCTGAAAAAGAGTAGGAAAAAAGTGCAGCAATTAAATATTTGCTTAACTGCACAAAAACACACACATCACACACACACATGGCTGCAACTTTTTGGCCACAACTCATTTGGCGGGTTTGCCCGTCGCTTCCGCTGGCCACCTTTTGGCCCTGCCACAAAAATGGTCAGAGGAGCAGACAATTCAAATTGAAAAATTATATGCACTTTAGGTGTAGAGTTCAGAGCGAGAGTCCTGCGAGTCCTGGCTGGGCTCTCGTCTTTTCGGCGCCGCCGTTCGCTTGACGAACGAAGCGAGTGAAAAATTAATAGCAATTTATTTAACGCCCCTTTTTGGTCCTTCAACCCTTCGCTGTGCCGTGTTTTTTTCCCCACATTTTAAATGTATTTTTATGTATGTACGAGTATTATTGCGGACACTGTAAGGTCAAGGGTTAAGGGGGAGGGGGTTTTCGGCTGTTAAAAGTTTAAAAATTATTTGCAATTAAAGCGAACAAATTAAAAAACTTTCTCAATGCAAAAGTCACAAATTATTGTCCATGGAGTTTTTGTGTATTTAAAATATGCACAAAATGATTACAATTAGTTGGAATAATAAATAATGTCTATAGAAATGAGTTTTCTATTTTAAAAGTAAAGATTTATTGTCAGTAAATAAAAGGGGATGTAATTATAATAAAATTGTATATATTTCTAGTAGAAAGTTTTTGTTTATAAAACATAAAAAGCTGGACAAATAATTATTAAACTCGGCAATGTAACTCTCTTTATTTTCACTTTAATTTTATATTTTAAAAGTTATATTTTATTGCCAGTAAATAAATATGTATCTATCTTAAATCCTATCTAAATCTTCCTTTAAATATTTATAATTATTAAAAAAAAAAATTATTCCACTCAGCAATCGAACTCTCTTTATTTCCACTTCAAAATTTCAAATAAAAAGGAAACCCAACTGTCTGTAGATAATTTTTTATGGCTCTCCTTCCCCCTTAAACACATCATCATCATCATCATCCTTGAGAGTTCCTGTTTCCTTGAGGATATCCCCTCCTGCATTTTTCCTGAATTTCCCCCTCTCGCAGTTTACACCTGCACTTTTCCACATGTCAGACTACAATTTAAACTTCTTGTTTCTCAGTTCATTCTCTGTTTTCTCTTTTTTTTTCATTTTTAACTTACTCCTGAGATTTATATCAACTTTCACCGTGAGGGCCATAAATTATGTGGCTCCGTTTCTCACATGGAAATTCCTTCGACAATTTCCCGGCCCCCTCATGCAAGCCAAGTCCCGTGGGTTTTTTCACTTGTGACGTTTATTGTGCGGTTGTTACTTGATATATTTAATGAGAAATGTTGAGCAGGGGAATTGGAGAATTCCAAAGGGGAAAGGGAAGAAAGTAATAGTACTTAGTACTCAGTATTCAGTACTATATAGCGTTGGAAATTTGTGTATATCTTTGGACACTCGTGTAGATAGTGAGAGGAGATTGCACTTGAAAATGACTCCAAAGGAGATTTATAGAACAAGTTTAGAATTGCAGTTGTAAATGGTTTTATATTTTTTATGGAAATTGTTGAGAGAAAAGTGTAGTTTAACTCTAAAGATGATAATACAAAATATAGCTTGTTAAAAACAAATATTTTTAACCAGAAAAAGTTAGGCAAGTTGTAATCAAAACTCACAGGGTTCAAGGTTGGTTTAAGTTACTAGAAAAAATTATATTACTTAGAAACTGATTTCCAGTAAATGAATAATAATATTCTAAATGAATTTCACAACTCAAATCTTAATGGCAATTCCAGCTAAATGAGATAAGAACATTTACACAAAAACAGAAACAATTTCAAAAAGCAAGACACCCACATAAAAAATATCACTTCCCTTGCTTCACTGGAAAGATAATCACAAAAAAATAATCCAAATTCCCCTGACTAAGTCTTGATAATAACAAAAAATTATAATTTGTAAAAATGTACAGCAGCTGCTGGTTTTAATGATGACAGAGGAAAAATCATAATTTTTAACCCGACACGTTTCGTTAATTTTCCTCAAGATTCTAGTTTCGGCTTTTATCAAAAGTGATAAATTTAATTTATAACACGGCGTCGCCTAATTTATGTTTGCCTAATACGCAACTAATTTTCGCGCAGGTCTGTGGAAAAATCAGGGCATCGTCATTGAGAAAAACGTTTTATTTATAAACAATTAAATTTGATTTGTCGCTGCTGCGTTGGCCAACGAAACGAAAGAGAATTTTCTTTCTCTCTTTTTTTTTGAGGCTGAATGATTTATGGAAAATTAATAATTTTTAAATCCCAGAGATACTCGACGAGTATTTCGTGTTTTTCTGCGCATAAAATATTGAGAAATGCGGCAGTGGATAAAAGTATTTCCCTGTTAAAGGCGCGTGTTAATCAATTTTCCACCCAGCGGGGAATTAATGCAGAGAAATCATCATGATCGCAATGAAAGTTAATGAACCCGCCAAACGTAACACACGTTCATTGTTCTAGCTTCTGGCAATAAATTAACCGAGCCGAAGTCCGGGCTCACACTTATCAGGCTTTCCCTTCCCAGGATCGCTGGATCGATGGAGATAACCCCTAGTGATCTCCCTCGATTCCACGAGGTACTACAATTAGCTCTGTCTCTGTCTCTAGCTCTGTCTCCGGCAAGGTACGTCAATGGCCCCAGTTTTGTGGGGGGATTCATTCATTTGAAAAAAACCCTAATCAGTTTTATTTTTCTTTGCGGCGGCAGCTGCGCACCGCAGATAAGCGCTAAAAAATTGGGTCGCGTATTTCGCTATAAAGCAGTTAGATCAGACATCATTATGTTTCCCTCTCCGATCTCTCTTTCGTTTCATCTTTTTGCGCTAAACATTTCTTTGTGGCGTCGTTAATATTATTATTTGTTTCTTCTTTTTTTCTGTTGACCTCAAAAAGAATAAAATAGAATAAAAGAAAAACACAAAACTTTGAGCTTGTCGCTTGTTGTTATTTTTGTGTACGCATTTCGTCAGGCGACAGGTGCGCTTCTCTATATCTAATAGATACTATATAGACATCCATGTTCACATTTTTTTGGTGGTCCACCTACAGTGCGTTTCGAAATTGTGGGTGTATTTCAAGGGAATTTGTGGTGATACAAAAACGAGGGTTAATCACAATAATTGTTTTGTGTGAAACGGTTATCGATTTAAAAGCATATCGAAAGGATCCTTTTTTAGGGAAAGGATTTTTCAATAAATAAATGCTAATAAATTAAATAAATAAAACAATCACAAAATAAATATCGAATTAATCGTTGGACTTGTTAAATAAATAATATCGATTTGTTTTTGATTAAATATACGAAATTACGAAATAAATGCATAAACTCGATTAACTTTATATATTTTATATATGATATATTATATATTATGATATATTTGATATATATTTTTATATTCTATATATTTTCCAACCCCACTGTATCCATTATTCTCCACTGGTGACATCGGTCGGTATTTTGTCAACATTGTTTGCTTGCCTTTGGTGTTGTCACTTTGAAAGCCAAACGATCTCCCTTTGGTCGATCATCTTTTACGGCCAATTATGTGCGCTATTATGGCCAAATTCCCATGTCACTCACTGCATAAAGCATTTTGGCCCCAGCAAATCGTGAGATACGTTCACAAATTAGCTTTCTGTCTCCGCCAAGACATTATCTTGGTCTATATACACACACACACTCACACTCATATGGGCCTCGTTCGTTTGATTTGTCTATTAGTTGGGCGGCAGCGGCGGGCGTTTCTGGCCCACCTACGAAGCGTGGCTATAATTATAGCCAAAGGCTTGTCGCCTGCAATTTAAACAGGCCAAAATGCAATGTCCAGTACAATTTACGATGACGAGCGCTTTGAAGCCGAAGCCGGAGCGTGTGTGGTCCACTAAAATTACTATCACCAGTAGTTTCCGGCTGAATTTTCGGACCACTGATAAGTCAAGCGACATCCCGCCGAGTGCCGAAAATAATATTTACTTTTGAGGTTCACCTGATCGAACAGCAAATCAGGAGATAGAGCGGGGTTTAGGTATTGTTTTCACACTGCCTAATCCGTAAACCCAGTTTAAGTCCGGCCCTGATCCGCATTCAGTTTGTTTACGCGCACACGCGCCTCTTTCGAATCGATTGAGTAAGCGATAATGCCGAGCTCTTATCAGCTATATGAATATTATTACCCCGAATATTCTTGGAAATTCGAATTCCGATTTTAAGGTGGAACAATGAAAGTACACGTAAGAAAATTAACAGAAAAATGTAAAGTGCGTGTATTCAAAAATGCGATAATGAAAAAGATACACACAATAGGATTAAGTATCTGTGCATTGAAAAGATACAAAGAAATGTTTTTGTTGCTAAGAAAACATACAGGGATTTTGAAATAGTTTTTAGACTAAAGATTTTAGGAACAAATATATTTTCTAAATATTTTTAGGCATTACTAAACGTAAAAACAAAAAAATTTGGCAATAAACTTTCAGCAATATGTTTACTTATCGAAATTATTGTAGATCGAAAATCAAAATATTATTACACATCATTTCTTTGCGTGTACTGGTCTTCTTTCCCCTCTCCCCTCCCCCTTTCATTTCGTACATTTCAGATGAAATTTAATTAATTAAGCGGCTAGCAACATGTGGCAAAGAAGGGGCGCGTGTGCGTGGCTTATCGATGCTAATGCCACCGAGGTTAGACTGTACCTTTGGCCACGCACTCAAGTGCTTAGGTTAGCTGCTGGATTCCATGTGCGTCCAATGGCCCAATCAATTCAGGGGAAATCAATCAATTTTCAACTTTAACTCAAGTGGCACTGGCTCCCCTGAAATAAACACTTGAGTCATGCACACACCGCCTGTCTGCTAACCGCCAGTTAACCCCCGGGGTTGCCGGACGGACGGACGGACATCTTTTGTGGGGCTTTTGTTAAAAGGTAGCTTCAATTGGCATTTCCGCTGTCAGTTCATCGCAAAATATAATAATAATAATAACTACAACAACAAAAGTGCAAAAGAAGAATCCGGCTGACGCATCAGCAGCAAATAACAAATGGAAGTTACCTTTTGTAAACGTGTGCACCAAGTATCTGTGTGAGTGGCGTATCTGTATCTCACGGCTGCCATTTTCATTTCCATTTCCATTTCGTTTGCGCTGCGCCTCGGTTTACATTTAATTGATAACGCCGACGACAACAAAGCGTGTACATTGTGGAGCGGCGGTTTAATGTCCGCTCAGTGAGGTGTCTACAGTGATCATTCGATATTAGATACATTTTGTAAGAGACCTTTTCCAAGAACTGTTCGTTACAAGTCTTGTTTTCGATATATTTTTATAAAAAACAATATTTTTAAGCTTCCTTCCTTGCTAGTTACCACTGTACCCATTGCGTTCTATGGTTTCTACGATTCTACGGTTCTAGGTAGGCGTAATCGCTGCGGTTTACAACCGACAATCGCATACCGACAACCTGATTAAGTGTGGAAAGTGCTTATGCTTATGCGGTCAGCCAGACAGAGACGGAAAGAGCAACTTGACTCCGCAGATAACGAGTTTGTTCGCTTCCAGTGCGCCTGTGTGAGTGGGAGTGAGCCAACAACAGGTGGCCATGTGGCAAGCAGATACAAATACAAACGTAAACATGGTAAACAGGTAAAAAACCTGGCTGGCAAATGGCCGCTGCTGTTGTCTGTTGTTGACTTTTGTCATTTTGGGGGAGAGGCCGGCACCGGGACTGACGTCAGCAGTTGGCTGCAACAAGCGTGTGGCAGGTAGAATAACATTGGAATTTGAGTTTTCATTTCAATTGGAAAATGAAATAGAGTTTCCAAAGCGGAAACGGAAATTGTTATGGCTGTCGAAACGATGAGGGAAAAGCACATTTTCCCCGTCCGTTTGTTTTTTACCAGCAGCAGCAGCAGCACAAACAAATTAGGATCCGCTATAAATGTATTATTTTTCTCCGCAAGCTAAAAACAATAAACACGGTGTCACGTTGTCGAACAAAACTAATTACGATACATAATAATAGTTTTTGAATTTGTATGTGTGTTTCGAAGGGGAATTTTGTGATCTCATCTCGAGTGTAAATTGGTTATGCGTTGATGATAATGACTAATAGCGCAATGCGCGTTAATTGAAATTCATGAGTTAACCGGCAATGCGCCGTCAAAGTCCATAAAGCAATACAGTGGGGCTTATAAATACGTGAAAAGAATTGAAATTCTAAAAAAGGTTTTAAGCTCACGTTTAAGCTTCGTTTCACTGTGCTTTGTTGACGCATACAACTCAGGTCGTGCAAATAGTATCTCAATTATGATAACGATATTCATGTGTCATGAACTTTTGCTGTTGTTTTTTGCTATGCAAGCCAATGGATGCGAAGGTGAGCCTGCAATAAATGATAGAAAGTTCAACGCCTTAAAGGTAAACAACACAAAGACACATATAACCAAGGGATTGATGGGGAAGTTCTACCAGTGGGAGGGGGCCAACAACACGTGTTGCCATCTGTCCGCCGAAAGCGCCGCAAATCTTTCAACGCTGCCGCTAAGTGGAAAAGTGGAAATGGCTCCACTTTCCCTTTCATTTTTACACTTTACACCGCGCTGCACCTTTAAGCGAAGAGAGAGGATGCTGCATTTGATGCGTTCAATTTGTTGCCAAACAAATCAAAATCAAAGCACAAACAAAAAAAAGATTTGATTAGCATCAGCTGTTGAAACATTTGATGTGATGTGATGTGCGCCCGACGCTCTGCTGCTGCATTTTGTTTATTTTAGGCCTTTGTTGATTGTTTGGCTTAGTTTTCGTTCTTTTTTTGTCGCAATTTTCCAATTGAAGTTTAACTTTTATTGGGATCCCACAGCTGAGCGCAGCTTGTGTTCTCTTTTGACCCCACACTTTATCTCGCTTTCTCTCTCTATCTCTTGCTGTGGGGTCGTTTTGTGCTCTTCTTCCTGCTCACCTAGCATTGTTATTGCTTTTGTTGCCGCCACTCCACCTTCGCTGTAAGTGGAACTATGGCCATCTCTTTCGCTCCGCGACTCTTCGCCTCTCCGCTTTCATTTCATTCTTCACTGTTGTCCGTCGCGCTAGCGTTTCGCGTTCTACGCGCATCTTGTTTAATTTCCATTTTAATTGAAGTTTTCTCGTGTTTTTATTGCATTTAACGACGCTCGAATTCAAAATCGTTTTGCAGTGCAAATCTCCAGAATCCCAATGTTTCGAAATATCAAACAAATATCTGCGTTTACGACTCGGGAAACAGCAGCGCACAAAAAATGGATCGTTTTCGGTGGTCGCTTTTGATTTGGCCTGCTTTGTGGTCTCGTTCTTCTTTGCCTTGAAACAAATTAGAAAGTCGTTAAACTTAAAACAAATAAATACGAGCGCTTGTTTTTTTAAACAGTTTTTATTACCTGTGCGTTGGTGTTCTGTTTTTTTCGTGCCACAAAAATCGAGCGGAGGCAACAATGTCAGCTGCTGTTGCGACGCGGCCGGCGGCCCAGTATGGCGAGGTAACTGTTTTCTTTGCCGCCAAATATGTATGTATATAGAAGAACGTAGAATGAGAGAATCTAGAAAAGCTGTCTCGAAGGGCCTTAGGGATGAGCGGATCAACGATAAAAATCGATTATCATTGTTATTTGCATATTTTTAAATTTAAAATCTTTTTATTGTTAATATTTTTTAATTAATCCTTAATTTCTTGATCCTTTCCAGACCTGCCGAATCTGCCAAAAGGCCTTCGCGAATGTGTACCGCCTGCAGCGGCACATGATCAGCCATGATGAAAGCGCCTTGCTGCGAAAGTTCAAGTGCAAGGAGTGCGACAAGGCCTTCAAGTTCAAGCATCACCTCAAGGAACATGTCCGGATCCATTCCGGGGAAAAGCCCTTTGGCTGCGACAACTGCGGCAAGCGCTTCTCCCACTCGGGCAGCTTCTCCTCCCACATGACGTCCAAGAAGTGCATCAGCATGGGCCTCAAGCTGAACAACAATCGTGCCCTGCTCAAGCGACTGGAGAAGAGTCCCGGCTCTGGAGGCGCCGCCCGTCGCTCGCCCTCGGATCAGGCTCATAAGCAGGAGCAGCAGCCAGCGGGGCTGCCGGGATTGCCCAATCCCATGATCTACTTTGCCAGCGATGCTCAAGGACAGTCGGGAAATGCGGCTGCCACGCCCTTCCAGCCCTTCCATCCCACAAACTACATGAATGCCGCTCTGTTTCCCTTCCCCAATCCCTTCATGGCCGCTCTGGATCCTCGTGTTCATCCTTACAGCATCCAGCGGCTGCTGCAACTCACGGCTGCTGGACAGCAACAAAGGGAGGAGCAGGAGCAGCACCAACAGCAGCAGCAGCAGCAGGAGGAGCGCGAGACCGAGGAGGAGACGCCCGATGAACCCAAGCTGGTCATGGACATAGATGAGCCGGAGACCAAGGATCTAAGAGCGGCACCCACACCCGAAATCCGAGTGGAGGCGGCAGCTCCGATTAAGCAAGAGCCCAGCAGGGAAGCCTCGCCGGTGCCCGAGAGTGCACCCGCTTCGCCGCAGGAGATTAAGCAAGAGCAGGTACAGGAACCACTGTCGGTTGAAGAGGCAGAGCCACAGTCCTCGGTTGAGGAGCCCGCCCAACTTGAGCAACCCGCCGATTTGCGCTGCAGTCGCTGCTCCAAGCAGTTCAACCACCCAACGGAGCTAGTGCAGCACGAGAAAGTGTTGTGTGGCCTGATCAAGGAGGAGCTAGAGCAGCATTTCCATCAGCAGCAGCAACAACAGCAGCAGCTGCAGCACCAGACCACGTCCTTTGTGATGCCCTCCGCCAGCGAAGAAGACGACGAGGATGAGGAGATGGAGGAAGAGCCGCGACAGGAAAGCGGCGAGCGCAAGGTCCGAGTGCGAACGGCCATCAACGAGGAGCAGCAGCAGCAGTTGAAGCAGCATTACTCCCTGAACTCGAGACCCAACAGAGATGAGTTCCGTATGATAGCCGCTCGCCTGCAACTCGATCCGCGCGTGGTACAAGTCTGGTTCCAGAACAATCGATCCCGCGAGCGCAAGATGCAGAGTTTCCAGAGCAATCAAACCACATCGGTGGCCAACAATGAGGCGCCGACATCGCAGGTTTCACGTGAGGATCAACCCTTGGATCTGTCCATCAAGCGAGATCTGTTGACGCCCAAAAGCGAGAGCTCGCCACCTTATATACCGCCTCAAAGCGCTGAAGCCCTGAACCCTGAGGCCGCCATCAATCTAAGCCGGAAGTTCTCCAGCTCCGCCTCGATGTCGCCAGCCTCGATTTCACCCTCATCCGCGGCAGCCATCTACTTTGGCGCTGGCCCGCCACCTTCGCCGCCCAACAGCCAACTGGAGGCCACTCCTCGAACGGCCAGCCAGGCCTTTCCGGGACTGCCCTACATGCTGCCCATGCCCCGACTCCCCATGGAGGCCCTGTTCCAAATGCGTCCCGGTGGCGAGTATGCCCCCAATCATCCCCTGATGAACAGTATTAAGCTGCCCGATTATCGCGGCACAAGTCTGAGTCCCGGCGGATCAGAGAAGCGTTCGTGGCGCGACGATGACTCGCGCATCTCCCACGAGGATGACTTCAGCGGCGGACTGTTGCCGCCGAAGCCAAAGCGAGGCAAGCAGGAGACCCATGGCCATGCCGGTGATCCCGATCTGCCCTTTGTGTGCGATCAGTGTGACAAGGCCTTCGCCAAGCAGAGCTCCTTGGCACGCCACAAGTACGAGCATTCCGGTGAGTGCTAAATAATTAATTAATTAATTAGAATGTTAATTTATTAAATCTTCTCTTAAAAAACAGGTCAAAGACCCTACCAGTGCATGGACTGCCCCAAGGCCTTCAAGCACAAGCATCACCTCACGGAGCACAAGCGTCTGCATAGCGGCGAGAAGCCCTTCCAATGCTCCAAGTGCCTGAAACGCTTCTCCCATTCGGGCAGCTACAGCCAGCACATGAACCACCGCTACTCCTACTGCAAGCCCTACAGGGAATAGGTAAGCGACACCTCAGTGCCGCCCACCTGCCAACCAGGAGGAGTTCCCCAGCCGCCGGGAGGAGCGCCGCCAGCGCCGACGTCTAATCGCGGACGTCGTCGCGTCCAGGCGATAAATCCAGCCTATCCGCCGCACCAGCATCCCCATCATCCGCATTCACATCCCCTGGCAGCCATGGCCGCCTATCAGCAACAACAGCAGCAGCAGCAGCATCATCAGCATCGGCTGGCCTGGAATGGAGCCGGGGTGATGCTGCCGCCGCCGCCCAGTCAGCAAACACATCGTCCGCCGGCTCCGCATCCGCCGCCGCTGCTTTCGGGCGCGGGCTTTGGCCAGCCGCCGCCAACAGCAACGCAGTTCTTTCACCATCATGGAGGACTGCTAGCACCACCGCCCCCGCCGCAGCACCAGCAGCAGGCTGTGGGCACGCCCACGTCCTCGCCCGCCTTTGACTTTTTCAATGTTAAAATGTTTCCAAATTAAGCAAGAAACGGGTTCGCGTCCCAGCTAGCAGCCAGCTTCTGCCGCGGGTGGGAGAACTTGCTTAGCGGGGACATGGAACCAAAAGCAGTACACGACTTACAGGCTGTACTTAATATAACAGACGGAACCAGAAAAATCTCAAAATGTGCAGGAACACGCAACAACACAACACACGAGCACCTTTAGACCGAGGAGTCGGAAGAGAGAAATATTTTTTATAGCCATTTAACCTACCAAAAACACAAAAAAAAAAACCAAAACCAAAAAGGAGGAGCAGCGAGAAAAACCCACAAAAAACAACCTTTCGTTTGAGCGAATTTATTATTTTTATTTTCTATTATATTTTACAAATGTTACTCCACTTTTGTTTCTTTAGTATTCATTTAACGTTTACGTTTAGATATAGAAATATCTATTTTTTTACAATTTATATTATGGATTAATGTTTTTAGTTTATAGAAGCTGGCAACCCAGTACCAAGTGCTGCAGAATACTCAACAAAAAAGCATATATCCTAGATGGAATAAATATGTATATATTTTTTACGATTAATGTATATTTGCTTAAGTTTTTTTTATATATTCTTTATTCCTTAGTTCCACCTACAAACCTCCGGACCAAAAACAAAAAAAAAAAACGAAAGAAAGATAAGTAACGCAAACAGACAATACCGAGACGAGACCAGAGTTACAGATACAAAAGTATTATGCAGCAAAAAACTGTATTAAAAAGCCACCAACACACAACATTGTAAAGCCCCTTTTTTGTTTATATAGTTTAACATTAATATGGAAAACCCACCGCTTAGCCGCGCGCGTTTCAAGCTCTCTCTCACTCTCTTTTACTTAAGGAACTTTGTCAAAAAACCAAAAAAAAAGTACTTTCTCGAACTACGCTTTAGTCCCTTAACCTCGTAACCTCCTAACCCCTAATCCGGAGCACGAACACCTACAAGATCATTCCATTTTTGGCCAGAGCAGGTGCAAACTTATATGCATTTAGGCCTACGGCTCGCCGCTCGCTACTCGCCAATCGACAGACAGAGACAAGTTTGTAAAGCTAAAAAATATTCGCAACTAAATCTAAATCTAAATGCTAAAATTAAAATCTAATGCTAACATTAACATTTAATATATATATATATACGAAACGAAACACACAAAAACTTAATTTGGCCTTACTAAAGATTATTTAAAAATTAATGAATTAATTCAAAACTGTGCTTAGTTATTAGGTAGAAAGAAAAAAAGGAAAACCTTTGGAAAAGTCTTGCAGAAAAACATAAAATTAGCTAAATTCCATGTGCGTATTAAATGTAAAAAAATCGAAAAAGAAAAACCCTATTAAACTATCAAAGTGTTTGCCATGACAATAAATTTTACGACTATGTAATTAATACAAAAAATAATGCTTTGCTTAATCAAAGAGTCAAGTTCACTTTTAAATCATTTCAAACTATATTTAAATTAAAAACAACAATAAGAAGATAAACAAACAAAAGGTTTCCAGAACAACGAACATTTCTTTTTTGATGTCTAACTTTGTCCCAAGGAATTTAATGATTTTTCTTGCTTTTCCAGAACACAAAAAACCGAAAAAAAACAACAACAAAAAACTCACAAAAAAATGCATTTAATACTTAATTAATTTTTATATATTTGTATTTTTAACTGAGGAAGGTGAGGAATGTAGGAGGAGAGTATATATAAATATAAATATGTGTAAATATACATATATTTTTTTGTAAATTATTTCGCAAGAACAAAAGCTAGAGAATCCAAAACAAAAACGCGCAAAAACTGTTATACTCGAGTTGAGATACTTCAGAAATTCAGAATTAAACAGCCAGCACACACGTTTAGCATAAATTTAAAATAATTACCATTACTACCGTAAATACTTAGCCTAGTTAATAAACCCTTAACAACAACAAAATGTTAAACTTTAACATTAAAAACAAAACAAAAGAAAACTCACTTATTTTTAAGCGCAAATACTATGTGGTTTTGTGATGGAGGAGAGTTGAATGTTGCCACCAGCATGGATATTTGCACTCTAGGGCCTTATATAAAATACACACACACTACACACACACAATTGTTAGTTATTTAAATGATACAAACGTCGTTTTTTAAAATTGTGTTCCAAACTCCGCACTCCCGTGTTTTCCGCCTCTAAATCTCTCTGTTAAAGTTGTTCACCACCACCAACCACCACCTCAATCTTTGTGTAAATATTACTAAGCGGAGCAGGAAAAGCAGTACTTGTACTTGTGTATTATTTGTTTTATTTTTTCGTATGTTCAACAATAGCGATTAGCCACATTTAAGTTACCAATTAAGTTACCTCGTTGAAACGGCATCAAATGTTCATTTTATTGCTCAAACCGCTACGAAAACAACATCTGAAACGAATAAATATTAATAAATTAATACATTGAGAGACAAAAGAGAACAACAAACAATTCAAAAAAGTAACTTATATTTCAAATATTACGCATAAATGTATTTTAATCAAAAAATAAGCAAAAAAAAAATGGATAAAAACAAGCATTCATAAATAAATGAATAAAACATTTTTGTCTTGATAAATTTACAAAAAAAAAAATAAAATAAAAAACCAATTATTATAATTATTAAATTTACAACGTGAAAATAATAAACAAAAAAAGGAAATTATTAAAATTTAAATGCCAAAGATTTGTTATTTTTGGGTGGTTTTTTGGGGGAAAAGATGGATTAAAATGGAAATGTTTAAATGTTTTTATTTAAATAAATAAAACACACCTTTTTTATTTTTGTTTAAATATTCTTTTCCATTTTATTAATTTGTTTTTAGTAAACTAATTGGCCAAGGCACACACACAGAGTTTGCATTTGCATTTCCCATCAATTAGCTTCGATTCATTCTCCTCTCACTTTTAAAATATATGCCCAATTTATAATATATTATTATATTATAATATTCATAATAAAAAAACACACGCACATACAAAAACTGAGGCTAATTAAATAGAAAAAAAACAAATCCAGTTTCCATTTCCTTTTTCTTTTACGACAAACAAAAAAATTGCATGTACTCTCGCGCTTAAATATTTATAAGGGAATTAAACTAGATTACGGTTAGAGGCGTTCACTATAAACTAAAAAACATCTTAGGGCGCTATACTCAATTACAAATTAACTCGATTTGCTTTACAATATTACATTATTACATTTAAAAAATAATTACAATTTCCTTAGCATTTTCTTGTGGAGTTTCCCTTTTGTGTTGAATTTTTCATTACAATATTTATGTTAATCTTTTTGATTTGGCATTCAACAAATTGTTGGTCTAACATTGTATCTCTAAGTTTGTTCTTTTTTTTTGGGGGGGCGGGGTTTTTTAGGGGGTGGGAGACGCGTTAGAAGACTTTTTCCAAGAGCAGTGATAGATGATGGATTGATAGAGATAGAGCTCTGTTTCTTTTCTCCTAGATTTAGATTTAATTAGGCTTATAAGACCCGCTTATATCGCGCTGCCGTGCGACTTTTGTTTTTTGGCCTCCATTTCCGCTACTCCAACGCACACGCACACATCCCAAAATGGAGCCTGGACTTAACCAGCCTGCTGAATTAAGGTCCAGCGCCAGCGATGGGTGGGTGGGGAACCAGTGGAGAGTGGAAACTGGAGAGAAGTGGAGTTGGGCTTGGTTAAATTCGCGTTCTCATCTCGTGTTTTTAAGGCATTGTTTTGTTTGTTTGTTTAGCTTTCTGAGCACCTGAAAATGTTGGATTTTCCAAGTTGGTCCCTCGTTTCACTAACAATTTAAATATTTATATAGTTTTGTAGAAGGATATATATATATATAGGTTTTTTGTATACATTCTGTTAAAAGTCCAAGGTCCTGCTTCTCTACATATTCCGTTTCATTTTTAAATTTATTCAGTTCATGCACTCTGGCATATATATTTATATTATGTGTAGTTCCTCCTGCTCCTTCGCTAGCTACTTTCTCCTATAATTTATATATAATATATATAGTTTTCATATATTAGTCACCCGTTCTCTTCTTTTTTTTTTTGTGACTATTTGACTAACAATGATCTCCTCCTCGGCCCACTCAGACGTAGACCGGCGCCTGATCGTCCGTCATATCCGGATGCTGTTTGTCATCGAAGAATCGCCTAAAGGTAAATTCGAAAAATCCATGGAACTGGCGATCATTCAGATCGATATCGTCGCCGCTGCTCATGTTGGAATCGTTGGAGCGCAACTTCTCCGGATCCACGGGATCGAAATTGGATGTGTCCGTTGGATGCTTAATCTCGGGTATATACGGCGCCTTCTGCTTGCGCATATCGGCAAAGTCAATGCCCTTGAAGAAGTTGTGGCTCTTCACCTCATCCACGCTCTTCCCCAGCCGCTTATCCGCCGAGGCACAAAGTCGCCGTATAAGATCGGTGGCATCGATGGATAGCCCAGCCTGCGGCGGAATGTGCAGCGTCTTTTCCCAGTTGATGACCTGCAAGGCAAACGGTTATTATAAATTTTTAATAAAGGGTTTTAAATCACAAGTAAAGCCACCTTTTGTTGCGTTTCCAGTGGACTGCTGGCAAGGAAGGGCGGCTGTCCCACCAGCATCTCATAGAGGATGACGCCAACGCTCCAGTAATCGCACAATTGCGTATATCCACTCCGCTCCAGCACCTCGGGCGCTATATAGTTGGGAGTGCCCACCAGCGAGTGGGCCAGGACTCTTTGGTGATCGCGCATACGCCGCCTGCGAGTTCAGCATACTTTTATTAATTATTAACGATACTTTGGAAAATTAATTAAATATACAAAACTCGCCTTTCCAGCACCGTCGGCCTGGTTCCATTCTCCGAGTATTCCTCCCAAGGTTCCATCGAATCCTGGCGTGAGTGATTGCCTGTTGAAAGTAAATAAAGGATTAAATTGTGTGTTTTGTTATTATTAATTGGTTTTTTATATTTATTACCATTCTCCTGATAGTACTTGGAGTTGTGCGTCCATCGGAAGCCCGTGCACAGGCCGAAATCGGTGAGTTTGATGTGTCCGTCTCTGTCGATGAGTATGTTGTCAGGCTTGATGTCCCTGCGGAGATGAATTTATAAAAAATAAATATTAAATATAAAATTCTGAAGAATGCTGTACAAATTTTTAAAAACTCATTACAAATAAAATGGATATTTTAATAATGAATCGATATTCAATGCAAAAGTCGATATTTTAACGTTGCGATATATGTATCTAAGTTGATTTTTCATTCTGTTTGATATATAGGAACATTATAATCGATAATTATTTGTATATTTTTTTTCAATACGAGCATTATTATAATGTTATATTTAATATTTTTCTATAATTACTATTTAGATGTATCGAAGTTTACAATATTTTCGATATAAAATCGATTTTTTCTAAAGATTTGTGCTATAAAAAGCGAAATTATTATTCAGATTAATACATCGGACCTTTATAATAGAACATTTTTCCTACATTTGTCGATGTTATCATTATTTCAATATTAATATAAATATTTTTCAATATTTACAATTTTTATATATCAAAATTTACTAAATTTTCGATCCTAAATCGACTTTTCCTTTTAAAAATCATTCCTACCTATGAATAAAGCCCATTTTGTGGACGCTATCAACGGCGGAAGTGACCTCGGCTATATAGAATCTGGCCAGTTCCTCCTCGAAGATGCCCTGCTTGATGAGCAGCGACATAAGATCGCCACCTGGAAACATAAATTAATTAATAAACATTTTTAAAATATTAAATTCATTATATTCCACTCACCCGGTATATAGTCCATCACAAAGTACAGATTGTCCTTGTCCTGGAAGCTATAGTACAACTTCACCACCCAATTGTTATCGGCCTCGGCGAGAATATCCCTTTCGGCCTTAACATGGGCCACCTGGTTCCGCTTGAGGACATCGGCCTTGCGCAGGGTTTTCATCGCGTACAGGTGATGCGAGGTGTCAATCTTTCGGACGAGCGTCACCTCACCAAAGGCACCCACACCAATCGGTTTTAGCTTCACGAACATGCTCTTGTCCATCTTGGCCCGCTTCAGCCGGATGTAGTTGCTCTCCTTTTGGTTCAGCATCTTTCGCATCTCAATTTGCGTTTCGTCCGAGAGTCCCACCTTGATCATTTCCTTCTCCAGCTGGTTTTTGCGATAGGTTCGCTGGCGATATGACTTGATCACGTTCTCGATATGCTGCTCCATGAAGAACTTGAAGGCTTGCGGCGAGTACTGTCGAATGCGGATCTCCTTGCGCTCCTCCTCCTTCTCCTTGGAGATCTTCTTGCGTTCTGGGATGGGCGAGGCGTGCTTGATCTTCTTGCAGGCCGACGACGAGGCGGTGGTGCTGGCAGAACCATTGCTGCCGCCAGAGCTGTTGGCTCCCGTTCCGGAATTGTATTTCGCTGGTGGTATTGGTGGTGTCGTCGCCAGATTGCTGTTGCTAATCTGTATGTTATTGTTGTTGCAGTTGCTCGGCGGCGGTGGCGGCTTGCTCTCCGGATTATTGTTGTTGCTCTGATATGGCGGCGGCGGTGGCAGCTGCCGGGGATTGGGACTGGGATTGCCATTGGTAAGCTTCTGTTGCTGCTGCTGCTGTTCCCGCTCCCGCTGATCCCGTTCCCTTTGAGCCTGAAGGGCCCTCAAAGCCTGGAATGGCGGCGGCTGCTGCTGTTGCTGGTGCTGCACCTGCTGTTGTACCTGCTGCACAGTGGCCGCCTTGGCCTGCATACTCTTGGCATACGATGGCGGCTCCATGCAGGTGGGCTTGCCCACTCCTCCTCCGCTGAGCAAAGGTGGCGTCGTTGGCGTCGGTGGCTTGGACTGCTGGTGCTGATGCTGCTGCTGCTGCTGTTGGTGATGATGCTGCTGCTGTGCCGCTGCTGCCGCCTGCTGCTGTTGCTGCACCACAGCCGCTGACTTCTGGGGATATGAGGGAGGCGCCGCCAGCACATGGACCGGCGAGTTGCTCGCCGACGCACTTGAAGGCGACTGCGGAGCCACCGCCGTTTGGAGCACTGGCTTCTGCACCTGGGTGCTCTTCACGCTCTGCATGATGATGGGCTGCTGCGTCCGCGCCTGATAGACCCTGGGTTGGGGCTTCGCCAGCGGTGCCGGCGGCAGGGACACGGTAATGGGACTGGGCGAGCCCGCCGACGTGGCCGAGTAGATGCCGCTGCTCGGTGATTTCCTGTAGTCCGATTGCTGTGACTGCGTTGGCGACTGACGGGATTGCATGGACGCCGTGTAGCTGGGCGGCGGCGGTGGCGGTGCTCCCACCACTCCCTGACCCGTCTGGATGAGATACGGTGGCGGTGGCTCCACTACGGCTCCGCTATTGCCGCCCGGATACATGGTCAGGGCCTTCATCTGTTGCGTTAGTTGCTGCTGCTGCTGCTGCGAGAGCTGCTGTTGCTGGGTCTTGATTCCGTTTTGGGTGATCACCGGCGAGGTGCCGCGCTGCGAGGCACTGTTCGGTGTGATCGGTGCTATCGCCGGCGGCCGATTCAGGGCTGGCGAACGTCGCTTCACATATGCCTGACTGCCGACAACTACGGCCGGAGGCGGTGGCGTGGCCGCACTACTCACGGAGGTGGGATTACGTGGTGGCGGCGCCGGTGGTGCCACCTCACTGAAGCCGCTGGGCGATGGAGAGAAGCCGGGATTGACGCCATTTCCGCCGGGTCGCGCACTCGGCTGATGGGCGTGGTGGGTGAGGGTGTGGGCATGGCTGTGCGAGTGCGAATGTGGACTATCGGAGCGTGAGCTGCCCGCCCCGGAGTCCAGCGCCGGACTGCAGCGCAGGTAGTGATTGCTCGCCGTGTCCCGTTCGATGCTCGGCTTTCGGATCAGCTTGTTTGGCATCAAGGCGTTCATCATCTTTGGCACATGTCCATTCGCCTGGAGCGCCACTCCCACTCCAACGCCCACTCCGACTCCAACTCCTGGCTGACCTACAATGGCGGGTGGCGGGGGACCGGATACGTCCGGTGAGGGGGACGCCGAGGGCGGCGGCTCCATCGGTGGCTTGGCATGGTGGTAGTCCGGAGTAAGTGCATCGTTGCGTCCATTTGTCGCCGTGTATCGCAGAGCTGTGTAATTCTGCAAGGAAAAAAGAGGTTTAACAAAAGTTTCAGTAAAGATTTTTATTACATTTTACTTTCAAATGATAAAACCCCCTCTGAGCTACGCCCATTTGTGGTCAACATTCCTGCACAGCACTGCATCTGTGTTTGTGTGTGTTTAAATCAAAAACTAAACAAAAGACGAGCATACAAAAACAAAGAAAAACAAGGCGAACCAGAGGCTAAAACAAAAGACCGAAGAAATGCGGTGGCCAAAGCAACGAAATAAAATTCTTGCCATCGTCGTGAAATTCCTAAAAGTCAAGCGTAGGCAGTAAGTGCGAGCAAGATGGGGATGATCGAAAGCAAAGGAGAAGGGGAGAAGGAAGCAAGATCACAGAGGGAGACCAGAGAAGGAAAACGAATAGCCGGCTGCCAGATGCGCCAAACACACAGATACACATAACCCACACACAAACAAATACACTTGCAGCGAAGGTTGCCCTTGCCTCTCCATCTCACTCACTCTTTCACTCTCCCTCTCTCCCACTCTGTGTTTGGTGTCGCCTTGTTCTTGTTCTGCTCCTCTTTTTATACACTGCTGCTGCTACCCGTTTTACGCGTTCTTTTGATGCCTCCTCTGCTTCGCTTTCCCCCATTCCATGCCACAATCTGTCTTTGCCCTTTTGTGACTGATCCTCGATTTTATGACTTTGCCTGCTGCCCCACTCCCCACTATCTTTCCCCTCTTTCTATCTACATTCGCGTTGTTTCCTTGACTGCTCGTCAATTAGAGATGAGAACTTGATGGGAACCCCAATTTGAGATGGCAAAGGGGGATTTTTAAAGGAAAGAAAGCGATAGTAAAGACTCTGAATTTTAAAATAATTTAATTATAATTAAATACCTAAATTTAACTTATAACTTCATTAGCAGGTTATCAATATTAACTAATTTTTCAATTATTTTCTTTAAGTTCGAAAAAGTTTATACAATTCAAAGTTTAAATTTCTTTATGAGCTTCATATTTTTTTAAGAAATTAAAAAAATATTATTTTTGTATTCCATATTATTTTTAAGATATTTTTAATGATACAAAAATGGTATATATGGCATTTTTTATTGCCCATATTATGGTCTTAAAAAATCATCCCATTTAGCAATATTATAACTCAGCCTCCCGAAACATGCGTCTCGGGATTTTAATGGGCATCAAATTAAATTCAAGGACGCGAACCAAGCGAAACCCGACAAAGACCCCCAGCAGACTGTGCGTCTCGTCGTCCATTTCGAAGACCCCAAAAAGCCCCCTCAATTTCCCCCTCGGATTCTTCTTGGCTCCCTCCGTCTTACATGAAAGCCAATTTACGGCAAATTAGCAAAAGCCAATGGGCGCACTAAATCAGCAAGTGCAACACAAGACCGCGAAAAAAGTGTCGCCCCCACGCAAATTGGCATTTGCTAAATTCTCGAAATAAAATAAATTGGATTTACCGAGAGAGGGGATACGATACTTGGAGAAGAATTGCCGAAACACTTTCGTTAATCCACTTTAAGCCCATTTGCTTTGCGGTCGCTGCAACTTGTAAAGCGATTAAGTCGCTGGCAAGGTCAGAGGAATTTTCGAATTACAAAAAAAAAACACACACACAAAAACGAATCCAACGGATGCCATCTTCAACCTGAAATTTGTATCTCTCACCTGTGGCATATTAGTTGCCTCATCAAACAGAAAGGATGTTGTAACAGGGCAGCAAGAAAATTCTTTTTTGGCATTTCAAGAAAATTTGCAATGGGGCAAACGCCAACAAAATACATCAAAACTGGGAATTCTTGGCCAACGTTCAGATATTTGTGTAAAAATGTGGATACAGTGGGTATTAGCTAAGGGGCATTATTTTATATTAAAGCATATATTTTAAGGAAAAACCTTTCCTTATAAAAAAGGTGGAAAATTAAACATTAAATTAGAGATGAATTAATGAAAAATCAAATATAATTTTGACCAATTCCCCCATTCGATATTCCACTGCAGTTTCTATTCGTAATGCCGGGTACTGAGAGGAAGGAATACCTCCTACCGATCGGACCATAGAAAACTATATATACAAGAAGCTATCGCCAAACATTCTGCCGCGCGCCGACTTTTGTTTGTGTTTGTTCTATATTTGTGGGGCTATTTTGTTATTATTAGAGCCAAACACACACTCGCCATACACAAAACATTCTTTTTTCGGCGATTGCCACTGCCGATATATGTACACACACATATACACAAATATATTTAGGTGAAAATTCCTAAGAAAAATAGCTAAAAGCATTGCCTGAGAACGAAGAAAAATCAAGCGAAAGCGACCCACCACCGACAGGTTCAACAAAATCGCGAAAATTAGTTGAAAATTGCACCCCAAGGAATTCCATTTCGCTTGAAATGAAATGTGTCTCCCCATAAAAATCACTACAGACAGCGGAACAGTGATATTGAAAGGTATGCGAACAGGTAGAAAAATTAATTTGGTGGGAAGGGAAAAATAAATACTGAAGAAAATTGTTATAAATCGTACTACTAAATCAATAAAAAAGCATCTTTAAAAGATCGATTACTTTCAGCACCCACTGTATTTACACTCTTTTTTTTTTTCTTTTTGTAAAAATATATCTTATAAATTCGCACCCAGTCTAAAAATGGGATTACATGTGTACGCCGGCCATAACCGCACCAAATAAGTCACAGATTATATGGATGGGATCAGGCCAAGACCCTGAATCGGCATTGTCAAAGATCGAACGGACTTCCCCCGTCATTGCCTCGTTTTGTTTACTAATTTATTTATGGATTATTTTAATTTTTTATTGTAATGGCATTTGGCTCACTGTTAACTGCGTTGGCGTTGCTGCCCATTTTTTGCGTTGAGATTTTTATTTATTAACAACGTTTGTTATTTTAATTAATTTCTCTACATACTTATGCCGCAATCCAAGTCTCGCCATTGACCATTATCGATATGGATATTTATGGCAGGGGTTATGCTTTTGGTAGTTAAAACAGGCCGCCGAAAAAAAGGGTTTTATAAAATAGTAAAGAATATTTAATACCCTACAGACAGCATTTTAAAGTTGGAAATAAATCAGGAAACCCTATATAAATTTCTGATAAATTACCTATTAAATATGAAATAATTTGTATACAAAATAAATACATTTAAAATGCATTTAATAAAAAAAAAAACTATAGCTTGAGCATACCCTCTATTTATTTACAGGGTATTTAAGCGACTCAAAAACGTTTGCGTGGGCGTGAAACATGTCCGCTGAAAGTGTTGATCGGACCCCTGCATAAATTCCGTATTTATTTATCGTCTATCGTTTATCGCTCTGCCATGCACCACTGCCCACATATATGGTGGAGGGGCAACTCCCCTATGAGCCATATATGAACAGATTATGGGTTTCTGGTATTTAGCGCTCAGCATGACCAATTAGCCGGGCCATTGTGCTTCAGCCAGAGGCGCAGGCGTAGGCCGTAAGCCGAAAGCCAGGCGAAAGTTGGCCAAAACCAAAGACCACTGAAAATCGCAGTCAAGAGCCGCGCCGCTGAACCAATGCCAATGGCAGCAATTGCAGCATTAAATTGGCCTGTCCAAACTGGCCAAGTCATAACAATTAGCCAACTCCGAGTCCGAGTCTCCTTCGCCTTTAAGCATATATTTTTTTTATGGCCAAAAACCTGAGCAACGCCCATCGCTTGGATTAAGAGAAATCTCCTGCAGCTTGTGGAGAGCCCCTGGAATTTCTGTTTGGTGATCCGAGGATTCGAGGAGCCTCCCAACATACATAAATAATTTACAGTCGCAGCAAACAGTAGCTGGCAAGTGGAGATCGTAAAATTTTAAATTGATGACCCGTCAGATAATATTTAAGAATTTTTATGTCCTCCTCCTGCTTCTCCTTTTCCGCTTTGAAAGCTCCTTTCTGCAGCTTCGTCTGATTTTTTTTTAAAGGCATCTGAAGGCGATTGAAATCTCTAATAGTATCTTAAAAATGCTGACAGAAGAGCAGTCATCGGAATGGGTTAGTCATCAGGCATGGGAGCAGGCTTTCGAAGCCACAGGATGTGGTAAATTATTTTTCAAGAAAATATAAATTAAGTAAAGAAGAAGCTTAAATGTGTCATGGTTTCAAGTCAGGGATGACCAGGGAATTAATTATCAAGTTAAAATTGCAATTCTTTGATTTAAAAGCAATGACTAAAAAATTATAAAAATAAATCAAAGACCTTTAAGAAAACAAAATTAAAATTATTGATAGTTTTTTCCAGTTTTTAAAACTCCTTTTGCAGTAAAAAAAAGAAGGGTATAAAAAAGAGGAGTTGCTTTTCTTTTGGTTTTTGGTAGGAGAAAAAGAGAGATAGCAACCAGTTAATAAATGATTATTGCAAGTTGTTTGGCTAATTGCAGAGATGGTGCTGAAATCTTTAACTGATCGAGCAAGACCAACTTGATCATTAGTCATCTACCTCTCTCTCTCTTTTGGATAATTGTCGGTTTTCATGGAAATCAATGGTATCCCACTCATCTCTTTTGCCTTGGCTATATATAATTTCGATTCTGATCTGTTGAGTTCACCGAGTTTGTGTGTGTGACGTCAATGAGCAAAATCCAGGGCAATCGCGTGTACGCATACAATGTAGAATACAGTGAAGTCTATAAATATTTTACATGAATTTTTAATAAAAAATTAATTAGTTTAAAAGATTAAAATATTTTTAAATACATTTTGAATCAATCTTTAAACAGAAAATACTGAACAGCAGGAATTTTAATTTTATATTTTTATTTAAGACAGATTTCTCCTTAAAACTAAAGGCTTCTTCATTAAAATTTAATATTTATTTCATTATTTCTGTATTGTATTGTTCTTTATTTTGTTTTATTTAATTTATTTCTTATATCGAGTGCTCACTGTTCTTCTCTTTCTTTTGCTGGACACTTTGTCTGCCAGCCAGTTGGCTCCCACCCACTCAGAAGGCAGAAGGTCAATTGCATTTCGCTTGCCAGTTCATTAATTTCACTCCCCTCTGCTCCGCCTCTCACCCGTCTCTTTCTGTGCGTTTAAATATAGCTCGTGTGCTGCTGATTTTCCTCTCTCTTTTTGGATTTTTTTGTAATTTTTTTTTGCCAAGCTAATGGCCAACTCCTGTAGCCCCACAACTGACCACACAGCTGATCCGCCCACCAAACTGCTCGACCGCCCACAGCCTGACCTTGCCCGAACTCTCACAGCCTGTGGCTCGTGCCAGTTTCTAAATGAAAAATATTTTCCATAAATGTGTGTGTTTTTTAAGGGATTAATAAAGGGGTTATTAGGTTTAGACTGTTTAACTATAAAAATATCATTTAATTCATTCGAAAATCAAGAAAACTTCTTCTAACTTTAGTAAAACATAAAAATGATTCTTCTGGTAACATAACAAGATCATAAAACTTTACTATTCAATCTCACTTTCTTAGTTTTATATAAAAAATTCACCCACGCTTCTCCTAGACTTTGTTGTTAATGCTTTTGTGGCTTGCATTTTATCTGGTTGTTAGTTTTTTTTTATTAGTTGTCGTGTCACTTTGGTTTTTTGTATATTTTTTTTTCTCTGTTTATTGTCGCCTCATTTGTCGAGCGACTATAAAACACTGTGATAAGCATTTTTAATGGCATAACTTCCACTGGCGGAGAGCTAAGACCATCTTAGAGATGGCTTGAGCCGGGTCTAAACCGAGCTTAACTATGATGAGTTGAGTGCCAGGCTAAACGGTTTCTTAAATTCTTTAAGCCTGTTTTGTGGCTTAACTTTAAGTATCTTTCGGTGTGAGTCAGCGATGAAAATTCCTCATGAATAATTGGGTAGAAATTTCTAAACATCATTTTCGTAAAAGAAAAAAAATGTTTATACGAAAATTATGTTTATTTTGGTGGCAAAAATGCTTTATTTTTGATAAGAAGTCAAAATATTAAAGTTTACAACGAATTTATTATAATATTCAAATAATTTTTTTGGGTATTAAAAAAATGTTGAAAATGGATTTTTATTATAAATTCTGAAGCTTGGTTTTGGTTTTACTTTGTGAAGTAAATAAATTTTTGGAATATTCTCCCCCAAATTTTTCAAACAATTTTAATATTAATTTTTAAAATACATTTTTCTTATAATTTATGCTCACCTGATTATTCCTATGATTATTTTGTACTTCAAATCGGGTTAGGTCTTGCTTGATGCTCTCGAGGGCTTCCGCCGTATATTTATCATTGGGGCGACCGCCCCTTTTTTCGCCCGCTGGATGCATTCTGCTGCTGCTGCTGCTTCTTTAGATATTTAGCACTCATATCACAAAATGCTCGATTGACCCTCGCACACACACAGCACAGCACAGCACAACCCTGGGGCACATTGGCGGCCAGAGATTAAATTTTAAATAAATTTTGATATTTTGCCTTATATTCCCGGTATTTATTATTATTTAATTTGATGGTTTATACAAAATTATTCCACCTTTTTTGCATTTCAATTATGTGAATATTTGTGGAGACTTGGAGACTGAATAATGAACTACTTAGTCTCGGGTATGCGAAGGTTTACGATGCTTTATTATCTCGATCTTGATATTGTTGCTCTCAATAAAGATAAATGTGTTTGCACTGCTCCCGACACTGCTCACTGCTCGACTGCTGCGACTGCACTCTCACCCCCCGTTTCTCGCGGTGTGGGCCTGGCCTGGGCCTTTGCTTTTGCTTTTGTTTGTCGTCGGATTATTTATCACTCGCGCGGATGGAGAATTCTTCCATTTCGCATTTGCATTTATAACAAAAAACTTCTCTCGCCCAACATTCATTTCGCATGTAAATATTTCTCCTCACATTTTATTTGTATTTGTATTTTTTTTGTATTACTTTTTGTATTTCTGCTTTATCACAGATTCTGCTCGGACCGCAGACACAATTCAAATTCGAAAATAGTTGGCCAGATCCGCACAAAGTCCCAGGCGATGAATGAATTTCATTTGAATATCTGAATATCAAAATATTAGTTGATTTTTAATTTGATTTGATTCTCGGCCAGCCTGGCCTGGCCTCACGGAATTTTAATTGATCCTCCACACGAATCGATGGCGGTCAAACTTGGAGCTGAAAATAGACAAGAAAAAAATATACAAAAAATTAAAAGACGGCTGAGAAAATTGATCAAACGAAAATTGTCACACGCTATGCGAAAACAAGGTTCAATTCCGATTCACAATCGCCTCGAAAAAAAAAAGATATTCAAACTCATCAGTCACCCGCAGAAAAAGGCCCATTCAAATTTTTGACTCATTCGCTTAAAATTCAAAAATTCATCTTGATAACTCAGAGTATCAGAGGTGACAAATACAAAGGATTTCAAATTAATTCAACTAATAAACTGACATTTTGATTATGAAATTTATTAAATGATATTTCTTAAGTAAAGATGGTTTTATTATATTTTTTGGTAATTAAAAAATTAACAACATTAAATAAACACTACAAAATACAGTTTTTACCAAAGCTTTTTAATAATTTTTGTAAATTTTCAAAAGATATTTCATATTATATTATTTTATTATATTGAAAATAACAATTTGTAATTCAAATTCTAATTTTAATCCATAGATATATGTATATTTATAAAAAAATAAAAAGAAAACTTTATTCTTTAAGTTTAAAGACTCAAATAAAACCCCTTGTGATCCCTCTTAAAATACAGCTATTTGTCCGGTCAAAAAGGCCAAAAATTCAACACTATTTAGCCCTGTTGATGGTCTGTCGGCTCATTTACATGCCGGCGACGTGAGTCACTGAAAAGACTGGGGGCTTAAAGACCTCGCTGCCGGAAAATTCACACTCATTGTTCATAATTACCGGCTGAACTTGCAGAGGAAGTTAACCTGGAATCATCATTTTGAGTTGCCAAAGTTGCAACCGATCGAGGGATTATATATGGGGGATATTGAGACCGATGGGGAGTCCATAAATTATGCGCACATTATGTCATGTTTGAATTCTGGGGAAATGTAAAAAAAATCCCCCCTTAACCAAACACAAACCCATTTTTATGACGAACTATTAAATTCACACTATAGAGAGGGGATCGGTAAATATACAGATATATATATGGAGATATGTACATATATAAAGGGGTGGCATGCGCACCTGACTACAAAATAGCCATCGGGTAGATAGATATGTAAACAAATACGAAATTTCGCCGAATTTGTGCCAAGTGCAAATGAGGAAGGAAACGCAACTGAAGTAAAGCGGAGGTTTATATATCGAAGTTTTTAATACCCTATAAAAAAATGTATATAAATATTGAAAGGAAATAAATTTAAATGGAATTTTAATAATATTTATTGTACTGATTTCCTGATTAAATACGCAAAGTATAATAAATTGATGGAAGTCCTTAAGTGATGATTCATAAAAAAATACAAATGTTCAAATGGCAGCTACTTGAGATAGTAATACTATACAAAGTGATTTTTTTATTTGTTTATTTTATCTGCCACATATGGTTATAATTCCTTTTTAAATTATGACTAAATCCAGTTAAGTTAAGGGGATTATATTTCAGACATACGACTTTAATAGTTCCATGGAAATTGTGTGTCTTTGACTGTAAATTAATTAAGAGCTTTATTATATACCAGATTTTAATAAATATTTATTTGTAATTTATTTAACCTTTTGGTCGCCATTTAATATTCCCATTTTTTGCTCATAGTTGACATTCCTTTTGCTTCTTTTATAACGTTAAAGATAATGGAACCATAGACATCTGTCAACATTTATACATGACTCTCTGTGCCTCGATCTGCAAATAGCGTTTTGATTGCCCTGTAAATTTCATCTCTAACATAAAAAAAAGGGGCAGCAACAACAGCAAAATATGAGTTTTAATTATTTTGTTGACAAAACGTTGTTTTCTTTACTTTAATTCTATTCTCTCTTTTTTTCTAGCAAAGGAATGTGAATTTTTTTTGCCATGGGCTCTGACATGGTTGATAACAAGATCGTTGTATATATAGTAAACATCTCAGCCCCACGCGCCAAATCCAAATGTCAACAGAGAGATTGGCCCTGGTGGATATGGGGGATATATAGTCGCCGCCTCCCACAATAATTTGTTTTTGGTGCCAACTTGGGAAATTTTCGCATTCCTCGCATACCGTAAAGTATTTTTGCGCAAATATGGCCTCCACAGTGTGTGTGTGTTTGTGCATATCCAATAACTAATTAACAATACAAATAACTAAAATTCACTGTATATACTTTTTTTGTGTTTGATTTTGATGCGTTATTAAGCGGCTACGTTAATAGAATTTTTAATTGTTTAATTGCGGCAACACCACATAAAAGAGACTCGGCCGCTTTTCGCTTCATATCTAAAGCCCCATCTAAATGGCTTTTATTTTCTTATTTTTTACGCTTAGGCAGAAATTCGTATTTAGCATTAATTGAGACATTTTTATTGGCAATTATACTACGCATTGAATATGGGCTTGAAATACCAATTGTGAAAATCAAGAGATAAAAATTCCTGGTTTAAAAAATTCCATAAAAATCCCATCCTAAAAGGGTAATCAGGTTAATTACTTCTAATCACTTTTGCCAACTTACATCAACTATTTATTTAAACGAGATTGTGTTGATTTTGACGCCTTGAAGATGTCTTTATTTAGCTGAGAATTTTTACACTTTGTTTGCACAAGTTTAACTTGACATTAAAACTGAAATATGCAGTTGCTATTTGCAGGGATTATATAGAAAGTGTCACTTCTAATCTGTTTTTGTGATGTAACTAAGGTTTTTTATTATTTAAAAAAGAAATCCGGTTCCAGAAAGAAAATAATATATTTAAAAAATCAGTTTGAAATTATGTCGATATATTACCTCTATATTTCGATAAAATTCCCAATTTTTCGATATTTTCACATATTTTCCCATGTATGTATCTTCTTATCCATTTTCCCTTTCAATACCCTATTTTTCCTACATAGAACCATAGATTGAAAAAAATCCAAGAGATTGAAAAAGAGAGCCGATCATCGACAGAAGAGCAGATCGCTCGAATGGGTGGGGTGGGGGATAAAAAGGGGCGGTTGGGATGGCAGGCAAAAGAGGGAGAAGGAGAGCAATGAGTGAGCTGAAACACGCTGCAGGGGGCAAACACTCAGGCACACACACCGCACACTACTCGCACACACACTCACACTGTGGCAGGCACAAAAGTGTGCGACGCGTCAGGGCAGAAGATAAAAATAGTATTAGTTGCTGATTATTATTGCAAAAATGCGCATTCCTCGGCAACTTATTTCGCAGCGCGGACAGGAGGTGGAAAAAAGGGGGCGGGCTGCTGCTGCTTTTGTTGTTGTTTTTGTTATTGCCTTTGCCTTTGCATTTGCTCCACTCTACGCGCTGCTCTCTTGTGTTTTCGTTTCGTTTTCCCTTTTTTTCTCATGCACTCACAAACACACACACAGATACGAATACTGGCACACACACACAGGCGTGTTTTCAAAAAGGGGGGGAGGTGGGCGGTGGAGAATCGAAGCAAGCAAGAAAAACGAGCTAAATTGCATTTTCGTCGTTCAAGTCGCTCGACTTGCATTGCAGCAGCAGCAGCAGCAGTGACAGTGGCGGCGATCAAGGAGGTGATGTAAAAGGGGGTTGGTTGCCCCTCACACACTCCTTTTTTTTCATTCAATATCTTCTTATGGTTTTCACAATTAAAATATACTCAGCGCTAATTAAAGTATAATTTTCTCGCATGAAACGTATTAAAAAGCCATTTAAAAACAATACCTACAGACAATAATAATGACAGCTGTTTTTCGCAAATTATATCTTTGTCATTAAGCCTTTGTGGTTTTTAGAATTTATTTAAAGAGAAAAAATTTATACAGACTTTGCAAATACCTTAATTTATTATTTTTCATATATTTAGAGTAAATTTAATACAATTAGGTGGGTTTAATGGTTGTTATTTTGAGAAAAAATTATGAAATTATAGATTTTTAAATATTATTATCTGTAAAGGCTTATTTTAGCCTTAAATCTACGAAAATTTAAATATTTAATAGGGTAATATAAGGTTTAAACTCCAAATTATTAATTGTGCTTATTAAAATATATTTATTTAGGGTAAAAAAATACAAATACTTTAATTTCCTTGAAATAATAAATAAAAAATTAAATTCTGACCAATTTTTACCTAACCTATTCCAGGGTATCACGGATATTCGCCTCTATTTGCTACTTTAACCTTCCTTCCTTTCTTGTTTTATCGTTCATTTACTTTTAAAAGCAGCAACATTGTATTTATTGCCCTGCTCTCAGAGTTTTTCGTATAAAAATGTTTGCCTGTGTGTGTTGTGGAATGCACACGATCAACGCCAACGGAGCCTCACCTGTTCCATGCTGCCCCGACAATCGACGTTGACGCTGGCAGAGGGAGCAGCAGCAACTACAAGAGGAACACCACCACCACCACCACAAACAACAACAACAACAACAAAACACTCACATAATCCACTACGAATTGCATGCTGGAATGTGAATGGAATTTAAACAATTTTCAGCGTCGCTGACGATGACGCCGCTGTTTGCTGTCGCAAAAAAAAAAAGAAAAACGTAAAAACACACACTCACAAAAGGCAACAACAATTGCAGCGGCAACAACAACAAAAACCATCAGTAGATACAATAACATTTTGCGCATTTGGGAGGAGTTTTTATTTATTTTTATTTCTTTGCGTTTACTGGTCAAGCTTTTGGTTTTAGCTTTTCCCCCATTTTGGCCTTTGGCCATTAATTGCAAAAGCCAGGTTGTTGATACCACAATGTTTTGGCCTTTTCTTTAAAAAATAAATAATAAATAACAAGAAAACATGTGAAATTATATTTTAAAAATTATTTAAACTTTAGTTTTTACAAGTTTTTTCTTTTTTCATCGAATTTGCTTTAAAAAAAATTAACAAAATGTTAAAATCAAAATGCTTTGATGGATATTTTTAATTCACAATAATATTGAACAAGGAAAAATGGGAATTACTTTTTTGTTTTTAAATTTAATTTTACAGATATTTCACAAATGAATTGTATTTATTTTACAAATGAATTGTATTCAGTTTACAAATGAATTGTATTCATTGTACGAATGAATTATTTTTATTCTGCAGATGAATTATTGAACAATTTAAAGTTAAACTTTAAGAAGGGAAAACTAAGGAAAAAATCATAGGAAAAATATTTTATAAATTACAAAGTTTTGTAGAAATAATACTTGCACAAAAAGCTTTATATTTTTTTAATAACATAAAATCAACCCTCCTGAAATGAATATTATTTCTCAAAGTTTCATTCAGCCTATGGCAATGATCGTATCTTTTACCATATCCATAACCCCAATTGCAAGTATTTAAATTTTGGCTGAGACATGACGACATGCAAAAAGTTGTGAGAAAAGCAGGAGGAGGTGGAGGAGGAGGGGTCCGCATGCCATTGCCAGCCAGCATAAATAACGCCGCCTGAGAAATTATTGTCGCACTGACATTGAAGCGCAGTTGCGGCGATGCCGCTAATTACAAAGAGCAGCGACGGGGGCCTGGACGGGGGGGAGGGGGATTGTTTTGCAGTTACTTGTGCCACATTTTGCATCTCGGATGGATTTTCCTTCATATTGCCGGTTGCTGCGATGTCTGTGCTTTATTCATATGTAAAAATGCAGGCAAATTGCCCACGGTTGCATCAACAACACCACAGATATTGTCACAGATACAGTAAACACTGCCTTGAGGGGATCAAAGAAGATAGGGAAAGATAAAAAATATTAAAATAATATTTTAAGAGCATATTGTTTGAGGTACGAAAATATTTGTTAAATATTTTGAATATTATCAAAAGAATTTTAAATAATTTAAAAATATTAAATTGATAAGCAAATTGCAGGGTTTTAATTTTGTAGTAAAAAGATTTTTCCAACTAAAAAACACCACTTATTGGGACTTTACTGTATTCCATTTAAATCTTATTTTATTTTTTTGTAATTCCCCAATTATTGTTTCTATTGCTGCGGTAACTGTAATTGTCGCCTTGCTTTGTTGTTGTTTCTGCTTTGTCCCTTTATTATTGTTTTTTTTGTTTTATTTACGTTTTGTAAGCAATTCCGTGCGAATTTTCGACACTGAAATTATGCCGACAATTAATTATAGTTTAAAAGTACTACAAAAAAATAACGGTCTTACTCATATGTAACTAAAAAATGAAGGAATACTCGCTGGGAAAGGCAGGAAAATTCAATTTACACTCGAATTAAATTGAATGGTTTTTCTTATTAATAGTTTTCCACCAATGCGCACACACACACACACACTGGCAGACAGAGATGGGAGATAGAACGCAGCTGAAGAATTTAATCCGATTTATGTAGTAACGCAGGGGGCCTCTCTGGTGCTAGCTCTCTTTCTCCCCCACACACACACACACAAACATAAACTCAAGCACACAGATACTCCCATTGCGAGAGCGAGAGAGGGTGAGAAAAATATGTAAATACAGCCTGTTGCATGTGTGCGAGTGTGCCACAAATTCGCATTTCGTTTTCAGGCACTTTTCCGCACATTTTTGATTGCTTTTTTGCTTAGCCTGCTGCTGCTGTGCGTTTTTCCGTGCAGTTTTCCTCGGTTTCCACAGACACAATTGGAAACACACATACACCTAAACGCAAGCATACTCGCACAACACACGCACACAACTTAGATACTCCAACACACACACACACACACGCACTTAGCAGAGGGGAATTGCATTTTCTTTTGGGCTGGGAAATACGCAAATTCCAGCTGCAAACGTTGCATTTTCACCAGGGATTTTCCCATTTACCTTTCGGGCCAGCGTTTCCACACACAATTTCCACCAATTTGGCTCTTTGTTCTCGCCTTTTTCACGTTTCCAACACACGGCACTTATTTCTTTTCTTCTTTTTCCTTCGTTTTTTTTTTTTTTGCTTTTTCTCCTTTTTTTTTGTTGTTGACAAATCGCTGCCTTTGGATTTCTCTCTCGCTATTTTTCCACTTGTTGCACTTTCGCGCACGCACTAACCACCCTTCGCGCTGGGTTATTCCGATTTTTCGAGCATTTTCCGTGCGCGATTTACTTAAATTTAGTAGAAACGAGGAAAGGCAACAATTGCATGAATTTTTACTGATCGATGTATCGACCATCGATGTTTTGGCTTTTTGTTGCTGCCGAGTTATCGATAGGGTAGTTTGTCTTTTTTGTGTTTATCGGGTATCGAACTCATTTCTGCGTTGACATTAATCGATTTATAAATTAATATTTTATTTCATTTTTTTTAATTTATAACTTTAAATTAAAAAGTATTTGATGGTTTATATAATTGGGAATTTGATTTATAAGCAAATTAAGCTCGGTCCTTATTTTTGAAGCCAGGCCAAACTATCGATAAAATCTTCGATTCCGACTGCTGAACATCTGATTTCGCCTTTTTCATGTTTGGTTTTTCTGCAATTTCTCGCGGTTTTTGCAAATTTGTGAATATGTCGAAGACTGCCTTGGTTGTTTTGGCCCCCGGTGCCGAGGAAATGGAGCTCATCATTGCCGTAGATGTGCTGCGTCGTGCTGGGGTGAGTTATAAGCTGTATTTCTATATATATATTCTATATATTCTTTATGTTCTCCTAGATCAAGGTCACCATGGCGGGCTTGACTGGCTCGGAGCCGGTAAAATGTTCCCGGGATGTTAAAATTCTGCCGGACATTGAGCTGGCCAAGGTGGCCGCCGATAAGTTCGATGTTGTGGTTCTGCCCGGCGGATTGGGCGGCTCGAATGCCATGGCCGAGTCGCCGGTGGTGGGCGACATTCTCAAGGCCCATGAGGAGTGCGGAAAACTGATTGCAGCCATTTGTGCTGCGCCCACAGTTCTGGCCAAGCATGGCATCGCCACGGGCAAGTCACTCACCTCATATCCCTCCATGAAGGAGCAGCTGGTTGACAAATACAGGTTTAACTCTTCACTTTAACTTTAATATTTTCTGTTATTTAAATTTTTATATTTCCAGCTACGTGGAGGACGAGGTTGTTGTAAAGGATGGCAATCTCATTACCAGTCGTGGGCCAGGAACCGCCTACAATTTTGCTCTGAAAATTGCCGAAGAGCTGGTGGGCAAGGCAAAGGCCCAGGAGGTGGCCAAGGGTCTTCTGGTGGCCTACAATTAAAGTGGTGAATGCCAAAGGTCTCGTATAATATTTATTTATTGATTAAAAATTGTTAAACAAAGCAAAGACAAAGCTTGGTTTCTTTTTCCTAAATAGGCAGCAAGCTTTCGGTATTCATTTCCGCCTCATCATCGGAATCATCTTTGCTCTTTTGACCTCGATACATTCCAGTGCGCGGACGCTCTGCAGGAGGACCCAAGGGATCAAACTGCTGCACGGCATAGGAGCTAGACCTCTGGGCATACGTCATGCTCTGAGAGAGATCGTTGTTCTCCTGAACGCGCTCCTCGTTGGACTTTCGTACACCCCGCAAACGGCTGCCACCGGAAGAGGCAGAGGACGAGGTGGCCGAAGAGAGACGCTGCTGCTGATAGCGCTGTTCATTCTGCCGCTCCTGCTGCTGCTTGTGCAGGCGGGCATAGTCCGCCGCATAGCGTTCGTGGAGTTCTGTCATGCCCAGGGATTTGGTAACCTGCATCAAAGCGCGCACACAAGTGAGATTGTCCGGAAACCGGGCATAGATCTTCTGGAACATCCCTAGATACTGCTTAGGCGGCAAATACGAGTTCCTAAAGCAGCTGGCTATGCGCAGCATCAAGTTGGGATCATTGGGATCCGCCAGGACAGCTCTTTCGTAGTAATACAGCGCCTTCTCCGTGGCCTGCAGCTTGATGTAATACGAACCAATGGAGCTGGCAATGTTTATGTCACTCATATTAATGCGATACGCTTCGTTGTAGTACTGATTGGCCTCCTGGTGATCCTGGATCTGCTCGTACAGCGAACCAACCTTCTCAAACAGCCGGGAATCTATGTCAGCAGCGGATATGCCAAGAACCTGAAGATAACCCTGCAGCGAAGCTCCGGGAGAGCCGCCTTTCAACCGGCGCTCCTGCAGCTTGGCCAGCTGATAAAAGACATGGCTGTGCTGCACCGAATGGGGCACCAGAAGTTGGGCCTTCAGCAGCTCGAAGCGCTCTTCGGCCAGTTCGAAATCCTGCTGAGCCAAGGCCACCAGTCCCAGATTGTAGTTGGCCTCGAAATTGGTGGGCTGCAGCTGTAGCGCTCGTTCGAGGCGTTCTCGCGCTGAAACCAAATCCTGCTTTTGTAAATCCACAATGCTGGCATTGATCAAGGCCAAAGGATTGGTGTCCAGAGCCCCAATCTCCTGCAGCTGATTGAGGCAATGCTTGGCCATTTCCAGGTTGCCCAGGCTGATGTATATAAAGCTGAGATTGGTCAGAGCACTCGCCGTCATGGAACCCTCGCTTTTGCGGTCATACATCTGCAGCGTTTCAATGGCCTGATTCACATCGTTCTGTCGGAGATAGACCAGGGCCTTGTTCAGCTCCAATTCACTGGCCAGCCAGGCCATATTCGAGGACTTGATCACCTCGATACACCAGTTGTAGCCATCGTTGTAGTTCTCCTCGATAATGGGCGATATCAAATCCACAATCATGGTGATGGAACGCTTCTCTGCATTCCTACGCTGTTTGGTGTACACCGCCAGTTCATCGCCCTTGAGAGCTTGGAGCACATAGCGCTGCTTGGTTTTGCCCGACGTCTTGGAGGACTCTTGTATCTTTTCGTAGGAGCCACCACCTTCAGCATCGATCACAGCCACATCAGCCTGATTATCCGTGGGCTCCTCTTGAGCGCCAGTCACCTGACCCGTTTGCTGTTGCAGCTTGATGATGCTGCTCTCGGTGCCCAGATCCGTTTCCGTTTCGCCAGCAGGGACATCGCAAAGGCTACGAAAAGCTGTCTTGATTTTATCCACATCTCCGAGAGCGTAGTAACAGAGCAGCAAATGGATGCCACTCTTGATGTCCGCTCGCTCGGACATGATGAACTCAAAGCTGGAGGCTGCATCCGAGTAGGAACCCATGCGGACAAAGAGTACACCTATGTTCTCCTGGATTTTCAGACGCAACTGACTCAGATTCTTCGGCACCGAATCCAGGGCCATGCGATACATCTTCACCGCCTTTTGGTAGAGTCCCATTTTGAAGTAGATGTTGCCCATGTTGATCTTCAGTTGGTTGACATGCGGAAACATCTTGTTCTTGGTCATGATGCTGTATGTGTTGAGAGCTTCGATGTGGAGATCATTGCGCTCGTATTGCTCGGTGAGATTGAAGAAAACCTGGTGGGGATTTAGATTTATAATGGATTTTTATGACTTTAAAGGCTTATCTCACCGCATAGGTCAGATCAAAGTTGTGATAGACATTCTCGCCCTGCTGATCGCGAAATCTATGAAGGGTTCGATCCAAGGAGAAGGCTTCCTTGGCTTTGTTCAAGGCCTCGGCGAAGGACTTGGTCTCGGACGTAGAGTCTCCTGGAGAGGTGCTCTGCCTGGCCAAAACAATGGAAGATTCCAAGAGCTTGACAATCTTGGTCTCTAGGTTTTTGTATTTGATTTGGGGACTACAAAGAGCAAAGGAAAATATTAAATTATTATTTGTGGTTGCAAAAATAGGTACTATAACATATTCCTATCCCTAATACTGGTTCACATACCAAAATTCACATCTCTAGCTCTCAAAGATCCTGAGATATTTATCTTTTACCTTATACAACATACTAAAACCATCTTTTTTCAGGTCTTTTACTCACTTGACTTCCTTGGCGGCATCCACAGCGGCATTGGCAGATGACAGAGTCTGCTGCTTGGCCTTTTCCAGGAAAAATTGATCGAACTTTTGATTGGTTCCGGCGCTATTGGCCGCATAACCCACAGCTCTCACTGCGGTTGAGGGTCTGGCCAAGGAGGTCTTGTCGCCACCAGCAGCCCGACTGCTGACCAGGTTGCCACGCTAAAGGAGAAGTTTTTTATTTTTAACAAGGAATTTCAAAGAAAGGAAAGAATTTGTTGCGGACTCACCGAAAAAAGCTGTGAAGTTGGTGGTCTTGGTCTGCCCGCCGCCGTTGGTGGCGGAGGAGGAACTGCATCAGCTCCTGGGTTTTCGGTGGCACTCATTTTTGTAGTTTATTTAAATTTATATTTAATTGCTGCCTTAAAATATTATCAGGAATTTTAATAATTTAACCGAACGAATAAATAACAAATCTAAGAATTTGTTTTGGTTCTTTTAAGCGTTTCCTTGGTGACCACAAGTTCACCTCAAGTTGAAAATATATTTTAGAAATCTGAAATACTAGTTTAATAATACAAAAAAAAGGAAAACTTTAATGTTTATTTGTTTAAACTGTAAAAACTTTTAAATAAATTTAAAATATTTAATTTAACGGTTTTTGTCACGGCTTGAAACTGTTGTGAAAATGTAATGACAGCAGAAGAACTTTTACTCAACCAACATGTTTTCAAACATTATTTTATGCTCGGTCTTTAAAGCTAAATTGTTATAAAATTTAAAAATAAAATCGAAATATTTTGATTAAAATATATTACGTTTTTTATCAACTTTACCTTAAATTTGTTTTTTAATGAACATTTTCCCACCTTTATTTATACTGTTATGCATTACTTAGACACTTCATTAGAGATTTTGCAGCTCTATAGATTTTTGATGTTTTTTTTTTAAATATTTAGTAAAACTAAAAAGCAAAATAAATCTAAAAATGTAGAACAATAATATGTTTTAGTTTATAAAGTTCTTCAGTTGCAACTTTAATTGAAATTAATTTTTCAGGAATTAAAACTAATATTTGTGTGTCCAAGAAATTTAGAAAAATAAATTTAATGGCTTCCACATGCATATAAACAGAATAATTAATTAATGAAAATGTCATAACTCCATAATTTCCTAGTTATTTTTGTGAGACCATATCAAGCAGTGAAATATACAAAACAACGGCTGGCCACACTTCATTCCTTAAACAACAAAAAAACGAAGCGGTTGGTTTAGTGGGAGTACGTCGGCGTTTCGCGTTTTTTCGCTCTCCGCCCGCCTGTGTTGCTACCAAAAAGCGCAGTTTATTACCAAGAAAATTAAAATCGCAGCAGCTGGGAAAAGTGGCGCCTACAGTGTTGCAGCATTGCGTGTTTCAAATTTCAAATTACAAATTACAAACAAAAAGGATGGTGCAAAGTGGCGAAAATCAATAGCAAAGCAAAGTAAATAAAGTGCATACGAATGAGAGTGGAAGTGCGAGGAAAGAAATAACCAAATGCAAGTGCGTGAAGGCAGAAGAAAGCCAGCAGCGAATAGGAAAGGCAGAAGAAGGAGCCCAGGCAAAGGAGTGGATAAAGAAGTGCATTGAGAGAAGCGAAGAAGGAAGCCGAAGAACACTGCAGCAATAAATTTTCGGTGCGGCGGCGTTTTTTACGTGACGCGAAATTAAATGCGCTCTCGAAATCCCCGTTCTCGCCCCTCAGTCCCCCGCCTCTCGCTCATCATCGCACTCTCTCCGGCGGCGGTCGCTCTCTCTGTTGAAATTTAACTGCGAACAGGGTCAAAATAAAAACCCGTCAAAAGAAATACTTGTGTATATAAATTCTAGGTATTTCCTACCGTCTTTAGTTAGCGCTACCTTCGCCTCTTTATTTTCTTTTTTGCGGTTAACGCGCGCGTGATTCATAAACTCGATTTCTGTTGTTGTCGCAGTTAAGATACAACAGCAACAACAACAACAAAAGAATCTGAAACGGTGCATTGAACCTGCTGAAATCATTGGTTACCAGTACACAGCAGCAGCAGCAGGAAAATGGATAATAACAGTAAGTTTTTCAAACTCTCAAAAAAACACTGCAGTTTGCATCTGGAGTCTGTGTTTTTTTTTGTTTTTTTGCGCCTGTCTTTGCTTTTCTAGTTTTTCGGGGTGGGTCCCGCCTATTTTTGCCGTCTTCCCTTTACGCGCCATATTCGCATTGTGTGCGCCCCGAAAATACCACTTTTTGTTATTGTTGTTGTTTTTCGTTTGCTTTTTGGGGTGGGTGTGTCGCCTTAACCCAAGGACACTGGGATTTCTGGTGGAAATCCCTTTTGGCAACCGTTTTGCTGACAAAGAGGAAATCTGAAAGATAAAATAAATAGTTTTGCCAAAATTTAAAAGGAAAAGATGAATTTTTTATATATCTTGAAAAAATCCAAAAGAAAACTGATTGTTTGATTTTTCTTCCTTATAAAACATTTGTATAAAATTTTCCCACTATAAATTTCTATATTTCTATATTTCTATGATAAGTATCTAAAACATTTTAAATATTTTACATTTATAAAAATATTTATCAGATTTTACTCTTTTTTTCCTTTCTAAATTATCCGCAAAATATTAATAAAATTCTTAGTAAAATATCTTTAACTTTTCATAATAAAAATGTAACGAAAATGTAACAAAAACATGATACAATCAAAGAACATGTTACTAAATTTTTACAGTCACAGTTTTAAACAACAAAATATAAAAAGATTTTTCTTAAACAAAAAAACAAGGAAACCGGTTTTGTTTTTTTTTTCAGCTGGCCAAAGAAAAGGTTTTTTTAAAATGGGTATATTTTTCGTTTTGATGATTTCATGTAGCTATAAATTTTACACTGTTGAAGCGGCTGAAAAACTTTAAACCCCCTCACACCCCCCGCCCCTTCACCATTGAAACCCCATGAAACAAAAAACAAAACAAAAATCTTGGCAAATTCACAAAGGGAAGTCGGAGAAAAAAAATGTTCTCGGATGCAAATTAGTGGAAATGTTCTCTCTTTCTCGCCAGTTAAAAATAAAAGTAACTGTGAAACAGGCAGAATTTCTGCGGTTTTTTTGGGTATATTTTTTTTCGGGGTTAATTAACTCTTTTGGAACTCGTTTAATGATTTAAATAAAAGGCAATTAATCATGTATTCAATACATTGTATTGTGATCTTGATTTAAAGTAGCTGAAATATTTAACTACTGATTCAGATTTCATTCAGCTTTGATAAGAATTTAAGAATTTCTTTGGGTTAAAATAAACAAAAAAGAAAAGAAATGTATTCTGAAATTAATAAGATATTTTACCAGTAATATTATGAAAACAAAAATGATTTAATAAAACTTAAGAACTCTATTTAGTGGTATATTTTTCGATATTAAATAAAACTTAATGAAATTGATACTTTTATATAAATTAATATTAAATATGAAAACCAATATGCTTAAATACAACTTAAGAACTGCTTTTATAAGGATTGCTGATCGAAATATATCCCAAAATTTCATAAAATACTTCCCAAAAAGCTTTAAAATGTTCAACAACTCTTTTTTTTATGGTGCATTGTTCTATATTTCTTATCACTATAATTCACCATAAAATCCAACAATAACCTAGATATTTCCTAAGCTTATATTTTCTGCAAGTAATAAATGTTTGACCCTAAAATTTCGCATAGCTTATAAAAAAACTCTCTAGAAAAATTGTATAGCATTTTTGCTCCAATTAGAGGTCACTTGTTAATTTCAAATTTATTGAATTAACCTTGGACTTCAGCTGGCAGATGCCTAAAATATATATTTTTTCCAGCAAATTCACTTTCAATATTTTTCAAAGCTAATACAGCTTCTCTCTTTCGAGTTTTTCCCCCAAGCTGACCCTTTGGCTGACCCTTTCGGCTACTGTTCAGCGTTCGGCGGGCAGATGATAATCCCCCGATCGATAGGAACTACTCCTACTGGGGAGAGGCGGGACAATATTAATAAATCTTAATGTGCGTCCCAACCTTGTTATGGCTTCTTTGTGGAGAGACCCCAAGATTGTGCAGTCTTTGTGTTTCGCTTTTCTTTTCGCTTTTCAGTTGATGTTGCCGGCTGATAATGGGAAGCTGATTGAAAGACCTCTCCCTAACCTGCACCGCACCCGTGTCAGCTCTCTACGGATGATGATGATAATTTCTTTTGATGAACAATTTCCAAGGGACAGACAATGGAAAGGCCAGCAGCTTGCTCAGATCTCTCTATATATAAAGCATACTATATATATACACAGCCTTTCCAGCTACATTTGCATCCCAAACAAAGCTGCTTTCTTCCGCTTGTTTAAGTGATTCGGTTTTTGCTAGACAAAAAAAAAGTAAATAGAAAAAAAGTGGAAATGCGAACAACAAAATGACGAGTTTATGTAACGCCAACACAATGCTGGCCACAATGGCAATCAATGGTCAACAAATGAATCGCAAAATGAAAACATTTTATCAGATTTCATATTTGCCAGTATATTTTCCTTAACAGCACTGAGAAAATAATTAGGGAAAAAGGAGAAAGATAAATAGAAATAGTTAAAACAAAAGAAGGAAATTTGAAATTTAATTTCAATAAAATATTGAACTTTTTTCAAGTTAAAAATATAATTTACCCAAGTTAGACAGCTAAAAAAGTATCTTTAACTTAAAAAGCATTCTAAATAATATTCAAAGATTTTACTGAATTCAATTCCTTTTCTCTATGTGGTTTTTATCTTATCGTTTCTGTTTGTGGCTTATGATTATTCCTCCAGCACTCCTTTCAGAGTCACAGCGGCGGCACTTTCCTGACATTTTAATAAATTGCCCTTGCCACGCCTGGATTTTGTCTTGAATTGACTTTGGCGTCGGCCCTGAATCCCGCTGCCAATGGGTTAATGAAGAAATGGTACTGCCAAGCCTTCATCTGCTGCTAGTCTCTAGTCCCCCCCATTAGCCAACTGTTTCTCTTTCCCTCTGCCTACCATTTCTTATATATGTTTGCTGAAATTATGAGACCTGATGGATCGCATTATGAGTCACTGTGCATTCGCTGAAAATTTGTCACGAAAACAGCGAATTAAGGGTAGAGGTTGGGCGAAGAGGGGGGATACCCTATCTATGAGGGGGAGTGAGTCATGGAATATAAACAAAATAATGCTAATTGAAATTTATTATAAATTATTTATACAAATGATTTCGAAGAGATACAAGGGGAATTTATTAATAGGTACATTCATATTTTAATATTTTTAATAAGGTTTTAGGTGGCATTTTAGTTAACATCTTAAGAGAAATTTAATAAAATCAAACATTTCAATATTGTTGAAAAATATATAGCAAAATATACTAGAAGAATTATATAATTTGTATACTAAAACATTCAAATTTAAATTAAAATCATGATGGAAATGGCATTAATTAAGAAAAATATCTCAAGAGAAAAAAATTAACTAAAACAAATAATATTCACTACATTTTCTGGGTAATTGAACATTTTTAAACGAATAATCTCGCTTTGATAACTCCAAATTATGTTTATATTTATTCACTTAAATCTTTGTGAATGGCGGCTCACATCTCTGTAGTTTCTGATATAAAAATTTTGTAGAAATGCCCAACGGATATGCCTCAAAGCGTCTGTAAATTTATAATGTACACAAAAAATAAGGCAAAAAATATAACATTTTCGTTTTAAATTATTTTTCATTTGCATTTTGTCGCAGGCGAAGCGTAGGGAACCGCTTTATTGATATGCAAATAATTGTTTTTTCATTGCTCACTTTGTTTTTATTTTTATTTATTTTTTTATATTGTTTTTGCTGGTCTGTTGCATTCAACAGTTGGATGACTCAGTCGCAAAATTGTATTTTAGCTGGATTTTCTTTTTTGTTTAATTTTTGCGACTGCCTTTCGCTATCTTATCTGTTCCTCAGACTTGTGTTGCTGCCTTATCAGAGGGGCGAGGGAAATATAATAGAAAATGTGAGATATGACCTAACAATCTCTCTCTTATTCTCTCTCTCTCTCTCTCTCTTTTAGTGATAAATGTTTCCGTCTCCCCAAAAAAAAAAAAAAAAGTATGCCAAGTTTGTGTAATGTTTGTTCTCTGCTCAAAAAATCAACTTGACTTTGCCTTGGTTTCTTTTGGTTAGGAAATATGCGGGTCCCCCTTATACATAGCATATCATAAAGAACATACCCATATACCATATCAATGAACTGATAAGCAACCGAATGAACTCCAAGGTTTTTCTTTTAATGACACTTCAAGTGCCTTAGGGGCAGGCTGGAGATTAAATGCAATATAAAGATTCTTAGGAATTCTATGGCTCACACTGTTTGTATTTGTTTATTTCTGTCTTTGTTTCGAGTTCTAAATTGAAAAAAATGAACAATCAATGCCTTTTTCTTAAGTGAAATCTATGAAATGGGTTGACAATCATTTATTCAAGAGCATAGATTGATTTAAAGTACTGCGAGAGCTAACATTTGTTTGTTTTGTATATATTTTTCAATAAATAAATGCGTTATATAAAGCTTAGAATTTAATTTTTAAAATAATTTAATATTATACAGATCAAATTTTAATATTTTATATATTTTAATAATGTGAAATATTTTTGTTGTAACTTGTAACTGTTGTAACTGTCTTCCCTTTTCATAGTTGGGATTAAATTTAGATTTCAATTTACCTATTTACAAATGAAAAATGTCTGGAAAATGCATAGAAAATCCATAAAAAATTTCACAGAAAATGTAGTAAAGAAAATGCCACTTCAATCAGCTGGACTCTCTTGACCTTCCCCCCACTGGTTTTTCATCTGGCTAATGCAAAACTCATCAGTGGCAATTGTTGATGGGCGGATGGCTGCTCCTAAACACTTTCCATCGTAAACTCTTTGGAATTAAGCAGCGAACGCCTCAACATATTGCCACACAAATCAAATGGACGGGCAGGGAGTCACCACTGATGACTGAAAAGGGGGGTTTGGTTGGGTTTTCCATAGAAAATTGCGTTTGGTCAGCTTTCCATGCCTTTGGTAATGATTATGACGCATTTGATGGGTCAAGAGTGAACTGATTTAAGTTGTAATAAACAAAATAAGAAAAGGAAAATAATGACCAACAAGAAGTGGACAATAAGAATACGATATCTTCTATGTTGTAATTGATTAAATAAAATAAGAAGATCGTGAAGAAGAACGTGAAACCAAATCGAAATACGTATCTATTTGTATTTCTTTAAATAAAATAAAATTAAATAAGAATATATTTTTGAAAATAATGGAAAACTAATTAACAAACCTTGAACCATTCTAGTGAAAACATCTAGGCGAAATGTAGCAAATTAAAAAATAAAATAAAATATAATAAATCAAAATAAACACAAATTAAATATTAAACTAAATGGGAAAGCAGTTCCTTCGCCTTGACTGCTGGTCGAATACTGAAAAGTCTCTTAAATATTTGTCAAGCAAGTAAAAAATTACTTTTTCATGGCCAACTGGGATGTTTTCGATGGTTAAAAATGCTAAAATATTAATAAATCGATAAAATTAGAAATTAAAAACAAATGTACTGGAAAATGCCTTTAATAAGATATCGATTTTCTACAAGAAACTATCGAGTTAAAAATGCTTCGTAATTTAAAACATAAATTATTTAAAATAAGCACATAAAAACATTAGAAAAAACTCAACAGATTATGGCAATATTATTTTAAGTTGAATTAAAATATAACTCTTAAGTTCTTAGTATTTTATATTTATTTTTTTCAAATGGTCACGCGTGGCAATGACGTCACCTGGCCGTGACTTAATCGAACTTGAATGTTAATGCTTCTATTTATTTATCGCTCTGCAGTTTTTCCACCAAACGATAAGGGTCTTTTCCCACACCATTATCACCCGCTGATAACAGTGATTCATGATGGATCACAAACTAGTAAATGTACTTAAATTTCTATGGTCTTTTTTATTTATTCTTTTTTTCAGTGATTCCCCCAATTAAAACCAATTGAAATGCAGCTCATTTGGCGACAAACGTTGAATGAGTTTAGTGACACGCAATGTGCGCCCTTGAACTTGAGCAATTGCCTTTCTTTTTTTGTTTGAAGACCAGCAAAAGCTCATAAGTCAAGGTCAACTGGGTGTGCTCAAGGTTCAAGGATGTGTTTGTGTGTGTGTGTTTGCTTGGGCAAAGAAATGAAATAAAAAAATATAAAAAGAAGAAAAGTAACGACAAGGCAAATATTGACTTGTGGAAGTTGTTGGCAGGAATTTTGCTCAGGAATTGGTTTTTAAAACTTAGGGGTTGTCCTGCATACAATAAAAATTATAATGAGACTTGGCAAGGAGCACAAAAAAAAAAAAAACCTTTAGAAGTCAAAGCAGCTGCTTTTGATTTAAAGTTTAGTCAGGGACACCAAAAGAATTGATTTACAATTAAAGCTAGATATATATTTTGGTATAAAAATGATTTAAAACATTTTGTCAAGCTAAAAGGTCTTAAAATCTTATCAAAAATTATAGTAAAAATATTTATTATAATGGTTTTTTATATAAAAAAATTATTATTGCAACCTGCAATCCTTTACCAATCAATAACCAAATTGCCAACGCTTCTGTATCTGCCGTGAAGCACTTAAACCTTCCCCACGCCCCCCACCTGGTTGCCCCAAATAAAACAAATAAAGGTTTTAACCAGGTCATGCCACTTTCCAGCTGAAAACCCGCCCCCAAAAAGGAACAAAAAACCAAGCTGTCAGACAGGTCAGCAGCTCCATTCCATTAACTGAACTGAAACCAAACCGACGCAGTGTGCGCCTTACTTATGCATGTGGCTAAAACCCCTTCTTGGCTTATGCCCCTTCGGAACATTGGGGAGTTGAGTTGAGTCGAGCTGCGTTGCGTTGCTGCATATTCAAAAGTCGAACTCACGCAAAGGCAATTTACCGTTTACGGTTCATGGCATCTCCCACCGCCGACAATATCGCACCATCGGAAACCAAATACATGGGGAAAAAAATTAGATATTAAAGTTAAAAGTTTAATTTGCAATATTTATCCCAGGTGTTTCTGATCTGGAATCTGCCTTTGAGAGGTTGTGACTAGACCTGGTTAAGAATTAGAGGGCTTTGGACATGGCAACTTTTTATTAAAGACTTTTTGAAATATAAAAATGATTATTAGATTTATATCTTAAAATATTTCAAAATATTTTTATTATATCTTAAAATACATAAATATTTAGTTAACATTACAATTTTTTAAGGCACTAACATTAAAAAAATAAGAGCAAGATTGAAGTTTAGATATTTTGACTTTTTGCCGTTCTTTAAAAGGCTCAAAAGTTGCTTTATATTAAATCATTTAAGCTTTAAAATATTTTAAAATATTTTTAATAAATGTAAATCAATATTTAGCATACTTTAATATTTATTCTCAGTGCATTACCTCAACCCAGACCAATGAAAAGCAAAAGAAAAACAAAAAACAAAGCAGCAAAGAAAGAAGACAAACCAAGCAAAACCGAAATTCAAAGGCAGCCAAAACTGATAGTTAAACCAATTAGCATGTTCTTGTTTGCTCACCTCCGCTGGAGGAGGTACAAGAGGGTGGTGGTGGTTAGATTTTGGTAGGGGTGGTATCTTCACACACACTTTTCTACACCTACACGACGAGGTGTTTGCTTTTAACGGGGGCCTTTTTTTTAACCCGAACTTTGGCCGCACCCTTGGCCACCAACGAAAATGCAGCTGTTTGCCGTAGAAACCGGATCACAGGTAGCAAGTAGAGCTTTAGCCTGTTTCTGTTTTTTATTTGGTAATCTTGTGAATGCATTAGTTGATGAACTTTATGTTGGAGGGGAAGAGTTATAGAGAAGAGGGGGGAAGCAGCTGAAAATTACTTAACTTTTTATTACTATGGTAATAGCAGGGGGAACGAATGGAGATGCTGAAAATGTTTGTGCAATTAGTAAAGTCTTTTATTGAGTTTTTTTTTTTTTTTGTTAAAAGTTAATGAATTTATTTAGGGCTTGAAAATGATAGTTTACCAATGTGATATCTTTTATAGATTGTTTAGAAACATGTAAGAAAGGTATTTTATTTTTTATCAACTGAATTGATGGATATTTCCTATGTTTTTCATGATTTTCTTGAATAATAAGTTTTAGAGTGTTTATAAATTATTAACTTTGAATAAATATTAAAATAAAACATTTTACTAGCATTCGCCTCAGTTGAATATATAAAAATTTTAACACTATTTTACTACTATTACTATTTTAACCCCAAAACTAACGTAAGTCATGTTAAAATCACCCTTTTGACTGCTCGCCATGGGCCACCTCACACCTCCAACCTGTTTTCGGGCCATAATATTTAACTATCCAGTAACTGATTTGCATATCTTTATGGCACACACTTGATGTGCTGTTTGACATTGGGGAAGCTGACGACACACAACACAAAACCCGATCTGATCGGAACGATCGCAGATATTGCATTATTTTCTGAGTGCAAAGGCAAGTCCACCCACAAAACCATGACGACGATGCTGCTGCTGCTGCTGCTGTCATGCGATTTTCACCGCTTTTGACACATTTACACATTTGGTTTTCCCATTCGGGCTCTCTTGGCTCAGGCTTTTCACACGATTCCAAGTCAGAGCTGCGTTTCCTCGCTTTCCATCACTTGGTGGTGGCTTTCCAACAGTTTTTTACACTACAAAAAAATTAATTTTTATTAATAATTTTGAGAGATATTTATGGGATATAAATATTTTTTCAAATTTAATTTCCAAGGGATTTTTTGATGATATTTTGAGAGAAAGAAAAGTATTTTTAATGTATTTAATATATTTTTAAATACAAGAATATCTTAAAACATATTTTTTAATGGCTCAAAATTTTATATATATTATATTAAACATATTTTTGAAATATTTTAATATAAATTCAGCTAATTTCTTGCCGTGTCGCTTTTCCAGCTGCCGCCCATTCTTGGGCCCCCCTTTCAACACATTTTCCTCCATTCTGTGGTCGGTTATTATTGTTATTCAAGCGTACCCATCGTTCGCGCATATGAGCGAAAAAAAAATATAAAAAAATAAATAAAGAACAACAAAAAACAAAGAGAAAAGCGGCAACAAATCGTAAAGCAGGAAGATGAAAAAGTTTTGAAAACAAAAACCGCATTAAAGGTTCATTTGGCTGTCGCTTTGTTTGCCTTTTGCCAGCGCGCGTAGGTTAAACAGTGAGACTGAGACGGAGACTGAAAGATGCTTAGATACATGGCTATTCAGGTACTCAGATACTTGGATACTCAGATACTAAGGGGCCAGACGGCTGCCGGCTGGCCTAGATACAAATTGGCACTCAATGGTGATGGTTACGTGTCACGAGGTGTTGAAATAAAGGAATTATTTAGAATTAAAGGGGATGAAGTTAATTAAATAATTTTAAAAAAATATATAACACATATTTGTGAGTTTTTTTTAAATATTTATTATATATTTTAATAGATTTTCTAAAGATATGAAAAGTCAGCTTAGGAAAATATGATTTATATGATTTTAAAATCCTTTTAGAATATCATTTTATAGAAAGAAGTTTTCTAAATACTTTTCCCCCTTTTAAAACCCCTTTAAATTTCACATATGGTTGTCCCATCGTTAGCTGTAATTTTTCAGGCTTTTCTTTAAAGACATTTGACGTTTCGTCTGACTTTTCCCCCCAACCCTTGGTTATTGCGTTGCTTTAGCTTTTGCTGCAGCACTTTTGCCACTTCATCGCCGGATCCCAGAGGCTGTTGGCTCTTGGGGAACTGGAACTCAAACTGGAGCTGCGGCGACCAAAGTGAAATTATTATTATTCGCTCTTGACGAAACGACTTTGGATTCGATTGGCAGCAGCAGCGGTAGCCACTTCAATGCTGGTGGCCCCCATCCAAGGCGTCATTAAAAGAAATGTTAAAAGCTGATTTGAAACGAGCGTGGAAAATGGAAAGCATTTTGAGACGGTTTAATGCCATCAAGTGATCAGCTTCAATGGATGATTTTAACAAGCATTAAAAATGTGACAATTTTCTTCTATAAAAAGCAGTAAAAAGATCTAAAAGGGAAAGAGATTGTTTTGTTTCTTAAATTTAAATGAAAAGAATCAATAGTTAAAGCTGAATTTTAATAGTTTTCCTAGTCTTTTCTTTGATTTTCTAATTATTTCATAATTTCCTAGTTGAAACGTGAACTGGATTAGTAGAATTTCTGATATATTACGTGAATTAGAGTAGCATTAACACTCTTACCCACTGCATGCTGACCCACTTTAAGTGTTTGAGCTGAAAAAAATTAACCAACATCACGTATGTTGTTGCCCAGGAATTTTATTGTTATGTTTGCTTTCGTGTTTTTTGTTATTTGGTTTTTTGTTTTCTGGGCCTAAGCCAATAAGCGTTTCCAATGTGTTTATGCCGCGAAGAGCCATCGATACTCATTCTTAGTTTATTTCCATCACTCACACAAGCCATCAAAAATTGGACAAGCACTTCGGGGGTGAAAAAAAAAAAAATATAAAAATATAAATAAAAATAAAATAGAGAAAGAGATAAATAATAAACTGAGTCAAACGTGCGGGGGCAGCAACCTCCAAAGCCAAATAAGTTGAATGTTGTTGCTATTTAAATTTGGTTGGCGTTTAGCGTCAAGCTGTCGCCTTCTATGACTTGGGATAAATATAGTTTATAATGCTGGTTTTTGTAGTGGTTTTTTTTATAATAAAATATCAGTCAGTCTTGCTTTTATTGTTCAATATATGCGTCACCACAAATTGGTTACTGTTGGGTCTAAAGATGAAGATGAAAAAGTGTTTAAAAGTTTTATAATATTTTCTGGTTCAAATTTTAAAGATGAGCATTAAAAAGATGAATGATAGATTCTAGGAAATATTTAAATTGGAAAAAAGGTTCTATATAAATTTAGAGAAATTGTTTTAAACTTATCTTCCCAAAACATTTATCAAATAATACTAAAAAAAGAAAATAGTTTGTTTTTTGTATATTCAAAGAAATGTTTACCAAAAAATTCCCATAAATCAAGTCGTGCCTGGTACTTTATTATTATTAATTTTATGTAAATGTAAATAGTTTAGGTTTTTCTAATCTAGATTTTTTTACATCCTTCCTTTCCGCTCATGACTTTTATTGTTACTTGTTAATTGTTGTATTGAATTCGTCCCCTTCGCTACCAATTAATAATTATAGAATAAAGTCTCTTTCTGGACTGCCAAGCAAAGTGACCCATTTAAAAAGATTGTTTGATTTATTGATGGATAGGATGTCTTGCTGGTGACTCGTGATTTGTCATCGCCCACGACAGAAATTGTTATTCCCGGTCCGTATATGGAGTGTCATGTAACTTTTACTTTTTCCGCGGTTCAAAAAGACAAAAATGGGGGAAAAAAGCAAAAGACAAATGTCACGTTTTCGAGGGGTATGGGTATGGATGGGATGTTAGAGTAGGTTAAACGTTGTGCAACCCGATACGATTGTAAATATTTGTACATTTCATGTGTGTATGCCATAATTGAGTAACGTATTCTTTGCGATTTCTGGCCTTTTATGGCTTAGAAAGAAATATTTTAGTATAAAATGTGGGAATTAAGTAAGATTTTTATATAAAAATATGAATAAAGATATGAAAATACTCATTTTTTTAATATATTCCTAATACATAAATACTTAATAAACTATTTGAGGAAAATAAATTTTCTTGTAAATTTTTATACCTTAAAAAGTTACTATTTTCAATCTGATTAACCCTTTTTATTCCCTTTTCTACCATTTCAGTTTGTGCAATAGTCGAATACGAGTACGCGGCCAAGGAGCCGGATGAGCTGGATCTCCAGAAAGGTGCCATTATCCATCGAATTAAGCAAATGCCCGGCGGTTGGTGGCAGGGCACTTTGAAGTCCAACGGAGTCACGGGAATGTTTCCGGATAACTTTGTTCGTGTCCTGGACTCCAACATTAGCAGCAATGGCAATGGAAATGGAAGCGCAGACCATAGCGATGAGGGTACATCTGTCCAGTTGAGGTTCGTTCCTTTTGGATTTAATTTTTATGACGCAATCCCTACAATTTACATGTTTTTCTCTCTCTTTTTGCCAATTCAGGGACAAATCCGCGACTTCCAACCGCCGCTGCAAAGTCATCTATAGTTACACACAAGTCAACGACGACGAGCTGACGCTGGCCGTGGGTGATGTCATTGAATTCCTAGGGGAGGTGCGTACACACAGGGTCAACCCAGGGGGGTGGTGCTACCCCCATTTAACCTATTGGGCCAATAGAAATTGAAATTTGTAAGGCACTGAGCGAAAGTAGAGGAAATTTATGTATTTAATTGAGTAATTTTCAACCTTTAAATAGTCAGTTAAATGTAAATACAACAAAAAAGTTATTAATTTATTTGGTTATTCATATTTAATGAGCTTCGCTTGTACAAGAACCCTTTGCATTTCTCTCAGTGCCTTACCCACGACTTTGTCTGTTATTTTCACTGACTGTGCCACTTGGCTTTCGGATTCATTCCACATTTAGGTCGAGGAAGGCTGGTGGCGCGGACGTCTGCGCAGCAAAGTCGGCGTCTTCCCTTCCAACTTTGTGCAACATATCGAGCCGTCTCCGATTTTGGCCTCTAAGCGGCCGCCAACGATTGGCGCCACGGTGGCCACATCATCCCTAACGGCCAAGGCGTCTAATATAATCAGCAGTAGCAGCAGCAGCACATCCACAGCCGGCACTGCCACAACGACAGCAACGACCACATCGAAGCAATCGACCAGGAGCAGAGCCACAACGGCAGCAGCAGTCACATCCGCTTCGTCGGTGGCGGAACCAGCGGCCATAGGATCAGTTATCGGAACGGGTGCAGCCGGCGCTAATGTTCCCATGCTGCCACCGAAGCCCCAGAGGGAATACTGCCGGGTGGAGTTCCCCTATGCCCCGCAGAACGATGATGAGCTGGAACTGAAAGTGGGCGATATCATCACAGTGATCAGCACCGAGCTGCCGGACAAGGGATGGTGGCGAGGCGAGATCCGAGGCAAAGTGGGAGTCTTTCCCGATAATTTTGTCAATATGCTGGCACCATCGGAAGGTGAGTTTTCACCACAACGAGGGGATTTGTCTCCTTTTTGCATTGCATTTTCAGTTTTCTTTATCGTTTTTGTTGTAGTTTTTCTTTTCGGTCTGTCAAGTTTGTTGTCATCAAGCCAATCCACCTCTCATCTCAATGCATCCCCAGCTGCCGGCTGTCTCTTTGTTTACTCCTCTTAATTGAAGGCAATTTTCCCCCAAAACGCATAGGCTGTAAAACGTAAAACTTCGAGTCGTTAGACTTGGAAATTGATGTCGTGACGTAGCCTTCAGCCGGGGCTGGGATCAAAGTCAATAAACGTTTGTTTTGATAATTGAATTAATTAAAAAAAAACAAGAGACATCACAGCCGAGCCGAGCTCCTCTCCAATGCGGGCTGCTGCATTTTCCCCTCGGATCGTTAGTTTTTCATCGTGTGTGCAGAAAAAAAGATTTTGTTATGACTTAATTGCCAGTTGGCGAATATGAATCAGATAGCTTTTATTACCGGTGTGTATAATGTGATTATTATTAACCGGGGATTTGTTTACGCACAGGCTTTCTTTATTGGTTTGTTTAAGAGGGTTTTTATGAGGCTTTTTAGTGGAAATAAATATGGAAAGTGTGTGTAATAAAGATATATGCATCACTTGAATATTATTTAAGAGTAAAACCAACTCAATTGGTTTAAAAATAAGCTTTTGTATAGTTTGTTATTTGTATTATTAATTTAAAACGAGAGACTTAGAGCTAGAAGAACCCAAATTATTTATTTTAAAATTATTTTCAAACGCTTTTCTATACTTTACTTAAATGTTTACCACTTTAGCTGGCTTGACTTCCACTTATCACGAGCGAGTAGCTAATAGGTTATATCTCTCTAGCTCTTAGATATGGAGTTCCTAATAGTATTAACAATTTTATGGCTAGTTAGTTGTCCCAATCGAATCGTTGCCACCTCAGGTACATCACACATCACATCCATTACACGCACCTCACGCACCACGCACTTTTCAATTGAAACATTCGTTTAAACCATTATCTTTAAGATCGTTTTTCCTCCTCCTTTCCTTCCCCTCTGTTTTTGGGTATGAGTTTTTATGACTTGCGTTTCGTTTGAAGACATTTTTTATTGGGCACTTTTTTTTCCTGTCTACCTGTACCTCGTATCTCTGTTTGTTTATGTATTTATGTACACATTTTGTATATTATGATGACTCCATGTCGTTGGTCTTTCTCTGTGTAACTTTTTCCTCAACACTTTTCTCTTCCTCTACTTCCCTTTCTTCTACTTGTAACTCTCTTTCTCCTATGTATATTTTACGATTTTTCTACAATTTTTTCGGTGTTTAATAATGAAACGATCAACTACACTACAATGAAACATGTTGAAAAATATTTACAAAATAATGAACATGAAACAAACTGAACGTTTTCATTTGAAACACAACATTTGAAACACATAAACTATTGATCAACACTAAAATTCTTGGAAAATATTGAAAAACATTGAACAAACAATCTGAAAATATTTAAAAAAAACACTTAAAAATGAGGAAAACGCTGAAATTTTCGTAAAATATTGAAATATTACAAAATACACACTGAAAAATATTTAAAAACTCTGAAAAACACTACAAAATACTGACACTATACACTGAAATAAATGGAACTGCATGTGGCAAAATGCAGCCCCTCCTCCCCCGCCCCGTCCACGTGCCCGTACTCGATCCGGAATGAGAACTGAGGCCGGATCCGGCATTATAGACCCAACCGGAGTCCGTATACCACCGCGGACGCAGCGCGGCGGCTCTTTCGAGTTCTTGGGCGCGCGTATGGCCAGCTTTATCACCACGATTTGTATGTAAACGAGTTTTTCCAGTAGGCAGCAGTCCAAGTGAACCTCTGCCTTCCCCCTGTCCTCTTTTTCCAAGCTCCTCCCAGCCCCGCCTCTATTTTTTCCCTCTGCTGTTTACTTGTTTTTCTTTTTTTTTTTCCGGCCACTTTTCATTTTCCTTTCTCTGTCTTGGCTCGGCTTTGGTGCCTCCTTGAGGCGTTTTTGATATGAAATGGAAAATTGCTGCCCTGCCCCCTCTTCCTGTTGCCTGCTGCTGCTTCTACTACTTCGTTGGCCATAATTTCTATGATTTATATTTTAGCTAAGTTGCATACTCTATTGGCTTATTCAGGAGGGTATATTGATGATGATGATCGGTGGTTTATCAAGGAGGTTTTTTGATTTGAGATGAATTTAAAATTATTTATTAATATACATAATTTTAAAATGTGTTTTTTTCAAGTTTATATTTTCTAAAAACCTTAAAACTCTATTTTCCTTATCAGCAGGTTTCCCAAAAATGTTTTAAATTAATTAAATAACTATAAAGGGGATTTTTCCATATTTTTTTCCGTATTCCTTAAAACTCTCAATTTCAAGTTCGCTTTTTCCACTAAAATTACATTAAATATATAAATAAATAAAAAGTCTATTTTTGTCCATGTTTATATTCTTTAAAAATCAATTTTATATTCTTTGTTAATTGTTCTGATAATTATAGGCCAGGGTATTCAAATATCCTTATATGGTGACCTCTTTCTGTTTCGGTGGGGACCCTCACTCATCTTCCGCTGGTATTGCTTTATTTATTTGGATTTCTTTGGCGCTCTGGCAGTGCCAGTGGCGAAAGACTGCATCCCGGTGATTGGGTGGAGCAGGAGCAGGGGCAGGAGTTGCGGGGAAGCTTCACTGGAGCCAAATAAAAGCGCTTTGTTTACGATCGGTTTTTTTTGCTTTTCAATTTGGCGTTGCATGTTTATGTTTGGATGCCAGAAGAGTTTGTTTTGTCATTTGCATCGTTTGGCAAAGAAAACTTGTTTGTTTTGTTTGCTCGTTTGCGCTTTTATTCGCGTGAGTTTTCCCCGCAATTTGTTGTTTGTGAAAAAAGTTGAAATATTATCGTTAATTAATACAAATTATTTCGCAGCATACTTTGGGGTTGCCAGAGGAATTTGAGCGGTAGTTTTTGTTGTTTATTTATTGTTGTTGTTGTTGCTGTTGCTGTTGCTGTTGCTGTTGCTGCAGTGACTGCTGCTTGAGCTTAGCAAATTTATGCTTGGCATTTAATTTTTGCTTTGGCTTTTGCTTTTGTCAACGTCGCAGTTTTTGTTTCCCCACCTTCGACACTTGAGTAGCAACACCAAAGTCGAGACCAAAGGCAGCATTACAAAAAAAAAACACCAACAACAACACCAGCAACATCATTAATATATACAACAGTTGTTGTAACTGGTTTTTTTCGTGGTCTTTGTTTTTTTTTCTGTGAAATTTTTCACACGTAGAAAAAGGTTTAGAGTGTTTTATAATTTTTTAGATTTTTTAAAGCGTTAATATATGATGATAAAATATTATTATTATAGATTTTATACCTCAAATGGGGTTTAATAAATTCTTGAAATTGTTTTCATTAATTGATTGTAATGTTTTATGTTAAATAGGTTCCCAAAAAATGGAAATTTAATATTTTCTCCATGTTTTGTTAGGCAAAAAGAAGTATTAATTTATAATGGGAAATTTTAACTCTAAATGTTTAATTTTGTGAGCTAATTTTATAATTAAAAAGAGGTAAATTCAACACAAAACATAAATAATTACCATTCTTTTAAATAAAGTTAATAAATATAATTTAATCTTATAATAATGTGAACAAAAACGTATTATTTCAACTTCAGCCTAATTTTTAAAAATATTTCAATCATAAAAGTAGCAATCACAAGTATATTTATCACTCAATAATTATTATAATGAAGATAGTTTAATATCCATTAAAAGTCATTAATTGTTAATATTTAAAAATATTAAAACTTTATCAAACTTGCCAGAAAAAGGTCTCAAATACCCTTTCTCTCTGTGTACCTTTGTGGCTCTTTGTGATTAACACTCTTTGTGGCTCTCTTACCTTCGACTCTCTTTGATCATTACAGGTGCTGCTAGGTGATCATGATCATCTTCATTAGCGGCATTTATCACAAGGCGCGCGCTTCGCTTGTCTGAAGTGTTCCCCTCCGATGCTCCTTTCCTGTCTTCTCCCCAAAAGCCAAGCCCCCTTTGTTTTAGATTTTTAGTTTATAAACAAAGTTGCAAGAGAGATAGAGACAGAGAGCGAAAGGCAGGTAAAAAACAAAAAAAAAAAAGTTAATAAGAGAGTCGGTCTCTCAACATTTTTGTTTTGTACCTTTGGCAGCGTTTTTGTTTACCTTTTTGCCTCGTCGGTCTCAGTACGATTTGATTTCTTGACCATTTACGTTATTGAAATATTTCCAGTCGGCGCGGCGGCTTAAAAAAAGAGTAATTCTTGTTGTTTTTATTACCACTTTTTCGCTTAGCAGTGCGTGTGCTACAGTTACCGTTCATTTTGGCGGCTTTCTATATTACATTTCTTTATTTCTTTTTGCCCTAAATATGGCATTCGTCATTGTTTTTATTAAATTTTTGCCACCTGGCATTAAAGAAAATTCTTCAAAAAAGAAGAGAAGAACCATTTGCTTTGGCGCCTTACTCTTTTAATTATGGATTAAGTGTCAGCCAGGTGTAAATTAATGATTATAATTTGCTGCGTGCTTGGCGTAAATGTTTTGGATTCAAAGTCATCATTAAGTCGAAGCTGGCAATGCGAGTTCGTTGCTTAAGTCTTTCGTTTTGGTTTGTGTGCGTGCTAATGCGTTTCGTGTATGATTGTGTGCGTGTGTATTTGTGACAGCCGTTGGCAACTAAACAAAAATCGAGAAACAACAACGCGCGGCCATCATAATCATAATAATGACAATCACCCAATGACCACAACACGCTCAATTACTCAATGCTTAAAAATATCAAATTCGCGCTGCTCTTTTTTTTTCCCCCATTGCAAATTCCATTTTATTTTTGCGGCTCTGTTTTGTCATTAAAAGCAGTGAAAGTCTTTTGGAGTGGCGCACAGCCCCGCTTTTCTTTTTATAAAATAAAAAAAGTATAAAACTCGACCATGACAAAGGCAATTCTTTGGTCGCTTAACTTCCACCTCTGCACAAAAAAATGTTTGGGGTACATTGGTTAGTCCGTGGGAATCGAAAGATTGATGATGGGGTGTGCCTAAATTTGGTCATACTTTGAGGCTTAAATTTCGAGTAAAAAAAAACAAATAAGTTAATAAACATCGAGACGGGCAGGCTGACCTATAGATGACATCACCAGAACAAGTTGGATTATAATTAGAGATGATTGCTTCAGTTGCTTGGACATAGACTAGTGGGAGGTTTTAAGTTTAGAAAAATAGCAGGAAAAAGTGTGTGTTAAGTGGGAGATATTGTTAAATATTTAGGGTTACATTTGTTCGAACTTTATTGTTTTGAATAGTTTACAACTTTGCCATAAAAATTCCAGAAAAGCACTATAAATACTGATTAAAAATAGGTGGCTCTTTCACGATTAAGTATTTTTTCAAAGTATTAAATAATATTTACAGTAAAAAGCTATATTTGTTTTATATTGTTATATATTTCATGTTAATTTTTTGCTTACATTAGTAGGTTTAAAAAATGTTTATTTAATATAGAAAATGAGATTTCATTATATAAATATTCTAAACTCATGAGATCATTGCCTAGAAAGTCTAAAAAAATATAATTTATATACCTCTTTTACTTTAAAATATTTTGTAATATTATTTTAAATGAGTTAGTTTGTTTTTTTAATTAAGAAAAGAATATTTAAATGATAATTGCTGTAAATAGATAGCGCCAATGATGTGTATTAATTTTGTGAAGTATCTAAATTCTTCTTTGTAACCAAATTTAAAATACAAACTATAATTACTATAAACTATAATTTATAACAAGAGTATTCATAGTTCGTTGCTTTAACTTTAGGTTTCAGTTTCCTGTTGGCTATTGCCATTTCTTTGGGTCTGACCTTTACACATTTTAAGTTGTTACTCAATAGTTTTCGTTGGCTTCACTCTGCTTTGGTTTGGCTTTTTGGTTTGATTTGGCTTTTGTCATCGCTGCCATTTATTGGCATTTATTTATGTTCGTCAGTTGTCGTTGTTGGCCATTTGCCGTTGCTCCTACGCCTCAGACTCCAAGTCAGACTTAGATTCCGATCCAGCCTTAGCTGGGTTTGAGTTTGTCTTTGGGTTTGCGAGTTTGTTTGGTTGTTTTTGCTATTGTTCGTTCGAGTATTATTTCCCTGAGCGTTTCCACATTATTTTTATTGACATTTGGCAACAAGTTGTCGGCACGAAAACCAGTTTAGAGCCCAGTTTCTGGGCTCTCAGCTGTTCTCTGCCCAAGATGGTTAGTCACGGACTGGCTCATCTTGGACTATGCGGATATTTAAAATGCAGTGGATATCAGTTGGGAGATGAAAAAGAAGAGTTCACATTCAGGTTAAGCATCTTTCCGTATCTGCTAGCCGATATTCACTGTTGGTAAATAAACCTGAACCGTTTGCATGCCAATTTGCAGGTGCTAATTGTGTCCACCGACTCTAATCCGTGACTCTGTTTACCGTTTTGCAGTTGCCCCCATCAACGAGCCGCCAGTCACCACAACGCAGCCGCAGACGCAGCGAAAGATCGGTAGCACTGCCAACAGCACCACCAGCCACATGACCACGACAAACTCGAGCAATTCCAGCACCACCACGGTGACCTCGCAGCAGCAGCAGCAGACGAAGGAGCAAGTTGGCGGCAGCTCCTCCACCACATCGAAGGTGTACATCAAGAAGACGGGCAGCAGCAGCAACAGCACCACAAGCAGCACCACCACCAACGCTTCCTCGTCATCGTCGGCGGGTCGCAAGGAAAGCTTTGGCTCTCGCGATTCCCTCAACGACATCCTGAGCGAGACGGGTCTACCCACCGGCAATGTGGCCGCCCAGCGCAAGTCGCTGGAGAACAAGAACCTCGACCTGACAAAGCCGCCAGGCGTCGGGGCAGCTGCGGCCGTTAGTCAGCAGAGGAATAGCACCAGCAACGCATCCAGTGCGGTAGCAGCGGGACTGGTGTCATCGGCGCTTAACAAGAGTCTGGAGAATATGGACGAGAAGGTCAAGTCACCGCCACCGCCGGTGCTCAGCAAGAAGCCAAGTGTGCCGCTCAAGAAGACACCCACTGGTGGGGTACCTGTGGCAGGTTAGTACGGTGCAGGCCTCTTTAAACAATAATAAATATATTAAAAACATTTACTAATGCTTCCATATTTATCTGCAGGTAATCTTCTTGGCGGCAAAAAGAAGAATCCCGAGGGCAAGCTCACCTCTGCCGTTTCCCATGATCTGGCAGATGGCCTCACGGCCAGTAAAATGCTCACAGGATCTAACCAACTGCCGGATGCCGGGGCAGCTGGTAGCCTGGTGATGCGAAGGGCAGCCACCATAGCTGTGGAGGACACAGACTTTGATCGCGTGGAGCGATCCTCGATCCTCACGGATATGCGACAGGGCAGAGTTAAGGCCCCGAAGCGACGACCACCGTCGGCAGCCATCAATGTACTTGGAGAGAGCAATAATAACTCGGTGTATGTCAACGGCAGCGGAATGGGCGGTGGAAGTGGTGGCGGAGCAGGAAGTGCCAGCGAACTGAGCGAAGATGGAGGAGCGGGCGGAAAGGCCACGGCGGCGACAGCCTCCTCCGATGACAATTCGACGGGTGAAGAGCCGCAACTGGCCAAGCCCAAGCCACGCGAATGGGAGAAGAAAAAGGCGCCCTGGATGGAGGAGCTCAAGGCCTCGCAGGTCACACGGAAGAAGACCTCGCCCAGTGTGGAGCCACGCGGCGCCTCGGTAGCCGAGCGGACATCCAAGCTCTTTGCCGCTGATCAGGCGATAATCAGCAGCAGTAGCAGCAGCAGTACCACCACGAAAGTGCAATCCTCGGCGGTGACTTCCTCCATGTATGTTGAGAATTCGACCAGCAGCAGTAGCACCACCACTTCCACAACCACCAACGATGCCATCATGTCCCGCAGCCTGACTGCCGCTGCCAAGGCCACAGCCACAGCGGCCAGCAGCGATGAGGAGACAAAAGCCACGCGGCCAAACAGTTTGTCCATAAGGAATCAGCGGAGTGTTTCGCCGCTGGTCAAGAGCTCCAATGCCAGCAGTTCGCAGTCGCAGGAGGAGAAGCCCAGCCAGGGTCTGAATAACCATCATCAGGATGTCAGCAGCGGATCCACGCGGGTTAATCAGCTGGAGCAGCGAGTGGAGAAGCTGGAGGGATTGGTGCAAAATCAACAGAGGACCATCGAGGAGCTGGTGAATGCTCTCAAGTCCGAGGCGGAGCGCGTGAAGATTCTAAGGAGCGAATTGGATAAATACGCGCAGTGCGTGACGCAAGTTTGAGCCATCGATGGCTGCCTTTTAGCTAGCTTCAGTCCTTGATTTATTAGCGTGCTAAAGAAACTCTACATTCCCAGGCCCATAGAACGTAGAACGTAGATGACCGAACCCAAGACAATCCCAAATATCTGTGCTCTGTGTGTTCTGTACTTATATATACATATATCCAGAATGAACTGCTATCCCAGAACTGGTGTGTTGCGATCAATCGGTTTTTGCATGACAAAATCGTTTCGTATTTGCGCTAATTCTTTCTGTAACCATTCATTCCCCCCGATATAATCCCTGTATATCTGATATATCTGATAATTTCGATAAGTATTTTTTATACATTCGTACATTCGGAGAGCGAACAGATGAGGAAGATGACATTGTGTGTGATTTCTTTTAAACTGAACGCTTCGATTCGATTGCGATTTGTTTTGTTTATATATACGATTTATGGTTTATTTTTTAAAGATGTGTATTAAAGTTATGAGTAAAATTGTACTATAAACTATATATACTAAACGAGAGAGAGAAATATATACAAAGTTCGATGAAGATGATGCCTAAAACTTAAGCAATATCCAATAAATAATGCAAAAATAAATATTTCAATGTTTTCTGAATGCCTTTATTTTATTTTCTTACTTCGATGTGTTTTTGTTGTTCTTTATTATTTCCTAGCTGACTGATATAGATATATAGCGTTATAGAGAATTCCACATATCTTATACCGGATCCATGTATACTAACCTTTTGATACAATCTATATCTTTTTTGTATACAACAACAGCAAGCAAACACGTCGCGGGAAGTTCGACAATTGGATGTTCTAATCGGAGATCATTATTAATTGTTATCTGCTAGAGAAGATATATTACCTGTGCAGAATGCATTCCTCTTTTCGTTTGTGATAAGCCTCCTGCATAACCAGCTGCTAACTTGTAGTCTAATCGAATCAAATCTGCTTAGCTAGCGATTCCCGCAAGTCTCCCGATTGTTAGCAAAATATGTTTCGCATTTTGTACCGCTTAACGTGTAAATATAATTGTAAATTGAATATGGGAAATACATATAAAATAAACATTTCTTAATTAGAAAAAAATCAAGTGGTAGTTTTTGGCTTGTACTTCGATTTGGTGTATTTAATAAAGTACAAAAAGAGAAGGGTGGCCGGCTGGCCCCACATCTGGAAATAGTATTAGTTGAAATTTCATGGTTAAGGTATTGATTGGTATGCAATATTATTCTTTCTCTTTTATTTTATTTATTATTGGTTTATTTGGTTTTTCTTCTTTTTTGTTTTTATTTATTTTAATTTACTTTAATAAATTAAATCTAATGATATTTTTGAACACCATTTTGTATACCTTTGCATGGTATACAAATATTTGTCAACGGAGTGAAGGAGTTATTTTCTATAAATATTGTTTATTCTGGCAAACATTTTTATATTTAATTTAATTTTTAATTGGTAAACATTAAGACATTTTTTGAAATTAAAAACATTTGTAAGTGCTTTTTGTAAAAATATCTAAATCCGCTGTACTAAAATTATAGTCGAGTTTATAACCATGGGTTAATGTCTCCACTGTCAAGTAGTTATTTTACGTAGGATTCATATATAATTAAAGGAAACAAAAAGATAAGTCAGTTATCATGTCTTTAACTATTTTATTTGTGTTTTGAAAGGTTAAATTAATTTAATGAATATACTTAACAAAAAAATAAGAAAGTATTCCTTAGAAAAACTATCTAATTTTAAACTTAATTTAACTTTAAAAGTTTTTTGGTCCTTGGTTATGGTAATTGATATTTGCAAGACACCAGTTTTAAATGTGTTAGCTTTAAGGTAAAATCAAATATTTAAAAATGATAAATAAACAATGTAAAAAGGCAGGTGAGCTTTTGTGTAAAAACAACGTAAGATTTGATCATGTTCAAATATTTGTTTAACTTCCAAAGGTAATTGAAAATAAAGGATAGGAGAAGTATTTCGAAGACTTGTCAAGAACAACACCATTAATTATTTAAGTAAGTAAGTACTTAAAAGTAATAAAAACTTTATTGAAGCATTAACATTCAACTCAAAAACAATTAAAGTCCAGCTAAAACGATTGTTTTGGCTTAAATCCAGTGGACTTCAAGCTTAGACTAGGCTGTGCTGTGATACTAGTTTTCGGCGAGAGAACGTCTTTCGGGTCCATTTGTTTGTTGGATTTGGCGGATTTGTTTGGTGGCAACAAGTCAGCATCAGCAGCAGCTGTGTTTGTCGTTTGTTCTGCGGCCAAAAAAACCAAAGAAAAAATAAAACAAAACCTGAGCAACTCGAGTTGTTTTTAGCCTGTCTCTGCCCTGTAGTTGTTGTACTTGTGCGCTGGTGGTGCTTTTGCCTGGTGCCTGCCTTTCGTGTTGTTGCCTTGGCACTTGGCTGCGTTCTGTGAATGTGGCTCTGGCTGGGTTTTGGGTTTAAGCCAGGTTAAGTTGGCCGAGAGCGAGCTGGAGCGAAGCTTTTCTTGGGCAGCAGCAGCAGCAGCAGCGGCGGCGACGGCGGCACTTATCAGTTTCTGATCGCTGTGGGAATTTCAGTTAATTGTGGACGCTGTAGCCAAACGGACGCAACGCGGCGCACGACACTTGGCCAGAATATATCTCAAGCTTAGACTGGCTTCAAAAAAAACGCACGTAGTGTTGGTCGTGAAAGTATCTTTCAGTTCAGAGCCATTAGCCCCACCCTACTTCTATTTCAAAACGCCGGAATACGCTTGAGCCAGGCCAAAATCTAAGGCCAAGTCCAAAAAAAAAGCAAACGAGCCACACAGCTGAAAACCCATTTAAGGACCGTTCCAAAATCAAGGATCTTTCTGTCAAAAAAAAAGAATATTTAAATCAAAGACAGCTTTCGATCAAGTCAGTTAAATACAGCGTTTTCAGAGTGTGTGTGTGCGTGTGTGTATGTGCTTCTGTGTGTAAATTTTTTAAAAATATTTAAACCCAAAATAATAAAAAACAAAATATATAAATCCGCAAAGAGCCATAAACAAATCGCAGTCAAAGCTCGCGCGCCAATATTGCTCCAATTTTTACGAAAAAAAAAGAAACGGCTTAGCAACAATTGCATTGAACGGTTTGTACTCGTAAAAAATACAACACAAAAAAAAAATATATATAGAAAGCTTAACAATCAAATCCAATCCAACAACAACAATAACAATAGCGACGAGGGATTAAAAGCCAGTAACAGCAATAAATGTGGTGGGTGCATTATTGGTAAGCTGTAACGGTTAATAACATGGCTGGCCATAAAAACAGAAACCTCTCTCTTTAAATATATCCAACTATATCTATATAAATTTATATAGATCGCTCTGGCTGGCCAAAACAGCTCAAAATTGGCCAAAAAACCAAAGCGTTTTTATGCGCAAACGCGTTTTTATGCTCAGCCTTCTCCTCCCCCTTTTTGGTTTTTTATTTTTTGCATTTTTTTCCCTCGACGGTTTTCGTTTGTTTTGCACTCAAAGTTTTTGTTACAGTTTTTTTCTGCATTATTTCTTTTTTTGTTTGGACGCCTTGCTCAACGTGCACGCTTTGTTTTTGTTTTGGTTTTTTTCGGTTTGCTTTTTTTTTTTTGGCCACAAAGTGTATTTGTCTTCAATTGTGGAAATCAGGCGGTGGAAGTGGGCGGGGGGAGGGCTAAAAAAGGCGGAGCAGTTCCGAAAAAATATGTCGGCCAGCTCTCAAGGTCACGGATGAAAGTCTATCGGTGTCTTTTTGTGAGTCAGTGTATTGGCATGCAAAGTGCAATTGGTGGTTGCTACAGTTGGTCAAAAAAATATAATTATCATGCTTTTTGGGTTATAATTAACAAGGCATTTTTAAGAATTTAAGGAAAGTTGTAAAAAATTAAGAACAAATTAATATACAGTTGATATTTACATATTTAAAAGCAAGAAAGTGCTTTAATATTCACATAATATTTTAATAAAAACTTAAAATAACCACAAATCTGATCTTTTAATATTTTCTGAGGTGAAATAACATCAAATATTTTGTTATTTAACAACTTTTGGTTTATAATTCACATATAAGAAAAAATAACTAAAATTGGTTATAAAAATGGTTATCAATATAAAAATATGTGGAAAAAAATAATTAAAAATTTATTTTCAAATATTTCTAAAGTTAAGAATTTGAATTTTACTCAATTTTGTACCCCCAAGTGTAGTTATAAAATATTAAAAAATTGTATTTCACTGAATGATATAAATAAAAAAAATATTTCGATCTATTGTTTGGGGTTGTATTCCCTATTTCGCTGCCCGGCTTGATGATGGTGATGGACAGGCGTGGATTAAACCATTAATTTCTTTCGCTTGGGGAGATGTCTATCTCTCCGCTTGGTTCGATCGGACAAATGAGGCTTTAATGGCGTATGGAGATGACGGTATATCTCATTATTTGGCAGACATCGGCCCTGTAATTTAGACGCCCTGCTTATTTCGAGTTTACTGTAATAATTAACGGACCGCTGTAATTGAGAGTTGATTTACTGACCCACTGTCCCAGCTGGCATTCAAATCCGAAATAATAATAATACAGAAAAAAAAAACAATAATACCGAATCGCCGTGGAGTGAATTAATTTCAGATTTGTCAGATTGAAAGTCCACTGCCAGCTGAATGCCAAGGAAAAGCCTCAATATATATACACCACCTCCAAGGGCAGTAATTGTGTGCAATGGATTGTTTCTTCGGTGAAGGAAAATTAATGGTGGCAATTTACCAGCAGCATAATTTACGATCTTGTTTGCAATGGCTGAGGTCCTAATAAAAACAAATGCTATTAAATTTATTCATAATTAAATTTGTATTCTATTAATAATAAAAAAACATAATTGATTCCCATAACCTGCCCGTTGAGAATCGAGGCTCATTGAGGTTAATTTCTCAATTGGATTAATTTAGATCACATGCGATAAAAATAAGACTTGTTTCGATTAATAATAGACCACTTAATGGGTGTTTAATTTTATGGCCAAGTTGTGTAATAAATCAATGAATATTATATGAGTAATTATATGAATAATTGATTGACCTTTAAGTTTATATATTTTTTTACCAAATATAAACCTTTAAAATTACTAAATAATATTCTTTAAAAAAGAATTCCCAACCGGATGTCCATTCTAAGTCATTGCATTCTCAGAAAAATAAATTCCTAGACACCACGTAATTACTCAATAAACATGCTATAAGTCTTAATGTTTTATTTGAAATATCTACAAGTAATTTCAAACATTAAATAAAATAAACAACATGCTCGTAGCCTTAGCTCGACCCTTAATCAATCAAATCAAACTCATATCGATAATGTATATAATTTTTCTTTGGCCACACATTCTAAGTCAGATTGCAAAAGTGGACAAAAAGCGTTGCGTTCAACATTTTTGAAAACCAAATTATTATTAAAAGCTTAATTGCAGCGCAAACGGCCTGCAGTGGCCGGTAGCTCAAGCTTTTGGCCAAAACAATTAGAGGCTGCAAAAAGTCAGATTAACAAATTATATGCCACCAACTGGAAAAAAAAACGAAATACAAAATAGAAAACGAAACCCACAAAGCGGCTGACAAAACGCCTCAAAGTCGCACGACCTGCAAAGAAAAAAATATATAAACAAACTTGTTTGGGATTGCACTATTTTGGCCAGAGTTTTGGCCGCAACAATGCGATGACAAATACTTACCAAGCGGGGAGGGCAATAAACTCTTCGAAATTCCATGGAAAATGCTCCAATTAGTGGTTGGACGAATGTGTTTATGTGACTTTGGCAGGGTTTTTGGCTTTTGCATTGACTTTGTCAGGGGTTTTCTGGTCAGAAGCCTTGAAGAAGGTTAACCTAATTTAAATGAGACTTGTATATAGGTTATATAAAAGCCTCTTTTAGATATTTTCCTGATTTTAATTCCCTGGCACTTTATATTCCCTTTGACCGCGATAAGTAGTTAAAGTCGTAAAGTTAACATAAATTTGCAGGCACGTTTTTTTCAGTAAGTCTGAGACTTTAATTCTTTAGATAATTTGGCCAACTTTACTACTTCTTATATCGTTAAAAAATGTAAAAAATGTTTTAATGGAGTTTCCTGAAAGCTGTACGTAAACATTAGAAGGCTTAAATTGCTGTTTGTTTAAAGAATTTTATTTGAGTTTTACTTTTCTCCGGAAACTGAGAAAGAATAGGGCTTTATATAAATATTTTTAAGAATAATTTAAAGAATCTATTTACATTATGTATTTTATATTACATCATTTATTTTATATTAAATTTTAAAGAATATTTTGACAAAACTTTTGAATTTAAATCCTAATTAAATCATATGTTAGACATTTCAGTGATATTTGAGTTAAATTTTATATTTCTAAAAAAAATATTTAATCAAATTTTACACACAATAAATTAATGCTCCCCTTTTCTTTTAATTTTCAACAAAAAGTAACCTTATTCTCAAATTTAAAGTCATCTTCTGGTTAACTTTAACTTCAATATACCAAATATAAAGTATACGCCATGTGGCCTCTCCCTTCTTGTTGATGGCTTTGAGCCTGTCCGTCCCTCAACTCAGCTTGAATCTAAATACATAAAATGTATTACTAAAAAATCCACTAGACTTCATATCGACTCCACTTCGATTGTTAATGAATTGCAATCGTCGTGCGACACTTTCCGAGCTGCTGGAATGAGAATGCGAATGTTTGACAATTTGTCACAGGGTCCGACACTTGTCTCGTCCGCGTCTGTGTTTCGGAATCGGAATCTATATAACTGAAGTGAATTGCGGGTGCGGGCCACGTTTGTCCATTTGTTACACATTTTATTTATTTCATTTATTTTCGCCTTTTGTTTGGTCTTGTGTCACTCGAATTGCCATGCATTGTGTGGGTACTTAGTAGCAATTTATTTGCCATTACCTTTTGCCCGCACTGTTCACTTCTGGTTTTAAATCAAGTTTATTAACCGGAATCTGTCAGCTGCCATTGTCTCCGTTCTCACCTCGCCTCGGATCTATTCTAGAGGTTCTCGAAGTTAGCCAAAGTCGATGCCTGTTGAAGTTGAAGTTCCCTGGCCGCATTCAGGGCGTATCCATAGCCATCGATTAGCATTCTAATTTATATACTAACTGCCCCGAGAGTGTGAGTGCGGCACAAATTAAGTAACGCCAATGGGCATGCACGAGTTCGAGTGCGAGAGCGAATTGCTTTATATTCCATTAACCATTGCGATTTCAAGACCAACCTGCGGTTGGCCCAAGAATCGATTGAAAGTAATTCAAAGATCAAGAAATATATATAAATAAATATATTTAATGTTTGAATTTCATTTATTATTACAATTGGAATTACCTTAAGGGTTTGCTATTTTTATTGAAATTATTCCAAGGCGGTTTCAAGGGCAAGGTGTGGTTTAATAAAATTAATTTAAATGGAAAAGGGTTTAGTTTAAACTTTATTAACAGATAAACTATTTAACTATTAAAGTATTTAATTAATATAATAAAATCCTGATAGTTCTAAGCAGGTAATCAATTAATACTTTATTAAATAGTTTCTATTTCTGTTATTAATGCCAAGAAACCTAAGAAATCTTAGCTTTTTTTCTAAAGAACTTTCACTTATTCGCCTAACTTTTACTTTCCTATTTAAAATACTAAAAAATATATATTTTTGTAAGACATAATGCCACTTAATCAACTCACACTTATTTATTTTTACTATACTCTCTCACCTTTTATAAAAAATCTGCCTATGAAACTAAACCCCTCATTAATTTCTTTAATTTAAGCTTCTGCCGAGTGACCACAAAACTCGTTTTCTTCTCTAAAAATATTATGTTTCCAAGAAAATAATTAATTACTCTTAAAATATACACATAGATTGTTTATTTGTAAATAATCATACAAAAGAGTATTCCCCGATTCAAGTAGTTCTTCTGGCCAACTTGGTTTGCTTTTGGCCTTAACCCAAGTGACGTCTGTGATATATACCGGCTTCCATGTAAAGTCAGAACTAGAACAGATTGCGATTCTAATTCCTATGACAATTATGGGTGCAGCTTGATAGTTAAAGACTAGTTGTAATTTAGAGACGTTTACCAGCGGATAATAAATGTGTGAACAGAATACTTTTGCAAGGCAATCTCGTTTGAACCCTTCCGAACTTTTACTTTCTGGAATTTCATTACACAAAAAACAAAACCCAAAAGGCCAAAGAACTTACAAAAGATTGGCTTAGGCTTCAGAGAATAAAAGAAATTGAGATGACGTCAGTAAAGGTGAATAGGAGGAGAATAGAATAAGAAATAATGGTTTGCCGGCTTAAATGGGAGGTTCTTTCTGGCATTTCCATATGACTTTGGCTTAACTAATGAGCTGCCGCTTAAAGCCAAAGAACGAAACTTTCGTTTTTAATGAGATGCCTGCTGGCCATAAACATATTTATTTTCCCCGCAGAATTCCTTAGTAATTAAAGCCATTGAACGCTGTCTGAAGGAGAGGTTAACATAGAAAAAATATATCCACAGACGACGGGATGAGTAATTATATGGACTGTGAAGAAGGCTTGATAAGAATTAGAACTGGTTTGGCTTCAGCTCTCCTCGCTTTCGGCTTTTGTCTAGCTTTAAGACAAAAAATATGATTTCTTACCCGGCTGTTTTTTTTTTTTTTGTTTTGTTTTCAATGTTTTATGGATTTGACTTTGGCTTGGCTTTTAATTACATGGTCTGTGTGGCGGAAATGCCAGAGAACGGTTAATTAAATTATGGCTGGCCAAAATCAAACTCATCACGGCTCTGTCCAACAAATCCGCGGAGTATCCATCGATATTGCAGCAACTCTGGCAAAGTCCTCACTTCAATGGCATGCCAATTGCTGGCAGCAACAAAAAAAAAAGCTATCAAAATACCTTGCCATTAATTATAAATATGTTGAAATTGCAACAGACGACTGAGCATCTGTCTGGGCCTGGGCTTGGCTCTTAGCTCTCGACTCCTAGACTCTCGACAGTCGGCTTTTGGTTTGTTTTCTGGCCAAGACTGTGCAGCTTGTTGCCACTTTGGCAATGTGTCTCTGCTGCTTCTAGCCACTTGCTGGTGGTTAGTACTTGTTGCCGGTTTGCTGTTTTCAACCTGTTGCCAATACAAGTTCAATGATTCTTCTACACCCCGAAAAATAATAAAGAACTAGCCCTTAATTGTCTTTGAACTTGATAGAGGCAACCAAGCACGGAAGGTACAGGCCAAACCCTTAAAAAAAATGGAAGAAAAACTGTATTTTTAATAACAAGAATTATTCTTTTGTTTTTTTTTTAACCTTTAGCCCTTTCCTATTAATATTTTCATTTAAAATATTAAAGAAACTGGCTTTACCCACACACAAAACATTTTTTAAATGGTTCCTGTTTTACAGCTCTAATTTAATTATTTTTAACAAAATTCCAGGCATTTAAATTCCTTTTTAAACCCAAATAACCTTCAATATCTTCAAGTGTAGACAGATGGCTTTGGAATTTTGTTGAAACTCTTGAAATTAGCTGCAAGTGCCGCAGACGCTTGGCGATTTCTGGTGTGAAATGCACCTTGACATTTGGCTGGGGATTTTTCCCATCGCTTATCGTTTGAACGCAACGCAATTTGTTATATGTTTTTGCAAATGATTTTGCCATGGGAGCGAGGGATTATATACTCACTGCCACTTTTATATTTATTTCTTGACCATTTTGCACTAATTCCAGCTCCTTGTCTTTCGCTTAATTGCAGCCATTAAGCATTCGCCGGAGACAGTGGCCCAGAGCGAGACCATGGTCCATACGAGATGATATGAATCACGTCTGAGGAAGTGAGCCCATTAAGAGCAGATTGGTTCTGGATCTGGAGACGAGACAGAACAAAGAAGCCACTAAAGCGCTTGATTAACTCCCGGTAGCGACTGGTGGACAGGTGGATTTTTTGGATTGGAATCGACCGACATGGCACACTTTTGTTGGCTCCTCAAATTCGCCTTTCTGCTGCTGGTAAGTGTCACATTAAGGCGCTGATTGCTGGAGCTTATTTATGGCCAGGTGCGCCAAAGAATTCCAGGGAATTTGTGGCCAAAAAACACAGACCACTTAAGTTCAAGGCTTGGTTTGGGTATTTAAGCCGACAAATTAAACTAGTTTAGGCTTAAAGAAAATCTAAAAAAAGACTCAAAGCAAGCGTTTAATTTCAGTTTTTAATGGAAGGTAAATTTAAAAGTAATTTGACGATTGTGAAGGTGATATTTATAGAATTTACCTATAATTACTTCTTGGAATTTAAAGGAATTTTTATTATCTTTTTTTTTTTAAATAAAATGTAAAGCCTCTGATAAACTCTCTTTACCTTTCATCACAACCCAAAACAACAATCAATCACTTTTCATTGATCTTCAACTTGGAAAGTTGCATTTTCTTTCCACACGATTTCCGATTTAACAATCGAAATCGATTCAAATGGCATCCCCAGGTTAACTTGAGGTTAAAAGACTTTAGACTTACAATTGAGACGTCATCCAGTCCCAGTCTCAGGCGCAACGGTTGCAACCAGTTGCCAAATGCATTCACAGGCGGTGCTGCCATTAACCCATTCGTTTGGCCAATGCGTTTTATGAAAAATGGTTTAATGGTGCGATCGCACTCCATTTGTTTGCAGACTTCGGCTTTATTGGCCCAAATCATCCATAATCCAGCGGTGGCTCACAGGCTGGCTGGCTCTGAATGCATTTCGGAATTAATTTTTACCACACATTCGCTCTGTTGTGTGTCTGGGCCGCACTTTATTGACTGCTCATTAGACAGACCGAGTTGATTGTGAGTAATGTGGAGTAAAGTAAAGCTAACTGAAGCCGAGTAAACTAAATAATTGCACGCGATTCAACTGCAGACGGTTGCTTAGCGGTATTCTGAAAAAAAATTCAGGGAGATTTAAAAATAAAAATAAATAAAACAAAAAGATTTTAGGTTTGTGTTGAAAGGATAATACATTTTAAAGAGCTTTAGTCTAAATAAATATTTGGGAAGATTTTATTTAAAGCAGTTTTAAGTTTTACTCAAATTTTTAATACAAAATTAAATTTTTTAATTAAAAATAAGTAAAATGTAGATTGAATTACCAAGATTATTCAACAATTTTCCGTGGCTTCCAGTATATTTTATATTATTTTCCAGTTTGCGTAACAATTTCTATCATTTTTCATTCCGAAAACAAAAGACTTAAGACACGAACTCGTTACAAAATGTAAATATTTTTTCTTAAACTTTTTACTTAGTTAAGTTAGTTTGTGGCACTATTTTGTATCATTTATCATTTCAAAAACAAAAGACTTAGGACACGAACTCGCAACTAAATATAACAACATTTATTAAACTTTTTACTTTGCATTATTTATTTAATTTTTTTTTCTATATTAATCTTTAAAGGGAATTTTTATAGCTGTTATACCGTTTATTTTCCCAGTGTATTTATGCAACTGGCCCATTGGACTGCCTCTGTTTTTGTGTGGCTACAAACTGCGGCTCTGTTTGTGTCTCAAAAAAAAAAATAAAACTCAAAACTGAAACTCAGACCCCGTCTTTTGGCCATTCGATGGCGATGACGATGGCAATTTGCAAATTATGCACAGCGGGGCAGGGAGTGGTGGTTGCCGTGGTGCAACTACATTCTAAACTCGGCTTTTCTCTTCTCAATTATTAACCCACCAAAGTCCATACAATGATGATTGAGCCAAACATGCAAATTTATACCAATGAGCCGTGTCGTTTATATGGCCTTAAACGTTCTGGCGCCGCCATGGGTTAATTTCCCACACAAATCTAAGTTCGGGGCGCTCAGTGTCTCTGCCATGTAATTAATAAATGTGTGTTTTTATGCCACAGCTCCAAGTTGATAGCTGCAATTTGGAGCGAACTCGAGTCTGATTCTGGGCCCAAACTAGTGGCATTGAGCGTGGCACTGCCCTAATGTGGGCTGCACTTGGCTGGAAGATCGATAGCAAGATAGGTGCACTGGGGAAAATTATAGAAAAGTAAATAAAAATTTTAATATAACTAAAAAAATATTTTGTTAAAAATCTCTATTCAGAAAAGTATACAAAAACTCATTGTTTGTTAGGGAAAAATTTAAAAGAAATTCAATTTTTTAATCATAGTTGAAAATCTGATTTAAGAGTTCTGGTTCCAGCTTTAAATATAAATTATTAAAACATATTAAATTAAGATAAAATGCACTCCAAGCCTTAATTCATTAAAAATGAAGTATAAAAACAATATCTGAATTTTCGACTCTAGCATTTTGTGTAATAAATCACAACTCTAGTTTGGAAAAACGATCTTATTAAATATTTTTATTTAACAAACTTTCCTTAAACTAGTACTACTTTTCTCTTAGTGCCTTGGCGAAGGCGGACCCAAAATAAAACGCTGCTGGCGTTGTCTTGTAATATTATAATATTGTGCACACAATGTGGCCACAGCTGACGACAGCGGGTGGCAAGAGATTAGACTTTGGCCGCGGCCAGTTTAGGCCAGACTTTGTATGGGGGGGAAAATGGACTCGCTGACACATTCACTTGGCCACCGACTGGGCAGCTCCAGTAGCTAAATGCTGCTCCTTGCGGTGACCGCCCACTTCTAGAGTGAACGAAACGCCCAAAGCCCAAAGACCGCTTGGATTATGCATAAATGTTAAAAGTTACATGACTTTTTCCGCATTCGATAGCCAAAAGCGCAATGTGTGTGGCAAGTTCGTGGCCCGCATTGAGTCATTGGCCACTGGCCGAATCCTGTTCCAAGCCGCCAGATCAATCATCAAACGAATCAAGTGGTATGAAAATACTTCCGAAATTTGCATAACTCAAAACATGAATTCAATCTGTCAACTTGTGGCGTTGTGTGAAATCACGATGATTGGAGCTAATTAAAGGTATCAAATATCGAGATATATATATTTATAGTGGTGGATCGGCACTTGAAAGCCAATCGAGTGGGACAATTGAGCCCAATAAAGAGAGTGCTCATTAAGGCGTGATTATTGCTTAATTGTTTGAGCCTCTATTCACGCGCACCACAAGGCGGATACGTAATATGGCATTCTGAAAGTATTTCATATACATTTCGCATATATATATTAATTTTTTGACACTTCCGCTAAGTTGACAGCCGTGAAAATTGTCACCAGTGCAACAATCGAATGATAAATGATAAGTGCGAAAGAATGTCGAACAGGATTAGAGAGATCTCCGATCTCCAATCGAAATTTTATAGCTGAAATCAAAAATCCAAATCAGGTTGTGTGATAAATCAATCAAGATTAATAATTGCCTATCATGCGGCAGTCCGTAAGAGATCCCCGTGCCGTGTTCATTCATTAAACTGGAGCACGTCACTGACCAGGCGGTTCGAATAACTCCACAATGGGAGAGGAATGCTCATTGTTTGCGATTTATTCATTATTTCGTAATTATTTTTAGAACGTTTAATCTTTTGTCTTACGCAGTCCCTTTTGTCGCTGGCTAGCCAAGCCGTTAATTTGGTGTCAATGCTAAGTGGCGACCACTGTCGCTTTTCCATATTATTTTTTTTTCTATTCCATTCAACGCCCGCGGTCAGTTACTTCTGCAATTTTAGACATAAAAGGCAAGGCGACCCAAGTCCCGCCGGATGACTAACCGATCTAAGTGACTGGCTCCGTTGGGCTGGGCTGAGCTGGTGCCTGGTCAAGTCAGGTAACTTTAGCACATGTGCGAAGGTGTTCCGCGAGCTGCGAGTGTGTAGATGCAATCGCTCAGATCGGCTCTGCTCTAGAAAATGCCCGGCGACAGGCGCCCACTGCGCTGCCGGATGTTGTTATTGTTCTTGCTCAGGGGGTGTATTTATACTCTATTATATTTTATTTGAGGCTTATTTACCAACAGCTTGAATAATTATGCTATTATGTTCAGCATTCGGCGGCATCCATTAATATTCGATACAATTTTCGCCATATTTCATTGTTTTCAATTTGCGCCTTTCCAATTCGAAGTCGATTAGATTTCAATGGGTTAGCCGTGGATCAAAAGTGTGTCCGATGGTAAATGATCTGCCTTAATGCAATTAGCAATGCTAATATTGTTGAGCTACAGCCAGATATATAACCATAAATATGTTTTATTGGCTCAAATGGGGTTTGGGGAGGGCAAGTTCGTGCCCTAAGTCTTTTGTTTCTACAGTGGGTGGGTGTGTGTGTGTGAGTGCTGATAACAATTTATGGCCGATCTCTGGCCATGAATTTGCAATGCAATATACGAACAGCATAGCTGAGCAGATATGAATGTAGATTATTATTAAATCAAGGAAATTAATGGGGGGAATACTTATTATGTAAATTGTATATTTTTTACATTTACTTCTTAATATATTTTAGAGGGTTGATTTTTTATGAAGGCTAACTGAAATAGGCGGGATTATGTTCTAGAATAAATATTAATTTTATATATATTGTATTTTGTAGTGTTTCTAATAATTTTTTAAGTAAAAAAACACAAGTATTAGTAGCGAAGGCTTACAGGCAGAATGTACTTGTAACTTGGTTGTATATTTCTAGACATTAATTATATTTTGTATAAATTTTTATTATATTTTTAAGTATTTTTAATCCAAAATTTAACCAGAATTTATTAAATACCAACTCAAAACCCTGTACTTTTACCCATTAGCTGACTCAGTTCTACTTTACTTCCCCTTTAAAACCATGACTTAATTTATTAGTCAAACTTTAAGCCACCAAGAATGTATGACTAAATCCTGTTCTACTCTCCGAAATCATTACTCATGGAAAAGTTAATTAATTAAAACTGCAACCTGACCGTAAAACTTGTCCTTAAATCCGGAAATGCCTTACCTTAAATCAAAGGATTTTAAAAAAAACAGGTCGAGATGAGTCAGGGAAATGCTGGATGCAAATCAATAAACAACATAAATATCACGCTGACAGATTGATTGTTTAAGTAATGTTTCACATTTTCCACTTGAACGGATTCCGCTGCGAAGTGCCTGGCTTGTGCCGGGAACTGTTTTGTCCGATCGCTGTTTAACGCTACCTTACGCCACCACCCACTTGAGCACTCGATCGCTGCAACGCGGTTAATTATGCCACATATAGTACGCCACTTGACCAGGGAGCAACATGCACCACTTCAAACGGAGCCGGTGCCATGGCATTCCGATGTTCCGATGTCTTAATAGACCGCCGGCCGCATTATTATTCAAATGGCAAGTCGAGTTGAGGTCCCGGGCCCAAGATCTCATTGCATGACTTATGCATATTTGTGCGCGACATGAAGACATATGGATTTATAGTATAGCATCGATCGTCGATCGCTCCAAATGATATTTTAATTACGCAAATTTATAAATAGATTGCTGAGATAAGCTCTGGATGCGATCATGCATCTGGATGACGATTGTAAATGAAAGTTTAGTGGGGGAAAATCTATTGAAATATATTTAATTTTGAAATCATTTGGGAATTTTCTAATCAAAAATCTTATAAAAATCCAGCTTATACTATTTAACCTTCTTCTTTCCCAGATGATGTCCGGCTGTTGGACACGTCCCGCTCCTGCTCCTCTGCCTGGCGGTCGGCAGAGTGAACTTATTGCGGGCAACGAGTTCCTCAAACTCTTCCTGGACCACGACGATCAGCAGCGTAGTCTGCACAGCAGCGAACAGGACTTTGAGGGCAGAGCAGAATCCACGGCCTCAACTTCACCGAATCCTCATCCTCGCCAGCGAGTGGCCACCGGCAGGAGTTTGGATGGCAGCAGGAATCGCTACAGAAACTCCCTAAGCCCTGGCAACAATCCCTCATTGGAAGAGAACGATACCAAGCAAGTGGTCAAGCTGGTGACCTCCGGCAGTAAGATAGTCTTCCTCGAAGATGCCCCAAGTCCAGCTGGAAAGTTGGGAAAATCCTCTACCAGCGATGAGGTCAAAGTGGTGGCCGTAAGTGTGAGTTCCTCCAGCAAAAGAGGTCCGCCAAAGGCCAGTGCCCAGGCAGGTCCCACAGGAAGTGGCTCTGATTTTGTGAATCGTTCGCATAAAAGTGAACTTTCCATTGAGGAAACGGAACCCCGATTGGCTGGGGATGCCATGGATGCTGAAGGGGATTCCCTGAACAGTGCCTCCAATATACAGAATGTGTTGGCAGCTCCTTTGCTGGCGGCCTCAGCCTCCTCGATGCATTCATTTTTGAAAAATCAAACGGAAGAGGGAACGGGAACGGGAGCTGGCAGTGGAGCTGGAACAGGAGCTGGGCTGCCCTTTCAAACGGTGATTTATCATGACACCAAGCAGGGCAGGGGACCCCAGTCCCGATCCATATCCTACAGCTCCATCAGCCAAAATGTAGATGATTTGCAAGCCTGGCAGCAATCGAGGAGCGGCATCCTGGCCGAAGCTCAAAGGAATGTAAGCGAAAGCCTGAAGCATGGACATGGCTCGGAGCCAGCCAAGTTCTACTCGGTTCCCTCAAAGATGTACAGTGTTCCCAGTAAGTTTTACTCGGAACCCGCCAAGGTTTACTCCGAGCCAGCCAAGATGTATGGCCAGCCGGAGAAGGTTTACTCGGAGCCCTCAAAGGTGTATGGACAACCCTCGAAATTTTACTCAGAGCCAGCCAAGGTTTATGGGCAACCCTCAAAGGTTTACGGGGAACCGGCCAAGACCTACTGGCCACAAACGGTGACCAGCACGGCAGCCACTCCTGCGGGTAGCACTGCTCATCCAATTCCCAACTCTGCCAGTAGCAGCAGCACAGAGCAGCCTTTGGTTCCCACAACATTTTTGCCGCCCAGATCTAGACCGCGACCGGCGATTGTCTCGCGCATCGCTTTCGGCGAGGCTCAGAGCACAACAACAACATCACCAACAGCAGCAACAACAACTGCAACGGCAGCGACTTCAACGGCAGCCACACTGGCCAGCAGGGTCACCACAGTGAAGCCAACCAGCAGCAGCAGCATTCGGCCCACAACTTGGCAGCATCACTATCACAGCTACCAGCAGCAGCCACAAGCTCATCCAACGCGCCGTGTACTCTTCAATTTGGATAAATTGCCTTATGATTTATTGAATGCACCGCAGCCGCATCTATTGGAGCCAATTTCATCGAAGCCAGGTCCAAGCTACCAGCAACAGCAACAGCAGCCACAGCAGCCACGTCCCTGCTGGGAGCAACGTCAGCATTCATCACTGCCGCATCAACATTCTAATCAAAATGCCAAAGGATTGCCCAACAGAGGTGAGTCTAAGTCCAAGTTGGAGTTGGAATCTGAAGCGGAGTTTGAGTGTACACAGGGGAAAATAAATTCGGGAAGAATTAGTTAGAATTATTATTATTATTATGAGGAGTCGCTTTTTATATTTGAATTATTTAAAATATTTAATCAAGCCATTCAGAGATAGAAAAATTAATTTAGACCTCACAAGGAATTTATCTTTAGCTGCACACCTTCTTTTCTTGCTTTTAACATTCACTTTTTCATAAAAATTATATAGAAAATGAAATAAATATTCAGGGAAGGATAGTCAATATATTTATTCTGTGAATTTTATAGTTATTATATTAAATTCTTTCTGAAAAGAAGAAAATACTATTCTTTCTCTGTAAATTTGGTTAAGCAAATTACACTCTTCAGCAGGGCTCTTGTTGCAATTGCATAAATTAAAGAGATCAATTTTAAAACCCCAAGGGATTAATCATATATCAAAGCAAACGTTTATCCAACCCGCTTTAATGATAGATTAGAAAGCATTTAAAATTCCAGGGAGGTTCCTGGTAATTGCAAGTATTTTTTAATCTTTTTAAAAAGATCAATAACCTGTTAGTTCTTTAAAAATAAATTCTTCAAAATTTTTTAAGAATAAATTGGTAATTTATCTTCTAATTCAATTCCCTTAAACCCCACCTGTTGCCCAGTGTATCTCTGAATTGTGACAGACAGCGACAACGCACGGGCTAGCCCCACTTGAACCCCGGCTAGCTAATCTTGAACTTATCAAACATCATCTTTTGTTGCAGATCTAGTCAAGTGTGTTGCCAAATTCGCACACCAACATGGAGCAGCTTCGGCAACGGCATCCACGGCTTCGCCATCATCATCATCATCATCAGCATCTGCATCTGCATCGTCGGGGTCAGGCAGCAGCGGCAGCGGCGGCGGCGGCGGCTATTCATACAGCTCTAGCTCCAGCAGTAGCTCCTCCTCCTCATCCTCATCCTCCTCAGCCGTGGCATCTGGAGCCCACTCCGCCCACTCCTCCTCCCCCACATCTAGGGCGCAGCAGCACCATCAACACTTTACCACCGAGCGCCCCGAGCTCTATACTCCGACCTCGGAGCAGAATTACGAAATCGAGGAGTCCGTTAGTGTTATGACAAACGGACGGGCCCATGGACCGCAGGGTGGCAGCGGTGTGGCAGCAGTGGCCACTACACCAGCTGGTCCAGCCACAACGAGCACCATTCGTGGCATCAACAGAGGACGTGGCTCGGTGGTTTACAATGCAAATGCCAACGATTATTCGGATGATGGCGGGGATGGGGATGGTAATGGAGAGACCACATCTGAGGGTGATTCCTCCGGTGAGGAAGGGGCAGCTGGAGCACCCGAAGACGAGGACAAAGTGGCGTACGTGGTCGAGGGACGTAACTATCGCAAGTACCGAGTGGAGGAGAAGACCGACGATGGCTTCATTGTCGGCGAGTATGGAGTGGTGGACCACAACGATGGGAACCTCTGGGGAGTGCGTTACACCGCCGACTCCACCATCAATCGCAGTCTGATTCAGAAGGCGTTGCTCACGTTTCTCAAGCTCAAGTAGGGGGCCATGGCGGTCACTAGACACTCGAAGAAATAATTGTTATAAAAGAATAATTTATAAATAATTGCGGAGAGAAATAATATAACATTGATTGCCTTCAAGACTAGAGCTTAAATGTATTAAAAAGTCTTAAAATACCCATTAAAAAAATATTATAAAATAAGTTAAGGAAAGCCTTAATAGCTTCTAATAATAACTCATATAAAATCAGTTCAGTTTAATCAGTTTAATCAGGATCAGTTTAATTTTTGCTTTTACAAAATCAGTTTCTTTACAAGATTTTCCAATTCAAAATAATTATTTCTGCGAGTGTTAAAAACGTTAAAAAAAAACCATCACCCCGCACTCCCCCTGCTGAGGAGCCAGCTGCAAGGGCATTCAAATGTGATCCAAGTCGTATTTTAGTTTAGCCTAGATAACCTAGATAGCCTAAATAGACACGTAGTTACCCCTAGTTCGTAGCGCTAGTTGAGTTCCCACGCGACCAGGACACACTCCTTCGGCCCTGTCTGTGTGTGTTTGTGTGTGTTTAGTCAGTAAACGAATTTTGTTTAATGTTTAGTTAATGTTTTAATTAATTTATTGTAGTTGTTGGTATTGTAATTGTAACCGTAGAGCTTACTTTAAAGTTATGTAAAGCGAACCTAATTTATTCAGCCGACAGCACTCGAAATTCCACTGACCTAGCAACTTGCCATAAAAGAATCCGACGATGTAGAAGCACCTACCAGCATTAAGATCGAGCGAAACTATCCTAATTAGAGACTAAGTGACTTGCGTAGTAAAAATAAAAACGAGAATTAAAACCGAGAATATAACCGAGTTGTGTGTGTGTGTGTGCATTAATCTCTTTTGCGGGTGGGGAAGTGGGGGATACTATATGGAAAACTGGTTGTAGCAGAGTTGGGGGCAGATATCTCATTCCATCCTGGGGAGCTCCTCCGTTCCGCAATGTAAATAGCCACTTAAAATTGATTAAAAACACGCAGCCTGCGGCACAGCGGAGGAAAGTCGTTTTTCGAGACAATATCATTAAAATTTAATTGATATGAACAAGTGACAAAGCAGCAGCAGGAGGAGCAGGAGCAGGACAGTCCATGCCAGGCGAAACGGAGCTTATTGTTTCGATATTTGTACTGGAAATAAAAAAGGGAGTGCATTTAATATTAAAGTTTGTGGTTTTAATGGAATTCAAGAGCCAATTTGTTTCGATTTTATTTAGAAAGTGGTTTCTTTCTGAAGAATTTCAAACTTTTGTAATTTGTTGATTACATTTTATTTCCCCTTTTTTCTCCCAGTACCTGGAATCCCTGCGATAAGCAATGACAAGGGCTCTTGTCTTCTCCATTGGGATAAAGATAATACCCTGGCAGCTGTAACCTGCCCAGTGGACCATCAGTCTTCCGAGTGAAACGCGGAAGCTTGACTCCTTCCTGGAGAACTGGAAATTGAGTTCACCGCTCGGAGGGGTATAAGGAACCTGTGACAAAGTCAAGGCGGCCGTTTTTGGTGCTCTTTATAGAGCCACATTTGGCCAATTAAGAGCCCAGCATTTCCATAAATGTCGCTGTCATTGTTTACTGATCTGCCCCAAGACCTGAAAGCGAGCCCATAAAGGCCAAGAGCAGCGGCACTCAACGGGAAACCGACTGAAGGTCGCTCAACGACCTTGCTTGCGGTCGCCTCTTTATATGTATATAGGATATGTGAGGCGTCTGCTGGGCCTGATTTTATTGCCCCTCAGGGACCGGAGAGTGGGCAAAATTTCCACTAATGATTGCATGCGCCAGTGCCAGGTTTCTGTCCCGAGATCCCCAGTCCCAATCCGAGGCTATTTATAGATGTGTAAGACAATCGGGCTTTGGTATGCCACCACCTTATCGCAAACCGGCAATCAACCCAAACGCAATCCCAAACCCCAGAGAGATCGAGACGAGGCCCAGCTGCGGATCCTCTTGACCCTACTGCATCGGCGTCGCGATCTGCGTGAAGAAATACAGCACATGACCATAAAGATCACGAAGGGATTGAGAGCATCCGGCAACGAAGATGGGAATACACTCTTTAAAATAATTTATGAAATAAAAAAAGAACTATAAATATTTAATATAAAATAATAAGAAGGTATTGTGTGAAACAAAATATGGTGTAAATTGATTTTACAATCCTTAAACAAAAACCGGAAATAAAAATTAAAACCAAATATAAATTGCTACAGAAAAATCCTAATATAAATTGTAATTAATATTTTTTAAAGGGAATAACAATTTAATAATCTCTAACTAGCTTTATAACACCTTAAATTAAATCAATTAAAAATATTTTATTCATTCTCCCTCCTCCCCATTTAATTCCCATTAACTACCAAAATCCAAGGACCCTATAGCTCATCAATATCACATTCCAAGGATACATTTCTCATTTTATAAAAGAAGTTCATGAAATTCCATTTACCTCTTTCAAGGGTATGGAAAAAAGAGAATGTGCCTGGGACAGTTGTAGATTTAATGCGAAATGCCAGAGAGTCAGAGTCTGGGTTGGGGATGTGGCTGAGGATGGAGCTGGAGATGGGGCTGGTGCCGTGCCCTTTCTGCGGTCAGCTGCCTGATGGACACCTCCACCGGTGGAGGAGAAGCAGGAGCTGGATCTGAAGGAACTGGTTATACCGTTGCTGGCCGCTTCGCTTAAGTGCGGCAATTATAAGTCGAAACAGTTCTCTTTGCTGTGCTTCTGGTGGAGTGAAAGAACTTGACTGAAATAAAACATAATGAATGCCAGGCAAACACGTTGCCATTCCAGTAATGCACACAGAAATGTTATGATTTTGCTAATTTTATTTATTTATAATTTATTGTTGTCAATAAAAACAGTTCTTTATGATAAAGATCGCTTAAATTTAGGGGCGAAAAGTAGCATTATTTTTGATTTATAAAGAACAAGAAAGGTTATTCTTATTTTATTAATTTATTTGAATGTAAAATAAGTTTTACTTATAATTATTATAAGCCTAAATAATATAGACCATAAAAATATTGATTATTTTCTAAGGAATTAAGGCCAAAACAATATATTCTGCAGTAAAATGTAAAATTTTAAACCTGAAATTAAAATAAAGAAGCTTAAAGATGAGTTATTTTAAAATAAAAATGCTAAAAATTCCCCTAAACCCTGCTTCACCTCAGCCTTTTTTTTCTGTGTATATTTTTGTTTGTTGAAATTGTCTTGTTATTTATTTCTTTTTTTTTGGGAGGTGTATAAATGCGTGTCGGCCATAAATTTGAAAACTGCACGATTGCCGCGCTCTGTGGCAGGTTGAACGTTGCCACGCCTCCGCCCCCACGTCCTGGTTAGTGGCTTTTTAATGCGGTGGGCGTGACCTGGAAATGGGCATTCTGACAGCTGCGAGGAGGCTGTCCACAGGCTTCATTAAATCCAACCAGTCGCCGCTTCGAGGGCTTCGAGGTACCTCCAACATCCGCATCTTCCCTTTACTTTTGCCTTGAGTCGCTGGCAAATTGCTCCCATTGATCTGGCTTACAGGAATCTGGTCCTTTGTCTAGCCTAGTCCTGTCCCAGAGTCCTGTTAATTATCTCGATAGTTGGAAGCACCAGCAGCTCCTTAATGAAGTCGCCCCCATGTGAGCAGGCATGTTCCACAATTTATGATCCATTTTATTCAATATTCGAGTCGCGAGGCTGATCGATCGCGATTCGAAAATTTATGACACGGCATTATAATTGACCGATTTGTCATTATAATTAGCATGTACACGGCCAGACACGGTGAATGGATCCTTATTTATGCATATTGCTGGGATTATTTTTAGAGAGGACGCGACGCAGGCAAAAGACGAAACAATGTTGCATGGAGCGGAAGGAATAATTTTACCATAAAGTCATCTACCTTTAAGGCATGCAAAACAGTTGATAATTTTTCAATTAAAGTTTAACCAACATAAGGAAGAAGAAAAATTGCGAGGAAATATTTAAGGGACATCCACTTTTGGCGGAGTATTTTAGTAAACGAAGAGACTTCTTTGTATTAATGAAAATACATGAAAAAATATAACAATTATAAAGTAATTTGTTGTGTATTTTGTCTACTTGGTTGTTTAACAGCTCCTGAAAAATTGTAAACTCAAAATGAATTTTTAAAAATTATGTTTATAAGGTTTCGCATTTAGTCCGTTTTAGAATTGGTTTAGATTAATTGTTCTGGGCCTATAACTGATTTAAAACATTAATTAAAAATGTATTTTATTTTCTTTTTTATCTTTTATTATATTAAGTATCTTTTGTTGTGTAGATTTAAAACATCAAATCAACCAGCAAATTAAACTTACAATTTTAATCTTAAAAATTGAACATGGCTAATTAAACACAATTCAAAACAGCATTGCTTTCTGACTAACTTCGTGTATGTTTTTTTATTTCAAATACTATGTATTATCTATATATACTATATAGGTATATTCTTTTTAATATTACTTTACATTATTATTGTTTAAATATGTGGCAGCACTGTCGTACTGACAGCCTAAAAGTATGCAACTTACATTTTCTTTGAATGTTAATAGTTTTACAAAAAACCTTTAAATAATAATAAACCATTATTAAAGCTTGTTAAGAAATAGATTTACAAGAAAAATGTATTAAATATTAGATAGTTTTTAGATAAATATTAGGAAACCAGAAGCCTTTGTAAACGTAAAAGGACCACAATTAAATATCTTATAAAAACTATTTAAATTGAAATAATAATAAAAACTTTCTGAAATTTGAAATAAAATAAAGCTAGAAGATAATAATAACATCTCTCACACCAAGGATTAATGATTGTTAACTCATTAAACTCTTTAAAGATATTTTCTATAAACAAATCCTTAACCAGAAATAGGGCCAGAAAAACGCCCACTAAAAAATATTGCAGACCGGAAAGGCAGATTAAAAATTACCAAAAGTCATGAATCAAGCTGAAAAGTTAATTCAAAAATTCGAAAAAAAGGAGAAATCAAGAACACGGGTCAGATATGTGCGAGAGTCAGACAATGAAGAATGCAAATCATTGCACATGTCCTGTGTCCTGCGAGTGCCAGGTCCTGCAGCCTGCAATCGATTTGGAGCAGAACTAATTGTCCGCCGGCAATTAGCAGGAAAGGAACTCCGAGATCTCTCAACACTTTACTAATCTGCAAGTGTCAAGCGGCCGCAAATGATGGCGATGACAAAAGGAGTTGACAGGACGCAGGCTAGCTAGCTGGCTGGCGAGCAGGCAGGCAGGACTACAGGCCGATGTAGGGGCAGGACACAAGACCAGAGGACAGGAGGGTTGAAGTGTGCGTTCCGGCTAAAAAACTGAGGCAGCCGCACCGGCAGCATCGAAATTCTGCCGAACTTCTGAAGCAGGGACCACGACAAGGGGTTGCTTATGGCACACTCTGGAAAATAGGGGTTAAAATTTCATTACTGGCATATTTTTAATTTCAATTAAGAAATAACTAATTTCTAAAAAATTTAAATATATTATTGAACAAATATTTTACTAAGTTATGAAGATGAAAATCAGTTTTAAACTTGCTCAATCATTTATTTCATATTTAAAATGCCAAATGAGTACGGAAACTCTTCTAAAAAATTTATAATAATTAATTCCCCATAAATATTTTTTCAATTATGTTTTTCCCAGTGCTCTGACTCAGATTCAAATACCAAACTTGGACTCAGGCGACACAACAGGTCTCGACAACAGCAGCTCACAAAGGAGGAACGTAGTCCTTTCTTGATATAATAATGAAATTCAAGTACCGCACGGTGCTCCTTTAACGTTTAATATCAAAGGACATTCGATCGGGCATGCAACATGCGCTCATTGTCCTGTCGTCGTTGTTGTCAGTTTTTCTTAAGCGATTCTCGTATTTATGCCAAAGATTACATGTTGATCTCGCATATCTTTCATCTCGAAGGACTGGGTCCTTTGGCCCTCTTCTCTATGCCGTTTTGGGTTCGTGATCCTGGAATCCGTGCGTGCTTCCCACGTCGCCGAAACACGATATCCAGGCGATGGCAGGCGAAATCAAAATGCCGTCAGTCAGTATCCCAGTCATGACCGTGCATTAATTGGTAGACAAATCATAAACGAATTATCATACATCAACGAGAAAATTAATTCACAAAAGGATGAGTGTTGTGTGCGAGATTTTCAGACTAGAAAATACCTAGGATTTGAAATTTTAAGTAGGATAAAAAGTGAAATACAATTTATAGGAATAAAAAAAGAAAATTGTATTTTGCTAACATCGGAAATATTTTTAATCCATTAGCAATTGTTGGACATTCACTAAATGGAAACCTTAAGTTCATTTTCTCTTGCTTAATTTTATCTGAATTTGGTTAACTTTCTTAACTTAATTTCTACTTTAAAATTTACTTTATAGTATCACTAAACCTTTTCTATATTTCATAAAAAAATAAGTATTTAAGTTCCGCCTTTACTCTTTGCTCTTATTTGTATAAACTAATAACTATTTCTAAACATTTAAAAATATATGTCTTTTAAATAGTTTCACTTAACTTTCTCTAAATTCAACATACCCCATTTCTTCCCCTTTTCACTCTCTAAAATTATACAACTTTCTCATTAATTCATGGCCAAAAAATCTCTGCAAATCTATCTTCCATAGAAATCTCCTGTTGATGACAACATGCCCGCTTCTTTGGTAGTCCATTGTGAACAGATCCCCAGCTCCTGCTCCTGCTCCAACTCCTTCGCTTTCCACATATCCCAGAGATCTCGAAATCTTTAGATTCAGAGCCATCGATAAGCTAGAATGCCCCTTTTTTCAGCTACCTCCAGTTAGCGATTTGATGAGGGTCGCCACTGCTCCTGCCGATAGATAATTTCATAACTGAAACAAAAAGCATATTGCGCATGCTAGATTGATCGCCCACTTGTTCTCGAGGACTTCAGACTCCAGCAAAAAAAAAAAAGGCCAAAGAAATTGAAATCCATTCAATTCATTCGTCCTTTCCCTAACCCTTTCTTCTTTTCAGTTCGTGGAAGTTATTTCCAAGATTCGCTATTTATTCAAAACCTCTCTCCCTTTTCATATTTTTTTTTTGTGTGAAAAATATAGAATTCCGTGTTTCCCGCATGGTGAATCAATTGTTAAAGTCTCGTTGGAAAATCTTAGGGCATCAGGTGCCATCAGGTGAATTAAATTGGTATAAAGGGCCAGCGTTGTGTATTCGATTTCAATCAGCCGTGGATCCTTGAGATTCCTGAGCTTCCACGGGTCTTCCCACGGAGCAGAAAAAAGGGCGATGATGATGGTTGTTATTCAATAATAATGATGATAACTAGCGGGCAAAGGGCTGGTTGTAAAGGTTGAAGGTTAACGAACTCGTGTAAAAGCGATCAATTCAATTCAATTCAATTTGTTAAAGGCAATGGAAAACCTAATAAACCGAAAGGAAATCAAAGATTTTGAGAGACAAGAGTTTGTAGATAAAAGTATAAATATAACAGAAAATGGTTTATTATTTTCATTAAGAATATAAATACCATTTAACAAAAAATAAATAATGTTTGAAGGCATTCGAATTATTCTTAGTATATTAATATTTAGCAATCTTTAAATATATATATAATAAAATGCATAAACATATACCTACAAAATCAGACTTCCTTCTCAAATATCTAGGACTTAAGATTATTTAAAACGAAACAAAAATGTAATGTTCTAATCTAATCAAAGAAAGTTGCCGCTGCTAATGCAATATCTTTGGAAATCTATGAACACCTTTAGCTGGAAAAGTGGCACAAATCCGGTGGGCCTTCGAAGATCACCTATCTGCTGTTGGGAAAGTGAAAACATAAACACATTTTACTTTTAGAAATTTGCAGGAAATGTGTAAAATTTCTCGCAATATCTGAGAGTGAAATCGGAAACTTTCGCCAACAATCAGTTAGGCCCCGGGGCGTGAGAAGTGTAACGCAACGTACAAAGCCCCGATATTAGACGGCTCCTATCTCCAGTTGCCGGGCGAGTGATCTGCGTATGACATAATCTTTGTTTCGGGCTTAAGATGCAAACGAGACGTGGCCTGGTTTTTGGTCCTCAATCTGCTGAATCTCTGAAAAAACAAAAGGACAGCGGCGAACAGGACATCCTACTTAGCAGCAGCGGCAGCATCAGCGAGCTGGTACGCAATTGTAAAAAAGGCAAACAAAAAGTCCTTAAGTTATGTTGGCTGGCAAATGTTGAGAGCGAAACAAAGAGGCTCCTCTGGCAGGACCACAAAAGGCCCCTTGGACTGGGATTCAGATTCAGACTCAAAACGGAGGCACTGGCACTTATGCAAGGTACAAAAATAAAGGCACTGGGAAAAATTGAATTGAATTGAATATAATTTTTAAATAATTAAAAATTAACCTAAAATATGTTGGATATATTTGAAAATATATATTAAAACCCCTTAGCTAATTATAGTTATTTATTTTAATTTTTAATGTAAGCTAAGAAGGCATAAGTCAAACTTTAAAGCAAATAAAGTTGAATAAAGACAAGAAACAAGGCTCTTAAAATATTTTTTAAAATTCTTTTAATAAGTTTATTTCATTGTTTATCATATATTTGCCTTTAAACAATATTTCTTCCTGTGCAGGACACAACAATCAAAGCTGAAATTGAAATGGAAGCAGCGACTTCATCACTTGTTTCCTCTTGCTCTCCTGTTGCATGAAAAACTCGGTGGAATTCAACAGCCTGAAATTGGAGATCTTGGCGGAGGATCTCGCCTGGGATTCGGCTCGGCATTCGTAGTGGATATTGGGATATCGGGTTGTCGGGAGTCGTCGATCTTCGGCCGGCAGTCCTGGAGGTGTGTCCCATTGTCCTGGCCGCGTTTCCGTGGCGGCCACGAATATGAAACTCATCTGGATTTGATTTTGCACGTGCAGCGCTGGGAACCGTCGATGCTCGATCCCCGATCTCTACCAAAGTTGCTCAACTTTCTGCCTGCATCTCCTACGGTTTTGCGTCACGTTGTCCTCCAGGACATTCGAGCACTTTAATTTCATGTTTGGAATTGTTCACATGATTTCTCAAGATCAGATTGCTTATCTGCGCCTCCGTCCCTACTTTTCTGATTCAATTATTGCGCTTTTCCTAGTTATGTCTCTTTTTTTTAGGGTCTAATAGTTCACTTCCTGCCGCTGGGATAATGGGAACCCCATTTGCACTTTAGTTTGACGTGATTTTCGAGTCGCTTCCTGTGGATCTCGTTCCTCGGAGCTATCTCCCCTCCTGTCTGTTTGCACTTTTGGGCTTGGGTTTGACATGCTTTTTGCTTTTATGAACTTTGCTGTCTCACTCCGACGGAAGTCGCCGACAAAGGATACCATTTCCGCAATTTCTGGGTGCATTTGCATAATCTCAGCGCCAAAAACTTTGGATTGTTTGTCTTCTTGGCGCCAAAAAGATATAATTTCGGGTTGTCATATTTAGACATGGAAATTGATTGGGTGACGGTTTGCTTGAAACGGTTTGAATTGTAGGTTATGGGGACTGGGGATGTCCTGCATTCAATATGTGAGAGTTTTTTCTAAGCCTTTGACTTAGATTTATTTAGATTTATTAAAACTTAAAGGTGTTAAATCTTCCTTCAAAATGAAACAAAATGTATGACTATTAGGCCAGACTCTTGGTGCATTGCCACATTGCAGTGCCACGAGCATGTGTAAAACTCCATGGACCACGTTTTCCGTGGTGCACCAGATAGCGAAAAGCCATAAAACTAGAACAAAACACTCACCTAATGACATTCCGGGTCTTTCCCATCAAAAGTCTGGCGCGATTCATAATGACCATCGGCATCGGATCTGGGGAATAACCATAGTCATAACCCAGTAGGGTCGGATCGCTCGATCGCTGCTCGTCTGCTCAATGAACGAACGGCGGCAACTTTTGTGCCATAAATGCGAACTGGGAATTTTCCACCTTCGATGTGTAAATGAAGTGAATTTCCCCGGGGCAATATTTAACCCTTTCCATTCTGTCTTTCTTTTTAGCTCGAAGTGTAATTAGTTGTGTGGCGTCGTAACCCTTTCGCTTATTCGTGGCAGCCGAAAGTGACATAAAAATTGAAGCCAACCGAACGGTAGCTACCTGCATTCTTCGAAGACAAAAAAGGTGATAACTAGGCTCTATAGAACTACCTCCCAAGTAACCCTTTTTGCTAAAAAGTCGCAAAATTTCCTAGAATTTTTTAATTCACTTTTTTTGTGAGCATCTATCGCAGGCGACCTTGAATGGGCGGCCAGAGTGGGCGGCCGGGGCTACCTGGTCACAGGTAGGGTATCAGCAGTGACCTGCCGGTGACTGCTGTTTCAATTCTTGTGGTGGATTTAGCGCTAATCCGGCGGATTAGCAGCTCGCCGGCGTTACGAGTTCATTAAGATCGGGAGCTGTACTTGAAGTGAATGAATTGGAAAAAGGGGAAATTGCAGCAGGCACCGATGTCCTAACTTCCTAAAGTTATAACGTTTATTATATGAAATAACCTCTATCATTCATAATTTTTTAACTAAAAACCAGCAGCTCATCGAAGCTTGACTCAGCGTGGGAAGATCAGACAGCCGGGAGATGCAGCCTCCTCCCTAATGCCTATGAATATTCATGAGTTCCCACAATTAAGGTCCCTTTGGAATGGTCAGTTATTGTCCAGGAATTGATATGTCATCGTCATCTGGTTTAGTAGAGCATCCTCCCCCTAGGGAGTTGGGCTAATGATCGGCATCAACATAGCATCGCACGCAAGCGAATTCCCATACAGCACACCTGAGTTCCAACTGAGTTCCACCCTCAACTTTTCTATATAGAAACTTCACCATTAACATCAAGGGTTGGCCAGTCCAATTAGAACGCTGAGGAGTTGCAACCCCCGGGGTGATGATATCATGTCGAGCATTTTATTGATCAAGTTACGCATCCGTAATACGAATCGAAATATAATTGCTCTTTTCAAGTGTCTGTCATGTATCAAATGAGTCTCGTCTGGCATTTGCATCTTCGCCCTGAGTGACTGACTGTTCCCACGTTTCGGGATGCGATCAGGGAATGGGCAGAACTATGGGATCAGGATCGTTGGCCTGCAAATCGCACCAGACTTGCGGGATCTTGCTTAACATTATTAAGTAGCCTCGTGCAATGTCCTTCTATTGAATTCCACTGATCCGCTGGCAGAGAAAGCTTGATCTAGCAGCAGCCTTTTGCCAGGCAGCACTTTTGGAATCCATGTTCTCTGATCTGTGATCTGTGATCTATGCTCCGTAATCTGCTTAAGCGGCACGCGATTAGGCTTGGGTCCTACGGACTTGGCTGGGCCCGACGCTCGCGAACCCGGGAGATCAGAGGCACTGGCCACTTGAATTCATGAATCCAATTCCAAGCCGAGGCAAGCCAAGCAGAGCCGTGCCCAGGCGATCCGATCCGAGCTCAGGCGAGGGCTCTCAAAAGGCAACCGTAAGCTGGCTTACCAGAGGGAGTAGTCTGAACTACTAGGCTCTAACGATCTCTACATCTGATATTTTAATTAAAATGTTGCTAGTTTTTAGTTATGAAGAAAATAATGTTTTTGAGTTTTAATTTATAGTTAAGAAAAATTTTGATGTTAGAAAAAATAACCTAATTTGGTAGTTAAAAAATATACCGATTTAGGGAAGGCTTTTCTTTTGCCTTAAATTTTATATTTTTCTATTATTATATCAAGTTTATTATTAATATATTTTGTTATGTTTCATCTAGGATCAAAGGAGTTTAAGGGGATATCTTTTACTAAGATTAAAATCTGCTACCTATTCAATTTTAAATTATTTACATAGAGTTCTTTTATTTATAAATTATTATTTATACTTTATATAGTTATTATAGCTTATTTTTCATTTTAGCTAAGGTTAAAAAAATATTAAACATTTTTTTTTTTTAATATATTAGGTTTCTGATAAAAGCAAAAGATTTTCAGCCTTTACAAATTAAAATATTCTTATTTGCACAATTATTTTTTAAAGGAGAAAATTTTGAATATGCAACTAAATAATAGTACATTTAAATAGAAAGTTTATTACAAACATAATATGCTCATTTTTCTTTTCTGTTAAATATAAGAAACAATTTTTTAATTGAGCATATTTATTAGACATATAATTACTTTAATTTTATTCCAAATTAGTAAGAAAAGTACAATGTATGCAAGGTTTATGCATTATGCATAAAATTTTCCAAATTCTTTAAAAAAGAAACTGTTTATTTTTTAACTAAATACTTGGGTTTTTTAATAAGTAATTCAAATGATATATGTGAAGTGTTACAACTCTATTCAATTTATTAATATTTTGTTGTATATTTAATAAAGTTTCCCTTCGGCATTCATATGATTGCATCATAAAAACCTAATTATTGAATGGAAAACAATCAATAGTGCGCATTCAACCCCTGCTCGCTCGCTCGCTGGCTGCCTCGTCAATCGCCACTCGAAAAGGACTCTGGCAGGATAACTAGGAGCGAACCCACAGGTACTTCACACAAATCACAAAGCGGCAATAATGGCAGCGCCATAAAGGACCGGCCATGAAGGATAAGGTTGTCCCCGTCGCTGTGTCTTCATTAACAACTGTCGCAGGACTCTCGCCGTAGAACCAGAGAGCCATAGAAGAGGGGGTAGCTAGGGCAATAGAGAGACAGATAGAGAGCGAGCAGGTAGCGAGTCCTGCGGAAAAAGGCCATAAAACCCAGGGAGTTGAGAATGAGCGTCGGCTGCTGCGTCCTTGCTCAATGAATTTTCGCAATGGCAGCCCGCCAGGATCGAAGGATTCTCCCCGAGAGCAACTGAACGAGCGAGCAGGCAGAGAGTTAGCAACCCCTTGGGCCGTAAATTCGACCAATGAACGAGCACTTCCTCTACCTAAGGGTGATCGACTGCTCGATGAATGGATTCGCTTGGAAGGACTATTAAAGCCCGCCGGTCCTGAGAGCAGACAACACAAACCGTCGTGATCTCAGCGAGTCCACATCGGAGCAAGCAAGGATATAAATTCAAATCAAATATCTCAAAGAACAATATTCGCAAGAATCTTCATCTCAGTGCCTAGTGCCAAGTGCCAAGCAAAAGTGCCAACCAAATCGAAAGCAAAAACCTCGTGTTAATCCCCAAAAGTTATTAAAAAATCGCCAAAATTACGCCCCACATCGGTATGCAGTCGTCGGAGGGTTCACCAGATATGATGGATCAGAAATACAACAGCGTGCGCCTGTCGCCAGCGGCATCGAGTAAGTATACCTAAAAAAACACTAAAAAATGAAAGATTTAAGCAAAAAAAAGCTTTGGAAGTAATTAAGAAGAATAAAGAAGACTTTGCATCATATTTGTTTGGAAATAAAATGCTCAAATATCTTCTTTTTGTGTTTTACAAAACTACAAACTAAATAAATCTTTTTATAAATCAAAACCAAGCTTTAAAAAATCCTTAAAAATCCCCACATATATAAAAAACTCCTACTAATAAATATACCTTCTTTTTCTATATTATTTTAGGTCGCATCCTTTACCATGTGCCCTGCAAAGTTTGCCGGGATCACAGCTCCGGCAAGCATTACGGCATTTATGCCTGCGACGGCTGTGCCGGTTTCTTCAAGAGGAGCATCCGTCGCTCCCGGCAATATGTCTGCAAATCCCAGAAGCAGGGCCTTTGCGTGGTGGACAAAACCCATCGGAATCAGTGCCGTGCCTGCCGGCTCAGGAAGTGCTTTGAGGTGGGCATGAACAAGGATGCCGTGCAGCATGAACGTGGTCCCAGGAACTCCACACTGCGCCGCCACATGGCCATGTACAAGGATGCCATGATGGGGGCCGGTGAGATGCCGCAGATACCCGCTGAAATCCTGATGAACACAGCTGCTTTGACCGGATTCCCGGGAGTGCCCATGCCCATGCCTGGCCTGCCGCAGCGACCCCATCATCCTGCCATGAGTGGAGCCTTCCAGCCTCCTTCTTCGGCCGCAGCTGCCGCCGCCGCCGCTGCTGTATTGGATCTATCCGTGCCGCGAGTACCACATCATCCGGGTCACCATCAGGGACATCATGGTTTCTTCTCGCCCACGGCGGCTTACATGAATGCCTTGGCCACCCGGGCACTGCCACCAACGCCGCCGCTGATGGCCGCGGAGCACATCAAGGAGACGGCCGCCGAGCATCTGTTCAAGAACGTTAACTGGATCAAGAGTGTGCGCGCCTTCACGGAGCTGCCCATGCCCGACCAGCTGCTGCTGCTGGAGGAGTCCTGGAAGGAGTTCTTCATCCTGGCCATGGCCCAGTACCTCATGCCCATGAACTTTGCCCAACTGCTGTTCGTCTACGAGTCGGAGAATGCCAATCGCGAGATTATGGGCATGGTGACGCGCGAAGTGCACGCCTTCCAGGATGTGCTCAACCAGCTGTGCCACCTCAATATCGATAGCACCGAGTACGAGTGCCTGAGGGCCATCTCCCTGTTCCGTAAGTCGCCGCCGGCGGCCAGCTCCACGGAGGATCTGGCCAACAGCTCGATCCTTACGGGCAGCGGCAGTCCCAACTCCTCGGCCTCGGCGGAATCAAAGGGTCTGCTGGAGTCCTCCAAGGTGGCGGCCATGCACAATGACGCGCGCAGTGCTCTGCACAACTACATCCAGAGGACGCATCCTGCCCAGCCCATGCGATTCCAAACCCTGCTGGGTGTGGTCCAGCTGATGCAGAAGGTCTCCAGCTTCACCATCGAGGAGCTGTTCTTCCGCAAGACCATCGGCGACATTACCATTGTGCGCCTCATCTCGGACATGTACAGCCAGCGCAAGATCTAAAGGAGAGTCCTTTGTATTCCGCACTCGAAGTGCCTTCCTAGTGCTGGGAACTGTGATAATCTCGGAAGAAGCGCTTTGCACCATTTTCCAGGACATCTCCAGGAGTCGAGCCTTACAAAAAACTCAAACACACTCATAAGCCACACTCACCTCAATACCTTAGCTTAAAAAAATTGGATTTGCATTCGCAAAAGTTTTAACTTTGCCTGTTAGTTACACGAATCGTAGTCTAGTTTCCTGTACAGTTATAAACAATTTAGTTTTAGGTTCATATCATTAGTTTTAAGTTGTGAAAAAAATTATATTTTAAAAATAAACCTAAAGGTTTTTCAAATGAATTTATATTGGTATTTAATTGGGGAGGGTGGGAAATCTAAAGGATTTTTTATTCAAGGAAGAAGAGCTGGAAGATCTTAAATATGAAGTTTATAATTTTTTATTGTCTTCCTTGCTCTGTTTTTAGCTAAAGGTTACTTTTTAAAGTATTAAAATGTTTATCAATTTTTCCTGTGCTCGAGTGCTCCGAAAATATGTTATTCAAGTCTTCGAGCGGTCCTTAGAATATAATAAAACATGTATAATTATTTTCCGTAAAGGTTTTTTATATTTTAAATACAGAAATATAAATACAAAGTTTATATTTAAAAGACCTACTAATTTGCTTTAAATTGTAGGCTTACTAAAGAGTAAATATTTACGTTCTTTGGTTTTCTTTGAATATTTATTATGTTGTAAATGTAAAACCCAAGAAAGGCCCCATTCATACCTTCTATTAATGCCTTAAAAATAACAAAGCCTTTTTTAATTATTTATCCAGCCTCTAATTTATTTAAAATTACGTCTTCTTCAATTCTGAATGTGTTATGCCAAACATGGAATCATGAGATTACACACAGAATTATCATACTTTTTTATGGCCATTTCGTGATGCTTTTTATCTCAACTTTAGAGACGTCAAAAGCAACCACATAGCGTCGACCCAGTTAATCGAAAATAAATTATGCAAATACAAGAACAAAAGACGAAGGATGCGAGAAGGATTGTGAAAAAAATTAGCATAGTTTTTCCGCCTCAGCAAACCAAAGTCGGGATTAATTTGGGAACCTTGACGGATTGCAATGGCCGCCGCTGTCTCTCTGCGAAAAGTTAAAAAGCAAAAATTCACTTTTGTGACTTTGGATCGAGGTGGATTGCTGGAGCGGATCGGAATCGTCGGAGGACAATGGCAATGAATCCTTTCACAATACGCACAACGCAGCCGGACGAAACTGAAAATGAAAATGAGTTTTTCGCCCGGCGAAGGCTGAACAAACAAAACTCGAGGAGAAGAGCACACACAGAGGAACAGAACAGAACAGTTGCCAAATTGTTCAAATTGCGTTGGCCAAAGCAAACATAGAGATGAGTATATTCCACTGACACACATCCCATGGACAGGGAAACCTACCCTAACTTCTCTCCCAGCTCCGAGCTCTGAGTCCCGAGTCCGATCCAACCACGGCAGAGCATATCCTGCGGGGATTGGGATTGGGAATTAAGCATGCTTCGTTGGTACTGCCATTTCGACTTTCGGCAAGGACCTCTGGGTGCCGTGTCCTGGATGCTGTTGAACCCGGGGTAACAACAATTCCTCTCCTATCCTCTGAGCTATTTCCATTTCGCTCCCTCCGCGCCGTTGAGCCCTTTTAAGTCCTAATGGCCCTTTATTATCTGCCTTTAGACTTTTAATAGACTCAGGCACCAGGAACAGAAACAGCAGCATCACCAGGAGCGGCAGCAGCAGCAGTCCTTTTTCCGTGTGTGTTGGCCTAATCCTCATCATTCTGTCATCAGTGACGTTTTTCTGCACATTGTTCTTCCGGCATTGTTTGGGTCTTAATTTGCAGTTTTCTCCCCGTATTTTTTTGCACTCTCTTCGAGCAAAGGATTTTCACATTTTTTTCACTTTTTGATTTCTATAATGTCCCCCTTTTGACAAGAAGGTATGTCTTTATCTTAGCAATAGTTTGGACATCGACTTTGGTGGGTACTTTGAGCCTTTGGAATCTTCTTAAAAACTGGTTTTAAAGTTTGATATAAAATAAAGATTTTTAAGGAGTTTTTTAAAGAGTTTTTGTGAAGGTAATACTATTTGAATTTTTGTTATAAACAAGGGATTAAAGTATCCAAAAGTTATGTTTTATATAAAGAAAAGATCGTGTATAAAAATATTACCAAAGTTCAATTATAAATAGAATATTTCGGATTTGTATGTTAATTTTACTTCCACTATTTAAATATAATTTTATTTCATATTTAATTATCCAAATAATTTATTTATTTAAAGGGATATTTGTAATTGAATTTATTTAGTTTTTACATTCAAAATTCTTTGCTAAAAAATACACTTTGACTTATCTTTCTGCTGTCTTTAATCTGAATTTGTTGAGCTTGTCTTTCTACTTTGATCTGCTACTTAAAAATATATCTAAGGCATCCTGCATCTTAGCCAGGACTTAAACTTAAACCAAAGGCCTTCTAGTGGGACTGACTTGTGCCCCAGATGAACTCCATTAAATCTAGAAGCTTTATCCTTTCGAAAAGGGTCGGAAAGGGCGCGGTCCTAAAGCGAATCTCAAGTGGCTGGATTTCTGGGGAAAATCGGGATTCGGGCTGAGAACAAGTGAGGGAAGCTGGCGGATTCCGGGTGACGCATTTAATTCATAGATTCCAACGATTAAGTAATCCGCCGAAGGGCTCAATGAATCGGCCGATTAGCGCAGTTCGCGTAAGCGGGTACGTCCAGGACAGGTGTGCCAACAGGTTAGAGGGTTTCCATGTCTTCGCAAGCTTAGCCCACAGGACACCCTCTCTCTCCCTCTCTATCTCTCTCTCTCTGTGTGATCCTTATCCAGGCGCAATTACCTAGAGAAACAAAAATATGAGTATGCAAATAGATTTTAATGGGCAGGATTACCCTTTTGCTAAATGCCCAAATCCCAGCCCCGAGGATCTGCCTCTGCCGCTGTTGTTTTCAAATGTAATGAGAATGTCTCTAAGCCAAAATATTAAACATCCGCTTGAGCCATGCTCGGCCCAGAGCTAGCGTATTTTCGCCAAATCCGGCTTCCGATTGTCCCCGATTGTTGTACCTGGAGTCAGCGGTCTAGCGATTCTGCGTTGGTCCTGTGGCCAGCAAAAGTCAACGCAGCAAGCCCGTCTTCGGCGGCGGCGGCGGCGATGTTTTTGTAAATTGAGTAGCTCGATTTATCGCCAGATCAATTTTCGACTAGTGTATATATGCATATATATCTGCCGCCCAGATAAGCAGGAGCTGCAAGGAGCTGCCTGCCTTATAATTGTTCCTGTGTGGCTTATGGCCAAGCATCGGCTTGTAAGCCAGGACCAAGACCAGAGCCTGGTCTGAGCCTTGCTTAGTGCCCCTAAGTTCCGCTTAACTTACTTTAGTGGGCAAATGGCAAATTTTCAGTTGAAAATTCCACGGAATTCTTTGTATTTGCATACACACCGACAGCGGCATTGTCTTTGACGCTTAGACGCATAATTTGAGAATAGAGGAATATATAGTTATATATATCTAGGTATTTATGTAGGCAATATTCTCTACTTATGGCCCATTGTGTATGGTTGAGACTTTATGTCTGGCTGATAGAAAGGGGAAAAGGATAATGTTAGCAATTTATAAATTGAGGGAAACAGCCATAATTATAAAATTAATTTTGTAAATATATTTCTCCCACTTTACTTTAAAATCTTTTCTGAAATCATTCCTTCAAAAGGAATTAAATCAACACCCTGATGTGATTGGGAACTTTTATAAAAAAAAACGTGCGATTCCTAAACCTCATTAAGCGACACTTGAGACTAAGCAGCTGCCAGGAGTCTCATGGCTTTCTTAGGCGATCAGAATCGATCAGAATCAGGACTACTATCCAAAGCGATTAGGGCGAGGACATCGCGTCGCAGGATCAGCGAAGCGTGGTCCTCGTACCATTATGTCTCTCCTTTTTTTAAAGGCCCCTAAGTACTTGATGCCCCGAGTCTAAGTCCCTGCAAATCTGTGCACATCCTTTTGATTGTTGCCATCGGAGGACGGGACACAATGGGCGAGGTCTGGCGATGAGTGGACCTCCTGGAGGTGAGAAAAATATTAAGGGCAAATCCGCTGAGCCGTCGAGTCGCCGAACAATATGCTTCAAGGATCTCGAGAGCAACTTGCGTTTAACCTCAAGAAAGTTGCGATTGCCCGCATTATTCGCCGGATCGAGGATCGATTGAGTGTTCCCTTTGTCCCCGAGAGTTCACTGGAAGAGTGCGCGCTGGCATCGAATTTATTGACAGCCTAGCAAGTGTTATACGATCTGCGACAGTTTTCCAGGACTCAGGACTCAAGGACTTGCAATCAAAAGCTGGACCACCGGGATGGCAGCTTCTTGTGAGTTCTTTTAGTTAAACCAAAAAAATACAATTAAAAATACGGGTAGTTGTCTGAGAAATTGTATTTTGGCTGTTTCATTAATGTAACCTTTGTAATCTTTAAGCTTTAAACTAATTTTTCATATATTAAAAGACAAAGGTTAGTCGCCTGAGTAAGTTTCCTTGATTGGAGGGAGGATCTCCTTTGCAGCGGGCAGCGTTCTCATCCGTCAAGGTCGGAAGTGGTGGAAGCTGCATCTGCGGATTTTCGCCTCCGGGGCGGAATCATTGCGCAGTCTGCTAATTGAATTTGTTGCCTTTTCATTTGATGTTTTCTTTTTTTTTTAATTTTGTCTTTAGCATAACAAAGCGCACCGCTGGATGGCCGCAGGGCCTAGCAAACCGATTGCGTAGATAGTTCCTGGTCACCGGGGTTGGATCTGGGATCTTCCTGGGAAAATGGCGGCCAACTGGCCAACTCCAAAGGCGTTGCATATCATTTAATTAAGCTGTCACACGAAGTCTCCTGCACAGAGAAAAATTATTTACGGGGAACGTTGAGAAAACTATGAAATAAATAAATACAAACTATATTGATTGTTATTTATTGAATGCCTTCAATATTTGTTGGTATTTCAATTAACTAACATCAAACTAACATTAAATATTAAATCATAATTCTATATTCTGCAAATTTTAGATGTTCTTTTTTAATTGAGATAATTTTATACAATTTGTTAGCTTTATTTTTCTGTGTGCACTCCTCCACTTTGGTTGGAAAAGTTCAAAACTTTTCAACTTCCGGTCAAAAAAGCAGGTGGCCAACTGCCGGACATCAGGTGCATCCCTGAATGAAGCCATTATTAAGGGGTCACGCGATGGCCATTTCCATATCCTGGGAACACTCTGCTTTTCAACTCCGAAGTTGACCCGCAGCGGTGAAAAGTGAAAAGCGAAAAGCCGGCGCGTCATCATCGGTGATGGGAGGCCATATGTCATCGTAATAAGGACCGATCAACCCTGAACTTGCCACCCAACTAACGGTAGCAGCAGGGATGTACCGAAAATAAGGATAAGTTATTACTTATTATATTTATAATTTATAGAGTAGTAGAAAACCTAAATTTATCAAATAAAGGATAATAAAGTTATATATTTATAATTTATGTTAAGTTTCAATAACGAATATTTTCAAATATTTTAAATATGAAATATTTGTATTAAGAAATATATAAATCTAAATCTACATATTTCAGTTTTTGCACCAAATCTATAAGATACAAAAAATGCATTACAAAAAGACTGTTACAAATTTCAAGAGCTTGTTTTCTGGATTTTATGATTACATAAATCAAATTTCCCAGTGCAATCCATTTCAATATGCAACCCTGCCGTGGCATTCCGCAACAGTTCGATGAGAGCTCGGCAAATATATTTAAGGAACAGGACGAGGGGCTGCTTCCAAAGGACTCGCCACTTGAGAAATGTAACAAATCGACTTTGACAAAGCTCACGACCTCAAAATCCCGACTCGACCTGGGAAATCGTGAGTTCAGAAACCGAAACTGTCGCTTTAGGTTCGCGTTTCGGTTTTGATTTGAATCTGGGCTGCACTTGGAAATCGCCTGAAGTGGCCACTTAACACTCGAAATAGGGAACAAGCTCACCTCATTACGTATTACTCCCAGGATATGCACGCAGGATATGAGCGCAGGATGTGGAGCGCCCTAAAACAAAAGGGGTAGTTAGCGAATTCAATTCTCCAGACCGAAACTGTTACAGTTCGAATCGTGGCTGTATTGGCAAACCAATTTTCGAGGGCTTTTGTTTCGCTGAACGACGCGAGTAAGCCACAAAGGATCAACAATGCTCGAGAATTATTTTGTAGAGCCAGCAAGCGAGCCACTCGAGATGTTTTTTCTTATTCCGTGGAGTGTTGGACCCGGCGATTGTATATTAATTTTCCAGCAAGCCAACTACTTTGTAATGAATCGGAAAAAAAATCGTTAAAATTAAAAGGATGGAGGTTAGCTGAGGGTAACCAAATTTTGAATACTCTAGGGAAAAGAATTCATAAAAAAACGTAAGGAAATTAAGCTGCTTTCCCAGGATGCAAATTAATTTAAGGACCTATAAAAAGGCATAAAATTAATTTCTAAAATATTTTATAAAAGTGTTCAATGAATTAATTGAAAAAGAACTATTGAAACGATACTTAAACTTATGTTCTTGTATACTTTTATGAACATAAGTTATATAAAATCCCCCAAAAAAAGCCTTTAATCCCCACAAATTGAAATTTTTATACAAAACCAAACCAATCTAGATAAAATTTTATGACATAAATTTGCCAGACTTTTTGGACAAAATCATAAACCCCTCCGGTAAGGGCATAAGTACGAAGGCGACAATGATCGAGTGGCCGCCGAAATATTGAACGGTTGTGCACATTTTTATCGCCAGCTGTCAACGGCAACAAAATCAACTTCAATTTCGCCTTCAATCTACTGATTTCTCGCTTTTTATCGAAGCCATTTTGTCAAATAAAAGGGATTTAGCCACTAATCCGAAAATGGGACAACTCTGCACCGGTATCTGCGGCTGCCTAACGAGCCTGCCGCCCAATTGGTGTCGTTAGAAACAAAAAAAAATGGAATACAATAAAGAACGCGGGTAAAAAAAATCTCAAATGAGACACAAAACGAAGGGCGCGTGATTTCTGACATCACAATTGACAATGTCGGGGTAAAGGACCAAAAAAGGACGACCAGCTGCTGGGCGAGGGAGATGCCGCCGCAACGCTCCCAATTTTCTCTGCCGCAGCAGATTAGAGGCGCGAACCAGCGGCGATGGCACATCGTCACAACTTAAGCGCTTACATGGGAACTAATTTCTGAAGGGTCCTCAAACACTTCATAAAGAACTATATTATAGATATTTGCATCGCGCTGCGGCCAACGGCAACCCGCTGCGGGGATTAGCACTAACGCAAACATGGCGACAGTCAAGCCCAAAAAATAAATATCTGAAGGATATGTCGGGCTGCCACTGACTCGCCGTGGCTTGTCAGCTTCCCTGAGGACTGTGGTTAGAGATATTCAATAAAAGTATATTATTAATAAAATATATTAAATAATATATTAAAGGGTTATAAACAAAATAAAAGTTAAATATTATTTTTCAACAATTAACTCACCCACAAACAGCTCTATACACATTTTTCTTATCGTTTCAAAAAGTGAATCATAAAAAATATATAAGAAAATCTTTTAAATATTTATAAAATATTTTTTAAAATATATAAATGTTATCTAAGCTTTAAATTTTTAAAGAGGAATATTTTAATCATTGATATTACTATATTATATTATATTTTCCTATATTTTCATGCCACTGTCCTTGGGGTGAATGGTATTTGAGCCCAGGAACTCCGCGCGTGTTGCCATGGACTGAGCTGCTTAAAAAAAATGTCCTTTGCTGGACTATGTTTACCATTCGGATCACACTTGAGAAGCGCTGACAAAACGGTTAAGCAAAGCCCACGTAGCGAAAGCGCCGGTCCATGACATATTCCCGGTGAATATATTCCTATGTGGAGAAAGGAGAGGAACACACGCAGGCGGGGACTGGCAATTATAATGTGACAGTGTCACGTGAACGTGGCTGCATGTGATGTCCTACATCATCGGGGTTGATCATATTCCTTCGACATAAAAATATTAAGTACAGCGAGGAGAAATATTTAAGATATTTTCTTATTACAAAGTTAACAGGAAAAAAGTTTTTTTTTTTAATATAAATTCGAATTGGAAAATTGTGTCATAAAGAATTTTGAAAGTTTTGTAGGAATTTGCTAAAATTTTAGGAGAGTTTTAAAACAAATTATTGAGTAACTTGATTTTATGAATAAATTTATGAAAATGTTTTACATATAGGTTTTTTATATAGGTTTTCAGAGGGAGGAGTTGAATTCGCAATTATTTTAAATAAAGTAAAAAGCCATACTTTTACTTTATTTAAAATAATTGCGAATTCAACTCCTCCCTCTGAAAACCTATATAAAAAATCAGTAAAAATTCCAAACATTTATCATAATTTATTTCTGGTTGCTCAAAAACAGCAGGAGAATATCGCAGGGTGCCAAAGGACTCGCTATTGCCGCATCAACTTTTTGTGCGTTGGCTCGTTCAATTTTAATGAGAGTCTCAGCCAGGATGAGCAATGAACTGGCCGCGGAGTGCAACTGTTTCAACTGGTTGTGAGACTAGTTCTCCTAGGGGTGGTTCCTACCCCTCGTCCAGGTCCTGATCCTACTCCCTCCCTCTGCCCGAACTCGAACTCATTTGCACCCCGCGATTTGTTTTGCTGCTATGTAAATTGTCACATTATTGTCATAATTCTCCGGGCTCTGGGAAATGGAAAAGCCATCAGCGGGAAAACGCCTATGACATAATTTGTGCTTTGTTGTGGTTAATTGTCGTACTCGCATCCACGAGGCGTGAGATTAACAAGGACTGGGGGAGTCGGAGAACAGGAATGGATGATAATGCTCTGAAGTGGTGCAGCTACCGGTCGATTTAGCCCACAAACTTCGGCTTAAAAGTTAGGAAAACTGAAAGGGGATTTGGTTTTTATATAGCACTTTAAAGGGTTACAAATTTATAATAATAATTAAGTGGAGCTTAAATAAAAGGTCGGTTTTTATAGTTATAAATTTTCAGTAGAAAAACATAAAATTCAAATAAAAATACCACTCAGATCAGCGTCTCATCGAAAGTAACCCCATGAAACGTAGTGAATTTCCAAATATTTCAGAACAGAAAAAACATATAACTTTCCCAAGAAAATAATCATAGGTTCTCCAAGTAGCGAGGAGCACCTTTCACAACATTTGCCCCTATCAATGACGAACCCATCTTGAGGAACCGTCCGAGCCAATTAACTCGACGCCAATGATCCGTGAAATCGCGCAATGCAGAAGCCGCTGCTGCCGTAACAGATTCGAATCCAAATCCAAATCCCGATGCCGATCCAGATCCCGATCCCGATGCAGCAGAGCACCGATCATCTGGGCGGATTCTTCGCCTTGGTTTATGCTCGGGAGCCGGAATAATTGAAACCAATTAGCTTGGTAAAAACCTTTTAATTGTGCGCTCAGTGCCCGGGCATAGGTAAATATTTTCATAGGCCGTCAGGACAATGCAAGGATGTGAGAACATGGCAATGACCAAAATAATCCTAGGCACAGCATATTCTTGCTGCTTGTAATGCATTTTACCAGCGAAAGCGGTGAATAGAAATTGCCAAATAATTGCCAGGAAAAAGAAGCCATGGACAAAGGCAGCGGCAAAGAAAAGGAATCAAGACAAAAAATCAACCGCAGGCATTGTCCTGCCTAAGAAAGAAACTGAAAATCCTGGTCTTCACGTGGTCCTGTCTTCATTTTTTGGCAACTGTTCAACTGTCGATGGCTGTCAAAACTCGTGTGGGTTGTGTTGCAGCACAGGAAATATTAACGGAATACTCTCGGCTGGTCTATATTCCTGTTGATTTATTTACTTTTTGATTCTCAGCATCTTGGCAGCAGTTAATTGGCCTGTTGTTGTGTCAGTCAGGCTAAGGATCAGCCTTAAAAATAAACAAATTAACTGAAACATTATTGAGGACTTACGTGCAGACTCCGAATTGCGACAGTTTCATGTAATCAGGAAATGATTAGTTATGGGAATTCCCCTTCGAATGGGCCTATATTTTTTGTTGTTTTGAGGCTAATTAAAATCTCAAATTCCTCAGCTATAATTACCAAAATATTTGAAATGCTTTGAGTTTCCAAATTTGTTGCTAATTCTACTTTAAACGAAACGAATGAGCTGAAGTTTTGTGATTGGCATATCATTACCGCATGCCAATTTCAGTTTCAAGCTGGGCAGGCTACACTTGGAGAAAAATATACAATGAAAAAGGCTGAAACCTTATTTGTAATTATAAAAGTATTTTAGGTTTTAATAATGGTTAATACTTAAGCAAAGTTTCATTTATCTCAGCGCTAAATAAATAATGTTTTGTTTACAACTAAAAGAGATTTAAATGTAATTAGATTTGGTTTAAGAGTAAAATAAAACCATGACCATCTGTATAAACAATCTATATGTATATACAAATTAATAAATACAATTAAAAGACGCTTGTGAAATATCTAAACAATTTCTGAATATTTAATATCCGTCATTGCTGCATTCTCTTTTCAAAACAATCATCCCTTTTTTTCCTAGTGTTCAACTTGATTTTGTTTTGAAACTAAGCCATCAAAAGTGGTAACAAAAAGTGCGGCAAGAGCAACAAACAGTAGGCTAATTAAGCACTTTGAGCCGCCGCCGCCGCAGACGTGGCCAACATCTAATCACCTGTGAAAAAAAAGAAGGAGAAACACTCGACTCGGTTGGAGTTGAGTGGAGGCGAGGTCTAAATATCAAATCGATTACAAGTGAGCCCGTCAAGTGGACGTACATATATATATTTTTTTAGAGATATATCCGTCGATAATAATATAATGCCATGTCATGAGAGCGGAACTCGGGGACTTGGCTTGGATTTTGGATGGCTGTTTACCCGATATTTGTTATTTGAGACCGCTGTGTTTGTGTTTATTGCCTGTCAAATTCTTGCACTTTGACGTCTGACATTGTCGCACAATTAACCGGAATTCGGTTTATTCGGAACTCTGAATTCAATGATTGTTCAGATTTGTTCAGTGCAATTAATCGTTCACTTGTTTGCATGCCACACACCGAAATCCGATCCATAACTGGAAATATAACTGGAGCTCAAAACTGAAACTAAACTGACATTGAAAACGCAATTATGCATGGAAATCAAAATTGTTTAATAGCATTTTGTCAGCGCTGGTAATTAATGTGTAATGTGCGTTAAATCATGAATCATTTTCGCCAATGAATAGATGTCAACATGGCTTTAATTGTCTCATTTGTGAGTGACCTTCTTGCCTTGAATGATTTGATCACGTCGACTGAAGTGGTTAAAAATAAACCTCTTTATGATATTTAAATTATTGCAGTTTTTCCTTGGTCTTCGGATAAGTGTTGTAGTGGAAAAATTCTCGTGATATCGTGACCCTCTCCCTTGAAGAAGTAATCATTAAAATTTGAGTCCGAATCTCTTGGGTTCAATGCACTGATATTCCGTCGAGAAGGTCAACAATTTGGGTGGCTGCAAAACAACTTTCGAAAACTGAAAATAACTGCAACTGCAACCAGCAACCAGTGGCATGCCACACACTCCAAGGACAAGGGCAGGTAATTTGCACAAAAAAACTACAGTAAGATTTAAATAATTGGTTAAAATGTTTGCAGTTTAAGGAGATGCTGAAAAAAAGGTTTAAATAAAAAATATATTATAGAGAAATTTGTTTGTTTTTATTATTAATTTTAGCAATAATTTATTTCTTAAAAAATTGAGAGCTTCAATATAAAATTTTACTTTGTTTATGGAAATCAAAGTATAAATTCTTTTTATATTAATAAGGGTTGTGGTTGATTTTTTTTACAGAAATTCTAATGGCAATCTTCCATTAAATTAAATTACATAATTATTTTAAGGATAAGTATATTTTTGTATACTAGATTTTTTATCTTTATATTTAATCTTATTTCTTGACTAACCCTAAAACCAACCCAATAAATCTCAGTTTAGTTAATAAATCTGTCCCGCAGTGCACAGCTTCCACTCCCATATCCACCTCCAGCGGCGCCTGACGTCACTCCGCACTCAATTTGCATATTCACACACACACACCATGTCCCCCCCAATGCGGAAGTCTGCGGGTGCAGTGCGAAAACCGCTACGCATGCGCGAAAAACAAGTTTTTCCTTCCCCCTTATCCCGGCCCCCAGTAAAGCCGCAACGCACACGCACACGGAGGCAGCAGCCCCAATGACCTTGATATTGCCCCCAGGGCAAGTGTGTGTGTGCGTGCGTGTGGGGAAACTGGAAACTGGTCCAGTGGCAACATAAACCACGTTGGTTATGCGATCCGATTCAATCCGACAAGCGATTTCTGGGCAAGCCTAAGCCGGCGGAAAAGTCAAACGACAGGCGAGTGTAAGCGAGACCTTGGCCAAGGAAAATGCCAGGGAAATGAATCAGAGAAATGCGCAGCGAAATTTCAGCAGATGCGCAATTAGTGGGCACTTACAAGGCAGTTAGGAGTTCGTCTCGAATTACATGTTCATTGGAAAGCCAAATGGAGAATAGGATTTGGATCTATGGTATTTATGCACAGGGAAAAAAGTTATTTTAAATAAAGATTTGGTTGTTTAAAAATTTGTTATTTAAAAACAGATAATGCAGCCAGACAAGAACTACGTTTTGTTTTTTAAATAAAATTATAGGTCCATACAATTCCTTCAGAAATTGATAAATTTGCATCATGTTTTTCATTAGTAAAATTGTTTGTTAAGTAATAAAATATTTATTAAATAATTTTTCTTCTTTTCTTATATATATATTATATCAAAATAAGGCCTATAAATTTTCCCCAGTGCCCTATTTGGCTTCTTTGACTGACTTTTGACGAGTCTGCCGGTTCAACTATGTATCAGATGGATGAGCTATCAAATCACCATCTCAGACTCGGCATTTTGCTATCCTTTCCACCGGGAATAATGGATCGTATTTCCCAACAAGTTTAGCGAGTTTCGGTTTTGACTTCTGCTGGCAATAGAAATGGATGTGGATGTGAATGTGGAAATGGTAATGGAAATGGAGATGGCGATGTACATAGATGATGATGTGGCGATAAGCATTTAGCATTAAATTTTTGTTAACCTTCCGCGCGGCAAAGTTGACTCGGTTACTCGATTTCAGAGAACGCTCGACTGCATCTTGAATTACAAATAATCGCAATTGTCTGCCAGCCTTATTGTTCGGTGGTAGTTTCGTGACCTGGGTCTCCGGAATCTGACTCAGAGCGGCAGCTGAAATAATTGAGAGACAACGCGGAATTATGGCTGTTCTCGTTTGGCTCTGGAAATGGCCTGCTTTGCATTGATCATCCCCACCCTTCCGCCTTGGAAACTAACCCTCATTATCTGCTTGCCGATTGCGATTAACTCGGCCAAAGTGAAAGCCCGACAAATAGAAGGCTGAAGTTGGCCTAGGGCCATCCCGCTTGCACACACGGGGGTTGCGGGGCAATCAAAATAGAAATAACAACAAAATCAACCTCCTGAAAGGACTCCCTCCACAGGACATATTTCTGGGTGGCGGTATCGTCGCATCAGGCAAACGCCTCGAAATCGAAATGGAAATCAAAAAGGCAGCAGCCAGAGAGGCCACACGAAGAAAAGGAAACTTATGGAGTACAGTGAGGACAGGCAACATGTAAATTTGGTGGTTAAAAATTTAAGGGAAATAATATATAAGAGAGCGATAGGTCTTAGGAATATTATTTTTTATGAAACCAAACAAAGTTATAAAATCTGTAAATAAGAAATATAGAAAAAGGGTTCACAAAAGTATTTTAAATTCAAATATCTGTTAAGAAATATTTTTTAAAATCAATAAGCCAAAGTAGAACTTTCTTGTGGACGAGGCCTCACTGTAGTTGGTCCGTTTCAACCCTCCTTTTCAACACCCTCAAGCTAATCCGGCCATGCTCAACTTCACCTTGGGTCCGCTGCTCTTGCTTCCCGGCAGTAGAACACTCATATAGCTGCTGTTCTTGTTGTTGTTTGTCAACTGATTTAATTTCCTCCTCCCTTATCCTTCGTCCTGAGTCCTAAGTTCCCAGCTCCTTCCACGCTTCCCGCTGCGAGAGGGCGTTCTCTGTTTTTGGCCACACAAACAAACCGACGGATGATGATGGCTATTATGCTGATGATGATGATGATGAGGCTGTTCATGATGGCGACTTGCAAAAGGGCAAATAGCGGTGTAAATGAGAGTGTTGCTACTCGAGAACTCAGACCACATGCGGCTCTTTTGAGCTGGAGAGTGTGATGTGTGGAAATCGCTCATTAAAATATGAAAAACCGATTTGCATACTTAAATATTTTCTGATACTCTTAATAGACTGTTGTTAGAAGGCTGGAAAAAATATATAAAACAAATTAGTTAAGAATATTTACCATGCACGTGACACCATCTTTGGCATGCAGATCCGTTTCTGATCATAAATAAAGCCCAAAGTTCTCTGCAAATATTTATGCAGGGGGGCTTGGGCCATGTAGCATGTGGGTGGCAGCCAACTGTTGGCCATAAACAAGCCCAAAACAATGCCAGACATTTCAAACACAATAAATAATTGAAGCCAGCGCGGAGTCAACAAGTCAAACACATTGCCGCAACAAGCCGCAGCCACTCCGGTGATTGTTGCCAAGCGCTTTTGGCCACACCACACAAAGTCCGATCTAGATATAAATCAACTTGGCTATGCACATGCCGAATGCAAATGCAAATCCAAGAGCCAAGAGCCAAACAACAAAAACTATTTGTTTAGCAAACTCTCCAAGAAAAAACCTAACAACGCTCGTTTCGGTGAATTTCCCAAGCCCTCGCTGATCAGGAGGGCGGTCCAGTTATCCATCAAAATCGACAGTTTTTCAAAAGGCTCATCACACTGGAAAAATAGAGGAAATTTCAGAATACAAACACGATTTTCCTGGGCTCTAAAGAGTTAAAAAATTATAAATTAATAACAAGATAAATTGTTCATAATGAAATTTCAATTATAACTTTACGTCTTTCGTGTTGCTTCCATTAATAAAGTTTATTAAAGGTTTTTAAATTATTATTTCTATGTTTAAGTATAGTTTTTAAGCTCTAATTTATAAAGCATGCTAAAAGCATTGTTTTCTTTTTAAATTGTTTACAAAAGTCAAAGCACAATTTTATTTAATCTTTCATAAACATAGGTTTTCCTTAACAAATTGTGTCAATTAATTGTAAATATTTACCGACACATTATCGGTACGCCTTTTAATATATTAAATACACCACCAAGCCGCACATGTTTTCCCTCAATATTGTTATATTTATATCTTTTTTTTTTTCTTACAATCAAATTAAACGATTGCCATAAAAATTGCATCATTCGGTTGAGAGGCGCGCAGCAGAACCAATTGATAATTCCAGGTTTTTGCCACAGAGATGAGGAGCTGGAAAACTTTTGAGATAATTAAAAAATAGTTTCGTCTTGGGTCTGCTTTGGGAACCGAGTGCATAATGCATATATATATCTATATATATATATATACTATATAGTACGAATATAGAGCCCATGTAGAAAGCAAAAGTTGGCGCTCCAAGCGAAAGAGATCGAAACTGGTAAAACGACTTGGTACCAATACCGATGCCTGGGCTAAAGTTGACTTATTGGAGCACTTAGCTCGATTCTTGTTATTGTTACCGCTGTTACCGCTGTTACTGCTGTTACCGCGTTAATGGTACGAGTAACCAACACAGTTACACGGCTCGAGTGCCTAGGCGGAGCCGATCGGCGGCCCAAGGTTCCCGCTTGGACTATAAAAAGCTTGGGCGGCGCCGTTGCGGAAGGCAGTTAACTTCACAAATCCGTTGCCGTCGGTCCTCAATCCGCTGCCCAGTTAACCCAGTGACCAGTAGCCCAACTTGTGAGCGTAAAGGCGCGTGTGAATCCCCCTTCGATCCAAAGAGAGAGAATTAAATCGAGTGCAGTTTACGCTTAACAAGGACATTCCAAATTCGTTGCAGCAAAAATGTTTAGATTTGTGAGTTGTGTTCTAGTCGAGAGTGGTCTCTTATGAAACAGATAAATAATATCAATAATATGTTGAGAAAACAATTAATTTCTCATTTGCTGTGCCGATAAAATGGTGTTTCATTTGCCTTTAAAATTATTCTCTTCATTAAAATTATCAGTAAACATTTAAGGCAATTACTCATTCAAATGTTCGTTTTCTTAAAGAGTTTAAAATATAGTTCCAGATTTAATTTGACTTTTCTTTATATAATTTTAAAATTATACCAGAAGAACATCAGAGTTCTCTTTTTGTAAAGTTTGAACTTAATTTTTTCAAGCATTTTTAAAAGTTTTTATAAATAAATTTAAAGTCTGGGTGGTATATTTTTGATTTCGTTATATTTTCTATTGATTTTTTTTGGAAGAAAATAACAAACTGGGAATTTATTTCCAGCTTGCACTGACCACCTTGGTGGCATTAGCCTCCAGCCAGCATTATCACCAGGACCCCAAGACGGCGGCCATTATCAGTGAGCAGCGTTACCTCTCCGGAGATGGCAAGTTCGGAGCTGCCTACGAGCAGGAGGATGGCATTAACTTCAAGGAGGAAACGGATGCCGATGGCACACGTCATGGCAGCTACAGCTATGTTGATCCCTCGGGCCAGAGGCGCACCATCTCGTACACAGCGGGCAAGAATGGGTAGGAGAAAGTGTTTCTTTTATTTTTATTATTAAAAAATATATATTTAAAAATATGTTTAAATATTTTTTTAAAAATATTTTTAAAGAAAAATTGATTAAAATTTCAATATTAATTTATTAATATTCTTTCCAGCTTCCAAGCTTCCGGTGATCACCTGCCTCAGGCACCTCCTGCACCACCACAGCCCGTACCCACGGCGGGTTACCAGCCACAGCAGCAATACCAGCCCCAGCAGTACCAGGCACCCGCTCCCCAGGCCCAGCCTGCTTTCCGCAGCAATGACTATGGTGATGATGGCTCCTACGATCCCCGGTACAATGATCCCTCGTTTGGACAGAACCAGCAGACCTATCAGCAGCCCGCCCCGCAGCCACAGTACCGCCCAGCTCCCCAGCCCGCCTACAATCCCCAGCCCGCTGCCCCGCAGCCCCAGTACCAGCCGCAGTATCAGCAGCAGCCCCAGCAGCAGGCGTACTATCCCACGACCACGCCCAATCCCCATCGCTTCTCGCCGCCCGGAAAGCTCTCCCTGAACCGCACGCCCGACGGCTTCACCTACTCCTTCAACAAGGTCTAGGATCGTCCTTAAACTCGATCTAGGATCGTCCGAGGTCAAGGAGATCCTTACACTCAGACACGCTGCATCTTCATTAGGGACCTTCTTTTATTCTTCAACTTCCTTTCTTTCCACACACACGAGAAAATATTGCCGGAAAATAAGGGAAAAAGTGAGGTAAAAATTTTCTCTGTGTGTATAACTTGTGCTTGACTCCATCAAAACTCTTGTGTGATATGTTTAAGAGCAAATTGTAACTATATATCGTACTTCCTATATGCGAACTGTTTGTAATTTATAATCCTACACAGAGAAAAATGATATGGCATCATCCCTGGCTTGGTGTTGCTAATTAAAAATTTTTAAAAAATATTATTTGTTTACTCTCAAAATATCCGAAGGATGGATTTTGTAATATAAATCAAATTTTCCCCAATTAATTATAATTCTTGGCGAAGTGAAGCGAATAAACTTCGAAGATGTTGAACCAATTTTTAAAAATTTAATGCAAAACATGTTTAGTTTTGGGCCTTGGGACATCTGAGCAATCTGTAAAATAGATAAACATAAAAATTAAGAGCAATATATGATATTGAACACCAAGTTCGTGTCTTAAGTCTTTTGATTTCAAAGGGAATTAAGTTTTATTTTCAGCTGTTAATGCAATTTCCAGCTGCTTTGAGTTAAAATTAATTGATTTATAGCAGAATTTGAATTTTCTTGCGAGTCTTAATTTAATTTCTAACAGATTTATCTAAACACCTCGAAGCGGTGAACGCCCAGTTAGTGCTGCATCCCCCGCCGCGGCTTCCCCGTGAAACTGCAACTGCAGCATTACACAACCAACTTTCGTACATGCAAAACGGGTTCCAGCCTTAGCTTTTTTTTTAGTTTTTCATTTCTGGCTCGGTTTCTGTTACGATTCTATGCGACCAACAAGGAAAGACCTCAAACTGGTTTCGCCCATTTGACAGTAATCTTGGCCAATTGTGCAAAATTCCAATGAAAATGAAATCAACTTGGCGCCCGTCCCAGCATGGATGTGGGTGTGAGCGGTGTGTGTGTGTGTGTGTGTGTGTGTGCAGCCTGAGCCGGAAAACCATGTGTAATCGCATTTCCAGGCGGGGGAGTGGTGCCGCAAATCAATTCCTAATGCCAGCCCGCTATTCGATTCGTCAGGCTCCAGTTAGAGTGACTTAAGGCTTAAGACTTAATTACATCCAAATATTTTGCTCAATTTTATGCCCCATCGAACGCAACAATGCCAGCTCCCCCGGTCTCTTTGAATTCTAAGTAGAATTCAATTATTATAATCTGCAAATTCGAAATAATTATTATTTTTATCTGCTTAAATCAAAATCAATCAATATAATGAAAAATGTATTGTTCTAAATATTTTTTTAAATAGATAATACCCTTATAACAGCAATTGAAAAATCTGAATAATTTTAAAAGCAAGACTCATTATAGTTTACTGTGTGATTTTTATAATTATATATAATTAAGTATTTGTATATTTTGTCAAGCCAACTCAAAGTTTTCATTTTAATTACAAGTTATTCAAGCAAAGTTTACTTTTAATAAAGTTAGTTGATTCATTAAATATTCCACAGTGTAAAAAAAAATTAAATAAAAACTGTATAAACTTTCAAAAAACTTAAATATATTTTAAAAACTTTAAAATGAAAAGTAAATATTTTTTGTCATATTTTAGATTAATTTCTGACAGATAAATATACCAATATTATTCGTCATGGTAGCCCATTTTAGTCTTAAATAATACATTAATAAAAATTATATTATATTAATGATAAAGCTACTTAAGTATTAGATACTTAAACTTAGATATCCCCCCAGGCAGTACAAATATTTTTCTCCCCTGTACTTTCCACATCCACCGCCGGCTGGCATTCTTTTTCACCAACAACAATAACAAAAACTATAACAACAACACTTACAATGGCCAACAATAATTGCTAACAATATTAGCAACACTTTTTAGAGCTCCGCTTGGCTTTCAAGGTCAGTTTTGTTGTGGACTGATCGCGGGTCCGGCTCAGCTTGGCTTTCTGCGCGGCTCTGGCTCTGGCTTCTGTTGAAATTGCTCAGTCAATTAAGAAAATCAATTCGGTTTTGTTTCTGGCTTATTGTTTTCCAACCTTTTTTATTGTTTTTGTTGCTTTTTTCTCTTCACGTGCCCCTTTTTGCACCCACTTTTGCGGCAATCGCAATCGATTCCATTTGGATCGAGTGGCTGGACTTGCTCAATGACGGATTTTTGTTTAGCGATCGGGTTTTGCGAAAGAGGTAAAAGTCTAAAAGTCTAGAATTTTTACCTGAGCACAAATCGGAACAGGTGTCAGGGGTGTGTTTCTCAAAGTGCTCTTTGGGCTGCTTTTTTTATTGGAATGATTAATGCAAATTCGCAGACAGAATAAAGTACACATCACGCCGATATTATATGGCTTTAAATCTTTTTAAAGATCAACATTTATATATTATTTGGCATTTTAAAAATATACTTGTATTATTTATTTGTACATCCTCTTTAATTTCTTTTTTATTTATTATTTTCTAATTTGCTTTCTAATATTCTGAGTTGCATTTAATTTTCTATTTTTTAAAGTTTCTCCAGATTTGATCGCTCCATCGATGTTCTGTGGGTGTGACAATATCTTGATTTTAAAATTAGTTTGTCTCCCTAATTGAACTCTTTAATTATTGCGTAAAAACACGGTTACATGATATTTAATTTAATTTAATTTTTTTATTTCCGGCAGCAGACGCAGGTCTGGTGAGGTTGCCACTCATTTGTTAGCTTAGACAGGAACCGACTCAGGTAGATGTTGTAAAATGCTTCCTTAGTTAGTAAAGTCAGTGCTAGAGGTCGCCACTAAATTAACCCATCCACGTCTTGGTCGTTACAGGTTCTCCAATGTGATTTGTGTAAATTGTTGCTTTTAAACCGTACTCAGGCCGCTATGATCCGGAATATGTTTGGAGTTTTGCGAGCATATTATTTATTATTATTTTAATTAATGAAATGCTTAATTATACTTACACGATTTGGATAAAATCTATCAACCCAACCACATTCTGCTAATACCAGCAGCACAAAAAATATGTAAAGGCTTCTCATTCTGGCGATTTCAGTTGCGTTCACTTACGTTGTACTGTGGAATTGAGTGAGGGGCTGCTCTTTATATAGCTCTTGAGGCTGAGTAAATAAAGCAAAAAAATCATATTGATAAGAAAGCCGCCATTTTGGGTTCTATGCTCTCCGCGTGCAGAGTATGTTTTTGCGATAAGAGAGGCGATTTGAAAAACAAATATAAATTCGGAGTCACGTCTTCTCATGACAACCATTAATTGAAAAGCTTAATTTTTTAATATAATATAATAGCGACCTACAATACGGTCAACATTTCCCAATCATCTCATCCAGATAACAGATATTTTGCCCATAAATCCATCTGGGTGTCGATACCTGGGCCACCGAAGGTATCCCTTCACTTGATGAGTACGAAATTATAAAGCTACACAAAGGTTACAAGGTTATAAAGGATGTAAAGGTAAAATGAGGCACTTGTTTACCAATTAAAGGATGTGCCAGTGCACACAGGCTTTGGCGTCTGGTATCCATGGGCGAGTATCTCGGCGTTTCTAGAGAGGAATGAGTAAGGATTCAGGCAATGTTGTCCAAAGAGAGTTGGTATATATGAAATCAGCATAAAAGATTTGAGAAAAGGCGGCTTCCTTATCACTCTTATGGAACAGCAAAAGCAAGGATTAAATGGTTGCAAAGTCATGGAGCTCGAGTTCGAGATAACTTTTAGAATACACTTAAAATTGTATGCAATTCTGAAAAAGAAATAATGAATTTGTTATTACAAAATCTTTATTATTCGACTGCAAACATTTATAAATTGGCTAACTGATAATTTACATAAACACAAAAAATATTTTAAGGGCTGGCCTATGGCCGATTCTAGGAGCCTTCTGGCTGCAGTTCCTCCTCCTGCTGGACCTCTCTGGCAGCCTGTAGGTCATTGGGTCCCAACTGCTGGTCATCCACCATTTGAGACGGCGAGTAGACCTTCTCTTCGGTCACCAGGAGACTGTTCACGGATATCGAGGTGATCAGCGTGGAGTTGAGCTTGATGGCATACTTGCCCACCCGTCCGCCCCTTTCGCTGGCCACCGTGTCCGTGCGCCAGTAGATGGCCCCCCTGGCGGTGATCACGCACAGATCGATGTTCGATCCGGAGCCCAGGTCGATGGAGACCCCGGCCGAGATGGCCTCACGGACCAGCTGCTTGTCCTCCTCATACCCGAGATCCGGACGCCAGCCGTGCTCCAGCCCATGGCAACGTCATTGGAGCCTCACAGATAGATGCAGTTGATCTGCGCCTATCCACGCCGCCCAGCAACAAGGTGGCACCGAAGTGACCCTGGTAGCGGAGCAGGGTGGGGCGCAGGAGCATGCTGGCGCAGACCACCGGCACCACCGAGCGCCCAGAGTTCAAGCTGTGCATTTCCAGCTCCGCGGAGGGCATCACGGTCATCATCTCAGTGTCGGCGGCAGTGCCAGCGCCACAGCAGCTGTTCCACGAAATACGTAGATTAGAAATAAAAGCTAAGATAATTAAGACACTCACTAAATGTGGTTCTGCAGGTAGTGGATCTTGGAGCAGTTCTTATCGGAGGCAATGGGGCCTTCGTTGGCCCGGGTATCGATACCCAGATACACCCAGATATGTGCAAAATATCTGTTAAATGGATGAGATGATTGGGAAATGTTGACAGTATTGTGTGTTCCTTAAGAAAACAGAAAAGCTTTCGATATACATATGTATGTGTTTGGGCTTCTTTATGAATGGTTGTCCAGAGTCGACGTGAGTCCGAAATTATAATTGGATTTCAGATCGCCTCTCTTATCGCATAAACATACTCTGCAAGCGGAGAGCATAGAATGCATAGTGGCGAATTTCTTATCAATATGATTTGTTTTGCTTTATTTACTCAGCCTCAAGAGCTATATAAAGAGCAGCCTCCTCACTGAATTCCGCAGTACAACTCAAGTGAACTCAAGTGAAATCGCTAGAATGAGAAGCCTTTATATATTTTTTTTGCTGCTGGTATTAGCAGAATTTAAATTTATTTTTACTGCAGATGTGAGTCATATAAGTATATTAAAACATTTAAATATTTAAAATAATAATAAATTATATGCTCGCAAAACTCCAAACATACTAATTTCGAATCATTACAGATGGTTGATGGTTTAGAAGGAGGTGTTGGAAAAAGACACACTGGAAACCCTGAACTGAGGCCTGGCTGGTCGCACACAACAAGCACTAAAAAGCCTACAAAATATTAGGAAGGAAGGCCAACTGGGCCTTTTAAAAACTTTTGTCAATATTGTGGAAATTATGCTTTTTTTTTCATTTTTGTACATTTTTTACATTATTATATGAACAGCAACCCTCTCACTCAACACTTCTCAAGTGGTCGGATTGAGAACTCTTTATGGGACATTACTTATCTTTTCAAGAAATTTAATTTTTAAGATCGAACTATAACTAAAAATAAATAAAAAAAGGATAAAATTGTAAAATGATTACAAAATATTTCCATTTGTTTACCAATCACAAAGGAGGAACAAGGAAGGTTAGTAAATAAAATGCCACCCGAAATCGAATTCATTGGGCCCAGTACCACGACCACGATCTGAAATTCAATTACATATAATTTCAGAGTCAGGTGGTCTCATGACAACCATTAATTAAAAAGCCTTATTATTTAATATAATATAATTAATCCCTCTTGAAAAAATAAGAAAACAAACACATATGTCGAAGGCTTTTCTGTCTTTTCAAGCGACTCACAATACTGTCATCAATTTTCCCGACCATCTCATCCAGATAACAGATATTTTGCACATAAATCCAGCTGGCTGTGTCTGGGTTTTGATCCCTGGGCCACCGAAGGTATCTCGTCACTTGAAGAGTAACAAATTATAAAAATACCCAAAGGTTACGAGGTTATCAAGGGTGTGAAGGAAAAATTAGGCATCTCTGAATGAAACAGAGCGAGGAGGCTGTGGGGGCTGAGTTAACGGACCAATAAATCTTGAAAATTGAATTGATAAGAATGTTGCCACCTTTGCCTTTGTGCCATGCGCCTGCCGAATATTTGTTGCGATAATTGGGGAATTCCGAGAAATCATTATAAATTTGGACTCATGTCAAAGTATGATGACATCATTTGAAATTCCCAGAGAATGAAAATATTTTCCTTGACGAATTAATAAAGCAACAAAATACCTGAAATAGTAAATGATTTTTTATTTTATTATTTGCATATGTACTTTGCTATTGTATGTACTCCTAGGTGATGCCTAAATTAGCGAATTGGCTGGGGATTTGAGGACCTGTGCCATGGATCTATACTTTGCTTTGTCGCTGGAGCTCTTAACTGCATGGGTGTCGTCGGGATCGAGATCTTTTTGGTGGATAAGTTGGATAGCCCTGCAAAATGTCTATATAATTTATTATTATACAAATGGCAAAAACGTAAATAATTTCCACAGTTCTTACAAGTGTTTATATTTATATATTTTCGGTTTCATCCTGATTTTAGTCATCATTTGTCCACCTAATTGGTATAGGTTTATTCGAATGGGTTACTCTAGGCATTGCGTCCAGAACGTACTGTTAAAAAAGTCAAGAATAGGATAATTTTACTGGTTTTCTTGATTAATGAATTTTTCAAATATTCTTACAGCATATCTTATTTCGGTCTCATTTTGAAGTATTTGTGAAAAAATTAATTCAAATTTTGACAATAGGAGGAGCACAAGAGGAAAATAAAGATTTCTCATTCTGACCACTTAACTTGAGTTCACTAGAGCTGAAAGTGAAAGTGAGGAGGGGACTGCCCTTTATATAGCTCATGAGGCTGAGTATGTATATATATATATATATATTGATAGGAAATTCCTGACTTTTGGCTATGTGCGATAAGAGAAAAGTTCCGAATAATCTATCACATTCGGTTTAATGGGAACCATTATTTCTTAGCTTATAGGTCAATCTTAATAGTCAAAAGATTTCTTGGAAAAAAGTAAACACAAACATATATGATAGACGCTATTCTGTCTTTTCATAACACTTCCAACAATTATCACAAATATTTTATCCTGATTTCATATATATATTCCCGCCATGCTCCACCATCTCCCAACTCAAATCCAGTCTGTGAATATTACCTGTGTGCGCTCCGGCTTCAACTTCTTAAACTGCCGGCGGTGAGCTGTTCCAATCCCTTTGGAACCCATTCCTTGAATCCTTACTCATTCCTCTCTAGAAACGCGGAGCTTCTCGCCCAGGGATACCAGCCGCCGAAGGCTGTGCGCACTGGCACATCCATTGTGGGTCTCATTTACCGGGACGGCGTTATTCTGGGTGCCGATACCCGGGCCACCGAAGGCCCCATTGCCTCCGATAAGAACTGCTCCAAGATACACTACCTGCAGAACCACATTTAGTGAGTGTCTTAATTAGCTCAGCTTTTATTTCTAATCTACGTATTTCGTGGAACAGCTGCTGTGGCGCTGGCACTGCCGCCGACTCTGAGATGACGACTGTGATAACCTCCGCGGAGCTGGACATGCACAGCCTGAACACTGGGCGCTCGGTGGTGCCGGTGGTCTGCGCCAACATGCTCCTCCGCAACCTGTTCCGCTACCACCCACGTCTTGGTACGGCTGTGCCATTGGGATAATAATTCAACGATGGCAAGAATGCACTTTTCATCTTCCCATAGGAATGAAGATAATAATCCTGATATATACGTTTATTTAGTCTGTTTTAGATCAATGGATGTGACTTACCTCATTATCCTGCTCCCCTGTCACCCATTGACATCCTGTGCAGAGTAGGAAAACCAAAAAAATGGAAAAACCTTTCATTCCGAACATCTCACTTTGAGTTGCAATACAAAAATGATTACCGGGTCCGATGTTCGATTGAACTTAGCACTCAGTAAATGCTTACATCAGCTTTATATATACATAAGAGTGATAAGGAAGCCGCCTTTTCCTTGTTTTTATTCTAGAAACGTAAAGAGTAATTGAATATACAACTACCCATCTGTAACAACATACATATTAAGGTATTAAGCCTTATTGTCAATTGAAAAAGTAAATACTTGATTTTGTTGCTATATTAAAGGCAAAAGCATTAAATAATTGATTTTCACGATAATTACAAATGGGTTTATGTTTATATTTTTTAAGGTCCGCTCATTTGTGGGTCTTTCCTTTCTTTCGTAAAAACACTAAAAATATGTTTCGTTTACTTTTATTTAAAATTTAGTTATCATTAAATTAAAACGATTTGTGGTAAGCGACAGTCGTGACCTAGCAATCGGAGAAACGCAAATACTATATAAATGTTTTTAAATTCCGACTACTTTACTTGAACTGAGTAAGGAGGCTGCTCTTTATATATTTTACTCTAGAGGCTCAGTGGATTTTTTTATAAGTCAATGGAGCTCTAAATATAAACGATAAGGGAGTTCCCAGTTTGGTTCTCATTCTGAAAACTTGTAGAGTTGTGTAAATACTCGTACTCATAACTTAGTGCCAACTAAACCCCATATAACATTGCTAAATTTGTAACAATCTGATGTAAATTTTAAGTACGTTGGATTTTATTGGTACATAACTGGAAAAAAACATAATATATTTCCATAATTCATACAAATTCTTATATAGATATGTATTATTTTTAGAGGCTCAGTTTTGGACCTTCCACATTTCTTCTTATGGTCCCAACTGACATTTTATTTACCATACCAATAATGCCAAGAATCTGTCGGTATAGGGTTTCCATTGTGATCTCTTGCAACATCTCCTTCCCAATCGTACGCAACATAATCAAATTCCTGGAGTTTTGAGAGCACATAATTTATTATTATTTTAAATTAATGATATGTTTAATTATAATTAAATGACTAACTTTTGTATTACTATAAATCAATTGAAATAAATGATCAAAAATATATTAAAATGACTTGCCTGTGGATAACCAGAAATTAATTGAAGTCCAGTCCATACAAGTAGCACCACAAATAGTATATAAAGGCTTCTCATTCTGGCGATTTCACTTGAATTCGCTTATGTTGTACTGTCGAATTGAGTGAGGAGGCTGCTCTTTATATAGCTCTTCGGCTGAGTAAATAAAACAAAAAACTTTGAATTTATATTGATAAAAAAGTCCCCACCTTTGGTTTTGTGCCCTCCTCTTGGAGAATATTTTTTAGATAAGAGACGAATTCTGAGAAACCATTAAAATATTAGAGTCACTTCAAAGTCTCATGACGAGCTTAAAATTTAATCTTAAGAGTTCAATTAAACAAAATTAAAAATAGCTAAAGGAAATTTAAATCCAAACACATACGTTATAGGCCCTACTGTCTTTTCAAGCGACTCGACTAACAACAGTCAACAGTTTTCGGGACCATCTATTCTTGATTACAAATGATTACACCCAACACACAGAATGTATTTCATATATATATTTCACCATCGCACTAGGCTTAAATTTTGTTTTATTCGTTATCCACCGAAAGCCCCATTAAGAACTGCTTAAAGCTCCACAAGATCCTGTCGAGACTTAGTGGCTCGCCTTCAAATTGTTTATTGTCTTCATTAAAATTACCTTTATGCCATAAATGTTTGCTGACGCTTGGTAACAAATACTAAATTAACAAATACTTTATTAACAAATACTTTATTACGTTTTACGAGATGTTACAAATGTTTTGGTTTTGCATAGCCAGATCTTGGTTTTGGTTTTCCATTATGAGTCAAATAAAGCCTTCCACCGAATGAGTTTGCCAGATTGGAAACTTGATATTTCTAGATCACGCAAATATTATTTGTTTAAATATATTATTTAGTCATCATTCAGAATCTCTCACCTTCATTTCATTAAACCCCAGGGGCTGCCCAGTGATCCATTGAGATCCTAGCCACACTAGGATAGCCAAAACTATAAAAAAGCTCTTCATTATGTCCACTTTACTTGAGTCGCAGCTTGTAACTGAGTAGGATGTCTATTTTCTTTCAAGGGGTTGAGCTCAGTTAACGCTTATATATGTGAGTCAATGGGGCTTTAAGTGTTGAGTCTGGTACGCAAATCGTTTTTAATTGAAATGTATGAATATTTAATGTGTATTTATATTATTTTTTAACGATGACCAGTTTTCTGTTAAAAGCTATACATATAATTTTCGAAACTTATAAATAGTTATTTATTAAAGAGTATGCAGCACTGCAGAAGAAACCCCTAGCACCATAGGGATCGAGATTTTTTGGGTGGCTGATCCCGGGGTCAGGGTGGACCTCCAGCTCTTGGTCCTGGGCCTTCCCCTTGAGAAACTTCTTCTGCTTGGAGATGCTCAGCAGCTGCACCTCGATGGCTTCGTCTAGGAGCATCTTCAGATATGCCTTGATCTACCTTTTCAAAGCTCTTTGGCACTGAATTCGATTTCATCTTATGATTCCGAGTGGCATAGCTACATATATTTCGATCTTATAAATTAAATTTCTTGAAAAGATAAGTAAAAGGATAAGGCAAAATGTCCCATAAAGAGTTTTCAATCCGACCACTTGAGAAGTGTTGAGTGAGTGGGTTGCTGTTCATATAATAAATTATTTAATTTAATGACTAAATTTACAGACATAAAAATCATTGAAGTTTCATTTCGGCAAATATGTAACGTTGTTTAGCATTTCTAAAGATTCATTGATTTTATTGAATAAATGAATATTAATAAAAAAAAAACATAATTTCCACAATATTGACAAAAGTTTTTAAATGTTGTTCTGTATATGTTTAAATATTTTACGCAGGAATAAGCCCAGTTGGCCTTCCTTCCTAATATTTTGTAGGCTTTTTAGTGCTTGTTGTGTGCAACCAGTCAAGCCTCGGTTCAGGGTTTCCAGTGTGTCTTTTTTCAACATCTCCTGCGAAATCGAGACTCTGTAATGATCCGGAATATGTTAGGAGTGTTGCGAGCATATAATTCATTAATATTTTAGTTAATGAAATATTTAATTATACTTAAATGACTCACAGCTGCAGTAAAAATAAAATTAAATTCTGCTAATACAAGCAGTACAAAAAATATATAAAAGGCTCTCATTCTGGCGACTTTACTTGACTTTACTTAAGTTGTACTGTGGAATTGAGTGAGGAGGCTGCTCTTTATATAGCTCTTGAGGCTGTCACGTTCGGAGTCACGTTCGTCTCATGAGAACCATTAATTGTAAAGTTGAATAATTTAATATAATATAATTATTCTTTCTTGATAAACTAAGTAAGCCCAAAACACATACATCGAAGGCTTTTCCGTCTTTTCAAGCGACTCACAATACTGTCAATTTTCCCAACCGTCTCATTCAGATAATAGATATTTTGCACATGAACCCAACACACACTTTATATATCCGCTTTGCTCCATCATCTTCCGACTCACAACCAGTCCATGGATATTCCTGGAGCTCGTTCTGGATTTAATTGTGTCAACTTCGAAGCCGTTCGCTGAATCCTTACTCATTCTTCTCTAGAAATGTGGAGCTGCTGCTCCATTATGGGTCTTATATACTGGGACGGCGTTATTCCGGGCCTCCGAAGGTATCTCGTCGCTTGAAGAGTAAGAAATTATACAAATACTCACGGAAAACTGAAACGTCAACCCCACATAAACCTGTCAAATGTTGTAACGCTGTGAAGTAGTTTATTGTTACATAAATGGCAAAAACTTAAATAGTTTTTAAAATGTTTACAATGCTTTTACATAATTGTTGAGATATACATATATGTATGCCTTTTCTGGGCTCTTCCAACTACTTTCTTCTACCATACCATCCGTACCTTGGTCTAGTTGATCCATTGGGATATCGGGAAGTATTTCCTACGGTACCGCAATGCATCTGAAATAATCCAGAATATGTTTGGAATTTTGATATTGATATCACTGATATTTTAAATAAATAAAAATTGTATTCATTTTTAAATGACTTGCCTGTGTATAAACAGAAAACAATACGAGGAGTACAAAAAGTATATGAAGGATTCTCATTTTGACCACTTCACTCGAGTTGCAATATGGAACTGAGTGAAAAGCGCGCTATTTATATGATTTGCTCTTGGGGCTCAGTGGAAGATTTAATCTATGGAGATTTAAATAATAACGATAACGATAACGGTCCCACATTTGCTTCTTTGTGCCCTCCTCTTACAGTATATGTATGTTTTGCAACAACAGAGGAATTAAAATTTCGAAGTCACGTCAAAGTCTCATGACGAGTTTAAAATGTAATCTTAAAAGTCGAATTAAAAAAAATACAAATAAAATAAAGGAAATTGAATTGAATTTACTGTCTTCTCAAGCGACTCGACTGATAACAGTCAACAATTTTCGGGACCATCTGTTCTTGATTATTTATTTATTTCATATATATTTCACCATCTCACTAGTTCATTAATCGGAGGCTTTAATTCCGGGATGTCGTTATCCTAGACGCCGATACATGCATACCGAAGGCCCCAATTTCTTCGATAAGAACTGCTTTAAGCTTTCAGTCGAGATCCATAAAGTCGAGACACAGTGGCTTGGGGCCAGTGGAAGATTAAATCAATGCTAATTTAAGTAAAAAGGTAAACAAAGTTCCTAGATTTGTTCTTTTGGTATTCTGAATACTTGAAGATTAATTAATTATACAAATACCCATACTTTACATGAAAACTGAAGCATCTCCGACTCCACATAGCCTTGCTAAATTTGTAAAGCTCTGAAATAGTGGATTCGGTTTTATTGGTACACAAATATAAAAAATTCTTTATTCATGTTCAGAACTTTTCCAATGATTTTTATATATTTTATTATGTTTTAATAATCCGCAGGTCATAGCTTAGCTTTGGCTAACTCTTCTTAAATTCTTATTTATTCCAAGAGATTTGTTTATATTCTTTCTTAGCGGTATAGGGGTTCCCAAGTGATCCTTTTGAGAGTTTTCGCAATTATACTTAAATGATTAAAAATATGTTTGGAGTTTTGCAAACATGTAATGTACTGTTTTTAATTAATCTTTAAGTGCCTTACCAATGTACAAGCTTGCAATCAATTGAAGTCCTGCCAGCACGAGGAGCAAATAAAATAAATATATGTTTCTCATTTTCATTACTTTACTTGAGTTGCAATATGAAACTGAGCGAGGAGAAGGCTCTTTATATAGCTCTTGGGCTGATTGAATAAAGCAAAAAAACCTTGAATTTATATTGGGACTTTCCCCACCTTTGGTCTTGTGCCCTCTTCTTGCAGAATACATATGTTTTGCGATAAGCGAGAAATTCTGAGAAGCCATTAAAATATCAGAATCACTTCGAAGTCTCATGACGGGCTTAAAATTTAATCTTAAAAAAAACAATTAAAAATGAAAAAAAGGAAATTGAAATCCAAACACATATGTTGTACGATTTATTTAAATCCCAAGCTTTGTTATAATTATAAAAGTTTAAATAGTAATTTATTATTCAAGAAATCTTAGTTTTCAGGGGTTTAATTACTTAATTCATTGAAGTTTAATTGATTTGAGTGATTGATTTTATTAGTACACGAATGGAAAGAAAACAATTTATAATCTTCACAATATTGACAAATGATGTTAAATGTTTTTCTGTATTCGTTTAAACATTTTAGACCGGCATAAGCTCAGTTTTTGGTTTATCCTTTTGATTTTTTCTTAGGCTTTTTAGTGACAGGCTTTTTATCGTGCGTCATTGGAATATTTGCTCCGGTACCGTTCATCTGTAATGATCAGGAATATGTTAGGAGTTTAGCGAGCATATAAATTATTATTATTTGAATTAATAAAAAGTTTGAAATATACTTACACGTGTCATCCCAGTATTTCTAGTATATATCAATTGAAATTCTGCTAATAAAAGTAGCACAAAAAATATATAAAAGGCTCTCATTCTGGAGACTTCACTTGAGTTGAATTGAGTGAGGAAAGCAGCCTTTATATAGCTCTTGAGGCTGAGTAAATAAACAAAAAAAAATAATTTTGATAAGAAAGCCGCCATTTTGGGTTCTATGCCCTCCGCGTGCAGAGTATGTTTTTGCGATAACAGAGGCGATCTGAAAAACAAATATAATTTCGGAGTCACGTCGTCTCATGACAGCCATTAATTTAAAAACCTTATTATTTAATATAATATAATTAATCTTTCTTGAAAAAATAAGTAAGCCCAAACCTTTAAACGACTCACAGTACTGTCAACAATTTTCCAACATGTCATCCAGGTGACAGATATTTTGCACATAATTCCATCTGGCTGTGTCTGGGTGCTGATACCTAGGCCACCAAAGATATCTTCTCACTTAAAGAGTGAGAAATTATAAAAATGATCAAAGACGTAAAAGAAAATTTTGGCCTCTCTGACGCCACTTAAACCCACTTAAATTATGTTCCATTTTATTCGTAAAGAAATCAATAAGTTTGAATTTATGTCGACATGTCGACACCTACAATCGGATCTCGATAACTTTCAAGCATGGTGTCATGCTAACGATTTACATCTCAACAGTTCTAAATGCAAACTGATGACATTTTCTCGCACCACTTTTCTCCCTGCCACGTATATGCTTAACGATTGCTCTTTGGAAAGAATTACTATTGTTAATGACCTAGGCGTCCGCCTGGACCCTAAACTTTCGTTCTCAGAACATATTTCCTGTATGGTTAACAAAGCCGCCGGCATGCTTGGATTCATTAAAAGGTGGTCGAAGGAATTCGATTCTCCTTATGTAACGAAGACCCTATATACTTCGTTAGTACGCCCTATATTGGAGTACGGCTCGTGCGTCTGGAGTCCTCAATACGGAGTCCATAGCAGCCGCATCGAATCTGTCCAAAAGAAGTTTTTACTTTTCGCCCTCCGTGGCCTACCCTGGGATGCTAACCTTAGATTACCGTCTTACTCTAGTAGACTTCTCCTAATTAATTTACCTTCTTTAACTAACCGTAGGACGATGCTTGGCGTCGTCTTTCTACATAAACTTATTCACGGCGAGGTGGAGAGCCCCTACCTACTTGGGCAGCTCAATTTCCATGTTCCCCGTCTTTCTTCTAGAAATTTTATCCCCCTAGTAGTTAACCACTGTAGGCGTGAGTTTGAAGTACATGAACCCTTTAGGGTTTTATGTACTGATTACAATCGCCTTTTTAGTAGTATTGAAGGCGTAGAAAACCTTCAAAACTTAAAAACTGTATTGCTTGTAGTACTTTCTCGTAGTGTATCCTAATTTTCCTCGTTCTATTCTATTTTTCCTCTCTCGCGTCTATCTAGTACGCGTTCGTGCCGTACGTCACGCGGCTGCGCCCCTCGGTCGGTTGGGCGGGAGGTGGGCCTCGCTGGGACTCGGTCGAAAAAAAAAAAAAAAAAAAAAAAAAAAAAAAATGTTGGTTGGGGCCCTTCTTTCGTATTTCTTTTTATGTTGTGTTAATTGCTTAATCCCAACCCAAGTGTTTTCCATTCTGACCCCTTCAATTGAGTAGCTGACTGAAACATAGGGAGGAGGCTGATCTTTTTATATATACATAGCTGTAGAGGCTGAGTTCATAAACCAATAAACCCCTTAATAAGAATGTTCCCACCTTTGTCTTTGTGTCATGCGCCGAATATTTGTTGCGATAAGAGAGGAATTCCAAGAAGTCTATCACTTTCGGACACAAGTCAAAGCTTCATGCCAATTATTATTTTTAATCTTAATAGTCAAATTTTTTCTTGAAAAAATGTAAACACAAACATATGTATGTATATGTCAAATGTTGTACTGTCTTTTCACAACACTTCTAACAATTATCACAAATATTTAATCCTTATTTTATATATATATTCCCGTCATGTTCCACCGTCTCCCAACTCAAAGCCAGACCGCGGATATTCCCGGTGCTGGCGGTAAGGTGATCTAATCTCTTTAGAAACATTGCTACATTGCTACCATTGCTACAACCAATCCCTACTCATTCCTCTCTAGAATCAAGGAGCTACTTGCCCAGGGATACCAGCCGCCGAAGACTGTGCGCACTGGCACATCCCTTGAGGGTCCGAAGACCCCAATTTCTCCTATAAGAACGGCTTAAAGCTCCACAACTAGGGACACAGTGGCTTGCCCTCAAAATGTATATTGTCTTCATTAAAATTAGCTTTATGCCATAAATGTACGCTGACGCTTGATATATTTTTTTAAATTAACAAATAATTCATTACGTTTTCAGAGTAATATAGAATAATAATGCCATCTAAAAGTTGTCTGGAGGTATTAAAAATTCTCGAGCTCATTGGTGCTATATAGCCAGATCTTGGTGTATATATACGTGTGGGTCTAAGTAAACGCGTGCATGAGTCAAAGGAGCTCGAAATAAAAGACTGCTATGATTATGAAGAATAAGTCTTTTAGTAAAATAATACTCATTTTTCTATATCGAAATTCATTGAGAATTGCGATATTATCCAACTTCTTGACGAATTTTCATTTATTATTTACATTTATGTATACTGTACAACAGGACTAATCTACGTACTCCTAGGTAATGCTTAAGTTAGTGGATTGGCAGGGACTACGGACTGAGGACCTCGTCCTGCTCACACATTGATGACCAGTGCCGTGGATCGGTACTTTCGCTTGGGCTTGAGCAGCGGCTTGGACTTGGGCGGTCGGTGGAGCTCCACGCTGGGTGGACGTCGTCGGGATCGAGATCCTTTTGGTGGATGAGGTGGATGATCTAGGTACTTGCCACGCAGCGGTCCGGGGCCTGAAAAATTGGGCGGAAAGGCCTCAAAGTCCACGATCTCGTGGTCAGGTGTTTTGTGGGTCTGACAATATATTGATTTTAATATAATTTGTGTTCCTAATTAAACTCTCTACTTGTTGCGTAAAAACACGGTTAAATTATATTTAATTTATTTTTATTTTTAATTTCCGCCAGCAGAGGCCGGTCTGGTGAGGTTGCCACTCCTTTATTAGCTTAGACAGGAATCGCTTTTGGTGGATGTTGTAAAATGCTTCCGAAGTTAATAAAGTCAGCTAGAGGTCGCCCCTAATTTACTGAATTATATTTATTTATTTTGTATTAATTACATTTTTTACAATCATTCACAAATATGTCGATTTTGTTAACGCTAGCCACGTCTTGCTACGGCTGTGCCACTGGGATAATATTTCAACGATGGCAAAAATACGCTGCCTGCCGTCTTATGGGATGATAATAATAGTCCTGATATGTATATACGTTAATTTAGTCGAATTATCAATGGATATGGCTTACCTTAAATTACTGGGGTACATACATATATTTAAATGACTTACATATGTGGTAAGCGACAGTTAGAGAAACACAAATACTATATAAATGATTTTAAATTCCGACGACTTTACTTGAACTAAGTAAGGAGGCTGCTCTTTATATATTTTGCTCTCAGTGCATTTTTTAATAAGTCAATGGAGCTTTAAATATAAACGATAAGGGAGTTCCCAGTTTTGTTCTCATTCTAAACAGAGAGTTGTAGAGTTGTATAAATACTCGTAGGTTGCAGGGGTATCATAACTTAGTGCCAACTGAACCCCCGCATAACAGTGCTAAATTTGTAACAATCTGATGTAGTTTTAAAGTTCGTTTGATTTTATTGGTACATAACTGGAAAAAAACATAATTAATTTCCATAATTCATACAAATTCTTATGTATATATTTAATTTTTTATATGCTCAGTCTTGGGCCTTCCACATTCCTTCTTATGGTCCCGACTGGCATTTTATTTACGATACCCATATGGCAATGGTCGTCCATAATGCACATCTGAAATAATTCGAAATATGTTTGGAGTTTTCAATACATACATTTTACCGATATTTCAAATAAATAAAACAAACCTGGGAATGGCCTGCGATGAATTGGAGGTTCACGCGTTGGAGGGTGTTTTGGGGGAAAGCATCCATAAATATCCCATTCGTAATCACACTGTAATGATCCGAAAAGTGTTAGGTGCTTTGCGGGCATATAATTTATTTTTGATATGTTTAATTATATTTAAATAACTAACGTTTGTATTTCCATAAACCAATTGAAATAAATTAATAAAAATATATTTAAATGACTTGCCGGTGGAAAACCAGAAATTAATTGAAATCCTGTCCAAACAAGTAGCACAACAAGTATATAAAAGTTTCTCATTCTGGCGATTTTACTTGAGTTGATTTAGGTTGTACTGTGGAATTGAGTGAGGAAGCTGCTCTTTATATAGCTCTTGAGGCTGAGTAAATAAACCAAAAAATTATATTGATAAGAAAACCGCCATTTTGGGTTCTATGCCCTCCGCTTGCAGAGTATGTTTTTGCGATAAGGGAGATCCGAAAAACAAATATTATTTCGGAGCAATGTCGCCTCATGACAACCATTAATTGAAAAGCCTAATTAATAAGTATAATATAATTAATCTTTCTTGAAAAAATAAATAAGCCCAAACACATATATCGAAGGCTTTTTCGTCTTTTCAAGCGACCCACAGTACTGTCAACAATTTTCCCAACCATCTTACCCAGATAATAGATATGGGTGTATCTGGGTGCCGATACCTCGGCCACCGAAGGTATCTCGTCACTTGAAGAGTAAGCAATTATAAAGTTACTTAAAGATTACAAGGTTATGAAGGATATAAAGGAAAAATCAGGAATTTGTTTACCAATAAAATTAAACATACTTTAAGTGGGGTTAAGTGTTTGGCGAGATACCTTCGATGGCCCGCGAATCGGCACCCAGAATAACGCCGTCCCGGTAAATGAGACACACAATGGACGTGCTCTGGTATCCCTGGGATAGGAATGAGTAAGGATTCAAGCAATGGTGGAGATGGAAATGGAGGAGCATGGCGGGAATGTATAAATGAAATCAGGATAAAAGATTTGAGAAAATGGTTGGAAGTGTTATGAAAACATCTGACGTATGTTTGACTATATGCTTGGGCTTACTTTTTTTCAAGAAATATTTTGACTATTAAGATTAAGAAATTGTTGGCATGAAACTTTGACTTGTGTCCGAACGTGATAGACTTCTTGGAATTCCTCCTTATCGCAAGTATTCGGCAGGCGCATGACAAAAAGACAAAGGTGGGAACTTTCTTATCAATCTCATTTTTAAGGTTTATTGGTTTATGAACTCAGCCTCTACAGCTATGTATATATAAAAAGATCAGCCTCCTCCCTATGTTTCATTCAGCTACTCAATTCAAGGGGTCAGAATGAAAAACATTTGGGTTGGGATTAAGCAATAAACACAACATAAAAAGAAATAGGAAAGAAGGGCTCCACACTTGTCAACATTAATTCAGACTTATTCATTTGTTTACCAATAAAATTGAACGTACTTTAAGTGGGGTTAAGTGGCGTCAGAGATGCCTAACTTTTCCTTTACATCCTTGATGACCTTGTAACCTCTTTACCTTTGAGTAACTTTATAATTTCTTACTCTTCAAGTGACAAGATACCTTTGGTGGCCCTGATAAAATCAGATGGATTTATGGGCGATATATCTGTTATCTGGTTGAGATAGTTGGGAAAATTGTTGACAGTACTGTGAGTCGCTTGAAAGGACAGAAAAGCCTTCGATCTATGTGTTTGGGCTTATTTATTTTTTCAAGTAAGATTAATTATATTATATTAAATAATAAGGCTTTTAAATTAATGGCTGCCATGAGACGACGTGACTCCGAAATTATATTTGTTTTTCGGATCTCCCTTATCGCAAAAACATACTCTGCAAGCGGAGGGCATAGAACCCAAAATGGCGGTTTTCTTATCAATATAATTTTTTGGTTTATTTACTCAGCCTCAAGAGCTATATAAATGGCCTCCTCACTAAATTCCACAGTACAACTTAAGTCAATCGCCAGAATGAGAAACTTTTATATACTCGTTGTGCTGCTTGTATGGACAGGACTTCAATTAATTTCTGGTTTTCCACAGGCAAGTCATTTTAAAATATTTTTGTTCATTTATATCAATTGATTTATAGTAATACAAAAGTTTGTCATTTAATTATAATAAAAAATATCATTAATTTAAAATAATAATAAATTATAAATTATGTGCTCGCAAAACCTCTAACATTTTCCGGATCGTTACAGACTTTAATCGGTTGGCAAGGAGGGGTTCCAACAGATCACTATGGAAACCCTATACCGATGGGTGTTCCATTGCCAACATACCGTCCAACGTATCCCTGGCCAGTGCCAAGTTAGTTTTATTTATTTAAAATATCAGTAAGTGCATGTATTAAAAACTGAACACATATTTGGAATTATTTCAGATGTAGTATTTGGACCATTTAGATGAATGCCATATGGGTATCGTAAATAAAATGCCAGTCGGGACAATAAGAACGAATGTGGAAGGCCCAAAACTGAGCCTATAAAAAAAATAAATATCTTTATAAGAATTTTTATGAGTTATGGAAACTCTACAAGTGTTCAGAATGAGAACCAAACTGGAATATATTTAAAGCTATATATTTAATAAAGAATCAACTGAGCCTCAGAGCAAAATATATAAAGAGCAGGCTCGTTACTCAGTTCAAATAAAGTTGTCGGAATTTAAAATAATTTACATGCATACATATGTATATAGTATTTGTATTTCTCTGATTGCTAGTCCACGACTCTCGCTTACCACAAATGTGATTCATTTAATGATAATTAAGTATCGCATTAATTTAAAATAAAAGTAAACAATACATAAAACAATACAAGTACATTGACTTAAAAAAATATATAAACCCATTTGTAATTATCGTGAAAATCAATTATTTCAAGCTTTTGCCTTTAGTATAGTAACAAAATCAAGTGTTAATATTTTCTATTGTTTTTAATACCTATGTATGTTGTTACAGATGGGTATTTGTATATTCTATACTCTAGAAGTTTTTAGAATAAAAACAAGGAAAAGGCGGCTTCCTTATCACTCTTATGGAACAGCAAAAGCATGGATTAAATGGTTGCAAAGTCATGGAGCTCGATTTCGAGATAACTTTTAGAATACACTTAAAATTTTATGTAATTTTGATAAAGAAAAAATGAATTTGTTATAACAAAATCTTAATTATTCGACATTTATAAATTGGCTAACTGATAATTTACATAAACACAAAAAACATTTTAAGGGCTGGCGTATGGCCGATTCTGGGATCCTCCTGGCTGCGGTTCCTCCTCGTGCTGCACCTCTCTGGCTGCCTGGAGGTCATTGGGTCCCGACTGCTGGTCATCCACAATTTGAGACGGCGAGTAGACCTTCTCTTCGGTCACCAGGAGACTGTTCACGGATATCGAGGTGATCAGCGTGGAGTTGAGCTTGATGGCATACTTGCCCACCCGTCCGCCCCTTTCGCTGGCCACCGTGTCCGTGCGCAAGTAGTTGGCCCCCCTGGCGGTGATCACGCACAGATCGATGTTCGATCCGGAGCCCAGGTCGTTGAAGACCCCGGCCAAGATTGCCTCACGGACCAGCTGCTTGCCCTCCTCATACCCGAGATCCGGACGCCAGGCGTGCTGCAGCCCATGGGAACGTCATAGGAGCCGCACGGATAGATGCAGTAGATCTGCGGCCCCCAGTAACAAGGCGGCACCGATGTGGCCCTGGTAGCGGAACAGGGTGCGGCGGAGGAGCATGCTGGCGCAGACCACCGGCATCACCGAACGCCCAGGGTTCAGGCTGTGCATGTCCAGCTTCGCGGAGGTCATCACAGTCATCATCTCAGTGTCGGCGGCAGTACCAGCGCAACAGCAGCTGTTCCAAGAAATAGAAATAGAATTAGAATTAGAAATAAAAGCTGACTTAATCAAGGCACTCACTAAATGTGGTTCTGCAGGTAGTGGATCTTGGAGCAGTTCTTATCGGAGACAATGGGGCCTTCGTTGGCCCGGGAATCGGTACCATAGAATCCATAGTGGCAAATTTCTTACCAATATGATTTTTTTGGTTTATTTACTCTGCCTCAACAGCTATAAAAAGAGCAGCCTCCTCAATGAATTCCACAGTATAACTCAAGTAACCTCAAGTGAAATCGCCAATTCGTCAAGTGAAATTGCACATAATTCCAGCTGGCCACCGAAGGTATCTCGTCACTTGAAGAGTAAAAAATTATAAAAATACTCAAAGGTTACAAGGTTATCAAGGGTGTGAATGAAAAATTTGGCGTATCTGACGTATCTGACATCTCTGAGTGAAACAGAGCGAGGAGGCTGCACTTTTTATATGTAGGTGTAGGGGCTGAATTAATAGACCAATTAACCTTGAAAATGGAATTGATAAGAAAGTTCCCACCGAATATTTGTTGCGATAATAAAAGTTTCATGCCAATTATTATTAATCTTAATGTCAAAAGATTTCTTGGAAAAAAATAAACACAAACATATACATACTATATGTCAAATGCTTTACTGTCTTTTTATAACACTTCCAATAATTATCAAAATTTTATCCTGATTTCATATATATATTCCCTCCACCATCTCACAACTCAAAGCCAGTCCGCGGATATTCCCGGTATGCGTTCGGGCTTCAACTTCGTAAACTGCCGGCGGTGAGCTGTTCCAATCCCTTTGGAAACCATTCCTTGAATCCTTACTCATTCCTCTCTAGAAACGCGGAGCTTCTTGCCCAGGGATACCAGCCGCCGAAGGCTGTGCGCACTGGCACATCCATTGTGGGTCTCATTTACCGGGACGGCGTTATTCTGGGTGCCGATACCCGGGCCACCGATGGCCCCATTGCCTCCGATAAGAACTGCTCCAAGATCCACTACCTGCAGAACCACATTTAGTGAGTGTGTTAATTAGCTCAGCTTTTATTTCTAATCTACGTATTTCGTGGAACAGCTGCTGTGGCGCTGGCACTGCCGCCGACACTGAGATGATGACTGTGATGACCTCCGCGGAGCTGGAAATGCACAGCCTGAACTCTGGGCGCTCGGTGGTGCCGGTGGTCTGCGCCAGCATGCTCCCAAGAATGCAAGAATGCGTTTTTCATCGTCCCATAGGAATGATAATAATAATCCTGATATATACGTTTATTTAGTCTGTTTTAGATCAATGGATGTGACTTACCTCATCATACTGCTTCCCTGTCACCCATTGACATCCTGTGCAGAGTAGGAAAACCAAAAAAATGGAAAAACCTTTCATTCCGAACATCTCACTTTGAGTTGCAATACAAAAATGATTACCGGGTCCGATGTTCGATTGAACTTAGCACTCAGTAAATGCTTACATCAGCTTTATATATACATAAGAGTGATAAGGAAGCCGCCATTTCCTTGTTTTTATTCTAGAAACTTAAAAAGTAATTAAATATACAACTACCCATCTGTAACAACATACATATTAAGGTATTAAGCCTTATTGTCAATTGAAAAAGTAAATACTTGATTTTGTTGCTATAATAAAGGCAAAAGCATTAAATAATTGATTTTCACGATAATTACAAATGCTCTTTATATATTTTGCTCTTGAGGCTCAGTGCATTTTTTAATAAGTCAATGGAGCTTTAAATATAAACGATAAGGGAGTTCCCAGTTTTGTTCTCATTCTAAACAGAGAGTTCTAGAGTTGTATAAATACTCGTAGGTTGCAGGGGTATCATAACTTAGTGCCAACTGAACCCCCGCATAACATTGCTAAATTTGTAACAATCTGATGTAGTTTTAAAGTTCGTCTGATTTTATTGGTACATAACTCGAAAAAACATAATTAATTTCCATAATTCATACAAATTCTTATACAGACATTTATTTTTTTTTATAGGCTCAGTCTTGGGCCTTCCACGTTCCTTCTTATGGTCCCGACTGGCATTTTATTTACGATACCCATATGGCATTGTTTCAAATGGTCCAATAACATCTGAAATAATTCCAAATATGTTTGGAGTTTTTAATACATACATTTTTCCGATATTTCAAATAAATAAAACAAACCTGGCAATGGCCAGCGACGAATTGGAGGCACAGGCGTTGGAGGGTGTTTTGGGGGAAAGCATCCATAAATATCCCATTCGTAATCACACTGTAATGGTCCGAAAAGTGTTAGGTGCTTTGCGGGCATAAAATTTATTTTTGATTTGTTTAATTATATTTAAATGACTAACGTTTGTATTTCTATAAACCAATTGAAATAAATTTAAAAAAAAAATATTTAAATGACTTGCCGGTGGATAACCAGAAATTAATTGAAATCCTGTCCAAACAAGTAGCACAACAAGTATATAAAAGTTTCTCATTCTGGCGATTTTACTTGAGTTGATTTAGGTTGTACTGTGGAATTGAGTGAGGAAGCTGCTCTTTATATAGCTCTTGAGGCTGAGTAAATAAACCAAAAAATTATATTGATAAGAAAACCGCCATTTTGGGTTCTATGCCCTCCGCTTGCAGAGTATGTTTTTGCGATAAGAGAGGCGATCTGAAAAACAAATATAAATTAATTAATTAATATAATATAATTAATATTTCTTGAATAAATAAGTAAACCCAAAAACATATATCGAAGGCTTTTCTGTCCTTTAAACGACTCACAGTACTGTCAACAATTTTCCAACCTCTCATCCAGGTAACAGATATTTTGCACATAATTCCATCTGGCTGTGACTGGGTGCCGATACCTAGGCCATTTTATTGGTAAACAATTCAATAAGTTTGAAATTATGTTCACAAGTGTTATTAATGGTTGTATATTTTTATTTCGAAATCTGTAGTTAACATCTCACCCAAATGTTTTATATTCTGACCCCTTCAATTGAGTAGTTGAATGACACAAAGCGAAGAATCTCCTTTTCATATATGTAGCTGTAGAGGCTGTGTTGGTAAACCTTGAAAATGGGATTGATAAGAAAGTTCCCACCTTTGTCTTTGTGTCATGCGCCTGCCGAATATGTGTTGCGATAAGAGAGGAATTCCAAGAAGTCTATCACTTTCGGACACAAGTCAAAGCTTCATGCCAATTATTATTTTTAATCTTATTAGTCAAATTTTTTCTTGAAATAATGTAAACACAAACATATACATATATACATATACATGTCAAATGTTGTACTGTCTTTTCACAACACTTCTAACAATTATCACAAATATTTAATCCTTATTTCATATATATATTCCCGTCATGCCCCACCGTCTCCCAACTTAAAGCCAGTCCGCGGATATTCCCGGTGTGCGTTCCGGCTTCAACTTCGTAAACTGCTGGCGGTAAGGTGATCTAATCTCTTTAGAAACATTGCTACATTGCTACCATCGCTACAACCAATCCCTACTCACTCCTCTCTGGAATCAAGGAGCTACTTGCCCAGGGATACCAGCCGCCGAAGACTGTGCGCACTGGCACATCCCTTGTGGGTCCGAAGGCCCCAATTTCCCCGATAAGAACGGCTTAAAGCTCCACAATTAGGGACACAGTGGCTTGCCCTCAAAATGTTTATTGTCTTCATTAAAAATTAAAATTACCTTTATGCCAATAATGTTAGCAAAGCTTTATATATATGTATATATTTTTAACAACAAATAATACGTTTTCAGATCAATATAGAATAATAATGCCATCTAAAAGTTGTCTGGAGGTGTTAAAAATTCTCGAGCTCATTTGTTTTGCATAGCCAGGGTCTTGGTTTTGGTTTTGCAACATGAGACAGAAATATGTTCTTTATATTCGGGTGGGTCTAAGTAAACGCGTACATGAGTCAAAGGATCTCGAAAAATAAGACTGGTATTATTATTAAGAATAAGTATTTTAGTAAAATAATACGAATTTTCCTATATAGAAATTCATTGAGAATTGCGATATTATCCAACTTCATGATGAATCATTCGATTCTCGAAACACTGATTAAGTAAATGTTCATTTATTATTTACATCTATGTATACTGTACAACAGGACTAATCTACGTACTCCTAGGTAATGCTTAAGTTAGTGGATTGGCAGGGACTACGGACTGAGGACCTCGTCCTGCTCACACATTGATGACCAGTGCCGTGGATCGGTACTTTCTCTTGGGCTTGAGCAGCGGCTTGGACTTGGGCGGTCGGTGGAGCTCTACGCTGGGTGGACGTCGTCGGGATCGAGATCCTTTTGGTGGATGAGGTGGATGATCTAGGTACTTGCCACGCAGCGGTCCGGCGCCGGAAAAATTTGGCGGAAAGGCCTCAAAGTCCTCGATCTCTAGGTCGGGACGCGTCTCCAGCTCGTGCTCCTGGGCCTGCGCCTTGAGGAACTTCTTCAGCTTGGGGTTGTTCAGCAGCTGTACCTTAATAGCCTCGTCCAGGAGCTTCTGTTGGTCCTCCAGGTAGGCCTCGATCTGCTTCTTGGAGGCCACATTCTTGTAGCGATCGTGGCTCTTAGGTCGCGGCACTGGAACCACCTCGTAGTCGTCGTGATCCGCCTCATAGACACTATACGAGTTGCTGCTGGAGGCGGCTGTGGCCTTTGGCGGGGGCACTAAATGAAAGGGATCCATTTCTGCATCGTACTGGATGGGATTCCACTTGGAGTGCTTTGGTGGAGGACCCACATCCTCTCCGGATGCGGAACCTATGTGAACATCTGAGCCATAGCCCGTGGCCTTGTAGGGGATCGCTGTCACATACTTGGGCTGCTTAGGGTATCCGGATCCCGAGCTACTCGTTTTCTTGGGCACTGTGATGGGATGTTGGACGCGGATCTGGGTGCCAATGGAGTATTCCCGGCTGTCCTGCACGGAAGACTCTGCGGAGTACTCGGCGGAGTTGTAGCGCTCGCCGGAATAGTCATCCTCTTCTTGCTGGAAAAAAAGAGTTTGGTAAGTTCAGTTCTTCCAATAGTTACTTTATATTTCACCAGCTATTTGCCATAACTCACCGATCCGTAGGGCCTGTAGTGGCTTTTCTTGGGATACTTTTTGCTGACAGGCCGATGTTTGCTCTCGTTTGTCTGCAGATCGGAACGCAGGTACCCGGCGGGTCCAAGTCTCACAGGTCCAGGCAGGGAACTCGACGAACCATGTCCATGTCCCGCTCCCGGAGCCAAAGCACTGAAGTAACTCCTGCGGTAGTAAGATCTCGGAGGTCTCAGCCCGGAGGAGGCTGTGACCAGAAGCATGGCAGCAGCCCAGAACTGAGAACCAGAGGTTACAATCCAGATTAAATGTGAGCTCAGGTGTGTAAATCCAGGTGTCAAGAGCAGCTTACATTGCAGCAAATTCGCATTTCGAGTGCAGAGTCGTGTCGGGTTTTCCTAAGCTCCTATTCAAATCCTATTCACTCTTCAGTCACATCAACCACCAGCGTGGCCCCAACGAAACTGAAAGTTCGGCCAACGGACGCAACAGTTTTATGCCAGCTTCCTCGAGCCAAAGCCAAAGCCAGAGCCGCAACATGTTTTGCAATCGCCAAAGCAATCGCAATTGAAACCTGCCAGGTGAGCCGCCGCCAGTATCCACCGCCGCCAGTGGCCACCAGATTGAAATCTCCGCTTTTACGCATGGACTTGCCACTGAGATTCAACTACAGTTCACAACTCGAGGCTGGGGGAGAAACGAAACTCAAATTGAAACTGAAACTGAGGCATCATTTGCATTTCCAGTAGGAAATAGAGCGCATGCGCCGGGGTATGGGGTCTTGAATAAAATGTTTCTTTATGGCCGTAATTACGCATAACGATGGCCATTTGCTACTCCGTGACTGTAAATGGGCTGTGGGGATTTTGCTTTTGTGACTTAATAAGAAAGTAAGCAAATTGAACACACGAAAAGTGCAATTATAGGTAGTGGAAATATGCAAAAATGTATGCCTTTTATGGTTGGTGTGATGTTGATTACTTTGTATTGTAATTGTTGTACAAATTAAATCAAATTAAATGAAAAAGAAATAATTATAAAATGTGCTTAGTATAGAAATCGTCTCTTTCTCCTCTTTCTGGCATTTTATTTAGTAAACTTTAAACCAAAATTTTAGATACTATTTTTTATGGCTAAAAAAATAGAATATAAACACAACAATTATTTAAAGAAAAAGATTGAAAAGTTGGCAAAGCTTAAAAGAGTTTTTAAATTGTTAATTATTCAATCGAAGAGCTCAAATCACAAAATCCCAAAAATCACATTAAAATTTTCCTCTCTTTTCTCCCACTTTCCCACTATTTTATTTCTTTCTCCAGCTTAGCCATTGTTTAGCCGCCTCCGGCGAGTCATCCACCCACTCTTGAGGGGCAGAAGAGACGCCTTATCGAATCGCTTGAATTGAAAACGATCTGCAAACGGGTTTCCACGGCGCATTAGCCATTCCGATCAGTTACCCAATAAACGCTTGCCGCTTTAGGCCCGAAGTTCAGGTTCAGCGGGGGCCACCGCCAGTGAGCCAGGAAATGTTAGCCCAGCTGGCTTCGCTTTTTGGCCTTTTTTGCCGGCAAGCTTGGACTACTTTCTATGTGGCCAGGATGCGCGATAGTAATGCGGAAGATGTATACCATACGGAGGCAGTTTGTCTTGTCTGTGGAAGCTGGGGAAGTGGAAATAGAAATGGCAATGGATGTGGACGTGGACGTGGATGTCGATTTGGACAGGGGGAACAGGGAGTTGCATAACATTTCACCACGCTTCATTTGCACAATTATTTTGCACTCTTATCCTGTCCGCATGTGTCTCGCTTTTCAGTTTTCTTTTTTATTTACGTTTTTTGCAGCTTGTTTTTTCGCTGTTCCCATGGCAGATGGAGATTGCTGGCAATTAAAGCGATGCTTTAATTAAATTCCCGTCTAAATTGAAGCCTTGGAAGTGCATGATTGCTGGACAAGCGGACAATGGGTGGTTGGCCCCCACTCCCACTTTCCACAGCCAAGGTCAAGCTCAAGTTCAACACGCGTGACAATTGTGGCAAAGTGGCCGTTGCAATTGTTGCAACTTTTGCTTAATTTCCCGCTTCCTTGTGAGCGAATCGAGTTGCAATCAGCTGGAGTTTCCGCTGGGTCTTGACAATGCCACCAAACGGATTTCGCTTTTTTCGGCCAACCTGCTGAGAGCTCTTTTTGTGAAAGGAGTTGCGGCTGGGGCAGGGACCTGCAAATGGGTTTCGGAATTTTGGGCATGGCCAGGTGAGCTGCCCAGAGCAATGACTTAATGGCTAGCTTCCAAATTGGCGCGAATTCAAATGATCCCATAAAGCAAGGCGGCACGAAAGGGTGCCGTAAATAACCATAGGTTTGTTTCGGTTTATTAAAGGGGCCACTGTCCGATTTGGATTCAGATTAAATCGGACTTGGAGTGTAGGCCAATTTAATATTATCGCCAAATTGAATACTATTGAGGATCTAATGACTTTTGGTCCAAGGAATGCCTACACCTGCAGCTATTTGAAGTAAGTGGCCATGGGAAATAGTGTTTTATGTTGGCTTTCTAAAAAAAAAGTATATAAAAAGGCAGTATTACAATTTTTTTTGAAAGTTAAGCTTCAATGATCAACATGTGTAATATTTTTCTAAGTATTTTATGATTTTTTATTTTACCTTTAATATTTGAATGTTCCATAAATTTATTAGGCAGTAAATCATTTAATTTATTGTTACTTTTCCTTTTTTCTTTTCATTTAAACTGTATAGAAGTTGATTGCCTTTTTATACCCTTGCAGGGTATATTAGTTTCAGTCAAAAGTTTGCAACGCAGTGAAGGAGGCATCTCCGACCCTATAAAGTATATATGTATATCATATAGCTGCCATGGAAACAATCGGAAAAATCTACGAAAAAAAATTATAACTTTGTCAGTTTTAAACCAATTTTCACCAAATTTGATATTTGCCCATTTAGTATTATTTACGAATTTCGGTTTTAATTTCATGAAAATCGGCTGACTATATTCTAAGCTACCATAGGAACAATCAGGAAAATAAAAGAAAAAATCATAACTTTGTCAGATTTCAACATATTTTCACCAAATTTGATATTTAGCCATATTTTAGTATTTCTAAATTTTGATTTTAATTTCATGAAAATCGGCTGACTATATCCTATAGCTTCCATAGGAACCATAAGGAAAATAAAAAAAACCATAGCTTAGCCGTGTTTCAAACCATTGCCATCAAATTTGAGATTTGGCAACAAATTATTATTTCAGAATTTCGTTTTTAATTTTTTGTTTAAACTCTGCAAGGTTATACAAACTTCGGTGAGCCGATATATATTTTAGTTTAATAAAAAAAAAGTAAGTTAAACCATAAACACCCTTCGCCATAATTGAATGATTCCCAATTCAAAGTTCATTTGGTTATATGTAAAATCAGTTTATTAGCATATCTCTATTATAATAATTATAGATTATTCTGCGTTGGCTTAAAATGCTAAATTAATACATGTTCGGGTTGCACAACAATAGCAACAAAGGCAGCCAGACGGCTCACAAATTAGTCAAGATCAAGGTTTGTTTATGTGCATATACATATATATATATTCAACGAATGCCGCCGATTCATACGATCGTGGGTGAAGTCAAAGTTGGGCAGATGATCGTAAAAATAAAAGCCAACAAAGTTGTGGCTGTTTTTGCCTCCGCGCTGCGTCTTCAGTCGCAGCTGTTGCTTTCAATTAACTTTTGCAGGTTTTCTGGTGTCAACTTTAGTGCACAGGGAAAAGTATAAAAAAATCTTATTCAGCCATAATTTTTATATATTTTTATACTCAATTTTAAAGCACTTTTTGAATTTATCTTTTAATTTAACACATATTAACACACCATAAAATGTCAACTTAATTAACAAGAAATTGTTTGTAATTTTTACAAAGAAAATCTGAAGCAATGACAGAAAATATTATTTAATGTAACTTGATGTTAAAGATTTCTTCTATGATTTAAAAAGTATTTAAAAAATTATAAACGATAGCCATAGGTCAGACTCTAATATGGCGTTTATCGAGTTGAAATTTTGATAAATTTTTGATTAATAAATTTAAGTTTTATAAAATCAATTTGGTTTCTATAAAATTCTGGACTATTTTTCGGGATACTTGACCTATTTCCTAATGCAACAATATTCAGTATCCAACGACTTTCTGTGATATTTCTCCCTGTGCACCTGCAGGCTGATTAAACACGCAATTCCCAGCAGAATGGATTGAGACTCAATCTGGGAGACCCACGCTGATCCGCTGCCCCGCAGAGCTGCGCTGCGCTGACTGTGCTGCCGGCGTACCGCCCACCATGAGAGCGTCGCCGCTGAAGCAGAGGCTGCTGCGCAGGTGCTTGCGGGGATCGGCGGCAGTGGGTGGAGCGGAGGGAGCCTCATCCAGCATGTGTGTTGCTGCCGCCGGGCTCTCGGTTAATTTTGGCAAGATTTTCCTACCGCTGGCTTGGTGGTAGTTATTATTGTTATTTAATGGCTTCGCCCGACTAGTTTCCATAAATGAACGCGACTGCTGCTGACGCTGCTGGAACTGTTGATCTGGCTGCTGATGGCGACTTCCGGTGGGCATATTTGGCTGCTGACGAGGGCGACTTTCGTAGAGGGCTTCCGGAATCGAATCGACTTGTGGATCCTCGTAGTAGGCATACTCCGCCGCCTCCTCGTTGTAGGTCACATGCTTCTTGGGCAGACCAGGACTTCGCGTCAACTGCAATCGCCGCACGCGGTTGTCTAGAAAATCCAACGAGTCCTGATCCTGCAGGGATGCCGGATGATGCTTCAGTATCTTCTTGGGCATGGGCAGTGGTCGTGGCCTTGGTCGCCATTCGGGACTGTCGTTCAGGGGCTTCTTGGTCACCTTCGGTTCCAGTTCCACACTGAAACTGCGCACATTCCGCTTGACCTGAAGCTTGGGGCTGTTCTTGGAATTGAGTTCCACCTCGCGCTTGTCGTTCAAGTCCATCTGGGGTCTCCGCACATTGTTCTGGGTGGCATTGTCGGCCTCGTTCACATAGTCGTAGAACTGGATCTTGGAGCTGTAGGCCTGCTGGCGACGACTGGCAGTGGCGTCCACCATGGATTTGTCCTCCATCCGTTCCTCACGCGGTTTCGCGACTTCGGTGAGCTTGGGTGTCAGCTCCCGACGCATGCCCCTTCGCAGGCCAGGAGCGGGATTTGACTGCAGATTGTCGTAGAACTGAATGGAGGAGCTGGCAAATTCCTTGTGAAACATCCGTCGCGTATCCACCTCGGTGGGAGACGGATCTTGAATGGAGGAGCGCCGCTCTAGCGGCCGCTCCACAGCCAACTGCTGGCTGTTCCTTCTTTTCACCCGATTATCCACCGCTGAATCCGCTCGTGAGTCATCCGGCCAGAAGAAATGCGACTCCTGGCGATTGCACACCTTCACAGCCTGACGCTCCACCATTTTGGGCGGCAGACCCGTGTAGAACTTGCCGTTCAGCATGATGGCTGCTGGTCAACCCGACCGAACGACGACTGATCCGAAAACCGACTGACACACAAAGAATCCAGCGGAGGCCGAGAGCCAAGCCGCCAGAGATGTTGGCGGCACCCTGAGCGCTGTCATTTGTCGTAGGCGTCGAGTTTGCCTTTGAGTTCGCAGTCGAGTTTGAGTTTGCTCAGGTGATCAGCGATCCGAGGGGCCCAGACTAATTTGCGATTCTTGCGCAAAAAAATAAATAACAACATAAGAATGAGAAGCTGTGAGTTTTCCAACTTAAAGATACTCTAATAAAAGTTAAAATTGAAGGAACTAAAGGTTTTCTAATTATTTAGAACATTTTTCAGTTGAAAGTTGAAAAGATTTCATATAAATTCCGTTTAATTTTCCAATAAAATTCTCTTTAAAATTAAAAATATTTTCTTTTTTATATCTTACAAGTATCAAATATCTTTGAAATTTGTCTATACCCTTTGGCTAACTCAACGAATGACTTGTATTATTAGCAAACGAACGCAAACAGCATTCGGGGCAGAAATTTATTTGCTGCCAGTGCAGCGTCGACGCAGACTGCGACTGCGACTGAGACTGCGACGAGTTTCCATCTAAGGTCAAATCGCGGCGTTTTTCACTTTTGGAACGAAAAGCTGCTTCTCGTGAGCTCAGCGTTTGACCAAATGTTTTGGTTTTTCTGCTTCGCTTTTGGCCAGTCTTTTTTTTTTTTTTTTTTTGCCAAAAGCGAGAATGCCGCCAAAGTTGGCCAGTCGAGAATAAGAAACGTCAACAGCTGCCAATTATGAGGTGCTTTAATGGCTTCTATGCGTAACTTGGCCAGAAGTGAGTGTAGTGGCACTCAATTGATGCTCAGTAGGGGCCACATTGCGTATACGTAATATTGCATGATTTCATGAGGGAGAAGAATATATTTCAAACTTAGCTTTGAAATATACCCATAAAAATATAGGAAAAAACAATAAATACAACTTCTTAAAGGCTTTTTATTATTATTTAATTTATACAAAACAATTTACATAAAAGCACCAAACTCATAAGTATTAATAATTCAATTAATAACAATTCAAAGCGTAAGGAAAATTTGTAAATTAATCTTTATTTAAGAATATCAACCTTAATGTATCCCAATGAATATTTTATTTACAATTAAATACAAATAAATTAACTAATAACATTTAATAAAATACATAATAAATATATTTAACAAACAAAATAGAATGAATTATTATATTACAAAGTAAACTTTATTAATAATGCTTTAAAAATAAACAAAACAATCATAAATCCATAAAAATATTCATCCCTTATAACGATTAAAAATTTCTTGAATTTTATTTAATTAAATTAAATTTATTTTCGCTTGATCTTTACATGGTTTGCCATTGGAATCGATTGGGGGAGTTGTGTTGGGAGCTTTGCTGATGGACACTACTACTGCTACTTGTTTGGTTTTCATTTTCATCTCATTTTCATTTCATTTTCATTATCGTTTTCTCTCGCCGAGCTTAGTAGAAGACGTAATTGGAGTACGTAATTAGCTTAATGTACAAACAATGCCATAGAAACACATACATACAATATACACGCGGTCTGAGTAAGGGGTTCACTAGTTGCTGGGTCTGATCTGGAGCTGCATCGAAATGATATATCTATATATCTCAGTGTGGCTGTTTTTAGTAAGTAGCTGGGGTTAGTACACGGAACTACAAATCTGCGGGGGATATGTTAGGTTGCTTAGACTACATTTGATTCAACTGACTGACACTGGGGCTCTATGCGTATAAACTGACATTTACAAATTCCTTTGCCGGGTAGTAGTAGTGTTTGGTCGCTGCTCACAAAGGGTACTCAATCAGTGGGTACTCCCTAACCAAAACACTACTGGGTAGTGCGTTTAAACATATACTTGGATTCGCTCTTGGCTGCTTAAGACTCTATTTACAATTTGTATTTATATGTATAGCTGGGAGCATTTAGCCTTTCTCCCTGACTTGGCTTACTGTTGTTGCTGCTGCTGCTGTGGCTGTTGTTGCTGCTGCTGCTGCTGCTGCTGTTGGGGGGGCAGGAGTTGCATGGGCGACATCACTATTATGTTGGTGGCTCCACTGGCGGCCTGGCCGTATTCCAGTGGCTTCTGCATCGCATCCACATCCAGATCAGGGGCCCGGGTAATCACACAGTACTGGTTCCCATTATATGTAACGATGGGCATCCCGGCATGTTGCATGTTGCCGGCGTGCTCGGTCAGCTGGGCCTGCATGTAGGTGGCAGCCGTGGGGGAGTTGGCGATGATGTGCGACACCGGCACCGCCACCTGGATACGTGGGGAGAGGGGAGACACGAGGGAAGGGTGACAGAATACAGAATACGGAATTACAGTAGAGCTACATGGGTCAAGGTGTTCAATGTTGCTGTTGGCTGTTTGCTGTTGGTGTTGCTGTTCTGTTCTGTTGATGTTCTGGTGGTTAATAGGTAGTTACTTCTTGGCCCGGCTGCTGGCTGCTGTGGTTGCTAATACTATTGTTATTGTACATAGGCGCACTGGTCTGTTGCTGTTGTTGCTGCTGCTGGAGATTTTGCAAGTGCTTTCTGGCTGCCTTCTTCCCGTGTGCCACGTGTTGCTGCTGCTGCTGCTGCTGTTGCTGTTGTTGCTGCTGCTGATGCGACTGTTGTTGTTGCTGCTGATGGCTGGCATTGAGTATCATCTGATTTTGTATGATTATCTTCTGCTTGCGTGCTTGGGCCTCCATTTGTATCTGGTTCTGGTTGGCGTCCATCTGGTAGCTGCGATTACTGTTGCCGGCCTTAGCAATGACTCCTGCCGCCGCCGCCACTGCTGCTGGTTTTGTTGACTCTACGACTAGCCGTTCCGGCTGTCAATACTAGACCATGAAATAAAGCAAGAGAACAAGAATTAAATCCACTCCATGGCACTGCAAAGATATCCGCCTGGTTCCGTGCTGCCAGGAGGCTCTACCGACATCTTCTCACCTCCAGATGACTCTTGGCATGAATGGACCACTCGTCCCGACTCGAGAACATCCGGCCGCACAGCTCACAGGTCCAGGAGAGCTGCTGCTGGTGGTGAGGGATGATGATCCCGGGAATGGCCGCCGGCGCCCCTTGGGCGGACTGCACAATAATGTTCTGGGCGGCCACCTGCACGGCCTGCTGCTGCAGCTGCAGTTCCAGGCTCTGCTTGTTGTCCTCCGGCGGCGGATCAGGTTGCTCCTTCTTCTTCACCATATTGTTCAGCCGCTTGCCCAGCGGAGCAATATTCGTGGGTGTCACGTGTTTGAACTTATTCATATGGATCACCAGCTTATCGCGGCGGGCAAAGGCCTTATTGCACACCTGCAACATGAAACAGAATCGAAAGGGAATTGGTTAGAGATTGGGACACACCAAAGATGGCCGAAGGGGCCACCAGGGGCTCGAGGGCAGCTTATACTTCACAAATATAGGGCTTCTCGCCGGTATGGATGCGCATGTGGATGGTCAGCTTGTCCTTGCGGGCGAGTCCTTTGCCGCATACCGTGCACTCGAATGCCTTGTTGGTGGCTGGACAAAACAAAAACCATAATAAAAACTCATTGATGACTTCTATCGATGGATAAAATATAGAATATTTATTAAAATAAACTCACACTTTGAGGGATTGGTTTTGCGCACCCCCGAGGAGGCCTGCTGCACCTGTTGCAGCGCCTTCAGCCGGCTGGCGGGATGCATCGAGCCTCCCTCAACGTATGGCTCTGTGAAGGGAATGAGGTTCGGCTTGGGTATATTGTAGGTGAGCTGCTCGGCCGCCGACCAGGTGCCGAGGCTCTGCAGCACCCGGACGCCGCCCTCGAAGCCCATGCCGTCGTCGGGAACGGTGAAGGTGCTCTCACCGGCTGCCGCCGCTGCTGCTGCGCTCGAGGAACTGATCTGCGGCACTTTAATGGTGGCCGCGTAGTGTTGTTGCTGCTGTTGTTGTTGCTGTTGCTGCTGCTGCTGTTGTTGCTGCTGCTGCTGCTGTTGCTGCTGCTGCATGTTGCCATTATTCTGTTGGTTATTATTGTTGTTGGCCGTGGTGGGGGAGCCCTGTTGCTGGGAGGATTGCTGCTGCTTGAACTGAATGGCCGCCTGGGCCATTTGCTGCTGCACAGCCATATGGGCCTCGAGATATGCGTTCTTCTGGGCCACCGTCATCTTGTCCATGTTAACGGCGCCGCTCTGTGGGAAGAGGAAAGGGGAAAGGGGTGAAGTCAAAGGGATTTATATGGAATGAAACAGAGTTTTAGTTGGAATTCAAGGGGAAGTGATACCCCCTAAAGGCTAGGAGTTGTGCATTTTCTACAATTCAACTTTGAAGCGATTTAAAATCTCTTTTTAAAATGGTTTAAATATCATGTTACTCCCTTAAGGAAGGATTTTCTGATTTACTTAGATCCTACTTACATAATATAGTTCCATAGTTGTACTTTTGATATTCACGATAGTTGGGTTTTACTAGGGCATAGCACAATTTTCAGCGAAAAATCTGTATAAATCAGGAGCACGACAGATAAGATAAATCACAGCTCTGAATGGTTATCAAAGAACTTTCTACTTAGTTGTTTAGTCATGTTGCCGGCTCGAGGTCAAGTTTAAAGCATAGAAAAGCAAGCAGGGAATGCCAATTAATCCTTAAAAAGATCAAGTTCTTTTATCAATTTTCTTTAAAGATTTTCCATTAATTATTAACAATTAGATCTCTATCAGTGCAAGGGTATTTAAGTCACCGTCTTCTCCCTTTGGCTGCCCTGTGCCATTCCCATTGTGTTCCCGGAACCCAAGCAATGCCACCCCTAACAAACGAGCGCTGGAACTGTGGGGGAGTGTTCTACGTATGTGCCCTGTGTGTGTGTGTTGGCGAGTGTTGCGAAATTTCGTCGACGTCAGCGTCAACGCTGGCCGAGGCAGAGCCCAGAGGCATCCACCCCCCTTTCGGGAAAAGCACTCGACTCTCGGACACGGGACTCGACTCAGTGCGGCCTGCCCTTGCGCAAAAATTTGTGACTTGAGCTTTTGGCCGCTGTTGAAGGCGAAGCCCAAGCCGAAGCCATCCCCCTTTTTGCGGGCGTAGGGTTGCCACCCCCTTGTGGTTGTGTGTGTATGCCGGCCGCTTCTTCCTCTTCCGCTTATACGGGCTTCCTCTTCCTCTATCGCCTCTTGCCCCGCGACCGTTGCCTTTTCTGGACTTGAGGTTTGAGGCTTTTCCGTGTCTGCCCGGATTTATTTTTAAGCGCGCTATATTTAACGCACAATTTGGGCTTTTCTTCACTATTTTTGGTCAGCACTTTGGGGGTACACTTTTCACACACGATTTCTTTTTGCTTTTTTAGCACTTTTTGGCACTTCCTTGAACCACCACCCCCCCTGGGCTTTTTTTTTTCAATATATCTCTTGGCCATTGACATTTGCTTGCGCCCTTTTCACTGCCATTTGGTGGGCTATCACCGTGTTTTTCCCGAGTCTTTTCCAACGTTTTAACTGGCGCTGCCGCTTACCACACTTGAAAATCAATACGAAATGGCCGCTGACTGCTGACTCCGCTCCGCTTTTCCGATTTTCCGCTTTTCCTCGACGCGAATTCAGTGGAAATGCTGAGCCGCCAAGGATTCGCCGTCGTCTACTTCCCAGCGCCTATTGTTTGTGTATGTATTGCGAAACCGATTCAATTCTCTTTCAGTTCTGTTCAGTTCCGACTCGACGTCGACCGCGGCAGCGACTGCTACGCCGGCTGCGCAGTCGCTGGCGAAAGCTTCGGCGTCTATTATTTTGAGTAATTATTTGTTATTTTCAGAAGAACCCCGCGCCCAGGACGCAGGACGTTGGCAGGACGTTGGCAATAATGCAAAAAAACAACAACAACAACAAAAAACGCGGAAGAAAAGCCGAAGAAATCTGAGATATGGGTAGGAGGACGGGTGGGTGGTAAGCAGCCCATAGAAAGCGTTGCATAGCGCACGGCGTCCGGAGAGCTTTGGCTCTCACCTTCATCCCTCCCACTGCCACCGATCCTGGGGGTGGTTGCTGGGAGCGATGGAACGGCCTGGCATTGAAACATGCGGCCGCAACAACAACTTTTCGCAATCTCAATTGCTGAGGTGGCGGCTTATAGGGCCACAGTGGGTTGGGAGTCAGTGAAATGTAGCAAAAGATAGATAGATCGATAGATAGATAGATAGATAGATAGATAGATAGATAGATAGATAGATAGATAGATAGATAGATAGATAGATAGAAAAAGATAGATAGAAAGATAGATAGATGAAGAGAAAGATCGATAGATAGAAGATAGATAGATAGATAATCAGATAGATAAATAGATAAATAGATAACTATATATATAGACTATATAGGTAGATAGACAGATAGATAGATATATAAGCAGATAGATAAAATCTGTTCTGGATTAAAAACTTTTTTTGGCATCATAAAATGGATTTAAAATATTTTATTTATTAAAAATGCATTTTAATATTTTCATTCATATAAATTTATTTAAACAGTCAAGACATAACAAAGCATTATTAAAATAATTCGTGTGTTTATTGTTGATTAAAAAATGTAGACATAATAAGCGATAAACTACTACAAATATTATCAAATATACCAGGCAAAACAAAGAACTTAAAATTTGGTAAATAATTAAATTAATTAAATAACATTTAAGGTATTTAAAACCCAATTTTTTATACATTTTTTCCTTTCATGCCACTGTGCAGAGCTAAGGCATTCGTTAGCTTAGCCTAGTTCGGGACAATCACCTGCGTCAGGTGGGCGTACCCATGTCCTGCAAGGCGGAACTAAACTGAACCTCCACTTAATATTTGTTTTGCTGGCAGATATGAAGCCTATCCGGCTAATAAGCATACACGACGTATACTTTATTTTGGATTATACAAAAATATTCCTCAAAACTCGGTTAAAGTAACTTAAACTGAAATTAAAGTTTTTCTCCTGTATAAGTTCAAGTTTAAGAATTATTAAAGTATTTTAATAACAATAAACAGCAATTATTATTTAATTAAATATAATTTTTCTCTTTAAATACTCCAACAACTCCCCAATCAAAGGCTAAACAAATAAAATTTGCAAATCTGTAGGAGTTCCTTAATATCCCCATAATTGGCTTAATTGCAACCACTTTGCATGGCTAAAAAGTGGGCCAAATGCAAGGCTTACTTTGGCCCACAAATTATATTTGGGCTTCCATTGTTTGCTCTATTTTTCTACATTTTTTTATTGGACATTTGAAAGGGAGGAAAAAAACTTGGCCTATGTTTTTGCAAGCGGGCCAAAAGCTGTTGCTGCCGTGGCTGTTGCTCCTGTTGATGTCGCTGCACTTTCCGGGTGGAAAAAACTGCAGGGCGGGCATCTGAACTCCCCCTCCCGAATTCTGAGAGTGCGCATTCGAAGGTGTTGCTGTGGGTGGTGGCGATGCAGTGGTTCGTGTTTGACTCTGGGATGCTGTAAAAATTGCGCGAATTCGGGGCCATTTTTTCTATGCTTCAATAAACAAACAAACGGTGTGTGGCAACAGGTGCAAAGGTCAAATGAGCTTATTCGGCAGGAGCTTCTTCGGCAGCAGGAGCCTCTTCGGCGGCGGGAGCCTCCACGGCAGCAGGGGCCTCCTCGGCAACAGGAGCCTCCTCTGCCGGCGGAGCCGCTTCTTGAGGCTCTTGAGGTTCAGGAGCTGGAGCTGGTGTAGCAGCTCCTGAAACTGTCGGTGCTGGTGTTGCAGGTGCTGGAGGAGCAGTCCCTTCGCTAGACTCTTCATCTTGTTTTGGCGGCGGTGGAGGCTCGTTGGCACTTCGGTCCGACTCCACATCCGAGACACTAGGCCCGTACCCGCCCTCGCCCTCAAGATCCATTTCGTGTCCCTCCTTGTACTCCTCCTCCTCTTCGGGCTGAATCTCTTCGTACACAACCACCTCCCGCCAGAGGATCTCCTCGTCCACACAGATCTCTTCAGCGTCATGCGGCTCCACACGCTTATTGAGATCCAGCTCCGAGATGCTGGGTGCCGTCCTTTCAAATCCTCCGCAGGTGACACACGACGAGCTGGACAGCAGCATGGAGGAGTGCGGCGAAGTGGACGACAGCGGAGAGCTGCTGCTCTCGGTCTTCTTTGTGCGGGGTGGAACACCCGCCACACTCGGCTTGGGGGCATAGGTCATGGCTGTTTGCTGTGACTTATCCTGAATGCCCGTTTCCGGACGCACTTGACACTGGTTGGTGATCTGTGGCAGTGTTGGATTGCTGCGCACCAAATAATCGGCCACGCGAACCTTCCAGTTATCTTGGCTGCAATCCTCGTTCTGTAAAATGTCGTAGATCTCCCCAAGCAGAGGCTTTAGCATCGGGCGAGTGCAGAAGTTATTCCTGTCGAACATCTGATGGGGCTCATGGATATCTATAAAAAAATTAAAAAATAAAAGTCTCTGTAATAAACTAAAAACCTTTCCACTTACAATTCGGAAAAATAAAGTTAATCTCGCGAGCCACGCTGTCGTTATTTTTGGTAACATGAATATTCCGTTCCAGATCCGAACATGAACCGCTAGATTTAATCTACTCTAAGAACGTGTGAAAAGACAATTCCAGAATTAAACTCACAAATAGCAAATCATGATGTTCAGCAGATCATGCACAGCATTCTCCTTGGTGACAATGAAGGCCTCCGAGACTCCTTTGGAGAGCAGAATTACCTCCAGCATGAAGCCCTTCTCATCGGCATAGTCAGCATAAAACTCGGCAGCTAATTCCGGTGAAAAAGACAACTTCCGATTGCCCTGTAGCTGGAATCCCTCGGAGAGCAACTTGAGCAGCACTGGCCGCCGCTTGTGCATGTAATCCGGCTTGATGATCAGCAGAGTGTTCTCAAACATTTTTTATAGGAAATATGTATATGAATCTAGGGGAATATTCAATGAACTGCTGCTTTGTTTATGTTTAGATTTTCATTTAGATTTTCTTTATGATTTAATATAAGATCAATGTTCGTATTTTACACAGTTTTCTTTGATATACTTAAACTACACACACTGCTTAACTGACTGACATACAAAGTTAGTGGCTTTTGATTTCGCTAATTTGTATATGGGTAGTACGATTTAGGGTTACTGCTTAGGGTTAGTTCTAGTTTCAGTTAAGTTTCACTTTTTTTCAGCCCGGTTCGATCGAGTGCGTTTATAAAATCAGTTTCATCACAAATTCTCCTAATAAATTTAGAGCCAAAACAGGGTACGGAAACAAAGGTAAGTAATGATCGTTCATTTACAGTAAATCGTTAAAGAATGTATAAACAGATATATGTAAGGGTATATGCGATATATAAAGCGTGGGCCGCATCCTCCTCCTCATCTTAATCCCTCTACTCCTCGTCTTTTGCACGCATCACAACAAATCACTCAATTGAACGACAATCTTAGGCTGTAAAAAATAAGAGAAAAAAGATTTAAAAGTTGATTTAAGGGCTCAAAGGCATGTTTCGTTTACCTGTAAGTCTGGCAAAGGCAAGCGAAGACTTCTCGCTGTCAAAGCACTTGCCAATCTCGGCACACACATGCGCCTGATCCACATAGGATCGCTTGGCCAGGTTCTTGATGCTGTTGCCATAAATGGAGATCATCTCAGAGCACTGTAAAAAAATAACAATTTTATTAGTTAAAAGGAATTTTAAATTAATTAGCGGTTTCAACTTACAATCTTGTAGTACTTGGCTGGCAAGTTCTCGCAGGCCGTCGATGTCATCTGCAGGGCTGTGGCATCCTTATTTTCCTCGTTTTCGCGCAAGAACGGCAGGAGAACCTGGGTGACGCCGTGACAGACGCCGCATTCCACTACCTCGTCGGTGATAGCCAGGCTGAAGCAAAGCTGCAGCTTTTGGCAAACCTCTTTGGGCGGCACCTTGCTCAGCAGGTCGATAACCGCAATGGCGTAACCCTCGACAAAAGAGTCGCACTCCTTGCGAACGGTGCCTGGCAGGCGGTTGCATATTGCCAGAACTGCCTGCTTGATTTCATCCTGCTTGGTCCTGTTCTTTAGATCGGCCTCCAGGTTCGTCATAATGAACTCGCACAGAACACAGGTGGGCGGCTCCTTGATCTTGGCCAGCTGATCGTCATTGTGGGGTAGGGCAATCACATCGTATTTCAAAGCCTCGTCCATTTCCACTGCCATATTACATTATTTAATATCGAATATGAAATAAGAACAATCTCCGGTACTCACAGTCATCCTTGTCGCCGAGCAGGCACAGTCCCAGCTCCGTGCAGATCAGCTTGGGGTCCATCTCCTTGAGTAGCAGATCGGCAATGGTGTCGCCGTACTTCTCAACAATCTTGTGGCACTTGGCGGACACCGGCTTCCTCAACTTATCGCAGTCCTGATCCAGGATCTTCTTGATGCTCTCACGCGTGGGATGCTTGCCCATTTTCTTCTCGACGGTCTTCACCAGCTCCTCGCAGATTAGGCAATTGGGTGCGGCGTTGAAGCCTTCGTCGAAGGCGAGCTGAGGCGGCAGTTCGTTCCCGGTCTCAATGTCGTTGAAGTGATCGCCCTCCTCTTCGCTGCTGGAGGTGTCCTCGCCATCAATGTCATCCTCCAAACTAATGCCCATGTCGGCGAGCGTGTCCTTGGACTTGGCGCAGAGTTTCAGTTGCACACAGATCTCCTGGGGCTTGAAGTCGGTAATGAGCATATCGATCAGCTCGTTGGAGTAGGTGTTGACGAAGTCCACGCACTCGTCCTTCAGCTTGCTGTTGAAGTGGGCGCACAAGCCATCCAGAACCTTCTTGATGTTGTCCTACAGAGGGGAAAATTTTAATTAAGTACCAAGGAAATTGTCATGAAAGATGCAGATGCAAACCTACCTTTGACTTGTTGTCACGGATCTTGGCCTGGGCCTGCTCCACGGCGAAGAGACACAACGGGCAGGTGGGCGCATCCTGCTCATCGTTGGCGGGCTTTGGAGACGGGTGGAATACCTCAACGTCCTCGCTCTTGGGCAGATTGCGCGGGCACATCTGCATAATCGGGCAAACGCTGCGCGGGTTCAGGCCCTGGACGAGCAGGGCAATCACTGCATCGCCGTACATCTCCACAAAGTTGCGGCACTGACCGGCCACACCCTGTGGCAGTTTGCTGCAAATGTTCTCCACGGTGTGCTTGATCTGGTCATCGGTGGATGGGGTGGCCAAGGTCTCCTGAATGAAGTGCAGAAGGTACTCGCAAATGGTGCAAAGTTCGCCACCATTAACCAGCGCTCCGGGGTTTTGGGCACCCATGAGGTGATCAATGGGCAGCTGCATGTCCTGGATCTGCTGTTGCGTAAACTTGGGCTCATTGGCACCCAGCTGCTTTCGCTCGTGCTTCTCCAGCTTCTCGATGGTGATCTTCACCTGGGCGGGCTCAATGGCGGGCAGCAGCGGCATAATGGGTGCGTCCTTCTTCGCGGTGGCGGAGTTCCTCTGGCAAATGCCAATCATGACACAGGCTCCGTTGGCATCCAGCTTGTTGGTCAGCGTCTGGTAGATCACGTCGTAGTACTGGTCCACGATGCTGATGCACTCGTCCTTGAAGCCACGCGACTGCTTGCAGAATCCTTCCAGAACCTGCTTGAACTCCGTCTCTGTGGTGTTGGCCACCAGGACATCGCGCAGGTGCTTCACCAGCTGCTCGCACAGCTCGCAGGGAATATCATCGCCGGCATCCAGAGCAACCAAAGCCTCCTGGGGCTGCTTGTCCTCCTCGTGCTGATGATACTTGGAGGCGCATACTCCCGACACATGGCAGACGGCATCGGTGTCCAAGTGCTTGCTAAGATGTTCGTAAATGTCGTTGAAATAGGTCAGCACGATGTTGGAGCAGGCATCCGAGAAACTGGAGAGAGAGCCACACACATGCAGGAACTGCTCCACCATGTCATCGCGATTGTAGGCCGCGAATTTGGTGTGCATCATGCGGGAAAGTAGATTGCAGTTGCCGCAAGACAGTTGATTTGGTTTTAGGGACACCTCGGTCTCCTCGGAGCTTTCCTCCTCCTTGAAGGTACCGTCGAAAACCGCTTGGTATGCATCTTTCATTATTTGATCGATGCGAGCACTGTTGCAAAGTCCGGCCACCGAGCAAACTTGCTAAAGGTTTAAAAAAGAATGCGTTTAAAATTAAATTAGAGATTAACTCCTGCTTAAGGTACTCACATCTGGGTTCATTTGGGAAGCCAAAGCCTCGACCAACTCGGGCAGGAAATCATCGGCCATCTTGATGCATTCCTTCTGCACCACCTTAACCGGTATCAGCTTGCAGGAGCCCTCAAAGACCTCCTTGAGCTCCTCTTCGGTCTCATTGCTCTTCAGCTGATCGCGGGCCTGCGTAACCATTTCCTTGCATATCTGACAAATCGAATCCGTATCTACGGGCACCACGCGGGTCTCCCACACGGTTTGGATACAGTGGCGGGTGGCACGGCATTCCTTGGAATTGCTGAAAAATAAAAGAAATAAAAAGAAATAGTTTAGAAAAACATTGATAATGATATGGCAGCTGCAGAAATTCCGAGATTATGGATCAAATGACCCGCATTCGTAATCGACTGACCAAGTCAGCAGGGATCAGAGTCCATTAAGAAGCCGGAGTAACCACTGAACTCAGTATGGCGGTTCTCCTCTTTAAGTTGAATGCACCCGCAGTTCACATGATTATGTTGGATAAGGGTGCGTCATTTTGGTTAAATACATTAATAATCTATATGTAATTTTATGTGAATAATTATTTTTATGAGAAATAATGATTTCTAGAGTATTTGACAGTAAATAAGAATAAGAGTTCTTTAAGGTATACATTATAAACCCATCTAATATATACAATTTTTTGTATTTAATCAAAATTCAAGCAATTTAATTCGCTCCGCAGTACATATTGGTTTTGCCTGAAAGGTGCTAATTTTTACAAACATCAGCGAATGTCTGTCTGTTGGGAGGCATTCAACAAAAGCGTCTAGAAAGCAAAGAAAACCGCAATGATAAGCACGGAAATAAACACTTGCATATATAGTATGTCTGTGTATCTGGACATATCCACATATAAATATCAGTGTATATTATATGTACTCTGCGAACTCACAGATATTGTTTTTAAAAATTTCACAGAAATGGCGACGTTTTGAATTTTTGAGGCTCTGCAATTTTTTTCACCCGTTAATTGACAAACAAAGAAACAGTTAAGAGGCAGTGGGAATGGAGTGGATTTTCCTTGGCGTTTAAAAATAAATCAATCAATAAACAAAGGAATTATGACCACCGATAAGAGCTGTGTGTCCGCTTAACAAAAGTTTTCAGTTGCCTATGGATTTTATATTGCAAATAAGTAATCGAACTGCAGATGAAGTTAATCTCAATGGAATGGAAAAGTCAACAAAGAAGCTTGTTTTTCTGAATTATTACAGGGTTTTCTACTCATTAAAATATATTTTTTTCCATATGAATAATTAAATATGGTAAGTAAGATTCTTAAAGCTGGTTTTCACCTAACAATTACCTTTTAAAATAGGTTATGTTTTAGGTTAAGGAACATCACCTTTAAAAAGCCATTGAAATAAACCAAATTTAAACTATAACAATTATATTTTTTGTGTAATAAAGTATGTTTACGATATCAGCAAAAGTAAAGTCCGACTTTGAATGGTTCCCCTTTATGTGCGATGTGGGATTAGTCAGAATCTGTTGATAAGCAACTTTTCCTGATGATATCATTTGCGGCGAAAAAAAAGGAAAGCGAAAGGGAGGCTCGGATCACAGCGAATGTAAAACGATCTGGACTTTGGGATTACTCAGCCATATAATACTCAAGCTGTTTAAGCTTCCCCCTAAAAAGCGATTAACTTAGCTGTCAGCTGCCGGCACATTTGCTCGGCGATCTGATAATTTAATTTAAACCGAAACTGAAAACAAAGGGAATGCACAGGGAACGAGGGAAGAAGGGGTTAATGCAAAAATATGCACAGGGGGAAAACAGAATGGAAATTGCTTCTTTATGTCTAATTAAATATTTACTTTAATTATTCGGAAAGAAAACTATATTAAAACCTTTAAACTAAGCAAAGTTGTTATATTTTTGGATGCTATCTCTTAATGAAATGTAAATAAACAATGTAAAATATTAATAATTGTGCAAATAAAATGAACAGGCAAATATTTAATACCGATAACTGCTCTGTATACTTTTCCCAAACTTAAATTATAAATTTAACAGATTGTTGATTGTTTGTAAGTGCTTTTAAAACTATAAAAGCCGGAAGTGAAGTTTTAAAACCAAAAACGAAGCCGTTTAGGAATATAAAGTTTTGTTATCAGTTAAAAAATTAGAACAAAAGTCAATCTTTTCGCCCTGTGTAGCCGCAAAAAGAGGGCGCAATTGGAGCGTCGCCTAGTCCTAAGTTTGCAATAACAGGGGTTATCGCTTGATAGAGCTACAAAGACTACATACAGCCCGATTCGAGTCGAAAGATAGTCTTATCGACAGGAAAACACAACAACAAAAGCGCAAACAGTGAACAAGAGAAGGAAAAACGAGTCAAATGCAGGGGTTAAAGGGGTTAACAGTTAACAGTTTTCCGATGTCTCCCGCTCTCTATCTTCTAGAATTTTTCCTCGGACGTCCGATGACCAAGCGTTTTTCCAGAGACTCACCTGAGACTGTCGCACCAGTACGAGGGTCCCCAGGTGCATTTGCTGGATCCCACAAGGGGCGTGGCAGCGGCGAAGCAGCCTGCGAAGAATACGAAAACAAAGCGCAGAGATGAATAGTGGGGAATGACGAATGCAGAGTGACGAATGGGGTGCACAGGGCAGATACGCAATAAGCTGTGACTAAATAGTTTTCCCCATTCCCGTTCGGCACTTACCGAAGGCACAGAAGAGTGCCAAAATGGCCAGGAGGCCAGCGCGCTGCATCTTCACGGTTGTATCTTTAATCGGGGCGAAAAGTCGCTGAAGTTGCTTGTTCTAATCACGGGTTTATATCTGGACAAAGTGACGATTGCAAATGCAAAAAAATATATTGCAGCGACAGTTGAGTTGTTGAGTTTTTATTTGCAGTGTGACTGAGTGACGTTAAGAATTTTTAAGAGTTTTTAGTGTGACTGAGTGAACCGATATTACCGATGGTTTTTTATCGTACATATTTCGTGTCTCGCTATCGATAGCTCGTGCTCGAATTCCCAACCGGGGAGCCCTGTTTTACTCCAATTGGTATTTTTCAATTCGAATTTTTGGTTTTACTTCCGCTTGCGTCAATAAATATTACGCTTTTGTTTACTTGCCACAACAAATATTACGTTTTATACACTTAACTCACGGAATATGTTTTTTTTATTATTTATGTTCATTACGCAGCTTTTTTATTTTTATTTTAAGAGTTATTGCGGGGAAGTAATGATTGAAATGGCGTTGCCACACTGCTGAAAAATTGTGTGTTAAGCGCCATTTTAAAGTGTGTTGAGTTTGTCTTCAATTTATGTTTTTATTGTAACATTTATACGTGTTAAAATTAATAATACCATTAATAATAAATAAATTGGTTTTGCTTTCATTAATTTTTAATAATAATGTTGTTATTATTTAGAAAGATTTTATCAGATATATGATTTATCAAAAATCAAGCTATACTTATAAATTATATACTTATAAGATATAAAACGTAGAAACTTAATACTTACAAGTTATATACTTACAAGATATAAGTTTAAAAGGTTAAATTAATTCTGGATAACATATTTTTGTTCTTCTTATTATTTTGTTACTTTCTCTGAGTTGGGTGTTATTATATGTATGTAATCAAGATCAGATGGTCCCGAAAATTGTTTATTGTTGTCAGTCGAGTCGCTTGAAAAGACAGTAAAGTGTACAACATACATATGTGTTTGGATTTATATTTGCTTTTTTTTTAATTTTGTTTAGTTGGACTTTTAAGATCAAATTTTAAGCTCGACATGAGACTTTGAAGTGATTCTGAAATTTTAATGGATTCTCCGAATTCCTCTCTTATCGCAAAATATATTCTGCAAGAGGAGAGCACAAAACCAAAGGTGGGGACTTTCTTATCAATATAAATTCAACGATTTTTGGTTTATTTATTCAGGCTCAAGAGCTATATAAAGCAGATTTCTCACTCAATTCCACAGTACAACTTAAGTGAACTCAAGTGAAATCGCCAGAATGAGAATCCTTTATATATTTTTTGTGCTGTTTGTATTAGCAGAATGTCAGTGGTCTGATGATTACGATGTGAGTTATATAAGTATAATTAAACATTTTATTAATTTAAAATAATAATAAATTATATGCTCGCAAAGCTCTTCCCATATTCCGAATCACAGAACCGTAAATATTGGCAAGAAAATGTTGCAAGAAATCACAGAAATGAACCTGTACCGAGAGGCTGAACTCGACCAACATACACTCGAAAGCCTAAAAATAATTGAGGAGGAAAGGTCAAAAACTAAGCTTATGCCTGCGGAAAATGTTTAAATATATACAAAACAACATTTAAAAACATTTGTCGAAATTTTGAAAATTATAAATTGTTTTCTTTCCATTTGTGTACCAATAAAATCGACCACACTTTAAAAATACTTTACAACCGAAATTAAACATAAATCAACTAATTAAAACCCCTGAAACCTAAGATTATTGTTGTTGTTTATTGAACAATTAATTTGTCTTTCAACATAGAATTAGAATAAGGCTGGGGACTTTTAATAAGTTTTTTATTAAATGATTATAGTCTTGATACTTTGACTGGTGTTCGAAATTATAATCATTTCTGGGAATGTGTGTCTTATCACAGAAAAGCGGAGAGCAAAGAAGCAAAAATGTGTGTATTGGAATTAAATAAATAACATAACACACAATAACACAATAATTTCCACCTTTAGTAAATATTCCTACGTTTTTATTTGCTTAGCTAATAACAAAGACAAAGTAGAGCTCATGCATCCATAACTATTTAACAAATCACTCAATCACCTGCCAAACGAAACCTTCATGAAATGCCTCCGCAAATGCCTCAAAACGTATTTATAATCGATTGCAATCCGCAGATTTAATTACACATTTGCCGCGGCAAAAACTATGACAATAACCATCAGCGATGTTCTTGAACTTTAGCGCGGTTATTAAAACGCCCCTAAAAGCGCGGCGGCCCCATCGCTTAACCCCCTTTGTCCGGCCAACTGGCGGGGGCACCTCTGATTGACTCGGCTAGAAGCCGAACAAAATTCTATTGTAATTGTGGGTTAATTGATGTGAGCCTGCCCAGATGTAAAGCTCGTAAATGTTTGGGAAATGCATCATCCCTCGCTGTAATTGCCCTCAAACACATTTCCCAGGCAAGGCGATGCCTATCGCCGTGTAAATCTCGGTGTAATTCGAGTGCGTATCAAACCCAGTGTGAGAAACATCTTGAAGATACGTTCGAAAAGAATGCCAGAATGCCAGATACATTCTCGGGGGCCAGTAGACGTGGCTGCGATTGAAAGTCGAGGCCATCTGGTGGCCGCAACTCGGTGGCTGATAGTCTGATGTTTGCCAAACGAAATGCCAAATGCAAGCCCCGATCCGGCCAATATGGCTATGGATATATCTGTGTCAAAACCAACGATTCGGCTGGCCAGGGGCTGCTGAGCTTAGAAGGAAACCTGAAACTGGTCGCGTTGACCCTGGGAATTAGCTAAGTGCCTGGCCTGCATTTCGGTTCTTTGACAGAAATTAACCCACTGCAGGTCGATGAAGATATATTGTTATAACTAATGATTAAATAATATAAAAAAATGATAAATAAAGTGGATTAAAGAACAGTTTACTCTGTATTAAAATAAAGAGATTTTATACGATTTTTCTTTCTATGTAATAGGCACTTTTTTACTGATAATATATTATTTTTTGTTATCCTACTATAACTATCTCTATTTTATATATATTTTGCTTTATTTATTTAATAGATTATTCATTTTGCAGGTTTATGATGCCAAAATTTACTTCACTATGAATTTAGTAATGTATAGTTTAGTCTTAAACAAAAATCTATAAAATAATTCAAAATATTTTTTCTATGTATTTTGTTTATTTTCAGTACCCTGGCTTTTAGTGGGTTAATGGCAGCTAGACGCTGCACTTGACCATTGGCAGTGAAGTCTGGCAGCGAGACAGATATTTAGCCAATTATGTGTACCCCCAAGAACAATCAAGTTCAACAGTGAAGGGTAAGTTTAAAGCCAACTCGCTAAAAGTTAATGGACAAGAATTACCAAATTACATACATTAGCCTTAGTGGATATTTAACTCCCCAACATATGGTAATTTCTTAATGGAACTACATAAATATTGGAGTCTTTCTCTTGGCTGTTAATGTATTAACGAAAAGTCTACCATATTTGTTTAAAATTCCAACTCAAGAACCTTCAATTCCGATTGTGAAAGGGAAACTTTCAGCGGTTTAGTAGTTCACACGGTCACAGGTGAGATCGAGGGGCAAAAGGGCCAAGCAGCGACGGTTGCGTGACCCGCGGAGAGATTGTAATGAGAGTTAGCAAACTCGAAGAGTAATTGCCGTGATTGCGGCGACAGGCCGAAAGTGCGTCACATCGGGCCGCGTCTAATGGCTAATTGTTTAACGGCCACTCCAGTTGGCCGGCTGACCTCTTGTGCAATTTCCCTTCCCATGAAATCGACTGCAATTCCATTTACTCACCTGGCCAGTACAGCCAAACCTCCGCTAGAAACATCGAAGCTCGCTATGCGGAAATGAACTTGACCTTATCGAGGGACCCAGAGACCGCTAGCTCTCAGGCCCAAGCCCAAAGCCAAGCCAAAGCCAAAGCCAAATGCGAGCTAATCAATTCGGCGGCAACAACGATCGCCGTGGAAAATACAAGTTGCTGGCCATAATTTGTGAGTCAAATGCTGACTCTGCTGGCTAATGGCAATAAACGAACGGAACACCGCCAGCAACAATAACAAAAGCCAGGCGAAACAGTTGAAGTTATAGTTAAAAATCTACAAATCTTTTATTGCAGACTTTTGGCGAAGGCTTCGGCTTCGGTTTCGGTTTCGGCTTTGGCTTCTTGACTTCTTCTTCCGCACGTAGTCCGTCGCATTTAATTATCCCAGCATCCAGATCAAGTTCAAGTGTGCATAGAAGTAACTCAACTAGAAGCAACGATCTGAGACCCAGAGCCATGGAAGATGCTAGCTTTGACCCATTGAACTGCTTTGTGGGGAAGCCGAGCAGCAGCAGCAGCAGCTCTCCGAAGACCAAACAAGTTTGGCACGCTTATGTCTGTGGGACATCGAATGGAGCCAAGAACTCGGAAAGCTGAAAAGCTAGTTAGTCTTTGTTAAATAATACAAATATTGTCAATATGATAGAGTTGAAAATTCTAAGTTCTTTGCCATTTTTATTACTTTCTAAAATGAGAATATGATTAATATAGCAATCATCCCATTAAACGTCGATTGTATCAAAATGTAATTACAAAGAAATATTTAAAAACATAAATATACTCCCCATTAATATGGATCATTAAACCCTAATTGATTCTATCCAAAAACAAGTATATTTATGCTTGCTTCATTACCATTTTGGTATCAAGCGCTTTAGAAGTATCTTTTTTAAAATGCGTTTAACCCAAATTTTGCCGGTCCCCACCGGCGATTACCTTTTCCAATCAAACTGGATCGCATATGATATTAATCGGGCAAAGGTCAATTTATATTTGACACTTTCTTAAAAATAAAACTGATCTTACTGTCTACTTAATTTATAGTAAATGTATTTGTTCCAAAAATAAAAAAATATTACTGAGTGAAATGGCACAATAGTAAGCATTATATTTTATTTATTTTTACCTAGTAAAGTACCTATAATATGTATATACAAATATTTAAAAATAACGCACTTTGCAAGCAAAGTTCATTACTGCTATCTCAAATCAATAAATTGCATTAATGCATTAATAATTTGCTCTCCCAAATTATATATTATCTAGATGATGTCTAATTAAGTTATACATTTGGAGTAAAATAAATATATTATGAACACTGATTGCTTTAGTAGTTAACCAAAACAAAAATATATCAAAAAATTGCCATTAAACGTTTTTAGTCTGTCGATAATGTTTCCTCTAAGCAGTCGTTTGGTTGAGCTGATTGTTTTTATATCCTTGATGAACAGAGTAAAAATTGTGACTTTGTGTTGTCAAGTGCATTAAATTATTTGAATATTTTTTTAGATTTTAGCTAAGGTGGAGTTAACCAACATCAAATGCACTTCGCTGGACAAGGACTTCACCGACATGGACTATTGTTTCTTGAAATCCGTGAATCGTAGCTACAAATACCTTTCTCTGAAGGTGAAGCTTTTCAAGACACCCATCACAAAAGTTAAAGTAAAGTATTTCAGCTTGACAGAAATCAATATTTTTTACGGAAGATACATATCTTTCCAGGTTAATATTGAAATATTGAAGCGGTACAATGGCTATAAACCCTGGCTTTATAACGTTACTGTGGATGCCTGCCGGTTTTTGAAGAATCCTAAATCGAACCCCTTTATAGCATACATTCATGGTTTCTTTACAAATTTTTCCAACATGAATCATACCTGCCCTTTTGATGTACGTACACAATTCATTTTTTAAATATTTGTATATATAATATTTCGTTTCTTTTTGCAGCATGATTTAATTGTCGAGAAACTTCCGTATGGTTTTATGGATCAACGTTTAACCCAGGTTTTGCCATTCCCCACCGGCGATTACCTATTCCAATCAAACTGGATCGCTTATGATATTAATCGGGCAAAGGTCAATATCTATTTTACACTTTCTTAAAAATAAAATTGATCTTACTTAATTTATAGTAAATGTCTTTGCATTGGTCTTGAAATAAAAAAGTTATTACCAAATGAATTGGCACCTTGGTAAAGATTATATTATATTTATTTTTACATAGGAGCTATAGAAAATGTGAACAAAAATGTTTATATATTAAAGTACCAAGAATATATATACAAAAAAGTTAAAAATAACGCACATTGCAGCCCAAGTTCGACGACATTCAGTTTAGCTATCTGAAATCAATAAATTGCGTTAATCATTCCCTTTCCTAAAATAAATATTGCTTAGATTACATATAATTATAATTATCCAGACTTAAATATAATAATTACATGGATTACTTTATTACTTTACCCGATCAAGAATATAAAATCAAGTTCACATTAAGTGTTTTGAGTCTATCGAAAATGTTTCCCCAAAGCAGACGTTTTGTTGATCTGATTGTTTTTCTGTTTTTGATAAACAAAGTAAATATTGTGTCCTTTCTATCCTTCATGTTTATTAAATAATATTTCAGATTGTATCCAAGGTGGAGTTTACCAACATAAAATGCACTTCCCTGGACACGAATTTCACCACTATTGAGTATTGTTATTTGAAATCTGTGAATCGCAGCTACAAATACCTATCCTTGCGAGTTAATCTTTTAAAGTTTAATGTTAGCAACGTTAAAGTGTGTAATTATATATCAAAATGAATGTTTTCTCAAGTAACTCATATTTCCAGGTTAACATTGAGTTGCTGAAGCGATACAGTGGCTATAAGCCCTTCCTCTACAATATCACTGTGGATGCCTGTCGATTTCTAAAGAACCCAAAAGGAAACCCAATCGGAGTCTACTTGCATGGCTTCTTCAGGGAGTACTCCAACATGAATCACACCTGCCCTTTTAATGTGAGTGCAAATTATTTGAGAAAATTTGAATTATTATTAATAATTCACATATATATTCAGCACGATCTGATAGTTGATAAACTATCCATCAACGGTATCAACCGACATGTAACTGAAGTTTTGCCCTTTCCCACTGGCGATTACCTTTTTCGATCGAACTGGATAGCATATGATATTAATCGAGCTAAAGTCGAAGTATATTTTACACTTTCATGATTCTAAATAAGTTTTACTGATTACATGTTTATATTCAGCTAAACGTAAGCATTTCTTTAATTGATAATTTCCTTCTTAATTGAGAAACAGTATATAAAACATGAATGACGTGAATATAATTAGAATATATAAAATTATGGCCTGAATTTTTAGGTTGACATTAAGCTTTTTATAATTGGTTTGATTATGTCATTATTTAAATTGCATATATTTTTTTCAGTTTACTACAAACTCAATAATATAAAACCTTAAAACTTTACTTCTATTTACTTTCACTGTGTTTATATATATATGTATATATTTAATAAAATATTAACTAATTATCTATCCCTGTGAGCATGACTTATTTATTATTTATAATTGTGGGGTAGGTCTGAGGCGAGACTTGTTTGCATTTTGTCAACAAGCAGGTGACAGAAGTTCTGTCATTTGTATCTGGAAAATACTGGCTTAAAACTAACTAGAAATTAGGCATTAATGTGAAGTATTTATAATTTTAAATCTCACAAATTATAAATGTTTTTTCATTTAATTACAAGTAGCAGGGCCGAGAGCTTTATATTTTTGTATTATTTCATTTATTATTAATGTCGGGACGGCGCGAACGCCATTCCCGGCTACCAAAAATTACACGCACGAGTTATTCACATTAGGAATAATCGCAGAGGTCAACTCAGCCGAGGTGCAATGGCCGAGCCTCACTCCGGAGGAACCGCCTTCGTGATCACGGTTAACCTCTACGCCAGGTAAGTATGCTTTCTTCTGCTTGGGTCGAGGGTTTCCATGAGTCCAATGTAAGAACCGGTTGGGAATTATTGGGAGTGAAAGCAGGAGAAATTTCTCTTACTCACACACTATCCAAAAACACCCCTGGCTGAGATGTGAGTGTATGTGCGTCCTTTAGGGGTGACGTTTCCTTTTCTATGAGACAGAAAAAAGGCCATATAAGTTAACATGAAAAATAAACGAATAAATAACTAAGTATAAAATATTTTATGTTATGTCTTTCCTTTAAATTAAAATAATATTAATTTTAAGTTTATGAACATTTGTGAATAATAAATATAAATCTTTTTACAATTTTATTATAGACGCGTTTATTTATTTATAAATATATTTTTAAATGTTTATATTTTATATGTTTTTATGATCAAGTGAATTAAAATTTTAAAAACATATATTTTTTCTATCTTATCAATATTAAGTATCTCCTTTGGAATATTTACCACATTCGTATATACGACTGCACGTTCGCTGCAGTCAAGTTCGTTGCTTAAGTCTTTTGTTGTTTCAGGGGTGACGCTTCCTTTGTCTTATGCAATGGCAGAAATAAGATGATAGGAATGCAATTTAATTTGAAATAAACAAATAAATTTATAAGAATTATTTATGTTTCCTTTTCTCTTTAAATTAAAATAATATTTAATTTGAGTTGATGGAGATTTATGGGTAATAAATATGAATCTTTATTTGAAATGGATACTTAACTATTTTTGTACTTATTGCTATATAAATATTTATTTGTTTATAAATATATTTTGAAATGTGAATTCAAAAATATATATTTTTATCATCTTCAGCAATATTTGGTATCTCCTTTGGAATATTTCCAAAATTTGTATCATTTAGTGAAGCATAATCAAGGCAATTTACCACCCCTTCCCAAGCCAAGACCTCTTTGCTCGCTCCGTTTAAAACTTGGCTAAGCAGGAAGATGAATGAAGACCGGCCTCATCCATGCCCTTGATCTTGAAAACTCTCGAAATAGAAGACGGCCCTCCACAAAAAGTCATTCAAGAAACTCGGCGCTTATTAGCACCGACATGCGAGATGCTCACCGATCGGATTTAGATTCGGTTCCGCTGCAAATCAGTCATTGATCAGCTGCACGTAGGCACATTAACATACGCAACACAAAAAAGAAAAAAATCCAATAAAATGCCAAATGGAAAACCAAAACAAAACAAAGAGGCCCCCACATAATAACCAGCCAAGGGGGAAGTCCCCGACCGGCTGCTACTTCAGTTTTGAAGTACGACGTTCTGCGAGTTCTGCTCTAATCTGTTGTGGAATTGCAGACAGACAGAAATACGCAGAATTGGATGATAAAATGGTTAAATGAAAACAGAAGTGGTTGCCAGCAGTGACTCGGCACTTTGGCAATCCGCTTTTCCCCCTTGCGAAGCTGTTAATTCTTCTTTAATTAAAGAACGAGTCGCTGGCGACGGTTTCTTCCACTTCCTAGACTTTATTTTCAGATTTTTTGGGTGTCGTAATCGCTGGTTTCCCTAACCAGAAATATGTGCCTGTAATGAGCCATCGATTGGGTATGGAATATTTTTACCAATAGGGTTACCTCTGCCTATATGGTTCCTGACCTTTCAACTGAACTCTTCTCTGGCTTGTTATTGTGCTGAATAATACATTTCTGGAGTCCGGTTTTATAATTTATTTCACGTGCTGACATAAAACCCATTCTTTTTCCGGGATTATGTCACAAAACTCTGGAGTGGCTGGAAGCTGCGATTAAAATCTGTCTCTAGTTTTGCATTGATTATACGAGGGGTTCGTTCTATGGGAACAGGTTCCCCGAGGCTTACACAAAAAAACGAAACCCAAAACGCGGACCACGAAATAAAATTAATTTGGTTAACTAAGAACCACAAAACGGGTTGCGCTGGTTCTCCGCCGCCATCAAAAAGAACGGGCACGAGTTTCGGCTATGCCAAGGGAACTTCCTCCTAACCTTGGGTTACATTTAACATGCGACAGACAATCAAATATTGCTTGTCGATCTCGATCTCGAACTCGATCTCCAATCTCAAGCAATCGCTAATTGTCCAAGAATCTTCTGCGTCATCACCTGGCGAAGGTTGCACTCCAACTTCTGAGCTAAACGCTCCTTCGAATCAAACGCTCCCATTGTGAAGTGTCTACTTGCGGACGTGACAGTGCGCTTAAGCTCGTTTTAATTGCATTCGCATAATGAAATCCAAACTTGCAGTTAATGGGAGATCGTAGAATCGGGCGGCTTCATCCCAATCCCAATCTCTAGCCAAGGCTATCCGATCTGTTTCCATGGCTTAAAAAGGGTTGACATGTCGCCGCCCATCTCAATTAACTGTCTTAGCTTTCGATGTTTGAAGTTTGCCATTCAGGCACAAGGGCGATGAATAAAAAGCCAAAATAAATTAATGAGAAAAGTTGCCAAAAACTGACTCAACCATGACGAAGATTAACTACTCTTGGAAATAGAAATCTAAGGGTTTATTTGGCTGTGTAAATGAATCATTAAATCAATTGAATAAAATAAAATAAATGTAATTAAATCAATAGAATTTTGTTGTCTTATATTTGACCCATTTTATACAGACTAATTAACATATAATTAAAATAAATGTGACAACGCTCTTATCACTAAATAATATATATTAAAGCACGTGTAACATTAAAATTTTTTCAATGAACTTTTGCAGGTTCCTGAGCAATCCGGTTATTAATTTAAATGAGCTTTTGCTTACGGAAATTTTGCCAAGTATTGGTTTGAATTTCAATTATATAATTTCATGTTATTCTGCCATATTTATATTCTTTTTTTATTTTAAATTAATTTAGCTTAGAGACAAGTCTCTCTGCAGTCTGCAATATTTGTATAATTTAATTCTAGAAAACATGTATTTATCTTGAGAACCAGAATTGGTTCAAGTTCAAATTTAATGGGCTTCGATGAAAACCTGTTGAATGTAGAAAAGAAAACATTGAATTTATCCTCCAAAAGTATAGATTATATTATTTTCTGCTGCTTGCGGACCCTTTAAGGTAGCAAAAGGTACACAGACGTCATATATGAAATCGTATCTCTCACCTGCAGTGCATCTAGGTCCCATAAACAGCCGAAAGAAAAGCCCAGTCATCTAGGCAACAATGCGAGTGCAAGGCGGTTGTTTAGCGCTCGGTCTTTGTGGCTGAATAAACGTAGTATCTGTGTCTATCGCTTCAACACAACCTTAGCCGGCATAGAGATCGAGATACTCACCTATACATGGAGATTCAGCGTCGAAGCCGAGCTCGCGACGAGAGCTCGAAACCCGAAACGCTTGGCCCGAAATTTTTAGCACTTCTTTTTAAATTTTTGTGCAATCTCGGGCTTTCGGTTAGTTGTCTATTGGAGTTCGCAGCGCTTGAATCGTTTTGGATTTGCCGGGTCCGGTTTCGATCTCCGTGCAATCAGGATATACGAATATATAGTGAATTATTAGACAGACAGACAGAGACTCTGCAAAGATGTCCTCGAAAGTGTTTACCTCGCTGATGGCCGAGAGCCTTCTGCTCTCAAAAATGTCCCAAGTGATTTCGGGCTACTCCCCAATTACGGTGTTTCTGGTGGCCACCATCACGATCTTCCTGGTGGTCTACAACAAGCGCCGTGCTCGTCTGGTGAAGCATATCGAACGGATCCCCGGACCAGCCGCCATGCCCTTCCTGGGCAATGCCATCGAGATGAATGTGGATCACGATGGTGAGTCGAGAACGCGGTGGCGACGCAGTTCTCCCAAATTCTGGCGCTGTGATGAGATGATGCTCCAGTTAGTGATATTGACCCTGGGGTCTCGGATTACTAAGGCAAACAGTCGTCGAGCAGGTGCTAATTTCCGAGATCGGGGCTCGTAATAGGCGGAGGTATCGACAAGCCAGCCGATTACCCCGTGTTAATGAACTTTACTTTCGGTAACTTCACTTTCGTTGCGGAAGATTGGTTTATTTTTTGGCCAAGTTCGTGGTCCCATAAAAGTGAGCTGCTAATTGATTAATAGAACCGCCTAGGAAAAGATTTTGAAATGCAAAAACCAGTTGGAAATGAGATTGCAATAAGCAGGTGATTTATGCCTGTGCCTTTGCTTGTGCCTTTTGTTTACTGCTCCGGTGAAACACATAATTTAATTAACAAATTTTGTATTTGTTTGCGACTCGCCACCTCGTCGAGCGGAGGCAAACAAAACATGAACAAGTTGGCGGGCAATTGAGCATGGATTCTAATGAATTTATGAATTTAAAATTAGAGAAAATTTCAAGAACTGTGACTCCATAAAAAGACATTAACCTTTGTCCTAAACAAAGATTAAGTTATTATAAAGATAATATCATAATAAAAGCTCTCTTTGGTATTAAAAAAAAGTAATGGGAAACAAATTAAAACTCTCGTAATGGCCGAAATAAAGGTGTTACCGCTTTGATCGCGAAACAAGCTGGGAGACCTCTTGGACTTTCACCTCATAAAAAGGCATTTAAATACCACATTTCACACGCAATTTACACGAATTCGTTTTCCGATCTCGAAACAATTACCAAATATGAGAAACGGCGGCGGCAGCCAGAAGCCGCTCATAAATCACTTGACAAGCACTCGACGAGTGATAAAAATAGCCATAAACAGTGAACAGACTTGGCCCAGACTGCGGCTCAGACTCCGGCACTCCGAAAAAAAAGGTCCAAAAGCGAACCATAAAAGCGGACTTGATCTTGACACTGAGTGCGAAGAATATCCATCATAATTGGACCCGGCTCTGCGATTCTCAGCCTGAATCGATCGATTGATTAATTCGCATAGCTCGAATCCGGCGTTTTGCAATTCCCTCGGATGGCCGTTAGCCGATGCCAAGCCGCCGTTCGGAGACAAAGCAAAATTAACATAAATTTAAATGCGGAAGCGCAAGATCCAAAGATACAAATTCGGTGCCAAGAGCTCGGCCACTGCAGCGGCCACAGAGTCGTGTAGGAAATGGTTTTGATTTGATAAAACGTATGAAATATTGCTACTCATTCGATAGGTGGTGCTAAACCCCAACTGGATTCGATTCGTTTCCGTTTTCCTCCGTTCTTTGTCTACCTTTTCGTGATCGTTAAGTCCGGCATCAAGTTTTGGCAGCAGCTCTTTATCTTGAGGGTTCTTTGCCGATTAAAAATCTCCACTCAATTAGCATTTACATGGGCCAATGGGGTTTCGTTTGTTGGTTATTCAAAAGATCTACAGCCTTCTCTTGTGGCACTCGTAACTCGACTAGAACTTTGGAAACCAGTTTTATTGGGCAGTGAAATGCTACGCTAATTCGCGGCATCTCCGGCCGAAATTACCGCATTTGAAGGCCGACATAATCAAAAGACCGGCTCAAGTGCTCGCTAAATAAAAGAATATTTCTGCCAAGGCAATCGGGCAGCTTGCATATAATTTATGGACCGATTAGCACGGCACTGGGGTTTTATTAATTTTTTTTCTTTATTTTATAATTTAATTTAAGAACGAATCTCGAAGCTGCTGTCTGTCTAAGCAATTACGAGGCGTTTGTTGGAAATGAAAATGAAATATGATGTTGCAGTAAACGGCTGAAGGTCAAGCGGTTCTTGATTATGTTTTTCCAAGAGCCGAGTTCGAGCATTTCATGCTGCTGAAGAGGCAACTTGGCAACATTTGGTGTGTGGGGAATGGCGCGGAGTGCGGCCAAGGCTCAAACGGGTTTCCGATTTGGAGTTCTAGAGCTCGGAAAACTGGGGTCAGGGCTTCCAGTGGTTTGGGGTTCATATAGGGTTTATGTTGTGGGTGCTAAGTTGGGTTTCTAGCTTATATTACAATCGCAGGTAAATGTCTCTTAATTTGCTTTGCCAATGTCAGCCAGAAAATTGTGTCACAAGCTAATTAATTCAAATTGTCTGAGCAATTTTTGTACTAAAAAAAGAGGTTATTTTAGTATATTTAAAAGTTAGGCAAAGAATTCAGCAAATGAATTGTTTAAAAATTAAAAGGCACATTTATTTAGTTTAAAAATTTAAGAAAATATATTCCTATAAAAAAATTAAACTTATTATTATTTGATTTAAAATATTAAAGATTTTCTTTGTTGTTATGAAAAGTGTTAGGTGGTACTTGAAGTGCTTTGTTAATTTAGCTACCTTGCTTAGAGGTATTAAACCTAGGGAAACCATAAATTATAAAGACAATTACATGGGTCTTGTACCCAACATACGCACAACTATTTGGATAATTTCCATCACCGGTGACAGGTAACTATGTATGTACGTTCATACAACCTCCAAAACACGGCAGCAAAATCAAAATCAAAATGATAATGAAGGGAGCCGTGGACCGGCAAAGAGATTGCATGAAAAGTGCTTTGTTTTGGCCAACTTCCGACGAAGAGCGGTCCAAGATAGAGCCCAAGCCAAGAGCCCCACTCACCTGCCCCACCTGAGCGGCTGAGAAATGGTCGCGAAATTTGAGGCGGCGTCATCAGCAGCCAGTTTGGTTTTCGGGCGGCGGAGTTACATAAAATCATTATTAGAGATCGCTGAATGGCAACGCATGGTTGTGTTTCATCTTTTTTTATTTTTAATTAATGCAACACATATGGGCTGCGACACATAAACTTGGACACAAATGAGATGTTTACTTGGTTGTAGCCATGAGTAACGTGCCTCCGGTCAGGTGGGCTTTGGTTGGGGCTTTTCGAGGTGAGAAAAGCCCCGGCTTATTAACTGGGACATAAAGAAAGCAATTGTGGCGACCTTGATGGGGGAGGAGTGCGGACAAATTACTTATCATAATTAGTTAATACAGCTTCAAAGATTAAGTGAAATTTAATTTATGAATTGTTGAAAATATAATTATTTATCTAGGAGTAATAAAGTACATATTTTCTATAAGAATTACAATATAGGCAATAAATTATGTTATTTGTTTTATAAATATTTAATATAAAATAACAAACTCAGCTAGATAATTGATGACGTAAATCATTCTCCCACCCAAAAGAGTTCAAGTTAGCGAATCAAACTGGTTTTGACCAACTCCCATTACTATTTTCGCAGAGCTCTTCAATCGCGTCATTGGCATGCAGAAATTGTGGGGCACGCGAATTGGAATGAATCGTGTTTGGCAGGGAACCGCACCGCGAGTTCTTCTCTTCGATCCCGAGACAGTGGAGGTGAGTTTGCTCTTAGTGAAAAATATTCTAAATAAATTAATTATAAACTTCTTTTATATATCAGCCCATACTGAACAGCCAGAAGTTTGTGAATAAGAGCCACGACTACGACTATCTGCATCCTTGGCTGGGTGAGGGACTCCTGACCAGCACCGATCGCAAGTGGCACTCCCGCAGGAAGGTAGGATTAATTCGAAGCAAAAAATATTAAAAAATTTAAATTTAAATCGATGTAATGGGTTTTCCAATATATATATTATGATTGTCATAAAAAATAATACAAAATCAGTTTTAGAAATCCCAACAAAACCCCAAAATACATTTGTTATTTTTTTGTACTTTAATAATTAATTAATTTCCCTAATTCCATCAACAGATTCTGACGCCCGCCTTCCACTTTAAGATCTTGGACGACTTCATTGATGTGTTCAACGAGCAGAGCGCCGTCTTGGCCAGAAAACTGGCCGTCGAGGTGGGCAGCGAGGCGTTCAACCTGTTCCCCTACGTCACGCTCTGCACCCTGGACATTGTCTGTGGTGAGTGTCAATGCCGCGGATGCATTTCCATTTGCCATCTCGGCTGTCACAATATTTTTCACTAATTGTCTACGTCATTTATTTGCACAGAAACTGCTATGGGTCGCAGAATTTATGCCCAGAGCAACAGTGAATCGGAATATGTAAAGGCGGTATATGGGTGAGATTTTAACAATTACTAGATATTAATTTGCATGCTTAAAACTATTTTGTTTATTAAGAAATTGATAAGAAATTCATTTCCCCTCAAAAAAGAGAATTTCACTGCTTTTTTGTGTTATTATTCCAAACAAATTATTCAAAAATAGCTTATAATTATATGGAGCATTGGATTTTTCATCTTTTGTAGACTGCCGCAAAGTATGAACAATTTGCGGATAAAATGGCTTAAATTATAGTCATAAAATGAGCCAAAGAAAAGACTTGTAGAAAAATATTGTTTTGTGATTGAAATTGCCGAAAATTGTTATTAGCCATTTGAAGTCATTTCCTTTGTATCTTTTATAGATCATTGATATGTGTGTTCGATTTGTTCGATTAAAGTTTCAATTATAGTCAAAGGCCAGGCATGCGAACAACCGAAATAGATTTCGTGACAGACCAATTGATTAATTCGTTTTAATTTTGCTATTGAATGAAATGTGGCAAAATTGTTGGTTATTCCTTGAAAAATTAAAAGTGGAAATTGAAAACTAAATTTTGTTAGTGAATTTATCATTATATTTTTAATTAGCATATCAAGCAATTTTCTATTAGAATAAATGTTGAACGAACTCTAGGTTTCATAATGTTTTGGTATATTTTGGCAAGAGCTAAAAATTTTAATTCCTATTCTAAGGGACTAATAAAAAGTTAACAAATTCTATCTATCTATATATTAATCCATATACTATCTATCTATCTAACCATCTATCTATCTTACTTTCCATATATCTATCTATTTATTTTATAGCAGATTATTTCAGGAATGTCTTAAAGTATGCAATGAATTTTTCTATAAAAATTTAATACTATAATGCATAATTCATAGCCTATCGCCAAGGCGTAGATTAGATTAAGATAAAGTTACTTAAAAGTAGAAATAGTAGTAATAGTTCCCCTTTCTTATTTCCTAATATTTTGAGCAATAACAAATATCATTCTCTATCTGTCCGCATTAATAAATTATATCACAAAGCCCGGCCACCGCTGGGAATAATAACATCAATGGCTCGGAAGAGTTATCAGCGCTGTGGCAGCAGTTTAATATCGTGAGAGCTGTCAGGACAGCTGTCAGGGAATGAGACACCCTTTAGATACAGCTACACATGTCCTTCCACCGCCCGGCATTCCTGAAACCCATCCACCCTACACCAGTGGAGGTGGCGGATGTAGAATGCATCCGAGCGCAAAATATGCGAGATTAAGATGTCAATGGGATGCTTGAAGTGCTCCGGAGCTGATAACAGATAGCCTCCCACATCCACACCCAATTCCACTTACACTTCCACTCCAGCCACGCCTCATGGAACTCTCCCATTGAACACTTGACTAACTTTCAATTTAACGCAACACTTTCCTATTTTCTCCCCCCATCTTCTGTTAATAACTTTGAAGAGGCAGCATATATGTATGTTGGAGAAATATAAATAAGTTTAAAAAGAATATGAGAGATATTTATTTGAAGCACAAATATAGTTTCTTTATAAATAAATAAAACATAAATTAAATATATTTCCCTTTCCTTTGCAGCATTGGCTCTATTGTTCAGAGTCGTCAATCCAAAATTTGGCTGCAGAGCGACCTCATCTTCCGGATGACCGCGGACTACAAGCTGCACCAGAGCTTCATTAACACTCTTCATGGATTCTCCAACATGGTAATCCGGGAACGTAAGGCTGAGCTGGCCATTCTCCAGGAGAATAATAACAACAACAATAATAATCAATCCGCCGATGCCTACGACGATGTAGGAAAGAAGAAGCGTCTGGCTTTCCTCGACCTCCTGATCGATGCCTCCAAGGAGGGAACAGTTCTATCGAACGTAAGATTTATTATACATTACAAATTCTGTAAATATTATTAACTTACCTTTTTTTGCAGGAGGATATTCGTGAAGAGGTAGACACATTCATGTTCGAGGGCCACGACACCACCTCGGCGGCCATCTCCTGGACTCTCTTCCTGCTGGGTTGCCATCCGGAGTATCAAGAACAGGTTGTGGAGGAGCTAGACTCAATCTTTGGGGATGACAAGGAGACGCCAGCCACAATGAAGAACCTACTGGATATGCGTTACCTGGAGTGCTGCATCAAGGACTCTCTTCGGCTGTTCCCCAGTGTGCCCATGATGGCCAGAATGGTGGGCGAGGATGTTAACATCGGTGAGTTTAGGACTTAAAAAACAAATAAGCAAATAAATAATATAATATTTTATATTCAGGCGGCAAGGTGGTGCCCGCTGGCACTCAGGCAATCATCATGACCTACGCCCTGCACCGCAACCCGCGCGTCTTCCCCAAACCAGAGCAGTTCAATCCCGACAACTTCCTGCCCGAGAACTGTGCCGGCCGCCACCCCTTCGCCTACATCCCCTTCAGCGCTGGCCCCCGCAACTGCATTGGCCAGAAGTTCGCCATTCTGGAGGAGAAGGCCGTCATATCGACAGTTCTGCGTAAATACAAGATTGAGGCGGTGGACCGGCGAGAGGATCTCACCCTCCTCGGCGAGCTCATCCTGCGGCCCAAGGATGGCCTGCGGGTGAAGATCACGCCCCGTGATTGAGGCTGCGCCTCCAGAGAACGGGACTCTCCCACTCGATCCGATCCAAAGTGCAGTGTAAATATAAAGAGTTAGAGTAGGGAATAGTTTATGTTAAACTTTATAACCGATGCAATACTTAATAGGCTAAGCATAAACCTCAATATATGTATAATTTGTTATAACACATTTGTCTGTGACTCGATACCTTTATTTAAGCTTAAACATTTATGAAAGGGTATAGAAAAAGTCTACAGTCGACCGAAGAACTCCATAAGCAAACCATTCCGAGTGCAAAAGGTAATCCCCGTGGGAAAAGGACAAAGCCCCGGTTACTTGCTGATTGATAAAGCTTGTTGGCAGTTTCTTTACTATAAGATCGTGCTGTAAATATTAAAAAATTATAGCCTTTCGATAATAATAATAATAATTATTACTAATCATACATTATAGGGACACGTATGATTCATATTAGAGTGTTTCCTAAAAGGTCATGAAAGAAGACGAAAATGATATTCGACTTTGGATACTTTAGGATTTTACAGGCATCCACGGTGATATTGTATAATAATGGTTTGTAACCGTTAAACAGTTTGAGCATGGCAAAATTCACTTGGATACACGAAAAATAATTAACTAAATTCACAGAATAATATTTAGGTTTAATGTGACAACAAACCTTGACTTTTGTAATGGGACCCTTGTAAACATTAACTTTTAGTGACATGTAGTTGAAGCTACGATTCACGGACTTCAGACGGTAGTACTCAAAGTCACTTAACTCTTTATCGACGGAGGTGCATTTGATGTTCGTAAACTCAATCAGCGGGGTGATCTTTAATTTTAATTTATTTAAATTTTTTAATAAATTTCTGTTAATGAATTTATGCTTCTTACTTTCATGAACAAAAGTAGAAAGATCAGGATTTTAAACAGAATTATGTATTTGGCCCACATGGCCAAAAGAAGTGGCAGCTATTCAAAACAAATTGTACTAAAAGCCTATTCCATGATTCGAGCAATTGAGTTTTGGGTTTCTGCAACAATATTAGCTTTCGAATGCGTCACGCTTTATTAACATTGATTTAGTTATCATTGATTGATTTAGTTAGTTACACTCTGTAATGATGTACATATTTAAAGGTCCATTAAGCTAAAAGCAATTATAATAATTTATAATCTGGATAGAATGATAACTATACCCAAAACACTTGACCAAAAGCTTTAAGTGAGTTAAACAGTAGGATACATTTATATCTTATTTTAAATCCCTTAAGAAAGTGTCAGATACAGCTTCACATTCGAACGAAGAATCCCATCTGAAATCCAGTTCGTTTGAATGAGGTAATCTCCGATGGGGAAGGGCAACACATCCGTTAAATGTTTGTTCATAAAGCTGACTGATAGTCGATCGATTATTAAGTCGTGCTGAAAATAAATTAAATAAATATTGCGGTTTGAGCCCACTGTTGACTTCATGCTCACATCATAGGGACAGGTGTGATTCATATTGGAGTGAATCCTTAAAAAGCCATGAAAATAAGCTGCTATCGGATTTGATTTGGGATTCCTAAAGAATGGACAGATATCCACAGTAACGTTGTAGAGAAAGGGCTTGTAGCCACTGAATCGCTTTAGCAATTCAATATTAACCTGAAAGGATATAGAATGAGTTCGGAGATACTTTAGTAAATTGATTTAAACACTTACTCTTGGCTTTGGAATGGGTAATGAAAACATCTTTGCCTTTAGAGAAAAGTACTTGTAGCTGCGATTCACTGATTTCAGGTAGCAATTTTCAAATTCACAAAACTCAGGGTCCAGCGAAGTGCACTTGACATTGGTGAACTCCACGGTAGATGTAATCTATCAATTAATATAAAGATTGGTTAAAAATGTATGATTTATACACAGATTTAACATACTTGTCTTATTAAAAATAGAAGAACTGCGAGTTCAACTAAATGAAAACACCTCGTTGACATGCTGAAGGGCAATGAAACTGATTTGGATATTTACATGATTATTGATTCCCTTTTTGGTAAAAGTAATTTTGAATGCAAACACAAATGAGTTTACCCATTAAAAATCATTTATATTACAGAAAAACATTAGTTGTGATTTACAGAAAATATTTGTATATAAATATAGTTTTTGTTTTTGAACAGAAAGCAGCATGTAGACTAGAATAATTTCAAATAAAATTAAATATACGTCGATACTTGCACGATTAATGGCAAAAGCTAACCAGTTTGATTCGTGGCTTACTAATTATAATATAATATATTATTCACGGTCCAAATGTTCAATATGTACCTACATTAATGGGAAGGGTTTGATTCATGTAGACAGTAGAGATTAGTTTTAGTTAAACTTTATACTGAATAGGCTAAGCGTAAACCCCAATATGTGTTGAATTTTATATAAAACAATTGCCTGTATTTCAATGACTTTATTTAGGTTTAAGTTGGAACTTTCTGGAATTCATAATGTGCTAGGAAGACACTATATCTCTCAAGAAATTGTCAAATATATCTTCACATTAGCACGATTTATCCCATCGGCTATCCAGTTCGATTGAAAGAGGTAATCTCCGATGGGGAAGGGTAACACTTGCGTTAGATGCTGGTTTAAATAGCTGATTGATAGTCGATCGACTATAAGGTCGTGCTGCAATTAAATTAATTAAATTAAATGAAGACTTCTACAGACTTTATGCTCACATCAATTGGACAGGTGTGATTCATGTTTGAGAAATTCTTAAAAGTATTATGCAAATACACTGCAATCGGATTTGATTTGGGATTCTTCAGGAATTTACACGCGTCCACAGTTACGTTGTAGAGAAAGGGTTTGTAGCCACTGAATCGCTTCAGAATTTCAAAATTAACCTGAAACGACATAGGATGAGCTCTGAGATACCGTACTGGGTGCACTTACACACTAACTTTCGGCTTTGGAACTGGAAAATAAGATATCTTCGTCTTAAGGGAGACATATTTGTAGCTACGATTCACCGATTTCAGGTAGCAATATTCGAATTCGACATATGTAGGGTCCAGAGGAGTGCACTTGATATTGGTAAACTCCACAGTTGATCCAATCTTAAAATGAAATTGTTAAAAATATTTAATTTATTTATAGATAATGCGTACTTGTCTTATTAAATATAGGAGAACAACGAGTTCAACTATACGAAAACACCTTGTTGACATGCTGAAGGCCAATAAAACTGATTTGGATGCGAAACAGAATTTTTATTGATTTCCTTTGTTGGTAAAACTATAAATGTAAACACAAATGAGTTAAGTCATTAAAAATCAATTATATTACATAAAAACATTTTGGTTAACCAAAATATATATACGAGTAAGAACATAAATAGATTAGTGCTGTTGCACAATTAAAGCTATAAGCAGAAGGAGGTGCCGATGGTAAACACAACCACCGGATAAATCTTTAATTTAAATTAATTTAATTTATTTTTTGGAATTTCTTTGAATGAACTTATCCTGAACAAAAGTTCGCTGATCAGAAAATTATATAGAAATATGAAGAAAATAAAGAATACACTCAGCAAGGCTCGTTTATGACTTCAAAACCCTCAACCTAAATAGTCATGGCTTTAGGGAAAGATACTTGTAGGTGCGATTCACCGATTTCAGATAGCAATATTCAAATTCGACGAATTGAGGGTCCAGAGGAATGCACTTGATATTGGTAAACTCCACTTTAGATTCAATCTGCATGATTATTTTAATAAATAATTATTTAATAATTAATAATAATAATAATTTAATAATTATTCAGACCTGTTTTATTAAATATAGAAGAACAGCGAGTTCGACTATACAAAAATACTTCAAAGACATGTTGAACTCCAATGAATTTGATTTGATATTCAAATTTGTAGTGAGGACATTATTGGTGCAGTTTATGAGTTTAGTCATTAAAAATAAATTAGATGAAATAAAAACTCTTATTGTTATTGTAGAATTTACACAACAAACAAATATTTTCATAAATTGCTATTTTGGATATATATTTTTATTCAGTGATAAACCATTCTTTTCCGAGACCGAATTTTGTATTATAATTGCAACAGATTTTGTTGTTTTGAAATTAGTCCGCCTATTCGTTAAATATTTATCTTTAATAACTCGTTAAACTTATGGTACCTATATGCACAATTAAATTGTTATAGTGGAAATGTTTTACTTAATAAAGTTTCGGTTAAATTACTTTTAAATTTAGCAATTTTATTCTGCGGGAATTACCAAAACTATATTTGTGTATAGGCTTCGTTTTTTGTATCTCCTATCAACGAGAAGATCAATTCAAATTAGCAGTCCAGGAAAGCAATTTTATTGGTAGGCTTCAAATTAGTTAACATGAATATTATATAGACATTTTTTGCCATAATATGAATTCTACGAAAGAGTTCCATAGACGTTAACTTCAGCACGATTAATATTTTCTACTAGCCATTTGGAGTGGAAAAGATAATCGCCAATTGGAAAGGCCAAAACCTTTGTGAATTGATTGTTTATAAACTCTGTAGAGAGCTTGTCCAAAATAAGATCTTCCTGCGTAGAAAAATACAATTTATAATTTAATTTAATAAATATAAATATCCACTTACATTATAGGGACACGTGTGATTCATATTGGAGAAGCTGCTGAAGAGACTGTGAAAAAATCCAAATATTGGGTTGGACTTGGGATGCTTCAGAACTTTGCAGGCATCCACGGTGATGTTGTAGAGGAAAGGCTTGTAGCCACTGAATCTCTTCAGCAATGCATAATTTACCTGAATTATTAAAACATTAAGCTCAAAACTCTTCTTTGATTAAAGAGCTATTACCTTAACATTCTTAACAGGAAGTTTATACATTTTAACTTTAAGGGAAATGTACTTATAGGTGCGGTTCACGGACTTGATACGGCAGTACTCAAAGTCGTCGAATTCCTTGTCCAATGATGTGCACTTGATGTTTGTAAATTCTACTTTGGATGTGATCTAAAAAATGTTTGGTTACTTGAGAATTGATTCTTCGTAAATATGTTCTTACTTCCTTAGCCGAATAAAGGACGATAAAAAGGATTATAATACACTTGCAATCCATTCTAAATTATATAAAATAGACTATACTGCTTCGTTATTCGATTTTGAATGGTTTCAAAATACCAAAATTGTTACGAAGGTTTGACTTCTTGCTGCTGTAATTGCTATATCTGCTATTATGATTGACAATTAAAAATTTTTCGCTCCATTAAATTGGTTGGTTTAATTTGCTTTTGTCAATTTGTAAGATGCTATCTTTTATGGTCCAGCTAGGGCAAAACTACTCAATTAAAAATGCGTGTTTAGTTTTGAATAATTTTGCATATTTATTCATGGAGAACACCGAGAGGATTTCGCAATTAAATTGAATACGTTTCAAACTTACTTCAGAACAAATTTATGACTGACTCAAATTTAAATGGATTTCATTTTAGTTTTAAAAAACATAATTTAAAATATGTTTCTTTCTTTTTCTCAATCATTTATGTATATGAAAGATATACATTCACCGATGCCTTGTTGTGGTTATGATGAATCCAATTGGATTGGAAAAGGTATTCGCCACGAGCAAATGGAAGAATCTCCGAGAATTGTGAGTCGAGAACGGTGGCAGGGATTTTCTCCATAATAATATCGTGCTGCAAAGTTTAACAGAATCAAATACAATCCTTTAAAAGTCTCTTCTCTAAGCGAACTCACATCGTAAGGACAGGTATGATTAATATTGGAGTACACCCTGTAGAAGCCGTAGAGATATGTTATGATTGGATTCGGTCTCGTTTCACCATTTACAAATTTACAACCATCTATAGTAATGTTGTAAAGAATTGTCCTTAGTCCACCCAATCGCTTTACCAATCCAAAGTTCACCTGAAATAATAGCACTTTGGCAATAAATCATAGAATTATTAGGTGTTAATACAACCTTCATTTCCTTTACGGGTAATTTGTAAAGTTTAGTTTTAAGGGAAAGGTATTTAAAAGTTCGATTGAAGGCTTTCAGGTAGCAATACTCAAAGTCAACCCACTCGGGATCCCAGGAAATGCATTTTAGGTTGGAAAACTCCAGTTTGCCAATCACCTGGAATGAATGATTAGTCAGAAATGTAAGTATTATATTCTTAAATACAAGTCTTTAATTTATATTTAATAGAAGAAAATTCGGAAACCACAAATATCTTACTCCGTGAAGCAAACAAAGGAAAACAATGCCTTTCAGTAAATTTAAACTCATCGTGAATGGAAGAGAATGAACCGAACTATTTAGCATCTGCCTTCAAACAACAATAATCGAGCTATAATATTGGGTTATTTAAACTACATTATCGATTGCAAAAGGTATTAGAATTAACAAAATATAAATTCAAATTGACTTTTAATGATTTGGGGACTTGTGGTTTTTTTAAACACATTAAAAATCATTTTTGCCAAATAATATCTGAAATATTACTCCCAGAACAACACAAAAAAACCAAAAAAAAATAAAAATTTGTTAAATCTGCTTGTTTTCTATTGTATTTGTGCTTGTAATAATTTGTTTTTAACAAAATGGCCCGCCAGCAGATATCAACAAATGGCGCCATTTGTCTGCGCTCTTTTCCTGCAATCCAAGTGCTCGTGTTCGCAGCCTTTTTCATATTTTCCAACATTTTTCTTCGATGTTTTTTTTTCGCTTTTCGCAAAATGGAGCGGCGCCAGAGCTTAGGGGGAAACTTAAGTGTGCTTACGGTTTGTAATGCACAAATAAATGCGGCGGCAAACAAATGGGCCGGTGGAGGAGCTGCGGTCCCATTGGCCGTGTATCCAAGTGGATATTATGCGTTAGATAACTCGAATCGGAGCAGGAACAGCCGCCAGCTAGATATGTATCTATATAGATAGCTAGATCGATAGCCGCTGGATAGATAAGCAGTTACGACGCCGCCTCGCCTCCATTCCGCCGGACTGGCAAACAATCAATTAGAATGGCAAAATCTTCGCAAATGCAATAAAAATCCACGGAACGCAAAAAGGGCTTAAAAAGTAATTCCCGGCTGGAAAAAAAATGTGGAAAGGAGCGGAAAGTGGCCCTGAAATCATGACGATCCCTATCGGTGTCTGGCAAAAAAAAAAAACTCACCCACTTACGAATCGCGGCAATAAATCGATTGGCGATGCAACTGCAGTTGCACTTTCATAAACTTTTACAACGCCAGCGATTATTGTTTGCTTTAGTTTATGGCCGGACTTTAAAACCAATCGATCACAATTGCCGGCCCAGCGGTGAGCGAGTGAGTTATGGGTGTCATGTGAACGGAACTCTCTGGCCGGGAACTTTCCGGCCAAAAGACTCCTGTTACTGCTATCCAAACACTCGAGTAATTATGCCCAAACTCCCCGAACAACACCCAACACCCATTCCCGGTTGTCACTTAACCGGATTGCGACTGCGACATCAAAACAAATTGCACTCCCTCGCGGATAGCACACAAATCTGATTAGGAAAACATTTACAGACGCAAATCGCAAGTTAGCAAGGACGTTAACCGAGGGGTGGCAAGAGGCAGGATGGGGGGGAACAGGGCCAGGAAAACTCACCCCTGACATAATTTGATGTGTGAACTTTGGCCAGCGCTGGGACGTTCTGGGATGCGTCTAATTTGATTGACGTCAACGCGCCCGGAAATTGTGGGAAAACCAGGGCAAGGACACTGGGAAAAAATATATACAGAATATATTTTAGAAATTAAAATTGAGGTGTAAATATATTTGGTATTTATTTGGGATAAATTATATTAAAGGAGGTTTTGTATTTCTCATTATTCTGTGGGTGTTAAGATAATAAATGAAAGTATGAAATAAATATAAAATGCAAAGTCTATTCCAAATAATAAAAATATATTTAAATATATATTTAATATTTTATATATTTTGGTCAAAAGTAGGAATTGTTTTATATTAAATAACATTAAATTAATTATACTTGTGGTAAGACTTTATGATCTTTATTTTGGTTTTTATTTATTATTTTCTTGTTTATATATTTAAATATACCATTTTCTGCCAGTGCCGACAAAGAAACAGTTTCCGCACAGGCCACAAGTGGCAGAAGACTCTATCCGCTGCTCTGGCAGGTAGCATCCGGGTTCGGTTCCTGCTCCTCTGTCTCTTCCTTCTCCCTTTCAGATTGCGAGTCCGTGTCCTGGTCAATGGAAATGATATCCAAACAAACTCAATTTGGTTTGGTGCCAGCGCTTGTGATAGATTAGCAGACAAAGCGAAAGAGGCGCGACTGCTGCTGCTGCTGCAGCGACACGTGACCATCAGGAAGGGGCGGAGTCCTGGTAGTTGGTATCTGGCAAGGACACCGTCAAACACTCATTCGTATTCCATTTGGACGAGCATACAGAATTGATTTGGTTGAGGCACTGGCAAAATATTTGCCAAAGGCGGCAGCTGGAACTCCCGCTCCTACTTCTGCTCCGGCTCCGGGATTCATTCGGCAAGGACACGTGCCGGGTGGCGCTGGCTGGTGCACTTGTCACGTGCCGCAGGCGGCAAATTAAACAAGGCGCAACATGGGAACCAAAAGTTTAACAATGCAGAAAATTGAAAAACAATCAAAAAACCCCGACCGCAGCTGAGAGGAGGTGGAGGGGAGGAGTGAAAGTTAAATGCGGGACATAGGATCCTGGTTAGAGGATAACAGCCTCTCCGGCAGACTCTCTTATTTGCTCGTAGCGCCCGCCTCGTTTCGTCTCACTTTATTTGGCCATAATTAGCTTAATGCGCGCAACAAACAAACCGAAAATCCGGCGACGGAGAGGCGGGGCGGAAACGGAAGTGGCCGTGTTGCCATTGAAAGCGAGCGGCATGCATGTCCTTGCCGGGCATGGCCATTTAGCCAGGCCAAACGGCAGTGGCAACGGCAATGGCAAAGCAAACAAATGTGCCAGCTAAAGGGGACCAGGAGCACAGTACACAGAGTGCCAGAAAAAATGAAAGAAATCTGTTGGCAAACTGATTAGCGAATGGGAAATACTCTGAAAAGTATCTTTATTAAAAAGTTTGGTAATTTTAAATAATAATAAACGTTTAAAGCATGCTCTCATTATATTTTAAAAGGATTAGAAACCATTATAATATTTCCTAATATAATTATAATCTCAGAAAATCATTGGCTGGACAATATTTGCATCTTAACCTTATTTTCTGATTGTTATTTTAAATATTCTTTATATTTTCCTTTAAATTCCAATGCCCTTATAAATATCAAATGATTTTAATGTATTGTTTTATTTCCTTTTCATTTATTAATACATATTTTTTTATACAATTTTTCCCCTCGTCCAAAGTCAATCATCAAGTTTATACGCCCTGTGGAAAGGCTGCTGGCAGAAAAACGGAAGCGAGGCAAACAGAATGCACGGAAAAAATTAAAATCATTAATCCCCTTAAAAGGTTCTTAATCTGCGGCTGCTGCTGCTGAATTTTGTTGCTTCATTTGCCGTTGAGTTGAATTTTTGCCAGCCATTTGGCTGCTCGTTGCTTTAGCATTACTCATACGCAGCGTTGTCAAGTTGGGTTCCCCAGGCATGCCCCCCAAGGCCCCGCTTCTGCTCTCTATCTTTGCCTATATAAATATATTTCTTTTTTGTGATTTTTGTGATTTTTGTTGTATTTCTTTTTTGATTTTTTTATGTTCTTTAGCGAGACCTGTCAGCAAAGTGTCCGGCGGCTGTCATCGCCATGGGACATCATCATATGACTGTGAGTCAACTGGTCAGCCAGCGGACAATCAGCTGCCAAATTCGATTAGTATTCAGGCTAAATGAGACTCTCAAGCAGGGGAAGATTATGTTCGATCTTTGGATTGAATAAACCAATGACCCTGGGCACTTTGGGGCCACATGCAACAGTTGGCTGCTCCGTCAGCCGCTGTGATCGTAAATTGAGCAAACATTTCGGGCTGTTACTGCGGCTGTTGCAGTGCCATGCAAGTTTTATGGCCCTCTCCAACACTATGGGTAAAGATATACACACATATATACATATACGTTTTCGAGTACTCGGGCGAGGGCAAACAGTTCGCTTTACGACAGGCCAACCTCCCAGCAATGGCAATGCAAAAAACTGGCGCAATCGGCAAAATGTAAATAATTTTTGCAGCAGGCAGAATGTCTGAAAAGTGGCAAAACAAAAACGAAAACCTGACGCAAATAAAATAATAAATTTTATACAAAATTGACAAGCTGGCTTAGCCGCAGCCAGTTACTGATAGCCACCCACTTTTGGGGCTGCGAAAGCGATAGGAATAGGCCATTCACGGACAACGCACAATAAACAGAGCGCAGAAAACAAGAAACAGAAAACAAAAGGGGGCAAAAAAAACAATAAACAATATGGAATGCACCATAAAGAGTGCACATTTCTGTGGCCAGCATACAGTAGCCGGTTCGGTAGTTGGCTTACCGCAAACTATAAAAGTTAAGCATTTAATTGCGAAATTAAAGACAGCCGAAGGTTTGTGGTTGAGACAGGAGATTTGCACTTGAAAAAGTATTTAAAGAGAATATATTTTATTAAGACCATGGAAAGCCATTCAATCAAATTTAAATGATAAATAATTAAAGGTACATTTAAATATAAACTTCCAATTATAAACAAGTTCCTGTCTAGAGTAAGCTTCCTACTCTACCCTCGGGAAATCTAATTAATTTCTTCGACCAAAAATTATGAGAGTTATGAGGGTGAAGTTATGCCACTCCCACCCTCAGTCAGTCACTGAAATCAAAACGGAAACAAAGAGAAAACTTATGTTTCACTTCCATCTACAATTGCACCCCACACCCGGACACTTTCGAAGGAAAATAAAGCTTGAAAAAAAGAAAACAAAAATAAAATAACAAGGAATTTAAATTGAAATTATTTATTTTTGCATTTTGAAAGCGTTCGCGCGTGTCAAGGATTTCTCACGCGCAGCAGCCAGCCGATGATGACGAACCCCCAGAAAGTAGGACGAGTACGACTCTGCGATTTTGTCACCCCAAAGAGAAGGCAACCCCTGGAACACCTTATCCACCACTGCCACCCTTTGGCGGGAAAAGAGCCTTGCTTTTTTAATTTGAAAATATAAAAATAACAAAGCGCTGGCGCGTATTCAAATGTCAAAGTCTCGCGGAGTGGAATCCCAGTGCCTCGCAGTGGAGCAGTGGAAGTGGAGCTTATTTGCATTGCGACGTCGGGGCCTCGGGGCAAGTCTCTTGTAAATCAGTCACCGAACGAAGGGATCTTATCTGAAAGGAAGCCCTAATGGCGGCAAACAACATGATTTTTATTTGCACAAATAAAATGCTACAGAAATTAAATACTCTTAGCTGGGATTCTGAGATGAATCAAGCGGATAAATTGTATAATTTTAAGTTATATTTTCAAATACCAGAATTGATATTTTGAATTATAGAATGCTGGTGTATTTTAGTAATTATTCATTCAGGGACGGTAATCATTATTAATTATATTTAAAAAACCTTAAATGGTCCCTTAAACTTAAACTTAAAAGGTTGATTATTATTATTTACGGTCTCTGTGTTTAATAATCAAGAAATCTTAACATAAGATCGTTATAAAGTCTCAAAAAAGTCTCTACAATTTATTTAATAACAAAATTCCCTTTTAAAGTGTGAGAATTAATTAAGATTTATTACATATTAAGATATATTTCATAAATAATCCTGTGAGAATAAGTTTTGATTCACACCCTCGAATAGGTCAAGGTCTGTCGGTCATTGGCGTCCTGAGAACCTTTCAGAATCTATTTTCAGTGGGGATTATCACCTCGAAAGTCATATAAACACTTTGTAAACAAGATAACCCGGAATTCGAGGCAACAGCTGATCCGCATTGGCGACAACAACATTGCAGCACATTGAGGTGGGTTCGAAATCGTGGGATATCACCCCCATTTCCTGCTCAAACCGAACTCCAGCTAATGCAGTAGTTAGCCCAAGACATCATCTCTTAATCCTTGGACACACACTGAGACAAGAAGCCGCCGTGAGAATGCCGGGTAGAGCCCGCCACCTGCCTGTCCAAAATATGGAATATGGAATACGGAATATGGTAAATACCTTCCGAGTGCGATGGATAAATCTGTAATCACACATTCTTACCGCCCGCTACATCAACGTCGGAACTTCATCGGGGGAAGCCGCGTTTTGATCCGCGGGGCTTACGTAGTTGAACCACCGGACTAAGCAGTCCAATAATTCTCACGTTCCCCTGCGCGCACTGCGGCGATGAATCGGACATATGGCTGTGTGGCTATGGCCAAGGAACATGACTCGTCGGGGTGCGAGAGCACTTGGAAAAACAAGGAATTAGGAGGGGGATTTGAGAATAGTTTTTTAGTAAATTAAATGCTGGAATAAATTCAAATTTGAGTATATAGAAAAGAATCTAAAGGATAGGTTACAGATCTTATAATAAATTAACTTAGGGTGATATTATAAAGGTTTCTGTTATTAAAAAAAATATATTTGTAACTTAATAAGATCTCGGAAATTATATTAAAACTATAAAGGATCTCTTAGAATTTTAAATTTAAATTTTAATTTCACAATCTCAGTGTAGAACCGGTGATCGCCGATATCATCATTTCAGTGCCTCATCGTCCGATGTCAATGAGTGCGTATAGTAGGTGGCACAGTCAGCCGACTGCTACTCCCACTCTCACTCCCGCTGTCAGCCACTCCCACTTATCAACCACCACCCACCTCCTACTGCCACCCGCCACCCACTCCCTCGGCGGCTGCTGTCTTTCGGGTGCCATAAATCATAAGCAAACATTTTGATATTGTAATCCCCATTTTAATCCGTGCGCATAAAAAGCCAAAAATCAAACTTTTCGACATGGGCGGCGGTGTCTGTGATGTGCCTTCTGCATTTGCTTTGTTAGTTTTTCTCGCTCGTTCGTTTCGTTCTTGTTTTTTTTGCTCGTTTCCCCAAAAAAAATTGATGGATTACCTTGGCCCCCGACGTCCTTCTCCTCTTGGCCCCAAACTGAAAAAACAGGAAAAAAAGAAAACCAGGTGATAAGAATTCTTCAGCCTCTGTTGCGGCTACTGCTGATGATGTGGCAACTGTTGCTTTTGTTGCCGCTTTGATTTATTAATTAATTATGTGTACACGGAAACTGCGTCATCGTCGGCGGAGTATTGATAACCGGGGTAATAGTTGGTGATAACTTCGATTCCGCAGTGGAGATCGTCGGCCCTTTTCAAGCGGCCACTTCAAAGAGCCACCATATTTGATTTGGTTTGGGGTCGTAGGTGGGGGGTGGTTGGGTGGTTCGGTGGGTGGCTCCATTGCGGAGGATCCCCCCTCCTTTGAAGTTATTCCGCCGGAAGGTTGAGCAATGGATAAAAATGGTTAAAATAAACTAAATGCAGTCATGAGAAATTGGGTTAGTAGACTTCAAAGATTTAGAAAATGTGTTGGGAAAATTTGTAAGAGTAATTCTGAAGGAAAAGTTGAGGGAAATACTTTGAAATCATTCAGGAAAATTTAAATATTAGTAATAAAGGGAACCATTTCGAGGGGAATTAAATAATTAAGATATTAATACTTCGCATTTCCATAGTTTCTTATAAACATTAAAGCCATTAATACAGCCGAATGTTTATGAAATATTGCTATCATAAATATCTAAATGTATATTTATTGCACCTTTTACAAAAATTAACTTTTAAAATACTTTACTGAAGCATAAATAATGCCAAGAATTTTATTATTAATTTAATTTGTAAAATAAAAGTGAAGTATTTATAATAGAAATGTCATAACTCCCCACCTCAATCATATTATTACCATCATCCGATTGATGTCTGCCCAAGGGGAGATATCCTTAATTGATTATGTCTAGCTTCTTATCTCGGGTGTCCAATTTCCATCTCCTTGGCCTTAGAATCCCCCTCCCCCTCCAGCATCAGCAAGACTGAGAGGTAATTACCAGCCCGAACAGCTGTTTTGCTCAAAGGCAGAGGAAGTCCCAAAAATAGTCCCAAAATCGCGGAAGTGCAACAGTCCACAGGGGTAGCAGTCCTTGCGCGCTCTCTCTCTCTCTCTATCTCTCTCGTCTCTTGTCCTGGAGAAATGCGCATACGACCTGTGCGCATGTAACCACGAGGACACACCCCTTCGGAGCCATAAGACAGCCACGGGGGGCGTGGCCCGCAAGCAACGAGTGCTGAGTAAAATAAACCAATGAAAAGGGAGCGAGTAATCGGCGAGTTTCCCAGCTGCAGCGCCCAGTGGCTGGAGATAAGCGCGGGGGGCAGGGAATTTCGCAGAGCGGAGTGCGTGAGTTTTCCACTCCCTTCGCATTTTCCGCTCCTTCTTCCACGTGCCGTGCATAAATTGGCCAGCAATCGATGTAACTTGTGCCCAGGACTCGGCACAGATGTCATCATATTTCCGCAGGTCCCGAAATTATGCTGCTCCTTCGGTGCGTCGATGTATGTCGCTTAATTTGTTTTTCTCCCGTCCCCCTGCCCATTTTCCTTCTTCCTGCTCCTGTTTTCCTCCAGCTTCCATTTCCCATTTCCCTTTTTCCTGGCTCTTTTTCCCGCCGTGTGTCTGCGACTTGGTTACAAGTACTTTACGGTAATGGAGGATTTTCGCTTGAGCATCCTCTAACAGAAATTAATTTAAATCGATATGCGACCAGAGTGGCGCTGGCTACGTGGCCATGGGTGTGCTATGGATGGGGCGGCGGCAGCCAGGATCTGAGGGGAATGGTTGCGGTGTCCTGGCCTTTATTAATTAGCAGCGTAATTTATTTTGGCGGTTTGATTGAGCTGCGGCTGTAGGCTGCAACTTCTCGACGAATGCGAATATCCTGCGTATCTCTGACATTGCCAATGGCAATGTCAACAAGGACATGCCACGCAAACTAATACGCCACACACACACTTTCTGATGGGGTAAGGGGAAACCCCTACCATATGTGCACAGTGAAAAAGGCAAACATGCTAGGAAATCCTACATTAAGAATAAAGATTCCATATTGTTAGAACCCTTTGCAGGCAAATATATATTTATAAATAATAAAATATAATTAATAATATAAATATTAAACAGTTTTCTATATAAATTAAACGATTTTGAAAGTTGAATGTATTTTAAATTAATAAAATATAGGATAATTTAATATATTTGTTTATCAAAATCAAATTCAATTATAAAACTTTTAAGCCTACATTAAATTCTTTTCTGTTTTTCCCATAAATTTAATTTCAACCAAAATCCATTTTCCTATAACCTTCATATTCCCCATGTAATTTCTCTCAGTGTGCGTGTGTTTGTATAGTTTATTGACTGCTTGAAGGGAAGTGCTTTCCATAGAGAAACGGAGAGATTTTTCGCTAAGGAATGTAAGACTGGCCGCAAATCCTGAAAATTGACTTCGTCCTCAAGGACAGCGAGGGGGTCGACGCTGGTGCGAGATGGCGAAGGGAAACGGATGTTGACGGGCTGGCGGGGAAATCAATGCCGCCATTTTGCGAATTCTGCGAAAGAGTTGCCCGGATCCGGTTGCCGCCCGCGTGGTTTTCCACCATCATCATAAGGCATACAAAATTAGTTCAGGGGGGAAAAGCGGAGGATGCGAGTGGAAATGCGAGTGGAAACGGGCAGCACTCCTCCCTACGCACCATCGTATTTCATTTCGTCATGTTTCGGGATTAGGCGGATTAGTTTGGCGACTGAGCAATGGCTCCGAATGCGCTGAACTTTTCAACTGCCGCCGCTGCCTGTGAACTTTTCGGTAGTTGCTTAAAAAAAAGAAGAACAGAAATGGGTCTCGCAGATGGGGAAAATCCAGAGGGAAGAGGAAAATGTGACGACGCGAATGGGTGTGCGTGTGTGTCTGTGTGTGGATGTAAATGTGAAAGGCGACTACTACACATTTTACCCGGGGATCTGACACTTTCGCGCGCCTTGGCATTTCAATTTCTTGAGGTGCGTGCGACTGCTCGAATGTTCGGCATTAAGTTTTCCTGTTGCCAGCATCAAAGGATGATGAGTTTTCCCCCGCGGGGATCCCGCAATCCGACACTTAAGAGATCCCCATTGGCAGACACACTCCCCGGCACGTACTCTCCATTCGAATGGGGAAAAGAACGCCATTTTCTTTAGATAACAGTAGATACCGCCAAAGTACTCGCTCACCCCTCCCCCATATCGATATCGATCGGCAAGTCGAAAGTCTAATTTCGGTTGCCCTTATAATTGAAAAAACGGCCTGGCAAATTCCCAGAGCTGTGCGCCAAAAATAACCGCCATGTCATCAATGGAAAAGCTGGTAAAGTAAGGGATTTCCACGAGGACAAAGGACACAAAATCGTGTAATTGCAACAGAAGTCTAATAATCATAAACCCGGTATTCCCCGTGGGCAGCCAGGGGACAAGCCCTTTGAGCAGTGAAAGTGGCCAAATTGGACCTTGCCCCACAGGTGGACAACCCTTTCTTTCGCTGGGAACTCAGGTGGGTGACTTTGAGTGGGTGGATCGTATCGTATCATCGAACACAGTGCCACATTTACGCAATCGGAAGAGTTCAAAGCGCTTTTGCCGCTGTAGAAACTTGAGAAGGTCTGAGGTATGAGTCTCGAGTGGTCCTAGCATTTCGAGTATTTCGAGGGCCCTACGCTCAAGGCGATTATTGGTGTAAGTCTGGGGGCCATCTGGCTTTTATCTGGCCACGCGGCAACCAGGAACACCTTTTAGCAGGGACTTCTCAATGAAAATATAGTGAACTGTGGTGGCTTATCTAAGAAAATAGCGATTTATTGAATTGGATCATTTATTTATTAAATTTTTAAAATATTTTAAAATATTAATGTGCAAATATTTGACCATTAAATAAAGATTTTGTAAATAATTACGAATTATTATAGATTTTTACTTAACAAAGATTTCTGCATAGATTGGTAATGATTTACTGCAAATATTTGTATATATTTCAAATGTTATTTATTTATTTATTATTATCTAATTCCCAAGATTTTCACTATCCCACATATATAAGCATTTTGACACTTTAATAAATTTTCCCTTCGTTTCAGTTTCAATTTTAAAGTTAAAGAAAATACTTTTGAAGGTCTATAAGTCATAACATAATTATTTTCTAGTTGTATAATATATATTTTCCTTTGTATCTCTGTCATAATAACAAATACATACTTTTCAGGTATTTGAAATTTATCTGCAATTCTTAGATAAGAAATACCAGTAAACACAAGCTACTTGTGGCTGGAAGGGTTCGCATCCTGAACCTTATCTGGCAGTAATTACAGAACAATGCAATTCTTAAGTGCTTGGCTTTTAACTTGAGAGCATTTGAAAAATTATTGTGTCATGTCCTAAGGCATTACTTTTCCCAAATTATATTATTTAGATAAATAAAACAACATAATACAATATAATTCCTACCCCAAATTTGATTCCAATAATTCTTATCCCACGAAATCTCTGTATTTTGTTATATTTTCTTGCTAAACAATAAAATCAAGTCCTCAGGCCTCTTAAGGGCTATGAGTTATGTCTCTGAAATTACCTCTGATTAGTTGCCTGGCATATCAATTGTGATATAAAAGGGATATAAAGCTAGCGCCATTTACATCCCCAACTCTCACCCCTTTCCCAGCATCGCCACTCGAGTCACGCAGCCGGGAGTCACAGGATAAAAAAGGACCGGGGGCAAGGAGGCAGGCAAATGCGAAATAAAAACGAAAATTATGAACTGCACAAAAGCTGTTGTGAATTTTAATAAATTCTGGCTCCGGCAAAGTATCTGTTTCTGTTTCTGTTTCTATATCTCTGTAACTGTGTGTGTGTGATTGTGTGGCAGAGCGAACAAATCAAAAAGGGGGAAGTCACGGGCAGGAGATGCGAACGCACTGCCAGAGCTACAAAGATACAAAGATACGGATACAAAGGGCCGACGAATACGGGAATACGTCAAAAGGAGCAGTTATTTATTTATTTGCAGAGCGGGCAGCGAGGGGCGCACAACAATGGCGGGCTAACGCAGAATAATGGGATAACAAAACGCCCTTGACACCCAGTAAAAAGACAGGCAGCAGGCGAAGGGCTGAGGGCGGCAGTCAGCCCTCAAAAAGTGGGCGCAAAGGAGAAGTAGCCTTATTATTATGAACACAGCACGTAGCAATTGTACAGGGGCGGTGGTTGCTGGAGGGGATTCCTCGAAGAAGGGGGTTTCATCCATAGGGAGGGGTTGCCTCGCAAGGAGGCACACACAAAGGACCCGCAAAGTACAAATCAAACCCTCGAGAGCGGCCAAAATAATAAACAGTGACTGATGGGGCGCCGCAGGGCGGGGAAAGAGACAGCTAGAGCCGGATAGAGAGAGAGAGAGGGAGAGACAGGGAGCTGTGCGCAGCAATGGCGCACTGCAAACACACACAGAGTGTGAGTGAGAGAGAGCGTTCGCCTTTGGGGGTGTGTCCACAGGCGCTGCTGCCGCTTTCGCTCGCACACCCAGGCCCAGGCCCGGCTACTCGCTATTTTCCGAGCCATCATCTCACTCACACCCGCGCACATAGACACCCTCGTGAAAAGAGAGATAAGATAGCGCCTGAACGTAGAACGTTCCGTATCTCGGAGCTCTGCGTTCTGCGTTCCGATTTTAGTAGCCGCGAGTTCTCGTCGCCAGCACCACGCACTGAGTAGTGTAGCCTCACCGTCAACCAACCCCGCTGCCGCTTGTGGAAACGAACCCGGGTCCCGATAGCTGCCCCTTCTCGTTCACTCGCTGCTCGCATCCAACAGATACTTTAACGAGCGCCCTCGCATTCGCTTTCAATCCAGCCACGTCCTGTTACGGGTGCAGACGCGTCGCTTCCGTTTAGACTCCCAGATCTTAAATAGAATAATAATCAGAGAGATACAGATACCCAGATATACAGGCCGAGAGGACTTAGACTACTTAGCCTAATTACGCGGCGGATTAAATTATTAAAACACTGAATCAACAGTTCGAAATCAAATCAAAGCCCATCGATTCTCAGACAGTGCAAGTGCGCGACTATGTGTGGTGATTCCCTGTGCCAGTGTCCAGCGTGTGTGTTTGAGTGTGAGTGGCAGCGAGCGAGCGTCGAGAATTAAAAACATATCCCCGAGTTACTTAAAATTAATCACTAACATAATCACTGTGATTTTTATTATTTGATCTGCCACCAAACGCCGCTGCTGTGAGCCGCGAGTGCGAAAACTATAAACGGCTCCATTAAATGCCACTTCGCCTTTTGATTAGCAAACTGTTGCAATGACAACGGCATAAACACAACAGCAACAACCAAAAAAACATATACAACCCATAAAAACCTAAACGCCTGCTGACGGACGGATCTGATCCATTCCGATTTCCGAGATTTATAGCCTTGCTGCCCACGCGACTTCTCCAGAAGAGAAGATTTTCCCCGGGCTTTCGAAGATTTTCATGAGATTGAAATGCTGGCAATCTGATTTATTGCCTTTGCCCACGAAAAGCCAAACCCGTAATAGCAGAGTTCAATATTTTGACTATATATCACGGATCGAAGGAGCCGACGGAACAACGTTCCAGCGCCGATCGAACGGCCACCACCTAAGTGGATTAATTGAATTACTCTACCATCATTCAGAGGTAAGTTTGTGAATGGTTTTAAAAGGTTTAACTATTGGAGAGTTTATTATATTCATTATATTATATCAGAAATCAGTTGAGGGATATAAATACCTTTAGATATACAATAACTATGTCGAAATAATTTACAAATTAAAGACTACAATTCTTAATTAAAATAAAAAAGGGTTAATAAAGAGTTTGAAAATGTATTTAGCAAAGACATTTAATTAATTTTAAAAAAGGAAAGGATACTATTTAGACTTTGTATATTTTGAAAATAAATTTATATATGTTTAAAAATTAAATTAAATTATATTTCTAACTACTTCATCATCAAGATATTTCGCCACGCGCTTGTCAAGTTTTAGTTTGAAATATCATTAAAGGCAACTCAAGGCATTCAAAGAATTCAGTTTTTCATCTTATTGGACATAATAGATACTTGAGGAAATAAATTATTTGACAAAAGAAAAAAGGATTAGAATATGACAAGAGTTTTGAATTCGAAAAATGCTTTTGATAGTGTCAGCCTTCCCATTGATTCATTGTCACCGAACTGAAAGTAAAACGGCGCCAAATTTCCGGCATTAAGAAGTGTTAGGTCATGGCAAACAGAACTTTCTGGGTAAACAACTTCCTGGGAACTTAATCGCTACATAATGACAATGTCAATTCCCTAATTGCCCAGATGCCGGGTTAACATTCTAGGTTTCTGGGGAAGATCAGGAGAGATCACCGTAGGTTCCCATCTCCAAGCCCGCCAATAAACGGATTGTTGGACAACGAATTAAGTTTACGGAGCGCTCTCACGCCGCGCATAAATCACGGCGAAGTGAGACCCGCAGAATCACGGAATTGCAGCCATAAAGCCCGAGCCGCAGCTCGTAAGGGGGCCTCTGGGCTTTTGGCCCAGTACTACTATAGTATTGTCAGTGCTGTTGCCAAAAATCGGGGGGAAGTGGCGCCGACCCATTGACGTCACCTAAACAATTAGATCTGGTTGGTGGGGCAAACAAGGCATGGAAAAAACCTAAGTACACAGAGCTGCAAACTCGAATTTGTATAAAATAATAAAAATAATAAAATCAAATGGGAATGAAAACATGTGGAAAGCCTTGGCACAACATCGGAATCTTGCCACCTTCGCGATGAAGAAGTATGTATAAGCCAGCGAGTTTCGTGCGGCCATAAAGTGGCATAAAATAATTCTGGCATTCTTTGTCTTAGGGAATCATTATGTAAATAAATTCTCACTTTTGAAATAAAATGACGAGGCAGAAAATAGACGAAGACGACAGCGGCGGCAACGCCGGCAACGCCAACGACAACGACAACATTTTGGGAGAATATCTTTTGTGGGGACAATGGCAATGACGGCTGGCACTTTGAACTGGGAACCAAATTATTTATTAGACACTGCGGCAGATAATTTAGCCAGAAATGAAGACAACTGCGGCAACAAGAACAAATAGCAAAATAACCGAGGCAATAACAGTGTTATAAATACTCGGAGCAATAAATGCAGAAACTTTTCATTTCAACGGCCATCTGACCCCCAATTTCACCGCCCTCCCCCGTCACCGGGCAAGCGTCACCCATAAATATCCGCTTCAAGTGAAATTATGTTTATCATATTGTTGTTGAACAACCGCAAATGGATTTAATATTACAGCCGCACTAATCCACTGGGGATCAAGTGGAGATCAAGCGGTATTATCAACGAAATCGAAAGTGACACGGCAAGCCAAAGCATTCCAATTAAATTTAATTAAATTCACTTCAACTGCGAATTTATGCTGCCGCTAGATTTATGAAATTCGTTCTCATTTCGCCTTTGAATGCCTTTAGTTTGTTGTGATTGAGATTAGATAACCATTTATTGCAACCTTTCGCTTCGTTTCGTTTCGCTTTGCCTTTCCTGAGATAGCAGTCCATATAGTATGGTATATAGAGAGGTGTATATATAGCTGGAGGAGGCTACCCGATATCGGGCGAGGGGCGCTGGAATATGGCGAGGTGTTCCCTCCCTTTTGGCTAATTGATTTACGATCGTTTATGGCTATTTTCGTGCTACTGTCAGTGGGCTGTTTTTTATTTTTAACGAATTTATTGGACGCCCTGACACAGTTTATCGCCTTTATTGGGTGCAAGTCAACTTTCCCTCGCTCTGGGCTCTGTGCTCTGTGCTCTGTGCTGGGTATTGCCAAAATCTCTCAGTGTAGCCCCAGCGCAATAATAATGGCAATAATAGCAAAAGAGAAATGCTCGCAGAAATGTAAATATTTTACATCGATAAGGCCGTTATCATCGTTCTCCCCTCGGTCTGCTGATAGCGTTGTCAACCCGTACACCCCATCCGATTCCCCGCCAGAATTTACGACGACCAGTCGTCCATTTACCATGTGCCGCCACCGCTCTCCCTGCCAGTCCCTTCCCCTCCAGAGTTACTCCAGAGTTAGCAGCATCCGAGGCACGGTCTTAACCCCTTGACGTGTTTGGTGTTAACTTGCCATTCGGCTGGTGTTTGGGTTAAGCCCGCTGTTTGCCTTTGCCGTTGAGGCGATAAAAAGCTCCACAAGTTGATTTGCCTCCTCCTCGCCAGGTAGCCGAATGATAATTATAATTAACTAACAGGCGGAGTACGTAGTGCCAGGTAGGAATGAACTCGTTATGAGTAATTTCAGTACTAGACACCATCTGAAAACTAGCAAACAATAGAGCCAAGGGAATTATTTATATAGTCTGGCTAAATGGATTATTTAATTCATTCACTTTAGTGGGTTAAAAGGGTCTTGAGTAGTTTAGAACTCATTTAAAGTCTACAACAATTAAATGTTTGTGCTATAAATATATTATTTTAATGATGTATTTTGTTACTTAATAATTTTAGTACTACATAACAAGTATTCATTATGTTTATTTTATATACAAAATATCTTTAAAGATACAAGAGATTTGCAAAATGTACTTAAATTTATGAAAGGAAGTTGGCATTTTTAACCTGTTGTATTATATTTTAAGTAAGGAAAATCATAGGCTTTAAATTTAATAAGATTTTTATTATTATTAATTATTTCATATAATTTTCATTCACATTTTTTACGCTAAAAAGTTTCTGCTTGCAAGTTTACTTATATTAATCTTTTAATTGGGTTCCCGAACAGATTTCTTACTAAATATATATCCTATATTTTCCATATAAATTTCTAAAATATTTCCCCTCTTACTAAACCTTTCCCCCCTTTCACTTTTCCAGCTTTCCGAGCTCTGGCAACGGCTGCATCTTGGATTTGCTCTCACCGCAGTTGGAAGATACCGGCCTCAAGACGACGACCTTCCTGCAGCACTTCAAGGACGTCGTCACGACGAAGTTCACGGGGAGGGACCACCACCTGCCGCCGCTGCATCCCGCCCACCCGGCGCATCCGGCGCACCAGCAGTACAGCCACAGTCATAACCATAGTCACGGCCATCAGCCGCACCAGGCTGTCGCCCAGAGCTTCTCCACCATTTTTCCCACGTATCTAGGCATGGACCGCACCGCCGCCGGCGGTTGTGGTGCGGCGGGTGGCGGCGGCCTGGGCGTTGGTGTTGTCACCAGCTCCGCCACGGCCCTGGGACCCGGCGGGATAGCCAACGGTGGCGGTGGCGTGGTCAGTGGTGGAGCCCTCAATGGCCTGGAAGCTATGTCGGCGGAGTCCACGGGCCTCTGTCTGCAGGATTTGGTCAGTGCCGGAACAGCAAATGGAGCTGGCTCAGCGGGATCGGCGGAAAGTGCCACCACCACAAGCACGGCCCTGAGCAGCGGCAGCACTGGCAGTTCCACGGTCAACGGAGGGGGAAGCAGCACCTCCGGCACGGAGCACCTGCATAGCCACCACAGCCTGCATGATTCCAGCTCCTCGGTCAGCATCTCACCCGCCATATCCAGCCTGATGCCCATCAGCAGCCTGAGCCACCTGCATCACTCGGCCGCCGCCGGGCAGGATCTGGTGGGTGTGGGTGTCGGCGGCTACTCGCAGCATCCGCACCACGCGGTGGTGCCGCCGCATACGCCCAAGCACGAGCCGCTGGAGAAACTCAGAAGTAAGTATCGAATAATGGAGGAGTTGGAGTTGCATTTCTTTTTGAATTCAAGAATTTTTTAAGCCTTTTCTTTTAATTTTTTATTAATATTTTACATTGGATTAAACATATATTTAAAATCTTTAAAAAGGAGATAAAACTATAAACATATTTAAGTTTTATTTTTGTTAAAAGAACATGAAGTCAGATACATGTTTATGATGTTCTAATTCTTAAATTAATAGCCAAAAAATATTCAACTTTTTAAGCAATATTTCCTATTTGTTCCGCTCTCTTTTTGAAAACTATTTCCTCGAGTTCAGAAGCGGCATTTTCGTGTCCAATAATGGGGCACAATTTCGTGGGCAATTTGTAGTCGAATTTGTGTGCGGCATCTCGCACATTGACAGCTAATTAGTGGGCTCATAACTCAGGCGGGAAGAGGGCCACTCGGAGGGATCCATTCCTATTCCTATTCCTATTCCGATCCGGATTCGAGCCATCAACAAGTGTCCGCATTCTCATTGCTATTCATGGCTCTTTTGTGGGCTTGTCTTTTTTGTTTCTATTTTTTTTTTTGTTTGTTTGCCTCTGTCAGTGGCAGCTGTTGTCATTTCAATATGCGATTCGCTTTGGCCATCATTCACGCTTCGTGCCAAAAGTCCCCCGAACACTTGTCGCTCTGGGTTCCGGATTCCATAGTCCTTCCTTTACCCCGATTGCCAACTCCCGATTCCCCTCATGCATATTCATAATCATTGTGCAATCATTAGCGTATAATCTCCCCAAAAGCGTTACAAAAAAAAAGAGAAAAAGGAGGAGTTGGGTGGAAAAGCGGATTGGAGATACAACTAAACAAATTTCAATTTTGTGCGCATGTCACGGCTAATTGAGCACCCTTCTGGCGTAGTGCCGAACAGCAACACGCTACCCCCGGATCTGGCACTTCCCTTGGAAGCATAATAATACCCTATAGAGCATCCCCTGTGAGGCTGGATATTTGATATGTGCTCTAGAGTCAAGTGTTTGTTGTTCCGATTGCTCTAATTGTTATGGGAGTTTGAACGCAGGGCGATGCTTTAGAGGAAGTATGATGATCTCGGGCTGTGAGGCAATGCCGCGGCCTCAAGTGGCGATGTGACAAGCCAATTGGTTCTGGGAGAGGTTTTGGGTAGCTATGAGGCTAATCCAGATGGTCAGGGAACCTGTTGGGCAAAGGTAATGCTTCAAGGTTAGAAAAGTAAAGGAATTTATTAAATTATTATATTAAATTCTTAGTAGAAGTATCTTTGAAAAAACTTACCTTAAGTTAGAGACCAATTTGTATAGAAGTTGTTATACATTTTACAGAAGAAGGAGGCAAAATGTTCCTTTAAAAACTTAAGCAGAATGCCAGAGATCTCTTCTAAATTCACGAAACTCCCCAACAAATTTATGATGAGTTTTTTAATAATATTTTTTGTGTCTACTCCAAAAACTTTGAGTTCCTCGGCAGAGGCTCTCTTCTGGCTCCAAAATTTCCATTTGCATAACAGATTTGTCTGCCCTCGCCTAGAGATTTGTTGGCTGTCGCCCTGTCAACCCCGGTGACCCTGCCCCCGGGGGTTAACAGCCTCTGCAACTGGATCTCTCTGAGTGTGTGTGTGTGTGAGTACCTGTCTGCAGCTGAACTAAACTGCGGTGAACTCCTGGCCACAGATGTCCTGCCGTTTATTTGCGTGCCAAAACAATTTAGCACGAAAACGGTGCGCATTTAAAATATGCACGAGTGCAGTTATCCTTTGACACAGGCCCCCACACACACACCTTTGGATAGCTGCAGGAGCCAGAGCATTTTGGCCACAAATTTCCACTCCTGTTTTACCCGATTCTCCCTGCTGTTCATCTGTTGTCGTTATTGTTTACGCTCTTGTTTAAATAATGGCCACGCAACGTGATTCCAGGATTTCCATCAGACCCCAGCAGCGATTGCAGTGCCGCTGCTGCAATTGGATTTTCAATTATTAGCCAATTTAATGGTCAACACCCACGCTCCCCTTCCTCCTTTGTGGATATTTATTTACGTTTATACTATTTTATTTTGTGTGCGATGTGGAGGTAATAATTTTTTACGATTGCACTTTTTTATGGTCGCCTTTTAGTTTTGGACTCTTTCGTTTCGTTTTATTTTCGGTGGAGAGAGATCATTTTATGGCTTCGGTGCGTGTTTTTATTTCGCTGACGGTGCTCAAAGGATTTCAAGTTCACGTTTTACACTAATTTAGACCGACTGCTGTGAGATTTTTATTAGTTTCGGCTGTTCAACTCTTTAATGGCTCCGGATTGTCTTCTAAATTATGTTGTCAGCAGCCGGAGAACCGACCTTGCGCCTTGCCTTTCCCCCCAAAATTTCCCAGTTTTCATATTTCACCACCGCCGTGTCGCGGCAATTAGGGAATTATCTCGCTATATCAGTGACTATATCCACATATATCCACTGGCATCTATTTGCCAAAGCCAAACAGAACCGGAAAATGAAAATGAAACTGAAACCGAAAATGGAAATGGAAACCAAATCAGAGCAGTTTACATTTCGGTTTTTTTGGTTGCTCCGCAAATAATAGATGTTGTTTCTATTCCTTCTTTTTGTCTCTGCCTTTTCTCCTTCTTTTTTTTTATTGCCAGCTAGTCTCTGGATTGTTTGCCAAGTTGTTGCCACAGATACGAGATTGAGAACTATTTGCCCATGACAATGTTTGTGGCTGATGCCGTTGATAAAATTATGAAATTACTAGAGTGCTTCAGTTTCGGCGTTCGGTGTTCGGTGTTCTGGTGAAATCGCCTGTTATCTGTTGTGTCTACACGGAGCTAGAATACTCCCATCTTTACTTCTAAGTGTTAATGGCACGTGCAGCTAGCCGGGCTCTAAGAAAACACACAGCAGAATAACATAAACACAGAGCAAGGGCCCCAGACAAGGTGCCCCATACCCATACTCGGGGGATACACACAAAAATATAAAGCAGAAGGCGCAGGAGGAGGTGTCCTTTGGGCTACTTTAAATTCCACACCAATGCCCGCATTTGTCAGGCCGGGTCTTTATGAATATAAATACCTTTTATCGATTTTTTCCACGCTTCACGCTTTGCTCTCTTAAAGCCTTAAAGGCTTCCATATCCTGCGGGATGTTTGGCAGTGCATTGCCCGCAAATCTCTGCGAAATTGCTCACATATGTCATCGGCTCTGGGCAAAAACAAAGATCGCAGTTGAATTGGCATTGCCAGGACCAGGGAATGTCACATAAATTGCACTTGCTGACCAGTCAGGATAATCAGGAAGTCCACAGTGGTTCATGAGGAGTGGGATAAGTGCAGCAAAAGTGGGATTTAAAGGGTTTTTTGAAGTTATTTATTGATTTTGGAACAAAATACATTTTTTAAGCAATCAAAAGTATTTAATTTGATAAGAAAATAATACATTTTTTATATTTTTATATTTTATATTTATTTAATTCATATTTTTATACATTTTAACACAAAGAGTCAGTTTTATAACACATTTAAAAACTTCTAAAAAGCATAAAGGGGCATTAATATAATTTAATAATATTTAAAACAAGTTTAACTTGTATAACCTTTATCAAAATATTTTATAAATTAATTCTGTGTCTTGAATGCTTATAAAAACTACTACAAACTATATATTTTCGTTCTTTAACCACTGTCTCTGCCGTTAAAGTTGCCATTTATCAATCCATCTGCTCAGCTCTATCTCTGGTCTTTCCGGCTAGCTGGCACTGATTTCGTTTATATAAATTATAATGTCATTATGGCAACCAGCCACAACCACAACCCTCAATCACCGACACATTGCCATTCCCCTTCACATCCCCAATCCCCATTTTCCCTGGGAGGAAAGCAATTACCTCGTTGCAGAAGTTCGTCGGGAAAACTTCACTACGTCTCTTCCTTTCTCTCGCTCTCTGTGCGCTTTTCCGGCTCTTTTCTCATTATCCGGGCATCGTGCAATTTCGTAAAAATGTCGCATTAGAGATTATCTGAGGAAACAAACTTGTCCGGCGGACAAGGACTGGCCAGAGCAGCAGCCAGACTCTCCTTTGGCCGGTTTTTGTGGGCTGACCCAATGGCAGGCAAGGAAAGGAAAGGAAAGACAACGAATTCGAGCTGACAGTCGGGCAAATTACTGGCAAAGTCATTGCAGTGGAAAACTACAAGGGGGAAATCTAGTCTGGACACTGGGACACCAGCCTGCCTGGGTAGAGTCCTTTGCCGTCCCTTTGTCTTATCTGCAGCCCCCGAAAACTAATGAGTTCGGGTTTTTGGCTGCTGGACTCCACTCCGTGCGCCATTCCTTGGGACATGTCAATGTGATTTCCGAGATTTTTATGCGACTCCGCCGGTTGGCTGGTCAAGTGCCGGGAGCTCATTACAGGGCCATAACGCATGGCTGGGCGGCCATTGTCTCGGCCAAAGGATTAGTCCTGCGAGACATAAAAATTAACTTGCCGGCCGTTGCCTAATTTTCATGACCCCGAATTAGGCTAATTTGGGCGAGGGTTGCTCTTGCTCTTTGCAGGTTTTGCGGCATATGGCCGGCAATTTCCACGGACATCAACACCTTGCCGGGCAGAAAGCCAGCAAATGTGGCATGAAATTGGAAAAATATTACTACTATATGCGGCACAGCAGGGGGGAGAGGGAGGCAACCGCAAGTGTTTAACCCTTTTGTTGGCCCGGCGAGTGGTTTACAGCAAAAGCAAGTCCTGCCTCGGGATCCGGGATATCCTTGTCCCATTTCCAATTCCAATCTCAATCCCAAACTCAATCCCAATCCCCATTCAACTGTCACATTAATCGTTTGTTTTTGGTCACCAACTAAACGCGGCTGCTGCTTGACATTTTCCTCTGCCTTTCCCATTTTCCTCCCTCTGTGTTTTTTTTTTGTTTTTCGGGAGGGCCATCCTTTGTTCGTCCTTTATTTTATTTGTTATTTGTTTGTTTTGGTTCTGGGGCTAGGTTTTCCTGGCCGGTGAGGTTTTCCTCACTGACAGTCGACAGCCTCCGTCTCCGTCTGCGTCTGTGTCTCCGGAGCCGAATCCGGATAATTTATTGCTCCGGCTGCCGTGTCGTGTGTCAAAAGTTTTTATGTGGAAATCTGTCTATGAATGAATCTCCTCTCGTATGTGTGCAGGATGCTTGGCCGCTGAAAATATCAGAATCATTTCGTATTTCGTATTTTGTGCAGTTTCATGCGAGTTTTCGGGAGGCAACCCTCCGCTTGATTAATTGTGAACGCCCAAAGGGGAGTGTGTTTGCCTTTCGACTTTTGTTTGGGCAATCACAATAGTCGCCAAGTCAAATAAATATCACATTTGCTATTTGCTCAGCGGTGGAAAATCGAAAAGAGGGAAACCATTTAGAAGAAAATCGTTGAATATCCGCCAAGCCTTTGGAAAATGGCTGCCAGGGAAAATACTTGTACAAAAAAATCAGACACTTGTTGTCACAAAACACTCAAAACTCTTGACATGTGCAAAACGCAACGCTGCGAACAAGCAACGCCCACAGCCATTGACACTTGCCACTCACATTTTCTCATATATTTCGGATTTTCCGATTCCCCGATACCCACTCGAAAACCTTGAAAACATTGTAAAACTCTGGCGACAACTGGTCGACAAATGTCACCGCCAGCTGACAGACGACGACGACGACGACAATTTTTCCCAACCTGTCATACCACAGACCCCAAAGAAAACAACATCTCAATGCAGGAAAATCAAACTCAAATTAGTCGCTGGCCACAGGCAAAACAGACCACTTTGCTGCGAAGTATTTAAACAAATAAAAATCGCCGTGCTACGTGATTTTCGCTGCGTTTTTTCAAATTCCCATGTTTTTTTTTCTGCCACCGCCGGCGTGTGTGTTTTTAGAGCGTGTCGTTAGGAAAATATTTTTACGATACCAAGAATGGGCGATGACGACCCATTTAGCTCAGGTCGGGAATCTGTATAGGATTTGGAGTGGGCCCGGGGCAGAGCTATGTATCTATTAGGACTCGTTCAGCTGTGCCGCGGATTCAAAGGTTGCAATGAGGCGTTTAGTAAAAAATGAAAGTGGAAAAAGAGGATGCTGCGGATGCTAAAGCGGGAAGTGACATCTCAAATGACAATTTCTGGAGGGGAAGAGATATTTGGAGCACTTATTAATATATTATTCAAGATTTGGAATAGTTTAATGCTGGCATTACTAATAATATTTATTGAAATAGAGTTTAATATGTAAAACAATTTATAGAAGGGAGTAACAGATATTTCTACTACATCTTCTCATCTTATTCCTTTAGAATGTCACTTTAACAGTTCTTCAGATACATTTTAATATTCCAAATAGCCACTTAATTTCTTTTTTATTGCAAATAATGATTATGTATCATTAAAGAAAACCCATTTGATCAATCTTGACACAACAATCTTAGAGGAAATTATAGTTTAACACCGCCTCACTGTTTGTTTAGAAAATTTCCGCCCAACAGCCAACGCGCTCATAATAAAGTAATGAAATTTTAATTACACCGAAACGCACTAATTATGGGCCATAAAAATACTTTTCACGGGGAAAATGTTAAATTTCCAACGGCATGTGAGGCTGTTGTCGGCGGCATAAATTATGCAACCGGCCATAAAGTGAGTGAGCCAGGGGCCACTTCCGAGGGGATGACATTTGTGACTTTTAGGCTCCACCGAAGAAGAGTCCCTCTGGAATATTTTAAGGAAGGAACAGGAGCAGGAGCATACTAATTGTTTCAAATGTCGCCACGGGTGTTTTTCGGTACTGGCACTTTGGAAACCACATTAAAGTGACAGCATGTGAGAAGGCCATAAATTACAGAAAGTATGCAAAGGAAGCGTTCGAGAAGATTTAGTGGGAAGACGGGGACCCCTGACCATATGGGTGCACACCTTCTTCGCAGGAAAGGCCACTTGGAAACCGAAACAGAAATCAATTTCTACGGCCATAAATCTGTGACGGAATCGACTCCGGGGGGAATCGTGTCAATGGCTGACTAATTAATATCAAAATAGGCGTGACTAACTGCGGCAATTATTAAGTGGCGGCCAGCAAATTACTTGACTCATTTAGCGCCGCTAGATTTATGGGGGCGGGCCAACTCCAGGGTAATTTCCCCCCAACTCACAGTGGCCCCATGGCAACCCTTTGCTGGAAACGCTAACTGAAGTTTTATAATCTTCCCCTTGGAGGCCATTAAGTTGGCCTCCTCCAGGCGCAATCCGCTTTTTAATCGAGCTAACCAAGAGCCCATTCCAGGCTGCAGTGCCATAAATCCTTTTATGAGCTCTTTTACGGGCTTTTCTTTATTTTTTTTTTGTGCTTGCCTAGAAAAACTGAGAGTGAGAGATGGGAGAAGTTTGCACATTTTTCTGCAGGATATTTTCTCAGGATAGAAATATGTATCTTTAAAGTATGGGAAAGTTAATGGATAAAATATATTGCAGAAAATATTAAGCATTAATTATTGGTTTGTAAAACATTTTATTTTTTGAGCTAGAAATATTTATTGTTTAAAGAAAATAAAAAGTATACTTGAGTTTTGTTAAAATGGAACAGATTACTGAGGTTTTCTATTTTTATTTCAATTTCTTATCATTTTTTTAAAACCTTCTAAATACTTTGGTTGAAACATAAATTTTTGTGTAATTTTCTCTTGCCCTGCGCTGGCTTGTTCTTTTCAGTTTGGGCCGAAACCGGCGATTTCCGTGATAGTCATAGCTCCATGACCGCCGTAGCAAATAGTTTGGACAGCACCCACTTGAACAACTTCCAGACGTCATCGACATCCACGCTGTCGAACAGGAGTCGGGATCGCAAAGATGGTGAGTTTACTAAAGGGAAAAATTAACCTACTTTATAGCCAATGGGATAATAATTTAGTTGATGTTGAAGATAATAAAATTAAAGATGAAAATGTATCTAAAACCATTCATATTTGTGCTCAAATATAAACAATTTTTGTTAGCCACAATTTTGAAACCAAAATTCGTATTCCCCGCAACGAATCGGTTATCTCTCTCCACACAAACCCCCCTCCTGATCGATAAGGAACATAATTTATAATAATTTCGGAAAGCGTGGCCAACGATTTCACCTTTGTCGGCGAAATTTACTCGCCGGAGTCCGTTTAGTTTTCGATTAGACTGCCTTTGATTTGCGACCTCACGACGACGGCGACGTCGGCAGGCGAGAATGATATTTTCCATTGGGGCAGTAATTTAGTTTATTTGATTAAGTTTTTCGGCAGTTTCTGGCTCGGTTTCAGTTTCGGTTTCGGTTTCGATGGGGGTTTCGCTTTCTGGCACAGCACAACACAGAAAGCACGCCGCATGATCGATGACATCGGGGAACATACATTAACTGGTTGTAAATCTGTTGGCCGGCGGTGCTCCTTTGAACTTCCACGGCTGTTGTGGGTGATGGGTGTTCGATGTTGGGTGTTGAATGTTTGCTGGCGACGCCTGAAGGTTGCATGGCAATTAGTGACGGTGCCAGAAAAAAAAACCAAACAGAAAACAGAAGCCGCTCGGGAGACTCCTGCTTATCAACAGTTAACCCAAGCAAACCCAGACAGGCGGCATAAAGAGCTTAGCAGACAGGGAAATGTATTTTTTATATTTCATTTTTATAGAGTTATAAAGTGTAGATATTAAATTATGAATATTTATTTCCCTCGCCCAGGCAATCGCAGTGTGAACGAGACCACGATCAAGACAGAGAACATATCAAGTTCGGGACACGATGAGCCCATGACCACCAGCGGCGAGGAGCCCAAGAACGACAAGAAAAACAAGAGGCAAAGGCGCCAGAGGACGCACTTCACCTCCCAGCAGCTGCAGGAGCTGGAGCACACCTTCAGCCGGAACAGATATCCGGATATGTCCACCCGCGAGGAGATCGCCATGTGGACCAACCTTACAGAGGCGCGCGTCAGGGTGAGTAAAGAAAAAATATTTGTATAATTTATTTTATGTTTATTTATTGCTTAAAGAATTACATAAATATTCCCTGATATTTTAGGATAGTATTAAAATTTCTAGATATAATATTTTGACTCTTAATGAAATGTTTTTCCATATTGAAAGCTTCGCCTTTTAATTCCTTACCGACTGGACACCATAATTACCTGTGGGAGACTGATGCTGGAATTAATTGCCAGCCAAGCCGCAAACGGCAAACAAATGCCGGCGGAGAGGTCCTGCCACATTATGCGGCCATTACAGTCCTGTTCCAATTATATTACCGACCGCAGGAGTCGCGACCGCAATGCAGCCGCACAGACTCGTAAATATGTCGCCTGGTTTGCCGTTGGCTTAAACCCCAATGCGGCCAATGCGGCCAATATACTCGGGCCCAAAAAAGAAGAACCAATTTCCCTGCACCAACTGGGATTTATGGCGGGGTTATATACGGGGGACTGTTGGGGCCTGTTGCCATAAATTGCCGCGGCTAAAACTGCAGTTGGCGGCGTTTGCAGCATTTGCTGTTTGTAAACCGCGGGCTTATCGAAGGCCCGACCTCAACTGAACTGAATTGAACGACGAGTGTTTGCTCAATATCCGTTCTATTGACACGGGCTTGGGCATTTGTCCATGTCCGAGAGGCAATCGTATTGCACAGTGGGTTTATCTAAAGGTAAATTGTAGCTGAGGGGAACTTGCTAAGAGGTCAAAGTAACTTCTTTTAAGAAATGAGATGAGAGCTTTTCTAATTATTTTTATTGAAATAAAAATTACCCAAGTCATAATTTCTACAAGAAACCATACTACCCTTCTGTTTTCTGTTTCTGTAAATTGTCTCCGCGTAATGCTTCAGTAAAACTAATAAAAGAAAAGACAACAAACAAGATATCTTTGCCGCACAACAGTTGTAATTGTTTGTAAACATGATAGTTAGTTCGGTAAACAATTGGAGTTGTGGCGCCAAGCGGCAAATATGTACCAGAGGCCCTCCGATATCTGCGATATATATCTATCTGTGTATATATCTATTTCCAGTTTCATTTCCACGCTGACAGTCGGTCAGAGAGACGGACACAAAAGACAATCGCCAGACAGCCGGGAGATATGATAGACACATGATCGATGATCGCCGATCGCCGATGGGGATCGTGATCGTGATCGAGTTCTCAGTGATCATTGTCATTGGACGTATGGCGACATCGGCGTGGCATTAATTGTACAGCTAGAAGTGGCCTGAACCCATCATCGAAATGCAATTAGCCTCGCGATGAACATCTGCAGGGGAAGCACCGACCATAAATGCTTCATGGTTTTCCTATGCAAATTTCCCAAATAATAACTCTCGCATATGCCAAGAAATCCTACTGCACTGCACTTGACAGCATTTATAAAGAAATTAGCTGCGGCCCGAACTGAAAGGGGGAGAAACAGAACTGAAACTGAAACTATGGCTGGAAACGATGTCAATCTAAACATGTGTTCCTCGCATAAAGCAGCCAGCCAGCCAGGCTAAATGCATAAAATATTGATACAGTTTGTTTTATGGTCCATTATGTGATGATGACAAAACGCTTTGGCCAGCTTCCTTGGGGGGTTTCCATCCCTTCGCAAAATGCAAAACAATGCCAGGACAATTTGTCATCGCGTCGCCGAGGGTTGTTTAATGAATTAGAAAACCGCACAGGAATTAATGATGATCGTGATCATGCCTTTGGATCTGCCTCAGGGGTGGCTCCTCACATTTGACTTTGACTCCGGATGCCCATTGTAATAGCGGAGGCAATAAAATTTATCAAATATACAAAAGGATTACAGGGCAGTGCAGCCAGCTCCCGGGCAGAGTAATGGCATAAATCTGGCCGGGCTTTAAACTGTCAAAAAAGAGCAGCCCGTCTGAGGAACTGTGTAGCTCGGGGGAGAGTTGTTTCTTCTCTGCCTGATAGCTACTAATCCGGGGATTTACATGCGCCGGCAATTATGGCAATATGTTCGCTCGACTTTCCTTTCTCTTTCTCTTCGTTTGTCTTTTTTTTTTATGTTTTTAAATGTGTCAAATAGAACTCACTTTTTAATTCAATTGCCAGTCGAGAAGGACTGGCAGCAACAAGGCCCATAAAAACATTTGTTGTGCTCTGAGGGGAGAGGTGTCTGAATGGAGTGTTTTTTTGCGAGTTCCCTTTTATGGTCAGGTGTCGCCAATGGCCCGGAAATGGGAACAGCATTTGCCAATCGCCGAAAGTGTATAAAAAAGCCATTGAGAGCGGCCACAAAGGAGCCGCAATATGCTGACATGATTGCAGTTCGAATGGTTCAATGTGGTGGATAATATGGAGGAGGAGGGAAGAGTTATAAAGCAGGCAAGGGATAAAGACAAATAGAAAATAGAAAGAGATATTTATTGACTATTTTTTGTTTATTTTTTCATGAGAAAATTTAACAGAAAAAATGGAAAAACTTCAGTGAATAGATCTAGATTTTATTTACTATTTTTTAAATCAATTTATAATTAAACCGAATGCTATTAGCCATGATTTTGCAGTGTTTTAACTTCCACAACCCTTTGACTTTGTGGATTTCTACTTGGGCCATGATTGGGCCACTTTTTGCTCACATATGTGGCCCAATCTATATCTGTATCTGCAGCTGTGGGCCGGAATCAGACCACCAATTAATACTGGAGTATACAGACAGTTGAGCACACAAAGAGACAGCGCTGCGTGGAGTAGTTCACGTATCGATGTTATCTATAACCGTAGGAAACCGATTTTCACTTGGGCGATTTTCACTATCAGCCTGGGAGAGAGAGACAGCGAACTAGAGAGGGAGAGAAGAACCCCGGAAACGAAGTCCCGGCCCATTTCACACAGCAAATAAAAAACGTATTTAGCTGCAATTTGCGCCATCAATCATCGACAAAAAATAAAGTATAAAAGTGGGAAAGTGAGGCCCTAACTTTTGCCACATGGCCACTTTTTGGCCACTCATATTCTCGACGTTGTCCTTACTTTTGCCGTTTCCCTTTTTTTTCCTGGGCGCACAATTTACCTGATGAAGCGTTGCAGGAGCTGTCGAGTGTCATTGATGCTTTCATCAAAACCAATTAGGATTTCCTGCAGGACCCTGTGCCGTTGAGTGGAAAATTGCGCTGTTCTTTCCACTCTCTCATATTTCACTTTTTCACTTTGGCGCATTTTGCCCGCTTTCCCTGCTTTCCCTTTTTTTGTCTTTTTATTTTTTTGCAGGCACATCAATTTGCCATCAGCATTTTCCATTTTTTCCTTTCTATCTTTTTTTTGCCTCGTTTTTTTTTTCAACTTTGCCAACTTGCTAAATGATACGTGAAAATGACAGCTGACGAGATCGATGACGTTAGTTTTGCATCCAGGATGATGCAGGAGATCCTTGAGCCTGATGCTTCTCCAGATGATGATGGCGATGCTGGTGATGATGATGCTGATGGGGGCTGAGCGATGTACCTTGACAAATTGACACATTGCCTTTGGGAAGGGGGAAAAGCGATTTATACTTTGATTTTAACGGGCACTGAAAGTAAAAAGAGCTGCTCAAGGAAATGTTTAAGTATTTGATTTTATTTTTATTTAATATAAACAATTTTAAGATATTTATTTAGCCACAAATCAAGCTGGGAATTATTGAAGTAATAACTATTAAAAGTAAACAAAATACTGCCATCTCAAGACAAAGACAAATCAAGCATTTTAATGGCATTTCTTAAAACTCAATCCAATTATTTCTCTGTGCCCAGTTTATTTCCCTTTTCTTTATCCTGGGAAAACTGCCGCTTTTCCCGCTGCTGGTGCCAGTTCATGCGATTTCAATTAACTGCCGCAACTAATTAGATTAAGGCAATTGCCGTTGAAATGTGTTTCGCTGGCACGCGGCCATAGTTTTCCACTTTTCACTTGTTAGCTGTTAGCGTTGCCCGTTATGTCTCAATCCGAATTTTCCCAGGGAAAAACAAACAGTTTTTGCATAGATCAGAGCGCGTGTCAGACTTTAGTCACGGCTATTTTAGGGGTTTGGGTAGCCAACGGGATGCAGAACACAGATACTCGTGTCCTGGCAAGGGGTGCTGGACCTGCATAGGCCATAAATCTGCAACCCCGGACACGTTGATTTAGGGACAATGTGGCAATGCGGCTACAAGCCGTGAAATTCCAATTCGCAGCTTTAATTGCCCCAACCGAATGGCAACTGTATCCGAATGTGGGAAGTCGCTGCGCGAATGTATCTCAAGATGGCCTTAAAGCTGCCATCTCGGAGGAGAGCAAGAAACTCATCTGCGCAGCTCTTTGTCATTTGTATCTTTATCTCGGCACGAGTATCTTTTGTCTGCACCGCCTCGCACTCACTCCCAGCGTCATCAGTGTATCTGAGCAAACTTCAGCCATAAATTACAAAGTTGCCATTTTGTTTTTATCTCCTTTTATTTTTTGTGCGAAATAATTTTGATTTATTTTTGCGCCCTCGCAACTTTTTCCCCTGCCTCTTACTCTCTGTCTCTGGCCGCCAACCGAGTTTTTTCGGGGTGGCAAGCCGAGTTTATTTATATAAAGCTCTCCATTAAAAAAGGCAGCCGAGCCAGGGCCTTCCCCCGACTGGGAGTATTTATGTATATATTTGTATATTTATAATTACTGCACATGCGTATTGCGGGGAGCCTTTTTGGGGGAAGTTTTCCCCGTTTTTCGCCCCCAGCAGATACATAAATTTTCAAGTTGTAAATTATACAAGAAAATGGCTGCCTGAGAAGCTTAAAAACCTGCGGGGTTCTTAAATAAGAAGTTGGCTTTTGGATTAAAGATGTTATTGAAGAAATGGTAGTTAAATTTACTAGAAATTTAGTTATTTGAATAATAAATTAATCGATAATGTTATATAAAGAATTTGTATTATGATTTTTGAACAATTTAAAGTCAAAGGAATTATGTTTTTAATGGATAAACAATGACAGAATATTTAGAACACTTTACGATTGTTTTATTAATAAAAATATCCTTTAAACTAATCCAAGAATCCTTTTCTATTTAATTTCAGGTTTGGTTCAAGAACCGACGGGCCAAGTGGCGCAAGAGGGAGCGCAATGCGATGAATGCGGCCGTGGCAGCGGCGGACTTCAAGTCCGGTTTCGGCACTCAGTTCATGCAGCCGTTCGCCGATGATTCGCTATACAGCTCGTATCCGTACAATAACTGGACCAAGGTGCCCTCGCCGCTGGGCACCAAGCCCTTCCCGTGGCCCGTGAATCCTTTGGGTTCGATGGTGGCCAGCAATCATCACCAGAACTCGGTGAATTGCTTCAATACGGGCGCCAGCGGGGTGGCGGTGAGCATGAACAATGCGGCGTCGATGCTGCCGGGCTCGATGGGCTCCTCGCTGAGCTCCTCGCTGGGCAATGGCTCCAATGTGGGAGGAGTGGGTGCCCCCTGTCCATACACGAGCCCCGCCAATCCGTACATGTATCGCGCTGCCGCCGAGCCGTGCATGTCCTCCAGCATGTCCTCGAGCATTGCCACGCTGCGGCTGAAGGCCAAGCAGCATGCCTCCGCCGGCTTCGGCAGCCCCTACTCCGCACCATCGCCCGTGTCCAGATCCAACTCCGCCGGCCTCTCCGCCTGCCAGTACACGGGCGTGGGCGTGGCGGACGTGGTCTGAGACAACGCCCTGGGTGCGCTGCTCAACCAGCACCAGCACCACTTGCAGCACTTCTCGGGCGGATCGGTGTCGCACCACCAGCAGCAGCATGGCGGTGGCGGAAACATGGGCCAGCTCCAGCACTCCGGCATGCTGGATCACTCCGATCTCGGACTGGGGACTGGGACGGGACTGGTGCCGCCGCCGGATGATGGTCACCTAGAGGATGGCAACAAGTCCCCGATGGAGGCCAATGGGGGAGCCAACAATAACAACAACAACAACGAGAATGACGACGAGGATGTCATCGATTGAAAGCACTACTTAAATCAAACATAAAAACTAAAAAAGAAAGGCAACCCTTAGCCCTAAGAAATAAATAATTTTAGATGTTTGCATAAGTCCTGAGAGCAGCTCTGGCATAAAATAAAACGATAAATTAAATAACGAGAGATCCCTACCCAAAAGTGAACATTTTTTGAAGAACAATAATTAAATTTATCAAGCGCAGAAGTAGCCACCGCTAATTGGAACTTCTATTTAATTTGTGTTGAGATCAAAAACTAATTAAGTTCACAGCCCCCCGCCCCAAGTCAGACATTAAGTGTTTTTGTACATAAAAGCAAATATCTAGCTATAGAGAAATAAATTAAAATGAAGCGGAACCCCTAACTAATCAAGCCAAAAAATAAACCAAAAAAGAAGTCCTATTTTCCTGATTGATTTCAATCAAATTTAATTGAAATCGAGAGCGGAAAGCAGGCAAAGAACCCCAAAGATCATATAATCAACTGTCAGTCCTAGTTCCAACTTCAGTTCCCCATCGTATATCCTATATATAAAACCAGAAACGTATCAAGATTGTAAAACTAAAGCTAAACCTACAACTAAAGAGGAAACTAAAACTATATCAAAGCCGTAGCAGTTTTTAAGGAGTTGTCTAGTCGTATAGAAATCCGCCGGAGATGGCATTTGGCATATACTTACGTGTCTGTCTGTATATGTACGTGTATATCCCCACTAAAGAGCCCCCGTATAAATATAAACTATTTAATAATTGTACACTTAATATTACTAGTTATAGAAATTGAATCAAAAGAACAATAAAAAGTATGGAAAAAAAATTGGAGCACAAATCGATGAATGAATTACGACGGGCAAATTGCGGTCAACCGCTGGGATAACGAATGGCTTTTTCCCCGAGAAAGCGGTGAGGGAAATGGAAAAATTAAAAAATCAAATTGTAATTTACAGGCCGCAGGGGGCTGCCAAACTTAATTTAAGGCAGCTTCCCCCGCATCCTTCGACTGGCAAGTGTTTAATTCCAAGGTGGACCTGGTGCAAAAAGATCCATCCATCAATTTATTCATTACAGCGAAATTATGTCGCATTTATATGCACCCCGCCGACCGCCGAGTGACAACCCCCCCGGAAAATCACCGCACAATAAAAATAATAATAAAAGGACATCCCGTCCCAGGCCTCGAGGGGGTTGCTTTTCGTTCGGGCATCAAATTTGAATTTCATATGCTGCCCGCCTTGATTGAAGCCGGCTAATAAAGTGCCGGGGAAAAGCGGGGAAAAGAGAGGAATGCGGGGGAAATAAGATTTCCCGCTGCGTTAAGCATCCATTAGGGGGATGGCGGTGGGGGTGAAATTGCGACCCGGCGACCGTTTGATTTATTTTATTCCCCTTTGCCCGCTGTTAATGTTTTAATAAGATTGATTTTATTGCGGCCTCCGTTGGCTCTGTCTGTTGGCGGCTGCTTGGGTGTGGGTGGATTTGGCCCAGCTGGGGAGTCAAAGGGTTAATAAGTTGCCATCCAGCTGTTTAAGGAACTCTATTATTGTCGCCAGGCTCAGGATACACAAGTCTTTATGGCTTCTTGGCAGCTAGAAGCTAAACAGAAGGAAATTTAAATTGTATAACTAAATTTTTATTGTATTTTAAAGATATTTCTATCATTTTTTGTAAGAAATTTAAGTTAAGTTTCGAACTGAATGTGAAATTATCCTGACAGCCAACCGTTTTTCATGTTTCCATTACTTCTTTTCTGTATCCACCAACACACTCGCGCAATTAACTTTTCGGCGTAATTAATGCCGAGCCTAATTATTGTTAATCAAGCTCAGGCCGTCAACCAGGCAGCCGGCACAGCCAGCCGCATAATGGATGAGCCGCAATTAAAATCAACTTCCTATATGTGCACGGCCGGGGGGAAGTACAGCGATAACAATGTGAGTCACGTAAAAAAATGTTTTTTAATACACAAATTCATAAAATTAAGTATTTATAAAGTTGTGAATAAGTTAAAGCATTTCAAAAACTAGCAAAGAAAGAGCAGCTACTAAATTCGCTTAGATTTCCTGCTTTTTAACTGAAATAATTTCTATTAAATGACATTTTGTTATTCATTTCCAGGCATAACATTTTCTTGACGTGCATTTGGGGACCTCTTCGCGACCTCGCATCTCTGCAAGTTGCCCGATTTCCCGCGCAGGAGAAACGCCATCTTGAAACTGTCTTAAGACACGACGCATGCTGTCAGCCATTATTTGCCTGCTGCTCCTGCTGCTGAAGTCCTCCCCAACCCTCTTTTCTTATGTAGAGACAATCAGAGAACCAGTCAAGTTGGTTTCTGCTCCTCTAGTTTGGCCCCCATTCCGGCGGATGATTCCCCATCATTTACTTTGTCAGTATGCGGCAGCTTCATCATTATTATTGTTGTTGGCCCCAGCTTCTTCTTGTTGTTTTTTTGTTACATACCAACCCGTCATCGTAATCATCGTCATCATCATCGTCTTGGCTGCTGGATTTTTCCCTTAGGTACTTGTCTTTCTTAACTCATTGCGTTGGCAATAAATCTTCGACACTCTTATCTGGCAGGCACAGTTTGGGTACGGGTTCTGGCTTGGATTCCCCCCCCAACCCAGTAGATGCATCCCCCATGGTTAACTTTCACTGGAGCTATGCCTACTACTGGAGGATCTATGGCACCTGCTTGGGCAAAGGGTTCTTGGCTTAATGAGTCCTTGGACTTGGCCATTTAAATTTCAATTCCCGGGCTGAGCTGCAGCAGGAGCTTTAAGCCCCATTTAACGCCGGGATAAAGTATTCACTGAGGAAATCTGAATAATTGCCCAAAAATGAAGATAATAACAATGAATGCCTCGTCGCAGCTGTTAGTGGCCCCGTTTATGGCCGCCCATAAAACACACATCTCATATTTGACTGGCCTTTATTTATTTATTTCAAATTTACTTGTTGGCCATTTTATGATGCCAAATTCTGACCTGACCTGGAAATCATAAAAATTGTAATCAAAATGTTTGCCGCTGCTGCTGGCACGGTTTATGGCCCACAAACAAGGTCAGCCGGGGGAAATTCTAATAACGCCTAAACGCGAGTCCGGCCAAAAGGAAAATGGAGCCAAAACAGAAGCTGGAGAAGGCTCAACGCTTATGGCTTTTTAATGGCGCCGTGTGTCGGTTTTGTGGCAAATAAAATGGCGCACATTAAAACCGGGCCAAAAGGAGATGTGGCGAGGCTTGCAGGACCAATTGCAGTGGCCTTCACTGAACCCACAACCCGGGGACTCCTTCATATTGGGGTCATGCATGGCAGCTTCGGGTAAATAAAAAATACATAAAAATATTTTACGAGCCATGGCCCCGGGAATAGAAAGGAATAGAACGGCGCCCAAGGAGCTCAAAATTATAGGGACCGGGCCAGCCGGATTGCAATAAAAATGGCGGCAAATAAAATTGACAATATTGTCATGCGCGCGATTTGAGGCCAGCCTTTGGCAATCCTTGGGACTTGGCAACAAAATGAGTAAATTTTAATTTACTTAAAAGGCATAAATAAAAGCTGGGGCGGGGAGAGTTTGAGGAAGAAGTTTGGGAAGCTATTCCTTGGGTTGTCTTAATGGGGGTTGACTTTGTTCGGGGTTAATATATATAGTTGAGATACTACAATGTTTGTTATATAAATTGTTGTTAATTTCTTGTCGTTATTGTAATGTATTGTATATGTTTTATGTTTAATTAAATACTCTCTTAGCAGCCACCAAAGTTTGTAGTCACTGAAAATCAAAGCAAGACACTCATTATTAAAGGCCTTTCCTTTGTTTCTCTAGAAAACATTCTAGTAATTTCGCAGTTATACTGACTTTTTGTGACTCTTTGCTTTGTTTTATCTGCCGTACTAACTTTTTATAGAGCAGTCTTTGGTGTTGATAAAATGCTAAAGAAGTGGCGGCGAAAGCCGGCGGCAAAACGCTAAAAGGTTTGCCCCTTTTCCCTCCTTCCCCTCTGGAAACCCCATTCGGAAAGGACTCCCCCTCCTTTTGGTTGTATCATTGCGAGTGTGGAGCCAATGATTATTCCGGGTTTTGTCATTTCAATTCGCATTATCCTTTGCACTTATTTTACTACTTTGTGCGCTACTGCGTGTGTTCGCTGTGTGTCTGCTGTGTAGCTGTAATTGTGTCCTGGTGTGGGTTACAGGACGAGGGTGTGTTTGTGTAATGGCGGGTTGCGGGTGTCGCCTCCTTCCCCACTCTCCGCTTCCCTTGCGAGCAACTCGTATTGTCATTGTGCAAATAAAATATGTCACGAATCGCCCAACCCCGCAGCTCGCAGGATGTGCTTTTTGGGACCACCCCAAAAAGGAAACCCAAACACGCCCCCTGCCCTTTGTGTGTATCTAACCTTTTGTGCCCACACACACACACAGCCACACAATGGGGGAAATGTTTCGGCTGCCTTCGAGCATCAAGAAATGAGAATCGCTTTTATATAAACTTGGATGAATGAGGATGGGCGGTTGATGTGGTTAAAAGGAGTCAAACAGCCTTGATTCGTCCTGTGAGTCCTGTGTGTGTTTTGTGCAGAGAGAAAAAATGGAAAGGCAATTCGGAGTAATTATATTTGATTGTTATAAACTTACTAAAAATCTAATAAATTCGAAAAAAGAAAAATATGATAAGAAATTATGAAAGAAAATTATTGTTTATTAAATATTTATATAAATAGAGAAGCTAGAGCACTGATATACCTCTTAACTTTTTAAATCCTAGTTGAATATAGTGTTTGTAATATAAAAGAAGTAAAATATCATTCCAATAATAATAAACTTGTATCAAAATCGAATTCTAACAAATCCAAAATCTCACTTTATAAATTCCACCAAGCTTAATCCTTTTTCTATGTATATTTTCACTAGTAACCCTGCAAGTGATCAAATTTAATTGCTCAAACATTTTTAGTTGAACCAAAAACCCTTTCGTTTTGCCCCTTCCATTATCCCGAAAAACGCTTTTCACTTGACAAGCCAGGGAAATAAACAAACTACAGAGAAAGCCAATGCCAAAGCCGGAGCCAAATCCAAATCCATGATTTCAGCTGCCAAATCCTTTTCAAAGCTGCAGCCAGGTGAAAAATAACGAAATATTGTATTTTTCCTACATTTTTATAAAATATAAATACACACAACGGGTGGGTGAGTGTCTGAACGAGTGTGTGTGTGTGTTCGGGCCAGGCCACTACACAAGTTTATAAAAGACACTCGAGTGGCATTGCCTCGCTCTATTTTTCCGCCGTCCCACTCGCTGTCTTTGTGCTGAGTGCTTTTTGGCTAAATGCGAAATCGATTGGAAAACAATTTCCAATTTTTAAAGAATTATCGCCGCCATATTCGCGCATGCTATACTAAATCACACATAAGCAACCTCTAAATCTGCTGCCCGGGAACCCACACACACACGACACACACATAACACACATGGCACATGGAAAGAGGACGACCTTTTCGCAAAGCTTTTCTTTTTGGCTCGTTTATTTCCTTTTTATTTTCCCTTTTTCCCTCCAGCCATATTTTCCATTTCATTTTCTGCGCGGTTGGCAGCGCGTTTAGCTTTGGCTGCACGCCTCGCCGACTTTCTGCTATACCAAAAAAAATATATATATATACATTTATATATGCACCCACCGAGTGGGGAAAACAGCCGTGGATGCACAAATAAATCAAGGAATTTTGCACATTTCTAACCTGAAGATTTCCATAAAATAAATCATATTTAAAGAATAGAAAGTAAAGTCCAAGGGGGTGTTTTTAAAGGTGATTAATGCTGTATTTCAAATCATATACAAATTATTTAAAATATTTTCCAATATATTAAATACAAATGTCCATTTAATTTTGTATCAATCATTTGTAAATATATTTCCTTTAAAACTACATCGCAAGAATTATTCGTTTGCCCTTGGCTGTACTTCGACGTGTGTTATCTGCACCGCAATGGCCATTGAGGTGGGCTGGCTCTTGAGAGGATGGGGGCTGGGCTGGATACCCGCAGCCATTTAGTTTTATGTGCCCTGTTCGGTTGGGTTATTGCACCTTTGACTCGCTCCGGACGGGAGCACCACCTTCGACTGGAGCTGTCACCCCGGCGGGGGCACATATCCACAAAGCATTTCGCATGCGAGTGAGCCATTTATTATTATTTGCTCGAGAGCCCGGCCCACGACGGTGCCGAAGGCGAACCCAAACCAGCAAGCCGCAAGTATTTCCTAATCAGGTTTTAACTACTAATAGGATTTCCGAGGTGGCGAATCGTAATTTACATGGCTTTGGCCCGAGATACCCAAAGAATTGAATTGGAAGCCAGAGCAAAGCTGCCGCTAATGTATTGCAGATTATGGCAAATCCCTCAGGCACTTCCCATCTTCAAGCTCCCATCTCACCGAATCCGAATTCGAATCCGAATCCCACACGTGTCCTAGCACTGAGTAGATCCTATGGAGATGCCGCTCAGGTCCCGGAAGGGTCTGAAGCGCTGGTTTCTCCGCTGGCGTAGGTAACGCCTCACCTCAAAGCCCACATTGCACAGGACCAGGAATGCCATCAGCAGGGTAATGATCCCGGCAAAGATCACCAGGAACCAGTGAAAGTAACAGCTCATGGTCACGGGCCGCGACAGCCAGGGGCTCCAGGTGTCGGTGCACTGTTCCGGCACACACCTGCCTCTGGGATTCCGTATGCATCCCTTGGCACAGCATCCGTTGGCACTGAAGCGTCCGCAGGCGGCTGCCTCGGTGAAGGGATTGGAGCAGTTAACAGACGTGGAAGCCTCAACGGGTAGAAGGAGCAGAGGGGTCAGCAGGCAGGTGACTACCAACAGATCGCACAGTGACTTCATTATCGAATCACGACACGAGTACCATCCTACGAATCCTGCAATTAATTTTGAAGTTTTTTCCCTAGATTTAAGGCAAAGTCAAGGGCTGCTAAGGATTGAAAATTATATACATATATTAATTTTATTTAAATTTTATTTATTTTATTTTAAAGGTGTTCAAGTACTTTAAAACATATAAAAGGTTATGTAATATTAATTATTCAATGTTACATTTAAATTAAATTAAAACATTATGAGTAAAATAGATTGAGTAAATATACATTTATAATCCAAAACATGGCTTATGTTTAATTATTACTTAATTTAAAAGCATAATTGAAGGGATATTTTAACGGTTTCTAATTATTAAAACCTTACGCTTTCTCAGAAAATTAATTTCTGAATTATTTCTCTATTAAATTTCCATGTGAGTGCGTAATTTTTTAATTCACAGCTTATTTTGACGCAGTTTTTATAATTCTTTTTATACTTCTGTCATTATTGATATTTAATTAGTTTAAATTGAAAACTTAAAGCTCTGTTTCATCACTTTTGCCCAATTTATCCTTGTTTCTGGCTGCCAGGAATGCCCTGGCCACCTTGGCCCGCTCCATGGCCTCCTTGGCCTCCTGTTCCTGTTCCTCTGGATTCCTGGGCGGTATGTACTCCGGCGGATTCTCCCCACGGGGATTGGGTATAAATGGGGCATGTGGCCAAACCGAGGGCTTGGCCTGCAGGAGCCACAATTCATCCAGCTGGCCTTGAAGGTGCTCCACCGTCTTCTGGTGACGACTGGCTATGAAGTAGGTGCATCCCAACCAGATGCAGGTCATAATAATAACACAGACGATGATCAGTAGGTTGGTGGAAACCATGGACCCTCCATTCCCTGTAGGAAGGGTGAACTCATTTTTACCCATTGCCTGGCTGATCCCGACGATCAGGAGGATTAAGATGTGGGCAGCCGGAGTTTTCATAGCGCGTTTTAGTTTTCAACTAAAGCTGCTCCGTTTGGGGCAGTCGGTTTTATAGCGGCCACTTATCGGGAGGCGAGAATGGGGCTTTCCCAGAACGATTCCTCTGAGAGGTGGGTAAACCCAATCTCGAATTTAGGCCTCTCCAGGGACCTCTTTTTATACATTTTTATTTAGCTTGAGTTTGTTGCAGTAAACTTAAGAGAAAATATTAATTTATTTATTAGAATATAAAATATGGATACCCTTTAGTATAATTTGAAATCATTTCTATACATTTTTTATCTTAAATTGTTCAATATTTTACGTGAAAATAAAACAGAGTTCTATTGTTTATAACTTCCTTATGAAATAAAGCAAAAAAGAGGATTAATATTGAAATTTTAACTTTAAAATACATTCAATTTCATTATTTTGTTGCTTTCTGTAAGGGCATCCCCCCGAATCGTCCAAGAAATGTTTTGTTATTACTTTTAGTTAATTATTGAACTCCCCAGGGCTTAATAATTGTGGCTACAGGGAGCAGAGCAAGAGGCAGAGGGGAAAAGGCAGCTGAAGCCTGATTGGAAGTGCCACATCATCGTCTATTCGAAATAATTCGAAATTCACTCGAACTCGCTCAAAGAGACCGTAAACCAAATCGGCATAACAAAGTGATTCTAATGTAATTCGTGATTTTGCATAATTATAAAGTTAATAATTAAAATTGTTGCGTGCACAAAACCGAAATGAAAACATTAAACTTTAATGACGACTTCCGTCCCTTTCGGGCCCGGCGGTTGGTCAGGTGCATTCGCTCACTGCATTTACCTTTACAGGGTGGCTTAGGGGTGCGCATAGCTAATGCGTAAATATTAGCAAATGTCCCCCCAAACCCCCGGGAACACCTTTCCCACCGCCCACAATAAATTTGAGACACATATGCAGAGCGTTTGTAATAAGCAATCAATTATTATTATTGAATTTCGGGCCTGGTCAGGTGCCAAAGGGGGGGCAATGCAGGTGCAGGTGTAGGCGGCTGCTGGTCAGCGCCACTAATGCGTCTAATGAGAATTTAAGCACACTTCAGCCCGCTCCACTACGATTTTGGTCCTGCCCGGCAGGAATTTTGGTATTTTGCGTGGATTTGCATAGCTCCAGGTACAGTTGTGCTCGCTGCGAATGCAAATGCAATTACATTTCGAGCCCATTTAGCGGCATTTCGGTTACAGCTTTCATATTTTACCAATTTTCCCTAAATTTGTTGGCACAAATCTGTGATTTGCGGCGGGAGTTTTGTATTTTTTATAGGGTATAACTTTCGATGGGGGTTTCTATGGGGAAATACTAAAGGATATAATAATTGAGAAATTTTTGAAATGGTTTAGAATATAAAAATAAATATTTAAAAACAAATAAATCTCTCTGGCAAGTCCCTGGGTGATTCTAAAAATCAGCAAAGAATAATGACTTGCAAACTCAACCAACTGAAGCTGCTCCGATCGAGACTGCTGGGTTTAATGAATCCTTATCGCCATTTAAGAGCAGGGTTTTCCCAAGACTATTCCTTTGAGAGTTGAACAAATACAATCTGTAATTTAAGACTCCCGAAAGACCTTTGAGAAATAACTAAAAAGTACTTGAGTGCGTCATTCCAAGTTGTGGATTATTTATAAATAATTCTTAAATAAATCAAGCATCTAAAGTAGAACTATAAATAGAGCTCCAACACTCCCCCTTTTCATCGCCACCCCTGCTAATTGCTGTTCAAGGGACCGTGCTAAACCCACATCGTTAATGATAATTTAATTATTGCCCAGCATTTCGGGCTTTGGCGACTTACGCACTCAGTGAGCTGCAAACGATGGGTGTATGTATGCATGCAGGTTGTGGCCGGCTAATTGCACAAATCTGGGTATATCTGGGGTCAGTTAGTCAGGTTAGTCGCTTAGCCCCGCCGGCCCTTATTAACTGATAATTGCAATAACCTGCAGCCAGGGCGGGGCTCAGGTGTGCGCCAATTGTCAGGCAGGGCGGCGGCATAAAACATAAAGCGGGAAAAGCCGCGAATTTCGCCATCCATTTCCAAGATAGCACTGACATATGAACTTAACTGGCAAATGGATGTGAGCCAGCTGGCTGGGTGTATTGTAATAATAAAACAAAAGTGTCAGCCAAAGATATGCGATTCGGATGCATGGAATCCATATTGAAAATTGATTTAAATTTTTAATAGGCATCAGGCAATGCAATGGCGGCGCTTTGATAAAAATTCCAGGCACGCGGCAATCGCACAATCGAGGCTTACGTCCCAGAAAGATATATCTGATATATCCCAAGCCCTGACGGGAGGGGCTCTAGTTAAATATGGAAACAATATCGAAATGCCAACGGAAATCGGCTGATGCTGAAACTTGCAAGGGAATCGCTGGCGCCAGATCGCATTCCTGCATTTATATTTGTTTTCGGAGCTGTCAAATCATATTTTAATCTGTTTTGATTGCTGACTTTTGTGCGAGGGATTTGTGCAGACAGCAGAGCCAGCAGCAGCGGAAATGCAGCGGAAAATATTGCATTTTATTTTATTTATGCAAAAAAAGGGCAGAGAATATACAGTGAATTTATATGGAAAGCCCGCTGCCGATTTCCTCTGGGTTTTCTCTGGTTCGTTGTGTGCGTTTTCCATTTGTTTCATTTGATGTGCCCGAGTTAAGCAGTAAAATCCACTTTTTACGAGTTGTCCCCGGATTCCTCGTCCAGCCACGCCCCCTCTACATTCGCATTCTTCCGCCCCATCCCCAAGAGCTTTGTATTACTCATACGCCCGGTTGGTAAGAAGAACCAACCAGCACGCATGCAGACCCCGAAATTTGTCAATAAAATATTGCAGGCTAGAGGTGGGCACGAAATCGGTTTATTTACTAAATAAAAATGAAGTTATTTCATTATAAATGTTTGTTAATTAATTATCAAAGACATTTGTTCGATTTTTGAGCATGGAAACCTATAAAAGCATATGAACTTCCCGTTGGATTCATTTTTTTCTCACTTAAACAATTTTTAAAGCACTTTCTGTGGGCTTCCTGAACAAATGGTAATGGTAATGCATTTAATTATAAGTTTACTTAAAAAAGAATACATTTAAAAGCTAGTTTCTGTAATATAAAATGTATTATAATAAATTTTTCAAATTGTCCAGCAAAAAATCTTCTAAAAATCTATAGAAAATCAAAACTTGTTTTTTCCAGCTCTCTATTTTATATATATAAATATTCCTAAACCAAATCATTATCCTTGAAGTCACAGTGACTGGTGTTGAGCAAGTCCTGGCGAGTGGATCTCATCACTAACGCTGGCTGCTCCTTTTCGCCTCCGCCTCTTGTTCTCCTCGCGGCTTTGGCAGTGACTTAAATACACATAACCATAGATGGCGCCACTGGGCGAAGGACCTCGTCCTTGTCCGCGTTCTCGTCTGCTCTGTCCTGGCTAGATTGTCAACATATTAGCTTCAAATTGCTAAAGTTCTGCGACTTTTGCTGTTGCCTCATTTTCTCACGCACGCACATCGGCTGTGGGTCCTCCTCTCTCTCCCTCTTTGTGACATTTTCTGTCTTTTTCTAATTGAACAGAGAGAAAAAGTAGATTTACATGTATTTATATATATTTTTTATATATTTTTGTAAATTAAATTAAAAGATTAGATAGCAAAACCAAGCAAAAGGAGTTAGAGATATTTAAAGAGTTTTTCTAGCATTCACATTACTTTCCTTTATAATTTGTATTAAATAAAAAAAGATACTCCAGATGAATATGCATTTTAGGTTTAAACATATAAAGTTAAACATTTAACTTTTAAAATATAATATTTTAAGAATAAAATTATTATTTTAATATGTAATAAAAACCATAAAGATTCTTTCTTAAATCTTATCAATCATTTTAGGTTTGCAATTTATAAAGTATCTCAAAAACCTTTTAAAAATGCATCTTCAAAGACATTTTAGTCTTAGATTATTTTCCGTGTATGGCTGCCTGTGTGTCAGCATTGTTTAATGTGGTGTTGCCAACTATTTTAGCCAAAAGCTCACACGGGTTGCGCGGCCGGGTGATTTGCTTGCTTAGCTTAACGGGGCCAGGACGGGACTTTTGCGGGTAGGGGAGAAGCCGTCCGGCTGTCCGGCTGTCCGGCTGTCCGCTCCCATCTCCGGCTAGATGCTTTCGCTTTTGGCGCTGAAGCGTTCGGTTGACATTCGTGAAATCTCTTAAAATCCCGAAGGTCGTTGCCAGGGATTTTCTCAGATTTTGCTAGATTTAAATGAATTAGTTGCCTTGGCCGGGCCGCTTTTGGGCCGATTGATTTTCTGACCTTTTCTCGTTTTTTTTTTGTTTGTTTGCTGTTTTATGCTGGCCAGAATGAGTGGTGGGAGTAGGCCAAAATGCAATTTGGCTTAAGCGCAATTGCAGTCATGACTCACCATTAGTTGCAACTCGGACCTCGGACCCCTCCGCAAATGAGTACAAATGACGGGGCGGCGGCTCTGATATATCGTATGGATGGAGCCAAATTAGATGGAAAAAAATTGTCCACTGTCCACAAAGGCCACTGCATTCTGCAAGTAATTAAAATATGAGAAAACAGTGCCCGGCTCCCTCATAAAATATGGCCGAGTCAACAAAGGATGTCTGTCCACCCATTTAGCCCCACCATTATTTTCCAGGGCCGGAGGATGGACGCCTTTGGTGCTCCTGGTCAGGCTGCCTGGCTTAAAAAAGCATCAAATTTCATATTCAAAATGGCACTTTACATGTTCAGCATAATTTATAAATGCACGCAGCAGAAAGAGCGGAGCTACAGCCGCCGGGCTACAACAAACATGAAATGTGCTGCTGCTGCGGTGGCAATATTTTCGAAGCAACATTGTCGACACTTCGGAAAGGGGTGTGGGGGGATGGGAGAGGGGAGAGGGCAGGGAGCAGGAGCCAGGACCATCGATGGCATCCTTGCTGTTGTCATTCGAAGCCCTTTTGACCAACGATCATCATAACTATTCTGTCTAGTTTGTGATTTCGTAATTTTAATATTAAAAATTTTGGGAAATATGAAGAAATAAATTATAGAAATTATTATTATTTATATTTAAATCATTAGAATGTATAAGAATTCATTTAACGTTATTTTAAGCTCTAGAAAACAATGTCAAATTTAGTAAGAAGAAGTAACACAATAACACATATTCTTACTTTAAGGAAATGACATTTTTTTAGAGATTTATTCAACTATTTTAATGGTTATTAAATTTAATAAAATACTTACTGTGTTTATAAAACTTTATTAAGTAGAAATTATCATAAAAAATCACAGTTATCCCACTTATTTTCATTTGTTTAAACTTATTTCAAGTTAAGGTATTCCTGTTGTCGTGGTAGTTAGCCTCTTCAGTTCGTTTATCCTTGTGTGGACGTTGCAAACAGCAAACATGCCACAGCCCTGTTACTGCCCGCTCCTTCTCTCCGCTCTCCGCTCTCCGCTCTCCATTCCCCCCCTGCCACACCATAGAACCCTTTGTCCAAGGTGTGTGATGATTTTAATGGCCTCCGCAGGGCGAGAGGAGGGTGCTGGCGAGGTGAGTCGCGCAGGCCAGCATGTTGAAAGGATTGCTGCGAGTTACGCCATGACCAGGCCTACATCCTGTGCCGGGCTCTGCTCTCCACTCTGTTCTGGCCATCCCAACCATCCTGGCCGTGTCCTGCCACAGTTGATTGGCTGTTATTTTCGGTGTTGACGCAGCCAGAGGAGGCAACACTGTTGAAATTTGCATATCAAAAACGGCCAGGACATGCCCTGCGCGCCAATGTGTGTGTGTGTAATGGGCCGCCCAAAGTCCTTTTTGCTGGCTCTGGCTGTGCCAGCGGCTCTATGAATTTATGAACATAATATAAATTTATTTTTGCAAACTTTTCATGTTTTTGTTTGGGGCGCCACCAACGGCCACCCGAAAATCTGCATCTGCATGCCTCTCGTTTCCCACTTTTTTTTTGTGGGCGGGACAACAAAGGGATTGTTGTGTCAGCCCGGCCCACAGGATGCACATCCTTTTGCATATCCCTGCAACCTGTGTATGTGCTGCATTCAGCTGTGTGCTTTCGAGCACGTTCCAAGCTTATTTATGCGTATGCAGAATACTTAATGAAAATTTAAATGTAAAAGTTACTCGTAGATGGCACAGTCCTTTTTGCTACATGAAACTAAATGGGAAAGGGTAGCTGGAAAAAGGATGCTGGGGAGGACCTACGAAATTCACAAACAGCAAGACACTTGCCTTAAGCCATTCTGGTTATGAATCTCCATTGGCCAGCGAAAGGAATGCAGAAAAATATTTAAAATTAAATTGAATTCAGACCAGTGGGAATCTATATATATATTTACATGTTTATATAAGCTGAGCCCCAGAGTCCCTCGATTATGCTAATGCAATGCGACCACAGGAATTCCTTTACTCCTTTTAATGGCCCAACCGTCCTGCCCAGAGACCCATTCGATTTAGATGCAAATTCATCACAAAGCCCAAGAAAACAATAAAACTGACCAAAGCGGACATAATGCGCCGCCATTAAACTCGGCAGACTCCATTTAAATTAGATTTCTCGAATGCACACGCCTCGGGGCAAAAGTTTCGCAGATCCTTGCTTCTGCCTCCCTCCTCCTGCCAGCAGACACAAAAAACATAACTCACAAATCCAATTGCCATAAATAAAAAAAGCTTGGCCAAAAAACTTGTGTCTGCAAAAAAACGCAAAAAGGGAAAACAAGAAGGAAAAACCAAACAGGATCAAAGGGGAGGAGGCCTGTAACTCCATCAAATGATGTACAAGTTAACACATTTGCTGTATAAATCTTGTTCAGAAAGTCTAAACGGGGCACGAACAATTCTCGCAAGTCGAGTTATTCAAAAATCGCTTCTAAATTGGCTACAGTTTTCCAAGCAGGCCTGTTGGCCCGCTTTTCCTCGTTCCCTGATGTGAAGAGCACCTAAAAAAATATATATCTAAAAGGTAGAAAATAATATAACAAACAAGATTAAGTTAATTGTTTGAAGTCATAGGAAAAGCTATCAATATTTCCTTATTTATATTGCATTTAAGATTACCTTTGTTTAGGAATATTTAAAGAGTTCTAAGTTACATTTTATATTATTTATTGCAGTGTACCCCTTTGGTGTTTCTGTTTGTTGTTTTTTAGCTGCTGTTGCCATGCAGCTTTCGATTTGTGTGTAGATTCTGTGCACATTTATCTTGGGGCAGCTTATGCGAAAAGTTATGAAATATGCGCACGAGCGTCGCACAAATTGTCGAGGGGTTCGGCGGTTTGGGTAAAAGGCTGAAATCCGCAGGATCCACAGAGAACTTTCAGCTACAAAAAAAAATCCACAGAAATCTGCTGCCTCGTTTGCCTTACGATTGGCCGCGAATGCACTTGACACTGGTCGCCAGGATAATCAAGTTTGTCCAAGGATCCCAGCATAACATAGAGTGGCGAATAGTGAACACATATCCGCTATACAGATTTTTCCACCCCCTTGGAAAATTCAATATATTCCCATTTCTCCCTTGGCTGCTTCTGTGTGTGTGTGTTAAAATTAAATAAAATAAAATTAAATGTATATAAAATTAGGTTAATGCTTTTGCCAGCAGCATCCGCAGAAGGAGAAGCGCCCAGCGCCTTTTATTTTATTGCTATGTAGATGAACCGGCATAGCAAGTACAGAGAGAGGGACAGGCCATGGGAGTCCTGGGGAAGGATGGACCCCAGTCACATACGTGCAGTGAGAGAAAATTGTTAAAAATAACAAAGAAGAAGAAATTCCTTGAGTTTTTGACAGACTTTAAGGAAGGTTTAGTGAGATGTAACTAAAGATTTTAGTAAAATTTTAGTATAATTATCAATTGGATAATATTTAAAATAAAGAGTAATTCTGTGCATTGTTTAAATATTTAAATTTTAAACCCCAACAAGCACAAGCTATCATATTTCTGCCAGTGCACTCTCTCCCGTGCCCCCGATGGCCGCAGAACAAGCGACTTAAACAGGACTTATGGTTATCTGAGCATTTTATGGATATTGCGCCCAGTGTTGTGCCACGGGGTGGCCGGGAATGCCTCGAAATAAATGAAGTTACTCGCTGCCATATGTTTGCTAAATGCCGTATGTAAATGTCGCGAAGAAACACTTTAATTTCGGCAAGAGGCAAAGGAGAAGGAGTCGCGGCAAGGACATTTGCAGCATTAACTTAATGGTGCGAATGGAGAAAAGCGAGAGTGACAGGGGGGAAAACCCCAACTGAACTTGAGACAAACATTAAGGGAAAATTTGGAAGGAAAATCAACTGCAGTCGATGCGGGAATTATGAACTGGCCCAAGAGAGAGAGCTAGGGAAATGCTCCGAAAATGCAGGCTGGCAGGCCAAAAATAAAATGCTGCAGCGAGTTAAGCCCACTTAAGCCCACGTTGCATGTTGCACGCCGCATGCCGCATGCAGCATGCAGCAGTTGCAGCTAAAACATAAAACAGTGCTCCAGCACGGGACACGAAACCGGCGGCAGCGAATTCCGCCGCTCCATTTGTCGAGCTGGCTAAGCCCCTTAAGCCCTAAAAAACAGAGCGGACAAAGACGGAGACAGCCGGCGGAACGGGGGACCAGACGCCGCCGCCTTCGCTCCCTTCGTGCCCGACTCTCGCGGAGTCCGTTCTCGGTTCGATTTGACTTATGGGTTCGTTTGCTCCCGATGTCCGCTATTAATAGAAGCGCCCTCGTAATCTGCCCATCAGCCGGAGAAGACGCTGATCAAGTGGAGTGGATTCCGGCGAGATGGCAGGTTCCGCCGCAAAGAGATGACAACCCGACACTGGAGGAAAACCCACATATTATGCATCTGGAATGCATAATCAAGTGATTAATTTGGGGGAATATGTTTTCTATAGTTTGTATATATCATGAATTTTTTATTATTCTAAATTATTTCAGGCAAAAATTGATAGTTTAAGTCTAATATGTATCACTTAAATATCTTAATTTCTCTAATATTTATTTATTTTGTTGAATTTATTCATTGAATTCAAGCACAAGTTAATTTTTCCTCTCAGTGAAACTCCTTGAACTTGATAAAAATTAAGAAACTCCCTCCGCCTCTCCATAATTGGCATCAATTTCACGCCCTCGCCTTCGCTCAATTGTTTCATCTGAAATACGATCGCAGTGCCACAAATAGACGTGGGGCAAATTAGAATTTCCTCGGTGATTTTTTCAATTTTTGGATAAAATTCAAGCGTGACGTAGAGCAAATCGCGCCACGAGCTGCTTCATTACGTCCCTGAGTTGTTGGGTAATTAGAAGAGGAGCAGACAGGAAGCCGGATTAGGGATATTCAAATGGGAATGGGTTCTCGGCCGGCGAAAACGTAACAAACTAGATATTAAATCGTGTCAATATTTTGTGCGTAGGCTGAGCTCCGAAATCCTGGCGACACGCTCCAGCAGCGAGTGAAACGTGAGTGGCTCCGGCGGAGAATCACGTCCGGAATAGCCAAGCTGAGTCACAGTTAAAGATACTCAGAGATACTCACACTTCAAGTGGCTGAAGTATCTTTAAGCGGAACTTCGAGGGCCGCCATTAAACTGCGATTGAGAGCGCCATTTGCTGAGCAGGAAACAACAACCCCCTTTTGCTTTTGCGATGGGGGTGGAGTCCCTGTTGCCCCCCTTTAATTATGATTCAGTGCACACAAACTTTTGTTGCGTTGCCGTGCTTTGAGCTAACTTTTCAATTCCTAATTATAATTAGAGAATCGGTTGTGTTCATAAATATTAAAAAGGGTCCTCGCCTCTGCCTGCCCCACCCCCCTCGACCCCCCCTTGTCCTGCCTTCGCACTTTCTGCCAACGACATTGCATGAATAATTAACTCGAGTCGAGCTTTGGGGTCCTGCGAAGGGGGTAGCTGCCAAGGACTGCCATTTGCCATCTCCTGCCAGGCGCCATTTTGTTTTGCCAAGAGGAATGCCATGTAACAAGCGAAAGGACAACAGAAGGAGCAACAAAGGAGACTGGCAAATGGGGTTGGGCATGGAGATGGGGATGGGGACATGGGGGCGCAGCGGCGACATGTCATGAATTTATGAATTTTTGCATTTTTAATGTAATTTGTGCGACGCAGCATTCTTCGCAGAGGCCAAGGCAAGCTTCGTTCCAAGATCGAAATTTTGAGCAAACAAACAAGAAAGCAGACCTTCTTAACTAAATAAAAGTATTTGTTGTTTAAAATAAAGGGGAATTTTATGTAGTATATTTGTGGATAAACATTCCGTTTTGTTCTTTTAAAAACTATGATAAACCTTTGAAAGGAAAACGTGTTTCCCTTTTTTTGGCATTGTAGCCAGCAGCTTGCATCTTCTAGATCTAGAAAAATTATATTATATTTAAAATGAGTATGCATTTATATATTAAGTAATAAGTACAATAGAAAAACAATGTGTAAATGCATTTATTTTAAAAGACCCGCCAATTATTGATGGCCAAGAGGTAAGCCGAAGCTAATTGGAGTAAGCATAGCAAGTTCATTTCGATTCCAACTGGTTCCAAGCAGTGCAAAGCAGTTGCTATTAGGAGAAAGTGTTTTCTTACCAGAACAGAAAGTTTATTTTACAACCGGAAGACGTAATGGGAATGCAAACACGCACTACAGTTCTGCTTTCTCAACATTTATTCTGATTGGAACCCTGCTTTACCGACGATACTGAAACTTGGTTTCTATCCACGTTTCTCACCTTTTCCGTAGCTGTCTTTATAGTTATGTCTCGCAAAAACCAAGTTTCAAAAATGGATTGGATTTCAGAATCGAAAATTAAAATAAATTAATTAAAATAAATTTAAATTTATTAATTTGTTTGATTTAAAATTAGAAAAATATAATTTGAAACTCTTTTCAAGCATAAAAAAATAATTTCAATAAGAATATAAAACCGAGTTGATGATTGTTTACCCAAAAATAAATTTGACTAGAATTATAAAAACCAAATTTCGAGAATATAACCATTTTTTAGCAGGTTGATATACCAATAAAATGATTATTAAATTGATAGAAACTATTACATTCCAAATTACTTAAAATGTTTACTAAATTTCCTGTATTTTTTATCTAAACAGTTTTTTAAGTACAGCCTACAATTTACCAATACCTTTATGGATCGTTTTTAATCCATTTCTTGCCACTTTTAATATATTTAGAATCGTTTCAAACAAAATTAAAGAGAATCGGAAAGTGTCTACAGAAAATAAAAGAAATATTAAACAATTCCAAAATAAACAAAAACAATTTCTACATTTTAAGTTCTCCAAGTTCAATATGTGCCAATGAACTAAAATTGAAATAGCAACAGCTTCGGTCAAGTGACCAAAAACGTTAAATATGCAAAACCAAATGGATTTGGTATGCAAGTTCAATCCCCTTCTGCTGGCTCTCTTCACAGGGATACGTCGTACCCCTCCCTCTGGAGGAGGATATTTTTTCGAGCGATGCAGGAATGCGAAAACACTGAAATTAATGACACACCGAGCAGGAACCACAAGGGACCCATAAACCAATAACCAGAAGCAACCAGAAAGTTAGCAAACACACGAGTGGCAGGGACATGGACTCGATGGGAATTGGGATTGGCAATGGGCGTGGGGCAAGAGGATGCAGTTGGCAAAGTGAAACTAAAGCTACAGGATGCAGTACACGCAACTGCACACCTGGCCAGATCAGGGTCATAATCCGTTTGCCAAAAAAATACTCCGAGAAAGAAATGAAAGGATGGCAAAGGGAAAGGGCAAGCGAAAGGGAAATGGCTGCGGCAGCGGCAGCGGCAGCGGCTGGGACAACGTTCCGTGAAACTGCCATTGAGTGGGGGGATTGGCAATTCGGATTCGAGTCCCCGACAGGTGTATAGTTTTGCCCGGTTCCTGCCACGACCACAAATCGGAAGCTAAAACCCATTTTGGCTTGACTGGAGGATGCCTTTGGGAGGGGCGGCGGTATCTGTGGTCTCTGCGGTCAGGGGCAGGACTACAAATTAGATTTCAACGCAGCTTACATGCTCCTAGGGGTTCCCCTTAATCCTGGCTGAAGGGTATATAGGGTTCGAGTAGAATAATGTGTAGAGTAAAAGATTATTTTTCCTTGAAACTTGTTTGTATTTCCATTTTTATTTATTTATTTTCGAAGGAATTTTCTTTAATATAAGAACTATATGAGATATATCATATCTCTCCCAAAGTTCATTAAATTAATTTGATGGATATCCTTAGAGTCGAGCCAAGTCTCTTGCCTGCGTTCTCCGTGTCCTTCGCCTCAGATTGGGTCACTCAAAAGGAAGAGGAGCAAAGGCAGGACTCGCCGAAAGTCCAAAGTGACACTGGCATCGCAGAGCATAGCAGTTGAAACGTTTTAAAAGCATCTTCATCATAAATCCGTAAAATGAAAAACGATGCATGCCACACACGTATGCAGCGGCCCCTGTGAGTCTCGTACGTGTGTGAGTGCGGTACAAATTCAGTTACACATCCTGGCCGAGACCGAGACCGAGATGGAGATGGAGACGGTGGCAAAGTGATATTGTCCCCCGGTGGCTCAACTTGTCATGTGACTGCGGCGGAGTGGACCAGCCAGAAGGACCTTTTTTGCATCCAAGGCTCCGCTCCGAGCTTACTAATACACTAAGAGGACTGAAGGAGTCCTGGCCTGGCCTAGGTCCGGGCAGGCCGCATTTTATGAATTATTCAAAATGATCATAATAAATTGCTGCAGCCTTTTACGGCAGCAGAGAGCCGGAGCCGGAGCTGGATCCGGGATTAGCGAGGACAGGCAACTGGGTTTTAGGGTGCAAAGTGGCTGTGGCTATCCTTATCGGCTGAAATATATATATATTTTTTTATGTTAGCCTTTGTGCACTCTTGTCTAAAACACTTTGCTGTCTCTCAACTCGGCCCGTGAACAAGCAACATTGTTTGACCTGGTCAAAAGGGGGGGTAGGTTACACTTAACAAAACCTCGTACAAGACTTCAAGCAAATTTCGAAGGATTTCCAATGCAGTTTGCCTTTGCACCGCACAAGGAACTTGAGGTTTCTGGCGGAAGTCTGCCAGCGGAAGGCGAACATCTTGGCGAGAAGTCAAACAGATACGGACGCTATTTGCGTAGCCAGGACTTCAGATGGGAGAAGTGCCAAATGAATAATGCCAGTGGCCGGCAGAAATCTGCTGAAAGTTTCACTCATTAAGTCCTTGAACAATGGAAGTGCTCTCTAGAGCAGTTGCTGTTGCCACTCAAGGCGCGGGGAAGCTGAACTTTGCCAACAAAATAAATCAATTTCTTAGCCCGCCGCCTCAAAGGCAAACCCTTCATCTTGGCCGCTGTTTATTTGCCTGCAAACTTTGGCGTTAGCGGGGTGGCTAAAAACACCTGCGGAAAGATGTTGCCCGGAATGGCTTAAATGAATATTCAGCTGATGTATCGGCTAGGAAGGAGCAGAAGGTGCGGCCAAGGACCGGAGGCGGACTAACATGCACATTGATTGATTATCGACACAGTTTGCCACTCAAAATCGCTCGAAACTCCAACGTTGAGTGATGCCCTCTGCCTGGGCTAATGCCGGTTTCGGGGGGTTCGAGGAGAGAGGAGACCGTGGCCAGCAGCGGCAAATGCCACGCACCAGCGAAAGCAATCTCAACTCCATCCGAGACCGGTATCCATCTCCTGTGTTTGGTTCTGCTTCTATTTCTCTGCCTGCCGGCCAATTCGTTTCATCGATGCACTGAGGAAAATCAAAGCAGAACAAGGGAATAATTAGTAGGTTTTAAGATAAAGATTTTTCCTGGTAATCAATCTTTAAGAGGTTACTCTTTCAAAGGCCAATAAACCATAAATTTTGAACTAAAAGTTTCATTTTCTTTCAGTGCTGAAATGCTTTGATGCGGGCACCACTTGATGGTTCAATGCGTTGGCCATTTGTCGTGGCAGCTCGTTGGTTGTTGGCCCAAAAAAGAATTCCTACCAGTTGTGGTTTCGATGCGATCTGTGATGAATGTGCCCCGCCCCGCCAGAGGTCATTTCCAGTTTCAAGCCTCTGTGCTTCCCGTGACTGGCACTTGAAAATCACCGCCAATTACTAGGCCAAAACAGCATTAACGCCCCCCAACCAACCTGTGTGTGGTTTTCTGCTGCTTGAGAGCTTGCCCGGATCTCTTCGTACAGGATTTCAATGGAGAGCGGTTATAGTGTGGCCATTAAGATATATGCCAGGATGCAGTCAACAGGAAGTCCGGCTTCCTTGGCACGCCTAATTAGAGCCGATTAATGAGCCCGGCTTGGCAGCAGCTCCCATTGTTTCCACTAACCGCAATTTTCCATTGTGTACGCAATTCGACTAATTAGTTGCACACACACATAGCCAGGAAAAGGCGAGAGTTTTCCGCACTAAACAAAATTCTGTCCTTTGTGTGTCCCTGTCCTTGGGTCCTGTGGACTTTTCCTTTGTCCTTTGTCCCTCTCATACATACCTTTCACTTTTTCGGGGGGCATTAAAAAATTAGTGTGGGCCTCGTCTTAAGAAATCAGAAGGGATTACATTGCGATTTAAGCCCGAGAACCGCCCAAAGCAACAGGTATCCAAAGAGCCGCACACAAAGGACCAGGAAACTTTTTGTTGTTGCCACCAACATTGGTCTCGGCCCGAACTAAATTAAAAGCAAATGAAATAACCTTCATCTGGTTAATACGAGGCCGCAGCCCTTTTGTGACCGCTTCCATTGTTGCCATTCGCTGGTCCCTCACAAAAGGCAAACGAGTCTCGGCCGCCCGAAACTCGATTAATGCACGGCGCCGAAAATTGGCAGCGCCTTGAGCCTTGGGCGGATTAGGGCACGCCCAGGATGCGGAAACCAGGATACATACACACAACCATCGAATTGAAATGGCCGGCACGTCAAAACGAAATTAGATTATGTCCAGGACAATTGTGATACATACAAGGAGGTTCCTAGAGGAGATCATTTCCAGGACACCCAAAAGATAATTCAGATTTTCTTTGCTTTTGGTTACACAAATAAAAAATTATTAGTTATTAAAGAAAAGAAATAAATCGCTGTTTAATTTGTGGTTTGAAAGCCATCCTTGAACCGATATAAAGATCAGAATAGTTTATAAATAAACAAAAGATTAAGAAACATAGAAAGAGAACCATGCATTCCTAAAATTGTAATGACATCCCCTAAAATTTAATTTTAAAGTCCCAAAATACATGCCAGAAATTTCGTAAAAGAATATTCATTACTCTAAATTGTTTCTACCGTATTTTGTCAAAGTGTCCACTTACCTCGTTAGCATTCCGCCCCTCAATATCGCCTCTGGAAAGTGTCATTAGCATCTCCCTGATGGATGCATTATTCAGCAAACTCTATTAACATTTACGAACACTCGATGGCATCGCCGTCCGGGGAGGTAAATGTTTAACGAAGTTCGCTTCGAAAAACTATAAAGCTCAATTAATAACAATTTGGTGAGCAAACTTTGTACAATCTGGGCTCATTGTTGGTCGTCGTCCTGCAGCTGCAGAGAGCTGATGATTATGGGGCCACATCTTCATCTGCGAGACGGGAATTTTACGGGCAGACACAGGATACAGGTGACCACGTCGGAGGCTACTGCTGGCAGCTGGCTCTACTTCGATTTACCTTTGTGTTTTATTACGCCACTGGGAGCCATACGGCAAAAAAGTAAAAGCCATTTAAAAGCCAAAACTTTGGCCCAAACTCCCGCCATCGTGTGGGTTCACGTTCGTCCTTTGTTGTATCCTTGTGTGCAGCAAAAGTTTCAAGTGAAGCGCACACTTCCGCATTTATGGCGAATTTCAGAGTCGGACTTTTGTTTTGGATTCCGGACAGGAGGACACAAGGACTCTTGGATGCATTAGGCCACAAAATGTTAGGGAGATGTTAGGGGAAGATTTTTCCCTCCGCCTCCAAACTCATTTCAAATTCCGCGGGTGTCTGTCCTCCGTTTTGCTGTTTGTTTGGCCTAGTCCACGACCATAACTCCGCCACTCAAGTGCACTCCGGGGCCAGATATGTAGGAGGCCCTTTCTCCCAGTCACGTACTCCTGCATTTCAATTACACGCTGCCCGCCCCCCTACTAAATCAATAATCAATAAATTATTCCACGCCATTAGGGCTATGCGATACGGAATTGCACATTGAAAAATGCATGAGCCTTAATTGATAAACAAATGCATTCATGATACTGTTGTTGTTTTTTTACATTTCTTTTATTTTCAACATGATTAAGCAATTAAAGACATTTCATAAATGTGTCGCCATCGGTGAGTGGCAGCAATTTGCATTCAAATCGTGCTAATTAAAGCGGATTTTAAATGTGCGAGAGTGGAAATCAATTACAAGTGACCTATTCAGGTGATTTTTTACACTCTCTGAAGAGGCTGGAATAAATATTCAATTTAGATTCAATTAAGCTTCTTAAGTTAGTTGATTTTTAGCCTTTAATACATATTTATAAGGTTTTCTGCAACTTCTTATTAATCTAACTCTAAATCTTCTCTTTCAGATTGAAATCCTATCAAATAATTACAGAATTACTTCTGCAACCAGTCAATCCTTGATACCTTTATTACTAAATTGTCCTGGCAAATACTCATAATTGAATTTCGTTTGCTTTGAATCTCCGCTGATGCTTCCAATCTAATTATGCGTGTGAGCAAATAGTAGCTCACTCTCCTCGATAACACAAAAAGGATATTCCCCTTTAGTTCCTTATTCCTGCCAGAGGATAAGGAAACCTTATATGCTGTGGCACTTTTTAAAATTGACTCGGGGTCGGTGCTGAGCTCGTATCTTTTGTTGTTCGACCAGACAAATGCTTTTAAGAGCAGCACAAATTTCGCCCAAGGGTGTGTGTGTCCTTTTCTCGGCCCAAGCTACTTGCCGGCACTCGGCTAATACCGAAATAAAACCAGAAGAGGGAAAACGAAACACAGGAAGAGTGTAAGCAAGAGGAGGAAAAGTGAAAATGGGAAAAGAGTTTTCTCCACTCACCAAAGAAAACTTGTTTTCGCTTCGCCAGCCGAGAGGCGTTCAGCATTCTCGCAAGTTGGCCACTTTCGTATGACAGGACATTTCATTGTGGCAACAATGTTGCTTTTATTGTCCGGACACTTGCCAGCTGTGTGCCACAAAAGTTTGCTAAATATATATCTCTTTGTGTCATTTTGGCGGCGACAAAAGGGCTAAAATAACTTGGAATGCATTAAAATAATTTAAGTACCATTTGGCGCAGTGGTCAAGGCTAAGTAAATACCTGGGGAATGCCCCATAATGTATGTACTTGCCACCCAAAGCTCTTCCTACCCTCCACTTGGTGGCTTAGTTTTCGAATCCAGCTGGATTCTAGGGCAGCACAATGCAAACATCACGTATACGCAACGTGCGCCGGCAAGGCGTTCAAGTGCAGCGTGTAAACTTTTGTGTGTTTGTGTGTTTGACTTTCTGTGCCATCCAAAACTTGAGCCTCTGCTGCCGTTCGGAGCGTGTCAAGCCAGCGAACTGGTGAACTGATGAACTGGTGACCTTTTTAAAGCGGCGCCTCCGCCCACGCCTGCAATTTAGCAAGCATTTCCGCCTTGGGTTGCTGGCCCACGCACATCTTTCAACACCAGGCTGGGCCAGGTCAGGCATATTTACACGGAGAGAAAATAGCAGGAGAGAATAATTATATTATTTACTAAATTTTATTGTGCTTCTAACAGTTCTTTACCTTCTTTAAGCCTTAAATCTTTTGCTGTTCGTCTAGCCTATTTTTTTGCAGTGCTCTGACTCAAAGCAAACTGCATTTTTCCCCAGTTTTCCAGCATTTTCTCTTTGGCTAGTCGTATCCTGTGCCCTCCTCCCGCTTGAAATTCTTGCTTTGTGCTGGTCACTCGCTCTGCCTGAAGTGCCATTTACTCATCTGGGATCAGACGAACCGAGAGTAAGCGAGTGACAACTGTAATGAAGCCCTAAGCCCGATAGGTTACTGGGATGCCCCCTGTCCAAGTCCTGTGTCCTTTTGGGTTCGATACCAATTCCCCCGCTGACCGGCTCTGTTTCACGCTCGCTCTTTTCTTACAAAGCAGCGAGGTTGCGGGCATCTTGGTTTCACTTTATGTCCCAGTTGTCCTGCCAGTTAAGTTGTTTTCTGTTTTCTGTTTGGCCAACTGGAATTTGCATGTCTGTTCGTTGACATTCTGCCCGGCTGCAGCTGCTGCGGCTTCTTTGTCAGCTTCTTATTTATGCATCTCTGTATCCTTGTCTCCATTTGCAACTGTATCTATTGTCTGTAATGGGGCCATGGCGGCGGTTGTGGTTTTGGGGCAGCAATAGAGATGCCAAAAATAAAAAGAATTTTGATTAAAAAATGTAACTAAATAAGGAATTTAACAGCAGGCTAAATTTTGAGATTTTTTTCCGAAATATTAAAATGCAAACTAGAGGAATATAAAATTAATAAAGCTATGAAGCACTTCAAGTCAAAGTAAATTTGTCAAAAATTGGCAATATTTGTTCTATAAAATCAACAGATCTTAAAACAATTCTCGCCACCTTCAAATCCGCTTGATAAACATCTTCTCAGCACTGTTTTTTGTTTTGTTTTAAGGATAATCTCCTGCCAGCGGAACAGCTCATTACAATGAAGTGCAACCCCAGGAGCGAAGTACAGAAAAAAAAACAATTGCAAACCGAGCACATTAAGTGCAGTTCACGCAGCGCCAACTAATGAGCCACTTGGCGCGCCCACCCTCCCTTTTTTTGACCACAACCTCCACCCCCTCCCACAGCGTTTATCTAACTTTCCGCATTTCCACATTTTCGCATTTATAATGCTAATTCAGCAAGTTGATTACATGGCTGGCGGGGGCCTCTGTCCAGGATGCCGGATTATAAAATACAACATTGTGCACCGGAAATGGAACAAAGGGCAGCCGAAAGCCGAAGGTCCCAGCTGCAGATATCAACTCTCCCTCCCTCACGGTGGAAGGCACTTTCCACTTTAATGTGCATTCGGTGGCAATTATGAGGCATCAGCCGTCCAACCGGGGAGCACTTTTCGGGCAATCTTCTGCCACTCCGCAGAATGCCAGAAAGCCACTTGCCACTTGTGATTTACATTGCGGGCAAACATACTATTTTGTGGCCAAAATAACCGAAGCTGGCTTTTATTTATGCCTCATAGTGCAGTTTCTCCGAGTTGTTGCTAAATAAAGTTTGCCTGGGTATTCCGAAAATCCTTTAAATCGGAAAGAGAAATTATTATTCTGTTTTTAAGATTGTTAAATAAATAGTTAAAAAATTATAGTTGAAACGTATATGCTTTAAAGAATTTAAAGTAAATTTGTAAACATTGTAGCTATTTTCCCTTAAATCAGTTCATTTAAAATCCAAATACATGCATTCCAATTGTTTAATATATTATGAAGCTGTATCTAATTCCTAATTATCAAGCCTGTTTTAGAGATATATTTTGCTTAGCCAAATATCTGCCACAATAACAAATTAATTTAATTAGAACTTCCGACATATGATATCATGCCATTGTCTTCGAACTGCAAGAATAATTGGCAAACATGCAGGCTTTAATGGCAATAAACATGTGTCCGTGTAATCTGCTACAGTCCTGGGGGTCTTACACTGAAAATTTACTCTTAATCTTCCAGATTTATGCTCAATAATTTAAATGGTGAATCTGCTTTTGGGAACACACGAATCCAGCTCATTCCCGTTGCCAGTGCCATTCCCATTATTCAATCCAGCACATTGCCCACACGGTCTTGCCTGTGTTACTAGCCCAGTTTGTTTGCATTTCAAATTTTGGCGTGCTGCATAATTTACAATTTCGAGCCATCAGCGGAAGCCCAGCCACCCAGCCGTAGACATATTTAGCTATCGCCTAGTATTTCCGTTGGCCAGGACCAACTGCCAACTGATATGCCAGCTGAAAGCCAGTCGTACAGGTGCAGAGAGGAAAATATTATAAAATAAAGAGAATGAATCTTTTAAATAAGATTAAAATAAAATCAAGATAATAATATTTATGAGCAAGATAATATAATTTCAACACGTAAATACTTTCTTTAAAACCTTATTAAACATAACTTGTAAAAGGAGAAATAATTCATAGTTAAATAGAAGTTGATCCTGTCTCTTTAGTACCTTTTTTCTAGCAAAAGATAATCCCATTTTTGAGAGTTTTTAAAGTTTTTGCAGTGTGAGAAATTCGACGCCCCCTCGGAATGCTGCATTTTTCATGTTTAATTTCAGTTAGTGCCGCCTGCCGCTGCCGCTGCCAGTGCCAACTGCCAAGTGAAAACTGTGAAAACTGAAAATAGAAAACTCGAAACCTTTTGGCGTCCATCCAGAGCGAATGAGTGCACACGAAACTGCGAGTGTGAGTGTTTTTGTTTGGCAATTGTTTATTGGGTGCGGATTTTTTGGTGTCCGGGGAGAGGGGCTGTGAGTGTTTGACTACACACACACCGCCCACACGTGGGAGCTGTATTTGCCCTGGTCGTGTCAGCCTGACGCTTCTTCTGTCAATTGGCCCGAAACTATGCTACGGCATTTCGTATGCCGTTGGTTATTTTGTGACCCGGCGAATCCCGTGTCCGGTAACCTGCACCGCATGGCCACCCAGGGCATAATGGAAACTGACCTAATTGGTAGCCAACTAACCCGACACCTCAATGTCAGTCCCTGCTCAAGCCAAAGAGTTGTTTATAATGAGTAACCGGCCAGCACTTAACCCATCATCACACCAAACTTTTTTGGCAGAACTTTCGTATGAATATTATTATTATTATTATTTTCAGCAGCTTCTCCCAGCGGGCCAGACACATGCCAAAAAAAGAACTGGGTTCGAGTGGCATTTCCCTCCACACATCCTTGCTCGCACACTCCAGCTGCCTCAGACAATGTAAATAAGCAAGCATGAGTTGCCTTTAAGTGAAATTCAATAACGCATAAAAGGCCAAGACACAAAGAGCTGCTTGGCGGCCAAGTGGGTGGGTGGGTTTCTTTGGGGTGATAGTTCGATTGGGCACTCCCATAATAATGCATGGGAATTTTGCATATTACAAATCATTCTTGCGGCAAAATGCATGCACCAAGGAAAATGATTTGAAAATAAGATTTGGGTTCTTAAAAAATATATTTTTTTGGTTACTTACAATATAAATAATATAGCTCTTAACCCCTTTTTTCGCTCTGTGACTAAAACTTGGCTTTAGTACAAACCGTCAAGTCAGCATTGGCAGCTTCATAAATTTTGGAATAGCAGCCACTTACTGACATTGCTAACTCGGTTATGAATTGCCATTTACTCTGCATTACGAAAACCCGAGCAAATATGCAAAACACATTTGCCAGCTGAAAATTAAAGGCGGAAAAGCGAAAGGAAAATGCAAACTCCAGCCCACCCATGAGTCAACAAGTCGTCGTCGTCGTTCGGTGTGTTTCTTGTGCCTTTGCCTAAGACAAATTAAATTTATAAACAAATGGCGCACAGCAAACAGAACACAGAACTTCTCCTGGCGAAAAAGTTAAGCATCGTGCATTTGCCAAAGCCCCGGGGTACCGGGGAACCAGTAACAACCAGTAGCAACAACCACAGGATCGGAAGTGGGCGTCGGGATGATGATGGTGGCACCAACAGAGGCTCTGTGGAGCAAATGCCAGTTATTATTCTTGTGCCTCCCCTTGCAAAAGTACTCCCGTTTTTTTTTTCGCTTTTTCTCATGTTTTGGGGTTTTTTCGCATTAACCGAAACGAAAACTGCCGGGGAGCTGCCTTTAAAAATGTTTCACTTAAGCAGGGATGCTGCTCTCGAGCCCCAATAAAAACAAAATGTGTACACGACAAACAAACATAAAGTTAGGAGCTCGTTAAATTACGCCAAGGGGTAAAAAAATATGCGCCGGAATACGGAACATGCTTTCACTTTTACAGCTACATGCGACTCTCTGTGTAAAGGTACACATTAAAAAAATAAAACTCTGGGAAAAATATATAAAACAAAAACAAACCTAAAATATTCACAAGAAAATAAAATAGGAAATGATTTAAATGCTTTTTTAGAAATTAAAAACAAATTAGTTCTTTCGTTTTTAAATAGAGAACAAAGTGGTTAAGATACTTTCTTCAAATTTCATTTATTTTATCTTCTTAAATTTCTAAATTTAAATTTATGGCTGTATCCTTTAGGTTCATTTTCCTCTTCTCTTCCGGTGTATTCAAATAATGTGAAGTTGTCAAGAGAGAAAGAGCGAGTAAGACACACAGATAAAGGCAGGAAGGGACATCCCCCTGGAAAAACCAACCCCTCTAACACACACGCACTGAGCAACAGTTTTTCCTAGCAATTCCAATACGCTTCCCGTTGTCTCCTAGTTCCGCCCATTCATCGCCAGATAAGTTGAGTGCGCCGCCAGCTATTCCCCAACATATATTTTATAATCCCAGCTCGAGTCGGGCCTGCGCACGTGACGCCATAAAGCCAGGCGGAGGGAAGAGCGACTTAGCATAAGCCTGGCTTGCGGCGTCTACCGATTTTCCCTCCTATATCTGTGGAGTATATAGTATGTATAGGTGAAGGGTCGTCCGCCCAAGTTGCTGATTCAGTGGAGCGCAAATTGTTAGGGAAAACAGCGGACGCGTTCAGGCGCAAAAGGCGCGAAAATCTGATTTAAGAATGGACCAAGCCGCAAAACCCAAAGCCAAAATAAGAAACATGTGCGGAAAAGGAAGGAACACTGGAGCTGGCTAACCGAATATATTTTCCGCATTACAGTTGAACTTTTAACCTTTGGGACTAACATTAAATCCCTTTGAATTGTATTTATTTTACTTGCAGAATATTTTACCAAATCTCCTTTGCATCCTTCTTTTGCTTTTTATTAAATTCTTTATTAAATAAGGAGCTTTAGCCAAGATAAATCTAAATTTTATTAGAAGATGTCATAAATAAATCTTAAAGACTTTAAGAAATTGCTTTAACATATTATTTAAATTATTATTATATTTTCACAGAATTAACAAAAGGAATAGTTAGAATTTTGCACTATCAATTATTTGATATGTGATGGCTGTGATTTATTATTTAATTGCTAAAGCCATAATTTATTTTACAAATAAATTTAATTCAGGGAAATAGATTGAATCAAGGATATAAATTTATTTATTTGTGTTCATCATTTGGCCGGCAGTTGGTATCGTTTTCCTCGCAATAAAGAGAACTCGTAATGATTGATTGGCTGCCCAACTTTAGCAAGGACGAAACTACATTCTATAAATAAGCGAAACTGACGGAAAAGAAGCAATTGCAACCCGAATTCGACGTTCGAATTAATCGCTTCCCTTTTCCCAAGAAAAGTTTATCAATTCGGGCAGCCCCAACGAAAGGGAAAAAACATCCCACGCCAAGCGCGTTATTAAAAAGTGCCTCAATTCATTTATGTGTACATATTTCTGCTCTTTTTTTTTGGAAGGGAACGACATCAATAACCGATGAGCTGCCATAAATCCAGGGGCATTCATTTTATGTGGGACGTCGGTAACTATAACAATTTCAGCAAACCCAGCAACCTGGTCACGCAATCCGCAAATAGTAAGCCGAAAACCGAAAACCGAAAGCCCAAACAGACAGAGAAAAAAAGGGAAATGTTGTCAAGGAACCACTTTAATTTCCTTGATATATGCCTGATGCGATAAGTTCCACCTGACAATGCGAGCATATCTATTATTAAGATCTGGCACCCGCCAGCAGGAAAAGCCGTTCGCAATGAGCAGGAACACATGCCAATCGCCACATTGCCAGGATCCTAAAGGGAAGGGGCTCCTAAGCCGGTTCGGGTCATTAACATAAACAACTCTGCAGGCGTTGGCCACGTGTCGAGGATGCCGCAGGACGACGCCACAGAAAAATAGTTACAACTAACAGCAAGATATTAGTTCTTATAAGTTTCTAAATAATAATATTAAATTCTTCATATAAAACCACAACTTGAAGTTAAATAAATTATTACATTTCAAAGTAAATTTCAAGGACTTAATCTCTATTCAAAGCTTCTTCTATTTTACTTGACACAACTGTAACCCCTACAAAAAAAAGGGCAAAACTAGCCAAAACCTCTTCGAGACAAAGGACTTGTGGCCCAAAAAGGAGCTGCGAAAAGATGCTGGAGAACTGTCAGCCGGCGGTGCATAAATCATGGCGAGCTGCCAGGAACCGAAATAGAACCAAAAACAGGGGATCACGATGTCAGCAAATGGCAAAACTGTCATTTTCTAAAGAATTTAATTGACAGTGGAAAGTCATAAATTATATGGCATATCAAAATCGGGGCCGCACAGGAAGCGAACCCTCCGGCATTAGGACTAATTGTGTGGAGACTCCTGCCGAAAGCAGAGCGAAACAAAGCAAGTCCTTGTGCGGGTGATGGCCGGAGGAAAACACGTGTGTGCCAGGGCGTGCGTGAAAGCAAAAACATTCCTATTTGGTTTGCTAATAAATTAATGATATACTCGTAGCCCCCACAGCAGACCACCAGCAGCAGGAGCAGCAGCAGCGGAAGCATCAGCTCCGCCTCCGAAAAATCTCGGCGCCCGCAACAATAAAGGACGATTCTGTGACACAAACACTTTGGCGACACACTCGCACGCGAAGGCAATTTATAGCATTTTGGCCATTTTCGCAGGGACATTAATGCCAAAGGACCCGCCGCCGTGTGACGAATCTCAGATGTGTGGGAGCGGTGTGTTTGGGTTCCACACGAATGAGGCGTCACTCGGACTGGCCCCAAATAAAGAGGCAGCAGAATCATTTATCTTTGGTCGTCGACGATGGTGGCAGTGCTTAGCCAACACTGGCAGATGGCAGCACTTGAGTGGATCATGGCCTAATCTGGCGGCAGAGAGTCGGTTGCCCAACAAATATTTAAGACCAGCAATTAATGTTGTCTGTTGCCAGTTTAAGAGGCAGACATACAGGCTTTAAATTTAGATAAAACTCCATATTTTTTACTATAACTTTCAGTTAAAATAGATTTCTGTATTAAACACATTACACTTTTCCAACGCTGCCAAAATTAAAATTTAATTTCCTAAAGCGGCACTTTACTTTTGTTTGCTTGAACCAAATTGAAACTTAATTCAGAAATTAATATGCGCGTGCCAAAGGATGTGTGCAATCGCCCCTCGCGCCTCAATCCGAAGCTCAGGGCTTCGCTGAAGAACGTCAAGTTGGCCCAGGACGAGATCGGTTGGTATCGTGGCCTATCGATGGCTCAAATGAAGGCGGCTCAAAGGCTGTCCGACAGCCTGGCGCATGATCTGAATCATAAGACGGCCACGAAGGTCACCAAGGTGTTGAAACGAATGGGATTCGATTCAATGCCCTCCTGGGACACCCTGCGCCTGGTGATGAAGCTCAGCCGGGGCAGCGATCTGGCCTTCCTCTGGTTCCTCATGGAAATGTGCTACAAGACCCCGAGTTCCCGCAGCTTTTACAATGCCAACGAGCAAATCATAATGTCGTCCATCTTCTGGCTGGACCTTGGGCCCACTCTCAAAGAGCTGGATCGTTGGCTGCCCTTGCCACACGCCTCTCAGGGGGATCGGGATAGAGCCGCGGCCATCCGACAGCAAAGGCAAAGGCTGAAAAGGGAAAGGAAGCGGGAGCGCCAGAGGGAGCTGGCCAGAAGAAGCAAGGAACAGGGACCCCTGGCACCGTACTTCCAAGACCAACAGCCCGATCTGGGCAACACCATGCGGAATCCTAGCCGCCTGCTTTCCGCCTGTCCGGATCGACCGGCCTCCCTTTCAGAACTGCAGGACTCTCAACCGTTGCCATCCTCTCCCATGCACAACCGCTGGTTTGGGAACTACACCTTAAGTAAGTCCCGCCGGGTGGTCAGGTCCATTATCCGAGATGAAATCAACAGCATTTTCGAGTCCTTTAAGGCCGCTTCACTGCCGCCCGCCGATGTGGAGTCCTTGTGCACCCATCATCAGCACATTCGGGAGATGGAAAAGTCCCTAAAAATGGAACTGGAACTGATTAAGCGGAGGAAGTGCGAGGAGCTCATCATGACCAAAAATAGGGCGGAGCTAAGGAGGCGAAAGCTCGTGGTCCAGGAGCTGGAGGAGATAAGTGCCACCTACTTGAAGCGCTTCCGAGAAATGGCAGCCAGATCACGACTGGCCACCACTCGAAAGCACCTCTTTGGCGGCAGCGGCGGCAACTATTTCCCCAAAGGATACACTTTTCCCATCCCGGAATCCTACCAATGCGATCAAATGGAGGAAGAGCTGTGTCAGCGTCCAGTTGAAATGGCTCCAATTGCTCTGCAACTGAGAGGACGACGCAAGCGGCGTGCCAGCCCCAAAAACCGAGCAAAAGGTGGAGCTGAAGGCAGGTCCAGATCCCGATCTCGATCTAGATCCAGATCCAGCAGTTCCAAGTCAAGATCCAAGTCAATATCCAAATCGAAATCCAGATCGAGTTCCAAATCCGAAGGAAAATCACCGAAAAGAATATCTTTTACTGAAGCCTCGCCTCCTAAATTCAAACCAGATTTCAGCAACATAATGGTAAAGTTGCTGCAGGGCGACAGACCCGTTGTGCCCAACTGTCCAGATTTCCAGCTCGAGCCTCCCGAGTGCGCCAACTGCCACATTTACGAACCCGATTTGGATGAACCGGAATTTAAATCCGGGAAAATAAAAGATCTCCGTCCCAGCAGTCTGATGCAGTTCCTGCACTTGTGCGGCAGTGCCCAGGATGTGAGAAGAGAACTTGGTTCCAACTGGAACCAAGATCCCTCCTCCCATCCTGATCATGATCGCAAGTTTGTAGAGCTGGGACCTCCGGGCTTCAAGTTCGACTATCGAGGATTGTTTGGCCCTTTCCACAGGACTCGCTCGGACGAGGAGCAAATGCGGCTGAAGGAGGCCTTTGTGCGGGCCATTGACGACGATGTCCAGTACCTGAGTGCCGCCCTGACTGGCGAGGAGGACGTCTCCATAGACACACTGGTGAGCAGGGAAGCAAAGAGGGTCTTTGCGGAAAATGTCAAGACTTTTCACAAGGAGCTGCATAAAGTGCTGAAAATAAAGGCCGAAGAGCAAACAAAGGCCGATCAGCGTTTGGACTTTGGCCAGGAGTTTTACGATGCCGAGAATCTACCTTTAATGAGGGAGATGCTGCGCCTGGGCCTGCAGCAGGTGGCCAAGGACAAGCGCTATGTGCTGCCCACTCTGCCCAATGTCCATGCGACGCCGTATCTCATCGAGTGGATTTGTCAGCGCTACGGAAAGCGCTACTCGCAAAGGGAATACCAGCAGAGCTACACCGAGGGCAAGGTAATAATAGACAAAATGGTTGCCTTCTTGCGGGAAAACGTGGCACAACTCCCTCCCATTGAGACCGATGTCAGCTTCAGGGATCCCGACAAGGCTCGGGAGGTGGCCCAGTGCCTGAGGAAGCGGCATATCAGGCGCTTCGCGGATTCACTAATGGAGGTCTGCCGCATCGTCTACTCGGCCATGAGGCCCCAGTTGTGCAATCCGGGAATGAGGGCCACCTTTTACACCTACATGCCGGCCCACTACAACGACATGGGCCTCTCCATACCGCCCAAACACCTGACCACTTCCCGTTAACCAACTGGCAATCTTCAACATAAAGTACACTTTTCCGGGAAGCAATTTTGTTTCATTTATTTCTCTTTTTTGGTTTGGCAGTTAAAGGCGAGTTGGCTTAGCACAGCTTCCATGTTCAATTTGTGTTAAATTCGGTTCTTGGAAAAGCTAATTCGGTTCTTACTTATCATCGACAGTAAGTAATAACCTCTTGGGGAAGCGAAAGCTGAGTTTAAATTATTTTCAAGGCAAGGCAAAACCTCATGAGGTTTCTGCAACATCCTGGATTGCCACATTCCCCTGCCACCTGCGAGTAATACAACTGTTATGCATCGACGCATTTCCGGTTCCGCTCTCGAGCATGCACTTGGTGAGAGCCCAAACCTCAAGGGACTTGCAAACGAGCTCACCACATACGTATGTCCATGTGTGTGGGTGAATTATTAAGGCCACATTTGCCTTCGCCGAATCATCAACGACTTCTGGCTGGGATCCCTCAGCCAGCCGTGCAAAAGCCGAATGCCGTTATCCGTCTGGAAAACGGCGTAAAGTCAGCTTATTAAAATATTAATTGAAAGTGGAAGCGCCGATAACTGGCCAACAATGGCCGCCAGTTCATCCATTTCCATATCCATTTCCCTGGCCGTGTTCATGTCCGTGTCCGCTTTAATGTTTTCATGTTTTCATGTGCCGCAAAAAGTAAACAGGAGGACAGGAGGCTGCTTTATCGCCCTCATAATTACGGCGTAATGAAAGTGCCAGACACGGCCAAATAAACGGCGGCAGCATCCTTAGCTCTTTGGCTCACCAAACGCAGGACACACACAGCGTCAGGTAAAAATGCGGGCAGCCTCGTAAATGTGGGCGGCCCCCATAAAGCTGCAGATACCAAAATATACGAATAACGCGTTAAAACTTCCAGGAAATATTTTAACGACTCGGAGATACGCTTAGAAATAAAAGCAAAGCAATGTAAGTAAAGAAATGAAATTAAATTTAAGCTAAATAGCAACAATTTAAAAGGTTCTAATTAAGAATTATATTAAATATATTAACAAAAATGATTTGTTTTAATTTATCATTTTATTGTATTACTCATTCTTTAGGAAAGATTTATGCTTATGCTAAATTTCACTAACTCATCATACCCTCTTCCGACCTTTCGACCAATTGCCTTGGCCAGCTAGATTGCGTATACGCCCAGTTTGACGCTGGCCCCGTTGTTATTCGTACAGCGAGAGATGCGAATGCCGCCTGCATTCATTGTTTTACGAGCCATAAACATTAACAATTAGGCCGGGCATCCCAGCCATTATGATTTTTACAACTTGCTTTAATTAGAAAAGCACATTAGCCAGGACTAGACGCCTCATCTTCTTGGTCCGTTGCGCCTCAGTTGCAGTGCTCATTAATTTTATCGCTGAAGGCACCGAATATGTAGTAGCCAACACCGGCGCCCAGAAGGACGGCCAGGGCCAGCCATATGTTGAAGGTCATGAAGACGAGCATTAGCAGGAAGGAGATGAGCACCTGCAGGACGTGCAGTAAGGTCTGGATGAGATGCATCTGGGAGCACCAGCGTTGACGCCAAGGTATTTTACTACCGGCGTCACGATCGTTCGGCTCCTGTATGTGATGTTGACCCGTTCCGTGCGGCATGTGGTGGTTGTGTTGTGCCGTTAAATGTGGGGACTGATCTGTGGGCGGGACAATGCCACGCGGCATGTGGTGGTGATGGCGGGGCGATGGCATCATCTGTTGAGGATTGCCCATAGACTGCGGCATATGTTGGCGCTGTTGTGGCATTGTATGTGAGGACTGATCGGATGGAGAATGCGGCATATGTTGGCCTCGCTGTGGCATTATATGTGGCTGATTGGACGGATTGGCCTGATCGGACGGAGAAAGCGGCATGTGGTGGTGGTGGTGCATTATATGCGAAGACTGCTCCCTCAGATGGCCTTCACTGTGCTGACGAGGCGGCAACGAAGGCGGCATCGAGGACGACACTGGACGATATGCGTACATCGGGACCTGATCTACGTGTGTACAACATGGTCAACCATTGAATGTGGGTAACAACAAAAATATCTAACCTTGGTGGTGCTGGTGGTGCTGGTGGTGCTGGGGCTGTGCCTGTGGCCTAAAAGAATACACCGGCTGCTTGCAGGCGTAGCGCTGCTCGCTGTGATGCCGCGAGTGGCCATAATTATCCCTGCCGGCATTCAATCTCTTGGCCCTGCTTTTCCGAAACAGCCACTCCCTATAGAACTTCAGGCCCTCATAGAGAATGGCCACAATGAAAACCAGTAGGCAGGACAGACCCATGGCCGCCGCGGACTGCGTGCGCCAGCAATTGAACAGAATGGTCTCCGTGCCGCCTCCGTGGAAGGCCATCGGCATCATGCCTTCGCCTCCGTGCTCATGACCGCTGGCCTCGTGATCATGATGCGACATTGCCGGCGAACTGGGGCCAACATCATCGGAGGGCTCCTTCATGAAGGTGCCAGGTGCCACCTGTGACCCTTGTGACCCCGGTGATCCATGTGATCCATGTAATATATACGATCCATGGGTTTCCTTTGGGTCAAGACTGGTAAACGCCCCCGATGTTCCATCAAACATCGGTGCCAGTGACTATTTATCTTGTTGAATTGTGTAAACTATAAAATTGACAGCTTTTCCAGCGATTTCAACATTAACGAAATTTAAAGCGATCATTTATCAAAAACTCGAAAATTATACTAATAGTTTGAGTGTCAAATTGGCAATTATTTGAGTATTATGTTCGGCATGGATATAGCTATAAACAAAAACTATTTTCACGAATTTTACGCATGTGTTTTTTGTGAATTTTCAGTTCGTTAAAGTGATTGACAGTGGAAATATTGCGAATTGTTGGTATATTAAATATAACTGACAAGGCAGGGAACTGCCTCTTTCCCTCCATTTTCTATATATATAGGCAGCAGCCTAATGCCAATTCGGTTCGACCATTAACATAAATGACAGGCGGCCAGAACATGCCACGTGCTACAAAATCAATGCAGTTGTCCACTGTTTTGTTGTTCGCTTTTCCCTCCTTTTTTTTCGGCTGTTTCCCGGGACAAGCGAGCAAATTTGCTGGCGCTAATGGAATCCATTTTTCACCCGACTCTCGCCCGGATGAGACGAGCTGCACAAAATCCTCCGGTCGGGGGACCGTGCATATTAATAAAGATTTAAGCGTGGGCAACCCGCCAAATTAAGATCGTACACTGCGAGCCCGGCTCGAGCACTGCCAATTGCTCACGGGCGGGCCATTAGATTGTGTAATACTAAATATTAATCATACGCCGTGTTAATTTATGGGCCACGGCGCTGATTGCCGAACAGGATTTTTTAGCCAGACGTGCTACAATCTTTCGCGGCTTTTTAGGAGTGTACGAGTACGTGATGGAAAGCGTGGTGGCAAGCGGTGCTGGAAAATGAAACGGGAAATGGGAAATGGCGGCGGAAACGGGGGGGAAAAAACAAAATGAAGCCACTAGCTGTCGCTGGGAACGCCTCGCTGACCGCCCATTAATGCCGCTGCTTTCTGCAGGAGCCCATTAATCATTTCGAATGCTTGCAGCAGCCATCGCAGCATGGCCTCACTGTAAGTTTCCTCTTTTTTCAGGGACTCGAAGCCGGAGCTCTCCTTTTTTGTTTTGTTTTTGGGCCACGAAAAAAACAAAAAGCCTCAACGATGCCAGCAACAATGTGAGTCGTGCATTAAATGCTTTGCTTTTCTATGGCTGCTCGAGCGTTTCCGCTTTCAGCAAAGCCGCACAGACCTTAATTGTCGAAACGGAAGAGCAGAGGAAAAATCAAGAAACTAAAGGAGGAAGACTAACAGAATGCCCTTTTAATATAAAAGAATATTTTGATATTAAATATATATTATTTAACAATTGAAAAATTTATTTATTTGCATATACAAAGCTGCTCTATAAATTCCCAGGAAAATCCCAACCAGCAGCTTACCAAGAAAAGGTAATAAAATGCAATAAAGTTAGTTCCGATTTCCAGAAAAAGCCAAGTCCTCTTTTGGTAATTTAAGGAAAATCTAGTTCTCAGAATCAGTTTGTTGTATTAAACTGAATCTTCGCTTGAAGCATTTCCTTGTACTTTCCCAGAACTAAAACCAGAGGAATCAGAAAACCTTAAGCCTTATCCAGTTTAGGGAAACGGCAGTCGACGTGTACCCTTTGCTTTGGCTGCACTCTCCATTGTTTGCAGTCGCTGGCTGGCCGTGGAATGTAATTCCCTTTGATGGCCGACACGGCTTAAAGCTCCTTGAGCGGCCGTCTCCGTTCCATTCTTTATCAATTGTCTTGCGGAGCAAAGCGTTAATCATGCGGCATTTAACGAGACTAAGGCGGACCGCTCCCAGGAGACCGAGATTTCAATGGTCAAAGTTTTGCCTCAGTTTCGCCCTCGCCTCCTTTCGATAAAGCGACAGCAATGGATTCCGAGAAGGAATGAAAAATGTTTGCCAAATGTGTGTGTGCGGGTATCTGCGGGTAGGTGTGTGCTTTGTGTGTGGGTGTTAGGAAAACCCGAAAAGAAAAGCGGTCCGCACGCAGTGAGAATTTCTCATGCAGCAGCCAGCCAACCCGGGCAGCCTTGCGTGTAATCGCGCTGCTAAGTCCATTTAATCAACTTAATTTTGTACAAATTCTCAGACATTCGGGCTCACTTTTTCCCGTGCTTTCTTTCCCTTTTGGTCGAGTGACGCAAGCCCCGCAGGACGGCATTTAATAAAACATTTTCCACAATTATAACAATGCAGAGAGAGGAAGAGTGCAGATTCCTATCGCATAATGTTGAAATGGAGTTGTTAGCGCTCAAAATAATTTACATAATTTGTTTTGAATACATTTCGGCAGTGGCGAGGTGTGCGTGCTGCATACTTTTGGGCTGTCGGCGCCTCTGGCTTACCCGGCGGATACGCAATATTTGCTCACAAGGCGGTGTTAACAATGTTGGCCTGGAATTAAATGTTGGCAAGTTTTAATGAAAGCCCCCACACGTGTCATCTTAACCAAACGAATTCGTTTTGCTTTTTGTGGGGAAAAGTAAATAAATTTAAGCAGAAGTTTGGACTCGCACTGAATTGTGTTGTAAATTGAGAATAAATTCAAAGTTTAAATATGAAATTAAGTAAATATAATAATATATTTTATCAATATAAATTATAATTTGTATAATAACGTTTCAGCTGTTGGAAATAATGCAGAGATTGTCCGGTTTTCAACCCACCTGGCGTATACTTAATATTTACTCAACAACAATGTTTGCCTGAAATATAATTGCAAAGCCGCCACACTTATTTATCCTGAACACAATAAATTCATTCTGCTTTTCTGTGGCCTTTTTGTCACGAAAGTAAATAAAATGTGAGCGTATCCTGCAAACTGTAACTTGATTAAATTGCGTATTGCCTGCTCCTTGAGCCATTTAATACCCACACAAAATATTAAATTGCCATTTCGACGAGCTGCTGCTTTGATATTTATTAAATTTAACATCTAAGATCTAAGAGGCATCATCATCAGCAGCCGCCATTCCATGGACCGAAAGTCATTTGCTGAAATTCGAGCTCGTTTTTTGTGTGGCAAATACATTTGGAAATTTGTCGTATTACCTTGCAGCATTGACATTTGGCTGCTGGCTGCTTGGCTGCTGGCTGCCGGGGGAGGGGTCATCGATTTTCGATTGCGCTATCGATACAAATCTAGCCCTCGTAAGTAGTCACTTTGGCGGCCTTTTCACTGGCGGAAAGTGGAGAGTGCCACTCACAGGAAATTGAGCTCAATTGGGGTTTTTTGTTACGTGACGCTGCCTTTTCGCCTTCGCTTCTTTTTTTATTGTTTCTCTTGGCAGTGTCCAGAAAAGGGTCCTGTGCTGGGCCCAGGACCTGTCTCCTGCTGTCTGCTGATTTATGTGGCGAGTGCTTGTTAACACTTCACGGCCAAGAGCCTGACAACTGCAGGCGGTGGCTCTCCCCTAAAAGCTGAATCTGAAAACTTCCCAAGGACATTGGCGCAGCTCATGCCGATTTGAGATGTTTCATAAACGTCGCATTAGTGTCACGACGAACGGCTAATAGAAAAAAACGCTCGTAAAACTGCAGACTTTAGCGCTGGCGTCGCTACTATAAATTTTACGCTCGCTGGCTGCAGGAATTTCGCTGCAGTCGTCAGCTCTTTTTTTTAAGCATTTCGTTTTCGGGGAAGGACGAAGCTATTTGAATACAAAAATCCGCTTACTAGAAAGGCAAAAGCGAGCCGAGAGCACATATCCCCCGTCCACATCCGAGGCGGAAGGCGTGGCTCAGTGAGTGTGTGTGGGAGATTTTTTTTCGTCTGCCTCATAAAGTGGCGTCCCAGCATGTAGTTTGTAGTGCAAAGAGAAGAGGGCGTAAAATCATCATTTATCAGCAGGCAGCCAGAAACACGAAGAAAAAATTCCAGAAATATTATAAAAAAAGGTAGGAAACTTCTGGAAAATTATTCTCTGAATCTAGATTTAATTTTATCCATAATTTATCTAAAAGGTGTTACAATTTTTTATTAAATTTTGTTTTTAAATTATTTTTTTAATTTTCTTGCAGTGCTTTTGGCAAATTCTGCTACTGGCGCCTTCAGATCCGCATCACTTTGTCATTGTCATACCCTTTTTCGAGTGCCTTCCTACGTTTGCTGCTTCCTGGAATCTCAGCTGCTGCTTAGGAGCCTTACCTCAGATCCTTGCGCCCTGTTCCTTGTTTATGCCTGGCAAAAAGTGAAATAGGAATTGTAATGGTGGAAAATGTGCAGATATTTGCATACAGCATAGCGAACAATTCGTGAGCTTCCGCCGCAGATGTTTGTTAGTTGTGTTTGCCTTTTGATATGCACGCCATGTTGGCGTCGCTTTCGCTTTTTTCCCCTTCCCCCTCGTTCCCTTTCCCTTCAGCTTCAGCTTCTGCTCCGGCTACAGTTTCAGCTTCCGTTTCCGGGCATTTTGCACGTTTGCCCAACTTGTCACTCGCAATGAGCACAGAGCGCTGAGTGCACACCCGATGTTATTTTTTTACGTCGTTGCCAGCAGTCTGTTAAATTGTGCATTGAGTTTGACAGCAGCTGCTGCAATTCGCTTTTGTTGGATTTGAATTCAATTTCAAATGTTTAAGAGTAAAAAGTTCTAGAACCCGAAACGTGGTGCATTTTATAGTATTTACCTGGCGGCTAAAACCATCAATAGCAGAAGTCATAGAAAATCTGATTGTTTGCTTTCTAATAAATAGCTAATAAATGCTATTCAAAGCTCAGCTTCCAAAAAATATATCAAAACTTACCTTTAAGCAATTCAAATAATTCGTACCTCTTAAAAAAAGCTTTAAATAAAATACTTAGAATCTTTAAAGTTACATTTATAGGTTTTGCCTTTTATTTGATGCCTTAATTTCCGCACGTTTTTCAAGAAAACAGTTTTCAAATGCAGTTTTTTGTTTTTTTTTGTTTTGCAGTTTTGTAAGCTTCACTCGGAAAGTGTTTTGTAGTTTTTTATTCGTATGTTATTCTCAATTACTTGCATGTTGTTTTTAATTATAATATTTGATGTTTGTTTTTGTAATGAACTTTAGTTCGGTTTGCATATAATTAGCTGCGCTTAGTTTTGTCATGCTCGTTTGCCATTTTTGTTTGTTTGTTTGTTTTTCATTTGCGTTTTCAATTTCAATTTCCATTCTCGATTTCAATTTCATGTGTGTTTGTGGGCGATGAGTGTGTGCGGTGGCTGGATTTGTGTGTGTTTTTCTGGGTGAGTGTGGGTTATGTAAATAGTTTGATAGTTTATCTCTCGCCTCTGTCGGCTGAGAAGGAGCTCGGTTTTCCCATCGATTGTTGGTTGTTTGTTTGTTTGTTTGTTTGTTGCGAATATCATAGTGCACTTCGCGGAGTGCTACATACATATACAATAAAAACATGCACACTTAGTTGACTATATCTATATGCATAGGTATGTGTGTGTGTGTGTATTACGTTTGATGCAGCTTCGATCTAAACATAAAAGTAATGCTTAATGTTTGGTATCACAGAGAGGCGTGACTTTTCATACAAAATACAACGAAAGACTAATGCAGAAAGTTACAAAATACAATTTAGTTCATCTCACTTGAGCTTGAGCCGCACAGTGTACACATACATATAGTATACGCTACGTTTCCTATATCATTATTTATATATTATATATATATATATCATTATAGACAGGGCCACAGGACCTTGGAGTGTCACCTGGCTGGGTATTTACAGTGGATAGCTTCTTGCACGAACATAAGTATATATATATCTAGGTTAATCAGTAGGCTTACTGCTTGTAAATTTAATATTTGGCTCAGTTTGAGTATCGCAAATCAACTAACTACGCTGGCAAATTTCCTTTTCTTTTGCGGGTAAATGGGAAATGGTGGTTTTCCTCTTTTTTGGGGAGGGGGGGTATCAATATAGATTCGATAACGATTGTGTCTCATATCCGGTGCTGATTGTTTTCGAAACATAAAAGGAACCGTAGAAACCTGTCACAGTTACAACCGTGTGTGTGTGTGGGTGTGGGTGTGAGTGTTTTACGTGTGTGTGTGTGTGGGTGGTGTACACCACTCTGATTGCTTAGTTCTACATTTAAAATTACAACAACAAGTTACATTTAGAGGAGTCGTCTACATGTCGCACTTATTGCGACTGCCAGGGGGATGTGGTGTGCACATATACAGAGATACGCACTACTAACGCTACTACATACAAATATCCATGTGTGTGTTTTGAGGGGGGGGTTCTTAATTGAGGGATGGGGGGGGGGGATGGAAGGTAGTCCCTAGGCTGCTCTTGGTATATTTTTGTCCTGGCAAATATAGGTCTTAAACAAGTCTGGCACGTTCCTATTTCCCTTCTAAAGGATGCAGCATTCATTGTGAGTTCCTTCAATTTTTTCGATTTATATAAATATGCCGATCCTTAAATTACTAAAATTTGATAGTGAAAAGAAGTGTTAAGCTAAACACTTGTAAATCGGACAGTTTGATTAAAATAAAAAGTAAATAAATAAAATAAAATCCCTCAAAATATTACCTTAAAGCCTTACCAAGATTACCTTCAATCCCACCTCGACTTAACAGTTTATCTTTAGCTTTACCTCTCCACCCCCCAATGTATGCTTAGGTGAGTGTTTCTACATGGCCAAACTGCTTCTCCGGAATCCTAAGGGAAGACCCTTCAGCTGAGCCACACCTCAGTTTCGCTTTTCCTGTGGACTTGCCTAGAGAAAGCTCTCCCTGGCTCCATGCCGCTCATCGCCCAGCATCACCCGCTGGGAGGGCGGCTCTCCATACTGATCCTGGTAGTAGTTCTCTCGCATCATCGTGTTGAGGCTGGAGCAGCGGAAGTAGAGGATCTCCTGGAAGGGCTTGCGAAAGTCTCGATTGAGGGTGGCATAGATGATGGGATTTAGCAGGGAGTTGGCGTAGCCCAGCCAGAGGAAGAGTGAGGAAAGTGAGGCCGGCACATGCATCGTCTCAAAGGGGCGAATGAGAGCGAGGATGAAGAAGGGCAGCCAGCAGACGGTGAAGGCGGACATAATAATGCCCAGTGTGGTGGAGGCCTTCTTCTCCTTGGCCAGCTGGAAGCGCAGCTTCTTGTGGTGCGGCGAGCCCAAGAGTCCAGTGGATCCGCTCACCCCGCCGCCGCTGCCATGATGACCGCCGCTTACGCCGCCACCCAAGGCTCCACCGCCGCCACTGCTCAATCCGCCACAGGTGGAGTACGTCAGCGAGGTGTTGCCCACGCTGCTGTGTCGCTGGCCATTGCCGCCCAGCTCCGTGTGGCCCAAGGGCGGAGCCTGCGGGGCCGTGGGTGAGCCGGTGCCATTGAGGGCCTGCTGTAGATGCGTCTGGGCACGTTTCTCCTCCAAAACAATCCGTCGCGCTGCCCTGAAGATCTGGTAGTAGACGAAGAGCATCACCGACAGCGGTATGTAGAAGGAGCCCAGCGTGGCGTAGATCTGATATGCGAAATTCTGGCACACCGTGCAAATGGGCTGGCCATCCTCGTCCTCGTGCTCGTTGCCCAGGATCAGGAGCGGCGGCAATGAGATGCAGGCGGCGGCCAGCCAAACGACGCCCACGCACAGCATCATTCGGCGAGGTGTCCGCTTGACTCCATACTCCAGGGGCTTGGTTATGGCCAAGTAGCGATCCACCGATATGGCGCACAGATTCAGGATCGAGGCGGTGCAGCAGAGCACATCGAAGGACACCCAGATGTCGCACAACAGTGGCCCAAAGTTCCACTTCTCCAGGACCTCGTACAGCAGGGCCATGGGCATGACCAAGAGGGCCACACACAAATCGGAGAGAGCCAGGGAGACGAGCAGGTAGTTGCAGGGTCTCCTCAGCTTGCGGACCATGCAGACGGCTATGCAGACGAGGACATTGCCAACCACAGTGCCCAGGATGACGATCAGCAGGACGATGCTCACAAAGATGGACTGCAGGGGTGGCAGCACAAACTCTCCAGCGGCGAATTCCTCCAGGAGCAGCGGAGTGTCTGACAGTGGCACCAGCGTCGTGTTGCTGTCACCCAAATTGGTGCTGGTGATGCCCTGATACGAGACTATGGCAATGGGACTGCTATTCAGGGACGACAGAGATCCCAGTCCCGAGCCTGAACCCGAGGCCGAGGCTATGGCCCCCAGGAAGGCGGTGCTGCTGTTAAAGTCCTGTGACTGCGATGGCGACGGCTCCGTCTCGCTTTCCAGGAGCGGAGCAGCCACGGTGGCCTTGGCCGCTCCATAGGCTATCCAGCTGCTCAGGAAGAGGACGAACAGAGTCAGCGTGGCGGTGGAGATCAATTTCTGGTGGATCACGGGATGTGTGTGACTCGGATGGTGGTGCTGATGCTGCTGGTGGTGATGGTGGCTCTGGTGGCGTTGCCAGTCCAGGCCGGGCGAAGCCATCAAGCAGGTCTTTCAATAGCTAAAGCGGGCCAACGCGGCGTATGAGCAACCCCAGCCCATTGCGGTCACTGAGAGCCTCAGCATCATTGCGTATACGCCACCGTGTCGGTGCTGGGATTTACTGCCCCGAACTCATCATTAATCATAATTTCAATAAAAATAAGTCGTCTTATTAGTTTCGCCTGCGGTTGGCTGCCCCGTAGTCTTCGTCGTCGTCGCCGCCTGATTACTAATTTATGTGGGGGCGTTTGCTTAATAAAAACGCTGCTTGCGGCCGCCAGTTGATGTGGTCATTGACTTTTATGCCTTGTACTTGGATATCTCTTTCAATAAATCTCTGTGGGCTGCTGGATTGTATTTACTGCTGTTCTGATTGTCGCCTGGAGAGAGAGAGAGGAGAGAGAGAAAAATGCGAAAAATTCATTACTCAGCTGTATTTATAAAGTGCAAATGGCAGTGCCTTAAAGTCTGAATTTAAATTCTCATAAAATCGGTGTCCTCCGGGCACAACATCTTCTTTCCTTTCAACGTTTCTGCACACAAAGACCTTACCACACGCACATGTCGCCCTAATGATGGTCACAGTTGTTACAATTTCCAAGGAACATTTTTAAACAATGAAACAATGCGGCAAAAAAAAAGAAGAAGGAAAATAACAGAGCGAATAAAAACAGACTCAGAGAGGGAGAGCGAAGCAACCGCGAAGCAAACGTTTTCAGGACCCAACGGCCATAGGCAGCAAAGAATTTTCCACCCATTTTCCCCACCGCAGCCACCGCAGACGTGAATCATCTGCGGAAAAGACGCGGGCGGCAGTGACCGCAGACCTTTTGTATTAATTTTCATACTTCTTTTGATTATTGAATTGTTCGCCCTTCGAAATGCGAAACAAATAAACAAAAGGGCAGCTAAAAGGCGATGGCGCCTCGGCCATTGTTGCTTCGATTCTCGTTGCCAGCTTCCGTTTCGCATTTTTATTTATTTCGCCTTTGCCCCGGCTTCCTTCCCCCCCTTTCCCTTTCCTGTGGTCACTTCTGGAGAAGGAATTCCAGGGAACCGCGAACTGAAATACAATTTATACTTCCCTCCCTCTAATTGAATTCCATTGGCGTTCGTCGAACTTGGCTTTAAAAAGAAAGCGCATTGGCCTAATGTGTGTACGATTTATCGAATGCGGCCAAGTGGCAATTGAGCCAGGAAATCTGAGGCGGGGTGCGAGGCGTCTAGACGGCCAGACGATGCCACACCTGTGCGGCAGGTGTGAAGCCAATGCGACACTCAAAAATCGAGGGGAATTCGAAACAAAAGCAGGGCGTTAGAACTCACATTAACTCAAACTATTCTTTAAGGCAATGAACTTGGGTAGAAAAAAGGTGAGAAAACAAATGGAGAAATAATTATGGTTTCCTGTTTAGACTTGGAAAAAATGGAAACAAAATAAACTCAAATATGATTATGGGGAATATTAATAGGAATTTAAGAACAAAGAGACCCACAATTTAAAGGGGAAAATTCTTTAAAGATAAAGATACTTTACTTTACTTGATATTTCCATCTGTTAAATAACTTTAAAGATACAAACTATAAAATTTTTATGTAATATTTAAAGCATATTCATAAAAACCAAATATTTCACACCTTTATTTAACCTTTCCATTCACACAACCCTAATTAAACTTCTTCCAACTGGGGCTTAACCAGTAACTACTCACAACATTTCCAAAGGACCAACTTTGGCAAACAAAACATAAATTCCAAACAATATGACATGAACACGAAAATGTTGCAAACCAATTGACTGAGTACCCATAATAAATAGCCATGTCAAAACATTATTCCATTGGGTATTTTCAATTTTGGAATGGAAAATTGCCTGGCAATTCGAAATTCGAATGCGCACGAGTTCATTTCTGGGCTGGATGATTGCGACGGTGACTGTTTGTGCGAATGCACTCGAATTTGTGTTATTTGCTTTTGGCAGGCGGCCCTGCGCCCGAGCGACTTTCGGTGTTAATTATGCTAATCAATGGGGGACAAGATGGCCCCAATTATTTGGTCAGCAAACAGAGAATCGTAAGCCGCTTTAAGCTTCGGGGCGAAGGCCTCGACAACGACGACGACGACTCCTGTCCGGATGAATTCTCCTGGCAACAGGACATAAATAATGTAATTTAATTATGAATCGTTCGGGGCGCGATGGGCCCGATTTGGCAGCTAAGGCTTATGGAGAGGAAGCCCCTCTTATTTGTATTATTGCCAAAGCCGACAGGGGCGTAAATATTCATAGGTTTTAATATTTATGTCCCTCGTCCTGCATGAGCAACTTTCCCTTACTCTTGCCCCGGCTTTTTCCTGATTGCCTTCCATGCCTCCCCTCACCACTCCTCTTGGCCCTAATATTTGACATTCCCGCCACGAGAGCGTACAACTTTTCAAATATTTGGCAGTTTCTCTGGCTTCTGCGGCAGCGTCTTGAGGTTTGCCGCAGTCTCACGACTTTGCTGACAGGGCTTGTTGAGGGGTTTCTGAATCTGAAATTGTTGGATGCCGGATTGGCCTGGGACGGCCGGCTAAACAAGAGTAATTTTAGTTACCAGTTTGTTGGGAAATAGGAAAATAGTTTACTGCGGAGATTTCAATTTAGATTTATGCTCCAACCCCTTCTTCTGCCTTATTAACTGCGATGCTGGCTGACTAGCTGGCTGACTGGCTGACTGACTGGTCCTTCAGTTAACACAAAATATATTTTATGGCTGCAAATCCTTAAGTTTTCGCGAAATAAACGCAGTCAGGGCAAAAGATAAAAGCCAAGTTGGCGTTGAGCGCATAAAGTGCTTTTTTAAAACCAGTCAGCGTAAACTTAATTTTTGCAGATATCGCAGAGCAATTGTTTCAAGCAGCGAGCTCACTCGAGTTTACCCCACAGCAGCCACTCGTTTTTCGAGAAGAATGCAATGCTGTTGATGGTTGCAGTTTATGGTCTGATGCCCCGCCCCTCGCCCCTTGGCGCTGTGCAGTCCCTCTTTTTATATGGCTTTGGCTTGGCGCCGGCACTTTGGCGCATTAAGCTCTCTTCGCTCGTTTTTTACCAAAACGGACAGACAGACAGCATTTTTAAAGCTGGCAAGATTTGCGGCTGAGCGGCAAAAGTCACGAAACAAGTGACTCACCGTGAAATTGAGACAGTCGGAGAAATGAAGGAGCTTAATAAAGAACCAACGAGAAATAAAAAAAAAAAGAAGCAAATAATTTAAAAAATGTTTAATAAGATACGTAATAAACCCTGCTTGCTTTCCCAAAAAATTATATACATTTCTCTTTTCATAACAGATTTTCAGTTAAGCTTTAACATATTTAATATGTGACAAGCTGGTCTGGCTGCTTATTTAGGTTACAACTGCGGAGATTAAAATCTGTGCGACCCATGAGGCGTATGCGTAATGTGCTGCTCACACGGCGTATGGGTAATTTCATATGCTCGCCAGCGCATTTCAATTACAAAGTCATAAAATTTGATTTCTCATCCAGGCTCCGCATTCAATTTATGCTTCGCATCCAGCTTATTTATGACGGACCCAAAACCCATCCTTCGTCTGCCTTATCCTTGGAGCATTTTGCCATTTTGCCAAGTGCCCGATGTAATTTCAACCTGACACATCACACGAGGGACTCGCACACGTCTCGAGAGCACACGAAATTGCTGTAAATGGATGCGAGTTAAAAAGCCAGCAATTTTAAATTGCCGCTGTCGACATTGGCGCCCCTTTTTTTTCGGGGGGAGCTCAACCAGCTGAAGAGGGAAGCGCTGCGGGGAGGTGAGAGGCTAAATCCCGACACTGAGGGGTTGCTGCTTCTTGCGCACTTGATGTTTATGTGTCAAAGCTGCTGTCGGTTTACATTGCCATACAGTTCTTGTTTTCTTGTTGTATTTTTTTCCTTTGCTCAGCGTTGGCATGGTTGTAAATAATGAATGCGTTGATTTCGAATCATATATTTATGCCAGCGCCAGCTTACACCGAACAACAAAATACAGGAAGCAATCAGTGGGAATAAAGCAGCGAAATAAACAAAAAGGAACTTATGGCTTTATGCTATTTTATGACGAAATAAATATTTTTTATTAGTTTACTTTAGTAATTTATTAGATAAATTATTAAAATATATTCTGCAGATTTCACTTTCCAATAAAACATTTTCCCTGTGTAAAGGACCGAATAACTTGCGGCTGTGAATTCCTAGAACTGTCTGATTTATTCCAATTTGAGAGAGGGAGAAAATCCTTCAGTGTCAGGCAGGGCAATCCTTTACCAAATTGTAATATCAAATATCGTTTATGGCAGCCCACTTTGCTTCCGCATTTTCCCTCTGCCCTGAAGTCAAGGTCACAGACAGCAGAAAATCATAAAAGTGAGCAGCAGCTCATTGTTTGCCATTAATTTTGTTCGAGAGTGTTGGAACAGCAGTTCGTGTAAAATGCCTGGCATATGTAGGCATTTTCGGGATGTGTGTGTAAGTATGTTTTTGTTTATTTGTGTGCATAATAAAATTTGTGCACAAAACATGTGAAAACATTTGCTTATCTTCAGGAATTTCCCATACCATTTTTAGCTTCTTTTTTTCGTCCTTGTCGGGGGCTGACATTTTCACTGGTGTTTCATTTTTGATAATGTTTTTTGCATTTAAAGTTCACGTGGGCGTATGAGTGATATGATTTGCATATATGGGAGCGGCAAGGAGCACTCACACAAGTCCGATTTATTTTCGGCTGTGCGTGTGTGATGTAATAAAGCATTGAATTTTACATAAATTGCGGGCAGGGCCCCTGTCTTTCTGTCTTTCTCCCCGGCTTCCTTCCGCTTCCTGTGGAGAAAAGCACACGAAATACGCTTTGGCCATTTGCAAAAGGCATTTGCATATTTCGTTTCGTTGTTGCGCCTTATAGTCTTTTGTTATTTTCATTTGATTATTTATGGTGTTCCACCGTATGAGGGCAAAACATCGATGATTTCCAGCCAAAAAGGAATTTATGTTCCTTACATAAATGCCCGTTTTGTCAAGTCAAACATTTGTTGTTGCCGTTTTATAGCTCATTCTGTTGTTGTCGTCGGTTGTTTTTTGCGCACAATTTATTGGTTTTAAAATTATTTCTCTGGCGCGCTGTGACATCATCATAAAAAAATACCCATTTCGCATTTATTCACGGAAATATTTTGCAGTTAAAATGTGCCCTTTGTCCTTGTGCATTGTCCTGCTGGCTGTCATTTTGTGTGGCACAGTGGGGTTTCATCTCTGATTTCACAGCTGCTAATTGTTGGCATATTCCCAACTTGTGGGCTTTGTGGGAAATACGACTACTACTAGTCCAGGGCTTTTCAATCAGAGTAACATAATGACCCCGACAGAAGGCCAATTGATTTGAGAGAGAGAGAGAGAGAGAGAGAGCAAAGAGAAGCCATTTAATCTGTAGTTCCGATTCAAAGGACATCTGATGCCGTTGCCAAAGCTTTAATCTAATGCAATCTAATCCTGCTGCAGCTACACCAGCTGCATCACAACAAAGTGCATAGCTGGCCCCAGCAATTTTCCACTCAATATACTTGTACTGACTTTTATGAGAATGCCTTGGCCATCGTGGAATTCCTTGGCCATGATCCTGCGCTCAGCGTCCTGCGAGTGAGCCATAAAATCTTGTTATATGGCTGCCGGAATACTTTGTCTCTTAGCTGCCACTAATTGAATTGTTTTCCAGGGGCCGAGAGTGCACTACAGAATGCATTCGCTGCCTTGCAGTAATATCAAAATTGAATTCCACGAGAAGGTTTCACTAGTCCCCAAGCATAAGCCATAATTTGGAATGTTATGATCTGTACAAATCATAAAGTTAAGAAATTGTTGTAGTGGCTTTTAAGGCTTAAACATTTTAAAACATTTTCTGTAGAAGTTTCGAAAGATTCTGAGATTTTCATCCTAGATTTGTTATTCGGCAAAGACTGTTCCCTTATTAACCCGGCTAAAGGACTCACCTAGCTCCAGATTCCCTTGCTAACGCTCGCTGTTCTTTGGCTTAAACCTCTTGAGACGTCTTCAACGCGATGCTGCAATGAATGAGATAAGTGATGAGGTGTGTGCAAGTAATTAAAGGACCTTAACGCATAATGGGAGTTAAGCGTGTGCGGTAAAAGGTGTTGGTGTTGGTGTTACTGCTGTGGCGTGTTTGCCTTTGTGTAGGTGGTCGTCAGGTGCTCCATCAAAGCCTGACGTTAGACTGAATTTCGCTATAGAATTTACCACGCGATATAGCGTTTTTGTATGCAAATCTAATAAGCTCCTGTCTGCTGCCTTACGCATTTCCACAGAGAAAAATTAGAAGTTGAATTGATACCAAAAAAAATTAATAAAATCTACATCAATATCACTCATGTCTTCATATCGATTTAAGGAAGAAATCCTGTGTAATTTCCCTCACTGTTCAGCTGTTCTCGCCGTGCCCCCTGTGCGCTGGTGTCTGCTTGAGACGGCATCAATCATACGCCATGTTGTGCTGCGCTGAACTGTGGCTAAACAGGCGGAAACGCTAAAACGCTCACTCGCACAAACACAAACAAGGCACACACTCGCACACACATACCCGCCCTGCTAGCGAGCTTGCAAAATTGAAAATTTATCGTCCGAAACACTGACAGAAACTCACTGGCACCCGCACACACACCCAGCCCAGGCATACGCAACCACAACATGAACAGCGCGCTAACAAGAAATTGTCAGCAGCAAATTTAGCAACAACAGCAAAAGCAAAGGCAGCAGCAACATCGCAGCATAGCAGCAAACATCGCAATAGCAGCAGCAGCAGCAACATCAACATCAGCAACCTGCCACGCCACCATGAACCTTCAACTAAGTTGAGCTGTTGCATGCGCTTCATCAACGTCATGCTTAGCCGCATTTGAGACTTTGTAGGCATTGCATTTGCTGCAGAGTGCAGCAGAGTGTGTGTGTGTAGCAAAAATCGGTGGAGGGGAAAAGGGTGATATATAGACGATATATGGCGGGGTATTGCATTCACATAAAAATTCCAGACATGCCACTGGGAGATGAGTTTGTGTGTGCAGGAAAGCAGCTCGTATCACTCCATTCGCTGTGACTTTGTTTGCTCTATTCTGCATTTAGATGAAAACACAGACACACCCACACACAGTGCGTAAAATGTGGCAAAATAAAATCATAAAATCATAGTTGCTATTTTAGAATTTTTGACTGAATTCAAATTAAAAAGCTTCACAATTGTTATTTGCAGTTTCGTTGTTTATTTGCCATCATTTTAGCTTTTTGACTAGCGGGCCATGAGGATTAATTTTGAAAAATTTGTTTAAATAAAACTCATAAAATTTCATACATAAATATTTATTTATTTTCTCTGCTGCTTTGGTTTAGCTTTCATCTACCAAGCACGATTCCTGAATGACATTTATGAGATCTGACCATTCAGCAAATCTAACTAAGCTCGCATCCTGGGCATCCTGTCACATTCTGCATACCAAACCCGTTTAGATGGCTAATTTATGAATGCCACTGCATTTAAAATCCAATTATGCTTTTGCCAGCAGTAAAGTTAACAAGAAAATATAAATTACGTTCCCGTAATGAAAGAAATTTCAAGGATTTACTCGCCCGCAAAAGCGGAACTAACAATGCATTTGCATGGTGAAAAAATGCAGCCAAGCTAGAAAAAACCCGGGGAAATCCAGGGAAAAACCTGGGGAAAAACCTGGGAAAAAACCTAGTGAAAAACCTGAAGATGAAAAACGAGAAGGAAACCTATATGTCTGTGTGTGTGTTTTTCTGACACTGGCTAAAGATAATCAACTTCAGTCATCTGGCGAAATGCGGCGTGGCGGCAACAGCTCGACAGTTTTTAATTGAGTTTACGCTCCGTGTGCCACGTTATGAGTGTGGGCTGCATTCATGTGAATGCACAGGAAAAAATTGAGGGATTTTAAAGGATTTTTAGAAGAATTTAAAATGGAATTTGATATACATTTTAATAGAGAAGAATCAGATTAATAAATCGTTGGCACAAATACTGATTCCCCTTTGAAATAATTTATTTTTTAAGCCAGGATTTATATCATTTTTAACTTCAGGTAGGACTTATCTGAATTATTATTAAATTACTATTATTTTTTGGAATAGGTTTATTATATAAATAATTTAAAATTGCCCCAAATATATCTATGTATGTTTAACAATTTCCTTGATTTATAAATTTTCTACGAAATGAAACTGAAATCTCATCTCACCATTTTGTGTAAATAAATTATAATTTCTTTATTAATTTTTTACGTAAATCCAACTACTTTTCAGTGTACTTCTGGAGGCAAAGAATTATTTGCACTCAGCTGGAATTGACTCGCTTTGCGGTTCTTGCACTTGCACTGCCACTCGGCGCCTCTCAAGCACTCGCATATAGTACACTATTCGCCACGCTCGAGTTTCTGAACTGCTGTTGTGGCTGCTGCCAAGATTTTTAATTAAGTTAATGAAGTGCATCGTGTGGTGGTGGTTTTTCGGTCACATTTAGTGACAATGCAACTGGAGTCGGATTTCCTGTGCTTATATGTATCCTTGTCCTTATTAATAAGGACATTAGTGCAGAGCTTGGGCTCTCGGCACATTGTGTTTATTTACCGCCGGCCACATGGAAAAGCAATAAAGGGTCTTCCGGGCTGCATTACCAGGATAAATGTGCACAGATCTCAACAGAAAATGGAGGGCGGAATGGGTGAAAAATGAAGCTCACTTCCGCCGACTGCTGACTGCCGACTGCTGGCGAAAGTAAACATTAAATATTTATGACGCTGCACAAAAAATGCAATCAAAAACGTGAGAAAAGTTTCTATTGCATATTTATGTGCGCAGCGAGCGGAAAGCGCATCAAAAATACAAAAAAAAACCTGGAAAAATGTTGCAGAAAACTCTCAGCTGGCTTTGTAATGCTCTTACGGGGAATCACAAAAAAAGCTGATTAAATTCCTTGAAGGATTTCGCTGAGAGTGCTTTCAGCACTATAATTCAGAATTAGTATTCTGTGTAATCGTTGGATAAGTGAAAGTAAATAAAGTCATTGATTTTATATTTTCTTCTCCATTCAAGTAAATAATATTTAATGGTTCTAGCAAGTCAAGTCCAAGCATTTTTTACGACACTTTTCCAGCTGCATTTACTGTTTATTCCCTCCTCTAAATCTAAGTGAAAACCGCTTGCAAACTGCTTTTAAATATTTGATTTCGTAGTAAAAATAAGCTAGTGCAATCAATTCACCACCAGAACATAATTACCAACGCCATAATAAAGCTTAGAGTCTCCCTTGCAAATGCAGGGCACAATAGAGCCAAGCTCGGTATGAAATGTAATGAATATAAAAGTGTTGCAAGGCACTGAGGCTACAGGGGGGGAGGAGGCAGACTTGAGAGAACGCTGCACCAAAATGGTTTTCAATTTAGTTAATTTATGGTGCGCTTTGTTGGCACTGAAATCGCACTGGCACACAATGGGCATATTTATAGCCGTTTTATTTTCCCATTTCAATGCAATTACCCCAGCCCACTGCCACACACACAGACCGAAATATATGCTTATAAATGCTATATTTTTGAATGTATACAATTCTATATACACCCAGTATCGAAGTGCACGGTACACAATGGGCGGGAATGAAATGGCAGAAAAAGTGCTAAGCTCGTATTCGATTTCGTGGCCCCCGGAAAATACTGGATTTGCGCCGCAGTCCATTGTGCCGGGGCCCCAGCTGTCCGAAAAAAGCGAGAAAGCGGCACTTATCCAATTTGGAGGAGCCACAATGCCCAAGGAGAGGGCACACACAGCCCGTAAATTCCGAAGCGAGAGTTGGAGCCATTAGAACACATGTCCCGGCTGCTGCTGGCTGCCCTCGGCCTCTCCACTCACCACCATTCTTCGAGCCTGTTAAGTGCAAAGTTTTAACGCTGGTTAGCAGCTGCTAATTAGCATAAAGTTGGCTCAACTCTCGCGCCATTCACTCCCGCACACATTCACTGGGAGAAATGTTGCTTCCTAAGTGGGCATACGAATTTCCGACCTTGAGCCATAAAGCAGAATGGGGGAAAATCTAGGAAAAACTGGATGTAATTAGATTAATTTTCTTTTATAGATCTTCTTGAAATTCGTTTAAGAAAATTGGTAAAACTTATTAATTGAAAAATACTTCAGCGTTGAATTCATGCGCCAAAATAAATCATTGAAAGTCAAGAAGATAAACTCAACAGCTTTGATTTTTAAAATATTTTAGTAAACATAATAAATTAATTTATAGAAAACCAAATTTAAAATTATAAAATCCCTTCCAGCCTTCACTCTTTGCTTTATAAATTTCCTTTAATTAAATGACACTCAAAACTTTTCTAATTAAACACAAATTAAAAAGAAAGTCCTAGAAATAAATGCATCACAGGACCTTAAATATTATTCAGTGTAAGAGCACAAAACACCGGGGGCGGGCAAGGAACAGGACGAAGTGGATAAGAGCGGGTCCATTCATTCCGCTTTTTGACAGCGTCACTTGCCTTAGCCTGTCGTGACGCTGCAGCATCTCACTCGCATCATCCAGCTCATCCTGTTCGTCCTGCACATCCTCCGGCTCCTTTTCGTTTTCGTCCTTTTAGTCCGGGGCCATTCCTCATTTTCCCCGGGTGGCGCCGGCTTTCGCTGTCGTCTTTTGTTTAGCTTGAAGCACGTCGCGCTCATCTCTTTGATAAATATTAGTTTAATTCTTTTTGCAGGCTGCCGCCGCCGCCAAGCAGCTGGAACTGGAGCTTCAAGGATTCAAGGCTGCCGCCGTTTCAGCCTCTTTAGTGGCTCGTTTCCTTATTTAATACAATTATTCGGTTCCCTTTTCCACGCGCACTTTTATTGCCTTGGCACAGTTTGTGTCCTTTTGTTTGGCCTTTCATTTCGTTCGCCTGGCTAAGTGAAAAATGTAAATATTTGCCTTTGATTGAAATACGAGAATCGAAAACTAGATGGCCAGAAACGGAATGGTAACTCGATCGGCTTTTGAGTGGCGGCAATCGTCCGAAGAATATCTGAATTCCAGGAGATTAATTGATGGAAAATCACAGTGGCAAAGTAACAAGGAAGTATATTATTGGGAAAAGAAAATAATCAGAGAATCTGCTATTTAAATTTAAGATAAAAAAAGAAGAAAAGTAACTAAAACTATAAAAGAAAGTTAGTCCGTTTCTTTAATATATCTTTTTCCTATTTTCCACATCTGTTAAAGTTTTCCTTTTTTCGGTTTTTTCCTGCCAGCAATCATCGCAAGAATGGAAGCCTCAAAAGTAACGGGTGCCAACTTAATTCGATGCCCGGCTGGCAGAAATCCGACCAAATCCGTTGGCTCTATTAGATGGCCTGCAATTTGGTCCATTCACGAAAATACTTTCCATTCAACGGCCTCGCAATCAATGGCAGCTGCTGATTTCACTTCATTTCTGGCTGAGGATTTTGGCCAAAAAAGCTGGCAACTGGCAAGTGGCACACAACCTTGATGCAATTCGGTTTCCTTTCCCAACAGTTTTCATTGAGGGGAAAGTGCTGTGTCGGTCGATTCATTCATGAGATTCTAGCCTGAAATTCACGTTTCATCTCCCCCTTTGACTGACTGTTAGACTTTTGCCAGATTTCCGAAGGCCGAGAGACACGTTTCTGGCATTGAATATCAGCCAAGCTCCCCGCAGTTCGCCGCACACTTTTCCTTTGAGCGAAATTATGATTTGATGACAGAGCAATGTGACGTTTAAATTGAATTTTCGATTTTTAGCATGTTTATTTCCCATCTGCCTTGTGCCTTCTGCCTTCTGCTCTAGTTCCCTCTGATTTTGTCCAAACTTTTTTGCAAAGATGCTCCTAAATTTAGCCCCAAACGCAAGCAAACAAAACCGAAAGACGAGAAATTTCCGCTGACAGTGATGTATGTATACACGTATATAGTATATCTCCGATTGGCGGGGAAAGCGGGCACTTTTCCCTGGCAGGGGGGGACAGGACAGGCGACAGGTGTGAATGTCTCGCTGCTGGGTCGAGCAATTTGTCGGAAAAGTTCAACGCTTGTCAGCGGCCAGTAAACTTTTCCCACTTGTCACGCTGACCCTTCTTCTGCGGGATGAAAAACCAGACAGGGAAAACATTTGCAATTACAGGACAATTCGCTCAGCTGACCGCTGTTAATTACAATTAAATGAAAACAGAGTTTTCAATTAAATGCTAAGAGTAAATTAAGGATACATTTATTTTAAATTCTCTAAGATTTCAAGGAATTTCCAGGGATAAAAATATCATGCAATTGATTACCCAGCAATTAGTGGAATCTTTTTTAATAAAATTGCCTTTTTAGCTACCAATATTCCCAATAAAATAATACAAATTATTTCCAGCGAATACTTAACAATAAAAAATATATAAAAATCAGTTTAAAATCAAACCATTAGCTTCTAACAGGAAGCCAAATAAATTTCATATTTTTTCTGGCTAACATAAACTCGCAATATATTCAATTTTCAGAATTTGAGTAAAAACTGCGACTGCATTTGACGGCTAATGGATTTTTCCTGCTGCCTGGGCTTAATTGAGGGGCCAAAGAGCAACATTGACTCGCCGGCGGCAGTTTACCATAAAAATGCAAACACCAGCCGCAGAGGCAACAGATGCCACCCCAAGGAGTCCTCCCGAAAACCAGGCGCAAACAGACACTTGTTGCTGGGTCAAAGGATGCGACGGCCGGAGGACGAGAAGGATGTTGGAAAGAAAGGATCAAGGCAACTGCTGCCTGTTGCAACGGCTTCGCGCATCCGGGGACCGGAGTCCGGGGATAACCCAATGAGAAGCTGAACGGAATTCGCTCAGGGCCCAAGGCAAATAGTCCGCAAATGAAGGAAGGAAGAAATTCGCAATTTAAATGTTTCGAAATTGACTTCGAAGGCCGGCAGAAGCTGCAATCTCATCTGTGCAGAAAATCAGAGCAAAATTGCACGCACACACACAATATTTAAATACTATTCAAAGGATCTTTCAAGAGCGAAACCAATGCTGGAAAATTACAATGCTTTTGCAATAAACACACTTTGATTGAGTTAATTTCCCCCCAAAATTGTTATTCTGTCGGCTAAGTGGGAACTTTCGAGTTTCTTCAGCTGTTCTTGGGCCTCAAGAAGTTTAACTTTTCTGGAAATTCGACTTCGATGAAGTTGGAAGTCCACAAAATACAGAGGGAAAAATTTAATTTGCCACAAAAATATTTCCGGAGCTGAACAATGAGTTTATAAATATTTTAAATTACATTTCTCACATTTTCAAGCACAAAACTGTTGAATTAAATGGTGACTGTGATGAAATTCCAAAATTTAACTCGGAAATTCTCAAAAAATACACAGAAACAATTACCTCTTTCCACAAAAATATAAATAATTTACCTTCAACTTCAATATTTTATTCTATTTGTTAAGTATCTCATTTTTAACTTTAAATGTATTTAAATATGCCTCAAAAAAATACATTTTTCTTCAAGTATTTCAAACCTCTTAACGGTTTAAAAATAGCTTTTTTACTACTTTATGCAAACTTGTCACCAAACTGAACTCTTTGCACGCTTCTCCCATCGCTTTGGCTGCTGCTGCAAGCAAAGACAACAAGTGGCTCCTGGCTGGCAGGGGAATTTAATTAAAAAGTTTTTATGCGTTCCACCAGAGCCACCAGGGCCGCAACAGAAGTGCGGGCTTGTCAACGGTGGCAGGGCAACAAAGGTTTATCCCTTCGTAGACTTTTCTGCCTATTTTCCGAGAGGTTTTCCCTCACCCTCAAAAAATGTCTCTTGTTTGTTGTTTGTTGCCGAACGCCGCATAGTTGCAGCTGAAAGAAAAAAACCACTTTGTTGCTTTTTTTAGTGCCTTGTAAATTTGCGAATTCATATTTATGCGAGGCCCGGGCAGAAATAGTTTACCCAAAGAAGCTGAAATGATGCAGCAATTTGCGTAAAGTTATGCGCCGTCACTTTCAGAGTAAAAATCGTAGAGATAAGGACGTCGAGTTGCAGGACATAAAATTCAGCGAATGTCTCATCAAAAATTTAAGCAACCAGCGGAAGTGGCATTGCGTATACGCAACGTTGGCAACTGGGTGACTACGTGGCGCATGAATCCGATTAGATTTTTATATTTTCATTAAGGCGTGTAGTTCATTTTAGGACACTTCATTAAAAGTATCATGAAAGAAGATATTAATAAAATCGCTCAATCAACTGCTGATAAAATTTTCATTGAAATTGTTTAAAATTTTAATCATTTTCCAGGATTTTGGGATATAATAATTTTAAGAACACTTTGATTTAATTTCAGCCTCTGTTTTAAATGATTTACATATTTTTGTGCTATACACTTAATAAAATTCCAAAGTTTTTTAGCTTAGCCACAAATATTTACACAATTTTCCTAACAAAACAAAATACAGAACAAATTCAATTACACGTGTTTGTGTTTAATTACCCATTTAAAAATTAATTATCAATAATATGATTTAAATGAGAAAAAATTCAAAGAATAAATATATGTTGTAAACTAAATTGATAACATTGCAGTTGTGTGGCTAATCTAGCAAACTAAAATAAAATAAACACATTTGGAAAGCAAGTGATTAACACACATCTACTACCACTATCATTTTGGACCAAGCTATTCAATTTTTTAGTATTTAGGGTTTAATTAACCTTGAATTAGTTAATAAAAAACAAGTTTATACAAATTAAAGCGCAACAGTTTTTTATGTAAATTGACTGACAGCAGATTTAAACAAAAGCTAAGCAAATACTGATAACAAGCTAGAATCCTGCACCGCCCAATTGAGTTGGTTGAGTCCTTATGTTACTAACATAAGGACCAATTAGTCGAGTCTGCTTCACTTTGTTTCTGGCCAAGTGCTCGGCTTCCTTGGGGATCTGGCCGGAAAAGAGAATTCATCAAAGCCAGCATACATCGCGGAAAGTGCATTTGCGGTTGAGATTTTTTTTTCGCTAATTTTCACAGAAGGAGAAGAAAAGCCTGCAATTTCCTTTGGACCCTCGGCTAATTCGCTCGACTGACCAGAGCGGAAGTGGCCGCTAATTGAAGTGCTCTCCCGTTTGCCTTGTAAGCTGTAACCTTGGTTGCTGTATCCAAAAGAGTCACTCGAATCGGTGAAGAAGAACGAAGTGTCTGCAACAATTCAGGACTTTGCCATCGGTTCAAGTCCAATCGCATTACCACAAATTATGTCACGTATTAGAGCAGTTCGAGGGAAACTTTTCAAGGGCTTGAAAGGAACTTTTATCGCATAATTGAACTATGCGTCGGTTAAGTTTCGGTTTCGGTTTCGTGGCCAAAGTTTTTAATGTCAACATAAACACTGTGTGCACCAGACAGCGAGAAAAGCGCTTTTCCATGGATGCCATGGATTAGGGCGATGGCAATGGAGACATATACTGGAACGTATCCATGCATGCGCCGGCGAATCGCCAATCAACATCATCGTCAACGACGACAGCGACCATAACCGCAGCCATCACAAATGCCATTAGAGAGGCGCAGACCAGACGAGTGGGTTTCGGTTAGGTCCCATGGCAAGGACACTCCACATGCCACTGTTCCGCGACCACCCATCATCCCCTTAGCCCATCAACCCATCAGGCAGGCAACAACAATGTCCTAGTGGCATTAGTAACTACTATCCAACCCCATTCTCGACAAATCCAGAACGGCAGCTCAACTAACGCATCGTAAATTGAGATTTCTATTTATTGTCGACGACCACAAGAGGACACTGAAGAAAATATAAATAATTATTAAACATTTAAAATAAATATTAAACAATTATGAAAACTAAATATAAAACTAGAGCAAGGCTGTGCTTTTGTATAAATTTATTAAATGTACTTCTGATGCCACATTAAAAATGTAAGATTATTATCAAGAAGTCCACATATAATATTTTAAATAAATAATATTTCCTTTGGTGCCTCAGCAGTTGCAAGTAGCACTTCAAGTGTATACTATATATCTGCGGGTTCAGTTCGGTTCAGTTGGGTTTGGTTGAGTTTTATTCAGTCCAGTCAAAGTCACTCAACATCCACATCCACTGCTACCCCCAAGGCTGTCACCAAGTTGACGCGGTCTGCCGACTTTATAAAGTCGCTTAAGCATTTTTAATGGACTTTTAAGTTTGCTTTTATTGTTTCATTCACATAGCTTTTATGTTTCTCAACATGCAAACCCGTGGATACATTTCTCCCTTCTGGGGTTAACTTAATTCACTTACGGGATACATTAAAATCAAGAAAGTATTAGTGTTATAAAAATTATATTGTATAGAAATCTTTAAAGTACGGATATTTTTAATTTAATTGCTTTTAATTTATATTATTAAGGTAATAAAAATTGCTTTGTCAATTACTGGTAATATTATGTTAAAGCTAAGGCTTTGGGTTTTAAATTATAAATTCCAGGAAATAATTTGCGCTCTCCACAAAAACATAGTCACTGGAAATACATATTTATTTTTATAGCAAATTAATTTACATAAAACTCGATTAATTCTGAGTAGCCATGAATTCCGAGTAGGAGCTGTAATCAATTCTAAAACATTTCCGTGCCAGAAAATAATTAATAAACTTTTAACCAACTAAAACAACAGATAACCTTCCGTTCAGACCTCGTTATTCCTTCAATCTTATTGAAGTTATGAAATGAAATATCTTATGTTTTCCTAAAATATCAAGTGATTTTCCTACCTCCCCAAAAACCTATTTAACTGATTTGCCAAACTAGTTGGCATTTATTTGCATTGCAATCAACCGAATTCCTTTACTAATAAGAAGCAAACAAACTTCATTTTCCCCCAATTTTCCTTCGGGCCATGTGAGAGCTTAGTAAATACAATTAACCATAGTTGTCGGATTGTTTTGCGGCTGGAATTACCATTTCTATTAATACATATTTGATATACTTATTTCAATCAATGTTCTGTCAACTACTTCTCGGGTTTGCCCCGAATCCTCACGGCTAAACAAACTGTCAATCATAGGGAAAATCCCCCGGGGGCCTTGCTACCCAATTTTCCGGGGGCGCTGGCTTTATTATGGAAATTAAATTGATATTTAAGTGACACATAGCGGGCGGCAGAGTGAGCAAGATAAATTTCGGCTGACGGCAAATTGTTTGCTCATACAGCATTGTTAAGGCGAAATTAAATTTTTATGGGCTTAAACTTGACTTAGTTGTTGTTGGTGTTGTTGGCCGTCGTTATTGCTGTTGCCATTGTGGGGGAGAATATGCCACGCCATCTAATGAAGCAGCTGCCAGATGTGTGTAAGTCTGCCTCTCTGTGTGGGTCTGTGTGTGTGGTGGTCAGCTTATGGTTTTTTGGCCTGGCCCTGGTATTTTGACCTTTTGGCTTTTGGGGCTCGCCGCCGCCTTTCGGCTGTAAGGTTTAATTAATATGCAAATGGACAAAGAGCAGGCAAAGGAGTTTGCAGGTCTGGCAGCAATTTAAATTTTGCTTCTTCCTTCTTTAATGAACTCCGAGTACCCGAAAGTTATACATTCTGAAATATTTATATTACATCCTGCACCGCAATGTGCCCCACATATGTATGACCACTCGAAGCAAGAGTGCTGAAAGTATGCTTAGAGGTGGACAAAAGTATGGAAAAAGTATGATATAAATATTGAAATAATAAGAAAACATAAATTTATCATATTATTTACTTTGCTATATTATTTAAAAATATATCTTTCCTATGTTTCTTTTTATTTTACATCACCACCTCCTGAAAAAAAATAAAAAACTGCTGAAACCCTTCAGATTCACAAAGACCTCTTACGCTTCTGCCATGACGACGACGATAGTCAGTCCGCCATTTGCAATTCGTATGCAGGACATTTCCGGTTTTCGGAAATGCATTTCCGCTTCCGGACGCTTGCCGGAGCATTGCTTCTCCGCCGCGCAGCCCTCTCGAACTGCACATCAATTTGATATTTGACAGAATCGCACACAAAACAGTCACCAGCTAATGCACTTACTGGCCATTCAACCAATTTGGTTACACGATTTTGATGCAATTTATTGCCCTGCACGCCGCCCCACTGGCCGACCACTTGTGAAATTGATTTGATTTTTATTAGTATTTTATGCGATTTGGCCAAAGTGTCCACGGGGCGGCAGTTCCCTGGGTGCCTAGGAGAGAGAGAAGTAAATTAAACACGTTCAGGTCGATGAAAGCCGAAAGCGCACACACTTTGTGCCACTTTTAGCCAGGAGACCAGGTGGACCACCAGCAATTTCTCATTGTTTGCCCGCAGCCGGGTTTTCCTACCTTCTGTGGCCACGCCTTCATATATACACACACAGAGAGAAATATATATGCAACAAAAATATACACTGATCAATTTAACAGAAAAGAAACTACAATTTCTTAAATATTAATAAATTTATTTAAGGCAATTTCCCAAGAATAATGGGAAGAAAAAATACCTTAAAATAATTAATTTTTACATAAAAATAGGTAAAAACAATTCAATAGAATTTTCGTCAAGTGCACTTGCCACAATAAAGCGTTAAAACACGACTGACTGGCAGTGAAATGCGTGTTTGCCATATCGAATTTCACACTTTCGCGCTCGCCCACTCTCCTCTCAGCTATTGTGGCGGGAAAAAGGACAAAGGAAAAACAGGAAAATTCAGCGGGCAACAAAAAAACAAACAGAGGCAATCAATGAAACGCTTTTTTCTGCTGCATTCGTCACCTGCCACACACGGCAACTGCAATTGTAAATCCATCGGCATTGGCATCTGCCTGTGCCTTGTATTCGATTTCTGTTTCCATTGCTCTTAATGTGTTTTCTCGCTTTTTGCCCGCCATATTTCACATCAGATATGGCTGAAGTTGTCTTTTGTTAATGACTTTACAGAGATATCATCGCAGATATGAGTGTATACCAGGGTAAGGTCACTTTCAGTGGCCTCGAACTTAAATATTCAACTTTAAAGCCTTTTCCTAACTGCATTCTGCACCTGCCACTCCCAAAAATATAAGTGTCCCTCAATTAAGCGGCGAATGTTAACTGAAATGGGAGCACTAGCTTCCAATTCAAAGCACCTTAATTGGACATAATCATGGCCCGACCTGACTGCTGCCCAGGACATGTCACATTCACATCCGAGCTGCATTCGGGGCCACATTCTCATCAGAGTGACCGCAGCGGGGGAGTGTCCGGGCTGCCATTACCAGCATTTTGGCCAGGATGTGTTGGCCCAACGGGGGATTGGAGGGAATATGCCATATACCCCCTTGGGGGATAAATGTGTGAGAGCTGGGCGAAAATTTGAGCACATAATAAATATTTATTAGGCCGCTGGTGGTGCTTGCCAAAAATTAAATTTGTTTTCATTAAGCCAGACAAAGCGTTTAAGGCCGCTGCTAATAATACAGGCGAACGCCGCTAAGATGGCTTAAATCAGAGGTTTAGTAACTCAATTAAGGGGTAAATTGAAATCGCTTTTATATGATTACAAAGATATTTTGTTTATAATTAAATTAGTATTTTTCCCAAATATTTATTTCCTGTAAAGTTTAAGAAAATATTTTTCTGTGAGTTTCCATTTTCCTAGTCACATTTCCTTTACAACTCTAATTAATTCACTTTGTTCTCCTTAAGGAAGTTGTCCTGTACATATGTCCAAAGCTCTTTCCTTCAAGGAGTTGGCGCTGCAGAAAATATGCTGGAAATTAAAAAAGGGTATTCTCTGCGGGGTCCTCAGTGTCAACGTCGCCTTCGTCGTCGCCTTGACGTGGCCAAAAACATTTCGCTGGCTTAATTGTGCGCAAGCCAGGCAGATATGGAAAAAAAGAGGGAAATGAAAAAGTTTGGGGCCCACCAAAAAAAGAAACAAAAAAACGGTAAGGGAAAAACGCGAAAGCGCGAAACAAAGGCGCTCAAAGCGAGAAGCACAAGCGCGCTCAACGCTGACATGAAGGTTGGTGGCGTTGGGTGAGCGGGAAAAGTGGTCGGTGGGTGGTGCGAAGTAACATAACAAAACAAAATTAAAGTAAATATGCACCCGGGCTCACAGACAAAGTAGAAAGGCAAACAAAGCGGCGACCCTGACAGGGGGTCGAGCGACAGGAGAGACAAGGATGTCAGTAAACAAAATCACAATTAACTGAGAATGGCAAAAAATAACAGCGCCAAAGGAGCAGCGAGCATGTGACAATGGCTGTCGAGCCGAGGACTCGCTTTAAGTCGACTGAAAAAAAGGGTGGACGCTCAAGGACGCCAAGGACCTGTCATAAAGCATTTTAATTGCGCACCCAAATCTCGCCGGCAATTGATTTGGGAGCCACCCGAAATCTATTCAAATGGGACACAAAGACACAAGGTTGAATGCTAAATGATTGGAAAAGGGTCACTAGATTAGAGTGAGGATGGCATTATTAAATTCCTTGTTCATGAAATGCATTAGGATCTTTATTATCCTTCATTTAAAAATTTTTAATTACAACCATAAATTACTGAAAAGTTTTCAAGATATTAAAATGTATGCTTATTTTTCTCATATTTATTTGATAGAAGAAACGAAAGGATTTTGGATATATCGTAAATGCAATTATATGTTATACTGCTTGTGGCATTGGCGAACGGCATCGCTGAATTCCTTGCACATTTTGAGATCTGCATTCTCCTCGGTGCATTTGAGGAACTGCTTCATTTCGGAAGCGCAGGGTCCTTCGCCCACAAGATCACTGTGTCTGGCACTATTTCCTCTGAACAATGCGGACATTCCATCTCCAATGGTATGGCCCACTGCAGATCCTGTACTTAAGCCTGCTGCATGGGTGGCCATTTTCTTGAAGGCCGGTCCTTGCAATTGCTGAAACATGGGCATTGACAAGCTTTTTGTACCATATTTGGGAGAACAGCTATGACTTCGGCCAGACATCCTTTATGAATTTCGAGATATTTCAAGTCAGTCAAGGTTAGCTTCCAGGAGAAAATTATAATGAAAAGTGCCACCTGTGTAGCTTGTAATCTCAAGGCCCACCCTGGGGGGTATCCTATTTTTTTCTGTTAGCTTTGTCAGCTAATTTATATTGCATTGGCATTGGGAAGGCGGCTAATTGCCAAGTGCACGACGCACCACCACAGCGCCACCTGGCGGCAGGACCTTCAGCCGGGAGGGGAAAAAAAAATATTTCTAATTTGTTTTCCCTTTCGCCTTCTGCGTTTGCTTTTCCCATTTCCCGCACTAATTACGAACACATAATGAATTTGTCGGCAAACGCGAGAGGTATGAAAGCAAAACAAATACAAGACTCCAGCTGGCTTTCGCTTTGGAAAATTCCCAATGGAGTGGGCGACAAGGGGTTAATGTGTACCCTTTACAATACACTGGTAAAAATGGTAATTTAATACCAAAATATTTTACAGTAACAAAATACCATATTAAATTGCTATTTAAGATGGTAAAGCATATTTAATCGAAAACATATTCTTAAGTTCTCTCTTTAAAGTGATAATTACATTAACATATTCTTTAAGTATTTTAAGGCCTAATAATATTTTTATAAAATATATTATTCAATTTTTTCTTTACTTCTATTCCCATCTCATTCCCATTTAAAGTTAAAATAAGCGAGAGCCCTCGATGAACAACCTGAAAGCCATTACCAAAAGCCTCTTAAACTGCTCACTTGTGAGGAAAAACCGCATAGGAAATTACAAGAAGAGTATTTGGAAAAGCAAACACTTCTATTTTCCGCGAAAGCCCCTATTTCCTTTTAGTGAGTGCAGCGCGGAAATGCTTTAATTAGCAGCGAGCATGCAATAGTTCTTCGGGTTGACTATTTTTGGCCTTTTGAGTGGGAGTGGGGTAAAAATGAAAATGAAAATGAAAACATAGCGAAAACACAGCGGCAATTAGCCGAGCTGCCAGCCAAAAGTTTAGGCCTAATTCGAATTAGGTTTTGGCACACATATGCAGAGTGCTGGCAGCGAGTTCATGTGGCAAACGGAATATTTCATTAAATTATTGCCAACCGCAGAGGAAAGTCAGCCCCGCAACAGCAGAGCCCGCTGCAAATGCCGCTTGATTGATGCTGCTTTTTGGGGGAAAACTCGGCCCAATTTTCACCTCCCCCGCCCTCTGCCATTGCGGGGCCATGTTAATCAGCCGTATACAATTTCCACTCACTCCGTTATGAATATTTAAGCAAATTATATTTGCTCGCTGAAAATTCTGTCGGCCTGTCATGTGAATAGATGTGACAGCAGCTGGGGCCACAGCAGCAGCAGTCGAATTCGAGAGAAGAGCATTCAAAAGACTCGACTCGAAATGCTAATTTCATTTTGTTTATTGTTTTGGCTACAACTTAATTGGCCCGTTCCTCCCATGCCCCAGCTACTTCATTCCCAGCAAATGTTTATAAATCAATCAACATCAATAATGTTTCGGCAAGCAAGATGGATGGCCTGGAACTCCGATGAGATGCTGGGGAGATGTGGCGATGCGGAGATGAGTTCTTGTTGATGGTTGCCCGCATAACGCCAATTAATTTGCCTCTGCCAAGGCAGCTCCTATACACTCTAGAGTGGCAGTGGTGAAAAATCCTTGAAATGCGAATTATAAAGAAAAATAAAAGGACAAAAGTAAATCAAAACCAAGAAAGTAATTTCATTAATTAACTAGTTTAAGCATGGCAATAAGTTACTTACTTTTAGCTATTGTGGGAGAGTTTTTAAGAGGTTTATAAAATCTAAAGTTCTTAAGGAATTTTGCCTTAAATAATATATAAATTATTATTAAGTAGCATTCAAACTATCCAATGGAATATTCTGTATATTAATTCATGAGTATTTATCTTTAATAACATTTTAAATACAATTTAAAACCCCTTTTTTGTTCAATTTCTTTATCAATTTAATAAGCTAATTAACATGTCTCAAAGATTCATTTTTAATTGAAATATCTTGTGATCTCTCTATCATTATCCTTGCTCATCCTCAGACATTATAGCGCCGACGGCATTGCTGCATGGCCTCATTGAACTCCTTGCATACCGAGATGTCGGTGTTCTCCTCGGTGCATTTGAGAAACTGCCTCAGCTCGAAGGCGCAGGGTCCATCCTCCACCAATTGATGGCTGCCCTGTGGCTGCTGGATATTCCTAGCTCCGGATTCCTGATGCTGCGGTTGCTGCTGTTCCTGCTGCGCCGTTGCTGCCTGACCACGCCCACTGAACATACCGGTAATTCCAGCGCCCACGGCATGACCAACTGCGGATCCAGCAGCCACGCCCGCTGCCGTGGTGGCCATATCCTTGAACACATCCCCCGTGCTTCGACCCTTGGCCTCTGCTTCGGGAGCCGGCTTCTCAACTACCACAGCTTCCTTCTTGGGCTTCTGGACTGCAGGCAGATTTCTACTGCTGCCACCATCAGCATTTAAGGCATGGCTGCTGCTTTGGCGACTGCTGCTAGGCTGCCGGCGCACTGATCCCGAGGATCGAGTCTCGGAACGTTGACGAGGCATATTAAGTGGCAAAGCGAAAAAATTTTAGGTGGAAGAAAAACAGGGTCAAATGTGCCCTCGACTGGAAAACAGAATTTTGAATGATGAGCAAACAACTCTAGTGACATTTGACCTCAAATCAAGAGAGACACGGCCAACTGGGTGGAGAGTGTACCCCAAGGATCCCCTCATTTACATTGCACAGGTGTCGCTGGGGTTAATTGCAATGTGCACGAAACTTGGTGGCAAATTACATGGTGGTCCTGGCTTTGATATTATGAGATTGCTTTGGCAGTTATAGAACTAATTAAGTTGACAAATCCTCAGAGATTTACAGGGTTTTCATAGAGATTGCATTAATGCTGAGGGTAAATATTCTCTAACAAGTATGTAGGGTAGTTCCCTAGTCTCTATTCTCTGCTTGATGAATGCCCTGGCCAGCTGCTGCCTCAATTGAAATATAGTGTTTCCCATAGGCCTGTCGCCCAGGCGTTTCATTACTTTTGACAGACACTGCATTACAGTTGCCCGCAAACTTATTGCACTCAGGCACACAAGCACACTGGCTGTGAGATTGCCGGATTTCATTTGCATCCCCTGCGATGTCTGTGGGCTGTTTGCTCGCTGTTTATATATACCATTTGATATTTGCTGATCTCAGAAACTGGCACGCTTTCAATTCGGCACTGCACTCAAGTGGCTGGCTGTGCGGATTGCACTTCGAGTTAATTAAGCGTTGACGGCCACAGTGCGTATGATTAATATGTGGGCTGCCATTTGCATTTCTGGCAGCCGTTCAGAACCTAATTCAGGGCTCGCAAGTGGCTCTCAAGTGCCAGCCATTATAATCCACCTCCGATATATGCCACATTGCCTCAATTACGAGGGCAATTTTCGCCAAAAACTGAATACAAAAATACAATTAAAGTCCCGACTTCTCCTACCAACTTGAGCACTCATAACTGCCTGGAAAATCGAGAGGCCAGACTATGTTGAACGGAGAACATTTCAAATGCGGTAAATTACAGTTAACGATTTTGTAGCACAGCAATTTGCTTTATCTCTAGATTTCTATCTAAGGTTTGTAAATGTATTTCCACGTACACCGTTTGTTTTGCATGTCAGCCGGTCGGCGGGTGCTATCCGTACCCGCAGAGCCACCTCGTCTGGTCATTGGCCAGCAGCGAAAGCCAAAGCCAGGCCATTGTGGCTAGCATGTCCGAGTGTATGTCTGCACTGAAAAAAGTATTGTTTGGAAAATGAAAAACTGGCAAAACCAAGCTAAAGTCATACCCGATGGTCAAGGCTAAAAGGCTAAAATATAAACTAAGATTTTTATATACCCATTTTCAATTATCTTTTTAAATTCCCCTCCTAAAAGGGGTTACACTTTCAGTATCCATTTTCTCGAAGTGCTCGTTTGCGGTTAACAAATGTAGGAACACCGCCATAAAGGTGTTGAAATAACTGCTGCACAGTTGCCCCTAGTCCAGGCTTTGTTTGCCTTCGTTTCCAACATTTCTTTGGCTCAATTGTTACAACGTTTTATGGTTATTGTGCTGAGGGAGGAGGGTGCAATGCAAATTGCCGCCACATAATTATGTCGCTGTGAAGTAGTCCAAAAGAATGGACTCCTATATATGCCGACCATAATGCCGTCTGGCTGTAGGCTAACAACAATGAGGAGCGAAAATCAGCCCCAAGTTTGCAGCACCAAAGTTTCGGAATTGCCCCGAAAAAGTTGCGGATCTCTGACACCTGGACAAGTCCAACTTTTCCGTGTCTAATTAGCAGGCGACAGGAGCAATTCTACTACCAGTTTTAGTTTCCACTGCCACCAAACTAATTTATATAAAAACTCACTTTGGCTCCCCCGGCAATCAAATAATAGAAATGGGGAACTTTTAATTTGCCATTGCCCTGACAACTCACGCAATGGGAGCACGGAAAACTCCAGAGGGAAAAAAGCGGAAGGATACGGAAAAACCAAAGTTGCCGGGCGAGTGAACTGGACGTTACCTCAGGTAAATCAGTTACTAATTGCATGGCACCGATGATGGGTACGCGATAACAAAGCAATTTCAATCTTCCTGTCGATGTCGAACTTTAATTTCCAGTTTGGAGTTACACTGAGGTTGGTCGGGGGTTTTACAAGGAAGAAGTTGTGGGAGAAGAACTGAGAAGTGTTTAATTTAAAGATATTTATAAGATATTTTTTGTCTCTCAAGTTGTGCAGTATTAAATACAGAATATTATACATTATTTTAAAGCCAATGCTGGTTGAAAATTACTAGATATTTGCTTTGAAACAATTCCTTGTTCCCTGACTTAATTTCATTTCTAATTTGTTGATTTCTCTGCAGAATATTTCATTATGGAAACCCACTGTGCCACTTGCAACTGTTTCATTCAACTTTCATCAAGTGTCAGGCCGCAGTTCCTGCTCCTTGACTAATGATCGCGTGCCGGGGCATTGCAATCTGCCACTGCAATAGTGCAACTTCACGCACGTATAGTGTGTATTTCAAACAAATGAATTTAGTCTTCGGGGCCTTATATAAATTGCCTCGATTCGGGGCGGAGGTCAACATTTTGAAGTCATTTATTGTGAGCTCAACGAAAGGGGCAGGGCTCTGAATTATATTGCCATTTTTTTCGCTTATTAGCTGGAACCCAAAAATTAAGCCGAAAATTAATGATTGCACTTTCGAGACAGAGAGAGAGCGAAGGAGAATAAGCGATGCAAAGACTTCATTGTAAAGGGCTTTGCTTGGCAACTTGGTAATGTGCAGATTAAAAATTTTCGCCCCATCGTTCTGCTGAGTTTTCCACTTTTCCGCGGCAAGAGCGCGAAAAGTTTCGAGGGGGACGCCTGCCAGTGTTTAAGGAGCCGCGAAAGAAGTTTTTAATGAAAATAAATCATGCGCACACTCCACTGCCTACAAGGGCAGACTTCAGACTTGGAGGAACCAGGGACTTATCGCCCGGGAATAAGCCAACGCGGTGCCCTTATGCGACGCTGCCACGCAAGGCATAAAGCCAACAGCAACAGAAACAAAAAAATTCCAAAAAATTTATGGACTTGCTCCAGTTGACACTCGATATAAATCAGGGCCCTGCAATTAGGGAGCGGGCCAAATTACACAAACTCACGAGAGACACTGTCCCAGAACTATCGTTTTCGGGCCACTCCAGGGACGCGTGGTCCATCCTAATTGGCAAACTGTGCTGGCAGTCACCCCTCCCCAAGGTTTTCTCGCATATCCAGAATGCTGGCCACTGGCCACAGGTGTTTATTTAATTAATTTACATAAATCAACTTGCGCAACCACACACATTCGATACACTCGCTTGCAATGCAAATCGCACTTGGCCAGGATTTAGCCTGCATTTAATAAGTAATTAATTTTAAATCAGCTTATTGACCCAGCAACAAGGCCGAGCCTAAAAACTGTTTATACTAATTAAATGACAGGGCTGCAGAGCAAATAAATAAAGTTAAGCCCATATATTTACGTTGCGGTGCACACGTTGCGTATACGCAATGTTGACGATAAACTTGGATTATGATGCAAAAGCAAGCCGAGCAGATAATTATGCAAATGGAAAAGGCTACTTTGGACTGAAGGAAAAAATTTAGGATAGATAAAAAAATTGATTTTGAATTAATGAGTTTTTTAAGTAGCAAAAAAATTAATATTCATTAACTCAGTAGTGCATTAATGTGAAATTAGCAAATTTAATCAAAAGAGTGACAGAAAATATCAAGAGGAAAGGTTTATTTGAAACTGTATTAAAAACAATAAAAATCTTTCAGAAAAGCCTTTAAAGAAATGTAGTTACCTTTTTAAAATTATTTATTTCTTAACTAATAGAATAACTGTATTGTTTTCTATGCTTTATATCATATTTACAGCCCGATAGCTCCAAAAACTGATGAAAGAAAATTCTAATAAAATTAGTCACTTAATCTTTACTCTTTTCTAACCAAGGGAACCGTAATTAAATTATTTTCGGAAGCTAACCATTCTTAAATTAGCAACTTTTGGCTTTCCTCTTCATGTTATTTTGCTTAGAAATGTGTGAAAATTCTAGACGTCTTCCACGAGTGGCTTAAATTTGCCAGCCATTCCATTACGGTAACTAATTGCCAACGTCGGCTACAAATTCCTCACTCGATTGTCTTCAGAAAATTGTGCTTGAAATAAATTGCGCCCCGGCAAATAAATAATGCATGGTTAAAGCAAATGAGGGGGTTGGGGCGTAACGAGGGGACATGCAAATAATGGCTGGCTCTTTTCTGCCCTGGCAAATCACTTTGAGTTATTGTATTTAGCCTTCAACATGGTAAAATAAATATTTTAAAGCCTCGCACACACACCCACCGACACCTACACCTGCGAAAGGTGTCTAACAGCACGCACTTTGGGCGATGATTGATATGGCAGCCATGGGCGCGCGGGACCCAGCAGGGGTGGAGGGGACTCCTGGTCACAAAACTTTGCCTTTTACCACCCCCCCTTCCTCCCCTAGTCTCGAAAAAATACAGAAAACGTCGAGTGTCAAAGTTTTTGTGCGCGCTTAGCGCATTTGATGAATTGTTAAAAGAAAATCGCGCGTATGTGTAAACATTTTGGTCTACTCCGGGGATAGGACAAAGAATTTCTTGACGGGGGCTGGAATTGTACGACCATATATACATACCCCATATATATATATAAATGGTATATACGGATATCTGTGTGAAAATCAACAGTACCAGCCATGGCAAAGAAACGTGGCAGCTTTTGAAGCCGCCGACGAGCAAATGGCGGAAGCCCAAGCAGCTGCTGATGATGATGGCGGTTGCTGTCGGTAAACAGAAAAGACTTGAACCGAATGAGGAAAGTGTTGGGAATCTAAAGATATTGACGGGTTAATACCCTTTCTTAGAGAAGCCTTGATAGCGAAGATATACCTGTTTATCAATGAAATAAATGGCCTTGAATGGAACCTCAATGGAACCATTTAACTGACAAGGCAAGAACTTTGATTATTTATACAAGATGCATAAAATATTTAGACAATTTCATTAATAAATATATTTAAAGAGTATAAACTGCTGCCTAATGTTGTCTGTTTTTATTTAGAATAAAGCATAGCTCCTAATTTATATCAAATATATTAATATTAAATAGTAAATAAAGGTGGCATTTGAGAAGCAATTTACAATGTTGTAAAGTACTTGCACTAGAAATTCTTTTTTTTAATAATCATAATGATAATGTCCTTTAATGACTGAAAATTGACCTGGCCTTCTGAGAAACTTAACAAGGCTGTGCCCAAGTGAATCATTGTTAAACTTCTAGTGAATAGAAAATGAGGAAAATTAAAGGTAATTGTCCAAATGACTCATTCAACTTAGACATTTCTGTGAATCACATATTTAAATTCTATGCTAATGTACCGGAAGACTAAATTTAGCTGGAAATGTTTATTTACTATAGTCAGAGTCACACAATTCCGGTTAGGGTATACATTTATCCAGACTGACTGAGACTGAGTAGGAAAACTTTTTGCAGGCTCTTCACTTTTAATCTGTCTTAGAGCGACTAATACGCACACGGAGACTTGTGCAAATATATGCATATGCGAGCTGTCATTCCCCAGAATTCCTGGTATTTACTTGGATTCTGCGTGGGCACCTAATCCTTGTCAGAGAAGCCACATTTGGAGGGTGGAAAATAAGGGAAAAGCGGGAAATGGAACGAACACACACACACACGCGCAGACATATGGCGAAGACACTCATCACATCCAATCATCAATCACATGCTTTGGTGATTCATTGATAAGCTTTCCCTTCTCAGTATCCCTGCCTCTCAGGAGGGGTCTTCGTGGCAATCATGTTAATAATGCCGCAAGATGTTGGCCACCAGCCATTAGCCTGGCCATTAGGCTTTCCCTTTCCGCCCCCCTCTGCACCAACATTTCCATTTATCCGGGGCAATTAATTTAAAGAGCTTTAAAGCAACCAACCAACAAACAAACAGCAATAAAAACTCCGTAATGAAAAACACAAAACTAAATGAAACGAAACTCGGAAAAAAGGGAATTTGTTTATTTTGATTTTTGGAAAATCAATTTTAAATTTTTTGTTTATTTTTGATGTGGTTATCCGGCCAGCAGCCATTGCCATTGCCGTGTAAACAAAACGTATGCTTTTTTCGCAGATGCCACAAACAGACACGCATTGAAAAATTATAAAAAAAAAATCTCAACAATATATAAATAAAAGGTAAACATTCATGCAGAAAAACATATGAAATCGAAAGAGTGTTTGTTAGGGATGTTTATCAAGAAAATATCGGGATCAATACACCATAAATACCAATTATTCAAGGAAAGGTAAATAACAAAAAGGTGTTGAATGTGGAGGAAATGATAAAACAATTCATTTTTCTTGATGAATATCACTTATTGAAGGTTTGACTAAGATCTGCGTTTTAAATAAAGTTTCAATATATCCTAACTTTAATTTAAACATCTCAAAAATACTCATATTTTATGGTTCAATATTGCTACCTCTGATTGAGCAAGAAAATCTTTATGACATGGCACTAAAATGATTAAAAATATTTAATGCTACGATATTTGCTGCCATCGCTAGTCAGTATGTGTGAGCGCCATTAATGTCACAAGTGTAATTGTTTTTTAATCGCATTGATAGCGCCCGCCAGAAACAAATTCCACACACGAAATTATTTCGAGTGTGTGCTAAAACCACTTGAAAAAAAACGCCAAGAGCTTTGAAAGTGACCCAAAAAAACAAAAACACCGAGTGTGCTCATGTGCAAGTGGTGTGTGCGTTAATGCTCATAAACAAACAAAGACAAAGGACCCGCGGAGGCGGCCATCGGGGCGGCGGAAGTGAAAAGCATTTGACTTAAGCTCGCCAAAATGGCGATAAAAAATTTACATAATGCCCCCGCCCACAAAATACAAAAAAGAAAATAGAGGAAAAACATGAAAGCGAAATAGTGCGAAACGTGCAAGTAAGGAGAGAGCACATAAGTGAGTGACAAATGGCAAGTGACACTCGGAAAATGGAAAAGGCACACGAGTAATGAAGGAAATGCAATGGCCAAAATAAAGCAAATGAAATAGGGGCAGCTGCATTTATAGAGTTTATTCTAAGAACAAAAATAAACCGACTAATATCTATGATAGATTATCACTTGCTAATATATATTCAAACTTCTTAGGTTAAGTTATCTGCTGTTGAATAAACAAATAAAGGAAGTCCTTCAAGTACTTAAAAATACGTCTGACATTTAATATTTCAAGAACTTTAGCATTTCTTATAACTTTAAACTTTAATTCCCCCTAAAAATCCTGCTGAGAAACACAATATATATCTCACTGTAATCGAAGCCTTGACTAATGGCTTCACTTCTCTCTGATCTGCTAATGGTGCCTCCACTTAGTTATCTGGCCAGTTCCTTTGGTTATCTTCAAGGAGCCGCCGTTGCAAAATGCATTATATCAATTTCGTTCCAGGCCCAGCATCCAGCTTTTATATCCTTGAATATCCTGACTCTCACTACATATATATATGCGCATATATAGAAGGCTGTTGTATACACAGGAAAAGAGGCACCAGGATGCCCGGGGTTGGATTTTAATAAGCAAACACGACGACCATCATCAGTGCAAAACGTGCCACAAGCACCACAATGTAAGATTTGATAAAAAGCCATAAAAAGCAGAGCCAGCCCGAGATGGAAGGGCAAGACTTGAGGCCAAGACTGTAAAATAATAATGAAGTCAATTTCAATGATGTTGCTGTGGCCAAAACAACAAAGCTTAACTCGATCCCATCCCCACCCTCTATCTTTCTCCCCCAGCCCCTATCATCGCCCATAACCCTGAAAAACGCTTTTTGTTATTCTTATTATTGCTGCTATGGACAGCAAAGGGCAACTGCTGCTGAACTGCTGTTGGAAGCACAAAACCAAAGGCACAACAAAAAAAAAATTATCTAAAACAAAACAAACAAAGGCCTCACGTCACATCGTTTCCTGCAGCGATTTTCGATTTTAGCCTTTGCCTTTGCCTTTGACGTTGGCCCAGCCCTAAAAGGTTCCGCTTTTAAAATTTCCTCTTTTTACGGCAATTAGCTTATGATTTTCATTGTTATTGCATGGGAACCAACCGATACAAACCGCAGAGGCCCACACCCGCGGCTAGTTTACTTAATGGCACACGTATGCACATATATAGATGTAATTTATGTCAAGTCAAAGTAAACAACTTGGCCATTAAATCGGTGGTAAATGGCTGGCCAAGGCGAATGTCTGGCTGAAAACCAAATGCAAAGGGATTGGAAGGGAAAGGGGGAACGAAAAAGTTGCTTTGAAAGTATTGCCTAAGCTGTCGTTTCTCCAGATTGCTTTTTCCAGCGAATTCAGCAAAACTTTTGGCGGGTTCCACTTAAAACTTGACCACTTAAAACTTGCTTAGCATTTCAAACCGATGACCACCTGCCACCCCCTAAACTCTATTTTTCCCAGGGATAAATGATCTGTTAACACAACTGTCGGTCAATTACAATAACTAATTCGAAGCTAATCCCCGCAGCAGGGCATGTTTCCGCCCTAATTGGTTGGTGTTTAGACGGGGAAAAGTGGTGGAAGTTTGGGTAAAAAAGGGTGGAATGCTCTTTTGGGGGGCCAAATCAAAACACACTCATTGAGTGCCTAAGCGTGTTAGTGTCAAGCGGCTTATCTATTATCATTTCGTTGAATTTTGAATGGAATGAAATGGTTGAGCTTGCCTGCCTGCCTGGTTGGTTGGTTGGATGGATGCTGGTTGAGTTGCCTTTGTCTGGGGCTTCATTACGCTTGATTTCTTGTGCCCCACAACAGGGCGCACAAACATCCTACCTCCTACATCCTTTAGCTACCCCAGCCCAGCATTGTTCAACCTTCGACAGAATTGAGAGGGAACTGTGAGGCTTCCACGTCCTGGCGTTATAATGCTTTGGTCCTGGCTGAAATCATATGAATGCTGCTGCACTCAAAGGAAAAGTAAAAGCACTAGAAAAGAAGTGTCTAGCACCTGTAATAATAAAAATTATTTAAAAAGGTTTAGTAAATATACAAAATTATATAAAAAACATATAGAAAGTACAATTTTTTTTGATTTGGAAATACTTTTCAACAAGAGAGTCCTCCCCATTTTCCATGACATTTGCCCGAGTGTTCTGACCCAAACAATCATTCTGTAAAAGGCGCTCACTCTCTTTCCCTCCCTTTGTTACTTTCCCTCTCATTCAGCAAGGATGGACAGCCAGGCGGCGTGCCGTAGACAGGATGTGGTCACAGGATGCGAGCAGCTCGCCCAAGGACTTGGAGCTGCAGTCGAGTGACCAACCCAATGACTGACACCACTGTAAACAGCCGGCGGAGACAAGCCGAGGATAAGGGTGTAGGGTAGGGTCCTAGGTAAACAGTCCTGGCCACATAATGAACTGCCTGCTCTGGGGTGTCCTGCACACACACACACACGTACACAAGCACCTGGCACCGCACCTGTTGATGGAAAGTCCGTTTCGTGTTGTCGCACAAAAGCGAGCAACACTTTTTGCACATTTACCAAGTTTATGCAATTTACACAAGCCAGTCAACAGTCACACGTCTCGTTGCGTCCACATCCACTGCTGGATCACTGCCCCCACCTCGCCCTTTCCGTTCCGCTTTTAGAGCCCCATCCCAATGACGCCCTTTAAGCCATTTAAATGCCCCACTTTCCCGGCCAACTGTGCAAACCACAAGCGTTTCGGTCTGAATAATTGACCAACAGACAAAGGCAAACAACAAAAAATATTAAACAAAATGGGGAAAAAAACCAAAAAAGCGTAGGGACCACAGCAAAGCGAAGCCGGACAAGGACAACAAGGCAAAAACAAATGAATAAACAAAATTTATGAAGCGCAACCGCAGAGTTAAGCGTTGTCCAGCTTGTGATTTAAGTCCGGCAGTCACCGGGTGGAGCAGGGGTACATGGAAAATCCTTCCATATATCAACTGCGAAATGCAGCAGTTTGCCCAAAAAATGTGGTAAACAAAACCATATGTCCCAAACGGACTCGTCAAATGTGTCCAGCAAGGTGTAAACGAAGCTGGGTTAGCATATTCCCAGAAATATAAATTACTTTAAAAGGGTACTCTAAAAAAACTTAAATAAATTATGATGAGGAGAGTGTTTAAGAGGGATTTAAGGGAAAAAATATTAAGCTACCCTAAACTGTATGATTCAACTTATAACTAAATAAGAAATAAATCTCTGTTAAGTTTAAAGCTTCAACATTAAATCAATCTCTTTCAGTTCTTTTCTAAGTTTTAAACAATATTAAAAATAGTAATTATAAAATGAATTAAATAAGTTGCAATATTAATTTATTTATAAATGAGTTTACTCGTTTTTGCCTTGGTTTTGTTTTAAAAACATTAATAATTTGTATTCATTTTAGAATAATTGCCTACTTTGTTCATTATCTACCTTAAAATCTCCTAAAAATATATGCAAAGCCTTCTTTTAGTTTATATCTCTCAAAGAACATATGCCCCTCCCTACACCCATCCCTATACCCACTTGAAGAAAGTGGCAAAATAAATAAATTGAATCGTTTCTCACTCACCCACGCCAAAGCCAAACTCATCAAATTTGCCCATCAAGGTGTACAAATATTTTGGCCAAAAATATTTCTATATTTCCATCTGCCGGCCGAAAAGTTGATAACAAATACTATGCCGAAAGTGGAGTTGTGCCAAGGCACGTAACTAATTTATTTATGTATTTCTCAGTCGCCGCATTCACACAAAGGACCCTCGAACTGGCACTTTTTTTTATGTCCTGCCCACAGGCACATTAGCCGCAACGGATGTTGGCCTTTTCATGCTCAGTTGGGCACAAAGGAAGGCGGTCGTCGGTCGGTCGGCCACCGGCAACCGGCAAACGAAGGAATGTTTTTTGTACAAACAAGTGGGCAGTCGACTGACCAACCGTACAGAAATGTCAATAAATTCATATGAAGTTATCTCTTCCAGACAGCTTAATGCGTATTTTTATGGCCTAATCTAGAGTCAAATTTTTCTGGCGCTTCGCTCGAGTGGAATGTGAATCCGTTCTCCAATCTCCGTTCTGGCCGCTGCTCTCCAGGTTACCCCAAAATCCCAAATGGCTCCGTAGTCAAATTCACAGACTCACCTCCGTTTTGAATCTGCAAGGAAAAGAGGAAGAAAAAGGCGGTTGAATATGAGGCTCAATCATTGGATTATTAGAAAGTGGCAGACTCCATCCCAGAAACCACTTAGACGCAGTATCTATGGCAACTATCCCAAGTGATGCCATATGCCGACTGCTACTGACTGGTGACTGCTGCTGCTGTCGGCCATTTGATGAACCCAATAAAGCCAACACCAAGTGCCACTCAGGACCAAATGACAGCCGAAATGTTAAATAAAATTGAAGGGCCTGCTTTTCCTTCCTTCTGCCATTTCCCACGGCCCTCAGGCCCAGCCTGGCCCTTTGAAAAGTATCTTATATTGAATCTCGGCGACCCAGGATGGTATTGCACATAAAAAAGATTAACGCCTGCCGGGGAGTTGGCCCTGGAAATGGGTCAAAGTGCCATGTTTGCCCGCCTGACAGCAGTCAACGACATGGATGTGGGTTCCCTACTCGTAACTCGTAACTCGCAGCTCGAATATATATTTGCCTAGTCACCTGAAGCCAGGCTGCCAGCCCTCATGCCCCACCTGTCTCAGTGTTTATTTTAAGCTTCCAAATATAGGGAAATACCTAGCGCCCTGTATCTGCAATTGCATTTCGGCTGTTGCATTATTTATAGTTTTTTCAAGCTTTATTTTTTATGCTCTGGCATACGTGATTTTGCATAAATTGCATGGCGCAACAATTCCCAGCCGTCAGTTCCCTTTCCAAGCTGAAGCATACTATACCAATCTGATACACTTCAAGAAAAGCGTAGTAAATGAAAAATTAAATTTTTAATTTATATATTTTCTTGAGGTTTATTTGTTTGTATCAATTTCCTGTAAGAATTACATCTTTTACTTATCACAATTTGTGCGGGAAACATATTGATGTAAAAGTATATAAATAAATCATCTAATTTGTACAAAAATAAAACAAATATATAAATAAATATTTGCTTTTTTTTACACTTCAGATGATTTATTTAATAATTGTTAATTTTTGTTATTTAATATTTTACATACAACAAGAAATGTTCTAATTTTATTGCTATGAAGTCTTGTTACAAAAGGGAATGCTATAAATATATCACAGAAGCATTAAAGGTGTTAAAAATATATTATAAATAATAAATTAATTATTTTAGTTTTTAACAAAATTTTTCTTCCTGCAGACAACTCCGACTTTCAGCTTAGCTTCCGCTTTTCTTCCACACACCTCCCCCCATACACCTTTTTTGTTTGTTCACTCCGCATTTGCATTCACCGAGCGGCCCAGGAAAATCGCTGGGGCACCGGCTTCCGAGTTCTTTTATTATTTATGCGTAGCCTGCCACAGCAGACAAAATTGCTCGAATAAATGTACTGAAAACGAAAGGCGATAATAAATAAATGGAAACCCAATAAAGATTGAGCGATACTTTCGGAGCATTGCAATTAAAGAGGCACCTTTAATCCAGTAAAGCTTTAAATGCCGCTGCTGAACAGATTTTTATGGGTTGCAGTATAAAATATTTAAATGTCATACAAAATGCTTGACAATTTATTTATGGGCAGCGGTGTAAAAAAAATATGATGGCATAGTTTCAATATGTTGTGACTGCAGACAATTTATTGTCAGCGAGATTTAAAGGTAATATAAAAATGGTGGCTTACTTTTATTAATATTTATAAAACAATTTCTGTTTTATTTTTACCTTTAGCTCTACAATTATATTTGGCCTTAGTTGAGTACATTAACCCTGATTTCAAAATCTTTAACGACATGACACCTCTGATAAAAAATACGTGTATCTAAAGCTCTTTCTGGCTACATAGCAACAAACCTTTGTGAAAGAAAAGCAAGTTTATAGAAGGTTTACAAAGATATCAAATTTCCCTGACAGCTACAATTTCTTGAATTATTTTCGTTTATCATTGTTTAAATAATTCACTTTATTTAAAGGCTTTATCATTGTGCCAACAATCGATGAATGAATTTGGTGGAAACTTCTTTTGCGATTGTCCCATCAATATTAATAGACCTTCTTGTTCCCATTCAAAGTCAACTTGAACTCGGTATTGCTCGTATATAATTTCACAGGCTTATGCATTTCTCGTTGGTTAGCAATTTGCTGATCACTTATCTGACCTTTTTTTGGGGGGCGTCATTAAATTAGGACACAAATCACACAATTCGTACCTCACCTAGGGTTAAGCAGGTTATCCAGTGCCAGATAGGTGGACAGGTGTTGTACCCAGGCATTCGCAGGTGTTGTCTGGTTGAATAACGTACGCAGCGGCTAAGCGAACAGGACGAGCCCCCGGAGTTAGGACTGTCTTCCATGTTTATCAGCGCATAAATACTAAAACAAATGTACTGTTAACTCGCACACGCACAAAGTGTGAACGGAAAGACATGAAGCGAGGGTGTTGTGTGTAAGTTAGTGTATCTTATGCGGTTTTAGCCTACACACAGCCACAAAAATTGGAGCGAGAGAGAGTTACTTAAAGATTGATACCAACCTAGAGAAGTGACCTTAATGCCGGCATTACGTAACCCTCAAAGTGAAGGTAACCGCGCTCCTGGTTAACTGGAAAATTGTGTAAATAAACAGTATTAAATTTTCCGCCTGACGGCTAATAGAACGGCAGACGGACACGCAGCCCCCGGAGCTGTTTGCCGCAGGATATCGATTCCCCCGGAGCCAAACTCTCGAGTTGAGGTCCCAGGAGCAAGCCTTCGAGCTTGTCGAGTGCCAGAGTGGCAGATGATAGAGCTGAACTCTACTTCTAACTAAATTTACAACAACTTAAGCCATAAAAATTGAAATGATAGCCGTAAAAATAAGGCTACATTGCTGGTGTTACACAGGGGGAAAAATGCAAGGCCAAATTATTGATATCACAATTATTAAAGCCTTTAAGAGTCTTCCAACTAAAGCATTCAATATTATATTTATAAAAATTTAATAATATTTTTCCAAGATTTTTAAGACAACCTAATTGAGTTTATATATTCCTTTTTCCTGTGTAACTTTTTGCCTCTGCACTCTCTTATATATTTTCCACCATCTCAGCTTGCTATCTGCTGCCCAGCAGGCAGGCCATGAGCTGCGGGGAAGGGGAGTTGGAGCAGACTGGGTGGGGTACTTCAGGGGGCGTGGCATGTGCTGATGCTGCGTCTTGGTGGGGCGCCACTTAACGCCGAAGCAGGTCCCCTCGCGTTCCCATTTCCATTTCCATTCTCCTACCCATGAAAAAGTTCATTGAGGGGCAGCAGTTTTTCCTTTCCCTTTGGCTCCTTCTCGCTTTTCCCCCAAGGAGGAGCCTGGCGTTTGGGTAACTTTCGAGGCAGACAAAAAAGTTTTCCTCTATGCGGCTACGAGGTCGAGTTGCCAGATGAGGCAGGATACATACTGCCGCCTCTCAAACTCTTTTGCCCAAGGAGAAAAATGTGGAGGTGTTCGTTGGTGGCGTTTTTCCTCCATCTTAATTTGCTCTAGATGCTCGAAAAACACGACAACACACAGCAGCTCACATACAACCTGAGAGTGCACACGAAGCTGTATAAAGTTAAGGCATCTAAAACAGAATTAAGGCATTTTTTGGTACTAAACGAAAATGTTGGCTCTGATAGCAAATGAACACCAAGCTGAAGTGCATTTTCTTTTGACCAAGAAAATTTAATAGGAAATATATAGAAATTTATAGCTTAATTTAAATAATAAATACAATTACAATATTATTTATCCATGGCAAAGCTTTGAGGCTAATTCTATTACTTCTTTAGTAACAGTTTAAATATTGAATTTATTTTATCATTTTAAATTCACTTAAAATGCAGAGGAAGCCTTTGCTGTTAAATGAACTGAAAATTTTTGAGCTCTTTAGCTTATAAATGCGATTTAAATCATTTACTTGCAGGCTGCCTTCCCTTTAAGCACTGTGCACACTGAGGTCCTTGCACACATTCACATACACATAAATTTAAAGCAGGCTCAGCTTGTTCAATTTTTGCAGCCTGCTTTTGGGCGCACACAGAGGGCGAAATGGTGGAGAAGGACTTTCCATGAAAAGTCCTGCCTCGCCTCCCACACGGCCAAGCACTCCAGACACGCATATGCAGGGACTTAGTTTTAACCCGGGGCTATCAAATCTTGTAGCTGACATTTATGCGAGTCTAAGTTCTATTAACGTACTCGCAACTCGTCCTGGCACCGTACTGTGTGTATGTGTGTGTGCGTGCGTATATCCTTTTGCCATTTGAGCCTATTTGAGTGTGTGTGCGGAAGGGCGTGCGTGTTGACATTGATTGCGTGCGTGTTACTGACAGTTGTCCGTACAAGCTTAATGGCAGTGCGATTTTAATTGAATAATATGCAGCCCCCTGAGCCGAACCTCAATCGGGAATCCCCCTGGATCCTGGCCTCCATCTACCTCACATTTCCCTCTATTGTGCTCCCCCTGGAAGACAAACAAACAAAGACGAGTCCTGTAGGTTCAAGTCCTCTTGCTTATGAGATGGGGCCATGTTTGCTTGGGCTCAGTCTCCGACTCTGTTTCCCCTCCCTCTTGCGTCTCGGTCTTTACTAGCTGTGTCCCTGCTGGCCAAGATTTAGTAGCGCCATAATTGTCAATGGGCCATTAGAACGATGTCCTGGCCACCTCCTTTGCCTGCCTTGACCCCCTGCGGTCATGTCAATCACTCAGCTGTAAGCCTCAGAGATGGCAGCGTGATAGAAATTATTATTATCCCTACGTACACCGAGAATAAAAATCATCACAATTAATCTGTAATTCATAAACGTTGGGTAATTATTCGGAAGTGTTAAAGAAAAGTAAATCAAGATAAGAAGTGGACTGAGGGTTCTTAAATAATCACAGAGAATATGTTCTTATTCCTTTCTGAATTTCATTGAATTTTGTATTTCATTCTTATTAAATTCTTTTTTATACTTTATTTACTCATGGATCTTTCAGATACACATTTAACCCAAAGGTAAATTCAATTCAATTTCTAAAACTTTCTGCCTGTGCTTAGGCAGCTCCCCATGACTCCATCAATAATTCCCTTCCAATCACAACTTCTGCCTCGGTCACGCACTCATCTTTGATTCGTCGATGATTATGAAGTCAGGCGAGACTATGGGCCGCACATATTTATATTGACATCGGAGGCAAACAAAGCGGAAGTCATCTCCAGGCCGCTTCCATTATGACTTTGCGGATGCGTGCGGAATTATGCTCGTATGAAAAATCAATAAATTATTGTATTTAATGTATACATAACTCGTATTATTATGAATTACTGCCGCACCATTGGCCTCGATCTGACAGGTCATGCGTTAAAGTTGACTTTGATGCCCAATGCCCAATGGCCACCATCCTCTGTCCATTGTCCATCCTCTGAGCGAAGGCATTGGCATTCCAATTAAAGCTCAACCGCCTCCTGGGTCTTTTGGGCAAATATTTGTCATGTTTATGTTTGTGGGCCCATAAATTAAATTAGAATTCAATTAAACGTTTGCCACACAACAAATAAATAACGGAGACAATCAAGCACTGCATATCTCTGGACCCAGCTTAATTTCGCAAATTAAAGGAGCAGATCACAGGGCGAGAAATTAATTCGTAGTGAAATCCTTGGCACACAAAAGCACTACAGGCTAAGACACTCTCCCCAAACCCTGTTGACAAAGAGACACAGATGCAGTTCAGGCGACTCAACGCTGCTCCTCCTCACGTTCGAAGGCATGAGCCAGCAGAAATGTCATTCGGAAAACTGCTCAAAATATGCAAAAATAAAATAAGAAAATCCATGATGAGAGGGGGCTAGAGAGGTGAGAGGGTAGTGCACCATACTACAACATGAACATGTAGAAAAGAAATTGAAAACGGAAGGAAACACAAAACGAAGAAAGCAGGAGCAAAAAACAAACAAGCGCATGACATGCAAAACAGGCAAACAAGCAACGGGACTCGAGGGGAAATTGTGGGTGGCGCTGGGTGGTCGGAAAATGTGGGTGGAAAAGCGAGGGCGAAAGGCGAGGAACAACTGAAAATGCGCTGATAAGCGGGGCGTGCTCACCGGAAGCAGCAGTGGCTACATCACGAAAAACACAAAGAATCTTGTCTTTATTAAATTTAGCCTCTGAAATCATTTTTTTTAAATCCTTGAAGAGTTCCTAAAGCCAAAAAATAGATTAAAAATATTTTTAAAATTAAAAATATTTGTTTGGCCTCTTTTATTTGTAAATATCCTTTGCAGTGTATCCATGAAATACAAGAAAAAACCAAAGAAACATGGGGCAATGTAACAGAAGTATGAGTGAGTGAGAGATACACCGTCAGACAGCGACACACACTCACACACACACACACATTCCAGGACATACTGAAATGGGGGGCTGACAAAAAAATTGAGTAAAGTGCCCATCGTCGGGGCTTATACTCTGTCTCCCTTTCCAGGGCAAAGGAGATATGGACACTCTGCATGGAGACTACTTTCAGTCTGCTTAGCATAACTTAAACTTTGGAAATATTATCCCCAGGATTTGTTCAACCCAATGGTCGCCTTGCATGGACATATCAATGAAGCGATTTTTCAAAAACTTTTCAACGATAATAAAAGATTTATGGGTGCAGGGGAGAGCAGACATCTTCCTCTGTTGTGGTTTGTTGTGGGTTTTAAACTGCTTTAAGGCCACTAATATGGCCACAAACTTGCATTAATATTTAAAGAGATATACGAAACATTTTTATAACATTTCCCATATCTGTAATTATTTATTTACATCGAAAAACAATTAAAATAAAATACAATCAATTTCTAACTAACTATTTTGGCATTACCTTTAAGCTGTCAAGAATTCAACCTTTAAGCAATCGAAATCGAACTTAATTTCCCTTATTTAATATAGGTACAACGATACCTCCTCACCCCAACAATACCTGAATGAAGGTAATTTGCCAGCTAATTTTATTGTTCCATTCAAACAGCCACACGGAGCAATTAGACCCAAGTTTTGTGTAGGGCATGGCGAATAAAGCGCAGGTAAAACTGCGCGCGAATTCCTAAATAGCAGAAGGGCATTCATTGGGTGGTTGGGGCCAAGGAGGAGGTTGCCGGGTTACTGCTGCACAATCGTTGAAGAAGAGGCTCGGAACGAGGACAGCAGCCGCAAGCCAAATGTCAGCGCAAGTGCGAGTGCAACAGACCCAGTCTTTAGGCCAGGTGTCCTCCCCATGTTAGCAGGTTTTTAGGAAAGGAGCCCTCGCTGGCACGCGCCAATTGATGCGATGAATGCTCATAACGAGCAGAAGGACACTGGGAGAAATGAGTTCTTATGAGAGGTTAAATTTATGCTAAGGAAAATTTAAAAATTAATCCTTCAAGTAAATAAAGAGTTTAGTTTCTGAATTGTTATAGTTTTTAGGAATCTGTACATTTTTTCAGAGGTTTAAAAGTTAATCTTCTTAGTGACATGAACCCTTTTTTCTCAGCCATGTTTGGCCACAGTTTACTTAAATAAAAAATCTAAAAAATAAAGGTCACATCACCATTTTACACTCCTTTAACCAAAAGAAAACACTCTCTAGATGCCATGCCTGGAGGATATTCACAGAATTTCATATTTTTCAATGTGCAAGACCAGGTGTTGCCCTCGAGGCAGGTGGCATGTTGGTCGTGTGCTGCTGAAACAATGCTGAAAATCAATAAAAACCATTAAAATGCAGCCAAGGCTGATGCCGTGGAGCCAAGGAATGTGAAGTTCAAGCAGCAAGGCTGAGAAAGCGGGTGGCGGCGGCGGGGGCAATGGATAAAGTGTCCCATTTTGGGGCTGCAGGTGAGTTGCGTGATTGGAGTTGCCCATGGAGCTACGCCCGTTACTCTATAAATAGACTCCAATGGCATAATTGGCGACGAAGCGGTTACCCTGCCAGCCAAATCGATGCCAAAACGCAGCGAACAAGGTCGAGGACGCTAGGCGAGGAGCTGAAACCAACGCTGAAAAATACATTAAATTTATGGCTTGTGGCTTGTCGAGCTGCATGAATTATGTGCGAGGAGGAGACCTGACGACGCACACGAATGCAAATCGGAAACTAAATTCGCCGGGAGATTTATGTGACACTCGCCGCTGCGGGGAGCCGTGAAGTTACATAGCTAAAATTGTTCACCAACAAATTACAGAATTTAAAATTTAAATTGCCATAAAGTTGAGAAGCTAAAAAACATTTTTTAGTTACCTGGAAATATTACCATTTCCGTGTCCGGGGGTGGGGGCTATGAAAAACTTATCAAGTCACTTCCGGTGGAGTAAATTAAACATTTTCCATAGCCTAAAAAGTGCAAATTCCTGTTTGCATATTCAGAGCCAAGCCCAAACATTTCAGAGCGTCCATTTGCACTGACCACAAAATGCATTCGATTAATAAATAAAGCCAATTTGCATACCCAAAGCTGGGATGTATGCAAATGCAGCCAACCGTTGGTTCACCCTAAAGTTCTGCATCCATATCTCTGGACATAAAGCCCATCAATCATGCAGAATGTTCTGGCATTTTGGGTATTTCACATGCATCAGCCACACTCGGATACACTCGTGTTTATATAGACAATTTCCAAATACTCCCCCATACACTGAGAAAAGAGAAGACTTTTGCTTTAATCCATGCTTAAATATTAGTTTAAATTAAAATATTCATAACAATCAACAAGCTGTTTTAATATGCAGACACTTTTGCTATAAGTTTATCATTTTTTCTCACTGCCACTTCAATTCGTCACACAAATAGTGAAGATATTTTTATTGTGCTGGCGCTTAAATTAATTGAAGAAATAAATATCGCATATTTGGGGCAAACCAAGCATAAAGATAATATACGATTGATAAGGGCAACCAGCAAACCAGCCAGAAAAATTCTAGTCTGCCAGCCAGCCAGCAGATAAACTCAAATTGATTTGTTTTAAAATCCAGCCAAATTTCAAAATAAACGCATTTAAACTCATTGCAAGGCTTATTAACCCAACAGCATTTCGGTTTATTTATGCGGGAGACCTTTTTGGAAAATGCACCCATGCAAAGGGGAAGCTGAAATTGAGTGTGGAAAATGAGCAGGGAAATTGGCAAATGCCCGGGCGATGTAAACATTTTGTTATGGCCAAATAATGGCAACAATATCACTGTTTTATGAGGGCAAATAAATATTTTCGCACTTGGTAGTTAGGCGCGTTAACCATTAAATGATTGAATGGGCTAATGGGTTCCCTGACAGCGCGGATAAACAATGACCAGAGGCCTCAACTTTTCCACATCAATGCTGCAAATGCTGGCGAATAAATCATTATTCGCTGGCGACGGCAGCCCACATCTTTTGCAAAATACCCAAACCAATATAAATTATCATTCGCATGAAATATTTATAAATAGTTATAATATTTATTTTTGGCATTGTGTCGTTGACTTTTATCCAACCCGTTGGCAGCCAAAAGCGAATTGCGTTGGCGCGATTTTATTGTTCGTTCGCCTGCCACTGAGGGTTATTCCACATATATTACGCATACGCCACCGCGTATGCTGGGCGCAATCGATAAATAAGTAATTAAAGCGGCTAAATAAATAATTAGCCTGGCATTAGTGTCGGATGTGGGCGTTGTCTGCATACCAGCAGCAGCCAATCTGCAATATTATCCCCATTAACCCTCATTTGAGGAAAAGGCGAAAACAAAAATATTGCATAGAATAACAAATAGGGAAAGGAAGAGTCACTGATACCCTGTAGGAAATCTTATCATTTAATCCGACTTTAAAGTGATTTTTAAATTGAATAATATTTAACAAAGATTTTTTGATATCTAAAGAAATATTTAAACTAAAAAGTAACCCAATAAATGTCTGAAATCAAAACTAATCAGTAGTCTATGTTAATGAATGACTTTCAAATAAAATATTATTTCTTTAATATATTTTCTTTAAATTTTTAAATGTTTTGCTTTAAATAATTACCATTTAAATATTTTCTCTTTAAAAATCCCATAGAATTCTTAAACTTTGAACAAACTTAAGCGATAACACCACTTCCAGTATAACCTTCAGTCTGGGTGGTCGAAATTACAAGCAGCAATATAAACACAATCTATGGGCGAACCAGAATTAAGCACATAAGGAAATTTTGCACTTAAGGCCAAACAAATCACGAAGCCATTAATTTTTATTAACAAAATCTCGACTGAGCAGTTCCGAAAGTCAAGAGCTAAGCGCCGAGATTTGTCCAGCAGAAAAAAAAACACAACACAAAAACCACATGCAGACCTTTGATAGGAAAAAGAAGCCAAATGAAAGCGTAGAGTACGAAACACAAATAGAAAAAGAAAGAATAAACTCTGCCCAAAATGTGGGCTTATCAGTAACGTAATTAAGCAGCGATAAAGTGCCCGCCACGCCCCCTAACCGCCCCTTTCCACCATAACAACGGCGCCCGCTTTCCTCAGCGATTTGGTGGTTCTGCCTTTTTTATTATTTTTTTTTCTTTATTTTTTTTTGGACAGCGATAAGCACGGGCCTTCTTTTTTATTTTCCCCCTTTTTCTGTTTAGCCCCAATGAGCATAGTTTATATCAATTTAGATTTGAATTTAATTTATTTACACAGCACCATGTGTGAGCGGGGGTGTTTATTTTTGGCCGGACGGTCAGCGTTGATAGAAGCGTTAGTCATGCAGATGATGACAAACAGGTGAGTTCTCCAGGCTAAATGCAGTCCAGCTGCCACAAGTCCGAGCACAGAAATAATATTTGATAATTACTAATAAATAATGTATATTTAAAAGACTTTATTGTTAGAGTAAAGTTGTGAGAATTTCTAAAAAAAAATATAATTTTTTGCAATCCAAACTCTTCCCATAAAATGTTAGCTTAAAGAAAGAAGAACTTTATAATTTCATTATTTCCTGCACCCTGAGAACCTCTCTTTAGCATCTGCTGATCAATGGACACATCGTTCGTGCTTGCCCCTTGCCATTAATTAACTGAACCAATTAGCTTGGCGTTGCATTAGTGCGGATTACGCATACGCCCAGTGCGCCAAGCGAAATGGTAATGTGCTTAATCGCATTGTTTTGGGATATCTTGCAGCTGGCACTCGCATTCCACGTCAACCATTTTCCCGTTTACCCATTGCCATTCCCACAATTTCCACAATTCAGCAGCCACAGCTGCAATATCGCACCCATTTCAACCCGCCACATCTCGATGATTATGGCATAATCGTAAAGGGAGTCGCTATGCAGTTCGTGTGCACAAGTGGTCGAGTTGGAAGAGTAAAGCTTTTAATTGCCTGCCGCGCTTGATTACCTCCTTATTTACAGACCAGCGTTTGTAATAGACAGTTTATAATATTATTAAAACAAAAGAGGGGTTAGTAAATAAAGCTAGCAGTATTAGTGGTAGATATAAGTGCATATGAGAAGCTATTAGATACAATTTGTAAATTCAATTTAACTTGAATGCTTAGATCAGTTAAAGGTATAGATAATTATATATTAATCCGAACTGCACAACTATCTGTAAAGCTTTCTAGAATTGCTTTTAATAATCCCTTAATCCCTTCTAAAACTTAATAACTTTATTATTTCCTCTGTACAATTACTCATCTCGTTAGTCTGATAATTATTCACAGAATTGAAATAGCTCTCAGTTGAAGTGAAACTTTGCAAGCAGATTTTAACTAGTTGAGCTCCATTTAATTACAGGCCAAAGTTGATTACAATTCAATTAGCACGCGGGGCGCACTCTTTGCAATTGAGTTTAGCCAACAGACAATCAAAATCAGGTAGTGCAAGACGTCTACAATTAGATTTACGTGTTCCGGCCGGAACCACCTGCCATGTATGCAATTAGCCATCGATGTACAGTGGGCGGAGCTCGCGGCTGTCTTGCCAGACATTCAGACATTCGTGATTAATGGGTCTGCGGGGAGCGGGAGCAACATAATTGCCAGGCCGCCCATATTACTATACATAATGCACCCTCGAGACGGGAAAACAAGGCACCACTTGAGTCCTGAAGGAAGGACCTGAGAGCCTGCACTTAACCCAAATATGTTTTCGGTTTTCGGCTCTTGGCGCTAATCAAAACATAAACAATCCGGACGGTCCAGAAAGGTGGTCTACAACTGGAGCTGGAAGCTCCCAACAACTGGCAATTTAATTAATGAAAAGCCAAAACACTTGAGCATACTCCTAAGGTCGTTGGAGGACTCTGCCCTGATTTATGCTGAATGACTTTTGCGGCATCACGGACTCAGTTCGTTTCCCCGCTCAAGTGTGTACAATTTGGCTAATAAAAGATAATGTGTCTGACTTGGAGATGTGACAGCCTGAAGCGAGGTCCTTGGGATGCTAATGTATCTTGAATATCAAGCAAATCGAGATCGAAAATATAAATAAATGTAAAAGTTGTAAAAGAAAGAAATCTCGAATTATTATTTCAAATAATTGTATTATAAATTAATCTAAATTTAATTCAAATTCCTGATTAATATAATAACTATATACTTCATATATTATCTGCTTTTCAAGGGGCTTCAATCATTGTGGAATATCATGTTGACTAGTGAACTTTCAACAGGCCTCTAATCTCGGCCGTCACTCACGTGTCCATCTCTAATCAATTTGTGTATCCGACAAAGGTCGCTTTCATGGCTTTAATTACAGGTCATTAATCATAATTGAAGAGAGCGGGGCGTGCAAACAACAAGCCTACAATTTATATATTTATATACTTCCCGGCCAGGCCAAAGTTCGTTTGCTTCTTATGCAAATTCTCCCCCGGTCAATTCCCGGGGAAAAGTTTTACAAAAGGGAAAGTATGTAGCTGATGGTTAACGATAAGAGTGCCAACAGCAGCAGCAGCAAACCGCTGATGATCCAGTTGATTGAAGCAGTCAAGACAGCGAAGAGCTGCGGGCCTCAATTCGCAATTATGTCGTTTTAATAAACAGAGACCGTTGAGCCGTAATTGCCCAGATGCTACGAGGACCCAGTCCCGAGTCCCGGGTCCGGCGTCTGAAGCCTGGAAGCTGTAATCGAGACCCGGGTAACTGAAGCCGAGGCGATTGAGTCGGCCTATCAATAATGTCCGTGACACACTGTTGCCAAAGGCTGTCGTGCGGCCCACGTTGCGTATACGCAATACCCAGGAGATGGATGGCAGGATCAAATGGTATTTCCCAGCATGTTAAGTGGATTGTTTACGTCTCCTAGTGCGGCGTGTATGTGTGTGTGACTGTGTCAAGGTGGAGAACGAACAAAAAGGCAATGACATCCCACGAAACTCAACATAATTGCAGGCATTAATTATGCCCAAAATTAAGATTTATTGTGCACTGGAGTTAATGGCCGTTATTATTACTATTAACGCTGCAATTTGAATTCATTTTTTTCGCATTCATGGTGGCTTAATTAGTTTTTTTTTATTCAGAGAACTGCACAGTCTATTGATTATGTGTCAATACCGAATTATAGAGTCCGGTCGGTGTAGCATTCCTGCGGAGGCCAGTCAAAATAAAGTCAGTAATTAATCTTGTGTCCACCGACCGCAGGCGTGTGCAACCAAAGTTGATTTTAATGAAATTATTCCCAACCGGCGCACTGACCTGAAACCCTTTTGGAAAATCGACCGCCCCTCCCTTCGATCCTGCAGGCTGCAGGCATTTTGAATACATTTATGCCTGGGAATTGCACGAAGCTAATTAAGTTTTTAATTATTTTACAGCTTAAGGCTAACAAATCTATCAATGGGTTTTAATTTTAATGCAAACATGTGCATGCGATTAAATTGATTTAAAGGGATTTTAATAAGGGACAACGATTAAACGTAAATGAGATGGGACAAATAATATAATTATTGTGTAAAGGATTTTCATGGCTAATGGTTCTGGGTAAACCCAAGGGCTATCAGCCAGGAATTCATTAAAGTTAATCTACAGTTTATTCCAAATTGAAATCGAAATTACTTGCCCTCTTCAAAGGACAATTCAAATGCTTTGCCCTCTCCAGGAGTTGGCTTGCCTCTCAATTATTGCTTGGCATTATTTATTTATGCAATTTTCAGATTGCATTTCAGCAAACTGTTGCATCGCCGCATTGTTGCAGTTCGCTCATCTGGCAAATAAATGCAATTTGATGAATCAAAGGCTCACAGAGAGCAAAGGGAGTAAGGGTACAGGGAAATTGAATTTCCATTGTATGGCAAAGCCCGGAGCGCTGTTAGATTGCTTTCAAGTTGGGGTTGTGCTCAGCTAAATTCCACATCATAAATCAACAGGGCTAAATTGGAGCGGAAGGTGGATAATCAGGAAAAGGCTCTTTTTTGCCCAGACTTTGCTTTAAATTTGACTTATCACGGACTGCAAATCCTTGCGATATCTCATTAGCCCTGGCAACTAATTAACATAAGTAATTTGCCTAATGGCCAGTCAAAGGCAAGGGCCCGAAACTCCTCAATCTCCCCCCAAAAAATTACCTGGGGGAGCTGGTCTCGTTTATCAGGCCTGAAGAGTGAGGGGAAAGGCAAACAAATAGAGGAATAGGCAGAATAGGGATGGCATTGTGACGATATTAAAATATAATTCGAAGAATATTTATTATTTTAACAAAAAAATTATAAAATATATTACTATAAACAGTAATTTATGGTTAGATTCCAATGATTTTAGTTTTAAATTCAGAAACACATAAAAACAAACCATCAGTTCAATAAATTACAATTTCTCTTCCACTTTTGTATTTCATAATTTATGATATTCAGAAGCTAAATAATATTTCAACATTTAGCCAAGTATTTTCTCCCTCGAAATACGTTCATCCCCAGAGCAAACAAACAGAAAAGCGAGGAACAAACAGAATCACATGCAACCGAGAAATCCCTGGCTTACATGATGGATTTCCCAATGGCGGGCCCTAACTAATATTTTGTAAATAAAAAGCAGGCGCTCCGCTCCGTCTTCTACTTCTTTTTTGTTATATATATTTATATATTTTTTTCTGCCTTGTGCCTGATAGCGACGGGGACGGAAATTAAATTTGGCCACGTTAATTGCCTCGATTAGAACTTTTCGGCCATTACGATAAGGGGCTCGCTTCCAGACAATGGCAAAATGACAAACCCACTGACCTCTCGGCCGCCTAGCAGCGATGATGAGCTAGACTGTGGGTAGTGATTAATTATTAATTAATTAAAAGCTTATTAGCGCTTACAGCGCTCTGTCGGAAAGGTGAGCGGCGGTTACGGGGCGTATGCGTAATATTCCTAGAGAAACTAGAAAGCGAGACAAACATAGCACCAGACACTGACGCAATCTGATGAAAACAAAAGTTTACTTTATATTTCCGCAATGCCTGCCGGCATTTTTAGCTCCATTGTTGCGGGTTGTCGCCTTTGATTTGAGCGTTCCGTTTGTTCATTCCAATGCCGCAGCAACCCTAGCATGTAAGCAAAAGTCTAACAAACAATGCAACTCACTAGCAAAGCCTGCACTGAGGAAAGTTACTTGGAAAATTTACTAAAGAAATCAAAGCGAAGAAAATATGATAATTAAGTTCTCAATTCATAAAATCCCAAGCAAAACATCAAAGAAATCTCCTTCTTAATCAAACATTAAATTTCCTTCTCAGCCATTTTCTCGCTGTGTGTTAGTGGGAGACAAACGGAGACGGAAAACTGTCAAGCGTATTACGCATACGACCCATTGTCCGTATCTGTCTCCTTTCTTTTGCCACACTGCCGAGAGTCAATTTACAATAGATGAAAGAGCACCAGGAGCAGCAGCAATGGCAGTTGGAAAACTGTGTCATCTACATATAGAATATATTGTTGTTAAGGCGTCTTCTCCTCCGCCTTAATTCTTAAAGCAGACACGTGCGGCACACATGGCCGTGACTCAGTGGCGTTTTGGCAGCGCTTTAAATGACGAGCGGTGCGGCGTTGTAATTAGTGTAAGTGCCCACATGAATTGTCCCATCTTGCCATTTTTTTGGCAGCACTCTCTCTCTCTCTGGCCACTCGCACTTTTCATGTTCAAGGATGCGCGAGGCAGTTGCTGCAATTGCTATGGAATAATTTCAAACAATTACAAGTGATTCGTCTGAGTTTTTTTTTAGACCGAAAGGTACTCCGTACATTTGATTTGCTTGCTTGTTTTATATATTTTTAGATTCGATATAGTATTATTTACGAAAGGAAATATGTACTTTGGGGTGTGAAGCACCCTTGACCTAGAGAGTTGTAATTATTAAAACAAAAGCAGATGTAAGACACTTAGTTTCTTCCAAGAATAATATGAATAATAAATACTTCAGTAATTAAGTTTAATTTCTAATTTTAAAATTTAAAGAACAAGAATATCTTACAGTTCAAAATACCCTCGTTTATCCAGTATCCAAAACTCTGCCCCGGCCCAGCCTCTTCCTGGGACCAGTTGGCCAAATCCACTGGCATGCTGAGTTTTATTTGGTTTCGGGCAATTAAGCCTCTTGTTTTGCAGTTAAGTGTAAATTTATACACAAAGCCACACCCGCACGTTGGGTGCACATCTGTGCGCCTCCCTTGGAGGTAATTTGGACGAACTTTAAAGATAAAACTGCTGCATTTGCCCGGCAGTAGCAGCATCCTCACTGAAAACGGTAGCATCTGCGGCCTGGCAGATGCCGGGAAATACCCTAACCGTAGCGAGTTATTAAATCAAGCGGTATATGACTTTGTAATTTGATTAGCCATGCCCCCGGCCAAAGTGTTTTGTGCATATCAGTAGCTACTTAATCGGTTCTGAGAGCTTTCACAATTCTCGAGCACCTCAGACGAGGGCTCTTGAAAAGGTGGAAAAAATAAAAGGGGAATGGCGTAACATTTTCAAAATAAACAAAGTCAAAACAAACTACAATCGAGGGTGGAGTGGTGTTTGTTTGCTTAGTGTAGTTACATTTTAGATTTATGTTTTACATTTGTTAAAGTGTCGCCGAGTTCAGGTTAGTCAGAGGAGAGTGTGAGACTTTAGCTTAAAGATTAAATCATTCCTGAAAAATATGCAATATTTTAAAGTAGAAACAACATATCACTTTCATCTTTTTCTCACCTACTCTTTGTGATAACAAGCTTAGTATATCGCGATATAAATTCTTTTCTTTAATTTGAAACCCAACACAAACGTCACTTTTCTCGACTATTTATTTCCCCTTGGTCTAGGTCAATCTTCAGCCACAGTAACCCAAAGATTGCCCGAGTAATCCAATTAATGTTTGCCTGCCATAAATCTATATTTAAATCCCGGACAAACACTGGGCGATAACGGAGATCGGTGTGTTAAGGTGTTAAATTCGTGGGTTCAGTCTGCCACTTGGGGGGGATGAGGAGTTAAGGTAAACAGTCCAGAATACAATATGGGTCCAAAGACTTACGCGCTGGGTCAACGACACTCCTCTCGACACTCTCACTCTCGGTTTTGGGGATCGGATCGGCTTTCTTCTCGAAGTCGTTTGCATAAATTTTCATGTATTTTCCAAAAGTTGTCGAACAGGTGGCAAGTGTCGCACAAATTACTTTAATAATAGCACTCGGAAAACGTTGGGAGAACGAAAACTGCACAAGTTTGTCCAAGATTCGGTGGATATGTTTCGACTTTCGGCCTATTTACCCTCGAGCACTTTTTCCATTCATTCTATGGCTATCTGCAAATATTTTCGGATATTTGCTAACATTTATATATATATATATTTTGTTTTGCACACACTAATGGCATTGAATTTTTCATTCAAGTGGCACAAGCATTAATTTTTGCTTCTTGCTGCTGGTATTTTCATTTGAGTAATTCCTGAAAATATTTCCATTATATTTTGATTATTTATTTTAGCCACGCACATTCAAAACTGGAACTCTGGATATTATATTATTTATTTTAATAGAATTTTAATTATTTAAAATATACGAGGGAGGCTGGCAAATTCCGTATCTGAATCTGTGTGTGAATCTAAATCTGAATCTGAATCCGAGCGCGTTGAAACTGCGGCGGCCCGACGACTGAATTGGAGACCCCGTCCGTCCGCCTGTTCGCAGCACGGTGAAAGATGGACTGGAAACGCGACTAAACCGCCGACCTGCCGACCGACCTCCGGATCCGACTGAGAATCCCCGAAGAGAGAGCGTTCGTGAAGCTTGGACGCAGTGCCTCGTACCTGTGTGGCGCCCCAACAGCTTTCTGTTATCAGCCGGCCCAGCTTTATCACTGTGTCAGTGGGTCTCTCGACCAGCCTGGCCCTCTCTCTCTCTGTAAATTGGGGAAATTCAGCAAAATTTCCCGAGAGAGAGAGCAGAATACTTCGTTCTGTTACTGCCTGTGAAATTCTTACTAGGAAAATCCCATGCAGGAAAATGTTAACAGGGGAAACTCGCATGCGAGAACGGTGAACGTTGGGAAAATGAAACACAAGCTGGCGGGGAAAAGTCAAGAACTGCAATACCAGGCGTGACAGCTTACAAATATTTGCCTCTGCTACAACTAGTAATAGTTAAATATTTGTCATGTCAGTCTTATGGTTTGTTAGTTACTAAAAAAAGTAATAGAAAACTTCTTTAAAAAAGTAAAGAAATCGTTAAAGATCATAAAAAGTGTTTAGGGTTAAAATTCATTGGTTTTATTTATTATTTCTTATGCTGCAAAATATTTTCCAAGACTTCATTAAATATTAAACAAATTTTGAATATACAAAAATTATTAATAAAATTATAAACATTGTAAAAAACTCTGCCAAAAAATATTCAGCACTCAAAGGCAATATTCCTTTGTTCAGGAAATACAGGTAATGACTGACTCAGCTTATGTTTGCTATTTGCAAAATGCACTTATTGCGAATAATTAACTCACTGTTTATACAGAAGCTTTCAGCTTCAAAAAAAAAATGCTGGGAATATAATGGCAAACGTTTATTCTGTGTATGTAAATAAGTACTTTTTGTACTCAAATGCCTGCAATTAAGTAAGCAAATAACACAACGTTCAAGCACTGAAATCTGGCATTAAAAAAGGCTTATTTATGGTAAACATGACATTCATTAAATGTTTAAAAATTAAATAAATTGCATATTATTTTATTTTTTTACTTTAAAATTATATCTTTTCTCAATTCACCTGTTGTTTACTGTTCAGAAAATTCAAATATGGCGCCTAGCTGATATGCTTAACAGAGGACAGCCAGGGGAAGTCCCCTGAAAAGAGAAAGAACAAAGTGCTGACTGTTAAGCAGACTAAACCTATTAACAGCTTGCTGTAAACCCTCTACAAAGCATCTTTACCAAGCAATTTAATGTAAACTCGTTCAGAGTTTTATTATATATTGCAATGATCCATAATTTTGGGAACTGAGTAAATCTCCGAGTGTTCCACTCGAGCAATCATCATCAGAGAAAAGCCAATAGTCCGGCAACATGTTTATGTACATGATAATAACGCAGTAATCAAAACAAAATAAATTAAAGCTTTATAAGCTAACATTAGCTGTCAGGCAGCCGGGGCACATAAATCGAGTCGAGAGCGCCCCCAGCTCACCGAAATAAAATGGCAAAAATTATTATTGTCTAAACAAAAACAGGGGGGAAACGAACCTGGGAACTCATATGCCATCGCTCAAAAGCACTTTGCCGCCGAGATTTCAGATCGGAAAGGGGGTTTGTATTTCGTTTGAGGAAGTCTGCTGCTGTATCCCCCTCTTCGACCACCACTGCGCACTCTTGTTTTCTGGTTTTCCAAATTGAAAAACATGAAAAGAAATATTTCCAATCAATTGGCAAACAGAAGCGAATAAAAATTCATATACGAGGAGAGCACCAGAGCACAGAACACAGAACAAAACAGACAAAAAACTCAGAGGCTGCCTCAGAGGAGGAAGCAACAAGAAAAATGTTGTTCATTCATTAAATACAAAAATTCATTAAACAGACCAGCGATCAGAAATATTACTCAGCCCGGCCGATGTACCAACAAAAAAAAAAAGGATAGAACAAAATAAAAATAGTTGTTTATTTTCAGCAGTAACTACACCAACTACAGGCAACGCGGTGGCAACAAGCCCTCACAGTACAATAAAATATGTTTTTTTAATGCAGGTCCGTGTTCAATAAAAGTGCCAAAAATCCAAATAGTAGCTGCCACTTTTCTTGGCTCGAATGCTTCATACCATCATGCCGGTATTCTCTGGTTTATAAAGCATAAACTATGGCTGCCAGCCTTATATACCCCGCAGATGCCATGGCCAATAAAAAGCGGGAAAGTGAATCGAAAAAACGAAAGCAAAGTGTTCGAACAGCTGCACAAATTGAAATGAAATTAAAGAGTGAACTGTGCGGGAAAAATATTGGCAAGATATATTTAAACGATAACCACAGATAAATATAGAACGCACAGCCACAATATGGTTTTCAACTGGTTACGATCGGTCAATTTACTTAAATAATATATACCAGACAGTGTTTACAAAATTATTAAAAAATAATGGGTATTTTAAGTGAAGGATTATAATCAAAGTTTTAAATAAATATTTAAGAATTTTATAAGGATGGAAAAGTTCAGCATTAAGAAGACTTTATTCACCTAATGAATACTACATAAAATCCACCTCATTTTACCACAATTTCAAACAAAATAAATTTCAAAAATATTTAAAAGTATCATTGTATCCAAGTAATACTCTAAATAACGAAAAATAAAATAACCTGAAATTAATAATATTTTAATTGCTCAATTTGGATCGGAAATTTTAAATAATTGGAAACGGAACACAACAATTAAGTAAATGACTTCATAAAATATAAACCATTGTCCCAATAAATATAATACCATTTTTAGTCGGTTGCTCAGTCGTTGAAAATGTGTTTAAAATTGAATTGTTTAGTTCTTCTTATTTGTTTTTCTTTTTACTTTCTTCAGGTATAACATAAAGTTTTATTTAAAAATTATCTATAACACATTTAACTACCCGGCAGATAACAAGCAAATTTGAATTTACAAACATCAAATGCAAAACCCTGGATCCAACTTTTTGCGTCATTGAATATTGCTTCATAAAACCTATAAATCGAACTTACAAATACGTCTCTGTAAGAGGAAATTTATTGCAACGGAATGTCACTAAAATCAAGGTTTGTATTTTAACAAAAATAATGAAATTTAAAACTAATTTTCAATTTTAGATGAACTTTTCGATTTCTAAACGAGTCAATGGCTATAGACCGTTTTTATATAATATAACAGTCGATTCTTGTCGTTTCCTTAAGAATACCAGCTCTCATCCTATCGCTGAATACTTCTACAGGATTTTAAAGTCGCACTCCAATTTAAATCATACTTGTCCTTACGATGTAAGTTTCTTAGGCTCCCTGAACTATTTTTGATATTTTAAATTGAACAATTTCAGCATGATATCATCATTGAAAAGTTGTCAACCGGATATATAAATTATCAGGTAACGCATATTCTACCATTTCCCGAGGGTGAATATCTTTTGGAGACATACTGGTTTGCTTACGATATTCCCCGGGCCTATGTGGCTTTCTATGGCTCTATTTCTTAAATTGTTCAATATTAAATAAAAACTTATAAGTTGAGGCTTTTGGTGGGAGTTTTAAATATAGGATTTCCTTAGAAAATATATTTTGGAGACCCACTGGATTGCTTACGATATTCCATGCAAACTATCTTAAATTCTTACTGCAATAATTTCTGATCTATAATTATTTCAAGAAGTTTCACTATTCATTTACCTATATTTTACTAATAAAATGAAATATCTGCAATACTTTTATATATGCCAACATTATTAAATATTTGTAAATATATATTTAATTCCATTCAATGTAAATCAATCAATTTGTTCCAGTAAAAAAATAATAATTTACATTTATTTTTCTCCTTTGTATCTCGTATCTTGTATCTTGTTTTTGTAGTCCCTTTGCTGACCTTTACATATCATTGACCCTTTGAAAAGGAGGCCGCCTAGCAGTCGACTGGTAAATGTTGAAGGGGATTTATTGTTCAGCTAATAGATGATGACTGCTAGATATTCGCTTTCAGAGTGCCTACGCAAAATTGTCGAGTAATTTGTGCAAATGGTCACGGCAAAAGAAAAGTGGTTCTCAGATCCATTTCCACAGGCATTTATCACTTTGGCCATTCGGACTTCTTGGCTCCTCGTGTTTCCATTGGTTTTCCCGTCAACGAGTTGATAATGCCATGTCCGTCGAGTTGTACTCACTTTCGATAGGCTGTCAGGTCGGTTAACCTGTTTTATATTCCATGACTCCCCTCAGCTCAAAAAATGTACGAAACAATGATTTCTCCGATGAAAAAATACAGCAAATACAATACAAATCAGGAAGAATCAGAAATCGATACAGAAACGGAAGCGCTGTCAGATAGAGACAACACAAATTCGCAACTCAACTGGAAAGGAATCATAAATAAAATATGCGCGCCAAGCAAACACATTGGGGGCGAACCCTCAAAATCCGCAAACCGGCAATCCCAATCGGAATGGAGGCTGGAGCAGGGAGGCGGCGATGTTTGGCCTGTTGAGGAGAATTCAATTTGATTTATGATAAATACGCCATGATTTATGCCCTTTGCCGCCGCCTTGTGTCCAGAGTCTAAGCCGCCGATACGCATCAGTTCAGCTGGCGACCGCAAAATCATCGCATTTCGTTGCGCGTTTTTCAATTTTCCATTTTGCTAAAACTCTTTGGGGTTTCGCCATGCGAGGATGCCCATCAGCCGTTTGGGAATATCAACTTGAATTGAATGGAGTGAAAACAAACACAACCAGTGGGGGACTCATAAGGTACCTGCTCTGAGATAACTCGTATAAATATTTGATGTGTTATTTATAAATAAACAAATGCAAAATAAATAAAGTTTTAGTAAAGAGCTTCGATATTTGTTTAGGAATAATAAGAATAAGGTAAGGTTTATGTTTGACTAGTCTTTCAAATGCGTATTATACAATATTAAATCCAAAAGCTATATTTTCTTTAAAGAAGTGTAATGAACATCTTAAAAAACTATTCACAAAAACAATCCTTTAAAAGGATATCAACAATTCCATAACTGTTACAAAAACCAGTCCTTGTAACAAGGGGATTTTGGTGTATTCAATTCATTGTCGATGCCATGCGATTCGTTTGGTTTCAATTCGGTTTTTATATATATTTTTTTCGTGCATATAAATTGGCTGCGTCATGAGTTTAAAAATTTTTGCTGCATACTTTTGCGGGTGCTGTGCGTCGGTGTGTGTATTTTGCTTTGGTATTTGCATTTGAGTTTGTGGTCCTGCGTTTGTTTGTTGCTTATTTATTTAGTTGTAAACGTATGCGAAACAAATATGAAGGTAAACTTGTTCGAAGCGCCCCTTCCTCTCCCTCTGCCCCTTTTGGAACACTTGTTTTTGGTTATTTCGCATTTTGCGTGCTTTCACTGACATAAATATGTAAAATGGCCGGGGCTGTCGCTTAGTTTCAGGCCATATTTCTGAATGATAAATGTGTGCGCTGGCAGGCTGGCAAATTGTATTGATAATCGCTGGCAGAACTTTTGGCGCCTTCAAATCGTTTATGGAGCTCACAATTTATGTTCGCATTTATGGGGTATGTGTTATTCCTGCAACAGTTCAAAGTGTTTTTTGCCCCCAGTCTCCATTCTTTAACTATTGGAGAGAGTCACGCACTCGGCAAGCTGAAAGTAAAACAAAAACAAAAATTCAATTAACTTTTGCCTTTGGCGGAAAGTCCCAAAAGAAGGATTCCAAATGGGACATGCAGGCTTATAAATAGGTTAGGTTCGGTGCGTGGAACTAGCTTAAAAAACCCCCTAATCCTACACCCTTATCACATCCTTCATTTCGGCCTAATTAAATGGACATTTCGACAGCTTGACATGTGTGTGCCAAAGGTATAGTGCGTGTGCCTGTGTGTGCGGCTTAATCCCCTTTCCAGGATTTTAATTTAGTTCCAAACTGAGGGTCGCATCAAACTGACAATGTTAATTGAAACGCGGCCAGTGTGAGTGCGATTCGCACGGTTGAAATAAAAACTGAAACTCAAACAACTCGAACTCGCTCGCAAAAAAAAAAAACAGAAAAGCTGACGGCCAATAAAAACACACTTCGGCATTACGTATACGCAACGTGTAACACCCGAGCGCCTGAGATGGTGACAGCGAAAATAAAACTTTATTGCTAATTTATTTGATTAAATTTCACGCCGCCACTGTCGACGCCGGAGAGTTGGTTTTTATTTTTCGTTGTTTTCCTCTGCTGACATTTGCTGACACACAACAACCTTCAGAAAATTCAGACCTGATTCCCTGCCAATTGATAAGAAAAACAGAAAAACAGAAAAACACCATCATCATCATCAGACGGGCCAAGATCAAAGCAGGTGTTTTTGCGCCTCGTTTCGCGACGAGATTTAAATTTTCGGCTCAGCCTGCCGTTGACCTGCCAATTCTAAGCAATTCAATTAGAGTTTGTGCCCTTGCTCCCTTTCAGACAACGCGGCGTATGATTAACATTTGCTGCGGCAGCTCAAAAGTATGCAAAGGAAACCTAAACGTGACGCACTCGCCGTGGAAATGCAAATGTCTCGAGACAATAAATGAAAAATAAATGAATGAAATGCATAAATAAGAAGCATAAAAGCCAAGTGCCAAATGTAAAAACGTATTATCCCACACACACACACGCACCCACACATCCTGCAGACAATTAAAGCAGTCGAAAAAATAGCAAAGACTGTGGGAGTAACTCTCAAAAGGCAGGTGGAATAAGGAAAAGCTAAAACCGTTGCGCGTTTCCGCAACGCTGACATTTCCATTTAAATGCGTTACACACTCGCACTTTGGACTCAAAGGTGCGGGGGCGCGGGGGAAATGGAAAGTGGGAAAGACAGCGGCAGTGAAAGGAATAATGTCCTTAATTTGAATGACGCTTTTTATGCTCTCTCTCAACGTTCATTTGGCTGCCTTTTGCAATTTCCTTGCCAGCCATAAAAAACTTTCACCGAGAAGCGAAAAGTGAGAGTAAACTTTAAGCCAAGCGGCACGTGGTAGTATCCGGCGGGTCTAGTTTCCCGCAGAATTTTCCCCCGGTTAGCCCTCCATGACCAGCCGCACTTTGTGGGCGTGCCACAAATAGCTCCTCTCGAAATTGCGGATCTAATAAAAATATATAAATACAACATGAAGCAAAAATCCAACTAATCACAAAGGGCGGCAAAAACTACACTTAAGTAAATTTATAAAAAGTTTTTAATCGAAAATTAAATATTATTTATGTATAATATTTAAAATTATTGAATTAAAATTGTTCTAATATATTAAAAAATATATATTAATACTTCAAATCAAATTTTAGCTCGTATTTTCATGAGTATTCCTTCAAGTGCACAACTTCGCCCACCATCAAACCGCAAGAAAATAAGCAAAAGGCCATGGCACATCCTGCCACAGCTAATGTCCTGCTCCCTAACGATTTTATCGCTTCGAGTATATAACAAATATCGAGGCAATAAAAAACTGTAACTAAACAGCCAAAGAAAACACAAATTGCAGCGACCATGGCCCGCAGATTGAATTTGCACGCATCGATGCGGGCCATGGCGGTGGCGGAAAAGTGCCGGTCACAAAAGGCCTCGTCAAAATGGCCAACGAATCCTGCAGGCATTAAGGCATTAGTCCTGCTTTTCTCCATGTACTGGTGGGGGGCCATGTGTGCGTGGGCAAATCGAATTGACATAAATTGACGGTATTTATGTCGCTGTAGATGGAAAAGCAGGCCGATTGTCGTCCGGCCAATAATTTAATGCCACCGAATTTGCATAGCCATGCGCAAATCAGGCAAATTAAAGTCAGAAAACACATAAAATACAAAGCCTACTTTTGCGTCTGAGCCAGCTGGATTTCGGAGTCGAAATGGCTTTCGAATTTTATTCAATTTTGTTCGCAGGTGCTCGAATGTCATGCTGAGTTGCCAGTCCGGGGAGCGTTTGGCTTTAATCAGCAACTCAATTAGTCGCACACAAAAATTGCTGAACAATTGCCTGTCAGAATTTGACTTTAAGCGGTTTCTTCGTAGACAATCGTATTGAATTCAATTCTCAAAAGTGGACGATATATGCAGATAATTGAATTGGGCAAAACCAACATAATGGGAAATGTGATTTGCGAGTAGGAAAAGAAACAAGGCTGAAGCATAATTTTTTGGCTCAATTTTCGGGCTTGCAGACGTGACCAATGCAGAGAGGGAAATAATGGAAAAGATTTCGAGCATTAAATAATTTTGCAACTTATCAAAAATTCAATTTAAAATAAGCATCAACGATTGCAAAATATATTCCGCCTTTAAATTTTTAATTAAACTTCTTCTTCAGTCACTTAAAAGCAATCTTTTTTTATAAAAAATATTAAAAATATTAATATATTATTTCAAATATATGTACATATTTTCTCCAAACTTTCTATCCCATTTTCTTCTCCAGTGTAGTGCCGAAATAATGAAATATGACACTCACATATGCATGAGAATGCCTGGCACAAGGACGACACATCTTGTGTATGTCTGCTTGCCTGTCGGTGGAATGAGGGAAATGCCCGGCATCCTCGACAACCAAGTGCCGGGGAAATTCCCCACAAATGCAAATGAAAAAATTCCAATTTAAATGCTGTTTTTCTTGCTCGGACTGAAGCTGAAGCTGGGTTTATTAGCCAACCAATGATCGAAATGAGCTAAGGGGGAAGAGGAGCAAGGAATAAAAGCAGTTAAAGGATGATAATCAACCGGTCAATTAATCTCCATGAATGGAAGATGCATTAGCGGGATGAAAGTGTGTTCAAAGACCATCATAATCAATATTAATTAAGTGACCTTTCCAGCGAGCAGTTTGCCTTAATTAAAAGATTGCCAAGGGGCGACAGGGAGGGAAAACTAAACTGAAAACAAATTGAAATTGCTGGCTACACACAATTCAATTCGAATCCAATAAATTGTCATTTATGTTTGCCTGCCAATGCAACATGCAAATGGAAAATGCGTATACGACGTGTTGGCCCAGAAAGCAGAAGCAAAGAGCCCGAGCAAAACCTGACTGCCAAGTGACAAATTGGACTTTGGCTTCAAGCTTGCCATTCCCATTCCCATCTCCATTCCCATTCCATCTGTAAAATTTGATTACCTTGCGGTCGAGTCTCAATGTTTGCCCAAAGGCTTCGACTATGGACTGAAATCCAGGTGAAATCTGCCGTAGACCTTCGGTCAGTGCAGCTTGCGCTTTTGCAGCATTGTGCAAATAATAAAAGGACACCCGAATTGCATTCATGGGACCTATTTCAATATTTACTTAACTTTCCTTGAAACTAGAACTAGAACCTTTCGTATTTAATTAGTTTTGTAACGAAAAGCCCAGACCTAACTAAATATTTACAAAAATCAAGCCCGACGAAGACCAAAAACCAAAACTTTCCCTCAGATCCCCAAAGGTTTGTGCCTTCCCTTTTTCTGAACACATGTCCAACTTGTAGTTAATTAAGTATACGCACTGAGGCCTACACAATTTAGCATTCAGTTTCTGCTGACTTTGCATAATTTCCCAGCCGCTCCACTTTTTTGCCTTTTCGCTTTCATTTTCGGTCTGCAAATGGAGCTCTGGTCGTCTGGTAAATATTTCAAGTTAAATATGGCCAAAGTACTTGTCCGCTTGCCCCATATATGCAAATTACATTCAAAAGGAATTTCGTATATGTACGTAGAGGGGGACGCCAGAAGTTTTCCTATTTAAATATGCGCCGCATCCGTTTAGAAGCTTGTTTTTTTAACTTAATTGGAATTCTAATTTATTTAAACATGTGTGAAGTTATCTTAAGTGAAGTGAAAGGGAAGAGCTGAACTAAATGAATGGTTGGCTTCAAAAGCTGTTTATTAAAATAAAAGAAAGAGCAGGATGATACTAGGAATAAAGCAATGAAAGCAACATAAATAAAATTAGCCCTTGGAAAAGTTTGTTATTTATTTAAAAATATGTCTTAATTATCTGAATGCCTTTGTATTGGACTCACAGCAATGCTTGTCAGACGTCTTTTGTTTAATCCTTTTATGACAACAATAGAAAAAGTTTAACGCAGTCAGCGAGTGCTTTTTTTCACTCTCTATTTATAAACAATCATTTCAACTTTTCTTTTATTTAAATATAAATATCAGGGATTTTCCCTGATACAAAAGGAAGCGGATACTCTTTGATAGCATAAATAAAATGAAACTCTTCTCCACATTAATTTATTGGTAAATATATTAACATAATTGAATGCCTAGTTTTAATAAAAACCCTTTCAATAATTAATGAATGCCTTTAAAATGTTTGAGCCAAATGTTGATGGAAAATTTCAACGCAAAAAAAAAAAATCATCCAACTGGCGAGCGAAAACTTTTCAATTTCGAGGGGGCAGCTGCTGTCAGTGGAAAGTCGAATAACTCTATAAGTTGAGAACAAAACGAAACAAATGCTCTAATTAATCTTGAAAGTATTTATAACTTTTGTTTCGGTCTTGTGTTTTTCGGTTCTACAATTTCAAACAATTGTAAATAATTAATGCACCATTATACTCAATTACCGAAAAGCCTGCATATAAAATCCCCCAAGGAGCGGAGAGCCGAAAGTCAAAAGTTTCACAAGTTGCAGCTGGTGGAGGGAACTTTTTTGGTTGAAAAGTAGAAAGGGTCACGGGTCACGCAGAATAGAAACTAAACTCGGTTGGAATTTAAACAGTTCCCCTCCGTCCTGCGGTCGGTTGAGGCATTAAAGTTGCATTAGAGACACGTCCATATTTTAGAGTTCTCAGTCGAACTTTCAAGAGTTGTTTGCAGAGTGGAGTCGAGAGCATAACATGAAATGGAGAGGGTTTACCTGTAGTTCTTTTTTCTTACTTTACACTTTCAGAAGTTTAAGAAGTGTGTTTAAACAATATGTTTTGTATAAAATAAAATACAAAATTTAAGAGAATCTCCAAACAAATATTTTCTTTCCCTTTTTGATGTAAATCCTTGAAGCTTCACCAAATTAGCTGTAATAATAATGCAATAATCCGCAAGGACACCCACATTTCTTACCCGACGGCTAACTTCCTTTCTTGATTTTCCATTTCGCTTTGCACTAAACTTTTTAAGATGAAATATTCGCAGGGAAAAGACAAAATGCAAATGCTTTAAGTCACAATTTGGTGTGGCAGTGAGGGCGGGCAATCAACTACAATTTGCATTATTGCAGCTTGGCAACCGGAGCTCAACCCACGCGAATACCGCCAACGGAGCTGCCCTCAAGCCCCAAAAGCAAACCACAAGCTGCAACATCAGCAGCAACACCAACAATTGTAACAAAAGAAGCTAAAACAAGTGCAGCCATACAGGGCAAACTCAAAGAAGTTGACTGGATTTCCTTTAAAAATAAAATAAAAAAAATTTTAAAGAGATTTTGTAATACTTTAATATATTTTTCGAATATGGTTTCTGAAATAAAATGAAATCCTTGCAATTATCATTAATTCACTGTACCAAAACTATACTGTTTTTAAGAGGAAGATGTGGGGGCGACGACAACTATGCTACTCATTCCCGGCGACATTGTATAAACAACAATTTTAGCGGATATTAAAAACAATGTTGCTGCCTCTCGGGGCTCTTCCAGCTGCTGGGGGGGGTGAAAAGAGGAAATATGGAGGGAAAAAGGGAACTGTGGAAATGGGGAAAAGCGAAAAGGCGCGGGGACAATGGCAAAGTAAGGTGGCGAGATGGCAGCTCCCCCTGACTTTTCCGTGGAAAACGTCAAATTTCAAGTCGTGTTTTGTCATTTTCCATTCAACTGTCGTTGGCCGTTTTGTTTAGTTTTTGTTTCGTTTTGTTTGGCGCAATCTCCTCGACTGTTTTGTGGCCCAGTTCTCGGCGGTATTGGCCCTGATATCATTGTGTTCTTGGATTGTGTTCCATTGAACGGCGGCCGGATATCCGCTTGTCGCACTTTAACATCAGCAGTCTGTCCCCCGAATTGTAAACTGCGGAAGTGCCCACTGACTTGGTCTTTCATTTGGGGCTTAATTAAGCCTTTGAAGCCTTGGCCAGGCCCCAATTTGCAATGCCAATCCTCCATTCGAGTTGATTAAAATTTCATTTGCACAACATTTCACTAATGCGTGAGAGGAAGAAGTGCTGGAAAAAGTTTCACAGCTCGATTGAGTGGATTTCAGCTTGTCTGCTGTTCATTTGATTGAGTTTTGAGTCTTTGCTTGATTGAATAGTACAATATTTTACTAGTATAATTATTTATATTTATGGAAAATAAATTTCTACAAAAAAATGCAGCCAATATTTTGATGTGTTAAGCAGAGCAGAAATTAATATGAATTTGCCTACCTAAATGTCTGTTGTATCCAGAAAATACTCACTAATTAACCCCTTTGATTATTTTTAGTTAAACCCCTTTTACGTTTCACTCCATCTATTCAACTTGATGTTGTCAATTAGGTGTGAATGGACTAGCAACACCATCAGTAGTCCCATCAAATCAATTGCCCAGCTTGTTAATTAAGTACATTTAATTGAAATTTAAATGACTAGAGGTCCCTTAGAGCCAGCAGAGATTTGTCTAAATTTGGCAGGGCATTTGGCGCAATTATCTGGCAATGGCATCGCATCGCATCGCAGAGGTTTCAGGTGTTTTTTGCCGGTCTAATTGGCACGTGTTTTGCGTGTCTGCGCCCTTCGGTTATCTCAGCTAATCAGAGGCCAAGAATCAGCCTTTGTTCGGTGTCAGTGACATGGGCCAAAGTCAAGCCAAGTCACACAGGTCCAAGTCAAATCGAACATTGGCCAAACATTTGTCTATCATTAACTGTTTGGCAATTTGCGCCACTTGCCATATAAAGGCCATTGCCGGGGCTGTCACACGCGCGAACCTTATGCGCTTTTGAGTGTGTGCTTGCTGTGGGCTTAATCAAGTTACGACCAAAACAAAAGCACATATAAATTATTTAATTAATCCTTTGGGTGTGCGATAGAGTGTGTGCCAAAGTGCCCAAGTGTGCGTGCGGGCAATCAATGTCATAAACGCACACCCACCTCCAAAGCAGGTGTGAAACCCTCTGCCTTTCCACCTTGATTGTGATTTCCAATTAATTTTTGTTGCTGCCTGAGAAAAATATGTTGCCTACTTTCATGGGTTCGATGGCACAAGATGCTTGTGTGTGGGAAAACTCGGTAGTTTGTGGAGGGTTAACTGAGAAAAGAGCTTGGGGTTAAGCACATCACTTGGTGAGGGGGCTTGGGAAATAGGGAAAATATTGTGTAGGGTTTGAATTGGTTAAGGCAGGGTTAATGAGGCGATGACACTTAGATGCTTAAAATGCCATTGACTGAATGAATAAGCTGCCATCGATTAACCAATTGTGAGTCCTGGAATTAAGTTATTTAGGGTTCCAACAGATGTTAACAGATTTCCTGTACTTAATTTTCGGAGCTAGAAAAAATCGTAGAAATAAAGTAAGTGAGAAGGAAATTACGTTATAAATTATTTCTCATACAAAATAAAATTTAAAAACATTGAAACAACCCAGAGACAGATTGCTGAAAGCTTGATTATAATCAGAGAAATAATTTTTCATATAAACTCGAAAATGTTATTTTAAAATCCCAACTTTGTCAACTTCAAATATGTATAACCTTGCTAAATGGTTCATTGCGAAGAGATAAAGCCAAGAGCACACCTGGTCCTGGTTTCTCCAACCACTTGAGACACTCAGGGATATCCTGGATATTCATACCCATAAATATTCATTGCCTAGCCAACGGCCTGGGCTTAAATTCGAAACCAAATTGGACAAAGATGCTTCTGGTAAGGAACTCCTGTTCGGTGGCATATCATTGTCTCCCCCGGAAAATCCAACAAACCGGTTGCAACAATACATCTGCAGACAATCCAAGTTCATGCCGACACGCACTAAATCTTTGCTTTCATGTTTGCGTTTTTGTTTGAAACGGACGAAGGAAAAACTAAACCCTTGCCGGGCCAACTTTTCCCCACATACAGACACGAGCCCTACTGGAAAATAGGAGCCCATAAACCCATATAGTGGTGAGCAGAGGGAAAAATTTAAGGCAGAAATTAAATAACATATTTAATATTATAAACTTAACCATTTGAAATTTCTTAATAAATCTATGATATATATTTTCAATTTTTATGAAACTAAATAAAATCAAGAAATAAAGAATATAATTCTCTTCTTAAATCTTTATCTCAGTGTACTTACAGAACCCAAAAACCTATATTGTAGTGGATATAAATCCCTGCCACATGCCTTTATGCAAAGTTTGGATTAAGTTTTTGGCGAGCAAGGAGTAAAAGCGAGGTCGCCGGCAAGGTCCTGTGTGTGCGTGTGTGTCGCCCAAGGACCGAGGACCGATGGCAGCAAGGACCAAGGACCGGCTGCTTCTGCATGACTGCCCAAATTTGTAAACAATCAGAAAATGTGTCAACTTATTTTTTGCCAAAACGGCCGAGAGGAAGAGAGAGAGAGGCTTTGAACAACAATGGCAACACAATCTGATGCCTGATGCCTTAAGTAAATACATAGTTTGGAATTTGTTTTGTGCGTTTTAGGCATTGTTGTTGTTGGGAAATTCTCCCTCAGTTCAGTTGGAAAATTCAGTTAAGCCGCTTACCGAAATTCGAGCTAACAATAATAGCATCATAATAGGAAGCGATTTCAACTTTTAAACGCTAAACGTATTTAAATTGCACAAGCACAACAAGTTGGCCGAATTTGCATAAGTTCGATGGCTTTATCCTTTATCGAAAGGAGCCAAGGCATGGTGAAATTGGCCTGGTCAAGCGTAAAATAAAGTCCTGATGCTGCTGCTGCTGCTGCACATGCAGGCAATTGATATTGATCCCATCGGCAGGACAATTGTCAGGCGAATAAATTGGATTTTGTATTCTTTGACAATACGATTTGTCTTCGGTTGGCTAACATTTAATTTAGCCCCAAATGTCTGTAAAGTTGTTGCCAGACAAAGGCTTTCCGCTGACATGACTCCCTGGGAGATTGGCCCATCTATCGACGAGCAGACGAGCAAACAATTAGTAAGCCAACACCAGACACACGTCGGCCACAAGCGCAGAGAGCGTCAGCCATCACTATCCCATTTCAAAGCCATTCAAATCAATCGATTGCAACACTTTTACAGCGACCGCAAATAACCGAATCGAAATCGAGACAGACACAACAATAGCGAAAATTATCGCGGGGAATCATATCTGTTTTTCCATCTGCATTTCTCTTCCCTCAGAAAAAAAAGGACTCTTTAAAGAGCGGTATTTTGGTATGTGAAAATATCCTTAAGGTTCATGGGGAAGAAATCAATAGATAAATGAAATTTAAATCATTATTAGTTCTTCAAAAATATTTACAAACTAATCAGAGTCTTTTCTATATGTTTTCAGGGAAAATAAATATAGATTCAATTAATTTAATCAATTTATTACATGTTTGCCTTGGTTTCAAAAGGAATCTCTTTAATATTACAAATAAAATAACAATTATTTTATACCTTCTAACCAAACGCTTTAGTTTCCCATATAAATTAACCTACAACGAGTAAATCTATTACCCACCTGGCAAAACTTTTCTCCTGCAATTCAAATGTGGCCTGCACTTAATCCTATGTGATTTCGATTACCTTGCAGTAAACCTAAATTCTGAACTAAGTTTAAGCTCATTTTATGGCCAACACTATTTGGAATGGCTTCGTCTGCCGACTAAACTTTTGCAAATTTCCAAAAAGTTACGTCTACTTCATGATATTGCATTCGCATAAACTTGAAGCTCCTGAAACGGATGCTGGGGCTATAAATATACTTCCAAATGTGTAAAGTTGCTCCACTCCAAAAGGCAAACAGACTGGAGGATGAGGAAGGGAGTGGGGTTTCTGGTTTTGGGGTTTGGCAAATATGTTTGTCATTGTTAGAAGCAGCATTGCGGCAAGCGATACCGTTGTACTCGCATCAGGAGCACGTGTGTGTGTCGGGACTTGGCCCCCTGTCCCAGTCGCATCCGCATCCACAAAGGATACCCTCGAACAGGACCAAATTTCCCCAGTGACTGACGGACAAATTTAACATTTTGTGTCAAAATGCCGCTGCCAGGAGTCGCAGGAGCCGCATCAGCAGCAATAACAGGACACATTCAATTGCGGCAACCGCAATACAGACACTCAATGGGTTAGGGTTTCCACGTAGATGGCGGGAAATGCCCTGCTCCCTCACGAAATATTTGTACCTCTTGTGTGGGGGAGAAGTCGGGTATAAAGGAATTTATAAGAAGAGATTTTCAGATAAATTTACAGATATTTTTTAAGTATTTAAATTCAATAATAAACAAATATTTCCAGTTAATTTCCTTGAGTTTTCATACCTACAGAGATCCTATAAAATTTAGAAAAAATAAATACTTCTTTTACTATTTTTGATAGTTTAAAAATTGTAATACTTACCATATTTATGGGTACATCTTAGTCGCCAGACTCAAGCTAAGAATATCCCAGAAATTTTGCATATATTGGGAAACAATAAATTTTACAGTAACAGCGGAGCAGTGTGGGTGTCACTCGATTTGCGTGTTTGCTGGTGTGTGTGCACGTCCGACAGGAGCTGACCTTCGACCCAAAAGGGGAAAGGGTAAAGCGGAGGCAAAATCCAAAGACAAAAGACCCCAAATCGCCAGACTGTGACAGCTGCGAGGCATGGATAACTTAAATGGGTTAAAAGGATATGCTTGTGGATCAGGCTCCATGGGATGACTGTCTCCAGCTACCGTTTTCATAAATAAAAAAAAAAAACAAGAAAAGTGTAAAAAAAAGGACGTCAAAAGAAGCGCAGAAAGGAAAAGCTTATTAAACGCATGAGTTGCCGAAATTGAATTTTTCCTACAACTATGCCAAAATCAGAATTGAATACTTTACCCGCTCCGTGGAAAACTGAATCCTGGGGGATTTTGTGGAAATAACTTCAAATGTCGACTTTGGAAAACAATTTACAATTATAATGGTAATCAATTTTGCATTTCTCTTTTTTTACTTTTCCGCTTTTCCACGTTCCCCTTCCGTCCCTTTTGCCATGCAAATTGTTTCCTTCATCAGGCAAAAAGTAATGCCCAAGTATTTTAATGCGCCAACGAGAACAGAGAAAAGCGAAAAGGGAAAACAACATTAGTGACTTGGCAGCAAAAAAAGAAAAGTTTATCCTCGACTAGCTCTCGCTTTCCACGGATATACGGAACAATTTTTTCATTAAAAAGCAAACGCAAACTTTCGGCGCAAACAATTTTAATAAACATTCACCAAAAAATTTAATTATATGCATGGGCATTCTCATGATCGCAGGAAATAGAGCCATCCAGCGAGGCGCCAAAGTAAACATGGTCAGATGCAAAGTCAAAGATATCCCAACACCCACGAAAAAAACACACACTGATAAAGCCTCAGCCGCAAGTCCACTGAGAATAAAGTTTAAGGGATATATATTTATTTATAGTTAATAAAAATAAAGGTTATAAATATAAATTAATTGTTCAACGGTTCTCAACTAATTTGGTATCCTTTGAGCAAGAGCCTAAAAGCAGGCTTTGTTTTATTATCTGAAATCTGAAGTTGATATTTATTTTTTTGTAAAAATTTTATAAATATTTTAAAACATATCCTTTAAAAACCTTTTTTGATATATTATTTTTTATCAGTGCCCTCACAGCGGGTGTTGGCCAACAGGAAGCGACCTTAACCCGGCTGCTAAGCTGAAATTTAATATTGGAAGGCAATGAGCCAGCGCGCAATAAAAGCCAAAACCCCAATGGGATTGGGATTGCGGAGTGGCAATGGGAGCGCTGGGTCAAAAGGGCGGGATGGGGGGAGTACTATCGGGGTTATTGGGGACTGGGAATGGGGGCATCGGCCTCTCATGTGCCGCATGGTAATGAAGACCCCTCACTCCCACCAAGCCACCTACATACTACATACTAGTCTATTTCAGTGCCTCGTTGTAGCAGCCAATAAAGTATTGTTGTAGCCAAGATACAACACTGAAAAATAAAACACTGAAAACTAAATAAATAAATAATATTTTATACAGCAGTTTTTATGTTTAAACTATTTAAATTTTAATTTTTCAAAGCTTCAAAAAATATTATTATATTTTAATTATATTTATTCAAGTGCATGACTATTGTAGCGGCTCTTGGGCTGTCTCTCCATTAGTCGACGAGTCGATCGACAGGCACTCGGGGGTTTATGGAAAGGAAAGGCACTGGCGATGGCGTCGGTAAGCGTTCAGCTCTGTTCTGGGCTTTGTTACATAATAGGTGAAGTTTTATTGTCGAAAGCTATTAAACTTTTCCCATCAAAAGTGTACGACGCTGGCACATGGAAAAGGTGTAGAGCATTAAAGTTGCGCCAGTCGGAAAAGTGGAAAAAGCACCAGAACTTTGGGTAGTTTGGGGCAGCAGAGTATGATGATGCGGTGATAATGGGGGATGGGGGATTTAAAATAAAGCAAACAAACAATCGAACCAAAAACTTCTTGATTGGTGTTGATTAATTTCATAATTAATGCGGGATTTTATACCCCAAGGCATGTCAATTATTATTATTATTATCTGAGAAAACCTTATGCTGATTGCAAGTGTATTTAAAGAGAAGGAAGGGGGAAGATATTTACATAGAGACATAATTATTATTGTAAATTAATACATTTTGCCAGGCTTAGTTCAATGGTTTCTATTTATTTCAAAATGATAAAGAATTAATAACTTGATAAATAAATATTAATTTAACTGGGAAATCAATCTTTGGGATTATTTGACTTACTGGCTTTAAATAGTTTATTTCTGATTGACTTAAAGTCTAATAAAATTAGTCGAGCAAAGATGTTCTCTAATAAATTTGCGGCATCATTGCATGACAATAATATTTTAGCCACAATGCTCGGTGGCAGACCTTAACCCAAGGGACTGAAAAACAATTGACTCTTGCGTATGCTTTTCCTTGGCTTGCTTGTTTTTTCGATTCTGTAGCCGATTGTTGGCATTCCACTCCATCTCCGATTTGTTTTCTTTTTTTTTTTGCCTTCCTGCAACTCGGGGCACGCATTGCGCATAAAATCGCTGCCACAGAGGGATCGGAATCGGTATCCGGATCCGAAAAAGGGGGTTTTTCCTTCTTTTTTTTATATTTTTTTTTTTTGGGAGGGCTAGAGGCTCCCACAAGAAGCTCCACTTCATTTGGGGCAGCGCACTCGCTACGGGTGCGGTTGATGTCTACATTTTCAGCATGTTGGTTAAGCACTCCGGCAAGTTTTGCTTGTTTTTCCTCTTTTCCCTGTTTTCCGGTTGCAGGGCTTTCGCCATTATTTTGTGCCCGCTGAAATTGAAAAAGTTTATGAGCAATTTTAAAAGTGAGTTTCCGACTTCTGCGGACGACCCACGGCTGTAGATTGGGTTAATTCGGATTTTGTTTCGAATGGTGCTAATGAATTGGCTCGTTTGCACTTGCGGTTGCAACGCCCCGCCCCCAGCACACACGCCACCCCCAATCAGGGCACTTGAAATGCAATTAATCAGAGCACTAAGATGGCTGGGAAAAGGAAAAGTTTTTTGGCCAAAACGATAAAATAGGGCCAACCGCAGAGAAAACTCATGGCTCACTAGTATTTGCATTTTGAATATATGTATAGAGAAAGGTGGTTCGAAGATTTATTGTATATAAAATATAAAATATAAAATATAGAGTATAAATTTAAATTGTGAACCCTTTAATTTTTAGATTAACAATTTAAAAACTTAGGAAAACGTGGGAAATTAATATATTCCAATATGTTTTGTTGAGGAAACTTTGTATAAATTATTTTCAAATTTGTTTTTAAAAGAGATGCCTAATCATTATTAATATTTATATATTTCCCAGACATTTTCTTATATATTTTAAATACTAATTTAAACCCCTATTTTTTGCAAAACATTTAAAATAGTTTATGACAATTAAAGTCCAGTTTCCTAATTGTATCTTGTATTTCTAAATGTATCTTGCTTACTCCCTAATGTACAATGTGTAAAAACAAGCTGAATCCGTGTTTTTAAAGCCACAAACACAGACATACACACATGAGCAGAAGTTGAAGAAGAAGTAATGCTGATGCAATAACATGCAACTTTGACACCCCGGCAAGGGCCAAGGGGCCTGTGTTTGTGTGAGCTACATGCACTTAACGTTGATTTGTGCATCGACCGAAGGACCTCAAGCCGGCTCAGAGCCACTTGGATGCCCAGATGCCCTCTGACTCCCGATGCACTTCACAGGACCAGCCAGGAGCCCCGCCCGCCTTACCCACTCCAGGCCCCACTTCAGCTTACTTCAGCTGAGCTGGGGCTAAGTTTCATTTGCAATTTTCATCTGCAGCTGTTACACGAGTGCCGGGCAAACAAGCCAAAAAACACAGCTCAACATCTCCGGGAGACAGGGCCAAAATGGAATTGAAAAAGCAAGCTCAATTCGTAATTGAAATGCCAAGAGACTCTCATACTCTGACCAATATTTATGATATTTATGAGAGATTGAAAACAAGTATGAGAAATATCAGTGAGATGGGTAATTGAAGAGAATTTTATAGGCTTTAAAGATATCAATTTATTCATGAAATAATATTGAACTAAACTCTTTAGTTTTGTTTTGTATTACAAGAAATGCTTTACTTAATTAACGCAAATTTCCTAATAAATATTTTCATTATATTTTAAAGTTAAAATTATATTTATTTTGTATTTAACATTCTGCCATAATAAATATATTCTTAGAAAGAGTAAAACCTAAAGCATCTCACTGCCAACAATTTGTTGTCTTCGAGATGCAATAACGTTTGTCAGACAAACCGCAGCTGCCGGGCAGCCCATCTGTCCGTATCTTCGCTACCACCTGGCAAATGCAATTTGAATTAATAAATAAATATGATTTGCAAACTAATAGAAGACGCGAGACACACTCACACACCACACCGGCGAGAGGGGAAGACTATTAAATTTGTCCGAGCCAAGAAGTTGAAATGGAATTAATGCAACGCGCTATTAAATTATTTTTAATTGGACCCCCCGCAAGCGGGGCTCAGTGGGAAATCGAATCAAAACGTTGAGGGCCACTCAGGAGCCGACATTTCCGACCAAAAACCCCAAGGCCAAAACCTCGTAATTACTCGATATTTGCTCTTGTGGCCGTCTTTATGGTACATTAAGTACGGGACCAAGGGCCAAAGGGATCTCGTCCTTGACAGCTGGCAACTGCTACAATATGCTGTCCACAACTTCATTTGTCCAATGTCCGAGATGTCCAAGTAGTTGAACTTGAGCGATGGGGTAATTATGACAACCGCAAACATTAGATTGGCGACTCCCGGGACATTTTCTCAATGCTGGCAATGAATGCGGTCCTAATGGTTAATTAATTGATGTGTTGACAGTTCAAAAACCGCAAGAATTCCCAAAAGAGAGCGGTCATTACGTTTGAGCCTCATTTAATTGAACATAAACGGAGGCTGTGTAAGGAAACAGGATTTAATTAGAATTCTTGATAGGAACCGAACAAATCATAACTATTCTTCCTAAAGGAAATTTCCTGAAGTTATTAAAAAAAAAAAAAAATTAATTTCCAAAGTTTGTAGACTTCAAGAATTTGTTTTATCATTTAATCTACAGCTTAACGCTATAAATCATAACCAAAAGGAACTTAGGCACCTGCGCAGCTAGCGGAAAAAATATTCCCTGAGATGGAAAGCAATAAAAAATTATATTGCCTGTCAGGAAAAGCCAAGGACGGTCATCGAAATCAATTAAATGCATTTTTCAAAGTCTCATCTCATTTCAGCTTGCTTCATTTCCTTTATCTTTTCATACATATAATTTTCTGACTTTTTCTCGTTTACCTAAGCTTTAAGTTGTTATAATTTATGGCGTCTATAATTGCAGCAATTTGTGCGCGGGGTGCCAGGTAGGCACGCCTACTTTCCGCCCACTTAGACGTGCTCGTATTTGAGCGAGGACTTATGTACAACATGCTACATATGACCTGTACACTACAAAAAATTTCATTAGAAGTAAACAACTTGAGGACAACAACTTCAGAAGTTTATACAGATTGTTTGAACATATCCTTATTATTATTTATGGATTGAAAGCTGCCTCAATAAGTATGTAAAAAATACTTAAAATTTTCTTCTTTTTTTACTGTAGTCTTTTTAAGGATCTTCTTTATTTCCGAAAATTGATCAATTTTTTTTTTTTGGTGTATCTTTGTGTGTCCTGAAATTACTTTCATCGCCTTCGTCTATTTTTCTCGTCTAGGTTGCAGGCAAAATGTCAGCTTCGTTCAGGACCCCCACCACCCTTTGGCTGCCTCGCTTTCTGTGGTCCCTGGGCTGCTGCTTGATTGCACTTTTAATTAACTTTTTTTGCGAGCAGCCAAACCAAAGGATACTGGGATCCTGGCTCCTGTTTCAGCTGCTGCCAATTGCCGGCAGTTTGCGCTTTTTACTTTCCGCCTCGTCATTAACAAAGGCAAACAAGTCGCGCATGAGGCCATAAATAATTGAATCGCCCCTCGCCGCACCTCCCCACCGCCCCTTCCCCACCCTCATAAGCCATGGCAAAATTATTTGCAGACAATTTAAGCCAGATCCAGAGCTTCCCAGAGAGCCATAATTCCACCCGCCGGCCAATATGTTAATTCAATTCGCCGCCTCATTGTAATCAGCAGCAGCAGCAGCCGCGAATCCGGGGAAAAATCAAACTGTGAGTCCCGCAAATGTTTACGGTTTTTCCCCATTTTTCCATCTCCATTTCCATCTCGCTGGGGTTCGCCCCAACCAGGTGAGCATTTGGCAGTGCAGGCACGCGTAATGTTATGATTGGAAAATGAAAATCATTTACGTGAGCAACCAATTTGCAGCTCATATAAAGCAAATCTAGCGTCGGGCGTTGCATTGCCCCCAGAAATCGGAGGCAGGGCAGGGATACCCACGAGTTTGCGGGGTTATCGTGTGTGCAAATTAATGCGGCCAACGTGATGAGCATAACGAGTGATCCCAAATCATTGATAGACAGCCTGGGGGTCCAAAAAAGCGGTCAAAGTGGGTGCCAAAATGAGATAAACGTTGGCTGGAGTGGATTCTACATTTTACTTCAATTGTTTAACTGCCAAAAAGGAAGACAAACATTTAAGTAAGTTTATAAATAGATTAAAAAGGTTTTATATAATTCATATATAAATTTCTGAAGAAATAAATTGGTAAAGAATAAATTAAATTACAAAAAGACATGCAAAGTATTAAACTTAAAAAAATGTCTATACTAAAATTCATAAATTCACATACGTAAATCAGGCGGCACTATTTTCATAACTACTGATGCATTACAAATATATAATTAATGTTATTGAATACATATACTAGCTATGTGCTTAAGCTATTTTTAATTACTTTAAACTTTAGTTGATTTAACAATATTTCGAGTTTTTACCTATAGTAATTAGTTGTTTTTAGAATATTAAAGCTTGAAGATGCGCCTAAAGCCTGCTTGTATTTTTTATACAATTTTATTGATAAATCTATTTTTCAAGGTAATTCCAATAAATATATATTTATTATGTCTTAAATATATACAATTTTATTTCAAAATTCAGGCCGAGTCACGATTTGTGTTCACAAACTTGGTTTGCAATACTTTGGATAAGAAATTCGGCGAATTTGAATACTGCCACCTAAAATCAGTTAATCGGAGCTATAAATATGTTTCCGGGAAATTAAAACTATATAAGCTGCCATTGACAAAACTGATGGTATTTATAAAACTTAAAAAAAATCATTAAAGTAGTTTAAAATGGTTTCCCAATATTAGGTTAATGTGGCCCTGTTGAAACGTTCCAATGGATACAAACCATTTCTCTACAATATAACATTTGATGCCTGCGCATTATTGAAAAAAAGGACATTTAATCCTATTGGCCAATTTATACATGACACTCAAACCCGTTACACAAATCTCAATCAATCATGCCCAATCACAGTAAGTTTATTTAACTATTTATATAATTAAAATCGAACAAAGTATTTTAAAGCACGACATAGCCTTGGAAAAGCTGCCAATCGACTATGTGGACAAGGGACTTTCTAAAATTCTACCTTTTCCGGAGGGTGACTACCTTGGCAGGATATATTATTTAAACTCAGAACATCGTGCAGCCCTGGCTGAGATTTATGGATCTCTAACTTAAAGTATTCAAACATAAATAAATCATGTTTACTGAATGTAAGGTTATGTGTTCATTTAAGCCCCTATTTTATTCATAATCTAACTTAATTCTTTTTTGGCAGGACATTATCTTGGATAAGCTTTCCGTCGATTATGAGAACTACAAGATTTCAAAAACTTATCCTTTTCGCAGCATACATTTTTGTATAAACATTTCATCATATAAAAAAGAGTTTGTTTATTTTCTACCTCATTTATTTTGAAACCAATACAACATTATTCTTCGATTCTATTTTTGGTTTAGTTCTGTTTAATACATTTTTCTATCATTAAATTTTAATAGCTGCGTTCTTAATGTTGTCAAATGTTATATTACTGTTTCCAGAACTAATTGATATTTTAAAATATATAATTATGATTCATTGTAAATTGTAATTTATTTATTTGTACCCCGCAGCTGCCAATAACCAGCATTTTGGCACTTAAAAGGATATAGAATCAACAACATAGAAGGATATTTATTGAATTATCATAGAGTATATTTGAGAATCTTATTAACATTTAGTTTTTTCAACTTTTAAACTAAAATTTAATGAGAGGGGATTTTTATTGATAATTTTATATAGATCACTACTGTATAATTGTGAGTCATTAAGCATTGTTATTGAAATTGTGCCTAAGCATGCGAAACTAAATCAAATGCTAATCCAAAAAGCAATGTAAATGGAATAGTATTCAATAAAGTGTTGTTTAAAGATGTGTCTAAAACCCATATGGCTCTGTCATCTGCTTATCATATTTTATTTTGTTTTAAAGGTATTTATGTTCTCATTTTAAAATAACAATAAATATTTTAGACTCTTTTAATGCCAATAAGTTGTAGTAAAGTGTTGATTGGAAGTATCTATAACTGAAATAATAATTATAAAAATGACTGGGCATTTGTAAATCTATTTATAATTATCTTTAACTCATTAAACGTAAACTATGTAAGTTTTTATCATACATTCATAAATCTAGTTTTAAAATGTGCCCCTTTCGCTGTGAGTTAAAATTTGTCCATGATTGAAAATAATGTTTGTTAATATGTATAAATTATTTTCTTAACAATATTATACATTATATAATATTTTTAAACTGCAGACCGAGTCCCGCTGGGAGTTCACCAACTTTGTTTGCACATCCTACGATAAAGAGTTTGGAGAATTTGATTATTACTACTTGAAATCGATCAATCGTAGCTATAAATATATTTCTGGAAAGTTCGATGTCCATCAACTACCAGTAACCAAAATGAAGGTGAGTCAACGAAAGTATTATATCAATTAATTATGACATTTATTTCCTAACAAAGGCGAACATTGCACTATGGAAACGATTTAATGGTTACAAGCCATTTCTATATAACATTACATTCGACACCTGTACGTTCTTACGAAATCCAAAATCGAACCCTGTAGCTAACTTCATTTATGGCACTATACGTGATTATACCAATTTAAACCACACATGCCCCTTACATGTAAGTTCATGAAATGCTTTTTTATACCCTTGCAGGGTATATTAGTTTCAGTCAAAAGTTTGCAACTCAGTGAAGGAGGCATCTCCGACCCTCTAAAGTATATATATTCTTGATCAAGATCAACAGCCGAGTCGATCTAGCCATGTCCGTCTGTCCGTCTGTCCGTTTCTACGCAAACTAGTCCCTCAGTTTTAAAGCTATCTGAATGAAACGTTGCAGTAGAAGCCTAACTCTCTCTCTATACTCTCACTCGTACATATGTCGGAACGGGCCGGATCGGACGACTATATCATATAGCTGCAATAGGAACAATCGGAAAAATCTACGAAAAAAAATTATAACTTTGTCAGTTTTCAACCAATTTTCACCAAATTTGATATTTGCCCATTTAGTATTATTTCCGAATTTCGGTTTTAATTTCATGAAAATCGGCAGACTATATCCTATAGCTTCCATAGGAACGATCAGGAAAATAAAAGAAAAAACCATAACTTTGTGAGATTTCAACATATTTTCACCAAATTTGATATTTAGCCATATTTTAGTATTTCTGAATTTTGATTTTAATTTCATGAAAATCGGCTGACTATATCCTATAGCTTCCATAGGAACAATCAGGAAAATAAAAAAAACCATAGCTTAGCCGTGTTTCAAACCATTGCCATCAAATTTGAGATTTGGCAACAAATTATTATTTCAGAATTTCGTTTTTAATTTTTTTGTTTAAACTCTGCAAGGGTATACAAACTTCGGTGAGCCGAAGTTAGCTTCCTTTTTTGTTATATTTAAATATAGTTAATTTAAAGTTGCCTTTTTTCAGCATGGAATCATCTTGGACAAGCTTTCCGTTGACTTTGTGAATGATCGTTTTACAAGGGTTCTTCCTTTTCCTACAGGCGATTACATTATTAAAATTCACTGGCTAATTGGCAATTTTATTACTGCATCGGTTGCAGTATATGGAACGCTTTCTTAAGATATTGATAATAATAAATAAAATTATTGTATGATACATAATTCAAGTATAAAAATTTTTCGGAAATTATTAACCAATAAAAGATAAAACCTAATTTTTATATTGCACGAAGTAATTATTTCCGACTCATTATATGTCAATTAGTTGATATTTTACCAGAAGTGTAGATATAACTAAAAAGATATCTATGTCTAAATATCATAAAAATGACCAAATATTTGTAAATTTATTTTTAATTGTTATTTTCTTATTATATAAAAGCCATGTTAGTTTTCAATTGACAAAATTAGTGTTCGTTACATAAGTCTCGCCTGAAGATGTACCTAGAACGCAGACGGCTCTTTTATCTACTTGTATTAAACAGTTTAGTGTTAAAGGTATTTTTTTTGCAGTATGAAAAATTTTGCCTTTCATAATCTCTTTCCAATTTCAAGAGTGAAACTCGAATTGAATTTACCAACTTTGTATGCACATCCTACGATAAAAACTTTGGAGAATTTGAATATTGCTACTTGAAATCGATAAATCGGAGCTATAAATATATTTCCGGAAATTTTAATGTCCATCAACTGCCAATAACCAAAGCGAAGGTAATGGAGGAAAACTTAATATCATTTAATGACAAGCGTTATGCCGTGTTGAGCATTTAATTTATGATTTATTTATGCTCATTTATAAATACTTTTACGTGAAAAAAATTGTATTTTAATAAAATGTATAACAGTGGTATGTTTTCTATCTCGATTAAGGCAAACTGGTTAATCCGGTAAGCATTTTAATCAGTTTGCCTGTGGATATTACCACTTGCAAAACTTTTATAAAAATATTGGAAACTCCGTTTTTTCAACAACTTTTTAGGTAACATCATAATCAAAATTTAACCAATATTGTTCAACACGCTATAACCCCTTGACAAATGTATTCAGGTGAACTTGGCAATCTGGAAGCGCTTTAATGGTTACAAGCCGTTTTTATATAACATAACCTTCGAGGCCTGTGCATTCTTTCGAAATCCAAAATCGAGTCCTGTAACTAACTTCGTTTATGGGTCACTACGGGATTATTCCAATATGAACCACACATGTCCCTTATATGTAAGTTATTGAATATTTTTGATATTTTCAACTAAAAACATTTTAAGTTTACTATTCAAAGCATGGAGTTATTTTGGACAAGCTTCCCATTGACTTTGTGAATGACCGGTTTACGCGGGTACTTTCTTTTCCATTGGGCGATTATATCATTAAATTCCACTGGCTGATTGGAAATTTTCTTACAGCTTCTGCTGAGATATTTTTAACGCTTTCTTAATATAGAAATAATATAAATATATGATTCGAGTAACACCTAAAAGTGTTTCAGATGTGTGTTTTTTTAGGTTTGTCAATCTGTTATTGTATTTGCTACTGTTAATATCTTATTTTTATATACCTAAAAAATGTTCGACTTATTAAATGTCAATTAGTTTTTATTTTACCGAAAGTGTAGATAGAAGATATCTAAATCTAAAAACCATTAAAATGACTTGGTATTTGTAAATCGATTTTTAATTGTATTTTATTATTAGTTTTAGTTCAACAATCAATCCTGAAAATTAGTATTCGTTACATAACTCTAGTTTCAAGATGTGGCCCAGATGGCTCTGTCCTCTACTTGTACTTCTTTGTTTAGTGTTAAAGGTATTTTTATCGATGCTAAAAATGCCTTTTAATATTTTTATAATTTCCTTTCAATTTAAGACAGAAACTCGAATTGAATTTACCAACTTTGTATGCACATCCTACGATAAAAACTTTGGAGAATTTGAATATTGCTACTTGAAATCAATCAATCGAAGCTATAAATATGTATCCGGGAAGTTCAATGTTTATCAACTTCCAATAACCAAAGCGAAGGTAGGTTTGGGAAAACTGTAAGGCATAAAATTACGAAATTTATTTAGGCGAACTTTGGGATGTGGAAACGATTCAATGGATATAAACCATTTCTATATAACTTTACTTTGGACTTCTGTGCATTCTCTCGAAACCCAAAATCGAATCCTGTAGCTAACTTCGTTTATGGTACTCTACGTGACTATACCAATTTTAATCACACATGTCCGATGTATGTAAGTTCCTTAATCCATTTTTTATATTCAAATATAGCACATTTTAACGTTACTTTTAAAGCATGGATTTACGTTGGAGAAGCTTCCGACTGACTTTGTGAATGATCGATTTACGAGGGTACTTCCGTTTCCGATTGGCGATTACCTTATTAAAATCCACTGGCTAATTGGAAACTTTGTTACTGCCTCTGCTGAAGTATATGGAACGCTTTCTTAAGATAAAGCTAAAATTGTATTCAACTATTTTATGTTTAAAGTAACAAGTAAAAGTGTTTGTGAAACTTTTAAATTTTAAAAACTAATGTCTGATTTTTATTGCGCTAGAAATGTTTCCGACTCATTAAATATGAATTATGTGTTATTTTCCGAGAGTGAAGATATCTATGTATAGGAAAATAAAAACTGACTACTCATCTAGTAATCTATTTTTAATTGTTATTTTCTTATTATACGTAAACCATGTTAGTTTTCAACCGGCAAATTTAGATTCGTAACATAAGTCTGGACTGAAGATGTTTGTTGAACTCAGATGGCTAGGTCCTCTGCTCGTATTAATCAGTTTAGTGTTAAAGGTATTTTTCCGATATAAAAGCTACCCTTTAATATTCTTATAATCCATTTTCAATTTAAGACAGAAACTCGTATTGAATTTACCAACTTTGTATGCACATCTTACGATAAAAACTTTGGTGAATTTGAATATTGCTACTTGAAATCAATCAATCGAAGTTATAAATATATATCCGGGAAGTTCAATGTTTATCAACTTCCAATAACCAAAGCGAAGGTAAGTTTGGGGAGACTGTATGGCATGAAATTAAAAAAATTATTTAGGCGAACTTTGGGCTGTGGAAACGATTCAATGGCTATAAACCATTTCTATATAACATAACTATGGACGCCTGTGTATTCCTTCGAAAGCCAAACTCGTATCCTGTAGCTAACTTCATTTATGGTTCAGTACGTGACTATATCAATGTGAACCACTCATGTCCCTTATATGTAAGTTCCTCAATAAATTCGTTAATTTTAAATATAGCGCATTTTAACGTTACTTTTAAAGCATGGATTTACGTTGGAGAAGCTTCCTATTGACTTTGTGAATGATCGGTTCACAAGGGTACTTCCTTTTCCTACTGGCGATTATCTTGTTAAATTTCACTGGCTTGTTGGCAATTTTGTTACTGCTTCTGCTGATGTATACGGAACGCTTTCTTAAGATAAGGATAATAATGTATATGTATATTTATATTATATTTTTATATGATGCAAGTAAAAAGATAAAATGTTATAGAATTTTTATCGACGTATTAAATGTTAATTAGTTACCGAAAATTTATATTTAACCATGAATATATCTGTGTCTAAATAGCATCCAAATTACTTGGCTTTTGAAAATGTATTTTTAATTATCATTTACTTATACGTAAATCAATCCAACAGAATTTAGAACCGCATTCAACTGTGCTTGTTTTCTTGGAATGTTGTCTAAAAATCAGAGTTTTAATTATTGTCAGTACTTAGGTATCTAGAATTGGCATTACTATTGGAGAGCAATATAAAAGCTCGATTAATAATTATAGGCATTTATATTCTGGGGGTATACATTTTGTTTCTTTGGTTATAAACTCTTGGGCTTGTTTAAATTATTATTATTTGTATTTAGACTTTCAATAATAATAAAATATGAAACCGAAATAAGCCAAAAACTCAATAGTCAATGAAAACGTTAATTGCTGGGTATAATTACTTTCCAAATTTTAATCTATTTAAAATTGCTTGCATTTGTTTATAAAAATGCAACCCAGAAAAATAAAAATGGCACTTCAGAATCCATCATCGGTTTAAAAAGATGTTTGTTAAGGCCGCGCATATTTCTATGTTTATCATAATATATTTTCTTATTGAGGTAAGTAACTATGGTAAAATCATACTTTTAACGTTCTAATTTAACTTCATTATAAGATCGACGGTCGCTTTGAATTTACAAATATAAATTGCACTTCTTATGAAAAGAGAATAGGTGAGGTTGAATACTGCTACCTGAAGTCCATAAATCGCACCTATAAATATTTATCGGCAAAGATTAAATTGTATGAAATTCCTCTAGCAAACTTAAAGGTATGTACGTATAGTTGCGAAATAATATTAAAATCTTGCTAAAACTTTTATTTATATGATAGGCAAATTTTATATTGTGGAAGCGCTTCAATGGATATAAGCCCTTTCTTTACAATGTAACAGTGGATTTATGCAAATTTATGGCGACACCGAAATCGAGTCCTGTTGTTCAGTTTGTTTACGAATCATTTGTGGAATATTCCAATTTTAATCATTCTTGTCCTTTCAATGTAAGTATCCTTGATTGTATTTAAATATAAATATTATTTTATATTATATTTTGTTAAAGAATGATCTGTATGTGGAAAAGCTTCCCATTGATTTTTTAAACCACCGAATGACCAAAATTCTTCCCTTTCCCGAAGGCGATTATCTTTTTGAATTCCTATGGACTCGTTCTAAGACTGTAATTGCCAGTGGTAGAGTTTATTGTACAGTTTCATAAGTGTCAATGTTTTATCATTACATTCGTTTAGTTTAAACGTTTTTTTATTCATTTTTATTTGAAACAAATGGAAACCTTGTGAAAAATATCCATAAGCCTGAATTATCAATTAAAAATTAATTTATATTTGATAATTAGCCTCTCGATGTGTAAGCTGTTTTTAATTGGGCTTTGTGATTAATTATATTTCTGAGCAGAATTATTTCAATATAATTACAATTCAGTAATATAATATTAGTTCTCTAGTATCGGTCTAGGAAGATGTCCATTAAAACTATTTCGCTGGTGTCCATTCTGCTTATTTTGTATTTTTCTATTGAAGTAAGTGAACTATCATTCATATTAATCGGAATAATAATAAAAATTACTTTCTTGCATGTTTATCATTCAAGGCCGATTCCCGATTTGAATTTACAAATATAAATTGCACTTCTTATGACAAGAGAATAGGTGAGTTTGGGTATTGCTACCTGAAGTCCATAAATCGCACCTATAAATATTTATCGGGAAAGCTGAAATTGTATGAAGTTCCTCTCTCAAACATGAAGGTATGTTCGATAACATTAATATTTTATTAAAATTGATAAATATTTATATATTAGGTTAATTTTATATTGTGGAAGCGCTTAAATGGTTATAAACCCTTTCTTTACAACGTAACAGTGGATTTATGCAAATTTTTGGCGACTCCAAAATCGAGTCCTGTAGTTAAATTTGTCTACGAATCATTCGTGGGATATTCTAATTTTAATCATACTTGTCCTTTCAATGTAAGTAAAACTTAATGTTTATTTAATTTAACAAAGTTTAATTAATATTCTTATTTTAATTATATTAGAATGATCTAAATGTGGATAAACTTCCAGTTGATTTTATGAATCACCGACTGACCAAAATCCTTCCTTTTCCCGATGGCGATTATCTTTTTGAGTTCCTGTGGATTCGTTCTAGATTTGTGATTGGAAGCGCTAAGATATATTGCTCCGTTTCATAAATATTAAATAAAATTGTTGTTCAATTTTAGTTTATTTTAACGCAAAACTTCTTAATAATTGGTTCACAACAAATAACAAAAGACTTAGGCAACGAACTTGACAACCAAACCAACCACTCGTCGTAAGAACGAAAACGCCACCCAGCGGCCACAGTTGGCACAATCTGTAGTTCTTCTTCAAGCTAAATGAGTTGTCAATTAAAAATGCATTTAAAACTGGTAATTATATTCTCACCATTAAGCTATTTTAAATTGTGCTTTCAGATTAATTATATTTTTCAGCAAAATGTTGTCAATATAATTTCCATTCAGCAATAAATTTAGTAGTCAAATATCGTTCGAACAAGATGTCCTTTAGTGCTACTGCGCTGGTGTCAGTTCTGATTGTTTTGTATTTAGCAATTGAAGTATGTCTTGCTATCATTCATCTAAATACAAAATTAATATAAATAAATATATATATTTATTTCAACTCAAGGCCAATGGTCGCTTTGAATTTACAAACGTAAACTGCACTTCCTACAGCAAGAACATTATTGAGTTTGAGTATTGCTACATAAAATCGATAAATCGCACCTACAAGTATTTATCTGGCAAAATTAAGTTAAATGAAATTCCCTTTGAGAGACTGACGGTATGCAAAGAAATATTATTATTATTACTATGTAATTAAACAATTTAATTAAATATTATACATATTATTTATAGGTAAACTTGGTAATGTGGAAACGCTTTAATGGATATAGGCCTTTCCTTTACAATGTAACAGTAAATGGATGCAAGTTTTTGAACAACACAAAGTCAAATCTTGTTGCTAAATTTATTTATGACTCGTACACGCCGTATAGCAACCTTAACCATTCTTGTCCCTTTATGGTAATTATACTCCTTTATTATATATTATAAATCTATATATGTATATTCGTTTAAGAATGACATAATTTTGGAAAAGTTACCCATCGAATTTATGAATAACCGAGTGACTAAAATTCTTCCATTGCCGGAAGGAGATTACCTCTTTGAGTTTCGATGGATTCGTTTAGGAAATGTTTTTGCAAACATTAAAGTTTATTTTAACCTTTCCTGAATGTTTGGAAATGAGATAAAACATTTAAATGTAAACTAAAAAGATATTGTAATATGTATTAAATGCTAATTTATAATTTTTCGTTTTTTTTAGCAGCATTTTTGATCAATTTTAAACACTGCTAAAGTATGCAATTAAAATAATAAAAAAGCAATAATATGCTTAGTCATATCCCTAGAGACAAGCCTTTGGTTACTTTTCAATTAACTAGATTTTCATAGACTTGCATTGACCCCCCCCGAGATAATGTTAAACACGAAATGGGACCCCAGGAAGGACCCGGGACAGAGTCTGAGACTGAGGAAAATTGTATAAATGAAAACTAAATATTTATTTTGGGCCCTTGTTATTGCTGCCCACTGACAGCAAGAAAACAAAGAAAATTGGGGAAAAAGGTTTCACAAGACAACGCTTATCTATGAGCGTTGAGCGCCTAAATAAGTAAGTCAATAAATCAATTCAATAAAAATTTGTGCTGCCTTTTTATATTTGAAGTTTCTGCTTTGGATTTTCCTCTCGTTTTTTTGGGCACTTCTGTTTTTGGCAAATCCCAAGCAAACAAATGTGAACAGCAAAGAATAAAAAAACGAAGAGAAAACTTTTCGCTTGGCAAATGTTTGGCAGGCAGCCGGGAAAACAATGATGAAAACGAGGGCTAAGCGGGCGGAAAGGGGCCAGAGAGAGGGCCAAAAGGTTAAAAGGGGATGAAGGCTTGGGCCGGAAAGATACATAAACAATGATAACTGTAAAGTTTATCAATTTGTAAAATGGCAGCCGCAGACATGAAGAGTTTTAATGGAAGACAATGCACTCACAAGAAAAATTAAATCGTAAAAACTACATAATTCTTTTGAATTAAATTTAGTAAAAGTTTGTATGTTTTTTAGAAACTAAGAGAAACTTGAGAAAATATATTATGGCTTTAAATTTATAAAGTTTGCTATGATATTAAGTTAAAATATTATACCTTTCTTGTATAAAAATACTTATTTGAAATATTTATAACTAAATAATGAAATAATTGTATAATTAAATAAACAAATTAAAAAAGGTCTCAGTTAAAGAAAATATTTACTATATTTTAACAAAATAATTATCTATTCTCTATTCTATTCATATTTGTTACAACTTATATGCATTTTCTTTATGTTTTTTTTTTTATAGAAATTTTATAAAATTAAGTTACACTTTTCCCAAGGAAAAACTCAGTTGAATTTAAGGCATTATGAAAAGCTTTTTTGGGTGGCTGAACTGGCTAAACTTTTTTCCATCCACAGCTTGACTTTCCCCCTTTCTTCGATCGAAATAAATTTGTAATAAAAATAAATTTAATTAAGTTATGCCTGAGGAAGTGAAGTTATAATTATTTCATTTTACTGGCCACTGAATAACCCACAAATCGGCCATCATTCACACATAACCGCACAGCCACTATGGTCACATAATTCAAATGAATTGTTTATACAGCAGCCGTGAAAAGAACGAAAACTAAATAACAACAAATAGGATGAGCCAAAAACAGGAAAAAAGCGAAAAGAAAAAAGTTCAAACAATGAATGAAATGTTTGCGTTACGTGTCAATATTATCTTTTTATTTCAGTGGCGTTTTGTTTATGTGGCAAAAAAGAGAGGAAGCAAGCAATTGAGTTTTCGTGCGAGCATAAAAAACATTGCTTTAAAAATACTTGACCGGCGGCTGGCTCGTTTTTTGTTTTTTATTTGGGATATTTTTGTGTTTTTGGCCATTGCGGTTATTTTGGCATTCTGCTATTTTCAAAAATATACACATGTGAAGACATTGTGACATGCCAACATGACGAACCGGGTGTTCAAAGTGTCAGCCGCTGAAATGCGAACAACTTGACTCAACTTGACTGGCAAATTATTCAAGCAAATCTCCTAACAAATGCCAAACACCAGTCCCATTCCTCTGACTTAAATGGTACGATCTTGCTAGTTTATAATTTAGAGGTGAATCAATTGCGAGTGTCGTCCACTTAATCTCGGCCAGAAGACTGCAGCAATTCCCTGCTTGCTGATTTTGGGACGCCTCTTAATTGCTTTTAAAATATGCTGCCAAAGATATTTTTGGCCATAAAAACAAGCAGATATCGGAATATATATAGAAAAATGTATAAAAACCATGAGACGATTGTGTACCTGGTAGTAAAAATTTTAATAAATATTTATTTTATTTAAAGATATGTTTGTTGAAATTTATTTTTTTATAATTATCTTTTGTTGTCTTTTAAAATATTTGCAATAATATCAAAATTTTTTATAAAATGTTATACTATTGTCCAGAGTTTTTTATGCTATTTAATTTAGTTTTAGTAGATTTTAAGACATTTTTTAATGGTTTTCTTGAAGATCATTCACAGGTATTATTTTATTTTCAGGAAAAATAAACCATTTTAAATTTTAAAGAAATCCCAGGTGATTTTCTAAATATGTTTCCTACAAAGTCAGAAAATATTTATTGTCAAAAACATCTTTTATATATTCAAAAGTTTAATACACCCCCTAGGAGCAGCGATTATATTAATATCTACGCCGAAGGACAGGGGGCTGGACTGGGTCGGGCTGTCAGCGCATTTGCCAAAATGTCGCGACGAGAATGCAATGCTCTCATCGCCCAACCTAGGCCACCCCTTGCCAGCCCCTTACAGACCACTTACCTGCCCCTTACGGCCCCCAAATACCCAAAACACCCACAATTCCACCCACTGGTTAGCACCGGAAAGTATTTCTTTCTAGTCTGCGGCGGTCGTGTGACTCGACTTGCTTTTGTCTCACTCTCTCGTTGTGATTTCGGCGCTGCGGGGGCGTCCAAGTAAAATCGTCTCAGATCCTTGCCAAAAAATCGAAAATCCGCAATCCAAATGCTGCGACAGCCATCGATGCGCATTTCAGCAGCTGCGAGTGCATTGGCATTGCTCGGCAATTGCAATTGCGGACCAGAGACCAATTCCACCAGAGAGAGCATCCTTCCGAGCAAAGATACAATATTATGGAGCTATCGGGGGGATATAGCATTTCACCCGCCATACATATCAATTGACCATCGCGACAAAACAACATTGACAAGACCAACACACAAGTTGTGAATTGGTTGTGTGTGGTAGTGTATCTACACAGATTGTTTTTAAAATATTGCCACGCTTCGCATAAAAGTTGCATGAAATTGGTTCCATCAGAAGAATGCTTTAAAGATATTGGAGAAGGTTATATACTCTATAGAAATTATATTTACTGGGATAATAAGGACAAATCTAAGATTTCCAAGATAATATATATAGATATAACTAGAATAATTCGTATAATAATATAATTTTACTATACAAATTTCTATATAAAAATTATTCAACCAAAATCACTTCATTTGAAATGAATCTTTATTAACATAAATAAATATTTATGAACATTCCTGAAAGGATATTAAATTTTACGATTAACAGTAATAAAATAATATTTAACATTTACTTTTTAGTGCAATATTAATAAAAAATTTGTTTTTTTTTGTTAAATAAAATGCAAATGTATCTCAAAGATGCAACCTTTTTGATCTCACAAATATACCCTCTTAAATGTAGTACGCATATATTTTTGCACGAGGCGCGCACAAAGTCAAGACTATAATTATAGCGACACCCACCTATTGGCGCCCAATTTCTGGCAAACACACACACACACACACACACCCCCATATAGAACGAGAGGCTGGCACACTCGTACGCACACACTCAATATCACGGACAAGCGGACAACGACGATGCGTCTCACGGTCAAGTTGAAAAGCATTGAGAGCGGATGTGGATGTGGCTGTGGCATGAGATATAGAATGGGGAATCGGGGGAGACATAGCGCAGATGTGTAAATGTCTGCGAAGGTCGGCCAATCGACGATCGGCCGAAGGGCATTTTGAGGGGGGAAGTGGGAGGCATTGGACGAGCCGGAGAGCCAGTGGGTGAGCAAAGTGCGTGTGTGACATTAACCCAATAAAATAAATAAATAGATCGTTAGACCAGAGACAGGAACCCTACGGGAGAGGGGTAATATTTTTACACAGAAAGAAATAAATTAAGACTTGAGTTTGCTACCATTTTCTTTGGATAAATAAGTTTATTTGAATATTATTAAAGTTTTTAATTATTAAATTGATTTGCATAATGGATTTTAAATGTCAAATAGATGGATTTAGGTTTTAAATAAAAAAAAAACTGGAAACTGAACTCCTTAAAATAATAGTCAATAGAAAATAATGTAAATTTTATTTACTTTTAACTTGTGTATTACAAATGAAAAGCTTAAATATTTCCTGCTCTTAAGAAAAATTAAATATATACAAAATATCAATAAAAATGTATATAAAAAATCTTTAAAAATTGTTTTAATTATTGTAAAATTATTTAATATAATCCTGATCCAACTATAGTTCCCCGTGTATTTTTATCTGAGAGTACGAGTCAAGGGCGCAGCCTGAGAGATCCGTCGAGAGATCCGCCGATCTGTACCGATCTTCTTCGGGCTTTCGATTTGAATCTTGGATGCCATACGCTGCGGATCGTTTGGCAAACAAATTTTTTCGCTCAGTTTCGAGGAAAATCGCGACGCGCCAACTTGGGAAATGCGTTGTGTCGTGTTCCACGAAGAAAACCATCGAGATTAAGGCACGAAAAACCCGCAAGGATTAGCCTGAAGATCAGCATGAAAATAATAATAATTGCAGACAAAGTGTGGCCAAAGTGATATATGTGTGCCTGTCGCTTGCGAAGAACGATCATTCAGATTCAGATTCTATTTCTATATCCGTTTTGCTATTTTAGTTCGCGCTTGTTTTTGTGGGTAATTAGCACAAAGTGTCGAGCAATTTTCCGACTCAATTAAAGTGTGCCCTTTGCCAAGATATATATGTGCATAGGTGCATATGTGAAAAACAATGCGATGACTTAATGAAAAGTTAATACGTCTCTGAATAATTGCACCAAATTGAAATATTAATTGTTCGGCATTTATTTTGTGTGTGTCCGAGCAAAGCGAATGGTTGGCAAAAATATAGTAAAGAAAATAATAAATAAAAGTTGTCTCTATTTCGCTATTGGCATTGCCTGGCTAAAAATACAAGAAAGTCCACAGCTATACAATATAACAACAAATTTTATTTATTGCCTAAATATATTTGTATATTTTCATGTGTCCCGCAGTGAGTGTGTTTGTGTGTGTGCCACAGTGTGTGTTTGTGTGTGTATGAGTGTCCATAAAGACGCTAGGCAAAGGCATATAATTTTCTAAATTCTTGTGCTAGTAACACTTTCAGCACCAGCCAAAAATCAAGCCATTAAAAAATATATATCAAGCTAAGGAATCGCAACAAGATCAACAAAAAATAAAAAAAACACATTAAAAATCATAAAAATTCAAAACAAAAGCCGAATAAATAATCCAACAATATGTCGGCCTCCACGCGAAGTTCGGTGACGAGAAAATCATCGCTATCCAAGAGTGCCAGCACAGATAAATCCACAAAGTCCTCGACGAGTTCAGCCAAAAACCCATCTACAGCCGCCACTGGAAGCAAACAGAAAATGCAGTACACAAAAACCAGGGAGCGCATGGTCGATGGTAAATTTTAAATTATAATCTAAGCCGATTTGTACAGACCCCATTCAAGCATTAACCCAAACACGAAAACCCTCTGTGGGGATTGTATCTTTAATGATATTGGATCATGCATCAATGGATTTCTGACTGCCTGCATTAGTGTCAAAATAAGTAGTTTTCTTAAATATTTCCTTTGAAGAAGCTGTGGAAATATGGTTTGTTTTTAATGTTAAAAGAATAAAAGAGAATTCAAATATTTTGTATACATTCTTCAATTTTTGAAGCTAGAGTTTACTACTTTTTACTTTATTAAATTTTATCCCAAATAAAAGAGATTGTCGGTTTAGTTTGCTTGAAAATATTTTGAAAATATATAAACATGTTACCTATAGATGCTCCTGTAAAAATTTCATTTATTCTGAAGACCCCAAAATACCAATAAATATTTAATTTCCTAATAATATTTTCCAAAACACACTTAACATTTTTACTGTGGTACTAAAATTAAATTGTAGTTTTAATTATTTCGTTGACATCTTTTTCCAAAAAAAAAACCTTTAAATTCCAAAGCGGTTTTTGCTTTTGTTCTGGGTTTATTGGGACAATAAAAATAAATTTAATTATCTTTGAGCACCCATAACAAAACAAAACCAAACAACAACTGCAACCCATTGACATTTTATTGGTCGTAGCGTTAAATTTTCAACATTTTCCCCAAATTATGACAATTAAAAATGGCGTTCGCCCTGTGTGTGATTACGTTTGTTTGTTTTTGTGTGTGCCAATCAATTTTCGACTTTTATATTCACTCAGTCAAATTTTGTAATTAGCGTACGAAGCTCATGTGGCTGCATCTGGCGGAATTTTTGGGTTTTTCTTTATTGGCGGGCCAAGAAAAGCGGCCAAACCGAATATTGGCGCTAAGTTGCAGCAGCTCGTTAACCCACATCGCGATCAGACAGCAATGTTTATTATAATTCTATCAATGCACCCCAAAATACACAAGAAAGAATTTCTTGTTGGTATTTAAAACCAATATTTGGTTTTAAATTTTTAGATATTTTGTTGATTCTTCTGTCTATTGAGAGGTTTATTGATTGTAGTCTCAATAGAGGTTTGACTTTCTAAGGAAATCAGTTATTATGATCTTAAATTCTTATGGGAAAGTAACAATTCAGCTTTTTCCGATACTTTCTCTTATTTCTTAAAGCTTTTTCTTAGATTTCTAAATATTAATATTTTTTTCCTAATTTATTTATCCAAAAACTTAGCTTTATGAGTTCATTGCACTATAAGTTCATGAAGTACTTGTTGACTATGCTAACTAAATATTTTTCTGTGCACTTACGCAGATGTGCCTTTGCCACCCACCCACAAATTGACCATGTCGGAGGTCTACGATGATCCCAAAACAGGAAAGCCCAACTTCGATGCCTTGCGTCAGCACTTTTTGTTGGAGGGACGCGTCGAGGAGGCAGTGGCCCTGAGAATCATCACCGAGGGTGCCGCCTTGCTGCGCGAGGAGAAGAACATGATCGATGTGGAGGCACCTATAACCGTCTGCGGTGATATTCATGGACAGTTCTTTGACCTGGTTAAGCTTTTCGAAGTGGGTGGACCACCTGCCACCACCAGATACCTTTTCCTGGGCGACTATGTGGATAGAGGTTACTTCAGCATAGAGGTGAGTTTGTTACAATCTCTTGGTAATTATTTTATTATAATTTAACATAATTTAATATTATTTATATGACACCCTTTACGGTTAATTTAAATTCATAGTAAATATTTGTTACTTTCAGTGCGTTTTATATCTGTGGTCTTTGAAAATAACCTACCCCACCACACTGTCCCTCCTGCGAGGAAATCACGAATGCAGACACCTGACAGAGTACTTTACCTTCAAACAGGAATGTAAGTTCTAAAAATACAGCCAATAAAATTTAAAAAAACATTAAAAGCCACAAAAAAAATGATTTAATGGTTAGCCATGTTTTATATATAATAAATTAGATTTTTTAAGACCTTTGAGCTTTAATTTCTGATATTTCCTTGTATAAAACCTCGTATCTGTTTGCCACCATTAATATTCTTTTAATATTTCTACCAGAAATTTCCAATTAACATTTAAGGGCCATCATTTTTGATGCTGTATCTGACTCCTATTGATCTTAGAGCCGCAGAAATATTAAAACCTAACCGCTTCTTCCATTTAATGGTTGTTGTCAAAGGCGTTTAATGGGTTTTTAAAAGCTATAAATCTCTCCTATGGCTGCTCATTCTCCTCCATTCATTAATTCCGCCATTACATCTCTCTCTCTCCCTGTGTGCTTGAAGGCATCATCAAATATTCGGAAAGTATTTACGACGCCTGCATGGAGGCGTTCGACTGCCTGCCCCTCGCCGCCCTGCTCAACCAGCAGTTCCTCTGCATCCATGGCGGCCTGTCGCCCGAGATATTCACACTCGACGACATCAAGACGGTAATAAATTTGGCCAACAACTGCCATGTTGAAATGTTTACGGGTTCCCACAATGCACCTGCAAATAAACTTATGTTTTTTTTCCCTCAGCTAAATCGCTTTAGGGAACCACCAGCCTACGGTCCCATGTGCGATCTCCTTTGGTCCGATCCTCTGGAGGACTTTGGCAATGAGAAAACCAATGAGTTCTTCTCCCATAACTCGGTGCGAGGATGCTCCTACTTCTTCAGCTACTCGGCCTGCTGTGAGTTCCTGCAGAAGAACAACCTGCTGTCGATAGTCAGGGCCCATGAGGCTCAGGATGCGGGGTGGGTATTGTTAAAAAAACAACACGAAAACTTAAAATTTCTATAACTACTTCTATAATTTAATATATAAATTTTTTGCACTTTAACTAATAGATTTATATTTCTAGGTACCGAATGTATCGGAAGAACCAGGTGACTGGCTTCCCCTCACTGATCACTATCTTCTCCGCCCCCAACTATTTGGATGTTTACAATAACAAGGTATGATATCCCTTCTTCTCTCTCTATATATCTATGGTTCTCTGTCCCGGTCTGGGTTGTTTATTTATTTTGCTGTTGTTGTTCTTTCCTTTTTGGTGCTATTTTTAAATAACGAAATCTTTTTTGGCTGCATTGCGAGCTGGTGCGAGCTTAATTCGCGCTGCGTTCGTAATATCTTTGCCCTATTTCTCTCTCGATATACCGATCTACCGATCTCATCCTCCGGCACTTGCTCATTTGTCAACCAATATTAACGCATTTGACAAAAGGCAGCTGTGCTCAAGTACGAGAACAACGTGATGAACATCCGCCAATTCAATTGCTCGCCGCATCCCTACTGGCTGCCCAACTTCATGGACGTCTTTACATGGTCGCTGCCCTTTGTGGGCGAGAAGGTGAGTTATCAGATAAACCATATTAAGTATTTATTTAAATATTTCCCTTGTTATCCTTCAGGTTACCGAAATGTTGGTCAACATCCTGAACATTTGCTCAGACGACGAACTGGTGGCTGGACCCGATGATGAGCTGGAAGAAGGTAAGTTTGGATCTCGGGGATGGACATATAATAATCCTACTAGATTCGTGTGTAAATGTCGTAGTGCTTTGGTTGTTGTGGGCAAATACGGACACACTTGAATTACAAACTAATCTTCTATTAAAAATATTTTCCAAAACAAAATCCGAAATACAACAACTGCAATCTACTACTACTACCACCACCCAATAATAATAAATGTACCAACACACCAAAAACAACTTTCCAAAACACAACAAATAAACAAACCAAAAAAAAAACCCAACAAAAGAGCTACGTAAGAAAATTGTGCTCGTGCCGGCGAACGTGAATAATAACAATAACAATAATACGCCCAGTAAGCCAGGTAAGCCACGTGTTAAGCGCAGGCCCAAGCCAAAAGCAATGCCAATGCAAATGCAAACGCCAACGCCACCGTCAACGCCGCCTCCGCCGCCAAATATAAACCCAATGCCAATGGCATTGTCACAAAAAAAGAACAGCACCTGAGCCATCGCCAATGCCAACGCTGAAATATATAGAAAAGCTTAGTGATAGCTTTGCGCAGCTTTGATCGGCTTTCCAGCGAATTTTCCGGCTGCTTTCCATTACATTTTCCCCGCATGTGATCCAGCGAGATTCCGTCTAATCGAGCCCTCAATTCGCAGCTTCCATGTCGGCGCTGCGCAAAGAGATAATACGGAATAAGATACGGGCCATTGGCAAGATGTCGCGCGTCTTCTCCATACTCAGGTGCATTATCCACACTTTTTGTGTATTTTTCATAAGAATTTAGCTGAATAATCAAAATATTTATCAGGGAGGAGTCGGAGAGCGTGCTCCAGCTGAAGGGTCTGACGCCAACGGGGGCCTTGCCAGTGGGTGCTCTGTCCGGTGGAAGGGATTCCCTCAAGGAGGGTAAGTACATTTGTATTTATAAACTAATATACATAAAAATATAAATGATATAATCACATAATTTGTTAGAGTTTAAAGTATATTTTTGTATTTTTCAAGCAATTCCTTTCCATTTTTATACATTTTACAAGTACAATTATTTAAATTTAGGACAGTAATAATTTTTATATAATTTTAAACATTCAATTTCCACCTTGAAGTAATAAATACAAAATAAAAAGATTACGAAAGGGTGCCATAAAATTTAACTACCGCCCGATCAACATTGTTGGCAATCCAATGGGATTCAAATAGGTAATCTCCCTCCGGGAAAGGTAAATCCTTCGTTAACTGATGGTTAACAAAACTTGCCGGTAGCTTATCCAAAATGAGGGGATGCTAAATAAAAAAAATATTAGTTAATAATAAAATAAAATAAAATATATATGTACACTCTTACATCAAAGGGACACGTATGATTTATATTCGAATGAAATTTCAAGAACTGATAAAAGAAATTTGCGATTGGATTGGAGTCTGTATTCCTTAAAAATCTGCAGGCTTCTATAGACATATTGTACATAAAAGGTCTGTAGCCATTAAAGCGCTTAAAAAGTACTCCAGTAACCTAGAAAAATAAATGTTAAATAAAAAGAGATAGAAGAAAAGTAATATTATATAAACCCATTTACTTACTTTAATTTTCGATATCGGTGTTTTAAATAAATTCACTTTTATGGATACATATTTGTAGCTTCGATTTACCGACTTTAAATAGCAATATTCAAACTCATCAAAAGTTGTATCCAAAGAATTGCACTTGATATTGGTGAATTCAAATTTCGAGGAAATCTTAAAGTATATATAAAGTATAAAATATAAATGATTTTATTATGTATTTATATCAAATGTAAATACCTTTCTAGCCATAAAAATAATTACAAATAAGATAAATAGCTGTCTGCTAAAATTTGTATTCATCTTGAACAGGTTAAGCAACAAAGAGAACTAAACTTATTTTTAGTTTGGGAAATTAGCGGCAAAAATCAATTTAAAATGTATTAGCAATACATTATTATTATTATAAGAGAATGTAATTAAATATACATTTGGCTTGTTTAGTAGTACAAATTCTATTGTTATGTGGATTTGTATATAGCCAAGAGATTGATGACTTATGATACCACCAATTACCCTTTTGCAGAAAACTCAACAAGTAATTTGGGGATACATACAAAATAGATATGATAAATTCTTTAAATAGGTTTCAAAGTTTAACAGTTTAAAAACTGATTTCCCAAATTGTTTGATAACATATTCATTATTTAGGATAAAGTACCATAAACTTTAACGACCGCTCGGTCAATATCGTAGGCAATCCAATGAGTTTCCACCATGTAAGCGCCTTCTGGGAAAGGTAGAACACTTGTAACTTGATGATGGACTGTAGCAATGCTCAGTTTATCCACGATAAAGTCATCCTATATGTAAAAACAATTATTATTAAAACAAAAAACAATTATTAACTAAAAACTACTCACCTTAAAAGGACACGAGTGATTCATGTTAGAGCTTAGTTTTAAAAACTCGAAGAAATATCCAGCTACTGGGTTCGATTTTTTATTATCCATAAATCTGCAGGCGTCCACAGTGACGTTGTACATGAAAGGCTTGTAACCATTAAAACGTTTAAAAAGAGCACCGTTGACCTGTGAATCAAAATATTATTTTGAGAATATATTTTTTTTAATTTTTCCAGTTTTATACCTTCAGTTTTTTAATTGGCTTTTTGAATAAGTTGACTTTCAGCGATAGATATTTATAGCTCCGGTTTACAGATTTGATATAGCAATATTCAAAGTCCGAGAATTCCTTATCCAGCGATGTACACTCGACATTGGTATATTCAAATTTTGAGTAGATCTGGGAACGATTTCTTATATTACAATTTTACATATTTCTAAATAGCTTACCTCTAAAATTGAACATAAAAGTGGCAGGAGAAATATAAAAAACGTATATTTGCCATACATCTTGCAGCAGTGGCTAATACCTTTTGTTTAATGCAATTTGTTCCGAAAAAATATAAATATTATTCACTGAAATTGAATTATTAACGAACCTAACTCCATCAACAATTAAAGTCTCATTACTAATCTCCAATTTTAGTCAAAGTTGTTTTCAATTTTGATACATGCATCAAGCTATCAACACAACTTTAAAAAAATCATTTTAATATATAATTTAATATATAAGATATGTAATATTATATATTATTTTGGTTAATTGTCACGGAATTACAGTGTAGAAAATTAGGGATATTAGACAGCAAGTAATTGGGGGGTACATACAAAATATATATAATACATTCTTTAAATATGTTTCAAAGTTTAACACTTTAATAACTGATTTCTTAAATTGTTTTATAAAATATTCATTATTTAGGATAAAGTACCATAAACTTTAACGACCGCTCGATTAATATCGTAGGCAATCCAATGAGTTTCCACCATGTAAGCGCCTTCTGGGAAAGGCAGAACATTTGTAATTTGATGATTGACTGTAGAAATGTCCAGTTTATCAACGATTATGTCATCCTATAAGTAAACAAATTATTATTAAATCGAAAAAGTATTTATTAAAAACTACTCACCTTAAAGGGACACGAGTGATTCACATTAGAGTTCAGTTTTATAAGCTCAAAGAAATATCCAACAATTGGGTTTGATTTTTTATTATCAAAATATCTGCAGGCGTCCACAGTGACGTTATACATGAAAGGCTTGTAACCATTAAAACGTTTATAAAGCGCACCGTTGAGCTGTAAATTTAAAATATTATTTTTAAAGTATATTTTTGTATTTTTGCATTTGAATACCTTCAGTTTAGTAACTGGTTTTTTGAATATGTTGGCTTTCAGCGATAGATATTTGTAGCTCCGGTTTACAGATTTAATATAGCAATATTCAAAGTCGGAGAATTCCTTATCCAGCGATGTACACTCGACATTGGTATATTCAAATTTTGAGTAAATCTGGAATCGTTTTTTAATGTTATTTATTTTACATATGTATATCAAAATCTCTTACCTCTAAAATTGAACATAAAAGCGGCAGGAGAAATATAAAGAGCTTATATTTGCCACACATCTTACAACAATGGCTAATAGATTTTGTTTGATTTACATTATTCACTAAAATTGAATTATTACCGAACCAAACTCTATCCACAATTATAGTCTCATTAGTAATCTCAAATTTTAATCAAAGTTTTTTCAATTTTGACACGTGCATCAAGCTGTATATGTAATTTAATACGATATTAGACAGCATAATTATTTTATTATGGTTTGAACATTTTTCCCAAATATTTCATATATACTATTTATAACTTTAATATAACTTTCCATATACATATGTTGTATTTATTTTTCTTTGTCTCTGCTAATTATATTATTTTCTCATTGATCAGAACTTTCTCACTAAACTGAATTAAAAATTAATGTTGCACGAATTTAGGTTTTTTTCGGCTGTGAAATAATCACAATTCTGAATAACTTTAAATAATTTTAAGTCGGCTCAGGATAAGGTCCCATATACTTTAACCACAGCACGATTTATATCGTAGGCAAACCATCGAGTCTCCAGCATGTAATCGCCCTCTGGGAAGGGTAGAACCTTTGTGGCGTGGGTGTTGACAAAGTCTATGTTAAGTTTGTCCACAATGAGATCATGCTGCATATAATACAAGAGGCATTAATTATAGCTATTAATTTATTTAATTAATATATACTTACGTCATAGGGACACGTATGATTCATATTTGAAAAGTTTTTAAAAAAGGCATAAAAGTAATTGCCCACAGGAAGTGACTCTGGATTTTTCAATAATCTGCAAGCGTCTCCTGTTTGATTGAACATGAAGGGCCTATAGCCGTTAAATCGCTTATAAAGTGCGACATTTAGCTAAAATTAATAAAATCTGAATTTGTTAAATTTAAGCAGATTAAATTTTATAATATTTTTATACCTTGACTTTGGTAATCGGCGTTTTAAACAAGTTAACCTTTAGCGATAGATATTTGTAGCTCCGATTCACTGATTTAATATAGCAATATTCAAAGTCAGAGAATTCCTTATCCAGCGATGTGCACGCAATATTGGTAAATTCGAATTTTGAGGAGATCTTGGAAAGGTTAATAATTTTATAAAATTAATTTATATATTTCAAAACAGATTACCTCTAAAATTGGACATAAAAACGGCAGGAGAAATACAAGGAGCTTATATTTGGCAAACATCTTGCAGCAATGGTTAACAGCTTTTGTTTGATGCAATTGGTTTTTAGGTTCAAAAAAATATAATTATTCATTGAAATTGAATTAGTAATGAGCCAACAACAATTAAATCCTCATTAGAATTCTCCCATATTAATGCATGTTTTAACAATTTTGCATTAAGCTACCAAGACAACTGTGCAAAAATATTCTATTTTAATAGATAAATAATTAGTCTTAATTATTTGTAGAGCTCATTATAAACAATGAAGAATCATTATCTAATATTTAGTTTTTTTATGATGTAACCTGTATTTATTTTTTACAGTCTGTGATGATCGAATAGAACTAAAAGGCTTTGTTTTACGAATTTATAAAATAGATACAAAATTATTTTCAGTTAATTTCATTATTATTAATCGATCAGGTTAGAGTGCCAAACACTTTAACCGCCGCTCTTTCGACTTCGTAGGCAAGCCAATGGGTTTCAAAACAGTAATCGCCCGTTGGGAAAGGTAAAACATTTGTCAGGTGATTATTTACAAAGCTAGAAGATAGTTTATCCACAATGACATCATCCTATTTAAAAGATTTGACATTAACAATCGTTTAAGCAGTAGTTCAATTTACGAGTACTTACAGAAAAAGGACACGATTGGTTAAGATTCGAATAGGTTTTGAAGAGCTCATACATGTAATTGGCGATGGGGTTTACATCAGGTTTTGGCATAAATCTGCACATATCCACAGTGACATTATACATAAATGGTCGATAGCCATTGTACCGCTTTAATAGCATCATATTAAGCTAAAACGAATAAAATCCATAATTATGCGAAATTCGTACTCCACAGTTACATACCTTAAATTTTTTGACGGGTTTTTTGTAAACAATCACTTTAAGAGTCATGTATTTGTAGCTCCGATTAACCGACTTAAGATAGCAGTACTCAAAATCAGCGAAAGAGGGATCCGTCGATTTGCACTCGATATTAGTGAACTCAAATTTGGAGGAAACCTAAAAGGAAGCTCATGAGATGTATAAATATTAATTTATTATTATTATTAGTATAAAAACCTTTATCACCACATAGAGGAGCACAAAAAAATGAAGAGCCAGAATATTCTTAGACATCTTGCAACAAAGGCGAAACAATTAGGACTGAGCCTGGTTTGCGAACCATAATTATTTAATACAAATTCTATAATTTAGAAATATTCAAATTATTAAGGTCACTTAACGATTAATGAGAGAAAAGTACGTTGCTATATTTTTTAATTGCATTACTTTTTTTTGCATTTCAATCTGATTTTAATTTTTAAATAACTGCTGGCTTTCTATTTAGTATTAAATTATATTGTTGCATTGAATAATTAGCTAGTTAGCTAATTAGTTTTTTCTTTCTATACAAAATTTCTGTATTGTTTACAGCTCAAAAAAGGTAAATAATTAGTAGAGAGCGATTGCTTGTTTTAAATATATTATATTAGTTTTCAAATAAATTCATTTGCTCTTATTTCGAGACATTTAAATGCCATAAATACAACATTTGTATTAATAGATCAGGACAGAGTGCCATATATTTTAACCACGGCACGATCAATGTCATAGGCCATCCAATGAGTTTCCAGCATGTAGGCTCCCTCTGGGAAGGGTAAAACCTTGGTGACTTGATGATTTATAAAGCCAACAGATAATTTATCTACTATTAAATCATGCTGTAAATAAAGAAATGAGGTTAAAGTGGTGGTTAAAGTTTATCTCAAAGATTCACTCACATCAAAAGGACAAGTATGATTCATATTTGAGTATGGCTTCAAGAACTCCAAAAAGTAACTAGCCAATGGGTTGGACTTTGTATTGTTTAAGAATCTGCAGGCATCCACTGTGACATTGAACATGAAGGGCCTGTAGCCACTAACCCTCTTGAACAGTGCTCCATTTACCTATAATATATAAATCATATAAACATATAGATATATTTTTTTTATGAGTATTTACATACCTTTACTTTTGTGATTGGGGTTTTAAATAAGTTCACTTTGAGCGATAAGTATTTGTAGGTCCGATTAATCGACTTAAGAAAGCAATATTCAAAGTCTGCGAATGTTTTATCCAAAGAAATGCACTCGACGTTGGTAAACTCAAATTTTGAGGAGATCTTAAAGTATAATTATTAATTGAAGTTAGTGTTTCTTTGATATTTATACATTTTTAACCTTTAAAACTAAATGTAGAAGCGACACAAGAAAAATGAGCCTGTTAAGTTGGGCACGCATCTTTCATCATTAAATGACCAGTCTTTTAAGCTACATTACCATAATTTTATGGCTATATGTATAATAAGCTTACATGACATTAAATTTAAATTTGGAAGGGCAATTAATAACTCATTATATACAAATGGATTATAAATACACCTAAAGGGGGGGTCATCATTGAAAATTATTGTAAATCGAATCCTATAATTTTTAAGTCAAGGAAATTTAGTGTAAATGGAAAACAGGGAGAATAAACAGCTTAAGTAAATGTTAATAAAAAAGCTACAGCTTTAGAACAATTATAATTAAATTAAATAATTAACTATTTAGGTAATTAGTTTTTTTATTCTGTATAAAATTTGAAAATTCCCTAATTTGTTTGGAGCTCATAAAAAAAATATAATCTGTTAGGTGCGACCCATTACTTTTTTTAATTATATCATATACATTTTCAAATAAAATATATGCACTTAGATGATATAAATAAGTACCCAATTTCAATTAATAGATCAAGATAGAGTACCATATATTTTAACCACCGCTCGATCGATGTCGTAGGCGATCCAATGAGTTTCCAGCAAATATGCTCCCTCTGGGAAAGGTAGTACTTTTGTGATTTGATTATTTATAAAGCCAACAGAAACTTTATCCAGAATAAGATCGTGCTAAATACAAAAATAGGTTAAATAGAGGCTACAATTTTCTCAAAAGTTACACTTACATCAAAGGGGCAAGTGTGATTCATATTAGAGTGTGGTTTCATGAAGTCGAAAAAGTAATTTGCCAATTGATTAGACTTTGTGTTGTTCAAAAACCTGCAGGCATCCAAAGTCGTATTGAACATGAAGGGCCTGTAGCCATTGAACCATTGAACCATTGGAAAATATAAATAAAATAAATATATATATATTTTTTTTTGATATTACCATACCTTAACTTTGGTTATTGGCTTTTTAAATAAGTTCACTTTGAGCGATAAGTACTTGTAGGTCCGATTAAGAAAGCAATATTCAAATATTAATATTCAATATTAAGAAAGCAATATTCAAAGTCAGCGAATGTTTTATCCAAGGAAATACACTCGACGTTGGTAAACTCAAGTTTCGAAGAGATCTTAAAGTAAAATTATAAAAATAATTTAGTGTTTCTTTTATATTTACACATTTTTAACCTTTGCCACAAAATGAAGAAGCGATAAAAGCGATAGTTGGGCACGCATTTTTCACCATAAACTGACAACGCGAAATGCGTTGTCACAATTAAAATTGAATTTGCAATAAACAATTACTAACTCATTATGTACAATAGGAATTTTAGCTTGATTTATCGAGAGAATATGGTAATTGTTAGCTAGAAACTATTGTGTGAACTCTACCGTGGTTCATATTTAACTTTTAAATTGGGTTTTTATTTATTTTGCTTATTATAAAGGTAATTCAAATTATATATTTATTTCAAAATTTAATAGAAACTTAAACACCTTTAAAATCCCTTTAAAATTCCTAAATATGAAAGATGCCATTAATATTAATTTTCTTTCTTTAAGAGATACATTTCAACTTCCTGGCCAAGACACTGTTATTGATGTTTATTAATTGAACTTTGGCCATCCTTTGCTATCCCCCCTTTTTGCAGCTCTTCAAGGACTGACCGCAGCCACGCAAATCCACTCGTTTGCCGAGGCCAAGGGCATGGATGCGGTCAACGAACGGATGCCACCGCGCCGTCCGCTGCTGATGAGTGCCAGCAGCAGCAGCATCACCACGGTGGCCAATAGCAGCAGCAGCAGTAACAACAACAACAATAACACGACGACAAAGAACAGCAACAGCAGCAACAGTAGCAGCAGCAGCAAAAACAGCAGCAGTAATGACACCACAACCGTGACCAAAACGAGCAGGACGACTGTGAAATCTGCTACCACCAGCAATGTGCGGGCAGGATTCACCTCGAAGAAGTTCTCATAGTTGAAGGACTTATCGCCCTGCTCAATACTATTACTTATCATTTTCGTTTCGACTTTCTGTTACCCATTTAGTTGTACTTCTCGTTAAGATAAGGTCAGACACATATAAATATGGATTGTAATTTTCAAAACTATAATAAACAAGATTTATTTAATTTCACAAAATTAAAAATGGGAAACAAAATATTTTAATGTATCTGACCTTAACTTTAGTTAAAATTTTATACCAGAAAAGTTCTCTTATGCTAGTCAAAACAAAAAAAAAAAACAAGGAAATATGTGACCCTCAATTGTACAGTTTTTGATTGTAGGCACACTCTCTATATGTAGAATCTGTCCGCGAAAATCCCAAGACGAAAAACACACTCATACTCAACAGAAATATTAGCAAAAATTTATACATGACATGAAAAACAGTTCAATAAAAAGTGGCAGCAAATAGCACAATAAATAAATATTGTTAAGCTTAGGAGTTGGGCATAAAGCGGTTTTAAAATCAGATTTTTAAATGTTCAGAAGTTATTGTTAAATAATATTCCCACTAAAAGGTAAGAGATATATATACTTTTTAATATAATTAACATTTAATTTAAAAATCTCAATATTTTGTTACATTTTAATGTATTAAATATTTTTTCCTTTAACAAATTAAAGCACCTATAATAATTTATACCTCTAACTCTGGTGCTGCTCAAGTCAAGCGTAAAAGATCAACACGGATTGATGTAATAATCATTCACGAAATGCAAACTCTGAGATATCGAATGAGACCGAAAAAAGCCTCAGTTGCAGTGGAAGTTTCCCCATTATTTTTTTCGATTTATCTTTTATTTAAAAACGTGCGCATAGAGACAACGTCTCTTTGAGATAATCAGAGAAAAACAGATAAAGATTTACAATACGATGAAGCCAAGTGTCGACAATCTATCATCACCCGACCAAATGCTATTCCATAAAACGTGAACGTGGAATCAACTGTCAAGATTAATATTGACTTTGAACTCACCTCTCATCTTGGGGCAAACATAAAAACTAATGAAAGTACCTAAAGTTGGCATTAAGATCAGAACGTGTTTTCTTAGTGTTCCTTGAAAACGTATACAAATATTTATGATCTTTTAAGATTATAACGAACTGAAGTCAGCCCAAATTTCCGTCATCATAATAATGTCACCATATTAAACACTAAAACCAAAACATGTTTACTTAAGAAAAACCTTATCAAAAATATAAGAAGGTAAATTTTAATAAATCTTTAAGTTATGTTAAGGTAAAGTTGGTAATTTTTGAAGAAAAATAATTACTTTGACAAATTCTAGGTAGCTTTTTAATATAGATTACCACATATCGGTCACTAGACTTAAACGTTATTTATATACTCATATATCTCAGAGAGACAGATCAACTAGAGCACCCAACGGCTAGACGAATTCTATGACAATAGACCTTCCATTCTATTCCAGAGTAAATGCTATGACTCGCTTTCTATTGTACATATAATGAAGAGACCTAGCTCTATAAAAAGATCCCATTAAATGGAATACAAGTGGCATTGAGGGGTCGCAACGGAAAATAAACTCTTTTCAATGTTTGTCAGCTAGGTGCAAATAACACGCATACGCAATGTGTGCCGCTGAAGGTACCCTTCTTAGTTGGTTTTTATCAATTTTCGGGGGAAGACAAACAACGGCATCATCATCTGCAGACATCATCGGTTGAGATACAGAGATAAGAGACTGAAATCGGAGAGAATCGTGCAATCAGCCGACCAGCAGCCGACAATGGCAGTCGCTTCACGTGCAAGTTCCGCCGTAAATCAGCGCATCGACATGAGTTAACCGGGAGACAGACGTAAGATTCCGAGCAAACAAATGATCATTAAAATGTGTTTATGGTGTAGAGCCCTTAATACGCAAGAGCTTTGCACGTTTTTATGGATATATCTACCCGGAACGGTGTTTTTCTTAATTGAGACAAACGTTTTGCCAGAGCAAACGATCAGCAGTGATCTTAATTGTTACGAGTGGCTTTTATGGACTATAAGGTAACCGTAGTTAATATTTTTATACTACATATATATTTATTTATTTGTATTTTAAATTATAACAGTCTTTTATTATTTCTATAATTTATATTAAAATGGAATATTCTTTAAAGAATTTAAATACTTATTAAAATCATTGAAAATATTTAAAACAAAAACAAGACAACAAACAAAATTAATAACCAAAAATATTTGTAGGTTTGTAGGCCTAATTTTTATCATAAAATTAACTAGATATTAGCTTGAGGTATCTTTACGTGTCCCACAGACCCATGCGGCTACACAATAAGTACAGATACTAGATATAATCCCCGAATACTGGCGCTACTTTTGTTCGTTTGTATATGTGCCAAAGCTTCGTGTCTGGCCGATCGGATTCTCGGATGGATCGCCATATAACTGGGCTTGAGGGCCGACTGAGGCGTTAGTCGCTAATTGAGATCCACTGGGGACACGAGAGTTATTTTTCGAGAACCCCCGAGACTAAAGCGTTCCGCGCCTTCCGAATCAATTTTGATGGCCTGCTGACCGAATCTGCGCCTCAAACCAAGCTGTGATATAAATAGAAATCTGCGCAGAATCTCTAAGACTTTATCGCATCTTTGAGAGAAATGCATTCCCTGGCATTAATCGGTCTTTTGTGTGGTGGCCTGATGGCAGTTAGCTGGGCAGCCACCACTCAACCACCGCCACTGATCCGGACACTTAGTGCTGGAGGCGATATTGGGCCTGAGTTTAAATTGGAAAATCATAAACCCAACAATAAGGAAGGTAAGTCTAAGGCTTAAATTACGATGTATCTAGCAGAAGTACAAGTCAAACGTGTGAAATACGAAGCAAGGCGTAACGCTTAGTACGTGAAATAATTTAAATTTAACTTGAACGGTTCAATTATGCAACGAGAAAAATTAGTTAAATTGGGTGTATCAAGCTTTAGGAATTGGAAGTAAATGAACTTACAAATGATCAAGGCTTAAAGTTAAATAGAGTTCTTAAGAAGATATATACAAGCTTTAAAAAAAAATACTGAAATCAGAAAACTGCTTTTTTAATTAGAAGATAATTGAAATTTAAATTAATTATATCATTTTTATAAAGTTTACTTTTATGTCTCAACAAAGACTCTGTAAGTAAATGTAACTTTTCTTAAGGCGGCGCCAACAGACTTTGCGGTTAAGAACGCGAATGATTAAAAACCGCAATTGTTTAGCTTCCACTAATTGTTTAACTTAATCATGATTCTGCTCAACAATTATCCCACTAAAAAACTCTTAAAAAGAACTGTTTTTGCTCCCTAACTCAGCTAAGAAAATAATTGATTAATCATAGACTTTTAGTTTCATTGAAAACCCGAAATTAGCAGTCAAGCAGTGAATCTTAACTGTAAGCTGTCTCAGTGTCGTGGCCGTTGGGCGGTGATCGGCGCTGGGTGGTGGAGACCCCATACTTAAGTCACCTCAATTGAATATTAATTACTTATCAACAAGATGATAATCAAGTGAATCAGGCAGTGCACGTTCCAAATTTTAGAAAGGAAATGCAAATTAAATACGATTGCCTAAAATAATTGCACTTGAACTTGAATTTTTTAATTATAAATCAAAATTAAATATGGAAATATCAATACATTATCTTGAACAATTTTTTTGGAAAGAAATTATTAGGTTAACAAGCGGATAACACATATAAATTCAACAAATATTATATATTTATAATGAAGCACTCGCCTAAAACAAAGCTGAATATTTTATGACCCGAAACTAAAGTATAATTATAGTGCATAAATTAGGGAAAATGTTGTTTTCGGTTTTTAAGGGGAAAACTATATTGTTAAAAATGCTTTTTCCCCATGAAAATAAATCGCAATAACTAGACAGCTACTTAAAGTCAAACTAGAAACGATTCGAGTGCCAACTGGATCTCACTGGAGACGAGTAATTAATACGTGACAGACAGGCTGTGACTTACCCCAACGAATTCCATTCCGAATTAATTGTAATTACTATTTTATTTTCCACTCCAGATGCGAAATTCTGGCACAAAGTGGCACTGAGGCAGTTGGAGAAAACGATCGAGCAGGTGGAGAAGGCTGGCGAGAAGTCCTACAGGAAGAAGGCCAAAAATATTATCATCTTCATTGGCGATGGCATGGGTGTGTCCACGATCAGTGCTGGTCGCATCTACAAGGGACAATACCTGAAGCACGGTGCTGGTGAGGAGGAGTCGCTGGTCTTCGATGACTTCCCCAACACGGGAATGGCAAAGGTCTGAAATGTTCTGAAATTTTATAAAAAAAAATATTTACCAACATTTCCCAATCCTTTGTAGACTTACAATGTGGACAAACAGGTTCCCGATTCCGCTGGAACAGCCACGGCTTTGTTTACTGGAAGCAAGACTCATTATGGAGCCATTGGTGTAGATGCCACTCGCTCCAAGACAAATGCCAAAACCGGTCGCCTCCAGAGCATTATGGATTGGGCCCAAAAGGAGGGAAAGCGCACTGGAATAGTCACCACCACCAGGATAACGCATGCCACGCCCGCTGCCACATATGCCCATATTTACGACCGTGACTGGGAGTGCGACACTGAGGTTCCTGCGGAGTCCGTGGGCATTCATGTGGATATAGCACGACAGCTGGTGGAGAATGCACCGGGAAATCGTTTCAATGTTATCCTGGGAGGTGGAATGTCTCCCATGGGAATCTTGAACGCCTCAGAGGTGCGGACTACGAACTTTGAGGGACCCACAGAAACCATTTGCGAGAGAGGCGATGGCAGAAATCTTCCTGCCGAGTGGTGTGCGCATCATGCCAACGATTCAGTGCCTCCTGTCTTGGTTCACAACCGTAGGGATTTGTTGAAGGTGAAAGTCAAAGAGGTGGATCATCTGATGGGCCTGTTCCGGAACAATCACATCACCTACTCCATAGCCAGAGAGAAGGGCGAGCCGTCGCTGCAAGATATGACAGAGGTGGCCATAGCAGTCCTAGACAGAGGCAAGGATTCCAAGGGATATGTGCTGCTGGTGGAGGGAGGTCGCATTGATCAGGGCCACCACATGAACTATGCCCGCGCTGCTCTCCACGAGGTCTACGAATTCGACTTGGCCATCCAGGCGGCCGTTAACAATTCGAATCCCAAGGAAACTCTGATTCTGGTGACAGCCGATCACTCGCATGCGGTCACCTTCAATGGATATGCCCTCCGAGGCGCAGATATCCTGGGAGCAGCCAACTCGCATGAGAAAAACGATCCCATGTTCTATGAGACCATATCGTATGCCAATGGACCCGGCTACTGGGATCACTTGGCCAATGATTCGCGGCCCCACAATAGCTCCAACATGTGGATGCCCCTGAAGCGGTTTACGGAAGAGGAGCGATCAGCTCCCACATACCGACACATGGCCACAGTTCCCCGAAAGGACGAGACCCACGGCGGTGAAGATGTGGCGGTTTTCGCCTACGGTCCTGGTTCCAGTTTAGTCCGCGGCGTCTTCGAGCAGAACTATCTGGCTTACGTGATGAGCTATGCGGGCTGCCTGGGTCCAGCCAAAGACTTTGACGATTCCTGCAAGGATCATGGTGATCGCGTAGGAAATAATGCCGTCGGATTGGTGGTCTCTTCGGTTGCCATTTTGATAGCTGCTTTAGCGGCTTTCCTTCTGTGAGGTGAAATTTAATTCCTGTTGATTTAATTAGTATTACGAATTGTTTTGTTAAATGTGTGTGAATATAAGAGAGATTGTTGATATTTACCAAACTAATTGTTGTTTAAGTTGCCCTTAAGAGCCCTTATGAGCCCTTATTTCGCACGTTTTTATGGATATATCTTGCCGAAGTGGTGAAGCAAACATTTTGCTATTACAAATGGTGATCTTAATAGTTAGAAGTGGCTTTTATGGACTGTAAGGTATCCTATAAATAATTATTGGGATATATTTTTAATTAAAATGAATTCATTTGCTATACTTTTTTCAAAGCTTTGCCCTAAATCATTCAATTTAATGATTTAAAATATAAAATAGTAAGTAGTAAGTCAATACCCAATATTAAACCCCAAAGTATTATGATTAAAAGCTAACTTCACTCTAAATACTAGGAATTTCATGATGTAGGCTTTCTTTTTTTTAAATCATAACAAGTCAGTCTTAAGCTTGAATTTCTACATATTTCAATCTGCGCCTCAAACCAAGCTGTGATATAAATAGAAATCTCCGCAGACTCTCTGAGAATTCATCGTATCTTTGAGAGAAATGCATTCCCTGGCATTATTCGATAGTTTAGTGCTGGATATTGAGCCTCAGTTTAAATTGGAAAATCAGCAATCCTACAAAAAGAAACCAGAAGGTAAGTCTGAGGCGTTGTATCTGAAAGAAATACAAAGCAAACGTGTGAAATGCGAAGCAAAGCGTTACGCCTAGTACGTGAAATAATTTAAATTTAACTTAAACGGTTTAATAGTTCAATTATGTAACGGCGTGTTGCGGGGCCAATAGACTTTGCGGTTGATTAAAGCCCGAAGTTTCTTAGTTTCGACTAACTGCTTAACTTAACCATGATTTTTCTTAACAACAAGAGCTAAAAATAGGGTTTATCCCACTAAAAAAAAGTATTTTTGCTTCCTAACTTAACTAGAAAATAATTGATTAATCAAAGACTTTTAGTTTAATTGAAAAGCCAAAATTAGCAGTGAATCTTAAGTGAAAGCTGTTTCAGTGTCGCTGGCGTTGGGCAGTGATCGGCGATCCCTTCTCAAAATAACATTATAGCACTAAAACAAAACAGAATATTTTATGACCCGAAACTAAAGTATAATTATAGTGCATAAATTAGAGAAAATTTTCTTTTCGGCTTTAAAGGCGAAAACTATATTGTTATTGTTCCTCACGAAAATAAAGCGCAATCATTAGACGGCTACTTAAATAGTCGAACTTGAAAACTGGATCTCACTGGAGACGAGCAATTAATACGTGACAGACAGGCTGTGACTTACCCAACGAATTCTATTCCGATTTAAATTTAATTACAACTAATTACCAGATGCGGAATTCTGACACTAAGTGGCAGTTGGAGAAAACGATCAAGCAGGCGGAAAAAACTGGCGAGAATTCCAGAAGACAGGTAGTTTTCATTGGCGATGGCCAACTCGCATGAGAAAAATCGTATGCCAATACAATGTCCGGGATCACTTGGCCAATGACTTGCGGCCCCAGAATACCTTCATAATGTGACTGCCCATGAAACACTATACGGCCAAGAAGAGAACACCTCCCACCTATCGATACAAGGCCACAGTTTACCTAAAGACCGAGAGTCCCCTGGAGTAAGGACGTGGCGCTTTACGCCTATGGCTCTGGTTTCAGTCTTGTCCGCGACTTCTTCGAGCAGAACTACCTGGCCTACGAAGTGACCTATTCTAGCTGCCTTGGTCCAGCCAGTCCTGTGATGAACCTGGTGAAAGTAATGCCATCGTTTGTGCAGCTTCTTCGGCGACTACTTTGGTAGGTGCCTTATCCCCGTTTTTTCTGTGCTGCAACTTTTAATTCCTGTTGGTTTAATTTGTATTACGAATTATTCAGAAAAGAGATCGTTGATATTTACCAAATTAACACACTGAAAATTATTTGCTGTTGTTTTACTTAAAGTTGAAGCTTAGTCACTGCCAAAAATAAATATTTAAATCGATCTTCAATCCGCCATAAAAAACATGATTTGATTGATTCATTTAAATTAGTTTACTATCGCTCGCAATGACACTTTCCTCGCTTATGATATCGCGCCGTGTGTTCGCTCCATCACTCATTTATACAAAAACCCGTAGAAGGCCTCCAAGAACAGATCAAAAACTCAGGACAACGAATAGAAGAGTCTCTTAGCCCGCCTTGGCAACGGGAACTGCGGACTTTGAGGCCGCCTTCGGGGCCTCGGGCTCTGCATCTAGCTTTTGGACGCGATGCTGGTCAATGCACAGCCGGAACTGGGCCACCTCCTCCATGCACTTGAGCGTCTCGCCCGGGTGAGCACGATAGCAGGCGAGCAGCTGAGACTTGAACTCCTGGCAGGGAGGTACCTTGTGGGCCGCCGCCGTGTTCACAAATCGCTTGTGCACATTCTCCACAGCATTGGCGTACTCCTTCTCCAGGATGGTGTTCGTCTTCTTGAGGTTCTCCTCAAGTTTTGTCATGCGCTCCTTCCACAGTTCGTCGTTCTTGACCAGCTCCTGGTTCATCTGGCGCTGCACATCAGCCGCACTGATGGTGTGTCCTCCGCCCTGCACGTAAATGGGCGTGGCAGTGGGATAAGACACCTTGGGAGCAGGCGCTGGAGCGACCGGTGAGGCTGTGACAGGCTTGGCCGCTGCCTTCGGTGTCGCCTTGGGCGATGGCTTGGAATCCTCCGCAGCGATGGCATGCTCACGAGCTGAAATGGAGTTTTAGGAATTAGTTTTTTATAAAATGCTTTTGCAAAAAAAGACCCTCGTAGCGAGGCTGGCCTGTAGTTGGCATAAACAAAAGCCCATTTTGACAATTGTTGCATAACACCAGGCACAGCCAATTTCCGGGCTATATCCCTCAGATTTGTGGAAGTTATTCCTGGAATACTTTACCCTGCTGGGAGATGCCCGCCTTCAGGCGCTTCACCACATCGTCGGATATATCTATGACGCCGGCAGGAGTTGGATTCTCCATCGAAACGGATCGGGGCTCGCGGGATTGAGACTGTCGGGCGCCCATCTTCTGGTTTTTGGCTTTTTTCTTTTACTTCCCGCTAGCAAACCTGCAATATTATGGATTGGTTAATACGTTTTAACTCTCAGCAGACTCATACAACACAAAGTCTTGTTTATTTTGGCGTTTTTATTAACCTTTTCGGCAAAATATTGCGATAAAAAAACCAATAAGATGTGCTCAGAGTGACCTTAAAGAAAAAGCCAAGAAATACCACAAAACAACGTCAGCTGTTTAAGAAAAAGCTGCCGGAGCTAAGAAATATCGCAAAATTTTTAGAATAGTTTAATTATTTATTAATAATTTATAAATTAAGCAATTCTATTCGAACTACCTAAAAATCTCTCATATTTATTTCATAATATTAAGCTATTCTTATAAAAACTTCGTAAAGCTCAATTTGGCTAGACAAAGGCTTCGATTTATTAGTCTACTAAATATTAAAAAAAAGATAAGGAGAATTCAAATATAAACACAATTAAAAAGATCTATTTTTTTTAGTTATTTTAACTTATAAAAACACATTAAAAACTGATTCCTACAATGTTTCCTCTCCGTCTTCAAGTTTTAGGAGAACATTTTCGGATAAAAGAGAACACAAAAATTTGCAATGTTTACTGAAAATTTTAAATAAGATCGATATTTAAATGTTAAATACGATATTTTTTGATATTTAAAATATAGGCATATCAAAAATTACTGACAACAATTTACATATCAGAAAGTACAAAATTTCTGATATGATGTTGAGAAGTATATTTTTGGTAATTAATTTTAAAAGATTTTTAATTTTTCCCGATATTCATCCGTAAGACCAAACAGGATTCTGTAAAACTCTTTTTATATAGCTGCAATTCAAACCATCCATTATCGATTGAACCCTATTAAAGTTATCCCCAAAAATCAGTTCCGATTAAATGTGTTATATTATGGTTTAAGCTTTTTAATGCCTCGTTCGTAATTGTTATTGTGAGTGGTGTGGCTTATTTAGTGGCTGCTTTTATTCTGTTCACACATACATATTCATGTTCAGTTTGTTTTTAATTCAAAATACTTGCTAATTACATAAATGTGGCGTGCACTTATCGATATACATCTGTCGATTTCCGGATCTAACGTACTTTTCAAATTTCATGAACTCTCATCTTGATTTATTATCATGTGTAGCTTTGTTTACTTTTCTTTCCTTCCATTGTTTTGTTTTTGTTTATTCCATATCACTGTTGGTGGTTTGTTAATATTTTGTTTTCATATCATCGACCATGATATACTTGATATTCCACTTTCGACTCGATCTCGATTCAAGTTCAATAATCATTAGTTATTTATAGTTCAAAATTCTATTTTCAATATACATATACAGTTAATTATACAAAACTTTCGAATTTGTTAGTTTCTCTAGTTTTCGCTTATGCTGAATGGACTTTTCATACACACGATCGATCGCCTAGTTCTCCATTTTTAGTGGCTCATAATTATTATGAATCGGATATCGATTTTGTTCGATTTCTCTTTCTCTCGATAAAATGCTAATTGTTTAGTACTTTGTATGCTAGGAGGAAAATCACACATATATTTAATTTGTTTACTTCATTTAGGGTTAGGTTAGTTCGGATATTTCGTATGTACACTCGCTAGATTATCCAATCGTTTCTTAATTATTATTATTAATCTTCCGGGTCTGAAGGTGGTGGTGGTTTGGGGCTATCTAACTGGAAAACCCCCGATCTCTGGCTGTATATAGTTGTGTTTACAAAGTTGGTCGAGTTGCAAGGCGTGCGCTTGGATTGAATATAGAAATTAAATGACAATAAAAACCAAGAAAACATAAAAACAATTTGTAAGAAATATCACGTAATGCATTTTATTTAAGTTTTTTTTAGTGGCTTTTGCTGCGTTCAGTGATCCGATTTTGTTGTTAGTTCCTAGACTGCGGGATTTTAAATGTTTGTTTACGTGTTCTCTCATAAGATATAGTTCGTACATTAATTTATATATTTTTTATTTAATTTTTACCCATTTTCATCTTGGCGCTTTTAGAATTTAAGTTTTGTTCTTTTTTTTCACATTTTTTTGTTTTATTTTTCATGGTTTGGTATTACTTATAGACAAATTTCATATTATAGCTACAATTTATTAGCTAGCGTTATGCTGAAGGGGCTTTTGTATTTATATTTTGTATGTTTAAATCGAAACGTTAATGCAAATTGTGTTGTGTATACCTAAGCGCTGTTTAAGCGCTCTCCTATCTTAGTTACACGATTTGTGTTACTCTTTTGCGTAAACAATAAGCTCCACTTCAATGAATCGGGCTTGAGAAACAAGTGTTTGAAAAGGTTGAAGAAATATATAATGAACACATCTAGCTAAAGCGCAGACCACAAAAGTATATATAAATGTATATATATGGGGGGATTTCTTGGGCGTTACATCAAGATTTAATAACATAGGAGGGGGGTCTTAGAAATCAGAGCGTTGCTTAAAGCTAAAAAGAAACGAACCCTCGGCTACTGCACTGTGTTTTAGCTTATACATATATAAATCATTATCGGGATTCAACTTAGGTTACATGGGGTGTGGTGTGTGTTTTTCTTCTTATATGCTGCTTCTGAATGGATTGGTTTTGCTTACGCGCTATTGCCTAGTCTAGGGCTAGGGACACTCACACACGCGGTGTCCTTTGTTTCTTTTACACAAATATTACACTTATAAACGAATTGTTATGTGATCGGGGCAGGGATTTGAAATAACAACGAAAAATAGAGCCAGCAGTTCGTTTATCAAATGCAAAACAGAATAAATGCCTGCGTATCATCCTGGCTGGTATCCTTTCAAATCCCTCCAAAATCCTCAGACCGATCTCTGTTGCTCTCCCTGCTCCATGCCCAAAAGGATCTCAAATCAAAATGAACAATGTTGCAGTCGTTGCAGTTTCTTGCAGCCAAGTTGCAATCGTTTTATGGTCTACGTTTATAAATTAAATTAATCATAGGCTAGTTAATTATTAATAATAAGCGCGCCCCATCCTTCTCTTTCTATTCAGAACACCTTGGAGCAGAAACCAAAAAAAATGTCAATAAACAAAACGAAAATGTACAAAATTAAAGGAAAGAACAGATAAAAAGGAAAGCGCTGCGCTTTGCTCTGCACTGCCTCTGCTCCTCTCTCTTGTTTCCCACTGCTTTATCCTTCGTTTAACCTCTCCTCATATCAAATCTCGGCAGGGACCTGGTCCTCCTGCCGTTTTGGATACATTCAACATGTGTTTACCGCATATATAAAGCAAGTATCGTATATATATATATTAGGTATATATAACTATATATATTCTACATGTATAGTGTTTCTGCTGCTGCTGAGTTACGTCTGTCTACTGTTTCGTGTCCAGCGTTGCATTTTAAACGATAAAATATTATTTGGCGTTCCCCACGCCCCCGCCTCCTTGCATACCGCCGACGCCGACTCCTCCGCCGCCGCCGCCACCACCGCCTCCCTGGCGCATCCGTATCGATGGGCGTCGCTCCGGCGTATCATATGGCGGCCTCGATGAATTCGTGGCCGCCATAGAATCGTCCATGTTGAGTCCGTTGCCGCCAATCAGCTGGCTGCCGTTGCCTCCTCCATTTCCGCCCAGCATGGCCAGTGTTTGGCCTCCTTGGAGTTGCTGCTGCGCTGCACTGCCTCCACCACCACCGCCGCCACCAAGAGCAGCGTTGACCTTGTGCTGCTGCTGTTGGTGCGATGAGGCGGCGGCTGCCGCAGCCACAGCTGCTGCTGCGGCTACCGCATCGTGTCCCGTCTGGCCGTCCGTGCCATCCTGCGCCTGTTGGATGGCCTGCGGATTGCGGGGACCGCCGAACTTCAGCAGGTTCCAATCGAACACATAGTCATAGGTGAAGCCCAAGCGGTGGAACAGATTTCGGAAGAGCTTGCGCAGATGGCAGTAGTCGGGCCGCTGGTCAAAATGCATCTGGCGGCAGAAGTTCAGATAGTTGACAAACTCGCTGGGGAAGCCCTTGCAAAGCACCACGATCGAGGTGGACAGCTTCTTCTCCGAGATCCTCTCATACTTCTGTCGCTTGTTGGCCGCCTTCAGGCCCTGCCAGGGCAACGCGCCCAAATTGAAGTACATGAGTACGTAGCCGAGGGACTCCAGATCGTCGCGGCGCGACTGCTCGATGCCGAGATGTGTGTTGATCGAGGCGTAGCGGGCTGTGCCCGTGAGGTTCTTGTTTTCCCGATACGGGATGTGCTTCAGCGAACGTGCATCCCGGAACTTCTTGGCGAGGCCAAAATCAATAATGTACACCAGGTTGCCCTTTTTGCCAAGGCCCATAAGAAAGTTATCTGGCTTTATGTCGCGGTGTATGAAGTCCCTCGAGTGAATGTAGTCGATGCGGGAGATCATCTGGTCCGCCAGCAGCAGCACCGTCTTCAGCGAGAAGCGGCGCGAACAGAAGTTGAACAGGTCTTCAAGCGAGGGTCCCAGCAGCTCCATCACCATCACATTGTAGTCGCCCTCGCTGCCGCACCATATGATGCGCGGTATGCCGATACCGCCCTGCATCGTCTTGTAGAACTTGGACTCGATGTGCAGCTGGGGATGTTTGGTGCGAATGCACTCCAGCTTAATGGCCACCTCCTCGCCAGTGTTGATCGTGGTGCCCAGGTAAATGTCACCGAAGGATCCTGAACCGATCTTGCGACCCAGCCGGTATTTGTTACCCACGCGCAGCTCCATTGCGGATGTCTGTCTGTGTGTTGTGTGCAGAGTGAGATTACCTCGGATGTGGCGAGTTCGTTCCTTTTGCTGGCGACGAAGTGCGTTGCCTTCCGCTAAACGAAAAGGAAAATTTTTGTAATTAGTTTATTCTAGTTGAAGTTACCACAAAATAATTTATTATCTAGAAGAATAAAGAAGTACAAAATGGAGAAAATGAAAAAGATCATCGATAATTCAGATAAATTCATCAAAGAGATGCCTCCTTCTGCATTTTTGATTGACTTTTAAAGTGAGTACCGGGTATTATTAGTGATTATTTTGCAAACCTTTCAATGGAACAAATAAATTTCTTCAAAAACCGAAATAAAAATTACGATTTCAACTTTAATACTGGGCAACCTGTGCAAATGCGAGCCAGTATATGACGAGAGAAAAATTTATAATGACATTCAATTTGTTATCTTTTTTCCCCGATAAGTTTTGCAATGGGTACTACGACGATGACTTATATACGATACAATACAAATAAATTATTTGAATAATCAACAACAAATATTAAAATACGACTTTAAATTTACTGTGGGGTCTTTCGAAAAATTCGATTTATAAGAAATATTTCATTTTGATATGCAATATCGATATTTAAAACTAAAAATAATCCATTGACGTATTTTACAAACATATAACAATAAGGAATTTAATTTTTTTGGGTTTTTTAACTTGATATTTGCTAATTTTAAATATGTAATTAAACTATAAGGGTAAAATGCTGCCATGAACTGTACTTATCTCCTCGATTTCAGTCGAAATTCTTACCTAGCGCTGTCCTTTCGTCAAAGCTTCTCTTTTTTCTCCAATTTTACTTAAGGCAGTCGCTTCCGAATGTTTGTTGTTATGATTTTCTGAAATAAAATATGATTTTTGTTATTAAAAGTTTCTATAGAACAGTTTTAAGGAATTATTTTTTCTTATTCTCTACTTTGTGGCGTACGTGATCAGAAGCTCAGAGCATAAAATCTCAGTTTTTGTTCTCTTCAAATTGCAGCGTAAACGCTTTTGGAAATCGTGCTTATTCATTATTTGTTTGTTGTTTTATGCTGATAACGATTTCCGCGGAATGAAAACAAACTCGCAGAAAACAATCGATATCAAACGGCGGGGGAGAGGAGAGTCTCTTAAAAGGAAATGCAACCGCAAATTAAATTTAAAAACATTATAAATAAGCGAAAATAAGATAAGAACCCGAACCTCGCGCAAATATAAAAGTTGAACTGGGCTATTTTTGTTTGTGTGTGGGTTTTATTGATTACGAATGGGGAAAACAAGTGATGCTGAGTAAAAGAAACACTGAACACAAAGAAATTAAGTTGCTAACTTATTAAATTTAACATATTTATGTATTATTTTTCAATTATATTTTACTTTTTTTTATTATATTTAGCTTAAGAAAATATACTCTATAAAAAATCAAAATTTTTAAATAAAATAAATGTTTTAAGCTTGTTTTTTAGTGTAATTTTCCAAGAAATATAAAACCTCAACGTGACGACACCAAAACAACAATCGGCGAAATGAATCAGCTCAAGAAATGCAAAGACCAAAACAACAACAAATTACTAGAAAAACGATTAACAACAAATAGATAAAAGAAATACATACAAATGTGTGTGCAAAGAGTAAACAATTGCCGACAAAGAAAAGTGAAAAACCAAATAAAACGTAGGGACTGTAAAAACGCCACTTAAATGACACTTTCTGTGGGGAAAAGCACAAACAACCACGGGATAATACGAATAGCAGAAGCCATAGGTGAAGTGACACAAAAATAAACGGTGGAGGGGCAGAAAAGAAGCAACAAGCTGAAAGTTTTCACTTGCCGGGCATAAATGACAAAATTAAGTTTAATTGTTGTTTTTGGCTCTCTCCCCGTCGCGCTCTTTCTACATCTAGCTCTCTCTCTATTGCTCACCATTTCTCTCCGCTTTCTTTTGCCGCTCACGCATCGATCGCTCACGAGCTCTCCTCCCTGCTTCTTGTTCTAACCTCAAAACTTGTCTGTACTTTGTTGTTCTGCCGTTGACTTTGATTTACTGTGAACGATGCGAACAGTGAATACTTGACTGCACGAAACTTTAATTTATTTTAACAATTACTTTACGACAAACTGAAACTGAATTTCAGAAATATTTTTGACTTTAACAATTTATAAAGAATTACATTTAAAATTAAAATTTTTTACTAAAAACAAGGGATATCCTTGTTTTATTACACAGATATTTTAGTGAAAATATTTTATAAAATTATTTTTATAAAATAAATTTTATGACAATAAGAAAAAATAAATAACAAAATTAAAAGTTAAACATAAAAGCCAAAACATTTCAATCTATGGATGGACAACTGTAACCGAAATCTACCGTTGTTTTTGTGGCTACTCTGTTCTACTTTTCTTATTTCGGTGTGCAAACGAGACAAACGCATTTCGAAGCGAGTTATTTATGGCTTTCCAATTAGGCATAACTATTTACGTAGGGTATTTCTGGTACTGGTACTGGTGAAATTACTTAAACATATTAACCGATTACAATTGCAAAACAGCTGCACGTTGCGTTGGCGGCAGCCGAAAAGCTTCCGCAAAAACCGAAAAAAAAAGCCACACAAACACACAAAGAACAAAGAAGAGGTGAAGAGCGGAACAGCGGAGGGGCAGAGAGAGATGGAGAACACGAAACAGTTGTTCCATCAGGCGCCATAAAAATGGCAAACAAACAGCATAAAATTGCAAAATGCCAAAATAAAAGCGGAAATCGGATAAATAAACAATTCTATATTTGCAATTAATTTATCGACGTCAATGGCCTCCGAAAACTAACGGCGTTCGGCGAGTACCGAGGCCTGATAAGGGGAGTTTGAAAAGGAAAAACAGTGGGACAAATGTAAATCTTACCTTGTTTTCTTTTTTTTTTTTTTTTTGTCAGAAACTCCTCGCGTTCCACTTCCTTTTCCTCTGCTGCTGCCGCTGCTGCTCTGCTGGCGTCGCTGCCTCTTCACCCTTGCCTGCTGCTGCTTTTTCTAATTCGACTGAAATCGAAATCGAATTTTTGCATTTAATTGGATTTGATTATTCCACAAGAACGGCAGCAGAATTTTCTGAATTTTCTTTGTTTTAGTCCCACGACTTGTTTTTGTTGTACACGAACACACGCACACGCAGCCACACAAGTCACACTCACACCCGCAGCAACTCACTCACTTTTGGGGCCACACGCAAGCGCATTTTACGCAATAATACAAATAAAACATTGCTTTAGTTAAAACTTTCTGTGGTTTTCTGCGTAGTTGCTCTTTTTTTTCCTAAGGTTTTATAACATTGTTATGGCAAACAAAACACAATTATGGCGCCTTCAATTGTTAAGAAAATAAACGAAACGGAACTTCAGCGAACGGCGAAGGAGAAAAAAAGCAAAACTTATGCCCTGGCAAAAGAGATGAACGCACACACACTGGTCGTCTTGCTCTCACGCCCGTTGTTTTTGCTGCGAGCACGTTGCTAGCGCCTCTACTTCAGCATTTTCACACCAACACACGGCCAGCGGACTCACGGACACGCACGCACACACACTCACACACTGGCGAGTGAGACACAAAAGTTGCCTGCTGCTGGGAAATCCGTGAACGTAGACTTTTCCTGCGCGTGGTCACCGTCGCTTCTGCTCGCGTTTCGCCCCGTTTCGCACACACATCTGCTGACCACTTACGTTTTGCATCGACGCTGAGCTCTTATTTAACAATTTTCTCGGCAATTTCACATAGATTTTCTCGACGATTTTACAAATCTTTATACGCCATCTTGATATTCAGTGTGACCGAGTTGATGTTGGATGAAAATACTTAAGAAATAAATACCCTAAAATTAACTAGGGAAAATCACGAAGAAGAATCACGAGATTGTGGAGTTGCCAGACTGGAGAGTTGCCCGCCAAACTCGAAAATTAAATAATTCTCAATATAACAGTTTTTGTTTCTGAGTTACAAAAAATTAATAATATTATTGCAAGTTAGAAATAAGTAGTAAATAAGTACATACTGCTGACAAGTATTTACTTTTTTATTAAATCAGTTGTATAACTTTCTGATAATGTGTAAATCAAGAAAATTTTAAATTAAACTTTTTTAAACTTTTAAATTTATTTAAAAGAATTTCCTATAATTGTAGTGACATATTTTTCCGCATTTTTTTTTCCACGGATGCCAATTTCGATATCAAAGTTACTTTCAGGTAACGAAATACCTGACTGGCTGGCTGACTGACTGGTAAAAGAAACGCTTACATTTTTTATTGCTGCGATTTCCAATAAAGCAAAACACGTGTGAATTCCATTAGCCGCCCCCCCTCTTTACCTGTACCCCTTGCATTTTCCGAATGTGAAACCGAGGAAAAGTTGATATGAAAAAAGAAGAAGAAAAAAGGAAGAAGAAGTAACGGTAGATATGCATATGGGAAAGTGTGAGTGTGTCAAGGTGTGTTTTATTTCGAGCTTCGAATTGGGGTAGATAAGCAATCGCTCAAAATTGATAAGCAGTCCGTCTTCGGCTTCGTTCTCAGAGTGCAAAGTAAACTAGAGAATTCGGGCTTAGATAAGTTTTTAAACTAATGCCCAACAAATAAATCATGATAATTGGGTAATAAAACATTTTGGAATAGAAAAAATGGAAAAGTAAAAAAATTCTATAAAATATAAACAAGATTTGTATAACTTTTTAATAATTAAATAAAATATAATAACGATTTGTATAACTTTTTAAGGCCGAAATTAACCGAATGATAAGCTCAGACAAAAAACAAATCAAAAAACTTGTGCAAAAAAACTTGTGCAAATATTAAAGAAACATAAAATTTTCTTTACTTCCATTAATTAATTAATTTATTAAATCAAATAACATTTAGTTCATTAGTTTCTAATTTTTAAGAAACAATTTTTAAGGCCGAATATTAAAAGAAAAAACATTAATAAAAATATAATTTTATAATTTAAATAATATAATTTTAATTGTAATATAAAATTTTATCACCCATTTCCAATGTTTTCTATTCCATTTATTGTTGGTCATTTTATAATCTATTTGAAATCCCGCCTTTTATTTCCCATTGGCTGAAAAAACATGAGAAAACAAAGCCACTCAACGTAGGCAATTGACGACGATAAAAAACACAAAAACAAAAACTCGTATGACCGCTTTCACACACAGATCCACACATGCGCCCAGAGTATCTGTGTGTCACCGAGAGTACACACACAGTCGCAAGTGAGGATCGCTGGCGAATGGAAAATGAGATTGGCCGATGGTCAGTAAGTCAATAAATAAGTTTAAAAGCGGGAAAAGAGCGAAGATCAGGTATACAGGTGAGAAACAATAACAAAGCTTAAATTTAATGCGAGAGAGAGAGAGAGAGTGTGTGTGGGTGTTGTGGCGCGTGTATGTAAATGATCTCAGCTAGAGGGGGATGGCAATAAAACAGAGTGCACTGTAAGAAAAATGATGATCTTATTGAATTAAAAAGATTTTATATTTAATTTCGTTTTATTATTTAATTATTTAATTTTAGTTTCGATATTAATATAAAATATATTGTTTTACATGTAAAGCTTTATTTATTAATTAAGTTATATAATTTAAGGCTTTAAAAAATATATAAAAATAAATAAAATGAATTTTTCTTATGTCTGTCTTTTAATAAATATAAAAAAATTAATAAATCTAATTAATAATTTAAAGTTTTTTCCCAGTGCTTTTCTTTTATTTTTTGTTTTGCTTATTTTCCTGAGTCCGTCGTCGTCTTGGCTTTTATTGTTTACAAAATATTTCCGCAGCACATGTCGCACGGCTGGAGGCTTCGCTTCCTTCCTCATCTTTCCCATCTTCCGCCTGCCACGCCCCCTCATCAGCCACTCCCCCTCCCGCTCTGCTTCTTCTAACGGCGGCTGCCTACGAATGCGCCATTTGGTTTCGTTTAGCGCCGACTTTTGCAGTTCATATGTACATATATATTCGAGCTATAGCTTGTCGGCGGCTTAGATCAAATAATGCGATTTCATGCCAAGTCGCAGAAATGTCAAGCGGTCGTCGCATCCGCTGCCCCGGCCTTCCCTTCCCTTTTGGCGTATCTTTCGGATGCATTTCGACCTTTCTGTGTGCTCCAGTTTGATTATGAAACCAGCAAAAAAAAATGTCGAGGAAAAATATTAATTTGCCTTTGGGCTGCATAGCGTATATATATTTTTAATTAATTCAAAATATTTGTAGCACTTTTTTTTGCGCTCCGAACATTTAGTTTATCAACAAGTTGCCACCACGCTTTGAAGTTCGCCGGTGGGGGAAAGAAATAAAAAAAAAAATGTTCAGGGTAGCGGGGGGATTGTTAGATGCTGGCCCATTAAATTTTCTAGACGCGAATCAATTTTCCAGTTGCTGCAGTTCAGCGAACTAACGGCCACTGGGAAAGCTGCATCAGTGCTGTCAGCTTTGAGTTGGTTTTAAGGAGATGGAAATCATTTTATATAGAAGGAAGTTAGATATTTGTTTGTGATTTTAATTTTTATATACATTTCTTTGATTATATTTTTTATAAAATATATATTATGGTTTATTTATAAATATTTTATGATATAATAAAAAAGAGGTGACTTAAAAGATACTTTTAGATATTATTTGAGTGGTTTTCTGAAGGTCTAGTCATAACTTTAAGTACCTTGCCATATTTTAAGATTATTAAGATTTATTAATTTAATTTATTAAAATATTCCTTAACATTTTTCATGATTATATTTATTTATTTAAACATTAAAAAAGTTTTCTAATATTTTTTCCAATATTATCATTATTTCTATCTTATTTACTTTTAGTTTGATTCAAAATACTTTCTTTAAAATCATATTTTCTTTGACATCACAGAACGGCAGTTCTGCTGACCGAGGAGTTGAGCATTTTCCTTTTTTTTTTATGGAGTATCATATAATTTTCATTTTGATGCCTTTTATGACACTTCCAAAAAAACGAGCGCTGCTTTTGACGTCAGTTTTCTGAGTCGGTCCTCATCTCCCCCATTCGCATAAAAATATTTGAAATGGACTAGGTATTTATGATTCCGTTTATGCATTTCTCTGTTTTATTGTTTAATTTTTGTTACTTCGATTTGTTCGATCTTCGTTGCCAGAGCGGCGGCGTTTGAAAAAAAAAGTTAATTGAGTTGTAAAAATTATAAAGTTGTAAAAAAAAGGGAATAAAATAGAAGTATTCGCTGGGTAAAAGTTATGCGATGGATGCAGATACAGATTTGGTTTCCTTACCATAACTTCCAGTTGAAACCAGCTGGAAAACAAAAGCGTAACCAAAACTACATACGCTTCTTTCGATGTTTTTACGATCTTGAAATGAATAGCTCTTCGCCGTTGCCTACTTCTTCTGGTTTCATTTCTTTCTTCATTTTTTATTCGGGATTTTCTTAGGGATTTTATGATTTTGGTTCGGGGTTGGGTCTCCGTTGGGTAGGAAACTAGTGCAAAGTGGTTATGAAAAGATCATACCAGATCACCTGATCTTCTGACTTTTAGCTGATTTTGTTAACCGATCCATCATTAAATATGTGTATAAATTACATTTTTTCCAGGTTATAAAGATGAAAGTATATTGAACTCGAAGTGGCATATTTTTGATGTTGATTTTTAATAATATTAAATAATAAATAATAATATTTTTTATGAATTAAAATAAAGAAATAATATTATGCATTTAAGGTAGAAATATGAAAAGCATGAATATGAATGAAGCTGAAAGGAAAAGCTCAACTTAAAAAAAAATCATTTTTTAATGGCAAGATCAGAGATAAAATTTAAAATAAAAATATAAAAAAAATAAATCAATCTTTCTCTCTTTTTAAGAACCAATCATCACCTTTAATAATTATAATCTTTTTCGCAAACCTAAATAAAATAAATTTTACAACTTGATTGGCGCAACCAACTTGTATTTAAATTATTTATTAATTAGCTAAGCTTAAATAATAAGATGTTAATTTAATAAAAACAGTTTAAGGATCTTCACAGAAACTGTGACTTGAATATTTGTCTTACTTATTATGTAAATATTTAACTAAAAAATAAAAATAAGGTAAGCAAATCCCCAGCTCGTCTGCCACCCTTGGGAACCAATCGCTCATATTCCCATCCCCAAAACCGTCGTCACCCTGTCACTACCCATTCACTGCTTGTAACCCTTAAATCCTTAATGATCTTATCGACTTCTCATTAGCAGTCTCATTGAGGATCGTTGAGTATCCTTTACCAAATACAGCTGCAACAAGTGGTGGCAGGTCTCTAACGATCCCAGGAGAGAGTCTCTCGATCCCCTCTAAGCCCGAAGCAAAGACGGGGGAAGGTGTCATAAATCCACATGTGGCTGTAAAGTGTTACTAATTTCTGTTTCTGTTTCCATTTCGATTTATGTCCCTTAGCTATGGCCAACTCTCAAAGAGCTCTCTTTTTGATATCCTGGAATATTGTTGGTTTTGGGTATATAATTTTGAATTATAAGCAGAAATTATCACAAAATTTGTTTCTAAAGCTACTAAAAATGTATTTAAAAATAAGAAAAAATATAATAAATTATAAAATAATGAAAAGAATTTAAAAAACGATTTATTTTAATACTTTCCAAAAAGAATTCCTTTAAATAAAGATTTTTTCTCAAGAAAACCTACAGAAATGTATCTCAAAAAGAAATTTATTTAAATAAAGATTTTTTCTTAAGAAAACCTACAGAAATGTATCTCAAAAACAAGTATCTTTTAGTCGTATATCTTGTCATTAGTTTCCATACTTGTTTTGCCGGCGACAGTCATAACCGTGCGTCCGATATTCGATTCCGCTCTGGGGCCACCTAATTTCACATGAACATGTTAATGTTTACACGCGTACCGCGATTTTTATGTTCGCCCCCGCCGCGTATCGTCAGCTCCCCCGCCCCAAGCTCCTTGGTTCCCATTCCACACGGCATGTCTATATGTCTATATAGAGAGACCCGACTAACGAGCCAGCCAACCACCGTCTTTAGCTTATCGCCACGATCCGTCCGACGATTGCCGAGCTCGTCTTGGGGGCAAGCCCACAGCTGCTCGGCCCGGGAAGCAGCCATCCCCAAGATCAGTCGCAGTTTGTACGTCAACCTCGTCGCGTCTCGACCTTATTCGTGGTTGCAACCGATAAGCTCGACTTCAGTTCCAAGATCTCGCTGCCGGTTGAAGTGCTCGAACTCAGATAATTCAGACAGAAATTGTGTCCCAAAAAATGAGCGGAAGTTCTAATACAAATTGTTCCAAGGATCGGGCCAAGCCAGTGGAGACTTTAGTGTTGGCCAACTATGCCTTAAAAGCTGAACAGAAAAAGGCCCAGGGTCAGGGTGGCCGTAAGGAGGATGAACGTATAACCAGTGCGGTGATGAAGGTCCTCGAGGGTTACGATTGGAATCTAGTTCAGGCCTCAGCCAAGTGAGTTTGAAAATAAAGGATTCAAAAATATAAAAATTATATTAAATTGGGGGGAAGATAGTGAAGGTATTTTTAGGATTCTCAATGTAATGAGAAATCTTTATTTAATATTTATTTGCTGAATAAGCTGTTTATATTTAATTTGTGAAATCATAAATACAAATATTCTGCCAACTCAATATGCATAATTAAACGTTTGCCAAGAAACCAAATTTGCTATCCTTAGTATTCCCTTCAGCACAAATTGAGACCTCAATGGAACCATTACCCAGAGTAGAACCCATGAATGACTAAACCTGCCCGGCTACGTCTTCGATGAGTTCGCTGATTAACACAATTTCCAGGCATAAATATTTATGGATATACGTAGGTTTCTTCTTTTATTTAACTGGATAAACAAACTCGGCGAACCGCAAAGAGGGGAAAAAAAAGAGTAAAAACAAGCAGAGAAAGGGGGGACTGGGGGACTGCTGGTCGAAACGATTGGGAATCTGTCGGCATATGTAAATATAAATGAATTTACACATTCACACATATTAGACAGCATACAAACCACTGGCTGTGTGGCTTTCGGCTTTCTGTGTTGGGAGCAACAAATTGGCCAAAGGCAGGAATATAATAGGAAATGGCAATAACAAGACGCCAGATGCAGAGATACAACAAAATATATATACGCGTACCAAAAAATACAGGCCTCAATAAATGTGTGGCGCAGAGGAACAAAATGCTCGAGATGAAGAGACGACGACGACGACGACAAATCAATTCAGGCATAAAAAGCGAATAAATATGTTTTTAGCGTAAAGATGCTAACTGCTAACAAGGTGGGGGAGTTGGGGACTGGGTGGGTATGGAGGTCTGTGGCGGGGCAGCCGATCTTCAACCAAGCGAACCGCGGGAGCCGACAACTGCCGTTGACACTTGACAGTCGCGACTCTGGTCCCCGAGTCGTGAGAAAGACGGCCTGATCCCTATGATCCCTCAGATTCCCCAGATCCTGGGTAGCTCTGCTCTTCTATTTGACCGGCAATTAGCAAATGTCGGGACTTCCACCTCCGGTCTTCGTTCCTGGAGACGGGATCCCAGTCCTTATCTTCGTCAGACAGTTTTTTCTGCGCCGCCTCCTCGCCGCGCTTTGTTCTCTTTTGTGGAAGTCGCTTATCACTGGGATAACACTGGAAAAATGGGGTTTGAAATTAATAAGAATTTAACAAAGAATATTTGCACTTAACAATCATAATATTTTATTTAAATTTTTAGCCTAAGAATACGTTTTTATTGAAGTTTTTTGTTGTTTAGCGAGCAAAGATAATGAGTGCTAAAAGAAGCAAAGTTTAAATTTGGTTAAACTAAATTTTTATTCAAAGTTTATGAATTTATTAAAAGGATTTTAACATATTTTTCTTTATTTTATAAAATTATGTTGTAAAAATTGACACACTAAAATAAAAACTCTGTTAAATTACCAAGAAATTCTTGACTACAAGAAAGTTTTTTAAAATCAATTCAATCTCTTTCAAAGCTTTTAATGAATCTATTTTGTTAAAAATTTGTATGAGCTTGAAAATAAAACTAAGACCCAAAACTATGAAAATAAGCTTAAATTTAACTTAAAAAGCTTACATTTAACCCACAAATATTTAATTTTTAGAAATAAATTGCCCATATTTTTTCGCATGTATTTTTAAGTTATTTTCGGCAAACAACATGTGTTTTTTATTGTTTTTCGGTGTTGTTTAAATTCCCCTCAGTGCGTGGGCGGCTGAGGGGGGTTGTCTCTCAGCTGTCCAGAGACAAACATCCTTGGGCACAGTTCCCCCTCCTGGAAAGCCGAAACCCCTTTTTGCTGTTCGCTGCTCATTGCAAAATGCGCAGAAAGCGCTGTCAAGAGCACGTGTGTGTTTGCACAAGGATATGGGCGCCATTTCCTTTCCTTTATCTATCCACGGTTGGGTGCCACCATTCCCCCCGCTTTATATATGATATATACATCCACATGCCACACAGTCGCACTAGAAATTGTTTACCTTGCGCTTTATGAACCTCGTTTATTTGCACTTAAAATCGCTTAAATGCACATCGTTTTCCAACTCCATCTCTTGCGACCAGCTCACCTTTCTCGACTGCTGCCACATTCCAAATTAAATCTATTAAAATGGTAAAAAAGAAATGTTATAAATTGCTGCGGGAGAGATATTTAATTGCTTCACTCTTTGCGCTGATTGACAGCAGCAATCGATGCCAAATTGTTTCCGTTTCCGTTTTGGTTTGTTTTTTATGGGAAGTTCGTTGTTTGAAAATGAAGCGGGTTTAAAGGGAAGGTTTCTTAAATGCTAGTTTTTTTATTAGGTAATAGAAATCACTAATTCCTGAAAATAATATAAAGTAATAAATTAAAGGCATTAATTAAAGATTTACTAAATAAAACTCTATTATTTATATAAGTTTTAGATACTTAAATAAATGCTTAAATACATTTTAAATAAACATATTCTAAGCAAACGTTTTTCTAATATAAATCATATTTTACACATTATTTTCCCCCCCCTTTTAAAATATAAAAAACGAGCACACAGCAAGTGTCGCCACAGCTCAAAATTTTGTGGTTTTCTTTGGCTTAATTTTTATGATCCATTTTTTTTTTCTTCGCAAAACACAAACCGCAAAAAAAATTATATTACTGTTTGATCTGCTTAAATGAATTTCGCGTGAATCATTCCTTGGAGGCGAATGCTTAAAAAGCTTGCGTAGAAACCCCTACAAAATGCTGGGAACCCACTTGAGGGGGGTTTGTTATTAAATAATTCAGATACCATGTGCTGCAGAACCCTTCCCAGTTATAGCTTCGGGTTCTTATGTTCTATTTGCTCGACTTGATTAGATATGATAGAGGGGCGTCGAAGGAGCCACAACTTCGGGTAGGACTTTAGCGCTATAAATATTCCGTTGCTTATCTGTCGTGTCCGGTGTGTCCCGCCAAGGTGTTATCACACACACACACCCCAGGTGGGGAGCTTCGTTCGCCCCTTCTCCGTTGTGGGGGTTTCCAACTCTGATATCATCCATCCCGAAACTAGCTCTTCTTTCGGAACTGCGACGACGAGTCAATTTACATGGCCCCCAACAAGTCATCCCGGGCAGCCTAACCAAACACTTCCCCGTTTTCCAGTGTGTGGAGGAACCTCCTCCATTTGGAGTCAGACCGCATAAACCCATCAACCAGGGGAACAGTGGGGCAAATCTAAATGGATTTTCAAGGGAATCCTAAAGTTTTAGTAGAGTTTTGTTAGGAAAAACATTGAATTTGTATTAAGTTTGTATTAAATATTGACTTACTCATTTCATTTTGTAAAAGAAAAATATTAAATAAAGATTTTTTTTATTTAAAATCTTTTTTTATACTTGCTTTTATCCCATCGTTAGTCCTGCCTTTTGGCTGCTGCTGACGCCGACAAGGCCGGCAAACATGTTGCTAGCTGTTGCTCCACCTCATGTTGGTAACACCCTCTGTTCCTCCCTCCCCAGTTGCCTCCTTCTGCCTCCTCCTCCTCCTGCCAAGAGCGGCAACCTCAGCTCCTGTTGGCCGGTAAAAGTTTGTGCAGCGGCAACAGCAAGTACAGATACACGTGCGGCTTACAAGGCAAATATTGATTTTGTTGTTGCCGCCAGTGGTGCTGATGGTGCTGTTTTTTGTTGTTGTTGTTGTTGTTGTAGCTGCTTCCATTGAGGGTGTCGCTGCGGTGGCCATAACCACAAATGTTGGCCAAAAAGTTTTCAGCCTAGACTCTCACTTTGCATACTTTTCGTTGAGCTGCAGCTAGAATTTACAAAACATTTTCTCTTAGCGAAGGTAAAAGCGTAGAAAGGAGAAAACGTTGTATCAAGTATCGATAAATAATATTGATCAATTTCTATATCAATGTTTTATTGTAAACAACCCAAAATCAAGTATATTAATAGAGTAAAAAATGTATTTTTGTTTAATTAAAAATCAGAGGTATTACAAATTACTAAATAAATAGAAATTTTGCAACTTTTGCTTTTGTTTTGATATCATCCCAATTTGTGATCATCTCTCCTTAATGGTATCACCATTTTGTAAATCCCCCTCCATGGCCATATTTATGAACAGGTAAGCAATGGCGGCGCGACAATGACCGAAAAAGTTGCCAGCCAACTAAAGGCGGCTAAGCCAATGCGGCGGAACGATGTGAGCCAAAGCCAGTGAGGCTCAAAAGGATTCTTCAATTTAATCCCAAGAAGGTTAGGGAGCTTCTTCTCCCAAATGGCAGCGGAAATGAAGCGGAATATCGATTTGATGAGCTCAAGAGCCTGTCACTTTTTGATATTTCTGCATTTGTACGGTTACCCAGTTAAGTGGTTTTCAATTTTGACAGGAAATGAAGGGTATTTAATGATGCTACCCTTTGAAAGGGGTTTTTAAACTAATTATATATGATATTAAAGAGCTTAAAAACATAGAGTTTTTTAAACATTTAATTAAAAATAGAAACTAAGTATATTATTGACTAAAAAAGTTTATTTTGCAATTTCCTCTTGATTTTCTTTAGGTTTAAATATATTTTGTTTTCTTTAAAGTTCCTAATACCAATTAATATAAATGAATTTCCCAGATCATATCAACTTTTAGTTAACCTCTCACATTTTAGCTGAGCTTGAAGTGTTTTGCCAAAAATATTAAACAACATTTGCGCATAAAATTGAAGGCACATTTGATCCGGCCATAAGCCTTTACCCGAAGTACATTTCAGCACAAATCCGTTCGATATGCTTTTCAAAAAGGGTTCAATAGCTCAGCTCAGCCCAGCTCCGTTTCCACATTCCATTTTCCTTCCGCATCCCATTGTGTGTGTGTGTGTGTGCCTGGTGTCCTGTGGCCACAGTTTTCATGGGCAGGAACACCCACGCGATTATTCTTTGGACCAACGGAAATCCCGTTCAAAAATACTCGATGGGTTGGTCGGAAAAGCGCCAGCGGGAAAATAGGTGTGGCAGAGCGGAGGGGGAGGAGGGCTTTTTTTTTAGAGATTTCAAAAGTTTTTTTTTTTTTTTTTCGTCACAACTTTTACACTGTAAAGCAAGCAAATACTTTTCTAAACGGGAAGTAATAAATGTTATTCAATATTGACTTGCTTTGCATGAACGGTGAATCACGGAAGTTTAGATATTTTTTATAGTGGCTGCTTATGATAGCAAATGAGTCATTTGAGTATATTCAAAGCAGTTTAGAGTGGAATGAAGAGGTGAGAAGGTTTTAAATGATTCAGAAATATAAATAATAATTCCTGAAATGCTAAGTTAGCAAATTTTTTACTTTTTCAGAGTGGATTTATCATAATAAAATCGTGAAAACGTATTTATATCCTGAAAAACTCTCAGCCTTGGGTTGTAGAGTGTCCTTTTGCCTAGAGCTTGATTCTAGCTTGATTCCTATAATTTGTCAAAGAAAATGACGTGCAATTGTAATAATAATAAATCAAATTATTTTAAATTTCTCATATCTAGGCTTGGGTTGTGAAGTGTCCTTTTCCCTGGAGCCTGATTCCAGGGCCACCGCATGACAATCATCAAATGTCAGGGACATATTCCCAACTGACAATCTACAGCATTGATTGTAGTTGCAACCCACAATAAAAAAATAGAACCGAGAGATAGAGAAGCATTCTTCTGCAGGGCTCTTGCTTCACGCCACTTAAACTGTCGCTCTTCATTGCGTGCTCGATGTGCCACGCCTCCTTTTTCCAGCCTCCAGCAGCCGCCCCTCGATTTACGCCTATCCCGCTGCTTTTTCCTAGTTGGTCACTGGGAATGCTACGTGTCCTTTTCGGGTCTCTGTCACTTGGCTCAAGTGCGGCACAGCCGCTGTAAAAATAAATTGACTTGGAAATTGAAAAAAATAGAAGAAAATGAAAATGAAAACGAGAGTGGTAGTGGAAATGGATGAGGACATGGTGGAGCAAGCAAGCAGCTCGCCAAATGAAATGATAACAGAGAATGGTCTTTGGATGAAGTGTGGCAGTGGCGGCCCAGAATGGGGCCAAAAGTCGGCTTAAATCGAAAGGGAAACGGGAAACGGCTTCATTGGCTGCTTTGAGTCTCAAGAGGTCGCCATGTGCGGGTACTTTGCTGGCACTTCGATAAGTTTCCCATAAGATCCGTCCAAAGTTGTGCCATTCCCATTGATCCCCTGACCTATGTTGAGTGGGCAATATTGAGATGTTTATCTTGTTACCGGAACCACACAAAGTTCCGCTAAAGCACTGAGGGAAATTTCAAGAAAATCTGAAAGATTGGGGAAGGTTTTTATTGAAATGAATTTTCTTTTTTCTATATCTTAAAATTCTTATTAAATTATATAAAAATACCTGAAAATGTAAACCAATTTGTTCCCAATTTGTAACCTTTTCCCCAGTGCTTTTGGTAAACATCAACCACAAAAGCTGAGCAAACTCAGATGCAACTCTCACGGTAGCAGCACCTTCTTCTCTGCGGTGGTTAAACGTTGGGCAACTGCCACCTTATCACCTTATCAGCCTGCCCCAATGTTTGACCACATTTTCGGACGAACTACAAGGGCACAAAAAATACAACAAAAATACAAATACAAAATAGTACAAAAAAAAGTAAAAAAACACAAAAGAAGAAAGGCCGGCCGACCGCTGAGAGCAAACACGAAACGAGCAACTGCATCCGTTGGATGCATTGGCAAGGCAGCAACTCCGTTTGAATTTGTTTGACAAAAGTGTCGTAAAAACGGCTGCGAGTGCGTGGGAAAATGTGGGCACTGCCTAAGTAAACAACATGAAATAAAAAATAAAAACGAAAAAGAGCCATGAAGGCGGCTGCAATTTGTTTACACGCGCTGTATCTGTTAGATACATTTCATATTTGTGAACTTGTGAAAATCGCTGAGACGTCTCAGCGCTGCTAATTAGGCGCATTTGTCCTCAACTTGACATCAGCATACAAATTGGAAATGAAAATGGGCATGGAAATGTATATGGAAATGGAAATTTTCGACCGTTGTTTACAGCTTCGTGTTAAAGCTGTAAATATTTGGGATCCCTCCAACCCCTCTTCGATCCATGTTGAATCCAATTTAATAACAAAAGCGGCAAATGGCCCATTGCCGATAAAGAAAAAAAAAACAGATACAAAAGTGTGTGCATCTTGTTTCGCTTGGCATATGCGAAAATGGAAAGCCACAAATTCAAAATTCTCCACAGTCCGCCGCTCATTTCTCATACATATTTGCTCATGAGCTAACGGCCACTTGAAGATATCACTTAATGAGATTTGCGCATCTCCGAGTGCAACAACAGCAGCAAATAATGAAGACGTGCTTGAGTTGCCAAGTGCCCCGGGGGGATCTGCTATATGTATCTGGGGGGGTTTTAGGGGGGTGCACTGGTGGAAAAACTCTTGATTTATTCTAGCTTTAATTAAAAAGCTTTGAATATCATTTTTTATGGATTTTATTTATCAGTAAAAATAGTTTATTTACTCGGGGTCTTTTTTGTATTTTCTGTTTAGGGTTTTTAATTCTTTAAAGTATCTTAGGGTTTTTTCTTAAAGTTTTTTTGCATTTTCTGTTTCAGTTTTTATAGCAAATATTATGAAATTTGTTAATATTACATTATTTGCCTGTATAAAGTCATTTTTTTTCGTAAAATATGATTCGATTTTGATGTCAAAAAAATCTATTAAAAATACCCTTTACAAATCACTTCCTAATCCTCTTTAAAATGTCAATTTAAAATCTAAAAAAATTCAGATTTATTTCTGAAATACTCCAAACTTTCTCTCTGTGTAATACAGGGTGCAGGCTGCTGCACCTCGCACATCTCCCAACTGAATGCAGCAAGCGAACATCACTTGATTCTGATTAGCGTGCTGTCAAGCGTGAGAGTTGCATATACCCTCGCAGATACTTGTGATTCGAAGGCGGACATTTCTATATATATATGTATAGACTTATATACATACATATAGGATGCTGTGTGGGAGTGGCAGGGAGGGTTGAGGGGTCACGACGCCGACGATACCAAAAGCCAGATAACAGCCGCCGAGAATACCCAAGCCGATGTCCATTTGGCCTCCGGTTGCGTTTTTAATCGCTTAATAAGCTCCACCGAACTTGTAATTAAGTCCAGGCAAAAGGCGGATAACAAGAAATAAAACAAAAACACTAGAAAAAAATTAGAGATTTAAAAAAGAGGATTTTGTTCACCTAGACTAAAGATTAAAGAAGCAACAACAATTATTAAGACTAAACGTATTTTGGCAATTAAAAACTTTTTAATTTGGAATATACTCAAAATAATTGAAAGCATTTTTCCGCTTGATGAGCCTTAATAATTCTTATGACAGTTTTATAGTTTTTTACACTTCATTGATTGTAAATAAATATTACAACGTTGTATCTATTTTTTATATTTCATATTTAGAATTTATATTAAGAAATAGTACCATAGGTTGTAACTGTTGCTCGTTTAATGTCGTAAGCAAACCAGTTAGTTTCCAACATGTAATCGCCATCAGGAAAAGGCAGCACCCTCGTTACGTAATCATTTACAAAACCAATGGGAAGCTTTTCCAATTCAATATCATGCTGTAGGAGATGCAAAAGTTAATTATAAAAAATGTATATATTAAACTTCAAGAAAACCTACATCAAAAGGACACGTATGATTCATGTTCGAATAGAGTTCTACGATTCCATAATAATATTTTAAAATTGGATTTGAATTTACATTTTTAAGGAATCTGCAGGCATCTGCTGTGATATTAAACAGAAATGGTTTATAGCCATTGTAACGTTTGAATAACATCAATTGTATCTGAAATATTTTAAAAGATATTTAAATCGTACACAAAACCATATATTTTTGAACTTACTTTTGCTTTGGTCACGGGAATCTGATACAATTTACTTTTAAATGAAATATATTTGTAGCTACGATTGACCGCCTTTATATGGCAATATTCAAAGTCACAGAAGGCCTCATCGTGGGTATGGCATTTGATATTTGTCCACTCAAACTTGGAGGATATCTGCAAAAAATTAGATTTAGAAAGGTTTTGTTAATATCATCAAACTTACCTCGGCCACTAAATATAAAATAACAATTAACTGAGCTAAAGTAAAGGCTGTATTTGTCATTTTTGTTGGTAAATATTAAACAAAAATAGCTAATACGTGTTGAACATTCAAAAGCGGAATGGGAAATGGATTTAAAATGCTTTACAATTTACTTTACAATTTTGCCCTACAGCATAATTAATATAAATTATTCCAGCTACTCATGGGTGTCAACATTTTATTGAATGATTAATGATTGTTTAAATAATAACGTACAATTTATATAGCTTTTTTTTTCACTATCTATCTCTTAAAAAGTTTTATATTATTTTTGAATCGCTTGTAAAGCCTAATTATTTTTTAATTGGCTTTTTGTCTATAAATTATAAATATATAACTAACATTTCGTGGGTAACTGGGCATATTTCAATTCAAATAAATTAAGATGTTACACAGATACAAAATATTTTAAATATATTAAGAATGATATTACATTATTATTATTATTTAAATTATATAAATATCCAACTAAAACCTAGGTTAACTGCAATAAAAAATACAATCAAATAAAACCCAGCTTTGTTTTGTAGTTAATGTCCTCCACTTTATTTTTTTACATATAATTTGCTCAAAGATTTAGGAAAATTCAAGCACAGAGAGTCAGGAGAAACACCCGAGAACACCTGTATATTGATTCGCTTTGAATGAAAACAGCTTCTACTATATATTTGGTACCTTTTGCGGCCTAAAATGCAGCCAGGCATATCGAATGGACCCACCCACAGAAAGGCATTAGCACTCCCACGCACACGGCTCGCCCAACTCAATTGAAAGATTTACCTAACAAATCTCTGGGCCTGATCATGTTTACTTAGGATAAATAATTCAATATACATGGGCCACCGAAAAAGGTGGGCAGCCGGTGGCGAATCTCGGCATTGTGCCACATTGAGCTCAGGCCGAGTTCCGCCTCCTGGCACGCCTATCTCTTTGATTGAATCTCTCTCTGGCTTTATTGTATTCCTTAGTGCTCGACATCCTAAATAAAAATGAATGTATAGATAAAAACAATGTGGGGAAAGGCTCCTATGTGTGAGTTAGATAGGTGGATTTGATTTAACACAGAGAGAAATATATTAAAATTAAGATTGATAAGTTTGCAAGTAAAGGAAGTTCCATTTTGAATCATAAAACTCAAAATTTTACTCTACTATTTTGGAAAATAAGGAAAATTGTATTTATCTCATTGAAATTATTAAACAATTTGATTTTCTACATAAAATGATAATATAAAATACCCACCTAAAAACCTTAAAATAATTAATAAGTGCAGTTGTCTACAAAATTATTTCTTTCTTTATTTCCAAATATGTTTCTTAGCTAACTAAATATTTTTCCCTCTGCACAAATATTCAATATTCCATGTGAATATATGTATATACTCGAATGCTTGAATGTGAACTAGAGAAGTTATCATACGCCTCGTCAGTTTTATTTGCAGAAGCTCGTAACGTCTTGTCAATTGAATTATTTGAAAGGCCCGGCAAAAAGACAAATTGATGGGCTCACAAAGAGGAATGAGTATTCGTTGCATACTTTATGCAGAGTCAAGAGAGTTTTGGCAACCACTTAAAGGATTCCAATGGCAAAAATTTTCGCAAAATTTGAAATAGATTTTCCAGCACAAGTTCCCAGCAGAGCTCATTTCTCTGGCATTCTGCACGCTTCCCATGATTGCTTTTGTTTGCACTTCACTTTGGCCACCACCCCTTTTTGCTCATTTTCTTTCAATCTAAGGAAAGCAACAAAAAATATATAAAATTAAATATATATTTTTGACTGCACTCTTAAACTTTGCTTGGCCTTGAATCCATCTTTTCGCTCTTATTTACCACTATTTCATTCCCGTCTGGCCCAAGGGCCGCAGAAAAGTTTTAATTGCAATTTTCAGTTTGACATTATTTCGTGGACTCGTCGTCTTTTTGCAATTAATGAAAAACTTATTTACCCGGGTCAACAAGTCACTAAGAAGCCCCACTGATTTTTCACTTCTTCCATTGCAACTTGCAGGGCGCCCACGGATCGCAAGAAGGAGCACATCAAGCGCCCGATGAACGCCTTTATGGTCTGGGCACAGGCAGCCCGCCGGGTCATGTCCAAGCAGTATCCGCATCTACAGAACTCGGAGCTCAGCAAATCGCTGGGCAAACTCTGGAAGTAAGTAAAATATATATACTATATAACACTCAAAATGAGGAAAGAGACTGGAATAATTGGGATTTTAGGGGACTAGGAGATACCCTAGAGAGTCCTTAAGAGATTAAAAAAGAAAATATATTGAAAATAATTGAAAAAGCATTCATAAAAAAATATATAAAATGATCTAGCTTTAATGTCTTTCAAATTAAAATTAACTCCTCCCTTTATCCTTTATATTCACTCTCAAAAGTAAATACAATATACCCTTAGATCCTTTTTGGTATCCCTTATAAATACAAAAAATAAAGAAATGGTAGAAGCACGTCTCTGGCAGCATAAACGTTGGGGCATGGACCACTTGGAAAGTGTCTTTTATAAGCTCCACTTCTCGGCCAGACAAAGAAGCCACCAGGAGACGCAGCCAGTGAGTGGGGGGTGGCAGCCATCCCCTTGAAGTTTATTTAAGGGCTTTTGGCCAGGACAGGGAATTGCATTAGGAGACAGTTCTCAGTGCCAACCAAATGATATCAGGTACTCAAAGGGAACCCCCAGCTAAAGCAACAATAAATAAAGTCAGATAAATACCTAATACTTATAAGTGAAGATAAATATAACTCTCTTTGATATATAGCAAATATTTGATTTGGGATTTATGAGGATTAAATTCAGATGTATTTTAGGTATGAAAAGAGCTAACAAAATAATACTATATGAATAATTAGTAATAAATAAATGATAAGACATCAAAATGAATTAAAAACCAACCTGCCAATAGAAGCTCAATTAATTCCTGGAATATTTTAATTAAAATAAAGAGAGAGATAAAATTTATTCCTTGAAATCTGACCTAAGACAATATAAAATCGAATTTCTAAACACTATCTTATAGAAAAATTGTTGTGAAATTCCTAGGCAGTGAATGAAAAATCGAAAATATATATATTTCCGATCGCGTGAATCACTTGCTTCTCCCCCTTAGAAATCTATCTGCCACCGAGTGATCAGATTAATCCCAAACTGTCAGGCCAAACGCGATCTGCGCCACAGCGGCGTCATTTTCCTACATTGTTTGTAATAAAATATTGTCCGGTTTAAAATTAAAATTTCACAGTTCAGTGCTTCGGGGGGCCAGCGATAAGCATTCTTCCACTGATAAGAAACCAAAGCATCCGCCTCAACTAATTGGGAAGGCGAGAGCTGGACCAATTTGTTAAGCCATAAATAAAGCTCATTTAATTGACTGTCACAGAGGGTATGTTTTTCTTAAAAAAAAAGAAGAATTAATTGGAATGAACATGAAATCAAAGCCTAAAGTTAAATATTTTGTTGTAGAAAGGAAGGAAATATGTCAACTTATAAAAGGTTTAACAAACTGAACTCAGAATAGCAAGAAATATAAACAATTTTTATCTTTTCCCTTTAAGTTCCCTTTAAAAACTTTAAAATATTGTTTTTTTCTACCCGCTCATGCAATTTTCTTTGATTTTTTACAGAAACCTGAAAGATAGCGACAAGAAGCCTTTCATGGAATTCGCTGAGAAGCTTCGGATGACGCACAAGCAGGAGCATCCTGACTACAAATACCAGCCGCGTCGCAAGAAGGCTCGCGTCATGCAGCCGCAAGGAGAAGGAGGAGCTTCTCATGGAGCCGATTTACCATCAGCCACTACCAGTTCCACCTCCAAGCCCAGGAGCAGCACTTCCACCATGGCCAGCAATGGCCAGAGGCGAGCTGGAAAGTCGGGAAATGCATCGGGCCTGAGCCTTTGCACAGCGGCCAGCTCTAGTTCCAGTGCAAATTTGGCGCTGACCGGCAGCAACAGCAGCAGCTCCGATGTCTTCAGTAATGAGGCCTTCATGAAGTCCCTGAACAGTGCCTGTGCGGCCAGCCTGATGGAGCAGGGTCTCAGTCTGGGCAGCGAAACAGGATTGGATTCACCCTGCTCCACGGGCAGTTCCCTCTCCTCGCTAACGCCACCGGCCACGCCATACAGTGGAGGCTCCTCCTCGGCGAACCTCGGCCGCTCCACAGTTCCAGCTGCTGCAGTGGCTTCAGCAGGCAATAACCCAAGCCTCTTGCTGCGGCAACTGAGTGAGCCAGTGGCGAATGGCTCGGGCCACGATTATGGCGTCCTGATGGAAGCCGGCAGGGAGTACATAGCTCTGGGTGAGGTCAATTACCAGACGGCACAGACGGCAGCATCGGCGGCAGGTCAGGAAATGGACTTCCTGGAGAACATCAATGGATATGGCGGCTATGCGGGCGGTAGGGTGAGTTACCCAGGCTATTCCTACACTGCAACTGGGGGAGGATTTAACACGGAGCAGCAGCATCACCACCATCACCACCACCACCACCAGCAGTCTCAGCAGGCGTCACAGGCCAGTGGAGCCTTAAATTACAAGCCCACCAGTGCCTCAGTCTCCTCCTCAGCCGCCGACATCGATCCCAAGGAAATTGACCAGTATCTCATGGATCAAATGCTGCCCATGACGCATCACCATTCGCCGCCTTTGAACTCCTCCGCCTCGCTCTCCTCGGCCTGCTCCAGTGCCAGTTCGCAGCCGGTGGTGGAGTGTGCCGCCTACTATGAGCACTTGGGTTATCCCACAACCAGCTCCTCATCCTCCATTGGCAATCAGGGGTCCCAGGGCTCGCCCTTTGCCCCACAGCAACCATATGCCAATGCCAGTGCAGGAGTAACTGCCTCCCTGGCTCCCGCCTTGAGTGTTTCCTCTCCTCAGCAGCTGGAGATGGAGCAGGAGCTGCAGCAGCCACTGCAGGAGCAGCATCAGCATCAGCAGCAGCATCAGAATCCATCGCAGCATCATCTGTGGGGCACTTACACTTATGTCAATCCCTAAGCTACTTAATTTGCACATTTGTTGCCCTGCACAGAGAGAAATAATAAGAGTAAAATTTGGAGATCAAGAAATATTTTAATTTAATATTTATATGATTTTTGGGGTTGTTAATGAAAATTTTAGAGTAAAACAAAGATAGTTCCTTAAAGCCAGTGAAAACTTTAATAAATATATTTTTTATATTAAATATTTATGCAAAATTTTAGTTAAAAAATATCGAATATTATATTCTCAAGGCAAGTTAATTTTTGTTAAAATTTTTCTACAAGGGTTTTATTAATTTTTATGAAAATCAGCTTGGTAATTCTTAAGTTTTATATAAAAACTTTTTAGGGAATTTATTCAACTGACTTTTATAAACATTGTATGTAGTTTTCCTCTGTGTAGGCACCCCTATTCACCTCCGAATTCCTCCCCTCTTTATGGGTCACTCAGATGGCTTTCGTTTATTGGTTTATTGTCTGTGCAATGTCTGTGCAAGTGCTACTGTGTGTGTGTGTGTGTGTGGGTGTGGGTGTGTGGCTCGAGGGTCTCTTTGAAGATTCCCAGCAATTTAAGCTAATCGCTGCGATTTTCGTTTATGGCTGCATTTCTCTCCCTTGAATATGCGATTCGAATGCGAATCGAAAAAGAAATGCCAAGAAAAGCCAATATAATCAAAATGGAAATTGTTGTCATGAGTTGTTTTCTATTTTTGCATTGGCAAAAATATCCCCAATAGCTGGGGCTGATATCATAGCTAATTGAAAGCAATATAAACTAGTAGTTTTATTGACAATTTGAATTAGTAAGCAAATAATATTTAAACAAGCAAAAACAGTATACGCAATGGTGTAAAAAATATGTAAGAAACTTATGAATATGGAATAGAAATTTAAGTAAAATGTATAGATAAGAAAATTCCATCACATAAAATGTTAAATAATTGGAAATTATAATAAATTTATAAGAAAATCATTGGGCAAATAATTATGAAATATTTTTCATAAAAGGAAAATAAAATAATTGGTTTTCAGGTAAGCAAAATCCAATTTGTATCAGTTTACAGTTTGCAGAATCAATATCAATGTTCCAGATTTTTGTTCAAAATAAAATTGGCGAAAAATCTGCAATCTTAAATTGCCTTTGGCTAACAGAAATTCTGCCGAAAAGGGCGTGGCTTATGGCAGTTTCCCACACTTTATATGGGCCTGCCAGCAGTTGGTGCTTTAAAAGCACCTGTAACCGTTGTAAAACCAAAATAAATTCCAACGAAATTAACACACGCCTACCAAAAAAAAACGAGTATTTCCCTTCAGTTTTGCGCAGAGCAAAACAATTTGAAATAAAATGAAAATCACACTCAGCCTCGAATGGGGCGTTATTTTCTGTTTGTTTTCTCCTTTGATTTTTTTTTTGTATTTAGCACAGCATTTATTTTATTTATTTAAATTTTTTTTGGAAGCTTAAGTTCAATTTGCGCCTGTAACAAGTTGTTGTTAATTGAAGCGCAAACAGGAAAGGAAACAAAAGCAACGCAAAAAAAAAGAAGAAGAAATAAATAAATACGAAGAGAGACATTAGAAGAAAAGCAAAAATGGCCGGAAAAATAAAATGGCGAAATACAAACAAAAAAAACAAAAATGTATTTATATGTGTATGCATTAATTTAGAAAGTTGCAAATTAACACATTTAACGAAAACCCCCTTGTTTATTTATTCGCATAATTTATGTACAGTATTTATTTTCAGATTGTTTTTTTCCTTCTTTTTCGTGCCAGTCGCCAGACGCTTTCTCACTAATTATGTAAATTATTTTTGTCGATTTCGCGACCGCCGATTGGGCAGCCGATTTGCTGGAATTATTGCGCCACAAGAAGTGCCAAGAAAGTATCGAAAACTGCTCGGGGAGCAAAGGCAAAAGAATTTCGAAAGTTCTGCGGGGGCAAAATGAATAATCAGTTAATGAGCTTGCATTATTAATATATCAATTAAGTTGTTCAATGGCTAAGATTTGAAGCTGATTGGATTTTTAATGAATTATGCAAAGCAGTTGCGGTAAAAGATGTGGTCTATAGGGGTGGAAAATTAATTTTAGATAGAGTTTTGATATCTTTTATGTATTTAAGATGCTCAAAAATAAGTATAGTTTAATATTTTTCTGAATATTGATAAGCAAAGGTTTTTTTAGAGTCTAAAATATGGGTTTTATTATCATATTTTGAGTGTTCTGAATTTATTAAATTGTAAAATAACTTAATTCTTGTTTAAAAAGTAGGCAGCATGATGCTGTTTCTTCTTTTAATTTAATTTATTAATCAAAGGAGATCATTAAGAGTTCTTAATAAACTTTATTAACCGATTTTAAATCTAAGATTCCTAAAAATCTAATTAATCTTTGCTTTCGTATAAAGGAAGATATTATCCTTTAAACTCATTTTCCTAGCTCATTTTCTCATTTTCTTTTGAATAAATAGGCATTAATTTAATCAAAAGAATTTACTCATTTATTTTCTATTTAAATTTACGTTCTCGGTAATCGCTTAGTGATGAAGCAAAGATTAGGGACGTAATTTAATTTACCTCAATTTTGATTGACGTTCAGCGGTGGAAAGCGAAATAATATTCGGACTTTTAGGATGAGACAGAAGGTATTCACGTGGCAAATTAAAGGTCAGAGCAAAATGCAGTGAAGCAGTAAATGTGGATGTCATTCCTCATTAATTTTCAGAGGCGGACGGGCCAAACAAATGTTGTGACGCCGCCCATTCATGTCCTGGACAAGGACACACACACACACACTCTCCTTTGTGCGATGGCTGTTTAAATATTATTAAAACTAATGACGTTTGCAGCAAACTTTTGCCCGAACTCTCTGGCCTTTCTCGCTTTTTTATTGCCGGTCATGCAACGGGGCGTATGCGTAATAAAATTCTGTTGCCTTGTGCTCTCTCTCGCCGTAACTCAATTAATGGAGGAGTCAAAACTTCTGCTCTGCCGTGCGGTCTCGGTTTAAATTCACTTAAAAACTTGGCTGATCCGATTGTTCGGTATGGACCTCTCTCATTAGGCCGGGGCTTAGCAACTGAGCTGGTGTCGGAATGAAAATATTATTCAAATTGGGCTGCACACGAGATCCGCCTAATGGCCGTGGAAAATCTTTGAGAAAAGCTGCTGGCTTGAAGTTTTTTCTTAGTTAGAGATGAAGAAAAATAGAAAAGAATAAAATTATTTATATATTTTGTTTTTAAAATCAATTCAAAATATTTATTTTAACACATTTTTTTACTATCCTTCGACTGGCAAAACTAACATTTCTTGTTCCAGTTTCATGAAAAATATTCTAATTTTTTCTTTGTTATAGTTTTTCCCCAAAATTTTTCGGCAGCACTGGTAGTGACCCCTTGGAAAATCCCACTTGGACTTGGAAAGTGTGCCAGCCTGCTCAGAAAACGAAATTGTGTGAGAGGCAAAAATGGATGAGGGGCCGAGTAATGGCCGCATTCTGGCTGTTGTTTTCCTCTGCAATTTGGTTTTTAACGGCAGCAAAATGTGAAAATGTCAGGCACTCAAGCAGCTCAAGTTATCCTGCGGAGTGGCGAACAAAACAAAGAAGGAAAATAATAATGTGGAGCCATTTGAATAAAATATAAGGCGAGAAAAGTTAAATGTAATGCGAAAGCCGCAGCCAAGCTTCATACTTATTTTTCTTTTTCTTTTTTTTCGTATGGTGTGTTGTGCGTCGTCTACTTGAAAGTAAATTGAAATTTCGTTTCGTTTTTTAATACTCTTGCAGAAGCACTCACATTATGAAGGACATTTCAGATGGTGAATGAGGCATGTTTTTAAGATGAAATCAGAGATATATAGTCAGGATTAGAGGTTGAATAATATGTGGAATAAGTGTGTGGAAAATTATCTTTTGGGAGTTTGTTTAGGGAAATTGTGAAGGGAGTAAGAAGTTAAGGTTTCTTTTGCTTTTAGTTTAGAGTTTAAATATTAAAAGCGAATTATATAAATTATATTTATAAGAAAATATTGCATACATCATCTTGATTAATTAAATTAATATTTTCTTATTTGGTTTACCCAAATTTGTTTCAAAAAAGTAAAAATAAGTCAGTGTATCTCCAATTCGCTGCCTAAACATTAACTGCCTTAGTTGCTTACTCAATGTTACCTGCCTCGTTTAACCGAAATATATTCGAATTTTTAATGCCACCCATGCCCCGAAAAAGAGGCACAGAAAAAAGCGAAAAAGGTAAGATGATTTTAATGGTGGCCAGCATTAGACGAAGGTCTTTTATCGCCGCCCCCAAGAACCATCCAAGCGCCCAAAAGCAGGCAATGCCAAATGCAAACAAAGTCGCACTAAACTTGAGCGACTGCTTTAATGCGCTCGGATGGAAGTATGCAGCGAAATAATTTTGTTTGCACATCAATCAAAGCGTTTTTTTTACAGGGGGCGTATCGGGGTGGGGTTTCAGCCAAAAAATCACTTTTGGACCAACGCCCGCGCATTTGAGCCATCAATCAGCGTCGGGCAAATGCTGCTTATCATATTGCTGGTGAAAAAGTAACGCTGCTGCCAGTGCATCAAATTGATATTTGTCAATAATCTTATTTTATATACATATATATATTTTATATATATAAACACATTTTTTCTGCTGCCCATGCGGCGGATATATAGCTGGCTGTGATAAATGTCAGCCGACATGACAAAATATGCTCTGCGGTTGTAGAAGAGACGTGACGAGCACAATGACACGAAATGGATGAAAATTACCAATATATGGCCACATCAATTTAAGGGGGGGGTAAGGTTTGTAATTTTTTTTTTCGAAATTTTTTTTTTATTTTTTATTACAATTGCACAAAATCTAAAGAATATTGTGTAAAAGTTGCAAGTCAATCAAATTAAAATTAACAAAGTTATAGCCAATTTAATGGAGGTCGCTTAGTGTGCACTGCATGTACTCACAAAACTTTGAAGCGCTCTCCTGAAAAGTAGCATTTTCCAAGTCGGTGAACACGATTACAGAAAATCTACTGATCCGATCGATTTGAAATTTTGCACAAATATAGTTTAACTAATTCTACAGGTACTCACGTGGCCCTTTTTTTAATTTTTTTTTAAATTGTATTTTTTTTTTAACAATTTATCTTTTTTTTTTAGTAAAAAATCGGACTTTTTGCTTCAAAATGGCATAAAAAATCAGAAAAAAATTAAAAAAAAAAAAACGCTTCGGTGTTACCTCGGGACATTTATCCCTTAAGTAATGCAATTTAGTTTTTTTAAATCGCGTGATCCTGTAGGCTGTAAGGATGTTCACCGCAAACCACCTTTTTTCGATGGCGGCTTACGAAATTCTTAATAGCTCTTAATTCTCTAATTGTTTCTTAACAAAAAAATACTAATAAAATAGTCGAAATATTGTGTTACTTTATGGTGTTTAAATTTTTACGCTAACTTTATCCGTTTCGCCACAAAAAAATTTTGAAAAACGGCCATTTTTGCACCGCACAAACCTTACCCCCCCCTTAATTAAAAATTCACTTAAAAAATTAAAAAAATGTTGGGTATTTTTTCTGTGGCCGCGAGTTGCTGGTGAAGCTAATTAAATTGTCAGTTTGCCGGAAATTGATGTATGTAAATTATTAAATGGCATTCAGGTGAATATTATATAGTATATTCCTTTTATATAAAAGAAATTAATTTCAATTTTATAATATCTAAAGTGCCCATATATTTGAAAGGGAATTGTTTTGTATTTATAAAAAGCAGCAATCAAAGATTTTCCAATACGAAAAAAGGCTTTTAAATTGGCTACACTTGTCACAAAAGAAGGGCATTGTGTGGAAAGGAATACACACTCACTCACTCACAAATAACCCCAGGTGAACTTTGATTTCACGTCCTTAAATACATCAAATATTTGCCCATATTCTATATCCGTTGAGCTGCGCTCAGAGTTAATATTTGCGAGTGTCCTAACCCCCCCAGGACCCACCCAATACGGTTTGAATTGGCGAAACTATCAACTCGATTGAAGGACAACTTTAATGTACACACAGCACACACACAGCAGCTTCATCCATTAGCAAAGGCATCGGATAGTATACTTTGAGTGGGCAAAAGCAGCTTGTTAGGCACTCGAGCCTTTGCCTGGTTGCTACTTTGGCAGTTTCTTTGCCTTTCTACGGGCTACAGCTTCATGTCTTTGCTGCTGCTCCTCCTAGTCCTGCTCCTGCTCCTTCTCCTACCGGCTTGTTTTCAATTATCTGGCATTACACTTAGATACACACTTTGATACACATCATTGGCTGCTGTGCGTTCTAATCAATGAACATTGAATAACTCCTGGCATGTGGATGGGGACTTTTTACGAACACGTCTGCACTTTACATTCAGCAACTGAAGAGGACACCCAAAGGGAAACTGATGCGTACACAAAAAAGGAGTACATAGTGATGGGAATCTAGGTAAAATAAATTTGTTTAAATTTAGAAATAAATTTGAAGGTGAAGTATATCAAGAAATTATTAAAGATCCTTTATAATTTCCTTAATTTAAATATAAATTAAATATTATAGTTAAGCTGTAAAAACCTTAGTAAATGCCTTGAAAAACTTAGGAAAACTTTTACAAAAAGTCTTAACAACAATTCATATTCGCCTTTAAAAAACCCTCTCAACCACCATATATCCTGCCACCTCTATCCTTTTCCTGACAAAGTGCAGCAGCAGTTCCATACCAACACATCCGTAAGGACCTCTCTCCCGCACACAAACTCTTCTATATGATTAGCAATTGCACAATTAACCCTTGGAGGCCTACTACACTCATGTGTTGTGTGTGCGTGCGGGAAAATTGAAATTACCTTTTAACTAGATTTCACACCAACCCACTCTGCCTTCGGGGTTTCGCTATCGTTCTCAGTGAACAATGACTTGGCATATTTTAATTAACCCATTGTGTCGCAGTTCCTGCTTTGTGCCAACAATTATCATTTGCGACAAACGCATTCACACTGCTCGACGACAAAACGACGATGACAGTCAGCGGTTTTTAATTAACTTTACCAGCCAGCCAGGCATTTCTGCGGAAATTAAAGACTAAAAATAACAAGGATTGTTGGAAATCGCTGTGGTTTGGCTTTGATTTAAGCTAGAAATTTGCTAATTTCAGAGAAAATCATGAAAAAAAGGGGTGAAAGGATTTTAGGGAATGCGAATTAATTTCGTTGGGTAAAGGACGGGATTTTCACGGGTTTTAAAGTAAGATTTAAATTCTCAGAATATTTTGCTTGTGTCAGGACAACTTAATGTAATAATTATAATAAACTATCTCCCTAATGATATAAATTAGTAAATAAAAAAGGTGGTCTTCAAAGAAACTTTACCTTGCAGGAAATTCAAATTCATAAAGTTCTATATTAGTTATTCAAGGCCATGTTAAAGTCCTAGCAGGCCAAGAAACCTTTAAAACAATTCCAAGAATTTTGTGGGTGCAACAATTTTCGTGTCTTCTCTTTTATAGTTTTTCTGCAATTTTTATTTTTTTTTTGTTTGCTATTCTTGGTTTCCAAAGTTTTTGTTATGTGTGAAATTCTGTGTTGGCCGCAATCTAGCTCCTGAGTCCTGGCGCCTGGTGCCTGGCAAGTTCTTTGTCTGCGGTTCCAGTAATGTGTGAGAGTGACGGGTGTGTGTGGGTGCCAAGGCTGGGTTTTTGGGGGATGCCAAGGCAACTTGGAGCGTCTTAATTAGCTAATGGTTGCCTTGCTGCCGCACGGCCTTGCAGGCACGAAAAAGAGCTTAGACTGCCTTGCCGGCTCAAACTCAATTTGCCACGTAACAAATTGGCCTGATTGGCATGCAAAAAAAAAAGGAAAAGAAAAGAAATCCTTTACCTTTTTTCAGTTTCCTAGCTTGCTGCATTGATAATAATGCAAAGTCTTGGCTACTTTGGCTAAGGCTTGAATGCCCTGTCAGAGGATTCACGGAAGCAGTGGAAATGCAATTTACCTGGGCACCGCCTTCCTGGTGAGTCACTAAGCAGGGCTATGGCAGATCAAAGGACTTGCCCCGGCACTGGAAGAAGAAAACAAATACTTTAGCTTAAAATAAAAACTATAATTTTAATAGAATTCAAAGGGAAATATATAACAAGGGGAAGATAAATCAGAAAGAACTGTTTTTTAAGTAAATAAAACGTAAGTAGATCAGTTTGTTATGAAATATATTCCCTTATCTTTGCCAATTTAAAATACTTATCAAATTTAATGATAAATATCAATCTCAACGCATTACCTAGTCACCCCATCAATTTCTTTCACTGCACACCTACCTACTACTCCACAGGGAAAAGTAAAAAAGAAAAAAAAAGAGAGTGAAACATCTGCTAAAAGGACACTTAATGGTTATGTAAATTTCAGCTCTCGAATGGCCTTTTGGAAAGCGACTTTTAATATGTAGCCACATAAACATTTCGCTGCCCTGTGGTTTTGTCTATGGCGCTGGCCGTCTGTGCTGCTCTTTTATGTAAATGCCTGGCCAACAGTGCGTATGATGTACGCATAAAATGTTTACGAGTGCCGTAATAAAATCAAATCAAAATTTAATGCTGGCCCAAGAGCGTATCCAGGAGATCCTTTTATGCCTTTGCATCCATCAAAATGTCAAATGACCTGTCCACACGAGATGGCCATCGTCCATATGGATATGGTTGTACTGGTACTTGTATGCTCACTGTTGCTCCCCCTAAAAACAAATCCCATTTCTCTAGGACGCAACTCGGCGAGGCATCAATCAGGCTTCGGTGGGGTAGCTCTGGATTTTGTCCAGGAATCACGCTCGGCGCCGTGGCAAACTTTCTGCTAATCCATTTTACGTGCCTGCTATGAATATTCCAAGGGCAAGGACGCTCTCTCCTTCAGTTCATTCGCTTCTCTGGTCGAGCATGAGAAATGAATTTACTTATCTGTAAGGGAAAATTCGTGTTTGTCTCTGGTCGCAAATACCCCGCTCTCCCTCTCCGCTGGCATTTTTCCAATGGATGATTTCCTCATCCGGCGAAAATTCGTCATCAAAAACCCAAAACATACAATTCCTTTTTCGTTTAATGTATGCAAAAAGGAAAGCAGACTTTGTATGAAATATACTCTCCTCATAATCAGCTTAAGGGAAGGTAAGGTAGTGAGCTTCATTTAAATAATAAATTTGATCAGAAACTGAAGACAAAGGTCTTGATATCTTAACGAACTTCTTTGATAAATATTTAAGCATAAATCGAATTTTGTGGGAGTCAGTATGGGGCTTAAGTTTGTCTTTACTTCATTATAATTATGAATAGTTAAGGGCCTTAAATATATTTAATCTTTTGCCTTAAGCAGGCAGAATTTGTTTCATTTCACGAACAATAGAGTCTTGAATTTTCATTGTTTCCTTCAACAGCTCTTACCTTTAACCTTTTCAGCGCCATTTTCTGGGAAATTGCATATCACCGGAAGCCGTCATTAGCACTGCTTACGGCAAGCAGTCACTTCCTTTAAGCAGTGCGGATCGATGCCAGGCAGTTATCGCAGCTCCTTGGCCATTAAAGCGAAATATGAACCCTTTCGGGCGAAATGAGATTGCTTACCAAAATGCGATGAACATTAGCGAATATGTATAGTACTTAGACGTCGCTCGTTCCCGGGTTTATGTTGAGCTTTTGTGGCAGCGGAAATTATTTCTGGCGTTGGTCTGAAAATGGCCTTGAAGGCGGGCAAAGTTTTGCGCCCCCGCCCTCTTCATTCACTCATCATCAAGTCAATCAAGTTTTAATGATGCCACAATAAAGCCACCCCGCTGAATAATTTAAGAAATGTCCATGGGGCATTATTTTCCTGCCCCCCGCGCCCCTCCTGATTTTATATTATTGCGGCATACTTATGAGCTCAGGCGAAGGCGAAGAAATCTGAAATTTTAATTGCGCGCAATTTTCCTTAAGTGTCGTCCGGCCATAATTGGAAATTTATGAGAATTTTAATGAATGAGTACAGATTGCCGAACACGCTTCGCTTGCTTGGTTTACACAGTTTTATTTATTGAAAAATACTTTTGGTTTTCTTGCGGCTTTCTTCTTGGTTGCTTGGTAAATAGTTTCGCATTTGTTTTTCTTGTTTTTCTTGTTTCTTTGGGTTTACACATATGCATTTAATGATATGATTTCCATTTATGGATTTTCGTATTCGACTAGCTCATTATACACACACATAGATATATAATACATTTACATTTACATATATATATAAATATATAACTGGGTTTTTAGACCCAAGCACAGGGTCTGGTAGTTGAACTCTAAAAATACAGACAACACAGTCCGACAAGTATTTTATATCTTGTTTTTCTGTCCCGGCGTCTGGCCATTTTCTTCTTTTTTTTGTGCCTCGGCCAGTGCTGACAGATAAATGGTTGAAAAATAAAAAGAATAGGGAGTGGAAAATATTTAAAAAATTAATTATAAAGGAATGATATTTGAGGAATGTTTCATTTATATAATTCCAAGAAAATTATTTACAATAAAGCTTATATTAATCTTGATCTTAAATATGGAAATATAGTTTAAGGAACTAAGTATTTTTTGTAAATAAAATGAAAATAGAAGGTCTGTTTTGTATACATTATACATCTGTAAAACTTAAATAAGTAAACTATCGAAAAATTGAGTTAGAATTTCAAAGTTCAAAGCTTGTTCAAGATAAGATATTATAAAATAAATATCCAAGAAATTCTTCTATTTGTTTATTTATCACTTAAAAAAATAAAGCTAAAGTCCTACAGCACTGGTTTGGTTTTTCTTTTTTTTGTTTTTCTTTTGGGCTTTAGCCAACATTTTTCATTGTTTGTTTTCTTCTTTTTTTTGGGGGGGGGGCTTTCCGTTCAGCCAGATTGGGGTTTAATTCATTTTCATTAGGTCCGCCCCGTATGTCAATCTTCATCAGAAGACGAGCGCCCAAGTCCGATGTCCCTTGTCCTTTCGCCGCAGGACATACCTTGTCCCCGCCCCCTGGCCGCTGCTGCCTGAATGAGTTTTGGGGATGAGATGGCCAGAACCATGCCCACACCCTGGGCCAGGATTCAAATTTCGAGTCGAGGGCAGCCTTCCCATTTTCAGTCCCGTCAGTCCTGCTTCCCTCGGTTCCTTGTCTGCCGCGTCCAGCGATTACAACAGCCTCTCCAGATCCTCGCTCTCCGCGTCACTGATAAAGGAGTCGGTGTCCGTAAAGTAGTCGTCGTCACAGCGATTCCGGCGACAGCACACCCGCCTGCCCATCTCCTCGTCGCTCCAGTGCTCGAACTCCTCCTTGTGGTGCTCCAGCAGCATTAGTGACGGAAACAAACTATCGCAGCCACTGCAGCTGTGAGGTGCGAAATTTCGTTGAACGAGATCCAGATGGAATCCAGGCGAAAGTCAAACGAAAATACACAGGACAGGCGACAGGCGACAATGGGGGAGAGAGAGAGTAGTGAACAGGTGAAAAGTGAGAGCGGCAGCTGGCTTAATTAAGTGCATTTCCCTTACCCGAAGTGACGCTTCTTTTGCTGGTGCGACGCCAGCTGCCGGTGACAATGGAACGCCCGGTCGCACACGTTGCAGGTAAGGGATTCATCTGGAAATTATGGGGATATATGTAGGATATATATGTATGAGCAAAGGTACAGTAAGTTCTAAAGAAAATATTCTTTGGCTCAAATAAAATTCTTTTCAATTTTTCAAATAACTCGTATCTTGGGACATTCTTTTCTTAAAAGGGAATTTAATGCTACTACTTTTTGTAATATAAAAAATATTATAAAGCTTGCAAAAATTAAATTTAATTAGTTATTACTTTGACCTAGAACAACCCTAAGTTTTAGCATCCAAAATCAAGGACTCCGTCTAACAACCAGCTTATATTTTTCCTAGAAAAACCCTTTAGCTCATTAGAGTAGCCTTCACTGTACCACTCCCAAGTGCAGTGCCCATTATGGACTCTGGACCTTAAGTACAACTCACCGTAGTCATCATCATCGTCGGCCATGGCCAGGGCATGCAGTCGACTTATTGTGTTTTCGTTAATCTCCTTCGATGTTGACGTGGCCCCCGTTAGGTCCTTTGATGTTTTGGCTTTCGCCTGGCACAGCCCGAGCTCGCAAAGGGCGCTCTCCACCTCATAGTTGCCCTGGCAATCGGCATCCGTGCAGGCTAATAGATTCCCATTCCCGCATCCGAGTCCACCACCACCTCCTCCTAGTCCACCTCCTCCGCCACCTGCACTGCCGTTGACATTGACGTTGCCATTGGCTTCACCTGGTGGCTCGTTGCCATTGCCATTGTGGGCATGACTGCTACAGCCGGCGTTGGAGTTTGCGTTCGCTGCCAGCATTTCAAAGTCGTCTAGCTCATCGAACGGATCATCGATTTTGTGGCCAAGTGACACGGCATCGTCAGCCTCGGCGCTGAGGCGTCCATATGCCTTCCGTGGGGGCCGCTTCACATATTTGTCTGTTGGAAAAATGAAAGCCGGAAAATGAGGTGGAAAAATGCATGAGAAACTTTGCTAAACAAAACTGGGGTTCTATTGATAAAACATATATTTTTTTATTGCCAAAAGTCCCAGGAGGTCTGTATTTCAAAGGAACTCAATGGGGGGGACGGTCTCTTCATGTAAGCTTGCATATTAGGAGAATATTTATAAAAATGATTTCCATTTCCCTGGAGAATGAGAAAAATATAGCAAAAGTTCGGGGAAATATGAGGAACTTGAGTTGTTTGAGGGTTTATTCATTATAATTCTTAAAAAACAAGCGGGGATTTTATATTGAAGGAAAATTTTAATTAAATTTTTTTGCTAAAAGATTTCCTATATTATTTTTCATTTAAAGAAATGCTTCACATAATCCTTTGCGGATAAAATAATGATAATAAAAAAACAGTTTTTAAATATATATTTAATTAAGTTCAGCGTGTCATAAAAGTCCCACATTTTATTTTAATTTTAATTTAATTCAACTGATTTTAATTGAAATGCCATTCCCCATAAAACTTAATTATAAAACCAAGTTGAAGTGGCGAAAGTTTTAAGTGCCTTTACCTCAGCATCAAACATTTGAATATATTTCCCAGAAAGCGGAAATTGCCATACAAAACTTCTCTCAATTGCTTTATGATTGTTTTTAAATGGTTTTGCCAGGGAAATGGTTTCTGCACTCACATACCTTCCCCTTGTAATGCATTAGTTTTTCCAGTGTATAACTTTTGTTTCCGCTTTAAGGGAAACTTTTGCTGCTATGGCGCAAAGCTTCGAAATTGAGAAATGTTCCTCAATGCATCAGAAAATTTATGGCGGCTTTTGTGTCGCTGAGACACAAAAAGTTTCCGCATTTTTTGTATATTTTTGTTGTTTATTTGTTTGTTGTCTTCTGGCCTGCATGTCCTTGAGTTGTGAAGTGATAAAATGAGATTTATTGGGGGGCTTTGTTTGTGATTGGCCGTGGGGGGGAAGGAAAGGAAAGGACAATAAATAGTTGCTGGCGGTGAGATTTCATGAAGCCTTTATTTACGGCACAAAAATGGATGGCCCCCTTGATTTTTATGACCTCACTAGACGTTCGAGCCCCCATTAGCAGCTCATTATGTGGGCTTGGCTCTGTGTGCTGGCTTTAATTGCAATTGGGTTCAACACTGCGTATACGTGACGACACGAAATTGCCAGTTCCAGAGGGTTTAATCGCGTTTAAATGTTCAATTAACTTAAAGTTTCGCTGGCAAAGTATTTAAGTTTTATGAAGAGCTGTTGGGGTTTGACTTTTATGGTTAATTTGATGGAAAATCGAGGATTTCCTAGACTGAAACTGGATAAACGCTGAACGTATAAATAACAGTTTTTGATAAATCTCTGAAATCTGTTTAAACATGCCACAAGGCAATTAAAACATAAACCCAAATAAATATTTATTTAATTTTATTTGCTCTAAAAACCGCACTAAATTATGTCCTCAAACAATGCTTTAGACTGATGACCTCTGAATGTTTACTTGAAAATAAAAAATGATTAAGAGCTTCTGTTGCTGTGGCTTTTTCTGCAAAAAAAAAAAAAAACATACATAAACGACCATGAATATGAAAATATGTCGTGCTAAAAAGCGAATAAAAAACGCATACGTATGGAGAGGAAAACATTTTTTGGTGGAAATGACGGATGGATGGATGGGTTGCAAAGGCGGAAAAGAGTGCGGAAAAACCAGTGGAGTGAGGTTCCGAAATGCGCGCCAGACCGTAAGGCAAACTAAAACTCAATTTTATCGCCAAAATGCGGAACCCAGAACGGCAGCTGGGCCGGAAAGTGTGTGGAAAACATTTAACGCAATATTTGGACTTGGGGCTCAGTTGAATGGAAATTTATGACTTGGGACCGCCTTTAAGTTCTGTCGTCCGCCCGGTGGCTCTGACTCGTCGTGTAATCTCGCCAGATAAAAGTTTCTCTCTCGATTCTACTTTAGAATTACAGCACAAATTATTACAAATGATGCCGCCCGCCGCCGGCAGCCAGATATAAATCACAGCGGGAAAGACTGCAAGCCAGCAGACAGGAGCGGCGTTATTAATACGCCAGATAAATGCCTAATAATTCTTCGCATGCTGTGCCCGGGATATACATTCTCCTTGCCAACTGCCAACCGTAATTTATGATACATTTTCTGTTCTTCTGTTTGTATTATTATTATTATTATTATTTTGTGATGTCTGGCCCAAAACACGAACTAATGATGCCGCCGGCTGAAAAACAGTCCCAGCCACATTTGATGGCCGGTGACCAGGACAGGACACAGAAAACCAAACAAAATTGAAAAAGTAATATAAAACAGTAACCAGTATCTCTGCAGGAGCCACAGCTAATTGGACATTGCACCTCGATGTACACAGGAATTGAGGGAAAATAAAGGAAATGTATTTTACACTTTAAATAAGATAAAGTTTTTATGGCATTTGAGATAAAATATGTCTTCCAAGAGGAGGGATATTTATATAAGAAATTTTCACTTTAAGGGAACTTTAACCACTTTTTAATATAAAAAATTTGTTTGTTTTGGGAAACTTTGCACTTTAAGGGAACTTTAACCACTTTTTAATATACAAATTATGTTTGCTTCATAAAATTTGATTCTAAAAACCTTCTGAGAGTTACGCTTTTGAAATTTCATATTACGTAACTATGCTTATTATCAAATTATTAAATAAATTATCAACTTGGTTGTAATTTTTTGTTGTGCACCCACACAGATAGCCACAGACAAACACTGACACACCCTCGACTAATTGCCATTGCTTGTTTTACAATTTTCCCCGCACAGATTCCGCAAATTGAATGCACAAACGCATTATTATCAATGACAAATGGCTGTCATAATTATCGGTTAATGCCGTAGCCATATGTTGCCCAGAATTTGCATATCACACATATAAATCTCACTCTCTGCCACCCTCTTATCCTCGTGTGAACAACAATACAACAATATGTTGACAAAAGCTTAAGGGCGGCGTCTCCTTGTTGCTGTTGTCGTTGTTAATATTTATTCAAGTTGGCAAATGAAATTTTTTGTCAGCGATTAAATTTCCCGCCTGCCTGCGAGTGATTGGAAAAATTGTCGCCGGCGTTCCTATTAATGTCATAAATGTTTGCGAATTTGCAAAAGTGAATAATGGCAATTTGTGCGATGTGCGAAAAAAGGTTTTTCAATTATTGCCATGACATTTAGCACTTTGTTTACAGTTCAGTTCCATTTCAATGGATTCATTGTGGAAACTCATTAAATATTACCCCAGATATAATGTTCAGTCCTTGTTTTTCCGCTGGGCAGCAGCTGTTCGCTCGGAGAAGTAAATCAAATTGAAGAAGCCTTTTAAGTAGACCACAAAGCGCAGCTGTTTGTAATTAAAAAACATAATTACAAGCACAAATATTTGGAAAGTTTTGCATTTGCGTAACGCAAATTCAATCAGCTAAAATCAATATGGCCAAAAACTATGGTTTAACGAGGACTTGTTAGCAAACATAATTTAAAATTCGTGCTTAACATTTTAATTGCAATTTGTTCGTGTTTGCTTTTAATTTGTTCCCTGCCATTCAGCTAATTAATTAATAACACAGAGGGTTTTTTCATATTCTAGTGAAATTCATACTTTTTAAGCAAAGTGCTTGATTGATTTGATTTGCATATTTAAAAACAACTCAGTTGGTTTCACAGAAATTAAATCCTTTAGAAGGGTGGAAAGAACCCAGAAAATAGTAAATGAAAAAAGAAGAAATATAATACATTTATGCAAAGGCTATATTACATAATAATGAGAAATAAATTTCCATTACTTGGTTCCTAAAATTGTATTTCTATCCTTAGGTAATCAGTAATTTGTGTGCCCAAAAATAGGAAATAACATATTTATATTTACTGCTAAATTATTCCGAGGGCTTAGTTCCACGGGCTATTTTTTTATGCATATATTAAATCATCAAATCCATTGATTCGTGGATTTTCGGAAACGTTTTTGAATATATTTGTATAACTTTAGCTGATGTCCTGGAGATAAGCGTAAAGGAAGAGAGGAAGCACTTGGACTTTGTCTGGGGAAAATCAACAAAAGCAACTAAAAATTCCGATTGCTTGCCTCCGGCATTTGCCACCCCAAAATTTTCCTCCCCATTTGCCAATCCCTTTGCATTCTCCATTTTTTTCTATCTCCTGCCATTTTCGACAAGGGTGCGAGACTTAGCGCTTAGACAAAAGCATCCTGGGACCGAAGCCTAAAGTGTTTTATTTTCGACAGTCACATCCGCACCACGTTTTCCCACACGCACACGGAGTCTCATTATTACGTGGGTTGTAGGGCCTCAATGTTATTTACTTTCCTAGGTTCTCCGTCGAATTTTTCTCCCCCAGGTTTTTCCCCTGGCTGGTTTCCACTTTTGCCATACGGCACAGATATGTACATATAGAGGAACAATATATATTTGGCGCGTATATTCCACAAGTCATTTCGAGAATTTTAATTAACTTGTTTTGATAACAAGTGGGGAGCTTGGCTTATGAATAAAGGCAGGGCCTAAACTGGAACATGTTTGGCATACGGATTCAAGGACTTCCCACTGCGTGGGCTTAGGACCCGTGGAAATCTGAATAAAGTTGAAACATTGATCCGGCAATTGAGTTGATGAAAATATAAAAGGTTATTTTAATTGTTTTCTTAATAAATTTAATTTTGTTGAACAATTAAGCATTTTAGTGCTCAAGAATTTTGATTTAAGATTGCTTTTCCAATTAATTTGGAATTTCTCTGAATCAAAATTGATTAGTTTGCATATGAAAATGATAGCTAAAGGCTTTTAATTGCCATTATAAATTCCAGGAAAATAAACGAGTGTCAGAGAAGTCTATCTCTTTATTATTTCAATAATATTTCAAATTAAAGTTATTAAATCAAGTAACTGAAACCAATTTATGGCAACACTGCCTCATTATCTTATCGCCTTTATTTTATCCTCGTTTCCCCCAATTTTCTCACCAATAAACCTTCAATCACTATATCAAGCCTAACGCTATTTATGGTTGACTCTCGCAGAAGTTTGAGACTTAATGTGATTACTCCGCTAATTATTGATGAATTATCCTAATTGAGGGCGGTCTTTTGGCGACTAATTGATTGCCCAGGTATCGGTGATCGGGGGGATTACCTTGAGTGCTATTGCTGTGATTGCCACCGTTCGCGTTGCTCTTGGAGAAGCTGCAGTTGTTGTTGAAGGAGTTGAAGAAGTTGGCGGCGCCAGTGCGTCGTAAAATCCAAAACATGATTGCAAGGAGGCTGTTCAAAAACTACGACGCAGTTTGATATGTTGCAACGCGGAAAACTAGGCGAACTGCATTTCCACCGACGGCATTTTAACGACGCGCGATGCCTGATAAGCGGACAACAACGATAAGCGAAGTCGGGAAAAGCACGGAAAATCCCTTTTCCTACCACCGCTGGCGACCGTTACGAGGCAAAGTCTTCAGCAAAACTAACTAGATTCGTCCTCGGCTCTCTCGTTTTATAGGTTCTCACAGGAAAATGAGAGTGAAAAGCCAAAGAGAAATTCCGCAAGAGAGCCAGAGAGAAGGCTAAAGCGTTCCACCTTGCGTATACGTAATAACGTAAGGCCTTACGGCGGAAACAGCTCTTTTGCTCTTTTGCCGCTTTCATATTGGTAGCAAACTTTCGCTTGGGAAATGCCAAACTTGACCTTCGTCAACACTTGCATGTCGTTTGCCCGCTGGCAGCTCATAATTTGTTTTGTTTAATAAACGATTACGTATGCGCCCCGTTGACGTGCCCCAGCTGTTCGAGCCTCTAAAACGGCCATCAATCATGCCAACCGGAAGTGGTCGCTACTTTGTTGTCCGCCATCCGCCATCCGTTTAAAGTTTTATGTTCTTCTTATCTGGCTGCTCAATTAGACAGAGACATTTGATGACTTCTGGCTTTGAGGCTAAATGGGTGTAAAGATAAGAAAGGGGATCAGGATATAGGTAGAAAAATGAAGTAGAGTCCTGGGAATTAATGAAAATGGATTAGAGGGTTATAATGTAAGAATATATTTCCCAAAGGAATTTTGAATTAAAAAGAGTTATTTTATAGGAAAAAGTTACTTAGAAATTACAAAGTTTTATTACTATTACTGAATTTCCTGGTTTTTAGGGAAGTATAAATATTTTATTGCTTAGAAAAGAAATGCTAAAAATTGTATTTTTGTAAGTTTTAACTTTCTGAAATAAACCAAATTTAATAACAATTAAGAGCTGGAAAAAATGTTCCAACTAAATCGCAATCTTATTGATTTTTTTCGCAAACATTTTTTCCATCTGTGTAGCAGCCACAGAAACCAGCGGAAATGTTAAACGCTGAACTGCTGCCAGCAGCACTTGCATCCGCATCAAAGTTTCCCTTTTATGGTTAACGCTTTTCCTGTGCAAACAAAGACACCCCTGAACACGCACCCCGTACACCCCTTACATCCCTTACACCCTCCACACACCCACTCACCATTAAGTTGGCGTGTTCAAGTGCAAGTGCAAGTTCATGCCCTGCGAATTGCGAATTGTCGTGGCGATTCGTTTATTTGTTGCACGCGCGCGACGATCTTAAAGCGTTTTTGAAACGATTTCAAAGCTCTTTCGAAGCATTTTCCAAGCACCCGTGGCTTTAATGCTTAACCCCTAGACAAGACTGTGATTTGATGACTCCGCTTTGGTTCGCCGATTTCAGTAACCCTATACTGATTGCTGGGGGATTGTGGCCATGTGCGTGGCCCTATAGGGCAGAAATGGTGGCACACGCGTGGCTACGTCGCATATAGCATACCTTTGTGCGCATAATAGAGTCGCAATTTAATATTTAATCATCGAGTTGACGTTCAACAATTCAAATTGCCGCAAATTGTGCCCTGAACTTTTGGCATTGGCGACATTACAAATTCATGCGGAACGTGCCAAAGTCACAACGAGTCCAAATGAATCCAAATGATTCTCCGAATATGTTTGAACTTTGCTATATGTTGCGCAAACTTTTGCCTCATAAATTATGCACTATTAAAAGCTCATGCCTTATGCATGTCCTTATTGCAAAAACGAACAAGGATCTGGGCTAGGGATACACAATGGAAAAGATAGAAAATATTACAAAATAATTTGTTAAAGAAAGGTTTTCAAAATATGAATTTTAATAATTATGTTTAAGTATGACAAATGAGTTAAGAAATTTATTTTCTTGCTGCAAAATAATTAATAATCGATGTACGTTTGTAAAATAATATTTATTTAAGTGAGATATATAAAGTAAAATATTTTTAATGATTATTTTCAGTGTAACCCCCACAAAGCATTGCACACACAGATAACAATTAGATAAATTCTCGTTGGATAAGCCTGGAAATGTGTAGTCACTTATGTCCAGTTGATGCAATTAAATAGTTCGATAAATAGTTGGCATTTGAGTTCTTGATGGCTGCAATTTAGTTAGCATTTGTAATTTGATTAGGTGATGTGGAAAACGAATGTTTCCCAGGGCTGCCATTGAAAAACCAATGCTTGTTAATCCTTTAATTACATATCTGCACATGTTGCAAAACGAAATGGTTTGCAATTCCCTTTTTGCGGTTTTCAATTAAATTAGCTAAACACAAAAACTCGTTTACAAAATCCAATTATTTAATACTGGCCAGGCCAGGTCAGGCCACAGAAACTTTTCGACTCGAGCACATAAACAAAGCTTTGTAAAGTTGGCCAACTTGCCACAATCAATATTGATGGTAAATGGAAATTCCGTTTTGGCTACTTGAGGGACTTGGCGTAGAAAGTTCGGTGCTTGAATTTAATTCGCATCACACAGCTGGAAATGCACATATTGAAAATCCTTTAGTTCAATGATGGATTTGCTGTTATATTCACCCAATTAAAAGGAAGGATATCAAATAGAAGGCAGCGCTGAGGAAATTGAATCCTCCAGGATTTGTGGTCAATGATTTCTTGTAAATTGCCGTATAAAGTGGAGCAGCCACTGGGGATTAAATATGATTAATAATAAAGAGTTTAAGGGAAAATGTAACTTACCAAAAGGAGCAAACGATTGCACAATGTTGCCAATGGCAAAGAGTTTGCCTAAAAAGTTTATAAATAATTATTAAGGCATAACAATAATTTAAGTTATATTTCTTACCCGTATCCGAAGCTGGCACTATGTTGGAAACAATTGTGCGGCACATGGGTCCTTGAATGGAGCGAAATACCCCCAGGGCCACGGATAAGTACAAATGCCACGTTAAGTAAGCATATCCTCTGGCCAAATTGCTAAGGATCTCCGAAAATAGAGAAAGTAATGCCAAGGTAACCACAGACAGGCCAAAAAGCTGCCAAAAAAAAAGTTTGCATTACTTTAAGCTTACATTACTTTTAAATCAGCTTAAGAATATTCACCTTTCTTAGTATAAGAATCCCCAGAAGAGCTCCAAGCATTGGCACCGATTGACTCACTGTCTCGAAAATGGTAAACTCCCTCACTGTCATGTGGAACTGCTGACGCACGAACAAATACATCACAGTCATGACGCCATCTACAAGAATGTCGTCAGCTCAATCATTATTCTAACCGTGAATAAATAATGGATTTACCGGCAACAAAAATGGAGACAAAACCAGACAAGGTAACCAGCCAAATGATGGTGTGAGCATTGTTCTCTCTCCTCTTAAAACAGGTGCTAAACATTTCCTTAATGTGTTTAATGCTAAGCAATCCTGGCTCTTTAGTTTTCTCTTCAATGACGGGTTTTTCAACGGTCTCGTACTTTGGCGGCTCATCACGCTTCTCGAGAGCCTCGGGCTTCTGACCGGAAATTGTCACAACAATTTCCTTTTCCTTTGCAGGAATTTCATCCTGATCCGGACACATTCCCAAGCTTTCCGGCAGATAGAAAATAATAAACAATGTGGCCAGGATAACTATTAAACAGGAGAGACTCTGGACAAAGGCGGCATTGGTGGCGGCGTACACAAAGCTGGACAGCAATGAGCCACTGGTGAGGGCCACAAAGAGTATGAGCTCCATGAATATCATTCTGAAATTTATAAATACTTCAATATTAATTCTTTATTTTTTGAAAATATTAGCCCACCTGTAGGGCCTGGTATTCCTGTCTGTTGTGTCTGTTATAAAGCAGAAGGCAGCCACCATAAATACACACATTCCACCAAGAAGGGAATGAGGCACAGCGGCTAAGCTGTACCACCAGGGATTAACTATATAGTAAGTGGATAGCCAGCAAATGACAGACGAAAGCAGACCAGAAGCAGAAAAGCCTAATAAATAAATTAATTTTTATAATTTTTTCCTTAGATAAATTAACAAATCAAACAAACCAATCATGGAGATTATGAGCAAAGGCTTACGGCCATAATGATCCGACCAAGATCCTACAAACAATCCACAGACGGCCGGCACAATGCTCTCAAATAGAGTTCTCGTGAGAAACATATTTGCCACATATGCTTGTAGTTCCGTCTCAATGGCCTGATAATAATTATATTATTTTTATTTTTAATTCAATTAAAATTAATTGAATTTTTTACCTGAGTTTCTGCCGTAGTGTTTTTGCTATCCAAAAGTTTGCAATCACTTTCATTGTACTGAAATATCACCGTGCAGGTCTGATAAATCAACTGATTACGCATGACGGTACCTAATGGGTTGATCGTGCGCTATAGCCATCATTATAATTGAGAGATCATCAGCTCACCTGACAGCATGTGCGAGAATAGCAGCATGAAAATCACCGGTTCTATATAGAACATGTTGAAGAGACGCCGCCATTCCAGGCTTTTAAGCCGGGCCAAAGTGGGCTTTTCAGTCATTTAAATTGTTATTTACTTGCTTAATATGGGAATAGAAATTTTTCTTTCTTTGCAATTATAGAAATAACAATTCAATTCACTGGCTTTCATTCAGTTGCAGCAGCAATCTCTTAACTGGTATCGGGCAAATAATTACTATAATTTAATGTAATTATAGTCAAGTACTATGTATTATTTATTTACAACAGTTTTAGTTTGATAAACTGTCATTAGTAGCACTGAAGCTTATTTCTGTCTTCTGGACATATAATAAATATTTGTATAACTTGTTTACTTTTTTGTTATATATCTTTTTGTGATATTTAAATATTCAATTGCAATTTTATTATATTTTTATTGATTTATGAATTTATTTATATACATATTCCAGTATAAATTCTTGGTGATTACTTAAATAAACTCTTTGCACTTTAAGCTCTTTTTTAGGGGTTTTAAGTTCTTTATTAAACTTCACAAACTAATGCTCTCTAGCATATATTCTTTATTAGTTTTAGATTTTTATGTTTTCATCACTGGTTTTAAATTGAAGATATCATTTATATATTTATAACTTGTTGTTCAACCTTGACTTTGCCACACGCTTGTTATTTCATCCAAAACTGATTATTAATTACACTCTCAACTCCCACTTTTCGCTTGGTTGATTTTATTTATTATTTACTCAACCAAATGCTTAGCAAAATTCGCCACTCATTGCAATTCCGAGTTCTATTCGATTTGAGTTCCGATCACGAACTGAATTGCTAGCCAGCATTCACAAAGTTAAATAGATTTTTGTACAATATAAAATAATAATTAGGAGAATCGAATGGGGGATTTTTTTTTGCCAGAGCCGGATAACATCTACTCTGTAGGGGTTATACAAGCATATGAGTTCCGTTCATTTAAAATTTAAATGTGTAAGGTAGATCGGAAGCAACATAACATCAACTTTGTCATGTGAACTTTTCCAAGCCGGCATAACTTCCACAATTCTTAATACAGGGCTCTGCACTTAACCCTTTTACGCTGGAAAACTTTGTGCCCTGCGGCACGCACACACACACACACAAAGTCGCAGCGAATTTCGGAAAGGCGAGAGCAACTTTTCCTGTGTAAATTGCAGGCCAACACTTCCGGCAACATGTTGCCGCCATTTCACGTTCCCTCAAAACCTTTCTCATACTTCCTCCTTCTTCCGCAGCTCCCTTCACTTCGTCCCCGCTTATTTCGCGCTTTTTATTACATCACTATTTTCCCCTTCATTGGCCTTCTTTGGCTCCGTGCCTCACAGCATAAAATATGCATAAACATTTTCAGCTGGGAAAACGGAGAACGTTTACCAAAATAATTTGGTAATTATTTTTGGGGTTTTTCATTTGGAACGGCAGAGAAGGAAGGGAGGGTTCTTTTATTAACTGTCGCGCATAGTTTAAATACAGTAAAAATGGCTTAAATTGGCTATAGTTAATATATTGAAATCGATTTAAATTGTTATTTAATTGTTAGTGGAAAGATAAGGAAATATATATTTCGAAAATTATTTTGATATATAATTTAAAATCATAAGTAATTGCTTTTAGCTAATATCTACTGTATGAGCCAATGTCATCCAAAAATAGATTCAAGTTTTAAATTAGTTTGAGCATAACACGCATACGCCGTGTTGGCTGAACCTTTTCTGCCAACTTGATTGTAAACTTTTTCTTGCCTTTTAGCTATATTAGCATATCAACCATATATCCTGTATTCTTAAAGGAAAAATAAGACTGTTCAGGGTGACTTACACACATGCCCAGCAAGTTAATTGTAACATTTTCACGCATGTAAAGGATATTTGCATAAAAGTGGTTGTATACACCAGTGACTTCTACTTTAAAAAAATGAATATAAAGAATGGTGCAGAGTTTCTGCTCGGTTTTGGGCACATCACGCATACGCCGCGTATGCCGCGGCTATTGTTGACAAGCTAATTGTAAACTTTTCCGCTTTGCGTTCTATTGTTCGCCAAAAACTCGCAAAATGAGGGAAGAAGAAAGGCGGGCAACGGGGCTAGAAAACAAAGGACCGGCGAGCCATATTAGACCGGCTGGCAGATATGAATGCCCCAAAGGAGTCGCAGTTCGCAGCACAGTTGAGTTCAGTTCAGCCCAGGACATGCACATGGTAAGTTCAGTTCGTGCAACTATTGTCTTGGATGGCATTGCGCAACATGAAACCTTAATGGCAATGGGAAATGGAAATGGAACGGGAACAGGATTGGGGCAACTGTTTGCGATGTGTGCGGCTTTGTGTTGTTGACACAAAACCAAAGGCAACAGCAACAAATGGCATGGGGCAACTTGTGCAAACTCGGGCGAAAATTAAAAAATACAAAAACCAAGAACAGACTATATATATACCATATATATGGTGGAGAAAGCTTACTGGCTGGAAGGAAGAAAGGAAATACCAGTCAAAACATAAAAGGCCAGAAAAGTCGAGTAAGCCAAGCCAAAAGTGCCCCAGAGAACTGAGCAGGGCAAAAGCAATTTCTTAAACGCAGCACGTGCACAAATTCATTTCTGTTTGCCTTAATTATTTCGAGATGAAATGGCAAAAGGGACCCCAGTACACACACACACAGATCCTTGGCAATTGTTTAGTTTCACTTTCTCGGATGATTTATGAATGTTTTGCTTTCGCAAATCTGTTTCTGTTTGGCCCAAAGAACCGCGACTTTATTGCTAGACTGTTAAAGCCCAAATGAACTTCAGTCTGGCTGAGTTGAGAGGCTGTGGGCATAGATAAAGGAATCTGAGAATGCTTACAGATTAGATAGCAGCGGCTCCTAGTGTTCTCCATGGTTATAAGCCTTAAACAAAGCAACCAATGTTTACCAAAACATTTACAGAAATTAATTTCAACGTTTTATTTGTTTAATTTATTTTACACAGAAATAAAATATTCTCAATTTGGAATGTTATTTATTAACAAAAAATCACAGCAAAAAAGATTCATTTTGATTCTTTAAAAATCATTAAAAAGGCAGCAGTATGGGTCATATTTTTATTCAGGTTCAATTTCCCCCTTCCTTTAATTTCCGTTTCGCAGGACCCGTGTAATATTAAATTATATTTTCTCTTTTGCCTGCTGGCGACAGTTTTAATTTGCCTTTTTGCCAATTAAAATATTAAAAAATACTTTTCTTTGATGCCGTTCCAACCCTTTTTGTGTCAAGTGTCCCTTACAATTAGGCCGGAAAGGCTTAGCGGCCTTAAAGTTTTTAAGCCGCTTTAAGTCGCTGCAGCTGTTTGCCTTCATTTGATAATAAATTTCGATTCGACCGCCGTCCTTCTGCGAAATCGATGGGAATTTTCCAAATGCTTTTAATTGGGCTTCGGGATATTGGTCAAGGGATTTCTCAACCCCCTTGATTCCTTTTTTTTTTTTAGCGAAATGGCAGCCACAGAATTTTTGCTGGCACATTGTTGAACATTTCGAGTTGGTGGCCAATTCAAAACCGTAAAGCTGGCAACTGTAGTTTGCGGTGGCATTAGTTTTTGGCAGTTTTAATTGCCCGGCCAAGAGCCTTTGGCATTGGTGTTGGTGGCTCGCAGCTGAGTGAACATTTCGTTATTGTGTTTGCCATAATTTTTCCGCAAATAACTCACCCATGAAGATTATATAACTATTATGCAATTGCTGTATGAATTATTTATATGCCCGAGGGTAATTTTTAAATAAATAAATACGAGTATGAGCTTGATTTTAGACGATGTTGAGGGCTAAATTTATAAAGCAAAATAAGGAAAAATAAAATTTGAAGATTTAAAGTATTATTTTTAAACTTAAATAAATTTTAATGTGTATCAATTTGCCATTTTAAAAACCAATTTATACTGCCAGAAATATGGAATATTGTCAACCAATTCTCATTACATTTTTTCCTTCTTGCCATAATTTGTTTTGATTCAAAGTCCAATTGTTATGTGGGTTTCCCCCGTAAATTTTCTACAAATTCAGTCGGACGAAAGGCCACACACATGCGGTGTTTGTTTGTTGTGGCAAATGCTCTTGACAAATTTCCGCACATCTAACAAATTTGTTATGAGGGCTTGCGCCATTTTCGGCACGCAGCAGCAGCTAACATGCCACTGCCAGCCGCCAGCCGGCATTGGCGATGTATGGCCATTAGTCAGGCCAAATGGAGCATAAACATATGGGGCTTTACTGTAGCTGTAGTACTACATATATGGTCGAGCACTGTATTATACGGGAGTTGGAATTAATGAACTCGTGTTGTAGACATGTCTCACTCGGATTGCGACCAATTTCTCATCTCTGATGGAGAGACAAAAATCCATTCTGCTGCATTCCATTCCATTTGCATGTCTGGCTGCAATTTGCCGGAATTTGTGAAAGAAATAACTACTTGTGCGATAAATATTTGATAAACACAACATTTCTGCAGCTTTGCGGTTCAGTGACTCCGCAGGGCGTCGCAAATTGTGGCAAATTTCTCGCATTTATTTTCCATTTACAGTATGTGCTCCCGCTCACAGTGTTGCCGCATTAAAGAAAACTTTCGTAATCATAACTCTGTCTTGGAGCTTGCAGCCAGCCAGCCATTGTTGCTCGCTTTTCCCCCAACGAAGAAGAGTTTTCTTTGAGAATGGGGAAACCCATGCTTCGATAAGATACTCGAGGGTGTGTGTGGCCGAATGGAAAATCAATACGTATTTATGGGTTCATGTTGAGGGGCCACGTACAAAATATCAGCCACACTACACACACCTAAGGACTGCTGCCCCGGGGAGTCCTGGAGTCCTGGAGTCCTGGCCATTTGCACGTTTCGAATCATAAAATATCTGCCGTACACTCGTCGGAATGTGAAAAGAAAATAATTTTTAATAGTTGCACATGTCCTCGCCTAGCCTTTTGGGTGTGCTATTACGGAATGTGGAAAAAAATCCAATTGCAAACAGGTGAGAGGAGCATTGAAAGTGGGACTGCAAGAAGGAAGGAGAAGGGAGAGCACACCTTTCAATTTATGGGTATTTATTCTGTACCTTTTTTGTTTAAAGAAAGCATATATGGGCGGGGCTTTAAATTTGTAATAAAAACGGGATTTTAATTATTTCAGAAATAAATATTAAATATTTTAAACAATAATTAACAATTTAACTCCAAGCTCAAGGGATTTAAAAGAGTTTTATTTCCAGTTTTTATATGTCTTTTCCTTGATAAATTAGTCAGGATAAATCTAATAAATGTTCTGTATTTATTTTTTGTAGCTTATAACAAAGCGGATAAATTTTATATATATTTTTTTTACCCTTTTGCTGGCTTTTACCATTAATCTATTATGCAAAGAGTGCATTATTTAGCAGCAATCATTTTCCTGTATTTACACAGTCGAGGTAGCACGCAATATCTGTTCCAACAGCTTCCGCTCGCTCACCTGTCCGCTAGAGTTGGCTCCCATTGAAGGTAATCGGCTTATGAGCACCCCTTTTAAGAGTACATTTTACGCGGAAAATTGATTGGAAATTGTCAGGAACTTGCCACTAAGCTTGGTCCACCAAAATTTTACATTTTATTTCGTTTCTCTAGTTCTGAAATATAGGAAGATATTTTCCTGAGTGCTTTAGTTTTTCGTAAAAAATCCCTGGCTTCATCTTTTAACAGGTGCTCAGCTTCCGTTGGCAGCTCCATTTGGAATCAAAGTTTACAACCAAAGTACTTGGCAGCTGGCAAAGTGAAGTCCTGCAAATCAAATTCCATTGCAGTTTGCCAGTTTCTGCTCCTGGTTCCAGCTTCGCTTTCATTGTCTCTGCATTTCAATGCTGGCGAACGCTTTCAAAGTGATTCACATTTTGATTGATTGCAATTGATACGAGTTGAGTGCATATATGTTTGCATGGAGTATGTATGGCTTGATGGTGGAAAGCCAGCGGGAGTGCAGGATTTGAAATTGGAATAGTCCCGACTGGAATATCGATTAATTCCATACCCGCAGCTGTGCCCACTTGTTTAGATGAGATTGAAGGGAGTTGAGAGTTTGCCTTTTTCATTTAGTCGAGTATTTATTTTGGGAAATATTATATCTACCAAAAAATAGGCAAAATTTAGTAATAATAATTATCAGTAACTAGATAAATAATATATAAATAACATTTAAATAAACCTCACAGCTTCACATTTCAAAAAGCCCATAAATCAGCGCAAAACCTTTACAAAAAAGAAATCTGCTATTATTTTCCAGCCCAACAAAGCATTAAGTTGATAATTTTATAATCGTTAGCCGTAATGGGCCAATAAGTGACACATGCATGCAACATAATACAGGTTGGCAAACGCTTTTGTAGTAAGCGGCTTAAGTGCTCTCACTTCAGAATGCAATTTAGTGCAGAAAATGGATTCGCAGTGGCACTTGTGTCTAAGCCAGATTACAATGACAGCTGATGGCTTAAAGGGGAAACTAATTTAAAGTGTAATTTGAAGCCAGGCAAAAGCTAAAGTCCTTCAGTTTCGGGGGGAAAACTTTTGAGGCTAAGCCAAAACGCCAATGGAGCATGGCAGCAATTTAAATTCATTTCATTCCACACGACATCATTTAATTTAGCTTCGAATCGAAGTAAACACTAGTCGAGTGCCTTCAATTTGCTTAAATTTTTACGGCTTCAACACTTACCAGGTGCTCAGCTTCCCTTGGCAGTGACATGGCTGACATGGCCAACAAAACGACCAGAAGATGAAATACTTTGCAGCTGGCAAAGGGAAGCCCTGCAGTGGCAGGCAACTCAAATTGCACTTGTCTGCAACTGCTGGTCCTGCTTTCATTTTCCTTTCAGCACACTCTCAATGCAAACGAGTCCTCAGCATTTTTTTTCTTTGATTGATTGCAGTTGGTAAATAGTCTTAGTGGAGGAATTGAATTAATCGTTTGGCCATTTTGCTTGATTTCCCCTGCCAGCAAGGAAAAGTATAATAATTTGTTAAATTAAATACGTATTTATTGGCTTCCGCAAGGGAGATTTATAAACTCAATTTTTAATTGCATAAAGACCCTTTATTTCTTAATCACTTCATAAAATAATAAACTTGTTTGGCGGCAGGAAAACACCTATAAATAAACTGTATACATACTCATTTTTCCGTAAGAGTTAACACCTTCTTCAAACTCTAAATAAATGAAGTGATTCATTAAATGTTTTCTATCTTTATTACCCCTATTTGCAGATAAACACTTTGTAGATAATATCTGCTATATATATATGTACTGAAGTTTGTTAGCTTATTGTCAAGGAATACTTTACAGTAGCTTTAATAATATATACAATATTGTATACTCTTTTATCTATAATAACAAATATAACAGACTCTATAGAGGCACGAGTCACAACTTATCTTGGAATAAATATATAAAATCACACCTGAGTTTGCTTACCCACAACAAAGGCGATACAATCAAACTCCATTTTACAATTTTGTAAATAAGATTCTTATTTTATTTAGAAATTTACGATATTAAATTAGAAGAGAGAGCTAGCTATACATAATGGCAAGAAAAATAAATATGATATATAAATACACTGGCGCAATACCATTTGTTCGATTAAAACATAAGATTTCGTAATTTTACTGATGCGATCTGCTCGTAAAGTTTGTGGACGAAGTGGTCATCGACTGGAGCTCGGTGGTGCGCTTCTGTACATCCATCTTCATCCTTGTGGGACAGATTAGACCCACCCAAGCACGACGATTAGCTGAATCCAAGAGTACAAAGTACACAAACATCACAAATCCCTGCATGGTGGCCGTGATGCAGAACATATACGAGAAGGCCACGCCCGCCTGCATAAATGCAAAAATGCCAAAGATCCAGGTGAGTCCCAGCAGGAAGAACAGCATAATTGAGAGCCTGATCTGCTTGACCACCATCTTTCGCTCGGATTTATGGATGCTTTGGTTCAACGAATGCGAGATGCTGTAGAACACATACACGAATATGATCAGGTTGGACACTGTGATGAGAGTCACGGGCAGGATTACTCCAAAAGTAAGGCCATATCCCGAGGGATAGCAGATGCCGGTGTCTGTAGAGAGCTGGGCAGCGGAGGGCAGGTAGGAGTCGGGATCTATTAGGGCCACCAGAAGAGTGGGAATCAGGGGCAATGACCAGGCCAGAATTGCCGCCTTCAGGATGTAATGACTGGGCCTCTCGATCCCTATGACGGTCACATAGCGCTGGAACTGCAGGAAGGCAATGATCAGCATCCAGCTGAACAGCACCAGGATGGAGTACTGCATGGCTGCGCCCAAAGCCACACAGCGCTTGGTGTCTCCATTTACCACCAGCTGCTCCGAGATATCATCCGTGTTGAGGAACACAAAGAGCACCATCTGCAGGCATATGGCCAGGCACAGGTGCAGGAGCACCTTTGTGGAGGCCTGACTGCGCCAGCTCTTGAATAGAGCGGCCGTGAGAAAGATGCCAAAGATTCCCAGCAGCGACAGACTGCAGCCCACAATCGAGATGATGTCGAGGACGCGTTCGTTGAGGGGCGTTATTAGAATCTCTTCTCCCAGGTCGTTGGTGCGATAGCTGCCACCCACCAGAAAGGCAAACTGGGTGAGATGTTGGGTGTGACACTCGATGATGGTATCCCTCAGCAGATCTGAGCTGCTGGCAGTGGTCACTCCTTCGTTGCTCCAGGTTTCGTAGTTCCAGAAGCTGCAGCCAGTGCCCAAGTGTATAGATCTCTCATCCGGATCCCGAAGGTTCTCATTGCGCAGCAGAAAAGGTAAAGGCAAAGGAAGGGATTTATCTGCGAAATAAAGAAGATATTAATCATAAAATGTAAGACTTTTGTTAATAAAAATTACCCTCAAGTTCTGGCAAGGAAATGGAGATTACTTTGCTGCGAGGCTTGCGACTGCGATCCCTTGAGGTTTCCACAAAGAGAGCGTCATGGGCGTAGATCTTAAAGATTATATAGGTAACTCCCTTAGCTTTCACCACTTGCCAAAGATTCTCGGGCAGAAAGGCTGCCGTTTCCAGGTGCGTTTCTGCCTTGACCTTACTCAAGTCATCGGTGGAACGCAAAAAGCGATACCAGAAACCGCTAGAGGAAGATTTCCTGCCCTCAGCTTGAGCGGAGTAAATGGCTATGCCAGTTATGCCACTGCAGCTGGGATTGGCAAAGAACACACTGAGATTGCCGGTTATCAACACTTGCACTCCAATGTCCGAAAAGTTGTAGGTCTCCACGCCAGTTGTGGCTGTTGTTGCGGCATCGCTGGTTGGATTGGGCACCACCTTGCCACATCTATTAGTGGGAACCATTTGTCCCGGCAGCGCATCCATGTAGCTCTCAAAGTTGCTCAGCAGGGAATTGGTGGCATTCAGCTGGGCGGAGAGGCGCAACACTTGGCTGTCGCTGGACATGATCTCCTTGCAGACACTGACCAAATCCACACTCACAGAGGCATCCTTCTCCTGCTGCATTAGAGTGCCGAACATCTGGCCAGTTACATGGATATCGACGGGCAGGAGAGTCCTCTCCCGCTGACGGAACATTGTTCTCATCATTCCGGTCATTTCGCGACGTCCCTGGGTGTCATTGGTGCGTCTCCTGCCCTCCAGCACATCGTCGTGCAGGCTGTTCAAGTCGCCGCTGATCGAGTGCTCCCTAAAACGCCGCAGACAGACGACGGGTGGTTGCTGCTCCAAGGATTCCCATTGCGCTCGGGAGTTCACCAAGAGACATCGCCTAGTCACTGGCATTCCGTTTCTCAGGAGACAAACGTCGTGCAGAGTGGCACGTTCCCCGAATCTGGCTCTTTTCCACTTGTTCTGATGCGGTGTTTGGTCATGATTTCTCGTGATGTAATCGTGCTGGAACTCCTCCGGTTCGCAGAACATTGAATCGCAATAGGCCAGGTTCACAGTCGGTTGTCTACCCGGAAACCTTACTTCCAACCCGGTACAGTGATCGTATGTGCCATTTTCCCGGCACATTTGCCTCTCTGTGGGGCAATAGGAAGAAACCTCTTCGGAGCTCGATTCATGGGCCTTGGAATTCAAGGTGAGTGTCGAGGCCAACACAAAAAGCACCAAGAACCCGGCGAAATCCATGGCGTATGACGTATGACTCAGTAGCGACAGCTGTGTGCAGTTCTCCGACACTCCATAAATATACCCGTAAAGCGTAAAGTGTTTACGTCCGACTCTCTGGGAATATAGCGGCCAACTGAACAATACGATATTCGCAGACCCCAAAAAGTTGTGTGTTATCAGTTGTCGGCACGATCGCTAATCGAGGCATTGGCGGGAACATTATGTATTTGTTCGGATAACGCAGACAAACGCAGCAGAAAAAGAAAACATTTTAAGCTTCGCGACATTTGAGACATGAATTTACAGTCTCATTAACACGCACCCGGCAATTGGGGGGGAAAACAAGAATCTAACATTTAATCTTGTGACGTAGCCATTGGTATTTCGGTGTTATTTGCTCAAACTTAATAAATTTCACGCCTTTTTTAACCAAAATACTCTAGCTGAGTCATTAGGTACGAGCTTCAGTTACCCGATAAGATGTTAATACCTGGAAAGCACTTATGACAAACGATGTTAGCAACTTATCAATCCAATATTACATGAAGTCAGACAAAAGTCAGACTGGAATAAGTTAGGAGTTATTGCCATTCCCAACACAAAAAAATCTAATAAACGGCACTTAAAAAATACAAAATATAATATGATAGTAATTTATTATTTAAAAAAATTATATTTCTCTTAACAAAAGTGTTTATTTTTAATGTTGTATGGGTCTCGATGTCATTGGCAGAGCCTCGGCCTCTGGTTGCATTACATTTGTTTTCTTTTTGCAGGGACACAGCAGTCCACGCCACGCCTTCCTAATCGCCTTGTCCAAGAGGACAATGTAAACAAACATCACGAATCCCTGGAGGGTAGCCGTAAGACAGAAAATATAAGAGAAGATTTTTTCCTCCTCGATGAAGGCTAAAACGCCGAAGATCCAGGTGAGGCCAAGCAGGAAAAACAAAAAGACCGAGATCTTAATTTCAGTGATCTGTCTAGCCTGCTCTGACTTGAAGCCAATGGATTTTGATGTTTTTTTAACCACAGGCACTAGGATGCAAAGGTTGGCCAACACAATAAGAGTAACAGGCAGGATCACTCCAAAGTGCAGACCTTGTCCCGAGGGGTAGCAGAAGGCAGAGCTCCTAGATAACTGCATAACAGAGGGAACATAGGAATTGGGAACGCTGAAGGCCACTATAAAGGTAGGAATTAGGGGCACTGACCAGGCCACGATCGCAGCCTTTCGGATGTAGTGATCGGGTTTATAATAACCAACGCAAATGACGAACCGCTGGTACTGTAGAATAGCGATGATCAGCATCCAGCTAAAGAGCACCAGGATAATGTACTGCATGGCAGCTCCGAGGACCACACACGGGATCGTGTCTCCAGCCACCGCCCTTTGTTCAACAGTGTCGTTGAAGTTGTGTAACAAAAAGAGAATCATCTGAAGAGCCATGGGTAGGCAAAGATGCAGAAGCTCTTGTGTTTTATCCTTTTTGAAAAACTTTTTGAAAAATGTTGCGGTTAGGCAAATTCCCAAAATTCCCAGCAACGACAGGCAGCAGCCGGCTATGGAAATTATATCCAGGATTCTTTCCGGCAGCGGGGAAATCAGTGTCTCCATATTTGCATCTGGATAGTTGCCACGCATTAGAAAGCTATAAGGACTAAATTCTCTTCGAGATATGCCCCTGTACTTTGTATACGTTAGAAAAACGATTTCAGTGAGGTAGTTGGAATGGCACTTAATGATGTGATCCTCAATCGAAACAGAGATGCTATCAATTTTCTCCCCGCCGATGCTCAAGTATGCACATCCCGGATACCAATGAGTGGTATTTACACCCGCATCGGTTACATCCTCGACCCGAAACAAATAGTGTATATTTTTATATGAATCTGTGGGGTATAAATTTAATATTAAAATTACAAACTCTACGAGACTTACTTACCGTGAGATTCTGGAATTGAAATTGTGATAACTTTGCTGCCAATCTTGTCGGAAAAGTATCGGGTTTTCACAAAAGCAGCATCAGGAGCGTAAACCGTGAAGATAAGGTAGGTCGCATAACCGGAAAAAAAGGCCGCCGCCTCTAGGTGGGCTTCTTTCTTTATTTCATACAAGTCATCGGTGGAACGGAGAAAGCGATACCAGAAACCAAGTGAGAAGGGTTCCCTGTCTTCAGCTTGAGCGTTGTAGATGGCAATGCCAGTAATTTTATCGCAGCGGGGATTGACGAAGAATACACTAATATTGGCGGCTATCAAGGCTTGAACGCCGTTGTCAGAAAAGTCAACGGTCTCGACTCCGGCGCTAGTAATTTTAGCCCTATTGGGCACAGCCTTTCCACATTTCTCGACGGGTACCATTTCTTTTGAAATGGCATCCATGTAGCTTTCAAATTGCCTCTGCAGGGATTTGGCGGCATACTGACTGGCGGATCGGAGCAACATTTTCCTGTCGCTTGACATTATGTCCTGAAAGACACTCACAAAATCTGCACTGACAACGACATCTTTCGGCTGCCCCATTAGTTTTTCGAATATCTCAACCGTCATTAGGACATCAACGGGAAGAATGGTCTTTTCTCTCTTGAACATCGAGCTGATCTCCTCGCCTGCCCTTTGACGTTCGTGCGTTTTGTTGAGGTTTATTTTCCCGCTCATGACATCTTCTCTCAGTCTGTTTAGTTGATTGGTATTCGTGAGTTCTCTGAAAATGTTTAGACAGGTCACTGGTTCCCATTCACTGGGCTCCCATTCAGTTATGTTGCCGATTAGAAAACAAGACCTGGTCAATGGCAATCCGTTCTTAAGAAGGCATGGGTCCTGCAGGGTGCCATATTCGTTCGCTCTGGTCCGTTTCCATTTGTTCAAGTGACGTGATTCCACGTTAGTCCTGATCACATATTTATGCTCGAACTCTTCTGGCTCGCAGTAATGTGTAACCCCGGCGACATTCGACTTTTCAGGTGCAAAAGCGGCCAACAGAGGTAGCAGACCCCAAAGAATTTTCATGGTGAGGCTTTAGTATATCTGAATTTAATTTAAGAAGGCAGCAGTTTCCACGTCCAACTTCCTTCGAATATCGAAACTCACTAGATTGCATTGCCTCGCTCCCACTACTTATCTTTAGATTTTCTGAAGAATTTATCAAAGATGAGATAAGAAGGTTTACTGTGTATGATGGTGGCCACTTCTTGAAATACAAAGTATTGTAAATTATTCTGCTATCAGCCGCATATTGCAGTCTTAACATAATGTATGTTGTTTGTAAAATAAATGCAAATATTTTACAGTCCAAAGGCAAATAAATTCTGAATGGCTGAAAGGGGAATTTTATATTATTTATTCTTCATAAAAGTAAGTAAAATGAATTTCAATTGAATACAACTTCCTGTTATTTTAAATAATCTGAAATAAATACAGTGTTTGTTTATTCCATTGGCCTTTGGCTATAATCACATTAGCATACCATGTAAATATTAGTTCAGACATTCCCTGAGGCCAGTGTAAAACCAGAACTTACTAATTTGAATGTTTAGCTATGTGACACATTAATTTAAATCGCGCCGCCACTAGGTGACAAAATTTGGCTGCTGGTTTAATGACCTCAGATAGATACACAAATAGTTTTGATTTATTTTTAAATTCAATCGCTATTAAAATATATATTTTTAACAATTAATTTCTAGAAAATGGCAAACTAAATTTAATCTTAAATTAAATCTTGCCTTCTTTTCCATAAATAAATTTAAACATATTTTAATTCGTGTAGCGCCTCGACCTTGGCATGCATAAATTTCGATTATCATTTGGACAGGTTTAGCGCTTTCACAGACAGACACAGCCTCCGGTGATGTGACTGCCAAGATGATAACTTGGCCTAATCCACCTGTGCCGCGCACACACACACACTTCATTGTGAGCCAGTTTCTGGGGCCTAAATGTAATTTTTATAACCAACTTCCACACAGCACGTAGTCGAAGGGCTGCGTGGGCCTGGTTTATTTCTGGGCGGAAATCGCCGGCTTGTTGACACGTTTTCAATTATCAGTCAAACGCCGCTGACGAATTCAAATGCTAAGCCCACTCGCTTTCAGCCGGACCAATTCGCTTCCACCGGCAGCAGAAATTGATTGGCCTGCATGCGTTCAATCAAATGTGTCACATCTTGACGTGTTCGCTCTTCCCTTATTGCCACAAGGCCATTGGGATATGGCAAACGTGCAGCTGTGCAGCATACTTACCAAGTATTTACCTTTAAATTCTACAAATAATCAGGAAATTTGGATATGAAAATGGTAATGATTTAGGGTTTTAAATTATGAAAAGTAATTAAATATAAAATGTTTACCTTTTGAATTAATATATATTTGAAATAAATTTCTTACTGTATTATTTACTAAAATTTCTCAGTGCCTAAAAACGTTTCAAAGGGAATATGTCCCCACTTCAGACTTAGCACTCATGCCCACAAAAATGCTTTCAATCAAATAAGTTTCAGCAGGTGCCAATATTTTTATTAAATTGACTTTTTTGGATGAACACTCAGCAGCAGTTTTTAAAAGCATTCCAAAGTATTTAGTTTATAATAAATGAAATATGAACTTATTTTTCCAAGTGTTCTAGTCGACCATGATATTTGGATTGTGCAATTCCTTATTTATGCCCCAACGAAAATCCAATTAGTGGCTACGCCGACAAAAGCATTACGAACTCTTCTTCGAAAGCTTGGAACTTGGAGTCAAGCCAGTAAACTTCCTCCGGGGCAACAAGTGACTGGCTCGGTTTCACCATTTCGCATTGGCCAAGTTAAGTCATGGAAGGGGAGGGCGGGGGTGCGGCAGGGGACCTGCAGCCAGGAAATCATTCAACAAAACTGAGAGACCTCTGCGGTCGTATGACCGCCAACGATGGCAATAAATTTTCCAGGGCCAAGCGCACTGCATCAGTCGGTGTTGCACTTGCCGGTGGACAAGGTTACGGGTCCTGGACCCTGGGGCAAAATGTGATTAGGGTGGCTGGTGTTTCAGGTTTTTTCAGGACTCAAATTGAGCCGGCAGCCAATGAGCCGTGCCGACATTAACGCACTTTTAACGACTCACCAAAGAAGGCACGCACGCATCGTTAATATTGAGTACACATTATGTTCGTTCAATAAAAATTGGCTAGCTTGGCTTTAGCTTTTAAGTAGAATAAAAAGCCAAGAGAGGGAAAAACAGAGATTGGTTTATTGTAAATGTAAGCCAAGTCGTGTCACGCTATATAAAAATAAATGGTACTTGATTTAAAGATTATATTTTATTTTAAAAGATGATGATAGGTGCTTATATTTTAGAAGGGGTTTTGTGGGTATCATTTTATGAGATTTTATGTATTTATGATAATAAAATAAATAGTTTTTATTATAAATCATTTTTAGTTATTCATAAATTTATTATTCACGTTCTCATCTCTAATTTAAAGCACTTAAATGCTTCGTTGACGCCGTCACCACTCATAAAGATGCGACACCAAAGAGCCGGGAAAATGGCAAAGGGAAAATCTGAAAATCAGTAGAGAAAAAATGAAAATGAAAATGGAAAAATGGGGGTAAATATGCCATATGCATATGCGCTTAAAGCCGCTACAGATGGCGACCATTAAGCTCATTACGCGCTGCCATTCTTCATTCGCGTCTTGGGTTAACAACTCGCCGGGAAACAAAGGCGGGGAACCGCAAGAACCACATGTTAGCAGCTTCCTACCGACCTTCCCCCCGGGTCGGGGGCCATGTCAATTGCAGCCAGAAGAAATTCATTTTGGGCTGCGGGCAAAGTTAAATTGAATTTTTTTTCCCCAGAACTCGTTCGGTTCAGTTTCCTTTCCCTCGACTCGGCTCAGACAACAGGTTGCGAGGATTTAATGAAATTAGAGGCACTGGCAGTAGCAGCGTCTAAATAAATACCCATTGGTGAACAGGGTGGTGAAGGGAAAAAATAGAAATATATTAATAGTAAGGATAACATTTAAAAAACACAAATGGGGAAATGTTTAGAATGGATTTAAGTATCGGAAAAAATTAATTTGTTGAAAAACAACGTAGTTTATTACGAAAAATTTTGTATTCATAGCAAAGGTTAAGCGGCTTTATATAATATTCAATTTTATTCAAACAATTTTAGGTAAAGAAAATATATTTTTATTTATCAATGCACCCTGTTTTTTTTTGTTAGTCGGATTATGTACACATTTTTTTAGCTGCCTTAATTTTCAACAATTGCCAAGGCAACACAGATATGTATATATATATGCACGTGCATGCAGATTCAGCGCGAACTTTGACACGGCACATGTGGCCCAGGATGTCGCCTTCAGTTGCCATCCAGCTGGCCCTGTTTGTGTGTGTATTTTATGGCAACAACTCGGAGTAATTTAATTTAATTACCACGTCTACTGCCGCTCCGGCATCATCTAATTTCATTTTGAAGCAAGAGGCCGGGCACCAGTGGCCCAGAACACTGACACACGATGCCGTGTTTGCTTGGAGTTCTAACTGGATTAGCCCAGTGGCAACTTTCCGGCTGCAATCCCTGCAGGCTGTCGAACATTTGCATAAGCTTCGATTAAATTGGAGTCTGTCATGTACGCCTGAAATGTGGAAATGTGGATATTTCCATAAAATTGTTGAGCAAGAAAAAGAAAGAAAAATCGAATGACAATCAAAGCATATTTCTGAAGGATTTTCTAGAGATATTTATCAAAATTGTATGCTCCTTTTTTTCTTAAGATTTATTTGTATTTCTATTGATTGGAAAACAATGGCTTTTAAGCTTAAAAATGTTTTCTTGGAGGGTTTTTAATCCACTCAACATTTCTGTATAATCCCCAGATATTTGCAATGCTGCACAAAGTCCCTTATATATTTCGATCCATTGGATTTCCGGTGACCGGAAATGAAACGGGTTGTATGCCTGGCTGGGCCTTTTTCGACATTTCCACATTTAATTAAATAACAACAATCCTAGTTTCTGTTCTTGACTTCGTTTCGCTCACATATCTCGCGCAGCACAAAGTTTCCAATTACGATTTTCGTTTTCCGCATTGAGTGAAAACTTTCGCCGGGGGAAAACTTTGAAAGTCGCCGGCCAGTGCGGCGAGTGCTTCTAATGAAAAACCACTTAGGCGGAGACAAAGAAGTCCACTTAGGACGTTGCTGCAGTCGATGGCAGGACATGTGTCCTGTTCCCCAACCCACTGGCTTGCCTTAATGTCGGAATAAGCGTCGGCAAATCAGCTTTCAGGCTGTGGGGAAAACTTGGCTCGCTGCACATGCATTTTGTAGGATGCTTAACGATGGCAAAATAGCCAAGGACATGTCCGATGTTGTGTCACGTCTATGGACTTTCAATTTGATGCGCCTACTTAAATAAGACCGAAAATAAACTAAAACAAACACAGATGTGTGAGCAAAACAGGCCTAACTAAGGTCATAAAGTTAAAATTGGATTTTATTAGTTTACTTTTGTGATAGACAGCAATAAATAATGAAGAAAGATCTTAAATTTCATGGATATCTTTTTTATAAAGTCATTTTAATTATGCTATAAACTTTTCTATAATTTTAATTTTTTCTCTTTTTTATTTATAATCTCAGAAATCATCTCAACAATTCGTTATCCAGAGACCTCACTGTATCCACTGTGTGCTCAACATTTTATTGGCCGACGTGGGCCTGGGTCTTAAAGTTAACACAGATGTTGGCTTTAACACATGCCGCCAACATGTCGTATACGTAATTCACCTTCTGTTGACCATAAAACAATTAAGCGGTCATTTTTATGGCATTGCAGGACAAATTGAGTTGCAATTACATTCCATTTCTGACCTTGAGCAATTTTAATATATATTTAATTAAATTTAATTCGATTCCCTGTCGCCGCATCCTGTAAAAAATAAAAAAAACAAACATCAAAAGGGGAAAAAGACGCAATGAAAAATGAAAAAAATGCGGCATAAAGCACGGGCTTAATTGCCGGAAAAAAGGGTTAATTGCCCGCGTATTTGGTTTGTGCATGGCCGGGGAAATACCCAAGAGCCCTCTCCGGACGTATAAAAAAGTTAACGTTAATGGAAAACGTCGGAGCGGCATTTTGTCAGGGGATTTGGTCTACTATAGATACCCACCCGTCGAAACAATTGAAAATTTTCGAATTTCCACCAGAAACAAACTCGACTGCTGGTAAAATTAATTCCGACAGCTCCCTGGGAGCGCTTTAAAGTTTGAGGGCAAGATGCTGCCCCATAACATTAGCGATCGCCCCAGGAGCAAAGGGGCGTGGCCCCGCCTCTATTTTGAGTGCCCTGCAGCGGACTTTACAAGCGGTTGATGCATTTTTTATGTTGCCAGCATTACGAGGCACTTTTCGCGGCTACGACTTGTGCACTGGACGGAAAATGTTATGGAAATTAATTGAAATTATTAAATTATAATATTTTTTGAAGTTAAAATATATAAACCAGATTATAGTTTTAATTTTTTATCGATTTATTAGGCCAATCGTGAATTGTTTATTTTTTCCTAAAAGTTTTTCCAACAGTTTTGCCTTCCATAAACCATTTCTACAGAATTCTTCTAACATATTTTATATACCATTAGTTTGTTTATAAGATTATGTTATTTTTAATGAATTAATTAACTTAACAGCCATTTTAAAGACTCAAATTTTTTGCCAAGTGCCCGTGCATGTGCACAACTTTTATCACTTGTTTGCTTTGCATTTTACGAGCATTTAAATACAATGAGAGCCGAGCGGACAGCTGTTGCATGTGCTCGTGTCCTTTAAAGGAGCTAAGGGAGAAAATTAATGCGAGGAAAGAGAAAAGAGGGAAATGCAGCACCACGTTGCCAGGACAAAGGCTAAGCAGACACGCTGTAATTTGCCATTTTCCAGCATGAAGCTGGCTAATTAGTGGGGAGGAAGAGAAACATGTCCTGGCGCAGGGGAGGACGTCTCCAATTCGAGTCGAATTCGGAACAAGTGTAATTAAATTCAACTCCACACAGCTCTCTCCCCCAAATGGAGAGCTCAACAAAGTAATGCAATGAACGTTATTTGCTCAGTTTTGGCATAAAACTCATTACGCCAAAGTGGCCGCTTTTATTGCACATTCAAGTCCAGTATTTCACAGAGCTAGAATCTCATGCTCATGAATGCCAAGCAGACAAACTGGCAACTATTACTTAATATAGTGAAATATGGCAAATTTATAACCCAGCACGAATACACAGCCAGAGATACTCGCACGGACACAGAGACCACGGAGTTCATAGTTCAAAATGGCAGCCAACAGGCAGTGATGGCAAAGAACCTTCGTTATTTGGGAAGAACTTCTATAATATTAACCCTTTATATATATTTAATTTATTTATATTTAAATGAAAATTCAATACAATCAATAAATTCATAAACCTAAAGATATTTCTGATATTTTTTACTGAAAATCCACTTCAAAAAATAAAATTTCAATCAGAAAAAGGACATATTTTCAGCACTGCCTCGCCGGGAAGGGTGTGAGTTCAAGAGGGAGACCACGAAACATGCTAAAGTTTTCCATATTTGAGCTTCAAAATGGAATTTATGTGCTCTGTGTGCTGCGGGTGGGGAATACTGCACCCATTTTCCGACCGAACTGCAGTCAGTTTTGATTACTGTTTGGAAACACAATAGATTAAATAAGAGCGCAAATAAATTGCATTCGAACGATGGTAAAATATTATAAAAACGTACAATATATATTTGCATACAGATAGCCGGAATGGTATGCATGGCAGTATAGTAAAACGATAACCAAATCTGCGAATATTTACTTAAATTCGATTTAAAATTTGGCTTAAATATGAATATTAAATATTCTGGTAAGGAAAAGGTTAAAATAAACATTTAAAATAATACCAGGAACTTGCCCTTTAAATAGAATATTTAATTTTTGTTGGAAATACTCATTCATCTTGTCGTTGAACCACTTTTAATTGGCTTAATCAACTTAAGTTTGTGGTAAATCATGAAAGGAATATATCACTAGCGAAATTTGCATTAATTAGTTGGCAACGTCGTGGCCCTGAATATATATCTGCACCGAAATAAATCAAACATTTAAATTGGCTTGCGACTAGATGAAGTAGAATTTTCAAGCGGAAACACAAGCCAAAAAATATATATATGTGATAGATGTATATGCAAATCCACAGACCCACTTGGCTTGTCCTGACATCCTGGATATTTATGCTGATTTGGGTGGGGTTTTGGTTTAGGTTTTTGGGTAAAGCAAAATGCTAATGGCAGCCAGACAAACATACGGGCAGAGAGACACTTTCGTGTGACAGGTAGCACTTTCGGGATGTCAACCCTTTTTATGCATACTTTAAAATTTAACAGCACTTGCTTCATTAATTTCTGAGCACTTTCACGCTCTTTGACTTGCCACATGACAATGGCAAAGCGAAATCTGCCGAGAGTGGAAAAAGTGAAAGCCAGAAAATCACACAAATACTTTGGCTTAACCCCACTGCCAGAGGTCTGTCCTGTCCCGCACAGCTTAACCCTCGAGTCTACTCGACTCAATTTCAGTTTTGTTTACTTCTTTTTTCTGGCAACTTAATTTGCTCACATTACGTATACGACATGCATGTCGGGGCTATGCCGAAAGTTTTTTGTTTCTGCTGGACAAAAAGGAAGGAGAGAAGAGCAAGGAAGCTGTGGCAGGACTCTTGATTACCCAGCATTAAGTCAAGTGCAGTACGAATATTATTTAGAATTTTATAGATTTAATAGAAGATTAAATTTAAGTTTTTTAATGAAATTCCAAACTTTAAAAGAAAGTAAAAACCTCTTTAGCAAACTTATATTTTACCAAATTTCAGCCAGATTGTAACCAGCCTTCTTACCCTACAAAATACCAAGTATAATGTGAAATAACGATAGAGAATCTCTGTGTTTGTTGTGCCCACGATGCACTCGAATATTTTGCTGTGGTCTGGCCTGGGCGCTTTCCTTCTGACTGCTGGGCATTCAGGGAAATTCATTTTGGTTCAGTTGTTTGCCCATTTAACTGCAAGCCACAGTAGTATGTAGCAGCAGCATGTAAATATTGATTTTTTCCCCCGTCTGTCCATTGCAAAAAAAATCTAGCTTCAAAATGAAAAGTTGTTTGAATTGTGCGAGGTTTGCCATGCAAGTTGAGAGTGGACATGAGAGTGCCGGATTGACTGACTGCTGGGGGGAGTCGAAGCCAGGAATTAGTGGCATATATATAAATCTTTCAGTGCTTCAGTGCAAAAACCGAAACGAAACCAAAACCAATACCAACACCGAACCCGGCGGAAAGGCCAAAGCCAAATGGGATTTGCTGTGCATTGTAAAACCAATTCGTTTCCATTTGTCCTCGGCGTCACTTGCACTCCACACACGCACACAATGCAGTTGAACTCTGCCTTGGTTGTGCTTCTGCTCCTTTTGCCTCTACTTCCGGTTCCTGTTGCTGCTACTGCTGCTGCTGATCCTGCTGCTGACAATGCGAGTGACAGGAGGAATGCAAACACAATGCACAATACGGAATACGCAATACAAAAGGCTGAATGCAGAAAGCGCACTCCGAACACAATACAGGTGGGGAGCACAGTGGTTAAGGCTCCAATTGGATGGGGATTATAGAGATAACAGTGGGTAAACTTTGTCATAATATCAGGAAAAGAATATATAAATATATATTTATATTTGATTTATAGTTGAATTTATCATTTAATTTTTAAGTACAGCTTTCCAAATATATTTAATATTAATCTGAAGAGCTACTAGCAGAAACTTAACTATGTTGTGTTCTTCAGATATTAATTATGTTATATATTTTATATCTTTATGCATAAAACAACAATTAATTCATGGACCTTACCACTGTTCCAATTCGGCATAAGGATTTGCTGGCGGAAACGTTCAACACTTACCCTGATTGCACTCGACTCAAAGGCTGAGCTTGGATTTGCGGATTCACCGTGTGGCTAGCCGTCATTGGGGTGGCTTAGGGTCTGGGTTTGAGTGCCACTGGGCCCCCGGGGGAATTTCAATTTCGAGTTCCGACTAGGCTTAGCCGGGCTTTAATTGCCCATTAACACTTTATGACGCGACCGGGGCCAGTGTCCGCTAAAGGATATTTATTTATATATTCGAACATTTATATATATGTTATATATATATATATTCGTACATCTGTGCAAAAGAGGGGAGCTATTTTCGTACAAAACATTTCGCGGAAACTGCCGCGGGTCACGACAGCCCCGCGCTGTTTGGTCAATACTCAATTATGGGACCCAGTGGGGTCCCCATATATATAAATACGAGAATTGCTGCAGTTGGACAAACACGGGACCAGAGAAAATTAAAGGCGCAAAAGGTTAAACTGTGAATCTGTCACCTGCCGCCTGACAGCCACGAACTTTCCTTTATTGTGGCTCCCAAATTAAATGGAGAGCATTTAATGTCGCGTGAAAAGCGAATGAATGGAGTGACAGTGAATGGAGCGAAAAGGATACCAATTCTGTGATTGTGCAGATTTAAATTTGAATAAGTTTTGTACTTTTTTTTGCTTTAAAAATATATTAGAGATTTTTAAGGTTGTTATATCAAATTTAAAAATACAAAAGTTAACAAAAATGGTGTCTTATCAAAGAGTAAAATTTACTAAAATATTAAAAACATTTTGTGAGTTGTTAATATTTATTTTATACTTTCAAAGTCTCTACAAAATACCACTTTGCTTAAAATATATTTAGGAATTGTATATATTTTATATGAATTATTTTAAATGAAGTTTATCTATTATTTAACAACAAATTTTATTTTAAGAGGCACTTTTCTCTCGTAAGCAATTTAAATTAGCAGAGAAGAATTCCTTTTGACAGCGGAAAGAAAATTGACTTTTAATTTTCCCCGACAATTTCAACAAATGGAATTTTTTCCCGTCACTTTTCCACTTATAAATAAATAAATTGTTGCTCATCAAACAGCATGAATTCCAATTAATATGCAAATGTACACGCAGCTAATTAGGCAGGTTGATGTTCCCAAACGGTGACTGTGTTTACTCGGAGTCCTGGTTGCTGATGTCCAGCCAGCACAGCATGAAGCCATCATCCCAAATACACAACAGACCAACAACCCATCTATTCAGATCCCCAAAGGCCCGCATTTGCGAAGTCATTACCTTCGCGGCGCTGACAGGACACATTCCTCAAATACCGTCTCGCCATTAGGATGCCCATAAAACTGACTCGTTGTCCAACCGATGACATTTCAATAAAGAGATCTGGCTCCCAAATAACATTGATTAACAGCCAGTGGGTGAGATGGACAAATGGGAATGGATAACAGATTGGGATGGTAGTTTCTGGACTCTACGTAAAAAACAATAATAAATATTTCATTTCATATATTTATTTATTTATATATAAATTTTCACAGCAAGTAAATAATAAATAATAAGAGTTTATTTGAGATGATATTTAATTATTTCAAATAGCAGCAAAAAAAACAATTATAATATGAACTCACAATACTTTTGAATAACTTTATATTAATCTTTTTGTGGTGTTAATGAATTCATTATTAAGACGATAAAATAAATAAATATCCAGTTTATTTTTTAGCATAACAAAAAAACAAATTTAAAGTTTAAATAATACAGTTTTCTTTCTTATAATAAAAACATAAAAAAGCAATCGCTTTCACCTCTTTTCCTGCCACCTCTGAGACCTGCAAGCCGATCCCTGTCATCACTAACTGCTGACAATTTTCCATGAAAAGCGAGTGCATTGAGTAAACACAGAGTTGGTCCTGCAAAGGCACTGATAGCAGCGGATTGAATACGAATACCCGAATTTCGTATGGCCCCCGAGAAGAATGCAGTCCAATTAGGCAAATGGCAAAGTTGATTAAGTCAGCAGCTACCCGGCTGGCAGGAAATTGCAGGGCCAACAATTTATCCACATGCCCATCAAATAAAGGACACAGCTATTTCCATTTATTGCACACAATTTCAATTATATCGAGTGCCCCGACTGCGGTTGAGGGGGCCCAAATCGAAGTCGTGACAAATGCCTATTCGTGGGATAGATTTACACGGCCTCCTGGCCGCAAATGGAAGTCATTTATCAAAAACAAAGGCGCTGACTCGGCTGCCTTCACCTGAAGATAAGAAAAGCCCGTCCGGAGCCCGCCCTCTTGCTCTCTTTCCATATTCACGAAGGACCTTTTGTTCGAACCGAATGTTGCCTTTTTGAGGGGCGGTGTCGGTGTTGGTGGCTCCTTTTGTTGCTGACAACCGGAGATAAATCCGTATATATATATACAGGTCATTTTATTGTCGTCCGTTTGTGCAGAAAATCAGTGTGCTGTGCATATTTAATGGCGTATGCAAATGCAAAGGGATCCCCGGAATGGCTCAAAGGCTTGTTTATTTACGTTACCAACAATGCTACGAAAACATATTTAACTCGCCAGCATTGTGTCTTGTATTCCCGGTTAGCCACCGGTTAAGTCTAGAGCTCCGGCATTTGTAAGCCATGCCGAATGTCAAAGTAAACCCCGAACAAACCACTTTGCCCTAGTCCCCCATTCTAGCAATTTAAAACCCTCAATCCGTTGTAGTCCGGGCGGCGGTCCTAAATCAAATTGGCCATATTTTAGCCCGACACACGACACGGCCTCTTATCAACAGCCTGGTTTTTGGGCCTAGCTCACCTAAAAGAGACACCCCAAAATACCCAAAAAAAAAAAACACCCCGCTTCCTTTGCCTAAATGGCGATTAAGCACCCGGCGTAAAAGCATCGTAAGATATAGTAATAAAGTACAATTAATTAGATATATATAGTAACTTTCCTTTACCAAAAAGGTGGGCTGCTTGTGTTAGTTAAGATAATGAATATTTGGAAGGCTAGGAATCCCCTCTTTCCCCTTCGCATTCCATTTAAATATGTTAAAGTTATTTATTTTATATTCTGGCCAGTTGAAGACTTAATCGATTTTGGTCACTGTACACAAATTTTGGTTGATTGCGTTGGGGGTTTGCTTGGGCGTTAGCTCGTGTTTTGATGAACGGCAGGTGTGAAACATTTCATTGCCCCAAAAATAACGACCTCTGTGAATTTTCAACGTGCCCCTCAGAATGCGGGCAGGCCTTGGATATTTATTGTCTAAACGAATCTGCCGCCGTTGGCTGGAGTGCTTCAAAATTAATGGCCGTGGCAACTTGAAAGCAATAAAGGGGCCCGATGAGTGGCCCCGGGGACGAGGCTTTAAAACTAAGTTACCTGGCCAACCTCAGCCCCCTGAAAAATATCCTTATCGATTGGGTTTGCGCCTTAATTATGAGCTTCGCAAGGAGGATTGAAGCTGGAAATGCTTTTTCTCTGATTGCCTGATGCTGATTGATGGCGCGTGTCAGTGAGATTAATCGCCTGGCAATGCTGAGGGAAGTGAACTTAGAGTGCATTAAGGATGTTTGGATAGTGATTTAGCACTAAAGGTGGAATTTTATATGCATTTGGATAACTAAAATATATATTTTATATCATTTTATTGAACTTTATCAAAGTATAATCAGTGTAAAAAACTATCTTGCTGCATTTATATTTTATTTTAAACCGTAATTTTTAATTCTTTATATTTTCCTGTTTTTCTTGTATGACTTCCCAAAAATCCAGTAAAATTTCCCCATCCGAATTAGAAACTGCAACAAGGCAACATGAAAATGGCATTAGCCGGTCTTGTGGCCAGAGTTAATTTTGGTAAATGCATTTGCCGGCCTCTTGGACAAGTGTCTGGCTTAAAGATTCAACAAGGCAGACGGCACATGGAGTCTCAGGCATTAATATTAAATGTGCTCGAGTGTAGAGGAGCTCAAATCATGCGCAACTTGAAATAAATTGTTAAGCATTCTGCAAAAGCCAAGGTCGACCCAGGATGGGACCCAAGGCAAAGTCAAGTCGAGGGCAATATATGTATGTACTATGTATGTAAGGCAAGTCAAGCAAAAGACTGGCAACAAGTAAGCAAACAAACAACAATGTCTTAGATGTGTGCATTAAAAGTCAACGACTCGGCAAATGAATTGCAGGCCCAGGCAAATTAAATTAGCGCAGCAACTCCTTGTCGTCGTCCTTGCTGGTGACCCCTAGTCGAAATTGTTTTTACAGCGAATCCAGCGAACCCGAAAAAAACAGGGATACAGGCATCCAGGGATTCTTACACTTTATGAGTCATTGGCCTGGCCAAAAAACTTTGCTATATGGCGGCATTAAATATTTAACTCACCTCCGCCAAAGGTGACGTAAAATGCGCTTAACCGTCGCAATCAATAATCTCCAAGGTGGGCGGACTTAATTAGTCGCTTCTAACATTCCGTGGGGCAATTTTGGTCAGCGCAGCATGAAATTGTGCTTGCCAAATAATTAAAGTTAATGGCACATAAAAAGTATACACCAAAAATTTGATTAGCTTGCAGCGCTTTTCTTAGAAAGTTTTGCTTATATTTTGGGTCTTTGGAACGCAGATTTATCCTGTGGGTGTTTTTTGTTTTTAATTTCTGGTTTTAATAGGTTAATTTTGTGGAAAATATACATCAATTAGTTGAAGGTTAATTAAAAAAACGAAAGAGCCAATGTATTTAGTTGAATTTTATAATAGAATGTTTCTTTATTTTTTTAGAAATTTGTAAGTAACTCTAAAAATAAATATTTCAACTTTAAAGGAATTGAAATATAACTCCCGCCCTTATATAATCTTACCATTCACTTACCAGTCACAAGTAATTAAACTTAATTGAAGCTACAAATTAGATGGAAATATGATATACTTGCGCAAGTGCCATTAAGTGAGGCAACGTCTGATATTACTGATAGATCGGCTTGTGGGAAATTTGAATGTCTTTTTTCTTGACCAGTGGCTCACGTTTCCGGGTGGCGGCACATAAGCTCACACTCCCCCCTGGCAGTTCAGATTTCACAGCTCAGCATCTGACATAATTGCAGTGCCGACAATGAGCTTCAAGTTGGCCTCTAAAAACCAAACTCGTGGCAACTTTAATGCGTGCGGCCAGCAAAACAAAGAGAGTTTTTCAAAGAGAACCGAAAAGAGAGTTAAAGAGAGAGTCTGCGCTTACGATGGCATCTCCTGTTGCTGCTATGCCCCGCCTGCAAGGGCTTACGTGGCGTATACGCAACGCTACGTAACTCATACGCCCCGTTGTCGCTGACAGGTTAGCTCAAGAAGTGGGTAGCCCAAGACGGCCAACAGTTGGCGGCATCCAACGCATTCGAACGGTAGCCAAGCGGAAGTGCGAGCTTCAGCTTAGAGCAAACAGCCAAAATCCACAGCCGTCAGCGTCTTTGGTCAGGTTGCGTTGTTTTATGTAGCATACTTATGCGTGCAGCATATAAACCCACCGCCTGGCTCATTGTTTGCCAGCCAGCGAGGCATTATGGGACGTGTCCCGGCATCTCCCTGGTCCCTGGAGTCGGGTTCAAGAGGTGTTTTTTGAAGAAGCACTATTAAGGCGCTCGCAAATTCAAATCCATAAAAGTGTCATTAGGGTGCCGCATAAAGCACAAAAGGTCCGCTCTCGCCCTGCTCAGAAATTAATTAAAAAGACGGAGTCAGGTCCGAAATTAATGGCGCTCAAGATTTATGCAAAGGTTTGGGTCCCTAAGAAATATCCTGCTGGAATATATATTTGCCTGGAAAACGCTTTCAATTCATTTAGCAGCAATTGCAGGAAAAATAACAAAATGCGATGAATGTTTAACCAAGAACAGAGTTCACTTCACAGGTTGTTTTTATTAGCTATATAAATAGTTGTCTTTCTTCCCTGGCCCTTTATTTTTTTAAGCTGCCCCTTTGGGTATAGAATATTAAATTTGTTTTCGTGTCGAGACGTAAAAGGTCAGGCGTTTAATTTTGCACGCAAAAATTAGCAAAAATAGAACTAAAATATTTATGAGGCGAGGGTGGATCCTAATTGGGTTGTAGCAACGAGTTACGAGTGGGGTAATCTTCTGGATCTGCCCTCGTACGTGTGGCAGATAACTCAGGCAACTGACTCGCATTCGAGCTGCGAGTTCTTCTCGAGTATTGTTTGCCCCATAAAACAGCAGCCCCCAACGAATGTCAGATTGTCCAGGGTCCAGGCAAATGAAGTAATATACATGGCAAATACACACTCTTGTACACACACCAACACTGTGGTGTGTGTGTGTGTGGGCAATTAAGCCCTGTGCTTAAGCCTGATGAGGTTTTCAGCGCGAGATAAATATCTGAGGAATAAAAGAGAGCAGCCCGGCCACATTTATCAGTCAAGGAGAATGTTTGCTTGTCTTTTATGAACACTGGAAAGAAAATATAAAAATATATGAATATAATATATATTTAATCATATAATATTTATTTTTAATTATATATTTAATAGCTTAAAGTTTATTAAGACCATAAAGGAATATACATAGTTTATGTTTAATAGCTTTATGCTTTTTTAGCGCTACGATTTCGAAACTTTCTAACAACTTTTGATAGAAATTTATCCCTTGAATAAAATAAAAACTAGTTTTAATATTTTCTCTCCATGCAGACAAAAATATATACGAGTGTTTGGGGGACTGTCGGGAGTAATAATTGTGCAGGGATATTGCTGTTATTTGCTGAAGTAGGCGCAAGTACAAGATTAATTTGATTACACTCTGCAGCGTGTGAAGAGCCAAGAGGGTTGGTTGCTTTTATGAGAACCCGCTGATTACGAGCTCAACTCTGAGCGATATTGGCCACCTGTTGCACTGCAGTGCGGAGCATTTACCCCATTGGCCAAGTTTTTGGAAAGAACTTTAGCAAACATTCGCCAGACATTAAATTCCATCTCGAGTGGCGTTTCATTAGGAGCTAAACATAAATTAGCTTTTAAGTCGGTCTTTAGTTGTATTTGCACTGCGTCTGCCTGTCTGTTGCTTTGTTTAAAGTTCAAAAAGCGTGAAATGCTAACAAGTTAATTGAAATTCCTGCAGCGTTTCACGTGCGATTGTTTGCTCTCAGGACACAACAACCAGAAAGAGAAGCCAGCTCACCCGAAGCATTTCTTTTCACTTTCCACGTCTCCTTTTCGACCCACCCAGACTTTCACCCATCCTTTTGCCCTTTCCCCATGCTGAGCAAACACTTTTGCTGGTGTGAAAAAATGTACACAAGTGTAAATTTATATTCCCCTCTGAATAGGGGTCGGGAATCGGGGCGCGGCCACTTAGTTCTCGCCGAGAGAAATATGAGAACGCAGCGTATAACTTCCAGCTTTGACGTGAGCTATAAAAAAAAAGAAATTTAAATATTTCTTCTCCAAGTGACTTTTCTCGCCAAATATCCAGAAAGCCATTTGCATTGTTTATTCAGCGCGACTTCAAACAGACAAAGTATCTGCTCTGTTTTCAGTTCTGCTTCGGGTAATTCCAGGTGTGCTCAATGTAACACAAAATGCACAGGGAAAAATATTAAAGGAAAATATGGTATATGAATAATTGTTAAAGGAAATTTATACATATGAACTTTATGGCGCTGTTAGTTCTTGTTCTGTTTATATTTTTCAATTAAAAAATGTTCAAGTATCAAACTGCGTATCTCTTTAAGTGACAGCTGTCTTATGATGAACTTTCTAAAGCCAACACATTAACTTAATAGGCAAAAACTTACTAGCAGCACTTAAATATAAACCTCTTAGTGACTTAGTTTCATTTTAACTTCCTGCTGAAAAAGTCACCAAGCCAGAACACAATGCTAACTTTGAGGATTTTACTGATTTTAATAATCACAGGATCTCTGGTTAAAGGAAGCAACTATGGCCAGCTGCAATTCCTTGACAAATTCATCAATCTCATCAGCAAGGAACGAGTGTTTGAGACAATTCTAATGATTTGGCATCATGAGGATGAGACTTGTTGTCTGCAGCATTGGCATCCCAAAGGAGTACCCTTTCTACGGTCCAATGAGCTTGGGGAGATAAGAGTAAGAGGGACTTTCAACAAACAGACGTTAGCAATTGTCTGCCTCACAGGAAACTCCTATTACGACTCGCAGCTCCTTGAAGTTGTGGCAGGAGCTTTTGACTCTATGCGACAGGAGAGGATTCTACTTTGGACTCAAAGGAAAATATCTAAAAAGTACATTAAATGGATCTCTATGCAAGCAGGAAAGCATAAATTTATGAGGATGCTGCTCCTGCAAGTAGGTGATCTTCCCAGTGAAGTCGTTTCATATCGCCTGGAAGCCTTTCCTACAGCTCATTTTAAGCGAATCAGAAATATCTCAAAGTTAAAGGAGATCAAATTCTACAATCGAAAATATAACTTTAAGGGAAAGGCAATTCTCGTTAAACCAAGCTCTGACGAAGAAGGTAATGTGGCACCCAGCCTCTATCCCATAACCCGATTGGAGGACTTGGAGGTTATACAGTTTGTCCAAAAGTACAATGCCACTCTGAAAGTGCTCGATGGTGACCACAGTGATGAAGATCCTTGTGATATCCAATTAAGTCCGCAGATTATAACACCGGGAAATGTGTCGACACAAATGGACTTTGTTAATCCCCTGTCTGCAGCATCGATATTGGTCGTTGTGCCCTGCAGCATTGAGATGAGTTTTGGGGATGTCCTAAAGAGACTGGGAGTCCTGACATGGATGTGGTATTTACTATGCGTCTATGGTTCTTTCGTATTCGTGGAGACCTTTATCCTTGTGGTAACCCATCGCTTAACTGGAGAATCTCGAGCGCTAGCCCTATGGAATCCCCTTATCAATCTGCGAGCCTTTCGAGCCATTCTGGGCCTTCCTTTCCCAGAGTTACGTCAAGCAAGTCTCTCACTTCGACAGCTTTTCCTGGCCATCACCCTCTTTGGATTCATATTCAGCAACTTCTTCAGCTGCAAGCTGAGTGCTCTGCTTACAAGTCCTGTGAAACATGCTCAAGTTCGAAACTTTGAGGAGCTGCGGGACAGCGGAATGATTACAGTCACGAATGACTATATTCGCTCCTACATAGAAAATGAAGTCGATCCTGAGTTCTTTCGCCGGGTTATACCAAAATTTATAGCCGTGGGACACTTGGAACGTGTTAAATTATTTACTTCACTTGACAAAAGATATAGCTTTATAGTGTTGTCTACCAATTGGCAGTATTATGATTATTTTCAGCGTGTCATGGGGTACAGGTTTTATTGCGAGTCACCGGATTTGATTATCTCTAATAATTTACCCTGGGTATATGTTATGCCAAACAATTCGTTCTATAACTGGCCATTATCCCGTTTCCTGATGACTGTCCACGAGAGCGGCATTGCCACACATTGGATAAAGGAGATTATTACGCGTTTAGCCAAGGCTTTTAAACTAAAGTGGCCGATAAACAAGAAATCAGAAGGAACTCCCATATGTTTGGAACATCTAAGCTGGCTGTGGCAGCTACTGATTTTGGGTTATGTTATAGCCATTTTGGTTTTTATTATAGAAATTGTAATCAAGAAAAGAGGCAACAGGCGAACTAGAAATCAAAATGGATCTAAAGTATAGAAAGTAATTAACTAGAAAAGGTTTTTTAAAATCTAAATGTGCTCTAAAAATATTATGTTTCACAAGTAAAATATTAAATATTTATTGCTTTTAAGATTGCCTACAAGTTTGCTTAATATTGGCTTTGCTTTAATAAATACAATTTATTATAAATATTATAAAAATATATCATCTTGTCTTATGTATTAAAATTTATATAAATTAAATAAAGAAAACATCTCAAATTATTTTCTGTGTGTGGCACAGTTTATTGCACACAAGCTTCCAACTTTGGCAAAGGGCAAACACAGAAGTTTTCCGAAAACTAAAACTATAAAGGTCCAAGGATGGCTTTTACAATACCAGAGTTACAACTATCCCCAAATGCGAATGATAACCCCGACAGCCGCTCGCCTTTGATTCAGTTTCGGCTGCCTGGGATTTACATATTTCACGAGTCTGTAGATATAATATATTTATTTATATATAAACCGTGGAGCCGCTAAAAGCCACACCGCATCAAAATGGCCCCGGGGAAATGCGTCAAAATTAGAATGTGTAGAGCCGAATTTTCCAACGTATATCGGGTTTGGTTTGGCTTATCCGCACACCGGGAAAAAAAAGAAACGTAAGCCGCAAAATATGTTTATTTCATTCCTTTGCCACAAACGTAAAACAACTCAAAGTTATAAATAATTCGGGGGGCATAAAATAGAGGAAATAAAAGTGGAAGCTCCGCTATGCTTAAGCACTCTTTTTGTGCCACAAAAAGAAAAGCATTTTTTGAGGAATAAAAAACATGGTGAATACTTTTCCATTCTCTTTAACCGTTTGCCGCAGTGAAAAGTGTATGTGGCATTGGGGGATTATTGCACAAAGCGCATAAACTTATTAAATATGCAAAAATCTTTCATTTTTCCTGCGGTAAGCAACAGGGGGCAGAGATGGGGGGCTGTCAGTCGCAAATTCGAGGCTCTGGCTGTATTATGATAAATGATTTGCCAGCGGGGAGTTGTCGAGCAGGCCGGGAGGCATAAATTATGTACTCTGCCAGAGGTCAAAGGTAAACCATTGCCAGGGGGTAGGGACCATGCCCCCAAAGGGCCATGCGGCGTCTTCATTAACGTCTCGTTTTCCAGTCGAGTGCAACTGGCAAACTATCTTAATTAGCTTGCCGCTAGCCGAAAAGTTTATTCAACCTTTGATTACCTTAACCCAAATACAAACACAGAACGAAACCTCAACGGAGATGTCGTGCTGCAATGCAGTATAAAATCGATGATCCATTGACGATCCCGATTCCCCGGCAGGTGATTACCTAATGGTAATGGGTCTGTGTCTGCCCTGGGTTTTTGTTTGGACGACGACGCACCCAGTCTCAAGGATTGCGGCCACTCCTTAGGTTGGGACGACCCTAAGTGGAGTGCGGCAAGTCGATTGGAAAGCAATTCGCTTGCCCTTGCCATGCATAAAATATGAGGCGGCATCCAGGGGCCATAACTCAATTTGCTGCCGTGCATCCTCTCGCTGCCATCTCCAATTTTCCGACATATTACTGCTGCTTTTGGTGCTGCTGTTGCTGTTACTGGTATGCGGCGCCCATTTGGCATCATCATCAAATCGAAATCGGTATTGGTATCGGAATAAAAATAAAATGCCTGTCTGCAATTTGGTTTAGTTCAAAAGCCCATCAAACTCATTACGTAGCATTCAGTCTGACCATTTGGGGCCACTTTTGTTACGTTATCAAAACAGGATTCTTGATGCCCTTTAGGAGGGGCTATGGGCCCTTCTTGAAGACTTCTTTAGTAGGAATATTAATTTGAGTTGATTTATGAAGTATTATTTATTTGTTGTTTATGTTAAAGATAATTGTTTGATATTTTTTACTAAAGTTAAATGGTTTTAGGAGGATCTTTAGGAGATAGAGCAATGAATTGATTTGAGTTCCCCAATGCTTATACTTATTTTGTTTATTTTAAAGAAATTTTTATACAGTTTCAAAGAGATCACTAATTTTAAGACTCTCTAGAGTGCCTCCAAGTTACCCTTAAAATATTTTCCCTCCTATATTTCCACAAGTCAGGGTATTCCAAATTTTCCCAACCTTCAGCAGGCCTTCTTTTCTCCTTTTTTGTGCCGTTTCCTTTTGTTTATTTTGACAGACGAATCCCCGACGTGGAGCGTATGTGACAGAGGATTTAGCACTCAGCGCCAGCTGGACTCAAATCAGCAGAAACGTAGAAAAAAAAGACGAGGCGGCAGTTCGGGTGGATGGCGCCTGATTATGATGCGCCCATTGTATAACATATACCGCATATAACGTATACGTAACGTATGTGCGGGGCATATATGAAATATGGACGAGTGAGCCGGAAAGGACCCTCATCAATATGGATATATGATGGACATGTGGGGCACGTTCGCTGCTTGAGCTTGAGACGAGTTTGTTAAATTAATTGCATAAATAATTTACATAGTAATTATACGGACGCCGCCTAGAAAGGATGCAGGCAGCAGTCAGTTGGCGGCTTCCGCAACTCGTTAGTTTGCATATAAATCAAAATGCTAATGCAATCGACTTGATATTTGCATTTGACGTAATCCTGCAAATTTGTAATTGCCAGCCGCAGTCGATGAGCTTTAATTGCATTTCCGTTTCCGTTTCGCTGACTCATCGGAATCTTAACCCCCAAAGCTCTTGGGCGGCAGGTGCACGAATTTTCCTTTATCCTTTGACTGTGAGAACTTCCAAGGAAATTGTGGGGAAATCGAAGGTGAAATGTGAGGAAGGAAAGGTCAGGAAAGGAAAGGACAGAGGAGAAGATAACCCCGAATGGAGATTTTAATTCGGTTAGAAATTGATTTGATGGGTAAAAGGTAATAGAAGGGAATATGTATGCTTATAAATGATAAAAAATAATATTTTAGTATTATAATTTAATATTATAAATTAGTAAATTCGATTTTCAACCTAATATACTTAATTTTTACTGTAGAATTAAAGAATTTCCTATCAGTAGGTAAACAAATATTAAACAATTAGCAAATCAATATCACTTCAATGAGCATCTATACTTTCAAACAAAATTACTACACTAATTAATGATTCCATTTTAAACTACATTAGTAACATTTATAGCTTTACTACTGCTTAAACAATTGATTTTATATATATATTTATGATAGCATTTTTAACTATTCGATTGCCATAATTAATTATCTTGAAAATAAATCAAATGCTCCGATTCTACTCGCTTGATTAGCATTTTACAATCAATTGAGTTGTCATAAAAATGTTCAGAGATCATTTAGCAATTGAGCGGGTATACTATATATACAAATATATAAATGTTAATCTCAGCAAAGCGATTGATGATCGGCAATTTCAACATCTCAATCGATCAGCTTCAGGTCGAGCGACTATTGCACGAACACCGCTTTTAACGACTTAGCATATGAATCGCATTATGTTCGCCTTTGTTATTGACTGTCCATCTTGGGATCAAAACCATACGGAGAAAAAGACATCTTGTGGCATATCGAATGACAAGACAAACGACCGGCGACGATGTCGATCCGCTTTTAATGCGCGAATTGTCAGGCATAAAGAGGCGACGATTAAAAATCAATATAAATATACCAAGGGGCATTGTGATCGCACTACAATGGCAACTCAAGCTGGGCTGGACACACTTATATCTCTATATAGAAACCATTATGCAAATAGATCGGGTAAAGACCCCATCCTATGTAAGCTGACCACTCATAAAGATGATTTATTCACGAATCACTGTTCATTTGCATAATTATAATGGCGTGAACAGCCGAAGAGTCGCCCCTCAGTCTGAGCCAAAAAACTCGACCCCTAATCTATGGCTGCACAGTAAGGAATATATAATGATTAAGCATAGGAAATTAACTAAAGATCTATTAAAGATTCTACTTGAAATATAATTTAAATGAGAGCAAAGGAGAGACTAAAATTAATACCCAAATTGATGGGTTTTAAAGGTGAAATTAAAACACATTTCAGTGCACAGAGTTTTTATATATATTTTTTAGAGAATAACAAAAGCAGTAGACAAATATTTAATATTATAATAATTTATTATAATTTTCAATCCTCAAAAGTAAATTTCTTTCTGTGTTAAATCTTCAAATCTTCGCACGCTCCTCCAAGACCAAAATGGCAATGGATGCGAGATAGTATCTCTGTGGGGTTGGGCTCTCGTCGGGCCAGATTTATATTTGGTGGCACCTCGTGATCGATCCAACTGGATTGCCGCATTCACAACGAGATTGGGGGGACTGGGACCTGGCGATGAAGGCTTGCAAAAACTATATGCATAAATCACGTGCCAGCAGAATTGGACTTCTCACAAACAACTCACAGACGCAGAACGGAGAACGGACAACTTGGACCGGAGACCAGAGACCGGAGAATGGAGATTGGAATGGAGTGGCGGCGGCTGCTCGGTAGAAATTTATGTAAATGCACACGCCGAGACCCTGAACTTGAAACGAGTCGGCGGAGCAGAAGCTACAATCGCTTCAGTCTGCCGCTGAGTTAACCGGTGATCGGTCGAAAATTTAAGCTGGGAACTGACCCGAGGAGATATAGTTTGGATAGTAACTCAAGGACCATGTACAGGACATGTTTATTGGTAAGTATTAATCAGGTTGAAAGTATTATTTTAAAGGATAATAATTGTGGGATTTTTAAGAATTTTTTAGTTCCGAAAAATTAGGTTTTCCATTAATACAAAATTTACTCATGCCTTTAAAATATTTTTTATACAAATTTCATTAATAATAAGATTGTTAAAGAATTATTTATTACCTTTAAATGATTTAACCTTTATGAAAAGTCCCCTTAAACTTTTAAAAACAAACTCATCATCTTTTTATTCACAAAATTTTATGGAGCAATTCATGAAAACTAGATATTTTGATTTAAATTTGACGAATATAATTAATGCTGACGTTTATTTTTAAGAAAATGGAAATCAGATGACCAAACGAGTTTCATGTTTATGCAGACAAAAACCTGGTTACTGTTTGGAAGTCACTTTTATTTTGCTTAAATTAAAGAAAGTAATTTATTATGGGCTTGGCTTGGCAAATAATAAACATTTATTATATTCATAAAGATGTATATTTTTATTATGTAAATTATTTTACATATTTGTATTTTATTAATTAAACAACATTTTCACTTTCTGAAATGTGTTCAGGATTTAATTTGAATTCGAAAGTGAAAGCCTAATTTGGTTTAAAATTTATGGCTTTTGTCCATTTATAAATGCTTCAATTTAAGATCAATTTAAACCTTAAATTGTTTATAACTTGATCATTATAATTTCAGCTTTATTTTATATGAATTCCATATTTGTTAATGATTAATTAATTGCCATTTATTTTGCAGCTGCTGACTATTGTGGCCTTGGCTAGTGCCGCCACTCGTGGCCGAGATTATCTGCCACGCCCCCCGGCAAGGGCTTATGTCTACCCACCGCCATCGCCTAGCACAATGGCTGCCCTGCGGAAGATCATCCAGGGACACCTGGAGCGCTTCCAGCAGGCGGACCTGAACCAGCAGCAACAGCAACAGCAACAGCAAAGTCAGTTCTCCCGGCGGGCCCTTGCCCAACAGACAAAAGCGGAAGTGGTGCACAAGCCGCAGGCTGCGATGCAAGTGTATGTGGTTTCCGGTGCCGCCTCAGACAACGTGCTGGAGTACGCAGTGCCACCCAATTCGCCGACGCCCAAGAACTACGCGCAGAACTTCCTGCCCGACGGCAAGGATGTGGTACCCGGAAGCTCTTACATTCCGCTGCGGTTGCTGGTGATAAAGCGCTAAAATCGAAGCTACTCTGTGTAGCCATCTTTTTTCGGAGGCGGCAACGTTTGTTGTCTCGAAACGAGTTCGGCTTCTGGCTATGGAATGCCGACACCGCCGCCGCCGCCGATGAGTAGACAACCAGCCGAGTGCCTGGCTAATTTGCCTTAAGCTTACTGGTTCCTAGCACTAATTTAACGATACTTTAGTTGTGTATAATGTTTAATCTAAATTAAGACACCAACAACACTCCATCCGATCCATGACTAAGACTTACGACCTTATCGCATCCAATAAAAGCTGAAGTTAAGCCAAGCCGTGCGCCGTCGTAATCTATGAAATACATTCACCAAAAGCGAACTTGTCATCTCATTTACATAAATTAGAAGTCATAAATTTGAAGTGAGCGGGGAATTACTTAAGCCGCCAGCGGTTGGGAAGCTACCAATCGGGTAAAAGCTGTGTGAAAAAGTTAACAAAAGCTTTATTTGTGAACAGCTTTCTTGACCTATGCGAGATATAAACCTTTAATTAAAGATAAAGTATCTTTCTATAGGTGAAAGCTCTAAGCTTTTTATGTTTAAATTGATTTGAATTGCTATAAAAATAAAACATAGAGTTAGATAAATAAATGAACTTTATAATAATTTATTGATAATTGTTATTTTTAATTTAAAATTCTTATTTTTAGCTATGCTAGCTTTGATGAATCATTGCCTTGTGGAGCGACCCCAATGCAATGTTTACTTTCCATGCGAATTTCTATGATAACCGGTTTCCCACACAGATTACTGATTGTAAATTGTATAATTAACCCCCCTCCAGGCACAGCAAATAACAATTATCATTCAACCGTGTTCTTCTTTGGTGGGAAATTTAATATAAATAATACTTTTTAAAAGAAATTTCTTAGTTTGAATTGAGAATAAAGAAAACTAGACTTTTTTCTGTGGGATAAATTTGTTATCTTAACGAGATTCATGGGCAATGTCACTTTTATCATACTATCTTTTGGGTATCTGTGTGTTTTGCAATTCTTATCTTTTTTATACACTGCAAAATAAATATATTCAAGACGTTTTTGTTATATAGAAAGAAACTTTTTTTTATAGCTATCAGTATAGATTTTATTTATTTATTTTTATTTCATATTTATTATACATGTTAATCTATATACACTTTAATAACAGACAGAATAATTTACGTAATTCGAATATAGTATTTATAATCTCTAAACTGTGCACACTTAGTTACTTGTACTTTGAGTTCTCGATGAGTTTTTAAAATTCGATTCAGTACCCATTTCCATGCCCATGATTTCATGTCCCCGTTTCGAGCGCCGCACTTGGCACAGTCCCAGCCAGGATCGCCGATTGTCCTTGTTGAAGACCACAAAGTACAGGAATAAAACAAATCCCTGCAGAGTGGCTGTGATGCAGAAAAGATACGAGAATATTTTCCCGAAATCAAAGAAGGCGCAAAGTCCAAAGATCCAGGTGACTCCCAGCAGAAAGAAGAGCAGCACCGAGAGATGCAGTTGCTTCAAGATGAGATTCTGAGTGAAGAGTGCATTATGGACACTCCAGTTGATGTATCCCAGCATCAGGACATTGAAGAGGGTAATCAGGCCGATGGGTAAGATCACTCCAAGTCCCAGTCCATATCCCGAGGGATAGCACAGGATTGGTATATCCTCGGTGGTGGTATTACCGCTGGGTCTGTAGGAGGCAGAGTCCAGGAAAACCACCAGGAGCGTGGGTATTAGCGGCAGTGTCCAGGCCACCAGAGCAGACATCAAGATATAATGCTTAGGATGCTTAACGCCAATCACCTTGACATATCGCTTGTACTGCAGCAGGCCAATGATGAACATCCAACTGAAGACCACCAGGAGCAGATACTGCATCAGGGCTCCCGTGACCAAGCACCGATCGAAGTCACTACTTCCCAACTGTCTCAGCAAATCACCTTCGCCCAGCACCAGGAATAGTGACAGCTGCAGACCCAAAGCCACGCATAGATTCAAGAGGATCTTGGTGGAGGCCAAATTCCGGAAGCGCTGGAATAGTGCTGCCGTCACAAAAATGCCCAAGAGTCCCATAAGAGACAGAGATAATCCCACGTTTGTTATAATATCCAAAGGTATATCCTCATCGCTGGTGATTTCGGTAATAAATTCTGGTGGCTTTCTGACGCCCAATAGGAATGTAAACTGGGTGAGATGATTCGCATAGCAAAGGATCACAGGATGCTTTGAGTTATCTAATTGGATTTCAGTGTCATTGCCATTGATGGAGACTCCATCGCTTAGCCAGGTCTCGTAGTTCCAGTAACCGCAGCCGCCATGGGCTTGGGATTTATTTGTGTCGCCATTACGCAGGAAAAAAGGTAACTTGCCAGGCAAATTGTGATCTGAAAGTATTATAAATTATTAGCAAATTAGTAAACATTTGAAATATAATTATTATTCAATTTTAAGCTTCAAAGTAACTTCTGTAACTTTCCAACATTTAAAGTCATAACAAAACTAATTGTTCTGCATAATTTATTCAAATTTCAGCCGGCTTTGCGGTATTTATGCAGCTGCCTTTTTATCGCCAACTTTTTTAATGCGCTTTATTACTTTCTGCTGCAGTTGTTCCACTTTTATTTTACTGCCCAAGATGAAGATAACTCATTTTCTCACCGTCTAGTCCCGGTATCGTTATTGAGATAACATTGCTGGTTGGCCTTCGTTTTAGTTCCTCCGCCGTCTCCACAAACAGGGCATCGCGAGCGTAGACTTTGAAGATAAGGTAGCGGGCACCCCTTTCCTTCACATCCCGCCAGAGTTTTTCGGGTAGAATTGCCGCACTCTCCAGCTTTTCAATGGCTCGAATATCTTCCAGGTTCTCCGATGATGGCAAAAGTCTAAATTGTGATGTCAGTCCCTCGGGAAAGATGGCAATGCCCGTCACATTGGCTATGGAGGGATCCACAAAGAACACGGTTAGCTCCTTGGTCCTCAAAAGCACAACTCCTTTATCGAGAATAGGTTGGGTTTCGACTTGGCTATGATCTCGGGAAATCTGTAGGGTGGTGGTGCCATCTCCAGGTAAAAGCTGCGGGGCCAGAGCATCCAGATAGTTCTCAAAATTGCTTAGCAAGGAGTTGGTGGCGTTCTGCTCTGCTGCCAGTCGCAGGGTTTCACTATCGGTGGACATCACCTGCTGGCAAATGTTCATCAGATCCTCAATGTCATCCACCTTCTTTGCAGATTTCTTGGCTTGAGCACTGAAAATCTCTGAAATACTGACGATATCTGCGGCATTTAGCGGCTCCTTCGAGTGTGTAACCAAATCGCTAAGTTGACTCAACTCCGAGGAATTATTTACAGCCAAACTATCCAGATTCGTGCTAAGCTCTGGCGCCATTCTGCAGGTCACATTTTCGAAGCTCTGCCAGGTCTTTGTGCCATTCCGAATCTGACACCTGCGTCTTCGCGGCACATTTCTTTCATCCAGACAAAGATCCCGCAGGTGGGCTCGTTTTCCCACTTTGGTTGCCTCCACGCGGTTTTCCCGGAATTCATAGCCATCTTTGGTTTCATATTTGATTTGAAAATCCTCTGCCTTGCAGTCTCCTTCGGTGCAGTCCTTCAAGGGACTCTTCTCCAGCTTACCATCTTCGCTGATGCAAAGAAGGAAGCGTACGTTTTTCAGGTGGCAATAATCGAGACACTTGCTAAAGTCCGACGGATTCAGGTGTTGAGTCTCTTCCGAGCTGTCTTTCGAGGCGCATGCAAGTGCTATATTGCCAGCAATTAAACACAAGAACACCAGACTTGGCATCTTCTTGGCGAAGAGTCTGTATTTGTTTATTATTTCTATTTTACTTTTTTTTTTAAATTTAATTATATTCAAGAGCAGGCTGCGTTGTCGCACTCCCGAGCTCCGCGATCGACTGACTAGGAACACCGCGTACAACGATGAAACTCGTTTCCGTCTGTTAACACAAAACACCCTGGAATAGGGCCTGTGAGAATCGCTTCTTTTGCCAGTCTCTTGGCTGAGTGACATCTAGTTTGGCTCTGAGCTCAAGGCCGACTGGTTGGTGGTCCAGTTGGTGGTCAGGATGGCAGCTTCTTTAAAGGTCGAACAGGTGAACTTCTTTCACTTCTTGTAGCTTGGCTTGAAGATACTTTTTTCTTTTGAAGAATTTTTATAAATTGAAGATTTTTAACACCATTGAAAAACATTGATTTAAAGTTAAAATATTTTATTCCATTTGGTTTTAAAAATTTATAAGAAATATTTATATTTGTTAATTATTTTTTAGGGTATTCTCTAGTCCGACTTTCCTATTCTCTTAGGGTTCTCTTTGATAAAAAACTGAGAGCCCGTAACTATATTCATGCAATGATCGGTAGCTGTTTTGATAACCAGCAAACCTTTAGATGCTCCATCGCCGCCACACACTGAAAAATGTAAGTACATTCAAATATTTGCACTTGCACAAAAAATTCAGACGTTCAGCTTTCTTAACTATTTTGTTTTAATTATAGAAAAAGAAGTCTAGGTATCTGGTAGACAACGTAAATATGTTTAAATTAATTAAAGATGTACCAGAAGAAAGTGTAATCAAATGAAACAGTTTTCTATTAAATATTTATAGTATAAAAACTACATTCAGATGAGGAAATAGATTAATTTGTATATACAATATATTTATTTTAATTATTAGTTCCTGTTAGAAAAAACATTCCCAAAAGTGTGAAGCTGTTAAGTTGCTTAAGTTTTATACAATATAATGTTTAATCTCTCTTATGCAGAGTTGTCTGATTCCCAGAAAGAATTGACTTTGTTTGCCAAAGATATGGATAATTACTTTATGAGTAATTAGAGATAAGATAACAAGAAGAAAAATGAGATGGAAAACAAAATCTTTAAGGTAATCTCAATTCAAAAATATGCCTTAAAATAAAGAACAAAAATTAAAGAAATTAAAACACAGATAACTAAAAATTATAAAAATATTCTTTCTTACAGTGCCCCCACTCATAAATATAAATCCACAGCTTATAAGATCAAATCTGTCGATAGGTGGCCATAGAATTAACCGCGTGAATAATTAGATGCCACTCGAACGGCTGCCACCAACATCGCCGCCGATCACTTGAGTTTTTTTCCCCTTTCTGAATTGCCACTCGAGTTTGAAGAACCCGCGCGCGCCTCTAGAAACGAGTCTGAATATTTCCCGGCTTTATGAAGAATCACAGCTTTATTGCTGATTAATTGCTATAATTACAACTGTTTCTATATAGTGTGGTCCGATAGTTTGCACCTTTTGAATGTGTGATTAAATCGGGTGCAGTTACCTTTGAATGGATAAAAAAACGTCTGTATTGATAGCTGCCCTGCTACTGCTGCTGCTGCTATTACGCATAGGAACTGCTGTCCAATGAGCAGCTTGTTGTTTTTGAACTATGCCCTCTGGCCTTTGAAACACAATTCCTGGAAATCAATAAACATCTCTCTGGCCAAATTGTTGTATTTATTTCCCATTATTATTGCTGCATATCAATGCTGCAATAATTGAGAGATGCCACGATATGCAGGAATGTTATTTACCTCGACTTGGATATAGGCCTGGAGCTATGCAATTAAAGACGAGATTACATTCGGGCTACTCGGAGTAATTTTGTGTGGCTACAAGCTTTGAGATGAGTAATTACTTTAAGGCTTAGTATGATGATGAACTACTAAATAAAGGTTTTATGAAAGAAACTACTTTTAGCAAGTTTACAAAAATATAAATAATTGTATTTCTTGATTTAAGAATTCTTAATAATTCGAATTCTAAAGAATTAAGCATGAATATTATTTTTTGACGAAGTTAAATTAAAAATTTATAAGTAGAAGGTTTCTATTATTAATTATGTTTATTTTAAATATTAAATAAATATATATTTATTCCTCGATAATACTAATTTCATTAAATAAAATTGCTGGTAGTCTCAGGAATCCATATTACTCAGCTCACAACTACCCAAGCTCCCTTATCAATTTGTTATTTAAAACTTTGATACGTCTTGTAGTATCGCCTTCAAACATATATTTCTATGGCAACATTTTTCTGCCCCCATTTCTCTGTGCAATTTTGGAGTATGAGTCTTTTTTGGGCTTGGAGCACGTAAATGCCACAAAAAGACGCAAGAGCCGAGGGTCCTTCTGCCTGCTGCCGGCTGCCTTCTTTTCGCATTGTCATGGAAGATGGTCCCGTTCCGGCAAACATGTTTCAGCAGAGTCGGTTCCACTTCAGAAATTTATTTACTCAAGTGTGATGCGATTATCCTGATGCACTTGTCCTTTGTCTCAATGCGCTAGCAACGCCCGCTGGGCGCCCATAAAACTCACAAACAGAATGGAATTTCGAATTGCCAGACTTGCAGCAATTGGGATGTGGAAGCCGATGCCCCGAAAACTTTGTTAACCCCTTCGGCTGGGCTCTCTTAATTAAATGCCAGACAGATAGTCATCTCCTGGCACCGAACTTGATTGGTGTCCGGCGGCAGGACTCTCCGCCTTCTGCACCAAACACGCTCCATTTCCCTGGCACAAAGTGCCAAGTCCCTTCGATGAGTTGGCTTCTTTTAGTCCGCGGTTATCCGCATTTCCGCATCTTCCTTCCTCTAGACGAAACTGAAACTGGATTAAGAATCCGCCTTGTAACGACTTGGAGTGTCCAGAACAATCGCCGTCAAACCTTTAGTTAAAGTCCCTCCTTTAGGATGCTCCAGTTAGCTATGCTCTTTAGACAAAGAGAAAATGTATTTATTACATTAAAAAATTATAAAAATGTCATACTCTTAAAATAAATTAATAAAAATACTACTTTAATTGTTTATAATAATTTATTTCTAGTTGTTTTCATAGTTGCTTAGTTGCCAACATAAATAAACCAGGTTCTCCTTCCCGACTTTTGCATTTGCGCAAAGCCATAGCCCTTGGCATTCTGAAAATGGCTTTGACAGTCACCAGGCTGGACGGTTAACCGGGGACCTGGTTACTGGGTTAGTGCCTCCATCTGGCAGCGACTCCTTCGTCAGTGTCACCGGCAGCGATGGCACGTCAACAACTGGGCAAAAGGTGTCTGTTTTTGTTACGCGATGCTCTTACGACCTTTTGTGCGTGGTGGCCAGCACAATTAAAAGTCGGAGACAATGTGTTTAATTATGTTTGCAGAAAGTAATTAATTTATGCCCGTCCAGTTGATGCACTATTCACTATCACAAGGTGCAGGGTATGTTGCTAACAGGTGCTTGTTTAACCACTCTTCAGTGCGCCCCACCACCACCCCCTAGCACTCCCTAATACCTCCTCGCTCCACCTAAACCACCCTAACACCCACACACCCATTCAATTTCAATTACTGTACAACGAGGACTCTGTTTGCTGTTTGCAATGCAAGTGGCTCTAATTTATTTGGCGCAGAAATGTTCATCTGCTCGACTGGAGCTGCCCGAAAATCTATTGTCGTAGGTAAATTATGCGTGAGCCATTGACTGAGTCCTGAATCCGACGGAATCCAGCCGTTGAGCGTTGCCAGTTGACAAAAATCAGCAGCAGCAGCGGTAGTAGAAAAGTAAATAAAGCCGGCAATAAATAACGCCGGAAACGGAAGTGGGCCGGGTGGCAATAAGAAGGTGAATGCAAAGCAAACAATTGCAGGAGAAAATCGAGCGACTGATTTACGTCGCATCTAACAAGTCACAGCTACAAGGGTCTACCTGAGGTGAAAGGAATTATTTTCTAAGAATTTTGTAAACCTTGTAGAACTCAATTATAAAATGGTGTGATGTTGAATTTTTGAAACAACTTTTAGGGGAGATTTTAAAACGAGAATCAGTAGGTTTATTAAAGGATTAAATGAATCTCCCTGTTCAAGTAGTTATATTAATATTTATTAAAATAATGATTATAGTAATCGGTTTGATTTGATATTTATTTTAAGGTTTAATAAATAAATAAATAAACAAAAAATAATCGATATTAATATAAGGGTATTTTCTTATTTTTTTAAATGATGCTGTTCCTTATAGCAGGTTTTCTTTAATTCAAAATAAAGATTAATTGTAATACTTAAAAGCTATTTAAAGTAAAAAGTAAAGTATTCAAGTTTATTTCTTTTTTATTTATTGTTGTTTATTTAAACTGTAACAAATAAATCTAAAAAAACCTATAGTAAAAATTGTAACAAAATACATTTTAAAATAATATAAATATTTTATGAAATAAATAAACTATATTACTTTATACTATCATTTTAAATTAAGGCGTTCGCCATCTGTTGGCTGGTTGCTGAACGCCATCAGAGAAAGTCAGAGCGAAAGAGCGAGCTTTTCCCGTAGCCCAGAGTAGCTTTTCCGCTCGGGTTTTCCCCGACGACCAGCAACAACAAACAGCTGAGTGGGCCAGGCAATTGGCACAGGCAAAGGCAGCGGCAACAAAGCCAAGGAAAAGCGGACAAGTGTCCTGGTCCTGCTGCTGCTGCTGACTCGAAAGCCGCCTTTAAATCGGCAGGACGAGGCAGCCAGCGCTCAGTCGTCGACGGCTGTTCCACGCGAATCGTTCACTCCGACGGACAGTTTACGGCGGACAGTAGCAGCCAGCGGAGTGGGAATCGCTCCTCCGAATCCGCATCCGTATCCGTGTTCGCAGTCCGAGTCCTCGCGCGCGTCTTATCAGGCGGCAGAGTCGGTGAAAGTGGAAGGTTATCGCGAGAGTGAAACCGAAACCGAAAACGAAACTCAGACAGGAGAGAAAGTATAACAAAAACAGCGAAATAAATCACAAGTTGCGAATAAACAAAAGCCAAGGGAATCGCTGAAATAAAACCGAAAAAAAAATATAAATAAAAAGAGAATCGCGCGCCTCAAAAGAAATGTAAATTACACTCGCCCCCACACACACACACATGCTTTCGCTTTGCCTTTGTTTTTTTGGTGTGCGAACAATGGCATTCCACTTGGCCCTGGATATTAAAGCATACTTTTGTGTTCCCTAATTTATTTCGCTCTATTTTATTTTATTTTTGGCACCCGGACAGAGAGACACCGAGTATTTCACGCCATCATTGTCCCAGTCGTGGTCCATAATTTATGTGGGCTGTCCCTTTGCCATCGTCGAACGAAAAGTTGCCAAATAGAAATATTTGCCTCAATATGTCAAAGTTTATTAGACATTTAGCTTTGCGTGCCCACGGCAATTTGCTGACAGTTGTTTTAGTTGGTCGGACGATAGTGAATGTCCATTATATTTGATAAATGCCCGGGCGGACACAGAGTTGAATGTACAATTGCTCTGCCGCACACTTTCCACTTGTTTCCCTTTTTTGGTCCAAAAAGATGCACTGCGAAAATAAGCGAAATATTACAGAGAAATTGGATATCGAGTGGCAGGTTTTCTAACATTTTTTCAACCTTTAAAAAGTGTCTTAAGAATTATTCCTTCAGTTATTCATATAATAAACAAACACTCATTAAAAGTGAAATTTTTAATGTAATCAAGGGATTATTTTTTTAATGTCAGCATATAATTTAGTTTCAGAAATATACTTTAACTTAATATATTTAAGATATACCCACAGCAGTCATAAACCTAAAAACATTTGAGAAGAAAGATCTAATTTCTAAATGTACAAAAAATATTTAAATAATATTTCTTAAACAAATCCTGCTAAATACAACAATTCTATGAAATATATACCTAAACCAAGTAAACTTTGGAGTATTATAATGCCAAAACAATTACTTAAACAGACACATAATCTGTGTAATATTTATATTTATTTTTGCATCTCCTACAAATGTTAATTAAGGAAGCCCTAATGACCTCGCACAGTTTTCATAAAATTATTATTATAACTTTTCCTTTGATGCCCAAAATAAATGTATACTTTTATAAATTTTTGTTGTATTTTTTTTGCACTGTGCAAACACCAACTTCGTTGAGGACACGGCATCCACATCCTGCGGCCGTCCTGTGGCCATGTTGTGTGCACTGCGAGCCTCATTTTGTGCCCCGGCCTAATGGCAGGCTCATCATTAACTCAGTTATTGTCAGTTTAGCGCTAAATTGACAGGCAGAGCGACGGGCCGCCGGGGGAGGGCACTGAGGGGGAATGGCAAAAAGCGAGGGACTTTTCAACCGACTCGAGTAAATATCGTTCTGTTTTTACTTTCGCATCGCCCGTGCCATTTTGTCGCAATTATCAAATGGCGTGCTCGTCATCGCCAAATAGCAGTGACAAATGGCCGAAGAAGGAGCAGAATAAGCTAAGGGCAGGAACTTTCGCAGGACCTCCTCCTTCAGTAAGCCACGCCAAACAAATGCAAAGCCCTCGAATCGAGACTTATTTACACTCTTGTCTCTTGTCTCTCTGCTCGTCGGCGAACGGCGAACGAAAATAGCACAAGGACCTCTCTGCGTCGCTCTGTTGACAGTGTGCCGCGCTACCGTTATCAAAATGCCAAATGTTGCACGTAATTAAAACTCGCTCAATCGGAAGGATGTCAGGACCCTGGCTCCGTTACGGCCCCGAGGTCATTTGCAAATACTTATTTCTGGTAGGAATTTCTACCTCGATTCGTATTTCGGTATTCGTAATAAGCAAACAGCCCACCGAGACAAGGCAGGATTTCGGGGGGGAGGAAAAGCCAAACAATGACATATAAACAACATGAATATACACACGAAATATCTGTAGAAATTGTATGTTAATACACGTGTTATGCGAAGCCACCTTAACGAGGCTTCTAATGGGCCACAAAAATGTCTGCCAAGATGGACGAAAATCGATATTCTTCTCCCGAATTTAAAGTGTGCGCCTGAAGTTGACTTAAAGTGCGGCTTACTGTTGGCTTTTCTCTTTAACTTATCATTGCCTTTGCAGGCCAAGTTTCCCTTTTTCAATTCAAGTTAACTTTCCCGGTCTGCCATTTTGCCAGTTTTTGCTCTTTGCTGTCCCTCCCCGCTTGGAAAATCCTATGCCCTCAAGGAGTTTTCCTATGCCAAAACTCCATGAAAACTCAACGTTCGCAATGCCTTAATTGCCCTGCACTCGTCGTGGCGCATAAATTTCGAGATTCGCTCACACTCGCTCACCGTCGACCGTGAACAGGTGTGCGGGATGTGTGTTTTTAGCTGTGTGTACCTGTGTGTAATTAACCAGGCGTTTGCCGCCTTTGTTGCTGTAGCTTCTACGCCAAGCTGTCGCTTTTGTAGGTCCCTTTTTTTTGGATTTGTTGTTAGATGATACCCTAAAAGGGTTTTTCAGTCGGGAGATGTTTTGGAAATTGAGTTTAGTTTGTGGATAATTAAATATTAAAATTTAATTTAAAGGTTGTTTATATTTCAGATGTCATTGTTGGTCAGGTAAAATAACTATTTCTCAAGCGGATTTAGTTCTATATATTTCTTTAATTTGTTTAATTTATTTCAAAACTTAAACTTGAAATTTACTTTTATTTAAAGCTGGAAAATCAGTTCAGTTTTCTTTATAAATTCTCTATCTTCAAAGAACATCAAAAATTCGGCTTTAGGGAAATTCAAACCTTCATTTTCCTTGCCTTTTTTCCTGACCCAGTTGATGGCTGTGTTGTGGGCTTTTGGTGTATTGGTGTGATGGCTGTAATGGCTGTGTATACTGGCTGTGTTGTGCCTTTGGCTTCCGCACGTGTTGCATGTGGCATGCAACAAACAAGCGCATACATACTACCAGCTCGTAATACTCAAAAATGCAGTTGTAACGGCCCAGAAAAGGCCACAGAAATTGTTGCTGCCGCTGCTGGGGGAAATGCTCGAGAGTCTCGGTTTTTCGGGGCCGCAAAACTTTTCTTTTTCCGCTCATTTAAATATTTGATTAGTGTGGGTATTTAATGCCAGCCACCGCAGCATATATATTTATAATAAAATATATGGTCAAACGGGTTTGCGAGGTCGTAAAAAATGCATATTTACAACAGGGATTCGGTGGCATAAAAACCCTCGATCGCCTCAAATATTTCCCACTCATAATTTCCCAGACCACAGTGTTTACTTTGTAATTTTCATTACGCTTATTTTTACGCTTATCATAGCCGTCATATCGGTTGGGCAAACAAATATAATTTATTACATTTTCATTGTCGTGTGGCACTCGCAGGGTAGCAGCGCAGTGGAAATCGCCAGACGGACGGACAAATAGTGAAATGAAAATGAAATAAATTGCAATATCAATATGGGATTCTGGTGTCCAATTTCAGTTGTGATATGCGTCTGAACACATTCGTTGTGAAAGTGAATTAAATACGCCGGCAAAGCGTTTCAATTAAGCGGAAACCGAAAAGGAAAACACACATTAAAAATGGTAAGTGAAAATGTGAACTTAAAAGGTTAATTAATTTGTTATAAGAGGGAAATTCAGGATAGAATGAGCATTAAGTTTGAATAAGTAAATAGGGAAAGGACTTAAAAACCAAGAGTCCTGTCTTACTTGCTGAAGCTCTCCTACTTCCTTTTACTTTTTTAATTATACAAATAATTAGTTAAGAAAACAAAGACCCACAGAAAGCTCTTAATGATTAGCTGACTATATTTTTTATATCTTTAAAGTTCAAAGACATCTAAATCAGATCCCTGCAACCTGGCAGGAAAATCAGTTTGGCTCAAAAAACTCCTCACGTTGACATACGCACAGAAATGTTGATCTAATGATTGCGATTTTCGCAGCATTTTCCTATGGCCTTATTTCCCAGCCCCCTTTTTCTGTACATTTGAGACTCGGTTCTTGGTTCTTTTCCGTTGCTACAACATTTCAATGCGCCCAACAAAGGCAATAAACATCAAATATCGGTTAGATACATCTTCATCAGACAACCGAGCAGAAAAGCACAAAACCCAAGAGCAGGAAAAATCGGAAAACGAAGAAAATCAGAAGAGGGTACAGCAAAAAAGAAAAAAAAAATGAAAAAGCAACAGCAGGAGAAACAGTGGCAGACACAAACACAAACACAAACAGCGGGCGAAACACAAACAAACACACGAAGCCTCATGTGTGGCCAACTAGACGTATGCGTAATGTATGTAAATATATTTCAAGTATTTTGCTTGTTTAGTATTACTTCCGGCGGAAGCGATTGATTGTGCTGCGTATCTGGATACCGTAGGTATCCCCTCAGAAGGTGGGAAAGGGAAAGGCAGTTTGATTTCGCACAACAAATCAAATTGATTGCTTTTCGGATACATTTAAAACGAAATGAAAATGCGCAATCGCTATTGATTTCGCATATTTCAAATTTATCGACTCGAATCAAAGCATTCACTGTCCGCCTGGGAATGCAATTAAAATCGGAAGAGCTCCGATTTTTACGAGGAGACCAGAGACACTAGCTGGGAATTGTTGATGTTGATGCTTAACAGCGGCCATAAACATAAATACTAATCGGTCTGTTTTCTCTTCAAACTCGCAGTATGGCTTCGTTAACTACGCCCTGGAGCTGCTGGTGCTCAAGCATTTCGGCGACGAAATATGGGAGAAGATCAAGTAAGTAGCGCCCAAGTCCTGGGCAAACAGTTGCACAAACTCATTAGCCAAACGACACCAACTGTCATTAGGGGAAGCAATAAAAATAACATTGACTTCAGTGCGAATACTCGGTGACTTTCACTCCACTATTTTATGTATGCTATCGTATTACCCGAAATAACCAGAATATTCCACATTCAATCGAAGGTCCTGGGCCTGCACAAACAGATTAACTGCGGCGCGCACTTAATTAATAACTAAAATACATAAATCCCACCCCTACGCCCAACACGTACCGCAATTAACTAATTATCCATTTTTCACATCGGACACGGACATACACTTGATGGGCGTGGCCCCCACCGCCCACATCCACAGACATAGTGAGATATACATAAATTAATTGAGGCTGTTTGTTGTTGGCGGAGCATAAACAAGCAAAACACGCGTCGCATTAATGCGTACATGGATTTCCCAGGCCCGAAATCCAGGATTCCTTTTCTGGCCCTACAAGTGCAGGCAGTATTTTCACTGAGAAAAATAAACAAAATACAGATGAGGCACACAGGATATTTAGTTGAAACTATTTTAATAAAAAAAGGATTATTTTGATTGATTAAAAATGTATAATACATAAAATATATTATAAAAAGTCAAATAATATCAAATTGGATCCTGAAAAAGCAATTAAAAATATTCAAAAAAATAGGAAGTAGGCTTAAACCGGTTTTTAATTATGAAAAAATCTTCCTAAAATAAAAATCTATCAAACTTCCATTTTCTTAAATAAGAAATTAAATCATTTAGGCCACATTTCTGCCCTCAGTGCAAACAGTTAGCGGAAATCAACACCCCAAATCGTCCACGAGCCGTCCGTGCGTTCGACTTTGTTTATGGGAGTGTTAGTGTGTGTCTACAGGCTATATACAATTCGCATTTATCTTAATTAAGTTATTGATATTGCTACATGCGTGTGCGTTGGTGTGTCCTTTGCTGCTGAGCTGCTGAGCTCTGCCTGAGTCATAGACCGAAACTCCTCCTAATTGGCCGTGATTTATGATTTTGGATTGCTTAACCGCAAGTCACTTGCCATTTGTATTGGCCACGTTTACAGATTGCTAATGAATCGACCCGTCAAAAGGCAAGTCGCATCGGGTGTCAGCAGCTTTGGGCCCCAGACAACCCTTTAATTATGGCCAAGCAAGAAAAAAAAGAAAGGGAAAATACTGCCGCCAACTTTTCTCATTAGAAAGGTCTACGTTGTGAGAAAAAGGTAACAATGGCAACATTCGCCAGGACACAGTCAAAAAGCTTAAACTTTAATTCAAAGGTGGACTTGGGAAAATCAATATTTTAAATCAAGAGAAAATGTGACTGGAAGAGAAAATAATATTTTGTTAGCCAAATAATTCAGCTTAAATAAATACTGATAAAACTGAAGCTTCAAGGCATCAGAAACTCAGTCATTCAATATTAAAAGCTATAAATATTTGATTATTTCAGGCATGATTAATATTTCTGTAGACTTGAAGATGGCAGAGTGTCTTAATTAATTAAAATATTAAAGCAAATCCAAGCAGGAATGTCATAGAGTTTAGTTAAATCTTAAAGTCTTTAAGTTTTAATTACAATTTGCGATGTATTTGAAAACGTTTCTCTTTAAGAATTACTTTCAACCAAAACCCAACCCTTTTAGAATTTATAAATAATTTCTTTTTGTGCACTATTGGCCATTTAATTTAAATGGCTGCCAATGGGGTCGGCATTGACATGACTTTAATTGCATTGCAGTTAGTTGGCAGCCAGCGTTGTAGTCGCATTCGCTTCTGAGCGAATCAAACTCATTATCCAGCACTTGAGGCGCCAAAGACAAAGACGAGGCCTTTGTCTTGCCTTGTGTCCTGCGTCTCACTATATATGTATATATGTATATATATATATCTTGTGGCCTCAGCCCCGGGGCCACAGCCCCCTCAATCCCCCACAGTCTCAAGTCTATAGTCCTCAGATGGGCCACATCGTTTGTCGCCGTCCTCGCACTTGAAGGCATTGTCAAAGCGTTCATTAAAGCGGACAAAAAAAAAAAACGACTTATAGTCTAGGGTTTCGACCAAAGAATACCCGTCTGCAAGTTACGAAAATTCTTGGCAATTTTATTTTGTTAAATAAAAAGAAATGAGTTTCCAGGACACTCGTTGAAAATACGAATTTTTGGTTCTCTGATATTTTATAGATTTCTTTATTCACTTTTGTAATTAACCCTTAAAAACTACAATTAATGGGTATGTAAAAGTAAGAGAAAACCGAGGCCGCAAGGGACAGAAGAAAAGGCTGGAAAACCTGTACTGTAATACATGCGTGGAGGGGTTTGTCTTCTCTGGCTTTTCCCTCGTGGCATTGGCAATGGCATTCGCCTTGATTGACATCCAGCTGACCGCATTGAGTGATAGTAGTTGTTCGTTGGTCTGCGGTCTCTACCCCATTGTCATCGCCCATCGCTGATTGCTTTTAAAGGCCCCCTTTCAGGGCCGAGTTTCTTAAAGATGGCTCCGCCTTTGTATATAGCCTCACTTCTCGTGTTTGCGCTCACTTAATCAGAATCAGAGCGCTAAGTGCTTTATGCTACTTGGTCTGGGCGCATAATTGCAGCACATCAATCTGCAAATGGGTCTCATTAATTTGCCTAAACAAGATGCCATTATGTGAGGGAAGGGTAAGAGGGGAATACGTGGCAAGACTTCAAGTTTAAAGCAGAGATGGAATCCACAAGATAGCTCAGGGCTAAACATTAACTGAGAGTTTGCATGTCTGGCAGTGTGCAGAGAGAGAAATGGGTCAAAAGTCAAAAGGGAAGCTTAGAATTTATTAACAAGAAGCTGAAAATAAATGTTTAAAAGATATTTTAAAGGTGCTTCAGAGTGTAAGCTATATCTAGGTCGCTTGAGGTTTAAAATATATAAGTTAATGTCTTTTTTTAACTGTGTAATAACAGTGTCTGCTCTTGAACTAATACACTTGCAACAAGCGTCCATTCGCTTTATTGTTATTTTCCCTGTTTTTGCGAGTCCTTTCATCTGTTGTTGTTGCTGCTGCTGCGACAGTGGCCGTTATTGTTATCGCCACTGCCGCCGCTTTTGTTTTTGTTGCTGTTGTTGCCTGTTCGCTGTTTGTGCGTGTTTGTGGCACTTTAGACAAAAATCGATTTGCCTATAAAATGGTTTACAACACAGGCCACAACCACAATGCGGCCACAGGAGCGGGACAGAGGGAGGGACTGAGTTGAGGTATTGGGCGGCTCTGCTTGACTTGGCTTGGATCTGCTCGGCTTGGCTTGGCTTGTCATGTGCGCTGGAATTGGATTTGCTTTTGGCCCTTTGTGTGCCCCAGAGTGTGTCAATATGTCAGCCAACTCATACACCACTCACTGTGTGTGTATACTGAGTATGTTCTGTCATATGAGCCGCAGCTGCTGATGCGCTGGTCAGCGGCCAATTCTCGCTAATGGGTTCCAATCCCGATCTCTCACTCTCATATCCTAGCCAACCCTACCCTTTTAGCCTGATTTAATGCGTGCAGGAATGATATCACTAATTTGCTTAAGTGTCGAGTGCTTTTAGCAGCTTGAAATCGTATTCCCCAGAGGACAGGTGAAGTTCTCATTCTGTCAAGGATTTGATATATGGCTAGAAAAGTTTTCCCGGCACGTTAACGCCGACTTGTCATATTAAATGCAAATTTGTTGAAAATTTTTTGAGGCGAACACGTTCCGTTTACCAAACATTTTTGCGACTTATTAGGTCTGCCGTGGCGAAGGGGTGGGTGAGAAGGGGTTGCTGGCAATTGCTGACAAATACTGAAAATCCATCAATCTTCATTTCGGTTGACTGGAATTTCCATCATCGTGAAGTTCGGCAGGGAGGAAAAGCAATCATCCAGCATTTTGTCAAGCTTCCCAGGCCAGGACACTTGGCTACGATCTCATTTGATTGCAGGCATTTCACGAATGAGGAATCCTTCGTTGCCATTAAAAGCGCATTTGCAAACTCACAGCCTCTGCCAGGAGTCTCACTCCCAAAAAGTATTTATATATGGCTTTGATACGCGCTGAGCTTATTTTTTTTCGGTTACTTTGGGCCATTAGTCGCCTGCTCACACACCCCACCAATGACCTGACTTTTTTGCCATGTTTTCTGCTTTTTTTTTTGTTAGTTATTCATAGGAACTCCATACCCACACACACCCGCAGCATTATGTCTTTTTTTCCTCTCTGTTGTTTGCGGCACTCACACGAAAATCGATCGCATTTTCATGGCACACATTATGGAAATTCGAGTCGATTTTCGAGTGTGTGTATATATATATACCATATACCATATGTATATGGTAGGGAAATGGCATTTTTGAGGCTTGTAACGAGTTGAGGAGTTGCCGGAGCTGAGAGCTACGTGTGCGTGCTAATGCGTCAAAAAATGTGCGTTGGCCAAAAGTTTTTTTTTTCAAACTCACAAGCTGAAGCTCAGCTGACAGCTGGCAACAAACTGTGCCGCAGGCAGCCTCAAACTCAAACACAAAAACAAACAAACAAACCAACAAGCAAAGCTGAGCAGAAGAAGCACCTGTTCACCCTTCTTCGACATCCGTTTCCCTCAACTTTTTGCATTTACAATATTTTCATATTGCCGCTCCAACTGTCGTCGCCATTTTGTCAACTGTTTTCAGCGCGGAGAGCAGCAGGGGAAATATTGTTACGCTTTATTGACTGCCGTGATGCGGGCAAGCTGCTCCTTGTCAGCTGCAGCCACGCCCCCTTCGGCGTCCTGGCATTTGACACGTTTTCGCACTTATCGCCGAGATTACTTTTCGCTTTGATTGCATTTCTTTGGCCCGGCTTGGCTTGGCGTTCGCACGAGACTCCTTTAGCTTCATTTATTGTCTGTTTGATTGCTTCATATTTTTTGGCCAAAAACCTGGTATCCCCCTTATTCCGCATCCGAGTGCCATCTTCACAGATATAATTCCCTCACTCCCCTTCCCCCCTCACTATAAATCCGCAGTTTATTGTGGAAAGTTTTCCGTTTGGGCGTTTTTATGTCCTTCACTTTTATCGCTTTATGAATTATGCGTCGCGTGCGTGCGGCCGCCAAGTTGCGCATACGCAATGTTGGACTTGACGCCTTCAATTCACCGCCAGCCCGGGCATTATCCGCATTTAATGGCTTGTCAATAGGGCCAATGACTGGCCCCCGAGTGTCCTTTCGTGCGTTAAAGTCAAATGGTGTGCAATAATCTAAATAAAATGGAGCACAAGGAGGCTAATTATAGTCAAGACAACGCCGGGCAGCCACTTGAGCGACTGCCAGCCGATTATAGCCACCCATTAGGCAGACAAAGGCAAAGCGAATCGCCATTATTAATCGACTTGACAAGTGGGAGTTGGGGGACTATCCTGTAGTATCCTAGCAAAGTGTAATAGTTAACATAAAACGCCATTTTGTGTAACACGAAACCTGGAATTATGTCAATATTATTAAAATTGAATGACGGCTACAATTTATAAAAGTGATTATGAGGCAGGCAATGAAAGGAATGATAATACTAAGGAAGGTTATTTGAAAAGAATTTATAAATATAATAAAAAAGGAACTTTAAATTATTGTAGTCGAAGAAAAATATAGAAAACGCTTTCAAAATTCTATGGTAACTACCAAAAAATAATTTAAAGCCACCCGAAATTCTACAAAGTTTATGTTTATTGGTTGTTTATTATCAGTTGAGAGTATTTTAGTAAATTTTAATAATATTCCCTTTAAAATTACCATCTAAAAACTGCAAACTTAGCTATCTTTCAGTAATAATATTTACAATATTTACTTAAAAGAGAAATCTTTATTTAACATTGAATACATCTCAACATACCCCAGTGAAACATCTTGCTACAGGGTAAAATCAAATATTTGCCTTTCAACCGCCTTTGCCTAAGCACACAACTTTGGTGTCCTGACACTCCTCTAACCCTTTGAATTTTTGCCGAGCTCTGGAGCTCCCCAATGGTCTGTCAGTTTGTGAATTGCTTTCAATTCACTTGACGGCACCAGCTAATTACATATTCCATGGCTTTCGCACGAACTAAACACCACAGAAAATTCCATTAATTTGTAATAATAATTCCATGATACAGTGGTCATTAATTATGCGCAAACTGGTTACAGCGCGGCCCCGCCTCGTCACACTTTTTTAATTAAATGTGGCAGTCGAAAATATGTTGGGCCGCCAACGGGGCGCATACGCAATGTCTAGTTAGTTAGTCACTAATTTTTCGACCGTCTGCTTTTTGGCTCTCTGGCGGATAATTAAATAACCGACCAACCAACAGCCAGTAGAGAGGAGGGGAGGGATAGTGACTGTGCACGTATTTCGCGCATAAATGCATCACTGAAATTTGTATTTATTGCATTTTGCGAATACCGACACACCCGAGGTCCTTGGGGGACAACAGAGACACAGAGAGCAAGAGAGAACGCAGGACACGTCGCTTAAAAGCAATTTATTTTCCCCATATGAGGGGGTCAGCTGCCGGCAGCCACACCAAACCAACAGAGCGTGGCTTAAACGTTTTCCCACCATTTTTTACACAGCCAGAGTGAGTGGGGTGGTTTTTTTTTAATAAAACTAAAAACCACAGAGGGCTCTCCCAGGACGCATTTTGAAATTGCACTTTTGGCCTGCAATCTCCATATTGAAATCATGTCCTCGCATCGTAGACATTCCGCATGCTTTTCATGTATTTCTCCGACATTCGTCCCGAGATTTCCCCAATTCGATGATGCATAGAGAAAATACTTGCCGCTCATTTGCATTTTACAGCAAAACAAGGCACACTGCAAGTGCAGAAACATGGCTGTCAAAGCCGGAAGTGTTGCCTTGTGCCTCCGTAAATTTGCGCCATTTTCTGTTGGCCTTGCTCAGGCATCAGCTCTGAGCTGAGCTGAGCCTTGGCCGGCGGCCATCATTAGGACTGGGATTTCGAGGATGGAGAGCCAGTGGAGAGCCAGCTGGAGAGCAAATTTGTGCATAGAATTGGTTCCGGACAGGCGGCCATTGCAAATTGTGTTAGGGCCCGGAGTTGGCAACGGCTAGTTGAAAATGTAAATCGAATTTCCCATTCGATTCGATCGGAATTCCATTTTTCAGGCGTGACCAAGAGCACGTATGTAATGGAGATGAGCTTCCTACACTTGGCAAAGGCAAAAGGGAAATGGAAATTTAATCAATTATTACTTAGAATGGTAATTTTGAAATGAGAGTATATAGTTTTATTTAATTTAAAGGAAAATGTATACTGTATGATAGGAAAAAGTAACCTTAACAAGGGGAAACAAGTATTTTTCATTATACAAAATACTTTAAAAAATAATACAGTTAAAGAATGAAAGCTAAAACTTTAAATTATTATTTCAAATGATTTAAATCAACACATCATAAAAGAATCATAACAAAAATAGTTATTTTCTTAAATAAAAAATGCTTAGAAAATCAAGAAACTCTTCAAATAACTCTTAAATAATAATAATTCAAGTATGCAATATTTTATTAAACAAAAAATATATCAACAAATCCTTTTCATCCTACCAAATCACTTTATTAAATCAGTCTTAGGATTTTTATTAGGCCTCCAAAAACCCCTTCCTGAATTTTTTATGGCCATGCACAGGGATCCCATCAGTTAAAGCTGCCGCCGCCCAACCGACAGAGAATCTGCTTGGCATACAATAAAGTTAATTTCCCCGTAATTCCGCCTTAGGGCAGCTTTAAAAACTAATTGCGTTACAGGCCCACACGCAGCTTAATTTTTTGCTTTCGCTCTCGAAACCGAAAATCCGGCACAGTGGGTGGAATGGGTACTTAACCGCAAATTCCCAGCGGGCGATGGGCGATGGGCTTTGGCATGTTCAACATTTATCAGTGGGCATCGGCGGCGATATCGACAGTTGCTAATGATGTCCTAATTTCGGGATGTCACAGTGCATGCGTAGATAAAAAGCAAATGGCCGGGAGACAACGAATCCGAAGGCGAGTCAATCGATGGACACTGGCGGTAATAAATGACCCGCCTGGCCAAGACTAAGAAAAAAAGAAGAAATGAGAAAAATTGTGGGTGGTTTGGGCCTGCATATGGACAGTTATTAATGGGCCCGGCCAAAAGTGCGATTCATTCATTTTGCTGCTCCTCTTTTTGTGCTTCCCCTTCGAGAGATTTCCCTCCATTGTCACTAGGTGCGACACACACACTTGAGGCTGCATTAAAGGTTAATCATACGCCCCATGGCCACCGTCGCAGCTTAACGGCAGTAAAAATGCTAATCCCCCAGCAAAATCGACTTGACGGAGCCAATGGCAATGACAATGACGAAGACGACGACAGGACAGGGACACTGACTGCGAGGTTGAGGATGCTGATGATGATGATGATGAGCGTGGGCTTGAACCAGATTCAGTTTCAGATTCTGTTTCAGATTCAGCGTCCTTCATCATTAGCGACGTACATCACGTCTGCATGTGAATTGCTTGGCAGCGGTTTAACGCTAATCGCATACAAATACACACGAGACAGCAGACAGGACCACTCCAGACCCTCCCAAAAAGTAGGTATCCCCAAGGGTAGGATGGCCTATATGCTCAGTTGGAGAAAAACTAGGGGTTTGGCTTGGCCGACTTCTTCCTGATTTGAATAACACGCCTCAGGGATTACCGGAGAAACACCACACGTAGAGGCAAGCACAGCCTAAATGGTTCTGATAACTGCTGTATTTTATGCAAGAAATAACACCCTTCAGTGGCATTTAAAATAGAAAAAAATAAATAAAGATATTTTCAGCAAAAAATAACAAAGAAACCCTAAAGACTTTTAAATACTTCATACTTAAATGCTTCATAGCATCTTAAAAGCAGTTTCCCATTTAATTTTCTTCGACTTTCCCCCATGTGCAATGCCTGCAATTTCGATGTTAATTTCCCGCCATTGGCTTTAGACCAAAAGCTATGCTCACGGCTAATTCGTCTTGACCCTGGCCAAGTCCCAGCTTGGCCCCGCTTCCCTCCAAGCTGCAGGCGCCCACCATTCGGGCTGGCTGCGTCCTCTAAACGAAGTGTGGACAATAAAACATGTGACTCACTTGAGTTATGTGCCACATTAACTTGCCCGAGTCTTAAGTGGCTTTTAACCTTATTTCGTATCCGTTCCCCGACTGGGTAGCTTTTTCTTGGCGGTCGCTGCAGCTACTTGTGAAAATTTCCCAATGCAAGTAGCCATCTTTTAACGGTGACTTTGGCATACTCTATACTCTGCTTGAATGGCTGGTAAACTCGTATTTAAGCCAAGTGCGGGGCACATTAGGCCAAGAATCCATTCTCACCTCACTGGAGCAAGGCCGAATTGGATGAGTTTCTGCTGCAATTCTGCTCTTTGGCTAAGTGCCTGCCAGGAAAATGCGCTAATGTCGGTTAGTTTGAGTGCATATACATGTGTGTATATGGATTTCAGTGCACACAAACAGTTGTGGGGAAAATAATAGCACTTAAGGATTTCTAAAGAATTAAATTTGGGGCTTGATAGTGGGACTGAATCATATATAATTTAAGTAGACTTCAATTGCTCATAACTTTTTATTGATAATCATAATAATAAATATTATTATTTTAACCACAATTTTCAGTCCTTCCCCGTTGCATGTTCATCCCACATCCCGGGCAGACACAACTTTTGTGGTGCACGTCAGAACCAGCTGTCTGCTGATTTTCCGAGTTAAAGACGTTAAGCGTAAACCGCAATTAAATGCGGACAGACTCATCGTTCAGCTCCTAAAAGATTCCATTAGAAATTCCAACTCAAACCAAAAGGAAAGCCATCCTGGAATTAGCTGATTGATTATGGATTTTACGCACTTTGCGGTCTGGCATTTGCCATGCGACTTAAAGTTTCAGCTGCCAAAAGTCAACAAGTAGTTCATAATAAAGCAATTTAATGCCCGGCCATAAAAAGCAAGAGTCATGTGAGGAGGACCTGTGGGAATTCGAGGACTCGGCATACATACAGGAGTGGGCAACGAGAGTTAGAGAGCGTGTCAGTGGCGCGTAAATTCCACGCTTTGAGCATTCCGAGTGAGAATATTTCTCCCTTTTTTTTCCACTTTCTCTCGGTTTGTTAAGGCTCTGCCATGTGGGCGGGGACTGGCCCAGCGATTGGCATATTAAATAATAATATTTACACGCGAGAGCTTCCAAACCAAAGCAGTGGCCTGACGGGGAATATTTACAACAGTGATGGCGGTTTCGGTTTTGTTTTGGTTGGAAAATTATTTTGTTTTATTTAAAAAAGATTTTAAAAGTATTTAAAATATATATAAGTAGTTAGAATTATAGGAAAATAATGAATTTAAATTTATTTCCTACTTTAAAGCTCTTATTGAATGTTATTGAATAATACCTTCGCATATATTCTTATTATTATATATTTGTTTATTTTTAATGCCTAAAAACTTGATAAAATCAGTTAAACATATTTATTTGGCTTATGATTAGACTTCTTTCCTTCCAACTTCCTTTTAATAAATCTATCTCCTTTTTGCCAGCACTGCTATAAACCGAATATAGTATATAAAAGCTATATATTTCTGCTTTCGATTTGATGGCCAGGCCTGAAAAGGCAATGCGCGTGAAACTTAAACCAACAATGACGGCCAATGGCGCGGGGCGGGAATGAAAACAAAAACACTTGGACGAATTGCCGGGGCGTTGGCCTAAGCTACTTAGGCGCGAAATGTTTTCATATTTCTTTGGCGGCTCTCGCCGTTTGGCAGATTAAGCCACTTAGTTTCGGCCGCCTTTGGTTGTCGTTGTCACGGCGTAAACAATATTTAAATGAGTTTAAAGGGCGGCCAGGGCATCCCAGCAGGAGGAGGACAGGACGATGATCAGGGTAAACTTGGACGGCGGCCGGGGCGGAAATTGAATTTGTAATGAAAGCGATGAGAGGATGCCACTAAGTGTCGTCTTGCATTTACCAGACCAGCGCGGCCACACGGCGTATACGCAATACGCCAGAGGAAGGCACCCAGCCAGGCGGGAGGATAGATGGCTGTAATAAGGCCATAAATCGCTCGCGTGTGTATGTAATTAATTTTTACAGCACGAATTAATTGACGCTTATGTGCGAAATTTAATGGCGAACTTTTTTACTGTGTGCACCCGCACCCGGGGAGTTAATGACAAATTGCATTAGGAGGGGCGGCGCCAAAATAAAGAAAGAAAAAAAAAAACCTGAAACCGAAACGTGCCCAAATCCAATGGACAAATTTCGTTTTCTCTGCACACGAACATTAACTTTTTCAATTAAGTTGTCGATCAAAAGGCGCTCGCAAAACGCAGACAGACACCACACAGCCTCTCACGCACATTTAAATCAATAAAAATCAATCATACGCAGTGTTGGGCGGCAGGTAAAACGTGCGGGATAATTTAATTTACGGCACAAAATGTTGCCTTGCTGGCACAATAAAAATGATAGACATTTGCTGCGGCAGTGTTGACTTTATGAAATTAAATCGCTTGCCGATGGAGCAGATAGTAGCATTTATGGACCTGTATGTCTGTATGTACGAGAAGCTAAAAGCTTTCAATGAAGCCGAAAATTCAGTAAAATAAGCTGCAATCTTCACTTCCACTTCACTGGCCATTTAAGGTCTTTAAGGAGCCAGTCGTTCGTGACCATAAAATTTATGCATGCACTTGGCATAAATCTTGGTCTGGAGTTTCGGAGCAACTCTCATCCTCACTCACCGCATGCCATATTTCATGGAATAATAAATTGCAAAGGCGAAAATCAATTTCCATTTCGTTGTGTAATATGCAGAAATCGCCTTGGAAGGATGCTGTTGGCTTCTTTTCGTGTTCCGGTTTCCTATGCAATGTCCGCTGCCAGTTCAGGAAATTAAAACTCAACACACACAATAAAATACACATCCGAGTGTTCGTGTGTGCATGAGGAATTGAAAAATTAAATAGAGGGAATAAAATGCAACTCAATCAGGCGACGAGTGCAAATATTTCTCACATTTCTGCGACAGCTGTCGACACATTTCACAATCCTACAACATCTGCAAAGGTTTTTCCCTTCGGCTGCAGCTCGCATTTGAAATGAGCAATAATGAAATACCAGGCCACCTTCATCTCACTTTTCGCTCACCGGCTCACCGATGCCACGTTGCCACGCCCACTTACTCGACAAATCAGAAGTTTTGCGTGGGGGAAAATGGAAAAACTTTCGCACGTACAAAATCTACTTTTCTATTACTTTCTTTTTTTTCTCCGCCTTTCTAGCTTCGCCCTTCACCACCCCTTGCCACCTCGATTTTCATGTTCAATTCTGCAACGCTGGCGCTTTTCCCGCTTTCCTAGCCATTTGCCTTTTCTTTTTTTTTCTTCTCGGGAATACTTTCACTGCCGGCACGTTGTATTCAATTTGTTTTGGTAACAGCTTGGCACAAGTTCTATTAAATAATAAAGTCGATTTGCACGATGTTCGCAAAAAGGGAAAGCAGCGAGCGGCGAGCCAACCAAAGGCATTTTCCATTTTCCTCTATTATTGTTATTCAATGCAAATCGTGGCCAAGTTTTTGACTTTAAGCCTTGACTTAACTTTTGGTAGGAACTTGAAGAAAAGGGTTTTTAGTTTAATGGTTGAATTTATAGGAAAACCAGAAAGAAAAACCGGAAGTGCATAGAAGCAAGTGCAACATGAACTGCTTTTTGAAGTAAACTGAAAAGCAACTCAACCGGAAGTTTGTGAACTGCTGGCCCAATTTATTGGCATTCACTTGGAGTATTTCTTCTCAAGGGTTTTTTAAAAATTGAGTATTAGTAATAGCCCAAATTTTATTGTTTAACAAATTCCAACATATTTATGAAGAGATCGATTTCTCTGCTTATTACCAACAAATTTAAAACATAACTAATAAGTAATACTTAAACATTAAAGAGAAACCCCCTACAGTTTAGACTTTTATACATTCAATTAAATAATAACATAAATTCTCTGAAAAACAACTTTGAGTGGAAAACCCACATTCCCATTCAATCTTATTCAACCTTTTCATAGAATAAAAAGAACCAAAAAGCTTAAAATTCCCTTCGCAAAAATAAAAAAGAAAGGGAAACCCAAAACCCCTTTCCGCACTTTAAGGCTCTGACCGAGAATTCTCATTTGAGAGGCTTTATTTTGTCTTCATTGCTTAATTAAAAACATAAATATGAAAGAGCATATAAAGTGACCGCCATATGGGCAGCAGCAGGAAGCTCAAATTTCCCCACCGAAAATGCCCAAACCCACACATACACAGACAGGCAGGAGGAATGCCAGCCACTCACTCATAAATTCACGAGCACAGAAGCAATTTAATTAAAATTAATGTATTTGCCACACTCTCTCTCTCTCTCTCTTTTTTCCAACGCCCACCGTCGCACCACCCCAAAAACGGAACCTAACCCACTCGCTGGAAAAAAAAACACTTCCCTGCCATTCCATGATGCGGTTTCGCCTGACTCGATTTTGATGGCTGCTTATTTTTGGCTCGGCACTCAGAAAAAAGGCCATGGTCAGCATGGAGGGACAGTTTCTGGTGCGACAAATTTACGACGATGAAATAACATACAATCTAATTGGAGCAGCTGTCGAGATACTCAGTAAGTAGTTAGTTCCAGGACACTGTGGAAATAATTCTAAAAATAATAAATAAAATATTTAATATGCAAACACATACATTATAAATTTATAATAATAAAATATCTGTCAAATAATATTCATTCAAGAATATTTACAGATCTTTATGCTTTCTTAAACCTAATTCTTTTATTTAGAAATATAATTTATTGATTATTTCGTAGTAATTTCATATTTAAATTGTGTTTTTAATATTTACTCATATTATTAATTTATTTTTCTTGTGCATGTTTCCTTTGTATTCCATTGTTTCTTCTCCTTTTCTTGTTCCTGACACAAACCTTATGCTTTGACCACGAAGAGCTGCTCACGTGTGTTTGGGCCATTAAAGGACCTGCTCGTTAATATCTCTCTTTATTTCTGTCTTCCCAACTACACAAACACACACACAGATATACCCGCAGACGACATCCTGGAGCTGTTCGGCAAGACCTTCTTCGAGTTCTGCCAGGACTCTGGCTACGATAAGATCCTGCAAGTGCTGGGAGCCACGCCACGGGATTTCCTGCAGGTACTGCGTTATTTACTCAATACAGCCCTGTAGTTTACTTAATTGAATGCCATTTCACACTCATTTCCCATGCATCTGCGGCCCAATTGCATTTGCCACTCGCCGTCAAAGTCATTTTTCATGCTGCTGCTGCTCGTGCTGCTGCTGCTCCCTTGGCAGTTTCAGTCACAGCCATCGACATCGGCACATTCGCCATCATTGATAAGCATTAAGTATTTTGCTTGAGCGCACACACATCGCCCACTCGTGCCGGTACCCCATCCTGGACCACTTCTCAGTATCCGTTTTCCAGGGATTGTCCTCAAAGGGACACCCTATCGAAATCACCTCCCTGGGCGCCTTTTGTTGCACTCACATTCGATTTATTTTCAATTTTCCACATTTTTCACCGCAAATGCTCCTCTCGAATCTTTTGTCATAATGAAAAATGAAATTGAATTTTTTCGTCTGCACCGCAACATCAACAAACAACAAAACCACACAGAGAAAAATCAACAATGAGTAGGTGCCATCAATTTGGTTAAGCAATTTAAGGGCCAACGTTGCAAGAAAATATAGAGAGCTTTTCATGGAAATTATTAAATGTTTTGCCAAGTTAAAATAGCAATTTTTTGCTTACTCAAAGTTTAAAGGTTTTCTTAGAGTCTTAGATTATAATTCTATAAAGAGTATATTTTTAAAGTGCTTTTAAAGCAAAATGTCATGAAATAATTATAAAAAGTTTAACTGAATAAAAAAATATTTAATTAATACGATTTTACCACGTCAGAGAATTATCATACTTGACTAGAGTTTATGGATATTAATTGAATCCTGTGATTAAATATGTATTAAAAATGAGTGGATAGGCACTTGATTAAATCAGACTTTTATATTATATAAAAAAACCTATTTAAATGTATTTTATATATTGTTAAATTCTATTCTCTTCTTTGTCTTTTTCTTTTTTTTTCCTATTTAGAACCTGGATGCCCTGCACGACCACTTGGGCACCCTATATCCGGGAATGCGGGCTCCTTCCTTCCGGTGCACGGAGAAGGATGGCGAGCTGCTGTTGCATTACTACTCGGAACGCCCTGGCCTCGAGCACATCGTCATCGGCATAGTCAAGGTGAGACACCAGTTCTTACACTCAGAAAAAATATATTTGCAGTTGAGTTTATTTAAGACTAAAAACAGAAAGAAAATTTCTAACAAAAATCATAAATATTTAAAAGAAAGAATTAATTTTAAAATAATTTAAAAAGTGATTTACTTAAGTGTTCCTGAGTGCTTCCTTTCTCTATATATATATTCCCATTTCGTGAATCCGAAACCCATTGACACCATATCTGCCTTACAGGCCGTTGCATCCAAGCTTCATGGCGTCGAGGTGGAAATCGACATTGTGAAGCGCAAGGGCGAGCCCATCGACGAGGCCGAGAAGGAAAGGGCCATCGCCCGGGAGCAGCAGCAATTGGAGGCTGATGCAACGGCGTTGGCGACGGGCATGGGCACAGGAGCGGCCACGGTTGTCCTGGCACCTTCTTCGCAGGATGCCGAGCGAAACAATAATCACAACGGCAGCAACAATAATGGCCTGGCCAACAACGGCAACGTCAACGTGAACAACAACAACGATGGCCAGCAGATAGCCAGCGAGACAGGTAAATGAAATGGCCGCCACAGCAGGAAAGCAAAAAAAAATGATAAAAAATAAAAAAGGGAAAGAAAGGGAAAGAGAAATTGTGGTGGCGATTAACATATTGCAGAATTCACAGAACTGGAATGACAATAAATGTAAATTGTATTGACTGCCCGGCTTTATTTATGCATTTTCATTTATTTGTTTAACACATTAAAAGCGGAAAAAACTTTGTGACATGCTCTGATTTTAATAAAACTTGATGGCTCTGTTTGGCCATTCGAAGTGACAGCAAAGTGGAAGTAAATTAGTTTATGACAGAATTATTTATTCATTTGCAAACGTATTCTACAAATATTATGTTTTTCAAGTGTCAGGATAATAAAAATAATTAAAAGTGACAGATTTTTTTTACTGACTAATGGAATTTTTCGAATAATCAAAAAAGAGCTTGTTTAAGAATTATTTATATGTTCTATGATAAACAAATAGTTTAAAGATATAGTTGGTAAAATAAACCAATAACATAATTTAAATTTTACTAACGTAAAGTTTTGTTTAGCAATTTTTTTCCGTGAAACCCATTAACGCTAAAAACAAAGTTTTTTCTTTAATTTAATACAATTAAATGACTTTGTTAGGATTCCTTTTGCTCACAACAAAGTGGAATTAATTAGTTTATAATCAAATTTAAATATTTAAACGGTTTTGCTCTATGACAATATTTAAAGACAAAAAACATTAAACGTTTTCCCACCGCCTATACATTTTTAATACCAATTTATAAACAGAATTTCATTTAATTTCAAATAAACCAAACATTAAATTGTATTTTAATCCGTTTTAATTTAATTTTATATTTTATAAGAACCCTCCTTAGCTCTGAACACCTGCCCTATGGCACAGGATAGCTTTGACTGCGATCCGGACAAGGAGCAGAAGTGCCTGCGCCTCCTAAAGAACAAGAGTGATGACATTGAACGCTATGACCATGTCCAGTTCCTGATACGGGAGATCAATGTGGCGGCCAAGTCGCAAGTGGATGCCAAAAAGGACGAAGTACCCGATGACATGGAGTTCCTCTGTGAAGGTGAGTTAGTTATGGGAGCTAATTATCTGGCTAATCTGTTAACTCCTCCGATTAGCGCCACTCATATCCCCCGCCACATTCTGCAAGGTGTTTCCCTTTCACCTGATGTTCGATAGACAAATGAAAATCGTTCAAGCCGGCAAGGCTGTATCCCGAGTGATTCCCAGGTGAGGCTGCGTTTAATTTATTAACCGATATATTTATTTGCTTAAAAATCCTTGCTGCTTTACCGATATTAACTTTGATTTTCTTCCGTGAACTCCACAGAGTGGCCGAGGAGAACTGCTCACTGATAGAGGTCGTGGAGGCCATCCGGCCGCACCTGCAACTGAACTTTGAGAACATCCTCTCCCACATAAACACCATATATGTGCTCCAGACACGTCAGGGGGCCATGAGCAGCCGGCACGAGCAGCGCTTTCTGAGACTGAAGGTGAGTGCGTGGAACGGTTATGAAAATCCCAGAAACAAATGGACCCTTACGCACAGCCGTCAGCTGGCATTAAACTTAATGCCTGCTTAAGGCCCGCCGCAAAATACAGCATAAAAATCAATTTTATTGTAATGGCTTCACCCTTCGACCCACGAAATAATCTGCTTCTGTTTTCTTTTGTGTGTGTGCTCCGCAGGGACAAATGATGTACATTCCGGAAACGGATCGCATACTGTTTCAATGCTATCCGAGTGTCATGAATCTGGACGATCTGACCAAGTATGTAAATGAGTTCTAAAAAGGGAATAAGCTTAAGCAATAATCTTTATTTAAAATACTTGAGACAAATTATTTTATACTTTAAATTCTTTGTAAATAAATTTAATTCAATTCAATATTTTTGCTTTGACTTTTTCGTTTTTATCCACTGCTAAATACTGATGTATGTTTCCTTTACCTGGTTTAATTTTTGAGCAAACCTTAATATGGGACATTAGCTCTTAAATGTGGCATTAGCCATAACCTTAGGGTCTTTACACAGGCAGTCAAATTGAAACAAATGCGCCTTCAGCTAGCCGAATTTATGGTTGACATTAAAAGTGTTTTTAGGCACCAACTCCCCACCGATTTAACGTATTTCATTTTGTCCTGTGCTTCTATGTGCTTCCTTGCCATTTCCCAAAGACTTAAGTAAAACAAAATGCGTGTCATTTTTCCTTTGCTTCAGTCAGAGGTGGAGCCAGGAAAATTCCTACGAGGAGGCTTTAAGAAGTATTTAAAGAAATTTAAATTGAAATTTGTATATAAAATATTGTTCTTCCTTTTTTTAATAATTTTATATTTTAATTTTATTTTAAAGACAACATTTACTAGACTATACAGAAAAATATATTACTTAAAGACCCCCAAAAAACCCCTTGAAGACCACCTTTGAGTTCACCCACACAACCCGCATTCTTCATATCTTTGAACTCACCGGAATGTGGAATGTGTGTGTCCTGTCTTTTATCTGCAGGAAAGGACTCTACATCTCCGATGTGCCGCTGCATGATGCCGCCAGGGATCTGGTGCTGCTCTCCGAGAAGTTTGAGGCAGAGTACAAGCTCACCAAGAACCTGGAGATGCTGACGGACAAGCTGCAGCAAACGTTCCGCGATCTGGAGAGTGAGAAGCAGAAGACCGACAGGTAAATGGCACAGGACGAAAGAAACAAATGACAAATGACAGTGTGCCAACTCCTTAATGGCACACCGGGCATTCTCTCAGGCGCGAAATTGAAATTACTTTTCCATGTCTCTGCATTCTTTTGCTGCCATTTTTCCGCTTTCCACTTCTTACAGGCTGCTCTATTCGGTGCTGCCAAAGTCGGTGGCCAATGAGTTACGACATCAGCGTCCAGTGCCGCCAAAACGGTAAGAAAACGTCAATTTCCGTTTGGTTTCCCAATGGGGAAAAGTGTACAGAGAAAAAATTCCAATAAAACTTGTTAAGGAAATATCAAAAAATTATAAATATATATTTTGAACAATAAACAATGTATTAATTTATTTTGAACTTCATTATCTTCATTCATTTTTTGTAGAGCCTTAAAAATATATATTTTTTTAAACTTATTTTCTCTGTGCATTGACCTTTCATATGCTGGCAGAAAATGCAAAGAATTTCCTATATATATTTTCTCCTGTTTATTTATGGCAAATACTTGTATTTTTTTCCATTTCCATTCGACAGCTACGACTCCGTGACGCTGATGTTCTCCGGCATCGTGGGCTTTGGCCAATATTGTGCGGCCAACACGGATCCCGATGGGGCCATGAAAATCGTGAAAATGCTCAACGAGCTCTACACGGTCTTCGACGCTCTAACCGACTCCAAGCGTAACCTGAACGTGTACAAGGTGGGGTCAGAGTTCAAATGCACGTCGCCTGATGGCTTTGGCTATGGCCACTTAATTACACTTTTTACCCAAGCCACAAAAACGATGCAGTTTCGCCCCCCACCCACCTTTTTTCGGGTCACCTCTCAATTTTCCCTCGATAGCACGAACTCATTGGCATGTCCTTTTCATCCTTTCAGGTGGAAACCGTTGGCGATAAGTACATGGCCGTATCGGGGCTGCCTGACCACTGCGAGGATCACGCCAAGTGCATGGCGCGCGTGGCCCTGGACATGATGGACATGGCCAAGAACGTGAAAATGGGCTCTAATCCAGTGGTGAGTAGGGAAATAATTCACAAATTATCGGGTTAAATGGGAAAGTGAATCATAAACCCGGGTATAGGTTAAATTTATGGGGATTCTGATAATGGAATTATTATTTTTTGGATAAATTATTTGGTAACAAATAGATTTTGTTAAAAAATAAACTATGCAGCATATAAAAAAAAAAGTTTTTTTTGGATTAGAAAGTATAAAATACTGCTTCAGAGTGAAAATATAAACTCAATTCCATTTATATCCTTGTTTTATTTATTTCTTATTATATTTAGTTTCCTCTCTATCTTAGCATCGCTTCTTTTGTGGCACATTTATGCTGGGTTTTGGTTGAACAACAGCACAAAAATGCATTCACAGACTGACAACTTATGCTCAAGTTGCTGGAGAGAGCCCGCGGAGGGAGGGGTCCTTCGAGGGTCCGGGAAATGGAGGGCTTTACCAGGGGGCCGTCACTCTAATTGTGCGCATTGAAAGTAGTTGGAAAATTGTCCCGCTCGTCTCCTTGTGTTCGTTCGTGTGAGCATGCAACTCGAGCATACTCGTGCAATTTGTTGCTGAATGCGCCATTCGCCATTCGCCATTTTGAGCAACAGCAACACTCAATGGCGCATAAATTTCAATGTCTGGCACCCCGAGCCATCCTTAACCCCCAACTTAAAGCTCACCAACATCCGGATTGAGTGGCAAGTGCACGTAAAATATTAACAACTCGGAACAGCAACAGTGCGAGCGACAATACAAAAAAAAAAGAAAAGTTCATCGCACAAAGTTTTGTGCGAAAAGTTTGGGTTCGAAAACTGCGAAAATTGCTAAAATTAATTCAAAATTGATGACACACAATGTCAAAGGACATACCATCGTCCCATGGTCCAGGGTCTCGGAACCTTGCCAGTTGCCACTTGACCGTCAACTGTCACCAGAGACGTTGAGACGAGCAGGCGAGGATGAGCGGCAGGACGACTAGGACAACTAGGAGGCTCAGCCAACCGCCTGCCTGCTACTGCCACTATCTTTCATTTTTTTTTGTATTTTCTTTTTTTTTTTTGGCTTAAACACTTTTGCTTTGAGTGCTCAAGCTTAAAATACACTGCACACATGCAGGGCCACAGATAGGGGCTCAAAGGGGGGCTTGACAAGGCAGTGGTTTATCCACAGCAAGGGGGCGGATGGGGCGAGGGCGTGGCCGAGGACGAAAGACGAGGCTGAGGCTGAGGACGAGAACGAGGATGCGGATGCCCCACTTGATGGCATCCTTCACAATTACAGCATTGTACGTGTGGACAATGCTTGTGGCTTGTCAGTCACTTTTTGCTCATGTCTTGGCATCTGTATGTGTATTAGGGTGGTTCTATTTGTGAGGTGGCTAAAAATTGAGTTATATTTAAGGGAAATTTTTAATTCTAAATAAACTATAAAGTGCTTAAAACCATATGGTATATGAAATAAGTCTTAAGTCTTTTAGTTTAGATATTTTTAACACAGAACAAATTAAACTAAAAGCTGTTTTTGTCAGGACTTTGCAGTTTTATCATGTTTGAAAGCTAAATTTCCTTTAAAATTAAATCCTTTATTTAATAAATTCAATTAATAAATCCAAGTTCCACCCTATTGTTAGACATATCCTAGAATTTGAGTACGTGTACGCCATAACTACACACTCACAACCGAAGAATTCTGGCCGGGACTCGTGTCACTTGGCTTTATTGTCAGAGTTGTTGTTTTTCTGTTAGCTGAAATTCCATTACCTTATCGTCTTGCCTGTGGCTCCAAGCCGCTCTCCTCCTCTGGCGAGGATCATCCATCTGCCCCCCTCTTAGTTCTCCGACTCCGGTTGCTCTCTACATCCTTCTTGGCCATCTTGCCACAACTGCAGTCAAGTTTTTGTGGTTGTCAGTATTTCATATTTGACTGATTGCTTTTGGTAATGTAGACGAAAGCCGTTCTGCCTCCACCACACACAAAAAAAAAGGAGGGAAAACCCGACAACCGCTTCCATCGAGGCGAGTCAACGTTTGATAGATCGCTCCAAATGCAATTAACGAACGCCGCTAGGATGGGAGTTGCAGGCAAAAAGTGGGACACCACACCAGAGCCTGTTGCACTGCCCTCGCCCATGGATATCCCTTTTCCCTTTGCCGCCACTGGCGTCATTTTGCGCTTCATTAAATCCTGATAAAAAGCAGCAGCAGCAGCGAGTCATCCTGCCAACCTGCAGACTCTGCCTCCCCCTCTCCATTTATGAAGCCAATTATACCGATGTTTTTCTTCATGCAAAAACTTTGGCTTCGTCCTTTCCGCCTCCCGCTTTCTTTTTCCTCCTCCTCCATCGACGTTGTTTGCCCGCCGCTTTGCTTTGTTAGCTACTTCCTGTGCTTGCAGTCCATAAATATTGATTCGGTTTTTCAGCAAAAACTTTCTGCAGTTACTATGTATTTTATACACTCGGCTGCCAGGACTGGACGAAGGAAAATCATTCTCCCAACTGCCGTATACATCTTGACCGAACTCTAAAAATAAACTGCAAAATTTTCCAGAAATTAGAAAGCATGTGGCTCTTGATTATTCTTCATTTGTGCTGTTATTTTGCTGAAAAGTTGAAACTTTTCTTCTATACGTAATAAGAAAAAGGCAGTAAAAGCAACACTGTTGACTTTTGTGTGGAGTTCATAGGTTGGTCAGGCATTTCTCTTAATTGAGAAAGTGCTTTCAATTTAGACAGCAAAGGTCTTAGCCTGGAAAATGTAATTTCTAGGCTGACGGAGCTCAGAAAGCAGGTTGCAAAAAATATAAAATGTAGTCAAATTGTATTTAATTTGACATTCCAGAGAAACTTTTTAAGGTCTAATTACATTTTTCAGAAAATATATATCAAAGAGAAGTCAGGTATGCATTCAGGGAAATAGTAAAATTATTTGCTTTAACTGGAAATAAAAAAATAAAAGTTTCTACTCATTTTTTTCACTATTCGTATTTACCTTTTAGTGCTCTGCTATGTTGCTGAAAAGTTCCTTTCTTCATTATTTAATCAGAGGAAAAAAGTGATTGACTTTCGGTTGCAGCTCTCCCTGCTGAATCATTTATCAGCTTTGCACTGCACAGCTCTGATTTGATTTGATTTCGTTTTCAGTTGAAGTTCGGTAAAATTTTCCCTGCATTTTTCGTTCTGTGAATGCAGGAAGTTTGGGCATTTCTCCTTTATCTCTGACTCCTGCTGCTGCCTTGGCAATTAGTTTTATGTAATGTTTTTCTGGTAATTACAACTTTCGTCCTTCGGCATTATCTCCGCCTGTTGGCTGCACTTTACCCATTTACACATATTCCCACGGCTCTGGGTTTTTTTTCACCCGATTCCAGCTTTTGATTTTACCCGGAGCATCGTCACCTACTACTAACGAGGACTTTTAGGGGGCAAAAGGGTTTCAGTTTTTTGCTTTTTCATTTTGGTCGCCGCTGACGCTCATTTCGTTTTAAATTTAATTAAAGAAAACTTTTTCCTACTGCTACTGCTGCAGCAAGTTTTTGGAAAGTAATTGTGGCAACTTTCCCTTGGTTGTGCCAGCTACATTCCGTTGCGGTTTGCTAACTTTTCGGGTGTTGATGATGGGACTTGCCGGCGAAAGTTTATTAGCGCAATGAAGTGCCCTTTCCACTTACCAGGATCTTTGCTAGCCAGCCAGCCGGTTCTTTATTTTCCAGATAAGTTTTCTTGAAAATGTGGATTATACTTTTAGCTAAAGCTGGCTGGAATTTTATGGCTTAGATAAGTTCCGTTTTCTGGAAAATTTATCATTTAAATTTTCTGTTCTAAAAATTGAAAGAAAAATATAAACAACTTTTAAGTGCACAATTAATATACTTTAATTGACTTTATTATTATTCAAAGAACAAAACTTTTTCTGACTAACAATTGCTGGAAAGAACTTCAAAGTTTCTAATACCAAGAACTTTTTTATAAACAACTTGGTGGCAGCTTAAGTTTATCTTAAAGTCCAATTAGCTCAGTCAAATAGTTTTTCTAGTCCCGTAATTGATTTTAAAGTTTTGTATAATATTTTTCAAATGCTAAATAAAGTGAAAAGGTTGTTTAATAATTTTCTAAAATTTGTATTTAGTGTAGGATTTCCTGCTGTTTATTTTCTAAATAAATTCTTCAATAAATTCATAATACAAGCTCCTTATTTAAGAGGTCTTTCCTTTCCTTAATTTTCAGCAAATCACCATAGGCATCCACTCTGGCGAGGTGGTCACGGGCGTGATTGGTAACCGCGTGCCGCGCTACTGTCTCTTCGGAAATACGGTAAACCTCACCAGCCGGACGGAGACCACGGGCGTGCCCGGCCGCATCAATGTCAGCGAGGAGACCTATCGGTGAGTGTTATGTTATGGTTTTTGCTACCCCCTCCACCCAGTGCTAGCTGGAAAGGGGCGGGAAATCAGGATCGAAGTCGGGCGGCAATTCGGGATCGTAGTCTGGTGGGAGGTTGGCCATGTAGGCAGCCATCGCTGCTTTTTTGGCCTCCGGAGTAATGGCTCCATCACTTGTAGCCACAAATGCGGCCACAGCGGCCTTTTCCGCATCCGTAACCGCCTCCAGCAGCTGGACATGATTCTCGCTTTCATCCTCACTCTCATCCTCCTCGCCGGCACTTGAGATTGTTTCCAAACGGGGCAACTCGCTTCCTAGCTTTGTCCTGGCGGCTGGAGTGGGTTTTGGCACATCCGGTTTTTCGGGCTCTACCGCAGGTCCTTCCAGCTCCTCGGTTAGATCGATGTATCGCTGCAGGCGCTTGGGCAGCCTCAAGGTGTCAATGCCGTTGGGAAGTTGATTGTGCTGCCGCAGGATATCGCGAATGGTGCAGCTGCAAAGAGGAATTAAATATGATTATGAAATATAATTTAATTATTATATATTTTTAGTCAAGGATTCCTTCGAGTATCCTGCATTCAGCTTTAAGCACATAATAATCTTTAATCCAAACAGAATCCCCATTTAATTCCCGCTTTCTTTAACATTATTTTATGGCACTGGCAATGAAAAATAGTTTTCTGGCATGCAATTTTTTCAAGCTACTCAAGACCTTTGAGCACTCGTCTTCTTGCCCGCCTTTGGGCACGAGTCCTGTCAATCTCAGCGGGATATTTCATAAATTAATTTAAGTTTCTCACAATAAGCTCATGCGCCGAACAAAGAATCCACGCTCGGCAAACAAACTTCATGTGCTTAAAACTTTGCTCGTGAGTGAAAGGGCAGCAGAAAAAAAAACAAAAAAAAAAGAAGTTTCTTTCACTAAAGTTGCCGCGATGCTGCTGCCAACTAAGGGACGAAGTTAAAGTAGCGGATATTGGTAGTGGATTCCTTTTTTTTTTGCGCCCCGGCACTTAGTCGGCGCAATGGAAGCTTTCAGGAAAGTTGGCCGAGAGCTGGGGAAGCCTGCTGTAAAGTGGCCTTGATAGCACGACGACAGGAGCGGCGGAAACTTGTCCGAAATTTTCCTGGGGAAGTGTTCCCCAAATTGGCGTCATAAAACGCTGGGGCAGCTTAACAACATGCTAATCGGCTGCCGGGGAGCTGCCTTGCAACTCCCCAGTCCCGAGCTTTATGTTCATGTTAATTTCACCCGTCAAGTTTCTGTGTTCGGCCAATATTTTGGCTTTTTTTATGGTCAGCGCCGTTGCCGCCGACAAATTTGACCAATCAATAAGGCAAGCTGACACTGCCCGAGGGGAAAAACAGGGAAATGGAGGGAGAAGTAGAGGAGCTGCCATAAAAAGCGGAGCAAAAAAAGCGTTGCCTACTTGTGGGCGCCGTTCCGGAAATGTGGATGACGGGGCGTATGCGCAATGTCCTCGCTTATGACAAGGAAATCGTCAAGTTTTTTTTCGTTTTTGGGGTCAATGCGTATTGCGTTTTGCATGCATTCTGCATAAATTGAAATCACAAAGTGGCCAAGAGGAACTGTCACAGTCCACAAATAAATCGAATACAAAAACAAATACTCTTTTAAACCCAAGCTGCTTCACTTGAAGCCTCGACAAGAGGACGCCAACTCAATTACAAGTACAGTGGGGATTGTGAATGGAAGATGGAGTTATTGTTTCATAAATAAAATATAAATTCTTGAAATCTTGAGTCTTTCGTTCGAAAACAATTAATTACTAAATTATGGGAAAGCTTTTAAAATATAATTTAATATCTTAAAGATCGAATTTGCTTATTTTTCCTGTACCCCTTAGCCCATCTTGACTGTTTACAAATGCAGGCCAAGAGCGCGAGTTGCCGCAGCGCAAACATTGGCCAAAGAAAAACAAACTGGCAAACAAGCTGGCCAGCTGAAACGAGAGCCAAAGTCAATGGACGTTTTTGTGACACGTGAGCGAACGCAGGCAAATATACTCGCACTCGCACTTGCACTCGATCTCGTTTCCGTGCCGGGTCTCTTTCTCCTTTTCGCATTTGTATGCCCGCACCAAGGACTCTACAAATATATATATAATATAAACCCAAACATAGAGGTCCCATATGAACCACATCACAGACGCCAGACGTCAACTTATCGAATTAAAACACAGGCCGGTGGGCAAAAGTTCTCGACTAAACACCGATCAAAGTGGCAAAGAAATTCGCATCGATTTAATTCATTAAGTTGCCTCCCGCCAGACATTTGACTATATATTGCGGCCTGGTCGGTGAAGCGAGCGGCAAAGTTTCAACCCCGACTTTGACACAATACATGAAAAGAAAGGCAAACTTGCATTAAGCCACATGACAAAGGAGCCCGGACGGAGCAAACTTGTCAACTTAAGGTTCGGGGCCAGGCACTGAGCAAAAAATTAATCAAAAGACTAAGTTCAGTGTCTTAAGAAAGTTTTTTTGTAAGAGAGAAAAGTTTTTACTATGAGACCTTAGGACTTTTTTCGTTTAAATTAAATTAAATTAAGTTTAAAATTGATTTTTGAATGAATAGTTTAATTTTTCGATCACAATTATATATTTGGGCATATTTTCCTTCTAAAAGTTATCTTTTTTTAACGCAAACTGGATTATATAATATTTATTTTTCCAAATAATTTCTCTCTGTGGACATTTGTCAAACTGCCAGTCAGTCAGTCAGTTTGTCACTTTGCCAGCTGGTCTCCTGTCTTATGCTTATTTCATTTTTCGGGCTTATCACGGAATTGTCTGCCGTAGGAAGTTAAGCAGGCGTGGCGGACCTAAGCCAAAGTAATTGAATAAAAAAGTGAAACTTATTATGGCTGTCAGACTCCATCTCCATTCTGGCTTCCTAATCTCTCTTCCCATGGCCATGCCCACATCTGAATTCATGGACATGGCCAGCCAGCCCATTGTTAGTCACAAAGTCAAGTGTCCGTTGGAGTTTCCCTTTTTGGTGGGTGTCTCTCTGTCTGTCGCTGGCCCCTTGGGATAATGTCTGTCCAAAGTTGATAATTACCGGCATAAATGACGCAGTGTGGGCACTCCATAGACCTGTTCTTTGCCAATAATTTTATCCATCAACAGGCGGCCGTAACGCTCAAAGAACATCTCTCTTCTGGCGGCATATAAAAGGGGCTGTAGAGAAATAATGGGAATTAGTTCAGTAATTAAATATATAACAAAAAATCCAGTTAATAATAGATTTAAATTCATTAAAAATTCCCTAAAATCAGAGACTTTAAAAAACATGTTCTAATTTATAAATTACTTGTTTAGATATATATTTTTGAAACCTCACATGCAACAAAAATTAAAGTAAAAATCATTTGCAATTAATCAGAAATTATTTCTCTTACTTAATTAATTTATTCACCAAATTCTTTGCAAACTAAAAACAAAGAACGCAAAAGTTCCTTAATTATATCCTTGCATCCTCACATTTCTTCAAACAGAGCAGTTTATTATTGTTATAAAAGTAATTTTCTGAATAAATCTATACAAAGTTCTGAGAAACTACTCAACTCTCGTATATCCTTACACCACACATCTTCGCCCCTATCCTTATTGCCCTTTTATTAGTTTGTAAGCCACGTTAATTATTATCTAACTATTATTTCCTTGACCCCCAACCCCCCGTACTCACCTTAAAGGGCATCTCAATCATGGTTACATTCCGCAGCAGTATCTTGAGGCACATGACCAACTCGTAACTGTAATTGCGCCCGTTCTCGATGAGTTTGTCGAGCAGCGCGATAATTACAGAGGCGCCTCCATCCGGCGGCTGTGGTGTGGCCCCGTATCTGCAACGGAAAGGGGGGGAGGGGCAAGTGAATGGGGGCGTGGCAGCGGTCAGGAGTGGGTAACTGTTTGCAAATGAGTTACAAGCTGCCAGCACGTAGTTGGTTTGCTTGCGGTCAATGCAAAGGGCGGCGGGGAGGTGGGTGCAATAAATGCTAGATGCCCTGATAAACACAATGTACAAATGAAATAATGAACAGACATGGCCCGCGGTTGTGTCAGTTGCACATACTCACACAGAGGCAGAGGAAAATATGCACTGCAAAAAGGAAACTTTGGCGGAAAGGTTCTGGATTTAAGAATTTACACTTTATAGAGAGTATTTTTGAGAATTGCGTTAAAGTTTTAAGGGGTTTAAATAATATAGAATTAACTTATAGATTTTTTATGATATTATTTCTTCTTAAAATCCAACTTTATTGCTTCTTTTTTCCTGTGTACACAGACGGACCTGAGTGAATGGCAAATGAAGTGCAAATTGTGGCTTGTGTGGAAAATGGCGAATGGCGCCAGCAGTGTTGTCACTTTTTAAATTGAAAATGTTTGTCAAAAGTCTGCATTTCCCCTTGCTTGCCGTCTTTCTGACTGATAAGCAGTGTAATTTATATGTTTCGCTTATTTATTTGGTGTTTTTCTACGGACATCAAAAGTATTGTCTGTTTTTGCCCACATGGCAACATGGCGTATGCGCAATTATGCACAAGTAAATCACTTTTGCAGCACGGGCCAAAACGATAAAAAGGAGAGAGAGAGTGGGGGGAAGCCAGAGGTGGCTAGGAAAAATAATACATCTCACCACACAGCGATTTGCATATTTTATGGCCAATTTCAAATGAAAATGCAGCAAAGCGAAAAGCGAAACGCAAATTAAAACACACAAAAGCGAAACAATATCGAGAATTTATGGCCGAATCAGCATCGGAATCAGTAACTGAAACAGCAGCCGCAGCATCTGAATCAAAATCAGTCCAAGCGGAAAGGCGACGACGCAGAAACAGAAACAGAATGCGAATCAGAAGCCAACAGCGAGACTGACAATCCTCCTACCTCCTATTTTGTTCCAGGGAAAGGTTGCTGGCAAATGTGGGTGTAGGAGGAAAAACGGCCAGCGGGGAATTGGCAAGCCAAACTCAAACAGTTGCCATCAATCGAAGCCATTGCAATTGCAATTGCAATTTGCCTCGTGCAATCAGCACAGCTGGCGGGAATCTCAATCTCATGCCATGTCCTCTCCTCCATACAAATCACTATGCACAGCTGGCCTCCTCAGCCGCATAATACGAATTCCTTCTCCCTTCTGAGGCGCGGAATTCCCTTTTAATTTCGCCGGATTACAAAGGCGAAATTAATGTTGCAAATTGTTTGAGGGCATCGCAAAAAAGGGGCGCGAGGAATTCCAAAAAGAAATCATTTGGAATTTAATTTGATGGCGTTATTGAAGGGGCAGTTTGAAAAAGGAATTGAATTTCTAGTAGGTTAATTACAGGGTAAACAATGGGTAGTAAGATAATCTATAATTTGGAAAAAGTTACACCTATAAATTTATTTAAATAATATTAATAGAACCTTACGGTCGGGGAAAAGCCTATTAAAATAAAAATTCTTAAAGTCTTTGAAGGCGAAGAAAGTACAGATTTCTTATTACAACCACCAAAACCTCTTGCCAACACTTTTAAGCTCTAAATTACTACTTATTCAAAGATATTCTTGACTTTTCCCTTGATAAATTATAAGTTGTCTGTAAAATCTGCCACGAGGAACCCAGAAAATTGTATGATATTCAAGCTGCCTTCCCTTAACCTTCGCTTTAAACTTTCGACAGCTGAGTATCTTAGCCGAAAGTTTCGCTTGAGCCGCCCAAAAGGACGACGCCGTTGCTGGATACTTTGTTGTGACTCGCCTTTTTGGCCTGCAATCAATATTCGCATTTTATGCAAAGCATATTTTTTTGGCGCTGCATCAGGAATCAAAGAGCAAGCCGGGGCAAACTGGCTGGGCTGAGCGTGCTGCTGTTTGGCAATGGGGCGTGGCGGCGACGGCAATATCAAGTTAAGAAACAATAAATTGTTGGGGACGGCGAAAGTCAAGGACGAAGGACGAAAACTGCAGGCGTTTACATATAAATTTATGAATCTCCGCCGATGGCCCGCCTCTAGTTGTTGTTTTTTTCTGCATTTTCCTCTTGTTGTTGCCTTGGAGTGCATGCTCGTAAGTTTTACAAGCTTTTTTTGACGACGACGACGACGAAGGGACCCTGAGACTCTGCGGAGACTGCCTTGTGATGCAAATTCGCTTTGGCAGCGACTTTCATATTTAATGATAATTTTTTCTCTTTTATTTCGCTATCTTCTCCTTGGGTTCTCAGTGCGTTCTTTATTCTCTTGTTTTCTTGCGGCTTGCGACGACCACCACTTGCTTATGCTAAGCGTCTTGTATTTTATGTTGCATACATTGCGGCGCCACCAAGTGGCGACCGCTTTGCATATTTCGCGCTAATTGAAGTGGCACATATTTCCTTGTGCCCCGAAAATCCGCCTCGCTTCTCTCTAGAATTTCCTTCCTCTCCATAACTTACCTCAGCAGTATGAGCAGCATTTCGGGCGCATTTGCTTGCAAGGCAATGCGTAGGGGTGAAGACTTTCCACAGGACTCTATGGGGACATCAATGAATCTGCAAGAAGGAAAAGAAAGAACCGGATACGAAAAAGTCAGAGTCAGAGTCACAGCGGGAGTGAGTAAATGTTGCAAAGTTGCGTTTAGGCCACTCTTTGTGGCAGCTTTGATGGGCAACCAGCATCAAAATGGGCTTCCCACATTAGCAGGACGAACAGGAGATGGGAAAATGAGTGCCAGACCTCAATTAAGCTACTCGCTTGTTGCTTGCCCTCAGATTATATATAAAAAAAGCACAAGGAGAAAATATAATGAGGTCTAGAAATTATATAAATAAATAAGTTAGGGGATATGTTTAATATCTGCCATCAACTCTAATAAAACAAAGTATAACACAATTATTATTATACTATTTTTTATTTCAAGTCATGATTTCTTAAATTCTTTTAAATCTTTTATTTAAATTATTTACTTTTAATTTCACTATTTATTTTTTATAAGTTTCTGTAATGTAATTCCTTCTTATCTATGTTCCTCACCAGTGTTTTCAGTGCTGCCTCATTTCCACACTGCGTATACGTAATGCGTTTAGTGAGTGGAAGGCGTTTGTCTCCATTCAGGCATTAGCATCTACAATGCACTTAGAGCACATTTGCCACACAATACTGTTACACTCTTATACCCACATGCGATTTGGCATTCAGCTTTTATGTCTACGCATAAAAGTAGGCAAATAAAAGAGCAAAAACCACAATAAACCGGAAGTAACCCTCACAGAGTTACACCTACGCTGGCGAACATACGATAAGCGCATTTTGAGCCCCCATCCACGATGACAGCTGGGAAATTGCCTTGGCAAATTCATTTGCGTTTTATTGGCAGCGATAAAAGCGAGTCCCAGTACGAATCAAGACATTCACCACTCCACATCCCGTGACAGTTTCACTTCTCAAATCTACTCGTGCAGGATTTGTGTCCTTCGTGGCAGGAATATGCCAGCCCTTGGAACTGATTTGCACCGTTAAATCAAACATTAACAATTTAATCAGCCGATGAGTGTGTGGGCTGACAAATCAAATTTCTGTCTAACGCAGGGTATTAGCTGCGGCTTAGCCTTCTCACCTTCAAGTGATCATTTGTAGTTAATGCAGGGAAATTCTAAGGGATTTTCAAGGAAATACCTTATATTGGAGGAGCGATTTCTAGTCAACAGGTTAGCCCTGCAGCTTGTAGTTTATGCAAAATAGTAGTGGAATAATGGATTTAAGCAAAAATAACCTAAACATTTCCCCACCTCTTAAAACTAAATAAAAAACAATAAAATTATAGTTCTTTTATAAATAAATTTCATTCTATTAAGAAGAATCTTTAGTTCGTTGCCTAAGATCTTTGTTTGTTATTTTTAAGAAGTTTTGTGTTAAAATAATCTAAAATTAAATACAAAAATTGAATGGTAATGTGTTTTATTTAGCTAAAAAAAGCTAATGAATTATTTTTAAAATAAATAAAAATAAGTTTGCAAATACAAAGAACTTAATTTGTATAGTTTTTTATTTACTTTATCCAAGTGCTTGTTAATTATATATTAAAATAAATATTATATTATTTTACTATTTAGTCTATTTCTTGTATTGTTTAATTTTTTGCCGAGTGTATTACTGACAAGTTGAACTTTAGCAATATGCTATTTCAGCACTGATTTATGCAGCTCTAACAGCATTTGGCCAAAACGTTTATTGTCACATTGCTTGCTTTCCACAGCTCCTTCCTCACTCACACCCCCCACAAAAACGCCCACCTTACACACAAACACACACTCTCTAACGTACACATATGCTCCACCCACACACAGCTGCAGCTATTAACGCTTATTCATGACTTTGGCCGCTGTTGCGAGAGGGCATCATAAATGTCATCTTAATGTTTGCAGTCAGTTTTTTGTCTTCTGTTTGTTCAAGAAGCGCAAACAGTCAGTGTATCCAACGTGTGTGGGACAGTGTTGACTATTTTGGCCTTAAAAATAAGGGCTAAACTCTAGAGAAGTTTAATAAACATTTGTCGGAGGCGAGGTCTTGATTTAATTTTAAATAAAAATTAATATATATCACCTAAATAAATAGTATTAAATGAGAAATTTATTAAAATATATTTTTTAATAAGTAAATATAGTTCAGTTCCTAATATTTCAAATAGGAAATGATCATCTAATAAAGAAAATATTATAAAAATTCAAAAATCTTAAGAAATATATATCAAACTCCCTAAAAACTTAATTTCTTAACCCTCTAAAATCCTCAAATATCGCCAAATAGCCACCACTGAAGTGGATTAGTGGGCGGTGGTTGGGTTGAGAATGCTTTGTGCGCTTATTACACGCATTTTTGACTTTAATCCTCCGGAGTGCTGGCGAACAAAGCCGAAATAACAAAAGGTTTACATCGCTGCCTGTTGGTTTTCAGCTTATCGCATCAGATACAACACACTCACACATGTGCATAAATCTCGGAAAGTGGGGGAGTGGGGGGAAAGGGGTTGGAAAAATGAGACAAGCTCCCCCACAGCCAGCTGCAAATGAAAATCTTAATTATACATGACACCAGCAGAAGTGAGAAGCGAGAGGAGCGGTGCGAGCAGCAGCAGTGATTGAGAGCGTTCGCTGCGGCAACGGTGGCCATTGTGCAGGCAAGTGTATTTGTTGTCGTGCGGGTGTGGTTGTAAAGTGTCGCCATCTTTCACTCAATTATGGCAGACACACCAACACACACACACACATACCAACTACACCTACACGGGCCACAACAATGGCTGATGTATTAATTTAATTAAAATCCTTTCATTCCCGGGTTACTTTTCACTTTGGCGTCAGTTCTCTCTTCCCCTCCCTTGTATTCCCAGCGGTTATTTTCAGTATCTTATTGTAACCGCAAATATAATTATTATGAGAACAGACTCATTAATAATTATGGTGGGAAAACTGATGTAAAAGAATCTCTACAGCACGATTTAATAAAATAATTCATTGTTAATGAAAAAAACCTTAAAACCTTAAGAATTAAGATCAAAGTATCAAAGTATCATGGTCTTTATTTCTAAAGCCACTTCTTGATTTTTCGAAATAGAAACATCATAAATGTCAGGACACACAGGCCATAAAGGCGATGCAACAATCTGCTCCTGCGGATAGAGTGCTCCCTCCCTCCACCCGCTACTATCCAACTATCCAATTAACCCGGCCAGTGTGAAAATTGCTTGGGGCGGCAAAAGAGTGCTGCGCTGGTGTGACACATGAAAGCCAGCAGAGAAAGAGCGGGAAAAGCAGTGAAAGTCAAAGTGTGAAGGGGAAAGGAAAAGGCGGCAAGCAAGGACTCACCTCAGCTGTCGCTCCTGTTCGAAGCGCGGAATCCAGACGGGCAGCATGAGCTTCTCGCGTGTCGCGTGCTTCAGAAAGTAAACCATGGCCCGGACATTCTCGTGCTGCAAACAAAGGGCTTACATGGGTGTCTATCCCAAAAAGAGTGGGGCGAGGGGTGGTCTGTATGCAGTAGGGATTTCAAGAGAGAGGGGTGAGGGGGCTGTCTGTCACTCACCTGATCCTGGAAGTCACTGCGCCAGCCGGCGATGAAGTGTGGAGCATGTGGTCCAAACAAGGCGCCCAGGAAAATCCGCTCAAAAGTCTTTTCGCACTCATAAATGGCCCCTGTGTTGGACAGAGAATATATGTTTAAAGGGGAATAAGATTTAGTCAAGGGAGTTTAAGAAATTTAAAGGAAATCATAAGAAACAAGCAAAAAGAAAGAGTATAAAATCAAATTTAAAATAGGTTGCATTAAAATGAGTAGTTTTCCAGCTAAATAATGTTTTACTCTATCAATAAATTTGTACTTAAAGAATCCTAACTTCTAAAATTAGGATACAATTTTGAAGCATCCTTTCCAAGTAAAGAATGCCCTCAAATAATGTCATCAAAATCGCAGCAGCAGGAGCCATAAAAAAGCTAATTACGTGGCTGCACTTGTTGCTGCTTGGCCGACTCCCTTTGGCTTTTTCGGTTTCCTTGGGCCCTTTGTAGCTTGTGGCTTTTTTTGGCACCGAAAATGAAGTCAGCGGAAAACGGAAACTGGGCAAAATGTTTGCCATGAGCCAGCCGACCAGCCAGCAAAAATAAGGCAACAAAATAAGGAAGGGGAGTGGAGGGGATGGAAAGTGGCGACAGCACAAACAGGGAGCAAGTTTTATTGCACACGAGTCCAGAGATCCCATGACAGAGGCATGCCATTAATTTCTGGCACTTTCCCCGAGTCCTCGCCCTCGTTTGCAAAACTTTACGCAGCATTTTAATTAGAGACGGCACAAAAGCACACAAATATATACATACGCATGTGCGCCCCAAATAACTTGCAACACTTTAAGGCACTTTACAAGTTTTACGATGCAGCGGCAACAACAGCAGAACGACATTAGCAACACTTTCTTAACGCAATTAGCACAAACACGTGATTAAAGTTAAAACTGCCTGCCTGCTTGCCAGCCTGCCAGGCAGCTTATGGGCGTAATAATCTGATGCGATGGGATAAAATTCATTAAAATATGCAAAGCAAACAGCCACGCCCCAAAAACATTCCGAGAAGCAGATACACAGGGAAGAAAGTTTGGGGAAAATAATAAGGAAAACATATAAGGGAAAATTGAATTTTAATTGACTTTAAACCTATAATAATTTTATAAAAAAAAATACCAGGAAAATTATTTAAGCCCTTAAAAATTCCTTACTGCTGATTTAAGCCTCTAAAAATCCCTAACTTCTGAGAGTTGAAAATAGATTCCTTAAGAATATTTAATAAATAATATTAACCTTGCTATTTATGTATTTATAATACCTAATAATCCCTTTAAAGACCCATAGAGTTCTTAGGTTTTCCCTTTCGAAAAGGACTAGTTCTGCTGCCTTTACTCCAAATTATTTCAGTGCACACCCTGGGAATGAATGTCCCACCGCATACATATGCACATAAATTAAATTATTTAGCTGGGCTGCCTCTTTGAGTTTGGTTTGGCAGCAAAGCTCCCATATCCAACTCCTACTTCCGCCCATTTTCCTGGTACTCACCCAGCAGCTGAACGACCACCTCAGAGTCGCGCACTCCCCAATCCCAGCAGGTGCGCAGGCCGATATACAGGATGTTATGGTACTTGCCCATGAGGCATACCTGCGGGAAGATATATAAACATTTATAGGGGAAAACTTCATAGAAGAGCTCTACTTTAAATCAAAGATAATTGAAGCCTCGAGCAGTACTAAAGCAGAAAGTAAAAATTGGGCTTGGAATATATGTATATGGTTTAGTTTATTCAAGGATAACAAGCTAAGCCTTCCTTTCAGATTACAATTTATTAATATAAAATATGATGGTTAAAATGATAATAAGATGTGCCTCCAGAGGTGAGCTTTGAGCTTCTCCTCCTCCGTTTGTGCGGTTTGCTGTCCCTCGAGGCTTACAGGATTAGTATTTCATCGCCTCCTTAATGCGCCAGCTGAATAATCAAATCGGCGCACATCTCAAAAAACTCCATGGTATTATGACCCGTTGGACTCTCCAGAGTGACATCGTCGGCCTGCTCCACCTCCTCGTTGGTCAACGCCTTAAAGTCAAGCAGATAACTTTTGATATCCACTTGGTACAGCTGCAACGACATCTTTGAGAATTGTCCCGTCTTCAGGTTCTGCCGGCGGACGCGCACATGGTACGGATTGATGATCTTCCACATGTAACCGAGAGCCTTCATTGCTCGGTATACCTCCAGCATAATGTCGTGGGGCCTGCTCTGAGACCGAATCCCCAAATGCCATTTTGCACGCTTCACGGGATTTCCGGTGCGCGCCATCTTCTCAGGGAAGGCACCGCCGCCCGATGCTTGGACAGACATGGCTAGCTCGAGATCGTGTCTCGCAATAATCCTTTCCGGATGAGGCCTGGGTGGAGGCACTGGAGTGGCTCTGCCTGAGCTGGAACCGGAGCCACCAACACCTACGGTCACAGGGCCCAATGGTGCCTCAAGCGGCGGCAATGATGGTGTTTCGACCACAAAGAAACTGCTGATCTCATTGACCTGATTGGCGGCATCGTCGGCAAAGCGTTTGTTGTCAATAATCAGATGATAGGCAATGCCCAGCTGATCATGGGGATCACCATTCAGCAAGGCGCTGTGCACCTCGCTTGCCATCACACCAAACTTGGTGCAGACCTCGGCCACAGCGTAAGTGTCGATGACATTGGTGTCCTGCTGGGAGGCCAGGGGAAAGAGATAGCCCGGCAAATCCTTCTGAAACCAACTGTGCTTTTTGATCTCCTCGATATTGGCCCGCTTGAGAGGATCAACCTGCAGCATTTGGCACACCAGATTCACCACCTGCATGTTCATACTTTTGGGTATTGGAAAAATTCCCGACTTTATCTTCCGGAACAGCGTCGGCACATGATCATCATCGAAGGGCAAAGCACCGCAGAGCAGGGCGTATAGAATGACGCCACTGGACCAAATATCCACCTCAGGACCGACATACAGCTTGCCAGAGATCACCTCCGGAGCGGCATAGTTTGGAGAGCCACACGAAGTGCGCAGGAACTCCCCATCCAGCATCATGTTGGAGAGGCCAAAGTCAGCGATCTTCACGTGCATGTTGTGGTCGAGCAGCAGATTCTCCGGCTTCAGATCCCGATGGACAATCATGTGGCGGTGGCAGTAGTCCACGCCCGAGATCATCTGCTGGAAGAAGCGACGCGCCTGATGCTCCTGCATCTTGCCATGCTTCACAATATAATCGAAGAGCTCGCCGCCGCTCACGTACTCCATGATCATGAAGATGTCCGAGGGCGTGGAGATGACCTGGTACAGCTTGATGATGTGCGGATGCCGGAAGAGCTTCAAATTCTGGATCTCCCTTCGTATTTTGCCTACCACATCGAGGCTCTTGATTTTCTGCCGGTTTAGTATCTTCACTGCCACCTTGAGGCGGGTCAGTTGATGCTCGCCAATCTTCACCTTGCCAAAGCTGCCGGTGCCCAAGGTGGCGCCCAGCAGATAATGCCCAATCTTTACCTGCGGCTGACTGGTGGCAGTATCAGCAACTGGCGGCTCAGGTGTAGGGGCTCGCGATTGGGACATTTCTTTCACTGTGATTGCTCTTGGAGCTTCTATTATTATTATTATTATATCCTCGAAGATGGGATTGTTATTCTTGTGATAGATTTTCAGAGAGGTTGTTGCTGAGCTTTAGTTCTCCTTTCTTTCTCGGCTTTTCTTGGCGGTTTTTGTTTATTTATTCAGGCTTTGGGTTTGAATTTTTAAAATTCCTTGAAAAATATGTTATCAAAAATTATTTAATCAAAACAAAAAAAACAAACAACCCCTTCCCTAAATCCTGGACATAAATTTAGCTAAACTTCCCCAAAGTAACCGAATTTTAATTTTGAATTTTGTAAAAAATAATGACAGCTTGACCCCTCACCTTTCCGTTCTGCTCCTTGGCCAGACGATGGAAGCGCATGGCGGCGATTACAGCAATGGCGGCCACCTCCTCTGTCTGTGTGTCCTGGCCCTCGCTGCAGCCCTTGATAATGGCACTCAGATGGTCAAGGACATCGCGACGCGACTGTCGGTCCTGCAGGCCATTCCGCGTGATCTGGTCAAAGGTGTCGTCGAAGAAGCACTCGAAGATGTAGTCCATGACCAGCTGGCGACGGGATATCCTCCAATTTCGTTGGTAGTCTGCCCGCTCGTTGGGTTTCCGGTGCAAGCGCTCCCTCGCCCGTAACCGTAACCGTGTCCGTGACTCAGTTTCCCGGCGGAAGCCGTAGAAATGTTGCGGTAATGGCAACCAGCAGTGAACCCACACAAATTGACTTTTTAATTGACTTACAAGCCGCTGGAAAGCCGCTAGCAACTGCGAAAACATGGTTTAAATTAAAAATAAAAAACTTTAATCACTTTCACAGGAGGAAATATTTTTAAAACCGAATTTTTTGCGCTCAAAAAATATTTTAAATTTGCAAAAACCGTTGGAGGCAAAACAAAAACTCCCGAACAGAAGCGGCCAAAGAGTCGCAATGCCACAAAAAGAGAGTGAAAATTATGGGCAGAGAAAGTAGACTCTCTTTTTGTTTCCTGCTCTCGGTATTGATTTTTTTTTAGCCAGCTGGAATTGACTTGCCGGGAGAACTCTACAGAAACATAAACAAATGAATAATTAACTTGAAAACAGTATTTCCATTGAAAACCATAAATATTAAACTTCAAGGGCTTAGCATGAAAGATTTTTCCCCTTTATTTAAATTGTGTGAAACTCGTTTAACTTGTGTTTTCTAACGAGAATTTAGAAAGGCAAACAGGTGTTTTGATTACCTCTAGCCAATCGAAATCTCTCGAGGCACTTCAATATCCTGATTCAAGGACTCTATATTGAACACGATTCAATGCTTTTTTATTTTGGAAAAATGCTGATGGCTATGTACAATTTCCTTGAATTTTTCTAAACATTTTATTCACCGCACGCAACTCACACAGAATTTTCCACCCCGCTCATCAGTCGTCGCCGGAAAACTAAACAAATGAAACTGAATGTTCTTCCAACGCTCAGCTGTTTCCACCCACAACCCCATTTTCAAATTTTCTCTCTGGACTTTTCTCTCTTTGCCGCTCTTATTCTCTCGCTTGCTACACAGAAAACATTAAAGCGATTTAATAGGCGGTTCATAAGCATAAAGCGGTATTAAAATGACATTTTAAAAATATATTCACACATTTTATACACATTTCGTTGGGCGTAAATGGATAAATGGTTGGGTAATAAAAATAATAATCCAGTTTGTTTGCTTAATCAATATAGAAATGACAACATTTACACAGCTAAGCTGTTTTTGTATGGCATATTAAATTGAATTGTCAATTCAAGAATTTATTTGATGGACTTTAAGTGTAATCCTTGCGTTATTTGAATATTTATGTTTATTTGGCTGATGATAAAACCATATTTATTTGTATATTTAGAACAGTAGTGAGCTTTAAAACCAAGAAAATAAAACGAATTAAAATGTATAAATGAAATTAATAGAAGGAAGAGCTTTTGCTATGTGTATGCTTATTCAGCTTTATTATTTGTTAGTTGGCAACTTGCAGGGTATGAATTATTTTCGATTTAATAGAGTATACATATATTTTTTATAAGCATCAATAGCCAAGCCAGTAGCCATTCGATGGACTTGATATAAATTAAGAAGATATATAGTTTATAGGTTCTGAAATGACTTCTTTACTAACTAAAATTTTAAGACCCTGCAGAGTTGTAATAATAAACAAAGCAACATAACATCCCAATTTATTAACATCTTACATTAAATTATATATTAAAACATAAACTTTAAGGGTGTAAGAAATTCATTTGTCTTATTTTCTTGTTGATGTTATTGAGTAATTTAATCCCCTCAGCAAAAGATGAATCATGATATGCCGAATAACAATATGTTCAAGCTAATTTACCGCACAGCAATCAATTTGTTTGTTTTTCCGATTTCCCTTTCGATTATCCGGCAAACGAAAAAACATTTCAAGGCTTACAACGCTTTTCTTTCGGATTTCCTAAATTATTTCCAATTAATATGCAAATTTTCTGGTAAATGTAAATTCAATTTAAAATTAAATTGAACATACATTCTCTCTCACTTACAATCAATTATAAAATGGGCCTTCGCCGTGAAGTGCTAAATAAAATTCCAAATGAATTGTAAATTTCTATGCTCACATGAATTTATTTAAAATTTAAAATAATAATCGAGGGCATTGTTTACACCTATTTCTATCCCTTTTCCCAATTACTTTTTGCTTATGCAGCGCACATATCAATTTACACTTGCATAAATTATTCAAACACTCATTCCCTTTGCGGGCGGCAATATTTACACGTTTAATATTTGGACTGACAATTAAGCGTTGGGTAAATATTTAAGCACAGCCATAAACATTAATTAAGAACGCACACATGGATCCGGACTTGAATCCGGATCCCGGATCCGCAAAGACAATGAGATGATGACGGGATAATAATGTCTGGCGGGGACTTTTCGGGTCCTCAGCCTTAATCGCATATGCAAATAAATATGATGGGCATACGGAAAATGCGTGTAATTAAGGTCCAGGTCCATTAAAATGGAGTATCTGTGCTACTGCTGCTGGTTTTCCGACAATTTTTTCACCTGATCAGAGCTTCACCTGAACGCTAATTAAAACGGCGGTCATTGGCAATGCAATTGTGGCCATGTGTCGCCCAAAGGGTACGAATAAATTGAATTAAATGCGTATGCAATCATCAGATATACCCACATGTAGTATATTATGTATACACATAAATGCAACAATATGTGGGCTGCGGTCGCTGAAAGCCAAAGCGGAAGCGGAAATGCATCCGCACACACAAAGCCTGGCGAAATTTTTATTCAGCTTCCGTTTCTGGCAACCAAATGTGCGGGCAAATAAAGCGCAATAAGCGAATTTACATAATATTACCATGCGATGCAATCTAAGGATTGGCCAACAGTGTCGTACGACAGCAATTTATTGGCAAAGAGATTGGCAAAAATATTACTTCAGAGATATGCATCATTCCGAGTGCATCGTAAGCACTCAAGCCGACTTCAGGAAAATAACTCGGATTTATGACGGTACTCAGGCAGTGACATTCTTCAAGCCAAACACTTGCAAAAAAAAAGTTCCCAGAACTATAAACTTTATATATTCCAAAGGGTTTCTTGCTTAAAAAGATTTTTATTTATATTTCTTAGCTGAGATAAACTTCCAAACTTCTTTTGGGATGTGGGATTCATTTGAGTTAAGCAAACAAACAATTTAATTGTATAAATCGGCACGAAACCCTAACAGAAACCTAAATCAAATTTGTTTAAATAAATAACACTGTTGTTTACAGAATTTTAAAGCTGACTTCAGCAAGGCTCCCCTGCAAAATAAACTAAATATATAAATCAAAATAGTTTCTCGGCCCCAGATGACATATAGTTTTTTCTTCTCCCTGCAAAGTGTTATGGAAAACATATTTTAAAAGATAACTTTTGACAGAAGTTTTTAAAAACACATTCCTCTTCACATGACAGCACATTCTTTCGCCCACTGCAATAAATGTTTTCCTTCTCCTCTCTTTTTGCAGGCTCCTCTGCCTGGCGATCAACCAGGATGATTCATTCAACTTGGAGTACCGCGGCCCGGTCATCATGAAGGGCAAGCCGACGCCCATGGACTGCTGGTTCCTGACACGCGCCACCAGCAGTGCTGCGGCCGCAGTGGGTACACTTCCTCCGGGAGCGGGTGGCAGTGGGAATGGCAGCCTAGATTCACCGCTACTGCAACCGACTACGCCGACAGCAGCAGGAGGTCCTCCGCCACCGGGACATCGGACAGGACATGCCAGCGTGTCACGTACCTCGTCCGCAGGAGCTGGACCAGGCACTGGAGCTGCTGCAACTGGGGGTACATAGGAGATGTGCAGGGATTCGTCTTGCTGCTGCTGAAACATCCTGTAAAGTTGAAACTGCGTGCGTGACTCCTGCGTCTGTCCGATGTCCAATGTACGGGTCTGCTGGTCCTTGGACCACTTAACCACTTCATTTCTATGCCTTTGTGTTTGTGTGTGTTGTGTCCTGCATCCTGCAGCACCCCACGAGTCTCCTCGTGTGCGTCTCGTCTCTCGTCTCTCTGTCTACCAAATGTGTGGCATTGTCTGATTGCTGCTGCCGGCACGTTGCGGTCTTAAGGAAAAGAAGGAGGAGGAGAAGGAGGAGCCGGAGGAGCCTCGGATCGTCGCATCCTCGTGCAAGGTAATTTATGTTAATGCTCTCCTATCTGCAGCCACTCAGTTGGCATTTGAGCCAACCCATCCAGGCCAACCACTTAGCCGAGTCACTTTACAAATGATTTACATTTCTTGCGTGTACGTTTATGTAATTTATGCCACATTATCGGTCCGTGTCCTTTGATTCCTAGAAATTAGCCTAAGAACTGCTCTGAGGTGGCCACCTTATCTGGGAAAATTGTAAAGAATATTTTGTGTGATTTACAGTGTTGCATTTATTAAAGGATTCCCGGAGCTCGACCATAATTCCTTCCTATAAATTTCAGTGCTTTGCTCTAGAGTGAGTCATCAGAGTAGAGTTATTATCCTTGAAATTCCCCTTTAAGGCCAAATTATCAGGCCATCTCCTGTGAACCCCCCCACTGGAAATTAGCCTAAACCACTGTCCTGGTCTTATCTGGACAAATTCTAATGCCAGAGCCATAAAGAATATTTTGTGCTACGAGAAGCTTTGACAAGTTTCATCCCATTTGGCCCAATCCGTTCGGCAGTAAACTAGATAAGTCCAAAACAACTCAATATAAAAGCCATAATATGCCAAACAGTTAAATATATATACATTTTGCTCTCCTCACGAAAGGATTTTGTCAGCCCAGCCAGCGAAAGAGCAAATCCTGGGCCCTGGCTCCTGACCCGCCGCCGCCGCCGATCCGTCCCCCACATTTTATCCTCCAGCAAAATCCAGTGCCTGATGCTGGCATTTATATATTCTGTGTGTGTTTTTGTTTACAAAGTTTTGGCCAACCGAGCTCCAGCTCCTGCTGCAAGCAAAGAGTTCTATTTCAGCCAAAATACCGCAGAATGGAGCACCGGAAGCAGGGAGGAGGGGGGAACAATTGGGGAAATGGCGCTGTGCATAGAGAATTTAACACATATTTTGAAAACAAATATTTGACATGAGCATGAGCCGGCGAACATTCTCAAGGCAAAGGGGCATTTAAAGGAAATGCCACCAGCGAGGGCAGTTTACAACTGAGCGATTAGCTAAATAAATAGGAGTTGCAATAAATTAGATTAAATATTTAAGCCAAGTTTATAGAAAAGTATAGTAAATATCTTAAAATTATTGGGAAATTTTCTATATTTGTAATTTGGGAAGAGACTAAAGGGGAGAGTTTTGAATCTGAAGAAGCTGGAGCAGATTTTTAAGCAACCTTCAATTCAATCTTGATTGCCCTAATGAATGTTAGGATTATGGAATATATTTCTTTACATTTTTTATTATAATTATTAAATCAAACTCATACAACGCTTTTAGTTAAGGCTCCTGCCAATTTATATATATAAAAGAATAATGTAAAACAAAATTCAAATTACTTTTCAAAGCTAAATACACTCTAATTTACACTCAAATTAGAAAACAGCCTCTATAAATTCATCTAAAATTTCACATTTTTAATGTCAACCCTCGTGTCTATTTTTAACCAAAACTTGGCCTAATGTACAATGTCTCAAAAAGCTAAATAAAATCGCATTAAACGCCCCCTCAGAAACCCATTCACATGAATGTGAGTAGCATGCCAAAGCAAAAAAAAAAGGAAAGCTGAATGCTAAATTCCTGCAGGCAAATTTCTTTGGCCCAATTTTTCGGCATATATCTGTCTATAGCGCAGTTAGTATATATCTGCTTATGGCCCCGATATGGGGCACATTATCGTTAAATGCCAGGGGCAACAACAACAAGTTGGCATGCAATTTGATGACTTGGAAGTTGGCAGGCACAGGAATTTTGATGATGCCATTCGGGTGCGATGTGTGTGTGGAACGAGTGTGTTTTTCTTTGGGGAGCTCCTAACGAGGCATCGTTAGAAATGGATTAACATTGATTAGTTTTTGCGGCAGAAAATTTCCCTAATTAAATGTCTCGAAATTTAATAAATCTCAGCTCTGGCCCAAGCTCATCCCCGGGGTGGCTCATTGAAATTCATTGGAGCCAGAAGTAAAAAGTACAAAATACCCATAAAAGTTGCCTGATTTGGTGGCACTTTTTCGACTCATTCCCGTCCAGAAAACCCACAAAAGTAATCCAGCTTTTGGGTTGGTTCCTTTCCTTTTCCTTTCCGTTTCGTTACTCTCCCTTTTCGTCTGCTCATAATTTTCCTCATTTTTCCTATTTAGTCTTATTTATTCTTCACATCCGGCCTATTTGTACAGGATGTTGCTGGGTGGCTGCCTTTACTTTAGAGGTCTTTTCCCTTCGCTTTAAGGACCTTCGATGAGGGAATGCATTGGCCGCACTTCAGAATTGTAATTATTTTTAATGATTGCAATGCCTGCACTCTATATCCATCAACTTTAATGAGCCACTCGCCTCATCAGCTCCACTTCACAATCATTTATCATACGCCCCGACAGACAAACAGACAGACAGACAGACAGACTGATAGACGGAGGGATAAATAGTTGTGTGTTTATCTGGGGCAAATTTATTCCGAGGCAATAAAAGGCCGGCTTTTCTTTACATTTCCGCATCAATGGATTTTCTGAGGCTGCCATCGACCTCGCACAATTTCCGCTTCCTGTGCGCTAACACACACAAATCCGGATAGCGCGGCGGAAAATGAAAATACCAATCAAATAAATATTTACCCAACTAAATACGGCATAAACTCTTATGCGACAATTGGGCGTGGCACTCAAGGCCGGGCATCTTATTAAAAATTTAGCTGAAAGTCCCAGTGACAGGCGTGCAAAGTTTGTCAGCTGCAGGGAGAAAAGGAGACCCGGCCCGGCCCGGTCGCTTTCTCTGTCTCATTTAAAATTCATAAAGATGGAAATTATGATTGCGATGAGCCGACGACAAAATGTCAGAGGCAAAAGGCTTCGTTCTGCTCCCGGTCCCAGGATACCGGAGGCGGAGGGAAAACTGAGGAAAAATAAAGAAAGAAAATTGTGCTAGCCCAGGAAAGTTGCGACATAATAACGCTTATTTAGTAATAATGCTGATGACGTTAGCACAGAGCGATAATGAGGCCTTGCCAGATGCGTTACGTATACGCCCCGTGCAACCGAAAGGGTTGACCCCGTAAATTCAATAGAAACTCCTCACATTTCAAAGGGAGCACCTCCCTCATTGAGTTATCTCATCTTTTTTGCTGCTCACCTGGTGCAAAATGTCAGAATGTGGGACAAAGTTTCTACCATGTTTAGTTTTTCGGATGCCCAAAAGTAAAAGTTTTCCTATTTAGATTATACTGTCGACTGGCAGTTTTTTTTGGGGCAAAGGCAAAGGCATGAAAACTTTTATTGCCCTCCCAACAGATCTATTAATAAATGATACAGGGATGCAGGAGATGCTACAGAGCTTGTGGCACAGGTAATTTAATTGCAACAAGGACTCGACCGACATGGGTCATTATTGTCAACATTTGCCTGGGAAAACATTCAAGGCGTGGCTTAATCGAAAAGTCGGCACTAATTTCAATTAAAGTTGGAATGATTGCAAACAGGCAAACAAGAGACATTCCATTCCATTGCAGACAACTTGGCAACAGCATTAACTGACTTTATCCTTTGCCAAGCCCCCACTCTGCCGCCACAAATAGAACCTGGGCAAACAGAGAGGACTTCGATGACTTCGATGGCTTCGATTCATTTGCATACCGAGGCAACTGAGCCACGCAGCTCAGCAGCTGCAGCCACGCAACGCTCCAAACTCTGCACTGCCGGCAAATCACGTCACTGTCTGCCTCTTAAATGTTACCGACAACAAATCAATTTGAGGCTGGCTTACCATACCAAATTGAACTGGATCGTTGTTTATACAGTTGGCTCTCAGCCGGAGTATTTGATGGCATAAGGAGCAGTCGGAAGTGGCAGTTGCTATGACAGAATCAGGACTTAAAGTGCAATGCATTTAATGTCGTGCCATGTTTTACTTAAAGATAAAAAAAGAATTATCAACATTTTCCTACATAAACATTTTTATAAAGATTACAAATATTCTATAAATTTTTTCTTAGTAAATTGCTGAAATTTTTCTCCGCTAAAAAAATGGTATAATAAAAATAAAGCATATTTTACCATGTAAGCCACGCCATATCCCCAACATTCCCCATCGACACCTGGTTGAAGCTTACAAATATTTGCTTCGCACTTTAATTAAAACATTTTGTATCAGCATATTTACGGCTGAGAAAATATTGTTATTTTCCATGTGAAAATATGCATCCCTTTAGATATCCTTTGCAATCGCTGCAAATCGAGTGTGTGAGCGCAGAGTTTATGTTTTTTCTTTTCAATTGAATGCAATTTGCCGCGAATAAAAAGGGAAACAAAAGCATCTTCGATAGCGGTAACTTTCCGTGAACCATTTTTCCGTTTTCCGTTTGCGATTTTTTCAGCGCGCGGCTTTTTTTTTGTTGCGGCCAGCGCATTTTCTTTGGTTCTTTCCAACACAGTTTTGCTCTTTTTTTATTTCGCTCTATAAAAGGCGTAAACTTTTCAGACTTTTCAGACAGCAGCGGTGGTGCTAAAGTGGCATTTTTTTCTGCCGCCTTTTTCTCTACACTTTTTGCCACTCAAACATTCCCTTTTGCACAGTGTATGTATGTCCACGGGGCGTATGGACAACATTTGGGCCACCTTCGTGCATTTGATTTGTGGGGCCATAAAGTTCCCAGGCAACAACGATGCTTCGATATTTACAATTTTAATTCAATTTGCTGAGAATTCCTGTGTGTTCCGTCCGTTCGCTTGTCAGAGGGCGGGGGCGTGGCCGGGGATGACCCCCAAAGAAACACTTGCTGCTATTTTTGCACATTAAACTAATCGATATTTTATGTGCCGAGTGGCTGGGGTGGAGGGGCAGGGTGAAAGAGCATTAGATGCAAGTACATTTTAGCCATTTTGTCGTCGTGGTCGTAGTCGTAGTCGATTCAATGACAGCTCGGCCGAAGGACAGCCAAGGACTCGTAGCATGTTGTTGTTTAATTGTCTGTAAAATTGTTAAATTGCTTAGCGTGTCAGCAGGATCTGGGCAAGGATAAGGGGGTGGTGGTCGGTGGGACAGGATGCTGTCAGCAGCTACGGGGTTAACATGCATGTGCAATTACTATCGACGCTCTATGTCAGCCATTCGATACCATCGATTCATTTATTCATTTCCAGCTGGCACATCCATTAAAAGGGGGTTTTATTATTCAAAGAGAACCTTTTAAAAGCCAGCAATTAAAACAGAATTCAGGAAATAAAAATTCAATGAATTTGTTGACTTGAAAATGTGTTAAATAATCCCTCAAAAAAGGCTCCGATTTACCTTGGTTTCTCTAACAAAAATAAGTTGAGTTGCCAAAAAAAAAATATGTTATGCCTTGTGCAAGTGCAGGATTTTTATGGTCAGCCTCTAAATTGAAACTCGAAACTTGCCAAGCCGCAAATGCAAAGATCAAAACTGCCGGGAGCCATAAAACTGGCTCCACTAATGCCATAAATAATCGTTTTTCTGGCAGACCTTTAAACTTTACTTATTTTTTTTTTATCTGGTTGTTGGGGTAGGGAATTGCTTACGTGATTGAAATTTTGAAAATTCCCAAACAAAGGCCGCCGACATAGGTTGAACTGGTATTTTTTCTTCTTCTTTTTTTTTTGGCAATCAAAAGTTGTTAGCGCCTTTGTAGTTGGACTGTTTTGTGGCTTGTTTTCGGGCGCACCCACGACGACCTCTGAGCACAGGACCCCTGGAAACTTCCCCTCAACCGGCACGCAGTTGGCATAACAAACACGAGTCGTCCGGCGAAAAAAGCCAGCCAAGTTTCTTGTTCCGTTCCGTTTCCACATGGCCAAAGTCCAACTTTTGACATTGACACTGTTTCCAGCTCGTGTGTCCTGGCCCCGTTCTGTCCTCTCCGGCGGTCCTGGCCCATATCCGTGTCCCGGCTTTACGGCGTAATTGGGCGTGAAGGGTTAAATTGAATTGCGTGCTCACGGGAGCCAAACGCTTAGGCAAACACAAACAGAGCTCTGATTTCCACAGCTATATTATACAGATTTACAAAAATTGTGGTGTTGTTTTTTGAATATTTAAATAGTTAAAAGGAATTCGATAAAATATTTTATTAAATATGAGTGGAAGCGTTGTTCCTTTGATCATAAATATTTCAATTTAATTTATTTTGCAAACTAAATCAGATATCCCTTTAAATATATTCTCCACTTTTCAGACTATACTTAGTATACAATATTTTTTCCCTGTGTATAGAATAACCTCATTTAATGTTGGGTCAGTTCGTGACCGACATATAACTATTTATATTTCCACTAAAATCGCTCTAAATTGTTTTCTCGTTACAGCCTGTGGATTATCCTGTAAAAATGTTTAAACTATCTAAGTGTGTTTGCGATATCCTTGTAGATGTGTGTGCGTACTATTGTGTAAAAGGATGTGCGTGTAATTTGTTAATATGTATTTATTATGATCCTACTTTGTGATGGTTTCTTAGGCTGAACTTTTTCGTGTAACTAAATCTAATCGAGGGAGGCAAAGGCACTCGAACTGTAAAAAAAGAAAACAAATCGACGAGCAAAACAATGTAAGGCAAATATTCTAACTAAACCACTCTCAACTTTTGGGACAACTTAATTAAGCCGTAAACGTAAATTAGCATAACCACAAGGCACCAAAGGATAAACAAAACCAAAAACCAAAAGGAAAGAAAACATAAACAAAGATATATAATGTATACATCTAGATGTAATTGGGTTCGTCAACTTCTATACAGGGCTATCGACCAGTAAATAAACCAATGACAAAAATTGTTAGCAAACCCAAAACTACACCAAAAGTAAACCCTAAACCCTATATACAAATGTACAACCGAAATACACACAACCAAAATACAAGTATTTACAAGGATATATATGTATGTTCTACAGTCCAAGGCATCCAGAAAAAAATAGTACTATTATTAGTTAAGCAATCCTATATATAAAACTGCATATATATTGAAGAACTCTCCAGGCATCTCGGATAATCCAAAAGATCGTTCAAGTTTCCATTGATCTATGGGCATCGTTACGAAGGACAAATCTCTACTTTACTCTAACTGAAAAATAGCTTTATAGTTCTTAAGCCATCACGCCGGAGGTCTCTCTCCGAAATCATGGACTTTGGTTAAGTGCATACCTATATATATATATATATATAGATATATCCATAGCAATATCAATGTGCACAGATGCAAATACTCTACCAAAAAAAAACAAGTAAATACAATTAATTATTAAAGTGTATCCAACTGTTCAGCTGAATGTTCTTCTAAGGCAAGCGTAGCTTAAGACTCGATTTGTTTTCTGTTGATCTAAAGTGGTGTTGAGTGTTAAATCTAAGTTAATTACTTGTACTGTAAGACGTGTTAAGTGCTAAGCTAACTAAGCCCCCATCTGAGCCCACTCTCTGCCCCTCCTGTCTGTCTTCATCTGTACCAGAAAATGGAGTATATAAATGTTAAATATGTTAAAGTGAATCAATATGTAATTGTAACCCAAGAGTAAAATGCAAGATAAACATACGCAGAAGCAAATAAAAATATTTCATTGAACCCTGACAAGTTAATGGTGTTTTTATATTATTTAATTATAAAATTGTCTTATTTTAATCTTTAATTTTGTTATTTAAGGTTTGAAATCAAAGGTAAGTTGGAGTTATTTCTTAGTAAAAATTGGGGGAAAATTATTAAAAGAAGCAAGTATTAGCTAATCCTTTCTTCTGTCATTCAAAAATGTTCAAATTTAAAAATTTAATTCCTGAAAATCAAAAATATTATCATAAATAATTTCAATTTCTGTTTATTTTGTATTCTTTTTATTTTGTGTTTAATAAATTAAGTTTTGATGCCTGTCGTCTCTTTGAAAATGAAATTCTATAATTACATCTGAGGTTGTAAATCCGCATCCTGCGATTCCTTATTCAGGCCACGATCGCACGTCTGCGTCAGCTCATCAATGTGCTAATCAAATTACATGTTGTTTCGACTTTTGCCACTTGGATTTGGGCAACAAAGCCTGGGCAGCCTCCTCTTCCTCTCGAGCGATTCGTTGGCGAATCCAATAACTCGCTCCACAAACCAAGAGCAGCAGGCTAGGAATCAGGATGAGCAGGACCACGCCAAGAGAGATGCTTGCCACTCGAGCTGATTGTTCCTCGTGTCCTGCGAAAGTTTGCAATGGGAATAAGAACTATTTTATGTGTGCTTTAAACACTCTGAATACTTCTTAAAAATTTTATTTATTTTTTGTTTATTACCTAACACACATTTATTTATTTAACTTCAATGAAATTTATAAAAAAGAAAACTACTCTTTTATTATCTCTTCTTTCAGCTCAAGTCTTCAGGTGTATTTTTAGCTTCTGTAGCTTCTGTGAAAACTACCTCTCTGTTGACTTTACTGTTCATAAATTAAGCCACCAACTAGGCCATCCATCTAGCCATCCGGCAGTCCACTCCTCCCACCCGCCGCACCTTAACCCCTCAAGGCTCAAAACTACATAGTCGCCTAGTTTTCGAGCTCGTTTCGTCCTGCCATTGTTGTTTCGTTCTATTCCCGGATAGACAAACGCTGCATACTGGCACATTGATGGAAAGGACGAAGGATTCAGCAGCAGCACCAGCAGCAGCGGACAAGCAGACATAAGTAACGGCAACTTGTCCATCAATTTGCTCAAGATTGATTGACATTGGCGTAATGCACACAATACACATTTCTCCCCCCCCTGTGGGAGGGCGTAGGTGGAGTGAATGGGCGTGGCAGTGGTAACAGTGGCATCAGCAGAAAAACAACAATGAGACACTGCTTAAAAAAAACCAAGTGACAGTCGAAGATTAATGTCTCTGGCTTCGGTCTTATTGCTTCGTTATAAATTTCATGTAATTCGTGTTTGCACTGCCGTTGCATTGAAAAGAATACACTGGACAATAAAATGGGGGATATATTATAGTATTAAAATAGATTTTTAATATTTTGAACTCAATTTTATATGCCAAGTTATAAATTTTTTAATACTGCAAGTTAAACTAAGCTAAAAGGTTGAGCTTAAATGAATTAATTTCGAATTTTATTCAAAGTACAAATGAAGCTTGTTTAGTTTCCATTTTGTGCTTTGTGTATAATGATTTTAATTTAAATGAAATACATTTGTCTAAACTCCTTTCCATTAAAATTCCCCTCTTGACAAAATGTCTGACATGCAGCTTATTTATCTTGAAAATGTGTACTTTCTCTGCTCTGTTATTTTAATGATTATTTTGTCTTCAATTAAAATGTTTGCCCACAAATTATTACAGAAAATTAACAAAAATTGCAAACTAACTAAACCCTGCGAAGTGTCAACTTTCATGTAACAATTGGCATTATCGAATTGGCCTGCAAGGAGAACAAGAATCTGGATAATTATTATTAAATTAAATACAAGAATTGTTAATGTGTAAAGTACTATAAACAAGTGTTGGTGTTTTATTCAATACAAAACGATGATGATTTACCTGGGCCGAATTAAATACAGATAGATGACTTAACGATTGGTTTATGCTTAATTATTGCGATTGTGATAGAAGGTTGGGACTATTTTATATGGGTTTTAGGACAGAGCTGCTCAGTCAAAGCACCTCAAGCGAACTACCTCTATGAGCAGCCCTGCTTAATGGAGGTCATGGCGAACAGGTAAAGTGTTATAAAGGCAAAGTTTCTTAAATCTAGTTATTAATTTGGTGGCTCTTAGTATTTGAACTTTGCAGCTAGGGGCAGGTGGGGCGATGTTCTTCGGATGATACCTCCTAGACCTCCGTGGATTTCTGCACCGAGGGAGTGGGCGAGGTGGCCAGCGGCGGCGATGGCAGGCCGCTGTCCTGTGTCAGCGGCGTTGGAGCTGTTCTCAGGGGCGTGGCCACTCCCTGGGGAGTTCCGCTGAAGTACTGCGTATTGCTGGGCAGCACTGGCACTCCTCCGAAGCGATTCTGGACCGCCGCCTGCTGCTGCGGGGTGTAGTTGATGGAACTGGCCCCGCTGGTGCGACTGTCTAGGCCGCTGAAGGTGGGACTATACTGCTGGCGATGCAGCTGATCGGCCTCCTCCGGCGACAGCGGCTGGTGGTAGCCCGCCGGGTGAATGGTGCCGCCATGGACATCTGCCTCATCGAAGTCATCGTCCTCATCCGGATGGTGGTTGGGATCGTCGTGCTCTCCTTGCTGATCCAGCTCCGTGCCGGAGGGAGAGCGCAGGGAGCGGCGACCCGACTGCTTCGGCTTCTCACCTGTTACGTGGGTTACGTTCGGATTAATGTAGGAAATGTCCTTGGCCAGCTTGGAGCTGTTTCTAATCTCACTACCTTCCGAGGAGGTCACGTCCTCATCGTTCTCATCCAGATCCCATTTCTTAGCTGGAAAATCAATTTGCGGTTTGCCTGGTAATGGTTCGTTCGTGCGATATACTTTGTCGTAGGACCTACTTTTCTTCAGCGTACTCGCATCCGTATCGCTATCATCGTCATAGTTCAGAGTTCGCAAATTCCTGGCGGAGCTGGCCCTCGATCGGGGCAGCATAGGCATCTGCCACTGTGGATCCTCCTTCAGTTGCTTCTGACGGTAGCGGTATACGCCGCAGACGATGCACAGCATCAGCGGGCAGATCACCAGGAAGATAATGCCAATTGCAATGAAAGCGACGCGACGCGTGTAGTACACCTCACCTGCGCAAGGGAAAGCGGAAGCGGAAGTGTGAGGTCAGCAAAGGGTCAGAGGAGGAAAAGCAAATGGAAATCAAGGACGGAAATTAAGGGATATTCTACTGATGACTGATTTGTGTATATTAATTAGAAAAAACTTTAAATTTTGCTTTTATATTAAACAGAAATTAAATGAATACTTTTGTTAAATAATTTCTAAGAGGGATAATTTTGGTAACAAATATATAACTTTCTTAATTAATAAATTTTCTCACTTAATTCAGTCAATCAGTAGGTAATCAATAATTAAGGCATGGCCTCTCTTTATACAAAATATTATTCATTTATTAATACTTACGCAGACACTCGGTATAACCATATTCGGGAACATTCCAAAGACCATTGGCGAGGCACTCTCTCCTTTGATCTCCTATCAAAATAAAGCCTTCATTGCACTCAAAGGACACCTTGGCTCCTGGCATAAAGTCAAAGCTCAGCTTGCGACCAAATCGAGGAGTTTGCAGCACACCGCAGGATATAACAGGTCTAAGGAGATAAAATATTAAAGATTAATAATTGGTCCCTAAGGAGAATATTTTAAAAGCAAGAAAAATATTGTCTTCAAAAATATTCAATTTAGTAAATGCTTTAAAAGTGTTTTATAAATTAAATCTATTTATTTTTTAGGTTTAGTTACTCACTTCGAATTCTCCGACTGCATGTTGACTATGGTATCATAATAATTCTTTGTGAAATGCGCCAAATCTCGATTGAGGGTCATTGCATAGTCGTACTGGCACTGCATACACTCTCCGCACAACTCCTCGGCTCTCTCCAGATCGTAAGTACGATTGCCAGGCAGGAAGTCCGCTGGATCGAGGACATAATTAGGCTGGAAGGTGGCATTTGCATAGTAGCTAGACATCCTGCCAAATTCGCGGGTGAAGAGGGCAGCTCCCACGCCAGGAACCTCGCGGTCCGTAAGCATCCATTTGAGGCCAAAGTTGGTGTGGATGCTGCGAAGGTCGTTCAGGTTCAAAGAGGCCACCTGGCCATTGGGTAGCATGAAGTCATCCAGCTTGTTAAAGCTCCAGTTGCCAAAGAGACCAGCCGTTTTGTTCTGAAGTAAAATATAAAATAAATTTAAATTTAAGAAAATTTGCCTCAGTAAAAGAATTAAAGATCTAAAAGCTGAAAACTCACTATAAACTTCCAGGGCAGGAAAACGCGACCAGTCATGTAGCCTTCATTCTCAACCACCTCCACGCCAATGCCCGCATCGAACTGCACCACCACCTGGGACTGATTGAGCAGGTAGGTGGGTGTATACACAGTGACTCCATCAAAGTGCTGGAACTTCAAGCTCTCGCGATCGAAGTACACCCGACGACCATCGGCCAGGACATCCAGGCGATAACGCCAGCGGGCGTGCAGAGGACGCAGACGCACCTCGATGGTGGTGGTGGTATTGCCTCGCATAGCCATCGCCGTCAGCTGTGTGGCCTTCACCTCGCCATAATAATTATTGGGCAGCTGCTGGAATCGTCCCTGGACCTCAAACCTGTTGCTCTCATCCACACTACGGGCCAAAACAAACTCTCCCAAGCCGTTGAAGGTGTACGCCTGTCCGTCAAAGGTCACAAAGTGAGGATCTCCAAAGACACCGGCAATACCAGGCGCCTGATAGGCCACACAATCCTGCGAGGGACGACGCTCGAAGCGATAGGTTTCGCAGCCAACGGCCTGTTCCTCTTGCCAGAAGCAGCAGGAGTAGAAGGGACGCATGTCATGGAACCACATGGACAGAGAGGGCACCTTGCTGGCCTCGTTCCAGGGCATCTTGCCCAAGTTGTGAACACGACGAGGACGGGAGCCCCACATCTGGTCATAGGTCAGCATCAAGAAGCCATAACGATCATAGCAGCACTGCTGTTCAGCTCCTTGGGCACTTAAGGAAATAAGAAAACACGAGAATTAATTTTAATAAACTAAAAACCATAATTATTCTTAGATACTTACACTGGCGTTCCACTGACCACACAATGGATGGCTCCGCGATGCCTTAGGCAGCTGGGATTCGAGTCCTTGTCGCACTCACGATCCGGCCGGAAGCGTCCTTTGTCCAGAACAGCCTGGTCAAGGGTGCAGGGGCACAGGGGCAAATCGGCGGCAAAGTTCCTGCAAAGCCAAGCGGCAACATGAATTTCAGCCCGCGCAAAGTCCCTTTATTGCAATCCTGCGCTAATTAGAAGGCAGGGTCCAGGTCCAGGCTATATGGCCGACTGTGCGTCCTATTTCCCCTTCGCGTTTGGTTGCTTTTAATTAGCGCAGCAAATGCAAATGCATATTTGTTGAGTCTTACCTGAGGAATCGGTCGCTGCGAATCCAATTATCGCAGAGAGCTCGCGGCCAGCGCTTTCCGTGCTGTCGCTCCCATTGCGGTGCCATATACCAGCCCAATGGTATTGGGCGGGACCACAGGATCCTGCAAGGGAAATTGAAAACGAAAATGGTGAAAATGCATTTGCGAAACTGTGAGCCAAAGATTCATTTCCATGGCTGACATTAATCATACGCCCCGGCAGCCATTCGTGCAGGTGGCACAATGACAGCTAATAAACAAGGACCAAGGACTCCTTGGCCGCCTTTTGACGAGCAACACGAATTCACCATTAGGCGTCGCCTAGTTAGCACCGCTCACTGCTGCCATGGTGATATTTTTCATTAAGTTTTCACAATTACCCGGCCATCAAATGGAAATTAAATGTTGAAACAATGCTAACAATTTATTTCAGAGCCCACCCACGGCCACTTTGGGCCCGGCTAACGACACCCAAAGGTGCCATAAACAAAAAAAAAAGAAGAAATGGTTTTATATTGCGTCTTTGGGGAGACACTAAGAGAAATCAGGGTAAGGGTTTTTGACCATTTTTTTAGAGAGTGAGAAATTATTAAATGAGATTTCTGCCTCTCAGCTTTTTAGAAATTTGGGATTTTAAAATCAAAATATTACCCGAAGATATAAAATATTTCAAGTTAAACCCTTTTATAAATATTCTAAAATATTTATTAAGATTCAATTAAATTGATATTTAATTTCAATCCATTTCTTCCACAAATAAATCTCTCTGCAAGCCTGATATTCCAAATGAACAGCACAAAAATCCCAAACCAAAATACAACTCGTATATCGGAGCAACACATTTTTATGGGTCGGAAGATGATTCGGGTTTAAGTGCTAAATAATTGCAGGGCGTGAACGGAAAGGCTTAAATGCAAAAGCTGGCGGACCAAAATACTGGCGATTACCACTGGCCATGGCCATTAAAAACACATTTCCATTATTGATTAGCTCCGAGAATGTCTCGCAATTACAGGCTGTCATAATAAGCAATCTTCGTTCCAGCCAGAGCAAATTGATTGAAGCTTGAGTGGATGACGATGATGATGATGATGATGGAATCTGGTGGCACATCCAAAGTGCATTTCAGCCCAGTCTCATTGTCATTGAAATTGCCCCAGCAAATTGAATAAAAACATGGGATAGACCATCCATTGGAGCGGCTGGCACTCGACACTGAGCTGACACATTGAGACAACCGAGAACCAATTAAAACATAATAACAATGGAATCTGGAAAGGGATTGGGGCCAGTGCAAATTCAGCCAACTGACTGAATAAATTATTTCCCATAAAGTTGGCTACATAAAATTAAAGGAAAAAGTTAAAGCAAGTTGAGTGTAATTAGAATGAGTACTTTTTCTAGTATTTCTTAGATTAGATTTCTTTTTGCTATTCAATTTTAAACAAAAAGCTGTTTTTATAGCGCAATTTAAAACCATTTCACTCATTGTTAACTGAAATAAAATTGTAATCAAAGAAAGGGATAAGGAAAATCTGCCAGCAGCAGAAAAAGTTATTTAACGTTGTAACAAATTCCTTCTTTCACTATTTTCACTCGATTCTTAACTTAAAATAATTGAAATTATTTATATTTCTACTCACGGACTAATAGAAAGGCCGGAATACTGCTCGGGCTGAGTGAGATTGATCTGAAGGAAGCCAAACTGCATGTCACGATTGATGTTGTTGCGGTTAATATAATTTGAAGGTGTGATCACATAGCTGCCCGTATTGGAATAGCTAGCCTCGATCACATCAATATATTCCAGCTGAGGCTCGATCTTGGTCTCACGATAACCCCACAGGGAGATCATCACATTGGCATTCAGGTTGGAGGTCATGTTGTAGCGATCCCAGGTGATGCGGATCTCGGCGGGATTCTTCTTGTGCACATCATCGGTAGCAAAGAAGATCTTCTCGGTGGCAGCGGCCGGAGTCTCCACAAAGTACTTGCCGCGCCACTTAAAACGCTGCGTGCCCACAGAGATTTGGAAACGGATATAGCCCTCGGCCTTTAGGTATGGCTGCACGCAAATCACGCGATTCCTATCCACATAGGTTCCCAGCACGGATTCCGTGTCGAAATGGCAGGTTACTCGAATGTTTGGATCGAAGCAGGGTCCGGTGATATTAACCACCTGACCGCCCAACATGTTGCCAGATTCGGGGGCAAATGTCAAAGGCAACAGGGCGGCATCTAATTAAATACAAATTATAATTATGGTATTTCTAATATCAAAATGGAAATGCTATTAAACCTACCGATATCCTTGTTGCAGGAGCCAATTAGAATCTGTTCGTCCACGCGGAATATGTGGCGACCTGGGAATCCGTTGGCCCATCCTCTGATGGCCAAATCCCTAATCACCATGTTCTGGCTGTATGGCTTGTACTCGTAGGCCTGAGTGCCGTTGCCTGCATTGAAACCGACCTGAAAATGGGGTTAAAGTTCACTCATCAGTGGATGGAAATGGCATGTGAAGGGAGGGGTCACTGGGAGCATTGCAATTATATACACATGCATGCGGATCTCTCTCACACATTTAATTAACTGCTCCCAAAGTTGGCAATTATGTTTCGGGGCTTAGGCAAAGTTTAAATTGTGCGTTTAATTACTGCAAGTGCCTGCAGGTTGAAGAGGACTCGACTCGCCAAATGGTTAGCAAACATAAAACGATTTATGCAAACGATAATTGTAATTATTACAAGTGGGTTTTGGAAAAGATATTTTGAGGAATTTAAGGAAAATATGGCTTGTGGAAATACTTGTAACTAATTAAGGACCTTTGTTACATGGCAGCTATGAATATTTGTCATAAACTTAATAATTATTCAAGCTTTAAAATTACTCACTCAACTATCTGTTTTTAGAAATCCCTTTTTTGCAGCCACAAAAACTTCACTTTCTCTTTACTAACTCTTTTTGATTGCCCAACGAATCACCTAAGCAAACAGGACAGAACATCCTGCAGAAACTACAACCCTTTCCCCTCACAATCAGTCGGCAAAAGTTTCCTACGAAGTCAACTGTTTAATTGAGTGCCAACCGACAGAATGGAAATAAACAAAAAAAAAAAGAAAGTAAAGGAAGTCCAAGGGCCACTTACAAATGCAGGAACACCGCCAGCTCCCTGGGTCGTATCTCCTCCGGCTTCGGTGTGGGAAAGCCAGTTGAGGATGGCATAGTTGAAGATAATATAGGTGTAGACCTCATCGGTGGCCAGGACCATTTGGAAGGTGTTTGTCTATGGGAAAATAATTTAAAATTTAATATTAACGTAAATCAAAAATTGTTATTTTTATAGATAAAATCAGATTGTTATTTAATTCGACAATAAATCACAGGCAATAAATCTTAAAAAAGCTTACCGTGAAGAGGGAGTTATCAATGCCACCGGCAAAGGACACGTTCTTCCAGGTGGCGATCACCACGTGCTTGGGAATGAAGGTATCGGCGCCAACGACGCCCTGTCGAATATCCCACATGGTGCGCTCACGCACCTCCACACCGAACCGGTCCGTGCGACCCATCAGATCACGTTCCACGCTGCAAGTAGGAATGGTTTTTGCGTCAGTTTCCGGCTCATGTGCGATGGGAAATTAAGGAGCAGGGAGCCAGGAGCCGAAGCCAGGAGTATATGCAAAGCGAATTTCGGTTGGCGTCTGGCTGGATGATAAATGGATTCGATGTTCGGCATATAAATCAGAACGCAGGCGGGGGCCAGAGATACTGATTTTTGCTCCTTCTCATTACGTTCCCGGCTAAGGCATATTTTCATAAACATTTTATTTATTTTACGCTCTCGTGAGCACTTTCAAGTGTGTTTCTCGGGGGGCGTTGAGGGATGAGGTGAGGGGGTATTCTGAATCCGTATCGACGGCCGACACATTGGCGACGCCACTGCGGCAACATGGCGTATGATTTATATGCTTTAATTATTCATTACGCATACGCCGCGAGCACCCCATTCAGCCGCCGGCTGAAGCACTTCAAACTGTTCCCATTCTCGCCGCCATAAATTGCTTTAAGCCAGTTTCGGTTAAATTACAGCCGAGCTCAATGGAAAATGCTTAGACAAGAGCCATTCTCCCCTGCCAGACAAATAAATCTTAAGCCGATTTACCGAAAGGCGGATTTTTTATTAACCTGCAGCAGCCTTTGATTTGGAGTTGGCCACATCGATCCAACTTAAGCGAGTTTTCATTGCCGGACAATTGCATTGGAATTGGAATTGGAACTGGGACCACACCGAGAGGTGGACAATTGTGGAGGGAATTGGCAAAAGCTTCCCTGGCCGGCATAAGAGGCTTAGCAAATGAAGCGTCCGGCTCAATATAAACATGTCCAGGTGCGTGTCGAGGAAGCGAACCAAAAACTGGACATTGGGTGGGGCATTTCGACAGAATTTGAAATTGAAATAAATAATGGAAATATTCAAATTGAATTTTAAATGAAAAGGAGTAAAGGATTTATGCCAAATTTAGTTTTAAATGAAACAATGCTGTTCGCTCTTTTTTTATAACATTCTATGACAGGTGTTTTTATGTCAAAAATTTATTGATAAAATTAACTATTGAAGAGGTATTTAGTTTAATAGCTGAGTAAGCAATGGAAGATCTAAATGGTTTACTAAGCATTTCATAAATTTCTTTAAATGTTTCAAAGATTAATAATATTATTTCAATATAAACGAAATTAATTCCAAGAGATACCACTTATTTTCAAAGAATTAAATCACTTTAAAATGAAATATTAAATGTTTGTAGAATTGCTCATTCGCTTAACTGAACTAAAACCTATTCAACTAAATTAAATTCCAGCTGAATGCAATAATTTACCTTTATTGCGTTTAATAAACAATCCAATAAAAGCCCTTGCCATAGAGTATTCCCTTGGGTAAACTAATTCCCAGGCGCTTTGACCAGGACATTCATTTGGAACTATAACAATTGGAAACGAAAAACTCGTTATGCTTCTACAGAATGTCTGTGTTTCTGGCAAACAAAGATGAATGTGTACCATTTTCTATTTGCATTTGACCGGTAACATTTTATTGATTTTGTCCTGGCATTTGTTCGTGCATCCACACACCCCCCACAACATCACCCCCACACAGAACAGAAAATGCAAACAAACATGAGCAGGAAAGGCAGTGAAGTGGAGGCCATTTACCGCTCCATCTCCCATCATACATATATTTATTAACACTTGAACAATTCCATAATAAATACTCATAATGCAGCCATAATGATCCGACACATACCCGTGTGTACATGCATTAAATTTTCAATATTTGAGGGCTCATAAATTATAACTGGCAGCAGCTGGCAATGGAAATAAATTACAAAATTACACTTTCCTTCCTGGCAAAGAGAGAGGCATAAAAAAATAAAGAGGAAAAAAGCGTTTGCTGGAAATGTGCAAAAACCGCATGCCAGGGCCAAAAGAAGAAGATAACCGCACACACAGTCGCACACTGGCATAGTTTATCATCTGCTTGCCCACAGCAAAAAACTTTAAAAGTCTGCAATTGACATTCGGTCTACAAAAAAAAAAAATACAAAAAAAAAAGAAATGAAAATTGTCACTCAGCCTAGAAATGCGCGCGCAGCAGCCAAAAACAGCCACAGACTCGACAACTTTTACGTGTAAGTAAGCCAAAAAGCCACACACATTTATACAAGCACTGAAAGGAAATTCTTTTTATAAATTTTACATTTTGGGATCAAATTTTTAGAATTTTAGAAGCTACTTTTAGAGATCTTTATGAAATCTTTTTGTAGATAATTCTCCTTGCTAATAATTTTAATTTCCTTTTGAAAGCTCCAGGTTTTTAAAAGAGTTAAAAGTTTAAAGCGAAGTTTAATCATTTCTAAATAATAAAAAATTAATTTAAATATATCCCCAAGTCCTTCACATTTTCTGAAACCATTTAAAAGCAATGTCTAGCATATAGTGAATATTTCCTTAGTTCTTTTTATTGCTTTTCCCCCTGTGCAGCCATAGAAAGAGTCACAAAAAAAAGTAATAGAAACTTGGAGGCTCACATATTTATATACGTAACCAAGTCGAGCTCCCATTTTTGCCCACCTCCGCCTCCTTTTTAGCCCCCTAAAGCCCCGACGCTTTCCACTTCTTGAACTGCGCCATTATGTACTTTATTGCATACATTCGGGCGCTGCCACAGTTTTGTCTGCATTTGTAGGTTAAAATGCCTTTTCGCCGCTTTTGCATGGCAGGCTTCGTTCGACCCGCGACCCGCTGCCTTCCTTATCCTTGCCTTATCCTCCTTTTTAGCCATGTCTCCGTCTCCGTCTCAGTCTCAGTCTTGGCCGTGTGGCCCAATTCCATCTCGGGTGTAAATGAAAGTGAAACAATGGCTGTACTTAAAGAAAATGGCGAAAATTGCATGTAAGCTGCAGAACCATCGCGCGGAAAGCGCTCGCTCTCTCTCTCTCTGCTTCGCAGAAGCGAAATGCAAACCGAGACTTGCAAATGGCCCCGCCAAGGACGAAGGGGCGGGAGGCGGCGCAGGTTCTTGTTATGATTGGCAAAAGGGAATAATGAAGCGGCATTATTATGGCGCCATGGTTATAAAGAATAAAGACTGTTGTTGCCAAAGAAACTTTTCGGTTAACTAAAAGGGAACACTTTTCACTGCTAAGCTTGTGTTTTTAGAGTGAATGTGTGAGTATGGGAAAGTGCTGGAATAACTAAAAGGCATACTGAAAACTGGGAAGTCCCTTTTACCATACGTTTTCAGAGATTTATTAAAATTATCACTTAATTGTTTGCAACTATTACATTACAATAAATCCCTCATAAATATTTTAATTAAAATATTTTTTATATAAATTATATCTCGAAGTAAAATTTTTTTTTTCAGGCAAAAATAATTAAATAAACCCCCAATCTGGAAAATTCTGCCCGCATTTTAATCCACAATTCCCTTTGACACCTTTGACCCTTTGTTTGCTCCTGCCAAAAAATGTTTTAATTGCGCAAAGGTTGGCCGGCAATTACGATTTCGTTTCCTGCTGCCCCCTTGCCAAACAACAATTTAAAGGCGCAACGCACATTAACACCAAATGAAAATCATACAAACATATAAATTGCTGACAAAGTTTGAAGCGCTTAACACATGTCAAAAAAAAAGGAAAAAGAGGAAAAAAACATTAACCGAAAAAAACCACTGGAAAACCCCGAACAAACGACACCCCACTCAGCATTAAGTTTTTATTCGCTAAACGTTTGCGTGTGTAATTAAACGTACGCTCATAATGAATTTAATGCTCAAAGTGGACGACGGCCAACGTGGCGTATGCGCGACGCCCAGCACTTTGAGCTAATCCAGCGCTGAGCACTAAGTGGGAGCGTGTAATTAAATTGATGCGAAATAATTATATGCAGGAGTTGTCGATCGAGGGGGGGGGGGGAGGTGTGTATGTGTGTGAGGAGGAAGAGGGAGGTAAGGGGTGATTTTCTGAGCGGAAAAAGGGGTGGGCAAAAATTTTACATCGCTCGCATTTCACAGTTCTCTGGCTCTGCCTGGCTTCTTTATCTTTTGCACCATGCAAAGTTATTTAAATTAAATTCCAGTCACAGCTCCAGTCGCTGCCCACACTCTGGCATAGCCGCACACAGGTGCAGTGAGGAAAAAAGTGTGTTATTTGAATTTATAAGCAAGATAAAAGTAAAAAGAAATGAATAGAAAGGGTTTTAATCAAGATTTATATGATTTATCTATATGATTAATTCTTCTATTACTTTTAAAATATTTTTAAATATATCTCAATAACTTTCTCTCAGTGTTCTCATCAAAGTTTGGCTGAGCATTTCCCCTTGATGGCGCTATGCCCGAGTCAAAGACAATTAAATGTCACTGGGTGACCATGGACTGACTCTGTGGGGCGAAGCGTTTTTTGCCATTGAACGAGTTATGCAAAGCAAGTTTGACATATTGTCGGACTGTGTTAAAAACTATAAAACTATAAAAATTGCATTGAAGAGTACACGCTTTTTTCCTGCTCCTTGTGCTCTGCACAGGATGTTAATTGCTCCGCTGTGGCAATTTATCAGCCAGGCCAACGCAAAGTGTTGACAACAATCTACATTCTCTGAAAAGGGAGAGGAAAAAATTGCGAAAAAAAACTGAATAGCAAAACATTTATCTTCCAATGCTTTAAAGCATTCATAAAGCTGTCCAATTGATTAAACCATTCAAGACCTTTTTGTGGCCTACTTTTTTATTTGCATTTTCTACGATTTCTCTCTGCAATTTCAGGACATCCCTCAACTGACTTGTCATTCTGTGTCACTCTGCTGTAATTTATGCTCTGTCTTTTAGTTTTTTCTTTCATTTTTCCTTGAAAGTCATGAAATTTGAGGCTACTGAAGCCATAATTTATGCTCCAAATAGCAAAATCCACCACAAAACTAAGGGTTAACCGTCAGCAAGCCAGTGATTTAAGATGGAACTTTCTGGCTTTAACTAATTAATGCATTTTTGAGTGCCTGGCTTTTTTTCTATGAGTCCGGGATTACAGAATTTGTAAAGGCTTTATTTTTTGATGCCGTTGGCAACCCACATAAATAGCCCACAAATAACTTTTAACCCTCCCCCGCTGGCATTCATTTGCATAATTAGCCATGGAATGGCAGCCAAAAAAACAACAGAAATAGGAAACAGAAAAAAAAAAAAGTCATCCTTGTATAAATTTAAACATTGTCCTCGGAAAGTGCAGGACCAACTGAATATAATTAGAGACAAATTGGATCACAGAGAGCTCTGCCCCCTTTTCCCAACTGCATCAGCATGGAAATTCCTGTGCAGGATTCACCGGTTGAAAGGCATTTTATGGCATTTTCCTGGCTGTGGGTCCTGAACAATGCAGCAGGACTATTGGACCATCAAATTTGCAATGAATGCACGCATCGACGGGAACATAATGGAGAAGGAAATCCACTGGCAGCAGATAGTGCCGCGGGAGCCGAAGGACATTATGAAGCAACAGAGAACAGGTAGCCGCCATGCAAATAATGCAGAAATACTGGGGCCATAAATGACAGTAACAAGCACCGAAACAATATACATGACAAACAATGCAGAAGGTTAACATTTTCTACTGACAAATATTTAAATACTCTTTTAAATAAATTTTATAAATATGAAAATAAATTTTGTTTAATCAAATAGAACGATTTTAGATTCACAGTGAGCAAAGATCATTTATTTAAAGTAACTATTTATACTTTAAGACTAAGTAAACATTTTTTAAACCAAATAAATTCCTTTTAAACTGAAACTTTTGGCTCTACCAAATTCTGCGCTTAATAAATCATACTCTTGAAACCCATATGCATAAATGCAGCCTGAAAATGGAGCAACCGGAAATGAACAGTGGAGTGTATACAAAGCACACACATGCCAGCAGCTAACTGGCTATTTTGTGTTAGTTTTCAGTTGCACGTAGAACGAATATATAAACGTATAAATACTTTTGCCAGGCGCGTGCTCGGTGCTGATTTTGAATATGCAAATGCCATGAGAAACAAGGCAAATAAATATGGTTAGCAAATAAATGCAAACGGGGGCAGTGGTTAGATAGAGATGTCATGAATGCCATGATGTTAGACTCACCGGAAGTAGACGCCGGGCGTGCGCTGGTCAATATCGGAGGGATAGATGCGACCAACACGGCACTTGCTGAAGAAGATGCCCATGAAGGAGGGATCCCGCTTGGCAGGCCAGTCCTTGATAGGGAAAACCAGGGGATATGTAAGATACTCGGGCGGATCTGAGAACTCCAAATAGCCGTTGAGGGAGAGCTGTTAAGAAGAGAAGAATTATAAGCAAACTTATAGACTTTGTGTGTCATTCAAAATAAAAACTTACCCTCGTGTAATTAAAGCGGAATCCGTAGAATGGCAGCTGGAAGTTCAGATTCTTGTGGAGCTGCGTCATCGAGGCATGAATATCAAACTGATAGTCACCGCGACCTCCGTACATGTCCTTGTCAAAGTACCAGTACATGAAGGTCTGTCGGAGCTCAGCAAGTCGGGCTGCGGTAATGGTATATCCTCCGGCCGCCGTCGAAGGAGTTGAGGGCGGTGCAACATTGTTGTTGGGATCTACGGAGAGAGAAAAAGAGGAGCCAAAGACAAATAGCTTAGTAAGGAGAACTCTGGCCTATCATTATAATTTCACGCCTAATCCCGGAAGATTACTTTTTCAATTCCACAATATTATCCAGCCAGCACTGCAGGGCTGCCGGCGGAGGCATAAAGTGAAAAGAAAACTTTGCACAGCTTCGTCGGTAGCTCTTTTGCATTTTCTGCATTTTCTGGCTGCAACTTGGCTACATCCCTGGCCGCTTTCACGTTCCGGGCACTTGGCCATTAAAGGTCACAGTTAATATTCATTTCTGTCCTGCCTTTCGTGCTCTCCTTTCCCTCCACCCGCTTCTAATTTCTTTTCACCGCTGCTGTTGCTGCTGCTGCCGCTGCTGGCCTTTTAAAGCAATTTAAGCTGATTAAGTGCAAAGCTGACGGTTCCCATTGGACACTCCTCCTGTAACATGAGCCCGGACAGTGGCAATGTCAGTGGATCCGCTTAAGAATATTGCTCCTGACTCTGACCAGAAACTTAAATTGCTGGCGAAGTTTTTGTGGAGGAGCTCTGTGCAAGGATTTCCAAATATTTCCAAACATCCCCTTGGAGAGAGCTGAGGTTGCACTCGGGGAATGGTAAAGGAAATGTAAAGTAATTTCCAAGGGAAATCGTTCTCTAATGCTCTTAAAGTTTTAGTTTACAGCATAATAACAGCAAATAAATTAAGGGAAATTATTAAGAAATACGTTTAAACATCTAAGAAATTTAATTGAAGAAATTGATTTTAGATTTAACTAAGAAATATATTATTTAAAACCAGGAACCATTTCATTTGGTATTTAAAAAGGCTTTCTTTAATGTCCTAAAAGATCTATTGTATCATTTAATAAACTCCAAATAAAAACATATAAAAATGACATAAATCATTTTATGAAATTAAAATAAATTGCTTAAGTAAATGTTATAAAAATCCTTGATTTTATTATCGAGTATTTATCATACTTTAAACCCTTATTTGCCATACATTTTCCTGTTTCATTTCGCTTTAATTTTCTGCTATTTAAACCTTAAGCTTTACTAATAACTCCCATCCATTAATTATGATATTCAATTAAGACCCTGTGGCACCTTTTTTCTCCCTTGTGCATAGTAATTTCGTCCTTCTATCGCAATTTGCATTGAATAACTGCAATTTGTAGTTGTATTCTGCATTTATAATTTCCATTTTCAACCCTTTTCACACTTCCCTGTCTCTCGTTTTGCTGTCCTCTCCTGTTCTGTTTTGCCATCTGTCAATTGCCGAGTGTATAGTGAATTATTGGCCATTAATTGCATTGATTTTGATTGTAATGAGCCAGCTAATGAAACGTCAACAGAGCGGAGCGAAAAGATTGGACCATAAAACCAGATCGACGGCATTTTTCTCGAACAACCCAGAGAACATCTGTCGCGTTTTTAAGCTATTTATGAATTAATGCCCCCGAAAAGGACGAGAGCGGATCGTAAATCGTACGCTAATCCTTTTTGTGAGTTACTCATAAAAGTGCGCGGATTAGCAGCGGAGCAGTTGCTGTCTTTTTCGTGAAAATTAGTGCGCGGAAAACACGCAAAATTCGCGTGTTCGGGTTGCGCTTTCCGGGAAATCTGGCCTCTTGCCATTTTCCTTTTTTATCTTTATGACTGGGCCCCAGCTCAGGTAGTTTTCCCCGAATCCAGCCCCAGGCGAGTCAAGTTGAGCCGCGGCAGCTGTTGGGATTTAGCTGGGACTCCAGGTAGGACAGGACTTGCTTTAAAAGCAGGTAGTCCCCAGGAGAAACAGTATATAAGTTCAGGTTTTTGGGTTACTTCATCACAGTCTGAAAACAGCATTCAACATGAGCATCAGCACATTCAACTTCCAGTTTTACAACTACAAACTGAATCCCGACTCTCCTGGCTTCGGCAGTGCCATGGCTTTGGGCTCTGGCACAAGCACTGGGTCTGGCTCTGGTTCCACCTCCCGCACCTCAACATCGAACTCCTTCATCAGCGAACTGGAAATGGACATTGATGAGGACATGTCCACGCCGGCGGTTACTTCCACGCCAAAACCGCGCTTCACCAGCCAACTGGCCCTGGAGCTGACCAAAAATCAGAATGGGGACGGCATTCCAGCGCTGCGACCCAAATTGCATACGGCACAAAAGCGCTGGTCCATGGAGTTGCGGGAAAAGGTTCTGGAAATGTCCAAACGGAATAATGCTTCCGATGTGGAGCAGGACAAACCGCAAGCCGCAGCCCAGCAGGAGGAAGTTCAACTGCAGCAGCATCAGCAACAACTGCAACATGAGCAACAACACTTGCAACAGGAAACTGCCGCAGCTGCTGTGGCAGCCCCCACTGTCAGCGACAAAATCAACTTCTTCAACAAACTGACCAACACCTTTGAGTCCTCCGGCAATACCAACTCCCAGCGAAATCGCTTCATATCTCTGTTGCGTTCAAGTCGTCCCCAGGTGGCCGCCACCACCGGTAGCAATAGCTCCCTGAACTCCCTTAGCTCTCAGGTGACCACCGCCCAAATGGTGCCACCGCCCAAGCCCAAACGTTTGGGGGCATCTGCTTCGATGCCCTCTCCATTTGCCACGCCCATGGGCGTGGGCAAGGGTGGCAGCCATCGCAAGTGCTCGCTGCGCCGCAAGCCATCGATGGACAAGTCACGGGCCACCATTTCGCGGCAAAACTCGAGCGCAACTGTGCGACCCCAGCATCACGCCATCATGGAGGACCTCAGTTTGGTGGTTCCTGTACGAATGCGCATCGCCGAGTACGAGCAACGCATCTCGATGAGTGCGTAAGGGATCAGGCAGCAAGGACCAAGGACCCCGAGGCGGTTTACAGTGCAAATTGTGCGTTCCCAAGGACAAGCCGAGAGCAAAATTCTAGTTTTAAGTTAGCCTAAGCTTTTAAAGACATTTCAAATATACAATATGAGAAGCAAAATTAAGGTTTTTTAATGGGAAAACAAATTTTGAGAGAAGGAAAGTAGAATAATTGGTATAAAATACAGCAAAATAGAAGTTACTGTACCCCAAATGAATCATATCCAAAATTTTAAGACCTTGATAGTATCTAAAATCTGATTTTTCAACAATTATTGCCAAAAATGTTCTCAAACAAATTCCAATCCTGATTCATCGCCGGATATACTAAAATTCCCCAACATTGACATAAAATCCACCTCAGCCCAACCCTTTTAATCACATAACCACAGACAAACAAAGACCTCTGACTAATATAGGAAAAAATCCAATTCCCTTACCGAATAGCCAATATTTCAGTGCTGGGCGAATGATAAAACGAGTTGCTTTTGCAATTGCCAACGGAGGTTGTAAACTGAATCACGCAAGTCCATGTACTCCAAATGCTCTCTTCTGTCCACAAAGATATGGGTTATATACAAGCATACACATATAGACCCCTGCACCACGCACTTGTTTTGTTTGCCGAGCAAAAGGTGGAGCAGAAAACAAGGGAATCGTTAGCTTTTTAATGCCTCAACCCGGGCATTATCTTATCACAACCAAACAGAAAGAGAGAGCGAGCGAGGAAAAACTGGGAAAAGAGAGCTTACAACACCTGCCCGAGTGGGTGAGTGGGGTGGGCCAGCGAACAGGTTATCGAGCAAATATTGGTAACTAAACCGAGCTGAAGCCAACTGAGCTTGCTGCCCTGATAAGATAGCCCATCCAGCGGGCAACACGGCGTATGAGTAATGGACTATGTTAACTGAATCAGCGCAGGGACACTGAATACTCACCCCAATTGTAGCCACTGTTGTCCACGTCGTACAGCTCGCCCATATAGTCATCGGGCATGATTAGGGCTCCCGACATTGCCTGTGGCTTCAAACCGGCCACGGTCAGGACATCATCCGTACCACGGCTGTCGACATGCACCACAGGTATCATCCTCTGGCCACCGATGACCACATTCTTGGCAGGCGTTTGGGTGGTGAGCACTGATGGTTTTGGGCTCGGGCTCGGATTCACCACTACCACCTTCTTGGGATCGGGTGTAGCCTTTGGTACCTCCACAAATTCAACCTGAGGCTTGGGTTTCGGCTGGGCCTTGGGCTGCTCCACCGGCACTGCATCCATAATCTGATCCTCAAACTCCAGTTTCTCATCGGAGAAGTTTTCGTTGGCCAGGACATAGGCCATAAAGCCGCAGGCCAGCGCACAAACCACAAACAGTTTGAAGCGCATTTTCACTCGCTTTCGTTAGCACTTATAGTAATTCGTAATTCGTTTTTTTTCGTTTCACTGCTAAAAGAAAAATTAAAGATATATTACAGGATTTTTTCTTCTTTTAATCTTTTAATTAAAACGATTTTCAGGATATTTCCCAGGAGTTATTCACAATTTTTCACTTTTATAGATGATAAGGGAGTGGCTCCTTCTTGAATCATAAATTATTTTGTAGATTTCCTAAACATTCATTTAGTTTTAGAATTTCCAGATTAAATATCTTTAGTTTTCACAATATTTCTTTGTTTTATCCCAGTTTTTCTTGATTTTCTTCAACAATTTTCACTTGATGACATCATCAGTTCGTAGACCAACGGCTTATCAGCTTTCTTCTTATCACTTTGTCACCAATTTCAGAATTTATTTCCCAATTACCAGGCAGAAAAACACGTTCGTTGCAGCGAGCCGCTCAGCTAAGACTAAAACTGAACTGATCGGGGCGTTGCCAAAACTCTGTTCACCTGTCGCCGTCTAGTCGATTGTGAAACGTTTTCTTATCGGCCAGATAAAGTTAACCATATCTAATCATTGGGCATCACGCACTGATAACGCATTCCTTGCGGCGTTTCCCTCGCTTTTGGTCTCTCTTTTTTTGGGCTCAGTGCTCTAGATTGTGCAAGTTGGCCAAAGTTACCAATTTATTTGTTTACTCCGGTATTCGGGATATACATATACATAGTAGGTGCTCTCTGTTGACTGTGGACACTCGGCGATTTTTGTGATTCATTTTCATTCCAGTTAATCATCAGCGTTTGTCATGACGCGGCCATTTTGTGGAAAATTGAATGGGCCGTATTGTATATATGGCGAGTATATATATCCATGTATTTCTACAGATTACACTTCCGCTATAATTATAGACAATGACCCATTACCGCCCATCATACGGCATTTCCGCTGCAGCTCAAGTTTTATGAATGGCGGGCGACGACGAAAGGCCTACGGATTGATTTCATTAGGCCATGAAAGTGTCATGGCCTTCATTAATGAAGAAATAAACAAGGGAACGAGTAAGAAATACGGGTAACCAGGGTAAAAGATAAAATAAATACATTTTCTGAGAGGAAAATTCAGGCGGGCTTGTAAAATCCTTATTCTGCCTAAAGGACTTTCTTAAAGCCAACTTTCTTTGGCCAACTTGTAAGCAAAGCAAATTTTATTTAAATATTATATTCCAGATTTTATTTTTGATAAGCTACGAATATATTTACGTTGAAATAATTTATTAATTTAATTTATTTGTATTACAGAAATATTTATGAGGTTAAAGTGGCAAGCATTTGTCGTCTTGCTTAGATTTTAATAAAAATGTTGTTTAGAAGGTTAATACCTAATGAAGAAGTTAAATAATATATCCATATAAAGCGTTAATGTTGTTTTTATTAAAGTTAAAACAAACATTATTGTTAAATAATCTCACTTGCCATTTATTCTTTTATCATTTATAATTAAATAGAAATATATTACAAGAACCTTTCACAATTAAATTCCTTTGAAATTTAAAAAGAAAATATTTATTCAACAAACTTTCACTGAAAATCCTTGCATATTTATAAGAGAAACTCGTCATTTAAGGTTTTCGAATTATTCTTTTTAATTTTATTATATTCATTATTCATTTAAATATATGATATATACTTCCCATTTGGTTTCAGTTATTTTAATTAAAATTAGGGAAACCACCACATACATTTTTAAACTCTTGAGTCATTCTACTTGAAGAATTCACCTCGTTCTTTTAATTCTCCGACAAAAAAACCACCATCAATTAGTGGCCAGCGAACCTGCTGCATTATCAGCTTTAGTAACTGATAAGAAACAATTTCGAAATACCAACTAGGGCCATGTTTTGGTGTCATTATCATTAGCTACATGTGTATAACAATATCAACTTAACAGAACCCACTGGCGAGCTGTTAATTAACAGGTATACCCTAAAGTAGGCCACGAAATATGAAAAAATCTGAAAGATACCAAAGAGTAACCTACAGATACATATATATTTAATTCAATCCCAATTCATACTCTCTTCGGCTCTCTTCCTGAGCTTATCAGCATTCGGAATACTTGAGGGGGTCCCGGACTCCAAACAAAATTATATAGATTTCAGTTCTGGGTCGAATCGCGACGGCAACAGTGATCGCGCGTGTATCCGCGTCTCTATTTTTATCAGGTGATCCGGCAGATTTCCGCACTATTCCCATTGATCAGCATGCTGCGTTACTTTGCGAGTTCCGAATTCCAAATTGCAAGACTGCCACGCCCACTCTCGCGATACTATCACAGCGAGAAGGGTGTTTGGGGATATAAACCAACACCAAAACGCGAATTTCAAGGTATTGCCAGGGGTTTCCAGTGCCTAATCCCAAAGTGTTGCCAAGACTTCAATTATAAAAAAAGGCCTCATCCGTCGAGATAACCATCGCATCGATAAGAAATGTGTACCAAGATCAAAAACAACTAAATGAGCAGTGGAAATGTACTCCAAAATCCACAGGAGTTTTCTTTGTGCTGTGTCTGTGGCTATGTTTTGTGTAGTGACCCCTTGACCCCTCCCTAATTTCCAAGCCGGCTGTTTATCACTGTTTTGCTGTGACCCAAGCAGCTGACCACCAACAAACGCCACAACAACTCCATGAAACACAACAATCCAAACAAAAGATCAAAAACAAATTGCTGCGGCTAAACTCAGAAACCAGAAGCAAAAGTCAAACTCAAATACGAACTCAATCCCGGGGCGTTTGTGACTTTAGCCTGCAGTTCGAACATGTTCGAGCCAACCTGTTGGATGTGTTTGTATCTTTATACCCTCTATAAGGAGGGGTATATATGAGATCCGTAAATATTATGAATATAAACAAAACAATAGGAAAACAATATTTATATTTTAAATATTTCAGGATATTCTGTAATAAAATAATAAAACAGATTGAAAAAGATTCGTTATTTATAAAATGAATTCTATATTAATTAAATATTATTATTCTGTTATTTTGTATTTTAATTGAACATTTTAATAAATCTTCGCCAATTACCTCCAGCTGAGAACCAACATATTTTTGGCACAGACACTTATACATATAGAAGATCAAAATCTATTTAAAAATATAAACTATTTCCAGTTAAAAAATTATGTCTTCCATTCGCATTATTATAATTATTACCAACTCATTGTTTATGCCCAAATCTTACCAAACTTTCAAAGAAATACAACTCCTACCAGCTAGTGGAATATTTTTTATGGCCTTAATGTTGCCTTGTTTCCTGTTACCTGGCCGTACTAATCTTTGGTTTTCAGCTTATCACATGTTCTCCCACCGACAAATCTGATAAACCTGAAATATATGGTGCAGTCCAGTGCTAAGAGTTTATATTTAGAGCCAAGATATTGCGTGAGACCCCCCATGGTCTGTTTAGGAAACTGCACTAATTAAGCAAAGACAGCCAGAAAGAGATATTCCGCACGAAAACTCACAATGGGGAGTCTGGCCAAAAGCTTGACAAAATATCAAAGTCCGGTGAACAATAGACCGAAAGACCGGGGACTCCTTTGTGCTCGTCCTGCATCCTCCGTTGCGTAGACAATTGAGGGCTTATCGACACCGTGGCCAGCAGTCCATTGAAAGCAGTGACACCAGTAGGTAGTCAGCCGGGAGCCTTTAACAGGCAGAGAGGAGCCTTCAAAGGCTTGAGCTTGGAACGGGCGCTATATGACATCAGCAACAGGAATTATTGCACTGAAAATTGTTAAAAGAAAATTACTATAATTTATTTTCTTTAATGATAATTTGGTTATAATTAATATAGATTTATAATTACCAAAATATATTTCCCAGCAAGCATAAAAATCTTCAAAAAACTTCAAACTGAATCACAAATCAAATTCAATTTCACTTTCACTTTATACAGTGAAAAATACTATTTTATTTCAACAAAATAATTATAAAATTAATACAATTAATCTATTAAACTATAACTTTCCCCTTAAACTATATAAATTTTCCTGAATGTATTCTGATTAAATTCACATGACAGCCCCGTGGGAGAATACAGGAGGCGGCCTCTGCTGTGCTCACCGACTTGTTTGTGTGGCGTCCCTTGCCTGCATCTCGGCGAGGACAAGCATTATCCTTTGGCAAAGGACGCGCCGCTGTGCTCTAATAATATTTACACGCCCAAGTTGAAATGTTGTCGCCGCAAATACAATTCATCATTCCTGTCCTGTCCAGGACGACCTTACACTTTAACATTAAATTGATTTATCACCGAAAATGTTGTCGAGAAATTGCATAAATTTTTGAGGAAACTCAATTTTAATGCGGGTCCAAACCTGGCAACAACCAAATGTTAATGCCAACCGGCAGCTGCTGGAGATTCTGTGACCCGTGGCCTGTCCAACGGATTTTCCAAGGGGAGGATGGGGGGGGTTTTTCTTTCGGTAATCGAGTGATATGCGTCATCGCATATAAATCCTCTAAGCAGGATAACACTTTAGCACGTAAACACCTAAGCAGCAAACGAGTTGTCAATGGCTCAACCAGAGAATGAAATGGTCGAAAAAAGAACCAATAAAAACAACCATTGCCATTTCTCATATGGAACAGAAATCGGGTATTTACTTTTCATAAACAAACATTGAATACTCTTTTTGGATATTTGGAAATATTTATCAATATTTAAGTGAAATAATTTGGCTGCATATTTTCTATTTATTTTGAATTTTAAATGTGGTTTGCTGTGAAAACTAAATTGATATAAAAATACATATCAATTTTCAGATTATTTATTTCTGCAGAAGGTCAGCAGTTCAGAATTAATAAAGAAATGCAAATTATCCATGAAAATCTATCAATTTCCCGTTGGTTATGAATCCATATCGATTGCCAAATGTTTGTGGGTCAAATACCATTCGAAAGTGCACATACCTCGCAGCTAGTCCATCAAAATGAAGCGGAGCGTAAAAAGCAAAGAATAAATATCATAAAAGTAAAAGGCCAATAAATTCAAAAGGCCGCACACTGTGGCAGAGGCAATAGCCATGGCCGTGGCAATGGGAGATGCACGTGAATCCTTTTTTAAATAATTTATAACGTGAGTCGAAATTTATATTGTTTACGCATGTGTTCGTTCCAGTGGCCGAGGATGTGCGGGCGTCGAGGAACTCGCAGGGCAATGTCTATCGTTTCGTGGAGGCCTTTCGCCAGCACGGACACAAATTGGCGACCGTAAATCCCATCAGCATCAGGGCGAGGTAGGCGGAGTCCTGGAGGGTCCTGCTGTGGACTGTGGACCCCCCAGAAATCATCCCGGCGAATGTCATATTTTATTCTCCCTTCTTTTTTCGTTGATAATGTCACCCAACCGTTGTCCTGGCTGCGTGTATTTGTCCTGTGAATTTTCGTGGGCGTGCTTTGGCCGGCCAGCAAGGAGGAGCTGCAGGAATTAAGTCCCGCATTTTATGGACTGCAGACACAGGACTCGGTGCGCACCGCTGGCCTCTTAAGTGGTCCGCAGGTGGCCCAGGACGTCGCCCAGCTGGAGCAGCTGCTCAAGGACATTTACTGCGGCCGCTCAGCCAGCGCCGAGTTCTCCTATGTTGAGGTAAGTGGCCCGCTCACAGGACACTTGAAAAAACGTTGAAGCACCTACGAGGAATTAGTATTTAAAGCAACTTTAGAGATTGGGAAATATATAATTAAAAAATTTAATATATATTTTTTAAATTATAAAAATTAAATTAAATCCTTATAATTTGATTTAATAACTGTTCTCTGAGTGCCTCTTACTACCATAAACATAGTACCTTGTTGATCCCGCTGCCTTATTTTCGCAGGACATCGAGGAGCGCGAATGGCTGGCCAGGAACTTCGAAACGCTGGACCAGCAGCAGCTGCAGAATGCCGAGCGCTGCGAAATCGCCGAGCTGTTAATTAAGTCGCAGGCCTGGGACAATTTCATGGCCCTCAAGTTTCCCACTGTCAAGCGGTACGGGGGCGAGGGCGCCGAGTCCATGCTGGCCTTCTTCTGGCAGCTGCTACGCGACAGCGTCCAAGGTGAGGACTTGAAAATATTTCATTTCCATTTCCCATTTCCCTCACATTCGCATTGAAAATTTGGTAATTTAAATTAACATGCAGGTCGGCTCCTTAGGTGTTTAGATAACTTTAGGGTAATTTGAAATATACTTGAAATAATCACAAGGGTGGCATAAACTTTGCTGGTGATTTGGAATCGTTAAAGAATGCTGTAATCAAACCTTAAGGTAATAAGGTTCAAGCTCTGCTTAGCATTATTTTAAGCATAAGTAGCTCTTTAGCATGTTTTCCCAGTGTAAAATTGATATAATTTATCCAGGAAAGGATTCCTGATTTTTCCTCCTTCAACGCGATTAGCATTCCATGAAATCGTGCACCCATTTCAAGCCGCCAAACTTTATCTCCTGTTTAAGTAATAGAGATGACAAAGCTTTGTTTGATTTTCGCCTCAGGAATCAGGGTGAATCGACTATCATTTCTCGTTGCCACACCTAAACAGGTGCCCCTTCTTGAGCTATCACATATCACGGCACGCTTACTTAACCCTAATCTGCTTTTTCCCCCAAAAAACTTTTCTCCCTTGCATGCAATTCCGATTAAAACAACGAAAACAATGGAAACATCCATGGAAATAACGGCGACAACGACAAAAATTGTCCAACGGAATGACAGCGAACATCGAGCACGTGGTCCTGGCGATGCCCCACCGAGGACGAACCCCGCTGCAGGCCGCCCTGCTCAACATGCGGCCGGCGAAAGTTTTCCGCAAACTCAGCGGCGCATCCGAGTTTCCCGAAGACATCGAGGCCATGTCCGACGTCATAAGTCATTTCCGTAAGTGAAACTTTTCCGGGCAAATTTCGTGGGCGATATATTTGGTGTTGTTAGCTTTATAGGGTACCTACAGGAAGGGATGATCATTATTTTGGGTACCTTGCTACGTGTCCTGAAGAATATTAGATAGTTTGTGTAATTTTTAATAAGATTATCTAAGAAGAATGAATTGATTTATCTTTTCCTCTTTTATCTGGAAAGTTACTCTTAGATTTTCAATAATTTCATTTAATATTCAAAAAAATAATCGAATTATTTATTAGTAAACTTAATATTTAAATAAAACCCTAACTAAAGGATAATTCCCTGTCGATCAAATCATTCAAAGCCCTCTCCTTGTGGGTGGCCATAATGGAGAATGAAAGTACTAGGTTTGCTAGCCTAAGCACACATGGCGTATGCTTAATTTAATCAAACCTAAACCGAATCGCACACAGATGTTTCCGAGCAGCTGCAGGTGCTGGGCAAGAGCCTGAACTTCAGCATGGTGCGCAATCCCTCGCATCTGGAGGTAAGCCGACACACACGCCAAACTTTGAAATTTGATTCCCGATTTTATCTTCCGGATCCTTTTTGTCCTCCGTTCGCTTCCTCACAGGCTGCCAATCCCGTGGCCATGGGCAAAACGCGTTCCAAGCAGCAGACGCGGGGCGAGGGCGCCTTTGGAGATAGCGACAGTCAGCCCTTTGGCCAACATGTACTCAACGTAATCCTGCATGGAGATGCTGCCTTTGCCGGACAGGGTATTAACCAGGAGTGCCTGAACATGGCCTATGTGCCGCACTTTGAGGTGGGCGGCAGCCTTCATTTGATTGTCAACAACCAGGTGGGATTCACCACGCCAGGAGATCGTGGACGATCCACGGCCTATACCTCTGACTTGGCCAAGTCCATCCAAGCGCCGGTCTTTCATGTGAACGGCGATGATCCTGAGGCCTTGGCCCGCATCACAAACCTGGCCTTCCGCTATCAGAGGGAGTTCCGCAAGGACATTTTCATTGATCTCAACTGCTTCCGTCGCTGGGGCCACAATGAGCTAGACGATCCCACTTTTACGAATCCTCTGGTCTATAAGATTGTCCATCAGAGGGAATCTGTGCCGGATTTGTATGCCAAGCACTTGGCCAAGGAGCAGGTTCTCTCTGAGTCTCAGGCCCAGGAAATGAAGGATAACTACATGAAGTACCTGGGCGAGGAGTTGGCCTTGGCTCCCACCTATCAGCCGCCGCCTTCGTATTTTGAGAAGCAGTGGAAGGATCTTCAACTGGCGCCCTCCAAGGAGCTGACCTACTGGGATACTGGCTTGGACTATTCGTTGTTGCACTACATAGGACAGCAAAGTGTGGCCTTCCCTGAGGATTTCGTGAGTTGTAATTTAAATAATGAAATAAATCATGAAGTTAACCCATCTCTCCTGAAGAACATCCATCCTCATCTGCTCAAAACCCATGTCACAGCTCGCCTAAAGAAGCTAGAGAATGGGGCCAAGATCGATTGGGCCACGGCTGAGGCTATGGCCATCGGAAGTCTGATGTATCAGGGCCACAATGTCCGCATCAGTGGTGAGGATGTGGGCAGAGGAACCTTCTCCCATCGCCATGCCATGCTGGTGGATCAGCAGTCCAACGAGATGTTTGTTCCACTCAACAGCATGGAGGGTGGTCATGGCGGCAAACTGGAACTGGCTCACAGTATCCTATCGGAGGAGGCAGTGCTGGGTTTCGAGTATGGCATGGCCATTGACAATCCCAATAATCTGATCATCTGGGAGGCACAATTCGGGGACTTTGCCAATGGAGCACAGATCATCATTGATACGTTTATTGTGTCCGGAGAGAGTGAGTAGAGATTAATTATGGAAAAAGCTAAACAATATACCCAAAAAATTAAATATTACATTGAAAAAATCTCATAGTAAGGAGATACTTTTTTAATTACTGCTTTAATTGAAAATTACTTGACTGCATTTCCCTTATTTCTCTTAGCCAAATGGATGGAGTCGAATGCCCTGGTAATGCTGCTTCCCCATGGCTACGATGGTGCTGCTTCGGAGCACAGTTCCTGTCGCATCGAGCGCTTCCTGCAACTGTGTGACTCCAAGGAGTCGGCGCCAGATGGCGATGCCGTCAACGTGCACATCGTTAACCCCACAACGCCCGCCCAGTACTATCATGTCTTGCGTCGCCAGCTGGCAAGAAATTTCCGGAAGCCCCTGGTAGTGGTGGCCCCAAAGACGCTGCTCCGTCTTCCAGCTGCAACGTCCACACATGAAGACTTCCAGCCGGGGACACTCTTCCACAATGTGTTAGGTGAGTAAAATCTTATATATTTATGGTGTTGATGCTTAGAGGAAATGGGAAAAGCATTTTGAAGTGGCAATTTATATAGAAATAATTTTATTTACTATTTATTTACGGTCTTTAAAAGAGGAGAAGTTATTTATATTTAATTCATTTCTTATTAAATTCTAAGAAGTACCGAGAAAGTCAAATTACTTCCTACTTTGGTTCATGTCAGTTATTTTGACACCTGCCAGGTCCTTTAACACTTGTCAGAGAAGTCTGGCAGTTAAACTGAATTATATAAATTATGTGAAAATGGAAAAGGATACAAGATTTAGAGAGGGTTTAAACTTTCAGGCATTATAAGCGATGTAAAAAAGACTAACTTTTTTATATGTATATTTGTTATATCTTACGGTGTTCCTAGAATAGACTCTTAAAAAACTGTAAAGTTAAATGTAAAATTTTAAAGCTACTTTGTTTCTTTTATTTAAGTTTCGTTTTCCTAATAAACTTACTCCCATTTCCCTGCAATAGGTGATACCACCGTAAAAGCAGAGCAGGTGAAAAAGGTCATCCTGTGCAGCGGCAAGCACTACTACAATCTGGCGGAGGAGCGCGAGAAGCGGCAGGCCTATGATACGGCCATCCTGCGCCTGGAATCCCTCTGTCCATTCCCCCTCCAGGAGCTAAAGGCCCAGTTGGCCCAGTATGGCAACGTGCAATGTGAGTTCATGTCGTAAACTTTGCCCACAAAGTTGGACAGTGCCGTTTTACTCCATCGTTACCCTTTACACGGAAAATAAAATTATCCATCAACTAAAACTATAACTTAAATGCCTAAACAACCTTTTTTTTATCTTCAACAATTCTTTATATTTTGTGTTTACATTTTTTATTGTAATTTTATTAATCCTTTTCATATATTTATATATTTTTTCCTGTGCAGCTTTTGTTTGGAGCCAGGAAGAGCATCGCAATATGGGCGCCTGGACTTTTGTGCGGCCACGTTTTGAAAATTTAATTGGCCAACAGGTAAAAAGTCTGCCACAGAAAGACCTCTAGACACTTTCCACTTACCCCAACCGCTTTTCCGCCATACTGATTTTCCGCTTTTCCCCCCAAAAACAGCTCCACTACTGCGGCCGCTGCGAGGCGCCCACACCCGCCACCGGAATCGGAAAAGTGCATAAACGGGAAGTTGATGAGATTGTTGCTGCCCCATTTGAACTTTAGTGCGCCGCCCACGTCTCCCCTTGCCCCTCCAGCCTGTCCATATATCACAAAGTACTTTAGCTCAATAAAACTGCCAAAAATATATATGTGTAAAACGTAAGAAAACTAGAGAGTCTAAGGGAGGTGGGTTCTTAATACCCTGGAAATACAATATATATTTAAGATAGATTTTTTCCTTGGTTGAAGATTAAAGATCTTTTAGTCTATTTCCTTTAAATAATACTTTGAACTTTTATAGCTCATTACTTAAATTGCTTAAATTCTCTTAATTCTCGAAGAATTTCTTCCCAAATTCAATTGAATTTAATAATTCCTATAAATTTCGAACTTATAAATCCCAAATAAGATCAAACTTAACCCCTATTTTATTATACTCTTCAACATCCTCAAAATTTCTTTATTTCTTAATGGAAAATTCCCCACATTGATTGTATATTGAACGCTTCTTAAATACTTCCCTTTGTGTGTTTTCCAAAATTCCCATTAAACTGAAAATACCCTCAGCAGGAAGGCCATCGAAAAGAAACGAAATAAAAGTAAGAGAGGAAAAGCGCTCGCCGCTTTACACACAATAATTTATCGTATGGAAAAGCCGTATACGAAGTGGAGGAAACTTTAAGCAAAAAGTTTTTAATTGTTTGTTACTGACCGGCCAGCTGCCTGGTCCGGCAATTGTGAACATAATTTGTTTGTAGCAAGTACTTTTCTGCCGGCCCAGCAGACCCATAAAAATCATAATGTCCCCCCTCAAAAAACAAAAAAAAAGTGAAAAAGAGAAAGTCAGAAGCAGAGGCGAACTTAACCTACCGTAAATATTTATTATATGTTTATGAAACATTTTACAGACTTTCATTTTGGAATTGTTTAAGCAGCGTTTAAGCAATGACCTAACTTATAAAAGAAGTACAGAAAATATTCGTGGGCTAAGTCAGATGTGGTTGCAAGATAGCTGGAGATTACATATGGTTCGAATCGAGGCCTAAAAAAATATACATACATGTCAGACAGAAAGGTGAGGCGAGTGTGCTGAAAAGTGGAGCGAGTGTTGGTGAGGATTACTACATATAAGGCGTTACCAAGGACCTAAAGATTGACGCTACATAGCGGAGTGGTGGCAGAAGGTATACGGAAGAGAAACAACTAACTGCGAAAGGAGTCAAAAGTGGCCAAAGTCTCATCATCAAGCTTAAACTCTAGACATCTGGCGACAGGACTTACACGACCTGCCTGCCATAGACCTGCTCTAGAATGCTATAAAAGTCGGTGGACGTCTTATATGCAAAGTGCAGAAGTCACATCCAGAAGACCATGGCCACGCACACCATGACCACCACAAAGGCGGCCTCCCGGCAATTGGCATTATCCCAGCCGCATTCCAAGTCGAATTTAAGGGCCTACAAAAGAGTTAAAAAATTAGAAACTAATTTTAAAATATTTTTTCCTATTCAAAATATACCTCCATTAGCTGTTGACCTCCTTTGTTTTCGCAGCGTGTCTCTCTTAGATCATCGTCATGATCATCGCAGTTATGGCGTCCGTACACCTGGCACGGTGAGTTCATGAAAGTGCGGAAGACAGTGTCGGTCCAGGTTTGCGAAGAGCAAATATATTGGCGCCTCTTACGCTGCCAGAACTCAACCCAGCTGAAAAGCGTAATCAGAAATAAATAAAGCACATAAAATATTGAATTATTCTTTACCCCAAATCACAATCACAGTTGAGATCCGTGTGAGACATCTTCAGATCCGTGAGGAACACACTATTGGGCAGATATGGCACAGCTCCTGTATTCGGGTTGGGGATCTTCTTCAGGTTGCGATTGTTATAACGGATATCCAGCGAAATATTGCGAACTCGCCCCATATACTTGAAGAAATTCGGTGGGAGGGCTTGCAGCGAGGTGTTGAACAATTGCATGTAGAGATAGGGAGAACGCATGCCCTAAAAAATGTATTAAAAATTATTATTAACAAAAGGAAAACCCTTAAATTGGACCCACCCTCAGGATACGTTCATGCAGATTACTAAACTGCGGACCACTGAACGTGATGTTGGTTAATTTTGAGGGCAAATGACCCTCCATTTCACGCTGAAGATCGGTGGGATTGCCCAGCCAGAGAGTCTGCATCTCCAGGGTGGGTCCAGAACCCTTCTTGATAATCCTTGTGAAAGGCTGCGGGGCTTCAATCCACAGCTGGCGGATATTATAGTGATGGCGCAGCAAATATGGAATATTAAAGTGCTCGATGTGAGAGTAAGCAGTGAGCTTCAGGGAACGCAGATGAGGCAACGAGTCCAGGCAGCCGTACTCGAAATAGTGAAGCCGGAAATTGGATATGTCCAGCATCTCGAGATCCTCGTTGACGCCATCAAAGCTGTTGTTATTCAGCGAGGTGATGGGATTGCCAGACAGCATCAGTCGTCTAATAAGAGAATTAATCAATTAATAAATATAAAATAAATATAAAATATCTTCTAGGCATACCTTAGATGTGGCAGAGATTGTGTCATCAGGGGCACATTGGTCAGGTCATTGTTGGAGAGGTCCAGCATGCGCAGATTGGACATATTGGTGGCCAACTCCTGGGGAATCGAGGGCAGTTCGTTGTAGCCCAAACGGAACTCACGCAAAAACTTTAGACGAATCTCGGGCACAGTGCTCAAGGACACATTCTCCAGGCCCAGCTTAATCAGCGAGTTCTCTAGACCCATAAACGATTTATCCATCACCTTGAGATCCCGATTATGGGAAAGATCCAACACAGCCAGCTTGGGCATGGTGGCAAACACGGCGTCTTCGATGCGCAGCAAGTAGTTGTAGGAGATGTCCAAGTAGCGAAGGGACTACAAAATATATGTTAATATTAATTAATTAATAAAAATACTTTAAAATAATGTTTAAACTCACTCTAAACTTGTTGGACAGATCCATGCTGTGAATGGTGGAGATAAAATTATTGGACAAATGCAACTCGCAAAGCGTCAGGGCAGCCAGGCTAGACAGCGACGAGGAGGGGATCTTCAAGAGCATGTTGTGCGACACATCCAATCTAAAACAAAACATAATTGTTGTTATTTTTTATAGAAAACATTTCTGGGATCTTTAACTCACTTCTCCATTCCCCCATTGTAGAAGAGATTGTCGGGCAGGCCACGCAGATGATTATGCGAAAAGTCAACGATTCGCAGACCTTGGACAGGCTTGAAGATATCCTGCGGTATATCGCTGAGATAGTTGTGGCCAAAGTACACCAGCTGCAGGTGCTTGGTGTTCTTGAATGCATCAAAGTCCAGCTCATGGATCCAATTGTAGCTGAGATCCAACCATTGCAAGTTAATCATATTGCCAAAGACATCGCGAGTGGTGTTCTACAAGGATTTAATATTTTAAAATTATGAAACTGTTCAAAAATAATAAATATAACTCACCATTAATGAATTATAACCCAAATGCAGATGAGTCAGTGAATTCTCAGCCGGACGGAAGTAGCCCGGATGAATAATGGATATGTTATTGTGGGAGAGATCCAAAATCTTAATGTTCGAGTGGTACATGCCGCCTGAAATAAGGATAAAAATATAAATTTATTATAATTGTTTTTCAATAACTCTGCAGATAATATTAATCATTATCATTACCATGTTCATTCCGTCCACTCCACGAGGAATTGTACATCAATTGCCTGATTTGATTGTGGCTCACATTCACATTAAGATTGGACAGCGTTCCCACTTGATCGAAGTAATCAAAATTAAAGTTGGGCAACTGATTGAAGGCCATGTCCAGAATCTCCAAATTTGGCAAGTTCTGGAAGGATTCTTCTGCCAAATTGCTGATTTTGTTGCCCCTCAAGCTCAAATATTCCAGCTCATCCAAGTTCATGAAGGCCCTGCGCTCGATCTTGTCAATCTTATTGTCATCCAAATGCAGTTTCCTTAATGCTTCCAGATCGAAGAATGTATATGTCGACATCGAAGTCAAGTGATTGAAGCGTAGCGAGATCTCCTCCAGCTTCGAGTGGATATCGCCTTGAAAGGTGCCCTTGGAAACCTGCTCAATGCGGTTGTCGTGTAGCTCCAGCAATCGCAGGTTTTTCAGAAAATGGAAGCTGGTGTCGCTCATGCTGCTAATATGATTGTTGCTAAAGTCCAGCTCTTGCAGCGAGGTCAAGTGCCTCAGGGCCTCCGCTGGCAGGGCGCTGCCCGAGTAGCCATGGGACATCTTAAGAGAGATCAGAGAGTGGCCAATCTAAAGGGCAGAGAAAATAATAAAAATATATTAAAATATGTCTGGGAATACTCATCGAAAATCCCTTTTACCTCATGGAAGGCATCATTCTCTATGCTGGATATTCCATTCTCGCTAAAATCCAATCTCTTTAGGCCCCTCACATGCTTAAACGCGTGCGACTGTATCCCCGAGAGACTGGCCCTGGTGATCTGCAGATCCTCTAGCTCCACGCCAAAGTCCTTAAAGTCCTCCGGTCCCAGAGAGGAGGAACCCATCCGCGAGATCGACAGCGAGCGCATATTCCGCATTCTGGTCATACTTTGATGTAAATAAATAGAAGAGTGGTAATGGGGTAAGGGGTGTGTGTGGGAAGCAGGATATTCTCTCAGTGCTGTGGGTGTCACTTACTTGCGCAGGGTCTGCAGATTGGTGGGATCATTCCGGTCCCCGCTGAGATCCAGTTTCAGGAGAGTATAGTGCATGGCATTGAAGGTTTCGGTGGGCTTCTGGATCTTGATCTTGTTGTCCCGCATGCTGATAACCCTGTAATAATACGCAGAATAATGGATAAAACATAAATACAACAAAATTATAAATTATAATTTAAAATTGCCCACCCTTTACAACTAAATTTATTTTTATTTATCTGATGATATTTTTTTTAGAGAGGAAAAAAAAACGGAAGTCTGCGCTCTAAAAACAAAAGACTTAGGCAACGAACTTGGCTGCGGAGTCAATTAATTGTTAAAAATCCAAAAAAAATGTTAGCCTTAAATTAGGTTTGCACGTTTTTTAAGGGGGAAAAAACCAACACATTAATGCATTAAAAATTTAATTTCGTTTATTTTTGGCCAAGATATGATTTTTCAAATCTACAATTTTCCATTTATATTTTCAAAACCTGGCTAGATCGATTCTCCCATTATTTCTGATCAAGAATATATAAGGTTTATGTGGTCGAATATGACTTCTTCCTGTGTTAAAACGTATTTAAAAAGATGGTTTGAAAGGGTCGTCAGACCGAAAAAGCCACCAGCGGACAAATTTGGAACTACGGCTTGTGGGCGAGGGGGGAGAGAGCGCGCGCAATACATCGCGCTCTCTGTTTTGTTTTGATTATTGCTTACACACGCATACATATGTGTTAGTTGGTTTCATGTTCTATGTGTGTGTGCGCCATGGCGGCACACCTATGTGTGGTTTGTTTTGATTATTGCTTACACACGCATACATATGTGTTAGTTGGTTTTGTGTTGTATGTATGTGTGGCGGCCATCATTAGAGGTGATAAAACCGCGATATTAATCGCAGCTTAAAACAAGTGACAGGCTAGTAATAATGCCCGCCAAACCATAACTTTTTTAAATTATGACTTTTAAATCCGTTTTAACACGAGAAGGTGTCTTTTTCCACCAAATAAACCCCATATATTCTTGATCAGAATTAATAGGAGAATCGATCTAGCCATGTTTTGAAAATTGGTTGAAAACTGACAAAGTTATAATTTTTTTTCGTAGATTTTTCCGAGAGTATATAGAAGCCTAACTGCAAAGTTTCATTCAGATAAGCTTTAAGACTGAGGGACTAGTTTGCGTAGAAACGGACAGACGGGCAGACGGACAGACGGACAGACGGACAGAAGGACAGACGGACAGACGGACATGGCTAGATCGACTCGACTGTTGATCCTGATCAAGAATATATATACTTTATAGGGTCGGAGATGCCTCCTTCACTGCGTTGCAAACTTTTGACTGGAACTAATATACCCTGCAAGGGTATAAAAAGAAACTTTCATATTTTTAAAGTTTTTCTTTACGTTTTTCACCCTTTTTCTTCTTCAATCTCACATAACAAACTAAAAAACTTTGCAAACTTGTATTGATTTATTGTTTTTTGCATTTTTTATGTTTAAGCTTTTCCTTCAGTGCCATTTGTTTTTTGCACAACTGCCTGGTTGCGCGGCTTTTCCCTCCTCCGCGAGTTCTTTAAAATCGGGTCATACTCTTAGCCCACATACAGCACGGAGGGAACGGAGTGAAGCCCCTAGAAAATCCGATTAGGCTGCCGAGTGTGTGCCGTGTGTGTGTGAGGGAACCGGGGTAGCAACATGGGATACAAAGGTGTTTTTGGCTCACCTCAAGACATCGAAATTGTTGAAGAGCTTGTGGTGCAGCTTGGTGAGATTGTTTCCAGACAGGTCGAGGATCTGCAGGCTGTTCACCAGGCTGTCAAAGGCCTGAATCGATATATTGGTCAGGCCGCAGTATCGCATGTATATCTCCCTGATCCGAGCGGGCTTAAAGGCATCTTCCTGCGAAATAAATAAAATTTATAATAAATAATATATAAAGCTCTAAAAACATTATTTAATAAAGTAAAATGGTAAAATATATTACATACCCTCAATGTGTGAATGGGATTTCCATCAAAGAAGGTCCTGTTCACGGTGTCAAAGTACTTAAACGAGTTGGGCGGCAGCACCTCGATGTGATTGTATTCCAAGTGCAAATTATCCAGATTCAGCTTGGTGCTGGCCTTGATGTCATAGGTCTCGTTGCCACTGAGCGACCAGATCACGTTGTGGGAGATATCCAAAGTCCGCAGGCTCTTCAGCGGCCCCAAAGCATCATAGGGAATCTCCGAGAGAATGTTATCCGTCAGCAGGAGGCGAGTCAAACGTGGCATACCATCCACAAACACATTCGGATCGATCTCGAAGAGATTGTTGCCACTCAGGTCTAGGGTTTCCAGGATCAGCAGCCCCGAGAAGCTGTGCGGTGACAGCTGCGAGATGCAGTTCTCGCGCAAAATCAACGTCTGCAGCGAGTCCTCCAGCCCGCGGAACGAGTCGTGATGGATGTGCGTTATGTGATTGTAGCCCAGGTCCAGGTGGCGCAGCTTCTTTAGGTGCCGCCATGATTTCGAGGGCATCTCCACCAGATCATTCTGCGGCAGGATCAATTCCCACAGCGACCGCTCCAACCCAATGAAGGCGTCTTCCGGTATTTCGGTGAGGTAATTGCCGGAGATTTGCAGCCGATACAAGCCTGTTGATTGCAGGAAGTACGGCTCAATCTCTCGCAGACCCGTATTCTCCATGTGCAGCATGAAAACCTGAACCCAATTAAGAGTATTAAATACGAACATATTAGGAGTTATATAATTAATTAAGATTTAAAGGGGTTTTGCTTGGAAAAATAAAAAATTAAATTAATAAATTTACAAACTTCTCAAAACAAAATTTGAAATCAATTAAATAGAATGCAATTTATTATTTTTATCAAAACTCACTCACCTTTGATTGGTTCACCATACGTGGCAGTGCGGGAAACGGAACGTTTTTGCAGTGCACAATCCCCAGATCCGTTGAGGATTTGGAGCAGGTGCACATCACATTGTAGGTGCAGGGCGGGTAATGCGTCTCCTCCATTTCACGATCGAACATCGAGGCGCGGGCCAGCGACATCCAGATCATGATCATAAGGGTTATTGTCAGGAAGGCATAGCCAAACTTAAAGAAGAACTCGAGGCCCTAATAGGAAGATAAATTAAAGTAGGAGATCGTCTTTGGAAATTATCTTTATATTATCTGATCCTATATTTTTAGAAATTATAGCATTTTAGAAAAATTATTAAAAGTTTTCTTGTTCATTTTTAATATTTTTATTAGCTGAACCTTTAAATTTATGGCACGTAGGTTAATTATTTGCAATTTATTGAATTATGCAAGCTATTTACTTCAAGTCTTGGGTACTTAAAAAATGTTAATCTTTAAACTTTAATTGGAAAAAATGTTAATACAAATATTATACAAGTTTACGATATCAAATATCAATAAAAATAAATTTGTACTTGCTTCCATTTATAATTTTAAATCTAGACTGAAAAAGCCTCAATGGAAGGCACTGAAACTTGACCTCTCAAGCGATTTAAAACTTTATCTTTTCCTTAATCTCTTCTAGGAAGTAAGTGACAAAACACCTCGACAAAAGGATAAAAACTTAATTATCCTTGGTAAAGGCTTAGGAACGATTTAAGTCCAAAGGGGGTATCTCTTGTTTCATAAGAATTAACTCCAATCCGTCTTCTCTAGGGCTTCGCTAAGCCGCAAGAGTTGAGCACTTCAAGTGCTACATGCACAGCCTATCGAGTGTCCTTTTTATTGCAAGAAAACTTGATTTGATTATGCAGGATGCGAAACCATTCTGTTGGCTAATTAATACACACCATTTTGTGGTTAATTGGATTAGGCACTCGCGATAATTGGCATTTAAAATTAACTTAATTGAATTTAACTGCCACACAGTGTCCACTACTGTCCACAGATCAAGTTGATTTTTGCAGCTCCTGTGCAGGACACTCGCGAAATAATCCTGGCGGCTCCTTGTCTTAAACGGTTAAACGGAAGTTCGACAGAGGAGCAGGGCTAGCAAGGAAAAAACACGTCCGAACCGCAGCGCGTTCCACGCACGTCTGACAAAATGCAAATCAATCGGCAACGGGGCCCAGTATCGCCCGTCTTGGCCAAGTGGCGCATTCGGCTAATTGGATTGTAACATATTGTAAATTGTTGACGGCGCCGAGACGCCTTCGCCACTCTTTACCCCAATATCCATTGGGCACACACACACACACACACACACACACACACGGTCTCTCGCTCGCCTCATTTTGCAACATTACTGAGCTTGCTATTGGCCAAAATGCTCGCGGATCTGGCCTTTGTTTAGAATATGGCCAGCAAGAACATGGCGATAAAAGTGCGAGCAGGGCGGAAGCGGATTTCGGTCGGGTTTTTGTCTAGATTTTCGCCCCAATGCAACGGCAGCAGCAGCCTCTGGGTCGGCTTAAAACTTGTACGAATTCGTTTAACATGATTTCGGTGTGCGCTGCTGGGTTTTTTGGGGGTTCGCCTGAATAGCGCCGATAGCATTGCAAATGGCGTGAAAAGCATCATGTAAAACAAGCCCAAACAATTGCATGAAAACGTAAAAAAGGTTATAGATTAATAATAAAAAGGACAATATATTAATTTGAATTGAAATTCGCCGCATGCTTCGGTGTTAACATCTAACAATAAAAGTAAATATAAATTTAAAATACACACAACATCCTTTCTCTATGAAAAAGAGTGCAAATAAATATAAAAAATTAACGTAAGCACTGAAGTGTACTAATCTTGTGATACACCCAGGAATGATAGGTTCGCTCCTTGACAAGCTTTTTGTCTGGAATCAAAATAAAATACATATTAGAATTAGAATTAAATTATTTGCTTATATTCATGCTCACCATCGCTTTGAAAGCACTCGACCAGATTTGGTGGACAAATGTTGTCAGAGTTGTAATAAAAAGTGGTCTTTAATTCGCGAAATTTGTTAAACGATCGCATGGTAATGTGACGCGAGTAAGGCTCCTTGTCAGCCAGATGGGAGCTGACACAATGAGCAGAGAGGCTAATGTCCATAACATCACTAAGATGGTCATCGATGACTTCCAGCAGGCGAGGGGTTTTCTTTAGCAGCTTGGAGCAGATATCGCTATAAGCTGGAAATACAAAACATTTAATATTTAATTTAAAATAGTTAAAATTTTCTAAATCAAGTATACCATTGGGCAAATTGAGGTGTACTTGTATCATTAACAAATGCTCCAAAGTACAGTGGATTTGAAACAACTTGGAGACCCGCTCCATGCTCTCCTGCTCGCAAAAATGACTGTTCTTAAATCCCGCCTCGTCGTCGTCCATGCTGGAATACTTTGCATTCTTCAACTTGTCGGCACCATTGTGATGCAGCAACGTCTTTCGAATTCCACCCGCTCCGGGCGTGGGATCTCCCCTAACCGCGTTATGCAAGGATTTTCGCAGCTGGGGCAGATTCTGCGGTGAGTCATCATCATCATTTGCCGCCGCCGCCGCCACCTCGCTTGTGTGCTTAAGCAGGTTGGTGCTGCACATCTTGCTCTCGGTGTAAATGAATTCGTAGTCCTTATAAACCTTCTCTAGGCCAATCTCCAGGAGAAGTTCCAATGGCTCGGCGCCACTGAGACAAGGCATGGCTAAACGACGATTGGCCAGCTCTCTTATGATCTCGGCCAGGCGATTCTTGTTGGTCGGAGTATTCTAATGGGTACATTTTATTAGGCAAATGCTGAAAAGGATAACTTTTTTGTGAATTTACCACAATATTACAGCGGGCGGCGCATTGAAAGAGCATATTGAAGGCCATTTTGAGGTCCTTATAGGAGTCGCAACCTGGAAAACAATAACAAAGGTTAAAAATCTAAGGAAATTCGAAGAAGAACTTAAAAAACATTTCGCAAATTATGGAAAAAGCTCAAAAATACGATATAAAATGTATCTTACACTTGAGCAGCTCCCACAGCTTGTCGGTGAGGTCAGTGATCGTACGGATCTTGGCCCGATGCACCACATCCTCGATGTCGCACTGCCCGCCAAGTCCGTGGCTGGGCAGATCCGTAAAATCCGATACATCCGTCATGGTCTTGTTAATAGCCTCGCGCAACTCGTCCATATCGATGCCGATGCCACAACGGTACTTGGGATCCCGGGCAATACCCTGCTGCACATCCCGGTGGTAGTTGACGATATCCTCGCGTATGTATACCAGAATGCGTAGCTGGTTCATAAAGTCCTGGGTGAGGGGACTGCAGTCACCCACCCGGAATGTGTTGTTCAGAGCCATCTCGCAGTCGTGCAGGTCTATCAAGAGCGGAAGAGGGGCGTTGGTGGAAAAGGAACAGCGCAGCATCATGTTGGAGTTCACCATGTAGACGTTTTCGATGACAGTTTCGGCTGGATGACCACCTGTAGAGAAATGTTGCCGCACCAGGGACTCCGAGGTCACCGTGTAGGCTGGCACCACGCCCTGATAGCTGATTACTCCCCGCGAGAAATGCGACTTATCGAACTCGTACTGAAGCAGCTGCGTTTGGCACAAGTCTTGGGCGTCGCACAGGAACCACACGGAACCCAGTCCCTCGGTCTGCTGGAAGGATTCCCGACACATAATGGCCCTCGCCTTGTCTGCCGGCACTCCTCGGTGGAACTCTTCTTCAAGCTTCCAGGGATTCTTGTCCTCCAATTGCAGATCCAGCGACTGATCCCCAATGGCTTCCACTTCACAGTCATCCTTGAGTGGACTTCCCGTAAGATCCAGCTCGGATGTGCCCTCTGATTTACGCTCCCGCTTGACAGGCGTAGTCCGAATCCTGGACGCAGCGGCACCACTGCGTTCCTCTCTAAACAGCAGCGCTATCTTTTTTCCCGCCTCCGCGGCTCCGGCTATGCTGACCAAATAGGTGGGCGGTGGACCATAGGTGATGGTGTATGCCTCGCCGTATCGGCGCATCAGCTCCGCGTACACATTCGCCAGATTCGTAGACATTTTATTAAGCCCGTAATTAAAATTATTAAACAAAAGAAAAGCGGCAAGTGTTTAAAAGCGAAGCCAGCCAACGATAGTTTTAATCGGCATCGATTGGTCATAACCATCGATACGCCTGGCTTGTTTTGAAAACATTAAAAGGCAGATATCGATAGTTCTGCAATCGAATTGGGCCGCACGTGTTGATACTGTTTTCTAAATTTACAAATCTAGATTTTACCTAATTTAAGAATGTCAGACTTTGAATCGGAGGACAGCGGCTCCGGCTACGATTCGGGGGATAACTCCGATGCGGAGGTGAGTAATTAAACTTGGACATAAACCCGGGAAACACTAAAATTTTATTTATAATGTGCAGCTGCAAGCGGCCTTTGAGCGTGGTGATTTAAAGCCAGGCCTGAATGTGGAGTTTAACGGCAAGCAGCGAGAAAGAATAAATGATGTGGTAAGTATACACTCAAAACCTGTGATCCCTCAATAAAAATTCCGTTTGCAGACTAAACTCCTGGCCAAAACAGAGGCCATTCGGTTGCAGCTTCCCTGGCAGGAGCGTCTGGACATGGTCAACACATTGGCTCCCCTGGCCCCCGAGCTGGCGATTCAGCTGGAGAAGCACGAACAGAAGCGCGCCAATCTGTTCAAGGGCAACCACAAGCTACCCTATATTCGACCAGAAGAAGATCCCGTCCTAAACGACTTCAAGCGGGAAATGCTGTTCCACCGACAGGCCCAAACTGCTGTGCTCGAGGGCATTCCCCGCCTGCATGAACTGGGCATCAAGACCCGTCGCCCCGATGACTACTTCGCCGAAATGGCCAAGTCCGACGAACACATGCAGAAGGTGCGCGCCAATCTGATGGCCAAGCAGCAGGGACAGGCCAAATCCGAGCGAATCAAGCAGATCCGCGAGCAGCGCAAGATGGGCAAGATGCTGGCCAAGCAGACCAAGGTGCAGCGCGAGGCCGAGAAGAAGGAGATGCTCGACAAGCTGAAAAAGTTCCGCAAGGGCAAGCTGAAGAACCTGGATTTCTTGGAGGATGCCAAGGCATTGGAGTCCAAACAGAAGCAGTCGGCCGACAATCGGAAAAAGCGCAACAAGAAGTTCGGCTTTGGAGGCAAGAAGAAGGGTATGAAGCGGAACACCAAGTCTTCATCGGCTGGATTGGATGGCGAGAAGGGTTCGTCGCGTCGTCAACGAGGAGTCAAAGCGGGAGCTTCGGTCAACAAGCGGATGGGCAAGTCGCGGCGCATCAAGGCCAAGGGCAGAAAGTGATCCGATCCGTCAGAGGATTGTGGCTTTATAATTAGGTGACAAACGTTAACTTTAGTTTTACAATGCCCCCCGCTTATAGATTTTTTAGAACGATAAATACATACATGAAAAAATGTAACTTTCCAGTTTTTATATTGACTTTTATTTTGCTTATAATTTACATCCATCTAACTTAGCTTATACTAAGTCTAACTTACATTTATTGCTATTTAGACTCCTTGTTCTTTTTCTTCTTTTTGGGTTTGACGGGGACTTCGGTTTCCTCCACAGTATCCTCCGATTTTCGTTTCTTTTTAGACTTGACAGGCTCAACTTCCTCCTCGTCTGATTTATTTACAGTATTTACAGATTCTTCCTCAGATATTTTCTCAGCTTTGTTCTTTTTCTTCTTTTTGGATTTCACGAGCTGCTCCTCTGTTGGCACTTCTATACCTTCAAGGGAGACTTCCTCCACCAACTTTTCTGCTTTATCCTTTTTCTTCTTTTTTGACTTTGAAGGCGCCTCCTCTATGGACTCCAAACTGTTTTCTACTTCTAGAAATGGCTCTTCTTTATTCAAGTCCTTCCGTTTCGTGTGTTTCTTTTTTGACGCTTGCTCCTCCGCAGCTTTCAGTTTACTCTGCATCTTCTCCAGCAACTCCTGCTCCTGCTGCTCCAAGCGGGCAATTTTTCCACTCAGCTTGAGACCGTGTCGGGCTCCCTTGTGCGCTGTGCGTCCGCCGCAGGCCTTGAACAGCTCCTCGTCCGTCAGCACGCTCACCTTGGTCACTGCAATGTCCTCCACCCGTATACGCTCGGTGTTCTCCACCTCACCGCCACCTTGGGTGAGCAGAGCCGTTTGCAGGAAGTTGTCGTAGGTGGATTTTCCATCGCTGGCGTGCTGCTCCTTTGCTTTCTTCAGCTTGCGGGCGGAGAACGCCTTGGTGGATATCTCTACGGCATCCTCGCCCTCCTTGCGGCCGGTTGTGATCTTGCCATTCTGCTGCACCTGGACATCTACGTTGCTGGCCGCCTCGTTGAAACAGCGCTCCCACCAGTGGTCATTGAATTCCTGGGCTCGATCCACTCCCAAGCCAGCGTTGTCGAACTTCAAGCTGGCCTTCAGGGGAGCAGCAATGCCGGTGTTGTTCTTGCCCAATCCCTCGCCCTCCTTCCAGCCATATTTGCTAAGTATTTTCTTAGCAAAATCCATGCCAAAATCGTAAAAACAAAGATTTTTCAAAACGTAAACACACGTGTGATGTGTTTTAACAGAGAATTAACAGTAACATTTTGTTGCTTATGGAATCTTTAACAGAACACAAATTCTTATCGAGAACCCACTCCACACAGGGTGCTTCATGCTGAAAAACAGAGTTGCATTTGGGCGCACAAAATTGATTTTTTTAAATATATGTAACCTTAGATAAGATAAGACTTTTGCAAATTGACATTCCCAAAAAGCAATTAAAAATAAAAACAATTTCCGCTTCCTTTACACATTCATTATTCCTTTATTTCACTATTCAGCTCCGCTCGTTTGCTTAACTTTTTTCGTACATAATCATGATAAATATTAAGTGGCAATAAAAAATCAACTGCTTGTACATTAAGGAAAATGATTTTTTCTTTCAATACAAAAAAGAGAAATACTCAAAACAAAGGGTTTTTTCTCAGTACACGCCACATAAAATCGATAAAGTTTTGCAGAACCATACATAACGCGCGCTCAGTCCACAACACACATTCCGCCGGATTTATGTCCACGCAAGTCACTCGGCTTCAAATCCCATAGATGTTCGATGGGCGTAGAGTTCGCTCACGTCTGATGCCTGCCGCTGGATATTTGTTTGATGTCCAAGAACTTCGGGGGGAGAGAGAGAGCCTTGGTCCGCGGACGCGTACGATCCCTCGCCGAATTTTCAGCCAGTGGTGCGTTGCGTTGTGTGTGTGGACTCCATCCGTGGCTGTGGCTGGGACTGAAGGTGAGCTAACTTCAATTAAAATCTAATTTTAATCTTCCGTTCGTTACAATCGCAATGATGAATGTGCCAAGGTCGCTGTCGTCTATCCAATTTCCTTCCTCCTCGCGTTGTTCAACTTAAAGTATGTGTTTTGGGCTTGATCTCTTCTCCTCGTCTTCTAAAGCGACTACTACTTCGTTCTCGGATGTTTTTTAAAAACAAAATTACATATATTATGTGGTTGTTGGTATTTATAATTAGATAGTGGTACAGGATGTTCTTGTTTGCTATCAATTATTCAATCATTTTTATCAATAATAATCGAAAAACGAACATTGGTGTTGTTTGTTCTGGTTGTTGAAGTGTTGTTGGTTGTTGGTTACTACTATTCATTCGCTCTGCCACCGCTGGGATGCGGATGCGGCTGCACGCCCGCCAGATCTGACAAATCGATTGACAGACGACAGGACACACATTCGCACGCACGCACGATTGCAGGAAACAAGGACGAGCATTCGATGAGTGCGCGCGCTTAGAAGGCGAAGAGCAGCAGGAAGGCCATCATAAGACAGAACAGACCCATGGCCTCAGACAGGGCAAAGCCCAGAATGGCGTAGGAGAACAGCTGCTGTTTCAGCGATGGGTTCCTGGCGTAACCGATGATGAGGGAACCGAATACTGTTCCGATACCAGCACCTGTTGCATTGGTTCGTTGTCGTTAGCAGAAAAAAAGAGAATAACAAAAATCAAAGCATTAGTCTTATGTCTCAAGTTGGATGTAAACAATGAAAGATGATCTTCGACGCAGGCCGAAGCTACGAGCTGTGTTTATCCTTCCTTTCTGGGGATTTTCAAGTATAAACACAGCTCTCCATTTACAGAGTCTTCTCCATTGCCCTACGCCTCTTTGTCGCCTGGTAAGTCAGTCACAGATTAGTCTGAATTGAGTTCTGCCCCTCGAGGGGGCAGCAAGCACATCGCACTTAAACGGCTGGCCACGAAAGATTTCAATGCAACCAGGCGGCGGTCGCTGGTGGGCAAACGGCAACACCTTGGTCACAGGATTTCTGGTACTTTCGCCCTGCAATCACACAGGTTTCCTGCTGGGAAATGAAAGCCTCCACACCGGAGACTTCGGCCAACTCTCAGACCTTCCCGGGGCAATTAATTTGAAGAGTAATCAGATACTCGTTGTGTGTGCCCCAGATGCTAGATTGTAACTGACTTGGTAGAACGGCCAAGAGAGGCGTCAGACTCTGGAGAATCCCCTGATCGATTGTTGACAATTTACATGATGAGAATGAGAATGACAAAACGAAACCAATACGAACCGGATCCAGCAACTCCGACTGTGGCAGCACCAGCACCAATGAACTTGGCAGCCGAATCAATGTCACGGGTGACTGGCGAGGTCTGGAATGACCGGATCTGTGGCAGCAGTGCAACTGGGGTTGTGTTCTGAGCGGCCAAGGTCTGGCTCTGGCTGATGACGGCGCTGCTCAATGGTCGCAGGTACTGCTTGGAGCTGGCGAGGAGCTGCAAATCGATGAAAGAAAGTTGTTGTTGATTATTATTATATAAGGCAAACAGAAGGAAGGTTTGTGTGTGTACAATTGATTGAGATAAAAAGTATATTTATTTTTATTATTATCACTATTATTTCACTAAATACTTTACTGATAAAGAACTTGTCAATTGTAATAGAATTATTCTTGTTTTACAAAGCCATAAATGTTATAAAAATATCAATGAAATTATATTTAAAGAACTATTAAACTTTATACTTTGTATTTACATTTTACAACCATTAAAGGAAAATGTATCCCTTATTTCTTGTAATTTGTAAAAATTTGTAATATTTAAGCCCTTTTAGTAAGTTCATTGCTCTGCCCCTATTTTGGCCAAAAGTTATGCAACCGTTAAGTAATTTTTATTTGACTGGCATTTTGGCCAAGGCACTTGTTGTTCTTGTGGCACTCGATGGTTGTCAGTCTCCTCAATGAATGCATTTCTTGTCAATTTAATATTATAAACAAAACTGTATAATTATTGCTAATTCCCTCGCGCCCCCTCACCCACCCAGCCAGCCATTGGAAAGCTTTCGCCAGTTCTAACCTCAACCAAAGAAATGCCGACATGTTATACAATGCCATGTGAGGCTGTCTGTGGACGGACTGTAAAAGCTAAACAAAGTTAATATTACATTTAATTATCCTAATTATATCCCTTTAACACCCGCAAATACATTTAATTATTCGCGTCCAGCGGCAATGTGCGCATAACCTCAAAGTCCGACCCGCAACTTATGTAACTGTGTGCCGTCCGTGTTTTTTCACCGCGGCCCGTGGAAGCTCACCACAGCGGCATCCCAGCATAGAAATGGAAGAAAATCGATGCACTTTTCCCAAATTATGTAATCACAAGATCGAAATGTAACTTTGGCAAATTTTATCTCTCACAGATGTACACACGCACAGACGGGGGGGTTCTACTTACAGCGCTCCTGGCAACGGGGGCAATGCGAGAGACTGTCGAGACGAACATTTTCGGATGATTTTCTTTTTTTGTTGGCTTACGACAAAATTGAAGCTAGCGCACGGCTCTGCAAAAGATATAGACGGGAGATATGATTATCGGTTAGTGCTGGCTGTGCTTATAGGCAAAGTATCCAACGCCGCCTCCGCCGCCTCAGAAAAGTTACGTAACAACGTGCGAAAAAGCTGCGATTGCACTGGAAATACACTCAAATCGATCCCAGTCAAAGATTGAAACTATTTACTGCAATATCCTGGGAAATTCTGACAATTTTTCCGACTTTTTCAGTGACGCAACGACTCGAGACACACGCACACTCTGAATATGTCACATGTGTGTGTGTGCCGCAAGATGGCGACATTTAAACACGTTTCGTTTTCCATATTTTTGCACTGATAATCGCGCTTTTCCACACGGCTAGCTGATTCTGGTGACAATCTGAGGCGATTTCCACGGCGGTTATCCAATCAGGGGGTGCTCCGCTGGGCGGGGGGGGCAGATTTTTATCATTATCAGAGCAGACCGTCAACTCACTTTGAACAAACCCTTCACAGTGGACTCGGCGGTTCGTGGTGTAGCCGAAAATCGAACATATATATTATATATTATTTTTCGATGTTTTTGTTGATATCGATGGTCGATGTATCGATGTTTTTAGCATCACCAGGATGCTCTCTCAATTGCCGATTGGTAATAGATAAACACGACTTTAATTTGTATATTTTTGCATAAAAGAACAAAACATGCGAAATTTAGCAATGTAGTTTCAAAAATATATTAAATGTAAAAATGATCCACGTTAAGATGTTCATATAATATCAAAACATCGATAACTTCTTATTACAAAAATACAGCTCACCTGACATATCGGATGAATTATTTTGAAATATATTTAGTGAAATTAAAATATACATTAGTCACACGACTAGTAATTTAAGAAAGTTTGTTAAATTTTAGCTAATAATTTGTGTGTCCTTTTTATTAACATACAGATAATATTACATGTATTTTTCTTTGCAACGACTAATATTTCATATTAACATTATTAGCATAATATTTGTTAAATATATATGTACATATCTTACAACTTAAGTGATTTCTTTATCTCTAGAAATGTATAACATTGAATGTAAAAGGAAGTCTCATACGTTTCGAAAAGTCAATCTAACTCAGAAGAACCAAATTAATCCAGGACTCAATTGATTATAATTTTTTTTTTTAATGTACAGCCGAAACTTAGAAATCTTGGCAGCTTTATATTAATAAATTAAAAAAAAAATTTTTTCTCAATTAAAAATAATCATAAATGCAATAAAACCAGAGGTGTGGTGAATTGGAAGAGTTGAGCGCCTAACGGCTGCATCGGGATCTTGATTTTTTTAATAACCGACTATCTTGCTAGCGAATAGTTTAATTACTTTTTTATATGTATTACCTTTATAGTCTTGTTCATTAAAATATCCGAGCTAGAACTCTCTTCCGTTGCAAAATTGAAACTTGAAAGTTGTCGCCGACTTTGCCCTTACAATCCTCTTAAGCTATTCAAATTTTTATTTAAAAATTTAACAAGACAGTAGACGTACTTTCAATCTAATCAACTTTGAGACATAAATTTTAGTTGTCAAATTTCTAGGGAGGAGTTTTTTTTACCGGTCGTTGATTCAGCGAGTTTGGCGCGAAAATTTAAAAATGCTGGAAGGCAGACTACCGATAGCTACAGTTACAACTAGAAAACTATTCTGATAAAATTTAAAAACTAAATTATAATGAAAAGCTAATATATACACATTTGATTCCTCTTATCGATTGCCTAATTAGCCCGCTGCGGATACCGCAGCCCTGGCTGCTGGCCCGTTTCTGGCCTACTCACCACACCGACCCACACAACTACAGCCGCAGCATAACGCGTCGCCGTGTCGTTGGTGTCTACGTCACGTCGGTTCGGCAATGTTTTAATTACCCGCAATTGCGACCTTAATTGAAGCCCAGAATGCTGTAAGTACCGCCCAACCGTCTCGTCCAAGTGTCCTCCAAGCCCGTCTAAAGGTCCCACGCCCCCGGCTACGCCGCTCCCCTCTCCTATCGTTGCAGCCCTCAATTGCATAACAGCACTTGCGCATGAGTGTGTGTGTGTGTGGGGCACGCTTGAGACCGAAACACACCACACCACGCAGCAGCAGTGGAGCGCGGCGAAAGGCGACAGCAACAACGGAGGATACCGCATTAATCATTGGAGTTTCTATTTTCGCTGCATTTAAGAGGATAAGCCAGGCTGGACCGGAGGATTGGATTTAAATAAAAGTTGACCACATCCGGGCTCGATAATCGCCAGCATGCAGCGCTGCTGACTATCGATAGGCGCCCGCACTGCCACCACCAGCAACAACAACAGTATTCCCCGAACAATTTTACATAACTACAAACCTATATCGCAGTCACCATTCGTACGTTTCGAGTGATATGGCCGTGTTCCTGATCAACGTCTGCAAGTACAATGGCTGCGGCATTACATTTCCAAGCTTGGGCGATCTAATATCTCACATCGAGGACACCCACATAGGTACGCAGATTGCAGTTTGCTAATCATTTACCCGTCGCGTGATGTCGGTCGGTCGGTGTGTTTTGTTTATTCTATTTATTTACCCCGCTATACATATATACATACGTATATGGCGGCATAAATAACCAAATTAACTGTGTGTGCGTGCGTGAGTGGCTTCGTGGTGAATTGAATGTTGTTTTTATTGGATGAATTGCAGTTTGCTCGGCCAGCGGTGCGGCTAGAACAGAACAGTTGTTGTTGTTGTTGCTCATTAATGGCAATTCGAATGGCTTCTAAAAATCGATGCAGCAGCAATCTCAATAGGCGGGCGTCGGGCAGCGCCTACCTGTGCTCGCGCACACATACGCACACGGGGCTCACTACACACGCCCAAGTTCCAAGCGCGTACAGCATTCGAATCGACGATCTGTCCCCCGGAAGGTGCGGGTGCGAGCGAGAGGGCAGCATAAGCAAAACAAAGCGAGCAAAAAGCCGGTGATCCATTCAATGTTGTCTGTATGTGTGTGTGTGTGTATGAGTGAGGCCAACACAGCATCTTGTTGTTGTTGTTGTTGTACTATGGAACCGGCGAGTTGAGCGCCCTTTTTTTGACCTGTCCGCATGGCTTGGCTTGGGTTTTACTTTTCGCGTTTGCGAGACAGGTGTACACGTATCCGATAGGTAGATGGATGGGTGTCCGTATCCGGTAACTGGAGCTGGAGACGCGCTCTAGTTTGTACGACTGCCTCGCCACCCCCGTCGCATAATCAATATTATTTCTTTTTTTAATCCCTATCCACGTGACTTTGAGGCTCTCCCCAATTAATCATTTCGAGTGTTTGCATGTGTGTGTGAGTGGACTTTTACCGGCTGAAATAAACAATTTCTAATTTTAGCACCTGGGGTTTCTAGGGAGGTAAAATCAATAAATTAAGCCCAGTGTTGCCACATGCCCGAAAGGGGGTTGGGGTTTTGGGGTGGTTTAACGGTTAACGGGGCTTTATTTATGTTCAGCCTGAGCAGTGCGTCTATGTACATCTCTCTCTCTCTCTCGCTTGCTCCTGGTCTAACGCATGTCGAGAGGGTGGGACAGGCGTGTGTAGGGGTGGCTCAGCTGACTCGGTTACAGTTACGTTGGCAGCTGTTTTGTTGTTGCCGCACTGCTGCGTGATAACGGTCAACACACACACACACCGTCTCAGCAATGGCGGCTGCCCGGGCAGGCTTGCTTTCTGCCCCCCTGTGCCACCCCCTTTTTGCCCAGGGGCTGCGGCATTACATAAAGCCGAAGCCGAAGCTCGAGCATACGCCCACACAGCAACTGTGCTGAGTGCCACCCCCAAAAAAGCCACCCATAACGAGCTGGGAACCCCCATGCCCGCATCCCCGTATGCGTGTAGCCATATCCGTAACCATTACGTGAGCGAGCTGCTGCCCATCATTTCATTATCTCGAAGGACACTCGATGCGTGGGCCGGGCTCTAAATGGATATGGCTGGATGTACATCTCCTTATCATGCCGCCGCTCTGGGCGTTGTCTTCGTTACGTTTCGGTTGTCATGGCAACTGGAAACCAAAAAAAAGCGGGCAAGACCTTCAGGTTTGTCCTTTTCACAGTTGCCAGGCACCTGTTGTGTGTCCCGAATTTGCTAGTGTGTGTGTGTACCAGCAAATATGTATGTGTGTGTGTGTATGCCACGCATGTCTCCACTGCACTTTCGATTCGTTAGCCATGTGCGAGATATAACGATTTAACTCAGTTAACCCATTAATTTAGAATGGCCTACCAAATGGGGGGCCTCGGCTAAAAGCAAAGGCAATATTTTTATTAACAAAGGATTTATTTTACAACAAAAGGGAATGAATAGTATAAATAGAAAGGATATAAAGAAAGGATTTTTATAAAATGATATTGGAGTTCCCTAAAAAACTTTAGAAACTAATATTAAAACAGTCAAGAAGGAGGATTAAAAAGTTTACCCATATTTTTGTTAAACTGTTTCTTATTAAACCTTATTAAATTCTTACGTAGCCTTCAGTATACATGATTAAGTTTTTGATTCCGGGAATATTTGCTATCACTTGATTTTGAGTATATATTATTCTAAAAATGACTTTCCTTATGAAAATGAAATATTAATCAAATGTTTTCTGAATACAATGCAGCGATTAGAGTTCCCCGAATTCGTTCAAGTTGTAGGAATAAATACAGCATATCGGGGGTTAACCCCAGACTAGACGTCCCTGCACCTGCAATGTCAACATAAATTGACAGCAGTCAATGACTTGGTATTTATCAAATTTCAAATGTGGAATGCTGAATGCAGCTATTGGAAAGTTTTTTTTTTTTTTTGCGACAGCTGCCGGTGAAATAAAATAAAAACAAACCGAAACCGCATGTTGAGGCGAAAAAGACGACAGTCGTTATCTTTCCGAGTTCTGCAACAAGTGCACAACATGAGTCACAAGTGCGAAAAAAGAGAGAGGGATCTGCGTTTATTTTGTTTTTGAAATACGAAAACCGTATGATATATACACTCAGCAGGCAGGATCGATGTGTGTGTGTGTGTTTTCAATAAATATACATATGTAGCTGTGTGATGCTATTTGTTTAAAAGTTGTTTGTAAAATACTCGATTTGATAAACACACAAACACCGAGACAGGCGGCAAGTGTCACCTACAGACAGGCACAGAGCGAGAGAGAGAGGGAGGCACTGCTGCGGGTTATCACCAGCAAAATAATAACAATAATATGAAGGCGGAGCTGAGAATAAATAATACAAAAATTACCAGAATTGAGTGAACTGATTTGACCGTTAACAAATGGCGCCGTGCTCTCAAGTACAAGTCGATTTCATCAGCCAAAAAGAATGTGTTCGCTGCAGCCAGCTTACAATTGCAATATATACATATATTCAAGGCAAATACTCACTAGAGTACGTGGAAATATTACGCACATAATACTCCCCCCGGGCACTACGCACTCACTCATAACTCGTATATGTGCATGTCCGTATGTGTCATCATCAATCGATTGGACGGCACGTAGACATCACCACCGCCACCGCAATCATTGCCGCAAATGTTTTTAATCGCATTTCGCCCTGATAAGCAGTGCCAAAAGGAGCAGCGGGCTAAATGAAAGCATATGTTTGGCATAATAACCAATTTGCGGCATATGTTTTCTATTTGCCAATACCAATACCAGATACGAAATTAAAGTGCAACCTTATCGCACTGTTATCGTACGAAAATCAGCGTTTTTGAAAATTTCAAACCCCTATTCCTTGCAGGATTTGTTTCAAGCCCACTTAAAATGAAACCTAAATTCAAACCTTTTTAAAAAACTAATGTTTCTGTACCGCAAATCCAGATATTACTCATCCAAAAGCTAAGTTACGAGGCCCTTAAGTTACAAAATAAGTGTTAAAACCGCCTTGTGTTTGCTTGTAGGATTGGCAGTTCTTTTATTATAGCCTCCAGCTCTCCTATTTGAGTTTAGAAGTAAACAAACTGAAGAGTTGGCTACAAATCACCAATGGAAGCATCAATTTAAGAGATCCGCTGATCGATGAATGTTAATTATTCGTTTAGCAGCCGCCCGTTAACTGGTTACTGCAACCGGGTGACATTCGCCCGTCCAAGCGGCCGCCATAGGGTGATCCGTGTCGCGGATGATGATGAATGGTTGGTCGGTTGGTCGGCTGACACAGTTACGCACCAAAATGATTTAATTGAGAAATAAAGCGTGCTCCGCTCGCTGTCTGCTTATGGAGGTTAGGTTGCAAACACACTCACACTTGCACTTGCATGGATTTCAGAGTAAATAGAGACGCAGAAAAGGGGAGCACCTGTGTTATTATGCTTGCTTTGGCGATAAGATAGTGTCCACACGCTGGCAGACCAGTGTGCCATGTGCTCCTGCCACGAGTATGTATATTCCCCCGCATAACCCCTTCAAAATCCAGGGAAAATGCGTCAGAAGGCGCACTAAATACACCGCCATATAATATCCCCTACGTGCACTCTCGCTTATTTACTTATTTCGACATTTTAATAATAAATTGCCCGGGCTGTGGGTCGCTGTCTCTCGTCTGGTCTGGCCTGGTATCCACTCCGCCGAATGTCTGTGAACTTGTTCCAGTGCAAACACAGCTTGGATGCAGGTTTTCTGGTTGCCCGCATTCCGGTTCGGATTCTCTGGGTCCTATGCCAAAGGGAATTTTTAATTAGTCAATCCCGGTTCGTTCTCTTTCTAGTTGGGGTCGTCCCGTATTTAAATCCAGTTTGGAATTTGGAATTATTTTGGGTTTTATCTCATTTGCAAGGGGAGAATAATAATTATCTCTGAATAACTTTGACTGTTATTATTGCTAATTAATTCCATAAATTGACAGGCAACAATTAAAGTCACCAAGATTAATTTTTAAATGTAGAATTCATAAAATAATATAATTAATCATACTATTTTCTGGTAATATTTGTAGACTATGATCCAAAGGTGGTCGAACAGAAGGAGCAGGCCCAGCCTGCCTGCCTGCCCCTAAGCTATGTCCTGCGCTTCATCACCGAGGAGAACCGCAAGGAGGCGGCTGCGGCGGGCAACTACCTAGCCAGCAACAACAGCAACACAGCCCCACCGACAACAAACAGCGGCTCCAACAACGCCGGTCATGGAACCGGCAATAATGTGGAGCTCAAGCGTAAGCTGGCCATCAAACACCACAGCTACAGCATGTCCTCGTCCAACCGCAGCACAACGCCGACAGGTAAGCTCTGATTAGTTGAACAATATAAACCAGCGAGTGCTCATCACTTGATTTACTCTTGTTTCTGCAGGCAGTGAAATGGACGAGGATGAAATGGTGGTCACAGAGTCGGAGGATAGCAACGACTCATGGACTACCGAAGAGTTTAGCTCCGAGTTCATCATGCGCTATGGCAGCAGGTAATTTAGCCTTAGTTTCTATAGTTTCCCATTGCTAATTTGCTCAACATTTTTCAGGCATTCCGGTGGCGGAAGCAACGGCACGCCTGGCAATGAGAAACCCTTCGCCTGCCCTGTTCCTGGATGCAAGAAGCGTTATAAGAACGTCAACGGCATCAAGTACCATTCAAAGAATGGCCACAAAAAGGATGGAAGGTAATTAATCATTGCCTAGATTGCTAAGTTTTTAAACTGAAAACTAACTCATGGCTCGTTTTTTCACAGAGTGCGCAAGGGTTACAAGTGTCACTGCGGCAAGAGCTACAAGACGGCCCAGGGCCTAAAGAATCATGCGCTGCACACGCACAACTCACAGCCGGAGAGTGTGATGGGCATGATGGCCACTGCTTTGGAAACGGCAGCAGCCGCTGCCACTGCCACTGTAGGTAGCATCAACTCCAATCCCCCGCCGCCCGTCATCCAGCGCAGTAACTCGCCATCGCAATCGCTGGGCTCGCTAAGCCCCTCAAGCATCAGCAACATGTCGAGCAGCGCCAGCAGTTGTCATGGTGGCAGTAGCAGCCTCTCCAACAACGGGAACGTAGTCACGCTGACCAATCTTCCCACCCAGCAGCAGCAGCAGCAGCCGCAGCAGCTCCAACAGAACGGCGGGACTGGAACAGGTAACAGCAACAACACTTTAATGCGCAGCACACTCGGTTTAGTACCCATTAAAGCCAACAACACGCCGACTGCCAAGTCGGTTAGCAACCTAATGGCAGCCAATGCAACAGCTAGCAAAATCCTCAAGTTGGCCACCAATGTGGCCAACGGTGGCTCCACAGCATTGGACATTGTGCAGCAGCAACAATTGCATCAGCAGCAGCAGCAGCAGCACAACGGCACCACCAAGATAACCAATGGTCAAACCATTCTCAATGGCAGCAATGGCAACAAACCGCTGCCCAATTTGGTCAACTTGGGCATTCTTACGCCGGCCACCTCGCCCACCAAAAACACACAGACGCTGACCTTCACCACCACCACCAACGGGAATAGCAGCCAGCAGCAGGCGCTAGTGGCCTCGTTGGCCAAGAAGACCAATATTTTACTGCTACAGGAGCCCACTACTCCGAGCCAGTTGCTCCAGCAGGCACAGCAGCAGCAGCAGCAGCACCATGTGCTGCCCATCAGTCCGACGAGCAGCATCAGCGGCAACAGTAGCAAAAGCAGCTCGCCAACGCCACAGCAACAGCAGCAGCTGCTCCTGAAGAAGGGCAAGCTGGTGGAACTGGTGGAGCCCATGGACACGGACACGGATGGGCAGAGCGATGGCATTTCGGAGAGCGTGGCGGCGGCCATAGCCAGCATAACGGAGAGTAAAGAGGAAATCGGAGTGGCAGCAGCGTCGGTATCAGTAGCGGGCATTGAAGTTGTAGGCGCGGGCGCCGTTAACGAAGAGACGTAGCCTATACTCAAGCAGCTATTGATGCACCGAAAGCTGTCTGGACAGGAGTCACCGCCCAAGCCGCCGCATTAGCCTGCTTTGCAGGGGAAAGGGGGATCGCCAGACTTGCATTCTTGACTCGGCAGAATGCTAAGGCTTAGAGGGAGGGGGCGCCGCCAAGTCGTCAGATCTTCACTCACTTACTCACTCACCAAAAGAACCATTTTTGGAAAGATTTTTTGTAGACTGCTTACTTGCTTAGAGACCAGGAACTTAAGTTGTGTTTTAATTTTAGTCCACAAACCTAAATTGTATCATAAACCTCGACTACACACACACACACACACACACACACACATGCAAATCGCATTGATTGTGCAATATTTAAAAGTTTGTATAATTTAATGAAAGAATTAATCACTATAATTTGTATAATTTGTATGTATGACTATCATCATGCTTGTATTAAACTATTTACAACGGCTGATCTCCTCTTAATTTAATTAGAATATATATTTAAAACGAAACACGATCAACAATCAATTGTAATAAATATGCAGAAAGATGCACACTTCAAATTCATTTCCAAGCGATCACTTTTATTATTATTATTATTATTAACAATTAAAACTTATTTAATCTCAGCTCTCCGGCACTAGCTTTAGTTTACTATTCGTATTTTGTATTCGACTAAACAACCAAGTATTATTTATGTTCTAAGACTTAGTAAATTGAATTTTATTGTACGATATATATACTTACGATATGAATATATATATATAGACACACCCACTCGCAGCTCATTAAGTTAAGACGACGAGGACGACAACGACGGTGCAATATATATTTTTCCCTAATTTATGGCTTATTTTTTTTTTTTACAATTTACATCTTTCTCTGTCCAAATTTTCGGGTTTATCGTTTTGTTTTTATTTTGATTTTATGTTTTTTCGTTACTTCTTTTCCTTTTCTCTCTACCTATTGCAGAAACCTCTTACTCCTGCTCACAGAACAGCAACCTCAGCAGCGATTCCATCAAGCCAACGCTTACGGTTCTGTCAGCCGCCAAGAGGTCTGCAGCAACGCCCCCTGCCAAGCCACCGCCACCAGTGCCAGCCACTAGCACCACCACCCCCATGCAGATCTCACCAACCTTCATTGAGCACAAGTATTCGGCGCTGGCCATCAAGGAGAAGTTCTTCTCCAACCTGCGAGCCGCCAAGACGAGTCCAGCGGGAGTCGATTGCAGTCCATCGGACGTAAGCATTTCTGGAGGAGCAGTCGGCGGTGGCGCTGGCTTGCGGGCCGTTGCTGTGGGCCAAATGTGCGCGCTTCAGAACGAGCACATACACCACAATCTCTACAAGAAAACGATCAACTGATCCGAAACGAAGACGAGAGATGCTGGCGGAGGTGAGATCAGAGATGAGATGAGATGAGCGGATCGCTGGGCGTCGCTGAAGGCAAAAGAGAGTTGGCTGTGATGAAGTAGTAACTAAAACTGACTAACAAACCGGACGAGAGGCGGAGCAAGAGGATTCGCTAATAAGGCAGATGGGAAAAGGATGCAGAAGCAGATGAAGGCAGTGAGAGGAAGAGGGAGGAGTAGCTGGGCAATGCCCCATAAAATATTTAGAGAAGTTTTCCAAAACAAACAAACAAGAAGCAAGAATTTCCATTGGCTTCCAAAATGAATTCAAAACATAATATTAATAATAATAACAATAATATTTATAATACAACAAAATGCTAAAAACAAATTCCATGCATTTCGCAACTATTAAAAAATCACATCCACAAGAAACACAAACAAAATGAACACCATACCCAAAACAAAACCTAATCTCAACAATATTAAGCTGGAAATTCTTTAACCATTACGTTTACTGTACATATACATTGGCCAGAAGCTTCTCTGTAACAGCTTTAGATAATTCTATTATTATAAAAACAACTGCAAAAAAAAATCTAACAAAACGAAAACACAAAAAAACGAGAAAAAAATTAAATAAGAAATACGGAAAATGTAGTAAATATATCTATATATATTTGAAGCTTGCTCTTCAACTAGTCATTATTGTAGTTAAATTAAATTTATGATTTTCGTAAATGCATAAAACACGCGAGAGAACTGGTTGGCGGGGAATCCCCGGCAACATATAACCCTTCTATATTTATAAGTTGACAAACTTTCCCCTGTACAATTTCAGTGAAATCAAAGCATTGGGGTCTTCCCCAACCAGTTGGTTGAATCACCTTTCAAAATTCAAAAGTCAAGTCAAAGATCAACAACAAAAACAACCGTGGATAAAATATTGAAATGAATTAATGGATGTAGCAAAATTGTAAATTGAAATGCAGAAATGTATAAATTGAATGTCGAATATTTCTAAAACCGAAACTCTAGTTAGTTAAAAATTTTTGTGGGGAAGCCCACGAGCCGAACCGAACCGAACCGTCGAAGCTGAACTGAAGCTGAAGCTGCGAAACGGCCAGGAGCGTTTCCGCGCCTAGGAGCCACCAATAACTCTACAGTAGTTATAGTATTATAATTATAAATTTATTATATATTATTTATATATATACAACTGTGTCTGTAGCTGTGCGAGTGTGTGTCCAAGTGCATGGGTATTGTAATTGTAATTGCTTAGTTTTTAGTGTTTTTCAAACGTCCCTATGTGTGAAAAGTCCCCCAACAAATACAAAATATACGATTATTAATACAAGATTATATATATTTGTGCATACTCCCGATGATTGTATTTCCTTGCATGCCTCTCACAATTCGCCGTATCGGGTTCCTTAAGCATTGAAAAGAAAAGAAAAACAAATTAAAATTTTAACGTACGATATATATTTACATCAAGTATACATACATACATAAAACATACATCAATTTAGTCAGCCGCCAAAACAAAATAAAAAATATATAAAGCAAGATAAGAACTTTTCAGAGCGCATTTCGCAGACGCCCAGCGTCTTAAAAATTAATCACAACTAAACAAAATAGAACTAATAAATTAAAACTATCCCTAATAGAATATAGATACACACCTACATAGATACCGATGCCTACTTATATGTACATCTAAATACAATATCTTTAAGACCTCACGCTTAAGCGACTCTCAACGGATCGCCCTAGTTTAGCCAAACAACTTTTATATAGACGGAAACGAAAGCCACTAGACACGTCCTCGGTTCACCGAAGCCACACCCCGAAAGAGAGTTTTGGCAGGCGGGAGTAAGGTAACATCCAAAGATTAACTCCTGCCAGGACGCTCCCATTCAGACTTTCAACACGGATAATGAACTCAAAAGAATCCCTCTAAATGAAAACAATAAATTGAGTATGTCATCTTATATAAGACTGCTGTTATGTTCGTAAATATATTTAATATATGTATGTAAATTTAACGAAAAACAAAAACAACACACACAAACCGAAAAAAAAATAATAAACTGAAATAACTTTTTAAAATACGAAACAAAAAAAATAATAAAATCCAGAAAATGAATAAAAATCTAAATGAATAGTTAATTTATTCATCTCTACCTACCTACATACTACTATGTACTATATATATATAAATATATATAATGTATTGTAATTGTAATTTACTAAAATCGTAATTATAGTAGAGAATTAACTAAAGTTTAAACATTACCTATCATCATCATCATCATCGACATCAAATCAACTAATCTCTTTAACACAGCTCGAAAAGGGATTTGCGATTTATACACACACAAGCCACCCATCAAAATAAAAAACAAAAAATGTAGTAAAATATTCTCTTTTTGCTTTATGTGATCTATTACATACTACATATACATATGTATAATAAAAATGTCTTTCAAAAACAAACTGAATTAAAGTTAATTGCATTTATTTGGAGTTGGGAAGAATTCACGTCCAAAAAGACAAACTAGGACCACCCATTTACAAGAAATCTTTTATTCTTTGATAGGAATACGTACATCAATAAATAGTTGTATTATATGCATTCTTTTTTTTAATTACAAATAGGAATGTTGCGTCTACTTTCTCATCTCCAATGTGGAGATATAGTTGCATACCTTGCCGAGCAACGTACGATCGTTGACCACTCCCTCCTTCTTCTGCAGTTCGTAGAGACTGTGCACATCCCGCTGCTCGAAGGCGCAATCTATGGCCTCGTTCAGGAAGCTAAAATAAATATTATTATGATTTGAATCCTCCTTTTGCAATGTTTCACTTACTTCGCTCGAATGAACCAGTGCACCCTGCGGCTATCCCGGCATCTTGGGATGTATTTAAGCGCCTCACTTGTATTGTTCTGCTTTAAGCAGACGTCTACAAAGGGATCGTAGCCAATGGGACTCTTCTTGCTCTTGGCCAGCTTCTCCAGTTCCTCCCACTTGTGGTGCTCGGAGAGGGTGAGAATTCTCAGCCACCAATATCGTCGCTCGGGCACCTTAAAGTCGCTCCTGATGCGCTCCGCCTCCTTTAACTCGCCGATCTGCAGCAATCCCAGAATGGTGTCATGAACGGACAATCCGTTCAAGCTGGCATTGTATTTGGTGCTCAGAGTCTTCTGAAGTTTAAGCAATCGACTGGTATCGGCACACAGTTCCGCCTCGAGTGTGCATCGTCCCGCGGCATAGGCATTGCCAATGAGGGACAGATTCGACTCTAGCCCTTCGCTTTCGATGGCGTTCTGGAAATGATATTCCGCAATGGCCTTCTGATCGTCTTCGGTGTTATAGATTCCATAGAGGCCGGCTCTATTCGATTCCCGCATAATCTTCTTGTACATATTTAAGGCCAGAGGATGATCCCTAATGGTCATCTGCGAGGGGGAAAACAGTACCATATATAGTCAAGCTTAGGAAGCATACAAAGGCTCTTAACATACATGCAAATTAGACAACATCATGTGCATCTTCATCTCCAAAAGCACCCGCGTAATGAGTTCTGTATCACCCGACTGCGTGGCACTGCCTACAGCCCGATCAAACTTGCGCATCTTCAACAGCAGCGGGACATGAAGCGAAGTCCGTGGCTCCAGTTCCAATAGCTTGATGGCCAGGTCATCCCTGCCAGCCTGATGAGCTTTTGCAGCTATATTACAGAAGGAAATGCCCTCCACAGAAGGATTCTTAAACTTTTCTGTTATCTTGCGCGCCACTTCAATGTCATCTGGAAAAATCAAATAAATAATGACGGGCTCCAAAGGGTTCAAAGATTATTACAACTCACTGGGATCATTAATCACTTTGTGGTAGGCCCAGTGCTCCAAAATCCAGGACTCGGGCAAATTTAAATGCTTGGCCACTTGAATGGCAACAGCATAGTGTTTGCGGAACACCAAACGACTGAGTATTACCTCAGGATTCAGATGGGAGAACCTGTTTGGGGATAAAATTGATTGGTAAATTAAGACCTCCGTTTAATATTAATTTAATTGAAACTTACTGCTTGAATGTAAGTGGCATAGCAATCCGCTCATGTCTCAGGGTGTTGAGTACCCTCAGTATCCTCATGATGCGTATGTATTCGTCAGGATTGTGGCCACGTATAAAACCTTTACCAAAGTTGGCAGTCTAAAATATAAAAACAAATGTTTGCTGTTAAATATAAATACTTTTTAATTACTTACCCTAAGCAAACTCTTTTGGGTCTCCGGACAAAACTCATAAGAGGCCGCCTCAATGCACTCAGTCACCGCCAAATCAATCTTCTCACGGCACATGCTAAGATACTCATCCGACTTGTAGGAGCTTTCCTCGAACTTCTTCTGTGCTTCGAACAGATAACTGGCCGGCTCCTGGCTATTCACCGCAAAGATGTTCTCCACGCACTTTGGCAGACGTTGTATCATTTCGTGCGAACTCTGTGTGATGATCCGCACGCCGTCCATTTCGGCCACAAGGAACATGATCGGATCGTAGGGGAAATCGCTGCGATCAGCATTGCGATTTACGATTAAGAGATACGAGGGATAGGAAATAACCACTGCATCCGCTTCGCTGTTGTCCGTGTTCATGATCCATTCCATTTGAAGGGGCATATCCTTGCGACCCGTGTCGAATTCACAGTACTTTTGCCGCATATCGACGCTTCCGAGCCATAGGAGACCAGTGTTGGTATACAGAGCCAAATGCTGGTGGTTATACGACACGGAGATCTTGATAATTCGCTCGTGGGGTTTTTCAAAGAGATTGGCGGTGATTGTGCCCACGGTTTCACCGGGAAACAGCTTAATCACTTCTCTGTCCCTGCCCAGCAGACAATAGCTATTGCGGCCCTCTGTCACGATATCCCAGCAGGAGCAGTTCATGCTGGAGTCTATCGAGGATTAAAATAAGACTCGCTTCATGCTTTTGATGGTTGAATACTCACTGGGAATATCTGGCAGCTTCCGCTCCGCCTTTGTGCTGTTTTGCTTAAGAAAGATGCGACCGGATGTGGTCATGACGGCCACTCCGGTGCCAGCTGTGGACTGGAACACCTTGGCTTCCACAATCTTGGTCACGCTGGCCTCGTCGCCAATGCTGTAGGTTTCCTTTTCATGGCCAAACATGTCGTACACAAAGACAGTGGCGTTCTCCTGAACACAAATGAGCTCCTCCGTGTCCGACCAGCCCATGGCAATCAATTTGCCGTGGTTCCACTATTAGAGATTACAAATTTTATAGAAGCTTTTGCTTTTTAAGGCTTTTACTCACCAATATGTGACCCGTTTCCCGGCCGGTGGTGTCGAAGATGCGGATCATTGGTCTTGCGCTTCCCTTGACGGGTACCAACTTGGTGGGATCCCGGGTGGTGGCAATGGGACCACCATAGGGCGCTGACTCCACCAGCATGTACTCCAAGTCCAGATCGATGGGCCAATCGGGCGTAGCCAGTTCCACTTTTCTGGAAACGGAAAAGCAGGGTGGTGGGCGTATCCCTAACTGCGTTTAAAGTCTCCAGAAGCTGTGTAATTCTCACCTGTAGTAGTCCGGCCGCACCTTGAACCACTCGCCCGTGTTGTACATGATCGGCATGGTGTCTTAGTTTATAATTGTCCAGGATAAACAGATAAAAACAATCAAGTTGTGTGCATTTTTTCACCCACAATTTGCGCTGCAATGCAACAGCTGATTTAAAGAGTTGTCGCTAAACTTTGTAACGGTCGTTGTTATCGATAAGTGCTCCTGAGTATATCGGAACGGCTAAAATTTATTTAAAATTATAAAGTGCACATAATACAATCAAGAAAGTGTGGGCAGTAAACATAAACTAAGTTTATTAAACCAATAAATTCTTAGCACATTTATTTTTCGATTAGTTAATACAAAAAGAATTAAAATAAAAAAACGGCTAAATCCAGCCAATAGGGCAACACTGGTTCCGCAACTCTAATAGCATTTCACATGTGAAGGCAAAAATTTAGCCAGTATTAAATTATTTGTTAAACAATTGAATTAAGACTAAATCTATGGCGGACACTAAGGAGACGGTGGTGGAGGGCGTGGAGGCGCTGACGCTAAATGGAAAACCTGACGCCGAGCCTGTGGAAACTGGCACAGATGCCCAGGCACAGGAAGCAGGCACAGATGGAGCCGCTGCCGCAGCCGAAGATGTTGTGGACCCGTGGAACGTGGCCAGCAGCAACGACGCGGGCGTCGACTACGATAAGCTGATAAGTAAGTGCACGGAGTGGAACAGAGTTTCCTCCTGACCACACTGATTCCTTTGAGCTAATCTTTATCTCCCATGTTGACACGTTGCAGAACGCTTTGGCTCGAGCAAAATCGATGCAGAGCTTATCGCTCGCTTCGAGAAAATCACGGGGAAGCCAGCTCACCACCTGATCAAGCGCGGCATGTTCTTCTCGCACCGCGACCTGCACACCATTCTCACCCTGCGGGAACAGGGCAAACCCTTTTATCTGTACACGGGCCGCGGCCCCAGCTCTGGTTCTCTGCACGTGGGCCATTTGGTGCCCTTCATAATGACCAAGTGGCTGCAGGAGACGTTCGATGTGCCGCTGGTTGTCCAACTGACTGACGATGAGAAGACTTTGTGGAAGGACCTGAAGGTGGAGGACGCCATTAAGCTGGCGCGCGAGAATGCCAAGGATATTGTGGCCATGGGCTTTGACGTTAACAAGACATTTATATTCAATAACCTTGAATTCATGGGGTAGGTTTTGCCCCAAGTTATTGGGTATTCATTTCTTAATTAATTAATTTTCTTTTAGAAAATGTCCCGCCATGTACCAGAACATAATTCGCATTCAAAAGTGCGTGACTTTCAACCAGGTGAAGGGAATTTTCGGTTTCGGCGACTCGGATATTATTGGCAAGATTGGCTTTCCGGCCGCCCAAGCAGCTCCTGCCATCTCCAGCACCTTTCCATTCCTGTTCGGAAACAAGAAGGTGCACTGCCTCATCCCGTGCGCCATTGACCAGGACCCATACTTCCGCATGACACGCGACGTTGCCCCGCGTCTCGGATTCCCCAAGTGCGCGCTCATTCACTCGACCTTCTTTCCGGCACTCCAGGGTGCCAAAACGAAGATGTCGGCCAGTGACCAGAACTCGGCTGTTTATCTGACGGATACGCCCAAGCAGATCAAGAACAAGATCAATAAGTACGCCTTCTCCGGTGGACGCGCTACTGTGGAGGAGCACCGTAAGCTAGGCGGTGTGCCGGATGTCGATGTATCCTATCAGCTGCTCAAATTCTTCCTGGAGGATGATGCTAAGCTGGAGGAGGTGCGAGTGGCGTATAGGAAGGGCGAGCTGCTCACGGGCGAGATTAAAAAGCTGGCCGTGGAGGTAAGTTTGGCGATGGGGATCGTTGTTTTTAGAGATTTTTCTTACTGAATCCCCATTTCCTCTTGCAGACTCTCACGCCCATTGTTGAGCAGCATCAGGCAGCCCGCAAGCTGATAACGGACGAGGTGCTGGACAAGTACTTTGAGCTGCGACCCCTGAAGTTTGGCAGTTAAAACTCTAAGGGAGTTGGGGTGACCACCAGCATTTGCTTGACAACGATTAACTTTACTCTGTCGCTTAATTTGAACTAAGTGCGATTAGTTCAGCAGGCACTCCTATGTACATAGCTCTAATGAATTGATCTATGCCGCGGCTCTGAGTCCGGATGGCGCCCACTTAATGCTTCGTTGTACTCGCTATTTATTTAAATATTTTACACACACGGTGTTTATTTTTTATAAAGCAAAAACAATAAATATGCCTTCGATTCGCAATCAGAGCCACAGTGACCCATATTCAAGGAGTTGTAAAAAGTGCTACAAACTTTTCTCAGGCTGCCACTCGACACCTCCGCCCAAGGAGAGTCGTCGAGCAAAAAACAAGTCTATTGGGGGATTTTCTCTCTGTTTCTCTACGCGGAACTTTGCACATATTCATTTCCGATTCTCGGCAAGCCATTCTCTCTGGCAAACCAGCTAACAAAATAGCTTTCAGCTTCGCAAAAATGTAAGTAATTTCCCATTTCCTAAGGTGTGAGTTTGCTGGTAATCCGACACCTGAGCCATGAATTAGATTTCTCGATGGATTTACTTTGGTTAGGGGAATCGCAGAACGGGATGTGATCTTAAATATGACTCTAAGCTCATTTGTAGATAATATAGAAATGAAATATTTATAATTGGGATAGGGTAGGGTAGGAGAAAAATGAATATATATTTTACTTGATATTTTTTTATACATAATAAAATATACACACTTCAAATAACAGTTACATATTAAATACTCCCCCACTTTTGAGGGTATATTTTTCGATAAAAATGTTTGTAAATAAACTTGAGAGTTGAAAGGTAACCTTGTGCAATTTGAAAAAATAGTTGTTTTTTAAGTTTTACGGATTAATGATCGAAAGCATTACTGCTTGCTAAGACAATCGATTTTTGACTTGGTCTAGGAAATTTTCAGAACAAATTTAATTACTCGGGCAGCATTTGAGGGAGTAGGACTGCTCCTTCAACTTGTTCTTATTTTATTAATTCTTTTTTAATTTTACTGATTTCCTTTTACTATATTTTAGTTTTGTCTTTTTTCTTTCTGTTTTAATTTGGATTATTATATTGAACTATATTTTGTTTGGTTTTTATTCTTATATCTGTCATTTTTTCTTCTTTCTTTTTTAATTTGAATAAGTTTCTTGAACTATATTTCAGTTTTTACAGGAAATTGCTAATTTGTTTTTATTTTTACTTGTCCATGGAATTCTTTTGGCTCTTGGTAAGATGTGGTTATCTAGAGGCTTTTCTATTTGCTGGTTTTCACGCAATTTGTTTTTATTTAAAATCATTTAATTCTTAATTGGTTCCTAATACTTTGGGTGACTAATACACAAATTTTCATGTACATATATTTTTTTTGTTTATAATTTGTTTATTTTCTTATTCAAACCTAATAAAAAATTAAAAGATTCTATTTTTTAAGTAGCTCAAATTCTCCTCTGCTCCATTGCACAATCAATGCCTTTTAAACTTCTGGCTAAAATTATAATACCCTGAAACTTTCAGATAAAGTTGGGATTTGTAAAGCTAAGACAAGAGGTTAAATGTGGAACTCTTGTAGATTTGCTAAGAAAATAATTTATAGGCTTATTTTAGTGGCAACAGCTTGTACTATGTGCCCATCGTACTGGTCGGGATTAGGCGTAAAGTAAATTAGTTTTAAAATAGATTTTGACTGCAGTCTGAGCCAGGCTATACTCTATGTTCTCACCTCCATATCCATATATTCATAACTGGGGAATATGGATATGTATTTCTTTTTAATTAAGTCAAAACACTTGTGTTTACATGCGTCGAAAATACACGCTGCTTATGTGCTCTCGGCCCCGCAAGTGTGGGTGCTCTGTATATAGAGCGATGGAAGAAAAATTCAAACTGAAGTTGTGGCGACGATCGGTGATCGACGTTCACCGATCGCTGATCCCAGAGAGGAGACGCAACTCCAGCCTGCCACACGCGCCTCGATCGCCATTCGTCGTCGGATCGGATCGGATCGATCGCACAATAGCGAAGAAATTGAGCCGCTTTGTTTGCGCACCTGACAAAAGGGTCCTTAGAGCCACAGAGACCTGCCATAGATCACCTGTTGACACACGTACACAGAGGCGGCCGGCCCTTCAAGACTGTGCAGAGATGCGGCCCAATTCGTCCCCGGCTGAGTAGTAGTCACGTCTCGGATCGATGGTGAGCCATTCATCACGATTGGCGGCCTCTAATGCACTAAAAATAAAAATAAGAATTGAGTCCGAGTCCGAGTCCGGCCGCAGTCCAGGTAAACCCAAAGCCAGCAGCACTTTCGTCACAGACCGCAAATCGGCTTAGGCGATGACGGATCAACTGCTGAGCTCCGCGGCCACCGCTCCCGCTCCGGGGGATGCGCCTGCCGTGTTGGTGCCGCTGCCAGCCTCTACGGCTGGACCCTATCTCAGCGGTGGCTCCGAGGGTGAGGCAGAGTCGTCAGAGCAACCGGTGCTCCTCGAGCTGGGCGCTCCGCAAGCAGCAGTCAGTCTCAACTATACCCTGACCTCCGATGGAAGTGGACTGCTGGCCTATGCGCCCACCCATCCGCACAACTACTCGCCCTCGGTGATGGTCGGTGGCTACGACAAGGAGCCACCACCCAGCATGGGTCTACTCCCACCCACCTATAGTGTGATTCCCCAGCCCGTGTCGATGTGGCACGCCGGCCCAGTGCCTTCTGCTTCTCCTGTAGGTCTGGTAGAGTGCAGCAAACCCAGTGAACTGGTGCCGCCACCCATGTACATGAGCTACGGTGGCGGAGGCGGAGGGGGTAGTAGTCTGGCCAGCAGTTCGGAGGTGGAGATATCCAAGGAGCACAATCCGGCCTGGCGGGAAAAAGCGTTGCAGATGGAGAAGGACTACCGCCGCACTGCCTGTGATCGCGAGAGGACCAGGATGCGAGATATGAACCGAGCTTTCGATTTACTGCGCTCCAAGCTGCCCATTTCTAAACCAAACGGAAAGAAGTACTCTAAAATCGAGAGCTTAAGGTGAGTAGAAAGCCTAGGATTATGCCAAAGGCCATGGCTTAATTTAATTTATAATTTCAGGATCGCCATCAACTATATCAATCATCTGCAGGCCATGCTCCGGGAGAGTTCTGTGGGTCAGAATGGCAATGGAAACGGCTGCTGTGCTTGGAGCGGAGGAAGCAGCTCACCATATGACCATGGCAATGATCATTGGGGAGCGTAGCTTGAAAATAATAATGATAATATTACAGATGTTGAATTAGATCGAATTTCTGTTTAAGTTTCGATTCCAATTCCGGATAGAATGTTACCCAGTGATAACGTCATCGACTAAAGATAGTTGTGTTTAAAATTAGTATAGAATTTATATTATAATTACTGGTTCTAAAAAAGTTTGGAGTTGCGGTTCGAATTAATATTTTAATTTAAAAGAAACGAACTTAAATCTTGGAAAATCAAATTTGTTAAATGTTTAATCAGCTATATTCCATTTATTTTTGAAATTAATCACAAATATGTGACTTTTACATTAAGAATTAGAATTAAGAACATCAATAGTTCATCAAAATTGAAACCAAAATTAATATCTGTTAAAATAAAAGAGTTTTTATAAAAGTGTATGAAAAAATACTACAGTACTATGAATTTATAAATTTTCTTTATTTAAATTAAGGTAAAAAACTTAAGGAAGATGCGTAATTTTTTTATTTTAAAATCTAAGCTTGAGTTGTATTAACTAAATAGAAAGCGATGAAGGATTTCCCTTCGTTTTAAGAAATTCGTTATAAAACGTTAAGCTCAGTAACTCAGCATTTAAAATATAATTTCTTCGTTAATATTCGAACAGAAGAAATGTCAAGCTCACAAAAAGAGCGGCTAAAAAACCCTCAGAGTAAAATTTTAAAGTTTTTAAGCAAGAAAGATGGATGCAAGATTAAAATCAAGCAAAATTCGAGCCGAAAATTCATCTCGATCTTCGTTTTTGCGAGAACCCAAAGGGATAGAGCGGAAGTGTGAGTTCTTTTGCGAACTACCAGTGAAATATGAACTTTTAGAAGCTCCTACGCAAAACTATTTATCGAATCTGTTAATGAATGTTCTTCCCAAATCCATTTCCAATCTAATAAAAAAAACATAATACCTTGTCTTTTTAGGCTATATATATTTAACGTTACTTTTGTTTAACACTTCACATTTTTGATAATTTACATATGATGAATATTTTGACATAGAAGTGACTGATCGATCTGGCGAGTATATTGTGCATATTCTCTCGTATCTATGTATATATGAACCTAAAAAGTACAACAAAACATGGGAAAATTTAACAAATTACTATGGAATTATATTGCTCAGCCGCAACTGCTTCGAAAACTGATAAGTTTGTTAATACTTATTTATAGATAATAAAACCAACTACAGCGACACACACACACAATTTCATCGCTTTTGTTTGGATTGAAGTAGAAGTTGGCAGATCAACTTATTAACTCAAAGAAAGAAGAGGACGAAATAACAAAAGGGGTAACGGAAGCTCCTAGCTCGTTCTACTCCGCCGCTTAGTTGTCCTTCTTGATGCGGGTGGAGGTCATGCGGTAGATGATGGAGTCCCTGCCGGGATCCATGGCAGCAATGGCGTAGCAGATGGCTAGCAGCGACAGACCGAAGACGACCATGAACCAGAGGATGATGTTGAAGATCACCGGGTAGTCGCTGTTGTAATAGGTGGCCAGGTTGAAGGGGTTGCTGGCGTCGGCAGCCAGAGCATCACGCTTAGCACGCGACACGGCCACATCCTTCTCCGTGGACTGGATAAACAAAACGGAATCGCTAGACTTCTGGGAGGCAGCCAGCAGACGGCTGATGGCAGCCGACAGTAGCTTGTTGGCCTCATCCATGGCCACAGACTTCTCGCCATGAGCCATTGCCACTCCATTGACGGAGACGCGCAGCAGCAGGACATTCGAGGGCTTGGCCATCTCGGCCAGATGATCGGCGGCAGCGTTGATGAAGCCAACCTCCTGCAGGAACTGCTTATCAGCGGAGTGCAGAGAGGGATTCAAGTTCTTGGTGGGCTTGGCAGCCGGGGCCTCAAAGTCTCCAAAGCAGGATTTCCAGGCTTGAACCTAAGGGAATAGTGATTAAGTAAAGTAGACGACACAACTTTTCAAAGCCCTAGAAAAACCCAACTTACGCCATTGTCGAACTGCTCGAAGTTGATGTCGCAGACAGGCTCGTTGGCAGCCTCCAGATCGGCAGCCAGGCCGTAGAGCGAGGAGTCAGTGTTGTATCCGGTCAGCTCATACGACTTGACGTTGCCGGCGGTGGTCACGTGATTAATGCCCGAAACGTGCACTAGAATAACGCCCTTGGCCAGGTTGAAGGGATCGTTGATGGTCATTCCACTCCAGTTGGAGTCGCTGACGACAGCGTTGCCCATGGCCGCGTAGAGCACATCGCCTACGGAGTGGCTCTCCAGTGCATCGTTGCCCTTGAAGCTGATTCCCTTGGGGCGGTTCAGCACCGTGAATTCTCCAGCAGCATGGACTGTGAAAAAGAGTAATTTCTTATGAGTTTTGATTGTCGCCAGATGTACTCCATGTTCCGCTGCCCCTGCTTCTGCGCAGGCATAAGGAACACTAATCAGTCTCGAGCACTTCGGGTGTCTCAGTCACCACCCCCAGTCCAAGAATCGATGAGCACCGAATTTCCGCATATTTCTTATCTGCCGCAGATCCTAGGTGCACCTATTACACATATTTCTGGCAGCTCTACTTACTGGCTGCAATAAACAGCGAGAAAATCACGCAATTCCGCAACATTTTCAGTTTTCCGCTGGACTTTTAATCATATGACAAACGACTGCAAAGAAAAACCTTTTCTCCTCCCCGAGACTTCTCCCTGGCTATCATGTGATGAATAGGGTTGCAGTTGCCAGTTATCGAGTGGCGCTAGTCAGGGCTGCCACTAGTCGAAAGTATCGTTAATGAAATACAAGGTAAATAATTCATTAAATATTTAAGTGTTTTAAAATACTTGTATTAAGATGAAATAGAGGGTTTTTCCAAGTATATTCAAGCTTTCCTTTTATTTTATTTTCTTTACAATTTAACAATATAATTTAATAATAATATTCCACATTATTTATAGTTTATTCACCTATTGAAACGATGCCAAAAGCAGTACGCCAAAACTAAACAGAAATATTTTTCTAAATATAAAATGTTTTTCTGATTATTTAAATAACTACACAATTTTACTGTGGTAATTCTTTTTGAAACAAGAAGTTTACACCGATAGCTTATGTTTCTAGGAAAAATGAAAATCGATAGCCACTTGGTTCTACGCGAATAATATTTACATACAGCTGTACATCCAAGTCGCTCCGCATAAATACATGTCATAAAATGCCTCGAAAGAGATCAGATGAGTTTTACAGGTAAAAAGTATTAAAATATAAAGTGAATATGTCCTTTACAGGATTCCTTACAGATTACACGGCTTCACGGCCAACTACAACTGTGGAAAATACTCGGCAACCTGCAACTTCTGCGACAGGGAGCTCCAGAACACTGCGCTGAGCCGCCTATCGTTGCACAGGTAACATTCAATGGTTCCACAAAATGTAAACAAACAATAACCATGCATAGCGCTAATTAATGTATAAATTTTAGGCAAGTATGTGATCAACGGAGGAATAAAGTTACTAAAGCCGCTTTAATAGGGGAAAAGGATGTAGAAAACCGCCAAAATTTCAAGGTAAGAATCGAGGTATCAGGAAGCCCCATAAAAAAGCAACCTCGGTTTGTTTTGCTAACTTCTCGCCGTGTTTTACGGCTCTACCGATTCATTAGTTATACGATTTTATATTGAATGTTTAATTTACAAGGTAACGGTAATGTAAAAATTCCTAGAGACTATTATTACACCAGTAGTCCTTGAAAAAGGTTTAAAACTTGCCTAAATATCCATCCTTTCCGCAGATCCTGGGATATTCCGGTGAAGATGATGATGGCACCAAAGGAAAGGAGATTATACTCAAGGTAGGTTGCTTTGCACTAAAATACCCGAAAAATTAGATATAACTTTGTCCTCCTTATCAGATAGAAGAAATTATTGATTCTGCCGACGATGAGAATGCTGACCAATCCCGAATACCTGTCCTAGTAAGATCCGAAACTCGTAAAAGTGCCTACCCGGATCAAGAGCCGGAACAGCATTTGTTATTCGAGATTTCTAGCGTTGATTCCATAGACGACAGCAAAGAAGTAAGTGTTTACCATTTCACGGAGCTCTAATTCGTTGTTTATTCACCGAGTTACATATTGCAGCAACAGCAGGAGAAGTCGGCCACCGGTTCGGAAACGCTGCTAGAAGCCAGGCCCAGGAACAACCTGCTTGCACTCAAGGCGAAGAAGATGCGTGCGGAGATCGAACAATACCACAGCAAGACCCAGTTCTTTAGAACGGAAACGGAAAATCTAAAGGCCGAGCGCACCCTCACCTTGCTGAGGATTCAGAAGCTGCGATTGGAAATCGACATTATGCGTGCCTAAGCTGAGCTTTAAGATATAGTCTCTAAATATATATGCATTGTTCGTGTATATGATTCGTTAAGGTGATATGTACGTACAAGTTTACGAGTGCCACCAAAAATGTGTTATTATTTCTTGTAAACTACAGTTTTCTTTAAATTAAAGCTGTGGAACTGAAGGAATAAAAGAAAATGCTGATGCCGTATAATTTTGATATTGAGTGCAATCTTTTTGTCTATATATTATAGCTGTCTTCTCCTTTCGATATTCATCCCTAATAGGATAATAACAGTATAGGTATTCAACAACTCTACCAGTATTTACTCGTAAAACAAAAAAAAACCCTGTACACAAAGCTTTAAAGAACTTACCAGATGCGTAGTTTAATAAGCAGAAACTAAAATGCTGGATAAATATTTTGATGAAGATGTACAAAACAGTATATATTTTTTAAGACATTTAAAATTCAGACAGGTGAGAAACGTAAATGATTTATAGTAAAATTACCTTTTTCTTTAATATTTAGATATTACATAGTGGTATCTAAGTCTCAATCTCAAATCACTCTCTTATTGCTGATTATTAAACGATAGATAGACTTAGAAATTAGCCGCGCAGGCCGTCGATTTCCAATCTCAGCTTTTGAATCTTCAGTAAAGCCAGGGTGCGTTCGAGTTTCAAGTTGTCGGTCTCCGTCTTGAGGAACTTGGTCTTACTTTGGAAATGCCGGATCTCCGCTCGCATCTTCTCCGCCTTAAGGGTAGCCAAGCTATTCTTGGGCCTGGGCTCCAAAAACATTGTCAAACCGTTGCTCGAGTCCTCCAGCTGTAATGATGCTTCATAAGCGATCGACTCAACATGAGAAAAAATGCAGATATCTTACTTCCTTGCTCTCTTCTATCTCGGAAATCTCGAATTCCATGTGCTGCTCTGTCTCTTGGTCATTACCTTCATAGGATTCCGTCTTAACCAGGCCTTTGTTATCTTTCCCATCATCGGCTGCATCCAGAATTTGTTGAATCTGAGCGATAAAATAATTTATACCTTTTCGGATGTTCTGGGTTCATAGCTATTTCTTTTACCTTAACTATAATCTCCTTTCCTTCGTGCTCACTGGCCATTCCGTCGTCATCTTCATCCGATATTTTCTGGATCTGAATAAAAAGGTTTAACTTGTATTAGAGATATCTTTAAACTTTCTCAAGAATTTAGGTGGCACACAAGAACTTTGAGCTGCCTTTTCAAGGACTTTACTTTGTCCGAATGTAACAGCTTACATTTAAAATGGATCTTATTTAATATTGTGCATTTTTGCCCTGGATTCGGTAAATAGAGGAAACTAAGGGTATCGATATTTACCTTGATCTTGGGCCGGGTCTCAACATACTTTTCCAGGTCGTCGGTTTGGGAGCTTTTACGCCGCTTACAATTTTGCCTTCAATAAACATGTACATTGGTGAGTGTGATGTATAATAATGTTTACAATCGGGTGAACCAAGGATGTTACCTATGTAGCGCCAAGCGGCTCAGCGCAGTGTTCTGGAGCACCCTGTCGCAGACGTTGCAGGTTGCCGTGTACTTCCCTCGCTCACAGTTGGGCGTGAAACCATGTAATCTGTAATATGTATTCAGTAATACGGGCTTTCACTTAATATTTAAATACTTTTTACCTGTAAAAGTCTTCAGATTTTTTTCGTGGCATTTTATTACATGAAGTGTGTGCGAGCGGCTTGGATGTACATCTGTGTATGTATTATTCGCGTAGAATCGAGTGTCTATCGATATATCGGTTCATAGCGACGCTGTAACGCGTAGAATTTTTGTTTGTTTGTTGTTAATTTTTACAAAAATGCTACCCAAAAAAGTCAAGCGCGCAGGACTTACCAAGGAAGATACGTGGAAGAAGCTCGGATTTTTGCCGGCCGACAAGGAGGGCAAGGACGGGGATCCAAAGAAGTATCGAGCGATATGCATTCACTGCGAGAAATACCAGTCCAACACCAGCATTGACAGGTTGATTATCCACAGGTATGTGACCCGTATTTGCCGCCCTTTTTGAGTACAGTTCGTAACCGAAGTGTGACAACGCCAGGAAATCGTGCACCACGTTCCGGGAGGATCTTACGGAAGAGCTAGGTACGCCAACCCCCAGCAAACCAGCAGCGGTGCAGCGAAGTACAAGATCGACCTCACAGACCCCGGGAACTGCTGTTGCTGATACAGAAGCACTGGTAGGCAGCGACTCTACGGCCAGCCTGATGGAGAAGCTGCTGGACGAGGACGACCAACTGGTGCACATCGATCTGGACCAGCTGGTGGCCCCGCTATCCTCAGATAGCAATCGATTGCAAAAGGACCTCATCAAGGCAGAGACGGAATATTTAGAGACCAAGTCCATCTACTTTAACAAGATGAATGAGATCGCCGAGCTGCGGCGTACGGTGACCATGCTGGAGGCGAAGAAGACTCAACTGGAGATCATCAAGCTGCGTGCCGAGTGCGAGTAGTCTTAGCTTTTAACTTTAGAAACCCTTTGAAAATTTTCACAAATATAAAAATTCACATATATAATGACTAATCACGATGCGGGAATCACAGTGGATGACTTTTCAACTATATCCATATACAAAATATGTGTGGTGAAAATGGCCTCGATTATGTTTTCGCATCCTATAGACCTTATCCGTGTAAATATCGAGGCGAATGCACATAGGCTTCATCGACTGACGATAAGACATATGCTCGAAAGAATGTCTCGACACGGCCCCGCAGGCTTCTACCAAGGAGTCGTCGCAACTCTAGCTTGTTGCAATATTCAATCGCTCTGCAACCACTATCTATTTTACAATCCGAGAATCCGAGAATTGCTGTTTCAGAACCGATACTATCAGATGTTAAAACCGTACGACGCCGATTTTCTAAAGGCGATGTGCAGCCTATGTGGCGGAATACTATCCACGCCTTTAGCCAAGCTATCGGTCATCCGGCAAGCAGACCTCACGCGCGGGGCATTCCATAGGCGCAAGTAAGGAAAACTTACTTTTAAAAAACATTATACCCTTCATATTTACTTCTGTGCTGAACTCGCAGACCTACAGTGATCTCTCTAATGAGCTTCTATCTTTCAGCTACGGGGCCTTAATTTCCGGCTTAAAGTGCATGTTTCGCAAGGGAGGTCTGCATTACCTATTCATTGGATGGGAGATGCATGCCATCAGTAACGCTGTGGTGAGTGGACTGCAAACGCCGGTGAGCAATTACGTGGAAGGCCTTGTGCCGCATGTTTACATGAATGATTGGGTGCCATATCTCAGTCGAATGGCGTTGACAGGCAGCATCATCAACGTCCTGATGACTCCTATAAATACAGTGTGCGTAATGGCTTTGAATCACAGTCGATACAGTGATTTCACCTATAGACACTTGTGTCGACTAGTTATACAAAAACATGGGTACAAGGGCTTTTTCTTTGGGCTGAAACCCGGCCTTATTAGCCTAATTCCAAACATCCTACTGATCACCGTAGCGACTCGTCTGCTGCTTAATGAAAAAGTAATATGACCGGCTTCTATTTTTATTCTGAAATCTTAACTTGTATTATACTTAAAGCCTCCGGAAACTCCCGCAGATGAGGGGGCAATTTCTTCTCAGCCAACTGGAAGATGAATATATCCGTGAATCGCTGAATGATCTGAGGGAGATAAGAGCAGACGAAGTAAAAGTAGTTATTTCTTATTAAAACTGTGGATAAAAGGAACATTTATAAATTTAATATACTTTTAAAGCTAGAGACTAAACCTAAATTACCTTTACAACTGCAGGCGCCCTTTCGTGAACCATTAGGCACTCCAAAAGTACGGCCACAAATTTCCCATAGAACTCGGGCAAATGGGGATGCAGGGCCTCCAAAGGTATGGGCATAATGCAGACCAGATAACATCTCTGCATTTGCTCCATTAGCTCGACACACACGTCTGGTCCCTGAAGAAGCTTTTCAGATTCCAAAACAAACATCTGAAGAATGGCCTTGGCCCATCGATAGCTAGTGCTGGCGTTGAGGCAAAGGCATTCGTCCCGACAGGCAGCCAAGTTATCTGGATTATTTAAATCAGTGGCGAGAGCAGCTTCAACAGCACTGCTATTGATGGTGAAGTAATAGCCCAGTCGGGTGATAAACTGCAGCAAGCAAATGGAGACTTTTGGTTTTGAACTCATGCTCACATTGTGGATCAAACGGTCCAGCATGTCGTCGCATTGGTTCCACTGAAATGAGGCGGAGGTAAGGGTAATATTAGTCCAGCATTTGGAAATTATGGAGCTTTATCCCACCGTATATGCATCCAAGTCAATAAAGTGATCGAGACACAAATACAAGCAGTTCCAGACTGCGGTTATAGCCTCGATGGATTCCATATTGTAGGCATCCTTGAGTGCATGATCATAGATCACGCTGTGCACATTCAACTCTTGAATATCCTTGGAATCCTGCAAGGTAAGGAATTAAAATGTTGCTATCAGGCCGTTTAAACAAGCAACTCACGCTAAATTTCAGCATAACTGCGAAGATCTGGACGCCAAGTTGCTTGTATGCTGGATCAAAACATTCTCGGACATTTAGACCCACGGACAGAGCAAAAGCCAGCATTTGAGTAGACATTCTTGACTTATCCGTGTAACGGAGCTGCAGAGAAGAAACAGAAACTGTAATTACAATAAACCAATCAAAGTTTTTCAATTTACTTCTAAATATCTTGCAAATCCATGGACTGCTCCTAGTTGTCGCTTCCAGCAATCCTTGTGCAGGTTTTTTCCGTAGTATTTCAGTATTTCGGCATCCGTGGACTTCCACCAGCTTAAGGAAAGCTTGTTAGCCAGCTCATTGGCATTCCTTAGAAGACTCGCGTGTTCACCTTTGAGTTGGTAAATTGTGGGAGTTGCTGTCAGTTCACAGAGCAACAGAAGCAGCTTAACTCTTAGCTAAAAACGTAAATCAATTAGAAATCAATTTAGAATTAAGAATAATAGCTAAACTACAACCTCGACATGTCCTGCCTCGTCACTCTTCTGCAGGAATTCCTGAACTAAATCGTATAGCTTTGGCAAGTCCTGGACAAGCAGTGAGTGATAGTCCTCGAATTGTGATGCCGCCAACGGAACACTGTCCAGATCTTCCTTCAGCTCTGGCAGCATATAAAACTGCACCACCTCGCACATGTGGGCAGCGAGGGCATCGGTGGTCTCACTAGACATGGCTAAATAATAAAATACTATGAAACAATTCGCAACTAAAACCAAAAACAGAAGGTAAACAATTCGGCCGCAATAGTCGATAGATCTGTAATCAAAAATCGACTAGTACTAGTATGGATTAATCGTTGACAAAATGTTGGAAAATGAAATTTTGTAATCTAATATGTATATTTTTCGTAAATAGTTTTATTAAACAAAAATCATAATTTATATATCTTGGCAATAAAATTTAACGGCATGAATATTCGATTTTTTATATCGATATACTGATATCCATTTCGATATCGTTTTGCCGCCAACGAACAAGAACAAGAAAAAGTTTTATTTCATAAAAAACTTAACGAAACATAAACATTTAAACCAAACTAAATTCATTCGTAATCAAAAGTTAAACCAGCCCCACGGACATGCTTCTCTGTCCAGTCATCAAATCGTTCGGACATCTCATTTCCCATGTGATTTCGCCAGTCTCCAATTTTGCCGTTCCTTATGAACTTCGACGATGCTTCCGGGAGCAGCTTTTCCAGATTCACCGCCTTATTGGCCCGCATCTTGTCAAAGGTAAGATGTTCGCACAGCTGCTGCTGGCTGGAAGCAGTCAGGAGACTCTCGACACCCAGGAACCGGGCGCAGCGACGGACCTCCCTAGGCAGATCTTTGATCATGTCCTCGTACTTAATGAACAGTACATTATCTCCCTGACTCCGCTTCCAAAATGGCAGTACATGCTTCCAGTAGGAACCCATGGGAGTGTGTCCCTCGAGGAAGAGATCCACGAACTGCTCAAAGTCCCCATTAATGCCGTGGAGCAACTTGCAGTAGTGATAGTAGGACACGCACAGATCCTTGGGGTTGCGAGCGGTGTACACAATTCGAGGTTTCACTGTCTCGAACTCCTCGGGCAACAGTTGCCATGATAGATGCGAACGGGCGAAGCGTGGACGGGGCAAATTGCGAACCAGATCCACGGTGTTTCCGAACGTTTGACTGTCGGAAAATGGGAGAAAGTTTCATTAAATCAAAGTGGAAAAAGGCAAGTGTTATTAAAATAATTTTACTAATATTATTAAACGATTTTCTGATATTCTGTTATTATATCTGTTTCAATTTCGTTCTAGGAAGGATAAGTTCCCTAAAGCTAACCGACGAGATACTCACGCCACTGTCTCATGGTGATCCGTACTGAACAGAGCGGTCAGCTCGATCAGCGGAGAACGCAAGCGTATATCCTGCTCGGCGGCCACATAGTCCAGATTATGACCTAGCAGCCAGACCATCTCCTGGGCCCAGGTAGAACCAGTACGTGGATACGACACCATCCACACATCGTCCTCGAAGACGGGAAGCGAACGGATTGATTCCCCCAGCTCCATGTACTTCCTAGGTATGATCAGTTGGTCGGGTAGCACCTCCACAAAGCAATTCTGGGCTGGGAAGACGGCATTTGTACGCCGGACAATGTCCGCCTCCAGTTCACGATAGATCAGCTGCATGGTCCGCTGTGCCCGAAAATCCACAGTGCACTGCGAAGTCAAGTGCAAACTGGGAGCTCACTTTGAAATGAAAATGGTGAAAATATGCCCCTGGCGAGTTTTCACACAAACACATTAACTGGTTTCACTGAAAAAATAAAGCAGCATCGAGCTATGTAACTAAAGTCAAACTTCGATAATAACTTTCCCTTGAACAATTTATTGAATTTATTCTTTTAATAATGCAATTTTGCAAGTTATTCATAGGGAAATAATAGTAGTTTGTAAAGAAAAATTACAGTTATTTACTTTCATTATCTGATATATTTAAAATTACCAACGTTTTCACTTATTGAAGTTTGACTGTAGTTGGAAAAGCATTTCTCTTGCGGTTCGTTGACCACAAAGAGCAATCTGTAACATAATAACGATCATTAGAAAAAGATAAATGATGCTTCTTTGTTTTTCGTGGGCCTCCCGAATAAGATAAGATAAGATGTTTTGATCTTAAGCAATCACTATTTTTGATGCACTTTTGTTTTGGAAATTTTTGTAAACCTGAAAAGGACTTGGAAAAGGTGTTTCCTCTAATCTATACAAAAAAGTACCTTCCATTTTGTGTAGGGTTTAAATTTAAATATATTTCAATCCGTAATACTATATACACACGAAATCTTTATATCAATTACAGCTAAATCTTCGACTCAAGGAGCATATTCGTCTCCCATTCGTCTCTCCATCGGGATTGTGATCTGCACCTGAGAGTGGTGGGGCGACTACAACTCGTTGTGGATATATTCCGTGGTCACCTTGGCCTCGCCCTCGTGGAAACCATTGCAGTCGACGGGGTATTTGGCCTGTAGTGTTGGCGGACGATGGATTCGCAGAAATAGTAGTTAGAAAGCGGCGACAAAAAGAGAGTGCAGAGAAAGAAATTATTTAGTAAATGAAAATGGCATGTAAGTGGATTTTGTAATTGTTTTTTTTTTTTAAGAAATAAAAAAACTTAAACTTTTCTTCATTGTAGCACAGTAGCAATTGCCTGTGGCACCTCGCTCGCACTCACCTCGCAATTGTATGGCGCATTGATCACACCGAATAGCGTCCAGAATGGCGTACCGGTTTCCGTGCTAATGAAGATCGCTGCACCCATGCTACCGATCTTGACGATTTTCGGACTGACTCCGGCGATCAGGCCAGACGCCGTCGTCTGCCGTGGCTGCTGCTGCTTTTGGTGCTGCTGCTGGTACTGTTCATGCTGCTGCTGCTTCTGCTGGAGATCGAGGGCCGCTGCATTCAGCTGGCAGAGCACGTAGCGGTCGCATTGCGGCGTCTTCGAGATGTATCTGTAGGCGCGGTGGACTTTTAGCACCGGTTCAATAACCTGTTTGGCATTCGGCATCCGTTTGTTAGATACGATTCGAGTGCGTTTAAGCCAAGGAATGGAGGTGAAGATAGATAATGGCGTAATTAATTTAATTTGTGTCCAGTTTAGTATTTAGTACAAAACAGAAGTGGTGAGAATAATAGCATTGTTTTGTCTTAGCTGTTTTTTTTACTGTGGAATTGAATACTTTTAAAAATCGGTATATTTTCAATGAGTTTAAAGTTTAAATAGATATTTTCTATCAACACAAATGGATACTGATGACAGCTGAAAGTTCAAGTTTGCTGCTTGCTGCTCCTTTAGTTATTTAACGGATTAAATAAGTTTAATTATTCAGTGCTATTATTCTAACCGCAACTGTGTTTGTATCTGATTTGCAGATAAAGAGCTCTAGCTAATTGCCCAGCAACCCAGTTCCCAGATCAATCTGAGCATTTACTCACCTCCAGGTTAAGCGTATCCGTTAGCTTGTCGCTGATTTCGGTGGCATTGAACTGCAATAATCCGCGTGCCTGGCCGAGCTTCAGCAGCTCCTTGGCATAGCCCACCGCCGGCTTCACATACTGCCGGGAATCGATCTTCACATTCAGATGATGCTTGGCCACATGGTCCAGCAGATTCGAGATGGTCTCACCCGGACGTGAGGGATCGAAGTGAGTCTGCTTGGGGTAACCTTGAGACTTCAGCAATCCGTTAAACATGATCTGTGCCGTCTGGAAGTACCTGAAGAGTGTGAAGAAAGAGCGGACAATTGATGAGTTTCGATGACGCAGCACCGACCGGAGTCAAGTGAAAGGGTCGACTTGCTAGAAAGTGGAAGTTGTGCTGCTGCTTCTGCTTCTGTTTTGTTGCTGTCTAACAATGATGGGGCAACGAAATAGAAAAAAATAAAATAAAATAGCAGAAAAGTAAGAAGTCTGAAAAACCTGACCCACTTTGGAGTCATGCAAAAATTTTTGATTCAGAATTAATACACTCAAGAAAACATATAGAACCTTAACTGGATCACAATCTTGATTAAATAATTCTATTTAACTTAAGGTATTTTTGTGTGTTAGTTTTGGGTTTTTTAATTTATAATCCCAAAGTTATTTTTTGTCAAGTTAAAATTCTGTATTTAAAATACGATAAGATATACTCCATTCTTTAAGCCAAGTGTAGGTTGCTTGGCTTTAAGCCATTTCCCCTTGGCTGAAACTGGCGACCGGTTTCTGGCCCGCTTTGTTTATTTGTTTGTTTTAACGATGCCGTTGACTTCGGCATATCTTCTGCATATCAACTGTAACTGTATCAGAGCCTGGACTTGGGACTGGCACTGGGACTGGGACTGTTGACCAGTTGGATTAGCAGGCACGTTCTAAAAGCGCCAGCTCCGAAAAAAGTGGGTCAAAAGGTAGCCTCATCGAACATGCTCGATGTGCAAACGGGTTGTGCCGCTAACGGGAAATGGTTAGCACAAGTAGAGGAGTAGCACCCGCTCGGAATCAGAATCAGAATCCGAATCAGAATTGGACTTGGACTGGGGACTGGGTGCGAGAATCGCAGCCAGGTGCTAACTGCATTGGGACACCGTTGCAGAACAAAACGTGATCCACAATTAACACGCATATTGGTCACTCCACAATTGAGCCACGTCTTAAGCTGAGCAGAGATCGTAAAACTCACCTGAGGTACACATCGGGATTGGCCAGATAGCTGGCCCAGTCGGCCAGATAGAGTGTGGCCGACTTGATCCAGCGGCGGCGGAAGGATTGGTTGTTCAGCGACTCGAAGAGCTTGTCATAGTCCAGTTTGCCATCGTTGCCCTTGAAGCCCTGCAAAGGAGAATAAAAGAAAGGATTTAATAAAATCTTAAGGATTAAGAGAGGAATTAAAGAATGGACATATTTTTAAGGCAAAGTATTTGAATAAAAGTTGGATTATTGGAAATATTAAATGCAACAAGTTAGGGTTTTTAGTTATTTAGGAAAAGCTCTGCCTAAAATTTAAGAATATTTATAAAATTGTTTATTTATGTTACGTTAAGATGGTATTTTTCCAACTTTTGCGCAAGAAGCTTAGTATTTTTAGACTCTTCTTTCATAATATAAAATTCTTTTACATTTTTAAACCAGCAAACCCCAAAGTAATTTAATATATTCCTCTGGTTCTATATCTTCTCTTTATCTTTTTAAATCTACTCCCGTTCTAGCTTAGTAATCCACCTTCATGATCTTGTTGACTCCAGATTTCTCGTAGAGAGCATCGGCCAGTTCCGAGTTGGAGAAGTGATCCCACAGCACATGGATGTGCTCGAGGAACGGTGGCAGTACCCAGGCATGGCTCTTGTGCTTCTCCTGGGTGCTCTGACCCTCGGGACCGGCAAAAGAGCTGACCGCTTGCATCACCAATGGCAGAAGATTCATCAGTCCGTTGTCGCTTTCCGGCTCCTCGCCAGCGGATCGCTTTTGATGATGATGCGACGCCTTATCGTTGCCCTGGGTGTTCATGAAAGCTGAAGCGACTTGGAGTATGGTGTCGAGTCCAATTCCAGACTCAGAACCGCCGCTGCCGCCATTGCTGCGCTTTTGGCTCGGGGCGGATTCCTCATCGTCTCCCTGGGTGAACATCTCCAGGACATTGCCGATGATAGAGGGATCAAATCCGCCGCCGCCTCCGCCCTGACCGCCATTGCCACGGGCATTGTTGGCCAAAAGGCTGCCAAGGCCCGAAAGGATTTGCATGGCACCGCCGCCGCCGCCGCCGCCTCCAGACTTTCCATTGGCCTGCATAAAGGTGCCCAGCAACGAGGCCACGCCCGCTAAGCCAGCTCCAGCTCCACCGCCACCGTTATTGCCTCCGTTCTGATTGGACAACGCCTCCTGGAAGAACATGGAGGCCATGTCGAGCAGCGGATTGGACTCATCCTCGCTGGCCAGCGAGGGACCCAGCGGCTGAAGGCACAGCAGGCAGGCCAAGAGCAGAGATCGTCTCACGTACATTCTTCTGATTCTTTTTCTTTTCAGGAACTTTCACAATCACACACTTGAGATACTTTTGGGCCAATTAAGCGACGCAGCCACAAAACGCGGAAGACGCTCCACTGAGCACACGGATGGAGAATTGCTGCTGAACTGCTGGAGCTGTGATGGTGCTGTGGTAATAGTGGTGGTTATGCCAAGATGCCAGCGTTGGAGGAGCGAATACAAGCCAGCCAGCACAGCCGAAAACTTTCTTTCTTCTGAGGCGCTGCGCCAGTTTGTAACACTTCTTAAGCCACCGATTCTTCGTGGCCTTCGAACATGTTGGAGCTCTGCGCTCTCTCCCCATTTCTTCCTGCTCTCACCTGTTTCTACCGATAGGTAGCTCTCGCGGAATTCTTTACGCCTGCGCTGTGTACACGTCAGGTTTTACCGTCTTTGCCTCCACAAAAATATATAAATGAGACAAAAAGAGAGAAGAAAACGCTTTGATTTGCTTTCCACAGAGAAAAAAGAACATTTAATTCTAAATTTAATTCTGAGATCAAAATTTGGTTTTGACATTTTTAAAAAAATTTATTAAACAATTACTATTTCTGTATTATAATTTCTATTTCTGTATTATAAGTATATATAGTAACTTTATTATTTATTATAAAAACAAAAATCGTTTTATGATTTAGAAAATTAAAGCTTAAAATCGTTCTTAGCCTTACCTATACATCCCTTGAAGCTATAAAGTCTCCTCCTTATGTGATATATATTCAAGTTTTGTATTAAGAACTTATCACATCATTTATTCTTTTAGTGTTCCCTGTTCTACGGCTCGCACTTTGTTTATGTTACCTACTACCTACCCACCTACTTTCTTTTTACACACGATCGTCGTCCCGTCCGCTTTGAAAGTTCTCTTCTCGGAATGGTGGTTGGGTTGGACATTGGAAGTCCGACTCAGACTCGGAGCCAAGCCAGCGTTTTCGTTAATGCCGCCTGCTTGGGCTTTTTATGTAAATACGAGTATCAAACCAGAGTTTTTTTGAGCTCTTTCAATGGGTATGCAAAGAATTTTAAAAGGTTGGAGCTTATTTATCAAAATTAGGGTACAAATTTTAAAAGTTTATGAAAATATATTTTATTCTAAACCAAAATAATTCCAATAGTCGCTTAAATGCAGAATTTAAATCTGCAACAAGTAACAATAAATAAATTTCTTGAAAAATCTATTATATATTAAAAAGTAATCTAGAAAATGTATTTGAATTTTATTATTATTTATTTATGCCATATTTTAGGTTATATAAATTTCGTACTTAATTCACAGTTCTTAAAGCAAACCAATAGAATACCTAGCACATTTGTCACCTGGACATTTCTTATGGGTTCGGTTCGACTGTCGTCATGGCCCATTTTGATTTTATTCGACTAAAAAAATGGATTGCACTGTGCCCGTTACATAAATTTATAATCAATTTAATGGGTCCGTCATGCTAATTTAAAATGTTCTCTTCTTAGGTTTTTAATTTCTTTTCGTTCTTCACGACTCTAGAAATAGTTGACTTTTCCCTACAAATCTCTCATTTGAATAAGCCACATTTGAGTATAGTTTCTGGTTTGAATTTACATAATTTATTTAAATTACATTTACATTATTATTATTATTAACATTCACTTTTCATTATTTTACACTGTAAAGACATTTTATTTTAACAAACATTAAACACTTTTAACAAAAGTAAATAAATGCAAGAAAAAATATAAGAAACTTGAATTATTTAGAATTAAAATTATAAAGTTCTTTCCTTTCAATCAATATAACTTCTCAAAAAATTTATTTTACCCTTAACAAATTGTAAATAAGGATTTTTAAAATCTGTACATTATTAGAAATTGCTTAATTTAATTGTTTACATAGTATATATTAGATAATTAATTAATTAATTAATAATTACTTAAAATAAAATGGATTTCATTGAAGATTTTCTATTCAAATTGAACAAATAAATAAATACATCTGGTAGCTCTCTTCGATAACCACCATCTGATTATTTCATTTATTCGATAACTATTATATTTACCCGACGTACATTTCTTGTGTTATTGTTGACGAAAAATCCATTAATTAATTGCGGACACAAGCGAGTGCAAAATGGGGAATCAACTGGTGGGCATCGCCCCCTCACAGATCTATGCGGTGGAGCACTATTTTTCCGGCCAATTCGGCTCCGAAATCACCTTCAGTTCCAAGTGAGTGAAAAGAAAAAGGAGCAGTGAAAATCATTGACCACTGACGACACCCACGACGTACATATTTTCCGCAGCATGGGAAGCACCCGGTTCTTCAAGGTGGCCAAGGCGAAAACGGACGAGGGCCAGATCGTGGTCAAGGTGTTTGTAAAGCACGATCCCACACTGCCGCTGGAGGATCACAAGGAGCGACTGGAGGGCATTAAGAAGACCCTGTCTCTGGCCAATGCAGTCAACTGTCTGCCCTTTCAACGGGTGGAGGTTTGTGTTCAGTTTAAGTTTAATTACATGTTTAATGATATTTTAATGTGGGTCAGAATTCAATTACTTTTATGAATCATATTTTACGAATAATGGGGTGTCACTGATAAGGAAATAGCGAAATTATAACATATTTATCATGTAGTTAAAAACCATATTGATATCATCTTAATTCCCCTTTAGCTCATCGACAAGGCCGCCTACATTATGCGAGAGTATGTGAAGCACAGTCTGTATGACCGCGTCTCCACGCGACCTTTTCTCACCGTGCTGGAGAAAAAGTGGATCACCTTCCAGATTCTGTGTGCCCTCAATCAGTGTCACAAGCAGAAGATCTGTCATGGAGACATCAAGCTGGAGAACATTTTGATCACGTCCTGGAACTGGATTTTGCTCTCGGACTTTGCCTCGTTCAAGCCCACTTATTTGCCGGAGGATAATCCCGCCGATTATACGTATTTCTTTGATACAAGTCGAAGGAGAACCTGCTATATAGCCCCTGAGCGATTTGTTAAGACTTTGGCCTCGGATGACGATGGCAGCAATGGCAACATGTCGGTCATTCACACGGATTCCATCATTCGTCTGGCACCCAGTTATGCGGGAAACACTTTGCTGCCGGCCATGGATATATTTTCAGCAGGGTGAGTTTGGACAATAGATTTAATTAACAATTAATTAATTTATAAATTATTGCCACAGTTGCGCCTTACTAGAACTTTGGACAGAGGGAACAGCGCCGTTTGAGCTCTCCCAGCTGCTAGCCTATCGGCGCGGTGAACGTGATCTGGTAGAGAAGCACTTGGCCGGCATCGAAAACGAGCGTTTGCGCAATTTGCTAGCCTCCATGATTGACATTCACTCAATAAACCGAAAGAGCGCCGAGGATTACTTGGATCAGGAGCGCGGCCAGCTGTTTCCCGAATACTTTTACTCCTTCCTGCAGTCCTACTTGCAAATGTTCTCATCTACGCCAATTATGTCGCCGGATGATAAGATCCAGTGCCTGCACAAGGACATTGGGCATTGCATCAAGGTGCTGACACAGTCACAGGATGTCACACCGGAAGAGGAAGAAGATGCGGAAACAGAGAAGAAGGATCCCACAATGTGTGCATCAAGACTGCCGCCAGAGCACGATGGCCTCATACTGATCATAACAGTGGTCACCTCCTGCATTCGCGGTCTCAAGCAATCCAATACCAAGATTGCGGCCTTGGAACTCCTGCAAAAGCTATCGAAATATACGACCTCGGAGACTATATTGGATCGGATATTGCCCTATATTGTAGGTGTTTTTATTTATTATTAAAATCGTATTAAAATTAACGAATTCCTCACGCTTTTCCAGCTCCATCTGGCCCAGAAATCGCCAGCCAAGGTGCAAGTTCAGGCCATTGAAACCCTGACCGCTTGTTTGGGCATGGTGAAGGACATTCCGCGCAGCGATGCCAACGTTTTTCCCGAGTACATTCTGCCCTCGATCACGGATTTAGCCAGCGAGGCGAGTGCGGTAATTGTTCGCGTGGCGTTTGCCCGAAATATTGCGGCACTGGCCAAGAGCGCTGTCTACTTTCTGGAGGAGACACAGAGGAATGCTCCAAATGAGATGCCTACGCCACGCTACGAGGCAGAATTGAATGCTCTCCACGATATCGTGAGACAGGCGGTGCTTAGCTTGCTGACCGATTCCCAGCCGGTGGTCAAGCAAACCCTGATGGAGTCCGGCATATGCGATCTCTGCGCTTTCTTTGGTAAGGAAAAGGCGAACGATGTGATTCTCTCCCACATCATGACCTTCTTGAATGACGAGGACAAGAACTTGAGGGGAGCTTTCTATGACAACATTGCCGGTGTCGCTGGCTACGTGGGCTGGCAGGCATCGGATATACTGGTGCCGCTATTGCAGCAGGGGTTCACGGATCGCGAGGAGTTCGTTATAGCCAAGGCCATCCGAGCGGTGACCATTCTCATCGAATTGGGTCACATCAAGAAGCCAGCGGTGACGGAAATCGTCAAGGAGACGGCTTGCTACTTGTGCCACCCGAATTTGTGGGTTCGCCATGAAATCTGCGGCATGATAGCCACCACCGCTCGCAATCTCAGCGCCATTGATGTCCAGTGCAAGATAATGCCGGCCATTGGCGCCTTTCTCAAGGTTCCGCTCATTCAGGTGGAGAAACCTCACATCCTACTGGACTGCGTTCAGCCGCCCGTGCCGCGGCAGATTTTCGACAGTGTGTTGCGCTTTCAAGACATCCATCACTTCTTTAGAGCGCTGGAGGATCGGGCGAGGGTTCGCAGTCAAACTAGGCAGGGAGCACTGCCGCAATACGAGGAAATGGGACAAACATTAAGAAATGTGAGTAGGATTTTCATCGTAATTATGAATATTTTTTAATATTTCTTAATAATTGCAGTTGTTCCGACGCCTCGCCTCAGAGGGATTGACTGACCTCATTGAGATGCAATTACTGGCCATGAATCCGTTCATGATCTCCCTGAAGCACAAGGCCCAGCAGGATCTGGATGATACTGCTTCTGGCAATGGCCGCATCGTAGTCAGTCGCAAGCAAGTCGCCTGTCATGAATATCCGCTGGCGGACAAGGCCACAAAGATGCCCATAGAAAATCGTAAGTCGTCCATTGATACTCCTCAGCTAACCATTTACCTAGATTTCATTTCATTGTTTATTTAATTAACAAAAATCTTCAGTGATTTATTTATTATTTATTAATATTTCTTAGATTTTTTTAGTTCTGGTGTTTGGGCGTTTATACGTTGAAGAATAATGCCATTTGCTGTACTGTTTGATTCGTTTCAACTTATGCTGATAAAACTAAATGTTCAATTTGAATTCAATGCTTTTTTATTTAAATTTGTTGAACGTATTCATTGTTTTATATTCGATTTTTTCTTTGTTATAATTTCCTTTGGTGCTTTATTATTTCAAAATGCTTCTGCTGGGTCCAGAAAATAGTCAAAACTTCAAATTAGATTCAAATGGTCTTGAAAAAAGTTAATTAAAATACATAATAAGCGCAAAATTCCAGAATAAATTATGTATAAACCCTTTTAAAGATTTGTATTTTATTTTTGTCACTTGAAAGCTTTTGAAAGACTTTAATTTTAATTACAAAATACTCAACGTTTCTTACTTTCAATTAATGAACACATTTCTTCTATTACCCAGTCCGAAAATAATATTTTCTATTACCCATTTCCTTACAGGATCCAGCGAAGGACCCGCACTGGTATCGCCCGCATCCGATGCAGCCATCACTCCGTTGGGCGCCGGCGGATTGGCTGGCAGTCCGGCCTCCGGAGCCATAGTCTTGGGTGTTCCCACGGCTAACGTGAGTGCGGCTACCTCGCTAGGCGAATACACGATGCCGGAGCGTAACTGCTGGCTGGAACGATCATCAGAGTGCCGCAAGGATCTCGAATCGCTGACGGCGAAGATCAAGAGTCGCTACAATGTGCTGGCCATTTCGCAGCGCTGCAGCTATGACAAGCTGGTTACCCCCTATCCACCCGGTTGGCGGATGAATGGGACTTTGGTGGCGCATCTTCACGAGCATTCGGAGTCCGTGATCAAGCTGGCCTCGTTGCGTCCGCACGGATCGCTCTTTGCCAGCGGCAGCATCGATGGAACTGTGCGTTTGTGGGACTGCGGCAAGCTGAATGGGAACCAGGGAGTGAATAAGTCAAGGCAAGTCTACTCCGCAAATACGCCCATCTATGCACTGGCTGCCTGCGATAGCGGACAGTCGCTGGCAGTGGGCGGCAAGGATGGCAGCATGCTGATGATGCGAATCGACCGAAACTCCGCCAAGATGACGCTCCAGCAGGCGCTGGATCAAAAGTAAGCTTGAACGCATTCCTTCAGTCACAAATTGATTCTTTAATGCTCCTCTCTTCGTAGCGATCACAATGACGGACCTGTGGTGGATATGCATGCCTACGACCAGGCCACACAGAGCGTCATCGTGTATGCCACGCTGTACGGCGGAATCGTGGCCTGGGACACACGCATGCAGCACAGCGCTTGGCGATTGCAGAACGAGTTGCGGCACGGCGTGATCACCACCATTTGTGCGGATCCCACGGGCTCGTGGCTGGCCACTGGGACCAGTGGGGGAAAGCACATTTGCTGGGATCTGCGCTTCCGGCTGCCCATCGCTGAAATCAAACATCCCGCCGACTCGTGGATCCGAAAGGTGGCCTGCCATCCCACAGAACCATCGTATCTCATTTCAGCCTCACAATCAAACAACGAGGTGTCCGTGTGGAACATCGAGACGGGTCAACGGCAGACAGTGCTGTGGGCCAGTCCGGCGGCGGCTTTGTCTAGCGCCAGTCCCAGTGATCCGGCCACAACGTGCGGCATCTTAAGTGGCGTAGTCGATGGTTCACCGTTCATTCTAACCGGAAGCTCGGACCAGCGCATCCGGTACTGGGATATAGCCAATCCAAAGAACTCCTCGCTAAAAGTGCCAGCGGCCAATGACAACCTGGCGGATGTGGCCTTTAATTACAGGTAAATAGAAATGAGTTTATCAAGTTATTTTAGTTAATTTATTAAAATATTTATACTATTCAGCGCCCGGTTAATCGATGGCAGCCAGGTGATCGAGGAGCAAATTATTTCCATGAGCAACACGGCCGATTCTCAGCAGCTGCGGGCCTCCACGGAGGAGAATCCCCGCTCAGGACCGGATATGCCCACGGCCAGCCACCACGATGCCATCACGGATTTGCTGATGTGCAAGGACAAGGGACAGATCTACATAGCATCGGCATCGCGCGACGGTGTCATCAAGCTGTGGAAGTGAGCGACCCGCTATAACTATAGTATTTAATTATTCAACTGTGATTAGCCTAAATAAACTGCAATATGTGTAACTAGCATCGGACATACGTTGAAAGATATCTAAAGTTAATAATTATTTAAATAGTTCGATGTGTACCACTTGTTTGGACGCTTTACTGATGAGATTTTCATTAAATAGTTTTTATTTTTTGAGGAGGAATTAATTTTAAAAGCGAAAGTAATAATTTAAAAGTTTGAAATATATTTAAAATAACTTCCGATTAATTTTTTATTCTTAAGTATATCTGGTATTATTTGTATTATTATTAACACGGTCACACTGGCCGAAAGTTCAAAACAAAGACGGCATATTTTCTTTTAAATATCACGCAGATAAGACAAATTCTTGCTTATTAATTCTGATAGCTGCGCAATAGCACCATGTCAACGACCGAGGAAACAACTGCTGCTGAGGAGTACGTGGAGGATGTGGAATTCGTGGATATGGCGTTCACTAAAGAGTTGCGTAAAGCCACAAAGGATGTGCATAATCTCACGGATGCGGTGGTAAATGCAAAGTTCGCCTTCGGTAAGTAAATAAAATGCCAGCTTTATTGAAGTTACTGGATGTCATTTCCGGTTAGCCCTCTCGGATGATGAGGTCTGGTACGACGGCCTGCTGGCCTTCTACGAGCTTTACAAGTTCTTCGAGACACATCTGCCGGAGCGCCTGCTGCCGAAAGAGTTTTACAGAACAGCTGCTTTCGAGCGGGATTTCGCTTATTTCTATGGCGCCAACTGGAAAGACACCTACGAAATTCGCCCGGCAGTCCAGAAATATCTCGAGCATCTGGAGAAGGTGGCCGCTCAGAATGAATTGCTCCTCTTTGCCTACGCCTACCAGATGTACATGGCCCTGATGTCCGGCGGCCAGATGTTGCAGAAGAAGCGCATGATTGCTAGAAAGCTGTGGATCTTTTCTAAAGGTGACGACGAGGAGCTGCAGAGGCAGGCCGATAAGGAGGCAGATCTGGCTACTGCCAGAGCGGCAGACGCTACATTGAATCAGGAGGATTTGCAGGCTAGACCAATGCCGGCTCAGGTCACAATCTGCCCCCGTGGCTGCGAGGCCACATATTTTCCCGAAAAGGTGAGTGGGAGGAATTGTTGGTCAGTAACTGAACTTCTTAACTTAATTTCTACTTTCAGATCTCCGTTCTGAAGGCCAAGCTTAGACGCGTCTTTAACAGCCACTATGGAGCCTTTGACGACGAATTGCGTGCCGCCTTCATCGAGGAAAGTCGCAATGTGTTTCGCTTCAACATTGAGGTAGTGCGCACCATCAAGGGCGTTAATCGAGCCAATCTCAGGAAGCTGGCCCTTGCCGCTATCTTTGTAACAAGTATTGTTTTGGCCATTAAATTAGCCCTTAAGTAAGGCAATCAGGGGGAATGCACTTTTAGCTCCTTCCAATAGGTTAGACTCGCGTATTTAGTCTGTTAAAATAGTAAATATTCCCCATATTATTGTGATCTTAAAGCCAGTTTATTGTTTTATTTTGTTGTCTCATCGCCAAAGCCGTCGAGGAGGCCTCGTTTGTTTAACCAAGGCATAATGCGCTCCACGTTGGCCCTGTAGCGTTCGTTGTTGAAAAGCGCTGCCCTAATGGCTTCTCCTTCTGCATCTTCCTTTAAAAAGGCATCTGTGGAGAAATTGTCTTCGGTTTTGTTCAGACAAATTGTCAGGGTGCTAAGCACGGTACCAGCAGCTGTAAGTTAAAGATTAAATGAATATAAAAATAATATATAATTTCTATTAAATAAAAACCCACCATAAATGGGATGCTCCAGCAGAATGATGTGCAATTCCTTGAGAGAAGGCACAAAGCCATTGTACTTTAGCAGCTGGGCGTGAGCCACCAGGTTCTCGTGATACCAACGGATGAAATAGTCAAACTGATCGATTTTGATATCCAGATGTGTAGAGCTCATGATGAAATAGTATAGATCCTGGGCGGGATTTCCGTATTTTGTGACCTGGTGGTCCAGCAAGATGGTCTCCTTGACACGTCCCTCGGCGTCATATTGGAACATAATGTTGTTGATCCAGGCATCGCCGTGGTTAAGTACATTGAACTCTGCCTCGTTGATTTTGGCATCTTCTATAATTTTTTCCACATGGACCTCCATAAAGGTTGTCTGCAAAAAACAGAAATTATTATTAAGAAAATGATTAATAAATTGTTGCAGATTTATTACCAATTTGGACAGATACTCCTCGGCTCCTTTGAACTTGGCCAATTCAGCCAAAAATGCGCTCTTTGTCTGCTCAAACATACTCTTGAACACAACCGCCGTCTTCTCCGTGAACATGCCATTATCGTACTTGGGTGGGTAAGGTCCATTCAGTTCCTTGTACTTCAGGGAGGCGGCATGCCACTGGGCCAGCTTCTTCAGCGTGGACTTGCTATGCTCCATGTCCATGCCCTTCATGCGATCGCACATCTTGAAGCCCCCCGTCTGCAGGTTCTCCATTAGCAGATATTCTGCGCTAACCTCCTTGCTGAACCGGAAGGATTTGGCAGTGAATGTGACCGGTGAGCCGGCGTCTTTGTAGAGCTGCTCAAAGGCGGGCACAAATTTTCCGTACATCTCAATCTCCTTGGGGAACAGGTTAAATTCGGAGAAGTTTATGGTGTCGTTGGATGTGTGCACTTTTAGGATGTAGGAAAAGGTCTTGACGGCGCCGTCTGTTAAAAAGAAAATAATTAAGAAAGATTTTTAGGAAGAGTAAAGTTTTTCTTACTCTTCAATTGCGCTTCTATGTCGACCTTTAGGAGACTGGAAGCATAGTTATCCCCGGGTTTGGTAGCTGACTTCCAGGTTCCTTTGACAATCTTCTCAAAATCGGGTTCAGTTTGAGAGATGATGTCCTTGAAGTCGCTGACATTAAGCCAGTCCAAGATTTTGTCTGGATTTTCAGGCAGTGCAGGTTTTGGAGAAGCCTCCAGGGCAACCTGCGGAGCAGATTCCGGTGCTGCCGCCGGTTCAGATGCAGTTGGAATTGCAAAGGGAATATTGCTAAAATTACTTTTATTATTAACTATACTCTTCAATATATTTATTTACTTTTTACCTGACTTCTAGGAAACCACGATTTTCCAGCCAGGGAAGAAGCCGATTAATATAGCGCTGATACCGCGGATTGGCATACAAAAGATTCTTGAAATTGTTGCCCGCTTCGTTTTCGCTCATGAAATTTTCCAATGTGGCCGCCTCGGTGGAGTCCAGAAGCACCACTGGCAGCACCGAAATGGTTGGGAACAGCCCCCAGCCTCCGTTCTTGATTATGCCAATGTGCAGTTCCCGCAGCGTGGGCTGTCGTCCAGTGTAACCCAAAAGGTCCAGGTGCTGGGTCAGCTGCTCGTGATAGTGCCTGACGAAGTAGTCAAAGTAATCCAGCTTGTAGTCGATGTGCACCGAGGTGAGGATGAAGTACAGAAGGTCCATTGTGGGTGCGCCGTATTTGGGATTCTGGAAGTCAACGAAGACCATGTCCTCCAACTCGCCCTGAGAGCCCACCTTAAACAGGAGATTGTTCATCCAGCAATCACCATGATTTAGCACATTGAACTCCGCCGGATCGACTATGCCCATCTGCATGAAAGCTGTGGTCAGCGCCCCAAGAGATTTTTCCTGGCAAGAAGCAAGATTGGCCAGTTAGCTGGGATAATTGATCATTTCAAGCTGAGACTTACAAGCTTCTCCCGATAGCGTTCGCCGTTTTTGAAGTTCTTCAGATTAGCCAGGAATGCAGTTCGAAAAGATCCAATCATGGCCTCCAAAAACTGTTTTATGGCTTCCAAATCCGTCCCCATCGCTCCGAGGACGAAGACCTCGGGATACGGTCCATAAACTTGAACCATCATGGCGCTGGCTGCGTGGAACTGGGCCAGTTTCTTGAGGGCAAACTTGGATTGCTCCAGGTTCAGGCAATTTAGACGATTGAAGTTCTTGTAACCATCCTGGCCGAGATCGTTCATCAGCACAGTGTTGGCCAGTTTCGGCTCCTTGTCGGCCTTGAGTCTGTATGCTCGAGGAGCGAATCTGATGTCCAGACCCTTGGCCTTGTAGAGCTCCTCCATCTTGGGCAGAAAATCAATGTAGGCCAAGTTCTCGGTGGTAAAGAAGTTGGCCAATTGCAGCATCTGTTCCATTTGTGGATTATCGTGGGGAATTTTCATCATGAACGAGACCAGCTTGGTGCTTTTATCTGGCAAGGAGGGGAGGAGAATAATATAATAATTAAGTTCTCCGATATAATTGCATCATTTATTTGTTTACATAACTCAGAACCAGTTGTGTCGGTCAGTCGCGTTGTCAATAAAAACATATAAATACAATTTCAATTGTCATTGTGAAAAGCCAAACAAGCCACAAACGTTTATTGTGTTCTGATTATAAATTAATTGTTGTTACCAAACCATTACTTATCGCTAATCAACGTTCATACATGAAGACCCAACCCACCTTCGACGTCATTTCTCTAGCTCTAGTCAAGATTGTGCCAAAATTTGGCTACTATAAATAGTTTTGAAGGTTCAATAACCTCAAGGCTTACCAGTCAGCTCCACATCGATGCTGATCCTTAGCATAAGAGTGGCATAGTTCTCTCCGGGTGCCATTGCGGCCTTCATCCGGAAATCGATTATCTTGGAGAACTGCGCAACATTCGCGGCGAGTAATTCCTCAAATTGCGTTTCATTTAGCCACTTGGGAAGCAAGTGGCTCTGGTCAATCTCTGGCACTTCTGGTTTTTTTTCGGGCTCCGAAGCCATCACTTTCACTTCCTCGTCCTCCCTATTCTTTTTGGAAAGCCAGAGACCCATCGTGCAGCTGGATTTGAGTGAGAATATACGGAAATATAGGTTCTATTGTGTCTTGACTAGCGACTCGCGTCCGTTCAATCGGGCAACTGCTGGCCAACTGATACTCGAAGCCCCACACGGCTCCCTAGTTATGCATTTTCTAATCACTCTGCCGATCGATAACGACTAAGGCACCTAGCTTTAACGAGTTTCGTGATATTTCACCAGTATTACGAATTTTACGCATTGGTAGTTGCCATTAAGAAACCAAATTGAACTTCATTGATAAGCGTGATTAGGCAGATTTCTATTATCGGAAATTTGTACAACTTGAAGATTGCTTGAAATCTCGTCAGATGTCAGAGTGACTACATAGGATTGAACATCCGGAACTCGTACAGGAAAGTGGTGTATTTTTATTTGTAAGGAATTTTTGTATTAAAAAATAAAACCATAATTTTCATATCATTTTTTTAAGGGTTCAATTATTATTATTATTATTTTATTTTTAATATTTTTGAGTTGATTTTTAACCCATGCTTTATATGGCATTCAGTTTAACCAATATAATAGGAATAAAATAACATAATACTAATATATAAATTTTAAAGATAATTCCTTCAAAACAAAAACAGATGATCGACTATTTTTGTGGTGAAGTAAAGTTGTTTATATTTGGGTCAGGCCCAAAACAAAAACAATCCATTAGCTGTTCGCTCATCCATGGTCGTTGCCCGCTGCTGCAGCTTATCTGTCAGATACATTTTCACAAAATAATTACAGCAAAGCCCAAAACCGAATTGCTTTTTAGTTTTATTTATGATATACAAGATTTTATTTTGTAATTTATATTTTTTTCACAAAATCTAATGATTATTTTGTGATGTCTAGAGAAAAAATGAACAACTTTCTTTTAAAATAATCATTATTTAAGGTCCTTGGCATATTTAAAAAATATATTAAATATACATAATTTTAAATATTAATATTTGCTTTAATCAATTTAAAAATGCAACAAAGTCGAATACAAAATTTATAAAATTAGATAAATAATAATAATAATAATAGCATCCTCTTGTCATCTTGTCCTCAAGGATCTTTAAAGGCATCAAATCGGTAAAACATTTCCTTTAAGCATCCAGTAGACCTCTTCTATTAAGCCAGGGCATAATGCGTTCAATATGAGCCCTGTAACGCTCATTGTCGAACAGCTTCATTCTGAAGGCTTCGGATTCCTCGTTTTCGGTGAAAAAGGCTTCGGTGTTGAAGTTTTCATCGGTCTCCTGGAGGCAAACGGTAAGGGTACTAATGACAGTGCCAGCAGCTAAAAAAATATGTAAAAATATAAAATATAAATTATATTATTATGTGTTATTTTATTTATTTTCTTTATCAAACTTACCAAAAGCAGGATGCTTTATCAGAATAGCGTGCAGTTCATTGAGCGAGGGAACAGCTCCGTTGTATTTTAACAACTTGGCGTGCTCGATGAGGTTCTCGTGATACCATCTGATCAGATAGTCAAACTGATCGACTTTAATGTCCAATGCAGCCGAGCTCATGATGAAGTAGTATAGATCCTGGGCAGGATTTCCGTATTTGGCATTTTGATGATCCAGCAAGAAGGTTTCCTTGAGCTGCCCCTCGGCGTCGTACTGGAACATAATGTTGTTTATCCAGGCATCGCCATGGTTGAGGACATTAAACTCTGTCTCGTCGATTTCAGCATCTTTCAAGACCTCGTCCACATGGTTGTCCAGAATCCAGGACTTTTTAGGGAAAGAAGAGTGTTTAGATTAGCTTTAGATTTGACAAAATCTACTAGTATTGCCTACCAGCTTGTCCACATACTCCTCGGCACCGTTAAACTTTCCCAAAACTTCAATATACGACTTCTTGGCTCCAGCAAACATATTCTTGAATGTGTCACGCGTCTCCTCTATATAAATACCATCCTTGTAGCGTGGAGGATAGGGTCCATTGAGCTCCTTGTATTTAATGGAAGCTGCATGCCATTGTGCCAGTTTCTTCAGACAACTCTTCATGTGCTCCATGTCCAATCCCTTCATACGATCGGCCATCTGGAAGCCACTGCTTTGAAGATTCTCCATGAGCAGGTACTCCTCCTTGACAGGCTTATTCAAAACAAAGGACTTGGCACTAAAAGTGACCGAAGCGCCAGCATCCTTATAGAGCTTTTCAAACGCAGGCACATATTTGCTGTACATTTCGATCTCCTTGGGGAACATGTTAAAGTCCGTGAAGTTATCAGTGCCAGTAAAGGGTGGATGCACTTTCAGAATATAGGAGAATGTCTTGGTACTGCTGTCTGTTGGGATTATCCTGGTTAGTTTGGTTAAGTTTGAGTTTAATTCTGTTTTTACCTTTTAATTGCGCATGAATATCAATCTTTAAAAGCGAGGAGGCAAAGTGTTCTCCAGGTTTGGTGGCTGATTTCCAAGTTCCACTTAAAATCTTTTCAAATTGGGGTTCAATGGGGGCAATTATCTCCTTGAAGTCGCTCACATTCAGCCAGTTTAAGATTTGTTCGGGATTTTCAGGTTGTGACTGCTGTACGGGTTCCGATGACAAAGTTTGAACTGATGGTGGTGGATTGCTAAAAGAAGAAACAAAAATATAATTATTTCATCTTCCGTAAGGATTCATTTCAAACTTACTAGGCCTCCATGAAGCCACGAATTTCCAGCCAGGGAAGGATCCTCTCAATGTAGCCCTGATAGCGCTTGTTGGCGTATAATTGGTTCTTGAACTTGGTGCCAGCATCGTTGTCGCCCAGGAAATTATCAAAGGTGGCCGACTCACTGGGATCCAGAAGCACCACTGGCAGCACCGTGATCGAGGGGAAGAGGGCCCAGCTGCCGTACTTGTACATCAGCATGTGCAAATCCCGCAGCGAGGGCTGAGCTCCCTTAAAGCCCAGCAGATCCAAGTGCTTGGTCAGCTGCTCGTGATAATGCCTGATGAAGAAGTCAAAGTAATCCAGCTTGTAGTCTATGTGCACCGAGGTCATGATTAAGTAAAACAGGTCCTGGGTGGGGGAGCCATATTTGGGGTTCTGGAAATCAACAAAAACCACATCCTCCACATTGCCCTTCGCGTCGAGCTTAAAGAGCACATTGTTCATCCAGCAATCGCCGTGATTTAGAACATTAAACTCCGAGGGATCAATCTTAATTAGAAGCTCAAAGTCCGAGGCAACCTGAGCGAAAGATGCAACCTTAAAGCAGTTTATTAAATTAAATAAGATTTACTTTACGATAATTAACACTTGTAACCTACCAGCTTTTCCCGGTATTCCTCTCCGTTCTTAAAGTTCTTCAGATTGGCCAAGAAAGCAGTTTGGAAGGAGGTTATCATGGACTCGTAGAAGGCCATTAGGGCCTCCCTGTTACCACCCAGCATTCCGTTGACAAAAACATCTGGGAACGGTCCATTCACCTCCACGCTCACTGCCGAGGCAGCATGGAACTGGGCCAGCTTCTTCAGGGCAGCCTTGGTCTGCTCCAAGTTAAGGCATTCGAGGCGGTTAAGATTCTTGTAACCATCTTGGCCCAAATCATTCATCAGCACCGTATTGGCCACATTGGGTTCCTTTGTGGCGTCCAACTTATAGACTTTCGGGGCAAAGCTGATGTCCAAGCCCTTGGCCTTGTAGAGAGCCTCAAATTTCGGCAATATATCCGTGTAGGCACCATTCTCGGTATTGAAAAAGTTGGCCATGGCCAGCATCTGTTCCATTTGGGGAGTTTTGTGGGGAACTTTCATCATGAAGGCCACCGTTTTGGTGGTCTTATCTGCATTGGGAGATCGGAACAGGTGAGCGGAAATATTTTACTTGGTTTCACATCTGATTAGCCTCCCATTAACCCATTATTTTTAGACATGCACTTGCTACGATTGCGGAATGACACACATAACAAGCATTTATTGTCTACTGCCTATAAATAAACTATAGATACTACTTATCGCTGCCAGCCGGCACGAATAAAAGGCTCCTTATATGGTCGAAAGATTGAGGCCAGTGCTTAGACCCTTTCTGTTGTCTTGACACTCACCCGTTAGCTCCACATCGATGGTGATCCTCAGCATAAGAGTGGCATAGTTTTCTCCCGGCGCCATGGCGGGCTTCACCCGAAATCCCACTATCTTTGAGAATTTATCAACATTCTCAGTGAGTAATTCCACAAATTGCGTCTCATTCAGCCACTCTGGGCCTAGGTTGGCCTTTTCAATTGCGGGTGGGTCAGCCTGAGGGCTTGGCGTCGTTGGCACTGGGGTAATAGACTCCTCAATCTTGGCATTTTTCTGGTTCGAGGCCTTAACCGAGGCCTTTCTCTGACTCTGAGAGTTGGCCGCAGCTACTTCGTAGCTCTTTTTTGACTTGGAACCTCGCAGACCCATCTCGCGTGTATAAAATTATGATTCTGACTAGAACAGCGGAATATCTACGTCCGTTCAACTGCGAGAACGGCTACGAACTGATGTTTGCCTGTCAAAGTTCCCCTCTTGTTATTCGGCTCGGGTTCGGTGCTGCTGATACAATTCAATTATTTCATCAGGCGTCCGACAATTTTGCTTAGAGCTTGGAGCTTAGACAAGTGTTTGAGTGTTTGATGAGTGTTGTTCAGTTGCCACTCAAATCTCTGAATCACTCACAGTCTGTGGTTGATAACAGCGATTCAGACGATAAATGTTACACTCAAAACAAAGCTCTTTGATAAGTAAAATTGATAACAAAATATTGTGTTTACTAAAAATTATATCAACAGTTTGTACATTTTATTTGGGGACTTCAAAGGCCCCACGACGATGGGCCCAGGGCAGAATTTCTTTTTGGTTTCGTATGATGCGTGGATTCTTGAACAGATTATGGCGGAACTTATCACCGGATCCCTCCGAATCCATCATGGAATCCATATTGGCATCATCACTGCCATCGACCAGGACAATGGGCAGCAGAACAGTGATAATAGGAAGAACTGTTTAAAGAAAGAGAAGTTTAAAATGAGTTAGGCTTGCCTAGGCACAATATTTTTATATAGAAAACTCACTCCAGTCGCCATATCTGAAGATGGATTGATGCAGGCTCCTCAGCGAAGGCAGCTGCTTGGGGTACTTTAGCAGCTCAAGGTTTTCCGTGAGCTTGTCGTGGTAAAACTTGATAAAGTAATCAAACTTGGCTATCTTGATGTCCAGCTGCGTCGAGGAGAGAATAAAGTACAGCAGATCCTGGGCTGGCGAGGAATACCGACTCATTTGCAGATCCACAAAGTAGGTTTCTCTCAGTTTCCCCGTCTTTTCATCGTACTGGAACATAAAGTTGTTGCACCAAGCATCTCCGTGATTAAGAACTCGGAATTCTCCCTCGATTTGGGGAGCATATTGCTGGAACATATCATCTGCTTGTCGACCAAAGGATTCCTAGGGAAAGGAACGCTTTAGTATTTGCTGTTTTTTAAGGATTTTGTATCCAAAACTCACCACAGACTGGGCCAAATCGGAGGCCTCGTACAGGGGCATTGCTTCTACAAAGGCCTTGACTTGATTGTGTCGGAACTCCTTAAAGTCATCCTGCTTGCTGCACAGGTTCCGGTTGTACACAGCCGGATAGGCACCCTTCAGCTGGTATCGCACGGCGGAGGCGGCATGGAACTGCGCCAGTTTCGCCAACACGGCTTCGGTGTGCTGCAGATCCAAACCGAGTTGTCGGTTTACATTGCGGAACCCCTGCCTGCCCAGATCTTCGAGAACAATGACCTCCTCCTCTAGTGGCTTCTTGGACTCGTAGTAGCGGGCTCCGAAGGTAATTTCTTTGCCAGCAGCCCTGTACAACTGCTCAAACTCTGGAACGTACTGGCGATAAGTGGTGCGCTCCTTCTCAAACACTTGCCAGGTGATCACATTCTCCCGATTGCCGTTGTTGGGCAAGATCTTGGCCATGTAGGAGGTTTTCTCCTGGGAACCATCTGCAAATAAATTAAATAATTAATTTTCTGATGCTTTTGGCTTAATTTTTGGCTTCTCACCTTTAAGTTCCAACTCGAAATTTGCCCTCAATAGAAGCGTTGTGTAGTTTTCTCCATTTCCTCCCGTAGTTTCCAGTCGGAAAGACTTGATAGTCTTGAGATCGGGAAAATCATGATCCAAGAACTCCCGGAACAGCTCCGGCTTTATCCACGCTGGGAACTGTTCGGCGATGCTATCTTCCTTACCCTGAACCATTCTGTCTACCTATCAGATCCGCAATATGTTCGATTTGGAGCCGGGGGCGGCCTTTTATTGGTGGGTATAAGCTTTCCCTCGTCCAAAAGCTTTTCTGCGCAATTTCGTTGACTGGCTAAAGTGCGATATCTTTTGGGTGAGAACACTTTCTGTTCGGGGTGGACCTGTTTCCTCACGTGTCAGATCCACACTCATGCCGGCCTGGCGAAAAGTCTAATCAGTTATTCTAGTCCAGATCGACCTGCTTGAACGCCAGACAAGCAAGTTTGCACAGTGAGGTATTGTTTGTTCACTGTTACGGCGTATATTCGAGTCCATGACTTGCAAAATGTGACTTTGTTTATCTCTATAATTATTCTCAGAAACGAAGCTCTAATAAAAATTCGCGACGGCAAACAATTTAAAGAGTCGCCTAAAGCTTTTTAGTTAATCAAGAAGCGGGCTGATTTCATTTGAGGTTCGTTGCTGTTCATTAACATATCGCTGAGGGGAACTATATAAATTTCTACCCACAAATGACACGTGAATTTGTTTTGAAGTTGATTTTGAGTTTGTAAATACAACAAGTTTTCGCATGGGAAAGTATCTTTTCTTTACAAATTCTTCCCTTCAAGAAGCCTCTTTAAAGAAACAACAAAACTCCCAGAGATATCTAACTTGTAGCAGACAGTTTTATTAAAACTTTAAAAATTCTTTCTAATCCTCTTCGAAATATCCACGATTCTCCAGCCAGGGCAGTAGCTCCCTCACCTGTTGCCCAAAAACTGGGTTCCTAAAGAGCTCATCGAGGTCATCAGTGGTATCAAAGTCCGAGAGAACTACTGGCAGAACTTCCGTGGCAAACTCAAAAGCTTTAAAAGATCCAATTAGTAATCAGAAAATAAAAAAACAAACTAGCAAGACCTACCCCAATGACCGTACTTCAGCAAATCCAACTGAAGATCCGTAAGACTGGGCTTCTTTCCCCGGTATTTCAGGAGGTTCAAATTAGCCACCAACTGATCGTGATAGTACTTAACATAACCATCAAATCGGCTTGTTTTCTCAGCCGGAGCCGTTAGCAGTAAACTGAAAAGATCATAAACCGTAGGACCATACTTAGCAGCATGAAAGTCGCTAAAGAGAGAGTCCTTCACATTCCCAAAGGCATCGACTTGATTGAGTAAGTTATTCGGCCAGCAGGATCCATTCAGGATAACATTGAAAGAGGTTTTCCCATCAAGAGCTTCAGTTTGGGATTTTACATACTTTTGAAATGATTTCTGGCGAGTATATTTTGAAATAAATAAAAAAGTATCTAAAGATTAGAAGAAAAAGCTAAACTTACCACCTTATCTTCGTATTCGCGGGCATCATTCGCGCGGAGGCTTTCATGAAATTTAATTTGCAACAAGCTCTTTAGATCGGCCACCGCACCCACTTGGTTTCCTCTGAGCTTTGGAAGCTCCCTAATCTTGCCAGAATTTTTTTCTATATAGCAAGCTGTGGCGGCATGATAAGCCGCCAGTTTCGATAGCACCGCTTCTATGGCGGTTACATTCAGACCCTTTCGGGTATTGCCCACGGAGTAACCTTTGGCCAGGATATAGTCCAAATAAAGGCTGTTGGACTTTTTCTGCTTTGACTTGTGGCGCATAGGGCTAAAATGGATAATCTTGTCCACATCCTTGTACAGCTCCTCCAAGGCGGGCAGCACTGTTTCGTACATGAACTGCTCTACGGAGAAATCTCCCTGAATGGGTAACTTTAGGCCAGCTAAGACGGTTTCCGGGGACTTGAGTAGGTACCTCACAAGGCGCTTCTTGTTGTCTGTGAAATTATAGATTATTAGCAGCAGATATTAATAAAGATTGAGCCGTTTTCCCACCTCCAATTACCACCTGAAGCTGAACACAGAGAGCTGGCTGCGGCAGCTGCCCTTCCCATTTGCAGCGAATGCTTTCGATTTTCCTGAATTCCGGAATCTCCTGCCTCACTATCCCCTCCAGTTCCTGCTGATCCAGCCAGGCGGGTACAAAGACCTCTTGGGATAGCTGCGTTACCAGAATTTGACTCGACATTCTCCTACATACGTTCCCGATTGCAAACTGAACTCAAGTTCTTGGCTCATACGAGAATGGCAGAATCGATAAGTGCTTATTGATAGGGAATGTAGGTTGTATGATTGAAATTTATGAAGTCAGTAGGCAAACATGATTGTTGCTTTCCCAGTTATCTTAGATAAGTTGGCTGAAACACCCTAATAATAATTCGCACAAAGTGAGTAAGAAAATTCCACATCTGCTATGTTGAGGCCCATCTATCATGACCTAATATATATTGGGTTTCTGCCCTAATTGAGTCCCAAAAATAGTGCCGAAAAATTGCGAAAAATGTCAGAAATTATAACGAAATTCAATTAATTTGTCACAGCGATTTGACACAGAAAAGCCGAAAGGGAGGATGCCCTCGCCAAGTCATGCAATCTTAGTTGTGGGTTGATCCTTTTGATTTTCTATGGGAATCAGTTAATAAGCTGCACGTGGCAGGGAAGAGAAGTGTTAAATCTTATTTAAATGAAACATTTAATAAACTGTAAAGATGCCGGAAGAATCAACTCTGTGAGTTAAGATCAAAATAGATCAGAAAGCAGAGATAGCTATAGATATCTGCTGTGCTAATCGCCGACACGTGAGGCCACTTTGTGCGCCCGAAGGGATGGCGTGAGCCACCCCTAGGATGCATATGGAATACGATTTAATGCGGCATGAAGTGTCACAAATTCATCAAAACATATTGTACACCAAACTACCAAAACAAGAGCAGCAACCCTCCCCAGGTAGCCCGATGTCCTTGCAATATCCGTTCCGAATTAATTTCTTGGCCTCCCGGAAAGGGAAAGGGGCGCTAATCTGTTGGAAATGGGCGTTGAACGCAAAAATTCCTTGGTATTTAGGCAATCCCTCAAGTGTTACACTTGTTCCTGGGCTGTTGTTGTTGCTCTCGGTTAGGGGTTGCTACAATTGACTTTGAATTGCCGACCCTCCCCTCGCCAGCGCCTCAATTTATTAATAATAATTTCACGCTTTGTTTGCCTTGTCAAATTTTGTATAATAGTTGGTCCTCTTTTTCGGGGTCCTCTTTATGCAATGTGGACTTCATCGAGGCCACCGCATCGTGCTCACCGACATGTGTTTGTGTTCTCTTCCCTGCCAGCAGCTGCAGGGATTCGCACGCAAATCAGGACATGGTTTGCTATGGTTAGTCTTGGTCCTTTTTTTGTTTGGAACAAGTGCGGATTGTGCCAGTCGGAATTAAGGGGATTATCAGGTGCATGGTGGTACTTTCGACTTTAAAGTCACCACATAAGCCTACGATTTTTTATTTACAATAATTTAATGGGATTTATTTAGATTAAAATGGAATTAGCAGATCTTTATTTTGATATCAATTTTGAATAATTAAGTTTTTTAATATAATGAAAATAAATGATGATGGTTGTAAGATCTTATACTAGCGGCCAATAGCTAAAGATAATATTGATCATAATTATGATGTATTTCCCTATATTAAATTGTACTCATCAATTACTTTTTAGATCTGTGTCTTCTTACATGGTATCTCAAGTTTATATTTCCTAAATTAACGACTTGCTTTTTGATTTAAAGTACTTGCTGATAAAAATCGTTTTAATTTAGCTCTTTTAGTCTTTAAGATAAATATTTTCACTAAAGATCAATACCGTCAGAGAAGCATTATTGATTATAATACATATATTAACTTTCATTAGACTTATATATTTAATCAATTTATAAATAATATAAATGGATGAACTATTTTTTAAGCGAAAAAAGCTATTTCAGCAAGATGTCCAGGACTTTAAAAACATAAAATAAAACTTTATAAATATAATAAAAATCCAACAATAAACTCATAAAACATAAGATAATATTCAACATTTTACAAGATAATTTATCGTTATCATCTGTATAAAATATTCAAAACAGAGTCTTAAATATTATGTTCTTCTAACTTAAACCACAGAAACCACACCCTACACAGATATCACACTTTTGTCTATAATATTTTTATTAATATTAAAAAAACAAAGATCAAGCTGTTTGGGCTAACAATCGCCTTAAAGCTCCATTTCGGATCATGGCTATATATATAATATATTATAATATTATAATAATTATAATCGATGATAAACACGATCCCCTAAAACCTTCTTCAGGTCAAACTGTGGTTATACGGCGAGGCAAAGTCGCGTTGATAGGCCGCCGCCGGGTGCAGATGATGCGGATGGATGGGAGGTGGTGCCGGCTGATGGTGTCCATTCATCCCACCGTAGACATCCGAGCGGGATTTGTGGGAGTTTGAGGGCGTGCCGCTGAGCAGCTCCGCCATGAAGCCAATGTAGGTGATGGCCAGCCGCAGGGTTTCGATGCGCGAGAGCCGCTTCTCGTAGGCAAAGGTTGGCACCTTCCGCCGCAGTTTGTCGAAGGCCTCGTTCAGGTTGAACATCCGTCGGCGCTCGCGAATATTGGCGGCCCTTCTCTGAGCCATTGAGGCCACTCGACGGCGTGTCTTCTTCGAGGAACTGGAGGAGCCGTTGGCCCTGCCATTGGTGGACGGACGCTGCGGCACTAAGGGAGCCACCTGGGAGCGCTGCCACAGGGCTGTGGGTTGGAGAAAATATTTATTTTTAGTATATTTTTCAGGGATTCTCCTTTGGCTGGTGGCTACTCACACAAATCGGTGCACGGAAAGCCCGCAATGAGCTCCTGGTAGGGCACTATGGGCGGCGGCGGCGGTGCCTCCTGGCCCCACAGTGGCTGGAAGGGAACCTCTGGCATGTAGGTTGGCTGGTCACCAGGATGTGGATGCTGCATGGTGAGTGTGTGTCCGATCTGGTAGCTAATCGCGCTGCAATTGGAAGACCTGCGGTCCGTTCTGCTTGGAAGACTGAGTTGCAATAAAATCTGATTGTCCTCGCGGCCTGTGAAGTCAACTCGGTCCGGATGCGAATTTTGCTTATTGGATTTTCCTCCCCTCCGGACGGCGGCATCTGCTTGGAGGCCATTTTAAATGGGCAACAGTTCGGCGCGTTCCGATTGGTCGTCCTTGAATGAGGGTTGCTGGAGTGACAAGCGATGTTCCCAGTTAGCGATTCTGCTTGGAAGTTGAATAAAGGGATTTTTTAAATTAATTTCTAATTTATAATTAGAGGAGGTTAGGAAAATATTTAGAGGTAAGCTATCTAGCTAGAGATGAGTTACTTTAAAGGGGTTTATTTTTACTTAATATTCTTATAAATTCCTAAATAAATAAAGAATAAATAAATGTTTGGGAGTCAAAATAAAATAATTCCAGAATTAAAATCAATTACATTGTAACAATAATTCGAAATTTTGATTATTACTATTATGTTTTTACATTTATTGATTTACTTATTTTAAGTTAATTATTTATTTTATTTATTCTAAAAAGGATTTTGATTATGAAGCAGCTTTAAATTTATTTCTTGTCCTTAGGGTGCTTGTATTGGCTATTTAAAGTGTTCTCACTCGTATAAGGACACAAACCATTAGCAGAACCTTACTTTGTCCAATTAGTGTTCTCAGCCTTTCTCAGACACAAACCTTAACACAAAGTAAACCTATAAAGTTTTGAAAATATATTAATATTTCCACTGTTAGCAGGCCTATCTTAAAGAGTATTATAAAAAACAAAACTAAAATCTTCTCATAATTAATTCCTTTAAAATTTACTTCCATTCTTATCAATTACCACGTGCTATTTCGACTCCTATCTGTTGCATGCCTTTGTTTTTGTTTATAAGTGACTTCTGGAGAGTCCTCTCGCTGATTCAGCTCTCCGGCTGAATGGCAGAACAGTGAGTTTGCGCGGATAATTTTGCCGGCTGTCTCCGCTCCATGCTCCATTCTTTCTTTCTCCATAATGCCGCCGAGATGAAAGGCATTCCCCCAATTGTGGCAACTATTTAGCCGCGTGGCAACAGGACACAGCGTCCGAGGCTTAGACTGGAATGCGCCGACAGACTCTGAGGTAAGCCTTTGATGGACAGCTGGAGTTGCGATTTCTCGGAAGGATGGTGGGATTTTGAAGCGGATTTCATTGCGCTGCCAAATGTCGCAAAAGTTTTCGCCAAATGGGCCTCTGATTGGAAAAGGGGCGACGACGTTTCACTAACTTTTTGGTTTGCATTCGAAAGTTCGTTTTTATGGCTCCAAATGAGGTTTCCAGTTTATTTATTTAGTTCGTTTTATGTTCTTCTCCGCTCTGGGGAGGAGGAGCGGCACTGCTCAAGGGTGCTCCATTGTGTCAATAGCCTGAAATTGGATATGAAGTGCCTCGGATCCTGTCAAGCGGAGACAGGCGGGAAGGAGCTCGCTCACTCAAGTTCAAGCCGAACTAGTTGTGAATTGAGAAATTTTTGCATTCATTTCGTTTCGCGTGGCTTTAAAAGGACGAAAAACAAGCAGCTGGGTAATCCTTCGATTTGTGAATGCAAAAGGGAATTCAAGGCACACGGAGAAATGTCCAAGGCGATTTGTTTGTGTCTGCGTCTAAGTACTTGCCAAGATTTATGCTCTCGGCGAGATGGCAGACTCTGCAGCTTACATTATGAAAATGTAAGAAATGTGAAAATATGAAAATGTGGAAATTTGAATTTGTTCTCTGCCCCTCTCTCTGTCCCTTTCTCTCTCTCTGCCACTTCCTAATTTTCCACGCAAATGCATTTTATTTATTACGCAATTTGGGGATTTGTACGCGCAGCCACAACTGTGAGCGACATGAAAGCGCTTAAACTCCGGACCACGGACCACGGACTCCGGAGCGTTAAACGAGGCATTAGCCCCAGTGGATTACGACTAATGCTGACTGCACAATGGCCCCGAGACGATGACGACGAAGGCCCAGATTCGGGGGCGTATGCGTAATGTCCCCAGGTACGATTCATAGCAGCTTAGCAACTCGGCAACTTGTGCGATTTAATTGTTGTTCATAAATCGATTTAATAAAAGGTTTTCTCATCAAATATTTTTATTAACTTAATTTTGCTTTCGGGAAAAATATATATTTAAGTAGATTTCCTTGTTTAAAGAGTGAGTGGGAGTGTGGAAACAATTCCTATGCCCTCGGGTGCAATTGTTTATTCTGTGAATGAAAAAATACAATTATGATTCATACATAATTGACAACATTGATTGTTTAAATAATTAATTATAGGAGAGTGGGTTAGAAATGGGCAAACATTTAAATACATCAAATATGCACATCTGTGAGACGTGTAATTTTTGGACAAAGTTCTGAAAAAAAAAAGAAAATCTATCCTCAGTTTATCCTGTTTAATCTGTGGAAGCTGGAAAACAGTACCTTGTTACTGGCCGGTGAATCTCCAGGCGGTTCTTACCTCTCGTGCGGATCTGATGGTGAACTACGAGGCTACATTTGGTGGACTAAATTACAATTTGTAAAATCGTCAAACCTGATGTAAAGGTTCCCTTGGGTGGTGTAAATTCTGGACATTGCACATTTGATTAACCAGAATCACCTGGCGGAATTTATGCATCTGGTGGTGGAGTTTACACAGGAATGACATATCTGTTGACTGGCCGCTTAGCTGCTTCTCCTCTCTCGGAATAACTAAGCTTACTCACTAGTCACTCCTTGAATACTTTTCTCCTAGTATCCTTGACTCCTTGGTTACTTAAGTGATTGCTGAAATTTCAGCTCGATAATTGCTCTGTCAGCACTCAAGAGAGTGAGGGTTAAGAACCCAAAGTATTTGCAGTGCAGCAGCCGCCCAAAATCGATGGGAAATCAACGTGGCAGCCAAACTGAACCGATATTCAATACCAAAACCAAACCCAACCCAAAGCCCAGACTCTCTCAGGTGCACAGAACGTTCAGTGGAGGCCAATGGATTGGCGCACAAAGGGCAGGCAATCCGCCCCTTCTTCAACTCGAGTTCCTATCGCCAATTTGCCAATAAAGCAGCCGAAGGTGAGGCGAAATGCGCCACAATGCGATACAATTTAGATTTATATGCTTTGTCTGATTTATTTGTATTGGACGTGTGGGCGATGGAGACGTCTGACTGGCTTTTGTGTCTGCGCTGCCGGTGCTTCAAAAGTCGATAATCTGTGGAGCACCGTCGTCCTCGTCCTCATCCTTGGAGTTTCTCTCCTTCACTGAAATTGAGTCATGACTGAGATTTGAATGCCGCGTTCGGTGGAGTCGAGTCTTCAAGTTGTTTTGCACAAACCCGAAGCCGCATTCGAATCTGAAACAGAACCCTCTGTCCCTGGTGCCTTTGTTCTGGCTTTAATGAGGATTACGTGAAATTTCATTATGCTGCGTAATAAATAAGTAGCAAGTCAAATAAACAGGGACTAGCAAACACACAGGCGCCCACACACACATTCCGCAGCTGTACAGGATCTGTACTTACATTCCTCGGAACTCGCACAACTCGTACAATCCAACTGGCAACTGGCAAGCATATTAAAATTTAGACACGTACACATTTTATGGGTTGTGTGTTTGGGTTTATTCGGGGGTGAGAGTGTGGGTAATATGTCTGTGGCAGTTGCATAAGCCAAACCAAAAAAAAAGGGCAGTAAAGTTAAGTCCCGGCCTCGGCCTTGGGCTCTCTCCATCTGTAGAATTGTATAAAGATGATATTTTTCCATTGATCTTTAGCCATAAGATTTCTAACAGATCAACTTTTCAAATTCTAACATTATTGATCATTTTTAATATCAGAAAATACATCATTCAACATCAAAATGTTAGATTTAAATGAGGATTCTCTGAGGAAAACTGAGAATTATCCCAGGAAAAAAGTTATTTCCCTTAGAAGGTAGAGTAAACCTAATCTCTTTTGCTTCGATTTCCTCAATAAATTGCTCCCCCACATAAATTATCGCCAGCAAGCTTCCTTTATCTGACATATGACACTTTTCCGGAGTTGTAGTTTCGTGTCGTGGTGAGTCATGAGGCGTAACCGCTCCTGATTCGGTTTCAGTTTGAAGACAGTTAACCCCTTCATTAAACCCATACGCCGGCACCAAAATGCGGGTAATCTATCTCAATTAAATGTGGATTACATTTTATGAATATTGATTTTCCCCCGCCGCCACTCGTGCGTTTCCATTAATTGGACTCGGGGTTGTGGCAGTGAGAGTTGGGGGACAGGATACTCGATATCCAATCCACCTTCCGATTCGTGTCAGTTTATTCAGCCAGATTGCTGAGCTTCGTGCTCCGTGTTTACTCTGGCTCCGGCTGGCAGCCAATTCATTAGTTGCTCCTCCAAAGGACAACATGAAAGCTATATCTATAGCTGCAGCGAGAATCTGCAGCTTGTGTGTGCATTGAGAGATGCTGATGAAGTCACTTCCCAATGCGCCAGTCCCAATTCCATTCGCTTCTATAGCTTTGCTGCGCTTTTGTCTTTTCAATTACCGACCAGCTTCAAAGTCAAACTTTTGTGCAATTATCCTGTGAGACAATTTTCGCTGTCTCGATTTTTATGAGCGCACAAAGTTCCCCCTTGCCATCCGGCACAACTTTTGCCAGCAACAGTTTCCATTTCGCTGTATCTCGGACTGTGTATATACGTATATATCTTCCCCTTGAAGACAGTTGATTTTTAATTTCATGTTGGCGGTGGTTGCCTTGGCCGAAATGCCAGCTCCGCTTACTTTATTTCTGGGGGGAGAACATCCGACGGGTTAAAGCAAAACTTGTGGCGCAAAATAAAGCTAAACGAGAGACGCTGACCTAATGAGCGTCCTGCCAACGGACTTGAGTGTCCCCTGAAACCAGCCCCTTGTCCACTTTCCGGTGAAATTGACACCCCAGCGAGCGAGGGCTGCTAATGAAGCCGGACTCGTGGACTCCTCGATAAGGTCAGCGGGCGTGGCTCGTAAAGAGGCGGCCATAAAAGCGAATTGCGGGTGAAAATGGCGTGCGAGCTTGGCGACAATCGGCGACGGTTCCGCTTATCAGGTTCCGGGTCCAGGGTCCAAGTGTTGGCTCCGGGTTCCCAGTTCCGGGCCAACGACCGGGATATTAATAAACATGTCTTCAGTGTCCACGTTCCGGTGGCCGGGCATTATTCTTATGTCCGACAGTTCGTTGGCCATTGAGGGGTTAATGTGGTGGGTCATTAGTGAGGTAATTGGCAGCTAATTGGCTTGATGAGGGCCGTCCAGCTTGATTGGAATCGCAGCGACCCTTGGTGCCAAATAAAGCGACTTCTAAGCTATGAAAATGTATTTGGGTTTTATTTGTAAATTTAGCTTAAGGTTTATCACAGATAAAGGGATTAAAAAAGGACTCAAAGGTAAGACGGATTCGTTTGAAAAATTAATAAGAAAGAGTTAAAGAGTGTGGAAGGTAAGCTTCTTAAAATAAAATTGGAAAAATTAAAAGAGAACGACTAACAATGATGCTAATTGTGTCTGCCATAGAAAATATAAGAGAGTTTATAAGTTTTAATAAAAATACTTCTAATTCTTTCCTTGGCATTTCACAGAAAAATAACTAAATATAAATTTAATTTAATAACTAAAGAAAATACATTTATTCTTTCAAAAATCCGAATCTTTTCCTTTGTTCGTTTTCGTTTTATTTCTCTCATTTGATCTCAGGTGTCCACTATTACTTCCGTCGCCGTGGAAATATAATCAAAGTTTTCTGATTAAAGTAAAAATGCGAGAAAATTATGAATCAATTTCCAATGGACGCCAGCAAAGTGCAAAGTCATCAGAAAACTGCACAAGTGGGAAAAGAGACGAAAAGAGGCGCTGGTTCCGGCCCAATATTAGCCGTCAATCACTAAAATTTGCATAGTTTTCCTGTGCGTCCCGGTAACTATTGAATGCTGATTGCAAAATCAGGTCAGATATTGCTGGAAAGTTGTGTATATAGGGATTATTTTTTAGAATTTATGTGATTGAAATATCAGAGCAATTTATAATTATTTTTCTGTCTAAAATAAAGTTTTAATTTAATACAAGAAACTTTTGTATAGCTAAGGGTTTATTTGATATAATATACATATGATTAAAGTAATGATTATAATAGTTTTATAATGTATTTATTTAAGATTTAAATTAGGAGTAAATATAAATCTAATTAAATTACAATTATCCCTAATGAAACTCTATCCAATATCTTTAACTTTCCGCCTTCCAAAACCCAACTACCAAGCAGGCGACTGACATCATGTCAGGGCTGAGTGACCCTTCAAACTCAGTTCATTTTACGTTTCGAAGTGTCTTGGACGTTATCAAAGATTTCAGTAGTTTTTATTATTTCAAAAGAATCGGTTCGTGTTTGATCAGTATTAACAGCTCCACAATCAGTGGTTTTAGCAATATTTTTACCCATCATGGACATAACGGCAGCCAGTGTGGTGTACACCAATCATTATTACGCTCCTCCAAATTACGTTGGCGATCAGCTGCAGCCCGAGTTGCCGCCGCAGAATCAGTCACAAATGATGCACACCAGCTATGTGGTTAGCTCGGGTCCTGGCATTGGCCTTGGACATGGTGCCGCGATGGGATCAGGTTCTGGACTGAGCCCTAGGACCGTTTACAATGATATCTATCGCTTTGAGGATGGTAGCGGCGATGCAAGCGGATCGTTGCTGATCGGGCAGCATGAAGATGACTTTTGCGAGGCGAACGAGGAGAGCCAGATGTGCACCAGCAGCTCATCCTCCTGCCAAGCGGAACACGGCACAATAGACATTGTGGCAGAGCTGGTTTCGGATCTTTGCCTGGATCTAACCGAGCAGGATGAGGTCCACGAGAACCAAGAGGGAATGGGCAATGATGATGATAACGACGCCATCGAAAACGATGACGACGAATCTGATGATGATGATGATAGCAAAGACGATGACATCGATGTGCGGCAAGGCGATGATTACGAATCGGGCATGTTGGATACTTCATCATTTATTGTTTATCCACCCCCCTTGCCGATGACGCCCCATTCCCCATACATGACCGTTGGCCAAGAGCTGTACGTCATCCAGCCGGAGACGGTGTTTGTGCTGGGCATGCGACTGAATGTAACGAAGAACGAAATCATGATATTCTTTGGCAAACTGGGCCTGATCAAGCTGGACGAGATCACCGGCAAGCCAAAGATCTTTGTTTACAAGAACAAGCTAACGGGTCGCTCCAAGGGCGAAGCCACCATCACCTACGTGAGTCCCTACTCGGCGCAGGCGGCGATCAATTGTCTTGGCGGCAGCAGGTTCATGGGCCAAACGCTCACCGTCCTGCCCGCCTACTTGTCCATGCGCAAGGGCGCCAGCGTTCGGTATAGTTATCCGCGTGACCTGAATCCCGCCGACCTGCAGCGTCGCCAGCGACTGCCCAAGTGGAAGCCGGCCAGCGACAACTGGGTGTGCCTGCTCTGCCGCAATAGCAACTTTGTGTGGCGTTCCAGCTGTAACCGGTGCCAGGCAAGCAAGCACGATGCCGAGGCCCAGGGCCAGTCGGGGTCGGGATCGGGATCTGGGTCCCAGCCAACGGAGGACACATCGGGCTCCTCCAACAATGAATCGGGATCCCTCGGTGAGCAACGCCAGCGGCTGCACAAGGACTGGCCCTGCGGATTCTGCTTCAACATGAACTTCTGGTATCGCCTCAAGTGCAATCGATGCCAGGCCCCGAGGGCCGAGGCGCTGGCCACCTCGGAGTCGGAGGAACCCTGGGAGCTGGTGCTCAGTCCGCCCTCCAACGAATAGAGGTGCCTTTTCCTGCTCCAGTCTACGTATCTGTTTCCCCAGTTTGTGTTCCCGTATTTTTTGTATGCGAACGCCATCATTTTTTACTTCCTGGAGCAACGCACCACACTGCGTCCTGTATTTTATCAGACTCGAATCGATTCCTGACATACCGACGAGAGGAACACACTATACTATACATGTATATATCGTAGATCTCGAAATGAGAAGCGGCTATAAGCCTCAAAATTTCCGTTAATCTCCGCCGTAAAATGATGCTTTAAAAAGCAACGCAAAATAGTAAATAGAATTCCCGCCCAAGAGTCCCAGAGATTGTGGGAGACAATGCATTGCAGTGACTGGTAATCCACTTAATCCGGCCAACTGAATATTTTGCCTGAGCACAAAAGGCAACCAGTGCCCCAGACCCCCACCTGGAGAGCTCTAAACGTTTAATGAATTTATTTACTTGCCTGACGCCCGCAGCCAGTGGCTCATTGGCTCTGTGGAATTGCACTGCAAAATCACAATCCCTGTTAACATATAGTCTAAATTGTTCAATAACATTTAACTTATTTTATAAAACTTCAGGTTGCATTTTTTATTTTAAAAAGAAACTAGAATTTATTCAGGTTTTACAAGGGGTGAAGGGGTTTTTATAAGAGACAAGCTTGGGTCTCCTCTGTGGGACTTTTGGTCCTGAAAAAATTGAGTACTAGTCATGTCCTCTGCCTTCTTATATTTTTTTCTATCAAATATATATTTTTAATTTTCTAATTTTATATTTTAAAAATGTTATTGTAAGGTGTTTATGACACCTGTTAATGCAACCTTTAGGTCTGTATTTTTTACATAGAATTTCACGCAGACTTCAGTCAACACATAACTTATTTGCTTTTAATTTTATTGTTAGACATTAAAAAACGGCAAACTTATATAAAAATATGTGTAAAAAATTTTAAAAATTTATTTAAAGCCACATTTAATACATGTTTTCAATGAAGAAAGATAAGAGAACAAAAATAACTCTGCTTCTTTAAAGTGTATTTAAGCATAAAATCTGGCTTTACGAATTGAATTAATTTGAATTGATTTAAAGAGATTTAAAGAGATTTTCTTGGTTTCTTGTAGAAGCGTATTTTCATCACAGTGTATTAAAGTCAAGCCACTTGAATCTGTGTCCCACAAGCCACTGGACAGGCTGCTTGCTTGCCTGCCCGCCTGCCGCCCGCACCCTGGTCTTGTGATTTAATCAAACTTTGCTCCGGCCAAATCTCTGCCACAACAGCTCGGCTAGCTTAGGCGTCAGGTGGGTTGCACTTTTGGCTGAACCCACAGCTGTGGCAATCCCCATTGCCAGCTCCCAACTCCCATAACCCCAATCCCCGAAACCCTCATCCTGGCGCCTTGTAGACTCTGCTGTGTTGTGCATTTACTTTGCACTTTCTTCCACACGAGCACAGAAGGCAGCTGGATGGACGGCTGAATGGAGGGAGTCCATCGTTTGCTCTGTCGCCTGCGGGTTATTTGCGTGGCTGCAGGTGTTGCTCCTGCCCAGCCACCAGCCGCCAGACCCAACCCAACTTGCCCGCAGTGTCGCCGATCTAAGTGGCAGCCGGGGAGCAACGTAAATGCAATAAACACCATTAGCTGCAACGACTCCGCTGGCTGGTCGTTGTTGGTCTGCCCTGCCCTGCCCTTCCTGGCTTTCCCCCGCTTTTTCCGCCTGGTCAGGAAAAGTTCTCCGGCAACGAGGTTAGAAGCAGGAGCTGGGTCGGTTTGGGGCGAAATGTTGCCGCATCAAAATGCAAACGCGAAAGGCGAAAAGGAACTTAAGTGAATTGAATGGAAAAGTTGAAAACTGCGGGTGGGTGAAGGTGGCACAAACTTTTTGAAACCTGATTTGTTTATAGTTTCCAAGATTGTCTGCTTTTTGTGACCCATTTTGGGTTTTACTTCAACATAATTAGACCAAGTTTTATTGATATTAAAGGATATTACGCTTGAGCTGAAAATATAAGGTTAAATCTGGTGAAAAATATATTTTTTATTTAATCAAATTGTTTAATTTATATATTTCTTTAAGTTTTAAACTTTCCAATTTAAATAAAACAAAGTTTAATGCTGTTCTTTAGGCTTATTTTTTAAGACAGGGAATTATCTAGAAAGAAATTCATTGGAAAGCTTTTAAAAACTAAAATAAAATTGATTTTAAAATTTAAAATATCCCTAAAACTTCATTACATTATTATTATCTTTTTTTTATAAACTCTCTTAGTAAAGTTGGCTTGTAAAAATTAGTCAACAAGACGACATTTTCACATACAGATCACATCAAAAATAAAAAAATATTTCACTATATATTTAACATCATTAAATATCTATGAAAAATATTTAACATTTATATACGCCGAACAATGAAGAAATACAGCAGAATATCCACCCCTAGGAGAAGTCGTACCTCCAACACCTCCCAGCAGATCGTCGATATCGTCCAAGGGGAAAAGGTAAATATAGAAGATCGCACCTATGGCACGATGCGATCCCGACACTCGGTTACACCCTATCCAAGACGCGCATCGCCCATCGATATGGATTGCCTGTCGGCCAAACTGGACGCGGAAAAGGAACAGGCGAGGGTCTCCATTAGTTCCGTGACGCTCGTAATGCCGGGAAGATTCCACAACGAGTACGACGATAATCGAACCGAACGGCATAGAAGCTTTGCCAATCGACGCAAACTGTTTGACGAGGGCGAGTTCACCATTTGCAAAGGCCGGAAGCTTGGCGATGATTTTCACCCTTTACAATCGAGGGACAAGGACCTTCACATCGATTTATACACCAATCTTTTGGAAGGAAAACAAATCAACAAACTCAATTTTGAAGAAATGGGGATCTATTGCCATAAAAGAAACCTAAGACTGAGTACTCTACTATCTCGTCATATCTTGGAAGCTGAATTAAGAAGCAGTAAATAAAATGTAGATCCCCTTATCTTTGATATATTTCCCTTTCTCTGCATTTCAGGTGTCACTCAAGGGGGGGGATAAATGATGTCAAGTGTGGTGAAAGTTTGAGGTTTCGAATATGAGATACTCTGCTATCAGGCAGGATAAGTAATCAATATATTTTAGGGTACAATTACTTTAAGAAAGCATTAGGCTTTGTTTAATCATTTTGATTACTGAATAGAATACGTATTTATAGCACAGTTTTCCATCATATATATCCCTCAGCTCCCTGGCTACCGGTTAGAATACAAACAAACGCCTCTTCGCTTTGCCTGGGACACTTGCAGACATTTCGTTCGTTTCAGAAATCCACTCAACTTCACCCACATCCTGGCAGCAACCTCTTCAGCCACCATCTCCATCTTCAATCTCCATCTCCTCTCTCTGCTATGTGGTTCATTGTACTTTACGAGCTTTTCAGCGAGCTGAGCTCCCGACTTCCGCGTGTTTTTCCACTATTCCGACTGCCATTTTGTTGCGTTTTTGCCGCGGTTTTTCCTCCTTCACTACACTCCAGGCACCACTCGCCGCTGGCGGGGTTTGTCCTTTGTCTGTCGACGCACGTGGATCGAACAATGGTGGGGACGACAGTGTTGAAATGTTTGGCTATAAATTATGGCAGCTCAGATCGACACCGCGACTCTAAGCGCAGATTGGCGTGGCTGTGACAGTTTTAAGGCTTTTGCTGCATTCGCAGAATATCGCGTATACGCAACGTGTTCGCTTCAGTTTGGTTCGGTTTCGGTTTCTAGCTGTCATATTGCAAACGACACGCCAGGGAGCCGGCCCTCGACTATCTTTTTTCGGTTTGCGGTCGCAATGGCCCCCCCCCAAAAAAAATTGTCCACAGTCCGGACACAAAGTTACGGAACAGAAATGAATCGGTGTGTGTGTCCTGACAGCTGTTCGTGTTTTTGGCTCTGGTGAAAACTGCAAAGAGCAAACAGCAAATTGGCAAAGGCCGTCACATTAGCGCCATTTTCCACTCTCTGCGGTCATAATTCACTAAAATTAATTGTCGCATTCGAGCTTTGTGTGGTGGCCGCGCTGTGAACTTTCCTGGCTATTTTTGTCTGCCAGGACTCGGCTGCTCCTCATGCTCCTGCTGCTCCTCCTCCTCTCCTCTATTCAGTGTCCGATTTCAAAAAGTCCCTGGGGTGCTCTAAATATCATTCGGCTGACTTCTGCCCATGGAGCCTTTAAGCGGGAAACGGAAATTGTTAAAGGGCCCCGGATGCGGCTGGCGGATTCGAAGGCATTAACTGAATTTGGCCACATTTAAATCAAAGCCTTCCACTTGACGAACTTCGCAGGCCTTTGCCAAAAAGTATTTTGGCTGTATCCTTAGACCCGGCGCCTAATTTCTGGCAGCTTTTGCGCCCCCCGGTCCCCAAGCAAAAAAAAGATAAAATTATGCAAAACATGATAATAAAATTTAATAAAAAATACCGGGCTTTTCGGCCGGGTCCGGGGATTCCCCTGATTGTCCCAATGTGTAATGGCCGCCCGCTAATGCTGCAACATTTTATGCAAATACATGGGAGAGTGGTCCCTGGCCCAGAGTGGACCAGAGTGGCCCTGGGGCTTGGGTCTCCGTTATCCCCACTCTTTATCAGGTATTTGTTTATGCAGCTGCCAAGTCGGAGGCTTATTTTATTACATTTCTTCGGGGGGACTCGGGACCGAGTCGTTCCGTTTATACAAATGGCTTTTGAAATAGGCGAATAAGTACTTGGTAAGTAAATTTTCGGGCACCACCTGCTCACCTGAGCGCAGATAGCGGCCCCGCAGAGGAACCTCAATCGCTTGGCGCTGGCACATAAAAATAAGTCAGGAGACAACGATGTCATTCAAAACAAGGACCAAAACAAAAAGTCGGCGGCGAAAAGTTGCAAACTTTGTTTTGTTTTATTCGTTTCGGGTTATAAAACGAATGTAGGGACAAACTTCAGAGCGGCTTCGAAAGTCGGCAAATACACGCGCCCCCATCAGCCACGCCCTCATTTGGAGGAGGACCGTCAAGTGGAAGGAGTCCGCTCCTTGTACGGTGGTTATAAAGTTAAGAAAATTTCCAGAAAATGTTAGGGATATTTTAAGGGTAAGGGTTGATAAGGGTTTTTTTTTCTATTTTATTTAGAAGCTTATAAAGCAGTTAATAAATAATTTTCGATACTTTAAACTATAGATAATCAAGAGATTAGATCCCTAGAATTTTAAATTATGTAAAATCCCTCATTAAACTCTCAAAATTCCAGCACTCTGCCCCACTGTGTTCATCCAAAGTCGAACTGGTTGCCCCCGGAAACAATAAAAATGCCGCGCTCACAATGCGCCCGGCATAAAAAGTGCTTATTACGCCGTATAGTTGACTACGACTACGGCCTTTGTTGTCGTTGGAAGAAGCAGCAGCGGAAGCCCGGCAACAATTGAAATAAATGAATTGGCCAAAAAGGATTGCGGGGCGAAAAACATAAAACGGAATGGCACGAGCGGCATATGGGGAAGGGATTTGGGCGATTACAGCTTAAATTTTGAAATTCCAAAGGGCCTGAGAGGCGGCCACTTTACGAGTGACTCTGCCGCAAATATTTTAGGATCCGAGCAGTATTAAATCAAAATTGAAATCAAATCGTCAAAGGCAGCAGCAGCTGCCAGCTCGAGATTTAAAACGGAAGCTCAAAGGGTTGCAGGCGGCATATGTAAATCCAAAGTTTCCTGTTTCAAAAGAAGGCCGCTCTCACACAACTAAGCCAATTTCGGGAGGGGTAAGAGTAGGAGGAGGACCTCGCTCTGGCACCTATTTCAAACTCAATTAAACACGGAAAGGCCAGCAGCAGCAGCAGCCGGTTGCCGGCAGGCCATGGTGTGTGTCATGAAATTCGCCACGGTGGACACAGCTGTTCTTTATGTGGCATCCACCGAGCGAGGGAGTGAGTGTGGGCTTATTGTGGATGCAGTCTGAACGGGTGGATTAAATATTTGAATACAGTTGCCATCCTCTTTCTTTTTCTGTTCATGTCCATGTCCTGGGGCCCTGGGCGTTTCGTTTTGATCTCATTTAAGGGGCTTCGAGTCATGTTCTTGGTTCCGTAACTAAATAAAGAGCTTCGGTCAGTCCTGAAACTTTTAATAACACTTTTGGCAGACTTGCAGTGGCGAAACCAAAAGGATTTCTTTAGGGGGATTCTGGGGGTTAATTGAATTGCACTTTTTTTACATTTTAAACAAATTTCCAGGATGTTAAACCTTAAAATTGAATTCTTTAAATGAAAATCCCTTCAGCTCTTCTCCAAAAACATCAAACTGAAACCCCTTTTAAAATCTGCCCAACTTTCGTCTCTGTTTGTTAGCTTGTTTTGGCACAGGTTTCGGATTTATCTCAACTCGCTTCCGTTGGCACAGCATTTAAGTTCACATGACAAGATCGGGCATCAGCACAAGCAAAGACAATTCAACGCTGACAAAATGCACAAACATACTGGCAACTACACACACCAAACACACATCACACACACCCGACAAAGACACACACACAATATGTATTGCCGATTAGAATGTTTGCTGTGTTCCGGTCATTTGCATACATTCCACATCCGAGCATTGGGGCCACGGCAAACAAGCGGACACAGATTCGGGCACGTGGACACGTGGACACTTGGACACCTTTTGACCCATCAGGCTTTGCATTTAAATTTGGCAAGTGACCCGCATGGTGACCATGCATAATTAGACCCAGTTCTGGTGTCCTTGTTATGAGCCAAATATTTGGCTTGTAAATTGATTTCGCTTCGTTGGTCAACTGGCATGTGCTAGGTCCTGGGCCAAGATCAAGGATATTAGGAATTGTTCATCAATGTCTGCCAGGGCAGTGTCAAGGAGTTTTGTTATTAAACAGCTAAACTGGTGTGGATTTACTTAAGTTTATTTTGTAAATTAATACTTTTGTAATTCGTATAAAATTGTACAAATTCGATTGTCTTTGCAACAGACTTTTTAGATTATTATAAACATTTTTAGAGAATAAATTATAACATAAAAGCTCAATAAACTCATTAAAAATAGAACAAAATCCCATGAAGATATCTATTTTATTGTACAAATTCGATTGCCATTGCAGCAGACTTTTCAGAAATATGATATTTCTAGTAAATATTCTTAAAATAAAATAAATAAAGCTGCATAAACTCATTAAAAATAATACAAAAGGTGCAACTCCCATGAAGATATCTCTTTTATTCCATAACAATCATCAATTCGAGACTGATTGCCAGATACACCTTGCCCAGTGGATGTTTTTTATAGCCTGGAAACACAGAAACATTCAAATGGCCCGAAGTCAACGAACCAGCAATGTGATGTCCACTTTTCCTCCGGGCACTTCCCCTTTGGCAACCCCCCAATCCCAATAAGAGAATCCAATTCCCCTTCCATTCCGATTTCCGATCCCAATTGCTGACCAGTGTGCTCTGGTGCGGAAAGCTTGCCAATTATTGTGTGCAAAGTCCATAAATAATATGGCTGGCATTGATGCACGGAGCGGTATCCATACAGAGCTCCAAATGATGCCACTTGCAGTGAGTGGAGCAGGGAGATGGGAGCTGGTAGATGGGAGCTGGGAGCTGGGCACTGAAGGATGTTGCCTATTCCAGGGGCTAATCTACATTTATGCCGCCTTGCCGGTCCTCTTTGGCTCTGACTTCAACTGACTCGTGGCTGGTGGCTGATGGCTCTGTTTGTCCCCGGCACACATTTCGAGTGTTTTGTTTATGTGGAGCACACATTTCCAGCTCAAGACATGGAGCCGTCGTTTGCATAATAATTTAACTCATTACCCACGCCCACTCCCAGTCCTACTTTTGCTTCTGCATGTGCTGCTGCTGCTGCTCCTCCTCCTCCATCTCCTCCTCTAGCCTCCATCTTTTGGAGCCCAAACTAAATAAGCATAAGTAAGACACATTCATTTGCCAGACGACGACGACGAGGACGACGAGTTCTCCTGCTCGGTTACCAAAAGGATTTACGGCACCCTGGAGCACTAACGAGGTAATTTCGAGGCTCTGCGAGGTCAAGATGTGACGACGACACTTGCCACTAGCACCCATACCAACACCCCCCTACACACACCCACACACATAGTGTGTGATGAATGCATCTCTCTGTTTACAACGCTCATTACGCATACGACACGTGCGCCCCGCCTGCTAAATGCTTTGGCATTTAAACTGTTTTAGTTGGCGCTGCAAGCGCTTTCCCATCCTGTCAACATAATTGATTTGGCTTGTCAAGGGAACCGGAATCGATAGCAATTCCCCCCGGGGGCAACTTTTACTTTAAATTTGCATGTTCGTTGGCCCGAAGTTCGCAGCAGGGCAACGAGGGTAACGAGGCACATCAAGTGTTGCAGGTGAAAGTTTCGTGGCCTCCGTTGCGGTTTCTGTTCGGCGCCCAAGTTCCAGGTTGCCGCATTGCATTGTCCAACTTTTTATTACCTTCGCGGTGTTCTGCTTTTGCCAGTGAAACCCAAAAAAAAAAATAGGAAACTAAATTACTTTTTCTTGGCGGTTTTTAATCTGCTTTAAGCGACCTTTAATCTTTTGATTAGTTAGTTTAGAACTTTATTTTACAGATTTAAAAACTAAACTTAACCCAAGTCTGTTTTGATTAAAAAAGAGAATAAATATATCTTCACAGACATGTTGATCCTGGCTTTAATCGCTCATTTAATAAATAGCTCAGCGCACACAATGCATAGCCTGGGTAGAAGCGTCGTTAATCGGGGCATTCTCGGAGTTATTCCCTCTGACTTGTGCCATTTTTATGCGTTTCCTCTTTCCTCGGATGGAGTATAAGCCTGCTCCTTGCACTTTTCGTGCTCATTCTCGCAGCACTCTAATCTCTATCGCTCGTTGCTTGCTGGCTTGCCTGGTTTTCCTGTCCAGGTCAGTGTCGCCACCCAGCGGGATTCGCATCCCGGAGAGCAGCAGAAAAAAGCCCTGGCTGTGCACCGGCTCATCCAGCATTTTCCGCCGCTTTGCCTGCTCGGCGCCCGATGCAACAGCAATTCACTTAAGTTACTCAAGTCGTTGAGGGCATAACTTCCGCTCCGCATTCCGGCAGACGACGACAAGGATTGAGGCTGAGGACGAAGTAAAAGAAGACCCAATCATCCCAGCACCGCTGCTCCTCCGCTTACTGTCTTAATGCCAATGCTCACACACACACATTTCATGCGAGTCCTTATACGCATTTTGCCATCCTTTTGCCTTTAGTTCATGCACTCCTGCATTTAACCCACTCCGCCGAGGGCTTAAACTAGTTGGATTACGTTGGGCTAAAAGGCGATTGTATAGCAAGTCGAAGCCGTATGAATGGAGTAAATATTTACAGTGCCTCAGGGAGTACGATTCAGTTGCTATTTGATCAGTCTTTTAAGTCTTTAAACATTGTACATTTATCTAAATATATATATAATGCTGTCTAAGCTTTTATTGTTATTGATTTGATTAGCTGAAAGCATTCGAGGATTTTAGATTTAATGGCAATTTTGTATTAAGTCAGTCTTTGGGTATATTTTGTTGTATTTTTCTGTTAACTAAATAGTCTTATATTATTAAAAATTAGCAAATTTTTGAGCTTACAATAAATACTATTTTAATATTTATGATTTATTTTTGTTAGGAGTTTAATTATTTTATACAAAAAGGTTTCTTTTCTTTTTCTTCTAAATTTATTTCCCTCTATTATCAAAATTCTCTAAACAAAATTTAGAATAAATATTCGAAGTATATCGAGCAGAAATATCAATGTATTTATTTTATTTGTATTAAATTTCATTTCTTAAATATATTTCTCATTCTTTACTTTAATTTTCTCAGTGCCTACTTTTATTCTAAGAATTATTCTTGATGCTGCACTTGGCCAATGCGGCGCCTCTTTCATGGTCGTTAGTGAGAAAGGCCTTAACTAGATCACTGAGTTGCCACCGAGCTGCTAATTGAACTGGATTCGGGCCTAAAAGCCTCGTCTTGGGCCAAAACAAACAGTGGAAAGCGCAAGCCACCAAAGAAAGTGATTGCGTTCAGGTGTGAAAATCCAAGATGCTGGCAGCTCTCAGTTCTCAGATAATTCTCAGACTGAACAGAAGCACCATGAGGCTGCAAATTGTGATCGCTAACCTAGTACTAGGATTATTTCTCACCGAGCTGAACTTGTGCTCCTGCGGAAGCCACCTGAAACGCTTGAGCAGATCTCTGATCTTCCCCCCAACGAGTCCCACGCGTGTACAGTTCATTGGCGGCATTGGCATTCCCGTGGAGAATCTGCACTTTGAATCAGTGACCTCCGGCTATGTGCTAAAGGCGGAGTACTTTCTGCCCACCAACTCCACGGAGATAACGAGGGTGTACCTAAAGCCTCAGGCCATTACGGGCAGGGACGAGGACTCATCCTTCACCTATGGAGCGCTATATCGCTGGATTATTTATCGTGGCATTGAGATGGTCATCGAGAACATGGGACTGCCGGGCAGAAGCTGTCTCCTTCGGTTGATTTGTGAGCACGCGGCACTGCCGATGGACCACGAAAGCGGACTGCTGGGCGAGGTCCTGGACATAGTGCTCACTCCATCCAGCTCGATGGACCAGCTGGGACAGAGCTCGGATCGCGAGTACCACACCTCGGAGCACTATGGCCGGCGGGGCGGAGATTGCCAAAAGGCCTATGCCAGCCGATGCCAGAAGTCGCCCATGGAGCTCATCAGCCTGCTGCTGGAAGTCAATGAATAAAGAGGTTTGCCGTGACACAAAAGACTTTCATTTCAATTGATGATGATGTTGTTGATGTTGGTGGTTGTCCACAATCACGTATTCGCACTTCCAGGGTGCGACAATTACAAAGTTGATAAACATTTTAATTAGTTTTGCGTAGGGAGCTGCGTGAGCTGCCTGGCAATCGTTATCAATTGTAATTAAGGGCACATGCCTGTCTGCCGGGGCGTATGCGTAATGTGGGAAATCAACAAGCAAACACACACAGGATCACCGGTGTAGTTAACTCGCTTAAATTTAAATGGCAAACACAATTTGCGTGAATTATGTGACGCCTACATGCGAATCCCTCGGAATTTACTGCTTTCTCATTAAGTAATCCAGGACACGTATGTAAGGGACACACAGACACAGGCACACATCCCGCCCTGCTGCTAATGGGCTTAGTAAATTCGGACAGTTCGAAATAGAAGCCAGAAACAGGCCTGGACAGCCGTGAAAATAATTACACACATTCAATGAAACGCGACCGGAATTTGGAGAGGAGAAGGTGTTCCGTTGGAGTCCCGGTTTGCCCGGCGATTGCTTCTGGCATTTCAATGCCAGAATGTGGAAATGAGTTTAATATTAATTAACAGCACGTCAACGCGTGTGGCCACCCGAAACCCTCTCCGTTCGGTCATTAGTTGAACGGTTTTGGTGTTTGTTTTAAATTCTCTTGGCCCCAGGGCTTGTCCTCTCTCCAAAGCTGGAAATTGTGCAGAATAGCCGCAGGCGAGGCCAAGCCATAAACACAACAATATGAAAATGAAATTCTTTTGGGTCAGTTGGGTCCATTTGTCTTCAATTTAAGTTGGCCCCGAAGGCAATTTTGGTACCCATATGTGTGTGGGTCGTAAATTATTTAGCAAATGCAAATGCAATTTTTCAGAGGGTTTCCCCACAAAAGGATACCTTGTTTAGAAAGATAAACAAACTTTTTTATTGTAAAAAAGCCAGAACCCCAAGGTTCTCCCTTCTATTTATTAATATTTCTCTTGAAATAACAGCCCCCTCAGGCTGTATTCACACATTGTACGACTTCTAACACGTGCGGTATTCATTCGAGAATTTCTCCTCTTCCCCCATAAAGTTCTCAGCTATTTGCCGACATTGCTGACATATGAGGCGTTTCCTGTCGCTTCCAGATCTCCTCCTCCTGCTCCTTCCTCCGCTTGAATATGCTAACTGCAATCCTTTCGCACTAAACATAATTTAAAGGCGAACTCCTGTCGAAGGTCCTGCAGTTTTGTAGTGCGCAATTTATGGGCAAATGTGGAGATAAACTTGCTGTCATTTATCAACGAGCCCTTGCCGGATTGCGGGCCGGATCCGGACCCGGTTCTGGCCACTGTCGACTGTGTGCCGGAGTGAGTGTGCCTTTTGAAAACATTTTGACTTGAAATGATTACGCCAAAAACTCAACAGATAAAACCCGGAGCACGGAAGCGGCCATAAATCAGTAAGTAAATGTGACTTCCTCGGCCTCTCTCCCTTTTGCCAATGATGAGCCCCGAATGGGTGTCAGTCCTGGGGCCCTCCGAGACTCGACTCGAGTGCCGGCGAATGGACGAAGGTAGTGCGGCCAAATTGCAGTGAAACAGGACTGGCGGACAGACAGACAGAGCACAACTCCGCCGTAGATTGGCAACATTTGATGGCAAAAGTTACGTTCGCATTTATCTTTCGAGCAAGTGTCACTTGTGAGTTTCTTGAACCGCAGCCAAGTCCGGAGAACCATGTCCGGTCGGGGCAGGCAAGACAGGAGCAGGAGCATCAGCAGCAGCAGGACATCCTGCTGAGCAACAGGAGTCCTGTGGGGTTGGCCTTTAAAAAGGGGTTTCCGCTTGGCACTGATAAATGTCCTCCTGATGGCCACTGAACACATTTACCGAGAGTTCAATAAGCAGTTGCTATGGCTGTTGTTTAATTTGTACAAAATGGGTTATAATCTTTAGAAGTATTATATATCAAGGTGTGATTAAGTTGACAAATAATTTATTAAAGCCATGAATAGACTTTGGTTATAGAAATCTTCTAAATAATTTTCAGCTTTAGGAAGTTATTAAAGACATAATAAGTTTATTTTCCTTCCAAAACATACCAAGCAGCATTAACTTTAAACGTGATCTTAAAATATAAAATAAATAATTTACTTATTACCCTGAAAATCTTTAATTCCATTTTCCGGTTGGTAATTCTGTTCCACCGAATGTAGTGGCAAAATTGTACGTCTCCATAACTTTGACAAATTAGCTTTGTTGGCCACAAGTTTGCTCTGTTGTTATTGTTATGGTTATCTTAAATCATTCCATTTCAGCTTGCCTCGCATCATTTTGATTTATGTGGCGTTAAGTAATTATAATTTATGCTCCTCCCAGACAGTGGCTTGTATTTTTAGTGCTATATCCCAGCTTTCCCTGGTAGCTAATGACTTGGAGTTCGTTGGCAGATAGATATTGCAATTTGCATATGCACAGAGTCGGCGCTGATTAGCATAATAAAGTGAGCGGCATCCGTTGGCCGAGGAGGATTGTCAGTCAGGAGCAACACGTCGTATGCGCAATATTAATTATTCAGAGCAAGGCAAAGGCGTCTGGAATACTGAGAAGGAGCCTGAATAAAGGAACACTAGAAAAACAGGCAAAACAATGCGACACTTGTCGTCGAGCTCGTGCCCATTCTTCCTTTGCTTTGAATTTAAAAGGGAATCCTGGGAAAAAACATGCCCAGGCAATAAACGAGCAATTTTTCTCCAAATTACAAAAATGTGAGCAAACATTTTATTTGCGCTTGGAAGGCCTCCTGTGTATATACTTATATATATATATATATATAAAGTCTGACATAAATCTTTGCCAATTTCCAAGAGGCAGCCAAAGACACTCTTTCCTTTTTTTATATTCTTTTTGCCTTTTAGTTTATTTCGTTCATTTCATTCGCTTTGGGGGGACTCCTTTTTTTCCTTTTTTTTCTTATTCGCTGCAATGACAAGAATTTGAATAATTCGCCAAATGTGCCAAGTTGAAATGTTAAAATTCCCAACGACGCGTCGACGGAAGTTGGCAAGCGGCCGGGAACTTCCGGTTTGGCGGGAACTGGAGTCACGACCCGCCAAATGATTGCAAATGAATGGGGAATGGATCTGGATGGCGGCGAATGAAGGAACGAACGACGCCCCCGAGGATGCGCGGCGGCGTCGGCAGGATGCGACGCCTTAAAAACTTCGCGCTTAATGCATCATTAAATTTATAGCCCCCGAAATAATTTAGCGCAATTTCGCTAATGTGTCACACCATAAAACAAATCACAAATGTTGGTTTTCCACCCAAAACTTTGGCGCGACCCTTGTTATCCTTCTCATTCTGGTTCCGCCTTGCTGTCGCTTGTCTTTTGCTCAAAATATTTCTTTTGGCACCCCGACAATGGATTTCATAATTAAAATCAGAAGTTTTGTGGCGCAAACTTTGTATAAAAGTTATGAGAGTTGAGCGCAGCGGAATTCAAGTAAGTCTAATGTTTGGGAGACATTTGTTGAGATATTTTAACTTTAAAGGTAAATACCTTTAAATTAAATATTTTTTTGTAATTTATTTTGGTTTAGATTTGTTAATAATGAATATTAAATATTATAAAATATGACAACATAAGTATACTTAAGCAAATAATTTCCTAAATCTCCTATTTAATTTTTGTTTTTATTAATATAAATTTTGCTTTTAATATTTACCTTTTCTTTGTAATCATTAATAAGCTTCAGAGTCCTTTTTAATTACCATTTTAAATCCTTGGTAGCCTACATTTTTTATGTTCCCTCATAATTCTCCATGGTCTTTCATCATTTCCATCGGCGACAGCCATATCCTTGATAGCATGCTTTCATGTTTTTCCGACTTTCACGTCTCTCTCAATGGCATGCCACGGCGCCAGCAAGTGCAGCCTGCAGGTCCTTCAAGTGACTCCTGTTTTTTTCCCGCAGCTGCTGCTGCTCCTGCTGATTCTGCTCCTGATGCTCCTACTGCTGCTGCTGTTTTTCTGCCGCCGTTGTCAAGCTCGCCATTCTCGGTGTGATGGCTAAAGAATTTTTCAATAAACGAGCCGTGCGCAAAATATGTATGGCAGGACCGTTCCGTTCCATTCCGCTGGCCTGTTATTGAGTCGTCGTCCTGGAAAATGTCGAAGCATCTTGCGCGTGGCATACTTCCGGATGCGAAGCCATGGAATTTTGCACAACAGAACAGCCCGGAACACAGATGACAATTAATAAGATAAGTGATAAGATATCGGGTGCTGTAGTTCAAGGGGTTGCCCCTAAAAGGACCTCCAACTAATTTATTTTATTCTCTCCATTAGCGGGCAGGACGAACTGTCATCCATCATCCATTTTCAGGGCCTTGTTGGCCGCGCATAAGCCTGATAAATTTCACGATTTTGGGAGACGCGTCAACATTGTATTTGCGATGTGTATGACACATTGTTTTCAACGCCAGAGATCAGACGAAAAAAGAAACCTCAAAAAGCAATTAAATAAGCGAATGTTAAACACTGGAGAAAAGTTTTAAATATGTGAAAATTATTATGATAACTTAATAATCTTTCATTTTGTATGTGCCTTCTTTGGGGGATGTCTGAAAGTAAATTAATTGATATTTTCAGACTTTTCCTTTCGATATAAACCCCTAATTCTTTTAAGTTTATCTTTAGCCATGTTTTGTCACCTCTTAAGAACATCTTCTTCTGTTTTTAAACTTATACTTATAAAGTATATAATATCTATAACTAAATCAATGTTTCACTCAATGAATTTCCTTTACATTTTCATTCCACCCTCAACATTTTTATCTCGTTATAAACTTTCTCCCAAAAATATTACCTGTTCAATTCAGGAAAAATAATTACCCAAAGTTATGCCCATAAATTACTGGGAAAACATTCAGTCATAAATTATTTCGTTACATTTTTGCCAGCATTATCTGGTGATGGTGCCCCTCTTCTTTCAGTGTAGCCACACACACACACACATATATATAGGCTCACTTATGCAAACACGTGGCATATCTTCAAGCACACACTCTAATGGGCGATGCAGGATAATAATTTCCTTGAACTGCCAGAAGGAGGGGTGACGTTCAGACGAAAGGGGGAATCCTCGGGCATTTAAGCGCCACTCATTTATCACAAATTTCCCATTTACCAACACGACTTGTCCGAGAGTCTGGTAAAATTAATATGCGAAAATAAATTATCTGGCCAAATGAGCAGCGTTTACCACAGCCGCCAGAGGTTATGGCGGCGGGAGCGTAAGGCGGGGGGATTCCCATTTTCACACGCGATTTTTTTTTTGTGTGTGCGTTCGGCCAGCGGCGCCGGAGGCTTTTCAGCTTCATCAGTCACAGGAGCGAGCGGCCTTAAACGGCCGGCAAATAATGGCCGAGAAGGCAAACAAACTCGAAAATTCGAAATGCGTATGCGAAATTCGCATATCCTGGCTCTCTGTAGGGTAATTGAATATCGGTCAAGTGTGAAGGGAATGGGGCCTGCTCGTCCGTTCATCCGTGAAGCGATAAAACCCAACCAGGGGATTCACTTTAAGGCGGCTTTAACCCAAGTAGTATCCCCGAAAAGCTGCTCCACTAAATCGAGCACTTTAATGGACGCCGCCATCTCTGATTGTCGGACGCCATCCGCGTTGAAGCCCGCTCACGTGCATTGCCTCCTCCGATAATCTCCCCAACAACGAGCCTAATTTGGACGCATTCATTTGGAAAATTAAAAATTAAATTGCTTGTCTCGCTGCTCCCGCCCGCCCCGCTGCCTGATATGGGGAATATTGTAACAGTGCTCAGCAATAAATCTCATTAACGAGCACACAAAACATAAACAGCAAGCGGCAGCGAAAACTGGAGGTCCTTCGAGGACATGACCTCTGCTTGAGTTCTTTGGAGAATTGCTGTTGCCAGGCATTCGGTGATTAACAAAGAAAATTGTGAACAGAGTGACATGATCAGCCGATTTGATTGGATAACTTGGTTAGCTTTTTAATATGAACTCGAAATGAAATATGAAGTCAAAATGAAATGGAATAAGGTTGAATTATGATATTTAACAATAATAATTGGTATGATTTTGAGAAGAAATTAAAGGTCTTCAATGGATTGATTATCCAGCTCAGTTTAAGCTGAAACTCTGTAAAATAAGTTGCAATCTAAGTATAAAATTTCAACCTTGTTTGTTGATTTATTTATTCCACATAAACCCTTAACTCTAACAAATAAAATAAATATTTTTCTCATATATAAATTGAAGCATATCAAATGTCGCTCTGTTCAGTAACCAATCCCTTATAATCGGACTAAAAAAGAACAAACATTTCTTGCATAAACACAAATATGTATTTAAATCCAATCGCAACATTCCGAACCCGGTGGGGAGTTCGCAGCTCGCAGGCAATCCATCATAAGCCTGTCAGCCGCAATATATGCGAAGTGGTTGCGGTTCAGCGGAGCTCCCTTAACCCTTAACAGCCATAAGCAAAGCCATCCTGTTGCACCATATGCCATATCATCTGCCATGTTGATAAGATTATTGTGCGAAGATATTCCCTGGAACGCAGCTGAAAATTTGCATAGCACAAAGGCGCGGGCCAAAGGGAAACCGCCATGTCCTTGTTGCCAGCATTTTGTTGCTGCAGGTTTAAACCATATTTTGTCGACTGCCAGCAGCTGCTCAACCTACGAATTTCGCCCCCTAAACACTTGAAGGCGGAAAGCAATTGCTTCACGGCGTGGGTGCCCGCTGAAATATTAGCCTCGTTTGCTAGGACTTCAATGCTGCCTGCCCTCTGGCCTCCGCCAACACTTTATGGCCTCTGATTGCATTCGGTTGCCAGAGCGAAAATCACGTGGGGGCCATCGACCACTTTGCTCTCGTATCGTCTGAATAAATATTTAAATATTCCCAGAATTGCACTCGTTTTTCTGTGTAAGAAGTGCAAATGATAAGATCCTTCAGATTTAAGTGGTGTCTCGATTAGGGTCATGTTTCTTATAACTCACTTGAAGGGAAATGAAAAGGGAAAAGGGTGAAAAAAGATTGTGTTTCTTTGAAATTAAAAATTGAATCAAATTAAACAAATAAATTATTTACAGAGTTAAGTAAGCAGAAAGTAAGGGCCAAATCACAATTACTTTCAATTGTTGGAATATATATTTTAAGTGCCGCCTTAAGCCAACTTCAAAGCCACACTTGGGGCCAATAAAGCAATGGCCAACTCATCGGAATATTTGACGCCTGCCCACTTAATTGCTCGGCAAACGTTCACCAATTCATCGCACACCAGATCAAAGGGGCAGGAAGCAGGAAGCCAAGGAGGAATGTATGTTTTGGCCTTGCCTTCTTTTTGGCCCGGCAGCTTCCCTTTTTTATGAGGGAACAGACGCCGCCGCATCCGCCTCCAATTAGAGTTCTGCTGATTTGGCGCACTTAGCGAGGGAGAGAGCGAGGCATGTGTTCGAGGAGCAGGATTGGGATTGGTCTGGGTGGCAGGGAGGGGGGAGGTCTATAGAAACCCATTAAGATCATGCTCCATTAATTGAGTTGCCATGAAATCGCCTGGTCCATGTGAATGGCACTTGTTACTGGGTCGATTTGGGTTGGTGTCAAAATTGTGCATGTTCCAAATGGTTTTTTGGCCCACTCCCAGCTGCCGCCCGGCCGTCCCGGAACCACCAAATTAAGTTACACTTGCACAACGCCAAAAGAATTGTCGAGGGGAAAGTGGAGGGCAGTGGGAGCTGGCATTCTGTTCTGCGAGAATTAAATATGCATGGCTATGTTTTGGAGCACTCTCTCTCACTCCTCCCTCCCTCTCGATTTGCCCCTCCAGCTATGGGCCGCTGTTGTAATTAGCTTCCACAGAGCTCGGACTGGAAACCAAATCGGATGAACAAAGGATCTGTGGGGCGTGGCGGCTGATTTGGCGATTTGGCGATTGTGGGCGCAACTCTGGAGCAGTGGCTGTGAAATCAGCCAAATCGGCTAAATGGGTTAGCACTACGTAGCACTGATAAAGGGCATAAATAATCAGCACATATTGGGTGTGAATGGGATTCAAACAGAGTTTAGGCCAAAGCCTCTTGAACTGAATTGCGGAGGGGTATTTTCTTTGCAATTAAATTAGAAACAGATATAATGTAAAGTCTCTTTTAATAATTGGGGATTTTTAAATATTAAATATAACTGAATTCCCCAGCTATTAAATTAAAGAAGAAATATAATACTTCTTTAAATAATTGGGAATTTTTAAATGTAATTCTTGCCTGGCTTCCTTTTACAACTAAATAGTTAAGCACTAAGTGAAAGCATAATTATTTAATATATTTATCTGACAACTTACAAACATTAAATCTTCCACAAATATCAAGCATTCGTTTTCATATTTTCTCCATCCAAAAGTTGTCCTTTTACACCCGGCTTACCTTTGTTTTAGATCTTTTCCCTTGGATATAACCTTCAGTACGCCGTCCGGCAAAAGAAACTTTCTCTTGGTTGTGGGGACTTAAATGAAGTTTGTGCCCGCACTTAACCAAAGCGCAATAAATCAAAACACCTGGTGGGGGTACTTAAGAGTCCTGCCAGCCAGGACGACAGCACAACAATGGGGCGACATAGCAGATAACAGTGGAAAATAAAGGACTTTCAGTTGAGGGAAACGACACATGAGAGTACCCTATTTGGGATTTAATTTAATTTTCGTTTATTAAATATATAAAATTATCGATTTTTAAGATTTAGGAGTCAAAATGCCTTCTCAATTATTTCTAGCATGGAAGAAAATATCCCTATATTGATATCATAATGAATATTAGACATAAAACATATAAATCTATATTTAAACGTTGCAATATGTCTGCGATAGATCAAAATTCTATTTTATAAATCAGACTTATTCATGTAGACAACATTAAGAAAGTACGAAATTTTAAATATATATTAATAAAATTAATATTTTTATATTATATTCTATATTTTAATCAAAGATCAATTTATGAAAGCTTACAGGGATATTCAGAGAGTTACTTTCGATATAAAGGACTTTTCTGCTCAATATATTTAAGTTCAGCCCTGAACTCCGCTCTTAAAATCCCTCAAAATATTAATTTTATCCTAATAAAACCTAAAAAATCAAATAGATTTTGCTTAATAACATTACCTTCTGTTGTAATACATATATACCAAGTCCAAAGCCTAGGCTTCCTGGAAAAACCACAGGACTCTCAGAGAGGAAAAACAATAAAGGCAAGCCCAGCAACGAGTGAAATCAAAACTTTTACGGCCTCGCAAAATAAACGAAACGGCCAAGAAGGCGATAAGGCTGCAACAACAATGCGAACAACAGGTGTTCGACACAGATTCCCACGCTTACACGCACACATAAACACACTCTGCAGGGACACACAAACACACTCGCACACACACATGCTAGCAAAAGGAGGAAATGAAAAAGGTGTTGCCTACTTGCAGGCGCCGCGGCCAAAGCTATTTTGAATGCGTGTTGTTCCCTGCATTTGTTAACTGCATTCAAAAGGGGGCTAAACAGCAGCTAGCCAAGAAATGAAAAGTGAAAAACTTGCGTGCTAAAAAGTTTGGGGAAAACTTTCTTTTTTCTCGCACCTTTTGCCGGGTCACAAGCGAGAATTCTCGCAGCAAAATGCAGTTAAAAACTTGCAGCCGCAATTCAATTAAAACTTCAATGTAATACCACCAAGTACACATCCACATGAACCTCCCTGGATGGAGATGGAGATGGAGTGCAGCTCCTTAGCGTTGGGATGACAGCAGCGTGCCAAGTGCCAAGTGCCTTGGATGGCTTCAAACTTTGTTGTCCTCCCGACCTCAGCTGTCCTCGTGTAAACAAACGCCCTCAAGTGGGGGGGACGACAGTGGGGCTGTAAAGGAGCAGTGACTGTGTTGGACTTGGGACTCTGGACTCCGAAACTACGGACAGCCAGCAAAACAGCCAGCTGTGGCGGTTTAAGGACCTCCTTATCCGCGCAGGCGCTCTTTTCCGGATTCCTGGCAGTCCTATAAAAGGCGCCGTTTAGGCCAGGGCCAAAGCAGTTGGTTCGCGGCGTTTCTCTGGCAAACTTTAAGCCTCGGAAAAAACAGGAAAAATCGAACTTTAAACTCTGAATTTAAAACTCCGCGTTTCCGTTCGCTGTTCTTGTTGTTGTTTTGGTAAAAACCGTAAAAACTGTAATTAGTGTGCTCTTGTGGATTGGCGAAATTTAATTAGCCAGCGAATATGGTGAGCCCTGTGAAATGAATAAATAAATAAAGTAAAACCCTTCAAAAGTGACTACAAAAAAAGAAACAAATAAAATGCAGTTAGTGAAACAAAGCGACCACAAAGTAATCTAATTGGCATTTGCCAATACAATTTTCCCTGGAAATCAGATTACAAGAGAGCCAATAACTGAATGCTGATCTGAAATTAAGTTTGGACGAAACATGTTATTGACAGCCCCGTTGATGAGTTGTTCAGCGTGGGCATAAAATATATATTACACGAACTCTGCATTGATTGTCAATCACAAATAAAAGTTGGGGTATTATTCGCACTGAATAATGGATTTGATATGGCAATAAATAAGTTTTAAAAGCTAAATTAAATTAGGGAACTAAAAGTTCCAAAACATGAACTTGAAATATAAAATCTTTAAAGATAACTTGTTGTTATTCTATTTAATTAAAAATATAAATATTTAGCGTGGAAACTAAGAATAATTCAGGATGATTTGATATGGAAATTAATAAGTTTTAAAAGCTAAATTAAAGTTGGGAACTAAAAGCTCTAAAAAAATAAACTTGAAATATAAAATCCCCAAAGATAACTTGTTGTTATTCTACTTAATTAAAACTATATATTTACCCTTTGAACTAAGAACATTTCTGGATAAATTACAACAAGGAACATCTGCCATTTTAGGTAAACCATACATAAAATAAATACCAAAAGCACATCAAATTGAATTTTATTAAATGCCAAGTAGCTGGGCAAATATTTTCCACAACTCGACAGACGTCTGTGGTGGACTCCTCCTGAAGATTGATTCCAGCTTTGGCTTCGTCCTGTTGCCACATGCGAGTGCCAGTCTGCTGCTTAATTGCAGAGAAGCCAGCTTGCTTGGAGCCATTCCGTAGCCACAATTTCATATTGTTACGGAATTGCATTGTTAATGGCTGCCCTCCCTCTTAACTGTCTGTCTGTCTGTCTGCCAAAATGAGGGAAATGGAGCGGAGTGGAGCAGAGTAGAAGCCGGCGGGGCCAGAGCCATTTACATACCCATTGGTTAATGTGCAGTCCCTGGTAATGGGCCCCAACTTTTTGCTCAGTCAGCGCAACTCTTGCCCAAAATGCAATAAAAATAATCCGAGCATAGATAATGGATAATGGGGCACAGGGCGTCCGCATAAATGCACTGATTAGGATGATTTCAGCCCTTTGGTCGCTGTCGAATCCTTTTAACAACCTCATCGGTGATCCCTTTTGGGGTGGAGTTGGAAACATGTTCGCCCTCTTCCGTTTCCGCCACTGAAACAATAACATTAACAACATGAACAACAACAGCCAGCCACAGAGACTCTCTTTCTCTCTCTCTCTGGCCATTAAGTGGCATTATAATTACAATTTTGCAGCGAACTGAGGGAGCATGAGGCCCGACCTCGACTATAAACTCCGCATCCGAAGTGCTCATTAAGCTGAAAGGAGGAGGAGGCGGAGGCCACTTAAGTCGGGCGGGTTAACGTTTAACTGCTGACACTACTCCTGGCTTAGCAGGGCAGAGCCTAATCGGGAGGCCAAGCTGCACAGCCTTGAGCTGCCCCAATTAGCAAATACGCTTGGCAAATAATCCACTCGGATTTTAATTAATTGGCTCTGTCGTTGTCTCTGTCGACTTACGCCAATATAATCGACTGCAGGTATACTTTATCTGGTTTTTATTCACTGAACAGAAAACGGAGAACAGAGAGGGCTCACTCCTCCTTGTTGACTGAGATTCGGATTTTAAAATTAATTGTGCGCATAAATTTCACAGGCGAGGAGGCCGCCGCATCCGGATCCGAAACCTTTTGACTTTGTTTTTCGGGGGTGTTCTCCGGGCTTGGCCATAAATTCAGTTTCGTCTCAAATGAGTTTGCATAATTCAAATACCGAAAATTGAAATATCTAACCCAACAAATATTTGTTTAGTTACAAAGTGGATTTGCTTCAATTTATTATGATTTAAACGTGCACGGGGATTAGGTAGTTTGGTTAATTGAGCCCAGGATTAGCATGAGAAATGGGAAGGAAGTAACCTTTGTGGTCAAAGAGGAGAAGCTTATCTGCAAATGCAGTCCCCCTCCATTGTCCTGTGGCAGACAGGATCGATAAAACCGGAATTTAATATAGCCGCAGAGAGGAGGTAAAATTCTTATGCAGGAATGCCATGGTGCTCCTGGATGAACTTCGTCCTGGCTGCTGCTGCTGCTGCAAGTGATTTACATATCCAGGAGCTGCTGGCATCAAGTATCTCGGGGATAGTTCGCTTACCGCCTCAGATGGCGCGTGGCAGATAAAAACACTGAAAACTATTTAAGCAAAAAACACCCAACACAACTAATGGCTGGGAAGATTACGCATACGCCCCGTTGCCCATGCGAATATGGGGTATCCGTAGGCGTCCCTCAGCGCCTGATGGCGTTATAAAATTAATTTTAAGACACTTGGAGCTTAATCATTCGCACAGATAAAAGGCGACATTCGTCCCCAAGGATAATTGCGTATGCGTGTGGAACGGCCCGGGACTTTGGTGGGTTTGATTCTCCTCCAAGGGTCCTGGAATTCAAGGCATAATTTGGGCACAGAATATTTCTGTCGCCCCTCCCCATACCCGCTGGCCAATTCAGAATCAGAGAGAGAGGACCCACAAAAAAGGACCCGAAAAAGGACTCCCACCCGCCACTTGTGGAAGTTTCGGCCAAACGTGCTGAGCTTTTAAAACTCGACCGGAGGTGGGTATCGTTGGGGAGATTCTGTAGCTATCAGTTTTACGAGTCCTTAGAGATCCGCACTTGTTAAACTCGCATCCCGCTGCTCACATTGTTGTCAGAGACTGGGAGGAGGAGCGGGAGGAGGAACAGGGACCACTTGGAACATGCCGGAGATTTGCGTGCGCCAACTGCCTTTTGATATTCAATCATCTCGAGCATCTCGCCCATAATGGCACCCACGTTCCCCACACACACAGCCGAAAATTAAGCTGCCTTCGAACTGAATATTTTAAGGTCAAAACTCTGTCTGAAGTGTCCTGGGGAATCTATTGAAAAATTGCTTGTTGAATACGGAAAATAAACTTCTGGAGAGGAATCTACGATGATTAAGATGACTTTGGCAATATGTTTTCAAAGAGTATTATTTATTCAAGTTTATATTCACATTTTTATTTGATTTTGTTGTAACTAAACTCCTTTTAATCTGTCTTTTTAAGTGTCAACTTCAAAGCATGAAATCGAAATAAACTTGGATTAAACTTCAAGGAAATTAATTCCAAAATAAAACCTTTATAAAACCCCCATGAAATTTCTTCAAGTGCCGACCCACGCACACATGCTCAAAATGTCATTCCGACGGCCTTCAATTTGTTCATAATAATGTCCGTCTATTTTCAAGTGTCACAGCGTGGGCGGAAGCATGTTTTTTGATGTTTCCTTTTGGCCGAAAAGGCCTTCAAAGCGAATTCAACTCCGATGTGTGTCTAGATTCGATTTTTACCCTCAAAAAAAAGGCCGAACAAAACGAGAACCATAAAACCATAAGAGCTGAAAACAATACTAATTTCGACTTGATGGCATGTCCAAAGTATTCCCCAATGGCCAGCAGCCAGCCAGTCAGCCAGCCGCAGGATCACCGCAAAGTTGGCCCTCAGTCGGGGCAGCGCATAAAATATGCATTTGGCTTAGCCAAGGCGACTTTTCCGCCTGATTTACGTCCACGAGCCATGAGCCACGAGCTCACCTTGGCCAAGTCTATTTGGAATTCAAAAGCTTTTAACAGATTGTCGCTGGCAGTAACTTTGCCAATTTGCAAAAGTTCAACTGAGCAGCGACCGGAGAGAGAGAGCAAAACAACAAAATGGATTAATGGCAATAAAGGCGGCGTTGGCGGCATTGTTGGCTGCGGGAAAAACAATAACAATTACACTGATTGCCGCCCCCGGAGAATACGTTTGAAAGTTGAGTGAGCGACGGGCTGCTGGTCAGTGGAACGGAAGCGGAAACGTCCAAATCGAAGGGAGGGGGCACTGGGTAACTCGGTCGGTCGCTTCATGGCTGACTTGGCCCGCTTTTCCAACATTTTCTGGGCCACCAGTCGCTCCTATCGCTCCTCGCCATAAAACAATTGAGGGCTCAATTTTGCTCGCCACGGCGCATTTGCATTCAGTTCCATTCCATATTTGCTCCTGTTGTTCACTTTGCAATTCCCACAGGAACCAAAAAGGATGCCACAGGGAGAGAGAGAGAGAGATAGAGAGCAGCCGGATTCGAAATGGAATGCAACTTTGTTAGCTCCGCCGGCCGCCGTGTGGAAGCCCACATTTATCTCGAACGAAAATGTTTTGTTGCCACTGCATTATTGTTTCGAGCGAGTCCTGGCCCAGCAATGGCAGCAATCTGCAGTGCTTATGTGCGTAAAAATTCTATTTGATTGCAACGTTTATGTTGTGGATTTAACTTTTTCTCTTGCCTGACGGTGAACCGGAGAGCGGAGCTCGGACCAACCGAAGCCTGCATCTTCCATTGGCTGCGACTCCATTGTGTGCCTGTAGAAATATTTAATCCAGATATTTATTTCCTGCACCAGGATATGAAAGCGAATGCGGCGACTTTGATGTCCCTTCCTGGCTTTGGTCGGGAATAATCCAGGCCCTTGGACAAGCTGCCATGTGGCCATGCGAACGTTTTATTGCCATAATAAATTTCCCCCAAATACCATGTCCCACAGGTTGCACGAAGCAGTTACTTGCATTTAAATAAATCTGGAAATAAAAACATTAGTTTGACTTTTAAATAAATGGGCATATACTGTGAGATAGTTTTAAATTAAACCAAAATATGGCTTTAAACTTTTAAAAATGAAATTTAAATCCTGCTGTCAGAGGTTACATCCGGTTATCGTTTCTATCGACTAAAGCACTTCCTCTTTCTATCGATTAATTAATCTAATACCTTAAACTTTAATTTTCTTCAAAGACAAAGATTTATCCCTAGAAAAAGCTAAATAAATCACATAAGATATATAAACTATTCTTGTTTAAATTCAATACTTGTTCAGCATAAGTCTTACCCAAGGCAAACCCATTCTAAATTTGCATAAAAATACCAATGTAAAATTTAATATAAATCATCTCAGAAAAGTAGCAATGGCAACTGCAACCGGCAGCCATTATAATGCAAAACCTGGCTCCATTATTTGAATAGAAGTGGAGACGCTGGCCGGAGGAGTCTTTGGTACATTTGCCCTTTTGTGCCTTTGTCCTTTTGGCTTCCCGCAACCCCAATCATGCTCTATTTTTTACCTCTCCGCAGCCCAGCGATGAATGCCGGTGCCGTGTAAGTGCCCCTGCTGCTCTGGAGAGATCCGGAACCTAGTGGAATCAAAGCCGGAACGTGACTTTTGCCGAAAGTAAATTGAGCCACCGCAGCGATAAAAGTTGCCATGCCAACGGGCGAGTGGCGCTAGGACACGCGTACAGATAAAGGATCTCCATGGCCCGGAGCAATCAAGGTGCACCCGTGATGGGCGCCGATGACATCTATTCGCGGGTGCCATTCCGCCGACGTCCTCACTCCACAACCAATGCCATGCAGCCCCTCTCCATGCTGTCTCTGCTTTGGATCCTGATCCTGCAGCTGCTGACAGTAACTACAGCGGGTCCGGTGAATCCCTGTGCCCACAAGGGCATGGCAGAGCTGATTCGCACCAGTCCCGTGATTGTCAAGGCCCTGGCCGCCCGGGTCTTTTTCGACGAGCTGGAGGGACCGGCGGCGGAGGCCGAGGACACGATTTTAATAACATTAACGCCGGAAACGATATACAAGGGTGCATCCCTGCTAAAGGTGGCCAATGGTGGGGCTGGGGCCGGGGATTCCCTCTCCCTGAGGGCCTCTGGTCTGATGTCCGGCAGTTCAGGGCATCGGGCCCGAGGCTCTGGCACGGGCTCCAGCGGCAGCGGAAGTTCCTGGAGCGGCGCTGAGTCAGCCTTCCAGTACGAGGGGTATGTGTGTCCACTGTCCAGTGTCCCCTGTCCATTGTCCACTTTAACTTAACTTAACTCGTCCGCAGGCAGCTAAATGCAACCCTCCAGCCACTGCGATGCTTCGATAATAACATGCTGAAAATGCTGCCGGCGGAATTAATTGCCTTTGGCAAACTGCTGCCCGCAGCATCATCATCCGCAGCATCCTCCTCCTCCTCTGGCTCCGGGGGCAGTGAAAGCGGAGGTGTGGCTGGTATACTAGCAACCAGGCAGCTGCAGCGACCGCCGATGGGCACAGCCAGTGATGTGCTGCACATCAGCATCAACGGCCTGCACCGCTGGACGCCACAGTTCGAGAATCATATCTGGAAGCATTTGGGTAAGTTTTGACTTCCTGTGAGTCCTGTCAACTGCACAGTAAATAAAATTTGCTGATAATTAGCTAAGAATTTATTAAATTAAAAAGAGAATTAAGTATATTAATTATAATTAAGAGAAACATAAATATCTAAGCTTAATATTACCTTTAATTTTTTAACTTTTTATTTATTTAAGTCTCAAAATAAATTTAGAAAAATATTCTCTTGCTCTTGACCTATTTTTTTCCGAAGTGCTCGCATCCTTTTCCCCCACTCGATGCCGCTCCCGGGAGTGTCCTGGATCGGCTTCCGTTGCTTCCGTTACTTAATCGCATTTCGCTTGTTAGTTTGTTGCATTGTCGAGCAAATCGCTCCGCTCGGATGTTTGTCCAGCATTGGATGAGCGCCCGGACGGACGGGCTAGAGTTACCCCGAAGCCAGGCCGGGCTCAAATGGGGCAATCAGTGGTAATTGGCACCAGAGACTCACTCACTCGCTCGCTCGCCCGGACCTCTCGGATGTCGCAACATAATTGCAGTGCGGCGGCTATGTTATTTAAAGCCGCTTATGTATTTTCTGGCTTTTAAGTAATTCAACAGTGAAATACGATGAACACTCAAAATTCCACTACTCACTCGGCTCATTCGTGGGTCTATTGGTGACTACTCCATGAGAGCCCCAGCCGGGAGATTAATCTTTGATGAAGATTGATAGCCATCGCTGGCCCCCAGTCGGCCAAGTGCTTCTGAAAAAAAAAATATAACAAAATAAAATAAAAATAAAATAGAAAAAAGGGATGATTTCTCGATGACGCAGCAGATGTCGCCCAACCAGAAGGAGGAACAGGCGGAGCGCTGGCGGCTTTCAAGCCGACAATCTGCACCATGGCCACTCGAGGGAAGCAACACTTGACTTTTGTGTCAAGCGGCGATGCGCTCACCGAGTAGGATCTGGCGTGAATTGAGCCCACTGAAGGGCGGGGAGGTCCTTAAAGGCAGGAAGCCACCCAGCAGCTGAATTTCCCACACAAAAATTTACCAAGATGATGTCTTATTTTATGGGTTTTTAGGAATAGAGAATAGCCAGTCTTTGGCGGCCTAAAATACTTTTCTTAATAAATAAAAAATGGGTTTTATTATTAAGTTTTACTTCTTTGAAAGGTGTTTTAAAATTTAAACAAAGACTTGGAAATGGTAGAAAAATATTGATTAGAAAAGCACAACATTTAAGCTCGCTTTTAATGCAATAATCTCTCTAATTAAATAGTTAATCTTGTTTATTATTTATTATAATTTCATATATTTGCCACATAACCAAAAAACAACTCTAAAAACTAATTAATACGTCTCTAAAATCAATATTAAAATAAATTATGTGCCTTCAAAAAAATACGTGTTAATCTCTCATAATTAATGCTCTTTTTGTCACCTGTTTGCCTCCACTCTTCCTCACCTGTTCAACTCCTGTTTATTGGACAATCGCCAATCACTTACAGGCTGGGATGATTGGAGCGACTTCACCTTGTGCAGCGTCACCTGCGGTCAGGGCGTGCAGCAGCGCTTCCGCCGCTGTCTGCTGGACAACCCACTGGTGGATATCAACATGAATCTCAACCTAGAGGACGATGATGATGACGATGAGGAGGTGGAAGAGCAGGCGGAGGGAGAGGCCACTGCCACTGACGAACTGACCGCGTCCAAGGAGGCGTGTAACGATGATGCTTTCGGGGATGGCAACAACGATATTCTGGCCGATGACGAGGATGAGAACGACCTGCTCATAATGCGTGCAACTGGCGACGAGACATTGCATAAATTCGACCCAGCAACAACGACAGCAATGCCATCGACCAAAGTCCATGCTCATTCCAGTTCCGGTCTCGAGGGAGAAACAAGCGGCGGTAATGAACCACCAGCATTGGCAGCAGGTGCCGACGAAAGTGTCAGGTTTGTGACGATTGCACACAATGAACGAGATGCAGGTGGAGTTGGAGTTGGAGTTGGGAGCAGGAAGGCACGTGCCAGTAATCAGCACAAGAAACGAAAGCCCGCCAAGAGCGTGGCCCTGTCCACGCTGCTCTGTGAGGGCTACAACATCGAGCAGCGCAACTGCAACAGTTTCGAGTGCAGCGGTGAGTCCTGATTTAAAGTCACTGAAATATGAAGCACAAATTTAAAAATAAATTTAAAATAAATGCAAAATAATTGGTTATGAACAATACCTCCATTCCAGATGATATCAGCGATCTCCTGAAATTCTACAAGAAGCTACCCATGGCTGAGGAGCAGCCCACTCAAGCCTCGGATGCCTCAGTAGCCTCCGGCTATCCAGATCCGTATCCAAATGCGGCGGACTTTACCACCTCAGGACTTATGGGCACAGCCTTTAGTCCTACGCCCTCGACACCCTTTAATATGGGTTACATCCGGAGCTGGAGGAACCTGCTGAACTTCACCCTGATGGTCACGCTGCGGGCTAAGGTGGGTAACGCCAAAAGGGGAGGTCCTTTAAGGCATATAAATCTGAGAGCTGACTTTTTCAGAACGACACCCGGAGCACAGCAGCCGCCATCTTCTCCATCCGCAATGCCACCCACAATCTGTATCTGGAGGCCTGCCAGGATGGACTGCGTCTGTACCTTGAGCGGGACAATGCCACGGAAATGTTGCCTGTGAAATTCAATTTATACGATTATCGCTGGCATCAAGTGGCCATCAGGTGAGTGTGCCCTGCAGAGGGAGGGTAGGTAGGTGGGTAGGAAGGTAGTTTCCTCCATGTGGTGGTGGTGATTGCCAATCACTGTCTCCGGCTGCACACACACATGAGGGGGGGGATGGGCGTGTGTGGCAGTGGCACTCACTTCGATCTGATGGCCATCGACACTGACACTTTCGTTTATTTGCATTTTCAATTTATTAGCATAAATGTTTGTGCCATGAAACGCACACTGGCAAACACTTGACACACATGCAAATAGTAGGCAAAAAAAATACAGTTGTGGTCGGGATAATAGTACTAAGAAGTTATGAAAAATAGTTGTATAGGAATTTTTGTTATTTTTATAATTTTATGTTTGATTAATTTAGTTTTATAAAGGTAAATAACAATTATATCAGGTATGCATATATATTATATAAAAGGTTATCAAAGAAATCTCTTTATAATTAAAATCATTTCATATATAGCCTAAAAATAGGAAATATAATTTGTTTTAAGAAAAGTTTTAACTTGTTTTTGAAAAACTAGTGCGTTTTATGTAAAGTCCTTGATAAATTAATGTTTTTTTGGTTTAAAAATCAATGCTACTTTGATTATCCCTTAACCTTATATTATAATCTCTATTTTATAATATTCATTCGTTATAAAAATATATAGAAAAAATAAACCATCAAAATATAAATAAGTACCAAAATCTATTTGAAAAAAAAACATTATCTTTTCAAACCTTTTCTACAAAAATAATCCCTCTTGATCTCAAGTTCAAATATTCAAAATTTTAAATATTTTACCAAGCAGATAATTTCTTCTCATAGATCCTTGTACCCTTATCCTTAGGGCTATTGATTCCCCCTTTGCTGTATCCCCAAAGCCTGTACATGAGTATCGAAGGCCTTTTTTTGGTTTTTCCTTTTTTTGGTTTTTGCTTTCTGAGTTCTGCTCGCTATAACGAAACACACAACCAAATTGACACTCGGTTCAAGTGGCCGCCATTTGTCATCGACCGTGGGCACATTTCTCACTGTCAGCGCTTGGCCCCCAGCCCCCATGCAGGCGAGCACTACTATATGTATCCATATATATTTTAATTATTTGCGAATAGCTCACTTTACTATTATTGTTTTGCTGTTATTTCCATCCCTCGGTGCCTCCGTGCAGCATACAGAATGGCGATTTCATATCGATTTACGTCGATTGCGCGTGGACAAACAGCTTCGTTGTCTCCAAGCGACTGTTCACCCTGCCCGTGGATGCGGATGTGGAAATTGGACGTGGCTTTAATGTGAGTATATCATACATATATCTAGGAGAAGGTATATCTTCATTTTCAGTTAAAATTTAAATGGTTTTATATAATAATGAGGGAATTTTGAAATAAAATCTAAATATTGCTTCCTTCAATTTTCTTTCTCTAAAAAGCGCAGGATTTTTTTGTTATCGTTGTTTGTTCGATAACCAACAAATTACAATACATAATTTAGTCAAACTTCTCACTTAAAAAAACCCAAAAAGTATATAAAGTATATACAAAACGTTTTGTTCTCTTAAAAGAATTTAAAATAAAAAGTTGCATAAAAGTTGCATTCATTTAAAAACCAAATGAGCAAACAATGCGATATCTGCATGCCATTCATAATAATTACGCCCCATGGCCATCGTATAATGCAAATTAAACAATTATTGGGCAGATAATTATGGTTTTTATGCGCATTAACTTTCGCTTTCGCTTTTTTTTATGCCCATCGCAGGGGGAGCTGCAGCAACTACTCGTCCTGCCGGAGCATCAAGAGCGCCTGCAGTGCAGCACCAAGCGCACCTCCATCAACGAGGTGAAGCGCTATATCATAGACACATTCATCGAGGACTACGGAGGCAACTGAGTCGGTGGCAACTGATCCCCATTGTGGCCAAAAGCCAGACCGCAGCACCACTAACGCCAATCGAGCGAGAGGGCCACGGAATGCATGCATGGATATTTGCGTATTTTATATTGCGGCAATCCGCACACAAATCCGATTACAAATTCGCCCAAATCAAAACTGCATAGATTTATGATTATTATTCATTTCATTTGCATATATATACAGCACATACATACATAGGGCCAACACACAAAAAGTATGTGCAACTCGGAAAATATATACCAAAATTACGCATACGCCATGTGATTTATGCGCTAGCAGCCTCTCTGCGCCCGGAAGGCTCCACTCGATTAAGGACACATTATTGGTGTTATATATTTCGGCATGGGAATAATGTGCTCGGTATTTGTAATAATTAAGCTAATTTGACGTAATACAATAATTGTAAACGCAGAAATAAATACAATTTTGCATGTGAATGCAAATGCAAATGGAAAATGAAAAACGAAACCAAAAAAAAGATCAAATATAACGCAACTATGTATATGGTAATAGTAATAATAATATTTTCTTTTTATTTCCACGGGTGGGTGGCTTTAACATAAGTATTTTCCATTTTCCACGGACACTCGAGTGGGTGTCCTGGTAAGCAAATTTGAATATGTAAATGCGGATAAGTATTGTTTGGTCAGCCAGATCCTAGCCCTCATTCCTGGTATATGTATAATGGAGTGGCAGATACAGCCGTGTGTCTGCCAGTTTGTGGTTTTTCTGCTTTCAAGTGCGCTCCACTAATTTGACAAAGGATCAACTTGTACACTTGACAGTGTCTCCTGGTCTAGGACAGCAGGATTATACCGAACTCTGGACTGAAACCAAGCATATAGACAGCTGAAACTGCAAGCGAAAAGAGTTCACCGAAAGCTCACAAAAAAAAACAAATGGCAAAATGGCAGCCGCACCTAAATTCATAATTTCCTTTTTCGGCGGGAAAAGGCCCGGCAGCCAACTTCCGTTCTCTATATCTCCGGCCCGTAAATAACCTAGTCTTTGGCTTCTAGCTCCATTTTTCTTTTAGGTATTTGATTGGTAGGAGTATTACCTATGAAAAAATGAAATATTATATTTAATAAATAAATTTAGCAATCAAAAATTTTCAAAAATTTTAAAATTACCATAAAATTCCCATTTAAAGTAAGTTTGCTTCAATGTTTGCCATGTTGAGTGCTCCTTAGATGCACTCAAAATTTGTGTTTATTTAGCTGAACCTGCCTGACGGGTATCCTTTGGTCGGGGCACTCCACCAGCTGGCTGGCTTATCCCCGCTTCTTCTCCATGTCATTGGCAATTTCTTTGGAGCTTGGGGTTAAAATGTTGCCGCGTTTGGCAAGCTGAATGCAGGCGACAGGCGGTAGAGACATTGATGAATTTCCTGTCGCATCCTTGGCGCTCTCGCTGGCAGGTGGGTGCCATACCATGCCACTCCCGCTCCCTCTCCCATTCCATTTCCTGGCAACGTGAAGCAAGCCGTTGCCTATTGTGACTTAATAACTCCTACTCACGTCATCACAGTGCATTGAACCGTGAAGTCGGCGAAATGGAGATGGGCCAGGGATAACCATCAGCCCCTTTCCCTGCATCTGAATGCGAGTATTTGCGAGGTATTTGAATTTACTCCTCCTGGCTGGTATCTAGTTTTCATTTTGCAGCCATAAATATAAATACTATATGTGACACACTTATTTCAGATGCCACATGCGGTGACTATATTGCAATTAGTTGGAAAAGCACGGCAGCTACCGGTAAATAGAGCACGAACTGAGTTCGCTTTATTAAGGATTTAATAGGTAGTAGTATCTTTAAATCCACTGGCCAGGTCTTTAAGCCATAATCCCGGGCATAAATCTCTGTTTCTAAACACACACTTTCGCGCCACATGTTGCACTTGATGTCCCAGAAAATGCAAGCGTAAATCTTTTAGACTTTTCCGGGGAAAACAAGAAAGTGTTAAACCGAATATGGGATGCCTTGGACGTTGGTTTAAGCCTGCAATTGGGTTGGGATGGTGGGATCCCCTCGTTAGGGTGTTCCACGCAAGTAATTCGTTTCAAAGTTGTGGCGGGGCGAGCGGATATGCCAAAGGCATGCGTGTACAAATGTAATTTTATTTATTTATGGCTGCCACGAAAGAGGAAACATTTTCACGTGCTAAATTCCCTTTGGTTTTCATGATTTTCCGAGGGGTTTTGTGGGTTTTATCAAGGTAAAAATGTTGATTAAAGGCATGACAGAGTGTAGACATACAATAAATAAATATTAATTGCATTTAAAAATAAAATTTGCTTTAAATTTCTTCTAAACTTTATGATATGTGTCAATTATTTTAATATTTATAAACCAATGATTTTATGCTAACAATTTCTTTGTTTTATAAATCCATGTGACAGCCTTTATTATCATATTTTTTTGTTCAAAACACAACACGAGATATCTTTATCCGGTTGATGCAGCTTAGTAACCAGCACACTGCTTTAAAGGTTTCAAAAGCTCCACAGGAATTAAATGATTCCGAGCCACAATGCTATTTGGACAATGCATTTCAGACGTGGCATATGTAAAGCTATTCAACTTCGCCCCCTCCTCGGATCGGTTGACCAACAATGGGCGGCGCGCACTGTCAATCCCTGAGACCAGAACTCGGGGCTGGCTGGCCAAAGGCCAGGGCCAGGATGTCTGATGTGCTCGTGGTCCGGCCACAGGATCCATCCGTATAAATGCCTTTATTTGTGGAGGTCAAACAAAATGAACTGTAACAATATTGATACAGCTGGTGGCATCGGTAGGTTCGAGCACAAAAGTATTGTGGTTCCAATGCCCCCATCAAGTCTGGTCAGCTTTTCGCTTCCGCAGTCTTCATTAACCTAAGCCACAAAAGTTCAGCGAAGGATTAATTTCTCTATTGAATGAAAAATAACAACTATTACGGCAACGAAGCCCTAATTTAATTAAAATTTGTTTGTGCTAAGGTGGTTAAAGTAATGGGCTTCAAAACTTAATAAATATTATAAGGGTTTATATAAATCAATGAAAATACTAACCTAAAATAATAATAATCTAAAATATTTAGCATCTTAAAAAACATAGGCGTTACCAAAGAAGAGCAAAATAAAATTAATTAAATTATATTCTTAATTTTCCTTGGCACAAAATATCATATTACCTCTTTTTGTATTTATAAAAAAACACTCTTAATATTTGCTCCATATACAAAAGCTCATTATATATGGTTATAAATTAAATTTAAAGCTGTAAAGATAAAAAATATGGAATGCTCAATTATAATTTCTATATTTAATGTCATTTAATGGTTTTTTTCTTTCCACAACAACTGCAATGGCTTTCTCTGAACCTTAAAGGAGTTTTAATAATGCCAAAAATAAGCCCTTAAAGCTAAATATATTTAATTCCCAAGCTTTATCTTACATTAAATTTTCTTATCAGTAAAAATCTAGTTTAAAAACCCCCTGCCCGTGTCAGTGCCTCCCAAACCGTAGCCTAGCGTTGCCAGACTCACTTAGCTTTTCGAAAGATTCAAAAATGCTTTCGGCGAGTCGATGGACTGGCTTTGCTTACAATTTCAAGTTTGTAAAAATTTTGTTAAATTCCGGTCGGCACTGGCGGCCGTATAATGGCACCGGGTTGCGGCTCCAATGTCGTTTTGAATTGGATGCGGCGCTCCAGCCAGCGCGCGCTATGCGATGGCCGGCGTTTGGCACGAGTTGGCAGGCCGACGCGACCAGCGCAACATTGCTTCTTCTGCACAAAAACAACAATCGGATTTCGCCAGCAAATGGACCACACAATCCCGCCCAAGACTTACAAGTGGACTCCTGGCGACTTGATCAATGAGAACTTCAAATTGGGCGAGAATGGCCATGTCTGCGTGGTGCTCAACCGCGAGATCCAGGTGCCCCCTCACGTGGTCACGTCGTTATGGAAAAACGGTTAGTGGCCAGTGGCCTTGTCCTCTCCAGGATTTCTCCTAATCCAAAATTCTTTTCATTTCAGCTGCCCTGCGCTGCGCCGTGGACGGTGGCTCCAACCACTGGCGCAACTTTGTGCTTGATCAGGTGCTATCAAAGCAATCCAAAGAGGAACTTGTCAGCGCACCACTTGAACCGCTCGATGTGATAACGGGTGACTTTGACTCGATCACGCAGGAGACTGTGGAATTCTTTAAGACGACGCCCAAGATCCATACGCCGGACCAAGACGCCACGGATTTTACAAAAGCTATTGCGGTGCTCCAGCCGGTGATGGCACAGCGCAATATCCAGGATGTGGTTGTGTTCCATGACACCTCCGGACGGCTGGACCATGTGATGGCCAACCTGAATACGCTGTACAAATCGCAGAAGGACAACTGCAATATCTTTCTGCTGAGCGCGGACTCGGTGACGTGGTTGCTGCGGCCGGGCAAGCACACAATAAAGGTGCCGGTGGACCTAGTTACCAGCCAGCGGTGGTGCTCTCTAATGCCCGTGGGAGCATCGGCGCATAATGTCACCACAACGGGCTTAAAATGGAACCTGTGTAAGTATTTGGTATGCTTTTCGGCCTCGGAGTTGCAAGCTTAAATCTTGTTTATGTCCTGTAGATCATACACAAATGGAGTTCGGTGGAATGGTAAGCACCTCGAATACCTATTCCACGGAGTTTGTTCAGGTGGAGACAGATGCGAATCTAATCTGGTCAATGGGCGCCTACGATTTCGAGGATAAACTGCGGCAAATGCCGAAACCCTGAGACGCTACTTGAGGCTTTTAAGTACTTAGGCGAGGCTAGCTGCCGTGCGCTGCATCCATTTGTTATATATTATAGACTATAGAGTGGTGTTATTGTTTAACAAAATGAAAGTTTATGTAAAAAATTTAAAGTGATAAACTCTTAATAGCGATGTATGTATAGTTACTTGGATCCTGGCAGCGGCATCAAATCGAAGCCCCTGCTGGTGCCCGTCTTCTTCGTTATCCAGCCAGACGATGACGATGCTGATGATGAGGCAGCTGTGCTTGTCGCCCGCTTGGCGCCTGCCTTCCCTCCACGACCGCCCCGGGCGGAGGTACTCCTCTTTGCCGCTGGCGATGCTGCATTCGATTTGTACTTCTTGCTGGCTCCTCCTTTGTTATAAATCCTTTTCCGCTTGCCCGCTCGGTAAGAATTAAAGGCGCCGCTACCGCCGCTGGTATTGCCACCGCCCTGCGATGTCACTGCCCTGTCCCAATCAACGCTCTCATCGTTATTCCAACCGGACGACTGCTTGCTGGCTGCCTGTTCCTCCTCCTCGTCCATTATGGACTGCATCAGCAGCTTCTCCGATGCATAGTTACTGGTAATCTCAAGCAGCTTGGCGCCATATTTGTCGTAGTTCGCCTTGGTCACGTGCGGAATACTGCACATGTCCTTTTCCGTGAGCGGCAGCGTCTCCGCCATGCTCTTCAAGGCCTGAATGTTCATGATACTGGCCATTGTCACATTCCGCTGGCCGGCAATGGTGCGGCACAGATCCAAGAGATCTGTGTAGCATCGCTCATGGATCTCCTGCATCTTACCATCGCCACCACCACTATTTGACGCTGCTCCCGGTTCGGAAACGCTGCCCACCGAGGCCTTGGCCTCCTTCTTTGTCACCGTAAACTCAAAGGTGGGCGTGCCCTCCATCAGTTTGCTGATGTTCAGGCCCAGATATAAGTAGGCCTGCGGGTAATCGTTGGTAAATATCAAATCCTCTCTGAGGAAGCCATCGATAACCATTTTACGGAGCAGCCTTTGAACATCATTCTTATCCCAAGTCTTTAGGGCGCCATGATGAGGCGTCTTGTCATGGTTAAAATCCATAATCTTTTTGATCTTGGAGCCCTTCAGGACATCGGAGATGTGCAGGAGCGTGAACCGGGATCGGCCGCTGCACAGATCCTTGACAGCTCGCGCCGCTTTCCGAGCAAACTCCAGGGCGTCGACCGCCTTATAGGAACGCTTATTAAGGCAATTGTCGCAAGCCGTCTGCCTGTTCTCCAGGCACTGTTCGCTGGTAAAGTGTTCCCCGAAATAGTCCAGCTGCTGGGCTCGCCGGCAATCAGTGAGATTCTCGCAATATCCAACGATGCGATGGAGATTGTCCACATGCATCTTCTTGATATTGTACTGCAGGGCTTTGTCGCCTGAAATAAAGGAAAGCGATTAAAATTGAGCCAGTTTCCATGCTGAATTCGCCTTACTATCTAACATTTTCTTAATCCTTTGCATGTCCGAGTAGTTGTAGTACAGGATGCAGTCGGCCACATCTCCGTCTCGTCCTGCACGACCTGCCTCCTGGTAGTAGCCCTCAATGGACTTGGGCAGTGAGTAGTGCAATACGAACCGCACATCCGGTTTGTCAATGCCCATGCCAAAGGCAATAGTGGCACATATCACCTTCACCTTGCCGGTAAGCCAATCCTTTTGCCGGCTCTCGCGCTCCGTGTCGCTGAGTCCGGCATGGTAAGCCACTGCCCGGACGCCGTCTTTGCACATCTTCTTGGCCACATCGTCGCACTCCTTGCGCGACATGCAGTAGATAATTCCGCTGGAATGCGCCGGCTTGGTCCGGATGTAGCTACTGATGTCGTCCAATGTGGAGACGCCCTTCTTGGGCAGCACCTTGTACCGCAGATTGCTGCGATTGAAGCTGGAGAGGAACCACTTGCAATGCTTAAGATTCAGCTGCGCCAGAATGTCCAAGCGGACTCTAGGTGTGGCAGTGGCCGTCAAGGCGATCGTTGGCACATTGGGATAACGCTTTTTGAGGATGCCCAGCTTCTTGTAGTCCGGCCGAAAGTCATGTCCCCACTGGGAGACGCAATGGGCCTCATCGATGACGAATCGACTGATATAGTTGTTTGAATTTAAAGTGTCCAAGATGTCCTGGAAGCGGGCGGAGCTGCTAATCTTCTCGGGCGTGACGTACAGAAGCTTAACCATCGGCGGCTGTGATTCCAAATCCCTGTAAATAGCCATGGCGTCGGCCATCTTCTGTTCCCCACTCAGACTCTTTGCACAGATCTGTAAAAAAAAAGTTTATAGAGAAACCAACACAGGAGAGACAGCTGTGGGATGGATACTCACATCCAATGAAGCCAGCTTATTGATCTGATCGAAAATCAGCGACTTCAGGGGACTGATCACAATGGTAACGCCTTCGGTCAGGATGGCGGGCAGTTGATAGCACAGCGACTTGCCGCCGCCCGTGGGCATCAGCACAAAGCAATCGTTGCCCAATAGCGTGGCATTGATCACCTGCAATTGATTGGGACGGAAGCTCTTAAGGCCAAAGCTATAGCTCAGTCCGTGCATGAGGCGGGTGGAGTGCTCAAACTTCTGTCCATCGAATTCCCCGGTGATGCCGTCATTGTGAACATTGGAATGGAAATTTCCCGATAGCTTCTGCGAGTCCTTGGCAGTGGGTAACTTTGCCGGCGGACTGCTGCGACTGCCACTGGGTGCGGCATCCAGATGGGTCAGATTAGCGGCCGCCTGCGAGTGCATTTCCTCGAACATGGCCTCATCGTAGACGGGAAAGCCATCGTCGTCTAAGGGGGCAACGCTTGTCTCTCTTGGCTTTGTCTTCGGAAACTCCCTGGGCGGGTCCTTGGGCTTCTCCTTGACCTTCACGGACTCAAAGTCCTTGTAGCCATAGCCATTGAACTCGGACCTGCGGCCCTGCAGCTCCTGGTGCTCGTTCTCTATCTCCGCCAGCAGTCCCTCCAAATCATCGTCGTCCTCGTCTACTTCGCTGCCTGCGTTAGGCTGTGTGGGCCTGTTCATCTGTTCCTCTTCTATGTCATCGTCCAACAGCATGCTCTGGGCCAAGTAGTCGTCTTCCGGCTCCTCGCAAAGATCGTGTATGAGCTCCTCTCGTTTCCTTAGCAAATGCGGATCATTATTCGCTTTGGATGGCGGCGGCAGCGGGTAATCATCCGGATCTCCGCAGAGATCATGTATGAATTCATCTCGTTTCCTGGGCAGCTGTTGATCCTTCTGCTTTTGCGGCGGCGGTGGCAGATAATCATGCTCTTCATGCTTGGCCATTATTTGTTCCTTGCTTTCCTTTGGCTCAGTGCCCGGCATGAGCTTATTTAGGGACGCGACCCGAATGCTGCTTTGAGGCGGGGAATTAGGCGTTAGCCGACTCTGCTCTGCCTGCATTTCCATTTCCTCCCGCTCCAAGGCATCCTGTTCGGCCTTCATCTTGCTTTCGTTCCTGTCCAGCGTGTTTTGGAGCAGCTGCGTTCGCGCCTTGAACTTCTGGCGCATCACTTTCAACTTGAGAAAGGTGTTTGGCTGGAAACCGACGATTTCATTGAAGTGCATGGCGGGAATTTGGTCAATCAAGGCGCAATACTTTTCCATTAGCTCGACGTAAGTGCTGCGGAAGAAGCCCAAAGTGGTCTTCAGACCACTGGTGCTCTGCTGGTTTGGATCTATGCCAAAGTTGTCATTCTGGGCCAGATCGCGGAGGTAATCGGCCAGCGAATTGTCAAAGGCCACACTAAGGCGAGGTTTCAAAGGCGCCGCAGGTGTGGGAGAAAGGGAAGCCAGCGAGGGAGAAACTGATCGTGGAGGACTATAGTTTTCCTTTGCCGAACCAAGTTTGTGACCAGCTCCACTCTTCAGCGCCTCAGAGTCCCCAAATAAGGTATCTGACTTTCGGGCAGCAGGAGAAGGAGAGTCCAGCAGAGTGGCAGTGGCAGCCATTGGCGTCTTCTTAGCATAATTATCCCGTGGGGAAGGCGAATCCAACAGGCTCTTATATGTGTTCTTTCTTTCAAGTATTGGTGAGTCCTTAAAGAAAGACGTTTCCGAGTTCTTCACAGGCGGTGGAGGTGAATCTGGCAGCGTAAGTAAAGGATGCTTTCCTCCATTCTGCTTGATAGGAGAATCTTCAAACGAATACTTCTTTACCGGCGAGATGGAAACGGCCTTCGGAGGTTCTTTTTTCTCATTTTGTGGCTGTTTTTTTGGAGGGGATTCATCAAAAAAACTAATTCCCGCTTTCTTTTCAGGCTTGGAGTCCTTCTTTCCGTTTTGTGGCAGTTTCTTTGGAGAATCATCAAGTATCAGAGTTTCTTGGGAAGAAATCTGACTCCGGTCTGATTTTTTCGGGGAATCCTTCTTCTTGGAACGTGGCGGTGCTAGGGGCGACTGCGACAGACTGTGATAGGTGTGCTTCTTAGGGGACACTGAGTCCTTCCGAGACGATGGATTTCTGGATTTCTGTGTAGGTTCCTCATCAGACGATGAGGAGTCCAGAAATATGGGATTGTAAACGGCACTCGGCACGGTTTTAGCCTTGTTCACTGAAATACCTCAATTAGGATCCTCGTTACACAATTTATTGGCAAATTTTACCTTTCTTTTGAGTTTGACTTTGGGAATTATTATCCAAACCAATGAAGCTACTGAGTGTGAGCTGTTTCCTTGGCGCAAAAACTTTCTTAGACATCTCGGTTCGCAATTCATTCGGCTACGAGCAAGCTCTCCTTGACAAACAACAACAATTAGGCGGCGTAAACAAAACAATTTCGTATTAAACTAAAAGATACAAGGATAAAAAAGCGCGCAATGCCAATATATAAAAAACACTGAGAGCTGCCATATCGTTGCCAATCAGCTGTTAGAAATTTGCATTGCTGCCAGATTCGTTTTTTTTTTTTAAACTTAAACTTTAAAACTTTTAATTGCAAACTGAAAAGATAGTTATTTTTTGACAACAAATAAAGCTTGATTTTTTTAACTTTTAAACTATTTCTAAACCGTAAATGGCAGCACTGCCAAACTGCGCCTCCAGCTGTTATCTTGGACGTTGCCGTATCCTGGCAGCTCGTCGTCAACATGCTTTTTCTTCTTCTTGTTCCCGTGGTATCCAAACAAATTCGAGCGTGGCGCAGTTAAGAAATAAAATCAGCGCTAATTACTGGATTTTGTGTAACTAATAGTATGCACACGTAAGTACTTCTTCGCCTCCTAAAGGTAACTCGCATTAATCTGCACCTGACATCTATTTTGCAGACATAACAATTTCAAAACTCCCTCGGATGTTGACGAACTGGATGATCTGGACGAAGACATGGTAGTGGGCGTGATAGCAGAGATCGAGCAGGAGGTGCTTAACGAATCGGACAGCGACAACGACGAGTACGAACTGGCGGACATGGGTGCCCCGGAGCCAGACAACGATGGCGACAGCAGTTACGATGGCAACGAGAGTATCAGCAGCGATGGCAGCTTCGATCCGAATGCCGAGGACTCTGACTCGGATGACTCTATGGAGGAGGCGGCCGGTGGTAGTGGTGCTGCCGCCGCTGGGGGAGCAACCAGTGCCAAGCGCCGTAAGGACGACGATGGCCCGTCGGGCAGCCACAAGGAATCGGAAGAGGCCTCAGTCTTCGAACTGGACGAGGACGATGAAACAGACGAAACAGTACGTGCCATTATAGCCGCCATAAAGAAGCCACGCAGCGCCCCGCCGGAGATCAAGCTGGAAGATTTTATCACGGATGTTTGCTTCCATCCAAGCCGCGACATTGTCGCCCTGGCCACGATCATTGGGGACGTGCATCTGTACGAGTATGCCAACGAGGGCAACAAGCTGCTCCGCACCATCGAGGTGCATTCGAAGGCGTGTCGCGACGTGGAGTTTACCGAGGACGGGCGCTTTCTGCTCACCTGCTCCAAGGACAAGTGTGTGATGGTCACCGACATGGAGACGGAGAAGCTTAAGAAGCTGTATGAGACGGCGCACGACGACGCCATCAATACGCTGCACGTGCTCAATGAAAATCTCTTTGCCACCGGCGATGATGCGGGCACCGTCAAATTGTGGGACCTGCGCACCAAGAACGCCGTCTTCGAGCTTAAGGAACTTGAGGATCAGGTCACCCAGCTAATAAGCAACGACCAGAACAAGCTGCTGCTGGCCACAAGTGCCGATGGCTATCTAACGACCTTTAACATTGCGGCACGCAAGATGTACGTCCAGTCGGAGCCTTATGAGGAGGAGCTCAACTGCATGGGCATCTATCGCGGCGACTCCAAGCTGGTGGTCGGCACTTCCAAGGGCCGCCTGTACACCTACAACTGGGGCTACTTCGGCTTCCATTGCGACATGTATCCGGGCATCAAGAGCCCCATTAGCCTTATGATTCCCATCACAGATCGGATCGCCTGCGTGGCTGGCGAGGATGGCAATATTCGTGCATGTCACATCACACCTTATCGCAATCTGGGCGTGGTGGGGCAGCACAACATGCCCATCGAGTCACTGGACGTGAACAGCAGCGGAGAGCTGCTGGCCTCCTCCTCGCACAACAACGACGTACGCTTTTGGAATGTCAAGTACTTTGAGGATTTTGGCGACATCAAATACAATGACAAGCATAATGCTTATAAAGAGAAACGTCATAATCTGCCCTCATCCAAGTGCACCAATGCATCGGACTTTTTCGCTGATTTGACCAAAGAGGATGGGGATGAAGAGGCGGAAGCTAATGATCCTGGCGCGGGACCGACCACCTCAGCCTAGAGATAGCTTTGGATTTGTCCTGGATGAGTATTTTAAGCCGTTTCTGTAATTATACAAAGAAAGTCTAGATATATTTAAATAGTTAAAGCAAAAAACAAAAAGAAAAGTTAAAAGGTTTACCTTTAAGTTTTAACCAAAAGGGTTACAAAATAGGAGTTCATATATGCCCCTCTCCAGCCTTTAGGCCCAGATTCTTTGATCATCGACCTCCTAGACTTAATAATAGGATGTTAACCAAAAGAAACCCTTAAAACACCAATTGTAGCTTTAGATTTAAACATTTTTCACGAAAGGCTTATGCATACAGCATGTTGTATGCTTAAATTTCGCCATAAATTGTTAACAATAGTAAATATTTAAATAAAAACACATCCACCATAATATAAAACCAACTGTTTTTTTTTATCCTTTAATTTGATTAATTATTTATTCAGTTTAGAGTTGCTGCTGTCCTTGACAACACTTATGTATGACGAAAATTAAAACCAAGCTTAAACATAATTCAATTTCCTAGCTCAAGCTATGGAAAATTGCACAAAATCACTTAAATATATACATATATCATATGGCACAATATTGAGATGAGCAATAATTGGTAGAGATAAACTATTGGGAGATATTTTACTTCGTTAAATAATAAAATCAACCAATGAAAATTGATTAAAATATGATTATTTATAGATAAAATGCATGCGGAATAGGGGAATTAGGGAGTCTTATCATGTATTTCGTTGGTTAATTAAAAATATAACAACAAGATTGGGCCAAATTAATAATTAATTTCTACAAATACTATAACAATACGGATTTATGAAATTCTTATCACAAGAATTTTGTTTCACATAACATGGACACAATTTGTACATATACAATTCATATTATATATAGGAAATAATTTGCCAGATCACTTATCATAAAATAGATATTAGAATTGAGCCAAACAAGACTTGGCCTTTTGATATTTTCAAGGGTGGGTCAAACACACATCTTAAAAGTTGGTTTTCTTTTCTTTTTTTTGGGGTTTCTTTCGATTCCCATTTGATGCCGCGACAAAGTCAGTCTAAGGGATTTGCTTTTACATAAAGATTCCATGCACACAATGTCATAAGGCGGCTGTATTAGCGGCGGCATCGGTCACTCCGCTGGAGCTAGGCGCTAGCGCATCGTTGGCCATGTGCGTCTCGATGTCAACACGACAAATGGGGCAGTGCTTGTTGGTAACCAGCCATTGATCCACACAATCCGTGTGGAAGAGATGCATGCAGGGCAAGCGCCTGAAATTTGTAAGGTAAGCAACTGGAAAAACTGGGTTCAAAACAAACTCTTTTATAACCTACCGCACATCGTTCTCGATCTCGAAGAGGGTCAGACAGATGGCACACTTTTCCGCATCTTCGTCCGTCTCACTGGGCCGCCGTACGCGTCTGTACTTGTGCGGCAAGGTATTCCTTTCGATGGTTTCCTAAAATTAAACCAAAAAAAGAAAATATAACGAAATACAAACATTATTAACGTCTGTTATTAAGACTAACCAAGGTGGCCCCACGATTCGGTCGCGGTGGTCCAATCAGAATCCGTGATCCCAGGGATAGGGGAGTGGCCAGCCCGATTTCCAAATGAAGCGGCGAGTAGTGGTGGTGGAACATATGATGGTGAATCGCTCGTTGACGCTGCAAGTGCTGCATAACCGGTGGCGATTGCTGGGCCTGTGGTTGTCCTTGTGGCTGGAGCTGCACATGCCTGAAACCCGGTTGTTGTTGAGGACCGCCGCCACCGGCAACTGATGTCGCCGGACTGCTGGAAGGTGGTATAGCTTGTTGGGGCGGCGGCGGCTGTGGTGCAGTAGCGGCTGCGGCGGCATCGAATGGCGGATAGTAGGCGGGATCTAGGCTGGACACAGGACCATTCCTGGCATGCACACAGTTGCATATGCTGGTCAAGTAGCCATTGCGCAGGCTGCTCGTCAGCAGCGGGGCATTTGAGGAGAGATCGATGGGCGTGGGCGTCATGTGGCGGCGATGCATCTCTTGAATGCTCTGCTGGCGATACCACAGATTCTGATGAACCGGATATGGGGGAGCTGGTGTCAGCGAGGTTGCCACAATGGCACTAGCCCTGTGCGGCGGATGGATGTGGGCATGCATCTGGTTTTGCGGCGCCTGGTGGCCCTGATGCGGCTGCGGTTGATAATGCTGCCGATTGCTGTACGCCGCCTCAGATCTTCGCACGCTGAATGGCGGGGAACCGCAGTACGGAATGGTGCTCCGGCCAGAGTACATTTCCAGCGGCGGTGGCGGTGATACTGAGGCTCCAAGGGTGACGCTCGATGTGGCTCCTGGAGGTGGTGGAATGATGGAATGTCGCTGCTGCTGGTGCTGATGATGCTGCAGGAGCTGTTCCTGGTGCTGGTGCTGCTGCTGCTGCTGTTGTTGGTGTCCCATTGGCTGCGACACAGCGCGTATTTCATCCTCCAATCCTGCTCCAGCTCCCTCATTGTGCGCCCTCGAGAGCAGTTCGCTGAAGGACTGTACCTGAGCTGCCGCAGCCGTGGCTGCCACGGCAGCAGCGTTCAAAGCTCCGCTTAATGAGCTTCGGCTACTTCCGCCTTGACCGCCCTGGTAATGGGGATGCGGCAAGGAATGAGTGCTGGGCTGCAGGCTGGGCGAGTACACCGCTTCCATTACGGTGGGCAGGGGCGTAATCGCATAGTGGGGCACATAGTAGGGGTGATAGCGGTGATAGACGTTCGCTGGACTGCTGCGTCTTCGTCGTGATGCCTGCGACGATGTTTGGCCACTGGAGGAGCTGCTCGATGTGGCCACTGCAGCGGTCGGTGTCCTCTGAACCAAGCGACTGTAGGCCTCGGCCGAAGAACTCTCTGGCAGCGTAGGTGGCGGCTGTGGCGCTGGTGGCGGCGGCTGTGGCGCCGGTAGCAGCCAAAGAGGCGATTCTGCAATTGGCTGAAAGTAACGCTGCGGATCCATGCTGGAGCAGCGCGGTGGGTAAAAGTGAGCCGAGTTGGGGTCCATCAGCTGATCCAGCTCATAGCTGTAGTTGTGATCCGTGATGGGAGGCCGGTCGGCCAGAGCGCCGCTGTAAAAGGCAAAGGCCGAGGTGCCATCCGTGTTAGTCTCAGGCCTGCGCTCTGTCCGGCGGGCATACGCGGGTAGGGAGTAGGCGTAATTAAAGATGGGCCGCCGCTCATCATGCGTTTGCTCTCGACTGAGTAAAATCTCATTTTGATCCCGATCCCGTTGTTCTCGTTCTCGGTTAGGCTCCGTTCGGTTCGTTTCCGTTTCCCTTTCTCGCGGAAGCTGGAGCTCCCTCTCATTACTCACTTGGGTTTCAAGCGACAGTCCATCGTCGTCGGAGGTCAGATCAATTGAGAGTATGGGCTCTCGGGTGGAGTGCACAAAGACCACATCATCATCGTCATCGTTGGAGTCCGACGACCAGTCGTCCAGCTGCAAGTCCGGAGCAGTCAGCACCGCGGCATTGCTGCCTCTGCCCGCTGAAGTGGACGGAAGATTAAGCAGTTCCGTGGAGGAGTGTCTCTCCCTCGGCCGGCCCACGTAGGTTATGACGCAGGATCCGTTGGCAGTCTGAGATAAGCTCTAAGGGAGAACAAATTAGCAAAAAAAAAGGGTTGGTAGGTCTCGGGGCTGACTCACCTGTTGACTGGAACTGGCTCCCTGCTCTGCGTAGGTGCGATGCCTGCTTTTTCCCGGCTGAAAGGAATTGTATTTCAGAGACGACATCTTGGTAGAGGAGCTGGGCGGCGACCTTCCTCTGAGCTCCAAGCGCGGCTGTTTGGTAGGCGGCGCCAAGTCGTCTCCGGGACGCATACGACCCCAGCCCAAGCCAAGATTACCCCGCGTGCTGTTCTCCAGGCTAAACATGGCCTGCCCAGGGTTTTGCTCCTGCTGCTGCTGCTGCTGGCGGTGTTGTCGTCGGTCTTCCCCAAGTTGCTGCTCCACCTGTTGTTGCTCCCTTTCTAGTTCCTGCTCCGAGGTGGTTGAGGGATCGCCCTCATCAACGGATCTCTGACGCATCTGAGAGCCATAGTCCACACTGCAAGTCGTGTGCGTGGCCGTGGAGCAGGAGGCTGCCGACATATAAGTGCTGTCCGGTGGGGCCCTTGCCCCGTACACATGCCGGCGGCGACTGTTGTAGTAGGTGTGATCCCCATGCCCTACTTCGAGGTCACGGGATCCGCCACTACTGCTCCGGATGATTGTTACGGCGGGCTCCGCCGGCGGTGCCTGATTATGCATACGCAAGTCCCAGCCATCGTCGCTGCTCTCGTTCTCCGGCTCCAAGGCCCTCGTTCTGCGATATGAGAAATTATCCACGCGCTGCCGCCTCGCCTGGGCACTTGTGCTGGGCCTGGTATCCACATCGACGCCCGTCGAAGACGATGAGTTTGAGGCATCGCTGGAGCGGTTGGCCTTCTTCTTGTGCGCCTGCACGGCCGACGTCGTCGTTGTGGTGTTAGTGGTGCGCGTATTCGCAAATTGCACGTGCTCCGTGTCCGAGGCACTGGAGGTTACATCATCGTACACATTCGCCACACTTGTCAGGGTCTCCAAGGAGCTGTTGCTCAGCTGCAGCTGCGAACTGGAGGGCAGCTCGTACACCACCACCGCAGAGGCGTCCATGGCATGCTCCTCCATGGCCCCCGCTGGCCAAGTGCCACTGATGGAAGTCACCACATCGTCGCCGGCATTGTCACCGTCCCGCTCTAGCGTTAGGGTTTCAGTCTTCTTTCGCCTGGGACGCTGTGGAACAGCGTTGACAGCGGGCGGTTGGGAAGCCACCGCCGTGGAGGATGAGGGCAACTCCAGGTACTGCGGCCCTTCCTGGGACAGGCTCTGGGTGGAGTCTGCAAAACGACTGCTGCTAGCCAGCGACAGCGATGGGCACCGGCAGAGTTCGGTCAGCGAGCTGCACTTGTCGCAACGCCCAGCTGCAGCCTCAAACCCGGAGGTGGGCATTTCACCGCGGCGAGGGGCCACCAGGGCTGTAAACGACGTTGACGAAGGCGGCGGCGGCGTCGAGTGTGGCTCCTGGCCGGACGGGAACGGAGTCATTAGCATGTAGCTGTCAGACAGCGAGTCTCGTGGCTGATCATAGTACAAGGAATACTGGGAATCTGCAAGAACAAGCGAAAAGGATTAGGAGGACTATGCAAAGCCAAGGAAAGATCCAACTTACGCGCATCGTGACTGGCCGGATTCGTGGACACACTGCCGCCGTAGGACACCGTGGTGACCCGAGGCTGGTGGCGCAGCTCCTCCTGCTGCTCATTCTCCAAGCTTTCCATGGCTCTTCCCAAGTCCTGGTCTAAGAAAAACCTGGTCTTCTGAAAATCCATTTACAAAAAGAAAAATTGTAATTAAAATGAAAACTGACAAATACTACAAGTTTGTATGTGAACGAAACAGACTTTCTTTGACAAAAAACAAACAGCAGCGAAGCTCAAATATTCTGGAATATAACAAACTTCAAGTCCTTATCACCTTGCTTAACTAATCAATGAATAATAAATACGAATGGGAAGCTCGAATTAAAGTTCAGAACCACAATTGTTTTTGCCCTACAAATACACACTTCTTTTGTCAGCAGAAACAGCAGCAGCAGCACTTCTCCGTCGAACTTTTCATTGCCAGCGGCTGGGAATCCCGATGCTCCCAGCGTATAAACTCATGGCAGCCTTGTAGAGCGGAGGAGTGGGCTTCGATTCCTGGTGGAGATGATCCACCTGCTGCTTCTTTTCTATGGTCTCCAATAGTTGCAATTATTTTTATTGCCCCCACAAATATCATAAAAAAGTTATATGGAGTTTTTAAGAGCTTTTGAGTAAAAATGCCAAAGAAATTGAAACACCTGTGTGGATTTGAAGCTTTTCACTCCTCGGCCACACTACAACCGTAGAAATTACACCTACCGATAGCCAGTTCGATTTCGATTATTAAGCTTGTTTGCTTTGCCGCCGAAAATTCAAAACGCTGTTATCAAATTAAACTTTTTTTATGCAAACTATTTTTGTAAACTATTTCAATAATCACTCTGGATTAAATTACAAATTTTATAAAATACATGAGCCTCAGAGCAAGCTGATTTGTTATTCGTTTTTCTGTGTCCACTGTGGAGGCTTTTCAGGCCTATCTGCGTTGTATCTGAAATAAGATCTTAAAATAAAACCACTTTTGCTTAACATTTTATGTATTTTGCATTTTTATTGAGTTTTTATGTATAAAACAATATCTACTCTTCCTTTTATTGCGGGTTTCTATTCCTTTCTCTTGGCGTTTGTTTTTTTATGTTACTTTATTTTCTTTTAATTTTCGTTTCAATTTTGTATAGCAATAATTTTAAAACAAATTGTTCTCATACAAACATTTTAATTGATGTAATAAATCAGTTTCTCAACTATTAATTTGCAGATCTTTCCCCTCCTCGGTCTCTTACGTGGGTGTTCACTCTCGAAAGCAGCGCTTCTAACGACTTAAGTTTACCCATTGGCTTTTATCGGACATTTTGCAAAAAACCAAGGCTTTTTTTTTGTTTGAGTGTAGTTGCTGCTTGTTTTAAATTAACTCTTAGTTACGTTTTGTTTTTGTTTATTTTTTTTTTTTTGTTTCGTTGCGAAACATTCCTCACAGTTTTACAAACAAAAACGAAAGCGATAGTTTCCATTTCTCAATATATATCATCATCAGATATCATCAGCTTCAATGCAAATATATGATTGATTCTGTATAGGAATAGATTGCATGAATATAGTTTAAAATTATATGGACGCTGTCGTTTTTTATTGTTATCAATATTATTCAATGTTCACAACTTTAACCGAACCCAAACCGATCTCTGTCAGCAGCGGTTTGGATTAATTAATTATGAACAATAGTTGTTTTTTCATTTTCATTTCATCATAGTTTTTTTTTATATTTTTCTTGATTTTCGTTCGTTTTTATGGAAGTTTTTTAGTACAAGTTGCTGTTTGGTTGGAAAAATATAAGTATATTGGTGTGTGTATATGCACTTGACATTGATTTCGTGGGACGTAAACAAACAAAGACTGTGTGGAAAATGTTTCATTTCTCATTTCTGGCGGTTCTTGTTGTTGATGGCACAGCGTCATTTGATAGATAGATTTCTTTTCAGGTGCATTTACATTTACATGTTATATCACAATTTTTATAAATATTATAAGTGTTGTGTTGTGTTTGTATATTTAACAAAATTGCATATTTTCCTTCTCATTTACGCCCATCCCAAAAAAATGTTGAGCAATTTGCAATGTCAAGAGAGTTGCTTTTGCTTTGCTTTGCCCATTGTGTGTGTTAGAGCCAAAGACCTTATAATAACAAGATGAGTAACGCCTTAGAGTTTGTTTTGAGCTGGCTCTAGGCTCCCTTAAAATTTTACTCAAAAGCCAAACAAGTTATTATAAAGCCTTTGGAAGTGCTGGTGTTAGTGTTAGAGTTTGCGGAAAGTTGGTCTTAAAAAATATAATTTTTCAACAGGGTTTTGGAAAGAAATAACTGCTAGTCACGAGAGGATTAGCTATTTAATAGAAATAAACACTAGCGCACACGTCTTACTCTTCGGTTTCGCCTGCGCCCTTAATAATTTCCGTTAAATAACTGAACCCGCACATGACATCCAAGTTTAAGTATAACTTTCGGTTCAAACTAAATCTCGCGAGACACTCGATATTTTAAATTGATTTCATACAAGCTAAACTTATTTCGCTTTCCTCAATATAACAATTTTTGTCATGAGAAATAAAAACATAATAGGCAAATTTCTGTAACAATTTTGTTGTACATTTTGGTTAATTCGGTCGGTGATAATTTCGACTCGGGATGCATAATTTGGGGATTACTTAGGATTTTATATCGCCGAAAAATAAACAGAAAAGTCTACAAGGGGTATTTTTATGCATCGCTTGATCTCAAACACTCTTCGTATTCGTTTTTATTTTTCATAATAAAAAATTATAGTGCAATATAAATTACAATTTTTTTCGAATCTTTTTTATAAAAAAAGGTATTTGTTTTCTGTTGTTTTTTCATCTCGAACGACTGTTTGGCTTTTCTCAAAACAGCGTAGACATATATGCCACTCTTACTTCCTGCCTGTCTCTCTCTCTCTGTCTCTGTTTTAACACCTTCTCTCTACATTTATTTTATTGATTTGTGTTTTTTTTTGTTGCTGTTAACTCTGTTTGCATTGGCGGAATTAATAGAATTTTTAAATTATTACAAGTTTACATATGCGGGAGACGTAATATTTCACCAAGAAAAGAATCATGTAATTGGAAAGTTGGTTTTCATCAGAGAATGTGCGTGAAAAACAGAGTCTTCTGCCCAAGTGCAGGCGGACTGACAAACCCACTACTCCCTAGCCACTTGCTGTGGCCGGCTCGCAATACTCGGACAGATCGTTGGCCCGCTGCTGCTGGCGCAGACGTCGCTGGAGCAGCACACTCTCGCTGGGCGGCGACAAGCCAATCCGCATGTCGGGCAGCTCCTCCATTAACTGGGACGCCTGCAGGTGGGCAAAGCGACCGCTGCCAATCCTCGGCTGCTGCTGAGCCCGCTGACCAGTCGAGCGATTGTTCTGGTTCTGCTGCTGCTGTTGCTGATGCGATGGCGGCGCCTGATTCATTCCACAGTTGAGGGCGTAGACGCAGTCCTGTCGCCAATTGCGGACCCCAGACTGCTCATCGGAAGGTGGCGATCCACCGCTGCCACTGCCGCTGCCACTACCGCTGCTTCCAGCGCTGTTGTGCCTCTGAGGCAGCAGTTTTTGTGGCGGCTGCATTGGCAGCTGCATGGGAGCCACCTTGTAGCCAGCGGCACCGCCGCTGTGCGAGAAGCTGCCCAGATAATTGCGTTGCTGGTTGCCATAGTGCCCACCGCCGCCACCAGTGCTGAAGGGCGGACGGTACTTGCGGTAGCTGGCCGTCGGCTGCTGTTCCTGCGAATGATGTGTGCGGTAGCGCCAGTTCTCGGTCTGCTGTCGGGGAGAAGATGCTGCTCCATCCGCTGGCTGGTAGCGCGGCACATTGTACCGATTATTATGCTGCTGTCGCTGCTTCCTAGTATAGGCGTTGGCCATGGAGTGCTGCGACTGCTTGCGTGGCTCATGTTGCTCCAACTCCTCCTCATCGTACTCATCGTCCTCCTCATCTATGTCGGCATCCTCATCGTTCTGATATGCATCGACGGCAAAGTAAACACTACGGCCGGGCTTGCTTTGGCCGGTGGCCTGGGTTTGGGTTGGGTTTGGGGTTGGCTTCTTCTCATCCATCTCCATATCCACCTCTGCCGCCTTGCCAAAAGTCGTTCGCATTGTTGTCCCCTCAGCCACAGTGGTTGGTTTGATCGCGTTCAAATCATCTTCTAGGTTATCGGTTGGTGGGCGTGTTGCTGATGCTGCAGCTGCAGCTGCTGCTGGTGTGGTTGCTGCTGCTGCTGCTGCTCCTTCTGCTGCTGCTGCTGCTGGCACTGCCGCTGAGTTGACAACAATATTTGCAGTCTCATAAATTTCAGGTAGCTTTTCATTTAAATCACTAATACTATCCAATAGTTTAACATCATCATCATCATCATTTTTATCTGCATCGCCAGTTTGCCAGTTGTTAATGTGTGTCATAGTCGTAGTAACTGGTGTATGCTGCTTGTTATTATCGGTGATGGTAGTAGCACTAATATCACTTGATGGTCCTTGCTTCTTAGCCCCATCAACATCATCATCATCATCCTGCTGCTGCTGCTGCTGCTTGATCTTCTCCAAATCCTTCTCCAAATCCTTCTCCTCCTCCTGCGCATTCTTGCGCATTGTGGTGAGCTTAGCAAATTCGCTTTGCTGGTTTGTTTCCTCCATATCCGTATTATCGATAAGTTCCTCCTTTCCATACCCACCGTTATCCTGCTGTGGCTTCGATTCGTCCACATTGGCTGAGCCAACTTGATCCACTTTAGCTTTCAATTGCTTTAGATTGTCGGCTGGTTGCTTCTCCTCCTCCTCGTGGTCCTGAACGTTTGGCTCCTCAACGTTCTCGTTCTCCTCCTCCTCGGCTATGTCGTCGACGCGTTGCTGCTGCTGCTCATAGAGATAGTCATCACCCTCGTCCTCGTCCAACTCACGCCAATAATGCTTATAGTGCTGATAGTCGTCGCTCTCTCCATCCTCCTCCTCCTCCTCCATTTCGTCGCCCTCGCTGCCGCTCTCGCGCCTCGCATACCTATTCTCGCCCAGCGCCTCCTGCTGTTGTTGCAATTCCCGTTGCTGCTGATACTGCTTCGTCGACTTGGCCCACTCATCGTCCTCGTCATCGATCCGGCCAAATGCCTCCAGAGCCTCGTCGTCGTCATCCTCCTCGTGAACGTTGAGCGTCTTGAAGCCTCCGCTATTTGGATAAATTGCCGAAGCATTGCGAGAGGCATTCCTGGAAGACTGACGGCTGCTGGCACGCTGGCCATGCATCGAGGATACGCGCCCGCCGTAGCCGGAGAGCGAGGTAGCGGGATTGCGCTGAGAGCGATTGCGAGTGTAATGAGCTGGCGGCTTGGGATTGTAGTTCTCATCGCTGTAGGCATCCATGTACGCCTGCGACGGCTGATAGATGTTCGGGCGCTCCTTCATATAGTCGTAGCGCATCGAGAAATGCTGCAAGACCACGCGTTTTACAGCCATGGCCGATTCGGCAAACTGAGAGATTTCCCTCGCCGACTGATGGTTTCTGGAAATAAAATTAAAATCATTTATTAAACATGTTTGAGGAGAGGGCTTATCATCGAGTAACCTACCGTCGGATGTTAGCTGGAGTTTGCAGAGCCTTGTGGCGGCTCGTTTGCTTGGCCTTCGGCTCGTGTTCACTGGCACGAATCCAGGTGTGGTTCAACACCGCCTCAGCACTGAGGCGATCCGAGGCCTGTTTGACGAGCAAATTGCAAATAAGATCCTTGGCCTCATCGCTGACATCGTGCCATTCGGCCTCCGGAAAGGAAAAGTGTCCTAACGAGAAAATAAAACATATTTTTAGTAATTTAAATCAAAGTTTGAGGTTTTTTTTTAAGGAGCTCACCTTCTTGAATGGACTCGAAAAGCAGCTCCTGGCACGTGCGACAGTTCTCACCGCGATTCCATCCGCAATCCTCGCCACAATTGCCCGAGAACGGCGGATAGCCACAGAGCAAGATGTAAGCAATGACTCCCAAGGACCAAAGATCGCACCTCTTATCGTAGTAGTGGGCCTCACCCACAAACAAATCAACCACTTCGGGGGCCATGAATTCGGCACTTCCAACCTGAAGCGAAAAGAGTCAAAATAAATCTTTGTTCATTTATAGAATTATTTCCAACTTACCGGTGTTAGTAGCTGGGGAGTGGCTGCCGGCGAGGATATGTCCGTGGTAAACTTAATCCCCGAACCCAAATCAAAGTCGCAAATCTTGATTGGGCACAGCGAGTCCGTCTTGACGCACAGAATATTCTCCGGCTTGAGATCACGATGGGCGATGCCCTTCTTGTGCAAGAAATCCAGACCAGAGGCGATCTCCTTGATTATCTGCGAAGCCTCGTGCTCGGAGAAGCAAATGTGCTCCTGGATGCGCGTCAGCAGGGGGCCGCCGTTGATTTTCTCAAACACCAGATAGAACTTCTCATCATCCTCGAAAAACTCAATCAGTTGCAAGATGCCGGGATGGCCCTGGCAATGATGGAATGTCTCCACTTCGCGAAAGACACGAGCACGCGCATGCCCCGGTATCTTATCGATCACCTTCACGGCATACTCCAGATCGGTGTAGATGTTGACGCACGTCTGGACCGATGCATAGGCGCCCTCACCCAGAATCTCGCCGGTCAGCTTATACAGCTCTAAAAGGACACAAAAAAAACAAAAGAAGATAATGCACCTGAAGAGCAATCCTCTGATCCGATGCCAACTTACCCTGGAACGTTGAGGAATGCAGAGAGGAACTGATGCGTTTCTTTCGCCTCTTCTTCTGCATCTCCTCCTTGTGCCGGTTCAGCTCAGCCTGCCGCTCCACTTCGGTCATATTGGGCGCCTCGCTCGACTCATTACCCGACACATCCTCGCTGCTGTAGCGCGTCAGCTCATTCTGTCCGTCTGCAAGAGGAAATTAATGAAATTAAGGTTAAATTTTAAGGTCTGAAACATATTTAATAATAATTTAATATAAAAGAACTTCAAATTAAAGGAATAATAATTTTTTTATAACCATTTCTTTAAGATATGACTCAGAAAATGTCTTTATAATATATTTTTTTTGGCAAATTATTGAGAGGAAATAGTTTCTGGTGTCTAGGTGATTCAGAAATGATTGTCTAGTATTATTTTATTTATATTTTTATTTATTAACATTTATATTTCATTCCCATGTCAAGATCCTTCAACTCCAACATTCAGTTTAATAATAATTCACAAGCAATCCCTTAGAGAGCTTAAGACCTCCCCGATCGGCCGGCAATCGTACGAGGTTCTCGCTTTTATCGAATTTGCATGCCTATTTTTTTTTTTTCAACATTTATCAATGCATAAAAATAATAATGAGGGAATTGGAAATAAGAAATAATACGCGTACTTTTCAACAACTGCGTAGAAGGCAAATCGCCTGTCGTAAACAAGTCGTCGTCACACTTGTGCATAAATATGTAAAAATACAAATAAATAATGTGTAAACACAGTCGTAGCAAACAGGCGTCGGTAGCAAACTTCTGTGTGGAATTTTATATAGAGCTGGGAGCTAATCCAAAGCCTCGTCTATAGGTCAGGGGAGAAGGAGTGAGAGGCGGGGCTCTGGTGATCAGCTTGATTGGGTGTGTGCCGCCTTCTCTTCAATTGTTGTCAATAGCTGGATGACTATTTATAATGCCCACAGCCGGCTGCACTTCGAGCGATATCTGCACAAAGATCTAGCAGCTATATAGTCGTAATCAGCTTGGAGGCACGTCGCATTGCAAATATATAATATCGCCTTAGTGCAGAGCAATACCAAAGAGTCAACTACAGTGGATATTGGTTGGGTTTTCTATTTTTGAGTAATAATAATGAAAGTTTGTTAACTTTTCTATATTGAAATTGTATTTCCTTCTGTTCCTTTATAAAATTTTATAAATAAAACCACGACTAATCCTTTTAAAAGAACAAGTCCAAAGTTCCTTTAATCTATAATCCACTGTATAGGAAAAAAAGGAAAAAAAAACCTAAGAAAACTCTATAAAAACTTCAGTGCTTATCACAAATAGTTGCAGTTTGTATCACTTGACTCCGTAGCAAGTCGTTGCCCCTTTAGGATCCAATCAACTATTAAATAAATGGAAAGTTTGCTATTCCTCAAAGTGTCGTCCAATTTGTACAATCTTGTGCTTCCGTTTGGTCCGCCCCCGCATTGTTTTTCTGGTCTAAATTTAAAATTTGGCCTATTTATTGGTCAGCTTTAATTGTTATCAATTGCGTAAATAAATGCAAAGGCAGCGAGGAGACGCATGTTTCTCGCATTTCTCTTGTTTATCCCAATGGCCGGTCGGTCGGTCGGGTCTCCTCTCTCGAAGAATATTCTGCGCATTTAATTATGAATTTTCGCAGACTCATGCATGTATTTTTATACAAATTGCATAAAAAAATGATTGCCGCAGTTCCGGCGTATTGTTTTTGACATGTGTTTTGTTTTGGTTTGAGGATGCCTACGTAATTCAAATCATCCGATCCGAACCCTTCAGATGACAGGTCGATAAGGCGCCGCTGATGACGACAATTGGCTTGGCTTGAAATCCCTTAAATTGTTTCATCAGCAGTTCTAGTTCTAGCCAGAAGCAAGTCAAGTGAAAATTGTGAAAATAGGTTTTGCCGGCCGGTTATTTTCCCTTTCTTTCTGGACATAAAATATTTAGTTATTAAAAGCGGTTTTATTATTAATTATTCTAGTTTCTTATAGGAAAAACCGAGCCTATTACCCTAAAGCATAAATTCTTCCATTAAAACAAATACAAAATTTAATCTTTAAAGAATTAAAACAATTGTTGAACTCTCAAAAGAAAGCCGTGAGAAAGGTAAAGGTTACTTTTTAGCCACCCAATCGAGTTGAGGGTCTTTTAGAATAAACATTTCTGAACATACACACACGTCCACAGGTGCAGAGACGACGACACTGATAACCCGAAGCAGAAGGCAAAACAAGAAACTAAAGAGTCTAAGCAAAATAAAAACCTTGAGAATTTTGGAGCACAAACACAATCGAAGGCTCTCAGCTCGGTGCCATAATAAGTAATTAAATTGGTCTAGGTAGGAAACGGCAAAAAATAAGGTGGCTGCGATTAGCGAATAAACAAAAGGCCGATAAGGGGAGCGTACTACGCAAAAAGTGAGAAAAGAAAAAAGGTTTGCTTTTGGCTATTTACTTCTTTGCCCATTTCAATTTAAATTTAATGCGCAAACCAAAAATTAAAGAAACAACATGCGGTCGCACATGAAGAGATTTTAGTAAATAGAGAGCGAGTGAGAAAGAGACACACAGAGAGAGAATGTGGGAAGACGGAAGGCAGATAAGGTGTATCTCCCCATTCCTTCCTTCACACACACTCTTTCTCTGTCTTCCTCTTTGTGGGGGTATTACTTCATGGCAGGGTGAAAGTGTAAAGAGGAGGAGCGCAAGCAAATAAATTGCCAATTAGCAGCCCTCAGAGTCTGAAAATCTGTGACGTCAACTGCTGCTTACGGTCTGAGTTTTACTAAAAAAAAAAAGAAACAATATTTAAGCAGTTTTGCAAATATACGTAATTATTATTAAAAAAAACTTAACAAAATTCAATTTTTAAAATTTCTATACGAAAGGTCTGGATAGTGGTCTGCGCCACCTTCCATATCTGCCAGCATGAATTCACGGGCAGAAACACCAACACACATGCATGCATACACAAGCGCACCCATACAAACATACGCTATGGGAACGCGTGTGTTTGTGTTGTAAAGAAGCAGAAAATTATTGCGCAGCAAACGAAATTGTAAAAGCAAAAAAAATGTATGAAAATGGCGAAAGAAATGATAAAATAAATACAATGAAATGAAATTAAATTAAAGAATAACCATCTGGTGTTTATTATGCATTTTTGTGGGAGGCGAGTGCCCAAGGTCGACTTTTGTACCCAATAGTTTACCGTTGTAAGCGACATTGTATTGCAGGTAATTAAAACTAGTTTGTTTAAACAAAAGTGTCGAATTTTATTTGATAGTGTAATAGAGAGATAGAGCGGAAAAAACTTGCTCGAACAAAAACAAAAACAAAATGCAAAAACCGGCATTTCGAAATGCACACACACACACACGTGCACCTGCCTGTGGGTGTGTATTTTTGTTAGTGTGCGAAAGTTCTCTCATCTCAGTCCTAGACATTTTCCGTCTTGTTCTAGTTGTTTTTGTATTTACCCAACATGTTTGCTGTTGCTGCTGCTGCTGTGTTCGCCTTTTAATCGCAACGCAATTTGTCTAAGCAACGCCCGTTCTGCTACTGCTTCTTCTTATTGTTCTACTGGGCGGCACGTTTTTGCAATGCGTAGATAAAACTGCTCCCCCGTCGAAATATATATTGCTTAGTAGTTTCAGCTTTAGTTTAATGTGTTTTTATGTTTTTGTGGGCTAATTTTAACCCGATTCCGGTTGGATCATCTTTGTAAACACTTCCTTTTTGCGCAGAATATCAATCCACCAAAAAAACCACTCCAAACGATGAATGGAGATGTGGAAGCACACGGAAAATTTTCGGATGGACAGGCCCGGCGATATTGCGATTCGAAATGGACGCGTGTTTATTTAATTACTGTAAATATACCGGCCGGCGACTATGGAAAATTCGGGTGGCATGCGGCGAAAAACCAATTGGCCAAAATAGTGAATTTAAAAGAAATGGGGGAAACACGGACAAACTTAGCGGACCTAGCGCCAACGAGGAAAGAATCAAATACACGCGCCCGCTTTCGAGTGACGAAAACCGAAAAACTACCGCCGCGCGAGACCCACCGAGTAAGAGAGAGAGAGAGAGCGCCAAGAGCGGGTGGTTGAGCAAAACAGCCGGAGCAGCGGCAACGAGAGCGAGAGTTGTTGTAACATATAGACATGGGCATACAGTGGCGAACAAACTAATAGTTCTTTACAGTGCACTATAGAATTATTATTATTATTGCCTTATTTAATTTACTAGTTCTTCGTGTAAATAATTTGATAAATAAAGACTATTTTCTTAATGTTATTTTTTCCTTTAGTTTTTTTTTTGATCTGGCAACTCCCACAATAAGTTCTTATCAGAATGACCACTACTATACATATGTAAATACATGAATGTTACAATCATTACACGTGCAACAGAGCGAGAAAGCAAGATTAAGAGACATAACCAGCAGAATTGCAAATGCTGAGCAACCAGAAATATCGTTTAGCTTAGGACAACAATAACAATATCCCGACCTTTTGATTACAAAACAAAATTAAATACGGCCCGGAAGGAAAAAGCTTCTGGTTGCAAAAATCCGGTTTGAAATTAAAAACGAAGCCATTACCGGCGATGTTTATTCATCGATTTGATATTAATTCATATAGCCGAGAAGAAAACAAAGCGCATTTGCTTCGCCTTGCCGATCGAATCGAATTCTTGGCTTTCGAAGAAGGTAAATACAAATGTGAATACAAATACTGGTAGACTAGTTTACGCCGGATCAACATATGGGGGCAGCCGATACCGATTTCCATACCTGCACCCATACCGATACCTGTGTGATAACAAGGTGGCGAATAAGCCCACGCACACACACTCAGCGAGTGTGCGGAAAGAGAGCAAAGATAGAGCCACATCATTGATTTGGACCCAGAACCCGTTTTGCCAAGAAGTAGCTTTGTGGCTGTGGCCGCCGCAAGCAAAACAAAAACAGCAACAGGAAAAACAATAACAAAGCGACAGCCCGCGAGTGGCGAGAAAGCTACTTAAGAGAGCCGCACTGGAAGAGACCGGTGACAAAGAGAGAGAGCCAGCTTACATGATGCAATGTCGAATGCTGTGTGCCATGTAATAATTTAAATTCATTAAGCTCCTGCAAAAAGAGAGGACGAGCTGCCTTTGGAGTGTGAGCGCGATGCCAAAATCTCACGTAGGCCGTAAATGTGGGGGTGGGGGCTTCGAGAAGCGAGAGAGGGACGGACAGACAGGCACACCAACACAAATGGAGCATGGAAGGTGGTGTGATGTCGGCGAGTTTTGTTCAAAAGCAAACAAGTGGAAAGGGCAAACAGCAAAACAGAAACAAAAACAAAAGCTTTATTTTAACTAGCATTGTTTTCGTTTTTTGCTTAAGTAAACAACAATATGCGCCTGTGTTTCAGCTGACGGGTTTTTTATCGGTTCGGTGCGACGGCATTGCCAAAGCTAAAAAATCAATTTCTCTCGCAGGGCTTTTGCAGGAGAGTGGGCGAGATAGAGAGAGAGAGAGAGGAGATGAGTTGCTATTGTGAATGTGAGGCTGCACGTAGGCACCAACTGTCCTCGAAAAAGACAAGATAGAATGGGAAAACCTCTTCAAAATAGTTCTGGAAAACATGCCCAGATATCTGCCACTAATTAACACATTTTTTCCCTTAACTGATTGGTGTAACATTCAACGAAAATGTATTTCTTTAGATCTCCTGCATGTGCAACTGTAATCCTCTCCAGAAAAAAACCACTTAATGGGAGCATTCATACGTGTGGGAGGCGGCAGCCGCTCTCATCGCTGCCTCCGCTTTCGCACGTTCGTTCGGTGCTGCTGCGCTGCGTTTTTGTTCGTCTGCTTTGGCTCGTCGTTCTATTTTGGGCTGCAACAAACGTCACCAAGTGCAATAAACGTCATGAAGGTTATATGCGGCTGCAGCTTTGGAAGTTTGTTCACATTTCGCTGTTCGATGCATTTGGAGCCGAGCGAATGAACACGAACACGAATACCAGTGCATGCTGCGCTCAATCGACATTGTTGCCATTTTAGCTTATTTCATGCTAAATTTAGCATATTTTAAAATGAAATAGCTTGAAAAATACTTGAAATGCATATAGCTTAAAATCTGGCTTATTTCAAATTTCATTTAGCTAATTTCGGCTTAAAAAAATTTAAAACAAAAAATTTTTTGTTTTTCGATTGTATTATAATTTTTTATAATTTTTATCGATAATTTGGACAAAAGTCATATTTTTAGTTGGTATTTTAATAATAATCTTTAGCAAGTTTCGGTTACACTGAAATTTCAAATATGAAAATATTGATGAAATAGTATCCCAATTTGGAAAAATCCACCTTATTAATTGGGAAAAAAAGGAAATAACTATAGAGTTTTGGTCAGAAGTTTTAATGTATAAGGATGCTGGCCAAAACAAAGCTTTCGAGCAACTGGCGTTATTTGCTTTGCACATTCTTTCACTGCCATGGTCGAATGCTGCGGTTGAGAGGGTATTCAGCCAAATGAACATGGTCAAAACAAAGTTGCGCAACAAAATGAATTTAAAAAGCTTGAACGCAATTTTAAGAATAAGGTTTGATTTTGAAATTTTAAATTATTTAAAATATACTAAGTTTTTTTTTTATGTTATAGATATGGACTGCGACGTCATGGCAAATGTTGCCATGATTACATACTTCCAACGAAATACCTCGCTTTAGTCAGCTCATCCGCTAAATATATGGAATCGACTGATGAAGTCGATGAAATTATTTCTTTGCTCTAATAGCTATATAAATATAATATCAATAAAAGTAAAAAATCAACTATTTTAATGTTTTCCATGGTAAGCTTATTTTTAGCTTATTTTTTTTAATTTTTAGCTTATTCTAGCTTATTTTTTTCTTCAATCTAGCTTATTTTATCTCTCAAAATCTGGCAGCACTGTCAATCGATCAGCTTGTGACTCATTTTTCCATTTCCATTAATTGTCCGCACACGCTCAATTTCTCGGCTAGCTGGCACAGATACTCGTGTCGTCTCACTCACTTTGTTCCACCTCTGGCAGCTGTTGCTCTCCTCCCACCCACGGTAACGGGTTGTTTGGCAGCAAAAAAAAAACAACAGGAAGCAAATGTGAGCCTAACTTCCCAGCTCAAAGAATCGAAGCCAGGAATACCCTTGCGGATAATACATTTTCCAATAGAAATGGGAATTTTTAAAAAGGTTTTCTCACAATAAATCGTTGGGAAATAGGTTCTTTTCATGTTTAGCGAAATAGGCTGTATTGCAAAAGAGTTTGTTTTGTTTATATTCCAGTTTCTAATGCAACCTATAAGATAGCGGTGTAACTTCCAGTATATGTATCTATTAAGACTGTAATTTTATAGAAATTTGTGCAATTTTGGTAACTTGCCTTTGACTCATACCATATGCGTAGTCTATAAAAAACCAAGTAGTCATATATCCAGTTTTACTTAGTGATTCAGAGATATTTGTAAATTTTAAGAAAGCAGAAAGCCAATGCTGGAATACCCTTTTAAGTGGAGCACACACATTACAATAAATAGCCGGTCGCCCCATTCGTCGCATGATGCAATGTGTGTGCTTCTCTTGGCAAAACAAAACAACTGTAAACAGCCAGTGGATGGATGAGTGGGGGCGGGGGATTAGTCGCCCAACCCGACCGATAGACAGACCGAAAGCATGCATGTTCTAGAACTTTTTGTGACGTCAAGGAAATACACTGGTACACGGGCAGGCGGCGGCACTCTATATGCGCCAGTCAATGCTCCCAATTTCGGACGATTGATTAGCAAGGGTAAACGAAAGTTCTGCTAGCTCGAGCTCTACAGAGAACTAGAATAGCGAGGCGCGGCTATGGGGAGGTAGAGCAATGCCCCCTTTAACCCATTAACTACAAATTCCAAATCGATTTACCAGAGTGGAAAAGTTTCTTCATAAACTGCAGAAAGTGCCTTAAACAAGCAAATTTAATAACAGAAAAGCTAGCATGTGCACTTATCAAGGAATATATATGCACAAACTGATAGTATTTGTCTTTGTTTAAACATTTAAGGTTTCGAGCTAAACATATTTAATGATTCACATGATTTATTTTAACTAAAATTTGATCATTTTCAGGTGCTTTTTAAAGAAACTATCTGCCAGATAAATAACTTCCAACTAACTTAAAGACAAGCTGTGTTTTTTTAATATAGAACAATTCTTGCTATGAAATTAACACCGTCTTGCAGTCTGGCTTCACATCCAGCCACTTTTCTACGCAATGGGTTAAGCGCTCGCTCACCTGACTGACTGCAGCTGTTGTCCGTGTTGCTGCAGGAAACTCCGCTGCCGCTGCGTATGCCGCTGTCTCCAGAACCTCGGGGGTTGTTGTTGTTGGCGTTCCGCTGCTGCGTCGCAGCTGCTGCAGCGGCAGCTGCCGTGCTGGATTTCTGCTCCTCCAGCTCCACCATGTTGCTGCTGTTGCCTTTGGTTCCGGCCGCGATTAGACGGAGAGACCTGGCTGGAAAGGGTCTTCGGGTTTCGGTTACGTTTACGCCGCGGGGCCAGCTGCAGTGCGTAGTGCAACAAATGAGAGCCCAAGTGTCGCCTCGCTCTCTCGCGCTCTCTCTCAGCTCTATCTCTTGCGCTTCAGCTCATTCAAAATGGTGGCCGCCTATGGGATGATGTTTTTTTCTACTTTTTAATCCAATTGCCAAGAAATACGGCTGCTACTGTTGTTGCTGTTGTTGTTGGGTAAATTGACTCGATTCTGGTGTCCGTTTATCTAATTCTGTTTTTCGTTGGTCAAGTTTGGTGGTTGAGTCGTCGTTGGTGTTCCTGCGGTTGGTGTTGTTGTTGTTGTTGTCGTTCGCTGATTTCTCTCATCACATCGGCATCACAGGCAAAAGCGCAAGCAAAAAATTTGGGTTTATTTATTCCTCTCTTTGACTCCGCTTAATTTTCTGCGCTCTTTTCGCGTTTCACCTTTGTGGGCTTGGGCTGTGCAGTAGTGTTGTTGCTGTAATTGTAGTTGTGGTGGTGCAGGGCAATTCTATTTTTTCTTCTTTATTGTTGGGATGCGAATCGCCGTGTTGTTGGTGTTTCTGCAGGAAGTGGCTGAGGCTGTGGTGGCGGTGTTGAGGGTCCTGGTCGTTGTTCAAATTTCCTCCGCTGATTACAACACAAAAAAAATCGCTGAAATAGCGGACAAAAGCCGTTTTCTTTGCGTATTTCGCTTTAAGTTTCCTTCCCAGCTACCGATCCATTTTCAATTTTCCAAGATGATTCCGACGAATGACGTACATTTTGCCAGCCACTAGGGAGGGAACATCGGTGTTTTAGCGATGTTTTTCTTGATTTAAGATTTGCGGTATTGTGCGCGAAGGTCACTTATACCACGGTATGTTCTAAAGATCCCGCTTCGGCCACACTTTAATTTTTGTCTTAACAGCGCTGTAAATTTCGACAAACTCTGTAAATTTCACCCGCAAAACTCTGTTAACTTACAGTCGGCTGTAAGCTTACATTTCGCTTCAACTTCAAATTTTGAAATCAAGGGGGCGTGCTACGGATTTGCTTCATACTTGAAATCAACGGCTAGCAGACAAATTTTAATGCCACATAATAAAACAATATTTGAGGAATTAGTAAAAAATATGTTTCTTAAAAATAATGTATAATGTAAAGGAGTTATTAAGAATTTGCCGAGTCTCCTTTGGTTTGCGTTATGCATCCTAGATTTAGACTACAATCGACTGGAAGATGATTCATCGAATGTTACTTATGGCAAATAAATAATGATTATTTAGACAAATCTGATACGCTTACATTTGTATTTAAACGAAAAAAAAACAACAATCTGATTAATAAACAATTTTAACCATTTTAATTTATCGGTTACTCTTAGAGCGAGCCAGACTGTTTAAAAAGTTGTCCTGGTACTGCCAGACTTGTAATCGATTACAAAATGGTGGCGGTCAAACACATATCGTTACTGTGCCATTCCTTTCCAAAAGTTTTGACTTTTTTATCAGAAAACTTATTTTGAAACGATTTCTGAAATATATATTAAAAGGGTATGATAATTTTGCAACAGGAATTCATATAAACTTAACAAAGCTTTTCTTGAAGGCAAAAAGAAAAAGGAAAGGTGTTTATTGAAGTTCTACCATGAAGGAGAAAAAGAATCATAACGCAAGCTTCACCGAACGCTTCGCTGACTTTTCCTACTTAACGCGCAAACCACCGCCGTTCTGGAATGTGCCGTTGCCGGGATTTGGACACCCCAACATCGCTCAGGTGCCCGGACCGGTGCCCTTCGGATTTGGTCCAAACATACCACTGCCACCGGCAATCCCCCGCGATCACCGTCGCCTGTACGTCGGCAACCTGCCAAATAATATTACCACAAGCAAGCTGGTGCAGTTTTTCAATCAGCAAATGTTTAACCTCGGCTTTCCTCCCATTTTGGCCTGCCAATTGTTCTTGGACAAGAAATTCGCCTTTGTGGAGTTTAGAACCGTTTTTGAGACGACCCAAGCCATGATTTTGGATGGCATCAACATGATGGGCAAGAACCTAAAGATACGACGTCCGGACAACTACCAGTCGCAGGTCATACAATCTGAAAACATGTCAAATTATGTGGATCCAGAGTCGCCGAATGCCATTTATATCGGAGCATTGCCAAACTTTATGAACGACGACCAGGTCAAGGAGCTACTCTATCCCTTTGGCAAGCTGCGGTCCTTTAAGCATATTCGTGACACGAGGACTGGGCTTAGTAAGGGCTTTGCCTTTTGCGAATTCGAGGATGCAAGCATCACGGATCAGGTCATCGATGCCTTGAATTGGCTGCAGCTGGGCGACAGAAAGCTTATCGTTCAGCGCGCCAGCCTGGGCGCCAAGAGAGCTCAGAGAGCGGATACGAGCCTTTCACCCACCGAGGTACTTTGCTTGCACAACATGATCTCCCCGGATAAGCTGCTTGAAGAGAATATTGGCGATGATACCTTGGAAGACATCAGGGAAGAGTGCGCTAAGCATGGCGAGGTGCGTAGCGTGGAAATGCCACGTCCCATTGAAGGCAAGGATGTGCCAGGATGCGGCAATGTCTATGTCTTATTCAAGTCGGTTTTAGACTGTCAAAATGTCCGTGAGAAACTAACTAAACGTAATTTTAATGGCCGCACCGTAACTACTTCGTACTTTGATCCTGAGAAGTACAATCAGCGCGAATTCTAAATATTAAATGAAATATTAATGTAAATAAAATATGTTTAAAAATTAGTTTAAGCCATTTGTTTTAAAAAATACTGGAAATTACCTAAGACTAAGCAATATCTTAAGGTTAATTGCCATATTTTTTAATACTTTCTGTGAAAATGTAATATTTTATTTTATATAAATGTTTAAAATATAAATTTCAATATTTTGGATATGATTTTGAGCAAATTTTTGTACGTACATAACACATAAAATCCGATTTAGGACATGATCTTGTAATACATTTTCTTTCCAAAGCTTAAAACTTTTGAATATTCTGTGAAAATATAATATTTTTTTATATAAATGTTTAAAATATATATTTGAATATTTTGGATATGATTTTGAGCAAATTTTTGTACGTACATAACACATAAAATCCGATTTAGGACATGATCCAAAGCTCAAAAATTTTGAAAATCGATTAAGCATCAAAGAAAGTTATTTATTCTTTAACATTTCGTTTCACCATTTCCCCACATTTGTCAAAGAAAACACTTTAGTTTAGTTTTATTGTATGATGTATATGTATTTGTATATTTAAATTTAATTGGAGTTTTAATTTCGGTTTAAATTAACTAAGCTTAAACACTTAAATAAACGCCCGAGCGCCATGTAATGTATTGTAATGCCTTCTTCATTCGTCGTCATTTGTCGTCATAGAACTTGCTTTATTTACCTTGTATAATCGAACTTTCAGTATTTTCTCGAATTTAAAATCACACACAAAAACCGTGCTAACCCAATATATCCTTGCCAATTCCATGCAATCCGAGCCAATTTCTTACGCGTGATATATTATAGAATAATAATAATAAACAACGAGAGAGAGAAAGAGAGTGAGAGACACACACAAGACACGACATCTATAGCTAGTAATTGTAATAAAGGAGACGGGAGATCAATAACCGCCGGCAGCAGCAGCAGCAGCAACACACAGTGCCACCGTCACAACTCGTAGGTGATGTTGTTCATGTGATCGCGCGTCTTGCGCGCCTTGAAGGGCGCCGCAAAGTGCTCATAGGCATTCTCCGCGTTGTATGACGAGCAGCGCCTGAGCCGATGATGTTGCAGCGAGCTGCTGTATGGAGCATTGGCGTGTCCGTTCCCAGCGCCGGCACCAAAGCAACGCATGGCCGCGCACAGCAGACTGCACCATCGCCAGGACGAGGTAAAAGCATAAAAGTGACGACTGGCGCCGCCACCGCCGCCTCCGCCTCCTCCTCCCTTGGACAGCAAGTGCTGGCGACTGTGATGCAAGTATGGATTATAATTCGAGCGGAAGCTGCTGCTGTCGCTGCTGTGGCCACTGTCCCCGCTGCTACTATCGCTGCGCCGCAATCCCAACCGAAACAGATTCCCATTGTTGTGCGCTGCATTGGCGAAATCCTCAAAGTCCAGGTGCGACTCGTACTCAAAGTCGCGATCTATGGAAACGGCGGGTGTGATGATCATAAATTGACTATACTTTTGGTTACGATTCGCCGGTGGCTGTTGGTGTTGCTGATTTGATTGCTGCGCCTGCTGCGGCTGATGTTGTCGCTGCTGTCGTTGTTGGTTGTGTCGCTGTTGGTTGGCCAGCGAATTGAGCAGCGTCTGGTTGGTGTCCACCGAAGAGTAGCTGTTGTTCGACACCGGCGACATATCATTGTTGTTGTTGCTGCTGCTGCTCACATGGGCGCTGTTGGTGTTTGCGTTATTATGATTGTTGTTGTTGTTGGTGTGTGCAAAAACTCCAGCAGGTGCCGGCTGTGTGGTGGTAACAACAGCGGCTTTAACTGTGTGAAGGTGCGATTGTGATGGCGGCTGCTGCTGCTGCTGCAGCGCTGGTGATGTGGTTGTGGGCGTGGAGCCAACAGAGGGCATCCATCATCTTGTATCCTCCGTCCCGCTACTGCTGTCATCGGGCTTCACGATTTGGTAGGTTATCAAGTACTCTGGATAAGACTGAAGAAGACATAAAAACAGTTTGAAAATGTTTACAAAATCCTTAATCCTCGTTACACACTCACCTGTTCACCCCGATAGACAACATATTCCGCAAAATGCAGGCCACCCGCCGATGGCCGACCCACCACCGAGTGATGGCCAGGCGGAGCATGGGCCATCTTCATGGCGCTGTACTGCAAGAAGGATTTACCCAAAGCCACGCGACACAGCAGAAGTTGTCTGTTTTCAAGAAAATGAAGATTAAGAAACCATTAAGAATCGATTAAACTCGGGACTCACCTGGGACACACATAGCAGGACTTGTCCTTGTGCGAGGGACATCCAATGCCGCCGCCAATTCCATAAACATACTGATTGCTCTTCGAGCTGTGCTCGGCAAAGTAAATGCCCGCCCCAAACATGCCGCCTATGTAGGCGTGGCGCTCATCAAAGCCCCTCTGGACAATTGCATTGATAAAGGGGCTGCCATGGAATAACATGCGCTCGTTGGACTGCACATAGTTCTCCTCGGCGATCTCCTGTCGGCGATGCGCATAACGCTCCCAAAGCTTACGATTCTGCACCTTTTGCACCTGTTTTTGAGATCAAAATTAAAATAGTTTTTAGCTATAAACCGAAGATATGATGAAAAACTTGCCCGAATTATGTTGTAGCGCGTAAAGTAACCGCCCGCCTGTCCATTATCCCGATGCTCGCGTATCGTGGCCTGCATTTCCTCTTCGACGGCCACAAACTCCTTGTCATCCGGCAGCAGGTCCACCAGCAAGGTGCACAGGTTAACGTTGTTACCAATGCCTGAAACAAACAAAAAAACCCAAATTAAAGCTTCAACTGGCAACGATTCGCAACGTAATAAAAACCCACCTGTGGTGGCCCTCAGCTGGGCAATGCCCTTGAGTATCTTATGGCGGAAGCCGTAGGCGGATACGCCCACCTGCTTGAGATCATCGTGACCCATTTCGGCCAGAATGTCCAGCGTGATTTGCTCACGCTCGAACAGCTCGGTTAGGTGATGCAGCTGCTGGCTGCAGAGGAACCCAGACACATTGGTGATGTTCTCCGCATCCGGCAGGAGGTCATCTGTTGAGGAGCCCTCGGCCCCATTGGCCTCGGCGCCCTGGGCCGGACTGATGCGCGTGGAACTGCTCAGGGGCAGCGGTACAGGAACACTCAGGATCATGGAGGCGCCGGTGGGCAGCAGCACGGTTTCCGTGGTGGGGGAAAGAATCGTCGAGGAGGTGGAGGTTGTCGATGAGGTGCCGCCTGCCGCAGATGCGGCTGCTCCTGCAACTGCTGCATCTGGGGCCGGGGAGCTGCTGCTCAACGATTGCGTGGAAGCGCTCAATGCATGCTGGCTGAGCGAAGTGGCCATGGCGTCCTGCAGCAGGCATTTCACATCGTCGGCCGTGGCCAGATCAATGGGTGTCTGTCCCTCCTGATTCTTCATGTAGGCATCGGCACCGTGGGCCAAAAGGAGCGAGCACAACTGCGTCCGTCCCTTCTGCGCCGCCTCGTGAAGCGGCGTAAAGCCCCATTTATCGGTGGCATTCACCACTGTCTTGTGCTTGATCAACAGCGCTGCTATATCCAAATGGCCATACGAACTGGCATTGTGCAGTGGTATAAGTCCACCCTTGTCCTGGGCATTGACATCGGCTCCGTGTTCCAGGAGATATTCGGCACACTCAAAGTTATTGTAGCCGGCGGCCAGGTGCAGGGGCGTGGAATTCCTGCCCTGCGCATCCCTGCAATTGATAGTTTCCGCCGTCACCAATCGCTGAACCCGGGCCAGGTTACCCTTTTTGGCCGCGTCGAGCAGGGCAGAGGGTCCCCGCAGCAACTCGGCAACATCGTGATCCGATTCTTTGACTAAATCCGCTGGGGTGGCGCCATCCCGGTTCTTCTTCATGGGATCAGCGCCATGCTTGAGGAGCAGCTTGCAAATATCATATTTTCCTTTGGCGGCCGCCTCATGGAGCGGTGTAAACTTCCACAAATCGGAGACATTCACATTGGCTCCGTGCTTGACCAGCAGTTCGGTGACCTCGTAATGCCCATAGGAACAGGCATTGTGGAGGGGCACCAGGCCGCCCTTATCAGCGGCATATACCTCGGCGCCATGCTCCAGCAGAAATTGAACCACCGGCACTCGATTGAAGCCAGCGGCAAAGTGCAGTGGCGTGGAATGTCGTCCATCCAAATCCCTACAATTGACCCTAAGTGGATTGTTCAGCACAATGCGACGCACAGTGTCCAGGTCTCCGGCTTTGGCAGCGTCCAGCAAATGGGTTTCACTGTCGGGCGGATTTTTAAGCAGCTTGAGCACATTGTCCGAGGCCAATTGCGAGGCGGTGAGTCCCTCCAGCGAAACGATATTCGTGTCTGCGGCATAGGACAGCAGCAGGCGAACTGCCTGCTCATCCCGGGCACATCGATGCAATGGTGTCTGTCCCAGACTGTCCAGAGCATTTACCTTGGCACTTTGCTTCAGCAGAACCTCCATGGCGTCATAGTGCAGCAGCTCGGCGGCCAGATGGAGGGGAGTGAGAAATGCCTTGTTCTTTTCGTTCAGCAGAGCTCCCTTTCGGGTCAGCAGCTCCATCAGTTGCTTGCGCTTGCCATCCGGCGAAACGGCGGCCAGATGCAGAGGAGTATCACCCGTGTAGGGATGCACAAAGTTCACAATTTCCGCGCAGACCAGCTTTTTGGCACGGGAGACGTCACACTTTCGGCAGGCATCCAGCAGACAATGTCCCTTGTATTCGACTGGAAGTAAAAGAGATTCAAAATTTAGAAATTATAAATAATTAAAACCAAAATTCTTTTGTTACGCACATGCAATCCTTTCCCTAAGCTCCCTGGTCGGCGCCGCATCAATGGCCGACTTGCTGTGACAGTTGAGGAGTGTGGGATCCGCTCCGCGGCTCAGTAGCAAACTGCAGACCTCCACCCGGCTCTTGGAGGCGGCTTCGTGGAGCGGCGTAAAGGCCCACAGATCGTTGGCATTGACATTGGCTCCCGCCTGAATGAGCAGCTTCGTAACATCAAAGTGCCCATAGGAGCAGGCATTGTGCAGCGGCACCAGGCCGCCCTTGTCCTTGGCATGCACATCCGCCCCATTGGCCAGCAGTATTTCCACGATCCCAATCCTATTGTAGCCAGCGGCAAGATGGAGGGGCGTCGAGCGTCGTCCATCGCTGGCATGACAGTTGACATTCAGTGGCGTCAGCAGGGCCAACAGGCGATCCTCGGCCCCGGAGCGAGCTGCCTCCAAGAGTTCATCCTTGCGATATTCTCCGGTTAAAACGGGCCTGGTTGCCTCATCGGCCAGCTCCAGCGGTGTCTTCTGCTCTGAATTTCTGATTGTGTGATTGGCACCGTGCTGCAACAGGGCGAGGCACACATCTACCTTCCCCTTGCTGGCTGCCTCGTGCAACGGGGTGTAGTTCCAGTTGTCGGTGGTGTTGGGACTGGCTCCGGCTTTCAGCAGCAGTCGCACCACCTCGGCATGGCCAAAGGAGCAGCAATTGTGCAGCGGATGCAGGCCGCCTTCGTCACAGGCCTGGATGGAGGCGCCGCTGTTAAGCAGGAATTCCACTACTTCCCGGCGGCCATAACCTGGTGGGTAAAAAAAGAAAGCAATAGAAAAAGAGATGAGTGTCAATTTTAGTATCTTTTTTGATCGATGGCAAGCCGTAGAAATGAGACGGGAAGGTCTACTCAGTGTCGTTTTTCTTGGCTCGTTTTAGGGGTTCTCCCAACCTTGCCCGTGGCCCATGAATTGTATTAATCGCAAGGAAAACGAAGAATGCATAGAAAGGGGTTCCACTCTTGGTAATATTTTAATGTATATTTTGTTTATAAACTGTAATAATAAATAATACGAATCTATGGTTAAATGTTGCTAAATCCCTAGACCATCAAAAGGTATATAAATCGAAGGAAAAAGTTCGATAAATAATCATAGTTTGGTATATTAAAAAATGTTCTATCAAAAAAAGTAGTGTATTTATCGTTAGAAAAATATATCGAACATTTATTATTTAATTTGAGTATTTGTATAATTTTTATAGACTTTATTTCAAAACCTAATAAGAACAATTTTTATAAGCTATATACATAGATTTATGGTTTTATCGCAGCATTAAAATATTTAATTTATGTTAAAATTGTCGTTATAATTATTTATTATAAAAATATATCAAAAAAATGTAATTTAATTTAATTATTTGTATAATTTTTAGACTTTATTTAAAACCTAATTAGAACATAATAAGCTATATCAATTTATTGTTTTATTGCAAAGTTAAAATATAGATTTATGTAACAATTTTCGTGTTATATATTGATACAATATCGTTAGATCAATATTTCCTGGTATCAGAGGCTTTTTATGAGCTTTACAATTTCAAAGATTAGTGAAAAGCATTTTAATATAAAAAGTATCAAGGTTGATATTAAAAGCTGAATGTTATTACAAGCAATGGAAGCTTTTTATAAAATGGAATTACCCCAAAAGCAGCTCTTAAAATCATGAATCATAATAATTATTACTTTCTCAATGCATAATTCAAGATCAAATGGAATTATATCATATAAATCCGATTTTATTTGTGCCATAAACCCTTTTATTTATTTCCGAATTACTTGCATTTCTTGCAATATCAACCAAAACTTGTCCATATCTCAGATAACTGACTCATCTCGATTAGTCACACACACACACTCGCACTCTAGATAATAACAATAAATAAAATGCCTATTCAAGTTGATATCTATTGCAAAAATATTGTTTTTAATGAACTGCAAGGAGAACGAACTGAAGCCAATTACAAATCTTGGCGGCAAACAAAACCTTGAGCTTGAGCCACCCACCAAAAAATAGAGGTTTGCGAAACGTTTTTGCGCCGTTCACTTTTTGTGTGGCCCAAACAATTACGAAAGTTTTGCATTAAAAATTAATAGAATGGAAAACTTATTTCAACTGTTGCACTTCGTGGGCTGAGGGAGGGACAGTGTTTAGACCATAAAAGTGATCCTTGAGTGGGGGGCGGGGGGATTCATGCACTATAACCCAAGATATATACTTTGGCAACTTGATTTGCAATTGCCTGGCTGAAGGTTAATTATGCCCAACTTTTGGGGCAGCAATAAAAGCGATAAAAGCAAGTTTTAATGCCTCTCAGACAAGGAAGGAAGGAAGGTCGCTCCGTTTTGCTGGCCTCTCCCAGTTAATATTATTATCTTTTGGCTAAACAAACACCTCTGAGAGATAAAGGCTGAGACTGGGGGTTAACAATTAAGTTTTACTGTTTGTCACGACTTCTTTTCGGGAAAGGAAGGAAGGAAGAAAGAAACGTGAGCTTCCTCTGCAACAGGTATTGTCCGCAAAAAAACAAAATCGAATAGTTTGAAAAATTCGTACATTTAACAAGGTGAAAACAAGACACAACACAAAATTAAGCTGGCTGGCTGGCAGACAGACAATAAACAAAGACCCCCTCTTGAAGATCTCACTTTTTTGGTTCACAGAACGTGACAAAAAGACAGACGAAAATCCAAAATAAAAAAATGGAAAACCAGTTAATAGAAAGAAAAGACCCAAGACGAATGAATCATAGACCTAACCACCGACCACAAGATAATAAAAAAGGTGCTCAACTTAAAAAGAAGCCAGCGGGCGAAATTGATATGCAAGGGGCGTGCGTCGACATAGAGAGAGAAACAGTTACACAAAACAAGAAAAGGGTTATTTTTGGTGAAAAACTGACAACATTTTATTAATCGCAATGCATAAAAATGCTAACTAGGCCAAAGTCACAACAAAAGACGCAAAATATTGAGCCAAAGACGTCAGCAGGATGGCTGGCGCAGGCAGCAGGCAGCAGCAGAGAGCAGAATCCGAATCTGAAGCTAAGGCAGCAGCCACAACAAGTCCCTCCCACAGCCCACAGCCCACCGCCCCAAAGCCCCACTATATCACCAGCTAACACCTCCCCCTAGAAAAATAACACTCAGATATTATATAGATACAAATGCAACAAAAATAAAAGTCACAAAGCGAACAGGTAGGAATATTTTTCATTAGAACTTTTTAATGGAAAGGTACACAGGTGCACAGTTTCATTAAAATTGAAGAGTTTTTACTAGAAATTTAATTTTTAATATCCTTAAAATATAGTTTGCAGTGTTTTTTTTTAATAAAAATATATAATTAACAAAGATTTTTGGGTATATAAAGAAAAGTCCTTAACTTTGACCACATTTTTTGAAAAACTTTTGAAAAGATTTTAATTTTCTTTAAATTGTGTATTTAGTTTTGAAAATATTGAATCTTCATATATTAAAATTAAAGAGTTTTGACTATAAGTATAATTTTAAAAATCCTTGAATCTTTTAATTATAATTTGCATTTTTTTTGTATATAAAAATAAATTATTTTAAAAGATTTTTGAGTATTTAATAGAAAATTCAATAACTTTGGCCACATTTTTCCTTGATTTAATATTGAATAATTTCTTATTGGAAACTTTTATAAAGATTTTAATTATTTAAAATGGTGTATTTATATTTAATAATATTCCTGATTACATTTTTACAGAAAAATATTAATTTTAGTAATATAAATTTCGTAAAATAGTACTTTTTAACACAAGTAAAGCTATAAATTATGTTTTTTTTAACTATTTAAACCAGTTTAATTAACTCTTTCAAGCTTATTTCCTTGTAAACGTTTTAAATGTTGCCTTGGTTACCAAAAGGTAACCACGCACCTTTCACACCTGTAGCTTTTTTTATTGGTAAATGTGAAAATACACCAAATAAACACATCCAAAAATGGTAAATACAATTTGTTTACTTATTTTGTGCCGATTTTGTTGCATATCTTCTTGAATTCTGCTATTTGCAATGCTAAATGTTTGCTAAATGTGAAAGCTTTGGGAGAAAGAGCGGCGGCAGTGCCATTAGGTGCTATTATCTTAACCGCAGCTGTGTGCATATTTTTGTGAAAATAGAAATTGTTAAAATGCAGCACGCACACGGGGGCCACAAGAGCAGAGAGGGAAGAGGGGGGGAGACACGGCGAGAGTTCCGGAAACAAGCACCAACCGAACCCCAACAACACACATAGAACAGAAAAGCGGAGAACAGAAGCAGAGGCACAAGCAAAAGCCGAGGCAAGTGGAAACTAGGTCAACTCTCGACGCCATTGGAGCAGGCGAGTGTCCGACCGAGAGCGACCGAGACGACAATGACGCCCGTCACACCCAGGCGCAACTAGCTCAAGGCCAAATCCGCACAAGAGCAGCCCGCAGTGCGGCGGGGTTGCAAGTCCTTCAACCCGGGCCAAAAAAAATAAAAACTAAAAGGGTGGCAGGACATTATGCTGTTTTTAGGACGTCCTTCAGCGGCGGAAATCTCGAGATCCTCTCGACTCTCGCCTTTCGACTGGGGAAACTTACCCGCAGCAAAGTGCAGAGGCGTGGACTTGCGTCCCGCCGTATCCCGGGCATTCACGGTCTGCGGCGTTATCAGCTTCTTCACCTTGGCTATCTCGCCCGTCTTGCAGGCCTCGAAGAGCTCCCGCAACGGATCGTTGGCCATGACCGCGTCGAGATTTACGCTCAGTATGGCCCGACTCCGACTGTTGTTGGCCATTTTGTGTGTTGTAATTATGCTGTTGTTGTTTTTCGCTTTGTTTACACGCACTCCCCAAAATATCACGGATTTGGATACGCGTTGGCTCTCCCTCTCTCTCTCCTGATGGCTTCACTCCGTCCACCAACTGGCGCTGGTCTCTGCTGCTCCTCTGGTGGTTGCCTGCATTTCCGGATTACACGAACTTTCGCGATCGCACGGCGGGGTTTGGATTTGCGTTCGAGGAGCAACAATTTGCCACTGGCTGCCACGCGCCCAGCCCACCTTTTTTTTCGCTTAATATTTAATGCACAATTGCAAACCAAAATCAATAGATGTGTGCCTGGTCAGCAGTCACTGCTCGTTTGCTGCACTCGCGGGCCGCCCTGTTCGGGACTCCGGATGTCCTTAATGTCTTTGTCAAAATGGTCGTGGCCTCCAAAGCCTTCGCAGTGGGAATTTTTTCTAATTTTTTCGCCTCCGCGAAGCGAGTTGTTTTGTTTTGGGGCCTGCAGTGTGGCTGCTACTAATGAAGATAAAAAACGGAATTTTCTGATGTCGATAACAAGATTTAAAACCAGTCCGGCAGCACTACGTTTACGTTTAAGCTTGTTTTGTGGGATTTTCAATATTCTCAAAACCGGCCACCCTAAATCTCAGCATTATAAACATTTGTTAAAAAGTGCATAAAAACTTAAATACGGCGGTGCAGCGCTTATACTATTACTAATCAGAAGCGGAAACAAGTGAAAGAAAATCCAGTGCACCAGCGCTGCCGCGGAATCGGGTATAAAATCAGATTTCCCAAAAGTGAATCAGAATTTTTCCAGCACACACACACACACACATACACCTGCAGTGAATCACACGCACACCAGCATGAAACCCGTTGTGTTGTTGTTGTAAATAAGTGCAAGTGAAGCAGAAGCTGCGATCGGGAAAATTAAACAGAAGAAAGGGAAGTGAGCAGCAGCAGGAAAAGCTGGGGAAAAGTGGATAGGCGGAGTGCAGTTGACACGCTTCGCTGGCTGCGCGACAGCAGAACGCCAGTCGAGCGTCGTCGTCGAGGCTGCCAAAAAGGCCATTAGCTCCCCCCACCCCGCGGGTGCGGCCCTCGTTCAGTGTCAGTTGGAGCGGCGCAAGAAAGCAATTTTCTGGTAGCCGCCGCCATCGGAGAAATAGCAATAATTGCCCGCCGTAGAGACCGAAAGACAGACAGAAGAACAATTAGCCGGAATGGAGCTGAAAGTTTGGGTTGAGGGCATCCAGCGGATTGTGTGTGGCGTGACGGTGAACACCACCTGCCAGGTACATCAAATAATTGCCCCCTTTGATTGGTTTTTATTCTTCATTATTGATTAATCACTTGGATTTCTTGCAGGATGTGGTGTTTGCCTTGGCCCATGCCACTGGCAAGGTTGGCCGTTTTACCCTCATCGAGCGATGGCGCAATAATGAACGCCACTTGGCCCCCAATGAGAATCCCATGAAGCTGCTCCTCAAATGGGGCGAGTATGCAAATGATGTGCAGTTCATTTTGCAGCGATCCGAAAACAAAACACAGCAGCAGCCCCAGCAGCCGCAGCAGCAGAGTAACAACAACAACAATACGTATGCTGTGATGACAACAAAAAAACCGCTGGCTACCAACAACAATAATAATAATAACAATATGAGCAGCAAGCCAGCACCCCCTGCTTTGCAAAAGCAAAAATCGAATGTAGAGCTGAGCTATCGCACAAAGGAATTAAAAAAGAGTTTTGGGTGTGTGTCCATGGAACCTTGAGAGCTTAAATGATCATTGATTTACCCTAATTTGCTTAGCTGACCTCCTTTTATGGTATTTCACAAGCTAAAACTATCATAAAATGCATAAAAATTGAAGTAAAAACCTTTTTTTTCATATATTTTATGCTTCAGCTAAGCGAATTGTGTAGATTTATATATATTAATTTGTAAATATTTACTAAAACCCATTCTTTTTTCAGGGGCTACGATGCCAAGCAGTTTGACAACATAGGCATAGTCAAGGGGATTCCCCAGCAGCAACAGCAGCAATCGCCACAGCTGGTTAATCAACAGCCACCCTCAGTGGTGGCTCCTGCAGTCCCACCAGATCAGATATCCACGCAGGCTGCGCCGCTAGTGCCAAAGCATGAGAAATCCTTATCAAACCCACTGGACATGACCAGTACAAGCCATAATCCGCCAACCGTTGCCAATGGCTACAATGATTTCTACAACAATAATAACAACAGCATGAACAGCAATCACAACAGCAGCACCAACAATCAGCACATTTACAGCCAGCTGAGTAAATCCAGCAATGAACTGCGACGCTCCAGTCCCAGCCAAGACATATACTACACCAACAACAATAGTATTAATAACAACAATAACTCACCGGAGCTGTATAAACAAACGCCAACGATTTCCGCAAATGGAGCTCTAGTCCCGCCTCCATATCGTGATCCGCCGCCACCCAGGAACAGTCCCATGTGCCAGGGCCAACGCTTGGCCAGCAGCAATGCGGACACAATGTCCAATGCCTCTTCGTCGACGAATCCCTTTCTCAGCGACTATGATCAGCATAGCAACCACACTAACAACAACAACAATGGAAGCCAGGCCATGGAGGAGGGCGAGAGCATGTTCCAGGCCACACAGTACAACGATTTGCTGCAGTTAATAAAGTTCCAGAGAGAGAAGATTACAGCCCAGCAAATGGAATTGCAAAAGGTGAATATATCTTTAAAAAAATAAGCAATTAAATTTAATAATATCTAATTAACTTCATTTCTCTTTTAGTTCGACACTGAAATTGTGTTTTTAGAAAGCAAAGAACGAGACCATGCCCACGAGCTGGAGGCCATATCGCGTGAGATCTCCAAAGCAGATCAAATCTTTAGGCAGGGCAGCGAACAGCTACAAACTCTGCAATATGTGGAGGAAGAGAACGAACTGGTCAAGCAGCAGGAGAAGACCCTTAAGTCGGAAATTGCTTTGCTACGCTCGAAGCTGGCTAATTGCGAGACCGAGTTGCTGCAATGCAAGAATAAGATGCGTCTTTTGATGGATGACATAGAGCTGGAGCAGCAGCAACAGCAGCAGACCAATCGGTGAGTTTGAATTAGGAATTTTTATTCATTTTTATGTGGATTTGGATCTGTTACCTTTTTCAACCTCTTTAATTTAATTAGACAAACGGTAGAGCGCGATTTTCTGATGGAAATGGAGAGGATACAGAGCGAAATCGATCAGGCACTGCATAACACGGACACATCGAACAAAACGGCCGACAGTTTGAAGAAGGAGCTGCTGATGATCGAGCATGCCATTGCCGAGAAGAAGCGGCAGGTGGAGCAGCTGGTCAATGAGATGAAGGAGGTGAATCTGCAGAGTTTGACCGTTACCACCACCGCAGAGGAAATCAAGCATTTACTAGAGGGACAGGCAGCACCGGGCAATAAGCAGGGTAGCAGTCGTCGGATTATCGGCTCGCCGAGGCAACTGGAGACGGCGGTACCGACCAGTAAAAATCCACATGGCGTTTGGGTTTAAGTCACACTTGTGGAGTATTGAAACTATTTTTCTAAACCTAGATTTCCACTTTTTCACAAATCACGTTTTTTGGGAACAACAAAAATTGATTAAAACATATCCTGAAAGCATAATGGATAATAGATTCCATATGAATATCACAAATTTACAAGCAATCAGCTTCTAGATTATTGCTTACTTTCCAATTACAATTATGGATCTCTAAAAAAGGCATGAGAAATGTTACAACTTTTTACACACACGACCACCCACTGCACAGTACTTTTTGTATTTTATGATAGTTAATGATGATTCCATTATCACATTCCCCTAATTTTAATTATTTGTGCTATATACTTTTGTTTAATCTTTGTTGCTAGTCTACACATGTAAACAAAAAACAAAAACAAACTCCTTCCAATCTCCGCAATTCGCCATTAATTGGAACTTTAATTGTTGCAATATAATTCGAAAGTAAAAACGAAACTTGAAAACGCCTTTTTAACATTTAAGTAGTGCACTTAGTGATTGTCTCCCACAGAATAAATAATTCATTATAGAATCCACAAAACGTATTTAAAACGTACTTAGCAATTAGCACAGCTTTAGCAAACAAATATTAAAAACTAGCAATGCTTTGTTGAAAAGTTTCACTTCTAAAGTGCTTTAGCCTTAGCCACCGGATATTGAAAAATAAGACATACATTATAGCTTAAACAGGCAGCATCATAGTTCAGTGTATTATGTTTTTAATTAGCAATATTAATTAATTTTACAAAATTGATAATGCAACCGCAAGAGCAACACCAACCGAAATGCAATTTATGCAATAATATACATTATTACTATTACATCTAAAACTATGAAAAACAAACAAAACAAAAACGTTGTAGAACAAATTCTAACTGCATTGTATTTAATTAGCTAATAAATACATTTTTATGATTTTTTTCTTTAAAACCTAAAAGAAGTCTTTTAATAATAAAAAAAAAGTGAAGTGAAAACTGTGGGCCCGGGGGAAACCCACAAAATAAAAAAATAATACTTCACATCAAATTTGAGTTTTTATCTTTGTTTCTTTAAAAACGTTGCAGATATTATTATACCCTTGCAGGATCGATTCTCCTATTAATTCTGATCAAGAATATATGGGGTTTATTTGGTGGAAAAAGACACCTTCTCGTGTTAAAACGGATTTAAAAGTCATAATTTAAAAAGTTATGGTTTGGCGGGCATTATTACTAGCCTGTCACTTGTTCTAAGCTTCGATTTAAAATCGCGGTTTTATCAGCTCTAATGATGGCCGCCACACATACATACAACACAAAACCAACTAACACATATGTATGCGTGTGTAAGCAATAATCAAAACAAAACAGAGAGCGCGATGTATTGCGCGCGCTCTCTCCCCCCTCGCCCACAAGCCGTAGTTCCAAATTTGTCCGCTGGTGGCTTTTTCGGTCTGGCGACCCTTTCAAACCATCTTTTTAAATACGTTTTAACACAGGAAGAAGTCATATTCGACCACATAAACCTTATATATTCTTGATCAGAATTAATGGGAGAATCGATCTAGCCAGGTTTTGAAAATATAAATGGAAAATTGTAGATTTGAAAAATCATATCTTGGCCAAAAATAAACGAAATTAAATTCTGAAAGCATTTATGTGTTGGTTTTCTTTCCCTTAAAAATCGTGCAAGCCTAATTTAAGGCTAACATTTTTTTTGGATTTTTAACAATTAAATAAATATTTAAAAAAAAATCCAAAAAAATATTTTTGTTTAGAACATGGCTTAGAATACAGAAAGAACGAAAAAAATGCTTTCCGATTTGAAATTGGTGTATTTTTGGCCAAATTATGATTTTTCAAATCTATAATTTTCCAATTATAATTTCAAAACATGGCTAGATCGATTCTCCTATTAATTCTGATCAAGAATATATGGGGTTTATTTGGTGGAAAAAGACACCTTCTTGTGTTAAAACGGATTTCAAAGTCATAATTTAAAAAAGTTATGGTTTGGCGGGCATTATTACTAGCCTGTCACTTGTTCTAAGCTTCGATTAATATCGCGGTTTAGCTTCCTTTCTTGTTTTTATTTATATTTAAAATTAACTGATTTTTCGATTTTACGAGGGAAACTGGATTTTTTAGGGGGAAATTTCAACGGTTTGAGATTTTTACGGAGAAAGTGCAATTTTCACCATCTGGCAACCCTGGTTCTGCCAGCACGAAATACAAATAAAGAATCTGCATCCTCCATAAATCGCGTTTCCAAAAAAACAAAACAATGTCAAAAGACGATAAGGATAAAGTGCAAATAATCGACAAGGATCTGGATCTATCAAATGCCGGACGTGGCGTGTGGTTGGTCAAGGTGCCAAAGTACATTGCTCAGAAATGGGAGAAGGCTCCGTCAAACATGGACGTGGGCAAGCTGCGGATCAGCAAGACGCCCGGCCAGAAGGCTCAGGTCTCGCTGTCGCTCACACCCGCTGTCCTTGCCCTGGATCCAGATGAGAAGATACCCACCGAGCACGTTCTGGATGTGTCACAGGTCACGAAACAGACATTAGGGGTATTTTCGCACATGGCGCCGACTGAGGCGGCTGCTGCCAGCAATGGCAAGGAGAACTCATCGCTGCCATCTGGCCAGCCGGACAACGAGAAGCTCTACATGGAGGGTCGCATTGTCCAGAAACTAGAGTGTCGGCCGATCGCCGATACTTGCTACATGAAGCTAAAGCTGGAGTCCATACGCAAGGCCTCGGAACCACAGCGTCGGGTGCAGCCCATCGATAAGATCGTACAGAACTTTAAGCCAGTCAAGGACCATGCACACAATGTAATTATTATTGTTGTTGTTTGCCTCAAGGCCAGGATCATAAAATTAATCCAATATTTCTTTCCTTTCAGATCGAATATCGGGAGCGAAAGAAGGCCGAGGGCAAGAAGGCTCGCGATGACAAGAACGCTGTGATGGACATGCTATTCCACGCCTTTGAGAAGCATCAATACTACAATATTAAGGATCTCGTCAAGATTACCAATCAACCGATTAGCTACCTCAAGGAGATTCTCAAGGATGTCTGCGACTACAACATGAAGAATCCGCACAAAAATATGTGGGAGCTCAAGAAGGAGTATCGCCACTACAAGACTGAGGAGAAGAAGGAGGAGGAGCACAAGTCCGGCAGCAGCGATTCCGAATAGCACATAGACGAAGCTTTCTTTTAATTTGTTTATAATTAAAAACCATTAAAACCATATTTAAGATTTTGTTTGTTTTATTCCTTAAAAACTATGTATTCTTAGGCTACTGAAAAAAAAAAAACATAATCGTATATTAACTTTTCTTTCTTGCACTCTGGTACTTATGTTTTACTGCACATATCTAGTTGCTTATGCTAAACCCTTATTTACAGAGCATCGAGCCAAAATATCCCTGTACAATTGTTTTTGATAATTTTTTACAATATTTTTGTTTATGCTGTCCGCTTATTTACAGATCTATACAATCGTTTTTGATAATTTTGTACAATACGAGATCAGGTACTTGGTTCATAGTACTAATCATCAGCTCATATCGATTTCCAAAACACAATTTGTTAATGTTCAAAATGCAAAATCAAAATAGAATTAAAATTATAGTTGAAAAATTTAAAAAGTTTAGAGGAAAATAAACTTTAATATAAAACTAAAAAAACAACCGAAAAGTGTGGAAGTTAAAGGAAAAATTTAAATTAAAATAGAAAAGAAATCAAAGAAAAATTAAATTTTAAGAAAAAGAAATTTCAAGAAATACGAAAGAAAATAAAATTTCAAAGGAAAAAAGTCGCAGTCGCAATTTAAAGAAAATAATAAGAAAAACTAAAATGCATGTTGATCTATTTCAAAATGTTTGGGAAAACTGAGCCAAAATAATACTGTTTAAATAAAAAACTACACACAAATATTGCGTCATAAGCTTAAAACAAAAGTTTTACATTGCAATTTGGCTTAAGAAATATGAAACTAACACTAATACTTTGTACATAAAACTAAATTTAAACTCTCTCTCTGGCAAGCACTCGCTGTGCTTAGCGCTAGCGAAGCCTCTTGATCTTGCGGTACTTCTGGGAAAAGTGCATTGCTTGCCGATCCTGAAAATGGTGCAAGGGGGTTAGTTATAATTCAAATCGAGGGACACAATTGCCGAACATTACTGGGACGCAGAATAATCTACACAAAGCTCCTCAATAATCTACAACTAATCTACAACATTAAACACATAAGCAAAAACACAGTCTTCTACTAGTCTCCCTGGGACGCCGATGGCTGTGAAGAGCACATCGACGATATTCCCGAGTCGGTGTCATACGCAGACTGGCTCGTCTTGGGGACTGGCTGTATCAATCGAACTGTTTTTGCAAACACCTCAGGAGACGCCAACTCTTCGGACACCCGTTTGGCCGGTTTGCGTTTGGCCTTGGCGGCAGCAGCAATAGCACTCATGTTGCCCACATCGTCCTCGGGATGAATTTCCATTCGTTTCGTACTCTTCAGCTGCATACAAAACTGTGACATTTCGATGGGTTTACTTTTGTCGCGATCTCCGAAATGCAACGATACATTGCCGTGATTTGTCTGCAATTGTAGTATTAAAATTTATATAGTTTAAAGTCTCTTTCGCCATAAATCCTTCACTCACCAAGACGAGGGAGGCTAGCATGTAGCGACACATGATACTGGGGTCCTTGTCCTCCATAACATCGGCTAACGTGGCCTGGCCATTCACTCCTGCCTTGCACACATTCAAAATCTCTGTGCCCAAATCCTTGATGTTGAAATTCTGCCGCGCATGGGCTGCCTCCAGGGTGGGTGCCAAGCGCATATGCCAGTCGCGAATCTACCAAGAGATATGGTTAATAATTAAATTGAATGCGTGGAAAAGAATAAAAAAGCAAACCCACCATTGCGCTGGAGTCGGTGAAATCCGCATTGTCGAAATCCACACTTGTTTCCTCATCAATATCCTGGCTCTGTGCTTCGTCTGTATCTTTATTATCCGCAGGCGCTGGTAATGCCTTTGCTGGTGCTTCGTCAATTATTGTGGATTGTTCTAGCAACGTTGTGACCTCCAACGTTGTCTGGTCAAGTTGTGTGGCATTTAATTCCGAGTCCATTGTGATTCCCAGCCCGCTATCCATTCCTGTATTTATTGTAGCCTCCAATCCGGATTCATTTCCAGAGTTTTCAGTCATTTCTGGAAGATTAGCTTCCTTTGATGCGAGTTCGGAGACCCCCGCTTCTCCGGAAACAGTTTCTATTGCATTTTCCTCTACTGGATTTTCAGCAGAATCGTCTTCAGTTTTTGGTTTCTTCAGTGGATTCCCAGAGGAATCTACTTCTGGGGAAAGAGTCCTTGAGCGGTTTGGCATATCGTCAAAAGCAAAGCCAGAGTCCATAGTTGGTCGCCGTCGAAAGCCAAGGAAATCTAGAAAAAACGTTCAGTTGTGTTTAAAACAAGATTTTAACATTATCGGTGGTCTCCTTACTCATTTCCAAATCAAATTCTACGCTATCCGGCGACGCGGGAATCTCATCCATTTGATTTTCTTGATTTCTTTCGGCACGTAACATCAGGGCTCTCGATGCAGCTGGCGGTTTGGGTTCACCCTCTCGCTTGCTAGGCAGGCGCTGAAATTATATTTATTTTTTAATTAAATTTCAATGCAAATTAAGGTAATAAAAATTACTTACCGCTTTCTTAAATATATCATATTCCTTGGGAAGTTTAAAAAGACATTTTCGGCGAACGTGTTTATTTGGAAATCCAAAAATATTCTTTACAATGGGATAGCAGACTTCCCTGGGAACATTTACTGGTTCCTCGGCATGCATTACAATAATGGGAGCTCCTTCCTTCGTGTCCTCTGCTGGTTGGGCTTCTATCTTGATCTCATTGAGATCCTTCATTTCTGCATCTTTATTTACCACCGCTTTTTCGAACTCGCGGCGTTGCTTCTGATCTTCAAAATCTGAAAGAACAACACCTTCATCTTCAAAAGACTGGCCTGGTGGCGTGACAATGCAGGGATGCAAGTGGCGGGTGTCAAGAGTGTCAAAATCAAAAAAAAAAAGACATAAAGGGAAACCAAAGTGTAAGTAATCCAAATTCTACAACACAAAGATTAACAAAAAACTTAACCTTAAAGAAAACAAAGAGAACGCTTGGGCAGCATCTTTCTTTTTGAATTGCTATTGTTTTACCTGTACGATGAGAATCAGAGACATCGTCCATACCGATGCCGAAATCGATTTGCAACAGCTCCTCCTTTGTCATGGGCGGAAAGTCCAATTTGGTGCTGTCAAGGACACTGGACTCGTTTATGGCCAATGTGCTGGACTCGTTCATGGCTAACGTGCTACTCAGCGGTGGGTTCTCCACCTGTGAGGAGTCCGCCAACTGGCTTACGCTTAAGGACATGTCCTCGACCTGACTAACATTTAAGGAATCGTCCACCGCCTGAGTGGAATTAATGGCACTATTCTCCTGACTCAAATTCATTGATTCGCCAAAACCAGAATCTATTGACACTTGATTCTGCAGAACTTCGCCTGTTGATTGGTCGATGTTGTCCATGGCTTCAGCAAGCCCTGCTTCACTCGGTTCCATGGTCTGATCCTCCTCTAGTCGTGCCTTTTTCGCTATACTCGTTGCGGCGCTTTCATCTAGCAATCTTTTTCCCTGATCATCCATCCTTCGTCTCGTTCTGACTGTGGCTCCATAGCGAGAGGCAAGCATTTTATTCTCCAGCTCTATGCACTCATCCAGGTAATCCTTGGTGGTCATGTGCTCGTTGAGGATCTCCGAGGTGTTTATCTGATTCGTGTGCACGTACTCTTTGATCAGATTCAACCGCTCGAAGGGAATGTCAGGCAGGAGGGTATTGTATCGATGCTCCACATGATAAGTAAACATTTTGTACTGCTTCTTTTCGTCCTGATCCAGAGGATTCTGGGGATCAACAATGGGCGCGTGACGCCATAGATTCGGCGGCATGTGATCCTGGTAAAGGTATTCTATAGTGCGATTCTTCGTGCACTTTACAAAGCTGGTCGTATTGTAACGCTTCTCATCGGACATGGTTTTAAATCGACGCGGTTCTATGGTGAGCAAATAGGGATCCACTTCTTTCTTGGTTAGCTTCTTGGCGCGACGCTTGCGCGGCTCCTCCGGTTTCGATGCAGGGTTTTCGGGTCTGCAAGAGGAAATTAAGGGTTAAGCGAAGTTTTGTTTTATGGGTTTTTAATGTTAAGTTAAGAATTACCGAATGTGAAGAGCTAAAATCGTGAATTTATTAATAAAAATGTTTTTTTTTTTTATAATTTTAGAGTATTTCTTGCCTAGCTGATAACAATTTAATATTTCCATGTATTTGGGTTCAAATAATTTTGTATTCCCATGAATCTTATCTCATGTTTTGAATAATAAATTGATCTAAAAATGTTCTGTTTACATTTTTTATACATTAATAACTTAATTTAGAATTTATCTAATTTCACCGTCTTATCAGAAAATAATAATGTATAAATTTATGAATGATCTAATATATGGTGCTTGTTATCTTATGTTTCGCCTTTCTCCGCTCATTCCTTGAGCTTTAAAGCACTCGGCTGTTGTTTATCTTAGAGCGACCATTCATTAACATGTGACTGGAAAACGGGAAACGAAGCCGGGTTCACTGATCACCGATATTGGGCGTAAATAAAGCCGAAGATGGGGGTGCAGGCGAAACAGTGATAAGCGGTATTTCAGCACTTGATAAACGAATACTGCCCACACAGACGGAATGGCGACACCCACACAAAAGCCGGCTGAGAGCACATGGCTTTCCGCTGCTGCTGCTACTTTCCACGCTATTCTCCAAAAACTCCATGCGAAGGGCTCTTCCGCCTCATGCACTCACCCATTGCCTTCGCCGGCCGGCTCCTTCTGAGGCTGCGATGTGAGCAATGCCTCGATTTGATGCTCCACCACCTGGTACATGTACTCCACACGGTCTCCATAGATCTTGCCGCAGTACTGGAGGGTTCTGCCAGCGGCCACGATGGCCGTACGACGGGGGACATTACTGTTTGCCAGACAGTAGCGCAGGAAATCTTTAATATACTGTAAAAGTGATTTATTAATAAGAAGAATTACGTAATTTTGGAAATTTTTAATCTTATGGAAATCCAATTCTCTCTTTTCGTCTTATTTCCACTTACATATCCCAACGATATCCGCAGATCTGTGGAGTAGTCGGTGTTCTTGGAGACCTCCTCGAGCAGGCTGACCAGCGAGGACAAATCCTGCTGCTCTTCGTAGGCCTCAATGCACTTGGCAACATGCGTTCCCGGACGACTTCTCGCGACTTCCAATATCAGGTTTCTGGCTTCATTGGTACTGCAGGCTAAAAAAAAAAATGGGAAAAAAAGAGTTTCTTATAAAACGCCCAATCGCAGATCCGCTTTGTTGTTTATTTCTTCTCTCCATTCACACACACAAGCTCACGAACGCACGCACACACACGCACACACTGAAACTGGAAATAGCGCTGACATGATCCAACGATCGCCGGAGGTGCCGAAGACCACGATGGCGTCATGGCACATGGCCCTACGCTACTTACCCGGCTCTTCTGAAGATGCCCGTTCCATGGCTCAGTGCTGAAATCTATCAAGTGTCTTCCCTAAATTCATATTTTCATAGTTCCTCCTCCACATTCTGGGGACGGCTTGCACGATTCGCTCACACACGCACACACACAACACAGGCACGAGGCACAAAAACAAAATGGTGGGCAGCACACCGTCTTTTTCTCTTGCGCTGAAATAATATTAATTGCAATGATTCGAGTCTTATTTCACTGGATTTTAGTTTTTCACAAGGAATTGGCGCGAATTGTTGGAGGGATAATTTCCTATTCGTTGTCGCGATATGTATTGCCCATTTTGTTTTGCTCTCCGCGAGCGAAAATCAGAGAAGCGAATGAGAGATGAGACAAACACGAAATGAAGAGAAAGCCACGCGACGATGGGCGTCATTTTGGAACGATGGTAAATGTGTCCGGGTCTGGCAACACCACCAAACAAAAATTAAAAGTAAAACCCGGTAATTTTAAATAAAGAATATAAAACCAAATATAATAAAGTTAAAAAAGTGTAATTAATTAAATTAATTAATTAAATAAAATGTTAAGCAAAATTTAATAAGTTAAAGAAGGTCAGGAAAATGGAATAAAGCAAAATCTTTAGGGTATTAAGGCAGTGACTTGGTTGCAAAAGGTTTCATAGTTTATTTTTATAAAATATGAGTATCTTCATAATTGCTTTCCATTTTCAAATATTTAGGCAGTCACTCGGCTGCAAAAGGTAAGACTTAATTGTTTATTTTAGAAAATATAATTAACTTCATAAGTTTTTCCATTTTCAAATATGCCAGATATAGCCTGAAATACGCTAACTTGGCAGCGCTGTATGCGACGCTAGCAACGAAACCAGTCCAAACCAAGTTGGTATTTTTATTAAAAATTAATATGACCACACTATTGCACAAGACGGATGCAACGCTGCCGAGTACAAATAAAATTTTTAAATAATTCGCTTGCAACGGCCAATCGCGCAATCAGCGGATCAAATCCCAGAGTTTGCTTCCGAAAAATCGGATAAATCCGAAAAGATATAGAGATACAGATAGAGTGTTGCAAAAAGTGTGTGGAAAAGAAAAGTGCAGTGCAGTTGCTGCAGTCCGATTTTCCTGCCACAAGAAGCATCTCTCGGGTGGTGCGGTGACCAAAACCAGTTAAACCAAACGGCAGAAAAGAATAAATAAAACCTATCCGCCATGGGTCTCAACGGCTGCTGTTCGTGCGTCAAATATCTGATGGTCCTTATAAACATTTTATTCTGGGTATGTGTGCCACCAACAAATCCTGATCACAACAACAACTGGAACACACGGACCTCAATCCCTGCGCTTGTGCTTGTGTGTGTTTGTGTGTGTATGTGGGTGTTTGGGCGAGCTTGTATTTTTGTGTTGTGTATTTCTACGCCCCTGGTTCCCTATTCCTGCCACACGATGGTGGGTGGGGTGTGGGAGGGAGGGGCCTTGCGCACGCTCTTTGAGAGCTGCTCCTTTGGAGTCCTACAGCTCTCTAGGTGGCGCTCTCTTTCCCGCTCAGAGATGACAACAATCGAAGCGGGTTTTCTTAAAGTATTTTAAATTATTTTAAAATTTATTCAACTTAATTAATTTAAATTTACTGAAATTTAATTGCATTTACTGATAAAGTTAATAAGCTAAAATTGTTAATTTTTTTGAAATCCAAATCTCTTGGACACCATCTTTCTCCACCAATTGCTTGCTCCTCTCTTCCTATCTTCGCGCTCTCGACTCCTACTCCCCCACAAACAATAGAAGTTCCAATATATGTATGTATGAGTGAATGACACACACACACACTCAGATACTCCCGCACGCCCACCAACACCTACACAGACAGATATTGAAGCATCTCCCTCCCCTTTTCTTCCCGCCTCACCCCCCCTCCTATACACGTTTGTTCAGTTGTTTTTCTTCTGCTTCTGCCTTTTCCTGTTTTTCTTCTTCTGTTTTTTATTATTTTTATAACGTATACGTGCGTTTGATATTTTTACAAACTTCTGCGGGGCCTTATCCAGTTTCCAGTAAAAAAGGATCTAAATTAGGCACCCCACCCTGGAGAAAAGGGGTTTGTTTTATTTGTGTTTTTACGCAATTCCTGACTTTCTGCCTTTCAACATCGCCGCCTCACCCGCCACGGCTTTCAATTGTTTCATTCAATTATTGTCTGTTTGTGTTTGTTTTCCCAAAGACTTCTTCCACTTGCGAAATCAGTTTCGCTTTTCCTTTGGGCAACAAATTTAAGATTTTTGATGCTTATGATGCTGGTTGTTTTGAATTTTTTTTTGTTTTTTGGCTTTCGGTTTGTTGATTGTTGCTGCCTTTTTTCGATTTCTGTCTATAGTATTTATTAGTCAAAAGCTATTTTCGAATACGGGCGAAAAAACAACAAAAACATATGCGTCCGCTTGTAGAAAGCACTGAAAACTATTTCATATCAATTTTATATGAATTTTTATGGACTTATCAAATTGGAATATTTTTACTGAGCAGGTTTTCTTTTTTATAATCAATTGTGGTTCGTAATTAAGCTATACCTTTAGCTTTATATTATTCAATTTTAATTTTTAACTTTCTAAATTGTTAATTACTTCATTGTTAGGCTTTCTGATAAACTCAAAAGTACCTTTATCTTAAAATCAATTTTTTAAGAGGTCATTACTCTACATATTATTTATTATATTTCCCATTAATATCTGTTCTTATCTTATCTTTTTATATCTACTTATTTTCGGTGTAGTTTTTTTTTGGTCTATGATGTCTTTAGTATTTGTTGTTTTTGTTTGCTGCACAGTGGTATGTGTTTGATGTTTATTGAAGACAGCAAAATGTGTCTGTGATGCAGCTCATTTCACTAATCGGTTGTAGTATTTTTAGAGCGATATTTGGACTGACAGTGCGTCAGATAATTTATTTATATAGCTATACGCTGGCCAGTCGTTGGTTTAAGTGTATTTTTAACATATTGAAAGTTATAAATAATTAAATTTATTGAATTAGCAATTAATAAGTTATGGGGCAACATGCATTTTAAGATTGAAATTAATATATTTGCCAATTTATGTGAATGAAATATATTATACTGAAATATATATTACTTTTAAGACCTTACATACTAAAAATCGACTAAAAATCTGCCTCGGAAATATAAAATATAAATGCTATTTAATTCCTTGCTTGATTACAACCCAATCTAAAAATATTTATAAATTATTCTACCAAGTTTTTTAGGTTGCATTTTCCACAAACATTTCTAGAAAATAAAAAAGTTATGACCACTGTCCTGCATCGATTTAAATTCAATTCAGTTTCCTTTGAATTTTCTCTCCACTGTGCGCATCAGTTTCCAAACATTTCCATTTTCATCGTCGCCGTGGGGCATCGTGATCAAACGGCACGATCTCTGAGGACGCTGACGTTCCACAATGATGCCGAGATCCAAGATCCAAGATCCCAGATTTTGAGTTGCCGGGAGGCCGATGGCGAGCGTCTAAAATGCTAAAATGCCGCCACCGCCACCGTCGTCATTGAAGTTGACAGTGACCAAAAAAAGCTGTCCGTTGGCCATCTGACAAGACTTGCGTCCCCCATCCACCCACCGAAAAGCAATTCATTTACTTACAGTAAAGACTTTTTAAGAGAAAACATTAAGTTTAGTTACTTTACCTTCAGTAAGAAGGCAAACTTTGAAGCAAATAAAATTTTTAATATATTTACTATAAATTTTAATACAGTTTTACAAGATTAGTTAAAGAATTTGATTGCTGTTTAGGTATATAATTTATTTTTCTTATGTTTATCTCTTCCCATGAAGTTCAGAAAACATTAAAAATGTGTGTGTCCTTTGACCTTCTCAGGGGAAAAATTATTTTTGTCTTAGGAAAGGTCGCCTGTATCTATTTCTGTCGCTTCTACATGCATAATTCGCTGTGCTATTTTTCACTCAATTATTCATGAGTGGCGCTTCATTCATTTTTCATTTATAGTTTGTATTTTGCAAACTATTTGCTGCTGCCGGCTGCAGTTTGGAATCGATGCGGTTAATTGTGGCACAATAACGACAACTGGACATGCATATGGCAGAGCTACAGCTGCACTCTTGTAACCCTTTTTTCGCGTTGTAATTTCTCAAAAAGCTCTCTCGTTTGCCGCCTGTCGACGCCTCGGCTCTGAAAAGTGGGTCAACGAAAGGACTTTTATTAGCCTTTCGTTTGGACACGCGACATGGTGTCAGGATATGTACGAGTGTCTGTGCCGTACCGGGAATCGTAAAATTGCAACAAAAATGGCTAAAAATAAGGCGTGGATTTCATTTGTACAAGGAAATGTTGAATTGATTTGAAATTGGGGTCAGTTTTCGGTTAAAGTTTAAAGAACTTTAAGGTGGGTTTTATCTGAAACAGATTTCTTGATGAAGTAAGGGAAACTATGTTATGGGACTGAAGAAATATTTTACTTTTAAAAATCTTTAAGTTTAAGGTTGTAAAAGTTATATATATCTGCTTTACTGATTATATGTCTCCCTCAGTTTTTATGTTACTCAATAAACGGCCCTCGAATGGTGCAACATTGTATTACATTTCCACGAACAGTTTTTCCGTTAGCTGCACTCACGCACACAGTGAACTTTCAGGGCGGCAGTATCATGCACTTTGTGTGGCACACTTTTTGTCCCACTCGCACTGGGCTTTTTCATTTTCTATAGTTTCCTCTATCGTGGACCACCCGCATAAAGCCGGTCTCTGGTGCTTTCCCTTGTATTTCATAAGGTTTTCATGAATTTTTGCGGCTCACTTTGCTTGGTTAAGTCACTGCCCTTTTCTCTAGGGAGCTTATCCCATGTTTCGGCGCCAAAAATAAGGCGATTACTGGAAGTTTAAGGGTGAGACTTGAATTAACCCCCTAGGTGTGATTAAAAATAATGTTTAAAATTCGTACACTCTGACAAAGAGCATATAAAAAAGATCAGAAATATATAACTTTTTTTTTTCAAGTTTAGTTATAGAAGTGACGTAATTTTGTAATTACAGAAAAATTACCAAATTTTCCTAATTGCATGAATCTGCTGCGTAATCTTATCAAGTGGCATGGATGCTAGAATTGCTCCAGATTTCTTGGCAATTTCGAAAACTTTAGGGTAGAGAAAAAATTCCTAGATAAGATATAAATTCTATTTTGAAATTCTTTACAGCTTGCCTTCCGTTTGTTAAGTGGCTTCGAAATTTACATAAATATTTCCCTTGTAATAAGTTCCACTTGTTTACATCTCTCGATTAGTTCCCATCGCACACTCAATTTCCCTGAGATGAATATTTAAGCTGAATAATTAATGCATATTCATACTTACTCACTCTGACACTTTGTGTGTGTGCCTCATCTATTAAGTCATTAGCGCTTTATTAGATTTTCATACTCATTGCATGAACTTAAATTTAAAATTCAAATGATTTGCTTGCCCTTTTTTTAGTTAAGTGATTCAATTTCTGTATATCAAATTTAAGAGGAAAATGGAATTACAAATAATTCTTATTTATAATTCTAAAAATAACAAAGTTCGCAAGTGATAAGGGCCAAGCGTCTCAGCTTCTGGTTGGGATCATTGTCCCGACCCCATAAAAATGATAAGAAATAAACACAAGTGAGCTTTAAAAATATTTAAATAAACATTTAAAACGTTTTTGTGCCTGTTTTTTGTTATGTACTCAGTGCTGTCCTAATTTAATTAAATTAAAAGCTAAAAAATTTGACGCTGACATCATAAATTCGGGGTCTTTGGGGAGGGAAGGCCTCCCCAATTTAATTGCCGCCTTGCCATATGGCGTCATTGGCGCGTGTTCCCAGTGCGTTCCAAATACAACTTTTTCTGTAAATTTTACAATTTTTCAGAGAAAATGCGTAAAGTCTGTACTAAAAATAACTTGTATATTTCCTTTATTTTCCTTGCAGCTCATCGGCCTGACCATCGTCATCACCTCGGTCTGGATGCTAACAGATCCCACGTTCATGCTGTCCATGACACAATCCTACGATCATTACCATATAGCCCTCTACGTTTTCCTGGCCATCGGCATATTGATTACCCTGGGCGCATTCTTTGGCTGCTGGGGCGTTTGCAGAGAGTCGCAGTGTCTGCTGGTTTCGGTAAGTAAAAATGGAGTAAATGATTATATGGAGTCTGGAAAATCCAATTAAACTGGTGGCCCACACAACTCCGGTCGCATAATTGCAACGGAGGCTCGCCCACAACGTCTGGGCAAGACTGCCAAACGTTGCACTCAGAAAAAGTGCAAACTTTCCAACCATAATTCTTGAATAAAATTTTTAGAAACCTATTAAATTAGCTTACTAAACTATAAAGTAGTTTAAAATGAATTTAACAAAGAAAAGGTTTCAATTTATATTTTTTTCCATAATTTACTTGAATAATAATTTAGTCATTAGGGTTTCTCAGTGTGAATAAGTCTTTATTAAGTGGAAACGAGTTTATTAACCCAACGCCCACTTGTTTTTCCCCCGCACATTCATTCATAAATCTGAAATTCTCTTGCAGTTCTTCTGTGTCATACTCATCGTGATGGTGGCACAAATTGCAGCCGGTGCCTGGGCCTTCCACAACAAAGACAAGCTGGATGACATTGTCCGGGCGGCCGTCAAGTCCTCGGTTCAGGAGGAGTATGGACAATCCACCATGAGTTCCCGTACCGTCACATTCGATACACTGCAAAAGAATGTAAATATTTGGAATACTTAAATCCAAACATAAAAGAAACCTGATTTATATGATAATAATCTTTTTTCAGTTGAAGTGCTGCGGTGCTGATGGACCCGGCGATTGGGCCACGAGTCGTTTTAATAATGTGGATCGCACCAATATTGTGGAGATTGCCGTTTCTTCCATGAATATCTTCTATAATATACCCGAATCCTGCTGCAAAGATAATCTAAAAGATAATGAATGCGAGTTGTCGCGTCGTTTGAAATTTGGTGGTCCCTTGAACGCTGCCATTTATCAGCAGGTAATATAAAGGAGATCCTCCACAGGGTATTTCTCCTATATCAACACTTACTTGGAGCTCTGACTCACAGTATAGTAAACCTAATTTACTATTCATTCAACGCTCTTTCATCGAATCAAAGAATTACCAAAAAAAGGGCTATTAAAATCAATTGATAGGTGTGGCCGATTCATGATTTCGTAGCCCGGCCGGCTATAAAAATTAATAATCCTTTACGCATTTCTTGATTTTTCGCAAGTCTCCATCTGCAAGCTCTTCGGGCTAATAAAAATTCACGCCCGCCGACGCCGAGACAATAAAAATGTATTAATTAATATTGATATTCAACACGCATTTCAAATTTCTGTCTGGCAGCCGCTTGGCTGGGTTTGTTTGTTGTAAAAGAAGAATCCGGGAATGCCTCCTATAAACAATATCAAATGCAATTGAAAGTCTGATGAAAATAAACAGATTAATGATTTAACTCTCATTTCTTACAGGGCTGCGTTGACAAACTGATTGATATAATTTACGAGAACTGGGTCACCATCTTTGCCGTTACTGCCGCCGTTATTCTGCTGGAGCTGCTCTCCCTGACCTTCGCCCTGAGCCTGTGCTGTGCGGTGAGGAATCAGCACTACAAGGCCTGAGAATTACAGAACTCCCATAGGGAAATCACGGACGATGAGAAGTACTAACAAACCAAATCGAAACGGATGCATTGCGAGCGTTATTACTAAAGGCGTGCGTGCGAATGGGGTAAATGCATTTAGCAGATATGTATGTCCGGCGTCCCCAGGTCAATACTTTAACAACAGCAAAAAACGACAAACCAACAGCAACAACAACACGACAACACCACACTTTTGTAGTACTTTTAACCAGAAGACAAACAAACGACAGACAACAAGCTGAGCAATTGTATTTGAGATACGACACCTTTTGGGATTTGTGGAATGTTTTTTAAAGCACAAGCCACAAGCAATGTGGCGGAAGTCGACTTTATATGAACTTGATAAGCTAGCAGAGCGAGAAAAACAAATGACACTTTTCTAAACAAGATATTTCTACAACCAAGCAAACAAGAAACACAAACAGTAAAATTTATATAAACATAAACGGTAGAGATGGAGAAACAGCGATGCATACCTGTTTTTTTGTTTTCATTTTTAGCAAAATCGAGGTTAAACGATATTTTTTCATATTTTTTAAATTACAAATTTAATACATTTTATATTTTAATATGTACCACTTTTAAATGTTTATCTTCAAGCAATTATTTTCTGCAATTTTATGTTGTATATTTATAATTTGTTTAGTTTTTGTAATGTCGCATACATGTCCTGTGATCATCATTGTTTCTCCATCTCTAAAAACAAGCTCCATAATACTTAGCCTAGCGAGAAAGTTTCGAATTCATAGATACATGCTATGTACTAAATATATAGAGTAAAGCATAAGCACAAAAGTATAAAGGTATAAAAGTATAATGTTAAATGCCAAAAACCAATCGATTAAATGTAAACAAAATGAAAAGCAATCAAATTACTTTCGAAAATTCGTTCCCCCTGCCCCCTTCCCTAATATGACTTTTGATTACCAATTAAGTTATCTTTTGTGGCCATTTTCGTACGCTAACACAATGCCAAATGATGTATGTAAAAATCATCCCATATATACGTATATGTAACATATGATAACACACAGCATTCCACAAGAATGAGAATGATTGACAGATTTTTGTTCTGGCTTAAAAAACGCATTGCCATCCAAAGACCTAGCCCAAATCTATATATTTTCCAATCATTTTTATTAACCTTGTGCAAGTTGTTGTGCTAAAAAGAAGAAAAAAACAATCGAAAACAAATTAATATGTAGAGCTTCGCGAAATTATATGCCAAATATTTTATGTATTTACAAAATTGTAATTTTATTTATTTATGATTTATTTATTTGAGCGAGGAGCAAACAAATCCTCAGCTCACTCTCTCTGATTTGACTAAACTTGAAGAGGCAACCCAAAATAGGACTAGTGTCTGTTTTAATGTATTTTAAAGGCCCTACACTTTTTTAAGTAGTCTTTTAACTGCTCGAATAAATTAATATTGGGTAATCGTAACGAATTTTGTCGAATCCAACTTACCTGCATGGAAAACAAATTTATTATTTAGACATCATTGTGTAAGTGCAACTATTTATATGGGAAGTCATCAAAAGTAGCACAAAATGTTAAAAATGGCAACTACCATGCACACAAAAACAAATCTCTATATTTACATTGTATTTTTACTATACACCATGAACTATAATTAATATATATATACATACATACAAACATATATATTTTTTGTAACATTTTCATTTTATTGTTGTTATATGTGAATTTTGTTGTTAGTTAAGCGTAGCCTGAACGTCACACTTTGTACCCCCTCACAACACGTCTAAATAAATTAATTAAATAAATTAAATCTACAAGTAAACCAATCCAAGGACAAAATTATATTAAATTTACAAACTAATGAAAGAACCCGAAGGAAATACAAATTAATATATATTGTATTTAAATTTACACATTGAAGTAAATTATTTATTTTAACATTTCTTAGTAAGTCATGAAGTTAAATCAAATACACAGTTCTAGGCTAAGGGATAAGAAATCAGCATATAAATAAAAAAAAATCACGTTTATGTGTTTATGGATTTGTAGCAAAACAAAGATAAAAGCATTGGAATATTTAGGAAATGCAATTTTCAAATTAAACGTCTCTAAAACTTAAGGAGAATTGAATGTAGCAAAATATTTATAGCACAAAAACATCATCAAGCATATAAAATCAAAACCAAAACATAAATAAACGAATCTACTCTTCAAATAACATAAAACAAAAAACAATCAACTCTGCATCTTCATAGCATATGGAAACTAAATAGTTTGTATGACAAAATGGCACATTTCGCAAGACATCCAATTTAAAGTGGAAAAAGTTATACCATATAACGATGCTCAAGATCTGTATTTAACAACAGCAAATTTGTAAAACCGAAACAGAGGTACGCATAATATTGACTCAATGGGTAATTGAGACAAGTTATTGTGAACAGTGCGGCATTAAAACTGATATTTCAAATAAATAAACATACATTTAAACAAAATTATAGAAACTATTGTCTTAATTCGGGGAAATATGTTGGGAAAATTAATCCTAAACCAGGCTTCAATAGGTCAACCGATCAACCGTATTCCTCAAATCCCCCAAATAAAAGTACAACAACCCAATAAATAATTAAATTTTTATTTTTATTAAAATTTTTATCGGTTTTTATCCATTACCCATTCTGTTGTGAGGCATTGTTTTAATTACTTTCTTATTATTTTTTCTTGTTTCTTGCATTATTTATATTATTATTTTGAGTGGCATAAGAACAGTTTGTTTATTTTTGTTTTTATTGTTCTAAAAACTAAAGTTTAACGAAATTCGAATGGAAGTGTTTAAGAACTGAGGCATTGACACTCATAAGATCTACTAAAACTACCTACACTTAAGTTTTTCCTAGTTCACATCATTAAACTGAAGGTACATTTCAGTGAATTTATTTTCGCATACAATTTAATGCATTTTTTTTTCTCATTTGCAAAGTGTGAAAGGTTAATGTTAATTATTTGGAAAGTTGACAACACATACAAATGTTCTGTTTTTTGTTCGTTAAATCAGTTTGAAAAGTTGAACAATTTTTGAATGACAAAAAGAATGTTTAGACAATTGAATAATTTAATGTACACATAAATGGATTTTTTTTCGTAGAATATGATAGTTATTGTTATTGTAGTATTAGTTTAATAAATGTTTCAAGGGCGTTTTCCTATCGTGTACTTATTATAAACAATCCAAATCACTAACCACGTTTGCTTTTGTTAAGTTTTCGTTTCATTTATTATTATTATTCATAGGGATAGTGTACAAATGAAATATTATTGGTTAACTTAGAGGGATAAACATTCGAAATGGCTGGATGGTAGCGTCAGGGGATTTAACACCTCGTTTTAAATTTACATATATATCGCTTAGGCTGACAAAAATTATTATCGTAATTTACATTTACTATAGGTACATTTTGATTTAATTTAGCTTCAACTAAATACGAATTAAACGTAGTTGTTGTAAAGGTAATGCTAAAAATTAGTTACTACACATTAGTTACACATATTAAGGTCTGGCATCGCGATTTCCATTCCAACTAGCTATAACAATTAAACGTTGATCTCGACATGTATAGCATATAGCATAGTGGATATTCATTCTCGTTCATAATTGTCGTGGACATTTAGCAGCTAAAACCGAGTTTATAACATCTTCCAATTCGGTTGGTTAAATAAATTTCATTAGGTTTTAGATTTTAGATTTAATTTAGATTTAATGTTAGGTTTAAGCGTTTCAATTTCATTATTTATTATGTTGACTAGTTTAGACATTTAGCTTTCGTTCAATTCGAGTGATAGTATTAATATCAATAAGTATTCCATGTAGGTTTCTTGTTGGACAGTGTACGTTCATATTGCATAGATCGTTTTCTTAAAGTTACAAATCGTCTCCGTGGGTGGTTTAACAAGTTTAGGTCGCATAGGATTCCCGTCTAGCCAAGATGCTCTTGCTCTAAACAAAATGTTCTGGTTAAACACATTTACTAACTTGTAAGATTATTTTGTTGATGGATTCGCAAAAAATGGCTTTGCCGTTTGATGGGAGAGTATTTTGTTTTATCTTTTTTTTTCGTTTATATAGTTAGGTTATGTCAGAAGAATTGTGGAAGATGATGGATGGGTGGAAAAGCAAAACCTTAATTAAGACTTTGAAAATATTTACGACAAAATATTTAAATAGTTTTTAAAATGATTTCTTTTGGAAATATGTAATGTAACAATTTCTGACTTCAGAAAACCCTTTTGTCTTTCATTTATTGTATTTATTTTTTATCATTCCTTTAAGGCTTCTCATGTATGCTTTCTGGTACAGAAATATGCTTTTTGTTTGAAGCAACAATGGAAGAACAATGTTTACAACTAAAAGCGGAAATAGGAAATATCAAACCACATTGATTGTCTTCTCTTGTCTATGCACAATTAAGCGTTCAATGTTTATGAGTTTTTATAAAAAATCGCGCTCGCTTTTCATTTGTATTTTTAGTATATTTTCCCATTCAGTGAACAGCAGATAATATTGTTTTTCTCATCATCCTTCGATAGGTTGTTGTGTGCCAAATGGGTGGGATTTAAAGGAAAAAAAATAAACTGACACGTCCTATGTAGATGTTAATATTTAATGGCATTGTGTAGTTGAATAAAAATGTAATTTAATTGAAGAGTCATGTTGTGAACTGCAGTTACCATTAACAAATCAGCAGGGCCTTGTATAAATATAAATAATTAAACTGCAATTGTCAAGTGCTATTTTTACCATAAAAAATCGGTGGTTGGTTGGCAAAAAATCCATATCCAGATTTATTTATTTAATTTTTTTTTGCCTTTGTAAACCAATATTGTTCAGACAAATTTGTAAAATTCAATTAGTGAATGAACCCAAAAAAAAATATTAATTATGCAAATTGAAAATGATTTTTAATAGAATTTACCGCTTGGTGAAGTAATTCAATTTGTCATATTCCGTATGCGTATATTTAATGCTTTAATTGACAGCGAAGAAAAATGCTTAAAGGGAAAATATTGGCAGAAATTCAACAGAGGTAACCATTTAATTTAATTGGCCTTTAAATCCTTTAGCTAAATATATTACATCTATTATTTGTTAAGCATATTTTGTAGTAAAGTAAATCGTGTTGAGAGCTCTGGTTCTCTTGTTGTCGGTATACCAATTCCATTCCTGAATCAAACATTTGGTTTGGTGGTTTTGTTTTTAGTTTAGTTTAGTTCCCGAAATAATATACATATACATGTATAAATTCATATAGTAAATACATATATATAAGACCAATTCGCTTTTCACGGCAGGATTAAATTCATAATATGCTCAAAAAATGACATATTTCTTTATAATCTGATCAATCTTTGATGACCTCATTGTTAGTTATATAATAACACACTCATAAAGTTTAAAGATTTCCTTCTTTCGATATTTGTTTGTTTTTTGTTTTTGTTGCCTAAACTAATTTTATTTAATTACTAATATGTTTCATTTCCTTATTTCCCATCAATTTCACTGGTGTTTCTCGTTTGTCATATTCTTTGTGGTTGTTTTTGTTTTGGGTTTTCTCCTCTTCTTTTTTTGTATAGTTTTTGTTTTTTATTTTGTTTTATGTTTTTTCTGAGGTTTTCAATTTGTTTTCGGTTGCTTTGCTTATGGCATTTAGAGATCTATAAGAGATCTTATAGTCCTGGAATTGCGCAGCTCTGGCTCATCCTCGTCCTCTTGTCATCAAAGGTCATTGTCGAACATTTGCAGCGAACGCGTTACCAAGTCGTCCTTCAGGCAGGCCTCCAAGAATTCCTCTATCGTTATAATGCCATCCTGATTCAAGTCCAGCTTGCGAAACACACGGTCAACCTGTAAAATTAAAGAAAGATAATAAAAGAATGTTAATTAAAGTTTTTATTTTCCAGGGAAAACTTTAATAAACCTCGAAATAAATGGCATCAGCTTTCTCACTTTCCCACTTTTCAACTGAAATCCATTTTACATTTAATCTCTCTCATTTCAATAGCAACGACTTGTTATTGGTACTTTCAATGGGGGAAACGTGAAACCTTCATCATTAAGTAAAATATCCGCTGCTGTTTCCGCACATGAAAGTTTCCGTTTCCTCTCTTCCCTCCCCTTAAAAATCCCCTTGCTATCTGTGTCGATGCATTTCGATTCCGATTCATCTCTTATGCATTCCAACTGTGTTTCTGTTCACAATTATAATTACGCATACGCAGTGTAAGCCCAACCAACGTCAGCGGATGCTGTGTCGAGTGCGGCTTTTGCATAAAAAATGAAGCATCCAAATCTGTGTCAGTGTAGGTGACATAGACGAGAATTCAGGAGGAACAAAGCCCAGAACGTGCCGCTCATTCTAGATAAACAAGGATTTCGCTTTGCATCCCTCTGGCCATTTGAATGAAGCAACCAGAGCTTAGCAAAGCTCCTGCAATGTGCAGGATTTGGCCAAAAACAAAATATTTTTAGGACCTCCAGCAGAAGGATATTGCATAAGGGGGTAAGGAAAATAAATAAAGCTACCAGAATTTCATAACATTAATCAAATATGCAGATTGAATTGAAGGGAAGGTGGGTAAGGCATACAAATTACCCATTTTTAAACCCATTTATTCTCACCTGATCCCTCGCCTTGCGATCATCCTCGGGCTGGTGTGGTCTCCTTCCCATAAGCTCATGAATGGCCAAAATAATTTCACTCAACTCGCCGCGACTGATCCGGCCATCGCCATTGAGGTCGTACAGCTTGAAGGTCCAACGCAGTCGCTCGTAGACCGAACCGCGTAATAATGTCGACAAGGTGACCAGTAAATCCTAATAAAGATGAGAATTGCATAAATAAATGTCCACAGAGAGGAGGAGGAAGGAGATTGTTGTAATAAGAAGTAATTACCCGAAAACTAATGGCGCCATTGCAATTAACATCGAACGCTTTGAACACATAATGAGCGTATAAACTCGAATCTATATAAATAGAACAAGCACAAAATAGGGGGCGTGTCAGGGTGATTATTTTTCTTTTTTTCTCGGGTTTCTCTCGGGTTTCTTTGAGTATTTCTTTTTTTTTTTTGGGTGTTTTGGCATTTAGGGCGCAGCTGTGCTGCAAGGACGAAATGTTCGCTTAAATGGCGCTTTATGACGCGCAACTATAAAAAGGAGAAGCTTAAGACCTCGGCGACAGCGACGCTCTAACACACACTCTGCCAAAAGGGACATTTATTTGGAAACACACACACATATACACACACAAATACTTACTGCCATGTGGAAAGAATTTGGCGTAAATATCCTTAAAACAATCCTCGTGCACCACGCCCTCGGGGCATTCCTGCGAAGAAAGGAAAGAAATCGCCATGAAAGTGTTTGCTTGGTTAATAAAGAATAAAGGCAAATTTAATGAAAGGAAGTTTGCAGAAAGGACAACAGAGGTTAAACCGCCAGGAATCTTGCCTAACTTATGACGGCTTTTGATGGGAGAAAGTAAAGTATTTACTTATTTACGTTAAATCTTGGGTGTAATAAATAGTTTGTGGTAAAGTAAATCAATTTTATCATAAGCTTGGTGAAAGCTTTGGTATAAAAAGAACCACAAGTTGATGAATGCTTTATTTAACTAAAAAATCTGATATGTAAAATAAAAGCTAAGTGAATTTTTTATTAAAAAAAAAATTTATATTTAAATGGTTGATTGCTCAAAATTGTAAAACCTTTCTAACAAAACTAAATATATATCCCTAATCTCATTTACTTTTGCAACCTAAAAACTTTTTATTTCATAAATCAAAACTCCTCTTAATTAATTAATTTATTGAGAACATAATACAATAAAAACTTTGCAATTTCATAAATCTAAAACTCTTATTTCCCTTATTAAGAAAGTTGACAAGTTTAATAATCATCTGAGTTGTTCAAAACTAAATGCTGTCGGGCTTCTTTAACTATTTGTTGGGCAAACGACCAAAAAAGTAAGCCATCAGCAAGCAAAACGGTCACTGAGACCAGCTATCAATGGGGGCAAACTGTCAATAAGGCAAAAACTATCTGAAAGAGCCAAACTATACCCGGTTCAGGCTATCCATTTTACTTGACCCCCAGCTCATCTCTTGTTGACTGACCCACATATTGAAACCTTTTTTTTTATCCCGCGCGTTGAGTTAGCAACTTTTCAGCACTTTGGCTGTAAGTGCTTGGACACACACTCGAGACACTCGCCGAGAAGCGAATTCATTTGCAATGAAATTCAAAACGCATGTGCATTAAACTGGCTGCCATTTATGGAGCTCTTTCGCATCGCATCGCAGCTGCCCAGTAACCCGGCGAGTTGTCATTGTTGGATCATAAATCTGAAAGCTTTATTTTATTGGGATGGGGATGGCTGTAAAAAGATTTTAGCCTCGGGACCTGATGGGAGAGCGCTTTTTTTCCGCTGAATAGGCAGTTACTTAGAAGATATTAAGGTTTTATAGCTCATATTTTCAGCCTTTAACCAAGTTGCGAGTTTAATTTTTCTCTGTAATTTTGATTTATTCAATTTTGTGGGGAAATATATTTATACTAAGACTTTCTATTGCCTATCAAGAGATAATTTAATGTTAAATAAAAATATATTCTTTAGAAATTATATAAAATAATATATAAATGTCTTACCGTTTTAAATCCTCTGTACATAACGCGGATTTCCTGTTTGGTGAACTTGGTCTGCCGACACAAATCCTCGAGGGCAACGGGTATGGGCTTAGGCACTCGTGTGTGTTCCAACTCATAGACCACCTCCTCGATGGGACTCTCCGGTGGCGAGGCCATGGTTGCTTCTTACTTATTTGCTGTCTGGCTTTCTTTTTTTTTTTTGTATTTAATTAATTTTCCTTGCTGATTATGATTTATGTGGCTTAATATCAATTTGCATTTGAGGTGCTCGGTTTTTTTTTTAGTGGCAAGAGAACGAACTCATTATGCCTAAAATTCGCTATGAGTATTCAATTTCTTTGTCCCTTCTTTTTTTACGGCTTCCGTCGCCAGGTTTTTTTTTATGTTGGCGGCTGCTGCTGCTCAAAATCCCTTTCCGGCGTATCCTTTTTTTTGTGTGGTTTTCGGTTACGGTTTCCTTTACGCCATTCCGCTAAGTCGCTAATGAGGCAACCATTGCTGTAATGGCACAAAAAGAAATAGTAGGTTTTCAGCAGGTGAATTACACTGGGGGAAAATTGATTAATATATAAAAATGGGTGTTTAAAAAGTATTATTTACTTAGAGTTAATTTAAAAGAAATAAATAACCTTCTAATTTTTATGTTTTATACATTTTTTATGCTCTTGATTTAATAATAATTTTTTGCCACGAACACATAAATCAGGACTTGGCGCCAGGACAAGGACACTTGCAGCTGCCGGAAGTGCAACTCGTTGCCGCAGCTACCTTTTGCGCACACCTTCTCTCTCTCTCACTCACTCACTCTTCATGCCACGCACATTGAGTATACGCCTCGTTGGCTGCCAGTGCCTGAGGCCCCCGAAGACGGGCGGGCAACATGCAAATGAAGATTATTATTGCGAACCATAAATCAAAGGCGAATCGAGTTATGTGCACTCTTTGGCGTAGTTGCATTGCACCTTTCTTGCACCTGAGGCCGGCGGGGATTTCGGTGGCTGTTGAGTTGAGAGAAGCGCCAATTGGTTGCTGCCCAGATGAAAATTAATGAGCACTTTGCATGCAAATGAATTGAATGCCAGAATAGCTCTAGCTCAGGGTTTGTTTTTTCTTTGGAAAATTGGAAAATTTTGCTGGGAAAAGTTTAGTTTTAATTGAAAGTTAAAGATGAGATTCGAGGGTTATGAACCGAAGTTTAATTATGTTAAAAGTGAATTTTATTCAAGGAGTATATGAGAATTATGTAAATATTTTTATGTATGTTTTTTAATGAAGAAACGTTTAAGAAACCGATGAAAATATCTTGCAATTTAAATAAGTTTTCAAGCTAATTGTTATTAAATAACAAGTCTATTATATTCCCTGTTTTTTGTTTTAAAGCTTTCATATTACAAACCCACTTAGTGGCATTTCCTCTTTTTCCCCACGACATTCATGGCTGCTCTCTCATTCATCATAATGAAACCAATCCGTAAATCCAATCCCATAAATCCACAAATTGAATTTCTTTTGCAATGACTCGCTTGCAGCAGCACAAATCGAATCTTTGGCGGATTGCTACCGTTTTTTACTCTCTGACAAATTTCAACAGCACTTCAATATTTATCAGCGAAAAGTCAAAAAGTCTGCGTGTGTCTGCTCCTGACTATTTCCACTCTATTTCCATTTCGCATTTCCATTCTATTTGCGCCCACACACACACACACAGTCAGCCATTTTGTTAGCTTAGGAGGAGGCAGAAAATGGAGAAGGGCGGAAGGGACCACCATTTCCGACGTCACGGTTATTTTTCAGTTTGGAATTGATTAAGCGACAGATGGACCAAAATGGGGTCAGTACGAAACGGAAATAGCTTTGACAGTTTTAATCCAAGCAAAAGTATTTATATTCTTCTTTTATTTCGCAGCTCTTAGAACACCATTTGCTATTCAGTTTTCTTCTATTTTTTGTTGGTTTCTTCCCTCAAACCTTTTTTGATTTTCATTTTGGTTTACTGACAAATTGCTGCATTAATTTTTGGTTTGTCAAAAATGGGAAAAACAAAGCAAAAAATCTTTAAATTTATATTCTTTTTTTAAGTTATTATTTTATATTTAATTTCTTTAAACTATATATTCATTGTCAACGTAAACAAATGTAAATTCCTGCTCAAAAAATTCCCTAAAGAACTTCCAACTTCAAACTGAGGAAAACTTAATTTCCCCGAAGCTTTACTTTTTAGACTTTTCCCAACCCTTTCACTTTGAATACATAAATAATTTATAAATCGCCAAAGTAGGTCTTAAATATTTATACATTTTCCGCACAAAAGTCAAACTCTGAGTGGAATCAATAACTTTAACCCATGACCGTCAAGCCATGAAAATGTGCCGAGCGCTGGCTGGGTCCTTTAGGCCACAAGCAACTGCTAAATGTTGCCTGCCATTAGCATAAATAGTATTAAAAGCAAAGAGAGCCATAAAATGTCATACAATGTCATACTTAGCTGCTCGAGCAGTGTGCAACCAACTAATTTCATGGCTCTATTCTGCACAAATCTCTGTGGCCCAGACGATGGGGCCAGGGGGCGGGTGGGGGAAAGGGCCGGGAAAATGGGGAGAAAACGAAAAGCGTGCAACTGCCTGCATTTTACAGCATTTGAAATCCTGGTTGTTGTAACGCCTTTTTTGCATGGTCAGGATTTTCTTTTGCTGCACTTGGAAAATAATGGAGGTTTTTATTTCATAAATTTATCATTTATATTTGTTTATTTATAATAACAGGATTTACTTAGAATTACTAATTAATTACACAAATAAATGAATCTTTTTTTTTGTTGTTTTAGAAGAATAATTTGCAGACTAATTATAAAGTTCTTATAAAAGAAATGGTTTTTAGCAAATTTTAAAATGAAGAAGAAGGAGGCATTTCAAATGTTGAAAAACCTTTTAATATTTTCTAAATTTTTGAATAAATTGTCAAGATTTTTAGACTTTAAACTTGGCACAAGAATCGCTAATAAAAACCCAATTTTTCCAGGACTTTTCCCTCAAAGTGGACTTCGTTTTTACAACTGCCCTCCCACCCCCACACCCACTCCCATCTACGCACACTTTCACGCCCCCATTTAACTTTCAAATGCAGTTTTTGGCGCGGCCTGTATGTGTGTGTGTGGTGTGCGTGGGTGCGCTTGTGTGCTTGGGCATGTAAAATGTTTGTCAAATATCACGTATACGACATGTGCTTCCGGCGAAGAGCGCACGAACACCCTCGAATAGCCGTGCAACCGACCGGTTCGAGTCGCTTGAAGAGCAAAAGGGGGCGGCGTGAAGTCGAACCCATTCATTGCCAGGGCAAAGCTAATTAAATATTAAACCAGGTCAGAGAGTGTAAACGTTATAATGCGAAAAGCCATATTAGCCAATTGCCAAATGCCAGGCACTCAATGCTAACAAAATATTTCAACGCTCGCACACCCAGAGAAATGCACTCAAGGCGAGTGGCAGAATGGCAAGAGGATACTTCGGATTGGGGATATGCAAATTTTCTTTTGCCAACAACTGTATGTTTATTCATTTGTCTAATTGTGTTGTTCTTGCCGCTGCCGACAGGGGCTCTTGGCGGGCTTTGTGGGTCCTGGTGTGTGGCTTGTCAGGACTTGAACTTATAAATGGGAACGACAACGACAGAAGTAGCAACAGCAACGACAGCAGGAGCAGCAGCACTAGCAGCAGCAGCAGCAGCCTCGGCAAGGACAAGGCTTGGCCTGGCCAAAGTCGGTGCTTGCATGCAGTCATGCAATCCTACTCGAATGGGAAGAGAAAGCTAAAACTAAAACTAAACAAGAACGCACGCCAGGACCTCCTCCCACACTCTTTTGCTGCTAACTGGAATTGTCAACACTGGTTTGTGGACACAAACAAAATAATATTTAACAAAGCAAAACTGTCTTTGAGGGCTTATTTATTTATTTATTTATTTATATATAAAAGTTAAATTAGGATTGTGCGCTCAAGGATTGCTGATAAAATGCAGAGGAAAAATGAAAACAATTTAAATTGTGTTAATTTTATTTCTAAATATATAGAAATAAATACGAAAAAGCATTATAAAAATGCTAACATATTCTTTAAATAAAATATTTTGCTTTTAAATAATTATATTATAAATATAATTATATAAAATTATAAATAATAAACAAATATATTGATATTAATACTAATTTAATCATTTTTCTTTTGCCTAAATAAGGTTGACATTTTCCCTATGATCCCCACTGTACTAGTCTCATGTCGCTGAGCCTGTGCCATTGTCATTTCCTGCTGTTTTCATGCCACTTTCATGGACAACTCAGACAGACTGGCACAATGTGAGAGTCGTAGGAGTGCCAAGCTCGAAAGGCAACCGAACTGGGCTGTCCCCGGCCATATCTAAATAGGGACTCCCCGGCAGATCTAGCACGCAACCGCAAAGGACACAGTTCCACTTCAATTTCGAGAGCATTATTAAATTGCGGATATATTGTTTGGTTATTTTTTCTGGGGGACCATGGCCACGGTAAAGCATAATTGAATTTCTTTTTTAGCCCAGGCTTTTGTTGGCAATCCGCCCACACAAATCTGGTTGCGCCTACCAAAGACAATAAATCAACGCCAATTATAGCCACTTTTTGGCCGGCTTTCTGCGGTTCTCCGCCAAGGCAAGCGATGACAACACATAAACATAAAGCTTTCAACACTTTTCAATCCCAAAAATCAGGCCACAGAGCCTGTGAATGGGAAAATAATGAACACGCCACCGAATCTCGTGAGGAATATTACGGCGGATATCCGATCAAAGCTGCCAAATGGAAATGCATTTGCATTGTGATTAGCCGAGAGATATCGGTTGTGTGCAATGTTGACAAGAGCCTTGTGGGGATTCGGAGATAATGAACGGATGTTTGTCCTCCAGTGGATAGGCTCACAGACACGCCAACACACACACACACACACACCATAGGCCATGGCATGCAATTCGATATGGGATAAGTATTATAATTGCTATAACCTTAGATTGCTTTTAGTTATGACACAAAATGTTTTGAAACAAACATTAAAGATAAATGGGGAATTAAATGTTTAATGGGTTGGGGGAGGCAGAGACATTTTAATGCATAAACTAATGGGATATGAATTACAGATTTTATTGAGGTTTAAATGTTACAAGTAAAATTTGACAGCAACCAGGGACTTCAATTGGGTAATTTTACAAGAGTTCTGAGGTTTATTGTATTGTAAATTAATTTTATTTAAATGTATTATTATGAAAAATATTCCAGGGCTTTAATATTTATTATTCTTCATATTTAAAGAGTTGGAAATTAAATGTTTAATAATAATTTCTCACACATTTTAGCTCAATTTATTTTCTAAGCCTAAAGGCTATAAGCAAAATACAACTTCTTTAAATATTTAAATCAAAAATGTATAAATTTTCAAACATTTTCACAATTTTCCATCTCTTTCTTCTATCTCCCCACACGTATGATGCATTATCTTTATAAAACTGACAGCGTGACGCATAATTAAAGCTGGTAATTGTGCCAAAAGATATATTCTACCAATTTGCCAAGAGATGTGCGATATGAAGAGAAGTTGGCCCACAGCCAATAGAAATACAAATGGCCTATCAGCGAGTTATGAAGGAAGTCATTATTTTGTTATAAGTGCAGTTGTGCAGTTGTGAAGAGCCTGTCTGGGGGAGCTGCATAAAATTAGTTGCAACTTTGACATCACTCACGCTTTGAGCTCAAGTAGAAGCGAGTGCTTGGGGAAATCAAGCTAAAAGCTAAAAGTGTTAATGAAAATCCCTTCCTTTCTCCCTTCTTTTTTGCAGTTAGTTTTCGGTTGTTAATGGATAAGCGTGCCATAATTTAGGAGGGGGGATTTTCCAGCTGGCAAACCACTTTGCTATGCCATCCAGAGGAGCTACCAGAGATAAGCCCGAGCAACAATAACAAACGACTCCCCAGAGCCACGAGCCGGAACCACGAGGAGCATATGGCTCTTGGCTCTCAGTTTGCAATAATTTTTTTTTTAGTTAAACACAAGAGGGAAAAGCAATTTTGGCAAAGCATTTTTAGCTATCTTAAATCAACAAAGGAGCATGAGTCCTGTGAACCACCGAGCCATTATTAGTCAGCTGCTGATGCTCTAATCGCACTTCCGACACGCGACACGTAATTGCTGGCACCTGGATATCGTTAGGGGGTACAAAGAGCTACTTGAATTGATGGGAAATGTCTGTATTCTTGTGATTTTTCTAGAGTAAGGAGTGCAGATTAGATGATTGCTTAGATTGCTATTATGTGCTAGTCTTATGAAGGGCTTGAAAATATATATAAAATAATTGTGGGGTCAATTATTAAGTCAGCTTGCAACTTCAAGTGCTCTCACAAACATATATTCCGGCCACTCAAAGTCGGCCAAATGATAAACTTAACTTTGCCAAGAGCTGTATACATTTCAAGTAGTCAATCGGTCACTTAGACTCAGATTCAGCTTCAGATTCAGTCAAGCATTAGCAGGCAATCATCTCAAAATAGACTCTCACATGTGGAACACGGAAGGATTCCAAAGGAAGGATTGCCGGAAGCTTGTTACTGCCAATCTACAGCACAATCTGGGCCAAGGCATTCATTGGTATTCATTAATTTGGCAGCAGTTAGGAGTCACTAAAATTGCAATATTGCACAGAAAATTCAGAGACTTGTATGCAAAAAAGTTTTTACTGCGTTTCCGGCAAAACTATTTCAGCAACTCCCTCGTCCAGAAAATGCAGTTAGTTTTGGCAATGGCCAAACAAGAAACCGACTTCATTGTTGGCCACCACCAACAAAAAGCGTGGCAAGGAAACTGCCAAAATAGTTGCAACTACTTCAAATGGGTGGGGCTTCTGGGCGGGAGTAGAAGGCATTCCCAGGACCTTCTGATGGGGCGGAGTTTAGTTTGAAAAAATTTCGTATTCAACTGTGCGAAATGCTCAACAATAAAACGCCATTGAACGCCGACCCGCTGGCGGCGACTCCTCCAGACCCCGCGAATAGAAAATTTATATAGACCCCTACTATACATATATATATATATATCCCATATATATATGGCCACCCGCTAGTCTTGATGGCCCCCGGAACTTCCGGTTCGCCGATATGCGCCAACTTTTAGACAATCATTCTGGCTGGATGGCTGACTGGCTGGCAGTGCCCTTTCTCGGCCCAAAGCTTAGCTAGTTTTTCGGCCAAGCCATAAATATCTTCAGATATGGGGAACTTATCCTGCACTGCGTGGGTGTATGAGCCGCAGAACTTGACGGGACCACAATTTTTTTGCTTGAATTGATTTAATTTATCAGCTGACTTAATTTATTTCCGCCCAGCAAAACGAAGATAAAATACAAGCAATTCCCGGCCAAATCGAAGCAAGTTAAATTGGCTCAGAGAATATAATTGCTTGCCAGTGGCATAATTTGTCGGCTTGTCGGATTTGATTTCGATTAAATTGGTTTCTTAATTTAATGGTTTGCCCTAAAAAAAAATAGTTTTTAGAGTATATTTTGGGTTAATTTAGAATAAGAAATTAGAGCTTTAAATTATTATTTAAATTATTTATTATATCCTTTTGTTATTCCTGATTTTTTCGTGAAGGAAGTAAATTTATTGGGCTTGAGTTTTGAAACCTTTAATTCATATTTTATTTTTAAAATCTTCTAATCACTTTTATTGTGGTTTAAGAATAATAGTTGCTTTACCTTCTAGTAAGATATAAAAAATAGAAAATAATAAATAAAATATAGTAAAATCTCTTTGAGAAAACATAATTTATATAAAGTATTTTCAACAGAAAAAATGTTGAACGATTATTGTCGTGTTTTTCCCTTCTTTTTAATATCACAAATATATATTTATGTTAATCTTTTGCCTTGCAAACTACAAGTTTTCCGTTCACACTCAAAAACCAATTACATATTTTTATATTTGCTTTTCTCAAACTTAAGTCGCTTCTGCGAAAAATCAACTATAAAACTAACTTTTTGTTTTTTGGTACAACATTTGTTTTTGCTTGGCTTACTTTTATGTTCACAATGAACATGAACATCTACAAGAACAATAAAAATAGACCAAATAATACAACAATTTCAGTAAAAACAAAAGGAAAAGCAAAGGCGAGCGAGAAAACAATACCAACAACAAAGGCAATGGCAATGGCAATAAAAAGAAACATTCAACTCTCGCAACTCATACAACTTGTCGGGCTAAAGGACCAAATTGGGGGGTGAAAAAAAATTCCATTCCGAAAAGTATGCAATATTTTTTTGTGGGGAAATCGCCTCCCGCAGCCGCTTGGTGGCACTGTTGGTCCTTCAACTTTTTGGAGCTCGTTGCCGTTGCTGACTTGGCAGGCCCGACACAGTAATTAATGCTTGTAAGTGCTCAGCGTGGGTTGGGCTGAACATAGATTGCCACATTTTCAACTTGGTCTTTAGAGTTGGTGCTCGGTAAGATCTGGGGTATATGAGATACTATCAAAATTTTTTAGAAAATGATGAGGAAGAACCTTTTTCTTCAAGAAAGAACGTAAATCTTTGAAAATGGATGTCAGATTTAGACTCCAAATGTGTGCTTTTAGTTTAAAATATCAAAAGAAATGGTAAATCAATTTTCTACAATTAAAGATAGTCTTTAACCTCTACAAACAACCTTTTCTAACCTTTATAAATTATTTGGGCAAGGTTCTTAATACCATTAAACATTTAAATATTTTAATTTTAAAATTCTTTAAGACTAAACTTTGCATTAGGTAATCTTAAGTCGTTTCTGCAGTTTTTGTCCTGTTCCTCATCTCTGAGCTGGACTCGGCTTGTTAATTGCATGTTGCCAACATACGTTTGCTTGTAACTGTGGATTTCTCCTCATTTCAGTCAGTGGGGAAAATTAAAAAAAAATTGTTACAAAAATCCTCGTCCTTGACAGCCAAGATATTTAACTTTTCTGAAATGGTAGGTACTTTTATTCCATCTCGTTCTCTCTTTTCTTTTTTGGGTATTTGTAACACATGGCGTATGCGTGTTACGGCTGAAGGCGCCAACTTTCGTACAAACTTTGCTCTTATCAGCTGGCGATAAAAATATAAAAGGAAAAAAAAAATCATCCGCAACATATACTCGATGTATGTATAAATGGGATGAATGTGTGCAAGTTTTATAGACACATCTGGCGGCGGTTGGCTATATAAATTTCAAGTTTGTTGTTGTTTCAAAGTTAAACGTTTCGTTTTTTTTTCCTAGCTGTTGCATATGTAGTCCCATGTTTTATGGCTTTAACCATGGGAAAAGGAATAGCCTTATTGTTGTTGTTGTTGTTGTTTGTTGACCATTAATGGTCGCCAAATGCTGGCAAATTGATGTTCATGCTGGGATTGTGGTGACTGCCAGGACATAGGGAAAAATGTTTATAGATACATCTTTAAATTTATTTAAATGGCTTAACATTTGGATGACTTTAAGTCGTCATTTTCTTGTCCCGAAAGTTATTTAGTTGTTAGAGTCAGCGCTCGTTTGACCAGCCTTAATTATTCAAACCGTGGACAGAGCGTTCAGCGATAGTCACGCCCGCCGCTCATTACTCACTTTGGGCCAAGACAATATCCATTCGATGGGGCCTGTAATTACCGGTGTCATTTGATAGCCCACCACGCCGCCTAACACCTTAAGTGATTAGGCAATTTTTATAGCCGAAAAACCGTTGAATCATTTTGCACCTCACAGCACAGCTGCGGTTGGCATTTCGTATTAGTTCGCGTGTCATGAACTTTGCGTTAAAGTATTTTTGTTTTATTTTAACCAAGGTTGAGAAGAGGTGCTTTGACCTTAAATAATGGGAGAGATAGAATTAAGGGAATACGAAAAGGGAAAGAAAAATGCTTTCTCTAAGAACAAATATAAAAAATTTAGCGATCATTGATGATTACTTAACTTACTAAACATAAAATGCAAAATAAGTTTTTATAAAATAGGAATATAAAAATAAAATAGTTTATACAAAATTTTTTTGCGCCTAATAATTAATATTTTTTTATATTTTTGTACAGCTTTTATCATCTTTTCACAGAATTAATATATTTATCTTAATCCCATTATCAAAAAGCCTTGACAAAGTCTTTTATTAAATGAACAAAACCCCTACATTTCACTTGCCATTTCCTTTTAGTATTAATAATTGTCACACTTAACTCTCAACACGTACAAAAGCTTTTGGATTCTGCGGATTTTATTTATAAAATTTCTATTTGCAGTTTCGTGTTGCATACAACGCGGCGTTCGCCTTCCCTTTTAGTCATTCGCCCACTTGCAAAAAACAACAGCAGCCACTTTTGTGTAGGCTCTTTGGGGCTCTATGTGTGTGTGGGGGGGCGAAAGGTGTGTGTTTATGTGTGAATGAAACTAGAGCGCACCTTGATGCTATTTTTAAACGCCACACAAAACAACAGGCACAAAACAGCAATTGTCGCTTAGTTGCGCGCTAAGTGCTTTGCCATCCAGCCAGCATCCCCCTCAGTCAAGTTCATTTCATTGTGCAGCAGGCTCAGGACCTTGTTGGCAGCACTTAAAAATAGTTGGCCAAATAGCGTCGAGGATTATATAAATAGATAATAGCAAGAATTTACTTTGGTCAACTAAATGGTGTCCTGCAGGGAAGAGGTAAAATTTGGTGTTATTTTAGGACGAGTTAGAGGATTTATGGAAGCTTATATTTATATTTTTAAATACTTTGAGATTTAGTTTTTAAATAAAAATGTTTAAAAATATATAAATTTATTCATTTTCATAATCTATTATATTTAAAGTTATCTAAAACAATTTTTAAATAAAATAAGAACATGAGAAGCATCAAATAATAATTTCTATTGAAAGATTTTCATATTTTTATAGGGATTTCTAAGTAAAATAAATAATTTATATACATATTTATGTATTCCCCTAAATTTCTACATTAAAATATCTAATTATATGCCTAGCTTCTTAGTTAAATATAAAAATATATAAACATATCATATTTAAGTCTCTATCTCCTTTCATATCTCTTCAGCTTTCAGAAGGACTCTCGTTAATGATAATGCCATCTACCACTTTTTTCCACTCCCAACCGATTTATAACTTAAATCGATGAGTTCCCAACAACTAGTCAAGCATAAGTTGACTTTTATAATCGGCGTGTGCATCTAAATGGAATTGGCATTTGGTTTATGGTTTATGGCCAGACTGCACGATATTCCTGTTGGTGCTTATCAATTGTTGCACACAAAACCCTTTGCTTTGTTTGTTTTTTTTGTGTTAAATGCTTCACAGGGATTAAATCGCCTGGAAATTTGAGCTAAATAATTGGATTTTTAACATTAAACCGGAATTTATTATTTAAAATATATAAAAAGTGAGTTTTTTTGTTAGTAATTGAATGAAAGTTATGGTTTTTGGGGTTGTACCATAATTTTAATATTATTTATGAACTTGACGTTTTTGGTTTTGTTTTTGGCATTCTTTGGCAGAGTTTATTGCATGGTTTTAATGTCTGTTATATATGTAAACGAATATATTTGTTAAATTTAATTTGAGAATTAATATTCAGACTTCTTTGACTAAAGTTATAATTATTTTTTCCTTTCCTTATGATTCCCCTAAAGTTTGAGTGTTTAAATCCTATTTTATCTTTTGATAAATAAGATTTTTTTAATATTCTTTAATTTTTCACTTAATTTATGAAATTTCCTTGGAATGTTTTATATAATTTGTTATCTAAAATATTCCGAACTTTACAGAGACGGTTCCTTGCAGTCTTATTAAGCCAATATTTATGTATGTTTTATTTCCCTTTCATGATGATCTCCAACATCTTTTTAGAGTGTACAAAGCATTATTTTATCTCTTGTTAATAAATCAGGATTGTTTGTTTTATATTTTGCATTTAATTTATGTACATAAAACAACTAAATTCCATATTAAATTATACTCCAAAATTGATTAAAATTCGAGTAAGAAACAACGCTGCCATTATTTTTCTTTTTTTTATTTCCTTGTGATCTTTATTTATTTCAAGTGTAAAAAAATCCCATTCACCCTCTTGATATGAAATATAATTTTTAATACAATCAATTTTAGTTATATTCTGGCACCTAGACGCAAACATAAAATTTCGAATGGGGGATGCGTGCATAATTTCCATAATAATTTCGCGAATAATAAACAGATTGTCGAGACTTCTGCGGTTTTTTTTTTTTGCCATTTTCCAGGTGAAAGTTTAGAAGTGTGTGCGTGTGTGTGTGTGTGCGTTGGCGTCAGCTCGTGTGTGCGTGCAAAAATGCGTTGATGTGTTTGTGCGCGGCTTTGGCGCCTAGTCAAATAAATCGCATGCGATTAAAATTTTATACAAATTGCTTTAGAAGCGTGCGTTTGGCTTTCTACCTTTCTATGTTCTAGTCTTGAGCTTTGTTGTTTTTTCCTTTTGTTTTCTTTCGGCTTGTTTTTTTTTTTTTTTCTTTATGGGGCATGGCGTCAGTTAAATGAGTTGTTGTTTATAGTTCTCGAGGATGTGTGTTTGTGTGTGTGTCTGAATGCGAAAAATTTGCATTTGTAACGTTACGTTTTTGTTTACTTTGTAGGTTAGTTTGTTTGCAGTATACATATACACACACATATGCAGACATATATATATATTTACCTTCGATGCCTTTTGATGGTGACGGCAGCGGCAGTGGCAGAGATGAACGGCAGGAGCGGCAGCAGGAGGAGCGGTTGGGGGAGCGGAGCAAAGGGAACAGGACTGGGTGACGGGTGGTATTAACCTCAAAGCATGCCAGCGCAAACACAGCTCCTCGTGAAGCACTTGACTCAGGGCTACTTTTCGTCCTTTTGGCGATATTATTATTTGCTGCCTGCCTTTGGCCCTTCCTTCCTTCCTTGCGTGTTTCGTTTTAATTTGTTAATGATTTCTCAGGGCCTTATTCATTTATTTTTTGCATTCTTGGGGCTCTCCTTCTCTCTCTCTCTGTCTCACTCAGTGGCTTTATGTTTCATTTTCTTATATTTTCGGCTGGCAGGGGGGGGGGGAAATTCTTCGTTTGGTTAGCGATTGTTGTTGCCGCTGTGGAAAATGCCAAGCAGCCTGCGAAAAAGCGAAGAAAAACTGTATCTTTTAGATCCGGGCATATCCTTTATCTCGGACACAGCGGCAGCGCTGCTAACAGCGACGCTAACTGCGGCAGCAGCTGTAGCTGGAAAATTTCCTCCAACTTGTTTGGCTGCCTTTTTCGGCTAACACAAAAGTTATCTTTTTTTTGGCCAACAACTTTTGTGACAATTATAATTCGGCAATTTTATATTTAATATATTTTATATTTTTTGTGCATGGCAGACAGAGCAGCAACAGTCGCTAGCATTAAAATTTAGGCACAAAAAAACTCGGGGAGCAGCCAAAACCGCGCAGCGTTTTCCCCCAAAAACTTTTCACACACTCACACACAATACAATAATTCCCAAGAAACCGTTCGACGCGCGCACGCCAGTGTCCTATACACAACTGATTACAGGACTGCGAAAATGGAAACGGAAAATGTTTGCCAGGAGCAGCAGCAGCACGGCTTCGGGTTTCCTTCCTTTCGGCTGGCTTCTGCTTCGGCTTTGTCGGAAAAAAATATCCCGCTATCGCTGTGGCTTCTGTTACCGAAATTCGACTAAGCACAGCTTTGGCCAAAGAAGACTTCGCAGGCTCCGCCGCCGCTCTCACCTCACGCATCCGGACGGAGAGAGAGTGCCGCCGGAGAGCGAACCAGCGGAGGACGACGGCAGCAGCTGGAGCCGCGAGTGGGTGCGCACACATGCTAGATTGTGCGGGTGGGCACGCTCCTCAGTGGTTACGGTGGAACCAATTTTCTGTAAGGGACTACATGGCGTATGAGTGATATTTCAAAGACTTTATTTGTGATATATTAAAAATACGGAGTGAGAAGACAAAAAAATATAATAAAAAAAATTTATGGAATAAATCATGATTTAAATTAAAATATGGCCAAAAAAGGACGCTAAAAACTTCGACTTTTGACTCAAAAAGTCTCATGTTCTCATGTTTCTTCACATCGTATTTTTTTTTTGCAATATATTTTCCCATCATACATAAATCCTAAATATTTATAACAAAATTCCTTTACTAGTAACTCTCTTCTTATTAATTTTATTTTTCCCTAATTTAAAACATAATTTTACTTTAAAAATTGCCAAAATCAACTTAATTGCCTTCACAATTGTCTGTCAAAAATATTGCCACACATTGCGCTCTCTTCCATCGCCCATGGTGGTCCTCGTTGTCGTCCTCGTCGTGGTCGTTTTCGTTGTCCTTTAACACACAGAGTCAAGCAGTCTGGCAGCCTTAACATTTCTGATTCCCAAATGACTCTGCTGTAACGCCGCTGTTATCCTGCAGGCAGGCTGAGAGCCAGGTCCTGTGAGCAATGACACCCATGAGTTTGGGATGAACACGATGCCACAGCCGCCACCTGCCACCCGATTCCAATCCTGCCGGAAACTGACGCCTTCGTTGCTGCTGCTGCTGTTTCGCATATGCTCGTGTGTTGGACATTTGCAGTGTTTTTCACCAACGAACGGACGTGAAAGGTTTTACAGCCCCAAATGACAAGTGCTTAGTGTTTTGCATGGGCATGGTGTGTGAGTGCACTGGGAAAAATAGTTGGGAATTATAAAAAATTCAACTATTTTTGGGTTGCGTGAATTAAGAGAATTTTCTACGTTAAATATCAGTTATTTAGTGTTATTTGTAATTTTTAAAAATATATATTTTAGGTGGTTTTTAAAATAATTTTTTAGAATATTCTGGGAAATTTATTAAATACATTTAAATATAAAAATAAATAAATAATTTAAAGGTGCAACTTTTAAGTTTGGTTTAGAAATCTAAAGGAAAACACAGGGTCAGTAGAAGCCTTGCCCCTAAAATTCCCAAGAACAAATTCAGCAAAGAACGTTTAGGAGAAGATTTATTAGGTTTCTTATCTGAAAGATAAAAAATTGACATTAATGTTGCTTTATGTAACTAAAATCTTCATCTAAAATTGTCCCTAAAAACTAATCTTTCATCATAGAGTTGCCACAAACATTACACAAATATTTTGTATATAAATTTTCTATTATTTTTCTAAGCGTGAATTTCAACTTCCTGGCTTTCTCATTTTCATTTTTCAAGTTCGCAAATGGCCAACTTGGCCCGCTGAGGAGGACAAGTGTTAGAAGCACTTGGCGCACGCTTGCGCGGCATTCAAATTTAGCGTATTAACTCATTAAATGTTCAAAAGCTCATTGCCTGCGAAATGTGCACACATTCTTGTATGCTATGTAGTGTGTGTTAAGGGTGTAAAATATGCACAAGTGTCGTCGTTGTTGTTGCCGTTGTTGCCCCGACACTTTAGGGGTTCCTGGCAAAAGACACTTTTAATACCGCTTAATGGGCCATCAGGCGTTGGGATTTCAGGGCAAAAGTTTCATATAAATATTATTTCTAATTCGTTGCCCAACTTGAATATTTTTAATTAAATTTCAAATTACTTTTGACTTGCTTCAGAGCTCTCAACGAGGCGTAAATTACAGAGTCCTGGAAAAGAGGGGGAGGATGTCTACCCGTTGGGACCTTGGCGACACTCATTACTGGCCCTTTTTTCATATGCAGCTCTTTATGCAATTTAAATTAATTTCTGTAATTATCTTAGTGGCTTAAATGGCTTTATTTCAACACCCTCAAGCACACACACACACACGGAGGGACGTACGCCGAGTGACCGCTGCCAACTGTTGGCGTTACGCATACGCCACGTTGCATGCGTCTTGAATATTTTATAGCGGAAATCTGGGGCCCGGCAAAAATGACAGCTGCGTGTTGAAAATAATTAAGGCGCAATTATAACGACCCTGACCACGAACCACTACCACTCAGCACCACCGCCACCAGCCACCTACTTGGCGCCTTTCCATTGCAATGTGTTGCATGCAACGCCAGACACTGCGGCGGCATCACCCGCCATGACGAAAGCAACTCACGGCCATCGAGCTTGTGCGATTTCTCGAGGACCCCCACACCACAGCCGCTGGTCATAGAAACACGACTACGGAATGTCGGTCACTTTTACACTTGAACATATCTTAAGAACGTTAAACTAATTGAGCTGTAAGCTTAAAAATGTAGGAAAACTTAGGAAAATAATAATAAATTAATAAACACCCCCCGTAAAATAATAAATTTACTCCCCTTAAAGGAAATATATAACCTTGTTTGGTTGCAGGAAACACGATTTACTCAATTGGTTTAAACAGCAACAGGCAATCACCATTGACATTCCATAAAATAAATACAATTTACAAAATACAATAAATAACTAGTACAAAATTATGTTCATATGCTGATTATAATTGTTGACCATTTTGTGTTTTGAGACATGAATGACACGAAATGCATTGAGAAGGCACGGCTTGAGCCCTTCTCCAATCTGAATGGGAGTAAAATTGAACAGTCGACAGAGTTTAGTCTGCATTGGCATCGATAAGGGCAGGCACTTCGTTTATATCAAAGGTGGCTTCAGCGGCATCGCCAATCGCTTGTGGAACAGTCTGAATGGTCTGCTCTTGAGTCTTCTTGACACTGGGTCCATCGCCAGCTGCTTCTAGTTCTACATTCGACTCCGTGACTTCGGGTTCCTGATCCCCGTTTAGTTCCCCATTCGGTGATGAAGAGGAGGCGGCGGCTGCAGCTGCCGCTGCCTTAGCCTTTGATTTCTTCTCCTTTTTCAGCCGGTTCTTCTTGGCATTGTTTGCCTGCCTCTGCTCCTCGGCGGCGGCGGCGGCCCTGTTTCTCTCCTCGGTGGCTGCTTTCGATTCGGTGGTTGTGAGCAGTTTCATTTGGCTTTGGAGGTTGGCCAGCGTCTGCTTGAGTTCTGCGCAATTCCGTGTCATCATCTCCATCTTGGCCGTATCCGCACTGGCTGGCTTCACGACCACCGGCTCTGGTTCGGGCGGCAACTGCGGCAGAGCTGGGATTTCTATCTCATTATCCCTGAGGACCTTGTGCAGGGCAGTGCGCTCCTGCTGGAGGGCACGGAGTAGTTTCTGCAGCTGCTGAATCTGTTTTTGTAGACGATCCGTGTGCTGGGTTTGCAATTGCTTCTCAGTGGCCAGGTCGATGACCATGGCATTGGCCTTTTCGTACTTCTGACGCCAACCCAGTGCCTCCTTTTCGATTTTCTTAGTGTGCTTTGACATCTTCTCCAGCTCCTGCTTGTAGCTGCCGAAGACCTCGTTGGATTTCTGCAGAGACTGCTGGAAGTCATCGTACTTGGCCGTGTATATGTTAAGCTGCTCCTTGAGCTGGTGTTCCCGGTCCGTGAGATCTTTGATGGCTCGCTGCGCCTGCAGCAGTTTCTCCAAGCCAATTTGGTTTTCCCTTAAAAAAAAAGAGTTTTATGAGTTGCAGAATTCTCTCTTCGTTTTGGGTTACTCACTTTTTCAGTATCTCCTTCTCCATGGCCGCCTCCACCTGGGCCTTGCTGAGCTTGGCCTGGTGCAGCTGCGACTCGAGCTGCACCTGTTCGTTGAGCTTCTCCAGATGCTGTTCTCGCGTCTGATACTGTTCGGCCAGCAGCTTTAACCTAAAACGGGAGGAGGCCAGATGGTTACCGCAGATCGCAAAGCAGAGAGTGTGTGTGTCTATATATGCAGTGTCTATATTTAGACGGAGCAGCAGTGGGGCGTGCGGCGGCGACGGCGGCATGCGCCATGAGGTTGCCTCTTACTTTTTGGTCATCTCGATGTTGTAATCGCGCAACTTCATGTTCTCCTCGTTGTTCTTGGCCAGTGACTTCTGGACCTCGGTTAGCGAGGACTGGAACTTGGTCTGGCTCTCCTTGCGGCGCTCCTCCTCGACCTTGATCTGGAGCAGGCTCTCGTTCTTCACCGACTTGATGATGCGCTGCTGTTCGCGGCACACCTCCTGCAGCTTGTCACGCATGAGGACGCTCTTGTTGAGGTCCCGCTGCATCTGCTCCTTCTCCCGCTGCTGGCTCTCCATCTGGCGCTGCAGCACGCGAAGGTCGGATGTCAGCCGGCCCACGTTCTTCTCGCTGTCCACATGTCGCTGCAGCAGAAACTTCACCTTGTCCTCGGTGGAGGGGCATTCCTCGAGGGACTTGAGCACCTGGGGGAGACGGGGCAAAACCATAACCATAAGAAACCGATCTATTTATATCCGTTTCCATTGCAACGCCGGTTGCTTTGGGTTTGGTTCATTTTCCTCGATTTATACTTGAACCGAAACTAACCAGCTCCTCAAGCTTCTGGTCGCGCTGCTTCTCCTCGCGAGCCACCTTCTTGGCTTTGCTTAGTTTCTCCATTTTCGTTGAAAGTCGGTGCTATATATAATTATCCCTTTGAATTTTGACTATATTTGTTGTGTTCAGTGTTGACTAACGTCACAGGACACGAGATGCCACTATATAAATTTTTTTCAGGAAATATTTATACTATTTGAGTATGTCAAAAATACCATTAAAAGACATTTATGTATATTTTACTTTCTCTTCTTTATGTCACTATATTAATTATTCAGGTAATTACTAATAATGGTATTTTATAAAAAAAACGTTACTCTAATAGAATTAAGTCAATACAACTAATACATTTTATATTCCTATTTTTTCTTCAAAATTTAATTGTTTGCGCAAGGTTGCCACCTGCTAAATCGACCATTTTCACGCTAGTACAAAAATATTCCGCCAGAGGCTGGCTCCAAAGCATTCCTGCGTTTACAGTTATTCCCGGTTAAAAAAAGTTTGCGCTTAAAATTTAAGCATTTTCTATTTTTTATTGATCTCTCGGTAATTACGGCCTTAAAAGCACTCAAAATGACTGACAAAGAAGTTGAGTACATTGACTATCTGACGGAGACGGGCATTTTGCCCAAGCTGCTGGATATATTGAAACAACTGGCCGCAATGGATCCGCCGCCCGCAGATCCGCTGATGCACATTCTGCACGCGCTGGGATGTCCATTGATTCCTCAGGTGTGCTATAGGCTATTTCCTTGGGAAAACTATATATGTTAATAAGCAATAATAATATTAACATCCCCCTTGTTCTCAGGCCCAAATGAAGGCTTTGGAGCGCAAGGTGTCGCGCGCCCACGACGAACTGCGTCATTTGCGTCGCCTGCTCATTGATTTGGATGGCGAAGATGAGCTCTACGACAGCTCTAGCGATGACGATGAATATGTGGGCGCTGTAGAGGCTCCCCAAAATGATTACTACGAGGAATACGCCGATGAGGCCGCTGCGCAGGCCCAAGACGATGTTTCAGCAGCTGGTTCTGCCCAGGATGAGGAGGAGATTACCAATAGTTAAATTATGCATCCCAGATTACAAAACCTACAGCATATTCGATATCACAAAAACCGTTGAGCCAGATTTATGTTCTGCAAGCATATTTCTAGCAACTGTACATATGTAGGTTGGGTTTTTCTTCTTAAATTTTGTTTTATTTACAAGAAAGCATAGTTTAATCTTATGTTGAATGCATTATTAATAAGCGCCAACGCAGTGAACTTGGCACATTAGCTTATAAAGTAACTACACATGAAATGTAGACTTATGTTTTCAAAAAACCTTAAAAAACGTATGAAATGTAACGAATATGTAAAATAAAGTCGAAATAATGTTTGAAAAATACCTTATTCGAGTTTATATTACTTTGAAATTAAAGTTTTGGTTCCTTAACCCGTAAGAATTCAAATAGAAATAGCCAGAAAATTATAAACAAGGCGAGCTGAAGGCCTCCTTGTAGGGTAAATACAAAAATATTGATACGGGACGAAAACGAAATACTATCATCGAACTTTCCTCTTGATATCCACCCATAATCCTCCTGCTACGTCCCACCATTCATGTTTTCCAATTGATTGAAACATGGGCTCAGCATTTTCAATGCCTGCATTTCCCGTTTCTCGCCCCATTTCGAGTTGATTGCCATTAAACACATATCGCAACCTGTGGGAAATCAATAACTAATATATGGTGTATATGTGCGCGCTGGCCATATCTAGGGCCCCAGCGAAACAACAATTCAATTAACTCCAACAAGCTGCTGCAGTTTGCCTGTAAAATGGAGGAAATTTCATTTGCCAGCAAATCCTTCTGCTGCTGCCATATGCCCACAGCTTCTGTGCTGCGGGGGAAGAGGCCAGGCGCGGGTCAGGGACTAAGCTAATTCATCATTATCGAGAGTTGTGGATGAGCTGCAGCTAATTAAGTCATGCCCCCGGGCCAAATGCTGTCTATCAATTTTTGTTTTGAGTTGAACTGCAATTTAGCAAAAATATAAAAAAAAAAAAATATATATAATCAGCATAATTTATATATTTATTGGAGAGCTTTCTGTAGAGGCAGAAGCTTGGTGTGTAATTAGGTTTAGTGGTTAATATTGATAACTAGGTTAAATTTGATTAAATGGAAATATTCCCCTTTCTTTTTGCGTTGAAATGTAGAAATTAAAGAAAAGAGATTACTATTATTTAAATAAAAAAGTAAATACGGATTTTTTAGGCATAAAAATTGAAGTAAATGTATTTAATAAACACAAACTTGGCTTATTAGGTAGAAATATAAGTCATCCATATAAAAGTACCTACAGAAATTATATCTAATAGGCAGAAAATCAAAAAATAACATTGCAAATTGTTTCCAATTTATTCCTAAAAACTTGAACCTTCCTCCATTATGCATATTGAATTACAATTCTATACCTTTGACTATACAATATCATAACAACCTCGATTTAAGCCCTTTATCATTTTAATCATTTTAATTCCTTAGTAAAAACAAGATTTCACATTTTGCCAGACTCATATTTTCTCATGTAATTGAATAAAAACTGCATGCCAAAGCCAATAACCCCAATTTTTATTATTTTTTTTTCTGCAGACAGAAGGCATATTTAATTCATTTTAGCTTGTGATAAATTTTACACGTTGCAGTCCAAGTGAGGCTCCGGAAAATGTTGCCATCGAAATGATTTACACAATATATATTTGTCACAGTGCGATAAATCCATCTAATCCTCCGGCAGGACCTCCGACATCTGCATGTCCGGCTTGACAAATAAACTGCAGCAGAGCTTACATAAATATTTTGTGCCAAAAAGAAAACATATTTTGCCACATAAAATAAACATGAAGCTTCGGGAGGGGACGGGGACTCAGCGGGATGCAAGTAAGGGCGTGGCAGTTGGGCAGCAGCTGCTTTTAATTGCTTTTTGCTGGTTTTTCGAACGGTTTTGTAACTTTTTAGTTGACATTGAATAATCGCTGCGGAAATTGTCGCTTAACGGGAAATTGTGGTAACAGCGACCAGTGGACTGACTCAACTTGATAATTGATTGGAGCTCTTTAAAATAGTTGCCTTTTTTTTTTGTTATGTCCTGACCACTGCCGCAGGCTATGCCGATTTTTTTTTTTTTTGTTACCCATTTAATCTCGGGACGCGTGTCGACTGCAAAGTGGCCCTGACTCGTATTTTTTTGTTTGGCCAAAATCTGCTTTTGCATGTCAGTAGTTCGCCGGAACGTACAACTTTGACCACGTAAAATACGAGACCCTTCGGGGCACAGGCCACCGCAGGCCAAACTGGCGGAAAAACAAACCGGAGACGCAGGAAAATGAAGTGCAGTCAGCAAGCGGTCTGCCCCGGACTGCAGGCGGTGATCCTTGGAAATTTCGGGAAAGGATAAAAACGAATGAGGGAATGAACTATGATTAGCTGCGATTAGATATAGAGGAAAGGATCGTATATGCTCAATATTATTTTGATATATCCAATTTTTAAGCATAGAAATTTATTGTATTTGTAGTTATTTTATAAAAATTATAAAATATATCCAAAAATTTAATTTAAATTCGTTTTTTCGTATCTTTTCAGATTATAATGTCTCAATAAATCAAACAGAATATCAATAAACTGGGTTTATACATCGACTTTCGCTTGAAATACCTATACAGTATCGATAAATTGATATTTTCAGATTTTTCAAGGTATTATTCAAATAATCTTATCGGAAATTAATGGTCCAGTTACTTTTATTTGTTGTGGTAGAAATATTAATATTTATTAATGGCTTTTCTCTTTGATATTTCAGTCGGGGGGAATGCATTTACAATCGGACTGAAAGGATACCAAGCGATGCCCCATGGCCACCGTCTCACGTACAGGCAAAGTGCACCAAAAATGAATGAATTTTCCCAGTCAAAAATGGTGGGAAATGGGGAAAATGGAAAAGGGTGGCCGGCAACGAGTCTGTGCCGCTTCAATTTCATGTCGAGTAAATTTTAATTTACTGCTCTTTTGTGACCGCATGCGAGCCAACGAAACTTTGGGCTCCTTTTTTTGCTAGATTTTTTGTTTGTTTTCGGTTTCGACCTGACTCTGTGTGAGTTTATTTGTTTGGCTTGCTAGTCAAATGATATATCCGGCTGGTCCCGGTTCATTCGGCCCCAGGGCAAGTGTGGGAATTTTTAAAGCCAGCGTGCACCACCGAGCTGCCATTAGTTTTAATGACCGCAAAAGGCAACCCACAAAATAAAAATAAAATAAAAAAACGGGGAAAAATGCTTAAAAACAAAACAGAGAGCGAAAAATAAAAACTCAGCCATTGCTGCTGGCAGGCTAATTGAAGTCCGTCTGAGCGGGATGAGCGGGGGTGGGCGTGGCAAATCTCAAAACTATGCTTCATTAGCCAAGCTGCAAACTCCATTTGCCTAATAGGGCACAGCCCACGCACAAAATAAAGAAATTTCAGCCATAAAACGTGCCAAGCTTAAGGAATGAGCCCGCAACCCTCGCAAAATAATGTGTTTATATATAAATATTTCGGCTGCAATTGAAAATTCCAAACACAACAATTAAAAAGCAATTAACTATGCAAATTTTCACCATGTTAATGAGCCGGAAAGCCGGGGCGTTGCTAGCATATATACATATATACATCCTTATATCCTAAGCATTTTTCTGGGTTTCCTTTTTTTTTGGGGGGGGAAGTTAAGGCCAGGCAGCAGCTCCAGCATCTGACCCAAATACATCAATGTCTGCAAAATGTTTTGGCCAAATGCTTAACACACACAGAAACAGAGAGAAATTTTGGTCGTTTATTTGTATTTAGTAAAATACGTATAATCCATAAAGCTGTGAAATATAGTAAATATATAAAAATATTTCTTTTTAAATCAAATTTTGTAAGAAACTATTTCGATTTATCAATATTTAACGATAAATTCGATATGTAAATCATATAAGTAAGTGCGATAAATAAATTTGCTATATCGATAATATATCAAGCGAATTTAATTTAAGAAAGTATATTAAAAATTACAATAATATTGACATTTTTACAAAAATTTTATCTTTGCTTTAAAATATTCGACGATTATGATATTTACGATATGTAATTTAAAGCGATATCTTTATCTATTATCAGAATTTTCAGCTATTTTACCTCTTACCTAAAATATTTCTTAAAAATATCAACTATTTTTTAATAACAAAAAGAAATATTGTTAGTTAAACATTTCCCTCAGTGCCCCCACGTACCAAAACATTTTATCATTTGCTATCATTTTTCATGCCACCAACAAAAAAGAAAGGGTTAAACAATTTTTATATGTCAACAAGAATAATTTCTGTCACTAACACGAATACGAAGCCAGGCAACTTGGCTCCTCAAATTTCCAAGTAGCAAAAGCATGAAAAACGGGTGAAAGTCGGTCGAAAGGTGGGCGGCTGCTGGCTGAAAACAAAAGGCAGTCGCCGTATTAATAATGAAAACAGGACGAGAACAGAACAACGAAGGACGACTGACAGGCGAAACAAACTGGGACAAACAAGACAACAAAGTGCCACGAAATGTCACAAAAAAAAAGTGCTGCAAAAAGGAATCAACAAGCAGCTCGGAAATGAATATGTCCCCCACTCGCAGAGAGAGGTGTAAAATAGCGAAATACTCACTTCCCCTTAACTATTTGCTATGTGTCATAATACTTTACCATAAAGTGGCCAGAAATGTAAGCTTACACTTGGCACGGATGCCTTGGAGGGGCTTCCTTCCTTCCTTCCACTTTTCAGTCTATTTTTTTTTGGGGTGGTGGGGATTATGTAGGAGAAAAGAGTAAACATTTGAAACTATAAAGTATTCTCAATAAAACCATAATAATAATTACAGGAAATATCCTTTCTTTGTCTTAAAATCACCATCAACTCTATGCCCCTCAAGCCATTAATTGCAAACATAATTTGCACCACTTGAGATTTCTGTAAAAGCTATGGCTTTCCTCTTTAAAGTTTTTACAAATAAATAAGAACATTTGCTTACAAAGAAGCTGAAATCCCCACTTCACCCCCAATAAGTATAACAATGAAAGGCGGGGGAAATCCCCCCTTTTCAAGAAGCTCTTTCGCCCTTTTCTGCGAAATAAATATGCTGTGAGCTATAAAATTACAGCCAACGTTTTGCTTGCAACGTTTATCAAGGCATTTGCACTGCTGAGCATGCCAATGTCAGAACTAAACTACTTAGCGATGACCTTGACAGATGCTCGGCCACCCAACGCCCACAGACAGCCAAAGAACACGGTTAAAAAAAGGGAAAAACTTGAATTAAATAAAAAAAGAAAATATTTTTAGTTTGAAAAGAAGAGAGGTTTTGTTTTTTAAGACAATGTAAATGCTTTATTCTCTCTTCCCGATTTTCCCCCCAGAATATCTCCAATGTTAACCCATTTCTTATCACAATTCCTTTTCCATTTATATTCTCAGTGCATGGCTCATTTCCGCTCAAATCCCTCCTGCTCCTCCCCTGGTTTTGGTTGCGCGGCAACAGCTTGGTCCTTTGTCCAGGACCATTATTAATACCAATTAAATGAGCTTAGGTCTGGGCTCTGTGTGCCCAATCATTGAATGCTTATTACGCATACGCCGCATGGCCCTGCCAAGCTAGGATATTTATTGCGTAGCCATGACAAAGGCGAAACTTTTTAATTGAAAAAAGTGAGTGGAAATATTTGGCAGCTAGATAAGCCTTGGGGGGAGGGGCCTGGACCAGAACACAACCTCTAATTATTCGGGCAGGACGCTTCATTAGAAAACCGCGTTAAAGAAAATGGTCGCCTTTTCTACTTAGTCGCCACCGACGCCACCAACGCCGCCTGATGAATGACTTAATCACCCAGAAAAGCGCCACACAAATCAACGGGCCCAACAGGACACGGCTGTTGGCCCGCTGTCACAGAACTTTCCCCGGGGCCAAAACTCCGCTCAAAATTAATGGAGCAAATCAAACGAGCAAAAAGCAGACACCAGTTTGGCCGCAAAGTCCAGTTGAGTCCTGAAGACTGGAGACTGCAGACCGGAGAGAGAGCCGCCTGCCAGCGTTTAATAATGACAAGATTTGTGTGGGCTGCATACAAAATTAGCGGAAAGTCGCCTTCGTCCTTGCCACCACATCTCATCGCCTCGCAACGCAACGCATTGCCGTTTCCACAACTTTAAGTTCCGTGGCCAGGACTCATTTATTTTCCCCTGAACGAACATTTCATGGCTTGGCCTGTGTTCTCATTTTAACTACATTGTTTTCTTCTATACTCTCTCGAAGGTTGTTAGTTTGGTTGCATGATCGATTTAAGAGGATTTATTATATTCAAAAAGTATATTTAATTAATTATTTTCGAAGAGAAGAAACTATATTTTTATATTTTATCATATTTATTATGCATATTACTTGGAATTTACTAGAATGATTTATATTTATTTAATTTATGCATCATTTTCACATGGAATATAAAGAAGTTTTCATTAATAAAAATAAATAAATATTCTATAAGCTCCTTAAAAAGTTAAAACTATATTTCTCAATTTAAATATATTTAAAGTAAAGGGTTTGATAAATATTTTAAATAATTTTTATATATAAATAAAAATCTTTTAAATCTTTACCCTAAAATATCTTAGGGTATCTCTAGCTGCGATCTATATCCGCCTTCTTTGGGCCTTCTTTTAAATTAAACTCTGGCGAAATTGCAAAAATATTAACTTCCTGTGCAGCCAGCAAACAAACAACTACGAAGTTGAGTCATCAAGATTTTAAAACTTAATTTTTTGTGGCATACTTGCGGTGCCGCAGTTTTAATTTATGATGTTTTTTCTGGCTTTAATTAAGCTGGGGAAAACTTAAGTTTTCCAATGCACATGGAATTTTCGTTGAATTGGCATAAAATGTAATAATAATTTTGGGGTATTCAGGGGCAACGGGTCGGGGGTGGTGTCTGTGTAAAGGAAACAGCTGTTTCCGCAGACAACACCGGATGGGGGTTAGGCGGATTTGATGTTCCTGGCAGGGGGGAGGGGAAAATTTTTGGTAAAAGCCTTTGTGGCATTGCGCGAAGCGTGTGCCGCAATTTGCTATTCATTTGAATTTTCAGCTGGCTCCGAGAGCTCGCTTGGCTGCCTGTTTCCCGACGCCCCACGCCATAAAATGCAAGAGATTATGAAAAGTGCGCTTTTGGCCACTTCCTTGTGTAGCCACAAAAATATTTGGCTTTATATTTTCACATTCCCATTCCCGTTCCCTTTCCATTTTCCTTATTCTGTTGTTTTCTGTGCACTGCAACCATAATAATCATAATGCAAATACGTGGCTGCATTTCGGGGCACTCATTCGTAAAATTTCAATGTGCCACAGCATTCATTTCGGCGTGCAATCATTGTGGAAATTTAATCAAGTTCTTTTGGGAGTTTCATTTAAATTTTAGATTGTATTTTTACAGGCAGACATGCAGGTGTAGGAAATTGTTGTAAAAGGTTGGCTACAATTCGTTTCAGTTAGAGTTTAATGTAGGTAATTCTTTATTTACTTCTTTTTAATAATAAATACTAAGATTTAAAGCCAAAAAGTTGCTAAAGAATTTTAGAAATATTTTTCCCAGGTAAAAAGTTTCTTATAAACCATTGGCTTTGTAGAGATTTTCCTGTTACTCGTTAGCCTTTTGTTTATTTTTTTATATCTATGTTCATATTACGTATTTGCAATTTCCAAGGCAAAGATTTCTCCATTTCTCTTTTTATCCTTGTTTTATTTTTGCAACTCGGACATTCGTTTCATCCTATTACCAGTGCTTAGATAAAGCCAAAGGATTTCAGCCCCAAGAGCTCTTCTTCGGTATTTATGCATTGCCCGTTGCCAAGTGAAACCCAAAGCTGAAAACTATTACAATAATTTTTATATTTATTTATGAGCTGGCAGACTGAGAGTCCTAAGCTTCTTCCTGAGCCGTCGTTGTTGTCGCTTGTGCATTAGTTTTAAAAATACATTCCAGGAGAAGTAGTTTTTTAGCTTAGTAAGCATTGCTTGAGAGTGAGCTTGGTTGGTTGGGGGGCTTTAGTTTTTGTTTTGCTTCTGGAAATGCTGAATGCCAGTCACGTGGCTGTCATTGGATATCGAAAAACTACGTATTTCCCAATGGGAATTCCGGATGTCTAACGAGCGTGACAAATGCAAATGAAAGTAACAACGGCGTAGCCGAATTTCATCTGACCCAGTGGACACATGACACAACCGAGAGACCTGGCAAGCTTAAGTTGGCTTGGCAGACCGAGACTAAAAGCCAAAAATCTAATCAAGTGTTTTGATTGCATTTGTAATTGTTATGAATGCTGGTGCTAGGATTGTGGTGATTCTCATTGATAAACATTGTGAAGAAAATTTACTAGAATTCTCTGGCTTCAACTTAAAGTTGTAATCCTAAAAAAACAGACAAATTAGCAAACATGAAATTAGAATTTAAAACTCCCCTAGTCAGTGACTTTTTGTTTTGACTTCTATGAAAATTTTTGCAATTTTCCACATGCCAATTTTTTTCTGCTGGGCTGACTGTTGTCGTCGTCGTCCTGCGGCCCCTAAGGGGCCCGCTGCAGTTGCAAATGCTTGAAATTACATTTTTCGCATTAATAAAAATGAACTAAAAATAAAATAAAAAAAAGCCAGCCCCTCCTGTGCACGAAATATGCAAATGTGCCGCGTGCAGCGCACCAGATAAAACCGAGCAGGAGGAACACACTCACATGAGAGTCCTTTTTTTTTCGCTTTGCAGGACCGAGTTCTGGGTGTCAGCCATAATATGGAGCAGCTGTTGCCGGCAGTGCCAAAAGTCACAATAAATTTGTGCATTAGTTCTTTCAGCTTCTGCCCAATCCGGGATGCACTTGGGGTCTGTGGCCTCTAAAATGCTTTGAATATAAATATCTATATATTTATGTATATTATGTATGTATATAACTGCCAACGGCTGGCGGGGTTTTAAACAAATTCAGAAATTGTATTTGGCATAAATAAAGCTCAGTCTGGCTGGCTATTTAATGATGCGAAAATATTTATACAAAACTTGAAAGCGCCGCGAGATACACCCCAAAACTGTTAATAATGCCCAGTCAGAAATTGCCTTTGGTTATTTACTTTGCCTTTATATATTTGGCAACAATTAATTAGTTCTTCATGAAGCGTTGTGATGATTTCAAAAGCTCACCGTATTTATTATGAATATTTCAGCAGACAATTAGTTAGCAAAAGGATAAATCAGAAATCTAATTTGAGTTTTAGCAAGAAAGGAAGCTAACTTTGGTTGCAGATTGCAAATTTCATCAAATTTCATCAACCAAGCGGCTCTCTATCTCTCTCTCTGGATTTGCTCGCTCTCTCTCCCCTCGTCCACCACCCGTAGTTCAAATATGGCCGCCGCCGTAGTTCAAACTATGGCCGCCGCCGTAGTTCAAATATGGCCGCCGCCGTAGTTTAAACTATGGCCGCTTGGTGGCATTTCCGGTCTGACGACCCTTTCAAACCATATTTTGAAATACGTTTTAACACAGGAAGGAGTCATATTCGACTCCATAAACCTTGTACATGGTTGAACAGAATTAATGGGAGAATCGATCTAGCCAGGTTTTAAAATTATAAATAGCAAATTGGAAATTTGTAAAATCATATTTTGCACAAAAATAAACTAAATTAAATTCTGAAAGCATTAATGTGTTAGTTTTTTTACGCCATTTGAATGACCACTTATATAAATGCTACCCTTAAAGAATTAATTCGATACGCTAGCCATAGTTAAATGTTAAATTCCAGTTTATTTTCAAAGGTTAATAAGAAATATCACAGACTTAATATTCTTTTAGATATAAAAATTCAAATACAAATTTTTTCACCTACCAAAAAAATCACAATTAAATTTTTTCTTTATTACGAATTTAGAAAATATGTTTTCATAAAAAGCAACTCATTCGCTGTACCTCAGCTTCCATAGGGTGCCGTCATGGGGCAGGGGACTGTTTATTGTGGGCGATAGAAAGGTCCACAAGCCCCGCTTTCCCATTATATTCCTGCAGTTCTTCGTGGCACCCAGATCGTAGGTGCGATCGAGTATATGATAGTACGTTGTATTGAGGTAGACAACATGTATTTGAAATGCCAACATGAGGACAGCGGCCACCCAGGCAACTAGGGTAATGGTGAACAGTACCGTGTCCAAAAAGGTGGAGAAATTGATGAGTTGCAGAGTTGCCCCATGATTCCTTACTAACAACACAAAGGTACTGACGAGACACAGGCCAGTTCCCAGTGTCGCATAGAACGTGAACCAGAAGAAGTACCGATGATTATTGTGTCCGATGCAGCCGGCCGTGAAGATGCAGTGATGGTCCCGCTTCAAAATGCAACAATCACACAGCTTGCAATGCCAGGATCTGGGGGGCGTCAGCTTTTCACACAAATCACAATACTGCCACAGATGCTTCTCCTCCGTAGCTGGAAATTGCCTATCCTCGGGCAGACTATCCACCGAGGATTGGGCACGGTGGCAGGCCCACATGTTCCCCAGGATATTGTACATTATGAAGATGGCCAGCAACCAGTACAGCTTGCACACCATTTCGCTAAGCAGCTGTGGCGCCACATGCAGCATTTGCACCAAGAACAAAAGGACAGAGGTTGCCAGTCCCAAAACAACGGCCACAGGATGCGCTATCCTTACGAATTTTTTGGGATTACGGCCAGCGTAGTGATGAAGTGTGTCTATCAGAATACACATGGCTCAAAGTATTTATTAATTGTTTAATAGGAAATGTACGCCCTTGAATTTAGTTACTTTTTTTAAACAGAAATCTCTGGGGTGTCTATTGAATTTTTGAATGAATAACCAGAATGGAATCTAAAATTGCATTTTGGCTTAAGGAATCTTAGTTCTTCTTGTAACATGTTTTAATAATTATTTTGCTTATTTTAGATATATTCTGAAGGTGTTAAAGATAGAGGATGATTTAGTACCTTTAATTAAATTATATAACAATTGTATTTGCATTTCCTGTAAGATGCAGGAATTTCACATGCTGGGATTCTGAGAATTATTTGACCTTTCAAATTATCACACTTTGAAATGTTTTGCGGCAGAACAAATTGAATAATTAGTTCCAGTTTTATTTTTTGTATAAAAATAGAGACGCATTGAATGGATTTCTTCACAGCTTCACAGCAGCTTTAGCGCCAGTCTAGTATCCTTGACTCAAACTAATCGTCATGAAGTTCCTTGCTGGTATTGTCGCCGTTCTTTTCTTCGTGGGCTTGGTCCAGGGTCAGGGGGGTGAAAACACAAATGCTAATCAAATTTCTATTGGAAATTTAGGCGATCTTGGCAAGTGATTTAACAAATATATGTCCTAAATAAATGAAGTAAATACATACATAGTGTTTTGGGTGTTTTACTTTTGCCACCACAAGGACTCGAACTAAGTTCTTCCTTTTGGACCACAAGCTTACTTTATTTTATTGAGATATTTTAAGAAGGATCAAATATTCTGTTCTTAACATGAGAAAAGAAACAGAAGCAAGTTAATAGAGTTATAGGTATAAGCAGGGGGAGCTTTTCTTTAAATATGGCATCATTAATGTACTTTGTTTTAGTTTATTGTTTACAGTTTGCAAATAAAAACAAGGCCAAATTTTGTTTATATTTAGAAAAAAATCTAAGTTTGCAAACTAAAGTTTATATAACATCAATACTCAGTATACTCTTTTTGTCCTTTTTGTTATACATATCTCCTGTTTCAATCAAAGGTCAGCTGTTCGTGAAATTATAAATTATATAGTTATATATTATAGTTCATGTGAAATTGATTAGCTTCTCTTATGTAAGCCTCGCTTTATAAATCTCTACAATCCCAGGTTTCTTACTCATTTCAAAATCAAACTGGTAGCCATGAAGTTCCTTGCTGGTGTTGCCGCTGTCCTTTTCTTCGTGGGCTTGATCACGGCCGAGGACAGTTCTAGCGATAATGCCAATCAAATTGTAATTGGCAACATTAGCGCCTTGGGTTAAAAAATATATGTATATTCAGTAAACAAATGTTGTAAATATATGTATATGGTATGCAGTAAATAAATGCTATGAACAAGTGCAGTAAGACATAAATCTTTAGCCTTTTTCATATTTGGTATTGGGTCATTTTTTACATACAATTTAAGAGAACTTAAGTCGACGTGGAGAGTGGGAAACAAATGGAAACGCTTCATCTTAAAGGGTATACAATAGGAAAAACTACAATATGAGGATAACTAAAATTTGACAGAACTTAAATCGACATGGAGAGTGGGAAACCATTGAAAACACTTCTTCATAAAGGATAACTATGGTTCAGGATCCGTTTTCTTATGCCAACTTATATTTAAACCCCTTAAAAATATATTTATTCGATCTTGAAAGCAAAAACAAAAAAATAACCTAAATTCTATCAGGATCCTTTTCTTAGGCTGTGCCTTAATTTGAATTTTAACCCCACGAATCTGGGTTATACTTGTAAAATGCTTTAGCAATTATTAGGATCTATTTAATTAATTTTTCGATAAAAATATACTTGAATTTCCTATTTTTTTTCAGGAATTTCATATGCTCAGAATCAAAAAAAAAAAAAATAAATTGACCTTTTACTTTGATTGCATTATCATACTGTGAAATGTTTCGCATCAAAACAAATGTCAAAATTAGTTTCAGTTACGGTTTAACCATCCGTTTTTCTGTATAAATACAGACGAGTTTAGGGGGATTGCTCTAGAACATCTCTAGTTCATCGATTCAATAGCAAAGCCATGAAGTTCCTTGCTGGTCTTGTCGCCGTACTTTTCTTCGCGGGCTTGGCCCAAGTCCAGGCGGGTAATAACGAAAATAGTAATCAAATTCAAATAGGAAGTCTTACTGATCTTCCGACTGGAAAATAAATTCAGCAAAAGAATGTGGTTCAAAAGCACAGTACCCAATAAAACTGAATAATTTAAAAGAATTTTGGTTTCTTTGGTAAAATGTTGACGTAAATGGAAATTCAAATTCTACAGTTTTTCATTGAATCAAAATGTTTATGCGCTGATCCTGAAACACAACAAGTATTGATCTCCATAAATTTATTTTAGCATCAGCAGGCGGTTCCATTTAGCCAGTCATATACGAATTTTATAAACAAAATTGTTTGATTACCTGATCCAAATATAGTTCTATATTTAATATAGTCTCTTGAGTGTCTTTAATTATACAACCCAGTACGAAAAGGTTAATTTTAACGCCTATTATAAATATATAATTTAGTTAGCTCTGCTTTATTTGCCAATTATGGTTTAGGTTCTGCCAATAATTCGCTACACCTATTCGCTTTACTTATGCCAACCTAAAAGTACAGATTTTTCTAAATTGTAACTCATTTAGTTAAGTTAATTAAGTTTTTTCTAAAATATTAATGTACTTTTTTAATAAGGGAATTTAGATGTTGTATAAATACCCTTTGACCTAAGCACAAATAGGTTTATTGGAAAATTCGCAGGAAACAAATAGGAATTTTTAAGGCCACGTTAATTTAAAAGAATTATGTAACTATTTAAAAAATAATTTAATTAAATGAGACCAATCTATTTGTTATGGTAAGCTGCAATAACTCTTTAAAAAGCTGATCAACTTTAGGTTTATGAATATTCTTACTCGAGATGCACTTGGGGGTTCCATTTCTCTTGATTCTATTTTGCGCAAGCCTGACGGCCGGTGAGTTAAAATAATGAAAATCATTTCAATTATTTGTTTAATAAATACTTAATCCTTCAGGTTTGGTCCGAAGACCTCGCGGAATATGGTTTGGGTACGACAGAAAGCCGACAAAAAAACCGGCTTAAGAAAATAGAGGATGATTAAAATACTGCATTGCTAATGCTTGAACATTGAATTAATTATCACTCTGACTTTAAATATTCGGGATTCAGGAAATATTTATAACAAAACACAGAAATTGGAACAAACAAGTCAATAATCTTATCTTATATAAGATAGACATTTGTGTCCTTGGAAGCTGGTAAAATATTGATTGAAATTTCTTTCTGAATGGTGGAAAGGAACTAATTTGTAAGTCCTTCCAGGTAAAATTTGCCCCTTACAAGCAAGGATATTAATATCAAAAATATAATAAAAACCATAAACAGATAACAGTCGCAATGTTAAATCTACAGTTTTAAGTTAATGACGGAACTAGCTTGCATATATCCTATTCTACAGATTTACTTCCTTTTTATTGCGGAACAGGGAAAGGGTATATCTGGCTTTTTCTGTTTTCAGCAAACTTTTTATTGTTCTTTCAAGTAGCATTGTTGTTCCCATAGCTGCCACAGATAACTACGTGCTAAGAAATGTATAGCAAAACTACAGAAGCACTATATATATATACATATATATGTGTATATATTATAAGATAGGATATACTATATATGCTAGGGCAGAGAGAGAGAGAACGCTGGAGATTCGTGGCGAAGGCAGCCAGACAATGGCTGGCGCCCACGTCTCCATGGACGCATTCTAATAAAAAGCAAGAACAGAGAATGTCCTTCTCGTGTATGTTGCTGTTGCCTCGGAAGCCTCCACAGTTTCCTCATATTCCTGCCATACTTCCTTGTTCCCAGCCGCAGTGATGACCAATAGACAAATGGGGAAAGCAATAAATGTAGTTAACATGCATTTAAATATGGAATATATTTTATATATTTAAATATTTTGATTGATTAATGGAAAAATGGAAAATATGTTTACAAATAAATTAGGTTTAAGGATGATGTCAAGACAAATTCTTAAAGTGTCATTTTACTCGCTTTCAAAGTTTCACAACTCATGTGAACATTGAATACCAGCGATTGTCATGTTCTTTCTAATTAAATAAATATTTATTATTTATATTAAGCTTCAAGGATATACCACAAATAAATGCTCATCACTATCATCTAGCTGCAAGTTGTTTTTCCTGCCGCTGCTCTCCAGTTTTTAGGCTTTTTTGTGTTACTCGGGCAACATTTGAGTTATAAATGCCGCACTACTCGAATGAATCTCCTGGGCGTAATAGTTTTCAAATGGCTCTCCATATACGTCTGTCTCACGATATCCCATTCTCCCAGCATTATCCTTCGTTCCCTCTTCTCTCTCTCAGAGATTTTGTGTCTGTCTTTGTTGCAAAAGTATCGCACACAAGTGGCTCGCTGTCTTTGGCATCCTTGGGCAAAAAGCGCTTGCCAATGCAAAAATGTCCGAATGAATCCTGGGGGGTTTTGGGAGGAAGTGAGTAGAGCCGTTAGTTGGGCCACAAATTTGCCACTTTATGCCATTGGGGGGTGGCCATGGTCCCTGACAGACCCGTAAATAATTAAACCGCTCCTTATTTCCGATTTAATGTTAACCAAAAATGAGAAATGAAAGTTGATTGCAAAAGTAATTAATAAAGAGAATATTTCGATTCAGGAATAATTCAAGGTTAACACAACAAACTTCTGCAGGAAGTCGAATAAGTAAGTCGAAGTCGAGTAATATCCCGAATTTCCCCGAAAACTCAATTTAATATCGTTTACTGCTTGTCCATATATATTTTTGCTTAATTTACAAATTGCTTAGGCTTAGGGAAATTGCTTTCCGGCCAATCAATTGCCATTGATTATGTGCCCGGCTCTTATCGCAATAATGGCCACGTCAAGGCCTTGGAGCCACGGCAAATAAATCAATTTTTCTCGTTTCCGGTCAATTAGTGGCGTCTAATCGGTTTTGCCAAAGGTTGAGAAGTTAAACCAATCGCCGGGTGGGGAAAGTAAACACGCGGGAGGACAAAATATATTTAATTTACTTATTGATTTCTTAGGTATTTATTTGTAGAGCCTTTCAATCTGCTGGAATTTACACTTAAGGTTAATTTTTGTAGATAACCATTTCCCTTTTTGAAAACCATCATTATGATTTTTTTTTTGTGTAATTCTAATCGTTGCTGGTCTTGTCGGGTGTTGCAAAAATTAACTTTAAACCAATTAAATTAGATAAAATATACAATAAAAATCATAAAAAGATAACAATCGCCATACTAAATAATTTAAGTAAATATAAAACTATCTTCTTTTTAACTTATTCCTTGATTTCTTTGGTATTTATTAGTGGCCTCGACACCTGCTGGAAATTCCACTTGCCCGGCTACCTTCATTTTCTTGGCTGGCCATTTCCCCTTTGAAGACACTCGGGCGTATTAGCAATTTTAATGCTTCTGGCCTTATGGCACATATTAAATGCTAATTCGCATACGGCACACGATCCCAGATGGAACACCACCACCACTCCCCTTATCTTTTATTTTATTTAGATTTTTTTTTATGCTTTGACGGAGGACACGGTTACGCTACATGACATTTACAAGTTATTATTATGCAAAGGACACGCTGCGGAGTCCTTTGGCGTGTCCTCTCTATCCCATCTCTTTCCCCCCCTCTACCTTTTCATATGTTGCAAAATCTGCTGCGGCGTTGGGAAATTTGCATTTATTCATGGCATAAATAAAGGATCCGCAGCGTGGGAAGGATGGGGGGAGTCCCGAAAAAAGGGATATATTTAATCTGGTCACAGCACGAGTGTGTGGAGTTCAACGGAAATCATGACAGCATTTCGCGTGCTGATGTCAATGTGCTTTATTTATAATTTATCTGCTGGAAAGTGCATCGCATAGTGGAGTTGTTTAGTGCGGGGATAAAGCGAGTGGCACACACACACACCTGCCGGCGACAGCCGCAGGTGCAGCCACAAAAGTGACGCAAATTTTGTTTGCCCAGCGTCTCTATGGCTGTGCTCTGCCTCTGCTGCACATAACAATTACATGCATTTAAAATCTGGTTTTGGGTTTTGGTTTTTGGGATTCGCGGTTTGTTTCCGCTCTCAATTTTCTCTTCAGTTTCGACAGTTGGATCAGAGATGCAGGTCATGTTTAATATATTGTATATTTTGACATATGAAAAAATTGTTTAGCATTTTCGAATTTCGCATTTATAAATGATTTCCAAAATTCCTATAATTAATGTTTTATATTTTTAATTTTTTGTATTTGCTACCCTGGATAAATCAGCCTTTTATTTTGTGGCTTCCAAAATCATTTATTTGCATTTTTAATGCTAAAATCACGGTTTGCATTGGCCCTGTTTCGTTGCCAATTGTTAACAAGTCTTAAAATATCCGCATACATTTTGTCATTTTATCATCCAAAATGTAATGACCAAGAAAACCAGGTTAAATAATGTAATATTTTATTTGCTAACAAAACCCCAAAATACACAAGAACCCAGCAGCTGTTTTCCCCCAAAAACAGGAACATAATAATAATCTCATAATGCGGAATTAGAGGAGCGTAAAATTAGCCCCAAACCCATGTGGATTCGCCTCCACATTATGCATGCATAATAATACAAGTTGGGGAAAATAAAATTAAGCTCAGGCCAACACAAAATATTCAACAAATCAAAATACTGTAAAATTTCCATCCGGTCGCAGAAATATGCATATGAAGCATACGGTCTGGCGCCATGTGGTAATAATAAAAGGTGAAAGTACACCAAGAGAAAGTTCTATAAATTTTAAAAATAAATAAAAGAATTTTTTTTTTAATCTTTTGTGATACGATATCTAATTACATTATTAAAAAACATTAATTACTTTAGTTTGATATGATTTATATATTTTTTTATAGAGAATGTAAAATAACTTTTTTATTAATGTGATTTATATTTTATTTGACTATATTGTAGTCATATAAAAAATTAATATTTTTTTAATAATTATTATAGGAGGTATTTATATATGCTATTTATTATTTCTTATACTATTTCTTCATAAAATATCTTCAATAAGACGTAGAATACTATTTTCTACTTCCAAAATAATTCTTATATTTGATATTTAAATAGTAAAATATTCTTTAATTTAAAATGAATCTTTTATCGTTTTTCAGAGTGCACCTTTATACCTGAAGTCTGTGCCCCGTTTTATGCTGATTTCCGCTTAGTATTTACACAGCTTTTCCGCATTTCCCCTTCTTTTACCTCAGTCTCATCCATCAATTCGTTGCCGGGGGTCTGGTCTCCCGCCTTGACCCTTGACTCTTTGTCCTTCTCCGCTCATTACGTTTCCTTTGAGCTGGTTTATTTTCCCGGGAAAAGCCTCATCTTTTGTATGGACGCCGATGTCGATTCCTTTTCCATTAGCACTTTAATATTTAATGACTTCTGTTTATCGCACATAATTGAATTCTGTCCTGTGGTCCTGTGGGGTCTTCGGAGCTCTTTCTGCAGCTGGCCTTTATTATTTGCCTTTGGCTTATTGCTCATTATATTATTATCTTTTGTTTGTAATATCCGCAATATGGCTTGAGCCCCGGCATTTTTATGAGGCTTCATTATTTGGTTTTTATTCTTATAAATAATGCAGGCGAAAATCTCGGCTCTCACGTTTTCTCACTCTCGTTTTTTTTTTTTGGCCCGACTTTTGTTTCATTCGCGTAATTCTCAATCAGAATTCAGACACACATGGCCAGGCATGATTTTCTTTATAGGTCTCTCGGCTTTTTCCACCAGTTCCCCGGTTGATTTTCCGCCGCCGCTTGTAAGTAAAAGTTACACCCTTGGCGCTGGCGCCTTTTAGAGTTTCCGTTAGGACGACCGAGAAAGGCGGAGGCGGAGTCTGAGTGTGAGGTTCGTTGCCGAAAATTTAATTAATGTATTTTCTTCGTGTTTTCGCATATTCATGCCTCAAAAATGTTTGGTGCTGCTGCATGTGTGGCACGTTTTGCTCATTAGCCATTTAGGTGGTATAAATATGCATTAAACCATCTCGTTGAATCCTTCCTATCCTGAGACGTTAGTTACAATTTATGGCCAAGACATGAAACGGACAAGAAACCCAGACTGGCGCGCAGGAATTCAAGTGCAAGGCAAACTGAAGGACGCCAAGGGGGCCAAGGACATTTGCCTTTGTCCTAATGAAAAGACAACAAAATGCGAAGGATAAACGGAGGAGCAAGGCGGAAAGCTTCCTTCTTTTCTTCCACAAAAAGCTTGCCCCTCTATCCAAAAGCTTAGTCCTGCAATTGTCGAAATATACATTTGACAGGACCCATAATTGCCCTTAAACACGGTCTCGTTCCTGACGGGAAAAAATTTGCAAATTTAACCTGCATAAATTATACGGAACACTGTTGAATCAGAAAGAAAAAAAAAAGGGAAAAAAGAACATCCGCAGTTATTTATTATGCGGTGACCTAAAAGAGGAAATACAGAAATAAAGTAAAAGTAAAAGAGTTTTGTTGAAAGCTAAAAAACAGAAAAGGGAAAGAAAAGGTATAAGCCGCCCACAGCCATAATTCAAATTTGTATATAAATTCTTACTTTATTTTTTTTCGTTTGCGCTAGAGCGGCAGTAGCAACCGCAAAATGGCCAGCGACACGCCGGCCCAGTTAACTTTGCCTTCAAACATCATTTGTCAAGGCAAACACAGGCGGGAACACAGAGGCAGGGAATGGCCCGCAGGGAAATAACTAGCCAAGCAAAAGCGAATTTTCACGGCTCTTTAAGCGGCAGCCTCGATACAAAAATGTGTTTTGCTTATTAGATGGACCAGGCAACCCTGGCAATCCATCAGGCGTGCAGGCAACTCTGACGCACGCCTGACGTTGATTGCCACCCCCCATATCGTGCGTCCGTTCGCTCCTTCTACATGTATACCCCATATAAGTAAAAGATCACACCAGAGCAATCTAATCCGGCGCCGAGCAAATTGTCCAATGCTTTTTGTGTTGTGTCTTGTGGTTGACAGGCGGGCGAACGGTTTGACAGCCCCCCTAAAAAAAAAATGTGGGAGGAATAGTGGAAAAATGGGTAACAGGGATGGCACATTGCTGAAAATGGAATGAATATCGGGCTGAAAAGGATGATTTAAGATTCAATATCGCATACTTATTATATCTAAATTCTTAAAATCGAAAAAATATCTCATTTTACTTTAAAATATAGATATTATCATAGAAATCCCCTCAAGAAGTCCAGAACTAGCAGCGGTTGCTGAAAAGTATGCTACGGTTTTTCCTATTTTTTCCCTCATCTTTCACCTAATCAAATGCAAGTGGGGAGGGAAGCTGCAATGCCGTTTTTGCTGAACTCCACAAAAACACGGACACGTGTGTTGCAAGAAGGGGCGTTGGTTGCACTTGCCCCGCCCAGAGCTATGGTGAAGCCTTGACATGTTTAGCATAAATTTCCTGGTGGGTGACCTCAATGCCTGGCTTTAAGGCAGAGACGAGCGAGATTATTCTGTTTATTCCAGCAGATCCTTTGGGCAATTAAATGCCTCGGAATTTTAATAAAATGATTAAAACCTATTTGCCAGCTGACAGCTCAATTTATGACCTCTGCTCGGAGCCATTTTCCATAAGGCTGGCGCTGGGCTGACCCCCGGACTCAATCCTGAGCTCTTAATTTGCCTCCAGGGCCAACAGAGTTGGGCCGGCCGGAGGCAGTAGTCGATGGTTGGATGGGCGGGCGGATTGCCATAAATAAGCCCCAGACCCGTGCAATTATGCGCTTGAGCTGTCATTGCACTGGCCCTGCCCGTTGGTGTGAAAATTGCATATTGGCATAAATTAATCAGCAGCGACAACGACTGCGAGGCCATCAGCTGGCCATGATTGCACATGGCCAAGTGTTCAATCGTCCAACTGTCGTCGCCGGGTGACCGTTTGACTGGTGCTTCCAGGATGGATGCCGATGCTGCAGGGGAATTAATATATGTATGAATCATATGCGTGAAAAGAGGATGAGGAATCCCCACCCACACCGAATTTGATTACCAAGAGATTAAGTTGTGATTGATTTGATTTAATCAATGGGTTAATCGTGGGTTATAGTTATAGAAAGGTCTACATATGATAAGATAATATATATATTTATTTTACAACAACAGCATTTTATTATCGTCCCTAAAAAGAATTTTATTTTAAATTTATTTATTGTTTTTTAAAAATATTGATATATATTTTTTCATAATTACTTTTAAATACATTTTTTAATTTTTATTTTGGGATGTGTATATTTTTTGTTCTTTATATATTCTAAATGCTGATTTTAGCTGTTTTTCCGGTTGATATCTTTTCTAATTATTTATTGTTTGCTAATTAACTAAAAAATTCATTTATATTTATGCTTATGCCTCATTGATTTCATTACAAATCATTTACAGATGAAAGGATTTGTGTTTTTTTTTTTATATATATTTTTAGCAAACCTATAAAATCTGCTGAAAGTTTTTTAATTTATTTATTAATTTTATTTTAGTAATCAAGACATGTAGAGAAATAGGAAAATAATTTCCTTCAAGGCTTGGTCCTCAAGACCATAATTTAATCATCTTTATCAACTTTAATTAAAGCTTTGAGCAGAAATCGATTTAATATATATAAAAGAAGTTTTATAAACCAAATTTTATCTTTAATTTTCAGCAAATATTACAAAAAAGAAATACACCCTCTGAATTTTGGCTTTGTTGCAATCCTTTGCCAATTAAAATTATTAAAAAATATTTTATGCAGCTCAATGACTTGCAACCAGATAAAAATATTCCCCAACTCTCTAAAGGCATCTTCTATAGTCTCTATACATTCCCCAATCGACGATGACAGTTGCTCTCTCTCTCTGTCTTTGGCAGATCGGTCTTCAATTTGTGGCTGGGCCTTAGCTTAATTGATTTGCTTTAAGACTCTGTGGAAAGGAAAACTAGACGCAGTAGTCGAAAAACCAAAACTTTTGCCGACTGGCCAAAAAGAGCGAAGGAGAGAACTGCAGACAATTAAGGAATGCCTAGCTGGGGTGTGTGTGTGTGTGCGAGATAGATTTTCCGGGAACGGGGAAAGAGTCGGGGGAAATTGAGAACTGCAGCAATTACTTACTCGAAATCTGGTGGCGCTCTCGGGCGAGCGAGTCTCGAGTCTCGACTCTTGTGGCTGCGGCGTGAAAGTGAAATACTTTGCCAAGGACTTTGCCATTGTTGCGGTTTGGCTGCTGCATCTGTTGTTTGCGCAAAGGATTCTGGCATCCGAACCATAAGGTCCTCGTACCTCCCTTTCCACCCCGTTGGGTGCCCTGAACTGTGTCAAGCGTTTGGTTTCGTTTTGATTTGCGTTTTTAATGGATGTTTTTTTTTTTTCGTTCTTTGTGTCGGAACGCAAATTGCGTAAGGCTCTCTTCCGGAGGAGCCTCGATGGCTGTGGCTTTAATGGCATTTATAATTACTACAATGCCACCGAAAGTGGCCTGCACTTAAAGCCCTTCATGCACCCGATTTCAGGCTTGTCCCCCCTGCCCATCGAATTAACAATTTTAAAACGAGGCGCGGAAATTGCATTGGTTAAGTACACACAAAAAAAAGTACATAGCATAGTGGCGGGCAACAAAAAAATATTTGGTGGCAAAAATCACTTAAATAATGTGTGAGAAATTAATTGCAATTGCAATCCGAGTATGATAACCACAAATAAGAGCGAAAAAAGCGGAATGGTGAATTTTATTGTGCGGTAGAAACTCAAAAAATAACAATTGATGCAAAAAATGCAACTCAACCAAAGAGTTGGAATATTTTTCAGACAGTTTGATTGCAGTTATATTGATGCTATCGAGTTTACAAGTTGCAAATGGGGATTTTTTAACAAAAATAACAGGATTTTCATGAATAAATTATATAGAAACCTTTATAAATATTTGATTAAAAATTTACATATAAATAGTTAATAAAAATAAACTCCTAAGCTCTTAGGAACACCCAGATATTTTGCATTTTGTATAAACATATCTTTATATCCCCTCAAATCGAGGACTGCTCCAGCAATTTAACATTGTTTATTTATGGCATCAGTCCGGGGCAATGAAGGTAATTTGAGTTAACCAAACATTCAGCCCGCGTTTATGCAAAACGATTTCAAATCAATTTAGCCGCAGATGTTTTTAAATGGCCCGATGCCATTAGGTGTCCTGGTGTTCACTCCACGACGCCTTGCGGGTCCTTTTGGCATTCCGCCAAGGAGTGGCTGTCAAGTCAAGTTCCTGTCTTTTAAGCGCCTGCCGTGCAATCACTCAAAGTTGTCCGCATTTGCATAAACACTTCTAATCCTAATGCCATGCAAGCTGCAGCAGCCCCCAGTCCTTTGCCGGTTTCACATCCTGTGCCCTTGCTCTTGGCTGCTGCCTCTCGTGGCCCCAGCTCCTGGCTACTTACAGTCAATTGCCCCCAGCCTTCCTTTCCTTCCGAAGTTCAAGTGACATCGCTAAACTGACTGACAGACAGCAAGTGGTGCGGTTGTGCTCCACCTCCATGAGGTCTCCTGCTGGAGCCTTCGAGCTCATCAATCGGAGTTGGTTTGGCCTGCGGTAGGGCAAATGTTGCGTGCCAGGACACCGTTTCCTTTTTCCTTTTGGCACCGCCACTCAGCTACGATTTCGTCAAACAAACGTCGAGTGGACCGAATGGATTACGCACACAACACAGGCCTGCATGTCATTCATTGTGACCCGGACCGAAGGGCTCTAGGACTTGGCCAGGATGCCACAACCAGAGTCAAAGTGGGAGCACTCAACGCACAGAAGAACTTGAGATTATTTATAATAGAGAAATTATATAAATCTTTATTTTAGTCTTGAAAAATTCTATATAAATGTAAGGCCTTGTTCCTAAGTTTATATAAAATATCACAGAAATATTTTATTGAGTAAAACTAAAAGCAATACAAATTTAAGGCTAAATCTTATTGTCCTTTTGTTTGAACTAAAATTTAACCTTTAACCTTTCTGTCACATAATTCTTCGCCGTGCAGTAGCAGTGGGAGAACAGTAGGGCCACTTCCACTGGCCAAGGAGCCATGGAAGCTGGCGTGATGTAGAAGCGCTTAGGCTGTCAGTCAGCGTGTCAGTTGTGTGGCATTTCATTGGTTTTGGCTTCTGGCCGTGCCTCCTCTGCGATGGCTTCGAACGAAAGTTTGCGGACAATTGACAGCACAGGGCACAGGTCCCTTCCAGAAAGTGTCCTTTTGCTGCTTTAATTTCGCCTCACTTTCAGCAGGCGTCTTAAAGGCCGAAACTGGAGAAAAGGATTTTGGCCATTAGCTCGCCGTCAGTTGCAGCTGTTGCTGTTGCAGCTCGCTCCTTATTAAAAAGTTTGGTGCAGACCAAAAAAAATGGAAGAAATAATATATATATCTCATGAACTTTGGTCAACTGGGGTTGAATTGTGCTTTGTGATACTCTTTTAAAGATCCTTTTGATAAATAAATAAAGTTATCTACCTTAGAAGGTTTTAAGATATTTAATTTTAGACTGCAACTGGCAGCTTTCTTTATAAATATTTATAAATCTTAACCATCAAAGAAGAAGACTTCGACTAAAAAATATCATATGTTTTGATTAATTTTTGTAAGCCCAAAAACTTTTTCAAATACCTCCAGTTAGCTCTCAGAAAGTGCTTTCAACTCTCGAGTTCGTATTTCGTATTACTAAAATGCATTCAGAGTGCCTTTGGTGGGCTGTGGGTATGCTCAGAAGTCTGACTCGCTGGCAGTTGGAGTACTTGTCCCTAAACTGGCGCACTTTGCATAAATTTCAACTTGAAGCATTGCACTTACTTGACACATTTCGTTTACTCAGTCAGCGCTGTCTTCCGCCTCACCTTTCGACCTCATTCAACTTTGTTGTTGTTCATTTGGAAAGAACAAAAAAAAAGGAAAGTTTTGTCTTTTGGTCTTGCTCTTGCAACAATTTACCGTTAAAAGCTCAACATTGTTACACTGGTTTTTCACTTTTCACTAAGTACCGGGTTTGTGTTACACATAAAAAAAAAGTGAACCCAGGAAAATTCAGGAGTGAGGAGACAGGAGGATAGTAAAGTGGGATCCAAGGGTTCACTGAGTAATCTGCTCAAGTTTCGCCAGCGTCTTTGTGCAACGTGCGAAGTTTGTCACTCCGTCAGTGAAATGGCAAAAGCAACAACGAAACGGCAACACTTTGTTCCTGTGCAAGGCACTGAAAGAAATAGCTGGATATTAAGGATACTATTTGAGAGAAAGAAGTCCTTTTTTAGTAGAGATTTCCCTTTTCCACAAGAGAGAGGCCAGCCTTTGAAGAAATATTTTCTATTAAATTGTTTTTAATAAATTTCATTGTAATTTTTCTCTGTTTACTTTCCTCCCCTTAATCCACTTTTACGCAGAGACATCAGCGCACACCTGGCGGAGCAGCTCCAGTGATCCGGCAGGTGGGCGGTGTTCGAGGGCGGGGCAGTTGTCGTGTCAACACAAGTTTTGCATTTGGCGATGTGTTTTTCCTTCTGTGTCCCCTTTTTTGCCCCCCTGCAAGTTTGTTAAATGAGTTTTCATAGTTTTTTTTTCGGAAGGAGGGGCAACAAACCAAACCCTTTCCCTGTCTCTCTGTCGCTGTGTTTGCGGAAAATTAATATTTTCCCTTAGACCATTTCACTCTTTATAAAGTTACCCATTGTCGTCACTAGGGTGCATTTGCTTAGCATCAAAAGTTTTATTTTCTGGCGGATTTTATTAAAAACTCAGCTGGAAGTAATATTTTCCAAAAGAAAGTTTCCAAAACTTACAAAGGGAGGAAATATTTTCACCAGAAGAACAAATTATTAAGCAAGAAGGGTTAGAAACTATAATAAATTTGAGTGAAATAGGGTTTACTTTTAAAAATAAAATGATATATATAAAAAACAGCAAGGAATCATTGCTACAGGAAGAAAAAATCATATCACATTTAATTATTAAATATATTTCCTTTATTATCTCTCTGCAGCTTAACTAAACACATTGAATGGGATAATAAAAATCTAGGAAATGAATTTCCATGAAAGGAAAAAGTTGGCATGAACCAGAGATCAATCAATAAGCGGGTAATTAATCAATATATTCATAACCTTTAATCAAGCTAATAGCCTCAACCAGAACAACATCAACAAATACTTTATCATCATCATCATCATCATGAGGTCTCTGAGCCTCATTGGTAATAATTAATCAATGGGATATAATAACCGTCATTAAACTAAACAAACACATTGTGCCATTCCAGAGTTCGCCGTTCGCATAAATTTCAATACGCAACCAGGTACATTACACTTAACCCATGATCACCCCCCAGAAAGCCACCCACAAAACATTTCCAATTAACCCCGGCCAAAACCCTCCCAGTTTGGTAAATAATAATACCCCGGCAAATGTTTAATGATATGAAATTAATGCGCAAATATCAGCGGTGGCAGCGGCGGCTGCTTCTTTGCCATTAAAGCGAATAGTAATGATGCTGGGACCATGGAGAGAATTTTCACAGCCGCCAGGTGAAAATGTAAATGATATGCGATGATATCTGCTGCCTCCAGCTGAGCGGAATAAATTGACTCTTTGGCTAGCCGAAAGCCGGCAGACAAAAGTCAAAGTTTTTTTTGGGCATTGACAGCAGCAGCAGCAGCTCTTCCTGGAGTTTTGCAACATTTGTATTTGTTTGAAAGTCAATTTAAGACCCAAAAATTTATGCTATTGTCGATTTTCATTTGCATGCCAGTCACACAAATACAAAACATTTGACTAGAAAATTAAGCCTATCACAGCGGATTTATTTGAAATTGAAGGGTAAAAATGGTTTGAAGGAAATATGACATTTAAAGGACCTCTTTTTAAATAAATAATAAATTATATAAATAAATCATGAAAAACAAAAAATATAATATTTCTGGCTTAAGTATTAATTGCGAAACTAATTAAATATCATATAAAATAAAGTTTTTGTTAAAAGAACTCTAACAATATTTTATTTTGAAAGTTTTGGTATTTAAAGTGGGTTTTATTAATAAATATTATCAATATAAATACTAATGTCATGCCTAAAAAATACTTCCCTTTAGTTCTGTGTAAGAAAAAATTCCCGAAATTATATTGTTCCCTGAGATTTTTATAGTCCTTGCCAGGCCACGCGAACACACACATTTAAGGCCTATTTATTCCCCCTCACCCTCCCTCATCCAGTCATAAATACAATATTTCCCGCAACTTTTCGGGCAAATAGCAACAGATTTGATTTTACTCAGTTTCAGTTTCAGTTTCAGTTTCGGGCAACGCTTTTGGTTTCGATTTTGGGGCCGACAATTTTTATTGTCCAGCCAGGCGCCAGCCAGGAGTAGGAAGGAAAAGCTGGGAAAAAGCGACGAAATACGCATGAAATTTGATTTGCTTCATTGAATTGATTTCATTTCATTTGTTTTGATTTGTTTCCCCCCAAAAAATACGCAAGAACGCAAATTGGAAACCGGACCCCGGATAACAAAAAAGAGCTCATTCCATCTGAATCGGAATTTTGGTGAATTGGAGAGTGTTGAAATGAATACATTTCGGACGAGTTTGAGGCGTGTTTGGGGGCCAGGCTTTTGGATTTGGTTTAGATTTGGTTTCGTTTTGGTTACTGGATCCCCGAATTGGGGGGCGTGGCATTGTGGCTTATGTTGATACTGTTGACTGACACGGCCAGGCGGTGGTCCCGGGGTCTGCGCCTGACTTTTAGTAGTAGTTTATTTAGTTGTTGGAGCGATCAACACTTGCCAGATTGCTTTGGCACTAAAGTGTCAGCAAATATTTTGGATGTCTGTGGAGTGGAGTGGAATGTAGCCATGGCCATGGACATGGCATCTGGCATCCGAGTGCCGAATGCTGAATGTCCGGAATGGGCAAATGGTTGTGTTCCGGCGATGATTCCGCCACATGCGGCATAATGCCTCCTAATGCCCAAGTCTCGGTTCGGTTTTGCAGAGAGAGAAATGGGTAATTGATAGGTACAAGTTACTTGAATTAAATACAATTTAATTACAAATATTTAAATGTATTTCCTTCGTGCCAAAACACTTGTTTCAAATCGGAAAACATTGTTCTGTGCTGTATTTCTTTTCATAACACATTAAAAATTAGACTAAATTCTTGTAAGGACACCTAAATTATCTCCTATTACCCTTACTTGTTTACCTATATTTCTTTCAGTGTAAAAATGTGTCTAAGCCAAACAAAATGGGGCAACAAAAACCAAAATCTGCCCCTCAATCGAACCCTTTTTGGCCGCCTGTCAACGACGGGTGGCAAGCCAAGTAGTGCTCCTAAAACGTAGCTAAACTATAAATCGTGTAGTTACTCGGCCCAACTTGGCCATCCTATAGATACATTATCTTAAATCAGATAATAAAGCAGCCTAGGCCTAGGCCTAGGCCGGATAATTTTTTGCCTCAAGTACGCAATCGAATGCCACAAATAACCGAAACCCTTATCGTTATTTTAACCGCTCCCCAGTGAGTTTTTTACGGATCGCAGCCGGGGAAAACTTTGGCAGTTTCCACAACTGATGACCCAATTAATACGCTGACAAGCAACATTTATTTATTGCCAACTTTTCGGGCGAATGTGTGAAAGGAGAAACAAAAAACTTTAAACTTAATGTTCTTGGCCTTATCCCTTGTCAATTCTCTGCTGGGAAAACCCGAAACTAATCATTATTGAAAACGTGTGGTGGAAACTTTTGTAATGCGCCCCCATTGTGTCACGCCCACGAAAAATGGCAACAACACAAAAGTAAAGAAATACAAAAAATGGTAACACAAAAAAACCAAAAACAAATTCAAAAGTTATAACAAAATAGCTTTGGTCAAATTGTTTTACAAGCCAATTGGGTTTGGTGTCCCTTTTTTTCTGGCCATGTTGCCTTTTGTTGGAGTCCCGCTGCTGCTGCGGTGCCCAACTCCTCTTCGATTGCCAAAGCCCAGGTCCCCGAGGCACTTGGCTTTGGCAAGTGCCAAGGGGCCATGGCTTTTCATACCGAAAAAGGGGTTAAGCAAGTCTGATGAACTTTAAAGTAAAGTTGATGCTGGCCAAACGGAAAGTAAACTCAATGTGCGACTGTAGTTTTGTAGGCGCTGCGGCTACTCTACTATTTTTACTTGATATCTCTTGTTTTTTACAAAATAAACATTAATTGAACTTTAAAATTTAACTAGAATACATGGCTTTACCCTGTTCATTATATTCCCATTGTTCTGGCTGCTTCTGATTGGCTTTGACCTCTCGCAATTGTGCTCGCATTTGGTTTGGTTGACGATTTTCCTGGACCTCCTGCTGGTGAACTTGCTCCTGGGTTTGCTTGTACTGTGGTTCCCTATAAGCCTTCATATTCTTGGCCGATAAGCGACGCTTCTTCAATGGCTTTGGCTTGGCCGCTGCGGCTGCCAATTGGACTTTTTGATTGTATTCCCATTCTTCAGGTTGCATCTGCTGAAGGTTTTCCCTTCTCAAAGGTGTTTGAACTAATGCCTGTTGGTGGTTTTCCTCGACTTGCTGTAATTTTGCCTGCTCTCGTGTCTGATAATACTTTTGCTGCTGTTGATCTCTATAAGCCCTAATTTCCTCTGCCGATGCTCGTCGCTCTCTCATGGCCTTCTGCCTAGCCTCGGCCGCCGCACAGGAGGCCCTGTAGGCAGCCTTTTTGGTGTTTTCATAGTCCAGCTTGGAGTTACGCAATTGCTGGGCCAGCAACTCAATTCGATGCTGAGCAGCTTCCACAAGTTTGTTCTTCTCTTGCAGCTCCTGATGGGCACCGCAAACTCCAGCATCTGCAGTAGAGACGGTTTCCTCGGCAATTTTAATTGCATTCTGCAATTTCTGCAATAAATCGTTGGCGTGATTCGATGTGCAAACGGCGACATTAAGATTGTTCTGAGAGGTAAAGGAAAAGGTAAATAAATGTATTGAAAACATTTTAGGAACTTGTATTTTTTACCTGTGATACCCCCATCGAGGCGGTTTCATCTTGAAATACTATCTCCGCCTCGCGAACCTCGGCTCTTAGCTGATCCACCATCTGCTGCTTGCCAGCCAAAGCCGCCTCGGCGGCCCAGGCAGCGGCACCGGCCCGGTCGGCCAGCTGGAGCTTCACCTGGCGGGCGGCGGCCACTGCTGCCGGCAGCTGGGTATCCGAAGCTTTCTTGGCATCATGGGCCGCCTGCATGGCAATGTTGGAGGCAACCTGCTTGGCATTCAAGGGCCTGCCCACGCCCATGCCGCCGCTGCCATCGCCACCGCCTCCACCAGCGCCACCACCGCCACCGCCACCGCCGTCGTCGCCGGGCTCGCAGCAATTCATATTTTGGGGTTGGGTTTGCTGATCATTCGGCCTGCAGTTGCCGGGACGCATCGATTGGTAGTTGATTCCGACTTTTGAAGAGGCCACCCCCGCCACCAATAGGTGGACGAGGATGCCGAACAGGATCGTTGGCTTGGGCTGTGCAATACGCATAATTATGTGAGCCTTGAAAGTTGCTGCCAAGTTTTTGCTTTTCAACTCTGGGGCTTGAGAATTTTTAACATTTCAAGTAGTTTCTCTAAGCCAACGTGGCGAGGGCTCTACGGAATAATATGTTTAACAAAGTTTCTTGTTAGAAAAACTCGAGGGGAACTCCCTGACAGGGCCGCATAACTTTTACGCGCAATTTAACTTAACGTTTCTCGAGTTTTTCATTTTTATTTTCTTTTGTGCTTTATTCACTTAGGTTTTTTCTGTTTTTTTTTTCTTCCTTTTCCTTGACATGAAAAGTAGACTAACAATGCATGTGCCAACAAATTCCTTTCGTTTTTTTTTTTGGTCTGTTGTTGAACAAGAATTAATTGGGTCGTCAAAGTCCTTCAGCCCCGATAAGCTTTCAGCCTTATCGAAATGGCAGCTAGGAGAGGAGAAATAAAACGGGAATGGGCAGTAGGGGAACCCGGAAAAGGGGCAAAACCCAAGACGATTGCTTGGGTCATTTGTGCGTTGATCTGTTAATCCGAAAAGGGTTTGCCGGCTTCCCATGACGAAAGCTTTTTGGATTTTCCCCCCATTTGATTGAGAGCCCCAAGAAAGCTTCGCCATTAAGCGGGTAAGTTTGTTATGGCTGGGAAATAAAAGGAGAAAAAAAGGGTTCCTGGCCGCAGCCACTAGGCGTATGCGTAATAAAATCAACAACTTAAAATTTAAGCCTCCACACTCACACACATATTTCTCTCTCAATTAGAGTTAACAGATAACTTTAACTGTTTAAATTGTGGACCACAGTCCAAATTTGACCAGAAATTGTGGTGGTGGTGTGGCATGTGTGTGTCCCGCATCCAGCAGAGTCTCATTCCCCTGGCTCAAAAGTCCTCTTTTCTGTGCAAAGTCCAGAGTCCGGACACACTCGTCCTTGTTCATGGACCTCGTCACTTGCATGCGCCTTTTTGCGTATTCAAGTGGCTGTGCGGAAGTGTTCCATCCGCATTCCGTTCTCCCAACTCTCTTTTCCTCTCAAAATGACACTCTGAGTGCGGAATGTGGGCGGCAAACCGCAAAAAAAAGGGGCTCCTAGGAGAAATCGATGTGCATAACATTTTCGGCCAGCAAAGTGACAGTTTCTCCTACTCACTGGGAAAAATGAAAACCAATTAGGCAAAGAACTTAAAGTTAATTGAATAAAAATCAATTTAATACAAGTTTCAAGTCATAATATTTGGGCTTTAATAAGCCTCAAGTGCTGCTTGTCATCAAACTGGGAAACTGAAGATATTTTAGATGTTTCTCGATCAGGTTTTTGGTGTTCACTTAACATTTTCTGTAGATTTATATACAAATATTACTAGTTATATTTATAAATATATAAAATACATTTATTGAACACAATAAAGGAGGAGAAAATCTTACTATTTCTTCTTTTTTTTAAGCTTATATGTATTTCGAAGAGTAATTCCTTGAAAGATCTAATGAAAAGACAAACTCCATAGCCTCTAAATGTTTCAAAATTATACTCCAAAGAATGAGAGATGAATAGTTAAAAATCTATACATCAATTCTGGAAATGCCAGGACCCCAAAGACAACCCATAGATCAAACTCAAAGTAAACTCTGGTTTCTGATTTGTTTTTCTTACTCCTGATTTGCTTGCCACTCAAATATCCTGCCTGCAGTTTCCCACACCCATCATCAAAGTGCTAAATGGGTGAAGAGGAGAAGGAGGAGGAGCAGCAGGTCCTGAGCCCGCAAATTCAATTTCCTTTGCATCAAGTCTATCGAGCATGTCCTGTGACCCCACCTTCTCTCGCTCTCTGTGAAAACCAACTCACTCACCCGTCGTCGTCTATGTGGCATGGTGGCTAGGTGGCGAAGTGCCGATGTCGATTGGTGTTTGGCCTGCATATAGACACATATATTTGCCCGGTCGAGTATATATAATATTTATGCCACTGTAAGTGCTTATTGATGTCAGAGATCTGAAATTGGAATCAGCTTGGGCCATTGTTCTTATTCCATGAGGATGCACATTGCAGTTAAGTCCTCGTTGCGTTGCATTTCCTTTCGTTTCGATTCGATGCGGTCTCAATGTTTTGTATGGACTCTCAATTAAGCAAGTTGTCATTTTGACGTGACTCCTGTGAGCTGAAACCGAAACTTGTGCCCCGCAAAAATGGGAAATTCATATATGCGAACGAAATATTTATAAAGTCAGACACAAGCCTCGGTGTCCCCAGGAGAGTCCTGCCAAGAACGAGGACCGAAAGGAACGAATTGCGAGCGAGAGGAAGGAGCCTCGGAAGAGCACTGTAGGAGAGTTTTGGGGCCGTTGAGGCCACAGTAAAATTTAATTTTAATGCATAAGCAAATTGAATTTAAGCAACAGGAAAATTGTTCGTCTGGCCACAAAGGTGCCGCATGTGGGAGTAAGGAACATGCGCCATGCAAAGCGGAACGTGGAGGCAGACTCAAAACCACACCCGAGTGCTTCATGCTGAAAGTTTTCACCTGAAAGAGAGCTCAGCCCCAGCCACAGTTACCGGAATGTGGAAATTTTATTAAATTTTCTAGAGCAAAGTATACTCTAGAAATTATTCAAAAGATTAAATAAAGTCGCCTAAGCAGCAAAGATAATATCTTTTAAGATCATTGAAACCTAGAAAAGAAATAATCTCTACCTTATTGCAGTGACCCCTTAACTCAAGTGTTTTATTGGTGTTACATTCAAAACTTGACACTACTTTTGGCTTATCATCCAGACGAACTCCTCATAGTTGATCATTCCATCGCCATCAAAGTCAGCCTCACGGATCATTTCGTCAATCTCCTCGTCGGTCACCTTCTCGCCCAGGTTGATCATCACAAAACGTAGCTCGGCCGGCGAGATGAAGCCATCGCCATCGCGATCAAAGATCTTGAAAGCCTCTCGCATCTCCTCCTCGTTGTCGGTTTCGCGCATCTGCTTGGTCATAATCGAGCAGAATTCATTAAAGTCAAACTCTCCGGTGGTATTGGCTTCGGACTCGCTGATCAAGTCCTGGAGCTCCGGTTCCGAGAGATTCTGGCCCAGAGTGCGCATCAGTGCGCCCAGCTCGCGGGTGGAGACCTTGCCGGTGCCATCCTTGTCGAACTGAGTGAAGGCATCCTTAAATTCGGCCACTTGCTCTTCCGTTAATTCGCTCATTGTTGGGGTTATGTAAGAATGTATATATTCAATCACAATTATTTAAATGCCGAGAAACTGTTGACCAGCCCAGAGACTGTTTCAATTTGGAATAAGCCAAAAAGGTTTTCACACTGACATGTCAGAGTCTCCCAACCCCCAAAAGCATCGCCTGCTTTACTTTGGTTTCGCCTCAAGTCTCTGACATCATGGCAACGAAGCGTACATAGTCAATCTTCCCTTCGACATTTGCATCTGCATCCAGGACTATCTGATCCACATCATCGTCGCTCATCGGCTCTCCCATGTTTTTCATTATGTGACGGAACTCCGATTCGGCTATAAAGCCAGTGCCCTCTTTGTCAAAGACCCTGAAGGCACCTATGATCTCATCCTCGGGTGTCATGGTTGCATACTTCTGGCACATAATGTACAGGAAGTCGCTGAGATATAGTTCCCCCGCGCCATCCGGATCGATTTCGTTGTGAATATGCTGCATCTCCAAGTCGGTGGGATGGCAGGCCACGCTGCGCATCAGATGTGGCAGTTGCTGTATGGGTATTACCTGGTCGTCTCTCTCGTCGAACAGGGAGAAGGCCGTCTGCAGATCCTTCAACTGTTCTTCGGTCAGGTTGTTGGGCCGAATGATCCGCTCCTCTGGTGGCGGCGTGAGGAACTCGAAATCCTCCATGACGAAAGGCAAGGGGGCTGGGGTTCAGGGAAATTTCGGGACTAAGGGCCTAAAGGTCACTACAAATTTTTTATAAACATGTTTTCCAAACTTTCCTTTTTGAAGTTTATGAAAGGAAATGCTATGCTTTAAAAATGTCTATAAATATATTTAGTTAAATAATAAAAAAGCCTTCAAGAAAATACAATGAAAATGCAAACAATTCTTTTCATTCTAAACTTTTAATTTTTCATTTAAAATTGTAGTTTGATTCAATTGAAGACTGCATTAGGATTTAAAGTTTAGGGCATCGAATCAGTCAGAATTCTTGTTCAGCATTTCTTAAAGTTCTGTAATTTATTTATATATTTTCAACAAGCTTTAAATATAAATATTTTCTAGTATTTACCATTCCTTAAAAGTTCATAAAATCATTTCAAGTCTCCATCATCATCGTCACAAACTGAACATAATCAATTTTCATCTCAGTATTGGCGTCTGCATCGCGTATCATTTCCTCAATTTCATCCTCGTCCATATCTTCTCCCAATTCGGTCATTATCTGACGAAATTCAGTCTCGGCAATAAAGCCAGATCCATCCTTGTCAAAGACTTTAAAGGCCAGTATAACTTCGTCCTCGGGAGTTGAGTCTTCATACCGCTTGGACATAATGTACAGAAAGTCGCTCAGATACAGTTCGCCCGATCCGTCCGTATCGATTTCGGTGATATAGTCCTGCAGTTCATTTTCCGGCAGAGTATGGGCCACGGCACGCATGAGATCCTTTAGGTACTTGATGGGAATCACATTGGTGCGATCATCGTCGAAGAGGGCGAATGCCTCCTCAAGGTCCTTGACCTGCTCGTCCTTTAGGTTGTGGGTGTGAATGGTGCGAGCCTCGGGCGGAGGTGAGCTAAAATCCATATCATCCATGTTGATTTAGGAAATTTTTTTGGAACCAAAAGAATGCAATTTAAATTTGGTAAAAATACTAAAATTTGTTTAAAATTTTGTTCTTTTAATTAAAACATTTATAATTCTAAGAATTTTGTAGCTTTACTAGACAGAAATGACAGGAAACAAATATAACTAGATTGGGATTGGTTTGTGCTTTCAGTCTGGATCTTAAATCTGTGAGGGTTTTAAGAAATATAGAAGGTTGTTTTCTATGGAAAATAATTCTTGAAAAGTGATAAGAGTTGAGATTCGGTGGGTTTCCTATCATAAAACATTGAGAACACTTGATAAGTCGCACATTAATGGCTGCAAATTAACGAAGAGAAAGAGCTTATCAAATCTAAGCTTTAATTATAAAGATAGTATAAGTAAGAACAGGAGCACTTAAATACGATAAAGAACAGGTGATCTTCACATCTTTTTTGAATTGTTGTACAAATGTACTTTCGCTTTTATTAAAGATTTCAAGCAGCTTTCAAGGCTTTAAAGTTCTCGATAGCAGCTCTACGCATCAATTTTCCATTGGGATTTGCAGGCAGTTCGTCGATAGTCGTCTGCCTGGTGTCTTCTTGCACATAAACTTAAAAATGTTCTGGCCGTTTTAGTTTTTTATTCACGTATCTATAAAATTTTAGAATCGGATTTCATAATTATGCCCAAGACCTTTCTTCTTAAAGAACCAATGAATAACCCAAGTTAGAGCTTAATCAAAGGTAATACCAATGAATGTAGATATGCTCAAGTCAGCTTTAACTATTCGTCCCAATCGCCTTTGGCTTAGTAACAATGCAACGGAAATCTGAGGTATTTTATCTTGTATGTTTAAGATGTATAATCAGAATTGTCTAAGAAGCTTAGCATAACAGCAAACAACTGTATTCATTGTGTTCATTTTTTATTGGGGCTTTGTTATCTGTTTTCTCGCGATAGATAAAATAATTCTGATAGATAACATAGTGCACTCTCATTTTTTCTCAAGACTTTAAGCAGATTTTATGGCATTAAACATCTCGAGAGCAGCTTTACGGACAACTTTTCCATTGGGATTTGCAGGCAGTTGGTTGGTGAACTGGACTCCAGCGTGGAGTTGCTTATGCATTACGGGCAATCGTTTTGCCACATGCTCCACAATCTCCTTGCCACTCATAGTGGATCCGTTTTTCAGGACAACCAGAGCACCCGCAGCATCGTAATCCACATCGTTGTGAACGCCTACCACGCACACATCCTGCACCTGCGGCAGCTCCATTATTACGCCTTCGATCTCACCGGGCCAGTAGTGAAAGTGTCGGTACTTCAGAATGTCCTTACAGCGGTCCACTATAAACAGGCAGTTCTGATCATTGAAATAGCCAAGATCTCCGCTGTAAATCCAGCCTTCGGAGTCCTGTATCTGCTGAGATGCCTCAGGATTTCCGTAGTATCCCTTCCAAGGCAAACCATTGAGGACACATATCTCACCCACTTGGTTGTGCGAGAGATTCTTCCCGTTCTCGCCTACAATGCGAATCCTGACGCCCGGTTTTGGTCCTCCCAAGGAGTTGGCGATTTTGCAGTCAAGTTTGTAGGTTATGAATCCGGCCTCAGAAGTGCCATATGTATTCATTATAGTCGCATTCACACAGAGCTTCTGGCATCGCTGCAGCGTGGCCTGTGCACTGACTCCTCCCCCGAATAAGAAGAAGCGGATAGAGGACAAGGACTCCGTTGTGGCCTCAGGACAATTCACCAGAGCAGATAAAGGACATGGTGGCAAGGAAATGAACTCTATCTTGTACTTCCGCACCAGATACACTATATATTCCGGAGTTAAGAGCTTTCTGCTGAGAATGCGGGTGTAACCTTGCACTGCGTTGAAAACAAGCATAGCTACCCCCGAGATCCAGTCCAGGGCGGTCGGAAAGAGAGCAATGGTTTCGCTATTAAGCGGCGAGGTCGGGGGTTTCATTAACATTTGATGCGAAACACATACCACCTTTGGAAGTCCAGTGGTTCCGGAGGAGCAGAGCAATGCCGCGGTTTGATCGCCGCCCTCGACCAGAGGTTCTGGCCTAAAAAGGATATTAAATTATCTTCTTATAGAAAGCTTAGATCTTTGGTACTCACTGGTAGGACTTTTCGGTCGTGGTTGGTTCCAGTAGCGTCTCAATATTCGGCACTCCCTCAATGTGGTCCGTGAGGGTATAGATTTCCGGTTGCCATTCCATCGTGGCTGCATGGATTTTCTCATAAACATTTCCATCGCAAAATATCAGATTTGGTTTGGTTATTGAGAACATTTGCTTTAGGGTTGCTGGAATCACAGATTAATGCATTGGATCGAATGCAATAGGATCGCTGGAATACAGACCTTCATCCAGCACTGAATGTGGAGAGTGGAATGGAGTTCCATTCATTAGGCAGGCCGCTCCCAAAGGATACAAGAACTTTGAGTGGACAGCTGCTATACCAATGATGTCCTTGTGGGTTAGTCCTCGTCCCTTGAAGAATTGAGCAATCCGAATGGCCCACGTCAGTGCCTCCTCAAAGGTCACTACAGCTCCGTCGTCATCCCATATCTGCAATTATATAATTATGAGTACAAAGTCAACACTTTAGTCTCTCCTTTACCGCACCTGGCAAATGTTCTTGGGCCAGTTTTTCATGGACTGAAATATAAGGAGGCCCAAAGATATATCTTTCTTGTAAATGGAGTCCGGAGCAGGTCCGCTCCAGATCAGGTCCGTCTCACTGAACGTTATCCCAGCTTCTGCCATATTTAGAAGATATGAGAGATCTTTCACCAAATGGGAGAATTTATATGGAAAAAGTTAAGTCTTTGAATATTTACTTAGATTTATTAGATTTGATGAGATATTCTTTCCCGGGGCATTGTTCTTGCATAGATATGGGCGTTATAATTTTTTGCTGAAGTACTGATAAGATATTAAATAAAAAGCATTATAAATTAAAAAAATTTCCATATTTGCAAGTTTTATAGCAAAACAAAAAGAAGTTGCATCCTTGGTTTCGTGTATTTTTTTGATAGCGCACTTATCACAAAGATTAACAAAATGGTTTTTAGACAGAGCGTGTTATCAGTAAAAGAATGCCTCAGAACAACATCTACATATAGTGCAAGAGCACAGATATTGTCTCTGTTTATGAATATATATATTTTGATATGAATTTTCAAGAGATTGTAATCTCAACTACTCGCCAGGCAGATTGTCTAAATAGTTTCTAGCGAACTGATTAAGTACATCGATTTTTTATAAAACAATTCCTTTTTTATATGTCGAGAGCTTTAGTGAACTTTCTCTTTTCAATTAAAGATTCTATAAAGTTCTTAGATTTCTTTTTGAATTTCTATTGCATTTTTTTAGGGAAAATATCTTTGGAATAAATTCATATTTTCATATTCAAAGCACAGCCATAAATTGAGATTTGTTTAAAATTAAATACTCATTATGTTATTTATAATTTATTTTCTTCCTAGGTGTACTTTATCTTAAATCTCGAAAGAAGCGAAAATTAATCTCTAGACACACAGTAAATATTACAAAAGTTTATGGATCTTGCTTAAATATAATAAATGAATTGTGGTACAATAAAGCTACAGATAGCAACGGAAATATCAAATTAACTTCTTAACACCCACATATAAGTTTTTTTTTATAGGCGCTACCGAAGACCCATAAACTTTTTTCTATTTGTTTTTTATTTTTATTTTTTTAATATGCAATCAGCAGCTGTGTTTGCGGACACACAATACCTAGTCGTGTGCCGTTTTAGGAAATGTTTTGATTAGTAATTTATAGAGACTTCCACATATTTCCACAAATAAAAATCGTTCCTACTTTTCGTTTTATATTTAATTTATTTCCCCTCTAAAATGGGTAAAAGGGCTTTACTGATTACAAAAAAAAAACATTCTAAAAAATAAATCGGTCATCTTTCTGGGAACTTCACTCAAGGGCACTCTTCATCACAGTTAGGAATTCTTCATAACTTATCTGGCCATCTGCATCGCTATCGCCCAATCTGATCAATCGTCTGATGGTCTGATTTTCCTCCTTCGAATCTGATTCATCTAATAGCTTCAAGAGATCCTTTTCGCTTATATAACCGTCGCCATCCTGATCGAACATTTTGAAAATGTGACACATTACACGCTCTTCATCGTTTTCAAACTGCGCCATCACAAAGCAATACTCCTTAAAATCGATCTCCCCATTGCCGTCCAAGTCAGATGCCTTGAAGATATCCTCGAGTTCCTCGTCTGAGGGATTCTCATCCATTGACCCAACCATGGCTCTCAATTCGGTTATGGTTATCACTCCCCGTTCGTTCCTCTTGAGCTGCTCAAATTGGGCTTTATAGTCCGCCAAACGTTCGGCACTCAGCTCATCCATGAAGAGGCAAAGGGAATATTCTAAATTTCTCGGTTCATCCATGGTATATAATATTTTTAATTAATTAATTTTGAAAACTAAATTTATTAATTTTTTTTTTGGTTTTATTTTTGGTCAAGGCCGAAAGTGTTATAAAAATATTTGAAACGATAGTAAAGTCAAAGTAAAGCTGGTAACAAAATTTAACAATTAAATTGGGTTGAAATTTTTTTATGGCCCTTGGCTAACGGCTTGAAGCGCTGCGGCAGTTGAAAAGCATGGGTAATTACATTTTTAATTAAATGCGACGCAGTTTGTTTCGGCTTTTATTTTATTTGTATTTTTATTTCGTTTATTTTTGTTGCTGCATTTATACAACGGTCGAGTATTTTTGGCTGGCCAGCCATTTTATGCCACCGCCAGTCCCTTGGGGCATTAAATGTACACTTTTTTTTTGTTTGCTTCTCTCCTGTTTTTATTGAGCTTTACGTGCAAATAGGAAAATTATCCAATGCGAAAATTCGAGCAATTTGCATAATTTTGGAGCAGAACAGAGCAGAGAGAGAGAGAGAGGAGTTGCATAAACCCATTTCCTGGACCATCCTTTCTCACACGTGCGCTCCCCGATGAGACCGACAATGGGAACTTCTTGCTAATGAGAAGCAAATCCTGGGCACGAAGGACACAAGGGATTCTGTATTTGGGGCCACACAAAACACGAGATTGTCAAGCATTTCCCTGCATAGATTATGGTTGGTCAGAAGATCTGGGGCTGTGTAAGTGCAGCTTGGAATATGTTTGCTGTTTGACTTTAATCAGGCATAAACAGGACGAAGGGCTTAACACTGCCCAGCAATCGAAATGGTAACACAGGACCTTTGGGGGAATTAGAATAATTTGCATTTCTCCGGTTAAGTTGGTTGGACACACTTCAAGGGTTTTGCAGTGCAAATCTCTTAATGTTTCAGGTGGGGCAATGGCTCTATCTGAAGTGGATACCTCTGAATAGAATCATTATTTAAGTTACCTATTTGTAATCACATTGTTTAAAATCAATTAAGATTTCAAGACAATCCAAGAAAGACAATCAATTGTAGGTGAGCTGGAAATACATATAAATATATATCCCAAAATGGTTCTACCTTTAAAAAACTTCCTGTTTTTCTCTCCTTTTTTTAAAAATCAGTCTTCACTTTAGTGTGTGCCTCTCGCTGTCATCGGTATTTCAATTAAGCATATGAACGCAGAATCTGGCCATTGGCCACACACAATGCTTGGCCCCGAAATCCAATTGAGTGGTCAGTGAGTGGCCAGTGGCCAAAGGATTCACAATGGCAGCTGGGCATCGCATTGCAGCCAGTTGCAAAGTAATGCCATTCAATCACGCCAACTGCAATTCGAGTCGCAGATTTGTCTATGCCAAAGCGATTTCAATATGCGAACGCAGACAGACTCTGGGAGAACGAGATGCCGGGAACGAATGGCCTCCGTATCCGGATCGGTCACAAGTGCAGCTACGGAAATGAATTATAGCCAACGGTAGCAATCAGTTGGAGCCCACAATGAGCTGGGGCATTTGTGAGAAATGAATGCCGCCGGAGTTCGCTTTTGTCTTCCGCTTTCAATCTCCTCCAATGCAGCTGTCGCTTTTCATTAATGGCCAACAGAATAAAAAAGGGGAAGGGAGAATGTAGTCCGAGTTCGAGTCCGAGTCCGAGTCCTTGTTTATGCACATCATACGGCCTCACACCTCCTTGGGCATTGTGCTGGCCTGCCTGCATATGGGCCATGTACCCTGCTCCCTCCCCTTCCGAGCCTTCGACTGGGCAAACAACGTACTTAAGCCAGATGGCAAAGAAAGAAGTGTAGAACAAACCCGGCTCCTTCGACCCCTATCGTCCTTTCTGTTTGTTTCTATTTCACTTTGATGGCACGTGCGTGGAGTGGTTTCTGCCAACCTACCAGGTAAGGTTCCGGAGGAGAGTGTGGGTTCCAAGGTAACTGGCTGGCGGCTTGATATGCCTGAAGTGGTAAGACAAATATTCAAGTCAATAGCAGAAGGCAAGAAGAACAAACAAGTAAGATGTCGCCAGTTTAAAGCTAAGGCTAAAAGGATTGTTTAAGAATATGGTTTCATCAATTTGTAATTACTAAAAGGAAAACCAAGTTAAGACAATATTTTTCTAAAATCATATATAATTTAATAATTAGTGTTTTTCCAAGACATAATCCCCAGCAAGCGTGCTTAGAGGAATCCTTGCAGTTGGTAAATATTCCAGTTTTCCTCATATGTTTCCCAGGCTCTTATTATGCTGAGAGCATTGGCTGCATTGCAACTAATCCCGAAACTTAAAATCCAATCTGGTATATAACTTTGTTTGACTTTTGTTTGCCACCGCCTCCGCCTCTGCCTTGTACTATAGCCCAACCCCCTCCGCACATTTTACCCCCCCAAGATCTCACTCTGTTTGTTTTTGTGGCGCAAATTGCATTCTGTGGGTGTCAACAAAACGCAGCTCTCTGGCTCGCCTTCGCCTTAGTTTCGGCCAGGACAGCATGAAACATGATTAAATTACTCATACGCCTCGTGTGTGCGCTTGGACAACAAGTTCTATGGCATTATTGCTATTGTTGTCGTTGTTCTGGCACTCATTTAGTTAATTAAGTTTTACAACAGCATGCCACATGGCCTGTTCTCCACTCCGCCCCTTTAATTAGTTTTTAATTATTTCAGAGTTTTTCGTTGAACGCTTTCCAAAAATATCCGGTTGGCCCTTTTGGGGCCAACAACCGGGCGGGTCTTTTGGTTGGTCTTTTGGCTCCCAGTTTGCTTTTGAGTTTGAGTTTTAGTTAATTTTATTTGTATTTTGCAAGTATTTGCAAACGCCCCCGTACAACAACACAGAAAACTAAGGCCTTTTGTTCATTTAGCACATTATTTCTACACGCTTTGTTTTTACTGCAGTTGGTTTGTTTGTTTGCCAGCCAGCCCGCTCGTTTGTTCTGGGCCCGGCTAAAGTTTTATGCAAGCCCATTAGCCTAATAGCCCAAACAGCAGTCGCCGTCAACCTTGGTTTATTTAGTGAAATTAACTTTTCTTGCAAAATTAATATGGCAAGAAACTAACGAGGATTTCATGGAGCCTAACTAGCCAAGTTTGAAAAAAATATAAAAATGTGCCAGGGGTTTGTGAGGGAAATTATGAAATTAAGGAGACAGAAAAATTATACTTCTAGCTTCTATATAGTTTTATACATTTATTATTTATATATTTCTAAAAGCCTAGAGCTGGTTAGTAATAATAATCGCTGGCAACAATTGTAAAACTGAAAAAGATTTCCGCTAAAATGCATGCTTCGGGCTCAAACAAATTTATTTGAATAGAAAAATATTCCCTTTTAAATATTCCACCATAAATTCCAATATTTTTCAGAGCGTGAATCATAAAAAAAATACAAAATCAACGCAAAATATTTGAATACAAAAATATGCATTCCATTTAAAAATTCTACAATGACTTTGTATACAATTTTGAGTATGAAACTAAATAAAATCATTGAAATATATTTGTTTAGTTCGAAAAAAATAAGTACTTATGGGGAAACCAAGTAATTTCCACTAATTAAATTGAATGACAAACACATTGCACCCTTTTTTTTTGTAAAGAAAAAAAACGAATTAAATGTAATGCCCTTAAATGAAGCAATCTGCATGGAAATTGACAATACAACTCCCATATATATGTGTATGCACATGCCTTATGCCTTTTTATAGTTTGGTCGTCAGCATAACACTGATTGAAATGGCCCAGCCAGCCGGCAAACATTTCACTTTATCAACTTGTGCATATTTAAGCCCGGTTTGTATCCCGGCTTGTGTCTGTGAAAATTGGCCTCAAACGAAACACAAATGCGGGTGGAGGGGCTGTGAGTGAGAGGGCCTAGAACAAATATTTACACGGCTCAGTGTACGGCATTTGCCATCAACTACCGTAAAACAATAAAATTCGCAATAAACCAAATGGAAAGCGGCAACTGCCGGCTCATGTGAAATGCATGCAAAGCAACAACGCAAACAAAAGCCACAAAACAGCATCGCAAATTCAACAACAAAGCCGAAACGAATCGTTTTTCATAACTTAAATTGCAGCCGAGAGTACAAAAAGAAAGAAAATTGCCAAAGAAATAAAAGAGTGCGACTGCCTGGAACATCAACGGAACAGATCTGTGTAAACAAAGCCGCAAAAACAATGGCCAAGAGGCGGAAAGGGTAGAAAAACATGACTCCTGATATGTCCTACAGGACACGAAGAAGAATATAAAACAATGCAGTTTGATTTGGCTTTGCCTTATCATTTTTATTCATCTTACATGTTCATATAAAACTTAAAGATCATCTTAATAAAGTTGATTACAGACAGTATGGTTTCGAAGAAAGAAGTCTCCGCAACTTCTGATTTTTCCTTCTTATTTTTATCTCCTTTAAATATCAAGTCCTGGTCCGTATTTTCATTAGAAGGCAGACTACAACTACCTTCATTTGATTCGCCATCTTCCTTCCATACATTATTATAGGCTTCACAGGTTTCTATTGATTAAATAACTTATCAGCTTTTAAATTGTATTTTAAACTTTAAAATATTTCCACTTACCCTCTGCTTGAGGTAGACCAAAAGAGCCAAAAGCCAAAAGTGCCAGAAAACTTAGCGAAATGAACGTCATGACTGCCTAGAATGTACTGAATGACTATTTGTGACTATTTTCAGCAAATAAGCCTGGTCTAATGCCATTCGTCGCGCTGGTAACTGGAACCGATTGCGACATATCGTAGACTTTGGCTTGAAGTAAAGTTTTTCGCTCCAACTTTGCGTAAACTGCATAATCTTGTTAGTCCTCCGCTTGGGCAACTCCCCGCTACTTCGATATCTATTTTTAGAGCTGCTCATCTTGATGCTGATTTATCTGTAATCCAACTTGCGCTTCAGCCACTTAAGGCCGCAATCTGCCTTTTGCCACTTTTGCCACTGCCACTTGGCAACTTCCCTGACCCTTTTAGGGTTACAGGTGGCTTTGTAGCAAAGTTCGTTCAATAAAGTTTCGCTCTCGGCTTGTTTCTGGCGCTTTGATCATCACATCACATGCGTCTAAAGTGGCTTTGCCTTTCTGCCAACACTTTTAAAGCCCCCCCTGTTTTTTTGTTGAGCATTTTCAGGCGACTTTGGCGGCTTTGCCCCGGCGAACTCTTTGAAGTGAGCTTTTATTTGGGTGACCTCTGGGGAGAGGAGGTGGATGAGGAGGAGTACCAACTGTATCAGCTGTTTATATTCAGGTCCTTTAATTTATTGCCTGTCAGGCTGCTGGTCAGTTCGGTTGATAAACGGCCTAAGCCGTTGGCCAGGATTTCTGCCTTTAATTTGGCTGCCATTTCTCGAGTCGATTATTTTGGCTTCGGGGGAGAGGTACACAATGAGAAAATGGGGAAAAAAATGTATTAAATCAAGTGGATAAGTATTTAAGTCAATGAAATTAAAAATTATTGTTAATTTTTCAGTGAAACATTAAAATTTAAAATATTTTCGATATTTTAAAGGCAATATATTAAAGTTTTCTATATTTTCAATATGACATAAAGCATCCCTTTAAAACATCCTTAGTTTTTCCTTGTTGAAAGTGTATCGTATGAAAATTTAGCTTGTAGCTGCAAAAATTAAAGCATGAAGGTCCTTTTTCCCTGAGTAGGAAGTTGTTAGTTGTTGGCAACATGAGAAATAGCAGCACCAGCACTCGCAGCAGCAACTGCAACAGGAGCAGCATCCAACTTGTAGGACACTTGCTGTTTGTCGAGTGCCCGGCGCCGTGTGCAATTATCGCCCGAAAAAAACTACTACGGGCCAAAGAGGGCTCCTACTGGTCACAGGTAAGCAGAAAATGGCAAGAGAAAAAATAAAACTACCAACTACGAATTCACCCAACATTATGTGCTCAAAATGTAAATGTCATTTGTGTGCCGGGCAACTACAAGTGTTGCAACATTTGAGAAATGTGTTTTGCCGATGTTGCCAGTGTTGCTGGTGTCGCCAGTGAAGTGGCACCAGGACACGGTTCGCAGTCGTCCACTTGCCCCGCACTCTATGAATAAATGTTAAAACACAATCGAAAGCCGTAAATTCTGAGCAGTCATCAGATGAAATAGGTGTAAGGCAAGGCAAAGGGGAATAAACTGGCGCGCACACAAAGCAGAGGAAAGGAAACGAGCAAATTCTATCCGGACTCCCTCCCGGAGGGAACAATGCCAACCGGCAGGAGTCGGAGACAATGCAAAAGAGAAAACTCTAATTGGTATAATAAAATGTCATAAAAGGAAAGAGCAATGCAAGCCAGTAGCAGGATCCAATAATTCCCCATGGGACAATGGAAATAACTCCATTGATGATGTCCCCTGACGGACCGATTCCGATTGATTGCAGCAACTATATATATAGAGATTGTTGATTGGAACCGATTAGACAGCTTAACACAACTAAAGGTAATTTTGCCCCAACAAGACAAAGAGATTTCAATCAATTAAAGATAATTTCACAATGGCTCAATTGTCTTCAACATCTTCACTTGACAGGACACACAAGAAATACGAGGCTTGAATGGTTACAACTAAAAGCTACAGTAATTATTATACCCTGTAAAAGGTGGAGTCTTTTAGGGAATTTCAGAGAATTTATATCCTTTATTTTAAGATTTTCCTAATGTTTTTTGATAGATTTATTTAACATTTAAGTGCTACATGTTGAGGGTAAGGTTTCGTAGGGAAGTATATACCCTCCAAATAGCAGGTATAAATACCAAAAGAGACAGAGGAGATTTCTCTAAACTGGCAGCAGCCACTAAAACGCTAAGCCACCGCCCCCTACCTCCCATATATCAACTGTCGATGGCTATAAAGCTTCGCATCTTCGCATCTGCTGGTTCGCTCTCTTCGCTCCACTCCACTAAATTCCATTCCTTGCCATTCCTCCAGCGCGCGAGTGTACAATCAACAAAATTAGTTTCATTTGGGCAAATGGCATGGCCTGGCCAAGAGGAGCAGCTCCTCTCGACCCACATAACAGACTCACACGGCTTAGATAAAAATTTCGGAGGGGTCACACGAGGCGACGGTGAGAAATTGCAGAGCTCCTACATATATATAGTATACAACACATTCAGATATATATAGTATATGGTATATACCTGCTTTTGATGGCTCACCTTCGCTTTTGATCTTCCCCAACTGCTGATAAACGATAAGATGCCGGGAAGCTGAAAGCAAAAGAAAAATGCTGCAAAGTGTAGAAAATTGCGCCGCAGGTGTTCGGCGGCTCCAGCCCATCAGTTCCATCAGCTTCAACTTTAAGAAGGCCAAAGACCGCAAAGTAAATAATTAAAAACTGCTCAGAAAGTGGGCCAAAATAAGAAAAAGGAAATTGTAATTCAAAAGGAGACCTCAATGGACACTGAAACCTGGCCAGAAGTAAGCCAATGCCAATTAGCGGGTAGCGAAAAACAAAATAAATACAAATAAAAATAAGGTTGGGGTAAACTTGTGAACCTTTCTGGAAGGATGAGGAAACTGTCTGTCAACCTGCTGGCCATAAATAATGGCCAGCTGCTGGCTGGCTGTTGCCGGCAATTTATAAATCTGTTTATTGTAACATCCTGCGAGTCGCGCCTGTAATTTATGTTTCTGGCATCTAGTTAAGCCTTTGCAAAATCAGCTAATGAGCGTCCGATTGCAGCTGGTTGGAGTGAAAAATCAGTTTATATGCAAAAGAGATTTTCCCTATATAATGTATACGCCGCGTTGCCATGCTTTGCTTTTCTTTGTCTCTTTGTTGGGGGGCTTAAACTCAGGGTTGCTGGTTGTTGGTCGTGTTTACACAAAGTTTTCTGTTGGCTACGTTTTTGGTCAACTGACTGTCAATATTTTATTGGCATTTCGCTTTTTACATTGCACTCCGAACATGCATATATACATATGTATAAGGTAAAAGGATGCAAATGTACGAAAAACCCGCAAAAGAGAATATTCACTAGGCTAACGATATGCGCAATTTAATATATATTGCGGGAAATATATGAATAAAATTGGGAATTTAAAAGTTCTTGAAATAAATATTTTCTTTTACCAAATAATTATTTTGTGGTAGTAATTTATATATTTATTTACATGTTTAAGTTAATGGATGTTTTGTATATAATTCTTTATCTTTTATATCGAAAAAGATTTTTTTTTTACTTACAGATTTCCAGAATATATTTCTTTTAATGGTGAGTGAATATTTACGTAAATTACCTAAATTGTATATTAATTTTCTGTATATTTTTAAAGATGTCCCCTATTCTATTCTATAAACTCTGCAAATATTTAAAGTATTAAAACAAAACCCAATATCTACAAAATAAATAGAGGATCCTTTACTCTCTCTTGTTTCCCCCTTGAGCTCTTTATCTCCTTTCGTTTTATGCTTACATTTACTCTCTAATTGTATATTTTTGTCCGTATTTAATTAAAATTAAATATGTCTCCTTCTCACACCCATTTAACCCAATTCTTTGCGGACGGTTTCCTATTTGAAATCCTCAACACTCCTTGTCCACATTTTTTTCGACTTTCCTTCTGGTTTGGCATTATCTTTTACCCCGTTCTCTACGCTCGGTGAGTGCATTGGCTAGGTCCTTCGTCCTTGCTTTCCATCAACACTCTCATCATTTCCTTTGTTTTGCTTTTGTATTTTTTTCTTCTGTTTTATTCAGACATGTCATTCAGTAGGGTTCTTCTTTATCACCCACCCACATTTTTTATGTCCTTTCATTGTCTTTTTTGAATGGTTAACAGGAGGAGGAAACAAAAAATAAAAAAAGAAAATAAGGAGAAAAGAACTGGAGCACTTTTATATGATGGTACCCCGGTTGCAGCTTCTGCTTTACATTGGCATACATATTTGCATTTTTTTGACTGCTTTACAACCCCTTAACCTCCCTACTCGATTCCATTACTGTCGTAGATATGTATGTCGTATATATTTTTTCACAGATCCTGCTGCTTGTTTTAATTTCGTTTGCCAGCGTTTTGTTCCTCTTTTTTCTGTTGGTTTTATTTTTTGGGCATGGGCGGGGCCTTGATGACAGCTATGCGAAATTGCAACTCGAATTTAGCAACTCCACCCATCGAAGTTGCATTTCAATTGAATTGTCAGCGTTTTGCAGTGAAAAATGTGTCATAAAATGGTGCCTCGTTAGGGTGGCCATTTTTTTGTGAATCCCCCTTTTTTTTAAGCCATAAAAATGGTAAGATTTGGTTAAGCATTCGAATTAAACCCTGAAAAATGTTACTAATTCTATTAAAAGAGGGTAATTCTTGCATTTAAATTAAATTTTTAAATCATGGTTTTTAAAATGAAATCGTATGATTTTAGATTATTTTTATTTCCAACTTATTTGTAATCAAATAAGTTACTAACGAAACAATACTAAATTTCAGTTATTTACTCTTAAATTTTCTCAGTAATGTATTGGTTTTTTGCCATATTTTATTCACTTATGTATTTTTTTTACTGATGCCCCGCAGACACACTCAATGCTCAATTAATTTATAATTTAAATGCACATTGTGTGGCTTAATTATGCTCGTTATGGAGTCATCGCTGCCATTGTTCGCCGCCTGTCATGAAAGTTGGTCGGATTGGTGTTACACCAGAAATAATTAATGTTTTCATTGCCGACACAGCCAGAGGGGGATGCGAGGGCTTATCTATGGCCCTGCATTGGGCTGTCAGTTATTGGCCAAGTTTTTGTAGAGGGGGCATCGGCGGAAGTGAGGCGAAAACTTTCAAGCAATTGAACACCGAGCCAACTTTCACACAAATCCCAAGTGCAGCTGTCAAATCTTCACCGAAAAATCGACAGCAAAATTTCTATCTCACAGAAAGAGAGAGATATAGAAAGTGAGCCAAAAAAATAGCAACTGAAGTGTCAAGTTGAAATAAACTTTAAGACAGACTTGACATATTGCCAGTGGCTCGCTCCCAGTTCACAACATAATTTTCCATTACTTGGATAACTAGCAGAGGACATGGAAGTCCGGCTAAGCCAAACTGACATTTGGTGGTTTTACCAGCGCTCTGGCTGCCTGCCCGTCCGCCCGCTCGGCACATAAATAAGTTAATAAGTGCCAGCTGAAATATGGTCAGGACTCAGGACCAGGTGCTGCTTGGCCAAGACGCAGACCACAGTCTAATCAGAAGAGGTGGATAGAGCGAGACAGACCGCAGAGAAAGTGTGACATTTTTGGCAAATTGTAATCTCCACTTGCTCTCAACCAGCCAGTCAATTTCAGGATTTTGAATTATGGATTAAATTGCATGCTGCAGGTTGATTGAAGCCTTCACAGGATATTGACTAGGCCTGGTTTAAATAGGGAAATATTTAAGTTCAGAGAGCTTTTAAGAGTTTGTTTATTAAAGTTAAACTTTCCAATGTTTAAAGGGTTTATAAACATTTAAATTCAAAGGATTTTCTTTAAGCAATCTTAAAGCCTTAAATTATTTCTATTAATTAAGCATTGAACTAAAGAGAAAGTTAAATAAATGATCAAGCAATCAATCACTTTTACCCACTGACAAGGATTTCTTTAAGGCAAACTTTAAGTGACATGTGGGAATGGAAATCATTTGGAAATTTCAAACAATTGTCAAATGTAAAACAGTTATTCATGCACCGAAGCGGACAGACACAAAAGCCCAACGCCCCACCACCCCTTCCCGATCCGCCCACACATACGCATAAATCACGGCGGTATTTGTGCATTTCCGGTCAGCGCACGGATGTTCCGGTGATCAATTTTCAAATGCGCTGTGTCAGTTGAGTTCGCTTCGCATCCAGGCTCTGGTCAGATGTGTCTGTTTCGTACCGGGGATGCAAATACCGGACAGCCTGGACAGCCTGGCAACTGCTCAACCTGTCGGTTGCTCCTCTCCTCATCCACTTGGTTAGGTTTTTGCGGTGCTGTCCGCCTCGAAAGTTGTGCGCTTGCTGAAAATACTCAAATACTCGCACAAATTGAAATACAAATTCAGTGTTTTTGCATATTCGCCGGACAGGACGTTTGGATCCTAACTAACCTGCCCCTTCATGGATTTTTTTTTGTACTCCGCCTTGCATGTTTCACGTGGCTTTTATTTGTGAATTTTAAGCACAGTTTTGTTTTTTACGGGTATTTTTTTTTGTTTTTATTTTGCTTGCAATTTGTGTGCTCTTGTGGATTACTTCCCTTTTATCTTTCTTTTCTCTCCCAAACTCTGCCTTTTTTTCCAATTCTCTGACTGTGCAATTTGTAGCCGGGAGTTTTTTGTCTATCTTCGATTTTTGGGGGGGAACCACAGACATTAGTGCTGCGGGGCGAGCTTTAAAAATTTATGGCAATCATTGTTGCGGAAATTATAAGCAAATAAATGCAAATTACAAGAGCGAAATTCGCCATTATTGAGCTAATGAATAATGCAATAGGTTTCAGCATTAAAATGGCATCAGTATCACTTACTTTTTGGGGGATAGTTCACTGGGGAAAAATACGCTTGGAAATCAAAGATTAATCAGGAATTTCTCTAGAATTTTAATAAAAATTTATGCAGTAAAAAAAAGTTGAATTTCCTAATTAAAAGTAAACTAAATTATAAATGAAGTTTGATATTCTTCCCTTTTTCATTGTAATTAAGTTTTTGTTTCAACGCTTGACAGTCTCCTGTACTTGCGATTATCCTTCGAAACTTTTCCCTCAGTGCCTGGGATGCTTTCACGCAATTTCTGACAATTTCCGTTCGCAGCTGTCAGAAAGTTTGCCGAACTAATTGCGATGCCCCCGCCCATCGGTCGATTCTCGATGCTTGCCTTGTCTAATAATGAAATTAATTAACGGTTAATCAAATTGGCAACTAGAAGGAGTCAGCCACTGGCAGAAGCTCCGCTCCGCCATCGTTGGCAAATTGTTTAGCTCAACTTAATTAGCCTCATTTGGGCCATTAGCTATTTTTAGTTGCTTTTAAAATGTTTGCCAACATCTTAGGCCCGGCAAGGGCTCTGCTGGGAATGTGTGTCAGCCCATCCATTCGAAATGTAATTTTTGGCCAGCAATTTAGTTAAAGTTGCGCCCCTCTTTAGTTGTCCCCATTTTTGCTGCTGCTGCTGCCATTTTCCGTGATCACCTGCCGTTGCCGTTGCTGTCATTGTGCCAAATGAACCTTTTGTTTGTTGTTGCAGCAGCGCGCATGCTGGGGAGTTGCAGGCAAGTTGCAACAATTTGCCTGACAATTGTTTAATTATGCAGGACAAACATTAAGCAAAGTGCTGGTGGAGGCCAAAAAACGAGAATGCCGGCTGGGAAACGGCGGACTATGCAAGACTGCAAGTGAACTTTGCATAGTTTCCCAAGGCATTTGCCAACAAAGAGAAAAGGTAAATAACACTTTTGGCTGGCCTCCGGCGAGACACAAGAGCAGACGACGAGGCATTCCTCATACCACTTTCATCTCCCCCTTCAGCTTGGCCGAAAAAGGAAAACTTTCCACTAAGGAACTTGCTCAGATTTATTTCAATGCTGCTTCGCAGGCCCAAGGCAACGACAGCAGCAAAGACTTTGAGCCAGAACACCAAGAAACCGAGTGAAAAAGGATGCGAAGGTAGCGGTCGGTCGGTCGGTCGGTCGGTGGGTGGTTCTGTGGGTCTCTGGAAAACTATGTCAGTCAGCTGCTCTTGGTTTTTCCCTCTTTTTCCTCGTCCGCTTGCCAAGTCTTTGCCTTTCATTCGGGCTAAGCGCAAAGAAAAACACATAATAAGTAAAGTGTTTGGGGGAAGGAAGCGGAAATTTATGTTATTTCACCAAGTGGTTGCGTACAGAAAAATGGATGGGAAAATATAAAGTCTTCAAAATAAAACTATAAATGAAATATATATTTACTAATACACTGAGAAGGAGCTGCATTGGCAGTGAAGTGTTAACAAAGATAAAGTGGAATAAGCAAAAGAAATGTATTAAAAAGCTTTAAAAATAATTACAAGAAATATAGTTGATAATATTTCTAATATTTTAAACTGATAATCATAGTAGTTCCTGAGCTCACCCTGTCACAGATAAGTGCCCCTCTTTGCAAGGACCATCATAAAAGTAAAGAACATTTCTTGGCAGTGAAACCAAGTTGTTTATGGAGCTGGAAATTGACTTAAAGTTGCATTCACTGTTTGCTGCTGGGAGCACTAACCGTATCTGGCAAACATTTCATCTGCAACAGGAGCCAGGAGGCAGGGAGATTATAGAGGAGCAGGAGCAGTAGAAGTACTTGGAAATATGAAGGAGAGCAGCGTTGCTCCCTGGGCTTTCGTTGAACTCATTTGCATGCAACATGACAACAAAATCGAGTCGCTATGTCTGCTGCTTATAAATTATGCTCTTTGCTGTCGCTATCAGTGTCACTGCCACTCTCCCACCCGCTGGCTTTTTATTTTGTGCAGCCTTCAAATTAAATCCAAACTCGAGAAAAAATTTGCATCTGCAGTTGAAGTAGCTAATTTTTTAAATTTGTCACTTTTTTTTCTTTTTTTTAGACAGCAGACAAAGGAATTGACTTTTAATTAGGCAACTGTCAACAGTTTTCGGGGCAACTGCCGCTCAAACTCCCCACCTGGAAAACTTCTATCAAAATCTCATTAGCACAACGCGTGGCGCGGGACCACAAAATGGCTTCTGTGAGTTTTCCGGTCTCGCTGCGTGTGTGTGTGTATGGGTGTGCTGTAACGGCTCTCGGCTTCCTGTGGTTTCCGTTTCGCTGTGTGTATTTATTTAGCCCAAAAGTGCCAAACAGCCGAGGGAGAGAGAGTGAGGCTGCCGAAAAGTGGTTGAAAAAAAGTTTTTTTTATAATTAGTTCGTTGCCCGTCCTGTTATTGTTTAACCTTAGCGCCCTTCCCTGGCCTTCCAAAATTTACAAAAAAAAGTAAAAACAAAAATATTACGCTCTCCCTTGCCTGTAATTTGGCATCTAATTGTTGAAGGTTTGCAAAACCAATTTCGACCAGGTGCCAGTTACAATATTGCATTACTCATTCGCCCCGTGCGCCCCATCGAGTTTGCAAGTGAATATTTTCCATGTTTTTGCCTTCTGGCTAGCTGTGTTGTATTCGTGTATTCTGTTGGTTTCCGGTATCAGGCTGCAGCTTTTGTTTGGCCGTTATTGAAAACCCGTAATCAAGCCAGTGCTATTACGAAGTTTTACTGATGAGCAAAAGTCAGAAACTAAAAAAGCTTGTGGGGAACGCATGCCATCTTCTTAAATTTCAAAAACACTGAGGTTTTATTTTTAATTGAATTTTTCCTTTTTACAAAATTTTGTTATACAATTGCCAATGGAATTAATTAAATTTATTAAATGAATTAAACATTTCAAGACATTTCTACCCAAGTTATTCATATGATAATATTTGTAATAATATTTCCTTAGTTCTTATATTAAAAATGTTGTATAAATCATGTACTTAATGTAAGATTTTTATTTAAATTATATTTAATAAACTTAACAGTGCATTTCAGCTTTTAGTTATCGTTGTTGTTTCATCTGACACACCACAAAAATAGAAAAAAATAAAACAAATCCAAAAAACATGGGTAACTTTTTGATATTATGCGCAGCGAAATTAAAAATTAAATTTTCTATTCCTCGTGCTGATGTGGATCTCTTTTGGGGCACGTCGGCTGCGGTTATGGGGCCAAACAAAGAAGAACACCTAACTGTGGCAGTAACAACAATCAGAGTTTAGGGGGCACCAAGGGTCGGGGCTCGGGGATCGGGGCTAGGGGGTCCTGGGCAGGAGGTCGCATCCCCTTGGGCCATGCGGCTATGGGGAACAGCGCAATTTGCGAACCACAAAATGTCTAAGGTAATCACTAGCCGCAAATGGTTGTTGTTTCTTCTTCGTTCTCCAACTCCCTGCCGTTGTTGTATTATTATTGTGCATTATACGGAAATTGACAATGAAATTTTCTTCTTTTTCTTGTGAAAATAGCAAGAGGAAAACGGGCAAAAGGCAAAAGAAAATTCGACTTCGAAATGCCACTTGAGAATTTAATAAAAGAACCAAAAAGAGAGGCAAACGGAGGAGCCAAAAGGAGATACAGTCGGCGGCGGGGGCAAACTTGGAATTGTTGTGCACAAGTGCCGGTTAAATATTTTAGGCAAATGCCGCTCAACCCCCTGAACCCGGAACACCCTCGGAACGGCCCGCTTTTCCGGGAACAATCTGACGAGTTGCCAGGGCAAAATAAATCAGCTGGGGCGTAGGCACTTGAGTTGATTTATGGCAATGACTGGAGGAGGCAGTGGCATCATCATGGCGTAGAATCATCAGGTAGGGATGTTCCACTTTTCCAAATTGCCCCGGGCTCAGCTCTGGAGCATCTCCAGGCATTGACAATAGCAACATGCACTGGGAGAAATCTGGTGAAACTCAGAGGTACTTGTCTTTTAAGCCATATATTTTGAGAAATAAAGTAAAACTTCATCTCTTTTTTTAATAACAGATAAACACTTTTTCTGAATATAAAATATAAGAAATATTTCTTATAAATATCCTAAATATTCCTGTTTTCATAACAATCTCTTTATTCCAAGTGTCCTTGAGGCAGGGAGAACCATTTCAACATGGTCTGAAGTCTGAGACTCCACCGGAAAAATTAAGCTCAACGAATTTGGAACTCGAGATGATGGGAACTCCCCAGCTCAACTGCAGTTCTTCAGTCAGTCAGCCAGTCAGTCAGTCTGGGAGTCATTTAGTCAACCAGTTTGTCAGTCAGTCAGTCACAGCGACAGTAAGTCAATCAGAGCTCTTGTCCTCTTTGCCACTTGAAGCCTAAAATTGTCTTTGATATTTGGTAGACATTTCTGCAGTGGCTTCGTTTTGCACTCTCAGGATTCTGCTACCTTTCCTGTGTCTTGGCTGATATCCTTCGAATTCGGCGACTCCGGGGCCTCGGCCTGTCCGCATTTTAATTACAGAGCCATTAAAAAGAATACAACAAAACAAAATTAATTCCTGAGAGAGGCAGAAAAAGGTGGCCCAGGTAAGCTTACCAGCTGTCGGCACGTGGACAAACTTGAGCCAAAGTGGAATCGAAGATTATTAGGAGAAACAACGAAGTTTTTAATACGCTGAATAATATAAATATAAATATAGAAATATAGAAAATTTATAAAAATATATATGAGTAATATAGATGATAAATAAATTTAATCTCAATGCAACTTAAGTTGATAATATTTATATTCTTTATTAAACCCTTCAAATTACTCAAATTTATTAACCCTTTATATATCAAATATCTATATAGTATCTTCATTAATGTATAATTATTATAGCCTCTTCGAAAAAAAGCTAATACAACCATTCAGCAAGAGCATCGAATGTATTTATGGCCGCAATTAAACTTGAATGTCTTTCGTGGGCCGCCGGAAAGTAGGCAGCACATTTTAATGAGCCATGCGCTCCCCCAAAGACGAAGGCAAATATAATTAAAACAGTGAGTTGTGGCACAATCGAGAATTTGTTCCAGTTCGCCACTAAAACGTTTATGAGTTGGAAAAATGCTAAGCACACTGGCTAGCTGGGGATTCTCATGGTGTTAATAGCCAGGTGGAAGTAAGGTGACGAACCCCAAACCCCTTTTTCGCGCTGTCAGCGATGAGCGGGAAGGCGGGAAGAAAAAATTTCATTAGACTAATGTGTTGCATGTCACATCAATGTCAGGCAATGTGCAACGTGTGTGCAAACTGTATGTGGCATATGCGAAAATCCCAAACAAGCTGCATGCAGATGGCCAGGACACCCAGCCAGCCAGGATCTAGACCGGGGCGAGTGTCGTCTGTTTCACTTGGTGTTCCTTGCTGTCGCTCAGGATCCCCTCACAGCTTGTTGTCACTGCGACAAAAACAACAGAAATCCTCCTCTAGCCTTCACCTGCGGCTCCAGCTTCTGGTTTTAGCTCCCACTTTCTTTCCGTGGATTTTCCTCCTCTCTTTCTTTTGCAAGCTATACATCTTCGTCATTTCATTGCAGTTGTCAGGGCAACAATGCAATGCAAAATGCCACAACCTCCCACCTCTGACAGGGTGATGCATCGTTGTGCTACATTTTGATACCCTGCAGAGGATCCGGGATGGCTAAGGGTTGGCTGACATTTAGGGTGACAATGGTAGCAGGAAGCTATAAAATCTAGAAATCTAGAATCTGTAAAAATTTGGTTGCTTTTAGTAAATTATTTCTACTTTCCCCTGTTCCTCTTTAGACGAAAAGCAAACAATATTTTATTTTGGGTTGTTTATTTGCAATTTATAATCATTTTATGTTAAAAATTATATTTTTAAAAATTCTAAAATATATTTAGAGTAAGCTGAGTAAGTATAAAAGTCGTTTTTAAACCTTTATACTTGATTCATTTTTCTTCGAGGCATGAATGAAAAATTAGAACACTTGCACTTGCACAGCTGAGACATAATTATATTCGATTTGCATCTATGTAAAGTATAGTCTTCTTTGTACTCTTCTTATTCTGTTTTTCCATATATTTTACTAGATCTAGATGTAGTTTACTGTTTGTGTCAGGAAATAGCACACAGGATATATGTTTGTAAGGATAACTAGTAGTAAAGTAAATACGGGTAACCCCTTTTGCCATTATCAAGCTTTAATATATGCATAACTTTGCTACTTTTTTTTTCTATTTCTATATTAAAATGGGGAATATAAAACATTTTTGTTTTAGTACTTATAAAAAACATTTCAAAATGCGTTTATGACTTAATTGAAGTTTCCTAGTTTTCATTTGATGAAACCACTTGAAAACCCTCATAAAAGAAACATAATTTGTCTACTTTTTTGCTGCCCTTAAAATCAAAACATGAACTTCATACTTTTAGTTGAAGAGTTTCTTCATTTTGATCAATTTATTGCTGGCACGTTTCCGCGCTAACTGACTCAAAACAATTTGGGAGCACACGTGTCCTGGCTGCCATGGCAAAACTAAAACCAAAACCAATTGAGAGTCCTGGGAAACCGAGTAGCTGACCGCAACTAAAACAAGGGCCGCCGCCTACCTAGAGGCAAAATGGAGCAAGTGCTGGCCCAATTTTATTTTTCAGGGGTTTTGAGAGAAAAAATTGTATAAAAACTGATTGAGATGGATTTTGTAGTTGGTAAAATTTTAAGAGAATAAATCAGAGAATAAATTAAAGATATATTGAAGTCTTTTGATTATAGTTCCATAAAAAATGTATAGAAATCTATAGTAAAACATATTGAATAGATTTTGAAGAGGTACCTAAATCTTTTTATTATTTTATTAAAATTTCATACATACAAATATTTCTTTTCTGTGCATTGAGGTCCTGTTGCCTTTATGGAGCCACGTGCTCGTTTTCCTGGCAGGAGGCAGTGCTCACTGACCAGGAAATTCATGGCCACTTAAATGCTGTAAAATAGACCAAGCTGCCGGCACTAAAAACCAAAAGTTGCTCGCTCTACCAAAACTTTAGTTTAGGTTTCACAAAAATAGACCTGCACACACCTTGGTTGCTTTTATGGCTCATCATATTTTTTTTTGCTCTGCTCCTCGACTCCCTTTTACATCTTTTTTTTTGGCAGTTTGGGTCAGTCATAAAAAGTTAAAGTTAAAATTTTTTCTAGCTGAACGGGTAGCCGGCGGTAAATCAGTTTTTATTGTGCATAAATTAAAAATGTTCAATTAAAAGCTGAAGAAAGAAGAGGAAGTTTCTGGTAGCATATCCTGGCAGGTAGCTTGATTTCAGCTCAGCTTTTCCGGGGCCAAGTTTGTACGGCTTTTGGGAAAAACAACATGAAACTAAAGACTGAAAAATATATATGTTCGAAGCTGGGAAACATTGATCGAGTTACTGTGCAACCATTTAGTTATGCAAACAATTCGGAATAACGTGATGAAATTGGGTGGAAATCGAAATTGGGAACATATGCCGCTGGCGCACATGTCGTATACGCAATATTCAATGCACGAACAATTGTCCCAGCAATTATTTATACATTTGTTGCGCATTAAAGCGTAATTATTGTCAATAATTAACACAATGGCACAACAATGAATTCAGCTTCGAATTACAATTTCCTGATGTTTTTTTTATGCAAGTATATTCTTATATATATTTGCATAATCAGCTGCAATCGCATAATGTTTTTCATTAATAATGCAGGTCGAAATCCTACTCTGCCACTTACTTTTGTTTATTCTCGTTCATTAAATATGTTAAGCTTAAAAATGGATGTCATTTGGTTGATTAACAAAAGGCCAGCTCAATCTGTGAGTTATATTTTATTTTAAGTAAAAATAAAACAATAGTTTACGATAAAAAAAAGGAAATGAATGCATTAAAATAATAATTACACAACATAAACATAGTGAATTCACACTTAATATAAAGCAATCATAAGGGAGTTCATCCGAAAGCAAATCAGTTTCGTTTGTTTGTGGATATTTGTAATAATCAAAGACTTAAAATTAAGCAATTAATTAATTAAGTTTATTTAGTTATCTATTATTTAATTAATAACATATATTTTACTTTAAAATAACTGCAAACAATATGAATTTCTGCCAGAAACTGAAGTCAAAACTTCTTAAAAATATCTAATTAAGAAATATGTCAAAAACTTGCTTTTCCATTACAAAGTTTTCTTCTTTAATTTTTTATTTCAGACATTTTCGTGTTTTAAAGCAACAAAGTGGTACAAACTTCAAGCCGACTTATCTGTCAACGAGTCAAATGCATGGCCCCCAGGACGATGAAAATCAATTTGCAATGCCGCCCAGCGGGAAAAGAAGCCGTGAGGCGAAAAAGGAAAATATCCAGAGACACATGCCGAGGCGCGCACAGCTTTTGCATCTGAATTTGAATCTGATTCAGGGAGCTGCCGTTGAATCCGAATCTGAATGTGAATCGGATGGAATCAAGGAGCAGGAATCAGCGAGCAGAAGGAATGCCAAGCAATGCAAATAGCTCTAAATGCATTTGACGACGCTGTGATTTGATTTCGATATCCTCCCGCTCGCACGGCTTCTCTGTGTGTGTGTGTTGACTTTCAATTTCTTTTCGTGGGCGTAAGTTTTTCGTTGGCGGCAACCTGATTATAATTCCTTCGACTGCAGCAGCAGCAGCAGCACAAAAATGTCATTGGAAAAAGTTGGAAAAAGTCGTAGATGCTGCCTGTGCCAGTTTCCACCCTTCCGTTTAATCATTTTCCGCGCTGTTGTTATGCCGTTGGGCTGATTGCCGTCGTTCACTTAGCTGATTGCAGTAGCTATCAAAAATTCGCAGCGACAACGTGTCGTATGCGTGATATTATGCTAGGTCGTGCTCATTCGCACTTGTCTCGCTGGTATCTTCATTCATAATGTCTGATGCGCTGTGAAAAAAAGATTCAAGATATTTCTAAATATATTTCGAATTTAATATATAAACTAAAACATTAACTAACTAAAATATAAGGATTTAGCTTTGAAGAACTAAAATTGGGTTTGAAAACATGAAAGTAATTAATGCTTAAAGAGTTTTTAATCCCTTTTTTTTCTCCCTGTGCCTCAGGTGAGAAAGAAACGATGGCAAAGCCAGGAAACTGGGGGAAAAAACTTTGTTAATTTTCGAGCTGCTCACGCAATAAAGCAAACGCAGGCAGCGCATCACGTGCGCATTTAAGTTGCAAGTTACAACGGCAACGTGCCGCATCCAAAGATACACAGATACACCCGGGCACACACCCGGGCACCTAGGAGCTTACACACACACACTGGCATAAAGACAGGACTAGTTAGCTGATGTCAGTGTAAATTTTACACACAGAGGCGAAACCTGATGCCGCATACAAAAGCCCCAGCGCGTTTCCTTCTTCTGCCTTCTGCCTTCTGCGGTTTATTTTCACGCGCGTGTGCAATAAAAAGATATACCCAGGCGGCATAACGGAAGTCGAGGCAAGTTTTTGGCATCTACGGCGGAAGCAAGTCAGTGGACCTTTGAGAGGAGAATAGAGGATGGAGGTTGCCCGGGGGCAGGAGCACATCTAGCTGGCTGCGCTGCATAATCAGGCAAAGGCGACGGCGACAACGACAACATTTATCAAATGAAATGCACGTGCCAAGCGTTTGCCTAGGACGCTTCCGTGTGCCGCCATTTTCCCCGGGATAGGGTTCAAGCTTCCTTCTCCTCCCCATGCCCCGCCTCTTGCTCCTCTTTCATTTGCGAGGTGCCATAGCTGCAGGGAGAGGTGCCGCCAGAGGGTTGCCAGAAAAGTTCTTTAAATTCCGGATAGGTTTTGAATCTGCCGTTTTTCTTTATTGAAAATTCTGTTTAATGCTTTTTGGAATTATAGTTTTCGTTGCAAATTTAACATTGAAAATGTATATTCTAAATAGTAAATTTCTATTGAAATAATTATAAATTAAAGACAATGATATTATATATTTTTTTACTCATTTGTTAGACTTGAATATATTTTTTCCTCAAGCCTAAAACTAAGTGCTTTTATTCTGCTCAAAAAACCAAAAGGCTTGAACCACCGAAATGTAAACAAACCAAATTAAATTTAACAAAATTAAATAATATTTTTGGGTTACGCTCACCTGGTATAAACTTAGCACAAGTGACAGAGCTCACCTTGATTTATAATCACGCGCCGAGCTCATATAACCTTATATCTAATCTAATTTATTATTAAGCAGCCCTCGAATCCTATGCCTTCCTGTTATATATGCACCTATCTATGGTATTAAGTCAGCTGCCGGCTGCAGTGCCTCTTCGTAATTATAATGAGCAAAGTTTCTGGCATGAGATTCTTTTTCAATGAATTAACACAGCGCTGCGATTTGCCAGCGAGCTCTCAAAATGGGTTATGGATACTTAAATGGATTGCAGCTAAACTAACCCTGGATGATTGCACAAATACTGGCAACACTTTAAATACACCAAAACAAAGGTTTATTTAAATTTAAACTATAAAAAACAAGTCACTTTGAATAGATTAAATTGCATTCTTTGATTGATTTTATAGGAAAAACGCAATCGTTTCGAAATAATTCCCTCTTCCCTTTAACTAATATTTATTTAGAACACCCACATTTCTTTGGGTGTACCCCATTTCTATGCTGATGGCAACCTCCCTGGCATCCGCCCTGCAGAAATTGCATTCTGCTGTCGTAGAAGTTTCCGCACCTTGCAACCAAGTGGCTGCCACTGTTGCTCCGGCTTCTCCTTCAGCTGCTTAAGTGCCATGCATTGAGATTGAGTTGTTTTCCTTGTTGCCACAGCCCGCCGCTGTTCGTCCTGCGAGGAACATTCCACTTGAGAAAATCGATGATGTCTTGGGTGCCTTTGTTTTTGCAGCCGCACTCCGAGTTGAAAATGTTTTGATAAACTAGCGCTCTGGCTATGCAAAGATGGAAATGAAAACGAAAAAAAAAGAAGGAAAACGCTGAGAAGGAAACCCCGGCAACTTTAAGCTGCAACAAATGCAGCAACCAACAGCAGCTTTGGCAGTTGTCAAAACGTTGCTGGGGCAAAGAAGAAGGAGAAGCGAAAACTTTTCTGGCCAACTGTCGAACAACAAGCGAGATGAAATTGGTAAAACAATTGTCAATGCGTCAATTTGAATGGATTTCGGTTGCTGCAGAAGAAGCGGCTTCGCCAGATAAAAACATCAACAAGAACAAGTGTCGAAAGTTTGGCTAACAAACTTTTTAAAAACAATGCACTGATAAAAGTACCAGAATTTTAAGTGCGATTGAGTAGCAAATAGTTTTTGAAAAATTATGTAGAAAAAATTCCTTTAAAAGCTATGATTTGAGCTTAAATTTTAATTATGAAAATGTATTTTAATCAAAGTATATGGAAAACCTTGAGAGACTTCTGTGTTTCATATATTTTTATATATCTAAGTACTCCCAGAATATATAATCTCGACTCAGAGCTAGCCAACCAAGCAAAGCTAGATTTTCAACCAAAGAACAACAAGCTAAAATATGAACTAATATTTTTGTTTGTCTCTTTTCAAGGAACAAATATGAATTGGATATTATTTATTTGCTGCCAGCTTGGCCTGTTCTTTGGTAAGTGCGGTTCAAGACTCCAAACCCCTTAATGACCAATAATTGCAGCGATCGAGGCCCGCTGTCTGCCGCGCGCCGGTAACATGTGGCAGCAGCCACTTCCCTCCGAAGACGAAGCCAGCTGCAGTGCACCTTCGTTATTGCACTCTGTTCCAGCTTCCAATGCAAATGCAGGGGAAGTACCGAAAACAACAACTTTTGAAATCGACAAGGGAGCTCCAGCGGTTGCCCTTCCCTCGGTGACCCTCACGAAATACGTCCATGAGTGGGCCAGCAGGACGGCTAACATGGCAGGCACTTGCAGCCAGCAAGCCGCCAAGCAGGAGCCGGAATCGAAGCCGGAATCAACGTATCCGGAATGGGAATGCAAGCAGGAGCTGAAGCAGCATGAGCTGCCCAAGCCGGAGGTGCCTAAGCGCCGGCCAGTGACACTGACAGGCAGTGAAATGTAAGCGGTTAGGCAGGGTATTTTCATGAGATTAAGCAACCTCTCCTGATGTTTCTAAGGGGTGAGGTTTGGAACCCCAAAACCAATTTAATTTAACTTTAAATTTAATAAAACTTTGTTTATGGTTGTTGCATTTAAAATGATTTATTTTAGGTAATTACAAAATAAAGGAAAATACGATCTAATAATAATTATTATAAAATATACTATGTACTATACTACACCAATTACTTATTAAGAAACTGTATTATTTTATATAGAATTCCTTTAAAATGTCAAAAAGCAGAAAGAAAAGTGATTTTTGTTGTGCTCCCTAAACAATCATTTCCATTAATTGTGCATTTTACATTTACCTTAATCATTACGTTTTTAGTTTAAACAAAAATTGTTATTCATACATACAAGTATTTTTCTTATCGCTTCTAAACTAAACAAACATCGTATTTAAACCAGATGTCGCCGTGATGATAACAAATTATAATTATAGTTTTACTAACAGCTGTAAACTGATTGCTGCATCTCTCATCTTATCAAAAGCAGCCTCAGATCTAATAGAAATTTAAATTTTAGTTCTGAAATGGCAGCCGCAGCACCTGAATGGCTAACCTCGGAGTATCTGGAGGCTGCCCTTCGTCGGCATTACCAGAAAACCCAACTTAAACTGCACTCTGTGAAGCTTAAAGCTGCCTTGGGCAAGGGTGAAAACTATGGCGCCATCCTTACACGTATATGTGTCAAGTACAGCATTGATTTGGACACTGCAGTTGAGCACCTGATAGCCAAGACCCAACTAGAAGACGAAGATGTGGAAACCAGGGAGAAGAAGGCACCCTACGATACCTACAATCGGGAATTGGAGATTTACGAGCAAGTATTGCCCCAACTACAGGACTTGGCAGGCGAACAGCTCTGCCCACGGGTCCTACACATTGATCGCCAGCGAGGGTCTCTGCTGATGGAGGACTTAACCCACAGAGGATATGTGATGGCTCCACGACTCCAGAGACTGGATGAGCGGCATGTGGTGGTGGTGCTGGAAAAATTAGCTAAATTTCAGGTTGCTTCCGCCATTCTCAATGAGAACTTAAAGGGAACTTCCCAGTCTCTAACAAAATACGACCGAGGCTTTTTCAATCGTTACACGGAGAGCTATAGTTCCTACTTCCTCGGCTGCTTAAAGGCCTGTGCCAATTACCTAAGAACACAGCCGGGTCACCTGGGACACGCCCAACAACTGGAGAAACTGGCACCGCACTATATGGGCCTGGGACTGCGCTGCTTTCAGCCTGAGGTGGGTCACATTAATGTCCTGACCCACGGCGATTTGTGGACAAACAACATGATGTTCAAGTACGAGGCGGGTGTGCCGTGCGATGTCCTTCTGATTGACTTCCAGTATTCGTTCTGGGGCTCGCCCACGCTGGACATCCATCATCTGCTCAACACCTCCGCCGTGGAGGTGGTGCGAACTCGACTTCAAACTGAGATGCGGTGTATTTACCACGCAGTGTTTGTCCAGGAGCTGAGGAGGCTGGGCTTCAAGGGTCAAAGGTTGCCGAGCCGCAAGCAATTTCACCTGGAGTCGGAGCAGAAGCGTTTCTACGGTGGGTATACAAATCGCTAAGGGATTAGAAAGTTTATAATTTGTGAGAGGAAAAACATAAGCTAATTTTTATATATTTTTTTGCTAGCTGTTCACTGTGGGCTGCTCCTGCAAGCAGTGCTCCTGAATACCGATGAAACAGATGCGGATTTTGGTGCCCTACTCTCGGACCAGCCCCGGGGAATGGATATGAAGAGGCGGCTGTATCTCAATGCCGACATACAGGAGTCCATCAGGCAGCTGGTGGGGCAATTCGAGCTGGAAGGACTCTTGGATCCGCGTCAATACGAAGGCCTCTAGGGGAGGCATGATGCTTTTTTCATAAACTCCCCGCATTAGACCTTTCAATTAGACGGGCTAATAAACATAAAACATGGCCTGCCCCGGCCACAACCACCAACATTTTAAAGTCAGCAGTCAGCGGCTTTTTGAATTATGGAAAAAACAAGAAAACAAAAAACGAAAAAACACACACATTCAGTTTGGCCCAGACAAAAGCGCAACACATTTAACTGCAAAATGGATGGAAGCCACCTAGAGCGGGAATAGTTACACACATTTTTTGAATTGTTTAGCATTTTTGAATGAGTGAATGAATGGGGCGCCATGCCGAGCAGCTGTGAGTGCGTGTCTGCCACAGAAAATGGAAAGAAATGAAAAGAAATGGAAATAAAAATGAAAATGTGAATGCTGATGCTGATGTGAATGTAGATGTAGAGGAAAATGGGGAATCCAGCACGTGCTTCTGGCCGCGGCTCTTAATTAAAACTTTAGTGCAAAATGCCAGGCCAAGCTGTTGGAAAATTAACGAAATTATAACGTGTCTGCCGCTGGCAGTGCATTCAAAACTACATTTTCAGGCGAGTGCAATTAGCCTAAGCTTGGCCGTTTAGCCAGGTGAGCGCCTGCAACTAGGCAACAGTTTATGAGGCTAAGGACAGGCCAAGGAATATACAGTCAAACCGGGAAAAAACAACAACCTGTAATGTACACAAGCTTAGAAATACATTAATGAATCTAGGAAAATGCTGTAAAATATATTTAATATATCAAAAAAGTCTATAAACATAACCTGTATGTACCTTATAGCTGTGTTTAAACTTAAAAAAAACCTTAATGAAAGAAAAGAATGTAAATTATATTTCTAAAACAAAGCACATCAACTAAAAAAACCTAAAGTCTTATCAGACTCTTAATATAGAATTTCCCCTGTTTTAGCTGCACAAAACCCATCCAAAAGAAAAGGGACTAAAACGGAAATAAGTCGGATTCGCCGCCATAACATTTCGAAAATTCCATCTAAGCCTAAAGCCTGTCATTTAACGATTGTCTGAGTGATGGTGTCTTTTTTATGTGTTCTTGGTAGCATATATCGCTCCTTCTCTTTGTGTTTGTGTACCTGCTTGTTTATGTGTTCGCCATCTAACTTGGCCAAGTCCTCAATACGGAGAGAAATGTCGCGCGCAAAAAGTTGGTTCAGGCAACAGTTTTATTTTCGCTGCCAGCTTGCTTTATTGTTGTTTTCTTTGCTCGCTATTTCTGGCTTTTCTCCTGGTTTATGTGCCTTTCTGGCAACAGCCAAGCATGGGAAATGTTTTTACGTTTTAGGTGCTTTGTTCATCAAAAATAAGTCGCTAAAAAGCTAAAACTATATGCAGTTTAGGTGGAAAAATGCAGGTCTAAATGCAGTTTGGGGGGTTTTATGTAAATAATAAAATGCGTTTATAAATAAAAACTAACAAGTTGATTTAAATATTTAAAGTAAATATTACTAACAAGAGTTCTAACAGTACAGTTTTCAGACACCTGAAATGTACCCAAAAACTTATTACGATTTCTTTTTCCCCTAAAAATATATGTTCCAAATTTTACCCAACTTGATAGGGATTATATTTTTCTTCGTTTAATTGTATTCCTGCTGAAATGACAAGCTCAGGCTGCCGTAAACTTTCTACCTCAGTAAGCCGAAATTTGATTTAAGCCATTCCATAGATTAAAACTTTACTTTGGCCCCAAAAAAGCAAAAAAAAAAGTACAAAATAAAACGAAAAATCAAAGTTTACTTGTGCCATGGCGAGTAAAAATATTAAAATTGCTGTCCAGCCATGGCCAGGATTTATTTTCTTAATCCAAATAATGTCAAAAAGCCACAAACAAGCGACAGGCACATAAAACAACTTAGCAAATGAGCACACACACACGCACGCACCCCGACGGGGGCCAGAAGGAAAACCGAAGAAAAATGTAATTTATTGTTATTACGAAAATAAATAAGAAGGGCAAGACACACAGCAGAGCTAAGAGAGAAATGAATCGAGGGGCAGGAGAGCCACGCCCACCACAAACATATATATGGTACATTCGGCACTGCAGCAACTGAAATTGTGGCAAATAAAAGCGTAGAAATTAAGCAACTGACCGCTGGCAAATAAACCGAAAAAGCGGACACACAAATACACAACAAAAGGAGGAGCCCAAGAAAATGGCAACGGCAGCCATTTTATATGCCATTACATTGTAAATAAAGTATTGTTTATTCCCATTTCTGTGTGTTTGTTGCTCCGGTTTACTGAACTATAACAACTGAATTTATGCCAAAGTCGAAGTTGTGCCAGTGCCACATTTACTTAATAACCTGGCTCAGGTTTTATTTGTCACCAGGGATAAGGGGAAAATATTGAAAGCAGGAAAGAATTTCGATGGCCCCCAGCATAGCACTTAATCAGTTTTGGAATGAGTACTAGGCACACCTTTAATCTAATCAACTCGATGCCACATAAATCGGCAGAAAGCCGGCACAAAATGTTCATTGGTAAATTGCTAAAGGTTAGGAGTAACAGCAGGAGCAGCAGTACTACTTCATCAATTGCAACTGTGGAGGCACTGAACACAAATTTGGGTGGTTTACTAATTAAAAAAGAATATATTTTTTGCTATAATTATTATTAAGTAAGCCTTGATTCCATTTCTCAAATGAAATACCTTCTGTAAATTAAAGAATCTTTTTAATCTTTTTGTAATTTTCAACTATGTTTATCTAGTTTCTTTTCTGAAATTATTTATGTTTTACAATTTATTAAAAATTCATGTTATTCATTCCTTTTTAAGCCCCAAACTTTTTGACTTCTCCTGCACACTGTCCACCGAAAATTCTCAATTTATCTGCAACCAGCTGAGCCATCGAGTTGATTCTACTTTGGCTTGCAAAGCACAAAAAAAAAGAAGGAAACCCTTCGGGTCAAGGGTGAGTAATTACCGCAGTTAGGCCGGCCTGGTCTGGTCCGGCTGAAAGGAACCTGAGCAGGCAAATGAAATTTCCATGAGGCCGGGGGCCAAGCTTTAAAAATAGCTACATAGCTGCTGCCTCCTGGGAACAGGGTACCCGTTGTTGTGTTGTGTTGTGTATGTCCTGCTGCTGCTCCGTTGAGCGTGTGTTGGGTGTGTTGGGTGTGGCGGAGGTCAGGCAACACTTGACTAAACATTTTCATTTTGGCCAAAAGTCAATGAATTTTGGCACATGGCGTATGCTTGATATTGCGTGTTGTGTTTTTGCAGCGTTAAATGATTTCATTAAGTGCGAACTCTCAGACACGTTGGCAAATCGATAAAATAAAGTTTTGGACATACGGAATATATGTATATGTATATATCTTTAGGAGCTTTTTGAATTTTACATATTTTTGCAGCTGAAATATTTATGAAATACAAGCAATGAAGAGAGAAACTAATTGAGGTTTATATATGAACGCAATTTTATCTACAATAAGATGAAAATCATATTGAAAAGTTATGTATAAGCCTCTAAATAATTGAATATTAATAAACACAAACTTTAAGCTATTTAATTTACGCCAAATGACTTAAATAAAAGCTAATCTACTTTCAAAATTCACTAAAACCATTACAATGACAGCTTACAATCCAAGAGTTGTGCCAAAATGAGCTGCCTAACAAGATTGCATTCAAATTAGCTGTGGCATTACATTCTCTCCTTCTTTGTTTTAATTATAATTGAATATTGATAACTGAATAACTGAATAAGGGCAGAAATGAATGAATGAGTGAATTTTCCAAGCTGGACAAATGTCAAATGTCATGAACTTTCAGCCAGAAGACGGCGTCAATGACACATGCGAATGCGAATTACATGCCCAGCAAAAATGTAATTTATTCAGAGACAAAGGCTGGGGACACGCCCCCTCTTTGCGCCCACATAATGAAAGACAAACAAAAGCATTCTTTTAGGCGCCGCTGCAGCTGTTTGACATGGCTATCCATGTCTCCTGTGTGGGTCCCTTGTGTCTGTGTGTGTGTGTGTCAAAGTTCAAAGGACTTCAGGAGGCGCAAAAATTAAAACGGCTTAGTTGTTAAACGACAGACACATAAGCTACTCAACCAGCCAGCCAGCCATTGGCCCCGATCCATCATCCTGGCACCCGCAAGGGTGAAGGAACTAATTGCATTAGCCGTGTGCGTTCCGAGATAAATCCATTTTCCAATTTCCATCGAAAACTTATGACACTGCAGGCCAAACCGAACTGATGAGAGGCTGAAATTCCTGCTGGGAGTTGTTGTAAATCGAGTGGAAACTATGCAAATATGAAATTGCCCAAATGAATGGCAACTGAAGCTAATTGAGTTGGTCTAGAAGGATTTAAATTGCAGACAAATATCTTTGGGGTCTGTGGGGAGTGTATGGAATATGGAATGGCTTGAGAATTAATAATTAAGCTGGCATGTTATTTTTGTAACAAGTCCCTATAAACCTTAAGAGCATTAGCCAGTAAACAAAAAGGATTTTAAGAGTATTTTAATTTGGAGAGAGAGCGAAAAGGCTTTCTCTCACCAGCACTTTCTCTCACTCACTGTCCTGCAAAAGCTCTGAGCTCTGGGCTCTTTCTCTCTCTCGCATCTCAAAGGGATGCTGCGCGGAAATCACTCAAGCTCGCCCCGAAATGAGTCCCAACATCGAGTCCTTATTGAGTCAGGCGCCTTTTCACACTTGATAGCCTTTCACATTACTCTCGGCAATTCCACTTGGCTTAAATTTCATTTTCCTATGTCCTTAGCATTAGCCAGCAGATTCCTGCCATTTTTTTCCCCATAGCTTTCCCTCGCAATTCAGTTTTTGTTGCCACTTCATTTTGTCCGGGAGCAGGAAAAGGGACTTTCCATCTCGTCTTTTGTTTTTTTATCCTTATGTTTGGCCTGCCTTGGGGTTACCCGTTTTCCTTCTTGCTGCTTGCTCCTTATCGCTGCCCTTTTTCCAATGGGGGTTTCCCTCTGTTTTTGTTTTTATTGAACGGCGCTTTCATTGTTTGATTTTTGTCAATGCTTCCCGGGCTGCCTTACATAAGTGCTTGCTGGTCCTGCGAGGACTCTGCCATTTGTTTCTGCATCTTGCGTGTTTGATTTTTATTTGGCTTACCCAATGGCCATTGTTCATTTCTCGGTTAGTTGCTCTTCTAATCGCCTTGCTTAGTTATCCTGCCAGGCGACTTTAGCCGCCTTTAGTCGGGCTTTCAATTTCAATTAGAAGAGCATTGCTTAAAGTGCCTGCCTGCCTGACTGGCTGCCTGTCGTCCTTGGAGGTAATCCCTTTGTTGATGCTACGTTTGAGTTATTAGGTTAATATTTAATTGACATTCCCCATTCTCCAAGCTCCTTTATTATTTTCAGCCCGGCTTAGCAGCACGACGTGCTGGGGCTTTTGTTTTATCGCTATTGATACGCTAATTACACGCGATAATTTATCAGGCATACACGTTCGCTGCCAAGCTGCTAAAAATTCTGGTGCAGTGGCAAAAATTGCTACTTAATTATCCCTTCGTTTACGGCGCATCCCCTCCTGTCCTTGGCTCATCCGCGACGTCAATGTCACGACTGCAAGCTTCCCTTTGCTATTCCTCCCCTTACTTGGGGTAACTTTACAATTAACTACTAATTGCTCATACGCCACGTTGCCCGGATGGAACAAAGTCAGGTGTGCGTGGCGGCTCCAGCTTTCCTTCTTCGTTTTCTCTCTCCTCCTACCTGGATGTTGCCACCTTCCCTTCACTTCTTCTCGTTGCCTGCCTTTTGCTCTAATTATCCGCGTTGTCACCCACCGGGCGCGTTGCTTTTGTTGTCCTGGCATTTACTGAATTAAGTTTTAAATTTTTATTAAATGCCTTTGCGCATTTTTGCCACTGTAATTAGTTTTTAATTGCTTTTCAGCTAACGTAACTATGCGATCCTACAGGCCGCCCGCGTAAATAGTTCACTCCTCGTGCCTCAGGACTTTCAGCATTTTCCGTTCCTTTACATTTACGCGACGCAGCTGCGGCCAAGTCAATCAGCAATTGGGTCTGCTTCCCATCAACACAAGAAAAAAATGGAAAGAAATGAAAATAAAAATGAAAAACAGAAAAAAGTAGCGGTGGCGACGATGGCAGGAGAAAAAAAAAGGGAAAGTAATCACAAAACTTTCGCAATAAATCTATGAAAATAATGAAAAACCCAAAGTGCTACCCGGCATTCACGCTCACTATTGCGTTTTTCAATATTTCACACATACAGGAGGGATGCCAATATGGAAATGGATGGGCCGCACGAGGAGGGGTCAGTGCGACAATAAAATACCCTCAGACAGGCTAAGGATTTTGAAAAAGATATGACTGTATAGTAGAGAAATTACGATAAATATATTTCTTCAGGCTACAAGGGTTTCATTTTAACCTTAATTGGAAGAGAAACTGAGTAATAAATGCCATGAAATATTATGAATGCCAGAAGATATTTTTAAAGAAGCTTAGCAATGTTTTGTATATAAAAATTAAGCCTTCATTTATGTTTTTACTTAAATAATTTATATTTCAAGCCTTCCCTTTCAAGGCTTATTATTAAATATTGCAAATATTTTATGAATAATTAAAGTAATTGCAAAATAAAGATTAAATCCTTTATTAATTTATCAGTTCAGAGAGCAGCAAACATTATAAATTAAATTTCCTAATACAAAACATCCTCAAAATAAAAAGAAAGTTAAATTTCTGATTAATTTAAACCTCCCTGCAACCGAATTATGTTTTGCCAACTTCGAAAAATCAGTTAGCTTTAATCACACAAGGCAAATACTTGGCTCTGCCACAGAGTATCAATCAGCAAACATTGTATCCCAAAAGAGGTCCTCTTCTCCCCACACACACAAACAATGTCCTTGTTCGTTCCAATTTACACACACATCCACACTCACCTCATGCAAATTGCAAACACATGTCGAAGGCGCAAAACATTGTCAAACAAAATGAAAAATTTATGAAAACGAAAATGAAACAACAACAAAATATGTCGCGCCCAGTAACCAGGAAAAAAAAGCTAAAAAAATAAAACATATTTTGCAAAAGGAGGAGCATAAAAGGCCGAAGCCTGCTGCAGGAAAAACAAAAAATGAAATTTTCGTTTCCTTCACGTGAAACTTCCAACTCATTTCGCCCAAATGACAAGCCATTTTGTGTGCCAAGTGCCAAATATTTTACATGCCAGCCAGCCAAAACATATTTTGGCAGAAAACAGCGCACACAGAATCGTCGAATCCATTCGTAGAGCGATGCCGGCGCACCGGCATCGAGCATCTGGCTCGCCTTTGCAAAATCACTCATACGCAACGTTGGCCCTGCAAGCATTGAACAGCTTCAATTGCCGTTTGATGGTTCATTAAAATCTGGCTCGCTGCACTGCTCCCAGAGCAATCGAGCACAATAAATCGGTACCAGGTGGCGACCCAGCGAGCATTTAAATGAACGATGCAGGGCTCCAGGTGGAAGCTGTGTTAAATTAATGCCTTGCCACAAGCCTAGATAAATAGCAAAATAAATTAAAGTGCAAGTCTTGAGAACTGCCTGCACCTTAATTGCCGAGCGTCGGGAGAGGAGTCCGGGTCTTGAGAGGGCCTTAACCTAAAAAAAACAACATATACATATGTGTGGGCATAATGTAGAATAATATTAATGGTACACCAGGCACTCACACGTGCGCCAGTATTTATAATCATTACTTATCCCGAAATGGCGAGACATTAAATGGAGTTCTCAGAATGAAATCCCATAAGGTTGTAACGTTTAAAATTCCTTCAAGCTGGTTTAATTCTTTATAACAAAAGGACATTAATGGTGGCATGAAAAATTATATGATTACGGAGAGAGTTTTATGGCTTGTTTAAAATTGCTAGAAGATTACACGGAAATATATTTAAAATAAATTAATTTTAATAACTAACTAACTAAAAATATGTCTTAGAACATTTTAAGATCATAATTTGTATATTTACTTTGAGTACATTTAAGTTCAATCATATTTTATAGCTTTTTGTTTCAATAAATTTGGGATTAAAGATAAGAATTTTATTTTAAATTAAAAGATGCTAAATGTATTTATTTTTAATATTTTTAAATTGAGTTTTACTCAGCACAAAATGAACTTTAAGAACTTTCTTTAAATTTTGACTTAAACTTTTAAATTTCTTAAAGCCTTTTCCATGACTTCCCATTATGGCTTACGATTACCGTAATTGCGAGTAACTGTCATGCCCCCATATAATGGAGTTTTCCCTTGAAGAGTATCTAAGGCTAAATAAATTTTCGCCAGGCCTCTCATCCGTTTACATGCCACTCACGCAGCAGCAGCTTTTCCTGGGCCTCAGCCACACACTCACACACACGCACACACATATCTAATTTTAAACATTTTTCAAACTCAATTACATTCCAAGAAGTCGCTCGTCAGAGCCAGATCGGAGATACATATGCAGGGCTGGGGGAATGTACTATATGTGGTGTGCTCCTGCCAGGTAATTGCTTGCAAATTACACAGTAACGCCGCACGGGGCCTAACCCATGGGAAGTTCACGCCATAAGAAACGGAGACAAAAACTGCCGGCTGCGAGTTGGGAAAACTTTTCAGCACATCTGCCCCAAAGTTAAGAGATAGAGAGAGAAATGAGTATCCCTCGTAATGAAATCAAACAGAGACACCGGCAGCGAGCTGGACGGGGAAAAATCATCTTAAATTAGCAGCAAAACTCGGCAATTATGCGAGAAGTTGGCCAAAAAGCAGTTGCCAACTTCGCATTCCATTCTCTCTCCTTTACATTTCTTTTCTGTGTGTGTGTTGTGTGTGTGCGTTTTGTTTAATTTTTCCATTTTTGTTTTTTGCTGCTTTTTGTGTGTCTTCTTTTTTGAGCAAATGCTAATGACTTGAAGTGCCCGCACAAAGTCAAAGAGAAAGCAAAACGAGAGTGAGGTGGTGGGGGTGAGAGAAAGTCAAGCCACAGGTTGACTACTGACAAACACATTGACAGCGACGCGCCGGAAACGGCAGCGCCGAACAGCACAAAATGGCTGTTTGTTTGCTTCCGGTCTGGGGTCCAAAGACGGCAAACACATTTAGCCACGAAGTGAGGAAAGTCCCGCCCCGCCCTCGTACATATTTTATGCAAACGAAGGGCACCCAGCACTCAACTATGTACTCTCGCTTTCCCCCGAAAAGGAAACCCACTCTCTAAAGGTGAATGCTCACCGCAAACTTAAAATGGAAAACCGCGACTTTTCCAAAAACCTTTCACAGCCGGCCACAACCAAAATGCTCTAGTTCATATTAATAATTCATAAAAATTTATGTGAAATAGACAACATTTGCCGCGCTTGGTCGGTCGTCGGTCTTGCGGTCTAAAAACCTGGCTGACAGCTGCCATTTTGTGGCCGGTCGTTGGGCCAAATGAAGTCGACTCCGCCAGCTGTTTTGTGTATTTGATATGCATTCGCCGTTGTTGTTTTTATTTCGTTCTTTGTTTACATAATATACAGCTGCTACGAAAGCCTGGGAAATATGACCATGTTGATGCTGCTCGTTCACTTCATTGTTTTTAGGAGAGAATTTATTTTCTACATGTGTATGCATACATTTTTAAACAAGGTTGAGCTTAGTACAAGGTTTTATTTTCTAGGCCATGTAACTTGAGTGAAACATGAAAGTAAATTCTGGGAAATATAGTATATATAAATGGGGAGTTTAAAAAGAACTTGCGTAGAATGATTTTGATTTATTAATATTATTAAACATTGCAAAGTTCTCGTTATTTATTTTCATATTTGACTATCTTTCTCCCTCATAAAATATCTGTCTCCTTTTTTCCCCTACTCATGTGTCCTTTTTAATTTGTCTTTTAAGCTTCAGCAGGCTTCGCCCTCACCAATTATAAAAGTAATTTAATGTTAATCCGCTTAAAAACGAAAAGAAATTCAATTTGGAGCCCCCAGTCCTCAGACTGAATGCCAAATGTTTTCCAACTCACTGACTGATGCGATTTGCCAGTTAGATACATATTTTCAAATCGGCGCAGTTCGAGCATTCAAAGTCGTATCTCGAATTTGGTTTAACAAAAAAAATTATATGTTTTCCCTATATAAAGTCAGCACACATATGTAAATGTTTTCACTCCGAAGGCTATTTGTAATTGTGATCTGCTGGATTCGCAGGATGCTTGTCCAGGGCGAGGACTCCATTATTCGCTGCTCTCGACGACATCGTCTGAAAATCGTGAATGTACTCCATCCGCTCTCGGCCGTGGCCCTTCTGAGTGTCATTGGGTTCCTGTTTATCTACGAACTGTGGTATGTGGTGCCGAAGTTACTCGATACTAGCGGCTGGTGGTACTGTCTCACCTGCCTGTTGGGCGGCTTCATCGTCTTCAATATCCTTGGGAACTGGTGGCTGAGCTTTAAAACCAACACAACCGTGGAGAGTTTACCGCTGGAGCGGCAGACACCTGCCGAAGGGGAGGCCCACCTGTGGCACTACTGCATCGCCTGCGAAAAAGTGGTGCCGCCCAGGTCCTGGCACTGCCGACTCTGCCATGGTTGCATGCTGAAGCGGGATCACCACTGCACCATTTCGGGGAGCTGCATTGGGCACAAGAACCAGCGGTATTTCATCTGTTTCCTCTTTCACCTGACCCTCGGTTGTGGCGTGTCGCTGGCCTTTAATGGCATTCACGCTTGGCAAACGAATTCCTTGATGGCAGCCGATCCCATTTTGCTATTTAGCAAGATGTCTGCTTACAGTGAGGATGCGGATATGGACTGGAAGTACATGGTCTCCACCATTTTCAAGTTGAACATGTTTCTATTTGTAGTCGCTCTTTTTATGTTTGGCCTGCAAATATTGATGGTGAATAGGAACAGTACAGCCTATAGGATCTTCGATCGTAGCTACGATCAAGGATTTAGGCAGAATTTTAAAGGTGTCCTGGGCAAGCGGCTATTCTGGACACTCTTGTCGCCCACGATCACAAGTCCTTTGGCCAACGATGGCACCCAGTGGGCCTTTAAGCAGCAAGTCTAATCTTTGGTATATAAAATTATGGAAAATGTTTTGTTTGTCTTTCGAGAAGTCTATCTATATTTTGTTAAATTTAAAAATGTAATGTTATAAATTTTAAAAGGTAAATGTATAATTAATAGTTGGAATATCAATGTGGGATCCGGTAGCGTTAGCAAGGTGACCAAAGTTACCAGAAGCGGACTCACATACTAGTCTCTGACTTCCTTCCATATAATATACTGAAAGGTGTAATCAATTCCAAGAAAAGGGTCCTACAACTTCTCGCTAAAGTTAGTCGCCGCCAAAATCTCGTTTCGATCGGATGTTAAGAAACCAAACCACGTTTTGTTTAATTTTAAGTTACAAGTTGAATGTAATAAACAATATCACATATTTAAAGTCGGTGTTACAACTTTATTTAAAGAGGACACAGCATTTTGGGGGCTCAACCGAGATATTGCCCACCATTCGACAACTTGGACCTTAAATAAAATATTTCACCCACGAGAAATATAATTAACAAAACATTGTGCGGTGCAGTAGAAGGCAAATTAAGAACATTTAGAAACTGGTAAAGAGTTTTCAAAAGACACGCAAATTGAACAACGAGTGACAGAGACAGCGATAAACGCGAAAAGAATTTCATCAGAAGGCGAAAAAAAAAACGAGAAAAGAAGTTCATCAGAAGGCGAAAAACAACGAGGAAAAGAATTTCATCAGAAGGCGAAAAGCTGACACACATGGGCGAGTGCGACGGAAGCAGCGAGTGACGACGACGAAAAGCGAGTGGCGGAGTCCAAATGGTGATGCATCGGATCAGGCTGGTAAAGAGCGGAAATTAGAGAACAGCGGAGCAGCAGAGCAGGACGAACGAGGTCAAGCAAGACATTGGAACTGGTGGTGTTAGCGGCGCGTGCGGGCAAGAACGTGTTGGCCAGGATTGGAACACAGAATTGGAGGCAGACGTAGACGGCTAGTTGAGTCCGATTGAGATCAACCTCGAAGCAGCGGGATTGGCTGGAGAAAGCAGAAGGAAGACGAGAAAAGTGCAGAGCGGAAGCAGCAGTTGCAGGGCAGCAGAATACCAGGCTGAAAAGTCAGAAATTCAAAAGCAGCGGATTGGCTGGAGGAAACAGAATCAGAGGCAGCGGTACAGTTGCAGAGAACAGCGGAGCAGCAGAATAGCAAACGAACAGACAAAATCACCAAATCGGGTTGGGAAGATCTGGAGCAGAACAGGCTAGAGAGGATTAGGAGGTGGACAAGCAAAAAAGAAGACAAGGAAGGTATAGAACGGGAGCAGCAGAACATCGTCGGTGCGTGCGAGAACAAGGGCACGTGGTTTTGAAAGCAAGAAAAAGGATTCCATTGGAGGCATTGCAGAATCGTATCGAGAGCGGTGAACGTGAAAAGAAGCGAGATAGATACATGGTCCTCGCAGGTTAAGTTACAGTCTGTATGTATATGTGAAGAAAATAATTAAAAACAGGTCTGTTAGTTTGAATACAATTGTATCGGAAATAATTAGAGTTAAAGCACAATTTTTCATCATATTAACTGTAATTTTCAGCAGGTTACCTTTGTAAAATGGAGAGAAGCGAGATATTGGCATTGCGAGTGGAAGAATTGCGACGGAAGTTGTTAGAACTGCAATTGAATACAACCGGATTGAAAGCTGATTTACAACAACGATTGTTAACTCATTTTGGGTTGATAGATGAAGGTGAGTCAGAGACTGAGGGTGAGGGCGCAGACTTTAGGTCAACAGTTTCCACACCGATCACCCGCAACAACAGAGCAGGCAGCCAACATGGCCAAGTTTCGCAATCAAGATCGTGGTTTACCTTAAAAGATGTAGAAGGAAGTGTTTCTCAGTTTTCAGGATCAGGTGTTCCAAATATAGATTTGTGGATTGAAGAGATGGAAGATTGCGCGGCTACCGTAGAGTGGAGCCCGTTGCAACAGTATGTTTATGCAAAACAGCTACTAGGTGGAGCAGCTAAAATGTTTGTACGTAGTCAGAGAAATATTATGGACTGGGAAAGTTTGAAGTCAGCTTTGCTACTAGAGTTCGGGGTGCAGGTATCTACAGCCGAGATCCATCGCAGGTTGGGAAGACGTCGTCAGCAAAAGGGTGAATCATTGCAGGAGTTTTTATATGCTCTAATGGAGATAGCTAAGCCTATACGTTTGGAAGATGAAAGTCTAATCGAGTACTTCGTAGAAGGGATACCAGATGCTAGATCGAATAAATCAATGCTATATCAAGCTAGAAATCTAAAAGAGTTGAAATGGCAGGTTGAAGCATACCAGAAGGCAAGAAGTTCGTATAAGCCAGACAGCAAGCATACTTTCCAGGGCAGTAAGGTAGCCAAAGAGTCGGTCAACGACAAGGCACCAGACTCGGTTCGGAAATGTTTCAAGTGTGGAGATCCGTCTCATATGAAGAGAGACTGTCCAGTACAAGAGAAATGTTTCAAGTGTAATCGGCCAGGGCATCGGGCAGCGCAGTGTAGGGCGGAGGCTCAAATCAAAACGGAAGAAAGAACCAATGTGGTTCAGGCAGAGAAAATAACTCCGAAGCATTCTCGTGCATCTTGTGGTTTAGAGATAAAATCGGTATTTTGTTCAAATGTTGAATTCAAAGGACTTGTAGATACAGGAGCAGAGTTGTGTTTGATGCGTCGGCGTGTGTTTTTAAAGCTTGGTGTAGGCGTTGGCAGCTTGATGGGCAGGCAAAGAGTTTTGACTGGAATTGGAGAAAGTCAGGTGCTGACTTTTGGCAGTTTCAAAGCGCCAGTTAACATCGATGGCATAGAAATGTGGATCGAGTTCCACGTGATCTCAGATGAGGACATGAAGTTCGATGCAATTTTAGGCACTACTATTTTGGAAAACGTAGACATGATGGTCACAAAGAAAGGAATTGTGTTTTCAAAAAGGGTTCAAAGTATGCATCCAAATGGAGTTCAGACAACCGAAAGTTCCTGTATGCAGCTAATGAACGAATTTGGCAGCCTTTGCATGTTAAGCACCGAAGACAGCAAGTCAAGCTTGGAATTTGATCATTTAAGCGAAAGTGTTGCGGCCGAGGTAGAGTTATTGGTGGAGAATTATAAACCAATGAGAAATCGAAGTTCTCCTGTGGAGATGAAAATTTTGTTGACAGACGAGTTGCCGGTATTTCAACATCCAAGACGTTTGGCCTATTGTGATCAAAAGATAGTCGATGATCAAGTGCAGGAATGGCTTAGGGAAGGTATAATCAAGCCAAGTGAGTCAGAGTTTGCTTCGCCAGTTGTTTTGGTGGATAAGAAAAACGGAAAGAAGCGTTTGTGCTGCGATTATCGGAAACTGAATGAAAAAATTGTTAGAGATAATTTCCCAACAGCACACATGGATTGCGTTCTTGAAAAACTTCAAGGTGGAAAGATTTTCACAACCCTGGATTTGACAAATGGATTCTTTCATGTTCCTGTGTCACCAGAATCTCAAAAATACACTTCATTTGTAACCATGAGTGGGCAGTATGAGTTCATGTTTGTACCTTTTGGTATTACAAATTCGCCAGCAGTGTTTACCAGGTTCATAATGGCGGTCTTGCGAGAGGTGATAAGAAATGATGATGCAGTAGTGTACATGGACGATGTGATCATTGCCAGCAAGAGTGTAGAACATGGCGTGGAGAAATTAAAGCGAGTCTTGAAAGTAGCAGAAGATAGTGGTTTGCGTATAAATTGGAGCAAGTGTCAGGTATTGAAGGAAAGAGTTAATTTCCTAGGATATATAGTGGAAATGGGCACAATCAAACCTGGTGAGGAGAAAACCAAAGCGGTTGCTGATTTTCCAATTCCTCGGGATAAAAGGGGAATCCAAAGGTTTCTAGGTTTGACTTCATATTTCAGAAGGTTCGTAGAAAACTACTCAGTGATTGCTAAGCCACTGTCTGATCTCTTGCGTAAAGAAGCTAAGTTTGAGTTTAAAGAAAAGCAAGTAGAAGCGTTTGACAAATTGAAAGCAGCGCTAATCAATGGCCCCGTTCTGAAATTGTATGACCCTTCACTCGAAACGGAAATTCATACTGACGCTTCAAAATTCGGATTTGGGGCGGTGTTGCTTCAGCGAGATAAAGAAGACAGTTTGTGGCACCCAATCTTTTATATGAGTCGGAAGACCAAGCCGTGCGAAGAGAAGTATCATTCGTACGAACTTGAAGTGCTAGCAGTTATTGGAGCGTTAGTCAAGTGGCGAGTTTACGTTCTAGGCAAAAGATTTAAAATAGTCACAGACTGCAATGCGTTTGCCATGACTATGAGGAAGAAGGAGATTCCGCTTAGAGTTTCGCGTTGGGCGATGTACTTGCAAGATTTCGACTATGAAATCGAACATAGGTCAGGTAATAAAATGAGACATGTAGATGCGTTGAGCAGGGTGTTCTGTTTTGTGGTGACAGATAGCTTAATACATCGTTTGCGAGAAGCGCAGCTATCGGATGATTGGACCAAGGCAGTGAAAGGTGTTGTTGAAGCAAAGGAGTACGAAGATTTCTATATCTCGAACGGAATTTTATTCAAAGATCCGAATAGGGAGTTGCTTGTAGTTCCATCGCTTATGGAAGATGAAATAATACGAAATGCACACAAACAAGGACATTTTTCATCAAAAAAGACTCAGGAGTTGATCGAGAAGTCTTATTACATTCCTAGACTGAAAGAGAAGATAGCGAAGATTGTTGAGAGCTGTGTAGAGTGTATTTTAGTGAATACAAAAGCTGGAAAGCAGGAAGGGTTTTTGACACCGATCGACAAAGGTGACAAACCATTGGTAACATACCATATCGACCATGTGGGTCCGATGGAGATAACCAAGAAGCGCTATAACCACATTCTCGTTATAGTCGATGCTTTTTCTAAGTACGTATGGTTATACCCTACACGAAGCACTGGAACTGAAGAAGTTTTAAGTTGCTTGGAACGTCAATCAGTTCTTTTTGGTAACCCATACAGAATCGTGTCGGATCGAGGAACTGCATTCACTTCACACTTGTTTAAGGAGTACTGTGAAAGGGAGAAAATACAGCATTTGCTCATTGCGACAGGAGTTCCCAGGGGTAACGGACAGGTAGAGCGTATGCACCAGATAGTAGTTCCAATGCTATCAAAACTGAGCCAAGAAAATCCAGGATGCTGGTATAAGCAGGTGGGCAGAGTACAACAGACGATTAACAACACTGAGCCGAGGAGTACAAAAGTTTCCCCATTTAAACTGCTAACCGGCCTAGATATGCGTATTTCGAGTAATCAAGAGTTGAAGGAACTAATTGGAGAGTGTTTGATTTCCGAGCTAGACGATGAAAGGGAAAAGTTGCGGGAGAAAGCAAGGCAGAACATTCAAGATATTCAAAAGGAAAATAAAAGGGCATTTGACCACAAAAGAAAGGTAGAACGTAAGTTTGAGATTAACGATTTAGTTGCTATTAAACGCACCCAATATGGAACAGGTCTAAAGTTAAAAGGAAAGTATTTAGGGCCATATAAAGTAGTCAAGATCAATAACCATGGGCGTTATGAAGTGGAGAGAGTAGGACAAGGAGAAGGGCCATTTAGGACTAAGACAGTTGCAGAATATATGAAACCATTCGGGTCGAATCAAGCGTCAGGGAGGCCGAATGTGGGATCCGGTAGCGTTAGCAAGGTGACCAAAGTTACCAGAAGCGGACTCACATACTAGTCTCTGACTTCCTTCCATATAATATACTGAAAGGTGTAATCAATTCCAAGAAAAGGGTCCTACAACTTCTCGCTAAAGTTAGTCGCCGCCAAAATCTCGTTTCGATCGGATGTTAAGAAACCAAACCACGTTTTGTTTAATTTTAAGTTACAAGTTGAATGTAATAAACAATATCACATATTTAAAGTCGGTGTTACAACTTTATTTAAAGAGGACACAGCATCAATAAGCGTAGATTCTGGATCATGTAAAAACACAATTCAAAAATTCAAACACATCGTGTGTCCTGTCAGTAATTTTGGATATTTATGCTGAAAAATCTCTAGCAGAATTGACATCAAATATTTTTCACCGAATATATGATGTATTTTTAAATGCCCCCGCTTTGAAATTATTGTCAGAATGTGATTTATACATTTAAAGCTTCAAATTCTTGTCATTAGTTTATATTTTAAGGCAACAAATACGTATATATTTTAGATATGGATAACATAAAGCCACTAGAGCCTGTCACAGAGGATAATCCAAGCCCATCAGAACCTTTTAACGATTTCCCAATAAAGGCTCCCAAACCTAGCATGACCTGGCTGGAGGTCATCTGCATAACGACAATTGTTATTCTCACTCCATTCTTTTACATCTACGACGTATTTTACGTAACGCCGCAATTAATGGGTTCCCTTGGAGTAATCCTAAACGCTATAGTATGCACTTGGATTTCCTACAATATCCTGGGGAACCTGTGGGCCTGTTGCCGACAGACCAGCTCCGTGGATACTTTACCCCCTGAGCTTCGCACACCACCCAAGGGGGAGGAGCACCTGTGGCGCTTTTGCAAGGAATGCCAAATGCTAATGCCGCCAAGGTCCTGGCACTGCAAACTGTGCAAGTGCTGCATCCTGAAGCGGGATCACCACTGCACCTTCACGGGTAACTGCATAGGACACAACAATCAAAGGTTCTTCATTTGGTTGACTTTTTACCTGAGCCTCGGCACCACTTTGGTTTTTATCTATAATTTTATTTTTGCCTTGCAACATGGCTTTATTTCAGGCGATCTTTTAAAGTTACAAGAGATGGTTTTCTCTGAAGGTTCGCCTGGGACAAACTTGGGATTCAGAGTAGCCATATCTTTGGTCGTTTACGTTAACTTATTGTGCATTATTTTACCAATACTTTTGTTCACCACCGAAGTATTGATGGTTCGACGTAATACTGTAATGTTTGATAATGCAAATCGGAAATATGATATGGGAGTGGAGAGGAACTTTGGCCAGGTGTTGGGGCCACTCAAGTTTTGGACTTGTCTTTCGCCAGCTATTAAGAGCCCACTGCCCCATCTTGGCACCCAGTGGAAGGCTAAGGACAGTGAATGAGTCTCATTAAATTAATTTAAAAAATTCTGTTAGTAAATATATAAATCTCAATGATTCCTAAAGTAATTTTAACTTGATTTTTGAGTGCTTTGATATTGTATTCAAAATTTCCTAAATAAACTTGTTAGATACGATTTTATGTAAGGCAAACTTCTGAAAGATGGCTTACAAGGAGTCTCTGGCTGTCAGCTTCCCAAAACGCCTTTTCAAGAAAGTCTACTGTTGGCTGGAGCCCCTCGCCATAATCTTCCTCATCAGCCTGACATGTTTCTTTTACGTTTACGATGTGTTCTATGTGGTGCCGCAGATACTTGGTTTCTTCGGGCAGGCAATCAACTTCCCGTTCAGCACTTGGATCGTTTACAATATTCTCGGGAATCTTTGGGCCTGCTGCAGAATAACAAGCTCGGTGAGGTCCCTGCGGCCGGAACTAATGCAGCCTGTAAAGGGCGAGGAATACCTTTGGCGCTATTGCGATAAATGCGATAAGCTAATGCCGCCAAGAGTCTGGCACTGCAAACTCTGCAAGTGCTGCATTCTGAAGAGGGATCATCACTGCAGTTTTACGGGCAACTGCATTGGGCACAACAATCAACGTTACTTCATCGCATTGACCTTTCACCTGACCCTGGGCACTGGACTGGCGCTGATCTACAATTTCGTTATGGCTATAAGGCATGGCTTTAATAAGGGCTATTGGTTGCCGTATGCTTTTGTCTTTGCGGCGGATGCTTTCGCTGTGGATGAGGCGGAGATTTTGTTTTCATACCTAATGAGAGCCATCTTTTACATTAACCTCTTGTGCTTTCTCTTACCGTTGCTCGTTTTTATCTGGCAAATTGTATTGGTCCGAAAAAATGCAGTTTCCGCGGACTCTTTGGATCGCACTTATGATCTCGGAATGGGACGCAACTTTACCATGGTGCTGGGAAGCCGCAGATTCTGCACTTTACTCTCGCCAACAATGGAAAGTCCTCTCCCCCACGATGGCACCCAGTGGCAGTCTAAGCGTACGGCTTAAATGGTGTGATTTCCGGTGTTTAACAAATTATATAAACGTTTCCCAGGCCAGTTAGAAACAACTGAGTTTTTCGCTTCATTTAATTCGACATTCGATGTGCTAATTACCATGACAAACGGGGGGGTTGGCTGTGCCACGTGTCAAGATTTTATCCGATAGTCAGTTGGGGGGGAATGGAAATTCCTCTCCTGTTCCTTGCTCTTTGTTGAAGGGTCAATGGTATGTGGTGTGACACTTGGAACGGCAGAGAATAACCGATTTTAATGGCCTTTTAAATGTACTAAAGAAAAAGCAGATAAGCTTTGTCCAGATATGATACAGTTTAGGGTTAATTAAAGGAAAAACATAAGGTTTCTTTCTCAAAATGTTTGATAAGAAAACAATAGGTGAAAGGAAATTACTTAAAATAGTTTTTTAAGTTAAGTAAAATATATAAATATTAAAAATATAAATAATGCTTGCCTGGATAAGAGTATAAAAAGTTAGCATACAACAAAGCATAAAACCATCACAGTTCCTCTTGAATTTCCCTCAACCTTTAAGCGTTCTACATTTGCATAAAGTTCCGCCCACTGAAAGATATCTCCAGCTACCACCAGACACCTCCAGGACATCTTCCGTTCGTCCTGGCTAACCTCAAATCTGTCCATGGCTTGTGACACCTTCTGCCGCAAGTCGAAAACACTTGTCAAGTGTCGGAAAAGCCAAAAACCGTTTGAAAAATGAAAGCGGCTGAAACCGGGATTCCGAACAGACAATGGCGGGTATCTGGGTATCTGGATATCCAGGGGGACCAGGGAGGGATAGGAGAATTAATGACGGCGCATGCCAGTGACAAGCCCCGGAACATGGAATCAAAGTCCAGCACTGGGCGTATCCCGTGTTCGTTGCATGAAAAATGTTCGAGGTGCGAAATCTGTTGCGGGGTCTAAACAACATAATTGCCAAATAAAAAAGTCGCCGCCGGCTCAAACCGGCTGACCATTAATCAAAACTGGTCCTTTTGGCCCTCTGAAAAATGAGCAGAGCCATTCGAGAGGAGCGCACTCGGAACAGCTCGGAACAGCTGCCTCCGGCGGCGGGTCCGCTGAGAAATGGCATTGTCAACACTTTTAGGCCAATCGGAAGGCGGGGATTCCCATTCCATTGCCATTCCCCCGGCTGGAGTCAGTCAGCGACATTTGTTCCGGCCATCGTTTATTGCGACGGCAATATCCAATCCCCCGATTCCGCCCTCAATTTCTATTCCCATTCCTGTTTCGATGCCGCCTCCGCCCGACAACTGATGACCTCCAATACGAAGCGGGTTCCGATTCCTGATTGCAGCTCACTCAATTGGGCGACTTCCGTTGACCAGCAACGGACGACGAAAAAGACATTTGGCCAGCAAAAGGTACTTTAAAGCATGGAGTTCACATGGAACTGGCCGAGACGAGACCACAGACCAGCCGAAAAGCAGCGACTTCCCTCACATTAGCACTCGAATAATCATACGCCGCATTGTCCCACAACCAAAGGAGAGGAAGGTGGGTCGAAGGGGAGCCAGGACCTGTCATCGCATCTGTTGTGGATATTTGAATGTGCCGTCAACAAGGCCCAGGGAAAACGTCGGCATATCAGGCACTCGGATTGGGAAAGGGATCGGGCACAGGAAAGGAACTTTAAACTGCGGGCCTTTCCCTGATAGAGGAGGGGATTGAGGAGCCCTGTGCGTCCTCAGACACAGATAGCAACCGCTGCCAGGAGCCGGTCTGCTAACTGGTTGGTTGACTGTCCCCTTAACTCCTACCTCTTCCCCTGTCCTGGCCCAATCTCAAACTCATACTCGCTCCTCTGTGGAGGACAAAATTTACCGCTAAGCATTTGCCAACAACGTGCCACTGTTCAAAGGACAAGGGGGAAAAATAGGACATGTAAACGGGTGAGGGAATGGGGCTGGGACTGAGACTGAGACTGGAATGACACGCGGATGCTGGTCGGGATCATGGGGGTCATTGTAATCATAACGGTGGCTCTTTCCCTGTCGGGATATTCCTAAACAGGACAAAAAGTGCGCAGAAAAGGCGCCAAATTAGTCAAATCGTGTAATGGCCATACAGGGTGCCCGCAGGATAATGTAGTCAAAGTAATTCAGAAGGATTTCATATGGATAATTCTACATTTTCCTCATTCCTTTCGACCTTTTTAATTCCATTTGAAATTCTATATTTGCTGCTATTTTGGCAATCTAACAAAAGCAATTGAGTGGACCGGATTTTCCTCTAAGAAGTCCTTTTGCCCGCTGCTGCGATGCTAGCTGCGCTGCTGCTGCTCTACTGGAGTGCTGCTTTTCCTGATTTTCTCTGCTTTTCCGCTGCTTTCCTCTGCTGCGCTGCTGCCCTTGGATGATGGACAAATGGCAGTGCAGAGTGAGCCACTAAGCAGCGACAGTTTTTATGATTTTTCGGTTTCAGCGCGCTTTCCTTTTTGTTTGTTTTGCAATTATTTCCCCTGTCGCAGTCCACAGACTGTAATGTTACTATTGTCATCTCTTTTCGCTGTTAACTCACCCCAAAATTTGCGGCCTTTTATTCCCCTCACTACTTGCACTTTGTTTTTTCGAGGCGGTAAGGGAATATGTTCTTGTTTTTCCATATTTTCTTTGAAATTCGAGACTTGGCTCGTTTCAGTTTGAATTTAAGGAATTTGCATACATTTCACGTGGCCTGCACTCAGGTACATGTGTCACTGTCTCTGGGTTTGTGGGTAATTTCATTTGCACGAAGTGCTTTCACCTCTGGCCGGGAAATTCCTCGACGCTCACTTGGTTTTTCTCGTATTTGCATTCGCCTGTCGCCCCTCGGTGTGAGATCCTTTTCTTATTATTATTCCCCGCACCCCAATTTATTTGCCCGGCACTTCACAGGCTACCACTTTTCCACTTTCCACCCCTCCCACCTCTCACACTTGGACAGACACACACACACTCCACCCCCTGCCAGTTTCCCTTGAACCCACCCCCTTTTTTGCGGTCATTTAACTGATGTTTCTATCTCTTGCTGACTTCCTTTGTCTGCCTCCCTCCTCCAGGTTTTGCTCTCCTTCTCCCTATTCCCTTCTTCGGCCTTTTCCGGCCAACAAACGGCAATTGCTGAAATCGTGCGAAAAATTAAATAAATGACCAACCCGATTTTCCCATTCCCATTTCGATCGGGTTTGCCCTTATTTCCACCTTATTTATGGCTCAAATGTGCTATAATTTTGCATTGATTTCCATTTACCTTTTAAATTTATGACTCGAGCGGAGTTAGCTTCCAGAATACTTGATATTTCTTTTATAACGTTTCAATCTCTTATGTTATATCAGATAAAGTTAAGTACATTTAATTTCTGATTTTTTCTGGATTCCTGAAAGCCTTTTAATGGTTAAAGAAATTTTTGCAATTTAAACTCATTAATACTTTTGCATTTATTAAGCATCCATGCAGGGGATGAATATTTCAATGCATTTTATTCTACGAAGTGTAGAACTGCAATTAATTTTAATAAAATAAAAGGTATATTTTTAAAAGCTAATATTTTAAAAATTTGGGATACTAATAACATATATTTCCTATTTTCTTTTATATTTCTAATAACAGTTCCATATTAAGAGGTATCACAATATAGTTAAGCTTACCTTTCTTGATATTTACATGGTTTTTCCTTCAGCTTCCTTCTCTTTTCCACTTTGGCTGCCTGTCTCTTTCTCAGCTCCTCCTCGTTTGCATTTTGGCAACAAATTGGCCAACAGCCTTGCAGCTCGTTGCCCGAAATTGCCTTTCATAGCGTCAATTCCATCAGCAATTTCCGCGCCAATTAAAAAATTGTTGCAACTGCCCGTTTTCGTTTTCTGGCCCTTGGCATTCACCAGTTTTCCATGCCAAGCACGCACTCGAAGGGGGGTGGGGGGGCGGTGAGTGGGTGGAAAATGCGAATGCAGAGGTGCCAATGGTGAATTTCGAGAAGCGTGAGCTCCATCTCCCACCACTCCCGCTGCCGCCTTTCTTTTTGTTGTTCATCATAAATAAATACTGTTAATTTTTCAATTGTTCGCTGGGGCGCTTAACGGCCCGCCTGTTGCCCGTCCCAACCCGACAATTTTCCATTTTCCGAGGCACGTGCAATGCAATGCACATAATGGAGGAGGCTTTCCCGGAACGGGGCGAAGGATGCCAGCGGGCGAATCCGAAATAACCATATGCCGGAGTCAAAATATGTGCTGGCCGGAAGTTTTGGGCTACGTGGTGACGAAGATTGACAGACTAGACATTCAAATGCACTGCAAAAAATATATAAAATCAAATAATTTATAACAAAAATAAGGAAAATGAATTCTATAAAAATTTCAAGCGATTTTTTTGATCTTCTTTTAAATTTTTAAAAGAAATAATTATATATTTCTTGGCTTATTTTCTTGAAACTGAGTTTTGAGCTGTGTATGAACAATAAAGTCGACAGTTTCCCATCAGACGGGAACGTGACAGCTTGGAGGAGGCACATGGGGTTGAAAGGATGAGAGAACCAAGAACAGAGGATGGATAAAAGGAGTCAGTCCCGGCGGGCACGTGGTGTCGTCTGGACGACAACAAAGTTGGAACCGGCGTCGCCACCGGATATCAAACAGTTTGGCTTTTGCCGGTTTGGCTGTTGGCTGAAATTCCTTATCCTAATACACAACATATCCAAATGCGAGTATCCCAAACACACGCACCCGCACACCCACCAGAAGGACACACGCCCCAAACAGCTGTCACATCGGGAGCTTCATCCTCGTGCTCTTGGCCTTTGCTTATCACGCCGTAACGGAACTTGATGAGCAAAAGCCATTTTAATTTCAGTCACTGCCACTGCCACCTCCCACTGCCGCCTCCTTGACTTTCTATAAATCTGTCAGCAATGACAAGGCACATCTGTCCCGTCCCACGTCACTTCCTACCACTCTCCATCCTCCTCCTCCCACCAATTGGCATTCCTAATCGAACTAAATTGAATCACATAAACGCGACAGCGCCTCCAAAGGATCTCCCAGAACAATGACAGGAGCAGCGACCTTATCAAAGTCCTTGTGCGTATGGGAATGTGAAAGTTGGCTGAGAAGTAGCTTCCAGTGGGGCATAAATTGGCCCTCAGGTTGTGAGGGAAATGGGGAGGAAAACTTGAATTTCGTTTCTTTAAATTGTGTAATTTGTTTGCTGTTTAGTTTATTCCATAATATTAAGTATTAAGTTACCAAAAATGTGGTCAAAATACTTGCAATTAATTATTACAAACTATTTTCCTCAATTTCCAAAATGTAAATAAAATTTCTCATTAAAACTCTCTCAATTAATTAATTCTCCACAAAGAGCTCTCCACCCCTTAACAAATTTTAAGCTAAATTCTTCGAAATGCACACAATTCAATTTAAATAAATAAATAAGTATCCATGCCATTGCATTACAATTATAAATCAAAGGACCTTAACAGGGTCCAATCAATGGGCGCTTTAATCCCCTGCAATAAATGCGAAAAACGATTTAAATTATTTTTCCCCGAGCCTGGTAATCCGCAAAGTGAAATTAGCCCCGACCGACAATAAAACCATTTACATATTAAGTAAATAAAATTATCAAATACAATATCCGAAATGCAAACAACAAAGTACATTTTTGGTGTATGTTGCCTTTTCATTTTATACGAATTTTATGTTGCCACTTTATTTATTCATTTATTTATTATTTTTTCGTTTCGTTAAGCCCTTCGCTGTTTGAGGTAATTAATGAGTTGGCCGGGGCGCTGGTCCGAAATCCCTTTGACCTTTGGCGGAGGTCGTGTCTTGAGCAGAGAGTCCACCTCCTTCCTCTAGCTTTTCCTTCCTTCACTCCCCTTGAAACTCACACACACTCAAACAAATTGTATCTGCTTACCAAGAGCAGGAGAAATTAATTTACGAGGTGAAACTTATTTGCGAAACCCTTTTTGCGCTCTAACGGCTATGGGGGGGGAGGAAGGTTGGACATTGGGGTGGCAGTCCATTGAAGCGTTTAAATTGCTGTCAACAAAAGGCAAACAAATAAATAAAAGCCAACATCCAAGGGCGTGGGTTGGACGGTGAAGTGACAAAGTGGGCGGACCGCACAACAAATATGTCGACAAATGGACGACAACGGCAGCGGCGGAGTACTGGGGATATAACCAAGTGGGTAAGGGATAATGGAGCGGCGACATTCAAGGAGCGCCGGGGAAAATTAAAGGATAGGGGGAGCCGCCAAAAGGAAGACCCTCCAAATGACCCAAAAGCAGCCAAGACGAAACGTGCGCCAAGTTAAATGATTAACACATTGTGAAACGAGCCGTGCACTGGGATAAATAAATAAATAAAATAGTTATTTGTGAAGAATATTACATTAGAATTATTTCAAATATTATTTAAGTAAACTTTTCTATACAAGAAAATATGAAATGAACTCCAAGTTAAGAAAAACCTTCTTTAAAGACAAGTCAAAGAGCATAATAAAAACGATTTAAATATTAGCAAATATTAAATACATTTCCTTCTCTTTTTGTATAATTTAAAATGACTTTCTCTGAGTGTTAAATATTTGTGGGCTGGTATTTCGGTTGGACATGGCTGAGCTGGTTAAGATAACACGCAAGTATGCAGACCACTAACCGCAGATAGCGACAGCCTTTAATTATGAGCTTGTCAGTGGTAACCCCGCCCTGCCCCGACCAAGGTCAATGGGAAATCTGTGAATGGCATCAATCGGAATGCGCTTAGCTCCACAGCTCAGCTCCTGGCCTGTCCTCCTTTCGGTCCGGCAAACGTGGCAGGCACACAAATGGCATATAAGCAGGGGAAACACAAAGTAGCGAATGGCTGGGCAAAGGATGAGGCAGTGGAGAATGGAAAACACGCGCAGGACACGCAAACAAGGCAAAGCAAAGGTAGCTCCAGTTGGAGGAAGGACATGCTGAATATATGCATTGAAATATTCCGTAAAGTACTCTTAAGGGAAAAGGATATACCAGGCTGTAGGCAGTAAAGGCAATGCAATTCTGAGATGAATTAGAAATATTATAAAAATTTATTTAATTTAAGCAATAAATATTTAAGATAAAACTAAGATTATGTCTTGGTAGATCTTTGTATAAGGAAATTTATAATCCTTGAAAGTACCCTTCCTGCTTTTGGCTCTTGAAAATATATCAAAAGAGCCAGGAAATGGAAATCAGCACGAAAATGGCAAACATGTGGCAAGGCCAGCTCAGGTGGGTTGGCGTTTCGGCCAAGGACTCCGCAATCGAGTTAACCGGCGACTATAAATAGCCAAGCATTGGGCATGCATGCAAATGGCCAAGCAAAAAAGGAAAAAACGAGCGCTAAAAACGGATTCCACTCATCAATAATGCATTTCGCATTGGAACAGATACAATCGGCGATTGAGCTACGAATCAGCAGCAGCAGGAGCCGGACCAGGGACAGATTGAGATTGGAAGTGGCGAGGGCGAAACGAAAGCTGGCATGGATACGTCAACTAATCTGCTGGCACTTTCGATTGCGACCTCAGGTCGACCCCTTCTCCCTCCCCTCCAGCTCTCGCTTTCCGCTGAGTGCCGCCAGGACATAATCGCTTGTTGATCCTTTATAAATACCAGGCAGGGACAGCAGCAGCTGCCGCACCATCTGAGGCAACTCAAGTGGAGTGACATGGAGAGGGTTCGGGTGTCAGCGAGCCAGCGGGTGACATAATCAAATCAATAATTTATGAGTCCACTTCCCTGTAAGCGGATTTACATTGGCCAACACTTGGCCGGGCTCCCTCAGGGGATCAGAAAGTTTTTGGCCACTCCGGAATCAGAAACTGATATCAATTAGGTTGAGAGTGATATAACTTCTTTGGCTGCTTGTTTGTCTATTTGGCTAACTTTTGACTGGTTTTCGGAAAGGGAGACTAAGTCTTGGTTTGAGACTGAGATGCTGCGCACACTCTGTGCCACAATAAGTGTCCAGCCACCACCAGAAAAGGATAACAGGCGTAGCAGCAAGAACAGCAGTACACCAAGCTGTTACTGTGAGGGGAAATAATTGCAAAACAAACAAAAGGAAAACGCGCCCAAACCGAAAAATCATAAAAACTGTCGCTGCTTAGTTGCTCACTTTGCGATGCCATTTGTACATCATCCAAGAGCAAAGGAAAAACAGCGGAAAATCAGAGAAAAGCAGCACAGCAGCAGAGCAGCAGCAGCGCAGTCAACATCTCAGCATTGAGCTAAAGGACTTCTTGGAGCAAGGAAAAGCCGGTCCACTCAATTGCTTTTGTTAGATTGCCAAAATAGCAGCAAATATAGAATTTGAAATGGAATTAAAAAGGTCGAAAGGAATGAGGAAAATGTATAATTATCCTTATGAAATGGTTCTGAATTACTTAGACTACATTATCCTGCGGGCACCCTGTATGGCCATTACACGATTTGACTAATTTGGCGCCTTTTCTGCGCACTTTTTGTCCTGTTTAGGAATATCCTGACGGGGAAAGGGCCACCGTTATGATTACAATGACCCCCATGATCCCGACCAGCATCCGCGTGTCATTCCAGTCTCAGTCTCAGTCCCAGCCCCATTCCCTCACCCGTTTACATGTCCTATTTTTCCCCCTTGTCCTTTGAACAGTGGCACGTTGTTGGCAAATGCTTAGCGGTAAATTTTGTCCTGCACAGAGGAGCGAGTATGAGTTTGAGATTGGGCCAGGACAAGGGAAGAGGTAGGAGTCAAGGGGGCAGTCAACCAACCAGTTAGCAGACCGGCTCCTGGCAGTGGTTGCTATCTGTGTCTGAGGACGCACAGAGCTCCTCAATCCCCTCCTCTATCAGGGAAAGGCCCGCAGTTTAAAGTTCCTTTCCTGCGCCCGATCCCTTTCCCAATCCGAGTGCCTGATATGCCGACGTTTTCCCTGGGCCTTGTTGACGGCACATTCAAATATCCACAACAGATGCGATGACAGGTCCTGGCTCCCCTTCGACCCACCTTCCTCTCCTTTGGCTGTGGGACAATGCGGCGTATGATTATTCGAGTGCTAATGTGAGGGAAGTCGTCGCTTTTCGGCTGGTTTGTGGTCTCGGTTAGTTCTTTTTGTCCGCTGTGAGGGGCAGCCGCAGCTCTGGTGCCGGCCTGAGTTTAAAGTAAAAAAAATGCTGGCTGGGCACACGTAACAGCTGCTACAGCAACAGCAACAACAACTCGTCTAGTCGCCGGAAGTTGACCAATTGAGTGCTCAGCAATCAGAAATCAGGACTTGCCCTTTTGGAAGGCATTGAGAAATCGTAGGAAACAGAGTAGGGGCGATACATAGCTTTGATATACTCAATTGACATTATCTTAGATTTTCGATTGAAAGTTGAAGCAGTAAATTCCCGAAAAGTTCAACTGATTTTGCAACCCACTCAACTATCGCCTATAATCAACTAGCACTTTTCCTAAACCGATCTGCCGGGCCGCAAAAGCTGTGCTAGACAATGGCATTCATCATACGCCACGATGGCCGCAACCCTTTCGCACGGCTGGTGGCATGGCATGCCATGAATGTGGGGCACAACACACAAAACACAACAATGCATGCTGCAAATACCAGCTGACTGCCGGAAGCTGTACAGTAAATAATCGATTTATTAGAGAAATTATAATTAAAATTAAGTCAATAACTATAAAAATATAAATTATAAATAAATAAAATCTTAGAACAATTAAAGATTAAAAATTTTTAAGAATTTTTCAGGGTTCTCATTTAATAATTACATAATTAAAATATACATTTAGTATAAATTCATTTATAAAGGCTTTTGTTTGCCCTAGAAGTACTTACTGTACTCTTATCCTAGTTTATTGAGATATTTTATAATGACCTTTATCCTTTTCCATTATCGAGTAACCACTAACTTTTCATATATTTATTTTAGCGATTTATCGTTGAAAATATTTTTGTTCTGCTTATTGAAATTCAAACGGGATAAACAGAGGCTGCCCTTTCTAGTCCACAGCCCCAATTCACTTCCCTGCGGCGCAACTACAAATAGTTGGAGAGAGTGGAAAGTAGCAGAAGCGACCGACTTGCCGCTGGCCAAAGCAAATATAGTACCAACAAATGCCAGCCAGCCAGCAAGAGCTAACAGCCGACACTTGGCCAGGAGTCTTGCCACTAGGAGAAAAATCTGGAAATAAATGTAATTCTTATTTTTTAAATACAAATGAATCAAGAAATAAATGTTGTTTTTAACGCAGAGTAGATTTCATTTTGAAAGCAAGTGTTTATCTTTTAGATTCAAAAGTTTGTTTAAAATGTTAAATTATCTTTCGGATGCAATTTTAAATGTAAATTTTAAATGGAATTGTATTTTATAGATGCCAAGTACTGTTCAGATACAATGGTATCCCTTAGATAAACAGTAGTTTTCAAGTGTATCTTAAAAGGTTTTTTTGAGATACAAAGGAAACATAGAAATATAACTTTGATAGTACAAAAGTGTCATTTAGAACCACAATTTTCCCTTCTTCATCATTTTCTTGATTCATTTTCCAGTGTACTCCTTCCAGATGATGCTGTAACTACTGCTGATGCCACTGCCCTGCAGCGACCGCAACGCCTCCTGCCGCAACTTTTGCTGCCACACTATAAATATAACATTAATTTTTATGTTTTCATATTTAGCATCGCTTCGCTGGGCTCACACACCCCAAAGCACTAGCACACACACACACAAACCAACACACACTCGCATACACTCATAAAGATATGGCCATTGAATGACGTTTATGAGCGATATTGCCAACGTCGACGCTGCGCAACAGCACTTTAACAGCCCAGCATCCACTTCTGTTAGTGCGGAAAAACTCTGTTAATGCGATATACCGCGGATGCTGCGACTGCAACGCCAGCAGAGGCGGTGACAGCGGCTGAGGCAGTAGCAGAGCGGCTTGAGCAGAGGCAGCGACTTCTATTGTCATTTTCCACATGTGAAATTTACCGTTACTTCTTCGCTCATTCATTCGCTGTTTACATTCCGATTCGAAGACTTTTCCCAATTCGAGCGCGACCTTCGAAAACGAATTGAAAGACACATATTACCAAAATGATCGTTAATGGTTTCGAGCTCGAAAAAGTGTAAAACGTTGGTTCGAATTCTAAATTAAATTATAAAAAATATATGTGTTAACTATAAAAGCAATACAATAAATAAATTACAATAATAAAAATCGAAGAAAAATTAATAAACAAAATATAACAATAAGTTAAGATAAAAGACTTTCAAATGAATAATTTAAACTATTTAATTAATTAAATAAAATGCAAGAATAATAATAATGAAGCAAACACAAACCAAATTTCAAACAAAAGATCTACAAAAGTAAAACAAAATTGTTTAAAAACTTTAAATTAAACTTCTAATAGTGATGGAAAACTAAATAATGTTTAAGCGAATTAATATAAGATTAAGCTTTTATTAAGTAATTATACTTAAATTACTTATAAAACCTCCGAAATATTTTAGGAATATTTTAAGAAATAAAGGAAAAGGGAATTATGATCATTCCAAGCATTTTCAATATAAATATTCATAGAAAAAATAAAATATCAATTGTTAACATTTGTAAATTAATATTTGATAAGAAATGTGAAGCAATCAACTGTAAAGCCTATCTTAGCTTTTGTTCAATAAAGAAAATAAATGAAAATACCTCCCAACTAGACACTGAGTCTCTGAAAGTTTTCCTATCAAACCTGCGATTGACGCGTGTGCACAAATGGCACACAATATGCTAATTACTGGCATAAATCTTTATAAATTAATGCACCCCTATTACGTGGGGTTGTGAATGTTAGCAGTCCGTCTGCAGCTAAACTTAAATTTAACTTTTACAATCGCGTCGCCAATCGAATGGATCGGAACCACACGGAAAGTGCTTGCAAACTTTGTAGTTACAAACAAGAAAAGATATATAGCAAAAACCCTAATGGACTTATCAAGGACTAAAACAATATACTTGAACTTTGTTGCCAGTGCAAATAATAACAAAAGAGGAGACAGACGGAATTCCTAGAAGACCTACCTCAAACGCGGAGTAGGCCAAGTTAAGATGCGATCGATAGACAAAAGACCCTCTAAAAATATTATATATAATCACTTGAGTCATGTAACTTTCTACTGCGCTGTAGTGCTTGAATTCCTGAAAGTGTCATTACTAAAAACAAATATGCATTCTACTCTATTCCATTAACTTTACATGAATTTCATATTTAAACAAAGTACTTAAAGAAACTTGTGAACATTTGATTATAATGTAGGAAAGATTACAAACTTATCTTGTAACTAAAAAGCTAAAATAGATACTTTTTCTCTGGGAAATTATACAATTTAGAATTAGGCAAACTTAAGGTAGGAAATTAGAGACCAGAAATTAGTAACTCCCTTAATCAGTACCTTTGTTGGTCATCCCAAAATAGCGATTACAGTCAGAGCCACTTGGCCAACAAAATCATTATCATCGATCATTATCTGCGCTTTCAAAATGCGGCTATCAATTGAGCCCCATCATTGATAGATGAGCGAGGCGAGGCCCTTGAAGCCTGCCAAAAACACAAAAGACAAACCTCTGAATATATGTGTATATATATATGCAGATAAATGCCCGATTTCCCGTCTCTTGAACACACGACACGGGGCGGCTGCAGGGCGATAAAATGCAGTGTCAGTTGAAGTGCTTGATTAGGCGATTTGCGAGCGCTTCGCCTGCAATTAGAAACGGCAACCGCAAACACTGCCAAATAACGTAAAGTCAGGGGCGTCCGATGGGGGAAGGGGGGGTTCCGCAACTGAACTGTCATTCACAAGCCCCGGCGGGGGTGGTGCTTGAAAAATGATTTACACGCGCAAATCATAAATTATGCCCATTTTCGAGTGGCGGCACCGGAAGCAATGACAAATGCAGATGACACGCTAACGATTGCAGGCGGTGATTGGGAGAGTTTGATTGCAAGTTTGATTGAGATTTTCGATTGGCATTTGGTATCGCTGTGATGCTAATGATTGACCCGACCCCGACCCCTTCTTCTGTGCCAGCCGCTCTTTGTGGAGCGACTCTTATCGGACCAGTTAACGTCATTCAATCCAATTCAATCCCATCAAACGAAATCCCATCCACTCCACTCCAATTCAATTTCAAATTTCACATTTTCAATCACACCAGCAGCACACACCTGGTGGTTTAATTGAAAGCAGCGACACTTTCAATGCTAATGAGCCACAATTCCGTTACCCATAACCGCAGGCGATTCAGTTCGCGTCGGTCTTCGCTGGGCATCGCACGGTTCAACGCTGCCGGGTCTCAAGAAATTTAAAATACTAATAAACCCTCTAACACCTGGATTATATAGCTGGTGCCCCCATGCCAAAGCGTTGCGATTATCGTACGATTCAACGTCCGGTTGTCCGACTCTGTCCGGCCTTAATTAAAAAATATCGTTTTTGCGCACTGATAAACGCGGTGGCAACGCAGAAGGGAAGTCGCTCGATAAAATCGCATATATAAATATATCTTTATTTTGGCCAACACAATGCGTACAAGTGATCTTGTTCATGGTTCCAAGCTGCTGCTCCTGATTGTGGTCTCTTTGGCAGTGTCCTGCAGTTCAGGTTGGTACTAAATAGCTATAACGATCACAAGGATCTCCCTACTTTAGTGGGTTTCCCAGAACTCACACACTTGTTTTAAGAGCTTTTAAAATTAATTACAAAGTTTTAACATCCCTTTAATTACACATTAAATAATTTCTTCTATAATTTCACCACTTTGCTGCTCTTTAAATGCAATTACTGCACCTTATCAATCAGTCTTCCCTCTAAATAATTGAAACGCAAACATCCGATGTAATGACAAGTTAACACTTGAGTCCTTCCTTGATTTCCTCGGGCTATTTGCCCTCTTTAAGTACAAAGAACATGTTGAGGTTTATATTTAACTTTAAGTGCAAACATGTACGTAATGAAACAATAATTATCAGAGCCCTAAACAATTCTTATTCAACATATTTCGTGGAACTCTGATTAATGAGGAAATCAAGAGCAACAATTTGTAGTAATGAATGATAAGAGTCAAATAAATATTGTGTTATTTTTAATGCTTTAATTGCTCTTAAAATTAAAAGTAATGTTTTGAAGATTTTTTATCTCACTGATTTGTCAGATAGCTGGGGTTTTTGTTAGGTTTATAACAGACAATTCTTTAAATTTGTTATTACTTCTTATTATTAAAGTTCGTAGTAAAAATATAGATAAAGATACATTTCATTATGAATTAATTAATAAAGATCTACGGGAGATCACTAAGTAGGCAGGCATTTGTATCTTTTTTTGTATTTAAGATAGTAAATCGAAGTTAACTTCGATAGATAAATCCTTTAGGTGGGTGAACTCTACAAGAAGTTTGTAAATTCCCTACGAAAGATACATCCCTTGAATGATACTCACCTTCCCCCCATTCACCTTAAAATCTATCCCCAATGATCATCGATCAACAGGTTTATCTTAAGAGCAGCCATATAAACAATCTACTGAAGGCTAAAGAGAGCTCCAAACTCACAGCAGCCGGCAGCATCGCTGGGGCTCGAAGAGAACGATGATCTGTGGGGCACTTTGCGCTCTTCGCTTCGATTATCTCTTCGACGGGGGCCCCTGGCCGGTCGGTCGGTCGGTCGCATTCTTGTTGCTGTTGTGATAAGGCCACCTTGAGACTAGGCGTTGCAACAACAAACACAATCAAATCGAATGCTCTCTGTGCTTTCGAATCGAAATCGTTGCCAATTCGCTTAAATTCGCAGGCCAATTCTCAAAACGAACTCAGTTGAAAAAGGCGCGTTGTGCGAATCGGGCAGATATATTTTTCAACGACAGCACAAATATTCGAAGCAAAACAAATAATAAACAATTAAGCATGTAAATGAAACTAGTGGAAAATGCTACCATTAATCCATAAACCAATATCAATTCCATCAAAATCAAGCGTTGAGCACGTGCCCCCGCATATTCGCAGACACCTTGAGAAAACCCGCAAAAAATAAATCAAAATAAAAATAAAAACAAAACTGATAAGGCAACGCGCGTAGATTGGTATTTATCAGAGCAAATAAAAAGCGTGCTAGCATAAAAAATATTCACGAAAACAATATTCAATTAATTAACGAAGAGCGCGCGATCAAGGGGGCGTGGCAGAAGCCTCCCCCTGCCGCCGCCTCTCTTAGAAAATTCAAATTTTTCTACAAGTTTATTGCTTTATTCATTCGAATTGTCAACGTGAACACAACGGCAAAGTGCTTTGGCTTCTTCTTCGACAACATCGTTGTGTATATTTTTGTGCGTTTCACGTTTCGCTCTCGTCCGATATTTTTGCTTAATTTTTCGCTTTTCGGCTTTAGCAGATCTTTTTTTCGGTTTTCTGTGTGTTTTTTCGGCAACGCGGCACGATTTTTAACCAGTTTGTTCGGTCGCCTCGGTCTTCTCGTGAAATGCGAAGAGAGCTTCGAAGGCAGAAAATAAAAGAGAATTAGCCGGATGGATCTGTTGTCTGTTTTTATTTATTTTTATTTTCCTTTGCTTGTGGCAAGCGATTTTTCAATGTTTTTGCGTTTATTTTTTGGCCATTTCTCTGATTAGATAATCTCGGCAGAAGCTCCCACGCTTCCTGCTTAGATAATCCAATGGCCAGGGTCACCCCACTCACGTCTCCCCCTCTGTCTCTCTCTCTGTATGTTTAGTGTAAAAACCGTGTAAGATCAAAGGAATATATGCTATAAACACAAGAAAAACAGAACAAGATAATCTCTATAAAGACCAATACCATGGCCATAGAGTCACGCTCAATGAGCACTGCCAGTGATAGTGATAATACCACAAGCTCATCATCAGCGTTATCATCCGCAAAATCCACAAGAATCTCCACGAATCTCAGCGATAAGAGACGCGCCGAACAGCTGTTCCGCTGCGCCTGCGCCAACTTCAATCTCCTGCTCCTCACGCTGATGATCGGCTTTGGCAAATGCTGCACTGCCACGCCCACGCCCACACCAGCTGCGCCCACCTCGGCGCCCACAACAGTTAACGCACAACCGCTGGACGAGGGGGGCTCGCTGAGCAAACTCCTGGATGGCAAGGCCTTCATCAACATGAGCTTCAAGTTCCTCAATGTTTCCGGAAAGATTGGCACACCCCTCGGCATAGGTGAGAACCCATCTCTGCATCTCAGGTGAGAGAGATGCAATTGGTAGAAATGAAACTATAAACATGAGATCGCCATCAAACCAGTAAGAGAAAAGGGGGAAAAGGGGAGGAAGGGGCGGCGGGAGAATAGAATGTGCAAAGTTTGTTTTTAGCTTAGCATGTGCTAATTTTAGACCACAAACGAAGGTGATGCTCAGGTGGAAATTAAAGTTGGAATACTCTCTAAGCGGGGGTATTGAATGATTAGAATTTTATGAATATTTTTAATAATTACAAATTACAAGAGTTAAAAAAAAAAATCTATTATTATAATCTTCTAAAATTGAAGCTCTTTTTCCTAATTTTTTATATAGTATAACATCAAGATTTCATCATAAATATCATGGTAAATAATCATTTATAAATAAAAGAGTAATAAAGTGTTCTTTCTGTCTGAATTTCCTTTCTAATTTCAAGATTTTTTAATGTTTCTTATATATTTTATATATCTTCTAGTATCAGCTTCCTAATTTTAAAACATATACCCCAAGTTTTAACATATTTACAACCATAACATCCTCAATAACCCTTCCTTCAAAGGGTATTTCATCAAGCATAATGTCGAGTCATTCAACAGTCTTCGCTTGGCTTCACACAACATGCACTTGAAATGGGTTTGCAGTTAAAAAGATACAGATACAAACACCTGTACAGATGCAGATACATTTACAGCAATAGATACAGATAAAAAATTGCTATTTGCCACTTGTTGCATTCAAACAAATACACACAAACACACAACCATTGATAGTGGCTCACCGGTTACCGTGGTTTAGAAATAGCCAAAAATTGTTTATCAACTTCCGCAATTGATTTCCGCCTCAACTTGACCAATGTATTTCCATATCTTCCGAAAGTTCCGAGATAATGGTAAAGACTGGCGTCTGGCTATGACGTTTTCTGGCGCGGGGCATTCCAATCATAAATCTAACTTTAAATCAGGCCCCGCCACCTGGGATTTGACGTTGGGCGGCCAGCCCTGAACTGGGGATTATCTTATCGGTCGATTGTTAATTTTTACAATTTGTTTTTTTCTGCATTTCCCATTGGCCGGGATTTCGCGATTCGCCATTGCCATCGAGTGGCCCACTCAAGGACAGACAATAGAAAATTTCCTCGTATAAATCAAAAAGTTGAATAAAAAGATAGTAAAATGGGATTTGGAAAGGTATAATAAGTCCTTCAAATGTTATTCAAACTTTCTTTGTGGTGTAATTATTTGTCAATGAAAATAAATTACGTATTATTTTACAAGAATATTAGGGAAATAAAATTTTTGGATAAATAAATCGTTAGAGATTAATAAATCTTCTTTCAAGATAATTTTTGAAATGTTAAAATGTCACAATAATTTATGAAATATATATAGACACTAAATTAAAACTGCCAAATTATTTTTGTTACTAAGAAATGCTCTTAAAATATTAAAAACCTTTTTAAAGGTTCAATCTTCTACAAAATAATATTTTTCTCACATTCTTTAAATATTTACATTCAAAGAACAGCCAAATTCAATTTTAAAAATATATTTATTCAAAAATCAATTAATCATTATATAAGAATGCAAATATATCTATAAGAAAACATTACTTATATTTCCTAGAAATTGTTGTACTTTGCTCTGAGGTATCTTGGACTTTGGTCAAAATGATTTAAATTGTTGACAGAAACACATCTTCAACGGCGCATTTCAGAGACTTGATTTTTCTTAAAAAGATATTGACGTAGTCCAGAAAAGCTATCCGCTGTCCAACTGCGTTGTCTTGGCTAAATTTAAACATATTTTCGTGGTCTTCATCAACATGTTGTGAACGAAGGAAATGCACCATATTTATAGAAGAGTCGAGCCCCTATTTCTCAATCGATTTCCCATGTAACGTGCCACATTATCTCCCGGCCGCCTGTCAGTCTCTCAATCTCAGTCTCAACTGTTGAGCTTTTCCCTCTCTCAATCTCTGCTGATTTATTGTTAATTCCATATGATTTGTTCTGCGAGTGAAAGATGCTGTCAGATAAATTAACATATGCTTGATAGCATATATATGTTAAATATATATAAAATATGTGAGGCGGCAAGGTCGCCCCCAAGAGAGACAGAACTTGATTTAATTTCTGTTTGTGCGCCCCATTTAGAATTTAGATTTTAATTTATTCTCCTTGCCAACGGATTTTTCTAGCATATAAAACTAGTTTGTGCCAGAAACGCGCAACAATAACAATAACAAATTAATAGTGGGCGTGTTCATTGGTCTTACATATTATATACTGATGCTGATGCACTTTAATTGTTTTGTTTGCTTACAGTAAACATGTTTTGATTGATTCAACAATTCACAGAGTAACTACGCGATGCCCAAAACAATATTTTTTCATTGATCTCATCATTCCCCCAGGAATCGCGTGTTATATCATTCCCATTGAGTCAGACTCAATTATCAGGTAATCCATTAACCTTGATCTTGACGCAATTCATTATAATTATCAGTGCTCGGCTAGCATTCAAATCAAAATTAGTATTAATTTGCTTAATCGGCAAAAAAAAACGAAAAGATTATTGATTTCACTAGACTGTTTTTTTGCTATCAATTTATGCTTATTTTAAAGCAGAATTATGATTAATTATCAGTTTGCTGAGTCTGGCCATGAGATAACCGCGTATCTAGAATATGTCATTTGGAATTTGTTATCATTTTCGAAAAAATATATATATAGCTGTGATTGGCTGTGAAAATCGGATGATGGCGATGACGACTTGCAGTTTCTCAAAGTGAATTTTATTGGGTTAAGCCAACCGGATTGCGTGTAGACGACTTGTTTTCGCCTTTATCGAAATCATTAGTTATGCTAAGCAGTTTTATTTTCGATAGCTTTTTTTGGTCTCATTTATTTATATTTATTCATAGTCTCAGACTGCGTCTGGCTTTTGAGTTAAAACTGGCAGACAATCTGTTGGCTGTGATTTTGATATAAAACTGGTTGGCGGGGTGTGTCAGGCTCATTACGGAAACTCTGTGATCAATAATCAACTTTAACTGGTTCAATTAAGTTGAACTCACGTGGCCTGGCATAAGTATTTACAAATTATGATTGATGGTGGGAAAAAAATAAAAAGAGGTTGCTTAATGTCCTTAGTAAATATTTAACTTTAATATTTTTAAAAGGCTTTGAAAAGCTGTTTATTACTTTAAACTTTTATTTGTAATTTAACTTGTATTAATTCTCCTTTAAAAAATAGCCTATTAAATGCAGGAAGTATTATATTAATAAATTTCAAACAGCAGCCGCTTTCACTTAACTTTGCTCTTTTGGAATTCCCAGAAATAAATATTTACCGAACTCTTCAGCCAGCAGGACCCTTATCAATCCTAATAACTTCTGGTGGCTAAATTTATACCAAACATAAAGGTTATCAAATCAAAATAATTCATATTATTTTTCTATTTATATGCGGATAGCCCAAGTATTTTTGGCTTGCCCATTTTTAAAGCAATTCGCCGTAAGCCTAACAAATATTTATTTTTGGGCTTTTTCATTCATACGATTCCTCCATAAAGGCAAAGAAACCCATTCATTGCGATGCTTGACGTCATCTGGAATAACTTGAATGGCTACTATACACACACAGATTGATACTATATACTATATACGATATATCCACATCTGTCCCGTAAATATATGCATGCAATGATCCGAATTATAATTCGCCATTTGGTTGACTGTCATCGTGCATAATTGAAAACAATTCCCGGCCAGCCAGTGCGGCGTCACGAAATCGAATTGATTTGACCTTATTGATTGACGGCTGGCAATCGGTGATTTGGCCCTTTGTTTATTTTGCCACACGCACTCGATTCAGCCAGCGAACTTCAATTACGGCAATTAGCAAGTAGGCACACATATGTAAATCTATGTATGCGCCTGTGAATGGGAAAATATTGAGCCATTGAAATATGCAAACGAATGAGACGGATCGCCTGCAGAGTGTGGAGGTCCTGTGAATGGGTCAAACGAACGGAGCTGTCAACGGCAGGCAGGGCATGGAGAACCCTTTTCAAAATTATTTCTCCACTTCAGGCATTCTCCTCCTTTTATTATCGCTATTTTACTCTATGTGCGTGAGTGTGTTTGCTCAATGGCCATCTATAACATTCATATTTTTTTTCATAGAATCCTGTCACATTTTGTATTAGGTTCCTAAGACTGTTGACATTCTAGTGCACTTGGAATAAAAATTTAAGATATTTGGATAAGTTGAAGTTGCTTTTATGTTGTATGAATCCTTTTTAGAAGTAGATAAATAATTAGCTATAAACAGTTTCTTTTTTTCTATATTTCCCATTTTATTGCTGACAGCAAATCATTATCTTTCAATTTATGTATCTTTCTTACAAATATTCCTAAAAAATATTCCTAAAAATTATTTAATTTCTTTCAGTATAAAGTCCTTCCTCTATGATGCCTTGTTTTGTTTGGAGTATGTGTATTGCATATATTTTCAAGGACGGAACCGGGGGGGAGCGACGTAAAAAAACGGAAGGAGGCCAAAAACTTTGTGATCCATTTTGTTTGAGGCTTTTCTGTTGATTAAAAGCCCCTCTCTGCTCCTCTTGTTTATCGTTTAGTATGCAAATGACTTGTCACACTCGCACACACTCGCATGTGTGTGTCCCTTTGTGTGTCTGCTGCTGATTGTTTTTGAAGTTTTTCAGGCCCTAATCAATTTGAGCTTTTGTTATTTCTCCTTTAATGAGAAAACTTTTCTCAGAGTCGAGGGTGGTGGCCCCTGCAAATCCCTTAAGTCCATAACTCGGAGTCGTTATAATTAGCCTTAAGCATTTGTGTTTTGTTTGCTTACCCCACTAAACCAATGCCGTTTTGCATTTGCAGGCCAAGCCCTGGAAGCCAAGTGCGATGAGAAGCAGTTCCAGTGCCACAGCGGCGACTGTATACCCATTCGATTTGTCTGCGATGGCGATGCGGACTGCAAGGATCACAGTGACGAGCAGGTCAAGGAGTGTAAATTTATAGGTGAGTCATTTTATAATATTGAAGGATTGAATGAAAGAATAAAGGGGAAGTAGGTTAATACTGACAGGATTTATTTGATAAATTTATTATATGAATTACTTATTTATTACTGTCGACAAATCACAACTTAATTTGGCGTTTGTGGCTTATTTATTTCTATCAATTTATTATTTTTATTTAAATGCAAATGTAAGTCATACAATTGGTTGACAAATACTTAAGCTATTATTTTACAATTATATGAAATATTTGTTATGCAAATAGGTTTCTGCTCTTTTTATTTTATTATTTATTTAGTTTTCAGACAATTTATTGCTTACAAACATGAAAAGTAATCAATGGTGTTTAATAAATAGCATTAATATTAGAAGTTCTAATCAATAATATAAATATAAAAAATTTTTTGTAATTAATTGCAGAGTTTTTCTGCTGCTCCAAACTTGTAGCCTTATTTAATGAAGAACAAATATATTTGCTATTTTCTGATATGAAAATTTCAAAATTCATCAAACATTTCGAATTGAAAATCGAACAAAGACCTCCCTCCATAAAAGAGTGAATCACTGAAAAATGTCCATTTCCGTTTCCCGCTTTTCGTTGCCTACTTTCAAGCGGCAGCGGCCATAGAACGTCAACAGTGGCGTCCCGCTTTATTGATCCTCCCTCTACGATTCAGCTGTGGGTTTTCCTTTTGTTTGCTTCAAACCTGAAACTGAAATGGAAACCGAAGCTGAAACTAGTTTGCAACATTTACGCATCGCAATTGTCGCTGTCTGGTGACCAAAAAGTGTGCCATGGCAGCAGCATTTGGACTATATCTCCCTTCGTCCCGCCGCCACTCTTTGCCCTCTTCGGAAACATTAATGCAACGCATTTAGTTGGCTGACTGCGGCATGCAGCGCTGTTGCATCAGCAATTATTTGCCGCTGTCTGCCGCTTTATCACTCGCCCCGCACGAGACTTTTGCGACTTATAGATGCGACCAATATAGGCAGACCGATTTTGGATCGTAAAAGGAAACTATGTGAGGTCGTCTGCTCTGGCCTTATCGCCCGACAACCGAAAGCTGAGCATTCGAAATGAGTGCATCCATTTTGGGATTCCTGCGGCGCATAATGCAATGTCTTTATGTAACTCGAAGCTAATTAAATCCGTTGTGGAGAAATTGATAATAATGAGGAGACGAGCAAAGCGCGATGAGGCGGAGATGAGACGAAGTAAGCTGAGGGAGCAGCGCATTTTTTGCTGAACTTGACGGAATTTTGATAAGTAAGAGGGGTTATTTCTGCGTATTTCCTGCGGAATATCAGAAAATATGCTTTAATTTTACGGCTAAAAATAGTTTCTATTTTAATAAAGAGTAAATATGTGTGAGACAATCAGTAATGGGATATATTGTAAGGGTTTTACTACCCTTTTAATGAAAAGAAATTGTTAAGGAATTATTTTTTGATAAAAGATTTGTTACTAAGGTAACAATAATAAAAGCTTAACCTAAACTCCTTAAATCTTATTAAAATCTTTAATAAAGCTCTTCCCAAGGAGAAATAGAAATACTCACATTATTATTGTGTTAAAATATCCTTAAAATATATCTATAATTTCTAAATTAATTCCCAATTGAATGAATATAAAACACACCCAGCTCATACCTTTGATCCTTGCTCTCACTCAATACCAAAAGTATCTTCAATTTCCCACTCAAAACAAACACCCAGAGTACTCAGATATTCGCTCATTCATAAGTCACTCACTTACCCCTCGGTTTACCACTCGAGTTGCGTCGCAATTTTGCACTCGACTCGCTGGAAAAGCTTTGCGACTCAACTCTCGAACGGAGGCTGCAGAGGCTGCAAACCACTTTGGGCGGAATTGTTTTTAAGGATAGCCGCTCCGCCACCAAACACTCAGTTGGCGGCGAACCTCTCAACCAAACGGATGTCAGCGCGAAAAACGAGTGCGAAAGTGAAAGGACTGCCTCCTGTTTAAGGGGATAACATTTGCATATATATCCATATATATATATATAAACGGGGGAAACCCCAGACACAGACTCTGCGAAAAAGCGTGCGTTAAATGTAAGCCAGGCGGCCAAAAAGTGTGCCAAGTGTGTGTGATTGTGGTGTGCCAAAGAGTCGCGAAAGAATAAACAAATAAAGCGAAAATATTAAAGGCTAATTGGACTGAGACGAAGACGGAGACGGAGACGAAGACTGCGACTGAGTTGCCAAGATTTCATTCTTATCTCTGACAAGAAACGCCAGCAGCAGGACTTTGCAAAATCCTGCGAGGGGGGCCTGGCCCTCAAGGATATGGCCAGGAAGTCACCGTTTCTCGGCCAGACTTATCCGCAGAGTCAATCGGTGACAGTTGATGGGGTTGACTTCCCCCCAAACAAGAGCAGCACTTGCCATTTTAGCCATTTATCATTTAGTTGAACATTAAATGGGTTTCCGCCATTTTCCGACCCCCTGACACCGACGCAGTCTGACCCCGAAAAACGGAATATCATGTTTACAATTTATATATATATATTATGTATATATATATAAGGAGTATTTTGTGTTGTCCGCTCATAATGAACTTGAAATTGTGCTGCTCGAGGGCAGTTTTTGTTTGCGGAAATTATGCAATCAATTTGTGCAAGTTGGCCGAGCTGCTCGAATATGTCAACCAGAAATTGAACTCTGTCACAGGCTGCTGGTCCTCATTTATTAGTGGTAATCTTGGCTAACTCAATCTTCTATACTTTAGCTGCTTTAAATACCGAAAACTTTGTGGAATTTACTTGTGAAAAGCCCGCAAAATGGGTCGCTTTTGGTGTTTAATCTTCGTTGCCAGTTTGCTGCAAACTCAGAGCCACAGTTTAAGGGCTCTGACCATAAATGGTATGCAAATAATTATGGTTATTAATTTGGGTAATTTTAGATTCTATTTGAGTGATTTTTGGGTATTTGTGAACAATTAGAAATCAATAATAATGGTTTAGTGTTGCTGACCTATTAAATGTTTGGTTCTGTTGAGAATATAAATATACCATTTATTACAATAAGTGCAAATGATATGTTATTTTAGGTCATTTAGGGGAGGTAATAAATAAAGAGCTGTTGTTGCGTTTTTCTAATATAAATATTTGTGCATTAAACAGCTAAAAAATGCAGTCTACAAAGCCTTCATTAAATATTTAAATATACATTTGAAATGAGATACATATTTGTGTGTAAAGTGAGAAAGGATTTCCCAGAAAAAAATTATTTAAAGCAGAAATTTTAAGAGCTGAAAATATTAAGCAAAAGTTGTAGTTTTAAAAGGCTTTAAAAATATATTTTAAATGGGAATTTAGATACCTTAAAATATATTTACTTTTACATTATAAATGTATGTAGCTCCTAAGGTATTCCTTCAAATATTAGTATAGATTTCACCCTCTTAAAACAGCTACTTTTTCTACCCAAAAATTGCCTTTCAGATTTTCCTTGAGCATGATTTTCAAGAAGCTTTTGCACTTTCTTAAGTACTTCTTGTTAACTCTGTAGTGCTGCTATCATGTCCTTTTATCAGCCCGAATTCACCGACTTCCGAAAGCAAACTCAAAACGCGGCAAAATTCTCGGTTAAACTGGTGGAAGGAAGTTGGAGGGAAAACTTTTAACTATTATCAGGTCGGAAAGTTTTCGACACCTTTTAACTTAAATTAAACATGCCGAAATCCCAATCATCTGGATTTACAAAAATCCCGTTTTTCTCCCTCCCCCCTCTATACCCTCCTCACCCTCTTTTCCAAAAACATCCGCTGGCAGCTAGCCTGGCAGCGATGCAACAGAATATTTTCGCCAGCGCCGCTTAACATTTGCATACAAATTGGGAAAAGAGGAAAGCGGCTGCGATGCAGCCATGCCGTGAGGAACACACGGAAACATCAACTGCCAAAGGCAAAAGTTTTTTAATCAACTGAAAAGCCGTTTAAACTTAGTTAAACAAATAAATTATGCTGCAAAATGCTGCATGACAGAATAACTTTTATGTTTTTATTTATGTGCAGTTTTGTCGTATATTTTTTGTATTTCTTTTTTTTTTTTGGCGGAGAGGAAAGACCGCATAAATGCAATCAATGAAAGTTTTCAGACCCCCGCCGTCATCATGTCATGGATACAAAAAGTTTGACTCTAATTTGATTTTTAATTGGGGGCAACGGTGACATCAAATTTTAATACTTTCAGATCAGCGAAAATTTGCAATTTGTCCGCGGGGCGCAATTTTGGCCCCAAAAAATAATGTCACATATTAGCAAAAACGGCAGGCAAGGGGGAGGAAATAACATAAAATTGAATCGACAATCATGGGGGAGCCATGTTCGTACACATTTTATTTTCGCCTGTTTGGGTCACACATGTGGCCAATTTTTTATTGTTCACTGAATGCGAGTATTTATATTTGCCTCCTTTGTTTTGCTTTTTTCTTTTTTTTTTTTAACAAATATTGGCTCACATCAAAGTTTTGTTTTGGCGCAAGTTTTCCTCACAAAAAAAAAAGGCTCACATACACAGGCTCTTTCGATTTTTTCATGCCACATTTCATTCTCGTCCATAAAAAGTTTAGAAAAGTAATCATATAAAATGTTATTGATATGGCGGCAAACACTGGGTCCGACAAGCATAAAAATTGATTAAAAGTTACAGGGTATTGGCATTGGCAGTGGGCTTTTCCTAGCCACGATTTGCATAAAAGCAAAAGCAGCTATTTCGATATGGCCACAAGGCATGTTCCAATCATTTTCAACAAAATGCTTAGCATTCTGTTTTATACAGGCAGTAAAAATGGCCACAAGAATTTATGAAAGTTTCCATTCAAAATGAAACCCAAGGAAACGGAAATTTCTAATTGCCAAGGCCACTCCAAGAAGTATGCAATGGAATTTCGCAACTAGCTTTTCCGGCTGTTGAGCCGGAATAAAGGCATTTCATAGCAACAAGTCCGTGGCGGATTCAAAGAGCAACTAATCCTATTACCAGTCATATACACACATGTATCCATATACTATATCCTGCCGCGCGGTATAAAAAATGACACATTTTCGCTGGCCCCTTGGAGTGGCATTGAAAAGCCATTGCAGCAGCGTCCTTTTTGTTTCTCCTCGTGGAAATTGTATGGTGTATTTTCCCTGCTCAGCACGTGCTCAAGTGCGTGTAAATAAATGTGTTTGGGTGTGTATATACACACAGTGTGTAGAGGGAAAAGCATTCATAAACACACGTATATTGCCGAGTGCCCCCTATTTTCCTTTTTTGGTGTGTTTGCTTGGCTTTTGTTTTTGATACGGGTCGCCGGGGGATTTCAAAGCCAGGCAAACATACAACTGCGGTGGTTATAATACAGTTAAAAATATATTTCAAGTTGAATGTATTTACTTATATATTTTTATTGGCTTTAAAAGTTAAAAGGAAACTCTATCGTAAAGAGCTCTACAATATTAATAAAATTTAATGAGTGACTACTGAAGGGTAACATTATATGATAAATTATCATTTTAATTATAATTTTCACAAAAGCAATTTAAAAGTGCTTGTATATGATTTAATATTCTCTTTATGATTTAAATTAATCTCTTTTCTGTTTGAAAACAAACCCATTAAAGCCTTAACTATCAGGTTACATTAATCCTAACAAAACAAGACTCAAACAATATAATAAAAAATTAAAATCACTCTTTAAATGGTTAAGTAAAGTATACAATTAAATTTTATTAAATTCTAAACGTTAATTTCATCTACTTTAACTTGACTTCTTTTCCAAATTCCCCTTTGCAGAGGCCACCTGCTCAACGGACCAGTTTAGATGCGGCAATGGCAATTGCATACCAAATAAATGGCGTTGCGATCAGGAGCACGATTGTGCCGATGGCTCGGACGAAACCCCCGAATTGTGCAGTAAGTAGAGCCCCATGAAATCTATGGGTTTATTCAAAACACCCACGGAGAGAGACTCAAAGCTAACCGTTTCGATTTTGTGTGTGTGCTGTTTAGTGAATGCCTGTCCCAACAATGAGTTCAAATGCCGCACCGTCGAGCAGTGCATTCCGCGAAGCTGGCTCTGCGATGGCAGCAACGATTGCCGCGACAAGTCCGATGAGGCGCACTGCAGTAAGCCAAAAACTACTAAAGCCACCCACCCACTACCATTTCCCGCCACCCTCTTGCCACCCTCTCGTGTGTGTAATCGCTTTCACTAACCAACTTGCCGCATAACTCATACGCACCCTTAATGGAGTGGCGCTTGCATAATTTTCGCAACAATTTTCCCCCCCCGCGCGATGCTCAGAAGTTTAATCAAGTCATTGAGAGCGAGAGTCACAAGTACCAGATGTGTGTGTGTGTGTGTTTGTGTGTTCATTTATGTGTGTGCTGGTGTGTTGTGTACTCATTCATGGCGGTCCTTGACAACAAGTATACGACGCGTTGTCGCTGAAACTGGAGCTGGCAATGGCGCTGGCGGTGACGATGGCGCCAGGCAGCATCGCTTGAAATTCGCTTAATCCTCGCCCACAGACACAATATCCTCGACATTGTCGCGGGTAAACTACAGAGGAACTTCTATAAAAGAAACAGAGAAACATGAACGAATTTATGGATATAAAATAATAAGTTTTGTTTTAAAGTAAAAGGTTGGGAGAATAAAAATTGGCTATAATTAACAATTTCTCTTCAGTAAATCATTTTGAATAGACAGAAAATTTAATCAATTACTTGTTATTATTCAGCTTTAAATTTCTATAAATTTCTTGTATAACATAAAGAAGCTCTACTGTATTTAAGGGCGTTGCTGCATAAAATCAGTTGATGTTTTTGCGATATCTAACCCCTAGACGAGTTCCCCAGGCTGATGGAATATTTCGAAATACTTTCCTTTTAGCCTTACAAGGATAGGAATGGGGGGATATTCTCCTCTAATAAATGAATTTATTGTTATGTCTCCGTGGGTAATACATGGCGTATGCGTAATGCATTGAAAGCAATGGCAGCTCAACACAATGCTTTCTCTTTCCTGTTTTTGTTTTTATAAATGCTGCCCATCAAATTTGATAGGAGCCCGCACCTGTTCGCCGGATGAATATGTCTGCAAGAGTGGAGAGGGACAGTGTGTTCCTTTGGCCTGGATGTGCGACCAGAGCAAGGACTGCAGCGATGGCTCCGATGAGCACAACTGCAGTAAGAATAATCTGTGAATTGATTTCACAATTTTTGAGTAGAGAAAGTTAATTTCTTTTGTTTCAGTTATTTACATTTAATGTCTCAAAGATATGGTTTACAAAGAACTCTTTTAGTTTCATGTACAAAATCTAAATTAAATTCTTTTTCATATTTCAATCAAATGTTTGTTTATGCCTTTACTCAGGTGAAAATAAATACCACTTACTTTTCCTTTTGATTTATATTTAAATCTCTCTTTGCGCCCCCTTTGAAAATGTATTTATTTACTTAGTTCGATTCTACTTAAGTTGAGAGAGAGAAATTGCTTCAGTTTCCGTTGCGTTTCCTTTGCTTATACAAATAGTTTTTAATTTCCATTCATCTGTAGCTGCATTCCGAGCCAACTTCATTCAGAGCTTTCCCCATTTACCCATCCTCTCATCCTCAAGTAAACCTCATTGCTAACTTATTCCAACTATTGAGGCAACCGCACTTCATTTGGCTTTTGGTTTTTAGTTGCCATTCATCTGAGCTTTCTGCTGGCTGTGGCCAAGACTCCCACTGACCCCGAACTGTGGATAATCATTGCTTTAATGTATTTAAAACTTGTTTATTGGAAAATGGAAAATAGCTTTGGAATATTGAATATATAAATTAAACCAGAATTAATTCTACAATTTATTTTTACTTGCATTTAAGCTCCCAAGCTTTAGTTCTTGATTTTCTAAGAAATTCGTAACTTTCTCATCTTTAAACTCCCCAAGAAACTCGATTCCAAACTCTTCATCGACTTCATTTCGCTTCGTCATTTGAAATTCCCCCCAGAAACTCCCAACTTCATTTCGCCTTTATCCTTTTCTGTTCAACCCTCATTTGTTTGCAACTTCCTTTCTGTGGCGAGTGTGTTCCTAAGTATCCTTGATAAATTCCCCAGACCAAACCTGTCGCTCCGATGAGTTCACCTGCGGCAATGGACGTTGCATCCAGAAGCGTTGGAAGTGCGATCACGACGATGACTGCGGCGATGGATCCGATGAGAAGGAGTGCCCGGTGGTGCCCTGCGACCAAGTGGCGGAGCACACCTGCACCAATGGCGCCTGCATTGCCAAGCGTTGGGTCTGCGACGGCGATCCGGACTGTTCGGATGGCTCCGATGAGCGGGTGAGTGAATAATATACGCCATAAATTCCCATTTCCGGCGGAAAATAAAAGAAATTCCCTCCCATTCTTCGGCGTTCGTTTTTCGGTGTTCGGTTAAGCCACATAAATTATGGCCAAGTTGGGCATAACTCAGCGCCTGCCAGCTTTGGCAGCTTTTGTTGTCAACGCAGGGCACGCGTAAAATTGCATTTTTGCATGCTTAGAGGGGCTGCATAATTTCCAGGACATAGTTTTGCCTCAGAGCGAAAAGTTTCCCGAAACTGTGAGGCCAGCAAAGTTTGTCCGGTGCAAAAGGACTGGGTTTTGTTTTTCACTTTTGAACTATAAGAAAGAATGGCTTTGCTAAAACGCGTTTTTAAAGTAAATTCTATAAATATTTACTTGGTTTTTTAAATATATTATTTTATTTTCCTTCCCTTTTAAGGCCTGTGCAAATGCCACCAAGACCATCACGCCCTGCTTGCCGCATGAGTACCAATGCAAGGACCGCATCACCTGTTTGCATCACAGCTGGCTTTGCGATGGCGACCGAGATTGTCCGGATGGCGACGATGAGCACACGGCCAACTGCAAGAACGTGACCTGCCGGGCGGACCAGTTCCAGTGCGGAGATCGCAGCTGCATACCTGGACATCTCACCTGCAATGGGGACAAGGACTGCTCCGATGGCAGTGACGAGCGAGACTGCGGACTGAGCTTGAGCCTGGGATCCGAGCAGGGAGCCTGCAACTCCACCAGCGAGTTCGATTGCGGCGGTGGTCAGTGCATAGCTCTTTCCAAAGTCTGCGACAAGCGAAAGGATTGTGCCGATGGCGAGGATGAGCCGGCGGGCAAGTGTGGTGTCAACGAGTGCGCCTCGAAGAACGGCGGCTGCATGCACCACTGTGTGGATCTGATGGTGGGCCACCGCTGCGAGTGCCACGAGGGCTATGCGTTGTCCGCGGACAAGCGGAACTGCCAGGACATCAACGAGTGCGATACCCCCGGCAAGTGCTCACAGGTATGCGTCAATGAAATCGGTGGCTTCAAGTGCGAGTGCGAGGCGGGCTACATGAGGGATCCCCGCAATCACACCAGGTGCAAGGCCAGCGAAGGACATGCCTCTCTTCTGTTGGCCAGGCGCCACGACATTCGAAAGATAGCCCTCGACCACATGGAAATGACCTCGATTGTGAATAGTACCAAAGCAGCCACAGCTTTGGATTTTGTGTTCCGCACCGGAATGATTTTCTGGAGCGATGTGACCACGCAGAGCATCTACAAGGCGCCCATTGACGAGGGCAGCGAGAAGACTGTGGTCCTGAAGCAATCTTCGGTTACCTCGGATGGCCTGGCAGTGGATTGGATCTATAACCATGTCTACTACACGGACACCCACAAGTGCACCATCGAACTGACCAACTTCGAGGGCAGCATGGGCAAGGTGCTTGTGGAGGACTCGCTGGACATTCCGCGTTCTATTGCCCTGGATCCCATCGAGGGCTGGATGTACTGGTCGGACTGGGGTGCCTCGCCGCGCATTGAGAGGGCGGGCATGGATGGCTCCCACCGCACCACCATCATTAGCTACGATGTCAAGTGGCCCAATGGCATCACCTTGGATTTGGTGAGGAAGCGCTTGTATTGGGTGGATGGCAAGCTGAATATTATTTCGTCGGCAAACTATGATGGCTCAAAGCGGCGCCAGGTGCTTTACTCTAGCGAGTACCTGCGGCATCCCTTCTCCATCACCACCTTCGAGGATTACGTCTACTGGACCGACTGGGACAAGCAGGCGGTCTTCAAGGCGAACAAGTTCACGGGAGAGGATGTGGAGCCCGTGACAGCCGTGCATATGGTAAGTTTTTCTATTGATTTAAATTATTTGTTAATCTTTCTACTGACTTTATGTGTCATAAATATTATTTTTCCTTGTTTTAAATTACCAAATTTTTTTCCTTTTAGCTCCAGCATCCCATGGTGGTTCACGTTTACCACCCCTACCGCCAGCCCGATGGCGTTAACCACTGTCAGTCGGTCAATGGCCACTGCTCTCACCTCTGCCTGCCAGCGCCCAGGATTAACGAGCGGAGTCCGCGCATATCCTGCGCCTGCCCCACAGGCCTGAAGCTGATGGGCGATGGCCTCATGTGCGTCGAAGATCGTAAGTATTCGAGAGATTTTGCCATATGCTTTTGATTTAACCTCCTGCATGGCATGAATTTTGATTTAATGCTTACACTAACATAATGAAACGCAATTCCCAAAACCCACGAAATCCCAAAAAATCCGGCATGACTTGCCATTGCATGCAGCTCTTTATGTGGCTCCCAGCACGAGACCCCCGCGAGCCAGCAAAACGAAACCGAAACCGAGGTTCCCTGTGCGGAGACTGCCCACCGGTTTCAAGGTGGGACATGGTGACCATCGGATAGAAGAGAAAGCTGATCTCGGGCTGACCACTAGGCTGCCACTTTTGGCGGCGGCAGCGGTGTCTTTCGGTAGGCCTGAAAATCCTGTTGTGTGTGTTCTGTCCTCTGTTGAGGGGTTGACCTCATGCTGTGTCGTTCATATGGGTTATATGTATACATATTGTCTAGGAAGTTGCTTTACATTTAATTTTTGTGTCACTGATTGTTTGTGTTGCATCCTTAAGCCTTAAAAAAAGGATATTTTCAGCCACTTTTGAACAAGAGATTAATTATATAAATTTAACCTTAAACAGACCTCAAATTAAGGTTCTTTGAGATTCCTTATCCCCTCTTTAAACATTTTCCACAACTTTTAAATACAGAAAAACTTTCAAAGTTGTCATTTTTCCAACAATTTTATTCCATTATTTATGAGATGCAAATCATTCAAACATTATTTCCCCTTCAACAAGTTGAACCCATCCTGTCCTTCAGTGTAAAATTTGTAACAGAAAGAAACACAAAAAACTAACGAACAAGAGAACTTCATCAGCAGGATGTCAACGGAAATTTTGATTAATAATTGCCTTGGAATAGGGATAACTTTGATAGTTATCCATTCGAATGGGTTGACATCCCAGCGACTTCCTCTCCATTTATACGTCTCTCTTAACTATACGTTTCACTGTTTATAAACACTTTCGTGAGATTCAGATTTATTGCAAGCGTATTAATCAAAAAGCTTGCCAGGATCCGCACTCAAGCGCAGCCCCTTTGTGTGGCACCCCGGCCAACAACAACATTTGCTTTGTCATGGCCCACATTAATCATCATCAGGACAGCCATCCCCATCCTTGACAGTTTCATAAACGCCATCCGGATTGAGCCACTTGCATCGGGGCCAACCGCAAGTAGGCAGGCAATGGGCCAACACTGCAATCGAGACCCCCCAAGGGGGCCCCTCCCCAAACTCCAATCGCAAACCGCCGACCCTTAACCCAACCCACAATTCCCAGCCGCAAAGTATGAGGTTAATATCAAGCCAAGGAGGGGATGGGATTCGCCTCCAGTGTTTGCTTTAAAGTGCGGCTCAACTTAATGTTGATAACTTTTACTGTTTTGACTAGCAAGAGAAGCCCTCCCACGACGCCATTAAATGCGATGCGTTAACGATGTCATTACGCTGCCATTTCCATTCTCAGTCTCAGTCTGAGTCCCATTTCCACTTTCATTCCCATTCCAATTCTTATTCCCAATCTAAATCGGCGGCGGCCGCTTCTTTCGCATAAAAGTTTGAGCCATCAAAGGCGCGAGCGCGTTTAAGTGTTTATTTGCGCCTAAATGCGCACTTTGAGCGATTTGATTGAAAATTCCTCCGCATCCTTGCCAGTGGGTGGCGGCGGTACAGGCAGGCCCTAAGCCGCTTGGATTCTGATGTTGAATCCCTCTTTCGCTTTGCTCTTTTATTGCAATGATTTCCGTTTTCTTTTTTATACAGTCTTCCCTTTTGTTTATCATTGCCGAAGGTAGTAGCAGCATTTAAGCCCCGTCATTGTGATGGAGCTGGAATAAATCCTAAAAGGGGTGGGGTGGGTGGCAAAGGATTGGCTGAAAAAGAAAACCTCCTGACAGGGTCTAAAAATAAATGCCTTTCCCTGAATAAAAATATAATGCTTATAGACTTGCCATTTTTTAGACATATGAGTTTTTTCTTAAGAAACTGGAAGAGCTTAGGAAGAAGGCTTGAAGGGGCTTAGAATTTATGTAAAAAAAAATGAAAATGTTTTATGTGTTTTGTGTGTGTTGTAAATTAATTAGAAAATATTTATAAAAACTTAATTACTTAAAACTAACCATAATACCCTTTGTTTTTATGTTTCATCTTTGTTTTGACTAACATTTTCCCATAAAATAAATCCTCCTAATTGAAACCCATTTTTATCCTTAGTTGCCGACCAGCGTCCAGTGAAAAATCAAACCCAAATCGAACAAACCACAGCGCCCAGTCCGCAGCCGGATTCTGGCTTTATAGCGCTGGTGGTTATAGCCAGTCTCAGTGGTTTTGCAGTCCTGCTCTCGGTGGTAAGTTGAGGGGCAATCAAGGCTAATGGAAATCGGAATGGAAAAGTAATAAATTTATTTCCTAAAACAGCTCCTGCTCATTGGCTATCGCTACTGCAGCAAGCGACGCATCAACTCGATGAACTTCGAGAATCCCATCTACCGCAAGACCACCACCACAGAGGATCACTTCAGTTTGCGCAAAAATCTGCCGGCAAGGATCTACGATCACACCAGTGTCATGGATGAGGAGGTGGGTTTTCCTATAAAATATTTTTCATTTAAAAATGGATAATAATATTTTAAATTACAGTACTCACCCGTCATTGGTATATCCTCGTATTAGTTTGATTCCTTTTTTTTTTGGCATCATCGTGTGGCATACAAATAGGACGATTCTTTCGCTTGGTCCTTGGAAAAGATGAAAGACCAAAGTTGACACGAGACCCGCGGCTAAAAAACAACAACAACAACACGCCTGAAGACTGAGCAACTCTGTGTATTGTGTAAATTAATTATTTTAAAATTTTAAGGCACGGCAAGGACAAGGCGGGTCACTTGGAGGGAGGGGGGGCGCATCCTTAAAGGATGCTGTACAAAATACTATGTCGCAGAGTTCTATCACAAAACAAAAATTTAAAACAATTAGTAACGAGGAAAGTAAAACAAATCGAGATGTTTAAGAGAAATTTAATTGCTAATTATAAATTACATAGTTCCAAACTGTATATAGCTGTAAGTGTGCATTATTTTTAAATGAAGCGATTTAACTAGAACTATACGTATATATGTATGACAAGGAAAAAGAAAAACAAAAAACAAAGATCATAATTATTATGGTCTACTATTAGAGCAAGTTGAGAAATTATATTTCTGTTGACGAGAAGCAGAATCGTTTTATTATATTACCATTATTACTACATACGTATTAGCCTTTTGTTAACTGTATTTGTTAAGTGTACATACATATGTATATGTTTCCCCACTAAAAGATACATGATTAATAATAATAAACTCAAATATACTTATGTGTAGTGTATTTCTATGTTCATTTTTATTGCTGAAAACAAGGTAAGTATTGGAAAGTATTTAGAAAATATTTTGTTTTTTTTTATGGGTTAGGAAATGGTGGAGAAAATGGTATAATATATAAAATATAAAATATAAAATAATATAACCTTCAATTTTATTTTTCTATTTATGCGCCTCAGAAGTTAACATGAATATTTTTCTATATGCGCCTCAACATTCAACACAAAATATCAATCATACGACAAGTGGGCCAGCTGGAATTCTTTGTTTGGAAAAATCTTAGTGGACTTTTTAAGCTTTTCCAAATTTTATATTAACTTTATAAAAACATAAATAATTTATTTAAATTTATGCGCCTCAAAACTCAACACAAAATATTAATCATACGACAGGTGGGTGAGTTGGAATTTTGTTTGGGAAAATCTTAACGGAATTTACGGCTTTTTTAAATATTATCTTAAATTAAAATATTATTTATTTTTATATTTATGCGCCTTAAAAGTTAGCAAATAAATTACGCATACGACACATAAGCCAATTGGCATTTTGTTAAAGAAAATATTACCTGAATTTTTAAGCTAATCTAAATTTTATATTTAATTTAAAAACTATAAAATATTAATTCAATTCTTATGAAAATTTTATTTATTGAAATTTGATGCAAAATTAGAATTTCGTCAGGAATTCCAAACAACAATTTCCCCTTTAATTGCCACATAAATTATTCTCCATAAATTCCTATAAATTCAATTGATCTATCAGCTGAATATGCAGAGGTAAATCAATTAAAATTTGAATAGGCATATTATCTTAACAGCCTTCAGATCGAAGCCTTGACTTTTGACCTCCGCCAACAGAAACAATTTAGACCTGTAATTTCACAAATTGCCTATCGCGGTAATTGGCAAGATTGAATAGTGGCCAGTAGAAAAGAACACACCTCCAAAGCGAAATTGATTGTTACACCAGGCCCCCTAAAGAGAGGGATCACGATCAGCCACCTGACCGATCTCTCTTGCCCAGCCTCTGTTGCCATGACAGCTGTGCTCCACCAGCGAAGAGAGTGAGCGTTTCTCTTCCGACGAGCCCCACAGTAGCTGCGACGATCGCGGAGCTCCGGCTCCACATGTGCGCTGTCAACTGGCTCCCCACTCTCTGCATCGACCAGGTGAGCTCCACCAAGTTCGGCTTGTACGCGTGGCGATCGTCGGTTCGTCGTCGCAAGCGAGTGCTCCGAATGCCGCACGAAGCGAAGACCCGATGGTGCTATTGGTTGCTTGGCCATATCAGCCTGGCCGGTCTGGCACTCTTAAATCGTCGTGCGTGCCGCACTGTCGTATCTGCAGCGTTTCCGCCGTTCCACGCGCCACAGCAACACCGTTAGCCGAGAAATTTTCGGTGCGCGAAATAAAAAAAAAAAAGCGTTTCGGAAAGCAAAAGTTCAAAGCAAATAAAATAAAGTTCAAGCCGAGGTTTAAAAAGCCAACTCATCAACGCATTTCTCGAGCAGCAGCGAGCAAGTGTTAATTGGAAACTAAATGTACGAGTCTATTTTGGCCGAACGTTACGTCAATACGTCATGTGAAACGGCAGCATAAATTTCCGTACCACATGTCTTGTGTTGTTTTTCCGTTGAAATAAATTCAAATCGAAAACATTAGCATATAGAAATGGTGTCGCCCTACATATGTATCAATGCTCACCTGGACTTATCACACTTTACAGAGCTGATAAGCAGTCAAAAAAGAAAAGTAAAAAAAAAGACTTGGCCTAAAACAAACAGAGAGCAGGCGAGGGAGCTCGCGTGTGAGGGTTAACGCTAACCCTCGCTTGACCAGAGTCGTCGCCCTTAGTCTGCATTTTAATGCGGCTGAGTGAGCCGAGTTTGTTTGTGTGTTTCGCGCTTCATGTTTCTCCTATGCTGTTTTCTGCAACATCGTATGATGTTTCTTTTTTTAGTCATTGCCTTTTAGCATAAGTTTATCGTGCATTTGCCTCGCACTCTCTTTTCGATACATTGCCAAACATTTTCGGTTTATTCTGTTTCTTTTTGACTTTACGTCTTTCTCTCTCTCTGTGGTATTCCCTCTGTTTCATGAAATTTTTTGGCAAACGTTGCGTGTATTTTTCTTGGACTTATTATTTAATAAAAAGGCTATATATAAACTATATAACGAATTTGGGAAGTCGAATTCGGGTGAAAAGTGTGTTTGACCCAGTGAGCTTACAGCAATGGATAATTATTATAAATAATATTGAATTATCATGAAAAATATACACCAAGAACATATTTTAAAAATTCCATAATCAAATATTTAAAGACTTTTTAAAAATGTTTAGTATTTAATACCTAAAATCACATTTAAAGAATTTATTCTATTTTATTGTAAAGAAAAATCTGTGAAAATTAAATAATAATAATAAAATAAACCTCTTCAAAAAGCGCTATAAAATCTAAAGCCTAAAGTGAATCTCTACCATATCCTTGCAGCTTGAAGAGCGCTTTGTAAAATGGCAACAACTTGCCTCCCTGAATTCACGGAACGTTTTCAATCCACACAACTCAATCCGCCCGCAAATGAATGTGATAATGATGATAATGATGTGCCACCTGCGCCTGCAACGCCCAAAACCAGTGCGTTCTTCTTCAGCGCCAGCACCAATTATCACAGCAAAATCCAGCAGCTAATCAGCTTTAGCTTCACCTCCTCGTTTCACCTGCTATTTATTACCTGCATCCTCAGCATCAGCAAGTTCTGCAATGCAGCAGCCATAAACGCGGCTCAGGTCTCAGCCGCTGCGCCCAGTCCCAGCGAGATAATGCAAAATCTGGGCGGATCGGCGCTGTTCGAGCGACTGAAGGCCAGCACTTTGGGGCCACCTTTGGATAGACTGAAACACTTGGCCCCAGCGGCGGCCAATAGCCTGAATCCTGGCATTGGATCCGGAATGGGCATCGGAATGGGACACTTTGGCAACTCCATAAACTCGGTGCTCAATGGCAATCCCTTCAAGTTCCTCAATGTTTCCGGGAAAATCGGCACCCCACTTGATATATGTGAGTACTGATTAGTTTGTGTTTAAGCTCTTGTTCCCCTTTAATGGTTTATTTAATGAAAATATTAATAATAAATTCCAGTTTTTTTATTCTGGGAATTTCTGTAATCATGTAAAGCTAAAATGAATCACTTTTCAAAATTGATTAAAATAAAACTTCCAAGAAACTTTGTCTTTGGACTCATTTGAAATGGGTCAAAATCTGTAGCTAAGCCTCAGCCGATGGAAAAATCCAAATGATTAATAGGGAATGATAAGATAATGTCTTGTGGTTGGTGTGTCATTTACTATATTGTATTCTTTAAACTGTAATCTTTATTAATTGGAAAAAAAGAGAGTTTCCCTCTGTCGGCTTTAGGTTCTTTGATATTTTCGAGTTTCTCGGAGTGTAAAGGGGCCGCAGACTTTATTATTGTTGCCGCCGCCGCTGCCTCTCTCATTTCTGGCGATCATGCCACCAGCAACTGCTATGTTTGTACATATGTACACGTACTCCGATTTCCAGCAAGACTCCAATTTAAGCCAGGGCTCCGACTCCCGCCGATCCGAATCCGAGAAGTCCGACTACTCGGTGGCTTGACTCAAGTTTTATTTATGCGAAATTCGTTGCCAGGCAAAACGGAAAAGCCAAAGCGTCTGGCAGTGCCAGTCAACTCCGTTTCCAACTCCATTTCCATGTCCAAGCATTCCGCGACGTCATACGATTTTCAGTCTGAGCCGAGCTGCATTCCCGAAGTAACCCCTGTCTGCTTTAAGCTCAGCTCCAGTCCGGCTCTCTGAAGCCGAAACCTTTTACTTTCCTCTGCATTCGCCGCAGGGGACACTTGAAACAAATATTGAGATTCCATCATTAAATTAAAAGAGATGATTGTATTTTATTTGTTTCTTACAATGAGTTGGTATCTATATTTTATAATTATTTATAGAAAATATAAAGAATATATTTTTTGCCTATAAAACAAATTTATTTATATATTCAAATTCTTCAATATTTTCTTGAAAAATGATTTTTTTACGTAAAATGTGAGTTTAGATTTTTTAAAGCACTTTCCTCCATCGAAAACTGATTTTAATATATTAAATTCAGATTATATTTCTTGTAAATTTTTTATATATTTTTTTTGTAAAGTGTATTCTTTTTGCCTGTCTGTTTCCCCTTCGTAATTATTCAGTTTTATGCTTACTTTTTATACCGGCCGGCTTCCAAGCCGCATGAAACGAATGGAGCGCCACTTGAAAGACTATAACTTCGGTGGCGACTCTTGTGAAACTCGCAGAGAAAACTCAGAAATAATAAAAAAAGAAGAGAAAACGAAAAGAGCAACAAGTGTCCAATTCTTGGAGTTACTTGACTTTCCGAATTGGTCACAGAAATCCAGGGAAATGACTTACAGCACGTGCAAGCAAACCTTTAACATTTACAATTAAAATAAGCTGGAAATGGCTTCATTTATTTGTAAACATTAAATGTACATTCCACCACTGTATAAACATATTTTTAATGCAGAAACTATTAAAAAATAAATGCTTAATACACGAAAGACATTTTTTCATCAGTAAATCCATCACTAAGTGAAGGGACCTAACTCGGTTTTATTATTAAAATATTGTCTAATTAGACGAATAATGTATATACACCTTCTTTACATCAATTAATCTATATAATTGAAGAATTATTCATTATCATGATTGTTATTGCTTAATTAATCAAGAATATTTTGCCTTTACTTCCACATAAATTAAACAGAAACTGCCAATTTTAATATCCCATTAAAATAATACAAATAAACATCAAATAGAATGATGAATTAGGAAGTATTTAGCATAATTTAAAAAATTCAGTAGGAGACTCACAAAACGGTAGACCCCAAGCAACTATTTTAAAATTTTAATGAAACCTTCAACTTGGCAAAAAAAAAAAATCAGACTTTAAGCGCTTTGAGTTAATGCCAACGAATGTCAAAGTTAAAAACAAAATGAATAACGCTGGGTCATTATAATAACCGAAATTTAAAGGTTAAAAGCTGATGATGATTGAAAGTGCCTCCACTTAACTGGCACAACGTTAGATAAATTACTATCTTATTGAAGGTATAAATAGATTTTTATAAGTGGGCCAAATCCATAGATAACCCGCCATAAATGCATTTTCGTTGTAAATTCATTTCTAATCAAACTCTAAATAAAGGCTGAAAAAAGCTCTGCTGTCAAATAAATCGTTGGACAGGTTTTAGGGGGGGATATAGGTCACAGCCACTGAGATGAAACTATTTGGCAAACAATTATTTCCGCCCAGCTAAATATAAAGACAGCTAAATCGAACGAAGGCAAAATTGACAACTCTCATCCGGAGTCCTTGACAGCTTTAATGGCTGTCTTCGTCGCACGAGAAGGAACGATTCATTCCCACGAGGAAGTCTGCGTTGATTTATTTCCAAATCGAACTGAAACAAGTTTCCACAGCTTTTGTAAAAAACTGTCAGAGCATCTCGGATGGGTCTCCCAGCTTGGTCCGGATTTTTATAATTAACTTGGCTAATTATGCTTGGCATTTGCACGTGCTCTGGATGCAACTGACGTTCGTCCCTGATGCAAACTTCATCGGTCTCTGGCTCTGGACGTTGATGCATTTTAGCCGGCTGCCTTAATTACAAAGGCATTTGCCATTATGTATAATTATGCCGCACAGAAGAAACGCTTTTTGTGTGTTTGAGTCTTTATTTTTTTGAAAACTGGTTTTTAATGGAAGCCAACTAAGTGTGTACTGCAATTGTTCGTGTTCAAGTGACAAATTTCATAAGCAGGGCATGCAAAACACAATCAAGCGCAGGTACAGAGGGTGTGAGTCTGTGAGGCTGTTAACGGCTCGCTGTTAACTGTATCTCAATGCTGGCCTAATGAATGCTGGCCAACGAGTCAACGAGGTGTGATGGTCAAACCCCGGCGTACCTTTTTGTTAACCTTCGATTTTTTGTTCCCACTTTCGCAGGGGAACCGCGAATTTCTCTGTATTTTTAATTGGTTTTTCTATTTCGGGTTTCAATTAAAATATTACGCATACGCAGCGCTGTACGCTGGCAGCAGTTGGCCGAGCCAAAATTCAATTACAAGGCGAACAAAATAAAAAAGGTGGCGTGATGTTGGCTAGCAAATTGGACATGCGCACAACAGTTGAGAAAATTCCCACCAAGAGCCTAATAGAGACTCGGAATGCATTAGAAATTCCTGTAGGGGAGGGTGAGCTATATGGCGCTATAATAAACCCATCGCAATCGCAACAAACATGCAATGACGTTGGCGAAATTTCTCAAAAACAATTCATGAACATCATTCATTATTCGACTGAGTCACAGTGCCCGCCCATACAGCTTTGCGGCAAACAGATGTGTGACTAATTGTTGTTATTGTTAATAATGTTATTTTTTAGACGTTTGTTGCTGGTTTTAACCGAGCTATGACGTTACCGATCAGGCCACCTTTTTTCCCAATAAACAGAAAACACAAACAATAACAACAAACTCTCGTAACCGCAGCATGCCAAATGATCTTGTATCTCTTTACTTGCTACATTTAAGAGCAACTTTAGTAGTTTCTCTTACAGTTTTTATCTTAAAAGTGTCAACAGTCAAGTGCTTTTTTTTTGGGTTCAAAAGTGACAATCCCCGAAAATGAGGGCCAACTGTACGGTGCCCACATATCCAAAGCCCAATGTTCAACTGCTTATACAATTATTTGTTGATAATTCTTTATCATAATTGCAAAGGTACCCACTTTTATCACGCAAAGTCTTATCTTGGTAGCCATGGAAAAATCACACGAAATTATTTTTATGTTTAGATAAAAGTTTGGTGGGAAAATAATGTATAAAAATGTTAGAAATTGAAGAAATTTTTAGTTTCTATGGTTATTTTGGTCTTAAGCACCTGACTAAGTTCATTATTTTAGTTATTGTCATGCTTTACTATCAAATTTATAAAAAGTAACTTACTTACGAACACCAGATAAGATAATTGATAAATAAACAAATTAATTGTAAATATTCTGCTTACTCTTCAACTAAAATTCTATAATTCTTTTTCTACTAATCATGCACAATAGTAAAATTTAAAACCCCCACAAAACTTCGTAACTATGACTTATTCGTAAAATAAGAAACTACTATATTAATCTTCCGCTTAATTCGAAAATCAATTTATGACTCAGCTGAAATCTATACTGGCTAATAAAATCTATAATGAGCCCTTGAAAATAAAGAACATAAACATTACGTAGCTATAGTCAGGCTAGCGAAATCGTAGTACTCCTAGATAGTAGTTTATAGTTTAGCGCAGGTAGTTATCTGCCTTATCTGGAGTGGTTAGCAGACATTTTTAGATAAGGTTCATTGAAGGGCTAACAAATACTTAACAAAATTCCAACGAAATAAACTGATTAAAGGTTGAAATAACATTTTTACTAATTACATTTCATTTATGTTTCATCAGCTGCCAAATATAAAGTAAAACCTAAACTTTGTAACACTTTACAGTCTCTTAAGTTTGTATACCTTAATGGTCGATTTAATAACCTGGTAATTTCCAAAATAAACAAAGTATAACAAATACACTAAATGAACCTTAAACTTCTCTCACGAAAATTCTAAGAAATACAATAAACTCTTCAGTTTCAGCCTATAACCCTTAATTACGTATCTGGACCTTGCCCATCCCTACTTAACTTTAACGAGTCTGTAAATTCGTTATGGATAAAAAATATAAATGATTAAATATTTTTAACAAAATGCGTAACATTCTTATCAATACAACACGTACACCACGAACGCCTGATAGGTGCAAAGTTCCTGCTATCAGTCCGTTTGGGTTTCCTCTTCTTTTTTGGCTTTTATCTAAATAAACTAGGAAATATTTTGGCTAATTTGCGTAATTCTATATTGTTATTGCAATGTTGTACGAGTACTAAGGCGAATGGGAGATTAATCACCAACTATTATTAGGATTGCAGACGTAATCGAATCGAGGGGCGTAAGGCTAAGGAACTGACAACAAACAACATCGACAACAACCTTTCGGGCTATTAATAAAGCATTTATATTGATTTGAACTCTGATTGACTTTTGCGCTGATTTCTGTTTATTATTTCGCCCTCTTGGCCAACCAAGACGGCCCTCCTGTCACGCCCTTTGCTGTCATTGAATTAATGGTGCGAAATTTTCATGTGAAATCCTCGGTTGGTCAGCAGCAGCCCAGCGTTTTCCTCTCAATGTGATTGTGTGTGATTGATTCCTTGGGCGAGAGCGAGGAATAAAAGAATAAGGCGAAAGTAAAGCTGTTCAATGAACTCCGCATTAAGCATTTAATTGGCCCGTAGCCTCTTCTGTTCTGGTCGGCATTTGTGATTCTGTCAATCAAATTGGCGGCTATGACCGTTTGTGGCTGTCGTTGTTCCATCTGACCACGCCATGAATTATGGCTCCACTGATTTAATTTGTATTAAATATCTACCACAACGAGAACCGAGTGAATTGCCGTGGAAATAAATGTTTGGAAAGGAAAGTGATATTTCCCATATTCGATATTTCGACGAATGAATGAATCCTATTAAATTTCAAACAGGAAATATTTATATAAATATACGGGGAAAGCTTATAAATGAAGCTATTTTTCTTCGAATTTTATATGGCAGTGAATATTCGTCAAGCTTCTATTTAATAAATAAACTATATACAAACTATAACTTCATATAATCAATATTTTCATTAAAATGTATCTACCTTTTATAAAACCTTTTTATTTTTTCTTTAAATAAAATCGTACAAATTCTACAATTTAATTATGGCCCAAATTCACTTTAACTTTGCTGTTACAACTTGATTATAAGCTACCAACCATTAAAGCTTATTGAGAATAATTAAATAAGCTACAATCCAATTACAGAAAACCTTAAAAAGTATCTTTACGCCTTCAGGAAAATCTGAAAATTCACGTTCAATCAATTATTATTTATGATTAACTTAATGGATGCCAAATTCCAATGGCATTTCCGGTTCCGCCTGCATATGAACATCGTCAGCCGTTATTTAAGATACACAAAAGGATATAGCACACCTTTGAGAGTTAAAATTAATGTGATTATCATATGAAAGCGATAGCTCTTATGTGCAAAAGCACTCTGCGTGTGGCCATTAAACAATTGCGATGAAAGAAAAAACAGAAAAACAAATAAATTGCATGCCAAAGTAAATGGAATAAATTTCCTTTTTAGAATTCTTGACGTATGTATAACTGGACTAATCTAAACGCTGCCAAATGGATCGGATGTGGAATTTTCTTTTAATATTTATTTCAATTAAGCTACTAAACGACTCACTTAAAATGCAAATTGCATTGCACATTTACATACAGATTTGTCTACAAAAGCAATTGCAATTTCTGAGCTCCAAACAATTTCGCAAACACACACACACACACAACATGGCATACTCGTACGAGTAGCCGGGGCAGAAGAGCAAACAAAACTCTTTTCATAAATTCAAAATATGTGCGCACATTTTTAATAATTTACGGAGACTAATAAAAAATTTTCAGCTCACACACAAGAATGAAAAGAGCAAAAGCTTTCAGTGAAGGGAAAAAAAACAAATAAAAAATGGCGGGAAAATGCAGAAGCGGGGAATATATTTGGGTAAATAAATACACAAGCGTGCATAAAAGGCATGCGGAGTGCAGAGTGCAAAGGCGCTGCACGAAGCCAAAAGACAATAAAGAGATGCAAAAGGGGGAATTCTTTTCCTAGCATGCGCCGAATTTCCCATATTACACACGCACAACAAACATCACTTGGATCTGCCGTGCCATATGGGTTTGTATCTGGACGTGTGTGCGTGTTAAAGGCAATGCCTGACATTTCTGATTTTGTAATTAAATGCGAAAGCGTGTGATAAAGTGGACCAGTGATGAAAATTGAAAGATTTATTGATTTTTTATATTTTCTACTTACTTAAAACTTTATATATACTTTTTATATACTTTAACGCCAAAGTAACAAAGTTTATTGAAGGCCTACTAAATTATAGACTTTCAACTAAGTCTCTAAATTGCCATCATTTGCTTAAGTTAACCCTTTTGGTTATTAAAACTAATATTTGGGAGATTCCTATGACACTTGGTCGTATGAGTTATATTCATTGTAACACTCAAATATTACGTATACGTATTTTTAGCAAATTGCGTGCTTAGCTAAGACAAGCTCCTAAAAAAGTTGACTTTATTTATGAAACAATTTATACAAAATAAAATACTTTAATCATATAACATTCTACAAAAATTATTATATATATTACCATTTCTATATATTACCATTTTTGGTCCACTCTGAACCCGTGCGTGTCCTGTTGCCTTTGTGCGTGTGATCCTGCGTGATTGTGACGGTGCCTAAGCAATTGTCAATTTGTGTTAAATGCGCGCAATTAAACGCTAAATGGCACACGGATAGACACAGTCATAGCTACAGATACAGAGAAGCAGAAGACCAAACTTGTGACACTTTAGGCATAATGGCGGCACATTAACCCAAGTCAGTTAGGGCTTTAGCATATATGCTAATCGAGCATGCGATAAACACGGAAAATAAAAGACAGATTAAATGTCAAGTTGCCCGTAAAGCGATTGATGAGGCAATCCAATCCAATCCAATCCAAACTCAGCACTTTCCAACTAGCAGCCATCAAATTCTCGCTTATTAATTTCCAGAAACTTTCCCTTCGCCTTTTCAGTCTCTTTGGGGTCCTTTTGCGGTCCACCACCAGCACCACAAGGACAAACAACCATTCCAAGCCATTTTAGGCTATATATATATATAGATAGACATGTGTAGGAGCGCCGCCCTTCGGCTGGATTTCATTATTTACAAGTTTTTGTTTATTGTCAAGTCTCGGCTTTCATTAAAAAGGGTTTTAAGGCTTGTCAACAGACGCCTTCATCGCCATTTCCTTCTCTACAGCTCCTTCCTCCATATCCTTCCGCCCTCCTCCGTCTCAGTGTGTGCTTAACGAGCCAAAGTTTTCAACTTAAATTTTAGTTATGAATTTTATTAGGCCCACCCGGGGGAACGACCACCGACTCTGCTCGTGTTTAATTATAGTCTGCGGCTAACCCGAGGATTCCAACTTAATTAATTAATATGCATTTGATTCCTGCAGCGTCCAGCCTGTCCAACTGGTGCGAGGAGAAGCAGTTCCAGTGCTCCAATGGCGATTGTATCCCCATACGGTTCGTGTGCGATGGTGTCTCGGATTGCCGGGACCACAGCGACGAGCGACTGGAGGAGTGCAAGTTCATAGGTGAGTTACACTTTACGAAAAATAATAGTAGAAATAAAATTATGAATTATAATATTTAAGTAAGGGAATGGAATATATATTTATAGGAGATATTAGCTATGAAATTAACTGAAATGCTTTTTAAATTCAAAAACTTACTAAGAAGACTTTACTTTTAAATTGAAAACTCTTCTACTTTATTTTTATCTTTTTTTATTCAATAAAATCAATCTATCTTTGGTCTTTCGCTTAGATAAATAATAATTAAAGATAAAACAATTAAATGACAGAATTTGTATTGCATTTTTCGAAATGCCTGCTGACTCACAGATTATCTTCGAGCTTCCTGAACTTCCTGCCAATAAATAAAGTGAAATTCCCCAGCTCTGCTTCTGATTCTCAAGGCTCTTCCCTCCCAAATTCGCATTTCTTTTCAATTTTCATCTTTCCGGCTTTGATTAGGCCTTCACTTCAACTGTTGTCTTATTCAAATACACTCGAAAGGTTGCACAAAAACCTCACACTTGAAAGAAATCAACAGCAGCAGCCACAGAATGTATTTTCAGGACTCCTCTCATTTTTGTTGCTGTATATTTGCAGAAGCCTTTTAAGGGAAACTTTTGCTAGCGCCAATTTTTTTGCTACTCCTTGCTGCTGGTGTTGTTTTTTATTTATTTTGTATGTGCCAGTGTGTGTGTGTGTGTGTGTGGTGGCCATGGCCAAGAGCAGGAGATCTACAAAGTCAAGCGTTGGCTACAGAATTGAGTTTGGTATTGGGATTTACGGCGCAGGCAGGACGAGGCCAGGACCCAGCTGTTGCCTGCGAGAACTACGTGCGCTCCCGCTCTAATCTTGTGTCAGTCATTTGTAGTTTTTCAATTTGGAAATGTCACAGAACTAACCATTTACTTGGTCGCTCGGCCAAAGCCCTCTGCGTGTGCTATTTGCTTTCGTATTGGTTGTGGTGTTTCTGCCATTTGTTTGGCTTCGCTGTTGGGTAAGTAACAACTGGCTGTTTATTTAGTGTCATGTAGGCAGGACTCGAAATTCACAAAATACCCTCTCGTTCCGCAGCTGAATTTATTTTCGTTAAATTTTGTAAATTCCCACCATTTCTTTTATTAGGCTCTGCATTTAATTTAAGTTCGGTTAGCAGACCAGTCCCAGCCCCAGTCTGTGTCCAAACACGGTTCGTTGAGCTCGTTGGCCAGGCTTTTCCAAATATTCAACGTTGCCTACTTTCAGGCAGCAGTGCTTAAAACACTGCCAGCCGTAAATATTGGACATGTTGCGGCGGCTGTTAAGTCTTTAAGCACAGAGCACCAAGCTGAGCCGCAATTATATACAGTATATAAGACACGACTAGAATATATATAGTATGAGATAGAGGGACTTAAGTTGAGCACCGCCTGGTACTGGTGAATTACCAAGACTCGCCCGTGGCAAGTCGAGTGAAGTCTTTTTCGGGGGCACTTGCAAGCAAGTCAAGTGCAATCCAACTAAGCCATTGCATCATGCTAACCTAGACTGGGCTTGGACCATAGATAAACTGGTTCGGAAGTGCTCAAAACTGATTGGCTTTAATCGTTCAAAGAGCAAAAGCTCAATGAAACTCTATTGGATTACAATTTAAACAAAACATGTTGAGTGCCACAACAAAAAGGTTTAAAATTAGTATCTAATAGATACATTTATCTTTATCTTTAAATAATTCTGTAAAAACTTAATGCATATATAATATATAATATTTTGTTGGCATCTTTAATGCAAATCTTTGATTAATTTGTCAACAAGTTGCTTAACTATCAATTATATTTATATTTCCAATTCAGCTTATTTCAATATTTTCAATAGAATTCTCAGGAATCACGTTTAATAAGAACTAATTGCATTTCTGCTAAATAAGCATCTTTATAATAAATTAAAATAAGCTAACGATGGCGGATATAGTCGGGGTTTTTTTTGTTTTTCTTTCGTAAACATTGCTCTAATCTAAAGCATAAATTGCGCCTCAAAAAGTGGATTGAGTTCAGCCAGACCATGAGCATGGTTCTACATACATAATTAAAGTTCTTCTGTTCACATTAAGGAAATGCAGTCTAAACTTGACCCACAATCCAGAGGAAAAACAAAACCAAGACCGAAGTAGATTAAGCCGGATCTCTAAAACGAAAAAATAGACTTAGTTAGAGTCTTATCAGCCTCCGTCCAGTCGAGTAACTTGTCGCCTTCGATTAATTAGCCGCCACTTATAGCACTTGAGATTATTTATAATGGGGTGTTCGATTGGCAAGAGGGTCAGGGGGTTTCGTGTTGTATTTTTCCCCATTTTTAGTTGTTTTGACAAATCGCCGACTAATTGCGCACAAATTGTAGCCCTCAATTGGATGGATTTCGGAAGAATTTTAAATGAGTCAAAGTGAGTGAGCAGCTTCTCATCCGACACTCAAACTCAAATTCAAACTCAAAGTGAGTGAACTCTGAGTGCGCACGCCGAGTGAAAACACTTATCAGTCCGCCTGCAAGCTTGTGTTCGGTGGAGTCTGCCAAGTGGGGATGGCACCCCACATCTTGCCCGATGAGACGAGGACCAAACTCTGAACTCAAAGCAACGGACGTGCATGTCAGGATATCGGAGACTTTCAGGACTCCGAGGCGGCAAAAAAATAAATAATTTCGTACTGAAATCAAATTGTGAGAAGTGTTTAAATTCAGAGTTGATTTTACAAAGTGTTTCTACAAAGAGTTGTAAACATAAAATTTGATCAAAAATATTCAGCAAATATTTTAAAGATTTAAAAAAAAAATTTTATAAAATATTTAAGCCAAAACGAGTAACTCGAACAGCTGTTATCGGCCAGCAAAAATCAATGGCAAGGCCAAATTGGGCAGTCAAACGTTGGCAGACAAACTGAAAACACTTTGCTGGCGTCGCTTTGGCGGTAACATCAAAAGGCATCCGCAGCATCAGCAGCTTTTCCCTTAAAAACGGAAGCTTTCCACCGCCTGAGAGTGTGTTTTTGTGTGTGTGCGTGTTTTCCTTTTATTCCGCTTTTTATGTTTTTTTTTTCACGCTTCTGCGCGCCACTTTTTATTACATTTTCATTTAGCTCTTTTGACGCTCTTACAAACGCTCTTACAGCCGCTAAGATAATTTGCTTGTGATTTGGCCAACATTGAGCCTTTGTTTTGAATCGGATTACTAAAGTTGACACCGAAAGCAGACCAAAAATCCGATCTTAAATTTCATTAAAAATTCTTGTTATTATTCACACATATTTCCCTTTTTCGCTCTGTTGTGGTTTAATCCGCCATAATTGTTATATTTTTATTATATTTCATTTAAAATTCCCTCGCGTGTGAAAATTTGTGAGCGTCAAAATTCCCGTTGACATGTCAACGTGCAAAATTGCAATTAAATGTAAACACTCAACGGCGGCTTTACTCTCAGCTCCCTTGAAAAATAATTTTCCATGTCCCGAGGATTATGTGAAGTTGTGATAATACGACAGAGCACATTAATAATTATTCAAAATAAAAAAATCACACAGGCAGGCATTGAAAAAATGGCTTAATTAAAGCATTAAATGCGGGAAATGGTGAAAACGTGAGAAACAAAACAATATCTCAACATGCATTGAAGGCAATAAATAAAATATAATTAAGTATTTAACAATATATAAATGTCAGCTTATTAAAAACAAAAAAATAAACCATAATGCTCGATGGCTTGGAAGGCCAAATAAAGAAATTATTAACAAACAAACTGTTTAAATTTGAAAACCAAATATTTCAATGAAAAAAATAGAATTCAAATGAAAATAAAACTTTATTCAATTGCTCAAATTTACTCAAATATATTTCTAGATTGAATTATAGTGAAATTAACCATTAATAAATAATACAATCTACACATGAATTCAATTGAAACGCTTAAAATAAAAATCAGACCGATGAAACACCAATTAAACTGACATTTTCCCGGACATAAATTTTCATATTGTTTATGAGCGGAAAACTGTTGCCTACTTTTCTGAGTTACTGCCAGGCCGTGCTGCTGCTGCTGCTGCTGTCGCAATGATGATGTTTCCGGCTGCCATTTTTGCTGCTGGCCGACCGACAGACCACTTGGCTGTCATTTAAAATAATTATGATTACATACTCGCAGTGCAAACGTTCGCGCTACAGCAACAAACCCGAATAAACAGCAGTTTAATTTAATAATTTAGCCGAGCACTTTGGGCCAGAACATTATCACCTACGCCCTGCGCCCGCCGAGTGTCAGAGAGTTTCGAAGAACCGACATGGGACCAATACGCAGCAGCATCCTGGGCTGCTCCTTCCTGCTACTCGTCACAGGATTAGGGCCGATACAGGCTGAACTTAGAATGGGTGAGTGGGTGGCGGCCTGGGCCTGGGCTGATAATTCCAAGCAAATCAGATTAGTAACAAGATAATGATAAGAAAGCCGCTTATTCCCTTTTATTTAGCTAGATGCGATTTATATTTTATTTGCAGAAACATTAAAATATATATTAAACAATTCAAGCTGAATGTGTTAGAAAGATTTAATTGTATTATTTAAAAACGAAATCCAACTTCCAGTTAGTTCCAGTTTAACAAATATCTCTGTTTTTTGTATTCTTTGTTTGCTTATCACCGCCTTTTATAAAATGAATTAAATAAAATATTAATTTATATCACATTTCAAGTTCAAGGATTACTTGGAAACATTGCCCCTCTCAGAGATAAGCATGTTTTTCTCAATGGGCAAATCCCTGATATTATTAAGAATATTTTTATTCACTGACTTTATTCACTTGACTAATACTATACATAACTTTATTTACTGCATATTATCAATTAGTAGGCTTGAAAATTTGCAGTATTCTATTATCTGAAAATTGTTTACACAAACATCTAAAGGAAATGATTCTCTAGCCAAGTATTTCGACCAAAAATAAAATAATAAAAAACCCTAGCACCCATTAAACGCTACGAAGCGAAGTTCAATTTACTGTTATTGCCTGTACTAAGTATTCCGAGAGTGGGTGTTATCTTTTATGCATGGGCGTGGCTCAGGGTGGGTTGTGGGATAAACCCAATTGGAGCTCCACTCAGATGACAAAAAATAATGCCTATCGACAGGCCAAAGCGGAGAAGTCAGTAAATAAATAAATAACTTATAGGCAACTAAACTGAGGATGGCCATTAACAACAGAGACAGAGACAGAACGGATCCAAGACATTTAGGGATATGGTAACGTTAAGTGCCCTGCCGCGATGCCGCGTTACCCATACGCCATGTTGCTCATACGCCGCGTAAACAACAAGCGACAAAGGACAATACACGCCAGAGAGAGGAACCAAAGAAAAGGAACGCTTACAGACTTTTAAGCAGCTTGTACAGCATTTGGTGTAGATGGCTATATACACACACTGTTGCCATTTATATGCTATATATGTACATATATATATATCGGTCATGGGTATGTTAGTGTTCGATATCGAGGGCATAAATATTCATGCAGCAGACAGCTGATAAGCCCGCCGCCACTCGCCTCCACTTTCACGAAGAATGTGAAAAATCTAAAAAAAAGGGAAGAAAAAGAACGCTCTTATGGCACATCTATATATGTACATATGTGTATTTGCCTTCTTGGTGGATTTTGCGAGCTGACTGCAGACCTAAGATAACTTCAGTCACACACACACACACTCCTACACATCCTTACATATCCTTAGACCTTAGCCCCGACTTGTCCTGCCTTTCCCCCGAAAGCCATAAATTATGTATGCCGCACATTTTTAAGCGCAGCAATCCATCGAAGTTGCTCGATCCTTAGTTCGCCAGGAATTCACAGAAATGGGAATTACTTTTCAAATATTTCATGGCACCAGCACCACCGCCTGGCATTCTGCGATTCAATTTGTTGGCCTTGCCTTCCACCCAAAAAAAGAAAAAAAAAACAAGTTTATTTAGCATATAAATTGCTAAACATTTAAAGTGCAATTTAAAGCTGACTTTCGCGGCCATTTGTTGCACTGCCATTCAGCAACAGTTGCCATATAGCAACTATATATGGAGAGAGAGCAAACAATAAAGAAAAAAGGAGGCCGGAACATAAAACTTTGCCTCATTAGACCGCGACTCTCAATCTCTGCCCTGCGAATGATTTATGATGCATGGCATTGTCTCGTGTACCCCAGGCCAAAAACAAACCCTTAGCTGGCCCATTTCCCGGCTCCTTTTTTTATTATTGAAATACTTGAGGCAGAGTACAACTTCAATAAAGTGGAAAAAGGTGCCATAAACAACAAGCGGCGAGCCTTTTTTTTTACGATACAGCCCGCTGTGTGTGCGGAAGACGATACTTCTCTAAACAAAGGCCAAAAAAAAAATAAATAAATAAAATGAGGGGACGGGGCAAAACAAAAAAAAAAAGGAAAACAATTGTAAACAGTCGAAAAAAAGAAGGAAAATCCCCTTAACTGTGGCACAAATTTTTCATTTATTTATTGAGACGAGACAGGGAGAGACAGCAGACGTAGAGCGGGGGATTCCCCGATGAGGAGGGTCAAATGGAAAGGGCGGCAAAGTGAAATTCACTTTCACATTTTCCTTATTCCTGTTACTTTTTTTCTCCGTTGCCTTCCGCCGTTTAAATTAATCGGACAATTCAATTTATGCTCTGCCAGACAGACAAACTTCATTAGGACATCTTCCCGACCGCCCAGGACCACTCAGAAATCAATGAAAACCAATAATTCATGTTGTATCTTTATATTTTCAATTGTGTTTTTTATTACCCGCCTTGAGCTATGAACAAGAATTAGGAGAATATTTAATAAACGAAATAATAAAGAGGGTTGTGACTCCCCAATTAATCGGCTTGTAGTTTTCAACAACATATTTAATTTATAACCATTGATGTCTTGGGCTTAAATTCGGAATTAATCTTTACATTAATTCTACAAAAGTAGATTTTTCCCCACACAAAGGAAGTGAGTAAAGCGGAGATTCGAAGAATGGCAAATATCAGAAAAGTTTTAATGCTCCAAATCGATGAATGACCGCAGAACTTTTTTCCCCCCCATTTCCGTTGGACACTTCCCAAGTACAAGACAACTTTTCCTAGCACTAAGCTAAGGCCGAAGCCAATGGCGAAGCCTGTAAATGAGCTCGGGGAGTGGGGAGTTATTTCCAGCAAGGAGTTAGCTGCATTGTTACCAAAACTTTGTTGAGGTTAGTTTTCCGTGTGTCTGTCTATATAAGTTTTCCATGTATTTGCTTTGGCTCAAAGTCGGCTGACTTTGTCACTTGTGTGGCCCTCAGCTTAGGTTTCGTTGCATTACCGCTTAATATATATATTTGTGGAGATTCAGATAGCAGCAGCAGCACCACCACCACCAGGTGAGCCATTAATTATCGCCCTTAAAAAGGTGTCCCAAGGTGTCGTCAGATTTTGCCCCCGCAGCGATAGCGAAAGCACTTTAAATGAATTGCATAATCTGCAGGGTGTTGTGCTTTCCACCCCCGATCCTCCCGGGCTGTTCCCACCTGTGCTAACGGGAATTAAGAGCCTGTCTGGCGAGGAGCACACCCCGCCTGCCCTGTAACTTATACACTGAACTCCATGTTGTCGCGACGCGGCAGACTGTAAATAATGAAGTTTGCATCTGCGTGGCAAGTGGCAGAGCAGATGCTAAAAGTGCTCTTAGGCACAGGAACAAAAAATTCATGCATATACTTAGATATATATATTATGTATTTACATACTTACTTACACAAATGGCTGTCCAAATATCAACAAGGAAATTTATGAGATTTACTCCAAACGGAAAGTTATACACAGGCCAAATAAGAAGTTGCAGGTTAAGTTATAAAGTAAATGGATTAAGAGCTTAGATTCTTGAAGTTTATTTTCAAAATAAAATGTTTTAATATTTCTTTATAATAAAAAATAATTGTTTTAAATGGCCAACAGCTTGGGAAATCATTTTTTGTATTGATTACTTTTATTCTCTCTCTGTAATACCTAAAAACAAATTGCTTGTAAAGAAGACATATCTATGCTTTGCATAATTTTCTGCATCATTTTCTGGCAATGACAAATTATTTATGACTTAACAGCTAAAATATTTATATATTTTCTTTAAAATAAACTGTAATCAAAGGTAGACATATTAATTTCCGCTAAACTTTGCTGATGATTTAACTCATTAAGCTGAGACCAACCCTAACCAGACTATAAAACAAACCAGACTATTTCCCCCCCACACACACCACGGGGGAACACATCAGCCTAATTCCCAGTCTCAGCCCGTTTTTAATGCTCTTTTTTGGGCGCTAAATGCTGCTGTCTAGGTAAATACGCTACGGAACGTTTTTGCCATTCCAGCTCGCCGTTTCCATTCCCATTTCCCGGGACTCCCAGACTCCCGGTACTCCCGGACTCCCCTTCGAGCTCAAAACGCAGAACGTGATGCGCATTTTTCGCACTGCGGCGGCTGTGTGGGTCTGTGTGGCATCCCCGTGGGTCCCTAGGTTTGGCTTTAGCTTTCGGGATTCCAGGGGGTTCCCGGCGCTTCGTTGGGGCTTCCTGGGGGCTACAGTTTCTGCCGTAGTTTTCGCCGCCCGGGGAGTGAGATGTACTGCCACAAAAGTTGCGCTTAAGTTTATGGCAAACGACTCCCGAAGAGGAAACTTTACCCTGGGGGAGCAGTGAGCCGAGGAGCTCCTCCTTAAAGCCGAGTCGAACGAAATGCAGATGTCATTCGGGGGAATTCATTTGAATTAAGCTCCCAGGTGTTGGCACTCTTGTAGGTGCGCTTACAAAAGGTGCAACGTTTAAGGAAGCCCCTCTACAAGGAGTAGTGAGTGGAGTGCATTGAATTGTGAATGAATATGTGGAAATTTGTGCCATGGGAATTATTTTAAAGCTTAGATATTTGCGTGTATTCTAAGAGATAATGTTGTGAATATTTTAAAATATTCATAAACATGAAAAGTATCTAAATTGCACGGGAATATTTAACCTACCATTTGAAATACTGTTAGAGTCTCTCTTATATTTTACTTTTTTTATTTAAATAACTAAATACTATATATTCTAGAAATTACACCAATCGATGCTTTCCATTTTCAAGTTTATTTTTTATTCAATTTTTGTAGAAAAACAAACTAAAAATGCAAAGTGCTATTTATCCATTTTATTGCCATTCAATATTGCTACTTTGTGGCTGCCGGTCAATAAATATTTTTGGCCAACATTGGCTTACAACACTCGACTGTCAATTGCCTAACAAGCCAAGCCTAACTTCATCAGGCATTCCTTTTATCTTTTAATTGCATTTCCATCACTCAACAAATTGTTTTCCCTCAAAGACAAAACATAACACAAAATGGCCGGAAATACATAGATATATATTTTGTTTGCCTTTTAAAGACACTTATTTTCTGGTGAATCAAAAAAGTAATAATAAACGAGGCAAGTCGTAAAATAAAATCAGCATAAAATGTGGCAGAAAACTATTTCCACTAAGGCATAAAACAAAGAGCGAACACTGCAGCGCAGGAAGCAGCCGCAGGAACATAAAAATCACATTTATTTTTGACACAGTTAGCCATTGAAGCATTAAAAAAGTTTTGAAAGCCATGCTCCTAAATATATATATATTCATGGGAATATTCTATCGAAGCCGTTATCTGCGGCAGTTATGTAAAATTGATTTCCAACATTTGCCTTTGCAGAATCAACTTGCAGCACGGAGCAATACCGCTGTGGCAACGGAAAGTGCATTCCGCAAAGATGGGTCTGCGATCGGGAAGCGGATTGTGCCGATGGAAGCGACGAGCTGCCATCCCGATGCCGTAAGTATTGGCCATTACTTTTGATATAAGCAGTAGATATCGGTTCAAAATGCAATTGAGGATGGCTATTGAAACAGTTGGCCATGCACTTATGATGGAATTAAAAGTAAACCAACCTTAGCGTTGGCACAGCAATGGCTTTAAAAGAGTTTATAAATTTAAAAGGTTGTAAATAAATTTGAATAAGCTTATGAGATTTCAGTTTAATAATTATTAAAACCTAGAATCTGTATTAATTGGTTTCTAAATATTTAAAAATCGATTCTAAACGTTGTTAATTCGATTTATTTAAAATATAAATAAAATCACTCCTTAGATTTGCATAAAACCGATATCTACATTATAAGGTTTTACCCAAGGGATAGAAAATAATGATATATTTGATAATATATAAATTAACATTGATAATTAGATTTTCAGCTTGATATATCAGACCAAAATATTTAAAAAAATATACAAATAAATTAATTATATTTCTTGTCCGACATTTTTCAAGAATATTAATATTTTAAAGTTAAAATTTGATATTTTCCATTGTTAAAAATTGTAATCTAACAAAGATATGAAAATTTTTAGACATATCAAACCTTTCCTTTTGATATACCTCCCTTTTTTAACCTAACTTATACTTGTATTTATTTTTTATAATATATAAATACATAAACAGGGGGTCGTTGCTCTCCCATTATGTTTATGTGCAAAAATAATGAACAGTGTGTGCACCGGGAGTTTGTCTGCGATGGCGACGAGGACTGTCGCGACAAATCCGACGAATTGGAATGCGGCAGTAAGCACAAGAATGAATTATTCCACTTCACATTTGCATACTAACTCTGAGGATTCGCCGCCATCACTAAAAACGACAAAAAGCGAAGTCACTTAATCGAAATTTAAATGCATGCCCCCCACCATGGAAGAAATCTGACCCTCAGCTCTGCTCTGCCATTAAACTTGGGAGATGTGCCCGGATTTTATGACTTGGGGACTGACCAGGCCATAAATTAACGTCACTCCTTGCGGACAATATCGCGACGTGACCATCGGCGGAACTAATTTGTATTTATGCATTAGGCTGGCTCCTGAGTCCTGGCTCCCTTTCCCTTTGGGCGTAGTTTCCGCTTTTCACTTTATTCTGAGAGCATTTTTTTCGCACAGTAACTTGTTTAGCAGTTTATTGTCTGTGACACATTTCCCCAAACTATATATATACTTATGTATATATATATATATGTCGAAGTGAGTGGCGAACGAGGAAAGTAAAAAAAAAATGTTTTTATGCTGGAAGGACTTTCAGGGAGATGTAATTGAAAAAATGATGCGATTTTTATGATGTTATCCTTGATGAAAATAAAAACCCGGTAATCAAACAGCGAACGCAGCGCCAAATTGAGCCTGTGGTTTATATGGTGGAACTCATGGCCCAGTGGTTGGCTAAGGGGATTACAGGAGGTACAGTTGCGTTCAGGATAATAAAGCAAAAAAGGATTAATATAGAAAAATTCCCTTCATATCTAAATTTATAGCAAAAGGAGTAAAGTTTAAATTCAAATAATAATTCCATATATAAACCTATAAATTTCCAACAAAATGCTGGCTTCATTTCTTTTAAATTCCAACCTGCATTATTTTTATTGAAATTAAATTACCTTCCTCCATCACTATTATTTTGAGCATAGCTGTAAGCCCATAAAGTTGCTTTCCCGTATATGTGTGAGTGTATGTGCGTCCTTTTATGACTTTTATATGCTTTAAAATTGTCATCAAACCTTGTTGACATTTCAGCTTTCGCCCAGTTACCCCTGTGAATGAATCTTAATTTTAACAGAATTTCGGAGTAAAAAGCACAGCTCGCCGCCAAGGTTTATTCCTTTAAAAATGTTGATTTTCAGTTATCAGTTTCAGCTGCAAACTCCGCCCCGCAGCTTAATTCCATTTAACACTCCACTTCGGACTCTTCATAACTTTGTTTACCATTCTGGGGGAAAACTTGGTCGAACAATAAACTCGGAAAGAGAGGACACAAACTGCAGAGTAAACAAAACGCAAACGCAAACTGCCCCACAAAGGCATTAAGCTTCATTGGCTTTCAAGTGGCGGGGATGGTCGCGGGGGCGGGGAGGCGGAGTTGCAGCTATCTAGGACCTTGTCTTGTACATGGTCTAAAAAGCATTTTAAATAAAATTAAAATCAAATTGCAAGTATATACGCTCTGGCGTCAGATAACAAGAAAATGCCATTGAATACAATGTGCATGTGAGGGGGCGGGGGGGCAAGGGAAGGAGTGCAAGGACCATCGGTGGTCCATTGACTGTGACCCCACAACAGCAAATTGATTCTGTCAAGGCTTACAAAAGCCGGAGCTGAAGCTGGAGCTGTGCGTCCCCATGGCCACACGGGAATGAGACGTCCATTCAGCCAAGTAGTTACCTCAAAATGGATAAAAATGGAGAGCACTATATGTGTATGTGTGGTAAAAAAGGACCCCGGTGGATGCGCCGCAGCATTGGGAAATTTAATGAAGCCATAAATTATGGCTGGAAAATGATATTGGATAATTGAAAAAATATCTGCCGAGCGCAATAATAATATATTTTTTTAAAAGCATATATAATCGAAAGGAAATTCATTTTAACGTAAATGAGAAACCTATTTAAAAATTAAAATTAAAATTTAACGTAGTATTTAAAAATGAATTTATTAAATAAGAAAAGAATATATATGGATAACAAATATTTCTTCAAACATTAAAAAGTCAAACCGGAAATTTGAAACGGAAATAACGAATGATAATATTTTATCTTTATACTAAGCAATTTAACAAAAATGCTTATGTTCCCCAGAATATACTGATAATCACTGAATTTCAACAATTTGTGTACCGAATTTGTATATAAAAATAATGAGCTTATCATTTGCAAAAAAAGAAAGAAAGAATTATTCAGCTAATTTAAACGGAAACTCCACTTTATTTCCTATTAAAAATCTATTTTAAAATCGAAAGTTCCAAATTTAACAAAAGAGGAAAAAGAAATCATTGAGAAATTAAGGAATCCTTGGAATGCCTTTGCTGGCATCCGCGAGCCGCCATTCTAGGAAATATTCCGGCTAGCAAACGACAACAGGGAATAAATTCGGGAAGCTGGTCACAGTAAATTCCAATTAAAGGCATATCACGCATACGACGCGTTGTACATGCTAAGCAACCGCGCAAAAATTGCGAATACCAACCAGAGCAAAATAATAATAAATTAATTTATTTGCAACGATGTCAGAAATTTCCGCCGTACGGCATCAGGCGCGCGTGTAAACGGTAAACAAATAGACAAAATGCGAGGATGCCGCTGTTCCTGGTGCTCCTGCGGAAAATGCGGAGCCAAAAGGTAGACAAAACGCCAAAAAGCATATTCAAATACTCATATGGTACATGTGTGTGTGTGTGTGTGTCTCTTGGCCATAGAATTTTATTGCTTGCACGCACACAGGGAGCAGAAACAGCGGGATGTATGTACATAATCATATCAGGGAAAATCACACAAAGGACCTCCATTTCACGCACACACACAGACACACAGAAAAGAATGCGAAAGAAAGCACGAAAGGGAGGCTCGAAGAACTGGCATACTAATACGCATTAAGGGTTAAACACAAGCGTTTTAATGTGAGTGTGTGTGTGAGTGGGGGTGGGAGTGTTGTCAGCTTTGTTTAATGTCCGCTCCTTTCTGAAGTGAAAGTTCCTATGTGTGTGTGTGTGTGTGGGTGTGTGCGATAATTGCTTTAATGCATACGCATGTGTGCGTTTTAACTTTATGGAGTGTTGGCTGATAATGTCTTAATTACTGCCTAGATAAAATGCCAACTGTTTAGCCCCCGAATGTCTGTGTGTGTGTCCTGGCATGACAACTATGTTTATTACTTGCAGAGTAGTTCCCCCCCCGCCCCCGTCAGCCCCCTTTGGCAGCTGCTTATAAACTTAATTACAGGACAACACTCGGCTGCTACTACTTTAAGGCGTCGCCCTTCAATGGCTTCAATGCCTTGGGAGATGCGAAATCGCATTAGCTGGGTAGTTAGAGGGTTATTTTTGGTGTCCTTATCTGGCTGGGCTCGGGAAATATTACTGTGAAGGGTGTAATCTCTAAAGAATACAAGGATTTATAAATTAAATAATTTCCCAGAATTTAAACCCATAAAAAATTTAATTTTCAGCGACTCTCTTTGATTTACATACTTTCGGCTTGCCGATATACCTTCTTGACGCGATTCTCTTTAATTTCAGAACTCTTTATGAACCAAATATCCTCCTGTTTTATATTTTTTAGGCAGCCAGACATGTTCGCCTGAGCAATTCGCCTGCAAGTCGGGCGAGGGCGAGTGCATTCCCCTGAGCTGGATGTGCGATCAGAACAAAGATTGCCGCGACGGAAGCGATGAGGCCCAGTGCAGTAAGCCAAAACCAAATCAATGCTAGCTAGTGCTTTCTTTCTGTTCTGTGCTTATCCTCTGCTTGGTGTTGGCTGCTATATCCTGCTGTCTCTCTATATATATATGCTCTTACTATCCTAGTTTACTTTCTCCTGCTTTTACCCAGCACTTGAGTATAAACACACATATTTCTGTGCGAAATTGTGTAATGCCATGCTTAAAACTCGCATGCAATAAAGCACAAATATTTACACAAACACATTTACAGACACGCGGACATGGACACACACAGGATAAGCTTTAGTTTGCTGTTGCATTATTTTTTGTTGTTGTCACTTTCACATGTTTCCCTGCCTAGCCCCGCATATATCCTTTGTTTGCTGGCTGACAGTTTGTTGTAATGGTGTTGGTTTTTCTCCCAAGTACACTTTACTGGCCTTGTTTGTTGTTCCCATACCAAAACCATACCAAATGTCATACCATAAAGTTCACTCACTAATCAGCTAACGAAACCCTTTGGAGAAATCCAGCTAATCGTTTGACTGACCTCCTCCGTGCAGATAGAACGTGTCGCTCGGATGAGTTCACCTGCGGCAATGGGCGGTGCATCCAGAATCGCTTCAGGTGCGACGAGGACGATGACTGTGGCGATGGATCGGATGAGAAGGGCTGTGACGGTGACCACACGTGTGCCGAGGATGCCTTCACCTGTGCCAGTGGCTCCTGTATTCCCAAACAGTGGCAATGCGATGGGGATAGGGACTGCATGGATGGCAGCGATGAGATGGTGAGTATTTACCAAGAACTTGTTTTTTTGTTTATTTACAATTTCTTGACAGTGTTTGGTATTGATTGGAAATATATCAAATGTTTAAGGATATTTCCTTTACTATTTTTATTTAAATTTTAAATATATTCACCATATTTGGGCTCCCTAACCTTTTTCCTGGCAATGAAAATTGATATGAGCACATTATCAAACCCTAGACACACACACACACACATTCTCTCGCATATAAATATGTATTTGTATGAAGCTATGTAGCAAGGAAGCATAAATTATGCAGGACGCGAGCATTATTCAAAACTGGCAACGACGACGACGAGGACCATGTCGGCAACTGTTTCCCCATAAACATTTATATGTATGACGCATGGCTTTTGTTGTCAGTGGGGGGAGTAGGATGGAGCACGAAATTGCATGGCACCGGAATAACAATAAAAGTGGAGAAACTATAGAAAACTATACGAATATGTCGCTTATTGTTTGCTCTTTCATTTTATGTTCTAGATAAATAAACAAATATATATAAATATGTTTACACTACAAAGGATTTTATTTTAATGTATTTACCAAAACAAGAAAACCTCTTTTTTATTTGGAGAAATCGCACAGAGAGTTTATCATGTCTTCAGCCAAAATCTATTTCATAATTTTATATATTATTATGTTATTTAAAAATGTTTTTAAATTTATAAATCTATAATATTTTTAGTTTCAAATATCCTCAAGAACACAAAGAGTATAAAGTGTGCAAAATGCCCTGAAAAGTATGCAGCACAAAAAATGCAGGAAATGGCCAGAGGGAACTATATACTCGTGTGTGTGTGTGCGTGCGTGCCAGTGCATATGTATATGGCTGTGTTTGTGAACCAAGCTTAACTGCCTGAATATTTGGTTGGCACTTAACAAGAAAAGCAAACTGTTGTAGCAGCAGTAAACTTAACTTTCTTTATCCTCGCCACGCACAGAGATTCATCTTAGCTGAGGAGATTTATAAAACATAAGATATATCTGGGAAAGTTTGCCAGACTTTAAAGAAATAAATCAGGTTTAACCCATTTAAGATATCAAAATGTACGAATATACATATATCGATTATTTATCCTACCCTTAACTTCCTTTATCTTCCTTAGCAAAACTGCACCCGTCCCTCAATAAACTTCTGCCAGGCCAGCGAGTTCCAGTGCCGGGATCACATCACCTGCCTACACAGGACCTGGGTGTGCGATGGCGAGGCCGATTGTCCCGATGGCGAGGACGAGTCTCAGGAGCGCTGTTCGAGCGTGACCTGCCGGCCAGATCAGTTCCAGTGCGACGATCGCAGCTGCATTGCCGGGCATTTGACCTGCAACGGGGATCATGACTGCCCCGACGGCAGCGATGAGAAGAAGTGCAACCTGAGTGCTCCGCCAAGGACGTGCAATGCCAGCAGCGAATTCGATTGCGGCGGCGGTCAGTGCATTGCCAATTCCAAGGTCTGTGACCGACGTAAGGATTGTCCCAACGGCGAGGATGAGCCCGCCGGCAAGTGTGGCATCAATGAGTGCGCCACGAAAAACGGCGGATGCATGCATCAGTGCATAAACCTGGCGGTGGGTTATCGGTGCGAGTGCCAGGAAGGCTACAAGCTGGCAGCAGACAAGCGCAGCTGTGTGGACATCGATGAGTGCGAGACACACGGCATCTGCTCGCAGGTGTGTGTCAATGAGATTGGTGCCTTCAAGTGTGAATGCGAGGCGGGTTATATGCGAGTCCTGAAGAACCACACCCGCTGCAAGGCCAGCGAGGGGCATGCCTCTCTCCTGTTGGCCCGGCGTCATGACATCCGAAAGATAGCCCTCGAACGCCCTGAGATGACATCCATTGTGAATAGTACCAAGGCAGCCACAGCCTTGGACTTTGTCTTCCGCACGGGGATGATCTTCTGGAGCGACATAGCCACGCAGAGCATCTACAAGGCGCCCATTGACGAGGGCAGCGAGAAGACTGTGGTGCTGAAGCAATCTTCGGTTACCTCGGATGGTCTGGCAGTGGATTGGATCTATAACCATGTGTATTATACGGACACCCACAAGTGCACCATCGAACTAACCAACTTCGAGGGCAACATGGGCAAGGTTCTTATTAAGGATGCACTGGACATTCCGCGTTCCATTGCCCTGGACCCTATTGATGGCTGGATGTACTGGTCCGATTGGGGCGCCTCGCCGCGCATCGAAAGAGCGGGCATGGATGGCTCCCACCGTACTGCCATTATTAGCTACGATGTCAAGTGGCCCAATGGCATCACCCTGGATCTGGTAAAGAAGCGCCTCTACTGGGTGGACGGCAAGCTGAATACCATCTCGTCGTCTAACTACGATGGCTCTGAGCGCCGCCAGGTGCTCTACTCCGGCGAATACCTGCGGCATCCCTTCTCCATCACCACCTTCGAGGATTACGTCTACTGGACCGACTGGGACAAGCAGGCGGTCTTCAAGGCCAATAAGTTCACGGGAGAGGATGTGGAAGCTGTCACAGCGGGGCATATGGTAAGGATATATGAATGTTTAAGGAAATTTCTACCTTGTTATACATGTCGTATGAGTAATATATGTATGCCCAGCAGACAAGCAACTTACTAATTGCTGTACCATTTTCCTGCAGCTCGAACATCCCATGGTGGTCCACGTTTACCACCCCTACCGTCAGCCCGATGGCGTTAACCACTGCCAGTCGGTCAATGGCCACTGCTCTCACCTCTGCCTGCCAGCGCCCAGGATTAACGAGCGGAGTCCGCGCATATCCTGCGCCTGTCCCACGGGCCTGAAGCTGATGCCCGACGGCCTCATGTGTGTCGAGGATCGTAAGTAGTTTTGCCTTTTTTACGTTCTTGTTGGGAATTTAACGCGGGGGGCATTTCGTAATTGCATTTGATGCGCGCCGCACCGAGCGATTGTTCTCTTTCGCCTCGATGCCTGCTGTCTGTCCTGCGGTCAGGTTGGACAGCCCAGGTTGGACCCAGGACAAGGCACAACGTTTTCCTGATGCGGTTGCGGCCGATTAAGTGGCCCGCACTGCAGTGCACATTTCATTGAATCGAACGTTTTACGCCATTTCCGATTTCATTATATCTATGAAATTAACTTTTGTTATAGAGCGAATTCCGAGTACGAAGTATAACAGCACAGCGGTGCCCAGGACGACAAACAGGTCGTTCACCTCAACCACCACAAGTCTACCTCAAGATGCGCACAGTGAAGCGCCGGGTATGCGACAAGTTTTTATTTGAAAATCTATGGTGGCGGTCCTTGTATGGTTAAGGGTTTGGTGAGCTAGGGAAATGTGATATTGAGAATTTCTAAGATTTTGAGAAGGGAATTTTTTAAATAATATTAAAGATAAATTAAATATTAAAATGAATTAAAAGAGATTTTATTTTTTAATTTTTAAATCAAAATATGCTTTTGCTTTCATTTTGTTTGCTTTTAAATATGAATTTTAACAACAAAACAAACATTCCAAAATTCATGAAGGAGTTAAAATCTTGTTTTAATATTTAAAAATACAATTTTAATATTCCAAAGTTAGGAAATTTTTCCCTCCAAATTTGAATACCTTGAAATTCCTCACACTTTCCTTTTCCCAGCTTTCAATCTTGGTGTTGGCTTTATTTAAATTTGTTATCTGTTTCCCATGATATTATGTCCACCTTCCTGTTGTGAACATCCTTTTCACCTGCTCATCTTGTTGTTTTTAATATTTTGTTGCCACAATTTCTCAAGCACAAGATGCACACACACAGCCATAGTCATCATCATAAATCAACATCAATGATATCGACGTAATCACTCAAAATGCACACACACACACAAAGTTTGCAAAATGCGAACGAGCTGAGCGTAAAACATAAATATCGGGTCTCGCACACACACACGCAGACATTGTAAAAACCGCAAGAGAGAGGAGCCATTGGTGACATGTTTAATGGCAGCACCGCCATCCCAAAGAGATGCCCCTGGACCTCCTCCTCATCCTCCTCCTCCTGTTCAGCTTAAACGGGGCTCCATAGCCCGCAACCGGCAAAATTCTCCTTGCAATTTGCGAACTGCTCTGACAGAATGACATGGATGCGAGGATGCGAATGAGGATGAGGATGACGATGACGATGGGTATGGGTATGGGTATTGGGATGAGGATGGGAATTTGGCTGGAAGCGGGAATGATGAACGGCTGACAACCGCAGAGGCAGAAGCAGAAGCGAGGGGCAGCCAGCAGTTCAACCGTCTGACATATCAGCGACAGACTGTAGGAGAGTCGTCAACAAATCGCCATGAAATTAAATTGTACATCAGCAACACCAACACTACACCAACACTACACCAACATCAGGGTGACATGGAGCATGGCAAATAGTTTAACCAGAAATTCGTCATCGCCATCATCGCTATCATCATCCTCCTGCAAATTGGCACTGTCAACACCTCGAACTGTCGGCATTTGGTGTGTCGGCTCTGGAGCAAAATAAATTACCACCATCTAGCCGGCGTGGTTTATCCCAAAAAATATGCAATACCACAGAACCATTTCCCCTCCACCATTTTCCCCCCATTTTCTGCCATTTTCCAATGCTTGTGTGTGTGTGTCCGTTTTGATCCTGTATCGTTGTTGCTATTGATTTAAATTAGAACCCTCTGTGTGTACGCCTCTTCTAAATGCCGTATCATTATTTTTAATAAACACAAATTTAGCCGCCTCCCGGCAGACACACAGACAGGCAGACAGACAGACGCACTTTGATCAATCGGAATGCCAAATTGAACGGTCCTCCATTATTGAAAACGAGAACGAAAATGAAAAGCAGCAAAAAATATTTTGCGTTGGCAACCGAATTTCAGCTGGCTTCTTTTCGGGGAATAAATAAAGCTAATAAAGGGTATTTGGTCTGGTTCCTTGGGCATCAGGCAAGACACTGATATATTTTTAACAAGAAATAAATTGTGTCTCTGATGGGGAAAGCCTCTGTTTTTCGGCATTTATGGGCTGGGAATATTTTTTTTCTTTAACAAAATGACAAACACAATTTTTGAGATTTTTAAAAGTGTTTTAAAGGCTTTGAAATTTAAGAAACAATTCGTAATTTTAAATCTTTAGGTATTTCTATGAATTTTAATAAAGTAATAAACCTTTAAATATGTTTGTTATAATTATAAAATTTGAACGAATTAAATATAATTTCATACAACAAGAAAATATGAGTTAAGTTAGTCCCAAGACAAATTAGAAAAACAATTAAACCAGATCTCGTAAGGCTTCACAATTGCGGTATAAAAACCCTCAACTTTATGAGATTTTATTTTAAAATCCTTGCCATTTTTTTTTTTGTTGTCCTTATCCTTGTCCCATTTGCTAGGTCGGCTTAGAAGTGAGCGCTTTAATACGTTGTCATGCCTACCAAGGAATGAAATCAAGTCTCCTGCGAAAGCTTACTCAGAAGCCCGCACAATTGTGCCTAATTACGTCAGTTTAAAGAAGTCATAGTGGCGGAATCGAGGGTTTGAAGGTCGTTGGGGGGTGTGGGGTGTGTGTACTTTGCGTGAAGAAAGCTAATCAGCTCAGGATTCACGGACGGACTTGAACTGCAACACATTTGTGGCAGAATAATGACGACAACGAGGCGGAAGGCTTAAGCCCTGGCAAAGGAGAACGAGCAAGGAAAAGTTTGCAGAAGCTGGGCCAAGTAAATAACTATAAACTAGTTAAGGACTATTTCAATTAGATGGCCAAGCCCTGCCAATGATGATGATGACGACGACGGCGTCCAGCATAACTGCAATTTCAATTAGCGGTTTGCGCTACTTTTTCCCTGACCATCTTTGGCCACTTCAAATTGCTTAATTAAGCGCAGGCAAAGTTTCGCAAATACCCCTGAGACAGAGAGAGAGACTCTGCCAGGGAAATGGCAGTTGGACAGACCCAGACCTCGGTAACCATAAACTTTGAGCCGTCGAAGTAACGACTGCGTTTTTAATAGCCAACCACATAAAATGAAACTCAGAGAGGCGGCGGAAAATGCGGGAAAATGCCGGCAAATACAGGGGAAAACTGGGCGAAACAGCTGCTGTTCTGACTCCTTGCAGCATTTTATGACTTTCATTTGCCTGCAGTTCGGGTCAGTCCAGGGGCAATTGTTATTGTTCGCCTCTAACTTTACTGCATATTGCCTTCGATGTGAAGACAGCGGGTCGAGCGGGCCGAGTGGGTCAGACATGGCAGCGACGCCGCCATTTTGTTTATTTGCATGCCACACCATTTTTGATTTGCTTTCTCTTTCTGCTTTTTGCCTAAAACTTTTAAACTTTTTTTTTGCTGTTTATCTAATCTGTTTACATCCCCTCCTCATGCTCTCTATCTCTCCAAAAATAAACCCAAAACAGGTGACGGAACATATTTTATGCGTTTTTATTTCATTTCGGGAAGGAAAATGGTGGCACGGCAGCCATTTTGTCGTACTTTTTATGGCACTTCCGTTGGCCGGGGATCGAGGAGAGGCCAGAGTGCCAGGCGCCTGAAAGCACCTGCTATGCGTTATACCGAGTTGGAGTTTTCCAAATAAATATGAAAACACATGTGCTGGATTATCCAAATGGGCAATGAGGCATAACTCTCCTGTATGTGTGCGTGAGTGAAGCACGGAAATTGCATTTTGTATAGATTAGGAGGGCGCAATAATATATGACATTTATAGGCAAGCATAAAACTTGCCACAAGAGCAGCAGAGCGTTAGATGCAGAAGAGCAAAATATAAAATTCCATTTCCCCAAACGAAACCATTAAACATTTTTTTTATATATTTTTTTTAAATTCAAATTTAAGTTTTTCATTTTGTAAAATTTTGAACAAAAATACTTCACTTTTACTGAGATAAAAGGATGCTTATAATGTTCTTCTTGCGATACCCAAAGGCAATAAAATAACTATTAAGCTGCCAGAAAAAAGTTTAAAAATATAACAAGCAGCATCTGGCTTACCCTGGCCCATCTTCTTCCCTAAAAAAATAAAACAAAAAATCATAAACAAGCACACACCCACTCCTGGGATAAATCGAGCAATTAATATGCCACAGCAACACGTGCAGCTTTTCAGCGACTTGCCCTGCCATTTGACTGTCTGTTAATGCCGCTTAAATAAATTTGCAGCATCTTAACGCGCCTACGCCCAGGCATTTCGTGGAATCGATGCCGACCAGCTGTTGCCTGCTATCAACTTTTAATGATAATTCCCTGCCACATGCTCTCGTCTAAGACCAAAGCCACACCTCCCCCCCCCCCCCCCTAGCCTTCTGGACAGTCGTAGAGCAAAAATTAATAACAACAATAAAAGGGGAGGGGGAAGAAAATTCGTTGGAAGCGAAAAACTTGAGGGCGCGCGTTAAATGCGGGGCTTCATATCCTTTTGCCAGGCGAACGCGCGCACTCACTCCTCCTCCCACTTCAGCTCTTAACTTTGTGCGTTTTTTCTGCTGTTGAACAAATTCTAAACGGAAAAATATGAAAACGAATTATGATGACAGCGGAAAAATCCTACAACTTCCTGCTACCACAACAGCAAAGGGCACCGCCAAATAAAAGCGCACCGAGTCAGTGACAGCAAAGCCAAGGAACACCCAAAAGCGGAAACATTCGCCACGGGATGTAGTCATCGTTTGGGGACGACTCTCCTCTTCCTTTATTTTATTCGCTTTTCGCCAGTCGAAAGACAACATTTTAATTATATTTTGTCAGAGGAATTATGAAATTATAGGCTTCGGGGAAAGGAGATGAAATTCGAAATTATTTTTAAGAGAAGTTTACTTTTATAATTGATTTTTTTATTGGGGATTTCAAAGAGATTAATGTTTAATAATAGATAGAGATAAATTTTTGGAGATATTAAAGGGAATGTCAGTCATTTAAATAAACTAATATTTCTTCACTAAATGGATTCCGGTACTCACTAATTTGATTATCTATCAAAGACCCATCCATCTTCATATTTGTCTGATTGTTTTTTATATTTTTACGAATTTTTACTAACTACCAAAATATTTCTGTTCTATTTTTTCATAATAGTTGAAGAAAAAACTGGCAGCAATGGCACCCACACAACCAACAAGTCCGATGACTCGGTCCAGAATCCAAAGGAGGACTATCTCCCAATAGCCTTGATTGTGATACCATCTGTAGGACTCGCGACTATACTGATTATCGTAAGTATTAAATATATATTATTTATTAAAAGTAACTTAAAATAAATATATTTTTTATGCAGGTTCTCGTGGTCACCTACAGACGTTGCACGCGGGCGGTCAACTCGATGAACTTTGAGAATCCAGTTTATCACAAGACCACAGAGGATCATTTCAGTTTGCAGAAGAACGGAACACCGCCGATGTATGCCACTGCCATGGAGGAGGAGGTAAGCGGGTCCGCCCCTCCGATGGCTACGAATCCGAATGATTTTAGCTACGTGAGGTTCTAGGCGCTAGCTGCTAAGTTAATGTTGTATATAGATGGCCAAGTGTATGCGTATCATAGCTGTATCCTAGGCTAAGTTAAGTTGATCCAAATAGCTGATAGATCAGATTTAAGCGAGTCCTAAAAATTGTTGTGAAAGAGTCTCGTCCCTTGAGAGACTTTTATACATATATATTTAATCGAAATTCGTTTATCCAACTATTTTATTTAAATTTTAAATGCCACGAGCGAAACAAAATGAAACGAAACGAAACCACGGTCCCAATTTAGTCATTAAAACCGGTAAGTTGTGGTCGCAGGACAAACATTAGAGCATTATTATTGGCATATTATATTACTGTGTCACACTCCTGTGTACAATTTAATTATTATTTTATTCCTTTATGATTTAATTTAGCAGTTGAGTTGAGCAGGCAATGTGTGCTCTTCGAGTTCACAATCGACAGCTGCCCGTGGGTATCGCTAATTGCAGAGCTGCGAATGCAATCAAAACATGCATATCAATTGGCCAATTAACTAAAAGGCCAATTAAATGGCGTTAGTGGAGCGTCAAAATGTCGCACAGTCCACTAAACCATAAAGCGTCTCAGAGAATGGCATTTTGGTGAAACATTTCAATTAAATTACGTTTATTTTTTACCTTGCCTCTGCGGCAGCTGCTTCGTTGTCAGTTTTAATTAAAGCGGTCGGTTGATTCATAAACAAACCAAAAAATAAAAAAATAAGACAGCCAATGGATAATTATAATTATGCGAAATTAAACAAAGTGGCATTAAGAGAGATTTTCTGTTTCGGTTGCCACAGAGCAACCAATAAATAACAACATCATTTGCATATAAGCAAGCGAACTCGTTGTCCCCAAAATCCATGCCGCAGGCTTAGCGGTTGGCAGTTTTCATTATGGTTTATAATTAAATATCCTCGTTTAGAAAATTGCTAACCGAATCTCTTTTTTATTGGTATTTTGCGGTTTATTTCGTTTTCATTATTCAACATATCAAAAATTACCTTTTTGTGTGAGCTACTCTTAGTTTTTGTGTAGTTGGTTTAAGTTTAAATTAATTGCTAGTACTTTTTGATTACTTAATTTGATAAAGAGTTTATTTGTCAATTTTATATTCATTTTATATATTTTAGTTTTCCTTAAAAGGTAGAAATTATGCATTAATTTTATTATTTTTGTGATTTTTAGTTAGTTTTCTTATTATTTGATCATCAGGCACATTTATTTCTCTTCTTTTATAAGGTTTTCTCTATATATTAATTTACTCCTATATTAATTTAGCAAACTTCATTTTGTTTATTTATTTAATTTTATTATTTCCTGTACCTTAACTAACCCAAATTTTATAATTTTCTTGATCCTCCCTGTAGCATAATAAACCCCTCGTTGAGCCGGGCACCGCGTGTGTGTAAGGCCCTGCCAAAGACCCTCCCAAAATGCATATCCAACACACACACATCGGCCGGTTAGGCACCGAAGATGAACTACTGAGCATCTCCTACTAGTAATTCCTTTAGACCAAGGCACCAAAAAATAACAAAACAACAAGAAAAACTCAACTAAAAATGAAAGTCGAAGCAACAAATACTTTCATTTAGCAGTAAGAAAATGAAGAATGCCAAAAACAAAATAGAAAAGACAAGAACGAAAACAGCATAGGGGAAAAGTGAAGAAAATACTCAACAAATTCAATTTGTTGCCTAGTTTAAAATTTAATTTAAATGTAACAATACTAAAAACACATACACACACTAACACGAATACGCATACACACACACACACACACACAGTCACCCATAAACTAATAACAACAAAAACTTTTCTAGGCGCAACGTTTTAACATCAACTAGCGTCGAAAGACACACTCACCCGAGTCATATACCTCACCCATACTCACGCCCACACCACCCACACCCACACTCACTCACACACACACAGAAGCCCAGAAGAACTCAGAGAAGGAACGAAGGAGCCAGGACTCAGAGGAAGGAGTGCAACTTTCCTTTCACGTCCATGAAATCAATTGTAAAAAGTTAAGACATTTCGTTGAAGTTTTGGTACAGAAAGAAACATTTTGTGAAATCAAAAAAGAAATGGAAAAAGAGATATTAGCTAAACGGAAACTGTTTATAGGCCTAACTATTATTGTGACTAGTAATAAAGCCCGTTTTGTTATGAAACAAATAATAAAATCAGTTAGTAACTTAAACGAAACGATTAAAGTAACATTTTTAGCACCAAGTTGGTTTAATTTTTAGCCAAATATTTGAAGAAAAACATCTCTGTAAATACGTAGAAAATAAAAACTGAAAATAAAAACAAAACTCAAACGTTTAGAACAAATTTACAAAAACAAAACCTAATACAATTTTTAGAGTATTTAAAAATGTATCTAATTAACAAATATTTTGCTCCGTTTTTTCTTTCTTGGGTATTCAACAAAAAAAAACAATTTGCTGTGATCAGTTTAAAAGCATTAAATCATTTAATTTGTAGTAACTTTAATATTCTTCTCATTTATTTAGTGTATAAACAAGCTTTCAAATATGTTTATTTATTTACAAAACAAAAAAGAAACATTATGTAAATGTGTATTGGCAAAACAATTTGGTTCCTGTGAAATGTATTTTTATTTAGGCACGCAAAAACAAATATTAGCTTAAATTTGGTATGTGTGAAAAGTTTATTAAAAAAACAATTTATAATAGTAAAGCAATTAATAATGAATATTGTAAATTAAAAGTTCATTCAAAGAAAAATAAAATGGAATTGTAAAACATGGAAAATGTGTCTCAAGTGTTTGTATTTCGTGGCGGGTATTTTTTGGGCAGCATCTCAATTAATTTTCATCAATCAATTTCAGCCCATCAATCAATTGCTTATGTTGAGTTCATCTCAAATATCACTGCAATGATAATCTATTCACACACCCGACTCCAGCCAGGGCAACACCGAGAAGCTAATCGGGTTTGCACATTGTGTCTGATTGCCTGAACTTAATAGCCTCAACGCCAGCACAATTTTGACTTTTGTTGGCTGGCACACACACCCGGCACACACACAGAGAGGGAGATGGATAGACACCCCATGAATTATTAAATGCTAATGGACAACTACGCCAATTATTTCACATGAGAGGGCATCAATACGTAATGAGCTTCGTCCGGTGGTCCATCGATGAACATTTTGGCCAAAGTTTGAGGCACCTAGTGAACAGATTGAACAGTCACTAATGGCCACACACACACACAGTCATGTGGGGGGGATAACAGTTAAATCGCCTGTCTAAGCATCCAGGACCAGGTTTTAATTTCGTCCCAATTCCGGATTCCCCAGATCCGGATATTGAGCCCACGCATTTAACGGGGCTCCAACTTTTGTTCGGGGCTAATTTATGGCTGCGAATTATCAGCCAACGCAGCGATTTTCGGCGAATAAATAAGATTTTTATGCCTTTCGGTGGTGTCTTTAATGTTATAATTTATGTAGCGCGCGCCTGGAAGCAGGCAACATTATTTTTGTTTATTGCTTGCCGGACAGCCGGCTGTCAACGACATATCCTGGCGTATTGTAAGCGGATTTCGACAGCCGTAGTAGGCATCGCTGCCTGGCATCGATTTGAATCGATTATCCAAGGCGACACACGTTTGCCATGAAAATAAAATTGTAAATAAAAGGCGACGGTAACGGTGACGGCGACACATTTGACACACGGCTCCGATAACTTTTTCAATTTAGATATGATCCCGAAAGAATGCTGCGGAACTGCTCGGATAATCCCCAAGCCAGTGCCAGGTGCGAGGTGGAACGAGGGGGGGTTTGAGGGTGCTCCATTCCATTAGCAATATGCGGCCAAATGGCAAAACATTGTCCCGCCCCCCAGTATCCCGCTGTTCCCTACACGAAACTAAGTAAGAGCTACGAGAAAGGGTGGAAAGTGGAAGTCCCTCCCCTCCTCGCTTTTTGCACATAAGGGCGCAGGGAATAAGCGGCTGCTGTGTATGTATGGAGGATGAAAATCTGCAATTCAGCCGGAACATAGCATACATTTTGTCGTTTTACCAGCCGCAGGCGGCCACCAAACAAAAACCCCCCCTCAAAAAGTCGTACACATTGAAAAAAAAAAATAAGTAAATCTTTCAATCGGATTTAGGTTGTGGGACTAAGCTTCTATATCATCAAAAGTCCTAAGTTATATGAAATCTGTACTAGCATTTTAATACTAAATTCTAATGACACCAGTGCGTATACGTAATTTTATGTTTTGGGGAAAAATTACGTATACGCAACGTATTTTTTTTTTCAAAAAGTGCACTATATCAAGGTGGGCATCACTGGTGATGAAAAAACTGAAAATATCTTGGCCGATTTTTGGGAAATTGAAGTTGCTATATAAATCCGTTTTTTTTTTTTTTGTAGGAAAATTTAAGAGTCTTATATTGAAATTTACAGAAAAACTTTTTAAATAAATGCAATAAAAAATGTTAGACAAAATTTTTAAACCTCTGTTAATTGTTTTTAAACTTCTTTTAAACCCCTTTGTTTTTCTTTCTGTGCATTAGCCAAAAGCCAATGAGACGCAGCAGCTGGGCAAAAGAAATAGAACGAGGAAATGTGGCCAGAATTGTGTATGGCTCGCAGGGACGAAAAAAAGGGTCCTGGTTGGGTTGGGTGGAATGCATCCGAGCATCAACTCGTTGCGACTCCTGATGCAGGAAACATGGCTGTCACTGGTTTCGCCGACGCCACTGCACTGTGTTAGCGATGCGCAGCCAACGATAACTTTGGCGAACAATATCTCTCGCTTTCGGTGCTTTTTTCCGCCAGCCTTTTGGGACTTGTGTCTATTGTCAAAGGCAAACTTCAAATGGGATTGCATTTCATGACAGTTTAGTGACGTTCGTTGGGGACGTAAAATTTAGCAGCAGCCGCAGCCAAGCTTTCATAATATTGAAAGCTATTGTATTCATTTGATTGACGGCTGTCTTTTTAATTTGCTTTTGGTTTCGGTATAAATTGGGTTTTTTATTTTGAGTAAGAGAGAGTTTAGTAGACAGGCAAGAGCATTAATTTCTAAAATTTTGACCGTTTAAATCCATTCTCCGCAATATTAATAATGTAAATATTTATTACCTAAACGTTACGTTTATAAATTTAAATTTTGGAGTCGTCAGAATAAATTTTATTTTACCAATAAAATATTTAAAATACTTACATTGCCAGAATTTCTTATATAGTCTTATAGGTCTCCTACGAAATCTCCTACATTTTCTGTAGTAATTAATATTTTATTCTCTTTATTTCAAATTGAAATTCTTTTGTATTCCCAATAAAATCTTATTATTTTCCAAAAAGTTACTTTTCATTTAAAAAAAATTCCTTCGCATCACTAATATTTCCCAAAAAACCGCTTTAAAAATCCTTTGAAATTGCCTTTCCTTGACTCTCCACAACTTCCATGAATTTGTAATTTGGCTAAAGGGAAACCCAAAATTTTCATTTTCATGATCAGCTTAGGTGGCCTAATGCAACACTCCTTGCTCAATGTTTTTGGCATGAACTGTACCTGTACTGCAGTACTCCAAAGTGGGAACTGGGGAACTTTAATTACGAGGCAAGTCCACTGGCCACACCGCATCAGCAGACCGAACCAAACGGGCCCATTGCTACCGAAAGGACCTCGCCATGTTTGCACATCCTTGCAGTCGGAGTTGCCGCTGTCGTTTGCCGTTGTTGTTATTGTTGGGCTATCCTGGGGCCAATTGCATGGCACATGCACACAAGGTTAGTAGGCAAGTTCACATGCCAAATATGGTGTGCGTACTATATGCCATGGAATGTGGAGAGACGGAGATCCTCAGCCCCGCCCACAGGCCACAGTCGTCCACTGTTGGCACTGCGTCTTACACGCAGGCGGACGTTGTTGGGTTGTCGGTCGAGTTGTTTGCACCACGTCCTGAATAATGGATACGTTTCGTGCCACATTGAGTGCCCAGCAGTGAGTGACATTGCCCGACCACCGGCGTCGGCAAGGACCTCGGCTTTTTCGAGGCGGCGCGGGTAGGTTTTTGGAATTGTTGATGTAATTACGCCTGAGAGCACCAAGTTGCCACCTTTTCGTTGCGGAGAGGCGGGGGGCTAATCAGAGCCAAAGTCGATAAGCATGTGGAGGTTTCAAAATGCATCCCGGCAATTTGCCTAATTGCGGTGCGATGCTAATCAAGTGACAAAGTCTCCAACTTCCCACGAAAATTACAAAATGACACGAAATAAAATAACTTTGCAGACAGACAGAGAGAGTCGTTTTTGGGGCGGGAATGAGTAAAATTCATCAACTTCAAGTCGAAACAAACCGGAATAAAAAAACAAGAACAAAAAAAAAACAAAAGAGACAAAAGAAGGACAACGGGGGGGGGGGGGGCGGACTGTAAGCCGCTTTTGTTTGCCATGATAAAATGGTTACAAAATGGCGGCAGCTTGTGTGTGTGTGTCCTTTGGCCTTGGCGCAAAACTGTCGTCTGTCTTCTGCCCTGCGTGTGTGGCTTAAATTTCACTTTTTTATGTGTGTTGGTGTGTGTGTGCTGCTGCGAAAACTTTTGCGATTTCCTTCCCTGACCTTGTCCCGGGTAAAATTACTTTCGCGCAAAGGTTGCCGCTCGCTGCAGGGAACACACACAGTCGAGAGTCGAGTAAATGATGCAGCAACACAATATTGAAAACTGCCCCCCGGGTGAAAAATCAAGGCCCAGGCAATTGTACATTTTAATTAAAGGTTTTTTATAGAAGCTTGAATATGTTATTTATTGTTAAATAAAAGAGTTTACAATTTACTTTGAGTTTTATGGGGAATATTCAAAAATTTACAAGGTAATTATGGTAAGACTCTTTTGCATTTCTATTTAAAAAGGATAAACGATATTTTGGTAATATAAAACAAACAAATCAAGTCTAGACATCCAGACAGCATTTTAGGTATTCATATATAAAATATTTCACTTATTTTAGCTATTCATATGTAGCAAAAAATAATTATTTATAAAATATTCAATTATATTGTATACAAAATTCGTTGTTAAACAATTTTCATAATTTTTATAATGCGTTCTTAAGGACCTCAACTTAATTTCCAAGCCGGCACATTTAATTTCTGTGCGTCTTTCGGCTTGTTTGCAAATTTTCAACTTGAAACGCCACCGCCAGATGTCGAGGGTCGAGCTGCGAGCTGTGAGCGCAGCGGGCAGGATTTCTTTTCGCTTTTTCATTACTTGAAACGAAAGCGAAGGGAAAACGCGGAAAGTTCACATTGCGGTTGGCAGCAGATTGCACTTGGCGGTGTGTGTAAGTGAGTGTGGCCGCCATTTTGGTAGCATGTTAACTAGTGTGCGTGACACGATATGCAATGGCGGCGACAGGATAAGCGACAGCTGCAATAAGATGCCTGAATGTAAGCTCTTCTTGTAAAAATGTAGCTTGGATTTCCCGTAGTTTGTACATAATGCTGCAAGAAAATTAAAAAGATTGTCAAAATGTTGGGTAAATATTTGAAATACATATAAATTTAGTCAGGATATTTGTGTTCATTAAGTTGTTTATTAAATTCTTATTTATCTGCTGCTTCGACAAACAATATCCATTAAACAATTTAATTTCCTAATATAATTTCACACACACTTCTCATTTACGGCGACAAATAATATTAAATATTTTCCGTGCTGGCCAACCAATTAATGGCGAGCAAACAAATCCGAAAACTATTAGAGTGCAAATGCGAATAGAGATGTCGCTGTGCTGCGAAATTAATTAGATTTAATCGAATGCCAGTGGTCTGTCAACATTCGTTTGCCAAAGTTATTGAAGGACCTCCACGCTCCCGGCATCAAATCCTCTATATCTGATGTGGTCCTTCTGCGATACGAAACGAAGACTGAGGTGTGTTACCCGCAGGCAGATTTATGTGAATTAATGTGTATTTCTGACAAATAAAGTTTATTGTATTATTCATTGGTTTAATTTCATTGTTTATCCTTTGAGTAATAATTAAATTAAATTAATTTATCAAATTTGTATAACAAAATTAATTGCTTTTTTCTGAATAAAATTAAAGCTAATGCATTTTATTAAATTTTCCAAAAGCTTTCTCTATATTTCCCTAACATTTTAACTGCTTAAATAAATATTATAAATAATTCTATATATATATTCCAAGGTATTAATATTATAGCCCCTTATACAGGATATCTCCTGCTTCGTTATCTTGACCCCATCGCTTCTGCTTGTTGTTTTGCTGGATTGGAGTGCGTGTGGCAGCCTTTTGCAAACACTGAAAGCCGGCCAAGTCCAGCATGCGAATGGCAGTCAGACAGAGAGCCAGCGAGGCGCGGCGATGGGGAATTTGAAGAGTGGGAGAGGGCAGGCAGGAAACAGCAGGTGAATTGGCAGTCAGCACGTTTAATACCAAAATTGACATTAAATTGCTTGTGACCTGCATCCCCTCACCCTTACCCACACCCACACCCACTCTCCCCCCCCAGCAGCCTCCTGACTCTGTTATCGACTTTTACGACAATTCCAATAAAGAAACATTGCAGACGTTGTCCTGCTCCTGCTGATCCTACTACCGCTCCTGCTCCTATTCCTGGTGCTGCTCCTGCTGTTGCTGATTTTGACATGGCGCAGAGCGTTGTCAGCTGTAGTGAGATGGCGCTTACCCTGTACAGGACACAAAGTGAATTTGCTGCGAATTTATGAAGGATTTGCGGGCATACAATGACCTGCAGGTAATGAACAACAACAAGGGCCAAGGATAAATCAAGTAATTGAAAGAGCGTGATTAAAGCAGAAGTCTGAATTGTAAGACAGATTTTTAGCACAATAAAATCCTTTGAATAAGGAACTTGAATAGGAAAATATGTACATTGATAGTGAGTTATTAATTAGAGAGCTTTGTAATTGAATACTTAATGAAATTTTATAATGAAGAAGGTTTTCAGGAAAGAAAAATATTAATTTGTAGATTTAACTAGTTAAATAATTAAAGAATTCTTTTCAACTGAACTACATTACTATGTGATTTATCATTTAAATTATTTAAACCCAAAATAAAACATATAAAAATATATTTTATAATATTCCATAACCTTTTATATTTTTTGTACTCAAAACCCTCAACAATTTAGCCAAGTTACTTGACTTTTTCTGCCTGACAGCCAAAACAGGTGCAAAAAAATCCACGCACCCAATGTGCCAATGTTATTTTATTATTACTTTTTGTTCCCCGGCTACGTGCAGGGGGGGACAGGCACAAGTTGTCAACAATTGGAGCATCCATCCAGCTCTCCTTTCCCTCTGGCTCATCCCCCAAAAAAAGCGCCGGAGTCCCGGGGATATTGGCAGCCGTTTTCCCCGAATGAAGCTGTTGATTATGTCGAATGCTGTTACACGTGGCTCCGGCAAAGCCCCATACCCACACCCATAACCAGTGACATGGCAATCGATGCTGCTGCTGCTTCTGTTGGGATGAGGATGAGCCAGCGATTCTCTGTTTTGGACAGTCGGCATGAGTCTGGGATTTCTTCGATGGCGCTGCTCACTTACGTGACGCAAATGTCTAACGTAATTGTCATAACGGCAGCGCCGGGACCACGGGGCGTATGTGTGTCTATTTTGAACCCACAGAGCGGCGAACGTTGAGAGGCAAATCCCTTGGCAAACATCGTTTGCAGATCGAAGAAAACACCGAAGGATGCTTGACAAAAAAAAAAAAAATAAACTCGAAGAAGCAGAAGTAAAACTAATTTAAAATGACCTTCGACATGTGGGCCAGTCGGCACAATAGTCCGGTCATGTTACAATGTAACATACAATATATGTCTCCCTGGCCCAGGACGTGTGTGTGGGAGCGGGTGTTCTTTCGGCCACAACAATATTTAACTTTATTCAGGACAACGGGGGTGGCTTACAAAATTTTGCCATGTAACAAGGAATCGTTTTTGGGAGCGAATTTTAGCTGCGTTAATGCCTAAGGTGAAATATTGTGCGATATATGTTTAAAATACCAATATTAAAATTATCTTTTCCAATAGTAAAATTATATTTAAACGTAATATGAGATATTTTTAATCTTTGTTATTATATTGTTTGATATTTCTGAATTTCCATCTTTATTTCTATATAAATCACATTTTTATATAATTAAAAATAAGATTTTAATAACCTTCCAACTTATAAAATAATTTAAAAACAAAAATCTTCCTCTTCTTATTAATATTTACCTTTAAAAATGTATTATATATAAAAAAAAAGTACACAAACCGCCCTCGCTGACAAACAAGGACCAAGCCCACGCTCATTTTCATTGCCTACTTTTCAGGGTTCCCCGGAATGGGACTGCAGTGCAGCAATTCCCATTCATAGCCCAGGTTCCAGTGCCTCCCGGAGAAGTCCGGCAGCGGTCGAGACAAAAACAGAATCGCCTCAATCCTGGCTTTAAGACTCATCCAGCTGCCTTTTAACATTTTTCCATTTCGGCGTCCTTTATTTTGTTTTCTTTTTCTTATTTTTTTTATTTTTAGTTTGGAACATGGCGAGTGACCAGCAGAGAGACCGCCCACATTTACCGCCCCCCCTCAGCCGGGCAACGTTTTTGCTTGTTCTATAATTTTTCCTGTTTTCGCCTTGCTTTGCAATGCTTTCCTCGCCTTCCTCGCTTTGCTTTGCTTTATTTTACTTAGCTCTGTGCTTTGCCATGCTGGCTTTAGTTATATTTTCCTCTCCTTTCTGGCCGTTGGCTTGCTGTTGCTATTTTAGTTTTCTAACCAACAAAACAAATTGAATCACGTTCGCCTGGGAGAAACGTGAGTATTTTATTTTTTTGCGTTAAACATTTTCATTTTTCTTTTCCCCCCCCCAAAAAATATATATGATGAGTGTGGAAAGTTTGTGGTAATGTCCGAAATTGCTTATACTCTGATTTTTATTTTTTAAATCCGATTTAAAGGGGGTTATCTAGAGAAGTTTTAATAATATATTACTGGGAAATTAATCTCTGATTTATATTAATTTATTTTTAGATATTTTATAACTAGAAGAAACTCTACTTTTATATTTAATTTTCTGTTATTTATGTTTGAACTGTATATTTACAATTATCTTCATTTAAGAGCTTTGTTGACTTTATGTATTCATTTTATTTCTTAATAAATTAACAAAGAAATAGATAAATATTTCACCAATAGCCTTGCATTTTGTTTATAATAAATGTCCACCTTTTTAGGCTCTATAAAAATATGAAAGATAATGTTAGTTTTTTAACATTATTTGAATATTTCCAATATAATTTTTATGGTTCCATAAAACCCTGCTCAAAATGTGATTAAAATATAGATTACCCTGTTTGATATATCCTCTGATGGATAGTTTCATAGATATTTCTTAATTTATTATAGTGCTCCGTTCGAGGGTATAAAAAGGAAACCATTTTCAGGGATTCAAAGTCTGCACGGAACTGGGAGCAAAGCGATGCAAGACATTTTGCCCCGATAATGACGCCGTTGAGCCAGCGTTATAGCTTTCATTGTTGTTGTTGCTCCGATTTGTTGTAAATGTATTCTTGGTTTATTTCTTTTGTTTTTTGTTTTGTTTTTCGTCCTGTTTGAGTGTTGGCTACTGAAGCATGCACAGCACAATCACAATGTTGTTGTGTGTCTGCGTTTTGTTTTGTTTATTAAAAAGAGATTGGAGTGCAGAAAGATTTCGTTACCGAATTTTTGTCATGATTCCGCTCCTCCTGGTGGCCACTTGGGCCTACCGACGACGACCGACCATTCATCATCATTCCGGTCTGATGATTTTATTTTGATTCCGGAACGTTTGGGGATTACCAGGCCTAATGATTTTATTATAGTTTTTCATACGCCCCTCGTCGAAATTTTGATTGATGGTCCGACAACGTCGGTCCGAGGACATGTCCTGCAAGGACTTGAGCTTCCACATTTCGGTCTCATTGTCTTGACATTTAAGCGGCTTCATTATATTAAAAGCGAATTAATGTGGTCGCCCTGACGACAGGAAGACGAGGACTTTCAAATTGAAACAAAATTGCGCTTTCTTTCATCCGGCAGGCGCAGCCATGGAGGGCGAAAGAAAGAATTTTATCAAGTGCCGAGGGGCAAAGTTTTGCTCTTATTTTGAGGTTTGTTAAATTACAATTTTGTTTCTTTTGTATTTCAAGGACTAGAGGAACTTTGAACGAGGCTTGGTAGATTTTTTGAGGAATTTAGGAAAATTAGAAGAATGTTTTTTTAAGAGTAAATAAGATGGGTGTACTGAAATCATCATTGAAATATGAAATTTATGACTACAAATTGTATTCATTTGAAAAATAAATCTAGAAAATGTTGATTTAATTATGTTTTACATTAAATTTAGAAAAAGAAAAGTCTTGCAGTAATTTTAATAATTAATTACTTCGAATTTCAATCAATTTTCTCTCCAGTTTATAATTTCAAGTTAATTATAATTTAAATTTTAAACATTCCTCCGAAAGGCTTAAACCCAAAACCAAACTGTAATTGGCAAGTAAATCCCCCAGCAACGAAAAATACAAAATACAGAAATCCTTTGAACTTTATCCTTTATCTTTTTTGTTAATTGGTGTGCGGTTTTCCCCCTTCGGCCAACACCTATCACACCGAGCAAGGTCGCCCGCATATTCGCAGTCGATTCCCAACTTGTGATTTTGGGCATAAACTAAAATGCGACCAGGGTAGCCAGCCGGAACAGCCGACCCATCCTCAGAAATGCTTTCCGACCGCCCCGGATGCCCGCACATTGTTATAATTACGCGTAACTTTCGACAAGTGTCGCCTGAAAATCGCCATGCGTTCTCATTTCAAGTGCCGCTGTCCAGGCAAAGTTATCCCTTTCCCTTTTCCCTTAGAAAGTATGGGGGGGCGGTTGGGAGGAATCCCCTGGCAGCTGCGGTTTAATCTTCTTTTAAGTTGCACCCCCCGCGAGAACCGCCCCCGCCGTGTTTTCCTGTAGAAAAAAAGATGGCGACACCGTAAAGCAAAAGTTTGCCGCCACTTGTGGGTTGATAACTTAGAACAAAGCAAAGTTGTGGGAGTGGGAAAAGGGATATACTATAGCCACTGGGGGGCGTGGCAGGGTGGGCAGTCCTTTGCACAGCTTGAAAATAGTTGGAGTTTTGCGAAAAGTCATTGTTACACTGCTCTCTGAAGAGGCCGGCCAGGCCTTTCTGCTGCCGTTCTGCCCCTCTATTCCTCTGGCTTTCTAATTAGTCGTCATTGGCTTGTGATTTGTGGGCAGACTTTCGACATTTTCGAAATTGAAGAACCAGCAGAAGCATGAATGGAGGAAGCCTGCACCCAACTTTTGCCGCCACAAATCCAACTTGTAATTTTGTGCACATTTTTGATTTACCTCAGTGAGGAAATTCGATTGGTTTGCACTGGGGAAATTTTGTTTTAATAAAAATAAATATAAGGAGGTTTAAGATAGATCTTTGGAGTTTTTAAATTTGTTATAAATAAATCTTTAAACTTCTTAAAATTATTATATAATCAAATTAAAGCAAATTTACACAGAATTATGTGTGCCAGAATTTGTTTTGCAAACCTTTTAGGCAACATTTTGTAATGATTATCAATTCCTAATAGTTTATCCACTAAATATATATTTATTTTGAGAATATTTATATTCTAATTTGTTCTATCTGCAACTATATAAGCCATTTTTATAAATATGTGCTTTAAAATCAAGCATATTGATGTTGAAAACCTCTTTAACATTAACATTTAACTTTCCAAAATAAAAACAAATATTTATAATACAATTTCAACACTTTAATCTTTATTTTTATTCCCTAAAACATTAAAAATAATTCCCGTAAGTACTCCTTAGTGTATAAACACCTTTTGTTCGATAAATCTTGAACCGCACACCTGCTAGAGGAAACTACTTGGACCTGGTGGGCTTCTTCTCTCATTAGTCGAACCAATTGCCATTTGCCAGTTCATGTTTATATGGTTTATCCCGCCGGAGGCCACAGGCGTTATAGCTGGCCACAAATGATTTAAAGCAAAATGAGCTCGCCGCAATTTATGCTGACCACATTAACCATTCTCATGGCAGAGAGCAAAAGTCCGAGCAAGTATTTAATTAAATTAAGCACAAAGGAAAACACCAAAGTACGAGCTGTGCGAAGAACCCTGAGCGGCAGCCAGATGAAGTTGGCTTCTGTTTTTATGGTTTGGCCTTTAAAGCAGTCGTAAATCATTTAAGAAAACGGCCATGAGCTCCGACAGGAGGTGGCAGGAGCCGGCAGGAGGTAATGAAAGATATGTATAGAGAGATGGCCGCTAATGGCCGGCGGTTCTTCATTGTCCGAGCCGATCACGCCCGCCCGCCCCCCAACCACTCGAAGCGCATTAAAATAGACTAAAATGTTCGCCGTTTGCTGTCTTTATGGCCACTTAATGTAAAACAGTTAATTAGCCCCACACACACACACTTAAATACACGCCCACATGAAGGGGCGAAAGAATACGGGAAATGTCCTGGCTTAATGCAAAATGGCCGCCATCACTTTGTTTTTTTTCGCCATTTTCCCTTCCGATTTCTTCCGCTGACGTTCGCCATCTTCACTACAGACCAGGTACAAATGAGGGGGAAGCGGGGGAGGGGAGCGCGGATGCTGTGAAAGGCGGAAAATTACTTTTGATTAATGAAGCGCAATGAGGCGCGTGAAAAAAAAATCAAATAAAAATTATAAAAAGCTATGGAAGGAGCAGAGAGCGGAAATCAAACAGCAAATATAAATTCCCTTTGCCAAGTTATGGGTTTTATTTCGTAGAAAGGATTTTTTTAATTAAGGAATTGCATTTCATTTAGTCGAACGGAAAGGCAAATGTTTTACAGAGCTTAATGATTATGGGTTACCGAAGTAATTTCTGTATTTCTTTTTATTTTATTACAACTATTTTTAACCTAAATAAACAAATATAAAAAATCAATTTAATAGAGCATACAAAAATACAAATATTCAAATTAATTCAACTTTTAATTTCCCTTTGCGCAATTATAGTTAATTGTAAGTCTTATTTGTAATATCAAAATCCACAAAGGGAATCTTTAATGTCAGAACTAAATTTTGAAAGATAATGTTTCAATTAAAAGCAAGTTAAATATTCAAATTGCTAACAAACTTTTCAAGACAGTTGCCATACCTCTCGGCACAGTCAGGGTATTTACAAAAAGTTGTCAATCTCTTCCGTTGCCGCGCATTTCCCGCCCTACTGGACTTTGGACCTGGAGCTGAAGCTTCCTGTTTATGGCAGACAGCTACTGAGTAGCCCTGAGAGCCATTCAGAAAATCGGAAAAAGGAAAATGGACAGGAGGACGCTCGAAATTAACATATAACTGACGGCTGACATGCCATGGACATTATCGTGCCGAACACCTTCGGCTGCAGTTCATTATTATATATTAATGCTGATGCAGTGGGTTGATTGCTGCTGCCCAGCCACCTGCTCCTTGCCCCCGGGGGGAAAACTCCACAACTTTCTTCACCTGCCCGTAATTACGATGATGGTGGTCACGAGACGTGACTTAAGGACCAAACCCAAAAATGAGCCAGAGCGTATATAATTCCCAAAGTCTGGTTTCTAGCTAACTTGGCAAAAATGCAACCTGCCTGTCATAATTATTTGGCTCTGTTCGCTTTTATGACCTAGGATATGGCCATTAAACGTGGAACAGATTCTGGCCGGCAGCTTTCGGGCGAAATTCATTAGCAAGGATGATAAGGTCAGGTCATGGTCAGGCCGCTGCCAAAGTTTATATTAAGTAATAAACGTTTACCGCGACTTAATTTGCATATCCAAGGCGGGCGGACGAGAGCCGTCGAGCAGTGCCCGCCTTGGTTAAGTGCCAGCGTAATTAAATTTAATCCAATTAAATGGCTGACAAGTCCAGAGCAGCAGCTTTGCGGCCTGGCTTATTTATGGTGCTCCCATTAATATGTCCTGGCCTGGCAGGCCGGCCACTAAAGCAGCTTTATTTAATTTTTGGGCAGGAAAGTTGAAATTGTTTTAAATAAAATCTGGTTGCAGGATAAATCTGTGAGTCCTTGTGTAAATTTAAAATAGGCGCCCTCTGTTAAGGCTAATAACATAATGTTAAAAATTGTGTAAATTGTTTAAATTTCAAATTTCAAATAATTGAATATTTTAACAGATCGAAAAATTCGTTAACATTTTGTTGATATATTGGCCTGGCATATTTTAAGACTTTGCGCTGAAAAAGCGCCCGGTCACACTATTCGAAGCCGACTTGTGTAATAAAAACAAGACAAAATTTTATTAAATTCTCGTAGATGTTGTGCTTAAATAGCCATTGAAAGCACACCCAGAGTTCGTAATTCACCAGGAGACGTGAAAAGAAGCAGAGGAGAGCCAACTAATGGTGCGGTCTTAACTGGGGCGATAACCAGTGTCCAAGGGTCGCTGGCCGATCATTGCGGATCAAGGCCACAGGTCATTAAAATCGAGTCTGATTGTTGTGTCTTATTGATTGCAGAACCCCAGGAAAACGGTCTCCCTGACCAGAGTCCGTGCCACCAGCTGCTCCTCGAGGATTTGAGACTGCCTCCGCTGAAGCCACCATGCTGCCTGCCATAATTTTCCGCCAGGTGCAGCGCCCACTGCACCACGGAGCTGCCACTCTGGAGCACGTCCTCGGAGTGGGCGGCAGCAGTTTCGTGAACTGCCTGAACCGCTACGCCGCTGCCACCGGATTTATTCGCATATCGTTCCTGGATATCAAGCAACGACGGAACTGGGAGCTGGCCCGCCTTCGACTTTATGCCGACGCCAAGAAGCAGTCGCTGCACCTACGTACAGTGCAGGGACGGCACCTGCTGCAGGGCGTCATCGACCGGCAGCGAGCCGAGCTCATCGAACGCAAAAACTTTCTGGTCGACGACATCCGTGAGGCGCGGCACAAGGTGCAGGAGCGGGTGCGCGAGAAGATCGATGAGATTCGCGAGGAGCGCGAGAATATCATGACCATACCCAACATGCTGACCATCAGCAGGGCCATTCTGTCGCCCTACATCGGCTATGTAATAGTCCAGGGAGACTTTACGCTTGGAATGAGCCTGCTGGCCATCGCCGGAGTATCAGATCTGGTAAGCTCTACGAAGTACAATCAAATAGACTTGGTAAACAAAACAAAACAAGTGAACCAAGTTATTTATATAAACCAAAAGAATATCTAGTATCAAGAACTAGTGCCGAGTCCCAAAATAAATGCTCAAAGAATGAAAAATAAAACAAAATATTTAAAGAAAACAACGAAAATGAAAGGCATGAGCATTATTTTGTATGCTGATACTTTTTCTTGTTATAATATAATATTTAAATATTCTAAATTCTTTACTTTCTAGTTGGATGGGCAGATCGCCCGCCGATGGCCCTCCCAGGCGAGCAAAGCAGGCTCCTTCCTGGATCCCATGGCCGACAAACTGCTAATGGGCTCGCTGGTGATCGCCCTCTGTTACACGGATCTAATACCCATGTGGCTCACTGGCATTGTAGTCTTCCGGGATGTGTTCCTCTTAGGAGCTGGTTTTGTCATACGCTACATAAGTCTGCCACCGCCGGTAAGTCCATGACTGTCTGTCTCTTATCATCACGGTTATTATCTATGTTTTTTCCGATAGAAAACCTTTTCGCGCTACTTTGATGCCACCCATGTGACGGCTCAACTGGAGCCCACACTGCTCAGCAAGATCAACACGGGTGTGCAGCTGGCCACCATTGGCCTGAGCTTGGGAGCTCCCATTTGGAATTATTTGGGTAAGAATATTAAGCAGCCCTTCCAAGGAATCAGAGATCTTAAAACTTTGCTCTCTAATCCCACAGATCATCCCGCCTTGCATGGCCTTTGGTATCTGACTGGCCTGACCACGGCTGCCACTGCCCTCAGCTACGTCCTGAATCGGCATAATACCTTTAAGATTATCCAGAAAAAGACGTAGAACCGGGCATTTCCGTTGTATCTGAATACTATATGGGAGGGGAGTAGTCTCTCCATTTGCAATGATTAGTATGTATTGTGTTTTCTACATGAGTACCATCTAAAAACTAAATAAAACCTATTTTGTTAACAAATTATCGGCAGCGTAACACGATTATTGTATTGTTTTATCATTTTTAAATATAGATAAGAGATTATTTAAATATTTTTTGACTGTTTTTCAATATTAAATTACCGAATCAAAAATAAGACAAGGAAAATACTAAATACCCAAAATAATTTTTTGAGTTGATATTTTATAAATATTATATATAAAAAATATAGTTTAATAAAATCATATTTAAATAAATAGCTATTTATAAACAATAAAATTTATGTTTCAAGCTGAAAAATAAAATTTTAATACCATAACATTGCGCTCAACAGCACAATTTCTAAGTGAGACCGTTCGCTGACCATTTTTAGTATCTTCCATGAAAACATTTGGTCTCTTTCGCTTCCGCACGATTTTTCCCTCTTTTCCGGTCAAACTGACAGACCTGTAAGTTCCAAAAATTTTAATCTGAAAAATCCAAAACCCACAATTACCAACGAGCTATATTAATAGTGAAAAGTGAACAATATGCATTGGAAGTAAACGACAACATTCCTATTGATGGGCTAATGTGGATATTTACTTGAAAAAACGTCGCCCGAAAATGACAAACAAAACAACAAAAGCGAATATTGTGGGAAAACTAAATAACAAACGAAGAATGGATGTTATTTGAGTTTATATGGTTAAGATAGAATACATTCAGTGTTTTTGCAATGATTTTACTAACTCTGTGTTCGTTTTTCTCTCCATTTTCATGCAATCAACAAAACAACAACATAATCGACTGGAACTTTGATTGGAAAAGCAGCCGCCAAAATGAGGAAAATTATGAAGCAGGGCAAGATCGTAATCGTCCTTAGCGGACGTTACGCCGGTCGCAAGGCCATCATCGTCAAGACCTCCGACGATGGCACCCCGGAGAAGCCTTTCGGCCACGCTCTGGTTGCCGGTATCGACCGCTACCCCCGCAAGGTGACCAAGAAGATGGGCAAGAACAAGCTGAAGAAGAAGTCCAAGGTTAAGCCCTTCCTGAAGAGCCTTAACTACAACCATCTGATGCCCACCCGCTACACCGCGCACGACATCAGCTTCGAGAAACTGTCGCCCAAGGACCTTAAGGACCCCGTCAAGCGCAAGACGCACCGTTTCCAGACCCGCGTCAAGTTCGAGTCCGTCTACAAGGAGGGCAAGAACAAGTGGTTCTTCCAGAAGCTGCGTTTCTAAACTGGATTGTCTGGTGTCTGGATTGCCGTCGCTTTTTTTAAGGTTTAAATAAACAAAGAAGTAATTCTGATAAAACTGACCGAACGTGGAGAGTGTGTGTGTTCTTTCTGAAAGTTCAAGTGGGGCAATATGCCCATGGAATGCAATTTTTAGTGGACGCAGTGAATCAAGACGAGTTTCAGGAACAGTTGGAGACTTCCAGGCAATGTTAATCAACAATTGGATTTGTTATGAAGGATATTTAACCAAATATATGGAAACTGCGACTTGCCAAGGATCTTCAAAGCCTGCTGGGCCAACGAATTTTCATATTGGAGGGCTAGATTCTTGTCATGCATCCGTCTGATGATAATAATAATAATGGAAACTTGTTTAAATGAGCCTTGGGATCTGTTATAGCCACTAAGCGGGCAACCGTGCGTTTAATTAAATATCTGTTTTAAAGAATTTCCGAATGTTTCTGGAGAGCTCAAGGTTTTGCCATTGTTTTATGATTCCAAGTAAAAGAAGTCGCAGTCGTCTCATTCTTATCACAGTCACGCCTAAATACCATCCATTAAAACACATTTAATTACAGATTTGTCTTTGTTTTCTTGTTTACTAATAAATATTCGAACAGAATAATACATTTTGTTTGAATTAACTTTTCAATATTACAATTTGTGTTTGGAAAATTTTAATTTACATTTTGAATATCGCTTTGATTGACTATCTTTTTGGGAACTTTATGAGCTTAGCGTTCTGTCTGTCAGGGGCATATTCTGTTATTGTTTCATCAACTGCTACCTTGGGATAGGAAAATTAAATAAAAGAGCCCACTGCGGGGGAGTGTAAAAATAGTCAGAGTGCAGAAAAACGTGGGATAGGGCCGGCAAGAAAATCTGTGAAAAACAATAGAAAAATCTATTAATATCTTATTAAAACATTAAATAAGAAATAATAATAATAACTTAAGGATATTTTGATTTTTCATTACCTGAATAATCACACTTTGACATCATGAATGAACACACAATGGACATTTAGCCGGGATAACATATTTTGTTTGGGATTAAGCAGCGGAATTTTTCGACCTCAAACTTTGATTAAACCGATTCTTGCGGGGCATCACATTATAACGCGTGGCTTTGGGCTAGGAGAATGTCTCAAATTGGCTTAGTTGTGGGTTAATATAATTTCGATTTTGGTTTGGTATTATGCTTAGTTCGATTTGGTTTATCTTGCTGAGTTCTTGTTAGCTTTGTTGGTTGAGTTTCGGTAGTGCGAGAGTAGTGCTTAAACTTGGCTGAAATAGTTTCCATGTGGCCTGCGGAGCGGTTAAGCGATTGGTTTTTCGGATTTTTGTTTGGGGAGAGGAGAGAAAACAGAATAATTTCGTTGATTAGATCTGCACAAGGACATTTGGGTTACACGTTCAAAACGAAAAAAACTACATACTTGTGTACTGGGTGGTTTTTTTGTGTGTGTGTGTGTGTTGGGGGTGTGATCTACTGGAGCACTACTTAGTACAGATAAATAACAGAATAGTTCAAAAAAGCAGTGCTAAACATAAAGATGGGTCCCCTTTTTTATATAGATGAAGGAGGAACCAAGCAACTTGCTTCATTGCTTGATTCCTCCTTAATTTAACCCATCTTAGTAAACAAACTTATGAAAGAATTAAGAAATTAGTAGTTAGGTGTAGTCTGTGGGTGTGCTAGTTGGGTTAGGACACAGTTAGGCCATGGGAGGCAACAACACTTACAGTTCTGCTGCAGTTTTTACGGTTAAAATAATAATAATAATAATACAAAACAGAGCATGAAAAATATAATACAACAAATAGGCCTGTAACAGTGAAGTCAAGAGGGGGGACAAGCGATAGATGTTTTTGTTTTGTTTAAAAAAACTAAATAGAAAATACAGCACTCGATTGTGACAGCGGCGCGATAAAAGAACATTGAAACTACTCTAAATGCAGACGATTATTTTACCAATTCACGCGCTTGGCACTCAAGATCTTGAGTATATTCTGAACAACATCGGTACTGGAGTGGTTGCCGCCCAGATCTACGAGGAAAAGAAAGGATATATTGTATGTAAAATTTAATTAAAAGATGGGTACCCACCTGGGGTGCGAATGGCATCGTCGACAATGGTCTGGTAGACGGCCTCCTGGATGACATTGGCGTGCTCCTTGTGTCCCAGATGGTTCAGCATGTCGATACTGGCATTGATCATGGCCACAGGGTTGGCGATGTTCTTGCCGGCAATGGCGGTGCCTGTGTTGCGGGTGCCCGGCTCGAAAATGGCATACTAAACAAAGGAACCATTATTAAAAACTTGGAAACAACCAGGATGTCTTATAGACTTACATGATCGCCGTAGTTCCTGCCAGAGATGAGGCCAGCTCCTCCAATCAGGCCGCAAATAACGTTCGACACAATGGTGCCGTACAGGTTAGTCATGTTCATCACGTCGAACTGGTGGGGATTGGACACGGCCTGCATGCAGGTGTTGTCAATGATCATGTTGTTATGCTCCAGCTCGGGGTAGTCCTTGTGCACGCGGTTGGCCACCTCCAAGAAGAGGCCGTCGGACAGCTTCATGATGTTGGCCTTGTGGATGGTCGTCACCTTCTTGCGGTTGTTCTGGCGGGCGTACTCAAAGGCATAGCGGGCCACACGTTCGGCGTTCTCAACGGTGACCACCTTCATGCTCTCCACCACGCCGCGCACGGATTCATGCTCCAACATGGCGTACTCACCATCGGTGTTCTGGCGGATGAGGACAACGTCGACGTTCTGGTGACGGGCTGGAATGCCGGGGTACGACTTGCAGTGCACCACATTCACGTACAGATCCAGCTCATTGCGAATGGCCACGTTGCGCGACACCTCCGACAGGCTCTGGGATTTGGTCTCAATGTTACCCTTGAGCGCCACACCGTTCCTCTTGATCGAGGTGATGGCATACTCCAGATCATCATTGCCCTCGGTGGAGGGATCAATGTCAATCACCTCGAAGTCGATGGGGGCACCGCAGTAGCGGAAGATCTCACGCACGTAACCCATTAGCTCTGGGCCAATGCCACCGCCGGGCAGCATGGTGACTCCATGGCGACCGCCATACTGAGCCGAGGGAATGTCCGTGCCCTGTTTGCAGCGATGAGATATAGATTAACAGATTGGTATAACCTCAATTGGGCGAGATTTTCAGATGTTCTACCCACCGTCAGCTTCTTCTGCAGCGCCGATTTGGTGTGGGCCACATCCTCCGTCTTCTCCTTGGTCACTAGCAGAGGGTATCCCTGCAATTGGAACGTACAAAGGCGATCAATGATGGGATCTGGCACCCGCGCATTATGTAATTTCCATTTGTTGGCCAATTTTCCGGCCGTGAAAAACGTACACGGGTGAGGAACGGCGTCTGCGTCTGCAGCAATCTCTGGGTCAAGCGAAGGGCCATGATTGTGTTTCCTTGATTTGTGTTTTCCTACGCCGCTGCTGACAAGTGCTTTTTATCGCTTAAATCACGGCCAATTGCGCTGTATTCCACTTGGCCAAATCGGTTGCGCTTTTTCTTCTTCTTCCCGCGAGAACAACTGGTCGCTAGGGTAGTCTACCGCTTGCAAAAAATAAATATTGTACTAATACTATGTAACTTAGTGTAAATAATGAGTATATTTTATAAAAGTAAACAATAAAAACTATATTTGTAAAAATCTGAAGAGAATATTGTTTGTAAAAAACATAAAAGCCTTATTTTTTTATTTTGGAATACGTAGACAGCCCTGGTCGCATCAGCTGCTAGGCGCCGCGACTGTTACGTTAACAACCGCATTAGCTCGCTTTTTGTTTATTTAAATAACTGAACAAGAATATTTCCCAGCAGTATGACTTAAAGTTGACGCGAAGACAACGTTTCTGGGATATGGCAGCCGAATTAGCTCAGGACATGGCCTCTGGGTCCTTGGAAGTGAGCATGCAGGAGCCGGTCTCCAAATTCACTTTTCTCCATGCGCTGGTTGTAAGTACTTAAAAAATGTAATTAAAGAAAGCTAGTTATTAGATAATCGTTTACAGGCTGGAGGTGTGGCTGGTGTGGTGGTGGACATTGCCCTTTTTCCAATTGACACTGTCAAGACCCGACTACAGAGCGAGCTGGGCTTTTGGCGGTCGGGCGGCTTCCGTGGCGTCTACAAAGGATTGGCCCCAGCGGCTGCCGGCAGTGCTCCGACGGCGGCTCTCTTCTTCTGCGCCTATGAGTGCGGCAAGCACTTTCTCAGCTCGGTAACCCATACCAAAGATTCTCCCTATATACACATGGCAGCTGCCTCGGCAGCCGAAGTGGTAAGTTTTACGAGGAAACCCAAAGTCCGCTTAGATTTAACGACTTAACGTCTTTCCTAGTTGGCCTGCCTGATTCGTGTGCCCGTGGAAATAGCCAAGCAGCGCTCCCAAACCTTATCGGGTCACAAACAGCAACTGTCCGGCCTTCAAATTCTGCTCCGTGCTTACCGCACTGAGGGTTTAAGGCGCGGTTTGTACCGCGGCTTTGGCTCAACCATTATGAGAGAGATACCCTTCAGTCTGATACAGTTTCCGCTGTGGGAGTACTTTAAGCTTCAGTGGACGCCCATGACGGGCTATGAATCTACGCCGATTTCGGTGGCTTTGTGTGGCGCCGTTGCCGGTGGCATTTCAGCGGGTTTAACCACACCCCTGGACGTGGTCAAGACCCGAATCATGCTCGCTGAGAGGGAGAGTCTGAATCGACGACGCAATGCTTATAGCATCCTCCGTGGCATTTATGTGGAGCGAGGATTTAGCGGGTAAATATTTTATTTGTCCCCAAAGCTGCCTTGTCTTTGTTTACATTTTATATGTAACGATTATATATATATATGTATTTTTATGCTATTTTTCAGTCTGTTTGCTGGTTTTGTTCCCCGAGTGATGTGGATCACGCTGGGAGGTGCCTTCTTCTTTGGCTTTTACGACCTGACGACGCGACTCCTGGGCGCCGCCAATACTGATCACTGATTGTATAAATAGGGCTATTTTTGTTATACATGTAGTAGAGGCACTTGGGCAGTTTGTAGTAATGGCCAAACCGATGACAACCACCAACGTGGACAATAAATATGGTGAATGGAAGAAAGTCTTACGAGTAATGTGTCTTTTTTTTGGCTAGGCTGTATTCGGCTGTGGATTATGAGGAATTATCATCTGGTCTAGCATATTCATCAACTCACTCACCTCGTCGATGTGCAGGCGACCCACAAGCAGGCTGGCTGCCATGTGGTCATCTCCCCACTCATCCCCACAGGCCATTGGCACATCCGAATCCTCTTCGTCCACGTTGATATAGCCGTTTCGCGGAGCCTTCCTGCAGCCCAGGCAGTTACAGGAAAAGCGGCAGCGGGTACGAGACATGACATAGACCTGCGGACACCCAAATACATAAATTAAGCGCATGCAAATGCACTTGAATAAACAAACAAGGCGATAAGAAAAGTAACGTACCAGAGCTGCTAGAAAGAAAATGCCAACGAGCACGGCAATGGGCAGCCAGATGTACTGGGCGTCATCCGGATGCAGGATGTCGGCGTTTGGAACAATCGTGGTGGTCTCCGACTCAAAAAACATTGATGTTTTCAGAAAATTAAAGCTTATTTCCCAAAAACTTTCAAGTTCCAAAGAAAGGTTTTGCGCTCTATTAGTGGTGGCCTACGTTCTCCAACGTCGTTTGAAGTGGCTTATCGACAGCAACATGATTGCAAAGTCTGGCAACAACGTGAAGCAATGTCCTTGCATTTGTTTTTAATTTTTCCCGCAATGCCTTAAGTCATATTCAAGTATAGTTTTCTATTTGTTTAAAGTAATTTTATCACATTTATTTAATTTATTCATAAGCTAGATATATCGATAAGCCGATATTATTGCAAAAAAAAAATTAAATCGCTGGTCTTACATCTCTAGTTTTCTGTTTTCCGTTTTTTATGCGGGGATTTTTGACTATAAACAAAACAAATAAGGGGAAATTTAAAGTTAAATATATTGAGGATAACCACCGATGGATCCGCTACTGCTGAATAGAGACAAACCTGAAATGTCCAGCGTATCGGTTGAGAGTCCTGTGAAACAGGTGTCGCCGGAAGTCTGGCTTCCTGGCTCTGTTTCCATCTTTGGGCTTCAAAACATCTGCCGACTGTGCCTGGAGGAGCCCCATCCCAGGCAAATGATGGACATGACTGCCATCTACGACCATGAGGCGGAGTTAAGCTATTACGATTGCTACAAAATCTGCACCCAGGAAGATCTGCGCCAGACGTCCAGCCAGGAGCCCAAAAGCTTGTGCAGCCGTTGCGCCGTAGAGCTGCGGTGGGCTTATGACTTCCATAAGAAGGTGGCCACCGCTAATCAACAGTTGCGGTTCATTTTCGAGTTCATAAAACCCGTCGAAGGCATGACAGAACAAGGACTAGAAACAGAACCAAAGCCTGGTGAGGTGGAAGAAGAAGACATGTGTGAAATGAATGAAGTGTACTTCCTGGAGGATACCGAGGAGGAGCATGAGCAGGAGCAGGTTCATGAGGAGTCACAACCTGAGCAGGCTAACGAGGACTTTGCCGGCATGAAGGAGATAGTAGCTCCAAGCCAGCGCCACAAGGGTAAATTCAACTGCCACATCTGTCAAAAGGAGTTCCTGAATCATTCCCGCATGGTCAAACACCAGGCGATTCACCTGACCGACCGCCCCAAGTTTCAGTGCCACTGCTGCGACAGGTCCTACCTCACCAGGCGGGCTCTCAAGGTGCACGCTGACGCCAAGCACATGCAGTCTGGAATCTCTTGTGACATCTGCGGCAAGGTCTTCTCGATAGCCAAAGCTTTGGAGATCCATAAAAGATATCACACCAAAAACTTTCCCTTTGCCTGCGATCTCTGCGAACGGAAATTCGCTCAGCGCTCGCACCTGAAGCTCCATCGGCAGGTGAAGCACACCGGATTTCGGTTCATTTGCGAGTTTCGTGACTGCCTGAAGTCGTTTACCTCGTCTACGTCCTTGAGGAATCACGAATGCACGCATACGGCGATGCCATTCGAGTGTTCCGACTGCCAGCAAAGTTTCCCAGCTCGCAACAAGTAGGTTTTGGCTTGGATTTAAGAAACGAGAGCGTTGACTAATTCGAAATTATATTTCAGGCTGCGAGTCCATCTGGAACGGAAGCACAAAAAGCAAGTGGATGTGGAGGAGCTGGAGGGAATGCGCAAGTTTCACACTACTCGCTCCAAACTTGTTCTGGCGAAAATTAATGAAGAGGAATGCTAGTAAGGAGGCTTCAAGTTTGTCTAATTAAAAGTAATTCGTTTTTTTGAGTTAAAGTAAGTTTAAGCTTATAAAAACTTAAAGGAGATTTCCTGGGTTGAGAACTGAATGAATAAGTTGAGATATTACAAGAAATAATATCAAAGTACAAATTTAATTGAAGAATTTAAATCTATGTTATGAATGAATATAAAAATGGATGTAAACGATAAGGATAAAGTGCTTGTGCCAATTGTGTTCATTAAAGAAGTAAATAAGTTTATTTGCGAAGAAGAATAAAGAGTTTAAGAGTTGTTTAAATATAAATCCATCTCCCCCTTTACAAAACCCCATAACTTGCCTTACAAATATCACATTCAATTTATTTCACGTTTTCCTTTGGTTATCTTACACAGGTTAAGGTTAGACAGATATATAGATATTCGATATCATAGACAAAATAAATGCTGCTAAATCTGATCTGGTATACAAGTTCCATCCATCTCCAACCACCTTCAGTTCCCCAGGGTAAGAGCCAAAGGCATAGACTTGGCTGTAGAATCATCCGGATGCTGAGAGGAGGCAGTGGCCGTGCCCGTAGTGGTGGTGGCCACATTGGTGTTGCCTGCTTCGGTCCGCTTCCTGGAGGTAATCTTCTTCCAGCCTCGTAAAAATATCTGATTTCGATACTTCGGTGTGGTAAATGTGTACAGCAGCGGATTAACGGCCGAGTTGAGGGGCAGAACGAAGACCACCAGCCAGGCGTAGATGTCATCCGAGATATTGTAGTTAAAGAACACCCAGATTTTCATCACAATGATGGGCACCCAGCACAGGAAATCGGTCAGCACAATAAAGAAGAATCGAACCGCAAACTCGCAATCCAAGAGAGTGAGCGGTGTGGCACTGCGCGTCCGCCAGATGGAGATCAACAGAGCCGTGTACAACAGAGCGATCATCAGCAGCAGCAAAAGATTGACGCCCAGAAAGACAAATGCAGAATACAGCCAACCCATGGGATAGGCCTCGTGGATGTGGAGAGGAAAACAAGTGCCCGAGTATGAACCGTAATAGGGCAGAGTGCTGGAACGCCAGAGGAATACCGGCACCACAGCCAAACCCACTCCCGTCATCCAGATGCACAGCATGGCACACCACATCACCCGGCTGCCAATGCTGCGATGGCCCCGAAAAGGATCCGCAATCAGCAGGAAACGCTCCAGCGACATAAATGCCAGGATCAGCATGGATACCTCCGAGGAACTCACTGCCAGGGTGCCGATGAGGGTGCACTGCCAAGAGGTGATCCAGTCCAGCAGAACTCTGGAAGGTAAAAATCAATAAAAGAAAACTTTAAACTCTTTAATTTCTTACTTGTAATACTCATTCCGGTAGCGATAGTCCTGCACACCAATAGTGACCAGGTAGAAACCCATCAACATATCAGCCAAGGCCAAATTCCTTATGACCATCGTCACGGCCATGTTCTCGTCCCGGTATATAAAGCGACCCCAAAGCACTAAAACATTGCCAGCTATGGTCAACGTGGCCATCACCCAGGCGGAGTATCTCAGTACAGGTTTGCTCAGCAGATCCTGAAAGGAGCTAACCCCATCGGTGGATGGCTTGCACATTCTTATACGCGGTGACATGGAACAGTAGAAGAACCGATCGTAGATGATGTAGGTCAGGTTTCTCATGGAATTAATGACCGCAAAGTCTATGTGATCGTAGCGAATGCCCGTGAGATTCAGAAACGAGATGTTCAGTGGCTCCATTAGGTTTCGGTGGATGTGGAGGGGCATCTGGGCCAGAGAACTGAATGAAAAGAAAGATAATGTGTGTAAAATTAAATAGAATTTTAATGGGAGTTAAGAAAGGGAGTTAAAGGAAGTAAAGGAAATAAGTCTTAAATATCAAAAAATCCATAAACATTTTGATAAAAAATATCTGCTTAATAAAATCATCCTTTAAAATTATATTTCAAACTAAATATGTCTTTTGGGTCAAATAAAATTCACTTATTTCGTAAATAAACTCAATTTTTGTATGGTTTCTATACTCACAGTGCCTCCAGCCGAGTGTTGTGCAGAAATGTCTCGCCAGATAACTCCTTAATGGGATTACCGACAAGGCGGCTGTAAAACGAAATGCACGTCTAGGAATTAGATATATATAAGGTTACTCATACGCCGCATAAGCCGCGCATAATAATGGCCAGCAGATAAGACACGTTGCCGCTTTAAAGAACAATAATAATGTTTCTACTTGGGGCGACTTTAAGGCTAAAGACACAACAAGTTGGCCAAAAGTCACATAATAAAATCCCGCTGCGGAGGAGCATAATAACGAAAATTCTTATTTAATAGCTGGCTGAAGTATAAATCAGTGCACAAACATTGTCTATCAAATGTGTGTGGGGATGTGGATGGTAGATATAGAAATGCAACTGGGGCTAAATGTGTTGTTGGCAGGAAAGGGCGCATCATTCATGGCAGACATAGCAGACAGGATGTGGAACAGTGGGGCAAGGATATCATGAAAATATTACTATTATAAGGCAATAAAATGTATAATCTTTTATTGGCCTAATTCTGAAATTTTAATAAACTAAATTGTTTTATAAATTCTCTAAAAATATTAAATAATTCCAAAAGTAAACAGGACTTTTTTTTCTGTGTCTATCAACAGTTTAGTATGAAGTTATTCTCGTTTATTATTATGTTTATATCTTTTTGGGATAATAACACGTATATTTTCTATAGAGGGGGTTTCCCTAGCTTCGATTCCACCGTGTCACGTCCCTGGGAAGTGCAGCAGCTGATGTATAAACTGCTGGCTGCTGCTGCTGCTGCTGTGGATACATGGAACTGAATCCGATGGCGATGGTGATGGCTACGTCGGAGCTGACGTTGAGCTCTTGCTTAGGGCTCCATTGCTTGCACTTGTCTGGTCAATCAATGCCGCCAATGCCCAAGCGCCAACTGTTAACAGTTTGTTTTTATGGATTGTCGCACAAAGACAATGGCCACGCCCCCTTACTCTTAGACCACAACCTCTTCCCCACCCACAATTCCACTCTAACTTTGAGGTTCCACAGATTGCTGGTAATTGCAGAGCCCATTTTTCGTGGTAAGAGTATTCCGTAAACTAAATATTTAACTTGGCCACAAATTGAGCCGTCGAAAAATGGGTACATCGTTCGTATAATTTTTATTATGCAAATTTCTAATTAATTATTGAGGGACAGGCCTCTCGGATCTGACTCTGGTCATTATTTTTGCCGAAGCCCAGCACTTAATAACTTCATAAATATCCCTGGGAAGCCAGACATATTAACATATTTCCCGGGACAGGCAACAAGTTGCTGTCCCTTCTGATGGCTATGGTGGTGGTGGTGGTCAGCATCCAAATAAGCCCCTGATAATGCCCCTTTGCCATGGGCGAGCACATCCAGCACCCACCGCACACACACGTGGTTCCTCGTCGCGCTGTGGGCACGCAGGCTGGGATTGTACATAACTGCGTCAGAATCGAAAAAGGGAAGCGGGGGCGGTCAATGCGCATTTAAGGATACGGTAAATAAATTCCTGTAGTTGTTGTAGTTTGCGGTACGTGCAAGGTGCAAAAAATAATGACAGGGAAATATTACAAATGATGGCAGGAGGAGTCTAACTTTTAGCTAAATACTCTTTGTCTTATTACATTTTGTAAAATAATAATTATTAAATTGTATTGTAAACTAATTGGGTTTTTATTATATTAAATATTCAGCAGAAAGATAACTAAATAACAATATTTATTGAATTAAAATATTATAAAAGCTTTAACCCAACCCAAACCCTTTAAGCATCTCCTCCTTCTCATAAAAACATCTTCCTTAATATCAAAATAAAATTCCCCTCTTATTCCTTTGGCCATTATCATAATTAATTCCCATATTAGCCACCTGTTGTTGGCCTATTCAAAGTACCCCGTTCAAACGACAAGTGCATAATATTAACCAAATGAAACCATTTACAGGCTTCCTTGCAAATGGCACGTTTCAATTGTGAATTCTTTCGGGGCAATGTGCTTGCCAGGATTTAGCTCCGCTGTCCCTTTTCTGTGTGGCTGCGTGGGTGGAGGACTGATGTTGACCATAATTAACGTCACAGCAACGTCCCCGTATCTCTGCAATCCGGAATGACCTGTCAGTGGCTCAGTGGCTCACTGGATGACAGGAGGAATCAAATTAGTGCAGCGATTTCTCAAATATTTCGCTTTGGGTTGTTTTATGTCCGAAAAACCGAAAAACCTCGGGGGGATAACGAAAAAACAAAACAAATCAGCAGAAATTGCTGAAGGAAGGCAGATACATGAGCAGCATTTAGATGCGTATCTGATAGCTACAAAAGTAACACCGAAGGAATTTCTCTGCAGTTCCTTTGGGATGATGCACAAAAAGAAAAAGTGTTTTGAAGGCTTTTAAAATTATTAAACTTTATAAAATGTGTTATTTTCTAAAGAGAAACCTTAAAAATATACAAATATTTGGCTTTAACTTTTAATAATGAAGTTTTTAAACAAATAAAATTCATATTCAAGAAACTAACTTCATTTTCTAGGGAAATAATTAAGAGTTTGTACAAATAGTTACTAAATTTAATCATTTTTAAGAATTTGTAAGTCTCTGCTCCTTGATTTCTCTGTGTGTGGCCATAAAAGACTTACACTCAATGGCTGGTATGCTGAGAAATTCCTTGCACGCCAGCAAAGGGCAAATTATTTGCATGGTTCTGGGGAATGGGGAAGGTTACTGGGTGGCCTGGGTGGTGGCTATATGTATGGTAGAGGTGTCATCAACAGGCAAAAGATGAGTATATATATGGAAGGGGGATCGAGCATCTAATGAAGCAATGACTATTGGGGAATACCGCCCCGAGTCGATTTCAATAAACTCCTTCATTATTTGGCCAAAACAACTTGGCCCCCAGAGTTGGTTACATTCACTGGTTACTGGCCAAGGCTTTGGCGAAATTGTTTTCACATAAAATACAAATTTATTTGCATTTTTATTTGGCCATAATAATGTTTGTTTATTTGTTGCTCCGTGGCCACAAGTCAAACCCATTCAATGCCGCCGTCCCAAAAGAAACAGAGTCCAGAGTTCCTTTCTCTCCGCCACCCAATCCGGTCAAGCGGCAGTGTGGTGTGCCTGTTATCATCCTTGATATGCTGATGTATCCAGCTACCAGCAGAGGCTGGGGTAAAAATTTATTAAGGCCACAGCTTGATGCGCTAGTAGACGATGGATGTGAAGATGGCAGAGACATTTATTGAATATGCCATTGATATATGGTTATGAAAGTCAGAAGGCAACATCAAATTCCTATTTCCAGCCAAGCGGCGCTTAAAGAAAAACTTAAAGGCACTCCAGTCTTATCGAGCATACGCCATGTTGTCTGAAGTTGAGGCACATCAAAAGTTCTTCCTCAAAGCGTTAAACAATTTGTTGGGCTTTTACGACTGCCGTTTATAGATTGTTTTTAGAGTTATAATATTAATAATAATAAACTAAAGCCATAAAGGTTAGATTGGTTAAACTTTTTATGTTGCCGGGCGTCGTGTTTGGTGGTACGAAGTTCATAAAAATATTTGCATTCCATAGAAATTAAATACAGATCAAAAGAGCATATTCTCCCCACTGACATTTGGAATTATTATTTATCTGTCTGCGGGCACAAAAGTTTTCAACTTGAATTTTCCATCCCGTATACGTAATTGCGCATTAATGAACTGAAATTAATATCATTGAATATGATTTTGAGTCACAAAGGGCTTTTGGCTAGTTGGAATCCTTTGCCAAATTAGGATTTAGTGTCGGAGGAGGGGGTTCGGGACATTCCTGCGGCTTTGTGTTGATTCTTTGACCAGGACTCGAGTTCATTTACTTTGTGTCCTGGCATTATTCGTATTATTATGCTAATTAGCTGTGTGTCCCCGCCATAATTCATGCTTAGTGTCGGTGTTAAGTTTGCACTCTTTCCCACCGAAACTCTGGCATAGAATTCTTATTCTAATTCTAAAGGCTATCCCCCTTTTTATACTCACATATCTCGCATGTTGGTTAAATTTGCAAAGGCTCGACCATGGATATGGGTGATGAGGTTATGCTGCAGATCTCTGAAAGATAAAATATATTTTTCAGTCAGTCTGTGTTTGGGTTTCTAGTACTTTTTGAAGCTTTAGAAATATTTAAAAAAATCTAAATAAATTGTAAAGTATAATATTTTCTTGTTTAGCAAATTTTAACAAATATTCAAAGCCTAATCAAGTGATATGCTCATCATTATTATTATTATTATTCAAAATTTACGTAGATATATTTAGGTATCCTGTGATTCCCCTTAAACTTCCCATATGTTCTGCCTTTCAAATTACCAAATAAATTGCCAACACAAATATTGCTACACAATTTATCCCATCAAAGCCTCATCGCTTCATTCTTTTTTCTCTCTAAAGGTTAACACATTTATTTACGTTGGGGCAATTTGGGTAACTGATTTATTTTCTGTTAGCAGCCAGGCGACACGGACACCCCAGACGACCCATTGACTTATATTGTCAGCTATTGATGCATAAATTAATGATTATGTATGCCACCAACCGTGCCAGTCCTAGCATTTAGAAGGGCAAAGAAGCTGGCGACTTGTGATAAATGCTTTCAAATTGTTTTACGTGTCAGTTTTTTGGGTATTGACTTTAAAAATCAAGTTTAGTATGTGAAATAATCTTTAAAATTAATGCCAAGCTTAAATTTTATCATAAATTCAAAGTAACATATTTTAAAAATTATTTTAAAATGTAAAATAAGAGTATTTCATTGTTCGAAGTTCGGTTTTTCGTTTCTTCAGCATATGTTGCTTTGTGTAAACAATAAAATGTGCCAATTTATGTTTATTGTAGCATAAATTTAGTTGTTTTTTAGGTTTTGTTAGAACAAAGGTGTCGAATGTATCGAATATCCCACTTGCTGTCATGTCAACAGTGCGTATACGCAATGCCACCATCTCTTTCTCATACTCATCAGCTCTTCCTTTTTTCACTGTCTCAGCATCAATGTTACCCACATAAATCTCTCAAAATAAACAAGTAAAAAAACAACAACAACAACAAATCCAGTGAAAACGAAAGCAAAATGCAACGAAGAGTAAAAATTACGCATACGCCCCATAAAATCTAAGTACAACATATTTCAATAGATTTTTCGACACTTTTTCTGGCTTTTCTCGTACATTTTTTGTTTTTTTTGCAACTTTGAGTAGGGAAAAGTTAGTTGATTGTTTTACTTACAGCAAATGTAAATTATCCAATTGGGAAAAAGTTTCCTCGCCAATGTATTCGATTCGATTGAAATCCAAATAACTGTAAAAGTAAAGAGATATTTATGCAGGCCAGACCAAGGAATAAACTGTTTAAGCCTACAGTTTGGCTTATATATTTCTGGGGTTTTTAGGCTAAGGTTGGTCTTAGGTTTCCTTAGGTTGTTGCTTGAGAAAAGGATTAGGAAAATATGTACTTTAAGGCTTCAATTCAATTTGTCACTAGAAAACTTTAATAGTTTAATAAAAAACATTTTTGTAGAGCAAAATCGTAGGTAATATCTTAGAAGAAGCTCAATCAAAAGCACACTTTAAACCCTCAGTAAGTGCAACACAACATTGTGCCAGTTCTTAGTGCTTCCAGCTTAGGGCACATCGTTGGGTGGACCGAGTAACCCAATGAGCGGGTGCCAGAGACACAGAGAAAGCGCGCATTTCACGCTTGAATACATCAGCAAAACGTCCACAGACTCTCGAATCCCTTTCGCTTTTTTTTTTTAATCTAACAAATAGAACATAAGCTCGAACCCCAATTCCATTTACTCACACTTCGTACAGCGACGAGATTTTCGGCAGCTGCACATTCCGCAGGGTGAGACGATTCCCGCTGAGCACCAGCCACTCCAGCCGATGGACGGAGCGCAGCTGATCCATGGGCAAATATTGCAGGTGATTGTTCCTCAGGAACAGCCATTGGAGGCTGGGCAGGCCCATGAAGATGCCATTTGGCAAATGACTGATGTTGTTGTGGCTTATTTCCAGTCGCTCCAGCTGGCCAAGGCCATTGAAGCTGCCCAGCGGCACACGTGATATGTTATTGTACTTCAGCGTCCTGCAGGAGGGGTTAAAAAACAAAATAAATAATCCAAAAAAATCTAAAAAAATCATAAATAATTGTATAATGTTACTAACAGTTTTTGTAGTCGCGTAAAATTGGCAAAAACATTATCGCGAAGTGTCAAATTGTTACGGATAATGATCAGATAGGTCACCTCCGAGGTAATGCGGGGCCAGCGACGCAGCTTGGCATAGCGACCACAATAGAGAATGGTTCTTTGGCGACACTGGCAGAGGCGAGGATATGTGACGATATCTAGGGGGATTTCAAGGAATATATAATATATATTTATTTTATTTTTTTTAGCACTCACCACAAGTTTGATTCTGATTCCTTGAAGGTGATGATAAATCCAGGCTACTCACATTCCCACCCGCCGCAATTGCTCGCTGGCTCAACTGCTGCTGCTGCTGCTGCTGCTGTTGCTTCTTCTCAATCGCATTACGGACTATCTTGTCGGCAATCTCCTTGCTGCCATAGAGCAGACCACACTCCACCGGATGCTCGTCGCTGCTGTCGGCGCAATCCGGCCGACTGTCGCACATCTGGCGCTGTGGAACGCACAGCGTGCCATTGTCGCAGGCAAAGCTGCCCGTGGGGCAGGGTCCTAAAAATAATCAGCAACAAAACAATACAAATCTTAGAAAAAAAAGATACAAAATTAATCAATCTTAAAAGAGGATTAAATTGGCTTCAGTTTTAGTTCAGTTATTTTATAACCAATCTAGTAAAAAGTACAGCCTCTTGGCTTTATATATTTTTATGAAATTTTCCTTTAAAAAATATCTTCAAGTGCATTTTTGTTTTCATTTATTTAAGTCCTTGATCACTCTAAACAAACTTTTTGACTTCATAGGGGCCACACGACGTATGAGTTATTATTCTAATCTCTGTCAGACAAACTTTAAACTCGAGATGACAACTTAATTTGTTCGCTTGCTCCTTTGCTTTACTCTCACTCCACAAAAGATTTCGGTTTATTGTTTGCTTCTGATTTTTTTTTCTTCTTTCTGTCATGACAATTAAACTTAATGTCCAAAAACTTGGTCCTTTATTTTTGAGATTTTCAGCTTTGTTAACAATATGTTTTTCTGGCATTACAAACAAGTGCCATGAATCGAAATGATAGCTTGAAACCAATTAGTAATATTTGTCTTAGGAATTTCTTACATATTTCTTATTTGTAGGTTTTAATTTTGGGCAGAATATATTTTCAGCCTGAGTGCCTACCACTTTCTTTTTTGTCGTAAAAAAATTATGAGAGTTTTGTTTTTGCATTTTATCATTTTTATGATTTGTTTGGGTGCTGCGATTTCTTTCAACGAAATTAGAAGATGATGGAAAATAATTCATTAGACAAATGAGGCCGAAATGGAGCACCTTGAAAAGCTTTTAATCAAGATTGCCAGGATTACGTCAGAAAATTTGATTTTTATTATTGTTTATAGCTTTTGTTTAAGAGGATTAATGAAGATTTATTATATAAAAATTGTGTTCAATTCTTCTAAAAGGAAATGCTTTTCTTTACTTCAATTGAATTGGCTTTTAAAAGTATTTAGGCTTAAATTTCCAAGTTAAATATTTTTTAAATTCAAAGTTTATTTATTAGGCTTTTCTGTCTCCTCAAGAGCACTTAAAGTTTACTTTAATTTGTAAGGAAAAATAAAACAAAGCCGAAAATGTCAAGTGTCAACACTTCCTGCGGAAATATTTGTGCATTTCCCTCGCCTAAGCACCCCAAAGCCATATGATAAAACTGCACACATAATATATACATATATATATTTCTTCATCTCTTTTCCCATTTGTATAAATATCAAACTTCGTTAGAAAGGACATACTATACACACATAAAGGCACATTGTGCATTAAGCAGGACTTTCAATTTCATTGTGTCTCTGACAGGGACACACATAAACACAAATCTTGGCAATTCTATGCCAAAGTAAAGGAGTCCCTTTTCTCTGCCCGATTTAAAGCTAAGCCTTACAAATGCTCTCCCTGGCGGATAAATAATTTCCCAGCTCCGCTTGGACGGATGCATATACTCGGAAAATGGCATAAATCAAACATGTTTTGCCTATTTCTGTTCGTATGGCAAATCAATACGCAAATTGGCATAAAAAATATCCAATATTAAGGCAGCGCAAATTTCTTGATATTGATACTCGTAAAACAAGATAAAAGCTTCGAACAAGGAACCAAAAAAAGAAAAACAGCCAGGACCAGGACCAGGACGTACTTATATATGGATGTGCGAAAATTGTTTTGTGTCCTCTCCTCCGCAGGACAAAGTTTGCGCCGTACTCGTATTTATATTTTTTATGGTCAGCCATTTGTTGTTTTTGCGCCGTCCCCGCACTTTTTATCGTATTAAACAACAAATTACTTTCAAATACTTTTGAGTATAAAATTTATGGGCATTTTGCAGTATGAAATTTGATTTTGGTTTTGGTTTTGGCATGCGGAACGCCTTTCTGAGATGTTCCCTTGGTTGATGGATGGAAAAATCATATTGCAAAGAGATGAGATTTAAAATAAAATAAAATGTTTTGATATCTTTAAATTGATGTTTAAGATGAGTAGTATTTTTATAAGGAAAACAATAAAATTTCTGTTTATTTACTATAAAGAATTTTTATAAAAAATCTGCATGTTACTGAAGCTCAACCTTAGAGAATGTTTGAAGCTTTCGGATGGCAGAAAATAAGGTTATAACTTTGATCATTTGTAATATTTTAGCGTAAAAAATCTATTTAAAAATTAAATATGTGTTGTAATAAAAAGAGATATTACAGATATTTAAAAATTTAATATATTTAGCGGCATATTTTTATATATTTACCTCTCAATAATCATCTTAAAGCACATTTTAAATATTTTTTTCCCCCAGTTTTATGTTTTTAATGTTAATTTTATCTACCGATCACTCACCCAAACTCAAGTAGAATATGATTCCGGCCAGCAGGAGGACGACTGTCATCAGGCAGACGCCCACGGCGATGCTTCTCCCATAGACCATTGCGATTTATCGGTTTGGACTCGGCTCGCTCTGGGTTTCGCTTTGTTTTCGTAGCTTGTAGCTTATCTAATTACTTGGCCAGCAAGCAGCGTGGCTGCACTGGCTCCTTGACCGAGTTCATCATTAGCACCGCTCAATTCCCACTCCGGCCACGCCCCTCACTCACTGCAACACCAACGCCTTGCTGACTCATTGAGTTTTTATATTGTTATTATTATTATTTCTTATATCGTTTTGTGTTGTTGGTGCAGCTTTTTCGTTAATTTCTTGTCACTTCATTTGGCTAATGTTCGCAGCTTGTTGAGAAGAGTTTTAAGTGCCAGGATTACACAGCAGATGGAGCGGAAGAAGACACCAATGGGAGGGAGAGGGGGGGATTGTTCAAAATTAATATTTTCTATGGCAAAGTGCTTTCCACTGGCGGGGTTTCGATTTCAGCGTGCAAAAAAAGCGTATTTGATGTGCATAAAAAAAAGGGAGAATGAAAGGCCATTTTGATGGACAAGCTAAAGTTTCGCGCGCGCGAGATTAAAGTGGCATTTTATTGACAATTATTTGGAGAGTTCCTAGGAGATATATATTGATTTTATTCCGAAAAAAAAATGGGAATGATTAAAGACTGTCGTTGAAAATTAAAGCTAACGGGGATTCCATGTCATTGTGATTGTTGTGGCTGCTCAAAAATAAATTTGTTAAGAAATTAAAGTCCTCACATTCAACGAATTTCTAAAGAATTACTAAATTCTACATTTCTTAAGAGTAACAAACACCAAATAAATAAATTAAATAATTCCAATTCATCAGAAAACAAATCCTGCAATATAAAGTGAGAGAAAGCCATAAACTTGTGCCAAATATTTATTTCCCCCGTCGTGTGGAATCGAATTAAGTGAATAATTTGCGATGTGAGTCAACGCCGACGAAAATCATTGGTTTCCATGTCATATGGTTTTACTTTTAAGTAGCCACTTTTATTTCCTAATTTATGCAAGAGACATTAAGGCCCAAACTCAGGGTTATTAAGTTTGCCAAATGTACTACGAAATGGTAGTGCAATATGTGACCGGCACATTTGTTGGCCCCTTTTTTCCCTTTTGAGACATTTTATCCTTGGCTGATTAAATTTCGCTTAATTGAATCGGAGATGGGGGAGATTGGGGGGATGCTGGGCCCAAGGTCAGCCGGAGACAAATCATAATTTCCGCAAAAGGTCACAAGTGTGATCCTGGGACACTCTCATTATCGCAATCATCGCAATTGAACATCATTTGGTGTGGAAAAGTGCCATAAAAGGGAAGCAAATTTGTTCCTTTTTTTTGCTGCCGGGCCACTTAATGCTCCCTCGACCACTTTGTAGATTGTGTCAATGCGATAGGTCGCCCCAAAAAACAGACCTTTCTCCGGCCGGTTTAGTTTGGGACACTTTCACCGCCCTTTTAAGTAGGCAACACACTTTTGAAAATCGAAAGTAGCGCGCGTTTTGTTTGGAATTGGTTTTCTTTTGACAATTCGTTTTCTGGGAAAATACGTAGAACTTAGCACGTCCGAGCACAGCGGCCAACTGAAGCTGGTGACAGCATTTGTTGCTGATTTTGTTTTTCTCCGCAAAGGAAAAGCTGGCAGCGGAAAAGCGGCAGCAGAGCAACTTCGGCTTTTCGTCCCTTCGGCTGACCGCCGTGGAGCAGTGCGTTGAGCTGCTGTGGTTTTTCCATCCGGACACAGTCGCAAGGGTCCCGGGTTCGAGTCCCAGCGCTGGCAAGGGAATTAGTTTTCTATATTTATTTATTTATTTATGTATTTTCAGTCGAAAAAAAAAGAATTTTCCTATGAAAAATAGTTTTAGAAGTTTTATTATTTATAAAATATCTAAAAAAAATACATAGAGCAACCACAAAATTAAATTAAATTGTTGTTAAGATGCAAATTTATGAAGGAAATAGAGAAAACTGCCCAATTTCAAAGGAATTTAAAACCCACATTGATTTCAGTCAAAGAAATCTGCTAAACCGAAGTTAGTATATGAAATATTTTATTTATTTATATATTATTTAATATTATTTATTATTGACGATATTTTGATCACTAACCGATGCTATTTTTATTTTATTATATTAATATATATCCGTTTATTATATTTGTCAGGTCTATAGCGACTATTTGGGAGTTAATTTTATTTGCATTCATTATATTAAAATGTAATGTAAGGAATTTTAAAAAGAAAATTAATAGAAATAGAATAGAAATAGTAATTTTAAGAATTCATTAAATTAATTTCAAATTTGGTAAAATTTCCGTCAAATTCGACAAGGTTGCCACTCTCTGCCAATTTGAATTCTAATGAAAATACTGAAAAAAAACCGCTACTGTAATCGATGTTCGATGCATCGATGATTTTAGGGCACGAAATCCCAATCGGTAGCTGGGAACAGATTTTGTATGCAAGTGGGAACGGGCATGAATTCCCAATCGGTAACTGGGAACAGATTTTGTATGCAAGTGGGAACGGGCATGAATTCCCAATCGGTAACTGGGAACAGATTTTGTATGCAAGTGGGAACGGGCACGAATTCCCAATCGGTAACTGGGAACAGATTTTGTATGCAAGTGGGAACGGGCATGAATTCCCAATCGGTAACTGGGAACAGATTTTGTATGCAAGTGGGAACGGGCATGAATTCCCAATCGGTAATTTGCCGATGCTGAAAACATCGATACATCGAATATCGATATCGAAAAACATCGCCAAAAACATCGATGTTCGATGATTTTGGCCAAAAAATAGACTGAAATAAAAAAAACTGCTTGCAAATTCTGATTACCTTTCCCACGCCGGCACTTTTCCATTTTCCGGATCATGGCGCCCCCGGCGGCGCGTGCTCGCTACATAGCCAACAAGGCGGACAACCAGATTCTGTCGAAGAAACCGCCCAAGCGACCGGGCCTCAATGGCAGCAACAAAGACCCGGCACCAGCCGGCAAGAAGGAAAAGAAGCAAAAGGACTCCAAGAAGCGGTAGGAAAAGTATCTCTATTCCTGAATTCCTGAAACTAATGCCCCCTTGCAGCAAGCAATCGGCGAGTGGGAGCCAGGAGAAGAGCAGCACCCCCAATCCCATAATGCCCAGCGTGCAGACCGCCTTCAAGACCTTCGTGAGCGCCCGGCTGTGCAGCGCCATTTGGGCGTACATTGCCGACTGTGACGAGACCTTCAACTACTGGGAACCGCTGCACTACATCATCAATGGCCACGGCCTGCAGACGTGGGAGTATAGCCCGCAGTTCGGGCTGCGTTCCTACACGTACCTATTGCTGCAGGGCGTACCAGGTTACTTTTACCAGAAGATCTTCAATCCCAGTCCCATACTCATATTCTACATGGTGCGCTGCATGCTGGGCTTTGGCTGTGCGGTGATGGAGCGGTTTATGTACAAGTAAGGCCTGCAAGCAAACAAAAGTCCTTAAAAAAATATATTAATAAAATGTTATTGTTTCAGGTCCATTTGCCAGGAGTTTGGCATTCATATTGGCCGCCTCTGGCTGATATTCCAACTGTTTAGCGTGGGTATGTTCGTGTCCAGCACTGCTCTGTTGCCCTCCTCGTTCTCCATGTACTTTGGCTGCGCTGCTCTGGCCGCCTGGTGGCAGCATAACTACTGTTTGGCCATATTTTTGACCGCCATCTCGGCTCTGTTGGGTTGGCCATTCGCTGCTCTGATTGGCATACCCCTGGTGCTGGAGATGCTGCTCAGGCAGCGGGACTGGAAGACGTTTATTCAATGGACTCTGATCTCGGGCGCCTCGGTGGCCATACCCATGATTGCCATCGATACGAGCTACTTTGGCAAGCTGACGTTTGCTCCTCTAAATATTGTGTGGTACAATGTGTTCACCAGCCACGGACCCAACATCTTTGGCACGGAACCGTTGAGCTATTACATAGTCAATGGTTTCCTCAACTTTAATATTATTTGGGTAAGACTTAAATCAGTCTTTGGTTTTCCTAAGACTATAATCTTTACTATAACCCATAGCTGCTGGCCCTGCAACTACCCATAATGCTGGTCATGGATTACCTAATTGTGCCTGCCAAGTCCAAGTCAACGCTGAATTTCCCCCACTACATCTCACTGGCTCCGCTCTACTTGTGGCTCCTGGTCTTCTTCGCTCAACCGCATAAGGAGGAGCGGTTCCTGTTTCCCGTTTACCCGCTGATCTCGCTTTGCGGTGCCATTACGGTGGATGTGTATCAGCGCATCTTCTTCCGCTTCAAGTCGCTGGTGTTCAAGATCAAGGCGGGCGTCCATTATCTGGACCACAGCATGTTCATTGCCATCCTGGTGATGGTGACAAGCACACTGCTTGGACTTTCGCGAGTGTTTGCTTTGTACAGGAACTACCATGCCCCCATGGATCTGATGCTGGAGCTCAATCAGTTCAAGGCGGATCCGCAATATAACCCCAACTTCATCTACAATGTCTGCATTGGCAAGGACTGGCATCGTTATCCGGGAAGCTTCTTCTTCCCCGCCCGGAACTTCCGCCTGCGCTTCCTGAAGTCCGAATTCCGTGGCATGCTGCCAGCGTACTATGTCAGCGGCGACAATGCCACCCAGGTGGTGCATCCCTACTTCAACGATCTCAATCAGGAGAACGAGCACATGTACTTTGACTACAACCGATGCGATTTCCTTGTGGATTTCGACGAGGGCAAATACACGCCGCTGGAGCCCAACTATTCGAAGCGTTCCAAGGAGTGGACGGTGATGAAGAGCCTGCCCTTCCTGATACCGGAGAAGTCGCACAAGATTTTGCGTGCCTTCTATGTGCCATTCCTTACCGACAATCACATTCAGTACGGCGACTTTAATCTGCTGAAACGGAAACCGAAACGCAATGGGAGGTAAAGCTAAAGTTTTGGTCCTGCCATTTCAACAGCATTTTCCTTAGCCAAAAGTCTGGGAGGATCTTTATAGTTAAAGAAATGAGAAGATGAACAGCAATTCCATGTCATGTTTTCATTTGTGAATTAATCTTTCCATTCCCATTATGATTTTTGCCAAAGGAATTCCACTTTTAACCCAGTGAATTGTACTTTTATTTGTTCCACGTCCTTTTTGTTTTTTTTTATGTTGTGTTCATGCCAAAGTTGTGCAGTTTTAATGCTGAATATCGAAGTAGAAAATAAGCCTCAAGAAAAAAAACAATATATAAACAACGAGATTCGTACGTTCGTTTCTGTTTTTTTAATATTCGAAAACTTTATTGGACGCCCTCGGATCGTTCCACTTAAAATCGGGGGAAGCAAAACTTTACAATGGAAATCGCTCGGACTTAGCTTAAGGTCATCGTGGTGTGTGCTGGGTTCTGTTTACAATGCTATATTTGGTCTACTCAATGTACAATACACGGGTGCGAGGGGCGGGGCGGGGCGGGGCGGGGCCTAAACCTAATCCTAAACTGACTTAGCAGCGATATTTACAAGCACTCCGCGAGCAGCTCAGCACAGCTCTAGAAGTAGACCGTCAAGTTGTTCTCCGAGGAGCCCATGGCATCGGTGGCAGACAGAAGATTGGAGCCATTGGCATTGGCCGACGTGGTCGTGATGGTGGTGACCCCATTGCCCGCTCCGGTGGCTACCACCTTTCGGTTGTTGTTCTCCGTCTGCAGGGAGTCGTGCTCGATCTCGTCCTCCTCCTCGAAGAGCTGACCATTGGCGGAGGCGCGCGAAACGATGCCTGGCAAAAAGACTACTTATAGTGAGTGTTTCGGGTGAGATTGGGGGAGAGCTTTTTTTTTGTTTTCGGGAAAGAATCCAACTTACTGCGCACTGTGGCCGCATAGCTCTCTCGCTGTCGTTCTCGATCCCTTTCCCGTTCACGTTCCCTTTCCAGCAAAGCCGCGGAGCTGCCAAGAGCCATGCTACTGCTGGCTCCACTGGCCACATGATGCAGGCCATTGTTCATAGGATTCGCCATGGTTATGTTTCCGCCATGCTTCATGTGCAGCACGGATACCCCGCCGCTTGTGACACTGGCTCCGTTACCATTGCCATTCCCGGCCAGCTTCTCGTGGGTAACCAGATTGGCCGAGGACACACTGCTGTGTGCCTGGCTATGCACACGATTCCGGCCAAGGCCCAGGCCACTGGAGGCACTCTTGCCCTGCTTCTTGGAGCGAACAATGTAGCAGCTGAGCGCCACGATGATCATCAGGAAGAGACCCACAATCATGCCGAACATGCCCAGCATGCTGCTATTCCAGCCGGACTGGGCCAGGGTCAGGCCCTCCATGGTCACGCTGACTGGAACGGAGGTGCTCCTGGGCGGCACGCCCGTGTCCGTGGCAATGGCTATCAGGTGGACGGTGGACTCGTTGAGGCTCTGCAGCTGCTCGGGACGCATAAATATATTGCCGGTGGCATCGATCTCGAATAGTCCAGCATGCTGGCCACGCAGCGAGAGCTCCAGCTTGTCATTGCGGTCGCCATCGGCCGCCTCCACCTTGCCGATGAGCACGCCCTCAAAGGAATCCGCTCGGGATTGCAGCGACTGCTGGAGAGGGATGGAAAGGTGCAAGCTTAGGAACCAAATCCTCCAAATTATATGAAATACTCACGCTCTTGGGCACCATGAACTCATAGTGCGTCTCCCTGAATCGCGGCTCCCAATCGTTGACATCGATCACATCCAGCGTGAGCTCGGCAGTGCTATTCGTCATACCATCGGTGGCCATAACCTGGAACTCATGCTTGGTCATCTTCTCGTAGTCGAGCGGCTTGGCCAGGACCAGTTCCCCCAGAGAGCCCACGCTGAAGAATTGCGAGTTCACCGGATCTGGGATGGTGTATTTTAGATGTTTCCCGGGTTTGTTGGTTGGCAAGGCCAGAATCCGATTGCCCACCGCCGTATCCTCGCGGATGCGCATCACAAATCTTTTCTGGACAAAGGCCAAGGTACTTAAATCACTGTGACTACCGGGACGCGTCAACTGGACGGTGGTCAGGGCATAGCGATCGGGATTATCAACCTGAGTGGCCTTCACCACCAGAGTGGCGCCATTGGCCACGTCCGCATAACCGATGGGTGTCAGCAGGCTAATGGCTCCGTTGTGCGGATGAATCCGAAAGTATTTGGCATCCTGGGACTGGACTATTGTATACTGGATCGGTGCACAGATGCCTTCATCCTGATCCACCGCTTTCAGTGGCTCTGGGCGCATGCGCAGCTCTCCAGGCCTTCCATCCACTGGCAGCTCTGCTGTGTAGGACTCCCGCTGGAATCTTGGATTTTGATCATCTGCATCGGTGATTACAACACGCAGCAATGTGTCCGAGTGCCGTGGCGGTGTGCCCTGATCCTGCGCCCGCAACTTCACGGTGAAATTCTGCAGCTGCTCGTAGTCGAGGGCCTTCTTCAGCACCAGAGTGCCTTCGAGGGGATTAAGGAACTGCACAAACTCCGAGTACGGGCCGGGCAGCACCTGGTACTCCACGGTGGAAAAGGGTCCCGGCTGATCGGCATCTTCGGCCCGAGCTCCTTGCAGGATACGCGTCCCAGGTACGGTTACCTCCGACAGGGTCAGCGTGTACGGAGTGCCGATCCACTGGGGAGCATTGTCATTCACATCGGTCACACGCACATTCACGGGGACAACGAAGCTCTAAAGGATAAGGAAGAAAAGTAGAAATGGGTAAATAATATTTATGAATCAAGGAATTTTCTTAACTTTATTATTTATTACTTTCAGGCAGCAAATTGATTTCACACCCAAAAGAAATCCTCTTCCTTTGACTGATGACTAAACAATTCTTCAAGTGTGTACACCTTGCAGACAAACACCTTACTTTTAATCCTGGTCACTGACCCCTCGAGAGTTCAAAGCCCACCGCGAATGTCCTGCATACATTTGCATGTTTAGCGGACCTCACACTCGCCCCAAAACCAGGACGTACCTCAAACCTTCTTTTTTAGCCCCGCAAACGGAAGCCTTAATGGCTAATTTATGGCCACCAAGCTGGGGCTAACCACGGACGCCACACACAGACATGGCTCCTGCTCCTGTTCCTGTTCCTCCTCCTTCGATTGCTCTTCGACTTGCAGCTGCAGCAGAGAACTAGCAGAGTCGGCGTTTTGTTGATTCTAAAATTGAAATGGGCGTTGATTGTCTAGGAAAAAGTTTTCAATTGTTTATAGAGTTCCACGAATAGCCGCAACTTCGGGGGAATAAAATCGTGTTTACCGAAAATTTAACCAGCTTAGTTAAGCTTCCCCCCAGGGAACACGCAGAGAAAAATGGGGTTCAAGGAGGTGGTAGAACCTTAGAGCCAATATAGGTTAATTGGTTTGCCGCTGCCCATTGCACGAAGGTTTCCTTCGCAGCTGCGGAATGCGGTTGCTCGACAGGAAGTACGGTCGATGTGGGTCACTGACCAGGACCAGCGAGTGACTGATTAATTGCGGCTTTAACCTGATCGACAAGTGCTTAGCCACACACCATCATCTACCACCATCAGATGCTAAATGTAATACTTAGGCTCTCAAGTTAATATTCTAAGCCAACTTCTTTCCGCTTTGATTACCTTTGCTCTTAATTTTATTCAATAATTATTACCTTTTTTCATTTAATTGAATATTATACTTGGCAATTATTTAATATTGTTCTTGCTAAACAAATCAACTGGCAAACTTTCCCTTTGCTTCTTGGAAAAAACTGCTTTTATAATAGATTTATTGCTATTGTTTATATCTAGTTTGGATTTTCTGGGTTTTTAGATTAAGAAAATTCATCTCTGGGGAAAATACTAAGCGCAGCAGCTTGACAGCTGAGATCAAGCTTTTATATAGACTGGTTTAGCGTTCCAATCAATAGGTTTAGTTTCTTACAAAGCTGACGAAAGATGAGAGGTTTCCAAGTGCTCGTGTTTATATACGGAATGTTGCCAGCATTCTTAACGCGTAAGTTGGTGAAATACAATTAATGTTTATTTAAATATATTTCTTAATATATTCCGTCAAAAACCTTTGACAAATATCTAAAAACATTTCTATTAATTTTAGAAATCCAAAGCCTACCTCCCGAGTGTGGAAAGCTGCGAGAGGCCCAGCTCTACAATATGAAACGAATCACAGCACCGGACGAGTACCCTTGGGTTGGACGCTTGGGCTTTGGAAATTCCAGTGATCCGAATCCCGATCTAAAGTGCTCCGCGGTGCTGCTCCACCAACGCTATGCCCTTCTCTCCGCTAGATGTGTGCTCACACCCTATGGATTCGGAGATCCCACGTTTATACTGTTTGGGGATTGGCAGGCCACCGAAAATATCCATAAAGAAGACTGTCGCCGGGAGGGAAATGACAAAGAGTGCGCCCCGCCTCCACAGGCAGTGGATATCGAGGAATTTGTGGTGCATCCAATGTATGACAGCAAAAGTTTTGACTATGAAATCGCATTGGCCAAGCTGGTGGAGAACGTGCAGTTCTCGGACTTTGTTCAGCCCATTTGCCTGCCCCCCGACCGAAAGGCCGAGGGAAACCACATTGCCCAGCGACTGGAGATGACGGGTTATAGGGGAGAAACCTTCAATAAGGTCGAACCACTGGCTGACAAATACCGTTTTCGAACGAAGCTGGTTGTACAGACGGCCAGTTCGGAGTTTTGTTCCTGGAATTGGCAGCGAGTCAGCCTATCATTTAATTCCGAGACCCAATTGTGTGCAATGGTGGACGTGAGGGACTCGGCTCTGACAGGAGGAACACTGATGGGCATTGAATATGAGGGTGAAAAACCAAGGAATTTCTACGTCATTGGAATAGCGAGCATAACGGTTAAGACGGCCTCAGAACCACCAGTTATCATACACAAATTTATGCGGATATTGCCATTTAAGAATTGGATTTTAAATAATATGGTTTAGGGTTTAGTTTTAATTTAAAATAAATAAATGGTCAAGGAATTTTTGAATGTTAATCTTGTAATCTTACCGGATCCGTTGAGTGTCGCCTTATGCAGATGACATTCACGTAAATGGACGAGGGACCCCTCAGACCCTCCTTATCCAGTTCCACCGACAGAGCCAGCTCCTTGGTGCCGGCCACAATCTCAACTGGGGCATTCTTCTCCCTCAACGATAGGTTAATATCTCCTGTATCGGCAGTGGGATCTCCGTTTATCCTGAGCTTGCCGATTATGGAGCCCACCGCCAGATCCTCGGTGGCTAGGAAACTTTCCGCTGAGCCACCGCCCTCGAGATAACAACGTGAGTCCAGTATGGCTCCAAATGTGGCTAAAAATAAGAAAGGAAAAGAAATATTTATAAAGTAAACTATATTCCTAATTTATTTTTAAATGATTTTCCAACTAAATTAAATTTTTCTCTGCCTAAAACTAAACTCCAAGGAATAATTTTCTCTAACGGACTCTCTCCCTTTCAGATTTACTTTCGGAGTTTTCCGCTAATTTTGAATGAAAAGCAAATTGCAGCGACAGGCAGAGGAAGCCACCACACCACACCACACAGAGAGCGGGAAGAGCGGTGCAGAGTGTGTGTGCTTTGGTCCAGTGTTTGTGTTCCAGTGAGCCACCTGTCCGAATCGCCAGACATGTTTGCTCGTACCTCGGATACGCTCTACTAAGCTTCCGTTTTCTTTCATTCCGAGTGCTGCAATTTTCGGCCAGAGCTTCGAAGGCGAAGACCAACCACATCTTTCGACTGCTCCTCCAATGTGTGGGGTGCCTTGCAGCTGATTTGAGTTTCCGGACAAGCTCTGATATCTAATTGTGTTAGTGTGCAAATGGTTAAACCTGAGATGGTCATGCAAATTGCTCTCTGCCTTTCCCTTCCTCGTATGCAAAGTGGGAAAAAAAGTTCATCCATGAAATAGCCAAGGAAAAGTTAAATCGATTTTTTAGATTTTAAGCTTTGTTTTTAATTGATTTTCATATTATTTTCTCTTTTTAAAATTGCTATAATTATGTTTAATCTCATTTTGGGAAGAAATTAATTTAATATTTTAAGAGAGTTGGGAAAAATTACAAGGAAATTAATCAATTCTCTTTAAATTTTTTCCCTTTAAATCTTAACTCATTGAAGGTTTATTTTATGATGATTTAAACTGAATTTTATTACTTATTATAATATAGATTCTTTTAAGTAATTAATGAATTAACTTAAACCTTTTTATAAGACTCTAAATTGGATGTAAACTCTTAGATTTTCTGCAAGTTGTTAACCCTTATCACCTTGACTTATTTATGGCATTATTAATAGCCTAAACTCCCCTCACTTTCATAAATTTAAATGTTTGTTAACCCAATTACCCAAGTCCCATGAGAGCATGACATAACACCTTTCTTGGGCAATGCCATTATAAAGTCTTACAAGTATTTTTTAAACAGATTTCCCAAGCCAGGTTCCGGTAACTACTATTCCCTTGACCGCCTGAAGAACAAGTTCTTGATATGTGTTAACAGTATAATTTCAGTTTGTTTGTTTTTTTTCCAGCTCGTTCTGGTAAACGGTTCGCAATTGACCCTGACTGGGGGTCGCTTCTGGTCATCTCTGGCGGGATTTTCACCAGATGATATATGACGGAGGAGTGAAATCTTCAGCTTGTTTTCAAGATCTCAATTGTAGGTTAATTGTTGTGACATTGGGCAATGCATATGGCAATGGAGGAGACTTTCTTTGACAGTTAAAAGTGGCTTTTTGAAATTAGTCTAATTGCTGGGGATTTATTACCCAATCTCTGAGCTGATAACTCACGTACATGAATCGCGCGCTACTTTCTGCACAAAAATGGAAAGTTTCTAAAGCATGCATTAATCCTATATAGTATTTCGATTACCCAACTTTAAATCCCCCCCCCCCAACTAATTAGTAGCGAATGCAGGGATTGCACACACTATTAAAAATAAAAATAAAACCCAAGACTAATTAGAGTCATCGAATAAAACCAAGAGGGTTCCAAAAGCCATCGCCATAGAGTCATCCATAAGGTGCAAATTCTTCAAGCGTAAATCCTCGAAGCTTCGTACAAATAAAGTCGAGATTAAAGACCAAACTCCCGATTATGTAAGTTCTACTTTTATTTTGTTTATTTTTGCAAAAGTTGGTAGGGAGAGTGTGTAAGCCAAATGAAAGTGAGTTGGCGGCTGAACAAATTTGGCCAAAAACGTAAATGTGAATGTAAATATGAATATGTGCTCACATATGGCAAAGAAAAGTTTCAACAATCAAAAAGTTCAGAAAAACAAATTTTCATACGGTTTGTTTTGGTTTCTTTTCTTTAGTTTTTTTTTGTTTTTGATAAAACAACGAAAAGAGAAAAAGTGCCCCGTTCAGCTTGGTGATTTTCATGAAAACGCCACCGAAACGACACAAACTCCTCGGTCTGGGCCACTGACTTTGCTTTGCTTTGCTATCCAGCAACAGGGGTTTATTTTTTGGGATTCCAAGTCTCAGTGGAAGCCACATGTTGCTCCGCTCCGAGCGAGTTCTGTCTGGTTAAACATCGTAAGCATCGAGAGGCATATTTTGCAATCAATTTTTTCTGGCACGGGTCAAGCTATTTGAGGGGTAGACATATATCACATATCGTAAAGCCCGTTAAGGAAGAACTTGAACTGTGACAGAGCCATTAAACCCACACATTCTTTGCCCAAGTAGAGTAATGATTTTCACTCAACTATGACAATGTAATGAACCGAAATTAATGCACTTTAAACTGGAGCAACCAACAACTTCATGACCACAAGTCTGGGTAGGTAGAGCTATATTATGCGTAAATGCACTCCAGAAAAGGCAAACTGCTCCACGGGGGGATTCCGATACGGCTATACACGAGCCAAGTTAGCCACGTAAAAAGTTGTAACAGTCATAAATCATTGGACCAGAACGTTGTCATCGTTGTCTCCGTCTCCGACTTTTCTTTAGTTTTCTGAACTTATCGCTTGGAATTTCACTATTTTTCAGTTTTTACTTTAGGAGGAGGGTTACATGCCGTTAATTACTTTGTTTGTTTTCGATTATCAAAGACAGTTACTTAACTATACTATTATTAAAGGTCTTTAATAACTGTCATCACAATAAAAGCAAATAAATCTTAAATATAATTATTTATAAATGCCTGACATGTTATGTTATAAATTATGACATCTTAAACTGGTGAAAGTTACAAGTAACTCACAGAATTTATGACTCTAATTATTTGTGATTTCTTTTCTTTAGTTTTTCTATATATAAAAACTTACCATTATTAAGCCAGCACAGAGACCAGATCACGTAGTATATCCCATAAAGTTTTATCCACATTTTTAACAGCTTTATTTTTGGTTGTGAACAATCAAGTCAATTGATGGTTTTTAAGCTTCTTAGAGCAACATAACACCTCCACAGAAATCATATAATTAATTCATTCACTTCACTTGAAATTCCATATTCTTAATTTCCTTGTTTAAATGTTAGTGTTTGTGATTTATTGCCTGCAGTTTTATCTTTTCTTCAGCCATAAATTTTGCGTATATCTAAGATGTGCCATAAACGTTCTCACTCTGAATTTTTCGTGCAACTTTTCCTTTGTTCTTTGCTCTGTAATTGACAAAATGGCAATTTGAAATGGATAATGTCTAGGGGGTGGAGAGGGTGTGGAAGAGTTTGCACAGCCTTCTGGACTAGGTATTACAAGATTATTAGATAGACAAAACACTTTGGCACAGAAACCAAAGCAACTGGAACATTAGCAGCCCCTTCCCCCGAAAGATATCTACCAGCTTAAAATCGAGTTCTTCATATTTAGCATAGAGTCGCTCCTCATTCATTGTCTTCTGGTTGTGGGGCATATGTCGCACACATGTCACCTCAAAGTCGGGAGACGGTTGCCACACATATTGCCATTGCCTTAGTGGTTGTCACCAGCGGAATTGGCGGCATTTTTTTCCACCAGGCAAAACTTCAAGAATCAGAAAGCAAGGCTTTTGGGCTTGGAATATTCTAAATACTCTTTTTGTGTTTTAAAAAATTCTAAGAAAATATAATTTATTCTCTTTATAGGTTTGAGGATTATTTTATAATAGAATGGAGCAGTTTTACTATTAAAATAATTATACAAAAATAAATTTAGATTAAGTGACTCTCTAAAGAAGGACAATTCTTCCTCTAAACAGAATATTAAAAACTGCTAATTTGATGCTAATTTGATGACAACTTTCTTTATATTTCTTTACTATTTCAAAAGATCTGGAAACTAATAAGCCCTCCTCGAAGCCAGGCTTAAGCTTAAACCCTAAACACCCCATTGAAAGGGTATTAAAACAACAACCGCCACTAAAGGCGGTTAAGAATGTTTTTGTTGTTGTTTCCTTGGTTCCGGAAAAGTCGGGTCCCAGTGGAAGAATTTCCATGGCGCACGGGAGCTTCCTTCTGGCCAGGATTTATGGCATGCCACACACACCCCCCCGGCTAGCAAAGGGTTGGGGGAAAGTGTGTGTGTGCCAGGTGTGGCGGAGGATGATGATGGTGGCTCTATGAACGTATTCCAAGGGGTTTTTGGAAGGACAGACAAACATTTGCATACAAATCAGACGCTGGCCATTGGCCGCTGGCCGATGGCGAAAATGAAAACGCTTTTTTTTTGTGTTGACCGGAAGCCCGCGGAAGCGCACAAAAAAGTCATTCACCTGTGCGAAAAACGTTTACATTTTCCGATATTCGCTTTGGGCGGCTAACTTGTTTTCCCTCGGGTTTTCCTTTGGCACTGGGTGCGATTTTTCGAAAAAAGTGTTAACTGATTTATAGCAGAGGTGAAGTTTAATGGGGAATAATTTAATGAATTCCGGCAGTGATAAAAAAAGGTGTCATAAAAAATATATTCAAGAAATGGAAAGTCTCCGAGTTATTAGATTTTGTAACTTTAGGGGAAATTATTGAGATTAATTGAAAGAGAAAATCAAAAACTATATTTATATTACTTTAAAATTATTAATTCTGAGCAATTGAAACATTTTTTTTTTAGTTTTCTGAAGAACCTATTTGTTAAATTTGATTTAAATTATTGTTGGAGAAGTTCTTAAGAGGATTTTGTATTTGGCTTCAGGAAAATGCATTAAAAAGATAATACAAATTCATTCATTTATCTTAGAACTGTTGATTTTTTATTTTATATTTTAATTAAATACAAAATAAGTTTTTATTTATTTAATCCTTTCAGTTAATAAACAGTCACTTTCCTAACCCTAAATCCTTTCCACATGACTCATAAATTTTAAATCACAATAAACATTTCGCCATTATTATGTTTTCTCTTATAATAAATGCTTTCAAAACACGCACTTTATCCTTTTTCTTGGGGGTTTGCACTAAAAATTCTTTGCTTTTATAGTGATTGTTATGATTGTAATTACATTGCACACAAAACAATGTTGACCGAAAGGCTTTTAGCCAACAGCTCTGAACGAACTCCTCGCGTCGCGATCCAAACACAAACTGATTTTCCGTAATGTTGCCAAAGCCGTGCCCCCTAACAACCATGCAACGAAGAGTGCTAACACCACCAGCACTAAAACACAACAATAAAGGCAGCAACAGCCTGTAAAGCCGGTGTGCGTCGGTTGGACTTGTGCCCACTATCAACATGCAAGCACACATGAAGACAGCAACAGACAAAATGTTAGTATATATATTAAATTAAAATAATATTCCAGTAGTTTACTTAAAGGTTATCAAATATAAACAATAAATCTTAAATTAAATACTTAAAAAAATTGATTAAAACTGATTCACAGGCAACCTCATTCTCTAAAAAGATTGTTTATATCGCATAAGATTTATCTTGGTTTTTAATAAGTCTTAAAATCTCTAAAATCTTCCAGTGACACTGCTACTTCGACCCCTGCTGTTCCATTTTTAAACGTTGGCAGGCCTCTCTGGACGCTGGCTTTTACTTGTGTGTTGAAAATGTTTCCACATCACTCGTCAAGCGTTTCCATTCGAGAGCTTCGGAGCTCCTCTCTTCGCAAAAGAGCCGAAAAAAGTATATAAAAAAAATAAAGAAACGGAAAGCGGCGGCGGCGGCGGTGGCAGTGGCATGACAACAACAACAACTACTGCAGCGGCTTACTGGCAGAGCGCACGCGCCCCAGCTGAAATTGATGAGTAGAATCCAGCGGTGCTCCTCCCGCCCGCCACTTGTGCTTACGTTTCGCTCCACTGAACCGGCTTTGCAACCCCTTTGATTCGGTCTCTCTTTGCCTTTTGTGGAGGCTCTCTCTGTTTACATTGTGTGGAGTCGCCATGGGAACCAAGGCGGCGTCCTAGCCGGTTTATTGAAAGAACTGGCTCTCTTCCAGGCTTCAACACTCCATTTCCATGCCGTGACTCAGCCCCCATTCAGTGACATTGCATTTGCATGTGACTTGTCGTTAATTGCTGTAATTTTTGGACTGGACGTCGCCGGTACATAATTGCACTCTCCCCGCTGATTCCCGATTCCTTTGATTCCCCAGCCGGCTCCTGGTTTCCTTTCCTGTACAGTTTCGTGCCAGGCTTTCCTTGTTCTTTTCGGTTTCCTTTCCTTTGGAGTAGTTTTTTGGGCCATGCTTTCAATTGGTTGTTGCTTTCCTTCCGACACTTTTGACTTACTTTATGACCTGGTCGATTATGCTTGCCGCCTTATCGAGCCTTTAAATGGGTCTTGAGGTGTTTTATGGAGGGGTTGAAGTTATGCTTGGAGTTCCTTAGATTCTGGATTTTAATGGAATTTCCGATTTAAAGATGGATTTGGTGCCTAGAATTAAGGAATTATTATTAATGTGCTACAGATTTTAAGGTAAAATGAATAACTTTATGAATGAATTACTTTATGTTACCTCTGACGTGTTTCTAGTTCCTTTAAAAAATACCTTTAAACGTTATATTAATACCTGATCTTTATTAAAATTAAAATTAATGACAAGGTCTTTATATTTTCCGCAGAAGGAGCATTACTTTCGCATCACAAGTACTTGGCAACTTAGTTTGTTTTTAGCTTAAATTCACTTAACTTACCCTGAACAATTTGGGTCTATGGTTTGGCTACGAATTACATTCAAAATTAGCTTACAATAAATAAGAATTTTAACTAAAGAATTGACTAGGCTTACAGTTCGGTGTGCTTGGGCTTGTTGAACAGCTTTTCGCAGAGCTTGGACAGGACCTGTGAGACCTCCAGTCGGTATTCGTCCTGGCTATTGGCATACCGATTGCGAATCGTTAGGAGGGCATGCCTCAGTCCCGAGCTCTGTGACCACGAGGCACTGCAAAGATCCTCGGTTGTCTCCAATGCAGTGGCAAATTGCTCCACAATCTCTGGCTGCTCCAGGAGATGCAAATAATCCTTGGCCAGCACACTGTCCACAGCTGCGCAGTAGCCGTGCGTTTGCAGCCAAGGCTGGAACTCCAACAGGACATACTGCGCCATCGTAGAGGCGGCATCCGGCGCATCTTTATTGGTCTCCAGCACGAAACGCTTCTCCTGCACCAGGTCGCTGATCAGGGTCACAACCTTGGACTTGCTGCGTAGCTCCACGTCAGGGCTCTGAAGCACCTTGATCAAGGCCTGGGTGCCAGAGGTGGAGAGTATTCGCTGCTGCGCCAAAGGAAACTTGCGCAACAGCGCTCCAAAGGCATGGAGTGCTGCAGAGATCTCCCCGGCATTATTTGAGCTGGTGAGAATCTGCGCCAGATGCGAGCCAAAGTTCTTCTCGAACACCTTGATCTGCGCCTTAGGATTATTGCTGGCCAGGGAGCCCAGGACCCGCATTGCTGATATCCTCAACGCAGTGTTGGTATCGTTGACCACAATCGGCAGGAGGACATCGTCCAGGCCGCCATTATCGATGAACAACAGGGCATTATCTATCTGATGCAGCAGATACTCCAGGTTCTCCAGGGAGTCCAGCTTGGAGCGCAGCTCTGACTCCAGTGGCGTCTTGCTGAAATTCCGGTACTGATCAATTAGCTGCACAATCAGCTCTCCGTCCGTGCGAAAGTTCTTCTGGAACTCCTTGTACGCCTTTCGCAGCTCCGCGTAGCTCTTCTTCTTCTCCTTGACTCGGCGCAGCGACTCCTCGATAATGTCCGGCTTATAGTCCAAGGACAGCGGCTCATTCTCATCCGCCGCCTGGCCCTCTTGTTGACTCTGCAACGCTGTGCCACGTTCGCTGTCGTCCAGAAGCTTCGCCTCCTTGAGTCCCGTCTGCAGATTAATCCGCACATGCAGGCCCTTGGGTATGGCTTGTCCTGGAAAACCAGAATCCGTGATTAGTACACGTCATCGTGGACAGTTTAGTTGGCAAACCATTACCTTCCGCAATCACCTGCCATTCCTTGGTGGCCACGAATTCACCTGTTTTGTTCTCAGTTTCCGTTGCCACTGCCACTTGCAGGCTCCCCAGGACCAGGACACTGGCCGCCAAGGCGATGATGTTATGGCCACGCATGCTGCTTCTCGTGCTCTGGTTTTTGTAAGACTCTGAATTGTATTTCGCCTGCTTTTTTAAGAGTTTCGTGAGAAAGTTTAAATCCAAACTTTGGGCTGATGTGGTCGTGCGCAGTAGAGTGACCGCCTTTTTTGTCGCACAAAATGTTGGAATGTGAAAGCACGGGCTTTTACAGTGGGGCCATGTTCTCTTTTATTGATTTAAAAAAGGGCGGAAGTGATAAGGTTTGTTTTACTTTTTCTTTTCCTGGAAAACTATTAATTTCTTTACAATAATTTTACTAAATATAAAATAATTTTAATTTATATGATTTTTAATAAATTCGAATTTTATTCTTCATTTATTTAAAAAGATACGTAAAATCCATATTTTATTCTTAGAAAAAGGAATTTAAGAAAATAAAGAAATAAAACAGGGAATAAAGAAATATTAGAAATTTATAAGAATGTATTGGTGTTTTCCTTATTTTAATAGTAAAATATTCTAGTTTAGATTATTTTACAATTCTCAAAATAAACAATAAAATATAAACTAATATTTATTGCTTCGTTTCAAGATTCTGCACTTTGGAACTAACCTTCGGGAAGAGGAAATAATAACAATAAAACCGAACCACTTGAAACCTGAACCCTAAAAAAATTCCCAAACTCACCGTGAATTCCTTAAAAAGTTACAACCATTCACAAGCTTTCCACACCGAATTACAAAGTGGAAATACAAGTTCAGAAACTAATATTATTGAAAGTTTTACTAAACATTTTTGCCGAATCACGTTTACATCAGATGAGCTTAAAAAAATGCAAAAACAAACAATCGTAAGGCATGATTGAGATCTAAATTAATTCATAGTTCAGCGAGCCGCCACTAAGTAAACTCGTGTCTGCATACCATTAACTGGTATTCTATATATTTCGATCGCCGCTATAAAGAATCCGCTGTAATCCCGATCGGTGTCTACGACAGCGTCTAGGAATTGGCTCGGCAAATAAAGCTCTGAGATGATGTGAACTCACCTGGCGCCAATTGGATGGCCAAATAATAAACAAAATGCCGGTTTCGCATTCCATATATTCTGGGCAGCATCTCAAAATTTCAGAATATGCTAATTGCCGATGACGAATAGCAAAAAAGAAGTTTTAAGCTAGCATTTGTCGAATTAAAATTAAGTAAACCCCAGCGGGCGCCTGTCAAAATAGTTTGAAAGTGAAGCCATCTTCTGGCTGGGGGCAACTTTTGTTTGGTGAATCAATTAATAACCTGTTTCTTTGATGTGTCGTCTGCCCTGTGCGATAATGTCTAATTGGCTTAAGTTCGGATTTGAGTTATTGGCCAGCAAATCAATTAGGTGTTTCTTCTCTTTGAAATGCAAAACGGAAATTCTTTAAGGGAATTGGAGTTAAGCCTTGAGGGGAAGCACTTTTCCTTAAGAAAAGTGAGAAGATTATTAAATCGGAGATTTTAGAGAAAGAATCTAGAGGTTTTCATAAATAAATTAAAGAGGTATTAATTCATTAGATAAATTCTTAAAAAAATATAACTAATTTTAATGATATTACTTTAAAAACTTGCATAATTTCATAAGAAGGTAAATAGGTTCTTTAAGAAGTCCCCCTGATAAATTTAACCCCTGACACAGCTCTTAAAACCATCGTGAGCACTTAGCACCCGTGACTTCAAAGACACTTTGGAAATCCCCAAAAATGTTCTAAGCTGATCTCAAAACAAATATTGGCTCTGATAAGTACGAATTATTATTTGCACTTCATTATAAAAGTGCGAACAAAGCGCAGATGCCGTTTCGGATCTATAAAAAGTACAAAAAGGCCAAAAAATAGACTGAATAATGCATTGTCCGAAAGCAGAGATACATATACTCGTAGGTATTGTGTGTTGAATTCGATTTGGCAACAGCGTGGACGGGTTTGAGCATTAAAATTTATAAGAATCACTTTTGATTTTCAGCCAGACTTTTTTTCTTTTTTCCTTTGTTATTGTTTATTGTTATTTTGTTGCCATACTCGCGAAACCGGGCACATGCTAATAATATTAATTAATAATATTGTTGCTGCCAATTCTGGCTAGGGGTGCCTATGATAATGATCATGACCACGCTGAACATGATGACGCTGATAATGCCAATGACGATGATGATATGATGATGATGATGAGAAGCCAAAACACAAAACGAAAGAGATACTCGAATAAATAAAAATAGCCACCAATCAGGCGACAAGCAACAACAACAGCGGCAGCGGCAGTGGCAACGGGCGAGACAAGTCAGGAATGAATAAACTATAAAGTGTACTGGTTGTCGGCAACTCCACCAATCTCTGGCGGTCAGAAATTTTATAAATGCCGCCGTCTGTCCAGAGCCAATTTACAGTTTGCCATTGAACTTGGTCGGGCGCTTGCCAAATCATTCGCCGTTGCCGTTGCCGCGAATTCGTATCTGTTGTGTGTCTCCCTTAACCGGTGGTTTAATTTCAATTCCATAATGCTGCTGCTCCAGCTGAGCTGCTTGGCTTTGCTTATCTGCCTGGCCAGCAGTGCCTCCAACTTCCGTGAGTCTTCTATGAGTGGCTCAAGCGGCAGCCATGCTTATTTCCCGGATTTATCCTTGCAGCTCCCGAGTTGCCGCGCTGCAAAATTGGTGACACCACCTGCATCATTAATGTGTCCCACACACTGGTGCGTCAGTATGCCAAGACTGGCTATCCGGCTGCAGGATTCCCCCAGGTTGAACCCTTTCTGGTGAAGCGTTTTGACATCTCCGATGGACGCACAGGTTCCCTGAATCTCAAATTGAACTTTAAGGATGTGAATGTGGAGGGTCTGTCGGGTGTGAAGTTCGATAGAGCTGTGTGAGTATAAGGATTGAGGATTAGTGATATTTTTAGGGATTTCCAGAAGTTTTTTAAGAACATTTTAAAGAGTTTAAAGTACTTTGTTTGCTTTGAAATGAGATAAATTAATTTTTAAGCTATTAATTAATAGCTTAAAAAATGAGTTCTTGCTTTTTTTAAACCCCTCATGAATATTCTAAATAAATAATCTCTTAATTTCTATATCCTTTCAGTGGCTTTGGGCCCGATCCCGCCACCAGCAAGTTCGAGATGTATGGCTCTTTCCCCAAAATCGTTCTGCGCGGCAAGTACGTGGCTGATGGTCGCATCCTGATCTTGCCCATTCGCGGCGATGGCGATGCCGAGATTATCCTGCACAACCCCAAGTTCTCGGTGAAGTTTAAGCCAGGAACCCAGCAGCGCAATGGACGCACTTTTCTGAGTGTGGACAAGCTGAAGGTTCTGGTGGAGCCACAAAAGTAAGTTTCTATTCCACTTTACCTCTCAGTTCCTTTCTTTAAATATTTTTGCATTCCTTCAGGATGAACATCCGCCTGGCAAATCTCTTCAATGGCGATCAGGCTTTGGGCGCCAATCTCAATCAGTTCCTCAACGACAACTGGGTGGAGGTGTGGAGCGAGCTGCATCCCTCGATCCATGTGGCCATTGCCGAGATCATGAAGACCATCCTGTCGCAGCTGTTCAAGCGATTCGCTTATGAGGACCTCTTCCTGGAGAACTGAACGCCACTCGTTTGGCTTTAGGCTAAGTGTACGAGTATTTCCTCATCGGCATTTCATAACGTTCGTTGCATTCCGGCCATTGACATATCCCACATATCATCACATATTTGCTAAGCTAAGCTTTAAAAACTGTAGAATAAACAAACATGATTCGATAACTGGTTGTGTGCGTCCATTGTTTAATTAAGCGTAGATTTTATCAGCATTTCCGCACAACTGTCGCATACGATTTTTGGCAACAAACAATTGGCAAGCAGCTCACGTGTTTGGGCCTTTTGATTGGCAATTTGCATGACAAAGGCAAAGGGGGGCAATAACTATTGAATAGTTTTGACTATAAATCAAAATTTCAGTTGTGTGAAGAGATCTAAGTGGCGATTAAATTAAGTTTATATGTGTTAAGCGAGAATTATATACATTATTGTTTTAAAAAAGGGAAGTTTAAGCCATCTCTTGGCCTGAAAATGTACCTTAATGCTATTCAAGATTTTTATCTTCAGATTCTTCTTCTCTCTAAAGATTTTAATATTAAACAAATCTATATTTTATTTTAATTAATCGGTTTATTTGTTGTTTAAAAAGGGAAGAGCTTCAAGTACTCAAAAAATAATATTCTTTAACCATCAGGCAAATGAGTTCCCAAAAAAACAAAATCTAAAGACATTATTTTTAAAATCTTTCATGAAAAACTAATGTCAAAATTTATTTAAGATGTATTTAAACTACAAAAAGCTATGCATGCTAAAAGCAACTAAAGTTTAGTTCCTATCCCTGTGACCACGACTGTAAATCCCATCTCTAGAGTCCCTCACCTGTAAAGTTCAAGAGTACCAAACGGTAAACCTTGCTGACCTTGGAAATTGCATTAAAATCTTCCACAAGTCAATCAACTGCAGTAAGCCAACAAAAACTAGTTGCTTTTGTTCGCCACGGGGGCTGGGCTGTAAAACGGGGCGTTGTTTTTGGCCATTAAAATGAACTGAAGTCAAGGGACCTGTTCTGTTCTGGCTCGAAACGCCTTTATTTTCGTGTCTTTAATTTGATGATTTCACAATGACATTGTGGTTTTTGAACCAAAAGCTTAAATAAGTTGTGTAAGTTGTATTAATTTTTAGTTAGTTAAAATTTTAAATTATCAAAAATATCTCCAACAAGAAATCAATAAATTCACATACATATATATGTTCTTTTTGATTTAAACTTATGGAAAAGGGCCTTCCCTTTTAACCATAACTTATAGAAACTATATTTTCCCAGCGTTTTACTTAATATTTATAGTTTCCCATGAAATTGCACAATTTGTTTCCGTAACTATATTAAGATGATGATATTGTAATGATGATAGATTGCTAATAACTTAAATCAGAATCATCAATAAATATTAATATATAATAAATAATCAATTAATCATATCAACCTATAAACATATTCAATTTGTCGGTTTAATGTTATAATTTAGTTACGAGAACAATTTATGCAAATTCGAATAAAAACGACTATAAATAAGGAATCAAATGCTTTATCGGAAGTTAGTTTCTCCAAGTTAATAGCCGCTTAACCATGTCCGGAATCGGGTTTACAATAATCGTTCTCTGCTTAATTGTCTCAGCAGCACAGGCGCTTTTTCGTAAGATGCTGAAAAAAGGAATTCAAAAAGGATACGAGTAACTTTTAAACTTAAACCCACAGCTGATGATCCTGTGCCCTGCCAGTATGGCGATGGCAAGTGCATAGCTAAATTCATCAATACCCTGTTCAGCAAGAGATCGGGGGAAGAGGATACCGGCTTGAACTTGAGGCGATTGGATCCTTTGATGGTGCACAAGATGGTCCTTGACCAGCCAAGCAAAGGTGGTGTTGGCATTAAACTAAATTTTACTGACAATTTGATATATGGCCTCAAGGATATACGAATTGTGGGAGTGAAGTAGGTTTTGATGAGAATTTATTTCAAATAAAGTTCCGATTAATAAACATTGAATTTACAGAGGATTCGGCAAAGATCTTACAGAGGAACATGCCATAAAGTTGGTCGGGAAAACAATGTCCCTTGTGGGTCCTTACACAATCAAAGGCAAGGTACTTATACTTCCTATCAGTGGATCTGGCAACAGCAATATCACAATAAGTGAGTACAGCGAATCCCCAATCTCTTGCAATTAGAAAGATTAATTTGCATCTCTTAAAACACTTTTAAAGCTAACCTTAAGGCGGTCGTCAAGCTGTCCGGCAAGCCACTCGTTAAGGATGGAGAGACTTACTTGGATGTCACCAATTTGAAGTTAACTTTGAAGCCAGCAAGCATTTCCTTTGCATTTACCAATCTTTTTAATGGGGACAAGGCTTTGGGTGATAACATGAACGCCTTCCTCAACGAGAACTCGGAGATCATTTACCAGGAGACGAAAGCGGGCATGGATCAGGCCTTCAAACAAGTGTTCCTTGACCTAATCAAAGGCGTCTTTGCTCATCGGCCTTATGCCAAATTATTTGCGGAGGAGTAGTTATAGATAAACATTTAAATAAACATTTTAAATAAGCTTTAAATGAGATTAATTTATTCAATTCATTAAAGTTGTGTCTTGGCATTATCAATTACAAATCTATTTGAAGCTAATAAACTTTAATTACAGCATTTATTCAGTTAATATGACGTTGGCATTAATTAATAAAATAAACAAATACTAGATTACAGCACAACAAACGTGTTTGTAGGATAGGAATTTCTGAATAATTTAAAAGTTGTGTAATTCTCATTTACATGTGTCAGAAATAGTGCAGTTAAAAAATATTAAACTTTGTATTGTTTTGAAAGTTTTAAACATTCAAACAACTATTGTTATATTACCTAAAACTATTGTTAAATAACAATTTCTATAAGAATTTTCTTTTAATTAAACGTTTTACTATTAATTATTACTTAAGCACACTTAATGGACTTTCATACAAAGTTAGTTAAACATCTGATTAGAAATTGCTTTTAAAAGTGATTCAACACAAACTAGTTTCTCTCTTTTTTTAAGTGACAAATAATGAGAACTAATTCCTTTTGCAATTAAAGTGCGACTATAAATAAAAGACGCAACTCTGGGCCGCAACTTAGTTTCTCCAAGTTTCAAGCCGCGTTAACATGCCCGGAATTGCTCTTGCAATCTTTCTCTGCTTAATCGCTTTTACGCAGGCGGCGTTCCGTAAGATTTAAACCAAAAAATAAAACGGACTACAAGTAATCCCTCAATGATAACCCGCAGCTGATGATCCTGTGCCCTGCAAGAACGGCGATGGCGAGTGCATAGCTAAATTCGTGAATGTCCTGTTCAGCGAAAGGTCGGGTGAAGCGGATCCCAGCTTAAATCTGTGGCAATTGGATCCCTTAAAGGTGGACAAGATGGTCTTAAACCAGGCAAGCACCAGTGCGGTGGGCATAAAACTAACTTTTACGGATAATTTGCTGTACGGCATCAAGGACCAAAGGGTTCTGGGAGTAAAGTGAGTTGTTAAAAGTATTTATTTCAATAATATTATAAATTCGTTATATAATTTCCAGAGGATTTGGCAAAAATCTCACCGAGCAGCATGAACTAAAAGTTTTGGCAAAGGCATACTCCCTCGTGGGTCCCTACAAAATCCAGGGCCAGGTGCTTATACTGCCCATCAGTGGCTCCGGCGTCAGTAACATGTCCATGAGTGAGTAAACCCACCTTAAACTCTTGAAAATTGAGAAAGTTTAACCCTTTCTTTGAAATTCTTCAAGGTAACATCAAGATGATTGTCAGGTTTTCGGGGCAGCCTATCGTAAAGGATGGTGAAACTTACTTGGATGTCACCAATTTCAAGCTTTCCTTGAAGCCAGCAGCGACTTCTTACCACTTTACCAATCTCTTCAACGGAGACAAGGCCTTGGGGGACAACATGAACGCCTTCCTGAACGAGAACTCGAATGCTATTTACCAGGAAACGAGCCAGTCTACAGACCGGGCCTTTAGCCAGCTGTTCCATGGCATGGTTAAAGGCGTCTTTGCCCATCGTCCATATGCCAAAATGTTTGCGGAGGAGTAGTTAAAGATTTATATATATATATCTTCTTAACTCAGGTTATTTCAGTCAGCTTATAACTTATATTAGTTATAATGACAACCTATGGAACCGGCAATTATCATTAGTTTTAATGAGAGCCATTATCTCAATCCATTAAGTTGTGGAATCCATAACAGACTACACTCGAACCTATACTAGAATCACGTAATCCATTATCTAGATCTTAAATTTTAATAAAGTGACAATAAACTTAACAAACTTGAATGCTGACTTTATTGTCAGAAGTCTGACAAATGACTTGGAGCAAAGTTTAAGTTATACAATTTAAACCAAAGTTAGAGCAATTAAATATGAATTTCCTTAATTAAATTTTAACTTAAAAAGTGATTTCTTAAAGCTTAACAATTAACAAAGTATTGTGTTTCCGCCTGAAAGTATGTGTCACAAGAATTAAGATAAATAAGCCTCAAAAGAAGTTTAGATCTATAAAGATCTATTACGGACAAGGAAATATAGATACATTAATATGTAATCCCCCCCTAGGTTAACCCCTTTGGGATAAACAAGCTGTTACTCAGGCATTAATTAGGCGCCATTTGAATATGTCAAAGGAACTCGATGTGGAATTAATGACCGATTTTTGGAAGGCCCCTCAAATTTGCATATATCGAACGAATTACAAAACGTGATTAGGAGAGAAATGGCAATCCGATTGGATGACCGGTGTCAATGGCTTGCAAGTGCGACTGGCAAACCCAACAGGTTCAAGTTCAAATCGGAGGTTCATTAAAGGGAGTCATAAAATAAATTTGCCGGCAATAACAGCACACTTCGGCTGCCTGACTGCCTGCCTGCCGGTTTGGTTTATTATAATCCATTTAACTGACTCAGCCGGGTACTTGTGGTAGCTGGTGACGGTCTAAAGTCACATTCCCTGTCAACCTGAGACGCAAAAAGGCAAAAAAGCGGTTTACACCAGCAGCAGCGGCAACAAAAACATGTTACAATTTAAGCTCACACCCGAATTTTTCAATACAACAAAAGTGACTATATAAGTGGTATCAACCGCAACTAAGTGTATCCAGTATTCAATTGTATTTCGCCCGCATCAATTATGGAGCTGACTCTGCCCCTCGTCCTGCTGCTGCTGCTCGGCTGTGCAGCGGTGTCCGTCCAGGGACACGCCTCCGATTTACGTGAGTTTCGATCTGAAAAAAGAACTTTCTCCGAATTTAGAATTGCTTTACTGCAGCCTCGGGTATCCAGAGATGCGAGATCAAGGATCAGGATTGTGTAAAGAACGGTGTCAATTATGTGCTGAAGAACTTTGCCGATACGGGCATTAAGGAGCTGGGCCTGAGGCCATTGGATCCACTGCATGTAACCAATTTTAAAATCGGTCGCAATCCCAACAGCCCAGTTAACATTGATCTGAGCTTCCACGAGGTGGACATACTGGGTCTCCATCAGGGAATTGCCAAGAAAGTGAGGTAATCCGCTTTGATTTCTTCCTTTCTTAGTTATTTCTTTGCTAAAATATGAATTTTCCTTTCGTATTCAGTGGCTTTACGCATGACCTTAGCCGTAGCGTCGAGCTGATTATGGATGTGCCCGAAATTATCGTCAGAGGTCCCTACGCCGTTGATGGTCGGGTACTAATCCTGCCCATTGTGGGCAAGGGCAAGTCCGAGATTCGACTGAGTAAGTTGCTCCAGCTGCTACACTAACATCCGATCGATTGTAACTCCCTCCATTTAAATCCCAGAGACCTGCAAGATCCGGGCTCAGATCAAGTTCAAGACCTTGCCCAAGGGCGAGCACCAGACCTTTGCCGAGGTCGTCAGCGCCGTGGTGGATATCGATCCCTCTCATGTGACCTACCACCTGGAGGGTCTGTTCAACGGCCAGAAGGAGCTGAGCGACAACATGCATGTCCTGATCAACGAAAACTGGCAAGAGATCTTCAACGAACTGAAGCCGGGCATTGGAGAGGCCTTCGGGCTGATAGCCAAGTCAGTGCTGAGCAAGATCTTTGGCAAGCTGCCGCTGGAGCACCTCTTCATCCTATAAACCATGGAAATACAGTACAAAAATGTTAAACTTTGTGAATATTTATTTAAATGTTCCTCTTATACAAATTAAATGTTAATAACAAACGAAAAACAGGCACTGTAGGCATTCAACTCAATAGTTAAACAAATTAATTAGATAATAAACTTCAAATATGACTTGGAACTTGCGTTCTTTTGATTGTAGTTCATTGAAAATCTTGTAATTCAGTAAGAATAAGTAATACTTAATTGTTATTGTTAATTTGGAGCTCCGTTTTGATTCATTTCAGCATCTAAAGCGTATGGGCTGGCACTTGCGTTCGGTTTGCTTGGGCGGCGAAGATGGCGGCACTTCGAGAATATCGCCGTACACCATCCAGTTGAATGGCTCCCCCATCATGCCCGATTGAAGGCTGCCAGCTGCTTGAGTTCCCTCCGGCGGTGGCTCACACATGGCCACAATATTTGGCGGGAAGTATGCCTCCGGATGGGCGAGCAGAGCCGTCAAGTACTCCTCATGCTCGGCGGCACACTGGACAACATTCTCCAGGTGATAGCGGCTGCCAATAAGTTGCTCCTCTGCGCTGAGGGCTCGTGGCTTAGCCGCCTTGAGCTCGGCGGCAGCTAGTTGCTTGGCGCGTGCATTCAACGCATTATGGTTTTGAGTCATGGCCGACGAATAGCGATGCTCCAGATCCATTTCCCAGTTGAAGACATGAATGGTCAGATGCGAAGCCTTTAGCCATTCGCGCAAAATCCCCAGAGAGTTTTCCAAGCGATGGGCATTGTCTGGAAGGGAAGAAATGATCAAATTTGAATTTATCAATGGAGGGCAACAGCTAAGGGCAACTTACATTTGGCCAAAGGATTCACAAAGTTACCACTGTGATGGCGCAGGTCGGCGGTCATGAACTGCTGGAAGGACCGCAGAGAGGCAGCCGAGCCATTGAGCAGTTTGTCGCACTCTGTGTACTTCTCGTAGTCAAAGTGGCGATTCGTCTCCAAAATGCGTCGCTGGACAACCAGGAATCGCTCCACTTTGGTGCACAACACCTGCAGCTGGTAGCGCATATTGAAGCTGCGTGGCATGGCCGTCCTCACTGGCATGTCGAACAAGTAGTCCGATGGCATCGAGTTCTGGCGAGAGCAGCTCAGATCTGTTGTCAAATGATCATGCAGGGACCTAAACAGATCCATTAGCCGAAGCAAGGCATTATGCTCCAGGCTGTTGAAGAAAATATAATAAAATATTATTTTTAATTTTAGACTTTGATGCGTTTGTTTGATTTAAATCGGTTGGGAAACATGAAAGTTATTTGAAAATTAAGATTTTGTGTATGTTTCAGCAACATTTACATTTGTGTTTACAACATATGTTGCTCAACATGTTCCTAGATTAAGATTGTGTTTAACTTCTGCAACATTTACATTTGTGTTTTCAGCATGTTTCTCAACATGTCCCTAGCAACATTCGCTTCTGATGATCCTCTACATTTTAAACACATACACATACATATATGTACGTATGTGTGTATGTAGCTTTGCGCGCCATTTCTCACATTAGAACTTTTCACTTATTTTTTATGTATAATCAACTCGCAACTCACCAATCGCCATGCAAACCGATCGATTGCAGCCTCTCCACGGTCAAGGGCATAATTTGATTTTGATTATGAACAGGATCGATCATGCACCGATTCCATATGTTCTCCTTTTGCAGCTGCACCTGCTTCTGCTCGGACACCAGCGCGTTGTTGTTTTGTGCGTTGCCCGTCTTCTGCTTCTTTTCCGGAGCACCGGAGCACCCTGCCGATCGCTGGCCGCCGCGGTGTCTGCGCGATCTTTTCGGCTTATTTTGCTGGTTCTGTTGCCGTGGGCAACCCAGGCCGTGGAACTCCAAGGTCGGCGCGTTGTTGTCCAACTGGAGCACCCCGAACGTACGCTGCAACTCGGCGAGAACATTATTGGCCGAGCAGCCCGCGTCGGCTGGGGGCTCTTCTGGCGGCGTCTTCGAACCGATCTCGTCGGATTCCATCATGCAGCACAGCTGCTCCTGCAGCTCCATTAAATTGTTGTCCAGTTGATGGTCATCCGAGGACCCCTTGCTAACCGAAGAACGTGGATTAAACATTTTTTATTTCACTTTTTCTTTGCGATCGAATTTTTAGAAGTGTCGCCGACGCCGCGTCTGTCTGCAAGTGTTTTTTTACCGTTCGAAAAATGGCGCGGTGCCACGCTGTCTGGCGAGTCGCAGGGGTGGGGGTAGAGAAATACTAGAAAATAGAAAATACTACTTTTTATACTAAAATCTGCCGATCGATATGGCAAATACCACAGAAATATCGAAAAAATACCAAACAGGTGATTTTGTTTTTAAAATTTGCTAAATTCTTCTGTTATCTAAAATCTAATATTACTAATACATTTCAGAAAGTCGTTGGCTTACTTTTGGAAGTGGAGTCCCTCGCTGAGAACCTCATAAATATCATAGAGGGACCAAGGTGGGCCTTGTGCCCGCGGAGAACTGTGACTGTGACGAGGAGTTTGTGCCCAATAACAGATTTAATGGATGGCCAATGGCACTATCTAACGGTCATAACGCCTCCCAAGAGACCCTTCTCCTGCCACCATCATATGCATCTGCTCCTTCTCCCGCTGCTGACTTACCATATAAATTTATAAAAGGAAAACCTTGCGACACAATCCAATTTTTAAATAAAAACTAATAAATTTACTTTAAATTTAAAGTGTAACCAGTTTTCATTATCATTTTAGACCCTAAGACAGTTAATTTATTCAAAATTCTAGTCTTAGAAGCAGCTCCAGTTTCCAAAAAGCAAGTTTATTAAACATTTGCTCAAATCTCGGAACCACGACGACAGGGCACCCCAATCGATTCTAATTTCATAAATTATTCCTTTGTTACAAGCCTATGAAACATTCTTTATTATTGTGAAGTCAATTAATTGTTAGGTCTAAGCATAACTAGTGAAAAATTCCTGAAGTTTTGCTGCACACAACTGGTTTGGGGGGAAATAACTACGAAAGCCTCGAATGAATCCTTCTCGCACGCAAGAGAGTTTCCTTCCTTCCACCATGGTGGTTGCACCGAAACCAAGCGATCAAGCAACACCATCGCAGCTGGCAATTATCGTCAACAACCACTCAACTATGTTTAAACAAATACGACAAGAACTGTGTTTTTTTTTTCACGTAGCCAACCACAAGATCGTTAATTCTTTAATTCACAAAGCACATTGAACCAAAGGACCGCAGCAATTGAATTACAACAGGATTTCTTTCGGATCGGTTCTGTGGTTTCTTTACGTTTTATAGATTTTATTAAAAAATTAATAATTTGTGGTTCATCGCGAGTCCCATTTTACTGTGGCTTCCTGCGGAAAGAGCAGCCTGTAAAAGATTTAAAGATAAAATTTGAATTAGATGCGAGATTCTGGGTGTGAGACGTGGAGGGATGGAAACTTACCTTCTGTCAGCTTGGCGCGTCCTCCAGTGGGCTGGCACAGAATGGTTGCGCATCCAGCGCAGACCACAACGCCCTGGGCGTGGCTGAAGACGGTGGTGATCCTGTAGCAGCCGGGGCACTTGACGTCCATGAAGTACGAGTTTGGGTGCTGGACCAGGCGCTTCAGCTTGTGCTTGCGCTTCTCCTCAGCGGGCAGAGGGTGCAGAAGATCTTTTGCTAGCTAAAAGAAATAATAAAATGATTTTAATTAGTAATTTTGTGGGTAAAAAATATAGAATTTAATTTAAGGAAGAACCTAAAAATGAATCTTTGCTTTATTTGTATGACAATTTGCTGCATTTTATTCAGAGTGCAGTGTACTTTAAGATAAGATACGATTGCTACGGCCAACTATTGTTCTCAGTGTATCAACAAATCTCGAAAAGCAACAAAAACACAAGAAGTTCGCCAAATTCACGCTTCTAGGTTATGTAGGATGACTTCCTAGAATTCCGCCAGACATTCCATTCACAACTCCTGGCTTAAGCCATTGCTCGCTTGCATTTCACAACTGTTTGCAATTTCACAGGCGCACGCCATGCGTGGCCGCCGTACCACACACACAATCTCATAGAAGGCAGCTGCCCGCCGCCTGTGGCAACTGTTTTACGGCCTCTGCAGGCTCTTTAATCAGCCAACACTCGCTCCATTCACACTCGACCCTTTGGCGGTGGGTCCTGCCCGGTTTTGGTTCAGTTTCGTGAGGGTTTTCTGTGTTTTAAATCAATTTTAACGCAATTTGGCACCCACCGGCATGTTTTTTCTTTCACAGCTAACACGGAAAAGGAAGTGGGGTAAATCGCAGCCAACTTAACTTGGGCAGAAATGCACTAATTAAGGCCAGGTAGCAAATCTACTCGATGTCCTTTACCAGCACTGGAATATTATTGTTATTTATTCAGCCAAGTTTCTCACTTTTTTTTTGTATCACAGTTGCCCACAATGTTCGTGCCACTTAATTGTTGCCGTTCGTCAGAGTTTTAATTTTTAAATTACATCAATTATTTAGTGTTTGAATTCTACAAGTTTTCATTTCGCAAAGTTTCTACTTATTGTTTAGCAGAGTTATTAACCATTCCTTTTTCAATAAACTGGTTATTATTAGGTTTTCGGGGGGTCCCACTGGTTCAATGCCATATTCCGGCGGTCACACTTGTAATTCTCAGTTCCCGGTTTTGCGGATTTTTGTTGGTGCGCGAATTTTGGAAGCGGGCTTTAACCAAACATACGATTTGATCCTTACCTACAGCGCTCGCAACGCTTTGCAATTGTGTTTGCCAAGCCGGAATTAATTGCGTTCCGTGGCCTGGTCTCTTACCGTACGAGAAATCCGCGTCGATCGGATACGGAGTGCAAGCACATTTTCTAACAAGGAGAAACCCAATTGCGAAAGCTGAAAGTATATAAAACACACACACACGAAACATGTTCACCACGCGCAAGCAGGTGGACGAGCATGTCCACAAGATTCTGGCCAATGTACCGCCTGGGAACCAGGTAAGAGTTTGTGCATCGGAATTTCCAAAAATGCAGTTGCGAAATCGACGGCGCCGCCATTGACAGCGCGCGCCATGGTGTGTGTGCGTGCGGCGCCCGTCTGGTGCGCTTGTGTGCGTGCCCAAGTCGGCGTCACTTGAGTGGCGGCGTGTGTGTACTCGAAAACTAAAATTGCGCGCTTTTCTAAAGTCCATGCATATTGTTGATTTTATGCCCGAAAATAATGCACACACACAACACTCGCCGAGTGTCTCAAGGTTGTTCTCTTGGAAAATCAAAATAGAAAAGTGAGGTTAGGAAGGCGGCTTATTTGAATGTATTCTTTGTTTTACAACGACAGTAGATGCTGCCTATGATGAAAGGCTAAAAAATGTATAGTAATTGTTTTTTATAATATATTAAATATATTTTTAAAGTTATTTTATCTTGTTTTTAAAGATAACATAAAAATTACTGAAATGACAGTTGAGAAATTTCGGGAATTCCCTTTTATGCTAAGAAAATAATTTGACAGCTGTCAACGGAAATGGTATCGCTGTCTTTCCCATCTAGTTTTCCAGTGTCAGTTGACAATATTCTAAAAGGATGATTTTTATTCCAAGAACAAATTAAGTAAATTTGATAATTTTCTTAAAATTTACACTTTAAAATTGCTTGTGGATTTATAAACTCTTTAGTTTAGCTTCAGCACACTAAGTTTTGATATTTACAAATTAATTTTTCGTAACTTCCTTGACTTATCCACCATTTAAATCCTTTTTTTTTTATAGCGCGACATCAAGGGTCTGGCGGTGGCCCGTATGTACTACAAGATACAGGAGTATCCCAAGGCTATTGAATACCTCAACTGCTATCTCCGAGCCAAGGACGAGGCTGTGGCCCATAAACTGATTGCCCACAGCTACAAATTGCTGAAAACACCAGATTTGCAGAAGGCGCTGCAGCATTATCAGCGCTGCATCCAGCTAAATCCCCGGCAGCCAGAAGTGATCAAAGAAGTCTGCCAGCTGCTGGTCGATGAGAAGAGCGTATTCAACAAGGAGTGTGCCAAATACTGGCTGGATCTCGCCGCCTCCGAGAGTTTGAGCGACAACGAAGCAGTCGTCTCCCTGCGAATGCGAGTGAATCTTACAGAGAGCAGCAACGGCAACGGCATCGTTGGAGAAGACAACGAGGATGCCTTCGAGATGATCATGCACAAGGAGCTGCAGGAGCGTCCCCAGGACGTAAATGTGCGTGTTCGTCTCATGCGCAGCTACGTGGAGAAGAACCAACTGGACCAGGCCTTTAAGTACGCTTACAAAGTGGAACTGGAGGCCAGCGGCTGCACCAGTCAGTCCAGTGAATGGTACGGCATTGTCTGGGTGATGCTCACCAAGAAGGAGGACAAGAGAAATGCCAAGGACTGGCGCTACTGGCAACTAGCACTTCACACCAGCGATCGCCTCCTGCAGCTGAGTCTGGAGTCGGGCAGTCCGCTGGCGGAGAGCAGCAGCCTGTTGTTCCGTTTCGATCAGTATGTGAACAAGTTCAGCACGCTGCTGGAGCGCTCCACTGATGCTCCGCAGCGAGAGTTTCACCTGGCCTGCGGGGAACATTATGCCGGGCAGCTGGTGCTCCAAACGGTTTCGCTGATCTTCAAGCGCGAGCTGCTGGCCAACAAGAACAAGTGGATGATTGTAGTGCGCAGCATGCTGCCACTTTTGCTCCTTGGCTATCAGGTGCATCCCCTCCAGGAGCAGCACGTTCATCCCTGGATGAAGCACTGCGATGCTGAGCAGAAGCAGCTGCTGCAGCTCTGGCGCCAGCAGGGCTCCTTCCGTTGCGCCCAGCTTGGGCGTATTCTCCTCGGTTGCTTGGACCGCTCGCGAGCGGATCAGGAGAATCAGAAGAACAACAACAACCAAAACACACAGACGCTGTCCGGCTTGTTTGCAGACGCGGAAGAACTTCTCAACTGCGCCCGCCAGCAGTGCATGGACAAGACATGGCGCAGTCAGCTATTCCAGGTTCTCTTCACCCACGCCGAGTTCAAGCTGAAGGAGCAGTCATCCCATTTGGCGCGTCATCCCCGTCTGCAGACGCCCCTCTTTGAGTGGCCCGATTTGGCCGAGATCGAGACATATGAGCAGCAAGCGCTTCTCCTGCAGCCCAGATCCCTGGCCCAACATGTCTACCTGGCGCTGGGCACCGACATCGATAGTCTGGGCGAGGCGCCGCGCGTTCTCTTCTACGAGGAGTTCCGGCGGGATGTGAAGCAGAACCTAAGCTACTGCGGCCATGACTCCATTTCCCAGGTGGACGTCGATCTCTTTCTATATGCCACTGTGATTCAGGCGCAGCGCAAATTGGAGGTACTGCGCAACGTCTACGACAGCTCGTACCCAGGAAGCCGGAATGCAGCCGCCCGTCCGTACATGATGACATATGCCAATCTCTTGAGTCAATTGGCAACGCCGGAGCAGAGCAGCTGGTGGGATATCGTGCTGCGCCTGCACAGAAACCAACAGATGCCCGCTGATGCCAACAGGGGCGAGCAACGGGCGCAGCTGCAACTCGGCCTGGAAGCCGTTCGCGGTGTGAATGGACCAAAGGCCGATGCCATCATCATCTTTCAGCTGGGCAAGATCCTGCAATCGCGCAGCGATCGGGCCTCCCTAGAGACCCGAATCGATGTTCTGTACCGCCAGGGATTTAGCATGCTGCGTCGCCATCAGCAGCAGCAACAATTCGAGGCTTATGTGCGCATCTTTAAGTACGGATCGGCCAGCTCAACGGTGGCCTGGAACATGCTACATTCGCTGGCCGAGCATGCCGTGTCCTATTTCAGCGGCAAGATGTTCAAGGCGGGACAATTTGATCAGTTTTTGGAGGAAGTACGAGGACTGGACCTCCCCATGGCCACCTACATGCAGGCTGAGGCCTATCGTCTGCTGGAGGATTCGGGAAAGGCAAATCGGGCTTCGCGGACTCGCTACTCGGAGCGGAGGCAAGAGTGCCTGCAGCAGACGCAACAGCTGCTCCGGAATGATAGCAAACATGCGCTGAGCTCGGTTATTCAACGTGAACTGCGGCGCTGTCAGCAGCAAAACCGTAGCACACTTTTGCATGGCGCTGGCGACGATAGCTTTGGTACTCCGGATCATCACAACAACTCCTCGACCTACGAAGATGCCGAGGATGACTTTTATGCGGCTGCTTCCTTGTCCGCCGCCAACAGATCGCGACGCCATCAGTTGGACATCAGTGCCTCCGGTACTCCGGTGACTTCTGCCGTGGTGGTGGCCCAGCCCAGCGAGGAGATCGAGCAAACCCTCAAGCAGATCAGCAAGTCGATATGCCTGGTCACCGATAATATGGCAGCCATGCGCCAGGACATCACTACGCTTACCGAGCGATTCAATGGCCTGGAGGATATGATCAAGAAGATGAAGATTACCGCAAGCCGGGAGACGCCAACACGCGACGTGGATCCTGCAGCGGCCTTGGGATTGGATGATCTCTTTATTATCGAGGATGCGCTGGCCGAACAACAACATCAGCAACAGCAGCAGCAGCAGCACCAGGCTGCAGTTCACCAGGTGGTCCCACCGCAATACGGCGGACCCAATCCTGCATTCTACAATGGTGTCCAGGGCCATACGCCTTCTGCCCAGGATCGCTTCCTGCCGGGCCCCTACGGCAGTCCGATGTTTAACCAAAACCAAATGTATAACTTTTATGCAGCCCAGGCTCAGGCACAGTTTATGCGCACTCCACCAGCGCCGCCGGGAGGAATTCCGCCCGCCAATTTGTTTGGTAAGTTTCAATCGCTGGAATTTCATTCCATAACTCTTCCCCTAATAATTTCCTTCCCTTTTAAGGTCCCCGTAATCCAAACTATGGCCTCCCCAGCATCTTTCCGCCGCCGGCGGCAGGTGCTCCGCCGGTAGTACCACCATTTATGGATCCCATGGGTAACTTTAACCAGCCGCCAGCTGGAAGTCTGATACCGCCGCCAACTCAGCCCACAACACAGCAGGCTTCAGCTTCTCTTAACTTGGCTGAGGCTAAGCCGCCGGCACTTCCGGCCACTCCCGGGGTGGGCGCCGGTTTCTTCAATTCGCCAGCAGCACCAACCTTTGGTCTGCCGCCTCAAACCAAACCCTTGACTGTACCTCCAGCAGTAGCAGCTCCTCTTGCTGCTGCTGCCGTGCCTGCTCCTGCCCCTGGTCCAGCTCCAGTCAATTTGGTGGCTCCTATGGTTCCACCTGCACCTGCGCCTATTAAAGCACCCCAAGTGGCGCCGCCAGCTACAGTTCCAGCACCTGCGGCCAGCGTACCGGCGCTGTTTAACCGCGCATTGAATAATCAGCCCGTGGAAAAGGAGCCGCCGGCCAATGTGGTCATCACCAGCTCAGATCCGCTGCCCAAACCAACAACGGGAGCCAGTGGTGTGGTCCAGCCCACTCTCAGTGTAACCATTCCGGCACAGCATATCAAGCCCAGTCTGGTGCAGCCAACGGCTGAGCCGCAGCAACAGACACAGCAGCCCCTGCAGCCTACTCTTCCAGTTTCGGGAGGATTCAACTTTAATTTGGGCAACACAGCTACCGAAAGTCCCTTCTCCTTCAAGATGCAAGTCGCCAGGGCGGCAGCAGAGAAGCAAAAGGAGCAAGAACTTGAACAGGCGGCGGCCGCAGAGGCTAACAAGAGCGGCGGCAGTGATCTTAACAAGAGTGTTGGGGCCGATGGCAACTCATCCCTGACCGAAGACTATGATCCGCGGCCTGACTTCAAGGCCATTATTCCGTTACCCGACGAGGTGGAAGTACGCACTGGCGAGGAGAACGAAGAGGTCAAGTTCAGCTATCGGGCCAAGCTTTTCCGTTACGTGGAGAAGGAATGGAAGGAGCGCGGCACTGGGCTGATTAAGATTCTGCGCGACAATGCCACTGGCGTTTCACGTGTCCTTATGCGTCGCGATCAAACGCACAAGGTTTGTGCCAATCACACCATCACCGCGGACATGACCCTGTCCACGCCCAGCCAGGACAAGGACAAGAAATCATTCTTGTGGGCGGCCAATGATTTTGCGGATGAGCAGCTGACGCTGGAGAAATTCTTGGTGCGTTTTAAGACCCCGGAAACAGCTGAGGAGTTCCGGGTGGCCTTTGTCAATGCGAATGCCGAGACCAAGGTGAAGTTTGCACAGGAGCCGGCCAAGGCAGCCAATAAGGAGCCAACAGCATTCCCCTCAGCTCCACCTGCGGCACCATTCAGTCTGGCCAAAAGCTTTGTGACCAGCACACCGGCAGCAGCAGCCAATCCGGTGTTTAACAAGCCCTCAGAGCAGGCGAAATCCAAGCCAGCAACAGAACCATCCCTGGCCAAGTCACTGTTTGGCGGCATCCCCTCGACGGCGTCTTCAGCCACTGCACCTGCGGCCCCCTCACCATTCGCCAACTTCAGCTTCTCGGGATTGGGCACCGAAAACAAGGCCACTCCTTTCGGAAATCTATCCTTTTCCAATGCTTCCAACAGCACTCTCTTCACCACGGCCCAGATCCCCAAGGACAGCACCCTGCAGAATCAGACACCGGAAAAGGCAAACACTTCGGATGCCGAGGAGGAATATGAGCCAACGGCTGAGTTTGCGCCAGTAATTCCCCTGCCGGAACTGGTGGAAGTGGTCACCGGAGAGGAGAACGAGGAGGTGTTGTTCGAGCACCGGGCCAAGTTGCTGCGCTACGACAAGGAGGCCAACGAGTGGAAGGAACGCGGCCTGGGCGATATGAAGGTGCTGCGCGACCGCAGCAGTCCCGACCAAGTGCGTCTGCTGATGCGTCGCGACAAGGTTTTGAAGCTGTGCTGCAATCAGCGCCTAACGCCCGAGACAAAGTTCACGTTTGCAGTGAACCAGAAGTCGGCTGTCACCTGGGCGTCGATGGATTATGCCGACGAAGAGCTGACAAATGCTTTGCTGTGCCTGCGTTTTAAGACGCCGGAGATTTGCCAGAATTTCCTAGATGCAGTGCAGAAAGCCCAGGAGGGCATGGGAAAGGGCAAGGGGGAAGAGAAAGACAAGCAGCAGAGTGAAAAGAAGGCAGAGCCAGAGAAACCCATCAAGGGCTTTGGGGATGCGTTCAAGCCCAAGGCGGGCAGTTGGAGCTGCAAAGCTTGCTACACCAGCAATGGCCAGGATCAGCTGTACTGCCTGGCTTGCCAGGAGCCCAAGGATGACACCGTGCCGCCAAAGCAAACGGGCTTGGATCAAGGCAATGCATTGAACTTGTCCACCAGCAGCTCCACTGGCAAATACTCGTTTGGATTTGCACCTGCCACACTTCCCGCCTCTGGAGGATTTAGTTTTGGGGCGCCCAAAGAGCCGGTCAAGGAGAAACCAGCTGCTACAGTGACCGCCACAGCTTCAGCTCCTGCTTCAGTGGCAGCCACAACCAAATCCGGTTTCGGGGATGCCTTCAAGCCGAAAGCAGGAAGCTGGTCGTGCAGCGCTTGCTATGTGAGCAATCCCGGCGAATCGCTGTACTGCAGCGCCTGCGAGACACCCAAGGATGACACAGTGCCAAAGAAGGAGAACACATTGGGCTCAGGACTCACACTGCCGCCTGCCTCTTCCCAGTTCAACTTTGGTTTCGCAGCCAAGCCCAAGGATCAGCCGGCCAACAGCAGTATCTTTGGTTTCTCCGCCTTCAACTCACAAGCTGCAACGGCCGTTGGTCCAGCCGCTTCACTTGGTTCCAGCGGAGGATTCAGCTTCTCGATGCCGAAACCATCCCAGCAGCAACCAAAGAGTCCCGGGGCAGGCGATGGCGAGGACAACAACGATGGTTACCACGAGGAGGAGGAAAACAATGCATACTTTGCGCCAGTGATTCCATTGCCGGACAAGGTAAGATGATCTCAGTTGTGGGCAAAAGTCGCCTTTATTAACCCAAATCCGAATTGCAGATCGATGTAAAGACGGGCGAGGAGGACGAGGAGTTGTTGTTTGTGCACCGCGCAAAGCTATATCGTCATACCGAAGGCGAATGGAAGGAGCGTGGCCTGGGCGATGTCAAGATCTTGCGCCACATTCAGACGAAGAAGCTGCGTGTGGTCATGCGTCGAGAGCAGGTGTTCAAAATCTGTCTGAATCATGTGCTTAACAACGAGGTGGTGTACAAGCCAAAGGATGAGAAGTCCTTGCTGTTTGCCGCCTACGATTACAGCGAAGGGGAGAGTGTCCTAGAGAGATTCACCCTGCGCTTCAAGAACCACGATGTGGTGGAGAACTTCAGCAGGGCCGTGAAGGAGGCGCTCAACGGAACTGCCATAGCAATCAAAGATCACAGAAACACCTCTTTCGCGACGAGCATCAACGAGGCGATTAAACAACAACAGAATGCTGATCAAGTCACAAGCGTCTGTCCCGGTTGTCGTGGCTGTTCTCCGGATGAATTCGTCTTTGCAGCCTCATCCTCGTCCGTTACGACGAGTGCCACAGACGACGTTAATCCGCCCTTGCCCATGTTCCTACCAGCCCTTCAGCTGCCCAAGTCAACGGCAACCCCAATCGTCAAGGCCAGTTCACTGGGCGCCACCACCAACTCGCCATTTTCAGGCTTCGGCAATCTAGCCGTGTCCGAGGCAACCAAGGCGCCCAGCAGTCCAGCTTTTCTATTCGGCAACGTTGGTAAGTTGCATTTTTAAACTTTGTTTTTAGCCGAAATAAGCCTAACATTAACCCTTAACTTTTTGCAGAAAAACCAGCCAGCGAAGCACTTTCGACACCTTTCTTTGGTAGCAATCAGCAGGCGAAGGGCAATGTCCTTGGCTCCATTTTCGGCAGCACCAATACCGATCAGAGTTCGGGATGGGATTCCGCCAAATCGATTTTCAGTGGTGGACAGCAGCAAAAGGACGAGACGACGCCCCCCAAGTACATCTTTGGCGGTGCCAAGATTGAGTCACCGCAGCAGCCAGCACCGATTCCCGCACCCGAGATACCCAAGTCGATTTTTGGCGGCCCCACGGTTTTCGGAGCAAAACTTCCAGGCTCGGGCTTCCTTTTTGGCAGTGGATCTAATGCGCCAATTTTTGGACAAAAGGAATCATCGGTATCAACTTTTGCAGACCTGAAAGAAAAGGAGGACAAGCCATCCACTGCGACTACAACGTTTCAGAGCTTCAGTTTTGTTGGAGATGCGAAGGAAGGAAAGAATGTGCCCCCGGCGACCTTTGGATCGGGGATCACTGATTTGTCGAAAAATACTGGCAGCAGCACCACATTCGCCGACTTTGGCAGCAAATCGGGCGAAACTTTTGCCGATTTTGCCAAAAAGGCGGGCAATGACTTTGCCGATCTGTCGGCCAAAAGCCAGGGAACTCCCGTCGGCTTCAACAAGGGCAGCGGTGGTGGCTTCTACAATCTAACGCATCAGAACGAATTCAAGAACTTTCAGTCGACGCCACCGACCGCCAAAAATGACTCACAGCGCGACGGCGCTGATGATGGCGGCGAGGCCAACAATGATGAGAACTACGATCCCCAGTATGACCCAATTATAGAGCTGCCGGATGAGATTGTGGTCACCACTGGAGAGGAGAGTGAGAATAAGTTGTTTGGCGAGCGGGTGAAGCTCTTTCGCTACGACAATGATGCAAAGGCGTGGAAGGAGAGAGGTAAATAGACATTTTGCCCAGAAGTGCACTTGATTTTTACTCCTTTTCCTTTTCTATTTTTTGTACAGGCTGCGGCGAACTGAAAGTACTGGAACATCCGGAGATGAAGAGCTACCGCTTGGTTCTGCGTCAGGAACAGGTCCACAAATTGCTGCTCAACATGAAGATCACCGGGTCCCTACATTTCGACTATATGAGCGGGCAGAAAAAGAGCCTTCTGTGGGCCGGCCACAACTTTGCGGCTGACGCGGAGGGCAAGATAAGCACCGAAGGGGCCGTTGAGAGTCTGGCCTGTCGCTTTGCAAAGGAGGAGATTGCGTCGTTGTTCCTTGCCAAGGCGAATGACTGCGTGGAACGTGCCAGGTCACTGGAGGACTCTCGGGAGGAGCAGAATAGTACCACGGAGTAGAAGGAAAAGAGATGAAAAATCATCTTTTAAATATCGTTTTTAAGTCACGTCAACAAAAATGAACACGGGGATTGTTAAATAAAGACACAATTTCCATGTAACAACAAAAACTTGATAAAAATAAAAAAATAATGAAATAGAAAACTTTAAATAGTTATTGATTTATTTAAATGTTTTAATTTATCACCAAAATGTAATTAAATGTTTTGTTAATTAAATTCAGCGAGATTAAATTTTAAAATAAAACAAGAGGAAGATAACTTTAGTATTAATAAAGACAAAATTGCATTAATTTAACTTTGGAAAGATTTGATGAGTTGGTTTTTATTAGGTTTACATTAAATAAAATAATTCTTTTTAATTTTAACCCATTTAAAAATTTCAAAAAAAGTTGACAAACATTTTTTGTAGAATTTTCAATATTATATTTTATTTTATAAAGTTGTATATTTTACTTTTTATTAATTAAAAAATTAATGGCAAATCGAAATATATACTCGTATATACTTGAAAATTATTCTCTGTTTGGCCTTAATATGCAAGTAAGAAATTCAAAATATGTGCAATCCATATTTTTATGTTTATTTTTTGACTTATTTATACAATTTGGAATTATTTGTTCAAAATTTGGATAAATAATTTCTTATAATGCTTTATTTTAGTTTAATTTTGATGGTAAATTTAAATTTATTATCTTATTATTCAAAATATGTGCAATTCATATTTTATTGTTTATTTTTTGATAAAATTATGCAATTAGAACACATATATTAGATTTGGCTAATTAATTTCTTATAATGCTTTATTTTTATTTAATTTTAATGATAAATGGAAATATATCTATAAATGCATTTAACGTTTAGCAGTCATTCACTTTCTGGCCTTCAGATGGCCCAAGGAGACGTGAGGGACTCTAATTAATTAGGGACATTAATCTGATGTTTTCGATTTATTAGGCAAATCAAAACATAAAATATTGTAGCTAATAAGAAATGTATTAATTTTAATTTGTTTAATTAAATTAAAACTAGGTGGCAACTCTATAGTCAGACAGCTGCCTAACACTGAGAGAGCCGAGCAGGGCTGCCAATAATTTGTGTAGAAAAAAGCCAAATATTTCTTTAAAAAAAACAGCCGCAGAATAAAAGAATTTACGTTTTTATGTTTAGATATACGTATTTAATAAATACAAATAGTAGTCCCTGCCTCATAGAATGAAGACAAGCCTAACGAAAGTTACAAAATCCAAGTTTCCCGCTGTTTTTTAATTCTTGTCATTACCAGACTCCAAAAAAAAGCCAGATATGACAGAAAAACTCCAAATTTGCCACACCTGAGAGAGCGTATTTGATTTGACACATAATGACGTGGTGAAGTCTGTGTGTGAAAAAAGAACAATAAATTGCCGACAAATCTCTAGTGTAATTAAATTAGTTACCGCATATTATTGCCCCCAGATTCAACTCTGTTTCGCCACAATTCCTCCAGCATCGGCAAGCAGGCGCTGCGAATAAGTTATCTCGAAACCCTGACAGTCGCCGAACTCATACAACAAGGAGGTAGAAGAAGAAGAAAGAGAAGGCGAAGGCGACGAATATGAATTAGAGAATAATTAGCGATTGTTGCTAGTTTGCCTGTCTTGTGTTTTGTTAGCCGCTTCTCGCTTTCGCGCCCCGTCTTCTGGACGAGGTCCAATACCGAATCGATACACGTGTGCAGCGGGAGCAGCGCCGACGTCAAAGTCAACAAACGAGGTGAGGGCCGGAGATTGATGAGAACCTAGCGCGGATCGACCATGATGAACGAGGACAGCAGCGCCGCCGGCGGAGGCGGCGTCAAGAAGTTCTTTCAGCGCCTCTCACAGGTAAGATCCAAGCTTGTAATCACAGAAAATGCGATTCTCTGGCTAAGCATTTACTCTTTGGTTCGCAGACCTACCAATCCACCTTGGACCGGAGCACACCGCACACGCGGATGCGCTGGGTATTCGCCGGCTTCTTGCTCCTGCTCTTCGTTCTACGCATTTTCATCTACCAGGGCTGGTACATTGTGTGCTATGCGCTGGGCATCTACCATTTGAACCTGTTCATCGCCTTTCTCACGCCAAAAATCGACCCGGAGTTTGATCCGTACTCGCAGGACGACGAGGATGAGGGACCCAACCTGCCCACGCGCAGCAACGAGGAGTTCAGGCCCTTCATCCGGCGCCTGCCGGAGTTCAAGTTCTGGCTGTCGGTGACGAAGAGCACGCTCATCGGCGTGATCTGCACATTCTTCGACTTCTTCAACGTGCCAGTATTCTGGCCCATCCTGGTCATGTACTTCATCACGCTGTTCTGCATCACGATGAAGCGCCAGATCAAGCACATGATCAAGTACAAGTACTTGCCCTTCACGCGCAACAAGCCGCGCTACCAGCGTGTCAATGACCTGGCGGGTGCGGGCGCCGGTCCTGGCTCTGTGGCGGGCAACGCGAAGTGACAATTAGCCGCACAGACGCCGGACACACGGCCGATGGCAGCGGGTGCGGGCGATTCTCCTATTGCCTCTACCTCTGCTGTTGCGTCACCATCAACAAACAGCGACAACGCCGCGACCAAGGATGTGGGGTCGCCAGCAGCAGCATCGTCCATCAAACCACCGCAAATAATTGCAATTGAGGACTACTAGAGAAAGCTACCGGAGCAGTCCGAAGGGGAATCAGGAGCAGAAGCAGAAGCAGGGGCAGAACATCAACCAGAACCAAGCCTGGCCCCATCATTTTGGTTGGCTTGTTGTAATCGCAGCATATTATTATTTCCTTTTTCGGCCTGAGTTTGTGTAGCATTTTTCTGTTTTACTGTTGAGTTGTCGTACGGCGTTTTGTGCAAAAAAGATACCTTGTTTATTGTGTAACGTAATCATGCTTGTTTAAATTTTCTATTTATTTGCAATGAATACGACTTCTATCTATCTATTGTAAATCCTCCTCCGATACGTTTACACACGGCGAGATCAGTTCTAATTTAATACTTACTTCATCCTAAACTAATCCTAAACATAAACCTATTTTATTATTAACGATCCTTCTATCCAAAAAGTAGAGTTACTTGCATTCGAAACAAACATATATTTTGATTACCAATCATGCTTAGATGCTATATAACAACGTATGCCTAAATATATATACAAATATATATTTTTTGCATCATAATTATACAATTTTTTGTTAGCGTTAACTTATACAAAATGTTAAAAGGCGGAATGATAAAATGAAATCTATAGGCAGGGTGCGTCTTATGAATAAAGAAAGACACAAGGAAACCAAAACTAATCGCTGAAGTTTGATTGGATTGATTGACGTGTTCACATTCGCTTGGCTTCTGGGTTTTATCTAATCGTTTTTTAATTGAACGCAATAATGCTCAATGTTGAATTCATTGATAAGAATATAACTTTTGGGCTCATTTGACCCTTCATCTTCTGTTGGAATAATTTAAAAAGCAAACTCTTTTTAGTTTAATTTTTATTTAAATGAAGCACGAAACCAATAGTTCAAGCGTGCCGAATGTAGACTATAAACAAAGCTATAAATATGGGTTAAACGTTAAATACAAAATATTTCCTTGTAAATGCTGAATATTTGGAATAACAAGTGGGGTATTTTTTTTGAAGGAACAACAATTGAAAATGCCACTTAATGTAAATACTTAATGTAAAAGGCAGCAAGATACCAAAGCTCTCACTTTGTTTCCACCTCGGATCCAGCCTTAATCTGATCCTCTCGAGCACACTTCCGTATGACGCTATTAAAGTACTTGTGCAGTCCATAGCTAAAAAGTCTCAAGGGTCCCATGACAAATGCATGCAGAAGATTGGTGAAGAAGCCATCCCAAGGCAGCAGTCCACCGCCCAGGGTGGTGATCAGCCAGCTTTCTGCTCCCAGCGTTGATGTAAAGTTGCCCTTCTGCAAGAAAAAATCAATTATAAGTTGCAAAACTTCTCCTGTAAACGATTCACTTACCAATGCATCCTTCAGAATTGCCTTGGCCATCACCTCGGGCTCTACCAGTCCGCCGCCGCCCGAAATGATTTTGGTTTCGCGTGGCTTCGACTTCTCCTCCTCCTCGAAACCGGGTGTGTTTGTGTCGCAGGGCAGTGCCAGCGTAACGCTGACCCCATGCTGCCGCGACTCCATTGCTATCGTCTCAGCCATGGCTCGCAGGGCGAACTTAGTGCACGAATAAGGACCATAGCCATAGATGCCGAACATAGCGGCCTGCGATGCGGTGATCACAATGATGCCCTCACCCGCCTTCTTCATCTTGGGCAGCACGTATCGGGTGCAGTTGTAGGTGCCGAAGAAATTAACATTCATCAGCTTGTGTACATCCTGAACGGATACCTCCTCGAATACGCCGCAAATGGCCATGCCGGCGCAATTTATTAGTGTGTAAATGGGACCGAAGGCATCCTCAATCTCGCCCAGAACTTTGGACACCTGCTCGTAATCTCCGCCAATGTCCAGGCTTTTGTATTGGAATTTCTGGTCAGGTCGCTGGCGTACCACTTCCATCAGAGCCACAGCTCCGCCTGCGCGAGAGTTTAGATAATGAATCATAGATAAGGGCCATGTTTTGGGTTGGGCTCCCTCGCCCTCATTACTCACTCAACATTTTCTCGTCGCGCGCAATCACCGTCACATTGGCGCCTTTCATGGCACACTCCACCGCCAAGCACAGTCCGATTCCCTTGGAGCCACCGGTGACCACCACATGACGACCCACGATTGTCTTCGGTTTTTTGGCCATGACAAACAGGAAGACTAGAATGTGAACCAGCACCGCGATGCCCAAGCAGAGAACTACCTCCCAGGTGAGCTCCATGTGTTAAAAATAGTTAGAGAGCTGGAAAAGTATAATCTGTTTTGATTTGGTTTATCTGCCCGAAAAGTTGATTAGAAAGTGCAGCCAAAGTGTGGCCAGAGGAGGCAAATTTTAAAACACCAGTTGCATCCAAATGCGCAAAAACTGTTATTTTTTAAAATCCCATTTTTAACTATAATATAATTTTCTTCTTGTTAAAATAAGGAAATAAACTGAGCGAACTAAATGAGCTTAAAATTATCAATAAGCGCAACATCTTTTTACTTCCCGCTTGTCTTAACAATTTATTACACAAAAAGTTTCTCGTTAGCTGCAGCAGCGGCCAACGGTCCTTGGATAAGCGAACAGCTGATTTTGTTTGACTATTTTGGTTTTGCACTGAGTTAAACATAAACAACTTCCCTTCAAAACCGAAAAAATCGATCAGTTGATTACTCAAATCATTATTTTTTAGTTCATGTTCTTTGATTTATTTGTAATTTATATTTTTGTTTCACTTAAGTCGAAAAATTATAATTACCATTTAATTTTTTTGTAATTTAACATATAATGAATATGGTCTCTGGTTAAAATAGATTTTCTTTATAATTATGTTTCAATAAATTATTTTATTTTCTAAATAATTAACATTTTTTAATATAGAATAATTAATGAGTTGACAGCGCCGACCGGCACATGTGCACCGCAGCAGGTTGGCATCTCTCTTCGAATTTATTGTTGTTTATTCTAATTGGCATTTAGAAATTTAGAAAATATTTAAAGAAAAATGCCACCGAAAAAGGACGCAAAGGGCGGCGGCAAGGATGCTGGTAAGGGCGGCAAAAAGCCAGCCGCCGAGGACAAATGTGAGTACCCATGAAGCATGAAGGGAGGACAGAAATCAACGATCATTTTTCCACTGTGCAGCTGCCGGCAAGGAGAAGAAAGGAGGCAATGCTGTGAAGGTGCGCCACATCCTCTGCGAGAAGCAGGGCAAGATCACCGAAGCGATGGAGAAACTGAAGGCTGGCCAGAAGTTCCCCGAAGTGGCGGCCGCCTACAGCGAGGATAAGGCGCGCCAGGGCGGTGATCTTGGCTGGCAAATTCGGGGCGCCATGGTTGGTCCCTTCCAGGACGCAGCATTCGCGCTGCCCATCTCCACCGTCAATAATCCCGTGTACACAGATCCCCCGATCAAGACCAAGTTTGGCTACCACATCATCATGGTAGAAGGAAAGAAATAAGCGAGATGTTTTTATAAAATCAATTTTAATGTGATTCCGATTTTGTTTCTTGTTCCCGTTGAGTAATTTTCAATCCTTTGGATCGTGTGCGGTGCAATCACTTCTTGCCGGCGTCCTCCTTGAGGCCCACGGTACGGTTGAACACAATGTGGTCCTTGGTGGTGTCCGGATCCACGGAGAAAAAGCCAATTCGCTCGAACTGGAACTTATCGTAGACCTTGGCCTGGGCGAGTGCCTGATCGGCAAAGGCGCGAACGACCGAGATGGATTGCTCGCTGATGTCGCTGAGGAAGCCACCGGGCACCTCGTTGGGATCCTCGGGATTCTTGTGCTTGAATAGCTGCTCGTAGAGGCGCACCTCCAGCTGAATCGGTTGCGATACCCATTGGACAAAGGCCTTGGGCTTCTCGGCCTGCTCGGCAGCTTGGCTGCTACAGACGAGTTCCACGACTTCCCCAGTTGCCGGATCCTTGAGAATGTCAACTACGTTGATCACGAGACCGGCGTGCCGAAGACCCACCGATTGTTTGGGCGACAGGCGACGGTAGCCCTTCTCCGGTTCCAGCTTGAAGTCTCCCCTCTCGATGTAGACCACTTTATCCAAGGTTATTTTGTGCGATCCCTGCTGCGGGTTTTGAGGGAAATCTGGCACCTCCAGCTGCACGGGTGCTGCATGCGGGAAGTTCTTGATGGTCACTTTGAGCGGTTCCAGGACAACCAAGCGGCGGGGAGCTGTGATATTGAGCACATCCCTCACAGCCGCCTCCAGCATGGCGGGATCGACGGCTATCTGGGCCCCAGTGACGCCCATCTGAGCGCAGAAGTTATTGATGGCCTCCGCCGGGAAGCCTCTTCTCCTCAAAGCCGTCAGAGTAAACAGCCTGGGGTCGTCCCAGTCATGGACAATCTGCTCCGTGATCAGCTTGGCAATCTTCCGCTTGGACACGAGGGCGTAGTTCATGTTCAGTCTGCCGTACTCCCACTGAACGGGGCAGTAGATGTCGAGGGCGTTGCACAGCCAGTAGTAGGAGGATCGCCGGGACTGGAACTCCTTGGTGCAGAGCGAGTGGCTGATGTCCTCGAGCGAGTCGCACAAGCAATGCGTGTAATCGTAGGTGGGGTAGATGCACCAGTCGGCGCCCGTGCGGTGATGGGCAATGAACTTGATCCGGTACGCCACCGGGTCCATCTTGCCCTCCTCCAGGGTCAGTTTTAATCGCAGCGTGGCCGCTCCTTCGTCGATCTTGCCGCGTTTCATGTCCTCGAACAGCTGCAGCGACTCCTCAATGGGACGCTCCCGCCAGGGACTGGGCTTCGGATTGAAGCCCTTCAGCTCTTCCGCTTTCTGGTGGCAGACGTAGGCCAACCCCTTGTTGATCAGCACCACGGCCCACTCGTACAGCTGCTGGAAGTTGTCCGAGGAGTGGGTAATCTTGTAGGGTTTGTAGCCCAGCCACTCGACCATCTCCTTGATGGCCAGGAAGAACTTCTCCTCCTCCTTCTCGGGATTGGTGTCGTCGTAGCGCAGGTAGCAGACTCCATCCTGGGCAGCGGCATAGCCAAAGTTGATGTTTATGGCCTTGGCATGGCCAATGTGCAGGATGCCGTTGGGCTCCGGCGGAAAACGGGTGTGCACTTTGCCGCCCGTCCTCTTGAGATGCTCCTTTAGCAGCCGCTCCGTGTGCTCGGTGACCACATAGCCGTCCGTCTTGTAGTTCTCGCCAGGGCCATGGAAGTGCACCTTTGTCTTCATCAGCTCAGCAATGGTGGTGGCTCCATCGGACGCTGCCTCGGGTGTTGCTTGCGAGGACGCAGTTGCCTCCGCCTTTGTGGTTTTCGCTGCCTTTGGCTTCTCGTTCTGCTTGGTGGGTGGCTTAAGATCGGCTTCAGTCTTTGGTCCCAGCAGATCAAAGATCTCAACATCAATGGCCGCCTTCACGGACTTGGCATCCGCCCATTTAAGTTCGCTCCTCACATCCTGCAGGATTTTAAAGGAGTTAAAGTGGTAGCGCTGCTCCAGCAGGGCCTCCTTATAGCTGCCCTTGATCTTGGCCTGCACAGTGCGCTCAATCTCCTCTGGCGTGACCACCACTCCCACGCCGCACTCCTTCTCCAGTTCCTGGACGTTGATGCTGGCCTGCAGCTTCTGGCCGCACTTGAGCACATATTCCAGGGCGGCGTCCACACGCTGTGTGTTGTCCAGCTTGCGCTCCACGATGTAGCGTACCAGGAGGGGCAGCTGCTCCGCGGTTTGCGGCTTCAGCTTGGTGGCCATGTGGTAGAGCAACATGCCGGTGCCATCGGCCAGCGAAGCAGAGCTGCCCGTCTGCGCCAGCGCCAGCTGGAGGTTCTTCGTCACGTTGGCATTCTTCAGGGTCTCCTTGGCCTTCTGCTCGCTCATGCCAAGGGCCTGGAATTGGGCTATCAAATCCTCGCCTGCCATGTCCTCGTTTTTTGTCTCTTTCTCGCTGCGCCGCTGATGACGAAGTGCAGTCCACAGTGTGGACAGATTCTGATGGTTTATCGATGACGCAAATAGCTCAAATATCGAACCCATCGGACCTGCACGTGTGAAACGAAAACATTGTTAAATGCTATAAAAATAAAACAAGTAAAAAAGCATTAAAATGGGCAAATTAAACGTGACAGTGCTGCGTTACCTCACCAAGGAGGACTTCCGCGTCCTCACCGCCATCGAGATGGGCATGAAGAACCACGAACTTGTGCCGGGACCACTGGCCGCTGCCATTGCGAATCTAAAGACTGGTGGTGTCCACAAACTGCTCAAAGAGCTATGCAAGCACAAGTTGTTGTCCTACGAGCGGGGCAAGAAGTGTAGGTATACGTGATGGCCACCATTTCACTTTATTAATACTCCTTTCCGTGTTGCAGATGATGGCTATCGCTTGACCAACACGGGCTATGACTACCTGGCCCTGAAATCTCTCACTTTGCGCGGATCGGTCAGCTCCTTTGGCAACCAGATTGGCATTGGCAAGGAGTCAAACATCTATGTGGTGGCCGATGAGGAGGGCACGGCAATTTGCCTCAAACTCCACCGATTGGGTCGTACTTGCTTCAGGAATGTCAAGTCCAAGCGCGACTATCACGGACGGCGGCACAAGGCCTCCTGGCTCTATCTTTCGCGCATCTCGGCCACTAGGGAGTTTGCTTACATGTCGGCGCTTTATGATCGCGGTTTTCCGGTGCCTAAACCCATCGACTTTAACCGCCACTGCGTGCTGATGGAGCTGGTCAAGGGCTGGCCCATGTAAGTTGGTATTTTTAAATTACGAAATCCGATTTCTAATATTGTAATCTCTTTGAAGGACCCAAGTTCACGAGCTGCTGGATGCTCCGCAGGTCTACGATGACCTCATGAATCTTATCGTTCGCCTGGGCAACTCTGGTGTCATTCATGGTGATTTCAACGAGTTTAACTTGATGGTGACGGACGCCGGCAAGCCCATACTGATTGATTTTCCCCAGATGATGTCCACCTCGCATGAGAATGCTGAATTGTAAGTTTTAATGGCGTTATAGATCCTTCTGAGCTAAGCTTAACTTACTTACAGCTTCTTTGAGCGCGATGTCACCTGCGTGCGTGAAATGTTCCGTCGCAAATTTGGCTACGAAAGCGAAGACTATCCCAAGTTCAGTGATTTGGTGCGAGAAGATGATCTAGATGCCGAGGTTCATTGCACAGGCTATGGCTTCACCAAGGAAATGGAGCAGGATCTGCTGCAGGAATACGGAATGGTGGATGGTCAGGAAGACGGCGATGATGAAGAAGAAGGAGATATGGACGAGCAAGAAGAGCCACCCGTTTTGGTACCATCGGCAGCTGTGGAGATCGATGAGTGCCGTCGGCAGGTGGAAAACGAAGTGTTCTATAGCGAGGCCAAGCCCACACAAAAGTCAGATGATGCAGTGCGACGGTATATTGAGTCGTGTACACAATACCTGGGCAATCTTACTGTGGGTCCCGAGGTTCCTGATCAGACGCTGCCCCCAAAACTAGAAGAAAAAGTCTCTCTCGCAATTGAAACGCCTGAAATTATTCCAGCTGAACCTGCAGTGCCAGCACCTGAGCCGGTTGCCACAGACGATGCCAGGTCCATAAGTTCGAATGACCTGGACGCTGACGAAGTGCCCGAGCTGGTGGCTGGCTTGGATCCAAATTCGCGAATGTATCGCCTTAAAATGGTCGAACAAATGCTAAATGATGCCAGAAGCCAGCGCTCATACTCTACCACAACGAGTACAATAGCTCCGTCCGTCATCACTGACCGTATCCGTCGTAATATGGACATCAAGGAGAAGCGAGAGCAGCGCAGGAAGTGCGTGGCCAAGGGAGAAGCCAGTGCTGTGCATCGTCATCGCAAGGAGAACAAGGATGTGGTGAAGGAATATGCCGGTTGGGACTTTTAGAATAGATTCCCTGGTTAATATATTTCATATGTTTTATAGTGATATGTAAATTTAAAATAAAAACACTTGAATTTTCAATGTTATTCTCTCTCTCTCTGTGCGCACATCCCCAAGTGTTGATGCCCGTGACTAGGCACTTTTATGATTTCACAAGATCCAAAGGCTAAGTTTCCTCTTTATCTAGTGTAATCTCATGCTAAACAAAGGCCGCCATTATTCGGGCGAGCGAGCAGTTTGTTGTAAAATACAGCCATTGCCATGATTCAGCGTAACGAGAGAATTAAATGATACCTATTCCTCCAGGCGGATGATCTGTTTAGCTAGTTTCGTGGCCTAAAAGGGTTTGTAAACTCTCAAAAGGTTGTTTCTTTAAGGACATTTTTAAGCAGTTTAAGGAATTGTATAAAGAAAATTAATGATTTCGAATTGTATCCAATTTTTTACATTCTTTAAATGAGTTACATATTGAATATATTATTCCCAGGGCATTCACATTAGACTGAGACAATGACGATTCAAGTCAGCTAAAGATTCTTGGGGTTCAAGTTATCATTATTATCACCTACCCTCGTGGCCGTTGTTTCATATAAAAGACCAGTTATTCTGACGACACAATACCACTAACAAACACCTTTAGCTGCGATAATGTCTGAGGAGAATACCCATCCTGTGCCTGTGTGGCTTACCAAGGACTTTGTTCAGAAAAAGTTACGCATGTACTTTAAAGACAATTCTCTGAAGCTGGAAAACTTGGGCATTAAACCGGCCATCGCCAACGGGGAGAACTATGCCAGTGTGATGACCCGCATCAATGTTGAGTATACCACCAAGGACTCTAAGGGTAAGAAACTGGCCACCAACTTCTTGGTGAAGACGACCTTTGCCGAGAAAGATTCGGCTGCTCATGTGCTCATCAATTATGGGGTCTACACCCGTGAGATGGACATGTATCAGAGGATTATTCCCAAGCTGGCTGAGTTGGTAAAAGCGGAGATCGAAGATCCACGGAAGCTGTTTGCTGGCACCGTAAGCGTCGATTGGGAGACGAATTCCATCATTTTTGAAGACCTCTCTCTGGAGCATTATAAGGTGGCCTGCCGCCTAAAGAAACTTGATCTGGAGCACACGCATCTGGTGCTCGAGAAGCTGGCCATCTTCCATGCCGCCGGAGCAGCTCTGGCCGATCGGGAGCCCGGCATACTAAAGGAGAACTATGATCGAGGATTTTACAACAGACATACCAGAGGCTATGAACGAATTATGAACTTATGACGAATCTGCTGAAGGCTCTAGCCCGCTCCCTAAACTTGGATGAGGAGCTGCGTCAGCGCTATAAGGCTAAAATAGATCGATTGGTCGATCGTGTGATGATTTACGGCGAGCGCTCGACGACCAACAATCCCGGAGACTTTCTGACCCTCGCTCATGGCGATCTTTGGACCACCAATGTCATGTTCCAGTACGACGGAGATGGTCATCCCACCAATGCTACGTTTATAGATTTTCAGTTCAGCGTCTGGAACTCTCCGGCCATCGATTTGCACTACTTCTTCTCGACATCGATACATGAGAATCTCCAATCCAATTTTATTACTACAAATTGGTGAAAGCTCTCAAGAAGCTAAAATATTCCGGCCATGTGCCCAGCTTATTTGATTTTCAACTGCAGTTCCGCTCGAGAGCCTTCTATGGTGAGTATTTTAATAATATTTTCTACTCCTAATTCGGGGTTGTAATAAATCCTCTTCCGCAGCTGTTTTTGCTTCTCTGATGTTCGAGCCGTTAATGTTATACAATGGCAAGGAGGAGGCTTCACTGGCGCAGATTATCTCCGAGGAAGCGAGTGGGCAGAGGTTTAAGGATGACATCTTTCAGCATGAGTGCGTCCGCAAAAAGCTGCATCTTACGCTCCCTTTCCTCGAACAGTGGGGATTGCTTGATGAAATGTGATATACCTTGTTGAATTAGATAAATGTTTGTGCTAAAAGCAAGATTATACCAAGTACTGTCATTAACTAGAAAGCTAGTGACTTACATATATTATGAGTGGAAGTTATCAGTTATCATTAGTTCCACTGCAATAAACCCAAGGCTATTTAAAGGCAGCGTTTCGCATGTACTCTCTCACTCTTAACTTAAATCTTAAAGACACAGTAATGAGTAAGGAAGGCACTCATCCGTCGACGCCTACGTGGCTCACTGCGGATTACGTGGAACAAAAGTTACGCATTTATTTTAAAAACAATTTCCTTAAATTAATAAAACTCGAAATTAAACCTGCCAGTCCCAAGGGCGAGAACTATGCCAGTGTCATGAACCGCATCTGCGTCGAGTACGCAACAACAACTGATTCGAATATTAAAAATGCAACCAGTTTTCTAGTTAAGGCCACTTTTTCCGACAAGGATCCTACATCTGAGTTGCTTGCGGACTACGGAATCTACACCCGAGAGATGGATATCTACGAACGGATCCTGCCTGATCTGGCGGATATGGTAAAGAATGAAATCGGGGACTCCCGGAAAATGTTTGCGGCAACTGTGAGTGTGGATCGTGCGAGGGACTCCATCATCTTTGAGGATCTTTCTCTGGAGGAGTATAAGGTGGCCAACAGGTTAAAGAAACTAGATCTGGAGCACACACATCTGGTACTGGAGAAGCTGGCAAATTTCCATGCTGCCGGTGCAGCTCTGGCAAAACGTCAGCCAGGGATCTTCGATAAGAACTACGATCGCGGCTTTTTTAATAAGCACACTCGGGGCTATGAACCCACAATGAAAAATTTGCTAGAGGCTTTGTCCCGCTCCTTGGAGTTCAATCAAGATCTTAAGGAGCGTTACCAGGCGAAAATTAATCGATTGGTCGATCATGTAATGGATTATGGCGAACAATCCACCTCCATTAATCCCGGGGACTTTGTCACCCTGGCTCATGGCGATCTGTGGACCACCAACATTATGTTCCAGTACGACGGAAAAGGTCATCCCACCAATGCCATCCTTATAGACTTTCAGTTCAGCGTCTGGAACTCACCGGCTATTGATCTTCACTACTTCTTCTCCACCGCGATGGATGACAATCTTCGGTGGAGCCGTCAGACGGAGTTGGTTCAGTTTTATTATTATAAGCTAGTTGAGGCCCTGAAGAAGGTCAAGTACTCAGGCCATGTGCCAAGCTTATTCGATTTTCAGCTGCAGTTCCAGCGAAGGGCCTTTTACGGTAAATATTTTTAACATTTCTTTATTTGCATAATTATTTTATTAAAATTTTCCCACAGCTGTATTTTCTTCATTAATTTTTGAGCCCTGCATGCTGTACACCGGAAAGGAGGAGGCATCCATTGCGCAGGGTATGTCCGACTCCGAGAGCGGAATCCGTTTCAGGGATTCAGTATTTGAGGCGGAGCACATAAGGAAAAAGATGGAGTACACTTTGCCGTTTTTGGATCGGTTGGGATTGTTAGATGTTATGTGAAATTGATGTATAAAATAGAAAATATAAGTCTTTGCCCGCGGTGCGTATGAGTAATTTGTTGAGCAGCAGTTTTCTTTAAAGTCAAAGTCTGTCAGAGATTTGAATGCCTTTTTCATCTAAAAATTGTCTTTATATGTAAAAACAAAGCACTTAATATAATCTTTAGCTAAACAAGAAATGCCACTATCTGGAAATGTAATATTCTAGCGGTCCCGTGATTTAAATAAATGCTGGAAATAAAAGTGATACTTATTCATGTGATAAAAGGGATGGTCTGTTTCTGGAGAGAGATTTTCTTATAATAAATTAACTTAATATATTTGTAAATACCAATCTAGGGAATTATTTTTATATCTTCATTGAAAAATTCAATTTTTTAATTGATTCAAACATTTAAATATATATTTATACTTAAATACACGATAAACTAGAAGAGCACACGTGATGTAAGCACGATTTTAGTTACTCTCCTAGAGAAATTACCTCAAGCTTCAGCATCTATCTGTTATCTATTTTTATTTTTCTCTCGTTTTGCTCCCGACTATAACCGCCAATTGTTAAATTGTCGACGATGACGTAGCAAGTCGGTGAGCGTTAGTTTTTACACAGGTTATCATCATAATAATCACGTATACGTCGACAGCTCAATAAAAGAGCTGCGCCTCTCGCGAAAAATAGCACAAATAACTGCCCCAAGCTACGGTTCGGATCTCAAAATGCCAGAGGAGAAGCCCCATCCGGCGCCCGTGTGGCTAACCAAGGATTACGTCGAGGAGAAGTTGCAAGGCTACTTTAATGATAATTCTCTGAAGCTCGAGCAACTTGAGATCAAGCCGGCTATACCCAATGGAGAGAATTACGCCAGTGTAATGACCCGCATCAACGTGGAGTATACCACGAAGAAGTCTAAGGAGAAGCAGGCCACCAACTTCCTGGTGAAGACCACCTTTGCCAGCAAGGATCCAGCTGCTCACCTGCTCATGTCCTATGGAATATACACTCGGGAGATGGATATATATGAAAATATCTTTCCTCAGCTATCGACTATTGTCAAAGGGGACCTGCAGGATTCAAGGAGGTTATTCGCCGGCACTGTGAATGTGGATCGCGAACGGGACTCGATTATCTTTGAGGATCTGTCGCTCGAGCAGTACAAGGTGGCCTGCAGGTTGAAGAAGCTGGACCTGGAGCACACACACCTTGTTCTTGAGAAACTGGCCAACTTCCATGCTGCCGGTGCAGTTCTTGCTGAGCGAAAGCCGGGTATTTTTGCGGAAAACTTTGATCGTGGATTTTATAATAAACACACTCGTGGCTACGAGCCCATCATGAGGAACCTTCTGGAGGCACTGTCCCGTTCCTTAGAGTTGCAGCCAGATCTTAAGCAGCGTTATCAAGCGAAGATCGATCGTTTGGTTGATCGTGTAATGGATTATGGCGAGCAATCGACAACCATTAATCCTGGAGACTTTGTGACATTGATTCATGGAGATATCTGGACCACCAATGTGATGTTTCAATATAATGCAGAGGGTCATCCCTCGAATGCCATCTTCATAGACTTTCAGTTTAGTGTTTGGAACTCGCCGGCCATCGATTTGCACTACTTCTTCTCGACTTCGATACATGAGAACCTCCGTCTGGAAAGGCAAGCGGAGTTGGTCCAATTCTACTTCTACAAGTTGGTGGATGCCCTCAAAAAGGTCAAGTACTCTGGCAGGATTCCAAGTTTATTTGATTTCCAGCATCAGTTCCGGACGAAGGCTTTTTATGGTGAGTGTGCAGAAATATTTATATAGATCTTTCACTGAAAAAGGTTTTATTTTCTAGCTGTGTTTTCGTCACTGATGTTCGAGCCCACAATGGTTTACAATGGCAAGGAGGAGGCATCCATTGAGCAAATCATATCTAAGGGCGAGAAAGGAATGCAATTCAAGGATGATGCCTTTCAATCAGAGAGTATCCAAAAGAAAATGCAGCTCACATTGCCGTTTTTAGATCATTTGGGTCTGCTGGATGAAATGTAAAATAAAATAAGAAATATTATCATTTACATTATTATTTTTATTTGCTATTTCCCATATAAATTACAAGTGTAGCCTTCTGTGACTTTATAAGTAGAATTTGTTTATATTCACAGCTATATGTAGATAAGCAGCTAGACATGCAAAATGCCACGTCAACCACTTAAAATAAAAGCTTATAACAGTCCAACATCCACCTACACAATCTGTGCACTCGCCTTCAATTACTCGGCTTGGGATACGTTTTTCTTAAATGAGTTTTTATGATTCCATAAACACTAAAGACTTAGTGACTTAATTTAGTTAAATCTCAAAATAAACAAGCGACGGGAGTCACAATGTTTACTTAGAGCTACCTCTTCCTGATGGGTATGTTTTAGTTATGAAATATGTGTAAATTTGTATACATGAATATCCAATAATGAATATTAAACATGTTTTAGGTGTTGGCTTATTATACCCTTGCAGGGTATATTAGTTTCAGTCAAAAGTTTGCAGCGCAGTGAAGGAGGCATCTCCGACCCTATAAATTACTAACTTGTTCTAAGCTTCGATTAATATCGCGGTTTTATCAGCTCTAATGATGGCCGCCACACATACATACAACACAAAACCAACTAACACATATGTATGCGTGTGTAAGCAATAATCAAAACAAAACAGAGAGCGCGATGTATTGCCCCCGCTCTCTCTCCCCCCTCGCCCACAAGCCGTAGTTCCAAATTTGTCCGCTGGTGGCTTTTTCGGTCTGACGACCCTTTCAATCCATCTTTTTAAATACGTTTTAACACAGGAAGAAGTCAAATTCGACCACATAAACCTTATATATTCTTGATCAGAATTAATGGGAGAATCGATCTAGCCAGGTTTTGAAAATATAAATGGAAAATTGTAGATTTGAAATATCATATCTTGGCCAAAAATAAACGAAATTAAATTTTGAAACCATTAATATGTTGGTTTTTTCCCCCTTAAAAAACGTGCAAACCAAATTTAAGGCTAAGATTTTTTTTTGGATTTTTAACAATTAAATAAATATTTAAAAAAAAATCCAAAAAAATATTTTTGTTTAGAACATGGCTTAGAATACAGAAAGAAAGAGAAAAATGCTTTCCGACTTAAAATTGGTGTATTTTTAAAAGTTGTTATTTTAAATTATCTAATCTGTTTTTGTTGAGGATCTTTCTGACGTGTATTTGCTCTCGGCAAGATTGGTAATCCTCCCAATTGCTGGCAATTAAGGGGTTAAATGGGATGCTTTCAGAATCATGCACATCTGACCGACATATAAAAGGAACGGTTCTAAGGCGCCAGTTCGCCATAGAGAAAAGTAAACCAATGAGTTGTGGTTATCATCCCATCATGCCGGAGCAATTCACCCACAATGCGCCTGCTTGGCTCACCGAGGAATACGTGGAGAAGAAGCTGCGGGTCTACTTCAAGAATGACTCCCTGAACCTGGAACAGCTCGAGATTAAGCCGGCAACGGCGAGTGGTGAAAACTATGCTAGTGTCATGACCAGAATTAATGTGGAATATACCACGAAGGACTCAAAGACGAGGCAGTCTGCCACATTTCTGGTGAAAACTACATTCGCTGACAAGGATCCGGCCTCTGACTTGCTCTCGGAGTATGGGATATACACTCGTGAAATGGATATGTACGAACAGATCCTGCCCCATCTGGCGGATTTGGTTAAGAAGGATATCGGGGACCCTCGGAAGATGTTTGCGGCTACTGTGAATGTAGATCGTGCAAGGGATTCCATCATATTTGAGGATCTTTCACTGGAGGAGTATAAGGTGGCCTGCCGGCTAAAGAAACTGGACCTGGAGCACACTTATCTTGTTCTAGAGAAGCTGGCCAATTTCCATGCCGCCGGAGCAGCTTTGGCTCAGCGTCATCCAGGGATCTTTGAGAAGAACTACGATCGAGGGTTCTTTAACAAACACACTCGAGGCTACGAACACATCATGACGGTTCTCCTACAGGCTCTGTCCCGCTCTTTAGAGTTGAATCAAGATCTTAAGCAGCGATATCAAGCGAAGATCGATCGGATGGTGCACCACGTGATGGATTATGGCGAACGAGCGGCCTCCATTAATCCTGGAGATTTTGTGACTCTGGCTCATGGCGATCTGTGGACCACCAACGTGATGTTCCAGTACGACGGAAAGGGTCATCCCACCAACGCCATCTTTATTGATTTCCAGTTCAGCGTGTGGAACTCGCCGGTCATTGATCTGCACTACTTCTTTTCCACTTCCATCCAAGAAGATCTCCGCCTGCAGCATCAGCCAGAAATGGTTCAATTTTATTATTACAAGCTTGTGGAGGGCCTGAAAAAGCTAAGGTATTCAGGACACGTTCCCAACTTGTTCCACTTTCAACAACAGTTTCGATTTAAAGCTTTCTATGGTGAGTAAAAAAATAAATAATATTTCTGCACTGATAAATATTAATAATTCCTTTTATTAGCTGCATTTTCAACCCTGATTTTTGGACCTGTAATGGTTTACAATGGCAACGAGGAGGCCTCCATAGAGCAGATAATATCTACGAGCGAGAAAGGAATTCGATTCAAGGACTCCCTTTATCAATCGGCGTATATGCAAAAGTTACTACATTCTGCATTGCCATTTCTTGATCAGTTTGGATTGTTAGATGAAATGTGAAATATGCAATGATTTAAATAAATACATATATCTGATGATAATGTTTACTTGTAATAATACAATAAACATGGTGGCTGTTTATTTTTTATACAAAAAATCACTTTTGAAATACTTTTCGTAAGTATATCAGAATTCCAAATTGAATTTGCATTATTTTTTAACCAAAATATTTAATTTGCAATTAAAGCTGGGTTATAAAAAGGAAAAATTAGGTTAGAAATACATCTCAAAAGCATTTGATTTATATTTTGTTAATTTAAATTTTCTATAACTTCTAAGGGTTCCTATTCTTTTAATAGCTTTTTTCTGGCCGCCATAGTTTTACTATAAATATATTGTGTTTATTTAATAACTGAATAACAAAAGAAAACTTACTGATGGCAAATTTGTAAATTAAATTATTTTTAAATTTTTGGTAGCTAGTAGTTAAGTTGTTTAGCAGTAAAAACCTGAAATCAAGAACCATAAAAAAAAAATAAAAAACTATACAGGTGTTCCATGCGATTCTATAGTTTATTGGAATTTATTTTAAAGTTTATTTGAAGACTAAATGCGTATAAAAAACAGTTTTAAAGATTGTGAATGGTTTAGTTGATAATTTATGGTAAATTAAAAATTATAGTTAATTAGCCAGCGCGGCAAATGCCACGTCAACTTTTAAAAAATAAATGCTTTTAAGAGTATACTATCCACCCACGCCATCTGTTTACTCGCCTTCAATTGGCCGGTTTGGGACACGTTTTACTCAAGCGAATATTTACGATTTCATAAATTGTAAAAACTAATTTAGTTAATTCCCCGGTTAAACAAATGCCGGCAGTCTCAATGTTTGCTCAGTGCTACCTATTTGCCAAAGGTATGCTCAGTTTAAGTAAGGAAGTAGTAGCACTCTAAAATATCAAAAAATAAACTAAAAAATATATATATTTCAAATATTCTTAAATAAATAAATAAAATATTAAAATAAGTAAATAATAAAGACATAAAAATTATAAAAAGAAGTTTCAAAAATTAAGCATAGTTCTTTAAAATTATGAAGTGAATTATTATAATGCTGACTATCTTCATGTTGCAGCTTCTTCTACTCGCATTTCCCAAAAATACTTGATTATTTTTAAGCGACGTGTCCCAACTTAGATAGGCCCTAAAATATGCCATATAAAATGTCTTAGTTATCTGGGCTGACGTGTCCTTAGATCACTTTCTTGTATTTGTGTTTCTCGACTTGTAAGCTTCTCAATTGCTGGCGATTAAAGGTTTAGATGAAAAACCTCCTACTCAGTACATGCATGCTCTATAAAAGACTTGTGTTTCCCAGGGAGAATCATCAAACAACCAAGTAAACCCCACAGCTGCACATCATGCCAGAAGCACTCACCCACAAGGCGCCCTCTTGGCTCACCGAGGAATATGTGGAAAAGAAGCTGCGGGTCTATTTCAAGGATGACTCCCTGAACGTGGAACATCTCGAGATCAAGCCGGCAATTGGAAATGGCGAGAACTACGCCAGTGTGATGACTCGCATCAATGTGGAGTACACCACGAAGGAGTCAAAGGTCATAAAGCTGGCAACATTCTTGGTGAAAACCACTTTAGCCGACAAGGATCCGGCCTCTGATTTGTTCTCGGAGTACGGAATCTACACTCGGGAAATGGACATATACAAGGAGATTCTGCCCCACCTGGCGGACTTGGTTAAGGAGGATATCGAGGATTCTCGGAAGATGTTTGCTGGCACTGTAGCTGTGGATCGGGCAAGGACCTCAATTATCTTTGAGGATCTTTCACTGGAGAATTATAAGGTGGCCTGCCGGCTAAAGAAACTGGACTTGGTGCACACCCATTTGGTTCTTGAGAAGCTGGCATATTTCCATGCCTCTGGGGCAGCTCTGGCCGAACGTCAGCCCGGTATCTTTGAGAAGAACTATGATCGAGGTTTCTTCAATAAACACACTCGAAGCTATGAACACATCATGACATCCCTCCTACGGGCTTTGTCTCGCTCTTTGGAGTTGAATCAGGATCTGAAAAATCGCTATCAATCGAAGATCGATGGCCTGATCAATCGTGTGATGGATTATGGCGAGCAATCGGTGTCCATTAATCCTGGAGATTTTGTGACTCTGGCTCATGGAGACCTCTGGACCACCAATGTGATGTTTCAGTACGACGGAAAGGGTCATCCCACCAATGCTATCTTCATTGACTTCCAGTTCAGCGTGTGGAGCTCTCCGGTCATTGATCTGCACTACTTCTTTTCCACTTCCATCCAAGAAGATCTCCGCCTGCAGCATCAGCCGGCCTTGGTGCAGTTTTATTATAACAAGTTAGTGGAAGCTCTGAAGAAGCTGAGATTTTCAGGCCATATTCCCAGTTTATTTAAATTCCAACAGCAGTTTCGGGCCAAAGCTTTCTACGGTGAGTAAATGGAAATTTAATTTAATTTCGTTTCGGACGGCTTTTAATAAATATTCTCCGGCAGCTGTATTTGCTTCCTTGGTTTTCGGACCCACCATGGTGTACACCGGCAAGGAAGAGGCATCCGTAGAGCAGATTATATCTACAAGCGAGAAAGGATTACGGTTCAAGGATGCACTATATCAGTCGGAGTATATGCAAAAGATACTAGTCTCCATATTGCCGTTTCTTGATCAATTTGGATTGTTGGATGAAATGTAAAATGTTTAAGATTATTTCTCTTAATAAAAGTAAACAATTTTATTTTATGATAAAATAACTTACATAAAATGCAATAAAAGATTATCAATAATCACTCAACTATTCCCAACTTGAAGTGCTGATTCTCATTTAGTTATCAATTGAACTGCAATTTATTATCTTATCAAAATACTTGGGATTCTATAAAAGCCACACACATTCGATGAAAAAATGCAGTTAGTAAAACGCTTTTAATCGTAAAATGTCCCAGGAAAGCAACCTCAAACCGCATCCAGCTCCCGCTTGGCTCACTCCGGAGTATGTGGAGGAGAAGCTACGAATCTATTTTAAGGATGACTCTCTCAAGCTAAGGAATCTGTATATTATGCCGGCAATTGGCAACGGGGAGAACTATGCCAGTGTAATGACTCGTATTAATGTAGATTATACCACAAAAGGTACGAAGGACAAGCAGTCCACAAGATTTCTGGTGAAGACCACGTTTGCCGACAAGGATCCTGCCGCTTGTGTCCTTACTAGCTATGGTGTCTACACCAGAGAGATGGACATGTACGAGCGGATCCTCCCAAAGCTGGCTAATCTGGTAAGAAAGGAACTCGGTGACCACCGAAAGTTATTTGCCGCCACAGTGAATGTGGATCGTGCCAGGGACTCCATAATCTTTGAGGATCTATCGCTAGAGGAGTATAAGGTGGCCTGCAGGTTGAAGAAGCTGGACCTGGTGCACACTTACCTGGTTCTTGAGAAGCTGGCCAGTTTCCATGCCGCCGCAGCAGCCCTGGTTGAACGTCAACCTAAGATCTTTGCGGAAAACTATGATCGAGGATTCTATAATAAACACACGCGTGGGTATGAGCCCATCATGAGGAACTTGCTCCAGGCCTTGTCTCGTTCCCTGGAATTGGATCAGGACCTTAAGCAGCGTTATCAAGCGAAGATCGATCGTTTGGTTGATCGTGTAATGGATTATGGCGAGCAATCGACAACGATAAATCCCGGAGACTTTGTGACATTGATTCATGGAGATCTGTGGACCACCAATGTGATGTTTCAGTACAATGCAGAGGGTCATCCCACGAATGCCATCTTCATAGACTTCCAGTTTACCGTTTGGAATTCTCCGGCCATCGATTTGCACTACTTCTTCTCGACTTCGATACATGAGAATCTCCGTCTGGAAAAGCAAGCGGAGTTGGTCCAATTCTACTTCTACAAGCTGATGGATGCCCTTAAGAAAGTCAAGTACTCAGGCAGGATTCCAAGTTTATTTGAGTTCCAGCTTCAGTTCCGGACTAAGGCTTTTTATGGTGAATATATTTCTAATTAATTTAATTAATCTTAATGGATTTTTTATCAATAGCTGCCTTTGCTTCGCTTATTTTCGAGCCAACAATGGTGTATAACGGCAAGGAGGAGGCATCCATGCAACAGATCTTGTCCTCATCGGATAAGGGAATGCGATTCAAGAACGATCTCTATCAGTCAGAGGAAATGAGAAAGAAGTGGCATCACACGCTGCCGTTCCTTGATCATTTGGGACTATTAGATGAAATGTAAATAAAATTACATTTTTGTGTTTTATATTAATAAAAATTTTTGATTTATTGAAAATAAAAATAAATGATGGTAAAGAGGATGACTCCATTAAGCATTGATGCCTCCAGTACCTTTTATTCTAATAATTCTGAAATAAACTGAAAATGCTTTGAATAACTTCGAATGCCTAATGCCTTTCGATATCAGCAGATAGTGCTAGTAATTATTTTATGGGCCATAACTGACCTTTTCACGCTAAAATGGCATTGTACTTGACTGATAACAGAAGGATCTGCACTTGACTCTGGCGGAGATAAGACTGAGACCTGGCGAAATAATAATAATAAAAATCTCAGATTATGTCAGCTTACATGCCCTTGATTCATGGCGAAATAGAAGTAAGCCCGAAACGCAAAAAACACAGCTGTCCGGAGAATAGAAGCTAACTTTTACAGTGGGCTATAAAATAATAAACAAAAAGTGCTCTAAAAAGCACCAGCTGTATGTAAATACTATATTTGTTTAGAAAATATAAACCATAACGTTAGCTGAGCATGTAAAATAAATGAAACACGTTTTGTCAATTGAATGAAAAACCTGGAAAAAACAGAATATTTTGCTATAAAATATATCTGAGGTCAAGTTTTCACTTTTGTTTGCAAAAATACTCTACCTTTGGGTATGTAATTTTAGCGTTTAAAATTTTAAAGAATAGTTAAATATTATTTTAAATAAATTTCAGCCAATTTCTTTCTGAAATTCAATAAACAACTAGAACGAATTTCAGTTTACATTCTTTTAAAATTAAAAAAACTATTTATAAACCCGAAAATGTACAAAATAATATTAATTTGTAGTTTGAATTGAATTCTTTTGTATTTTAAATGCTTGGCAAAATATTCTATATACAAGTTAGGGATAAAGGAGAGCCATGTGCCTCCCTCTCAGTCGGTAACATCTAGAAGACCGCTCCTTTCGAAGCGTGGCAGCATGATCTTGAGATTTTCCTGCAACCTCTTGTTGGTGTACAGCACTTTCCGGAAGTTCCTTCCTCGCTCATCGTCCTTCATCAAGGCATTGAAATCGGCATCGGCCGTCTGATCGTTGGTCAATATGGCCTGGCAGACCAGGCATACGGTAACGGCTGTCAAAAATCAAATAAAAGTATTAAAAATGTTATATTTTTAATAAATTTAAAACAGATATCTTACCAAAGAACCCTCCCTTTTCCAGCTGCAGGACCAGCTGCCGCAGGGTGGGCGTGTATCCACCAAATTTGAGATCCTTTAGCGTCTCCACCAGCACCTTGTGGTAATATTGAACCAGTGCCTGCTGGTGCTCATACCGAATGGCGGGTTGCACCGAGGTGTTGAAAAAGTAGTGCAGGTCCACCGCCGGTGAGGACCAGCTACAGAATTGAAAGTCAATGAGGATCATGTCCAGGGGCTCCTTCCTCTCTCCGTAGCGCATCATCACGTTGTTCACCCAGTAATCGCCGTGCATCAGAGTGTTGAACTCACCCGGCTGGGGATCGTAGACCCGCGTGGAGTACTCCATCACTCGCTTTCGCACCTCCCTCAGCTTCCGTGCGTAGGTTTCTCCCAGCTCGGGACATGTGGCTGCAAAGTCCGCTGCCACATCACACATATTTTCGAAGAAGGGTGCAAATCCCGTGGTGTGACGATTGAAAATGCCATGGTCGAACTTGGTCAGTATTCCGGGTTTCCGTTCATTCAGGACAGCGGCGGCGGCATGCATCTTGGCCAGCTTTCGGAGTCCCAGGCGAGTGTGTTCCAGATCGAATCCAGTGAGCCGATCGGCCAGGACATGGTTGCTTACAGCCAGATCCTCGAAGATGATGGCTTCGTGCTCGTAGTCCACATGCAAAGTGGTGGCGAAAAGCTTCTCCGGCTCCCGCGTTTCTCCTATGAGAGCACTCAATTGGGGGAGCACCTTCTCGTACATCAGCATCTCCGTGGTGCTGACCTGGTACTTGGAGAATATGCCCGAGGCAAACGGATCATTCTCGTACGTGGTCTTCACAATATAGTATTCAATTTCTGGAGTCTTGGCCGACGATCTCAGGAAGAAGACCTTAACGCGGGTCATAACACTGGCATAGTTATCGCCCTTGGCAGTGGCGGGCTTGATATCCAGCTCGGTGATCCTCAGGCCGGGATCCTTCTTCAAATCCCTCAGCAGGGGCTCCAGATAGGATTCATCTAGCCAAACGGGCGCCGGATGGAAGTCCTTAGTCTCTTGCTCTTTGTTCTGTTCCACCATGATGTTCACTTGAGTTCTGGATTGCAGCGTTTCACCGGAGGCCTCATTTATACGCGAACTGACGCCACAATCTCGATGTCGTCGCCAGATTCCACATTATGGTAGCCGTAAAGCAACCCGACTCAGACAATTACGTAGCATCTACCTACGTTAGAGGCTGGCGAGCACGCGAATTGTATCTGAAAGTATATCTGGGAACAGCACCAGAAATCAGAAAGCGCTCAGAGGCGTGTGAGATAACGCCGCACACACACTCTATATATGATATGATGTAAGTGTGCCTGCCGTAAATCATGCAAAAATCTGCTGATGTGGCGTTTAAAGAGCGCTCTCGTTCCCGCACCGAATTAATCTCCCTTCGCAAGTCATAAATCCGTCTGTTAATTTGCATAACAAAGTCCCAGCAAACACAGATAGATTTCAGTGTCTCACTTGTTTGTGGATCTATTTTCCGACTTACAGTTGAGCTGGTTGTTTCTGGATTCGCAATTTTGCAAGTAATGCTCGGAAAAGTGGTTTTGAATTTCACAAGGATTTGACAAATAGAAAGAACGAGAACAAACTCAAATAAGGAGCTATGATTGCGAGTTAGGAAGATAATAGTACATAGGGTAGTTTTCTGCATACTTTTCGGGGCAAGTGATAAGCATATTATCAGAAATCTCTTAAGATTTTTAAACAAACGATAAGGTGGTTTAAGTGGCTACTATGTTTGGGTAGACCTAAAATTAAATTGTGCCTAAAATTATAAGCTTTTTAAGTACTGCAGACTTTTAGGAAAAACGAGAAAGATTAAAAAACAAAAATACTTAAACAATATCCATACAAAACAGCTGAACAGATGAACACTATATATCCTTAATTATATAGAATATTAACAAATAATATTTAATAATAAATATAACATAAACAACTCTAATATTTGTGAATAGATCTCTCTGTGTGAACAACACGGCGTATGAGTGATGCATTCGAAAATTAACATGAAAATGTATAAGGTGACTAGTGCATACTTTCCAGGGCTAGCGATGAGCATTATCATTATTATTATATTCTTTATTATATTTAAATATATTATTACACAATTTATTTTTATTATTATTATAATATTTCACAGCTGAAACATATTTTTTGTATTTGTATTATAATTATTTTGTATTATAAATATTTACATGAGTGCAACACTGCGTATGAGTGATGCATTTAAATTTTAAAATCAACATTTGGTACATATTTTTTTTTTTGCTTTCTAGATTCATTTTAGATTCCAATTTAAAACGTTCTATACGAGTTTGAATTCAATCAATGCCCTTCAAAACTAGATTAAATATTAATTTAAAATAATATACTTTAAAATAATAATTTGATTTAATAATATAATTATATTTAATAATAATGTAATTAATATAATAATAAAGATCAAATATAAAATTATATTTGTATTGCTCAACTTTATTAAGAAATGCTCCTGCGGGGACACCACGGCGTATGAGTGATGCATTTGAAATTAAACATCTGGAATATGGCTTGGTTTGAATAAATTTGATGTATAAAATCCCTTAAAAAATAAGGGGAGTGAAAATATACAAAATAAATGTTATAGATATACGTTTACTGTAAATATCAATAAAAACTTAAATTCGTTAACTAATTTTGTTAATAGTAATATATTTCCATTTTAGAATTTTTTAATTTCAACATTAACTACACTAAATCACGAAACTTAATATATTTTAAAGAAAATTATAATATCTCAGTTATAGCTGCTCTTCAGGTGTCTCCCTCAGCATGTTTGGTTCACTTCCAGCAGCCCCTTCCTATCGAAAAAGGGGACAAGAGCCTGAAGATTCTGCTGCACAGTGGGATTGTTATACAATCGATTCTTGAAGCGAATGCCACGCTCGTCGTCGTTCATGAGGGCATTGAAACAGGCATCCGTGGGATCCTGGCTGATCATCACGGGCTGCACCACAACCGTGGAGTGCATGGCTGCAAAAAAGAGGGGCTCAAGTTAGTCAGATATTTTTACCACAAGACCCTCAAAGATCACACTCACCAAAGAAGCGCTTTTGCTCCACCTGCTGCTTGAACTGATGCAGGCTGGGAATGGGGTTCTGGCTGTAGTCCAGCTTCTTTAGAGTCTCACTGAAGATGTTGTGGTAGAATTGGAAGAGATTGTTCTGCTGTTCCCGGCGCAGGGGTTCCTTCAGGGAGGTATTAAAGAAATGATGCAGATCGATGCAGGGCGAGCCCCAGAAGGAGTATTGAAAGTCTATGAGCAGCACATCCACGGGTCGTCCCGTCTGCTGGTCATATTTGAACATCACATTGTTAGTCCACACATCTCCGTGGGCCAGAACATTCACGTGGCCAGCGGTGGGTACGAAGCACTCCTTTCCAATGTCCATGTAGTGGGGTGCCAAGGCGAATAGCTTCTCTCCGTAGTGAGCCAGCTTGGGCACCTTGCTCATCCATCGTGCGGCGGCCAGAAGGCCACCCACAAAGTAGCCACTGTACGCATTTGTGTATTTGTTGAAGAACCCTCGGTCGTAGCCCTCCAGGGAGCCCTTCTCTCGCTCATTTAACACCGCCGAGGCTGCATGGAACTTGGACAGTTTCCGGAGGATCAGGTGAGTGTGCTCCTCGTTGAGGCGACGCACTCGATCGGCCATCACATAACCAGCCACGGAGAGATCCTCAAAGATGATGGCCATGCGCTCACGATCCACAAAGATGGCAGTGGGAAATATCTTGTCGGTGTCCCCAATCTCAATTAGAAGTTGCTTCAGCTTGGGCAGCACCTCCTGGTAAATGTTCATCTCGCGATTGTAAATGTCATATGGAGCCATCAGCTCCTGGGTCAGCTCATCGTCATCGATTTCTGTCTTTACGATCAGGTTTTGCAGGTGTTCCTCCTCCTCCTTGGGAGATGAGAGCTTGAAGTTTACCCTCACTCGGGTCAGCACTCCGCCGTAATTTTCACCAGGTCCCAGAGCTGGATTAATCTCCAGCCGGGTTATAGTTAGACCTTCATCCTTGTAGTGGGAGCGCAGGGCGTGCTCGATATACTCGTGGGTCAGCCAATCGGGTGCCGCTGCCATTTTGTGCAATGTATTTTAGGTCTCCGAAGCGAATAATGAGGTAAGACGTGAGTTTTCCACCTTTTATATAAACCCCCAGTAGCTGCCAAGGTGAGATGCTGCTCAAGATGTATGTGCAATTGTGATGCACTTGGAGAAAGAAGTCTAGATCGTTAGACTTAAATAGGAAGTGAAGTTGAGAATAAAAATACAGCAAAAACCATGTTGAAATGTTATGCCAAATTATAAATTTTCCATAGCAAATTAAGAATGTTTCATTAAAAATAATCAACCCATGGAAAATTAAGTTTCTCGCTTGATAATACATATAAGATTAAATTTTTTACTTGAACACAATTTTATGAACAAGCGCTTAAATATATTTCATTTTATATTTAAGCTGTAGTTAAGCTTATCTTCTTGAAATAAAATATAACTATATTAATATATCCCCAACCTTAAAACTTCATTTAAATTTTCCCAAAGTGTACCTGACACTCGTCTCTGTATATCTCTATATGCATTTCGCTCCTCCTGGATAAGTTTGACGCACTCGGCTTTTATGTCCGGGCAAACATTTGATAAGGAGGTCTGGGCCTGTATTATTTGCTTCTGAATTATCTCCGTTTGGCAACAGGTCTGGAATATGCGTATCGTGTGCCCCGAAGGGTGCCATTGACCAACACTGCCATGCTCTCAGGTCTCGCAGATATGATATCTTCATCTTTATAGGCTTGAGAAAGGGTGCGGTTCCCCTTCATAATGTCCCATAAAAAAATGCAGGAAAGCTCTCATTTAGCTCAAGTATTAGTCTCATTGAGAATTCAAAAGATTCAGCCTCATTCTGGTATTCCGTCTTAAGCTTTTTTCAGGCTACTATCACGCTCATTCCCATTCATCATCATAATTTTCAGCTTCGACAGCTTACGTAAATAGTAATAATTTATATGGATACCTATTACTCTCAAAGGCTTCATGATGACATGATTGTATCTCAGAGTCACAGAATGATATTGTGCCAACAAGTGTGTTGTTTGCCCAGACTCCCTTAGTAACTGATTCAATATTTAACCAGACTTTGTAAGCCTTTAGGATATATTTATATTATTTGATATTTGCCTTGGGATAGCTTACAAAATGGTGTAAAATATGTAATAATTCTGTTTAATCCTTAGAGTATTTATAGAGATTTTCTCACTGCTGACGTACTTTTAGAAGATTTTAAATAATTGATATATTTTCTGATGATTTTATAATACTATTTTACTATATATTTACTACAATTCCTAGTTTCAGAAGTACTTAATAAATACTATTATTATTATTTAACAATTACCCGACGTGTTCCTGATTAAAAACCATTCATTTGCCTGATGACTTTCACTAACGTAGTGCTAAGCATTTATTAGCAGGTGGTAAGCCATTCAGAAAATAGTTTAAACACTCATGTTTACCTAGACAAAGCTATCTTAGTTTATCAGTAATGAGCTGACAAAGTTTAGAAAGCAAACATTTTAATTTTATTTGCAGTTTATTAAATTTAAATCTAGTCAAATAATTTATAAATAAAAGACACTGTATGTTTCTTTTGTATTTGTGTTTTTTGTTTCAAGATTACAAATACAGAATTATTTAAGAAAGATTTACTACAGTTTGATTAATATTTTGTTGGCAATGAATAATAAATATACAAATTTAATTTAGATAGTTTTGCACTATTTTCTTTGTTTAATTTGTTTCCAAAACAAACGTTCTAATTTATTGAAGTTTACATCTTTATTAAAATGAAGTACATAACTCCTTAAGAAAGCCAAGTTTATATATTTAATGAAATATTTTATTTATCTCTTAAATCAAAATATATTTTATTAAATTTTAATATTAGATATTACCCATTAAATCCATTAAAGAAAGTCAAGAAACCCTTTGAACAGGCTTAGTATTTTTAAAGAACTTTGCAAAAAACCGTTTATGATTTTGAAATTGTATATTTTTTGTATATCCCTTAATTTTTAGCCTCTTCTGACGTTAGTAAAACTCTGACATATCACTCGACTGAGTGAGGATTTGGCTGGGAATCGCTTGGCGTTTCTGGGCCCATGTGCACTGGGATAATTAATGGAAACCAAACATTTGTGCAGCCCTAGGTCCACAGCAGGTGCTATAAAGATTAACGGAGCTTGCTCTCGGCAAACTCAAACAAATCGCATTTAGGCGGTAGCCAGGGCGTGGGCGGTGGGATCCACATCCGTATCCAGACCGAGATTTCAGTCTCAAGCCGACGACCAATAAAAACTAATCTGTTTGCTCAGCGGGTCGGGCCGTACACTCGCTCACAGCTATAGAATCTTCGGTTTTATGGCCATATATACATATCTAAATCACAATTGTGATGGGACACGTACTGAAGAGGGTTGTGTACCTAGGCGATGGGAACACTTTCGAGGCAGCTGAAAATTTTCCCATAAAAGCCGCCCTGCTCCGATTTTTCAGAACAATATCGTTCAGCATTCGTTGGGTTTCACTTGCAGCAAAGATCACTCTCAATATGTCGGTTTCGGATCTAATTGGTGCCCTCGATGCCATTCCCAAGCTCAGCACAGCTCCTAGCTCTGCTTCCAGTGCCCAGGAGTCAATCTTCCTGGATGCCCCCGAGTGGCTGACGGAGGCCTATCTGCAGGATGCCCTGAGGAAATACTACAACGATCGCAGAATCAGAATCAATTGGGTGAAAGTGAATCCTGCCCTGGGCAAGGGCGAGAACTATGGCGGAGTCCTGACCCGTGTGAAGGCACAGTTCACCCGGAGTGATGGCAGCGCCCAATTGGGTCACTACATAGTCAAGTCCACCTTCGAGGGCAATGACTTCGCCCAGAGCACCATGGAGCCCTATGATATCTTCAACAGGGAAATGGAGATCTACGAGCAGGTCCTGCCCAAGCTGAAGGCTCTCATGCGGGAGATTGGGGACACGGAGCAGATCTTTGCGGAGACCATGGCCGTGGATATTGACAACTCATCGCTGATTTTCGAGGACCTGAATGCACGAGGCTTCACCATGCCCGATCGCCTAAAAGGTTTGGACATGAAGATCACCCGTTTGGTGCTCCGTAAATTGGCCAAGATGCATGCCACTTCGGCGGTGATGAACGAGCGTGAGAATCGTGTCCTGGAGCGTTACGATCGCGGCTTCTTTAACAGATACACCGACAACTATGCACCGGCCTTTGTGGGCATGCTTCAGGCGGCGACTCGTCGGGTGGCCCAGTGGCCAGGATACGAGAAGTATGCCGCAAAGATGGAGGCTCTGGTGCCCATTTACATGGAGCTGGGAAAGCGTATCTTTGACATCTCGCCGGGCCACATCAATGTCCTGGCCCATGGTGATTTGTGGACCAACAATGTCCTAGTAAACTATGACAAGGAGACCGGAGAGCCTAACGATGCCATCATCATAGACTTTCAATACACAGCTTGGGGATCGCCGGCCCTGGATCTTTTCTATTTCCTGAACACCTCGCTGGAGTTTGATCTTCACAAGAGCCACCAGGAGGAGCTGATAGCCTACTACTTTGGCATCTTTTCCGAGACACTAAAGAAGCTGCAGTACCAGGCGGCCATTCCCAGTTTGCATCAGTTCCACCAGCAGCTGCTGGAGAAGAAATTCTATGGTGAGTGTTAGGGGTTTTGTGGAAAGTAAATCTTTTGTGACTAATCTGAAATATATAATTATATTTATTTAGCTGCTCACACCTCCATTTCGGTGTTGCCCATTCAGCGAAATGTGGAGACCGACAATGCGGATTTCAATGCCTTGATGGAGACCAACCAGCGGGCCCTCAACTTCAAGGATGCGTGCTATAGGAATCCGATTTCCCAGAGGGTTTTGCGGGAGCTTCTGCCCGATTTCGATGCCGAGGGTTTGCTGGATGCAGATCAGTGAGAACAGATATACAAACACCTGTGTTTTATAGTACATATTAGATACATTCCTTATTATTATATAGCGATTTAGTAGACCGTATATTATTATATATATTAATAGGTTAGGCTACTTAAAGGCAACTGTATATTCCACTTAAAAATATTATACCTATTTCTGTAAAGAAAATATTATTATATATTATCTGTAAATGTAGTACAATTTATAATAAATATTATTTTATCAAAAGAATTTGTTAAAACTTTGTGGCATAAACTGGAAAAGTTTGTTTCTTGGTTCGCTAACGTGGAAATGAAAAGATTGGGTCAATCTATAACTAATCTTATCACATTTTTACTATATAAAAATACAGATAAGCAAATAATTGGAAAGATACTTAAAGTGCATTGATTATTTTGTTTTAAAGTGCTTATTGTAAATGTTGTGAACTTCAGTACTATTGTAAGTGGCAGATTGATTATATAAATATTTATATATTTTCTTTACTTTATTTTATGTAGTATAGCAGCTGTTTATGAAAAATATTTAAATATAAAAAAAGCCATAATATAACTTAAATTCCTATACTTTTATTAGATAATCATAGGCCCAACCCTTGTAACTGATTAGAAATAACCGATTGATTACTGATCAGTAAACAATAATGCAAAAAGCTTGAGATCAAACAGTCTGAAAGCTCCTGACTTTTGCTTAAAATGAGACAAGCCCTCGATCCTACGCCCCATTACCAACTGCAAGTGCATTCGGAATAGTTATAGATTGTGAGAATATAAACCAAAATGACAGACAAAGTGGATACGGAGCAGTTCAACGACGACGAGCTAGAGGCACCAGCTTGGCTGAATGCCCAGTTTCTCCAGACGATTCTGAGCAAGTACGAAGAGGCCCCGGAACTGAAAGTGTTGGATCTAAAGATCACACCAGCTAGCTTCCAGGGGGATCACTATGCCAGCGTCATGTTCCGCACCAAAGTGGATTACTCTACGTCGAAGGGAAAGTTCACCAAGCCGCTGATCATCAAGACAATGCCGGAGCAGGAGGGCCACAAGAAGGATATGCTTGCAGAATCGCATCTCTTCGAAACGGAGATTGGGATGTACTGCCAGGTCCTACCAGAGTTCGAGCGGATCCTTCGGGAGGCGGGAGATAATACAAAGCTGTATGTTCCCTGTATCTATCACAGCTTAGAGCCGCGTCAGGTGATGATCTTCGAGGATCTAGTGCCGCAGGGTTACTCGGTCATCCGGGATCGTCCTGTCACGGAGGAGGAAATGAAGTGTGTGTTCTCTAAGTTGGCCAAGTGGCATGCGGTCAGCATGAAGGTTATATACGAGCATCCCGATTTCCTTAAGGAGTTTAAATACGGCCTGTTCGACCTGCCCACATTCAAGGCGGATCCTTTCATCACTACCGGCATGACCAGCTTTATCGACATGCTGGACAAGTTGCCGGAGCTGAGGAAGTACAAGCCGCACTTTGAAAAAATCAAAGATAAGTATCTTCAGCGCCTAGAGGTTGAGATGCAGGAATTCCATAAATATCGCAGAAATGACAATTACTATGTGCTGTGCCACGGCGACTTCCACCTACGCAACATGATGTTCAAGCACAACAAGAAGACGGGCGGCTTCGAGGATGCCATGCTGGTGGACTTTCAGATTAGCAATTTGTGTCCCATTACTGTGGATTTGACCTACTCCATCTATATGCTAATGGAGCCGGAACAGCGGCGGGAAATGGGAAGGGATCTGATTAATTATTACCTAACGCAGCTGGTGGCCACTTTGAAGAGCATTGGCTACAAGGGTGCGATGCCTACGCAAGCGGGACTCTGGGAGCAAATTCATCAAAATAAGTATTATGGTGAGTTGAGGATGAAGGATTTCTTAGTGGTCTTTAATTTAATTATATTTGTTTTTAGATTTCTTTTTGATCAGCACTTTCTTGCCTCTGATCTTGGCCATCAAATCGAATACCGCCAAGATGCACGAACTGATCCAAACCCCAGAAGCCCGAGAGAAGACCTACTTTTTGGACACTTATGTGAAGGATGTGACAAAGCTTTTGCCGAAATTCGAAAAACTTGGCTACTTTAAGGGGCTTTAATATGTATATTTAGATTTTAACTGCTGAATTTCTTTAATTAAAACTGCAAATAAATTCACATCTTACATTTAACAACAACATGTATTCGTACTTGGATTATTCAAAAAAATAACAGCTACGATAACAGCGTTATTCAATGTGACTGTTGTAATTGTTTGAGTGTTATTATTGATTAAAATATATATTATACAAGCCACCTACCTACCAGCCTGACTATTTGTCATAACAAAGAGCTTGAGTTGAGTGAGTGCTTCAGGAAAACGAGTTCCTTAGTTTCAAGATCAGCGGGTCAGAAAAACAAATTTTACATGTGCTAGAAAAAGCTTTAATAAAGTGCTTATTTTTACTTATTTCTATAACAAAGGGTTTCATAGATATCTTTAAAAAGAGCTTCTAGGAACTTAATATAGATTGAGGATCTTCTAGAACGTTCTTATTGATTCCTAAACTCACAGTCAAGGATCGTTTTCAGTTTGATAAGATAACACATTTCACCACATAAAGGGAAATAATTTTTAATAAATTTAAAACCCTTGCAAGAAGCTTACAGAAAGCTTGCCACATTTTATATAAAACGAAGGCATTTGTAGACTCTGTTCTCACAACAAGTTTGCGTTCATTGCTGTGTAGTTCTAGCGCTCACAGATAAGAGTAAATAAAATGTCCGAAAACGTAGATACAGAACAGTTTAATGCCGACGAGCTACAGGCGCCAGAATGGCTGAATTCCAAGTTCATAACCGAAGTTCTGAGCAAATATGAAAAGGTTCCCGAACTGAATGTAACCGATCTGAAGATATCCCCTGCCAGTGCCCAGGGAGATCACTATGCCAGCGTTATGTTCCGGGCCAATGTGGAGTATAAGACGCCGAAGGGTAAGTGCTCCAAGGCACTGATCATCAAGACAATGCCCGAGCTGGAGGGTCACAAGAAGGAAATGCTGAGTGACTCTTACGTATTCACAACGGAAATCGGAACGTACTCCAAGGCTCTGCCGGAGTTCGAAAGGATATTGCGAGAGGCCGGAGATAATACAAAATTATTTGTGCCCTGTCTGTATCACAGTTTGGAGCCACGTCAGGTGATGATCTTCGAGGATCTGGTCCCGCAGGGCTACTCTGTCATCCGGAATCGTCCTGTCACCGACGAGGAACTGAAGAAGGTCTTTGCCAAGCTGGCCAAATGGCATGCAGTTAGCATGAAGGTGCTGAATGAGGTAATAATTTTGCTTTTATAATGTATTCTCCTGCTAATCCTTTAACTCCATTAGAGACCCGATTTCCTAAAGGACTTCAAATACGGCATCTTTGAAATGCCCACCATCAAAACGGATCCCTTTATAACCACTGGCATGGATGCCTTTATAAAAATGCTGGACCAAAAACCCGAATTCAAGAAGTACAAGCCGCACTTCGAGAAGGTCAAGGATGTTTACTTGCAGCGTTTGGCCGATGAAATGCAGGAATATCGCAAGAATAGGAGGGACGATGGATACTATGTCCTTTGCCATGGGGACTTCCATCTGCGCAACATGATGTACAAGGAGAACAAGCAGACAGGTGCTCCGGAGGACGTCATGCTTGTGGACTTCCAGTTCTGCAATATCTGCCCCATAACCGTGGACTTGACCTACTCTATTTATATGCTAATGGAGCCGGAACAGCGCGGGGATATGGGCAAGGATCTGATCCACCATTATTTTACAGTTCTGGTGGAAACTCTAAAGAAGATTGGCTATAAAGCAGAGATGCCAACTGAAGCTAGACTCTGGGAACAAATTCATCGCAATCGTTATTATCGTAAGTGCATAACACATATTTTTAAACTCATTAAAGTATTTAATTATTATTTTTTAATTTCTTACAGATTTCTTCATGATAAGCACATTGCTCCCCATGATGCTGGCCCTTAAATCAAATGCCTTGAAAATGCATGATCTGCTCCAGGATCCGGAAACCCGCCGGAAGTCTTACTTCTTGGAAAAGTATCTCAAAGATGTCGCCATGCTTTTGCCCAAATACGAGGAGCTGGGACACTTTAAAGATCTTTGATATGTATTTTAAGTTATTGTAGGAAATACATTTATTAAATATCTTATTGACTACTGAGAACCATAGCAGACTTTAGTAAAATGTTGCCAATTTTTATTATTTGGATTGTCACGCTGTTTAAGAGAAATCTGTAGATACTCACAAAAGCTTTTATTGTTTAAACTATTGTTTAACTTAGAACGTTAGCCAAAAGCTTTTATATTAGGCTGACATTCATGCTCATTCAGCAGAATTTTTAGCATCAATAGAATGACAATGAGTTTTACAATGAATTCTTAATTTAAGAGCTCACCAAGACTTTTATATTTTTAAATATACTAAGAATAAGCTGATTAGAGATATTTTCTGTTCTAATATTCCTAATATCGTGCTAGATTTTTTATAATTTATTTAGATTGGAAAATTGTACATATTTCATTCAGAGCCTGAAAGTGTCGTCAGAAAAGCTTTTCCACAGATAAGCACTCTTAAAAATTGTATAAATTGAGCGGAATAGTCTATAATTCCAGCAATATTTGATAGATCACTCCTCCGGCAAGTTAGCAAGCAAGCCAGCGAAATGCCACAAAACTTAGAATCGGAGAAATTCAATGCCGACGAGCTTCAGCCGCCAGAATGGCTGAACTCAGAGTTTATTGCCAAAGTTCTAAGCGATTACGAAAAGGTTTCCGAGCTGAAAGTAACCAATCTGAAGATATCACCTGCCAGTGCCCAGGGAGATCACTATGCCAGCGTCATGTTCCGGACCAAAGTTGAGTATACGACGGCAAAGGGAGGGTTCTGCAAGTCGCTTATTGTGAAAACTATGCCCGAACTGGAGGGTCACAAGAAGGATATTCTCAGCGACTCGCATTTATTTGCCACGGAAATAGGGATGTACTCCAAGGCTCTGCCTGAGTTCGAGAGGATTTTGCGAGCAGCAGGAGATAACACCAAACTCTATGTTCCCTGCATCTATCACAGCCTGGAGCCGCGACAAGTTTTGATCTTCGAGGATCTGGTGGCACAGGATTACGCGGTCATTCGAAATCGTCCTGTCAAAGATGAAGAGCTGAAGATGGTGTTCTCCAAATTGGCCAAATGGCATGCTGTTAGCATGAAAGTTATGAATGAGGTATTGCAATTATTTATTTATTGAAAATTTCAGCTTAATCTAAACCACTTGCAGCAACCGGATTTCCTAAAAGACTTCAAATATGGCATGTGGGATATGCCCTCCTTCTTGAACGATCCCATAGTGACCTCTGGAATGCCCAACTTTCTGAATATGCTGGACAAGGTACCAGATCTCACGAGGTACAAGCCATATTTTGAGAAAATCAAGGAGAGCTATATGCAACGCATGAAGGAAATGATGCTGGAGTACCGCACAAATCGGCAATCCACTGGATACTATATCCTGTGTCATGGCGACTTCCATATCCGAAATATGATGTTCAGAACTAACAACGCCACTGGACTGTCCGATGAAGTTATGCTCTTGGATTTTCAAATGAGCAATCTGTGTCCCATCACTGTGGACTTAACCTACTCAGTCTATATGCTGATGGAACCGGAGCAGCGTAGAGATATGGGAAAGGATTTTATCAATTATTATTTCTCCATCTTGGTGGACACTTTGAAGAAAGTGGGCTACAAAGGCAAGATGCCCACACAGAGCGGATTATGGGAGAATATTTGCCGGCACAAATATTATGGTAAGTGAAATAATTTAAACTTGATGACTAACGACATGAAATAATATTCTTCTTTCAATTTAGACTTCTTTCTGGTAATCACGTTTTTGCCCATGATTCTGGGAATTAAAGCGAACAGTCTTAACTTGTCTGAATATTTCTTGGATCCTGAGACGAAACGAAACGCATATTTCACGGATGCGTATCTTGAAGAAGTCCGCAAACTGTTGCCTAAATTCAAGGAAATGGGCTACTTTGAAAATCTGTAAAGCAATTATTATTTCTTTATTTCTTAATAAAATGTTCTTAAAGGATTAATTGAAATTAACTGTGATTAGCCACTTATCTCAGCAAACAAAATATTTGTCAGTTCATTGACCTTTGAGTGATTCAATGAAATCAGGAAATGTTTGCCTTTGCTGGGGACTACTTCAATTTTCAGCCAATTGTCTAGGCCTTATCAGGTATTGTTTATAATTGTATTTAATCAGAGAAGTATATCAGCAAAACTTTGGCCTAAAGCTATAGTCATGCTTACTGAACAAACACAAATGGAATATCATGGCATGAATCTAGACTGAAATCTAACGTAGCAAAAAAGTTATTATTAGTTTGGGTTGCTATTGATGAAATTAATTTTAAAAAATGTACTAGTTTTAAATGTTATAAATATATTAATATGGTATATAGTAAACTTTTTAATTACATATAAATTAAAGGATAAACCTTATTCAGTGCTTCGTAAAGCTTCTATTGATAATATATAGCCATTATTTCATACTCAATCGTAAAGTAACAAAAAAGCTTAAAAAGCTTTTGTTGAAATGTTTAAAAACAGCGAACCGCTTTCAGGTTTCACCCATAACCAGATCGTAAGTTAATCAGACGTGTTCAGTGTACAGTGAAACCGCGAGCAAAATGCCAGACAACACAACAGATACGGAATTCAACGCCGACGAGCTGGAGGCGCCGTCTTGGCTGAACGCCCAGTTCATACAGAATGTTCTCAGCGACTCTGAAAAGTCCCCGGAACTGGTGGTCACCAATCTGAAAATAACTCCCGCCAGTGCCCAGGGCGATCACTATGCCAGTGTCATGTTCCGAACTTCGGCAGAGTACACAACCGCAAAGGGACGCTTCTCAAAGTCCCTAATCATTAAGACAATGCCCGAGCAGGAGGGTCATAAGAAGGATATGCTTTCGCAGTCGCATCTATTCTCAACGGAGATTGGCATGTACACCAAGGTGCTGCCCGAATTCGAGAGGATACTGCAGAAGGTGGGGGATAATACCAAGCTGTGTGTGCCCTGCATCTATCACAGCCTGGAGCCGCGTCAGGTAATGATCTTCGAGGATCTGGTGCCGCAGGGCTACTCGGTGATCCGGGGCCGCCCTGTCACAGAAGAGGAGCTGAGGTTCGTTTTTACCAAGCTGGCCAAATGGCATGCCGTCAGCATGAAGGTCATGAATGAGGTAAGTTTTAGATTTTTCCATAACAAGTACACAGAGATAACGTGCCATTTCCACTTCCAGCAACCCGACTTCTTGAAGGAGTTCCAGTATGGCTTAATTGAGATGCCCACTCTAATGAAGGATCCCATGGTGACCTCTGGCATGTCTAGCTTTATAAATTTCCTGGACAAGACACCGGAACTTAAGAAGTACAAGCCGTACTTCGAGAAGCTTAAGGATAGCTCCATTAACAAAATGGCTGATGTTTTGACGGAGTACCGAAAGAACTTCCAACCCGATGGATATTATGCCTTAAGTCATGGCGACTTCCACCTCAGGAACATGATGTTCCGCCACAATAAGGAAACCGCAGCCTACGAAGACGTAATGTTGGTGGATTTCCAAATCAGCAATCTTTCTCCCATTACCGCGGACCTGACGTACTCCATCTATATGCTGATGGAGCCGGAGCAGCGATGGGATCTGGGCAAAGACCTAATCAAGCATTATTTCTCCGTTTTGGAGGACACCCTGAAAAAGGTGGGCTACCAGGCAAAGATGCCCACGCAGGCCGGTATCTGGGAGCAAATGCGTCGCCACAAGCATTACGGTAGGTTTATTTTTCATTTAAAATATAATATGTAATTAATTATTAATTAATTAAATTGCAGACTACTTCCTCATGTCTACCTTTCTGCCCATGATTCTGGCCATCAAGCAGAATGCCTTAAAAATGCAGGACATTATTCAGGATCCGGTAACCAGAGTGAAAGCCTACTTCTTGGATTTCTACGTGGAAGATATGAAGCATCTTCTGCCGAAATTCGAAGAAATAGGTTTCTTTAAAGACCTGTAGGTATGTGTAAGTCCATAAATGAGAGACAGTTGTTTATAACAAATGCGGAAAAAGCAGGTTTCTGGCCAAGCCGATGTTAGCTAATTGTTTTTGTACGTGCGCCACAAAAGCGCTTCATAGTTATGTTATCTCTACTATAAATATACTATAGGAATTCGTAGTAGATATATTGATATTTTATAATAAGCTTAATTGATAGGTTTAACTGTATGTGTTTTATAAATAAATCTTCTAAGCTTTTAAAACAATTAAACAATGTTTGTTAATTTATTTGTGTGCCAGAAATACTCATGGAATAACATAGCTTACTCTACAGTGGAAGCCCGCAATACTTTAAATAGAATGTATAATGTTCAAGTGCTCTCTCTCTATGCTTTAAAAATCCAGGAAACCCGATAACTCAAACTCCTTGATGGTTCTCTGCAAGAAGGCCCGGTACTTGGGATTCTCCACATTCTCCCGCCGGAATTGATCGCCGCTTTCCGTGCGTGAATTCAAATCCTCCAGGTTCTCGAAACCAGCGCCCTCACGGAAGATCAGCGGCGTCAGACAAGTGGCTCCAATTACACCTATACAAGAAATTATAAAATTTAATTATTAACTTCTTGTAAAGTTATGTTAAAGCTCACCCATCAGACTGGTGTTAATCAGCTCAATGTGAATCTCCTTCAGGCTGGGAATGTGTCCCTGGTAGTTGAGCTTCTCCAGAGTTTGCTGGAGCACCCTTTGGTACTCCCTGACAATGAACTTGAAGTGAACTTTGCGAACATTCTCATTCAGGGATCCGTAGAGGAAGTAGTTGAGATCTATGGCCGGGGATCCCACATAGGACAACTGGTAGTCCAACTAAAGGGAATATTTAAATTATTATAAAATTCTTAAGGGAATACTATATATATCTCCATACCGTAACAACATCATCCGGTTCCTTGGTCTCATTGTTCACGTGGAACATTAAATTATTAATCCACAAGTCTGTGAGGTTGAAGACCCTAAACTCCTTGCCTGTGGCCTCGAACATGGCCAGCGCATTCTGCAAGACATTCTCCGCCAGCTTAAACATCTTCTCGGTAATCTCCTCGTAGCCCTTCCAGTGGGCCACCTCCTCGGCCACACAGCGAATGTTTACGGGGAAGAAGGTGAGGAAGTCACGCCGATCGGGATTGCGGGAAATTGGAGCCTCGTCGAAGAACTCCAGCACCTGAGGACTCTCCTGGGCAATCAGGGCGCTGCAGGCATGCAGCTTGGCCACCTTCTCAATGGTGGGCAGGACATAATCCAGGTTGAGCAGGCGTCCCTTTTCAAAGTTCTCAAAACCAGAGAGCTGGAGATCTTCCAGTATTAAAAAGGGCTCCGGCGACTCCGTGGTGTAGTAACAAGTAGGTGCAATTTTGGTTTGATCTCCGATGGACTGGAGTAGGGCCTGCACACGTGGCAGTACCTCCTTGTAGGCCAGAATCTCGCGCTTGAAGAGCTTGCTGCGCTGGGCCACTGCCCCAGTCTGCCCCTTGGGATGGTCCTTAACAATCACCGAGAACTTGCTCTTGGGCGACGAGCCTCTTTGCAGATTGAAGCTAGCCCGATGCATTTCGCTGGCAAATCCCGCCGCCTGGTCACCCACTTGGGCGCTCTTCACCAGCAGCTCGCTGACCACCAGCTGCTCCTCCTTGAAGTGCTCCTTGAGTACATCCTGCAGGAATTCGGCGGTGAGCCATTCCGGTGCCTGGTAGTTTTTCTTGCCGGTTCCCATTTGTGTGTGATTTGTGTAATTAATTCAACTTATTTACTTTTTTCCAAGTCACCTGACTGGGAGTATCTGAGCAACTGGCTGGCGGCTCTGGCAATCGAATTAAGAGTGTGGAACAGCCGGCTGAACATGTGACGCCTCAGAGCCAGATATAGCTTTGGCGGGAAAGCTCTCTCTGTTGTCAGCTTTGCGCTGGCTTATCAGCTGGCACTGTTTATATACTATATAAACATGAATAAATACATATATATAAAGTACAGTGCCGGGGTCTGGGGGACTAAAAGATTTGAAAATCATTAAATTAATTTAAATAGTTGTAAGACAATTAATATAATCATAAAATTTTACACTACAAATTAAATAATTGTATAAATTGGAAATATCCTAAAATGTTTACAGTGCTATAAACTTTTTATAAATAATTATTTTATGAATAACAATTTGATTATAATAATTATTTGTCAATTTAGGGGTTATTTGTCTTTAAAAGTATATAGATACATTTATCATTGGTCATTAAAGGGGAAATGGTTTTGATTTCAATTAGTATCTGAAGAAAAACCTTACAGATACGCCTCTGGTTCTGTGAAAATGTGTTAAACAAATATGAGAACAATAAAGAGCATATGGCATTGGATCCAATTTAGCGTTAACTGTGGAACGCATTCTGTGGATTTTGTGGGCCTGATAGCAATGAGAGTATATAGTTACAATATCTACAATAAAGTATCCATACGTACAAATACGAATAATGATAGAGAAAACATTTATAATGATTTCGATTGTTTCCATTTGGCAAGTACAAAAATACTAAAATATATTTGCAATTTACTTTAAAAAGGTCTACAAGAACCATAAAATTATATTGAATTTTTCAATTCACATTAAACATTTACTGATTATTATTTAGATATTTATTTATTATATAGCATATATGATTTATTCAATAAATTTAAAAAAACTTGTATAGAATAAGTTGCATTACGCTCCTTTACATTAGGTAAATATTTTCGTTTAACACTTTTTCATTTTAAATTTGTTTTGTTATTTGATTTATTACTGTATTCTGTGGTGATAAACAAAACGTGATCTAAATCGGGGCACCTGTAGTGATAAGCCAACAGATTGCATGCGTTGACAACTGTCTCCTATATTTGATTAAATTATTATCACCAAAATGGAAAAGTCAAGAGAGATCAGGGAGAGAGAGACAGCTTTAATAAATCATTTGCACAATGAAGCACAGACAATAAATATTTTTTATACTCTGCTTAATAATTATATATTTATATAGCTTCATATCCAATTTTTTCAAAATTTATAGTGAGCAGCTATACATACTATATGAGAACCCTGTTTTATTTGGCATACCTGCAGATATGATAAGCATATTTCCAACTAAAAATAAAACACACTTCATTTCTTTGGCTTATTTTCTTTAAGAAATATTAACAGACTTTGTTGCTAGCTAAACAAAAGATAATTCTTTAAGATAAGTAAAGTCGCTTCCATTTAAGATACAGATACAGTAGGTATAGATATGCACGCTGTTCCGGTTTTCACTTTCACAGAATTTAACAATAATTCGCATAAATATTGAATTAAATAGGAAATTGTTTATAAAAATCCTGTTAAAAATAAGGAGAGTATCTTTAAAAGTCCAAAATGCCACGCCTGTAGAGAAAGGGGAATATACTGAGCACAGCCCGGACGTAGAGGGGATTTGTGTAGACCTTGGACCGGAAGCGATCCCCTTCCTCCCCTGGCTGCGTCAGCTTCACCAAACTGGCCTCCGTATCCACCGGCAAAAGGATAAACACCAAATGGGTAAAGGTGGTAAAGTAACCTGAGGGATAATATTATTGTTTGTAGAAATAAATAATAAAATCAAAGTGTAGCTCACCCCAAAATCCATATTTTATCATTTTCATGTGCAGCTCTCTGAGCATGGGCATTCTTTCGCTGTAATTAAGGATCTTTAAGCAGCGCACCAGGTGACTGTGATATATCCTGATGAAGCAGTCAAAATGCTGGATCCTTATACTATGCTTGGCCGAGCAAATAATCAGCTCCCACAGATCCTGGGCGGGACTGCCCCACTTGCACATCTGGAAGTCCACGAAGCGCAGCTGGTTGATCTCCCCGGACTGAGTGTAGCTCAGCATTATGTTACTCGACCAGAAATCTCCATGATTCAGGACCTTGAACTCCTGCGGATTGTTGTTGAAACAGCGGGCATAGGATTGCACAAACTGATCGGCCGTTGGCTAAGGGTAAAATGGGAAAATCATCACTATTTCTTCATTATATTTTCTATCATCAACTTACTATTCGATTCACATACTGCTCATGATCGGCGAGACCCCAACTGGCCATAGCCAACTTGTAGCTCTGGACCCTTGCCTGATACGACTTGGATTTATTGTAGTTGGCGGGCAGATAGGTTCGCTGAAAGTCCTCGGGAAAGGGTCCATTCCGTTGGCGCCACACGGCACTGGCCGCATGAAACTCGGCCAGCTTCTCCAGGATACGATGCATCTGAGCCATGTCGAAACCCTTAAGGCGGCTTATGTTGCCATACTTCTTGGTCCGCAGATCCTCCTGCACCAGACAGATCCTTCCATTGAGCTCCTCCGCCCAGTGGCATTTGGGCGCAAACTTCACCGTAAGTCCAGCCTGCTCGTAGAGCTGCTCCAGCTGCGGAATTATCGTCTCGTACATCATCTTCTCCTTGGGAAAGATATTCAGAGTGTTGACAAAGCCACCATTTCCACGGACATCGTCCAACATGGTCTTTACTATGTAAGACTTTTGTTGCGAGAAGCCATCTGTAGGGGGGAGGGATATTAATTATTTATTTATTTATTATTTAACAAACAAAAAACTGGCAACTCCCTCGTAAGATTTACGACTTTAGAATTTGGTTTTTGTTGCTTGTTTTGGTTGTGGTCACCTTTCATCTCTATGTCGATGACGATGCGCATCAGCAGCGAGGTATAGGTCTCCCCGGGGGGCGTGGCCGGAATGATCGAGAGATTGAGGATGCGGCGAAAGTCCCTGAACTCCCGCTTCAGGAGCCGCTTAAAGTAGGCCTCGTTGATCCAGCTGGGAATGCGGACATCGTTGCTGGCACAGAACTTGTTGCTGTTATCGGGCATTCTGGCTGGGATTGGGATTCCGCCGGAGTGAGCTCACTGCAGCACTGCCTGCTCGTAGCTCTCGGTCCGAAGTGTGCGCCGCGACTGTTTTTTTCGCCTTATCGAGAATGTTTTTCTTGTTCGAAGCGAGTTGAGGCTCTGCGATGTTATTTTTATTTTACAGCACGCACAGCGACGAGACGTAATGCCGAGGTGGGTGAGGTGCGCATTTAGTTATCTGCCACTCTGCCAATCGCCCGTCCAACTGGTTCCCCAACTGTCCGGACACTGAGCATCAACGTCGTCGTCGTCGTTGTCGCATTTTTGTGCAGGCCCAAAGACTCTCTCGCCGACTGACAAGTGGGCAAAGCTTTGCGTTTCTATATAGGTTTATAGGATGGTTTTTTTGGGGCTGGTCAAGCAGTGCAGCAGGCGCCGGGCTTATCAATATGGTCTGTGATGGGAATACCTGATAAGCAGGCCAGGGAACGCTCACCCTGGAGCACCAGAGCACTCAGAGGGAGCGAAAAGCTCAAGGGGAGCGCCTCAGATATCGTTTATTTTGCTTGCTAGACGTCTATCACAGTGAAAATGGCTAAAAATATATTCTCTGTGGAATATAGTATTTTTTGTTATTATTTTTGAATATTGTAATTTGTTTATTATTAAATATCTGTGAGTCAATCTGTTAGAATTCTAGAATTTGTATCTTTTTTATCTCTTAATCATTATCATTATTATCAGATTGTTAATAAAGATAAGCAAGTACGTGACAAGAAGATACAAATTAAAATAAAGATTTAATTACATTAGTGATCTGATTACACTTATCTGGATTCTTATCAAAACTTTATTTGAAGCTCATTCGTGTCTGTATAGCTTACACCTCCTAGGTCAACTCAGATCGTTTTCTAGATCGTTTTTCTACGCGAAGACCAGCTGAAAAACTATTCCAAGGCTTTCCGCTTTCAATTGCATTGCGACATTCGCCGTGGAGAACTCGTAAAAACCGGAATCAATATTCGCACACAATTTATTTAATCGCCTCGAGTGCGAGCTGCACTTGGAGATGAATGAACTGGCAACGATATCCATTGCTTGCTAGACATCGAAGTCTTCGAAGTTGAAGAGGCCGCGGTTGCAGTAGAAGGGATACAGCTCCCTGATGACCTCTACGTAGGCGGGATTGGTGTACATTCGAGTCCGGAAGCTACGACCCTTCTCGTCATTGGACATGATGGTGTGCAGGTTGCTTTCCTTTGATACAGGCAGTAAGTGGACTGTAAGGTGGTTCATCACGGGGAAGAAGGCTGCAGGAATTTAATTTCAATGAATAACTTATAATTATAATTAAATTAAATTTCGAACTCACCATACAATGTGTTGTTCTTTTTGTAGAGAGACGACTGCAGATCTCTCAGTTGTGGATACGGCTTCTCATACTTTAATATGTCCAAACACTCGATGAGATACTGCCAGTATATCCTCACAATGTTGTCAAACTCCTTGATGCGCAAGCCCTTCTCAGCTGAAATGGTAATCATCATCAGCAAATCCTGGGCAGGACTTCCCCATTTGCAGATCTGAAAGTCCAAAAGGCAGGCTTCCTGAAGATCTCCCTTTTCGCCATATTTGTAGAGAAGATTTGAGGCTGTAAAGTCACCATGAGTCAGGACATTAAAGTCCTTGGGATCCACGTTAAGAGATTCCAAAGAAAGTTGGGAATATTGCTCGGGAGTGGGCTGAAATAAAAACGAATTACAAGGAGTCTAATGGCTCTTGGGAGTATGGCAGACATACAAAATTCTTGAGATATCCCTTATCCATTCCCCAAGTCTTCATGGCTGCCTTGAAGTCTGGAGCCTTGACACTGAAGCCTCGCATGCTGTGCTCAACGTTGTCCTTCTTGGCAAATCCATGCTCAAAGTCTACGGGATAGGGCCCGTGACGATCCTTGTAGACCACACTGGCGGCATGAAGCTCCGCCAGTTTCCGAAGGGACAGTCGCATGTGCTCCATATCGATGCCTTTCGTTCGATCTGCACTCTGGTAGTCCTGCGTTGACAGATCCTCGAAGATAAAGTAGAGATTGCCCTCCTCCTCGCCGATTTCCAGGCACTTTGGATTCAGCTGGACAGGATGTCCGGCCTCGCGGTAGAGTTTCTCAAACTCCGGCAGGTAAATGGAGTACATCTGCTGCTCCTTGTGATAATACCGAAACTCATTCATGCCCTTACCACCTTTATCGTAATCCAAAGCAGTTTTCACCATATAGGATTTTCTTTTGAGAGTTCCATCTGGGAAAATATATTTTTTATAATTTCTGCACTTTCAGAATTAGCCAATCTGGTTTACCCTTCATTTCCAGATCCAAATAAACTCTTAACATGACAGAAGTGAAGTTACCACCTGGCGGAACGGCAGCCACAGGAGTAAACTGCAGAATCCTGGCATATTCGGGCTCATCCTTAGCCAGCACAGGCTTTAGTTTGGACTCGTTTAGCCATTTGGGAACAACGAGGCTCTCGTTGGGATTTTCGATCTTCTCGGAGGGCGACATGAAATTCAACTGAACGCCAAGTTGACTCTATCGTGAAGAAAGATAACACAATATCTAGAGACACAGAAAGCATACCCCTCTAAATATCTTATTTATGCGGATTATGATTTTATGAGTAGTTTTTTATCCAGAGTCTGGATACCTGGCAGCTTAAAAGACTTAAAATATCAGGATTATGCTGCTTTCAGGCACAACAAGTAACGTTTTTCTTTAGTTTATTGTATTTGTTTAGTTAGGAGGCAGATTTTACTATTTTATTATGCTTATTTTAAACAGCCTTCCCAAGTCTAATAAACTTGACTTGAGAGGTAAATTCTTACTGATTAGATAAGCCTGAATTCGTAAACAATTTTTACAGGTTGTTGCCAAGTATCATCCTAACAAATATCACACTTCATAGTCTTCGTAGTTCAAAATTCCGCGATTGTAGAGGAAGGGATAGAGATCCTTCAAGACAGTTCCCACGGCGGGATTGGAGAGCATTTTTAGTCGATAGTTTTCGCCTTCCTCCGTATCACCCATCATATTCTGTAGACTACTGTCCTTGTCAGTGGGAAATAGAATTATGGGCAGGTGACCCATTATGCAGAAGAATGCTATGGCAAATTATTTGCTTTAGAAGGAATATATAGAAAAATGTTTAATTCCATCGATAGATTACCGAAAAAAGAATGGTTCTTCTTGTACAAGGATCTGTGAAGATCCCTGAGCTGGGGCAAAGGCTTCTTGAACTTCAGCACCTTAAGGCACTCGATCAGGCGATCCCAATAGATCCTCACAAAATGATCAAATTCCTTTAAGCGCAAGTCATTGGTAGGCGCCAGCAAGAGGAAGAAGAGCAGGTCCACAGCGGGACTGCTCCAAGTGGTTGTTTGGAAGTCTATGACAATGAGCTTGTCCAGGCTGCCATCAGGGAAATAGCTGCTCATCAGGTTGCTCGACCAGAAGTCGCCGTGGTTTAGGACATGGAATTCGCTGGGATCCCAGTCTAAGGTGCTTAGAGATTGGGCCCAAAATTGTTCTTGTGTAGGCTGAGAATAAAAAATGTAAAAACTTAAAGTTGTTGCAGAAGTGTTTACCAGTTAAACATACAAATTTCTTTACATATTTTTCAGCGTCTTTCATGCCCCAGGTGAGCATGGCTTTTTTAAAAGCCTTCTCCCTTAGAAGGAATAAATCTGTGTGGATCTTCTTTACTTCTGGCTTACGAGAGACAAAGCCCTCAAAGAACTCTTTGGGATAGGGACCATGCTGCTCCTCATACACGGCACTGGCTGCATGATACTCGGCCAGCTTGTGCAGCGACTTCGTCATGTGCTCCATGTCCAAGCCCTTTGTACGATCCACATTCTTGAAATGCTTTATGCTCAGATCCTCAAAGATGAAGTGGATGTCTCCATCGCGCTTCTCAGTGTGCAGGCAATTGGGTGCCAGTTGTATATCCCATCCGACAGCCTTGTAAAGTGCTTCGAAAGCAGGAAGATATGTCTCGTACATTTTTGCCTCTTTGGGGAAAAGCCCCAAGTCGGTGATTTCACTTCCTCCTCGTTCATCCGGAAGCATAGTTTTGAAAATATACGTCTTGGTTTTGACAGAGCCGTCTGAGGAAGGTTTTATCAGTATCAGTTTAGAGAAGCGAAGAAAAGCTTCATTGAAAATATCCAATACTAAAACTTTCCAGAGTTATACGAATATCCGCAATCTTCCCCATTCTTAAGCAATAGTTACCCAACCAATTCACGTATATTTATATCCAGCTCACCCTGCATTTCCAATTTAATGTAGATTCGGAGCATGGTCGAGGTAAAATTCTCGCCTGGTGGAATCGCAGCCACTGGCGTGAATTTAAGGACCTTCACATGATCCGGTTCGTCCTGGGCCAGCACCTTCTCAAAGTACTTTTCATTGATCCAATCGGGAATGACCAGATTCTCGTTGGGATTCACTATCTCATCAGTCATACTTTCTTTGTAAAGTCTTTTTCAAATAGAAAGTTTCGACTCAACTGTTTGTCCAGAACTAAATTTTTTACAGATGTTCGCAGCGGTTTTATAGGGCCTTTGGGTGTTCGTTATGTAAAACGATAAACGATAGATAATCCCTGTATATAATTAATACGTATTCCTATAATTTGTAGGTTTGAAACATAATAATTGCCGGTTTTTTGTTAGCTATGAGTTAATTACGTAGCTAGTTAGATTTTTTTAAATTGGTGCTTAAACTGATTTTATATTTATCTAGAGACTAGACTTAATTGGGTAATATTTATCTACAATTTATTTATTAACTTAAAACAAATCACACATCGTAATCTTCATAGTTCAGAATACCTCTATTGTAGAGGAAGGGATATAGATCCTTCATAATGCTTCCTACGGCAGGATTGGTCAGCATTCGCAGGCGGAGGTTTTCCCCCTCCTCGGTTTCCGCGATCACGTTTTGAAAACTACTATCCTTGTCGGTGGGAAACAGAATTATGGGCAGGTGACCGATTATGCTGAAGAAAGCTGCACGAGAATATTTGTTTAAAATATAAAAAATATATATTATTTTTATAGAAAGAATTGGATTATAATTTTATTGGTAACTTACCGTAGAATGAATGGTTCTTCTTGTACAAGGATCTGTGAAGATCCCTGAGCTGGGGCAAAGGCTTCTTGAACTTCAGCACCTTAAGGCACTCGATCAGGCGATCCCAATAAATCCTTACAAAATTATCAAATTCCTTTAAGCGTAAGTCATTGGTAGGTGCCAGGAAGAGGAAAAAGAGCAGGTCCACAGCGGGACTGCCCCACGTCGTTATTTGAAAGTCAATAAGAATCAGTTTGTCCAGGCTGCCATCAGGGAAATAGCTGCTCATCAGGTTGCTGGGCCAGAAGTCGCCATGGTTCAGGACATGGAATTCACTGGGATCCAAGTCCAAGGTGCTTTCGCACTGGGCCCAAAATTGCTCTTGTGAAGGCTGAGAATAATAAATATAAAGAAATTACCCTTCTTAAGATTAATTTGTTTCTGCAGTGTTTGCCAGTTAAACTTACAAATGCCTTGACATATTTCTCGGCGTCCTTCATACCCCAGGTAAGCATGGCTTTCTTGAAAGCCTTCTCCTTAAGACGGAAAAAATCGACGTGAAACTTCTTAACTTCTGGCTTACGAGTGACGAAGCCCTCAAAGAACTCATTGGGATAGGGACCATGCTGCTCCTCATACACGGCACTGGCTGCATGATACTCGGCTAGTTTGTGCAGCGACTTCGTCATGTGCTCCATGTCCAAGCCTTTGGTCCGGTCCATGTTCTTAAATCTTTTCACGCACATATCCTCGAAGATGAAGTGGATGTCCCCATCGCGCTCCTCAGTATGCAGGCATTTGGGAGCCAGTTGTATATCCCATCCGACAGCCTTGTAAAGTGCTTCGAAAGCTGGAAGATATGTGTCGTACATCTTGGCCTCCTTGGGGAAAAGCCCAAAATCTGTGATTTCACTGCCTCCTCTCTCATCCGGAAGCATAGTTTTGAAAATGTAAGGCTTTGTTTTGACAGAGCCGTCTGAGCAAGGTTTCATGAATATTAGTTTATTAGTAATGTAAGATTTGGAAGTAAGCAAAGAGAAGCTTTAATAAAAATATTTGCTTAAGTTTGGAATAAAATATTAATACTTTCCAGAGGTATTGGAATGTATTAATTATATAACGAATATCCACAATCTTTCACATTCTTCAACCAATTAACGTATATGTCTTTGTATCCAGCTCACCCTTCATTTCCAATTTAATGTAGATTCGCAGCATGGTTGAGGTGAAATTCTCGCCTGGTGGAATCGCAGCCACTGGCGTGAATTTAAGGACTTTCACATGATCCGGTTCGTCCTGGGCCAGCACCTTCTCAAAGTACTTCTCGTTGATCCAATCGGGAATGATCAGATTCTCGTTGGGATTCACAATCTCATCGGTCATAGTTTATTTGTAAAATGTTCGCCGAATAGAACCTTTCGCTTCAACTGTTTGTCTCGAACTAAACTTTTTATAGATGTTCGCAGCGGTTTTATAGGGCTTTGGGTGTTCGTTATCTACAACGAATTTCATTGTGTGAGGAAATATTTTCAAGTGCCCTGCTTGTATTTAAAGTTATTAACGATGAATTCATGTCAATCATGCTGAATAGATAATACTTGTATATAATTAATAAATATTTCTGTAATATGTTGATTTGAAACATAATAATTTCCTGTTTATTTGTTTGTTATACGTTAATTACGTAGCTAGTTAAACTTTTTTAGAACGCTGATTATGATTTTAAATAGAGTTCTGACGGATTTTATGAAATTATATCTTGCGAGTCGATAATCAAAACATATGCCTTGTCACTCAAGTCTCTTCTGCTTAATACTCAATAATAAACTTTATTGTGTAAGACTTATCTACAATTTATTGTCAGTTATCAACGTAATACATATCACACATCGTAATCTTCATAGTTCAGAATACCTCTGTTGTACAGGAAAGGATACAGGTCTTTCATTACGCTACCAAAGGCGGGATTGGAAAGCATTCGCAGTCGAAGGTTTTCCCCCTCCTCGGTTTCCGCCGACAAGTTGTGTAGATTGCTGTCTTTGTCGGTGGGAAACAGGATTATGGGCAGGTGATTCAATATACTGAAGAAAGCTGAAAGAGAATATTTATTAACAATTACAAAAATATATATATTTATAATCTCAATTTACCGTAGAAGGAATGGGTCTTCTTATACATGGAACTCTGCAGATCCCTGAGCTGGGGCAAAGGCTTCTTGAATTTTAGCACCTTAAGGCATTCAACAAGACGTTCCCAATAGATCCTGACAAAATTCTCGAACTCCTTGAGGCGTAAGTCCGTTGCAGCTGACAGGATAATGAAAAAGAGAAGGTCCTTAGCCGGACTGCCCCACATAGTTATTTGGAAGTCGACGAGGATGAGCTGATCGACCTTGCCGTCAGGAAGATAGCTGGTCATCAGGTTGCTCGACCAGAAGTCCCCATGGTTGAGGACATTAAACTCATTGGGATCCACGTCCAACGTACTGAGGCACTGGGCCCAATACTGCTCCGTGTTGGGCTAAAAGAAAAAAATAAATAAGATAAGCTGCTGGTGGATATTAAGGTTCCAAATATTTAGTCCTTACAAAAGCTTTAACGTATTTATCGGCATCCTCCATGCCCCAGGTTAGCATTGCTTTCGTGAAGGACTTCGCCTTGAGATTGAACCCATCTACGTGGAACTTTTTAACACTCCTGGTGACGAATCCTTCCAGAAATTCCTCAGGATAGGGACCATGCTGCTCCTCATACACGGCACTGGCTGCGTGATACTCCGCCAATTTGTGCAGCGCCCTCGTCATGTGCTCCATGTCCAGCCCCTTTGTACGATCCACATTCTTGAAATGCTTTACGCTCAGATCCTCGAAGATAAAGTGGATGTCTCCATCGCGCTCCTCAGTGTGCAGGCAATTGGGTGCTAGTTGTATATCCCATCCGGCAGCCTTGTAAAGTGCTTCGAAGGCAGGAAGATATGTCTCGTACATTTTGGCCTCTTTGGGGAAAAGCCCAAAGTCGTTGATGTCACTGCCTCCACGCTCATCCGGAAGCATTGTCTTAAAGATGTACGTTTTGGTTTTGACAGAGCCATCTGAGGAAGATTTTATCAGAAATAATTAAACGAGATTTTGGCATCAAGGATACAAATCAAAAATAAATCTTAAATTACTTTTGGTTGGCTTCATGGAATTCCATTTAGCTTGAAGTAACAAATTATTATAGATACTCGTAGTTATTTATTTATAGACCCAATAATCACAATCTTTTCCGTATTTACCAATAGTTATACAACCTAAACACATATGCTTATCTGCCACTCACCCTTCATTGCCAATTTAATGTAGATTCTCAGCATGGTTGAGGTGAAATTCTCGCCTGGTGGAATCGCAGCCACTGGCGTGAATTTAAGGACTTTCACATGATCCGGTTCGTCCTGGGCCAGCACCTTCTCGAAGTACTTCTCGTTGATCCAATCGGGAATGATCAGATTCTCGTTGGGATTCACAATCTCATCACTCATAGTTTCGCTTTGGTCACAACCTTTCCCGGCACCTGCTAGTCAAGAACTGATTTTTTAACAAATGCTCGAGGGAGCTTTAGCTTTTATTTCGTTTTCTTATCACCGCTGAATTTCACTTCGGTTTGTTTTTATAATTATCGTAATAACAGCTCAATCTTATCAAACTTGCTAATTGTTTTATAGTTTTTATTTGAATTTACTATAATTTTATAAAGTTATAAGTTCTTTACAATTATGAATGCGAGTTTATTTTAAGAATCTGTTAGGTAAACTGTAAATTTATTTAAGTTTAATTTTATTGTTACTTGCTTTCGATCAGGAAGAAAAAAAACAATATTGTTTTGACCTTGCCAAACAATAATCAGCAATTGAGGGAAGGCTTGGCGTTACCCCACGCGCCTGATTAATCAGTATTTGTTTGCGATACACTATATACTGTATCAAGTGTATCAATTTTGATATAAATAACAAACGTTTTATTTGTATAATTTCACCACAGATAACGAAAGCGTGAATAGATAGAAGAGTACTATAAATAATTAACTCAAAACACGGCTGCGAATAATATATATATATAGTATTTTTTAAAGAATTTTTTGCACAGTCATGAACACTACGATAATCGTTAGTGATAGTAATTATTTTCTGGGGCTTTCGTTTTATTTGTTTTCATATCTTAAAACACAAGTCTAGTAGCCAGTCATCATGACGTCTTGGACTTGCCTAGGACGTCATTAGCCAAAAGTTTTAACAGGTTGTTGAGGGAGTTAGATCACTTAAAATAGCTCTTTAAGAAAAGTCTTTACTTTACTTTTATTAAAGTCATAAAATTATTTTCTAATGCAGGTTTTCCAGAACAGTATATCTGATATTTATTATTTATTCGTAGTCGTTGAAGTTAAAGATTCCGCGATTGTAGAAAAAGGGATATAGTTCCCTCATGAGACTGCAAAATGAAGGATTTGTAAACAGACGCAGTCGAAACTTGTCACCTTCCTCGTCGTCCCTCATGAGGGAATGCAAGTTGGACTCCTTGTCCGTGGGAAATTGGATTACAGGCAAGTGATTGAAGATGGCAATGAAGGCTAAAAAAATGTAAAAGAAAATATATCTGAAGAAATTAAGTTACTTTAAGCTAAACCCACCGTAGATAGCATTGTTCTCCTGATACAAAGACGTCTGAAGATCTCGCAATTTGGGCAGAGGTTTCTGGTACTTCAATAGCTTCAGGCACTGCACCAGCCGCTCCCAATAGATTCTAACAAAGCTGTCAAATTCCTTCAGCTTGATATCCCTAGCCGCCGAGAGGGTGATGAAGAAGAGAAGATCCTGGGCAGGACTGCCCCATTTGCATATCTGAAAGTCCACCATGATGACCTCATCGATATTGCCATTGGCCAGATAGTTGCACATCAGATTACTAGACCAGAAATCGCCATGGCTAAGAGTGTTGAAGGCCTGGGGATCTGCAGTAAGATTGCTTGCACACATCTTAACATACTGCTGTGCCGTTGGCTAAGAAAATATATTATCCTAAATAAAGGTTTGACTCCAATGATTATGAAGCTGACTCACGAAACTCTTTAGGTACTTCTCCTGATCCTCCAATCCCCATCCAGCCATGGCCTTGTGATAAGACCTGGCCTTCACATGGAAACCCTGTTCGTGGAGCTCCAGTTGGTTCTTGGCAATAAACCCTTCCTCGAAATCATCAGGATAAGATCCATTTTTCTCTGCATAAACAGCAGCTGCCGCATGGAATTCAGCCAGTTTTTGTAGAGATCGTTTCATATGGGCGAGGTCCAGACCCTGAATGCGATCTACATTTCTGAACTGTTTCACTCCCAAGTCCTCGAACACAAAGTGGATGCCGTTCTCCCGCTGATCTGTATGCAGACACTTGGGGGCCAACTGAATCTGCTCTCCGGCGGCACGGTAGAGCTCCTCAAAGGCGGGCAGATAGGTTTGGTACATCATTAGCTCCTTGTCAAAGATGCCACCTTCACGGATCTCCTTGCCGCCGCGCTCCTCCGGCAGCATTGTTTTGAATATATAAGTCTTGTGTTTGGTAGTGCCATCTTTGGAGAAAGTAAAATAATTAACACAATAAGGGAAGGTTAAATATTTTATTTATAATTTTAAAAGTATCTAGAACAGCATATTTGATAATTTGATATTTCTTCTAGAGCTTTCCTTACCTTTCATTTGCAGATCAACATGAATTCGCAGCATAACCGATGTGAAATTCTCGCCTGGCGGAATCGCAGCCACCGGCTTAAAGTTCAATATCTTCTCATAATCCGGCTCATCTTTCTGCAGAACTTTCTGAAAGTATTCCTCATTTATCCACTTGGGTATCTCCAAGTGTTCATTGGGATTAATGATATTATCTTTGCTGTTGGCCATATTCTGCTGCTCTCTTTGTGCTGCTGACAATCCAGAGTTTCTCTTTCGACTGAGTCAGTAACGTTCGTTACTCGGTTAAAAAGCAAATCAAAATTGTGCCAAAGCTTGGATAAAAGTAGTTTGGAGTTAAAAGAGAGAGCTTTTGTATTTAATTGTTTGTCAGCTTGACTCAGCGGTTTATGGTTTTAAATAGTATTATTTATTTGTGAGAGAACTTTGCCAAAGCTCGATAGCCAAATTTATTGAGAGAACGTGCGCAATATTGGTTCCAATTGAATTGGCCAGGTGTTGCTTGAAGAGCCTCCGAAACTCATACTGATAATAATTGCGTTTAGCTAAAGGCTCATTACATTTACACACAAAGCTCCAATCAAAAAATGTTTAAAAAGAAGGAACACTGCCATTTGAAAGTTAGTTTAATTTCAATTTCACTTGCGACAATATGGCCGAGGAAACTTTCAACGCTGACGAACTGAATCCGCCAGAATGGCTGAACCTTGAGTTTATTACTGAAGTGCTGAGTAACCATGAAAAGGCGCCTGAACTTAAAGTGATCGATCTGATCCTTGTGCCAGCCAGTCCCAAGGGAGATCACTATGCCAGCATTATGTTCCGGGCCAAGGTGAAGTACACCACCCAGAGGGGTGAGTTCTTCAAGTCGCTTATCATCAAAACAATGCCCGAGGTGGAGGGTATCAAGAAGGATATGCTGGCGGAGTCTCCTGTGTTTAAAACTGAGATTGGCATGTACAGCAGGGTCCTGCCGGAGTGCGAGCGGATCCTCCGCGAGGTGAATGACGATGCCAAGCTGTATGTGGACTGCATCTACCACAGTCTGAGGCCGAAGCAAGTTATTATATTCGATGATCTCGTGGCGATGGGCTACACTGTGGTGCGGGATCGTTGGCTGACGAAGCAGGAGATTTGTGGTGCCTACGGCAAGCTGGCCAAAATCCAAGCCATAAGTATGAAAAAGATAAACGAGGTGGGAAATTAATTTACTCTTCCCCAACGCATTTTCTTATCAAATATTTTACCCTTAATGTAGCGTCCCGATTACCTGAAGGACTACAAATACGGCATGTGTGAAATGCCTGGTCTGATGGACAGTCCCATTGTAAACGGCGGCATGGCTCCGTTTCTTGAATTTTTGGCCAGCCATCCGGAACTGAACAAATACCAGGCATACTTCGAGAAGATAAAACTCCATTACAAGGACGAACTGCGGAATACCATGCAGGAGTATCGTAGGAATCCCCAGCGGGAGGGATACTACGTGCTCTGCCATGGGGACTACCACAGCAGGAATATGATGTTCAAGCACAATAAGGAAACCGGAGGCTTCGAGGACTGCATGTTGCTGGACTTTCAGGGCTGTAATGTCACTACCATGGCCGTGGATCTGATATATTCCATTTACATGCTGATGGGATCAGAGCAGCGAGCTGAGAACCTGGAAGAATTACTCAACTACTATTTGTCGGTTCTGCTTGAGACTCTGCAAAAGATCGGTTACCAGGGAAAAATGCCCACTCTCCACGGATTCTGGGAAGAATTGAAGCGGCAGAGATATTATGGTGAGTGGGGAAGTCCTTTGGTAGATTTTACGGTTGAATAATTTGGTGTAAACTACTTTCAGAGTTCTTTATGGTCAGCAGTCTTCTCCCCATTGCTGTTGGTCTTAGGACGTATAATTTGGATATAGAGGAAATGCTTTTTAACGATGAAAACAGGAGGAAATGCTATCAATTCAAAGAATATTTCGAAGATGCCAAACAGATGCTGGAGAGATTCGAACGATCGGGTTACTTTGAGGAACTATAAAAAAGATATTAACTTGAGAAAGCTAACTGCTTTCTAATAAATAAAGTTTTTTGTTGAACAACTTACAAGAAATTGAATTCGCTTTTGGCAACAAATATAAAAAATGCTTATTTACACAACAATAGGTTCTCTTCTATCTGTAGCGACGCGTCGCTTCTATCCCCTAGATTGTTACTATAGCAACCTGCAATTCTGCGGATACTCTCTATTCTCGCTCTGAGACAAACAAACTAAAAGCTTTAAAGTATCTCAATGCTCCAAGCTTTTTGTATCTTTATCGAACTAAGATTCTCTTTTTAGTTTCACTTAATTGAACAATTGAATGAAAAAACAACAAATTATAATTGAAATGTCTGAAATTACAGATAACATCGCGTATAACGAAGATGAGTTTTTGTCACCCGAATGGTTAGGCTGCAGTATCGAGCTCTGATTACATTTAATTTGACGATCAAAATAAATTCGCAGCATAATCAATGTGAAATTCTCTCCCGGCGGAATCGCAGCCAACGGCTTGAAGTTTAATATCTTCTCATAATCCGGCTCATCTTTCTGCAGAACTTGTTGAAAGTATTTCCCATTTATCCACTTGGGTATCTTCAAGTCTTCATTGGGATCAATGATATTATCTTTGCTGTTGGCTATATTCTTTAGCTATCGTTGTGATGTTTACTCTTTCGACTGAGTTAGTCATGTTCGTTACAGAGTTAAAAAGCAAAATAAAATTTTGCCAAAGCATGCATAAAAGTATTTTGGAGTTAATAGAGAGAGCTTTTGTATTTAGTTAGTGACAATAATTTATAATAATTGTTGAGGGAACTTTGCAAAGCTTTCAAGCTCATAATTATTAAAAATTTATCAAGAGAGTGTAGACGTTATTAGTTCCCATCGAACCTTTTTTGGTCAGGTGCGCCTTGAAGAGCTTCCGAAACTAATACTGATAATTATTTCGCCAAACTAAAGGATTATTACTTTAGCACAGAAAGCTCCAAACATTAATGTTTAAATAAAAGAAACTCTGCCATATCCAAGTTAGTTTACTTCCAATTTCAGTTGCGACAATATGGCCGAGGAAACTTTCAACGCTGACGAACTGAATCCGCCAGAATGGCTGAACCTCGAGTTTATTACTGATGTGATGAGTGGCCATGAAAAGGCGCCTGAACTTAAAGTGATTGACCTGACCTTCGCGCCAGCCAGTCCCAAGGGAGACCACTATGCTAGCCTTATGTTCCGGGCCAAGGTGAAGTACACCACCCAGAAGGGGGAGTTCTTCAAGTCGCTGATCATCAAAACAATGCCCGAGGTGGAGGGTCTTAAGAAGGATTTGTTGGCGGAGTCTCCTGTGTTCAAAACTGAGATTGGCATGTACAGCAGGGTCCTGCCGGAGTGCGAGAGGATCCTCCGCGAGGTGAATGACGATGCCAAGCTGTATGTGGACTGTATCTACCACAGTCTAAGTCCGAAGCAAGTCATGATTTTCGATGATCTCGTGGAAATGGGCTATGCTGTGGTGCGGGATCGTTGGCTTACTAAGGAGGAGATTTGCAGTGCCTACGGCAAGCTGGCCAAAATCCACGCAATAAGCATGAAAATGATAAACGAGGTGAGAGATCCCTTTAATCTTTAATACATTGAAGTGTAGCCTTCCTTAAAACATTATCTTAGCAAATAATTTCCCTTTAACGCAGCGTCCTGATTACCTGAAGGACTTCAAGATCGGAATGTGGGATATGCCCGGTATGATGGATAGTCCCATTGTAAACGCCGGAATGGCTCCGTTTCTTGAATTTTTGGCCAGCCATCCGGAACTGAACAAATACCAGGCATATTTCGAGAAGATAAAACTTCATTACAAGGACCGAATGTGGGAGATCATTCACGGATACCGTTCGAATTCCCACCCAGAGGGATACTACGTGCTCTGTCATGGGGACTACCACAGCAGGAATATGATGTTCAAGCACAACAAGGAGACCGGTGCCTTCGAGGACTGCATGTTGCTAGACTACCAGACCTGCAATATCACCCCCATGGCCATGGATCTAATATACTCCATTTACGCGCTGATGGGGCCAGAGCAGCGAGCTGAGGAACTGGAACAATTGCTCAAGTACTATTTTTCGGTTCTTCTGGAGACTCTGCGAAAGATTGGTTACCGGGGAAAATTGCCCACTCCCCTCGGGTTCTGGGCAGAATTGAAGCGGCACAGATATTATGGTTAGCATAAAAAACTTTTGGTAAATATTATGTTTTATTAATCTTGAATCATTTCTTTCTAGAGTTTCTCATGGTCAGCACATTCTTGCCCATTGCTGTGGGTGCTAGGATTTACAACCTTGATATAGAGAAATTGCTTTACGACGATGAAACGAGGAGGAAATGCTATCAATTCAAAGAATATGTCGAAGATGCCAAAAAGGTGCTGCAGAGATTCGAACGATCGGGTTACTTTGAGGAACTGTAAACAAGATAACAACTTTGGAAAAATAATTGTTTTCTCAGAACATATTTTTTGTTTAACCTGCTACATAAAACAATCTTTTAGCAATAACAAATATATATTAAAATGTTTATAAACAGACAAAAAGCTTCTGTTCTCTACTGTATTGCTTTCTCTTCTCTTTATGAAAACCAGAATGGCCAGTTGACTCTCTTTGGGCGAACGAAAAACCTGCGGATACTCTTTCCTCACTCTGCGACAAAACAAACTAAAACCTTTTAAGTACATTTGTAAAAAATCAAAGCTCTTTGTATCTTTTGTATTCCGAACTGAAATTCTCTGTTTGAAAGGCACTTAAAATGAATGCAATTAAATGAGCTTTGGCCAGTTGACTCTCTTGGGGTGAACGAAAAGCAACAAGTGAGTAATTGAAATGTCTGAAATTACTGATAACATCGCGTACAACGAAGATGAGTTGGTGCCACCCGAATGGCTAGACAAAAACTTCATAACGGATGTCTTGAGCACACATGAAAAGGCACCTGAACTCCAGGTAACCGATCTTAGCTTCTCGCCGGCATGCCTCAAGGGAGAGCATTATGCCAGCATCATGTTCCGGGCCAAAGTCAAGTATTCCACAGAGAAAGGTGACTTCGAAAAGTCGCTGATCGTCAAAACGATGCCCGAGGAGGAGGGTCACAAAAAGGATTTGATCGGCAGTTCTCCGCTCTTCGAAACCGAGGTGGGAATGTACTCCAAGGTGCTGCCCGAGTTTGAGAGGATCCTCCGCCAGGCGGGGGATTATACAAAACTGTGTGCCGATTGCATATATCACAGTCTGGAACCTCGAAAGATAATCATCTTAGAAGATCTCAAGGAGACGGGTTTCTTTGTGCTGAGGGAACGAGAGGCCTCGGAGGAGGAAGTGAGTCGTGCCTACTACAAACTGGCCAAGTGGCATGCAGCAAGTCTGAAACTGCAGGAAGAGGTAAGTTACACAGGATAACAATATTCGATTTTTTAGTTAGTATTTCCTTTATAGCAACCGCATTTCCTTGAGGAATTTACACACGGACTGTTGGATATGCCGCAATTCTTGCAAGACCCCTTCATGAAAACTGGAATGCCTTATTTCGTGGAACTCCTCACCAAAGAGCCGGAGCTCAACAAATACAAACCCTATTTTGAGAAAATAAAGCCTAACTTTCTGGAACGACTCACAGCAGAGTGGAAGAACCTTAGAGGTAACCCCAAGAATGACGAATACAGGGTACTTTGCCATGGAGACCTTCACCTACGCAACATGATGTTCCAATACGAAAATGGATGCTTTAAGGACTGCATGCTGCTGGACTTCCAGATCAGCCACCTCTTTCCTCACACCACAGATCTGGTTTACTCGAAATATATGCTCATGGAACCAGAGCAACATTGGAAGTTTTATGATAATTATCTATATTATTACCTCTTCATTTTCACGGATACTCTTGAGAAAATCGGGTACAAGGGTGATTTGCCCGACCACGAGGGAATTTGCTTAACGCAGCACAAATATTATGGTTAGTTCATTTTTTATTTATTTTTTTTCATTAATATTTTAAAGATTTTCACTATTGACTTCCGCAGAGTTCTTTTTAATAACCACATTTCTGCCTCTGATGTGGGCTTTAAGGGAAACTTCTGTTGACTTTGGTGAACTTCTGCAGGACGACGAAAGGCGGCGGAACTGCTATTACTCAAAGGGTTATATCAAATATGTAAAAAGAATACTGGCTCGATTGGAAATATTTGAATACTTTAAAGACAACTAAACTGATTACATTCCTTAAAACAATATTGATATACGCCTAAACTGTATAATATTCAAGTTAATAAAGAAAACAATATACACGTGTATCGAGTGCAAAGCAATATAAAGAATTAAATATAAAATAAATTGGGGAATATCATTTCATATATGTTACAAAAATGTATTGTTATGAAATCTATAAAGAATTAATGTTTTGCTGTTTTTCTGGTAGTTGTTGTTATTTAATGCTTAAATTAATCTTTGTTCCCAGAACTGCAAAAAAGGGTCATAGCTTCATAATTTCATAAATAATTTACTGCTGTTATTTCTGTAAATACTATATATAGAAGTTATTTTTCGCTTAAAATTATCTTTGTTGCCAAAACTTCAAAAAAGCGTCAACACTTTATAATTTCATAAACAATTTAAAGCTCTTTTATATCTGAAAGCTATAGCTTTTGCAAAGCTCACATTTGTTACGTTTCAAATTGAAATACTCTCTCTTGGAGTGCATATAAGCGAATGTTGTGGGTGAGTTTGTTTCAGTTTGTTCTCTTAAGTAATAGGAAACACAAAAATTTGTCAACAAAATGCCAGATAACAACGATAACAGTCAATGCAACCCCGATGAATTGGTGCCACCCAAGTGGCTGAACAAAAACTTTATCACGGAGGTTCTCCGAACCCATGAAAAGGCACCTCAACTCATCGTAACCGAGCTGTACTTCTCACCGGCTTGCCTCAAAGGGGATCACTATGCCAGCATTATGTTTCGGGCCAAAGTCAAGTATTCCACAGAGAAAGGGGACTTTGAAAAGTCCCTAATAATCAAAACGATGCCCCAGGAAGAGGGACAAAAGAAGGAGTTGATCGGGAATTCCTTCATTTTTAAGACGGAGGTGCGAATGTACTCCGAAGTTTTGCCTGAGTTTGAGAGGATCCTCCGCCAGGCAGGAGACCGAACAAAGCTATTTGCGGATTGCTTGTACTACAGCCTAGAGCCGCAGCAGGTCCTGATCTTCGAGGATCTTGTGGAACGGGATTACTTTTTGCTGAGGAATCGCGAATCATCCCTGGATGAGGTGATGCGTGTCTACTTTAAGCTCGCCAAATGGCATGCAGCCAGCCTGAAAGTGCAGCAAGAGGTGATTTACTCTTTTCAGAAATTTAAATCACTTTTACTTATTATTTTAATTTCCTTTATTTTCCAGCAACCGGATTTACTCAAAGGCTTAAACCACGGACTGTTCGAGATACCAAATATCATGGAGGAACCATTTCTGAAAAATGGAATATCCTATTTCGTGGACCTTCTGAACGAGAAGCCCGAACTAAATAAGTACAAGCCCTTCTTCGAGGGCATCAAGGCAGATTATGTACAAAGTTTAAGAGCAGAATGGAAGGAGCTGCGGGAAAATCCCAGGAATGACCAGTACTGGGTGCTCAACCATGGAGATATTCATCTTCGCAACGTGATGTTCAAGTATCAAAAGGAATCTTTCGAGGACTGCATGCTTCTGGACTTCCAGCTCAGCAGTCTTTTCCCACTGACAATGGATCTGGTTTACTCCATATATCAGCTCTTGGAGCCCGAGTATCGCTGGAAACATTGGGAAGATCTGATGAACTATTACTACTTTGTCTTCGAGGATGTTCTTAAGAAAATCAAATACAAGGGGGAAATGCCCACCCAAGCGGGTTTCTGGCAACGACTGCATCAGCACAAATATTATGGTAATATTATTTTTTAAGTGTTTATATTTTTATGTTCTATATCTTTTCTGGTTCCTGCAGAGTTCTTCCTATTGAGCACCTTCCTGCCCATGCAGTGGGCCTTAAGGGATAAATCTGTGGACTTCAACGATATCCTGGAGAATGAGCAAAAGCGAAAGAAGCTATACTTTTCTGAAGGTTACATGAAGGATGTGAAAATAATGCTGGCTCGATTTGAAAAGTTGGGCTACTTCAAAGATAGTTAAAATCTTAGATTATGAAGATTTTTATAGGAATTAATATATCCTATTACCAAATGTACAAAAGTTTCCATCTTACATTTAAAAATCTAATTAATTTGTTACCAAAACTATACATTTAAATTTGTAACCCAAAAGAGACTCAATTGGATAATAAAAAACCCTTACTTTGCTTTGATATTTGTGTGGTCAACTCATGTGAACAAATGCTTTGAAAAAACAAACATGTAAAATTTGTATTTCATTTGAATCGCTAATTTCCATGCGACTATGGTCACTGAGCTGGAAGTCTGATGAATGAGAATTATTTGCGTGTTCCTAATTATAGAACCACTGTCGCGGGCAATTAAAGCCCCATTTATGACGCAGCCTTAGTTTTGCTCAATGCCAAATGTGTTTGGGGTGCAATTATCATTCCCAATGTTATCGACTGATTAAATATAAACAAATAATAGGGTAAAGATTAAGTGTGGGGAAAATCAAACGTAATCAACAAGTGTGGAGAGAATTTTGCGGTTACAAATACTTTTAGGAGGTGTGAATCGGAATTCCTACTCACGCATGATTAGCACTTTGTCAACGTTTTATTTGTGGTAATTAATTAATAATAATGATAAGTGCTATATATAAAAAAGAAATACTCAATACATACGTCACTAGTTTCTGATTTTACGCCCACAAAAAACTCTCAGATTGTATAGTGTAGTTCGCACTTTAATAAAACTTTGGTGGCATACAAAGTTTTCTCTTTCTGAAGCTAAAAAACCCCCCAAGTTCAACGCGCGTGTATTGAAATTCAGCCAGTCATCATGAATGTTCGCTACGTTAATGACAAGCTCAAGATACATATCTCAATAGATACAATAGATATTTTCAGACTTCTATTTAAATTAAATAAAATCTTGTATTTATTTTGCTTGCTCTTATGATATATGATATCACAACAAATTGGCTAAATTCTAATTAGGTTCATGAATTAAACCTACGCGGACTTCAGAAGTCCCTTGTTATCGAAAAACGGCAACAGCACTTTCATGGCATTGGCATAGTAAGGATTGATAAAGGTCCTGTATCGGAGGGCATCGGCCTCGGGTCCTGGGGCCATCATCATTTTCATATTGGCATCCTTGTCGGTGGGCATGAGGGTGGCAACCATTACTCCCATAGCAGTGAGGGGTCCTGAAGTGAAATAAATAAAGGTCAGGCTTAGAAAGTATGAAAATTCGATAGTAAAGAAAACTTTTACGTGAAAATTGTATAATTAATGTAATATTTAAATTTTAAACATAAATAAGTTGCGTTTCGAGTGTCTATCGATCTATTTAATAAAAATAATTGCCATTAAAAACTCACCCCAGAATCCATATTTCAGCATCATGACATGGATATCCCTCAAGGATGGAACGGGCTTTGGGTACTTAAGAAGCTTCAGGCACTCGGCCAAGCGTTCGTGATAGATCTGAATAAAATGGTCGAACTCCTTGACCTTAATGTCCAACGCGGCGGAGGTGGTGATCAGGTACCACAGATCCTGGGCTGGAGTGCCCCACTTGCCGATCTGCAAATCCACAAAAATGGTCCTGTCGATCTCGCCGTTGTCCTTGTAGTTGAACATGATGTTGTTGGACCAGCAGTCACCGTGGTTCAGCACATTGAACTCGCTCTCGTCCACCTGGTTAATTTGCAAGGCTTCCTCGAACACCTCAAGTGGCCTCCACATCTTGGCTATGTACTTGTCGGCGTGCTCCATTCCCCACTCTCCCATCGCCTTTAGGAACTGCACCTGGCGCATCTCACCCAGCTTCTCGAAGAGATCGCGGCTCTGCTCGTTGTACATGGACATGGAGTACATCTGATCGAAGGGTCCATTGATTTCCCTAACCAAAACGGAGGCGGCATGGAACTCGGCCAGTTTCTGGAGTACTTGCCGCATATGAGCCATGTCGAAGCCTTTAAGGCGATCGGCGTTCTTAAAGTGCTGGCGACTTAGATCCTCAAAGACCAGGGTAATAAGTTCAGCGGTGCTTTCCACATGAAGGCACCTGGGCGCCAGTTCAATGTCGACACCAGCCTCCTTGTAAAGCTTCACAAACTGCGGTATATGGACCTCGTACATCTTCTTCTCTTTGGGAAACAGACCCATGCCAGCGACCACATCCGCTCCACTGTCGGCCTCCAGCATGGTCTTGAGAATGTAACTGATTTTCTTTTCGCTGCCATCTAATGAGCATTATTTACAAAATTAAATATAAATGTTAAATTTAAATAAATAAATATTAATGTACCTGTTAGCAATATATCCACAATAACCCTGATCATAATGGAGGTGTAGTTCTCCCCAGGCGCTGTGGCCGCAATTGGCACAAAATTGATGATTTTGTCGAAATTTGGAACATCCTTTTCGAGAATCGGCAGGAAGTAGTCCTCGTTGACCCACTTGGGGATGTGCAAATACTCATTGGGGTTGACGGGCTTTTCCGAGCTGCTGTTCGGCGACATTCTGAGGCGGCTGCAATCAGAAAAATCAATTAATTGTCAGACAGCGGAAATGATCAACGGACCCAAGATCAAAGCAATTAAAACTATTTTACAAAAAGAGAAAACTCGATGTTATGTGAGCACGAACACGTGGGAACAAAGTCTAAAATTGACAACTTTCTTTTTCACTTTATTTAAAAAATAGATAATTAATCATGCTTTTACACTATTATTATTTAAGACTTGTGTTTGAATAAATTATAAACTGGTTGGGTTTATACTGAAGGGTTCAATGTCAATTAAAACTTTGTAAAAAAATATTTATATATCGATATTTTAAAATTAAAACTAAAATATTTCGTTAATTGTATTATTAAATAAAAATAGCGTCAGAACTTAGCATTTGTTTTTAGCTGAGTCAGCATAACAAAATATATTTCAACTTGAACTCATAGATGAACTTGTTTCCACATTTTTTATACGTTTTTTTTTTACGTTTATAAAGCTCTGATTGACATCACTTGATTGCACAGCAGTTTCATTTAAATAAGGTTTAAATTCCAAGCACAGCGTAAATTGCACTTAAAATATTCCTAAATTTAAGAAGATTTTAAGCGAATTTCCGCATGCAAATTGAGTAGAATTTTTCCTCAGAGTTCGCCCACAAAATTAAAGGTTCCTTCAATTGTTATTTATTACTGACCGACTTTTTGAAGATAACTAATTTGTATAAAGAAATAAAGATTCCCTTGGAGAGGCGGACACTTATGCGGCGCGTCCGGCGATTTCTAACGACAAACAAATACTGAACATTCCGCTGGAATCCCATTCATTTTTATACCCAAAGGCAGAGCGCGCGGCAAGTGAAACGATTTGTGTGCGGCTCTCTGATAGCGTAAACGGGTTTAAGTCTAGGCGGTACAAATATCGATGGGGAAGTAAATAGAACCAAGTATAACAATGAAAACGCAAAATCGCTTCGTTTATCTTTGAACCCTAAAAACCTCTCATCGGTGACCCAATCGAAGCTATATTCAATCATTGAAAATATTGGGAAATGTTTGTAAAGAAGGCACCAACCCATTTGTTATCATTAGTGGGTGCAGGTAGAAGTGTTTTTAGTTAGAAAACAAAAAGATAACGCTTTAGATAGTTGGATATATTAAAGATAAAAACTAAAATGGTTGCTAAAAGTTATAAGAGCTGTAAGTATATTTAGACCGACGATTATTAAGACCCAATAAATGTGAACTTGATATATTTTTATAGCTTTAGATAAAGTTTTGCAAAGGGCATGATATTCTATGATATTCTATCTATTTTATTGGGTTTTATTTAGATAAGTCATCATTTTACTTCCTTATTCTTTAATTTCTTTCAAACTCATACTACAAAATGCCCTTTCGGTCCAAAAAGGGCAGCAATTGTCGCATGGCCTTAACATAGTAAGGATTTGTAAAGGTTTTATAGCGGTAGGACTCAGCTTCGGCACCTCCATCCAGCATCTTTTCAATATTCGAGTCCTTGTCGGAGGGCATGAGAGCGATCACCATCACTCCAGTGGCTGTGTTGGGGCCTGTAAATGAAGTTAGTAAAATATAATTACAAATAAATTTCAATTATTTACCCCAAGATCCGTATCTGATCATCATCACGTGCAAGTCCCTCAGGGTGGGTATCCTTTTTGAGTAGTTCAGGAGCTGCAGGCACTCGGTCAAGCGCTCGTGATAGATCTGTATGAAAAGGTCAAACTCCGAGACCTTAATGTCCAGCGAGGTGGATGAGACGATCATGTACCAAAGATCTTGGGCGGGAGAGCCCCACTTGGACATTTGCAGGTCCACAAAAACGGTCCTGTCGATCTCCCCGTTATCCTTGTAGCTGAACATGATATTATTCGACCAGGAGTCGCCATGGTTCAGCACATTGAAGTCGCTCTCGTCCACCTTGCTCATGCGAAGCCCTTCCTCGAAACATTCCGTGGGCGTGGGAAACTTTTTGATGTATCTCTCGACATCCGGAATGCCCCATTCCTTCATTGCCTTGAAATAAGAAGCATCCCTCTTCTCCCATAAAGTCATAAATATATCCCTGTTTGCCTCCTCATAGATTGTATGAATGTATCGCTCCGCGTAGGGTCCATTTATGGTTTGATTCACAGCCGAGGCTGCATGGAATTCCGCCAATTTCCGGAGGACACAACGAATGTGCGGCAGGTCAAAGCCTTTGAGGCGATCAAAGTTCCGGAAATTCTGACGACTCAGGTCCTCGAAGACCAGGGTAATCCTCTCCGGGATCTCCTCGATGTGCACACACTTGGGGGCCAGTTCGATGTCCAAGCCAGCCTCCTTATAGAGCTTCACAAATTGGGGAATGTGATCCTGATACATCTCCTTCTCCTTGGGAAATAGGCCCATCTGATGAACCATGGCTCCGCCCTTGTTAATGTCCAGTGCGGTTTTCAGTATGTACGAAATTCGCTGTTCGCTGCCATCTAAATGGAAGTGGGTTTAGGAACTCCTAGGAACTGGAAGGTGCACCTCTACACTCACCTTTCACTAAAATATCTATCACAACCCTAACCATAATCGAGGTATAGTTCTCCCCAGGAGCCGTGGCTGCAATCGGGGTGAAGTTTACAATTTTGTCGAAACCTTTGACATCTTTCTCCAGAATGGGCTGAAAGTAATCCTCATTTATCCATTCAGGTATGGCCAGATGTTCGTTGGGATTAATTGGTTTCGGCGGCATGACTTCACTATAATCAACAAATTGATTGAGCAAACAATTTAGAAGATTTCCGAAAGAAGGAATAAATAACTTGACTTGCGGCAAAGAAAAATTAAATGTGGTTAGTTTACTAGGAAGAGAAAAACTGAACTAAAAATTACTCTGACTTCGTTCTGGGTTAAGTAGTAAAAATTATAAGAGTAATGATTACAAGCCACTTTTTAAGGAGCTGATTTAATCAAGCACAGAAAGAAATGAAAAGCAAAATGAATATTTAATCTTTAAGTATCTAGCATTTAAAAAGAAAGCTGGGAAAAATATATTTCATTTTAAAAAAATGTTACTCACAGCCACTAGGAAACTAAGTTTAATGGGTTTGTGCATTGTAATTGATATTATCAAATGATAAGGAATATAAAACGTGTCAATTACTGCAGTTATCTAACAACAAGCTGCTATAATATTACTTTTATTACCCGCTTGTAATTTTATACGTATGTACACATGCGATCTCCAAACAAAACCCGACAATTGTTGTCCAACAAATTAATTAAAATTCCTCACAGACCTCCAATTGTTGCTTCTACATATTTATATATATTTGTATATGCCTTTTAAATATTTTTCAGCTGCCAGCTGTTAATTGAAGCTGCCCAGTCATCCCACATCGGAATAATTGAGGCTAGTCCAATTTCTGGGAGCGTGCCGAACTTGCTGTTGCTCAACTTTGTTCCTGATAGTAAACATAATCAATTTGAGTTAGTTTGTCGTCAGCGATTAGGTCCCATATCAATGGCAAACGTAAACCGAGGCGAAACATTTGAAATTGTGCTAAAAAAGATCGTAGCGCCATGACTTTTCAATATCAAAATCAATTGAATCAATTTCGATAAGGGTGAGGTAGTAGAGTTGATTAGACTTTTGGTTGCTAAACAGACGATGCCCCCAAAATAGCTGGGAGCCCATGAATACTTCTGCCATTCATTAAGGTATAATCTGAGTCATTTCAATCGATGACGACACAATCAAAACAAAGGCCTAACATAATTTAATCGCTCTTTAGAATATTTATTTTGTATATAGATTTTTACCCAATCATTTCCAATTAAGCAGGGATCGCTGCTCCATCCAGGGTAAAATCTCCTTCATAGCTTGGATATACTTGCGATTGGTGAACATGGAGCATTTCATTTTCGAGGCATATCGTTCGTTCACCTCGTCCTCGAACTGGTTCATCATGGTTATGGGCAGGACCCGCGTTACTACCACATAGGCTGGGAGTAAACTCAGTTAAAGGAAAATCTTTTACTAACAATTATAAGCTCACCTGCCAGGCCATGCTTGGTGAGACTCTCACGAATATCCTCGAGCTGTGGCAGAGTTTGGCCATATGCCAGGACCTTGAGACTATCCATCAAGTGGTAGAAGTAGTACTGCACTATATTGTCAAACTCGGCCAACTTAATGTCCTTTTCAGCCGACGACAATATGGTGTAGTAAAGATCATTGGCCTGTATTTAAACAAAATATGAATCGAGATAAAGAAGGTATAAAATATATAGAAAGACCCTACCGGAGACCCATACTTGACCACCTGGAAATCGAGCAGTGCCGTGTCCACCACATTGCCCTGATCGTCGAGCTGGAACATGGCATTGTTCGCCCAGCAGTCGCAGTGGTTCAGGACATTGAACTGCTCCGAGTTGGGGGCATGCAGTTCGAGTAGCTTTTTTACCAGGACCTCCTCCTTATCCACAAGCTGCTTGTAGAAGTGATCACCAATGCGTAAGCGCCGAAGCTGCGACAGGAAGGCTTCCGGATTGTTCAACTCCTGGAGAATTTCTTGGTTAGCATTCGTGTAGATGCCGTTGGTCAGGAGCTTCTTGAATTCGCCGTTTCTTTCCACATGCACAGCGGAGGCGGCATGGAACTGGGCCAGCTTTTGGAGTACCTGCTTCAAATACTCCAAGCTAAAGCCCTGGCTACGCTCCACATTGATGTAGCCCCTGGCCTTGAGGTTCTCCATCAGGATGTAGCGCACCCCGATGCTGCGATCCAGCTTGAAAACACGCGGACCGAAGGACACCTTCTGGCCCGCTGCCTTAAAGAGCTGCTCGAATGTGGGCAGGATGTTGTGGTAGACGTAATGTTCCCGCACAAACATTTTAAGCTGATTCATAGTCTTGATCTGGAAATTGTTGCCATGCTGTGCCTTTAGCAGGAAGGACAGCCTTTTTACCGAATTGTCGCGCTGCTGAATCTTGACCTGGATGGGCAGCAGGATGGTGCAGTTGCGAAACTGGATGTGATGGACGTTGGGCAGGACCGCCACAATGCGATCGCCGCTGTTCACATACGACTGGACAGCCTGTCCTAGGGACAGGTCAGACACCCATTCGGGGATTTTTGGTACTTTCATCGTCAATTTATTGCCTTCAATTTGGACAAATTTACAGATATTTCTAATTAATTTATGATTAATATTTAAAAGGAGAATCGATTAAAATATACTTCTAAATCTTTATTTGAAATTTTTAAATTATTTAAATGTAAAGAATAAAATAGTTTCAAAAGGATATGTGATTCAGAAAAACTTTGCTATTTTGTGTTTTTAGAATTCGTTTCTGTTTTGGAAAAAAAAAACTAAATATTTAAGTTCATTCATTTCAATTGCAGAAAACATAACAAACCGTTTGTAAATTATATAATTTCATGGACAAAATAAATATTTAATCGCTAGTCAAAGGTTATTTTGAATATAATTAGATATTTATTTGGCTGCGAAAACAAATTTGTTGGTGAAGCAATTAAATAAGCATTATTATAGCCCGTAATTGGGGGAGATAATCACTTCCAGTCGAGCAGGCCGCGGTTGTCCAACCATGGCAGCACCTCCGTCATCACCTGGACGTACTTGGGGTTGGTGAACATGGCGTTCTTCATCTTGGACTCGTCGCTAATGTAGCTCTCCAGATTGGCATTGTTGGTTTTGTCCAGCATCACGACAGGCAGCACCTTGGACACCACCATGTAGGCTATGAAAAAGGAGTTGTAAATAAATCATATTGTATTTCTATGTAGGAGATAAACTCACCAGCCAATCCATTGCGGAAGAGGGCTGCATGCAGGTTCTTCAACTTGGGCAGAGGTCGGTGGTACTGAAGAAGCTTCAGGTTCTCCAACAGATTATCGAAATAGTAACGTACCAGGTAATCGAACTTGGCAGTCTTCAATTCTGGCGCAGCCGAAGACAAGATCAAATAGTACAGATCATTGGCCTAAAAGTGAAATAAAATGAATTAAAACTGAAGTTTTAAAGGTTTTAGAAGTATCTGCCTTACCGGACTGCCGTACTTTCCCACTTGAAAGTCTACGAACAGGGTCTCCTTAATGATTCCAAAGGCATCGTACTGGAACATAATGTTGTTGGCCCAACAGTCGCCGTGGTTGAGCACATTGAACTCCCTGGGATTGTACTGCTGATCCTGCAGGAGACGATCCACCAGATAATCATCGCTATCAGCCTGTAAATAAATATGAAAAAATGTTTTTAAGATCATTGTTTCAAGAAAAAGGGTACAAGGATAATCTCACCAACTTCTCGTACAACTTCTCGGCATTCTTCCACTTTTTAAGCTGGGCCAGGAAAGCCCCTGAAGCATTAAACTCCTGCAGCAGCTTGCGATTGGCCGCGCTGAACACGCCCACGGTGAACTCCTCCGGGAAGAGGCCATGATGCTCCACATAGCAGGCAGAGGCCGCATGGAAAGCGGCCAGCTTCTCCAGTGCCTTTTGCATGTGAATCAAATCCAAGCCGGCCAGACGATTCGCGTTCTTAAAGCCCTTGAGGTGCAGATCATCTAGCAGAATGTAGTCCACGCCCGGGTCGCGATCCACCTTGAAGGCTCGAGGAGCAAACTGGATGCGTTTGTGAGCATTGGCATACAGCTTCTCGAACTTGGGCAGAATGTTGTGGTACATTTGCTCCTCCTTCTGGAAAAGCTTCAGCTTGTCCAGAATGGCGGCCATCACTTCGTTGTTGTGCTGCGTCTTCAGGACAAAGGAAAGGGTTTTGATGCTGTGATCTGGCAAGAAGGAAAATTGATTATAATAAATGTGGAATTGTCCTGCTAAGTGAGACTTACCAATCAGCTCTACGTCTACACGCAATCGCAGGATTTGGGAGGAGTAGTTCTCACCCTCGCTGCTACTCTTCACTGCAGTCACCGCAGAGATATTTTCATTGATGCCGACTTGCTCATTAACCGCCTTTTTCAGTGTAATGCTGGGAACCCATTTGGGCAAGTCCTCGGCAGGTATGCCATTGTGTCCATTAGTGGCCTCCGACATGATGAATCTGAGATACGAAAATACAGAAATAATATTTATTTAGTCTAATTTGAAACTGCCGAACTGATAACAGCGAAGTGCACAAACCACTCGAATGTTAACAGGGCCAACGGGTCGTATACATAACGTTTATTAGGCATATTCAAACATAGGTGGAGCCAGTGTGCTTGTCGTTGAAGGTGCAATCTATTTGAATATTTTATTAATGATTTTCAGCCCAACCCAACTCATAAAAGTCTCTTGAAAAATTTTTATACTTTTAGAAATTGCATCAAGACTTTATCTGAAGACATCTCGAGTGTTATAAGGGGATTTTGGTGCAATGAAAAATACCCGAAGCACTTTAAAGAAGCAGTAAAATGCCAAAAATAAATGCAAGCCTCATTTTAGTCATTAAATTATATTTATAGATTTCAAATTAATAATTCCTTAATAGATTCATTTCACTGTACAAGAAAATCAAATCTCTGCTTCTCCAGTTATGACTCATCCTAGTACACAGACCCACTATTTATATTCTCGAGTGTTTTTTAATCGAATTGTTGCAATGCCTGATAAAGTTAGAAGCACTTTTGATCAATTGGTTGCTTTTATCAACGCCATATAAGGAAAAACTATACATATTCGCCATGCTAATCATCATCAATATTGAAAACGAGTATGTGATTTATTAAATTGGGCTAACTTTCTACACAGGTAATTACCGAACTTTTGTGGGGTTTTCATTGATTAGGCAATTATCAGGGCAATCGCCATTTAATGAAGCAAAATCGTAAATCAGGTCACATGTCAGTTAATGGAACACACACACCTGCTATGGCATTACGACATAGCGACTGGCCTAATCCCAGATAATACCTGTGGGCGGGATGGATTTCAGCTTAGCAGGATGACAAAACTATTCACTATTCTCACTCGAAATTATTTTATTCATTTAATTCACAGCCCTCTCAACACAAAAACTCTTTCAATACTAAACTTCCCGTTGGTTATAATTTGGTTTTTATAGCACTTTGGAAGTTGGTCAAAACATAGAGATTGATTCCCCGAAATGATGACAAACCTTTCTCCTTAATTGGTTAGCTCGTGGAGCGCTCCGTGGGTGACTGCAGGCCGCGGCAACTGACGAGTGGGAAATACGGGCTGCGATACTCGGGACCAGAGCTGTTGCCCCGATTTGGCTATGGGCCAAAGAAATTCCTTATCGCCTGCATTCGATTCAAGTTTATTTTGTAATTCAGCTCGCCAAAACCGGCAAAAAAACAACAAAAACAAAACAGGAATACAGTAGAGGGTGGCAGTGGCTGGGTGGCAATTCCCATTGGCAAGAGCGGGCGGGCGATAGTGAGCCGATGATATGGCAGCAAACGCCGTCTATTGTTTGATTGATAACAAGGCCCACCGAAAACATTTTCTTGTTTCTTGCTTCCACCTATGATTCCGATCCCACCACCTTATCGGTCGTCCGTGTTCCTCTTTGCTCTTGCCATTCGCTCTAATTATTTCGTGATTCCTTATTAATTGCTGTTTGCGAGCATGACATGTGACGGGTGGGTAGATATATCTATCTATGAATCTATATAGTTCAGACCCCTTTCCGACATTGGCCAGGGATTTCGGACCACTTAATATATTATTATTAGACCATTTAGCAAAGCCCACTAAATATGGGCATAAATATGGAACGATTTGACTTTAGACCCAATTGATATTGGTCTTTATAAAAGTGGTATATCTTTAAGTTATATCAATGGGTAATTGTTAATTGTTTGATTGCTCTAATACATTTCATTGGGTAATTTGAAAATTATATATATATATTTAGTTAATTTCAAGTTCTTTTTTGTATAATTTCAAAGCGTATACATTTTCGTATTCAAATTGAAAAGATTCGTGAGTACTTCAAAAACACTTGAATCCGTAGTGGCAATTATAATTATCTCATTTGGGATATTGACATTTCCTATACCAAAAATTCAAACACATTAACAATGATGCTCCGGGATTTTAAATTAATTTAAATATATTTAAAGTGGCAAATTTACCTTCAATTATTTTTTTTAGGTTTAACATCCATAAGTTACTTTCACACAGAATTGCAATTAATTTGAGATTAAATAAATTACCTTTATTACCAATTTCAATTACCAATAAAACATACAATCTAAGTTGAATTGCCTTGTTTATTATATAAGTACAAAAATAGTATATTTTCACTTTTTGTCATAATGAATTGGCTTAATTTTATGTTATTTAAAATAAAAAATCAATTTGAAGTCATGTTTAACTGATAGACGAGAGCCTCTACCATAACGTTAATACTTTTCGTTTTTCTACAATTCTCAAATGATTTAAGGAAACAAATTAAAACTGAAATGCACCACGATTATTCAGCCAGGTGAGAATGGCGCTAACATGCTTCTTGTAGCGAGCATTCGAGTACATTGCCATCTTGAGACCGTCGCCATTCTCCGATTCGGTGACAAAGTCGGTAAGATTGGCTTCATCGGTGCGATCGAGTAAAACCGGTGGGCAGAGTATGAGGGCAGTGTGATAGCCTGAAATCGAAATATATAAAATATAATATTACTAACTATAGATTTTCAGATAGAGAGAGCTTTTTCCCTTACCAACTCGTCCATATTTCAGCAGCTGAGTGTGCAGGAACCGCAGCGAGGGGGTCTTTGCTTGGGGATACTTGAGCAGGGCCAGGTGCTCTATCAGCTGATCGTGATAGTATTTGATGAGGTAATCAAACTGGCTCAACTTTATGTCGAATTGCGTGGATCCCAAAAGGAAATAAATAAGATCATGGGCCACGCAGGCGACCTTGGGCAGCTGCAGGTCTACAAAGTAGGTCTCTGCTGGTTCGGGATTCTCGCCCTCATACCGGAACATGATGTTATTCGTCCAGCAATCACCGTGATTCAGGGCATTGAAGTCCTCCGGATCGGGCGTGTTCATTGCATACATCAAGTCCACTATCTTGGGCTGGATCTTGTGCTGTAAGAAAGTCAATTAAGCAAATCTCCCTAAAATTGAGATCATTTCTCTACTTACCACCGCCTCGCTATATTCCTCGTAGCCCTCGTAGAGGGGCAGGCACTTCAGGAAATACTTTCCCAGAGTCTCGGCCACCTGCTCGATGTTGTCCTTCATGGTGTCAGCATAAGTCGGCTGCAGATAGTTCTGGGTGTACGGACCCTTCAGGTGGAGCCTGTTGGCCGAGGCAGCGTGCCACTGGGCCATCTTCTTGAGAACACCCTTGGTGTGGGCCATGTCCAGGCCCACCAAACGATCCACGTTCTTAAAGCCAAACGGTTTAAGATCCTGCAGCAGGACGTACTCGTCGGGAGCTTGAATTTCGTAAGCCTTGGCCCCGAACTGAACCTTCAGGCCCGCGTCCTCGTACATCTTCTCAAGCTCGGGAATCACCTGCAGGAAGACGTCCCGCTCCACCACGAACATGTTGTTCTTCTTCAGGATCTCGCGGTACATCTCGAAGTCATGCGGCGTCTTCAGCATATAGCTTACCTTCCCGATGGCGTGATCTAATGGCGGAGCCCTAATGAGTCTTCACTTTTCTTTGTTTGCCACAATAATGTAGTATGACTCACCCTTGAGTTCGACTTCGAAGTGTAGGCGCAGCATAATGGATGAGTAATTTTCCCCCGGCTTGAGACCGGCCACCGGCTCGAAGCTCTTGATTCCCACATACTTGTCTCCGAAACGCTCCGCCAGTAATTTCTCGAAGAGATCTGCCTTCAGCCAAGCGGGCACTGGAACAGTTGCGGCCTCGTCCGTCATTGTATACAAACTGAAGGCCGCTTTGCCGGCTGTTTATATTTTATATTGATTTGGAGTGAGCTTTTAGCCCCCTCTATCTCTGTTTTTCGTAAATAAATAAGTATATATTCAAACCATAACAAATGCCGATCCGAAAGCTCGAAAAGAGAGCCCTCTCCGAAGAACTTGTTTCCAAAAGTAAAGAGAGTTGCACATACAGCCATACATGCGGACCAAAACAAACCATGTGTGTAGGGGGCAATATATAAAATTTGTATTATGAATGTGTCCATAAAACCATGTATGGGTTGTCTGTTAGAAATGTTAATTGAGATATGTACATTAATTTGAGCAATAATTGCAAGCACAAAAATTTGTTACAAAACGGAATATGATAACTACATATATATTTTTATGACGCCTTTTATTTATTTTCAAAAATTTATCATCTTTTAAGAGTAAGCTTGCTGATCTCTTTAACAAAAATTTAATATCAGTCAAATATTGATAAACTAATAGAACTAAACCATAAAAACATATTTATGCGTTCCTATTATTATTAAAAAAATATATATGTGGACTCTTATTATTAATTATTATTCTGTAGAATACATTTGATTCTATGTACATATATTCGCTATAGAATCAATTGAAATTAACAACTAAAATTAAATTAAATTAGCTTGCAGACTATGATGAATAATGAATAATGATTAATAAAATAATAACTAATGGATTTACATATATGTATATCTCAAATCCGTTATATTTCGAACCCGGAAATCCCTTTTTGTCTGCTGAAAAATATAAAGAGCTGAACAATTTCACAAACCTAAGGAGACTTTTCATCATCTTTACTTGAGTTTCTCAAATAAATTGTATATTTCCTTATCACAAAATGAAATTAACGGCTTCTTAAGGGTTTCGAATGATAGTTGCATTATATTTATCTTATCTTATGAAAGCCACACTTAAGTTCTTATTATTAATGCGGAAATTATGTAAGTAAAATAAAAGATAAAGAAATTGGCGGTTAAGATAACTATTCCAATGCTCCTCGATGTTGCAGCCATGGTAAAAGGACATTAATATGCCTAAGGAACCTGGGATTCACGTATAACGATGTCTTAAAGGCAGAGTCATCGTCAGCCAAGACTTGTTCCATATCGGCCCCGTCCTTGGGATCCAGCAGAACAAATGGCATTATGGTGCAGGCGCATACGAAGGCTACAAATAATGCGATTAATTGGGAAGTGAAAACTTAAAACTAAGAGCCAAACACTCACCCCATGCATTGTATTTGGAGAGAGTGTCTCGGATGCTCCTCAAAGTGGGCAGGGTTTTAGAATACTTAAGCAGCTTCAGGTGCTTGACCAACTCTGAATGATAGAACCAAATAAAGTAGTCGAATTTCGCTATCTTCACATCCAAACTGGTGGAGGACAACAGGAAGTAGTACAGATCCTGAGCCACCGTGCCCCACTTGGGCAGTTGCAGGTCGACGAAGTACGTGTCCGAGATCTCGTTCTTCTCGTTGTATTGGAACATGATGTTATTGGACCAACCATCGCCATGATTAAGGGCATTGAACTCATCTGGCTTGGCATCATTTAGGTCGTTTACTATATCCAATAACTTGTCAGCTGCGAAATGCTATCGAAAAATAAGGACAATAACAAAATGAAAAACTAATTATGAAAAGTTTACCCACCAAATCTTTTAGATAAGCCTCATAACCCTTGACCAGATGCACGTTCTTTAGGAAAACCTTTATGTTTTTATTACAAAAGGCATCCACGATTTCCTCGTTCTTCAGAAAACCCTTGGTAAACTTCTCCTCGTAAGGGCCTTTAGTCTCCACGCGAACAGCAGATGCCGCATGCCATTGAGCCATTTTCTTCAGGACACTCTCAGTGTGAGCCTGATCCATGCCCTCGAGCCGATTCACATTCCTGAAGCCACGTGGCCTGAGATCCTCCAGAAGGACATGGAAATCACTGACAGGAATCTCGTAGGCCTCGGCACCGAACTTCACCTCGAGACCAGCATCTCGATACAGCTGCTCCAACTCGGGAACCACTTCCAGATACATTCCAAGTTCCACATCGAAGATGTTTGACTTTTCGATCACCTTGCGATAGGCCTCCGATTGGTGGGGAGTCTTTAGCATGAAAGCCTTGGTGACTTGGGATTTATCTGAGTACGAATCTGAGTATATAAATTATCCAAACAGGTAACATGAAATTAGAGACCCACCCTTGGTTTCCACATCCAGCTCCACTCTCAGCATTATGGTGGCATAGTTCTCGCCAACAGGGACACCTGCTTTGACTCTCATGGCCTTCGTCGCCTTGTAATCCTTGACATCCTTTCTAAGTAGATCCTCAAAGGCTTCTGCCTTTAGCCAGTCTGGAATTAGGACTTTCCTCTGGTCAAGCTCATCTTCTTTTGTCTGTGGCGGCATCGTCGATCAGTCTTGTTGAATTTCAAACACTTAATGAGAGCTCCGCCTTCGAGACATCTTTTTTATACACCCCACAGAAACTAAAGGCGATGAGTCCGATAAATCTTATCTCTAGCCATGCAAACAGTAGATTGTCTCAAATTCATTTGTGCAAATGTGACGCAGCAGATTGTTACACCTAAAGATTAAAGGGAGGGTCTGTGATTAGTTTGAAGAAACAATCCTCTCAATTAGCATCTCAGCATTGCGCGACAGTTTCCCAGATTTGAGAATGCGACTGGAATAATGATAAGATTATCACTGAATTAATTTAATTTATTTGCTCAGAACTTAACAGTCTCACGTGCGCCAGCCTTGAATTTAACAATATTTATTTAAACCATTTCATTTGATAAACAAATAAATAATAAAGAATTAAAAAGGTTATAAAGCTAAAACATTGTCTTCAACTAACAAATAAATAAAAAATAACATTTAGTGACTGAGATAAATAATGATAATTAAAAGTAATCATCAGCTATTTTTTCATTATTTTTCCCACAATTTTTAATAAATGGAAAATGAACAGAAGAATTATATCTCATTGAGAGATGATATAATTAGGAAATATATTTTTTAAGAAACCAAGCCTAGCTGGGATATGAATTTTAAGTTAATTTGTTTTCCTTTTAATTCATTTTATTTTATTTTTGCTAAGAAAATTCAGCAACTCAGCACAAATCCCTCTTAAATCATATAGTAAAGCCCACAATCAGAGCAACGACAAACACCAAACCATTAAAAATTTCCATTTAAGAACTTGTTTTATTTATTAATAAATCAAAAAATTTAAAAACTAGATTCTGTAAGAGATCTTATTCGAGGGCCCCTCTTTGCTGCAGCCAAGGCAGCAGCGCCTCCATATGCCTGCGATATCTGGGATTGGTGAAGATGGAGTTCTTAAAGCTGGAGTCTTCGGCTGACATGATCTGATCGAAGTGTGCATCGTCTCTGGGATCCAACAAAACGAATCCCATTATGCAGGCGGAACAAATGAAGCCTGAAATATAATTTGTTACGTGAGATATAAATCTCAAATGTTCAGAAACAAAAACTCACCCCAACCACTGTACTTGTTGAGAGCATCACGAATACCTCTAAGAGTGGGCAGAGGCTTTGAGTACTTCAACAGCTTCAGATGCTTGACCAGCTCGGAGTGATAGAACCAAATTAAGTAGTCAAACTTGGATATTTTGATATCCAGACTAGTTGAAGAAATCAAAAAGTAGTACAGATCCTGGGCCACCGTTCCATATTTGGGAATTTGCAGGTCGACAAAATAGGTATTCAAAATCTCGTTCTTCTCGTTGTACTGGAACATAATATTATTGGACCAGCCATCGCCATGGTTAAGGGCATTGAACTCGTCGGCTTTCGGCACGTTCAGATCGTTGACCACATCCAGTAACTTCTCAGAGACACTGTGCTGTAGCGGGAGATACAGCGATAAGATACAGAAATCCACAGATAGTCGCTAAGTTTACCCACCAAATCTTTAAGATACGTCTCATGACCCTCGTACTGATCAATGTGTTTCAGCAGATTCTTGACGCTGCGATTACAGAATGCATCCACGATTTCCTCAGACTTGAAGAAGCCCGTGGTGTACTTCTCCTCGTAGGGTCCTTTGAGCTCCACGCGAACAGCAGACGCCGCATGCCACTGGGCCAGCTTTCGGAGGACGTTTTCGGTGTGAGTCTGGTCCAAGCCCTCGAGGCGATTGGCATTCCTGAAGCCGCGTGGCCTAAGATCCTCCAAGAGGACATAATAATCGCTGGCCGGGATCTCGTAGATCTCGGCACCAAACTTCACCTCCAAGCCCACGTCCCGATACAGCTGCTCCATTTCGGGAACCACTTCCATGTACATTCCACGCTCCACATCGAAGATATCCGTCTCCTCGAGAATTTTGCGATAGGTCTCCGATTGGTGGGGAGTTTTCAGCATGAAGGCTTCGGTCACCAGGGACTTGTCTGGGGCATCAATTGAACTTCAAATTTACTCAAATCAAACGCTATAAAAGCCTAACCTTTGGTTTCTACATCCAGCTCTACTCTTAGCATAATGGTGGCATAATTCTCTCCAGGAGCGACACCAGCTTTGGCCCTCAGAGATTTTGTCTCCTTGTAGTCCTTGACCTTCCGCCTGAGTAGCTCCTCAAAGGCTTCCGGCTTAACCCAGTCCGGAATCTGGACTTCCCTCTGGCAAACCTCTTCGTCCTTCGTTTGTGGCGGCATAGCGAAAATATCTCGTTGACTTCTGAGCAGTGACTGGGAGACCTGCCTCCTAGCCGCATCTTTTAAATAATTTCAGGAAGACCGATAAGAACTATCTCATCCTCACAGACTTTTACGGGTTGATTGCAATGATGATGAAGCGCTTTGTTGTTTTTTTGAATAGGTGTTATGTAATCTAGATTGTTTGTATGTGTTTTCATTAAGTATAAGGAATAAGTTAGGTAATATAAGCAAACCTAGGCAACCTGACAAAGCTTACGTTTGTTTCCCAAGCGTTTTTCGCTTAACTTTGTGCCATATCTAAAAGTGCTCTATCTGGGAATAGCATTTTACGACTTTCTATGCCTGCTGACTGGATTAAACTGTGAGCTGTAGATAAGCAAACATAAACAAAAGATACATATATATATATATATATATTAATATAGCATAAAGTCATGTCTTTATGAGTTAAAAATAAAGATAAGCTTCTTATTTTATTTTGCTTCACTGCTATATATTTAATCTTTTATTTAAAAGAGTTTCTCTTTATTTTTATAAGGAACCCCCAGTGATATAAAATAGTTTAAATCACCATAAATACATATATTTTTGTGATTTTTTTTCTTTTCTGTTTGGTGTTAACCACAAATTAGTTCCCAGCAAACATTTAAAAGCAATGAAGTGACAATTTCTCGTTGTGTGTTTACGTGGCAATTAAGAAATTATAAGTTCTAGGAATAATATACCACAAAAAAACCCCCAAACATACATATAGAAATAATATATACATATAAATATCAGCCATAGAGAGCTTTTTCTGGTTTCATTCATTTTTAAATGTTTTGTTTTGATAATGTTTTGTTTTGATTTTGCCCATTTGGCCCAAAGGAGAACTTGTTTGTGGTAACCTAGCAACGCTATCAAGACGCTAAAACTCGTGATTCACGGGGTTTACTATAATGTTCAAAAATACACACTCATTCTGATTGTTGCAAATTGATTGAACCCCCGTTTATCGTTCGTTCGAACTTCTACGTTTATTAATACTCGTGGACATTATCGCACGAAGGTTCAGATAACAATATCATGGGGTGGCTCTAAATTCTGACTTAATTCACAGGTTTGTTGTGAAAACATTGGAAATGTTTGCTTCTAACTGACTTCTAGGGCACCGCGATTGAGTAGCCATGGCAGGACCACTTGGATGTGCCTGCGGTACCGGGAACCGTTGTAGATCTGCATCTGGAAATCAGCTCCCGCTGCAGGGTCATCGTAAAAGTTATCAAAACTGGTGACGTCCGTTGGATCCAGGAGAACAACGCCCATGACGCTAGTCACCACAGTATAGCCTAAATTAAAACCGAAAATGCTGAAACTCTGAATGTAATTAACAGGATATATCTACCGTAATATCCGTATTTGAAGAGAGCCAAGTGAATATCACGAAGGCTGGGAATGGGCTTTGAGTATTTCAGGATCTTCAGGTGCTCCACCAGATTTTCGTGGTACACCTTAATGTAGTAATCGAACTTGTTCAGCTTATCTTCTAGTTTGGTAGAAGAAAGCAAGAAATAGTACAAGTCCTGGGCCACAGTTCCATACTTGGGAATCTGGTAGTCGACCAGGTAGACCTCCTTGATCTTGCCAAAGGCATCGTACTGGAACATGATGTTGTTCGCCCAGGAATCGCCGTGGTTCAGCACATTGAAATCGGTGGGATCAACCTTGCCGAACTCATAGCATTTGTCAACAAACACCGGCTGAATGGCTTTCTAGTTAAATGGAAACAAAGGGATATATAGACAATCGATGGCATATTTTATCTATAATTTACTTACGACTTTGTCAATATAAGCTTCGTTGCCTTCGTAGGTGCCGCAGCATTTCACGAATCGCTCTCCCATTCCTTTCATCATCTCAGACATCATTGGACGGGATTTCTCATTGAAGAAGCCATTGAGCACAATTTCCGGATACGGCCCTTTCGTGGCTACCCGCACCGCGGAGGCTGCATGCCACTGGGCCAACTTTCGCAGCACTCTCTCCGTGTGAGCTTGGTCGAGTCCTTCGAGGCGATTGGCATTTTTAAATCCCTTGACTCCCAGATCCTCCAGAGCCACATACTTGGTCTTGGCGTTCTTAAGGTCATAGCTCTTGGCTCCAAATTTGATTTCCACTCCGGCTTCCTTGTAAAGTGCCTCCATCTCGGGCACAATCTCACTATACATGGTTCGTTCAGTGTCAAAGATGTTGATTTTATCCATCATCTCCTTAAACATTTCTTGCTGATGTGGCAACTTGACCATGTAGGAAACCTTTTTGGTTTTTCCATCTGAGGGGGTCAAATGTTGAATTAGAAATGATGGGGGATTTAAATTAATGGATTTACCCTTGAGCTCCACCTCTATGTGTACCCGCAGCATAATGGTGGCATAGTTTTCTCCTGCCGCAGATCCTAGTTCCGCCTTAAAAGTACTGATCTTAGAGAATTCCTCCACACTCGACCTAAGTGCATCCTCAAATAGATCCGCATTAACCCACTCGGGTATTTTGCTGGCTGCCATTGCAAATAATCGTAATTATTTTTTACCAAGCGAGTAGAACAAGTATACGCCCCGTTGGACTCGGCAGTGCTGACTGAGGGGCAACAGAGAAGATCAAATGTTTTATACCAGCTGGGGGGAGCTTTTAATAATAATAATAATAATGCGGATTTAAAATAACGTTTCGTAGAACCACTCTCTGGATCGTTGCAGTTAGCTTTTCTCTCCAAAAAGCTATCTTTAGGCTAAATGTATCTTTTCATAAATGTTTGAAGTCAAAGCTGTGACCTTATGATTGTGTTTATCCTGATACAACTCTGCAACGTACATCGCAGACTTCGCAGATATCCCTTTAATAAAATAGTTAATACTTTTCTTAACTATCTCTTAGCAATCTGAAAATAAATTGTTTTCTCTTTCATAAATAAACTCTCTAGTGTATGAAAAAACAACACGCTATCAATTGGCTTTTACCATTTTATTAATACTTTCGAACATATATGTACAGATAACCCTATCGCTTCATTAAGTTATGATTCATTCTACGACTTTTTGTTAGTCAAATTAAGAAATAGTTTGCGGGGGGAAATAATTCTAATTAATATCCATGGCGCCGCGATTGAGCAGCCAGGGCAGCACTGCCTGGATATGTTTGCGGTACCGGGGACTGTTGTAGAGCTGCATTTGGAAGTCCACACCGGCCTCTGTGTCGCCTATAAAGTTCTCAAAACTGGCAACATCTGTGGGGTCCAGGAGAACGGCTGCCATCACGCCAGTGGCGACGGTGTAACCTAAATAAAGGAAATTAAAATGCTGAAATCTGTATGATATATAATCTCAAGTACCCACCGAAAAATCCGTATTTGAAGAGCGCCAAATGAATATCACGAAGGCTGGGAATGGGCTTTGAGTATTTCAGGATCTTCAGGTGCTCCACCAGATTTTCATGGTACACCTTAATGTAATAATCGAATTTGGTCAGCTTATCCTCCAGTTTGGTGGAGGAGAGCAGGAAATATAGCAAGTCCTGGGCCACAGTTCCGTATTTGGGAATCTGGTAGTCGACCAGGTAGACCTCCTTGATCTTGCCAAAGGCATCGTACTGGAACATGATGTTATTTGACCATGAATCGCCGTGGTTCAGCACATTAAACTCGTTGGGATCGACCTTGGCGAACTCAAAACATTTGTCTACAAATACGGATTTGAGAGCTTTCTAGTGAGCGGAGAACAAAGCGATTTCAACATGGTTAATTACATATATTTAATTTTAATTACTTACGACTCTGTCAATGTAAAGCTCGTTGTTTTCATAGGTGGCGCAGCTTTTGACGAATCGCTCGCCCATTCCGTTCATCATCTCAGTCATCATCGGACGGCTTTCTTCCTTAAAGAAGCCATGACGAAGGATTTCCGGATACGGACCCTTGGTGGCCACCCGCACCGCAGAGGCTGCATGCCACTGGGCCAGCTTACGAAGAACTCTCTCCGTGTGAGCTTGGTCGAGTCCTTCGAGGCGATTGGCATTTTTAAATCCCTTGACTCCCAGATCCTCCAGAGCCACATACTCGGTCTTGGCGTTCTTAAGGTCATAGCTCCTGGCTCCAAATGTAATCTCCACTCCGGCCTCCTTGTAAAGTGCCTCCATCTCGGGCACAACCTCACTGTACATGGTTCGCTCGATGTCAAAAATATTAGTCCGCTTCATCATCTCCCTGAACATTTCGTGCTGATGCGGCAACTTGACCATGTACGACACCTTTTTGCTATTACCATCTAACCGCAGGAAATGTCGAATTAGAAATGATATTGGAAATAAATTTGTAGGCTTACCTTTGAGCTCCACCTCGATGTGTACGCGGAGCATAATGGTGGCGTAGTTTTCTCCGGCAGCAGATCCGATTTCCGCCTTGAAAGAGTTTACTCTCGAGTATCCCTCCACACTCGACTTTAGCACATCCTCGAATAGTTCCGCACTAACCCACTCGGGTATTTTGCTGGCCGCCATTGCAGATAATTTAAATTAATCTTTATCGAGCGAGTAGAACAAGTATACGCCCGGTTGGCTTCGGCTGTGCTGACTGAGGGTCGACGGAGACGATCAATAGTTTTATACCAGTTGGGGGGAGCTTTTACGATAATAATGAGGGTTGAAATTACGTTTTGTAGCACCAGAGAGCACTCGCTGGATCGTAGAATTTTCTTTAATGTCTAAAAAGCTATTCCCGTATCTGTAGGCATTTTCATGAATCCATAAAGTAAGAGTGGGGGCTAAAGGTGCTATTGTGTTTATCCCAATCAAAGCCTGTAACGCAGATCGGAGATTAAAAGTAAAGCCTTGTCATAGAAGAGAGTTAGGTAAGATATTCTGGTTTTTTATTTCAAATAATATATATGCGTTGACTTGCAAAAATCGCTTTAATAATAATAAGTTAGAAGTTTTTTACATTTGTTTAATTATCTCTTAGCTATCAGAATATAAATAGTTTCGTTCTTTACACCTAACATTTACCACTATCAATTGGCGTTTACCATTTTATTAATACTTTCAGAGAGATACTGATAACATTATCAATTCCTTTAGTTATTACTCAAGTTTCGAGTTTTTGGCCAAACTAGGAAATTGTTTGTTTGGGTAATAATTTTAATTAATATCCATAGCACCGCGATTGAGCAGCCAAGGCAGAACTGCCTGAATATGTTTTCGGTAACGGGGACTGTTGTAGAGCTGCATTTGGAAGTCCACTCCGGCCTCAGTGCCGTCTGTAAAGTTCTCAAAACTGGCAACGTCTGTGGGGTCCAGAAGAACGATGGCCATCACGCCAGTGGCCACATTGTAACCTGGAAAAGGGACAGGGAAATGCTGAATCAGGTTTACAAATAATCGCAATTACCCACCGAAAAATCCGTATTTCAAAAGAGCCAAGTGAATATCACGAAGGCTGGGAATTGGCTTTGAGTATTTCAAAATCTTCAAGTGCTCACCCAGATAATCATGGTACACCTTAATGTAATAATCAAACTTGCTTAGCTTATCCTCCAGTTTGGTAGAAGAAAGCAAGAAGTAGTACAAGTCCTGCGCCACGGTTCCATACTTGGGAATCTGATAGTCGACCAGGTAGACCTCCTTGATGTTGCCAAAGGCATCATATTTGAACATAATGTTGTTTGACCAGGAATCGCCGTGGTTCAGCACATTAAACTCGGTGGGATCGACCTTGGCGAACTCGAAACATTTGTCAACAAACACGGATTTGAGAGCTTTCTAGTGGGCGGAGAACAAAACCATGATTTCATTGTTAATTACATATATTTAATTTTAATTACTTACGACTCTTTCAATGTAAAGCTCGTTGTTTTCGTAGCTGTCGCAGCATTTTACGAATTGCGATCCCATTCCGTTAATCAGCTCAGTAAGCATCGGACGGCTTTCTTCCTTGAAAAATCCATGAAGCAGTATTTCCGGATACGGACCCTTGGTTGCCACCCGCACCGCGGAGGCTGCATGCCACTGGGCCAGCTTACGGAGAACTCTCTCCGTGTGAACTTGATCCAGGCCTTCTTGGCGTTTGACGTTCTTAAACCCATTTACTCCCAGATCCTCCAGAGCCACATACTCCGTCTCCGCGTTCTTCAGATCGTAGCTCTTGGCTCCAAATGTAATCTCCACTCCGGCTTCTTTGTAAAGTGCCTCCATCTCGGGCACAACATCGCAGTACATGGTTCGCTCGACGTTAAAAATGTTGTTCCTCTTCAACATCTCCTTGTAACTTTCATGCTGATGCGGCAACTTGACCATGTACGACACCTTTTTGGTTTTGCCATCTGAGAAAAGGACATATTCAATATTTATTGTATATTTTTACATATTTTTATGGATTTACCCTTGAGCTCCACTTCAATGTGTACCCGCAGCATAATGGTGGCGTAGTTCTCTCCTGCCGCAGATCCAATTTCCGCCTTGAAGGTGGCAATCTTGTAGTATCCTTCCACACTCGACTTGAGCATATCCTCGAATAGTTCCGCAGTCACCCACTCGGGTCTTTTGCTGGCCGCCATTTGCAGATAATTGTAATTAGTTTTTACCGAGCGAGTAGAACAAGTATACGCAATGTTGCACTCAGTTGAGCTAACTGAGGATCGACTGGGAGGATGCATAATTTTATAGCTGCTAGGAAAAGCTTTCATAATAATTGTGGGGTTTTGAAATTATTTTGTCGATCGTAGTAGTTAGCTTTTCCCTTTAAAAAAAGCTATTTGCTTATCTGAGCGCATTTTCACAAATTTGTGTAGTAAGAATGAAGTTTCCAGAGCTGTGGCACTGATAATTGTGTTTATGAAATGGCAAAGCCTTTAATGCAGGTCGGAGACTAGAAGTCAAGTTCTCTATACTTCTATATTTCACCTATAGAAAGATCTTTAGCCTTTATTTACCATATAATATAATAATCGTTCATTAAAAAAGACATAGGAGTATTTCTGCAGAAGTTTCAACCGCTGCAAAATAATTAAAGGAGTAGCATACAAAAAATGTCGGTTTAAAATTTAATTAATGAATTAATTTAGTTTAATTTATGTCACATTCGACTTTATAGAAATTCCCATATACAAATACATACATATTAATAGATGAAGAGCACAAAATTGGATAAGCTATCAGTTTTGTTTTGCTAAGCTATTCGCTTGCAACCTTGAAAGTCACTTGATTCATGCCATTATCTCTATTTATCACCGATTTTTTGTTTGCCGGTGAACTAGCGTTTGTGTTTCTTTTAATAACTAGAAATTGGAGATTAAAAACAAAACAAAAAAATAAAAGCTGTTTTAATAGTTTTTTATCTCTGCTTTGCGTATGCCCTTATATGGTTTAGGTCTCTCAGCTGCCACTGTAGTTTTTTGTTTCCAAATAAATATTTAGGATGAATCACAAAAAGTCACATAAATAACAAGGCGTTAGAAATAGTTTATATTTATTTAAGTATCTCTCAACTAGCGAAAAACAAATACATTTTCTCCTCTAAAAATAATCTTATGAGTGTTTTGCAAACATTGATTTAACTTCTCTATCGATCGGCGTTATAACCTTTTATTAAAACTTTGGAACAGATATAGATAGCCTTATCGCTGCCTTTGGTTCTGACTCAGTTGTTGGGCAAACAAGGAAATTGTTTGTTGGGGAAATTATTGTTAAGAATACTAATTGGACTCCAGGGCGCCGCGATTGAGTAGCCACGGCATGACTGCCTCGATATGTTTGCGGTACCGGGGTCCACTGTACAGCTGCATTTGGAAGTCCACTCCGGCTTCGGTGTCGCCCACAAAGTTCTCGAAACTGGCCTTTTCAGTGGGATCCAGCAGAACACCGGCCATCACACCTGTGACAACAGAAAAGCCTAGAAAACAAAGAAAAATCCCCACTTAATGTTTGTTTTCATTTCTAAGAACTTCAATCAATCCTTACCGCAAGATCCGTGCTTTAAGAGCGACAAGTGAATGTCTCGCAGGCTGGGAATGGGCTTTGAGTATTTCAGGATATTCAGGTGCTCCACCAGATAGCTGTGATACATCTTAATGTAATATTCGAACTTGGACAGCTTGTCCTCATATTTGGTGGATGAAAGCAAGAAGTATTGAAGGTCCTGAGCGACAGTGCCGTACTTTGGCATCTGATAGTCGACCAGGTAGACCTCCTTGATCTTGCCAAAGGCATCATATTGGAACATAATGTTGTTCGACCATAAATCGCCATGGTTCAGCACATTAAACTCCGTGGGATCAACCTTGGCCGTCTCGAACATTTTGTCCATAATCACAGGCTGGAGCTCTTTCTACAGGTGACAAAAACTTGAGTTAGAAACACCAAAAACAATACAAATATTTTCCCACTTACGACTTTCTCGATGTATGCCTCGTGCCCTTTGTAGGTGGAACAGCATTTGAGGAATTTCTCACCCAGGGATTTGGTCATCGCGGTCATCATTGGACGGTTATCGTCCTTGAAGAAGCCTATGATCAGGTCTTCCGGATACGGACCCTTGGTGGCCACTCGCGCAGCGCTGGCGGCATGCCACTGGGCCAGCTTGAGGAGCACTCTCTCGGTGTGAGTTTGATCCAGGCCTTCGAGTCGGTTGGCATTCTTGAATCCCCTCATGCCCAGGTCCTCCAGGACCACATATTCACTCTTGGCGTTCTTGAGATCGTAGCTCTTGGCCCCGAAAGTGACCTCTAGGCCTGCGGCCTTGTAAAGAGCCTCCATTTCGGGCACATATTGATTGTACATGCCGCGCTCCATATCGAACATGCTGTTCTTCTTTGTCATCTCCTGCAAGATCTCCAGTTGGTGGGGCAGCTTCATCATAAAGGACACCTTCTTGAATTTGCCATCTAAGAAAAAGGCATTTTATAATCAGAAGAGAGGATGTGGACAAGATGGTATACGGACTTACCCCTTAGCTCCACTTCGATGTGAATCCGCAGCATAATGGTGGCATAGTTCTCCCCCGCAGCTGATCCGATTTCCGCCTTAAAATTCTTTACTTTCGAATAGCCTTCAATGGTCGTCTTCAGCACATCTTCGAAAAGCTCCGCAGTGACCCAATCGGGAATTTTATTGTCCGCCATTGTGTATATTTATTAAGAATTAATATTCCACTAGATGAGAAACAAAGGTGTACGTCTTCTTGGACTGCCGGTCACTAACTGAGGCTACACGAAGAGAATCATGGGGCTTATATACACCCAAAAGCTACGAAGTAGTTTCCCTCTATCGCCACTTGCGAGCTATTTCAGTGCGGTACCATCAGTATTTCTCTCTTTCGAAGCTTTCGTCCACACATTTTGTGTTCATATATGGTGTTGTATGGTCTTCAACCAGTTTTCGGAGTGGTGACCCTTGCAGAGAGACAGTTATCAATGAACCCTCCATTGTGGCTGTGACTATGCCCAAATATGGATAGATATTAGAGCAGAACATTAAACTAAACCCTAGCTGTTTGAGAATACACACAAATAATTGCACAAAACCTTTGCTAGTCATCAAAATTATTGTTTACACTCAGTATTCCCTATGAATACCAGCCAAGCATTACCAGCTAAGTCGAGTTAACCATATTTGTCTATCTGTCTTTATGAAACAACAGAATTTGGAGACTTGAAGATGACCCACACAAAAAATATAGAAAACGTCTAATTAAACTTACGTATACAAAATATAAAATTTGTATACTTATTCAAAAAAACAATTTTAACATATTTTTATTTACTTTTATATTTAAAATCGATTGGAGGCATAATAATAAATTAAGTTACCTTTTATCTCCAGACTCAGAGATATCTTTTACAAACTTAACTGCCAATTTCTTCCGCTTTTTGTGTTTGTTAAACCTTTCTTATTGTAAGTTTGCTATATCAAGGTTATTGCAACTAGAGTATTGATATATTTGTAAAGTAAGACCTTGTTTATAGAGAGATAGGGCCGCTTTGATAGTAACAAATAATCTTAGGTGACGCATGTTTGTAATCAATATGTTCTGATATGGCTTTCCCATGGTTACACCCCCTTTTCAATAGAAATACAAAAGTTATTGTTATTTTATATAGTTCAGTTTAATATTGTAATAATAACAGCAGATTGAGGTAATCAGATCTTCAAAATCAACTTCATATTCTAGTCCTGACTGATATCCAAGGCTCCACGATTGAGCAGCCAGGGCAGAATCAACTGGATGTGCTGCCGGTAGCGGGCATTGTTGAACATTTGCATCTGTAAATCCACTCCTTCGGAAGAATCGCTGATGAAGGTCTCAAAGGTGGCTTTGTCTGTGGGATCCACCAAAACGGCTGCCATAACTCCAGTGGCTACGGAGTAAGCTGGAGGAGAGATCAATTTAAGATTTTATTATTTATTTTTATTTAATTTTTTACTGTGCTTACCAAAAGTGCCATATTTTAACAGCGCCATGTGAATCTCTTTTAGAGTTGGCACAGCCTTGGAATATTTCAGGATCTTTAAGTGCTCCACCAGATTATCGTGGTAAGCCTTAACGTAATAGTCAAACTTGCTCAGCTTGTCTTCCAGTTTTGTAGATGAGAGCAAAAAGTACAAAAGATCGTGGGCCACAGATCCATACTTGGGCACCTGAAAGTCAACCAAGTAAACCTCTTCAATCTTGCCAAAGCCATCGTACTGGAACATAATGTTATTCGACCAGGAATCCCCGTGATTCAGGACATTAAAGCCCGAAGGATCAACATTATTTAGCTTGAACATCTCGTCTATATTGGTCGAATCCCTCAAGGCGATTGGTATTCTTGAATCCCCTGATGCTCAGATCCTCCATCGCTATATAATCGGTCTGGGCATTCTTGAGATCATAGCTCTTGGCCCCAAACGCAATCTCCACACCGGCCTCCTTGTAAAGTGTCTCCATCTCGGGCACCACCTGGGTGTACATGGTGCGTTCGATTTCGAAGACGTTCGTGTGCTTCATCATTTCCTTGATAGCCTCCTGCTGATGTGGCAACTTCACCATATATGACACCTGCTTGGTCTTACCAACTGTGGGGGGGAAATATGAAATCAATATTGCTTTCCCGACATTTTCCAAGATGTCTCACCCTGCAGCTCCACTTCGATGTGAACCCGCAGCATGACGGCGGCATAGTTCTCTCCTGCTGCCGATCCTATTTCAGCCTTAAAAGTCCTGACCTTGGAGTATCCCTCCACACTCGACTTTAGCACATCCTCGAATAGTTCCGCAGTGATCCACTCGGGTATTTTGCTGGCCGTCATTGCAGATAATTGGAATTGGCTTTTATTTTAGAAGTAAAATACGTATACGTCCTGTCACACTCCTTTTTGGTGACTGAAACTCGAAGGGAGGATCGGTTATACCAACTGGGGGGGAAAAGAAGAGCATTATATATACAAACGATAAGCTTATTTTTTCAGTTTTGTTTTGCTAAGCTATTCGCTTGAGACCTTATAAGGGACTTGTTGCTCGTTTTTCTCACCACTAATTGCCGGTTTTTGTGTTTGTTTATTTATTTTTTGATAAATGAGAGAGCTAAGAACTTAAAGCTTTTTTGGTTTTCTCTCAGTTTGTTTTGTTTATGCCCTTATATGGCACAAGGGTCTCTCTTCACCCACATTATCTGAGGTTAGTGTTTGACCATTATTATTAAAGCGATTTCACAAATATATGCTCAATGAAAAGATTTGAGAATTTGCTTAAACTTTTTAGTGTTTTTTAGCAACGATTGATTTCCTCATTTTATTATTCATATATGATTGCAATTCTCTTGAATCTTATAGCAAAAAGAATAATTTAACCATATTAACTCTTTATTTTTGGGAAAAAATTTTTTAATTGTCCATTTTTCTGAACAATTTTTTAATTCTAATCTAAATGTATCCACGAGACTGGAAACTGGAGCTGGTTGTCAACCTTATCCTGTCTGAAATACGAAGAGGAACATGAAATATTCAACCAGGAGTCGTCTTTGTTTAGATCATTACTTTCCATGGGATTGTTTTTGGGAGGCGGCTGAGTAAAGTGTTCTCAGCTCAACATCAATATATTTGCCGAATTCCCCTTAATGTTATTTATTATTGTTATTACTATTTCGTGTAGAAGAGAAACAAATGTGTTCGCTTTCAATGCAAGTCATTCCTTCAACTACTTTCTCTAAATCGCCTCTCGCAAGCTTTTCTAATGCCACCGCAAATATTTCTCTCTCAAAAGCTTTTTTGAATCTTTATTTGTTTGTTCATAAACAAAATAACTTGGCCTTCAACTACTATTCGGAGTAATGACCCTTAACAAAACGGCGCCATCCATAAACAATTATTTGGTTCTGGTTCTGAGTATAATCAATTTAGGAATGATACATGAGAAGCATATTATAAGGATTTTAATGTTCATTATATCTAAAATTACTGTTTCCAATCTAGCACCCAATAATTTAAAATTTTTGTATTATTTTGTTGCAATTTATACCTTTATGTGATATAGTTTAATACTTTTTTATAAAGTCTTTTATTTCTAGGGGGAATGCAGTGTTCAGGTCTTCCAGTTTTGTAATAAATAAATTTAATTTAAATCTAGTCTTGACTAATATCCAAGGCTCCTCTGTTAAGCAACCAGGGCAGAATCAATTGGATGTGTTTTCGGTAGCGGGCATTGTTGTACATTTGCATCTGGAAATCCGCTCCATCGGCGGTATCACTGAGGAAGTTCTCAAAACTGGCTTTGTCTGTGGGATCCACCAGAATGGCGGCCATAACTCCAGTGGCTACGGAATAAGCTGGAAGGAAGGAAACAGGGTTAAATATATTCAAAACACAAAGTATTAAATATACACACCGAAAAGTCCGTACTTGTACATCGCCATGTGAATCTCTTTCAGACTCGGCAGAGGCTTGGCGTATTTCAGGATCTTGAGGTGCTCCACTAGATTATCGTGATAAACCTTTATGTAGTAGTCGAACTTGCTCAGCTTGTCCTCCAGTTTTGTGGAAGACATCAGGAAGTAGTGAAGATCTTGGGCAACCGAACCGTATTTGGGCACCTGATAGTCAACCATGTAGACTTCCTTGATCTTGCCAGAGTCATCGTACTGAAACATAATGTTGTTCGACCAGCAATCGCCGTGGTTCAGCACATTGAATTCCGTGGGATCAACCTCACCCAGCCTAAACATTTCGTCTATTACCAGTGGCTGTAGGGCTTTCTGTAGTGAAAGTACAGATTGTGTAGTAAATAAATATTATAGGGTAAAGCTCATCTTACGATTTTGTCTATGTACGCTTCGTGACCTTCGTAGGTGGTGCAGCACTGGAAGAACCTCTTTCCCATGCCTTTCATCATCCCATTCATCATTGGCTTATTTTCCAGCTTAAAGAAGCCCATCAGTAAGATCTCCGGATACTGGCCCTTGGTGGCTATCCGTACGGCAGTGGCCGCATGCCACTGGGCCAACTTTCGCAGGACTCTCTCGGTGTGCGCTTGATCGAGTCCCTCAAGGCGATTGGTATTCTTGAATCCCCTGATGCTCAGATCCTCCAAAGCAATGTAAGAGGTCTGGGCATTCCTGAGATTGTAGGTGTTGGCGCCGAACCTGACCTCTAAGCCGGCTGCCTTGTAAAGTGCCTCCATCTCGGGCACCACTTGGGTGTACATGGTGTTCTCGATTTCAAAGACGTCCGTGTGCTTCATAATTTCCTGGTATAGTTCCTGTTGATGTGGCAACTTGACCATGAAAGATACCGGCTTGGTCATACCATCTGTGGGGGAGAGTTTCGAAATCAATAAAGCTCTTAAGGGGTTCCTCAAAGTGTCTCACCTTGCAGCTCCACTTCGATGTGAACCCGCAGCATAAGGGTGGCGTAGTTCTCGCCTGCCGCAGATCCTATTTCCGCCTTAAAGCTCCTAACTTTGCTGTATCTATCCACACTCGCCTTGAGCGCATCCTCGAAGATTTCCGCGGTGACCCACTCGGGTATTTTGTTAGCTGCCATTGCAGATAATGGGGATTGGTATTTACTTTGTTTAAAAACACAAAAAGTACGTATACGCCTGGTTGAACGGTGTTGCGTTGACTGACGAAAATGGGGAATTAGATAGTTTTATATCTGGCGGATGGGAAGCTTTCACAATTTCGCAGAACTCGGAAGCTTTGGCTCGATCTTCTCTCACAAGCTTTGCCGATGAAATTCGCATATACATATGTAATTCCCCCTTGAAAAGCTTTTTTGTTTTTAATTTCACATTAAACATTGTTTACATTCTCTGAACTATTCTTCATGGTGATGACCCCAATAATTGGCTTACCTAAAAACGGGAAAGATAGATAGAAAATAGATTTTTTACAAACCAATTAAAGTAATTATATAAATTCCAATGCTAATATTTTAGCTTCCCTTCTTATTTATATAAAATTCTACGCCTTAATATTTGTAAACAACAAAAATAGATTAAAGTACTGAATCCATTCTATTATCTTCCAAATACTCTGCTGATTTTTTCTCTCGCTAGAGTAATTATTCATATAATTATTATAAAGCATATATGTATTATTTAATACTTTTACAATAATTTGAGCTGTTTGAACCTGTTTGGCAACCCGTTGTTCATCTTATGTAACCCCGCTCAATGAGCCAGGGCAGTATGACTTTGATTTGATCCACGTACGCCGGGAGCAGAAACATCTTACGCTTGAACGCCGCCGCCTCCTCCGAATTGCCCATCACATTCGCTATATTCGAGTCCAGATCCGGCGGGAGCAGCACTAAGGGCAGCATTCGCTGTGCGCATATAAATGCTGAAATTACGAGAGAGATTTGGGATTCAGTACCCAAGCTCAAATAAGCATCGCATTGAGGCGGGCCTTACCCCAGAGACTGTATCGGTGCAAATGGATTTGGAGTTGAGCCAGTGTGGGTGCGTTCCGGTTGTAGCTGAGCAGACCGAGGTGCTCGACCAGCTGCCGGTGATAATACTCTATGAAATGGTCGAATTTCTTCAGTTTTATTGAGAACTTGGGGGAGGTCATCAGCAAGCAAAGTAGGTCCTGAGCAGGTGTGCCTAAATATAAGGATTTCTTTGTTAAATTTAGTTTTAATATTTATTTATTTATTAACTCACCATATTTGGGCAGCTGGAAATCAACAAAGCAGACGTCTTCCACCTCCGACGATGAGTCCTTGTACTTGAACATGAAGTTGTTGCACCAGAAATCGCCATGATTTAGCACACTCAGCTCCTGAGGGTCGTTTTTGCCAAACTCTATATTCAAATCGGTTAAACGGGAAGTGTAGTCGCTCTGTGGGATTAGAAAAAATAATTTCTATAGATATAAATACGAATATTATGTATAAAAACACCTACTATTAGGACCAGTTGCCCCGGATCTAGATTATAGGTCTGCATACACTCCAAGAAGGGCACACAGAAATTAATATTGAATTCGTCCAGCAACTTTTGGTGCTCTGCCGTAAAGTAGCTCTCTCTAAGGCCCTTCTCGTACTCTCCCAGGTCGACGACTCTTTTAGCGGATGCCGCATGCCACTGAGCCAGCTTCTTTAGAACCGCTTCCACTTCAAACTGTTCCAGTCCCTGGGTTCTGTCCACATTTCTGTAACCCCTCTTCCGCAGATCCTCCAATAAAATGTAGTCACATTTGACTGAATTTTCGGGGAACTTCAAATGCAGCGCTTTAAATTTCGGTGATATTGCAGTATTCGTGGCATACATCGCCTCCAGCTCGGGTATCAGGCGATCATACATATCCAGTTCCGTGGTAAACATGTCGTGAAAGTCGTGCTCCTCGCCGTCTGGTACCAATGGTATCTTCAGTATATAACTGACATCTTCGGTGCTGTCATCTGTATCTAATCGTTGGTTACTTGATAAGAGAAGAGTAAGACTGACTCACCTTTCATCTGCATCTCAATATGAATACGCAGCACGATCGTCAGATAATTCTCGCCTTTGCTGATCGCAGCTTCAGGGACAAACTTAACTATGGCCTTGAAGTTTTCACTATTATTTTCTAGTAAGCCATGGAAAAGCTGTTGGTTAACCCAAGCCGGAATCGCCAGATCTACCATTGCGTTGAATTTGCTGAGATGATGCACTGGCGACTGTTGCGAATGACTTTCTGTAAGATACTGTCCCCGAACATGGTGTTTTGTGGAACTGAAAGCTCTTTGTTGGCTCTCTTAAAAGCTAAAATTTTATTATGCATTTTACCCAGACTCCGCTTCTAAGAGAAATCCGTGAGTTAGCTCATCTGTAATTTCAGATCGCTGAATAAAATTCGATCCCTTTAGGTCGCCTTCTTGTTTCTAAATTAATTCAAAATACCTCGCAGCTAAACTCCATATATTAAATCCCCAAATGACATCTTTATTTATCATTTATACAGACTCTTGATCATTACTCTATTGCTTGGCGTTGTGCATGAAGACATGTCGCCGCAGCTTGTCCGGCCTCGCAAATTCCTTGGCACAGAAGGTGCACTGATAGGGCCGCTCGCCCGTATGTTTCCGGCGGTGCACCTTCAGTTCGTAGTAAACTGTGAATCGCATCTCGCAGAGATCACATTTAAACGGCTTCTCACCCATATGGCGCCGCATATGGATGTTCAGTTTGTTGGGCGTCAGGGCTTCCAGGCCGCACAGCGAGCAGAGATACTTCTTACCAGGATTCTTCTTGGCCACGTGCATGTCCCGGATATGCTTCTCCAAGCTGGGCTGAACCACAAAGGAGCGCCAGCAGTGGGGGCATTGATAGCGGAAGCGTCTTTTCCTTCGCGATGGCGGCTGATTTTCCGGCATGGCGGTTTGCTTAGAATGCTGGGTGGCCAAATGCAGGGCAAGATTCTCCTCCCACATGAACTTGTAGCCACAACGCGGGCAGGTGAACTTCTTGTCGCTATTTCTGCACTGTCTGCTCAAGTGCTGATCGAGCATGGTCTGAAAAATAGAGTTTTATATAGAAATTAATTTATATATCCCTATAAATTCGCTCACCTTATCCACAGTCTTGAAAATGCAATGCTCGCAGGAATGTGGCAGCTTGTCGAAGCTGTGCAGGGAGTACTGGTGCTCGCTCATCTCCCGTCGGCGCCGGAAACTCAGCTCGCAGAGGTCGCAACTGTAGGTCCTACTGGCGGAGTAACTTTCCTCGTCACTGTCGTCCGTATCCTCCAGCAGCAGCTCAAAGCCCGTTTCAGTGCTTATCATGTACGCCGATGGCAGGTCGCTATGACCGCCCTGCATAGAGATGTGGCGACGCAGATCCGCCACGCTGATAAACTGAATATCGCACACTTTACACTGGATGCTCTTCTGACCCGTATGCTTGGAGGCGTCCGCCAGCAGAGTTTCGGCTAGCGGTAGATCCTGGCCTGTGAAGCCGTGCCGCTGAACGTGCTTGTACAGCAAACCTGGGCGGTAGAAGGTGCGGGTGCACCAGCGGCACGGAATGAGCTGTGCGTTGTCGTCGCGGTGCACCATCAGCTTGTGTTTGGTCACGGCGCTCTTATCCTGGAAGCTGCGGGAGCACTGATCGCACGAATAGTACTCTTGCTGAAATATTGATTCCGAGAAAAATAAAAGAAATAAAAAGATATTTATAAAGTGGTTGCTATAAATTTATGCGAATAACTCAAGGCATGTACAAAACGTAATAATAATTAAATTAAAATTAAAATTAGGTTAATTAGGGTTCGTTTTTGAAAGCCTTTAAATGGTTTCTTCTAAGTCTTCCCTTCATTTCACAGTCGAGGCTCACCTTACTCTTGTGCTCGACGAGATGGGCGCGCAGGTTCCGCCGCCAGAAGAAGCGCTGCGGACACTTGTCGCACTGGAAGCGCTTCAGCGTGTTCTGGCACAGCTGGCTGGTGTGATGCTCCAGCAGCTGGGCACTAAGGAAGCGGGAGTCGCAGCGCTGACAGACATAGGGGGCGTCCAGCCAAGTGTGCTCCTGCCGATGGTGCTGATGCAGCAGGTACTTTCGCGGCCACCTAGCCTCTGGGGAGTCGCAGAGCTCGCAGGCATAGCTGCGCCGCAGCACAACGTCCGCCTCGCCATCACCGTCGCTATCCGTGTCCGAGCTGTCCATATTCATCTCGTAGCGCGCCTGGTTCGTTATGGAATAGTAGCGGCCATACACACCCAACCTGAGATCCCGGAATATGCGTCGCTTCAGGCCCTCCGTCGTGGACTCGACGGCAGTCTTGAAAAAGCCCTCGGCTATGCGCTCGATGGGTTCTCCGTGGGCCTCGAAATCAAAGTCAGTGGGATGGGCGTGCAGGTGATCCCTCAGCTCGCGCAGCTTAGTAAACCGACGAAGGCAGATCATGCACTTGATTTCCTTGGCTCCATTCGGCTCGCAGCTGTGCGGGTCGAAGTCCTCGACGCGTCGATTGATCCTTGAGGGCTTGGCAGAGGCTGACGACGCCAAAGCTGCGGATGTGGAGGCCAGCGGCAGATCGTCCTCCGAGTCTGACTGCTTCTTGTCCCGATCCGTGTGTTCCCGGTGCTTGTGCTTGATCAGGCTGACAATGTACTTGTAGGACTTGCTGCACTGATCACACTTGTAGTAGTTGTCCGCGCTGCAGCTGCCGTCCTCGTCCGACAGTCTAAGGGGGAAATTATCAAATTAAATACAAAGATTTAGCTCGGTGATTTATAATGGTGCCAGCAGAATCGAGATTTCTATGGCGCCCCTATATTGCCTTAATTTAGTTAATAGAACCATCTATCTACTTACTCAACTGCCTTGATGATGCTGTGCACCAGGGCGTCAGTATTGGCGCGACTGCGTTGCGTGGAGGTTCCCGAGGTGGAAGCTGGACTAGACGGACTCGCATCGCCGGGCATTACCGAGGGCCTGCCAGGCATCTTTCGTCTGGAACTCTTCGCGGGCAATAGACTCGCTCCGTGCTCTGCGTGCTTGTGTTTCACCAACGCCATGACGTACTTGTAGGCCTTGTCGCACTGGTCGCACTTGTAGTAGTTGTCATCGTCGTCTATCCTGGTGAGGTAAGAGGAATCCATTAGGTTTTAGACTATCTATTTAGGGAATTCACTCACTCCTCGCCCGGCTTGGCGGGCAGCCCATGATCCCGCTGTTTGTGGCGATACAGGTTGGTGACGTAGCGGAATGCCTTGTTGCACACCTCGCAGATGTGCTTCTCCTCGGCGCTGACGGGCTGTGGGGCTGGCGAAAACTTGCGCTGGCGCAGCGGGACATCGTCCTGGTCGCCTCCATCTGAGTCACTAAAATGCACGATGGTGCGTTTGACGAAACGCGAGCGTACCAAAGGATCGGCGGCGGCCACGCCTCTGCCCATCTTCTTAGGCGGCTCCAGCACCTCTGACTTGATGGTCACCCCTTCGAGTTCAAACAAATGAATGGGCGTCTCCCTGAGGGCCTCCAAGGCCTCTGAGCCCAGCATTTCGTCCGCGGAGTCGTCATCCAGCTTGCGCAGCCACAGCTCGTGCGTTTGACGCGCCTGCAGCACAAAGTCGTAGGTGGTTTCCAGCTTCTGGGCACAGGCGGAGCACAGCCACTGGGGGAACTTCTCCGCCTGAGCCATAGCCACCTATTAGGGAATAATTTGCATTAATGCGGGCGGCAATTGGATGACAATGGCTCGATGCTTACCTCGATCCGCGTTAGCTCGACCAGCAGCTGTCCGAATGTCTTCTCGGCGTACTTCTCCACGGGCGTCTCAATCCAGTAGCGCCCGTCAGCCCCGCCGCAGATTCTGCACGTCCGCGTCATCTTTCTAGCACATTTAATCCGTTTAATTCGTATTTCCCAGCAAGAAAATTCCAACAGCGTCTGATAAAAACTGCCAAGCAAACAGCTGAGCGGCGAGGAACAGTATTGGGTAGCGGCGGACCAGGAGGTACAGGGTGGGATTTATAAGGTGGTCCTCCAGCTAGAACCATTACCATTTTCGGCTCCTTTTCATGGTTATCAAAAAACAAGCAGAAGTAAGAGATTGCTATAGAAATATTGTACTCAAAAGGAAACGATTCTCCAGATGACCACCATAGTGTCATGGTCTAATCATGGTTTCCCAACTGGTTGTCCAAGCTGGTCACACTGCCGAACAGGGCTCTTGTTGCATTTTCCACAATCTCAAAGTTTTCATCGTTTTCCCCAGTTTATCCCGGTTTTCCGGTCCTAAAATAAATCGGATGCAAGTGCAGCGCCGGCACAATGCTTCCCTTAAATATTTGCCGCACTTGTGCGGTCCAGAACACGGATTTGCGGCCATTGTCCACCTGTCTGGCCAACGACGCCTCAAAAAGTTTCTATGAAGCGCTCCAGGAGCTAACGCAAATCGATGTAAGTAGCCACTCCAGGTCAGAGCCAGGAATGATCCGATAATGCTTTTCATTCCATCGCATAGCCCCTGATTGAGAGCTCGAGTGACAGTCTGCCGCAGCATCTGTGCTACGAATGCCTGAGGAGATTGGAATCTGCTTACGCCTTTGTGGAACAGGCCAGGAAAGTCAATGGCGAGCTGTTGGTTCGCCTGCGGGAATGCCTCGACGAAATGCCCATTGACATTCCCCAGGAGCAGCACATTAAAACCGAAGTAGATATCGATGAGGCGACTCCCAAGTGTATTGTGGATGTAGATTCCACCGGTGTATCTCCTGGGAAGTTCAAATGGCAACCGGAAAGCGATAACGATAGAGAATCTGCTGGAGCAGCATCCAGTGAAGAGTGGGTAATATTAACTTAGATTACAGCAGGAATTATATTCTATTATTTCGCAGGAATGAGGTCGAGAAGAAGCCCTATACTCTAAGACGCAGTGCGCGGAAAATCAAGCAGCCTGTAGAGACTGATAATGAGGAAACAGAGTTACCCACAGAACCATCGCCCAGCAAACGCCGCCGTGGCCGTCCGCCCGGCCCGGCCAAGCGCCAGTCAATGACCTCCGATGGACGCCATGCCTGCAATGTGTGTGGCAAGACCTTCTCGTGGTTCCGGGATATGCAGCGCCATGCCCGCATCCATTTCGAGAAATCCAACGCTTTCGTTTGTGACACTTGCGGCAAGGGATTCCTGCGCAAAGACAAGTACACATTCCACCTGCGCTGCCACGAAAAGCGCGAAGCGAAATGCAAGGCTCTGCAGCTGGGAAACGAGTGGCTTTTCGCCGAACGGCTCTACAGTTCCGGCAGGCTAAAGAGGATCGAGTGCAAGCTGTGTGGCCTGAGGTGTTCGCGAATTCAGGAGCTGAGAAATCACTTGGTCAGCCATCAAAGCGAGGAGAGCCTGCTCCAGTTGAGGGAGGATAGCGATGTTATTAAGAAGCACTATGCCGACCAGCCTGGCGACTTGGACGGCGTCAAGCAGCAAATTATCAAGGACATAGCGGCGGGGCACTTGGAGAAGTTCGCTTCCATAGTGAATTTCCATGGCTACGAGTTGGGATTGTGTGACTCGGACGAAGAATCTGCCAGCGAAGAGTCTAAATATGAATGCACTGTCTGCAATCTTCCCTTTGCACGGAAACATCAAGTGGTGAGGCATACGCTGGAGGAGCACGGCCAATCCTCTTCTTCAGAGTTGCCCTGGCAACGTTGCGGCTCCTGTAAAGTCGGCTTCCTCTGCTCCAGACTGTACAATTGCCATGTAAACACCCACTGTGACAGCAAACTAAAGCGGTATCAATGTGCAAAGTGTCCGGGGAAGTTTATGTGGCCGGAGAATCAGCACAGGCACGCCTGCTCCCACCTTCACGAGGAAGCGCCGTCTACTCGCCAGATTTCCTGCTCCTTGTGCGATGAATCGTTGCCCACATTGGCCCAGTTGCGCATACATCTGGTTACTCACCAGAGTAACATGAGTGGCATCGATCCGAAGCACAGTTCCACATTCTTTCGTTCGTTTTATCCCAACGGACTGGACTGCTCTCCGGAGGAGCTGGGTGTTCGCATAGCCGAAGACTTTGAGGTGCAGGACTTTGATCGCTACTACAACGCCTGCACGGGCAGTGGCCAAGAGCTGGATCTCTTCGATTCCGAGACGGAGCAGAGCGGCGACGAACGGGAGGAGGACGAAAAGCCGACCTCTCACACCTGTTTGCTGTGTGGAAAGGTGACCAACAGACTTACAACCCTGCTGCAGCACCAAAACAGCGCCCATTCAAGGGCGACGACAAAAGATCTGCCTTGTTCCTGCCAGGATTGTGGTGCTAGCTTCATAAGCGACGCCCTGCTGCAACAGCACCGCCGGCGTATCTGCGGCAAGAAACATTTCCGCCATCACTGCCCCAGCTGCAATCTCCGGTTCATCTGGCCGAGCAACTACGATCTCCATATGAAGACCCATCATAGCAACGGAGAGGAGGATCAACTAGAAGAGGGGGAGCAACGGGACGCCAAACTGCAGTGCGATGAGTGCGACAAGGTCTTCATCTGGCACAAGGATCTCACGCGTCACAAGCGCTTGCACCTGCCGCAGTCGGCGCAGTTCGAGTGTCCGCATTGCGATCGAAAGTTTCACCGAAAGGATGGCCTCAAGTCCCACCTGCGGGTCCACACGGAAGAGCAGCTGGTTGAGCAGGCTCTCAAATCCGACAGCAGTCAGGTCCTTGCCCTGCTTTCCCGTCCCAATGGCTGTAAGCAGATCCAATGCATGATCTGTCTTTCCCGCCACTCCAAGATCTCTGATCTGCGAACCCACTTGTCCGCCCATCAATGCGGATTAAGCTTCTCCGCAGAGACTGATATTTCAAGTATTCTAAAGTCCCTTTACCCAGAACTGGGCACAGCCTTGGACAGAGATGAACTGGCGGAGAGGATTATGGCAGATATCGACACGGGAATGGAGCTGGAACGATTTATTTCCATCACCAATGAGACTGGTTTGGAGCTCAACTTGGATAGCAGCGAAACGGACACTGAATTCGAAGAAGAGGAGGAGCACCAGGCCAGCCAGAGCTACGCCTGCAATCTCTGTCCCATGGCGGTGAAGAGAAAGCATCAGCTGTACGCCCACCAAGCTAAGAGTCATCAGTGGGAGGAGGCAGCGCTCGTTTGTTCGCACTGCCAGGCTAGGTTTGTCAGCGAATCCCTGCTGGATCATCACTACAGGACCTTCTGCGGCAATACCCAGAAGCGCTTTCAGTGCCGCAAATGTCCGCTCCGCTTCCGCTGGCGTGAGAACCTGAAGCACCATCTTTATTTGTCCCATCAGCAGGCCGAGATTCAAGCAGCAGAAGATTCCCCTCGAACAGATGCCGAACTGCAATGTGGCGAGTGCCAGCGAACTTTCAAGATGCAAAAGGATCTCACACGGCACACCTTGATGCACGCCCGGGAGGCGACGATCTATCGGTGCCGCTGGTGCGCTCGTCGTTTCTACCGCTGGGCCAATCTCCTGCAACACATCGCTCGCCACGGCATACGGGCTAGTGAGTTGCATTATGCCGAGGCCCTCCTAGACTCCTATGGACATCCAGGCGGTCAGAAGACCGTGGAGTGCCGGGTGTGCAATGTCAGCTTCGCCAGTATCGCCGCCCTGCGCCTGCACCTGGAAACCATGCCGGCCGGGAGCCACCACGAGATCTCCTCGTTGAAGAACTACTCAATCACCAACCAAATGGGCTTCGAGCTGGAGCTGCAGGACTCTGAAACGGATGAGGAGCAGTCAAAGCCACCCGGAGTGCCTGCCTACTACACTTGCGGCATGTGCCAGCTGAGGTGCGTGCGAAAGTTCGAACTGCACCAACACCAGCAGGCGATGCATCGCTTGGAGAAGATTCCCGACGGCTGTGACCAGTGCATCTTCAAGAGCGTCTGTCCCGACATCATTGCCCACCACAAGAGGACGCAGTGCGGAAACGGAGAGAAGCAGTTCACGTGCTTCCGCTGCGGCTACAAATTTATGTGGGAGTCGAACCTGCTTACGCACATGCAGTTGCAGCACGGAAAACCGGACAATCCAGAGGAGGAGGAGGACAAGGAGACTCCGGCAGAGGAGCCTAAGGCCGGAAGCGCGGTCTTCCAGTGTGCCCAATGCCCCAGGAAATACAACCGAAAGGATCGCCTTACAGCGCACGTGAAAAAGTTCCATGGGCCCGATGGCCGGGGCCCCGAAGTCGTCAAGGTTCCGCCTACTAGAGCCGCCTCTCCCAAGGAACCGAAGCGCTTCCTCTGCGCCTTCTGCGGCAAGGCGGTCAGCTCGTCCTCCAACCTGATCATCCACATGCGCCGTCACACCGGCGAAAAGCCTTTCAAGTGTGAGTTCTGCGCGATGGCCTTTCCACGATCGTCGGACCTCCAGTGCCACCGGCGGACGCACACCGGAGAGCGGCCGCACGTGTGTACCGTGTGCCAGAAGGGATTCGCCCGCTCCTACAAGCTGCAGCAGCACATGCGCATCCACAGTGGCGAGCGACCGTACAAGTGCACCTACTGCGAGAAGAGCTTCACCCAGTCCAACGACCTGACACTCCACATCCGTCGGCACACGGGAGAGCGGCCCTACCAGTGCGGCATCTGCGGGGAACGTTTCATCCAGGGAACGGCGCTGAAAAATCATCGCCTGCAGCAGGGCCACTACGAGGAGGGTCAGAATTCTGGGGAGCCGGCAAGGCGCACGGTTTTGGAACAGTTTGCTGTATGAGAATTGATAATAAAAGGTATATTTACAAATTAAATTATCAAAGAGTGTTTCTTTTTTATTTTTCTTTAATGTAAAGATCAGAAATTTCGTGTTTTGAAAAACAAATTAGTCAATTTTTGACCAATTTATGATAATTGAAAAACTATGAATTGCCCAAAAATTTAGCAAAAAAAAAATTGTGCCATCGTCGAAATTTTCAGCAAGTATTCTGCAGCCCGAAAACGCCAACCACTACGGGGTTGTGGCAGGTTCCACCCTTACTTAAAGCGTCCCACCCTTACTGGACATTACCACCTGCTTCTCCTATTCTCGATATATCGTTCGTCATCGCCTTGACAACCGATCTAAGTTGCCCGGTGCCGCCTGTCAGAACTGCTGCCAAAATAGTGAAGAATACATTGGCCCGTAAAACAGCGTAAAAACAGATGCACTTACTCATAAAATTTAGTTTTGAACGTTTAGCCGCTACAACTCGAAATTTGTTTAGTTTCGCCGGAAACCAGTCCTGAGTCCCTCACAGCAAGATGGTCCAGCAGCGAAGCAAGACGGCTCGCTCTCTGACGGTCAGCGAAAATCGAAGCGAAGGTGCCGGCAGTAAGGACTCTGACCAGGTCTACTGCGTGCTGCTACACGTGGTCGAAGGTGGGTAAAATGTTATGGTTTAATAGTTAATTCCTGATGATATTTTTACTCTTAACAGCGATTAACTTTGTGGGCCGCGAGGCCAGCGAGCAGCGAGATCAGATCGTGATGAATGCCGCCCTGAACACCGTGGACTTTGATGTGGAGGGCTCACACTCGGCGGCCAACGAGGCCATCGTCTTCAATAGCAACTGCATTTGGGAGTGCGATCTGGCCGGGATCAAGCGCATAAAAACCGACCATCGCCCCGTTAAGCTCACGTTCTCTGCCTGCCGCGGCAGCGGCAGAGTGGAGAGGAAAACTATTGGCAGCCTGCTTCTGCCACTGCGAGGACTTCCGGTACTCAGCACCATTGGCAGCCACAATGGCTCGCATCTTAAAATGATTTGGCACAAGCTCATCTGCATTAGCAGCGAGTTCCGCTCCCAGAAGCCGGAGGTGCTGCTAGTTCTGGCCATCATCAAAAAGTCCATCCTGCACACAAAGGATTTTGACCATATTATGCAGTTCACAGACGTAAGTCTTTAAGGAAAATATTTTAAAAGAAATATTAATCAATAAATGTATTTATTTAGCAAAAATTGCCGCCGACGACGCCCCTAAAGTCGCCTGGCCACTCGATCACTGCCAGCATGCTCCAATCGCAGGTGAGTGGAAAGTGTTTCCTAGGAATATTTCCTGCGGAGATTAATTTTCCGGACTTTTGCAGGCCAACATCTATGTGCAGTCGTTGATGCAACTGGGCCTGCTGCAGGTGGGCAACGATCCGCTGATCGACTGCGACATCATCGAGGTGGTGCTGCAACTGAAGCAGCTGACGAAGGTCAACCGGCTGGTAAAGTGGCTCAACCAGGGCAAGGATCCCAGCTCGGTGGTCGTTATGTTCGATTTTGTGGGCAACGTTACCAACATTGAGTTAAAGCTAAACGATACCGACTCATATGCGGTGAATGATGTCCTGGGGCTGCGTTTCAAGACTTCCTTGCGCAGCATGCGGCAGTACTTTCAACGCATCTTTTATTTGCCCTTTAACATGTACATGAACGGAACGGCTATAGGTGAGTGTATACTATAGCCTCCATCCGCGGAATCAAAAGCATTATTCTCTTTCTCAGCCAATTACCGCATGGACTTCAACAACCTGCTGCCACCGGACAGCCACTTTAATGATCAACTTCAGTATTCCAGCAACGGTTCATTCTTGTTCAATAGAATCGGAAGACAGGACAGCGCCCGGGATCCCAAGCCTCCATTAATGGAGTACACCTTCACTGTGGAAATCAAGAGTAAACACTCGCCCCAGGCGCAGGTAGAGCCTGAACCAGTGCCTGCGAGTGGAGTCATCAGAGAGCTGCCCACGAATCACCAGGATACGGAAGCGATTTCCCTGTCCCATGAGCAACATGAGGACTCCGTCGGTAGCCTGAATTTGGGCGCAGAGCTGTCTATCTCAGGGGAATCCAGCGGCTCTTTTTCTGTTCAGGAAGATGAATATGAGTTCGATACTTCGACAGATCTTTCTAGAAAGCAGAACAAGCGCCGAAAGTTCACTCGATTGACAGCCAAGGAACTCAACGTGGTGAGCGAGGATGAGCAGTGTCTGGAAAAGAATTTCACTGAGCTGGTGCAAGAGGAAATGGAGTCCAAAAACTTGGAAATGGAGGAGGAATTTTACAATAATAAGGGTCGAAAATATGTGCCGAGTTCCAGTGAAGAGATTTTGGAAAAAAGAGCTTCTAAATTGCAATCAGCCCCCGAGGAGCCTCTGCTGCCCAAGAAACCTAAGTCAAAGGCCAAGGAATCCAAACATTTTGTCGAGGAATCATCTCAGGCCAAAACAATGGCTTCCAAAAATGTAAAGGCTCCGTTGGAGGAGCCCGAATATGACATTCAAAGCGAAGTGACTTCCTTGCAACAGTTTGAGCTGGAAGAAGAGAAGTTAGCTGGGGAAAATAGAAAAGCATCTGTAAAGAGAACCAGAATTAAGTCGGGTCATAGCACCAAATATGCAAATTCCCAACGGGATGAACACGAATTGGAAAACTTTAGTGATCCTTGCAATAGTTTGCAACAGTTTGAGCTTGAAGAAAAGAGACTTGCAGAGGAAGATCATTTAAAATCCACAAGGAAGCAAAGGATTAATGTAGCTTGTAACGAGGATATGCCAGAACCTACCAATCAGAAAGTTAGAAAAGCAAAAAGGGTAAGCAAGGAAGCCAGGGTAATGGATCCCAACGATCTGGAACTCAATAAAGATTTGATAACATCTTCGAACGAATGCATCCCCGAGACAAAGGTACGCAAAAAATATGTAAAGAAGGTTTTGAAAACTAAACTCAGGGAGGAGATTGGCTTGCCACAGGATAGTTCTGATCAACTTCGAAGCCCAGAACCTGCAGCAGCAACCGATTTCAGAGAAGAAACCTTCGATATACCAGAGGAGAGCGATCACTTCCTTTCTGAGCAGATGCCGTCTTGTAGGGAAAAGCTATGCAAGAAAGCGAAAACCTTAAAAATTGTGAAAAAACAGACTAGTGTTGAGTCAGTTAACTTAGCTGAGCAAAATGTTCAAGGCAAGCGGAAGGTAAAAGCCAAGATGCCTGAAGATCTGTCGGATTTATCTTTAAGTACACATGGGAGTCTCGGGATAGCGAAGGCTTCTAAGCCCGATTTGGCACTGCGAGCCCGCTGGGTTGAGGTGAATAAGGTGCAGTCGGCAGCCTTGGAGGAAACTGAATTGTATCTGGAGCAGACCTGCCAGACCGAGCTACACGAGATCCTATACGAGGATCAGCTTGCACTTGGCCTGGTCAAGCCTCAAAGCCCCAAGAATAAACTTCAAACTGATCTGGAAACCGAGACGTTGCGCCAGTCCCAAGGAGTTCGCGAGAGAAAAACGAAACGAGCTCCGTCGAAAAGGGATCACGCTGAATTCAAGAGTTCCGAAGAATATTTCTCACTGCCGGAAAGCCTTCCAAAATCTGAGGAACTGATTGCCCGCGAAATCAAACAGCAACCTGTGCGAGTCTTGAAAAAGAAGAAAACTAAAGAAATTATAGTCGAAGAAGCGCCATCGGTTGAGCTTAACGAATGCCTGGAGGAGCAGCCAGAGGTTAAGCCCATCAAGAAGAAGATTATCCGGAAAAAGGCATCCGTCATTGTAAAAAATAAAGAGCATTCGGAGAATTTTGAGCCTCAGGAGGAACCGGTTGCTGTTCCGACTAAGAAAATAATTAAAAGAGCCAAGCCAGTGGCAGACAAGCCATTGGAAGAGGATGTAAAAGCTACAAAGAAGGAGTCCTCTAGGAGATCCCTAAAATCTGTTAATTCAGAAAAAACCCCAAGGGATTCCGATGATTTTAACTCCGCAGACACTGAGACTGTTGGCCAGAGGATTAAATCCTGGCGGAGACAACAAATCGAACGATTTGAAGAGGAGCTAGCCCGCAAAGAGGAACACTACAAGGCCCAGTTGGAGGAGATGGAGTACCAAGAGCTCAGGATAGTCCAGCAAAGCCAAGAGGATCTCCCTGAGGGTGAGGTTCCCGCTGACAACGGTGTGGATTACCAGGCCAAATTCAATGAGCTGGAGCAGCACATCTCCCAGCTTAAAGCGGAAATGGAACAGCAGGTAATGCTCTTCGAGAGTCGCAGCTTGGAGCTGCGCGAGGAGAACCAGCAGCTGGCCAGCGAGAAGGTAGAGCTGAAGGCCCGCATTGCGAATATGGAGGAGCAGATTAGTCAACTTCGGTCGCAGGGCTCCGACGAGGCGGATCTCAAAGAGGTTATCGGGGAGCTAAAGTCGCAGAACAGTTGGTATTTGAATGTGGCCCGCCAGAAGGATCGGTACAAGAAGCAGTGGCGGCGCTGTGCCCGGCGGGTGCATGCCCTCAAGCTGGCCATGTACGAGAAGAACGCGGAGTGCCAAATGGAAGCAAGGTGAGTTCATTTTATATATTTTTTTATATTTTAAAATTTATTGAGTACATTTTCTAATCCCTTGCAGCACCATTAACCTGAGGGAAATCCTAACCAAGGACGCCTTGACCTTTGAGAAGGAGTATGGACAGTTTCGGCGTAGTGAAACCTCTCTAGATTTGTCTTTCACCTCGCTATCTGGTGCTGGAGATGCTCCTGATGTTTCCCATTCCCAGTCTGTCTCTCAGTCCATCTCCCAGTCCATTGCCGAGTCTATTTCCCAGTCTATATTTCAGTGTAGCTTTCAGTCTGGCACCCAGTCTGACTCACATCCTGCCACCCAGTGTAGCTCTCAGTCTGGCTCACAGATCATCCCCCAGGAGTAACTAGAACTTTGATTTTACCAAATTAACTGTGACTGATTTTGTAATGTAATTAAGTTCGTTATTTTGTTCGTTTTATTATCTGATGACATTAAATGTTAAAACCTAAGAATATAGTTTGGCTTAAGCTCTACTCCAACTGGAAGCCCACGCGCACAAAGTAGGGCAGCGTGTCCAGCGCTGCTGGGTAGTCCATCACCCAGGTGGGTCCACTGTAGACCTGATCGCTATTGCCGTCCTTCCACTCGCCCTCCGGCAGGTAAATGTCGCGCTTGGTGGCTCCCTCCACCACAATGGGAGCAGCAATGATGTCGTCGCCCAAAAGGAACTCTGTGAATAGAATTAAAGAAAGTTTTGTTATTATTTTGTGATACTAAATGCTGATTAGTGACGGCAAATACTATTTGCTTGAAATTCTGGCAGGTTATACATTATGTTTTATCAAGAATGTCAAGCAAATACCGCTCCCCATCGAAGTGCTTCTACTCACCATCGTAAATGGACTGCGCCACCTCATCGGTGGGTGAGATCCACCAGAGAGGAGCATTTACTGGCTCTCCGGAGTCGACGGCTCGCTGGAAAAGCTTCATGATGTACGGCGTGTAGGTGGCATGCAGGGCAGTGAAGTTCTTGCTTATGGTTATGGCTTCAGCATCAAAGTTCCAGGGAACAAAGGAGAACTGGAGGGCGGGCATGAAGACATTGGCCTGCAGCCAGCGCAGGAAGAGCTCCTTGGTTGGAGGCTTCTCGTAATAGCCATTGCCTCCGATCATATCCGGCAGGACAAAGGGATATCCATTGAGGTTCATCTGCAGCATCGACGAGATCAGCGTAAGCAATCCATTATTCCAGCCCCACTCCGAGTCCTTGTCCACAATGCGCACGAAAATGGGCAGCTCCTGGGTGTTCTGTGCCGATCGCACCTCCACCATGTCACCGAAGGCGGCAACGGTGCGCACATAATCGCCCACAGCCTGGAGAGGAGTCACCATTGAGCTGCTGGCTTGGAGCACAGGGTCACTGGGCAGCCAACTGGTCTCCCCAGCATCAAATTTGAAGCTATCAATGCCGTCCTCATCCTGGAGACGCTTCAAGCGCTTGGCAAACCATTCCTGCACTTCAGTTTTCGTGAAATCCAAGATGGCTGCATCCTTGGGCTTGCTGTTCCACCACTGAGTGTCGGAGCTGCCCTCATGATCCAGCACCAGATAGCCCAGAGACTTGGCCTCATCGTAAATAGCCGTGCAATTGTTGTTGATGAAAGGATGAATCCACAGGGTCACACGGAAGCCCAAGGCCTTGAGGTCGTCCGTCAGGGTTTTGCTGTCGGGGAACTTGTTTTTCCTGAAAGTCAGGGCGCCGTAGCAATCCTCCCAATCATCATCGATTTCCAGCTGACTGTTGTTGAAACCATTGTCCAGGATCTGCTTGGCAAAGTCCCGGACCACTTCATCGGTGACCTCCGCCTTGTAGAGCGCCCAAGTGGACCACACGGGATGCATGACCATGCGCTCGTCTGGGTGGCCCGTGGGTTGTCCCAGGAAAGTTTTCACGGCATACTTGTGCGCCGCCTTGGCATCCTTGGCCACGGCCACATGGTAGACGAACTTGCCGGCGGTTACTCGAGGATCGTAGGGCAACTCACTGGTGGCACTCAGGCAGAGCTGGCCGGGATAGGCCGCTGTGTTCTGGTCGAGGAAAAGCGGCGTGTTGCTCTCCACATACACGAAGGCACCGGCGCTGTTCAGCCAGTATCGTTCGCCCACTCCAAAGTTGTCCAGCTCCTTGGGCAGGTAGGAGTAGTTGCTGTGCACCTGACGCTCCACGGGCCAGTAGTGCTGCTTCTTTTCTGGGCCACTGAACCAGTGAGTGGATCCTATATTCAGGGGGAAACAATCCCTGGGCTGGGTGCCCTTTAGCACCTGATCGCGGGAAACCCGCACATGGGTGATATCGCTGCCCGTGCCAGACACCACACCGTTCTGGACCAGCGTAAACTGGACAACGGTGGTGCCATCGGTGAGGGTGTAGCCACCGCTGTCCGTTTCCACCAGATTTGCGCTCGTCTCAAAGTTGTCAAAGGTCACCGTTTGCAGCGTCTTATCACCCTTCATCAGCTCGTACTGCAGCTTGTCACCGCGACGCAGTCTCACGTAGATGTTGCTATTTGGGAACTTGTAGCGCTGCTCGATGCTGGTGCAGCTAGACACCACATCCCAGAGGCAGCAGGATGAAGCCACCGCCAGCAGCAAGGATAATAAAATAAACCTCATATTCTCGTTGGTCTCGCGAAGAACGACTGCCGGGCAGGTGGCAGGCAATACTCCTAATATAGCCGCGATAAGGAAATCGATGGGAATTCTAAAGAGCTCTCCGGTTGGTCAGCGGCAAATAAAGCTCTTGAAAATTGTCAACACCGGTAACACTCTCTAGTCCCGTGATTACCCCCACCAAAGCTGATAAGTGAGGTCCAACCTGGGTTTTGTATAATTCCCATTAGCTAATTGATGACTCGTTAGTGCCGAGATTGCGGTTCACCTAATTTGATAGTTTTGAACAAAAAAACAGAAAGGAAGCTAGCTTCGGTTTGCCGAAGTGTATATACCCTTGCAGATTGCAACTGAACTATAAAATTAAAAACGAAATTATGAAATAATAACATATTGTATGAAAATATGTTTAAAACAGAAAAGTTTTGATATTGTGTATTATTTTCCTGATTGTTTCTATGATATAGTCGTCCGATTTAAATAATGGAATTGGAAGAGGAATTATAATTAAATTAGTCTTGATTATGCTATATCTTTATGTCAATATCTATCTTCTACTACTCCTTTTTTAATATTTAATACTTACAATAAACAGAGGTAATTTTTGAGTCCTGCAGGGTATTCAACTTCAGTCAGAAGCATAAAACTCACTGAAATAATCATTTTCGACCCTATATATCATATATATTCTTGATCAGCATGAAAAGCCTTAAATGAAGAATGCAGATTTAAAACCCTTATAAAAACTAACATAAAAAATCTTTCTGAATTGAAATTGAAGCTCTTTTGGCAACGTTATGGCTTTTTGAACTTTGATTTTTCCATAGAAATTAAAGCGATAATAAGAAAGGAAGCTAACTTCGGTTCATTTCTCGTTTTGCAATAAAAAAATAAACAAAACTACTCTACTATCTGGTGCAGAGTTCACTGAAAGTCAAGGACGCTCTTAAAGGCAATCTTAACAATTGTAAAAAAATGCTTCCCTATCTTTACAAAACACTTTGAGGACTACCTCAAGTGCAGAATGTTTACAAAGTACAAGAAAACAACAGCTTAAAAAGATAAATATTCTATGACTAAATGTTATGTCAACAATTGAGTTAATAAAACAAGGCTTTTTGATATATTATTTATTAATTTTATTAAGGCATAAATATACATATTTAGTTTTTGATTTTTCTCTTTTTTGATTTCTTTTTTTCTTAATACTTTTAATCTAGTTTGGCTTGTAATAGGGGAGCAATCTTTGCCGTCGAATGTTCTTTTTTAAATGTTAACCGAAATTGTGTGTTCTTCATGGGCTGAGAATATATTTAATCTTTCAGGTTCTTAATGATGACTAAATGCAAGTCACTAATCAATGTTTAAATAATGCTTAGCTACTAGGGGACCAATCGGCTGGCCTCTGCATTCGTAGAGATCGCTTCGCTGGGTGCCTCGTCTCGATACTCCATCACTTTCTTCTTGCTGCTCGGAAAATGGGCTCGGAACAGTTCATCATCGTTGTCCGAGTCGCTGTCCTCGCCGGCTATTAAAGCCACGCGGGAGTAGAGTTCGTTGTTGCGCGCTGCTGCCCTTCGCTGATAGATGACAATGCCTCCGGCCACGGATAAGCCAACTATGGAGAAGACCACGGCCAGCAGGAGCAGCACTGTGGTGCCATTCATGTACTTGAGGCTACTGGGATTACCCTCCTCGGATATATCCACCACAGTGGCCATGCCTGTGCTGCGGACCACATAGGCGTAGCAGAAGGTTTCGTTCAGGATCTTTCGGAGTTGGCTGCCCGGGGAACAGGTGCTGCACTGCGAGGCCAGGGGTCCGTAACAGGCCAGGCAACTCCTGTCGCAGGTGCCACATATTCTGGCCGGTGTCGCCGTCAGTTGGATGAGCGGAGAGTCGGTGGTGCTTGGACTGCGACGACGCCTACGATCCTCCGCCTGCAGAGGATCCTGCTTGTCGTCTATGGAATTGGAGAGTGCCGAGGGATGATCGGTGGTGGGCCTGGTGTAGGGATTAACAGGACCAGGTCCGCTGCTTTTATCCTCCTTGTCCACTTCCTCCTGATCTGCAACCAGTTTATCCAAAGGATATGTATGCAGGGGACAGACATCGTAGCAGAGATCCTCGTACATGTAGGTGGAATCGTTGCACTCTGCGAATGTTTAGAAAGGATTTATTATAGTATTTATTTATATTTAAAATTGGCTAAGAAAGTGATTTACCTCAGCGACAGTTTTAATTGGAAGAAGAAAGTTTGAAAATTAGTAAGTTAGTAAAGATTAAAACAAGGATAAAAGACAGGCAGAGTATAAAAAGCTATGTTTTGAGCATGATCACAGACTCAATTTAGTTTTGTTTGTTTAATATTTAGCAGGAAGTATTATGATTATAACAAGAAGCAATTGAATAAAATATATAAAAAGCAATAATTAATATTTCAAAGGTGTACGAAACAAAGGCAACAAATACAACAATGTTAACTGCCTAAAACCAATTTCATACGCCTGCTAATTAAGCAATTTAAATTTTATATCACAATTTTTGTGACATTTTTTAGTTTTACCTCCACACACCACAATTACTCTTTTTTTATAGTGTTTTAGGCAGACATTTTACCAATAAAGCAAGCGTAAAAATGCGGCATTTTCAAAGGACATCTATTAGCAACAAAAAATCCAAAGCTCAGCGAGAAAAACATGCTCAAAAATAGCAGGGAAAATATAAAATAAACAGTAAAAAAAACTAAAAGCCAGTGTGCGATCGTATGAGTGTTCACTGTGCCAATCACCAAAAAAGACATGAAAATGAGCGATTTAAATAGTTGTGTTAAGAAAAGAGTTAACGTAACGAAAGAAACAAATTAGGAAATGGTTAAAGGGAAAGTTTCAATTTCCTTTAAAGTCGAAAAAACAGGAAAAAACAAAAACAAATTACTTGGAATGGAACATTTTCTTGGACCAAAAAACTCACCTTGTCTGCAATCTCGAAATTTCAATTGGGAAATTTGTTAATTCGGACTTACGGAGTCGTAGAAATTATGGTTCAATTTGGATGACTGACTGGATGATGGCAGCCTCCATTCCTATAGATTTTTATTTTCATATATTTTTTTTGAGCATGTTTCGCTTGCTGCCTTGCATTTTGGTGTTGGAAATAAATGGCTGTGTTTGGTTTTTACGGTTTCAATGCATTTATTTATTACTCATATAGATATTATATATAGATAGATATATACACAAACATACATAAAAAATTGTATTGAGTTTCGAATTGCGGCATTCTCAATTTCCATACCTAAGAGGTTTCTTTTTTTATTTTTTTGCTTTTCTTTTAGTCACTAGTTTTTAAGAGTTCTCATTTTACATTTAAAAAAGTTTAATTTCATTTCGTTTCGGCTTGATTAAGTGCAAGCATTAATTTAGGGTTTTTGTTCCGATGTTATTTTACAATTTCGTTTCGCTTTAAAGTTAATATATATTTTAGTTGCTAATTTCTACCCCAGGCCCTAGTACCAGTTTTTTTTAATGTATTTTGTTTTTATGTTCGAATCTTGTTCTTGCTTTTTAGTATAGGCTTAAATATTAATTTGGCTTTTTCTCTAATTACTTGACTGTGTAATTAGACTTTAGAGTTAATCCTTCCTCGATTCTCTTAGTGTCTGTCTGTGTGTGTCTGTGTTCTAGATAAATAAGTACCAAGGAAATGGGAACAGAGTCCTGCCTGTTGTGGGGGTGGATCCTAACGAAACTTACTTGGGAAATTCCTCAAACATAATTCGATCTTGTCAAGGTTTTGGTAAATTGTTGTGCGTTTTGGTTAATATTTCTGCTTGTGTGTATAATATAGTATATTTATGCTGGGCAATTAAGGGGTTAATTCAACTATTTTCGCAGATAGAGAAATGCTAGGCTTTTAGATTTATATATTAATATATTTATGCGCTGGCTAATATGTTTTGTGTGTGTGCGTGTGTGTTTGCTAATTACAACAACAACAAAAAAGATACTCCTCCCTTTGATCGGTATTAACTTGTTTATTTAAATAAACATTCATATTTGTATTGTATTTATTGTGCAGTTACGATATGGATTATTCATACGAAGAAAATGCATAGATATATAATATATTGGGAACACTCGTCTCGTCTCTAAACTCAAAAGCCAATAAAATACAATTTGTAGAAGATCACAAAAGGGGAATAAGTTTTGTAAATATAATTTCCATTAAGTAAACTAATATTTTGTACCAAGTTCCGAAACAAAAACTACTTGTTAACTGATATGTTTTTGTTTAAATTGGTTTAATACAAAGACGAACATAATTAACGACAAAAAACCTTGTTAAGTTTTGCTGCTGCTTAAGAGAGAGAATTAATAATAATTATTGCACTCGATTTGCTTTTTGATTTGTGTGTTTAATAATATACGATTTAAGTAAGCAACAAATGTTTAACAAAGATATGTTTTTTGTGTGCGTGTGTTCATTCGGCAATTCAATTGAAATTGTTTATAATTTTGTGAGTGTAATTTCATGGTTCTTCAGATTCAGTGTCATGTTGCAACTTTGTTGAAAACTGCAGGAACTTTTGTATAAATTGTCAAGTTTAATTACTCGAACGATTTAAGTTTTTAATTCAATTATTATTGGTTGTCTACTTTCTGTTCTGTTTATTATTATTATGCTATGCTTTACCCCTACACCTTAGATTATTTGATTTATTTTTCGCTTTATTAATTATTTCCATGCCATTGCCATCTCGTTTTTCGTTTGTTTTTGTTTAAATACAAAAATTGTTTGCTTGGCGTCGCCTTAACTCTAGAAACAGTTCCATTAAATACTTAGTTTTGGGTTCTCACTGCACTTAAATTTCCCGTTGTCCAAGTTTTAGTTTTAATTTTAAGAAACAGTCTTTTACTATGAACTCTAAACTGCAGTTGTTTTTCTGTGTGTGTTTGTGTGTTTTTTGGTTGAACATTATTATTAAACAATTGTTTCTTGTTTACACAAAATAAAAGCAAACAATGAGAAGAAAATTAATAAAATATTTAAAAACGAAAGCAAAAGCTGGCGTCTATTTGGGGCTGACTACTTGGCTGGCTTGGCAATATCTGAAATAATGCATTTAGTTTTACAGGTCACGTATATACACACAGATCGAAACTGATATTGATATTGAAAAGGTCACATAATAAAAAAAAAGAATATTAGTTTTAAAAATGCCATGAGTTGCATATTAAATATGATCTCCTTTTCTCTCTGTGTAGGGGCAAGCAATGGCAATGGGGAAAAACATTGCAAAAACAAATCAAACTAAACGGACTTAAAACAAACACAAACGAAAACAATTAAAAACGAATTGTACATAAAATTTCAACTAAAACTTAAAAATAATAATGTATAAAATATATATATATATATTTATAGGATACGTCTGTGTATATAGATGTGTATAATTGCATTTCGACTAAAATAATACAAAAAATTTGCCTTGTGCCTAGACAACTAACAAACAAACAAAAAAAAAAAGAAGGGAAAAAGGACATCGATTTGAAAAAACAACCTTTTGATTTTTTGTCTGTCTGTCTGTCTGTGGGTGTGTGTGGTGTTGCTTGTGTGTAAAACTAGGCTTACATTTAAATTTAACTACAAAATTTTAGTATGTATATATTTTTGGACTTGCAGTGATTCTTCCTTCTCTCGCCTATACTAAAAGTTACTTAAATCTTTAGCTCTTTTTTTGTTTTTTTTTCTTGTTTTCTTGTTTTATGCTTCGTCCAGCTGCCATCAAAGGGTTAATTGGAAATTCTTTTTTCGCTTTTCATCTCTTTTTCTCCTTCTTGCCGTTTCCCAATTCTTTTGCACATTTTTCTTATACATTTTCCTTATACAGTTCGATTTTGTTTCTTTTCTGTTGCCAATTTTGGTTCGAATTTCATTTGTTGCTAAATTATCTAATGATGTTGTTCTTGTTCTTGTTGTTGTTGTTATCGTTGGCATGTTTAAAGTTTAGAAAGAAGACTTGCATGATCGTAAAAAAGAGTAAGGACAAACCTAAGCACTTGCGATCGCTCCACTTAAGGCACGCGGCGGTATTGCTATGATCCCGAGTCATTCCCACATCGCCGACCTGAAAAAAAGGATTTTAAATATAAATTAGAATTAATATAATTTAAAAGGTTTAAATATATAAGTTTATTAGGAAAATAGTGGATGAAAACCTTTAGTAAATAGCATGTAGAAGTTCCTTTCACAGGTTGTTTTATAGAAAAGTTAATTTTGGATGTTGCTTTAATATAAATTGATAAGTTTTAGCATTTAAAAAAGAATATAACATATTGCCAAGAATTGTATATGCTTGGAGCTTGAGTTTTGCTTGATTAACTCCTTGTTAATTACAAATGTTAATAAAAAGAAACTCTAAGCAAACTAATAGCTGTATTTTTATTCAAAATAATCTTAAATAAACACTTCCAGAGCCTTTTTCCATGTGTAAATAAAAAATGACAGACCACAAAATAGTTAACATGAAAAATTACTTCTTATAAACTGCATTCCACTCTTATTCTCCCTTCCTAAATATTTACAATATTAAATATTAAACGTAAAACTGGTTTATTTCATTCTTAATGCTTAATTACATTTAATACTTAATTACATTTATTCAATATATATAATTAAAAGTGTTAACTATGCTAATGTTGTACTGATTATTTCTCTCCAGGAACTCGTAGCTCCATTCGCCTTTGCGACAGCCTCCTTTGCAGTTGCACCCCTCCACGTCGCATTCCCCCAAGCCGCAATATATTTCCCTTGCCAGCTGCCCATCGCCACAAATGCAAATGGCACATAATTCCGGATTCTTGTAGTGCCTTACGCCTCCAACAGCTTCACAGGATTCCCCTTCGATCCTATAGATCACCTGCTGATGTATATTGCAGCAATCGGAGGTGGCCTTCCCTGCGAGGAGCAGGCAAAGAAGACCCAAGATCTGAAGAGAGCTAATTGAAGTGCTCTGCATGATCACAATTTTTCAGAGTTGAGTTAGAACTGATGGCTTCTTTGGGACGGAACGTGAATATATACAAATCAGTGGGCTTGGCGATAAGGTTTTATGTTCTATTAAAATATTATAGAAATCAATAATCAATGGGAATACAATTTAATCACCTAAGTTCTTGGAAGTTCATTAACAATTTCTAAGAAGAAACTATATATACTATTTTTGATAATTAATGACTAATTTCGAAAGACTCGTTTCTTAAGAATCAAATAATTTGTTTACAAAAATGTAATTACATTTCTAATCTATTTCAAAAGAATGTAATTCTATTTTAATCTCTATAAAGCCCTATTTCCATTCTTATATTAAAATATATTACTTATATTAAGAACTTTCAAATATATAACAAAGAAATTACTTTACAAAATATAATCTTTCTTAAAGGAAATAGTTTTGTAATTATATTTAATTTTCATAGATATAATGTTTATATATTTATTAATAATTGACCAAAAAGAAACCAAATTTCTGTACTTTTCTTAGCCAATTTAACAGACTTTAATGTTGGCCTAAAAGTTTAAATCGTTTTGGATTTTTGGGCACTCAAAGGAGAGTGGGGCTGGAAAAGTTTTCGTCTGATTCCCGTAGTTGTTGCCTAGTTCATTGCATGTTGCCGCTCTGTCTGGCATTTTAAGCACTTATGTATGTGGGTCTGTCTGCCTTTATTTATAGCTGCCCCTTCCCGGAATGTCTGTCCGTCCCTCCGTCCATCCGTCCGTCCGTGTCTCCTATCTAAGCTCACATGCAATGACGTCGCGTGTTGGAAAATGTGGAAAAATCAAGGGAGCGAGGAAGGTAGTTAGGTACGTACAGGATCCTGGAGGAGTGTTTGTTATGCAAAAACTTTTTTTGCTGCTCGCCTGACGTAAAAAACTAAGGTCACTGCACTCGCCTTTATTACCGCACAACCCCCTGCTGCCCCTCTGCCTCTTTGCTTGGAAAAATGCAGAAAGCGGCAAAAAAGCAGCGCTTTTAAAGCACAATAGGTGCCAAAAGGTTAAAAATTGCTGACTGCCCGGAGCAGGCCCGGAGTGCACTTGAATAAAGCCCCCGCCTGGCAGGGAAAAGTTTTAGAAAAATACTGAATTCTGTGCACAGGGAAAATAGTTTGGGGAAATTATATAAATTGAAAGCTTCGTGAAGTTTAATAAATATATAATTATAAACATTAAATTAATATATACATTTCTTATGTGATTTGCAGATTTTAAACACAGGAAAAAACTAAACTTTTCAATTGTTTTAAAATCCCTAATAAGTCTATTATTTCCCAACTTAAACTTTTTTTAATTTCCAACTCATTTTCTCCTTCAAGTTTACACTACAATTGAAATGTTATAATTTCTTGTGCTTTTTTCCCCGTGCACCTGATGTCCTTCGGTGTCCGTGCGCCTTGGCCAAGTGCCAGAAAAGGAGGCCGAAAATGACTGCCAAAAAGCGGAATTAAGATGCTGGCATGGATGCGGGATTGGGCAGGGCAGGGGCAGGGGCAGGGGCAGGGGCAGGACCAACAGAGAGATAGCTGCTGACAGTGTATGCTAAGTATTTGGAAATTTATGAGCGCTATTGGGCGAATGCCTGGCACATTCTGTCGTCGCTTGTGCAGGCGAAATTCGTGCATTGACAAACAAAGGAGGGGGCATGCTCAACCGAGGGAACTTGGAAGTGGAACTGCGAATGCAACTCAAATTCAAGTAAACTTGCAGCGATTTAAAGGAGCTACCTGCCAAGGACCTGACGGACTGACTGACTGACTGACTGGCGGTTTAATCAAGCTAGCCACATGCAAGCAAGCGGCGTCGAGCCACGATTCTGGTTCTGCGGGTTCGGATTCTGATCGCTACTCAGCTCCTCGTTGCCAGGCAAGCCATCTACAAGGCACTGCAATACCAAGACCATGAGGTAAACACAACACGAAGGCCAACGAGGCGGATACGTAATACAGTGGAGGCTGGCAAGGTAAAACACTTGAAGCATAATAAACTTTTAGAGATAAATCTAAGAGATTATTTATTAAAGAGATATTTTGTCTAAAAGATTAATAAACTTTTAAGCTTAAACTTCTCGAAAGAACCTGTAAATTTATTTAAATAAAATTGTAGTAATAATTTCCTTTTCAAAACTCAAGCAACTTGCTAGCCAGCCTTCACTGTATTCCGTTTCTTGATATGAGTATAAGCTTCCTGGTTGGGTGATTAATGACTATTCATGCGTCTAAGAGGCTTGCTGCACCTCGTCTACCTTTGGCTAAATAAGGGATATTGTGGACTCACCTGCTGCATGTTCCGCCACTGGCCGGTGGAATCGTATTCGATGTCATTGTGGGCCATGTCGTTGCCATACAGATTGAACTGATTCGCCTGGCTGGGATTGGCCTGATCCGAAGGCTGGGCGGGTGTTTCGGTGCCATAGAATATCATGTCCCATTGTGTGATTTGTGCTGCAAAATACAAAATACAAATAGTCAGCATAAAATACACAAAACTAAAGCAAAAATAAACTAAAAATACAATCGAAAATATCTATACGGACAAAAATCAACAACAACAGCAAGAACGCAAAATGTTATAAAATGTATGAAACGTATATATACTATATATTTGGCAGACTGCTGGACAAGCAAGTCAAGTGGAGGGCCAATAAATCTGCCATATGAGCGAGATGAAGTGCCGAAAGCTAATCGCAACTCGCACCAACATTGCCAAAAAAAAAAAAAAAATAAAGGATAAAAATGAAAAATTGTTGCTGCTGGCAACAGCAACTAAAAAAACCAAAAAAGCATTTTAAAGTTGCACTTTGATTGATGAAAGCAACAAGAAAGTGCCACTCGCCGGCTGTCAAACTTTCATTGATGGCTGCCAGCGAGCGGGGAAAAAATCATAAAACACCAAACGGGCGGCAAAAGGGTTCCTGAAATAAAGAGCACTTCAAGGGGATTCCCTCACAGGTATGACACTTAAATTAGACACAACAGCTTTAAATTTGTTAAATCAACAAAGTTTCTAAACATTTCAATTATTTTCCATATAATTTAATAACTAAACACACTCATGACTTCAAAAACTATACATTCAAATCATATCCTTTTATAAAAAACCCAAAATTAATTAGGAAATAAATCCAGATCAAAAATGTTGGCTACCACTTGGTCCATTGCCCTCCTTGCGCTGACCCCTTGGCTGCTCCTCGTAGTCGGGAGTGGCGGGTACTTCCTGCATTTCCAGCTCCACCTGGGCGGGTCCCATTACCCCGGCGGCGGCCATCAACAGTTGCTGCTTCTTCAGGATCTTCTGGTCGGGCAGGAAGCTACTTCCGCCCGCAGGCAGGATGGGTAAAAGGGGCACAGAGGGCATGGTTTGGGAGGGCGGCGGCACTGATGGAGACTTCTTTGTGTTACCCTGACGAGTATTGCCACCGGTGGTGGGTCTGAAGAGCTCCACCTCGAACTGCTTGCCCGGCTTGGCTTGCTTGGTCTTGCCCTTGGGTGAACTGTTCTCGTAGGGCTCCAGTTCCGGAAAGATGGCCTGGATCTTGTCGTAGCGCTCAAAGAGCATGGGTATCCGGGCATCCGACGAGGATGAGGATGAGGTGGTGCTCTCCTTCACTTGCTTGGCTGCCTTGACAGAGCCATTGGAGCCAGAGGATCCCGATATCTCGCCCACCACCTTGCGGCTCTTCTCGTCGTATGACTTCTCCCCGGAATTGGCCTTGGGTCTGGGTGTTTGCACTCCATTCCTGTCCTGCTTGTTGCCCTTGGGCTGCTGCTGCTGCTGCTGGGAGATGCGGTAGTACTTGTTCTTGCTGGTGGTATTCTGGACGGTGGTGCTCGGCGTGGTCTGCTCCTTGCGATTGCCACCCGATCCTCCGGACTTGCCCTTATTACCATTATTAGCCTTGTTTCCCTTGTTATTGTTCCTCTCCTTATTGTTATTGTTGGCCTTGCCATTGGCCTTGCCCAGGATGACCCCGTAGGTGGCCGAAATCTGCTGGTAACCCTGCTTGGGCGGAGCAGGATTCAGCAGAGGATTGTTGGTCACAAAACTGGACTTATTGGGAGGCGGCAGCTTGCCCAGCGGCAACTTGGCGCCGCCGGAAGGTGAGTTGCCAAAGTTATTGGGCGGAATGCGGGGATATTGCGGGGAATAGGCCTGATGGAGATTGCTAGTGGTGCTGCTGGTGTTGGCCGTGGTGGCCTCCGAGCCACTCGGCCGCGGCACCGATATCGGATCATTGGGATCGATGCTCTGAGTGGTGCCGTAAAAGATTAGCGACCATTCCCTGAGCAGAGCATGGCCTGGTGGATGACAATGCATGAGATTGGGTGTTAGGTGGGGATGCATAGATCGAAGGTGAGTTCCACAAAAGCGCAGCATGTAAAACAGTACAGGTTTAAAGCATCTCTTTCTGACGGCACTAGTTTGGAATTGTTTTAACTAAAAGTTGGTGTTTAACAGATACTTACCCATGTAGCGACCCTCGTTGTGGATCTCCAGCTGCCAGTTGCCGCGTGGGGATTCGCCCCAAGTGTGCACCGACATGAAGGGCCACTGGTTGAAGCCGGAACGGGAGTTGTCATGGATTCTGGTGAAGAAATAGGGAGGGGAATGTATTAAATCAAAGTCAGAGAAGTGGATTAAAGTAATATTACATTTTAAATATCTTCTAAAAATAATTACAAGTTGTTTATTGACTTTATTACTTCAATTAAATAAACTTCTTAAACAAAATATAGCCAGAAACTCCTTCAACCAACTAATCTTACTCCTGGTAAACTGAGAGCTAACCTGCAAGTATTTATAATACGAAGAAAGTTTGGTGTATCGTTTAATATTTAACTCTTCATTAATAACATGAAATTGTGATGCTTCTAATACATTTTTGTTGTGAAATATATTAACATTTCAATTCCCCATTGATTAATTTCAGTTTTTCTAATACAAAATTCATCAAATTTAATGCATTTTCAATTGAAATTTATACATTTTAAAGTTTTTAGAAAAATTTAGCTTAAATTGTTTTGGTTTTTCTTTTTCTTTATCAAAGTTAAACAAGTTTATATGATAATGTAGGAATGTATAGTTAACATTCAGTATCTCCTCTCACCTGGGAGTAAGAAGCGTGACACTGGTATTCGCCGGCGACCTCAAGTACAGCTGAATGTCTCCGCGTCTTTGCGATGTGAGGGTGATCTTGGCCTGGACATGCTCCAGATAATTGACCGACCGACAGTGGTTCACCGTCAGCTGCAGTGTGATATGAGTGCGGGGAGGAATGACCCTAAAAACAAATTAAACAAACAATTAAACAAAAATCAAACAAACACCAATAATCTCCTCCTACTTGTCCACATGTGGAGCATTGATCTCGCAACGCTGCTGCTCCGGCACCGTCTTCCAAGTGCGCGCCACTCGCACCATCTCGTAGGCGTCCATCAAACCGTAGCCGAAGGAGTGGCTCACCCGCCGGCCCACCCCGTTGCGCGACCAGCTGGGATCCTTAAGGTTCGCCGGCTTGGCGGTGCGCACCACAATGTGCTGCAGATCGCGCCAGGTGAGATTCTGGTTGGACTGCAGCACCAAAGCCGCAATGCCAGCGGCGAGCGGGGCCGACGCCGAGGTGCCCGTGTGGGAGACAGTGCACGAGTGATGCAAATCCGTAGTGACCACCTGCTTCTCGCCCGGCCCGCCGCTGCTATAGGTGGTGGCCAGCGTGGAGCTGCACTTCTCCGAGTACCAGGGCACATGGCCCTCCTCGGTGGCGCTGGAGATGGACAGTGTCCAGATGGAGTTCGTGTAGCCGTCGCAATTGCAGTTGTCCTGCTCCCGTCCGCCGTTTCCAGAGGCCCAGATGAAGATGCTACCCTTGCCGCCGCGTCCCTTGGTCGTGCCCTCGATAAAGGCTCTCGAGGCCAGTTCTCCGGGTCCGTCCACGGTCTTGCCATCGTCATCGGGTCCCCATGAAGCGCTGTATATGTCGATGTGCTGAGGATTTAGTGACAAGGATCGTGCTTCCACGGCATCTGTGACATCGCCATCCAGCATACGCACTCCACCGACGCTGGCTCCATAGGCAATGCCCACCGCACAGAAGGAATTGTTGGCAGTGGCCGCCACCTCGCCGGCACAGCGAGTGCCATGGCGATTCGAGTCTGTCATGTCGTAGTGCGGCATGGGATCATCATCGTGGCTATTTACATCGTAAGAGGCCTTGCGATCCTGTTTGGAAATGGGGAATATAATGGGTTATCTTTTAAAATAAAATATTTATCCAAGACTTACGTAATTCTGTTCAATATCCGGATGATCAGACTCGAGGCCATCGTCCAGAATCGTCACTACCACACCCTTGCCGGTAATGCCCTGCTTCCAGGCGGGTATCACATTCATGTCCAGGCCACCACCGCGGTTCTAGTGAAAGATTTTAAATTAAATATATGAAAAATAAGTAATAAATTAGTTTTATGTTTAAATATTTACCAAATACCACATTTGCGGCCACTTGGCATCGTCAAAGGGCATGGCATCTACTTGTGACATGGCCCGCGATGAAGTCCTCGAGGGTCGCATACGGATAAAGTCACGCTTGGAGCGCGACTTGGCTCGCTGCTGCTTCGCCCAGTGGACGCGATCGTCGTCATCGAGTCGCGTCTGGTGATGCGTGGCGGGGGAGAGCGACCGCTTCGAGACCTTGTGATGTGCGAAGTGGTAGTGATCGTCGAAGATCTGCAAAAAGAAAAAGGAAAACAAATATTAATATTAAATTACTTAAAAAAAAATATTCTAAACAAAGTAGTCTTTGGATTCAACGTTGTAGGAAACACAATAATAGATTCTGGTTAAAGTTTCGAAAGCATAAAATAATATAGAACTTATAGAGCCATGCCTGGCGGAACGGGAGGCATTCGCAAGCTGGCGGAGCAGCTCTTCACTCCCAACGAAATTCGCCGCTTTCAGGCCTACAAAAGTCGTTTTAGCCAAAAGTATCTAAGTATGGAGGGCTTGAAGTCAAACTTTAAGAAACCGGATTTGGGAAAACTATTGAATTATCGCGTTTTTTCGACCCAACAAGAAGGTAAGACATGGGTGAGGGATTTCAGATCCCGCATTTAATTTTCCATTTCCCCCAGAATGCCACGGAGAACCCAAAGCCGAGTCCAAATGTGATCCCAGTTGGGATGAACTATTTCCCAGGGGGCCGCCCTATGAGCCCCGAAACACCCACTACTGGTATCCAGATCCGGAGCATCTAAAGCAGTACGAGAACATTGTGATGCATCCCACCGGCGACCAGTGGAAGCAGCGACCAAAGATGACGGGAAAACAGATTCCGCCGGTGGATCGTAGCTTTCGCACCAAGTTCATTAACTTTGGGCCCGCCCATCCGGCAGCCCACGGAGTACTCCGCATGATCCTGCAGCTGGACAACGAAACGGTGCTCACCGCCGATCCGCACATTGGTTTGCTGCATCGCGGCACCGAGAAATTGATTGAGTACAAAACCTATATCCAAGCTCTGCCCTACTTTGATCGCTTGGACTACGTCTCGTGCATGGCCAATGAGTTGGCCTATTCCCTGGCCGTGGAGAAGCTGCTGAATGTGGAGATTCCGCGGCGGGCCAAGTACATACGCACCATGTTCTCGGAGATAATGCGGCTGACCAATCACACCATGGCCATAGCCTCCTCCGTTTTGGATTGCGGAGCCATTACGCCGCTTTTCTGGCTCTTTGAGGAACGTGAAAAGTTGTACGAGTTCTCGGAGAGAGCCTCGGGGGCGCGGCTGCATGCCGCCTACATACGGCCGGGGGGCGTGGCCTCGGATATTCCGCTGGGATTCTGCGATGATTTGCATCAGTATTGCCAGCAACTCGGCGATCGCCTCGACGAGGTAGAGGATGTGGTGACCGACAATCGCATTTGGCGCATGCGTAACATTGGCATTGGGGCCATCTCTGCCCACGATGCCCTTAACTGCGGATGCACTGGACCCGTTCTGAGGGCCTGCGGCGTCAAGTGGGATCTACGGAAGCAGCAGCCCTACGATGCCTATGGAGAAATGGAATTCGATGTGGTTGTGGGCGCCAATGGCGACTGCTACGATCGCTATTTGGTGAGGATGCGCGAAATGCGTGAGTCCATCCGCATCATCGAGCAGTGCATTCAGTGCATGCCACCGGGCGAGATCAAGCTGGACGACATGAAGATCTCTCCGCCGCAGCGGAGTGTCATGAAGACAGGCATGGAGGAGCTGATTCATCATTTCAAGCACTTTTCGCAGGGCATTCATGTGCCGCCGGGACAAACTTACACAGCTGTGGAGTCACCCAAGGGAGAATTTGGTGTGTATCTCGTCTCTGATGGCTCAACGCGTCCATATCGCTGCAAGATACGTCCAGCATCCTATGCTCACTTGGCTCTCATGGCCAAGATTGCGCCCGCCCACATGCTGGCCGATGTGGTGGCCATAGTTGGGTCCTTGGATATTGTCTTTGGTGAGATTGATCGTTGATTTGTAATAATTAATGGAATTTATAGGCACTTCAATGGGTTGGACATTAAAGAAAGAAACTTAAACAAGGGAATGTTGTTTCATTTAAGAATTTATTTCAGGAAAAGTTGTTATATACATTTTGAGAGTTGTTTTAAAGAGTCAAACTGTTGAAGAAACTCTTAAACTTTCTCTTAACTATTTTCTAAATTATATCGAGGGTAAAAACATTGCACACAAACCCTTTTGCATTCTTCTTAAACCCTTCAGTGAGTGTAATTAAAATGGGAATTTATTATTTTTGAATTTTATGCGAAATTGTTCTGATTTACTGACGCATAACATAAGCCGGCTCCATATTCTCTATTCTCCATTCTATTATCTGTCCAGGCGAGAGTGGGTTTATGCCACAGCTGCAGTAGAGATTCTGCCTGGTGTCCGATTTTATTGTTAATTGAATTTCATTGTGCGAAATTCTTTAGCAAATTGCAATTCAGTTAGAACGCGCACAAATGCCGGCTTCAGGTCGAACTATTTTGCAATTACAATTGCCATTAGTTGGACAGGCAGGCTAAAGCTATGGCAACTATTGGTCCATGAAGTTATGCCGCATTGTTGTGGCCTGCCAGAGGATTTCCTAGGTATTCCGAAGGGTGAATATGATGCATTCCTTGCGAGTGCAGCGGGCCAGATAGTGACAGGTAAAGGGATGCCTGGTTATCTCCTGTATGTGCCTTCGTGTGCATTTGGCCAGCAAACTTGCTGCTGCTGCTTGGCTGGTGCTTAATTGTAAATGTAATTTCGCCTTCGTGGTCCCCAAAACAGGCGTCATTAAGGGCCATGACAACACCAGAGGCAGTGTCGCCAGGTACCTCAGGTAAACGCATGAAAGTATGCAACACAATTTATTTATGCCCACAGCAGGATGTTGCCGTCGATTTGGCAACAGCGGAAGAGGCTTTCCCCTTGCAAACTGGCTGTGTTTTCTGGTTCTATTACTTTGGCAACGTGTTCTGGTTTTTATTTTCCTCTTAAAATGATTTTAAAATATTTAAAAATGTATCTAAAAACTGTGTAATATAATTCACGTTGCACCTTTATGAGTTGCACTTTTGTAAACAATTTTAGTTTAGTTTAAATTAAAATATTTGCATAAATATTACCAAACGAGGAAAGGGATGAACCAAAAATGAAATCTCCAATTTGTATTTAAAATCTCCAAAATCCTAAAAAGGTGAAAATGAGAGCGTCCCTTGAATGTCTTTTTCGGTTCATGTGTTTGTCATGAAATTCGAGCCGTTGACTGGCACAGGATGATAGTAGTAGAGGCATATGTGCAAACGCATCCACATCCCACTTTCCGCTTGCCACTTGCCACTTGCCACATCCTCCGCTTGGATCCTGTCACGGCTGGGCGACTACTAAAATTTTAATTGCTGCTACTCTCTGCGTACGTGTCGTCGCCCGGCGCTCAAAGCTCGTTTAGTTTTTATGCCCGTCGAGTGGTGTCCTCCCCACCCACTTCTGGCGCCCACTATCAAGTTTATTAATTTATGCAGCACACACACAGATTTGTTTACTTGCCGCCGCCTGGCTCTTATGCATATGCAATTTTGTCCAACATTTTAATTGAGTTGGGTGGCCAAGTTAAGTTAATACCTCGCACACACACACACACCCCGGTTGTGACTTTATTTTTGCACAAAAAAAGATGAGCTTAGGTTTAATTGTTTTGTTGCGGTTTCAATTAAAATTGACTCGTGTGCAACTCAAACTGGCCCCGTCCCAATCAAGCTTAAGTGCTAAATGGCAGCGGATGTCCTGCGGCCAGGATATTAACTTTTACAAGCCATTTGCCAAGGCCCAGAGCACACATCAAGTTAAATAACATGTGGCAAAGGCACAGGAGAGATATAAGGATAAATGGGTTTAATGAAAAGGAAGGAAGCGTTTGCCTTTGGTGGAAATATGAATTTTTTTTAGACTTGAAAATAAATTGTATTTAATAATAATAATATTTAAATATTTATAGTATTATTTAAACTTAGTAGAGTATTCCTTAAGCCGAATTATTTACCAAATCTCTTGGTTTTACCACCTCCTTTTTAGCCAGCTTACCGCAAGCAGCTAATTTTCTAGTGCATTCGTCGAGAACAACAAAAAGGAAAGCTGAAAAAAAGTCAATAAAACCATGGCAGCAGTTGGGAAATGTTAAGCTGTGAATAATGCCCTCTCCATGGCAGCTTTTAAAATTGTCAACAATTTAATTAATCAACTTGGGGTGCAGCCCAACGAAGGAAGGCGTCTGATAAATGGCTCAAAGGAGGGCAGGCGTCAATGCGGGGAGTTTAGGAGGGGCCAGAACCCTCCACTTGAATGCGGTTTAAAACATGCACATAAAACATTAATAAATAAAATGTTTTATATAATATTTAAGGCTTTAACAGTAGCAGCCCTCAAGCACTCAATGTGCTCAATTGCCAATGAAAGTGGTTAATTTTTTAATGTCCCTTGGGCGCCGGAAACGAGAGCAGGAACAGGACCACCGCCAGGTGACAGCTAGACAGGAAGCAGGCCTGTATAAATATGTGCGCCATTTCATTAGCTGCTAATTAATTTAGCCCGCATCCATGCACTCCACAATCCACACCTCGCGGAGGAGCAAAAGGAAATGCAGTTTGGATTTTCAATTAAGTGGGCGGAAGTGAGGGAAGGTTGGAAGGATTCCCCCCTCCCCCCGGTTGTACGCTGGCAAAATATTACAGAGTGTTAAGAGCGATGACAGGTGCAGGAGCCCCGAAGCACCTGGGCGGTGTTCGTAGGTAAAAACTGCGAGAGCTGTGAGCTGTCACACAGCGAGGGAGCTGTGAAAGATGTCAACGGCAGAGCAAAGGTAACACTGCTCCTGCTGCTGCTGCTGCTGCGAGGATTCCCACATCCAAAAAGGTTAAACATAATTCACAGAAAAATATATGCGAATATGCGGAATTTAAGATTTAATCCCATGCATTCTCATACATGTACAATGGATGCTTCCCACTTGATCCCCCTGCCTCAGTGTTTATGCGTTTAACCCACTTTTGAGCTCATGGGAAATGAAAGCATATATTTAATAAATATGTATTTATGCAGCTGGAAATAATAGTTATTTCTATAAAGAAATAATCTTTAATTTGTGTTTAAATAGTGCATTAAGCAAAGCCGAAAAAAACCTTATAAAAACCTATTTTTTAAAGGTGGAAATACTCTTTTTTTAGACCCAAGTTTTCAATTTTAATATTTCCCATACATGGTTAATGCAAAAAAATTAAACAAAACCATAGAATGGGTTAAAATCCTTGCTTGTTCGGCTTCCAAGTGACTTCCCGTTGATCCCCACATCTCCATGTTGGGTTTGTGTGGCAGAAAACACTCTCCACTGGCTTCTCCCATAGCCATGTCGAGGCAGTTGTTGGTCCAATAATGTTTATTATTTGCATATGTACATGTACGTCGCCTTTTGTTTCCCTCGTCAGCACAACGATGCCGTAAAAAACAACAAAGCTGTGCTCCCTGCTGTAAGTTTTCCTGGTGGCCCGGCTTTTGCTTCAAATATTTATAGAAAATGGCGACAATTTGCGCCAAACAATTGCAGTTCAGACCAAAGTTAAGCTACCTTTTGGCCCCACGCACTTTGCATTGCATATTTATGGTTTTTTATGTTTGCCTTGAAAGGCAGAACACCAACAACGTAGAAGTGGAATAACATTTTATCCATGGGTCAAACTTCATCATGATCCTTCCTCCTGCTAGTGGTGCATTAGGCTTGAAATGGGGGCTAGTGGCCCCGGGATACATTTATGGGTGGATAAACAGAGAACTGTGAAAACACTCCCTAGCACCCACGCACACATACCGCACACCTCACACCCCACAAGGTGTGGCCAAGAAAAATCTACCCCCTAGTCGAAAAATCTCTTCTTGGCAGCCAAAAAAATATATAATTGTTTCCATGGGAGAGATTTTGTCCATCACCGGGTTTCCCTCGGCATTTTCTCTTAATTTTTCTCGCACTCCCAATCAGGTGAGCCAACCCTTGGCTGGCTGAAACTGTCCCCTGTGGGTAGCTTTTGGGCAAATGTTAGACGCAAAGCCCAAAGGCCGAGGGTAGAAACATTCCGAAAATTTAATAAGACAGCAGATCAGTTGTTGTAAATTTTTCGCCAGCAATATCCCGGTTTTTTTATGGCAATTGGGGGAGCAATAGATATCTTTTTGCAAATCTGTATCTTATGGGGGTTGATACGGAGAGCACTTACCCTTTGCCAGACCTTCGACCAAAGCCTCAAACTACAAATGTCTTAATGGAGATGGCAAGATATTTGATGGGAAATGATGAGACAGTTTCGGGTTTCAGCAGGCGGTTTACAGGGGAAGAAATTAGGGAGAAGATATTTTATTTGCCAAATATCAAAGGGAATATTAAATGAATAGGAATGCATTATGATTTCTTTAATGGTTTCTTGTCAACTTTTTTTACTATTTAAATCTTGAACTCTTATTATTCTCAAGTATAAATTGTTAACAAATTGTTTTCTCTGTTTCAGAGCCACTGCATATAAAATACAATTTAAGTTTTATTTTATTGATTTACTGCTCTCGTGATTAACGATTCAGTTGCATGCGGAAAATGTCTTAAATGAATGCGGCAATATAATTGTATGCAGTTCCATAGGTATGTCCGTAGCACACCCCACTTCACTCCACATTTTATTGTTTAAAATTAATTGAAAAAGGAAATAATTTCGATATTAAATTATGCGGCAAAGCGTAGCTGTGAAATATTAATGACACTGACAGCACCAGCAGCAGCAGCAGCAGGATGCATCCATTTGGCGACAAATGTGTTTTGTTTTAATTGATGCCACACACTCAATGGCCTCCGATCGGTTGGAATCATTTAACTATTTAACCGGGAAGCCATTCGATTATTTACTATAAATATTTTTTACAATGTGCATTCATATTCCAAATGAATTGACAATTTCTGTCGAATTACAATTCATGGGTAAAACACGATCAAAAGGTGACTTCAATCGGTCAGGCGTGTCCTTAAATCTGACTGCCTGAGCCGAGTTCTCTAGGACCTTCTGGAGTGATGGCCACCGAGTGGCCACTTGTCTCGAAAAGTTGTTGAACGAAACCCAAGAGCTGGCTCAGCTGGCAGTCGAGTAAACAAACGACATCCGAATCCCACTGCTCCTCTTTTATTTTTTTGTACTTTCGTCTGTAATATATGGCAGTGTGGAATTTGACGAATCACTTTCAGGACCGCTGCACTGATTCCAAAAAAAAAGGAAGCAAAAAATAAAGAGTTTCGGCCTTAAAGCGGATTCTTTATTTGACCCATGACCGAGGCCAAATAAAGGACCTTCCATTTGCATTGCGGAAAGGCAAGCGACGTGAGGCCGCTGTTTAATAAAAAAAAAAAAAAAAGGAAACTGTGGGGGGGGAGTCGCCTTGGTCATTCGCAGTCTTGGGTAAACCTGCATGTCCTTTGGCAAACAGCCGAGGCACAGCAAACGAAATTTATTGGCTTTCGTGGGGCGGGCAAAAGGATGCCAAAGTCGGGTCCTTTCAACCTTTTTCTGTGCGAAAATTAACCAAAAAAGAGTAGTAATTGCAATGTGAAAATAAGAAAGGATAATCTCAAGATAACATCTTTTTATTAAAATCATAAATAAATTAAGAAATTTTACATAAATAAATAATTCAATGAAATATATTTGATTTACTTTACAGCTTTCTAAGTAAACGATATCTTTTCGCTTTCTTAGGCTTCTAAATTTCCAAAAGGATCCTTTAACCAGACAACCATCACTAGAATTATTGAATCCTTAATCCTTGAACATCACTTTGAAATTGTATTACATTTCCCAAGAATTTCCCGAATTCAGGGGCTTCCTTTATTTTCTGGGGACTCAGCAGAGCCTCATTAACCGCACTCGAATCGCATTCACAGCTTCGTGGGGAATATCTGCTGGAGCTACTCCACTCCACACAGCCCCACTGACTGACTCACTGACTGACTGAATGAGATCCAAATGCAATCGAGGAATTTCCAAATATTTTTGCATTTCAAGTACCGGCATCAGCAGTTGCACTCGCATGCAGATGAGCCCCCCGGCCAGAGGGTTGAGTTTAAGGGATTAAGAGGGTGGACGAGTGCGGGTGGAAAATGAGTGGGAATTGTGTGCTTGCAGGATGCATTGGCCTTTGTTGGAAAATTGATTGCACTTGTTGTTGTCTTCTCGGAACTCCGCCAGTCGGCCATCGACTGATGTTGATGATGGCCCCCCCCCCCCATTTGCTTGAGTAATGATGCCACTTGCTACCGAATACCGATTTGGAGTAGGAGTTGCAGCCTCGTTGCAACCCAAATCGATTTCAGTGCAGCCCGCATCTGAATTTCCACATCTTTACTATGAAGCCGCCTTTTTACTTTTTTTTGTAAATGAAAATGCGAAATTTGTTTGCCGCCAGTCGTCCATCGTCGTCGATTCTTTTGTCTCTTTGGGAAATCAAATTGATTCGTTAGGTTGGCAATCTGTCGCTTGTTAGGCCAAATTGATTGAAATTAGGTTTAGATCCCTAAAACCCTACTCTCTCTGTTCTGGGATTTGGTAGCCTGGTAATTGCTTTCGGTAGCCCTTGCCCCTGCCCTCTGCCCCTCTCTCTGCCCCTCTGCAGTTTGTTCTCATTAGGTGCGCTCTGGCTCAAAGGAATGCAATGAATACCCTCTAACTGCTGCTGCTGCTGCTGCAGAAAACGGAAACGGAAACGGATACGTAGGATCCATGCAATATGCGAAAAATATTCGAGAAATTCTGCATACTTTGGTAGCATGCGGGGAGGGTTGCCTAAGGGCGGCTCTTCTGGGGAATCAGGGCTATTATTGCACCTCGAAGTCAGAAATTCCGTATGGGTGACTGGCTGGCATTCAAGTGTGCAAATGAAAGCAAATGGGAATCGAAGAGTGTTGGATAAATAACTTGGATGCCAGTAGATCAAATATGTCAAATAATTTTCAAGAGGAAAATGTATTGGTTCTAAAGGCTTTTAAAAATTCTTGAGGGGTTTAAATTTAAGTTAAATTGATGTATTTAACAATTAAGTATAGCCTCTAGGTGTTGCCTATCTGCTTAAGGACATATATGTATATATAATTTATACACCTTATTTTCAGCTCTCTCTCTTCCTCTGGCTTGAACTATTTTCGTAGCCATCGAAGGGGCCGTGACACAAATTGACTTCGACATCAGGAAAAACAACATCAGGTGCGCCAGATGCGAAGGAGAAGTCAGAGGTGGTAAGGGTGGAATATATATACATTACCCACACACACCTCCAGCTATATATATATATATAGCACAGCAGCAATAACAATAATCATAAATACAGACTGCGAAGGGTTGCAGGCGGCACGTGTCAATGCAGGTCAGAGGTTCCCCCCACAAATATCTGGAATAACGCATGTTCAAGTCTGAGTTCACCACTCGACTCCCCACTTTAGGCACTGAGTGGGCTCTGTTTTTGCTCTGATGTTAACCCATGGGAATTCCATTTCAGTTCCTGCAATCGCTAATGGGGTTTCAAGTAGACGACGACAAGTTGGACTCTTAAAAGAGCCAAAACATTTTGTTTTTAGCTCAAAGGAAGCTCAAAAAAGAAAGGCTCTCCTCAAGAGTTTAATTAATTTCTTAAAACGAAAGTTTTTAGCCTACTTTCTACTCATACACGGTAGCTCTTCTCTATAAAAAACTTCTTAATAACTATAATAATTTTAATTTTTTCCTTTCGCTTTCGAAAAAAATAAAATCAATTCACACTTCACCGAACTTTAGCAGTTTTTTAATTCTTTTTGCAGTTTGCCAGCAATTTTAAAACGCTTAAGAACGTAAAAAACAAAGCTCAAGGAGAAAATTTGCACAAAGTCTTTGGCAAGTTTGTGCTCTTATTTTCTTTTTGCAACTTGTTTCAGTTCGAGGCAAGAGCTCGTCAGAAGTTAAATTACTTTAAACTTATGCATGGCAAAAGAATGTAATTGTTAGTGAGCGAAAAAAGCTAAAAAACTTTTCCAACAAAGGAACAATTAATGATGCAGGAAAATGAGAAACGGAGGTAAGGGAAAAATTGCCAGAGAATATGTTGCAGTTTAAGACTTTTGCATTCTGGCATCCGATATTGCTTGCAAGGTGTTATTTTGTATCCCAAAAATCATTTCCTTGATTGATCCGGCAGGCAGATTCAATTACCAAAGTCGAGATTGGAAAAAGTTGGCTGGCAGAAGAAAGAAGTCGCAAGTAATTCTGCAACAAATTTCATCGATTGCAATCGCTGCTGCCATTTGTTTCCCTTGGTTTTCTATGGCATATTGCAAATCATGGAACATAAAATGAAACCATCAAAGTGCAAATGCGAAACAAATTGCAAATTGCCAGCTGGGATGCTGGGTGGCTGGAATGCTGGCTTCCTGGGAGATGAAAGAGCTGAAATTATTATTGAAATGCATTAATCAAAATTTGCTGAGGTGCTTTGCTTTGGTCTTTGTTTCCAATTTCATATTTCGGGGTAGTTTCAGCAACAGCAACTTTTCCAATAATGCAGGAAAATATATAGAAATTATTTTTGCCTTTTTCCATTGAGGGTGAGGATATCAATTTGTTTGGCAGGGGAGGGCTCACCCTCTCTAATGGCGAAATGCGAGCTGAAAATGTTTGGCTTTCTCTTGTCTAAAAAAAAAAAAATATAGGAAAAACCCTCGGGGAACCATAATTTAGTCTATGTGCCAGGCTTTCAAAGGGAATATGAGAAGGTGAGTGCGGCAACTGAATTTATAGGTAAACAAAGCTGACGGTCTTTCCAAAACCATTATTTTTTACACACTAATTAAAATTGCTGCAAACAAAGGACACCACACCGCCCACACAGTTTTAATCTAGAGTCCTTTAAAAACAGGGGTAGAGACATCATCAGATATCGAAGGAACAAAAGGTGCGTTTGGATTTATGCAGCCAAAAAATACATAAAGTCCATGACACAAAATGCTGTTCAAAAGCGATAAGAGTTAACGCTGGAAATGCACAAGTTAATCACACTGAAATAAAGCAGGATAAGGTCCTTGAAATATGTAAAATATATTAAAATATTGCACTTAACCAGGGCTTAGAATTTAGTAGCAATTTAAGATATACTTTTGGTGAAAGTTTCATTAAAGAAAGCTTTTCTGTGAAGCAAATTAAGAAGACTGGATTAATTTTCTATAATTTCAGCAACTAAATTTTGTTTATTATATATTAAAATATATTTCAATTTTTAAACAACTTTCTTTCAGTGCTAATTCAATAATCTGATAACCCAGCACTTTTACCTATTTATCCATTCAATCGTCTAGCCAGAAAATCTGCTGCTTTCCCCAAAAATAAAATAATAATATATTCAAAATGTCGGAAATTAGGTTTAAAAGCACGTAGATTCCGCCGCCAAGGGCTGAGTGAGAATGTGAGAATGATGAGCAAAGTTTTCCCAGTATCAAGCCGGAAATTTATGTTTCAATAAACAAACACAAGCCCAGGCAGCGCGAGTGAAGAAACTTGAGGATCCAGAAGGAAAAGCAAAGCCCCGCGTAAATATGTTTGAGGGGGGAATTTAATGAAGCAAAAATCGAGAAAAGCTGCCACACAAGCACTTAAAACATTGTCAACACCCACACAACGGGGTTTTTCGCGGTTTTCCCCCAACCTTTTGGGGATTTCCCAATGCTGCAGCTCTAGTTTGGAAACTAAAACTCAACTTAAGCAGAAGGTGAAAAAGTGGGACAGACAGTTGCAGGGGCCACCCATCAAGTCAAGTGCCAAGCCAAAAAAAAAAGCCTGGGAAAATGTGGGCTGTAAGACTTTTCCGCCATTTGCAACAACAATTTGTTGCATAGTTTGAGGCGACGCTCGTTGGCAGTCTAAACAATCAGTGAAAGTTGTGCGTGTGTTGGCTGGGAAATGGGGAAAAAGCCGGCTCTCCCTTTGGTTTTCCCCGCTTCAAATTCATTGCACTTCACTCCACTCAACTCGACTCGACTCGATTCCATCAGTTGCCACAAAAACTGGCGAATAAAACGCTCCACAAAGGCAGCTGTGACATGTGCGTGTGTGTGTGTTAACAAGGATTTCAATTTGCAGAATGGCAGTTAATAGCCTGAAGACGCGACACTTGAAAACTTCCAATTTCAAGTGTTTGGCAAATAGGGCGGCAAGAGTTAAGCTCAATTGGCTCAAAGTCATCGAAGGACCTAATTGAGACACATTTAAGATTAAGGCATTAGTTAACTGGCAGATAAACTATGTTTATACCCTTGCAGGGTATATTAGTTTCAGTCAAAAGTTTGCAACGCAGTGAAGGAGGCTGTCATAAACCCACATTACTTTGTTGTTTTTCAAAATACATTTATAATCCAAATTAAATTATATATTTAAATTGTGTGAGTATACGATTTTAGAACAATGTTGTTGAAAATGTATCAAAGTTTAATATATATTAATTTTTTTTTTAATAACTTCTGTAATTTTTTTATGCTACCCTTTAAGTTATTTCCAGCATAATTTAAAAGCTGAAATTATCGCCCACTTGCCACATAAAACGTGGCAAGTTCATTCGCAATTGTCAGTCACTCAGATGGATAAACGCGTTTTGTTGGCCCGCCAGGCACATTTGGGGGCCTTCCACTGGCACTTCTCTAACCTGGCTCAAAACACCGGGGCAGCTCTTCGGTGTGAAATACGTGCGTTGTTTAATTCAAAACCGAAAAGTTCCATCCGCGAGCATCGCTGACAAGTATGCGAAGAAAATGCAATGCGCTATTTTATGGGGCACACACAGACACACACACACACCACGCACACCAGCAAGTACCGTTGCATGTGCAAATTGTGTGTTGCATATTTTGTGGCGCTTGAAAACATTTTTTTATGGCAATTTGCCAGGCGAACGAAGCTTGAGAAAACACAACAGAACAGAAACACACAACCTCGCATGCTCACACACAAAAACGCATTGTTGCGGTAAAACAAGGCAGATAAAGTGCACTGGGAAAAATATTTATAGTCGCAAGTTTAGCTTGAATTTCATACACAGAAATATTTAAAGTTTAAAGAGCTAAATTGGAAATTAGAATGTAACAAATGTTGAATTTCTTTAAATAGAAATTTATAATTTTATTTGCTTTATAATTTTTATGATTGCTTAGTGTTCATAGCCTTAATTAATTAAAATTTTTCTCTCAGTGCTTAGCGAAAAAGAGGAAGGACACAACAATCTAATACCTGGCCAAAGCTTGCCTCTCTCCTTCTGCTTTTGCCTTGAACGCATTTTTCACACATGTTAAGTGCATCTACTGCCCCCTCCCCTTTAGAATTTTCTTTTCATTTTCCTTGGCACACCCTCCCCCTGCTGTTGTTCAATAAATAGCCGGCAACATGGTGTCCAGTCCTCCTCTCGTCTCATTTCCGGCTCTCTCCTCCTGTGCCGTTTCCTTTTTGTCTGTCATAAAAATGTCCGAAAATGTTGCACACATTTTCGGGGGGGCTCTTCGGTGTGTTGTGCCCCAAGTGTTTGCCACAGTTTCATGCGCTTTTTACGACACTTCATAGATCTGAGCCACCCAACAGCAGCAGCAGCAGCAGCCACCCAACTTTTGCCTTTTGAAAGGCATAATTTGACAGCAAATTGTTCAGTTTATAGCCAGGCACTAAATATTCTTTCAACTTTCTGCCGAGAGCCGAAGTGGGTGCCATGCAAAATATGTATATATTCGGCATACAATGTGCCGCACATACAGCTCGTCAAAAAAACTTCACTTCACTTTTTTATTCCTTCCTTTTTTTTGGTCTAGCAAACTTGGCTCGAAATAATGCAACAAAGTTGCGCCAGGATTAGGAGAAGATGGCATACACCGAATGTAATGAGTTTTAGCTTTTTCGTAGACCGTTATCAGAGGAGCAACAAGCAGCATAAAAAAGTCTTAATTCACACGAAAATTTCACTGGACCTAAGCGGATTTGTTGGCCAACTCCAGGCTCCATAAAGTTATTAGATTTTTCTACTTAGCAATTAGTTTCTGGTATGTGGTTTGGTTGGGATAATTGCGGTTAAGCGACAGAGACAAGTTGAGGTTTTGGAAATAATTTAAATTATTTTAAAGAATTTAAGAATTTTCAAATTTTCATAAACTTATTATATTTCCTACTAAAGTATAAAAATAAATATATTTCCCTTCTCAATTTCCCACCCACACACATTTCCAATTAGACAATTTTCAAGAACTAAATTCAGAATTCCCTGTGGAGTATTAAGTTTTCCCCTAGACAAAAGGGAAATCTGGCACCACCTATCTCTAATTCCACTTAAGACCATCGTGCGCCTGAATATGAAACTCATATTCCTATGTAGTTCCGGCACAAAAATCTGCAAATTGCAGTGGCCTCCACACCAGCAGCATCCTCTCATCCCTCGCCCCAGTTTTGTGTAGCAACTCAAAAGCCCAAAAGGACTTTCAGGTAATTTGAACTAACACAACACAGCAGGACTAGGGGGTGCGGGGTCCGTGTCTGGGGACAGGGGGTGAACTTTATCCCCCTCCTGCCCTCCCCTCTTCACTGCCCTCTGCTGAGTGGGTCAGAGCGACCCGACCCGTCATATTCCATTTGGTTAACCAAAAGTTACGTGCTTCGGTTTTTCTTTTGTTTTGTTGGCTTTTCTTTTTTTTTTGGTTTTTTCTCACTTGAATTTTTTTCCCCTCTTTGCCCTTTCACCTTTTTTGTGCTGGCTTTTGGCCCTGAAAGCATTTTCGACCCGTCGCGACGCCTGACGCTATGCAACGCATTATTTGCTTTGGATTAGTGCTCGTCCTTGCTGATCTCTCTCTCGCTCCTTAATGCTCGCCGCCACTCTGGCGTGTCATATAAATTAGCAACAATGAAGAAATTGCAAAATTTACGAGTCCCTCGGGTGGGTTAGTGGAGAGTGGGAGGAGTGGTTAGTGTGGGGTGTGGGGTGTGGTTCGTGTTAGGGCCAGACAAAGTATTTTTTGTTTCCTTCCGCTGCTCATTGAATGTATTTTTAAAAATGTCTGCTGGGCATTAATAAAACCAAAACAAGAAAAAAAAACAGTGCGAAGGATAAAGAACTATAGGATGGGACAGGATGTGCACTGCGCAAAATTGGATAATTGAAAGGGGAAGTTAAAAAGAACAATTTATTTTTGGTATTAAGAATAAGAGAATAAGAGTATCTTGACTCTAGTCATTTTTATAAAAATTCATGTAATGCTCAGGAAACAGATTCATATGTAACTCTACAATCCTTATCAAAAAACTCTATTTTTTTCTTTAAGTGCACACCCATATTGGAGTGCGTGTTTGGCCTGTGGCCTTTGCTCGTTATTGCCCGTTAAGGTTCACCGAATTGAGCCGCCGACAGAGCCGGAATGCGAAAGCGCCAGAATGTCTGCGAATTTTCCACTCCTCCTCGAACTGTATATTAATTGAAAGTCGCTTTTCAACAGCGGTTTTAACAGTGCTCGACCTACGACCTCCGACCGAGGACATTCTCCCTGCAAGCCCTTGTCTCGTTCTCTCATCCGGCCATTTTCTGTATATTTTTTTATCGGCCGCGTATTTTTCGGGGGTGCTGGTGGATTTTATGATGCATTCGATGAAAGGTAAACATATCAGGGGGATTGTGTGGCTAGCTATGGTTGGTATTATACATTGTTTCAAAAAAAAGAGGGAATAAGAGGAATACAAGCTGGGCAGGGAATGTTGAATTAATCTGAAATTTTCCCTTCAGTTGGGGGAACAGCTTTAGGAAAACACTTTCATAGGCAAGAAAAATATTTGAAAAAATATATAAATTAAATGTTTTTAATTGAATTGATTGTGGGTTTAGGTTTTCCCTTAAAAACAATAAAATATCCTCAGGAAAAGGTTTGATTTTTAGCTTCTAAAGTTCAGAATATTAATAAAAAATACAATCAAAAAGGGGCAATATGCTGATCTTTGTTTCCGTTTCCTTTTCTCTTTCAATTTGCTTATTATTTCGTTTAATTAAAAACCTCAAGCAGCGCCTCTCATTTGCCTCATTACAAAAGTCTGTTGCTCGTAAAATCCTTAATTAAGAAGAAAACTTTTTGCGTACAGCGAAAATTCCGGCATAACATTACTTGTTGCGAAACTTCACCTGAAACTTAATTAAGTAACTTACGAATATGCCTAGTTAACTGTTACAACTGTCCAACATTTATGCTCTTCCAGCGAACTAGCGAACTTCTAAGAGACCCACTAAAACAGATTCCCTTTTCCCCCCCTCTTGCCCACACACACTACATTAATTTCCATTAGCGATGCTTTCACTTTCCCCAAAGTCAGCCAAAAAAAAAAGGAAAATAAATAAAATAAAGGTTTATTACGCTTACGTTTTATGGACACAATTGGCTACCAAGGAAAATTGAGCAACACTTGAGCCGAGGAGGACCCTTCACACGAATATATATGTATATATGTACTATATGCTCGCAAATCTAATTAGTCAAACCCTACTGGAAGCGACCCATGAAGCGTTAATGGTCCTGGAGTGGTCATAAAAAATAGAAGACGACAACGAGGACCAAGTTTGTCAATTGCCTTTAAGGCAGGACTAAAGAGAGAGGGGAAGATACTGAGTAATGGGACAAATTTTACGATCCTTGCTTGCCTTCATCCCAATGCACTAAAAATCCTTGCCAAAATGAGTTGCACGCAGGCATATTAAGTATACCACACGTTGTGCGAGGGAAAAACACAAAAATAAAATTTAATTAATTTTGGGTAACTGTTGTGTTTTGTGAAATTCCCATTCCCAGCATTAAATTTTGGACAGGAAACGGAAGTAACCGAAAAAAAATGTTAATTGGATTTCCGCTTTCTGCTTCTGCGTTGCTACCGCTGCTTGCTGCTTTCCCAGCTTTTCCTGTTATTAATTATGCTCTGCATGTGTTGGCTTACGAAGAAAAAGTCGGCGGGTTTGGGATTGGGTTCCGGTCCTTCTTTCCATTCGAAATTCATATAAAAATGGTTTGCCAAAATTTTAATATCTCTGGATATTTATTTTGGGTCGACGGCCAGTTTCCGTTGGGTGATTTTTTTGGTCTCCAGCAAAATGAATTATTTGAACGACAAGAATTTCCGTTTTCTCTGTTGGCTTTCTTTTTCCTCTTGTTTTTTGGTTTATATCCGGCTGCAGCTTTTTAATTAGTAATAAATTCACAGCAGAGGCATTAAGGCCTCAAGAGTATTTGGAAGCAGAATCATTGTCATTTGCCCTTCGAACTTGGCCATCAAACTTGTCGCATGTGTAATTCTATTAGCCTTCCCCCTCAAAAAGGTCAACTGAAACAGAGACCCAAAAAAGAAAAATGGGGCAGAAAAAAAGCGAAACTGTAACATAATTCAATTTATTTAACAAATTGACTGCCACAGCCTGGCCAACTCAAGGGTCCCCCAGGAGAGTCCTTCACGGAGCGACTCTTTGTGAGCGTGTGTGTGTAACATATGCAAATTGAGAAATCGCTTAGGCAAGTACTATATATATTTATATATATAGTATGTGTGGGCGTGCCAAAATTTGGCTTCCAAATAATTGCTATGTAGAACAAGGGGACAGCCAGGGGGTACATTGAGTAAGAGAGCATAAATCATAAGGGGAAAAACTGGCAAAAAATGTAGGTGGCAACCAAGTCCGTTGAGCTGGCAACTTTGGATGAATTTCCCAAGTATTTCCAAAATGTGCAAATGAATTTTCTTTTATTTTTTGGTGTAAGTAAATTCCATAAAGTCTGTGCCACAAGCAGCTTAAAGAATTTCCAAGAATTGGAAATATGTGTGTGTGCTTGTAACAAAATATTTAAAATGCCTTTTACCAGTTTATTTAATTAAAGGGGGATTATATGAACTCGATGTTTGTAAGTTCTAGATAGTAATTATAATTATTTAATATTATGAAAGGAGTAAGTATTTAAGGGTTGCACAGCAAAGAGAACTAAGAAGGGTTTGAGGCATTTTGTAGAGGAAAAATTTAATGAATTTAGATATATTATTTAATGGTAAATATTGCCTTGGCTTACTAAAAATATTTTGATATTAAGTATACCACTTTGTGTACACTTTGTGGTTACTTAATTCATTTAAAAATGTGTTTCTAGGTGCGAAGTCTATCTGAGTGTAGTGAACGAATTCAAAATCTGAAGCTAGCTTTTTGTTATTTTCAAGTATACTCAAAAAGACCCTCAAATAGATTAATATTTTTAAGTTTATTATTCCCAAAATTACTACCAATGAAGAACTCTACATTCCTTTACACTTTCTTACTTACTTTCCCTCTTCTTTTCATTCTGGCTAAAACAAAAGGCCTATTAAAAGTAGGCATGGAAAACAAGCAAAGGAAAAGTCGATATGTATCTGTGTCCAAACTTCCGCTGCGTGCCGTCTGTCTGTCTGTGTGCTGAATTATTTATGCCTGCACGACAACAACAATTTTCGCAACACTAACAACAATAGCAATAAGAACAACAGCCATGGCTGGCTTTGCTGGAACAAGAAAATGGCCGGCAACAATATGGCCGAAGGGGCAGAAAAAAAGGTTAAACCGTGGAGCGTGCAATGAGACAAATACCCACAGACACACAGGACGCAGGACGCAGCCGGGAGTCACGCACACACCGACACTTCGTTACACACACAAAGGCACAACTCCTAACCGTAAAGGACACATGGCGCATTGGTCTCAAACAAAAGGCAGTTAGTTTTTGACTTTTGGCTGCCAGAAAGCGTTTTTTCGCCTAACACAAGGGACTAAGGGGTAGCAAGGAAATGTTGGTTAAATGTTTTTCAATTATAAAAAATAGATTTTTTTTAAGTTTAATATTAAGTATACGACATGTTTCACGCTTTAAGAATGTGTACTTAATTTTTCCGAATTTTTAGAAACAGTTTCAGACTTTCTTGTGTATTTAATTAAACCTTTATCCAGTTTAGAGGAATTTTTCAATATTTCCTGTATTTCTAGGTACCCCCTAGTCGGGTTTTCCTTTTTGGATTTTCCCCCCTATTTTATTGTTGTTGTTACCCCTTTTTTCCAGCTGTTGGGAAACGTTTGCCGTCGTCATTGTCGTCGCCACGCTGTCTGGTCTTTGGCCCCTTGTGCTGCCTGTGTTCTTGTATTTTTTTCGGGTGACTTATAAATTATGAACAAAGTTTGGGGGGTTTTTTTGGGGGGAAGCGGGAAGGGACTGCTGCTAGCCGTGTTTCCTGGTACATAATTGCAAAGTGGCAGACACGGAGAGGGCGCTACATGTGGGAGCTGTAAAAGTTGAACACATAATGCATGGTTGGGGAATTGAGTGGCAAATGAGGTAAGAGAGTCTAGACACGGGGCTCAGATGATGAACTCTGGCAGACAGACGTTGATTGAATGGGAAATATAGTTGTCTGTTTCTTACAATTTCCTTGATTTACGGTTTGTTTATTTATGGTGAGTGTGCTTTAGCTTACCTGTAAAGAGAGGAAAGAAAGATATGATTAGAGATTGTATTTATCGAGATATATATATTAAAATTAATAGAAACTTTAAAAAACCTTTTAATAATATCCCAAGTCTATAAAGTCCATAAATAATTCATTCCATTACTTCAAATACTTGAAAAACCTATTTAATAGTTAACTTGGCAATATCTCAAGTGTTTTGTTTATCTGCACAAGCAGCACAAGACAAACCCAATCAGTATCAATTGCAGGACCAACGTCAAACAAGTGAAGTAAGTGAACCAACAATGGACCAAGTCTAGTCCTTCCTTCCAATATGCCGAATGCCGTTTGCAGCTATCCGGGTTGCTCCTGTTCCTGCTCCTGCTCCTTCTTCTGCCCTGACTGCCCCCATTGATGTTTATCGTTAAATTCAATTTGCAATTTATAAGATTTTATTCGTTGGAGACGAGTAAAAAAGAGCCGGAGAAAGCTTGTTATCAGGCAACAGATTTCCTCTTCGCAGGCTCCTTAACACTCTGTCAACAGTGCTGCCAAATATAAAGCATTTTAAGAAAATAAATTCCTCTCAAAAAATTGTTTATCAATTAATGAAAAATATCATTACAAATTAAATACCCTTTGAATGTCGTAAAATTAAAGAGATGCTGAATATTTAATGGCACAAAGTCGTGTCAAGAGGCCAGAACTGGATGCACACATGGCCAGCACTGTCGCCTACAGATATCCTATAAATTGTGCAGCTGCGCATTCCATGCGAGTAACGCTCAATGCAATGGCTAGATGGGTACGGGAATGGCATTGTGGGATGTCCGGGGGTGTCCACTGAAGTGGAATGCATGTACTGGCAGCTGAGATTCCACCGGCTCGCACCGCAACGGTGGCACCCCAAAGCCACCTCTCTCCTTCCCTCTTGGTCAACTGCCAATATCATGTTACGTGGCTTTAAGCAAAGTTCCAGCTAAATCCGAAACCCAACCGAACCATTATCTAATCTCTTTCTCTTTTTCCCCAGCTCTGTCTCCGATTTCAGTTTTCCCGGGGTTTTTTAGGTTGCCCTTCCTGCATTTCCCTGTCAGATGCATAAGATTTTCCTCTGCCCCTCGGCGGCTGTAGCCGACCTGGGAATAATAAGCAAATGATTTGTCATGTTAGCTACTCCTCTTTGGAGGAGGAGAAGGAGATCTCCTGCAGGATTCAATTTGCAATGACAAATGCTCAGGAGCTGGCGGGAAAGCCATGGAAAAATGCAGAGGATGCTGATGCAGTGGTAAATGGAGATTTAAATAGCTGGTTGGGATTCCAGAAACTCTGTCATTTCTCTTGACGTGCTCTTCGTCCTTGTTTAGTGTTCAATTACTGGGTTTATTTGCATGAATTGTTCAGTTTGAATTCTGTATTGATTGAAAAAGTGAATCAATCAGAGAAAACTCAAATCCATTTTTTTATTAAATTACTTATATTTTTGGGCAACTATTCTTGCTCTCTTAAATTTCTTTAATCATAAAAAATAATACCATAAATAACACACTCTTTTGAGAATTTATTATTCATAAAACAAAGTCCCAACAAACCATGAATTATGATTCATTGTGAAAACTTATCGCTTTGTAGCCACTCATTTTAACTACTTTCTTCCCGAGTTGTTCTTTTTGGACGTCTTGTGTACATTTGTCTTACGTGCTTTTATGCGCTTTTAGTACTTAGTTAAACAATTTGGTTAAAAGTTGGAAAACACAAGGCGCACACACACACAAATATATATATATAAGCCCAAAGGAAACCACTCTCGCTGGATGAAACGTGCGTGCATTAGCAGTCAAATACTTGAGCAACTTTCCGCTCACTGTTCCTGTTTCTGTTCCTGTTGCTTTTCCCAGCTTCTACCCACTTTTCCGGGTGCTGCAAATTAAACGTAACTGCGCTAAAGACACGTACGCTCCACCAGGTGTGGCTGCAGACTGCAGGCTTCTGGCTATGGCCACCAGGAAGGGGAGGAGGGGGGCGTGGCAGCCTAATTGCGCCAAAAAGCCAGTTAATAACGGTAGCAAAACGCAAACAACACACGAACAATGGATGGCGAATGGAATTGAATTAAAGCTGGTTTATATTTTTTTTGTTCTCCGACTAATTGGAGAGTGTATTTATTTTAGTATAGTACTTTCAGGACTTACAGCTGAGCTCAGAATAATAGCAGTCCTTATGGGATACAGGGGGATTATAGTTTAGAGGCAATGAGGAAGGTTTCAAAGAGAAGCAGAAGGGGGCATCTTTGACTCATATGTAGTGCTTATATTCGACTGAATTTCAACTTGAAGTAAATTTATTTCCTATATTTATTTTTTTGCGAATGTAATGTAAAAATTTGAGTAAAATCGGTTAATAAACATAGCAGTTATTGAAGAAAAAAGATTTTGAATGTATAAAACTCCTGCAACATCTTCATTTGTGTTGGCAACATGTTCCCAGCAACATTTGCTTTTATTTGGGTGTTGCGAAACATGTTCTTATTGTGGTCATTGGCAACACTCATTTTTCCGCACAGTTTAATTTCTGTAAATTTAAGCTTAATTAAATAAAGTAAAATATGTTAATATTTTTTTTTAATGTTGAATACCGGGTACCTCATAGTAAGATACATTTGACTGCCGCTGACTGGTTTTATTAATATTTTTCAAGATAAATAGGTAATTTTATGTTAGAGATTTTTTTAAATAACATATTTTCTGGAATAAAAAAATGGCAGGAAGAGCAAAATATATTTATTTATATATTTTCGATTCCCTATTTTATTAACAGCAATTGTATCTGCGAGTTATTTGTTGGCATATTTAATATTAAAATAAATTTAAGCTCGTTTGGCAACCGCTAATTAGAAGCGTTACAACTTGCTTGGCAGCCTGTTGTTGGCTGATCATCGGAGGAGAGCAACTGCGAGTGCGGCTAAGAGGAGGTCCTGAGGCGTGAGGTAGCGGGAGAAAGAGCTAATTAAGCGTGAATTTATGCAAACGCATGTTGTGCATACGCCCCGTTTGCCAAACTAGCAACTCACGCACACTAGCACACTCGCTCTCTTCCCTCTCGCACGCACACTCCTACATTATTCATGCTGCCCAATTATGCACAGGCCACAAAAGTAGGCAACATATTTTTTACTCGCTCCCTTCCGCTTTCCGCATTTTTAATTTAATGCCACCCAAAACATTACCATTTCCCACTTTCCCTACCAGCCTTACCCGCTTGCTTTGCCAGCCCCGGAGGCTGACCAACTGTTTTTGCCATTAAGCTTTATTTATGAGCCTGCTGGCGGGCAGTGCGAAAAATTTGATAAAAATTAGCCTCAACGCCTAATTGCGCACATAATTGCAGTGGAGCGTGTGCATTGTTTATGGATAATGGCAAATTATATATATATATATATATATCTTTGAGCCAAAACAATGAATGATTTGCGGGCTTATAATGGGGGAAGGGAAAAACATTGCCAAAATTAAAATGCGTGTGGAGCCAGCATGTTAAAATATGTACATATAACGACTCCCTCGAGCACACGTATGTTTTTCTGTTTTCGTTTATTTTATTTATTTTTTTTTGCTGCTGCTATTTGCGGCAGGCACTTGAACAAATCAAATAAGCACGCATTTCACTTGTGGCACGTAACGGGAATTTGAGTGAAGGCACGTGAGGATGCCCAGGAAATTAAGTAAATGAGGTGGGCAGAAAATGAAAGGATATAGGATATGGGGTAGTAGATAAGAACATCCGGGGATCTAGAGACACCCTTGGAATTAAGTATTTCCATGAGGAATATATTATATATTTATTTATATTTGTATCTGAATTGTACGACAAGCTAAAAATTTAAAAAAATTAATTGGTTTATTTTGTAAATTAAATTTAAAGGGAATTTTCGAGCTTTTACTTCGTAAATATCCATATAAAAACAGCTTTAAACAAATGTGCTTTTAGTTCTTTAAATATAATTCTGAAATCCTATGAAACATCCTTTGTTTTGTCCTCTGATATCCTATCAAAACGAAACAATATCTCTTATAAACAACAATAATGGCCAGGAAATTCAACAGGAAATCACCTCACCCCAATTTGATCTCCCTTCCTTAAGACCTCCCTTAGCCTTGACCCATTATCTCCAAGTTTTGACCACAACTTTCGCTGAGCAGCTGGCCACTTTGGCAAACAATAAAGGTAATAAGAAAATTGCGCCATAAAATTATGAATATTCCGCCGGGAAGCTCAAAAAGTTCGATTATGGTTCAAGCGGGTAACCTCGAAAGCACTAAAAACTAAGGCTAAATGCATTTGTACAACATTGTTGGGCAATAAAGTCAACTTAATTACAACAAAGTGTTGGGCGAAGGAGCAGGAGGAGGAAATCAGGGCGGTCGAGTAAAGGACGCTTAGGTAACGAGCAACTTTTGTGTGCAGCTTTTGTTTTCATAATGAGTTGCGCCATCGAAGTAGCAGCAACACAAGCAGCAGCAGGAGCAGCAGCAACAACATTAGCAACAACAAAAAGCAAACAGCAGTTTCATAAACTTGGCCAAAAAGCATTTGAGCCCATGACAAGACAAAGTCAGCCGAGCAGACAAGGTGGTGAGGGTCTTTAAAACTGTACTAAAACTGTGTTGGTTGCATATGTTGCACAACGTAAGCACGTTAAGGTTCTTACACCGAAATAAAAATTGTATAAAAAATATATATTAAATATTCAACAATATGATTTAAACATTAGATTTTTGATAATAAAAATGTGGTTATAGTTAAGGCATAAGAAATTCCTTTTATCGAAAGATAATTTAAGAGAAGTTTCTATTCCTATAAAAATATTTCCTATACAAATTTCATTCTGCTAGATTTTCCCAAGTTCTCAAATTCCCTTTAGCAGCTGTATTTTTGTTCAGTGTACATCTAACCCTACTGGCATCCAGGGGCAAGATGAAAGGAAGCGCCATCAACGGCAGCGCCACCAATGACAACAATGGCAGAACAAACGACGCGTCGGATAACGGAAACGGAAGTTGCTTACAAGCGTAGTAAGACTCTCAGAGCGACAGAGACAGAGCGAGAGGAAGAGGCAAGATAGAGCCCCAGCACACACACAATGGCTGGCACGACTGTATCTTAATGGCTTAAGCTTTAAAATGTGCTGCATACTTTATGCCGCCTTTCATCTTTTTCACCATTTTTGCATAGAAATAGAGTCGACATCGAAATGGCTGCCGGAAAAGCATCGAACATGCAAATGATGCCCATTGGAAATGCTCGTTTCCAGCTTAGAGGAAACGGTTCTCCGAGCCCTAAAGGTTATTTCATCTATAAATCATCGGTAAACCCCGATCTCTTTCCAAATCTCCCTTTCCGGAGTTAACTTTTGCTTAACCAACAACATTTATTCCCCACAAAAATGTACCCACAACAACTTGATATCTCTGGCCGTGGCAACAACTTTTTTGCCGGCCACACTTTTCAGCCCAATCAACTGTAAGCCATATTTTAATGGGGCTGCCAGGCGTGTTTGCTTTTTTTTGTTGCCACACATCCATACATATGTGCCTCTGCCTGTGTGCTCTTACAAAGTCGAGGGAAAAATATTTACAAAATGTATTTATTATTATCATTGTCAGTGTCCAGTTGACGCTGAACAAAAAATTCCATTGGTCGGTGTGTGTTTTTGTGTGTGTTTATTTGTGGGATTCGGCGGTGTGTGTGCCTGCATTTAATTAAGTTTTGTCGGTTTTTAAGTGTGTCCGTCTCTCCTTTCCTCTTCTCTGAGCGCGATTACGCTGATAAGTTTCATTTAATAAAAAAATAAAATAAAATAAAATAAAGCGGAGAATTCAGTGTGTGTTATGCCATAAATATTTTTTCTGGCTCGCCTCGTGTTTTGCATAAAATATTTATGGCATTAAATTGAGCGTTAGCGAATTGTTTTTATTAAATACGATTTTTGAGCTTGCCTGGGATTTATCACATGATAAACTGTATTAATGTTTATGCACAAAAGGAATTTTAGATATGCACAGAACATAATGGTAGAGAAAATAAGACTATTTGGTGAAAAATGAGTGGTTTTGATGATAAAAACTAACGAATAATGGGATAATGTAGGGATTAAATAGAATTTAAATGGATTTTATGTTTCAGATGCAGTTTAAAATTTACCAAAGATTCTTTTAAATTTAATTTCCCTTCCAATAATGAAACACTTCCTTTAAAATAGAGTTCCCAGTAGAGCTTTATTGGTTCTTGTCATCTCTTAAAATTATCCATTTGTTGCTGTCGTGTGTCAAATAACATAAAACAATATGCGATTATTCATAGCTTGATTAAATATTTGGTTAAATATGGGGATTAAATATGATTTGATAAAATAGATATATTTAGAGTTTCATTTTCATCTCCTCGAGCATCCGATAAACCTTGACGAACTTCTTCTCCACCAACTCGGTGAAGGTCTTGATCTCATTCCGAACCACCGACAGCTCCATGGCAGCATCCGATCCTCCAGATTCGCACTTCTTCGACTGCTTGTCGCTCTCGTACCAACAGGCAATGCCATCTACATAGTCGTCGACCAATTCCGGTGCCGTGATGTCCTCCATGAAGGATATATCCCGACGCTTCACAAAGGAACTCATCAGCAGCTGCAGGAAATCGCAGTTCCAGTTGTTCTGCTGAAAGTAGAAATACTGCAGTTCCTTCAGGCTATCAAAGATGGTGATCTTCAGGGAGTAAATCGAGTTCCCGGATATGTCCAGCATTTGCAGGTGTCCCTGCTTCTTGAACACACCCTCCGGCAGCTCGTGGGCATTGGTGGCCGAGAGGTTCAGGCGCAGCAGCGAGGTGAATCTTCTCAGGGGATTCCCCTGGAGATTGCCCAGCGGATTCTGCGACAAGTCCAAGCTGCTCACATTCCCAGCCTGCGGAATGTGCGGCATTTCCCTCAGCGAATTATTATGCAAATCCAGTTCCCGGATCACTCCATACACGGTCAGTCGCCTCAGGTCGCAGCTGTGGGCCACGGCCACGTCCAGGGAACTGAAGTTCAGGGTGAGCTCCTGCAGAATATTCCCAGATATATCCAGATGCGTCAGGAGCGGCTGCATCTTCAGCAGCTCCGATTCGAAGGCAGTAAATCGATTCCGGGCCAAGTTCAGTTTCGTTAGGTTCAAGTTCCGATCGAAAATTCCACGGGGCAGGGCCTCCAAGCGATTCCCAGCAAGATTTAGATCCTGCAACTTCCGCATGCCACCAAAGACTCCCGGCGAGAGCTGCTCCACCTGATTATCGGCCAGGGACAGCTCCTTCACCTCCTTCAGGGCATGAAAACTGTTGTTGACCAACTGCTTGAGTTGGTTCGCCTCCAGATGCAAGGTGGCCAGATTGTCGGCCCCCAAGAAGATATTCTTGGGTATATCCTTGAGGCGATTGTGTCCCAGGAACAGGCTCATCAAATTGCTGGCCCCCTCAAACTGTGGCTTCTCGAACGTCTCCAGCGAGCAGTTCTCCATGCGCAGAATCTGCAGGTCCGGAAACGTGTCGAACAGCAGATGCGGAATCTTGGCGATGCTCGAGTTGATGAAGGTGAGCATCGTCAAGCCCGGTATGGGAGCCTGCGAGAGGATCACATAGTCACTGCGACCGATCTCCACGTTTGTGCATATGCCGGCACTGCAATGATCCTGCAGCCAGAGGCGTCGCAACTGACCGTTACCGGAGGGTGTGGCCAGTTGGTAACTGGCGGGCAGAAGCAGCACCAGCACCAGACATAGCCACCCCATTATGTTTTATTTGTTTTCTTTTTTTTTTTACAAGTATTTTCCCGTCGCGATTTCAGGACCCCCGACGGGGACGACGATCCTTTCGCTCGGGAGCCGCCAACGAAGCGCTCGCCACGGCGCAACTGGCTCAACTGCCTGACAAGCTGCTAGCATTCGAATCGAAACCGATCCATCCACAGATCCGGAGATCTGAATATCCAGAGACTAATGCTAATGCTGATGCGGATGATGATGATGATAGTTCCACCCCAAATGCGGATGCGGGTGCTTCAATTCAATCGTATTGCCAAGCGACCCCTTTTCCCAGTTCTGTTCTGTGTTCAGTGTTCAGCGGTGTTCAGTGGTTCAGTGTTCAGATTTGATTTAATTTAATTAAACCCCTGCCTGCCTGGTTTCTATGCTAAACCAAAAATATGTACACATATATCGTTGTTGAACTTTCAATTTCGTTCTCGTGCGACAAACTATTTTAATACGTAGATATATATTTTGTGCACTTTTGTTTTATTGCATTTTATTATTTGTGTGTGTGTCAGAGTGTTTCTATGCTAGTCCATGTCTGACTGATGAAAATGAATGTTTTTTAAAGTAGGAAATGCTAAAGCATAAAATGTCAGAGGATGCAGTCGTTATTTATGATATCTAAGGAGAAATAAAGCTATTTTTATAACCAAAAAATCATGTTTAGAAAAGAGTTTAGAGATGAATTGGAAGCAAATTAAAAGAAAACTTTGGTGTTGGAGTTATTTGTGGTTTTTAGAAGTATGTTTTGCTAGTTTTTTATTTGTTGATAAATAAATAAAAATACTTGAATTTATTTTCTACCATTTGTTAGCCAAGAAAGATAAATAAAATAAAGAAATTGATTATAAACTCAAAAGAAATTATGTTCAACATTTAATCTTCTTGAAAACCCAAAGATATTCTTTGAAATTCTTTAAAAATATTCCAAATAAACAATTACAATTTATCACAACACCCAACTAAAGGGTTTTATCTGCCCTTCTATCAGCCTTCTTTTGGCCAAAACCACACCCAATGAGTCATGGCCAAAGATCTGGGGATAAGTTCAACCTGTTTGGCTAGTTGACCCAATTAAATTGGGCAGTTTTAAATTGATTACACAGCGTGTGATGGCAACAAGTTCGCAGAAGAAAGGTTCTCAGATCTCAGATCTTATCAAAGCCCAAGTCTTGGGTATAAAAGCAGTTGGCACAAAGACAAAAGTCAACAGTCAAGCAACATGAATCGCAGAGTGCAAATACTTAGTGAGTTGAGAGAAGAAACCTTAAAGCCAAGAAACTCCGAAATAATTACCATTAATTTCCAGTGATCTTGGGCCTGATTTGCGCCACTCAGGCAAGAATTCCCAATCTCCGGCGAGTGGTTGGCTCTGGACGTGCTGCCGACGTGGATGTGGAGGAGCCGCAAGGCCCTCAAATTCTTATTTATTCCCCAGGCGAAGCCACAGCCAGATCCGATGACCAGGAGCCCACCTTCCAGGAGCCGCAGATCAGAGAGGAAGCGGCCGAAACCGAGCCAATGGAGCCCAAGGATAGCCGCAAGATTCCCGACTATCTCTATTCGAATGCCATACCCATGGTGAATGACAAGAATCTGAACTATGTGGTGCCCCAGGTGGCGGCATATCCCGTGGCCTTTGGTCCCTCGATCCTCTCCAAGAACGGTCTCAGCCAGAGTCAGGCCAATACCTTGCCCATTGTGGTGGTGCCGCGCTATCAACTTGGCTTCAATCTTCAGAGTCAGCAGGGCATAGCCAACTCCCAAGTGAACTCTCAGCTGAGTTCACAATTCAATTGGCCAAACTTCAATCTGCTGCCCACTAACGTAAACCTGGCCAGCGAATCGGTGGCCTCTGAGAAGGAGGAAACGCTGTCTAGCCCCACCTATATCCAAGTTCCTGTGGCAGTGCCCGGACCCCCTGGACCACCCGGGCCGCCAGGACCACGAGGTCCCACTGGACCCACAGGCCCACGTGGACCCCGAGGACCTACTGGAGAATCTGGAGTGATTTCAGCCCAGAAACCGGCCAGCATTTGGTATACCCAAACAGGTAGCAGCAACAAGCAGCCCTCGTACTCTACACCTTTCTCGGGGGGTTATCAAAGTTGAGTGAATGAATAAAAGGAATTCGTAAAAGAAATATAAGTGAAAAAATAGAACCTTTGTCTTTATAAATGCTCTCAACATTTTGTGCCAAAATATCTATTTAATTATTATTATTGACAGGATGTGCTTATGGTCTCACATCCTCTTATCTATGATTGCTATATATATATAGTATATATAGTATCTATGCTGCTGGTACACTTGCACTTGCGGAGAGCACGTCGCTGGCATTATCTGCGGCATTATACCATACTATCTGCCGCATTATATCTATTGTAACGAGTGTGTCAAACGTTGGCGTTGTGGTCAGGCCATAAAAGGTCCGACGGAATTCTCGTGTTGGGTGTCACTTTATGGCACACTACACACGGCACCACACACACCCATGCCGACGTAGGCATTATGATGATTGTGTGTAATTTACATGGATTTTAATATCACTTGCCACAACATCTGGGGGAGGCAAATGGAACATGCTCGTTTATCTATGTTTGTTTGCTTATTTTTTATACCCTCTGTTTTTCTCTGTTGCTGGCCGCCCATTGACTGGGGCCACCTGAAACGATTGCCATCCCTGTTGCTCATTTAGTAAATGGTGCTAAAAATGCTCAACCCATTTTGTTGTCATTTAGTTTTTATTGCTCCTTAAACACAAACACAAACACACACAGACACATAGTTATGTGGGCTTCGTTGGCTTCAATTGATACGCAGCACGCATTTGTTTCAATTAAATGAGCCATGTTTCGTTCGTTTAGTGGTTGTCTGGGGCAGCTCATGGAAACCACAAAATGATGGATGACTTTGGAGGAAGCTAGCTTTAAGATATATATTTTATTTTATTTTATTTTTTATTCTCCTTTAAATTCACGCAAAAACTTTCTTATCTGCCGGCAGTGAAATGAAACGACAAGACAGGATGACAAGCAAGAAGATTGTCGGTGAAAAGCTAAGAAAATTGCCAACACATGTTGTATTCGGGGAAAATTATTACAGTTAACCGAGTGGAAGGATGTGTGCGAGTGTGTGTGTGTGTGAGTCAGAGTGAATAAAATTTGAATTAAAATGTTTGTTTGTTTGTTGCCTGTTACTTGGCAACAACAATAACAGCTCCTGAGTGAGTTGACAACACCTGACTGATTAGGACACTTTCTGCGTACATCAAAAGGCGTTTTGGGGCCCTCCTGCTGATTAAGTTAAAATGTTAATAAATGTGATTATCCTGCTGCGTTCGTTATACGCCCCGCCCCGTTCCCCGCCCCTCTGACTTGTTGCCATTAAAATGATTATGGTAATAAATAATAAAGTGTGGCGGGATGCGTGTGCTGGCAAGGATTCTTGGGAAGAGTAAGGCCGCACTTTGATGTTGAGAGACACGTGGCGTATGCGTGATAAAAGAAGTTTTTCTTGGAGGAGAGTCTGCCAAATTATGGAAAAAATATATTTAATATTTCAATAAATAAAACTGAAACCTGGCAATCCCTTTAGTCCACGACAATAAAAACCTTTTAAACAAATAGTTAGCAGCAAGTTTATTAGTTAAAAGGATTAAAACAAAATTCCTTCAAAAGCCAATCAATGTAATATTTTATTCAGGGAAATAAATACATTTATACCATTTTTTTTAAATTTTTTTTGGTCTTGATTCAAAGAAAATATTAATAAAAAATCAAGACAAATGTAAATAATAATAAAGTTCACCCGAAAAAATATATATTTCAGAGCTTGGTAAGGTTAATTACACAACTCTGATGAAAATGATATTTATTCTGCTCAAAAATAAAATATATATATTTTTTTTCACAGATCAATATTAATAACAGAAAAATATAAATGACAAATAAAACCCCAATAAACATGTAAAAATCTCGAGAATATTAAATATCTTTGGTATAAAAAAGCCAGAAGCAAAAATCACAGCAATCTAAAAAAATTTCCCTGTAAAAACCATCAAAAGTAAACAACAAAATTCAAAGAATTCAACTCAATCAAAGCTATCTCCCAACCAGACAAAACACCTAACCGAGTTTATTAAAAAATTGCTGCAAAATATTTGCCATGAAATATGAACGAAAAAGATATTACCAACGAGTTTAAATAGCAACGGGAGCTGCTGCGTGGAAAAAATGGGAAAAGAAGAGAACTAGGATGATGGTGGGACAGAACAAAAGTTGGCTGTAATTTGCAGACCAAGTCAGCGAAATGAACACTGGCCGGAACTACGGCGTTTTGTGTGCAAACTGACAATTTAAACAAAACAGCGGGAGAATGCAGAAGGAGACAGCAAAGGGGAGAAAATTCTAAAAAAGATGAAGGACTTTTAAAATCGCAGATAACGACTATGAGGTACCTGGGTTATGAAATTCTTTTAATTGAGTTAAAAAAATATAGATAGATCTATATATGTTTATCGATATTATAATAAATTAAAAGAATCTTATAAAAATATTGATAGTGCTGCCAATGCTCTTTTATAGATCATCTTAATAGATTTTTAGACAACTTAAATTTCTTAAAAATGAATATAGAAATTTATATCTTCAACCATTCACCCATCTTCAGTTTAACCTAAGCTCAATCCCAATATACCCATTGCACCCAGATTCAATTCTAGGGCATAAAAAGAACTTGGCCGGATATAATAGGATAAGGCAGGACGACGACTGGACGGGACAGGCCAGGACAGCGCTGGATGAGCGGTTGCACCGGAAGCTCCGCCATTTTCATGCCAGCTTGGCACTTGCATATTTCATGAGCCAGAAATTTTATGAAGAAGCAAACGGCGCAATTCGATTGAGTCTCAGCACTCAACTTTCGGGCAAACACTTAGTGCTTCGAATTTTGCGCTAATAATTCGCACACGCGACTATCATTTATTCATTCGCTTTGCATTTGCATCCGAAATGCGGCTCGAAGGGATTAATATTTTATGGAAACCGCAGCGCGATGAGACACAGGACACAAGACACAGGCTCAAGCGGCCTAAGTGCTAATGAAACACGCTCTTAAATTATTTATGTGACGGCAAAATGCTCTTTTTTTGAACTTTCTCTGTCCCGAGGTTCATTAGTTGGATTTGCATTAAAAGGATCAAGCGACCTTGTCTTTCCTACTTACGCCTTTTTAGCCAGTAAATTTACGTTTCATGTTTTGCGGATTCTGCTTACCTGCAAAGAAGAAAGGAAACAGGTAATTAGATAAGGTTTATATTAATCGCGTTGGATCAACTTAAAGCTCTAACTGATTTATACGATGTCTAAACTGTGGGGCGAAATGGGATTCTCTCTTTAAATGCAATTATACCACGCTCTAATGACTTTTAATTAGCGCAGAGATTTGTAAACACACACACAGACACACAGGAACATGGTCTTATCTAAGGCCATGATGTCCTTTGGCCAAAGCCAGGTAAGAGCCAGGTGTGGTTTTGTCTAGGGCAGCTTTTATTTTTTTCTTTCTTTCTGTGGCTCTTTTGTGCTTCCATTCCATTGGACAATGACCATAAAAATGGCCCAAAGGGGCAAGCCATTTTAACTGGACTGCCTGCCTTGGCAAGGACCAAATCCTTAATTACCATTACACACACACACATGCATGCAGTACGGGGGCACAGTTGTGGTAAACAAATTAAGGACAAAGGGAGATTTGAAATGCTGTTAAAATATTTGAATATAATTTGTTGTATTTATATTTTTAAAGGAATAATTATTTTCAAGTTATAAAAATCGAAAAAATCCAAGATATGAATTTTTATTTTAAGTATTTTATTTTAATAATCTCAAAAGAGTTTTTAAATCATTCTTTAAAAAAAGAAATCAATTCTTAAACCTTTAAAAAAGCTTTAAAAATATATCCATTTTACATATTCAAGTAAATAATTTCTCTAGCATTTTTTATACATTTTGTATATATAATTTATAAACACATGAAAAATGCTATTACTCGATCCCCATTTGTACCTAGTTAAAGCAGTTTAGCCTTAGTTTTCTCTCTCTCCTTCTGTCGCTTTCATTGTTGTTGTTGTCATTATTATTCATAACTTGGCAGACAGTCGCTTTTATTTATGCTCCCATTTGCACAATGGCCAGGACTTCTTCGACCCCCGTGTTCACCCCTTACAACCCTCTAATAGGTGTTAATGTGTTTTATTGTTCTCGGGCAGCCAGGTGGCACACAACCAGCAGCACAAGCAAAGTCCTGTGGATATAAATGAACTTGACTGCTGCTGCTGCTTCTGCTTCTGCTGTGCAATGAGACGGAAATCTTAATGGAATTACAGATCTCGAAGTTTGTGTAATCAAGTTAAGGCAGCAGGGACAAAAGGGCAGAGGGAAAATCTGCTTAATTTTGTGCCTTTCGGCTAATTTTCCTGCCTTTTTTTTCGATGATGATGATCTTTGGGTGTAGACAGAAATGATTCTGACAAGTGTCAATCCGATGTGGCACACACATCGTACACACACCCACTAAACCTAAGCAAGTGCCTGTCGTTGGCCTGTCCCTGCCCCAAACCCAGCAGGTCCTTCACATGTGTTAGTAGCAAAAATGCTTTCATTACGCTTCAAGTGGAATGCCGAGTGGGCCACTTGACGTTGAACGCGACTTTGAAGCCGATGTGACGCTGATGTAGAAGCTATGCCACTATATAGCAAAAGGCAAAGCTATATATACATATATATAGTATAAAGCTGAAGCTCAGGCCTGGTGTGGCCATGAACGAGGGCTGTGAATAAAAGAGAGGAAAGGGTTGGGGCAAGTGGCGCCTAAAAATATGCAACACATTTGCCATGCATTTATTTTTACGAACTACAGTGAAACTTTGTTTAAAAGAATTTTGAGCAAGTAAAAAAAGATATATTTAGTTTATTAAAATTCTAAATAAAATAATAACTTAATTACCAGCCTTAAAACTACCTTTTTAATCCTTATAATATTATATAAACGATGTCCCCCTGTATTTCTAGTACCCAAATGACCAAGCTAAAAGGAAATGCGGCTGGAAAGCAGGCTAAGGTCAGCGGCAAGTTCAATATACAGGCGCCAGGACCCACATATACATGGAAGCTTGCACAACACACTCACACATAATTGCAGCGTTGATTGCCATCCGCTTTTGCTGCGTCCTTTTTTTTCAATGTCAGCCGGCACAAAATGCTTTTACATCGTGGCAAAACTTTTTGAATGCATGCCAAATCATCACGAGGACAAAGTTTCCGTGGAGCTGTCGGGGCAACGAGTTTTTTGAATATTTTTTTTTTGTATTTTTTGGCCAACACAAAGGAGGAATAATCGCTGCCAGATTTATAGTCACTCAGTCTGTCAACTAGGAAACGCTTTCATCAAGTTAATTAAAAATGTATCAAAACGAGCAGCAGCAGCAGCAGCGACGACGAAAACAAAAATGGAGAGTAAGTGCTAAAAGTGATTTTGATATTGAAACTCCCAACAGGTTTATTAAAATTGCAAATCAAATGGCAACAAAAGGAGATTGGCAGCAGGAAAAGCAAAGCATAAAAGCAATCAAATAACCATGAAAGTCAAAACAGAAATAGTTTTGGATATTAAAAGGAAAAATATGAAATAAATAACTATACACTTTGATTGATACTCTTTATGTAAATAATTAATGTGCATAAAATTTGAATACTTTAGATAAACTAATCGCAAATACTTTATGTGCCCATTAGTTATCCATTTAAGTTTTGTCTGTTTTGCCATCTAAAATCCATCTAAATCATGCATTCCTCAACCATTTTGGCCATTAAGCAGCACTTGAATGTGTCCATGGCAATTAAAATGCCAATCCATTCCCGCTAGCAACGCAATGATATATGAATGCGACTCTAATAACTCAAAATGTCATTCCAAATGCGGGCCAAGTGAATGAGAGGGGAGGGTGAGTAGAGATATATATCCATCGCAGGTCATTTGGGGATGATCAATAATTTATTGCAACATTGGAAAGAGATAAGCAGCAATTAAACACACAAACAGGACAGCAAATATACAAGGCTAAAGATAAATGCTTTTTTTCTAATCAGATTTAATGTCAATTATCGCTTGAAACTGGCAAAAAGTTGAAGTTCTATATGACTACGAGGCGTATGAGTAATTTTTATATCAAGTATACGCAGTGTGGTACAAACTTTTGAACACAAAAAACAAAATCCTTTAATTTTATTAAAGGATAATCACATTAAAGCTGTTCCATATCAATTAACTTTTTTTTACCCGTTAAAACTTTAATAGGAAATGCATAAAACAGTGTGAGAGCATTTTTACTTTGGCAAAATAGAAAAAAATATGCAAAAAAAATGGTTTTAATAATAATCTCAGTTTTACAAATATATATTCCATAATTTTCTTAAGCATAAAAAAATGTATAAATAAAAACTGTTTTTAATTGATTTTAATGTAATTCCCTTTACCATTAATTTCCTCGCAGGACTTCTCCCTTTTTGAATATTCCAATAATATATTTCATAATTGCCCTCGAAACTGTCGTCAGTGGTCAAATATCAAATTTCCATATTGGCCTAATCAAGCGGAAAGTGTTGATTTGATTCAGATTCGCCGCCTCGCTCGCCATCCTGAAACTGACTGCAATCGTTAACGATTTGTTTGGCTAAGCTTTATTGGTAGTGGGGGGAGGGGAAAAATGGGCGAAATACAATACACGAAAAGCGGAAAATTTTCAATATTTATGCTGGGAAAATATTTACAGTGAATTCACCAAGCTTTTCGCCTCTCTTCCACCCTCTCCCCTCTATAACACTTGATTGAGCAATGTATAAATTTACGAGTTTCGCTTTATTTTGGTTTTTTACCGCTTTCGAAGGGCAATTAAAGGGACCCTAAAATCAAGTCAACTTTGACTTCGATTGTCCCTCTCCTGGTGGCTGTGACTTGGCCGGCGACTTTTAATTAAAATCACAGCGCCGCCATTTACCAGAAGTCACAGTTTGGTTTTTTATTTGCTTTTTTCAAATTTTTCTCTTTGTTGTTGCTGTTGTTGCTGTTGGAAAGCTGCTCTGGCTTGGCCATTAGCAATTTTCCACTCGACTGAGGCTCAAACGCCAATTGCCGTACACCAAAAGGGAGGAGATCATCGAGAGAAAAGGCAGGGCGTGTCCAGGCGGCAAAACAGCAAAAGGAAAAAACATCAGAAAAAAACAAAAAAACAGTAAAGAAAGGACACCCACAGTTGGACAAAGGGAAAGCGCGAATCTCTAATGATTTTTAGCCTGCATACGAAAGCGAGTGAAAGGATGAGGGGGACACCATCGTGAAAGCATTCCTGGAAGGACAAAAAGCCTAAGTAAGAGGCGTGGCTAAGCTGGGGCGAAAAACGCCCGTTTACTTTGGCTTGTCTTCCTTAAGATTTCTATTTACAAATATTTTTATTTTCCCATTTCTGGCCACAGCTTTTCTCACAAGGAGCTGCTGCTGCGAGCGAGAACAAAAAACTGTCAGCAGCCCAAAAAGATAAGCTAAGCAAACACGATGCGATTGGGCGTTAACAACAACAAAGCAGCGAAGCTGGAAAAACTTTTTACGCAAGGTTTTTCCAAACTTTGCCATCTCGTTATTCATGTTTTGTAGCCAAACGCAAAAGAGACGCCCCAAAATATGCATTAAAATATGGTCAAAAAAAAAGCCTGGGAAAATAAAAAATGATTTGCGGGTGGGGAGGGGTGTAGTGCGAAAGAGTAAACTTTCCTTTGAGCCGGGTCAGTTCAGTCAAGTGAAGTGCTTCCCCTTTCGCAGTTGATGATGAACGAGATGATTGAACTTTTGATGGAGAGGAAATCTATAATATTTATGCAGTTTGTGCATAGCTGAGGGATGGGAAATATATTTCAATGGAAATGGTTATCCGCAGAAGAGTTGCTACTTGAAGGAATTTAGAAAAAGGTAAAGGTGTTTGACAATAGGCAGGAAAATTGCAGGAAAAGTGAGCAAATTTTGTTTAGAAAGAGTTATATGATTTGTGACTTATTCAATGTGCAAATAAATATGTTAATTTATGCATTGAAAAGTTCTCAAAAAAGAGTACAAATTGGAAAAGTAAAAATACCTGGGAAAGATTTACAAGTCTTTGATAAATATAACTTTAACTTTATATAAGCAAAGATTCCATTAAATTTCTAAGAACCTTACCTTTAAAATAAAAAACTGACCAAATAAAGCCATATTTGTTTATATTTTTTGCAATTCTCCAACCTTCTCTCCCTTCAATTAAGTAAAAGTGAAAAATTAGCCTGATAACAAGGTCTCGTTACTCAAACGCTCCTACGCGCCTGTCCCATAAATTTTGCTAATTAATTTAACAGCCGTGTCGAGGGGCATAAACATCAGCTTCATCACCATTAACAACAAAGTTGCTCCTGCCAGGCAGGTCAGGAGGTCCTTACATTTTTATGCCAAAACTGCAGGTTGGCCATCTTTAAAGGCCAAACAATGGTTGACTTCAGGAACTCCGCTTTTCAGGCCAATTGAATTCGGTTCGATGCAAATTCCTGGCCAAAAAGTTGCCAATGAATTGCGAAATATTTATTAGCTCTATTCGAAAGAACTTTAGCCCAAATGCACAAAAAGTTTCCACAGAGCAGGAGCAGCAGCAGGAGCCGCCATTCATTCGGCACTCACTGCTGCTGCTGGTGGCTGGTTCAATCATTGATTCATTTGCGGCACAAAAGTACTAAACTTAATTTCACTCGACGACGACAACGCAACACAAAAAAGGGAGGGAGAAGTGGAATGAAATATGTACACTACTGGCCAAAATAATAAGTACATTCGTATGTGCTGTGTTTCAAGCCTCGTAAAACTTTTTTAAGAAGGCTTATGAAAAAAACCAAATTATTTTCAGTTTTAGGACAGTTTTAGGATAATAAAAATGGATAACAAAAGATTTTATCATTTAAGATAAAAAGACTACGACCGATTTTATCAAATAACCCCACAAATGGGTTGGTCAAAATAATAAGTACACCAATTCTTCTAAGCCTAAAACTCGAAACGTATCAAATATTTTTCACTTTTTTCTTTTGATTAGTAAACTTATACTAGTATGCGGTATAACTCTCCCTATTTTGAACCACTTTTGCGAATATTTTTGACATACTAGTCATAAGTTTGCAGCCAGTCTCTCTTACGAAGTTTTTTCAAAAAATCTCCACCAATCTTTACCATCAGATTTTTTTTTTGTTTTCAATGCGACATTTAGAGTCTTCCCACAAATTTTCAATTAGGTTTATGTCCGCAGACTGACTGGGCTTACTCATAAACGTTACATTGTTGTCATTGAACCAGGTGTTGACTGGCTCTGAGGTAAGTTTTGAGTCGTTATCCTTTTGAAAAACCCATCGCAAGGACATGTTTTCCACAGTATATGGTTGCATGAGTTTAGATAAAATAGTTTTATATTCGACTTGGGTCCTAATACTATTTATGCGATGTTACAACTTAACGACATGCAAAGAAAAACAATCATAGAATATTACGTATCCGCCTCCGTCCATAACTTGCTTCCCCTTCACCAGGGGCCGAATTCTTGGCTTTTGGGTTGTCATATGAATTGTCCTTAATTGTTTCCAAAAAGATTTACTTTTGTTTCATTACTTAAAAGTGTAATTTTCCACTTTTCTGAACCCTCGGGTCAAAACAATATCGAATAATTTTTTTAAACTTTTGCATCATCTGAAAAAAAATTTTCTCGATATAATGGGACCTTTTGGGCTATATATCCTGATAGTCCTGACAATTTCAGTCTACCATGAACCGGGCGGGAGGAAATTACATTGCCACTTTCGGCGGAAATGGCCTTGCAAGACATGAATGAGTCCTTTTCGGGCAAAAAGACGATCCAATTTCCGGTAGCTTTGGAAGATTTCTTCCACAGATTTATTTTTTTTATAACCCCAGTTGTCTATAAGGCATTTTGCATAAAACAGAGTAAGGATCCTAGGCGTTTTGCATTTTCGCAAGGACTTTTTCCTATCTTTTAGAAGCTTCATAACCGCTTTCCTTTCGTCAGGACTAAACTTCGTTTTTCGACCCTTCTACAAAAATTTTTTTTTACACTAATGAACTTAAAGGACTTAGAACTCAATATAAAATGACAACCCAATGCGACATTAGTGATATAATCCTTAAAAACAAATTTTAATCACTATTGTACTTATTATTTTGACCAACCCATTTGTGGGGTTATTTGATAAAATCGGTCGTAGTTTTTTTATCTTAAATGTTAAAATCTTTTGTTATCTATTTTTATTATCCTAAAACTGTCCTAAAACTGAAAATAATTTTGTTTTTTTCATAAGCCTTCTTAAAAAAGTTTTACGAGGCTTGAAACACAGCACATACGAATGTACTTATTATTTTGGCCAGTAGTGTATATGCTACCCAGCACAACTTGTCTGTTCGATTGCGTCTGGGAAACTTTGTTCGAAGGATACGTAAGTGGGTGTGGGTGTGGGCACAAGGATAAATTCGGTTTCAGTTACTTGGATCGATTCGCTCATTTCACACTCAATCGCATTTCGGGTTTGCATATTCAATTAGGAGCGAGGGACTGCAGCGCAAAAGTTGGGCAAGCCTCCAGGATCCAATGGCGAAAAAGCTGAAAATTATGTAAACTTCCCTGGCATTTCCCATGTTATGTGATTAAACTTGTACAAGTTCTCTCCAACAACCCGACCCCAAAACCAGCCCCAGTCCCAGTCCCAGCTCCATGCCCAGCGTTTTTGCCATTTGCATAGGGATCCAAAGTTCTGTGACAATTGTGATATCCTGTCAGGGGGAGCGCGCGGGTGAAACAGAGATATCTACATATGAGCAGAGTTGGCCTGCGTGTTGCCTTGTTACTAAACAAAAGTTAAGTCATAAATATTTTCCGAGTTTCTGACTTAAAATTTATCAACGATATCCGCCTTACAGCCACGCGAAATCCGAACAAAGGACACGCAAACACACATTGCCTGCTGGTATATACAAAAATATCCTTACACACACTCACACACACGCACACACATACCTGCTGTATTTAACTTTGGCAGGAAAAGTTCTCCGCATGCAAAGTGCAAAAAAATATTTGGAAAATTTGTCAACTGAGGTTAAAAGTTGAGCCAGAGCTGCTCCAAACTACTTAACTTGCTTGGTTAAATTTAAAAATGCCATTTGGCAAACTATGACAAATGTGGAGAGCTGGATTTAATGTTTTAAATTTATATTTCAGGTAATAATAATCTTATTCCTAAAAAAAATTACTCTTGAAAGCCAAAAGATAAACTCTCGAAAATCCTGTGACCTTATTTCTGGGAAATAAAAACTTTTAGAAAACAAAAAACAAAGAAAATGCTTTAAATTTTAATTTATATAAATGCTTTTCCTTTTTTTCAAGAACCCTATTCTTATTTTCAAGACATTTCCGAGAACTAATTAATAAAAATGTCGACAAATTCTGTGCCCGTTCCCGGCTTAACCAGGCCTCTGGGGTCCGAGTCCTGAAACCCTTTTAGCGAATGTGTCACCTTAGTGCCCGACAACTTGTCAAATTGTTAACCAATTAAGCCTTATTGAAAAGTTTACCTTTTTTTGCGTACATTTCCCCAGAGACCTAAAAAAAAAGGGGGACCGACTTGAGGTCTTTGGACCCGGACTCCGATTTCCGACAGGACCTCATTAATGAGCCGTTGACCTTTGTCAAAGATGAGAGACACGTAGTGGGGAATTAAGTGCAAAAGGGCTGCCAGGTGGAAAGCGAATGTCCCCCGAAGGACGGCCAGTGATTTTAATTACGTGAATGCAATAAGCGGGCGTTGCAACCGCAGGCCAAAAAGGCACACAAAATCAATCAATCTGCCGCCTGCCAGCCTGCCTGCCCGACGATCGATCAATAATCCAATTTTCCCAAGAAAGTGGCAAATTAATTAAAACAGCAAAAATCATACCGAAAAGGCAAATAAGTTAAGTGTGGAGGGGACTCCGTCTGTAGGTAAAAGCTTTTTCCTTCTTTCCAATTAAATTGATGAGAGGCCGAGGCCGAGGGATAACATTTATCAGCAGCCGTCCAGAGGGCCCCGCCAAGACAATAGAAGCTTAAGCAGGACGAAGGACGAAGAAGGAGAAGGCTGGGAAGCCAAGAAGCTGCAGCTCAGGCGGACAATGAGTGAGTGTTATGTAAATGACGCTGATGTACAAAAGCGGGGAACAATGGGCCCCTGAAATGGAGAAAATGAAATGAAGGCGGGACCGGAAGACTAAAGTCCCGATAAGCAAATGACAAACAGCAGCAGCAGAGTAAAGGACCTGCTGAAAGGACACCCTTATCAAGGTGCCTTCTTTATATATATTCTAGGAAATTGCAGCGGTTGGATTAACAAAACGAAATTAAAAGTGCAGTTAAGAAGATATTTTGGGGAATTTCAGCAAAATACTAAATTGAGAGAACGTGATTCTAATTTTCTTTGGTTTCCAGAAAAAGGAAACATTAAAAAATATTGCAAAATATTCCTAAACCTTCTTAACCTTTTAATAAAACAAAAATATAGTTAAAAATCTTGAACCTCTTTTCACAAAATTTCCTGAAAAACTAAGAAACAATATAAATGTTTCTCATTTTTCTTCACTTCCACTGCCCCTGAAATATAATTTCCCTGATTAGCGGACAGGCAAATGAAATTAGCAGAGAAGCTAATAAGGTTTCCTCTTCATTTTCTCAGTTTTCCAACATTGCAAATGGTATAAATATATATATATATATCTGGCGTTGTCCAGCAAAACTTTGTTTCTCTATTTTATCATAATAATTTCGGTGCCAGGAAAGTTTGACTCGCGCAGTAAACTTGATGGGCCCAAGAAAGCCAAGAAACTGGCTGCAGAATCAGCAGGATATATACAGGAGCATAGAGCATCGTTTTCATTAAAACTTCTGACACACCAACGAATTCGTTGATGTTCCAGAACTTGTCACTGCTCCGCCCCCTCACCGAAAAACAAAACAAACAAATATAAGGGAAGTTGCAGTTGCAATTCGCAAAATGGCAAAAAGTCCCACAACCTACAGCCACTTCATCTTTATGCTTTTATTAATTGTTTTTGCTGCTGCTTCTCCTGGTAACTTGTTTGGCAGAGTACTGAGTTTAGTTTTTAGTTTTTAACACTTGTCAGAGTTATGGAGGGCTGACTTTCCCCCCACACACAAAAATATTACAACATCTGAAGCAGAAACAGAAACGAACACGAGAACAAGTGAGAAATGTTTGGCAACACTTTCGGCGAGTTATGTTTCAAATGTTTTGCTCCGGGAAGGCAGGCGTAAAGTTCAAGGGGTTCGCTGGGAAGTTCGTGTCGAATGAAGCAAAGCGGAACAGGTTCAGGTTGAAGGGGGGTTTTTTTTTTTTTTTTGGCTAAAGCGTTTAATTTCAATTGGAAAGGTGAGAAAGCTGCTCACGAAAACTCACTTTTTGAGTAATATCCTTGAGTAATATCCTTGATATATGAAGCAATTCGAGGGGTGATTTAGGGGGTGTTAATATATCATTTTCCTCATAAACTTTGTACGAAATAAATGGCTTTTCAAGGCAATATCAAATGATTTAGGGAAAGTATTGCCTGGGGGTTAATATGCTTTGAAAAGCAAGAATTAAAGGACAATTTTTACCTTTTAATAGAAACAATTATAATGTTTAAACAAAGTCCAAAACAATTAACATTTCTAATCACATTGCTTGCTATTATTCTTCCTCTTAGCTTGAAGTAGTCAGTCTTTTCCCAGGCTGTCACTCCTCCTTCTTCATTTCTCATTCAGCCAGCCATCAAGTTGGCAATTAATAAACGTTAGTAAGGCAGAAAGTCTAGGATTCATTTCCACTTCCGCTTGGCGCTCAACTCATTACAGTTTTACAGCCATTTTGGGCGTCATCTAATTATGCAAAATGGCACATTTCATTTGCAGAGAGACAGGGAGAGAGAGCCAGAGCCGGTGTCTGTTCGCATTCAGGTTGGCCTTAAGTTGGATTCATTTTAACAATGCCATTTAAAATTAATTTTCAATTAACTTTCGCGGCCCGGATCCGGCCATCTGCCATTCTCCGGTCTCCCTCTTTTCCGGCATAGAAATTCCGGACTTCAACTAGTTGAGAGTGCTAACAAAAGTTTTGTGTGTGCGAGCGCCTCCATAAATTGAATTTTCCGCTTTTTGTTTCTGCCAATTAAGTCAACGGAGCGGCATTGTGAGTGATACTAATTTCCACGGACACGAAGGCTACTTAAGTCTCCGCCTTTTGCCGAGCTCTCGCAAAAAGTGGGATCCGTATAATGGAAATCGACACAGTTGAGCTTTTCATGGCATCCGGCATCCGGCACCTGCGTGCCAGCGTTCCTCAATTGAAAAACCCCAAATGCCGGGCTCCATTTGGAGCTCAGTCAGCCACCCTGGGTGTGGGTGGGTGGACTTAACCCTTGGCAGCCGCAAAAATAACTGTGCGGAATGCATTTTACTTTTAAATTTACCATCGAAATGTTTCCGACGGTTGGTGTGAGGTATTTGTTGCTCTTACACTGAAGGGAGAGTTATTATTTTAAGAGTTGGTAAAAAAAATATGTATATTAAAGAGAATTCTCCAATTTTTAAATAGAATTTATTTTTCACTTAAAATTTATCCCATAAAAGTTGCTTGTATTAATCTTCTGCAACATTGTGTTGGCAACATCAATAGATGTTCCTAGACTTGTTCTTAGCAACATTTGCCTTTATTTGGTTGCTAAGCAACATATTCATGGAAATCATTTCTGAAATGAAGAGGGATTTGACTTGGAAAGGCTAATTTATGTTGTTTAAAAATGCTTAAATTTATAAAAACCTAAATTAAACAGGCTAAAAGTTTAATTTTATTTTTTTTATAAATTTAACCATTTAAACAACATAAATTAGGCATATCCTTCTACATTTTACCCACAGCTTTGGTTACCGAGTACGTATCCTATTTGTCCATTTTAAAACCATACATTTATTTCTTGCAGTGGTTCTCACTCCCAGCATCTGTAAATCTATACTTAGGACAACCTCTGCCCCTCTCTGCCTTCCCGCTGCCTGCCTTGTTTTATCGCAAACGATGCCATTACAAGGCGATTTGAGCTCCATTTGTGCTGGCCATTCCCACACTCTAGCGGCGATTCCCATTGCCAGGATAACTTGACAGTCACTTAGCGGGTTCGCGTCTGCTGCTTCTCCAGAGAGGTTGTTGGGTGCAGAGAGGAGAAGCCAAAGGTGTGTGTATCAAAGTAGCAGTTGAGAGTACACAGGGTCGGAGGAATGCTTTCAGATTAAACTTGTCCGGCTGCAACACCTGGGCCCGCATTTCAAACTGAGTTCTTTCCCCACTTCCCCCAGACATTTTCTAGTGACTGACAGGCAAAAGGATGCAAAAGCCAGAGCACCGATTTCACCTAAAAACTTTGTCCGTTGCTCTGCCATATCAACCGAACGATATGGCAACTATCAACTCTCTCTCTACCAACGACAAAATGTTCCTTTCATAACGCGAAAACTTCTCTTCGGGTCTCCTACGGGCATTGCAAACTTTTAATAGTCTCACATTGGAGAGTTCTTCTAATCATATGCTATACTGGCTAACGAGTCGAGCTGAGACAAGGCCTTAGGTGTTGGCCAGAAGTTTTCTTTTCGGCAAATTAGACAGAAAAGAAATGGGTTCATTCCAAAACAATGAGGCGTCTTTATCTAATGGAAAAGTAGATACAAAATATTTACTCCTAAACTATTTTAAAAGCTAATTTTTGTATTTAAATTTAAATCAAAATTTCCCTCACTTACCTTGCCCAAATTGACGAAACCGTGATCCTTGGCTACAGCATCCGCCATTCCGTTATCGCCATTGGGTATGTGCACTGCCCAGGTGTGCGTATAGTGTCCGGCGATCTGGTTGTTGCCACCGGAAATCCCTGAGCTTCCATATTTGCCGCTATTGGGCGTCAGCTTGGCCCTGCCACCCGTCTCATAGTCGAGAACGTATGGCGGCAGCACTGGCGATTGGCCAGATGGATCCACCTTGAGGGATGACGGGGCTGGAGGTGGTTGTGCTGCTGCTGCTGCTGCTGCTGCCGGGGCTGACGAGGCGGGGGGCGCCGAGGCTGATGATGATGCTGATGCCACACTTCCGGCCACGAAACCGACATTATAATTACATAAAAAAACTACGGCACTAAATTGCAAAATAAACAGCAGAGCTGCTTTCGTTCTCGCCAAATGTCTGGTGCTGCTGCTCCTGCTGCTTCTTCTGGTGCTAAGTTTCTGTTTGCATTGCGTTAAAAAACTAGTTTTGAATAAATTGCAATTGAAATTGAAATTTCCTATATCACATTCAATGATTGTTTGTTGTTGTTCTTCTCCTTGCTGCGCGGCCCTCTTCTGCTGACAACTTCTGGCAGGATGTTGCCCTAATTGCCGGGCATTTAATTTGTCGCGTCTGCTTTTGTGTTTGTGGCTGCTGCTAATGTTGCTTCTGCTGATGCCGCTGCTGCTACTTCTGGTGCTGCTGCTGCTGCTAATGTTGATGTTGCTGTTGCTAGTTGGCTGCCTGCTCCATCGCACGACGTCGTTTTTCATTGTGCGTGAGGATGTTTCCAATTGTTGGTGTGTGGGCGTGGCGAGGAATGCTGGATGCGAGGTAAATCAACACGCTTTTGATGTGATGCTGAAATGGATAATTTAAAGAGAAAAATGATTATTAATTTGAAATCAAAATATTTTAGGTAATTAGAAAGAATTAAATAATGGATAAACTTTGTTTATATTCCCGAAAAATTATTAGGAATAAAACAAATGCATGTTTCTTTTAAAAATTAATTAAATATTCCACAAATAGTTTCCCTATTCAATTTCCCATCAAAACCTTCGATCAAAACGTTGATAATTACCCCAAAAAAATATATGCAAAAGCCAGCCTTATCCTCCTTTCCTTCCGCAAACCAATTAAGCTAACAAATTGCCTGCAACTGACACATCCAATTTGCGTTGCCAAAAAAAGAGCAATCACTTGACCACAAAACTTTTTTGGCTTATTACGAAAAAGTGACAAAAAGCCCAAATATGCACATAGGAGCCACTATTATCACCCATTAATTGGATGGGCAAAAAAAAAAAAGGGAAAATATTGATGGCCACTTTGCATCGTTTGGTGAAAGGACGACCGGCGGCCCTGGCCTTTTCCATATTGACAGCCAGGGCCAAATCGAAGTTCAGTATTATGTCCCGAAGGGACACTGTTGGCCAAAAGCCAGTATCGCATTGATTGTCACCCCGTGGACAAGTTGTGATTGCAAATGAGAAATCAACGCGGGGCTGAAGCGGATTTTGGACTCGAATACGTACACTGCGGAAAATAACAAAAAATACTAACTTTATTGAAAAGAAATATTTAAATAATTATGTAAAATATAACCTTTTTATAAAAAGCATTACAAGTCAGTTAAATTATTCCAGTTTTCTTTTATTAAGTGCATCCCCAACGAATCATTGATCCTTGGAGCTGCATTTGCCTTCTCCAGCAGCTCTTGTGTCTTTATCCCACCACAAAATTAGTTATTTTTATGTATCTGCCAAGGTTTAATATTTAAAATATCCTACAAGCCATCTTTCAAATATTTTAATAATGAAAAAATTCAATTTTCCAACTTTTAAATCCCCTTTTTTTCGAGTACAGCGACTCTGACTAATGCCACTGTCAAAATATGCCCATGACTGATGATGGCCAGGGGCCCAGCGCATCCATGGGCATATTTCATCTATTGATAGAGGGATTTGGATTTCTGGATTTGGCCAGTCACTCGGCCAGAAAGTGAGCCGGCAGAGTGAGGAGCGTAATTAAAGCGAGTGACAGCGGAAATGCCAAGCACAAGGAGATGGATTGTCGGGGGAGGACTTTGGTGATGTGTTGTTGTTTGGACGGATTTGACGGCCAGCGACGGAAGCCGAGGGTGTGCAGTGTTCGGGCCATGGTAATCATGGCTAAGTGGAAAGGAAATTGAATTTTGCGAGGGACTGGCTATCAATCGACCAGAATTAAATGACTTCTCGTAATCTGCTCAAGGTCTTCGATTGAACACAAAAAACTATTCAAGTTGGGTTGCATATTTTCAGGGGCTTTTTACTTTTACTAGATTGTTTAATGATTTGTTTTTAAAGACCACTTCAAGTGACATTATATAACTTATTCAAATCTGGCAGTGTGCATTTCTCTGTCTTCTTTTTTAACAGCTCACTTTCGGGGCCATGAAATAGACTGTCAACAGACTACTTCACCTCTCTGGGATCCCATCGAGAGCCAATGCACATGAATGCACAAGAAAAAGGAGCAGACGACCGGCGACTCCTTTACATTGACTATGCACCTTTTGTGCTTGAACTTCCTTCCGCATTGAGTTGTCGTCAACACCCCCGATCCTTCTCGTGCTGCTCCTGCTGCTGACAGGGTCCTGCGTCCCTGCGTTTATGCTCCTCGACTCTGCTCTCGACTGACTTTGACTGACGGCATTTGTCAGTGGCAGACACAAAGTAATCATTACTTGGCGCACTTCCGCTGCAGCACCATCGCCATCTCCTTCGCCCGGCCCACTAAGCGTATACTTAATAATAAGAAAATAAGTGCCATGTCAACGTAGGCATGGGAGGGATGAATTCTGCTGCTCCTGCTCCTGCTCCTCCGCCTTGGTCTCCTTGGCAACATCTCTCGCTCACATGCTAACGAAAAGTGGAAAACGGTGTCAAAGTCAGCACTAGTTGGCTGATGAAAGTTACTTTTGCTGGGCGAGAAAAATGGCAGTGTGCGCTGAAACACCAACAACGCGCGACTTGACAACTTGAGACAAATTGAAGCGTTGTTTCCCTTTACATTTAACAGGGCCAAGAGCCCTAGAGCCCTGGCCTTTGGGGTCAAAGGCGCTTGTCAACAAATAAAGTGCTGAAACTAGTTAGGGTCACAGTTGGAGAAACTTTGTAACAACAAACACAAAAAACCGGTCTATATCTGTCAAGGGTTTTGTTGTTTTAAAAATAGTTATTATTGAAAAATTAAAAAGGGTAGATATTACAACAATTGTAGCTACCAAAACGAAAACCAATTGTCACATGTGCCTGCTCACTTTTCATACATTTTGTTGCCTATACTTCCCACCTTTTTTGCCGTGTTTCCCCAGGCTAAACACCTTCAGCCATTTGTTGCCTTTCCCTTTTTTTGCATTCCGAGCAATTTACCTAAACCGGAATAACATCCGCAAGGCTTTCCCCATCATAAACTGATCTATTTTCACTCAGCAAACACGGCCTGCTGTCCACACAACACCCATCAGAAATCACTCAAATGCCCAACAGAAATCCCTAAATTGCTTAAGCCACAAGCAGCTGGATGACGGGGGGAAAAAAAGGGAAAGAAAAACAAACGTAAGGAAATAAGAGAGCGGAGCATAGAGAGATGACAATGCCAGGCATCGGTTTAATAGTCCTTGAGGCATTTTTTGGGCAAACAGCCTGACACTTGGCTGCTGCTGCTTTTGCTGCCGCTTTGCCATCCTTTGTGGTTGTTTGCCCTGCGAGTGTTGTTAGTTCCTGTGGATCGCCGCTCTATGCAAAATGCCATGTCAAATGCAGGACTGAAAGGGCTAAAAGCTAAGGCTAGGACTCTGGGATGCCGGGATGCTGGCTGAATTGTTGGGATGTTAGGATGCCGGGGGAAGCCGCAGCAGAACACATTAAGCCAAGGAAGCAACTGCTGCTCCTGCTGCTTTTGTGCAAAAAAAAAAAAAGAAGCTGCAGATGAAGCTGCGGCAGTTGAAAGCTTAAAAAGGCTACAAAACTGCAGACGAGAAGTCAAAAGGCAGCGATTACACAGAACAGAAAAAACGAGGTCTAAACATAATTTAACCAAAAAATGTTTTCCGAATTCTTTTTTAATAAAAAACTTTTCTAAACCCAAAGGAGAACGTTTATAGAATAATTTAAATCTTAAATAAAGTAAAATAAATTAAAGAAACTTCTAAAACCTCTTTATGTTACATTAATTTTTATTTTCTTCTGTAAGCAAGATCACTCAGATAATAAAATATCAGCAAATCTGAAGGAATCTCGGCTCATTAAACGGTTTTTAGAATTTTTTCCGCATGCAGTCAAGAAAAAGGAGTAACACACACCATCACCAGCTCCTTTTGTTGCTTTGTTTACGCGAAAGTGTGTGTTAGTGTGTATGGGTATTTGTCTTTTGGCCTCGCTTTTAATGTGTTTCGTGTGGTGGATTGAGGTGAGCTGCTTGCTTCTACTATGATGGCGCCTGGTGTGTAGTTTTCTCTGCAGTTTTCTGCTGGTGGCTTCGCTTGTTTAATGATAGTTCCACAAAGGCAAATATGCACTCGCCGCCACTAAACCGCCCACTAAGTCACCCCCTTCGGCCTTTTTTTCTTCTTTCGCGACCAGCAACTGGAGCACAAAGTCAACAACAAAACAGCCTCGGTTAACGCCCGCAGAATGGCGGCTAAAGCCCAAAAAAGAAAAGAAGGCTAAAAGGAAAGGGGCCTGGCCAAACAAAATGGAAGAAAGCAAAGTGTCAGGCAAAAGAGTGTGTAGAGTCGTCAGAGGAGGTGCACTTTTTCACAGCGTATTAGCACACGATCGCCAAACAAAAGGTGTTGCATGCATGGCGCGGCCGCCATTTGCCATTTGCCATTTGCCATTTTGCACTGCGGTGACTGTACCAAGTAGGCCATGCCATACCAAAATGGCTTTGACAGCTGATGCTGATGGTGTGAGAATTTGCATCGGGGATTGGCCAGGAGAGCTGTCAGGTTGTGTTAGGTTTGGCCAAGTCAGTAGAGCCTGCTGGGTTTACCTTTGAAGCCAGGCAGCAACAAAAAAGTAAGGTCTCCATGAAGCCTGCCAGCAAAAAAGTACAGTCCGTATGTGATGCCTGACAGCCAAAAAAAAGAGTACAGTTCCTGGTTAGTTGTGGCAAAAAATTGAGGTAAGAATTCCGATTGGCAAGATAGCACATATGAAAGTAAACCCCAACCAAACCAAATTAAATTAAATTTTCAGAAAATAATCTACCAACTTTTACAATTTCTTAAAACCACTTTCAGCCTCAACAGAATTAAGCTTCTCCATATATAGTAAGTTACTTATTCAAGAGTCAATATCAAGATTTAATTGAAAGTTTACCTTGCACATTTACGATTAAATCTCAGGCCTCAATCAATCATCTACCGGACGAACAAATTTACCTGAGCAACACAATGAGATGAAAGTAATGTTATTATTACTCCTTCATGCGGTGGTGGTGAATCCCCCGAAATGGATGCCCTGGATAATGCTCTCATGGGCTTTTCAGACCAACAGAATTTTAATTATTTCGCATTGTTTGCCTGCCACATGATACGAGTGCGCATATATATATATATAGTATATATGGACATTATCCCAAGCCAAGGTATGCATATTTCGTTTCGGCTTGAGTCTCGGATTGCTTTTTAATGTGCAAACAAGAATGCGCATTAAGTGAAGCCTGGAAAATGGTGGAGAGGATGGAGGCGGAGGAAAAGCCTGGGAAAACGCCTTGCGGTGGTGCAATGCAATTTGAGTGCTTCGCTGGCATTAATTGATTTTGCATGGTCACTTGCTGCGGCCCAAGCGAAAGATAAACGACCAAGGATGGCCGAAAGGAGGAAAGGATATCCCACCAACATGTGTCATGTGAATGGAAGGGCTTTTCTCTACCTCTATTGTCCCCGCCAGCCTTTCTTTGCCGCTGCATTTGCGAAATTACCTTTTCAGGTGGAAAGAAGTTGGTAGATGGGGCACCCATCCATCCATCCATCCATTCAGCTGTCTGAATAACGCTTAATGTAAGCACCTGCCGGGTGGCAGAAAAAAAAGAGGCGAGCGCCTAAAAGTATGCGAAAATAAAGGTCCATTCAAAATTCATTCAAAACAAAGGACGCCTCAAGGCATCCCACAAACAACAGCTCCCCTACCTCAAGAGCAATCTGACTGGAAAAGGGTTTTTCCGAATAGGTTTTGGGGAGAGGGGTTTTGCGAGGGGGGTTTTGTGAGGAGGCACTGCGAGAAAGGGTTACCTGTGGAAAGGGGAAACTCTCAGGCTCCACTCAAAGACTCACTCAACTCTCCAACTTCAGTTTGCTGCTCATATAAAACAATGCACAATTATGACTTATTTTTTGCACAATTTACACTACACACAAGGGAAAGTCGAAAGTAAAATACCCTCAAGGGTGAAGAAATCAAGGTAGCAATTAATTGAAAGGTTTAAAATTTGTACCTCTTGAAACTTTTTATTTAAACTAAGTAAACATAATTAAAAGAATATTTCTAAAACCTATAACAGTCAATATTTTATGGCAACTTTTAAGTTTATTGTTAAAATTTGCATATAAAATCGTAGCTAATATTTAAACTAAACAAAAACCTAATTCCCTTCATCAAAATTCGCATTAAATCATAAATTCTGAGCCGCTATTAACTTAAGTTTAATAATCGAGCTGAATTGCCGGCGGATTCCAGCAAATTTAGTAAGTTTCCTCAGGACTCAACAAGTCTCTAAAGGAAAACTCTCTTTTTGTGCCCGGGAAAAGCTATTAAGCCATCCAGAAAAGTCAGTGTCTGCTACAGGATGTGGCAGCAGCAATTTCTTGCAACAGTTGCAAGTTGGCGGAAATGCAGATGGGTAATGCAACACCGGCACAGGTGAGCAGCCCAGGCATTATGATGATGTTGAGGATGATGCTGATGATGATGATGATTATGGAGGCGAAGGTGAAGATGATACTGGAAGCTGATGGAGATGGAAATGTAGAAGGAGACGAAGAGATGCAAGTCCTTGTTGGGAAAAGGGCAGAAAACAAGAGTTGAGAGTTGGGCCGAGTGGCATTCTTTGCTGCATTTTTTTTTGTTCCCCTTTGACAAGGCTGCATTAACATTGACAATGATAATGAAAATGTTACTCATTCAGTACTTTTTTTTAAAGACTAAGGAATTTGCTTCTTTTTGTTTTATCTTGATGAAAGGTAAGTCTTTTTGATTTACCTTTGCAATAAATGAGTTAATGAGTTAGGAAAGTAAATGCAAAAAATGTGCTCCTAAAATTACTTCCATTTTTAAAACCCTTAAAAATGTGTTTAAAATAAATAATCATTATTTCTCCTAATTAGAGAGATTTTCCCGTTTTTCCTGGGAAAATTGTGGGTGTTGAGGGGGTTTACATTACAAATTATCACCATTTCCGGCTAAATCACGGTTTCTGTGGTTGACATTTTTGGTGGAAAATTTAGCATGGAGTTGGCAAGTGAGGAAGCCAAGTGTAAATCAACAAATCAACAACTTAATATGCACGAAATTTTTGATGCCAACTGCAGTTGCACACAAAAACGAGACCAACACGGGCCAACAGCGGCAGTAGGAATCTGGCGAGTAATCCACATGGACATGGAGTCATCGCCTAGTGGTGACGATGGCAGGGCAACCATTGGGGCAAAGCCAGTGGTGGCGGGAACCAACCAATGCTGCTGATGGTTTAAGCATCAGTTACCCGCGGGGCCAATGGTGCTACCGAAAAACCAGGGCCAGGCGACAACAGCGAGGATTCACTTAGAGAAATGAAAGATCAAGAAAGAAGGAATTCCTGACTTGAGAGGAAAGAAATCTAGTTTCCTTTTTTATTTGTATAAATTTATTAAGTTAGTTTCAATTAAAAAATTATAAAAAGAAGAATGGTCAATTTCTTGAATCAAAAAATATTTTGGTTGGAGCTCTACATATCAATAGAGGTTTTACAGCCTTACAAATGTGCCTAAAACTATGCTATGATCATTTTTAGGTACCAAATTCAGCAAAATTTTCCTTTTAGCAATGTTAAATGTTGTCGAATAATTTCTAAAATATTTTTAAGGATTTTTATATCTCTAATTTATGTATCACCCATTAAATGTATAGAATTTTTTGTTCTCTGTATCATGCAGGATATTAGTATGCACCACTTGCTGCATACTTTCAGGGACCTTGTTCGCTTGTTTGTGCAAAATTTATGCGTGTCTATTCGCTGTCTCTCTCTTTTTCTCTTTCACCCTCTCTCTCTCTCTTTCTACCTTTTTTCCCCTACCACCTTTGCCCATCTCACTTACACCTTTTGGCCATCATGGCGGCGGCGCCTGTTCGACGATTGTCGTCATTTCAATAAAGCCCGGCGCCGAAATGGATGCTTTTTGTGCGGATTTTTGCCGATTAATTTTTCATTATTATGCCAAGTGCTCGCTGGGGAGATAGAGAAAGAGAGATGTGTAGGCTGTGTGTACGCCCGAAGGACGCCGAAAGAGACAGCCAGGCAGAGTTCACGAAAACCCAACAAATGTGCCAAAAGTGGCAAATGACAGGCCCACAAAGCAAAAGCACACACAAAAGTTTTCAATGCGCTAATATATTTTGCATGCCCCAAAAAATATGCAGAACATTTCAGCGGGATGCATGCCAAGGCTGTGAGAATCCATTTTAACGATAATTTTCCATGGAAATTGTCAGCTCAAAATGATGGTAAAGGATTCGTTTATTATTTTATTTAAGAAGCTTAAAGAAGGATTAATTAAATTTATAGATTATAGTTAATTCAATGAACTAGTATAAAAATCTAGTGATTTTTCAGGCACTCTAATTCTTTATAAACAAGTAAGAAAACTACAGTCGAGTGAGCTCGACTGTGAGATACCCGCTACCCATACATAAACCAGAAAAGCGTCAGGACGCCAGAAAATTTTGAACATAACGGACAAATGCAAATGCAAGTGTAATATAATCACATGCATACAAAAATACATACACATGTATCTATGTGTGTAAAAACGCGTTATTATTGCATTCAAGCGGCTAATAATTACTACCATTTATTAAAATTGCTTCTCAAATATCTTATAAGATTCTTTTCCGAACACAACCATGAACTGATAAGAATATTTAGTTGGTCTAATTGGTCAACCAAATGAGGCATGCTGCCAGCAGCCGTTTTGTGGCCATACAAAATTATTTCTTTAATAACTTCGACAATTTTTATCTGATCGCAACCAAATTTTCAGGGATCACACAGACTATAGTTCTTAATATACTTACCGAAATTCGCGACTCTAGCTTTAAAATTATACGCTTAATACGCTTTTTTATGATTTGCGGGGGCGGAAGTGGGCGTGGAAAAAATTTGAAACAAACTTGATCTGCGTGCAAGCAAAACAAATACTGTCGAAAAAAAATTAGAGCTCTATCTCTTATAGTCTCTGAGATCCAGTGTTTCATACGGACAGACGGACAGACAGACAGACAGACAGACAGACAGACAGACAGACAGACAGACAGACAGACAGACAGACAGACGGACATGGCTAGATCGACTCGGCTGTTGATCCTGATCAAGAATATATATACTTTATAGGGTCGGAAATTCTTCCTTCTACCTGTTACATACATTTCCTGCCGGCACAAAGTTATAATACCCTTCTACCCTATGGGTAGCGGGTATAAAAATGTACCTAAAATTGCGCTAGCCCTGAAATAATATCCAAAAAACTACACTAAACCTTCGAGAAGGCCTATAAACAATTCTGTAAATTCCCCGAAAAAACAAAACAAAACATAGAACAAACAAGGGAACTTTGCTAAAATAAACCAAACTGGCAGTGTCAATAAAAATTAACAGCGAAAAGCTGAAAAGCCGTGACAAAGCTCTCCACCGCTGGCCACAACAACAATAAAGGGGAAACCTCCCCCCTGGAAAACCACCCCCGAAACGCACCCCCTTGTCAGCCCCTATTCATTAGGTCGTAGGTGTGCTCTGTGTGTGTGTGTAGTTTGTGCGGTGTCTATGTAATTTAGACAATTAGAAAGTTTACGCCCGTAACAATTTCCCACTTCTTGTTGTTGGCTAAAAGTTTTTCGTTTGTTTTCCCTTTTTGCCATTTGCATGACAAATAGTTTTTGTGCTGTGAATGTTGACCAGTTTTCTGGTATTGCTTGTTAGCAGCTCGGGGGAATATCAGTCGACTTAGCCGGCTAAGTGTTCTTGGTAAGCCAGACCCGCCTGCTTGGCAGTTTAATATTTGCACAATGCTTCATAATCACACTCACTTTGCCCTTTTTTTTTGCCTTGGATCGCTCTCTGTTTTTATGCTGATTCAGCGAACGCGCAAATTCCTCTTCAATGCGCCAATTGTGTTGTTTGAGTGCGAAGCTTAGTGTCGCCATATTGCCGAGTTATCCTGGCGGAGATCCTGCGGCTCATGCATATGCAAAAATGCTGTGGGAAAAAGCCAACAGCAGGCAACCACTATAAGTGGCTAAATTGCACAAGTAAACAATTTTTAAATGCAGATTTGCTGCGGTCTAAGCCACCAGCTCTAAGCACCAGAAACAGTATGAAAAATGAGTTTAAAAGAAAATCGTGAATTGTTATAACAAGCCAATACAGTAAACATTGTTTAAATATAATTCTTAAGAACTCAATAAAGTATATAAAATGAATTAATGCACTAAATTAAATATACATTTATTTTCTGATATACATTTTTTTTATAAATTTTGAGCTCTTTTTTAAGGATTTCAAAACCTTTGCAGACCTCTTTAGCATTTCCAACAATGACTTATTTTAAAACACCTTTCCAAACATTTCTCCAAGTGTAATTTCCATACTGTTTCCCTTCACAGCATCTACTATTTCTCAATTGCTACGTGAACATTTTTTCCTATTATTTTCCTTTTCCATTCAACACACACATTTTTTTTTCTACCATTTCTGTTGTCAGTTGCAATTCCGCTGACTGCGAAAACACTAATTTTCAGTTATTAGCGGAATGTCAAAACAAACGACAGTTTCCATTTAGCAGTTGGAGATTTTCACAGCAGTTTTTATTCCCTTTTCCAGCTGACAATCATTTATATTTTTGTTGTGCGACAATTTGGCTTTGGTAAATTGGTAAAAAAAAAATAACGCTCAAGTTTTTTATATGTGCGCTGAGGTTGAAATATTGCATTCAAATTGGTGAGACTAATTGGGAAAAATAAATAATAAAAAAATAAACCCACTCATAAATAAAGTTTTTACCTACGAGAGAGGCTCACTAAATATAAAGTTGGGTTTTAAGCGAAAAAGCCGAAATCAAAAACTCTTGTTTGGCCATTCTCGTTGACATTAATCAAGACTCGACAGTCGCACTTAATCTTAGTTAAATCCCCGCAGATTTATGCGTCATAAATATTAGACAAATTTAGATGAGAGCCAACCGGAGTCTCCATAAAAACCGAACCGAGCACACAAATCCCCACAGCCAGATGCCATTTGTCAGAAGCGATAAGCAAACACAAAGCACAAGGCACCGAACACCGAATGGCAAATAAACAAGGCACTAAAATATTAGAATATCCTTCGTATCCGGCAAAATCCTGAGAGCCGAAAAACCCCGTAAGAACTACTCCCCGAGCGAAGACAAAACTAAAAGCTAGACAGATTTTTGCCTGATTACGTTTCGTTTCGCACAACACAATGGGGAAAATGCACTTCGGCAAGGAAGGACTCACAAAAGTATGCAATGGCATAGGGAAATAGGAAAATGCCGGCAAGGACGAGCCAAGCACGAACGAATGCGAACAAATTGATATGCAAATGTGAGTGGGACCCCAAAATAAAAAAAGGAAGAAAACGTAATAATAAAATAAAGCACAACCCTCGAAAGCACAAAGATGAGGCGGAGGACCAAGAGAGAGAGAGAGATCCTGGATCCTGGGATAAATGCCCCATGACTTCTCATTTCCGTTTCGCTCCAGCAACAGAAGCAGCAGCAGCAGCTGCAACTGGCAGGCAAATCTGCGTTTTCCGGAAGGAAAGAAAAGGGCCGAAAAAAAAGGCAACCGGAATATGGAAAATTATTAAGTATACGCCTAGTACAACAAGACGTCAATAATTTAACGCAAGTTCAGAGCTTTCAGCGCAGTGCCAATTGAATTAAAAGATTTTCTCATCGCCAGGAAACTTTTTTTTCTGCACAGAATTCAATTTGGCGAAACTTTTCTTTTTTTTTTCTCCAATTTTTTTGTTGTTTTTTCTCCCCCGCACATTTTTTTAGCTGGTGGCCTTTTTAGTATGCGTTCGGTTGCAGGAACAACTTTTCCCCTTCAGCCTTAGTGATTGAAATGCCAAGGCATGTATCCATCCATCTCTATATATATATCTGTATATATAGTTCCCCCACCGATTCCCCCAAAGTTTTGCCCCTTGGCAAATTCAGTTGTTCAACTAATGAGAGTCGTAGCCTCGCCTCGGGCTCTCATTCTGATGGACATGCCAGATGAGCCGGGCAAAAGTCGTGACAATCATAAAAAAATAATACAAAACCGAAGAGAGAAAACTGGAAAATGCAAAAAGAAAAACTTTAAATGCCTTCGGTCAGTTGGCAAAATGTTCTTTTATCATGGAGAGGCGCAAATGTTGCGGAAATTTTTCGGGGCCACGAATTGGACTCTGCTGGCTATAATTTTCAACGAGAGAAACTTTAGCAAGGAAATATAAATTCAGTGGAGTGAATGGTAATGAAAATATAACTCGGAACTGCTGCAAGTAATAAGGATTTCAGCTTGGCCTAATCTTTAAATTTTTTTTTAAGGAAATTCAATGCTTTTTGTATCCCAAAACTCATATATTTATTTTGATTAAAATGCCCATCACAATCTCTATAAATATTTCCCTTACTTTGTAATTATTTGGATTGCTTTTTTGGCGAAAACATTGATACCTTCCTGGAAAATTAATAAATGGTTTTCACAGCTTATCCCACAACAGGAAGCAATTGAGACATATATAAAAGCCAGCAAGACCTCCTCTTGATTTTCCAGGAAACCGAGGCCCAAACACGGTTAAAGCGGCTTCAATGAAGCATAAATAGGACATCAAATGCGGAAAATTAAATTGGTTAAGAAGGGAATAAAAGGAAAGGCGAATTTACACAGAGATCCTGGCTGGCTGAAAAATGCAACAAAATGGCCCAATCCCATGATGATGATGATGATGATGACGATGATCCCGTTGATGAGGAGTGGGAGTAGAAGCGGAATTGTTTTCACGCCCTTTCATGACTTAATAAATACCAAAAGAGGAGGCATTCGTCTCACAACGTGGACCTCAGGCTTACCGTGAGCATTTGCGCTTGATTGCCCACGAAATCGACAAAAATGAAGTGGAAATACCAAAGCGTTGGGCCCCCAAAGTCCGTGGAAAAAAACGTGATTGATGCCTTGCTCTCTCTCGTTGGAGGTCCTCCGAATTCAGATTGGGGCGGCGATTCTGTTTCAGATTGTGTCTCAGATTCCGGTTTCGCAGACGAGGAAGAGCCAAAAGGCTTGGCGACCAAAAGGGATAACATCCACGCCCAACACCCACACATATACAAAGAGGGAGCGACTCCTCTATAACAATAAAAACCCTGGGAGGTTGGTCCTGCCAGTCTACTTTGTCTGACTGCCATCTGTTCCTTTCCGTTTTTTTAGTGTCTCGCCCTCTGCTTTCTATCACCGAATGTTATCCTTTTTGGTCCTGCCCCTTTTGTTGCTACTTCGCCATGGCGTTGTCTGCTCCATTTTAAACAGTTTTGCTGACTAGCAAAAAATATGTCTGCGGCAGCCATTTTGGGGAGTGTGTGTGTGTGTGCAGGATATAAAAAGGAGGCGTCTAATTGGCAGAAACTTTTCTTATTTTATTTAAATACTGAGACGAGTTAAATATCTCAAAGAAATTGAGCGGGGTTTTCATTTAAATAATTTTTAAATAAGTTTTTTAAAAGGACTTACTTAAGTGGAGTTAATATTCATAAGGACAGCTTACCTGTAAAGAAAGAATATCAGAAAGGATCATTAATAAAAGATTAAAACTCTTATAAATTTTATAGGAAAAAAGAACGCAAAAATGTCTTAAAATAAATATTTATTTACCCTGCATTGCATTGCCTATAAATTAACTTGACCCAAAAAAAATATTTGAAATTCTTTTTCCGTTAGCTTTGCCACAATAAATCCCGCATATATCCCTCTTTGAGTTGCCCGCAGGAAATGCCATTAAAAAACAAGCGCAAAGTTTTCGCTATTTTGCGGAATTCCCACTCGAACTAAAAGTTGGAAAATGCAAATGTTTGTCTTCGTAAATGACAAGAAGATGCTACAAATTACATAAATAAAAGCAATAAAGTGCCAAAGCATTTGCATAGAGCGCAGAGAGGGAAAGGAGCGATTTGCAGGAGGTAAAGGAGAAGCAAATGGGATGTAGAGGCAACTTATGCTAAACAATCCATGACACAGTCGAGGGCGTCTTAGCCGGCTTAGTTGAACACACACAGCCAACCAGGCACACATTCAATTACACATAAGATTCAGTTTACTTTCGCCTCCGGGCACGCCCACAACATCAAAGGGCGTCACACTGACATTGATTCCTCTCCAGGGCTGTTCATATATATATCTGTGTATATATATAAGTATTCTCTGGCATATCTGGATTGTCTTCTCCTAATCGCCAACTTATGCAACATCATTGCACTCAGAAGTTTTGCTTATTGAAATGTTAAGTCAGAGACAGCAGAAGACGAAAAAATAGTAAAGGTTAAAATAAGAGTTTAATATTTTAGATATTTATTTTTACCAGGTTTTATTGTGGTTTATTTATTGGTAATAAGTTTTTTATTTTCTTAAAAAAACTAATACTTAATTCAATTTATTTAATTATTATTCATTAATATGGTGAACTGTTTCTTTTACGCTTTTTAAAAGCAAAAGTAAACTCTTTATATGTTTGTTTACATTATTAAATAATATTACTATTCTAACCCTTATCAGTAAACCATTTTTTGAAAGCATTTCCCATATTCTTTCTATTCTCCTGACCTTTGTAGTATCTGCATATGTATGATATCCTTGGTATGTGTCCATTTCTTATTTCTGCCAAGAACCAAGAGGAGTACTCTACCCATTTCCATTTCAGAATATGCTGAGCTGTCATGCTCTTCCGTCCCACCAAACCAATCCGGTCTTCCTTTTGAGTTGTTGAACTTTTTCCTTTTACGCTTTTGTCTTCGAGAGAGCCTCGAGGGCGGTTTTCTTGGGCTTTGGGTTTCCTTTTGAGTTCGGGGAATTGGCCACCGCCTCAGTCCTTAGTCCTTTGCCAACTGTCATCCTCACTCACTCACACATTGATGTTTGTCTTTTGCCGTTCGCCACTAATTCAACTGAGTGTATGTATTCCAGTCCATTAATTGAATGTCTCGCCCCTTCGCACATATTGAGTTTTAACTGTGTGGTCTCGCCCTGTCCTTTATTTCCTTCTGGCGGAAAATTAAATTTTCCTGCGGCTCGGAGATTTCCTTTATGGAATTTTCTTCTTTTTTTTTTTGCATTTAATTGAGCATCAAAATGAAGTCACCTCAAACATTATTTAACTCGGCGGCAACAGGTGCCAAGATAGCTTTTTCGTTCGTTCGTTCGTTGGCTGGTTCGTGTGAGTGAGAAACAAAAGGCAATAAATGAAAGCAATTTCCTCAGTGGTAAACTGAAAATCATTTTAAATAAGGCATGAAAACGCATTAAAGGCGCCACCTTGTCAGACAATAAACAACAACTTCCCCTCCGGCTGAATATACACATGGATCCCTCGTTCTCTCAGCCAGATATTCGATAAGACAAGGCCTGACATTATTTACAGCCTTTGTCTCGGCTTTACATAAGAAAATATATAAATTATATTTTATATATATAAAACACCAGAATTTATAAGGACATTTTAGGGCATACTTTATTATCTTAAGATATAAAGCAATACGTTATTTTAGGAAATTATGGAGTAAAGACATTTAATTTATGGTTAAATAATAATTTAGAATTTAGGAAATAGAGAAATTGAATCAGTTTAATTTAATAATCAGTCTAAAGAAGAACAGCAATTTTTTGAAAAGCCTTTTAATGTTATGTTTCATTAATTAATTAAACAAAATATTTATAATTAAATGAAAAACAGGATTCTTTATTTAAACAGCTTTCTTATGTTTTAGGAAATTTTAATTGGAAGAGAAATGTATGGAATTTAAAATAAAGTTTTAAACATAAACATTACATAAAAATTTAAATTTATGTTTATTCATTACTTTATCAGAGTTTCCCTCTGCAACGGTGGCGTATACGTGATGCGGAACTACTCCTTTGATTGCTTTCAAGACAAAGACACAGTCACAATGCCCCCCAATTCGTTATCCCAAACACACACCCAGGCAGGCACACTTCCTCCCCAACACTCACACTCACACACACATCCGCATATATAAAGTGATAAGCAGCCGCAGGGCGACCGTTGAGGCGTACGCATGCAAATAAAATCGCCCATACGCCCCGTTGTACGGGCTGCCTCTGCTTTCCTTTGCGGTGCCTTCTTCTTTTTTTTTTTTCTTTTTTCCCTTGTTTCCTGTCTCCTTCCTGTGTTTGCATACATTTTTGGTGATAATACAAGAAATTGTATCAAGCCAAAATTGTTTTTTAAAATGTTACGTGCCCGGCGGCTGCTTTGACAAAAATTTATACATATATGTGTGTACGGTAGGGTAATAAAAATGCAATATAATTCCATATAAAATTTGTGTGGGTGCTTCTGTTTCGAGGGTAATCTAAAAAGTTTCGATTGCAGCAAAGCGATGGGTTGGAAGGATAACCAAAACGGAAGCAGAAAGGTAGCTAAAGGAAGGAAAGGAATCCCTTGACTAGGGCAAAATCCCAGCCACGTGCTTTCGGATGCTTGAAATAAATTGAATTTATTTGATGGATATGAGAAAACAATATGTTTGTGTTTTTTTTCGGGGGAGGCCAATAAATAATGAACGAAAAATGCGCGATAAAGAAAATTATTATTACCTCTGTTTCATCACTTAAATAGCTCCACAAATTTGCACATTTTTTGGTTATTTACAACTTCCGTTGCCCTAACAATAAAATTCAATGTTCAAAAGGTTTAAAAAAAAGGAAAATTCGCCGCAAAACAAACAGCATTTCACCATTTTCACACCCACTCCAATCAATTTTTACCAGGCAAAAGCATCATGTGCATAATTCCACTTAGTGGATGCCCCCTATTTTCCACTTTTTCGACCAAACATGCGGTTGGGGCAATTATAAAATCCACAAAGGGAATTGCCATGACGACGACAATCAACTAATGAAATTAATGGCCATTTGCATTGCCAAACGACCATTGGCATTGCCTTTGCATCCTGTATCTGCATCTGCATCTGCCTGGCATGTAGTAACTACAGATGGAAATAATGCAATTGCCGCTATTTAAACCGGGGAAAATGCGACCCATGAACTCCAGATATTACCAGAGTCCCTTGCGGCAGAGGATGTCGCACACACAAATACTAATTAATCAGCTTGCTATTAATTAAACGACGAGGGACGCCAAGTTAACGATATCCATAATCCCACAGATGTGGCTTTCGGAACCGCAAGGCTTTAATTGTTTTCACGCATTAAAGACAGGGCCAGAACGAAGTAAACAAAATGATGAATTATATACAGGTGATTAAAGACTAAAGGTATCGAAATTATTTCCCTGAAAACGTTTAGATTTATGAACCTATTCCGATATTTAACCCTATCAAAATGCGTCACAGATAATGACGAGGCGGCAGGGTGGCGCATGCCAGCTTGGTTTAATTTACAACCCCCTTTCGGTGCTATTGTTGTGGCTGAGTTTATCAGCGAATTTCTCTGCTCTCCTTCTCTATTATTTTTTGGCGTCAGCGCTGCAATGGCGCCACGCAAAATGCGCCTGTTATTAAGCATAAAAATAAATTAATAAGCGAGCAACACCCACACACAGTGACAGTGTCAATTAAGCGACAAAGTACGACACAGGCAGTTAATGTTGGTGCTGGGAGTGTGCGAAGCGGAAGGGGGGGTGTTGTGTGGATGGGTATGTGGGAACCACCGCAAATATTTTAACGATGGCATGAGAACCTTTTCACGTTGTCAATTGCAAGTGAAAAAGGGTGTTAAGGACAAAGAGATGTCATCATTAAAGGGAGCAGCAGCAGCTGCATTAAAAAAAGATAATTTCAAGAAGTTAATTTCAAGTTCAATTAAGCAAAAAATAATTCTTTAAAAAACATTTGATGTTACAAAAAGCATAAAGAATTTAATTCCAAAAATTTTTGATCTAACTTGAAGTCGGAAATATTTAAAAAATAAGTCCTTTAATAAAAACCTTTATCAATTTTTTAAAAATTAGAAAGAAAACAGAAAGATTAATTAACCAAATCCCCAATTAAATATTTAGTTAAAGACATTATTAAATCAAACTCTTAAAATTACCAAGTTATTACCTTTAAATTGTTTTCAAAACTAATTAAAATCTTAAACATAAACCCTTAAATTATAGCAAAAAAACATCTAATGTCTTGCCCCAAAAATGTTTGTTAAAACTCACAAACTAACACAGAGATGCACAAGCAAACTTAAATTTCTTTTCACAACAAGAACCTGAAATTGCCATAAAAACAAAAAATGTTAAGCAATAAAACAGAGAGAGAAGAAAATTCAAAAATTCAGGGCCAATAGAAGTGATAAAAGTGCAGCGTGCGTAGGAAATTTGTTGGCTTTGGCCGTTCAAAAGGTCCACAAAATGCATGGAGGAATGTCATTTTCAGGAAAACTGGGAGAACCGAACCGTATGCAAATGAAACTGATAAATTTTCAATTAAATTGGTATTGGCAAAAACACAAAGCTAGAGACAGGGTAAAAGGGAGAGGGTGAGCAAGGAGCATGTGAGGGCCAAGTCATTGGCTTGGAAGAGAGCAAGAGCAGGGGCAAAAAAAACCATTCAATTACGAAATTAAATTTCGGTTTTTCTCTCCAAATAAAGGGGAGAAAATTAAATGTTTGAATGGGTTGCAACTAGATGCTCAAGTGAGTCACATTTTCTAGGAAATTTAAATTCAAATCAGCTTTTGAACAAATATTTGTGCTCAACACTTTGAATGCTAACTTTTTCACACATTTCAATTGCAAGTAAGCTCCTTTAACTTAATTTAATTTTAAAACCATTAAATATGGCAATAAAAATCTAGAAATTGTGCCGCATGTAAATGAGTTTAAAACAATCTTGGCTGATTGAAAAACGTGCCAAAATACAAAAACCATTTTTGTTAATTTATTTTTGCGTCTGGCCATAAACAAAACGCTGATAAATGACTAATTTATTCCATTTCGTGTGGGGATTTTCCCATGGGCAGCAAACACAAAACACATTTCAGCACAAATCATGGCTCTACCCACCAACAAATGAAATTTATCGGGGCAAATTGTGCGTTAAAATTATAAAATTTAATCAATGCCAAATTGAGGGTTGTTGCAAGGCCTCTGGTTGTGTTGTTTAACCCTTTTTCGCAAAGCTCATGCAACAGTTGGTTGCCATTTTCGCCAGTGGCCATAAACGGGGAGGGTGCACAATCTCACCTTTTTATGCAAATTAGAGACGCGTTGGTGGAGCAGCTGGGTGGGATTCCCCAAAGAGAAACACAGAGGCTGAAAGGCCGAGAGGCTGAGAGGAGGTGTGAAGCGATGGTAAATTCCACCACCGCTTTGAACGTGTCTTGGCATTTATAACAGCCACAACAGGAGCGGAATTTAATTGACAATTGCTTAGGTGGCTCAATTTCCGAGGCAAGGGTAAACTGAGTGGACGTTGGACACACCACCCACCACCCACCACCCATCCTGACCCACAAACATGTGCGGCGTCCCCTTCAGCAATGTGTTCCTGTGGTTTTGTCCATCAACAAGCTTGAATTTCTGGAAGGAGCACCCTTTGGTCCGGTTAGGTTTCATCAATTAAATTACCATCGATTGGATCTGACAAAAGTGGGGGAGTTGAAGGGACAAATTTGATTGCTTGCATTCAATTAGTACGTTATATTTATGATAATAGCAATAGAACCAACAGACGAGCAATGTAATTTACGGCCAATTAAGTGAATGCAATTTGTGTCAATAAATGGGTTAAACTGAAGAGGTTATAGTTGCAAATTTTTAATTAGTTTATGCAGAAATATAAGCTTAAAGTTCTTTAATCATTATTTAAACTTTCATTAAATTCAGTTGTTTGAAATATGGATAATTATTTCAGCAAATTAAATAAAGGCACTATATTTATTTATATTTTAACTTCTTCATATTGAAGAAAAAGTTTTCTTAGTTTGTAATTTATCATTCAAATTTTACTTTCCTTAGAAAACTCGAATTAGTTTTTAAAACTTTGCTATAAAGAAAGTAAATATTTTACAAAATCTTTTCAACTAATTAGCAATTAATTTGTGGCTAAATAAGTTATGATGCCACGCCCACAATCAATTGAAGCTAGTTAATTAGACGCACGTAAAAGTTTACCCGCCAACCAGCTGCCAAAAGCATTTCGTAAATGCAATTTTCAAAGCGAACACGATTTCAAATCAACGCGAAACTACACAAGAAAAAACTAGGAATATGTACAAAAATTTCTATAGAAAACATTACAAAATAAATTATATATCATGGGATATATTGTTACTTTTGGACATCTTTTTTAGCATTATTAAAACCTTAGTGAAACCCTATGGTCTCTTAGGAAATTAATTAATAATAATAATAAATAATATCTATCTGAATCTGTATATAAAAATGCCAAAAAACCTTTAACAAAAAATTGTAATAAATTTGTATTTAATTAAAAAAGATCAAACATATTTTTTAGCTGTGTATTGCATCAAAAGAGCTCGCTTTGGTTGAAAACTGATGCGGGTTCTCTGGCTGGGAGTTTCCAGGGGGTGGTGCTGATTAGAACTAAGATGAGCTGAGCATACTTAATGCCGCTTAATCAGCAAGCAAAAAAAAAAAAAAAATCAAAAGAAAACTGAAAGAGAGAGCGGGAAAACCAAGTGAAAAGTATTTTCGCGCCAACGTCGCACAAAATGTTAAATTGCATTTCATTTGGGCTGCGGCTGCATTTTCCTTCATCTTTCGCTCTATATCCTGGCGAGGGATTTGAGATCCGCGGCGTTTTATGGGGTATTTTGTGTGGGGCACGTTGTGGGTGCGCTGCTTCATTGGGCAAGCAAATTTTCGGATGGCAAATGCCTGCAATTAGGAGCCAAAGAGCGTTGCATACTCTGCGGCGCTCGGATTTGGCGGGGGTGCAATTAAAATTGCTGGGATTTGCCCTCTAAAAAGCGAAACTTGCCACGGATAGTTAATGAGTTTTGGGTTTTTGGCATTATGCTGCTGCTGCAGCAGCAGGATCAGAGAGCTGGCCAGCAATAGTTCGAAAAGTTCAAATCATTTGCAGCATTCCATCAGAATTTAAGCAGACAAATTTTTGAGGAAAAGTTTCTGGAGGAGAAAATCTAAATATATATTTCACAGAAAATAAAGTTGAAGCTTAAACTAGACAGGGAAATTTTGTTTAATGGAAAATATGCCACAAAAACATTAAACTACTGAAACAAAAATATTTCTGCTATTTATTTGAAACTTATTTTGCTGTCATGGCTTTAAAGGCCAACTTTAAATGTCTTAAATGTTGTCTTAACTTACCAAGTATTTTTATATAAAACTCCTGTCAATTAATTGGATCTGCAAAGATAAAAACAAAGGGAAATATAAATATTTATGGATATATATATTTCCGTTAAAAATGCATGAGAAAAATGGTTTGTCATAACAAAAGCAATCCCCCAAAAGCTGTCATTGAGCTCAGGGGGAAACACTTTACGAGGTATTTTTTTATGCATTTCCTTTTTCTTTTTTTTAGAGCGTAATTAGAAGGGAGGTAATATGGCAGAGCTAAAATGGCCAGCAAAACGCCAGCCATTTTATGCTAATGGTAATGGCCAAGGAGGCAAACAAAAAAAAAAAACAAGAAGGAAAAGGAAAAAAGGTGGAATAAGGGGGCAAAATGTCTCTCTGAAATATGTCGCTCAAAGTAACGAGGAAAAGTATCTGCTAGATACATATATATACGAGTATCTGTATCTGGGTTAGCGACTGCCAAATGGTATGCATATTAAAAATAGCAACAAAGAGGCAAGAGGGGCGAAGGGGGAAACAAAAAAAGCTTTGACAACCAGGCTAAATTCATCAATGACAAGGGAACCGAGTTTGGGGTTTCCCATCCCCCCCCTGAATGGATGGATGGTTGATGTTGACACTGATGCTGATGCTGCTGACGTGTAATGTCAGTCAGATTAACGTTAAGGCTTGATGCACTCGTAAATTAACTTGGCTATAAATAAATGTGCTATTTTTGGGGTCTAAGGTTGGTAGAAAATAATTTTGCTTTAATTTATTCTAACAGAAACATATTTTCCTGCTAACTTTAGTTTGTTATGTTGTTTCTTGCCCTAAATCATTGAATTTCTGATATCTGGTTCCCTTTTCCCTAACTCGTATTTAGCTGTATTTTGACCCAACTTCAATTTGAACTCATTTGGCCATTTGCCAATTAACTTTTTTTTTTGTGTCTTATCCTGTGGCAAAGAGAGCATTGCCCGATTGGTTAGTTACCCCTTTTGCGCAGGGCCAACTCACCCGGCACCCGACACCCGACACCCGCCATGTTTGGCAATAATTCAAAGCAGGCCCCAAACCCAAACTCACCCCTCTTGTGCGCCCTTAACCTATCTGGCCACCCTTTGGCAGCCAAACCACCAAAACTTTGAAAGCCTTTTGGCCGCAGGCTAACAATGTTCGCTTGAACAAACTCTGGGTCCTCCCCCCTTGTAAACCATCTCGATGGCAACATCCTCTTTTAGTCAATACACTTGCCAAAAAAAAATATTGTAGTTTAAAAGAATAAAAGAATTTTAGTAGTGAAATTGTAAAGATTTTTAGATTTTGAGGAAGTGTTAAATTTTTAATATAAATGTTTAATAATATTAAAGAATTCTTTAGGCAAAAGCTTTCCCTTGATTTTATTAATTATTTCTAATATTTCATATACAAGTTCGAGGGGTTTTAGGGTTAAATTCGACACTCTAATATATGCCAAGATCACACACAGACTAATATAGAGCAAGTATTGTCTAAAGACCTTTCAATTGATGTCTAACTTTAAATCTTTTCAGTAAACCTTTTGCTAAAATCAAATTCCTTATATTAAATCTTTTTAAAAAACATAAGTTTATTTACTTATTTACTAATTTTAATAAATAGACTTTTTTGATAGATTTTTTCTAGACTTTTACTAGATTTTTTTTGAGTGCAAAGACACCGCCGCAGCCGCAACATTGTACTGTGGCACAGTTTTGCAGCCACTGACGGCGACGTTGACGGTAAATGCAAAAATGCTAGGAATCCACTGGACGGTGAAACAGGCACCCTGCCTGGCATAGGGAGTGGGTGGGAAAGAGGAATGTGCATAGGTGTGGATGCGGGGTGCGGTGTGTGTGTGTGATATGACCGCATTTGATTTTCATCTATGCAGCTGCATGGCCAACTCTCGGGCCTCTCCTGGAAAAGTGGGCTAAGAACTTTGGTACTTTGTTTAGTTGAATTACGCCAAAGCACATTAAGTTCCCTTTTTGGTTCGCTCTGTTTGTTAAGTGCTTAATGAACTTTGCTAAACATGCTTGGCCAAGGGACTTGACTTAACTTGCCCTCTAAACTTTCCACATCTCACTTTCACTCGGCCGAACTTGGTCCAAAGTCCTTAACTTCCCACACCCTTTGCCTCTTCTGCCACTTTCCCCTCGATTGTCGATGTCAGATTTATGGCCGACTTCACTTAAAAGATCCCCCGGCAGGCAAATCCGTCTTGAGCTCATTCAATTTGCATGCGTTTTGCTGCATTTCCATAATTAATTAACTCGCCAAACGATTGTTCATTTGATACGGTTTAAGCTTCAATTATAAATTTAGTGAGCGGGATTAAACGGATTTGCCAACTTAAATGCGTTAACAAATAATGGAAATTTGTGCAATTAGCGGGGGAGTGTGTTTTGCAGCTAATTAGAGAAGATAAAAATAGTGTTTAATGCTGGAAGTTAAGGAACTAGAGCATTACAAGATATTATATTAATTTAAGCATAAAATATAAAACTTTAATTACTTATTATAGAAATAAACCCCTGTTTTCATCACCCTTAAACTCCAAAAATATATTTTCCTTTACCATTAATTCCTTAAAGACTTCCTAACAAGTCTTAAAGTAAATACATTTCACTTAAGCATTCCCCAATTGGTATGCTTCCTTAGCCACTGAATATTCCGTCGGATTTCCTCCCCCCTTATAAGCCAGGCACACACCCGCTGTGCGAACACATTTGGCATAACGTGTCTCTGCTAATGTCACGCATGCATCATATCCACAGGACCAACCGAGGCCGCAGGAGGGTGGGAGGCGAAAAACAAGGATAAATGGACCTGGGGGTGGCTTGCCGAGTGCCTTGACTAAGCTGCAGCTAATTATGCAAATTCATTTAATGCCATTGTTAAAATGATATTTGCCAGCCAGGATTTGTCATGCTGATAGACCACAGCCGCCATCTACCACTTAAGCAAGGATGATTAAGCGCCAATTTGACTTGCAAAAAAGTTATTTCCGGTTCAATTAAGCGGTACAGCTTGAAGTTTGTCTTTTAAACTGAAGTACTTACTTTTAACTTGATTAAAAACATTAATTAAGGAAATCATTTTAAGACTAAAGAGGGAGGAAGTGCAGTTGTAACCCTCAAATAAGATACAATATTTCATACTCGTTTAGGGGAGATAAATGTGAATTATGAATACGACCAACAGAGCAATAATCATGAGATTAAGAAGTGCGGCCGGGAGGGCCTTCATTTTCAAGTACAGTTGCGTTGTGCATAAATTTTTGAAGGCATATAGGGGAGCGGTTCGCCAAATTTATGGAAGGCCCGCTCCCGAAACACTTTGGGCCACATACATATTAATGAAAACAGACGCCCAAGGCAGCAGCAGCAGCAGCAGGCAAGTGGGCCGTACAATAAATCTCCTAGTTATTGTTTTATAACATGCTTTCAGGCGTAAATCCCTTACAATAAAGGTAAGCGCGTACCGGGTCTCAATTTCTTTCATTTCTGCGGCAGTGCTCACAGCCCACTTTAAACTTGTTTCTCAGCTCAAGTGTTCCGAGGGGCCACTCGAACATTTTTGGGAGATTGGTTGCCCTAACAGCCGCAACAACAGCAGAATAAGAAGAAAGGTAACCAGGCATTAAATTAAAGCTAAAGCCGAAGCCTCAACAAACTTTCTTTACCTGATTTTCGGGGCATTCTTCTGGGCCATCATTTCCGGGCTTAAGCCTCGACGATTCACGGGGTTTTTTATTTCCTTAAACTTTGGCCAGGAGCACTAAGCGTTATTATTATTATTATTTTGCTTGTATTGAGGCAACTTTTTTTATAAACGATCTACAGGTCGAAACAAAAGTTTAAATGAGTGAAAAGTTTAAGCAGGCTTTGCGAGAAATCCATGAACAACCTTTTTGCTGACCCAACAAAAGTTGACCAGTGAATTTTAAATAAATGCAAATGAATAATTTTCTCAATTGCAACAGAACGAACAGAAGCCTCGGGCAAGTGGCTTATTTAAGAATTTCTGTAGGAATTTCTCTAGAAATTTCTGGGCAAAACCATTGACAAATTCAGACACAGCACAGAGCCACGGGCAATTAGGTTCGAAAAGTTTTAACTCCAGACATTCTCCTACGAAATATAAATAATTATCTGGCGTTGCCTAATTCTGTTGAGAGGTTGTAGCCACAAAACCATTTCCCAGCAACTTGATTTCGTTCATTGGTTGGCTGGAAGCGTAGGAGGAGGATGAGCTTAGGAAATCTGCTAACAGTGTTTAATTTCAACACTGTCCGCAACCACAACACTGAAACTGACCAACGACTGCAGCTGGCACACGCCTTCATCCTTCGTCCCTGTAAAATAATAATAATAATAATTTACTATGAAACCCAAAGCCACAGGATAACATGAAGACCCGAGCCCACATTTAAGCGTTCATTGTATCCTGTGGTGCGGGCGAAGGAGGATGAGGAGGATATCCTGGGAGGATATTCGGGGTGCAGACAGAGATGGAGATGTGAAGCTGGTGGCCAGCTGCAGCTCAGAGTTGGCTAACCGATAGAGTGGGCCATAAAAAAATGGCTTAATTAGTTGCCATTGCTGGATGGCAGGATAAATATTGAAGTTGTTGGCTTTGGCAAATATTTGAGAGGGAGAAAGAGAAAGAGCTGGTGGTGAAAGGGTTTTGGAAAATCCAGGAGTAATTAAGATGAGCATTCGAAAAGTATTTTAGTGTGGAAGAAGCAGGAGTGAGGATGACAAGATAAAGTTATTTAAATTTTAAGGGAAAATACTGGAGTAATAATTATACAATTCGTTAATAAATTTATTAATTGTAATTAATCAGATATGAATAGATATATGAATGGCTTGACTATGCAACATCTAAATTAAAAACAAATTTTAAATCCTACATCTAAAAACATGCCTAAAACCTTGATCAAAGCCTAAATAGCATTGCAAATTGTTTTCTAATTACGCCTGAATGCACGTCTCTGAGTCTCAAGTCTGTGATTTTTGGTCCCAAAAGTCGTAGCAATTTATGCTGCACCAGGACTTCTTCCCAGGAAAAGCGAATGCAAATTGGTTCTAAAGAGAGATTGGGAGGAAAAGTATGCGGGAAGTTCAATTAAATGCTGAAGCGCATTTGGACAACAGCATTGAGGAGGTGTATTTGCAGAGCTCTCTCATGTCTTGCCGGCACCAGACACATCATCATCATCATCGTCATCATCTTTATCGTTATGCAGCATAGCTCCTACTCCACCGCCATCCTCTTGGCACAGTCAGGTTAAATTTGATTATGTGGCGCCCGGCGAGCTGGGAAAACTCACACGAAGGCTTGAAAAAGCAAAGCAAATCTGTTGACATTTTGCCAAAAACGTTGTGTTTTACTCTAAACTACCACCAACCGAAAAACTTGCAGGCAGGGCATTTTATGCAAACACAACCGGAGAAGCCGGATGGATGGATGGATGGTTACGCCCTTCGACCCTTGGGGACAAACTAACAACTACTAACGTAACCGGCAGTTAAATGTTTTCATTTTCATCCTTCTTCCGCAAAATGTTTATGACGCCCAAGCATCAGACAAACACTGAATTTATTTAATTAAAATGTGTGTATGCAGTCTGCCTAGTTTCTAATTGAATTGCCAGCAGAGACTGGAGTGGGAATATGCATGAAGAGAAATTTATAGAAATTGTAAAATACTTTTATGAAATTTTAAAGGATTAAATTATAAATTTTAAGGTGCTTTAGAATTAATTTAAGGTTTTAAAACTCTCCAGAATATGTCTAAGAGTAAGCAATACAATTTTTTAGTGTAAAGATTTATTTTTTACATAAGAAGGGAAAACAATTTCCAATTAATACAGAATAATTTATGTTTTAAAGAAGGTTCTATATATTTCATATTCAAAAAGTTCAGAAAAAATGTATTTATTTAATAAAAATCCTCTTTGCTTTGTAATATCTTCACAAAACACATTTTTATCTTAAAGGTTTTCTCTCAAAAATAATCATTTTCCTCAGTGCATCATGTGAGTAGACTAATATGCAGCAGAAGGTAAAAAGGGGGAAACTGGGATTTTCCATCCGAACGAGACAAGTGTCAGGTATGCCCTTAGCCATGTCAGGCAAATGCAAATTTTTCGAAAATTTTCTGTGGGCAAGTTTTCATTCCTTTTAATTAAAAAGTTTTTGTTTTCCTGTCGGATGGGATCATCCTCGTCATGTGAAATCTGCATGATTACCAACACCAAAAATGCATTTTCAAAGCAAATGCAAAGCTGATTTCAATGTGTGTTAGTTGTCAATCAAACAGGGTGTCATTCTAATATAATACACACTATATATATAAATGTATGTCCTCTGTGGATCATTAAAATGTAAAATAATGCATTTCAATGACAATGTCAACAGCGATTACAAAATGCATTGCCTGTCATTTAACTTTGAAAGCGTGTTGAGTGCGAAGGCCAGTGGTCAAATTTCGATTGACAGGAAAATAATTAAAAGAGCCTTTTGTTATGTTTGGAATTTAATACAATAATTAACAGAAATTCCCCTAGGCCTTAAATTCCTTTAGTCTCAAAGCAAATTTAAGGAATATTTTCTATGGAAAATATAAAGGAATCACATGTAGTGGCAGTGAGAGAACATTCTCTATTCCAATTTTAATTTAAGTCTGGCATTTGTAGCAACATTTCTAATTCCTCTGAATGCTGGATGTTGGTATGAAATAATCGCTCACATGCCCATCAAGTTTCTCTGTTTTGTCTGCTGAACAAAACACACACACAGACAGGGGAAAACTATTTAAATATAGAAAAATCCCTAGCATACTTTAAGGCTCAGTGGAAAAGTTTTTGTTGGGACAACAGACAAGTCAGAGTCAGAGTCAGAGCCAGTCGTCAGTCAGACAGACAGGAAAAAGCGATTCACCGGGAAAAGTCGGACAAAAAGAGGGAGAGACAGGGGAGGGTCACGGGCCGTGTATCCTTAAAGAAACAAAGAATTTCAATTTAAGCTTCGTGCATTGTCTGACTCTCTCTGTGCTGTTGCTGTTGCTCTTTCTCCTCTCCATTTCCTCTCTGTGTTTCCCTCCATTTTTCTCCCATTTTCCCCTCATGTTGTAAGCCATTGTTGCATGCATTTAGGTGTTGCAGGCACGTATGCAGCAATACCCTCAAAAAAAAAGGAAAAGGAAAGAAAAACACACACACAGATCCTGCACACGCACAGTTGGGGTTAAAATTATAGCATCAGGGTTGGAATAATATTCATTTTAGTTTCTAGTTTAAAGGGTTCAGAGGCAAGGAAATGTTTTAAATAGTTTTGGCTTAAATAAATAGGTAATTGGGGAATTCTATAAAATATATATAGTTTATGAAGACATATAGAACATAGATTATTTTTAAAATAAAATATTTAATAAATTCTGATTTCTTAACTCGAAAAATATATCGCGAAATTTTTAATGATCAAACTTGTATAAATTCCTTGATTTAAATTCGCGTTTATCCTTATTGTATTTTAATGGAAACAAAAAAGGATACTGGCATGCAGATTAATGCTTAGCCACGCAGAGAAAATAAAAAGAAAATACAGAGAAAACCGAGGGACATAGAGACTAGTAAAGAAAACTAACAGAGAGTGAGAAAGGACAAGTTGCATGGCTTAATTGTATTTTTATTTAATTTTAGACGACGACCCTACATCATCTGTTATCTCAACTACACCGCTCACGCCTTGCTGCTTTATATATATGTATGTATATATATACATACATATATAGACGTGAATTTCCCATGCCGTTCAGAGATAAGCACGGAAATGAGCCAGAGAAGCGAAAATAAAACGAATAAATGAGCCACATTAATTGCTCTGTGACTTCCTTATTACGTGCAGGGCATGGGAACGCTCTTTTTCCAGCTTCCGATTTTGTCTGCATGGATGGAGATATTTAGACATTTATAAAGCCTGACAAAAAAAATGCGAATCCTGATGGTCACTTTCATTGATAAGAATCTCTTTGCACGAAAAATGTGAGCACTAAAACGTGAAAAAGGTGACATGAAACAGAGGAGATGCGTGACATCAGGTGAAAGTTCGTCTAAAGCCAGTTTTATGATGATTGCTACAGGGTAGATAAAAAGTGTTTTGATTACAAGCTTGAATATATAAACTTTTAAATAAAATAAAATAAATAAATACACTAAATTTATAAACGATGATTTTAATTTAATCTAAAAATAAATGTTATATTTCTTCATTTAAAATCCAACATTCCTTGATAAAATTTTATTTCTAAAGTTCAAAATATTCTCTAAATTCATTCACTATCCCAAAAGCACCCTGTATATTCCCAAAACTGGGAGATTTCCCAACCTGCTGACACCAACATGAGCGGAAAAAAATTAAGTTCAATGAAATTAGGTCAACCTCCGGTTCGCATCTTCAGAAAACCCACCCTCATCCTCCTCCGTTACCATCCACGATGGTGTGATAAAGGTAAATGTAAAAATATGACTAAAGATAAGCATAAATCAAGGCATAAAGCAATTACGCAAAAAAGCAAGGACGAAACAGACAGAAGGAAACCAGCAGGAGCCAAATGGATGGATAGATGTTAAGCGCGAAATTCTGGGGAAAAGGAACAAAAAAAAAAGCCAGGAAGAGGATGAGGAAGTTAGTACGTCGTTGCCTGGCAAAGGCAAAGTGCTAAGCGCAAAAGCACTAATGAGACTACTCAGCAGCATTATGATTGATAAATGACGGGGCAAACGAGCGAAAAAAAAAGTAATACAGGAAACCGAAAAGGAACTCACAAAATAAAGTAGTTACAGCAAACAGAAAGGAGAGTATGTCCTTTAGGAAACAAGAGCTTTAGGATGCTCTTAAGAAATAAATAAAAACTCTTATGTCTGTTATTGGAATTCAATTTAAAGCTGGAAAATTGTCCTTTTCAAAACCCATATAAATATTTTGTAATGTTAAATTTAACATCAAAATTTGTGCAAGATTTAAGACAGCAATCACATATTTTCCATCACATCAATTTTAATTTTAATTTAATTTTTATCCCGAAAACCTATCCTTAAATACCACAATACTTTTATGTAGAGCAAAGCCCGGAGACAACGACAAGTTAGTGCCAGCAAAATGGTGACAAATTCACGCAGCAAGACACAGAGACAGACAGACAAGCAGGAGGACATCCTTGGAGGTTGTCCTGGCTGGAATGAGGGTTATGAATGAAGTTAAGTAGAGCGGCGGATGAGGCAACTAAATGTGCATGTTAAGGTTAGATAAGAGACAGCCAGGATATTGTAGGACTCTTCTACTTTTTTCTCTCCTTTTGTTTCCACGCACACACTAATGAGTAACTTATTCAATTATTTATTATTTTTTCTCTGCCAGGGCGGAAAATAATTTGCTTTTGCCTGGCGGCTAATTGGCAAAAGGGGGGAATAGGGGAAAAGTGCAAGTGGCCAACGGTAAAACTTGATAATATGTCAGGCCGTGTGGTAATAAATAAATTATTTCAACTGTGTTATATGTATATGCAGCCAAGGAGCCACATCCAGTCAAAGGTAGAGCCAGGGAATGCCTCTCCGAGGACCTAATTGAGTGCAAAATTTGTGGGTTAATTGGTTTGAAAGTTGTACACAATTTATTGCCACTCTCAATGGGAAATGAAGCCGAGCGGAATGTGTCAGGGGGATGTCCTATTAAAGGACTGAATGAGATGTCAAATGGGGGGGTCCTTGGTTGTGGGTTTCCCCCTTCGAGCCTAGATATTTTCTCTACTCAACACAACATTTTCCAGCTTGTCATGCGGTCAAGGTTTGGACGAGTGTAATGAAGCCAGTTTATAATTCAAGAGGCCCTCAGTAAGTGAAAGGATATGGTGTGGCTTTGTTTGGTTCTGGTCCTCAGAAAGCAAAGAATGTGGCAGATAGAGAGTGCTGAGTGCTGGGCAAGTGCTTTGACCAAACCGCAAAGTGTTGCAACTACGGTTTAATGGCAGCTGACACTGGAGTTTTGGTTTATTAAGTGGAAAATTTTAGAATATTTGTAAGAGAATTTGTCAAATGCAGGTAGAGGTATTTCATAATCCTTAAAAGTTCTGAATTCAAAAAGTTTTATTTATATTTAAAGCTATTTTGTTTTCATAACGAGGAAAAGTGGTCTTTATTTAAATAAATAAATTAAGCTGAAGCTTTACAAGTCTAAAATCAAAATAAACTTAATCTAAGCACATAAATCTTCATTCACCATCAATTTCCCTAATGAATATGCAACCAATAGCAGCTTTCAATTATTTTCTAAATTTATAATTTAGTTTTGTAGCAATTAAACTGCACTACCAAATCTGAAATTCATCTACACAGGCACGTTGATATATTTTGAATGGCTATTTTCACGTAACACACGGCAGCATAAATAAATAAAAGAAAATAAAATATAAATAAAAATAAAAGCCTGACCATAAATTGAACAAGCAGAAAAATGGGGAATCTACGTTTGCCTGTGGAAATGGCGATGACGTTGACGTTGATGCGGAACTGACGAAGAACAGAGTTCTCAATTTGTTAATGGAAATTCAATTGAATTGAAAAACTAAATAAATACCAGTGCACAGGTAAATAAATAAAACCTGGCGTAGAAAAGAGAGAGAGCGGTGCGGGGTTTTTATTCGAAACATCAAATAAATAATGAAATATATTTTTTTTTTGTGCTTCTGCTATCCACCCACACACACACTTTTTTCCGGATGCCTTCGATTTTTGCCTGAACCTTGTACAGGGACAATTTCACACATCTGTTCCCCAATTGGAGTGGCGAAAATATAGAAAAAAAATATACACTTTTTCTATATGTACATAGCCCTCGTTCAGAGGTATGCCGGAATATATTCATATAAAACCAATGGCCTGTGCCAGTTGATCAACCATTTATGTTGGGTTTAATTTTAATTGGTTTCCCTTCGCCAGTGCAAACTATTAAGAGAGTTATGCGAATTAATTCGTTCGGGGAAAAACCAACATATGAGGAAACAAATTACTGAATTTTCTCACCTAGATAACCCTATCCACTCCCTTCACCTCCCTTAAATTGCTTTCCGCCTCGTTTTTATAACCCTTTCAACTTTGTAGATTTATGTGCCATTTTTAGGTGGCACCACCTGGCGTTGCCTTCCTTCCGCCCGACAATAAAATATATGTATGTTGATATATATATATTCGTTTTCTACCAATATACTATATAAAGGGGGCCACAATAAAAACACAACTTCATACACGACGTAAATCACTTGGGTAGTTCCAGGCCCGGCTGAAATATTACTCGGCCAAGAAGTTAAATACAAGTTACCAACAGTCAGTCAGCAGGGAACAAAAAAAAAATAAATAAATACAAAGCGAGAAAAAAGAAATGGCAACGGGCGTGGTCAATTAGAGTAAAAGTTGGGTGTAAGTATTGCCCAGATTGTGGGATAATAATAAGGGTCGGGATTTATGCCAGCAAGGGCATAAATATAAATCGCCTTTGCGATAAGCCACCTTTTTGTCCCATAAATCCAGCAATCTGCACATCAGGATCCAAACAATGTTTTTTTTAAAGTGTCTTCCGTTTACCTCCCAATATGGCTTTTTCCAGCTGCCAAATAATACAGAATGCTGGCCACCAGGGAACCAGCACGAATGACCTCCTCAGTTTATGACTGGCCCGCTCACATTTCACTTTGCAAGAAGCTTCCGGGGTCAGAAAATATAAAGCTGGTCTTTTATTGTTATGTAGTTTTGGCCAGAAATGCAATCAAGAAGAGGTTTCTCCTGGCTTAAAAGCTAAATTTTTAATATTATATTAAAGATTTGAATGGTATTTGTATTTAATTAAGTTTATTTCCTTAAAAATTTCTATTTTTCTTTCAAAAATCCAAGAAAATGTTGTATATATACTTTTCCCTCACAAATTCCTTAAATATATGTCCACACCTTTCTCTTTATTTAACAATTTCCTATAATATTTATGCATATTTTTATAGCTTAACTTTTGTCCAACTTTCTTACTTAACCCATGGACCCATTTACCTTTCTAATTCTTGCCAAAAGATATGGTTGTGCATCATTGACTTCACTTGGCCAGGCGCCATTTTGTATTTCATTTTATTTGTTTGTCATTTATACCGCACTCACACAACATATATATAAATATGTATATATGTGTAGGGAGTCCTGGCACAATACAATATATTATTTATTTGCCCCCCGAAGACCACCGCACACATTTGAACTATGAAATAACCACGGGAATGTTTGCCATTTCGTGGTCAATATACGGCATGACCCACATGGAGCTGCGACTGAAAAGGATGTGGCCAAGGAAGGCAAAGGATTGGTCAGGTGTGGTCAAGTTGTTTGGCCAATATTTATTTACAGAGCCCTACATGAACTCTCTGTGTGTGTGTGTCTGACAGCAGCTCAAGGCTGTTCAATTAGTTGGTTGAAAGGATATTTTTAGCGACTTTATGTGTGGCCTTCAACAAGTTTTACTTTATGGTTTTACCTCTTTCTCTCTCTCTATTCGATACATCAATCACTTACAATTAATTATTCAATTTGGTATTTTGAAAAGGAACACACAAAAAAGAGCAACAGCTGACAACAAAGATAAGTCACAAAATTGTGGTTTTCCATTCACTTTTCCCTATGTTTTCTTTTTTCTCTCTCCCGAATGACCAAAGTCAACACAGATACGAGGCCCAGTCACAAATCACAAAAGTGCAACAAAATTCCATCTCTGTGTGGGTTTTCTAATATAAATCAATCATACGACATGTGCGACACATCAAGAGCAAAGCAAATACACCCAAATATTGGTCTAGGCAGGGATAACAAGTCGAGGAAGTAAAATTTTGGATACCTTATAAAGAAAGGTAAATATATATTCCTATTCATCGAAAATTGAATTACATTTACTTTTAATTTCTTACATTTTTGGGGTTTGGTAATAATATATTTTATCCAGCTTTTATTTATTTTAAATCTCATTTTTAATTTCAAAACTTTTTTTTTTACGATAATAATTTTCATGTAATAAATTTGTTGTTTGGTTTAAACTATAATTTCATTTAAATGATAAGTAAATACGAATTATAAAATCAATTTAAAATACTTAAAAAAATATCCTCCCAAAACAATCCTTCCTCCTTGCTTTTTAATCTATTTTAACTCTTTTTCTTTTGTCATCTTATATATATCCCAGAGAAACGAAAACTATTTCTGAGTTAAAAAGCTCTTTCAGACAGAGGGGAGCTGGTTCTGGGCAGCCCTTCCGACTGACTGACAAACTGCAATGCGATTGCCAGCTCAGCAGATGCGTCCAAACACACAAAAGCACACTCGCACACACACACACCATCCGCACTCCCATTGCTATTTGCAACCCACTCAAGCCATTCTGTTTCGCTGCTCCGTTCTATTTGCAAGGAAAACATTTATGTAAAGTTTATATTATTAGAATTGCATGAAGAGAGCATTGTGCATGTCTGTCTGTCTGTCTGTGTGATTGTGTCTGTCCCTATAAGTCTGTGTTTGTTTTATAACGACTACGGAAACGACATTTGCCAATATGTTTTAAGGAAAATGGAGAAGATGGCCAAAGAGCTCAAGCTCACGCTGCAGATCGTTAGACTGCGTCGTCTTTCAATTTGTGTTTGCTGCTGCTGCGAGCGAGTGTTTTTTGTGTCTCCGTTTGGAAAGGCGATTGAATTGGCATTTTGGTTGGACAGGCTAGCTTTCTGCAGCTGCATTTGCCAATTTGTGTGTGTGTGTATGAGTATCCTTTTTGTAGCTCTTTTCCTTTTACTATATCTCCTTTAGGCCCTTCTTGCCTTTGATTGCCTTGGCAGGAGGTAAAGTGCTGACTTATTATGCATGGAATTGCAACCAATAAATTATGGCTCAGCAATAACTTTTGCAGAGTTTTAAGGAAGAAGATATATATACTTTTTATTGGAGTTTTATTGTTGGGTTTAAACCACACATATTGTGATACGCTTTTAAAAATTGTGTCTTCAAGGAGATATTAATACACTTTGTTGATAAAATGTAATGCATAAAAGTCGGAATTTGGCAAATATGATATGTTTTTCAGATACTTTTGCGATTATTGCATTACCATTTTCATTAGAAGTGCCGTAAATCTATTAAATTATTAATTTTTTAATACCCTTTCCCCACATTCCTTCACATTACTTTTCCAGGCATTGCACAATCTGAGTTCATTAGGTCGCCTTCCTATATTTACAGAAACTCTTTTGGGCTCATTTCCATTTACGTGAAAAATCCTCAATCTCCCCGTAAAAATCCCCAACCGCAGGCGAAGCCCAACGGAACTATCTGCAAAATTATTACCATTCAACCATCCTGCTCGGATTTCCATAACAAACATCAACCTGGGATGATATTTTGTAGTATTTGTGGCCATTTTTATTCGCTTCTATTTTTGTTTGTGTGTGTGTGTTTAGGGGGAGGCATCCATGCTGTGCAAAATATATATTGATATGGCCGAAAACACTGCTCTAGTTTGCAGGATGTGCATAACCCACAAAAGCCCCCCGATTTCCCGCCGCTCCAGCAAAAGCCATGGGCTAACGTTACCTGAGTTTGGTTTCAGTTCGGTTCGTTTTGGTTTTGGGGGGCCAGCAAAATATGTGGCCAATTATAGCAAAAACAGACGTTTTTATGTTACAGTCCCTTTGGCCTGCTCTTTGCTCTTTCTCCTCTCCGGTTACAACTAATTTATGACTCCCAGCTAAGAGCTAGGATTTTCCGGTACGTTTTGGATATTTATTCTCGTCTTTTTTTCTGGCTGCCTTCTTGTTCCTAATCATGGGCAGTAATTCAGTTGCCTTGCTTTAGGCTATAGAAGATTGGTTTAGCGGTTTTACAATTGCCACAAACAAATATATTACGCATACGCAGGGTTGGCTATATATTTAATGAGTTTCAGCTTGAATTTTAATATTCGAATAAGCACAAATATAAATTTTTTCCAAATAAAAGCATTTCCTAGAATTTTAGTTCATAAAAACTTTTTTCTACAGTTTTAAAGTCATTTTAAACAAATATATTACGCATACGCACGGTTGGCTGAAGGAATACCTTTAATATTTAATCAATTTCAGCTTAAATTAAAATTCGAAGTCCATGGTTGAAGCAATTAATATTTTCCTAATAAAATCATTAGCTTTTAGTCCATTAAAAAGTATTTATACAGTTTTGAAATTACTTTAAACAAACACATTACGCATACGCAACGTTGGCCGTGGCACATTTCTCACTTGAACAATTTTTGAAAATAAACTTTCTGAAGGCAAATATCCTACTATTGACTCAAATTCTGTCACAAAATCCATTTCATTATGCAAAGTGTCACCGCTTATTGTTACGTTCGCGCAACTTTGTTTACATACACCATCATTTTCTGACGGCATCCACAAAATAATTTCATGGTTTATATTCATCTTGGCAGCTCATCAAGGAGCAGCAAGATAGTTGAACAAGGCATTTATCCTCTGGGCAAAAATGTTTCCCATTGGCATCGTCGAGCTTAAAATTCAAATCTAATTCCTTAGACATTATTTTTTTTTTTGTTCGCTTGCTTCTTGGTCTTTTCACAAATATTTGCCTTCAATGTTGAATAAGGCTGAGATTGCGTTGAGAACAAGAAAAAATATTTTGACATTTTTCGGGGGTCCCTATTTTACGTTTATTCCTTTTATGTATTTCCCCAGCCATTTTCCACTCCTTGTTTTTGAATGGTTCCTTTGTTAGAAGTGACTTTTGGGTGTCAGACTTTAATGAAATTATAATTTTTAAAAATTTAACAAGTTGTTGTAGCTAAGATTTATTAAAGATTCAAGAAATGCAATGAAAATGTAATCAAAAAAGGTATTTTAATTGTATTTTTGAAATCTCTGCCCCTATAATTGTTTTTAAAAGATCATTTTCTCCTTTTATTTACAAATTTTCTTCATTTTTGTCTCTGCCTGTCATAGACACTCCTGGATAAAATCATTTATCATTTTTCATCATTTTGCCTTTTGTTTTCTTGATGTGCTTTCGGACCTTCCTATCCTTAGCCTGCCTGTCCTGTCCTAAACAAATAACTTTTCGATGGCTTTGACTAAAAAGTTATTCATTTTCAACTCAGTCCAAGATTCTGTCTGAGGCATAAATTAAGACTTACATTTGATGATGCGAAGGAGCTGCTGGCGAGGGGTGAGTCCAGGATAACACTTCAGACTTCAGACCGACTTCAGACTAGAAGAAGATACATAAAAGAAAATTCGTATATGAGAAAAAGTTTGCCGGCAGAGCAAGGATGGGTGAAGAGGGGTCAGAGAACGACAGACTCAATTAGTTTTATTTGGGGAAAGGCAGACTTTCCAGCCTGCGCCCCCAGGCGCCACCGACTTGCCGAAATTCCCAGCAAGCCAAATGTTTATTTTCATTTGAGATTTGCCAGATAAGTACATATATATGTATACTATATATCGCTGGAAATTAACGCCAACATTCCGTTGTTTAATCGTGTCTATCAAAGTAGTTTGCACATAATTCCATGTGTACTCTTGGCTTTAGTCGGCAATTTGTTGCCTACTTTTGTGGGTGCACGTAGCCAGTTTGGGACACAAAAAAAGTTTCTGTGGATGAAAAACTTTCAAGGGGAAAAACAACAAGAAAAAAAGTACATTTAAAGTGAAATCAACCCCACGAAAAAATGCAATAAAAAGTGGGGTGCGCAAAAAGGGCAAAGTTCATGCAGGAAAATAAAAAAAACAGAGAGAAAAAAATCGAAAAAGTCAATTTCCATCGATATATAGTCAACTGCAGTGAAGCTATATAGAATGGAAAATAGTATCGTTGGAAGGCTGAACTCCACAAAGGGACAAGACGTGACAGCAGAAATCGAAAGCCAAAACCAAATCAAATACATGAGTTGCAGTTTCCACTCTCTCTTTTTTCTCTATTTCCCTCTTTGGCATTCCTCAGTCAAGCTGCCGGGGAAAACTCTGCACTTGGGGAAACTCGGCTAGCCGGATTTTTCACACCCAATAAGCTGCCAGGTGCTTAGAATTCTAATGCCAAACATAAACAACAGACGGAATCTGCTTATAAACATGGGGATAAGTCGCACAGATTTTAAAACGACTTTTGAATGTTCTAACAAAAAGAAAGTGTATATTAATGGAGGATAGGAAAAATTGTTTGCTAGGAAAAAATCAGGGAAAGTTTTAAGTATGAAAACTAAAGCCTATATTTAACATAAAAAAAAAGTCTACTAAAATCAATAGGAGTTCAACGCCCTAATTAACGCAATTAATTACCTATTAAAATAAACCAAAGGCAGATTAAGTATTCTCATAAAATCCCTCTAAATGTTCACTTAATTATACATTTTATTATTTATTTTAATATTTATTTAGTTATTCAATTTATAATTCTATCATAAATAACAAAAATTCTGAATATCCTTAAGACCTCAAAGAGCACCACTTCTAAAAAATTGCACAAGTCTGCTGTCAGATTTGTTTTTATTTGCAGCCTAAAAAGAAATCCTTTGGCCAAAAGGTGTTGCCCGCAACCGGAACGCGGCTGGCAGACAGACGGACAGAGAGGATATAGGAAAAGGACTAAGACGGAGAACCAGGCAGTCAACCCGAGCACCGAATCAGAGCTGGCAAACTTAACTGCATTTCCATAAAATGTTTGTTATTTATAAATTAAGTTAGACTAAGTAAGCAATTTTTTAAAAGAAAGTCAAACTGACTCTTATGGTTTTTTTTATAAAATCTAAATTTGGTGAAATATTTAACTTAAAGTAAAATAAAATATATGTTAAGACCTTTAAAATCCATATTTCAAATGACTCATAAAAAATTGTAATATATTTTTTTGGAACTCTAAAGGACCTCTCAGCACTATGTCAAACCCACTAACCCCAAACCCTCTTTTCTACTTTTCCTCATTGTTGACTTTGCCGTCTTGGCTGCTAGAATTTCATACATACGTATTTATGTATGTATGTATGTATGTATGTCAAGTGACCGCCCCTTGGCCACATTTCTTCACTTTTTTCCCCGATTTCCCTACCTTCCTGGGTTCGCTTTCCCCCACCTGACAGATAGCATTCATTTGGATCATCTTGCGGCAGGTCAGAGGCAAATCGTTGAAGTTGGCTCTGTGCGTGGTTAAGTCCTTGTCGATGGGCTTAAATAAACAGAGACAGAAACAGAGGCATAGAGAGAGAAAGATGGCCAAGAAGATACGAGCAAGAGATACAGCAAAAGAGAAACAGATAGCAAGAGATAAGCAGAAGGCTTAAGGAGAAGTCAAAGCTAGTCAGAATGCTTTAAATTTGATTTAATTACTGCTAATTGCCGGCTCTACTAATTAGTTTCAAAGGCTTTACATCTATATGCATCTATATAGATATCTGAGATGCATTACTATGACTTTGATTGCATTGTAAGCTCAACCATTTCATTGGATTTTAGAGTTGAATGATTGACAAGGTAATTTGCAAACAAGACTTGGCAAACGCAAATGCAATGCATAATTAGTATTATAAAATCAAGCTTAGAACAGAAGAGAACACATAAACTTGAAAGTTAATTACTGGGAAAAATACTGAACAACTCTTTAATAAACAAATGTCATAAAAATCCTATCAACATCAACTTTACTTTTTATTTGCTTTACAAAAATTATTCTCAAAGCCAGAATTCCATTTCAGTTACCTTGCAAAACCATAAATCTTTCATTTCCCTTCTTTTCATATATTTCACAATGCACTTGGCGCACTAACGAAACCAGGACATTCCAGGACCTGGAACCCCGAAAGAAACCCAGAAAGGTAAACCAAAGCCCACCCACGAAACGCTGACAGGAGGAAGACACGCAAGGTAATCTAATAAATGTGACAGTCAGTTCATGTGGCAGCGTGTGGAAAACAATAAATCTCCATTAGGTTGAGCTGGCTTTCATTAACGGATTTCACGAAACTAAAACAGGATATATGTACGTTTTATATCCTGGCATATACTAATACACTGCCGGTTGTGTGCATGCTGCCGTATTTGCTTCATGCACCTGTCATGAAAATATTTGCACAAAATATTTTAAGCCGCACTTTGACAAAGGACTTGGCCCCCAAACAACACCGACAGGACCTACGTCCATCGAGCGACCTCCCTCGCTCAGCGCAAATATGACAGGGATTTGTTATCGCTATACAGATAGTGGGGATAGTATGCGGCTTTGGCTCTCTCCCGGATTTCCGTCATATATTTTCCATTTTTCCTCACCCCCCTCACTGTTATGTTATTGTATAAACAAATAACTGAAGCGCTCCGGTAAACGGATTACGTGGCAAAGTGTTCACGGGAGGCGAATAGGAATTTGCGAATATATTTTTGCGGTCTACTTTCGCGGCTTGGGTTTTGTGTTGCGGCTAAAAATTGGTGGTAATGTTCGAGTAAAATGCAAACTAATTGCTGTTTGCGGTCCTAAATTATGATGGGTAAAATGTGGTTGTCAGGACCCCGATAGGTTATAGGATTAGCGCATATGGAAGTTTATGGCCATGATTGATTTTAATTAAATCAAAGTGCAATGCGGAAACTGGCGGAAATTGAATTAAATTAAAGTAATTGAAGTGCTTATTGAGGGAAATTGTTTATCATTTGAATAAGAATTTATTTAAGGAGAATTTAAAAGTGATATTTTATAGACTAAATCCTAAACTTATGGGCAAAAATCAGCATCAATTAAACAGTGGCTGAAAAGTATATAAAATATTTTAAGCCCGAAAAATTCATTGTTTCTAAGGTTTCCATGAAATTTTTAAAAATAAACTCACCAAAATATCAACAAATTATTACCCTTGCAGCACAATATAAGAATCCTGTTAATCCTCATATTTGTTAAGCTTAAAAAAACACCCTGCGGAAACCGGGTTAAAGGGTTTCTTCAACTTTGACCCAATTGAACTAAAAAGTAAACGCCCCTCGGCTCAATCCTTCCCATTCCCAACCAAACCAGACACTGACCCGCCGCCGCCGCCGCCAGTATGAAACCCGCAAATTTCGAAGCCGCACAGCAGACCAACCTCAAGGGGTAAATGCGCAATTGACAAGCAAATTGACAATTCACTTAATTCCAGGCCAAGGAGAGTGGGAAAATAATTCTTAAACATTAAACCAACTGCAGTTGACAGAACCGAGGGGGGATGGTGAAAGGGGCTAAAGATGAAATTGCAGAGGATTAAAGGGTTGTTCCAGTTCCCCTTCCTCATGAATTATGCAAAAAGCCGCAAAAGCCGAAAACAAGCAAAAACAATTAAGTGGGTTGACCGGGGTTGATGTCTGCCCTGCTAGCTGTGTTTTTGTGTGCCAATAATTATATGATTGACAGGCGATTGAGTATTTGGATTGCCGCAAAAGCCTGCAAGGCAGTTTAGAGCCAGTTTAGAGGCTGCTGCCACGCCCCATATACATATGTAAGATAATTCAAAACCTGGAAACGGCACCAACACCCTATTTCGTTGGCCTAAATGTCAGTGGTTTGGCGAATGGTGGCTGTCAGGCGTAGGACTGGCGGCACTGCCTGATGGCCTGCTGTGTGTTTTGGTAATTACGCTCACACATGGCCACATGAATGCTAATTTTCAACCGACCCCAGGAATCAGATGAAAAATCCTCCCAAAACCTCCAGTGAAGAGAGAGAGAGACTTTATATACGAATGGGATTTTTGTTACCATCAAAAGTGAAGAGTTACACGGAAAACAAAACAAAGTTCTTAAGAAACAGATTTTTAAAAGCCTTCTAAACGGATTTTCCTCTTTTAATTTAAAAGTATTATATCTCTATTTCTATTATAATTTTTCAGAAAATATAAACCGTTTTTTGCTGTGCACTTTTTGGCCATGGTTACTAGGGGGGGTCATAAGGTTGACTGGTCGACCAACTGCATTGAAATTGGTGTGGCACGCATTATTTTCATATGTCCGCCGCCTCTATGGAATGAATCTGTGGCTGCCTTTTCGGTCTTCCTCACAATTCTGGCTTCTATCTGTTGGTTTCATCTGTTTGCGGCTTTTATGCGAAATTGCCTTTTTCTGGCCCTGGACTTTTTGGATGGAGTTGGAGCCTAAAAAGGGAGGAGTGTCTGGGTGTGTGTGGGGGGGAAAATTGGTTTACATTTACCCTCTATTATGAGTTGTATTTGCGGAAAAGTGTGTGAGTGCTTTTGGAGTGAGTAGACTTTATAGTACAGAATTACGAACTAATTATTAGAATTAGGGTTTAACTTAGGGCTCTAATTAAAGACTATTAAAACAATAATCATTAGAAACTCCAGAATGAAACGTTTTCAGTTTGAATTTGTAAACATTTCCTCCTACTGTTTTTACATTGATTACCTTTCAACACGTAACTGCAATCATTTGTGTCAAGAACAAGCCCAAAGTGACATAAATTCATTCTCAGGTTACTATTGCCCGAGACGAGACCTCATTTCCCCTGCTGTTTAGTATGCAAAACCAGGCGCCATCAATTAAACCTCAAAGAGTTTATCAAATTCTGACTCACAAAAACAGCAGAGAGCTCGAAATCAAAGTCAAGTCAGTTGTGTTCTAATTAAATATGCTGACCGAGAACTGGAAACAGAGTAATTTCCCTGACTCTGCTGCTGCTGCAATTTGGCAACCAACATGACAATTCGGAAAAGGGAAAGGGAAAATCCTCAGACACATTGAGGTCTGCTCATTTGTGCAGCAAAATCGTTGCTAGATTGATTTCAATAGAACATTTTCTAGTTCTCTTCCTTCCCTTTTTTCACCAGGTAAAATTCGAATTGAATTGAACCGAAGGCTCTGCTCTGGCTTTTCCAAAAGCAGTTGAAAATTATGCTGCAGTGAAAAACTTGAGCAGGACTTGGAACTGAAGAGTGTTGAAGGAGATGCTCCGTTTCACATGCTCATAAGAAGTCAACGAAAAGGAAGAGGGAAAGGAAAACCTAGAGGAAATGAAGGAAAATCGAACACAAAGCAGGTCATATGGAAATAGGTTCAAACTGATGTTTATTAATGCGGAATTTTCCTGCCGACTTTAAAGTTGGAAATTTTCGATTTGTGGCTTTCATCCTCAGACCTCAATGAATATTTCTTATTTGGAGATGTGGAGATGATGAACATCTTGATGACGGCATGGTTTTTATTATCTCCTAAGGTTTTCTTAATTCAACAGAGAAAAAAGGCCTATAATTATTATTATTCGTGAGGGTGATGAAGTTCAATAAAGAGACTTGATTACACTGTGAATATTTGATTTTAAATATTTAAATTTATTAATGAATTTATTATTTTAAAGAATTTATATTAATAATTTATATATCTTCAACTTTTCACCAAGTTCTTTATTTTACCCTCTTTTTATAACCTTTAAAAAGGTGCCACATTTTTCTCTCTGCAACTTGTAATTTCTGTTATTAGTCAGCATGTTGGAAAAGATCAAAGCTCATTGACGAGCAGCTGGCCCCCAGTCTGCACATTGATGCCTCACTCCATTCGAAATGCAAACTTCAAAAGCGATCTCTTGAGGCTTCCACATCTTTGCCATCGCTGGACGGTGGCTTGTCTCTGCCACTGCCTTGGGCTTGCTTTAATTATACTTAAACATTTTCGAGTTACACAATTCAATTGAGAGCTGTTCCCTCTGCAGACTCCGGCTGGCTGACCTTTCTGAGTTTCTGTGGTGGCAAAAGCTAATATGTTTATATATACACCAACATTTTCATCTCGAAGTTGACATTGAAAAGCGCTTCATGGTCCGTTCACTTCTTCTGCTGCTGCGGACACTTAATTGTTGGTTGTCTTCGGTCTGTCGCTCTATGAGCTTACTTGTCTGTCTGCCTTTCTGTCTGTGAAGCGCATCGAATGTAAATTGAAATCTTCTACACAATAAACTATCTCAATTGCTAAAAATATATATACCATATAACATGAACTTGGCCTTGGCCAAAGCCTTGAAAAGTGCGCAAAGTGGGCTTCAGAGATTTTTCTGCAATTGAGAATGTCGAGTGGCACGTGTCTCTCAGGCGGAAGTTTGCTTCGTGTCTCTAATTATAGCCATCACTTTGCGTCATGCCGGCTGATTTTCTGTCATGACAAGATTTCTATTTTATTTGATTTTTTTTTTATCCAGCTGAAGACTTTGGGTAATCGGAAAGTGACTATAGTTAAATAAATGCTCTATAATCTCAACGCACTCTGCTCGATTTATTCCGGCCATCAAGTGGGCGATCCTCTTCTCAAGGCTGCTAATCGAATTAACTTTGATTTATTGCTTCTTGTCTATAAATAAATGTTTTTGATTCGAATTTGGCATTTGGAATTCTGGTCAACGTTTGGCAAATAAATATATTTTGCAATATATTTGACAATTTAAAGAGGTATTTAAATTGATTTAAAATCTATTTTGAGCTGAAAAATACATTTTAGCTGTATTTAATTCATAGTTAAATACATTTTAGGCACAAATTCTTGACAATAAATAATTGCAAATATAAGAAACTATTTAAAACATTTTTTATAACATTTTGGGATGAAGTTTCACTGTTTATAGACTTCAAATTTATTTTCTTCTCTATTTTAAATGTTTTTAAAATAATTTAAACATCCTTAGGCTTTAAACAAATTCACTTTACTAACTAATTTTTTGCTTGGCACATTTATTTTTCCATTTTTTAAACCAACCAGTTATTTGATTTTCTGAGAATTTCAAATATAACCGCAAGGCATACTTTAAAATGTATTTTATTTCGTTTTCTCGTGAAACAAATAAAAATCACCACACTATTAATTAAACGATGGCATTTCTCAAAAATAAACTGCCAACAATCGTTTGAAAATGTTTATTAAAAACAAAACCTTACTCTCACACAATTGTTGCCCCGTAATTAACGCTCTCAAAAGTTGAACCGGCTAAGCGCAAGGTCCAAACACAACTGAGCTGGCTGAGAACGAGTTTGGCTTATCACCAGGCCGGGGAAATCTCACAACGCTAGCGAGGAAAAAAAAAATCAACAAAAATAATAACACAGAATTTCAAATGATTGCTGATTATCAATTTCATGTAATGATGATGATGATGTACTGAGAGGGAAAATAATGCAAAAATCGTGTAAATGTACATATATATTTCCTAATTAAAATTTACATTTAATAACAGCAAAACAGTTGCAGTTAATTATTGACTTGCACAGCTTGGTAGTTTTACATTTGTTTTGTTTACTTATTTTGTGTGGCAAAAAGCTTTAGCTTATCTCCGGCAGCTTTCCAGATTCACAAAGATTGGGTCTAAGGTGCCACAGGCCAACACAAATGATAAGAACGTAAAGATGAGCGGCTGCTGCTGTTATCAGGCACGTTCTACATGCCATCAAAATATAAATTACTTTATATAATAATTGTTATTGTTTGAAAATGTCATTTTATGGGCACTGCAAGGGTTTACTGAACTTTCCTAGACATGCACGCGAATGCGGTAATCGGAGCAATTAGCAGATACAAGATACAGATACGCAGATACACGGGATTTGCCCAACGAATTTACACAGCGCTAATGAAAGGCCACTCAAATGCGGAATTCCGATTTAAGCCAGGCTACGAGTGCACTAAAAGAAACTTGGGGGGATTATAGAAGTTTAGTGAGAAAAATTGATTATCTTTATCAAGAGATTTGATCTTTATATCTTTTGCCAAAGTATTTCAAATAAATTTCAAATATTTTTAAATATTTCTCTTCATTTTATTTATTCCCTGCTTTTTCCCTGTGTAAAACTGCTCATACACCTTTGAATGTTTCCCATGTTTACCAATGCTCGACTTCTTCCCTAATGAACCTGGATCGACTTTGATTTTCTAGAGCAATTCAATTAACAGTTTTCCCGCCCCCTTCTGACTGACAGTTTGTCGTCCGCCCGTTTTACTGGTTCATCAACAGTTATGTGCACTCAATTGAACGCTAATCGAAATATTTATCATTCGCCTCCTTTTTGCCTCTACTCGAAAATCTCTCGAACACGAAAAGTGCGGTTTAGATTTTTGTGTAATTACCAAAAGGAGAGTGGCAAATCCAAGGGGGAAAAGCCATTTAGGCCGGGCTAAAAATTATCATGAATCCACTAAGCACTTTCGAGCGTGACTGGAGTACAGCATTTGGTTACAGTTTGCAAATATATATATAAATATATATCCCATCACGGTGATTCACCGCCATTAAAAATAATTAATAAATATTTGAAGTACTCTTTTGGGGAAAATGTTATTGGCATACCAACGGGAATTGACTTTTGATAAGTCTTCTTTGTTTAGAAAAAATTAATTGTATATCCCGAGGGGAATATTAGGAACTTTTATAGATCATGGGTTAATAAATATTTATATATTGTTTATTCGTCACAGAATTTCATGGAATTAGAAATCTAGTTCAATTAAAAATTAAATAAAATGTTCTAACATCCGTTTGAAATTATATATTTTCTTAGAAGTACTCTTTGGGGAAATGTAAGAGGCATGTAAGAGGCATGCATACCAAGTGTGACATTTGCTCTAGTTTTTTCTTTGTTAAAAAAAACTAATTGTAAGTATTTCCCGAGGGGAAAATTAGGAAGAATTAAAATCTTAATAAAATGTGCTAACATCCGCTTGAAATTAAATATTTTCTTAGAAGTACTCTTTGAGGAAAATGTGAGAGAGAAATACCAATTTTGATAAGGCAACTGTGACACTTGCTCTGGGTTTTTTCTTTGTTTATAAAATATTGATTGTAGTTCCCGAGGGAAAAATAAGGAACATTTATAGATTAGGGCTGAATAATAATTTATAGATAGTATATTTGTCACAGAATTTCATGGATTCAGAAATCTAGTTCAATTAAAATCTTAATAAAATGTGCTAACATCCATTTGAAATGATATACTTTCTTAGAAATCAAAATCGAATTCAGTTAAAGTCGTATTAAGATACGACCCTCTAAATGTAGATACTTTTAAAGACTGTACTTACACCTGAATTGAATTTATATAAATCATTTTCAATTAAACATTTTCCCATTTAAATGTCTCATTTTAACCATCACTTTCTTCACTTTAAATTTGTTTACCTGCAAAGAGAGAAAGGTAAGAAGAGTTATAAGTACATTTTGGATTTAATTAATTGACGCGGAATAAGCAGTTGACAACATTTGAATTCCCAACAAGTTTACAAGTAATTAATGCCAGACTCAGATACAGAATGTGTGGCTATTAAATTAAGGGCATAATATATACAAATTTGATAGAATCGAATATGAATTTTGAATGTAACATTTCCTGTGAATTATGAATGCCCAGAGGATAGGGGGTGGCGGCATTAAAGTCCACATATTGAGACCGACTCTAAGGCTATTTTATTAGCCAACTTGCCAAATGAAGAGAACTCGAATGGTTGCCAAGGCTTGAAATAGCATATGCTAATGACACGACTCCTGGCCACACAACTAAATCGAAAACACACACACAGAACAAGGCAGGACAGAGGCAGGATGTGTGCGCTGGCTCTCCCTTGTAAAGTTATGAGTTACAAATATACAGCTGCCGGGAGGGGGATTCCTCAAAGGGTAAAACACACATATAGTTTGGCTTCTGTCCAAAATTTCAATTAGGTTGAGTAGAGCAGCAGAGTCGGGATTTCGGGCTCCAAGTTCGAGTGCCTGCAACTGCTTACGAATGTTAATTACGCAATTGACTTGACAAGCAACAGAAGAGCAACAACCAAAAGGTATCTGTCAATGTGCAACACTTGAAGGCTAGCCGGGTCCTTGCCGTGTGTTGACTTACATAATTATGCTGATCCTGCAGGGAAGAGGTCTCACCCCTCATATCGAGGGAAACCTGTAACCGTTTTAGGGTAATTAAAAATTCCTCATTGAATTTTGTGCTTCTTCTCACTCAGTTTTTGTACTCATTTGCATGCAAATTAATTTCTTTTGTTTTGTTTGGCTTTGTTTTGCTTTTCTGCTCCCTCACATCTTTTTTTGCTGTATATTTGTATTATTTTAGTTTCTGGGAATTTAATTTTGCTAAATGTTTACGCTTCCTTGGCAGTCATGAAATTTGCTTTGCTCTCTTGCTACAAGTTTCAGCTCAGAAATTAACATTGATTCGGCGGAGCAACTAATTCTTATTGTGGGGTTGCAAGTACATACCGCCCACTTTTATGGGTTGAACAACAAAGCTAGGGGCATACATTTATCAACTTGAGTACGTGCCTTGTTTATAATTTGTTGGAATTTGTAATTTGTAAATACAAATAGCTGAGTAGTAACAAGGGGCTTAAGAAATAGTTGTAGAATTTGCGAGGCAAGCAAACTTAAAATTCTGGAAGTATTTTTACTTGCTTTTCAGATTAAATACAAAATACATATATAGGATTTTACTGATAGAACAAATTAATGATTTATGTTAAAATAAATCTTTAAATGTTGGCATGCTTTGCTAAGAAATTCATAAATACAATTGTAATCTATAAATTCCTATAAGACAAAGTTAAGGCGACAGTACAAAAAATTGATTTAAAACTTTTGAACTTTTGATCTTTTTAATCTTATAAATTCTCATATAATCAAATATTCAAGTAAATTTCCATTAATATTTACAATTATATTTCCCAGAAAATATACTGTAACATTAATTCAAATAATAATTATCGAATATTTATTTGTTGTTCACGGACTTATTTATAGCATCAACAATCTATAATACAGAGAGGAAAAAATAATCTCAGAGCTAAATGCACTTATCTTATTGGAATTTTGAAAAAACATATTCAATTGGTTTATTTTTTTGTTCTCAGTGGTTTTTGGTTTTTAAACTAAAGCAAATCATTCAAATTGGCCACAATTTCTAACGATTTTTTAAGCCCCTTTACATTTTCAGCATGTAAAGATCATAGAGCGTGAAATATTCATCCCCGAAGAGGCTGGCTTAGGGCAGCTGAATTGTTGAATTTGAAATTAGTTACCAAATTGCAGGCAGTTGCATTGTGGCTGGCATAAAGGACTCTAAATTCCTGCATAATTCCATATGAATTTGTGTACTCACACACAGGGATTTGTATTTGTATTTTATACACACATTCATGTGTGTTGGGTGATTCTATCAAAATAATTTCCATTTCGATTTTATTAAAGTTCTAATTTGTGGTCAGTGAACTGGCTATGTTATTGAAAATCGGCTTAGGCTTAGATTGTTAATATATAGGAATTATAGATAAAATCATTGAACCATGAAATATGTACATAAGTATTTTTAATGAACTTGTTTTAACTTTTAAAGAGAAATTTATATTTGAAATATAAACTTGAAATTGCATTGCAGTAATGTTTTGATTATTTTTTTCAGCTTTATCTGCATACAAAAATAAAATACACTTTCTTGCTGTTACTAATCCCCAAAGAAAAATTAATTTAATGTTGTCAACAATATTTCTGCTTACTCCAGAGAGCAGTTTGAGTGTTTTTAAGTGGGAGAAAAGGAGTGAAATCCCATAACGGGCTGTAACTTTTAATTAAAATTCTCGTTGAGGTCCTCCCATCACTCTAAGCGACTTCTCTTTGAGTTTTGTGTTTCTGTAGTAATTTGTGTAATCGCTATTTCATATAGAGAAAGTTTTGTTTAATTTCTGTGGTAGTTAAAACACATTTTCAAAAACCTATGCCATGCCATGAACTTGTGGGTTAAGTGTGTGTGTCAAGGGTTAATAGTGTTTGTGGTGGTCTTCTTCGGGAAAACCATAAAATGTTAATGTTTTGACAATTGTTGGTTGAGGAATTTCAAAAAGTTGAAATGGGGTGGAAATTATACAAAGGTTTTGGGGGTTTCTAAGTTTATTTTATAGTTTAAATTATTTGTCACAGATAATACCAAATACAAAGATTGAAATAAAATATATTTTACTCAATAAACAGTTTAACAATAAAAGTAACCCTTTTCCCTGAACACTTTAACATTTGGGCGGCTATTATAAAAGTTTTCCCAACTTTTCGCTGGGCAAATCATCAGACAAATCTATATTATGACCAAATCCTTTTGCAGTTCATTCAACTAGCTCTCAACCCTCCCAAAGTTTTTCCGCTCTAAGCCAACACAATGCACAAAATCCAAAAAGCCAGAATATTCCCCGTCGTCGCTGCTGCCTTACCAAATCAGATTTCATGCTAACAACTTCCGGCTTGCCACTAGACAAAAAAGAAAATATATATAAAAAGGCTGTAAAACAAAAAAACATAAAAAAATCCAACAAGAAAAATGGGAAACTTTTCCGGCAAGGGCACTGGACAGTGTAGTGGGGGGAAAACTTCTGTTGCGGCTATAAAATAGACTTTGGCTATGAATTTCACTCTGGCCGGCATATAAAATTTAACGCTCCGGCCGCAAGTCCCTCTTTAAAATGTTGCCCGTTTTAATTGTGAAACTTTTGTCATGCAACTTGCATATCTGCACAGCAGGAACACAAAAAATAAATCGTGTATATATATATAATGGAGCTGCAAGGACAACGACGAATGGCCAATGGTCGACTCGACGACAAGTGCAAGTTGTTTGGCACTTTCTCTTGCTTTTTGTTTTATTTATTTATGCTTCGTTGGGCCGCCATTCCAGCCCCCTTATTTACTCTTTTATTTATAAATAATCTACCACATTTTGTCCCTAGAAGAATCCTTTGCCTCTGCATTCCCTTGCCTCCCTTTTCAAGCTTATCAAACAATCATTAGCTAGAGAAAAAGTTTCTTGATTTTGTTAGTAATTACAGAAATAGTACAAAAGCTAGTGCCATCAAAGTAAAGTTTATCAATTTAAAAGCTAAACTAGTTTAACTCTTTGTAAACTCTAATAGAAGGAGACTAGAGAGAGCAGAGCAGATGTTGTCTTTGAAGATGTATTGCCACAAGTTTTGCCATTAAGAATCGGATAAGAATTATAGTTTTGCGTAATTCTTTTGATGAAAAAACTTTATACTACGTAGTAAATATTATTTTTGTTTGGCATATATTAATTTTTCTACATTTTTGTTAGCCAATTATTATCAAATTAACATCATTGGCTAATTAAGTTTACCTTGAATCAAGTTTGTACCTTATCAAGGCAGGCAGACCTTCAGCAATTCATTTGCTGTCATGAATTCTTAATTTGCAGTTCTATTTTTAAATGGGATTTAAATTATTTTTACTATCAACGATTGCCGGGCGACTGCCTTCACTCCCATTATTTTGTTGTATTTATCACATTCATGCAAATTGCATTTGAAAATTTATTTATTGTCCGACTTTTCATTAGCTCGCAATTAGAAATCGCTTGCGTTTTGTTTTGTTGACAATTAAAAATTCATCGTCATAAATTTCTAAAATTTCCGAAATGCTTGCTAATTTTAATTGTTCAATAATCTGTATGAAAATCTGTTTGTCTAGAAAGAGTTTGGCTATATCATGACATGAACAAAATATATTTATTTGTTTTGTTTTAATTTTTGGCCATTTTTATTGTTTGGTTTTTGTGGCCCCGCAATTGGCGTTGTGAAATTGTAATTTAATTAGCCAATAATTATGCGTTCAGTTGCGCGTAATTTGTAGTAAACAAAGTCATTTCCTATTTGCATTATTTGCCAATAAGAGAGCAAGCAACGCAAAAAAAAACTGCAATGGGGTTGGCTTTAATTGAATTGCTAAACATTTGTACAACTGCCTGGTGTTGGAAATTGATTTAAGTTAATAAATAAAAACCTAAAAATTAATTAAAAAGTTAAATAGTAAGAATTGAAGTAATGATTCTCATTAAATCCTCAAAAAAGTAAGTAATATTATCCTATTTTCAGGGATTTCATATAATACTGAAAACACAATCCTTTGCTGAGATTTTTCTTCCATTATTTATATTATATTACATTTTCTTTTCAATTACACGACACTTTTCGGGTTCCAAAGTCCAAGAAATAAGGGGCAACAGGCTCATCTCTCAGACAATTTAACTCGAAAAAGGCGAAACCCTCGAGGCGAACAAGGCTAAATCCGAATCCTTATGAACATTAATAATCATTAGTTCTTGTGCAGCATGTTCTTCATATATGTATATATACTATATACGTATTAAGGGGGAAAAACTTTCATGTTGTTCCTTTAGATGTATTTTTTTTTTTGCGTTTTTGTTGTATTATCCTTGGGTTGTGTGGGCCATTTTACAATTTGTCAAATTCACTCAACTGTATGACTAGAAATATGAAACAGAAACCCAAAAAATAAAAGGAGGCAGAGGATAAAGGATGCTGAATGGAGCAGCTCTGAGAATTGGATACACAGGAGGCTCAAGGGCTCACACAAGAGCTAAATCAACTGGGAGGAGTGGGTGGTTGGGTTGGTGGAGAAAAGGGGTTTGCCGACATGAAATTGCACATTTTTCACATAATTTCCGTGATTTTTTATACATTTTTTTTCGTTACTCTAAACGGCTGAATTTGGGTCGTGTTTCTTCTGTTTTGGCGTGAAATATGCGTGGCTGTGGTTGCGTCCCCCAAAACATCGTTAATTTCATTTGGGTTTTCCTGCTTTTTAACCCGTATCAAGGGTTCTTTTTTCCTGCTGCTATTTTTTGTTTGTTTCTATGATTACATTGGTTTTGTGGCTAGGATTGCGGCATTTGGGCCATGATTTTCATTACTAAATGTCACAAATGTCCTTCGGCTGGAATAGACATTAGCAAATGTATGTCCTTGATGGAGTTTTGTGATGAGAAAAAGGGGTTTTCAAGTGATTAAATTGTTACAACTAAGGTTTTCTTATTATAGAGTAAGTTGTGTGCATATCTAATGACTCTTTCTTTGAATATAATTTCCAAAAAGGTTAATTCATAGTTTAATCTTCAGTTTAATTTAATTTTAATTTAATTTAATTACTATTTACGCTCGAGTTTCAAAATTCTGCCTGCCAATTTCAATGCCTCTTTGAGCCACTGCCAAACTTTTGAGTTAAAACTTTATTTCCCTCTGTTTTAATGGCACTGAAGTTAACCCCCCCTCTGCATCGCTCTCGCGGATCAACTTGCCTCTGCTTTTGGTTAATTAATACCTGAGAGGAGGCAAAACTATCCCATTGATGCGATGTAAACTTTTCGATTGCACTCTGAGCTCCGCTGAACAGCACTCTCAAGTATCCCAGCGAGAGATACAACCTCATCCCAACATTTCTCTTTGATGCCGATGCCAATGCTGTGGCAAAGGGGTTAGCCAACCAAAACGCACAGAAAGGCGGAAAGCCCCAAGTCCCAATTGACACATAACCATCCCATTATAATTAGGATAATTATCAAATATAACGCGAAACACAAACAAAACTCCCACGGCCAGAGATAACAAACCAAACAGTGAGTAGGGGATGGACCTACCCCAAAAAAAGAAATAGGGAGTCAAGAGGGTGTGAGCTAAGTAAATAATTGTACAACAGAAATTAACGCATTCAATTACCAAGGCACAACACACCAAAATCTCACTCAAATGCAGCAATTTTATGAAAAATTAACACTGACAAAAATAACTTTTTAGTGAAACATATTTATAAATGAAATATCTCAAATAAATCTTTCAAAATATCATTAAATTCTAGGATTTCTCTCTCTAATTTAAAATTTTCTTTTATGAGATAATTAGCTACATTTTTTCTCTCTGCATTTTGCATCCAAGAATCCTTGGATAGGCTCTGAGCTCTGCCTTGGCTGCCGTTTATGGTGCAAATGACAAGTCTATGTACAAACTGTCGGCATGTAATCAACATTAATGTTGGCTCCGAGTTGCAGTTGCCAGGCGAATGAATGAATCACTTTGTCCACGACTCGAACACATTACCCCCGCAAACACGACGAGGGATGGCGGAGGGAGGGGAATGAGACACGGCGACCGGGTAAACATCTGCAGCTGCCAGTGCCGCCACAACACCAACATCAGCCTCAACAGCGGCAACATGAGCCCGATGCTCATCACTGGCAACATTATTACAAACATGCGAGCCATGCATTGAACTGTGGGAAAAAATGGTATAAAATACAGTGGCACCTACTATAAAAATTTAAGAAATTTTAATTTATATTTATCAATGGATAGCTCCAGAAACTTTTGAGAAGCAATTGTTTCTTTCAAGACTTCTGCTTTTCTCTAAGAAGTTCTTAGTGTATTTTTAGTGAAATTTAACAGACATAATCTTTTATTTTTTATAATTTGTTTATAAAATGTATAACTGCATAATAGAAGTTATACAGCCAAAAATATTTCCAATAAGATGCCCAAGTCTGGATGCTGAGACTTAAGAACTAATGTTAGAAGTTTGTGAGGACTTTATGAGGAGTTTGATCTTAGCACAATGTTAAAAATCGTAGCAAATGCGTAGCGAAAGCTATTGAATAACGACTGAAAATCCATGCTCTATATAAAGATGATTTATAATCTTGATATATCGTCAAACCTGGCATTATGTATATAAAAACGAGCCTCCTATATCTCGAGATAGCTAAAACCTTTCTTAATTAAAACTCAAATACTTATTAAAATGAAAATAAAATTTTTCCCCCTGAAATAAAATTTTAAAAAATATTCCAATTCCCTTTAAGAATTCCATTAAATGTTAATGACTTAATTTATCAATTATTTCATTAATTTTTGAAAAGATATTGAACCAAAGTGCATGTGTACATGATATTCAATCGTGCTGCGCCGATGCTTGACGCTGCAGATGTAGTTGCAGTTGCAGTGGCAGTGTCTACATACATATATAAGCGATATATATGCTATATAGCCTATACACTCCGCCGGCGGCATCGGGGTCTCGGCACCCACTGACGCCAGCAGGCACTTGTCTGGCTGACATTAATAAATCGCTTTTATAGCATCCAGGCTCAGGGCTGCTGCTACTCCCGCTCCTACTCCTGCGGCTGCTGCTGCTGCTCCTGTTTCTGCTCCTGCTGCTGTCTGCGGAAAAACCAAAACTGCAGCTGAACTGTCTGCAATTATCCCCTCTCTCATTCACTTTCTCTATGGCGGTCTCTTTCGCTTTTGTTTGTCCCAGGCGTGGGCTACACGCTTTATTAATTCCACATCAATGACGACGACGATGACTATGGCGCTATGGGTCTACAGTTCAATGGGTTTTGGGTTTTTCGAGCCACCAGAATCAATTTTTGTCTGCTTCTATTTTCCTGTTGTCCCTTCCTCAGGCCTGTGCTATATTTGATTTTACTCTTTTTTCTTCCTTTTTTTTAATTTTTTTGGTTTGATGACCCAAAAACAAAATAAAAACAAAAACCTGCACACGCCAAAGATGCAGTCTAACTGCTTCTTGTTTACACTAGACACCCCATAGAATCAGGAATATATATACACACATTTCATTGAATTTTATTGAAAGCAACCAAAGATTAAATACAGTGGCGGAACATAAAAGAGATTGGTTTCTTTATGATTTTTAGATTAGCTGCTTTCCCTGCTTCTTCTATATATTTTAAAACCAATATTTTAATAAATAAATTAAATCTGATTAAAATCAAATACATTTATCTTTCATTTTTGCCTGATCAATTTTCCACTCACGAGTGTAGCCCGACCAGGGAAGGGGAAGCTACTTGAAATTTCTATTAATATGAAATATTATTATATGCAAATTGCATTCAGGCAACAGTCAGATTTCCGTATAATGCGATGACTGCTTAGCACTCACACTGGAAAATTTATACACAAATATCTAGAAGCAGCACACAGAGAGTAGGCTCCTTGGGGAACCAGCTGGGGATTTCATTAATCTCCGAGCCGGCGTCGCTTTTGTGGAATATATTAAATTGGGTACACACATTAACATTTAAATTTGTTTTCAATTTTGTCAACCAAGAAATGGGTGTGTTCCTGATGCATAATAGATGGTCCATCTCTTTGGACTTGAACTACATATTTTTAGCACCTCCAGAGACCGGCCACCGAACCAAACTTTTGTGTGAGCGAGTGAGTGAGTGTTTGTTATGGAAATTAGACCGCTGGCAGTGTGAGTTTGAATAGCCTTGGGAGCCACCGTTTAGCTTTTTGGGATCACTTCATTCTTAAGACTTTCAAAATACATAAATCCAAGAGAGACCTTCGTAATCGATTCGGTATTTGAGTGTGTTTTGTCTGCTGGCTAAGACGGTGTCATAAATATGTAAGCTCTTGTGTATTCTCCACATAATTTGGTAACAGAGATGCGTGGGAGGAACACGAATTTCGGAAATATAAAATATATATTGAAACAAATTGGTATGACATATTTTATAGTATTGCCGAACATGTACATGTTTAAATATATTTCCTAATTCTTTGTAATGACACATTTCAAAGTAAACTCCAATCAGCACAAAATGTATCTTTTATTCCGCCCACATTCCTGCCACACAGCTGTTGCATCATTTGATATGCAAACGAGCAAACATTCACATTCAGCAAACATTCGTGGCCAACAGCTGGTCAACTAACTCCACTTAACTCGGCTGATTCACCGCATTCTCAACGGACACTTTTCACACGTTCAAAATCGGAAATTTGAATACCTCAGAACAAGTGTGTTAATGAAATGGAATCGAGGGGAAAGTGAAAATTATTTCTAGAACATGACTTTAAAATACTCTTTTGTTTATTTATTTATTCTGCATTTTGAGATAAATTATATAATTCTTTATATTAAATTGAGATATTAGTATTTTGGGACCTCAGAAATATTTTAATTTATGGATTTTTTTAAAGAATATATAGCAAATATAACCCCATTTAATTCAATAATTTCTAAATAATAAACAAATAATTTTTCAATAATTAAAAATCTTTTTAAAAATGTATAATGACTGACTATCAAAAATAAATATAATAATTTCAAATAAAAATTCAAATGTTCTACCAAAAGTATTCAAGAATATGGGGAATTATCTCTTGAAAAGAGTATAAATGCTGCAATTTTTTGTATGGCTCGTGTGCTTGTGGCGCTTTGGATTCTTAACTTGTCCATTTGTGTGTCAAGTTCATAATGCGGCGATTGGCTGGCTATCAAAAGTCAAATAACGAAATACCAAGACTGTTTCTCAGGCAGTGCTCCGCACAAATGCTATTTATTCAAGTCACATACATAAATCGAAGCGACAATGAAAGAGAAAACATATAAATATATTTTTCCACATTTGTTTGCATACTCTCAAGCACTGTCTTTTGTTGCTGTCTTTGCCATTTGGTTGGTATTTATCTCAAATATAAAATTTTATTATTTATTTGCCCCACTGGCACAGGAGAACTGAAGAAAGAAGTGAAGTATTGTTAGACTTACGGGAAGCAAGCGGGTTCGTCAGACTCAAATTTGGGGGAGAAAAAAATAAAATACTCGTCATACCTGCAAATAAATAGAATGAATGGAATGTTAAGTAAATAATATTTAATTGCTGTGCAAATGTTTGCAAAGCTAAAAGAGGTTTTCCTAATTTAATTGCAAATAAGCGAAAGTCAAACGATTTGTGTTTATCTATTTAGTTTTGTTTGATTTGAATTATTCAAGGGGAAAGGAGATAACGAGATGTTAGATGGGGGATGAGATTCAAGGATTTTATGGGGTGGTTTGATTAAATATAATATTTTTAGAGAAAAATTAAGTAATTTATTAGATAAAATTATTACTGAACAAAACATAAAATAGGTTTATAAGTAAAGTAAAGTTTCTTAGAGAAGACAACTTAATTCTTAAGTATATTTCAGCTTTAGTTATGTTTTAATTTATTGCCTAAAATTATATATTAAAATATATGCCCAACATCTGTTCAAATTTCAAAAATGTGTACCACAAACCTGGTAATAATTACCACCATTAACTGCAATCCCACTTTCATAGACCTCTTTTAATTATAGCTTCGCCGGGCTCACACATTTCCCATTTCCCCCACTTAGTTCCATTGAAAGTAATGCAGCCCTAATCCCAAAAACCAATCAACTTTGCTGAAATTGGCTAAATTTAGAGGCCAACAAACCGAGTGCGTCCAAAGCGAATGGCAACTAATCAGCAGGCAGCAGCAGCAGTTGCAGCATCAACACCACTCCCTCAGTAGCAATTGCAGGCTGCATTAACTACAATTGCCATTTTCCCATTGAATCGGATGGGCTATTGCGAGGTGTTTCCAAACGGTAAAATCAATTAAAAAGGGGGCAGCTGGGAAATTGGAGAGCCGCGTGCCCAGGCAGAGAGCCTGTCAAATGCAATTCCAATTGCCAATGCAGCCAGCGACAACAGCAACACGTGCCGGCAGCGGCAGCAGCAACAGTGGAAGCAACAGCAATATTGGTAACAATTCCTATAAAGATCTGGTCTGGTTTAGCGACAGTTAGCGACAGCATCATAAAAAGTTGCAGCAACATTCGCAACGACAATTAGCGGCACATGTTGCTAATGTTGCCATTATTGGGGACTCTTCAAGTTGGCTGAATCGTAGATTTCTACACAGGAAATAAAGGATATATTGGTACCAAAATTCTAGCTTAAAGGTTTTTTATAAGCCCCTTAAATAACCAAGTAAAAGTTACTGAAGAAGGTGAAAGTTAAAACAAGAATCCTTTGCAACTTTAATCCACAATTTATTACCTTTTTTCTTATTAATATTTCTTTCAATTCAGCAAAACAACAAGATTAAATTAAACTGCTGAATTTCAAAATTGAATAAATCTTAAAAGTCCATTAAATGTTTTTTTATTTATTTGTGTAGATTAAGGCACATTTCTAGCAGAAGGAAAATTCCTTAGATCCTGCTGCGCCAACAATAAAAGTTGTATAAATAAATAGGAACAACAACTTTTACCCAGAAGCAATACATATATAATCTTGTCTTGGTAAAACCACTTGAAAATAAACCCCAAGGAGCGACTTAGGCTGTCAACATTTAATTCTTAATGGCGCTTAAAGTGTTTTTTCATGGTCTAATAAAGTTTGGCCATAAATGCTGTGCTTCAACCCGTTTGCCACCGGATAATCCTTGCGGCTTAAGGCTCAAGGAGCCTGGTCAAAGTTTCTTCAAAATCAATTAATTAAGATGTTCTCAGGAGATTTTGTTGAATTTTAAAACCAAATGCGATAAAGATAATGAATATGAAGAGACCGCAGCAAACAATTTAGCCAAAGACAAAGCGAAGCATGTGGCCATCTAATTAAGGCGGCAACACCTCCAACAACCAACCTTGCTCCAATTTCCACCAACACACACATAGAGAGAGCAGGCTGTGTGATGATGATAATGATGATGATGATGATGCCAACGATGAAAATGAGGGCCCAGATAAATGAAAAGTCGGGACAAAAAGGTGCAAAAGCTAGTTTAGCCCAAGTTTAGTGTAGTTCAGTTTGCCCGGGCCCAGGCTACGTTACGCTCTACTAATTTCTAGTTTAATTATTTTCCATTTTCACAAAGTAACTACGCGACTGCGACAGCGAGTGTGCAATTCAAGTGCAGCGGGGAAAAAGGGGAATGGAGCGTTACGAGCCTTCTACCCCCCTTCTCTCATCAGTCGCAAATTGCATGAAATTACTAATTATGCGCTAAAATAATGATAACCTACAAGTAATATGCTTAAAATAACATTTAATTGAGCTTTTAATAGCGGGAAAGAGTGACGAATCAATGGGAGGAGGTTAATAAAGTAACATGAGCATGAAATGGCCCTTGAATTGAATTGTGTTTACAGGTTTTTTGAATACATATATTTTAGTGGCAGAAATAATATTTTTGTAGAGCCTGAAATTGTTTCGCTTCAGTCATCATTTGTCATAAACTTAGTCTCTCATTTATGACATTATTAGTTATACACACAATTTCACAGTCAAAGCGATTATTGTTGAATGCAACCTCTGAAGAACCATGAAAGCACCATGAAAATTCCATTAGAGAAACAGTTTTGCACTGCGAAAAATATAAACTTTAACAAAATCAAGAAAATAATTAAATTTTTAGCTAATTCTTATATATTTCTTGCAATATTTTGATTTATTTCAATAGCATTTCTTCAAAACCCCCCAAAAAATCCCATTTCTCCCTAATATTTCCCTCTCAGTGTGTCATTCCGAATTGCGTGCGACCACAAACAATACGAGAATTAATCACACCTGGGATACTAAAATGTCATCCATGTCAACAATGCTATGCGGGTCGGTTGGACGTCGTCTGGCCCTGGCTGGATTTCTGGTGCGTGTTTGTGTCTGTTTTCAAAATAGCGCCGAGAATCGCAGAATGGGACCTGGTAGAGTGTGTCGTGTGCCCTCGCATCTAGAAGCTTAATATTGTTTTCAACAGCCGCTTATTAGATTTTCCCCAAAGCATTCCCCCCTAGCATTTTCCTCCCCCTCTCTGGAAATGTTCTTCAACATCGCAAGCGGTTTTATTCCACACAGCTCGCTCGCAGGTTGACAGAGTGCGTTGTCAGAGTTTTCTCCGTGCGTTTGGTGTCGTGGGTAAATCGCAATGTTTATTGTCAACAGCCAAAGGTGCCTCAAGTGGCACTTTCCACCAATGGGGGGGCAGCAGGTGGAAGCTGTCTCTGTCTGGTTGTTCCCTGAGCCTACGGGCCTGCCAAGCTCTTCAAAATTGTACGTGCTAGGCGCCATCTTCGAGTTGTTAGAACGAAGATACTATATACAGTGGATGTTCGAAATAGGAGAAATAAAAACCAAAATATTCAGGTTTAAGAAGAAGTAATACCATCATTAATTTTATAATTAAAGAAGCTGTAACTATGGGCTTTAGCTTTGATTGCCTATATTTAAGGGGATTATTTTTATAGCCTTTATGGTTTATGGCTCACTTTCCTGTTCAGGAAAAGCTTATAGATCTTACTCACACAAAAACATAATAATTTTTTTTAAGTCATATTTTTATTGTTTATTGGATAAACTAAATCTTTTTGAAACCATATCTCTGATGACAATTCCCTTTTCCTATTTATTACTGTACTTCCACCGAGACTTCGAGGAGTATACTTCATTTTATTTTCAAGACTTTCCAACAGCCAGCGGGAGGGGGGCAGGGGCTTTCCTTTATACTTTACACTTGTCTGGACATTTGATTAATGATCCTTACGTGGTCGGCTTGTAGCCACTTGAAGTTTTCCCTTTGGCCATTATGATTGTATTCATTGTCATTCATTGTAGAGTTTTCATATATATATACTCCTACTGCTTTTTACCTCTAATTAAGTTTTGCCCCTGCATACATTTAATCCTGGCTACTTCGCCTTGAAGGGGTTGCTTGCTCGTCCAGGAACCGGTGTCTCGAGTGATTTCTGAGTGTTTTCCTGTCACGCCAACAACTTGTATATTATTTTATGTGTCTGGCCCCCACCGCCGCCCACTCGTATATATTTTTCCCTGTTTACTCTTAGTCATTGTTTGCAGCTAAATGAATTTTCCTGCCTGCCTTTATTTCCCTTTTTTTTTTTTGCACTCATTTCTGGCATTATCTTATCTATCGATAAAGGTAAACAGACACATACACATGTACACAATTTTGTTAATTATTTAACACAATTTGTGTACGATTGCCAGGTAATTAGCTTATTATGTTCCATCAATATGGAATTGTGAGTTTAATTGATGGTTCCATTAGCAAAATATATATAAATATGTATTGTGTTTCACTTTTAATGAGTTTTTCGCCATCAATCATACACACAAACACACACATTTTGTGAAGGAAGTGGCCTCTTGATAAGGCTTACACAATTTTCAATAAATATAATAAAGAGAGTTAATTAAGTGAAATTTTGTCATTTGTTGTAGAGAGAAATTTAACATGGAATTTCTTTAAATCTTTTATTACATTTTACCTTCAAAAATTCTCACCATTATCACTCTAGATAAAACCCAAGATTCCCTTATCATCCATATGACATAATGAAATAAAAAAAATTAAGACCCCCAAAAAGATATAACCCCAAAAAAGCTGAACAAATAAAAACCGTGGCGCCCTGACAACCCAAAATTATAAAGAAACAAGTAAACAACGGGGCACAAACACAACGCTAAATAAATACAAATAAATCTCATCAAAAAGTAGATGGGAAAAACTTGAATAAAATTTATTCAACATTTCTGTTGATGAAAAGAAATCAATTTATGATAAATTTTTATTGGTCAAACGCGTTCAACCAAAATAATGTCAAGGTTTACGAGTTCAATGGAAAAGGGGGGGGGCTTCTCCATCATTTCGGGCTTATCTCTGCCGGCCCCTCATATTTATACAGTTTGTATTTGGCTTTTGATAACCGGCGATGGCATTTAATTGCGTTTTGGGCCAGTCAGCAAGCCAGCAACCAGTTAGCGGCCAAAACAAATGCATAATTATGAATGGCAGAGAGGAAAATGAGTTTTAGATAAAGTTCGTGTGCTCCGTGGGATGTTGTTTACCCATTTACATGACGTCGCAGCACAGAGAGAATTTCGTAATAAATCATAAATAAGTAAATGGAAGACCGAATTGGACTGCAATTGCACCTGCCTGATCTGTTCACTGAAGCGGTCACCTGGAAGAAAGTACATTTTCGTTAAAAGCTCTAAAAAAGTCATACTTTTCCCTTGCCAAAGGAAGTTGAAATCATATTTAATCCTGTTAAGGGACCACAAAATGTGACCAAAATATTGCATTTAGAAGCTAAATGCGCAAAAGTGTGTTTAAATGGAATTTAAAATAAGATTTCATTTCAGTTTTGTGGCAAAATAAATACCAAACGGACCAATTAATTACCCAGCAAGCCCTTAACTTTCATTTCCAGTCGTTAAACTTCTGGGATATATCTTCGCTGCGAAACTAGTCTCAATCTTATAGAGCGTATCAGTGAGTTTGGCACCGCCACTTTATAAGGCCATTTCGCTTGCCACCAATCGGGATTTTCATGTTAAATTCCGATAAGAAAGTCCAATGTTCTCGTAAAAACTTTTCCTGAAATAAAAGCCAAGGGGGAGAGCAAAAAAAAAAAGAAAGTAAACGGGGGAAATGCCGCTCATTAAGCACGTCAAAAGCCAATTTGTTGTCACATTTTGACGAGCATAAAAGTGGAGAGCGAAATAAAGGCGAACAAAACCGAGAAAAAACGAAACCAAAAACCAAATCACAGCCACTGGAGGACACGCAATTTCAAAGATTAAATGCAGGACATTACGATGAGTGGCGAAAGCTGGAAAAAAAAATCTGACAAAGTATGAGATTTCTTCTGTCGATGGGTTCTCTTTTTTTGGGGATATCCTTTTCGCTTTGGCTTTCTTTTTTTACATGTGCGTCCGCTGACCAGTTCATCTTTCTTTAACATGATATTTTTTTTATTTTTTTTTTTGCTTTGTGTTTTCCTTAGTTGGACAACAAAAATGCCAAAAGAAAAACTTTCAACATAATAATAAAAATTTCATGCCTGTAAGGCCCTTGAAGCTCCTTCTTCCCTTTATTTTTTTTTTTTCGAACCTCTTAACGTTTCCCAGACGTCTGTTTGGGGGGAGTTCTGTGGGTGGTTGGGTGGAATATACAATATTAAAGCTGCTTAAAATCATGATTACATTACATACATGGCTGCCAATATAAGAATACGTATTCCATTTAGATATATGTATGTACATATATTGCTGCATATAAAACGTGCTGCGACAATAACAATGGCAACGCACAACACACAACAACAAGGATATCATCAACTATGTGCCATATGATGTGCAAAATGTTGCCAAAAAATGCCAAAACAAAATTAAGTAGGAATGAGCAAGTAAATAAAATTTAATTGAGCACTCGAATCGTAAGTACCTCTTAAAAATCAGCTTGAAAAACAAGGATCTTTAAGGAGAAATGTGTTTTTTTTTTAGAAGAAGAATAACCTTAAAATGTTGGGTTTTATGTTGTAATATTTATAAAATATTTATTGCTTATTGGGTTAATTTATTATGTGGATTTATACTAGTAACAATTAATTATATTATCGGAAAAAGTTACTACCAAATGAGTATCTATTAACTCCATAAAATATCTCATAGATAAAAGTTACTAAAAAGCACTTAGTCAGCAAAAACTAATAAATAGCAACTTGTAAAAAAAATATATTCCAAGTTAGCTTCTTTCAAAAAATCCTTCCTTTTCCAAAAACACAACATCATAACCCCCAATTTCAATGGGTATCAATATCGCTTATAGAAAACTCGGCTATGAAAATAGATTCTGACTTGGTCATGGCTGCTGACAGTTTGCTACTCCTCTCTCTTTTTTTTCTAGCCGCTGTTATCATACTGCCAAATAAATGAGTTTCTGGCCCAAATAGAAACCCCGCTAGAAGTCTGCCAGCCGCCAAGGAAGAAGAGTAAATCTTGGCCTTTATTGGTTTAATATTCGCCAGAGTTTGTTTCGCCAAATCGGGCTGCCGTTCTCTCTATGTCATCAAAGATATACTACTTAGGGAATCCATTCATATTTATGTGTGTGCACGATAACATATATGGGAGAGTGTACATACTTATATACTTGTTAGGCGCTTGTTAGCCCGCTTAAGTTTGCTGATGTTTCTGGGGGCTGTTATCGCATTTATTATGCCAATTTTGGCCGAGTTCCCTCGATATTTTTTGGCGTGTGTATATAAGAAAGTTAAATTGCGTAGAAATTCAAGTCGCGTCGCGGGTAAAACCGTAACCCTCCTCCACAATATTGTCCCTTTCCATAGTTTATTTATTATATGATGTGCATGTTGTTGATTTTTATTTTATTAGGCCTTCTTGTGTCATCTGTCCCTTTTTGGGCTTTTGGGGTGCAGGATGTGCGGTTTGGTTATTCTAACCAAATTGTGGTCAATGAATTTTACTTGTGTTTGCCAGCCGCCAAATTAGATTATTTTGTTTCATATTATTTGCATTTAATTAGTGGCTAAAAACTTTTCGAAAGGAATCGTCTTGGGAATATAAATGTGAGTCAATATTTAAGATAATTGGGAAATAAAGCAATTAAAATTTTGATTTATAAATTAATATATATTTTTATCATGAGAACCTATAGACAATTTCTAAAATTCAAAATTGCTACATAAAAATTATAAATAAAATAATAAATAATATTAAAAAAACCTAATTCATATTTAGGAATATTTGTTCACTAAATTTATATTAACAATAAAACCCATACTTTAACATTGTTAAGAACTTTATAACCCATATATTTTATACCCCAAAAAATTTGTTAATTTTCTCAGCTATCCCTTTAGTCCCCTCAAAGGATTTTCGGGATTTTCCATCGCCCCTTTTTTATGGGTTTTAGACTTGGAAATTAATTCTGGTTTCGTTTTGCCTTGATTTTGTGATTCTTTATGGGGGGGCCAACACCCCCCACAAACACGAAAAATAAAGGAAATATGTTTCGGGTTTCGGCGTGTTTTATGTGCGAAATTAATTTGGCCAAGGATTTTCCTCTGGTTTAGTTGGGATCGCATAGAAAATGAGTCCCAGGCTATGGGCGAGGAATTTTAATTTAGTTTAGCCCCCGCCTAAGTAACTTGGGTCTGCCATTGACGTTATTGCGGAGTTTTTCAGATCCTCCGAGTTCAGTGTGTGGTTTTTCAGCTTCTTCCTTTCTTCCTGGTGTCCTTTTTTTCCCCCCATTGGTGTCATCTCATCAGCGTCGCATAATTAGCTTGATTTTTGCTATACCTCCGATGGAGGCAACTATGCATGTAATTTACCAGGGTAAGCAAATCAAGACCCTCTGCCGCCCCGCCTGGGCGCCCCTCGAACAAAAGCAATTAAGATGGTCTGTGATGAAGGCGGCTAATCAAACAGGGAGGGACAGCGAAAAGATGCACGGGGAAAAATTCGGAATACTTTGATTTTAAAAGATACTGAGTAGTTTTCTATTAAAATTTGGGTAAAATAAGTTTAGTGTTTATGATTTAAGAAACATTAAATTATTTCATTATTGATTTTTAATTTAAGTGCAATGGAAACATACCAAATACCATATAATTCTTAATAATTAATTAATAATTTAAATGTTTGTACTAAATTCACAAAAATTTCTAACAAGTTCTGGACTTCACTTAATTAAAATCCTTTTAACTTGTTCAAATCTTTGAAGAAATAATTTAAAAAAAAATTATAATACAACTAAATTTGCTGAAAAATATTAGTTAAGTAAGTTTTCCCAATTTTCTTTCCTTAACAATGTAAGAAACATAACAAAAATATTATTTAAAGAATGCTTCTGTACTGGAAAAATATAACTTTATCTAGTTTTTCCAACTTCCCTCTGTGTAGAATGTGAGAGACATGAGAAACGATTATTCGAAGTGTGCTTCTTTAGTGGAAAATTCTCTCGCCCTTTTGAACTCCGGCCACATACACCCAGACAGACAGAAACACACACTCACACTCACACACTGCCGGAAAATTTTGCAATGGGCACACGCAAAATCCTTAATTACATCCGTTTTCTGTCTGCGCGTGTATCCGGCGGAGGTCGAGGATTTCGCGGGGCTTATGGGTTTCCCCGGGGGTACGATGAGGTCTCTTCTCTCACCCAATATGGACATAGACCATAGTTTCTCACTCACTCGTGGAAAAACCACAGGGAAAAACACGTGGCTAAGTGAACCGCAAGGCACTGACAACTTCTGCAGTCACGTTGTGATGTGGGCTACTCCTCCGCCAGTTGTGTGTGTGTTCCTCATCAGCGGTAGTAAGGAAGAGGCCAGGCACCAAGAGCACCCTCTTCATCGGCACGAACAATTGCTTTTGGTTGTCAACCAGCTGTCCACAGTTTTTCCCCCGCTTTTCTCTACGGTTTTTTTTTTCCACATTTTTCGCACGTATTGTCTGAGTCCAAAAACCGAAGGGACAACGGACATCGGACACAATCTCACCCTCGGCTCTGTTTGAGGTACCTCCCCCATTTTTTGTCACCTTGCCTCCGGGGTCATCTGTTCCATTTTCGTGTGCCCTATTTCCTAAGGGTGGATCTGTGTGAAAGATTCCCCTCGGAACCCAAAAAGTACTCCCCACTGACTTCATATGATTAAACTGCTTAATTTGCTTCGGTTCGTCTCGTTATTGCTAAATTAGTTTGGACGCGAGGCTGGCTGCCTAACGTTTTTGTGTCATTTCATAAACTCTTATCAGAAATCGATAGTTAATTGGATTTCAACATCAATTTAATGGGTTTTCAAGGAAAAGAGGGCTTGGGCTTCTAATGAAAAATGATGATAACGAAGTTCCTTTAATTACAAAATATAGTTGCGTCCATGGGGTGCCTAACCGCGAAAATTTCAAAGAATTGTTGAACAGAAATTGGTGGTTAAAAGTGTTTTATGGCCTTTAATTAATTTATGTATTTTTTAGATTCATAAACCTTTATTTCAATAACCATTATTCTGCTTTTAAAATACATTTTATATATTTTTATATAGAAAATTCCTTAAATCCTTGAAGCCAGATTACTTTTAACTATTAAAAAAAAAATCCAATAAATCCAATTTCAGCATTCCTTAAAGCTAATTTTTTGTAACTTGACAGTTGAGAGAATAAAAACTTGAATTCCAAGCTGATTTAAAATTAATTATGCAAATTAAAAACCAAAACACACGCGCTACAAACTTGAAACTCAAGACTCAATTGGCCCATAAATTTGCATATAATTTCAATTGATTAATTGCAGAACTAAAGTTTTGTGTCAGCTGCACAAAAAGTGTCTTTATCTCTGGTTTTGTTTATTTTCAACCACATCGTAAAATGCATTTAAATCAGCGAAAATCATCAGTTCATTAATTATATTAAGTCAAAGAAAAACTTCCGCTTGAAAAAGAAAAACAAAAACATAACCGGGAAAACAAACAAAATGAAACCACATAAATTAAGCGGCAACGCCACAACCCTAAATGAACCCGACGACCCCTTTTTGATATGATTTACAGACAGGCCCGAAAGGCCCAGACTGACCCCCACTCCGCCAAAACCCTTTTTGGGGAAACTTCCCCAGCTCACAAAAGGAATTTCTAATTTGCTGGAGCCTAAGCCTTGGGGCTGGCATCAGGGGTTAAGGTGGGTCATTTAATGATTTCATAACGGATGCGGCGGCCAGCGAAGGGGTCACATTTTCAAAGTGACGAAACTGAAACGCTCTTGACAGCTGGGATTAAGTATTTAATATGAATTTAATATATCACAAGGAGAATTTCAAGAACCACAAACTGAAAAGTTTCTTAATATTTAACTAATTCTAAATTTAAATAGAGATTGGAATTACATTTTATGGGGTCTAAGAATTAAATAATTCTTTCTGTTAGTTTATTTCATATTATTTTTAGGTTTTAGGATTAAAATAATCATTTCAATTTAATGATTTCTTTATATTTTTTATATATACTTAATTTATATTTATAATATCTCCTAAAACATACTTCTTTATAACATGAAAATACCCCATTTAAGTGCCCAATCCAATCTCTCCCTCTTTCTATCTCTAATTAAGCTTTCATTCAAATTTTTGTTTCCAACTTTATTTGGTTTTTGGCGCACAATTTGAAAAAGTCCAGACAACACCCACTGATAATGATGTTAATTTTGTGCTATGGTAATTAACTCAATGATTATTACGATAATAATTACAATGATGATGCTTTTGGCCAGAGGCCAAAGGCCCAAACAGGAAATTCCCATTTGTTTTTATTTGCCAGAAATCTTTGCTTTGAATTCTGAATTTATGGGGAAGCCTTACGTTAGAGTTTCCATTACGTTATGTATGGCGGCTTACTTTGAGTTTTTAATGTGCATTTTCCACTCACCAATTTCATATAAGCAAACACATATAGTCAAGTGCAAATTGACACGGCAATTTAATTTAACGAGCTAGAAAATTACCAAACACTAATTGTTTCTGTTGAACACAAATTCATTTCAACCCTTGTGTTAAATCGAGAATCCAACTAAAATTTAAAAGTTAGATAAATCATGCAACTTTTTCCAGGCTTTTTATATAAACTTGTTTAGAGAGAGAGATAGAGATGGAGAGAGAGGGTTAATGGGTTTTTATAGCGGCTTTGATAAGCAAGAACTGGACTCTGTTTGTGTTGTTGCCACTAATTTAAGCAGTAAATAAATATATGTGGCTTTATTTCTAGATACATTCTCTTTTTTGAGCCTCTATAAGATGAAATATATAAAATAAACCACATTTTAAATAACCTATTTGATATATTTAGTATTTCAGCTTTATAATATTTACATCTCTCAGAATTTATCTCCTAATCTTGGACTTTAATTGATCTGATTTATCTTCTAACCCATTCCTTCCATTTTAAGCTAATATTCTCAGTAGCAGAACAAGTAAATAAAAATGAGTCTCTGGATTATTTTTGTTGGCACAACTCGGCGACTGGCCATCAGTTAGCAGGCGTATGCTAATTTCCACCTCAGTCCGAATCCGGATCGTGTGACGACCGGACAGTCAGTGAACGTTATCGCCCTTCACAGATTTGCTGCTCTCGCTTAGCCGCAAGCCTCCTCCGAATATGTATCTGGGATCTGCATCTGTGTTCGCTGCTGTATCTCTGTATCTCTCTCGGATGGCAAACAAAGTTCATCGACATCATTTTGACGACACAACCAGTCGAGTGTGAGATTCGGTTTGGCGTTGAATTTTACACTTCATTCTCTGGCGGGCCAAGAAAATCATTTTAGCATTTTAATGGTTCAAGTATCCCCCTGTTTTTTACAGCTTCTGCTGCTACCCGTGTTCCCTGAACTTTGGCAAACAAATCGTTTTGCCAAATGCATTCCCAAGCATAATGCGATATATGCCAGCGGAATCCCAGGGTGGCAACTGCCGGGGAGTGTCCAACAACATCTTAAACCAAGTAGAACAAATATCATTTACAGTTTTTGACCCACTTTTATTTCAGCTCCTTTTTATGAACCGCCAACGGGCGATGACGACAACGTCAGGGCAACGTATGCATTTTGATACCCTGTTTAAGATGGAGTCTATATTTTTTAGGGTTATTACAGGAAAAGGAAAAGTTTTTGAAGATTTATGGAAATAATACCTCGCAATTAGGAATAACAAAAATAAAACTTTGGAAACATCAACTTAACATTCTTTGCCCAACCATTTTCCCAGCAACTGAGTATCCCCAAAGTCGAACCTTTTTTTTTTAGCTGTTTTTACCCACTTGCTGTCGCCTATGAATATAATAGTAAAAGTGAATGCGATTTTTTCACTCCTTCAGCCAGTCCCTATCCCATCAGCTCCTCCTCATCCTCCTCCTCCTCTTTTCATCCCAGCAATCTTTATGCATTTATGCTGAGGAGTAAACCAAGTCCTGGTGATGGGGAAACGTCGTTGCATCGCGGCTTACAACCGTTTTTTTGCTCGCTGCTGGATGTTGGCTCTGTTGGCTGGCTGCTGACGACATTTGGTTGCGGGCTGTCGACGTGGCTATTAAATTTCAATTATTGTTACATTTTTCACACACCGCACACCACGCAACAGCAGAGGCCGCGGAGGAAATGGCAATGGGGTGGGAAATGGGGGCCAACGAGAATGGGAAATGGAAATGGTACTGAAAATGAAAACGGGGAATGGAAAAATGGACAAAATGGAGCAGGCGTTGCTTCATTCGTTGGGTTGTCTTTATTGATGTTCCGTTGACAATCTCAATGCATTTAATTTCCCAGAGTGAGATGAGCGCGCGCGAAAGAGAAATTGAGAAAAATCCCGGCACTTATCGGGCAGGTGCAACAATTGTTGGGCTCTAATTAACCACCCAAGTGAATCACAGTCTCGATGGGCATACACCTGCTCAATTAGGGGACAATATCTGTAAGGTATTCATCAAGCTTTATTACGATTTCCTGGAGTTCCCAGGGAAAGGGTTTCCCCATTAACTCGAAGCCTTAGCAACTCAAAAAATTGAATTGCATTTTAATTGCAAAATCTTTGCGGGCTACAAAAATAACCACAACTGTTGTGAGCTAGAAAATACTTAAATAAAGCTGACCAACGAGTTCCATTCTCTTTTAATATTAATGTATCTCCGGCTATAATTGTTTTTGCTAGAATTATTTAAAGATAAACAGACGAACAATAGCTTTAATTAGGGAACAAAAATGAAGACCAAAATAAGGTTTAAAAATTATTAAAAATAAATTTACAACTCTTACAGACTATATCATTCATAACACCTTAAATTTATTTTTAAGCTTAAAACTAACAAACATATTTTGTTTTACAAAATAATTAAATTCGTTCATTTTATATTTAATTACACGCTCATACATTTTCCTCTTTAAGAATGTAAAGCAGTACATTTCTAACCCTTTTTTTAGGGCTTTACTATTTTTAACCCAAACTCTTGGTATCATTTTTTACGTTTTTATTTTGTGTCATTTCTTTACTTTTTTGTGGCAACTCGATCGAGCGTAAAAAGGTGAAGTCAGCCAAAGGCGGATAGCGAAAAGCAGTTAGCCTATAAAACGTATACGATGGTTATACTGTGCACTTGCAGATATGTACATATATATACACCCGATGTGCGGCAGAGAGTGGCAGTCATAAAAGAAAAACGCTCGAGGAAGCCGAGCCGAACTTGCCCGCAAAACTTGCTGACATTTGGTTTGGCCCAGTTGACGCTGCAAGTTAGAGCTGCTGCTAGTGCTGCTGCTGCTGCAGTTGCAGCTTGTAGTTGGGGCTCTTCTTTCTATATTTATGTAATTTATACTAGCGGCTGTCTCTCCTTCTTCATCACAGTCTTGTTTTATGGCTGCAAGTCAAGGAATTTAGTTTGGGAAATGGTATTCCACGCCATATGGTTTGTGGGGTTCCATCTAAAATGGGTTTATTTCAATAAGATTATAAAAAAAAAGAATGCTTTTATACATCTTTCAGCCTTATCCCAATACTCATATAATATTTAAAATACTTTAAACTTGTTAGATTAATTCCAATTTATTTTTTATAACCCAATAAAAGAAGTTAGTTTTAGACTTAAACCCAACCAAGGTATAAAAACTCTACCCTCTTACCATAAAAAACAACACTTTAAAAGTTAAGAAAAACTTCAATATTTACCGGAATAGTACAGAGATACCCAAACGATTTATTGCTTCATGCAAATGATGGTAGCTTACCTGCAAATAAAGAAAAGAAAAAGAAAAGTGCATTAAGAGAGAGTTTAGAAATGCGGCTGCTGAAATAAAAACAAATGCAAAAAGCCGCAGCAGCAGCAGACTGGCTGGTTGGCTAATTACGTATCCCAGAAATGCAAGAAAAACTTTTCTTGGTAAGGCAAGCAGACGCAACACACTCAGTCATCTAATTAGGTTGAAAGAAGGACTCAAGGATTATACGATTCCAGCCGGAGTCTGCAGCAGATCCTTGTAGCGGCTATTTTGCTTATCGCGAAACATGTAATTTAACTAAATATGGATGCATGAATAAATTCAAAGGCAACAAAAACCAAGATAATGTCGGCGAAGGAAGCGAGGGACTCCACTAAGTCGAAGAAGGAGTTACTCTTAAGGGGATGTATGAAAGGATTAAAGCGATATTCATAGTTTTTATCTTTTAAAAACGTTTAAAAGGCACAATAAACCTTCTTACATTTCTTTTTTTTAATTTAGAATAATATTTTTGTATTATTTCATAAGTTTAAATAATATTTCTTGCATTTTTCGTAATTATTTTACCTAAATTCATAACTTGAATACTTTAAAAAATGTTAAAGGCATTTCACACATTTAGAAAGGGTATTTTTATGCCCAAAAAACAAACACAAACCAGGAGATTATGGTACGTGAACCGTCTGCAGGCGGGGTTTTTGGAGAGAAAGGCCAAAGACTTGGCCAAACAAAGGCATATTTAAATGTTATTCTTGCCAAACATTTGGCGGAGCAGTGAGGAACTTGCAACAGCAACGGCAGCAACTCGCAACTTTCGACTCGTAACTCGCAACTCGCAACTTGCTACTCCTTTTGGGCTGTTAATTTGCCAAACAATTGGCAGATAGCCAAGACCCAGGCCCAACGCAGTTACCCCTTTAAAGCGAGGCCCAAGAGCCAAGAGTCAAGGAAGCTAACAAGAAAATAACCCAAGCTAGACGGGCTGACGACGATGCTGCATTGCCAGCGAAGATCCCATTCTTGTTGCAGTTGCATATTTTGGCGGTGCACGTTTTGCTTGTTGCTGCTGTGGATGTTGCTGCTGCTGCTGCCGTTCCCGCACTGCAAATATGCCAAAAGCCAGTGCCCGCGAGGCGGAGAAGTTAAAGCTTCCCCCCAGACACAATCATCCAGAGCCAAGGCTCATCCGGAGAGGTTCCTCCGGCTCCCTTCTCTTCGCTATACTTCACTTCCTCGCTTCACTCCACACCCCGCCCTTTGGGCCATAAACGAGTTGCTCCCCAACTCTTGCGGAATAACAAACATTTCAAAAAGGCCCAGACCCCCGACTCCAAAAACTGCAAAACTTGATTTACAAAAACAAGCATCCATGGGGGTAGCACAGGCAAACAACAATAAACTTTAAATGCTCTACGCTTGAAAGGAAGAGGATCTGGTTTTAGTGTACGAATAAAACATGGATGCCCATTAAATAAATTAGGGAAATAAATGAATTAAATAAAAAAAAAAACAGGAACTTGCAGAGGAACTTTTCAGAGATTCTAAAAAGAAGTTTGGCTTGAAAAATATAATCTTAAAGGAGTACTAAAATTCCTATTAAAATCTGAAAAAAAAATCCAAGTTAAAATATATCTTTGAAATGATTAACTTCAGTCCATCATACCCTCTCTCTCTCCTTAAAGCCAATACAGCATCACAAACAATCGACAACTTTGAAGCCGGCGCTCCGTAAAACTGGTTTCAATGGGCCTCAGCTCTTGAACAAAAAAAATATAAACTGACGCCGCCTTAATCCGGCATTCTTTCGCCCAGTTCGTGATTAACTGTTGAGTGGCGGAGAACCAACAATCGACGGGGAAGTCGGAGGATCGGCGGAGGAGCAGCAGTCAGAGCCCAGAGATCGCCAGAGATTCGATGCATGTAACTCAATCGCTGGCTGAGATCATTAGGCTTTTATGCTGCGGTCGTTTGTTTTTTTTTTTCAGCCAGTCTGGCTTGTCTGAGCTGCCTTTTCTGGCTGCTTAAAAGTCGATTTCAAGTTCAGACAATGGACACAGTCGGTCCAAGCCGAAGCCAACTGATTGATGCCGCTCGCTCATCGGTGGCGGCGCTCTGGAACGTTTAAACAAAAGGCCATGGCCCCAATCCCCCAACACTGCCAACTTGGCTCTAAGTAGTTTGCTGGCGTTTCGGTCATGAACATATTTTCGGGGTGGCCCCCGCCATATACAAGAATTCCAATTTTATTCCTTTGCCAAAAAACTAATGACCACAATTTTTGGGGCGTTTGTGCTTCTTCACAGAAAGATTGATTTTTTGGAATATTTGGCAGGCACTACTAAACACAAATGGGGGTAAAATAATATTTAAAAAAATATTTTAAACAAAAGCTAGGCCTAAGTTTAAACTAGAATAAATAAGAATTATAGAAATATTATCATTAAATATTAAAGAAAGAGCTTTTCAGCTTACCAATCATTTTAAATAATTTAATTTTAGAGAATACCAAATTTTTTGTTATTAAAAATATTTTTTAAGCTATAATTTAATCACTAAAAATGTTTTTGACCCTATTTTTTTGCTCGCTAGTGTATATGTATATTTTCCAAGAGTAAAGATGAATGACTGGATGTTCTTTTCTTGGGTTGGGATGACTTTGGCTGGTTTGATTTGATTATTTGCTCGCCGACGGACAGCAGCCACGAAAATCAATTTGTGTTGCCTTCTTCCTTTTTTTTTTGAGAATTTTGTGTACGTGACTTCCAACTGGAGATGGTATAATATGGAGTAAACTAAAGGAGGAGCCACAAAGCAAGCGAGTTTCCAAAAGAAAATAAGAGAAACTAACAATTAAACTAAATTTCAATTTATAGAAAAACGTTAAAAACTCTAAAAAGATTATTAAAAAAGTAAGAAAGATAAGTAGCAATTGTTTAATTCAAGGAGGTTTATCATAATATACAAGTAATACATAAAAATATCTACAGTTTCATAAATAACATGTACATATTTCCATTTAATATGCATAGATATAGATAATATTCCTATTCCTAAACAAAGAACCCCATAACCAAGTTCATGACCGCATTAATCAATTGCCAGAGAGCAACGAAAGTACAGGAAGTTCAACAGACCCAACTACATTTTTTTTAACAACCACTCTCAGTGTCCACCGCACATAAAATTACCATAAAATGTTAAGCAAATTAAAGCAAGTCACAGAGTTAACCCAAAAACTCATTATATCATTGTCATATATGAGGCAAGTCCAATAAAAGATAAGGTAATGGCAAAACGTTTTATTTTGTTTCGACCAGAAATCATGCACATGGAAGGTGGCTCCAAAAGATAAAGCTCCCGAAAACTGTTAAAGTCCATGTAAGGCCAGCAAAGCGAAACCAAAACAGGAAAAAGAGTGATTTTTCCATTCGGAAAATACCGGGGGTCAACGGAGCGGGTCATTTTCGGTTTGGTAACTCTTGCATTTCATTTTCGTCATGTCATGGATGCCCAAGAAAATGTTCATCAACCTCGGAATCATCTGAAATTGCTGTCTGCCTTCCTCTCTTTTTTTTGTTCATTATTTTGTTTAATCGTAATTATCTTTAATTATAATGATGCATACAAATTAATGACACTTCAATTAAGCGGAGAGAAACACAACAAAAGACGAGGAAGAACAACAACAATGGGACGTCAAAAAGCGAACATATATAAATAATTTCGGTAAAGAGGAAATTAACAACAATAATAGCAATAACACAGGAGCATCAAATCTGAATGAAACGATGCAGAATTGAGGATACTAAACCTAGATACTCTTTAAAGAAAATATCTTCAAGATACTTCATATTTAATTGTAAAATGTATTATAAAATAATACTTTCTTTCCATAATTATCTAAAAATACAAAGCTGAAAATCTTCTCCAAAAAATTGTATATTTTTATTAATTTAAAGTAAAATCAACCCATAAATTATGTATGAAATATTCCCCACTATCGAAAGAGCATTTTGGACTGTTTATAATTAGCAAAAGAGCTGACAAAGTGACAAAAGACAGCTTCCGAAAAGCCAACATTAATGCCAACAGGACCAACAAAAGCCGCAGAAAAGAGGTTTATATATTTTAATATACATATGTATATGCATACATAATAATGTATGCAACTTTATATACATATATCCACCGAGTTGACAACTCTTTTGACACTGCACTATGGGGAATTTGCCCATTTCCGTGGTATTTAGTCATTTTATTAAACTATCAATATTTGGTTTTTTTTTTATGTAAACATATTAAAAATATATGGCTCTACATATTTCAATAACAGAAATGTTAATTAACAGCGCACTGTTAAATATATCGACTGTTAAACTCAGCTGTTGCAGCCAAAACCAACTCTTGCTTGAAAATAGGTAATTATTTATTCGTACTTTGAAAGTGCATAACTCAAAAAGGACACAACTTTTCGCTTCAACTTTTTAAGGACACCAATCATACGGGTTTCTATTATGTATTGTGTGTAATAAAATTTCCCTTCATTCGTGTCTTATTAATATATAGCCAATTTTGTAAATGCTTTCAAGGGCAATTTAAAAAAAAACAACATTTTTACTTTACTTGGAGTTACAAAAAATACCTATCGTCGTATAAGTGTAAGTCCAAGTGTATGTCGTAGAGCCATTAATTAAGAATAAAAGGCAATTTGTCTCTATGTGCACAAATCCGCACAATTTGAGTAAATTCGATTTTTGTGAGGTAACTTTCATTTTTCATGGGCCCAGCTCTTTGTATGTATGGCGCATAGAAACGGACAACTCCAACCAAAAAAAGCAATTGTTGACTTTATAGATTTTATAACCCATAAGAACTATTTAAAAAGCAAAATCAATTTTTTTTCTCAAATTTACATGCTAAACGGAAAAAATACAATATGATGCAATTAATTATTAATTTTTAGATCGTTTCTATGGGAGCTATATGATATAGTGGTCCGATTTTCATGAAATTAAAACCGAAATTCTAAAATAATACAAAATGACTATATCTCAAGTTAGATGAAAATATGTTAAAAACTGACAAAGTTATAATATTTTTTTTCGTCAGGGGAGGGCGGAGCCACGCCCATTTTTCCAAAAATATTTCTATTGGTGTTTATAACAATAATACAAAAACCGTTTTGAAAAATCATACTTAGTTTAGAAGTTATTAATAAATACCACGGAAATGGGCAAATTCCCCATAGTGCACTGCTGTGGGCGGGGGCGTGGCACCATGACACGAAAGTTGCAAAAAGTTATTTAGCCATGAGAATACCTTTTCTGTTTTCGTAAATTAAAATGATTAAATCCAATAAAATATTCTTTATATATTTAAAAAAAAACATAGTGTATATAAACCGTGTCCTTTCAGACCAACTTTTTAGCTCCTTTTAACCTCTTTATGTATTATAATTTGTTCATAAAATGCAAGTCAAGTCTTGATGACGTTATCCTCTTTGGCGATTCGCATTTTTCTACTTCCCTGCATCTTTATGTTCATTGTCTTCCATCAGCGTTTATTAACGTTTATTATTATAAACGCCTTTTTGCAAAATGTTTGTCCTGGATTGTCGCATTATTGACAATAATGTTGTGGCCCATTTCTGGCTGCAAAGGATGACTGCCAGCCAAGCTAGCTGCAAACTCCATGCTGATTTTTATGATCCTATCAATGTCTGCATTAAAGTGTAGTTAAATTGCATCAACCACCATCTGTGATGCAATCAAAGGAGACGCTCCATTGGAGGCCAGGCGAGAGATATGTGGGGAGGTTGGGCATAAAAAAGTTATTTTCTTTAACAATATTCTCCTCGATCTACAGGGGGATGGCTGGCTGGGTAATAATGATCATATGTTGAGTGCTTCTTAACGATTCCGATTTTTCCTATTTTTATAAGCCAATATGTGTATGGTTGCTAAGGCAGAAAAACATTTCCTAATTTTATATATTTGTTAAACTTTAAAACTCGCTTTAAATAATGTTACAAAGACAACCCTCATCAATCTTTAACCGTTTATAGATTTAAATTAAAAATCACCTAATTTCCGAGTGAAAAACATCTGTTAAGCGGCTGCCAATCACCGGGTGAAGCATGCTTCCTATTGCTTTTCCGCTGGCCCAAATTATATTCAATATTTCAACTATTTTTAACTGCACCACAACAGGGCCAGTGGAAAAGAAGCTATTTGTCTTGTTCATCACAGGCCTCTCCCCCCACCCAGAAGTTCGCACCCCCAACCCCGCCAAATGACCCTTAAAAACGTGAAGAAAATCGAACTGAGAGGGAAAAAATCCCAGCTCCTTAGAAAAGCCAAAACTGAAACTGCCGACACTTTTCCGAAATGGGCATTTTTCAAGTTTATTACTCGGGCATTCATCAATTGCAACACGAAATGAAAATGCACTTCACTTTTAACCAACAAAAAATGCCATAACAATACAAAAGCAAAGGAAATAAAAAAAAGAATAAAATATTAATCTAAGCAGGTTGAGTTTTGAATACTCTATCATGTGTTTGATGAATTTTACTTTGAAATTAAAATAGGTCACATTTTGTATCTACTTCTGTATCAATATGATTAATTAATATTCTTTAATTATTCTTTAAAAGAAAATTAGCATTTTTTAACTTAAGATTTGGCACTAAATTATTCTTTCAGAATTTAAAGATTTTTGTCCAAACAGATTTTGAGAAGAAATTACAATTTTAGTATTGATTAGCAAATTAACAAATTATATTTTTTCGATTTTAATACGTTTAATTTTGAAATACAAAATCCTATCTTATTTTCTTGAAAAATAAAAAAATCTAGTCTAATTTAAATTATGATAATATTTTATCTGCGTTACAAATCCCAAACCATAGTGATAATACCCCTTGCCTAGGAATATCCCACAAATAAAACCCAAACGAAATAGAAATCAAAGTTGAACAGCAAACAAAAGTGAGGGGGAGGGAGAGGTGGCCGATTCAAGTGGTTTTTCAATAATATTGCAAATGGTGAGTGGGGGGAGGGGCAGGGGGCCGTGTGCTCGGTGGGCTGCGTTTATCGAAGCCTTCTGATTGTGAACGTAACTGAAAAACTACAGCAAAATAAATGTAAACAAACCGCACAAACCGAAAAAGGAAAAAGAATACAACAAAAAATAAAAAAAAAAAACACACACACACACACAAGGGAGCTGGCTAAGAACAATGTCATGCAATCAACTTTAGGCCAAGAGCAACCTGGCCAACAATAAAATTCAACCAACGAGCTGAAGAACCAAACTGCAATCAGAAAACTAAAGCCGTCGAAAGCAACAGGAGAAACAAAAACAATAATCAACATTTTCTTTTTTTTTCCCCCTTAGCAAGGTGAACAGTTTTACAGTTTTACACAGTTTTCCACCCGCCGTGTTTTTCCCATACATTTCATTTTCATAGTCATAGTCGTAGCTTCTTCTTCTTCTGCTGCTCGGCAGGTGAGAGATTAATGCGTATTATCAGCTCCGTTCCTCCGCCCGCCCTCTCAGTCTGATTGTTCAAGGTAACCCAACACTGTGGCAATATGTCGATTGAATTTGAGCTTTTGTGGTTTTCATCGAAACAAATTGTTGCGAAAAAAAAAATATATAAAGTTTCTACTGCGTTTTGTAGTTGTTGCTGGTCAGGGTTAAGTTGATTGCAAAAGCATTATTGTAGCCAACGGAACAAATAGTTGTTGGGCTAGGAAAAATCCATGAAAAATGGATTGTTCTTAGGAACAAAGTCCATTAGAACAATTGGCAGTAAAGTGAAACTTGGTTTTTATATTTATTAATTATTTTTTGGGGGGAAAATTTAATATAAAATAAGTGTTAAGTAAATATTTCATTATTATATATGAAATACCTTATAAGATTTTTATTTGATCTTGATTTTATATTCTGCCGTGTTAGCAATTTATTAAAGAATGTTCTTGTCCTCTGAAACGTATTAGGATGAAGCGAAAGTCTGTTCCACTCCTGTATATATTTATATATATTAATTAATTAGACTTGAAACCTGTTTATAAGTCATTTTTATGATTTTATATTATATATTTCCTTTGTTAATATTGCTCTAACAAAAAATGACGGAAAACCAACCACTAAATCGTCTGATTCTTTTGTGGGTTATTGGATATCGGATTCGGTACACACACTTGCCGCTTACACTCTTGCGGTGACTGAGTTAAATCCATAAATTTGCTGGCTTTGCAATTTATAATGCTCGTACACATCCCCATTTTTTGTTTCACTTTTTTGCTGCTGGGTCAAGGTTGACAGAGCGCTGCGATATACTTTTTATTTATAAAGCAGTAAGCCCCCCCGAAAAACCCCCCAACAACAAACAAGGCAAAGAACCAAAAATTTACAGAGCAGCAAATATTAACTATGACATTTATGACACACTTTTCTTCTGGCTTTCTTACAAGACAACAACAACAAACAGCAACAAAAAATGAAACAGTAGGAGGACAACAAACAACAATTTATTGTCACGTGCCAAAAAGTACAAACACACAATAGACACATGTACAAGAAATTTTACAACAAAAAAAAAGGAAAAATTTTCAGAAATTGTATAACTTTGGCAAACAAGAAAAGTAAGTGAAAAACGAGAGAGTGAGAGCGGAAAATGAACGGGGAAAACAGCTTAGACAACATCAACTTCTTGGCAACTCTCCTTGGGAGTTGCTCTCTCTTTCTGCCATCAAGAAATGCCATAAATTTTGTGATTTCACATAAATTTTCGTCTTTGGACCTCCCACATCCCCACCCCCCCATCTATACATCGCATTGTTCATATTTGCATATGAAATCATGTGTTAAAATGCAGAAGCTTTTTGAATATATATATTTTTTGGTGTGCAGCAACATTTCTCGAAGGGAAAGGAACTTGCTTCTGTGGGTAAATAAACATATAAACAGTTTTCCTTCTTCATATTTTCCAGCGTATATTTGTTAGCAAAATGTCAACTCGGTTGACTGAGCAGAATGCATCGATAGTTTGGCTTGCCTTAAGAATTTTTTAGACAAGAAAATAAAGGAGGTTATTTTTGGAAAATATTTTTCTTAAATGGAAAAAAAAAACTTAAAAAAAAGACATCCTATAATCGTTTTCAGTTCAATGTAATTTAGAATTATCTCCAAAAGATACAGGAAGAAGAAAAGTATCTTAAGAAAAGCAAAATCTGCAATATCCGGCCAATTTGGATTACCATTTTTCTTTTTTTTTCCTATACTTTTGTTTTCTTTTTATTTTATTTTTGGGTGTCTACTTCAGGCATCAGACAAACGAAAGACAAAAGAAATTTCTGCTGAGTCAAAGTGCAAAATAAAAGAGTTCAATTCGTTTTTTCAATTGCTCAAAATCTCAAGTCTGTTGTCTGCCATGGATTATAGTGTTGGATTTTAGTTTAGGTCTAGAAAATTAATATATAACTATCAAAATTATTTACAATTTATGTTTGAGCTAGATATTTACAATATTTTCCAATAGTTTGATATAATCTAAATTTAAAAAAAATACCCAAAAAGTAATCCCATAAAATATGAGGCATAATTATTACCAAAAAAAAAATCTATAGGAAAATCTTGAAAAATATATCCCTGAAATTTTCTACTGCTCTCCTTTGTCGGCACTTTCTAAGAGAGCTAACTTAACTAGTTAGTTCCGTTTTTCTCTATTTTTTTTTTGTGTTTGCGCCTTTCCCAATTGTTTTTGTTTCCCTCTTTTTTTTTTTGGCCGGCGACATCGCGGGAAATTTAAACCGAACCGAATAAACAAAGCCAACAGAGCGGGTGGCATAGCACAAGTCGGAGACGGAGCCGGGGGAGTCGCGTCAAACGCTTTTCCGCCTTCTCAGCTATGCGTGGCACGTTGCCTTGCGCTCAAATTGCTGAGAAAGGTGAGAAATTCGAGGGAACTCAACTCGAGATGCCACGAAGAAAAAAGAAATCCAATGTTTCCCTCCTCCGTTTTGTGTGTCGTCATTTTCCGGCAAGGCTAGGCTCTGTGGCTGCGGCTGATACGGAGATGTGAAAAACCCGGACGACTTGTGAAAGCCGCTTATTTGAAAAGGCGGGGGGGGGAGGTGAAAGGTGAATAAGGGGGGTGGTTAGGTAGGTAGGTAGGTAAGAAGGTAAGCTATGGCCTGATGGGATGTCTAAATGAATTGGCCGTGCCGAAACAAGTTAACTTAATGGCTGACTAGCTGCTTTGCATAAATATTCCCCAGAATTTCCAATTAAATTAGCAATTTCTTAACGGACAAAAAGCGGTCAAAACGAAAATTTGCCATGCTCAAAGATCAAAGTTTTTCCAATCGATCGATTTGGGTGTGTTTACGAGAAAATTTATGTATTATATTCTTATCAAAAATAAATAAAATGATATTCCCTCTTTAAAATGTATACTTCTTGCTTTTTTAAGGTTTTCAAACATTATAAAACCATTCAAAATATGGATATTAATTTCTACAAAATTGTTTAAGTCACATTACAATCCAAGTCCCAGTAAAACCCAATCTTTCAGAAGAAAAAAACTAATTCTAAAAGCAACCAAATTTACTTTGCTCCAATAATATTCCACCAAATTCATGTTCCTCTTGATGCAATTTTTGAATTCTAGGAATTTATAAATTAATTCATCTGGAGCATTAATATTTTCCTTCTTCTCTTTCTCTTGATTTCTTATTGTTAGTTAATATTTTAGGCCTGGTCATGTACTCACACAGGCAAAACAGGCAAACATTGCTGATTTATTCGCTATATTTGCCGCACCTTCTTTTTGGTTTTCTTTGTTTCAACTTGGACACGCGCCAAAATACTGTGCCCCAAGGCAGCAAGCACACTCGCCAGCACACATTTTGAACGTCAGTCAGTCACCCAGTCATTCATCCAATACCGCATTCTATATCCCCTGAATAACTCAAGAGCATACACTTTCGCAATTCTTCTGGAGAGTCTTTGGAGTCACCCGTTGAGGGATAGGAAAACAATTATTATTGTAAGCCAAAGAATTAATTGTGGAGAAGACTGAAGACTGAAGAACCCGGGGAGCAATTCTTTATATTCTTTGTTATTCGTCACCGTTTTGGGTGAGTCACCCTAATGGGGCAGAAACGGATGAGTGCGACATATCGTCAATTGTTTGCGCTTTTCGTGATGAGGTTGCTAAAATAAAAAAATGCTGACAACAGGGCGCTACGAGCGAAAGGAAATCGAAAATTGGGTTTCCGAATTTAAATGCGTAAATATTTGTGTTACAAATATTTTTAGGATTTTACATAAATCAAATGAGGAATCTTTTGGGATTCAATATAAACAAACTTGGGAGTATTATAAATAACTAAGAACCCCATATCATATTAGATTCTATTCAATCAATCGATATATTCATTTTAACAACCTAATTATTAAGTATTTTCTTAATGTTTTACTTCAAAAAGAAATTATACAAAAGACGCAATTAATTTAATACTAAAAAAACATTATTTCGCAGAAAGAACGATGACTTTCTCAAATGGGAATTTACTGAATAAGATTGCATTTTTAACAAAAACTCGTGTGTGTCCAAAGAGAATCGAAATTGTGCCAAAAATAGCTGAGCAAAGTATGGGGGAAAAAGTAAATATTTAAAAGAATTACCTAAAGAATTATACTCCAAACATGAGATCATACGAAAAAAGGAACTGGAGCTAATACAAAGCAATTTTATTTGTGCACAAAACAGACAAATGGAAATATTTGCCATATGCCAACAGAAGAACAATACTAATTGGGCTTGATGTGTGTGAGCGTCAAAATGAGCAACAAAAAAAAAAAAGACAACAAAACCAAATAAAAACACGAAAATTCACACGCCTCCGCACAGATACAATTTTCAGGGGGGAAAAAAAGCAAAGAAAAAGCAACGCATGTTGCAAAAATGCTTTTTATTTTCTCTTCCAAAATCATTTCTGTTTACACAAATTCTTGACTCCCTCTCTCTCTTTTCGAGCTTCTTTTTTCTCCCACTCGATGTGTAATTTGTTTCTGGTTTTAATTAGTGCTGAAATTTTGCAGGGGAATTTATGGCCTCGGAGAATATTTGAGCTTCGATTGGTATCACCTTCGGGCAGTTGTGTTTATTTACCTAAAAGCAAATCAATTATTTCGATTTGCTCTGCTGGTTATTATTTTGTTTTTATTGGGCGAGGGAAAATCGAATTAAGAAACCAACTTTGGCCTCGCTCCACTCAGAGGTATTCCCCATTTCGTGAAATTTTTCAATACAAACTCAAACTCAAACAATCAAGGCAAAGTATCTAAAAATAATTCTGCAAATAAACATTTTAGCACAGGTAATAACCATAAATTATAAGATTTATAATATTTTAATTAATTATAAAACGATATTTGATGTCATTTTAATATTTAATTATTTTACAAAGCAAAGGAAATTGAAAACTAGCTAAATAATTAGCATTTTACAAATTATTTAAGGTTTAAACTGCTATTAATATGATTTCAATGTTTGTATCCTATGACTAAAGCGGAAGCTATAGCTCTAGGTCTCAGATACTTTATTGTATTTTTAAGACGTTTGTTCTAGCTTTTGTTCACGTTATCTGAATAATTGTAATTATGGTTTCTCAACAGGAAATAATAAAGAACTTATCTTTAAAACGTTGAAACATAAATGTGCTTTTAACGAATAAATTGAAATATTTAATAGAAAAATATTGTTTAAAATCTGCAAATAAAAAATCCACATTCTAGACAGCAAAAAACTGCTTCACATATGAAACAAATTACAATAAATATTTAAATAAAAATGTCCACCAAAAGTTGAACAGCCTTTTGCAAAAAAACACAATCTCCCAAATTATAATACGAAAAACAAAACCCCATAAATTAAATGGAATACAAAAATTAAAAAAGTATCTTACAAAAAGTATCTTTTAATGGGCGAAAGAGCAAGATAGGGGGAAGAAGACGGTGATCGGTCCCAGAAGACAAATAAAGCATAATTGGGAGAGACAATAACGATAATCATTAGAAGGCAAATAGAAGATGAGCGCAAAGATGGGGAGAGCGAGAGGCAGGAGGAGCAGAGCAGCGATCAAGACGCACAGAAGCGCAAAGATAGAAAATCTAAAAGTAAACTATGTGCACAACTACCTGCACACAGGCGTGTGTTAGAGCGAGATGGGGCAAATGAAACCGGTATCACAAAACAAACGAAACCGAAAGAAAACGTGAAGAAGACTATAAGAAAATATAATGTTAGGCACTAGAACAAAAACATAAAAAACGTAAATGAAAACAACAACGCCAACAACACTTGGCAACCGGAGGAGATAATGATTGACAAAGGCAGAAATTGCAACAAAGCGAAATAGAGAGTGCGAGAAGCGAGCGAGAGCGAAAAGGAAAACGTGCACTGGCGACGAATGTAAGGAGTAAAGGGGAAGCCGCGAACATGCAACAAGCTGCAACAACAAAGACCGCTCCACTCGCTCACTCACTGCTTATTTTTGTCATTCGCCCCAACAATTTCAGGTATTTTCGCACGAATTTCACCCACATTCGCGAGCCGCAAGCCGCCCCAAATTATTTATAAACAAAAACTGTGTTTTGGTTTACCTGGTAACTGGAAAAGCCGACTCCGACTTCAACTGCTGATTAATTTTATGGAAAATCTCAATCTCATTTGGCTGTCGGCCTGCTGTTGTTGTTTTTTTTTTGTATTTCGCGCGAAAGCGGACAGAATAACAACAATATCAAATCACAAACACTTGCACGCACGACACACACATAATCACACAACACGGACACGTTTACACACACTCTGACGCATAGACATAAACATAAGGAGAGCGAACACGGGAGAGCGAGTGAATAAACACTTGTACTTGGATTTTTCTCTGGTTTTCAGATTTTATTCCATGGGTTATTTTGATTTATATTAATTTCGTGTGTGCTGTCGGCGGCCGAGAATTATAATAATCACGTTACTCAATCTGCATTCTATTTTGTTATTGCTTTCGCTGCTTCGCCATCGTCTTTTCAGCTGAGTTTAATTTACAAAACGACTCGCCGCGACGAAAACATATGATTTTTCGAGTGGCAAAAATCTCGACAAAAACACATAAGTACGGTGAAGAAGCGCGACGATACGACCGAACACGAACACTGAAAAGAGAAAACAGAAGAGCAGCGAAAACAGATGCAGAGCATTCGTTTGTTTTTGTTTTGCATTTGCAGTGTGGCCATTTTGCGAAGAGTGGCCATTTTGTGAAATGAAAACAAAACAGAATTGGAGATTATCGTTTGTGTCTGTGAAGAAAGATTTAATAATTTAAAACAAAAGCAATCAATTGAATAAATAATTAATAATAACTATTATTAATTTACTCATCCAGTTTTATTTTCCAATAATTTGCGAATAATGAATTAATTTTTCCTGTTAATTTAACAATTATGTAAAAAATTAAAGGTATAAAAACATAATAAGCATAATTTAACCATTATTAGTCTTATTTGCAATACTATTAAATATCTGCAATTATATTTTTGCGATAGGAAAAGATCTGATAGCTCTTTTCAAAATTCCCGCTAAACCAATTTAGCTATTTGCCCGCTAGAACATCCCACCCAGCTATTGCCAGCACTATGATCAGCTGTTATTGTTGATTCGCTGAGGAATGGATTTGACGCTGGACAAAAAACTGCAGGGATTCCAACTGGTGGCCCAAGAAAAGGTAAAACCCACCCAAAACGTTACCCATAAACCTCTCTAACTATTAAACTCTTCCAGCTCCAAGCTATACTATGCTCCATACCGGGAAAAAAGGAGTTGATTTTGGAGCCTGCGTTGATAAAACCGCTGGAACATGTTTGCACCGCCTCCTGGTTAAAGTAAATCCTATTTAAAGTCTGTTAATCTATTATTAAAATGCAACAAATACTATTTTTCAGATTAAAAGGCATTCAGAGGATCTACAAACATGATGCGGCGCAATCTTTACCTCGATCCGCGGACCAAGTCCACATTTATATGATCCGCAGTGTTCTGGGCACTTTTCAAACCCTTCTCCGGCAATTGCAGCCCGTGGCCTTGGAGGAGATGCCGGACATCTCTCTGAAAATGTACCATATTGTCTGCGTACCCAGTTGCTATTCATACTTCCAGACGCTGCTGGAACAGGCCGGACTTTGGGGATTGGTGCAACTGCATCACTTCAACTGGGATTTTATTTATTTTGACCAGGGAGTACTTAGCCTGGAGCTGCCCAATGTGAGTGATTCTAAAGAAACCATCATAAAGTATCTAATAATTGAATAAATCTTTACAGCTCTATGAATGCATCTACCTCCAGGGAAACAGTTCCCCTCTGCCTTCCGTGGCGCAAAGCCTGCGATTGCTGCAGATGATTTGCGGACAACCTTCGGTGATACTTAGCTTCGGCAATCACTCATCTCAGCTGCTGCAGATGCTGCAGGCTCTGGGAAAGGTGCCGGAGCCCACAAATGCACCGGACTATGGCGGCTGGCTGATCATTGATCGGGATAAGGACTACCCTGCCAGCCTACTTACGCCGGCCATTTATGCAGGCCTTCTCCTGGAGGTTTTCGAGCAGCGTTCCGGCGAAATTCTGGTGGATAACTCCAAGAACAAGATCAGTAGTCAGAGGGTGGAGTTACTACAAGGTAAAAGTTCCAAAGGAGGATTGCCCCAGGCTGGGAATAAGCCCTGTTCCATTCGCCTGAACTCTGCCTCCGATGAGATTTACGGAGATAATCGTTACAAACATTTTGCCCAGGTGAGCAGCTTGATTCGAGCTCAGGTCAAGGCCTTGGGATTGGAACTGCAAAAGCTCAGCGACATGCAGCTAGACGAGATGCACGACTATGTGGCGCGGAAGCTGCCTAAGCTCACCGAACTAAAGACCAAGGTCCTGCGGCATTTGAATGCCAGCGAAATTGTCATAAAAATGATGGGAAACTTTAGAAGATTGCAGACCCTCGAAGAAGATATTCTGAATAATGTGTCCAGGAAGCGATTGCTGGGCGAAATCGACGAATTACTCACCACCGATGGCCAACGCTTTAATACACTTCGATTGCTGTGCCTGCTGCATCATTGTGCCGGCGTAGCACCCGAGGAGCTGCAGAGCTTTGCGAGGAACTATTGCAATCTGTTTGGTCATCAGGAGTTAGGTGTCTTCCAGCAGTTGACACAGGCGGGATTGTTGCCACCACTTCTGGCGGAGAAGAAGGCACCGACTACGACAAAGCTGCTATCCAATCTTCCGTTGCCGAAATTCCAACAAACCGAGTTCCAAGCGAATGCCAATCGTCTAAAGCTTCTCACCTCCTTCGGCGATGGTCAGGATGGCAACTCAGTGTCCTCGTCCTCGTCCAAAAACCAGGCAGGTGGCCTGCAATCCTGCCCCAGCTTTGTGTTCAATGGCACCTATATTCCCTTGGTGGCGCAACTCTGTTCAATTTTGCTGAAAACCAACAGTGCCGAGGAGCTGTCCTCAAAGCTGGCCATGATTGAGGGTTTGCATCTGCATCTGGTGGCAAGTGGTAAGACCACGCCCAAGGCATATGCTAACCAACTGAAGACAAATGGCGGAGGGGCAGATCAGGATGTTTTCCCATTGCGTCTGAGGAATCTCTTTGTTTTTGTGGTTGGCGGCGCAAGTTATGCAGAGATAGCCGCCTGCGATTTTGTGGCAAAGCTGACCGGAGCCCAGATTACGGTGGCCTCTGACTCTCTAATGGCGGGCAGTGATCTCATCTCTGCCGCTTTTAAACACTAACCATGACCAGAATCTGTGCAAAAGTACGCTTTATATATATATATTTTTTTATATAACAAAAAGATTTAACAATTTGTATTAAATATATCGAAAATCACTTTACCTTTCCAGTCATTCCTGGGACGCGATAAAGCAGCTCACCATCATCATCGTAGTAGGCATCCTCTACCCGATATGTGGCTCCCGGACGATGTAACTTGCGCGGTATGACAATGCGGGGCTTGACCTGAGTTATTTCATACTTTCGCTGATCCGCTGCACTGATGACGATCTCGCTGCTGGCGAATTTGGGTACGAAACTGGGCAGGAAGCCGGTACCACTGGGATTTTCAATGGGTCGTTGTTGAGGTGCCTCTTGAACTGTGGGAACGGACTCAACCAGTTGCAGCTCCTTGAGGTCCTGCAGACGCAACTTGCGCTTGTTGCGAATTTTATCCAGCAGATAGGTCTCTTCCTCGGCAGCTGCGAGTGGCGCTACATAGCCAGAACCGAGTTGTGGTGATGGCTGCTGTTCCTGGCTTGCTTGGGGGTTACTTCCCAGCAGCTTCCTGAACTCGTTTGCCTGGGGAACGGGCAACTGTGGCTTCGTAGGCCAGTTTTCGGGTTTCAGCTCCTTCAAATCCTGTCGCCTTCGCTCCGCAAACTTCTGCAGATGCTGGAAGAGTGCTGGCGGCAGTTTAAAGTCCCCCTGGCCGCCCGCCCTTAACTGCTGCCAGTTTCGCACCACGGTGTCGTCGTGTGTGCGAATCCTTTGCACACTTCTTGGCCGCCACTTGGCGCGAAGTATTTTTTGCACAATATCTGGTGTGGCGGGGAAACTCTCTGCCAGCCGCTCCACGCTCCACTCCTCCGGATCTCGTTCGTGCAGGAGACGCATCTGTTCCTTTTCCGCGTGCAGCAGAAGATTGGGTAACTTGGCGTCTCGGAAATACTTGTGTTTGATCATAAACTGGCGAATACGATCGCGATGCTTCTGCAGTTCCTGCTCGTGCTGACGATGCGTCTTTTGGACATCCATGAAATCCGATTCCAGATCGGCATAATCCTCGTTGGCCTCAGCGGTCTGGGCCGGGTGTTGCTCCTGCAGCTGCTGGAGCTGGTAGCCCAGGCCGGGATTGGCGCGCCGGGGAGCTCTGGCCATGAGGCAAGAGCGAGCCGTGTGCAGGCATCGGTGAATTACGTGTGTGGTCATTATAACGCAATGACTTTGGTGGATATTTTCGGTTTGTTTACATAAACAGCAGCAGAAGCGGCATGCCTGGTATTAGGGGTGGTTGAAAAGTGATTACTTTTTAATCGAAGCAATCGGCTAGTAATAATGCCCGCCAAACCATAACCTTTTTAAATTATGACTTTTAAATCCGTTTTAACACGAGAAGGTGTCTTTTTCCACCAAATAAAACCCATATATTCTTGATCAGAATTAATAGGAGAATCGATCTAGCCATGTTTTGAAATTATAATTGGAAAATTATAGATTTGAGAAATCATAATTTGGTCAAAAATACACCAATTTCAAATCGGAAAGCATTTTTTTCTTTCTTTCTGTATTCTAAGCCATGTTCTAAACCAAAATATTTTTTTGGATTTTTTTTTTAATATTTATTTAATTGTTAAAAATCCAAAAAAAATGTTAGCCTTAAATTAGGTTTGCACGTTTTTTAAGGGGGAAAAAACCAACATATTAATGCTTTCAAAATTTAATTTCGTTTATTTTTGGCCAAGATATGATTTTTTAAATCTCTAATTTTACATTTATATTTTCAAAACCTGGCTAGATCGATTGTCCCATTAATTCTGATCAAGAAAATATAGGGTTTATGTGGTCGAATATGACTTCTTCCTGTGTTAAAACGTATTTAAAAAGATGGTTTAAAAGGGTCGTCAGACCGAAAAAGCCACCAGCGGACAAATTTGGAACTACGGCTTGTGGGCGAGGGGGGAGAGAGCGCGCGCAATACATCGCGCTCTCTGTTTTATTTTGATTATTGCTTACACACGCATACATATGTGTTAGTTGGTTTTGTGTTGTATGTATGTTTGGCGGCCATCATTAGAGCTGATAAAACCGCGATATTAATCGAAGCTTAGAACAAGTGACAGGCTAGTAATAATGACCGCCAAACCATAACTTTTTTAAATTATGACTTTTAAATCCGTTAAATACTTTATAGGGTCGGAGATGCCTCCTTCACTGCGTTGCAAACTTTTGACTGAAACTAATATACCATGCAAGGGTATAATAACTAATTAATTAAGATGATTGAGGATGCCAAAGCTTTCTATATTTATAATTTATATTTCTTTATGCTACGTTCTAATTATTATATTTTTCTATTCGATACTTTAACCATCGATATAATCCATCAATATAATTGAATAGAGTTGGCAACTCTGCCTGCTTTTTGTTTGTTCTTTTCGCTGACCGGCAAACAAAATTGTTTATATCTCTAAACAATCCACATCCGGACACAGAATAAACGACTAACATCATGGCCAGCAACGAGCCCGGTGGCGGTAACCTGATGGACGAGTTTGAGGAGGCCTTCCAGTCTTGCCTGCTGTCGCTGACCAAGCAGGAACCCAATTCCGGGACAAACAAGGAGGAAATCGAGCTGGAGGTGCAGAAGACCACCAATCGTTTCATCGACGTCGCTCGCCAAATGGAAGCCTTCTTCCTGCAAAAGCGCTTCCTGGTCTCCACTCTGAAACCCTACATGCTGATCAAGGACGAGAACCAGGACCTGAGCATCGAAATTCAGCGCAAGGAGGCGCTGCTCCAAAAGCACTACAACCGCCTGGAGGAGTGGAAAGCCTGCCTCTCGGACATCCAGCAGGGGGTGCACAGTCGCCCCACTCCGCCCATTGGCGCTGGCATGCTGCAGGGCCCCGGCGGTGGAATGTCGCCCATGGGCGGCGGGCCGCCCCGTCCGGGAATGATGCCAGGAATGCCGCCTGGCGGAATGCCACCGGTGGGTGCCATGCAACCAAGTCCGCAGCATATGCTGCAGGCACAGCAGATGCAGCAGCTTCGCATGATGGGTAAGCTGCCGCCCAAATAAGGAGGGAAATTTGTAATTTTAGCCTGTAACTTTTGGTGGTGACCTCAGCATGGAGTGTCTACGTGTATCTTTTATGTAGGTTAATAAACAGATTATATATACTGGGAATATTGTGTTGGTTTTTATAAATTTTGAATGGATTTAAAGGCTCAAGTCGACATGTAATTTAATAATCGATATTTTCGATAAATCTGCATCGCCCGATACACCCTTAAAACATATTCAATGAAGGAGAAATCGTTACGCATTTATTTATAATATCTGTGCCATTTATTTATTGTTTGTTATCTTGTCGCGTGTTAATTTAATTTCCTGCGTCTCCTAGCCGGATCCGCGCTATGTATGTATGCATATAGCCATGATCTATATAGTGTAAATATACGTGTTTAAATCATACTCTTTTTCCATTTTTGAACTTGTATCTAAAGTAAGTCTACACATGAATTAGGACAGTTTTGAACTTAATAACTGAGAGAGTTGATGGAAAATACAATCTTATGCTCGTTTACGGGTTAATTGGTAATTGGTAATTAATTAGATAGGAAAAACCACAATTGTAACTTGCAAGTCCGAAAGGAAAGATCGACAAGGTCGACGAATTACCTACTATTTAAATTAAAAGAGTAACCACCTTGCCATTCGGTTCAATTCGGTTCTTAGTCGATCTCGTATACCTGGTCAGGGTCGAAGCCCGGTGCAGGTGCTCCAGTTGCTGCCGATCCAGTCGGCATACCGCCACTGCCCTGATTGTAGCCAGCCGATGAGGACTGCTGGTTCGCGTAGAGCAGCGGATTCATATACATCCCGCTGGGATGCCTGATGTTATGGTGCAGATCGAGCAGATCCTTGTACATGGTCGGATCACCGTTGTTCATCTCGTTGTACAGCTGCTGCAAATAGGTGGGCACCAGCTGAATGACCTGGTTCTGGGTGAGCTCCTGATGGTCCTTGGATATCTTCATGTTCAGCAGCTGCAGCAGAATGTCCGAGCGGAAACCGAAAATCTTGTTGGAGGTCACGCTGCCGGAGGCGTTGCCAAACTGTCCCATAACTTGGTTGCCAAAGGCATTCCTGTCGTAGCTCATGTACTGCGACGCCTGCACTGTGCGCGTCTTCTCCGCCTCGTACTCGGCCCAAGCAGACTTGCGCTCCTCCTCCGTCAGATTCTCGTGCTCCTCCTGTTCCAGCAGTGAGTCGTGCTCATGGTACTTGAAGATCAACTTGTCGTGCTCGGTGAGAATCTCGGCAAACAGCCGATCTTTGGGCAGAATGGGCATCTCACGCTCTGCGCTCGGTTTCAGCTCGTACGAGTACAGCTCCATCAGGTCGGTTTGGTTGTAGTGCCGCGAGATTTGCTGCTCATCGATCACCCGCTTGGCCGTGGCCTGCTTGGCCACCTGTCGTTCGTAAACCTTCTGTTCCATGGTGCCCATAGCTATCAGGCGGTAGATGTAGCACGGCTTCATCTGCCCAAAGCGATACACTCGAAATATGCTTTGCGTGTCGTGCGAGGGATTCCAGGAGACATCGAAGATGACTACACGATTGGCAGCCACCAGATTAATGCCCAGGCCACCGGCTCGCGTGGAGATGAGGAAAAGGCGGGCCCGCAAATTGGTTAAATTGTTGAATTGCTTGCACATAGCCTCGCGCTGCTCAACGCTACAGCTGCCATCCAGCCGAAAATAGTCCTTGCCGTTCGTCCAGCAGCCCTTGAAGTCACCAACGTCACCTAAAGGAATAAATATTTATCAAATTGTTTACCATAAAAATGAGATCCCTCAAAACTTACCTTCAAATTCATAGTTCTTTGTGTTGCTGTCCACCAGCGACAGAAAGTGCTCAATGACGTCCAGTGACTGCAAAGATTGGGAGAAAACCAGCAGCTTGTCGCCAATGGCCTCGCACTCCTGCAGCAGTCGCAGCAGAATTAGAAGCTTGGGGGAATGGTGCACGTTGTTCAGCTCTCGCTCCTCGACGAACGGCTTCCACCACTCGGAGGGATCATCTTTCTGGACAATGGGTCCACTTGGTAATCCGCTCACCAACTCCAGATCGGAATCGCTGTCAGCGTTGCCTGCGTTATTGTTACCATTGCGAGTCTTTCGCTTTTTCGCCTTGCCAGCGCTCGTTGCCAAACCCGACATGCTGGCGTCCGACTTGAAGGAATCGCAACTGTCTGACGAATTGGAGGCGGCCTCCTCCTCATCGGTCTCGTCGCAGATGAAACCATCGATATCCGAGTCATCGTTGCTGAGCAGGCGCTTGGCGATCACATTGTCGCTATTCACTCGCAGATTCATCGGGTGTGTCCAGATGCGTCGTAGATCCTGAAAATCCTGAAATAATCGCGCTCCCTTGCCACAGATATCGGAGCTGCTCTGCTCCCGATGCGTGGTCATGTAGTAACCATAGAGCTTCTGCTGAAGCTCCGACAGCGTGGTGTATACCACATACTCGTGCTTTGGCGGCAAGTAGGGTGCCAGAACTGAGTAATCCCGGCGCTGGATGCAGCCCTCGAGCAGTTTGTGCAGAATGTGCGAGCGGTGCTTCATCAGGCGCAAATCGCGCTCCGTGGAGTCCGTGTACTGGCCATTACTAATGGGATTTACGAAGCGATTCATGTACTCCTTGTAAGTGCCCAGCAGATTCGGTTTTACAAACTGAATCATGCAGTAATCTAAATAAAGAAAGCTTTAATATTATTTTTAAACAAAAACTACAAAGAAAAAAGAACTCACATTCTCTGAGATTATTTTGTAGCGGAGTGCCGGTGAGGACAACACGACGCTTGGTGCGCATCCGAGTGACCGCCTTGCTAATCGAGGTCTTCTCGTTCTTCAGCAGATGCCCTTCGTCACAGACGACTAGATCCGGTCCTGGGTCGGCCAAGGCCTGTTGCAGCTGCTCGCGCTGCTTTTTGCGCAAACCCTTGGCCTTTTCGTTCGAGAGGATGCGATACATGTCATAGCCGAGAATGCAAACGCCGCCCTCATTAAACCATTCGTTGAGCTTAAAGATGCGCGTCGGCTTGTCTTTGTAGCGCGAAATGTCATAGACTTCGATGTCCTTGCGATTGGCGAACTTCATCCACTGGTGAAACTCGCGGGCCCAATTGTTCACCGTACTTAGCGGCGAGATAACCAGGACGCGCTCCACGCCCGTACGACTTGAGTTCACCAGCAGCGTGTGCGATAGGGTGACCACCTGTAGGGTCTTGCCCAGACCCATACAGTGGGCCAGGATGCAGCCGGAGCCGGGTTTCTCTTCGGCATCCTTTAGCGTTTCAAAGCAGGCATCCCACATAAACTTTACGCCCGCCATTTGATGGGGCTTTAGCTTCTTCACCAGTCCCTTGTCCACCTGAAGCAGCGCTTTCTTCGATTCCTCGTCAAAGTCCAAAATCAGTTCGTTAATCTCAACGCTTTCCGATTTTTCAAAGATTCGATTGTACAGCTTCTGGCGCTCCTCAATGCGCTTCTTTCGGTCGTCCTCCTCTTTGGCTGCCTCCTTGGTGGTCACATCCAAATCCTTCGTCTTGATGATCTTTCGGATGTGCTTCCGCTTGTTCTTCTGCTTCTCATCGTCGCCATCGTCACTCTCCCCGCTGGAGTTCTTCTTGATGCGCTTGCGCTTCTTCTTGGACGTCTTCTCATCGGGTTCAAAGTCAGAGGAACCCTTGTCAGAGTCACTTTTGGCCTTGCGACGCTTGCGCTGCGGTATCACTTCACTGTCGCTACTGTGCGCCGCCTCCTCTGCCTCCGCCTCATCTTCGGTTGACTTTTTATCCTCCGCCTCCTCCTCCTCGTCTTCGGACTCTACCTGTTCTATTAGTGCCTCAAAGTCAGAGTCCGGCTCGCTCTCGCTTTTAGATCGCCGCTGCCTACTCTTTTTGGAGGTGGTGGCCGCCTCCTCGGAATCTGTGCTCATTTTATGCTGCTTCTGGGCGGGTTTTGAATTGTTCGGCAAGGTGACACGCTTCAAGCGCACCACACAGCGCTTGGTTCTAGGCGAAGAGCTGGCTTTCGAAGAGTTCCCGTTGACTGGGGTTTCCTTGGCCTTGGAGGATGCCTTGATGGGAGACGTAGCAGAGCGTGACGAGCTGTTAGTGGACTCCCTGCGCTCCTCTACTCGCTTACTGTTGCCGTTCTTTAGGGGTTCCTTCTTCTTTTTGACCAGCGGAATCAATAGATTCTCGTCGTCCTCGCTGGACGCTGTTGCCTTCTTCTGTTGTTTTTCCTTCTTCTTTTTGACCAGCGGAATCAAAAGATTCTCGTCGTCGTCGCTGGTTAAGACTATACCGCTCTCCGGCTTCTTTGCTGGTGGAGAGCTGGCTTTGAAGGATTTGTCTGTAGTCTTTGCTTTCACTTTTTTATGCAGTGGATTTTCCAACAGTTCCTCTTCCTCTTCCTCCTCACTGGTGCTCAGCTCGATTATGGAAGCGTTCTTATTCCGACTTCTGCGCGGCGGCAACACAGAACGCGACTCCTGCGGCTTTTCCGGGTTGGTGGGACTGCAGCCTAGCAGCCTTTGCAGTGGCCGAATGTTTGGCTGGTCAGGTGGAGTGGCTAGCAGCTGTTCCAGTGGCCTAATGCGAAATTGTCCCGGTTTGCTGGACTCCTGGTCCTCCCCGATATTATTACTCCTCCTCTTGTTCTTGGGACTGGCCAGCAGCTGTGACAGCGGCACAATACGAATCTTGGGAATGGGTTTTTGATCTGCCTCCTCCACGGATGCGGCTACTGCTCGCTCGATATCAGAGCTGGAGCTGCTGCGGTTGATTCTGGCCCGTTTGACATTATTTTTTTGAGTCCGGGGCTTTAATTTTCGCTTTGCCTTGACACTGGAACCAGAGGCAGAGTCGAAGTCAGATTCCGATTCGGACGTTGAGTTGTCTGTGGTCAGCGGGGTGGTTGAGGCATCTGTGTAACGGGCGTCTGTCTTTTTCTTTCCCATAGGTAACCGGCTGATTCCTACGCTCAGCACGTCGGTAGAATCTGCAAGAAAAGCAGTTGATGGCGTTACTTTTTGATATTTAAACACAACACAAAAACTAATCGTTTTTCTTGGCATTTGCCGCGCGTTCTTCGCTTTCCTTCTGCTTCTTCTTCTTCGCTTTGCCTTCTTCTTTTCTCCCTCTTGTTCTCTTTTCTTATTCTACTTTTTTTTTTTTTTGCAATTTGCGTCTGTCTCTTTTTGTGGCGTCGGCACTATATGAACATTTATTATTTATTCGGCAAACCACTCATTGGTGCCGTTGAAATACGCTTTTTAGTCACGCTTTTGAGATTTATTCACCTGCTAGTGGATGCTTGGGGAATCCATGGCGCTCAGGTGCTTAATTGAGCTCCTTCTGGCGGTTTGTTAATTGTTAATTTCACAGGAAAAATTGTTGCAAGCCAGCGAAAAGCCGCTGCTACAAATTCTGGGTATACACAGGGAATCTCGGTGTGACCGCGTGTCTGTGTGAGTGTCTCTTCTGGCGCAATCCTGTATGGTCGGCTGTGATTCCAGTCACGGTTTTGTTAACGTTATTTCTGCTATATTTTGGATTATTTAGCGGTTTTTAGAGGACTATATTTAATAATAATACTTTTTTAGGAATACTGGATCTTGTCATTTGCAATTTGCAATTGCATTAAAGTATAAACCTTTTAGATCACGGCTTGAAATTCTTTTATTTTTTTTGTGAAACATTCACGGCTTTGAATTATTTTGTTTTCCGTAAATTTGGCATCTCAATTTCCGTAGAAATCAATGACCAATTAATTACATTTAATTAATATTAAAAGGACTAAAAGTAAATATGAATAAATAAATTTAAAATAATAATGTAAATTAACAAAAATTCTAATATCCCACTATTAGCTAACATTTGGTTCAAGCTTAATAACAAATTAATAAGTATTAAAATTCGGTAATTCTGCGAAAAAATGCTATTAATAAAGATCCAAGCATGAACGAAAACAGTCACAGTTTCGGAAACCACTACTATCGTCTCATCCCTAGCGATCTCCCAAAAAACTACATTTTCTTGACATTTTGTCGTGCGGTGCATAAATGTCATAACACTCCAAAGACCCACTGACAATTGTGTTGCGTCACTGCCGCAATTAACCCCTAAAATGAACAAAAAACAATTTGTTTATATTGCATAAAACTCGAAAACCACCACCGCGACTTTGGTTCACCGCTAACGTGCAGCGACGGCCTGCCAACTCGTCGCGATATGAACGCGCTTCGCGAGGAATGCTGAAAAAATCGTAGAGAAAACATGCTGCGAAGCAATAAAAAAAGAAGAAAACAACCAGCTAATGCCATGATTGATATAACGAGGCAGGACCAGCAGCGGCGTAAGAGACAAAAATTGTAAATTAGTGTAGAGAAAAAATCGCGGCGCTGTTCCGGAAAAAATCTGCTGACGAACTGGTGGCGATGAGCAGCAACCTAAACGTAAACACCATGGCCAGGCCTAGTCCAAAGCCAAATCCAATTCCAAATCCGAATGCGAGTCGAAGTGGTGCGGACTCCGATGAGGAGGAGGAGGTGGACGGTCGGATGAGCGACAGCAGCAGTGGCAGTGGCAGCTCTGCCAGCAGCCAGCGGAGTCGTGTGTCGAGCAGCAGCAGCAGCTCTTCGTCGAGCGGTGATTCACTGGAGGAGGATCAGGACGAAGACGAGGACCTTTCCGACTCCGCTTCGGAGACGGAGGACGATGCCACCACCTGCCAGTCGGACGAGCTGGAGCTGGCACAGCTCAGCGGTAGGGACATCTTCAGATTGCCGCGAGGTTTGTGCGAGAATTCGGCCATATTCCATGAGTTCTTCTCCATGGAGACCTGGCAGCTGTTGCCTCACCATGTCCAGGCCCGGCTGCAGCCGCTGTTGCCGGACTTCTCCAGTTTGGTCTCCGGACAGGCGCAGGCGGGCGCCGAGCAGCAGCGCACCTTGGTCCAGCTCTTCAACGGCGGCCTTCAGCGCTTCGGGCAATCCCCGCTGCTCCAGCTGCAGCGTCAGCTGGAGGAGGGCAACCTGCGCCCCGATGTCCTACAGCTGCGCCGCAGCATTCAACACTCGAGCCGAAGGGAATTCCGTTTTCAGCAGGCGGAGCGCCTCAGCCAGCTGGCCAAGGAGCTCTTTCTCTCCCGGGAGCAACTGTTGCAGCACGCTTACACCTCGGCCCCGCCCGCCGAAGGAGCCTTTGGGAAATCCCTGCCGCGACCAAGGCCCCGCAAACGGAAACCGCCAATGCTTTCAATGGAGAATCGATTCTGCTCGCAGCGAGCCAAGAAACGCTACGCCCAGGAGCTCCTGGATCTTGTGGGCGAATGTCAGCTAAAGGTCGGTGACATCAGTGCCGAGGAGGAAGAGGAGGATGAGGAGTGCTCCCAGCTAATTGAGCGGCTGGCCAAGACGCCGCTGGACTTTAAACTTGAGGAGCCAAGGGCACCGGAGCCGGCCGGGCCTGGACGACCCTCGAATGCGGCGGACAAGAAATGCATTTACAATACCTTCTTTAAGCGACGGCCGGGCGTGGACGATGAGCAGGTGCTGCGATTCATGCAAGAGGAAAGGATTCCCCAGTTGAACGATAAGAATTTTCGAAAGTATTTGAGGGATTTCAAGCGCCGGAAGGTGGAGCAACCAGTAAGTTTATTATTCTTAATTAAAAGATTATAAACTTTAGTAAACCAACAATTTTTTCCACATTACAGGAAAGTCCCGAGTTCGACACTTCAGAGGTGCGCCTACGCGACATCTGCACACGTGCCCAATTCGTGGGAAGCTTCAAGCCAGGTCGCAAGCCAAAGGCGCTGATGGCACGCCTCAATCCGGAGCCACCTGCCCTGGTGCCCATTGGAGGAGGCGCGCCCAACAAGAGCGAGTTTGCGGATGAGGCAGAACCCATGCTGCTGGATGAACCGCAGCAGGTGTACGGCCGTCGGGCACCCGAGGACCAGAAGACGGACCAGGAGCACCTGCCCAGCCCCCGGGAGCCGAAGATCATGCCAAAGAAACTAGCACCCGCATCAGCAGCAACAGTTGCGCTTCCTCCCCAGCCAGTGCCCAAGTTGGAGCCTTTAAATGGACCGATTGCTACCTCCAGCCCGAGTCCCACGCTGCCTCATAATCTCGCCAGCAATCCGCCTGCTGGTCACATCACCGGCAGCCCCACCAGGGAAGTGCTTATCCGTACGCCGGCCTCACCCCGTCCTGCCTCCTTCTTCTCGTTGCTACGCGATCTGTTTGTGTCCACGCCGCAGCACCGTCTTACCTACGGCGAATTACAAATTCTGCTGTCCAGCTGGCGGGATATCAACTCGGATTCGGTCATACCCACAGGGGATTGGCAACGATCCGTGCCGGATTGGTCCAAGCTGCTGCAATCCGCCATCAATTTCTTGGCCGGGGATTTCGGTTCCCTGCCGCCGGAATATGTGCCCTACATTGAGCACAAGACGCAGCTGGGAATTTACCAATGGATAGGCGCTGGCCGAGACTCGGATGCACGACTCCAGGGCCTGTGCCACAGCTGGCTGAGAACTCAACGAGAGGAGCAGTCGCAACTGAGTCCAGTGCTAAACTCGAATGCCTACATGAGTGTGGCGGATGCCACACCCACGCCGCCGCCCAGATGTCCCACCACCTGGACTGTGCGCACGGCCAGCCAAGCGGAGATCCTTGAGTTCCAGCGGCAGGAGCGTATTCGCTTCGAGTATCCGCACCGGCCGTTCACCTACCGCCTCAACGGATACGAGAGTGTGGTGGGGCCAGTCAAGGGGATCTACACCCAAAGTATGCCGCTGAACAAGGCGAGAGGTCATGCTGTGATGGTGGACGACCGACCGCCGTTCGTGACCATCCTTACGCTGGTGCGAGATGCCACAGCCCGGCTGCCCAATGGCGAGGGAACCCGCTCCGAGATCTCCGAGCTACTCAAGTGTTCCCAGTATGTGAGCCCACAGGCGGCGGATAATGTGCTCCAGACCATTGTGAGTGGGGCTTTAGATCGCATGCATGGCGGTCAGGATCCTTGCGTTAAGTACGATGCCAGGCGAAAGATTTGGATATATTTGCACCGCAATCGCAGCGAGGCGGAGTTCGAGAGGATGCATCGCCAGAACCAATCCTTGGTGAAGCAGAAGCAACAGCAGCGGAAACAGTTGGCCAGGCCAAAGGTAGCGGACGGCAGTGAAGGATCTGGGGATGGCCACCAACAGCAGCAGCAGCAGCAGGAGCAAATGCCTGCCTTGGTGCCGGCAGTGGTGTCGCCAGTGCAAGTTTCCACGGTTCCTGTGCTGCAGGTAAAGAAGCCTTTGGGCGTGAAATGCCCACCAGTGCCGCCACTCAAGTATCACATACCACCGGGGACTAGCAGTGTGGGAACGTTAGTAGCTGCCGCCTCCGCAACCGCCGCCTCCTCCTCCTCATCGCCCAATCCAAATCAGAATCCCCTGCAGCAGGTTCAGAAATCTCTGCTCAAGCCCGTGGCCCTACCCATTCCTGCTCCAACGACCGTACAACGACCGCTGGCCACTGCCAAGGCTGGCAGCTTTGCGATCTCCAAGATCAGTCCCACGCGCAACACCACGCCCATACTGGTGTCCACGCCAAGTGGCTTGCAAACGGTGCATGTGGCCACCACACCGAACGTATCGCCCTCGGTAGTAACCAAAACCAAGCTGACCATCAAGAAGCCGGTTCCCAATAGTAAAATTGGTAGCTTTATTATACCCATGGAGCAGCAGCAGCAGCAGCAGCAGCAGCAGCAACAGCAGCAGGTGCAGCTGCAAGTACAACCGGTGGCCGGTGGAAAACCCAAGTCTTTAACCATTACGCCGCGTCCTCAGATGCCCAAGAACATCATACGCCTGTTGCCCGCCGGCGGAGGAACCACCATAGCTGGAAATCCCACGGTGACATCGCCAAAGCCACCATTTGTGCAGATCCTTGGACCCCGAGTGGTGCCCCAATCCCAGACCGTGCGACCAGTTCAACAGAAGATCGGCGCCGTTTCGATTGTCGCCAGCAAACCGGTGACAAGTATTTCCGCCACAGAAGCTTCAAATTCCGTGCCCATCGCCACCACAACGACGACGACAACAAGTTCCCCCGTCACCGGTGGCGGAACCATTGTCAAGATGTCGCCCCAGGCCTTTGGCAGTCTCCAGCAGCAACAGCTAAAGCAGGTGAAGGTGAACAGCAGCAGTGTCAGTCCAGTCCAGAGCTCACCACAGCAAAGGATCATTGTGGGTAAGTTGGGAGTTTAAATTTAATTCCAAGAAACCATGTTTACTAATCGCATTTCTTGACAGGCAACACGGCCATTTCATCGAACAAGAAAATCGTATTCCAGGCGCTGACAAAATCAGCTCCCAAAATACTCGCCACATCGCCCAGTGGCCCCGTGGTTAAGGCAGCAGCGACGAGTGCCTCGCCGCAGCAGCAGCAGCAGCAGCAACAGAGGATTGTCCTGCAGAATTTCAAGCAACCGGCGATGGCGGCCACCAATCAAACCGGAGCGACAGCCACTCGCGTGATTCGAGCCACACCAGCGACAGCTGCCACACAGGGAACGGGTCAAATCATCACCCTGGACAGCTTAATACAAAAGCAGCCTGCTGGCGGCGGCGGCAACAAGCTCCTTACCACGGCTGGCAAAAATATTATCCATCTGGCGACTTCCTCGGCGGGTAATGTGATTACCCTGAGCCCCAACCAGGCCAACAAGCAGTTGCCCACAATGGCACGCATTGTGAGTGCAACTACAACAACGACAGTTGGCGGCGGAGGAGGAGGACCTGGTGGAACCACCTTAATGCCCAAAATCATTGGCAAAACTACGGTGTTGCCGGGTAAACCTCTGCTGGTGCATGCCAAGCAGCTAAAACAGCTGGGCGGCAATAGTGTGGCCACCAGCCAGACCACAACGACAGCTACCACAACGGTGGCTTCTACAGGAGCGGCTTCCGTGGGCGTGGGTGTGGCCACAAATGCCGTGCGAACAACTCAGAATATTGTGATTGGCGGACAGACCGTGAAGCTACAGGGAGCGGTGAGTAATCCAGGGAATTCGATATGCCAAAAAGGGGCTGAAAATATTTTATATAAATGCTTTTCTTTCAGATTCCCGCTCGACCTGGTGGCTCTACACCCGTACAAACCGTTATTATGGGCAACCAACTGGTCCGCCTGGCCAACACCAGCAGCAGCAGCAACAATGTGAGCACATCCCCTGGCGGCGGCGGCGGCGGCGGCGGCGGCATAACCACAGCGCCCAAAACGCTACTAATTGGTGCTGGCGGCACACAAACTCTGCGTCTGGCCAAGAATATGCTGGTGGCTAACAAGCAAATAACCGCCAGTACCGCCACCACGGCCGCATCTCCAGCGGCAACGACGGCGACAGCTGGGAATAATCTCGTGTTCGCCGTGCAAGGCAATGGCGGGCAGCTGTACTTTTCGCCGGGCTTGCAGGGCCTTAACTTGAAGCCTCTGTCTAACCTGAAGGTGATACCAATGGCAACGGCGGCGGGAGCATCGTCTGGTGGCAAACTCTCTGTTACGACGGTGGCTGGAGGAGAGGCGACCGGAAAGGCGCTGGCCACCAAACTGATTCCGGCCACGGTACTCAAGACGGCCACAGGGAGTGGTAACTAAGTGTGGAAGGCGGAGGCTTTGGATCGGTGTGGAGAGTGGAGAGGCTTGTTTAACCACGTTGTTTACCCTTCCTTTCCTTTTGGTTAATTTCTTCTTTAATTCAGTTTTAAAACTAAAATGTAATTTGATTTATTTAGGCGAAAAGTTTGCAAAGTAGCGAGAGAAATATTCCTCCCAATCCATGAACGTATTTTGTGGAAAACAAAGTTCATAAATAATTATAATATATTACGTATAGAGAGAGACACACCCAATAAAACTCAGATGAAACTAGATACGAGAGTTGCCTGTTGTATTCTTCATATTTCAGACTTGGCAATACTTTAGATTAAGCCTACAAATTCAATGAAATCAAACATTGAAACGGAAAAGAAGAAAATTCAATTGATAAGATCATGTTTGATCATGTTTGTCACATGATTCAACATAAGCAAAGTTTACTTATTACTTTAGTATTATTTTTAGTTACTTATACGAGTAGCATTGGTGAAAAATTAACAAGAAATGCATCAGAATGGTGGCTTATGATGCTTTATGTGTCGGTTTAGTTTGAACTTCAGATTGAAGGTCTTGTGGCAAATTGGACACCGCGAAAGCGATTTATTGTTATCATTCTGCTGTCTCTCTTCTGAGCTTCCATTAAGGCTCTCGTCTGTTATCCTCGATGTCTCATCCAATGGCATGGCTGGAGGTGGGCTCTTCTCGATCTCTGGCTTACTGACCTTCGCGGGCTTTATAGGCGACGGCGTCTTTTCCGGTGAATGCAGTCTCTTTTTTGGTCTTTTATGCTTGGATAGCACATGAGCTTCCAGCTGCTCGGTGTCGCCAAAAGTATCGCTGCAGTGGTCGCACTGTACGACACAAATATCCGGTACAGGAGAGCCAACAGAGTCTTTTTCATCGGGAATGTCTTCCGCGGTAGCAGAGACACAAGAGTCTTCTTGTTTAGGAGTTGTAGAAGCCACTGGAGGTGGATATTCCGCAGGAGATAAAGGCTCTTGACTGGCTGTTGTCACTGTAAGAGTAGGAACTAAGGGAGGTAAAGAGCTTTCCACTGTGACTTGTGGCTGGTGCAGTTGGTCTGCGAGATCTGCCTGGCGGTCTATGGTTAATCAGAAAAAAATGGTAAGTAATAATGGTAAAAAACATATTCAAGGCTGACTCACCTTCCTCATGCGTTTTTAAATGCCGCTGCAGCAAGTTCGTTCGAATGTCTGAAATTATAAATATTTACAAATGTGAAATAGATCAAAATAGTTGCACTTTACTCACTTTTTCCGCAGAAAGTGCACTTTGTGCGTGTGTGCACTGCCTTCTTGTGGTCCTTGAGTGTTTCCTTGGAGCTGCAGAAAAAGCCGCACAGGGGACACTTGAGATGACGCTGCAGCTTGTGCCACTTCATGTGAAACTTGAGACGTGACTCTGGGGCACTGGTAAACTTCTTGGCACAGATGTGGCACTCCCAGTCTTTAAGCAGGTGCATTCGCTGCATGTGTTCCAGATGCGCTGCCTCGTTGGGCGAATCATATGAACAGAGTTTACACGACACAATCGGCGACGATTCAACAACAAAGGGCTGTGGCAGCGATGCAGCTGCTTCGTCATCCTCGTCGTAAGTGAATTTGATGATCACCTCCTCCTCCTCCTCCTCTTCCTGATTCTCATCATTGCTGTTGGGATCTGACGGAGAAAACATGCCGCTCAGCGAATCGCTTTCTATTTCCCTAAAGTCCGACTCAATAGGTGGCTTGAGCTCTTTGGGCTCTGGCGGCAGGAATGTCTTCTTGGTCTGTATCGGAACACGCGCCATGTGCTCCTCCTTGATCGGTACATGAGGTATATCGAAGGCGGCGGAGACGCGTCTGCTGCCATCTTCGTCGCTGATCTCCTCGTCAGATATATCGAGGTAGATGAAACCGCAGAACTTCTCATCCGGCTCCGCGTCGATCTCGCGCTTGATCACCACGCTGTTGTGCTCTCGCTGCAGCTCCACCTCTTCAAACTGCTCCTGGGTCTCGAGGCAACTGCTCTTAAACGCGAGCACTTTTTGAAACTCGGCGATGCAGGTGATGCACATGTACTGCGGCCTCCCATCATCTCGCGCCACCTACGGAGACGAGTGTTAGTCACTGGGCTCTTCAGAAAGTAAGTACACAGTTACATGCATCTTCCAGGCGGACATCTGCTCCAGGATCTCCTCCATGCAAGTGGCAGATGCGGCGTCATCCGTATCGAACAGGGGTTTTACCAGCTTCTGATCCATGTCCAGGCCAACTGTGAAATATATGCCGCAGGCTCGACACGGCTCGATGGAGTCCTCTGCGAAGCAGAGATCCGTGTTGAACTCCATATTTTTAAGCGGCCGAGCGAGTGATTAAACTTGTTATTTCTGTTTTTGTGGAGCATTCGGTCTGGTGTCGAGATATCGATGACGTTTATCGATAATATCAAGCCCCGGCGCTTAAATAAAATTTAAAATAAATCAAGGAATAGAATAATCTTTTTTATTAATTTTATTTTTAATTTAAACTGGCAAAGTTAAAATAATTTTGGGATATAGCAATTTAATGAAGTAATTAACGAAAATTCGCCGGTGGGCGTGTAATCGGCAGGTGTGACAGCACTTTACGCAGTTCGGTCCCACTGAAACCATTGTTTTTATACGAAAAAAAAAAATTCCATCTCATCCGAAGTGCCGTCCACTGGTTTGTTTTCCTGTCCAGCAATCGAAAAGCTAGTAATTAGTGGCTGCCTGGTCTCCAAGATCCCGCGGAGCGTGCAATGAACCTCACGGAGCAAAACCCGTACGGGAACGGGCTGCTCTATGCAGCCTTTAACCAAGACCAGGGTACGGCGCTTGTTTACATATAAACTGCATATACTGCGGTGTCCATATACTATAGCTAACCTATTGCGTTGCAGGATGCTTTGCCTGTGCGACGGACACTGGATTCCGGGTCTATAACTGTGATCCGCTGAAGGAGAAGGAACGCCAATACTTCCCAGAAGGTAGAGGAGACACACACGAAGAGAGCGATGGAAACCCTGATTTCCCACGACCTGCTAATAAATTCCATTGTTTTTTTTTCGTATGTAGGTGGTCTGAGCCATGTGGAGATGCTGTTCAGGTGCAATTATCTGGCTTTGGTGGGCGGCGGCATCCGCCCATTATATCCGCCGAACAAGGTGATCGTGTGGGACGATCTGAAGAAGTCACCGGCCATATCGTTGGACTTCAACCAGCCGGTGCGGGCGGTGCGGCTACGTAGGGATCGCATCGTTGTGGTGCTGGAGGGTGTAATCAAGGTATTCACCTTCACACAGCAGCCGCAGCAGCTGCATGTGTTCGAGACCAGCTCCAATCCCAATGGCTTGTGCGTCCTGTGTCCGCACAGTAACAAGAGTCTGCTCGCATTCCCCGGCCGGCGCACTGGCCACGTCCAGATCGTTGATCTGGCTAACACGGAACGGGCGCCGCTGGAGGTGATTGCCCACGAGGCGGGCATCAGCTGCATTGCCTTGAACCTGCAGGGCACGAGACTGGCCACCGCCGGTGAGAAGGGTACCCTCATTCGGATCTTTGACACGGAGAGCGGCAAGAAGGTATCGGAACTGAGGCGGGGCAGCAATCATGCCAACATTTTCTGCATTAACTTTAACCACCAGTCCACCATGGTGGTGGTGGCCTCCGATCATGGCACCATACACGTCTTCAATCTGGAGGACAACAAGCCCCGCGAGTCCTCGATAATACCCAAGTATTTTTCGAGCCAATGGAGCTTTGTGAAGTTCTCAATACCGCAGGGACCCCGATGTGTATGTGCCTTTGGCGCCGATCCCAATTCGGTTGTGGGTAAGTTTTGGTTGTATTTTGGCTTCTTTTTTTCTCGTTTTTTAATATGCATTTTGTAGCCATTTGTGCGGACGGCCATTATTACAAATTCCTATTCAACAACAAGGGCGAATGCAGTCGCGACATCTGCACACAATTCCTCGAGCTGCAGGACGATGAGACCTAGAAAGCCGCTGTGCCCTTGCTGCATCTATATAAAGTTATACATACATACATATATATCTCCATGGAAATGTGTTATACAATATTACATTTAAGCATGCTTTAAAATACGAGTTACAAAAGCCAAGTTCACATAAAAAGTAGTTGAAAACCTTGAGACTAGCTGCGTGGATCTTCTCTATTTTGTACCTTTGATCAATTAATGCGAATTGGTTGTGGATTCAGTGTTCTTCCCGAGGGATTTAAAGAAAGCAATTGCATTTTACATAAAATTTAAATACCGGACATTAACTTAAACTTTTTTTAAACTAAGAAACAAGTTTAAATGGCTTAAATTTAAATATATTTTAAATGTTACCAAAGAAATTGCGAAAAAAGGAAAGCATAGAATGAATTTAAATATTAAATTGCATTTCTGTTGTGACGATTTCTTTGCTATTTCTGTAAATTATATTTCCAAATTTAAGAGAAAAGTTATCCTTTGGATTTCAGACCAAATCCCTGAAATAATGTTTTAAAATAAAGAAGAGATCCGATCCCCCATTGCACCATTAAAAAACTGAATATGTAAAACTATGTAAGTTAAGTTTATTTCTCAGAAATATCACTGGAATGCTAAGCACGTGTAAAGGATGTTTGACACAGGATGATGACACAGGCTTAGATGCTCACAAATGCGTGGTGTTGCTCTCCTCAAAGGCCGGATTGGCCATACCAACTCCCGCTGTCCTTCCGTTCGCCGGCCTTGGCGCAAAATCGCTCTGCTGCAAATGTATTATCTTCGCCTGCTGCTGTGAGGTGATGGGCACATGGAAGCTCTGCATACCATCCACATTGATGGCATTGCCAGGATATTGCGATTCGTCCTTGACGGGCAATTTATTGCTGGGTTGCTTACGCAATAGATTCATGTCGGATTTCTTGGAGAAGTGTGCCTCGATTTCCTAAGGAAACAAAAGGAAGTTAAGTTTAATTTTAATAAATCTTTATCTTTAAATATTTAATTAAAACTTACACCCAGAGTGCGACCCTCCGTTTCCGGAAGGGTAAAGTACAGAACAATGGTTCCCACAAAAGCCACGGATGCATAAAAGGCAAAGGTTCCGGGCAGTGTCAGTGCACTCAGCATCAGCAGGAACAGTTTGTTGGCCAAAAAGCCAAATATATAGCCCACTCCTCCGGCAAACCCAGAGGCAGTGTTTCGTATCTCCGCCGGAAAGACCTCGCCAATCAATATCCAGGGAAGCATGCGGATGCCCAAATGCGAGAAGAAGGCAGAAAGCAGCAGCAGAATGAGTGGCACCCAAACCAGATAGTTGTGCTCTTGTTTGGGCACCACCAAGAGGATATCCTCCGCAATCGGTGGCTTTGCTGTGGTTGATGGCGCTGCTGATGAACTGCCCACCGAACTGCTACTAGACTCTGGCCACATGGTGGTGTCCACTGTACCTTCGGTGGTCATTATCTCATCCACTTCTCTCCTGCTGCGATTATAGGGCTCCATTGTAGTTGTCTCCAAATCCGGAAATTGTGTAGTAAACAGCTCCGCCGCTTCCTGCTTTATGGCTTTCTGTTCTGTCTCAAAGATCTTTGAAATATTCGCTTGCGAGAGAATCGCATCCTTGGGCACAAGCGATGAGGCATTAACCACCACATTATTGACCGTAAATCCGGGAACTTCATTCAAGAAATGAGCATAAGTGGCTGTGCCAAAGAAGCACAGGCCAGTGCCCACCGTGGAGACCAAAACCAAAGGCCTTTTGCCCGTGAAATGGATGAGTATCACACCCAATATGGTGGCCAGCATCTCGGCCACTCCCAGCAGAATGGTGGCATGGTACTTGTTCATCGGAGCCTTGAGAGTGTGAAATATCTGCACAGCATACGTTTGCAGTGGCGTCTTGCCCGAGAAGTGGCCCGTGAAGAAGGTGAAGGAGACCAAGAGGAAGGGCACCAGGAAGCTTCGTTTGCGCCACATCCTCAGGCGTTGACTCAACGTTCGTCTCTGTCCCGGCAACGGAATGCCGTCCGCTGTCAGTTCGATGGCCTTCTGGGTGATCAGTTCATCATACAGCTGATTGAACTCCGCCTCGATTTTGTGCTCTGGCACCCAGCCGCGCAGCCATTGCAGGGACTTGACCGCCTCCCGGAAACGCTGCTCTCGTATCAGCCAAACCGGACTCTCGGGCACAAAGCAAAGCATGACGATGGTGATCACCGGAAAGGCTGAACTCACGGCAGCCACACTTCGCCAGTCCATCAGGGAACCCAAAATGAATTGGATAAAGACACCGGTGATGACGCAGGTGGTACCCAGAGCGGAGAGAATGCCGCGGTACTTGGGCTCCGTGATCTCGGCCACATAGGTAAGCACCTGAAGAAGAGCAAAAGCAATGATTAGTGGATATTAACAGGGGAACAGGCACCTTGAACTCTTCATTTGATTATTTTAATTATTGTTTGCATTTTCTAGCTCACAAAAAAAGAGTAACCCCACCAGACACCAAAGGGTTAATATTTATACCTAACACTAGCAGCAACTTGTGGCTACTTCAAGTGACAAGCAGCAACTACAAATCTCAAGGAGTTGGCCAAGGCCACTAGAAAAACTATACTTGAACGCAAACCAACTGACGATGTGGTATAAGCCATTGTTGCCAAAGGAATTTGTGGGTCACCAGTGGAAGCGATCGTGAGGGGTAATCAGCAATTGACATAAAAAAAAAAACACTCGGATTGAATCTACAATTGTTGAGTTAATGGTCATATGTTCATATGCGATGACCTTCTCAGATCGTATTGATAGAATTTAAGCGCAAGAGAAGATGAGGAATCTGTGAACTGTCTTGAGTGTATTTTAAAGTAAAATGTTAAAAGAGTATTTTAAATTTAAATGTTATAATTTAAAATACTCTTTGTTATCAAAATAATAGTTAGTTTCTTAATTTAACTCTTTACGAAATTAGGAATTCTAATCAAAAGATCTAATATTCAATACACTTAAAGTGCTGGTCCCAAGAAATGTTCTAATAAATTTCGAATACAAAATGAAGGGTTTTTGGAAAAATTAAATTTATGTGGACTCTTTATGTATTTATTTATTATAATTTATAACTTAAAACAAATTATATTCTTTGATGTTCAAATATATTTATTTTTATACCTTTTTCTTTTACCAAATTTCCTTAAATTTGATACTTTTTTAAACAAGATCTTTGTAAATAAACCTTATATATCATATAATCTGATCTAAATATATATTTTATTAATTATTATAAATTTATTTTTCAAGCAAGTTAAATAATATGTTTTCTATACCTTTTTCTTTTACCAAATTTCCTTAAATTTCATACTTTTTTAAACAAGATCTTTGAAAATTAACCTTATATATCATATAATCAAATCCAAATAATTGTATCTAAATTGTTTAAGATTTCCTCTTCCTTGCAAGTTAAATAATATGTTTTCTTTGACTATTTTTGACCAAATTTCCTTTAATTTTTTACTTTTTTAAGCAAAATCTTTGTAAATTAACTTTTTATGTGATATAAGCAAATCCAAATAATTTTATCTAAATTATTTTAGACTCCTTCTTCATTGCTTTTTCATTTTTCTATTTAACTATTCGTTAAATTTGTTTCTTTTTTCTCGTAGAGCTCCTGGCCTGCCTGAAGCCTTTTGTCGAACAGGCAGGTGATGAAGCGCTTCTGGCTGGTGTCGAGCATTCCGCAGCCAAACTTTGTGACCTTCGAGTTAATCAGATTGGCAAAGGCAAGGAGCTCAGGATCCATGCCCTCCAAGCTTGGAAAGTTTGAAACATCGCTGGGCTGCAGCTTGGACGCTTGCTCAAGCCAACTTTTGAAGAAACCAATAACACCCAGCTTCACACCTTCGGTCAGGTTTCGAAAGTCGGAGGACTCGCCCACTTCCTTGAAGCGCAGCGTGTTGGCACAAAGGCCGACGGGATAATTGTTGCATTGGTTATTAACCCGCATCGCCATTGTGGCCAGTTCTTCCTCCCACATCACATCGGGCATTTTATTTCCCTCCGGCAGCTCGGTCAATCCCTGCGTTACCTGCACCCGGAGGCGGTTGACAGCCTTAACGATCTTCTTTGTGCAAGAGTGCATCTCAAAGCCCTTATGCTGGGGGCCACATTGTGGACTCCACTAAAAAGAAGTTGATCACTTTTTCATGGACAATAAATTTACGTTTGATTTTGTATAAAATTATGAAGAAATTTGTAAGTTTCATTCATTTCAGGATACAAAAATCACATTCCCAAAAATCTACTTACAAACATTGTGCCGCAGGTGACATGTTTTTGACCCTCAGGGCAAAGATTTGCTTTGCAAAAGTCTTTCGGCTTGTAAATGTATTATTTTAAGTTAAATAAATATTCAGGTTTTAGAAATTCAGAGATGAAAGTCCCACCTTGACGGGATCGGCATAAATATATCTCGCTATATATTTCGGCCAACGCGTTCGAAACACGAGATTACCATTTTGCAGGCCAAAAGAGATGAGTAAAAGCAGTAAAATGCATAAAATGTTCATTTTTTTAATGGTTTTTAAAGACATTTAATGAAGCAAAACAGAGAAATTTCCAAGCTTTATATAGACTTTGAAAACTTAATGGAAATTTGACTGGATAATTGCAATTTACAGGGTTTAAATGACCAAAGAAATCCGAGTTATAATGGGTTTGTTTGGGTTTATTGAAAAGCAACTAACATGGTTATTGTTTAATATATTATTAGCCATTTTAGAGATTCTACAAATAATTAAGATTTATGGCCAATTATAAAATTGTTTTAAGTTTAATGAAGTTCCTTTTTTTATAGAGAAAATAATGTTTTTTATTTTTTAAACCCGAAACTAATTACTTAAATAGTAAATTGTGTTTGTAAGCAGTTTGTTTCCTATTTTTCTCCATTACTTTTTACAACAATTACAAAGATCTTAACCAGATATAAAGCCTCTTAATGATATTCCTGCTAATAGGTGCGAACTTGGGACTTTTTTCCCTTAAGCACCTTCAGTTTTCCCGGATATTTTGTTCTCATAATTTCACAGTTTCAACTTTATAACTTTGAGAAATTCAAAGTGAAAAGTCCCCCATTTCTAAGGAATTATGCAAATTAAAAGATAAACAAAAGAGCAGTTCACAGTTGCCAAGTGTTTAGGTTAGATAAAGGTTTGTCTATTAATCGGTGTGGCTTGGGATTCACTTACCGGCGCCTCCATCAATCCACCACCAAGTCCAGCCAAGCACAAAGCCGCATACAGGTGTTCCGTGCGCGTCGAGAAGTGAAACATCAGCCAGGCGGCCAGTATTGGTAGATTGACAAACTGCAAAGACAGAAGACAGAGAGGAGGATAAGCATAATTGCATAACCATAACCCTCCCACAAAGTCACGCAGAGCTCGTTTCCAGCTCAGTGTGTCAGTGTTCCAAGTAATTGGAGGAGCAACCGATGAGCCGCAGATGATTGCGGCTAAGTGGCCTCATGATCATCATTTCAGGTGTGTGCCCAAAAAAAAATTGCTCAATTTTAGCTTGCCCTTTGCGGTGTGAGGACTTTGTATTAACAAATACAAAAACCGTAAATAAATTTATAGATTTTTTTAATTAACCCACCTGCATGGCTCTCCGCTTGCCCAAAGGCTGAGTAAGCAGGCCGGAGAACAGGCAACCCAAAGGCACACAAATAAGGTTAATGGAACCTTTAAATAAATTAATATATTAATTATAAATTGTATTAATTATTTTTAGTTTTGGAAACTTACTAAACCAAGAGATCTCATCCTTGTTGAGGACTATGTCGCCACTGGTCTCACTGCGTCCCTCGCCGCCCTGAATGGCGGGAATCACAATTGTGGGAAAGCCTAAAGTCATGCCATAACCTAAACAAAGCAAACAGAATTTTAAATATAATTTAATTTTATTTTAAGGCACACAAAGTATTCTTTTTTAAGGAGAATGAAGCCATAAATCACACAAATAATTCACTCAACTTGAAACCAAAAACAAAACGAGTCATACAACTCTCTAAAAAACACGTTTTAAATTAAAAATTATAATAAATTATTAAGTTAATCTTTCCTAAATTCTGTTAAATAACAAGTGTGTTTAACAAGCAATAAAACTTGGTGATGACAATTTAAATAAAATGCAATGATAAATTATCAAAAACCTTAAGATTTAAAGACAAATAATAAACAATAAATAAAGTATTAAATACTGGCAACTCACTGACTTTAATTATGATTAATATCCATCGCTATTTTTTGTCTTTTTTTATGATTTATAATTAAATAATTCAATCAGTTTCCTGACTTCATTTTCCTTGCGAAAAGTACTTGTAAGTGGATAATATTTTGTTTGTTATTTACCGAATAGCAATATGTTCTTAATACTAACAGCTATAAACTGTGGGAGGGCGCGACGAAAGTTGCTGACTTCCACATCGTTGGATGCAGTGCGTCCGTTGCTGCCATTTTGCATGAACAATGGCCGATCGTTCAGCGCGCTGCAACGGAAATGGAAAAAAGCGTTTGTGTTTTTTTGCATTTGGCATTCGATTAATTCTAGTTAAACAATTAAGCTATTGTCTGAGGTAAGTGGGAAAATGTGCAGGCTGCAGCAGAGAGTTTAAATTTAGTTACTTTACCCATTTTTCTCAGCTGTGGCGGCAGCTTTGTCAGCCTTGCCATTGGACATCGCGGCGTATACGTAATGCGCCCTGCTGTTTGCTTAAGTTTCTGCTGCTGTTTGCCTTTGATTTTTTTATTATTGTTTTAAAGTCTTTGGGTTGATTTTGCCTGCGTATTGATTTTCACTCAGTTAAGCATCATTTGTTGAGCATTATTGATCATTATCGTTCGGCACTGAGTGCTAAGTGGCAAAAGCCTTTCGAAATCACACACACACCAAAAAAAACGAAGAAAATACATTATAATTGGACATTAATAGCTCTTCTTGTTTGGCTGCTTTCTTTCTTTAGGTTTTTGGTTTTTGGTTGTCGGCTTTCGGCTCGTTTATTATGCGTTTGGGAGTGCTGAAGTTTTTGACACAATTAAAATATTACGTGTTTATAATTTATAATAATTTCTTTTTATATGTTAAACCTTTAAAAGCTGTTAAATTAAATTGAAAGGAATGTAATTGTGTGGAAATAAATATAATTTGTTGAGTAATTTAAAAGGGTTTCTTAAAATAACACCCCATTTACACTGATTTAACAAGCAGATCACAAGTCAAGTCACCAAAAGATTTACATTTTTGCAGAGTCTCACGTGATAAACTTTTGGGAGAAATCTCTTAACACATATTTAAAAATAAAACAGAAGATTTATGAATGCATTTTATGCTTATGAGCCAAAAACTTCGAGGCTGCAAAAAACAATTAAGAGAAAAAGAAAACAAGAAAAGCCTTGAGCTGGGAAACCAGTTCACCGCAAGGTGCATGGGGTTAGGCGATGGTGTGGATTGGTACGATCTCTATGAGATGCGTAATAAATCGCCTTGCGGTCACGGGATCCATAAACTGGTTTAAACTGATTTTCACGATGAACCCCAAAAAAAAACCGAAAGCCCAAGACAATCGATACCCAGCGGGCGCACCTCAACTGAAACTGACTAAGTGGCTTCCCGGTGGTTTCATCATTCCCAGAATTTCGGCACGTATTTTCACCTTTTTTACACGATTTGTGTTTACGCTGATAGCCGTATTTACTAGGCCATAAAAAAGACACATTTTAACTTTTTAAATTCATTTTAAATATCTAAGAAGACACATTAAGTTAAGACTTTTTTAAGTCAACTTTGAAAAAGTGAGAGAAAATTTATAAAAAGGTTTTTATCTCTGAATAAAAAATTGTTTAACTTTAATAAATATTTGACATAATTTCTGGAGATTATTTATAGCTTAGTTTTGTTTCCTTTATTAAGAAAGTTTATTATTTTGATTTTCAAATAAAGCATTAACAAATAAAGCATTATTTTATTATTTTGGAATTTAATTTGAAATTTGTTTGTTTATAATTTTGTAATATATTTCTTTTTGCCATATTTTATGATGTAAAATGACTTGAATATTGTATATATTTCTTTAATATAAATACATTTAATCACGTTTTATTATAAATATTGTTGTGTAACTTTAATCCTGAAAACTATAAGGTTCCGAAAATTTTTATTAAGCATTAACTCTTTATTTGTGGGCTTTACGTGATTTTATATTAAATTTACTAAACAAGTTTTGGTTTAAACTGCCCGCTGGGTTTTTTCTTTAATGTAAATTTGAAATGTAAATTTGATTTCCACAACTTGTCATATAAAAATTAAACGCTTTGTTTTAAAATCAGCCGCTGATGAGAGTTATGGAAGTTATACTGTGTTTATTATTTAAAAACACGCATATCGTGCTGGTTTATTTACGTTTTTTTTTATATTTCTGTAGACAAACTCAAATATCTTGTTGGCTGAAAAGTTGCACAAGGCACACACGGGCTTAAAGCCAATATATCCACGTTTAATGGCCAAGAATCGGCCACTTCTAGCTGAATTTACATAAAAGGGTTACCGATGCACTCTGGGGGTATGCCACGAAGTGGCGTGCCACGGAAAAACCCGTCGTTGAAGTTGGAAACACTGCACTTAATCGATGTCGTTGTATATAATATACGCATATAGGCTCGTTTTTTTTTTTAAAGGGATTTAAGGCTTAATCGGTTTGTTGAACTTTCGCCTTTTTATTTTTGGTAAAAATTTCAAACTGGTTTCTCTCCAACTCCTGCCGCCCGCCACAAACTTGTACCTCGAACTTTAACTAATATTATGGTTAATTTTAAGGTGCTTTTTGTATAATTTTCGTATATTTATTCCGCGACAAGTCGACGCTTTTGGGGCAACAAACACCTCAGAGCGTGTGGCGCGGTCAAAACAAACTGAAACCGTAGCCAAAGTGAAGCCCGCGATTCTCTGTCCCGTTACAACAAAAGCGGCTCGGCAAGCTTTCCCACTAAGCTTAGCTTACAAATCGGAGCGTTGCAAATTAAAAAACAAAAAACTGCAGTAGCAAAAATTAAACAAAAAGCTCGCTTGGCATTTGTGTCAATTTGTGGAATGTAGGAAATTTGGTAACCAAAAAACAAAGCTAAACCCCCCCTAAAAGATATTCATTGAGCGAGAGAACAATTGAACGGATGACAAACCTGTTTACTTGTTTATTTACCTCATCAATGCCCGGCTAGCTAAAGCTATATTCTTGCTGGATCTCTCTATGGATCTCGCTCTATATCACCTCCAGCATTCCTCCAGATTCAGGTTCCGCACACGGCATAAACACAACTTACGTATTTTATTAAGATGCAAGTAGGAAAAGGTAAATTCTCGTAATAATCAAGTGACAGTTGCATAAACCCGTCACACATGAATAGAACGAAACGCAAAGTGTGTTCCCCCCAGTCTTTTGATCTCTGAGATACTACAGAAAAGCTACTTAAGTTCACTTTAACTCGATTAAATAGCACTTGGCATTTCCTATAAGTGGGGAATTATGTTTCAGGTTGACAAAAACTGATTGTTTAGTTGAAGATTTATTTAAATTTGCAAAAAAACGAATTGTTTATTTTTTTAATATATATTTAAATTTGCAAGAAAACTTTCAGTTAAATAAATAACAGAACATGAAAGTAGCTCATTGACCAAAAACGAGAAAATCAATTTCCTAAAATAACTTAAATTGTTTAAAAAATTATAAAAATAATTTTATTTTATATTTGTTTTTCCAAAAAGCCTATTGTTTTAGTAACAACTTTATCCGAAATAAATAATAGTCATAAAAATGACATCAAATAATTTCCTAAAATAACTTGAAATGTTTAATAATAATTAAAATAATGTTATTCCAAAAATCAAACTTTGTTTTAAATTGTTTTATTAAAAAACTGTATCCGAAATAATTAATTATCATTATTAACAATAAAATTTAAATTAAGTATATCATTATAAATGGAAAAATTCATTTAATAAAATATTTATAAAGAAAACCTGAAATAAATTGATATTTTATGATAAAAAGAACACTATTATACTATAGATTGTTTTTAATAACTTTATAAACCAACTGCTGCTCAAAAAACAAACTAATTTAAATTAAGTACCTAATCAGAGCTGGAAAACTTAAATTCTACAAATTAATACAAAATGTTATCGCCCGAAATTGTTAATTTAATTTGATGTCTGCCACAGATAATTGAGCAGAGCTTTGCTGAGAAGCGTTGAAGCATTACTCTTACTCAGATATTATTATTATTATTGCTTAATTTATTTGGAAAACAATTTTAATGTCTATAAGCTTATTGTGAGTGGAATAAAGGTTGCCCTCTGCAAGGGAATTCAAAGAAATTGTAAAGAAATTAAACATTAAAAGGGTTTAAGTACCAGAAATATACAAATTAACCTTTAAAATGATATAATTACTCTGTTAATCTTAAATTTAGAAAAATAACAAATCTCATGATCGCAATAAACCCCTCAAACCCGAAATACCTCATACAAGGCACTAAAAAGGTGCTTTGTTTGCCTGTGTCATTTGCTTATTATTTGTTCATGGGCGTGAAAATATAATTACAAAGGCAATTGTGAAAACGAGCGCATTTTTCGCTCAGTGGCAATGAACTTCTAACGTAATCGGGGGAAAGATAAGCTGCCTGCTGAAAGAGGCTGGGGTCGGGGAATCGAGTCCAAATTGCGATAGGAGCGTGTCTGCATCGATCTCGAGCCCCCATGCCCTCCACCCGCCATGACGTTGGTGTCGGGATAATTGCACTTTAATGCGAGCTGCGTTTCGCATTTCATTTGGAAAAGTATTTGGAAACTGGTTTCCAAGCTTTAGCTTCCCTTTTTCCAAGCAATTTCCGAGCGCTTCGCATTTTTCCGAAGGTCGTGAGAGGCTGGAAATGAATGAGGAAAATGCCTGTGCAACGATTTAAATTAAATGTTTTTTTTTTTCGAGAGCTATCCGTTGTTACACGTGATCATTGTAGTTGGCAGCTGTGATTTATGGTGGTACAATAGACACTGTGACTATTTTTGATTTTAATTGTTGTTTGCCGCTGACAATTAACGGAAATGAGAAATTTAAACAGTTTACACAGTTTGAAGGCATCAGCCGATTATATAAGCCGCCACCACATCACGCACTGGGTCAATAAATGTCTTTTTAAACACAAAGATTCCAAATAAAACTATCCTCTTACATTGCTGGTACTTGCCGGCTTATATTACGGCGCAAGCGAGCTTCTGCCATTATGGATTAATCCTTGCTTTTAATACGCCACATCCACTATCCATGCGTGGGTCTTGAGTTGCAGGAACTTACTGATATTTTTGCCCTATGATTTTCTAATAAACAGCAAAAAAAAAAAAGAAAAAGAAACCCAAGTGGCTGCCTATAAATTGTTGTCTAACAAATTAGCAAATTATTGTTAATTTATTGTTCCAACAGGTTCGCCCATGCAAACGAGTGGTGAGAGGTAATGAGCTGGCAGTGCTTGGCACAAACAAAGGCCAAAACTAAAACTATTTTTCGGTTCTTTTTAAATATAATTAGAGCGTTTAATTTAGTTTTTAAAATTTTAATTTTCGCATTTAAAACCCTTTTTCTGTGCTGCCAGACTTTTCGAGGCTCAACGCGGGTCCGGCAACGCCAACTTCAGATTCAGTGGTCACACTGTTCCCTATGTTCCGGTTCTTGCCGCGTTTTCGTAAGATTTCGTTAAAAACCGATTTTAATTAAAATAACCGACTTGTTTTAATCAGGACAACTATTTATAATGACTGGCGGAACCCCACCTAAGCGCTCCCCCCTGTGGATTGGCACCCACAACGGGACTTTCCACTGCGACGAAGTGGTCGCGTGCTTCATGCTGAAGAATCTGCCCGAGTATGAAAATGCGGAAATTTTCAGGAGCCGCGATGACAAGGCGCTGCAGGCGAAGTGCGACATCATTGTGGACGTGGGCGGAGAGTATGATCATGCCAAAAAGTGGTACGATCACCACCAGAAAACCTTTACGCAAACCTTCAAGAGCGTTTGCCCCGAAGTCAGCGAAGATTTCAATGTAATCAGGTGAGTTCTTGGGGGATTTTGTTCCACGGAACCTTATTTAACCATAGTCTCAATCCCCTTCAGGTTGAGCAGCGCTGGTTTGGTCTACAGCCACTACGGCGAACGAGTCATCCAGAGCATTCTGCAGCGGGAAAAGGGCATTCAACTCTCGCCGGAGAACCTTAAGTTGGCCTTCATACAAATCTACAGGAACTTCATCAGCGAACTGGATGCCATTGACAACGGAGTACCCATGTTCGAGGGCGGCGAGCCTGTGTACAAAGTCTCCACCCATCTATCCGCCCGCATTGGCAAACTGAATCCCTCCTGGCAGGAGGTCGGCGTGGATATCGAACAGCGATTCCAAAAGGCCATGGAAATTGCTGGCCGAGAGTTTGTCGAAAACGTTCTGGAGGTTGCCTGCTCGTGGATAGCGGCCAGGGATCATGTCCGAGCGGCGCTGGAAGGAGCAAAGAACGTTTATCCCACGGGCGAGATTCTCGTACTGAAGACCTTCTGCCCCTGGAAGGCTCATCTGGCCGATCTGGAGAAGGAATACAAAGTGGAGGGAGTGCCCAAACTTATTGTATTTAACGACGGCACCAGCTATCGAGTGGCCGGGGTGCCCGTGACGCCCAGCAGCTTTGTGGGACGTAAGTTCCTGCCCACACCCTGGCGAGGATTGAGAGACGACGAACTTAGCGAGAAGGCAGGCATCAAAGATCTCGTTTTTGTTCATCACAGCGGCTTTATAGGCGGCGCTAAAACCGAAGAGGCCGCCATGGCAATGGCCATAAAGTCTATCGAGTGGCCGGAGGAGCAATAACTCTAAATCTGTGCTAAACATTGATTGTAAATTAAAGTAAACAAAGCCTCATTTTTCTCTTTTCTGAGAGATGCAGGTCTCAGAGATCCAATGACCATGATTTTTGTGGGTACCTTAACAAATTTTATTTGTATATTTTTATATCTTTTGTTTTTCTGTATACAAAATCACCGATCGGAATTCTCGACAACGTCCTTAGTCCATGCGGGTCTTCAGCGAGCGCTCCGTAATCTTATCCTTCTCGATAACGTATACGGTGGCGCCCCAACCGCTCATGGCGTCGCGGTCGAAGGCGTTCATCATGGACTGGGCGATCACCTCGAACAGCTGGTCCGGCTCCAAGTCTGGGCGCCACAGGGTTTCGCACATGCCGTACAGCTGCTCGGCACAGGTGCCGGCCACAACGAAGTCATCGGGCTCGTTGGGGCAACCAATCAGATCCATGTTGCAGATGAATGGTTTCAGGGTTTTGGGATCCAGTCCAGCCACCACCGGCTCAATGAAGTACGGGCCGAAGCGGTGTTCGTAGAGGAAACTGGAGAGCATCGCCGAGAAGGGCTTGGGGGCCATTTCGCGGCTCTCGCGTGTCTCGTACAGGTTCTTTCGGAACATCAGGCGATCGCGCACGGTCAGAATGTCTGTCTGCAGGCCAGTGAGGCCCAGGAACATGCGTGGAGCGATGTGGAACACCTTCTTAAAGTCCGTGGAAATGGTCTGCGCCTGGACACCGAAGCGGTGGTCGGTGGCAATGGCCACGCAGTCCTTGCCGCGCATGGCCACGACGCATCCTCCGTTATAGGCTAAAATCGACATGGTGACGGGGTGTTGAACGCTTAACTCAATTTACTTTGCAGGGAATCAAAATTTTGCAAAATGCTAAACGCCGCCAGTGAAGATGACTTTTTGTTTCTCGACACTCGTTGCCAGACTGTGGTTGGGAAATGGTCTAAATATGACGGGAAAATAGAAGTGATCTGGCAGCGCCTTCTCTGATGGAGTGACAAGATCCAAGCTTGGATTTTTTTTATAGCTAAATGTGGCTTTTAATGAAATATAAATAAGACTGCTTTAAATATTATCAACTTTTTAGCATACTAAATATTAAATATGAAATTAAATAAATTTAATAATTAAATTTTAGCTTCTTATCGATATTTGATTTAATTTCATCGCAAAAAAAAATACCCAACAACTTTTCGAAGCAAAACTGGGCACTTTAAAAGGGCATTATTTTTAGAAAAATATAACTCTGAGTGTTCCTAAATTCTCAACGAAAGCAGTGTCCGGCGTGGAGCCCGGCGTATGTACCTTGTCCCCGTGTCTGCAAAGCAACGCCCCAGGTGACCGGCAGCCAACGACAGCCGGAAGCGACGCCAACTGCCGACAGCGGCGCCCAGCTTGCACAATCAGCCATTCGGGGCACGTCAGGAAGATCAGGAAACAGTCAATTTCCGCAGGATGGCCGAGGCAATGGTGGTGGAGGACCGCTCCGCCGACCCTAAACGCTTCTTCTGCCACATGTGCAACGTGGAGATCAACATTCCCAATGCGGATTTCACCTGTCCCCTGTGCGCCAATGGCTTCGTGGAGGAGCTGCCGGCAAATGCGCCGGAGATGGCTTCCCCGGCTGCTGCTGCTGCTGCCCCAAGCGGTGGTCGATCGGGCAGCAGTGGCAGTGCCAGTGGATCATCCGGCTCCCACGACACGCTTAGCCGGGGTAGCTCCTCGAGCGGATCTCAAGTCAACGTGGAGTCGCTGCGCAACGATATTGTCTCTCTGCTGAATATGCGGAATGTGCCGAATCTGGAGATCACCATCGAGCCAAACCGACGGCACACCAATGTGGTGCACCTGGGCGGCTTCGGCGGGCCATCGGGCAGTGGCTCAGGCGCCGGTCTGACCGCCGGTGGACGCGTGCGACCGGCCAATCTGGACCGGCTGGACAATGTGCTATTCGACTTTCTGCAGAGCTTGCCTTTGGCCGGCGCTACGGCTGAAATTGTGACTGGGCCGGGCGGAGGCGTTGGCGGCGGTGGAAACTCGCACATGTTTTTCATGGGCAACCCAGGGGACTATGCTTGGGGCCGGGAGGGCCTGGACACCATTGTCACGCAGATGCTAAACCAAATGGAGACATCGGGACCGCCGCCGCTGTCGGCGCAGCGCATCAACGAGATACCCAATGTGCAGATCAGTGCCGAGGATGTGGAGCGTAAGATTCAGTGCTCCATCTGCTGGGACGACTTCAAGATTGACGAAACGGTACGCAAGCTGCCCTGCTCGCATCTGTACCATGAAAATTGCATTGTGCCATGGCTGAATCTGCACAGCACCTGTCCGATTTGCCGCAAGTCCCTGGCCGAAGATGGCAGTGACGGCGACGAGGAGTTTGTTCTGCTGGACGGCTTTGGTGGCGGCGAGAACGGAGCGGAGGGCAACAGTGGCACAAGAAGCTCGGCTACGGCCAATCCGACGGCGACGGGCAACAACAGCAGCAGCACCGCTAGCAGCCAGACTCCGGCACGACCAGAGGCCACCTCCAATCCCGCCCAGCCACGCAACAACGTATTCACCTTTGACGACGACAACATGTTTCTTGATTAAAGCCTGGAAAATATGTAGATGCATGGATCGATGGAATGATATTCAAAATTAAGCCAATTATTGGCAGCGGCTTTAGCGGTTTAGCCCTAATATAACAATTAATCGTATATATTTATAATAGTTTTCCTCACGCTTACTTTTGTTGTTGTTCAAAATAACGATTTGTAATAAACAACACGGAATCCAAGTAGAATTCCGTTGGCTCTGCAAGAATCAACCCAAAAGTTGACTGTTAATTGCTCTATTTTTTGTATAATCGAAACTTTGACTTGTACTACGGATGCTAAAATATTTATATGATATAATATAATATTATTATATTATATTATATCATATAAATATTATATTAATATTATTATGTACTTATAATCGTATTGTACATAGGCAATAGCATGATAATCTACACAACTTGCATATAAATATTTAACTAACTTGGCAAAGAATCTTGTAATATTGTCGTCTGTGAAACTGAGAAGCTTTCTTCAATAAAAATTCAAAAGATAACGAAAAAATGGCAGATTTTAATTTAAATTTTAAAACTTTAATTTAATTTTTTGTTTGCTTTGGCGTTGTCGGACTTTTCCACAGACAGCTGATTGCCGCCATGTGGCAACGCTGTTGCATTGTTTAAATTGTTATTTGAACCGGCAGAAGCTTTAAGCCAGGCTTAAACGTCTTTAGGGAACAGAAAAATGAATGAGTTCATTTAAATAGAAGAGGGCAACGCGCAGTATATAACTTAAGCATGAAAACCGAAAGCAATAATGACTTTGTGGTGCTCACAGAGGTGGTAAGTAAACGCACTTCCCCTGACCACAAACATTTGTTTATATCTTTGATTTTTTGTAGGTACAAAAGCAATATGTGCTCTATTTGGAGCGTCAGCTGCGTGAGAACGTTTGTGCCTGGGCTGGCCAATCAAGGAATCGCCACAAGCCCACGGCGTGGGCCTGCATCCCGGAGAGCTTGCACAAGCTGGAAGAGAAGGCAGTAAAGGCCTGTAGGGCTGCTCAAATCTATCAGAAGGTCATGGTCAAGACGGTGAGTGATTCTCAGAGGTAAACCCAAAATTCTAATCAACTTGTAAACCCGCAGATAGCCGCAGTGCGAAGGAGCACGCAGGAGGGTCGCCTGGCCAATATTCTCTTCGAACAAATGCAGAGCCAATCCACAGAAGCTTCTGAAGATGTGTTGCCAGCCAAATCTGTGCAGGCTTCGGTGGATAAAGGCACCCAAACGACATGGAGTGAATCCCACAACGGCCACGACTCCAATTTAGAGGATGACAACTTTGAAAGCTACGAATTGAGGCGAAAAATCGATATGTTTCAGGCCAGACTCCAGGAGTCTCCAGAAGTCAAGGAGACAACCTGTCAACGTTGTCGCTCAAAAAATATTAATAAGCCACATCCAGATCAAGGTTCACCGTTCTCGGAAACCGAAGATGCAGTGGCCCAGGAGCTGGCCATGTTGTTTGGCGACGAACACACCGATCTCAATGAAATCTTTGGCATCGACCCCTCCGCTGTAACCGACGATCCGCAGATCTCGGCAATCCTGGAGGAGATTGAGAACGCCGAAATGCCCTGCCCCAGAAAGACTGAAGATCCTCCCTCTCCCGCCTCTGAACCACAGCAGCACAGCCAGGAGCTGGATCTGCGACAGAGTCGTTGGCCCTGCGAGCTCTACGTCCAAAGGATGAGGCTCAGCGCATATATGGTGCGTGCACTGGAAGCGGACTGGCGCTGCGAGGAGAGATTGCGGTACAAATTCCACGAACTGTTCGGCGAGGACAGCGACGATGAGTTTGCCACTGAAATCTCCAGCCCCTCCATAGATCTGGCGGATGAAGTGCTGTTGGCCAGTTGTGTGTTCCGCATACGACCGTGGATAGTGCGACATTTGATGAGTCCCCTGGAAGAGGGCCTCATTGCCAATCGATATTTGTTCAAGAAGCTGGCCAAGTTGTTGGCTCACTCCATTGTCATGGTGAATCCGTATTGCTCTGATTTGCAGATTAAACAGGCAGTGGAGCATTTGTTCTGTCTGCGACCCAAAGGTATACAAAGCGCTTACGATCTGGACAACTTGCCGCCATTGGATGTGGACAAGTTTGAGGTGTGAAGAGTATTAACCCAAAGAGGTCTTCCTTTTTAGTATTTTAAGTTTTAAGTTAGTTACGATTTTAGATTAGAAATTATAAATCGAATATCAAGTTTGGAGTTATTTATCTTTTGCTTTCATGAAGTAAGAAAACAATGATTATTTTCTTTAAAAATCCCTTAATTTTGGGTTTAAGTTTTAAGCTTATTTGTACATCATTTACAAAGCCATCAAAGAGACAGTTTTATATAGTTTTAATTCCACACAAGTCACCCAAAGAAATCAACACTCAACTTTGTTGTTTTTTGTTTCTTTAAATTATAATTAATTCAATGATTACAATATTTTCTCTTGCTCTCCTCTCATCTTTTTTATAATTATATAAATTTTAATATATTTAATAAACGATACATAATATAGTTGTTTCCTTTTTGACGAATCTGCTGCGGCGGACTGCTCAGCAAACTGCTTAAGACGAATCCGATTCCTCCAGAGCAGCAGCTACTCCCGCACTACTACGGTTGTTGTTACTTTTTACGGCTGTGTTGGTAGTTTGTAGTTCCTTCATAATTGTGTGGCTGCTGGTTTCTGTATCAGCGATCCTGATCCTGCTGTTTCTGCTTTCGATTGCTGTTGCGGTGTTTGCTGGTGGTGATAGATTTTGGTTGTGGCTGCTGCAGCTACATTGGGTGTGTGTGTGTGGTTGTTTGTTGTTGTTGTTGTTGATGAATGCATCTCTCGCTGTGATCATCATCAGAGGCACTACCTAGTGTCGGGAATTTGATTTGTATTTGCCGCCGTCGCCGCTGCATTCTGTTTGTATTTCTGCTGGGACGCTGCCGGATTGCCTGTGGACTGCTGCTGCTGCTGCTGCTGCTGCTGCGGCTGCTGTGACGAGCCCGTGGCCATCTCCGGGGGCGGCGGTCGGCCGCCACGTCTCTCGATGCCTCTGTCAGCTGTTGGCTTACTGCCAGCACCGCCAGCACCCCCTCCTCCGGATGCTGCAGTGGCTCCTGCTCCCGTTCCCGCTATTCCTCCTCCGCCAGCTGTGCCGCTCGTTTGTGTTGTGTTGGCCTTTTTGTTTTTATAGCGATACTCGTCGCAAACAAAGTCCTCCGGCGAGGTCTGTTGCATTTGATTCACCTGCCGCACCATCGCCGGCTGTGCCTGCTGCTGCTGCTGCTGCTCCTGTTGCTCCACATCGGCATTGTTATTTAACAGCGTCTCCGCCTGCGCCTCGGCCTCCGCTTCCTCCTGCTGTTGCTGCTGCTGCTGCTGCTGTTGCCCCTTATTTACATTATCACTCTTGGCCAGGCTTTCGTCGGAGGCATTCAAGTCCAGCGCCTCAGTGCAGAGCATCGATAGCATCAGCGACTGCACAAACATGGAGCTGAAAATAACAAGAATTTGCATTAACTTTTGGATCCTTTTTGTCAGAAAAACACTCACCGATCTGCCCGCTTGCGCTCCACATTCGCCCATTCGGCCTCGGTAAGGGTGGGCTGCATAAACTGGGCCAGTAAGAGGGACTCACCACCAGCTGCCGCGCCTCCCTGGCCACCCGTCTGACCACTGCCTCCGGCTCCTCCACCCACACCAGCTGCTCCTGAACCGCCATTGCCATTGGCCGCTCCACCGACGCCCACACTGATGCCGAGGGCATTGTTGGCGCTGCTGCTGCTGCTGCTGTTGCCGACCGCCTGCAGGACGAGACATTGGAGATTAGTGGACATTTGAATTAGGGGATGCTGCGGGCCAGCTGGGATGAACTACTTCTCTGGCATTGAGGCTGTTGGCGGCCAGACTCGACTGAGTCTGCGAATGATTGCTGGCCGATGTCGAGAAGCTCGCTGTCACCGGCCACTCGGTGGTGCGCAGGTTGGGCGGAGCCGTGCCTCCGCTGCCGCCGCCGCTGCCACTTCCAACTGCGCCACTGCCACCGCTGCCTCCTGCTCCACCACCACCGCTGATCACCTCGGCCATGGCGGCATTCGAGTTCGATGTTGAGACTATGGGATGCCCGCGCCTTGGCAGCCGATCGATTTGGCGCGATGCCTAAAATAATGCAAGAAGAGCGCCCGCAAAGGCGAGAGACAAACGAAAGTCGCAGTTTCCTTACACACACACACAAAAAAATATATATGGACGCCTCCCTTACCGTCACCTGCTGCCGGTCCAACTGCATCTGCATCTGTAGCTGCTGCAGCTGCGATGTGGGCGGTCCACCCCGCCGCACGCCGGATAGCTGCGAGAGTAATTCCGCAATGGGATCCACCGATTCCCGGCCCGAGGGTGACAGGGCCGACAGGCCGCTCGATGAGCTAAAGTGCATATTGGAGCGTCGCGTCCGTGGGCCGCCAAGGGTGCGTCCAGGAATCCGTCGCACACCACCGCCGTGACGAATGGCAGAGGGTTCGTCGTATTGTCTAAAGGTTAAGGCAACCAAAAATGGGGGATTATCTGTGGACAATCAAAGCTAAAAATACTTTATGAAGCTATAACAAGGCCTGCAGCTGCAGCGTAAAAAGAAAAACAAGCAATTTTGGAATAGAAATCTCTCGAGAATCTCTTTTTTTACGCTGCAGCTGGGCAGGATTACACTCTGATTTGTATAGTTTTTTTTTTGAAAAAGGATATCAAAAAGGAAATCAGCTCGCGCGGCCCCTGCCTGTGCTCCAATGTTAGGTGACCGGCAAAGTCATCTGTGACTAGATTCGGTTCGCCGCCCGGCAAGCCGGCACAGACGGGACAGACCACCTCCAGACTGGTCTCCGTGTGCTCGGCGGAGACATGCTCCAGTAGGGTGGCATCGCTGAAGCCCATCTTCTTGCAGTAGGGACAGGTGAAGCTCTGCGGCTGATCCGAGGTTAGCATCTCGCCGCCAAAGTACAGCTCGATGTCGGAGCGGGTAAGGATGCACTGCATGGGATGCTCGACCAAATGACGGGTCGAGGTGACGCCATCCTCGTAGCAGTCGGCGCACAGGTCGTAGTCATAGCAGATCAGGCACTTGTAGCGCCTGCCGTTGAAGTTGCTCTTGAGACACGAATCGCAGCTGACACCTGCGGAACGAAGAGAGAGTAGTTAGTAGTTGGTGGTTGGTTGGGATTTGGTTAGCCAAGGATTCCAAGGACTCTCACCTTCATGTCGACTCATTATTCGGCAGCGGCAGTAAGCTTCGCTTCCACTTCCTGGCGTTCAGGACGACCCTCTCCCGCTGAAGTTGGCTTGCTTGCTGCGGTTCGGGTTGCTTGGATTTGGTTGTTCTTGTGGTGTCCTTGCGGGCTTCGGTTTCAGAGGATTCTAGGATTCAGCGGAGCTGTGGAAGGTAGAGAGACAGCAGGCACTCCGTTAGGCAAGGCAACATTGGGGGGGGCAGAAGGTAGGATGAAGGGGATGCGGGGGCCTGGCGCGCTCTATTCTTTTGTTTTCTCCTCTTCCTCTGCCACTATTTATGCTTTCTCGTGCCCACAATTACGGTTCTTTCTTTTTGCGAATGTTAGGGTGAAGCAAAGACCCAGAGAGAGAGGCACACAAAAACGGGGCTCTCCGCCCCCGCTGCCACCGCACACACACACACACACCCACGAACTGCAAACTGCGCTGGGGCAACCAGCGAATTATTCAATACAATCGGTAGCGCGAGCCATCGGAAAATTACATTCAACACATTCAAGCCGCTGGCGGGCCGGTGTGGGGGGTTAATTGCGTTTTCGCCCGCCCCCTCGATGCCGCTGCTCAGTAAACATTTATTTTTAACTTTTTGGTTTCGCTTTGCGAAAATTTTCAACGATGTGTCGTGGGCTTTTCTCTGCCCCTTCACCCTGTACTACTACAGCACTTTTCGTGCCGCACACGTCTGGCAACGCCGCCTGCGTGTTTCCTATTGGCAAAGCCACAGTCGCGGACATTCTGATAAGAATGGCCTGAGCGGCGGGAGCTTTGGCAAGAACTTTGCGCAGACGGGGCAGCTGGGAAATAACAGTAGGCATTTTTAGTTTGTCACTATTTATAAGCTTATGCGTCGTCGCCTGCTCTTTTGCCCGAGTTTTTCGGCCATTATTCATCAATTTTGTGCACTCATCTCCCCAAAACACACACACACGCTGGATGCACTGGTGTGTGTGTCTGTGTCCACACACCAATTGGGGTTCTACGCAATTGCAAAATCTTTGTTCGCCGCCGCCGCCGCCGCGTATTTTCGCACACAAGATGCTCCCGTTGAGTGTTATTTGTTGTTGTGTTGGCTGCTCTGTATTGCATTTTTGTTATACACCGTTTTTCGGGGGTTTTTTCGAGGGGTTTTCGATATCCCCAATGCAGACACGACAACGTACTTTGATTTGGAGCGGCATTGGCTATTTTTCGGTTGTCTCTAAAACACTGGCGCACGCGAAAATTAATAATTGAAATGAAAATAAGTTATATCGAAGTGAAAAGCTTCTCCTGACCTGCAGTAGGACAGTCCACTGGAGGCGGCAAAATACCTAATGGCCATTAATACCGAAGGCGGTATTTCCGTAAACCTGTATACCATCCCTGGAAAATGCATTAATTTTTTGTTTTCTACAATTTATTAATTTCTTAATCTTCTAGCTTTTCCGGTGGTGGTCCGCAGGGCTGCAGCATGCGCTCCATTAGGTTGAACCGCACCCGCGCCTTCGATTCGTTTTCGGCAATGGCAAAATAGTTGAGAATGTCGTAGTGGCCCATGTAGCTGGCCAGCGAGTCGCGGTGCTGGTTGGTCAACCACTCGAATTTGGTGGTGTCGGCGTGTCCGGTTCCAATGTACTTGCTCTGCAGATGCTCCAGCTGGCTGTGGATGTTGTATCGCTCGCCCATTTTCTTCTAGTTGTCTTGGAAAATTGCAGGAAAATTGAAGCGTTGTTTTTCTGTTGTGATTTTGCGGCACTGCGTGACCAGGTGTGGTTAGGAAATGTATGTTTTTTCTCAGAAACTGGCATACACGGGCGGTCATACTGAAACATAATCACGAATTTACGAAAATTTAAAAAATTAAAAACATTTATTTTCTCTTTTACTTCACACACCAATTCAATGTGCGGGCGCACATGTCTGTAAGTGGTATAATCGATGTTTTTAAAACGCAACTAATCACCTTTTTAGAACCCTAGATCCGGATCAGGTAATTTGCGCCTGTAAATATCCAAAACAAAAAGTGAAAAAGGAGTCGGATGGCGAAGAGCAGCCCAGGGTCAAGGATGAGGAAGACCCCAGCATGGAGACACCCGAATGGAGGGCGGAATTCAACCTAGGAAGACGCTACCAGGCCTCCTACAACATCGCCCCCACCGACATCACACCCGTGATCGTGTCCGCCGCGCATTTCTCCGATGCCGCCGAGCAGAAGTGCGCCCGCATCGTGATGCCCATGATGTGGGGCATGATACCCTTCTGGCACAAGGGTGACTATCGGCGGCACGGCCTCACCACCAACAACTGCCGGCTGGAGCACCTGATGGATTCAAAATTGTATCGCGGCCCGTTCAAGCGCGGCCAGCGGTGCGTGGTGATTTGCGAGGGTTTCTACGAGTGGCAGACGGCAGGTCCCGCCAAGAAGCCCTCGGAACGGGAGGCCTACTTGGTGTATGTGCCGCAGGACGGCGATGCAAAGATCTACGACAAGAGCACCTGGTCGCCGGGCGATGTGAAGCTGCTGCGAATGGCCGGGCTCTTTGATGTTTGGGAGGACGAGAGCGGCGACAAGATGTACAGCTACAGTATTATCACCTTTCAGTCCAGCAAAATCATGTCCTGGATGCACTATCGCATGCCTGCAATCCTGGAAACGGAGCAGCAAATGAATGTAAGTGTGAGAACTTAAAAAAAAAGATTTCGGTTTTGTATTTCATTTGCTTTAAGGACTGGCTGGACTTTAAGCGAGTGACGGACACGGAGGCCTTGGCCACCTTACGTCCGGCTACCGCTCTCAAGTGGCATCGGGTGGCCAAGATGGTGAACAATTCGCGCAACAAAAGCGAGGAATGTAACAAGCCAATCGAACTGGCTGCCAAGCCAGCAAAACCGCCAATGAACAAGACGATGATGGCCTGGCTGAATGTGCGCAAGAAGCGGGAGGATCAGATCAAGGCAGAGCAGAGCGAACCCAGTGGAGATGAAGAGGAGGCGCCAGAGGAAAAGCAGAAGCGCAGACACTCCTCCGATGGCTCCGAGTCTATGGATAGTCCAGCCAAGAGGCCCAGATTCAGGGATTTCAAGAAGGCGGCGGCATTAGCGCAGCAAAACAGCGGTGGCAGTGACAGCAGTGAAGTGAAATCAGCCGAAAGATAAACCCATCTTATTTAGAGATTCATAAGCTTCCATAGTTTTGTAGTACATTTAGTTTATTTTCATTAAAAAACCGAAATATTTGCTCTCAAATACCCAAAAAGTTCTAAGCATTATTATCATCATCGATGTTGTTGTTGTTGTTTTTGCGGCTTAATTTATAAAAAGTTGAACTTAGCGTCTAAAGATTTAGCTTGAAATTGGAGGCTTAATTAATACTAATTTTAGGTTTGAACTTGACATTATCAAAATGGGGTTTTATGGGTGTTTTCATGTTTTAATTTCTTAATTATTTGAGCTTGCAAGTTTTCGTTTTCATTTTCATTTTCGTTGTCGCTGCATTAAATTGCAATTAAAAACATAAAGAAGAAAAGCTGCACAGCGAAGCGAATGAGCCACAAAGTAATGGAAGGGAAATGGTGTCAATGTTAATGGCGGGGAGGAAGAGGTGGCGGTGCACTTGCGGATTGCTTACAATTATCAATTTTTTCTTGTATATTAGACTACGAATTGTATATTTTGTATATGTTTTGTGTTTGAAATACAAGAAAATACTCTGGACACATGAACCTTAATCCTACATAGAATCGATGAGAAAGTTTAGAATTCAAAGGCCATAAATAGCGCTCTGTGTGTGGGGGGGGGGGATATTCCCCTTTAATTGTAAATACTTTGCACGGAAGCGGGGCTTTCCGGGGGGTAATGGGAGGTGACGGTGTGGCGAAGACGCAAAAATAAAGATATCAGCGTCGTGTGTTCACGTACGTGACTGCCGGTTATGTACTTAAAATGATATTTACGAGATTACAATTTGCATGCTGAATGCTGCTCGGGCTGAATTATTTCAACAATTTTAAGATGGATTGCACTTGAAAAGGGGTTAAAAAAAGAGAGACACTGCGGGGGGAATAGGATTTTACTCGAACGGCGTGCTAAACATGTTTATGTTCAGGTCCTCGAACGTGGTCGGCGCACTCTGGTCTAGCATCTGCAGCATATCGGAGAACTCCTGGCCCTGCGGCTGGCCTCCTGCACCGGCCGGTCCGCCAGGATGGCCGGCATGCGGATGATGGGGATGTTGTGCCGCTGGATGCGGCGGATGTGGATGCGGATGTGGATGACCGCCGGCCTGCTGCCAATCCCACATGCCCGGCGCATTGGGCGGCGGTGGCGGTGGTGCCGCCTGATATGCTCCCGGCTGCGGTTGCTGACGGTTCCCATTGCCGGCACTCAGCTGGGTGTAAGTTGGTCCACTCGGCGACCTGGCCGGACTCGTCTGCTGATACTGATAGCCCTCGGTCACGGGCTGCTGCTGCTGTGGCCGCAAGGCTGCCCAGGAGTTGGGCGCCACAGGCGTGGGCGAGGTACCCGACTTGGGAATCTTGGCCAAAGGCGATGGTCCACCGCCGCCGCCGCCAGCGCTATACGGCGAATGCGTGGTATCGTAGCTATAACCCACGGGAGTAGTCTGGGCCGATCCTGGTCGCTGCTGTTGCTGCTGTTGGGGTGTGGGTGCCTGCATGGCAAGCATATGCGTCTGGTACATACCGTCGTTGGTGGCACTGCCCACTGGCGTCAGCTCACGGCGTGCATAGTCCACCCCAGGGGCTGCCTGCACATAAACATGCTGCTCCTGCTGCTGCTGCTGTTGCTGCTGCACTTGTTCGGGTGTATGAGCTGCGGCTGCCGCATCCAAAGGAGCACCGTGCATGGTCTTTCCGGAGCTATTGGTGCACACAATGTACTCCACCTCGTCGGTGTAGGGATTGAGGAAGGCGTAGGCCTGCGTGCGCAGCCACACGTACTCCGAGTTCTTGGCCCGTGCCCTGTACAGCAGCGAGAACATCTGTCCCTTCTGCTTGAGCACCTGATCGAAGCTCTCCTTCATGTGGCTCTGGTCCTCCGGATGGAAGAAATCATAGCAAATTTTCCCCAGCAGCTCGGTGGGCGTATAGCCCAGGATGTTGAGCACCCGCTGGTCCACAAACGTGAACTTGCCATCAATGGCGTGGCGCGTGATGAACTCACTTTGATTGTTCGATCCGCTCATATCATTGGCAGCCGTCGAGGTGACCTGCAGCCTACCGATAGCCACCAGGCAGCAGTGCGAGGTCATATCATCGACGTCGCGCTCCATGTGCATGTTGGGGAACATGTCCGTCGGGGGCCAGTTCTTGATATATCCCGTGCAGTGCACCACAGCATAGTTGGTGCCATCGCGCGACGGTCCCAAAGAATTGCGTTGCTTCAAGCGATTCAGGTGCCCGGAGACCATGGATTCCGAGTTGACATTGCCCACACGCATCCGGCAGATAAAGCCACGCCTCGCGCCCATACTCAGTCGCATGCTGGACTGGTGGCCCTCCTTTTTCACGGTGCCAGACTTTAGGTCCAGAATACGGCCGGCATTCTGTGACTCCTGCGTGGACAGCTGCTCGCGGATCTTCTCGCGATCGTCGGGATGAATGTGCTCGTACAGGCTAGTGCCATACCAATCGCTCTGCGTGTAATTCAAAACCGGAGTCACCGAATCGGAGACGTAGATCACCCGACCCGAGTCGCAGGACACCACGAAGAGGAAGCCATCGGCCGCCTCCAGAATGAGATGCTTCAGCTCCTGGTCGGTGAGGAACGAGGGCTTGTAGGTGCCGTCGCTGCTGGTGTTGCCAGTGCCACGTAGGGCCTTCATGTGGGCCACCGCCATGCGCAGAATGGTCAGCTTATCCGGTTTCCTGGCCAAAGCACTGCAGGTGGGCACCATGTCCGACAGTTCGGTGATGTAGGCCGTCATCTTGTTGCGACGCCGCCGCTCGATTTCGCAGTGGTTCTCGCGGCTGGCGAACCGCTCCTTGTCCTGTATATTGGCCTCGTCCATGCTCAGAATGCGTAATTAGCCAGCGAGCTAAGCGGTTTCGACGTAATTTGGGTCGCCTGTCGCTCTGGAAAAGTGAGAAAAGAGGCAAGCAACCAAGGTGAGGTTCGTGGAATCGCGGGTGGTGGTGGAGGGGGGAACGGTGGTTGGTATTTTGTCTACGTTGTGCCTGTGTGTGTTTGTGTGTGTGTCTACTTGCAAACTGCCAGGAATTTGTGTTTTTAGCCCGCTTTTCACAGCTCCACTTACAATTGGTTCGAGTGCCTGGGTTTCCAGCACAACCAAGCTCCGTTATTTGGTTTTTTCGTGCGCGTTGTTTAGCGTTTTACCATAAAATCAGTACTTTTTTCTCCACTTTTTTTTGTTGTAAAATCTGTTTACTAGAGGTTGAAGCAAGTCGATACTACTCTTGTGTGTATATCGATACCTGGTTGTGGCAGGCTATCGAAATTTTACGCTGCTCACGGTGGAGGTCAAAAAGATAGGAATTTATTTAATTCATTTAATAAATTTAACATTTAATCTTTGATGAAATATTATAATAACATTTGTAGTAAAAATATAAATAATAATAGTAAAGTAATGGGTTACTAATTTGATGTAGAAGTAACTAAAGAGGTAATTGCAACATACATATGTATAGGAAGACAAGAATTTATTTAATTAATTTACTACATTTAAAATATAATCTTTAATGAAATACTATGGTCTTTTGTAAGAATATAAATAATAATAGTAAAATAAAAGTATTTTAATTTGCTGTAGAAGTAACTGATGAAGTCATTTTTGACCCTATAATATTTAAATATATGGAGCAACATCAAAGGCATTTTATTATATTTTTCATTTAAAAAAATTGTCCATGATGAAAATAAAATATTAAAAAATTGTAAGACAATAAATAAAATAAAATAATAAAAAAAAATACTTAGAAGAACTAATAGTATATATATTTTTTAAACAATTGTAATTCAAATGGACTTGTAAAAATATTAAAAACAAATACAAAACAAAACAAAAAGTCATCCTGAATTAATATTAATGCATTTTTTAAACGATTTCCTTCTTTAAGAAATGGGAGGGTATATACATTTTGGCTTTCCGAAGCTGGTTTTATTTCCTTTATTAATTTATTAAACATTTTCCATGTAATATGTGTTTTTCTCACTATGCTGAAATTTTCTAATTAATTTCTAGAGCTTTAAAACGACTCTTCCAATAGCATTTATAATAAAATAATTAATTACAAATGTATTCTTTAGATTGAATAAATCCTCGATATAATTTTATCCATTTGTCATATAAACAATAAGATATTGTAATAAAGTTAATAAAGTCACCCCTCTAGACCTCCCGCACAAATAAATAAAACAAAAGGCAATTCTCTGATATTGTTGTCAGTATTTAATGGTATTACAGCATTGCGTTGTCTTACATATATCAAATATAATTTCATAAATACATTTTTTATTTATTTAGTCATAACTAGGCGCAGTATCGTAGTGTTACGTACTAGGATTCATTAAAAAATTAAAAGTTAATTATTTATTAATAGTGGCAATAACATATCTCCATTTATTCCTATCCGGATTCATAGTTGTAACAAAAATAGTAAGCTTGCGCTCTCCACTTCGCACATATTTATTCTCGTTCTTTGTGTTCTTTGCGTATTACGTTTTTTTGTAGTGTTTTTTATTTTATTTTGTTTTGTTTAATACAATCTTAGGTAAAGGTTTTCCGCTGCTTCATCGTGTTTGTGTTCTGCTTGGTATTGTTTGTTTGTTAATTAATTATTGGCAATTTTCTAACTGCATGCTTGATTTACTCCACGTTTCACATATTTACTTCACATATTTCATTCAAGCTGTTGGTACAACATACAAGTCTTTTGTTCTATGTTTAAAGTAAGGTATATATTATATATTAAATCTGCATTAAAATACGTGCACTACTTAGGTGTAATTTAAAATGCGCGGCTCCACTTAAAATTGCTTAGGCGTGCTCAAAATACGTCATTGTGTGGTGTGATTTGTGGTGTCATTTATGGTGTTTTTTATGGTGTTTTTGTTTATGAACCGCGGTCTCTAGATTAAACTTCAGCATAATTCGTTGACTAGAAATTAACTTAAGTACTTAGGGCTAGCTAACATTAGTTTTTAACACGCTCTTGCAGTTTATATATTTTGGTTTTCGTGCACAAGTATTTCTCCATCGATCAATCTTTACTCTTCTTTCAACAATTTGTGCTGCAGATATTTGAGTTGTGTGTGTTTATATTTAGGAAAGTCTCAAGCGTTTCCCTGCTGGAAAGTAGTCGATAATTGCTTTTATTTCATCCTCTTTTTTTCAGTTGCTGCAAAGCCTAAACATAACTTTTCAAATCCTTTAACAATTTTATTATTTTGCATTTCAAAACATTTAGCACCAAAATGATTATATTAATCGCCAAATAAAATATGTTTCTCGTTAATTTTGCACATTGTTTAGAATTTAGACATATAGTAAATAGGAAAAATTAAGGAAAATTTGCAACAACTGTGTTATAAATCAATTAAAATCCAACTTCAAATACAATTAATTCCTAGACAATACTTTGGTTTTATACTTAGTACGAACGCGCTGTTCAGAGCTTGCAAAAAAATTGAATTGAAAAACGTAGAGAAGTCTCGATTGAACATAATACATAGTTTCGGCTCTCAGGCGCACTTACTTATAACATCACAAAAAAATTAAACATATATATTGGTAGATGGTAGCGACATAAATAGGGTGTGATAGGTTCGCTTCCTCTACCCCATATATACCTCTGTGTCTAGACTATCTTATCAATCTCTCGTTGATCGCCTGTCTCTCTCCAAAATAGTGTATTTGCGCTCGATTGCGTTCAAAATGCATTTGATTTTGAGTGAAGGATGCTTCTGCTGGTTAGGAAACACGGTGCCTCCTACGTTGTGTAGGTGCGAATAACATCCCGGATGACGGCCCGGCACAGCGGACACTGGCCGCCGCCAACGCCGCGCCACTGCTCGATGGCGCAGTCATAGCACATGCACATGTGTCCGCACATGTACAGGACCGAGTCGATGGGGTTCTCGTAGCAGATGGTGCACTCCGCACTGGAGTCTGTGCTCTGCTGGTCGCTCAGGCTGTCCTTCCACTTGTTGGCCGCATTATTCGTGCTGTTGGCAACGGGCTGCAAAAGGATGAAAATTAGTTTTTGATCAAAGATTCCATTTAAAAATAAAACTCACCTCAATGTACTGACTGCTGGTGGTGCTGATGAGAGTGCCGCTGGAGCAGGCTCCTGCCAGGATGCCGCTGGAACTAACCGTGGTCGTGCTGGGCCTGGCCGTCAGCTGGCCATTGATATCGTGCGAGCTGCTCGCCGGCGGCAGGTTGACCACCAGAACGGTGCCACCGCCATTGGGCTGAATCTGGAGAATGTCTCCGTTGGACGGCATGCTGATCATACGACTGCCATTGGCTCCGCCGGCCGAGGCCAGGGTGCTCGTGCTCTGGGCCACGCTCAACTGGGAGGGATGGTGGTGCAGCAGCTTGGCCGTGGCTCCGGCATTCAGACTGCTCATCGACTCGGTCATGGGCAGCATGCGGGAGCTCGAGCTGGAGCTGGCGGCGGCGGCGGTATTGCAGGCAGAGGAGGAGCTGCTGGCATTGACCTGCGGCTGTGACGGATACGCCACCATGTTGGGCAGTTGCTGGCGGAACATGCGTAGCGACTGCGTCGAACCGTAGACATCGAGGAAGGCCCACAGCTGAAGGGACTGGTCCACATGCATCACCACGACGGCGGGGCCGTTGTTCTTGCTGATGCTCACCTCGCCGTTGGGCGCCACAAAGAAGGCGATCTCATCGCCACGCTGAGGGGCAGCCGCAATGTCCTTGCTCACCACCCAATATTCCGGACGGTCCAGCAGGAAATCCGAGTCATTGGGCAGATCGTTGGGCTGCAGCATCGCCGGATTGCAGGAGGTCAGGCCCAAGGCCAAGGCACCCACGTACATCTGTTCCGTCTTCAAAACCTGGACAATCAGCTTCTCGCCAATGCGAATGGGGCGCGCGGTGAAGACGTAGCCTTGGCAGAAGTCGGACTCTGTGCGCGAGGCCACGAAGCGATCCTGCGATAGCCGCACATTCCTGCCTTTGGTGTTGTGGAAGGGCACAGGGATCAGTCTGCCGTTGGCATTGTACCGCAGCGGTGGCAGTCCATTGGCCAGATCGTGGGCTATGGCCGCCTGCTCCACGCTGCTCACGGAGCCGCCATTGCTGGCCAAGTGCAGCGACTGCAGCGAGGGCATCACATGGCGTTCCAAATCATGCTCGATGGCTCCGCCAGTGTGTCCGGGCAGGGATCGGCGCGACTGCTGGTGCGGATGATGCGCCATGAGGCCCGAAGAGGCAATGGCAGCCGGCTGGGCCAGCTGCTGCTGCTGCTGCTGGGCAGGCACAGGTGTCGCCGTCGGCTGCTGGTACATGTAAATGCGGGAGTCCAGGAACTCAATGCCCGTGCAGTTGCCATAGATATCAATCACCGTCCACAGCATGCCGCGCGTATCGATGCCGGACAGTATGACGCCCTTCTCCTCGCTGTTTATGCCGTAGATCACATCGCCGGCTCCATTGACATAGTAGTAGAGGATGTTGTCCTTCTCGCAGTACTGCTCGTGCAGGGCCTTGGCCCAGAAACCGGGCCTGTTGGTCAAATCCGGGCAGGCGTACTTGGGCAGCGATCCCTCCAGGGACGCAGGATCGTTGCTGGTGAAACCGAAGCGAATGCCGCCGTTCCAGTTGTTCGAAATCTCGGCAAACTTTACGCAGATCCGCTCGTTGATCCTCACAGGACGGGCGGAGAAGGTGATGGCCCGGCAGAAGCTCTCAAAGCGACGGGCCAGGGTTCCATCGCGCGACAACCGGATGTTGTCACCATGAACGGTGTGGAATTGCAGCGGGGGCAGGTTATTGGGTCCAGGACAGGATGAGGGCGAGCGGCGTACTGGAATGAGAAGAGGGAAAATTCAGTTAGTTGGGGGAAACGTATTATCCAAGGTAAGTTTTGAGTTTATTTTATATTTCGCCACATTTTGTAAACTTTTCTCCCCCATAAATCTCTTCAAAGTCACCTATTTCGCATTCAGCTAACTGGCAACCTTCCCACAATTCATTTATCTATTTTGTTTCATCTTCAGCTACATTGTTTTAAAACCTTTTTCCGATCTTTGTTTCGGAATGCCAGCAACTCACACACCGTATCGAGTTACGCATCTACGAAAAATATTTCTATTTGTTGCTTCAGGTAGCCGAAAAATTCAACAGTTTTTAGTATACACAGCAACCACCAGCCATGTGCTGGAGATCGAATTACCCAGGAGCTTTGAACTGATCTTGGCGAGGAGAGTCGAGTCGAGTCAATAACCCCCAACCCAAAGACCCAAATTTAGTCGGAGGGCACGTGACTGGATTGAAGATTATTAAACTAAGCCTTCGTCTGTGTAAATGCCTTCACAGAAACGATCAATAGAGAGGATTTCTGAAAAGGATTTGCCATGGTGATCTTCAGCTGCTCACATATTTTCTTGGAAAATTTCAAAAACACAAACGTGTCAAGTACAAGGAATATATTTCAGAGAAGAGAAAATATTGGTATAGGTTCGGGGAAGGTGTTTAAATATTATTTGAACAAGAAAGCCTGGTTATATCAAGACTTTATTTTCAGTAGTTATTGTTTACTTTTTATAGAATATAATTTGTATTTCTAAGAAAAAGATCTTTAAATAGTTTATGCTTCAAAATATTTATAATACAATGTCAGCTGCTTGTAAATTCCCCATTCTAAAGCCAGAAGCACTTCAATAACTTTGAGCAGGACTTGGGGAATCCTTAAAATATATTCCCGAAATTGGCATAATTATTGCACCTTGCCAATCCACATATCAGCAGCTGCTGCTGCTGCTGACAATTACCACAAAGAAAAAAGCCTATAACCAATCCATATGGCCCCATATAAATAATTATCCGAGGAGGAGTCGTCGTCTTGGGCTGGCGACAGGTTTTCCTTAGCCCAGACTGAGGGCATGGCCAACATCAGACAATTCTGGCGGCATGCCAACAGTTGGGCAGAGCAAAAAATATAAAGGTTTTACCCAGTTTATAAGAAAAAGAGACGAAGGACCTGCCGAGATGATTACCATGTTGATATGCGGCGCGTGGCACTCGAGATCAATGTGTTTGCTTTATGGAACAGCGGCGGCATGTGGCAGCTGTCCTTTTTCCTTGTCCCTTTTTGTTGATTCGACAAAAACGGCGCAAGAAGAAGGACGCATGGGAAGGTCAGCAGAAAGCAGCTGTACGGAGAGCTGGGAACAGGTAAAACAACCCCTAAACAGGACCAAGCGAATGTCCCTTCTGAGGGTAGTTTCCAACCGGGGATTTCGATCGCTTTCGGGGGTTGCTCGTCGGCAGCGGCAGCTGTTCAAATTTCAGGAAAAAAAAAAATAATACAAACTACAAGACAAGACACTGCTGAGGATACAAAAAATGCCCTGCAAGATTCTAGTCCCGAGTCTGTCTTCGGGGTTGAAATTTAATCCTAAGCCAGGGCCAATGACTTGCACACAAAAATCTGTACCGCCGTCTGGGCTCTCCCTCTTCCTTTACCCAAACGCGGCGTTGTCCTCAATCCTCAAGTGCTTCCGCAGTCGGAGCAGCAGAACAGGAAGTGGAAAGGGAGCACTACACCAGCTTCCGGTGGCTCCCAATCGGCGGCGGCGCTCAGCGAACAGGCTGGGGGCCAGCAAGAAGTCTGGTGGAACATCCATATTTATGAATTGACCGCAACGAGGAAGTAGGAAATCACGTACGTGCCGCGGATCGGGCCTATTAGCTGCAGGATGTTATTGTACTGGCCAGGCGACGCCTACTTTTTATCGGCCCAGACCAGACCAGACCAGACCAGACCAGACCAGACAGTCGTCAGTCAATGGATTGAATGGCTGTGGAATGATGGCTTGAATGAATGAAATACGCGCCTCGCTTTTTTCCTTGAAGTCGAAAGCCTGGAGTAGGAATTGGAATCGGAATTGCAATCGAAACGGTGCTTGGCCAAGACGCATTGATACTTTCAATTAGCCAGGGCAGCCATAATTAATTAACTGCCTCGCCGATTGTCTCCGCAAGATGGCTTTAATGATCTCCGTATAAAAATATATGAAAATAATGCTGGAAACACAATTGGGAACATAAAGAGGGGATGTGTGATCATATAAATTAACCATTGTAAAAGAGCCAACAAGCCAACATAATTGAGTAATCATTTAAAATGAAGGAAGTAGAAAATTTTTATAGTCATTTTCCTATATGAATAACCATATAAAATTACTAATTATTTGATTTCTCAACCAAACTAACTTCAAAACAAATCCAAAGCCTTTTTTCCCAGCCAATCAGTTCATCATTTCGACATAATTTGGCGATCTTCGAGATGAAAAGTTCAAACTTTCGGTGGCCGTGCGTTTGGTGTACCGAAAAGGTTCCCAAAAAAAAAACTCTGGCCAGAGCGCATCCACAACCATCCAACCATCCAGCCAACGATCTCTGTTTAGTTGCAGTTGCAGTTAAAGGCAAATTTTCGTTGTTTGGCGAAAAGGAAAAACCTGATTTACCGTTCGGCAGGCAGGGAGATCTTCGTCTTCGTTCGCAAAAACATTTCCCACGCTGAGCAAAAATCAAACTCAAAAACCAAACACAAACAGAAACAATTCCCACGACTCCAAATTTGTATATATAGGATAGAAGCGAGATATATATGTATATATATAGTAAATTTGCGCGGCTGCCGAACACCGAAAAACCTGTAACAAGCCGCGGTAATTGCGCGCAAAGAAGAGAGTCTTTCCAGCGGGTGGAAAATGTGAAAATCATGCAGGTGTCATAAAACAAAACCAAAAGGAAAACGACGATCTGCAGCAATCTGCAATCGCTGGGTGAAATCATTTTAACGATGAAGATCTCTATAAAACATTCAAAAGCCCATTGAGCCAAGACATCATTAAATCGAGATTGGCACTCGTGAGCTGAGTTGGCGATCATTAAAGACAGATTATGTGTTGATGTCTGAATGAAGACAAGTTACAAGGGGATTGCGGGGTGGCTTAGCTGGGATCTTGGTTGTAATAATAGTTCGGATCGGTTTGTTTTGGGGTTCTAACATTACAATTCAAGAGTTTAGATCGATTTAGTACTATTTTTATTGGTTAAAAAAGTCGTAAATAGGTTGCTCAATCTTGTTTGGAAGACCATTAAAACATATAAACTTAATTGCAGCAATGCAACTGAGATTTCAACATGAAAAACTTTCAAAATTCGAGGTTGAACTGGAAAGGGTTCAAAATAAACTTAATTTAAGGCTTAAATATACTCTGAGATTTACAAATTTATTTTATTTATTATTTACAAACACAGACTTATGGTTTGTATAATTTTTTCTTTAAAAGAAAGAGTCAAGTTACCAACTCCCACATCCCTCATAGTGCCACCCCCTCCTAGTGCCTCATTTACACTGTGATTCCAGGTCACAGGTCACGTGCTGCTCCCCACTCCTGAATCCCTAAACTGTTCCTAATATTACATGGCCCACGTGCATGAGTCAGGAGACGTGTGCGGACAATTAACACAACGACGACGACGACCACGACGCTGGCCGTTTAATTGCACCGGAAGTTCCCCCATAAAAAGCCGGGGGTTTACTCGGGGGGCAGAGGCGGCGGCTTGGCCAGTGGATCAATGGATCATTTACACAAATTGTATCAATTGGTCAAGCATTTGGCATAAATTATCGGCATTTTGCAGTGGGTGTGAGCGTGTAGCATTGGGTTGGACTTAGGCATTCGATTACCACTGCCACTTCCATGGGCTTGTCGATGAATGGATCTCGGATCTCGACCCACACTCCGTCGTCGTAACCTGTGTGTGTGTGTTTTTGTTGACATTTCAGTGAAATTAGTTGAGGAAACCACTGTGTGGGTCGTTCGTTAGTTAGTTTCCAAAGTGTGGGCAGAGTTGATAAGTCAGGCGTTGGTCGGTGGACCTGTAGAGATCTGAGCAAGTGTCTCTCCGGCTAAAAGACTTGTAAAACAATTCTCACAGCAATAAAAGCAATGTTAAATTCTCGGCCTAAAGATACTCAAATGAAGCTAATGAATGTTAATTAATCGCTCACAAACAAACAATTTGCGTGGGGCAGGAAAATATGAAAGTTTTTCATAAAAAATCATTTCTGAAAGGGCTTTTAGAGTTGTGATAAAATATCAAACAAAAATGTTTAATAAACAGCTAAAATTTCATGCTTTTTTGTACTTAAAAACCAAATTGGAAAGTTCCCATTAAGAGGGAATGCAAAAACCACTTCCGTTCTGCTTGACCGCTGGCCAGTGCAGCGGAAATCGCACTCGGATCCACTCATCGAGAGCTGCTGGAGCAAGACTCCAGCGGTATGGATTCCCCACCGGTTTCCCCCCTTCCTTTTCTAAGTAACTCTAGATGCAGCAGCAGCAGCAGCAGGGCAATACACAATGGAAATAGACTCGGCAAATATAATAAAAATAATTACAAAAGAGGAAAAAGGGGCCGACTGCCGACTGGCGACTGGCGGCGGTGACAACGATGAAACCAGAGGTCAGACTACGCCAAGTTGTTGTAACCAGTCGTTGTAGTATTGTATTTTGTTGTTGTTTTCATGTCTGAACAGCTTTTCTTCTACGCAAGTACATTGCACTTTTCATGCGATTAAGCGAAATCTGATACTGCCAGCAAAGTTGAGGAAGAAAATAAATCAAAGAAATCAGTGTAGTTTCTTTGGGGAAAATTTAGTTTAAAGAGGGTTTAGTAAAGTAATTTTAAAGAATGTTTTAACTGATTTTTAGCAACATAAAAGATGAAAATACTTTAGCCTTACTGAAGATCCTTAACTCACTTTAAAAAGTGATTTCTTTCCCTAAAATTTGATAAGCCAAAAGTGAGTAATTACTAAAAAAAACTATCAGAAAAATTCCCATAGTCAAAGTGTGATTTAAACGATAAGAAATGCTTAGCCATCATTAAAAACTGATTGGGAAAATCCATATAGACATAAATAAATCTAAGAAAAGTAGCTAGGAAAATTCCTTACCTCAAACAAAGACTTCCTTTATAAAGACCTGCACTTGCACTCTTCTTTAAATACTTCCAAACAACCCCCAAAAAATCCCCCAAATATATGCATGTTTCACCTTAAATATTGCTCACACCTTGTACACAAAGAAAAAGGGTTCAATGACTCCCATTGACTCTTCTCGCGGTTCGACATCAATTTTCAGTCTATCCACACATACAGAAATTAGTTGAAAACACCCCGAGGAATGGGGAGCAGGCTCCCTATAAATAATATAATTAGCCAACGACAGGGAGCTATATAGAAAAACAGATAGGGAGGCGGGGAGGATGGGTGGGTGGCCAAATCAAATTTACATGTTTATTTTTACAAGCGCACAAAACAACGGAGCGTGGAATGGGAGCACCTCTCTATCGATGCACATGATATATGTATATATATATATAATGGTTGGGCACCGAACCATGCAAGAGGCCCCAGCCAAGAAGAACCGAACTTGTTCAGCTCCGGAATAGACATAAAACCGATCTAAATATATACTCCGCCAGCCAAGCTATAAGGAAGCATATAGTAGGGAGCCCCATATGAACCATAAAAACAATCAAATACATTGTATAGCCGAAATGAGGAGGATATTTTGGAAGTTTGGTTAAGAAAAAGATGAAGAATAAAATGTAAATATTTATTTTATATTTCTATGTTTTAAATAAATTTCTGAAAGGTTTTTTTCCTTTAAAAATTGACTTCCTGAAGATTTAAATGGTAAATTCTTTATAAATAGCTTCCTTTTTGTTATATCAACCAGGAAATTATGAAATATTTCAAAACCATTCAAATTAATAATTAATAAGAAAGCTTTTCCTTATGTTTTTATAGTAATTTTTGCTGTTTAACTAAGCAGTCTGTACAAAGAGTCATATAAGATAAGACCGGCTTTCTTCCGCTGTGTTTTGTTGCGCTTTGTAGACTCGCTGTTTATCGAAGCGTTGCAATTACTGGAAAGGGCCAGTGGAGAGGTCCACATAAATATGTATATATATATTCCATTTATATATAGTTGATAGTTACTCCCATAGTACTTGCATTTCCTCGCACTTGACTGCGCACAAGGCACCCCTCGCTACCTCTTCCTGCCCAAAGACTCGACTCAAACTCTTTTGTGTAATTAAATCACTCGAGCGTTGAAGGGGTATATGTCTGAGTGGAGCTGAGTGGAATGGACTTCAAGAGTCGTCTTTTGATAGAAACACATCGTTAAAGCATGATTATTACATTGTAACACTGGCATTATAATGGCTGATGAGCATTTCAAGTGTTCGCTGGCTTCAAGAGATGCCACTGTATGCATTATAATCTTCGATGATGTCTAAACTATTTCCATTCAAATTTAGGGTTATAGCCAAACCATGCAAATGTCCCCAAGTTTAGCATATTAAATGCCCCGAACAGCTGCAAAACTGAGCCTAAAATCTAGTTCTAGTTCCAGCCAAATATTAATTACATTAAAGTTCTGTTTAAAAGCCGACGAAACCCCCCGAAAAAATATCTAACACAAAACCCGATTTGGCCAGCGATGGATAGATGGCCAAGCAGCTGGTGGTGGACACAGACGTAGATTAAAGACCCGTAGGTGTTCCAGCGGTGATTTATGCATGGCAACGACGCAGCAGAGCCCGTAGCATATAACCCGTCTAAAAGATCGGAAAAGAAACAGACACACGCCCTCAAACCAAGCGCACAAAATTGACCCAAGAGATGCCTTTCGATATCTTTGTATCTCGCCTTGCGTGAGTTAATTGCAGCAGCAGCTGCCTTCAGGCTCATAGCCCAGGTATGCTATATACTATTTCGTATATTATATTTACCTGTTGCTACCTGGTTTGCGCCTTTTGTCTTGCGCCAGTTGCAACACCATGCGGCGAACCGTTTTTATCTAGTTTATCTATTTTTGGTTGTTATCTCTCGGCCCAGACAAAATGTTAACAATTCTGTACTACATTTGGGCCTTGAGGGAAATTTACGGACCTTACAGTAGATCTTAGTTAAAAGTTTGGTGAATAAAAAGTTCAAAAAGTAAATAACTTTAATGTTTTCCCATCCGATTTTTATAACTTGATGAAAGCAATATTGTAATTTGTTAAATTAAAAGAAGTAAATAGATTTTTCTAGCAGATATCCACTGTGCCGGTTCATTAACTGATAAACAAAAGATGGTATAGGCACCTTTAAATAGGTCAAAATTAAGATAACTTTTATGAAAAAGCTTATAAAAAACCCAATACCAACTTAGATCTCTCTGTACATCCCCCCAAACACCGACTAGCACCTCTTATTTATAGCCAAAACCCCCCAATCAGTCCCAACCACACTGGCAAAGATAACTATTTTTGCACTGACTGTTATCACCTGGGCAAAATTATCAATTAGGAACGGCATTGCCCAGTATCAGGCTTATACAACAAATTATAAACGTATTTTAAAGTGTTTTGCCAAATGACCATAAGACGGATGTGTCACACAGATGACCTCATGTAGAGTGGGGGAAAAATATAGAAAAAGTATCCGAGGGGCACAGAGGAAATACATAAGATATGAAATGAGAGTTATCGCAACAGATGTGCATATATAGCGTACAGCTGTGGTCAAAATAATGGAACTAAAAACAATTTATTTGAGAAATTCTAGTTATTTATTTTATTTTTGCAAATAATGCTTTTAAAATACTACAAAAAATACGACAAATCCTGGAAAATACTTAAAATCCTGGAAAATACTTCAGTAAAAAAATATAACGTCCTGGAAAGACAGCAGTTTACTTGAAATATTGCCTTTGCCTAGTTTTATGTTCCTTCGGGGGTGTGTTTGTTTATTTATTATGTTTACAATTGTTATTTCCTTTTTGGCCAGCGCACAATCGAAGGTCATGAAATAGAGACAAAAACAAAAACAAATATCCAGTAGGTACCCAGCAAAATCAAAGGCTCAAATACAAGTTGGCAGCTCTTCGATTCCAAACACACGCACACACACACAAACACACACTAATTTCGAAAAGTAAACCGTGAGAAGCTAAGTAAAAGCCAAGAGCAGATAAACTTTTTAGCCAAAGCAAACGTGGCATGCCAACACTCTGCAACAACAAAAACCCACAACAACACCAAACAAACAACTACGAATTGTAATAGAAAAGCTAAAAATGCAGGTAAAAACAAGTAAGAAAGCTACAGTCGAGTGAGCTCGACTGTGAGATACCCGCTACCCATACATAAACCAGAAAAGCGTCGGGACGCCAGAAAAAACAGTTAATACAATTTTGAACATAACGGACAAATGCAAATGCAAGTGTAATATAATCACATGCATACAAAAATACATACACGTGTATCTATGTGTGTAAAAACGCGTTATTATTGCATTTAAGCGGCAAATAATTTTTACCATTTATTAAAATTGCTTCTCGAACATCTTATAAGATTCTTTTCCGAACACAACCAAGAACGGATAAGAATATTTAGTTGGTCTAATTGGTCAACCAAATGAGGCATGCTGCCAGCAGCCGTTTGTGGCCATACAAAATTATTTCTTTAATAACTTCGACAATTTTTATCTGATCGCAACCAAATTTTCAGGGATCACACAGACTATAATTCTTAATATACTTACAGACTCTAGCTTTAAAATTATACGCTTAATACGTTTTTTTATGATTTTCGGGGGCGGAAGTGGGCGTGGCAAAAATTTGAAATAAACTTGATCTGCGTGCAAGCATAAGAAATACTGTCGAAAAAAAATTAGAGCTCTATCTCTTATAGTCTCTGAGATCCAGTGTTTCATACGGACAGACGGACAGACAGACAGACAGACAGACAGACAGACAGACAGACGGACATGGCTAGATCGACTCGGCTGTTGATCCTGATCAAGAATATATATACTTTATAGGGTTGGAAATGCTTCCTTCTACCTGTTACATACATTTCCTGCCGGCACAAAGTTATAATACCCTTCTACCCTTTGGGTAGCGGGTATAAAAAGAAGCAAAAGCAGCTGATGCCACAAAGTAATTTCATTGATTACCGATAGGCAGCAACGCACGTTCAAACTCAAACGGATTGGATGGAAGCCGCCGCATAAAGCATAAAACGCAAACACATCCCAAGCTTAAAAAACTGAAACTTCAAAGCCACACCTCTTCCTCTAGCCCCCCATGGCCGCCTCCTACTCCTACTCCTCCTCCTGCTGCTTCTTGCTCATCGCCGCCTTGAGCCATGTTGATCGTTTCTCTCCTTATTTATTTTTTTTTTATATTTTGCGTTTTGTTTTTGCTTTTGTCTTTGCCCGATGGCGGCAACGGCGCTTCGCGTACAATTCCCAGTACTACAAAAATAACAACCACAGCAAATACTGAATGAGGCAGGAACAGTAACGGCTGGACGAATAGTACCTGGAAAATACCACTTTTGAAATATCCCAAGAAATTGTTGCAAATGAAATAACATAGAAATATACATAGCTGACGAAAATAAATAGGATTCTAATATTTACATTTTATCTGCCTTTGCATTTTGAACCCAGCTGTGGGCGAAAGACGGGACAAAACAAAAAAGGAGTAGAAGACGCTTAGGCTATGCGTCATTGGTTTTGCTTTGCTCCCCATTTCCAGGTTGAAAAGAGGCCCGAGAATGCAATTGAGCCAAGTTTAGGGAGAGAGTGAGAAGGCAGCTTTGCATCTCAGCTGCTTGAAACGAAAACAAAAACAAAAACAATGCCTGTGTTGAGATAATCGTTATGATAAACATAATCGCTCCTTGGGAAAATTGCTTTTGGTGGTATTTTCCTCATCTCCCCTCATCCCTACCGTTCCCCATTTCGATCCCAATCAATTTGTGGTTACTTTTGGCAGTGTGAGTTCTTCGTTTTGTTGTGTATTTGAAAAATGCAGTTTTCAAGAACTGACATTTCCGGCGAATTTCTTGGGTTCGAGGTTAAATTCAGTAGATGCCTTGAGCGAACTTTTCCCTCCATTAATTCAGCAAAAAAAGAAGTAATATTTCGTTGTGCGTGCTCTTTCCAAGCGTTTAATCATTAGCTTTTTGTTTTAAACAATCGCAAACTGTTCCGTTTCTGTCTTTTATCTCTACTTTTGCCATTTGTTTTTGTTATTTTATTTTAGTTACTGTTCTTGAGACGCAAAATGCTAATGTATGCATAAATGTTTGCGGCCGGCTGGCTATGGCTTGGGCTTATTTATCTTTGCCGCATTAATTAACTGAATGAACGAGTGAATGAATGAGCGATAGGTCGGACCACATGCTAATATTATGTGGGAATATCGCCGGAGATAAAAGAACAGCGCCCCCAGAGACCCAGATCGATGAATAATGTATTATATCCAAGTATTTTCGCACGCCGTAATTACATTTTGTTTTAGATGGATACAATGGGATATTATAAAGCTTCTAAAATTAGAATTTCTCATAGCTCAAGCCCCGCTTTTCTTATGAATTTCTTTCTATGAATAATTAATATTCTTTAGAAATGCTATTGTTATAAAATTCCCTTATTTTTTTCGTTTTGAAACCCCGAAATGTATAATTTTTAATTCCTTATCGCTGTACTAATGAAGATTACTAACCCAATCCGAAACGCTTCTTGATCTTCTTGAGCAGATGCATCTTCTTCTTGCTGGACATCTTATCCTTCGTGGACATGAGCAGCTCGTTGCTCTCCATCGCCAGGACATGGGCCGCCTGTTGGGCGGGCGTTTGTGCGGCATTGATGGGCGTCATGTTGGCATTGTGGATCTGAAGATTGCGAAGGTGCTGCTGCTGATGGTGCTGGCTCAAATGAGGGTTGAGGTGCTGCTGCTGCTGCTGGGCATGCATGTTGAGGTGCGGGTGGCTGCCCTGCATGTAGTTGGCTGGTATATCCGATAGACCCATTGCAATTTTAACTTTAATTTCCTTGGAAATCGAGCAAAACTAAACTAATCACACGCGCGAAATGCTATCAAAAATCCACAAGCTGCTTGCGTTTTTATTTGGCATTAAATTTTAGCGCTAGAGTTCTAGGAATCCAGTGTTTCTTTCGGTTAAAACATTTTGAATTTCGGGTTTTCCTGTTTGTTTGCGCGCGACGGGAACACAGACCGACGAAATACAACAACTCCGAGCGACCGTTCGCTTTGCTTCGTATTTTTTTGATTTTAAGAGAAAATTTCTGTTGCGCCGCCTTATATAGCTTCGCTGAGCTGACAGTGCAGGCACACTAGCTCTCTTACAGATAAGCGGGTAAATTGCTAAAAGATATTTTTTAGTTTTACCAATTTTTATTATTTGTTGATTTCAATTTTAATTACTTTTGAGTTTTAAATTAATAATTAAGAAAAATAAAATATTTTGAAACGTTTTACGAGTGGTACTGTATAATTTTATTATTTATTGATTTAAAATTCATTTACTTTTGAGTTTTAAATTAATAATTAATAAAAATAAAAAACTTTTAAGAGTGCTACGCTATTTGGCATACAAAAAATTAAATTTAATTTCTATATATCAAAAACTTTTGCATTAGTCTTTAAATATACAAAAATAAACCATAAAACATTTTAAATTAAATTTAAATTTTCTAACGATTTTAGTAATTTTCTAGCTAGAATCCTCTCTCCGAGTACATTTGACTTTTTCTGCCCAACACTGAAAGTGGTGCAAGAGAGAATGAGAGAAACTGAGCGAAAACGTTGCAGGGGCAACTTCGAAGAGAGGCAATTTGTTGTTGCTTCCTTTCCTCTCTGGCAGCTGTTTCTTATTTACTATGGTTTCGCTTTGGCCTGCCATTCGCGTGCATTTGTGTGTTTGAGCCTCCCTTATAGTTTCCCTGTTTCTGCCTGTTTTGTGCACCTTGATCAGCGATTCCTCCACTTATTCTCCTCCTGCTGTTGCTTCTCCTGTTGTTTTTGTTGCCGTTCTAGGCCTCTGCCTGCATTTTGCTTTTTTTTGGCTCTGATCTCAGCTAACTGTTGTTGTTGTTGTGTTTCCCTGCGAGAGTGTGTGTGTAAGTGTGTGTAGTTCAAGCCAGGTTCAAAGCAATTCTTTCGCCTTTTTTTTTTTTTTTTGGGGAAAAGGTTACAAAGTTTGCGGCTCATATAACTGGAGAAAACTATTTAAATTGCTTTAATTTCTTTGATCGTGAACTTTAATACTGGGCAAAAATGCGAGTTGAGGAATACATAGAGAATAAAGAAGAAGAGGTGTGTGTGGGAAATTAAGATAACAGTTTCTTGGAGAAGATATTATACCTGATTTTAGTTTTATTTTTATTTTAGCAACTCTCAAATTTACCTAAGCAAAAGGATAATAAATAAATATTTTACACCTTTAATCTTTAATTTCTTTTATGATAAAAATACACAAAAACTCAATCAATTTCCAGATTCCCCTAAAGTCCCTTAAAGCCATTAACGATCCAAGGAGCTGCAGCAGCGTTGTCTATGATGGGGGACACATGCCATTTGTGGTCTCATTTGTTAAGCTCTGGGCTTTTGCGGTCATCAACAACTGCCGTCTGGCGTCATGATCATCCTTTATCCTTTATGCAGGATGATAATTGCTGCGAGTGCCCCAGCCTCAGCGTCCTGCAGACGGCGGCAGATGCAACTCTCAAGATCGGAAGGGATCAGCGATCGGGCGAGACCGAGACGGAGACGAGCATTTAAATTTTGATATTAAAGTGGAAATGCATATTCAGCATCCTGGCAGCAGGCGTGCGTCCTGGAAATACATCTGCTGCTCCTGTTACCCGAGTTCCCTTTCTTTCCCTTCTCGCTCCCCCCGCCCTCACAGTTTTGCGAATGCGAAAATGCAAAAAGGTCGCCGCTGTTTTTGCCCAGGAACAGGAACAGGAACCGGAGCTGGCAAACACTGAGCAGCGAAACTACCCCAAAAAAAAAACTGTCAAGGAATACAGTGAATATTGGTTAAAGAAAACAATTAAATTTATATTTTTATAGCTACCAGATACATTATTCTGTTGTTTATAAAATATAATTGTATCTTTTATACAAATTTCAGATATTTTTTCAATAGAAGTTTTTTTTAATTTGTCTCAAACGTATCATAAAATTATCAAAAAACTTTTTTATAAACCATTTAAAGTTAAACAAATTGCAATAAGGTTTTTATCAAAAATATCTTAAATTTTTGGTCTTTTAAATATTTGTTTTTGAGGTTAAATCACTAAACTATATCATATATCTCTTTGACGATATTCACTGTACGAAAGGTGTCCCATCTGCGGTTGATGTTGGTCCTAAAAAGGTCCTGCAGAAAGGGTTTGCTATCCCCTAGTTTCCCCTTGGCCGCCGATCTTGAATTGTTTGTTTGTTTGCCAATTCCAGGTGTAAATTCATAGCAAAGGAGACAGATACAGAAAGGGATTTTTTTTTTTTTCATTTTGGAGGAGGCAGCAGGGGAAGCCAGCCAACCACGTGCCAGGTTAAAAAACAAAAAAAAAAAAGGAGACGTGCGCCAGTTGCCTTGGCTGATAAGGTTGCTCTACTTCTTCGGATCAGTTCGAAACTCCATTTACGATTATTTATTTTTATTTATATTCATATTTGCCCAGAAGACAGCTGCTGCCATTTGCATTTGTCGCCTCGATGGGGGAGAAGATACTCTTTTTGTTTGTTTGCTCCCTTTAGAGTTTTATTTTGTTTTTTAATGGTTAAATTTAGAATTTGGCACATGTGCCCCCCCAAGATCCAATGCTAAAATGTGCAATTTTATTTCCCTGCGTTTCGGTCTCCCACGAACATCTGGCTTAAGAATACACACACATTATATATTTCGCCTTCGTCTTCGGGGATCTTCGGGGTTTCTGCTGAGACCCGCATTTACGTACAGTACACAGTTCCCAATTGTTGTGTTTCGACCATTGTCCCAAAGATGTCACAGCGATTTACCTTTCAGACAGTTCCTTAACCCAAAGATCCCTGCTGCTATACGAAATCGTCCTCTATGGAGAATTGACCTAGGCAGGCGTTTAATGAAAATGCCAAACGATCATTTTGCACGGCAAGTGAATAGAGAGTTAAGTTAAGGAAGAAAATTTTCATTTAAAGGGTTTAAATTTTTGGGTGTTTTTAAGTCTCTGGTGAATTTAAGGAATAGCATTTTGTGGTATTGAAATCTCTGGAAAACAAATCTTTCAAAATTGATTATGCATTTCTCAGGAAACTGTAATTATTTGAAGTCTTCGATTTTTTAAAGCAGAAAAAACAAAACTTTAGAAATTGATTATGCAGTTTTCTGAAAACTATGATTATTTGAAGTGTTCGATTTTTTTTGGGGCAGATAAGAAAGAGCTTTCCAAATTTATAATGCATTTTTCTGGAAATTATGATTATTTGAATGAATTTTTGAGGACAGATATTTTGGAATATTAGCCAGAATTTTAATTCCAGAAATTCACTTATTTGTTCGATTTAGAATACATTTCTTTTTCCATTATTTCCATTAAAGAATGAATACTGTAGGCTTCGCATATCAGCTAAAGGAATTTCTAATTTATCTTTATGAAAATGGTGATCAATAACAAACCTCACACAAAATAAAATCAAAGTACAGCGAGTCTTAGGGCATTTCTGATTTCCCAAAATTCCACCTTATTAGTGATAAGAAATCACACCCCGTTTATATGGCCTAATAAAATTTTTATAAGATAAAAAGAACGATTTACACAAATTGTGGCTTTGATTGAATTTCCATACACATAAATTTCCTTATCGCATAACACCTTCTTCATGATTTAGCTGTAAGCAAATGTCTAGAAGCTACCTTCACCTTGGGACAACTTCAAGTCCCATAAACCCATGTCTACACATAGATAAAACGTAAATAAATATAAATTTGCAGCTATAATTAAATTGAAATGAAATAAATCGACTGCCAAAGTGGGCCAAAGATAACTATAACAAAATAGATAGGAAAGTCAAGAATATTATATGAAGCGGCAAGTAAATAACCAAGGAATTGGCAGCTGTCGGAAGAAAGACAGCTGAGAATGCCATGGCTCTCCACATCGATCGCCGATAGCCGACCAATATACACATAATTAAGTAAAAACTGTAGCAAATGCCAATGTTTAATTAGAAAACGACATATGCAAACGGGGAGTAACTCGAAGGGAAGACAAAATAAAAAGGGAAAGGACTCAGGCAGGGAAAAAGGAGCTCTCAGCTCAACAAGGAGCAGTTGTGGAGTTTCGAATTTATATATATATAAATAAAACCCGAACTAATCCAGCATGGACACAAAGGAGAACCCAAAGAAAAGAGAACCCAAAATCGAATTGCGCAAGCACTTGAGAAACTGAGAAACCGAGAATTGAAGGCGATGGCGTAGCCATTTGTATGTATTGCCTGTCTCAAGGGATCGAAGGATATGCAGGGTAGAAGCTAAAGGAATCGATTCAAGCATATTGAGACAGAAGCTAAAATATTCTTTTATAAGAAAATAATTTAATAAAAATAAATTGTAATACATTTCCGCAAAATTAAGGATCATGTTAAACCCAGAGTCTAGACAGAGTCTTCCCAAGAACTCTGACTAATTCTATAAGCATGTTTTATACTCTAACTCCTCCACTTTTTCGGGATACCTGCGACAGCAGTTGGTTTCTCTGCAGCGCCGAGATCAAGATCTAACAAAAAGGAAAACTCGCTTGGGACTCGGGGATGCATTTTGGCAACTTCAACTTCCACATCCTCTCATCCTTGTCCATACATATATTCACTTCCCATTTCCGCATCCTCGTCGTGTGCGTACGCTAATCAAATATCAATATCGACGATGAGGAATAACCGCCAAATGCAACACATGCGCTAAGGGAAGCTGCGATCCGTTAGATATTGAGAATCCTTGGTCCTGCTGGCCAAATGTTTGCCTTTTTCGAGGGGGTTTCGGCTTTCACGGTTTTCACATTGCAGTTTTTTCCCGCCTGTAAAATGGAAAAGCGGAAAACTCCCCCGTCTGAATAACCAGATACGGCCAGGACATTTGGCAAGTCATAGAGAGCGGCCGAGCGAGCGAGCGAAGGTCCTGGCGGGTTTTCGGCCCACAGCATGTGTCTTTGTCTCAGGGTCAGGAGGAAGGTTACGGTTCGGCCATCTCCTTACCTGACCCGACCGAGCTCCTATTGGGGTTTTCTTATCCTCTTCTGCGCCTTTATGCCTCCTTCGTCCCTTTGCTGCGCCCGTTTTGTGAGAAATCATTGCCATAAACTCTATAATTTATTGTCTACAGCTGCAGGAATCGAGGCTGATTTCTTCGATTTGATCGAGACCCTCAGAGACTCAGATGATGATGATGATGATGTGGCAAGCAGGTAAATCCCCCCCGTTCAGTGCACCTGTAAAGGTGAGTTGAAGTTCGCGCCTGCACAAGAATAGAAGTTGCCTAACTGGACTGAGTTTATGGGTAAAGGATCTGTACTCTTCCCTTTTTAAAGATTTTATTTATAAATCTGATTCTTGACTTGTTGGGCATCTAAGCAGCTTAAAGGTTTGATGTCCTTATATGTTGCAGCGGAACCCAGATTAATTGTGAAATTATTACTTTAAGGATGTAACTTTTATATAAGAAATGCATTTAAGCGTGAGAAAATCGGTGGTATCCTTCCCAAAATTAATATTTACTATTTGTGTAGAAAAAGAGTCCTTTGAATGACGTCTTGATATAAGGTATGGGAAAGTAAAGATATTATAAACCTCCAATTACAGAAGAATCCACTTTTATTTGTGTACTAAAGATATTATTGATTTTATTTTATATTATTTATGTATATATCTTATTTGTTTAGTTATTTCACCTTTATTAAAATCAATTAAAATAATATTTATAAAATAATATTGTACCGATTAAATTAAATTTCAGTTCAGAAAGCAAATACTTTAAGTAATGCCTGCTAATATCTCATATCTGATGTCATTAAAGATAGTTTTAGCCATGAATAAGAGTTAGAAAATAAATAAACGCATTGAAATTAATATTTTTAATCGTAAACTTATAATATAATTGATTAGGGTAAGAATATGCATGACTTTTATGATCGAAAAAGCAAAGTAAAGCAAATAAAATTGTAAATTCAGTTCAATTTAAAATTTTTGTATATATTACTTTTCAGCTATATTAATAAATATACAAATAATTGCAATAGTTTAAATTTTCTGTTATAGTCATATTAAAATTATAATATAATAAAATATTTTTAAATGTAAGGTAAACACAAGAAAAGGTAAACAAAAACAAATGTAAATATTAACACCTGTATAACACCTATCGGCAAAAGTGCGGAAATGAAGCTACATAGTGTCATCGCTAGGGAAACAGCTGTTCCTCAACCATATGTATGCGTGAGTGTGTTTGTGCGTTTGATGGGAAGGTCACAAACCCTATTGGAATGCCCACAATTTTCATTTAAAAGAACAACAACAAGCTTGGCTTGCAGCTTTCATTCAAACGATTTGTAATTGATTAAAAAATTATTATTCCTAGCCCTACCCTTCAACCATTATCACAGGAGCTCACTCCGGCTTATTATGATATTCAAGCGAAAATAAAGCCTGTGCTACTTACCTATTTTACTAGCCGACTGACCCATTGCTTATTTGTAATCACAAGTTTGCGTATTTCCCCAAAGGCACAAGAAGAATCATCAACAACAAGGACACACATTCACAACTTCTTTGGCATTGGATTTTCTCCTCCTTTTCTCTCTTCACGTGGCCGCAGCTTACGGAAACTCTCGATGTCTCGCGTCCTGTCCCCGTAACCGATCATATGCTCTGGCGGGCGAACTTACTCCCGGAATCATGTGGGCGTTAATTGCGATGCATTTTTTTAAAGCTTTATTTTAATTGTTGTTTTTTTTTGTTTGAAGCTGGAGAGGCTGCCGGTTAGCAAGGCTTTTTTAGTTCGATTTTTGCACTACCGCGTTTTGTGGTAATGTGCTAACGCGTTAGGGCCTCAGTCGGCGTGAGTAGATATCGGCGAAGAAACGGCTTTTTAATTGTATTTTTATTATTGACAGCTCTATCACAATTGGTAACTTTTTTTAAGTTCTTAAAACTTTGACAATTGATTTAAAGTTTTCTCAATAATTAATCATTCTGTAAATTCTGTCACAAATCACGGAATATGAATAAACTGTGACTTTTATACGATTGTTTCCTTCAAGTCCGACTCACGCGATATATACGGTTCTTGTGGTATTTTCCTCGACGGCTTTGTAGTATTTTCCATTCGCCTGCCGGTGGCAACACTCCACGCAACCTCTGCCAAAAGAAAACTACGCGAAAAATATGCCATAAATCGTGTGATTCGAGCGTGTTTAATTAGCTTAACCGGGGACGTAAAGTGCTCAGCAGCAGCAGGGGGTCGAGCACCGCCCCACCAGCCATCGATTCGCGCAGTGCCAGGCATCCGAGCAGAGCGGCCAAAAGATGGCGGATCCGCTGAGTCTGCTGCGGCAGTACAACATAAACAAAAAGGAGATCGTGGAGCGGGACAGTCAGATCATCTTTGGCGAATTCTCCTGGCCGAAGAGTGTCAAAACCAACTATCTCAAATATGGGTGAGTAGCGCCTCCTCCGCTTTGCATTCCCCCAGCAGTGAAAGCCTTTTTAACATAAAACCTAAACCCGTAGCTCCGGAAAGAAGGGCGCTCCACGTGAGTACTACACGCTGGAGTGCCTGCTGTACCTGCTCAAGAATGTGATGCTCCAGCACTCGGTGTATGTCCGGCAGTGCGCTGCCGAGGATATACCCGCCGTGAATCGTCCGGATCGAAAGGAGCTGCTGGCGTACCTCAATGGCGAGACACCGACCTGTGCCAGCATTGACAAGAGCGCCCCGCTCGAGATTCCCACGCAGGTGAAGCGAGCCGCCGAGGGTGAAATCTCAAGCGGTGAGGTGGCCGCCAAGAAGGCACGGTTTGAGGAGACGCAAGTGCAGAAGGTGCGCGAACAACTGGCGGCCCGGTGGGATGTCAACCAAAAGGAGACGGCCGTCAATATGGACAACATCAAGTCGCTGTCCGAGACGATGTCCGTGGAGAAAATTGCGGCCATCAAGGCGAAACGTTTGGCCAACAAGCGAACGACGATCAAGCGAACCGACAATGATGAGACCATGGGCACCGATATGCGTGCCATTCTCGACTACGACGTGGACTCCACAAAGGATATCATTAGCCGCGAGCGACAGTGGCGCACGCGCACCTCCATACTTCAAAGCACTGGCAAGATCTTTGCCAAGAACATCTTCGCCATGCTGCAGGGCATCAAGGCCCGCGAGGAGGGACGCAATCGGCCGCAGGCGCCCAATCCCATCAAGATGCCGGAACCGGCGAGGATTGCCAAGCCGCAGCCACAGCTGTCGCAGTACAATCGTTACGATCAGGAGCGCTTCAATCGACAGAAGGAGGAGACCGAGGGCTTCAAGATCGATACGCTCGGTACGTACCACGGCATGTCGCTCAAGTCTGTGACGGATGGCTCGCTGGCGCAGCGCAAGTCGCAGGCCAATGTGCCGGGGGCACCGGGACCCGGAATGCCACCAGGAGCAGCAGCAGCGGCAGCAGCAGCCGCCGCTGTTCCCGGGCGGCCCAAGGAGCTAATACCAACGGCGCAGGCCCGGCAATTGCCGGCAAATGGACCCACGAAGCGACCTTCACGGACGCCCATCATCATTATACCGTCTGCCAACACAAGCCTCATCACCATGCTCAACGTGAAGGATATACTGCAGGAGCTGCGCTTTCTGTCCACCGCTGAGAAGAAGCTGCAGGGCTGCCAACGCGACAGCGAAGTGCTGTTGCAGGTGAGTAAAGAGAGGCAATCATTTATTTGGGGTTCTACTTTCTAATTTATTATTTTACATTCTAAAAACTTTTACTGTTCATTTTCCTTTGGCACAGCGTAAACGCAACAATCAGACTGTTTCTTATCGGGTGATAGACAATCCCATCAAGCTGTCGCAACAGGACTGGCAACGTGTTGTGGCCGTGTTCGTTATGGGACCACAGTGGCAGTTTAAGGGCTGGCCCTGGGATGGCAATCCCGTTGAGATATTCTCAAAGAGTGAGTGGAATTTATTCCTTTTTTTAGCAAGTTAATAATTTTTGTATTTTCTCTGGCAGTTTGCGCCTTTCATTTGTGCTTCAGCGAGCTGAAATTGGACTCCAATGTGGAGCGCTGGTCGGTGACATTGCTGCGTCTCTCTCAAAACAAACGGCATCTGGATCGAGCTGTGCTGAGCAAATTCTGGGAAACGTTGGACAAGTAAGTGATTCTAATTTATATTATGATATTCTTTAATTTAATCCCTTTTTTTTCTGCATTCTTTTCAGATACATGGCAAAGTACAAGCCCGACTTGCGGTTCTAAAAATCCCTTTTAAACCTTTGGCTGAAGATTTCTTGCAATCAATTCTGCACAGTTCACACATAAACTATATTTTTAACGATCCGCAAATTTGTAATAAATGACACACTCAATTATTTTGTATATTTAGCTTGTGAAAGTGAAATCTGGTCGACAATCTGTGTCTTCTGGTCTTTCCAAGGTGTTCAACTCCCAATTAAATCCGCTCTCCAGGGCGCTAACTCGCTCGACCGCTGGCAATTGTAAGATTAAGCTTAAAAGTTTGTTGTTCGACAATTGTACAATGTAAACTATAAAAAACAAAAAACCAACAAACGGAATCAAGTAATTTGTATTTTTAGTGATAATAAAAAGTTACAAGACCCAAAAAACAAAGGCAATCAAGTCAAGATTCCATTATCTTTATTTTTATATCAAAATATGCAAGATTATGTGTGTGAGTGCTACAATCGTCAAGTTATCGCTTGGTTGGGTGGTCAGTAACTCTACTTTCTACTTTAGATTAGCGGACTAAATACAAAAAATACTATTTTCTCGCCCGGCGAGAGGCTGGCTCCTTCTGCTTGGAGGGAGGATCCTTAGCAGACCTTGCGGTCGCTGTACTGTTTCATGGTGGCTTTTATGGTATTTTGAAGGAGCATGGCCACCGTCATGGGCCCCACACCGCCGGGAACCGGAGTTATATAGCCGGCAACCTGGCGAACTTCTGCAAGCAGATAAAAAAAAAGTGAAAAAGTGGATTATAGGCTGGGTATTCCTTCTCACCATCAAAGTCCACATCGCCGACAAGCTTAAATTTTCCCGTCTTCTCGTCCTTTATGCGATTAATGCCCACATCGATCACACAGGCACCGGGCTTGATCATGTCCTTGGTGATCAGTCCCGCCTTGCCAACGGCCACCACAATAATGTCCGCATTGCGACAGTAGCGGGCCAGCTCCTTGGGCGGCGTATAACGATGGCAGACGGTCACCGTGGCATCCATTGCCTTCGTGGCATATTTCCCGTCCGAGCTGAGCAGAATGGCCATCGGCAGGCTGACGTTCTTGGAGCGACCCACCACGACGGCGTTCCGTCCCAGAGTCTCGATGTTATAGTGCTCCAGCAGCGTTTTAACGCCCAGCGGCGTGGCCGGTACAATGGCGTCCATGTCGAGAGCCAAGCGTCCCATATTCTGCTCATTGAAGCCATCCACATCCTTGTCCACGTGCACGGCATTGCAGATGGTGCGCTCGTCAATGTGTTCCGGCACAGGCAGTTGCACAAGAACTCCCGTCACCTTTGGATCGTTGTTCAGCTGAGCAATCACCGCGAGCAGTTCCTCCTGCGTTGTGGAGGCGGGCAGCGTTTTGGTCTCACACGACATGCCCACCTCTTGGCAGCCGATCATCTTGTTGGCCACATACCTCTGGCTGGCCGTATCCTCGCCCACGATCACAGCAGTTAGATGGGGCACCGGGCAGCCTTTGGCCACGAGTTCCTTCAGCTCCTGGTTTAGCTTTTTGCGGATATCCTCGGCAATGCCCTTGCCATCGATGATTTGAGCCATGTTGCTGGAAGAGGGGGGAGAAGAGGGAATATTATTTAACAATTTTATCAGTTTTATTTTGTAAAACTTAATTTTATTAGTAAAAAAAGATCATAAAAGCCCAAGAATGTCACCAAAGAGATAAGGCCCCTGGGTACATCCCCCGTCCTGGCAATCTGCACACTGCGGTTGCGCTGCAGTAATTCCCCGGATCACATCACCTCCTCCAACGCACACACACACCCAGGTCTCTGTGCGAGTATCGGGTGATTCACACTGCCTTGTTTATTGCAAAATTGTTGCGAGGGGAATCACACTTCTCTGAATGTACTTTTTATGCCCATATCTATATATTCCTTATATTCTGAGCTATCTGGGCAGGGAAAAAGCTTTTTTATAATGACCTCACTTTGGTGTAATTATAGTTCATCATATAAACATCACAGAATAAATCAAAATTTACTAACTAAATTGTAATAAAATATATATTTTATGTAGTTTTCAATTACAAATATTTATTTATGAGCTTTTGGTTGAAAAATGTGTGTATTTTCGTTCAGTTTAAAGTGAAAATGCGTTGTAAAAATAAATTATAAACATAAACAATATGAAAGTGTCTGAAAAGTTTAATTTTTCCTTCAATTTTATACTTTTAAATATTGTTTTTAACCTGAAAAACCTTTAATTTTAATTCCCAGAAGTCTAAGAATACCATCCAAGTCAAAGTCGAAATAGTTCCAAGTAAAAACCCTTATCAAAAAGTCGCTTTTCTTTCTTCGTTTACTGATAAGTTGTTATAAACTAAAAGGTGTATTTTATTGATCAACATTTTCAATACATAATTAAAGCACTCGCTCGCTGAGGAGTGCGTTGTAAAAAAAGGCTTCCAGTGGTTGTTTGTATTGGAGGGAAATCTCTTCTGGGGGCTTTTACGAAGCCCGAACCATCAGCAGGGCGTGGGCCTTGGGATCGATTGTCTGCAGGATGCGTGTGAATTCGCCAAACTCCACGCTGGCGCCATTGTCCAGGATGTGATCGAGAAAGGCCTCAGCATTTAGCCACATGAAGGCCATCAGCTTGAGGTCCCGAGCCAATTGCTTCCACTTGGGCAGCTGTGGCTCCGGTCCATGTCCCAGGGGTTCGTTAAGCAGAGAGCTAAGCTGGTCATAAATGGATTTGTTCTGCAGGAGCAGCTGCAGTTTGTTTGCCGGCGGCGTCTCCATTTCGTTGTCGGTGCTCCGATTTCTACGATTATGACTACTCAGGTCCAGCTCCATGGAATCCTCCTCCTCGTCCTCAGTTTTGATCTCCATGCTCTCCGATTTAATCTCCAGCTGGCCAGCCTCGCTGCTCTCGTCCGAGGACGAGTCAATCTCCTCCTTCACCTTGCGCGGTATCCAGGTCATGGCCATCTGAACCTTTTCCGGATACACCTTCTCCAGCAGCTGGACCACCCGCTCGTTGGCCCTGAGCCTGGCCAACTCCAGGGGCGTATAGCCGGCGGCATTTCGCGCCTGCAGTATGTCCGTGAGGTTCTGATTCTGGGCGTCCAGGATGAGGACCAGCAACTCGATACTCTGCTCCAGCACGGCCATGTGCAGGGCATTGTTGCCGTCCGTCGTATTGGCCACACTGATGGAGCTCCTGTCGTGGCTGATCAGCTTCTTGGCCACATCGTACTTGTTCTGCCGAATGGCCATGTGCAGGGGCGTCAGCCCGTCGTCGTTCTTTAGCGAGAGATCCAACATTACGGGTGGCATGCCATTCAAGAAGCTTTCCACGCAATTGATGCGCTCCTCCTTAACGGCTAAATGCAGCGGCGTATTGCCGGCGTGATTCTGTTGATTGGGGCTGCAGCCCAGACCCATCAAGGGTCGGATGTAGTGCGCACGATCCTGCTGACAGGCCACATGCAGGGCACTGTCCCCATCGGCGTTCAAGGCACTGTTGGCCAGCTCCCTCAGCTGGAAGTAGTTCAACACTTGAATCGTCTTGATGGCCAGCTTCAGGTTGTCCTTCTTGTGGCTTATCACTTCGTGGAGCAGCGTGTCATTGTTGTCGTTCTTGAGGGCGTGATCTGTAAACAGATCCTCCACGCGTCGCTTCGACTCCTCCGTCGGCTGGCGGCGATCCTGATCGAAGATCTTAAAAATCTCGTTCAGATAGTCCCTCGTTAAATTCCTGCCAATCGCCTCCGCTCGCCCGTGGCCGTCCGCCTGCAACTCGCCCATGTCCATGGACACATGGCAGATCTTTAACAGCTCGTCGGAATTGGTGTCGATGAGCTTGCGGAAGGACTCACTGTTGACCAGATCGCATTTATCCAAGCCCATCAGGTGCAGGTCGCGTCCAAACTCCTGGCTAATGGTCTGCATGTGAAGCGAAAAGTCATTCGGCTGGCCACCAGCCGCTGGCGCTGCTGCCATGGCCAGGGTCTTGGGCAGGTCCAGGGAATTGTTGGAGCTGGAATTGCCAGAGCTGCTGGTGGTGGCCGTGGAGCAGGTGCGACGTCGTTTCCGCGAAACAATCGCATCGCGCGGCTTGTAGCGGAAGGGCAGCGCCGGATAGGAGCGCTCGTCGTCGGAGGGACGTATCAGCTCTATGGACACATTCACCTCGCGATCCACGTCCTTGTCTTTGTACGGCGGCGTCTGGCACACAATCGCATACTGATGGTGCACATCCGATTCACGGAACTTGGCGAACGCCTCCCACACGGTCTCGCCATCCTCGTCCTCCTCGAAGAAGCGCACCTTGACGTTCTTCTTGCTAACCTTCTCCACCAGCAGAATCAGCTCGTCGTTGCCCATGACGCCGCCGGTGGGCTTGCTAAGCCGGACGATGCGCAGTTCACCGGTTTGTGCGGATTTGCGGTTGTTGATGGGATTGCTGAATACTGGCGGGGCCAGTTGCACCCACGAGCCATCCTCGACTCGAAAGGCCTCGAAACAAAGGCGAACCTAATGTAAAAAAGCAAGAAAAGCAGTTGAGTTAATTGAACTTTTGGGAAGGTGGCTCCTAACCCACCTGGTTCAGATTCATGTCCTTCGTTTCGCGCTCCGTCTCCTGATGCAGCTCCTGCAGCTGCCTGGTGGACAGCTCTTGGCGTTTCATCTGAAAGACGAGGCGATCCTGCTTCTTTTTAAACAACTCGTCAAAGATGTACTTCTTGGCGGTGTGAATGATGCCCATGTTGATGAACTGCGCCACATAGCCGCGATCCTTGGACACGTGCAGATCGTGCGGATCGCACACATCCCTCTCATCCTTGCGCACGACCAACTGATGCGAATGCGGACTGTCCAGGTTTGTTTGGAACAAACTGCACCGGATGACGGCTGGGCCATCGTAGTTGCAGAGTGTGACTTCGGGGAAGGTTTTTGGGGTCCTCTTCGAGTTGGCGCCGTTCAGGGAGCCATGTGTGCCGTGCATTTCGCTCTTGTAGCGAAAACGAAACTTCTCCACCGGCTGCTCCACAATTCGCAGCTGCGGCACGTGTTTCGATTCGCTGGTGTCGCCGGGCACTCCATTCGGCTGATAGCCGCCAAATTGCTGCTGTGCCGCGGCGGCGGGTGCTTCTCTGGCGGGTGGCACGTAGTAGGGATGGTCGTACATGTTGCCGAAACTTGTGGCGGTGGTGCCGATGGCAGCAGGATTTAACAAAGAGTTGGCATCCAACAAGAGGCCGCCGCTGCCGCCGCCATTCAACAGCTGATGGTATGGTGAGTTTTGCGGCTGCTGAGGGGAGTTTCCAGCCGTTGGTAAATTAAGATTTGCGAAATCCGATTGTAGCGCCATTGTGGCGGGGGAGTGAGCCGGCGACAAGGATTGGGTTGTGGATGTGGGCGAATTGCCGCTGCTATAGCCGCTTGTGCTGCTGGCATCGTTCAGGAACAGCACGTTCTTGCCCTTGTCCAGGTCGTAGTACTGGTTCATCTTGCTGCCCTTTGATTAATTCCCTTGAATTGCGTCGTAAAAACTCGACCGCCGCGTCCGGAGAGCGCGGAGCTAATGATTGAAACGAGCGGCGCGATCTCGATGAGTGAACGTTTTAGGTACTTCCCCGAGTCGCGACCAGCACTGGGAAATTATCTGGCGGCCACGTCGCGATGACTCACGGGTTTTTCAGCCGTGTGATTTTTTTATTTCTTCGCCTATATATTGTTCAGCGTTGTTGTTCGTGGAACTCTGGATTCGGGTGCGATTCGCGAGTGTTGTTTACACAGCAAAATCACACACACATCGTGTTCGGGTTCTGATGCAAATATATATACGTCTATATAGTATATATATGGTAAAGCACACAAAATCGGAGACGCAGCGTTTCGCGGAACTCGAGTGTTTCACTGCTGGAACGAAAATGAGTAAATCGAAGTCGGCGCTGCTTCTATAACAACTCGCAGCGCTCAACACAAACGCTGAGCTGATAACAGGTTTAAGCTGTCCGCGCAACTGGAGCTTTCGTGGGTAGGGGTGTAGCTTTTCACGATTTAGTACGACGCACTTAATAAATTTAAATATTTTTATTCAACACACAAACGCTGGAGGAAAAAGAGTTGGCCATTTTCGATTAGGTGGCAACTCCCCAGTCAGCTGTTACCAAAATAAAAGATAAGTTGGCACGAGCAACTTTAAACTTTTTTCACGCACGTTAAATAATATTTTAAGCTTAAAATATGATATAAATGAAAAATTGTATGTGGTAATACTAAATAATATTAAATTTGTGTGTTTGAGAATAATAATCAGCTCCACCTAAAAGTTTCAGGAGATGTAATCATACATTAAACTTAATCACAAACGATGTTTTGACGTCACGAGGACATCACTGTTGTTTTCCTTTTTTTCTGTCGCTTATTTCCACTTTTTACTTTTTGTATTACATTTCAAGTCAATTAATTGTACGCACCTCTTCTTTGCGACGTATTTTCGTGAAATCGAAACTACTAGAGATCCAAAAGAGCGCCGCCACATATTTTAAATATTTTTTACACTACGAAAATTTTTGCATTTCATAAAATACGAACTGTGTGTTGCGAATGAAATGGGGGCAACTGGAGCACGCACTACTACTATTGAACGTGAATAAATTTTCCCTGTCTCTGGGCACACAGACATGTAAACAACCTGTTGCTACGAAGAATATATTCCATATAAACACGCTTTTTATACACCTGAATCAGCAAAAATCGGGAAAAATAAACCCAGAACTTGGATCCCCTTCGCGTTGGTCTCTCCCTCTTGTTGCCATGTGCGTGTCTCTCTTTCCTTGTGTGTGTGTGTGCGTGCATCAGCGTTTTTTCGCCTTATCAGCTGCCAATCATTTTTGTTTATTTTGATAATAAATTAGCAGGAAAAACATAAACAAATCGGAGGTCCCGACTTTTCAAGCTGCCGCCGTCTGGTACTTGTATTAAAAATAGCCCACAATAAAAATATTATTTATATTCAGCTTGGGCTGATTTTTAAATTATTCATTAGAAGCAAACCTGATTTGTAGAAAGTCAGTTCAAATTTTTGAGGTCAAATATTTACAGTGGAAAATTTGAATTTCCTCAATGAAGTCATCACTTGTTCTGTACCTTTTGGTTTGAGATTCTTGCACACTTTTCTCTCTACTGGAAAATTTAAACTACACTGATTGCTGGATCTGAGGGGACTAAGTAAAGTGTCGCCGAATATATATAGAACCAATCTCGATAACGAACTCTGCCGCCGCACGTGTTGGCGAGCCCACATATATAGTTTTTCGTTCTTTTTGGATAAAAAGCTTTCGCTCGAGCGAGAGAGCGCGACTTAAGAGTTTTAGCTATTTCGCGTGGAAAGCTCTGGTACAGCGACCGTTAAAAGTAAGAAAATTTGATCATTAATAGCGCCTGATATCTGAAAGCCGGGCTTTTTACCCTTTAGTTTCAGTTTGTTTTGTAAATTTTTTAAGAAACTGATGTTAGTTTCGACTACTTTTTGTTTTCTGTCATAAAAGTACTAATATTACGATTAATTGTGTTGTTGTTTTGTAAAAGCAGACACGTTTTTCTTCAAGTTATTTTCCAGCAGATTGTTTTTCTACGACGAAGCGGGTGACGAAATCGGAAAGCCTGATTTCTGATTTCCGATTGCTGCACAGCACTCGGAGATAGAGATTAAAAGATCGCATGAGATTTACCGATAGTGACGTCAATTTGCTCCCCAGGGGGCCATGTCTCCCCCTGATAATGCCTTTGATGCTGACCCAGGATAACCTTATCCCACCCATTACCTCATGCATACATAGAATATTGTGACGATGCATTGCGATCGCCTAGTAACTGGCGATCTCTGTTTTTAGCTGGGGGGAAAAACAATGCAGGCGTCATTAACAATGTTATTCACTGGCGACGATTGCGCGATGCTGTTTTGGGTTGAAAAACATGTTATTTTCGAAAAGAGCTGCACAGATAAGCCAAGGAAAGTGCGAGTGCGTTGATTCAACCTCAATCGGTGTTCGGTGTTTTTATGAAATGGAATTTTTACTTGAGAATGCAATAAAATCGATTTTAAGGTCTCTTATTCTTCCTTAAAACCTTTATATTGAAAAGTTAAGTATACTCATTAATGAGACACACGCTTGAAGCAATGTTTTTTCTAGTCCTCCAACTTATTCACATAATTTAAGCCCTAAAAAACTTTTATTTAATATGTTTAAACAGTTTTTCAAGAACCTAAAATTGTTTTATTTTCATTTGTATTAATTACTATATATGATATATTACCATTACTTTAAATTATTCTCTAGCTCATGATTAACTATTTAACTACGTTAAAGTAACATTATTTAACATTTTATTAAATTAAAATGGGAAATAAACTCACCTTGTGAATCGCATTTTGATGGAATTTTACTTTTCTGTGTCACTTAAACTGTTTCAAAATTTGTTATTTTATTTAAATGTTTAACTATTTTCACTAGAGCACTGTACGTTTGTCTTACACTCTCTTAATTTTTATATTTCAGGTGTTTTATTTAAACACTTTGCTTGGACACTTGTTGCGTTTGAATATTTAAAAGCGGAGGGCTACCGCTCTTTTTATGCATTTTACTTTGGTGTTTTTTAGTGCTTTTCCAAGCTAAAACATTTGAAAATTAAAAAAATACATAAATTGTTTAAGTAATTTCATGTAATACAATGTATTATAAATCCTATTTATGCACCATAGAAAGTTGTAAAATTAAAGGTTTTTTTTATACAATCTATTAATTTTTTATTAATGCGCGCTGCTCTTTCCCGTATATTTTTTGGCTCGATTTTGTTTGAGAAAAATACTAAAAATGATAGGAAACTTTAACCTACACTAAGCACTTTTGGCCACACTAAGCAGAAGGAAAACAAGTCGCAAATAGAGGAATTTAATAAATTTTTTATCCTTCACATATACACTGGGGATGAAGCCTCAGAGCAAGCGGAAATCCTTTCCCTTCAATGCACCACAGGCAGGCGGCGTCATGGAGTTTGGCTTCAACTTTGGCTTCGGGAATCCGAGTCTGGCGGAGAACGAGTGCGGCAAGTGGCACCACAAGCGGAAATCCGAGCAGCAGGCCGCCGTTCTGTAAAGCTTTAGATTCCTTGAATCCCATCAGTCCTAGCAACTAATCGCGTCACATTTCAGGCCTCCCAAAATGCTGATCACAGAGGAACGGATCACCCAGCACTTCAGTGGCCTACAGATCTCTGGAGATCCGAAGAACAGTGCGACAGCTTCGGTGGTGGGCAGCAGCAATAACAACAGCGTTGCCGCCGTTACGGGAGGACTGGCCACGGATGATATTCCGTCCACGAGCACTGGAAAGACACATCACCCGAACCCCGCCTACCAAATGGCGGCCATGGAATTGGAGCAGAAGCTGCGGAACGCCAATCGCATTGTGATCTGTGAGGGCCTGAAGCCGGGAACTGGGCCCGGAGCCACAGGACCGCCCGTCATCCCACCGGAATGGCTGATCAAAACCATACCACGCCCCTGCACCGCCCTGGTGCCCTGGCAGCCGTCGCCCCTACAGTTGCCGATGCCAGAGATGGCCAAGATGCCGGCTGTGTCACAGAATCAACAGCTGCCAGCGGCGGTTGCGATGATTAATCCCAATCAGCCGGAGCTCGACGACTACGACGACGATTTGGAGTTCTTTGAGAACAACAACACGTGCAGCGTGAACCTAAACAAGTCTGATGAGCACATGGACGAGGACCTGTAGCAGCAATAGCCATAAACAACATAAACAAAATTAGCTCGTAAAGCATGTAGATTTGTATGTCCGTATATTATATCCGTAAGGGCCAATACTCAAGGCTCCACCTTATTTTGTATTAATATTGAAAATAGATAGATGTATGTCATCCAATCGGAAAAAACACAAATTGTGCGGTGGAGTGTCTTCTGTCAAGTGAATTTTTGGAGGATTTAAGGAAATTGTGCGAGTATACCATTACGTATTTTATATTTCAACCAATGCTCTGCATATATGTATTTTATGGCAACCATTTAATTGTTATTTCGATAAAGCAACTTAATGAAAATCATCATTATATTATTTTATTTTTTATTTATTTTTGTAACGAATAGCAGTTTCCAGTGTGACCAGGTCATAAATATATGAAAATCGGAAAGTAGCCCGTCTCACTCGCACCTATACAATTGTATCTTTGGCTGAATTAAGCCAAACTGGTAACACTGCGTAACTGGTGGATAGCCGTATCTGTGAGATTCGTCAATTTCGTGGTGAGAGCGGTGCAAGTACGTTGCTGGTAAAAGATATATCCCAGGAACAACGACGCTGCGGATTTCGCCGGATTTTTACAGCACGCGTACGGAGAAAAATCGCGTCGTCCAAAAGTGATTTTCGTTCGGCGAGCGGAAGCGACGAAATTAAATGGTATTTTCGCAGTTCTAATGAGTGTGAGTGTGTGTGCGTGTTCGGCCGAGTGTGCATACGCATTAATTATAATTAAAATTTACTACATGGCGCAAGGCGAAAAAAAATTGTAATTCAGAGAACAAAAGCGAGGCGAAGCAGAATTACCACCACAAGCGAAAATCTGACAAAAACTAGATACTCGGACCAGAATCGGCAAAGTGCAAATTTAGAATTCTTATTACAAGTTCATGGGAAAGTGGCGAAATATACGTGGAGCGTGATAAGTGAGCGTTTATCCTCGGCGTTTTTCGTCTTTTCCTAGTTTTTTTTTTTGTATTTTGTGTTGGATGTTGGATGGCAAAACATCACGTTGAAAGACAGAGAGCAGCTGAAAATCCACCTCGCCCTGCTCCCTTTCTCGCTCGCGCTCACGGCGCTCACAGGCAAGCGAGGTGACTATCTTTCGGCCTCTCCGTCTGCCTGCTCATTCGTCGTCCAATCTCCGTCTGCCCGCTCATTCGTATTGTGGGAGTGTGTGCGTCGCGTGTGTTTCTGCTGGCCGTTCAATTTGTGTGAAGTAATAAGCGTAATTAGTTTGTTTCTGTTTCTGCCTCGGCCGCGAATGCAATGAATTCTGCATGGAAAACGACGACACTAAACGCGTGATTTTGTGATTTTGCAGTTTTGAGCCTGGCCGATAGAGCCGATTCCGTCGAGTGGAACCAAACCGAAAGAAAAGAGGAGAATCGCACACAACAAACATTCAGAGGCAGCGATGTCCACCGCCGTTGAAACGGGGTCGTCGCCTGCCAAGAGCAACAAAAACAACAATAATAGCGGCAGCAACAGCAGCGGCAATGGCAATCCCAGTCCAAATGCAAAAGGCGTGCAACGGCGTCAACTGGTGAGTACCCATGCCCATGCCCCTACTCCCCGCTCTGTCAATTATCCATTACCCTCCCCCTTCTCTTGCTAGTTTAGCCTATCAATAACCGATAAAGCCAGCCACAGTGGAACTTGCCTAAGGTTTACTTTGCAAAATGTGTAACTGAACCCCCAGAAATTACGTGATTTTTGAATAAATTATGGCCAAAAGTTTACATTTCGATCGTAACAAGAGATTGTGATTACAAAAACAAAACATTGATTAGTTAGTGGCTTTGATTTAATGGATTTAATCTAACATTTCTTGCTTATTATTATATTTGAGAGGGTTTTTTTTAAATTCAAATAGTTTAGAAACCGAAAATTGCACCTTCTACGACCGATAAGCTGGCGTCTGTAGGGAGTTCACCTGTCACCGTGATTGATAAGTTGGCCGAGCCCCATTTCGTTGAAGAAGATCGGTAGTGAGGAGAGCGACGCGGCAAGATAATAGTAAATGCTTGTGGAAGCGAACGTAAAACTCATCGTTAATCGGTGGAAATAATAAATGCATGCCCCACCGCGGCCCTCGCCCTGTCCTCCCCCCCACGACTCTTCCGCCTCCTACTTTGCGCCAGTTGAGCATTGGAGCTCAACTGAGGCCGCAATGAGCTTTATTTGTTATTCTCTTCTTCTATTCGTGTGTGTGTATGTGTGTGTGTGTGCGGGGGTGCTGTGTGTGTGCGTGTGCTGCTGCTGTGGTGTGTTTCTGCTTCGGTTTCTATTCCGTATCTTCGTAGATAACAAGGCATTGTGTTGCCATTGTTGTTGTTGTTGTTGTTGTTGCCCAACATATATTTACATACGAAGAGCCGAAAGAGCGAGAGAATGAGAGTAATGCTGACGTTGACACTGCTCTAAAGCAGAGACACTCGAGGTGGGCGTAGGCGGAGGGGGTGGGGGGTCAGTTGCGGCTGCCTCACTGATTTCTCATATCTTTGGGCCAACAACTCGCAAAGTTCACGTTCACATTGGCTGTTGGCTGCGCATTTGATTAGCACCGAAAATTGGATCAGCAGCTGTTGGCGCTCGTCGCTTTCCGTTTAATGATAATTGGAAGATGGTAATGACGACGATGAATTCCCGCCAGGCACTTGTCGTCGGAATAATCCTGTTTTCCTTCCTCTAGATATACGATGCCTAATACCCTGTAAAAGAAAAGGTATTTAGATAAGAGAATCTATCTTCATCATCAGCTGACCTTGCTTTCTTTTCTTTTATTTCGATTAATTAATATTTATTATTATTGGCATGAGTCACGTAGGCTGATTTTATATGCTGATAGATTTTCATTCTTTATTATCAATCTGAGCAATCTGAAACCCTTGAGATAATAACACTCTATAAAGCAGCAAATAAATCACAGTGCAGGGTATCTAATAGTCTATCTTTCAGTTAATCTATGCATATTAGAGGAGAAGGGGAAGAGCGAGGCCCATTAAAAATGTATGGAATAGTGGAACAGCGAGGAGGGGGGAATGGAGAACTCTCATTACGATGACTAACCCCACACAGTTCAGAGATTACTGATGAAGCCGATGAGGCAGTAGCTCCGGAGCACATGGTAGATAAGGGTCTTTGCAATTAGCACCTTAAATAGAATACATTAGGTGGCCCAGGTGGCCAATTGAGTGGAGTGAGTGGCGGGTTTGAGGGGTGGTGGGGCGAGGTGGGGTGACGCCACCACCGCAAACTAACAACAACAATATGAAAACCACTTGACTGGATTTGGATTTTGGGTCTATCTTACACGCAACTTTTTACAGTGAAGTCCCCATAACATGGACCCTAAGCATATTTACTATTTAAATAATTTATTTAATTAATTTAAAAGTTTCTGCGAGTTGAATTTTAGCTTTTTTGATTATATTTATCAGTTAGGATCATTTCTTATATCGAAGGACAACTGTATGCGGTTTAGGCTTGTTATTGCTTCCTCTCTCTCTCTTTCTGCTTCATCATCTACTTCTACCTGCCGATTGTTAATCGAGACGAGACACCAAAACAAGCTTTCCAGGCAGCGTGGCCACAATGAAAAGTCTGTGAAAAAAATCAGTTTAGAACATGCCAAACAAGTTTCAACATTTCTGTGGGGCAAGCCGCTTAAAAAGGATATAGCAGCGCACGCACACTCGCCCAGATGCAGATACAGAGATACAGATACGGATAGGGGGGATACGAGCAAGCCACCAATACAGGCACAAACGAGGGCAGGCCGCGCATCCATGTTTATAGATTTTTCGTTGCACCGCCGCCGTCGAGCACCCCTCTGCGACTCCCCCCAATTTTGCGCCACCAGTGGCAGGCAGCGTCCAAAATAAACTCAAAGCAGGAGACATAATAATGCACCGTATTTGTTGTCCCTCCACCCTCCCTCCGCCGCCTCCTTGGAGCAACAGTCTCTCTCAATCTGGCAACCTCTCAGTTCGCCATCTCAAGCTCTCAGCTTCGTTTCTCTGCCGGCGCAATGCACCACCACCGATGCAAAGGCAGAAACAAAAAAAAAAAAAAAAAAAGAAAAGCTGCGAAAACAAAACAATCCTTCAGATGCAAAGTTCATGCGCACTGAAGGGAGGCCGCCCGTGGTGGACAACTTGATTCCCGTTGCCCTTTGGGGCGACCCAGTGTTGTCAGGTTTTTAAAAATTTATTTAAATATTTTCAAATTAAATGAACTTATTTATTTTTAGAATATTTTTAATAGCAATGCATACATATTTCGATTTTCTATTAACTCAGATTAGCAGTCATATCAGAATGATTTTTTCCCCGGACTCTCTTTAGGAAATACCCCTTGTGCTTCAGTGATAACGAATTTATGGACTGTGGGGCTATCTAATTGACAATATTCGCGTCAGACTTTTAAGTAGTAAACTCGACTTGTTGCCCAAGATAGTTTATTGATTGCAATAAATCTGTTAAGCGGTAAATTTTGTAAACAATTTGAAATGAAGTCAAGCTAAAATATTTAAGATAATTCGATAAAAACAAACTCTTAACGCAAACACAATCTCTTTAAACTTTAAAAATCTACAACTTTACTGTTGCCAAGTGATAAAAACCATGAAATCCAAGTCAAATGAGGAAACTTAAAGCTTTTTGGTTCTTTAAAGTTGTCAAGAAAATTGTATTTATTCATTTATAAATATTTAAAATATCAAAACCAATACAAAGTATTACGCATTATTCAAATATTTCTTTGGTTCATCAAATATCTATAATATTTTGACGTAATTTTTTATTTTGCATTCAAAGCGAACGCACAAGCTCTGCGAATAAAATTAGTAAAGTAAAAAAAAGTGAGCTTAGCATGTTGCTTAAATAGATTTCTGTTTGGCTTGCGCTCTCTCATTTAGTGGCTCTCACTTGGTTAGTTTGGCTCTTAATCTCTGGGCTCTTCCTAGTCTCACTTTTTGTTTTTTTTAAGCGATAGTGGAAGCTTCCACTTCCAATAGATTTAACCGATTTTAGGCCATCAGGTGTTTAATCAATCAAAAGGAATTACAAATAAATTAATAAAATCGGTGTTGATTTGTGGTTAAATTTATAATAAGAACTCAACTCCAAATTAAATATTAAATGTTAAACAATTTCCATTTACTAGATAAATCGAAAAATCTCTATAATTTTTAAAAGTCACTTAAGATAGGTTTTGAAAATGTTTTAATGGCAAATAATATAAAATTGTTGCATTTTATTTAACCAAATTTCCCATCTCCAATGACGAGCAAATGAAAATGAAATCACAAAGACGAGAGAGGAGCGTTCCATAAGCAATGTGAGAAAGTGAAGACGAGAGCCGGAGAGTCACCAAGTGACTGTGGTGAAGAGAAAACCATGTGAATCACAGCGCTGCCGGCGGAGGCGTCAGCAGAGGCAGCGCCCTCTGTTGAAGCGTGTATTTTTAGCCATTTCTCACTCTCCGGTCTTTGGTGCTCTCTCCGCTTTCCGTAGCCGACTCCTCTCCCTATTCCCCGCCATACGCTCAATATCCGGCCTTTCCGGCTTCGCTTTCCTTACGGACTCAACTGAAGCTTTCTCTTCTTCTTGTCATCTCCTTTTGCAGCGAGAGCGGAAGCAACGCAAGCTTTACCTGGATGAATGGTCGCTGGGCGATGATGATGGCGAAGGAACGCGAGGCTTCAGCGTCGCCGAGAAGCTCGAATCCTCCAAGTTTGCACAGGCGGGAATGGTGCGGGAGATGCGGGGCAGCGATCTCACCGTGGCGTAAGTATCTGGCAGCTGGCCAAGCGATGTGAAAGCTCTTCTATTTACCTATTTACCTGCTCCAACAGATTCCTGCAGCAGCACGGCTTCAACATACCTCTGCTGTTCCGGGACAAGGCCGGACTGGGCCTGCGAATGCCCGATCCAAACGAGTTCACAGTGAACGATGTACGGCTCTGTGTGGGCTCACGGCGACTGCTGGACGTGATGGACGTTAATACACAGAAGAATCTGCAGATGACAATGAAGGAGTGGCAGCAGTACTACGACAGTCCGCAAAAGGATCGGCTGCTCAATGTGATTTCGCTGGAGTTCTCGCACACCCGGCTGGATAGGTTCGTCCAGAGTCCAGAGATTGTGCGCCAGATCGACTGGGTGGACGTGGTGTGGCCGAAGCAGCTCAAGGACGCCCAGCGGGAGGGCACCAACCTGCTGGGCGGCATGATGTACCCCAAGGTGCAGAAGTACTGCCTGATGTCGGTGGCGAACTGCTACACGGATTTCCACATCGATTTTGGCGGCACTTCGGTGTGGTATCACATCCTGCGCGGCAGCAAGGTCTTCTGGCTGATTCCGCCCACGGATCGCAACCTGCAGCTGTACGAGAAATGGGTTCTATCCGGCAAACAGGCGGATGTCTTCTTCGGCGACACTGTGGAGAAGTGTGCTCGCGTTTATCTCACCGCTGGCAACACCTTCTTCATACCCACCGGATGGATTCATGCGGTGTATACGCCCACTCAGTCGCTCGTCTTTGGCGGGAATTTCCTGCACTCCTTTGGGATTGTCAAGCAACTGAAGACGGCCAGTGTGGAGGATAGCACAAAGGTGCCGCAGAAGTTTCGCTATCCCTTCTTCACCGAGATGCTGTGGTACGTCCTCGCTCGCTACGTTCACACGCTGCTGGGACACTCGCATCTAAACGGCGAGCCTTCTCTGAGCGAGGAGGAAATGGCCGCCCGGCCGCACACCCACCTAACGCATCACGAACTCTTTGGCCTCAAGGAGATTGTGATGTATCTGTACGACTTGCCGCCGCAGAAGAAAAATGTGCCCAGTTTAGTCCTGGATCCCGTGGCTCTGATCAAGGATGTGCGATCTCTCGTTGAGCGGCACTGCAAGGATCAGCAAGATCTCGCCATCACCGGCATCTCCGTGCTGAAAGCCCCGTCCGGCTCCCATCCGCCCTTTTTGCTGTACGATCGCACCCGTGTCAAGCAAGAGATCAAGCAGGAGATTGCGCGCAAGAATGCCGAGGTGATACGCGAGCAGCAGCAGCTGGAGGCTGGCCGGGCCAGGGAGGCCGAATCGGATGCGTCGCAGTCAACGGGAGCAGGCTCTGTAATCGGCATGGGTCCGGGCATCGAGTACAGCAATGGAGTGATGAAGAAAGAGCAGCAGCTGGAAAACGGCACGGCGTCAGCAGCTATCACAGGCAACGGATCACAGCCAGGTGGGTTTCCAGTGGAATTTTATTAAGGAGCAAAAAGTTAACATTATTTTTCATCTTGCAGAGGCCACTTTTGTCCTGCCCACGGACACGCTCAAGTATCGCCCGCCCAAGAAGATGCATTTGGCCAATGCCGTGGCAGCTGCCGCCAGTAGCAGTGGCAACAGTATTGGCGGCAGCAGTGCAGGATCCGGTGGATCCGTTGGCGGCGGCGGCTCTGCTATTGTGGGAAGCAGCCATAGTCCAACCAGCGGCGGAGGAGTGGCACCTGCAGCTGGCCCAGGCAGTGGGGCCATCAGTGTGATTGCCACATGCTCCAGCTTCAGCGATGGCGGTGGAACTGCAAGCCTGGATAACTGCCCATCCCCGGGCGAGGGCGGAGCCAAACTATCACCCAATCTTACCGGCACCGGTCAACCTCGCAGGCGCAGGACGCGCTGTAAGAACTGCGCCGCCTGCCAGCGCTCCGATTGCGGCACTTGTCCCTTTTGCATGGATATGGTCAAGTTCGGTGGCCCGGGACGGGCCAAGCAGACCTGCATGATGCGCCAATGTCTGTCGCCAATGCTGCCGGTCACGGCACAGTGCGTTTACTGCCACCTGGACGGTTGGCGACAGACGCCAGTGTCACCGCAGACCAAACAGCTGGCCACCATCGATGGGCCGTCGGCATTGATGGAGTGCTCTGTTTGCTACGAGATTGCGCATCCGGATTGTGCCCTGTCGCAGCTAGATGGCACTGAGGACGCCGCGGATGCCAAGGGTATTGTGAACGAGGATCTGCCCAATAGCTGGGAGTGTCCCAGTTGCTGCCGTTCTGGCAAGAACTACGACTACAAGGTAGGCATCGCTATGGGATTTCTTGAACTGCAATAACTAATTTGTTTTTGTCTTTGGCAGCCTCGTCACTTCCGGGCCCGTCAGAAGTCCTCTGAGGTGCGCCGTGTCTCCGTTTCTCATGGTCCCGGTGGAGGAGCAGGGGATGGCGGTCACCCGGAGGGAACGCCGCTGCTACCGCCCCCGATGGGGCAGTACAATGACTTTGTTTTCACCAGCGAGTCGGAAATGGAGTCGGCGGGGACGGCGGCCAGCGGGCATATGACCCACTGGAAGCACGGAATGAAGCGCCACCACCAGCTGGAGGTGAAAACGGAGCGCAACAATAGCTGCGACACTCCATCGCCGGGAATCTCACCGAATGCCGCGGGCGGCGGCGAGTCTAAAGGAGGGAAGCGGCGCAAGAGCGACGATGGCACAAGCGTCAGCAGCAGTATGCACGAAAGTAACGATGCCCCGTGCAACTCCTCGGTGGATGGCGGAGGAGGAGCTGGTGGAGGGGCCAATGCTAATGCCTCCAATATTCAGTGGAGCGGCAGCAGCGGCGGCGGTGGCGGCTCGCGCAAGAAGAACTCGATACGCTCACAGCTCGCCCAGCAGATGTTGAACTCGTCGTCGCGTGTACTCAAAAAGCCGCAGTACGTGGTGCGACCAGCTGGCGGAGGGTCTGGCTCTGCTTCCGCCAGTGGCAATGGCGGAGGATTGGGCGGTGCATCCGGTACTAATGGCATGAGCAATGGCGGCAACCAAAGCGGAGCCAACTCCAGTGGCAATGGAGAGCGCGCCACCAATAACGGCGGATTCAGCGGCTCGAACAACGGCCTGGGAAATCACAGCTCTGGCCAGAATCTTGCGATGGATCCCACCGTATTGAAGATCATCTTCCGCTACCTGCCCCAGGATACACTTGTCACCTGCTGCTCGGTGTGCAAGGTGTGGTCCAACGCCGCCGTCGATCCCGATTTGTGGAAGAATATGAACTGTTCCGAGCACAAGATGTCCGCGTCGCTCCTGACCGCCATTGTGCGCCGCCAGCCGGAGCATTTGATCCTGGACTGGACGCAGATTGCCAAGCGGCAGCTGGCATGGCTGGTAGCCCGCCTGCCGGCTCTCAAGAATCTCTCGCTGCAGAACTGCCCCATTCAGGCGGTGTTGGCGCTACACACCTGCCTCTGTCCGCCGCTGCAGACCTTGGATCTGAGCTTTGTGAGAGGATTGAATGACGCCGCCGTAAGGGACATTCTATCGCCGCCCAAGGACTCGCGGCCGGGACTGAGCGACTCGAAGACCCGGCTCAGGGATCTCAAGGTGCTGAAGCTGGCGGGCACGGATATATCGGATGTGGCTGTGCGCTACATCACCCAGAGTTTGCCGCATTTGCGTCATTTGGATCTGTCCTCGTGCCAGCGGATCACGGATGCGGGCGTGGCACAAATTGGCACCTCAACCACGGCCATTGCTCGACTCACCGAACTCAATCTTAGCGCCTGCCGGCTGGTGTCGGAGAACGCCTTGGAGCACCTGGCCAAATGCGAGAGTCTCATATGGCTGGACCTGCGCCATGTGCCCCAAGTGAGCACCCAGTCGGTTATCCGTTTCGCAAGCAACTCCAAGCACGATCTCTGCGTCAGGGACATCAAGTTGGTGGAGCGCAGGCGCCGCACCTCGACGACAATGGCCAGGAGCTGGCACCACGACTGAGCAACTGGCAGGCGAAGAAGGGGGAGGCCCTTTTATGGTTAATCTTACGTATTAGGACAAGGAGAACTCTTTTTAAGACCCAATCCTCGAATCTAAGATCCACGATTCCACGCCCGATTGCAAGCCAAAGAGCGTCAGCGAGCGTCAGCGAGCCCAATGCATTGCCAGAGGTTTGCTCCTGAATGCTACGCCCATGAAGTGACTGCGTAAGGTGGACTCATTGCTAAGGACAGTATTTTTAGTAGCTGATGAGAGCGCCTTGCCTTTCCGCCCAGGATTGGATGTCCGCTTTAGTGTGTTGCTTGTCCGCTTATTCATAAAAGCTTAACACTTTCTCTAGCGATTTTTCGCAACTAATTTCAGAAAATGTGATGGCTTCATATCTTTGTAAGATTTTATTTTTACCTTTACGGAATATGACTCCTTTGGAAAGTGCAAATAATATTGTTAGTGGTTTCAAATGCAATTTTTATTAGAATTTTTCAAATTGTACACTTTTTTCTCACCAAATCCTCCACTCGTTTCGAGGCAGTGCAAAGGGCTGAGCTTCGGTTTTGCCGAAGGTACACAGTAGTTGCTCCCAAATCACACACTCGGACCTAGCGTAGTGATTAAGATTAGCATTCCCGCGACGACAGTAGTAGTTACATTTAATCAGTGTCATATATGTAAGTAAGCTGGCGGAGATGGAGGGAGAGCCGCACTAGGTGCACACAACCCAACCACATCCAGCTTAAGTAGATTCACAGCTCGCAGCACAGCATCCCAGGGTCACACAGTGCGTTTCGGAACGATAAGACCCCTGGCAATCCTTTAAAATCCACACACACATTTGGCCTTAATCTCGATGCAATTTAAACTAGAAACACATTACTCCGTTCCGACTCGCACTGCCGTCGCAGCGCTAAAACCGCACATTGGGTCGATAAGTCAGCCGGAACCCCTATCCCCAACCCACATCCCACATCCTCCGCTCCAGTAGCAGTTAAAGAAAATAGTGATAACGTGGCTAAAATCTATATATTATATATAATTGAGAGTGTGTAAGAATTATGCCAGTAAACGCATAAAACATATATTAATGTTTTACAGAATTACAAAATTGCAAAATATAGTAATAATGTTTCAAGAAAACTTTTAGTATTTTGCTGATTTGTAATCGGGTTCGTCGCCGCCGCCTCCGCCGCCGCTGCTACCACCACCGCCACCACCTCCGCCATCCTTGGGCAGCTTCCTCTTTTGGATGATCGTCTGGAAAAAGAGTGGAGAATTAATTCTGATCTGATGGAAACAATAAATCGCATTGCTTACCTGAATCTTCTGCCATTCTCTGTCCAGCTCGGCCTTCTCGTTCTTCTCCGTCTTGTTTTTGCGCGTCTTCCGGCCGTCCTGCATCTTGACGCCATACTGGAAGGCGGCCTTGGGCAGGGCCTCCTTGGTGCTCATGTAATCTGAGTACTCCTCTTGTGTATCGAAGTCCCAGCGCCCAATCGGTCCCTTCTTGTTGCCCAGATCCATTTTGGTGTAGTCCACCTCGTCATCAGAGTCGTCGATGGCGTCGTTCATCTCCTCAAGTCCGGGATAACATTCGGCATAGCCCTCGGGTTCGTTGGCGAATCGCGAGGCCATGGCCTTGGATATTTTCGGTGGCGGAGGTATACTGGTAACCATGGGTTCCTCCGCAGCTTCGGGAGGACCATCGCCAAAGTAGGAGGTGGCAGGTTTTCCAGCGTCCTGACGGTTGCGATCTCCTCGCGTGGCTGTTGGCTGATAGTCCCCGACATCGTCGTAAATATTGTCGCCCAGGGGAACGGCTTTTCCGCCCTTATTGCTGGACGAGGTGGTGATGCTACCGACGCCTCCACCACTGCTGGTGGTCGGTCCCCGGGCACTTTCCATCTCCTTGTCGTAGAATAGCGGCTTGTCCTTGTCGCGCTTCTTGTTCTTCTTGTTGCGACCGCCGGCCCGCAAGTAGCTCAGAATCTGCGACAGTTTGTTGATGACAATGTCGTTGGTGGTCAGTGTGGCGACATCCTCACGCGCCACTGGCACCTCGAACTTGGAGCGCTTCAGTGTCGTTGGGATGTCCGACTCGCCCAGCTCGTCATCCAGATCGATGACGTAGGCCATGCGTCCGGGCGCAAACAGCTCATTGCGGGGCACCTCCTTCGATCGACGGGCTTGGATAAGGTTGTATATGTTGCGGGCCAGGGCTCCGTTGATGGCATTGATGTCCTCCGACTCACGGCGCTCGGCTTCCAGCTGCTCGGCCGCTGCGGCTGCTTCAGCCAGCTTCTCCCTGGCCACGGCGGCGGCTATCTCCTCCTCCTCTGCCTCCTTGGAGTGCAGTTCCGAGCGTACCTTCTGCAGCAGGGCGTAATCGAGACCCTTCACCAAATGCGTGTGCTGAATGTCACCGCCCAAGAACTTTGATTCCTGGATGATTCGTCGCCGGCGTTCGGCCGCATCTATTCCCGACTTCATGTCCGGAGCCACGGCTCGGTAGGCGTTTGTGCTACTGCCGTGTCCCGGAGTGCTAACGTTCACGTAATCCGGATTGGCGCCATCACGACGCTCGCGCGCTCTGTCCCTGTACTTCTCCGACAGTTCCTGCAGCTTAACGTCCTCCTGCTTCTTCAGCGCCGCATAGAAGTTCTTCTTCTTCCGCCGCAGATCGTTCCGCTCGCTGCTGCTTTGGCCCTTCTTCTTGTCTCCACTCGATCCTGCCGTGGCAGGGGTAGAAGGTGTGGCGAAAGTCGCGGTGGCCAGAGATCCGCCGCCGGAAGTGCTGCTCGTGCTAGAGCCAGGTGGCGGTGCTCGGGGCGTAGCCAGCAGCTTGCGGAAATCATCGTTGGTCAGACGCACCGATGGCGGCGCTTCCAGGTGTGCATCCGACATGGCAGAGCAGTTTCCAAAAAGGTTTCTTGTGGCGAAAATTCTATATTTACAAATTCAGCTTCTTCCTCTTAGTGGTGCTACTTTGTGCTATCGATTGCTCTTATCGTCGTTATAGTTATCGCCGATAGAATTGGCTGGTGGTAATCTAGCTAAGAAATGTTGTTTTGGTGCACTGATCTATCTTTTACTTCGTATTTTGAATGAAAACTTTAATGCGCAGTCCAGTAAATTAACCCAACGTTAATTTCTGTTAGCAATAATTAAAATCTCCTCGTCTCATTCTACCACAACAACAATATTTTTACTAAAAATAACATAATTACAATTGAATTTAAATTTGGCCGTTAGAAATTAGCTATATTTGGACGGGAAAAAGTTAAGGGTTCAGCACTAGCCGGCACACCGGGTGATCGCTTTTTGTTTATTGTTTATTTTTATTAAAAATGCTGCAATTTCTGAAAGAACTGCCCAAAGTCGAGTTGCACGCCCACCTCAACGGGTCCCTGGGCATCAAAAGCCTACGTGATCTTGCCGAACGGCTGTACGGCTCCGCCTCCGAGGAGTTTTCCCAGCTGTGCGCTCGTTTCATCCGATTCGACAAGGACTCTGAATTGGATGCGTGCTTTGAGAAGTTTGCGTTTGTCCACGAGCTGACCGCCACGGAGGAGGGTCTACGTTATGCCACTGAGCTGGTGATTCGGGATTTCGCCCAAGACAATGTGCAGTACGTGGAGCTGAGGACCACTCCGAAGGCAAATCGAAGCTATTCCCGCAGGCAGTACCTTCAGCATGTGATCGATGCGATCGGGGAAGCAAGAAAAATGTATCCCAATATCCTGGTCAAGCTACTGCCCTCCATTAATCGTGCGGAACCTGTGGCTGTGGCAGAGGAAACCGTATCCCTTGCTCTGGAGTTTGCCCAATCCCATCCGGATTTGATACTGGGCATCGATCTTAGCGGCAATCCTGGCAAGGGAAATTTCTCTGACTTTGCTCCGGTACTGTCCTTGGCCCGGGAGAAGGGATTGAAGCTTGTCCTGCACTGTGCGGAGATCGAGAATCCAGCGGAGATCAAGGAAATGCTGAACTTTGGAATGTCTCGCTGCGGCCATGGAACCTTTCTGAGCCCAGAGGACATAGCACAGCTAAAGAACCGAAATATACCCATCGAATGCTGCCTGACGAGTAATGTCAAGTCGGGCACAGTGCCCAGTTTGGAGGAGCATCACCTTAAGCGGCTGATGGAGGCGGATGCTCCGAAGGTGATTTGCACGGATGACAGCGGTGTCTTTGATACCACTTTAACGCAGGAGTTTCTGTTGGCTGAGGAGACATTTGGCTTGACGCGGGAGCAGTGCGTTGCCCTGACCTTGGAGGCAGTGCAACATTCCTTTGCCAGCGCTGAAGAGCAACAAGTAATGGCAACCAAGGTGAAAAACTATGTGGAAAGCTTCCAGAAATGAAAACTTCAAAGAAAAGGGACAAGAAGACGATCCTAAGAACCTGAGAGATTATAAACTTGTTGCTTTATTTTTATCAATGATATTTCTGTAGATAAATGTTTTGTTATTTAATAATAAATGAAATGTAAATGGAACTTCTTTTAACTTTTAATTCAAAAACACAAATATGTAATTCCGTTTTTAATATCATTCTTTTTATTCAATATGTAGAAGTATTTAGTTACAAGTTTTGTTCATTAGTTATGTTCATCATCCTCGTACGTACATATGTGGGTAATAAGTTGTTATGCGTTTCTCTGTTAAATACCATTCATAATTGAAATGAAGTTCATTCATTATATATCTCTTTCTGCTCTTCTCTGCTTTGCTCTTTCCATGTGGCATAGTTGGGGGCGTAGGTGTAGAGGAGGCGTTCAAAATACAATGGAGTTCAAGCATTGGTCAAGAGCGGGCTCCCTTCACTGCCCCAAAGGGAAGTGGATGGTTGAATGGGATAAGGATTGAGTTTTTTAAATTTCAAAGGTCAAAGAAGTATTGCAGAATAACCATCCACTTCCACTCACCTAAACGGACAGTTTTTTTTAGGTTGAAGAGGATTTTGCCTGCCTGTTTGGAGTTCGCTATATACAGTTTAACTATTTTTGTATACTTTTAGTTTGGTTTCTTGGTTGTAATTGCTGCTTTTCTACATGAACTGCGTGCAGCTGCAGCTCAGCTTTAGTGTCGTCGTGCTACAAGGAGCGACCAACTTAGGAGTTTATGGTGTCGAGGTTATGACAAATGGAAATATTACTACCCGAGCCTGGAGAGCTCCAGTACAAATCTATATACTATATTTATATATATATATATATATATATTTATATAAAGGTTTACATTTCTACAATTTGGAAAAATTCTACTAGTTGAAAATGGTATGGTATGGATCTAGCTGTTCTTCTTCTCGAATTTGGGTATTTGGTTTTCTCATTCGGGCATTAGGTTTAAGGTTTTATGGTTTAGGTTTTAATCTTGTCTTTAAGTATGTATAATTTTGTTAAAATTTACGGGCCTGGTAAAAGTTTAGCTTGCCAAGGCTGATAAAAAAATATGTCTTTACTGATTTACTTACTGGCTCATTATAAAAGTTGATCATTTTTTGGGTATACATTATCATCGTCATATATAGGACAGCTAGCCTGTTCGTATATAAAAAATGCGCCGTATAAAATGCCTCGAACTTGCGCCCACTCATGTTGTGCCATTTTTACTTTTCTTGTATTTTATTTGTTAGTTCTTGGAAGGGAAGGCTATAGGTTATGGTAAGTGTGTATATTATTTATCTATATTTTTATCTTCAATGTAATGCTATGTATGCCTCGCTAATTGCATGCCGTAATAATATTAATTTTGATTTCAGATTTGTTGTCATCGCAGCCTTCTTCCATTTATTGAAGCCAATTTGTTGAAACTTGTTCAAGTTGATCTTGGGGGGAAGGAAATTGGGTTTAAAATGCAATAAATAAATAGGCCAACCAATATCCATGTGCCAATCGGATTCGGTAGAATTGAGGAAATAAAACGTTTGTGCTTTTTGCTACATAATAAACTTGTTTTTTTATTTTTGTTCACAAAGAAATTAGCATTAATCGTATCCTGTATAATAATAATAATAATAATAATAATAAACATAAGAGTCTAATGCATAGTTTAAATCAAATGCTCGAATGCAATGCTGTCCAAATGTTTAGTTATATAACTTGTGCCAATTGCTTGCCGGTTACAAAACTAAGGGGTTTCGATCTGTTGCTATTTTTCAGCTTTTTCTGTTTCGGGTTTTCCCATTTTCTGGTGTGTGTGTGTGTGAGTGTAACTACAAAATATTCTCGTAATTAATTATTTACTGTATAGTTATATTTATATGTATGTATATGCTTTAATATATATATATAATTTATAGTTTTACTTGACGCCAGCTCTAGCATTTGCCATGCCCTTAAATTTCCAGCCTTCCTTCATCTAGGGTTTGCCCTCCTCTTTTTACAACAAATTACAAATGGTTTATTTAGTGTATGGTTTTTAGCTATGTCCTTAGCTTAGTTTACAGGGTTCTTTCATCGCTCACCGGTTCGGTTTTCGAAAAAATTTTACAAATTTCTGCTTCTGTATAATATTTACTTTAAATATTTTGGTTACTTTAGGCCCTTCTCGGAGGGGGCATTAATTTGTTTGTTTTTTTTATACAATTTAGTTGGCGAAGGAAATCAAATCTCAATGTTTTGTATTTTATTTTTCAGCTTTTCGCTTCGCCGAACGTTACAAGTTTACATATGTGTTTGTGGAGTTTACATTTGTTGTTTACAATTGTGGTTGTTATATTTCCTTTTTTTATTTTGGGATTTATTTAATAACTTGATCCTTAAATCAAGTGCTTTTTATATGCGTGCAAAAAATTGTTATGGTAAAAACTGGACGCGTGTAGAAGACGCCAGCTTACGTGTAAATTTCACTGTTTACATATACATGTTCATGTTAAAAACGTCAAGTTCAAAACTAAGTGTATTACATATTCTCTATTCGCGTGTATATATATAATTATATATATATATATATTTTTTATAATATTTATAGGGATTCTACAGCTAAGCAGCTCGCTGTGTATGTGTGTGTTTGTGTGTGTTGTGTGAGAGTGTGGGTGGCTTACACGCAAATGTAAACACATTCCGTTTGTTTCTTTAATCTACAGAAAGCATCTCTACTTGCATTGAACGTATCGAGAGAATCCTAAATACAATGTTCATCTATGGATTATTTAAATTAAAATTATCAGTGCATTGCGCTCTAGAGACAGGCAGTTGACAAGTTAATAACTAATAATTAAAAAGGAAATACCAAACAAATAATACCGAGCCCTGCTTGCGCGCCGTTCGCTTGAAATGCGCTCACTTTGGATGTTGCGGTTACAGGATAATGGTTAATGGTTAATGGTTAATGGGATGAAGGATAATGGATAATGGATGATCGGATGGGTGGGGAAATGTACAGAAAATTACAAATGTTCAATGACTGGTATCCTTTGCTTGCTTGTTATATACAAAACACGACAACGACAACGACAACGACGACGACGACGACGACAACGACAACAACAACACGACAACGAAATTGTGTGTACAAAAATATGCATAAATACACTTTACATTGGGATATCCAAAAATTGTGTGTGTTTTACATATGGATCTTTCTCTTTGTGTCCGTGTGTGTGTGTGTGTGTTTCGACGAAACCGACAAAAAGATCTAAATTCGTTTTTTTTACCACCATCTCTCTACTTTCTCGTTTCATTTTCAATATTTTCAGTTTCAGTTTTTTTTTAGTATTTGGAATAAGGCGTCGCGAAGTAGTCTAAAATGTTATATCAAAAAATGTACAAAATTCTTCGGGTATTTGTTACTTTTTACAATATTCGCTTCGTATGTATACACATTTTACAATTTGTTTGTTGTTTGCAATTTACAAGTGTTTTTCGATGACGTTTTAAAACAATTTTATACACTTACGTGAGAAGGGGGAAGTGGGGTGGGTGTTATTATTATTATATTCTTCGATTTTGCCGCACAGCGAAGGCATTTCAAGCTTCGCGGGGAGAGGCAGCAACAAGCGCTTTCTGTCTAACATAACAAGGTGTTATCGAAGTTGAATTAAATCATATTTATACAATATATATCATACAGAATTGTCATACAGAGGATTGTTTATAATTTTGAAAAAAATAATGGGTTTTATTGAATTTTGCATTTATTATGCTCTCTTTTTTGTGTGGATAAAAATCAATTATAGTTCGGATAATCAAATCATAGTTTCGGTAATCAGTTGGGGGGGCAGGGGATCTTACTTAACTAACAAATGTTCTTCTTTACCGGCGTCCACGGCGCACAGGACAATGTACCTGGTTCGCCGGATGCCTGGTAATGGTAATATGTTTAAAAATAATTATAAATACATGCGTGCGGGGTATATAGAATATAGAATATGTGTTTGTATGAGTTACTTGCGACTTAAAACAAACAAAATTTACAAAATACAATATGTATAAATTTTACAAGAACATTTTGAAAATATTACATGGTTTACATGGTTTATACACAAATTTTTACATAGTGCAACGTGAATGGGGGCTGAAGTTGTATGCATCATTTTCAAGAGTGAATGAAGAGTGTGTGTGTGTGTGTGAGGGGGGCGTGTCTCGTGTGTTTGTTTCCGTTTCCGTTTCTCGTATTCTCTTTTGTTTTTGGTAGCAGCTGCTGGCTCCATAAACAGAATTAATCTACAATCTACACTTAGTGTGTCGCGCGCTGTTTTATCCTTCGTTTTATATATTTGAAATGGTTCCTCTTTGTCTGCAATTCTCTGCACTTAAATAAATTCTAGGCGCCCATCGCTCTTCATCGCTCCTCTAGATTCTACATTCTTCGCTCTTCGCTCTTCCGTCGTCTTCTCCTTCTTATCAATTTACAGTCGAAACTTGAATCATTTACAAATAGACTTGCTATATAATCATTAATTTATACAAAGTTACAACGAAAATGTATGCAGACAAAATTGTTTCTCTGACATTTCGACATTTTTCTTTACATTTACGATCGTTTGTGTTTCTCTTGTTCGCGTTCTTAAAACGCTTTTTGTTTTCTACTTTTTAAATCTTTTATCTTTGATTTCTTTTTTGTTTTTTTTGTTTTTACAAAGTAAACATGCGAGCGCAGTGTACAAATATTTTTTGGAAATCTTTTTCTTTTCGAGTGTTTTGTGAGTGTGTGGTTATTACTTTTTGTTCGTAAAAATACAAATTTGTTTTTAGTTTCAGTTGCTAGCTGTTTTCTGTTGCTTTTCTTTTTGTTTCTTTTGCTTGGCGTGTGAGTGTTTCTTGTTTTTCTTTACAATTTCTCGAAGGCAGCTGAATCGCTGATCGATCGCTGCTTTTTTTCAATAAATTATTATTATTAAATGTACTCTTGTTTATGGTATGCTTCTTCATCTCTCTGTTTAGCTCCTAAAACCTAAACTGACATTCGAGAACTGACTTCCTCTCGCTAATCCTCCGCCTTACAGCACACCGTTGGCTGTGGTTGGCGGTCCAATGGGACCCAAACCGCTGTTAACGGCCGCCGACACCACCGAGGATGAGGACTCGGAGGCGGTGGGTGAAGAGGGCTCCACAATCATGGCGCTGCCAGTTCCGTTCTCCTGCACCGAGCAGATGGTAGGCGAAGCCAGGCTGTTGGTGGTGCTGGTGGTTGTGGTGCTGCTGCCGCTGGTGCAAGCCGTGGTGCCTGCTGACGAAGTTGTCGCGCTGCTGCTTGCAGCAGTTGCTGATGATGAGGAAGCGGGCACTGCGCCTGCAGTTCCTGCGGCTCCTGCTGCTGCTGCCGCGGTGCCAACCGAAATGGGATTGGTGATCTTCATGTAGTACTTCTCCAACTTGGCGTTGATGTGCTTGCCATAGGTGTACTTCCTCAAGGCGGCCATGTGTGGCCGGATCTTGGTCATCAGCTTCTTCAGTTGCGTCGGCTCCGAGACATCGATCATCTTTTGGACCACATAGTTGGCATACTGATCCTTCATCATTACGTGCAAGGCGCTGGTGGGTTGGAATTTATTAATAAGTTGGGTTTTATGAAGGTTTTAATTCCAGTTTACTTACTTATCATTGAAGGTGCAGACCTCATCGATCAGGCCAGTGCGTTCGCCGCGAGTGGCATGGGTCACGCACTTCTCCACCACATTCGAGGCGAACTTGTGCTGCGATAGCACCAGTACTTTGCCGCGCACGCTGTTGATCAGAATGGATTTATCTTCCTGCTTGCCGTGCTCTATAAAAGGGGGAAAGAATACACGTTATTAGATAAGAAAAACAAGAAATTAAAGAGCAGATTGGCTCTCCTTCTTACCTAAAACATGCTGAATGACATAGTTGCCATATTGGTCCTGTATCAACTGCTCGGTGTGCTCGTGCAGCTCGTCCAGAATCGGCGTAGTCTGCTCGGCGGTGCAGTGCTCGAGGATCCGCTGGATCACCCGGCAGCCATAAGGATGGGTGCTCAGCGAGTAAACCTGACCCTTGAAGGCATTGATGATGAACTGCAGGGCCACGGGGTCCACGCATTCGATGCACTTCTGCACAACATGATTGCCGTTCTGATCCTTGACGCACTTCAGCACATGTCCGTCCAGCTCGTGCACAATCTCCTGCTGCTGCTCCGGCGAGATGCTCTCCAGCGCCTTTTGGATCACCCGGCAGCCGTACATTTGCAGCGCCAGCTGCAGCACATGACCCTTGACCTGCATGCCCAGCGTGTTCTTCTGCTCGGGAGTGCCAAACTCGAAGAACTTCTGGATGACATAGTTGCCAAAGACATCGGTCATCAGGCTGTAGGCTGCGCCGAGAATCTCACTGAATACCATTTGCTTTTCGGCGGCCGTGGCACGCTCCAGCTTCTGCTGGATGAACCGCGAGCCATGCTGATCCTGTGAGAACTCCACAATGTGGTTGACGAGATCGCGCAGCTGGAGATTCGGATACCGCTGGTTGCGGAAGTCCTCGAGCAGCCGTGAACGGCCCGGCTGGGGGGCACCGCCTACTCCGCCGCCAGCAGCTGCCACTGCAGCCGCTGCTGCTGCCGCTGTGGCTGCCACCTGTCGCGAATTGGCGGCCGCTGCTGCTGCCGCTGCCGCTGCCACGGCTGCGGTACCCGGAATGGCCAGGTGATTTGAGAAAAGGGAGCTGTTGGACCCAAACATATTGTTGGCAGCCGCAGCCACCGCTGCCTGGGCAGCTGCTGCTGTTGCTGGCAATCCCACGGCGGCCAGTTGCTGCTGTTGTTGCTGTTGCTGCTGCTGCTGTTGTCTCTGGCGCGACTCGGCGCCCGGAGCTCGACTGCCCAGGAGACAGGACTGTGCCGATGGCGGCGGTGTGAGTGGAGCACCCAGCGGACTGGCCGAGGCATTGCCTGCTCCCGCTCCAAGGGCACCATAAGCTCCTCCTGCCGCTCCCGACATTGCTCCCGGCCACTTGCCACGCGCTGCTGCGGCGGCTGCGGCTGCAGCAGCTGCTGCTGCCTGGGCCACTGAGCTATTCACCGCACTGGCAGCTGCCACGCCGCTGCTGGTGTAGTCCATGGCCGAGGGACTGAAGGCGGAGGTGCTGCGGTCAAAGGAATCGCGGCGACCCGTCAACGAGCTCGTGTTCAGGGCGAGGCCTGGAAGAGAGAAGAAAATGGGTTGAGTTTAATAGGTTTATAGGTATTTTTTATTTAATTGTATGTTTTTAAAGAGTGTAAAAATTATTTATTAATTTTTAGGCAATGAGAAAGGGATGTGCGGGTTGTAGAAATATATTTTTTTAATAGAAAATATTTATTTAGAAACAATTTTTAATGTTTTAGTTTAGGAACTCAAAGGAATCTGAATATTAGGTAAAAATCTGACTATTTCAGATTACTTTCCAAACTCTTTTTTAATTATTTAATATTAAATAAGTAAGAAAAGATTTCCTTAAGTAAAAAACAATAAAAATACAACTCCTACTTTATTAAATTCCCCTTAAAAAACTCCCTGAATCATAGCTTTATCCTAGCTCCCCGGAACCGAATGACAATCAATCTGCAAATGGAAAAATTGAAAGCCCATAAAGCTGGTCGCACTTTCAATTCAGTCAACAGTTTACAGCCTTCAGCAGGACATCAATTCGAAGCTGGCCCAGATATATATATATCGTATATAGTTCTCTGCTCAACTGTACTCGACGTTCATTCGGTAATTAATCGAGGATAGCGACTCGGAGGCAATTTTGATGCGCCTGTAAAACTTAATTGCCTTGGCTTTAAGGCGCAGCTGTTTGGCTTAGTTTCAGTCACTTGGCCATTTGGCATTTGCCAGGATCTCTTGTTTCTCCTATCCTGCATCCTAAGCCATAATGTACAGCATTAATGGTGCGCACACATGAGGCTGACTGACTGGCTGGCTGCAAGGATATGTAAAAGGATACAAGTGGGCGGATGGCGGCAGCAATAAGTGGATGTAGCTGGGCGGGAAGACGGTGCCAACTTGATTGATGTTGTAATCTGTCACTGGCATTTGATTTGCCATCTCCAAAGCGGGGAAAGTTGGCGAGAAAAGAGACAAGGAAAAACGAGGGGAGACATTAAGGGATTTACAGGCATGTCCTTCTTGGAATTCTTCTCTTTCTTCTCGTTTTGCCCAGGCAATGAGCCGGAAATGTGCGACTCGGCAAATAAAAAAGCGAAAGTCTCTACCCAGTTGCAGGCCTCCTCCTTCTTCCTTCTTTGACCATAATAAATTCATTCCCAACCCCAATTCATCAGATTCTGTGTTGCATTTCGCCCTCGAAAAAGGAGAACTCCAAATTAATTGCTCAAATTTATACAATTTTAAGGGGAAAGCCGGAAAATGCGGCCGGGACACATTAAGTTATTTAACAACTAATGCAACAAAGCAGCTGGCGCAAAAGGGTTGCAGTTTGGGGGTGGCCCTGGATAGCTGCAAGGACTCAGTTCAACTCGAGTGGCAGAAAAGGAGGCGGAGGGAAGGTGAGGGCCGTAAATGTCAACACACAGTGTGCGCAATTTGTTGACCGAGTTATTAAGCAATTTGTAGAAAGTTGCAGGAGTGGTGGTGCAGGTGGCGGTGGTGCTGGTGGTGTTGTTGGTAAATAATATACAATGTGGCCACTGTTTGTTCCTAAAACCTAAAGTGGAGCACAACAGGCGTTAGCAGGTGTCGCTGGGAAATCAATAGTGACAGCAGAACAAAAGGAAAACATATCTTTATTTAAGAAAATTGCTAAAGAGGATTATTATTGTTTAAATTCCTCGCTTTCCCTTCCTAAAACCCCAAGGATATATTTTATTATATATTAAAAAATCACAAAAAATAAAGCAACAATTAAAGCCACACTTAAACTGCGGCGCGCATTTCCGTTACTTTGAAGCTGCGCTTTAGCACTAATTACATTTCATATAATGCCTCTTTAAACCGTTTTTTTCATAGCCTACTTAACAGGGCTTACAAAGTTGCCCCAGCCGAGAATAGTTTTGCCACACTGCCACCCCCCCAACGCCCACTCCCACGACCTTTCTCTCGACATTTAAATGACTCGCAGTTTTAATGCGTTTTCACTTTTTTCTTTTTCTTTTTTCTTTTTCTTTTTCCGGCCATTGTGTGGGCGCGAAATGTGGGCGTGGCAGATATAGAGCAAGCGGGGCAGAGATGTGTGCATAATGTGCACGTGTGTGCATTTATAATTCATAAAATCATTACATTAAGCTAAGGACACGGGCGGCCAAGTGTCGTCCTCGTCTCGTCGTCTTGCTTTGCCCTTCCCCCTCTTTCTGTCTTTGCAATCCCCACGCTTTCTCCTTATTTGCGGAACGTGTGCATAAACCACAAAATGTCGCCTGCAATAAACTTGGCGTCTTTTTAATGCTACCCACACCCAGAGAGACGCCCCACGACCAGGACCACGCTTATGCTTCCATATTACAGTCCTGGATTCACAGGCACTGACAGCAAAAACTTGGCATTTAAAAGTTTAAACTGTATTAACTATAGTTTCTTAATAAAAATATTTAAATTTTGTTAAAAATCGATTTATTTTTTATCTTAAATTAAAAGGAATCTTGGCTCTTTGGGAGGCTTTTACATAGCGAAGGAATCATTTGCGACCCTATAAATCATATATGTTCGTAATCAGCATTAACAGCCGATTCTATTTAGCTAATTTTTGTATAAAAAAACAGTTTTAAAATTTTTTCGATTTTTTGGAAAAATGGAAAGGGGTACCATCACTCAAATTTTCCCAAATTTGCCAAAATTTTAATTTTGGAAAAATTACAAATAAAGTTTGCAGCTTTGTTAAGCTATTAAAAACTATCATGGAAAAGGTTTCCGATTTGAATTTAAGGCTTTTTTGGCCAAGTTATGTTTATTGTAAAACTGGATTTCCCGAAAATTTCTATATATTCTCTAAATGTTAATCCCCCTACTTTTAATACTTAAATTTTCCGTTCAGTGTACACATATGGTTGCAGTTTCATTTGGCAAATGGTCTCCCCAACAGCAGCAGCAGCTCTCACTCACCAGAGTCTGAGTTGAGACACACAGGGTCGGTCGTGTCGTCAGTCGGCACAGTGTTCCCCTGTTTCATGTTCCCTGGGAGTTAGCGGTGGTTGCAAATATTCCACCTTATTTACAGCATCCTCACTACCTCCTCTCTCCCCCAAAAATCCATCCATCCATCCAGCCGGCGCCCCGCACAAATTGCATGAATAATTCCCTTTAGAATTGCGCAACTACACGCACCTCTCTAACCGAAAGCCGAGTCCGTCCAGGAAATAAAATAAACAGACGAAGCAGACACACTGGATACTTGCAACTCCGACACTTTCATTGATGCAAATTGTTTGTGTTTCAACCTCCACCTCACCCCCATGAAATTTCATCCTTCGTCTCGAGAGCCGCCAAAATTAGTTGCAATTTAAATGCGAGAATTAAAACTTCTGCCGCCTTTCCCGCTGGCTGTCATTAAACTGAACATTGCATTCGGGATTTCGCATTCAGTCCCTTCGCTTACTGCCAGCAGAAGTTTGCCTGCCGCTGGCAGTTAAATTCCAGCAACTGTTGCCGACAGATAAAAGTTAACTTTAATTTACTTAAAATTCGAGTTTGTTGCTAGTTTTTAATTGCAAGATATCAATCATTGTTAGGATTTGGCTTTGAAGTTGCAATTAGAATGGAATAAACGTTTAATAGCTGTCAATGTGAGATGTGTTTAAATGTCAAATGTTAAGTAATTATTATTGATTTCTATTAAAAATAAACAAGATGAAGAGCTAATAAATGTCAAGAAATTCCTCAAAGGAATCAATTAATTTTGAATAAAATATATTCAAGGCACTCAGAGTTTAATTTTAAATAGAAAACATATAAAAAGAGACTTGTTAAACCACATATTTGATTGAAATTTAATTTATAAAGTGGGAAAACAATTATTTAATGCCTAGAAGTAGAATAGTAATGTCTGCTTTTGATGAGATCTTTGCCATTTTCAGGACAATCTAAATCTTTAAAGGATTGATCCTATTTATGCATTAATTATTTAATATTAAACCTTTTTAATCTTGTTTAAATCAAGGTTACATCACTAATAGTTTTAATACATTTCCTGTGTTACATAAATCCTTGCTTTTATTTTTGTTGTGCGGCTGCAATCCCATTTGCATTGCGTCACGCATACGCCGTGTGGTACACATCATTGAGACTTTCATTAAGCGTAAAGTGCACACAACACACGACCACCGACAAACACCTCCCAACACCGCAGCAAGTGTCAGGCACCGGCTGTTCCTCCTGCTTCCCAGCTTGCCAGCTTCCTCTGCTCCATCTGCTACAAGCTCCTCTTAGGCCCCTCCCTTGCCTTATATCACCCTTATCCTGTGTCCTGTAAGCCAGCACAGCAATTGACATTTTACAAAATAAACGAATTCATTTGCACAAAAGGCTGATGGAGAAAGTAGAGGAGCAGGAAGAGAAGGAGCAGGAGCAGGATGAGGAGGAGCAGGAGCATGATGAGGAGGAGCAGCAGCAGGAGCAGGAGCAGTAACAGGAGGAGGAACCATAGCAGCAGCCGGAACACAATGTGCTGTATTGTATGCAAAGTGGTGGTTTCGATGGAGCTTTCACTTTCCCCCCAGCCTCCAGGATTGCATCCTGCAACCGGTGTACCCAGTACCCCTGTTTCTGATGCAATCACATGTTGCCAACATGCGAAAGGTGTACATAATAATTTAGCCTGGAAAAAGGGAGAATGTTTGCTCCCGCTGCTTCTGCTGCTGTGCTGCTACCCTCATTGTTTTCAAGGCAATGGCCAAAATGGGTTTGGCGGTTGCAAAGTCAAGCAGCTTTGCCACCCCCTTCTTCCCCCTCGTTTCGGGCCAGGCCAAGGCGCATTAACGTTTGTAATTGCAGCTTGTCTGTGTGACACAGAAGGGGATCTCCTGCAGCCACCCGCTGTGTTCTCCTTCAGTCAGCCAGCCACTTAAAACAATATAATCTCCATTAAAAAGCCTTTTTGACATTGCACACGAACACAGGACAGTCAGCCAGACGGATAGTAGTTAGAGGGATGTGTTCACTGTACGGCATCGATTGCACAACATAATGAGTGGGTTTCTGCTGCTGCTGCTGCGGCTGATGAGGATGAGAACCATCTGCCAGCTGCCAGCTGCACTTGTTAGTGGGGATTTGTGCCAGCGGAGGACAAACTGTGGGTGCCATGTGCTAATTGTAATTGAGATGCGAATGTGTAAGCGGAATGCTTGTTACACTGGAGATGAAAATTATAGGAAAAAAGTCTAATAAAAATCAAGATAAAATCTTATACAATTAATGAAAAGAAAATCTAATAAATTCTTGTTTAATTTAAAACATTTTACCCTGAATATTATGTTTAAATTTCTTAAACAAATTCCTCTCAGTGCAGGTAATCCAAATAGGCGCACACACACAGAGCGTAGGCGTGTCTCCTCTCTGTGCACATGTGGCACACTCCTCGAGAGACCCTTAGCCTAATCACCTGCATCATCGCAGTTTACTAGTTTTCCACGGAAAAGCATGTCAGGGCTTGACTTGCGTCTCAAAAGCGAATTGGATTTTGGTTTTCAGATTGAATTTCCACTCGTGTTTGAAACCTGAAATCTGAATTACTTAACTCAAGGACTCTTAAAGAGCCCAGAAAGCGATGCCTTTAAAAAACTGCAACCTTAAAAACAATTTTCAGTGGCACAAAGAGAAAAAAAAAAGAATTGAAATACGTAATCACTCATACGTCATGTGGGCCGCTGGAAACTTCATTAAACTGCCATATGAGGCAAAATGAATTAACGACATAATAACGCCAGTGTGCGCGCTCCCTGAACAACTCTCATTCTCTCGCTCTCGCTGGCTGCCTTTTTCCCGGGGAAATTCGTTAATGGAAAGAGCGCTTTTGCATGCGGTCGGAAAATAAAAAGCGGTAGGTGGAAAAGCGTAATAATTGATTTCGCCTGATTGTTAATGGAGTTAATGGAGCTGTCCAGCTTTCGGAAGTCTGTAAACTCCGAACTGAGCAGAGAACTTTAAGCAGGAATTTAAGTTTATTTCGTTTATAACCGAAAATTTATAACTTTATAGACAGACAGTTTTAGCACAAAGCGTAAACTTTTATTGCCTGACGACTGCAACTGCTGTTATTGCTGTTATTAATTATAGTTTGAAATTCTATAAATTTACAAGAATGCCAGAAAACAATGATAATTCCATTCCGTCTGTCCCTTGCAGCTATTTCATTTCAAATTGTTATTTTTGGGGCACTCTCAAACACTCAGACACACTTTCTAAATTAATAGTTTATGCATTGTTTTTGAGTTGCAGAATTTGAAAGAAACACAAGGCTGAAATTATAATTTTAATAATTATAATTATAATAACAGCTTCTAGCTTTATTTTTCCATTTGTTTGTAGAATTTCCTGAGTGACAAAACAGTGCTTATAATTATATATTCATATCCTCAGTAGAAAATTCATAATTCCATAACATTTTCCCTGCATAAACTGAGACAAAAGTATCAAAGTTTTCTCTACTTTTGCACATTGCAATGTGAAACATTTTCCCTGCTGGAAAATTCTCCTCCCCAAACTCATCGCGTTACATTTAAAATTGCATGAGTCAGTCGTTCGGAGTTTTGCAGTTGAAGTTGCCTTTGCCTTTGCCTTTGCTTGGCAATAATAACATTTTGCGTGCTGGCATGCAATTGTTGTTAGTTTACTTCTCCTCGATGGCTCTTCTGTGCATTAGAAATGTATGGAAAGCAGCTGAATTTACTGACACAAACAGTGGGTTTTCATGGCTTTCCCTCGTCATCATGTGGAAATGCATTCGCAGCTAATGCTAAATGCATGTATGCCCTGTAATTGATACTTGGGGAGATCCCAATATGTTTGCTTTGGGAATATAATATTTAAAACTAGTGTTTTGCATGTTTAAATGGAAAGTATTTTTAAAACAACAGCTCAAAGACAATAATTTAACAATTTAAATATATATTTTTCCCTCCTTTTTAAGTTTATTTCACCAACTGATATGCCTGACTTCCTATTTAGAGCATTTATTACTAAATAATCGAAATAATAATTTGAATTTATAAATTGCTTTCACTGAAGACTGAAAAGGGAGCTGCTGACAAGGCTACTCTCCCCACCCTTTGTTCTATTATTACTATTATTATTATGATTATTATGATTGTTGTTGTTCAGACACATATTGAAAGACATTTTGCAGGCTCGAAAATTACTGTTTACGAGCCACAGATCCTTCTAATACAAAGGGAATTGTTAGATAAACATAGATTAATGGCTATACAGATATACAGGAGCTGTACAAGGGGCAAACGGGGGGTTGGTCAATTGATGTTGATGAAGATATGCCACACTTTACACTAATTACAATTTGTGATACTGCTGGACAACACTGGGCGAAATGAGGGGACTTTGTAAGAGTAAATAATTATTAAAGTTTATGCTAATTTGATTTTAAATTTAAATTCTACGAATTTAAGGACATACTTAGAGCTGTTAAAGAGCTGCTGCTAAACGTTTGTTGATTTGGTATCTATTTTAATGTAAATATCATTAAAATTAAGTGTTTATTGTGATATATTTTTGATTTAGGAGATTCAGAATTGGTTTTCTAAGAGAGTTATAGAATATATAGAAAATCCTTGTGAATTTTCAACAATAATATCACTCATACGCCATGGTGATATTTTTAAGGCAATTATTATTCAAATATTACTCATTCGCCATGTAGGCTACACAGTTTTTATCTTTATTAATCTTTATCTTTATTAATTTATTTAGTAAAATGATTTTGACTAAAGTGCCAGCAAAAATCACTCATACGCCATGTGGCCTGATTTTACTCGCTTGACATCAAAAGTATTTATAAGTATTTGCTATAAACAATAATATTTTTATCTTCCAGTTCTTTTTATCCCTCATTTCGCCCCATTGTGTCCCACTGTGATGATTGATGATTGAACTTACCTCCGACACTGGAACCATTCTGTTGCGAGTAGAGATTCTGCTGGGCCGTCTGTGGCTGTGGTTGATAAAGCTGCGGTCCCTGCGGAGGCGGGGGACCGGCACGGGCGGCACCCGGCGGTACGAGGACAGGGGCGGGGCTAACCAGACGCATGGGCGTACCAGTGCGGGGTCCTCCCATCAGCAAGGAGCCTGTGTGATCGAGGAAGGCCGGAATCACCTGCGGCATATGGCACGATATTTTACACGATGGCGATTTCAATTTCGATTTCGATTTGTACAGGGTTAGATTTTGGTTGTTGGTTATGGGAGAACGTGTTGTTGATGATTTGATTACAAAAAAGAGAGAGAGAGAAGAGAGACAGAGCATAAATATACAATGTTGCAGGACTACGTTTCCGTTTCCGGTTACTGAACGTGATTTACATTATTATTTTTTTCATATTTCTATTTAAATTTACAAATTTATAACTTGCTTGCTTGATTTTTATATTTTTTTAAATAATTATTTCAGCTTGAAGCTTATTTTAAATAATTACAACAATATATTTTTATATTCTTTTAAATTTTAAGCAATTTCAAGGCGTATAAATACAATACAAATTTATATTCTTCTTGGGAAATCTGTATATATATTTTCTATACAACTTTTAAGATATTTCCTTTAAAAATTTTTAATTATTTCTAGACTTTGTTCAATATTCTCCTTCTTTTCGGAGGTAACATATTATTTAGCAGCTTTATTTTTTGGCATTTCTTATTTACACCTTATGTACATCCTGTTTTGTGTACAAAATGGAAGCAAGGAAGAGACACTGGGCCTGGGACTAACCATCCTGGCCATCTCAACTCACCTGATAGGGCTGATTCTCGGCACCCTGCTGCGAGGGTGTAAGGGGGCGTCGCGGCTGCGTTCCCTGCTGCGGGATCAGATTGCCCGGATACATGCCCCATGGCGCCACGCCGTAGTATTGCGGCATCTGAGCGGCGGCAATCATGCCCATGTACGGGGCAGCCTCCTGGCCCGGATTGATGACATAGGGCGTGGCCTGTTGGGCTGCGTAGGCGGCATTCTGTTGGGCCTGCTGCTGTGCGGCGAGGAACTGCTGCGACGCTGCTGCCATTTGCATCTGTTGCTGTTGTTGCTGCTGCTGTTGCTGCGACTGTTGGAGCGTCCCATTGGGTGCACCGGGAACGGGTGGAGCGCCCACAGCTGCCGCAGCACTTGCTGCGGATGTGGCCGCTGCTGCGGCAGCTGCCACGGCAGCCGCATTTGTGGCAACTGCAGCAAGGCCAGGATTCTGTGAGCGGAACAGTTGCTGCAAAAGGAAGAGGAACGTTTGGTTAGTTTGTGTCTTTATTGGTTTAATTATCATTTAAATATCAATTAAGTCCTGTAAGTACCTCGAGTTGCTTCAATTACATGTAAATATTTTTAATTAAATATATTTTTTTTAATTATTTAACATTAAAGAAGAGTTTCATAAGCCTGGCTTAAGCTTCCTTCGTTAAGTATAAAGCCGCAAGCCAATCACAAGTATTTAACATAACTCCCTTGTGCTTTCCTCTGATTTTTTCCATTTTTTTAATCATTTTTCCTGCCAATAAATCCCCTTTTTATCCTGCATAACTGTTGTTGTTGTTGTTGTTGCTGCAGCTGCTGGGATCATTCGCCAGGATACGACCCCAGCGGATTTCTCCGTCGTCGCTTAATAGGGCGCAACATATCGCAGCTGGGCTGTGACTATTCGTCATATCAAGTATCCGCCCCGTTGCCATAAGGATTTCTCAACAAATCCATCGGCTGTGCTGTGTGTTGTTCTAGCACACACCCACACCCACAGAGCACACACACGTGTAACATGATAAAGTGTTTTCAATTGGAAAATTAAATCAAATCCAATCAAATCAGCATGCGATACTTTCGCACACAAACGGGGAAGGATATATCTACATAAAGAGATATATGCGGAGGAGTTTGCAGAAAAGAGAGTAGAATAACAAGGAGCAAGCCGTACGGAAAAACGCATGACGGAGTGTTGTGTTTCACTGTTTTTCCGGCTGCTGCCGCTGCTGCCTCAGATCCCTTCCGAATTCGTCCTGTTTTATGCCCTGTCTGCTGCATGGAGTGTGGCCATATCATTGCCAGGAGCAACGCAGTCACTGAGGTGAAAACATTTCTTTTAAAAGGTAAAATTTAACTCTATTAATAGCATTGTTTGGAAAGGTTAAAAGTTACTGGAAATATTTAAAAATTGGCTCTATGATTGTGCAGGAATGCTGGTAGAATTCATGTTCCGGTAATGAAATATTGCATTTTTAATTAAAATTTTAAACTTTTGTAGAAGCTGATTTGCAGCTATGTTTCGCAGAACTTTACTTAAACCTACAGCATTTTTTTAGCTCAAATTTAATCCATTTAAATTCATTACAAATATATTTAATATCTTTGTATTTTATTGTTCATTTTTACAAAATGTTTAATGTATTTTTAGAGGACTATTTTAAGTAAATTTTTCTAGCTTGCATTTCTTTTAGTTACATTTTTGTTTTAATAATTTAAGATGCTATATAAGGTGACATATAAAGTATAACTCGCAGCTTTCTTTAATTTGCAGTTTTTAATTTAAAATCTGCTACCATTCCTTCCCCTCTACACACACTTTTCATTCACTTTGATGTTGCGCTTGAGAATTAGTGGCTTTTCCCTTGGAATTCCCACGAATTGGGAATATTCCCTTCGAGAATTTAAATGCAGGTCGTTCTTTGGCATAAATTCGCAGAGTCCCCTTGGAGCCTCGCACACCTGTAACCGTGCAACTGTGTAACTGTACATGCGGGGGCATAATAATACTACTATATCTCTGAATGTGTATGTGCATAATGGCTTCAATGGCTCCCTGCGCCACGTCCCTCCCTCCAAAGACACTGCCACCGCGATAGAGTCTCCTGTCAATTGTTTACACTGCAAAGAACTGCGAAAGAAGGGGGAGGTACGAGGGGGGGGAATGGAAATGGAAGCCAACTGGGGATGCCATTAACATTAAGGCGAGTGCACGAGCCAGAAAGAAAGAAATCAATGTGAATTATTGATGAATGGAATGCAGGGAAGAGAGAGCACAACAACAAAAAAAAAGGGCAAATAAAACCGAAACGTGGCAGAAAAAGATGGCAAAGTAAAATAATAATAACACGCAAAACTTTTCGGAAAGGGAACAAGCCAGCGAGCAGGGAGGAGGTTTTTCCACGCGACTGGGGAAAATGTGGAAATGTGGCAAAGGCGATAAAAAGCAAATATCATGGCCTGCATGCTTTTGGGCGCGTGATGCGTGAGAACAGCACACAGGGTTCGTCGGGAGTTCAGGATTCAGGACTCGGGATTCAGGACGACTGCCAGCCACGAGCATGAAATAATAATCAGAAGCCAAATAAGCGTTGAAATCTGAGCCATCGGTTGCCATGGTTCCCCAAAGTCCTCTCATACCCACTTCTTTTCTTCTCGGTTCTCTTTACGATTATTAAAACGAAATTGAAAACAAAGGGAAAGTGCGTGTAATGGGAGAAGGGCGGAAAAGAGAGAGAGAGCGCCAAAAGGGGGGAGGAAAAATTATGTAATTTCAAGCCGTGAAGTATGCAACGCTTTGATTTAGTTGCCGCAGTGACGTAAGAGCAGCTGCCACCCCTCTTGGGGAAATCCACACTGAAATCTATTTTTTGTTAACAATTTCTTTATTAAATTTTACTCATATTTAAATGTAAATTGAAGGTTACATTTATTACCTTTTTTTCATCATGTTCAACATGTTTTTATTCTAAAATTTATAGTAGATATTAGATATTCCTTAATATTCTAATAAATTTCCTATTCAACCCAACTTTTCCTCAATTTCCATAAATCCCAAAGAGCACTACTCAGCCAGTGTGACCAAAACTCATTATAAAGCTTTCTTGAATGCGATTTTAATGGCCCTATAAGTCTACATTCCCTCCACAGTCACAGTCACTGCAATACCCTCTGATTTATGCAAATGGCTGGGTCAGTGGCAAATTTACGATCCGCACATGACACACTCGAGTTATTGTCCTAAGGCTAACATTACTCAGGGCCCGGGGTATTATGGGAATTATGGGGCGGAATTGGACGAGAAGGAAATTGGCAACAAGTGAGAGAGTAGGAAAAAGCAAGTCAGTAGTGAAAAATTATGGAAAATCCTGACCAAGTTTTTGGTATCGTGTGGCTCCTTTCTTTGTTGACTTTCTCTGGTATTTCTGGTAACCCCCCTTTTTTTCTGCTGTTTTTAATTTTTTTTCGTTCACTGACATTACGAACCCTGCGCGCTCTGACATTTTTATTTCATTTCATTTGCACATTACCAAGACGGCAAAGGGGGGGAAAGCGTGCTTAATAAGCTCCCTGGTGTACAATTTTCAGCGCTCGACTCGTAATGGAAATTATAGCTGATGTCATACACAGGGGAAATGCCCTGACTCGGGTCGCATTTCCACTTTTCCCCCCTCTCCCACTATCTTATGCACTGGGAGAAAGATTATAAATGAGAGTTAGTTAAGAAATTGATTGATTTTGCCTTGAATTTGTGTTCTTAGACATTTGTTTTATATTGAATTTAAATTATGAAGAATTTTCCTTAAGATTTTAACAGATTTTTAAACTATTTTTTGGGTTTATAACAATTTCCTTTGTTTTCTTTTTAGTGTCCTCTCTGTTTTCTGTTTCAGTTTTGGTTCTGTAACGCCCTTCGAGTGAAAGTGAGTCAACTTAACTATGGCAATATGCCCGCACTGAGCCAGGAGCCCCACCCAACTTGTTGCAAGTGGGTCGCCGCCGTTGCCGGTGGCAAAATGGGAAATGTCGAGGGCGGCAGGCTTTTAATGCTGGCTTTGGCTTTGGGCCTGAGTGGATTAGTTAGTTGGGAGTAAGCAGAAGAAGCAGCAGCAGGAGCAGCAGGTGGGGCGCACTCAGCTAGTTGATTTATAATTATGGCCAGGAAAAAAAAGCAGCAGCAGCAGACGAGCTCGTGGACCTGGCTAACTGCCTACTACCACTACTGCCAACCCACCGCCGCCTCACCTTGTCTGCGGGAAAGCCGGAAAAGTTTCAAGTGGCATAAACACACACACACACAAAAAGTTGTTCTTTCGTTCGGCTTGATTTGCTGCAATTGGAGTGTTTTCGGTTTCGGTTTCTGTTTCTATTTTTATTTTCCTTTTCTATTTTCCACCATTATACTTTGACATAGTTTCTGTGTTGTGTTTTCCAAGTGGCGGGCATTTCCTCAAGTGTGGATTTCAGACAAAGAGAGAGATTTGTTGAAATTATTTTGAATTAGTTGGGGGGATTTTTGCCACTGTTGGTTTTGTTAGAAAGTTTTATCAGATAATAAGCTTGGCTTGGAATAAGAATTCTATTAAGACTGTATATATTTAATTGTATTTTGTATTTTTAAATTTTATTTAATATTTCTTTCCTTCAATCTTTCTTCCCTTCATTTATTCAATCAATTTGCCAAGCAATATTCCTTTTCTGATTGAACAATTTTATTGTTCGAAAACTCCTTTACTTGCCAAGTTTATAAACTCAACTCTTAAGCTTTAAATTAAATCCCTTTTATTATGCTTTAAGCGTAAGTTGATTGCCTTAAACTACTTGAACTGAATGACTTCTTTGCCGGCTGCCAGGGCAGTAAAATCTGGAAATATCAGACACTGGCCAGTTGATTTAATTTCCTATTTTTTGCAATTTCCTGAAGTCTTCTTGAATTTCTTACTAGCTCACTTTCCTGCTGCCATTACTCACGCTCAATGTCTCTCCGGTTGCGAGGACTCCGTCCTGTTTTTCCTCCCTACCTCCTCCCTTGCAGGACGACACTCATGAGTTGGCAAGTACTTCAAGTAGAGCTGCGCTTTAATTAAATATCAATTACGCAGAGCCAACCCTGCTGGAGCAATGGAGCTCAAGCTGAAAAGCAATCAATTAAGTGTTCTCCTCGAGAAAGTGTCCATTTCCATGGCTCTCCCTTCACCCCGCTGCTGCCTTCCCAGCTGCTGAATGAGTGCAACTCAAATATTTGTAGTCTGCGCTAAGGCGCAATAAAAACAGAACGCAAATTGAATATGAATGATGGAGGAGCAGGAGGAGGACAGCGCCCAGTTAAGCTGAAACAAAAGAGTGTGTGGGGAATTCACCCGCTAATGAAAGGATAGTGACAGTCCGCGTCCGCTTTGGGTACGCGTGGGGTCAGAGAGGACCTTTTGCACAAACGACTTGTAAACAAAATTAATGCCACAAACAAACATTAGCGCACTTTCGGCGAGTTCTGTTCCGTTCGCGTTGTGTGGCTCATTAGGCCACCACCCACAAGTGGTTGGTGGAAAGCAAAGGCAGGAGAAAGTGGGAAAAAGTAGGGGAAAAGCTGGGGGAAAAGGCGGGAGCTAAGGGCGAAAGAGTGGCCCAGCTCGCTGACCATTAAACCGAATTACTTAATGACCGCACGCGTGTGCCTTTGATGCCTACTTTTGGGCTAAGGACACACCCACATGGACATGTTTGATGCAGAGAGGGAAATTTTAAGAAGAAAATATATAAATTATTTGTAAAAGAAAATAAATTATATAAAATAAATTAACCACAGAAAGGACTTTAAACTATTAAAGATTTATTTTCCCTTTAAAAAGTATTATTTTCATAAAAATAAAAACTTTCTTTAGAACTTCTTTTGTTAGCTGTTTTCTCTGTGTACATTTTGACTTTCTTTAATTTGAGCTTCGGCTTTCTTTTCTTTCTTTCTTGCTGCTGCTGTTGCTGCTGTGTGCGTGATTGCTGTTTGTATATTGCTTTTTAATTTTCCTCGTTACTCGCAATTTCCCACTGAAACGTGAGCCACAAAAGCAAAATAGGAAATAGGAGAAAGAGAGAGAGTGCAGGGGCAAGGACGAGGACTAGGACTAGGCGGCGGCAATAGGAAAAAGGTGGAGCCGCCGACATTGTAGTTTCTATTTACGCCTCAACTTTGCCATATATTTCATAAGTTTTGTGAAACTTTATTCTTCGCTTGCAACCTTGCAGGAATTTCATATTTTCCCCAACCCATTTTCCCCGCTTTTCTCCTATAAATTCCAGGCACTCAGGGCAAGGGAGTAATGAAAAATAGGTTAAGCCGGCTTATGTTACCTTAGTCAATAATGAAAACTTCACAAATCGATGACAAACTTTGGCTACTGCAGGGAATTTTCTAGTAGAAAAAATAAGTTCAACAAAACTCGGGGCAGCAGCACTTTATCAGGCAAGGCAGTTGAGGTTTTGATGGAAATTTACAAGTTTCGTTTTTAAAGGTATTTAAGGGAAGCTTTACTTAGTTTAAAGTTGTGGTTTAGATGGTGAAATTGTTTTAAAAATTTATTTAATAATCAAAAACTATAAAATTCCTTAAGGAAACACAAAATCTATTAAGTTTAATCTACTTTTGGCCACATTTACTATGTAAAAGTAGGAGATTTTATTCCCATTCCCATTCCAATTCCAAGGACTGAATTGTGTAAAATCCAAACCACTAAAGAACCAACACCACCACCACTGAAAGAACCACCGAAATGCGCTCCATTTCCCCCTCAGCAGTGTTATTTTATTAATGAAATTACGCAATTTCCTTTTTACGTTTGCCTTTCTTGGTTTGGCTCAGTTTTTGGTTTTCCCTTAATTTAATGATGACGCACAGGACGACGCCGACGACTGTGAGGCAAGTGAAAATCGCGAGAAAATGTTCGGTAAATGTGACCTTAATTTGTGCAACAGCCGCAGCGGTAAATACAATGTTGATATATGGATTCGTATAAAGGACTAAAGAGTGGAGTCTTCATTTACATGAAGAGAACATTTAAAGTGAAATATGGCCAAAGGCCGCAGGACAAATGTTCGATAAGCGGGCAGAAACTGTAGGGGGGTTCAAAGGACGCTGCAAATTACCACAAAAGGAAGCCTCTTCCCCGTTTTTCCCTCTCAAACAAATTGGACATAAAAATGTTTGAGGCAAATGAAGCCATAAATGCGCAATCACGGAATTACATGGAAAAGTAAGGGAGTCGTCGTCCTGCCAAAGTGTTTATTTATGCAGTTTTTATTTCCTCCTCCACCTCGTCCTCCTCCTTGCGCCTTGGTCAAACGTTGCGCATACGCAACGTGGTGCGGCCAGGGAATAATATTATTCGGGGAAAAAGGGAAACTTTCAACGCTGCCGCCCCGTCAAGTTTAATTGCCTTGCAAATTGCCAAGGAAGTAAAACCATGCAGATCGCTTTGAATTTCATAACAAATTGCTGTAAATTGAAGGGAGTTTTTCTCAGCTTTCCCCTCTGTCCACCACCACCCCGCCCCAACCATTGTCTTCTTGGCTTGCCTGTGGAAAAGTTTGACTGCTCTCGCCGGGAAAACCGCCGCCCATTAAAACTATTTGCCGTAACAAACAAGACAATCTGGGAAAAAACAAAAAAAAATAAAAGCAAGCTAGCAAGCGAGCAAAAAGAAAATTCTTGTGTGTGGCAAAGATTTTCCGGCTGGCTGTGGGTGGCTTTTCAGGGATTTCCCAAGTGTTTAGGGGGGATCACCCCCCCTTAGCTTTGTTTTATTCTTTCGAGGCGTTCACAACTATTTCCCAAACTATTAGAAAGTCAATTAGGTTTTTGCTTTTTTTTTTAAAGCTGAGCGGGATTTAAGGAAAGGATGTTTTTAGCTGTCATTTTGATTGAATTAAGTTGGTTCTCTTGGGACACGAATGCACGTAATTTCAATTAAAATCCAGCATTCCGAAGGGTGCACCTGCAGGCAGTGCATAGTTTTCCTGGGCTTTTCCAGTTGGATGGCTGTCACTGTTTGACAATTGCTTTTTCTGAGGCCCAGCGAAAATTGCGCTGACAGTATTTCCACCGGAAAATGGAGATCAGTGAGGGGTTTGAGGAGGGTAAGGGAAACTGTTGTAGGTGGTGGGGAAGCTGGGGATAAATTGGCCTTTTCCAGAATTGTCAGGCGAAAATAGGGACTCGTAAAGTTGAGATAATGTTTGAGTTTAATTATGGAGTTTCAATTGGTTATTTTGGGGAGTGTTTTGAGCTAAAAGAGAGAATACATGCAACTTTAATAAGTATTTTAATACCTATAAATTTTTTTTTGAACTATTCCTAATTATCCTTCTCCTACATATTATCTTCAACTCACAAATAAGCTTTCTTCTTGATAGAAAACCCTCTGAAATTGCCCTCATTTTCGTTTTCTTTGCTCACTTCCTGAATACGTGACTTTCCTGATACATCAACACCTCTTTTCTCGCTTGGCATTACTTCCTGTTTGGACTCTATAAACTTGCCATTAATTGACAGGAATACTTCTGGCACTCCTTTCGACTTCCTTCCTTCGTTTGAAGGTAGTATTTATTCTTTTTCTGTTGGTCAGTTATGATTGCCAGTACGTGCTTGGCGTCTTAAATTCAATTTCATGCCCGACTTGTCTCTCAAATTAACTGAAAATCATTAATTGCTTAAGCAGAACAACACAATGGCTTTGGGTTCCAGGACGCAGGACGAGCTGCTGTATGCTTTAAGTTTAGTGTTTGCTTTGGCCTTCGGTGCTTGTGCTGCTGTTCCTGCTGCTAATTGCCGGTAAATTAGTTTCTATTTGCAAATTAAATAACCCACACCAGGTGGCCAAACTGTCAAACTCTTTGATTGACCGCCCGTCTGCAGCATTTTCAAATTGAATTTCCATTTCAGTGGCCACTTTTCCGTTTACGCTTTACCACCCAACACCTCCCCCCCGATGGAAATCTGCTTAAAGTCGAGCCTGACTTGGTTGTGGCTCCTATTCCTTTCAACGTCAACGCTGCCGTGTCCGTCCGTCTGTCCTCGGTGGAAAAGTAAACAGAAAGCATGCGGAAAAAGCGCAAGTAACTGGCCACGCCCCCATAGCAGCGGCTCCTTGTGGCTGGAAGAAAAATCGATAGCCTGATTTTCAACGGCAAAAGCAAACAAAAGACACACACACACATCCTGTCTTGACCCCCTCCTCCTCTCTGGCTGCTCTTAGTTTGCCGTGTGTTTGAACTAGACGACGGCCCCAAAAAGTAGGCAACGTTTTGCTTGCATTCGCATCTCGGTGACAGAGAGAGAAAAATCTTAAGGGTTCTCAAGGAAAATTATTTGAAATTTAAATTTTATAAAATTGTTAATGGTCTTCTTAATAATTAAGCAACATAAGAAGCTTGCAGTTAACAATTTAATAGTAAAGATCCAGAAGTATCAACAGTGACTCTCTCAGCTCCTGCTGTTTCCTGTTTCCTATTTTGTCTCAGTGCTTTTTGCCTTGCTCCCCTGTCACACCATACATTTTTAATGTGTGCCCCGGTGCTCTTTAGGATTCCAGCCCTGTCTAGGACATAATGAGTGAGCTAGCAGTTGCAGTGCCCCTCCTCCTCGGCCGCTGTTCGCCCCTTTTTGAATGGCATTTTGTGGGCGTGATGTCGTCTATAGTCGGGAAATTTCGCATTTAGAAAAGCTTACGGAGACCATGAGAAAAATTCATGAGTAAGAGGACAACGACGAAGAGGAGGCGACTAAATGAAATTAAGCTGCCATATGTGGTGGGACAATGGCTGTGTTCCTTACTGCCTTTCTTTCAGGAAAAAAGAGTGAAATAAAAGTAGAAAAAAAAACTAAACACCAGTACAAACTGTGGGTGACTAAAGCCTGAAATGCCATAAGGTAAAAGTTTGTGTGGGTCTACTGGGAGACTTAAAGGCATTTTTCAAAGGGATACAAATTTGCATAGAGAACTTTGAGGAGAAAATAAATTTGCATATTTGAATTACAAGAAAATAAAAAGGAGAAATATTGGAAAAACCTAGTCAGATTGTGACAGAATACTGTCTAGATTCCAGGAATGGGAATTAAGGTGGGGTTTTATAAAGGAGATTTGGAATTTTTGTATCGTTTTTAAGAGTGAGTTTAGTTTTGTTTATTTTTATGAATAAAGAAATACCTTTCTGGTTTGTAAATAAAGAAAAATAAATGATAAATAAAGACATTTCAGACATTTTAGATTTAATTATTTTACTTGGAATAAGCTTTAAATAATACAAATGATTTTGCTACAAGCACAAAATATCTTCTCATTTCTACAAAAACTCATCTGAAATTGAAGAATTCATCAAAGATGAATTTGGTCACAAAACTTTCATTAGCTTTAGTGCACTCCGGATATTTTGTCAATCGATTTCTTGTCTATCCAGTTCGGCATTTTCCACTCTCGGGTGGTGGTGTGTGTGCGTCTGCAGGTGTTTGCTCATACAGCGGCACAGACACCTAATGAATTATTGGTTATTTTTGTACTCATTCTACTACGTAATCGCAGGCAACCTCAACATCATCAACCACTACTCCCCCCTATATATTCGGTTCTCCTTTCATTTCACCTCCAATCATAAAAACCAAAATTGAACGCATTTCCAGTATTCATTGATTTTCTGTCACGTTATCAACGGGCAAACATTTCAGAGGTTTACTAACTAAACAAGCCCCTGTGTGCCACTCTAACTACCCTCCAGGAAAAACTATTAATGCCACAAAACCTATCGATGTGTTTCAAGCATAAATCAACACAAAAACTGGTCATAAAATCTACAGAAAAGTGTCAATCGTAGGGGAAATGGTGGTATGGGAAAACTCAGTGCTCATTTGCACCCTTTTCGGCACCCCATTTTTCCACTTTTATGGTGTCTTTTTCCAAGTGTTGGGTTTATATTCAAAAAAACACTTTAAGCATTTACACTTTTCTTTTTTTTTTTGGGGGGCACAAAGTTTTCGTCTTCCTTAGTTTGGTTTCTTTTTTTTGTTTTATCACACCGTCGGAAAAGCAGGTGAAAATGTCAACGACAATTGCCAGCGCCAGGTGGCGAGCAGCAACAACAAAAACAAAAACAACAAGTGTAATAACAGTAGCAACATCAACAACATTTGCATAAATTTCAAGGAACGTTTGGTGGCAAAAGTTTGCCCTGAAAGTGATTTACACGGTGGGGGAGGAGATTGGCTGGCTGGTAGGTTGGGGTTCCTCTCAACAATTTTCTCGCCTCCAAGCTCAGGCTTTCCCATCGTTTGTTGCTTAAGTTCAGTTTAACTTTCCTATAAACTTTTGTCACGCCCCCCAACCGCCTCTGCGGGCGGTTCTTAGCGCCTCAGTTAGCAGGTAGGTTTTCTGTTTTGTTATTTTCTTTTTTTTTTTGCTTTATTTTTATTAACCACATTAGTTGATTTTTGTCACGCGAAAAGTTGCCTTCGCTGAAATGTGATTTATGGAAATTTCCTTCACACTTATTGTGTGCTAATACAGGGAGAGAAAATGGGTAGGAAAATCACTTAAAACCAGGAAAAAAAAGAAAAGAATCTGCAAGCAATCGATCTTCATGGGAATTTATTTTTAATTTATCGAAAAAGTAATGCAACTTGTAAATAAATCTATAAAATATGAACTGAAATATTTGTTCTATTCAGTTTCTCTCTGTATATTTTAGTTTTTTCTCCTTCTGCCACCCTTACACCTGGTGTGGTGCATATTTTAACAGTTTATTTATTTAGCGTCAGGACCAACTCCCGTTTATACCTACATAAAATATTTCTTAGCCCGGTTTTTCCTTTTTTGGTTTGGTTTCTTTTTTGTAGGGGGTGTAAGTTAAAGCATTTAGTTATTGTAATTTGCGTTGATTTCGTGGTTGCTTCAGAGGGTGGTGCTTCTGTGGGTGGTGGTTCGTTTTTAGTTAGAAGTGCGTGAGCTTGATTTAATGACCTCGGGCGTTTTTATTTATTTACATTGCTGGAATTTTGTCAACAATTTGTTTGATTTGATTGCTTGGCTAATGAGGCAGAAAAGGTCAGACACAGATGAAGCAAAAATAAATACAATTTGACCAGAAAATATGGTAAATTATTGAAAAGTAAATTTGGGGAAATTTAAGTTTACTTTTTAAAGATTTTTTAGGGACTTTTGGGAATTTTTCTGAGCTGAAAACTTTAAATATTGGAAAGGAAATTAGTATTCTTTTATAAAAAATATTGTAAGAATATTTTTGCAATTATAAAAATAACATTAAAAAGTTTAGAAAATTGAAAACCCATCTGAAAACCCATTTTGATTCTAAGCTTTAAATAGTTGTAATTTTAATTTATATAAATTTAGGAAATATATTTTAACTAAAGCTTATTTTTCCACCAGCATTCAAGGACTCCCTAAAATTCCATTTTCCACTTCCTAACCAGCATTTATCCCTCTGCCCAGATTACTGTTCCCCTATTCGGACTTCGATAAAACCAAAGGACTTGCTTGCTTTATACACTCTCCACTGGCACCCACACAAGTGTGAATGCCTAGTGAATGTTATAAACTTTGATTTCCTTTTATTGCCACACACACACCATACACCCACCCCCCTAACACACACACACACTCACAGCAGAGAGTGGCTAATCCAAAATGGCTGCCATAACACTGCTCGGGGAACTCTGGAGTTTTTAGCTGAAATTTTTATGAGACCGCAACACGCACCCCAAAAAAAACGAAAGGAAATAACTAAAATCGGACTGTGACTACAATTTAATTTGAACAGAAAAAAATCTATATATATATAACCATATATATGCGATAAAGAGAAATGTGTGCAATGTCCATGGAGTTTGCACAATTCATTTCTTTTGTGGAACTTGAAAAATGTTTCAAAATGTTGTCGACGGGGTCGAAGTAGTTTTCTTTTTCATTGCATTTTATTTTTATTTCTTTACATTCAGATTCGCATTCACATTAAATGCCATGCATTGGCCTACGATGGCATTTCCATGTTGATTCGCAAAGCCGGCAGTATGCAGTTTTCAGGTGCGGTGGAAAGCCCTGGCCAACAGAATGTTGTAACGTGTATTTTATGGATCTGTGGGGGTTTTTGGTTTTTTAGCCCCTTTATTTTTCGTTACGGTTTTGTGGCATCGGAAAAGCTTGTTACATATTTCATTTATCAACCCAAACGACAATGGTAAAATGATTTAGTTTCTTGTAATATTTTTGTGTTGCAACTGCAACTCGTGGTACTTACAACATTTTGTGGAAAAGTGTCAAGGGAAATTGATTTGCGGAAACTTACCTAAAAAGAGAAAGAAAAGGGAAATTTTTGGTTTAATAAGGAGTTTTTAAAAGGCGTTTTTAAAGGGTTAAAATTAATTAAAAGTAAAAATAGATAAAACTTACAAGAGAATAAAATATAAATATGTATTAAACATGATCTCTCCCTATTTTTCTAAATTGTATAATTACTTTTATAGCTTTTATGACTGTCATACATAATATTTTTCATTTACTCCCCCCAAAATAATGCATTAAAATTACCAATTACCAATTGAGCACAGATTACCATCTAAAACCCACAAATTTGGCAACTAATTCCAACTGAAATCATTCGATTACAAATAAAACTTGAGCTGAGACAAATTGATTTATCAGTCATATCGCTGGTCATGGCCCTCGCTAAGCCCGGTCATAATCGTATGCAAATTATGATGCGCTTAATTTGGGATCACGGCCACTCCGCACTCTGTGTAGCAGCTCTGCTGCAGTCGCCTCCCCAGATAATTGCCAAAGTTTGAACTTTAATTAAAATTGAAAATTGTGTTGCTATTCCTGAATCTAAAATATATTCCTGCTGTGTCTGGCTGCAGCATTATACTGGCCGGAGGCAAAACAGCTGCGATAACTTGTGGAATGGCTTTGTCAGGGCAGCCCGGAATTGTTTTTGGATTTGTACAAATGTTTTGTCACTGTGCTAAATGCAAACTTCAATTAGTTTGTCCGGTGATTCAGTTGGGCTTACACACACTGAATCCCCGAGTCCCAAAACCAGAAAACCAGAACGAAAATGTGCTGTTTGCCAGAGAATGAGAATGAATCCAGGCAGAGGAGGAGGAGGGATGAGGGCATACTATATTTCAGGCTGAAACTGAAAACGTTTGGCATATTGACAGGCGCATAATTAACACTATTATCAGCATATGCCCAGAGATAGAGCGTTGAGTGCTGCTGCTGCTGCTGCAGCAATGCCACAATTTGTATTTGCTGGTCAAAATATATATTTTGTTGGCCATTAAACTTTGGCCAACAGACATAAGTTTTGATTACGATGTCAGGGTTTTCAGTGCGGCTGCCATAATAAATGTATAGATTATGAATCCGTACGTTATTACATTTTGGCAATAACTGAAACATGCTGAAAAAAAATACACACAAAATTCCAGAAAACTAATTTCCTGCTTTCAAATGAAAGTTACAACGCCTCTCTTAAGCCACCAATCATTTCCACGTTTCGGTTCGTTGGTGGTTCGGTGGTTCGTGTTGGCAAAAACTCAAAAGTAAACACGAAAAATTAGAAGAAAAAAAAACACAAACGAAGAGAAAAAGTAAATTAAACTTATTATTTTCTTGACGCTAGTCGACACGCTTTGATTTTTCCATGTTTCACGCTTCACAGCCATGAAAATTGTGCGTAATAATTGCGAGTGAAAATTGTAAAAGGAAAAGTGTAATGGCAAAATAATTTGAAATAATTTGAAAGCAAAAAAGAGCAAAAGAAATTTTGTCATTTGTTGTGAGGCCTTTAAAATGCTTTATAGGAAATTACAGTATAAAAGTCAGCTTTGTTTTTATATTCTTTTTTTAATAATTTATAGCCAATTTAAAAAGAACTGATATCGCTTTTATATTCCCTCAATAAAACAATAACCATATCTTGACACTAAATGTAAATGTCACGCTTATCGCTGAAATATTTATCCCCACATTTAAATTGACATTTCCTGCGCAGCACAAAAAAAAATGATGGTACAAAAGAAGAATATCCTTTTATCCGGTTTATTAACACATGGCAAGTGCCACGCCCTAAACCAATACCCTTCCTCCGCCTCCTCCTCCTCCTCCGCCCCAGAATGCCGCATTTAATTTACAACAGATTGTTGTTGCGGCTGTGTTTGTAAATACAATCGAATTACATTTACATTAGCGAAGAGCTCTTTTTTCCGCGAATTTGGCAAATTCATATTAAATATTTAATTAGTTGCAATGAAATTGATTGCATTAGTCGCTGGTCGATGCGGCAGAAATGGGTTTTTGTTTGTTAATGAACTTTGTAAACTTTTTAGATGGTCTGCTCGTTATGCGGAAAATGTTCATGCGAATGTGGGAGTTTTTCCAGCAATCTGCCAAATGCCAGTGCCAGTGTACGTGGGTTCTGGCCATAAATTTTAGTTTATAAACAATATATGCATATTGACAGACTTATGGGTCCTTGTGGGCTTTAGGATTTAAGAGATTCTTTTTGAGATTTGCCTAAAACTGCTGCCAAAATATAAATTATCTCGCAAATTATTCATTTCACAAGTTCAAGGAGACTTTGTGTGTGATTTAAGGTTGAATTTTATTGAAAGAAATCATAAATCTTTCTATTAAGAATTATTATTTGAATTTATTGAAGTGTTGCTAGTTTATTTATATATTTTTCCCTCTTAAAAAAGCAATACTTTAATTAAGAATTTCCCTTAAAAAGAAGAACCATCCAATTAACTCGTTAAACTCAGTGAAAAAGCGTAAAACATTTAGGAAAGAAAACCCTGAAAATAAAGAATCGCTTGAAATTTTCCCTTACAAAAAAATCCAGAAAATGAAAACCTGTGACCAGCATAAAATACCGGAAACGGAAAAGGCGGAAAAAAGAGCACATAATGCCACTTAATTAGCGAGCACAGACACACGCGCACACTTACTCACACAGCGGCAAACACATGCTTAATACACATTAAGCTCAGAAATAAACGAGACAGAAAAAGAACGAGACAAAGAGACAACGAGAAGCGGAGGAGGGGACCGGAAAAGCTGGAGGGAAGTGAAATCGAGCGTACAAATTTTCCCGCAAATCAAGAGCAACGAAAAAGCCAAGAAAAATTAAAAACTGGCACAGAGTTCGTTCTGGCTGGGACCAAAAAAAAGAGAGAGAAGGAGATGGTAAATGTGGGTCAACTACTGCGATACCCATTGTTCACACACACACACACACACTCACATCCGGCTTTAATGTCATTTGCATTTTTTTCCATAGCCTATCCAAGCGGGCAGCTGCTTTCGCTATATAGCGTGCCAGCGAGAGGAGTGTGTGTGCTGAATTTATTCGCTCCTTTCACTTGATTTAATTGTGCATAAATATTTTCCCATTGCTTCTGCATGCAAATTAGGCAAACCAAAAATAAAAGAAAAACTTAAAAACGAACGCATGTCTGTTGTGTGTCGAATGCAATCTGAATTGTATTTATAGTTGGTATTATAGCACAGAAAATCGTCAGTGGAATAAAGATTGATCTTGAGGGTGTCTTGTATGAATGCGAAATTGATCACAGATCTTAATTAATTTTTTAATTGTTATCAATTTTTATATATTGCTTTCTTTATTTATCCTTAAAACTCAAATACAACTTTGTATTTGTACATTTATTTTGTATCGTTTCCTTTTTCTTTCCCTTAATACCAATTTATAATTTAGTATTATAAACTTTATATTTCATAAATACCTTTAATCAATGATACTTATTTAATTTTTAAAGGTTTATTCAATCATTAAACAAACAAAGTTGCTAATAAAGTTGATACTAAATTTGCTACTGAATTTGCTTCTAAATTTGCTACTAAATTTCTTATAAAATTTGCTACTAAAGTACTTAAAAGTGGTACTAAAATTGCTCCTAAAATTGCTACTAATCTTGCTACTAAATTTTCTATTTAATTTGTTACTAAATTTTCTAGGGAACCTTTTTGCGAATACATTTTAAAATGCTAAAACCAATGTTTTTTTGGGGGAATAATTCCATGTCGCCTACTCTCAACCCAAAAAAGTGTGCTACAGATTAATGGTCATGGCAAAACGGAAATAAAACCGTCTAGCGTTTCTATTTCAAACTTCCCCCATTTAACTCCCCTCCCCCGCAGAGCCCTGCAATGGAGTAGCAAATTAAATGCAGTGACAAATTACACAAATTGCAAGTGCAACTGCAACTGCAACGCTGCAACTGCAACTGCATCGGGAATTGCACTCTAAATTCGAAACTGCCAAATGCTGCAATTGCAACAAATTGCAAATGCGTTTTAATTGCAATTCGCATCGTTTGCCACTGCAACAATTTGCATTTCCAATTCTTTTTACAATGTCTCCCGTTTTATTTTTTGAAAACAAAACTAAATGGTAAAGTTTAATGCAGCCCCTAGATCCAAATATATAGCAACGAAATATCCCCCTTTGGCTGGACAAGCCTAACGAGCAGCATTGTTGTTGATGATGACAATGATTAGATGCGATAATGCAAATGAGTCAACAACGTCGAGTCCTTGCCGAGGTCCTCCTGTTGACGTGGATGCGGAATAGGAAGCGGGATAGCTGCGGATGTTGATGATGATGATGATAGTGGATGACGATGGAGCTTCAGCGGCTGCCATCGCTTAAAAAATTTGCATGCCAATGATACATGTCCTGCATTCACAATTACGTACAGAATAATAGAACGAAGGAAAGCAAGGACGAAGGATTTTAAAATGAATAAACTCCTAATGGGTTTATTTGGTTAAAAAATTTGAAAGTAAAGATATATATATTTTAATAAAAGGTAGATAAAAAGTAGAGTCTTTAAGACTTTATCTACATTTATATGATCTTTAGGTGAATAAAATGAAGGAAATACTTTGTTTATTAGGCATAAACATATTTGTATTTGTAAGTTCTAATTAGTTACAAAGTTTTAAAACATTCTGCCAATAATTTAAGCCACAAAGTAGATAAAATATTTTATTAATTAAAAACCTAACCTTACTTTCTTGTTTCCTTTAGAAAATCTAAACTAGTTTTCGAAAACTATATTGACCGCAACTGTCTACACAGATTGATATATACACCTAAGTATACATAGATATACACTCTGTATCATAATGATACGACACCCCTAATATGCAAGTTTCGAGCTTTGTAGGATCATAGGGAAGCATAATACAACAAAACCAAGTATACAGAATGAAAGATTAATGAATTCTGCTTTAAATGAAATTGTCCTATTTCCCCCCTCCCCCCTCGTTTTAAAGTAATGGTCCAAAAAGCAGAAGAGTACGTTTTTTTGCGTGCCTGCAACTGTATCAAAATGATACGACACTTTCCAATTATTCCGGCTGCAGACATTTATTTGCTTTCCAATAATTTTTTTTAAATTTCTATTAACAATTTAATTAATTTGTAATAAGATTCAGCTGCGTCGTTTGCTATTCGACGAAAAAAATTTAAGAATAAGAGCCTAAAATGATCCTGGCTCAATATCCTTAAAAATTGACCGAAAACGTTGTGTTAAACTTATATTTTTAATCAATCCAGATAAATATGATGCTAAGTATAGCTGTGGATGAAAATCAAATTTGTCTGACTGCGGTAACATCCCATAATTCGGTTTGTTTGCTTCAGGCTTCATACTTGCCACAAGTTGCAGTAAGCCTGTGGCACGAAGAAAAATTCGGGGGATGCTGCAATTACTGCAGTGCATTCTCAGAGGAGCCTTAAAAAAAACCTCTTACCAAAAACCGCGCCAAAAAATCGAACGACTTCAATATTTAAAAAAAAACTTTTTAATCACAATAATAGTTGAATTTTGTATGGGGAGCAGTACCTTTCCAAGTCTTTTGGAGGTGATGAAGTCGTTCGATTTTTTGGCGCGGTTTTTGGTAAGAGGTTTTTTTTAAGGCTCCTCTGAGAATGCACTGCAGTAATTGCAGCATCCCCCGAATTTTTCTTCGTGCCACAGGCTTACTGCAACTTGTGGCAAGTATGAAGCCTGAAGCAAACAAACCGAATTATGGGATGTTACCGCAGTCAGACAAATTTGATTTTCATCCACAGCTATACTTAGCATCATATTTATCTGGATTGATTAAAAATATAAGTTTAACACAACGTTTTCGGTCAATTTTTAAGGATATTGAGCCAGGATCATTTTAGGCTCTTATTCTTATATTTTTTTCGTCGAATAGCAAACGACGCAGCTGAATCTTATTACAAATTAATTAAATTGTTAATAGAAATTTAAAAAAAATTATTGGAAAGCAAATAAATGTCTGCAGCCGGAATAATTGGAAAGTGTCGTATCATTTTGATACAGTTGCAGGCACGCAAAAAAACGTACTCTTCTGCTTTTTGGACCATTACTTTAAAACGAGGGGGGAGGGGGGAAATAGGACAATTTCATTTAAAGCAGAATTCATTAATCTTTCATTCTGTATACTTGGTTTTGTTGTATTATGCTTCCCTATGATCCTACAAAGCTCGAAACTTGCATATTAGGGGTGTCGTATCATTATGATACAGAGTGTATAGAAGCTGCATCCAGGCATCCCCCCACACGTGTGTGGGCGTGTCAGAATGGGGCGTTGGCGACAATAACAGCGTTGACATTGTTGTTGTTTTTGTTGTTGCGGAAAAGCAGGCAAAAGGGAACAGCACTGATGACGTGTGGTTGTCATTAGAGAACACCACAACTGCAGCCAGTGCATGGAAACACGCCCACGCGTCCACCTAACATCCAACATTCACTATCCCCGGCATCAGAGAATACATCCCTCCCTATATCCTGGCATCCTCCAAAACCCAGCAGGCCACCCACCCACCGACCATGTTTTGCATGGCTATCATTGTCGCTGCTGCTGGTGTGGTTCCCCGTTGACAAAATGCCCACCACACTGACCAAAAATGCATACAACATGGCACAAAGGGCCAAAGACCTGGACTAGGTTGTGGTTCTACTAGTGTCCTTTTTCCCTTTTCCCCTCTTTTATATTTTGGGCACCTCTGCCGGCTTTGTTTTTGGCGTTCATTTTCACTGCAGTCAGAAGGCTGAGCTTTAATTTTAACCCTCAGCTGTCAAAATAGTTGAAAGCAGAATGGTTTTTAGGAACTAAAGAATTCTTAAGTTAATATTAAGTATTGATATTACAATTTTGATGAAATTGTTATTATATTTCACTTTTTTCTTAATAATCCTGAACATTTGTGAACACAGAAAACTAGTTAATCTTTTGTTGCAATTTAAATATTATTTTTATTTATTAATCTCTGAATAACCCCTTTCCTCCTGTTCCTTATAGGGTTAATTTTCTCATTTTTCCATTTGTTGCCAAATTATGTGCAGGCTGTTGCATAAAATGGTAATTTTTTAGACTTTATATGGGTTACCAGCCGCCATTCATTTGCATAATAACTACGAGGGTGACGGGTGGCAAATGCCCTTTTATTATGGTTTTTCCCTCTTTTCCCCCCAACAATGAGAAATGTGCATTTTCTGTTTAAATTTAGAATGCAGGTCCTTAAATTGCTGTCACAACAACAACAAAAAAACAAGAAGGAAAAATGCAAAATCGAGGGCATATGTTGTCGGCCACCCACGTAATGACATTTTGATGACATTTTTTATAAACATTTAGTTTCTATTTTTGGTCCAGAGCCAAAGTTTATGCATCGTGGGTGGTGGTGCTTTGTATATGGAATAAATGGGAGATGATTCCCAGTAAGGGATTTACTGGCCAATTAGTGTAACGAGGCTAATAGAATTTTTGTGTTAATTTTATTGCAGCTTGTTGCACTCGCCTCTAATCACTGATTTCGAAAGCTATTAAATGGCCACACAGGGGAGGAGAAGTAGGACAGGGTCCAGGATGATACCCTTGCGGCTCATCCCTTTTTGGTCAATGCAGAAACCGAAAAGTGAGTTATCAAGCAAGCACTTTTCTAATTACGATTTCGTCCAACGATTTTTGGACTTGACACTGGGGAAAATAATTTGGAAATCGGGAAATTGGATTTTAATTGGTGGTTTTTTATAAAAAGTTTCCTTCTTGAAAAGGTTTACCTTATGGAATTACCTAAAATTATCTTAAAACGTTTTTTTAAAGGGAAATCTCTGAAATTCACTTTAAAATATTGAATAAATTTTAAAACTCTCTCCTAATTTCTTGGTTAATTTCTTCCAGTGCATTGCTAGCCAACTAGATACCGATTCCAAGTCTGACTCTGACGGCCTGTTGACTGCGAAAGGACATTTGGGAACTGGCTGCCATGGGGGGAAACTGCTGGGGATAACATTAGCCAGTGAAATTTCCCCAGGCCGATGGCCCATCCTCCATGTTGTTGTTGTTGTTGTTGTTTGTTGCCGTTTGTGATGTTATGGATGCAACTTTAAATTGCTTTGCCAGCCAGAGAGTGAGACAGCCAGAGTTTTTCTAACAGTTTTCGGCTTGCTCCCCCTTGCTCCCCTGGAGGCCAACTGACAATGCAGAGGATTGCCACATAGCAGGTTTCGAGTTGGTTTTCAGCCTGGGCTGCGGTTCAGGGACTAAAGGGGAGGGGGATGGGAGGCTTCCACCAGGAGAACCCAGATATTTTCATCGTCTGCCCGGCTCCGGTGGGAAATGCGCCACTGCACTGATTGCACTTTGGCTCAACATTTCACAGAGATACGAGTACGAATACGAGGAGGGCCCCCCGAAAATGTCTGAGTGCGTAATGCGTTTTCACGGCGGCCCTGGGCCCAGGCTGGGGCCGGTGGCAGGGGATCTGGGGACCACTGGACAGATATGGGTGATAAAGTGCAGACATTTGACAAATTAACTGCTTTGCGTCATGCGCCGGAAATGTTGCAAATCTCGTACCGTCAATGGCTGTTGTGCCAGGACACCACCACAACCACCAGTCGATGATTTCCTGGGATCTACGATCTTTGATTGATTTATGAAGCTAACCCCCCTACAGCTTGCACACAAATAGAGCTGCATTTGAGGTGTGAGTTTTGGCTTAAATTGTTTTTTTTTAGTCCCCTTAGGCCATAAAATAAAAATGATAATAAATAAAAAATAATCTTACTTGGTTGTGATTAAAAGCAAGCGAAAGCACATCGTCACTTACCTGGAAAGAGATAAAAAGAAATCAATAATTAAAATGAGTTCACAGATAAATAAAGTTAAATAAGGGAGATTTTATTCCCTCTTGATAATTAAAAGGTTTTAATGAATAATTCCATTAAATCAAAAAAATAGAAAGTTTTAGGATTCACCCTTAAAATAGTTTTTAATTAGAATTTCCCCTTTTAATATAAATCAAAGCACAACTGTAGCCCCTTGCACCTGCCTTTGAAAGCCTTTAAGTTCCCCTTTTTAATTGTTAAACAAAGTAAAATGTGTGTATATTTTCCCCCACAACAAAGTGAAAAGAAACTCTTACATAAATCCATTTTAACCCAGCTGCAGCCATATTATATAGTACTATATGTTTGCCTCCTGGGATATAACATACATAAACATTAGCCAAAAGCATATAATAACACGGCAACAAAGTCACCAAGAGAGTGCAGAGCTGAGGGCTGTGGAAATGGCGTTCAAATTGTATTTAGTCGTAAAATGCACACACACACCCACAGGCTCTGGGAAGGACGAAGAAAAACATAAAACTATTGGCAACTGCGATGCAGGGGGGAGGCCATATAAGAGCCATAATTTCGACACTAATGCCAAGCCACAAAAAAATGGCTCTGCCTGGCGACCTTGCGGGTCTTGCAAATGGTCAGACTTTGACATGTGTCAAAGGAAACCCTGATGGAGAGACTGCTTTTCCCAGAGGGGATGAGGAAAACAGGATGTGAAGGGGAGGTGGGCTGAGTCAGAATTACACCTGCGACCTATGCTGGAAGTGAACTTCACATAGAGAAACAAGGATCTTTATAAAACTTATTTCTTTTAGAAATTTTAGATTATTTATGGAATATTTTTGAAGTAAATCATTAACATTTAATGAAAATTATAGTTCGGGTTTAAAATATTCCAGATTCCTGCAATATTTTGAAGGTTTTAAGTATTCAAAGTTTCCCTAAATTATTCATTAATATTTATATAATTTAATCATCTAATTTAATCCTTTTAAAATCATTTATATATCCCAAATTTTCTTTACAGTGCAACTATATCTGTCATTCAGCTGGGGCCTTGGTCGTGTCACGAACCTCGATAAAAATCAACAGTTTATGTGAGACGCATGATGTCCTTGAGAGGAGCTGGGCAAAAGGGCTACGGAGAGGACGCTGCTGCGCCTGCTCCCACTCCTGAAAGGACACGATGGAAATGTCATTTTTACAAGGCAACCTCATCGAAAGGACAGCAGCAAACAGCAGTGGCTGCCAGGGCTATATCTCTGAGGAGTCTGGCAAATGTATTGCCTTCTATTTGCATTTTCTATTTATTTCTTTATCCCTTTCTCCTGGCCGCTTCTTTCCTTTTGGCCTGGCTTCAGCTCCTTTGCTTTCCTTTCGCCTTGGCACTTGAGCCCGGGCCCGCCATTAGTGGCACGTCCTTGGATATTTCGTCCGTGTTTGTCCTGTCCTCCTCCGCTTTGGCACTCATATTTTATTAAGTAGCAAAGTTGACAAGGGATTTGCCAATGGCAAAGGAGGCGGCAAGGCAAGGCAAGGCAAGGGAAGGAGGGCTGCCGCCGCCTGTCATTTTGTAAAGTAAATATTGGTAATTTTTATTGAGGATTTTCCCTTGATTTCCCTTTGAGCATATGGCTTATCCCAAAACTGGTCACAAACTTTCCCCCGACGACCGAAATTAAGGGCATTTATTTTTGGCCACTCGAACTTGAACCCGAATCAAACTCAAATGACATTAGGCGAGAAAGCCTAGCAACAACACTTGGAACTTGTGTGAGACTCGAAAGTTTTTTTTTTTTTTTGGGGAAAAAAGAAATCAGACCTGAAAAGCCTGGGCAAATTATTAGAAAAGTTTTTCCCTTCCTCTCCTCTTACTGATCGGTGAGAGGGCGAAGGAAAGGACGCCATCGACGATGGTGACGACGGGAGGAACGCTTCGTTGCACAAATTTGTGGACCTGCGGCGCAAATTTGTACAAAATGCAACAGACCGTAAGAGACAACATAAGCGATAACACAACAACCAAGCCGAAACCAAAACCAGGCAGGCAGGCAGGCAGGCAGGAAGCTGCCTCGAGTTGTGTTCACAGCGGTTGCTAACAGGATTTTCAACCCAAAACTCCAACTCTTACTCCATATTTTCTCCACCTTTCTTCCTTTCCGTTGGGTTACTATGGCGAAAAATGAGACTGAGTACTGAGGAGACTGAGGCCAAGTGTCGATGCATGGCATACGCAAATTGCCAATCGTTAAGTGAATTTTGAGTGGAGTTGAGTTGCTCTTTATGAAATAGGGGGAGAAGGATGAATGCACTGGTAAAAAGTGAGGGGATAAATCTATATTTCTATAAAATATTTAATTAAAAATTAGAGGTCTAAAGGGTCTTGTATTTATGCTTCACTCAACAAAGTAATTTAATGCTTTGTTATATTAATTAGATGTCTCCATTGGTACCCCCAATTATAACCCCGAGAAAGTCAAAAACCTGTAGGTAATATAGTTTTTCTTTAAGCCATGACTTTTCATCTCTTCACTATACACCACAGCTTTTCCTTGGGCCACGCTTCAAGTCCGCTGAATTACATTTCATAAATGTCTCCCTAGAAGCCTTTGCCATGCATCATTTAACTTTGACGCCAACCTGTCCAAACACTTAAGGCGCTCACTCCGCCAATTTTCCCATAAAAAGGTGGGAAAATCGAAACGGGGGAAGGGTCACGCACCATCATTTTCATTTTCATTTTCATAGCATACAAAAAAAGCAAAAAAAGCAGTGAAGAAATGGTTATAAAATATTTAAAAATCATGCCCAAGCGGACAAACGAGCCTTGAAAACACACCTCAAGGAAAATGGTGAAAGGAGTGGAAAGATTTCAGCTCAAATATGCAAGGCAATGCTGGAAAAAAAGGAAATCATAAAAAAAGAAAGCAGAGGGAAAGCCAGGGAAAAGGATTCAGTTGAGTCGCATATGTTGGCGCGTATTTGGTTAGAATCCCTTTCGAACAAGTATATATACTAGCTGTTATATACATCTTTATATATGTATATATATATACGAATTGTGTATAAATAAAATACCATATTCCCTGACATGAATATTTAACAATGCAACAACGACATTCAGCCTCTGCCTTACTGCGCTGCTGCTGCTGCTGCTGCATTGGTAAAATATCACAAAATATTCATTTCAATTTCATTTACTTTTTTCGAACTTCGTTTACATTTTTATTTTTTTTATTTCCTCAACCATTTTCCATTTGTTTTGCATTTTAGTTTTATTTGTTTTTCCCTTCCACCCACTCTCTTTGTTTATTTTGTTATTTTTATCACAATTGCTCTGCGCTGACAATTTTCTTCAGTTTTCTCTGTTGGCAATTATTTTGTGATTCGTTTGTTAAAAGCATCAACAAGGATAAGAAAATTTTATTGCCTGCTGTTTGGGGCATACAAATTGGAAATTGATTGTTTATTTTCAAAGGCAAGAAACCAGATTGTAAAGGGAAAAATCCCCCGAATTACTCATCTGAATGTGTTGGCTTTCATCGCTTTCTGACGCAATCTACAAATTCCATGTCGCCGTAATTTTGCATGACAGATTAATAAGCCGCTGCCTCTCTTCCCGAATTGACATTAAATTGTAATAAATAGGCAAACAAGACAGCATCCCTGTGGCAAATCTTCAAAAAAAAAAAAGAAAGAAGAACAAATTGCCATGGCAAAAAGTAGAGGCAGAGGCATCATGAAAGAAACTTGGACGGAGGGCAAAAAGACTGAGCAACGACGACGTCTGCAGTTGAAACGAATTTAATTTTCTACTTTTTATTTTTATTTATTTTATTTTTTTGTTGTTGTTGTTGTTTTGCTTTCTTGTGCCCTCTCGCGTCTGGCAGACACAAACAGAATAACAAGCCGCAAGCCTGAGGCTGACATTTCTCCTTAAGCTACAGTTAGCTACCTTCCTCACCTTTGCCAGCAAGCAGCTTCTATCCTGGCAGGATTTTTTTTTTTTTTGGGTGGGTTTTGTGCCTTTGCTACCCGCAGCATCGCAGCACGGAAAATAGTGGAAACTTTTTGATAATTACATTTGGCGGCTGTTGCTTTGGCAGCTAAGCCAAGTAAAAAAAGAAAAAGCACAAAAACTCATCTTGAAGGTAGCAAAGCAAAAACCAACAATTCTGGGGAAAAGATGGTTAGGCATTGCTGTGGTTTGAAGATGTTCAAGTGAAGGCCTGAAGAAGATGGATTTAAAAGTTTGGACTTCTTAAAATATAAAGACAATCCTTTTATATATTGAAAATGCATTAAAAATGTGTGTAAAATAACTATAAAGGTTCCAAAAATAGTTATTAAATTCAACCTTTTTTTTTAGAATTTCCTTTAGGACCAAAACTCCAGGTAAAGTTGAGTCTTGAAAACATTTTTTCTCCCTGAAAAGCTAAGCCTTAACTCACACACAAAACCCCACTAGATGTGTCTTTTTCTTCTTTTCATTTGAAGAACATCTTTACAACCAGAACACTGAACAAGTGAGATAGCTGTCAATTTCATATAGAAATGTGTCCCCAACCTCTTTGGAATTTATTTCATTTTATGCTCGCGCTTCCACTTTGTGCATAAAACATAGCCAAGAAAAGCGGGGAAGAAATGCTGGGAAAAGCTGAGAGGGGGGAGGCCGGGACGAATAGACAGATGGCAGAGCACCACCTTCGGGCAATTTCTTAAACTAATTTGGCGTGAGGCTGCTGCTGTGGCGGTGGCGGCATTTTCTTATTTTCATCTCCATCGCCATCTTCTCCTTCATCTTCATCTTTAGTGGCAGCAGCGATGGAGGGAGCGATGGAGTCCTTGTCTTGGCGGTTTTTGTGCCTTTTACGTGTTCCCAAAAGTATGCAAAGTGAAAGCGTTTACTGGCAGGGAAAAGGACGAGACTTTTGATGTTTTTTTTTTCTTGTTTTTCCCAAGGGTCTGAGTGCCAGCAGCAAGTATGCAGCAATTATTTTATGGGCCAGCCATCAATCGTTGGTTTGGGGTATTTTGTTTAATATCCGGCTTAAAAATTCCAATATAGTTTTGCCCAAAAATCGAAGGAAGGAAGGAGAATATAAAATGTGAGCATAGTTAATTGCCTTTTTCCTGGAAGGCAATTTAAGGTCTCCTGAAAATTTGTTTTCTATTAAAATCCATCACAAAAAAGTAGTAAATATTGAATGCTTACTGTTTCTCTGCCCCCAGCAATTCAAATAGTTCCCTGAACCTGACAGCTGAATGGAAGTATTTGGGGCTCAAGATAAGCACTCCTTCGTCCTAGACTAAATCGCAGGACAATTAAACTTTTAAGCAGGCAAGCGACAAACGACAAATGATGAAATGCATGTAAATGGAAAATAAATATCAAAAGCAAGAGACTACCGGAAGAGATAGAGCGAGAGACAGAGATGGCTGTCACATGCCACAAACGGAGACAGGACAACAGGATTCACCCGGATACAATGGCGACAACAACAAAAGCAGAGGCTAGAACGATATAGAAATGGCAGGGGAAAGGATGTAAAAAAAGGAGTTGCTGCTTTTGAGCCGCTTTCAGTCTAGTTGTTGTTGCTGCTGTTGGACTATGGCCATAACAGCCGCAACAGTTCACATGGCTCATTTTCTATGGTCAAAGGAAGCAGGATGGTTGAGCAGAAGTTTCTTATTCTTCTCCTCTTTTTTCTTTTTTTTGTTATTATTCATATTGTTCGGTGTATGTATATGAAATATGGCAAATGTCATTTAACATGACAGCTTGATGATAATACTACGAGGCAAGAAACAGCAACAATAGCTCACACAGGACAATGCCAAGCGCAGCAGGATAAAGTCTACGACCAAAGACAGAATCTTAACCAGCCAGTTGGAGACGCTTTTGTGAGTTCCAGGAAAAGGTGAATGGGGATGGATGCCTTGCAAAAAAGTCCACCCCCAAAATAGACAAAAACCTAAAGTCTAAATGGAGGACGAGGAGGAGAATGGAAATATTTCCTTGAAGAAAGCTAGAGATTATGGCCAAAAGGAAGCATAAGCCTAGACCGAAAAGAGTTGCCCCTGACAGGCAATCAATTTTAGATAAATTAAAGATGTAAGAAAAAAAGGATATTTCATGGAATACAAAATATTTGATGTACATTTCATAGCCCATTTGTTTTCTTGCTTTTTTTTCGGTTTGCGGTTTATTTTTCACACCTTATTTTCCTTGATTAATGCGACTCCCCACATCTTGGGCCTATAAAAATCAAATTTACAGCAAATTGATGGGGGCTAGAGTCCTTTTTGTTCAATGCTTTTCCATTTAGGGGCACATCCTGCGGCAGCTCAATCAAAAACAGGGAACCAACCAACCAACTTCGTCTTCTTGCCGCCATACGAACTGATGCCAAAAACCACAAAAGCGCATTTTGTGTAAACCGACTCGACCGCAAAGCAATTGCGAGTCCTGCAAGGGGGCAGCCAGCGTTACAGGAGGATGCACTGCAGGGGGGGTGGCACCGAGCGGGGTGGGTGAGTGCATTGGGTGGGGCAGTTGGCACACAGTTAGGCGCCTGACTGAGCATAAACGTCAGTGTCAGGTGTGGCCTGCTGTTGCTGTTCCTGTTTCGCTTCCTGCTCCCATTTCTCTCTTTATCCAGCGAGTCGCCATTTTGGCCAAGCGGCAGCCGGAAATGCGGTTACGTAATCTCCATATCCGGTGGCAGAGCCGGGTTGCAGGGATGCAGGAATGCGGGAAAGCAGGATGCGGGATGGCTGGGGGTGGTCCATGTCAAAAACTGTAGCACACTTTTTGGCACATTATTAATTTTTAGCTTTCGCTGGCCAGGATTTTCTCATCCCACCGCCCTCACCGCCTGTGCCTGCATATAAATACAAATTCATTTTTGGTTTCTGCTTCTGCTGGCTGTCCGGTGCATATTTGATGAATATTTAAAATATCAGCACCAAATTGAATTGCATTCGCTAAATATTTTCCACAAAAAGCATATAAATGGTATCACAATTTTTTTCCGCAGGAAATATTTATTTACAAAATATTCAATTGCTTTTGCAAAAATATTTTCCAAAATAAAAAGATACCATAAAAGGGTAGAGTTTTTTCAAGCGACAAATTGCAGATAATATTTTTGGTAAAAACTTTTAACTTTTTAACACAAAAGCTATGTGAAAATCTCATGAATAATTCGAGTATATTATAAACAAACCTATTATGGAAATATATCAAGTAAAGAGAATTTAAATAGTTTATATTTTTTAAACAAAAAAAAAAACCCTGTTTAGAGCTGCTAAATACAATATTTTCTCTGCAACTCAATTTACATCTCTCACTCTTTCAACTCACTTCCTATGCGAACATCCGTTGTGCAGGACCGCAATGAAAATTTCCGGAAGTTGTGCATAAAATGGGCTATGCATACGGAAATCATCAACTCAATGGCTGAGCAAACAAAACCAGAAGAATGCCGAGTGGAGGGGCAAACAGAGACGGACGGAAAGGATGGACTCTCCATGGGAGAAAGAGGAGTAACAATGGCAAATGCGAATGACGCCAAACGAATGGCCAAAAACAATGCAAAACGGCTGCCAACGTCCGGCAGAAAAGGACACCCAACTGCTGCTAGAAAGAGACAGTAACAATGGCGGCAAAAGAGACGGAAGTATAGAGAGCACCGCAGAACGATGATGATGATGATGATGATGATGATGGTGGGTCCTGAATCTCATGGCGACCTTCAGCGGCTTTGGTCTCTGTGTTATGAATAGTCTGCAAGTGAAAAAAGACTGGAAAGAGAGAGAGAGCAATATCTAAAGGAACAGAGACAGGACGATAGTCCTGCTCAGTTGACCAGAAACCAGAAGTTCAGTGGCTCCATTTTACACCGACTCCCGCTGCTGTTACTGCCTCTGTCAGGGTCGATTTCACATTTATTTATTGTTTCAAGCGGCCCCGCCTACAGAAAACTGTGCTCCGCATGTTCCCCGCTCCGCCGGAAAAACTCGCATGACTCATTTGATTTCAATGGCCCCCAACTTGTTCATTTGGCAGCGAAAGTATTTAACATTTCCCCTCGAACAATGGCCGGCAAATTGAATGGAAATGGTGCGAATGTTTCGGAAAATCTCAATTGAATTAAGTGTTTGTGCGGAGGAGCGGCACAAAGGGGACATTGATGTTTATAGGAATGATTTACCAAAGAAGAAAATTGAAATTTTCAAGCTATCTTTTGTAGGTTTATATATTTTTCAAGCCTAATTAGTTAATTAATTAACAATTTTAATGGGTTTTCGGTGGGTTTTTGATGTTTTAAAAAGTATTTTAAATAAATTATGAAATGAAATAAGTACCTAAGTTATCTTGAAATATTATTTCTATTATATATAAATATTCTTTGTTCTTCTTTGTAAAATATTTATTGATAAACATATTCTCTTCGCATGTGGAATATTAATAACATTATTATTTCAAACTTGTACCTATTATTTCCCTTTCCCTTTAATTATCTGTTATTCAATATTTTCCATAATTATATCTAATTTTCTATTGTTGTTTCTGGCTGCTCACTGGCCCCAAATCGGATCTAATCATAGCAGCAGCAAGGAGCAAGGAGCAAAGGGGTCCTAGAGTGAAGCTGGATCTGCCGCAATAATACTGATGATGATGATGTTGTCAGGGGCGGAGGGAGGCCAACGATGATGAGCTTTGGCAGTTGTAAGCTCTTTACCAGAAGCGTAGGAAATCGGGTAAAATAGTAGACAGAACGGGAGAGATTGACCACTGCCCTAACCTGGCTGCTCTTCAGCCGGAAGCTCCTGGTCAACCGAGTGATTCCAGTGCAGGGATTTTGTTACTAGTTGCCAGGGGATTAGGCCAAAACCAGTGTGCATTGTCCAAAGTGGGAACTGAGAGAGAGGGTGGAGGGCGAAAACCGAGACGCACATAAATGCTTAATAACTCAAGTAGAAAATTACACCAGTATTTCTTTTCTTTTCTTCTCATCTGCTTCCCCATTTGATATATATTTTTGCAGAACCGCAAAAACATATTTTACATAATTTCACAAAAGTTCAACTTGATAAAACAATTTCATTGAAAGCAGATGCTTAGCACAGAGCAACAACAATAAAGTCTAATAAAAGGAATTTCGCTTTCATGTTCAACAGCCATAAGGGTGAAATTGCAAGGGGAAGAAAGAAAGGCGGCTGGTGTTTAGCTAAAGGGTGCCAGGGAATGCTCGTTTTTCTTTATTTTCTTTTACTTTGGGGCGCCGGCAACATTGCCTGGCCACTTTATAAGCTTTTCCCTTACACAAAAAACATACACACACAATAAATGTAACAACCCAGGCATACACACACCCAAGGTACACATCATGCAGTGCATAAACCTGACACAACAAAGGTGCGTTCACTTCTTTTTAACCCGCAGGAGAAGCAACAGAAACCAGGCAGCAAGAGTACAAAAGGAATACTCTACATTTGGCCAAGTATTTTTACTATTAATTAAAGAAGAATTAAATAAATATAAATTCTAATAAAATGTTTAATATTTGCTTAGAAAGAAAGAAACTTTAGGACAGAAATATCTTTAAAACTAATACCAATTTTCTTCAACATTTATTTGGCTTTATGGCTTAAATTGTTCAAATCTTGTAGAACTCTTATGGTTAAGTCATAGTTTAATTAATTTAACAATAGTTTTTCTATAAATTAATTTATAAAATATTTCTTTAAATTGAATTTAAGAACCCTAAAGAATTCTTTTACCTAAAACCTCAAGCCAACACAAGAAAGTGTACAACAAACTTCGTTTTTTCTTCAATTTAATTTCTTTTTCTAATGTTTAGAGGCGTTTAGCTCTAGTTTCTTTCTTTGTTTTTGTTGTTGACAAGTGCATGCAACACATTTTTGTTTAAATTTCAATCAAAAACAATTTGAAAAGCCCGCCAAGAGGCTTAGGAGGGGACACAAAAACCCTGGAACAGGTAATAGAAGTAGCTGGTTCCAAGTTATTCACATTGCTAAAGTTTTGGGCTTTTTGTTTTACTTTCTTGCCAACTGGCGCCTCGAATGCTGCAACAAGTTAGACAAACACAGGCACAGGCTTTTCCTCCCACACACACGCACTGTGGAAAATGCACAAAATTGCCTTTGGTGAATCAACAGAGCCGCACAGCCCCAGACACGCCCCCCTTTTTGCATGCCATGCATTTCACTTTCCGGCTCATGGAATCGTTATGTTTGACTAAAATTTGCCTCGGGGTGGAAAATAGGGCTGAGAAAAGGCTCCCTCTTTTCCTTGGCTTGCAACATGGTAAAGTTTTTTACGTAATTAGAGGGCACATGGAGCCGCCGCCGCCACCAGGATATGGGAGCCTTTAATAATGATTTGTTTTTAAGGTTCATTTGCCCTGCCATGCACACACACTTGCCAAGAGTGAGAAATAACCCAAAAGAACATAAGGGGAGAACCAGGAGAAAAGGACCTCTGCTCCTACCCGTTTCTGAAGTGCAGTGTAAATGTCTTGACTTTTTGTGTTTGTTGAGCCCCTTAAGCACTTTTTGTGAGAGGCACGTAGGCAAAAATTGTAACAAAAGATGAAAATATATGCAGAAAGAGGGAAACTAACTAGAAAATATATAGAGAACGATGCCAAAGGGGAGCTGCAACTGGAATAGGAGGGAGCCAGGAAAGTCAAGTTCGTGCCGGGGCATTAATGAAAATGCTGCTCACTCTCATCGACTTCCTTCCTTCCTTCCTCTTTTTAGCTATTATGCAAAATAATATTTTTGACCCTAAATGTTACATGTTGCACACACACACACCCACACAGGAGTGTATTTCGGGGGTTCATTTCCCTTTAGATATATATTTTTAATTAATTAAGACTTTCAGTTAGCCGAACCATGCTGCCAAACATGGCAGAAAATTGTTGGTTAAATTTTCTGTAGCCTACTACCTCAAAATTACAGTCATTAAAGTTTTCATTTTGGGTTACGGTTGAGAGCATTAAAAATGCCAATTAAATGTGGGAATAATTTGTTAAATAATTATTACCCTTTAAAAAATTGTTTCTAGGTTTATTTGAGGTTATTTTAATTGAGTTTATGAGACTCAAAATTATAGATTTTAAACTTGAATTTCATTTATTTATCTAATTTCTTTGTTTTTTAGTTTTTCATATGCCATTTTTATTCATAAACCTTATAATACTTAACTTCTTATTCTTCTATTCCTCTTATCGAATATCCTCTGTTGGCATTCCTAAATCCCTCTCTCTTACAAAACACATAATTACAGAAGCATCAAGGAAATAAATTAGCTATTAAATCCAGGCAGTTAAAAGCCTGCCCGCAGGCAAATGAAAACCAACCGACCCAACAATCCCCCATCCTCATTTTCCCCATTTTCCACTCAACTTTGCAAGCCCCGCCCTAATTCCAAAAAGTTATACTAATTGCGTAATAATCTTATTACATTTAAAAATACATTTACAACAGCATTTATACCTGCCCCAAGGCCAATGACAACAGACAGGCAGGCAGGCTGGCAGGCGGGAAAAGCGGGGTTTGGGGTCGGAAAATGGTAGGGAAAAACTCAGCCCAAGGAAGGCACAAAGACAGACAGCAGTCTGTCAAGGCGAATCCTGCAGACGACCAAGAACAATGATCCACCGGAAGCATTGATAAATGGAATAAGCCCACAACAGTCAGCCATCTCCACCCAAACCCCCGCTTTTCCTCATTTTCCAAGGCAAAACCCCCCCGGAAACTCCAATCAACTTGAACATCTTCCAGCCAGGCGGCTAAAGTGAGGAAATAAATCTAAACATTCCAACATGACGCGGCGACGGGGGCCAGGAAAACTGTCAAAATTATGCCAAAGCTTATGAATATGAAACTGCTTGAGAGAGAAGTGGGAGAGCTTGACAAAAGTTTTCCCCAAGACTGTGGAATTTCGGTGGCAAAGCCCTGGAAACCGAAAAAACCCCAAACCCCCAAAAAGCCCAAGCCCATTACAAGTCGCCTGGTATAATGAGTAAAATGTCACAAGTTGACGCAAGTAAATATTTAAATGTCAGATTTCTATATGCTGGAAGGGGGAGAGGGGGATAGGGGGGCAGTGAAACAAACCCACTGACAGTGAGCACGAAAAATATGTCTCATAATTTGCTGGCGGGCGGAGGGATGGCAGAGATCTCCGACATTCCCTCACCATTTAAGACCAAGATTCCCCCAAAAGTTAGTGTCCCAAAATGCTCCTCTTTGTTCCAACCATGAAAATGCGGGCCAAAAACTTGAAAGAACATTTCTGAACTGACTTTGTGTGGAGATGGACCAGTAAGAGAGACAGGAATGATACAGGAAATGCTCGATATTGATAGGATTATTCTATATTGGTTTGATGAAGGTAATGATAATGATGGAAAATCACTTTGTCAGAGAGGCAAAAAATAGTTTTTCTTTAAAGAAAATAAAATTTGTCTTGTTTAAAGTGAATTTTTTAAGATGCTTTAAGTATGTTTTGGTTTTTTCTCAGCTTTTTGGGAAAACCTATTTAATTTTAGACTACTTTCAAGTCCTTTCCAATCACTAGATATATTTTTTGTGCTTTTCTTTCTTCAGAATGGACACTGTATTTCATTTTCCTGCCTCTCGCATATATGCAAAATTCGCTCGACCGCCGTTTGACATTTACAAATGACAAACATTTGACAAACAAAATGCTTTTTCTTTGTGTTTGCCTTCTTCCTCAGCCTCGAAAGTGTGTGTGTGTGTAAAGCGTTTAATGTGGGCTTCCCCCGAAAAATGGGGGATGCATGGCACATATTTGCTAAGGACCCGCAGCAATTTCTTCACTCACCTTTTTCAGTCGCATTTGGTTCATTGCGTCGCCCTCCCCCCCGGAAAAGTGGCGGCGGCGGCAACAACAAAAGAGCCAAATAATTAAATGAAAAGCGAGACAGATAGGGCAGGGGGGTGGGTAAAGTAGTTCCCAGGGGGGCTTTCAATGTAAATAAAACTTCTCAGGGCAATTAAAATGAATGTGATGGATGTAGGAGAGAGAGGAGGGTAGGTAAAGGTATAAATATTCATTTTAATGAATAATTTTAAATGTTGGTTCTAAGAACAAGTCTGGAGGCTCACAAGAGTTGTTAGAAAATGTGGTCTACAAAATATACTTTTTCCCTTTTACAAATATTTTCTTTTTAATTGAAAACATTTCCCAGAACTCTGTTCAATTTTAATGTTTAGCAGTTAAAACTTTCCAAACCAAAAACCATATTAAAATTCATTCAAATGAACTATTTCGTTGAAAACACTGAATATTTCAACTTTTGGAAAACTAAAAAACCCAACACAAACTTTACTCAGGCATTCCTTGTGCAGTTTGGCAATGGATAAGCTTCCTCCAAAGAGAATTTACCACCCGGATGAATCGGGGGTATCGGTGCTTAGGAATACTTCCTTTGGGCTGAGTTTATGGGCGGCAGTTATGTTTAATTTACTCGGCATTCGGGAGGAGATTCGCCCCCGAAGCCATTTCCACCTGCAGTTTGTGAAAATGGAGAAGGAGGCGCGTCCGGGTTTGGCATGTGGCACCACCGTCGGCCTCGGGCAGCAATATTCCTGTTAATAACTATGTCCAACATTCAAGTCCGCCCCCAACATCTGCCCACGTCGTCGTAGTGGTTGTGCTTGTGCTCTTCTCCTAACAAGCTGCATGTCATTACTTCTAATAAACCCCAGGGAGTGTCCTGCACACTCCTGTGTCCTGTGTGTGAGGGTCTGTGTGTGGCCACGGGCCACTGGCCATTGTCAAATGCCCGCAAAACGCACCCAGCTAAAAGCGTAACAACGCACTGAATATTACCTACACTGGGCACTAAAATTTAAGTTACTTAAGGAACTATTTCTTATTTTTAATAATGGAAATATAATCTTAACGAACTCTTAATTGCTCTGATTTAATTTCTCTTTATATCCTTTTAAATGCTTTTAAATTAAATATCAAAATACCTTCTTAACTTTTTTTACTCTCTTAAGGTTTACAAAAATGTTTTGCCATATAACATTATATTTCTCAGTGCTTCCCCTTCCCCCAAAACCTTATGCTTTTACCTTTAGCTATTTTTCCTGTTGGTCATTTGCCTGTGGAAGTGGAAGTTCTGCCTGTGTAAATATTTGGCTTTAATAGAATAAAATGATGAGCGGCTCTGTCCCGAAAAAATTATTTACGGCCCTCATAACAAGAGGGAGTGAAGGACAGAAGGAGGAGGAGAATCGTCCTTAGTGGCAAAAAGCAAGAAAGAAAACAGGAAGAAGCCAGAAATAGGGGGGGAGGGAAGAGGAAACGGCCCACCAGGATGGACGTGAACGTGAAGGACTTGGGCCCAGCCTTGGGGCCAAAACACTTAAATTAATAAAGTAAATAATAAGAATTACGCACAGGACGCACAGTCAGGACGAGCCAGAAACAGGGAGGGACCACAACGACAACGGTCAGGTGGCAGGCTCAAAGTCCAAAAGCGTTGAAAGTGAATTAAATGCCATTTGTGGCTTAAAAAATGGCGCCAAGGAAGCGAGAGAATTTAACGCGCATCCTTGATGAGCCTTGGGTGCGTGGTGGTGTTCCTGTTTTATATATTTTCTTCTACAAAATCACTTTATTCAATTCCCCCAATTTCAGTGGCTGCGATTTCGTGGCGAAAATGAAAGCCGGAAAGTGTGGAAACTCATTTTGTTTGAGGATTTTCCCCCGCACTTGATTAATTTATGGCAGACATTTTGTGGCTCTAGAATGTAATCACATTTTAGCAGTTAGCGCCTAATCCCGCTCAATATGGCTTAGCTCCTACGGCCACTCTCGGCCTTTCTCTATATATATATATATATCCTGCTGCTCCTGGCAGCTTAAAGCCCAAAGCCCCTGATTGAATTGGAAAATAATTATGCGGCTTCACTTTGTCATTTGTCCTTTTTTTCCAGAGACCCCAAACTTGTTCGAAGATCGATTGTGTTGCGAGAGAGGAGGACTTACCTAGAATGAGAAGACAAATTAAATTTTGATTAATTTTACATACAACAATAAATGGCCAAAGACAGGACACAACAGCAGTAAGGGGACAAGGACCAGATAGCAACTCACTCGCTTTCCCTGTTGAAATCATTTAAATAAATTGCTTTCTTTTGCCTAATTTAAAGGCCTACTTAAAAATCCATTACAAAATTTGCATAAATCTATAAAAGGAAGATAAGAGGAACAAAAGGGGAAGCTGAAGGCTGAAGGTCCAGTGAGTACTCTACAAAATTTTATTTTTTAACTTTATAAAGCACAAACTTTTTATTTTAATAAAATTCCCAAAAAATTTGAACAAAAAATGCTTTTTTATTTACTTCAATAACTTCCCAGTTTAATCTCTAAACCCCATAAAGAGTACGAAAAATTCGTTCTTTCCTTTGCTACAAACTTGATGAAATTGACAAGAAGCTGTCATTAATTTGCATCAAATCAATTTCTCTTCGACAGCTGCCAGGGCCAAAGGAGCCTTGTCCTAGACATGTCCTGGCATAAAAATGCAAATTTGTTGTGGCTTTAAAAGGGGGCACCACAACAGGGTTGTGCCGGGGGAAAGCTAAAGAGAAGATCCTTTAGGCAGAGTACGCTCCACCCTGACATGGCGCTGGCATATGTGACATGACAACAAATAAAATTTCTAAAATATTATTACAAGTAATAGGAGCAAGCAGGCTGGCAGGCAGGCTGGCTGGCAGCCCCAAAACATAACCGCAGCAGTCACTGGGAGCAAAAGGGTGTTGATATCGACGCCCATCGTGATGAGGATGATGAGGATGTTGACGCCTTGTGCCGATATCAATGGGCATATCCATGGCATCATCGTGAACCCCCAGCCTCTTACTTTTTGGAGTGCGGTTAGACGTGCCCAAAATACATTAAAAGTTATACAACAAATGGCAATATACATACATAGGTGGCCATTGAGAGGGGAAGAGGTAAGGAGGCCGAGTGGGTGGGAGGCTGAGGCACAAGTCTCAACATTTTCTATACAAACAAATTGCCGCGTACGCGACTTGAAAGCCAAATTTGATTGATGTTGCATTCTATGGAAGGTTTCTAGGGCCTCAGGAAAGGCAAGTTTTGAAGGAATGTAGGACGTAGCCAATACTCTTTCTTGAATTTAGCTTAGAAGTTTATTAATTGGAGGGTTTAATTAGTTTTTTATATTCTTATAAATATTATATTAAGCTTACTTTATAATCTATAATTATTTTTCTTTATTTTAATATTTTTTAAGTAGACTTTAAGCCTTGAATCATTTCTAAAACATATTCATTATGTTTCAATATCACTCCCTCTTTCAGGGTATTAATGGACAGGAAAAACTTTTATTCGTAATGCGATTTTGAGTGTTTATTGTTGTGGAATTAAAAGTATTTTTCGGGGCAGCAGCAGCTCCTGCTTCTCTCCTGCTCCCTCGATTCCTTCCTTCTGCCAAATATGCTTACGATTTGCTACGGACTCGTAAACGGACCCCAAGAATGAGACTCTAATTGAGTGTGACCACGATGATGATCATGATGATGATGATGATGATGGCCAGTCTGCCTCTGCAGGCAATGACTCATCACAGGATGGTTGATGGAACCGGATGGAGGTCGCATCACACACCCCCCGGGGGCTAAGATAATTGAAAATCTGTCAACACTTTTACTAGAGCGTGGCGAAATAAAAATTGCAATTTGTGCAAACAAGAATGTCATAATTTTGCAAGAGAAGCGGAAGAGGAGGGAAACCAAAGGGTAGAAAACTGTCGCAGTGGCGAATGAACAGCTGCCGCTGCTGCTGGCCCTATTTATAAAACAATTTCATGTTTGCCGCCTGCCGTCTTCAGTTGCGGATTTATTGAAATCATCTCTCTGGTCAGTTGTTGGTCTGTGTCAGTTGTTGTTGTTGCTGCTGCTGCTGCTGCATAGCTGAGCCCATTTCTGTCCAATTAAAACGCATTTAGCCTTCATTTGATATACGCAAACAGATTTGCAGCAGCGGAAAAAATGCTTTTCTAGCTGCGGCGACAAAAATGCAATTTGTTCATTATTTATTTTTCTTTGAAAAGGGATTAAAAAATCAACAAATTGGGACAATTTAGTGCTCTTGAGAATACAATGTATTTATGTTTAAATACTTTGTTGATTTTGTCATATGAAAACTACATAATAAAGCAGCTGGCAAAGCAAAACATAAAATGTTGATATTTCGGGGTTAAAATTTGCTTTCATCTGTGTTTTAATTTCAAAACGAAATTGAAACTTGACTATAATTGTAGCTTTTATAAGAAATTCTATATTTTACAATATACCAGCTATAAATTACTGAGGAAATTCCTTGGCTAAGACCGAAATAATGCCTGCTTGGCATCATTGTGTCTTCTCAGAGTAATAAATTAGATTTATTAAATCATCCTCTTCAACCTCATATGATTTTAAGAAATATAACAAATTTTATATGATGAAAAAAATGTCATTGTGTATCTTTATGTCTTCCTGTTTGTAATGTTCCCGATTCCCTATTAAGATATCCATATCGCTGCTCACATGAAAATCGCTGTCAATCTTAAAATGACTGGAAAATGCTCACTTGAAAAGTCTCTTTCCCTGTTTTGGCAATATCCGCTTGGCAATTGCAATCAGGGTAACAAGTGGGCGTGGCCAAAAACAGCCCATTTTGGGCCATAAAAATTCAACTCCAGGAGAGAGATGCTGAGCCATTTTTGTTGTTATGCTATATATGCGGCGGGCACCGCAAAGTATGCAACATTTATTTTTAATGCCCGCCAAACATTTTCAGTGCCCCATTTTCCACACACACAAACACACACACACAACAAAAAATGTAGAAGAAAAGCCACCCCCAGCCACATAAAAGATATACATAAATGCACAATGTATGTGTTGTATATGCCGCAAATATATATAAATTTTTACGCGCTTAGAATATCAATTTGGAGAATGCGATTTGGTCATAAATGCCAAAGGAACAACAATAAATTCATGGCCGGCAGTGCCCTTTATGTTGACATGTTTTCCTGCGGTTTTTCAAGCGTTTTTTTGTTTTTAACGCAGTTGTAAATTATTTTTTACTATTTTTATATATATTTAACCCCCCCCGTGTAATACTTTTTCATTGTTGCTGCAAGTGGACATGTTGCGGTTTTTCGTGTTGTTTTTGGAAATGAAATTATGCGGTTGTTGCACAACTTTTAACCAAAAGAACATGAAATGCGGCAACTAACGAGCAAAATTTTAATTGGTAAATTTAATGCCCGGCCAAAAAGGGACATTTTTGATTCACTTCGAGGAATTTTCAACCTAATTAAAATTGGGCGGGACTCGGGGAAGAAAAAAATATAGGAAAAGTAAGGAAAATGGAATCTGCATTAGGAGCATCTCCTACAGAGTTCTTTGACAGTTTTCTCCGTTTTCCATTTTCCTCCTGTTATGGCCGCCATTTCTATTGCTTTTTATGCTCCCGCACAGTTTACAACAAAGCAATTTCCGCAGACGACACTCTTTGCTCAAAAAGAGAGAGGCAGGCAGAGAGAGAGCGTGAAAAGCGGGAAAATTTCTTCTATGTACCGTGGACTTTTTCACAGTTTTTCCTCCTTCTTTTTCCGTGGCACTTAAAAAATTTACAAAGTGCTTTGTGAAGGAGACCAAAACGCTTCAACGCTCCCGCGGCTGCCGCTGCTGGCAATGAAGTGCAAATTGCAGTGCAAAGTGTCCTGCCGCCCAACGCCCACTCCCCCTCTGCATAAAGATGGCGGCACCACCCTTTCCGCTTAGCATTTCTTCCTGTCTCTCTCGCGTTGGTTCGTCGCAACTTTTGCTTATTTGTCACACGAATTTTTTGAACTTTTTTATGCCGAGGCAAGGAAGTCACTTGCAGTTGTTACCGCGACAACTCCCACTTGCATTTCCCCTCCTCTCGAAACCCCCTTGTGTCTTACTTTCCTGGGTGTTTGGCAAACTTTTCGCTGCCACGCCTAGACATTTTTGTCTCGCCACTGGTCTGTCGCCGTCGCCCCCCTTGTAGTTTTAATTGTTTCCACTTCTTGTTGGTCGCGTTTTCTCAAGTGGCTCTTTGAAGTATGCAAGCGTTTTTTTTTTTTGCCGACCAAAAAGTTCTGCAATCCCAAAAAGTATCTGCATTTTGTATATATAATTTTTTGGTTTGTTGAGTGTATCTGTGGCTATTTTAATTAGGGTTTAAGGAAGCTGACCATTTGGCTTAAAAGAGGAAATTGCTAAAGTCTATCTTAATAACAGAAAATCTGCATGGATTAAGTTACTTATAAGAAATCAATTTTATTTGAAGATATTATCATTTTAAATGGGGTTTATGATCATGAAAATTGCTCATAGTTTAGTCAAATTGCTTTAAATCTAAATATCTTCATGAATCTAAGGTTCATCCACCCCAAAATCAATCACTTTTCACAACTTTACACTCATAAAATAGTTGAGATTGGTCAGAATTATCAGTTGACAAGTTTTATTTCACAGTAGCCAACAACAATCGAAACAATCCATTCAATTGACATAAATAAAATGCAGGACATTCGATGGTTTTGGTGTTGTCCTGCCATTTTTATCTCACTTGTGCCACACAACACACTCTCTTTGCACTTGGAAAGCGAGACACAATATATAAATGGCGAGAGTGGAAATCGCCCCATAGCAAACATACAATATAAATAAATGCTATTGACAATTAATTTCTGGCTCGCAATCAATTTGTGTTATTTATTGTGTACACCCAAACATAGTTCCATATCTCACTGGGGACTTTAAAGAATTTAAGTCGACAGAGAGAGAACCCGTCGTGCTGTCAGTGAATCTCATATTTCACTTTTCCAGCATGGTCTATCATTTTGTTAGCGGAAATTTGCTCTTACACACACGGAGGAAAATAAATACACAAAAAAAACTCGAAAAAGGGAAGGTTAAATTGTAATATTTCGTCACCTTTTCTAGGAGTCCGGGGCCAAAAAGGCAAAGGCTCTGCATAATTTAGCAGGCAGCAGGGCAAGCAGACAGTGAAGCGAGCCCCGTTATGTATGCTATGCTTCGTGAGAAGGCACAAAAACACACACTCGCACAGCAAGTGCTATTACCATAACACACACACACGTGAAAAGCATTGCCGGAAGTCACTTTAACGATGCGCGAGTAAGTAATAACAGCGAACAAAACGCCAAAGGAGCGCATGGCGAATGAAGAGCGAACAGAGAAAGGGCAGTGGAGGAGGACGAATCAACGAAAACCCAGACAGGAAGGACCCCAAAGACTGGGGGGGTAGAAGGACATGAAGTACGGCCAACAAAATGGTTCACATTTGTCCTGCACAGCCAGAAATAAAGAAGATTTCTAGGAAAAGGATCAATATCTATTCCTTTTGATCTCTCAAAAATAACTAATTATAATTTTTATATTTTTTATATAAAAAAAATTTAATAAATTTCTGTAAAATATCCCCATTTTTGTCGAGTGCATCTGCGTGTGTGTGTGCAAATTGTTAAAGTTCGCTGTGAAATAACGCTAGACAAACAGCGAGGCGACGACGACGGTGGGCAACATCCTGTCCCTTCCATCCTTCAAATCCTGGCACAAAAACTGGAGCCAGGTAACGAAGTTCAGCTCCCCATTTTTCTTTTTTTCCCTTTATTTCTCTTTTTTTTTTTGTTTTGTGGACCCGTTGGCAGTGGCTGAGATTGCCGGCAAACAGCCAGGAGCAAAGATGGCTGGTCATGTGTGCGATTCAGCTAGATTGCCAATGGCCAGGAAAGCAGGGCAGTTGGGCAGATGGCAAATCCTTGTAGGAATTAACCATGATTTGGTTAAACCACATGCATTCAAAGAGACTTAAGGCTAAGTGGTTTTAATTCCTTAATTAAAAAGCATTATTTATGATTTAATAATTAAATAAATTTTTGTTTTTTGTTTTGTGAATTTTTCTCCAGGAATTTTCCCTTAAATTCCCAAGCTTGGACAATGCTAAGTCACGGCTGATATCGGGGAAAACATAAGAGAACATGGAAAGAGATTGGGATAAATCCACAAGGGGATTTCGGATTGTTTACTCAGGCGGCAGCAGCAGCAGCAGGAAAAGCAAGTAAGGAAGGTACAGGGTACAAGGAAAATAGGGAAAAAGAAAATGCAATTGCAATCGGATCGCTTCGATGTTTGCCATATCTGAAGGAGTACACACGCAGACGCTGTTTGCTTTTGGTTCTGGTGTTTAGGCAAATGTTTGTTGTGATCCAACAGGATGGAAAAACGGGCTGGAAACCTGGGGAAAACGCCGCCGAGTGGAGAGTTCAGGGATCTAGAGACAGAAAACTGCCGACTGCTGGCATTTATGGTGCTCAAGTGAAATTATGAGTCGTTGAGTAGACAACTCTGACAAGGACAACGGACGCGGACGATGATGGAGCAGGATGCAGAATGCAGAAAGCAGGATGCAGGACGAGTGACTGTACAGGGAATGGGAGCAGGGAGCTAGCTAGGGTGCATGGGGAAAACACAGAACAGGACTCAAAAAAGGAGGTAGCAGCAACACGAGCGGTAAAGACGATGACGTGAATGTCCACGTTGGATACGAAAGATGCACTAAGAGAAATATTTAAGGACATTATAATCCATTAAATAACCTTATACTCGTTTTACCTCTAAATAAACCTTATATAAAATGTTTATAAATATATTTTTATACAAATCTTTCTTTAAAATTCTAAAAAAATATCTAAAGAACCCCCATTTTTATCTCAGTGTCGGTGCTGTAACCTGTCATATGCATATCTACCGGGATGGCGGGCCAAGTAGTTCAGGTAACTGTTGGGAGAGTGCACAACAGGACGAGACTGACAACTGGAATTGCCAGGAGGTGAACGTGGGCCAAGAAATGAGAAAATATAACAAGCAGACAGCCGGCTGGAGGGACGTAACGTAACGTAACGTAACAAATGTTGCCAGCCAGCCAGCCAACAGGCGTGCAGCACGATGGGGTTTTTTCCAAAGGTGGGTTTTCCTTAGCCTTTTAGATGAAGAGAAATGTGCAGCTTATAAAATGCGAAAAGCAGTGAGAACGAACGCAAAGTCAGTGGGTTGCATAGGTATTTTCCTTTTATTGTTCTTGTTGGGGAGAAAAACGTGTGTGTATGCGAAAGGCCTTGAGAAATGTTTACTGTAAGCTCAGACCCAGAATCACCTTCCATTTTCCATTTTCCACCACCACCACTGCTCTCACATTGTCTACCTTATTCTTGATGAAACGGAAATTGCCATTTTCTTGCTAATATTTTTACTTCTTGGGAAAACGTAATCAAACTGAAAAAATAAGCATTTATCTGTTGTTGATTTTTTTGGGGTGGCAGAAGAGGGTGGAACTGACTTTCAAAGGGAAATTACAAAAGAAATTCATTATAAATAAATATTGCATTTTTTTACACAGACAACACTGCGTATGATTAATTTTTTTCTAATTTAAATCAGAAAAACATTCAAAGACAACACGGCGTATGATTAATATTTCTTAATTTAAATCAGAGCAACTTTCAAAGGGAAATTGTGAAAGAAATTCATTTTAAATACATATTACATTTCTCATAGAGACAACACTGCGTATGATTAATTTTTTTTCTAATTTAAATCAGAGCAAATTATTGTTTGGCATTTAAGCATTTTGTAAAGGGGGAAACCCGGAAAAGTGCACTTTATTTTCTGTAAGAAAATGAAATATTTGCCTGCATTGCAATGGAATCTGGTTCTTAGTCCCAGACACGTACCAAAGCATCATTTCTGGCATTTGTCATACGATGGGCCTGTATCTGAGCCTGATTCTCAGTTGCAGGCACAAAAAAACAAAAACTCCACAAAAGGGAGTTTGTTCTCCTTACCTTCTGTTTTTTAAACTTTTTTTTTTGCAGAAAAGAGGGAAAACAACGACAAAAAAATGGCTAACCGAAACTGAAACCTTTTGTGCCGTTGGAAACTGTTCTGCGGTTGCCCAACCCTCCTCGGACTGCTCTGGACTAGGACTAGAGTCCAAAAAGTCCACAGTCTAGACATTGCCATTTCCGTTTAACGTGACTGTGTTTTCAGGAAGGCCAAAATGGAAGGCGGAGTGAAAACAAGGCGACGGCTTCCATTATCATCATTTTCGCCTTTAATTTGCGCGGCTTTTGCTCACTTTTGGCTCTTGTCCTCACCTTTTTTTTTTGTGTTTTCCCCAACAGCCATTTGCATATTGATAAAAAAAAACACAACTGACTAAAAAGGGTTTCCATTTTTTCAGAAGTTTGTCTTGTATTCACTGTTTGTTAAAAAAAAAGCTATTTATTAATGTTATTTTCCCCTTTTGCCTTTCATATTTTCGCTTTGTTTACCTATATCGCTGTCGCTCTGGGCTAATTCACTTAGTCGCTCGCTGGGGCTGGCCTAAAAGGTTTTCCAACCACAAAATCCTGGCTCATATACAACAAACTCTCCCCCTGCTCGCTGTGCTTTTTATTTATTTTTAGTTTATCTGTACAGCCTCGCCCACGCTGTACTTTTTGTTTATGACGTGTCAATGATATGAATTTAATCGATAAGCCACGCGAGAACGGAAACTGGTAAAAACCGCAGCAAAGCCGGCAGCAAACGATAAGCTTCTCGTCCTCTGAATTTACCTCTACCAACCGTATGTAAATGATGTGGCTGTGGCTTTTTTAACCATTTCGAAATATGGCGAAAACAATTTATAATTTAAACAAACTGCAAATGTTGTGTTGCCACTAAAATGGGTAAAACTAATGAAATAACTATAAAGAGGATAATGTGCGCTTAGATTTTGGCAACATTTGTGGGTAGTGTTTGCAGAACAACCGTTATCTCGGGATCGAGAAATGTGATCAGTCTGAAACTTGGATTGTTTTAAGTTTATGATTTCAGCTTTAAGAAATTATATCAAATACTGGCGTGATCAGGTGTTTGGCGATAATAATACAGATTATTTAAATTGCTATGTATAGGTTTTGTTAAAAAATTCTCTGAAATTCGATAGCCTGAGCTTCAAAAATATTTTTTAAGCCTAAATATCAATCTGAAAAATATTTAAAAAATACTTTATAACCTCCCTGATCTGACCTGCGGTTAATTCATCACTGGAATGGCCCAGCACACACAAGCTAAACCTGAATGCATCGTGAATTGGTTGTGGGAAAAAACTATATAATATTATTGGCGATTTTTGCAATGTTTACCAAGTTGCAATGCCTGTCAGAGAGAAAGAGAGCCAGCGAACGACCCAGAAGGGCAACAGTGGAAGCGGAAGGGATATCGAGTGAAAACAAATTCGATTGCAAATTGAATTTTTATTGAATGTTGGCGGCGTCGCTTGCTAAAACAAAAACACAAAACAAAAAAAAAGAAGAAGGAAACCCAAAAAAATAAAGAAAGAATCCCGCTCGGTACCAGACATCGACGGTGGCTTGTTCTCGATTTGTGTTTTGCAATTTTTGCTTTTCAGTTTGAACTTTTTTTTTCAGCTGCTTTGACATTTTTGTAATTTTTTTCCTCCCATTTTTTTTTTTTTATTTTTTGCCGAGTTGCCTATGCTCATATGAAAGTTTTGCTGTTCCTGCTGCTGCGCTGCTGCTGTCCGCTGTCGGGGCTTTCCCCCAAAGTCAATAGCAGGAAATTCAATTTTCCCAGGCAAACTAAAGTCTGGGAAAGTTTCTTCCTTTGCCACTTTATGCTGTTGTTCCTTCAACCCCCGTTCTGCATATTTTATATATGGGTGAAGTGAAGAATCTCTCTCTTGGCTGGTAAATCTAATATGCAAGCTCAGGCTCGAAGCGGGTTTCATGCCTCCAGATGGAACACACAGAACTTTGCAATATGTTTTGCTCAATATATATAGATATATATATGAACATATGTATATATATGGAGAGAAGTAGTGGCCTTCCTCTGGCCTTATCAAAGGCACATTTTGTTCATTGTTTTTATCGGGCGACACAGGAAATGTTATAGAAATTTTGCGCTTATCAGGGCAAATACACAACCACAAAGGCAGCATTTTTAGCCTGACACAATTTCCAACTGCGATGTTGACAAGTTTTGTGTTTTGTTATAATTAAAAACGAGCTTGTAAGATAAATAAGAACTAAGGGGAAATATATAAATGAAACTTAGCTGCCTTCCGAGACCAAACTGCTGTTTATATTTTCAGTTTTGAAGGAGATTCAACTTACCTGGAAATATAATAAAAAGAATAATCAGTTAGTTTCTTTCATGAATTTATTATACCCTTCCCATAAAAGAAATAACATTTAAATGGCATTATTAAATAATTTAATAACTCAATTAAACTGTAATTAGCAGGCAAATGGATATCATCTTAAAATAAAGCCCCAAGCGAGAAGCCCTAGAAGGTAATAAAATAATGCCCCTTTTTAGGTACCGCAGCCAACGAAGATGCCCTGGCCAACTTCTAATGAAAAAATAATTAAAAGCAATGACAATTTGCTTTTATTTTTGCTGCGGGGGCGGCTCTCCATCAAGCAGGGCAGGCAATGGCAGAAAATGGGGCAGGCAGACAGAGCGAGACTACTGGGACACAAATCCCCAAACACGTCGCTCACATTTCAATTTACGCATGAAAATGTCATTTCCGACAAGACCAAATTTGCATGCAGGAATCCGGGCTGAAAACGGGGGAGGGGAGGCATTGCGAAAAAAATAAAAACGAGGCTATCCTCTCATCTTAGACACGCCCCCCTTTTCACCCACTCTTTCACTCAGCTTTACGCATGCCAGAAAAAAAGTGTAATAAAATTAAGAATTCCAAGCTGCCGTGACAAATATTTTTCTTCTTCATGTTTTCCACGTTTTCTTCTCTCTTTTTTTTTTTGAGCTCTACGCAATGAATGGGAAATGGACAAGCGTGGAAAAACCAAGGGGGGGTTCCAGCGGAAATGGAAAAAAAATACTGAGGGGAGGGGGGAACGAGCAAATGAGTGACAGGACCAGGAGGAATGGGAAAACAGTGACGTTGAGTGCCAATTTCGCGCTGGAGAACCAGCATCCATGTCATTCCATTCCATTCCCTCATAGTTACACAATCACCATCACCACCACCACCACCACCCATGGTGAGAGTATATTAAGCCATAAAATTAGTGCGACCCTGGGTTGTCAAGGGTGTGGGTGGAAATGAGCAAAAAGGGGGGACGCTACGTGCGTCGCATTATAGGACAACAAAAAGAGCAGCAGCAGCGGAAGAAGAGAAAGTCTAGCTTCAGTTGAAATTTGTTTATTTTGATGATGTATCGCATAATTAGGGAGAACAGCAAAAAAAAGATCAGGAGGGGAAATAATAATCTATAGAGATGATGTCTTTATAAGGGTGGTCCCTTATGTGGGGGCTAATCTAGCTTTAACTGGCTTATTCTTAAATAAGTACCAGCATTTATTAGTTAAATAAAAGGGAAAAATATGTTTATTAAAGCTGGAAATATGTTGAAATTGAATAATTTAAGTTAAAGTCACACCAACTTCACTTTCTCCCCTTTTCTAACCTCATTAAGCCTCTCTCCGTTACTAATACCCTTTTAATTGGCTTCAAATTTTCTCAGGATCCTTTTGAGATGGAAATCTGAAAAAGCTGCAATGCAACCCTTATCACAGTGGCAACTGATTAGAATACCAATAACAAGGCGGTTCAGTCTTTCTGTCGAAATAACAAACGAAAAGCCGTTGAAGATGTGCACACCCCAGCATACACGCACACACCCATTGAGTGCCTAATCCAGTGATAAGCATCTCTCACTGGCAGACATCAGTCAGCTCGTCGAAAATCATGAAATTAGTATGCAAAAGACATGGGGCCCAGATGGTTCTGGCGAGACTTTACAAGACGAGAGGCCACTGAGATGATGATGCTTGACAAACGAGATGGAAAATAAATGAGTTTTGTTATCATAATCACGAAATTATGAATAACTTGTAAGAGAAATTGCCAAGGGGCTAGGGATTATGGGATATATAGAGCTAGAGAAAATGTTAATCAGGTCAGAAGATGATGATGCAACAACAAGATGGCCAAAAGAAGAGAGCAGAGCAGAGCAGAAACAGAACCAAACACAGCCCACACAGCATTTGTCAATTTAAATGAGCCGTAAACACTTTTCGCCAATTTTTATGATTAATTAAGTGTCCACATTAATTGCAGTCGAACATGAAGCCAGCACAAGCAACATCACAAGGAGGAGGCGGCCAATGCTTGGTCGAAGGCGAGACATGGCCCCAACAATTTGATGCCAGGAAAAAAGGCACCGAAACAAATTGCAAAGCAATCGCAGGCAGCAGCATCTGTTTTACAACGCATATACATAGATGTTGGGGGATAAGTATATGTATCTGTTAGTACATATAAATTATGGCACAGTCTATATCTGGCCATTTTCAGGTAGCTTTAGCTCAGTGGATGCTGCTGCTCCTCTCAGAGCCTGATTAACTGTACGAAATGGCAAGACAATAATAAATTACGAAAAATTTATACGACCAACGTTCGGAGCATATTAATAGGGTCACAGAGACAGAGAGCATATAAAAAAAGGCAAACCAAAAACATCAAAAACTAATGAAAAGATGAGCAAAACAAAAAAAAAACACAGAAAATCTGGTAAGAATAAATAAACATGACAGATGGAATTGAGAAGAAGAATGGATGATGAAGGCAAAAATAAATAAAAATGTTATTAACTGAAAGTGTAATAATGTTTGGAATCATCATTGTTATAATGTTGGCCATTAATAAAGACTAAATGAAGCTTCATTTTTATGTTTTCCAGGACATCAAGGCATCAATTTCTTGTCGGATTTACAACTGAATTTATGTTTGAATATAAAATAACTGAGCAGTGTGTCATATAATTTAACATTTCAGTTTAGTATTTAACAAAAAATACTTAAGAATTAACAATGCAATTAAATTAAGGATTTTGCCAGAAGAACATGAAAAATTGTAGGAGCCAAATATCAAAATGACAGCTGCAGGTATGGTAAATGTCTTGAAAAATGCCAAATCGGGGGGAACAACAACAGCAGTTGCCATTTGCCGCTCATAATTTATGACAATTATTATTGCATTATATGATATATTAGAGGAGCGAAGTCTAGCAGAGAGATTGATGCAAGATACAGATGCAGATACAGTGAGAGCGACGACGAGGTGACTCGGCTTAATTATAATTAGATACAAAATTGCTCATGACTGCAATAAATGTTTCAATTATTTATAATTTCTATGCCTGTGTTGGAGACGTTGGAAAGTATGTTTGCGTTAAATTATGTTCAATTTTCCTGCTATGAAAGTTGTGCAAAAAAAACATATAGAAAATCCAACTGACTTTAATTTATGGCATAAATCATGTTAATTAGCTTTAGAGATCGCGCGAGATAAAGTCTCTTAGCGGCGGGCATTATAAGGGCAACTCCATTAGCATCATTTTTGGGTTTGAAACAATTAAAGTGCCTAAAACTTTTAATGATGGACAATTTATTAAGTGCCTGAGCTCGCCCCTTGAAATAAACCAAAATCTCCTCCTCTCGAATCAATCCATTTGTGCTTGCTTGGATCCCATAAATAAGTTCTGCACAAATTTATCTTTCAAGAGCAAACAAAAACAATTTGAGCAACTATTTACAAACATTAGCAGGAGAGCTGCTGGAAGGTAATGGTTTGAACATTTGTTGATTTGTGAGTTTCATCCTCCTGCTTCACCCATAAAAACCCCGCCAAATGTACATATACCAAGTTTGCCTGAACAGATTTGTGCTCTGTGTTTGTTGTTCAACGCAAATTACGCAAAAATTTAATTGCAATTAAATTGAAATTATATCAGTAATTATGCATATGAAAGTAGTAAACAAATAGCAACACAATAATTACGCGTTGGTAAACAAAAGTGATTGGGGTTTTGGCCGGACTGAGGAAAAAAAAAAACCCGTCTATGGAAGTAGCCAGAAAATATTGTTTGGAAATCCGGGCAAAATGTAAACAAAATTGCTGAACCAAAAAGTCGGCAAACGGAATTTGTATGAACAGAATTGGTAAATACGCAGAAATAGTAGTTACATTTATATGTATTTAAGCGTTGCACATGTTTTGAATTTATTGGATTTGTTTGTTTGTTGTGTAAGTTTAAGCTGCGAATGGCCCAAATGATAATAGGTTTTAAATATATTTAGTTCTCTGCTAATTTTAGTTGTTAAAAACTTTGAATAAAATACAAAATCTTCCCAACCCTTGTGTAAAATTTAAACTTTTAACTTGTTAACAAACCAAATAAACAGTTCAAGCAATAAATCAATGAAATTAGTTTCTCAAAATGTATTAATAAACAAGAAATTTTCTAAAATCCTAATTTCCATATTGATTTAAATAAAAATTTCTCTCTTCGCTTGTGTGAATAATGTATAAAATCACATATAAATCGCCAAGTAAATACCGACAGCCACACCCATCAAATTAATCAAACAGCTGGCTTTTGGGGGGAAAAAAAAAGGAAAAACTAATTGCAAAAACAACAACAAGATTTTAATTTTTGGCACACAAACTTGCTGCTAGCCACCGCAACTAACGACAATGAAAGCCCCCCCAGCGATGCACAGCGAAAATGCTAATTAATGTGATTATGTGGCCATTTAATGTTTGAACAATTGTTTAACGATTAGTCAGGCGTGAGTGAAAAAATACCGGGTAGAGAAATCTCTCATGACAAAGGCGAAGACACATGTTTGTCACAGGGAGAAGACCAGAAGAACCCAACCAGAAGACCCAGAAAAAAAGGGGGGCGGCCCACTGATACAGGGCGCCGACTTGATGATTAATTGTTGTGCCAGGGAACAAGAATAAAAAAAGGAATGGAAAGTGCAGAGAAAATCTCTGGCAATTTAATGCCAAAAAGTTTACATCGCAAAAATTGCACATACGCCCCATGGGGCACTTACAAGCAGATTGAAAGTTTGCCTTTTTGCAACAAGATTATTTTCTATGCCCTTTAAGAGGGTCGTTTTCTTAGGGTTATGAAGATGCTTAGAAGGTGTTAGGATATTTAACAATATTTATATTCATAAAGGGATATTTGTAAATAATTTTCTATTAATTTTTCTTCGCATTTTCCTTAAAATTGCTTAAAAATAATGTCTTAGCTGAGGTTCAAAGGGATTGTTAAGAAGTTTTATTACATTTTTCCTTATAAATATTTATTTGAAGTCCTTTAAACAATTTTATTTTTATTTTTCTGTTACTTTTCCTTCACTTTGCCCTTTAAACTTCTAACAAATAAAGTTCTAAATGACATTTAAATATAGTTAAAGCCCAAAACTATGTCCAAATTGGGATATTAAATCAACAAAATAATTTCCTATGAAAATCTGTCCATAAATAATGAAAATTTATATGGAATCCTTTAAGGGTATATAAACTCCAGCTTCCCGTAGCCATGTTCTTTCTCAATTTTTTTCCTGATTTATTTTTCCAAGCTGCTAGAGGTGTTGAAAGTGCGGCAAGTTACGCACATTTGCACCTTCTAACTACCCAGAAAAAAAGAGAATAGAAAAGAATAAAATGGTATAGGGGTGCAGCAAAAAAAAAAAAACCAGCCAGCCAAGTTTCCTCTTATCCCCAGAATGGCAACCCGTTAAACAGCCGCAGCCGCTGCCAGAGAGAAGGTTGGCCAAATGTTTTCACTGATAAGCACAGACACGCCTCGAAAGTGGGGGCACCACCACCCACTTTTTTCCGCTGGAAAAACCACCTGCCCGGGCAGAAAGGCTAAACTGACAGCTATAGAGACATTAATGTGACGAGGGTTCTGGGGTTTGGGGTTTTCGGTTCGCACGAGAAAAAGTTGCAGCATCGCGCGCCAAGCAAATCAAAAAAAAAAAAAAAAAGAAAAAATCTGTGCACACACAGTTCTTTCTTTATTTTCCCCCCGTCTAGCCAGAGCTGAAGCTGGATGGTTATATGATATGTCAGGTGGAACGTACGTCGTACGCGGGGCAACTTAAAGTCGCACAGATTTATCTCACAGCAAATATAGCCAGCAAATAGCTTCTGTCCTATGATAAAATGTTAAGCTAGCCCTGTCCTTAACTGATAATAACTGTAATTATGTTTACTGTTTTAGATGGAAAATTTTAAAATATATTTTTATAAAGAAAATAAAGAGCACAGTGACCTAGAACCATAAACCTTTTTCAATGGGAAATTTCCTATCCCATATTTATAACCATTAACACTTTTTACTCTCTCACAAAAAAGGCGCAATATTTATTCTATCTATAACAAATATATACTTTCTGATTCATTTGCATTATATATAATTTATTTTCTCTGCCGCATAAATAGTACTAAACCAAATTGTCTGTGGTTTGGTTTGGTTTGGGTAAATATGTTTGTTTACCCAGCAATTGGCGCTGACATTGCGGCAAAGATAAAGAAAACTCAACTGGCGAGAGGAGAATACGACGACGAATGGTGGTGATAACAATGTTTGTCAATTGCGGCTACACACACAGAAATAACACTCGACTTCGTTCCACTCTCTCTCTATCTCCTCCTCGACCCTCCTCTTTCAATACAGAAATTAACTTTTGCTGTTGAAAGATTTTCACTCAGAGATTTCCTGCTTGAAAACTTTCTATGCGAGCACTGAAGAGCTCTTCAATTATGGAATTGTCCCCGGAAAAAAAGGTAAACAACTATGTACATGACATTTGTGGGTGATAAAAAAAAAAATAGGAAAGAAAAACGAACGAGGGACCTCTAATTGATTTCGAAGAGATATCGCCTGACAATGGCAATCAATTGTCATTATGTTGGGACCCCGACCGGAGGCTAATTGAAAGTTGTCGCTGCTCAGTGACAAAATAATCAATCGATCTTTAAAAGAGCAGAGAGAGCGGAAAGGGCAGGAAAAGGGCACCATCATAAATAATTCAACATTTACAAGATACTCTTGTGTTTCACAAAAAAGAAAACAAAACAAAAAGAAAGCCGGAAAAAGCATATGAAATATATGCACGAGATGTGCCACCAAAATCAGGGTAATCCTTCAGCAGCCATCGTTGAAATACAGTTCGAGGACTCCTTGGATCACCCTCGCAGGATACTTTAATTCCACACACACACACCCACACCCACACAGATATGGGTGAATGGATATATATATATATATTAAATTTCGATTTTGCAACCCAACAACCCAACACAAACGCTTTGGGAGCGTGAGCACGTGCGCTAACCTTTGACATATGAGCATGGCGAAACCATCAAACATATTTTATGTATTAAGGATATGCGAGACGACAACGACGATGGCGACCCTTCGCCATCTCTTTCTCTGAACAGACAAGCAATAAACTCGGAACAAACATACATGTATGTATATACTGCAAAATATATATAAAAAACACGTTAACCAAAATAAGTTGGCAAGGGTGAACCATAGAGAGAGAGAGCCTGCCAACAAGAAATCACGTTACACCACTGCAAGGACACACAGGACACACACACAGACTCTCTGTCTGTCTCTCTGGGGAAATCAAAACAGATCAAAATGTCATCTTTAAGAGCTTAAATTTGTATGAAATTGCCGTCTCGCCCGCCAAACAAAGGTATTTCCTCACATTACCCAATGCCTTTCTCACACACAAAATATCATCTAGGACTACGATGAGGGTACCTTTTATTTTAGTGCTTATTATATCAAAGTGTTTACCTGATTTGGTTGACTGATTTGTACCTGAATAACTCATAAAATTGAATGGATTTAGGATAGTGAGTATTAACTGTCACAGACTTTGGGGTTTTTGGCAGTGAATTGAAGTTTTTCTAGGAGGGGTTTGTTGAGAACTCACAACTTAAGCACTCAAGATAATTTTATTATTATTTTATTAATACAAAAATTAATGAATTAGCTTTTTTTTGATACCTATAAATGCTTTTCAATCATCACTTTTCCAGCTAATTAAACAGACTCGTTTAAACTCAAACCTGCTACCAAAACAGGGCCAAAACTCCTTTATTTCCATCACCTTGAGTTTGCTCTAAAAAAGTTAAGAGAGATATTTGATCTCAAACCGCTTTGGCAGGTTGCAAGCAAATGAAAAGCCATAAAAAAGACGGTTCAATGCATCAATTCAATTTCAAAATGTCCAAGAAAAAGCAAAGACAACTTCATTGGCTGTTAAAAAATTCGATAAAAAAGAGTGACAAACAGCAGAGGAGATTCAAAGGCCACCAAAGACTCAATAAACACATCGTAAATGGATGTGAATGCAATGGAAAGAGCACCAAACAAACGAATCTGAATTGAATGAGTGAAATTTTATATGTCTCCAAACCCTACCTCCCTCACTCCCTCACTTTTAAGTCTCATCTCTTTCCAAACAAAGAATCTCCCCCCCAAGTTTAAACTGCATCACGCCCGTTCACTTTACAATAATAAGCCAAAAGCAAATGCTGTGATTTCAGAATCCCACAGATCCCTCTTCATCTTTGTGTCTGCACCCTCTTTTCAGACCGGACGCACATCATCATCATCATTCTCCAAGCCATGTGGGGAGGGTGACAAAACCTAATAAAATTTAATTAAACTCAATCAAAATCCATTTAAGGCGGCACAAAAAACAGAAAAAATATAAACGAGATCGGGCCACTGAAAGAAAAAAACAGAGGGAAAGAGGGAACATGGACTGACCACTGCGGCCATACAAATTGAATTTTTCTTCTTTTTTTTGCATTTCTGCAAACGGAAATGATGTCAGCAATTGGATAGGAAAAGATTCTTGATACTTGCAAAGGTAATTTAATTAAAAGCAACACTGATCTACAGTTGAAGATACAAATAATGAAAAAGCTTCACAAGCTATGCACTGCAGTTAAAGTATAACCTTTTTCAAATAAACTTGCATTTAAATATCCTTGAAAACTAAAGCTAATTTCAACTAATATATCTTATACCTGTGACTAAGATACACCGACAAAAGCTGATTAACTCACAGAAAGGCCAGTGAACATGTCAAGTTGCATTCAATTAAAATTGACAATTGTCCAGTGCAAATCAATGGGTAGCCTAATGATGAAGCTCTGTATCCATCGCTCAGTCTCAGTCTCAGTCTCAGTTCTCCCCCTTTATAACCCATTTAACCCTTGAGTGGGTGAATGGGTGACAAGCGACACACAATGTCGACCAATTTGAATTCAAAACGTTGCCTCTGTTTGGTTGGGTTAATTCAATTTATCAGCTGAGCCCCACAAAACGATGAATATGAGATGTGAGCTTGTTAGGGCTGGAGAGCTTTAGAGGTTCAGAGGAAATCAAGAGATAGGAGGGGGTCAAAAGGTCAATTTATGCGGCATAAATAAATATGGTATCTAGAGACGGGAAGTATTGGCCAAATAAGAACGTCATTTTGAATGACTTCCTTCCGTAGAAAATAAAATCAAATTACTACAAATTCCTTTCTGTTTTGTCATTAAAAAGTCTCAAAAATCTCCAGACACACACACACTCATTTAGACATTTTCCAAATATATATCTCGTAATTTCCAACAATGTGTAAATTGCCTGCCATGCAAGCCAAATAGAAAATATTTTTCTATCATCAAAATCTAAACAGAAGAAAAAAGGAATTGGCCGAAATAAAAATCCAAAAAATAAATATTCTCTATAGCAAATATCAGGAAAAATGAATATGCAGCAGCAGCAGCGTGAAGAGTGGAAAAAATTGTGAAAATATTCTTCCAAATTAAAAATAAATTTTTACCTCAGCCCCGAGGAGCTGCGCGAGCAGCAGCAAGCGAACTGGCCGGCGTGCAGGTGTGTGCGGTGATGAGATATTTTTAGCAGACACTGTTGACTGCGCACCACTCGCCCGATTTCCACCCATCTATTCCGTCTGCTTAGTGAGTAATTAAACTAGAAAATAATAAGTGGGGGTGAGGAGGTAGAGGGTGGAGATGAGGCAGCAGCAGCATCGAGGAAAATACGGAACGACGGACCGACTGTCATTTCACTTAAGTAGACATTAATTATATGCCATGAACTGAAAAGCCCAAAAGGAAAATCAAAACAAAAAAAGAATGGATATTGAAAAAATATTAGCTAGGTTTTAAACAGAAAACCAAAAATACCCTTTATAATTTGCTTAATTAATTTAAAGAAATTAATGTTTATACAAATCACATTTATAGGAATTTCTATAACATTTAAATGCTTTAATCATTTAAGATTTAATCACATTTAAAAATACTTGTGACTAAAACCAAACTGGTTGTCAAAATCAAAATACCCTGCAGGCATATGGGCACAAAAAATTGGCAAAAATACTCAGCCTCGGCTGCACTCTTACGTCGTATGTTTAATAATAATAATTATAAACATTTTTTTTAAGCAGTTCATTAATGGTGTAAAATATGGTAAAGGGAATATATATAGTACAGCCTTGAGCTCATTGTTTAATAACTCGTTCAATAAACATTAAGATTTTGGTACAAATAAACACTTTATGGTAATTAAGACTTGAAATTCTTATTAAGGCCATAAATGTATATATTCGTTTATATTGTTTACAACCAATTAAATATTTATCGAAGCAGGAAAGATATATGAAAATATCTGGAAAGGCATTTTAATGCCTTTAACTCTCAGGAAGTTTCCCAAATCCAAATGCAATCTTTCTAAGTAGATTCCCCCCCAAAAAATGTAGTAATAAAAACCGAAAATAAAAACCATTACACATGTGCTGCTTCGGTCGATGGAGTTGAAAGTATATAGAAGGTGTTCGTTTCGTTCGATTCCCCTTCGTTTGATGGATAAAACTTACCTGCAAAGAAAAGAAGGGAAATAAAAAATTAGATATTAAAAATTTATTTCAGATGCAACAAGAGACAATAACAACAACAACGGATAACAACCATGGTGGCGGCAAGAGTGCCAGTTGAGAGCATTTCAAAATTTTCGTAAGTTCAAAAATGTAATAAAAATAAGAAATTTATGAAGAATTTAGTAAGTGAGGAGAGAGCGGGCAGGAGGGCGAGTGCCTCAAAAGAATTTATGGCTGTAAAAATTTTTATTGCTTCTGTATTTTCCTGTTTTTTCTTTCCCCTCCCCTCCCCTTCCGACTTTTCATTGTGTGGGCGATGGCAGGGATGTATGTATGTATGTGTATCCCGGTATCTAAATTGTTGCACTGGCTGCCACTTGACAGGTATTCTCCAAGGAGGAACTCAGAGACGACCAAACCGGAGAGCCAGCGCCTGTCACTTTGAATAATGTTCGGGGGCCTCATAAATTGGGCACCGCATGTGATATGTCCATGTCCGCCGATGTTCTTCTTCCACCTTTCTCGCGGGTTTCTCTGGTCTAATGAGCTCAACCATCCAAAAAGTAAGGCGCAATTTTTAACACTTTTTTTGATGTTGTTTCCTCAATCCCCGCAAAAATTCAAATACTTATAACAAAAAAACAAATGAAAGGAAATTTCCCCTTGATGAAAGGAGAACATTTGATGAAAGTGTCAAAATTAACGCGGCCACGTCACATGCATAAAACATCATAACGAAGCAGGGGCGATGCTTCCAGGGGGAGAACGAGCTCTTGGCTCTGGCTTAATCCTTCAAAAGCTGATCCTGATGAAATGACAGCAGTAGCCCAAAGGAGAACTTTGGCCTACGGGTTGATAGGCAAATACTATGAAGATTTTATGATAATTGAAGTATGGATACCCTTTCTTTAAATTTTATTAATACAAAAACTAATTGGACAAAATATAAGCAACTATTTTTTATACTTTATTTGTTACTTGAATATTTTTAAAACAATTTAATTAAATTATTTCTTATTATATTTTATAGAAACCTCATTAAGTTGATTTTTATCGAGGAAATAAATACTAGAAAAATCTTTTTCGTACTCAACTCAATATAAAATTTGTAAAAGTAACTTAAAAGATTTTTCGCTTTATAAAATCCATCAAAAAATGTTTTTTTTTTCCAAAATATATTCCAAAAAACACCCTACTTTTCCCAAAATTTGATTTAAATGTTAATCACAATCCAAATCGAAGCCGAAAACCCTCCTCTGGCTAAAGCAACCATCCAACCCGAATAGAAAGAGCAACACAACAACTTTTTGTGCTCCCACCTCGTCGTCTCCTGGATATATATATGTATATATTTTTTAATCAAAATTCTCTTAAATAATTAAAATGCAAATTGTGCGAGCATAAAATAACAAAAACAACAGCTCCAATGGCAGCAGCAGCAGCAAATAAACAGAGTCACAGACACTGGCACACACAGAGCTGCTGACAGGACACACGCAAGGACAAAGGAACCAAAGGGACAGGACGGACGACCAACAAAACAACAACTCGGGAAAAAATCCACCCACGACAGGGGAATGATATGATGACAATCCTGCCGCAGCCACAGCCGCTCCTGCTGCTGCTGTTGCTGTTGCTGCTGATGATGATGATGCCTGGTTTTTGGGCTGGGGGGGCTTTAAGAGGGTTTTGTGGAAGGATGACGACGACTTTGACAGTTCTTTGTGGTATTTTCAACGCTGACTGACAAGACGGAAGGGCTAGGAGGGGGGACAATAGAGGTAGAGCCCTTAAAGTGTTAACGATGATAAAGTTGGGTGAAAACTGTTGTGTTTCAAGGGGACACGCCCTCCCATGACTCTCAGGATCTCCAGTAAATAGTGGTGGTTAATTTATTAGAGATTGAGGTTGGGAAATATAATGATTTGGTGAGTTATTTCTATGTTTTATGGTAGAAAGTGTAAAAAATAAATTAATAATGCCTAAAATTAATGAAATATAAATCATTTAAATGATGCTTATGAAGAGTAAGATGTATCCTTTAAAAAATATAGAAATTTTTATCCTTAAAGAGGACTTCAGCTCACTACTATCTTGACCCCGCCTGTATCAATTTTCCATCTCTTTCGGTTGCCATCTCACGCACACGCACACGTGTTAAATTCATGGCACAAGCTGCGCATCCTTAAAAAGGGTTTGCCCCCCGAAAAAGGGAAGGAAGCAAGGGATCTCCCCAGTGCACGTGGGTTCTGTGTGTGTGTTCATTAAGCTGCTTATTATGTTTGCACTTAAAAATTCATATGTGACTATGGCAACCCCACAAACAAATTGGTCATGTCCTTTAAAGACCCCTTTGCCCCCAACCACTTTCACCTCCTCCGACCCAAACCCAAGCCCAACTTATTGGCATACTTAAGGAGGACTACCATGCTTCATTAAACTGAGCCGAGGATTTGAAATTTTCAGCTGAGGCCACCACCATTACCAGCTATGAATGGCCACCAGCTCACATCCTGCTCCTGCACTCATCTTTATTTGTTGCCAACCATTTTTTAAACCCATATATCCATGAGTGTGTGAGTGTGTGCGTGCATGGTGGTGTCTCTGTTTTTGTGTTTTGCATATTAATTTATTGGCAGGGACCGGGAAAATTAACAACTTGTAAAACACCAAATGTAATTAAGTATACGCCATGTGGCGCAAGCAAAAAACATTCTTTTTCTCGCCTGCTCTGAATAAAATTCTGTCGTAATTTTATAAATATTAAATAAGCAGTTTAAACGGGGTCAGGTTGGGCAATATTTTTGGATGTCTTTCGGTTTTTTTTTTGGACAGGTGAATGGGGTTCGTTCTGATGAAATGCTTTTGCGGTGGGCCAAAATATTACAAAAAATAAATTATATGCCTTTCCAAAAGACCTAAAAAACACGAAAAGCTAACTGTCAAGTTGCAAAAAAGGCAAACCGCAAAGTATTTCATCAAGTTTACAAAGGGGAAAGAATGGCGGAAGAGTATTTACCAAGTTAATAGTAAAGTAAATAAGTATAATATTTAATTTTAGATAGTTTTTCATTTAACTTAAAATTTCCCTTAAAAAAATTCTAGGCACAGATTAAAGAGTAGAAAATAATCCAAGGACCGGCAAATAGCCGGAAAAGTGGAAACAAAGAAACTGTGAGGAAAATGATGAACACGACTGGAAATTCATAGCCAAGGATATGCGTTGGTAGAGAAGGAAAAACCCAGGCAAAATTGAGAGGAGATAAGTAAATAAAAGGAGGGACATGACCCCGCTCAAGTTCATTTAAGCGAAAATGTAATTTTATGCTTTTTAATTGAGCGAATATGCGTGGAAACATGTGGCGCCGGAAATGGGCGAAAGGACGAAGGACGCAGGACGATAAAGTGAGCAATGGACCCGAGTTCAAGCCGTAGAGAGACCGAGGCAGCCTTCGCCTTGATGAGTTTGCGCCGCACTCAAGCGAAATAATCAACCGGCGAGAAGAGAGAGAGCTTAGAATAGAGATAGGAATAATCCTGGTGTTAGCCCAATGCAGGTGTTATCCTGTGACACACACCTCCCACCATCCTAGTGCTTTAATGTATTTAAACAACTAAAGGAACGGCGACTGCTGTAGCTGTTGCCTTGCTTTAGCTTGATGAAAAGCAATAAAAATGCAACATTATTAATCATCATCAATCAATGTCATCCATCAAAATGCGTGGCATGGGGGTGTTGGTATCCCCCTTCTACTTTTTATCCATCATCTTCTGGCTTTGTTCTCTGCTTTTCTGCTGATTTCAACACAATCTCTCTCTTTTTCCTGCTTGTCCTTTATATGCTGCGCTGCTGTCCATTATCGTCATCAACGCCTTTTTACCTAAAACACCAGACACACGTCCAGACAATGCTGAAGAAAATGCAAAAAATTCGAGGAGGAGAAACTGATTCCAGCTTAAGGAGCCATTAAAGCACTTCATTTGGGATTTAAATTGACTAATTTTGGTAGCTAATTTAATTCAGGAATAAAATTTAAATTTAAATAGAATCTAGTTCTTGGGGAAGTAAAAGGTTTGGTCTAGTTTATCTTAAACTAGTTTATGTGTTGTAGTCAGGTCATAGCTATAACCCTAATTATCCAAAATATACTCGCTGCTTTCTAACTGAAAAACTAAACCCTTTCCAAGATCAAGACTTTAGAAAGGTTTAACCCCAAACTGACCCATATACAAGTTGTATATCTGACACCTTGTACTTAGAGACTGTAGTTGGGGGAAAGGTTTTAGCTTAGTTCCGTTCCCTTTGAAAGTCAAACTACCTTCATTTTTTTTTTGCTTCTTCCTTCCCTTGTTTCAATTTTGTGCAGAGTTCAATGAACCTTTCCTCGCCAAGTCAACGACCAAAAGAAAGGCACAACGACTAAAAAACATGTAAAACCAGATGCAGAGAAAGGGGCCGGAGCTGGAGCCGAGGCAGTGGCGCAAGAATAAGAATAATAAGAACCATAATGATAATGATATCATATGGGATAAACGGCTAAGAACAATGGATGAATGTGAATGAAAAGAACTGAACTTGATACCACCAGCGGCTGTTAACTAGCATAGTTTTTAAATTTTTTTGCGGCTGTTAACTAGCATATTTTTAACATTCTTGTTTTGTTTTGGCTTTGTTTTTATATTAACAGCAAGTGTTTCTTTTGTATTTTGTTTTTGAATTTTAATTTTCTCCTCATTTGTTTTTCTTTTCTTTTGTGCTAGATTACATCACACCCAGTGCCTGCTTGGGCTGTTGCCTTTGTTTGGCTTTGCACTTTGGTGGCTCATTTAAATTTATCAAGCGTATTTTTTTGGACTCCCCCCTCCTGTGCCACCTTCATGTCTCTCTTTCACACTTGCCGTGAATTTAATTAACAAACTCGAGAGGGTGACCTCTTCAAGTTTGGCCGCCCACCCCCCTCTGCTATCGCTGTCTCCTTCAATATAGTCAAGTAAACTTCTTCCCGACTCTCTCTCGGTGGAAAAGTCAGCTCATAAACTTTGCGGCACTTTGCCGGCACTTCTCCCGCCACTTCTTGTGTTGGCTTTTCTTTATTTTTTTCCACCCAGAATTTTCGTGAGTAGCTTGAATAGCAATTGACATACAAAATACTTTTGAGTGTCATGCTACCTTTACAGGTAACTTCCCCCCCAACTTCTATATATTGTCTAGTTGTTTTCTGCCTTTTTGTTTTCTTGGTATTGCACCCATTGTTTTATAGACGGAAAATGTATCTGAACTGCATTTTTTTAAGGGTTTGGCAGGCGAGGAAAAAACTTTATTAAACTTTTAAGGAAAAAATCGGAAACTTTAGGGAATGGAAAAATTCAAAAATAAATAATAAACTTATTTAAAAACTTTAAATATTATAAAAAACTTGATTCCTAATTCCAACTGCACCACAAAACTAAATAAATTAAGCAAATCATTTTGCATTTAGAGATAAATACGGAATTCGGAAGTAAAGCGGCATAACAAAACACATTTTAATTGCCTTCCAAATAGAGTTGAATCAATACATTCCACATTTTGCTTATCAAACAAGATTTAAATATTATTTAGGGGTCAAGTTCAGTGTGTTAGAAAACCATAAAGGAGACAGAGAATGACTCAATGGAATTTTAAATATCAAAGAAGAATGGCAGCTGTGTAGATGCAACTCGAAATGAATACGATGAATACATAATTGTTTAATGTGTTAACAAGGCAAATGACTACTAATGGATATCTAATCTAATCAAGCAATCTTTATGATTTATTTTCAAAGAAAATCCTTTTCCATTCATAAATTAATAATTCAACTTTCTGGTCTTTCTCTTTAAATTGCTTAAAGTTCATACACTTTCCTTAAAGTTCAAGTGGCCCCCAGGGTAAGCATTTTCCCTTCTTTCTTAAAGCCTCATTAGATATAGAGTAGTTTTTTGAGAGTTCCACAATAAACAAACAAACAAGAGGGCTTTCTTTCAATGCCAATTTCAGTGGCAGAGAGTAACAAAAGAAAAACGCAAAACGCAAACGCAGATGCCAAAATTCGACACACAACAATGGCAGCAATCTTAACCCACTTTTCCTTAGCCACAATGTCTAAGCTTTGGATGCAGGGGCAGAAAACTATGACTAAGTACATTTCTTCACATTTCTCTCATCTTGCGGATCATCATCATCATCAGCAGCATTATTATTATAAGCAAAAGTATCTCATAGCTGGCTCGAAACTCATGACAAAAGTGTCAAATTAGACAGACAGACAACCAGAATTATGTTGTTAGATGGCGATATATACACGCACACCCACACGGTGACCGCCTTTTTTCTGTTTAGCGGCAACTCTATGCTATCTACCTGGTGAAAATTCCAAAACGAAAATGTTATATATATATATTTGAATTTTTTTGGCAAGCTAAAAATGAGACAGCGCAATATTTATTTTCGTTTCCGAACTATATTCATTTTTGTCGCCTTGTTTTTGCTGTCTCATTTCGATTTTTCACACTTTACTCGCTGACAGATAGTGTTGATATATTTTTTGAGGAGGGGAAATCTGCGGAAAGGGGGTTTGGCTAGGCTATGAGCTGGCTTTTGGATGTCAAATGGTTTTAAAAAGAGTGTATCCATGGCACAATGAATGAGTAATGGCTAAAAAGATTGATCTTTAGTTTTAGAAACATTTTAGTTGGTTGAGGGATAAATCTTTTAGGTTGTATTATAATTAATAATCTTTAAAGTGAATGTGATAAATTTTCCTTTTTAAATTTAAAGATTCCAAAATGTAATTTCTTTTTAAAAATTAAGAACAAACAAAGTCCAATTCCTTTAGGAAATCAAATCTCTTTATTTTTCGGCACAATTTTCGGGTCAATTTTCATTACCTTAGATTGCTGCAATGCCTGGCACAAAAAGTCTCCTTGAATAATCCCAGCTGACATTGTCAACTTAAATACAGCTTGAGGTCAGTCTGAAGTAAGAGCTGACAGGGGTTTTTGGGGGGATTTTCGAATAGGAGGGAAAGAGGAAACTTGGTTACGCTTGCCCTTTTGACTGACAGTTTCAATTTGCACTAACTTTGAGTCAAGAAAGGGTGCAGCAGTGCAGCTCCTCACTTTGCTTTTGCCGTTCCGTTCTCATAAAGGTGACGCCTTTCTTCGGGTATTAAGGTCAAAAAGCGTTAAACCAAAACAACAACAACAACAAAGCCAGGTAACTGAAAGGATAGACGAGAATCTGAAGCACAAAAAGTCCAACAGATTTGCTGCAACAACCGCAAAAAGCACAAAAGGCATGAACCAGAACCAAACAGGGAGAGGAGTCAAGAGGAGGGGGATATATAGAGAAGCTACAGGAGCTATAGAATCAGGTCAGGCCAACTTGGAACAAAAATGTGCAATGCCGTAAAGGCCAAGCGAAAATAATTGGCCAAAAAAAGGAGAGATTGAGGGTAAAAGGAAAAACAAACAAACAAGATTTTGGCTTATGCACTTTTGACTTAAATGAAAGAAAGAAAGAAATCTCTGCTTGGGGAAATGGCAAAGAACCAGAAGAACCAAAAGCAAAGAAGTTGATTCTTCGCTGTCTTTGGTTCACCGTTATGTTGACCGCTTTACTTAACGGTACTGTTGAAGACAGTCTTCTTGGTGGAGGTTCTGGAGAACCGGTTTCATTTCGTCGCTTCTTCAGCATTGACACCCATTTTGAAGGCGCGCGCAGGGCAAAAAAGCGAAGAGTCGTCGACCGGTTCCTTCCCAAACACCCCGCAGCAGTCTTCTCTTTGCACACCTAGCGAATTCTTAATTTCCAGTCTTTCAGTCTTCGAGTTCTTGAAGCTTTCCAAATGAATGACAGTGCGGCAGAGAGATTAGAATCAACAGACAAACGTTAATGAGTGTGGGTTTCATGTATGTTTTTTTTTAAAGGCAAAATTTGTCAAACTGGAGCAACTGGTGGCTGAGATTGTAATCAAAAAAAACATTCACATAGCTGCTTGGGGGTTTTATATAAATAATCATCATTAGAGAAACAAATTAGGGGAAATCTACAAAGAAATTAGATATGATATTAGTGGAGATAGAAACTTAGAGAGGTTTTCCAAAAAGAACTTCACTTTATGCTGAATATATACACATTCCTTTGATTAATCGCTGGCTCTTCATCTCGTGTCGAACTTAAGCTAATTCGATTAATATCCAACTAATAATTAGCTGCGATTATCGTTCATTATGACGGCTCAACAACAACAACAACAGTTTCCAAATGAATGATGATCCATAATTCTTATGTAGATTGCATGTGAGGCGCGTTCTAAAAGCTGCGCAATTTACATAATCGCGAGTTGTGTCGGCCAACCGGAAATTGGCCAACCCACGAAGAGAACAATAAACATTTTAGATCGCTTGACCAACTTGGCCGCTTCCGTTTGATTACCGTTGCTTATTAATTCTGTTATGGGGTTTCTTCTTTTGTGGTAAAAATACCAACAAATCATATTAACAGAAACAAAAAAACAAAAACCAAAATGAAATCCAAAGCCAAAACCAACGATATAAAAATTGATTCTAATTAAAAAATAAAAATATTGTGAAATATGTGAAGCAAGCTTAGAGCGAGGGTTGCTCCATAAGTTGGAAAAAAGTGACTGTTATTCAATGCCTAATTACAATTATGAAATTAACTTTAATTGTGGGTTTACTACAGAAATATAGTTGGAAATGTAATAATGAGTAAGTCAAGCAGTTGATAATTTGGTAATCAAAGCTTTACAATTTTGCTTAACTTTTGAAGAAATTAAGTAAAGATAGTAGAGAAGTTTTTAAAACTCTGTGAGTGAGATGAGTGAATAATAATTTCATATAATGAAAAATTTTTTTCCAAAAATTCTGCTGCTTCAAAATCATTTAAATATTTATTTCTTGATATCGTAATTTCTTCAAAACAATCTACGCTTTTTCTTAATATTATTCTTATTCTTCTTGCTTAAGTTTCTGTTTGTTTACGATCTTGACATTTTCTATATCCATTCAGGTCTAACTTGCTATAGATTAAGATTTCGGTTATGACTCTTTCTCAGTCAGGGAGAGGACTTGATTCGGACTAGACTAGTCTAGTTAATTAGTTAGTTGAATGGCGTGTTGTGTCTATTTTATGACTCTTTGACTGACTTCACAACAACAAAAAGGAATTATATAATTTTTACGGCTTCTTTCAGTTGAGAAACGAGATTTTTGTTAGCAATACTAATTACTTTTTTACGCTGCTTTAATCCATTGTGGGTGAAAGCTTAATATCTGTCTGAATTGGTTTTGAATTGAATTTTTAATTTTTGCAACTCAATTCATTTGATCTATCCATCTTCTTTATAAATATATTTTTTTTTGGTTTGACTGCTACAAATTCTTTCACAAGCAATCAAATCAAAAGCCGTCCGACTTGTTTTCAAAGTCAAAAAGATAAATTAGCAACTTGTTTTATTAATATTGTATTTTATATTGTGTCTGTTATGGTTTTGCTTTTGTTTTCTCGAGACGACAACAATCCTTCAAAAGGCCGGCTGGCTGACTGGCTGCGTGTGCTAAAATCTTAAATTCGAGTCTATCTTTTGTTATGCAAATTATCTATTCAATTTGAGGCCTATCTATATGGTATAAAAATATATATGGAATCGAACACAAAAAGTCAGCTGGTATAAATTTAGTTGGCAAACTGACTAAGTTGAATTTTCCTAATCAAATAAATTTCACATTTGAATAGGTTTATGCTCAGCATAGACAGAAATAGGCGAGGTGTAAAAATAAACTCAAAATTGAGGCAAAGCTTGGGAAATACTTAAGAGGTGAGTGAGATTTGGGGTATATCTTTTGATATATAATTAAATTAGGAATTTTTTACCACCTCATATACCCTTCTTTTTCCAGGGTATCTTTTCTGACGCGACATTTTGCCTGCTATAGATAATAATGTCGCCACCCAAGCGACTTGATGACTAACCTCCTGCCACCTCATATAAATACCTCCATATATTCTGGATGTATTAATTGCTTTTACCGAAATACACACAAACACACACATGTCCTTGAAAAATACTATTTATCTTTAGCAAAAGCCAAAATTTATGGCACTCTTTGCTGCACAGAAACCGTTAGGCATTATATATTTGTGTATATCAGCTCACCTGGCTTGAGGATTCTGCCTCTGTTTATGGTCTGCCATTAATTGCCTAAACAAAATTCCGTTTAGCCGGCATTCAAGTTTAGTAAATACAATTTAATTGCTAATATCCACCACAGCCGACAGACCCACTCCCACTATTGGAAATGTGCGTCATTTGGCCAAAAAGATTTTTGTTTAGCACAAAAATAAGCATCTAAACAATTATATAATACCATCATCTGAGCAATTGTTAATAAATAAAACCCAAATTTGAGTGCTTAATGTGGAATGGGGGAAGCCATCTGGTTATTCAGAAAATATATGTATATACATCACCAAGGAAGGGAGGTTCAAGGGGGTTTTTATGGGAGATAGCCAGAGATTTGCCCTCCGAAACAAGTTACGTACATTGTCACCTACCTGTAAAGAGAAAGAAGAGGCAAAGAAACGAGGTTGAGAAATGGTTGTGGAAAATGCAATTTCAGATATGTTGACAAATAAATACGGTTAAAGGTATCAAGATTTATAACGACACTCAAAACGAGGAGAATTTGTTCACATAATAAATCTTAGGGTTAAGAAACAGAAACAACGGCTAATGGCTTGAGCATGGCTTTTAAATATATTTAAAATAATTTAATGATCATTAATTGTAAACTTTTTGCTTAAAAGATATATAAATATACAAATTTAAGATAAGTTATTTCATAAACCCCCAAATAACTAATTTTCTAAGCTTTCTTTTTGTTTTATTTATGATCTTAACCATCTTTAGCTTTAAAATATTCATACAATGAAATGAAAATAAGCTAATTTCATAATAATACATCTTTTCTTCTTGAAAGATATATAAATATACAAGTTTAAAATAAGTTATTCCATATTTCTAAGCTTCCTTTCTATATTTTTTATACGATCTTAACAATTTGTAGCTGCTTTTCTTTGAAAATCTATCCCTAAAATATTCATAAAACCCCCTTGTAGCAACTCAAAAGCCAACTACAAAATTTCCATTCACCTAAAAACAAAAGAAAAACTTGTACTTTGTTTGACTTTCCTCGCGGAATATCTGCAGCCCGAAAAGGAACCCTCGAAGAATCCAGGCTCAAAGGCGAGGCCAGGATGCACAAGCTTGGCTCTTTCTGAGCAGGTTGTCAACTTCAATTTGGTTGCTTCTCATAAATATTGACGCGAAAATTGTCGCTTGCGTTTTTGGTGGAGGCAAACAGCGGGGTTATTAAAAAATTCATGGCTTGTAAAATGCTGAAAATCCTGGCAATGGAAAATTTAAAATGCCTATAAAGGGAATACGAGGGGGGAAAGAGGGGGCGGTGGAAGGCAGAACACGGACGAAATGAAAATTGGCCGGCAAAGCGGCTTATAGAATGGAAGAGCAAGAGGAGGAGGAACAGAAACCAATGCCGCTTGCCCTGTGGCCTTTTCCAACCGCAATGTTGGCGACGTAGGGAAAATCCAGGAAAGAAGGTAGAGCCGGCGGGCGAGTGCGGTTTTTGTGGGGTGGTTGGGGGGGAGAGGCTGAGGCTGCGTTTGACGTCCACTCGAAAATATCATTTACATATCCGCGGAGGAGTCGCTTGCCATCGTTGCTCAGCGGGAAATGCATGAAAAGCTTTTAAATTTTTGATAGCCACCCGCTTTTCATCTCAGTGGAAGAGAAAAAAAAAACCTGCATGTTTTTCCTGCTGATCCCTAGCACCCCTTTTTCCCCCTCTCCCCCTGTAACCATTCACTTGTTATCCTTTGATTTCTGCCATCAGTTTTGTTTGTAACATTTTTTTTGTTTTTCTCAAATTAAATTTAATTTCCATGTTCTGAGGGCGGAGTTCTTGATCATATTAATTTTTCATTTATTTAAGCCTTTCGGCTTTTACAATTTAAACCAAAAGTTAAATTCCTTCGTTTTGTATTTTTCACATTTTGAATTCATTTCAATTTCGCTGTTGTTTGTTTTGGTAAACTGCAGCTTTATAGGCAGCAGCGCAGCTTCGATTTCTTTTTTTTCTGTTTCTGGCTTTTACCCCTTATAATTTGGCTTAATTTTTGTTTATTTATTTTGCCTCCCGCAGGCTAGGAAAAGATATTCAGTTATGGCCAAAAACAAAACACAGAAGGGGAATAAATGTTTGTGCAGGCCACATCTGTGCACTTTTTGCCTTTGGTTTGCTTTGCTCTTCTCTGTGTTCCAGTGGCCTTTTTTGTTTATGTTTTAATTACGTTTTTCGTGGTTGATTTATGCTCATAAATAAAAATTGTGTGGGGGCGGGAGGGTAAAATGCGGTAATAGAGTGTGGTCCCAGTTGTTTCTGTTTGGCCTTGAAAGGAAATTGGGTTATCTAGAGATTAAACCATAATTGGTGGTGAAGGGAAATGGGAATAAAGTTTGCTTTGAAAAATTAAATGACAAATTTTAGTAAAACATTTTTTATATAATTTGATCTTAAATATTTCCTTCAAAGTTGTTTTTTTCTCCCTGCGAAATCTCAACTTTCTCACCTCCTTTGTTGTCCCCAAAACTGCTGCCTTTGTTCTCTTCTCCCTTGGTATCCTTTGGTCTTTGGTCCTGCAATGCGCTTTCCATCCACTGAAGATGATAAATGACCAGCTATCCATCCATCTAACTATCCAAGCAACCGGACTCTCCATATATCCACATGGACACATGCATCTAACCAAGTAATATCTATCTGGTGTGTGTATATCTATCTATCTGGGCTATCTTTTGTGTGTATTGTTATTGCCTTTCGGTTTGAATATTTCCGCTATCCGTAGCCTTACTTATGTACATGTATCCATCTATGTATAATATGGCCATCGAACGTTTTTCGTTTCTCTCCTAGCCTGCAACTTGTCAGTTTCTGCACAAAGACCATCAATTTATTTAGTTTTATTATCTGCACACGCAGTGCGGCGAGTTCATAGAATGGGCAGGGGAGGGGGGGAGAGATGGGGGGTGATGTGAGGGTCTTCCTATTTTCCCAAACGGGAAGTTCTTTCTATATTGGCTCAGAGGTTCACTTTTTTTTTGCTAGCCATTTTTTTGTTGCTGTTATTGCCCGCACTCTTCGCTTTCGCCCTTTTGTTTACGCTTTGCACGCAATGCATAACACAGAATACTAAACAAAAAACAAAAAAAAAGTAGAGAGAGAATGGGAAAAAACAGAAAAAAATTGTTTGTTGCAAGTGTCGTTCTATTCTTTGAAAAAAAAAATAGAGACTAAATGTGAGAAATTTGAGAATATGGAATGAAAGTTACCGCTTATTCAGTTTTTTATAGTAAACTGAAATATGTTTAGGGTTAAAAAGAGATTTATATAGGTTTATATTTATCCGATATCAAATATTGTCTTACAATAAAAAAATGCATATATTAATTAAGTATTTTATTTACTTTTTACTGAATGGTTTAAGAGTAATCTTAAAAGCAACCCCCAAAACCTCTATCATCACCTTTAAACCCAAAAAACTAGACTCAATCTTCTTCAAAAATTATTGACAAAATGTCCCTGACCGACCCTTTATATACCCTACAAAATCCTAGTGTCGAAAAAAAACAACAATAGAGTGAAAAAAGGAATATCTTGACACTTTATCGTTAGCCAAAAACTAGCGCAGCGTAAACAAAAGACAAGCGATGGGCGAAAATGTGGAGGCAGGCACAACATGACACGATGGGCGGTGGGCGATCGAGGCGCTTGGGTGGGAAATGGGGGCGTGGCAGGGCAGGGCAGGGCAGGGCACCGTGTAAGGTTTTGGCATTTTCGCGCTTGGCGTTAAATTCCCCTGACAGCTATAAAATTGCATTTTAGAGCAGCGCAGCAGCGGCGAAAAGTCAAAGGAAAGAAAAGAAGCGGCACGCAGGCAGAAGCAGATACAATGTATCTATGTATCTAATAAATAGTTATTGCCGAATTGCAGCAACAAGAAAGCCGAGAATAACAAAATTGATATTCCCTCGAGTTTGGAGGAGGAGACAGGGAGAAAAAAGCAAAAGTGCGACATCATTATATAAATTGTGCGGTGGCCAAAAGTGAGCATCATATGTTTCCTATCTGTATCTATCAGATACACTCGGAATGCTTCTCTCTAAGTTTGAAGTGATTTCACACACATGTTTTCCCCAAAGCAAGTTTTCCGAAATCCTCCCACCACTCCTCCCCGTTCTGTTCCTCCTGCTTCTCTGTCAACATGACCACAAAATGTTTCACAGCTGTGCGCAGGGAAAAAGAAAATATCCAAGAGCGAGGGGGAGTTTCTCTTGGTTATTTGTCATTGATGGAGAGATGGGTATCGGGGGAGTTGGACTTTGCTGGGCTGTTTTTGGGGGTTTGAGTGCTTGCGGGGAGAAAAACAAACAGAAACTCTGGTGCACGTGACACGGAAATCATATTTATCTGATGCACAACTGGGGAAAATTTATTCTACTAGCGGCGCAAAAAAATGCGTCTCAAATAATCTTTTAATGTGGGTAAAATGAAAATTTCATTGATTGAATATTTATTAAGGAATTAAAAGTTCTTTCGCATTGCGTAATTGTTATGGACGAGTGACAAAACCAATTAAAAAATCTTTAAAACGTGTCAACTTAATTAATTTGTATAAAGTTAAGGGATGTGTGGCATTTTTTTCCTCACCAAAACTATATTTACTTTAAGCCTTGGTTTTTTTTAATATAACCTCAAAACATATAGAAATCTTATAGCTATAAAAACTTCCAATTTTATATCTTTCCTTCGATTTGTACCCCCACTTCTCTAGGTTTCATTTTCAATATCCTTTGCACAAATTGTTGCTATTGCCATTTTTTGAGTAAGTGAATTTTTATGAGACATCATCAAGTCCTTCTCCATGCTGTCAACCATGCGGGAGGGATGCTCCCCATAGGCCTGCCTGTGTAGCCCCTGCGATAACAGTTCCCTGACACGTGTCTAGGACACGTGTGTCAAACCCTGAAAGGGTTAGAAAAACTCCTCATTTTATTTTATTTAATTTTTTTTGTGGTGGCTCTTCCACTTATGTCGAGATTACACGCTTGTCAGCGGAGGCGTTCCGCCCGCAAAATATGTCGAAAAGGGTTTGAAGGGTGGTGCCGACAGCAGCAGCAGCAGCAGCAGCAGCAGCAGAAGGACTCTTGGTGGTTGACTGATAAAATGAGCAATATGTTAGAGTTTGCTGGATTTAGATAAGTGGTGGTGTATGGGGAGGGGGTTGTTTGTTTCACAAAAAAAAGAGTTTATAAATTGTTGGTTGTTTGTGATTTATTAAATAAATGTGGTTAGTTTGGGATTTTTTTAATTATATGTATTCGTTTATGTTATTTTGTTTTCATTTATTTTCATTTATTAATAATTAGTTGGTTAATAAACATAGTAAATTTACATTTATTAAAAATGTTTTATATTTTGATACTTGAATTCAAAACTTAAATGAATTTTCATCAGTTTATAAGATTAGATTTTTAACTATAAGTATTTATTTAGTAAACAACTTATTTCTTTTCCGGAGACTTCATTAAAAGATTCATATAATTTAGCTTTGGTAAAATACTTTATTAAAAATTTGCTGACTTACTTTAAGATCTAAATTAACTAATAATACATTTCTCCATCCTTACTCATTATCATCCTAAATATAACAATTTTTTGGGTCATTATATTCTTCTTCTCTTTTTTTTTGGCAGCTCATTCAACTTTGCTCATCTTTTGAAGTGTTCAAGTGCAACTTAGATGAACTCAACTTTTGGATTACACATTTTCCTTTGGTTTTTTTTCTCATTTTTGGGTGCCAAAAACAAATTGCCAACATTGCCCCACTCTATACAAAAGTTCTTCATCATTTTCTAGCCATTTTTTGTGCTCATTTTTATATATTCACTTTTGGCTCTAAACGATTATGAATGCGAATGGAAATTTAGTCTGGCAGCTGGGGGAGAGGAAGGACTGAAAATTCAGAGGAGGAAAAGGAGGAGGTTGGAGTTGGGTCTGTTACAAAAGGCTCTAGGCTCTTGGCCACTAAGCGCCTGATGAAGTAGATTCAAGAGGCAGCAGCAGGAGAAGCAGCATAATTTGCTTAAATAATTTGTAAGTGCAAAGTTATGAATTGCTTGGATGAGCACCAGCTGCCAGAGGAGGATTTAGCTTCAACCTCACCCATCCCCCTTTTCCTTTTTCCTCTTTGGGGAAAATGCATTTAGCCGCAAATCGTTTTCCCCCCTTCGACAAAATGCACACACAAAAATCTTGCTCGCTCGAACATAAAATGTTAATTGTTTGTTTTTTTCCCTCAGTTTGTCCGGGCTAGTACCCAGTTTTCCATGCAAAAATGAGGAAATGAAGCTTAGAAATTGCAGAATGGGCACACACACAGACACACACAAGGAAAAACTGGGTTAAATGCTTAATGATCTCATGATCATGCTGGGAATGGGAATGGAAAACTGGGTAGAATGCGAGCTGCAGTAATTGAAAATGGAAAATTGCAACACAGCAGCGTAGAACTCTATTCTCTTTTTCCGTTTTTTTTTTGTTTGGAGTTTTCCGCCATAAATAATTGTACACAGTTACAGATACTTTGAAATTTACTGGGTGAAAGTTTCTTCATGTTTTTTTCCATGAATTTAATGCAATGAAATGGGATTTTCATTTGCTGGTTTCTTGTCAATTTTCCCCTTGCCATTTATGAATTATGACAATTTCTCTGTGACACAGTTCGTCTGTGTATGTGAGTTTTTCCATAATTGTTCTTACGTGACACATTTATATGTGGAAAGCCAGCACAAGAGGAGCCAGCTAGCTCGGTGTCTTCCAGATACTTTGACACTTTTCAAATGCTGCTCTTCACAATGAAGGCAACGGCGGCACGTTTGGACATAGGCTTCAAGTTGACTTTCTGTCAGTTTTTGTTGGCAGTCAGCGAGCTCACACGAGCATATGTAACTGTCAGATACTTTGGGCCCAAACATACGCGGTGCACGTAGTCGGGATGTACTTCCCCGAAGAAGGAGGAAGGCCTCATATGTTCTCTGTACCTGGGCACGTTTTGGGCCAAATGTATCTGCCAGATAGTTGTCACACACAAGGAGCACTAACCAAATGATGCATATTTATGCTAGCCATTTCCCTATGACATCTAAGAGTGTGTGTTGGGAGGTAGTAATAATATTAAATATAAACTATATTTTGTTTTATAAGATACTCTATAAGGAGTGCATTTTAAGTTAGTTTTATTCCTAAAATTTAATTTGTTAAGAGATAAGTGTTTCTCTCTGTTCTAAAACCATAATTTTCCACAGTTTTTAAAGCTAGCTTATATCTCTATAAATCTGTCTCATAATTTACAACTCAAATTTGAAGCAATTACTTATTTTTAGATCAATTTACCTCTTAAATAATTGATTACCAATCCAAAAGAAACCATTAAATACCTTAATATCCAGCCTCTTAGTACAAATTGTAGTTATGCCCTGACTTATGCGGTTAACTACCAATCAATGCAATGTGCCCACTAGCACAAAAAAAAAGCAGCAAGAAAAACAAAACAAACACGTAGAAAAACACTCTCATACACACACACAACATAACTCAGTGAAAACCCAAATCAAATCCAAAACGCACTTAACTCAATATGGCTAACTTTTGCCCCCTGAATCTGTGGGCAAAGCCAAAGCCAAACCGAAGGAAACCCAACCAAAAGCAAACCAAACCATATCTGCAGCACTCCCAATCCATATCCATTCCGTATCGCTCCTCCCTCCTCCCTCCCCCGCATCGACATCATTCAAATAGTCGTAGCTAACAAATTGCACTGTCGAATGCAATATTTTTGCTTTTAGCCATAATACCTTTTACATATGCTACGACAGATGGCAGAGAAGAGCATTTTAAGCTGCCATCCTCCTCCACCCACGAAGACGAAGGCTCGTGCTCTGCATCTGCCTTTACTTGGTGGCTCCAATACCTTTTCAACACGGAAAATAAATTTTAATAACATTTTAATAATGATTATTATCAAGATTTTGATTACAAAAACTATATTTTATATAAAAATATTATTCTGTTAATTCCTTAACTAAAATCTCCTCAAAAATTAAAATCATATTCCTTAGTTTTACCACATTTCTCACTGTGCACTCCTTCCACAGGCAAAAGGTAAGTAACTTGCATGCCAGGCAGCCACAAGAGTCAGTTAGTGAAGAGATGCTGGGGTTCAAGGGGGAACTTGTTAGCATGAGATGTGTCTCGGACCAAAGGAGCTGCAGGCGGGAATATACAAGGATGAGAGCGATGCTAAAGTGATAAATCCTTGCGGCTTTTTATTTTCCACCAAAAGCGGCGTCGTCGTCTCCAGTATCTGTGTATCTGTGTGTGTGGGTGTGACATACCACGCCCCCCCTTTTGCAGCACGCATTGCATTACAGGCATAATAATTCTTACTGACAGCTCTTGGGTTCTTTTCCCTCGGTTTGCCATTCTTTCTGCCTTTTTTTCTCCTATTTATTTTTTCGTTCTTCTTTTTTTCCCTACAAACATTCAAAGCATTAAATTTCCACACTTAGCGCCCAATTAAAGGAGAAAGGAATCAAACCCAGGCAACGTCCATAATGTACAGCAAGAAAAAAAGGATACAACCTTCTTTTTATTTTTTTGGTTGGTCCTCTGATCATATACCAGAGAAATTTACGCCTCGTTAATTTCAATTTAAGTGCAGACAATTTAAAATACAACCAGAAAAAAAAAATGTATACAATAAAATCAGCACCAAAATGTGAGGGAAGGGATGGCAAAAATAAACCAAAACTTGCACCATTTTTACAAAAGGCAAAAGCGCAAATTAACGGCTCCGTTTTTGGGGGAATGAAACCCTCCTCTAACACACACACACACATTAGCTTTGGCATAAAAAAGTATTTTATCGTTGGCCAGGAAACAGTTTGGCGGAAGCCGGAAATGTTTCCACTTTTTGTTGTACTTCCTCTTCTATTCCCCTGGCTACTCTATTCGAATTTCACTCTAAAAAGGGTTTTAAAACAGAAAAAAAAAAACAGAGAGCAGAGGGAGAACCGAGAAGTGCATTAAATATTTGACTAATTAAAGTAATGGCTTGCAAGTTATTTGTTTGAAACGAGTTTATCATTTTCCATTTTTACGTTGAATTGTGATTATGCTCTCCTGCTCAACCCTTCAGGATAATTGTGTTTGTCTTGAATTCTGAGTCTCTGAACTCTTGTGGTTTTTATTGTTCTCATAATTAGGTCAACCCCTTCTTCCCTTAAATAAATTTAAAAAAGAAAGCAAACAATTAGAGGAAAGCTAAAACCATAAAGTATAAAAAATCATGACAATAATCTCATATTTATTAATCATAAATATGCCTTTAAGCTTGGCTTGAATCCTAAAAAATGTCTCACTAACTCACAGCAATTATATTTTTAATAAAATAATTGTCCACACTTAAGGTGTATTTATACAAATTCCCAGTGACATGTTTACAATTTATTTAACAGCTAAAAACAAGCGTGTATAAATATGCCATAAATTAGCTACCCTTTATACATTTTTTGCCCTACTTTGGAGTCATCATTCGAATTCCAAAAAATTACAATGAAATCATACACCAGGCGCAGTCATCAGCCGAAAGTTTAGTCAACTTTGTAATGGCAAAATAATAATAACAATAAAATAAAACACTTCTCTTCTCACACACTCACACACAAAAAAACCAGTTGCCAAAGTTTATTGCCACAAAAAAACAAACGAGAGAAAAAAAGAAATGTGTGTTTCAAGTGTTGACAATTGACTTACTGACTTGTAGCTCTTGGCCATTTCAGAAAAAAAACCCGACAACAACAAACACCAGAAAAGAGATCTCAAGAAATCAAGTCATAATATTTTTTCCGACATGAACTTCTAGCCACTGGCCACAGGCACACACACACCGCACACACCCATAACGTCATTATTTGGCTGAGGCGAGAGGAGGGACGGGTGGCATTCAAATAACATGGGCCAAAGAACTTTAAGCCGGCAGCTGACTACGGACACGTTTATGAGCTTGGCCAGGCCAACACGCACACATAAACTACTTTAAGACGGGTCGTTGACTCTGGGGGGCAGCCACAGAAAAGTGAGCAAATATACAAAAAAAAATGCTACAGAAATTATGAAAAGAAATTTTATTTCAGATTTCATGTGATGAAAATATTTGAATAAAACCCAAAATGGCAAACATGTGTGAAAAGATTCAATAATTGCTTGCGGTAAGCCAATATGGGAATGTTATTATTTAAATGAAATGGAAAATAGACTCGGTAAATATTTTGGTAGTGAATCTTGGGGAAACTAAATAAATATAATAAGTTATGCAAAAGGTAAGCAATAATTGGCATAAAAAGAAGAAGAATTAAAGAAGAAAGAAAATTGTTGCCAGCCTTTTGGTTAGATTCAAGAAATTATGCCACTTAATTGATTTATTTTTCTCACTCATTGCCTTAAATAAACAAACAAAATCTTTTGATATTTTGCGCCAGAAAATTCTTTGCTTCATTAGGAAATTGAAAATAAATTATTTGTAATAATTTTATGAATCCTTAGAATTATTTTTAGAATAAGAAAAAATGGCAAAGCAAAACTTGTGAGTAATTTAATAAATATAAATATAAATAATACAAAATAACCATAAATTTCCTTGAAAATCTGAAACTTTTCTGATTTATTTTATATTTAATCTAAATCTTATTTTCTAAATGTTATTATATTTATTATATTATTGGGTTATATTATTATATTATATTATATTATATTTTCAAGACAAAATATTCCTAATGTAAATTTAAATTCTTTACCAAAACCCCTGGCATCATTTAACAAACTTTAAATATTAAGAACCCAACCACAATGTAGCCCCAAAGGGTTGAATAAAAATAAGGCGGGATGGGGGCAGGGTAGGAAAATGGGAGTTTGTAGCCTGGCTACGAAATTTTCCGCACATTTGAGCGGAAAATTATCGATTTATATATGCAGCGGCAGGCAGCATCACAGAGCACAGAGACCGAAATGCAACAGCGGCTGGCAAATAGACCCACAGACAGAATTGGTTTGGGGGGGAAAAATCGGGGAAAATGGGAAAAGAGGTGGGTGGGTGGGTAGGAAAATGATGCGCCCAACATTTGATGAAAGAGGGAAATTCACACACACACATCCGAACACACAGCATGAGAGCATATGTAACATGCTCGCACATTTGTACAACGGAGCATGGCAGATGGATGACACTCTCAACACGAGTAGGGAAAACTCTTTTGGGGAAAACTTTCGGGGGCGAATTGGTGGGGTGGAAAACGCCGGCTACTTTTGCTTACTTTTCATTCAAACATTTCTTTATTTTTTTCCTGACAGAAAGGAATTTCTTTCGTTCTTTCCTTTTTTTTTACGAATTTTCAGCAGCGCCACCTCCTTCCTTCTTGTGCGGTTCAATAAACTGGCGCGTGAATTTTTCTACTTCAATCGCAATCTTTCTTTTATTATCTTTGTTATTTTGCTAAACATGTGGAACATGTTTCAAAATAAAAATGGAAATAAACAATTCAGATTCAGAAGAACACATGTAATAGTGGGGAAAACAGGCAGACAGAAAACTCCCAGAGGATTGTAGGAAAACAAGTAAAACTTATTGTAAAATTTTATGTTTTACCAAAAATATTATACTTTTTTTAGCTACAGTTTTTATTTCTGTGCACCTTTTTTAATACAAAAAGAGTTCCTTGTCTGATGTTTTATGTGTCAAACATTCAATTGAAGAGGCAAACAAGGGAAAAAGTGGAAAAGAAATTGAAATTGTTGAAGGGAATAATTGTTTGTCATCAACTGACTGAGGAATTTATATTTAATAGCGGAGAAAACAACCGCAAAAAGGTGTTAAGTCAAGTGATTGCTCAGAGAAAAATATAGTTAAGATTTATGTTCCTAAAAGAGCTTAAATGCTTATTCTTTATAATAAAAACAATATTGATAAACAAATATATTTAAAATTATTTCCTTTAACCTCTACTATATGTTAAACAATCCCATCTGCTTTCACTTCAAAAAACACATTAATTCTCTTTCCCAGAATCTCTTAACAAGGTTCAATTTCCTTGAATAAATTCTATTTTTATCTGCTTTCCCCTGAGCTAACCCAATTATTTCAGTCATCGAGCCTTGAAGTTATCTATCCTACATCCCCAATATACAATGTCTGTGAATTTTTCGCACTTTTTTCCAATTCAAAAAACGAAAGAGAGAGAGAGGAAAAGCAGAATAAACTTTTCATCTCTTCATCTCAAACAGTTTTCCAGTTTGGGTGCGACCTTTTTTTATGCCTTTGCTAATTTGCTGTCATTTTGCTTTCCATGCCTAGAGCTCTCGCTCTGCCTCTCTGGACCATCCTTTGGGTCTGGTCTATGCATTTTATATCGATCAAAATTCAATTTGTGACGCTTTTTTGTCAGCGTTTAAAGCGTGGCTAAAGGAATACAACAAAAAAAAAGTGGCAGCAAAAGATGAGCGACGGGAAAAATGAGAATTAAGTTTAATTGAAAAAGTTTGTCGCATCTTTTTTTACCAGCGTTCTTGGTTTTCTGGTTTTCTGTTATTTTTTTCTTAGCTGGTCTTCATTTTTGTATTTTTTTGGCTATGACTTACGTATGACCTCGAGCAGTTTTTAATTAACCCAATTTGCAAAAGAACTTTTCACTCAAGATTGCTTCTCTTTTCGTTGGGATTCCCTTTTATCTCTCATCTGTATTTTCCCAGAACTACCCTCAGGTTTTCTTCGAATGTCACTTCAGATTCAAATTCTGTTGGAAAATTGAAGCTGAGCCAAGGCTGACTTGCCAAAACACGGAAAACACACCAACTTCAGGCTCAAGTTCAGTTTTTGGTTTTAGCTTTAGGTTTCGGTGTCATGACATATCAATGTGAGAATATCAGAAAGAAACAAAGTTGGCAAGATATAGAGCTTGGTATATCCCTTCCTTGTTTTGATAGCAACTTTTGTGCACTTGGAAAAAACAAGGTTAATTTGATTTTAAATCCGTTTTTATTCCTTTTATTTAATAAAGAACTAAATTAAGTGCTGCGAAAACTAATTAAAAGTCCTCCTAAACCTTTACATATTTCTATAAAGCTTAATATTTAATCTCCCTAGAAAGTAGTCTTAATTCCAAAATAATTGTGAAGAAATACACTCTCTATTTTCCTATTCCAACTCCCCAAAAATCCCCTTTGTGCATGTGTCACGACTTTCCTATTTTTCCGACCCAACAACAAGCCAGCTTCTTGGTAACCAAAAATGATTTTTCCGCTCTTTCACTTGGCTTTTCACTTCCGTTTGCTCTTCCAAGATCTAATCAAGTCACTGGGCGGCTTCCTCGTTTCCCTTTATTCTGGCTTAAAGCCACTACTACTACCAACTTTAAGTCATAAGCTCAAGATGTTGTCCGAGGAAAATGGGAAAAATTGGGCGTGGGGGAAAAATACTGAAAATATGATGGTATAAATTTGTCGACGACAGACAACACATGTTGTTAATAACTTTATTGTTTGCTCCTCCTTTCGGGCATTGCAACACGTGACTCTCTTCCTCACACTCTCTGGACCTTGGTAACAATTAAATTTAAGACAGATTTTTGATACCTTTTTTCTGCTAGTCGTTGTCCTTGCTGTTCCTTAGAGATTTTGTTCTTTAGCTTGGCGACTATTATTTTTCTGCGAACGTTGACAGAAAATTAATTGAAAAATTCTCTCTGTTCGGCAAAAAAAAAAACTATATAATGACTGGCCATCGATTGCAGTGCGAGTGTGTGTGTGCATTGCGATTGAGTTAAGTTCATTACAAAACTCTTAGGACAGGGGGACAGGTGGAGAGGTGGGGCAGCTGGAAAATTGTAGAACTCTTGGTCGCAGGTGGAAACAAGGTCCGAATGATGCAGTTGATGGCTGCATTCGATTGGATTAGTTCACAAAGTCTCAAAAGTCTGGGACTGCAGACTCGTAAAAATGACAATGTTGTTGTCCCTAGCAGCTGGCTTAGGAGAGAAGCCAAAGTTTAATGAAATTATTGCGTTTTTAAGGCGTGAGGGGGGGAAAACTACTTTTTAGATACATTTTTCTTTGAAGTAGGGAAAAGTGTTTTATCGCTTTTTGTGTACTTTTAATGCAATCAATGAAGCAGGAAATTTATTTCAATAAATCATAAAGCCTCCCTTTAATATTTATTAATTGTTTATTGTGTTAATCAAAAATTTTTTCAACATTAAACCAACTTTTTTCTCTGGCATCCGCTAGAGTTTCCCCTTTTTTTAAACTTGCTCCAGTTTTCACCTGCAAAACCAAAAGAAAAACCCAACCAAACCAAATCTGAACTAAGCCACGTACCAAAAACAAAAAAAAGCAGCAAGTTGAAAAAAATACTTAAATAAACTGAATCAAAACCAAACTTAGCCACAATCTTTTCTCTCTCTTGTCTTCGCATCTCATCGAGTTTTCCTCGACTTTTCCATAGCTGCGCACATGGAGTCGTTAATGCTGCAATTTTCCTTCCACACATCGCAAACATCTAGGGAAAACACGGAGAGAGAGAGGAAGAGAAAAGCGGGTAGAAAAATGGAGGTCGGTCTCATCTTCCATCCGCCTCAGATTTTCACTTTGCCACTGAATGCGAATTCGTGGCACCTAATTTGCTGCAATTTTCACCGCTGCCAACGGAAAATTCTGCTTCTCGTTATTAAAAATGCATAAAATCTGCAACAAGCACCGCAGCAACAAAAAGCAGAAGGTGAAATAAATACAGTTTTCCTGCTTATTTCCCTCAGCCGATGTTTACATGCAGTTGAGGTCAAGAAAATGGGTTTTCTTTTGGGTTTTTATATAATTTTTATGTTTCATAGTAAGTAAGTAGTTTATGGATCATATTAATTCGAACTCTAAGAATAATTTTTCAACTGCTAAAAGGTTTTTATTATAATTTATTTGTTACTTAAAATAGATAAAATGTAATGCTATTTTCTCAACCTTGTTTGTACTGATATATAAGTATATATTCTTCCCTTTGCCGTAATTGTACACGCAGCGTATGGGAAACATGAAAATAAATATTAAAAATAAATTAGAGCTACCTGCGCGGGTTTTTATTAACTTTTAATTTATGAAGAGTGTAAAATAATGAGAGCGAAAGAAGGGCAAGCCAGAGAACTTGCAGCTGCAACCGAACACGAATGCTGCCAGCAGAAAATAAGAAACGGAAAATCGCAATATAAGCAAAAACACAACTAAAAGGAAAATAACAACAAACCATTCACACATTCAGCCAGGTGTGTTGTAGCTTTACAGAATAGGTGTGCAAAGTACACAAGGCACAGATACAGAGTGAGTGAGTATTGGCCCTCACACACGCTGCCACATAATTGAAATAATGTTTGGAAATTGCAATTTGCAAGGCAAGCAGAGAAATACGAGAGGAATTTTCAATTAAAATTATCCATGCAACGAATATTAAGTGCACTCTCGCTAGGTAAGGTCAAGAAAATAAAACAAAACACGGGGAAAATATGGGGGTTTTTTCAGATAGTAAAGGTATAACAAGAGATTTCAATTAAAATTATCCATGCATCGAAAATATGGGGGTTTTTTCAGATAGTAAAGATATAACAAGAGATTTTTAAAGGAAAGAGCAACATGGCTAAAAAAAGGCAGATTTTAGTACCATTTTTATTGTAAAGTTCCAAAGAGGCATTATACTTATTTTCTAATTATTTATCAAATCACAGTGTAAGCCTTATACCCCACTTTAGCATCTCCCTGAAAGAGTATAAAATTCTCGAGAAAAATGCAAAACCACTGATGGAGTCAAGAACCCAGCAGAAGAAGGTTAATACTTCAGATTCCAGATTAAAGTGGAAACCCAAGGAAAGGAAAGCCGATGGAAAACCACAAAGAAAACTGTGAGTAATCACTGCAGTCGTGATCGTGTTTGATTTACGCTCTAAGCCCGGCGGCTAATTTCATAGAAAGTTGCGTGATTTAATTGATGACGGACCGTCGAACATGAAAATTCGCTGCTTAAACTTTAGCTTAAGCTTCGTCGCTTCCTTACAAGCAACTCCCCCTATTAAATTTTTTGTATCTCTCTCTTTTTTTTTAGCATAACCCAAATGCACTTGAGCAGAACCAAAGATGGAGATACAGAGAGAAGTGCCAGAGGGGCAACAACAAATTGCAGTCAACAAAGTTACAACAAAACAAAACAAAAAATGTTAAGGAAAATCTCCCCCCCACAAGCAGTTGAAGGAGCAACAGGGATGGCAACTGATGTAATGACATTTAGAAAAGCCCAACAACAACAACAACAACCAACGGCTTAGATAAGTTTTTCCTTTTGGAGAGAAAAGCCTCTACACTCTACTTGGCATTCGCCTCGAGCACTTTTCAGTGTTTAACTTGTGTGAAGTTTTCGAGTTGCAGCTTGGACAAGACAACAGCAAGACAAGACGGATGGATCCGAGGCATCTTTGGCATCATGGCCACTTGTGGAGGTTAACCCACTGGAGGAGTTGAGTTAGGCTGGTGGTTGTGGGTTAAGAATTAGGGTGTGAGGTAGTGGTGGTGGTGGCGGCTCACTGAAAACCCACGACAGCTGCCGGCTGCCTGCGGTGCTGCGGTTCTGTGGGCCTTTTAAGCAGGTCAACTCGAGACATGAACGCCAAGATTGCAGATTGCAGTTGCCGAGAAGTTTTTCGGCTGGAAGTTAATCTATTTGAAAAGTTGCCGGAGTCAGCTGGAAATTAGGGAGCGGGAGAAAAGACAGAGGGAGAGATATGTTATGGCCATGGTCAGATTTTGGGGAAACTGCTGCAAACATTTGCAATGAGATAAACATGCTTGAGAATTGTAGTTTAATTTAATTTAAATTCAGAGATAGTTATTTATATCTGGGTTTCAATTGAGATATCAGATGGGAGATATAACAAAGGAAATGTCTTTAAAAGGGATTTTATTAACAATTTTTAAAGATATTTTCTTTTCAAGTTCTGAAATGTTAGTCACAAAAGTAAGGCTTTTTCCCACTTCCCCCTTAAATCAAAACACCAAAATCATATTAAACCCCTTTCGATCGATCCATAAAATCCATATACATTTGCATAACGCACTCACAGACACACCACTTTCTGTCCATCAACTTGTGTTCTTTGGCTAAAATTCCCATCTAATTACCGTCAGAGTGTCACAGGCATTTGACAATGACATCTCCTCTCATTTTGGCCCCACTTGAAACAATGAGCCCAAACAGCTGAGGGGGGGTAAAGCAGCAGCAGTAATAGGAACAGTTGCATACTGCTTAACCCAAGAACCCCCTTTGCCATATTTGGATCTCGGTACTTGGTTATGCACTTTGATATGCGTCAGTCAGTCAGTCAAGTAAGTTGGTTTGGTTTTGTTGCCGAGATGCGAGCTGGGAGATGCTAGAGAAATGGTAATGGAAACCTGAGTGCGCAACACACGTCGAATACGTAATCTGCGGGTGGTTTTAGCAACTGGAAAATGGGATGCTGCCACTGAGGTTAGGAGGCTACCAGATTGCTCTCCAGGCCTCAGCATGCCTAACAAATTATAAACATCTATTATTTAGCTCATTTTGGGCTAAACCATTGCTTGGACAGACGAGTTCTTCCATAGCCGAGTATGATTATGCATTGATAATCCATCTCCCTCCTGTGCAAGAGTGTGCACAGTGTGTTTTAACCACTTTACAGGGATTTTCAAAGCGCATAAATCACTCAATTGGAAAATGCACTCTCTTCCATCTTCCTTGCTCGGCCGACCAACTGCGTGCCTGGGACTGCCTCTGCCTGGCTGGCTGGTTGGCCGATTCCTGTGCCCCAGAGCATAATTCATATGCTATTTAAGCCTTGGCCATAAATTCACCGACCAACACAGGCACCCCCATTAATTAGAGCTAAAAGTGAACTCTTCTCCGCTTACCTTTCGGTCTGTGGTCGGTTATCTAATAAAAAACATAGAGAAACCATAAAGCCATGCACACACACACACACACCCTCGACTAATGCAGAACCTCATTAGTCTTTGCCGAAAGATTAAGCCAGTTTCTTCGGGGCAGCAGTATCAGATTCTTCTAGTCTGGTCTGAACCGTATAATCCTCGCTTTGAGGAAATAAGTATGCAAAAAGCAGCAGCAGCACGCCATTCGTTGGCGTATATAAAAGGGATTTGGCTCTGTACTAAAATAATCAATCAATGTGCCAATCAATCAATCAATCAGCCATCGGAAAATCGAAATCGCCAAATAGAAATTCAACCGAGTCCAGTGAAAAACTGTGAGGAAAATAAATGTTGCAAACAAATAGCAAAGCAAACAAACAATATAAACAATCAACGGAAGTAATTACAAATTAATACAAATTAAGGAATTACAAGGGAGTTAATTTTAATTGGGAAAACCTATTTGATGTTATTTAATTTTAAATAAATTTCATTTTAAATTGTAATAAAACTTATAATTTATTTATTAATTTTTTCATTTTGTATGAAATCTACAGTTTAGGGAGGGGTTTCCTTGGTTTTTTTTTCTTTCTTTTGAAGATAACAAATTAAAGCTTTTTTTTTTAAGATTAAGCCATGAACACAGTTGTGCAAAATGTTTTGTTATCGTTTGCATTTTATATTCTGAAAATTTTGTTTTCATGAATCACTTTTAAGCCAGTCATATTCGTAGTGAGAGATAAGTCTTATTTGATTAATTTAATTATTTGCTGAAGCTACTGGGGTTGGGTTCATGATTTATATTTCATATTTAAATAAGTTCTTTTTAAAAAATATTCATGTTTATTATACAAGAAATTGGAGGGCACTCAAGGATTTTATAAAATGCCTTTTCCGTTGAAGAATATTTTAAAATAATAAATAAATATAACTGTCAAACTGTCATTTAAATAGCTGCCAAATGGTGTTATATCCTCAAATATCCACAACTTAGCTCGAAATCTTAATAGACCTTTGATATCATAAAATAAGTTCCAAAGAAACCCTTTCAGAGATGCAAACTTACAATATGCTCCTTTAGCTCCTTGGTCCGAATTGGTCCCAGCCACTGATGTAATCCAATGTAGCGTTTCTGGACCATTTTCAAGGCGGGCGCGCCTTGGGCATATGGTCCGCCCAATAGGGCACTGGCAGTTTCTAAAACCACCATTCTGCTATCGCCCGGATCTGTGATTGTTGTTATTTTGCCTAGTTGCTGATGTTATTTTTGCAACACTTTCCGGCTGATGATGCCGGAAACACAATACTTTAACACTCTTTAACGAAGAACTCACTGTACTTTTCTTTGTTTTTTGTAAAATTTTTTAAACAATTTTCCTTTTCTTTTTTCTTGCCTTGTTTTTTCTTTTGGAATTTCTTTTGGGTTTCAATTAAAATTTAAGCCGAATCTCGTTTTTTCAGACGTGACACGGCGGCCACAAAAGCGATTCAGATTCAGATTCAGTTGGAGAGCTCTCGGTCTCCTTCTGCGTGTTATAATCTGCAGCACTTTTAATCCCCGAAACGGAAAACGAGACAGTTTCAATTTACTTTTGCCATTTGGCAATCCTTGAAATCAATTAAACGACACGCACAATCCATCTAGGGATAATATCTTTCCTTCTTTAAATATATATATATATATTTTGATGGGTATATATTTGGTAATTCTGTTTGAGGCACTGATCAAATTGGGGGTAACTTGGTTTTGTTTTTTTTAATAATACTTGGGCTTGTTGCAACACCCAAATAAACCGTAAATAAAGCACGAAAACTGCGACTACGGCGAAATTGAAGTGTAAAACGGAAACGAGATGCACGGATACAACCGTTGTGTTCAGAATTTCATCGCGAACTGTTTGGAAACTTGGAACTTGGTAAGGAACTCTGCTAATCAGCCGCCCGAGCCGCAACGAACAGATACGAGCCGGCTCGGCAGGGCCGAAAGCAAAAACCGGAAGCCGAGGCGAAGCGAGTGAGAGCCGAAGTGCCGTATACGTAGTGGTGCTCAGTTTAGATTATTTCGAGATACAGATACAAATTAAAGATACAAGTAAAAGATACAAATTAAAGATACAAATAAAAGATACAAATAAAAGATACAAATAAAAGATACAAATAAAAGATACAAATTAAAGATACAAATTAAAGATACAAATAAAAGATATAAATTAAAGATACAAATAAAAGATTCATATAAAAGATACAAATTGTAAATTCTTTTCAGTTAAGAGTTGTTTTGTTTTTAAGCAAAAATATTTAAAAATTTTAAAAAATTTATCTTTTTTAATATAATTTCTTTTGTTAATAATACTGGTTGGAATTATGAATTTTTGGAAATATTTTTCCACTTTTACATCAAAATCTAGCGGGCAGTCATCGTCCCCTGACATCACTGCTGCCCGTATAAGAGGGGCGAGTGAGAGAACCTTTGGAGAGCGCATTGTGGCAGCTGAGCGAAAAACACTTGTTGTTGACGTTTTTCCACACCCCAAAAACCATAGAGAGGAACAACAATTGGGAGTGAGCAACAAAAACAGAGACAGACGGCCCCAGAGAGCAAACGAACTGTTGCTTTTTGCTTGTGGAGACTTTTGCTTATTACTCTTATACGAGAACAAAGTCTTATATTAGCAGAAAGTGGCAGCTGGAGAGCTGAAAAGCGCAGTTATCTTTTGTAGAAAATCACCAAGCGAAGGTTAAGGGAGGAGGGAAAAAGAGGTGGGGCAGCAAGTGGGTTGCATAGATAAATGCATTGTTTTTATTCACTTCCGTAGAAGTTGAAAACCGCGACATTTGCAGAATTATAAAATATTAAGAGGTTGCTTTTCAGAATTAAAAAAAATGTGTGTTCTTGCTTTGAGAAACTAAAAATCCAGAAACCCAAAATAATGTTTTGAAGATTTTTTAAAATTTATTTTACTATTTGTTAGTATTGTTTCCTATTACAAAGATATTAATAATATTACCTCACTTATTTTTAATATGAATGAAGTCATAATAAAATGTATAATAGTTAGATCATAGAAACTAAATAACAAAACAAAACACAGTCTGATTAAGTATTATCATAAAATCATAAATTATAAAGGTTTGCCTGATATTTAATGAACAAAAAGTCTGCAAAGATATGCAAATGTTCCCCTCTATTAGATAACACTTTGCCCACCCAGAAGCCAACAGGTAACAGCCAACAAGCCTCTCAGCCAAAAACCCTGAAAAAAAGTTCAGCTCCCGTTAACTTAATTTCACCAGCTAAGCATTAAAAAAAGAAAGGAAAGGGGCGAAGCGATTCTAACCGAAATGAGCTTCATTAATTATACACAACTGGATGACAAGTTTCAGGCGCCTTGTAAGCATTTTAATGATCATAAACCAGACAGCAGCGAACGAAAAAAAAGGTTTCGTTGACTGCGTCGAGTATTTTATATATTAAGCAAACCCATGCCGAGTTTGTTGACTTCTTCAACAAAGTGTGACTAAACAAATTAAGCCGAGAACCAAGCGATGGGGAAAGGCCCCAGAGGTAAGGCGGAGGGGGCCCAGATCAGAGGCAAAGAAAGAAAGAAAACCAAAAACCTGGAGCGCACTAAATTACAAATTAAGTAAGGTTCGTACATCGCAACATCAAAGCCGCGGCCGGAGCTTTTTTGAGTGTGAAAAAAAAAGATACAAACGCAACAAGATACACGTAATACTTGGTAACAAGTAAAGCCGATTTCACGCACGAGAAGAGCAAGAAGGGAAGAAAAATGAAAAGGGAGACAGAGCCTTCTTTTCTGCCATTTATGAAAACTGGAAAATTGTTGGCAATAAATGGAATATCCATCACCATCTCAGCGTCATTATCCTCTTGGCCATTATCAACTACATTCACCCAAATGGGGCACAAGACAACATTCTTTCTTCCTTTTCCTGTCAGAAGAATCTAACGGTTAATCGCTGAAGAAGGAGAAGTGCACTGAGAGATATTCAAGTAATTAAGAAATTTATAATAAATAAATTTTTTGAAGATTGTTTTTTTAAGCAACTTTGGATTGCTTACTTTTATTTTCCTTTTTTATTTGAATCCCAAAAGAAACTACAATTTTTCTATATTTATTTTAAAGCTGAAATATTTAATTTAAAGGTTTTAATATTTGTTTTTAACCTCCAAGAAGTTCTACTCATATTTTTTTCGACTGCAAGAACTGCACTGCTGAGCACAAAATCCAAGCAGACAGCGGCAACAACGACTTGTTGCCATAAACATGTTGCAGCAACATGGCTTGGTAATTAAGCGGTAGTTTCTGGTTGCCCCGGCTCTCACGTGATTGTTGTTGTTATTTCATTATTATTATTATTTTTTCTTTTTAGCTCACAAGTTCAATGCACGAAGCACATGAGAAATTAGCACAGAGAAAGAAGCAGAAGAAGCTGTGCCTCGAGAAAATTATGCAAACTGTGAGAGATACAGATACTCTGACTAAGAGAGAGGGAATCACCAGCACCACCACCACCTTGCTGCTCTCAAAGCCTCGGCAATGACATTCAAAAAAGCTGCCAGTCGGGCTTACGATCTCTTAGCAGCCCTCTTTTTTCTTTTCGTATTCCAGTCAAGCAACTTTGATTCCGAGAGTTCGTTAACCGCACGAAATACATTCGTTGCCTCGGCTAGCAACAACAAACCAACCATATGAGATCATTATGACCGAGCATCGTTGTCGTCATTAACGTGATCGGGTTCTTGGCCTAAAAATATGTTTTTTTTTTTTAAAGCTACCACGACCTGCCTAACTGCATTTTGGCCAGCTTAGTCCCTCCTCTCTCTCTTTCAGCTCTTTCGATCGTATGGTGGATGGTGCAGCAGTTCCTTGGGGTCTTTTTATCTCGGCTTTAAGCAATTAGCAACCAAGTCTAAGATTGTGTGTTGTGGCTGACAGAAATTAATTGAAATTACTGCATAAATTTAAGGAGATTATTTAACACTTTATTGAAGTTCCTCTTGGAGCCTCTCTCTGATCAGAGAAATTCAAAATTTCCTATTATATTATTTCAGGCTTTATGTTGTTGAAAACCATTGTCAATTCTCTTGCCCCAAATTTCTCCTCCACCTGTCATATTCTATTTTATTTATAGTTACGTACATTGCAACCTATAAATTTCCCTGTGAATTCTAGGACGCTGACAGAGGTTTTGTTTAGACAAAAATAAATTCGTTTAGCCTGTCGAGGGAGCCTATCGATAAGGATAAGTCAACACCTGCATGCACACCTCGACAATGCATTTCATTTGCAATTCACACTATGGGAGAGTGAAGTACTCCATAGCCAGATATAAACTCCAAAAGGGGGCGATATATCAAAGGGTTAAAGGGGCGTGGCAAAAGGGTGGTGTGTTGCATTCAAGTTTCAAGTGTGTCAGTCGATGTGGAGTCGAGTGGTTTGCTGCCTTTGCTGGCAGCAAAGGTGATGTCAGGTAATTGAATAACGTGTCCTCAAATAAATACGAAATTCGCAATGATTTATTTTCATTTTTTTCGGTTGCAACAATTTTTTATAGAACATAAAAAGAAATGAAAATGAAATAAAAAATAAATCATTGTTGGGTGTTGGCTTTTTGGTTACAATTTAAATGGGGATTATTAGGGGTTTGAGGAACTATGAAAATCATAATCGAAACAGACAGAAAGACCCCATAAAATCGATATATTCTTGATCAATATAACTAGCAGAGTCTATAAAGTCCTTATAAACAACAGATCTTAAAGACTTTAATTAAAAGATTCGGAAAGAAAAAGGATTTACATAAACAAATATAAGTTTGTGAAATGAAGAATATTTTTGTTTGTTATATATTCTTGATTTGAATCCTTTGTGCTAATGATAAATCCTACTATTTTTATACACACAACCGATAAACCCGGTTCTTCGTTAATTATTTTTCCTTCCCTATACAAAAAAATAGTCCTTTATGTTCAATACATATCCCATCTGCAAATGGTAGTTTCCTCATTTTTATTTCGCTATTCATCAGGCAACCAGGCGGCAGCCCGTTGGCTCGGCATTCATTTGTCTCCCAGCCGGGGCAGTCATCGAATGGCATATCTAAATTGAATTTATAATAGTTGACAAGACAAGGAGGACGACCCCATTGCCGCCGGTATTGAACCCACCCACCTCGGGACGACGGTTGGTCATCAACCAATTCAGAGCAATTCTCATTCATTTACTTCAATCACTTCTCACATACATTTTTTGCACCCAACAGACAGACAGACAGTCACAGGCAAAAAGAGAGAAAAAATGTGGCGAAAATTAATTAAAAATCAATTTGATTTTGATTGTTGAAAAGGGGAAAGGGGGATTCACCCTCCCAGCTCCTCCACTGTTAACCCATCTCTATTTGTTCTTTCGCCTCTCCTCGTCGTTGTCGAATGTTTAATTGACATTTGGTACAATGTTTGACATTTTTGCTCCACGAATTGAAATACTTGTTGTATTTGGCTTTTTTTTATTGCCACTCCCCCCAAGCGTTTTTTATGATTTTTCAATTATGCCATTTTTTTATGGGTATGAATTGGGGATGTTGCTGTGAGTGTTTTCATGCTCGATCAAAAACAAATCAAATTAAAATAAAAGAACACTTTTAATTGAATTATTTCGCAAGAAACATTAAATCCCCCTTCCATTTACGTATTTATTTATCTATAATTAAATTCAATTGAGCAAATCTTCCAAAGAAAAAAGGAAAAAAAAAACGTGTGAAATGGCAAATTAAAATTAAATTAGTTGAAATGAATTAATATTAAAATGCGCTTGTTTTTTCCGACTGCATAACATTCTAACAGGCCGTATGTTTCAATGGCAAATGCAAGTTTGATGGCACGAAACACGTAGGACATACAAAAAACCAGGGCCCAAAAAATAAATTATAGCAACAAAAAGTGCAACATTTCATGGATATTTTGGCCAAAAACTGGATGGCAGCCAACGACGAATGTCAGACAATGCAAATGAAATGAATGTCAAAGCGTAGAGCAAACGATAAAAATAAATGTGAAAACGAAATAAAGGTAACATTAAGAATACCCTTAAAAGAAATTTAAAAATATTTAGCATTTTTTTTATTATTATTTATATTAAGATTAAGGGAAATTGTATAGTCCCTTAATCTTTCTGAATAATTATAACCCTTAACTTCTTAATAAAATTTCAAGTTCGGGCATTCATAAGTAACAATATTTTAAACCAAAACATATGACAATGAAAAACCTTTTTTGCTTTAATTCAATTTACAATTGGCACAGGCAAAAAACAATATAATAAACGAAAAAAAGAAGTAAACAATAACACTTCCAAAAAGGTGTCAAGAAAAGTATTTAAAATGTATTTAAATTGCAGCAATTGTGATGTGAATACCAACAGGCACAAAAATAAAGCTGAGAATGAAGAGAGATAAACAAAAGCTGCGCTCAAGTAAACATTATAATAAAAGATAATGATGTCGCACCTTGAAAATGCATTTTGGGTTTCTTTTGAAGTCATTTTAGGGATTCGGAATTTTTTGAAGGCTTTTTATATTAATTTATTACTTATTAGTTCGGGTACAGTCATTATTATCTTCATTCATTACATTAAACTAGATTTTGTTTAACGCTTTCACCCCATAAGTGTCATGAGGCATTGTTTATTGAGTGATAAATGGTGTCATTTATCGAAAAGCTGTTTTCTCTCTTATTTAAAAAAATATATATATTTATTTTATGTGAATGAAACAAAAAAGTGAAGGAAAACAATTAAAATTTAACTTGGTAAAGTTTTGTTTAACAAAAGAAGCACCTTATTCTTTTGTTAAATAAAACTATACGAAGCTGTACTTAAATGATTTTCTTTTCCTTAATTTTTCTTACAATTTTCTTACAATTTTCAACTAAAAATCAATTAATTTTCTTAACTTACATTATTTTCTTCATTAGAATATTAACGAGATTGATTTCTAAAGTAAACCCACCTGTAAAGATAAGATAAAATACATACAAAATTAGTTATTTGTTTGTCTTACTAAAAATCTAAAGTAAACTTAAAATTCACAACATTCTCCCCCACTAATTTCATTTAATGAGCTTTCGCTTTTTATCCTCACACTTGAGTTGATTAAAAATTATAACGCACTTAAAAAAATTATATTTTTTTTTTGGCTCGTGTTCACTTATGCCTCATTTAACCAAATTAAAAGTAAACACGAAACAGAGTGCTGTGGATAAAAAAAAAAGAACGAGGAAAATTAAAAGGAAATTCTCCCAGCTTGTGTGTGTGTGTGTGTGTGTTTGTGCAGATTTAATCAGCAGCAAACTCACCCAACCGCAAAAAGTATGCAAAGGAAAATTATGAAAAGCCAAGGCACGAAAAGCAAACCAAACAAAAAAAAAAAAGGTAAACAAAGTGAAAGTGACACGCCAATGACGGGAAAAATGAGCCTCATCAACAAATATTGAAGAGGCATACTTAGTGGCTAGAAAAAAAACCAACCCAACCTCCCACAACCACCAACAGATGAGCCAACTCATTTGGAATTTGTTTGGCAAGTTCACCTCTCATTTTCTCTTATTTTTCCCGGAAAATATTTCAATGGAAAAGCCCGACAAATATGCACCAGCATTTCATTCTCAGTTTCTGCCTTTCGTGTGGTCCCTGCTGATGTCATCGGGGGGGAAGGCGCCTTTGCCTCAAATAGACCGCAACTCAAGGAAAGGACTTAGCCCAACCTCTGGTGTCTCAGACTTAACATGGATAAGCTTGAAGACCCCCCTAAAGATGGACTAACTAAATCTGTTCTGTCTTCCCCTTTTTAGTGCTGACTGGAGCCAACGAGAACCTTGTCGGTAGTTTTCCCTTTTTTAGCAGTTTTTCTAGGTGTCTCTATGAGCCCTTAAGTACAGTTTTTAATACCCTTTTCTTAGAGCAAAAAATAAATATTGTATGCTAAAAACTCCTCCTAATGTTATATATATTTTTTACTTCATTGAACTATTTATTAAACTTAAGTTTCCTTTAAAAATTCACTTAAATTCTCTTCAAAAATTTGTACTAAAAATATTTCTAAGGAAAAGGGCATCTATCAAAAAGCTATACTCCCTATATCCTTTCCAAACATTGACATTTCACAGGAGGCTGGGGCCAAAGTCCTCGTTTCCCTTTGACTTTAATAACTTTAAGCAGCCACGGTCAATTTAATTTTCATGGCAGGCGGAAGACAGCCGCTTCGGTTCGTCCTGCAAAAAGGACCTTATGGTTTGAGGGCGACACGACAGGGCAGGGATATGTATATCCTAGCATCCTTGCACAAGGCAGGCGACAATTTCAACGAACATATGGACAAGAAACAAAGAATAAGGAAAAACACTGAAAAAGAGAGGAAAAACTTGAAAGGAAAACTTGATTATAAAGCGATGACTTCACACTTTGCTGGACGGCGGATAAAATAGGAAGAGGTGCAGAGGTGGGGGGTAAAACGGAGAGCTGGGTGGTTTTAGGACATATAATTTTCCTTTTGGCCTGGACAAGGACATTGTGCAAACAGAGGCGTGTACCAAAATGGGGCAAAAAAAAAAAAAAACTAGGGAGACACAGGACTCTGCTGCTGCTGCTGCTGTAATTTAATACTTTTCTAATATGTAGTTGCCTCTCTCTCTTCCCCTATTTTCCCCCCATTTTTGGGCAAAGAATTTTAATAGAATTGGTAAGCTGAGATGGGTATACTCGGACCCTCTCCTCCTCCTTCTTTAACCCCCTTTCTCTGTGCGTGATTATATGTCCAAAAAGTAGGCAATGAAATTTGGAAAATATGCTATGTGTGCTATCCCTTGGCTCTATCTCGTTTTCTCTATTTATCTCTTTTTAGTAGGTCACACTTAAAAAAAGGAAGAGATGAAGGCTAACAAAAAGCCGCCGAAACAGCAGAAAACTAAAGTCAACAAGTCGAATCGACAGACTTTTTTTTACGATGCTAAAGGATTTAGCTGCCAGTGGATAGAAAGGGTTAAGGGATAAGTGATTGGTTAGCTTAGGATGTGTTTTTAAGAGATGTGAAAAACATTGTAGTTGGGTATATAAATAACAAGAGTGTAAACATATTTTCGAGATGCTGATGAATCATTAATTATTTTAAGATTAACTTTCATTTCATAGATATATTTCTCATCATAAAAATACGTGCCAATAATTATCTTTTGATCACAAAAATGTTATCCAACTCAGCTCTCATTTCGCTCAACATTCAACAACTTTATCTACTCTTTTTTGTCCAACAATTATCATATTTTTATCGCCACTTTTCCCATTATATTTAACTTATCTAAAAACGCAATCAAATAAATGTGAAAATATCCAAGAAAAGTGTTTCTTGAAAGTGGTTTTCTTCGGCTATCTCTCATTTTATCCAGCCATCTTTTTCAAAGTCTAGTTAATGTCGTGTCTCGGGCTACGTGTCACTTACTACAACAAAACCACTATCCTCAAATATACAATAGCGACAATTTGCCAAAATAAGAAAATGAGGAGCACCAGCCACAAGAGAGAGAAAAGGAAAATGTCGAAGCCAAAAATAAAGTCATGTTTAATGGCGCACAAAACACACCGTAAAAAGGCGAAAAGAGACGACTGAAGAAGGACCCAAGAAAAAAAAATAGAGTGTTGAAGAAGCACAAAAAAAGAGAATGCAAAGTTATTTGATTAAGTCACTTAAGGCAAAAAAAAAGAGAGAACCAGAGGATAAAAGAAAGAACGAGAATATCCTTTAGTAAGGCTAGTTCCAGTCAGGACAAAACACTAAGAGAAATAGTGTTTTTGGGAAATATTTCATACAAGTCAAAAGGTATAATTTTAGCTATTTATTTAATATAAATTTAATAATAATGAATTAATAAATTTCCTTTATTGTTCTTAAGAAATTTTGAATAATAAATAAACATTTTCATACAATAAATGACCCAACTTTTCCGTCAGTGCCTTGATAATACCACTCAGACAGTCGCAGCAGGCAAAGGATCACACAGGAGGTTGAGGGCAGACGTGGGATTCTCCACTCTGCATGTAATATTGACATATTGAACAAACGTGCGGCAAGCCCCAAAAAGTAAAATTGGCGCAGAGAAAAGAAAAACCCATCGAAAACGCAAGTGCAACAAAGCCATAGAAGGACAAGGGGGCCAAGTGGTTTCCCCCCAATCCCCTTTTCTGCGTTGGACGAACAGACAGTCGGGGACTTAAAGGACTAAATTCATATTAAAAGTACGCGCTCAGCAGACATGACAGCAGAAAGGAGATAGATGGCGAATATTTTACTGGCAAAAAAGGAGTTTGAAGAATTGAGGGCGTGACTTACAGAAGGTACGAATAAAGCTATCAATAAATAATAGTTCTTGAGATATAAAATAAGTTAATAGATGATTTTATTAATAAACTCAAAAAATTAAATATCAAAAATATTAAATATCTAATTTATAATAATTGAAGAGATGGCTTTTAACTAATATTTAAAAATAGTAAATACAATAAACATCATTATAAAATGTATAAATATTAAATTTTCAATAATTATTGAAATAGGAAATTTTTTAAAATAATAGTTTACACTTTTTTGGAAGCCCCAACGCCACCTTCACAGCTTGAAACCGCAAATAGTTGGAAAGAGAAGAAATGGGGGGAAAAATTCTAAAATATATTGCCAAGGACTCGACAGCATAGACGCACGTACACTCCTTTTTCCTTCACCACCCTTCCTACTGCATCCACCGGAAACTGTGGGTTTGAGAGAGAAAGGAAGCACAAGCAGAAGTAACCAGCATCGAGACACATTTTCTAATAATGTTCCAGCGTCACGTATTAATGCGTTTGTTTGTATCTTCATTTTACCCGCTGGCATTTTAATGTATTTATTTTTTTCCCTCCGAGAGGAGCAAAAAGCTAGAAGGGAAAATGGCTGAGAAAACGGGGTGAGAACTTTTCTCTGGTGGTTCTTTTTTTTCGGGCATGTTTGTGTATGCGACACACTCGTCTGGATAATAATGAAGTACGTTTACGTGTAAACTCTATCTAATATGTATGCTAAAAGCTTTAGCCACACCACCAAACCCAAAGGAGGAACAGCAAAAAAAATCAGAGAGTTCGGGGCAAGGAGCAGACAAGGATACCCGAGATACGCGATGAATTTTTCTACATTAGGTCGGTGACAAAGGGGTAAATATCAGGAGTAGAAATTAATTACAGCTCCTTGTAACTGGAGAATTGAGTGCTTTTGCTGGAAGAATCCAGGGCATTCGGATTATTGGTGAATAGAAATGAGAAAAAAAATGTTCAGAGCAGCGTGTAAGTGAGTGCATGAATAATGAGTTGAATGCTGGTGGCAAAATTGGAAGTGAATAATGAATTAGATCAAAAGGAGCAGCCAGGTTGATGGATGGTGTGGGAAATTATTTATTAATCAGAATGGTCTGGGATTAAGGTAAATTAATTATGAGCAAAGTGTAATCAATTCAATATTAAATCATATATTTCAGAGCAGTCTTTTGTGTTCAGTTAGAATAATCACACAAAAAGCAAAATTTAAACTTATAATAATATATTTTATATGAGACTTAATTAGAAAATCGTATTTAAAATCCAAAAAGCAAACTTTGAGTAGCAGAAACAGTAATTTACTATATACTAAAAACCCACTTCCACTATAATTTATCCACTTTAATTAAGTGCACTTCTCTCCACCTATTTGACTGCACTTTGCGATCGGCTTTTCCACGCTCAAATTCCCTTCGAATGCAGTTGCTATTTTCGTGATGTTGATGATGCGGGGAAAGTCTCGTCCTGGGCCTTATATACACATTAATTCACTTTAGCATGAAAGCCACTTTACACTATTACCCGCACAACAACTCGGGGGGTGTTAGTTGGTGGGGCGAACCAATGGCTTTGTGGGTGTGCGTGTGTCTGTGGTTATTGCAAAACTGCGCAACGTGGAAAAATTCATCAAGCGCAAAATAACATTGCATACTTTATGGCGCATTATGAAAACACACGCGCTAGACTTGAGTGTGCGAACGAAGGGAAAGCGGGGAAGGTATGATGGATGGATGGGAGTGGAGGAGCCTTTGGAGAGGGTGGCAAGGTGGTGGCGAAATTTGCGCTACATTTACACAAAAACGTTTTAGAAAATGTGCACAACACGACAGACCTGTCTCTCATATCGCTCTATCTCTGTTTTAAATTTGGAATTACAGTGGACATTACAAAAGTGAATATGTAACGTATATAAACTAAAATTCTAATAAGAAATAATGTTACTTATTTAAATTATATTTCTCTTAAGAATTTAATGGGATTTTGAACTCTAGGATATGCTATGATATTTTACATCGTAAAAAATACAAATTTTCAGGTTTAATTTCAAACTTTTAACATATTTTTAAAGGTTTTAAATACTTCAGTGATTTCTGAAACACCCTACATAAATTTTATGAGAAACATAAAAATCATAGAATTTATTATGCATTTATTCTAAAATTAAATTCCTCTATTTATATTCCACTGTTTCAAAAAACATGAAAAACGCAAGCTGGCAGTTAACCCCGAAAGCCAGCACTAGCTGCCCTCTTAACCCTCGACAGACCCCAACGAGTTATGCAGATAGTACTGCTGATAATAATGATGATGATGATGATGATGACGAGAGACCCAGACAGAGAAAAGTTGGAAGGGGAAATGTGGGGAGTGTAAACAGAGCAACAATCATGGCGACGAGGACGTTGATGATGGGAATTCTCACGATGATGATGATGAGAAACCTGATGATGATGACGACGATGGTGGTGGTAACGGCGTCGTCTCTCTAGCTGACGTCAGCCAGTGTCCCTGCTGCTTCTCTGTCTCTCCACTGAAATCCTTGTGTTCCAACATTCGCGGGATATTTTCGCCATATGGCAGAGTAATGATAATAAACTCCTAAAAACACAGCAGAGCGAAGCGTTGGGGAAAAGCAACAGGAGTCGGGAAAAACTGTCGTCATCGCCTTCAAGGATGTCACTCGGCTCTTATCTGCGGCTGGGAGCTGCAACCAAGCGGCAAACTCGGCAGCTCTGCAACTCGGACTAACACGCTCCAGATAGCGTCAGTTATTTTCATTCAATTTCAGGGTATAACCCCCACTCGCCCAGCTCCATTCCACATCCTCGGCTCACATTCCACAATGTGCCACAGATACAAACCGCAGGAAATTGCGCATTTTGTTTGATTTCCATCCGTCAGAGACCGGGTTGGAAAATTTAAGCAACAATAAATCTCATGTGCGAATGGAAAATAGTGAGGGTTAGAGGGATCAGAATAAACGGGTTAAATGGGAATTTATTTTTGGGAAACTGGGATTCATTTTGCTTCTAAAAAAATTCCTATGAATTTGAAATGAAAAAGGAAAATGTTATGAGGAGAAATTTGAGTTCTAAATTCTGGCTTAATAAATATGTTTTTGTATAGAGAAAAGTTCTTGAATATTAACATTATTGTTAATTATTTTGCATTTTCCTGACTCTTTAAATAGGGTAAATATAGTACTAGTTTCCATTTCCTGGCCACAAATCGCATTAATATTTTTTACTTAACAACTAACTAACAACTGACAAATGCAATTAAAAATGTGCAGAAACAACTCAGTCCCCCCCAATGTCAGTAACAAGCTGCAAATTAAGAGCATGCAGGGAAAGAAAATCTAGGAAAGTAAGGAACTTTTAATAAGAAAATAGCTAAATGAAGAAAATAATAAAGAAATAAACTATTAAAAAAATTAAAAATCGAATTAATTACCTAAATAAATAGCCAATAATAAGACCTAAAATAAAATAAATCTTCAATTAACCTAAAGAATATTTCCTTTCCTCTTGCAATCAGAATTATTTAATTTTTGATATCATAAACATCTGAAATAATTCCCTTTTAACTTGATTTATATGTTTATAAACATTATAAAATGTTTTCTTCCTATAAAAAAAATTAGAAGTAATTTTTCTGTAATTAATAACCAATTTAGAGAATTTTTTGTCTCTGTGCAGAGCTTCATCAGGCGGACAAGGACATGGCCATCAGCGCTTGGCTAACGTTGTTTCATCAACTCATCGCCGGCATCCTTCGGCTGCTCCTTGGTTCCCCCCTCTCCCTGCTTGGGTCTGGCTCCTGCTGCTTTTTCTGCTGCTGCTATTTCGCTATCGCCGCTGTGGCCCCGCAGGCGTTATATGTAATTGCATTTTTTAGTTTTAATGGAGCGTACACAACCAGGAATAGGAACTGAACTGAACTCGGCTCAGAACTGAAATGAGTAGCGGCAGCATCAGCAGCAGCAGCAGTTTCCCTTTGGCTAGAAGCTCCCTTACTCTCTTTCTCTCTATCTTGCTGCGAATGTAATTAATTTGTAACGTTTGATGACAAGCTTAATGGCCAACCGTCCAGCTGGGTGGGTTGGATGATCGTGGGCGGAGGGGGAGGTGGATTGGTTTGGAAAATATAGGAAAAGCAATGCCGCCTGGTGCGTGTGACTGACTGGATTGGTGTGCGAGGAAGTATCGAGGGTGGCCCCCTAATAGTTTTATAATTGATTCTGATATGATTTGGCAAAATGAGAAAAAATCCAAAAACAAGGGAAAACAAAAATTGCAAAACATTAAATATACGATTTACAGTCCATTTGAGGGGGGGACTGGAAACTCAATTGAAAATTGAATTTGTCGAGGGTTGAAATTTAACGAAATATTTTCAAGGGATATTAGTCCTTTAACGGAAATCGATTAGAGACCCAAATAGGATTTTAAATGCATTTTAAATAAATTTCGGAAATAGATTAGAGGCATAAATGAGACTTAAAAAACTTGTTGAACAAATTTATCTAAAAGTTTATTATCTAAAAGTGCAATTTGTTTATAGAATAATTAAGTATACTAAAAGTACAAAAAATATCAAGCAAAATATACTTAATTCCCGATCCTTTATAATCTCTAATAAAAAACCTAAAAATAACCCTAAACTTTATCCATCCTTTAACAACATTAAACTATACCTCTCCCATCCTAACATTAAAGCCCATTTCCTTAAATAATTTAAATAATTTCCTTTGATTGCTTTAATTTAACACCAAATTCCAGTAGTAAAAATCACCGCGTTACCCTAATAGGCAGTGACATGATTAAAGCCAAGACAAACATTCGCAATGGGGCGCAGACACGTGCAAAATGAGTTAACAATTTGCATGTAAATCTGCGACGACAAGTCGCCTAATGTTAACCCATTAAGGCCGTGAAAAGCTGTCGTCGTTGTCGCTGCCCTGAAATCAAATTGTCGCTCCTGCCACCACCACAGCCGCCGCAGTCGTCGCCATCATCAACGACGTAGCCGTTGCCGCCTCGTCATTGCAGATTTTCCAGTTCGTTTCGCCCCAACGTGCGGGAAAAAAGTCACATTAGATGACTTCCCAGCGATATCATAATGAGCGAAACTCTGAACATTTTTCTCGCCTCCTAATGATGCTTGAAATCAGCTTGGATAAAAGTAGAGAAAATGTGATCTTTTATAGCAAAAAGAAGTGGGAAATTTTAGGCTTAAAACCTGTTGATGATCATGGAACTCAGTCTAGGAATCTCTTATCATTTATTTAGGATCTAAAGATAGTCCTTCAGCATAAAATCATTAAAATTCAACTCCTTTAAATAATGATTTTTTAGAAAATTAATTGGATTTTCGTATAATTAAGTTTGAATTTCAATTCTTAGTTAATTAAATTTGCAACCTGAAGGATAAAATATGTAATAATAAACATAACTTTTAAAGTTTCACCATTTTATATCTAAATCTATCACAGAACCCACTTAGTTATTTATTTAAATTTCTGTTAACTACCTAAAATCTTTAAATAAATATATTCCCAACTTTTAGCTCTTGATTTTAGTTGATGATCTTCTCATATCTTTAAACATTTATAATTATTGTGGACATCAATCAAGGTGGCGGCGTGAAAATGTTATGGACATTAATTGGAATCGCCTTGAGGCGGCTTGGCAAACAAACCAGAGTTGTCAACTCTATCTTCGTCTATCTGAAGTTCCCCTATCTAAAAAAAAAACCCCCCTCTTTCAGATCCCTCCGCCCCCCCTTTTCACACATCACTGCTATCAACGGCTCTTCTTCTTTTTTCAGCCATCTCAAGCTTCAGTCTCGGCTTGTTCCTCTTCTACTTTCTGCATGTCGGCAAAGTTTTTTGATATCATGAGTGTGGTTTAGGTGCTGGGGCTGTGTGGCAACAAAAAAACAACAGCAACAAATAAAACAGAAGAAACATAAAAAAAAGAAGAATCAGAGTTGGGGGCACTGAGGTCTGAGTGAGTCTACAAAAATGTCACAGCATAAAAGCACAATCTATCCCCACCGCCGCCCCCCTTTTTGGCCTTTATCGGTTGGTGTGTCCACTCTGAAAAGTGTGAGAATAATGTGGACACGGCGGAAAAGGCAGAGGAACACCCAAAGACAGACACAAAAAGAATCAACACACAGAGGCACACCACACACTCTCTCACATAAGCATTCAACCATTGCTGTGTCATTCACACCGAAAAGAAACTATTTTTTCTTATATTTTTTATACTCTTCCTCTAAAAGTTATGTTATTTTTTATGAGCCTATTATATTATTAAAACTTTCATATAATTTATTATAAAACTCATGTCTCCTTATAGAAAAACACCCATTTCTTAAACTTAAAGATCCTTTTAAATGTAAAGAAGAAGTAACTTATCCCCAAATTAACCTATACGATTTTTCTAATTAAATATTATATTTATAATATTTATTTTAATTCAATAAATTTTAAGGAAAGTGTATTTAATATGTCTCCAATAACATTACCCCATCACCTGCTTCTAGTATTCTTTTTTTGTTAGAGACATAGAGGACAACTTTTTCGTTGCCGAGTTTTTAGCAAACTCATTTATATAGTTTTCGCTTCATGTTTACTTAAAGTTCATCTCGAGTGTTGTTTTTACAAATTGTTATCCACTGTGTGTGTGTGCCTGTTGGTTTGGTTGTGCCAAACAGTGTTTGTCTGTGTGTGTTTGGGTGTGTGTGTGTGATGTGGGTGGGCGGTAATAGAAGCAGACAGTTTTGGAGTCATTGCCGCAGTTTCAGTTCAGGAGTCAGTCGAAATTCAGTTTCGGTTTTTTTGGCTTTGTTGCTTTGACCTTAGTTTTTCCTTCTAGTTTTCCCTTTTCCCAGCGGAGTTGGGTCCATGATAGTTTCAGTTTAGATTAGTAAACATTTCTAATTAATGTTGAAAAGGCGTGCAATTTGCTCGGCTTGTGGGTGAGGTTTTTTGGAATAGAAAGAGGAGGTTTTAAGGTAGCTACGAGGAAAATGTTTTAAAAATTATTAATATAAATTATAATTTATATGAAATAAAACAGTTCAAAATTAGTTTCTTATTGTGGAAATATTTAAAAGTTAAAATCTGTACAACTAGTAACTCATTTTAACCTTTAATAATTTCCAAATATTGAAAATAAAATATTTATCTGATAAAAATCAAAACATTAACTTTCTAATCCTTTTGGTAAATTCCCTTCACCATCTAATCTTAACAGCTTAAGAGAAATAATTACCATTTATCAGATGGATTTTTCCATAAAACTAATTACAAAACCAAAATCATAATGCACTAAACCAGTCTTAGCCTTTAATTTCCAGTCTTTGATATTTTATTGATGACTTTTCTTGCCACATTTTCCCCTTCAACTATGACCACCGCTGACGTAATCCAGTCAAGAAACCCATCAAAGAAATATTAACGCGCCAGTCTGATGGCCACAATAAAAGAAAACAGACATATTGTCCGGACCGTGTCAACAGTTTAGCACACAAATAGTAGATAGTAGATACATATCGCACATACTATATAGCAAGTGGACCCCTAAGGAGGACCCTCATCAACTTTATTTATAGATTTATTTATGCGTTGTTTTCCCAGTTTATTGATTCCCATCAAAAGATTCTCGCAGATCGGGCAGTTGATTAATTTAATTAATCAAATAGACATTAGCGGCACGAACCACGAATCCCGGATCGAATCAAAGAAATCATTAATAGAAAAAATAACACAAAGAAGACGGCGAGAGGAAGCCAATTCGTTCAATGAACTTGCACTAGAAATGAACAGTAAAGAAAAAACACAAATCAAATCGAATCAAACTAATTATTATGCTAATTATCGTTCCATTTAATTGCCAGCTTGTTGCACATTCTGATCGCTTTTTAGACCAAGGAAAGTTGGCTTAGAAAGCCGCCAATAAAAACCACTGGCCATTGACCCAAAAACAAGTCGATAGCTTGCAAAAGGAAGCCCCAAAAGAAAATCCGTTCTGCCAGAGGAAAAACCAGATTTTCCTTGCAACTTCTTACTGACATTTACAGCTTTACAGCAGCAGCAGCATCTAGGCTCTGTGTGGAGAGAAAAAGCTGCAGACAGCAGACACATGGAGATAATGTCTTTGCATGTTTTGTGCCATTGCAAATCTCGGTGGACTCAATAAAAAAAAAAAGAAAGAAAATGAAAGATGAGGAGGAGCATGGAAACCCAAACCAGGAAGCCAAAGCAAAAAGGCCCAGATGTTCGGTCAGACAGAGGTGCATAAAGAGGGGGCTAACCAGTTGAAAGGGGGCCACAGGGTTCTCTATCATTCTAACCCATTCCAGTGTGTGTGTTTGCAACGTTGTTCTAGGCCAGTTTACATTGCTAAACTTTTGAGAAATTGATGCTGCACGAAGACGCAAATAAGAATGGCTAAAAAAAAGGGAACAATTCAGCTAACGAAAGCGGAGATACCATAGGTTTGCACCTTAAAAAATCGACCTTAAAAAAGGAACAATTTTGCTGAACTGAAGACTAATTCTTAATTCGTCCGAAAAATCATAAGAAAATCATAACAAAACCCTGTTAATCCTACTTCTCATGACTATCTCTTTAAAGATATCTGAATATATAATACCCTAAACCTAAATGAGTTATTCTAGTAGAACCAACTTCTCTCAAAGGCCATAAATATCCCCCTCTTTCACCAAGTTAGTGTAGCATCAAAGAAATCCCAGCGAATCGCTTCAATTTATTGCCATCGATTGTAATTATTCAAATGGCTGTGTGGCCCAAGTTTTTTGTTCTATTTTTTTTTGCCCCCTTTACCAGTGCCATTTTCCAACTTCTTGTTGGATTTTTCCAACCTTTTTTGCTTTCTTTTTTTGTACCGTCGCATCAAGTTTTTCCAGTTCGCTAGGAACACACACTATGCAAATTGTTTTCGGAACTTTGCAGCTAAATGAGATGGATGGCAAATTGCTTGGCTATAATAGCTACAATTTTGGATGCAATGCCAAGGGTGTTGAATTAATTGGGCGACTGTAACCAAGTTCTATTCATCCATTCATAATTGGCCCATGACGAATAGGGAATATTTCAGAATATAAGAAAACAACATAATAAGAAGGGAATGAATGGAACTGGCTAAGCAAACAAAGCCCGCCGGATATGGTACAACAGGTACATAGAAAAAAAAAAGTAGAGGGGAAAAGTAGGCATGGAATTAACACCCAAAACGTGACATCATCACTTTACGACTCTATGATTCCCAAGAATGGTAAAGCAAAATCGACACTGGTTCCAACAAATTGCAATTAAATGTGAGTGGAAAGGCACAAGCGGAAAAGGGAAAAAGTGCCTAGAAAGAGGAAATAAAAAAAAAACATATATAAATAATATAAAGACGGCCGATCAAAAAGATGGACAATGACCCAAGAGTGGAAAACTGAGACAACTAAGCACTGATGATGGCGGCATTTAAAATATTAGTAAAGCAAAATGCGGCATAAACAATAATTAAGCTTAAGCGCAATGTGCGTAACAGCAGGCAAAAGAGACGGTGGTCGTCGGTCGAGTGAAAGAGGAAGCTACAACAATGGTCAAAAGCGAGACATTGACCCAGGCCTAAAGCCGAGACTCGAACCACTCACATGAGCAACATATCTCATTACCATACGGCAAAAAACTTGTTGCTCAACATGTTGACAAGCTCTAGGGCGGGCGGCTCAAAGTTAAGGCCAAGGTCAGGCTGGCAACATGTTGACAAGCTTAATTTGTTGAAAATGATAAAAGGGCATCAAAATAAAGGCTGTATGACTTTTAAATCAAGTTTTGGCAATACTTTAGAATACATTTAGAAAAAATAATATGTAAAAAAAATATATACTTTAATTATAATACCTCTTTTGCAAGCTTAAAAGTATTAAATTAATTTTTTAAATAAACACAGCTTTAATATCTCAATACCACACGGGCATAATAATAAACTCCTATAAATAAAATACAAGGAAGCCTTAGCAATGGCAAACCAGTTGGCCTGATCTACATCTTTCTTTTCTTCTCCCCTCCCCCCTTTGGCAACATGTTGCCAAGGTGTGCTCGTAAGGAATAAAAATCTGGCTTCCTCGGCAACAAAAAAAAAGATACGCGCAGGTCAGGGAGTTGCACATCGTGAGGCTGTGCTGGTAGCCATAACACCAACAGGAACACATACTTGTTAATAGCTTTGGGGGAAGAAAACACAGCCACACAACAACACCAACAGATGCCGGAAAACTTTGGCCAAGACCAAAGAAAACCACTTAAAAAAGGTCAGCCAAAAGTCGCAACACACACACACACACACACGCATACTTTTTCGAAGCTAGAAGCTGATAATCATTCCCCCCAACCCTAAACAATTTAACATGCCTGGTTCTTGGTCGGGAATAAAGAAAGGAACTTCAACTCCCACTCCCTCAGAGATTATATTCCCATCTCCCGATTTTCTATAATTTTCTCCGCCAACACCACACGAACACCCAATAAATGCTCTCTACAAACTAATAATCATGACTTGTTAATCTTTACGCTGCTCTTCTCACTTTGCTAAATTTGTTGGCTTTTTTATTCAGTTTATATACACTAACTCTATGAGAGGGGATATGCGATTTTATGATGAACATAAAATATTTAATTTCCGGGGTAAAGTTTGCTGAAAATCTTAAAAATATAAACCTTATTTTAATTCCTTATAATTTTTAAAGGATTCTGGAGTTGCAAATATTGAAAACATGCATAATGGATAAGTCGGACATTAAAAATTCTTGTAAAAGGAAAATAATTTTAAAAAATATATTTTTTATTATTTTTAAGCGTTTTTGTATTTTATTTATACATTTTTAAGAAAATAAACTCAATTTAAAGTGTATTTTAATTTATTTCGTATTGTAATTTCTAAAAATATTGGTTTCAAAATGTTAATTTATTAATTTATTTTTGGAAAAAACAATTTGAGCAAGAAAATCACTCATTTTAACTTGAAATCATAATAATCAATATATATAAAATCCTATTTTTTAAGAGTATTCAACTTTCTCTATACAAAACAATTTCGTAAATATCCTTCATTACTTCCCTTTTTTCACGTCATGATTTTGGACAAGTTCTAAGCTGCTTGGATTTAACGGTGGATGATTGTTGCTATTTTTGTTGTTGGCTGTGTGTTGGGTTCCTACTACTATTACTACCTCTTACTACCGGCCAAGTTGTAGTTATAGCCGCGCTGCTGCCTTTTTCACGCATTATCGTCATTATCATCAGCATTGCGAGAGATGATTACCCGAATGCCGCCAACTATTATAGATGATGTAAGTGCAAAAAGCCATTGAACGCTTATTATTTTTCTACCTCTCCCCATCCGTCTCTTTCGACTGGGTGAATTTTTTTATTATTTTTTTTTTTTTCTTTTTCCTAGCCAGCTTTACTTAACCAATAAACGCGAACGGAGCAATCAACTTTGAGCAGACATTGTGGCTAGACGAGCTGAGAAGAGAAGAACCTTTCACTTTGGCCCGGCCAAGTTGCCCTTTTTTTTCGATCTTTAATATTAAATTCAGCTAAGCAGCTTAAGACCATTTCAAAAGGGAAACTTTGTGGTTATCCTTGAACGAAAACACTTTCATTGACTCCCAGGCTTTGGTGTTGGCGTTGGTTTGCCGGTTGCCAAAATGCTTTCGTGGGCGTTGGGAAAGCAACCAAAACAGAAGAAAAGGACACATCATTTTCCTTTACCCTCTCTCCTTGCTGCCACTTATCATCTGCAGTTAGTGGCTTGGAAGTTACTTGGCTGCATTTTCTGTTTAGCTGCGTTTAGCTTACGCCGTATTTTTGGCACTTAACCAAGGTTAAGTAAGACTTTCCCTCAATCTTGCTGAGAACAAGACTCCAGAACGAATCCGCCAAAGGAAGTGATAAAGAGTGAGTAAAAAAAAGGACATAAAAGGAGGAGGAGAAGGAGCAGAGCCAGCGTGGTGGGTTGCTTAAGATTCAATTCAAGGACTTCGAGCCAAAGTCGTTGAAGTGGCGGAAAACTATAACTGCAGATTGTAAAAAAGTAAACCTTTAAAAAAAGTAATGAAAAAGTACGGAAAGTGGGAATAATTACACATAAAATAAATGAAGGATATCGAAGCAGGTTTTGTCTTTTGATTAAAGAAGAAAAAGATGTTTTAAAGATCAAGGTTTGGGTAAGTTTGAATTAATTATTTAATTTACAAGAGGATACACTAGCTGCTTCAGGAATTTATTGAATAATTTATCAACTTTTGAAGACTTTATTTTCCCAGAAATTTCTCTAAATAAAATTAAAGAGTTCCTTAAGGTTTTCTGGTTCTTTCCTTACTTTTTTAAACATTTCTGAGGCTTCAAACTTCTCATTGAATAAAAAATAAATCATCTAGCTAAGAAAGAGAGCGACTGATTCAGACCAAAAGAGACAGAAAATTATAAAACTCCACAAAAAACCAAGAGCCGTCTCTTTCCTTCAAAATAAAATCAGTGAGCAAAGTGCGTAAACAAAAACAAATAAAATGCAAATTGAAATTGAAAACGTTACGCATGCGCTGCTTTTCCGAACTGAACCGAACTTGACTTGACTTTCATTGGGAAATCCGCATGTGTTTTTTGGTTTTGTTGTTTGTCGCTGCTCCTGTCGTCGCTCGACTTTCAAACCTATCGAATATCAAAGCAAAAGAGTGAGAGAGAGACGTCGACACAGCAGCAAATGGAAAATGCAATTGGAAACGTGAGGTTGAGGCATCCCAGCAGCCAGCATCCAGCATCCACATCCACCCCAACCCATTCACGCATCTTTTCCGTTCAGTGAGCATCGCACATCCCATGATGAAATTGAATCTGCTCCGGCTGCAAAGGCAATAAAAGTGGGCGACTGACCAGAGAGATGCGTCACAAGTCGGTCGACAGTTGGAGAGGCCATAAGTTATGGAGCCATGGTTTTGGATATCCTGAATCAGCACACGTTTGCAATCCTTTGGATCATCTGCCTGCTGACATGGAACCTTGAAGGCTGCCAGGCGAAGCCGGGATCAAGCAGTGGGGAGAGGTGAGTTTTTTTTTTTATAAAATCAAAAAGGAGAAAGGATTCTTTTTATTAAATTAAATTTCCAGGGTTCACATTCGCCTCCACATGCCGGAGGTAGTGCGTCAGCACACACATTACCACAAGGTCTACCAGTATCCCCGGAAAATTCATCCTGTACCCGTGCCTGTTCCTGCGCCCACAGCGATTGCTTCACTGCCTCCCAAGTACCTGGGAAAACCCCATGTCCAGCTTTTGGGTTACACCACCTCTGTGGGCAGTTCGGGACCAATGGCACCCAATCTCATGCAACTAATGGCCACTGCTGCCACGCCCAGCATGATGCCATCGCCCACAAGTCTAATGCCAAATTATGGACCAGCTTTATTCGATAATTACAATCAGGATGCAACTGCCTTAAGTGCAACCACAACAACAACTACAATGAGACCGCAGGCCTTGAAAGCTGCCACCAAACAACAACAAATGTTGCAACAATTATTCTCAGCCCCACAGCAAGCCGAAGATGAGGATAACTCTTCCTTGGAGGATAATCAAGTGGAAAACAATTCTTTGCTGAATAACAGTTTCCTGGAGGCTCTGCAAAAGGAATATCTATCGAAATTCGGGGGACGTCGTAAACGCAAGAAATCCAGTTCGAGGCTAAAGAACTCTTCGATTAAGGAATATGCAAATAATTACAGAAATAAACCTTATTACTATCAAGATGAGGATCTGTCGGAAAACTTAGAGGATTATCAGGACGAGCCACAAGACCATGAGGATTACGAGGAGGTGATGATGATGAGTACACCCAATAAATATGGCGGTTACTATCCTACAGGATCAGAGGAAGCTGAGGATCAAGCTCAGGGCTATGACACTGCTGTGGCTTTTAGTGGTCAGGATAATAGCATTTCATCTGCAATGCCCACTACCATGGAGGATTTTCTTGACAGTGTAAATAATCCAGGAACCAGTTCCAACTATGATCCCTATGACAACTGGCAGCCTTATTCAACCAGTCCCACGATGACAAGCAGTTGGTCCAGACCTACTACTACTTCTTATACAAATTCTCATAATATTTCCTCGAAGAACCCAAAATCGAGACCTATACGATCCCGAGGCAGAAAGAAAGTTCGATATGTAAAATTAATCACGCGAAAGAAGCGAAAAAATCATATTCGCACCAAAAGATATCGTAATTAAATTGAAGTGAACATTGAATAATGAAAAAGATTTAAAGTTACTCAATACTAAGTTATGTTTAAAAACCTGTTATCTATTTATAAATAAATTCAAAATTAATTGAAAATGAGTAATTTCATAAGAACTAAACATTAAATAATTCCAGTCTTACCCTGTTATAAATATTATAAAATTTCTTCAATTAGATTTTAAGTTCTTACCTGAAATTAAAGAAAAAGAAAGTGACATTTAATAAAATTATTCATTAATATTATTAAAACTAAGTATACATTAAATATATTATTATTTTCCAGCCTAGTTTTGGCTTATAAATATATTGACGACATTTATTTCCATACACAAAAGTCCCTCTCTCTCTGTGACTTTTCTTGGCCAAAGCAAACACTCATTAGATGCACAAACAAACCATAATAGAAACGAACTAAGGCTGAAGGCTGAGAAACTACCCCCAAATAGACAAAAACCAGAAACTGATCCACCCACAAGGCCAGCAAATAAAACGTACAATTAAATGGGCAGTTCGGCATTTCGAAGGAAGAGGAAAGTGGACTTCGAGCTGAGCAAATAATAAGTACAAATGCTAATAAAATTCAATTAAAGGCCACAAAATTACAATAAAAGTGGCCGCCCCAACAAAAGGAAACTAACTTAGGTCTATGCCAACTCCTAAAATAATAAGGAAAGAGGGCGGCTGCTGGTGGATGAAAAAGGACAGACGAGTGTCAAGGGGAGTCTTTGTCGCCCATGAAAAGTCAAAATTAACGACTCATTTGGCCAAATTGAAGCCATAAACTACAAAGGCGAATGAAAATGGGGAAAGAGTCGTGCCAACTTAGTCATCTAAAGATATATATTAAAGAAAATCGATATATATATAAGAATAAAATAAATGGGGGAATATTAATAGATGTATTACTAAAAAACAATTTTTTCCTAATTCAAATACATCAAATTTTTCATAATTTATTAATTATTTTTTTACCACAAATATTATTTAATGTATACACCCATTTCTTCTCAAAGTACAGGGTATAAATATATACATAATAAATGTCTCCTTTGCTATATTATTTATTTTATATACAACAGCTCCAAATGAGTGACACAACCAGAAACAGGGGGATGATCCTTGGGGATAAAGTGTGAGGATGAAAAAGAACCCCAATAACGCCTTTGTTTATATATTCCGCTTGGTTCCTATTCTATTTCACATTCTTAATTTTCTGCTGGTCATATTTTTATTTCATTTCTTGGGGCCATAAAATTACGAGAAAGTGTGATGTAAAAACATTCTTGGAATCCTTAAGGGGGGGACAGCGAAATTAAAAGCGTGTAAAGATTTTCATTTGCTTGTCCCAAAAGCCAGAAAATCGTAGGGAGGGTTGAGCGGCAAAGGCAAGGATATTATTTGCCAGGACATTTTTGGGGAGGGCCAAGCGAAGCACATAAAGTGTTGATGTGTCAACCATATGACATTTATTGTTTAGGCGACGACAGCGAATGTCTTGCAATGTTTCCTTGGAGTGGAGTTGGGGGGTTGGTGAAAAAGAGGCGCCATGTTTATTACCCCCAACAGATGGCATCGAAAATAGGGGGGAAAATGGAAAGGGATTGAGTCAAGGCAACAAGTGAGATTTCCCCCGACTTCGCAAGGAAGATTTATGGGGCGTGGGCTCTCGGTCGTTCTGATGTCATAATATATAAATGTATTTGCGATTAAAGTCGTTCGAGTTGAGCCTGCGCAATGATCAATGGCTTTGTTATATTGTCATGAATAAATCGTTGACAAAGGTCATGACGGAATTGAGGGAGAAAAAGAATAAGGAAAGGGGGTTTAAAGGATAATATAATGATCTATGATCCAGAAATTAAAAAACGTTTTTCTTTTAAACTCAAAAATTGCTTTTTAGTTTCTTAATTAAGAAAATCCTTTTTAAAATAAGTTATTTTTTTATTATCTCCATCTTAAATGGTAGTTTTCATACTAAAATATTTCCATTCATTAAAAAAAAGTATAAAATATTAATATATTTAATATTTCCCAATCGCAACCCTACATTTGTTTGCATCTTTTAACAAGTTAGCAGCTCCTTAGCCAAAACCCCCACAAGCTGGCAGTCCTGGCGCCATAAATTTCCCTCACAAATTGCCTTCACTTAAATCCCAGACACTAAAAGCTATATCCCAATGATTTTTTTCCCGCAAACATGTTGTATACATTTTTATTTGCCATTGACGTAATTGATTTTCTCGAAATAATGGACAACAGCGACGCAGCAGCATCACAATGACCAATATTCTACAATATTCAATCTGCCTGCTCGAAATGACAAGTTTATCTGCCCACAACCACACACCCACACACACACACAGAGAATGAGTAAAAATGTTCCATTTCCTCTTTTGGTTTAATGAAAGTGACATAAAAATGGCACCACGAACGAAAAGTGTGAAGAAAAATCCTGCCTCCTTCTCTCTCGCCTCCCCTCTTTTCATCTCAATTTAACACTGAAATTGCCATCAAGTTTATAAGCCTAATAAAAGTTTTATATTACGTTTCGCATATGCCACATCCCAGCAGCCAATAATTTTATTGAAGCGAAAATTAATTTTCCAATTCAGCTGGGAAAACAACAGCTCAGACAAATCATTAGCAGTAAAACTGCAAAGGGAAAATCATGTGTCATCATCAGCAGCAGGAAAACTAAACAATATGTGAAGTTAAGAAAACTCTTCTGGCTTGGCTAATTTTTAGATAAATGACTAGAGAAATCTTCTGTGCAAACAATTCATTAATTTAATTAATTTGTGGCAATTAAATATGGTTGCACAGGCGACACAGCCGCAGGGTGAATTTTCTGCCCAGTCATCAGCCACTCAATGGGACGACGACAGTCATTTGTTAGATATAAGCAAACACAAATATATAAGTATATAAACTGTATATATCTACATATATATATTCCACTCGCATGTTCATCAATTCCCGGGAGAATCTATGGGGCGAGCGCTTTAGCACTTTCCTCCATTTGCTGGGTGTGGTTTCAGGTCCAAGTCCAGGGACCAGAAAACCCACAGGACCCGGGCTTAAATGGGTTAAGTGCTGGCGATAAACACATTCGCATTTGCCAGAGGAAAAAGGTGGGCAGTCAACACCCACTAAAGCATACGCAGAAAAAAAATAAAAGTGTACTGTCATGCCACGCCTCAAGCTCTCAACACTTTGCCACCCCAAGATTAGGAGGGGATTCAATAGATGAAATGGCAGGAATTATAATATAAATAAAAGGATATAAATTGGTTAACCATTAACTAAGATCAATTGTTATTAAAAGTATTGAAAAATATCTGAAATATTAAAGAAATAAATATTTAAATGAATAAGTTACAATCCTGGAATTTATTACTTTTATTTTCTTCCTTAACTGCACTCGAGTGACATCATTTGGTACTCTTCTGGGTTTTCTGTGCGTGCTGGGATATATATTCGCTTCATTTGCATTAAAGTCAAACCCATCGCCCCCAACTTTTCCACCAGCAGATGCAATCGTATATAATCATCCGACCCGACCGCTGGACAATCAAGCAATTTAATTAAAATGAAAAGTAGGGGGCACAACAACAACAACAAGAACGATAACATTGAGAGGAGAGGAGAAGGGCGACGAGCAGCAAATGAAATACTCGAGGGCATTACGACAAATGTATTACAAAATGCTAATTAAATGCCAGGAAAATTGGGCCAAGCCTCTCTCCTCGTAATGGAAACTAAGCTAATCGCACCCCAAGGAGGAGGAAGCGAGTAGTGCGCGGGCGGAGGGATTGAATGTAGTAATTCCATTGAGGATTGCGGGTTGTAAAAATAAAAAAATTACTAAATTCCTTTCGCTTATTTGTGACAATTAAGTGCAAATTACACATTCTGTGTCACACTTGGAAGCTCAGGGCACACATCGCACTCTTTTGCAGTGTCGCCATTGTAAAGGCGAGCAAAATTATAGTTTTTTTTGTTTTTGAAGATAAAAATTATAAAATATAGTGTATAGAAAGTATTATGGTTTATGGTTTAAGGTTTTAGGAATTTATTAAATATTTTGTACAAGGTTTGGGAAATACAAAAATTAATTTCAGAGAGCCAGAAGATACAATTTTTAAGATTCTAATTCAATTTCACTAAGAAAAATCCTTTAAAAAATATAGAAAATAGTGATAAACAATTACTAACTCAACCTAAAGTAAACAAGAATATATTAAAACTTTAAATGTATTAAAAACATATAATATTTAATATTTTGAAGGCCTCACTATTTATACTTTAAAGGTATTATCTTTGTACAACCTACGAAAGGCTTAATTAAATCAGCATCTGTTTCTGTCTTCTACTTTATTCTCTCTTTTTTTTTTCATAATAATAAATGTGCCACAAGTTTGCCTAGTTATATCTCTGCACTATTTAGAGGCAACATTAAAGTGACATTTTTGATGATAACAATTAAAACGAATGAGTGCCGCCGCTGTGGTTTCATCAGCAGGAACCTCAAAACAGATGGAGAACTGCAGCAACGGCGGCACCAGATGACTATTATGACTCTGTTGACGAGGACGATGATGCGATGCTGCTGGAAGCGTCTGCTTGGCCGGAAAAATATAAATAAAATGGATGTGTGTGTGTGTGTGCAATGCAGTGACAGTTGCAACAACAGTTTGCTGATTATGATTATCGTACGCAGAGTACGCAGAGAACCATATCACACCCTATCCCTCTGTGTGTGAGTGTGTGCATCCCCATTAAGAGTCATAGATCCCTCATGGTTCATCATCATATATCTGAGCATGGTTTTCACTCCGTTCGGACAGCTGTGATTACAACTTTTCTGTTTATGTTTTGCAATTGTGTCGCTCCATATATGCACTATATATCCATGCGGGGGATGAGTTTCTGTCGGTTTTTGACAGTTATGATGGAGAATAGAGTGTGCTTGGTGTGTGTGTCATGCCAAAGGGCAAGGCACTTTAAATGTGACGCACACAAAAACAGTGGCAATCTCTAAAATGGAAATGCACTCAGGCGAAAGTCACACACAAAGGAAAACTTAGTTTAGAAACTATACTATGAAAATATACAATTATTTTCTTATTAAATTTGATAAAATTCCATCTACGATAAGAGAAATATAATTCTGTTTTGTACCCCCATATTTCCCTCTTTCGATACATTGTTCTTCCTTTTCAATGCATTTCGCGCACATATCATAAACGTTGACAATGCTTGACCCCTGACATATCCAATAACATGCCGGAGGAGAACCCAACTCAAACCGAAAAATCCAACCCATTCCAAGAACCTTGAAGTATTGTTTACGCAAAACCAAGGAAAAATGGTTGGCGGTGAGGTTAAAGTTTTTCTCGAACAAGAAAAATAGTGTAAGAATCGACTGAAAATAACAACTGGGCTGGAAAATAAAACAGAGAATATATATTGTATTTTATATATATATTGCCTTTGCACATACTGACCTCTGAAACCCCCCTACTTTCTCCTTTCTCCTCCAAAGGTAGAACTGCCAACGCCCCAGACAATGCAAAAGAAAAAAAAACACAGAGAGAGGAAGGAAAGGCCTGCGTTCAAGTGCCCTATCCATATATCATTCAGTCGAAGGAAAAATGTATTTTTTATTTCATATATATAGTACATATATATTCCAACTCCTGCCTGCCTTGTCCTTGAAGCCATTGGACAGCAGCGTGAAAAAGAGGAAAACTTTTGTCATACACGAGCGGGTGGCAAAAGCGGAAAATTGAAAAATATGCACACGGGCTGGAAAAAAACTTTTCCATCATCGCCCACTCATATCTGTGGTGTGTGTGCATGTGCATTGTGGAATTCGTTTGGCGGCTAAGCCAACACAGAGCCCTAGAAAACAGTTTCACAGGAACTGTGTCAAGTGCAGTCCGAGCGGCAAAAATTCAATATTTAAAGAGCTTTATATTTTTGTTGCTAACAAATGTTATATAAAAAAGTTTTTCTAGCTTTGGGAAATTCTGGGGAAATACTGGTTCTGAGTACTAAATAAATAAATGTATTGATTTTTAGTGAAAAGCAAAAGTTGTTAACAAGAATTTGGCTTTTAAAGGCACAAATAAAATGGAGATATATGAAGATCTTAAAGAAATTATATATCGGAAGTGAATTCAAGTTTCTTAAATGGCAGGAGCTGAAATAATGTAAAGTTTAACAATTATTTAAACAAAACATTTAAAAAACCCATTAGAAAACACCTTCACAGCCTCAACAATGTTGAACTTTAGTTGGCAATAAATTGGCAATGATCCTTAGGCAATTATTTTCATATTCCTAAAAGTTCTCCCTCACATCCTTAGGCATTCATTTTGTTTGCCTGCAAAATGCGCAAGGACTGCAAGAGTAAATAAAGTTCACTTTTTTTTTTGGTTGATGAAGAATGGAGAGGTTTTTGAGAGGGGGGACAGGGGGGTGGTTTTTGGGGATCGGGAGCGGTAGTTGGGTTTATCAACACTTCCGCACGACGGTGCGCATACAAAAGCTGCAGAATTTACGCTGAATAACTGCCATAAACACACAGACACAGACACACTTGCAGGCATGCATATCCTGCTACTTTGCAGGACATTGTTTGCGCTTTGATAACACACACACTCACACACACTGTCTCTCTTAGATACACCAATACATATGCGCCATCATTACTACTATGAAAATTGCACATGCCATGGTTTTGTGTTTGACTAGAAAGAGATAGAGAGGGAGACAGCGAGGGAGTTGGTGAAAGAGAGAGGAATAGCTGACGCTGCAGACAGCAACAGCCGCTTTTCCTCTGTGGAAAACCCTCCGCCATTGCCTCATGTGAAAAACAGGCAGCAGTCAAAACTATTTTTCGCTTGGCATTTCAAGCATCTTATGGTTTTATTTCGACAAAAATTCGCCCCTTAAATGCGCTTGGAATAGTCCTTGCATGCCAGGACACAAACGTTAATGCACTGAGGGAAATTTGGCAGTGTTGTGTGGCCAATAAACTTAAATTGAGAGTAGAAATCAGGCACAACAAAATTGGAAAACAAATTATAAAATAGAAATAATTATTAAAATAATAAAATTTAATGCAAAATAATTTAATTTAAAAATTAAATGCAATTACTCTTAACGCAAAGGAACTTAATTAAATTTAATATAAAGAATTTTAATCTTTGCTCCTCTATTGGCCAGAATTTAGGGGAAAATATTTAAAAATCTACTTTAAAACTATTTAAAAATTGCATTTAATTTTCTCCAACTGCAGAAAAACCCCCACATTCACATGTTCCCCCCCCCCCCCCCCCACATTGAAAGCGGAGACAGACATAGTCCAGAGTTTTAGCCACCAACTGGTCATGGTAAAGCCATGATGATGATAGCTTCCGTTTCGTTCTGCTTGTGTTCTCCACACTTCCGTTTCCATCTCCATCTCCATACCATTCCGTTTCGATTCATTCGCCATTTGCCTTCGCCATCTGTTGGGTGTTAATTCATTGTCATGTCCTTTTCATTACGCACACACACACACGCGGGGGCTTTCTCAAATGCGGCATGCGAAATTCATTGAAATATTTGCAGAAATTCTCACGAAATTAAAAGCGAAGAATGAAACTAAGCAGAATTAGGCCAGGAAAAATACATTGCTTAATTAAAGGATTTAATGAATTTATTGTTTTTCAATCAAGAAAAATAAACAAAAGATTTAAAAGGACTTGCAAAATAGGATGCACTTTATGGTCACACTGTAACAGAAAATAGTAAGGCAGCTCTAATCTTTCATTTCTTAAATCCTCAAGATACCTTTTATTTGATAATAATAAAAAAAACCTTTGCACAAGTAAATGTTATAAAACTTAATTTGTTTACACAAAAAGTTCAACTGATGCTTATCTTATATTTAGCACCCACGAAAGCCTATTTAAACAGAGTTTCTTCCCGCCCATAAAGCATCCGCCAAGCAAATAGAAACCCTTGTTTTTCGGAACCCTTTACTACGAACCAAGCAAATAGAACGTGAAATGAAATTAAAAGAGCAAATTACGCTTTTCAAAACTTGAACAAATAAATATAAATATCACAGGGGACAAGACAGGACAACATAAAGTGGCTAGGGAATATATATCTGCAGCTTCCGCTGGGTGGAATGGGAATGGTAATGGGAATGGGGTAGAAGATAAGCTGCTGGTGGGCTTGGGGAGGCTGGCGCTCCTAAGCTCTCCTCTAGTCCTTAGTCGCCCACTTGAAGCTCTCATCCGGCTCTTCTTTCATTAATATTTCACAGCAAAAACGGCAATGCGAGGAATTCTAAGCCCATAGAAAGAACAAGGATTTAGCAGCTAAAGCTCTTTGGTCTCCATTCTACCGTTTCTGCTGCCATCCACGATGCCACCCCAATTAAAATCAGATTAAAGTTGCGCTAATTTATGCGACCGCACGGCGACAAAACAAAGCGAAATTCTCACAGCCAACAACAACAGCAACAACAACACAACAGGAAGTGTGGATTATGGAGTGAGGGAATGATGGAAGTCCAGGAGGTGGATTGTGGATAAGGCTCGACATCAGTGGCATCAAAAATGGAAATACCCGGACTCTGCTCTGTGTTCCCCAAGCTGTAATTGCATGGCAAGAAAGTTTTACTCCTTTTGCTCCTTTCGCCTTTTATTATTTCACTCTTTCCGTCTCCATTTCCAAAGTCAATGTCTCTGCTCCTTTGTCCTGTGGTTTCCGAGGCTTTTAAATAGCTTTGAGACATTTAATTGTCTTAAAGAAGAAGCCTTGTGACTTAGACTTGCTAATAAAATATATATCAGAATATGATTTTTTGCTAAGGATTTTTATTTTATTTTACTAAATATGTTTTTAGTTGCAACAAATCATTTTCATAAAGTTAAAGGCTAAAACCACAAATCAAACAGCGTGTTAAAAATCAAGGAAAATTTGTAGGAAAACATAAAGTTAAGTGTGAAGTTGTTGAGGGACCCAAGGGACCAAACACCCTTCATAAACTAACAAAGATTGTTTCTAAAGTTTAATTTTCTTGACCTTTTAGGGGGCCATGAATATGTAAATGAGATGGCGAGAAACCAGAGAGCACATTTTGGACTCAAAAATCAAAATAAAAGACTCAAAAATCAAAGGATTACTAAAGAAAAAGCTACAACTTTAACACATATCCTAAAGCATCGAAAAACCTGACAGCATTTGGAACTATATTAAAAGCAAACCATTAACTTCATATTTTCCCCTTAGTCAGCAGAATTTTAACTCTCTCTAAAATCATAATCTAAAATTGGAACCTGACTTTGAAAATGCCTTCATAATTTGCCGTGAAAATTGAAATATGTTGCTTTGGCTAGAGGATTTACCAAACCCACAAAGCAAAGAATAAACCAATCCTCCTGTTGCACCAACAAACTTTTGCTTCTCTCGACGATGTTGCCTTTGTCCAGAGAGAGCGTCTGGCCTGGCAAAAACACATGGCAAACAATTCAATTTAATTAAGAGTTGTCCCCCGCCGCCCCGCTTTAGCCTGAGACTGAGGCTGAGACCAAAACTGGAGTAGACAGATTTTTCGGGTGGCGCCCAGAAAATAAATATAAAGAAAAATTGTCATAGGGCGGCTGTTCTTGTTGTTGCTGTTGCATCCATCAGGGCCAAAAAGTTTGTTTGCCAAGTCTGCTGGCTGGAATCTTTTTCCATTTCATTTTTTTGTTTTTGTTTTTTATATTTAATTGAGCGCATTGTAGTCTGGTTTTTTGAATATGTGATTCATGCATCCGTTTGGCATTGGCAGTAACTTTGGAATTAATGTGACATTTCTGCTGATTCTCAGTTTACTTTTTATCCCTTTTTTTTGCAGCTCGCAATATCCTTGCCCTTTGACAGTTTCTACTACTAATTCATGGCAATCAGCAATGCAAAGCCACAAAATCCAAAAGGAAAGAAAATTGTAAGCAATTTATTGAATTCCCATTTTGTTGAGAGCAAGAAAATTCATTCACATTTTACAATCCACATAAAATGTAAATAAATTCAGCAACAAATCCCTGGCAATTATTTACTGTAAATGTGTATTGTTTATTAAAAGTAAGACGATGCATCTGGGGACTCTAAACCAGTAGTAAGGACACGCTCAAGTGCCGCTTAAGCAGCAGAGCAAACATAACACTTTCCCAGTTTGGGGATACAAAACTTGCATTCAGGGATTTCTCAACGCACACACAAAGGAGGGCAGGGGGTGTGTGTGTGTAGCTTAAATGATTTTCAAATGCCACTTGAATTTTGCCAGAATTTTGGTCTGCAGCCAAACCGGATTTCATAATAATTAATTGGCTCTATATTTGCACATCTGTAATACAATACAAGACCAAGCATTTTGCAGCCATTTTAGATAGTTACTTGTATACGTTTATTAAGTGCCAAAGGAGTTTATGGTACATCCTTCGACTTAAGCACACACACACCCACACACAGAGACTGACCGCAGAACAAATCCAATGGAAACCAATGATAAAAACGAGTATATTTTCAAAAGGCATAAAGGATATATTCTACAAAACTTCCTCCACTCCTTGATTGTTTATGATTGAGGGCCAGGCAGGATTAAATGTGAGGCACGTAGGATATAGAGCCAGACACTTTATTACGTTTATAAATCAGCTGCAGGTAATATCGGTTGCAAGTTGGCCAAGTGTGGAGTATAAACAGCCGCAAATATTAATGAAATTATGGATTTCAAATAAATATTGAACCGGGAAATAATTATGGTTAATATGTAAAGATATTTGAAAATAAATATTGGTCAAGAAAATAATTATGGTTAATATTAAAAGGACATTAAATAAGAATTTATATATTGAGAGAAAATAAAGAAAATATTTCTGGAAGAAAATATTTCCGGAAGAAAAACCTTTACTTAAAAGTCAAAATATGTATATATTTTCCCCATAAATATTAATATACTTTAGTAAAATATGTAATGCATAAATTATAAACAAAATCTGTTGTATATTTACTTTGTAGGAATAAGCTTCCTTCGCCTTTTATCCTGCAATAATAAATTGATTTTAAGTCATCTACACCTATGGTTACCCTCAACATTCCTCACTTGCTGACAAAATCTGAATAATTTTACAACCAAAAAAAGTGAATATATTTTGGCCTTAAGCGCATTGTCGTCTTTCGGCCCTGTTGCCTTTAACCAATTTTGTTTGGTTTTCGGTTCACAGTCTGTAAATAGCAACCACTTGTTAAAGCATTTATATGCTCGAAAATATTTGTGAGTACTTCAAATCTGATGCTTCAACGATGCAACTGAGCGAACTAACTGAACTTGAATGGTTAAGAGTTATCCTTTCTCTCTCTCTGCCTTAATTTAAATCATAATTTAATTTGACTAATAGCTTTTTGTGCAGATTTTTGTGTGCAGAGTCATGCGTAAATTTTATTGCAAAATTTAATTGGCTGGCTTGGTTTTCGTTTTGGTTTTGGACCTGGCTAATAGACTTGAACTCCAGCATACACACACTCGCACACTCACTTGTCGTAGGCATTTTAATTGAGTTTTTGAGCTGCAGCAGCGCTTCTGTTTTCCTCGATTTTCCTCTTCCCTTCATTGAAGAAAGCCCCCTAGTTTTGACCTTTATCCACAGACAGGTGGTGAATAGGGGCAGAGGCTGGACTGGCTCAATTCTTGGCCTCGTTGATTGTTAGCTGCACAGGCATATCACGCATACGCAGCGTGTGCTCGGTGAGCTGGCAAAGGTAGGTGGCAAATTGCGAAAATCCAATGGAAATTCAAATGGAATGCTTTCAAATTTCAGTCTCTAGGAAGCTCGGAGGGCAATTATTAGTGGAAAATTCAACTGCCAAATGCCAAATGGAGGTTTGGGGACCTTATTAACTCTCGAAATGCAGTTTTGCTTACTTTAATGATTCAAAAAGGTTTATTTTTTCCACTAGAACTCTATTAAATATTACACAAATCAAGGAAGTATCATATTTCTTTCCTAAATTTCCCTTCAAAATCACAGATTAAAACTCTCCAATTGACATTCTATGTTAAAGGTGTCAACTTAAACCTGTCTAAACCCCATTGAATCCCATTTTGACATTTCGCCCAGCTCCAGCTCCTGCTCAGGGCAATCGATAAAAATTGTTTTGAATGGCAAATAAAGCGACAATTCTGAATGGCTCAACAGACAAGGACAAACAAAAGCACAGCGAGTATCCCACCAGTGTATAAAGAAACTGGAAATATCTACCTAAAAATGCAGTTACAGGGAAACTGATCCTGCGAGTTTGGGGACAACACAGGACACAGACAAGGGGAAATACAAAAAATAGAAGCTAGCGCCTGCCAGACTGACTGACTGACTGACAGTTAAAGCTAGTCCCAGCAAAACGTTACTGCAATGCCACCCACCTACACACACAACACACACACACCATCTCCATTATTTATGCATCAATGGCTGCTATGACGACATGCGCTAAATTGAAACAGTACACAGAGAGGGAAGAGCGGAGGTACTTCTGGTGGCAGGATGATGGCGCAAGGACACAATGGCGCCGAACGACAACGACACACACATGCAATAGACACAAGCGGGGGAAACACACCCCAGGTAGGGAAATAAAAACTCTAGAAATATTGGCAAAATTGAAAGAAGTTAAACACAAAAAAAAAAAAGAAGATGCCGGGAATAAAGCTGTCGAAGCAAAGGGGAAATGGAAATGTGTAGTAGGCGGCGACGGTGACGCCGTCAGCGGACACATAAAAACTGCAGCCCCATGGGCTTTTCCGATACCCTAGACTTAAGGAGGCTAAAGGGGTATAAGGGTATTGGTATAATTACCTAAATTTCTTTAACTTGTATACAGGTTTAGGAAGTATTTATTTATTAAATAAAATTCTTTTGACATTTTAAAAATGAAAAATAAAGAAATTTCTTTAATAATAATTTTTGCTGCAATGAATGATTAATTTCTTTAAGTTAAAATAAAAATTACAACTTTGGTTATCAATATTGTTTAAAAAAAAAATTATAAACAAATATCAGAGGTATTTCCAAGCCTAAAATTTTTTTAAAAAAACTCATGCTAACTGCACTAAATCTCGCTTTTATTGTTGCCGCTGTATTCCATGAAACAAGCCACATAACTAAATAGAATTTACTTCTCTTCCTGACCCCCCTACTTCCCATACATTTTCCTTTGTCTGCCCACGACGAGGCTGCCTCATAAAACCTGCAAACAAAACAGAAACAGCAATGCCGGGAGAGAAAAAAAAATCATATAAAAAGGAACAACTCCAAAGTCGCGTCGAGTCATTGAGCCAATTGAGTAAATTGTTTTATTGAAAGATTTTTTCGTTGTTGTCCTTGTTGTTGTGGCCACTGATGCTGCTGCTCCTGGCACTGGTGCTTGGCTCTTGTTGCTCCTATTGGCCATGTATCGTCTCCCTATAGCCAGTCGTTTGGCTGGTCACTACGATATAGTATTCTAGCCATTTTTTCATGTGCTACGTTCTTTCTTTGTTAATGGCAAACGCTGACATTTATGCATTTTTGATGGTTTAAATAATAAAAGAAAAAATAAATCAAATATATAGTGGCATTGTTCGAGTATTTTAAGTTGTCTGGCATTTAAATTTTTTTAGTGATCAATTTTGAAGATAAATTTGAAATTTTTAGGTTTAAACTTCAAAGAAGAGTTCTAAGCCAAATTGGGATATTTTATTTGAAGCTAAAAGAGTTTTAATTATTTGTAACTATATTATTTTTTATGAAAAATATTATTGCCACTTTTATAATTTATTTTATTTATTTACCCAAAAATTCGTATAGATTTTTAATTCTTTGTTTCTTGGCTTTCCATGTTTCCTCTTTCATATTTTTCTGTTCCTCACTGTCCCCAGACATTAACCATAACTCAGATTTGTCTGGAACATTTCCAAAAAGGTGCCGCAGATGTGTCTAACAGATTTTCAGACAGACAAAAAAAGAAAGAAAGAAGAACAAACAAATCGAGGGAAAAAAATCCGCCAGTTTCCCCAAAAATGCAACTTGCTAAGCGCTTAAACATAAATGTTTGCTTTTTCGATGGCAAAAATAGAAATAAATGTGAAAAGGGTTGAAAATTATTTTGGGGGCTCAACAAATTTTGTTAGAATAAAATTTGAATGGAATTTGACAGGCACTTTGGGCCTCATTACGGGGGCATTCCACAGTCAGTTGCATTGCATTTTATATTTCCAAATATATATCTCTCTGTGGGCCAGGAAACATGAAGCATTTAAACACTCAAAGTCACAATAATAGCAGTTTTAGAAGCAAAAATTATAGAAGGATTTTAATAAATAAACTCAATATCCTTTCACAAATTATTTTGAGGAATTATAAGGCTTTTAATGGTTGTAATTTCAATTGTAAATACTTGAAAAACTATGATTTCTCTTATGATTTAATTTCTAGATTTTTTTTTGTTAATAAATAACAATTTATTACTCCTAACTGCGCCTATTTCTTTGCCTGCAATTGTACATTTAACATGTATGCAGAGTGCACCACTTCACAAATCAATAAAAACGTCAAAATCAAACGTTCCGTCATTAGTTTTTGTGTGTATGTCCCCCCCCCCTCGATCCACCCATAAACTGGGCCTCATAAATTGAATACAAAAACCTAGAACGGCAGCGGGAGTAGGAGGAGCTGCGTCGACGACGACGACGATTTGTGCAAAAAATATTTTTGCATTTAGCTATTGTTGGTTGGCATTTTACCCCCCGCTTCCGCCATCTATCTACCACCTCCTCCCGCCCTACTTTTTTTTGGGCTCTGTACAAAAGCCAATTTCAGCAAGTCGACGCCTATGACAATGCAAGGGGGGTTAAAGAGAGAAAGAGAGAGAGAGTGTGTGTGTGGGGCGGAGAAATTGAAGGGGCGACTGTCAACGGCAGAGAATTTGTGGGGCTTCAGCGGCAGGATGTCACATGTCCTGGCCGCCTGCTTCTGTCAACACACACACACACATATCCACACGCACTACAATTCAAGCACAATGGGATCAATTATTTTCCCAGTGTGTGTGTGGGTGTTGTGCAATCATGATTGCGTGTATTGGGTGCGCGTGTGTGTGTTTCAGCAGGAAGAGCTTTGCGCCATAAGCAAAATGCCAAAATGCCTAAAACTGTCAAGGGGCCGCTTTTGAGTGGTCAATCAAATGTTGTTTTGAAGGTTTCTGTGGTCTTCCAGTTTCGACAACGCCTGACGGAGGCCGAGTAGTGCCTCTGTGCATCATCATTGGGGCAAACTGTCAGCTTGTTTTTGGGGAGACAGAACCTGATCCTGCTTCTGATCCTGACATGGCCAATTTCATTCAAGAAATTTCCCAGAAAGGAGGGCATACAATAAATCTATATCCCTTTTAAAATAAATTAATATGTGAAAATTAATAATCTGAAAATGTATTTAAATTCGGATAATAAAACCATGGGAGTTATTAGAAAATAAAGTTTGTGTTGTTGTAAAGTTGTTGAACTCCTGCAACATCTACAACATTATTGAGTGTAGCCCAACATGTTCCTAGCAACATTTGCCTTTATTTGAATGTTAAGCAACATGTTTCCAGCAATTCATCAACATTTTATTCTGCTTTCGTTCTGTTAAAGTTTTTTAAATGTTTTCTTTTTTATTTTATCAACAATAATATTAAATGTAAATCCCAAAAACAAATAAATTAAATATTTTATTAATTACCTTTACTTTTAACTTTAGATATTATTAATGTATTTAATATTCTATTTCGCATATCTACCTGTCAATACACCTGCTCAACAACCACTCAGAATACAAACAAATCCAATTAAAGCTATTTATGTTTCCCTATTAGTCTTGTTTTCTTTTTTTTTTTTTAATTTTCCCAATTTCAAATTCAATGACATTGCGGCTGTCTAATTAGTTAAAGTCCACAGAGACTCAAAAATTGGTCAGTGCAACACTAGAAATCATCAACGCTAGAAAATGCTTCTAATAAATTAAATATTTATATTTTTAAGGTGAACGAAAATATTTTTGCCATTTGACAACGTGTTAATAAATGTTGTCAGTTGAAGGTCGTCTGGGATAAAAGAGAAAGGAAAAAAAAAACAACCAAAAAACTGACAGAAAAGTGTCTGTGCGTATTGATGGAATGAAAAATACATTATAATTAGGCACCTACAACAATTTAGGTAATACACATTTTAGGTCAGAGAAATGAAACGACAGCAAGGACATTTGGTTTATGCTTTATGAGGAATTAAGTTTTCCATTTTAATTATTGTAAAATGTATGCATCAACTACTTTAATCCGCAAAATCATTAAAGCAAAATAATTCTTCAATTGCCTGAAGGATATATATATTAAATCAATGATCATTAATACACAAAATGACTTGAAATATCTGTCGTCACACGCTTCAGTTTTCTCGGGCAATTAAAAACGAAATGAATTGTATTCTATGAATAATTTACTATATCAATTTCAGTGGCGCAGAGACACGCCACACAAATATATATATTGCAGACAGCAGACCGACCAAAGCAGAAGCCCGGCAAAATTATATTATGGGGGAAAATTTCATTAAAATAATTTTAACAAAATAATGACAGTGAAACCAGACCAAAAACCAGACCATTCCCTGACTGCTGCTCAGCAGCAAAAAGCTGCCGAAGCGTGCAAAATGTTATGCATAATTGATAGCAAACAGAAATCAATCAATCATAAAATGTCAACCTCTCCCACTTCCGCCTCCCCCAGGAAGGGACAAGAGGACAGGAAGAGAGAGAGATAGAGAATGCGACACATAAATAGACAAGACAAAGGACATTTTGAATGTCTAATCATTTAAGAAGGAATTTAATTGAAATTCTTGTGACAAAAGCTGTCGCAGACTACAATTTCTCCCTTGAGAAGGAACAAGGGAAGCCTTTAAAATGTCATTAAATTGATATAGTAAAATATAATTGGGGGGTGGAGAAATGTAAACGAAAATTGAAATTAAATAAAATCTTTCAAAACATTTGTCTGGAATTGTAATAAAATCTGTTAACAAATATTCAATAATAAATGTAAAATATATTAAAAAGGCACAGGAATAATTTAATTTCATGAGAAATACGAAAAATACAATAAAAAGAATGGAAATTTACACATTCTCGCAAAAGAAAGAACAAACGAGTTCGTTGAAATATAATTAAATCGATTGGCAAAGGAATTCAAAAGTACACAAAAGCCTTGGCTTCCTTTGAATCATTTCCTTTTAATGATATTTAATATTTCAGTTATTTGTTTGGCAAATAAAAGAGAGAAAAAGGATTTAAAATAAAAAACTGAAGCTCAGTTTCTTTTATTTTTGCAAAAAATATATAATTTCCCTATGAAAGTTAAACTCTAGTTACTTCATCAATAAACCGTAACCCCAAAAAGTTTAAAATGTAATTAACCAATCAGTTTTTCACACGAATAACTCATTTAATATCCAGTGTATGTGAAAAGCTTTTATTTTCCATACAATTTGTGTGGCAATTTTTTACCCGTTGCAATTTATCATAAAAATATTTCAATGTTAATTAAATCGAATACCCAAATGAGCCACATTATAATTCACATAAGCACACGCACACAATGGCTACGACTTCGATCAGCGAATGGACTGCTCTGAGCCCAATATAAATTATTAATTATATTATAATTTTTTTTTTTAATAAACCGGCTGCCGTTTATTAAACAAACAGCCTTCATTCACATCGACAGCTGGGGGATAGGGCAAAAGTCTCTGCGAGCTGCAAATTGCCTGTCAATGAATTTCCATTCGTGAAGTATTCATCGTGGTAATTAAAGCGTTAAATTGAAAACAAAAGCAAGCAAAGATCCAAAAACTTTTGGCCCACGAAAAATCGTTTAGCCAGGGGAAAACTTGGGTGGGAAAACTAAAAGTTTTGCGATGAAATATCCAACAGGCAACACAGACAGGCGTTATAATAATGAGTTGTAAGCTCAAGTTCACACAAAGGCTTAACAACAATAGCTTCACGTATCCTCCAGCTCTCACTCTCTCACCCAGTCAGTCAGTCAGTCAGTCATTTGGTCCTTAATTCATTCGTTCAGTCAGTCATTCATTGATATATGCCGCATTCGTTATCCAAAGGATGCTCGATGAATGGTTAACTGTTCTGTTCATACAAATGCGATTAAGATATTATCGACCAAGTGAGACGAGAAAAGGAAATTCTGCTTTGGAATTACTTTCTGAGAGGAGATTGTGGAATAAAGGAATGTGTTAGTTAGTTTAAAATATATTTAAACAATAATTTACTAAATTTAAATTTCATTTTCCCATAAATTTCAGGTCTTACTTAAATTTTAGGAATTTAATTTATATTTCCCATCACTAATTAATTTTCTATTAAATTTTCATCATTTTCTCTTATTAAATCTTTGCTCTTTGTAATCCTTTAACCATTTTCAGTAATTTCAAGTGCTACCAGCTTTTGCCTTGGCATTAAGACCCACTCTAAGCAAAATCCCAGCCTAATCAAGCAACTAAAATCTATTACACCAAAGGGTTAAGGCCTCTGCGTCGACATGCCTTATTAGACGAACACAAAACGGACGAAACGGAACGGTTAAGAACGGAACGGTAAGAGGCGGAGGCCAAGGTATTGAAATGGGTTGATGAGGTGAGAAAGGGGAGGGCATAAACTTTTGCCAAACAACTTCATTAAACTAGAAACCCAACAGACAGACAGACAGACACACACATACTCAAACTAGAGAGAAAATTGGAGGGAGGAGAGAAAATCTCAACGAAAATCCATCATGAAGTGATGGAAACCGCAACACAAAAAGACTTAAATGGTTTCAGGGCCCCGGCTTTTATATGTGCAATCCACCAGAAAAGGGTTCACACACACACAAAAACTAGAGAAATCCTTTCTTCAAATCAACTCATTTTCACATCATCATCCTTTTTGTTGTTCCGCCTGTCAGGACAAATGTCAAAGGTTTTTCGGGTGTTTGACAAAGGCCCACACAAAACTTTCATTCATAAACCAAAAAGTATGAGAGACAAAGACAAAGAATTATTTTGAATTTGACTGTCTGCGGTTTAAAATTTTGTATTACTTTTTAAATGCATTTTGGAATTACGAAAGGACTCCATCTTCACCTGTGGCCAAAAAGCTTATTAAACTTTCCCCCAAGAAGACGAACATTGACAAATCCAATTTAGCAATCGAATGAAGCTTCTCTTTTTCTTTTAAATATATGTTTTTCCTCTTTCTTGGGTTGTTTATTATTTTTTATTTTTATTTGTATTTTTTTACAGTAACAAAGTTTTTAATAGTGGAACACACAGCGAATCACTTTGGCTTTGCTTGGCCACCACAAGAAAGTTTTTTTTTGCCCATGGAAACATCTTTCTGAGCCACTTAAGTGCAGAGCAAACAAACTTATACACACACCACACACACTAAGCCACACCCACTGGCGGGCGAAAAGAAAAGAAAGATATTGCTGTGAAAGTTGCTGGGGGGTTTTCGTTTTCAGTTTCAGTTTCCGCGCGCGTCGGGTGTAGTAAAAGTTTTTAATAATAACCGCAATACAAGAATATAAACATTTATATTACTGCTTCATAATGCGGTCGGTCGGGTTCTTGGGAGCAGGCAGGATGGGAAAATCTGGTGGAAAAAGGATCCTGTTGCCAACCCCGCCGGATCCTCATGGCGCGTATGAGCAATGCGCTTCCTTGTAAGTATTATTTTACTTTGAGCTTTGCTCTACTCCTTGCTTTCCTTTGCTTTGGTTGGCTTGGCTCCTGCCTGGCGTGTCAAAAGATTGAAGGTTAACATGCATGTGGCCGAGGGAAAATTGTGGAAAGGGGAAAATATGGTAGAAGGAGCCACAGCCAACAGCAGGTGCAGATGCCATAAATGTAAAGTTTTCTTGGGTTATTCGGTGGGTCGAGGAGAGCAGAACAGGACCACGACGATGGAGGTGAGTTAAGCTCTACCTCAAGGCAGCTTAAGCTACTTTGAAGTTGGTAAGTTGATAGCGAATTTATATACACATTTGTTCCGAGATTATTCCCAAAACTTTTACTCATAAGCCCCGGACTAACCAAAGAGCTCATGGTTCCGTGTAAGCTAATTGTTGTAAAGCAGTTTAAAAATTTATAATATCAAGGGATTACAGGATGTGAGTAGTTTTTAAAAAGCATTTAGAGGAAACTATGATTTCATTTGTTTGGGAATAATATTTTATGGAAGCATCATTTTATTACTTATTTATTAAGGTGATCTTAATGAACAATAATGATGTTACTAAAATCCCTTATATTTACCTCTTTCAGTTGAAGTTTAAACCAAGTTCCTGTTTATTAGATCCTCAAAATTGAAGCCAGACAACTCTCCAACTTAAATCCTTGCCACATCTCTCATCTAACCCCCTTAAAATCCAATTGCATTTAAGTAAGCCAATGCATCAAGTGAATAAGTAGAAAGAATAAAGTGCAGTATTGCAGCTGTGGGTTCTAAATTGCTTGAAAAAGAAAGCCAAAATGGCATTTAAAACGGAAAGTTTTGCAGTCGAAGTCTGGTCTGGGGATTCTCAAAAGGCATTCCCTCAACTGGCACCTGCTGCTCCCTGTAGCAAAATAATGGCAACTCAATTAAGCAAACCAAGGAGTTGTTTCCCTCCCCTCCCCCAATTCAATGCAATTCGATGGAGATGAAGGGAATGGAAAAGTGAAGGAAAAGCTAGCCTGCTCAATGGCTTGGCATTTCCTGTTTCCTACACGCCACACTACTAAGCGCCACTTCCTCTTAATGCCTTCCAACAAAGGCGATGAAGCAATGGGGAAAAATAAAAAATAAAACGGAAAATACCATTCAAGTAAAATTAAAACTGCACAAAATGTCCGGAATGGAGAGTTGACAAACAGAGGACGAGGGACAGAGAGGACAACGACGACTCCAGACGGGACACAAAGGGCGGAAATGATAGAGAATGATTTAATGTTGCCAGGGAATAAAAAAAAGGTAAAGAAAAAAAGTATGGGCCAATAAGTCCAACTGATCATCCTCTTCTGGCAAAGACAATTTGATTGATTGTTCAAGCCAAGTCAGCAACAGGCCATAAAGGCAAGTCGCCAAGCCTGCCAGCCAGCCGCCTGCCTTGGCTAAAATGCAAATAAAATGGTGGGTCATATAAATTTCCTTGGTAAATGGCATAAGGGAAGTTGACATCAATGGAGGAGGGAGTTCTGATTGATGGTCCTTCGAAAAAGCTAAACTTGGCTTCAGGAACTTACTTTTACTTCGTTCTTTTTACTTGAATTTCTTATAGAAAAAAACATCAGGAAAATTAATATAATATTTTATGCTGCAAATTGATTTAGAAAAAAATACCTTAAATACCTTAAGAATTACTTTCCTGCATTTGAAAAATATCAAATTAATAATTTATTGCCTTCTCTTGAACTGCTTACATTTCCTTTACTGCTTTTCAATTTTCCCCCTTGTCTAACATACATATTTCATGTCTTTAACAAATTTTCCACAAAAAAATTCAACCATTTCTCATCTATTTGATTTTCATGATTGCTCCATCTGGTTCTCCTTTGTATCCTCTGATGGAACATTTGTTGCGCTCCCTGTTTTCATTTTCTCCTATTTATTTCATGCTCATCCATCCAAAAACTCAATTTCTCGCTATTAAATAAAAATCAAATATGAAATCAATACGTTTAGACCACACTTCATTTAATGGCAATATGCCACGCCTACCCCATTCCCATCAATCCGACAGACCGAGCAACCGACGAGCCATTCAACCAATAGAAATCATAATGAAAACAATGGCTGGTTCAATGGGAAGTAAGGTCGTTATGGCGGAAAGGTCACCGGAGTTGAGTTTGCCAGCCGAAAAAAAAACAAAAGAAAACAGAAGAAAATGGGGAGGGAAATAAAGGAAAATGGTGAAAAACTCAATTGAAGGCAACGTTTCGATTACAATTTGTTATTTGTTCTCTTTCCTGATTTTTTATGGCAAATTTTTAAATTTTAAATAGTTGATTAAATTTCATATAAATCAATTTTATTAAAAAATAATTCCCTTAAAAAAATTTCTATTTATTTTAGAACCTATACAACTTTTTCGTCGATAGACAATGGCTTCTTTTTAATCGTTTCTGCGTTTAACTTGTATTTCCTGTAGCCCATTGTCCTTGATTCCTTCACTTCACTTCACTTGCCCCTTCTCTGGTTCTATTTTTTTTGTTCTTATCGGTTACCGGACAGAAGTTCCTTTTCCTTCGACTTTCCACTTTCTCCGGCTTTTCCTTCTCCATTTCCCTCTTGATTCCGGCACTTGACTGTCATTGTTTACATTTACAAATTGTTCGCTTGTCCGCAAATTGCGAAGCGTTTTGTTGGTCCTTTCGCAGGTCCTGTTTCGGGGGGCATATCTTTCAAAAATCTCCACCCCGTGTCCTGCCATTTACCTCTAACTCACTCAGCTTCCTTGTTTGTTCTCGCCTGAGGGAATCTTTCTTCTTTTTTTTTCGACCAAATGTTGTAGTAACAAAAGCAAATGTCGCTTTTCCTGTTTGCCATTCGCCTCCTGCTTGGCTTTGCTTTGCTTTTTCTCGTTTTCTTTTTTTTTTCAATCATTTAGCTGCTTGCGGTTTCGGCCTTGTTTGTATTTGTTCATCTTCAGAGTTTTCTGTTGATTTATCATGATTTTTATTTGGCTACTGAGAAGAGTCGAGCCTCCAGCAATTTCCTATCGTTCTCAAAATTGTTTGTTCATTTCTACACTCTGTGGCGAGCTAATATTGGAGAAATTACGGAATATTTAAGTGTAATTGAAGATTTTTAAGGGACTAAAGAAACGTCTTGAGAAGGTTATTATTTTTATGAAGGTTTAATTAAAGTTTTTGTTGCCTAGAAAATATGTAAATATATCCATGACATATTTCTTAAATATTTTTCTGCTTAAAATATTCAATTAAAAATTGATTTTCATATTTAAAACAAGTTGAAGGATATAAATCTGAAACTAAATAGTTCTATATAAAAAAACAAGATGGACATACAGTCGGGTGTCCCGACAGTAGAATACCATGTACCATTACAAGGCGCGTCCCAAAATTATATAAAAGAAAGAGAATAAGAATACAAAACTGAGACAAATTTACATATAATGCAAATGTCTTCCCATTCAAGAGCAAAGTCGATAGCTCAGTGGGTAAAGCTACACATACATTTTTGTAAGCAATTGGCCTGGGTTCGAATCAACCGCAGGCATAAGGATTTTTTTCATTTTCAAAACATTAAGTATAGTTCTTTGCTTGCATTTTTTTATTTCTTAGTATTAAATACTGTAATTATTTTGATGTACTGGAAAAATTAAAAAAAAAAAATTGCTAAAAATAAAAAAGTTTTCACTCGTCGCCGACGGGATTCGAACCCGTGACAACTAACATTTGAAAAAGACTTCAGCTTAGCCAGCTGCGCCACCAACCAATTCAAAATGAGTAACCTTATTTTCATAGTAATATGAACATAAGTAAAATGTTTAATGAACGTTTTGATTTATTTGGAGCCCTCTGCCTGGGCTGCCTCTTGTACACGTAATGTGTATAAAGTAAAAAGCCTATATCTCCGCTATTTATGGCACGATCGCAATAAAATTTGGACAGTCTGTGTATTTTGATAAAATGCATTAAGCTTTTTAATATGGTTTACATAACTTTATAAATTTCGGAGATATACGTTTTTTTCAAATAGCTCCTCCAAAAAGGGGAGCAGCAAAAATTTAAAACAAACTTGATCTGCGTGCAGATATAAGAAGTCTAAATCCCAAGTTTGGTGTCTCTAGCTCTTATAGTCTCTGAGATCTGGGCGTTCATACAGACAGACGGACAGACGGACAGACGGACGGACGGACGGACGGACAGACGGACATGGCTATATCGACTCCTTTAGTGGTCCTGACCAATATTTAGGTAACTTTTGGGGGTCTGCCACGCCTCCTTCTGCCTGTTACAGAAAATCGCACTCGCACAAAACTATAATACCTTTGTACCTTTGGTACATGGTATAAAAACTACCATTGAGGAGAGACAAATATTAAAACAAGGCTTAATTTTAATGATTAAGAACCTCTCATATTTTCTCCCATTCTCAAAAACGATTTTCCCATAAATTTTAAATTTAATTTTTAAGCCTACTAACAAAAACAATCCCTATACTAAATTTTTATAAATTAATTCACCGATCACTTCCCTAAAACTGTCATCTAAAAACATTGTCACACATATTTCCCTCTACAAAATCAACTCTTTTATTATAGTAAGTTGAAAATTTCACACTTACTGAGTGACTGACTGACTGACTGACTGTTTGATTGAGTGACAGGCGAGGCTAGAAATAATGTCACATATTTTTATAACAAAAGCTGAAAAGGAAAGCGCAGAAAAAATAGAACTATGGCTATTCGAACAAAAGGGATTTACTGAAATGTTTCTCTTACAAAAATAAAACAAACCTAAAGAGAAAAGTCTACAAAAGATATTACTTTACTTTTCCTCCTTTGTAGAGTTTAACTGTTGAATCAGGCAGTTGCGGCTGTTGTGAAAAAATCAAGGCTTTATTAAAAAGTTTATATATAAATATATATTATAGTTTATTTATATTATTAAATAAATAGTTTCCTATAACTATTCATTTCCTAGGCATCTGTTAATTAAGCATTTTACAAGAAAACCCTATTACGTCATTTCAACCGGCTTTCCTCTCTTATAAAATCTCAATAATATTTTCCTCTCATCTTCCTTTGAAATTCCTTACGCATGCGTGGAAAATGAAGGGGAAAAGTCTACACACTCAAGGACAATGGAGAGAATTCTTTTTAGGATTTTTTCCTGCATTGGCAACAAGTTGCTTTCCACAGACACTCCTCCATGAAAATGCCATAACAAACAAGAAAATGAGACAGAACTCAGAGAAAATTCCAAGTAATCAAAAGGCATTTTCACATAATTGCACAAATGTGAAATCAAATGGAAAATATACCAAAAAGCTAGTTAATTTGCAATACAAATCAACTGAGAACTCAAATGCAGATATATATGTATTTATATATAACTCAATATCTATATATAAGTCCAAGTGTTAGTTTGCAAAGCAAACAACAGTGGCAGGGGGACTAAATAGAAAATCTAATTCAATTAATTATGTTTTCACTTAGCAGCTGGGCAACAAAAAGGGCGAAGGGGAAGTCCCTTTTCTTGCATCAGAGTCCTTGGGACATTGTGCAATGGAAATTAAATTAAATTAAGGCGCACAGACAGACTAAAGAGAGGGGGCAAGGGGGAGAAGGGGTTTATACCAACTGCAAGTGCAACTAGTATATGGTGTGAGAAGTAGTTCTCTCTCAGTCTCTGCTCCCTGATAATCACATTTGATGTGCTGTAAATCATATTACGCATACGCCTCGTGGGCAACAGGCCAGCATCAAAATGCAGAGCCATCCCACTCCTCCAGTCAGGCCAAACAGTATGCCTGCCTTGATTGTTGTTTAACTTAATTAGCTTCTCTGCCTTCTATATAATAAATAGAGATGGAAAAATCAGGAGGAATAAGGGGGGAAATGAGCAAAAGAAATTGCTTTTGCAAAAAGTGTAGCACAGTTTCTGGCATGGAAAAACACTTTAGTTTGGGTTAATAAATATTTAAATATATTAAATAGAAATTTAATAAAATGTTAATAAATATAATAAATATTAAAAAATATAATTTAACTAAAATCTTGTGTTTTCTGTTTGTATTTCTTAGTTAAACATTTTTTAATTCTACCCACTTGGCGTATACGTGATTTTTTATAAATTTTACCCCTTAAAACCCGTTTTTCCTACCATTTTCCGCCTTTTTTATTTCTTATTTTATATAAAATACAAAATCTTGTATTTTCTGTTTCTATTTCTTAGTTAAACATAAATAAATTCCACCCACATGGCGTATACGTAATTTTGTATAAATTTTACATATTTTAACCTGTTTTCCTTCCCATTTTTAGCTTTTCTCTTAAAAATCTCTCTACTTTCTGTACATACCCCATTTATAAAACATTTTAAGGTCCTTTCTTCCAACTCACCTGCAAGAAAACAGAAAGAAAACAATTGAAATTAGTACAAAATAGGCTTAAACAGCTGCATAATGATAAAGCCAAAGAGCCCCCCATTGCCCCAGAGCTCTACTTAGTTAAATCACATGGCTAAGAAATACAATTGGCCAAAAAGATAGGGACAGTACGATGTGGGAGTCCAAGCCAGGACATGGAAGAAACACAGCAACGAGCCGGAAAGCGAACAAAAATAAAAAATGTAAAATAAAATGCAACAGTGGAAACAAGCTGCAACTGCAGCGGCAACAGCTTAAAATGTGGCCATAGGGACAAGGGCCAAAAACAAAAAAATAAAACACAAAATGAGGACCAACCCAAATAGGAGGAAAAGCGAAAAAGCGACGGAAAAGAGCAACAGACAAACAGGACATGCAACACAAATTTTCATGTTCGACATCAATTGGGAGGAGCGCAAAAAACAAGCCAAGAGATGGCCAGAATGGGTGAGCCAAAGGTGAGGAGAGACGACGCAGGGTCGGTCAGTGGTGCTAACAACAAGTAAAGCCCCAGCAACGAGGTGCAACCGAGAGAAACAGGGCCTGTAAAATGGTCGAAAAGGACGTAAGAGTGGGAGGTGGGGCAGAGGCAAAGGCAAGTGAAGGTTGGTTACTGCAAGAGATATGGTCACGGCTTTGTACTGTTATTTTCCAAATGACTGAGAATTATTAAAGGGGCATTATTGCAGCTTCATGAAGCAAAACACACATATACATACATATACACAGGAAAATGGGGAAATGGAGGCGGAAAATTGCGGCAAAGCGGAGGTGAAAGCATAACAAAGTAACCGTTAGTCATTGTCAAAGACAAGTGCATTAAATCCCACATAGTAACTCACTAAATAAAGTGCAGATACTAAAAGAGTGGCATTTTCCAGGAAAAACTAGTAGGGGGAAGGGAAAAATCCCACTAAAACCAAAGTATACAACAATTAAACACAAATTGGTCAATGAAGAAGCAGTTATTCAGGATATCCTTTGATATAGACACCTTTCAGAATATTTAAAAATATATTTTTACTTCCAGATGTTATCCCAGTTTTCCTTTTTTATACAGTTTCCAATAACAAACTAATTTCTTATTTATCCTTTGGCATCTGCTTAGCTTTATAGCTTTATATTCCCCAGAATCCAGAAGGAAACCTTTTGCCCGTATAATTTGTATTTGTCAAGCAGCTGCCTCAGATACTACTTGCATAATTAGAATAATTTTCCTACTTCCAAGCTGCTCCTGCTACTACATACTCCTTCGGCAAGTTGCTTCTTGGAAAAGAAAATGTGGGAAAATAGGAGGGAAAACTACTCATGACAAACTTTTTTTGTGCAAGGCAACCCATAAAAAATGCAACACAAAAAACGGTTAAGGAAGCTAAAGACTAAGGTATACTCTTAGCTTAGAGAAGATTATAAAAAAACAAGTAAATATGATGTCTTTGGAATTAAAATTTAATTTTAATTAAAAAACATTTGTAAGGCCTTAAAAATTTGTATTGAATTTTCTCCTTAATTTTGTTTGTTAAATACACAAATCATTTAAGTAAAGAATATAAAGTGTATAAATTCAACTTTGTATTAAAAAGATGTTGTGCCATCTTCTGCATAAAATTGCAACTTTTGCATTTCATAAATGAAACATGTGCATAATATTAAATAAAATGAATGTGTAAGTAAACAACACGCATACGCAGCCAAAGAGGAATATCAGCCAAAGGAAAGAAAATTGCTAGCCATTGAAATTCATGGAAATTCTTTAGCTTTCCTTTGGCAATCATATATTTATTCTTTATTAAGTCTTAATTTAATTGCAAACTAAATCAGATGCCACTTCAGCAAGAAGTTATTTAAGCTTTTGAATGAAAAATAAATAAAATAAAAGTTCTAAGAAAACAGCATTAATAATATTTTTAAATAATAAATAAAGAAGAAAATTTAATAGTGAAAACGGCAATAAAATAAGAACTCTCTAATAAACTAATAAAACTAATAAAATAGGTAAAGTTATTGCTTCATAAAATGTTTCATTTTTTTTACCCTTTTTCATAGTCTTTTCTTAATTAATATTTATATATATTTCAGGTATTATTTTCTTCCATGAAATTCCTTTGATTAACTCGAAAATCAACTCTTGATAAATATCATTTCAATGCCTCACAAAAATCCAAACACAATCCACCAAAAGTTGAACAAACTTTTTTCCAATAAACTTGTAGAAAAACAAATAACAAAAAAAGGCATAAATAAATAAATAAAAAATATATATAGAAAACATCAGGAAAGACTGACAGAAAAAAGCTGACATTGGCAGAGTGCGTTCAGGAATGCAGGGAGTCAAACTTTTGGCAAAGGCAGGACGCAGGACGCAGGAGCAACTACACTTTATAGTCAACTCCAAATGATATGACACTGAACACAGGAACAGAGGAACAGAGCAGCAAGTCGAGTGGGAGAACAAAGAATATCCAAAGTTAAATTAAATTGTAGTTTGTAAGGCAAACTTTGTCCTTTTGTGCGCTCTCCTCACCTGTGTACTGTGACTGGGGGCGGAGTTTTACACTCAACACACAACAACTATTTACATTTATTCAATTGGTTCGCTAGCATTAACATTTAATTAAAAATCACAAATTAAGCCACAAAATTCATGAATTTCTATCATCCTCCTACTTAATTGTATGAACTGCAAGCTCATTAAAAATGTAAATCAAATATGTAAACATCATAAAAACATCATCGTTCGCGACACAATGAACACACGCACAGAGCACAAAGTTTTCCATCTCGAAAAGTTGAAAATCGCACAGAAACTTCTTTAGCATCAAGGTGAATTTTAATGAAAAACATAATTATAATTCATGCAGATTCAACTCAGCCAACCGAAAGAGACCTCATGAGTGCAAACTTTTGGATAAACTTCAAATTTTATTCTTGTTTTTGTTGTTTCTGCTGTTTTGGTTAGTTCCCAGTTTCACCTCTCGAATTATTTGCTCTACGAAGTCGTCTATGGAATTAAAATGTAATTATGTCCTAAAGCAGCTGAGCCATGGCATTGCATACATTTTTGGGGGGCGCCAGACGTTGCACAGAAGATGTCGTCGTCGGTGTCGGCACAAAATTGAGTTTTAGGAGTTTAATAAACTTTCCCAAGGTTCATAACGACAATTTGTGGGAAGGCATTGTCATGGATATTTAAATAAATAAATATTTTCACAACGAAAGAGAGAGAGACAGAGACCAACAGAGGTGGTTTTCAAGCTTAGAAGGATTGCTTGGAGTTATGCGGATATAAACAAGGCTTTGTATATATTTCTTGAGAGAATTTCAGCGGTTTAAAAATTTATTTAATAAGAAATACCTCAAAAAACATTTTTTTAATGATTTCTTCTTTTATTCTTCGCCCATTCAATCCCTTTTCCTTCGTCTTTGGCCCTCCCCCCACACACCAAATGTGCCAATTAAGGCTGATGCATTAGGAGACCAAGCTAAAGTGACAAAAAAAAAAAACCCCCCAAAAGGCAAACAATGGTCTCCAGTGGTGAAAACGTTCTAGCCAGTGAAAGAGGAAAGCCGCCACATAATTTTGATTGACAAACGTCTATCAAAAGAGTGAAAAGACTAAGCGAATGCGGGCATAAAAAAAAAAGGAACCCGTCTCTGATGAAGATGTCGCACAATGACAGCTGAAATGACAGCTGTCGCTGTTCGCTGCACTCAATCCGGCTCCTTTGAGCCAAGTTAAGAGAGACCCCGGACAAGGAGTGCCATTTTGAAGACGCACTCTCATTATGGCCAAAGAAATGGCAACAAAAGGTCCTGCCACGCAGCCATCCGCCAGAACGCGCCAATAGAAATGTGACGCGAATGACATTTTATTGAAAACAAAGGACCGCAAAACTGTTTCGGGTTGCAAGCCATACAAAATAGATATATATGTATATTTGCTGCACTTGAAAAAGTGTTTTTTAAATACTAAGGATATGGTAGGTGCTTTTAAATACCAAAAAATAAGTTAAGAATACGGCTTAATATAACTTGTTTAAAATAAATTAAATTTGTTTAAAAAACAGAGAAAGTCAGCTCTCTAGAAGATGCAACCTTTTTTATTCATTTATTTCAATTTATTTATTATTAAAGAGATTAAACACACTTCTCAAAGAGAAGATACAGGCTGACAATATAAAAATCTTTTTAGTTTAAGAATAAATCTGGATTTAATTAGTTTTCACTTCTTTTTTAAGACCACTGTTAAGTCAATGTTTAGTCAATATTAAGCCAATGTTAAGACCACTGTTAATCAACTGTTAAACTGTTAAATACAGATTAAATTCGTAGTTTTCTTCCATATTTATTATTTTAAGCGCAGTAAAAATATTCTTTTTACACCAGAAACCTATTTAAAATTTAAACCGTTTCCTTTTTAAAATGCTGCCCTTTTTCCCAAGTGTGGTAATGAGCTCATTGTGTCAGTCTGCCATAAACCCACACACACACTCAAGCGAGACCGCGACATCCTGCTCTTTATCCTTAATGAGATGCACAGAGAGACCCCCCCAATGGACTCAACCTTCTCACTTCATCTCGGTGATTATGCTGGGGATTACAAGTTGAATGTGTGTAAATTAGCTGGCACTTTGAAAAGCTTAGCTTAAGCGTTGCAAAATATCAGGATAATGATCAGGATGATAATGATTATAATGTTGGTTTGGCCACACACAAAAGATTTCCTACCATTCATATTTTTTTTTACCACTAATTAAAAATTTGTGTGCTTAGAAAAACCTTGAAAATGTCCAAAACTTGGGAGGGCCTTTCAAAGCGCACTTTTAATTATGACTTTTAAAAAACAGAAAAAACGGAAAAAACAAAAAAAGCAAATAGAGAATACGTAATAAAGAAGAGTGAAAAAAATAGTGCATTAAATTGTCTTAAGTAGCCTCTAAATGATTATGTAATTCAAGCAGCAATTGCAACAAGATTTACGCCCCAATGGAGCGCAACGCTGCAACTACAAAAAAATGCAAAAAATAAACAATAAAATGAATCAATAGGGGGAAGTGAAACCCATTGGGTAAAATCGAATAAATATATAGCTAAGCTAGGCTAGAAATCAAGTTCAGTGATTCACGAGATATCGTAAACGTAACTCCTTTGCCAACTTTCGCCATGAAACAATTTCGAAACACACCTGACGAAATTATTTACCTGTCTTCATATAGTTTGCGTGCCAAATAATAACCATTCTCATTGGTTATAGATTGCCAACGTTAATAGCTTAACGCTGTAAAAGCATCAAACTTTGACTTTTTTCACACGACAACCGAAATAGAGAAGGGAAATAAAAGGAAACCAATAAAGGAACCATTAAATATCACTTTTTTATGAACATAAAAATCAACTTGATTTTGTTTTTGTTCGGATTTTGTTTTGCTTTTGCGGAATAAAAAAAAAAACGAAAGAGAAAAAACGGAAACTAAGGGTTTAATAGAGCATAGATAATACCCTTTTTTTGCATATAAATATTTTGACTTTTTTAGTTTACAAAAAAACCTGAAAATAAATATAAAACTTAAAGGGAAACAATTCCTCCATTAAATTTAGTTCCTAACATTTTTTGCTGTATTTTTTTCTATTAATCAGTGAGTGATTTGAATGTTTGATAAAAAAAAACTATCATTGCCACAGACAAAAGAGGAAAACTCTGCCATCAGCAAAAACGCAGGAAAAACCCATAGACAGACGTGGGCGACTTCCGACTAAATGTAGCGTAAATATAGAGCACGGAGTTATAGCGAAAAAAAAAAAAAATAGGAGATATCCTTTGCGTGTGACATGCACAAGGCTCAAGCGGGAGGAGGGCACTGGTTGGTTGGCCCGCAGAAATATAATATCAAGGAAATATATATTTAAATTGCACAGCGAACCCTTTTCTATTTTTTTTTTTGTGTCCCCCTGAACCATTAAAGTGCACTGAATTGGAATATATATAGTGTACATACTATATAGATTGTGGATTTGAGGTGCCTGCCCTGCGCTAAATGTGGCAGAACCTCAGGACCCAGAAAACAGGTTGATTGAACGACCAACCGTCCCTCCGCCTGCTTGACTCTGGGAAATCTACGAGTGTCGTCAGCTTGTGAAAAACATTTTCCATCTACCACGGCACATGGGCCGTTGAGCACCAAAATGAAGTCACTTGACAACTCTAACTGATGTTGATTGCACCCGACGCCGCCGTGGCATTAATTATTTAGAATATGTCGGCGATGTAGGAAAAAAAAAAAAAAAACAAACACACAACTCGCAAGTCTGCAATTAGTTTTTGGCGTGATTGTTGCCAGCCTGACACAATTATAGTCCGATTGTTCAGATTTGATAGTGTTTTGTGGTTAAATTGAAAATTGGGTTAATGGTTGTATGGATTTTAAAGGAATAATTAGGAGCATCAGGAGGTTAGGAAAAGGATTTAAGAGTTCTAAAAAAAAAACAGATAATTTATGAAATATATTTATGTGAATATAAAAATAGTTTAAAATTTTTATTTATAAGCAGTTTTTATGTTTGTATTAAATTTATTTATTTTAAAAGTTGGCCAGGAAAAGCTGGTATGTGTTCTAAGCTAATTTTAGCAGTAATTTTCGCTTGAAATATTCATTTTCAAGACAGAACTTTTAACTTTATTGCCTAAACTTTAACTAAAATCGTTTAAAAATATAAAATAAATCTAAATACTCTCTAAATACTTTCTAAACACTTTCTTCACAGTCTCTAAACATTCTCTTAAAACTCTTTAAACATTAAATTTCCATAACAAAATATTCAATTTTCCAGGCAAAATATAAATAAATCCACACAACACTTTTAAAATCTTCTCCCTGACTTTTAGTTATTCTCAATAAACGTTTAAAAATTTGTGCAACTTTAAAATAACTTCAATAGTAAACCGAATAGCTTGAAGCAACCAAAACACTCTATCAATTACACACCCCCTTGGCCTTCTTCCTGCTCCGTTGTCCTGCTAACCACTCAAAGGCTTCGACAACTAACCCAAAACTGTCAACATTTTATCAACTCAATGTCTTCGCCGGCTCCCTATGCTTTCTCCCCCTTATAAAGTATAAAATTCAATGAAAAACTTTTCCACACACACCCAAAACCATTTTCCTCATATCTCCCCTCCCAGAAAATGTATAAAGTGTCTGCAATGTGGTTTTCTTTCTTCAACTTCTTTTTTTTTTTTGCTTTCTAAGCTAGCTTTACATGCTTTTAGTTTAGTTAAGCTTTTTGACCAACAAAACTCAAATGAGCTATACGAAAATTGGTAGGGAAAAGAGCTGGAAAATCCCAGCAAGAAAGCAGGGCAAATTTTTGGTTATGGGACCTAGTGCTTGCTGCTTGCTTTGGGGCATTTGTGGTTAACCCTTTGCTAATGAGCCAATTTAAATTTATGGCTTGCCAACCCATCGTGTGTCCCTTACCAACCCAGAAAATTAAGCTTTAAATATTGCTTGAATTTTATGTTTATGCCTTTGGCTCCTTTGGATTATTCATCAAGGATGGAGATTTTAAGGCGAAAGAAAAGAAATGCAGATGAATGCAAGGCGGCAAGTGGCCCGGAAAATGAGCAGTTGAAGCGCAGCTGGGGAAAACTACTGTCTGCTTATGAAAGGTGAGACGTGAAAAGCGCTTTGAGCGAATTGTCCGGCAAATCTTATGACAGGACAACAAACAAACCAAACAACAAGTCATTGACAGACCTGAAAATGGTGCCAAGCTAAGGGCCAAGGCAACTTTATCAGCACATAAATCCGGAAGGGGGAGAAAAAAAAAATGTATAAACTTGGCCAAGAAAAGAAAAGAAGAGCGAAACCAGGAAACTGACTTGGCTTGACTTCTCCTACGTCTGGCTGCTTAATTATGAAGCTTGTTAACTATTAATGAAAAAGTTGTTGTAAACCTTCCCCCCAGACGTAACCAACTAAAAGTTGACAAACTACGACTAAAGGTCGAAAGTTATTCTGTGGGTGGGGTTGGAGGGTAAAGAAAAAGGTTGAAAAATACAGAAAATGTGGGTAAAATGGCCGCAAGTGTCAGGCTCTAAAAGTGGCAACTAATGGTGGGAACTTCTTTAGGTTATTTACCAGGTTAGCAGAGAAATCTCTAGAAATAAATCCCTAAAAACCCATAATTTAAAATTCATATTTAATCATACAAATTTGTTTAATTTTATATAATTATTCAGTAAACAAAATTAGAGCTTTCCAATTTTTATTAGCTATATTTTTGTTTCCTGCTATTTGACCATTAAATTTGGCCTCTTTAATGGCAAAGAGAACCACAAAAATAAGCACTTAAAATATGGCCAAAATTAGCATAGAAATTTATGGCCAAATGTGGGTAATAAATGGTAATAAATAAATGCATTTATTGAGTTTATATGCATTGTTAGGATTTATGCATTCAAGGAATTTAAGTTGTAATCAGAAATATAAATATGGCAATGGAAATGCAACGACTATGGAAAGGTTTTGAAGAAGAAAAATTAGGCATATTTTTTAAGCACTAAAAATGCATGTCGAAAAATATTTCAAAAATAAAGCAAAGTCGCATTTAGAAGTCACATCAAAACCTTAAAATTGTTTTAATTTAATTTTAATTGAATCCTAAGTTTAATCTTAAAATAATCAAATTTTATTCAAGCTAATAAATTGATCAATTCTTTTCTTTCCAAGTGGAATCCCCTTTCTTCAATTTCCCTATAAAACCTACATAACAATTTCAAGCAAATTGTGTAATCACCAAAAATTAGCATTTACCATTTTCATTTGGCTTTCCTATTGAGGTCATTGCCTCTTTAGCTTGTGCACACTTATGAGCTAATCAAGCGATTGTCCAAATGTCTGCAACGAATTGGCCCGAATAAATAAATAACCCAGCCAAGTTAATGTGATTAATTGCGTCATGCTGAGAGAGAGAGCGAGCGAGCAATGTCGTCAAATGATTTCACACCCGTCAGGGGGTTGGGTTTTCCTCGTTGGCTCGTTCTTAGGGGGGGTTCTCCATTGCCCACATTTCCATTTTTCCCCATCGCTCTCTGTCACCGCCCCCCCAGGAGTGTGATAAGTGCGCTTTTGGGTTTTGTATTACACGAAGACTACGCGAGGAGAGAAATTTACGACGTAGTTTTTCTAATTTTTCTATTTAATTAGCACACACACAGAGCGAAAGAGAGAGCCAGGCCAAGGCAAGGTGGGGCTAGCTGCCAATAGCAATCCCAAGGGGGGTTGGCCTGGGGGTTGATATTTCCTGCGGGCGTCAAGACAAATGATTCAACTATCTCACAAACTGTTGCCATCTGCTTAATGATGTCAGCATGTTAATTAAAGGCAAATTATTTTCCTAAACTCCACTGGCAGCCAATATTCAAACTCGTTTTTTTGTGCATAAAAGTTTTCCACTTCTGGAAAAGTCTCATGTTTGGGGGGATTTGTGTTAAAAAGTTAAGAAGTGTTAATGGCAGGGAAATGGAGCTAAAGCTGAAGGGTTGGGAATCAAGCTGTTTGATTGATGAAAAGCTTAACTTTTTACCCTTAGAAATCAACAGGTAATCACGAGTTTTAAGTACACAACTTGAATTTATTAAATAAAATACCAAAACATATGGGAAAAAGGATTTATTAACCCAAAATTTTCAAGCAAATAATCCCCAAAAGAGCTGAATAAGCTCAAACACTAATGATTGATGGAAAGCTTAGCTTTCTAAGCCTTAGAAATCAACAGGTAATCACGGGTTTTAAGTTCACAACTTTTAGTCTTTAAATAAACTACCAAAACATATGGGAAAAGGATTTATTATCCCAGAATTACTCACAACTAATCCTTGAAAGAGCATTGAATTGCAAGGACACTCGGTTGATAAGCACAAACGCTGTGAAGCATGCATCAGGACGTCGCTTAATTAATGTCTCGGCTACTGAATTCGCGACGCCCCCCATCTCAACCCTCCACTCCCCCCATCAAGCTAGTTTCCACTTCACTCCCATCCACGCCCCGTATAGCTACGGCCCGATGTCAACTATTTGCCACTTACTAATTAGCATTTGCGTGTCCACACAAACTTCAAGGGTATAGAGACAACGACAAGGCAGTGAGAGGAGTATCTGAGGCGGTGGGGCGGTGGGGAAACAGACCGCTAATTGGGCTTTATTGGCGGTAAATGTCAAGTGACGGCATTGGATGACACTCTCCAACGGATCTCACACTCCTTCACCAGCTGCTGCTGCTGCTGCTGATGATGGTGATGCTTCGACTTCTCATCCTTTGCCTTGGCTGCTCTTCCGTCCTGCCAAAAACAACAACCACTTGATTATGGCTTTTCGCTTGATAACAGCAGGCGAAATCGACAAGTGCCTGAGGAGGAGCCACATTTATCGTTGTCACTGGCAACTAACTTCCCAAACTTACGTGAAATGTTAGTCTTAGAAAGCAGAGTTTAAAGTTTATAAAATAATTTATTAAATGAAAGTTAGGGAAATAAACAAGCTTGCAGCATTTTTTAGGCATGCAAATAAATGATGGAAGTACCTAAAATAAATAAAAATAATATATTATAATATAAATAATTTCGAATAAAATGGACGAAACTGACATAGACATCACCAGAGGTTTTAAAAACACTAAAAATGTGTCAAAAATATACACAAAAAACCCTCAACCATTTAATTTATATTTTTAGACACATTTATAAAGAGTTTTTAAAGTCTCTAGTAATTTTTTAGGACCTTTTAGACCAAGAGTTAGTATAAACCAAAAACCTTTTACATTTTTTAGCTAAACTTACATTAAAAATCTAAAAATGTGTCATAAATATACACAGATTATTTTATATCTAAAAAAAAACCGCCTCAACCATTTAATAGCTATTTTTAAACACATTTTTAAAGTGTTTTTAAAGCCCTTACTACTTTTTAAAGACATTTTAGACTAAACAATTTTTTTAGCTAAACTTGCATTAAAATTCCTTTCTAATAATCCAAACCTTACCCAAAAAAAACCATTTAAATCCAACAAAACAACGAAATTTATCCTTTAATTTAAATGAAAACCATGACAATTGAAGGCAGAACGCGGGGAACAATTGGAAATTAATTTACTAAGTGCCATACACACATGCATAATGAGCAGTATGCTTTTTGTGCCAATTAACGCTTAATTAATTGCTGAATTAATATATGCCAGGGACAATAATGAGAGATAGTAGCAGCGGCGAGGCAAGAAGCAGATGTTGCATTTCGCTGCAACACACTTCCATTGATTTAAATGCATTTTTATGCAAATTGCATGCTCACACTTAACACAATCATAAATTATGCACGATGAATTTGAATGTGAAATGCATTTGGCATATTTGTAGTGGAATGAAAATTGCAATTGCTTAAAACCATTCTCATTCACATTAGAATACCAATAAAAATGGGTAATAATAATAATAAAATTTATCAATATATAAAAACTATATTATTCAATAGAAATGCATAAATCAAATACTCGATATAAAATATATATTATGGGAATTTGCATAAAATTCACCATTAATATTTGCATTCGCATAAACACTTTAGATTTAATTTCATAGATTTTATTTTTTCGCAAAAATTAATTAAAGTTAAAACCTTTTCCGCTTTCTTTCAACTTTCACACTGTACCCCCAAAGTCAAAAGGGAAAAGCAACCGTAAAGCCCAATGCTTTTTTGGAAATCAATTAAACATACTTTCAGATCAAAGCTGAATTAGGCAGAGGGAAAAGAAAAGCCAGCGAAAACAATTATCCGATTAAAGCCCCGTTGAAGACAACAAAAGCCTCAGCAACTGACTGATTAACACACAAAAGGCAGTCAATGAAGCATGTCTGCCACAGACAGCAGCCCAAAGTGTTGGCCAAAAATAAAACCAAGAAAAAAAATAAGTATTTGTAACAAAAGAAAAACTTTTCCTCAAGTGTTGAAGCCTTTTAGGCTTTGGGAAACGTAATTAGTTTGGGTTTTTTTATGGGAAATATAAGTAGGAATTGTGCCAAAAATGGAGTAATTAGTTGTATAATATCCATAACTTGAGTTGTTTCAATAAAAATATAAGTGAAATAAATAGTTTAACAATTTTAAGCTACTTAAATCTATTTTCTCTATATTTTCTTATGTTTCTGTCATTTTTTCTATATTTTTTATATATTTCTCTCTATTTTTTATATATTTTTCTCTATTTTCAGTATATTTTTCTCTATTATTTATATATTTCTCTCCATTTTTCATATATTTCTTTTTATTTTTTATATATTTCTCTCTATTTTTAATATATTTCTCTATACTTTGTATATATTTCTCTATATTTTTTTCATATTCCCTATATTTTTGTATTTATTTTTTTAATTTTCTTATTATACATTTTCTCAAATTGCTCTTTTTTTCTATATATTTTCTCTAATTTTCTTCCCTTTTTCCCATATATTTTCCTAATTTTCTCTCTGTTTTTCTATATATTTCTCCAACTTTTCCTATATTTTAACTTGTATTTTCTCTCTTTAATTGCTTTAAGTCTCGCCATAATTTTTCTTTCTATTCTTATGGTTAGTTTTCCCAAAAATATGTTATTGGTCCACATTGAAATTTATATTGATGGTTTCTTGGCAACAGTTTGCATTAATTTCCAACGATTTGCCAAGCAGTTTTACCACCCATTTTCCTGCTTTCAAGACTTTGGTTTGTGGTGAATTTTCCACATACTCCACCCTCTCACTCTCTTCCTGAAGCATATAAATAATGATTTCTTTGCCATTTGAATGGCAATCCATCCATTTGTCTTCCACATGCTGACACGCCATATGTGCGTAATTCTAGTTTCTTTATGGTTTTAAGTTGCAGTTTTTTGTAATAAAAACTTTTGCTTAAATAAGCAGAAATTGTTTAATAAATCAAGAAATCTTACTAAATCACTAAATTTAAATCTTTATATTTCAATGATTATTTAAAAATAATTTGAAAGAGATTTAGTAAGAAATTTCACTGAAATTTCATATCTTTTCCTGACACATCATCACATTTTCCTTTATTTCCTATCAATCTTCTGTGACCTTTTTTTGTTAACAATCTTTCTGCCTTCACAACGAACAGAGGCAGCAGCAAGTCGTTCGTCTTCATATTTATTGCATATAACCATTGTCAAAAATCGGTTGCATTGTATGCCGGAGCCATAATGCCGCCCTCTTAATATTCAGAAAAAATAAAACCAAAAAAAATAAGCCCCAAAAAAAGAAAACCCCAAAAAAGAAACCCCCCTTCTTCCTTTTGTTACTTGGCATGCAATTCGTCAAGAATCCGTTTCTTTGCTTCTCCTTTTTTTTTCGGTGTTAATATCAACGCCAATTTAATAAGAAATATGCACGAAAGGCACTGTGTGAGGGAAAAATCTGAGGAAAATCAGGGGGAAAACTGCACGAGTGCCTGGCTTGCATTATCCATTATCGGGCAACATATTGCCGTTGCTTCTCATGAAACCAATAAATGCATATCTGTGTGCATTCTTTGTCCTTCCTTTTCGGTTTATTTATGAACGAGTCGAGTGTTGAGAGAGGCTTTATCTTTGTCTGTAGGAATATGAGTGCTTAATAATTATTATTATTACTATTATTGGACATATATTTTATGGAATTTAAATGTTGTATTCTGGGTATATAAAGTTAATTTGGGGTGGTTTTTATAATTAAAAGTCACAGCAATAAAGAGTTATTACATTTTTTGCATCTAAAGTATAAATTCCCTGTTTTATGTTGATAACTTAAGGGAAATTCTAAGGAAATAGTACATTTTTAGTTTTAAAAATATTTATTTTCAAGTTTTAAAAGGAAATTTCAAGGAAATAATATTATTAGAACTCTAAAAAAAAAGTTTTCATGTTTTGAATTGAAAATAAATAAAACAAGACATTTTACTTATTATATTTTCAGCTTTATAAACAAAAAATTAATAATAAAACGTTTTTAATTATTATTTAAATATTTTAAACACGAATTTAGACGTTAAATTCTTTTTTTAACACAAAATAAATAATAAAACTTTTTTAATTATATTTTAAATATTTTAAAATCAAATTTACATCTCAAATTCCCTTTACAACTTCCCTCTAAGGTGTACCTTTATATAACGAAAATTAACCCCTTACTAAACCCTTCAAATTCCCTATAATAATTACACTAAACACAAAACTCTAACTATATTTAATGCGTTAAAAAAAAAACTTTTTGTGCTAAAAACTTTTCCGCAAAATAATACAGGAAGCGCATTAAACTTTCACCTTTCGCCGCAGGCCACCAGCAGCTTCTACAAATTTTTCCTCAGCCATAATGACATTCCGCGCTACGATCAGCAGCGATGCAACCCAGCTATAGTTTATGCATATAGTTCTTGTTGTTGCTGCTGCTGTTTAACAACATTTTCTGGCAGTGGCTTTTCCACTTTGATGCAATTTTGTGCAGCATACTTTCCAGCCAGCTCTCTCCCTCTCACTTAAAACACAAACAAAGAGCTACGATAAAGTTTGCCTCCTCTTTTGCAACGAAGACAAAAAAGCAACACAAAAATGCCTGCAGGATGTGGATGCGAGGGTAAGTGTGCTCCTGTGTGTGTGTGTGTGGAGCGAACGATAAAAAGCGGAAGTGCAGATTGGCGACTAAAGTGTGGAAATGTCAATTTGCTTTGCGGCCAAACAGTCGAAGGCCACAAGGGAAATCGTCAGGGAAGGAGCACAGGGGGATATATCCCTTCCTATATATACTGCAACAACGCATATTGATTTTCAATTTGGCAAGCAAAAGGGAAAAAGGCTGCGTGTGCTGGCTGTTGTTCTTGGTGAGATATAAAGGCCAAGTTGATAGAAAGGAATAATGCAGACTAAAAATACAGTGAAATATTAGTTAAAAAATATGTTAAATTTAAATTAGTAAAGTTTTTTATAAATAAATAAAATTCTATAGAGATTTTTAAGCAATTTTTCACCTCAAAAAACTTATATTTTATAACTTAAAAAATTCTACAAATATTTAAAATTTTAAAGTTGCTTTTCCAACACTTTTACCCCTTTTCCAGGACCCACTGTAAACCACAGAAATGCAACACTGAAAGCGAGCCTAACCAATGGTTTTGGTTTGAAAGCCACTGGTTCAACACAGAGCACACAGAGCTTAAAAGCAATTTTGTGGCTAATAAATCCGATTTCCGTTTTGTTTCGAAATAAATTGCATGCAACGGAATGGGGCAGAAAGGATATATGGCAGAGAGTAAAGCTCTGAGGGCCTGAAGAGTGCGCCTGGCTGCCGGAAATGGCTACCAGGGGACACAGCAGCAGCAGCATCAACAGCAGCAATAGCAGCATCCGGCGGATGTGCAAAATTAGGCAGCTTCTGTTGCGCCAACACACACAACACACATTGTGGTGGTTGTGGTGGTGCAATCCCACAACACATGACCCAAATTCTTGGCTGCTGCTGCAACCACAATGAAAATGTCACTCTGGGGACAAGGAACAAACCCACAGACAGAAACAGCAAATTCTTCTTTTGTGAAAGACAAAACTCAAAACTCACCTGAACATCAAAATTTTGCTGCTGCAAGAGATTTCCGGGAGATTCCATATGATTGGGTCCAGCTGCCTGGTGATTCAACATTGGAGACTGAAATAAATTATTAATTAAATTTAGATTTCAATTAATTAATTGGAAAATGAATTCTAAATCCTTACCTGAGCTGCCATTGGCATACCACCGCCCACGCCATTCATCATTGGCGGCTGCAACTGACTCATCTGTGCGGCCATTTGTTGGTGTGCCGCATATGCACCTCCTGCACCACCACCGCCGCCACCACCACCTCCGCCGCCGCCGCCAACGCCGTTGCCAGAGCCGACAACGCCCCCCAGGCCGCCGCCCATGCCCTGACCATGGTCCATCAGCATGTGGTTGAAGGGCGGCGGCATGGGGAATAGCAAGTTGGGGGGACGGGGCAGGGTCTCCTCGGCGGGTGAGGGTTGCCGAGAGCCCGGGGTGCGACTGGAAAAAAATTAATAAATTAAATCATTAGAAATTGTTTACCTATTTTATATATTTTTTAGTACATTTTTATACATAAATTCTTGTTTAGAATTTTTAAGAAATAGTTTAATTTGTCAGTAAACAAATTTAATTTAATTTTACAATTTTAATTACATTTTTAACGAGTTTTCTAATATTTTTAAAGGAAATTTAACTAAATTTCACAGTTTCATAATCATTGAAGTCTTAACAGGTCCTTGAGTACAGTTTGAGATTAACTAGGCATCCTAACAGCCTGTAAAATAACATAACAGCTTACAGCACAGTTTAGAAACCACTGCAAACAGCATTTAGCCAAGACCAAAACCACTAGCTTAACCCAGACACTCTACCATATAAGCGAACTAAAAGTGTCATTTAGTACTCTAAGACAAACACAGCACAATAACCCTAAAACTGTATGCCAAAAATAAAAATTATAAAAATAAATTTAAATCACAAAAAATAACTTATTTACCTAACAAATTATTTTGGCAATAAATCACAGTTACTAGGAGATTTATGGCCACCCAATTAGTCAACAAATTTGTAGAGAAAAGCAAGACAAATACAGTTTATAAGCGGCTGAAAACCAGGGGCAAACAAAAGACTGAAGCAACAAACTTGTTTGTTTGATTTTTTTTTTGTTTTTCTTCCAAACGCAATTATGACGTCAGCACAGCAGCTGAACAAAGTTCATAAAATAAACAAAAAAAATTTAACCGAGCGGCGCTTAAAATGCAAATAAAATCAAACTGGAAATGTTTGTGCCCGCAGTTAGTCACGCTGCGTATACAAATTAATTAATGCATTTATCTTCGAGCACAACAGCAGCTAAGCATCTGCCATTCATTAATTTACTATTATAAACTATTAACCCATTGCAGCCCAGCAGCAATGACTTTGCAACTGTTGGGTTGCTTCTTTTGTCTTTACTTTACTTTGTTGCTGCTTTATTTTCTTCTTTCTATCAGCAATTTTTTGCTGCACGGACTGACTGGGGGGAGGTGTGTCTTGTGTGTGTGTTTGTGTGTCTAATTGCCAGCTATAATTTCATTGTCAGGTCATTCACATCGCGTTAATAACAATATAAAGCGCAGCTGCAGTAGCAGAACAGAAAAGATGATTAATAAGGTGACGCAGTCACTGTCAAACTTTGAGGTAGGCAAATTTGAAAAATAATAATTTTAAAATTAATTGTAGCAAATTGTTTCAGTAAATTAAATATTTCGGTAAGTAAAAACGTTGCAAAATGTTTTATTTTTAATAAATTAAATATTTTTGTGAGTAAAAATATGACACAATTTTATTTTAGGTAAAACAACACCTATAAAGCATTTTAAAGCCATTTTATAGACATTAATCTTGTATTTTATAGTTACTAAATAATAATTTCCAACAATCCAAACATTTAAACAATTTGTTAACCTTTTACTTATAAAAAGAATATGAAAATTGTGTGATAAATTGATAAATTGATAAATATATCATAAAAACTTTCATTAATATTATTTAAAATATTTAATTAGTTACCAAAATAAAAAATATATTCTCTGTATACTTTGATTAATATCATTTTTAAAATGTATTCTCTATTAAAAAATTTTTTTCCTGATTTCCAAACATAATTAATTAATATTTTGTCAAATTAAATTCTAGCCATATTTATTTTACAATCATTTATCTCTCTTAAGTGAAGGAAAGAAGCTTAATTTATAGTTATTTTTGGCAAAATCGCATAAAACAAAGGAAATTCAATGACTGACTACCTGTATTAGTCATACACTAGACAAGCTTAGCTGCTTTTTCAGAGTTCTGTCTGTGTTTAGCAACCCAAACTGGCGGCAAGTGAATAATAATCTTAATCGTGAGCTCAGCGAGGCATAACTGGGAAAACAAGTACAAACAGTTTCATCGTTTTTTTTTTAAGAGAAATAATAGTAAATGGTAACAAATACCAAAAAAAAAAAAATAAATGCCACTGATTTAAGTTAATAAAAAACTATTATAAAATTTCCTTTAATTAAACAAACTTTGTAAGCATTTCCCCAGAGCAAAGAATTTAAAAAGATAAAGTTACTGTCACGTAATTTAAGGTGAAACGTGATGAAGGAGTTGATGTTTTTAATTTTATTTATTTATTTTCTTTGGCAAATGTTTAAATTAAAGAGAATATCTTTTATCAAACAAATAAATTCTATACTTTTTCATATAATTCTTAGATTCTCTTCAAAATTTACCCATTTTCACTCTCACTTTTCCCTGCCATTTCCTCTTCATCTATTTTATTTTTGTCTAAGGTCAGGTTTTCATTGGCAACTTTCCATTCTGAGAGTCATGTCGCGTCTGACCTAGGCCAAAAGCCATAATAAAAAAAGATTATATAATCCCATTGGCCTCATGCGGCGGCTACTCCTCCTCGTTTTTTCGTTGCCCCCAAAAAAATTTTCACTTTCCGTGTGAAAGAAAGAAAAGAAAGTGCGGCGGGTTAAGAAACGAAGAAATGAGGCAGCCAAAAAGGTCAGCGTGGGGGGCTTATATGTGGGTTAAGGGGCGTGGCTTTGGTGTTAATGGGTTACTTGGCGTCTGTCTGGGTCACCTGCCGGGCGGACAGGTGGCGAAGTCCGCCAGTATGTGACTCAGTCACTCGACTGCCCACTTTTGCCTGCCTCGAATTATTTTTAGCAGCTCGCTTTTCGCTTTTCAATGTTTTCGCAACTTCAATTTCAAACAAAACGTGCAAAAAAAACGAAATAAAAATAAAGCAACAAAAAATAAAGCAAAAATAAAAAATAAAACAAAAAAAAAAGTTAAAATAAAAAATAAAACAACAAAAAAATAAAACAACAAAAAAATAAAGCAAAAATAAAAAATAAAACAACAAAAAAATACAGCCAAATAAAAATAAAAGCGAACTGAAGCCCACGTTGTAATGCAATAATCGCACGAAAACTAATCGAAAACATTTACAAAATAAATAAATGAAAACAAAACGTTTTCGCTTGCGGGTTTTTTCTCTTTTCATTGTTGCTTTGATTATCTTTCAGGATTTTTACACTTTTCAAGCTTTAATTGGTAATTAAATCAAGTGATCTTAATTTCATTTGATCCGCTAGGGTTTTTTAACGTTTAAACATATTTAACAATGATTTTAGTAATTTAAATCAGGAATTTTAACAAAATTAATAAATAATTAATGAAAATTTTATATAAATCATCTAAAAGCAAAATTTAACAAATATTTCAAAAATACTATTAAGAATATTTTATTAAGTTCCCCAAAAACTTATTAAAGGAACAAATAATATTTTTTTCCTATTAAATAAAGTGTTTTGTCATAGAAATATAAAGTTTTTAAATATAAAATTAAAAAAGTGAACATAAATTTATAAATTTCTTCATATTTTTAGTCTTAAATTCACTTTATAATTATTAATTAGTTTTCCCTAAGCAGCTAATCGTTTTTCTAATAACCAAACTAGCGAAACTAATTAATAATTAAATTGAAACCGGAACACGATTTCGATTTCGATTTCTGATAGCTTCAATTTTGTTGCAGGTGATTTTTTACTAGCTGCCTCTTCTCTAGCTTTTCTTGTTGTTGTTGCTGCTGCTGCTGCTGCCACTTACATCATAACAGTTATTACGTTTGGCATTGAAACATGTTTGGGCCAACCGGCAATGAAATTGCAAAACAGCGTCAGCAGCGCAGCAACAACAATAAACCAACAAAGCCAAAGAGACAGCCGGCAGCCACAAACAAGCCAGAGAATGAGAGAAATATTCAGAGAGAAATATAGAGAAACCGCAGACTGGTTTCATTTCTCTGTAGGCCTAAAGCTGGTTACTTCAGTCTGATATATATAGTTTTTTTTTTTTTCTTATTGTTTAGCGCGACAAAAGGAAGTCGCTCCCAAATTGTGTAACTAGAAATCGATAATGCTTTTTGATTTAAACAAAAGACATGTTAATTGAGTTTAAAAAAAACATGTAAATGATATTTTTTAAATACTTTCTATGTGCGTAAATGAATTTTTGAATATATTCTAAAATTTATAGGTTTTAGTTTTTTTAAGTATATAAATTCTTGAATGATTTTAATTGGTAATAGAAATTTTCTTTGGTTATTTTTATTGTATATAATTCATTCTGTATAAATATTTAAATTTATTTCATAAATTTCTTTAAATATATGTGATTTTTTAAGGTATAATCAAGAAGAAACTAATGATAAAGCGATAGTTATTTTAACATTTCTTGATATTAAGTCTACATTGTTTAAACTAAATACCAAATTTGTGTTTAAAAATTTTTTACATTATTTTTTTCACAAAATAAGAACCTTAACATACAAAAAATAATATTAATGTATAATTTGCAAAGTGTACAACTAATTAACCACCTACCAACAGAGGATAATTAGGCACTGAAACTATATTGTCACTCTGGCTAATATTCTCATTTATTTTCCAGCTAAATGAAACCCATTATTTCCTAGTTAATTACCCTAAATTAATTACCCCAAAAACCATATATCTCCCAACTAGTTTTAAGCGAATAAAAAATGTCATTAAATCAAACATACATTACATTTACACATACATCTTGTCGCATAACTAAACAAATTCCAATTTAACTCACTCAAAAAAAAAAAAACTGTCGTACGTATTTTCGTTGCGTCAAAGAAAAAAAACAAAAAACGCAGGTGGGCCACACAGAAAAAAGAGCTTTCCCCATCGCCATAAATAACAATTAAAACATAATAATAAAAAATGTAAATGGAAATACGAAAACTGTGGGCAGACACAACAATCACTTGGCGGCTTTATGCCATAAACATGAAGATATGACGATTGCAATTGAAATATAAGAAATATGGGTTAAAACAGAGTGAATAGAAAAGCGAAAATAATTGTTTGTGGGTCAACATTTAACCAAAAAATACACATATATTCAAGGTTTGCATATAAATAAATTATGTCTAGACTACACAATTGGCTTAACTTTCAAAAAAAAGGTATTTATAATTAATAAGCTAACCAATTATTTGCTTAAAATTGTGTAAATTAAGTGAATTAATAATGATTTCCTTAAAATGTAACAATTCCTTATTGAATAACCTTCAGAAATATAAAAAAATAATGACTAGACATCTCCCCATCATCGTTTTTTCTAAGCCATTTGCCAGTCACGATCACAGCAAAAAAACTGGAAAAACTCCTCAATCTTTCTTTCCTTTCCTAACAACACTCAACAACAACGAGTGAAAGTTTATGCAAAAAGAAAGAACCAACCTTGAACTGGAAAAATTTCAGTTTCAGTAATCATAACATGAAAACATTCTGCGGTCAAACCAAAGAAGAAGCGGACAGACAGACAGCGGAGTGAGGAAACCAGTTTTCAAACCAAAACCAGAGTCTAGGAGTGAGTTCGTTGTCTAAGTCTGGGCACTAGTTGGAGTCTGTGTGGTGTGTGTTGTGGATGGGATTGAAAGTTGTCGTCTGTCTGTACTCACTTGAAGCCCTTGTCATCGTCAATGCCATTGACAACACCATTTGTGTTTGTGACCTGATCGTCCTTCTTCAATCCGTTTGTGTCGAACGGAGAGTTGGCCTTTTCCTTGTCATCATGTGACTGCAAAAAATATTTATAAATTAATTAAATGATCTCTATGTAGTTTGAAGGGAGTTTATTTGGCACTTTACCTTATCGTTATCATCAAATTTAAGATTACGCAGACGCGGCTCCAAGCCAGAAAGAGGGCTCTCCTTGTTGGTGGGCGAACCACCCAAAACATATTCCACCATTTTAGCACATTGGGAATCGCGGGGACTGCAAAGATGTTATTATTAGTATTTAAATAAACATTTATTGAGTAAATTAATATTAAAGCAATCAATTATTCTTTCTATATATTATTCAGATCAATTTCTTGGTAAAAAGCAACTCAAACTTAACCCCATATTTTCCATAATTTCCTTTATTATGAGCTTTAAATATCATCAATTTGATACATTTTTACTCTATTTTACTTACTTTTATTTCATTTTTTATAAATAACTAAATTTTTATTACATTTCTGAGTAAAATAAATGACAAAATCTTCTTTTTCTCACCGAATTATGTCATTATTCTCACAAAAGGTAATAATTTATTATATTTATAACCCATAATTGTACAAAAAAGCCATCCATCAATTAGCTAAACAGGCATAAAGTCATTAATGTTTGCTAATATAAATTAAAGTGCCAACTAAAAGCAATATGCTTTACATTTTACAGTCAATTTAAATTGTTAATGAAACAGTCTTAACAGTTTAAATTATTTAAATAAGAAGCTATTATTTCAAAATAAGCATTGAATTTCTTTATTATGTATTATTATATTCTCTCCAATAAAATTAAAGCAATATCTAAATTACTTTCACTAACTCTACACCTTTTTCTATTATAAACTAACTGCTCATCATTATAATTGCCTTGGAAACACGCTTTACTATTGCTTCTTTCCCTCTTCATTCACAAATATGAATGTTTGTATACATATATTCTAATGAAATCGAAATTAATTTTCTTATCTATATTTCACGCTCTATTGATTGCATTTGCTAATAATTATTGTGTCAGAATTCTCACCTTAGAATGCCCGCATTTCCGCTATTTGATGTATCGGAGGCACCACCATGGGCGGCATAGGCTCGCGATGGAGGCGGGGCCAGGATATTCTCGCCCTGGGTGGACCAGGTGTGATCCTTCCATACTGAGGAGGGATCCCCAATGCCGGGTATTTGCAGGGGATTAAGGGGACCACCGGAAGTGCCAGAGGTAACGCCCTTGCCATCGGATTTCTCCCACAGCTTCTTGGCAGTGGATGTGGTGATCTGAAAAAGGAGGATAAAATAAATTGAGAAATTATAATTTTGCTTGTAATGTTCACAGAGTTATCATAAATTGTCTTTCTAATCCCCTTGGACAGCATTTTTTGTTATTTTCTAACCCTTTTAGCTTCTTGGCAAGAAAGCGTTTATCATTTGCATTGTTTTCAGAACATTTAACTTAGATTTTGAGACATTATTTCAAGAAGAAGTTTAATTTTAAAAGATATTTTAAAGAACTGTTAAAGAATCAGTTGAATAAATTGTTTAAAGGAACCATTTTTCAAAGGATTTGTAATAGAAAACAATAAGATTAAATTGGCTCAAAGGAGAGCTGCCTTAAACCCTTAAATTTAAACACACAAAGCTTGGCTTTACCCAGAAAAATTCAAATAAAAAGATTTAATCTGCAAATTCATTTAAAAAAAACACATTATCCGCTTTAAATGCAATTCTCGAATGAATTCCCATTGGCAATTGATGGCAGAGCAGAAGCAAATATCAAGGAAATCACATCATCTCATCATCATCATCATCTCATTGACAACAATACCAACGACATTAAATGTCAACGGAGCGTTGCAAACAAATTGTTAATTAACTTTTCCCGCCTGTCGCTCTCTTTCACGCACATTTCTTCCATTTCGTTGGCTCTTTTTTCTTGTTTTTTTTTTGTTCTGGTTTTAAACCATTCCCAAAGGCAATTCCTTGCGTCATAATGCGACACAATAATCCCCACCAACTTCCCCTTTGGTCACCCACACATCTGGCAACTTCCCGACATCCTGACATACACAGTTTAAATATTTAAGCGCTTATCAACTGGGATTGCCCAGCGGAGGGAGGGTGGTAGGTGGTGCTGTGGACTGGGAAAATGAAAAGCCTTGGCTTGGCTGCGACTTCTGCATTAATAACAGCGCAAGTCACCAAGGCAAAAGGAAAACTTTGCTGAACGAAAAAAGGCCTGAATTTAGCACACATCCAAGTTTAAACATTAAATATTCAAAAAAGAAAAACGAAAGAAATTCAAAAGGTGTTATTAAATGAAAATTGTATTCAAAAAATGCAAAGAAAATTTAATGGGTTAGTCAGAGATATTTCAGGAATTATATTTTTTAATTATTTAAGGAAATAAATTCATTATATTCATTTGATTTATTATATTCATTATATTCAATATATTCATTATATTCATTTGATTCATTATATTCATTTGATTCAATATATTCATTTGATTCATTATATTTATTTGATTCATTATATTCCTTTGATTCATTATATTCATTATATTCATTTGATTCATTTGATTCATTATATTCATTTGATTCATTATATTCATTTGATTCATTATATTCATTTAATTCATTTTGTTAACTTTGTTTTATTAAAGGACAAAAGACTAATACCTTCTTCCTATGTGGGTACTGGATATAAGACTAATATTTTAAAGAGAATTATACACTATGCACCCTTAAAATATCCTCAGAATAAAAAAAGCTACTGAAAATCTTAGCTTTCCACTCAATCTCTGACCTATGACAACCGATGAACAATTTCCAATGAATGATTATCAAACTCTGACTAAATTTTAACAAACATTTAGCATAACAAAATGGACAAATTGTAAAAAATAACTAAAAATAACATAAAAAAGAGAGCGTAAAATAACGCTCAGAGACAAAGAAAAACTTGAAAGAGCAAAAGAAAAGAAGCTTGAGGCAGAAAAGTGCGAATTCGGATCTCCGGACAGACACAAAAAAGATACAAAAAGATTACCCAAGCCTCCAACAACACAGCAGTGATAAAAAGCAAGAAAAACAATACAAACAAATATATGAACAATTTATAAAGGCAACGAACTGCTGACGCAATTTATTATATTTAATATGGGTCACAGTCTCTCTCTCTTTGTAGGCAAAATGCAAGAAAATGAGCAATTTCATTCATTCGGCGAGTAAAAATAAATCAAATAAATTAATTAAACCGCATTTAATAAATAAGCTCAAGAAACAGAAGGCAAAAATGTGCCAAGAAAACCGCGGCGCCAAGCATAAAAAAAATAAAACCAAATTCACAAACCGGAAAAGTCAACAACAGCAGCCGATTTGTTAATGAACAAAGCGGATTAAGGAAAAATATTTGAATGGAGATTTATGGTGCAAGCCATTTATTCTATTTATTTATATAAATATTTCATGACAAATTAAGAAAATAGTAATTAAAAAATTGAATTAATTTAAAAAATCAAGAAACAAACAATTTTTTAAGAGAAAAACAAAATACTTTCACCAAAAATCTGTAGAAAAACAAATTCATCCATTTTTCCTTCACCCAATTTGTCAAAGAGAAGGAAAACACAAGAATGAAAAGCATTTCAGTTGAGAATAATGTACATAATTATATCAAGTCGAGAGGAAAACATGTTTACCACCCACCCGACCCTTCTGCCCCCGCAAATAGGAAATTCTACACAAAACAGAAAATCGTTCATTAACTTGTCCTTGACTGTGAAGATACAAAAACACAAAACGCAGATACACAAGCACACGCACACAGATACACACCACACGCACACACAGATACAAAGGCGACAGCTGAGCGAAAAAAGGGTGGGAAGGGCAAAGTGGGGTATAATGGAAAAACAGGGAGAGACAGACAACAGAAACCGGCCTCCTCTTTGTTACAAAAAAAAAAAATAAATAAAGAAAAAGAAAAAACATGCGTGAGAGACAAAGAGAGCGAGACGGAGAGAACCAAACGAAAATGCCTACAAAGGAGAATCATCGATTAGCAAGAAGAAGAAACGGCTAGAAAACAACACAAAGAAAAAGAGCAAAGAAAAACTTAGAATGGCAAATGGGAGAACGCATAAAAAGACAAAATACAGGGATTATTCGCATAAAAAAAAAGTATAAATAAAATATTAAAATTTTAAGATATATATTAAATAAATTCCTTGTCATAATTAAACATTTTCTTAATATAGCATACATTCTAGATGATTGTTCAATATCCAAAATCTTCACTTTACCTACGAACAAGTGACACCCCAAAAAAAGAGAGTAAGAAAAAAGTAAAGAAAAGAGAACGGCTAAGGGGGTGGGAGGTTTGCCTATAGGCTCGTGAAAAAAAAATAATAAAAACCAAGAGAAACAACAAAACATGGCATAAATAGCAAAAACCAGTCAGGAATGACAACAACAAAAATCCCAAAAAATCTAAATTACATTCTACATTTGGGATTTGATTTTGCGCCTCTTTCCGATTGTATTCACCAATTTATTGTTGTTCTTTAGGCGCCTTAGGTGGGTTATGTAAATAATGCTTGTTTTTGCTTTGATTAAGAGGAGACTTTAGCCAGTTTAGGAATTTTATGAAATGGAACCCACATTAAATGATTGCCTAGGTATTTATTTATATTTTATTGCACATTAAATTAACCAATTTTCCAGCAAAAAGTAAAGTAAACTTTAGATAAATGAAATACCTCTCCTCAAGAAGCAAACATTAAAGTTTTGTTTTAATTAATGAATCAAATTCCTTTGAAGTTAGTTTTTTTCTGAAATTGATTGGCTTCTCTAAACACAAACTTTTGTAATAATTATTCCCTTTGAGGTATTAAATATATTATATATAATCTATAAAGAGTTTGAAAATATTTAAGTTACTTCATTAAACTAATTGCTTCACAATGAACCAGTTCTTCATCGACAATAATGTCCAACAAAAAAGTGAATAATCTAATAATAACCAAATAGCTATTTCACACACAATCTAAAACCAGTTTTTTTCGTCATTTAAAAAATTATATCTTTAATTTTGTATTTCATTTTTAATAGTACAATTATCGTTGGCCTTGGGGGCAGGGTTTCATTCACAAAACCAAAAATCTTTTTAATTTATTTCAATCAAATTTGGACAAACGCATAAGTGACGCTGTGATAAACATAACATAATTCGTAGGATATCCAAAAATGTATATATAAACATTAGAAATAATGAAAAAAACAACAAAATTAAAACAAAAATCTAACAAATTATGCACTTGACACATTTATAAATCAAATGAGACAGACCAACAATGATATAATAGATTAATATTAAATCAAATAAATAAAATATTCCATCTAATATTAAATAAATTGTTCCATCTAATATTAAATAAAATATTCCATATAATAATAATTAAATAAAATATTTATATATATGAAAAATAATAAATAATCATGAAACAAACTTGAAACATATCAAAATAATCACAAACCCAGCCTTGGCGCTAAAATACCCTCTAAGCCAGTGTATAAAAACATTAACAACATTTAATTTTGAGCACGTCAAGTTGTTGACTTTGAATTTTTGAACCAAAAAATAAATAAAAGTGTGTGAGAAAATACAAAAAAAAATGAGTGCCTCGAAAAGATGTGCGAAAAGTCTTGAGTCCCCCAAACATCAAGATTAAATTGTTTAACGAAATCAAGGCAAAATTTGTTGAGAAGGTTGAGTGTGGAGGGAGTTGTTGGGAGGCGAGAGAACACTTTGTGTTCCTCTTTTTGGTTTAAAATGTATTTTTTTTTTTGCGCTTCCACCTTTCGCTGCTGCTGCTGTTGTTGTTGTTGTCGTCAAGTGCAAAGACCTTTCGCGTGTCATACGGAAAGCCAAACGAAAATAAACTAATAAAAATAAAGCTAAACACAGGCGGCAACCACATACACAGACACACGTAAGGAAAGGAGACAAGTGTACTAGGTATATATATATGTGTTTATATATCTAAAGAAATACTTATGTATATGTCAAATTGGGCGTGGCAACAAGGGGATTTAAGGGAATAATTGTATCAAGAAAATTGTACTTGAAGTGAGTTGAGCATAGAAATAAGTTTATGGTAATGGTATTCAGTTTATATAAAGTTGGAGAAGTTTTCCCCCAAAATTTTGACTATTTTTCAGAATATAAAAAAACCTAGTTAAATATTATTTCCTTAAAATTATTAAATATAAATTGAAACCTTATTTAAATCTTACCTAACTTTACCCATCCGTTTGTCTTTACATTTAAAAGTCAGCTTTTCCCTTGCACATGAATATATCATTTATATCATTGTAATTCTGGATATTATTCTCGGTATCCGTATCTGTATCTTTATCTGCTTTTGTATCTGTGTATCTCTGAGTGGAATGCTTTGCAGTTATTTTCGGCTCTTCGCGACTATCGATTTTGTTTCTCTTGCTTTTTGTTTGCAAAACGAAAACAAAACAAAAACAAAAACAACAACAAAAAATTGCAGCCTGGCTGAGAAATGCGTTTATTGCTGTTTTCAACAGTCGGCTGTGTGCATATTTATTTGGCTTTCGCACACACAAAAACCCAGAGAGGGGGGGGAAAGAAAAATATAAATAAAGAGTGCAAAATGCAACGCTTAATGGTTTTACTTGGCAAAAAGCAGCCGCCAGCAGCTAAGCTTCAATAAATTTTAGAAGATTAATTGCCATAAAGAGGATTATCCAGAAGCAAATAAACCTGTCCAAGGTGTTTAAAGTTTATAAACTTTAAGGGATTAAGGAAATAATGGCAGTAAATAAATATTATAAAAATATTGCAAAAAATATTACAGAAATATTTAAACAATATTAAGAAATATTTACAAAATATTAAGAAATATTTACAAAATATTAAGAAATATTTACAAAATATTAAAGAAACATATAAAAAATATAATAGAAATATTAAGAAAATATTAAAGAAATATTTTTAAAAATACTTAAGAAGTATTTCAAAAATATTTAGGATATATTTCAAAAATATTTAGGAAATATTTTTAAAATATAATTTTATATAAACTGAATTAAAGACATATTAATATTTATCCAAATGCTTTTCTAAATATTTTCCATACAATTTTCTATACAATTTTCCATACAATGTTCTATATAATTTCCTACATAATTTTCTAAATTTCATCTTCTTTTTCACAAGATTTAAAATAATCCCCTGAGTTTCCTCCTAATCACACACCTGCATCAACTGCAATTTTCTAGAAACTTTTGAAAAAGTCACCTGAAAAGCCAGCGTATTTTCCGCTCTGCGTGAGGTAAGGGAAAAGTTGCAAGTTGATCGCCGTCACGGGGAAAAGTTCTTAATGTTAAACTAAGTCACGTGACTTGCATTCACAGCACCAAGAATTGTTGCATTTTCCCCCCTCTCCCTCTCCCTTTTCCCTTATAATTTAGCTGCAACTTTGTTGTCATTGTTATTGTTATTGGATTCAGCCGCCACGCCCCTCAACCTTTTGTCCGTCGCCGCATAAGTTAAGCTGTCGTGTCTTCCGTCCGCCTGTCGTAGGAATTGTCATCACACTCCTTTGGCCTCCTCCTCTTGGACTTTCCCATTTAAACCCATTTCTACCATCTCCTCCACTTCAGTGTTGGTGCTGCAAACATTTCCGGCGCCTTCGTCCGGCAATTGTCCCTCTTGTCCGTCAGTTTGTCCGGCAATTGTCCCGCCTGTCTGTTGGTTAGGATCCCCAGAGTACAATAAGTCAATCCGTTTTGGCCAAGGTGTCGACGACTGGCTGGCCTGGTCGTTGTCTCTGTCTCTGAGGCTATCTTGTATCTCTTTCGGTGTGTAAATCTTTATTACATAACTCAAGTTTGCTTTGGCATTAGGTCTTGTTGGTAGATTTATGGAGTTGAAAGCCGAAAGCCAACAGAAATAACATGCTTTAGGGGAGAGAACTAATAAATTAAATGATTAACAACTTGATGAAGGCAAAAATTGACAAATTGGGAAGATGTAATGAAGGTTTAAAAACAAGTATTTTCTTTAATACTTTTCATGGGAAATTTCATAATATTTATTTAGGATTTTATAGGCAAAGAAGATTTGTATTACATTTTTGTAATGGTTTATTTCATTGTAAATTTTATTGTAATAATAATTTACATAAATATAGAAAGCGAACTATTTATCCCCCTCTTCTTTTTCATTTGTTTTTATTTGCCATAAATGGGATTCCGTTTGATTAATGCAAATAATTTGAAAATATAACATTGAAAAATAACATTCAACACAATTGAAATGGTGATGAGGAGGAGGAGGAGCACCCTCCTCTCAGATGATCCATTATTCCAATCGAGAACAGTCCCCCCCAAGGTGTCACCTCATAATGGTTTTAATGGTTACAATTTAAACGGATTCAAATTGGATTACCATTTACCATTTGTGAATAAATAAATGTATATAGATACGAATAAGAGCCAACCATGCCCTTATCGGGCATGTCGACTGTCGACTGTTGTCATCTGCCGCCTGATGACATCGCCACGCCCCTGAAATTGGCTAAAAGCCAATTCGGGCCACATATATAGAAGCCTAATCAGTCAGCGCGAGTTCGCTTCACTTCAGGCAGACGCAATGCAATCAAGCGTGAAATAGATCGGGGGGGGAAAAAATATATGAAAATAGGGGAAATTCGGGGAGGAAAATACCCAGCCAAAGGTGGGGGCACTGTGTTCATCGGTCAAAGGCAAAAAAAAAAAAAACACATCGCATATATAATTGAAACCGGAAAATATTTATTTTCATGTAAATTCCCTCGAAAAAAAAATAGAAGCGAAAGAGAAAACGATGAACGAATAAACCAACCGGTCGGTCGGTCGCATAAAATCCCATTCTCCCTTCACGAGGAACCGAAAGATCCCTCTTCTGGTTCTGTTTTTCTGGTTCTGAATCTGCTCACTTTACAGTTTACAATTCTGTGGGGTTAAAGCTACGTGAAATGCATACAAAAAACAATTGCCAGAGTGGAAAAAACAAACCCAATGAATGAATGAAATGAAAGAAAAAGCTAAAAAATCAACTGCAAGTCAGCACAAGGGGTGGGTAGGGGGGGTAGGTAACCGCAAAAACGCTTTTATCTATAGAACTCAGGCCCCACAATCGGGGGAAAATAGCGACAGAGGCAAAAAACCAAAGCTACGCTGGTTGCTACTCTGGGATTTAGATCGGGAGGCTACACTGGGAACAAAGTAATAGAACAATAATAAAGGAATTTGGATGAATATCATTTATGCAAAGAAAATCTGAAAATTATTGGTAAAATGGTTTATACTATCAATGTCTAATTTGTTATTTATACTCCAAATGAAATTAAATTTAATATATTTCCGTTAATTTCTTTAAGTGCACATTTTAAAATAAATTTAAATTACAAATTTTCATATTATTTGGAAAAATGCAAGTCTTAAATACATAACTAAATAACCTAGAATTTCAGAAAAATATCCCAAATATGTTCCCTAGTAATTTAATTAAATTTAATTAAATCTTGATAATACCTTGAATTTCTCTCAGTGCACATTTGTTGTTGTGTCATTATCTAATAGCTGCAGTAACAAGAAGAGCATGAATGAAACGTGTCTCGCTTATCTCCTGGTAGTCAGGAGGAGTGTGTGCGTGTGCAAAGGGAAGTAACTGCAGCTATTTAAATTATTTTAAATATCTTTTATGGCCCTTTTCCCCCCTTTATTAGTGCTTTTTATGATCATTACATTCATTTAGAATTCAACTCAATTTAGTAATTAACAATTCAAGTGAGAAATATGATCAATTACACGTTTACCTAATTTGTATTCCACCATTTCCATTAAATAAAATATATTCAAATTATCAACGACAGTAATATATTCTCTTTCAGATATGTTATCGGAGTATTTAGAAGCCAACTTAAAGTTGATTGATTTGCCCTGTAAGCTAGTTTATCAAATCGTTCATGTTGATATTCATACGAAAGATACAAATATTGCCAGGTAAATAATGTGCAAACATTTGCTATGAAATCATTACAGACCTCGGAGAGCAGGTGGGGAAATATTGCAGCGTTTAAAAGCAATTAACGAATATCAAGAGCAAAAGTAATTAGATGTAGACTCCAATCATTAACCGGTTGGCTCTGAAGACAGTCTAAACGGAATGAACTTCTAGCTGTCGCCATCGTGATTCCTCAACAATTACCACAAAGCAATCAATCATAATTCCTCTCTCCATAAAATGATAGCACAACTACGCAAGTGTGTGTGTTTGTGTGTATCTGAGCTTAAACCTTTCTTGGGAATCTGACAGATACAGTCATTAGATGAAATTAAAGCTTCTTAAATGTAAAGTGTTGGTTGATTAAATTGAACTTTTCATATAAATGTGAACTTATGGCTTACTTTTAGTTTGATTTTGAAGATTTTATTGGTAAATTACTATTATTTTAGGATTATATTATTAAAAACCTTAAGAACACCAATATCTAACTAGGATTTTTGATAAAGGCGGCATCTAATTTATTAAATCTGTCAATGGCTTCGATTTTTTAGGCTTATTCGTTGATAAATCACAAAAAGAAAACCCCAAGAGCTGAAAGAACCACTAAGAACCCATCCATCCATAGAGTCCTACCTAAAATTTAATTTCTTTCTCATAATTCCAATTAAGTTCTTTCAATTTCAACACCTTTAGCCTCCAAATTTTCGCGGCAGGTGAGCAAAGGGTTTAAGGAAATTACATAAAAAGGATCATGTTGGTGTCATTTACCATTTCCTGCGTGAGTGCAACATCCTCGGCGGTGCGAGGGTCCAACATAAAGTCGTCGTAAAGTAATTTCATCATTGGATAGGCTGTGCAAGCGAGAGAGAAGATCGCAAAGAACACACGGGATCCAAAGCGCCACAGAAGAAGAGAGAGGTGACGAGAGCGAGCGAACGCGGCAGAAAGGGACAGGGCAAGCGAAACACGTTACACTGGCTTTTATTTCTTTTCTTTTTCTCCTTTTTTTTGCCGCCTGGTGATTCTTCTTCTTTTCTTCTTTCGTGGGGACACAACACCGCGTTTTATATACACATATGTATATATATATTCGATATATACAATATCTTTTTCGGTATATATAGATTAATGATTTATTCACAAACTCAATATATTGATTCGGAATTTGGAATATCTCAGCTGCGCTTTTCGCACGCACAAAGCAATTTACATACACCAACTACATATATACAACTATGTACAAACACAACACACACACAAACGCACAACAAGTACACTTAAAGCATTTTGTTAAGTAAATTTTCACTTGTCCGTGGTCGGTGGTTTTTATTTTGTCGTTTTCCTTCCTTTTTGTATCTTCCGTTTCTTTTTTTTTTTTTTGCGGCAAGAAACAAAAAACGTGCTTAACGATCGACACACGAACTGGCGGCGGGGGCTCCTCCTCGCATTTGTTTAAATCCCATGCAGACGAGTCAACTGTTGCGGCCAAACTGAAAATTCTACGCTCCCCAGCGGCGGCGGCGGCACAATGTTTGCGAAAAAAAAAAATAAAAAAAAAGATACAAACGAGAGCGGTAGAGCAAGGGAGAGAGAGCTACCTGGTGAGCGCGGGCGAGCAGCTGTTGACTGACAATAACACATAATCAGCAACAATTTATGCTGCCAAAGGGGGGGAGCAGCGAAGGCAAGCGTTTCTCTCTCTCCCTCTCAGCCGCACACGTGCAAGCTTAGCATTCTATATCTGTCTGTCTCTGTTTGTGTTTGCTAAGCCGCATTTGGCATAGTTTAGATACCCGGTAGCCAAAGGGTATTATGAGTTAGTGGCAGCCGAAAGTGTGAGAAATAATAAATATATAAAATATCAGCCTGTGTTTATTATAGTAAAAAACAAAAAAAAAAAAGTATCTAAATATCTTCTTTCCATCCTCACATTTTTCAGATACAAAGTATCTCAAAGTTGATTTCTCACAACTGAATCTTTCTTACTTGTTTTGCTTTTTTACGTAATTCGAGAGACCCCAAGGCGTTGAAAAGAGAGTCGAGCTTACGAGGCGCGTTGGTGTTGTTGGTGTTGTGTGGGCAGTCAAGCTCGCTCTTACTCTCTCGCTCTTTCTCATCTCTTCTCTCTTCTCTAAGTCTGTGTGAGCGCAGACTAAAGTGATCATGATTTGCAAACACAAGCTCAAGCAGCTGTTTGATTACAAAGCAAAGAGAAAAGGGAGGGCAAGAAAATAGCAGAGATCATCGACCTTTGAATGCCCTACCTTTTAGATAATAAATATGAGATCTTTGTCGATCTAAAATAAATTTAAATATATTACTCATACGCCCGGTTGTCATTTATGAAATTCTGGGTATCAGTTATTCTACAAATTATTTGTTAGTTATTTTACAAGCTTATAAATTTTATATAGACAAACTGATTAACAAAATCAATAAGCCCCATCTCTAATTTGCCCGACTTAACCTCCAAGTAATCAAATTGCTCGCGACAGTTGCTGGCAATTAAAAGCGTTTGGAGAGCCAAGTCAAACAGTAATACGAAATTAAATTGTCAAACAATTTGCCGCTGCATTTGAAATACTTTATTTAATTAATGCGAAATGAGTGTGAACATGGGGGGGGAGAGGTTGGTGGGAGAGTCCGAGAGAGGGCTGAGCGTGACGCATAGAGCAGCTGCTGCTGCAGCTGCTTGCCATCTCAGCTGACCACCCGGTTTCTGCTGAGATAATCGAGGAAAACGTGCCAGAAGACAGATAAATGTGGCAACAATAAAAAACGCAACCACCCCGCGCAAGTAAGAAAGCAAGTGCGAGCGAGAGGGAAACTAAACCAGGTCTACAGGCCGGCAATGCAAATCAATCAAAGCCAATGGAAGTTAACGTTATTGCATTTGCCACACGCAACAACAACAACAAATACAAACAATTTAACTTCCACAAGCTTAATTTTCCGCAAATCTAAAGAAATCTCGCCTCCGTAACTATAAGTTGTGTTTATACACGTTACGCTAATGGAAATTACTGCCATAAATCTAATTTTCTAAATACAGTGGGCACTCGGATAAGTTTACAAATCTATTTTCATTTCAATATTAAAATTTCTCAAATAAATAAAATGTTTGCTAAGAAAATTAGCTTCAAAATGTTGATGTCAAAATGTTAAATCCCATTTTCATAACAAAATCTAATACGTGTTTAATCAGTTAATCAAAACCTCTACTGTAGCCTGAGAAAATATCAACAAACACACACATTTTCCATCATTATCATCAAAGCAGAGCGCGTCTTGGATGTTGGAAAATGGCAAACATTTCAGCTAATTGGCTAGCATCGCAGGAGGGAGCGAGAAGGAGATCCCGAGAAAGAGAGACGGAGTGATGGCTTGAGCGGCATTTGTTCAATTAGAACGTAAACGTTTATGAGGACGGGGAGGGGGAGGGAGGGGCAAGGGGCATGGAAAGAGGAGAATAACAACGAAGTTGGCGTAAAATAAGAGAATGGGAAATTGCAAACTTGCAAAATGAGAAAGAAAAACAAATATAATGAAAGCCACAGAGAAATATTACAATGCAAGAAAATCGGTATCGATCTTTAGCTTCTAATTAGAAATACTTTGTAATCGTTTTAATGCTTTTTATTTTGAAATTTTTAAAGAAAATATCAATGAAAATATTCCACAGTTAAACTATAAATATTCAAGACTAAAATCTCGCATCTAATTATTAATTTACATGGGAAGTAACGAATTGAAGACCTTTTTAATTCTTTTCAAACGAATTGCTGCATGAAAAAAAAGTCCAACCAGAAAAGGAGGACAACAACAATGCTCGAAAAGCTTCTTAACAGAGATGTTCCAATTAGGAAACCCATTATCCAACCAGAAAACGCAAGCGAAACGAGGGAAAAAAAGCTGCGCTCAAAATCAGATGCCTCACACAGATACGAATTCACACACAAACACAATCTCAAATCATTACGCGCAGGAGAAGCAAAAAAAAAAAGATACAGGGCGCGGGAGGTAAAAAATGGGTGGACTGGATGAGGATGGGGAATAGGCGGAGGATGAGTAAGCGACCAGCACAGCAGAGACAACATGAAAGAATCGCAAGTAATAAGAACACCGCACAGAAGACGAAGAAGAAATAGGAAGCAGAGGAGGAAGCCGAATGCGCCACATGCAGTGCAACAACAAAGTAACGCAAGTGAAACAATAAGCAAAGCCAACACAAAAACAAAAAAAAGCACTGAGGCAAGTAGAAGAATCATCGTCGCACCTCTCTTTCTCCCCCACTCTTCAACTCCCCTTTCCAATCTATTCCATTCCATGCCATTCCGTTCCGTTCCGCCCGGCTGTTAAGCGCAAATCAATGACCTACGACATCAACAAGAGCTCTCCAAACACACGCAGCCCCCGCCATGAGTGCAAGCGAGAGCGGAGAGAACGGCGGGATACACATAGTTCTCCAAGCTAGATGGGGCACAAGACGAAGCAGAAGAAGAATAGAGGGGCAAGAGGGAGAGGGATAGCACGTGGCAAGTGCGGGGGCGTCACAAAGAGGTGGAGGGAATCATGGAGTTTCGCGAATTGCTGCAGTGGCCGTTGCCTGGGATTCCTTATCGTTCATAAAAACAAGTGTATTCTACAGAGGGAATTCCTCACGTGATAGAATTTAATAAGATTTGTCTGGGAAATCTTACAAAATATTACCTATTTAATATTTGTAACTTTGTAGAAGAAAAATAAAAGAAAAATCTGAAAATATGTAAATAAATATTTAAAAAAAAATGTATCTTTTCATAAAAAAAACTAGAGTAACATTCTCAGACATTAAAAGGTAAAGAGAAATAGAAGAAATATGAGAAAAGCAAGAGGACCGGACGGACAACAACATAAACTTTGCTGAAGCTCTCTTTTGGCACGACTTTAGCTTTACATTCTTCTTCCTTTTTTTTATGGCAGAGGAGCAGAGGACGAAGTTACTTTTTGTTGTCGTCCTCTCCTGCTTGGGGGTCCTTCTGTTCCGTTTCTTCTGCTTCTTCTTCTTCTGCCTCCAGCCGCTCGCATAAATGCAATAAATATTCTCTTCCTCTTATTCAGGTTCTACCTTCTCAAAGAAGAGAAGAAGACTGCACAATGTATGCACAAAAGGAAGTTGTGGCAAAGAAATAGGAAAAAAAACAAAGGGAGACCCCAATTAAACCACAAAATATGAAGAACTTGGAATACTCTTTCTGAGTAAAAGAAATCATTTTCACAGGAGCTAGACAGAATATTTAAACACGATTTATTTTTAAGTATTCACAAAATTTAATATGCTTTTAATATTAAAAAAAAATATATATAGATATCCAATAAAAATAATAAAATTAAATTTCGAAAACTTTTCAAGGAAAGTGTATCTAGAGTTCGAATCAACAAGAAAAATATTCCTTCGACAATTTGCTTGATAAAAGCATAATCGATTGTGAGTCCCCCGACACTTGTATGTGTTGGCGAAGGAAGTGAAAAGGAAATTGCAGGGCAATGCGACAGTAAAGGAATCAACCTGAAGGGTGGAAGGGAGAGGGCACGAGAACAGGTGAGACCACGGGTGAAATTCTTTAATTAAAATTGCTTTTCCAATAAACAATTGTGACATAAGAACGAGAACTTCTTCAGCAAGAGCTCATTAGGTCCCTGTCGCAGTATTCGTATTAAATTCTTTCACTTGTTAAATTCCGACAAGTTGTTGTTTCTGGCTAAAATACCAGTAGCAGTCGTCGTCGTCGTCGTTGAGTTCTCAAGCCATCAGATTTGCGGACAGACAGGTGAAGTGGTGGTTAGTCTCAGGTGTGCGTGTATGCATGTGCAATGTTCTGGCTTTATAAGGTTGAAAAATTGCAACCGGACTGGGATCTAACCATGTATCTCATCCGACCCGCCCCGTTCATCTCTCTTGTCTCGCCTATATTACCACATTTATCTCCATTAGCAGGCGGGCCAAAGACATGTAATAAGGCACCAGCCAAAGCAAACACAGCGAGAAGAATAAAGAATGAAGAGCCAGCGGAGAAGAATGATCAAAAGTAGCTAAATATTATGGTTAATTCTTAAGCAATTATATCTTATCTTAGATACAAAGATCACAAAAACTTTTTAAAAATTAAGTACACAATTTGGAAAATATTTATCTCTCAATAAAAAGTATTGCCATAAAATCCTACAAGTCCTTGAAAATAATGTCAATGCCCTTAAAGTCTATAAGAAGCCAATAGAAAGGCATCAAAATGAAAGTTAGGCAATGAAAAAGCAAAAACTTTTGGCCAAATTTCTAACCAAAGTTGAAGTATAAGAGGGGGAAAGCCCATAAAACACCAAGCAACAACAAAAAAGAATTATTGATTAACCGAACCAAGAAAATATCATCAAATGAAATTGAATGGTTAAAGTTTTGCCTAGTTTCTTTTTATTATTTCGAAATAAACTTTCGATTTAAACATGTAAAAGTCCTATTAGGGCCACTTTGATCGAATTTAGTTACAATAAACGCCGAATAATGAGACAGTTGCAGATAATGACAGAAAATGGTCTATCGTTTTGGGTTATTACAACAAAAGAAAAGTGAATGAGTCACCTTCAAGTCAGTTTCAAGGGAAAAAACCCTAAAGAATATTTCTTGAAAAGCCTGTGCTTAACTTCATGATTATTTCTTTTGAATATTTGTTTAATTAACCTTATAATTACCAACAATTAGGATTTTGTATGTGAATAAATAGTATCGATTGGTGGCCAAACAAGGCAAACCAATTAACAGTTGGCAGGGCGGGCTTATCAATGGCCCACTTATCGATTTAATCAAAGGTAAATCCAATATTCTGGTGACATTTTAACAGAAACTAAGCAAAGTTTTTACACCAAAAAAAACAGAGAACACACCAAGATCTAAAAAACCACATCCTTTCCCTACTTTAAAATCTTTCAAACTTTTTTTTAATTTTATTAAAAAAATCTCAAACTCACCGCTGCATTCCTATTGGCGGCCGCAACGACAGAGCTATTCATATACTGATTCTGTGGCGGCATCATTGCCGCACCCATCGGCACCGTCGTCTGGCCGCCCATATAGACATAATCCTGCGGTCCACCGGCTCCAGGAGGTGGTCCCAGCGGTGGCTTTGGCATTCCTCCATTCATGCCCGGGTGCATGGCTCCGCCATGATGATCGTACATATTTCCACCCGACTGGGCATAGGATGACATGTGACCCATGGCAGCGGCATGGCTGAGCAGATTCGAGTTGTACTGCCCGGGATGCTGCTGCTGTTGCTGTTGTTGCTGCTGCTGCTGCTGGCCGGGATGCTGAATGCCCAGGCCATTGCCATTGCCCATGCCGTTGCCGCCACCGCCCATCATGTGATGTGGATGTCCCTGGCTTTGCATTTGTTGCTGCTGTTGCTGTTGAGGATGCGGCGGCTGTTGCTGGTGCTGTTGATGTTGCTGTTGGGCTGCAACGGCTGCCGCTGCCTGTGACATCATGTGATTGTGCTTGGCCACTGCAGCGGCCTGCTGCATGGCAGCCATATTGGCAGCCGCTGCTGCCATCGATGGATGATGGAGTCCACCGTTTGTGCCGGAGCCGCCACCATTATTACCAGCTCCGCCGCCACCGCCCATGCTGCCCAAGCCGCTGCCCATGCCAATGGTTCCAATGGCACCGGGTCCACCATTGCTGCCACTACCAGGCGGTCCGCCAGGAGCTGCATTTGCTGGATTCATTGGCGGATTGTATTTCCATTTATCCGGATTCTGAAATATATGAGAAAAGGGAAAAATATTAAGAAAAGCGATCTAAAAATTTATGATAAAAAAACTGTTAAATGCTTCTATTTTTTCTATTCTTTTTAAATTTGATAAGTTTAATATCTAATTATTTATTTTTGCATCTAATCTTGGCTTATTTTTTGTGCAAATTTTCATTTAATCTTTGATTTTCCTGCACAATTATCCTTTAACCTTCGTTTTGCTTTCCATTGGCAACTTGTCTCAATGCCAGATTGTAATAATCTGTTTATGCAACCATTTTTGGCAGACAGCGAACTTTAGAAACTTATTCGTGGAGGTCAAACTAAGACAGTGGGGAATCCCACAAATCCCATAAATCAACCTTTTTTTAAGTGGAGAAGTCAAAAAAACTAATCAAGGAGGAAGCAATAACAAAATAATAATAGAGAACGTTTAAATTATGCCAGAAATTTGCAATTGATATTATAGACTTCTTTCATTGATAATAAAATTAAGGAAAAATGTGGTGAAAAGTATTTAAAAATTAAAAATTAAATGACAGTTGAATTGTTTAGCTTACTCTAAAAGTTCCTATCGAATTCTTGAAATTACCCCTTTAAATTTTATACAAACCGTTAAAAAATTGAATTTGAAAGGTATTTTAACATATTCCATTTAGTTTTTCCTGCAATTCACGATTCTAGTAATTATTCCTCCCCCCAAAGTATACTTACATCCATGCCATGTCCATCATCGCCGCATGCCCAGCGCGTTTGTTGTTGCTTTTGGGCAAAGTGGGCAGCATATTCGGCGGCGGCGGCCTCATGCAAGGTCGAACCAACGGCTCCAACACCGGGCACACCCTGACCGCCACCAACGCCGCCGACGCCCACTCCTCCCGGAGAGGGACGTTGCTGGAAGACATAGCCAACGGCAGCGGCTGCAGCAGCTCCGGCTGCATCGGCAGCATCCTGAGAAACGCCACCGCGTGATCCTACCACAATGGCATCCGTGCCGGCGCCGACGCCGACGCCTCCGCGGCCATTGCGATCATCGTTGCCACCCAAAAACTTCATGTGTTGCGGCTGGTTGTGCTGCTGCTGGTGTTGCTGCTGCTGCTGGTGAAGTTGTTGAAAATAGGGCGGTGGCGGACCGTAATGTTGCTGCTGCTGGTAGAGCGTTTGCTGCTGCTGCTGATGATGTTGCTGCTGCTGCTGCTGTTGCTGCGGCGAAGGCGTCGATATGGCAATTGTGGGCGCGGTTAGGAGCTCAATTTTGACGGCTTTTCTTAGCTATCGCAGCTGACAATTTTGCGCGTATTGCCAACTGTGTTTTTATAGCTACACTTCTTCTGATTTATATTAAAATCACCATAAGGATAGCTTCCTTTTTTCCAAAATCTTCACAAAGTCACACGCGTGTTTTTTTTTTTTTTTAACTCTTTATTCGAATTATTCACAAATGGTTGTTTTGCTTAATTTTCTCTGTAAATTTTCACTTGTTTGTTATGGTAGAGAAACCGCACTTTATTCTTAATATATTTAACATTAATTTACAGGATTTTTTGGGAGATTTTTCATTCATTCACTTTTTGTTTTGCAAAAAAAAATTATTATTTTTGTTTGGTTTGCTTTTGTCGTGGTTGTTGTTTGGTTTTTTTTACATAAATTTACACAAAAATTATGAATAATATTTTACACAGTTACACAGTTGGGTTTTTAAACGGGACTTAAAACAAAACTGAACTTTATTATATAATTACGTATGAGAATTCGTTAAAATGTTGAATTTTTTACAGATTTATTTTGAGAATTGTTGAAATTTCCAGGGGTGTAGTTGTTTATTAATTATAATTAGGATGAATTTTAATTTACACGACGTTTTAATGATGAAAATATACACAAACTGTAAAGAGAAATAGAGAGAAAGTTGGATTAATATTTAAAGAAGATGGGGAAAACCCACATTTGAATAAAATAAATATTTTTTTAATAAAACCCACTGTATTTTGTATGCTTATCAAATCTTTGAGGTGGTCATGGTAAAAGTAAAAGAAAGGAATCTGATAACGCCGGCAGCCTTAAGAATCAACAAAATAAAGCACACAAGGGGCAAAGGCGAGTAAAAACAAAGCAAATTCTTCTAAGACTGAAAAGAGGACCAAGACAAATACTAGCCATGAATTTCCTCATTACGAAAACAATAACAAAGTCTGTCTAGGCGAGTGGGTTGTGGGGGGCACAGGAGCCACAAGAACAACTACAAGAAGAATTCTATCCGTAGAAGAACAACGCACAGCTGAATCATCTGCGAAAAATACGGAAAATAAAATAAGTTCACCTATGTAAACAAGATGATCGAAGCGCAAGATACTCTAAAAGATATTTCATCTTTTGGTGAAGGTAAAAAAAAAATAAATAAACACCCTTTTTCTTTGTTTTTTATAAATTAAATTTAACATTTTTCGGAGCTCATTTTGCAGCTGAGAAAATACTAATGAATAAGCCTTCAAGTTGATTATAATGATTACTTTTTAAGGTATATGCTTTTTTATATATTTTTGGATAAATAACTGATCAAAAATTATATATTTAGTTAAATAGTTGAGAAATATTGAGAAATAATAACAATAACAAAACATTTAAAGGATTTAGGCAAGTAATTAATGGTCTTTTTAAAGAAATTCAAAAGAAATTATAAAAAATATTGATTATAAATGCAGAGATATAAAAAACTTATTTTACAACTCAACAAAAATTGATAAAACAAAACAAAAATTGGAAAGTAATAAAGTGAAAAACCAAGTAATTTATGTCTAATGATAATTTTGTTATTCAAAGAATCTACCGATAGCGAATATATACCATGATATCTGGTACTTTTCATAAACTTCTGGACAGAATTATGGCACTCCCCCCCCCACCCAGACCCCCACCGAGGGAAAAGCGCAAAGACAGCGGCTGAAAAGTAAAAGAGCAAAGGGGGCGGGGCGCAGAGAGAGAGGGAGGTTGAAAATGGAAAACACATAAAATTAACATACACACAAGAACACCGAGCACAAGAACAACAACAACAACGATGCCGGCAGACGATGAGCGAATGGCGAAGAAAACGAAACGAAACAAAACGAAGACGAAAGGCAAGGCGGCCGCAACATTTGAGGTTAAGATTTCTGCGAGAATATGTCTGTGGGTCGGTTTTTCTCCTTTTTTTTTTGTTGCTTGTTTACGAGAATCTCCTTTTCCCTTGGTGAGTGGCGAGCCAGAACGAACAAGTGCAGCATGCGAGAAAAAAAAGAGACAGAGAGAGGCCCCTGGAAATCCGCACACACAAACACATACACACTCGCGCACTTGGGAATATAAAAACAAACATAAAGATAAACCATAAAAGAGACATGTGAAAAACAAAGGCACAAGGAGCCAAAAGGCGTAGCGGGCGGGGGCGTGGCACTTTCCCACCCCCTTGGCCGCGCTCAATGAATAATTAAGCGTATTATTAAATATTTTAGTTAGTTAACCTTCCGTGTGTATGAGTGTGTGATAATACGGTTGTTATGCGTTCTTATTGGGAAAAATTCGTGTGTACAAATGCAAGGCGTCCCGAGAGAGAAGCGGAGAGCACAAGAGAATCGTGCAAATGTAAAGAGAAGGAGGAGAAGAAGGAAGCAGTAGCAGAAGAAGAAGCAGAGCAGCCAAATGGCCGCCGCTGACAAGGAAGAAAAATGATGAACAAGGCAACAAGGCGAAATAATGAAACACACAGCACACACTCTCGCGCACATACACATGCACAATCGGAAAAATCAAATTTTAACCGAAAAAAAATGCATATCAATTATTCAGCCGCCTCCTTAATTGATTTTTACCACTTTGGGCAGAATGCTATGTAATTTTGCAAACTATTTATATGCACAAAGTAAATATATGTAAAAAGCGGTCTGGAAATACACACACACACACACACGCACAGAACGGGGCAGAAGGAACAGAGCACACGGGCAAAATTTAATACGAAAAAAAAAACGGTCTCGTCGGGGAAAAAATTTTTCGTTTTCGGTTGTTTGCAGGAGCACTTACACATGCACTTAAAAAAGCATTCGCGATGCGCTTGGACTTCCTTTTAATGGTGTGTGCTTTCGTATTTAATTTAGATTATTTAAATTACAAGTATTTACACAGGATGATGAAGAAGACTCTTCAACGTCGCCGCCGCCGTCCGTCGCAGAACGATAATAAAAGCGAAAATGCAAAGAAACACGGCCTGAGAGAGAAGAGAGAATAAGAACGAACAGTGTGGCCAACGGTATCAACACGGGCATGCGCCGGGCCAGCGAGAGAGAGAGCGAGGGAGAGAGAGAGAGCATTAATGTTTAGAACTTGCAGAGAGGGAGCAAGAAAGAGAGCAGAGACCGCCCGCTCTCTCGCAAATACAAATAAATTTATTTCACTTTTATTAACATGCGCGCATAATATTTATATAAATTGATTACACACTTTGGCTTCCTCTTTCTTATTTTATCAACCCATCTCCGTTTTTATTCACATTGGCGAATTAATTACACTCAGTCTCAGTCCAAATCGATTTTGTTGCCAAATTTGATTAGACGCCAGACGCACACTCGTGCACACACACAAAGTCACACGCACACACACACACTCGCGCATACATACACACACAGGGTTGTGTTTGTTTGTTTTGTTTTTGTTTGCGGCTTTTTTTTTTTTTTATCAACTTTTGCTTTTTTGCTGGGCAAAGAAGAGGAAGAGCGGCAGAAACCGATTCTTGATATTCGGGCCAGCGGAAAATCAAAAACAAAAACAACTTTGCAAGCATTACACGCGCCGCGAACGATTGTACCCTTAGATTAATTAAAAAAATTTACATATTACAAGCACGCCGTTCTTATGTCTGCTTCTTCTTCCGCGCGAATCATCAAGATATCGATATCGATATCATGCTTATCAATATTGACCAGTGGTACCACGGCGAATAATATTGACTTGCGATTGGCGGGTGATTTAAAATTGATTTGAAGGCTTCGAAAGAAACTCTTATAAAAAACCCATTATTCCACCCAAAATGTAATTGCGAATAAAAGCACCACCAATTTTAGTCTAATGTTTATTTAAATTTGCGGGGGATCAAAGAAATATTTGTATTAGAAAGAAAGGAGTCCAGAGTCCGCAGGAATCGTGGGGCAGGTTTATGTCCTGTATTTTTCATATTTTTTTTTCTTGTGGTCTCGTGCGGTGTTTGTGAGTGCTTCTTACTTGTAACGGTTTCTTTTCTTTTCTTTTGTTTGTTTTCATTGAAATATTTTTATGTTTCGTTCTTTTCATTTTGTTTTGTTTTTTTTTTTTTGTTTGTTGGAAATGTGTAATTGGTTCTTAGGCGGCTCCCGATTCTCCATCCTGATAGACATCCGAAACATATTCAATGGAATCGTTGGCATCGTTATCGCCTTCGGAGGAATTATATTTGAGGCGATCTGCTTTGGGTGAGACCACCTTTTCGTCCTTCTTGTCGTTACTCTCCGCCTGGTCGTCGAAATCCTCACCCTCTTCGTCTTCGTCGTCGTCGTCATTGTTGGCGGCAGCCACCTTGGGGGGTCGGCCGCGCTTTGCACTTCCATCGCTGCCGGCGGATTTGCTTGCATTTAGTGGGGGACGTCCACGCTTTTTCGGTGTCACTGCCGTCTTCCCCGGCGAACTAAGCTTTCGCTCCTCCTGCGATCCATCGTCAGCATCATCGACATCTTCGCCATTATCCTCGACGCTAGCCGCCTTCTCAGAATTGGCATTTGCCTTTGGGCGGCCACGTGGACGACCGGTGGGCACATAGGCGCCGCCACTAGCGCCGCCTTTGTTCAGAGCTGGACGTCCGCGCTTCTTGGGTGGATCTCCTTCGCCGTTCCACTCGGCAGGAGCTGGCTTCTTCGGCCTGCCCTGACCGCGTCCAGAGCGCGATATGTTCAGGTTAACAGCGCCAGTGGATGGCCGGCCCACCGGGAGAGCCTCCTCATCATCATCGTCGTCATCGTTGTCAATATCTGGGATGTAAAAAAAAAAGGTTGAATTAATAATTTGAAGCTGTACAACTGGTGGGATCTTAGGGTTTTATAGAACCTATAAAATGTTATCCTTGAAAAAGCAATAATTTCTGATTTATTTAAGTTATTTTGCTTTGCTGAAAGTGCTATTTATATTATTTATTATTTTCTGTCAATATTTTTGTTATAAAATCTGTGGAGATCCTTGAAATACTTTAGATTTCTTACATCGGCAAAAGGTTTCAAGTAAATCTCAACCAGGTAGCTTTAAGATTTGTGTAAAAACAAACAGAAAACCGGAAAAATGCCAAAAGAAAATCGAAAAATACAACTATTAATATTTAAAATTACAAAACTCATAAAAATCTCACCACAAAATGGTAAAAAAAATCTCTAAAGTAAAGATAACTAGAGTAAAATTCCAATTTAATTTAAAAAATAATAAAAATATTAAGAAATAAATTTTTCTGACATTACACTTAAAAAAAATTACTCAACAATTTTATTTGAAAAAAAAAATATATATAATAATAATAAAAATATTTTTAAAATATTCTAACTTCTGTCATAGCAAGTTAAAAATTAAATATAAAATTTGTTAATTTTCATAACTAAAAATCCTAATTAATTTCTTTAACTGCACCCAAAACGAGACATGTTTGATTTTGCATACATTTTATGTACAGTTTTCGTTCAAGACAAAAGGTAAACATGCAGAGGGGCGCAGAGGGAAGGGGGGGAGGGGAAGATACTACTCACCTTCCTCGCTGTCGCTGGGCTGATGCTTCTTGGGACGCCCGGCCTTGCGCTTCTTGGCGGACGACGGCGTCTTGACCCCATCACTGGCCGTAGCACCGGCCCCGCTGCCCCTGGGGCGGCCTCTGCCCTTTGCCGGCGTTGGCGAGGAAACCGCCTCCTCGCCGGAATCCTCATTCTCGCTGCCATCAGCAGCGTCGTCGTCATAGTTCTTGGGACTTTTAGGCGTCTTGGGCGGACGACCACGCTGCCCAGTGCCACCGCTGGCATTTTTTGCGGGACGACCGCGTTTTTTGGCGCCACCGGCAGCTGCCGGTGCTCCGCCGCTGCTGGCGCCGCCTCCAGCCTTTGGGGGCCGACCGCGCTTCTTAACTGCCACTTCCTCCATAGCTGGGCTGCTGGCCGAGATTTAATTAGCAAGCGAATAAAGGCAAATCCTTGTTCTTTCTGCGCTTTTTTAGCGGCGTCCCTTCGTACACACACACAGAAACAGAAACGAGAAACGCGTACTCTCGCACCGACTGGGAACCGCGCTCTCTCTCGCGCGCGCAACACTAACACACACGCAGGTACAGAGACAAACGGCTTTTCTCTTGCTATTTTTTTTGTGCTGGCCGAAAATTGAACTGGAAAATGCAGGGAAAAAACAAATTCGGTGTGTGAATTAATAGTGCGAAAATATGTGGAAAAATATGGGAAAAATTTTCACAATTTTCTCGAGAGAGGAAACTTACGCTTGCCCTGTGAATTTTCGTTAACAAATAAAATAATTCTCACGCAGTACAGTTTTTTGCGCAAAGTATGCCCGTATGCCGGCGTTGGTGCGGTTCAGTGTGACCGACTGCCGGTCAAATAATCACGCGTTATTGATCGATATTTATTTTGATTTAATTGAAATTTAACGGTTTCCGGAACCACTTTGACGGTTTGTGATTTATAAATTTTCCTCTTTTCACTTTCTTAGATTCACGATTATTTGAAAATAATTACACGGTTATATTTCTTTTAAAACAAAATTGGAAATTTTCTAAACGAATTACACAACTTGAAAAACGCAGAAACTTTTTATTTTTTTTCATAAATAAAATTCAGCGTGAAAAATAGTTATTTGTTATTCAATCTCCAACTCAAACAACAAGCGGCTTTGAAGTTTCGAATTGATTCACTTTTGGCACAGTCGCCCGGCTTGCTTTGATGATATCAAGAAATATTTTTAAAATATTAAAATATTTTAAAAGTATTATTATATTAAAATATTTTAAAAGTACTAAAATATTTTAAAAATACCATAAACAAAGACCAGGAAGAGGCTGGGCTTTCACGATTTACATAGACTGGTCACATTGTTCAAGTTGACCAAAAAATTTCAGCTGCTTATTTTTATTTTGTATTTTAATTTACCCAAAACATAAATATAAGAGAAAAGTTTCAAGCCGGCGATCAGTGTAAGTGTACAATGAGTTTGGGCAAAGTATTGGAGGGTTGGGAAACTCACCTGGAAATGGGCGCACATCAATTTTAGTTAACACGACACACACCCAACACACATGTACAAAATTAACAATTGTTTTTTTTTTCCTTTCACACACACACACACACACACACAAAACGACTGCAGTTGAGAAAGCAGCAACAAAAACTCAAGAAGTAAACAAGCGCTTTTCCTTTGATTTTGCACTTTTCCTTCCTCCTTTCCCACTTTCGGCTCCCCCACCCACTTGTAAAGAAACCCAAAAGCTTTATCCGATCTTTTTACCACTTTTTAATAGCAACGGCGACGCCGAGCACCACCTAAAATCTGACCCAAAACCAGCACCACAACACGTCCACATCTCCGCTATGGCCTCGCCCTCCCAGCACAGTCCGATGACCAACAACAGCAACTCATCCTCGCAGAACGGCGGTTCGGTGGCTGGTTTGGGCACGGGCACCGCATCCGGTGGTGGTGGTGGCAAGTCATCCAATCACTCAACTGCCGCAGCCGGCTCCGAAAATACACCCGTAAGCTGTGCACTCTGCTTGCATTACGATTATGTTTCAATCCAAATTTCTCCTCCCCGCCTGCAGATGCTCACCAAGCCGCGTCTCACCGAACTCGTACGCGAGGTGGACACCACCACGCAGCTGGACGAAGATGTCGAGGAGCTGCTGCTGCAGATTATCGATGACTTTGTCGAGGACACTGTCAAGTCCACCAGTGCTTTTGCCAAGCATCGGAAATCCAACAAGATCGAGGTGCGCGATGTGCAGCTTCATTTCGAGCGCAAATACAACATGTGGATACCAGGTTTTGGTACAGACGAGCTGCGTCCCTACAAGCGGGCCGCCGTCACGGAGGCTCACAAGCAGCGCCTGGCCCTCATCCGGAAAACGATCAAAAAGTACTAGGCAGGAGGCGGCGTCAATGTTGGCTTTCATACGGATTTCGCGCATTCTGCGCCACCGCAGATGCCACAAACTATTTTTAAGCTCTAGCGTAGAATAAGGAACAAATTTACCCATGTTCTAGCGTAGTTATAATGGAATAAAGTACACATTGATTTTAAATTTTGGTTTAATTAATTAATTAAATTTAATAAATTAAAAATTTAGAAAAATTCCCGATTAATACCAAAACAGTTTCAGTATTTTCAGCTAGGCAGTATTAAAATCCGCTTCGCTCAAGGTCATACTATTAAAAATGTTGATTTTCTGATTGTTGACTTTGGAATAGCTACACAAAAAGTGGTTTTAATTGGGCTAATTAAACCACCCCCGCCATGAAGCTACCGGTAATGTGTCGCACCTGCGACTCCACGGACACCGAAAATCTTCTTAAACTGGCCACGCCCTCGAAAAAGTATCCGGAAAAGCTGCTCTCGGAGATTTTGATGGAGCTCACCGATATCCATGTAAACAAAGTTTTGAAAATTAATTAAGCTCCGGAAAATAGCCATTAAAATGGGATATTACTTTCAGGTGGACGCGAGTGGCAGCCAGAAGTTGCCACAGTGCCTGTGCAGCAGCTGCACCAAGAAACTGATGGCAAGTTATTGCTTTGTAAAGCAGGCGCTGGCCGCCAATGAAATGCTGATGAAGCACTTGAAGAACAGCTCTGCACCGACCACCAATGACTGCCTGCAGGAGGCACCGATGGAGCTGTGCGCCGAGCAGCATGTGGAGGTCAAGATGGAGACGGAGGACGAGGACTGTGGCGACAAGGATGTTAGTATTAATTGTTCAGAGCTGCCAGAAACAGGCGAACGGGAAGTGGAGAGCAAAAAGTCTGTAGATCCATTGACCATGATTGAGACGGTGAAGCTGGAGGGAGAGCCGGCAAGCGTGGAGAGGCCGCCAGAAGAAGAGCCCACCTCGGACTTTGATGATGAAGAGTGAGTTGGGAGAGATTTATTCTAAAAAGCATTTAGAACAACGTTAACTTTGCAGCTCCCTGGACAATCTTCCCCTCAATAAACGCATACAAAAGTGGAAGGCTCGAAGGTTGCCTGTTTTTAGGTGCCACGATTGCCCAAGGAGTTTCAAGAGAAACGAATACCTAAAACGCCATGAAATCCGCTTCCATCAGCCGGAGACAACGACCCATTGGTTTGCCTGCTCCCTTTGCGTGCGCAAATTCAGTCGCAGCGAAGCCCTTGAGGCTCACCTCAAGGTGCACCGAAACTCCAAGCGATCGGCCAACATTAGCGAGCACAAAAAGGCCAAGGCGGTGGATCTGAATCTCTGCAAGCCGCATGGCTACAAGCTCATCGAGTGCATGATCTGCCAGAGTCAATACAACAAGATTGCCGATTTGCGTAGGCACTTGGAAGAGCATCCGGATATTGTCAGCCTGGGCGTTCGTCCCAATGTGGAGCCCAATGAGCTGGCGGAACTGTTTTATCCCGACTCCAAGGACATGGATGAAGAGCAGTTGATAGCGCTAATCCGCAAGGATCTGGCTTCTGGGATTTATCAGCGTTTCTACTCGATAACCAATCAGAGTGGCTACGAAATGGATCTGGACAGCTCGGAGACGGACAGCGATATGGATGGCGAGCCTGAGGATCAGCAGAACAAGAGACGACGCAAGAACCGCAAGGGTAGCTACACCTGCGAATTGTGTCAGCAGAAGTTTACGCGGAAATATCAGCTCTACGATCACCAACGGCAGAGCCACAGTTGGTCCGAGGCTCCGCATGTTTGCGGGCGTTGTGATGGACGCTTCGTTAACCTGCAGCTGCTGCGGCATCACAACGAATCGCAGTGCCGGAATGCACAGAAGCGCTTCCTTTGCCACAAATGTCCGCTACGCTTCCGATGGAAACACAATTTGAAGACTCATTTCCGCGAGCATAGAATTACAGTAAGTTTTCTGTATGAATTTCAACCAATAAATGCTGATTTTCTTTAATGTTTTCTTCACAGAACCAAACCTTTGAGTGTCCCGAGTGCAAGCGTGTTTTTGACAAAAAGAAATCCCTCACCGTTCACCTGCTCAGCGTTCATGCCGAGGAATCAAAGCTGATACCCTGCCAGTGGTGCAGTCGCAAGTTTTATAGGCATGATTACCTGGTAAAGCATTTGAAGCGACATGGGCTCAAGGAGCAGGACATTCCACTGGCCGAGACCTTAATAGCGGCCACTTCGCGGCCAAATGGCACAAAGAGAATCACCTGCCGGATGTGTAATTTGCACTTTGAGCGAATTGTGGATCTTCGGGCTCATATTCAACTTGAACTGAAGCTGTCATTGTCGCTCCACCAGAGCTACGACTCGCCGCATAATTATTCCATTACCAACGAGTCTGGTTTCGAGTTGCAGCTGGAGGATTCCGAGACGGAGGATGAGTTGCAGTCAAGCGGCGGCGGCGGCGGCGGTCGTCATGTTTACATCTGTGAGCTGTGCAGTGTGCAATGCAAGCGGAAATTCGAGATGATCCAACATCAGAGGACAATGCATCGTTTCGATAAAATGCCGCACGAATGCGATGATTGCATCTTCAAGTGTGTGTCTAAGGTGGGTTTGTTGGTGGCCAAAATGTATGACATATAATCCTAAAAAAATGTCTATACAGAGCATCATGGATCACCATCGGCTGGGGCAGTGCAGCAGCAAAGAGAAGATGTACACCTGCAGCAAGTGCTCCTACAAGTTCATGTGGCCCGAGAATCTGGAGCAGCACATGCGTCTGCAGCACAGTGAATCTTCAACCGCCAGCAATCCCACAGGCGGTGGCGGCGGCGGCAGACCACAGACTGGACCCGGTGACCTGGATAAGGAGGCCGGCGAAGATGGTGTACCATTATTGCAGTGTCCGCATTGCGATCGCACCTACCAGATGAAATCCCGCCTCAACAATCACATCCGCGATGTGCATGTCAATGGGGATCGCAAACGCAAGGAGGCCATTAAGCGTTTCCTGTGCTCTCTGTGCGGCATGGAGACCCGTTCAGCGGCCGCCCTTGTCACACACACCCGGCGTCACACCGGTGAGAAGCCCTTCAAGTGCGATCTGTGTGAGATGGCCTTTCCCAGGCATTCAGAATTGGCCTCCCATCGACGGATGCACACCGGTGAGAAGCCATTCCACTGCACTGTTTGCGGCAAGGATTTCGCTCGCTCCGACAAACTGAAGCGTCACATGCTCACCCACAGCGGCCTGAAGCCGCACAAGTGTACGTACTGCGAGAAGAGCTATCGCCAGGCCAAGGATCTGAAGCTTCACCTGCAGCAGCATACCGGCGAATGTCCCTTTGTTTGCGGCACTTGCGGCGAACGATTCATACAGAGCAGCACGCTGGAGAAGCATCGTCTGATGCGACGCCACTTTGACGAAGTGGAAGCCTGGCTAAGGCGTCAGAAATAGAAAAAAGGGGGCTCTTGCAATTAAATAAAGTTTAGGTCTAGCATAAAAAACAAAATAGAGTTGTCTTCCATAAATGATTGAGAAATTCCCGATTAGAATTCAACCAGCGGAAGGGAAAACCAATCTGAAACTGAGTTTGTGCAACTCCCAACTGATAAGAAAACGTTCTTGATCTCTGGAGGGGTGAAGAAACCCAAAAAGTTGTTCCAGATAAGCAGCTAAAAATAAATCTAAAATACAATGTTTTGTTGGAAAAGGAGAATATCTCGAAACACACAGTTTTAATTCCAAGTAAAAAACTTAATATTTAAACTTTGGGCTTAGGCACGGCATATACTCGTTGACATCCATCATTCTTCTACAGCTCATCGGATGCCGGTTCGATTTTCATCATTTCCGTTTCGAAATGGAGCACTGCATTGGGTGGAATCAGGCCACCGCCCGCTCCACTTGCCCCGTAGCCCAGCTCTGGTGGCACCGTCAACTTCCGCTGTTCGCCCACGCACATGCCCAGGATGCCCTGATCCCAGCCTTTGATCACCTGACGGGCGCCCAGCGTAAAGGAGAAGGGTGTGCCACGCTTGTAGCTGGTGTCGAATTCCGAGCCATCGTCCAGTGTGCCCTGCAAGGGAAGGAGGTTAGGATTAACCTGTCCCAGCTCCTCTTATCAGCTTACCTTGTAGTGGACGTGGACCAGGTCGCCGTTCTTGGCCTGCCGCTTGCAGTTCTCCACGCGTTTGGTAATTCCGATCTTCAGCTTGGACTCGGCCAAGGATGTGGCCACAAAGGCAAAGATTAGGAGGAGGACAAGCTTCATCTTTCTGGGATTTTCGAATTGAAAGTGAAGTGCAGCAAGCAGTTCCGACTCGGCTTTTATCAGCTGTTTGCCGCCATTTGTCGGCAGCGGGCAGCTATTTTTTTTGTAATAAAAATAAAATTTAGCTAAACTGGCGGGAAAAAACCAGGGAACCTGAATGATTATAAGTTTTATTTTAAAAATCACATGATTACAGATATATTCGTATTCTTTTTATTATTATTAAAATGATTTTTAATTATCAAAAATAATTATTATTATTTATTAATATAATATTACTAAATTTTATAAAATTTCCCGGGACACAATTTTAGTAATATTATTTTATTATTATTTTATGTCGCTTTGTTTGATCAGAAATAATAATAATTATTTATTTAAAAAAAAATAAAAAATAAGTACTAAAATAAACAAATAAAAATCAAAAATAATTATCAAAATATCATAATTTGGCAAAAAATACACCAATTTCAAATCGGAAAACATTTTTCTCTTTCTTTCTGTATTCTAAGCCATGTTCTAAACAAAAATATTTTTTTGGATTTTTTTTTAAATATTTATTTAATTGTTAAAAATCAAAAAAAAATCTTAGCCTTAAATTTGGTTTGCACGTTTTTTAAGGGGAAAAAAACCAACACATTAATGCTTTCAAAATTTAATTTCGTTCATTTTTGGCCAAGATATGATTTTTCAAATCTACAATTTTACATTTATATTTTCAAAACCTGGCTAGATCGATTTTCCCATTAATTCTGATCAAGAATATATAAGGTTTATGTAAGCAAATATGACTCCATCCTGTGTTAAAACGTATTTTAAAAGATGGTTTGAAAGGGTCGTCGGACCGAAAAAGTTTCCACCAGCGGACAAATTTGGAACTTCAGCTTGTGGGCGAAGGATGGGGCCAAGGAGAGAGAGCGCAATACATCGCGCTCTCTGTTTTGTTTTGATTATTGCTTACACACGCATACATATGTGTTAGTTGGTTTCATGCTCTATGTGTGTGTACGCCATGGCGGCACACCTATGTGTGGTTTGTTTTGATTATGGTTTGTTTTGATTATTGCTTACACACGCATACATATGTGTTAGTTGGTTTCATGCTCTATGTATGCGTGCGCCATGGCGGCACAGCGATGTGCGGTTTGTTTTGATTATGTTTTGTTTTGATTATTGCTTACACACGCATACATATGTGTTAGTTGGTTTTGTGTTGTATGTATGTGTGGCGGCCATCATTAGAGCTGATAAAACCGCGATATTAATCGAAGCTTAGAACAAGTGACAGGCTAGTAATAATGCCCGCCAAACCATAACTTTTTAAATTATGACTTTTAAATCCGTTTTAACACGAGAAGGTGTCTTTTTCCACCCAATAAACCCCATATATTCTTGATCAGAATTAATAGGAGAATCGATCTAGCCAATTAAAACAAAAAAAATATTTTTTTTTCAAAATCCCCCCCAAAACAAAAAAAAAACAAACCCCTGCAGAAAATATACTTTATAGGGTCGGAGATGCCTCTTTCACTGCGTTGCAAACTTTTGACTGAAACTAATATACCCTGCGAGGGTATAAATATCAGACCGCCTTTAATCCCGAAGTCAAGAATTTTCCCAGAACGCAGAGTTTGGAGAGCACACTTGATCCCACGACCCGAAGAATTAAAAAATGATAAACTGCTAAACAGATTTTTGTTTCCTATATTTTTCACATTATAATATGAATGAGTACAGTACAGCTCGGTGTGTGTGTGTATACTTAAAATTAACTTACGTACATTAAAGCTCGTTTAAAATAGATACAAACATATACATAGTTGGATTACATATTTTGACTTTCTTAAAACATAAATGGAGAGCTCCAAATATTTATCAATTGTTTCGATATTTATGGCCCCGGGGATCGAGTGCAGCAAAAAAAAACAAAACAAAACATAAATTGACATTATAAATATGCAACAGATTATCGGAGAGATATAAGAATGTACGATTATATCACAATAATAAAGGAATACATACATTTTAAATGATATTTTTTTCTTTTGTTTAAAGCCTGACAAATATATAACGAGCATAATACTAAGTTACACTAATATTTCGTATATAAAACAGCTACTTTTGCTACTGATGATCAGCTTGGGATCATTTCAAGATCATCTCAAGATCATCTCGGGATCATCTCGCTTTCCACTCGATTCTGGGCTTCTTCAGTTATCGTTGGACAGATTTGTGATCTTGGCCGCATACATGCTGGCCACCTTGTAGATAAATTCATACTGCTCCTTGGTCTGCACCGCACTGGCCCGTCCCCGCCGGACATAGTACACCAGCTGTGGTATATCCACCGAACGTTTGGGTGTCTCCAGACTACGGATGGCCATGTCTGAGGCAATAATGGTGCCGGTACGTCCCGTGCCTGGAGAACAGTGAACGGTTAGGGGTCTAGGTGGGGGGAGAATAGAGAATGGAGAAAACACATAAAACATTAAAAAAAAGCCATGCAAGACACAACTGCTTTTAGTGATGATGATGAATCCCTTACCCCTGTTGATTTCTGGCTGCACTCCTGCTGGATATATTTCCATTAATCTCATTGCTGGACGTGCTGCCCGCCTCTGACTTTGTGCCAACGCCACCACCATCCGCGTCCAACGACGTCTCCAGCGTCGCTGATTTTTCACGCAGCTCATTGGCCTGCTCCAGGCAATAGGATTTGAGCGAGGATCGCGCCTCCAGCAGCATGGCTATGATGGGCGCCTCCTCGGCCGGCACTCCTGCCTCGGGCCACTTGTACCAATAGTGGGTGAGTTCACGGCTCTCCTCTCCTCCATCCACACGCTTGAGGACCAGCGTGGATATGGCATATCTGTCCTTCACCTCGCGATGCTTCAGTGTCACCTGATAGTCACCGTAGCTGCTGTGATTATCCAAAGTGGCCGAGGGGGGCAGATATTCGGCACACTTTTCGATGCCATTCTCACTGAGATCCGTCGCCTGGATGATCACCCGCGACTGCTGCTCCCAGATCATGCGCCAAAAGTCACTCGTGGTGCTCTCCAGCGGCGCCTGGCAGGCGATATAGTAATTGGGTGCATCTCGGGGACCCTGAGGGAAAGGAAAGTAAATAGTTTATTGTTCAAATAGAGTCTTGAGTGTTGAGGGATATTAACATAAAAGGGTGGGTCTTTCCTGTGATTCATAGTTGAGGTGGGGCTTTGTTTTGTAGATAAATTTTGTTTTGTAAGGAAAATTTTTAGTTTTATTAAAAGTTTATGGTTTTAAGGTGCCTAAAAACTTAGATTTTATTTATAAAATATAAGGAAAAGGTTTAAAATTGCAGATTCAACCGGAGAATTCCATTTAGCAAAGTCTTTTTATACTTTTTTATTTAAACTAGTCCTAAATCATAGATCTTTCTTGTTAAAACATTCTTTTTACTGCAGAAAATATACAAATAAGTCTGAAAGAGATGCCTCAGAAAACTATATCACAAAAAAAATAGTATAAAAATTATTACGCTTAAGTTTAGGTTTGATTGGTTTTATTTTATTTGTAATTGTGTTTTTTTTGTAGGGCTCTCTTTCCACTGAAAGGTCACTGAAAGCGCAATTGGCCAGCCCGAGTGATGATATAACCATTAATTAAAACCTATTGCGGCTTAAGCCCACACAAACCGACTGATGAGATGATCATGTGAGCGATGTGGCTCGACTCTCTGATAAAAGACCATAAAAAATCGCTTGGCAGCGGGGAAACTTCTGCTGTTTAAATCTTAACAAGCTTCAGTTTATCGGCAGGTGCAACGCCGATGGACGCTGGAAATGTTTCGCTCCAATGCATCGTCGCTGTCACGCTTCAATGCAGTTGTTTGTTGTTTAAAGTGCGTTTTTGTTTTAGTAAATTGCAAAAAAAAAACAGCAAACACTAAGATAGGACTTTTGTTTTTAAAACGTATGTCAATTACGAAAAACATACTTAAAAAAAAGAGGAAAAGTGAATTGAGATTGCACAAAACTGGAATTAAAAAGAAAATGATTATAATTATGGCTGAGAACCTAAAATTATAGAATAAATGATAGAATCATAACAATTATAAGCAAGCTAACTATCAGTATCTTGGTTAATAATTTATTGCATAAATTATATCATTTAAACAACTGTGAAATGACTTAAGAAAGAACGAGCAATTATCTTGCGGTATCTTAATGACAGGTAAAAATAGCTCTGAAGTCTTTAAAAACTGATAAGAATAAAAAATAAATACAAATGCACACGATGTCATCTTTTAAAATTGAATTTTATGATAATAAAAACTTTTAAAGGATTAAAGAATTTAAGGGAATTATTTAAGAAACTGTTTAATAAAGAATTCTGTAGAAAATGCTCTGAAAGAAAATTATATTCTTAAGTTTAACCTTGAATTTCTTGGAGTTTCTTTGTTTTATATTAATAAAAACACCATCATAAAATCTTAAAAATTTTTAATAGATTAAAAATTTTAAGATGAATTATTTAGGCAACTGTTTAAAAAACAATTCTGTAAAAACTTCTCTATAAAAAAATGATATTCTTTAGTTTAACCTTCAATTGCTTAAAGTTTCTTTGTTTTATTTTAATAAATTCAACATTTTAAAGCTTTCTGATTTTCTGAGTGATTTCTCAGACATCTCACAATGTGCAGGTCATGATGTAAGGGCATTCACACTTCGGTGATCTTGGCTAGAGACTTTCCCTTTGAAGCAATTACGATTTGCTGCTCTTCGCTGGAAGCTATTTGCTCGCCTGGCTTTGGGGAAACAAAGAAGTTGAAGTCTATATGTTTCACAGCCATGGCCAAGCACCTGGAGGAGCTGCTGCCAGCAGGTGAGTCTCATCGGGCGTGTAATTATTCGAGCGCCATGTTTAATGGGCCCCCAAAGATTTCAGTTAGGGCAGGGCGTCATGCAAGGCTCGTCACATATGCTAAAGCCACTCCAAAAGATGACTCCAAACAAAGCCACCACCCACCCACATGGGTGAGAAAGCGTCTCGATTGTTTTGATGGCTGGCTCGATGGATGGATGGATGAGCTGATCGCCACCTCCGCCACCAACTTGGAGACTTTCTGCCTAGGTTACTTACCCGCACATAATTGGCATTAATGTATTCCGTTTTGTCATCGTCGCCTTGCCGCTGGAGCACCACACGCGTCTCAGGAAGCGGAATCACGTTGGCGTAGCTGCGGTTCCCAGTTCGAGGTTGAAGTTGAGTCATCATCATCGCCAATGTTTGTTATTGTTTCGGGAGAGAAAAAACAAAAAAAGCAGGAAGAGATGGGCAGAGATCAGTAAATGTAATTAATTGAACTCGGCGGCGAGAAAGTGAACTCTTAATTGATGTAAGAGCTGGTTTTAAGGAAGCTTTAATATAAAGGAGAAATCTTAACTTGAATTATATTAATTTGAAGGATATTCAGAGGGAAGTTTAACTGAGTTATTAGTTAAAAAATTATAAGTTTAAGTACTGAAATCTACTAAAAGTTAAATAAACTAATTATTCAAAGATTTTCAAGAGGTTTCTGAGAAAAAGTCTTATAAAAAAGGATTTTTTATGATTTTTGTAAAAGTTTAATAATCTTTCAGGGCTTGAAACCTTTATAAAGTTGAAAAAATAATTATTCAAAGATTTAGTTTTGGCATTTTGCAAAAGATTTCTGAGGGTTTTTGCTTCTATAAAAGATTTCTGTACCTTTTTGTAGAAAGTTTAGTAATCTTTCAGGTCTTGAATATCTTTCATAAATCATGTTTTCATTGAACTTATGCTTAATCTAATCAAAGCTAAAATCATTTAATCAAATTAAGATTAAGATTACACAACTCTGACCTCAGAAATCGTTAATAAAATATTTCTAGAAACATGTATTTTTGAAATTTAACAATACCAAAAGAACTTCTAGTCATCAAAAACCCAATTAAATCTTTCTTTTTCTAACCTTTAGTACCTTCTCCCCTTTCCCTTACTCACCGATTTTTATCCTCACAGCCTGGTGGCACCTCATCCGCTCTGGCTATAATCTGTGGCACATCCCTGAACTCCTCAAAGACCTCTGATCGCCTCTCCACAAAACGTGCCAGCTCGCTGGCCGTCAACAGATTATGCCTCAGCGAAGGATCATCAAAGGCAGCATTGCCATAGGTTCTTTTCGAGGCTCTCACATCCCTTCCCTTCCTGCGCACGCTGCCCAGCACCGAGACATTGTCCAGGGAGTAGGCGTCCAGGCTCACCGGACGACAACGCTGGCCATAGGAAGTCTGCTTCTGGCGCTTTCTCATCAGGTAAAGGAAGGCCACCAGCAGGATGAGGGCCACCACACCAATCACACTGACCGTAATGGCTATAATCACATTGACATCCGTGCCATTGCCCTGGGCATTGGTCTGCATGTGATCCAGTTCGTTGGGATAAGGCGCCATAAAGGTGGGCGGTGGCAGCTGAGTGGTGCTGGTGGTTGAGTCCAACATGTTGCTTTCGCTGCTGCTGCTGCTGCTCACTGAAGGTAATTCCGTGTACTCCTCCGTGGCAGGAGCAGCTGTGGAGGTCGTCGTAGTCGTCGTCGTCGTGGTGCTATCATCCAGGAGACTTATCACTGGTGGCTGCATGGTTGTGCTGAAACTGGTCGAGGATGTCTCCGTTGTGCTGCTGGTTATGACTGCCATCGTTGTCTTGGCTAACTGCTGCTCGGTATCCTGTTCTTCGGCCACCTGTTGCCCCTCATGGTGTAGGGGTTCCTTTACCTGTTGGCCACCTGTTGCTGTCGGTGTGCTCTCATCCGTGGCTGCTGCTGCTGCTGCTGTTGTTGTGGTTTCGGGCGCCTCCCCTATGTTATTGGTCTCCAGCGAGGACTCGTGTTCTTGGCTAAGTTTACCGAGGTCACTGAGCGGACTGCCGGTCGTTGTTGTTGTTGTTGTTAGTCGTGGAGCTTGTACCTGCTGCTGGCTTGCTCTCTGTTATGGCCACACTGTTATTGACCGCGTTATCGGTTTTCTCAGCCGGACCGTCTTGGCCGTTTTCGCTTACACTCTTCACTGTCACTGCCTCCAAATTCACTTCATTGCTAATTTGCGCCACTTCCGTTGCCGTTGGCGTAGGCGTAGGTAGAGTCGATGTACTCGTCGTACTTGTAGCCGTAATTGTGCTCCAAATGGGGACGTTATCTGGACGAGTCGTGCTCGTTGTGCTCACCTCGGTATCCAATTTTTCACTAACAGCTGTGGTGGCGACGGCGGCTGTTGCCTCGGTTGTTGGCGCTGCCGCTGGAACTCTGCTCTGCTCGCTCTCTGGCAGGTTGGTTGTGGCAACGATGACGTCGTTACTGGTATTATCAACCTCGTAGGCTGGGTTATTGTTGTTGTTTATGTTTTTGCTGCTGCTGCTCTCAGTGCTGTTAAAAGTCTCGTAAGCTTCGCTCTCATGGTGGCTGTTAACAGGGGAGACTTTCATTGCCATTTCAGTTGTGGTTGAGGAGGGGGTCACTTGGGGGGTTTCTGGACTAACAGAAGATGTTGCAATGGGTTTTTCTGGTGTTGTAGAAGTTGTTGTTGAAGTTTCTGGTGTCGTAGATGTTGTTGATGTTACAGCTGGTTTTGTGGAAGTTGTTGTTGAAGTTGCTTCTGTCACCCCAAAGGTGGCTGCAGCTTCTGTGGATGTTGAGACCTCCAAGACTTCCTTAGGAGTAGCTTCTGTGGATCCTGAGACCTCTAAAACTGCCTCAGGAGTAGCTTTTGTGGATGTTGAGACCTCTAAAACTGCCTGTAGGACTAGCTTTTGTGGTTGTTGAGACCTCCAAGACTGCCTTAGGTGTAGCTACTTTGGATGTTGAAACCTCTAAAACTGCCTTCAGGAGTAGCTTCTGTGGATTGTTGAGACCTCTAAAACTGCCTTGAGAAGTACTTGTATTCATCGTAGCTAATGTTACTGCCTCGGAAACTGCTGCTGCTGCTGGCTCCGAATCAATTTCAGCTGAATTATGTTGCTCACTAGCTGCATTTTCAGTTGTTCCATTAACCAAAGCAGACATTTCGTCAGATAAAGCTTGGTAATTCCGTTTTTATTAAACCCACCCTCGCTGTAACAGCAGCTGCCGAGGGTTGCTCTGTTAAGGGAATGTTAATTAAACCCTCTGTTGTGGCTTTTGGCTCATTTTGAGCCTCTGTTAGCGCCTCTGTTAACTTGGCATTGGCCGCCTCGGACATCTTTTTGACCATTGGAACATCAAGTAACTCCGTTCGAGATGTTGTTGTGGTTAGTTTTTCATCAGAGGAACTTTCTTCACCTGCCAAAGGTGTCACTCCGAGAGTACTGCCCCCTAATCCTTGGGTAATTCCACTTTTTCGGAAAATCTCCTCATCCAAGGGTTCTGTGGTGGCCTGCGTTGCCCCCTCGGTGGCTTCTAGGGTGGTTCTGACCACAAATTCGGTGCGATTCTCCATCATTGCTATTTGTTGCCAGTCGAGAAGGTTTTTCTCCTTCACTTGGTGCTGCTCCTGCTGATCTGTTCGATTTTGCAGTCCCGAAACTTCAATGTCATTGGCCAGATCTGTGTGATTCAAGGCAGGCAATATTGTGGTGGTGCTTGTTATCAGTAGAGGAGGAGCTGCCTTTGGTACTGCTTTCATCCCTGCCAGACTCCAAACCTCAGCGGTATTGGGCAGTGTCAATTGCTGGGCATTTGTGGAATTCTCACTGATGAACTTGGCTCGCTTTTCGGGCAACTGGCGTAAACCTGGCTCTGACTCCGAAGTGGACTCTTCAATGGCGTTCTCATTGGAGGCAAAGGTAGAGGGAGTGCTTGTTGAAACAGTACTGGTTGTGGTGGTTTTTCTAGTAGTAGATGTCATGGGCAGGGGCCTCAACTTCATGGGAGTGACGGCAGCTAAAGATTGAATAGCCTCCTCAGTCGAGAGTACTGCATGGATCGTCCATGCTCGAAGGAACGAGTGGTGGTGGTGTTTGGGGCTCTCTCGGTGGTGCTGGTTATACCTAAAGTTGCTGGTTTTAAAAGGAGATTCTCGGTGGTGCTACTAAGGGGAGTCTTTGTGGTGGTTCTTAGGGGAGTCTCTGTGGTTTTATCAGGATTTTCAGAAGGTTTTGGGGGTTCCTTCTGGGATTGAGATTCTATTCCTTCCTCCTGCTTCAGTTCTTTAGGCTCTGTGGTGCTAATTGAAACTTCTTTGATAGGAGCTTCACTTTGCTCATTCTTTAGCTGAGTTTTAGGTGTAATGCTTGAGTCTTCGCTGGCCAGTTGAGCAAGAATTTCCTTAAAATTTGAGCTTTCTTCGGTTTCCTTCTCCAACTCAGTGTCCAAAGTGGCCTCTTCCTTTGGTTTGGGCTGCTCTTTGACCAGCATTTCATCTGCAGAGCTATTGATTCCCTCTCCCGTAGGCTTTCCAGCCTCATCTGCCAGCCTTGTACTAGCTTCCTGGTTAAAGCCAAGGCCCTCTCCCTCCGCTGCCTTAATATTCCCGCTTTCCCTGGCCGTAGAAACAATGTCAGGGTCAGTGGAAATGGTAGAGGAAGCCACCGCCTGATCCAACTGAGCGGTTTCTCTTTTCGCAATGAAACGTGCCTGCGTTAGCATTATGGCCAGGGCGAGCATAAAGCCGCCAATACTTAGCCTGCTACTCATACGCATTGTGTGTTTTTTTTCTGTTTTTCTATAGTCTTGGGTGAACCTCTGTGGGCCAAGTTAATTCCACGTTCGACTGGGCCTTAAAATCTCAGTTTGAGCTTAAGTTATTAGCAGTTCTTTTTTGGTTTGTTTTTTCATTTTTATTTTCAGCAATTTGCAAGCATTTTTTTTCGGATATTATTTTGTTTATTTCTGTGTGATTTTTGTGGCCATTTTACCTGTAAAGAAAAGTTTGAATACAAATTAATTAAAAGGTAAAATTTTATTATTAAATTTATATTATTTTTCTGTAAAAGGCTGCCCAGAGTACGCGGAAATATTCCTTGGAAAGTGAGTAATAATTTCCCTTTCTATAAGTGGAGCTTATCCATAAATATAATTAATGTCATTAAGACACGTTCCGCATTCCATGAAATACAAACACAAGTTCAAGGCCAATAAAGCTTAAATATAGTTTAATTGCGGCTTATAAATAGGTCTAAAAGTAATACTTTATTAACTTCTTTTTGAAGTGTTATTGAACTCTTAATTTTCGGAATTGTTTGCCCAAGTTCAGTGTGGCATTTTCCCACAATAAATAATGTCAAGGAAGCCCAGAGCGAGAGGTTCATTGTACCAAGTGCCCAAAAATAGTTCATATCAAAGTGTTTACCATCTCCCCAAACACCCACACAGCTCCACATGATTTTCAAGTGAACTCTGAGTTGTGAATCAATCGAAGTCATGGCAGTGGCAAAATGCACAAAGTTCATTCAACCACACGGCCTCTGTCAAAAGTTGCTACGGGGAGTTGAAGTATTCGAAACCAAACAGCAAACAGAGCCACCCAATAATAACTATATATATGTATATAGGGGAGGCGTGAGTTTACCGACTTTATTCACCATGGTTATCGCTGGGTTTGTTATCTTTGGATCCGGGCAATGCCATGTCAATGGTGCATGCAACTAACTCCCCCTGGACGGTGGAGCAGCAAAGGAACCACTGGGGAAAATGTTATGCCTACCCCCCCGTCATAGGTTGTAGGCAATTAGCGCTAAAAGCCCCCCGCGTTCAGTGGTGGTGTTACCTTTTGGTAGCTTGTCATTAATGACATTACCCTCTCACACGGTGGTGCGATATTCAGGTGTGGCGCTACCCTCAGAAACCCCTTTGAAGGGAGTCTCTTGAGCCTTGAAGGGGCTTCCCCTCTTAAATAGAATACTTCAAATTATTTAGGAGATCTTAGCTCTTCCATTCAACTGCCTTTTGGCCATGTGCCTGCTGACTAATGCCGCTCTAAAAATATAGATATAGTTGGCTATATGTATATGTGTTTTCTGAACTGATAAGAATTGCCAACAAAGCCAGACAGGTACAAAATCACAGCTACGGTTTATTTTGTAATTTTTTTTTTTTATATATTTTTGAATGTCAACGTTGCTGCTGTTGCTGCTGCTGATAAAAAAAAATAAACAGCAAAAGTAAATCGTTATCTTTAATGTTGGTTATGGCCGAAGGCCAGCAGCGGGAATGGCTGTTAAAGGGCAACGATAGCCACTGGTTGGAGGGAATGCAATATTGACTTGAGCCAAGTAAATAAATTAAGTTAAGAGGTAAGAAAGAAGAAGCTTTTCTAGCACTTGAGATTTTTTTAAATATCTGTTTATTTATCATGTTACAAAAATATAAAAAAGTTCACAGAAACAATTAAAAAAGTGAACAAATTTATAAACCATCTTTGTCTTAGTTGAATCTTTAGGAATTTTTTTTATTAAATTTGTTATTTAATTAAGTAGCCAAAATATCAAATGGACAAACTGGAAATTGGTAACTAAAGGATATGTCTAAATCGAGGGGCCTGGTGCTAAGGAAATATAAAATAAATAATTTCATAATTAATAAAAAAATGTAATAAATGCTTATTTTCTTTTTATTTACTTTACTTTAATAAATATTTTATAAGATCAAAAAGAGGTTCCTTGTGGCATATATATTTGTTATGACAGTTAACTTATTTTAAAATTATTTTTATATATTTTTATATAATTATAATTATTTACAAATTATTTTTGCACAGATTCTAAAACGACTTTTAGTAAGCTTAAATTGTTTTTATTTACTTTACTTTAAAGAATATTTTATGGTATCAAAGGTAGTTCTTTGTTGTATATATTTTTGTTAGTACTCAAAAATTAATTTAAAAATTTTTAAAACTATTTTAAAATAAAATTAAATAAAAAGAAGAAAATAAATATTTTACTTTAATGTTTAGTACATTTTTTACTCAAGCTTAAAATTGTTTTTAGCCTAAAAGTATGCTCTTAAAAACACATCCATTGAGTACTTCATATTTCTCCCTACTCAACTAGAAACCAACCCGAGGAAAACCTAATGCTAGTCTAGGGAATAGCTTCACCTGATCCCATCAACAGACAAAAAATCGATCAAGAAGGAACCACCTAGTGTTACACTAAACCACAGCCTAAGGCCAGGGCCAGAGACCGCAATTTGAACCCTGAAACCCCCACTTAACCCAAATGAAACCCACGAGCCTCTGCGGTTCGGGAAACGTGACTCGAACCCGGGGGAGTCAAGTGGCTGCAACATGGCATTGGCAACGGGAGAGGAACGGAGACCAGAGGAGCTGATGCATGTTCCAAGATGTAAACAGAAATCAGCATTAGAGAATCGAGGCTCTCGACTGGGGAGACGACGACTCATTTCCGCTTCAGCAGCACGCACTGAGGATGAACGAATGGCTTAGAATTCTCCAACTTCTCTCTTTTTTTATCCAACTTTTAAGCTCAATATTCCAGCCAAGATCGAGGATGATCGCTAAACCAGTTTTCTGTTTTGCTTCGATTTCGATTTGCAATTATGATTTCACTTGCATTGCGATGGCGATCGAGAGATTCCGATGGAGAATGGCTGGCGATCGATCGCTGGAATATCTTAATGATCTTCGGGGGAGAGCTGGAGCCAGGCCAAGTGATTGCTGCTGTGGCTTGTGATAATGACAGCCATCGGGTTGGTCATGACTTGGATCTGCTTTTATGATTGATGGCCTGGAGGGGTTAGGTTAGAGCGATGAGTCTATTGGCGGCTTGAGGATCGTTAACTCAAAGAAACGATAGCTGGGAATTTTCTACAGGTTAGTTTTTAGAGCTTAACTTAAATCATTTGCTGGAAAATCGATTAGATGAAGTGATTTTAAAGATTAAACTAAAAGCTAGAAGATCGTTAAGTTGCATAAAGAGATTATGGGAAGTTTGGTACTAAAAGACATTATAATTTCTAGATAATTCTTTATTTTATCATAACATTAACTTGGCTTTCTATTGTTGAATTGTTGTTCTTAATTTCAGGCTATGATTCACTCAAACAAACTTAAAGTAAATTACTTTGAAGCTTAACCCAAATGACGGACTCAGCACGCAGACTCCCAGAATTTCAAAGAATGCCAACAGTTGGCTTGAATTATCGCAGACATGCTCATAATTATCTATATATATAAACATATATATTCTTTTCTAAGCTACGTTCTAGGTTGAAAGATGAAGATACTTATCAATAATGAATAGCAAGCGGGACTTGTTGCGCTCTGAAATCAGCCAAGTGTGTTGGAGAATGCGACGCCTGGCACGCTCAAGCGATAACTGTAGCATTAGTACTATATATATATATATTTGATTTACAGAAATAACGGTTTATAGGTATCCACGGAAGCAACTCTCATTCGAATTTAAGCTCAATGCTATCTCCATTATTCTCTATTTACGAACTTCCCATGCGTATCTTGTGTTGTATCTTCATAATTGGAAGTTGCCTCGAAATTTGCTGCCATTCATGCGATTTTCAAGATGACTCATTTGCATGCCATTTGCTTATATCACGATCTATATTTGTATATGAGGAATTTATAGTCAAATTTCTTTTCTGTTTTTTTTTTTCGAACGAAAATCAAAGGCTATAACTCTGCCCCGGGGCTGAACTTTCAACGCAATTAAGTTTCTGTAAGAAATCGAAACCCGCAATGAAATCGAACTCAATCGCAGAGATTCAAAGCGGTCAAATGGTTCATCATCAGCATCAACGGATAGACCATTGGAAGCTTCAATACATTGAGAGAAAAATAGGAAGATTTAGAATAATTCGGGAAATTAAAAGGAATTCTTTGAAAAGAAAAAGAAATGTTTTTTGGTGATGAATTTAAAAGGAAATATATTTTGAAAAAAATCGATCTAAAGAAAACCTTTCTAAATTAAAATACATTCTCATTAGTTCTGGATCCTAAATATTATAATAATAATATAAATAATAAACTTGCTTTAAAAACAAGCATATAACATCTTGATTTAATCTCAAAACAGCTTAATTAAGCAGCCAAAATTTAGTCTTTATTTAAACATAAGAACGCATATCTTGAGGCATATCAAGATCATGTTTAAAATAAATTTAACACTTTTCAAGATAAGCAATCTTTTGATCTTTAAAAATATCTCAAAAATACCTGACTTTTTCCCTGTGCAAGCAAATGAACGCATTCATCAATTTTGACCTTGCTAGGCCCCTGGCCATTGGCGTTTATTGAACCAGGCAGCAAAAAATATATACGTCTAAATCGCAAATGAGTTCAGGCATTAATGCTTTGTGTTTGTGTTTTGGAAAAACTCATGGTGATCTCTGCTGGCTACTTGAATTGTATATTAATACCATTTTTATAACACTTTCCAGCAGCATATGCTTGGGGTTTCCATAAGCTACTAAGCAGACAGATGCCTCTCATTTGTTTTGCATAAAAAAGACTTAAAAATTCAAATGGTTTACATGTGGTTTAATAAATATAAACGCCAAACAACCACTAAAATCAGGAGGAGACTTGATATACCCGCCACATGCAAGCCACCTTTTTGGAAATGTCCAAGCCTTTGTCTAGGCTTATCTTTACCTGCGTATCTCTATCTATATCTGTATCTGTGCAATTACTCTAATGACAGGCACATGTGCACATACACACACTGTGCTTAGACTCGACTTGGGCTTGGAAACACACATCTATGTCAGTCGCATAATTGCCCCTAATGCAATTGAACAATTAGGCAAGCGCTGCAGCTCAAGCGCGAGCTACAAACACAGACAAACACACAAAACAAATGCAAATCAAACACACAAATGATTGCACTAAAAATAAAACAAGTAAGAAATGGGATTAACTATTAAGTAATTTGCTTAAAAAAGTAATAATTAAGAGGTATTCCTTAATTGGGTTAGGCTTTGGTGAGCTTAAAATGGCATAATTGGGAATTTATGAATTATAATAAAGTGAAGGAATATTTCTACAGAATTACTTGTTGGGTAATATTATTTAAAGGCTTAAATAAACATTAAATTCAGATTTTTTTCAAATAAACAAATTATTTTGGGTGTAGTTATTTTTATTCTATATTTTAAAGGCTTTATTTGCCACCTTTTTATGTGGATTTTTAAATTTCAAAATAAAATCATTTTATTTTCCATTCATTTCTAAACTCTAAATAATTTTTCTAGAATTTAATATTGCCTCCTTTATGAATCTTAAATCTAAATAAAAATCATTTTATTCCTCAATCATTTTCTAGACTCTTAATCATTTTTCTAGAGTTTAATATTGCCTCCTTTATAGATTTTTAAATCTAAATAAAAACCATTTTATTTCTCAATTAATTTCTGAACTCTTAATCATTTTTCTGGAATTTCATATTGCCTCCTTTATAGATTTTTAAATCCAAATAAAAATCATTGTATTGCTCATCTTTATTCTATATTTTCAAGAATTTAATATTGCCTCATTTATAGATTTTTAAATAAAAATAAAAAAATCATTTTATTCCTCAATCATTTTCTAAACTCTAAATAATTTTTCTAGAATTTAATATGTTTTTGTATGTTCCATTTTTTGTTAGTGTTTATGCATGGATAGTCAGATAGCCATCTAATGTTGTGTCCATATTTCATGTTCCCATTCCTCTGCTTCCCCGACTCTATATTTTGGGTCACCGCGAGCTCTCCATAAAGAACACGCTTCGCCTTCACCTCCTCTCTCCAGCTGCTACCCCGAAAATACCCTATGAATTGCCTCGGCATTTGTCAACTTAGAGCCCCCAAGTCGTAAGTCGCATTTACCTCGAAAACTGACAAATTTGCTGGGGGTTTGCTTTTAATTTGCTCTCCTTTGTTAAAGCAATTGCGATCGGCGGAACGATAGCTGCTAAGCGGTTTATTAATGCCCACCTCCTCTCCACCTCCTTTGTGCTGCCTAAATAAGTCGGCAATCTGGAGCAGGATTTCGTCATTATTTGGTAATACTGCAATATAAATCATTCGTGGAAAATCCATTTCCGATTGGTGGTTTTTGTTGGCTGCCCTTTTGCTTGGCTTGGAACGAACCGATTTGAATGTCACGTCGCCGTAGGTACCACTGAAAAGCGCTCGACAAATTGGAACTGGCACGAGGGCTACCGTCCAGAGAGCTGGTGACTGGCAAAAAAAAACAAAAACAAGGTAACTACTCTGCAAGCATTGTTTTTTTTTATTTTCGTTGTTTGTAGTCCAAGCTTTACTTGGTCCGATCCATGAACGTGGCTGTAACTTGTACTAGATTCGGCTGGGCTTGCTCTTTGTTTAACCCTTTTGTGGCCACCAATAGGTATTTTTTATATTAAATGAAAAATTTATACATTTAAAAATAGTTGTTTTCTATAATTACAAACACACTTATTGCATTTTATTTATATTTTTTTAAAGAGCTACAGAGATATTTATATTGCAAGTGCAATAAAAAATTTAGGTAACTCAAATTTTTAAATATGAAAATAAATAATATAACTGTAAAGTATCATAAAAATGTAGGTAATTAATTCTAACTGAGGGAAGGAGTACTTAATTTGAATTTTCTTATAACTTCCTGCAAACATTATTCTGAAAAACTTTTTAAAATAATTTTATGTTGTAAGGTTTTTGTAATAAATAATAAATAAATATTTTTTTAAGCTTTTAAATTTTAGAAGAACCAGTAAATGATTTAAAAAATATAAATTATTATATCAAAATCTCAAAAGCCAACAAAAATTACCCCGAAACCCTATAAAATTTCCAACTTAACTTGGTCTTTAAAGGGTTAACTTTGGTTGGAATTACAGCGCAGCCGCAAAGTGAACCAAAATTGAGGTTACTCCACCGACAGATGAGCTAACATTTCACGCATGCCCCGGGTTTTTGTGTTTTCTGTTTTCGATTGTGGGCTCTGGGAATGCATCGTGGACGTGACTCATGTGGGTTCATTCATTACGTTACGTAGGAGGCAGGGTTCAAACAATGCAGTTTGTGTTGTTGCAGCACAGTTGGCAAGTTTTTTATTGCCATTTTCGCAAGGTGAGCTACACTTTTCGCCTGTTTCTTCTATTAAAAAAACTTCACGACTCAATAGAAGCCAGCAACTCTAAAGCAAAAGACAGAAGACAGCAGAAAGAAGCGACAGAAGAAAGCAAAAGTGGGCGCTGCTGCTCGGCACTTTTACTTTCCTCGCTTCACTGACTAGTATCTGGCAGATACATTTCCAATTTTCCACAGCAGCCAACAGCAGCAGCAGCGGACAAGTTTTCCCCTTTGGGTGCTAAACGAGTTTCGTTTGCCGCCGCCTGTCGAGTGTTAATAGTCGAGAGAGCCGGCAACTGTCGCCGGAGAACGATCGGTTGGGGTAGGTGGGCGTTACCTGTAAGATACAGATGAGGGGGTTATATAACCCATGGCTGACTTTCGTTTGGAAGCTACTGAACTCGATGTAGGGGGACACAGAGAGAGAGAGATTTCTCCCACGCTTCCCCGATACAATTACAACGTTTTTCTTTTTTTGGCACTTTTTCTTTCAGGTTAATGTTATTACTTTTTACAAATTAGCCAGACAAAGACTTTCCCCAACTCTTTTGTGCCCAGGTAAATTTTTTAAGCTAGCTAAAAGTTAGTTTTACAAATTTGTATTCAATATTTTAATTATAATAATTAATTTTCTTGCAAAAAACCTCTGAAAATTGGTATAAAGTTGGGTTTTTTTTGTAGGTTTTCTTTCCAGATTTTTTACCTTGCTTCATTTTTTGGGTCAACGTATTTTTTGGGGTTTCCTCAACTCAACATGCGAATCTCCCATTGCCATTCCCATTGCCTGCTAATTGGCAGCGAGTTTTGCAATATTTTCTCAATAAAAAAAAACAGAGTTCAAGGTCTTCGGGGAGGGGGGTTTGGTTTATTAACACCCAACTGCTAACCAGGAATTCAGACAGGGAAACCAAGGGCTCTTTCCTATTATAATATTTTAGATATAATAGTAAAAGCTGTAAAATATTTGCATTAACTGCTTAAGTTATTGCCTTTCATGTGGTAATTGACGTTGAAGTTTTGCTTATAATCGAAACCATATAAATTCATTAGCATTTCATAAAACAAAGTACGTCAAAAGAAGGCTGAGTGTGTGCGCTGCTAACCGGACCCAACCCCCAAAGAAACGTATAAACAGGTTTCTTGCCATTACCGAGAATTTCGTTGTAGACAATAAATCCAAATCCAAAGGCCAAGTGCTAACTAATGCTTAAAAAAACGTTAAATTGCTGCAAAAAAAAAAAAAACGTTGATATGCAAAGCAGTCGCTAGTGACTGCAAAATGCATTTGTAAGATACTTGGGGGCATTCATCTGAATGATGAAATATGGCATTTGTGTACCTTACGGATACGTAAGTAGCGTAAACAAACGGCAAATGCATTGCACTATAAAAGGTAAACAAAAAAGCGAAAAGGGAGGGGAGGCATTAAGAATGCAGAAGGTGGTAATACACACACACCCACACATGTACATACGTAACACATGCCCCCATTTGCGTCCACATCTGTGGTTATGTGGAGGAAAATGCCCAAAGAGACCTCCCAGCGAAGTCAACTCAAATGGCTTTTTTAGATGTATGAAAAACCAAGCGAATCTAGTTCATATGGCTTTAGTTTTTTTTATAATATTCAAATGTTTATGGGACACACCCTCAAACTTTGTTTAAGATTGCAAAGATTGATTCGCATACAGTTTCCTAGTATTTTTTATACCATGTACCAAAGGTACAAAGGTATTATAGTTTTGTGCGAGTGCGATTTTCTGTAACAGGCAGAAGGAGGCGTGGCAGACCCCCAAAAGTTACCTAAATATTGGTCAGGACCACTAAAGGAGTCGATATAGCCATGTCCGTCTGTCCGTCCGTCCGTCCGTCTGTCCGTCTGTCCGTCTGTCCGTCTGTCTGTATGAACGCCTGGATCTCAGAGACTATAAGAGCTAGAGACACCAAACTTTGGATTTAGACTTCTTCTATCTGCACGCAGATCAAGTTTGTTTTAAATTTTTGCTGCTCCCCTTTTTTGGGGAGCTATTTGAAAAAAACGTATAGCTCCGAAATTTATAAAGTTATGTAAACCATATTAAAAAGCTTAATGCATTTTATCAAAATACACAGACTGTCCCAATTTTATTGCGATCGTGCCATAAATAGCGGAGATATAGGCTTTTTACTTTATACACATTACGTGTACAAGAGGCAGCCCAGGCAGAGGGCTCCAAATAAATCAAAACGTTCATTAAACATTTTACTTATGTTCACATTACTATGAAAATAAGGTTACTCATTTTGAATTGGTTGGTGGTGCAGCTGGCTAAGCTGAAGTCTTTTTCAAATATTAGTTGTCACGGGTTCGAATCCCGTCGGCGACGAGTGAAAACTTTTTTATTTTTAGCAATTTTTTTTTTTTTTTTTTCAGTAAATCAAAATAAATACAGTATTTAATACTAAGAAATAAAAAAAATGCAAGCAAAGAACTTAATGTTTTGAAAATGAAAAAATTCCTTATGCCTGGCGGTTGATTCGAACCCAGGCCAATCGCTTATAAAAATGTATGTGTAGCTTTACCCACTGAGCTATCGACTTTGCTCTTGAATGGGAAGACATTTGCATTATATGTAAATTTGTCTCAGTTTTTTATTCTTATTCTCTTTCTTTTATATAATTTTGGGACGCGCCTTGTAATGGTACATGGTATTCTACTGTCGGGACACCCGACTGTATTTCCATCTTGTTTCACTTAAAAAATTGATAAATAAACAAAAATGTTCAATTAAGTAAATATTTTTTTAAAGAAATAATCAACATAAATCTTTAGCTGATTAAAAATTCAATAACTCTTCAAAACGTGTCTTTATATAAAGAGATATTTGGGATGTTAACTGATCAAAAGTCTGAACTTTTTATTATATAAACAAACAATTTTATAGAGACCCTTCAAAAACTTCAATTGTGTTTTAAAAACAATTTAAATAAAGCTTAAAGTATGCAATGAATTTTTATTTACGAATTTATTGCTGATTTTCATTCATTTTATTTTCATAAATTTTTAATTGGTTTATCCCAGCCTTATTCCACCTAAAAATAAACTCATTTTTCTTGTGCTCATTTCCTTTTAGTAGTCACTGTTAATATGAACCCAACACGAGGCTGACTTCCTGCACGAGTGACCCAAGTGAAGAAGATGTAACTGGCAAACTGCTCTTAATTCAATTAAGTTCAATCAGTGCCAAGTGTTTGGCGATTGTTCGTTCCCCGGACAAGTGTCTAGAATTGAATTAATATTACAATGTATTTTCTGTCATTGAGAGCAAAGGCGAAACATCAACAAGATAATGTTCTTTACCCGATTTTCTATAAGCTTAAACTTAAGCCTGTGGCTAGTTCATTGACATTGATTGTCAACAAAACAATTAAACAACAAATTTTTAATTTAATTAAGCCGCCTGAAGTGGGTGGAAAAAGAGGAGAAAAGAGACTTTTCGATGTAATCGAGGTTATAGCGGTATTCGATGAATATTTCACTCCAACTCTTTGTTTGTGTCTTTTTGCGAAAAACTCAAATCATTTTCCATTCTCCAGCGAGAACGAGTTTCCAAGGTGGGTCCAAAAATAAAAACCGCACAAATCGAAGCAAAACTGTTGCCCCAAAAAGCAGAGTGAAGAAACAATGGAATAAACAAACAAAGAAACACACAGAAGAGCGGAGAACGAGGAAAGACTAAATGCTGACTTAAAGACAAAGCTCATAGGTCAGGTCTCGCCGGGTTGGCAGGGCAAGTCATCTGTTGGATTCTCTCTGTTTTTTTCCTCCTCTAGAGGAGAATGCAAAATACTTAATGCTGAGGAGAGGAGGTGATGATGATTCAGTTGAGGTATAGAGTGTCCAGATGTGTGTTACCCTACTCAACTGCAGTGTAGCCTTAATGACAGATTTTTTGAGTCACCATTAAGATGCATTAAGGCCGAGAGTTCGAGAAAGTGGAGCAGGAACTTAAGATCGAAGACATATATTACTTTTCGCTTAAGATGGCAATTAAAGAAATCATAGAAATCTGGTCTAGATGAATCTTTAATTATCTTTGAGGGAATTCAAGTAATTTCAGCACCTTAAAAAGTTTATTGTTCGAATTAATCTATAAATATAATGCCTAAAATATTTATGTATTCTTTTTATGGGCTACTGATCATCAAATAACCTCTTCCAATACCTGCAAAATTTACAAAAATCAAGTGATAAGAGCCAAATTACGTGCCAGAAACAAACACAAGTCTCGGGGAGTTCCTCTGTCCATCGGAATTTGCCTCGTTTTCTAAGAAACTTTTCATTATCGCAACTATTATTGGATTGCCCATAAAAACTCGGTTCTCTATTCTCAAATCCCAAAACCCCTGGAAGACGAGCAGGCACGTCTTGCTGGCTCCGAACGTGACTCATGGTCTCGCCTCTCTTCAAGAGACCTCGAAGACCTTCGCTATCAGCTCAGCTCAGCTCGGGCCAAGCCAGGCCAATCCAATAGGGCAACCGAAGCCGGCAGGAGACCGGTTTTCCCCGCGATTCTCGGCAACCACATTCCACAGAAAACCAACGCAGAGAAAGAAACATTTTAAGGTAAACAAAATATATTTTATTTGGTAAAACCTTACAAAATGTATCTGCAAGATAAGGAATATCTCAAAGGTATAGATCCTTTTATTTTCGATTTATAAATACTCTTATTTTATGACCAACTCAGGTAATAATTTGCAGTGTGCCGGCGACGCCCCTCCTTGGTTTCGAAATCACTTATGTTTCCTCAACGACTCATTTGGCATTCAAAACGCTTCTCTTCTCTATTAAGCCGCCGATTTATGCTGGCCGTTCTCGCACATGCATAATGCAAAATTCTGCCAGGCATTTGTTCTGTGGTTGCAACTTGCAACAATTGTTGTTGGTTGTTGGTTGTCTTGTGGCGTCTCTTGGTAACTAACTAACCTCTAATTAATTTGCTGGCTGTGCGGCGGCGGCGGCGGCCTTCGCCGGCTGCTTTCGATGCTGAATGAAGATGATGGGACTTGGGGACTGGGAAAGGAGATTCTGAATTGAAGCCGCCTCTGAATGGATCGCTTAGCTTTGAGGTCTCTTGTTAACGCATCGCTGGCGACTGCAGCTGATTGCAGGTGATTTACAGGTGGCGAGAAGATTGAAACCCGAGTTTCTTGAGAGTTTATGCCATTGGCATTGAAGTGAGTCTTTAAGTTGTGCCATTTAATTTTTTGCAGGCGGTAAACGTGCTTAATTAATTTTTCTCAAAGCACATTTAATATTAGGTAATGGTAATTTTATTTTCTGATATTAAATAAGTAATTTTTTATTTTTTGAAGAATTTTACTGGGTTTAATAATGGATTAAATTTATGGTGCTGAACAAAATTCATAGAAAAAAAGTCTAAGCCAATGGTAAATGTGCTAAATTAAGTTTTCTTCCAAACACTTTTAATATCAGGTAATGAAAGCTTTAATTTTATACTTTCTTAAAGAGTTAAACAGGGTTAAATAAAGTCATAAATCTATGTAGCTAAACATAAAAGCTACATATTTTCTACTGCTTTTTATTAAAAAATATTTGGTAAAAATTATAAATAATGTTTTTATAGTAAAATTTTAACTAATTTAAACATTTAGATATCATAAATAATAACCTAATCATTTCTTATTTTAATACAATATTTATACTCACTCGATTTTCAGCTATATTTAAAAATTCACTAACCTAAACAGTTGATATTTTCAATATTCAGAACTATTTTGAAAATGGGAATACATTAAATGATCGTAAATTTAGCAATTCACAAACAGATTTTTTCTCCAAATGTTCCACGTTTCACAAATTACAAATATTATGACATTTTTAATCAAATAATTGCTGGCGTTTCCACATATGCGAAAAAATAATATCCATAGTTAGTGCCAAGTTTTCTGGCGCGCACAAAAACCAAATACGAATTATATTAAAGCGTCAACAACAAAAGCGTAATTAAATTAAAAAAAAAAATTATACAAAAAAGAGAAAAAAATACAGGCAGCAAGTCAGAAGTGGAAAAACCAAAAACAACAACAACAAGGAGACCCCCACGACTGATGTTGAAAGTCGTTTTGCGAGTTTGACCGCTGAGCTCCACTGTCCGCAATGAAAGAGAGAGATCTGATCTGGGGAGCTTTTGGGGAGAACCAGAGAGCGAGCTCTAGAGCTAGACTTACCAAAAAAAATGTTTATATTTTATATAGTATAGACTTCTCGGCAGCTCCGATTTTAAATTGACGATTTCAGCACTTTGATAGTTGCCACAAAAATACAATAATACGTAGGCTTTTGGCTTCCGCGTTGACATAAACAATAACGACACTTTCCTCTTGCACTTTTGTTATAAACAATTGAGCGATTTCTATTGGCTTGACATTAATTTGCAATTAATTGCATTTTCAATTTCCATATTTTCCTCATAGACACACACACACACACACAAACACACAGACGCACAGGTATTATTTACACTCTGCTCCCCTTTCGTTTTCCGCTCGCGGCTGGTTGTTGCTTTTTTGCTAGCGGTTTCTGTTTATTTCCCCCTCTCACTTCGATTTCCGCACAATAGAACCAACAAAAATTGTGTTAACAATTTTTTGTGTGTTTGTTTATTCGAAAAAAAAAACCGAAATACCGCAACGCGCGAGCCAGCATCCAGCAACACATCCGCCTCGCTCGACGTGTGTTTCGAATTTGTGCGCCACCACTTTGGGTTACCCACTGTAGCCCAGCTCGTGGCGACTGCGAAGCTGGCAGCGGCAGTGTTGCAAGTTTGAGCTATATAAAGAGCTTATAGAAAACAAGTTTAGATACTTTTACAACGTGAAATATAGTTTTCTTATAAAATAAATCTTTTATTTCAAGAATCCGTTTATTAAACACTCAAATAAAATATATTTGAAGCTATAAGATTCTTGAAAACTTGCAAAGATGTTCTATTTTCAAATATATACGCCAGATATAGCCAGAAATAGCTATAGCTTGCAACACTGGCGGGCAGAATACGAGAGCGCTGCGATGTCACAGTGGCAGAAATTGTGTAAAAATTTGTTAATAAATAAACAAATAAAACATACAAAAAGTACGTAAAAATTATTTATCCGAATGTTTTTAAATATTTAAATGCCTCAAAAATATATTTTATATTTCGAAAGCTAAAGATAAACCCATTAAAATTTATAGTTTAGCTTATATGCTATTTTTTAAATCTTAACTTAACCTTTATACAATTAAAAATAAATTTAAGGTGTTAGAATCAGGTTTTTTTTTATGGAACAACAACTCTTAGATATATAAATTATACGTTCTTTACAGATTTGTTACATTAGAAATTTTAAAAATTCAAAATTTTAACTTTATTTGCAATTCTAATTTTAATATTTCCAGCCTAACGTTTTTTTATTAAAGGTCAACAGTAAAAATATAAATTATAAATACAAAAACATATAATTATTTAACAAATTTTTAATAAAACAACGCTAAATTTAACATTTTTCCCACTGCGCATGCCTGAAAGTGCACATTTTTGTATTGTTAATCGGGAAATTATAGTTAAAAGTCGTTAATTAAATTTAATTTCAAATAAATCTGGTCATTAATCTCTTAAGATTGCATGAGCCTTAAACATAACAGAAGTTTTTGAATAAAAAATTAAAGAGTAAAGTTAAGTCATGTCTTATTAAGTGATAATAAAGACTTTTGTATAATTTAAGCATCAAATAATTAAGTTAAATCATATCATAACATAGGCATTAGCCTAGGCACGATTATCCCTCAAGAACCTTTTGTCCCCACTGTTCCCACCATCAACTGGCGGCTACCTGGCAACAATGGGCGCCCACAACAACAAATCCCGGCAGGTGAAACCGGTTCCAACCTTCTCCGGTGGTTGCCTCCGCCTCTACGGTTTTTGTTTGGCAAACAAAACGCTTCACTGCAGCGGCGCAACAGCAACAGGAAATCGTATCAGGCAAAAATGTTTGTTTTTCCAAAAAGGAAATAATATAAAGGGCGTTCCTGCTCACAGGCGGCAGCGTTTATAAATGATATCCAAGAGACAACGCCCCCCAATAAACGAAAAAGTGATAGTTCCGAATCCGAACATCAGGTTGGTGGGAAGAGCCCCCATGTTGTGCCGCCCACTTTTGCCAGCTGCCTGGCACTGGACTGGCACTCATCACTCATAATCTGCCCACTGCAAGCGGTTTTTTTTAGTTTTTTGTTTCATTTCGATACATTCAATTAGCATTTCAATGCTACATTTATTTCCAGAGCAGTGAAAGTAAAGCTTAGATGGGTGCGGATATTGGGGGAGGATTTGTGGGGGAGGCGACCAGCCACACGCTAATAAAAAACGATGACTCACTGGAGGATCTCGTGCTGCCAGTCGATCAGATTTATCTGCGGCTTGAAGCGCTTCAGGGGACCTGCAAGTAGCCAAGTTAGAGCCTAACTTTAAGGGAAGTTCGAATGCTTAAAACTCACTTATCAAGGCATAGCGCTGCTCCTTTTGCAGCGCCAAATAGTCCACATTGGGTCCCGTTAGATGCTGCGCAATCGAACCGTTGCTCACCAACTCCGGTGTCCAGATCTCGTCCAGCGACGCCTCTACCGTCTTTAAGCAGCGTTTTGAATTCACGCTGCAATGACGCCGCGAGGGAATCACCATCCACAGGTGCTCCGCTGCCGCCGAGCTGAAGCAGCGCTTTGCATGTGTCACGCACAGGCTGCTGCTGTTGGGCGATCTTCGTGACGTGGTTGTGCAGCGCATCAATGAGCGCGATGTCTTCGAAGGGGTTGCCCGGCTTCAAACTTAGCAGCTTGCGTTCGTGCTTACGTCGGTTTTTGCTGGAGCGGAATGTCTTGCTACAAGGAGCAAAAAACAAAGAAAAAAAAAAAAAAACAGGGAGTTATAAAGTGAAACTCTGGCCAGAGTGCAGTGGAGCAGGTCCAGGTCTTAGCTCACCCGGTGCCACGAGAGGTGCCGCTGTAGCGCGAGGAGTGCAAACTGGTTGTGTCCGACAGAAGATCCACCTCCTCGATGTCCATGTCGCCATCGTTATCAGCATCCCCTGAAGTGGCTTGCTTTTGACGAATGTCTAACAAGCGCTGCTTGTACTCCACGAAAAGTTTAAAATCTGCTTGCAAGGAGCCCTGCAACTGTGCTCCATAGGCCAGCAAAGCTGGGGCAATCTTCTCGGCTGGAAAATATAAAATTAGAAAATTAAGTTAATAATTGAAATAAATTAAAACGAGATAAAGGCTCCTCACCCAAAGCATCTCCCTGCTCCAAACCGGCTTCGTAGATGGCCCTGCCGTAGAGATGACCCTCTAGCAGTACTTCCAGCTGCTTGTTCCTATCTCCACCATGCTCCTTGACCAACTCATAGGCTTCCATGTGACGTCCCTGCTGCTGTAGAGGTCCCACCAGTGAGAGGGCCACTTGATCCAGAGGCTCTTCCAGCTTCTTGGCCAAAACTAAGACACGTTGCCAGTCCAACGTATGCTTGGCACTGAGCAGCGCCTGTTGGAGTTGTCCTCCACGCTCATACATAAGACTGGCATTGTCCAGCTTGGCATTGGCTCTCAAATGATCCCCATAGGCCACGCAGACGCGCTTATGGAACTCCTCGTGCTCCCGATAGCACGACAAACCGGCTGTGTACAGGCCATGCTTTCGGATGAACTCCAAAGCCTCCTCGTAGTGCTGTTTACCGCAAGCAGCCAAGTGGGACAGGGCCGAGGGATACCTTTTGAGATGATCATCAATCCGGAACTTTCGATATTCCGTGGGCAGAGCCTTGAGCTCATTAAGATAGGGCAGAAATTCCTTGGGATCCTTTCTGCGATTTTTGGGCAACGAACAGGACCAAACCGAAGTCATAGGTGCCCAGGGCCACGTTATACAAGTCGTTCACATCCACCAGGTAGAGAAGATATTTCAGCAGTTGATCTGCCAGACGCTGCATCCGTCTGCTTCTCCTGCCAGATGAGCTGTAAGGCCTGCTCCAGGCGACCCAACTTGACATAGGCTGTGATTACAGGCAACCGGAAGCGTTCAACATCCTCCGGCCGCGTGGCCAGCTCCATGTGTTGGCACAGCAGACGGCACACATATTCCACTTTATCCTCCACCCGATAGTCAGCGGGATAGGTCTGCTTGGCAGCCTCGTAGTTACTGGAGTACATGCCCTTGGCCAAGTCTTCGTTCTGAAGTTCACTCAGGAAAAGACAGAGCCACTGGCTCTGCTTGATTTCACGCAGGAAAATGTCCACCGAAGCCACGAAAAGCTCCACATTGTGATCCCAGATGATGTTCAGGTTGATGCGTTGCTTCCGCAGCATCTGCATTGCCGCCTGGTATTGCTTCCTCGCAAGCAGAGCCCCGACCAGCTCCAGTACGAGCACGCGAGGGCAGATGGCTTCCAGATTTCCGCGCGGAAGTTGTAGCACCACTCGCGCCTCACTGGCCACCGCCGTTACCAGTTTGCCGCCTCGCTCAATGTTCCTGCTTGCCACTTGACGGCGATCCTTAAGTCGGACGAAAGTGCAGGGCATTGAGCTGGGTGTAGGCAAGGTAATTACCAACCACGCAGAAGGAGGTGACATCCTCGGCAATGCGACGACCGTCCAGGTGAAGCAACTGCTGGTTCTTGAGGGTAATGAGACCGCCTTGGGAATAGAATGTAAAATATTAAAATAAGAAATAACTCGAAACCCTGGGAAAACCCACCTGTGGAGTCACTGTTGAGGGTGAACCACTCGATCTGGTCAGCCGCCTGGGCCAACTCCACATGCGTTCGCTCCACCTTGAGCGAGTTGTCCGTCTTGAGAGACACCTCGTAGGTATGACCATTATTCACCGTCTGCACAAAGAACTCATCCATGGCATTGGCTCCAACTGACAAAGCATTGACCAGCCCGCTGATACGCAAAGAACACTGCACTCGGTAGCACAGTTCGCCCTTATCGTTGACTTCATCTTCGTCGGGCTCCTTGTTCACAAGCAGCAGGCGCGTGGATCCACCTGTGCTGTATGTGGCCAGTAGGTAATCACAGTTGAAGTACGTGAGATTCGCCAGTGGCAGGCGTGAGAGCTCTGCATCCGGCATAAGTATGCTGGCTCGTGGTTCCTGGCCACTCAACTGCTGCATGGGTTCGTAAAAGTGCAGCTGGCGATCGCAGGTGTATACACACAAACTGGTCTCGTACCAGGTGAAGGCGTTGATGTAATTCTCCAGCTGCAGGACGCGCTGGCACATGGGCGGCGGCACTACCACCCTGGCAAAGTCCGTCAACAACAAACGCTTGCCATCGATGACGCCAACGACGCCACTGCGCTCGTAACGATCCACAGCAAAGGCCCAGCGGTAAACAAACTGCTTTCCGCTCTCCTTGACCAGGTGCAAAGTGTGCTCGGCGCCCATTCGCGTGTCCCAATGCAGCAGCGCCAGTGGATCTACTTGGTCGAAGATCAAAACCTGCTTTAGGTACCAGTGGTAGTTGCCTATGGTGTACAGGTAAACTCGCTGCTCCTCCTTTGTGGCTGTTCTGATGGCCAGAATATCCGAATCTTCGCTCCAACGCAGCTGCACCACTGGCTCCTCTTGTAGATCGAAGGGCAGCACCAGCTCCCTGTGCCTCAAACCATTCTTTTCGAAAAGCGATATCGTTGACTTATTGGGAAACCTTTGGGGCAGAGCAATCCAATTGCCCGCCGGTCGCCAGGCCACTACTTCCTGCAGATTTGCGCTCTTTTCCGCCGTGTGCTGAAGTTTGCCCTCGCAGTCGTATACCTTGAAGGTGCGTCCCACCTGGGCGGCCACATAGGAGACCACAAAGTGGGCACCATCGCCGCGCCAGGAAATGTGAATGTCCTGCGAGAGAAAGATAACAATTTAACAATGAAAAAAAAACTTATATTAAAACCTTTTACCTGGTTCAGCTTCTGCCAGTCCTCATTGGCGGGGTCAGCTGCACCAGCCGTCTGTTTAGCAGCTTGCTTTCCCTCAGATCCATGGAACTGCGTCTCCTTCTTGCCCCATCCCACATTGACGAACTGCTGATCCGGCTCCAAATCTGCGTTCAGCGGCTGCTCGGCTATCACATCGAATGTGCTGGTCATCAGGACCACGTTGTGAGTCCGCGTCACAAAGGCTACCACCTCCTGGTTGGGTGACCAGGCCATGCGCTCGATTCCCACCTCGCAGTAGGTGCCCTCGCTGGTGGCTCCCGTCTGGGGATCTATGAGCAGCACCTCGCCAACGCCGCTGGCCACGCATATCGCATTATCCAGCTGCAGGAACTCGGCGCCCACAATATCCGGCAAATCGGCGATCACTTTGGGCCGCACATCGCCGGCGTTTTGGACGGCGTAGATCTTGCTGTCGGTCACCAGGAAGGCAGTGTCGGAGGCGTCGCCATTTAGCTCCGGCTGCAGGAGCAGTTGGCGGGGCTGGGCCACCGCTGTGTCCAGCTCCTGGCAATATTGAAGCTTCAAATTGCGCATATTTCGTAAATATTGCACGTGTGGAATTGTGTGGCCGGAGCCTTCGAATGTGCAAAAACAAACAAAAATGCATTGCCTAACAAATACTAAAAAATATTTAAAAGGCAGTTTAACTAGTTGAGTTTATAAACAATTAAATTAAACAATTAAAGCTTGAACGAGGGCTTTTATGAATATTTATTTAAATTAAATTTCCAAAAATATAAACACCAAGTGCATTCCCGCTACACCTCCGACTGGTCACACCAACAATCAAGAGTTGCACAACACTAGCCCAAGATGCGGCCATCTTGCTCTGCTCTCGTGTGAATTTTTTTGTTTAAATAATATCGCCGTGCTGCGGACTGATTGACGAACCCAAATTGAACGGAACGCAATGCTCGGGATGCACTGAAACGGATGCAAGTGCGGATATGCCTATGTTTGAACGGAGGAGGGCCGAAGATCCAAAGAATAGAATCGAAAATTCCACAAAACCAGCAGCCAGCAGCAGTTGTTGGTCAGTAGAAGTGCGTGAGTGTGAGTGTTAGTGCTTGTGCAAGTGTTTACTTGTGTGTGTGTGTGTATGGAAGGAAGGCACCAAAACGGAAAGGTGGTGCAAATGTTTATAAATATATTATACACCGTATTATATATGCGTGATAATTCAAATGAAATGTGCATGTGGCTAATGCGACGTTAGCACCGACAGCGACGTCAGCAGCGACGCGAGCGTCGGATTGGAATGTTAACGGGGAGCACCACCAGCCAGCAGCGACAACAACAACAACTCCAGAAAGACCAGCAAAACCAGCACAACAAAAAATAATAGCAACAAAGCTGAAAAACTCAGGAAAACATCTCTTAAATTTTGGGTAAGTGTTTTGGTTTCTTTTTTTAAGCGCTTGCTCCAAATTGTGTTTTTGAAAGCCAAACTTCAAGGACTCCGCCCAACGCCCTTTTTTGCAGCGTCGCGCTGTCTGCTTCCTTAATACACTTGTCGCTGTGTGTGTGTGTGTGTGAGGGTGCGTATGTGTGTGGGTGTGAATGTGACGAAAGCTTGCGGAAAAAGGATAACACAATTGTGCTCATAAAGCGTAGCTAAAAATAAAGAAAACATCTCGAAAATACCTTTGCATAATCCACCTCAAAAATACGGAAAAGAAAAACAAAAAACAAGCAAATATTATTGCATAAATCTTTGCCTCATCATTAAGATGGTAAATATAAATACAAACAAAATTTGGCAGGTGCAAAAAAAAGGTTACAGTAAAGTCTCTTTAATAATTGCTTACTTTATAAATACTTAATTAATACAGGACTTTTGCACATAAAATATAAACTTACATAGATGATCTAATATACTTTAGGGAATATACATTTTTTTAATTATTTACATATTAATAGGCTTCACTGTATCATGCTTGTCCCCGTGCAAAGTGTATTTGTTTTCCTTTTTTGGGTCACTATATTTGCAGCTTCTTTATATTTGTATTTTTATCGCTGTTGTCTGAGGTCAACTAGTTTGGTTTATACAAAAAAAAAAAAAAACGAAAGCAAAAATACAATAACGAACAAAATAAAAAAAAAATAATAACAATAAAAAGCATACAAAAAAACTACGCATTTTTGGATTCCAATTCAAAGCGAAAACAAAAACACGTTTTACAACTCTGCGGCGCGAATTTGTTGTTGTGGCTTTTTGAATAGCAGCGAACGCACACATGCACACACACACCTCAAGCCTGACTTACGTATACATATACGCAAACGGGCCATGAATGACCAATGCGTACAACAACAACAAAAACAACATGCTGCAGCAGCAGCAGCAGCAGCAACAACAACAGTAGTAATTAAAGGCAATAACCGAAGCGTGGCGCATCGTAGTTTTTGTTATGGATTTCCGTTCGTAGTAGTTCGTATTCGGTGCTGCCTCTTGTCGTTGTTTTTGGTCAACATTTTGCGTCGTCGTCGTCGGCAAAATATTCGTGCGCTGACGTCACACGTAGGCGCCACAAAGCTCCCTCTTACCCTCCCCCACATCTCTCTCTCTCTCTTCCACTCTTGTGTTGGCTCTCTGTATCCCGTTTGTTTGTTTGTTTGTATATTGCAACATGCGTGGGCGTTATACTCCAACTGTATCGGTGTGCGTAAGTTTGCTACGCAAAAAAAAAATGGTCTGTGTGTATGTGTGAGGTCAGTATTGCGTGAACTTTTCACATTGGTTTGGCACTCACTGTTTGGCATTACGTTTATTGTGCGCTTATGCATCACTGTGTATCTGTCATTTTCAATTGCGCTAATTACGCCTTTGCATGACCACTGTACGGCCCGTGGTCTAGTCTGACTGATTGGAATGCTAATTGGAATTAGTAATTGCAAGTTTTTCCTAATGCGAATTACTTTGTGAATACCGAATTTTGGTTCTAAAACTAAAAAATATAAAGTTTTATGTCTTAAATGTAGTTATATGATGTTTGTTTAAGTATTTATCAGTTTGGAACTCCTCCTCATATCTTATTTATTTTGCCTGATTTTTTTAATCCATTAAAAAACAGCCTGAACGAACTGAAAATATGGAATCTGGTTTATCGTTTAAAGCCTTACTGATATCTGTTATCTAGAATAACTGATGATGTCTGTTTGGCATTCTTACCATTTTTTGTTTTTTGCTGCTCTCATTTTTCGCTGTCTTGCAAATAATTTCTTAGCAAATTTGAGCTTCTTTTCCCCGTTTTTATGTTTGTTTGTTTATGTTTCTTTGCGGTTATTTTTAGCATACACACATGTAGCCCTCGCTTTTGATCTACTTGCTAGTGGATGGGATTTACATTGCAAATTCCACACACTGGGAGAAGAACTACTGGGTGACGTCAGGAAATCTCCTGCTGGCTGCTTTTCTCTATTCACAATTTCTCCCCAACAACTTCACTTTGATGCTAATTGGCTTGGCAAAGTATGCAAAAAATGCCACACAGAGCAGAAAAAGCGTAGAAAATCACGAACTGCTGCTGCAGACTGCAAAGAAACAATAAACATTTTGATGTCTACATTTTTGCAAACAACTGGATTCGACAGCGGCAACAACAAATTGCAGCCTGGAAATGGAGACGAAAAGTAAACATGCAAAAAAAAAAAAAGCACAATGGGGAAATTAATTAACATGGCCAGCGGCAGCAATTAGACCAAATAAACGAAACAGAAAGGAAATCGAAATCAAGCCACAAGCTGCAGTTAGTGATATCGTAGAGCGTCGTGTGTGTGTTTCAAAAAACAGCGATCGCTGTGGACTCATTTCAGTCTTCGATGACACTAGATGCACTGAAGAAAAATATATAATAAAATGATTTTATAATTATTTTAATGATATGATATTATTTAGGAAGCTATTTAATAGGCTTTTAATTTTTTTAAATATTTTATTTTTAGTTTAAAAGGGTTTCAATTGGTTTTAATTTTTGTTTCACCTTTGAATGCATTTTAATTTCGATAACTTAATTTTCCGTGTAAAATTGTCCACCACATTGTGACTTACTTTTGGCCAGGCCAAAAAGCGAGACCGCAGCAAAGACCTGAAATGCCAAAATTGGCCTAATGAGTTGGCCAACACACACATGTTTTTTGATTTTATTTACACCGCCAGCTTCGAGCTTTCAAGAGGCAAATCGAATTGCCGGCAGCCATAAATGCAGCGGCAGCAGCAGGTGAGAAGTTGCATGCTACTAGCTGGATTTTATCGCATGCGATATAGCCCAGCGCCAGAGAAGAAGCCGGCTCACAAACACACAAGAAAAGTGGAGCTTAAAAAAAACGCTCTCTCACGTTGCGAGTTTTCTGTTTTTTATACCCTTGCAGGGGTTTTATAATTTTAGTGGGGATTTTGTTTATCATATAGAAACAATAATATATTTTTTTTATGTATTTTTACCAACTTTAAGACAAAAGTTGATCTTACTTTTCTTTATAATTAAATTACAAACTGCGAGGGTATTTAAACTTCGGCTTGCTTTCTTGCTTGTTTTGCTTTTCATGACTCAGGTTGAGCCGCAAGTTCGTGCAGCGATTTTTCAGTTGAAAACTAGCAAGCAAAGCGCGCGGTCGCAAGAAAGTCGAACGAAGAAAAATAATAATAAAATCGGTGGCCACGCATGCGCAGATCTACGAATCGCGTGTGTTTGTTTATTGTTCAATCGATTGCAATTGGCTTTTTGCAATAATTATATATCTATATTGATATACATAATAACAATAAATTATGACGGTCGATGGTATGCAAAGTGGCCGTACAATAGGCAGACGTTGCTGCCTGCCAGCGGTGATGTAATGTGCGAATTCGAATTGTTGATATTTTCGCTATTGTAATAATTAATTATACAAGCGCGAAAAATTTTTTTTGTTTGGGAAGTGATTTATGCAAATTATCACACAAAATAAATACACTGTTAAAGCGCGAAGAAAGTGAAACAAAAGTGGAGTGTTAAGACATGGAGCTTCCTGTGGCTCCCAGTGGATGATGGATCCAAAATCTCTGTCTAAACATTTATGAGAGATATTTGGATTTGATTTTGGCTTTGGTGGCGCAATGACCTTTGTGTGTGGTTCGGCTTTTTGATTTGTTTTGCCACGTTTTTTGGGGATACGTCCGTTTAATTATGGGTTTGGGTCAGATGTATCGGGCATTAGCAGCAATCAATGTTTGAATGTGTGTCCGTGATTAATTCCAAAATATTGCTCAAGGCATGCACAGAGGAAATTAAATTATGGGGTTGAATATTATTTGTTTATTTGCGGATAATTTTGGTCTTATTTTTGTAAAGTTTTCAGGGAAAATAAGGCTTCAAAAATTTATTTAAATTATAAAAGGAAACATTTAAATAAATTTATTAATAGATTGATGATAATTGTGCAACCTAGGGGACCTTAAAGGCCATGCTAACCTTTAAGGGAAGCAAATTGTTTGACCCTTGGCCTTTTTCTAATCATTTTACCTTAATAATCATTAATTTTCTTAAGAGTTAAACCATAAGGCCTATGAAAAATCATCTTTAACAAATCTTTTTTGGCAAAACAATTAAAAATCAGTCATCATAATTCAATTAAAGCATTTAAACCCAACTTTAAGTGGTTCAAGTTGTAGTAATCAACCATCAAACGCTCCAAAAAAGTGGAAATTAATTAATACCATTTTCAAAAAAACCATCTAATTGGCCAGTCAATGGCCTATTTGGTAATTCTCCATTTCAAAACCTCTTTATTTATTTTATTTTTTTGCGTGTGCTTCGTTACCCTGAAGATGATCGCTGGTTGCTGCATATTTGATAGTTTGAAAGTTTCAAATGAAAGTAACTTGGCTTGGACTCCTGTCTCTCTCCCCTCACTTTTCTGCAATTGCCAAGAGGTTTTCCTTCACTTCAATCACAAAGTGCTAATTGTTTTCCCAGGTCTCTCCTTGTGTAAATTGAATTCTCCATCTCCTTGGCCAAGTCATTACTGCAATTTCTTTGCCATTCTTCCATTCTTCTCGCTCTCTAACTGCACATTTTAATCCAAAGCCAGGCTTAAGGCTATGGAACCGCGGCTGATACCAAAATTGCATGAATCACTCCGGCTTAAGAAATCAAGAGCCGACCCCTCTCCCTTTGCCAATCGATTTGGACGCTAATTTTGGCGACGTGCAGACATTCGACTTTGACAAAATAAAAACAGGAAAACTGCGAGACATTGTAGGCTGGCTGCGAGCGGCGAAAAGGCATTTTCAATTTTCCAGCGCATTAGTCATCGCCGCTCTAATCGGCCAACGAAAAAAACTAAAAACCGGGGCCTTAAACTGTAACTAGTTTTCGCCAACGCGCGACTCTCAATGGGAAACCAATCCGCGCAAAACGTCATCCTGAGCGAGTCCGAGTCCCAGTCCCAGTCTTGGCTTGAAAATTTATATATCTCCAAGCTAAGCTGTTGGCTGGACCGAGTGAAAGTGGACAAAAAAAAAAGAAAAAGACTTCAACTTCAACTGCAGACGCGTGAAACAATTTTTTATGTTTTTCTTGGCTCTGTACACGGCTTTTATGTGTTTTCCATCCACTTATTCAATTTGCCATTCACTGCACATAAGTGAAGACGAGCCGAGCTGAGAAACCCTCCGAGATCCAAGTTGCCAAGTTACCAACATACCAACTTGTTGGCCCCTTCCTCCTTCCAACCTGGTCAAAGCCAATGGCGCATTTCATTCATTTCACTCGGACTTGGCTTGGACTCTGTTCATTTTCTTTTAATGCATGCCTGGCACGTTGAAATAATTGTTAAACTTAAATTATTAATTAAGACCTCGGCGAATGGCGAATGCTAAATGCTCTTTGTCTAACAGAAATTGCTGTCAATTTGGGGTTTTTTTTGTGCGAGTTACGGTTACCACCGTTTCGGGGCAGGGTATTATTTTTTGGTGGAAACTTTCACTCGCCAAAATGATATATGCAACAGGTAACGCCGGCGGCGCCAATCAAACCGATCCGAAGACGATCCGAAACCATACGAAGCCAAACCAAACCCAACCCATCCCGAGGATATCCGGAGCTCACTGAAAACCCGGCCCATTGTCTTTAGCTCTTCTCTGGTTTTTTTGTTTTTGGCTTTTCTTATTGTTGCTTCTTATTATTGCCCAGTTTGTTTCACTCAGCGTAGATTTTTGATTTTGTTTTTGGTTTTTTTTTTTTTTGTAACTTTTTATTTGGCATTTCGTCAGCGGCCGCCGCTACAGAAACTCAAAACTCAAACTTGTTGTGTCATACATAATTCTGTTATTGTTTTATTTAATTAGTTTTTTTGTTTTTTTCTTGTCTCTTGTTTTGGGTGCGCTTTTCCCACTCTCTTTCGCCATGCACAGAATTTCATTTTGGCCCCGCCAGCACCTTTGTGGGTCATGATAAGCAATCACTTTCCACGTGCCCAATTCCGGCTCATTTGCATAGTTAATTTTTTGGTTGACATTTGCCCAGGAAAAGTTCTCTTTGGCGGAGAAGAAAGTGACTTCTGTGTGGGGGATTGCAAATGAAAGATTTCCAGGTCTTGAATTTCGAAATGTTTTAGTTTTTGAGGTTTTTAGGAATAGTTAAATTTCGAAATTATAGTAAATGTTATCAGGAAAAGTTGAGTCACAAACTTAAGAACATATTTTTATGAAACAGGAAGTATAGCAAATAATAGTTATATAACTTCCTTTCTTTGTGAGTTTTAACGATCAAAGAACGTTTAAGTAGAAGGAAAATAGTAAATCTTTGATGAGTCATTTGTATTTATTATTATGTTCTTTGCTATTTATGTTTTCTTTTGTTTAAATCACTGGGAATTTGAAGTTTTACTACATTTTTTATTGAGATAATAAATAATAATTATTTTCAGAAAGAATATAAAAAACTTTATAACCAAAAGCCTTAAATTTTTAAAAATTTAAGAATTTAGCAATTGATAATTTTATAGAATTTGGTTTTCAATTAATTGACAGATTTCTGAAAGCTATAATGGTTAGATAAGCGATCTAGTCTTCTGTTTTAATCCGCATAAATCGAGATCCCAAAGAGAAGCCATATTTGATTTGGTTTTTAATGGTTTTTAATAGGAAGGAAAAAAGTTCCCTTAAAAATATGTATCCTCACATGCAACTAAGTTTATTTTATTTATTTATTTAACCAGCAACATACTCTCGTTTCCAATCTTCTTGTTTAATATGTGTTCCCAAGGTTTGGTAAATAATTAAGACCCTATCTTGCTCCCAACAACAGCTACAACAAATTTATACATATATCTTCTATTTTTCCATCCTCGAACTTTCCCAACATTTTCCACCTGCCACCAAGAAATTAGACAATAGGGTCTTTCTCTGCCTGATCCTCTGCTGGGGGTTCCCACGCCCAAATTATTTGCACAATATGTGGTGGCTTCCCCTAGTAAATTCCAATTCAATTCAGGCATCTCTCGCTTGTTCGTGTTTTCCCAACCCAAAGAAATAAAGGCAACTGATTTTGGCCCCAGCCAACGTTTTTCGCTGTTTGTGGAGCACTCAAAGCTCATTGTCGGCGATTTTCAGTAAGCCAAGAGCAGTAAGCCAACTGACGACAAACCGTTAATGTGGCGAATTGGTTCGCTGAGGAATGCCAAACAACAAAACAAAACAAAAAATAAATAAACATATATATAGAAAAGTCAAAGAGTTGTTATTAACTGTGGCGGGAAATCCAATTTCTGCTACTTTTTTGGATTTTTCTTTATTTTTCTATCTCTCTGGGCTTGGCTTTTATTCTCTAATTTTTTGCTTGAATTTTCTCTTTAGAAATTTTCCATTTGCGCTTTTTTTTTTTTTTGCTCGGTGGCTTCCCTATTGATTCTGCCTGTTTCCATTGTGGCTAATACTCTCTCGATGCCTGGCCTCCGATACCAAATCGAACCGCTTACAGAACCTTAATTAGTATTATTACCAACGAAAACAATTTGCCGGGCTTTGTCCACTTCAAGCCGGGCATTAGCCTCGTTTTTTTAGTTCTGCCAAGAAGGAGGGGTGGTCGTATTTTTTGCTGCTACTGTGTGCAGGAACAATGGGTATTCAGGCAGGCAGCTATCTTTTTCATACTCAAAATAATGAATTTCTATTAAAATTAGAAAGTCTTGGTTGGGGGATACAGTCATGAATTTATTTACTTAAGGTTTTTAAATAGGAAAACTTGAAAAAGGGTTTAAGGAGAGATTAAACTCTATTGAGTGATATATTCTCATATTAATTTTTACAAATATAGTTAATAAGAGGTCATTGCTCAACCAAAAACCAATCCTAAATTTATATTTAGTGCAAAATAAATCCACTTTAAAGTAAAACTATAAAAAAAACCCAATGTGAACGCAATGCCGGAACATGGTGACAACAATTAAGATAACCTGCGATGGCGTCTTCATCCAGTCCAACTCGTACCTCATGCCCTCACCTGCCCAAGGAGCAGCAGGTGCAGCAGGAACGGCTGCCTCGGAAAGGGCTTTAAAATCCTCGGCTTCAGCAGCTTCCAACTCGAACAACGAGAGTGACAATTCCCAGACGAGCAGCGGCAGTCAAACCACCTCCAGTGCCACTGCCAGCAAGCGATCGAATCGATCATCGGTGAGCCGAGGTCATAGAGGCACAGGATCCGGATCACAGGACACCAGACGACGCTATTACTTTGGCTCCAAGGATATCTATTGGTGCAAACAGAGCCGAGAGGGTTCTGCATCGGCATCTGTCTGCGGATCAACAGGACTGTCGCGCAGTGCTAGCAGTGTCACCCACAAGGACGCGGGCATCACCCACGCCACCCACAGTGGTGGGCAGGTGATTTCCCGGGCGCGACGCAAACCTATTTTACTGTGCAGCAGCCTGAGTGCTGCTTATGCACCATCACGCAGGCGGGAGTTCTACTTTTGTGACAAATATGCGCCGTCTCAAGGTCGGTCGGCCACTCCCACAAAGTTAAGTAGCGCCGCTGCCACTGCTCAGTCCCCCATTGATGCTCGTCTGCTGAATTTCCTGCGCTGCGCACATCGTAAGTTTCAGGCAGCTAAAACCAAATCGGAGCCGCCACCACAAGCCAAAGAAAAGTCCTCGCCTGGGGATTCCCGGGAAAGGACAAAGCAACGAGGACAGGAGTTCAAATCGCTGCCGCCCATTGCCAGCTCCGAGGAGTGGTTTGGTTAGTAAAAAATAAATAAAAAAAATATATTTATTTATCTGGAAATTATCTGATAAAGTTAAGGTATATACATGTTATGACAACCTGCTTTAAGTTCTAAGCAAACCTTAAAAATGCACCTCAGCCCTGCTCCGAATTGTTGCGGCGATGTTGCAAGCATTCAGTCTGCAGCTTAGGTTTCACTCCACTCCACTCCGAATCTCTTTCCGCTCTCTGACATTGGAGCAGAGTATTGGATTTTGGCCTAACCGTTGGCCAATAATAATAACCTGGCAAAAGACAAGACAAGACTCCCAGGTGGTGGTGTCCAATGGCAGTAGCCGCTGAGATTAGGAGAAGGGATCTATTGGGCCACCCAGCAGCAAGCAAACCACCTCTGTTCAGGGTCAGCCACATGAGGCAGCTAACCGTGTAATTAGCAGGTACATGTAGCAATGTCTGAGCCCCCCCTCCTCCCCTTTTTCCCAGTGTCGTCTTCCTTCTTCCTGCTTGCGGTTTTCCTGCTGGTGCTCATCGCCTTGCATGCAATATGCAAATTTCAGCCATCACACGCCATTCACGGCACCACCATTCATGGCTTTTGTTTAGCTCCAAATCCTCCCTGTCCCTCCCAGTTCCCTTACTGACTGACTGACTAAGGTTACCTTTCTTTCTGGCTTGCACTTTCCAACTTGGCAGCAGCAGCAGGAATACAATGGAGCAGGAACCACCAACGCCACCGGCAACTGTTGACTGACTTTGTGCAGAGGAATGAATTGTCTGCTGTGTGTATTTACATTTACCTGTCGCCACCCATTTCATCCGCTCTACACCTGAGTGAAAATAGTGGGAAAAACTTTTCCAAGTTCCTGCTGCTGCTCTATATTTGTATTTGTTTAGGTTTATAGTGCAAATATTCTATAAAATTGGCAAATGGCAAAGGAGATGACATATTGCATTTATTATGGTATAAATTCGGAGTATTTGGGGTCTTTTTCTTACCTTTTTTAGATAACATTTTTCAAGCATATATCATTTTTATTGTTTTTACTGAAAGCCTGTCTCAGCTTTTTATTTCCTCAGAATTTTTAGTCATTGTCTAAATACAACATTAGATTATATTGTTATCATAAAAGCATTGCCTAATTATTTATTTTGGTATTTGAAATATAAGTTATATTAAAAGAAATTATATTGAAACAATTTTGAAGTTCTAAGAGATGAATTGTAAATATTTTTGATATAATTTTTGGGTTGCTGCTAAATAATAATTGGTTTTTAAAAGATTTTATTAAGAAAAATATTTTTCTTTGAAATAATTACTAACGAAAAGATTTTTCTATGAAAACATGTTCTATAAAAAAAGATTTTTCATGTTAACTACTATCTTATATTCCCAAAAAAATAAATTAATCTAAGAATTTTCTGATTATTTAAATTATTTTTGCTTATGTTAGTTCGCATATAAATTATCCTCAAAGTTTCTGGTTTCTTGCTGTTTTGTTTTGCTGAAATTTGTTTTGAAAACACTTTTTAAGAAGAAAATATTTGCATGTCTTTCCAGGGAAATAATGTATCTTATTATATCTTATATAAATCCAAGTGTTTTATGATTATTTATATTATTTTTGCCTATGTTAGTTCGCATTTAAATTTTCTGGAAAAAGATTGTCTTAATATTTCAACTAAAAAGAGTATTTCTGCAAGTGTATTTCCACTTTCGGCTTTGCTTGATAATTTTCCTTTGTTATTTTTTGCCGACTCTGTGTGTGTGTGTGAGTGTGTTCTGCACTAAGTCACACACAATAAGGAAGCAATACAAAAGATTCTCACGTACTTGTTACCTCTATAGGTGTTGAACTATGTTTTCTCTCCCTCTTTCTTTCCTGCTGCTGCCACCAATTTGCTCCAGAATTATATAAAAATTCATTCTAGAGCTTTTCATTGGCTTACCGGGATAATCCAGAGACTGAATTAGTCGCTTGTGTGATGAGAATAAAACCATTTTGTGCCCCAACAAGTTCTGAATAATAAAAATAATAAGTTGTGTGTCTGATCCAGAGCTTAATAAAACTTAAATGGGAAACTTTGCTAATGGATAACAATGAAAATTAAGTTCCCAGGCCTTGCAAATAATTTATTTTAATTTATATAATAAGCATGAATGACTTTAATAAGTTATTTATATCATTTTTTATTATAATTATGATAACTTAGAGGCTTCAAAGGGAAATACCGCTCCCTAAAATTAACCATCCCACAAATTCTTTTATTAAGAATGTGCTTAGCCCCAAAAAATATTCGTAGTTAATTCTATTTGACACAATTTCCTTCGCAGTGCATTTTGACTCAGTGGTTTTTGGCTAATTAGTAATATTACCTCATCCGAGAGTCAGTTGGATTATTGCTGCGCATTTCATTTGACTTTGCTCAACACCCACAACCAGTCCACAGTCCACAGTGCATTGCAAAAGTATATGTACTCGCACTGTGTGTGCGTTGAACTCCCGCCGCCGCCGCCTGCCAATTGCCAAATGAATCATTCAGAGTTTTTATTGTTTGCACTTTTTGGCGAACCTTTAGAAGCCATTTTTTTGCACTCATGTCCGGCAGGTAAATCGTTGTCGTTAAATTAACTTTGTGCCTTTTTTTGTATGATTTTTATTATATTTTGAATATGTAAATACAATACACAAAGATCGCAGCTCATCTGCTGTTTTGTTTATTCATTTGAGGAGCGTATTTCACCTCCTCCACTCCCTTCTTTTATTTACCTGTTTTGTTTACAAATTCCACGAAAAAAAAAAAACTATGGTTGTGTTTATGCTCGTCTCGCTTCTGTGGCGCTTGGCATTCTTTAATTCCTCTTGGCCAACAAATAACACTTTATTAGTGTTAGTTATTAATTATATTTGCGGTGTTTTTCTTTAGGGTTTCGCAAGACTAACAGCGCCCGCTGATAGATAATGTGTATTTGCATTGCCAAAGCTACAGGTGAGTGAGGTAATATAGTACCTGTCGATAACTCCCTGGCACGCACATGCATAGGTAAGGCAGCAGGTGAGAGAGAAGGAATGGAAGTGTTTACTAATTGGCCTGTCTGTCACCAGGCGCTGACTAATCAAAAGGCTGCCCGTAAAGTCGAGTCACTCCCAGCGATGACAGCTTGGAGTGGGCATTACAATTTTACATAAGACTATAACCGGCATTTGTCCCCAGGCAATATTTTATTATTTTTATATATTTTTCAGGGTATCTGAGAGATCTGAGCTTAATTTATTAAAGAAGATAAATATAAACCTGTAAAGGGATATGCATTTGAGATTAGAAATAAATTATTACTGATTAAGAATTGACAGAATTTGGAGATCATAAATAAATTATTACTAATTAAGAACTGAAAGTCTTTCTAAATAATAGATACATTCATTTTTTTTAAAGAAATATTATTGATTAATATTTTTATAATTTAAGTTGAATACTTTGAGTTTTTCCCTAAAAGAATACAAATAATCTAGAATTTATACAGCAAACTTAATTCAAAATCATAATTCTAAATTTCAAGTCTTGTAAAGATCATTCCTTTGTATATTTCTGCAAGGGTATATAGACTTTGAGATACCGACCTTCTTCTCCCTTATATCTGGTTTTATATTCATTCTCTGACTCAGACTTCAGGAAGATTTGCAAACTGAGAAGGGCTTCAGAGTAATCTTATGACTCTCTCTGAGTCAAGGTCAAGTCTGGAAAGGAAATCCTTGGACTTTGATTAGTCTCGAGGCAATTCCATATATACCAAAATAAGAAGGCAATGAACTATTTTATGTTCTTTTATGTCCATTTTATGAAGCCCAGCTAACCAGTTTATGTAATTTTTTACAACACAATTTTTTTAGCCATAATTTGGCCTGTAAATAGTTTAAAAACTGCAAATACAAATTGTTTGTCTAAAATAATTTTTCAAGCTCGTTATTGCTAGTTTTCTCAAGCTTACAGAATGTTTCAAATATAACAAATTTATGGTTTATGTTTAGTGTTATTTTTGATTTATTTAACGAAACAGTGCTAATTTCCAAGAACCACGACGAGTACACAAATCTAAAGACTATTGTCTGCGGGCGTGACTTCAAAGTTCCGACAGCTCTCGTCCGGCTAACAGGAAGCCAAGCGATGACTGTGACTGTGACTGTGACTATATTGTATGACTGAACTGCAATTGCCAAACGGATTCAGATTCGAACAGTCATTCTAAGCCAATTTTGGCCAGAATGATAGCCGAAACTCCAGTTCCTCGCATATGGCGGATGTGTATGTGACTTCAAATAATTTACGGGCAAGGTCTTGGGTCTTTTGCGAGCGGTAAACTGACCTGCGTGTGCCCTCCTCCTCCTCCTCCGCCGTGGCCAACCTGTCGCAATTTAAACAATGCCCACTCACTCCCACTCCCATGATAAATCCACGACAAGAATGAGAATTTAATATGCAAAAAGCGTTTCCGCCAAGAGCGAGCGAGATTTGCTAATGAAATTTGCATAAAATTAAGAAATTAAGCTGGCTGGAAATGGAGGCATCACTTCGCTGCCTAAAACAGCACAATTACAAGTAAAGTTCAAGAGGAGGAAGAGGAGGAGGTGGGAATGTTAAAAGGTTTGGTAGAGCATTTACCTTTTTTGGGAGTGTTTTTTTGGGAAGACTGAAAGAAATATTCTTGAAATTTTAGGGATTATTTGAATTTATTTTTTGAAAAGAAATATTCTTGAAATTGTTGTGAACATTTGAATTCTTTTTTCGTATTAAAAGTGTTTATTATTCATTTAGAAATAATAAAATAGATTTTTTAAAATTATACCCAATCATTTCTTATGTTAGAATTTATGTATAATATATATTCTTATGCTAGAATTTCTATTTAATACATTTTCTTTTACTGTAAAGATATAAAAACGATATAAAACTGACTCATCCCGAATTCGTAATCGTGTCCAGGGAAACAGTAGCTCAAAAAAACCTCGTAAAAAGTGCGCAGTAAACGGATTTAATTATGCCTGTCACATGCAAATGTTTTACATTTGGCGAGTTGATTCGCTCGATTCACCCGATTAACATGCCATTTGTGTCCATTTGAGTCACTGGGAGCGAACTGTTGGAGTGTGTTGACCAACAATTAGCATTGCGCATCCCAAAAGCTGTCGTCGTCGTCGTCGTGGCTTATGCAATCGCAGCTAGTTTATGGGATTCATTCACTGATTAAATAAACGTGCGTTTGGCCTCCAGACCCGATCACGAGAGCTTTGGCTATCTTGGGAAACCAAGCTTGGATCGGGGAAATGCATATCATATATGATGGCGAGACCTAAGAAATGTTTATATTGGAATCTAGTCAAGTAAAGAGATTGTGTGTGAAGTATTCTATGATTTTTTTGTTCCAAGATAAGGGAGATTTTTTCATTATCAGGGCTATAACATGGGAAAAATATTTTATTTGATTTATTATTTACTTTTCAACATTGAAATAAACTCTTAAAAGTTTCATTTGTGCTTATAAATTGTGTTTAATCAAGCCTTGAACACAGCCAAAAATAAGTATATTTTTAAGAATTGCTTTGATTTAATGAAACGGAAATTTTTCTGTTTTAAATTGGCAATCTTCAGCTGTTAACCTTTTCATTGAAAGCCATAAAAAGGTTCAAGACTAATCTCTTGCCTAGAATTTAATAAACATTCAATCCATGACTTCATTCAGTTTCTTTTTAGCAATCTTAAGGAAAACAATATCAAAATTTTAAATTTGTCCATCTGTTTAGTAAAAATTTCAATAATAAAACAAATAAAATATTAAAATTTAAATAAATGTAATAAAATTCAATATATTTAAGGAAAAGTTTATATATTTTGAGCTTATAATATGTTATCTTTGAACAAATGTCATTTAAAACAAGATTTTCTAAGCTAAATATGTTAGAACTCATATCTTAAAAGTGTCATTAAATATATAACTTAATTTATCTAAGCAAAATTTAATTAAACATTATTATTATATTTATTACCGTGATAATTTCGCATAGTTCCATACAAAAAGAAAAATCCAACCAAATCCTGAGAGTTATGCAATTATTTCTATCCAATCTATTTGATTATTACGTGAGTTGCCATAAAATACATTACATATTTGAACAACTGATTGCATTGGTTATAAATAATATAATTAATGGAGATAACATTGTCAATATAAAAGTGTGTGTGTGTGTGTGGTGTGTGTGATAAGATTAGATGCTTTTGCTTTGGCCTCGATTTATCAGCAAAATAACATCATCAATTCGAAACCAGCTAATGTTCGCCTTTCATATTCCATTCTTGCAGACGAGGAAGCCCTAGCCAGAGAGGAGACCAGCCGAGCGAAGAAGCAGCAGCAGCAGGCGGAGGAGAAGGAGAAGGAGAAGCGGGAACCCCTCTCTCGTAAGGCTTCCGGTGAGGGCGATCTAATCACCGTTGAGATTAAGCAAGGACCATTGAGGAAGGCAACGCCACCCAAAGAAGCCCCAACGACCGGCTCGGCGATGAACAGCCACGCGACGGCCACCCAAAACGGACAAACCACAGTCGTTGGACACCATCGCGGATTCTCGCAGCCCTCGGTAACAGTGGCCGCTGCGGCTGCTTCGGGCAATACAGCCGGCGATCCATGGTTCCTGCAGACCACCGGTCATCAAATGCCGCCCACTGCACCGCTGCGGCACAATAAGCGGCCGGCGCCACAGCCGAATGCTGTTCTGGGTTCAGGAGCCGGCGGCGTGTCGGTAGCCGGTGCAGGATCAGCGGTGGGAGCGGTGCTGCTCCACCAACAGCAGCTTAGCCAATCGCAACCGCACATTGTGCCGCCCAGCATACCGCCGCATCATCATCATCATCGCGAGAACAATGTGGTAGGTGCACCTCCCTCTCCTATAAAATATTCATTAAATTGACCTAACCTTTGGCTTTGACATTGCTCTCCTTTCAGCAGCATCCCAGCCAGGCGGGAGCGGCGGGCGCCTTGCATTTGTCATCGCATGCGCTTAATAGTCATAATTTAATCAGCAGCGCCAGCAATCATTCACCCAAGTCTCCCAGCCAGACGCAGCAGCAGCAGCAAACGACAACCCAACAACAGCAGCAGCAGCAGCAGGCGTCCCACAGCATACTGTCCACGTTTGCGCCCGCACCCACGGTCCCCACCAATTCAGCGGGATCCCAGCCGGTGGCGGGTACCGCGGCCGCTGTGGCTGCCGTTGCCCAACAGCAACAACAGCAGCATCTCCAGCTGCTGGCCAATTGCGGTGGTTCCGGCGGTGGTTCGGGCCTGATGTCCTCCTCTCTGAATGCGGCGCAAATGGCACTGCATAGTGCCGAGCGGGCGCTGCCGCCAAAGAGCCTGGCCTTGAGTGGCAGCCAGCATGGCAGCAATATGCTGCTGCACACGGCAACCCAACCCAGCCAACAGGCAACCCAGCCAGCGGCAGTCGGTGGGGTCAGCGGTACGGCGGGCATGTCCACCTCGCTGCATAGCTTCGATATCAATGGAGGCAGTGGTGTGGGCGGTGCGGGTGGTGTGAATGCCAACAGCGCGTGGTCCAGCGGTTCTACCACAGCCATGAATCACGCCTCCCTATCGCCCACATCGATGGCGCCGCAACAAGGTCGATCGCGATGCGAGGTCAAGCTGAACGCCATGCCGTAAGTGTCAATATAAAGCTAAATATTTAAGAATTTTCCCTAAAAAATATATATTTTCCTCAGCTGGTTCCATGGCAGCATAACGCGAGACGAGGCAGAGCATCTCCTGCAGCCCCGGGAGGATGGTTTGTTCCTGGTCCGCGAGTCCACAAACTTTCCCGGCGACTATACACTCTGCGTTTGCTTCCAAACCAAGGTGGAGCACTATCGGGTCAAGTATCTGGAGAATAAGCTGACCATAGACGATGAGGAGTACTTTGAAAATCTGGGACAGCTGGTGTCGGTAAGTCCAGACTAGCTAAGCTTTGTTAAAGCCGAATAATTCAATGCCTTTTCTACTTTCCCAACAGCACTACGAGGCGGATGCGGATGGCCTGTGCACCCAGCTGATCAAGTGCTTGCCCAAGCTGGGCAAACAAGAGTTCTGCATCAACTCCAAAGATTTCGTGGACAAGGGCTGGGTCATACCGGAGGCGGAGCTGCAGCTGCGCGAGAGCATTGGCAAGGGCGAGTTCGGGGACGTGATGCTGGGCATATTACGTAACGAAAAGGTGGCCGTTAAGATGCTCAAGGATGAGGGCGCCGTGCAAAAGTTTCTAGCCGAAGCCTCGGTCATGACGTAAGTTTTTCGAAGCTCTTAAAACTCATTTCCCATATTTAAACTTGTTATTTCCGTTTCAGAACCCTGGAGCACGACAACCTGGTCAAATTCATTGGCCTGGTCTTTACCAGCAAGCACCTGTATCTGGTCACAGAGTACATGAGCAAGGGGTCACTGGTTGATTACCTGCGATCGCGCGGACGACAGCACATAACCAAAAAGGATCAAATCATTTTTGCCTAGTAAGTTTTTCAGCAATTTTTGGTTATCTATTTCAAATTGTAATAAAATATGCTTGTTTAAACAGCGACACTGCCTCTGGTATGGAGTATCTGGAAGCCAAAAAGGTTGTGCATCGCGATCTGGCAGCCCGCAATGTCCTCATCTCGGAGGATTGTGTGGCCAAGGTATCGGATTTCGGTTTGGCTCGCGAGGAATGCTACAATCTTGACGTTGGCAAGCTGCCCATCAAATGGACAGCTCCCGAGGCTCTGAAAAATGGGGTAAGTTAGGGGAAACTGTTGCGTATTTAGAACAAGGAATGGCATTTATTATCGAAATTTAGATATTGTTACGATATTTTAAGCAAATTTAAATTTTCACCATTTTATATTTTTATGTGCGTTAAATCGGTATTTCGGTTCATATATTGGTCTAATATATTCAAACTAAATACAAAATAACAATTAAATATAATGTTGCTGATAATTTTCGATAATATCGATATTTTACGATTCAATTTGATATTTTTCGACATTTTATATGTCGATATTTGATCTTTTCGATCTGATATAAATAGCGAATTTTTATTTCGATATTTTCCTCTTGATATTCATTCCTTATTTTGATTTTTCATTTCAAAATGGGTTTTATTTTCTCTGGAAAATATTAATAAACTAAACAAATTCTCATTTTTTATCAGCGTTTCTCCAATAAATCCGACATGTGGAGCTTTGGCATACTGCTGTGGGAAATCTATTCCTTTGGACGCGTGCCTTACCCACGAATTGTAAGTAACATTATCCATTAATTAAAAATAATCAGGAATGAATTTAATATAAACTCACTTCCTTACAGCCATTAGCCGATGTGGTAAAGCACGTTGAGGTGGGCTACAAAATGGAAGCGCCAGAGGGCTGTCCACCGGAGATCTACGAGATGATGCGCCAGGCCTGGGACCTTAATCCCGCCAAGCGACCAACATTCGCGGAGCTCAAGGTGAAGCTGCAGCTGCTGAACAATGCCACAGCGTGAGGAGACCTCGAGGGATTGATGCAGGAGAAACTACAACGGATTGTTCAGATCAGTTGCCAGCGGAGCCGAAGCCGAAGCCGGAGCTAGAGCCAGATCCGAAGAAGCGCAGATGCGAAAGCTGAAACCAACACCGAACACTGAACGCAACAATTTTTCGTACGATTATATACATACTTGAATATATAACTAATTTACAACAATTTATTTACATATATAATTTATGAAGTAAGTTTTTGTAAGCCTAAGCGAAGAGATGGAACCCAACACAATCAAGCAATGTTAGTGAGTTGCGCCAGCTTCCGACATATAATTAAATACGAACTACGGGAAAGGACACGAAGGTGGATAGAAAGAAGAGCTTCTGTGTAGCCTACCTACTACCTACTGACCCTCAACTACCACAATATTACGTTATCTGTGTACACTGTGTAACTGTAGCTATTTATTAATCCCCCCCGTTTTGGATCGTACTCCACTGTAAGATTTATTTTCCTGTATCCTGTATCTTTATGTTATAGAATACGCATACATATGAGCGCGCCTCCACCTCTCCCCTTTTTGTGGATTGGCAAGCAATTGTTTATAGAATGTGTTTCCCCAATTGAAGACGACAACTTTTATTCGAGTTTCCGTTTCTGTTTGTAGCACAAAAACCAGGGGAATGGGATGACCACATAGCACTTGTCCAACAAGTCGTTGGGGGAAGAGTTCAAGCTGAGAATTAGTTAAATTTAGTTACATTTATTTGTATTGGAAATCAAAAAGAAGACAGCATAAAAATTATACTTAAAACAAAGAAAGAACGAAGGCGGCTCCAGTCGCGTGTCCTTAAACTCAAAAAAAAAAAATAACAAAGAAAAGTAAAGATGATAAAAAATGATAAAAACACTTGTGAAAATATGCATTACATTACAACTTCTACATATAATACAACAAAAACAATACACACATAAACTACGTATTTAGCATATGAATCGATTAATAATAAATATAAATACATAAATTATTATATGCGCCAAGTTCGTGAATATATTCGTTCATTATTCGGTCCGTTCTTCTAACAAAAGGAATCTCCTTCTCTCTGTACTCTAATCGAACCGATAAAAGGCAAAAGTAAACCTGTAATTTATTTTATAAAGAGTTACCCCTTTAAATTACTTAATAATACCCATGTATTTATGTTAAGCGAAACCTTGTACATTTATGCGTTTTAATTTCCAAAACCAGCGGCAGCCACTTTGCTTTAACATTAAATTTTAGTTTACTTTATGTAAAACACACAAACACTACACACCACACACCCCTCACAAAACACACGTCCACACACACACACATACAATTAATTAATTTTAAAGTTATTATTTTTTTAAAAAACAAACACCACAAAAAAACATCTATCCATTTTGTAAAAGAAAGAAAGCAAGTTCTTTGCGTTAGCAAGACCCCTGAGCGTAAAGCACACAACAATTTGCACCAACTACCACACAAAACTTAATTGAGGTGATTAAACGATGGCAGAGAGAGTTCTAAAACTTTTAATAAAAGTAAAGAATACAAGCATGAATCACGAATTTGTGTTTTAATTATGAATGGGTATAAATATGATCATTAAAATGTGCGTTTAATGCAACTTGATCATTTTTTATCCTGCTAAAACTTAGAATTTTGGCCAATAAATACAAAACTCTTATAGTTTTGATAGGCATAAATATTTCTTTATTTCAATCAATTCCTTATAACTAGGGTCCAGGGATATACCTTCTTAATTCACAAGTTTATCGGACAATTCCCTCTTTTGTTTTTTGTTAAAGATTTACATTTCATACAAAACTTTATTATTTTTTGCAATTACCACAATATTAAGATTTAGAAAATTAATAGAAATTGTACCTAAACGAAACAATAACGATCTCTACACATTGACTTAAGGCGACGACCTATTTCTGCAACCGACGCGTTGCCTTGCGTATGGGTCGGTTCTCCGGCGGTGGGGCAAACATATTCCCAGCGTTCGCCTGGGCTGGTGTGGCACCGCCACTAAAGTTGAAAGCTCCGGCCGGATTGCTTGCCGGGGGCGTCGGTGCTGGGCTGCCGAAGACATTGGGTGCTGGTGTGCCACCAGCGCCACCGAAGCTGAACGGCTTGGCCGTATTCATGCTCTGGTTGCTGGGCGGCGAAGCAATGCCGCCAGCAGCAGCTCCGCCGAATGAGAAGGGAGCGTTGCCTGCGGCTGTGGAATTGTTGGTGGCGGTTCTTGGCCCCCCCGAAGGCGAAGCCGCCCGGCTTGGCTTGATTCTGGGTGGCAGCCACCGCACTGGCGAACAGATTGCCGCCCATATTCGGTGCAACGCTGGGTGCAGCGGTTGCTGGGCTGCCGCCAAATGCAAAGGGTTTGTTCTGATTGGTTGCTCCTGCTGCTGCTGCTGGTTGAGATGGTGCTGCAGCTGCTGCCGGTGCTCCAAATCCTCCAAAACCGGACGATGTGGCAGGAGCTGGCTGAGTGGTGGCATTGTTGCCGCCGCCCCCAAAGCCAAATGTGGGTTTCACGATTCCTGTATTGGCGCTCGCTGGACTTCCAAAGATATTGGTGGCCGCCGGCTCCTCCTTTTTGCCGAAAGAGAAGCCTCCAGATGCTGCGGCTGGTGATGCAACTGTTGCTGCCTGCTGGTTGCTGGTGTTTCCGCCAAAGTTAAAGCTTGGCTTGGCCGCAGGACTGCCAAACAAGTTGGCTCCACTTGATTCCTCGGTCTTTTTGGCCGCGATGGCGGCAAAGGAGAATCCTCCGGTCGGTGCTGGTGCTGCTGTCGGGGTCGGCTGTGCGGCACCAAATGCAAATGGTTTTGTGGCTGCAGGCGTTGCAGTGGCTCCGCCACTACCAAACATGGGTGTTGCCGGTTTCGCTGAAGATCCGAAAGAAAAGGCGTTGCTGGCGGGCGCAGGTGCTGGTGCCACCGCTGCCACAGTTGGGGCAACGCTGCCAAAAGCCGGTGGGGCAGTAGACTTGGCACCTCCACCGAAAGTGAGCACAGCATTCGAGGAGCTCTTGTCTCCCGCTGCTGCTCCTGCTGAGGCTCCTCCTCCAAATGCAAATATGGATTTGTTAAGATCAGTGTTGCTGCTGGCTGTTTCCTTGGCAGCAGTTGCTGCTGCTCCTCCAAAACTAAAGGGCGTCGTGGCTGCAACTGTGCCTCCTGCACTTTGGCCAAAGGAAAGACTAGTGGCGGGTTCCGCTGGCTTCGCGGGCGTACTTACTCCTCCGCCGAAGGTGAAAAGATTCGTGGCTGCCGTGGCAGAGTTGGTTGTAGGAGCATTGAAGGCAAAGGCTTTGGCAGGCTCCGCTGCTGGTCCTGCTGCTGCTGCTGCTGGTGGCTTGAAGGAGCTGCCAAAAGTGTTATCCTGACTGCCAAAGGTTACTGCTGCTGGTTTCGAGGGTTCTGGTTTTGAATTGAAAACGCCGCCAAAGGTGTTGCTGCCCAAGGGTTTGCTTTCCGGCGCTCCATTGGTGGCTTGTGTGGTGCTGCCGCCGAAACTAAATACTGGCGACGGTTGTGCCAAAGTTGGGCCCCCACTAGGAGTTGAGCTTGCTTGTCCAAAGGCAAACATTGGCGCAGCTTTCGGTGGACTGGCTGTGGCTGTTGTGCCAAATGGAGTTGTGCTCGCTGTGGTCGCCGCGGTGGTGGCTGCAATCGGCTGGCCGAAGCTTAGTGTTGGTGCAATTGTTGGCGGAACAGTTGCCGTTACGGTGGACGTTCCAAAGCCCAGTGAAGTTGTGCTCGGTTTCGTCAAACTGTTGACAGTTGTAGCTGTTGGTGTGGTTGACTTTGTTGTTTCCGTTTTGAAGCTAATGGCAGCGCCTACGGTGGGTCCATTAGTAGTAGCTGGTGATTGGCCAAAGGAGAATATAGCAGGTGTTGTGGTGGAGCTACTGGCGCTAGTGGTGGTGGTGGTGGTGTTTGTGTTGGTAGATCCAAAGGACAGTGTGGAAGCTGTGGTGGTTTTTGGACTGCCAAAGGTAATCAGGGGCTGAGCTGATGGAGTGGCTGGCAGGTTAAACTTGGGCTGAATTCCTGAAGCGGCTTCTGGGGCTTTGTCCGTTGTGGCTGAAATGGTAGCTGTGTGCTGCTGCTGGGGCTGAAGTGGGAGCCGGAGCTGCAGCTGCTGCTGGAGCTGGAGCTACTACTGCAGTTGGCGCAGCTGCTGGAGCGCCTTCCTTTGTCTGTCCAAAGGCTAGCTTTGGCACTGTTGTTGCCGTGGCTGCTGCCGTTGTAGGTGCCGGCACTATGACTTGGTTGCTCAATATAACCGGCTTGCTGGGCGACACAACGGTCTGCGCCGCGGTGCTAATCGTAGAGGTGGTTGTGGTGTTAGTGGAGCTAGTTGTGGTAATTATGGTAGTCGTTGTGATGGTCTTCGATGGAACAACGGACGCGCTGATGGGTTTTATGGGAGTTGGAAGCCCGGCAGGCGGTGCCACGAGTGAGGTGTCAGGCTCATCTGGCTCGCCTTGGTACAGTTCACCCTTCAATCCGCTCAGCATGATGGCCAGCTTGGTCTTTTGTGTGCGCTCCACACTGGGATTTCTGATGCCCAGCATAGAGTTTTGCTGCTTGGGCTTCACGAACTGAATGCCCGCATATTCTCCAGCATCCACATCGGGGCTGTTGAGATCCTGACGCGGCCGATCTACTGTCGTTTGCAACGGCTGCCGTGCATTAAACAGGGTAAGCTTCGGTTTCTCGGCTGCAGGCGGAGCAACAGCCTCCGCTGGGCGATGATCATTACTGTGGCTCTTGGCGGGCGGTGCTGAGATCGTCCGCGATGGTGGGACAGCCGTAACACTGGAAATGGGCATGCTTTGTGTCCTGCCAATGGACTCTGTATCCACTTTACGCTGAACCTTGGACTTGGGCGAAGTTTCCGGCGAACTGCTACTGACGGCGGACTCGTTGTGGCTTCGCTGCAGACTCTCCCGCATGTCAAACAGTTTCCGCTTGTTGTTGTGGCGCAGACTGGAGCTCAGCGAAGAGGCAATATCGTTGCTATAGCTGCAGTTACGCCGCTTGGCCACCTGCTCCGGCGATTGGCGGGGCGAAATTGCTCCATTGGAGTACATATGCTGGAGTGTCGGCGGTGGAGCGGGCAAAGAGGTCAGATTGTGTCTGAGGGGAACGGCGACGGTTAGCTCCCGCTGTCTTTTGAAAGATTGATGCTGTTGCTGCTGGTGCTGCTGTTGTTGCTGCAGCCGATGCAGTTCGTGTTGATGCTGGTGAAGGTGTAGCTGATGATGGTCTACAAAGTCCTCCCGCTGGCAGCTTCTTTTCGTAAAGTCGTGTGCCGACTGTGTATCCTGAAAGCAACCGAAACCTAAGCTCATATCTCTCTTGCTGCACTCCACACGATGCAAACTTACACCACTGTTGATGCGTTTCCGCGAGATTTCCTTGAGCTCCTCCAGAACACTACGAGTGGGTTCGCATTCGTGCTGCGGATGCGGCGGATGCAGGATAGGTCGATTCTCCCGCGACAACTGCTCCTGATCGCTGGACTTGAGCGTCACACCGACCAGTGAGTTGGATCGCATCAGGCTCGACAGTGTGTTGCCGGAATAAAAGCTTCGTTCTGGCGGTGCAATCTTGGTCAGCGAGAGTACTGGAACACTCGACTTGTAGGGCAGCGGTGGGGCAGCTGGCCGTCTGGGATGCGACAGTGGACTGTACAGATTACTGACGGACAAACTGCGCTGCAAGCCAGCAGCACCACTGATACTGCCGCGTCCGCCAAGGCTGTTATCATGGTAGGCCGCAATGCGTGAGGTCAGGCCACTGCTGTGCACATCGGCAAAGGTCCTGGAAATAGTAAGTAAAGTTTTTAAATATTCAGTAAGGAAATTTGGAAGGATAATTATGAGCTTAACATGCATCCTTTTGAACAATAGAAGACACATATCCTCTCACCTAGGATCCAACTGACTTAGATTCAGTTTTTGTCTTGATATGCTGCTGTTGCTGGTGTTTCCTGCTATGGCCGTGGCCATTGTCTGACTGCTCAGCGATTCCTCCGGAGTTCGACTGCCGTTGCTGCTGCTAATCACGCTGTTCCGCCTCAGGGGACTCAGTGTCATCAATAGGCTACTGGGCACAGGGCGCTGGTTGCCGCTGAAATTACAAAACAAAGAAAAATCCTTTTTTATTAGCCTGCTATGCGGATGTGGCAGGCACAAGCACACTCACATTAAAGAAGCGTCAATCCGCGTGGAGTCGGCCATGGGGCTGTTCATATGCAAGCGACGACGCTCCATGCTGTCCAAGGTCAAAAACAGGTTATTAGCGCAGAGCGATGACGGAATCGAGACACTCGGAGCGCGGGCGGAATTATCCTCGCTTAACTGCACGCCTTTAAGCTGTGAACCCCAGGTTTTATTACTTATTTTGCGGAATCAAACAATTTTTAACGCACCTGGCGAAATTTCCGTAGTGTGACTGTGGGTAAGCGCCAAAAAATCCTCGACGTCTGGCAATAAAAATACCAACTCTAAAATACCAAAAGATACCAAGGCAATACAAATTTTAAATTTCTTTAAATTTTAAATTTTTATTTTAATTTAACGCATTTAAATATAATGTATATATTTATTTTTTAACAAAAATAGTTTAGAATTAAATTAAATTGTAATTATTCACATGTAGCTCTCTTGAGCCAATTAGTCCCCACAGTTTTCCTACCAAAATTCCTTTACAGATTAAATTAAATCGCCCCAGAATTCTATAATTTAAGTCGAATATTTAATGTTATATTCCGTCCGATTCGAGTTCATCTTTGTTATGAGACTCCGCCCGAAATGCGTGCATTTTGGAACGCAGATGAGCCTTTAGATGTGTGTTGCGCTGGAAGGATTGTTCGCAAATTGTGCAGCTAAATATAACAAAATTTATTAATTATTTGTCATCTCCAAAGATTAGAGAAATACTTACGAATAAGCCCTTACACCCGTGTGTATCAGCTCATGCCGCTTGCGCCCTGAAGCCGAGCTAAACGTCTTATCGCAGTGGGTGCAGTTATATGGCCTGGCATTTGTGTGAATTCTGGAAGGGATTATACAAGTTTGAACTGAGTGAACCCTTCAAGGGTCTAGGGGTTAACTCACCTCTCGTGGATCACACGGGTGGTGCTATTGTGGAAGGTTTTGCTGCAAAATCGGCAGGCATAGGGTCGCTCGCCCTTGTGCACGATCCGCTGGTGGAGCGACAGGAGATGTTCGGTGTAGAAACGCCTTCCGCACTCATCGCAGGCAAAGTTCCTTACGCCCGTGTGCCGGAGCATATGCAACTTGAAGTTGCTCTGGTCCTTGAAGTGGCGGCCGCACTGTTCGCACACACAGTCACGCATGCGCTGCTGCCGCTTCCGCGCCACAATCTGTTCCTCGGTCATGTTCTTCCACGTGACATACTGCTTCTTTTTCTTCGGCTTCACGGGTGTAGTCTCGGCATCCAAGTCCACGCTTCCGGGCTTTGATGTGCTGCCACGAGGGCGGCCCCGTTGCTTCACTGACGCAGGCTGTACAGGAGAGGCTGGACAGGAGTTATCCTCAAAGCTGTCTGGCTCAAGTTCATCCTCATGTTCAGAAGAATCCAGCTCGCGATCCGGCTGTAGCTGTCCGGAAGAGTTTGGAAAGGAAAAGTCTGTGTAGCAGTCATCGTCGACCTCACCCTCAGCCTCTGAAATGAGGCTGGGAAACTCTTCGGGATCGGTGCTGGTTTCGTAAATGGCTTCAAACTCCTCCGTCACATTCGTGTCTACATCCTGCTCTTCCTCTTTGGCTGGGTCCTCCCCGACATCGAGATCCCCGACGAACTCATCAAAGAAATCATCATCCGGCTCGGGGGATTCGGGGGGAACCACTATACCGCCGTTAGCCTCTTCCTCCTGGAACTCAAAGTCCTCCAGCTCCTTCTCCTCCTCCTGATCGCTAGTCTGTAGTTCAAAAACTTTCTTTTTGGGAAACTTGCCTCGCTGCTGGAGATCCTTCTGCGTTTGAAGGCAACGTTCGCGAAACACCATGGCCAGCTTCAAGTCGTGAAGGCAGCAGGCGCAAATGCAACTGGGCAGCGTCGGATCATTATTAATCTGCAAGTGCAGGTGAGAAAAACCTTTAATTAAAGGGAAAAACAGGATTTCATTCAAACTTACCACCGCGCCGGTCACCTGTATGAGGTTTAGCAGCATTGTGGCGTTCTCGATGCTAAAGAGATTCTTGGGTCTTGTGTTGTAAATGACGCCGGCACAAGTCCGGCACTGAAAAGGCATTCTTTAAGCCTGGATAACGGTGAAGAATTAAGTTAAACAAATTTTGTTTGGAAATGCGAAGGCGCAGAAATCAGCTGTCTTGTGGTTAATGCTATCGATAACCGATATATTCCGAGTTCATGGCGCACGCACACACACATGGAGCTCATGGAACGTAAACAATAAACAATTAACTTAAAAATAGAAAAGCTCTCGATGCGGAATAAGAATTGTCGCGTTTGCTCCGGACAGGAGGCTACCCTTGATATTTTTGAGCCTGGAAATATTCATCTGGTTCGACAAATCCATTCCGTTACGGGAGTAGAGGTAGGTGGCAGGAAATAATGAAACATTTAAACTCATTTCTACATTTTATTTCGCAGCTAAGTCATAGAGTAGAACTCTCCAGACACCTGTGCCTGGTTTGCCTGGGTGATCTCAACGCAGCTATTAAATTCCGGCAACTCTGCATTATTTCCGAGAAGCAGAATCTTGAGAGAATTGACGTGGGCTCCAAGGATAACTCAAAACAACCAGAGGAGCAGCATAAGGATATAGATGACGCCGAAATCGAGTTGTATTTTCACAAAGAAAGATGATGCTACTTTGCAGGTGGAGCCCACAGATGCTCGAATTTGAAGAAGAGGACCCCAAAAAACCCAAACCAAAGCCAGTTGGCCGAGGTGAACCGTATGTCTGCGGAGATTGCGGCAAAAGCATTAGCAGATCCAACTTTTTAGAGCACACGCTCAGGCATTCGGGTATCAAGGATTTTCATTGTCAGTTCGGGTAAAGCTTGGGACTGCTTTTCCCATGGATGACATTTTTAATACCTATTTTTCCTTTTGACAGATGCGGCAAGAGCTTTGTCACCCGCAAGGAACTGATCCGCCACAATCGCACACACACGGGCGAAAAGCCCTTCGCCTGCAGCTACTGTCCTTTGTGGTTCTCGGATGATAGCGCCCGCCAGCAGCACCATCGACGCCATCGGGACGAACGCAATTTCCAGTGTGACGTTTGCGAAAAGAGCTTCATCAGTTCCGGCTGCCTAAGCAAACACAAAGTGATGCACTCCTCGAAGAGGCAGTACTAGTAAGTTTAAAATTGTCATTATCTTTTCCTAGCCTAAATTTTCTATCCTTTTCAGCTGTAAAATCTGTGATAAGAGCTTTCAAAGAAAGGCTCATCTGCTTAACCATTTCACCAGCATCTCTCACATGGAATTGTCTAATTGTAAAGTGTAAAATATTGAATGGTATTTTTGTATATTAAAAATATTAAATTAAGATCTCCCTTAAATCTGGCAAATGGTTAAAAACAATACCTTTTTAACATCCGGCACGGACAATTTGTACTCTTTTTATTTACAATTACTAATAATAATAGGGATTTACGTTAATTGTATTCGTTAGGGACTAGTACAGCTCCGAGTGTCGCATTGCGTCGTTATTCTGGTGTTTTCTCATTGTCAGTTGATGGGTCATTGTCCCAATGTGCTGCTCCAGCTGATGTTTGCGGGAGAAGTTCTTATTGCACGGTCGACATCTGAAATTGGGAATTGTAAATAAATAAATCCTTCCAGCTAATTGAAGCTTGACTTACAGGAAGGGTTTTTCTCCCGTGTGGGTGAGCAAGTGGTTCTTAAGCACATTCGAATAGGAGAAAGACTTTCCGCAGGTGGGGCAGGTGAAGGGTCGCTCATTCGTGTGGGTTCTGCAATTCATAAATTTAGTAATGCTTCCTGTTAGGGTAATTGGCTTTGGCATCACCTCTCATGTCGTATGTTAGAGCTGCGGTCTGCAAAGGAGCGGTTGCAGTATTTACACATGAATGGCTTCTCGCCCGTGTGCACGCGGATGTGGCGATTCAGCTCGGAAGGACCGGCAAACGTTTTGCTGCAGATTCTAAAAGAGATTAAGATAACCATTAATATAATCCCTAAAGTAGAATATGCCTTCTTGTGATACCCACTCGCATTCAAACGGCTTCTCGGAAAGGTGGCGACGCATGTGTATGTTGAGTGCCGCCCGCTTGGAGTAGATATTGCCGCAAATCTCGCACATGATATTCGTGCTGGACTCCTCGGGCGAGGACTTGCAGCTTAGGGCCGCGGACGTCATCTCCTCGCTATTACCCTGCGTCAGGCCAGCAGCTGAATTCCGGGGTCGTCCACGACCACGCTTGCTGTGTCGGGTCTTGCGCACTTTGGCCTTGCTACAGCGCTCGCCGGGAGTATAGTCACTGTCGCTGCCTTGCTGTACCAGCAACTCGTTTTCGTCCAGTTCATCACCCACAATGTCCATTTCGTATGGCTGCTCCGATTCCGCAATGCCGTCCTCCAGGCGCTCCTCCAGCATGGCCTCCAGCTCCATGCCCTCCTCCTCGGTGTTGATGAAATCGCTGGTGGCCTCGTAGATGTACTCCGCCACTATGTGCGGCACCTCATCTGTTGGCTCGACCTTCATCTCGGCCTGGTAGGAGAGAATCGGTATTTCCTAGTTCTATCGTTGACAGCGGACCACTTACCTTGACCACATTGGTGGTGAGCGCCACCTGGCACAGCCGCCGGAAGTCATGGGCGCTGGTCAGCTTGTCCAAGCAGTTGAGGCACAGCATGCTGGGAATGTCCTGCAGCGGCACCAGCTGCAAAACCATAAGAATTCAATGGTATTCTGCGCACAGGTGCCTTGAAATGCAACTTACCTTGATGCTGACCACTTCCTCCAGCTTGCGGACCAGCTCGCGACACTCCTCGTCCTCGTCGTCGAACAGAGGCGACATGGTGTCCGCGTTAATGTTTTCTGTCAAACAGATTCTGCACAGCATAAACTCGGGCATGGTGGCTCGAAAATTAAGAAAATAAACAAGCGTCTGCAGCAGTGCCCCACCAGGGTTGTCAAATGTGATATGCGCTGCAAGCTATCGCTGGTGGTATCAATAATCGATGATGGATAATCGACGGGGAACTCTTCAAAAACGAAAGTATTTTGAAATGTATGAAATATGGGAAGTTGGCGGCCCAGTCGCCAGGATAAAGGGCCAACCGTTGACCTCGCCATTCCCGAAATTGACAATCGCTAAGGACTATCGCCGATTTGTCAAACACCTGGCAACCCTAGCAGCACTTCTGCCCAAGTTTTGTGTTTTGAATTGGAATTTAAGGAATTTATAAAGAAAGCGGCGATTTAAAGGCAACTCATGGAGATCAGCATCAAGTGGACCATGTGCCGCACCTGCACAGCCGAGCGGTGCTCCACACTGCAACCCCTTTTTGAATCCGAAGCCGCCAAGCATTTGAATCTGCACGCCGGCCTGGTTGTGAGTATAAACAAATCAAATCGAAATCCATTTAAACATTAATGGCTACCTTTATAGGTGGAACAGGACGACGGATTGCCCGATCAGATATGCGCGGATTGCGTTGATAAGCTGGAACAGGTCCACCGCTTCATTAGGATGTGCAGGCGTTCCGATGCGCACCTAAAGAATCTCGTTAGCAAAACCTTTTCCTCGGCTGCACGTTTGAGGACAACAGGCGTCTCTGATGAATCGCCTCCGGGCCAAAGAAAGCGTGCCAGAAAGCAAGAGCTCAGGGCACAGACACTCAAGTATTTTCCAGACGATGATATTCCCGAGGAACCCCAAAAAAGGGAGGAAGAGAAAGATGACGAATCGGAAGCGGAAGAAAAGTCTCTCTGGACTGAAGAGGAAAGCGGGCTGGTTTTCGATGAGGAGTACATCATTCCCATTCCGGGTGAAAAGAACTATGACAATGACTTTGAAGCCACCTCCTCGCAGGGCAGTCCCCTAGCCATACACAACGGAACGTATTTGCAGGAGGCCAGTGAAGAGGAGAGCGTTGCCCAAAAGTCTGATACAGCCTCCGAGGACCAGCACAAGGCGTATTCCAAGCCCAAGTCCTACACACGGAAACATCACAATGAAAAGAGCTACGAGTGCGAGTAAGTTTTTAAGTTGTTGAGCTTACAATTTGACTGATTTTTTGCTAATTTTAGGGTCTGCAGCAGGCGCTTCAACGCCGCCTGCAACCTGACCTCTCACATGCGAACCCACACGGGCGAGAAACCCTTCCAATGCGCTTACTGCCCGCGCCGCTTTGCCGATCACAGTAGTCATCGCAAACACGAACGGTAAGTGTTACTTTTGCATAGTTAGCTTCAACCTCTTTTATCGGGACCTTTTCCTCATCTTAGGATACACACCAATGAGCGCCCCTATGCCTGCGACATTTGCGGAAAAACCTTTGCCTTGTCCACCTCTCGCAAGGCCCACTACATGACGCACTCCTCCGAAAAGCCCTACAAATGTAATCCCTGTATGAAGTCATTCCGGCTCAAGCATCAACTCACGGCGCACGAAAAGACGGATGCGCATCGCCAGGGCTGCGCCGGATTTGCCAGCTAACTAAGAAATACAAAGACTATGATAAAATAAGGTAAACAGTTCATCTGTTTTAATCTGTAAACAATACTCGTAGCTAACTTAAACTAGGCATAAAGCGTAAAACTTTAACTGTCCTCACAGTCTTCGGGATGGGGCGCCGAATTCATTAATTCAACGCGGCTGCGATGGGTTTGAGTGGTGAGATGAGCCTTCAGTTGATGCAAAAGGGTGAAGGACTTGGAGCAGGTCTCACAGCTGAAGGAAAGTTATTATTAAAGCAGGTATTCCCTTTGAAGAGGCTGAATTCTTACCTGTAGTTCTTCTCGCCAGAGTGGACCAGCATGTGGTTCTTGAGAATTGCCGTATGCGTGAAAGTCTTTCCGCATTCTTGGCAGGCGTAGGGGCGAGTGTTGGTGTGCACTCTTTCGTGGCGAATCCTTTCGCTGCGATCGTAAAAGTGACGTTCACAGTGGGAGCACTTGTACGGCCGCTCGCCCGTATGGCGGCGCATATGCGAGCGGAGTTCTCCCTTTTGGCGAAAGGCTTTGTGACAGATTCTAAAATAAACATAAAGAGGATTAAAATCAAAGTTTGAAAAACAGTATTTTCCACTTACTCGCACTGGTTGGGCTTGTACTCCGTGTGGGCCATCATGTGTGCCGTATATAGGGACTTTTTTTCATAGACTTCTCCGCAGAGGCTGCACATAAACGTTGTGCCCTCTTGGCTATCGGTTTTATTTAGCTTTCCCCGAGGAGCCTTCTCCTTTCGCTTTACCTTCAGTTCGCTATCCGGTTTGCGTGGCCTCCCTGGCCTGCGCTTTGGCAGCGGACTGGCGGCTTGATCAGGCGATAGGGATAGGAAGTCGTCTTCGTTGAGCTCTTCGTCATCGAAATCAACTTCGTAGCAGTCTTCGTTTAGAAGGGAATTATCGTCAACAGACTGGCTATTGTCTTCCACATATTCATCCATCTGGGCCTCATTCTTGTACGCGTCCAGTTGAGAAATTAAAACCTGGCCAGGACTTTCTTTGGTGTTTCCAGTTTCGTCGTCGATTAGCTCAGCCATAATTAATTCGCTGATGTCGAGCCCTTCCTGCGGCTCCTGCTCTACCTCTTGGATGATCTCCTCCTCCTCCTCGTCCTCTTGATAGGTGGATTCTGCGTAGTTCATTTGTAGCTTCTCGTACAGATATTCCATATACTCTGTATCGCTGGCTTGAGCCAGATACTCCGGTCTCTCTGGATCCGGACAACTCGTCGCCCAATAAACCTGAGCCTTTAGGCACAACTGCCGAAAGTTGAACCACATGTCAACGAATTCACAGCAGGTGCTGCAGGCAGTGCCGGGCATCTGGACGGACTCCCGAACCTGCGGGAACTTGGACTTGGTCAGTTGAGATTCCTTTTGTGTGGACACCAATACTCCTCACCCTAATGCCAGTGCAGATCTGCACCCTTTCGCCTAGCCGATCCTGGCCCTCTGGTTGCTCTTCGAACAGGGAAGTCATCGTTTGCTCCTCGAACTCGCCCATGCAAATCCGGCACTTTACCAGCACCACCGGCGAGGCGGCGGCATTCATCCTGGCCAGCAGTTGGTTAATAGAAGCTTGGAAGCAGGAATTTTCGAAAAAAATTGTTGTAAACAAAACAAATAGAGATGGAACATAACGATAATAAATTATCGTGTCGATGATTGCGGTTTTGTGTGTTTTTTTAAAATGTATTGTAGCGAAACATAAAAAACTTGCCTTCTAAACAAAAACAGTAGATAAGGTGTTCGCTTTAAGCTAGGTGCAAGTTTAATATTTCAAATTTCATATGTTAAAATGGCAAAACTGCTTTAAAGGTGCGAAAAACAAGAAAAATATATATAAATTATCGATACACGATATATCAGTTACAAACAGCGCTGCCAACTATCGGCCAGCCGAGTTGGCCGGCTTAGAGTGACCTTGGCGCACACAAATCGCAAATCTTAAATGCTAATCGATATAATCGATATCAACAAAACCATCGCTAATTTGAAATATTTGTGTAAAGATTCATGCATTCGTATTTTACCTTCTCCTCGTTTCACGTCGTTCTTCGTGTGTGACAGTTTCGTTTAATAATAATAACTCAGACGTCCGCTCACGGTTATAAGTTATAACAAGATGATTTCCAACTGCGATATCACCGACAAGGCCAGTAGCAAGTAAGTTTGACAGCGAAAGGACTCGCCGGTGGCCGGCATTTTTGGATAAATGTGCTACTTAAATGTGCTTGTGTTGGTAGGCGGTGCGCGTTCGGTGCGCTGGTATTGGTGGTCCGATTTTGCAGATTTGCAAAAACAATGCTCCTACTGTTTTTTCGATCCGCTTCTTTTTGTGTGTGTTTCCTCCTCCATTAACTCTATTCCTCTTTTTTGGAGGCGGGTGGCGGGGGAACCGGCATTTCCGCTCCGAATTTCTGTCCCGCCTTCGCCTGTATTTATTGATCTTTTAATGGGTTAACTGTTAACTAGGATCCGTTCCAGTGCTCCTTTTTCCCTTGGCCATTGTTATGGACGCGCTGGAAAACGCCCTTAACAACCGATATTTGATATCATTCGAAACCCCCTCGGTGCAGGCATTATTTTTAGTGTAGGATGGCCCAGCTGCAGGCAGGAAAATTGACCATTTTTGAGTAGTTAGTTCATGGCAACAGTGCACTCTGGGTACAGTGGAAAATTACCCTTAAGTTGCCTGCATTTTCCAGTTAAGTAAATATCTTAATTTCCAGAAAACCATAAATCTTTATTGTTTTAAATCCCTGTAATCAGGGACTTAATGCCCAGCTGTATTCTGATTTCCAGAAATATCTGGGTTTCCCTTCGATTTCCAAGTAATTTTATAAATGGTAAATAATGGATTATTTTCAGCGATAAGTTCGCCTTCGTGTTGACATTTCGTATTTATACAAGAAATAAATGAAATTTATATTATTTATAGAACTCATTATTTACTCATAAGAGAGTTCACTGTTCCATGAATGTGTGTGTGTGTGTGTGTGTGTGTGAGTACTTGCATACAGTGGTGGTTCTAGTTAAGTGCACACTGCAATGTCAGCAAGTGTGCCAGTTTCCCAGCTGCCCCTAGCCCTCGCTCCTCCGCCTCTACCCTAAAGCCGTATCGCTCGATGGACATCTCAAAACCCTCCCCGCACCACACACACACACACTCGCTATCCTAACAATTTTATGACTGCAATCGAGGTGGCGCTTGTTTTTGTCTTTTTGTGCTGTGCCCGTTTCCAAATTGTTGGTCAGCCAACTCCATGATATCCCAGCTAACCAACTATGTAAGTAGTTAGAAGGTACAGCTAATAATTACATTTTCCGAATGATAAATATGCTCTTATCAGCTGGTTTTTGATTTGTTTTTGTCCGAAAACTAGGTATCTTTAAAATAAATAAGGTTTAAAGAGGAATTAATAAAGCTTTATATGTAAACAAACCCATGGATATACCAGAAGTAAATGTTTTCCAAGTAAACTAGTTTATAAAGTCACATTTATTCGAGTTTCTTGAGATATATATTAGTTTAAACCACCTACGAAGCACAAACCCTAAGTAAATATTTAGAAGAAATTAGAAAGAAATAAACCTCCAGTATAATTTCACTTAAAATAGCTTTTTAAGAACAATTTACAAAGTGTTATAGTGAAATTAAATGCAGTTACGAACCATTAAATTCCAAATTAGTATTCCCCTTTAACGACATTTAAATGTTTTGTGAAAAACAATATAAAACTGAGCCATAAATTGCACCTAGAACGCCCCAAGAGGACTAGTTTTACGAGCACATAAAAGTAAAGTTTTAAACGTTTGTTTTTTTCGTAAACAAAACTATGCTCGTTGAATGCTTTGAAAATAGTCCAAGCTGCAGGCACCTGCTTCCCCGTTCTTGACCTTTGCCAAGTAGCCGGATTCCCCAAGCAAAGTATCTTTAGTTTTGCTCTAAATTGGCTCCTTGAGTCATGCGAATTTCTGCCTGCAGCTGTTTCCATTCGCACTTATCATCATAATACGGGTAATTGTGGCGATAGATGAGTAATTGCGATTGAAATCGATGGCGTACTCTCCGGCCCCGCCACCACCACCACAGTGGTGGCCAGTGATTAAGGGCAGTCGTGTTGGAGCTCCAATTCCCGGTATTGTGGGGATAGTTTCGGGCATAATATCGTCACGTGCCGCTGCCGCTATTGCTCTGCTCCCGAAAGTGCTTAACTATATTTAAGTATAGTCACGCGATCAGGCTAATGCAGAGAGTGTGTGTATATAATATGCATGTACATATATATATAAATATACATGTTTGGATATGTGTATCTGGCCAAGAGCCACTGCAGCGGAGTTTGAGGCTGAGTGGCAAGTGCATTGAACTCGGGGCACATTGCATGTTCGCCTTCTGGATTGTTGTTGTTTGACTCGCCATAAAACTAAATGTCGATTTTGATTGCCTTTAGCTGCGGCGACTAGTTTTGTGCTGGGTGTTCGGGTTTTTGGGCTCTCGGTTTGGGTTTGGGCCTCAGACCTAGAATGAGTCAATGGGTCTAATTCCCTGCAGAACCGCCAGAGAAAGCCGCATAGCCGGAGAATGCAGCCAGCCGCACCCAAAATGCAGACAGACGGGCCCACATTAATCCGACATAGAAAATAGTGATAGATCTACACTGAACGCATTTATTTTAGTGCCTAAGAATGTTCTTGAAAATAAGAGAAATTACGAGAAAAAGAATATTCAAGTATTCATAAGGTTCCATGGCTTTATTATTAGTTTTCCGACTAATTTACATTGCAAATATTTGGAAAAAGACCTCTAGAATTACTTCTTTAAAGTCTCTCCTTTATTATATATTTCTCCCAAGTGTAGAGCTGTCAAAGGAGGAGTTTACGAGTAGAGTTAGTCTGTCACTGACGCATGCAACCCACACGATAAGCAACCCCCGGACCGAGGCCATAGTAGTAGGACATATCTGTCATATGGCCCATCCATGCCTCTGTCCTCTGTCCTCTGTCGGTGTGTTTTCCAGTTTCCCTTTTCCCTGCTCCTGCCCCGAAAATGCATTTGTCTTTAGATATTGGTCAGGGTGGGCCTGGCACCAGATAAATGTTTTTTTCGTGTAAATTAGGGAAGCCCTAGCGAGTCACGTTTCCTGTTCCTCCGTATGACTCATTCTCCGATTGATAGATGATTAATGGAGTATCAGTACTACTTTGGCCCTGACTAACCGACTTCTTGTTTGCTCTTTTTTTTCTCTTTGCAGGTAAGTCCATATTTACGTCAAACAGTGTCCTTATTTGGATGTAGGTTCCAGTACATAAACCCCGCTGGATGGATTATTGGCTACCGTATAAGCAAACCTCAAGGCTGTCTGACTGGGGCCAATGCAAAACGCAAAACGCTCCATTGAACAGAGAGCCATGGTATCTCTGTATATCTTTTTGTATCTTCCGAGTCACTGAGTGACAATTTCGGCTACAAAAAAAAATAAACATTTCCACTATAATTGGGCACAGCTCTCGAGCTCACTTTAGGTAATTGTTGTTAAGTAATAACGTTTCACTCGCCGTTGGCTTGGTGGCTTTGGTGGACCATTAGCCGCCTTATATGGCCGGCCTGTTCGATTACCCGTTTTGCATAGAGCAGCCTATCTGCATCAGAGTTTTTGCCATTTGCAGAACGATCTGTTTGCGTCGCGAGTCTGCCTTCTGGCAGTTGTTGTACATGGGCGATTACCATTATGGCTTTGCTCTACGCCCTCTGTTTGGGGGCCACAGTTGAGGGCAAGAGAATAGGAAAGAAATTTTGTGGAATTTTAGGTAAATTTTGCTAGATTTTTGTAATTTCATTCATGCTTTAAAAAAAAATCAAATTAATTGCACTTATTCCCTTTCGCAGCTCTAAAAACCTGACCGCAAGTGTGCTTGCTTCTATCAACTTCCTCTGGCCCCTCGGCTGGTTATGAATTTATTGCGCTGCTGCCTTGAATCCAAAGACGCAGATCCCTGAGTCAGCAGCGTCGCTGATGGAAAACCTTTCAGTCGATTTTCTCTGCAGCCTCGCGCTCTTTGTTCCTCCACAATTCCAGCCCAGCTGGCTCTGGCTCTGGCACTCAACTCGACTCCACTCCGGGTTAAATGAGTTGCTCCCACACACAGACGCGAGCGCGGATCCGATGTATTTATAAGTTTGCATATTTGCATTGTGGGCTGTGCGCTCCGACCGTATCTGCAGGCTTCACACGTTCCATGGCGATTTCTTTGTAGGATTTGGCTTGCCTCGAACAGGGTGTGTTTGTAACTCCTTTGTTATAGCCAGACGGACGGGACGCTTGCCTGCCTGCCTGGCTGTGAATCACTGATGAGTTGCTCCTGGGCTGCTCAATTATGCGATTAACCCGCTACCACCTGCATGCCGATGTAGACATATACACAGGCACTTTGGCAAATAAAAAACTGCCCTTGCCTTGGCTGACTTTTGGACCTTGAAATCTGAAATTCAGCCAGCCAGACGCTTGCCACCCTTGTGGATGGATGATGAAATCCCCCAAGGATTAAGGGGGGCGGAATTGCAAGGGTTGCTGGCTGCATTTACAAATGCACTGACTGATGAAGGCCTCGTCCTCGTCCACGGCCTCTGTCTCGGTCGCGGCCTCGGGCGGATCTAGAGCAGGAGCTGCTGCCGCCGACTGGGATTTGTGAAAGTGAATTTTTGCTACTCCACTTTTAGGTTTGGCCAGGGATTTCCTGTCACAACCACCACCAGACATGGCAGAGGCTTCTCTGAGGGTTGATTTTTGCATTGCAATTGCCAGGAATTTTTGCAAAAATTAAATCAATTTGGTTTTTAGCATGTTCTTTGTTTTAAGGAGGGAAAGAGGCAAGCAGCCACTTGGACTGTCTGGGCTTAAAAATAAATCTAGCAAATCTTCTAATAGGGAAATAGAGATTTTAAAGGCACATCCTATATATTTGTTTATTTGCCTAAAAATATGACTAATCTATCCACTTGATAGTCTTTGTTTATTTAGGTTTCTTCTTCATTGCCGCCTAGATTCAATATTGATTTTATGAGTATTTCTTGTGGTCAACCGCAAAATACATAAATAATCAAAGAATCTTTTGTCTCTGGGCACACCCCAGACATATATTTTTATGCTGATTTCTGCACTTCTCGGGAGTTCTCGGGGAGTGAATTAATTTGCTCTTAATTGGCCGTAACTCATGACCAGGCCGGGCCCAGGCAACCCAGTTGCATAGCCAAAGAGATCATTTCGAAGATCGTTTTGCTGGAGAACAAACTGGAAATGCTGCGAAATGCGACTCCAAGCGAGAGTCAACGGCCACAATCTGGGTTATTCAATGCAAATTGTTTTTTTTGTTCCGACAACGCCCCTTACCCAAAGTACGATCTTTCGGTTCAGCGATAACGTTGAGAGTTATTTTTATTTTAAAATGTAATAATTTCTGTAGGAAATGAATAATTTAAGGAGAAATATTATAAGGAATGTATTAATAATCTTATTTCTTGCTAGCGATGAGCAATCTTTTAAGAAATTCTTTTCTTTTAGCTCTGTAGATAAGTTATTTTGACATTCAATTAATTGAAGCTGGTCTCAGTGGCCAATTAATTCTCATTTAGCGGCGATCTCCCATTGTTTCGAGAATGCACATTCATGTGTGCAAATGTAAATGTTTGCTCCACATCCACATTATTATTATTATTATTATTATTATTTAAAAGCTGAGATATGGCGTGTGTAGTGGCTACGCTTCTGGAGCAGCAGCAGCCTGATGTTTTGTGCCAGATCATTGCCACACAGCAGCTGCTGTGTTTAGAGAGATTCCGAGACTTGCAGCGATCCGAGCTTAAGCCAAGTCCATTGACTCGATACTCACGATGATTACAATGATGACAAGAGAAGTTTTTTGTCCATAAAGTTCGTTCACTCTTGACACTCTGACTCTGAAATGGATAAAAAGGAAAAGGAGAGAGAGAGCAAAGAGTGGAAGCAGGCAAGATTCGCATGCAAACACTGCATCCGACAGCTCATCCTTCTGTCCCAGCTCCTCCTCCCTGCTTTTGTGCCGCGTCATTTGTGCCAAGTGCTGCCTGATGGAGCACCATCGATGGCAATGCGTTGGCTTCCTCAAATCGCTGCCAAGGGATCAGCTCGCAGCTAGAGAAAAGGCGACTGGGTCGTCGTCGTCTCGCTGATGATGATGATTCCAGAAACGATCCGTAAACGAAAACAGGTTCTCCCAACTCCCGATTCCAAGTCCAAGTCCAGCCCATTGCCGCCGCTTTCTTCCGTTCCGCTAAATTCTTTTGTCTTTGTCGCTCTTCGAGAAGAATTCCGCGAGAGAACCGGCTGTGGCCATGGTGGCGGCTGTGGCAGGTGCCCCACTTCTCGCAGCCTCCCAGTATCGGAAATTAATTCCTGGAATTGTTTTTCCCCCGCCGCCAAGTGAGCGTTCGTTGATTGAAAAACAAAAACAATCCAAAATCTGCGGGTTAGAATCGAGGAGGGAGGAGAACCCTTCGATTTTGATGTGATTATCAGGCGTAGCCCCGGAATCTCAGTCCATTGTTTCCTAGGGCCTCCCCCCTCCATATGGGTCTCGCGCATAGGAAATATCAGCTTGAGTTTGCTGCTTGATTGCCATTATTATCGCCGCCACTTCGCTTAAAAACACAAACGGATGTAAACAAAAACCCAAAAACCCAAAGTCGATAGGCAGCCGGTCAAAGATAACAGATGCAGATGATGCCTAAACACACTCACAGAGATAGCCACGAGCAGGCACAGGCACACGCACACAAGTGGTTTTATTGAGGATGCAGGCAGGCATGGCAGGCAACCAGGGGTTAAGCAAGGGTCGAAGGTAGGAAGACATGAAGATAAGAGGGAAAAAGGCAGAACCAAGAAAAAAGATCAATATTTAAGGAATCAGATTATTTCTTTTAAATTGTATTATGTGGAATTTGTATTATTATTTAAAGAAATTAAATTTTAAATTATTAAAAGTTAGATTTAAAAATGTTCAACATTTAAATTTAAAATTGTTTAAAATTTTCTTCAATGTGGCGCCATCTGTGCAGTTTCCTGAGGCACTAGCTTATCTAGTTGCAACATGAGTCAAGTGCGACTCAGCAGCGCTAAATGTCGCGTTTGGTTTGCTGCATGAAGCAGTATAACAGTCTGTCAAACAATAGTAAAATACATGTAAAATAGTAAAATGTTTATAAAAGAAAATAATGTATAGAAATATGAGGAATTATTTTTAATTATTATAAAATAGTTGAGAATATAAATTTCTATATTTTTTTATTTTAAATAAAAAAAATGCGTTTATTTTAATTATTTATTTTATAATTTTCTCTAGCCAGAGGTCGCTAGAAAAAATATGTAAAGAACATGTCAAAAATGTTTGCCTAAAATTGATGTTTAATTTTAATTAAATTTATTGTTTGATAAAACATAAACTTAAACAAAAATATAGTTTAAAACTAAACCGTTTATTAATGAACTTGGTTTTAAAAATATTTCTTTAAAAATTACCTGTTAATTTCTCAAAGAAATCTGCATAAAAACAAAGATGATCTTCTCGTTGGCTTTAATTTTTCTATAAACTTATTTAAAGGTCTTTATTAAAGTTAACTTATAATTTGAATTTTAAAAAATCGACACTAAATTTGGGGGTTTCTTATTTAATTTTGTTAAATTGTGACCGCCTGTCCAAAGTGACAGTTGAAATTTATGTGCAATTGGGGAATATCAGTGTCGTCGTAGCCGCAGCCGTGATCTATTGATAAGTGCGTTTTTTGCAGCTGGCTGGTGCGGTGTGAGTTTGATTGATTGATTGATGAGTGGACATGATGGACTGGCCATCGAGATGAATTTGCATTTTGCACATTTCGTTAGCCAAAAAGGAATGCCAGCCTGCTGTCTGTCGGTTTGTCCCAGTTGGAAAAATCTGGGGGGAAGCCTCCAGAGATGAGATCGAATGGGATTGATATGCCAAGCCAAGCACTGAGGGAAAAATAGTTGACTTAAGAGGAAGGAAAATATATTTTATTGGCAATGAAAATAATAAAAAATCACTTTTAAGAATGAATCCAAAAGTCATCTTAAAAAATAAGCCCCATAAATCGTATTTGGGAATGAATTTAATGGGAATTATAATGCCTTTTTAATAGACCTCAGTTGAACTCGATTTATAGAGCGACTTTTCCGAACTGCGATCGCTTTTTTGTGTTGCCGCAATAGAGTGTCGAATTATTACGTGCCGCATTAGCTGCGATTGTTGCAATATATTTTCTATGATCTCCCATTTCCCCGCTAACTCGGGTCATTTGTCTAATATTTTTGTTGTATTTTTTTTTGGTTGAAGATGGAGGGGCAGGCTCAGTTCGTGCCGCTGCAAGTTGCACTGTTGGCTGTGTTTATAGGCATTATCTGCACACAGAAATCGGCGTAAATAATTACCATCGTTTCGCATCTCAAAGACGGAGTTGGGGCAGGCAGAACGAAAGATGGAGTGAAAAATAGAAGAGTGGAGAAAGAACGGGAATTCCTAATTTAATAGTAATCATAATGAATGGAATGCATTCGCAGCAGCTCCCAGTTGGAGTTGAATTCTGGGCCATCTCTGGGGGAGAAGCTTAGAGCCGGGATCTCTCTCTCTGTGTGTGTGTGTGATTTTATATAGATCAGTTTGTGTTAGCGTTCCGAGATGCGGATAAAGATGAGATTGGGATTCAGATTCTGGAGCTGAAGCTGAAGCTAGAGCTGGAGCCAGGAGATTGAGGCTCAAACAAAGCCATCTTGTGCGAGCTGCGCGTAGTGAGAACCAGTTGCTGCGTGAAGCATATAGCATTTGATTTAGTTTCCAAGAATTTCAATTTAGCTGGGAAATGGGGAAAATGCATTCGGCCAGACGCTCGCCTTGCGGATTATCTAAGATCTGCTCTAAGCTGGAAAAGAATTTCCAAGTCGGGGGGCTTAGCTTTTGTTGAAGCGGCGTGGCCACAGCTCCGGCGACAGCTGCATTTTCCTCTTGGCTGTGCACGTATCTCGAATGTGAAAAGTGCTGACATACACACGCGCGGGCTGGCGAGCTCCATTGAAGTGAAGCCCCCACCAGAAGACCGCTTTTAGTGGCTTTTAAACTGTGTTAACGCTCCGGTAGGGAAATATTAGTCGGCGGCGGCCAAGCGACGTGAGTTTCCCAGAATCAGCCATAAATTCGTTGACATTGCTTGGGGTCTCCGACTTTGGCTTGGCGTTAATTGCAGGCAGTACTTGTAGGTTCTTTTGAGAGATATATTTATAGCTTTATATATATTTTTATACAGAAAGAGGAAAAGTGTATAAGAAAAATATAAATACCACCTTTTGGGGTTTAAATAAATTTATTGTAAATACTTTCCTTCGATATTCGAAGATATTTAAGCATTGAAGGGGCCCAAAAATATATGAATTTATTAATTTATTAATTTATTATATAAAAATTACATGATTTCATAGAAACTGTGATAATTGTTATTAAAAATGTTCCATTCTCTTGATTTATTAACAATTTTTCTTGTGATTTTTTACTCACTTCTTAATGCTTTCTTTTGAATTTATAAATTAATGCTTAGAAAGCATTTTTGTGTGTTTGTTTTCTTCTCTATTAAAAGCAAATCTAGCTTGAAGCATGCAAATAATAAAATAATAATCACGTTCATAAGCATTTTCAATGTCAGAACCATTATTGTATGTGAATATTTTCCCACAAACACACAGAGATTATACACCCAAAACCGAGGGTATCATTAAGTCGCATGATCTGGAAATGCGTTCTTAGTGGTTTTAATTAAGCAGACAGTGGAACAAATTCAAACTCGGCCTGCCTTTCACTCGCTCAATAAACAAATAATAATTCAGAGCTGTGCTGTCCGTTTCGCTGGCTGGCTTTATGTGCAAAAACTTTTCACTCGACATCTGCTGCTGCTGCTGCTGGGTTAGAGAGAGAAACTGTAATCGAAAACTTTGAAATCCAAAAACCGAAACCAACAGAAAATATCCCAAAATCCGATTGAGAGCCCCCAAATTGATCCGCAATTTCGACTCCTCGACTTTTTTGGGCTAATGGCTAAGCAAACACCGAACCGAGTGGAAGTTTGGAGTGCGCCGAATCACGCACTGCACTTGACCATTATCTGGCCACCGCCCCACCGGGTTGGGCATCCATTCCGCCTTGAATGCACCTGAGACATGCGATGATCATCAGCCGTTTGGGGGTTGGGGATTTGGAATAGCTGCGAGTCCATTGCCATTGCCCATTGGCATTGTTGCATTTGAATAACATGCAGCAAGAGATAGAGAGTTTTGTAACTACCGCCACAGCTGCAATTACTCATTTTTATGGGAAATCTACAAAATCCAAATCATAAATATTTTAGAGATTTATGGAAAGCTGATTAGTAGCTGCTGGTAATGATATAATCCTTGATTTATCCAAGAGAAAAGGTTGTACATATATTAATTGTAATTTTTTAGGGTCAAGGAAAGAGAAAATAAAGAGGTTTTTATGATTATAGTTTAAATAGAGAGAGAAATTTAATATAAAAACTGTATTTAAATATTTGTAAACTCTTAAAAAGGTTTTATTTATAAACCATTAGAATTTAAGCAAAAATTTCTAAGTCGAAATAGCTCTGTAAATAATTCAAGTTGAGGGATAAATTACAAGTCAAGTAAGTCCAAATTCTCTTCTTTATAAAATTGTTTTGGCCCCAACATTTGACCATGTGTTCAGGTCTCTTCAGCCCACGCCAATCCACCGAATTAGTTCACTTATAAAAATGTTTGCCCCGCAAATTGTTTTAATTTCACTTTAATTTATAGCGGAGAATGCCCAATTTAAAGTTTTATGCCAACTAATTGAAAACGTTTTTGGGACCTGGCACACACAGACCTTCCCTTGGATCGTCATCGGCGTCTCCTACTTCCCATTTCCCCATATGAAACCAAGGAAAACTTTGTGCAGTTTTTCTTTAGGGGGAGGCGGAAAATGTCAAGGCAAATGCAGTAATGCGGCTTTGAGGCGTGGAAACTTACTGAAAACTAAGCCCAAACGATTACGATAATTCTCACAAAAGTTTGCCAGGCAAAGCCAATCCAAGTTGTACAGTTTTTGCATTCAGATTCAGATTGAGGGATATATATTCTGTGAAGTAAGAAACTATCCCAAGTGGTCTGCTTTTAAAACCATTAAAGACGCCTCGGGAGCAGCTCTTTCTTCCTTATGGCTCCTTGGTCTGGTCAGATCAAGTGCCAGACAATCCAGACATTTTATTGCACAGACACAGCATGAACACAGGCATATATAAAGAGGGTATATATATAGATATATAGCAATATCAGGCAGACAGCCTCATCTGGAGATGTTGCATATTGGCGCGCTGTCCAACAAATTTAGCAACATTTCCTGCCCGATGTTGTGGTTGAACGTCTTCAGACATCTTGGCTTTATTTTTTTGTGTACAAACAAAGTTTTCAATTTTGGACCTCACGCATAGGGAGTTTGGGCTAAAGGAATCAACAAAATATGAGAAATATTTGTTTGTTTTTTAAAACAAAAAGTAAACAAATAAGTTTGCTTAATAAAAGAAATATATTTTGAGGTTTATTAGGAACTAATCAAGCTGTGAAGTATATTAAAAAATTAATAGTAAAACTCTCCTTAGGGATATCACTATCTTTATTTAATTTATTTATTTATTTCTTTTAGTGTAATAAAAAATAAAGTTTCTTTTCTCTAGAAGAAACGAAGCCGAAAAAGAGTTGAAAAGCTAAAAGTCAAAAGAAATTAAAGCATTAATTTAACGCCAGCTTTGCTTAGCTTTTGTGCTGCTCTGGTAATTGTTACCTTAGTACCTTTAATAGCCAGTTGAGTGTGCGTGGTATAAGCGTGTGTATGTATGTTGTGTGCACACACAATGCACTCGAGGAAGTTGCGCTATTGTTGGCCATCATTAAAAGACAATTTGGAATCGGCCAAAACTCCAATTTAAACTCCCAACCGAAAAGCGAAAGTGTTTGCCATATCCATTGCACTTTATGCGTTCTCCCAGGGCAGCCAGTGGAAATGGAGATTGATTAAAAGATTTACAACGGGCCGACGACGATGATGCATTTCCCTTGACCATTTTCTTACATTTCAGTGGCTGCTGCTGGCCCCCGGGGCCGCTGCTAATGCCTTAATAATATGATAAACTGGCACAGCCGAAAAAAGAGATTAATTTCCGAGACATTTCCCAGGGAAAGCCAAGCCAAGACGCCAGGGCAAGTGAGTTGTTAGCCCAAGCTAAAAGTGGCATGTGGCAAGGGGAATTTTGAATGCTAAACGCTGGATAGATGGCTAGATGGATGGTTTTTCAGACCAGAGAGTAGCCGCTCACCTTTCTGACCGAAAGTCGCTTTTTGATGGCTTTCAGCTCACCGGCGTTGTGTTTGTCTTCCTCAACTGCTGCCCCTCTAGATAGTTTTTTGGCTTCGGTTGTTTGCAGTGCACGTTTTCCTAATTGCTCTACTTAATCTCTGCTTTTAAAACCTTTTGGTGGTCAGTCAATGGCCCGCACAGCCGAAGACTAAATACTTGTTCATATGTGAAAATATATACCCAGAGGGCCCTGTACTCGTTTTCCCTTGTTGTGTCTGCAATTTTCAGTGAAGATAAATTTAAGTGAAAGATGAAAGAAATCAGTTTTGCAGTTTGAGCCATTTAAAAGGTCATTGAACATGTATGAGTAAAGGGTTATTAGATAAAGAAAATGTAGGAAAAATATAGAAAAATATCAAAGAAATATATAAACCCGTCTTACAACTTGAAAAATAAGTCTTTAAATATATTAAACCACTATTAAATATTTAATAACCATTATGTTGTGACAGGTAACATGGATTATGAGGCATTAAAGACTCTTAATTGACCATAACACCTCCTTTGTTGAGAGGTTTTATTTCCTGGTTTGTACGAATCCTGTGTGTGCCCCTCAGTTTCTCACGATCATCAAGTCGATTTTTTGCCACCTGCAATTCGGTAGTTGCGCCACTAAAAGCTTGACTCATAAAAGTTTATATGCATACATATATATTGCATTGTATAGTTTTTAATTAACGAAAGTTAAACCATAAAATATGGCCAGGAAAATGCATTTCCGAATGTCACAGATACTACAGCCCAAAAATGTCCATATGTTGGACACGTACATAGTACGTACGACGACGTTACCCATCATTGATGGTAATTATGCAGGGCCGGAAATTTCACTTTGTGCAGTGAAATTATTTATTGGCTTAAATATTCGCAGTATGTGTGTGTGTCGAGTGTCGATGCCTGGCTTATAATCATTAAGGTTTTGCCACGTCACTTCAATTGTCAGTTATACCGCTGATGGTGCCACCGCCTGCCCACGTTCAGATACTTGCAGCACTTCGACGTCCCTGAGAGAGAGAGACTCCAGTGTGATGTTTTAACTAGTCGAGGAGGGAACACTCGGGGGCAGAGCGTGGGTGGAGGAGGTTGGGAGTTGAGGAAGCCTCTCGGTATGAGGAGCAGACGTCGACTTCGACTTCGATGAGATTAGACACACACACGCAATCACAGTGGACAAAGAACTGCTTTTTATTTTAAAGAATTTATTATTAAAGATTATTTTGGATATTTTAGGAGTTTGTTAAATAATAAATAATAGTTTTCATTATCCAAAAAAGAAGAAACTTCAATTCCTAAGACATTTCATCATCGATTCCCTCAGCCAAACCGCATATAAATATAATTTTAATGTGCAAATAGAGAAAGCCCAAAAAGCCCCTTGAGTTGTGATTAAATGTATTTAGTGTCTGAAAGCCCGCCAGAAAGGTAAAAGTTATGTTTGCAAATTTATTATCATAAAATACCCAGAGGCTCATATTTTGCCAGTGACCACTGTTCGTACACTCAACACTCTGTGAGAGTCCGTGTCCGTCCGTGTGCTCTCGAGTCGGTTCCATTGCACTTCTTCGCCTGGTGGAATATCAGGCGACACTTGACTATTAAGCAAGAGCTGGCCAAGAGTGGAGACGGAGATGGGGAGATGCTGCAGAGATGCTGCAGAGAGATGAAGGAGACGACGAGTACAGAGGGACTCCTATTTTTAACCGCATGGAGTGGGCTTGTGGCCCACAGTTTCCATTCCAGGCCATGAGCCCTCCTACCAGTTTTTATGACAACCCCTCTGCCTATGTTAGTGTTGCCAATATTTTGGGGAGGGAAATATGAGTTAAATTATTGGAAAACTTAATATTTAAATAAATACGAAAATGTTTAATAAATAAAAAGTAATTTATTCTTTAAAGAACATTTTAAAATATATGTTTTCTTGCCTTAGAAATGTTTAAAATAAAGCCAGAGCCTAGCGAATATATAAATTAAATTTATAAGCTCAGAAAAAGCCCAGGAATAGCCTTTCTTTATAGACATTACCACTAAAACAGCCCTTAAAAAATCTTTAAAAATTAACAAATACGAAAACTTCAAGGAAAAACCCTCTAAAACAGTCACCACTGTTGGGAAGTGCATTAGGCCTAGGCTTTTGCACTTACTTTACCGCCAAAAGGGAGAAGCAGGAGGGTAGCATATAGCCCCTAGAAAAAAAGGGGGCAAGTGGCATGGTGGTGTCAGGTTGCCGCATGCACTACGCCACACATCCCGTGCACCGCTCAGTGGGTCGACAGTCCCACGACCCACCACCAGCAGCAGCAACAAAAAACAATATACAAATAGCAACTGCAACAGCAACACTGTGGCAAAATGCGACTGCAACGACGACGGCCAGTCAACTTTTGGCTCCGTTAAACAAAAGTGTCTTCGCAGAGCTAAAAATAAGCACTGTGTTTTTGACCCAACAACTTCCCCCCCTCTCCTCCATGACGGTGCCTCGATGTGATTCCATGGCAACATTGGGCTGCATGGCTGCCGCCGCCTGGCTAGATGGCTCCGACATGGCCCGATCCTCTTAGTCGTCGCTGGCTTGCGCTTCCTGTTCTGTGTGTGTGGAAATCTGTGCCAAATGTTTTCCAAGAAAACCAAGTATGCAAATACATTTTGCATTTAAATTCTTGTTGCGAGAAACCGGCAAAAGGGGCGGCCTCATTAGTAGCAAGACACTTGAAATTAGAGTTTAGAGTTTACTGCCGCCGGCTGGCTGGCTGCTTCGTTCGTTTCGGAGATGATGAAAGTGATTTATGTCCGGCAATGGCACTGCCCCACCTCACAGCTTCTCCTCCTTGGTCTGGCAGCCAGCCTCAATCATGGTTGGGAAAGAAGACCGTAGGTTGCAGATGCCAATTGAAAGGCTTACGCTAATTTTTGTGTGTTACAATACTGTGAAATTAAAGAGGGGTTTGGTTTTTATTGAAAGGAATAATAGAGCTTATTGTAGGCTAGACTTAATGGCAAAAACAATGAAGATTTTATGATGGTTTTGTGATAAGTCAAAGTCTAGTGGAGTGATTTTGCAAAGTCAAAGTCTAGTCAAGTAATTTAATTCACATAAATCTTAACTAGACAGAAATTTATTCTAAGACAAGGCGTAAGCTAGTGAAGTTCTAGTTACTAAAATCGGATAAATACTCAGACCGATGATCATGATTAAAACAATCTTATATTTGATTGTTTCCAGTCTGAGAATGATCCTCATGGCTGAGTATCTATCAGATTCTAGTAACTAAAATATCACTAAAATCGTACCTAAGGATTTTGGACTTACTTTTTGACATTTAAGTATAATTTTCTTGATAATGGATTCAGTTATTTACAACATTCTAGTATATAAAATGCTTAAAAATTCTTACTGGCAAACTTTAGATTAATTTCATGAAATCTTAGATGCATATTTCTTGCAGTTTTCCATGTTGGAAAGCCAGGTGATATCTTCACAGAAACCAGAAGCTTATTTTTGTCAAGAAAAACAACCATTTTCATAAGAAAATAAGACTAATTTAAGCAGATTAAATAAATATCTCAGACTTGTTAATATTTCTTTTTAGAATGTATCTTTACAGAGTATCTTTGCCTCTAGCATATTATTATTCTTCCAAGAAATCTCAAAGCAAAAACCTGAAGAGTCACAAGCAGCAAAGATTTTTCTTTTAAGAAAAAGAAGCTGAAGAAAGAAAGAAACAATTGCATTTGGAGAACCCTGAAACGCACTAGACCTGAACTTTTATTTGTTGCTCTTTCTCGTTTTTTTTTAACTCAGTTTTTTTTTACTCTTTTTTTTTAGTTTTTAATTTTTATTTTTTTGTTGCAATGGCAGGGCATAACTGAAGCATATCTGCGCACACTTCTCGCTGGTGGTGTGTGTGGCAAAATGTTAATCCCGCAAGTGCCCAAGACCGGCTTTAAGTATATGTTTTATTTGCGCTTGAGTTATTTTAACAACTTTTTGTGACCTACAAGCACAAGTTTGTGGCCAAGTATCCACCATGAGTTGAGTTCTGGCCAAGAGACAAAGACAAAGAGAGAGAGAGAGAGCGCTCCAAACTCCACAATCAGCTGAGGTTTGTTTTTGTTTTGGTACATGGAGCCCCACATGGCTGCCCCACTCTCGAGGTCTCTCTGCTGGCTGCCTGCCACTCTCTCTCTCTGGTTGTAAGCTTTGAGTGAGTTGGGTTTTCGCTCGTTGTTTTTGGATCGATAAAACTTCTCGGCCGCCGCTGCCGCTGCCGCTGCTGTGGTATAAAATGCTTTTCACTTTTCCCACTGCACTTTAGTCGCCAGACTTTTATCGAAACGTGCACATCTCCAGCGGCCAGTTGTTGTTGTTGTTGTTCCGCAGAATATATACATATACACCCACACACTCCTTTGTATATCCTTCGAGACGAAAATTAATCATCGCGAGTGAAAATCAAAAGTTTTTCTGGGCTTTCTTTGTGAGTGTTAAGTGGAAAAGTAAAGATGGAAATGTGCTGCAGGGATGCTGGATGCCAGATGAGGTCCCTCTGACTTACCTAACTCCTGGAATTTATCTCAGGATTCTCTCTCGGCTGCGCTCTCTCTCTCTGCGTGGGATGCTGCTCCTTGCACAAGGCAAAAGCCTTTGCGTTTGTATTGATTTTACGCACATGCAGCAGCAGCAGCGGCAGCAGCATCCCACGTTGCGATGACTCATCATCATCCAGCATCCATTTGTCCTGCAGCCTTTTCCATAGCGTTTCTAATCTCTCCGCCTCTTACCACTTTCCACGTTTCTTTTGCCCGCCGCGTGCTCTTAGATTTTTCCAGTGCGAAAAGTAAAGCAATTGCATCCATCCAACGTTGAGATTATCCTTTTGCCAGCCACCCCACAAAAAACAAACAGAAATGGCCGCCTATGCCGCATTCAAACACGTTGAACTTTACAATGTTGGCAAGGCCAAAAAGAGGTAAGAAAATGGGAATAGAAAATATATATATTCTTTTTGTAAGAGAAAAGTTTCAAGTATGTTTTTACAAGTACTTTTTATTATTCTTTGTGCTTTGGTTTACATTTTACAAAGAAATTAAATAGAAAATAAAGAAAATGACTTTGTAGTTCTTAGAAAAACTTGTTTGTTTATGGAAAATGTATTATTTTCTCAAAGGAAATGTCTTTATAAATAATAAATAAATTATTACACTTAAAGAAATGAGTTAAACAACATTAAAACAATTAAAAGAGTGAATTTAAGGGAACCCCAAAAATACCCCTAAAGTCAGAGTTTCCTTAATTTCTTCTCATTTTTCTTCCTAAAACAAAGTTCTACTTATGTCAGATCTTTTAATATTTTATTAAAACGTATCTAAAACGGAAACACTCTGAATTTTTTCTGAGATAATGACAGGCAAAGGGTTATTAAACTCGTCACCCAAAAAATCAACACACATAAATTTCTTTGTCAACTTTAATTGAGTCATTTTTTCTAGGCTTATTAAGATAAAGCTGTTTGTTTTCATATTTTATCATCAAACTTGCTGTGCTCGCTCACAGGGTTTATTAATTTATTAATTATTATTTTGTGCTTAAATATAAAATTCAAGCTTCTGCTTACTTTTCATACATTACTCAACACACCTCCCACAACCGCATCGGGTTTCCTCTTAAAGTTTGATCATCTGTTACCTGGCATTGCATATATTTTTTTTTATTATTATTGTTTGCCACCGCTCGAGTGAACTTTGATTGGCAAACATTTGGCAAGAGCGGGGGGCGGCTCCATCGTCCTCGCTGAGCCACAACAACGTCTTCATCTTCATCTTCATATTTATCCCATTGTTTGAGCCATCAAACCGCACCGACACACACACTGTATAGTAAGTCACTCTTACGTACATACTTGCATATTCATTCCGCTGCTGTTTGTGTGTGGAGATTAATTTAGCGTGCATTCACCCCGCCGCCTGACTGACTGACTAACTAATACGACCAATACACTAGCGTGTGCACGGGGCGTATGTGTAATCTGGGGAGCAACACTTTTGCAAGCGCCTACTTCCCACAGAAACCAAAGCAGGCAAGCACCTAGCCAACTAACCAAGTAGCCAGCGAAGCCACCCAGCAAGCCCCAGCAGCGGTGGCATGTCTTTGGATGTTTCATTGATTTTCCTTTTGCCAACGGCCAACGGCACCACCCAAAAAACCCACACGAAAGCGATGCCAACACACAAAAGGCAAAGGAGGTACTAAAGTTCTTTGCGGGGAATACCCTCTGTATGGATATAGTTAAAGTAGCTAAGATTAGAAGCTGTTTTTGGCATAACAAATTACTAATTTAAATGTCTTAATCTTTATAACCATTTCTTTTGCTTTAAAAAACATCTTAAACTTATTTTATTGGCTGCATTTTCTTTCAACTTTGATTTCCTCCTTTAAAGTCCACTTAAAAAAGAGTTATAAACTTGTATTTCCTCAGGTTTATTTGTGTTTTAATGGCCAGCAATTTATTTTATTTAAATGTCTTCATAGAAAAACATTATACTTTCCTTTCAAGAAATAACTCAAATCAAAGCATAGAGACGTAACTAGCCTTGAGAGTGTGTTATGCAAGTGTAATGAAATGTTTAATGTTTATTATTGTTATTTAATATTCAACCGCAATCATGTTTTTCCCTAATAAAATCATTAACGAATTATGGCTTGTTGTGTCTGTTGGAGGGTATTTCCTCCATCGACTAACGTTTGAGAGTTGTGCATGCCTTTCTTTTTCCGTATATATATTTTTGGATTTTTTGTTTTTTGTTTTTTGTTTTTGCATGCAATTCTTTTGACCAAGCCCCCCAGCACCACCCATTTTTCCGTCTCGCCTCGTCCGGCGGGAATGAAAACAAAAATCGTTACCGAAATGCTGATTTTTGTTTTTTGCCAATGTCTGGGTTTCCGTTTACTGGCTACGCTTACGTTTTTCGTACCTGTCCCAAGTCTCCCAAGCAGGGAGTCCCGCTTCCCGACAGTCCGTTCGGACATTGAACCCTCTCCTGGCCGCCGCTGGGAGATTAGTTTTGGTCGCAGCAGCAGAAACCAAACAGAAACAATTTTCCGTATGTGTGCCATGTGCATTATAAACAATTTGCTGGATTTTATGGTCCATCGATGGGTGGCTGGCTGGGGGCCCCAAGTGTGGAAAATGTGTTAATCATTGTCATTGATTGTGCGATTGTGTAACGAAAAGCTTGGTCTTGGTATTGGACTTTCCCGCTTGGAGGCTTGGTGTGGAAAATGGTTAATATACTTTTTCTTCTGCATTCGAGCGAACGTTGTGTGTTGTGTGTTGTGTCCCCCTTTCTTTGGCTGTAAAAGCCGTGACTTATTATTGTAAACAATCAAATTAAATCTTAAAGGTGCGACGCGCCAAGATATCGGGATTGAATTGTCGCTCTTTGTTGGGTTGTATAAGCGGCGGAAATCATGACAATTCATTTCGCTTTATGGCATTGTCTCTCTGCTTGTCTATCCATCTGACGATCATTATACGCTTGAATTCCTGTGCACAATGCCCCTGCATATACACAATATAGATAGTAATGTTTGCTACCTGAAGTTAACCTCATTCTGCAAACAAATCCAAGTATTTCCATATATATAATATAATATATAATATGTAAAGCCAGTTGCCAAGTCAACATTTATGTAAATGATTGCAGAACATGAACAGAAATCTGCACACCTCCTCCCCCTTATCCTTCGACCATTAACCTGACCTATTGACAGAAGCGAAAAGGAAATCAAACACATTTCCCCAAGACTACACTCTGACTGCGTCAATGTAATTCCCGTTGACACGGAAAACGGGGGCAGGGAAAAAAAACTGAGGCCCTTGTTCCCTTAGCAACCCCAAAAATATATGTATAATATAATAATATATACCATAAACATTGCTTTTTTGATGGATTTTGTACCTCAGAGTGCCTGTCACTCAGCTATGCGGTTGCCTTGTTCCCATCGATTTGAAGGTGGTGGAGTGTCCTCTCATCGGGAGGAGGCTCTATCTCCAAATGAATATATTAGAAAGTCCTTTCGCTTTCGCACAAAAGCCGCAAATTAATCAATACAAATTTATTAATTACATATTTAAAAGCGTTGCGATCTCCTCTCAGTTGCAACTTTCGCTGCAATTCTGGTATGGTTTGACTTTGGCTTTAGCTCTGAGTCTGGCTTTGAAATGAACAATTTACGGAGCCGATCCCAGCTTACGTACGCATATACATAATAATAATAAAAATGCCAGCCAGCATCTACATACATCCACATGCCGGCAACTTTTCCTCTCGAGCACTTTCCTCGGGAAACGGTGTGTGTGCCAACCGCACGGCTAATCGATAATTATTCATCGGGCTCAGGCTAACACTATCGATAATTGACAATCTTTTGGCTGTGGCTACCAACTCCTTCATCTCCTCCTCCTCCTGTGCGCTTTGTCCAATTATAAGTTTTCATCAAAAAATCTCTGCAACTCTCGGAGCGTTCATTAATCACACCTCACAGCCACCACCCGCTGCGGTTTGATTTGAGGCTCTGCTCTTCAGTCTTCCTGCAGCACATCATCATCATCATCATTATCATCTTCGTCTTCTTCTTGTGGGGGAAAAGCCACTCCCTATCCCGCTGACATCCGACACTTTTCATGACCATGACTGACCAGGAAAACATTTCAATTTAAATGCTATTGCTTTGATTGAGAGAGAGGAGGGAAATGGTTAAAAAGTGCGTGGATTTGATATTTAAATTGTATGTGAATCATGAGTGGAGGAAGTCGTGCTTAATCCGGGGATCTCAGCGGGAGAGCAGCATAACCAACTGAGATTACTCCTCCTGTGATGTGGGGGGATTTTTTGTTTATAGAAAAGATTTAAAGATAAACTTTGATGGTTAATAAGTTTGAGGCGGGAATATTAACTGAAAATATCTAAGGATTTAGCAATAAAATGCTATACTATTAAGCTAAAGGTAAGGATAATGGTTCTTTTTTTTATGTATATTAATTCGGCAGACTAAAGTTTACAAGTCATTCAAAAATACTAAAATTAATAAAAAAAGGGCAATAATAAACTTCTTTAAATTATTATTAATGGCCAGAAAATGCCTCTGGTTTCTTTTTTTATTTATGAATTAAAGCCCAAAGGATATGTTTCTCTTGTTAAAGTTTCTGGACTTGCAATAAAGCAAAGATTCTTTTGTTAAAGATAAACTTAAAGACTGATTAATCATTCAATTTGAAGTTAATTTAAAGTACTAATTTTTCGTCAGCTTTATAGTATTACTAATGATTAAATCTTTATAAATTATTAAGCATTCATTATGATATTAATTAGAAATACAAATTTTTCTGTCAGCTTTATAGTATTCTCCATGAGGACCAACTTGAAAGTCTTTCTTTGCGCTTGCATTAATCATCATTTGATCTCGCTTACAATGTAGATCATATCTCTTTTCGGAATGCCTGACTACACCGATTGATAGAGATATATAGATATAGATATAGATAGTGGACGGCCACAGATGATTGGATTCGAAAAGCTTTTGAGTGGAAAGCAACGGTAAACATACCGCGCTTGAGTGATCTCCGCCGCTGCCAAGCCGCCGCTCTGCACTCCTCAAAACTGCAGGCAGGCAGGCAGCATCAGCAGCAGCTCCTCCCCCTTCCTTTGATCACCGCGGGGAAAGTAGATTCTTCAACATACAACATACATATCTCTCTCAGTGTTTTATTGTGTGTTTTTTGGCTTGATTTGGCTTTTGTTTGAAGCGGCGGCAATTATAATGGATTCGACTAATCAACGTTTTTAGGTAAATCAAAACTGGCTGAAGGGGCGGGCGAGACAATCATAACAAAAGTGGCTGCAACAATAGAAGAAAACCGCACACAATTTTCGTGCTTCAGTTGGGATTTTCATTAGGTTTTTTTATCCAGTTTTTTGTTTATTTATTTTTCTGTTTTGCGGTTGCACGAATCGGACGGGACACGTTTTAAATGAAACAAAAGGAAGCATCAAGCAGCAGCGAACGCAGTGCGGCGATGCACTGGAGCAGCACTGCAGGAAGGCAGACATAATGAGTTCGAAACAAACCCAAAACTGGATAATAAATGCACATCAAGTGAACTCGTCCGATAAACAATTACCCGGACATTCGAAATAAACCGAATCAACTGGAACCTAACTATCCCCAACTCAAACTCTGGCTTGAAAGTGCATCTCCAGCTCCAGTTCCAGCTCCCGCTCCATCTCCATCGCCATGATGTACAGGTGCAGTGCAGCATAACAACCGATGCTTTATGGACTAAACCATAAAGTTGAGGCCTCCGACTGACTTGACTGGCAGTAAATTGTGCATTTTTATTGCATGATTGCTCTCGGCGAGCAAACAACGAAAAAAGCGGCGAGAGGGAGGGAGAGAAGGGGCGGCATCCTCGGCATTCCTCAGACGTAGTGAAAATAGCATTGACCCTTTCCCGGGAAAGTCGAGAGCAAGGCAAAACCAACCCATGCTTAACCCACCATCACCCTACCAAGAGAGCGAATTAAGCTGCCAGCTTGCCAGGTTTAAACAAAGTCATAAAAATCAATTGCAATTAATCAAGTTGCACGGGCGGGGGGGAGCTCTGCTGCTGCTGCTGCGGCAACTTCATTATAAAACGACATGAGGCATCCGCCCCAGCCTCCCCTTCGACTCTGGCATTAGCCAAAAAACAGAAAAAAAGAAGGCAAAGGAAAAGAAACAAATTAACTTTGGCTTGGCAGCGGACAACCATTTCAGCCTTGTCTTCTCTTGTCTCTGGACTTTTCCCCTCACCTTTTGCTTTTTGGCTTTTTTCCTCCATGTCTCTTGGCCAGAAGACAGGCTGATCGATCAGGAGAGAAGAAAAGTGCTGGAGGTTTTTCACACCTCCATTTTTTTTTTCATTACGAAATATATTTTACTTGGGAATGCATTTAGGAAGGAACACAAACAAAATAAGCTTCTTATGTTTTATGCTCCAAATGCATTAGTTTTTCTTTAGTGACTTTGTGGCTTTCCCACACGCTGTCAATTCAACACAACAAAGTTTTCCCCCAACAGCTTTTCAAAACGGAAGAAGTGGAAGCAGTTCTCCGATTTCCACTTTTACTTGTGCGCTGGCAAAGTAAAAATAAATTTTGACAGTTGGTTAATTAGAAAACTGTCGTAATGAATTTTGGCGTTGAAGTTTATGAAGCTCAACGTGGATTTTGGAAATTAACTCGAACGGGGAATGCTCTTTTTTGAAAAGATATTGGTTTTTAGGTAGGTTTTTGATGATCAAAAATAATATAAAACTGTCAAAATTTTATAGAAAATATAATAAACTTTGATATAGAAATTAATATAGAAAAATATGGCTTAAAAAATATATTTAAGTAACAAACCAAACAATTACAGGCTGCTTTTGAGACGGAAATCATTATTATTAACTACTTATCGCTCTTGTCTCAATTTATATATCTTCAGTATAGATAATAACCATATTTACTTCCTTTCCTAGTTTGTAATCATTTTCCAATGCGTTATTTCGTGCTTTTATTATTATTTAACACATTCAATTTTAATGTTACATTAAAGCCACAAACCATAAGCCAGATTATACCCCCAAAAGACTATTAAAGAAAATGTGAAATCAAAATATTGTACAGCTTTTATCAGGTCAAACGCCATATAGAAAGTAACATTTTATTTCATAATTTAAAATCGAGAGAAGGCATATCGACAATGATTTGGCTTGGACTTTGGTCTGCGACACGCCTCCTTGGTGTTGTAATTAATTGGCGGCTGTCAAGGTAAAAGGGAAATCTGGGAAAGCCCCTACCAGATATATGTGTGTGTGTTTAAACATAAAACAATTATCGCAGCGGTTAAAGGAACGGAGAAAATAGGGGGGGAAAAAATACCCTAAAGCCAAGTCAAGTCGCAGAAGAAAGGAGAGGAGAAAAAAAAAACTTAAACCAAACTAAATCAGAGCGACAACTATCACTTTGAGCCAAGTATTTTCTATATGCACAACCCGAACAACTTTTACCCGAAAAGGTTGTTTTCAAATTTTGTTGCTGGCTGCACCACCACCATGCCACCATGCCACCATGCCACATTACCTTTCGCTTAAAGCAGCCTCTTCTGCTGCCTGCCACTGCTACTGCTAGCCATTGCCTAGTCGGTCTGTCGATATACATTAATTTTTGTCATCACCCAGGACAGGGAGAAGGCTCTCAGACTCTCAGCCTCTCGAACTTGCTAGCTGGCTGGACTCCTTCAATTTGGGAGCCACCTGCGCACTCCCAACTCTCCACCTGGTGCCCGATGGTGGTGGTCAGGTTTTGTCGCTGGCCCCGCAGGCGCCTGGTGTGTGAAAGGTTGCTGTTTCCCAATGATCACAGGAGGAGGAGGAGGAGGCGGCGGGATTGGGCCATTCGATTTGGCTCATATTTCAAATTGAGTCAAAGCTATTGGGTTCCCAGTTTAAAGCACAGTCACAATTTTAGACTCTTTTTTTAATGCAAATTTTGAGATCTAAAACGGAAAATGTTTCAATAGTTTTTCGAGGAGTTGAAATAACCAAGCTCTCTTGGAACCCATAAATAGGTTAAATGCAACTTAACCCAAAGGGGTTAGAGGCAGCTGGCCACTGGGATTCCGGGGAAGCCACATCGAGTCACAGCCGGCAAGGCATAAGCGTGCGTGTGTGGAAAGTAAGCGATGAAAACCAGCTTAAACGGAAGCCATGCCAAAATAAAAAAAAAGTATATAAACTGCGACACTTTCCGGGGGACGACACAATGGTTGGTTATTATGGGCGATAGAAGCACAAATATAACCCCAGCCAGGGGGCCATTAAAAGAGCAAAGCCACCGAATTTGGCAGAGGCCAGGCTGTGTGACCTTTTCTGGCTTGGTGGCTGGATGGATGGTAATTAGTTGTAGGCCCGGTTAACTGGTTAACCATTAAGATGGCCAGCATATTTTCGCTGCATTGGCAAATAATGCATGATATTGTGAGCATGCCACATGTGGCATGGCCTGGGTTAGAGTCAAACTTAAACGCAACTTTCGCTTTCCATTTGATCGGGCCGCATAGGTAGGTAGCATAGGTAGAGGCAGAGGTAGAGGTTCACATGAATGAATGAATGAGAGGCCACTTGGCCTGGCTTTGGATGGTTGTGGATGGCGGCTTAACTGTTTAAATAATTATTACTTGTTCGTCACTTGCGCAAAAATTGCCCATTTACCGTTGCTTTGTTAGTTTTTCCTCACAACCCTGTGCCGGTCCACAAAAAAAGTAACAAAAAATCCTAAAAACAAAAAAACAAATAAAAATAAAGAAAGAAAAATAATGAAAACAAAAAGCGGGAGAAAAACAAGTCTTTGTCAAAATGGAAAAAGTTTAACAAAAAAAGAAGAGTTTTACGCTACGCTGCCTGTGCTAACAAGCCTCTGAAGACATTTTAATAAGAACACTTTGCACACAGCCCAGGCTCAGCCCAGGCCAGGCCAGGCCTCCTCCCAGAGTTGGAGTCGTCACAGTCGCACTCCTATGGAGTGTGCGACAGTTATGATCGCAATTACCCCACACACCAACCGAACCCGAACTGTGCGAGTGTGACTGCTGCGAGTGCGAGTTATTTCATTCCAGCAATGACGATGCTACACTGCAAAATTGGATATTAATTAAAGATACTTTTATATATCTTGTCAAGCGAATCAGAATGGCAAATTTCTCTGAAATATTTAGGAAAGTTAATTAGGGCAGGAAAACTTTTGGCAATCTAATCAAGCGAATCACAACTTTCGTTTGCTAAAGTCAAGTGGTTTGGGAAAGGGTGAAACATAATCTTGGGATTTTAATAATAAAAACTTAGCTTGATTTAATCTTTGAAGTCGTTCTTTCTTGTTTAAATATAACAGAAACATTAAGTTCTTATGGAAATATCTTTAAAGATTTTAAAAATGAAGAAGCTTCCTTCTATTTCTTCAAAAAAAAAAAAACGCCAGCTCAAAGATAGTGAAAACACCTTTACCTTTACCCCTCTTAAAGCCAAAATCCAAGACTCTTATTTTTCGCTGAGTGTGGCACTTAATCCACCTCTGGCCCCCTCTTGCCACCGCTTTGAGCAGTTCACACACTTGCGGCAGGCAGGCACCGCTTAACGGTGCCTTTGGCTTTGCGGCCTGCGCTTTAACGCTTTGTCATGTTTTTCGGGGCCAAGAAAAGCCCAAAGAGGCCTGGCCATGGTGGTATAGGGTATACACAGTGTATAATTAATTAATTAGGCGCAGCCACAGCAACAGAGCTCTTTTCCTCTTCCGCCGAAGTACGCAAATTGGGTTGCACTTTCTAGCAGGAAGGTGAAGACGACGACGCACCTTTACCTCTTTGCAGACCCTTTCCGCTGCACTCGGTTTCGGATTCTACGCGTAGAAAGTTTTAATACCCCAAAACAAGCGCCTAACTGGGTCTCCAGCAGCTATTTATTTATGCTCTTTGCGGCGCCAGACACATTGGCTTTGTTTAAGCAGCCGCGGAGAAGTTCGCTGTGGCGGTAATCGACAGTAATTGCAATGCAATTTTCGTTAATTACCACAAAAGTGTAACAAAAGCAGCGGGAAATCCACAGCGACGACTCTCACTTTCCGGCAGCAGGAGAAGAAGAGTGCCACCAAGTGCGTGCCAAAGCTGCAGATGGTGCTTAAAAAAATACAAAAAATATAAACGAAGAAAAACACAATCTTTTAACACACTGAAAGCCCGCTGATTTGATTGACGCCCCAAGGAAGGCGTCTTGCAGTAGTAAACTAGCAAAGCGGCCAAAAGCAAATGTTGACAAGTGAATGGTCTTTGGCTTTCCGAGCCTGGGGGTAAATGCAACCACCAACCACCAGGATGGAGATGGAGACGGAGTTGGAGCTGAGGTTGGACTTGCAGTCTGTCTCGAAGATGGAGCTGCATAAGTTGGTAGCATCCACAGTTCAGCTAACTGTTGCAAAGTTTAATTGACGTCTCATGCTGGCGGCTGTAAAATGCATTCACAGAAACCTCAGATAGTTGGATTCATGGATATCTGGATACTGGGGATACTTGGTTACTCTCGGCTACCCTCGGCTGACAGTGCGGCTCACAATTGCCAGCCAGCTGCAAGTCTGACTGACTGAATTAAATTATCAAATGTTTGGGTTTCGGGGAAGAAGATAAATTTAATATCTAAATTTGACAAGAAAAGCTGGGAAATAGAAAAGGAAGATGATGTGAAAAATCATATTTATAAGCCAGAGGATGGTTAATAAACTTATCATGCAAAATAAAACTTCTTCCTAATTGTTTTCTATATTATTATTTCATTACACTTATATTTTCCTTTAAACATGCTGCATTACCTGGGCCAATTTTCAATAAAAAATCATTAACCAACTCAAAAGCACCCGCAGAGATCTGGCACCTTATAGTGCCGATCGTCACTAGTAGTGGCCTGAGGTTTTGGCCAGCGTTGCGTGGATGTCGACGGACTGTCTGACTCTCTGACTCTCTGACTGACGCCTGCCTTGACTGAGTGGCCAGTGAATGCCACAAAGCATAACATTTTTTTGGCCAGCCTTTTGTCTCGGCTGCAATTCTTTATGCCAGGGTTTTCCACTTAATTGCGATGCAGCTGGAAGAGATGGGAGATGCATCTTGGCGTGACTTCTAATGCCCATTGAGTGCTCACCCAGCCAGCTCCGACTCCCACTTAAACTGACGATGAGTGCTGCTGCCAGCTACACGTCCACACACAGTGTTGTGGTGATGATTAGACACAGACATTAAATGCATTTCCCCGCGCTCTCTCTCTCTTTCGAAGCTAAGCTTAAGTTTTCCTCGGCTAGCAAGCGTGTGGAAATTTGTGAATTATGCACTGTGCCATATCAATTACTGAGCGTGGAAGAATGAGCTTGTAATTAATGAGTTCTTCTCTCTTTTTTTTTTTGTGTCTTGCAGGGTGCTGAGGCCTCCGGGCGGCGGATCGAGCGACATCTTTGGATCGGAGATGCCGCAGACCCCCAGGAATGTGAAGAATCGCATGGTGTCCAATATTTTTGCTGCCGAGAAAGATAATGGAGTGAAAAATAACGGTAAGTTTGAAGGTCCTTGACCTTTTATAGGATCATATATTATATATAGCTGTGTGATATTTCCTTGGAAAAATTCATGATTTTCTTATAATTTTGATTGGAAAACTGTGCTTAAAGATGACGCGTCCTTAGATGATGGATTATATTAAATGCTTATTAAAATATCTTTCGTTTTCTTCCCGTTCTTGTTCTCGTTCTCGTTCTTCTTGTGTTTATTTCTCCGCCTATCCCCCCGCTCTATATTTCTTTTCTTTTTCTACGTATCTTTGCAGTACGACAAGGAGCTCACAGATTCTATTTCATTGGTACTTGAACTATGTCTCCTCCTCTATCCCCCACATATATTCATGTCAAAATAAAACAGCACACAGAGTCCTCTTTTACACAAGTGTTAATCCCAAAAAAAAAATTGTGTTCACTTTACTTTCGTTGTTGTGTCCGTTGTTGTTGTTGCTGTTGTTTTGTGCTAATTTCAAATCCTTCGTTTTGCACAGAACACTCTTCCTCTAATACCCACTCTTCCCAAAACTCACTCCTCAGCTCACCCACTTCCCACAAAACGTATTATTGCCCCACTCCCCATTCAAGAAGTTGTGGCATTGCAACCGGTTTGCTGCTTCCTTTATTCCACCTGCAGCCGATGACATTTTGGGTTCACACAGATAAAAGCCAAAAGAACTCAAGGCTTTTCTCTTTGAATTTGGTTAACCTTTGGCATTCATTGCACAAATGAAGAAACTCAAAGAATAGTTAGGAAATTGTAAGAGGTTTAAGTTGATACAATTTTTTCAAGAGTTAAAAATTTTTAGCGCAAAGGAGGAGGTTTAAAAGTAAGCGGAAAAACATTGAGTTTAAAATTTTCAAGTACTAAACTCTTTATTTTTAAAATACTCAAGAAAATATAAAAGCTCTTAAAGTATTCTTCCGAAAATACAAAAATTTTAACGTAAAATTCCATATTTAAACTTTAAATAAATCAAAGTTTCCTCCTTTTTGGATAAGATATAAGAAGGATATATTTTTCGTATATAAAAAATATAACTTTTCCTTTCGCTATACATCCCCAGAAAAGATTCTGTGTAAATAATTTATTTATTAATTCAAAAATATATTAATTAGCAAGCATCCTATAATTTTTAATGATTTTTCAAGCAATATTTAATGAAGTTTTCTGTGTACACTCACCCATCATCCACTGTCCCAGTCTTGTACCTGTTTATAAAACACAAATTAAGAAACTAATTTAAACATTTTACTCTCCAAACACACAACCAACCACTAATTTGATTATTTGATTTTCTTTGGTTTCCCCCACAATTTGTTTTGCTTTTCCCTTTTGGAATTGTAATCCAACCATGATGACGCTGATGATCGATCCGGATGGATGTTCAGGTGATGCACCGCGTCGCGGCCAGAAGACCGTCGACTCGCACTCTCGGCTATTTGGTGAACCCTCGCGCCCCATCACCCCTGGCAAGAATCACATGAAGAGCAGCATTCCCTTCGGGCAGAACACAGAGGCAGCTGCCGCCCAAAAGCTGCTGACCACCACCACCACCAATGGCCACTACAATGGCAAAAGCGGATCCGTGTCTTCGGCCTCGTCTTCGGTGTCGTCTTCGACCGAGAATCTCAAGATGAGCAGATCAGGTAAAGGAATATTTCTATAACAAATACGTAAATAGTAGTCGAATCTGAAGCTGTCAAAGGTGTGAGCCTAACCGACGACAGAAGTAGATTCATTCAGTACGATCTCCGAGCGGCAACTAGTAACACCGATTATTATTACGATTACGATTGCGCTCAAACCAAAATTATTGAAAAAACATATCGAAACGAAATTGTGATTCAGGTTCTATTAAATTTATATATAAAAACATATATATTTGTAATATATTTCTACTACTGCACACACGCACGCACTAAAAAAAACAAAACAAAAACCAAACTCGCAAATCTTGCAACCGTGTTCCGTTCTTCGCCCTTCGTTTCCGTATTGTGTTGTATCTCGTTCCGGGTCAAGTCTACCGCAATATGAGCAGTGAGTATTGGTAGTGTCCACCAACCGTTGGGACTCACCCTCATCCTTTCCCCCAATCCGCCTGCTCCCGCTCCCGCCTTCCGCTTAGCAGTACCAGCTCCAGACATTAAAGAATCTGCTCCAGTTGAACGCGAGCCTGAGTCTGCTCCCTTGAGCAACACCGAGACTGCCGCCGTTAATGTTATTCCAAGCCAGGCCGAGGGACTAGCCATCGATCAGTTGTGTGTGGATAAGGAAGTGGGTGACATTCCGGCTGATAACTACAACTATACACAGTCCGATCAACGCGATCAGGCAGAGCAAACACGCAAAGATTCTGGGAACAATCCCGAAAGGCCCTATTCGCTCGATAAGATGGAGGGAGTTCCAAATCTCCTGGAGCCATTGCATCCCTGTCCCGATAATGTCGAGGATCCGGTGCAAGCTTGCCGAAATGATTCTCGTAATCCGATCACGGGCCTGGGCCTCAACGGCGATGGTGTGGGTGGACTGAAGCCAAAGAAGCTAAAGATACGAGGTGGGCGATGGGTTTATGGTTTAGGCTACACGCTTTCCTTTCCCAAATTCCGCAAAGTAGTGCCACGAATCCATTTTTGTAATTTATTTATTTAGTTTCTAGTTTAATTTTAGTTAATTTATAGTTAATTCCCTTTACATTTTATGTTTTATATTAATCCAATTTTCTTCTCATCTGCAGAGGGCAACCCCGTCACCGGTGAGGGCTACAAGGCTGGAGGCACCGATTATCAGCACCGTCAGGACACTTCCCATGGCGGCACTCCGATCATCAACAAGAATCGCGTGCCACCAGGCGGCTACTCGTCGGGACTCTGGTAATGGCGACGGGAATTGATCTGGATCCCCAGCACAATGTGTGGCGCAATAGAGGGATGGAGGAGGAACCACAAGAAAACCCAAGAAACAAAAAACACAAAAAAATTAAATCGTACTACCCCCATATACGCATAACCCTTACCCCCTTACCCTACTACGTACACACACACAACAAGGAGCAGCACATGCGATCGGAGTAGCGGCAGGCAGGCCAGCAGGATTTGCCAACGAATATTAAGGCGTACACAGGAGTACACGTACTCATTGCTCAACGAGATGGAGAGATGATCACCGACGACGACGACGATGATGCTGCAACCCAAAACGAGAGTTAATCGAACACATTTAAGCGACATTCGCACCATTTACCTAAAACTACCCACAACCACCAAGAGAAAACCCCCTTCGAAGACCTACATTTTAAATTCTTTAGTTTATGTAAACCCCGGTCCCATGCCTCCCATCCCATACAGCGATTGTGGAGATAAAAGCAAATACCAGATAAATGGGACTTTCCACACCTTTCGATATTTTAATGCCAATTGCAGCATTAACCACACGCTACATCTATATATTTATATCAATCGCATTCACACGACCACTCACATACATAAACTACATACATACATAATATACATTGTATTACCATTACATTAAATATGTAATTTAAACAGTACGCATGTACGTACTAATGTGCACGTACTAATAAGGTGTAAAAATACAAAATTCAACGCGAATCTTTGTTCAATAAAAATCCTTTCGTACATAAAATGATTTGTTTTTTTATTAAATTGGAGATTTTAGAAGATTTTAGGGGGATTTTTAGGGCATTAAGCATATATTTTTAATTAATTTAGTCTTTACAAACAGAAATATAAATTCTGAAAATTCAAAGCCAGGTGCTTGCTTTTCAATGCTAAGCTATAATATATGCTTATTTTTTTAAACAAAACTGAAACCAAGAGAAAACATCTTGTCAGACACAGCTGTCCTTTAACAAAATGAAAAAAGAAAACCACATAAATAAAAAATAAGAACTGTCTGGCGCCAGAGCATTTGATTTTAAATTATTTCTGTGATTAATTTTCACCGCCAAAGTCAATAACGTTAAGAACAGTTTGAAAAGCATTGTATTCCTTACGTCAAAAGGTTACGTTTTTAAATTTATGTGTGACCAGATTCTCTCAGCCGTTGAGTTTGATATTGGTTAAAACCTCCCTTAAATATATTGTTTTCCTTTTATATATTTTACGGCTTCTTATGAATGCAAAAGGGCGGATTTCTTCTTTACCAGATAAACAGAAACAAATCGCATGTATCGCCTGTGGAATTACAAACAAGAGGTAAAGAGGGGATAAATATACTTCAGGTAAAAATTCAAATCGGAGCGCCGCCAGCATTGCCAATTTAGCTATTTGCCCGCTAGATCTGGCGTTTTTCAAAGGCAAAATGCGGGATAAATATACAACTAGTGGCTAGCGAAAATTATAACTGTTTTCAAAGCAAAACTGACAGAATTTTAGCTTTTTAAAATCATTTGGTACCTTTTTGTATTTTTATATTTTAAAATGCCACAAAAAAACAATAACTTGCAGTATTTTGGCCAAGTGTGTTGTCCAGAAATACCATCTAAGTTTTATATTTTTATTTCCTTAAAAATTTTCTGACGGTTTCTAGCTTTTTTAAGAAGAGTTGGCAACACTGCACGCCGCAAACAAAATGGTTTTTGCAGACTAAAGAAAGTAACAATTTTTTGGCAATATTTGTATTTTCGCGACAGCCCAGATGCCTTAGGGGTCGCGAGACAAGTGCAATCGGTGCGGGAACGGTGAAGATGGAAATGCTGCGCTCCGGAAAAGCCCAGAAGAGCTCCGGCAAAGTGAAAAAGCTGCAGCCGCTGCAGACTTGGCCAATTGTGGCGTAGGATACGAAAACTAGTTCTCACAGACCAGACCACTCACTCATACACGCACACAAGCTAGAGCTGCCACACAGAAAGCCATCCAGCTTGCCTCTTCCCCAATATGGAAGGCATGGACCTGTGGACGTCGATGTTCTCCTCTGAGCTCGAGGACGGTGAGCCAGAGGGGGGCGGCGAGGGAGAGCTGCTGGACGGTGGTGAGGATGGGGCGCAGTACGGCAACGGAAATGGCGATTTACTCGATGACACGGCGATCCTGGAGGCTGGAGAGGGCGTAGAGGACCTACTAGATGGCGAGGACGATGAGCGGGAGGAGGACAACGAAGATGGCAAGGAAAAGAAGTCAAAGGGACCGGAACCGGACGACGATGCCCTCTTCGACTTCGAGCTGGAGCCGATTATTAGTCTTGCAGAGTCGTCGCCCGCTTCGGTTCTGCCGCCTGCCGGTCCGATGGGCACTCAAGTGCGTCCAGCCCTGCAGCGGCATACACTGCCCCCGCTCACTCGGCCGCGAGCCGATATGCGGCCCATTGGGTTTCCTGTGCGTCCCACCACCTCACAGATCAATGCCACCGATGAGAATGGCGTGCAAATCAACTACGAGCTGGGCGTGGTGTACATCTGCCCAGCCTGTGGCGGAGAGTTCCGACAGCAGGATCACTGGAAGCGGCACATGAATCAAATCCACAGGTACAACACCCTTCGGGGCCTCAACTTTGCGCCGCTGGACAAGCTGTATCAGCGCTGCAAGGAGTGCCACAAGCGAATCGCCATGCATAGCCGGGAGAACCTGCTGAAGCACAAGTTCACGCACCTGCCGTTCCGGTGCACCAAGTGTTACATCTGCAAGCGGGAGTACAAATACAGGTGGAGCCTTCTTTACGATCTTATTCCTCCGAGGTTTTAATGTACATTTTATTCCCCTTTAGGCAAGATCTTATGGTGCATCTGCGCATGGTTCACTGCGACGAAGTGGTGGCCATGATGCGGGAAGGTTACAATGCTGCCGGACGCAAAACCCGTGTCCGAGAGTCTCGTACAGAGCAAATGCAGCGGGAGAAGAGTTTTCTAGAGGGGGACGACCTAGATCACATCGAAGTGCGAAACGAGCTGCTCGAACCGGATGTTGATGAGTCCGCCGGTGGCATGGTGCATCATCCGCAGCGGCTGGCAGAGGAGACGCCCCATAAGAAGCGACCCAGTGGCAGTGCCGGCGGAGAAGCCGCTGAGCTGTGCGAGGATTACATTCACTACATGTGCCCCGACTGCGGCACAGAGGGCGACACCCATGCGCAGTGGAGTCAGCACATTGAGTTTGTCCACGACTATGTCAGCCGGCGTGGCCTCAACTTTCGGAGTGTCGACATGCAGATGCAGTGCTTCGAATGCAAGAAGGTGGGTTTTTATGTCAAATAAAGAAACTAGATTTCTTATTATGCGTTCTTTTCTTTCCAGATTGTGACACCCAACACCATCAAGTCGCTGCGCGCCCACAAATTTAGTCACTTGTCGCATCCCGAGTGGCTGCGCTGCAAGCTCTGCTACAAGGGCTACACGGAGCACTCGGAACTGGTTAGGCATCTGCTGAAGCATCATCATTTGGAGACTCTGATGTCGGAGGAGCCTTCACAGGAAGAGGAGGATGCCTCACAGATCATGGATGGTGGAAATGACTTCGAAGACAATGGCAATGGCGAGGGAAACGGCGCCGCCTTGGATGAGGATTCACCCTACTTTGAAGATGCCCCCCGGCGTGGCGGTCGTATTAGCAGCGATGACATTTTCGAGCCGCACATCGACTACCTCTGTCCACAGTGCGGCAAGGAGTTCATCGAGAAGAAGCACTGGCGCACCCACGTAGTCATGGCGCACAGCATGAACGATCTGTCCAAGCTGAATTTCGAGATGATCAACGAACGGCAGCTAAAGTGCACCGAATGCGACAAGATCATCACGAACGCCTATGGCATACAGAATGCCCAGCAGCACAGGATCACCCATCTGCCGTTCAAGGCGTATGCCAGATGCCGCAAGTGCCACAAGTCCTACACGGACCGAAAGGGTCTCGTCAAGCATTTGGCCACCTATCACCGCATCGGCTGTGATGCCCGCAAGTCTGGTGGGGGTGCAGCTCCACCTTTACCCATGCTAACTACTCCCAAGCAGCCCCGCAAGCAGATCGTCACCATTGCCAATGAAACCTACGAGATTATCTACTTGGACGATGTGGATCAGAGCAGCTTGGAGGAGGAGAATGACTTTGGGGAACAGATGCTCGCTGACGAAGATGATTATCCGGTTATCCAGCCACCGCAACAGCGTCAGTTGCCGGCTCCACCACGACCCCCTTCGCAGAACACTCAGCAGCGCTACAAGTGCGTCCACTGCAGCACTCTCTTTCCCACACAGATGGCCGTGCGGGTGCACATCAGCGAGAAGCATAGCCGGAAGCCCCATCAGACGGGCCGAAGGCATCGCCTTATGATTTCAAATTCCGGCGGAGCAGACTCTGGCCTTACCACCGTGGAGCAGAACTACATCTTCCTGTGCCCCTCCTGCGGCAAGGAGTACAAGACGCAGTACGAGTGGCGGCGTCACATCAACGAGGAGCACAACTTCGACAAGCGAAACTACCTGAACATGCGGCAGTTGGACAAGTATCGCTACCAGTGCACGCAGTGCAAGGACATTGTGTGCAACTCGAAGCTGAAGGGTCTGCAGGATCATCACTTCCGGCACCTGCCATTCCGCCTGTATCTCAAGTGCTTGGTTTGCGGCACCTGCTATAACCACAAACCGAACATAGCGGCACATCTCAGGGCGCGCCACAACATCTTCGACAGGGAGACGCCCCTGATGGTCACCAAGCCGATGAAAGCCTACAATCGCTTCAAGGATGGGGATAAAGAGAAGATCCCGCTACCCACTCCCGCTCCGGCAGCTGGTTCTCCACCCGGCTGCTCTTCCTCCGCCTCCTCAGCTATGGCTACTGCTGTGCCAGTGGTTAGTCGCACTCTTAAACCGCAACCCGGTGACCTGCCAACGCGACCCGCCGGCCTGAACACCCTGGAGGACAGCATCTCGTACCACAATGCCGTAGATATGGACTTCATTACGTATTTCTGCCCAAAGTGCAACCAGAACTTTGACTCTCATGCCTTCTGGCGCAAGCACATCGTGGAGCAGCACAACTTCAACAGCCGCGAGGGTCTGAACTTCCGGCAGATCGACAACCATCACTACCTGTGCCTGGAGTGCTACAAGCGCGTCACGGTGACCCACACCAAGGGCGCCATTGGTCAGCTGCAGTCGCACAAGTTCCGGCATCTTCCCCATCGCTCCTTCAAGTGTCTGACCTGCGACGCCTCGTTTGTGCGCAAGCAAATGTTCTTCAAGCACCTGAATCGAGACACTAACCGGTGTGACAATCGTCCGCAACGCGAGTTGGACGACGAAGAGCCCAGCCAGGACTCGCAGCTGAGCACCATTTACCTCCTGGCGTGTCCGCAGTGCGGCGATGACTTCAACACCCCCAGTCGGAAGCAGTGGCGCGATCACATTAACATCCTTCACGGCCTAACCTCGCTGGACCTGCTGCACATGAACAAGGTGGATGGCGCTGCAGGATCTGTATCGCTGCCAGGACTGCAACGAGGAGCTGCAGACGAACCGGCAGTGGGTGCTGCAATACCATCGCTTCCAGCATCTTCCACAGCCGGCCTACATCCGCTGCCAGCTATGCGAGCAGAGCAGTGAGCGGGATGCGACAATGGGATCCGGGCTGCACAGTCTACGTGAGCTGCAGCAGCATCTACGCAAGCACCATCCCACAACGGTGGGCGAGAACGAGATGCAGATACTCCGCGAACAGATTGCCCAGGAGGAGAAGGAGCAGGAGGAGACCGTGGGCCAGGCCGCAGATGAAGAGGACAACAACCAGACGGGCCAGGATTCTGGGCCCTACATGCCGCTTCCGCCGCATTTATTGGACGACGGAGACGACATGGAATTTGAGGACCAGTATTTGCTGGGCTAGGGTTCGTGTTCAAAATAATTTATCGCAGGGATAAACGTAATCTTGGAAGCATTATAAACAATTTTATATATCTATTTACTTACCTAGTCCATAGTTATGGGTTTTTGTTAAAAGCTATCATGACTTTCGCCGGCTTCGCTCCGGGAATCTCAGACAGTGCAGATATATATTTAAAAATGAATTGTTTTAACTTGATTCTGATTTTTAAAAAGATTATTTGTATAAAACTTTTAAATTTAATTTTTTAGCGGCCAACACTTTAATTAATTTTAATATTTTATTACAAGGCATTATTTCTTTAAAAGAAATTTAAGTTATTGACAAAGATTACATTTTATCGCTGCGATTTATCAGGTTTTTGTTTATAAATCAAGCAAATTGGTTTTCCCTAGGAATCGATATATATGCGATAAATAGAGATATTCGTTTTGATATGTCGGAAAAAGTGACAAATAAATTTAATGTTAAATTAAATTTCGATATATCAAAGTTTTTGATATAAAATTAAGACCAATTTTATTGTCAATATGCAATTTATCGCGATATCCCTAGGATCGATGCCATCTCCACATCCGATTCCACTTCCACAACACCCGTACTTCCAGTGCTCGCCAGAAACCCATTGAAGTCTCTCTAAAGAGCTGCGTTTTCATGAGATTATAAGCAGAGTATTTCGTAGAATTTACAGATTTAATGAGCCGCCTAACTCCTATTTGGGACTCTTAGCTATAGTGTCACACCCTCTAACATTACTAGTCGTATAAGTCCTCAGCTATTTATTTTCAGGCCTAAGCTGTATGAAACTGATATTATGGAAATTATAATAAATCAATTAAATATACAAACATATATTTTTAGGATTTCAGTTAAGAGTTATGTCCCAACTCGTTGGACTAATCAGGAATTAGTCAGCAAATAATATGTCTCTCTGCACCTACGATTGGTTAGGCCTCTGTTTAAATAATGTTAATAAATAAGACATTTAATTCGATAAAAATCAAACCTGTTTCTTTTGGGATTTGTAATAAAAAAACATTTTATTTGATTTTTTAGATATTTTCTGTTTTATTAGTAATAAAGTTTAATATTTAGTTCCAAACTTCTCAGGTTTGTCACGTATTATCGAAGGTAAATATCAACATTCTCATCTCGGAGCAGAAATACGGATAAAGTAGTAAAAAGTAGTAGAGTTATGCGATAAGTCCGCCGACATAAACTTGCCCTGTAATGGAGACTATACGCTATCAACTTGCGTGTAATTCTATCGCTTGTAATTGGCGAGTTTATTTCGGCGAACAGGAAACCGATAGCTCTCTGTCTGTGTCAGCTGCCTTGGGTGGTGGTGGTGGTGATGATGATCATAATACGATATGTTCCGGGTCCTCTCAACTTGGACTCTAAATGTTACATTATCATAATAATAATATAATAATAAATATGTAATAAATACTTTTGAAAAGCATAAACAAATTGCACGCTCATAATAATTGCCACTAAATGAATAATACGATTATGAATACAGATACAAGTCCAGCCCGATTGTGCTCAACAAAAGAATTGGCTTAAAATTAGACAAACTGATTGCTTGGAATGGTGTCTCCGTAATTGACTGACCGCGTCAACTGACTAAACCAGTTCCGGTCACTCGACTCGACTGCCCTGCCTCCGCTTTGTGCACGATCTTTTGCCTCCTCCTTCTCCTATTCGACGACTTTAAACGTAAAAATCTTATGCAACTATGCATTTTGTTGTGTTTGTGTGTTTTTAGTAACAATTTGTTAAAGTAGTAGTAGTAGATGCCATTCCTCTCACAGGGTTGGCATATTGCGTCGATGTCCGCCGGCTTCTGCCTCCTGTTGCGCCTTCTGCTTGGCCCGCCGCGCCTTCTGACGCGTGTGCTCGATCTGGAAGTCCTCGACGCGCAGATTTAACCGCATCATGTTATTGATAATGAATTCCTCTTCAACGATGTGCTCCTCCGGGGAACGTAGCACTTCTAGCGTTTCGCACAGACCTGTGCATGTCTTGCGCACCTTATGCCGGCTTAGCGAGGCTCCAATTATAACCAGGGCCACCTTGAAGATCACCCTTATGCCCTCGGCCAGAAAGCAGTCCCAGACGCGCAGCAGCGTCTCCCAGGGCAGGGTTCGTGTCATCGCACAGAGAAACCAATCGGTCATGTAGAGCAGGGGTTCCACTTTGTGCTTCTGCAGGTGACGATAGACGGGCGGGCAGGTCTTCTTCAGAAGGCCCTCCAGGATGCCGGCATCGTTCTGGATTACCTCCAGGCCGGGTATGAAGTAGTCCTGTAGGTAACTGCAAATAAAAATAAATAAAACTTATTAATTTGAGTTATTTTATATATCAAAAAATCCCGAACTTACACATCACAAACACTGACAAACACCCAGAAGGCGTCCTCTGCGGGCAGGTGCATCAATAGAAAGGCAGCTATCGGTGCCTGCGCCTGGCAGAAGCCCACCTTGGGGTTGTATATCGAGTAGGCTTTGAGCACATTGAAGAGTTCGATTTGTCCAACTTTCTGTTCGTCCAGGAACATTTCGTGGAAGGGAAACTGTCGATGCTTATCCTTTTTGATCTCCTCGATAGTCGTTGGATTGCCGGGCTTCTCCAGCAGCTCACTGTAAACGTTGGGGTTTTTCTTTTTCAGCAGATACGCCCCAGATAAATAGAACCAGGCTTTGGGTCGCACCGATTTGGGTATGCCCTTGCGACAGCGATCGCGGATCTGAAAGTAAAAGAAATATATCTTAATTAGTTCTATTAACGATGAAGGGATAGTTTTTCTTACCTTTTTATAGTTCTTGGACATATAAGTGGACCAGTTCTCAATCATATAAAGCCATTTCTTCTCCCTGGCTATGATCTGAGCCTTGGAAAGGGGCTCCTTGGGCTTGTCCGTGCGCTGGAAGCCTCCGTAGAAGCCATTCCGATCCGGGCAGCTGGAGACCGTGGAGCACAGGGAGATGGTGTCCAGGGAACGCGGTGCCGTGGCCATCGCCGAAGCGACAGTGAACTGAAATGGCAGAAAGAGCAGAAAATAGTTACACGATCAGCCTCTATACGCCCACTAGCAGAACCCACTAATTGTGTATGCAAATTCACTGGGACTGAGATACAGATAGATAGATAGATAGATATATGGACAGAGACTGGGAGAGCCTCTCCCCGCGCTGTTGGAATAATACGAAATGCGCAATTAAGTGCACTCTCTCGCACCCATTGCTCATTTTGATGTCTCGCATAGTTTTTTGGGGCTATCTCGAAGCCTTATCGCCAGCAAGGCCAACATCAACAACATCAAATTGGGCAATTTAGAAGAGATAACTATAAATTGACCGTGAATTTTGGGGTTTAAGAGTGGGTTACGGTTACACCTCATCTTCGTGGAGTAAGCCCAGTGAGTCCAGTTCGTTGAGACTCCCGCTAAGGTACGGAAAAGGCATTGTTCGTCCAGCAACTGAACGGTAATCTAGTTATTTCACTTGCTTCCTGCTTAAGCCTAAGACTGTTGCAATTAAACAGCTGCTGATTGGTCACTAATCGCACTTAAACGAAGGCATTAACCCAGTGATTACACATCAGCTGCTGCTTCTGCTGCCGCTGATGTTCCTCAGAACAGGGAATGGGGGGCAGTGAAAGTAGCAACTTGGATATATATTCACTCGCTTCTCCCTTGGCTAATGACACTGGGGCACGGGCTGTTGCCGCTGCCACTTGCTGCTCCGCCGGATGCTCGAGTTTTGCCTAATGAGCAAGTCACTTCACCTCACCTCACCACACCGACGACTACTGCCACAAAAAGCAACAACTAATTGAGGCAACTGTGCCTGTCTGCCGCTGAACAAGTGGCTGAATAATGGCAAAAGCAAGACAAAAGAAGACCAGAATTAACATTTGGCTAAGGAGAACGAATTATGGAGTACTCTTTGAGTGCTTAGAACTGATTTACTGGATTGTGTAAGAATATTTACATTGATTTTTGGTAAGATCACAAGATAAATTCTTTATTTAAAGTAATCAATTTGTAAAAGTGTAAGTTTTGTGTTAAGTTTTTATCCGGTTTTTATTCAAAACATTAATCTGGTTTAAGGTTTGTTGGCAGCCTTCTATAAAAGATGCTAATTTTTCTTTATTAAATTAGTTTTACCATCAACTCAGCCTATTTTATTTATGATAGACCATAAAACAGTGCACGCCTGATAAAAACTAGAGTACTCTTTTTGTTAATTGAATGATAATAAATAAAATTAGACATTTGAAACTGGTCAGGGAGATAAGAACTAAAAGTTTATGCATTAATTTATCTTATTTTGTCTTCTAAATAAAACAAATAAGGAACTATAATTGTTTTATAACAAAGGCTTTGACAAGAGTCTCAAGAATATCTTGCTCTACGTGGAATGCATTTCGTATTAAAATATATTTTTAAAATGGAAAACCCAACTCGTGGTCCGAGTCAACATACCCAGCCATAAATATAAAGCATAAATCAGCGAAAGGGGGAAAGCCCAGTGCAAGAATTGCTAAAGACGGCACAGCAGGGCGTTCTTCATGTGCAATCTCTCTGGCAAAGATACCCGGCGTGACAATATCCGACCTTCGGAGGCCTACCGATCGAGAACGGAATTAGAACCTTATCGCAGCTAGGTGGTCGACTCATACAGCAAGATCGCAAGCGAGGGCGAGGGCGGGGACTCGGGACTTGATGGAGGTGTTAGGTGGAAACTAAAACTTAACTCAATTTGTTATTTGGGCTGCCATTTTGCCTACGCGCTCCAAAATCAGTGTGTGACAGTGTGTGCCTGTGTGTGTATTGGTACGTGCACAATACATGGCAATTGTTGTTATTAAGAGCCAACAGTTCGTACACCGCCCGCCCCCACATTCACATGTAAACTTTTTGCCTCACCTTTTACTAGATTGTTGTTGCTGTTGCTTCAGCCTGCTTCCGTGGTGCGGAATACGCAATAGCCGTTTCCGCGGCAAACTTCCACGTCCTCGTGCGATTTCGCGATGCCCGGGGGGGTTGGATTTTCCAGCACACAATTGCGCCAGCACAAATGTGTTGGTTATTATCGTGAAAACATAATTTCCGCAGAGAGCTTTTTGTTTATTTTCTATGTTTAACAATGTGACCAAGCGCGTCGAAGGGGAAACCACCATGAAAACACCACGGCAACGTAAGCAGTTGAGACTTAAGTGTTGTAAAGTTTAAATTTATTTGAAAAAGCAGCTGATGTAAATTTACGTTACAATAAAAGTTACAAAAGTTATAATTATAAATTCATAAAATAAAATTTCTGTCAGTCAATGCAACGTTCTTCCTTAGGCCACTCTGTCTGGCAGCTGGTTATTCCACTTGGAGCCCATCTTGTGGTTCGCCAGACGCCACAACAGCAGCCAAATGAGCGGGAAAACCTGCACCATGGCAAAGGTGGTGAATTTGATAATAATATTCACCCACTGACCATCGCTGCGAATTTGGTGAAGCAGCACCAGCGACATGGCACTGCTCAGCAGAAGCAGCCGCACAAAGATCTGCTTCTCGTGGGACCAAATATCCTTGTAGTTTCCCGCCAAAATGCAGAGTATCAGCAGCCACGGCAGGAGCAGCTTTAGCAGCATAATCAGAAAATTGGCCAAAAAGAAGTTCCCGAAACTGGTTTCATGCACGATTTCGAAGAAGTCTTGGAAGGCTGGCACGCTTCCAATGGCAAACAGAGAGTACCAGCTGTACACCAGTATGTAATGGGCTGCAGTCCTACGCACCGATTGTCCTCATTCCTCTCCAGCTTCATCCGCAGTCCCAGCAGCAGCTCCATGGCCAGCATTTGGATAACCACCGATTCGTAAGAGGTGCATGTCAAGGTGTACAAAGTGCTCAGGTTGAAAAATATCACCTCACTGGGCTGAAGACTGCGTCGCTGCCCGAAGGCCACATAGCCCAGATAGATCCAGGAGGCCGCATACGTAGCCCAGGGAAACGCGCCCACCAAGACGTACTCGATGGAAAGCACGAGTACGGCTATGTTAACCAGCCAGGTCAAGGGATTTAGGTAAACACCAAAGGCCAGGGGCCGCATAAGCGTCAGCCAGATGCTAAAGAGTAGAGCTCCAGGCTGCAAACGTCCCAATGGCTCCGGGAGAAGAGATACCAACGACAGGCCCAGAACCAAGAGTAGCCACAGGTACAACTGCATTCCTCGGACCCGAAAGGCATCCCTGTTGGAGAAGCAGGCAAAACCCAAATAGCCCAGTCCCAAAATGGGGCGGCGGAAGAAGCCACCCAGGCAGGTCACGATCAGGAAAATGGACAGCATCGCGCTACGTAGGCTCCCCATTTTGATTTTTTGACGCAGCATCTTCAGAATGACCATCCAATAGAGGAAAGGCAGGAGCAGTACACCCTGCACCACCAAGGGAATCCCTTTCAGCATCATAAATATCACCAACACACCAGTAAGCAGTCTGAGAAAAGCCTCTGAGCCTCACCAGCCCCTTCATGGAGCCCATATCCTGGCCATCAACGCCGGAAATGTGACAGCATAAACAGCAAAGCCACTCGATTCCAGCCACGGTCACTGCCCAGACCATGGCTGTGCGAAAGCAGTCCTTGTAGAAGTCAATTGCCTTGTTTAACAATGGCATGTAGTTGCAGCTGTACTCCCGCAGAGCCTTGAAGCGTTCCTGCCTGACGAGGCGCCAGCAGTTTTTCAGAAAGGAGTCCATCAGCTTAAAGTCCAGCCAATAGCCGGGAGCCGACTCAGGATGCAGCTCTCTCATACGACGCGCCTGTGCCACCAGCTGCTGGGCATTGGTCAGCATGGCTTTGGCCTCGTACTCCAAACTCACGTTCAACAGGCCAGGTGGAAGCATGCTGCGGCTATACAACGGCGGCGGAAGACCCAACAGGGCGCTCATTAGAGACGTTATATCGAGAGGATTCAGGACTTGCAGGGGTAACTTGTACCCAGTGGCGTTGACCATGATGGTGCGTTGGCCCCCGGATGTGGCGTGAGCCACCCCAGCGCCCCACAACATAAACGGCGACTCCAGTGACAGCTTACATTTCCCTGCAAATATTAAAGAAAGAATTCATCTTTCATGGTGATGGTAAAGAAAATACAAGGCCTTACATTGAATCTTGGGCTTAGCCAGATTGGAGGTAAGTAGATAGGCCGTACGCCGGTCGGGAAAATGTTCTTCAAAGTCCCTGTACATATTCATAATGTTGGCTTCGATTCCTGGCAGGGTTTTCCGAGAGGGCGCCACTCCCTTTAAGGTGCACAAAGAAGAGGATTCCCTTGGTCTTTTGCCAATTATGGGATTGGACGGCTAGGAAACGCTTCACACTATCCGCAATTAAATCCTCCGCTTGGATGTCAATTCCCCGGCATAAATTTAAATTTGGAAAATAAGAACCCAATTCCGGTGTTGTCCAGGCAAAGTTGTGATGGCATCGCGTGAAGAGGGAGTCAGCGGCCTCCGAATGCCACAGCCAGCTGCGAGCCACTGTGGCTGCATCCTCATTGACACCGGCAAATAGAGTCACATATGGCGACAGGGGACGGTAGGTCGGAGCCTCTGGACAGGTAACACCCACCAGACCTTCGTGCTGAAAAATATCACGCAGCTGCGGCACACTGTTACAGCGATTGGCGAAGAACATGTCGGCAGACAAGTCGTCCCTTATGAAGACCACCAGGCGATCAGCCGGCGGTGTATCCTCTGCATACTTTTGCGGCTTCAGGCCATCCAAGGATGTGGATCGAAGATAAATCACTAGGACAGCAAGGAGCGGCAGTAGCTGCAGGAGCACGAGACTGCGGTAGGATTCCAACATTGTATTTAATGGGTGTTTGCCTATTTCAATATGGTTTCGGGTGATCTAAAGACGGAGTGGAATTGCTGACAGATCTGCCTGAGATTACTAGATTTCTCCAGAGTTTTTATGAATTTATTTTAAGTTTTATACAATAATTCATCGCTAAATCAATCAGAAATGAAGTGGGCTCTCTTTCGGATATTTTTCTGGTGCCTCGTCTCGATTTTTACAAATGCTGTGTTCCTGCTATATCGTCGGATTTTATTAAGTTTTTGGGGTAAACTCGCCATCCCGCTAAAGATGTGGAAGACAAAGGCCTTGCTGGTCCACCTTCTGCTGCTTGTGTGCGTGCTGAAAATCTACTTTCAGTCCGCGCCGCTGATCCACCTGGAACCGCAGACAACGCTGCCGAAATCTGGGTGTCAAGCAGCCAGCCGATCGCCTGGTGGTCTTCCTTGCCGAAGGTCTCGGCGCAAAAACGTTCTTCACGCAGAACTTTAGCCAGGTGCCACATTTGGGTGAGATAAATCAGAATCAGGGCATCGCCCACACCAGTGTGCCGACGCTCACCCAAGCGGGCAACGTGGCCCTGTTTGCCGGTTTCCATCCGGCGCCACCGCTCACCGTAACCTATGACACGATTTTTAATCGCACCTTGAACTCTGCTGGTGGACTTTTACTAACATTTATGGGCGACAAGACCAAGACGGATCAATCTGGTCTCAAAGATCTGCAAGACCACCTGTCCGATGATGACAATCAAAGCCGGATAAGAAATGCCAGCAGAGTGTTGATCTTGGTCCGCATGGGCGATGTAGGCGGAGCCAGTCCCTGGGATGTGAAATATAAAAAGAGTTTGTTTGGGGCTCAGGGGGGCATTATTGAGGCCTACGAAGTGATGGAAAGTGTATTCAGGGACAAGAGGACTGCTTATCTAATGGCTTCATCACATGGACTCACTAATTTGGGTAAGGAAAGCAAGGAGATGGCTTTTGTTTAATGACTAACCATATCCTTTGCAGGCTCCCATGGCGCTGGAACTCCTTACGAGACGGAGACACCCTTCTTGCTCTGGGGCGCCGGCATCAAGTCTAACCACACTCTTCAGAGGCTAGAGCAGATCCAGCTGGCTTCGCTAATGTCTGCTTTAATAGGCTTGCCACCACCAGTCAACAATCTGGGACAGTTGCCTTTGGGCTATCTGAATGTATCCGTGGAGGCGGAGGGAAAAGCCATGCATCTGAATGCCCTTCAACTTCTGCTTCAGGCGAGGTTCCTTGTTAAACGTCACAAACGGAGCTGCTTCCACAAATGGCTACCCAAGGCGGGGGATTTGGATCTCCAGCGGATCTCCCAGTATAAATTTCAGATAAACGCACCTCACGAAAATGAGCTGGCAAGCCAAGGCCTTGGAGACAAGCCAAATGGCAGCCAGCTTGGCTTTGAAGACGGTGAAAGCCTACGTGGGATACTACCACATTCCGTTGGTGGTGGCCATGGCACTGGCTCTGCTCGGCTGGGAGCTCTATTTGGTGCTGAAGCTGTCCCGCGATTCACGGGCCTCCAAGGAGCATCGTAGAGGCTTTATGAATTGGTCCACGATTGTGCTGGCCGTGTTGGGACTGCTGCTGGGGGAGCTGGCCTTTCTGCAAGGATTATCACTTCTGACGATCGTCTGTTTGGTCGTGCCCTTTGCCTTTTGGTGTCTGGCTCATGGCCGAGTTGCCACTGAAAGGACATTACAGCTTGGATATGTGGACGCATCTAAGCTGGATTTTGATACCTGCTGGATTTATTGTTATGACGCTGTGCTGCAGCTACTCCCTTAGCCTGACTTACGTTATGGCTGTTACCTTTTATAATCGACTGGGCTGTGTGCGTCCCTCTATAAGGGTCCTGGCCTGGTTGCTTCTTCTTTTCCAGCTGGGTCTGTTCCTGTGCTTTCTGCCCAAAATGGAGTTGTTGATGGACACCAATTATCGGATGACCCTGCAGGCGATTAGCATGTTTTTCGTTATCCTGCGTCCTTATCATATTCTGCGAAAGTCACCAGATGCGCGTGTGGATTGTCAACGGAGGAATGCTGATTCTGGGAGGAGTGGGAATCTATTTGAAGGAGAAGGGCGAGACGGTTCCCATTTATATGATGGCAGCCAACTGGGCGTATCTTTTCTATGCGTTCGCCTCGATACCATATAGTGGGAATACCTGTCTCCGATCTCGCCTGGAATTGATATGCTTCAACCTGCTGACTGTTCATGCCCTGCTGAGTGACTCCTACACCTCGCTCTTTGCCCAGTTATTGATCCTGGAGTACCAACAGGGTATCGAGGTGCATTTGGAGACCAGATTGCAGTTGAAGGAAGAGGAGGACAAGGAGGATTCGATGCTAACGACCACGGAGTACCTGCAGCTATGCTACCGCTTTGCCGTATCCCTTTTGCTTTACTTCTACGTCTCGATGATGGGAACTGGCCATTGGCTGCACAGTTTCACCTATTTGGCCAACACGGATCGACTCTTTATGCCGCATTGCTGCCTCCATATGCTGGGTTTCCTGGTATTTATCCATATGCTCATACCCCTCATCATAATCCTGGCCAGCCTGCGGGCTCTCAGCATATTTGGACGCCACGAGATAAGCTCCATCTTCATCTGCATGATGCTCATCTGCAATGCGGTGGTTCTGTACTATGTTCTTTCTGTTCGCCACTTGAACGATTGGCCAAATGTCCATCCATCGGTGATCAAAGTGATTTTGGTCCAACTCACGGCCGTTCTGCTGATGGCCTGCGACGGTTGTGGCATATTTTTGTTTCGGGGCTTCAACCTGATCACCTCCCCAACGCCCAAGCGAGCTGTGGTTCCAATCCGGCCCAAGGCTAATGTACGCTCAATGGCCTCGATGACCACCAGTGAGGTTTGAACCACCAAGAAGTTGCTTTAAAAATGTATATTAAATTTGTAGTTAAAAGATGTAAGTTTAACAACTTTTGCACATAGCTTTTACCAAATGTATCTACGGAATATAATAAATAATTTGGCAATGAATTGTTGGCATAATTTATCATCAATAAAGCTGCTTGCAAAATACTTTTCCATATAATTAAAACATTAAAAGTACTTCATCTTTTTTGAGACTCTTTTATGTATTTAACCATTCGATGAGCTGCTTCTGAATTTCATACTAAATCAATGAATTGTTATCATAATTTATCATCAATAAAGCTGCTTGCAAAATACTTTCCCATACAAATTAAACATTAAAAGTACTTCGTCTTTTTTGAGACTCTTTTATGTATTTAACCATTCGATGGGCTGCTTCTGAATTTCACACTAAATCTATAAAAAAGGGACTCCTCCTAGGGTTTTTAAGGGTTTTTAAGGTTGGAAGGTGTATAATACTTTAAGTAGCAAATTAACTTAAATGCAGCTGGCTGGATTTGGCACCAATTTGCAGTAGTTGAGACCTTAAGTATAAACCTGTGCCATCGGATTTACTCCGATTTTGGTTTCTTTTCCTTCAGATGGGCCTGAAATTAATTAAATAAATTAATAAATAATTCAATTCAATTCCATTCTCCCAGCACTCACCTCCTCGGCCACCTTGAGCAGGCTGTCAAAGCTATTCTGTCCCGTTTCCATAACCATGCCATGGAAAATCTTGGACTCGGTGGCTGTTAGAAGTTCATAGGGTGAACCAAACTCCACCAGATGACCCGCATCCATCACCAGCACACGATCCGAGTCCATAATCGTGTTGAGTCGATGGGCTATGGTCAGCACTGTGCAATCGCGGAATTTACTCCTGATGGTGGCCTGTATCAGGGCATCCGTCTGGGGATCCACATTGGCTGTGGCTTCATCCATCACAAGGACTCGATTCTCTCGCAGAATGGCTCTCGCCAGGCACACCAACTGACGTTGACCCACGCTGAAGTTGGAGCCACCCTCGCTAATCTTGCTCTGCAATCCGCTGGGCAGCTCAGCAATCACTGGCTTCAACTTGACCTCTTCGAGGGCCTCCCACAGCTTGGCATCGTTGTACTCCTCGAAGGGATCCAGATTGTAACGCATGCTGCCCGAGAAGAGCACTGGCTCCTGGGGTATAATTGAAATCTTGCTTCGGAGGTCAAAGAGTCCCATCTCAGCCGTGTCCCTCTCGTCGATGGTGATGATGCCCTCGTTGTAGGAAAGTCGGAAGAGGGCATTGATCAGCGACGACTTGCCCGCTCCAGTGCGTCCCACGATGCCCACCTTTTCGCAGGGACGAATACGGAAATTCAAGGCTTTGAGCACGTACTTGGCCTGCGGATCCGGGAAATAGCGCAGGCAGAGATCCTCCGTTATGATCTCTCCTCTTTCTGGCCAATTTGGCGGCGGTTTCTTGCCCTGCCGGGACTCGAACTCGCCCTCCGGCTCGATTTCATCGTACTCCACCACCCGCTCCACGGCGGTCATTGTGTTCTCCAGCTCCGCCGACTGCCGCATGCCCCACTGCACCATTCCAGTCATGCCCATTGCTTGGGTTATGGCCAAGCCCACTTCGCCGGGACTTTTTGGTGGGTTTATGAAGTAATTAAGGATGATGATCACGATGTAAAGAGTGCAAAAGCAGTCCAGATAATAGCCAAAAGCACGATTCGTAGCCAGGAAGGTGTAGTAACCGGAGCTATGCAGATCCTGGAGATTGTCAAACTCGGCAATAAGTTCCTTTTGAGCTCCCAACGCCCGAATTGTCGGCAGGCCACTGATAGTGGCACCCAAATGCGAGTAAATCGGTGACCTGGCCACCGCCTCCAAACGCTTCACATCCCTCGAAGTCTTCAGATAGAACTCCCTTATGTAGTAGAAAATAATGGCCAAGGCTAATGTCAGGATCAAATAATAAGGATTGGTGATGCAGATCACCACGATGATGCCGAGCAGAGTGAGGAAAATCTGCACCACATCCAGCATAACGGTGGGCAGGACCTCATCCACCTGTCCCAGATCCTTGGAGAAGCGATTGAGTATGCGACCCGAGGGATTCGTGTTGAAGAAGTACATGGCAGCTCTGGTTATGCCACGATACATGGCATTGTGCAAGTGGGTGGAGCTGCGCATGGCCATTTTGTAGAAGAGCATCGTCCGAACGATGGTGAAGACCACCACGGCCACATTGAGGGCGGCAAAGTAGTACATGTCCTCCGTTTCCGAACTTATTTCAGAGCCATCGGTGTTCTTGTCCACCCTGTGACATTAAATAAAGAATTAATAATAATTAAAATAAAAATAAATAATCTCTAATCTCTGCTCACCAATAAGACAAAAAGTAATCCGCAAATGAGCACAGGATCTGCGTGGCCAGGCAAAGAAATACCATAAAGGAGAGCATAAACCAACTGCTGCCCGCCGTCAGATATTCCTTGTACAATCCCAGCCCAATCTTGCCCTCCACTCGAGTCTCTTGGAGCTGCAGGGCTGCCTCCTGGGCCATCGATTCCGCCATGGAACTCAATGAGGTAAAACTGTTGTTCCGCGTGCTTGGCCTACTGATTTTGCTGTCGCTTCTGCTCAGCGAGGGCACACCCAAGCGATCCACGCCATCGCCAATGGCCAAGCTCCGTCTCCTCCAGTGCCTCATCCTCTTTATTGGGAGCCGTTAGGAGTTGGGCAAAGTCCAAGCCACTGCGTTTCATCGACGAGTATGTGCCCATGGCGCTAATGCGACCCTTATCCATGATAACTATAAGGTCAGCCTGCTCCAGAAACTGCAGCTGATGGGTGACCAATATCACCAGTTCACTTCGCAGATAACCGCGCATGCATTGGTCAAAGAGATGCCGCCCCACATGAGTATCCACAGCGCTGAGCGGGTCATCCAGCAGGTAAATATCCGCTCGTCGGTACACCGCCCGCGCCAGACTAATCCTGGCCTTTTGGCCACCTGACAGGGAAGCTCCACGCTCGCCCACAATCGTCTTGTCACCGTACGGCAGCAGCTCCAAGTCCCTCTCCAGGGCGCACTTCTTAATCACAGTGCGATAGCGATGCTTGTCCCACTCCAAGCCGAAGAGGATATTCTGGCGCACGGATCCAGTGAAAAGCCAAGGCTCCTGCGCCGCATAAGAGTAGCTGCCGTTGACCCGCAGGCTTCCGCTCGACGCCGGCAGCTCGCCAAGCACTGCCTGGATCAAGCTGGACTTGCCAGCGCCCACGGGTCCAATGACGGCCACCAGTTTGCGACGTCCCAGCTGCAGATTGATGTCCTCCAGCGTAGGATCCACCGAATGACTCTCCCAGCGGGCCTGGAACTGATTGAACTCAATCAGATTCTCCGCCAGGCCATTGCTCTTGGGACTGTCGCCATTTAGTGACTCTCCTTTTGGGAACGCGGGAGTGGGACTCCTTGACTTATCCCTGACCTGGGTCTCTGGTCGATTCATAAACGTCTCCAGGCGACGCACAGAGACCAGCAGTTCGGCAAACTGGGAAATGCCCTGCGGGAAGAACATGGTCACGGACCGTCGCAGGATATTGTAGTAGGCGGTGACAAAGAAGGCCTTCTCGGCATTCAGGAGATTTCCCAGCAGGACGAAGGCAATCAGGCTGGAGGAGACGAAGACGCGGGACAGGAACATGGCAAAGGAGATAAGGATGCCGCGAATATAGTTGACTTGCTTGATGCACAGCATCTCGTTGAAGCGCGTCAGCTCCACCACCTTGCCGAAAGGCTTCTCCCAGGCATACATCTTGATCACCTGAATGCCTGAGATGATCTCGTTCATCATTCGGACGCGTTCATCCGTCCGCAAGGCAGTTCTCAGCCGGAGCACGCTGGTCCGCTTGCCCAGGTAGGCTTGGAAGGGCAGAAAGAGCAGCATTATGGCTATGCCAAACAGAGAAGAAATTCCAATCTGAAAGAGAGAATTTTATATGTTTAAATAATTCATTTTTAATAACATTATTTTCTTTCCAAATTAAATTAATATTTCATTTACGGTTTCTGTAATTGGTCAGCCATTTGTCTTTGTACAAAAAGCAATTAATAATAATAAAGTAAACATTTATATTCATGGCCAAACTATTCACTGATAGCTAAATGCTTGAATAAGTAAGCCAAAAATGGTCTTGGCTATAATCAGAGGAAAGTATTAATGTTTTTATATTTTTGTAGCTTTTATCTATGGAAAATTTTTGGAAGAAGGTTGAGCATTTTGCTTAATATTCATGATTCCGGGTCACGTTTAAAGAACCCAAAAGGTTGACTCAAAACCGGTTTGTTTAGAAACATTCTCTGACTTCGGTATCCTAATCACTCACTCACCTCTCTGTACATCAGGTAGGTGACTAGAATCAGCTCGAGGGGAGCTATCCACAGGTAGTGTACATTGATCAAAACCAAATCAAAGCGTCCCACATCGTTGGACAGAGAGATTAACCACTTGGCCCACAGTGGTATCGCCCAAGGCAGTCCTGCTAAGCCGCAGAGCCTTCCTATAGATGAGGCTGCTGAGAGCTGCAAAAAAAAACAAGAAGATTAGCTGGGATCCAACGAAGATTTTGTATAGAAATCACCACCTACCAATGCGCATTTTCATGCCCAGGTGAAGGAGCCCCAACATATAGGGATGTCCAATCAACACACTGAACACGGAGCCTGCTATCAGGCCCGCGGCATAGAGCTGGGCCTTGGCGAGGTCTGGATCGTTGCCGGAAAAGTAGGCCATTAAGCCAAACAGGCAAATGGGTTGTGTGACTCTGGAAGGACAAAAAGATGGGGAATTAATAAGTTGCCTTGATAAATGGTTCCTCCTCCAAAGATACTCACTTGGTTAGGAATTCCTGAAGAAACAAAGAAATACCCGTAACTACCAGCCTCCAGCCAAATACCTTAATCAAGGCTCGACCCAGACGCGGTGTCTCATTTCTGGCCACCTGCTCATCCCAAGCGGCGCACAAGCGATCGCCCAGAGAATCTACATTTTAGACAGAGATTAAAATTACTTATTTGTTTAGTTAAAAAGATTTAAGAACTCACTTGACTTGTGCTCTTTGAGTGCCCTATAAAGATCTTTCTGCTCCAGGGTCTTCTTGCGCCCCTTGAAAAGCACGGGCATGGCAAAACTTCAGGTGGGAACAGCATCACGTAGCCACATTTTATTGAGAGAATAACAAAAAATATAATTAGCGGAAGGCTTTCTCTTATCAAGGGACGGATACTGATAATTCTTATGTGATGACAGCCAAAATTAGGAGGAGACTCTTCTGACATTCCCCGGCGCTTATCAGAACCAAAACAAGAGACTGAAACTGTTGCTAGCCGATGTAGCAATATAATACGAGTATGTCACGGTCAATATGAAGTTTTTCCAACTCGAAATCAAGTCACAAAGGAAATAAGTAATTACATGCCACAAAAAAATTAATAATAATACATTACTATGTGATATATTTATCTAGGAAACAATGCACACATATATTTGTTCTGATATGAGCAAAAGGCAAACGTCACTATGAAATTTATCATTATTTTTTTTTTATCAAAAACAAACCACAGACAGTAATGACCAGAAATAATTACTTAACACACGGAACAAAATGAAATGTTTAGAATTTAAATCTAATCAGCAAGTTAAAGTCTCTCTAAATCAAATTTATGCATGGCTGATAAAGTTTTTGATGTTTGAACTGGGTATATCCACACCCAATAATACCCTGTGATTCATTTTATTTATCGGCAGTTTTCCTATGCAGTTATCACGGTCGGATATCATAGTTATTGTGGCTTGATTCCCTTTTACGAGGAGTTCCAAAGAATGAAGCAGACATGGCAAAGTGTCGCCTTCAATTGGTAGCCAATTGAGTAAAGCTACGGAGACTCTCCCAGCTCTGGGCTCCCGGCGAATGGGTAAAGATTTCCACGACTCGGTCATGCAAATTAAGCGAGCCATTGAATGAAATAATCAACTTGTTAGTGTTGTCGCGTCGCCAGCTCCGTCATTTCCACCCAAAATCGCCTCTGAATCTAAAAGAGTTCTCCATACAGCGAAAACTAGCACCTAAACTAGTCATCAATGGGGTTAATTCTCTTATCAAAGCGGCTCTAATCTGTAGGATCTTTTTATATATTCCTGAGAAGAGCTATTTAAAGCTTAATTCTATTTCGCAAGAAGTGGGTTTTTAAATAAACAATTTGTGTAGAATCAAACATTGAAGAAGATACTCCCTTTAGCTGCAAGTACTAATTTATGCTTTTATAAACTCCAAAAATTGCAGCAACTCACCAGAAAAACAACGAGGATAGGGGATTGGAACGCTCGCGGGGATTCTGCGGCAGTTCATCGGCTTTCATCGACTGCATGGCTGGTGGCTGGTGGATTGGCAGGTTGAATTACACTAATTGGAGTTGAATTGCACTATATACACTGTTGCATTACAGGGGAGGGAGGGGTTTGGGATTGTCTTTGAATTAGCCAGCGGTTGATTAGCACTTTTCGATCCGAAAGGGGACACGCGCTCGCCTCTAATATAATTAGTTTGGCATTAGCAGGGAGCCAGCACAGCGAGCGAGCGAGCAACCTCAAAGATCTCAGATCTTGTATCTTGTATCTCGAACTTCGATTTCTAATCGCTTCCGAAGGGAGTAAACTTTTCCACTGGCGCACAGGTAATATCACTTGGCATTTGATTTTATTCCCGGCTGCTGCCGCCGCTCCCAGAGATCACTTCAGTTCACTTCTATCTCTGTTACAGCCGAATTTCATCACCGGTCGCGCTGCGCTGTATTTCAATTACGCTTTTGTCCACATTGAACTTATCGGATCCATATGGGAATACGCATGGCTTAGTAACGCTGCTCGATCCACGACGACCTGCTCGGTCCGACACTCCGCTGGTTCTAGGTCGCTCCGCTCTCGCAGCTCCATTAAATAGTTGGCCCCACTGCACTTGGAAAAATAATTATCAAACAAAAATTGAGTCTATCTAATTTATTATAAACAATTTTAATTTTAAATTTTCTATTTCTATGAGCAAACCCTTAAAAATCCTTTAAAAAACATTCATAAAAAACAAGAAACATTCAGCCGAAGGCCACAACTATGATATATCCCTGGTTTAATTTTAATTTAATTTTAAAATACATTTTAATTTTCATTTCAATCCTTAAGCTCACTTTAGTCTTAATTTTTATGATAATTTAACAGCCTCTTCTGGAAAGTAAATAACTGATTTAGTGATCAATTTTTCTAGTATAAAATATGAGTGCTTTCTTATAAACATTATTTTTCAGTGCGCTCATTGCTCAATTGTACTTGTTGAGCCAGGTTAAGATCGGAACGTTACTCTCTCGCTGGCCACCGGCTATTGGGGGCACTCAGCACGCTCCACGGCTCTCTGGAGCTCCAATGGGAATGATGACGAACTGGTTAATGCACTCTCTTTGTATCTTTGAGATTTTGTTGTTCGCTCTTGCATCCATCTATCTCCCATTCGAAAGCTCTCTCTTGTATCTTTTATCGTGTGATAAGCAGGCCTTTCAACGCCTGTTTTCCCCATTTTGCATGACACTTGTAATCAGCAATAACCAATGTGTAACTATGATACGCTTTTTATCTGGCAAACATTCTATTAGCTTGCAAATTTGTTGACGTACTCATTGTATGCGCTTGATCTCCTAAATGTTAAAGGTGTCATATGTACATTTGTAAATTCTAAGAAAATCACTAAAGTATATAGAGGTGACGAAGCAATACGATAAAATTTATTTGAATTTATGAATTAAACAGTCTGGAAAAGCTTGACAAAAAGCAGTTTATGTTGCATACTTTTAGGTCGCTTCCGCAATTCCCAAAGAAGGGAATTTACAGAAGGGAAGAAATAGAGAGAAAATAATAAAACCGTTATTTTTCAGAGTACTTAAAAATGTAAAATGTTTTATTTTAAAGTTTTAATTTATCTTTAAGGTATAAAATATTATAAAATATAATAAATAATATTATATCTTTTAAGAGGTGCTAAGTAGACTTGTAAAAAAATAATACTAATGAAATTATAGAAGCAAATTAACAATTTAATACAAAACAATTTTTTAAATCTAAACTGTTTTGGTAAAATTCTTTAAAAGAATAAATAAAAACATAAATTGATAAAAAATATTTGTGTCTAAATAAATAAGGAAATTTAATTTTGAAAACATTTCCTATCACAGTTGAATAAAATCTTAGAGATATTGCAATTGTGAAATTCGTCATATGTACTTAGATACAACGATTGTGTATTTCCAAACTAACATTAAGTTTTATGATCGGCCATATAAATATAAGGTGTGGTTGGCCCGTAAGGAGGTCTACGAAATACTAATTGAATTAATACGATAACTGAAGGCACCAAACGAAATCGGAAGGTCTGTTCTTACTTATATATGAATATATATATTTTGTAGTATGTAGTTGCCACCCAGCAGAGGATGGGCCGGCCGGCTTGTGGAGATCGTGGGTAATCTCAATATTGCATTGGATTGGGCTTGGGTGGAAGGAAGTGCTTGATTAGATTACAATTCAGTGGTGCGGCTACTTTTCAAAAGATATTCACAATCATAATATGCAACGAATTGTGTCTAAAGTTATTTTTATGTACACATGCACAAGATCACTTGGCAGTTCCCGTGAGTTTTTCAATTGGTGCCACTGACCCACAGAGGAGCGCCTTTAAAGTGGGCAAATGTATGTCCATTTGTATGGGTAGAGATAAAGACGAACCTTTATAACTATATTTTTTATCTCTTTGGGGCATGGACACCTGGATCAATATGAAAATCAGAAGCCTTAATGCGCAGAAACTGAAATTACTATAAAAGTTAATAAAACATCAATTTTAATAGACTTAAATTCTGGTTCCGTTCCGGTTTTTAAATTACTTTGATTTATCTATAAGTTTCCTTTTAGAATTTTCTCGATTATAATGATATAAGGTTTACGAATTTTTTAACGCGAATTGACCAAGTTAATTGATTATGGAAAACACATAAAAAGTTTTATGGATGAGGTGGTAATTTAAAGCTTTTCGCTATGCACATAGACTTTTATTGATTACTATCAGCATTTTTGGACTAGGGAATCACCATTTCGCCATAATGTATATATTCAAGCAGAAGGTAGATATGGGAAAAAAGATATGGAAAATTTAAAATCTGGACATTGTTCTTTCAAAAGTATTTCATTATTCATTTTAGCATACATCAATCTAATTGTGGAGGTTCAAAAGTCGCATCCAGAATAAATGTTTTGCAAAAAGCTATTTTTAAAATATCTTAAAATATATAAAATGGCAAAAATTCGACTGTATCTCGAGCTTCATTCATCCCAAGATACATTCACACATTGCATGGCAGCTGACACATATAAAGATAGTTATTAGGCCGGCACCTTTGAATCAATTAAGGCTGCAGGCGATATGATGACAAGATGAGGTGCAAGAAGGGGCTGTTCCGGCGGGGAGAGAAAGAGGAGAAATTGCTAAATGTATCGCATACATGGAGACTTTGGAGAGCGCCAAAAAGTATCTTTATGTAACAGAGCAACTAAGGAACTTCGTGGCGCCGATATATACATACTAATGCAATATACTATGTATAAACTGTACGCGGTTTTGCATCAGGTAAGCCGATCCCAAGACAGATCATTTAATGTTTGCTCTTATCCGCCAAGCAGGCATAAGAAATTCAAAACCAACGCAGCATTCGCTCAATAAAATTTCAGAGAGCGGAAGAGAGAGCTTTGTTTAATTTTCTGGCAGTTAAAAAGAGCTGGCACTATCGAAGTTTTTCACACTAAATGTTTTTGATTTAATTTTTTATATAAATGTAATTGTAGAAAATAAATTTACAAAACATAAATCTCAAGTGTAATTTTAATTGTAATTTTTCGAGTTTCTGTAACAGCAAAATACTTAAAAATTTGTATTTTTTTAAATTAAACGGCAGACAATCGATGTGCCTGAAAGCTCCAATGTTATCGATGTGCTGGCCAAAGCTTCTCATCGCTATTCCGGCGATTGGAGAGTATAAAAGACCGGCGCCGCAAAGTAAATTCTATTCGCTGCGAAAAATTTGAAAAGTGAATATCTTGTGCAGAACCACAGACCAGACTTACCGTTAAAATGGCATCGTTCGTTGGAAAGAAGTACAAGCTGGACAAGTCCGAGAACTTCGATGAGTACATGAAGGAGTTGGGTGAGTTTCTAGAAAGTGAAAAAAGTTCCGCAATGCAGCAAAAATTTAAGGCAGAGGGGTGAGAGGAAACCCGAAAACACGCCACCGAAATTACCGGCCGGCTTTTTTCTGCAGCGTGTGTGTGTTTGTGCAAACTCTCCATATGCCTGTGTGTGTTGGTAGAAAGATGAAAATCAATAGAGGGAATTGCCGCAGAAAAAGGGGAGATGCAAAAACCAAAAAAACGTGCTAACCACCATGCCAAAAAAAAAGTAATAAATTTACAGTTGCAAATCAGAGGGCAAAAAATTTGAGAGCACTTAAAAAGCTTATCTATCTCTTGGCAGGGCCATAAACCCAAAAACTTATTAAACTGTCTGTACTTTGGCCCCCCTTTTTTTGAGTCACTTCATCATTAAATCATCGTGACACTAGCCTTTCTCGACAGGTGTCGTCCGTATTTTGGGGAAAGTTCCGACTGAACTTTGCTCCGGGCCATTAAGTTGGCTGTCTACTAAACACAAAAATAGGTTCTGATCTTTGGCCCTGCTGTCTGTCTAGACTCCAAACTGTAGCCTACACTTTGTTATCTGGGTTTATTATAACTTGAACTTAATTCCGTTAAAATTAAATGCTTAATTATTTTCTTCCTGTGCCCCCCTCAGTCTAGACTTATCCTATATCGGCGGTTGGGAAACCGGAGATGTCGCGCCAGTTTGAGGTCCGGATTTATTTTCCAGAACCCAAGAGTAAGCCAGAACTTTTCTCGTCTTGCGGTTTTGGTTTCAACGCTAGACTTGGTCCCCAGACAGGGCCACGTAGATCTCGGTTTTCAAATCCAAGCAAAGCCCAAAAACAACCTGTTGTGGCCGGGGGCCTCGGCAATGGTTATCAGCTGTCATATATAAATGCGATAAACTATATGCCTATATGTATATATATATGTAGAGTGGAGGCGAATGGTCACGATAATTGGGCAACGATTACAGTCTTTGCACTTTGGGCGGGCTGACTGGCCCTATCGTTGACCGTAGCTGGAAATTGCAGGCTAGTCTAATCTATCCAAGGTTCTCGAATCATATATAGTACATATACGATGCATATAAATCGATCTCTGGGTACAGTTGCTGGGTTCCCATGTGTGGGAAGTTATCGCACGGCGACAGGCGGTTGACACTTGACTCGAGGGAGCTCGCAAAGCGCACCAAGCTACAAGCTACAAGCTTGTCGTCGTCCATACATAATTGAGCATAATTGATTGGCCCTATTGGCTGGCTTGATGGATGTACAATGGCTCCAAATAAAACCGATAGAAAGCCACAGGTCAGGAGAGGTCTTACTTTCTTTCTCCTTCGATAATTACAAGCTATTATTAGGTTTTTTACTTTGTTTAATTGTTCTCGAGACGTGTTTATTACTGGGGGACCTAATGAGGCATGAACCATAAATTGTGAATATGAAAGAAATACAGAAATATAAATAGTGCAATTAACAAAGGCAAGCATTTATTTGAAAACGGGCAAATAATTACGTGGCTTATCATTTAATGGCTATATGGCATGGCTTATCTTCAATTGCTGCGCTTATTTCTCTTGAATCCATCGATTTTTAACTGAGTCAAGTCCCGGAAATTGCCAAATGAATATCGTTTTTAAAAAGATGATCTTTCATTTTGAATAAAATTAAACTTTTCTCAAGAACCCTCTCTGTTGCAAACGGGATGTTCACATTTAAACATTTATATTAAATGCACTACTGGAAGATAAGGCACAGTCCCCGCCCGGTCTATATATAGAGGGGCTTGCCAATTGATAAGCCTCCGGAGGAGGAGGAGCAGCCCGCATTGTTCGTTAACCTTGAGCTCGACTTTTGACGTTTCAGCAGCAGCGGAGTCTGCACTGCTTCGGCTTCGTGACTCGGCTTTATTATTTTTAATTAAATAAAATATGATTTGCATTGTGGCCGATCTTGTTGGGTCTCCGAGTTTGTTGGGCTAATTCAATTATGTGCAGTCTGCCCATAATTCATCTCTCGCATTCCAATTTCTCATTTTCCCTGCCCTTAGTTCCCGATTTCTGACCTTTTTATTAAATTTTGTATTTTATTTGATTTTATTCGCAGGCGTCGGTCTGGTGACGCGCAAGATGGGCAACAGCCTGAGCCCCACCGTGGAGGTGACTCTGGAGGGTGATACCTACACCCTGACCACCACCTCCACCTTCAAGACTTCCGCCATCAGCTTCAAGCTGGGCGTGGAGTTCGACGAGGAGACCCTGGATGGTCGCAACGTGAAGAGCATCATCACCCTCGATGGCAACAAGCTCACGCAGGAGCAGAAGGGCGACAAGCCCACCACCATTGTCCGCGAGTTCAACGATGGCGAGCTGATCACCGTGAGTAACCTGCTGTTCATCATATTGGGTTCCCTATGCTTACATTTATTTATTCCTTTCCGGCAGACCCTCACCATTGGCAGCGTGAAGTGCGTGCGCACCTACAAGGCTGTCTAAGCGACAGGAGCTGTCCATGACTGATCTACAACTATAATCATTCGACTACATGCATCGCAACTAACTCAGATAGCCACTATTGTTATTGACTAACAGTGAAGTAAACTAACTAAACAAAAAACGGAACTGCACGCTCAGCCTTATGTTAATTTATGATTTAGCACCCGTACACCCGCAGTCGGTGTATGCGAGAAGAATATCCCCTCTCACTCGAGGGGGCCAATTCCCAAATGCATTTGAATAAACCAAAACACTGAAGTGCTTTAATATTTTCAATGTTTTCTTTACAAGTTTCTCTTTCAGCTAATTAATGAAGGTTAGATATGCTCAGACACAAAATTCAAAATCCATTTCCAATTGCAAAATATCAACAAAATTCATAGTTTCGGTTAAATTTGGTAACAAAACTCAAAATTCTTCAGATGTAAGTATGAAAATAAGATGGTTTTGCGGAAGATTCTTTGCTTTTTCAAAACGAATGTAAAAATATATCGATTTAAGGTTTATTCTGTCTATTCGACATTAAATTCGAAGTCTGGAAACATTGTAGATTGCTTTTATAGCTTTTATTTGATATTGAGGTGAAGATTAGAAGCCTAATGGCAGATTTTTATATGTATGGCAGATTTTTATATGTATTAATTAGTTAAAAACAAAGGGAAATGCCTTAAGCTTAACCTGATCCCTCTTCAATTGTTAGCATGGATCGACCGGGCATCGTCTATCTGGTTAGCCCGTATCGTCGGCGTCCCTGGATGACAGAGACCGGAGCTGCGGCGGCGGCCGGAGGAGAAAAGGGTCTCAAGGGCATTGTGGCCGGCGGTATAACCGGAGGCATCGAGATCTGCATCACATACCCCACCGAATACGTCAAGACACAGCTGCAGCTGGACGAGAAGGGAGCGAATAAGAAATTCAACGGCATCTTTGACTGCGTGAAGAAGACGGTGCAGGAGCGCGGATTCTTCGGACTCTATCGTGGCCTCAGTGTTCTGCTCTACGGCAGCATCCCCAAGTCGGCGGCAAGGTAAGTGTTTCTTTCCTTACAAACGCAAAGTTATATATTTATGAAAAATTATTTGTTCTTCAGGTTTGGCGCCTTTGAGTTCCTGAAATCTCAGGCTGAGAGTTCAAACGGCCAACTGAGCAACTCCGCAAAGCTACTGTGTGGTTTGGGAGCTGGCATTTGCGAGGCCATTGTGGCTGTCACCCCAATGGAGACCATTAAGGTGAAGTTCATCAATGATCGGCGCAGCGCCAATCCTAAGTTCAAGGGATTCGTGCACGGAGTGGGCCAGATCGTCAAGTCGGAGGGCATCAGTGGCATCTACAAGGGCTTAACAGCCACTATTCTAAAGCAGGGTACCAACCAGGCCATCCGCTTCTTCGTGCTGGAGTCACTGAAGGATCTGTACAAGGGCGACGATCCCAACAAGCCAGTGCCCAAGTTGCTGGTGGGTGCGTTCGGTGCCATTGCTGGAGCTGCCTCTGTGTTCGGCAACACGCCTCTGGATGTGGTCAAGACCAGGATGCAGGGCCTTGAGGCTTCTAAATACAAGAACACAGCCCACTGTGCGGTGATGATTCTGAAGAACGAAGGCCCGGCCGCCTTCTACAAGGGCACAGTGCCGCGTCTGGGACGCGTGTGCCTGGATGTGGCCATCACTTTCATGATCTACGACTCGTTCATGGACCTCTTTAGCAAAGTGTGGAAGTAGTATCGATCTTCAGTTTATCACATTCCCCAAGTTGTTATCTGATTTTATTACTCGAAAGTATTTTTTAAAGTAAAGTTATTGTATATAACATTTGCATTAAGCTGCTTTAAATCATTGTTTGAAAATTTCTGATATTTGGTTCATTCATTAAGCAACGTAAGTTACATAAATTTTAAAAGTAATTATATCAAATTTTATAGATTCAAGAAGCCAATCATTTTTTAGTTTTGTACATAATTTCATAACAGTTTTATATAAATTTAAACTTGTATTTTTTATTTATTAGTAGGGTTTTCTTTTAAATAAATAGATAATACAAAAATATTGATAGCAATTTGTGGAGTTATCCTTGTGACCGGAACTGTGTGCTTAAGAAGGGAACTTAAAGTATTCCAGCCCCATCGCCGTAGACTTGGTGGTCCTACAAGTGTGGGTGGTAACTGTGGAACCTAAGGAATCTCTGTGGGGGCCTGGCGCAGGCGCAGTTGTTATCACTGGAGAGAATTGGCGGCACGGCCACACTTTGCTCCGGCCTCAGTTAACTTTCACCGTTTGCCGGCAGCGTTAGAAGCACCCGGCTCCGGGTTGCGTCAGTTGGTAAATAATTAAAAGTAGACCGATTACGGGTTTATAATTTAACAATGACACTTTTATCGATTTGATTATTGGGCCACTAAAAGGTGTGATAAGACGGATACAACTTCGAGTGGGTGTCGGGCTGCGTGCTTTGCCTGTGTGCGTGAGTGGGCGGTGAGTGTTTATTGTGTAATCGCAGCGGAAAAAAGTTAGTCTACTTTGTGGCGTGCTCGGAAAGTTAAACCAAATTCAAACATTCTTGTTTTTGTTCTGCGGATTTTTAGCTTTTCCAGCCGGAAAGCTTTGTCCAGTTTGTTGTTGCCGGCCAAACGGGTTTGTGATTAGTAAGAGAAAGAGAGAGAGATCCCCACAGAGAATGCGGCATGAGGCCATGGCGGTTACTTTGGAGCTCACCCAATCGCTGGCCCAGTCTCTCTGCACAGGAAGAATATTAGATTGTATTTTAAAAATTTAAATTTACTTTTTAGTAAAGTAAATCAGTCAGTAAACTATATAAATTGACTTCTCTCGAAATCGCACAATAATTTTAAAATAGAAAAAATATCTAATAGATAATTTCTTCATGTGTGGGTTACTGAGCGTAGAGAGATTGGGTCATCGCGCTCCCTGAAGAGCTGTTGTTTACAATCTGGCTTTCTCGTCGATTGGAAATTGGAACTTTTTCGTAGAGCCGATCAGTTGGGATTCAGCCGCTGGCCACGATCGCAGTTCTCTTCGTCACCTCCTCTCTGCTGCTGCTGCTGCTGGGCATTCCAAAAAGAATTTTTATTACTTTCGGTTTTGCATTGCCCCAAAGAGTTCTTCCACTGTGAGTAACAAGAGCGTAACCAGAAATTCAAATAACTATGCGGCATTCTCCATGAATAAAAATTAAAATTGCAACGTCTGCAGAAATGTGTGTGTGCGAGTATGTGTGTGTGTGGGGGCGAGAGAGGGTTAATTACTCGCTTGTGTGCGAGAGTGTCTGTGGAAGTCGTTAGACACTTTTATCAGTGCGCTTTGTTTATGTTTATCCAGATTTCCAGCCCCGCCGATACGGAAAGCGTACAGGCAAATTGTGAATAATTATGGACTAAACATTTTCCGATTATTATTTATGGTCATGCCAAAGTTACATAACCGCACTGAAACAATATAAAAAAGTGTCAAGTGCAAAGAGCGAACCCAACGCCACTGTCCCAGCTGATATAGTACCCGCTCCCACTCGAACCGCCCAGACACAGACACTATATCAGCCGATCTTAAGTAATCACTCGGCAGATTTTCTAATATTCCAACATAATTGTGTGTTTTCTTCCCGGTGTATCGGTGTTTGTGTTAGTTTTTGGCAAATCTTTTGGTTTCTGGTTTGTTTTGAACCTTGTCACCCTGAAATTTTCGGGGCGATAAATAAATGTGCGTGGCGGGCGACAGAAGTGAGAGCCATTGATTACTCTAATCGAGTGAAAATTACCATTGAAATCTCTTTGAGTTCGAATTAGCGAAGAATCAGAGCATCTGATTTCGAGGGTTTCTTGTTTTTTCATAGAAAATTGCATAAGTAACCAAGAATTGCATTAATTCAGAAAAACAATTAAGGTCTTCTAGGAATTGATGGCTCAATTTATAGATACAAAATCATTTAAAGCTATTATAGTTTATCAATTCAGTTGAAAAATGTATATTGTTAGTAGTTTGAAGACCCACTTTTAAGAGTTATTATTTTTCTTTAATCAAAAGACATCCTATATTTTTTAAAATTAAAATAAAAGATAATGATTTGATAATCTAATCTCAGTTTCACGAATTTAGTCTAATTTGTACAAGAAATAATTTTCATTTAAAGTTTCAACTCAGAAAAGCTGAAATAGCTTTACTCTGAATTTAAATAATGGTTCAATAATAAAAGTATTACAAAAATAATTTATTCTTGGAAAACTACAGTCATGATCCTCACAACTCTTTAACATATTCAACTAGTTTTCTTTCAGTGCCAAACTATTGACTGCACCCCCACAAAAACAAGTCTATTTCCAATGATCTCCCAACAATGGTCTATAAATAACTCTCTAGTGGACAGAAATCAGCTGGAATCCACCAAGAAAACCGAAAAACAAATACTAATCGATCCCTCTCTCTCTCTTCCTTGTCTCCCAGCTAAATTCCCACCTTCCACCGCCATCATGGATCGCTCAAGCATCTCCGCTTTCGTCAGCCCGTACCGTCGTCGTCCCTGGATGACGGAAAACGGAGCTGCGGCACCTGCTGGTGGACAACAGGGTCTCAAGGGCATTGTGGCCGGCGGTATAACCGGAGGCATCGAGATCTGCATCACATATCCCACCGAGTACGTCAAGACACACCTGCAGCTGGATGAGAAGGGAGCGAATAAGAAATACAACGGTATCTTTGATTGCGTGAAGAAGACAGTGCAGCAACGCGGATTCTTCGGACTCTACCGCGGTCTCAGTGTGCTCCTTTACGGCAGCATTCCCAAGTCGGCGGCGAGGTGAGTAGAATTTTAACCAATTGCCTCAGCTTTTTCTAACAATATGTTCAATTCGTAGGTTTGGCGCCTTTGAATTCCTGAAAACGCATTCTGTGGACTCCCGGGGACAACTGAGTAACTCCGGCAAGCTGCTCTGCGGTCTGGGTGCCGGTGTTTGCGAAGCCATTGTGGCCGTCACCCCCATGGAGACCATCAAGGTGAAGTTTATTAACGACCAGCGCAGCGCCAATCCCAAGTTCAAGGGATTCGTGCACGGAGTGGGCCAGATCGTCAAGTCGGAGGGCATCACTGGCATCTACAAGGGCCTGACGCCCACCATTCTGAAGCAGGGCTCAAACCAGGCTATCCGCTTCTTCGTGCTGGAGTCACTGAAGGATCTGTACAAGGGCGACGATCCCAACAAGCCAGTGCCGAAGTTGCTGGTGGGCGCGTTCGGTGCCATTGCCGGAGCTGCCTCTGTGTTCGGCAACACGCCCCTGGATGTGGTCAAGACCAGGATGCAGGGACTTGAGGCCTCTAAATACAAGAACACAGCCCACTGTGCGGTGATGATTCTAAAGAACGAAGGCCCGGCCGCCTTCTACAAGGGCACAGTGCCGCGTCTGGGACGCGTGTGCCTGGATGTGGCCATCACTTTCATGATCTACGACTCGTTCATGGACCTCTTCAGCAAGGTGTGGCACTAACACCGCGATCCTGCGCAATCCCCAAGTGTGCATTTCTATCTGATCCCATTGACCTAGTCGGCTGTTGCAATAGTTTCTAGTGTTCGAACATATTCCAAGAAAGCATTTTAAATACATTTACCCAATGTGCGTATGTGGCTATGGAAATTATACATTATACAGCTTGTTTTAAATAATGAATAAAATCTGAGATGACTGTTTGGAATCGAAGGCGTTGAGTGATTTGGGTGGATATTGGGATATTATGTGAGTCTATAGAAATGTTATTTAGATTCTGATACATTTTATTGAAACGGAAATATTAAATTCTATTTACTTTTCAGTATAAATTGTAATTATAAAGGCAAACATCTAAATTGGTACTTGATTAAGCTAACTTTTGTTTAAAAGCCACACGCTTAAGTCTTTTTGAAACTATCTAAAGATAAAGATAGATTAAACTAAGTATGTAAACTAGTCTACATCTAGTAAACCCTACATTGAGTCTTGCACCAGGAAATTAGAAGAGTTTTGGTTAGTAGTTGGGAAAGTTTATGCATAGATTAGGCTTGTAAAAACAGAAACAGAACTTTATAACAATTGGGACATCTTACAGACATCACCTGGGGGGTTGTCTTTAATTGCAACTTTTAACAGATAGATTTGCTTGCACCATAGTTTAGGACAGATTATTCTAGCTTTAAGAGTAAGGCAGGCCCTCAGCGTATCACGTTGAGCGGAATGGAGGCATTCTTGCTGCTGACAATGCGTCCGAACTGATCGTCAAGCGGTGCCCCGAGCTCCTGCCAAATGCACTTGCCAATCAACGAAATCTCCTCGAGCGGCGGCCGGAAAGCCACCAACAGATTCAGGCAAATCCCATCCGTGTTCTCCGCCTCCGAAGCCGAGTGCTCCACACTCAACAGGCCGTGCGGTCGGTGCTGCGGCAGCTCGGCGCCAAAAATCTCAATCATAAACTTGCGCAGCGTGGAGTGCAGGCTGCGACTCGGATGAAGTTCCACAGTGGGAAAGTGATGGGCATTCTTCTCGCTCACCAGGATGTTGAGGGAGTTGTGGGCTCGCTTCCGGGCCACGGCCAGCACTCGCAGATAGTTCCGCTTGTGGGAAAAGCGGGTGGGCAGTATGCTGCCGTGCCAGGGTGAAGTGGGGCTGCTGGGGATCTTCTGGCCTTGATGATAAGCCCGGCCAATCTCGATGATGTTGAGAATGTCACTGGCTCGCAACGGCACATCCTTGGGACTGCGCACCCAGCGCGCTTGTATGGACTCTGCGTCGGCATCCGCCGGCGTCTTTAGCCTTCCGCCAGTGATGCGTCCAGTGAGTACGAAGCGGAACCAAGAACCGCCAGCCGCCTCAACGGCCAGCAGAGTGGTCAGCTCGGCATTTAGGCCGGTCTCCTCGAAAACCTCCCGGGCGGCTGCCTCTGTGATGGACTCGCCGCGCTCCATGCGGCCAGCGGGTAAGTACCACTTGCCTAGTCAACGAAGTGCAACGTTAGGGTGAGCTTTAAGTCTCCCTTCCTACCAGCTTACCTGCACAGCTCTGCTTGGCCTCCTCGATCATAAGCAGCTCGTCGTGCTCGTTGATCAGCACACAGGCCACAATGTAGGTGACAGTCTGGCCGAGAACGGGCACAAAATCCGAGGTGGAGGAGGGCTGCACGCCCTGGGCCTCGGCGGTGGCATTCTGTTCCTTCAGAGAGAAGTCACACAGCTCCGTGGTAATGTCACCCAGATCCTTGGCATCCAAAACGCGACGCACTTTCTCCACAATCGAAGCCATATCCTGGAAAGCGAAATCAGTCAGAATTTAGGCCACAAATACGAGAAATACTCACTTTTTAGCTGCTAGAGTGACTCAGGGCGATGAACATGCTCCACGCCCAGCTCCAAAACACTGCATATATCTTGCGAAAATATGCAAATAGCGAATTCCTAAGCGTTCTAAGACGAACGAACGCCAGAGCGGGCCGAATGTGACTGTTGGTTTTGTGGCTTGTTCTGTGCTGGCTATAATGCCCAAGAAAAACGGCCAAGACGACGATGGTGATGATGATGATGATGGCAATCCACTTTTTGTTGTTGTCGCTCTACAGGTGCCCCAGCCAGCGAGCGAGCGGTGGCCTCTATTTCTCTGTATTTCTCGCTATTTCTCTCTATTGCCGCCGTATTGATATCGAAATGGATGTCAAATAAGCCGCTCGACGGGTTTTCTTCGTCGCAGAGAAAGTGCATTGGAATGTGTCTCCGTGTGCGCGCGCGCCAGCTGTTCTTCGTTCCTGTTATTGTTGTTGCCGCTGCCGCTAAGCACCTCCGTTTAGCGGTCAGCAATTAGCAATTGCACACTTAATCAACGCACACACGGCTATTTATGGTCTAAACGATCGGCCAGAACGGCTTAAAAAAAAAAAAAAACAGGAAATTTGTTAGTAAATACAGCAGAGAGTTGCCAGCTGGATGCCAGCATTGCGGTGTGGCAGCCCTGCTGCCGCGTTGCCAATTTCTCAGCGTTGCCCATCAGCTTGGCTAAAAATTCAAAATTCCAAACGCAAAAGTTCGTTACAAACATTTCATTATTTGCAAACTGGTTGATGTTGTGTTTGCCTAGCCTGCTGTCACTTCACCAGCGCGATAATGTACATGTTATATGCTAATTTCACACCGACAACACGCATCATTCAATTTCCCAGCAAATTTAGCTGACAAACAGCAAACAGGCGTTACGCCATAGATTAATATTAAAGCGGCATATGCGTTTATCACTCTCTCTGCCTGTGTGTTTGTGTGTGTGTGTGTGTGGTGGTGTGCAGGAAGCCTCGCTGATTGCTGGCAATAAAATTTGAATGCGGAAATTTCATTGTTTACCCAAATCGATCATCATTAAAAGCATTGCTCTTGCTTACCATTCTCGCGTTGCCATTGCAAAAGTGCCAATTGCCCCGAATCCATGGCGTATACTTAACGTGGGGCGGAGCAGCCTATCCCGGCTGGGGATGGTTGTGTTTGTGGCGGCGCTGGTGGTGGTGGTGGCTTTGGGTTACTGGTAATGGGCCTGCAAACTGAGATGCCCGGGTAGGTAATTCAATTTTGTGCAAATGCTTGATTTGCCATTTAGCAGCGAGACCTAATCCAGGTCCTTCGCAGACCTTGACTGCACCGCAAGAATATTGTATGGATTTTTGAATAAATAATTGGCGGATAATTGCCTAATATATTATTAGTTTAGCTCTTCTATCAGAATTTTAATAAACATATTTCAAAGCCCAGAGAGCTGTAAATGTAGGACGCTATTCCTTTTAATGTCTGACGTATTTCATCAATGAAAACATCAATGCAGTTTCCAAACAATTGAAAATTTCAGCATTTAATTTCACAATTAAATAAATGTTTAGAATGAAATATGTAATAATAATTAAATTGAAAAGAAATAATCAGATATTAAGTGCTAAAAAATAAACATATCTTTGAGCTTAAACAAACTGTTAACAAAATAAAATACGCTTTAAAAATAGTGACTAAAATATAATATGTTTATTTGATAAAAGATAAATTTTAATAAGGAAATGACTTGCAATCAAAAAAAAATGAATTGTATATGCAAATATGATAAATAAATATAAAAAGGAAGTCACAATTAATAATTTTCTTCCTGTGCGTGTGTTCCTGTTTCTTTATTCACTTCCTTTTAGGCTTGTTTTCCTCCCTTTTCCCACCCACCTCTCCTCACCTTGTCTGCTGTGCAGCCGCACAGCTCCTCAACCACATTTCACATAAGACTTTTGTCATTATATTGTTAATTTGTTTTAGTTGTTTTTTAATTTCCTTGGAGAGTCGCAACCTCGTAGAGGCGCACATGCGTGAGAGCACATTGGCAGTAGTGTGCGTGCCGGAGGATGGAGTGTGAGGCTGAGTCTGAGTGGGTGTGCTGCTGCTTATGGTTGGGCGATGGGTGGTTGTGTGCTAATGTACTGTGAGTGGATCTCTGGTAATAACGGCTAAAGTAAAATGCTGATAAAGTGGCGAATGTTTTGGAATGTGCGAGTGTTTGCGGGCGCGTGGATTCTGCTGCGTGGCTGCGATGACAGGCAAAAGCGAACACAAAACGTTCATTTCCCACATGCACCATTATTCGTTGAAACCCGTAAATTTTACCAAAAACGAACAGCAGCAGCAGCAGCAGCGGCAGAAACACAAGCAGCAGTAGCAGCAGCAGCAGCAGAAGCACCAATGGCAACAACAACAACAGCAATCCAAGGAGCTGCTTAACACGAGAATAATGTTTAAAATGTTTATTATGTGTGCAAGTGACGCGAGCTTCGCTCCCCCGACTTACCCCTCCGTCTTAGATGACAGGCCCAAGCGACAGGCCAATACGCACACATAACTTGGCACTGGGAGAAAAATTGGGAGGAGACCCTTTTATAAAGAGACATAAGAAGGGAAAAAATAAAATATAATTTTAAAATATTAAATTGTTATTCTAAAAACATAATATTTCTCGTGAAGAGGGAAATATGTATATAAAAGAGGGGAAAATATATAACATTTTATAATATTAACTTGTAAATAATTAGCTTTTCGTTAGCTTACAACAAAAATACAATAAAAGAAGGGCTTTAAATTGACTAAACTAAATTTAATTTACATTACATTTAAGTAATTTTTATTAAATATACTTTTTGAGCATTTTATCAGTAAAAAATAGAACAAGTTAATAGTAGGAAGTCGTTTTAAAAAGGATTTCAAGGATCTTGGGTTTATTCGATTTAAAATTGTGTAAAAACATCAAAGATTTCAATACTTTTCCTGCTCGATTTGAGCCCCTTAAATCTGAATTATTTCCAAATGCTTCTGAAGTTTTAAAGGATTTTGGAAAGATGCTTTAAATAATCTCCATCCTTTTTGCAGCAGTAAAACATACAAAAATTCAGCAAATTCAATGAATATTTTTTCACAGCATTATTATTATTATTATTTATTTTGCTGTTATTTTTGTTGTTGTCACGGCCAATGACACAAAGCCGAATTTCGTATAATGAGCATAATGCTACAAACCACTTTACAAAATGCGTAAGCCTTTTATTTGGAGCAAAATGCTGGGCCGACATAAAATCCTTAATCATACGGACATGAAATCAAATCCTGACTGCGTGTAACCGCTTTGCGTACGAAATACTTTGTTTTTGTTTCTCTGTGCCGACACAGACACAGACACAAGCGGAGGCACAGCCACAGACATATGTCCTATATGGCGTATACGTATTATTCCATACATATTCGTACATATACATAATATACTGGAACTGGTATGTGGCAATGTTGATTTTCGTTCTGCCAGCGCCGGATGCGAAACAAGTAGTCCAAATAACCCGCAATAAGCTTTTGTCACGATTAACAAGGCTTACGCAAATGTGTGTCTCTGTGGTGGGAAACAGCCCCCTTATTCTCACCCCCCCACCCAGCTCCAGGAAGCACCAACCACCCACAGGCAGTGCCTCCTCCAACATAATTACATGCACGCCTTGCCTTGCCCTTCCTTTGCGTGTGGCTTCGTGTGTGTGTGTGCCATATTTTAGATTAATGATGGCGTCGACTTGTATTAGGCAAATGAAGAAATCGACATCGACATGCGGCCACCGGGATGAGGTGAGACTGAAGTTAGGCTGCCTCTGAGGTGAGCTCAACCACCCACACCAACCCCACCCACCAAAAGGATCTTGGCCTGGCCCCATCCTGTGCGGTTTTCGCACAGCACTTCCGCAACAAATTTGCCACAACAATAAGTGCATATCATTATGCTGATTTAAGTGGGCGCCCCACACGTACCCATCTATAGCGAGTTATTGCCCACACACCTGACCCCCAAGTCTCCCTATGAAAAACTCGCCCTCAACTGGGTCCCGGTCTCTGGATTTTTCGAGGTTCTGGCTGCCTCGTTTCTACTCCGGTTCCTCGGTTTCCTCCGGTTCTGGGTAGCATGCAAGTGGGTACATAAATCTTTGTTTAAAGACACATGCACAATGTAAGTTAAATTGGCAATAACGTGCTTTCTTTTATACGCCAAGCTCACAGCGCGGGCACAGACATTCGCACAGGACAGGTGAGGTCAGTTGAATAGAATAGAAGGCATTACGAGATCTTTGAATCGGAAAGTATTAATGTTTTAGAATTTAAATAAAGCTTAAACTCATTAAGTTTTAAATAGGTTATTTGCTTGAATTTATTATTTAAATTATTAACATTAAAATTGTTTCATAAAGGCTCTTAAGTTTGTCATTTTATAGCATTCTTTTGGGGACTGTACATCGAAGGATAAAGTGAAATTTATATGAAAACAAAAAGAAAATCCGGCTCAATATAATATGAAAAATATTGTTAATATTTTTATTTTGAATTTTAATTTACAGAAATGTATCATTAACGTTAAATTAATCAATATTATTGAAAAATTCAATATTTCCACCATTTTTGATTACAAACATGAAATTGTTGAATTTATTAATAAATTTAAACTAATAAAATATAATTATGTTGTATTATTTTAAAGCTAAATACACTGTGAAAATGAATTTACAAATCTCCTCTTACTATGTAAAACCTAAAAAATATAGCAAAGAAAATACTCCCATTATTTAATATAATAAAAAAATATAATAAAACCCATAAAAACACCCCTGTAAACTCAAGTAATAAATATTATTTCCCTTGGAATATATAAATTCCCAAATCTAATATTCAGCTATAAATGGTAATTACCAAGTTTCTGCGAACTGTTGGTCCTAAGCCAGCATTTTTAATTATTTATGTTAGCCAGCCCCCTAAAACCATTAGGAAGGTATGAGTGAAGGACCGACCGACCGGCCGATGGTGAGATAATAAAATGTTCATTTGCAGTGCTATTATTTTTTCCGAAACTGTGCACACACACATACATATACACTGGCAGGACTACACACCGACGTGCATATATATATATGCAGATGTAGATGTGGCCGTATACATAACGGTAACGGAACCTTGTTTGCAAGGAAGTAACAACCTGTTTTCACCCCGTACGTCCGTGGGTTTCACGGTGGGTTTTATGTGAGCGGCGACGGCGAGGTGGAGGCTCTATGCCCCCGTCTCCGTCTCCATCGCCGTCTCCTTCCATGTCCTTGCGCCCGCCGCCCCGTTGTTTTTGCTGCTGTTATGCTTTAATTATGCCCTTGTCAAAAGGTGGGTCTGGGTCTGGTCTTCTGGCTCCGGAACCCGGCCGTGGCCCTTTCCTTGCCTTTGTGTTCCGCCGGATACAAATTTACTATATAGTATACGGACTGTACCCTGGCTGTGGGCGAAGGTTGTCCCATAAAATTCGGGAATATACACATCATCGATTGCAAATACGTGGAAAACCTGCAGCATCATCAAATGCACGAGGGCGATGCTGCTGGTCCTTACCCTCACACTCACCCTTCTTCTTCTTCTGGCAAACTGTTTTTCTTTAGCTGAGCGCAGAGCTTTTCATATTTTTCACCAAAAAATAAAACACACACAAAAAATAAAATAAAAAAAAAGGAAAACTAACCAAAAAGTTTGCTTCGCTCGCCACTTGAGCTGCCATTAAATTTCGCTTTTGTGCGAGGGGAGCGGAAAGCGGAAACACGATTTTCAGCTTTCCCAAGGGGACATGCAATCAGCGGTCGCCGTCCTCGTCCTCGTCGGCCACTTGCAACAAGCGGGCGAGTGAGCCAAAGTTTTGACTTTCAGATAGCCGGTAATCAGATCCGCCCATTCTGCACTCTACTCTCGGTCAAATGCCATAAATGAATTAATTTGAATTTTATTGTTTTAAGACAGTAGTTGGAATCGGGTAGATCACAGCCGAAACAGGGAATGCATCGATTGGTAAACTTAACAGGATGTTTTGACTTTTGGGAAAATTGCATCGTTAGGGCTTTTCTTCTGGGTGAAAGGTTGATGTCAACATCAGAAACTAATTCTTTTGATCATATTTTGTAGCTGTTTTTGTTTGCAGATTAATTTCCAGTATTACAAATAATTTTCTTCGATTTTTATTTATATTAACCGAGAGATAAACAATAAACTCTGGACTCTAAAACGAAAAGATAATAAAGCAATGATAGATGACTTTTAACAACTACAAACAGAGCTCTCTCTATACAAAAATCTACTTGAAAAAATAAACAAAATACACACTTAAAGAATTAAAAGAAGAACTCAAGAATTGCCAAAGTTTTTGAGAGTAAAAAACGCAAAGAAAATGAGAAAATGGAGCGATTTAAGTCCATAAAAGTATCTTGTAAGCTCTTAAAAGGAGGCCCACTACTCTCGCCAGTTTACAAGGCACTTGATAAGCTTGGGTGGAAGGTGAGAATTGTGTTTATTTTAAATTTTCTGTTACACACCTTTTAAATTGGCTTAGACTAACGAAGTTTATGGCATAAACCACTTGGATCCTGTGACTTCCGCGTTGCTGCGGCTGTAACATAAGCTCCTGGCCTGGAATTAATGAATCAACCCACTCGGATGATGAACGACATCTATATTTAAATACATATGGGACCATGCCGTGCGTTTTCTTGAGCCCTTGGCATGCCACGCAATCTTATCGGGGGAAAGCGAGCGCTTTATCTCATTAAATGCCAGGAGACGTCATTGAATCATTTTACAAATGGCTGAGTACATGTCGCATATGGACAGGGGGGCGGAACTATATAGCCAGGACCTAGACTCTACACACACACACACACACACCGAGAGAGAGGAGCACACGCACACAGCGCAATTGCTGACAAATGAGATAATTTACACGCTGAAATGAAGCCCATAAAGGCTCATTTAAAATTCAGCGGCGTCTGGGGCATAATTTTTTTTCGCTGCTTTGCTTTGCCTTCGCCCTTTTCCCTGGGATCTCCGCAGGTCCTCCTATCCTCCCTCCTCCCCAGTCTTAACTTTTTCCGTTGTGTTTTGTGTTTAATGGCTCCTTGCCATGACATACGTGGCTGGATATTAAAAGTGGGCTCGAATGGAATGGCCAAGGAGTGTGGGCTGCTCCGAGTGGTGGGGTGCTTGGGAATGAGCAAATAGCTTCGGGGCCCGAAAACCGGCGAGAGACACTGCTGCGTTCAGAGGGGAGGGCTGAATCTTTATTAGCATACGGCATAAAAATGTTTATTAAAGATGGAAATGGAAATGGTGAGGCCGAGGCGGAAGCAGGAAAGGCGGAAAAAATGGGAAACTTTCCCCTCAGAGGCAGCGTAAGTATCGCAATTTTCCTGTCTTCTTGCTGCCCTGCCATGTCCTGTGTTGTTGTCCTGACCAGCTTATTGTAAATCGAATTGAAGTTTTTGATTAAGCCCCGAAATAACCGTAGGGCGTGTTGGCCACGCCTCCATTTGCCAGGACAAGTTTTGTCATTCGTCCTCGCCGAACGTTGTTGTTGTTTTTTTTTATGATGTTCAACTTAATTTTATACAAATGACCTTAGGTCATATCACCATTTATATCCGTCAATCCCTTTTCGGTATAAGTTTTATATTTGCCTGTTTTCTTTTTATTCCCTTAGATTCCGCCCGGAGTCAGCCCTTCGCTTCGTTTCGTTCCGTTTGTCTCTCTGTTGCTTTTAAGGGCATTTTTATGTTCGCTGGAAGCGGCAACTAACAGCCGAACGAGAGTCCTGAGCTGTCCTAAAAGCCTTTAGCCAAATATCTTCAAGAGACACAAGCAGCAGCAGCAGCAGCCGCAGGAGCGACAGCCACAACAACAGCAGTTAACAGGGTAAAAAGGATGCCGATATCAAGGACTTGGATACCCTTTCAAAGGAGCCCTCATTATAATTTAATTAGGAAAACATGTAAAGGGTTTTTAAAAATAATTTTAGTGCCAACTTCCTTTCAGTTTGAATTATCTTAACCTGTATTCATGAATTATAGAAGTGTTATTTAGCTGGATAGTCTTTTTTAATCAAAACATTAAGATCAATCCATGACATTATGTTGATTCCTATTTCAGAAACCTTAAAAAAGGGAACCTTCGTTTCGTAGCAGAACCAGTTTTTAAGTTCCCTTTTGTTTCTAAAAAAATGCAAATAAAATAAATAAAAGAAAACTAGAAAAACCATTAGTTTCTTCGTAAAAAAAAACCAATTAGTTTAAACTTATTATTATCCTTAAAAAATGTTTAGTTTAAGTATATTTTCTGTTTCCTATATTATTGCATATTAAATATTAATAATTCTTATGTTACACATATTAAAAACTCACCTTTTTAATTTCTTTGTTTTTATTTCCTTTGTGCAAGCATAAGGTTTTGTTATCTTTTCATTAAAATAAATATGCTTCCCCTTTGTTAACAATTAAAATATAGAGTAAATTGAATTTTATTAAGCATTCCCTTACACCTTTTGCCGAGTGAAAGTTGGTGTAACTTTTTGGGGAAACTTTTCGTTTTTCTTTCCATTTTCCCTACTTGTTCAGCAGGGTTTCGGTTTTTGGGCAAACGTCTAAACAAAATTTAAATACACTCGGCAAGGGCATGAAAACAACTGACTGAGCAGAGACAGCCAGCCATGTGCATATTTTTTTATATGGCGATATATATGTATATATATATACCGACATATATGTACAGCAGAATCATGAATGTGTGTGCTTGCGTCGTACTAAACATATATATATATATTTATATACGTATGTGTCTAGGCTTATGTAAATACAAAAACGACGAGTTTTTGTTTGTATAGAAAGCCAAAGCGGAGTTCGGGCCCGTCTCCGTCTCCGCCTCCGTTTTCGAGAGGTTCCAACCCCAGCAGCTGAATCAGGATGCCAATATAAAAAGCCAAGCTGAGCCACTTGCGAAAATGAAAGGAAAATGTCGACTGGAGATGGAGATGGAGAGATGGACATCAGCCAGCGGACATGCGGACACCGGGACAACGGACAGTGAATGCATGAGCAGGAGCAGGAGCAGGAGCAGGAGCAGGAGGTGGAGAAGGGTTTAGGGTTTCGGGCGGAAGGATTCCTCATACAAAGAAACCAAAGTTTTCCCAGAGCTCCAGTCGCAAGAATTTCCTGGTTATTCTTTGGCCCAGCAATCGAGTTAGATTTGATGCATATCAGATGCTTATGCTCTGCTGAATGCTGAATGTTGTCCAGTTCCAGTGCCAGTTCCCAGTCCCTGCTCCCTGCTCCCTGCTTCCTCATTTCCCTTGTCCAGCCAGCACCAAAACCATCAAAAACTCCCAGCTCAACCATCTATGTAAATGCCCTCCGGGGTGTTGAGTTCGAGTGGCGACGAGGAGCAGCGGCGGATGCGGGGGCTAAGCAGGGGATTATCGAGTGCACCCGCAGTGGCCACTATATTTGCATATACAGTGCGTGTCGAAACTATAAATCACAGAGCCGCACAACGATCAATGTGCTGTCGACGTCTGGAATTTAAAGCCATACGTTAATCTTTCTTTTGTCGTAAAATTCCATCATTCTATGAACTGAGAGATATATTGCCCAATAAGGTTAATAATTGAGTTTATTTAGAAATATAGTTTAGATTTTTTTTAAGGTTTAGGTTTCGGTGGGTGAAAGAAACCAAGCCTTAAAAATCAGTAATGTTTAGGGGGCTTAAATAAGAGGAATTATTAAATCCATAACATAGAAATTAAATTATTATTATTTAAATAAATGATAATATAATTAAGTAGCATTTGAGATTAATAAAGTCTTGAAATAAAACGTCCTTCCATGAGTGCGTAGAGATCTAGAATGCTTTCTGGCTTTTGACCATCATTTCAGAGAGTCTGGAACCAACTTTACTGACCAAATAGCTTTTATGATCTTTGTTTAAAATAAATAATAAATTAATAATAAGTTTTTCTAAACTTTGCTAAAGAAATATAATTCTTTTTAGTTTTTGGAAAATGTATCTGAAACTATTAGCGTTGCACTAAAATTTCCAATGAGTTCTGAAGATGCAAAGGATATTTCCCCATCGAAATCCTGTTTCCAGCTGCTTGCTTATCTTGCAACACATAAAACCCTATATACATATACATATGTATGGATATTACAACCAATTAACACCCACACACACCCACACCCAGTGTGAGAAATTGAAAGAGAGAGGAAAATTTCGCTTGCCTTGCATACCCGAAACGTACTGTTCGCCTAGTTAGTTTGGCTATTTGCACAAACGGATGAAGAAAAGTAATTAATTATTGTGTCGAGTATAAATAAATATTGTTGTAGTCTATCGTATGCAGTTTTCTTTGTTTTTCCTCTCAGTCTATCTCGCTCCTTCATCTATCCGTGGCTCAGTGCTGTGGGCGAGTGTGTGTCGGCCATAAATCAATAGATACACACACACACACACACATATAGCCGAGCGGAAGAGGCAATGCACAAGTTTAACTGACCATGTGACACATAAATATGTAACAGCAAGGGGATCGGGGCGCCGGGCAAGACCAGAGAGCAGTGTGTCCTCCGGGGGCAGATGAAATGTTATCGCCGGGCGGGGAGAGAGTGTGAGGGAGGGAGGAGACTTCCAGGGCAAAAGCACTTCGGGGAGGTCCTTTAACGCCCTCAGATCGTGTGGAAATCGCCACGAAAATGCGGGGAGGATTTGTCAATATTTTTTCCGCGAATATTAAATTGCCATAAAAGGAATTCCGGAGAGCATTCCATCTTGAAAGTATTTTGGTATCCTTAATTGGTAGTTCTTAGAATTTCCTGAAATAGGTTCCAATTAATGCTGATATGTTATATTTATTTTATTTGGAATTAAATTAAATTGAATGCTTGATTATTAATTTCCTTAAACATAAACACAAAATTGAGAGCTTAAATTTATAAAACTCTGGAAAATTTGTTTAGGTATGGGAAGGGGTTTTTCTTTATTCAAGTTTAATCTCCCTTTTATCTGGCTTATTGCTTGTAGCTAACAAAAATGTGCAGCTGTTGCCTTAAAGACTTCAGCTGCACAACGAGTCGTATACGTGATGTGTCGTCTCTTCTTTTTTGGTAAATCAAGAGATTTCGTTATTGTTTTGCCTATTTTTTTTGGAAATAGAATGAAAAATAATAAAATACATGAAATACTTGTGATTGGTCTCCTTTTATTGAAATGCTCTTCATACTTTCAATTTACTCTTGAATTCTGAGCTTGGGTTTAAGTCCTTCTTGGAAATGGCTTAAATAAAATTGAAATACGCTTTAAATTGGCTTTTTATACCAGATTAATTTCTTATATTGCTATCACAATTCTATCTAAACAACAATTTTCTTTAAAGCTATTGCCTTGAAGCTGGTCAACTTGTCGTATACGTGATATTTTGAGAAAGATTAAATAGATTGAATTATATATTGATATATATTTTTTCCAAAATAAAAATGTATACAAAATAAATTGTATTATTACCTGAATTCAGTTATTATTGTGAATTATTTTCTTTGAATATATTATCCTATAATTTAATTGTTATAATTTAAGGCCTTTTACCAAATTTTCCTACAAATGCTACTCAACTCTTGGAAATTTTGTTCAACCAAGATAAATTTAAAGAAGTGTCATAAGCTCCAGTTTAATTTCTTATTACCTTTTATATTCCATAAAAAAAACCAATTCTAAAGCTGCTGCCTGAAAGACTTAAGCTGGCCAACTAGGCGTATACGTGATATTTTGGCTTTTTGCTGAAACAAAGAGATTGAGTTATATTGTGGTAAATATTTTTTCCAAATGCTTTAAATACAAATAAACTTTCGGCCATATTTTTTACTGGTTGAACTTTCTAGACAAGTTATTTTTCATCCGACACCTCCGACAATGGTGTTTGTTTGAAAGTATTTAAATTAAGTTTATTATTGTGCACTCTCAACTTTTGCCTCCATTCAAGCGCTGGCTGCATCGACTTAAATAATCGACTAAAAACGAGCTCTGGCCTCAAGTGCGACTGGGAAATTCATTGAATCTCTTTTGCTGGAAAATAAATAATAAGGAAAATCTTGGGCAAACGGACGAGCTGTGTTTTTGAAGGACTAAATCAACTGAAAAATCGAAGCTCTAAGCGGGTTTTTTTTCTACCCAGGTCCAAGTCCTTTTAAGCATGGCAGGTGGACTTGCTTAAGAGACGCTCAACTGCATTTGAGTTGCCATTAATTGCATTAATCAATACCATTCAGCGAGAATGTCATCGTGCATCCGAAAATTCGAAACCAAAATCGTCGTGGTCTAAGCACAGCTCGCTTGCTAAAGCTGCAGCTGAACCAGAACCAGAACCAGAGCAAGGCGAGTCGAGTCGAGTAAAGTCGAGTCAATCAATACGGATTCCCCGCCAGATTCCGTCTCCATTCTCCGATTCCCATCAGCTGCCAGATGCGCTGACAGTTTGGCTGTGGTGGCGGTGGTCTCAAAGGGAATCGCATCGTTTATTTATGCGACTGAGGCATCACTCTGACCTATTCTCTGTGGATAGAGCGGATGCCCGATCGAGTAGGTAGCTACTGAGACTTGGACACCTAGCCGGGGCCCGGCCCAAGCACAATGGGGATCTTAATCAGGCTGGCATCTAAATGCGGCTCAAATTGAATAATGAATGCAAAGTGGCCGGCCCCGAAGGGCTTCCAAATGCCAGTTAGCAAGCCGACTGGCCGGGGGGTTAAATGAATGGATAAGGGCTCTGCCTGCCTAACGATGAGGGGCACTTGTTAGGTGGGCGTGGCCATAGCTGCTCAATGAAATGCATTAAATCAAGGCATCGTTGAAAGAGCTGCCGCCGCCTGCCCAGCAGGTGCCCCCCAAAAGTAGTCAACGAAATGGAAATTTCCCATTGGCGGGGCAGTGGGGAGTGTTTTGCTGTAAACATCAATTACGCCGCCCAAACTATTCACGCGATTAGCCGCGTTCTCTAGTTATTGGATAATAGCCCCAGTTAGGGGTACGGGGCTCAGGTTTCGGTGGGGGTGGGGGAGGGGACGGGGGTACATGGGCGCCGGAGAGGCTTACGTTGAATTGAATTAACGGCCGCGTTGTCTGGGCCGGACTGTGGCGCTGTAAATTTCCCAGCAGTGCATCTGATAAACTCGACATCGAGGCCCCGAAACGCTGGCTCTCGCCGGAACTGGGAGAAGGATCTGAAGGAGGAAAGGGGGTGGGCTTCCACACACACACACACACATACGCATATACTCCCAGGAGGAGCCGGCCCAGACGTAGAGTTATTTCAACGAAACAAGAAATGTAAAACAGACAGAACGACTCAGTGCTGCACTGGGGGAAAATGGAGTGCTAAAAGGCAAGGCGAAAGTCTCTGTAGGTTTGCCTAAATATTAAATTTTATGAGGCTGTCTTTAAGTCGATAAAAATGTAAATAAATCAGCTTTAAAGGTAGGCAGAATGTGTATAAAATATGACAACAAGTTAATTTTAACTTAAACTCCTTTAAACTTTCAAGTTTGAATCCCTTTTTCACTTAATTTATGAAAAAGCAAAAGCTTCTTTACTCTTTAACCCCTTTTTAAATCGTTTAAATTCACTCTCTTAAAAGGCTCTTCTCTGCCTGATGATTAAATCGAATAAATAAATGCAATATGTCAGGAATATCCATAAAATAATCATCATAAATCAAAGCATCTACCTGCCCCTTCTTTTAATTCTTTCCTTAAATTCATAAGCTCTTTAAAAGGCATTTATTTATTTGCCTTGCGTTCTTTTTTGGTATTTTTAATCCTGCTCCTTTTTGCGCTTAGAGATTTAAGGACTAATTGAAAATCACGATTTTATTTATATGCCAAATCTCTTTATATGAAAGTGCTTCTCAGTTTGGGCTTTGAAGCGCAAAGAAATAAACTTTAAAATTCTCGACTTGATTTCCTCTTTTTGGCTGTGTGTGCGTGTTGGGTGGAGAGTTTATTGCTGCGCTCGGCGCTTCTCAGCTTGGTCTGGTCTTAAAAGCGAAAAGCCATTTGTATTCATTTGAAATTAATTTAGCATTCATTCAAGGCAACGGAAGCGGGCTCGGTCCGCACCTCCACGGCACCCAGCACCCCGCCCCGCACCGCATCAGAGGCCTCCATTAGCCCCGATGCCGTCCCCATTCGCTGTGAGCAATAAATGGCGTCGGCGAGCTAAGCAATGGATAAATACGTGTACGTGGCATACATTTCGGAGGCGACGACGTCTGGGGGTCCTTGCCCACTTTCGCTTATCGATAAGCAGTTGAAGACAGAGCCTCCGCCCACGACTCCGCCCTCGCCTTCGTCTTTGCCGAAGTCCATGTTCACGTCCACATCCACATCCCATCCTTGTGTCCCCCACTCTACTCCCTCGCCCAGAGTAGTCGCTGGCAATTGAAACTACCACAATGCAGAGGCAACGACAAGGCCTGCTCCACTAATTTTAACAAATTAATTGGCAACAATAAATTCGCTGGCGAAAAGGTGAGCAGATAACATCGCAGCGGGTGGGGGTAAGGGTGTGGGCCCAAGGGGGTGGATAGATTGCTCCACTAATTTGATTTCTTGAATGGGCCAGCGAGCGTTAAGTATTGCCACGTAGCCGATACTATATCCCCGACACCCAGTAGAAGGCGGGTTTGACCTTTTTAAGAGGAGCCTAAGAGGCAAGGATGTGTCCTAGTTTTGTGTTTTTAGTTCAAAAAGAAATATTAGACTGATTTCTAGATAACTAAGTGATTAGTTTTCGATTGAATATATTAAAAATTATAGTTTCATTAACAGAAATGATAATAATAATCAAGAGTTATGTTAATATCTTAAGAATTTGATTTGTTTATAAATATTTTATTATAATATTAAGACACTGCATTGTTATATTGACTTTTCCTATATGTAGTACTTTTCAAATATAATAATATTATTAATTAGTAATTTAAATAGCAAGATTAATAGATTATTTTTTTATAATTCTGTTTTCAAAAAGAGAACATTGTCACATTTTGCTTTTAAACATGCAATATTTTTAATTAATGTTTTATAACACGTAATATTAGTAGAAGCTATAATTAGTAAGCTGTAAAACTGTTGCATATTCAAATTAAAATTACAACATGTTGATTTTATCGTGACCAAATCCTTATATATATATTTTTTTACTCTGTTCCCTTTGACCCGATTGCGTGCGGACTTAATTATAGAATTTGTAAACTGCTTAGCGGGATGCCGCCCCTTCTATCTGGACGTTGGCTGTATTCCCATTTCAATTGTTTGGTAATGGAATTCTATAATCAAATGTCAACCCAAACACACACGCGCACTACCACAAACACAAACACTAACTAACACCGATGCAGGCGAGGGCGGGGGGCCATAACAACTTTAATCATTCGTAATGGCCGCTAGGTGGCGTGTCAATTACAGGGCCATTGTCTGTCAATTCTCTGCTGCAATGGCGCTGGCCTGCTCCCTCCCAATCGTTGGCTTGCTCCAAGTGCTCTTTCTGTCTCTTTCTCAGTGTCCTGCTCATTTGCATTGCGCTGTTGTTGCTGCTGCTGCTCCTGCTGCTGCTTTGTTGACCGAGGCCGAGGCCTACAGGGCATTCTCCAGTCAAGCACACTCTCGACTTTATCGGGCGGCTCGGACCGAACAGGCGGTCCTTCCATATCCTTGTGGGGTATTTTAATTGTGAGCAGAGGTTTGTGAGCGCACTGGGGGGGTTTATTTATTATTTATAATTTAACCTTTAATGTGTTTAAGTATATTTTAGTTAACAGACAGATCGATCAAGCTAAGGAATTGATAGGAAGCTATGGATATATACATACTTAAAGGATATGTGAGGCAAGAGTTGATAAATCAGATCATTTTAATCGCATAAAAAAACTATTCAATTAAAAAGTATTTATTAGATATTTTAAAATAAGATCAAAATTAAACCATTAACTTAGATATTAATGGCGAATATTATTCCATATTTAAATTGTTAATATAATTGATAAAAAGTTTTAAAAAAATTTACTGAACTAGAGATATGTATCTATTGATATATTTATCCAACATTTGTCTTTAATAATGTTTTCTTTTGCTAACTAACATTTTTCTGTACCTTTAACTCCCAGTAAAGCCTTGATAATGATGCTAATAGTACCAAAGAATCGTATAAAAATCACTATATCTCATAGATAATACCGAAAAGATCATTTCAAATGTCCATTAGGTTTACTCAAGGGTATTTAAACTTCGTCTGGTCCAACTTTACTTCATTTCTTGTAATTTATGAGCTCGTAAGGCATGCGTTGAAATGCCCGCCTCTGGTTTTCGGAAGGGGGGATGGCCACTGGAGAGGATGAAACTGTAGAGGGGCGGCCTACCAAAGGGTGGCTAAAGGCTGGCTAAAAGGGAGGAGGTGGGAGGAGGATACGCTTTCGCCAGCCACATTTGCGGGCCATAACACGCAACATTTGACATGGCCAGAGCAGCAACAAAAAGCGGTGAGGCACAGGTGTTGGTTGCACCTCCCCACTCCTCTCTCCCTCCCCCTTTTACGGTTACCCCCTTTCCCCACTCCACCAACAACACACATACATCTCTCTCGAGTGCGACGCATGTACATAAACTGAAATTGGCCTATAACTGTCTGTTCAATTGTTTCTGCCTCGTCTAAGGGGTAGGAGGAATTTGGCAAAAAGGGATTCCGATGCCGTTGCCGTTGCCGTTGCCGTTGCCATTGCCGATTCCGATTCCTATACCATTACCTATACCTATATATTGCGGTAAAAATCACATTTCCATGGCCCGGCGTAAATCATTCATGTGCGAGAACGACGACGACCAAAAGAATGGGCCGGGGGCTAGGAGCCAAGAGCCAGGAGCCGGGAGCCGGAGAGTGTGCCGCCGAGCACCGACGCAAGGGAGGGACGTGCCCCGAAATGTAGACTATATTAATATGCCAAAACGAAGGCGTCTCTACTACGAATATTCATTTGTACGTGACTATGGAGCATATTAGGTTCGTCTGGCCACGATTTGCACTCGGATTCTGTTTCGGCCTAGGGTCTCGTGTCTCGTGTGCCTCGCATTGAGGCAGGTTGTGCTAATAACCCAGATAGTGCCCAAAGAGATGGCCGTAGAAGAGAGTTTCCAGTCAGTCAGTCAGTGAGAGAGAGGGAGAGAGAAGCGATCCGACATTCTGTGGTTAAAGGATAAGCGACTCGAGTCGAGCGGGAACCCTTGACTTGCCTTGCCTTGCCTTGCCTTCAAAAATAAAATTGCTCATTAGGCATGCAAAGAAAGAGGCAACAAATGGATGGCAAATTAATATTTGATATGCTCCGGCTTTCGAGGAAATCCTCTCGTCCTCTGGCTTTCGGTTCTTGGCTTTCGGCTTTCAGCCTCTCAATCTCTCTGGCTTCCTGCCTGCGCCTGCGCCAGAGAGTGCCTTCGGAGTCAGCATTTTCGGAGTCTCTAGTCCGAGGACGAGTCCAAGTCCGAGTGCCAGTCCTGTGCCCATGCCGAGATAGACACGGAATCAGTTCCAGCACGCGAATCCTGCCGCAAGGATGCCCGCGAACGCTGCTCCTTTATCGCCGGAGTACTTAGAAACTGCAAGGGGCAAGGGGAAAGAGAACGACAACGCAAACGAGAAAGAGAAAGTGCTACTAGCATCGCCGAGCATTGTGCCACATTTAAAAATGAAAACAGACGAAGGAATGAAGTGAAGGCGCAAGCCAAAAGCCGTTTAATAACTAAATCCCACGGAGCCATCGTTGGTCACGTTCCGAGACGGATACACAAAAATGCCACCTCTCTTCGCCGCCGCCATGTCGGTGTCTGTGTGTGTCGGTGCGAGTTCCGCTGTGTATTGGTGCGGGTGTGCATACCTATAGGGTCCTGGCTGACTGGCACCTAATGTGGTAACATCCCCATACACATACATCGGTGAAAATAATAATACAAAGCCCTCGTCCTTGTCGCAACTCGCCGCCAGTTGCCTGTCATCGTGTGCGTGCCCGTGTCCGTAGCCGTGTCGGTGTCCGGGGTCCGTGTCCGTATCCGCGTTAGCGTCCACGTCCATGTCCCTGTGTGGATCTGTGTCCCCGCCAAACGGAAATATTTTCGAAATCCGCGTTATTAAGCCACGCACACACAAAGAGTCAGACCAAAATAAACCTAGCGCTGGCCGCATTGTTGAACGGATTGATTGCTGAATTGTTGTACGCTGTTGGCATTGATTGGGGAACTGTGTGTGTGTGTGTGTGTGTGTGTCATTGGTGAATTGTTGAGGGAATTGTTGAATACCTTTCGAGAACTGTTGATTGGACCCGTCATGCCGCCTAATTACCGCGCGTTGCGCAATCCTCCATCCCCGTTGTAATCTACGGATTAAACCAGCAGCAGTAGCAGTAGAGGCAACCGCAGGACAAAGCGCAGCAGGAGTTAAGAGCCGGACTTCGGGGGATGATGACGTTGGTGTCATTTGGAAGTCATTGCGGAGACCCCGTAAGTGAAGGAATTTAATTTAATGCGCCGCAAGGACATAGAGGAAGGGACTAGGGGGCCGGGGGGCAAGGGCAAGCGAGAAAAACAAACAATAAATAGGGTCCCGTCCCGGACAAACTGTGCGGTCGTCCTTTGTCCGCCTTTTCCGTTTGACAGGTCTGAAAAGTTAGGAAAAGAACAACAGAATAATGTTGTTCGCTAGCCGGATAAAAAAATACAGAAAAAAAACTTTTGTTTAATTTCCATGGAGAGCGGGAGGGAAAGGGAACTGCGGCGGACATGGCGGCCAGGCGATAATTCCGCTGTAATAGCTGCGAAAAAAATGAAGCCCGCGAAACCTTTTTCCTGGGAATCGAGGGACCAGGGACCAGGCCAGCCGAGGGGAGTCCGGGTGGGGGGCCCGGATACCAAGAAACCAGGCAACCAAGGAGCCGACGCGATGGCTGAAAGGCCAAAAGTGACCAAAACAAATGGCGGCCGCCGGACCGAGGCTTTGACCCTTGGAGTCACGCAGCTAATTGGACTGACAACAAATGTATATTTTTGAGTAATGACCGGGATTATGAAAGACCGTTCTAGGCGCCTTGGCGTCCTCTCCCTCCCCTCCAGGCCTTCCGCCAACTGACTGATTACTGAGTTGGAGCCATAAATAATGAGAGGGACAATGTTAAGGACTCCTGCTCCGACTCCAACACAGACTCAGACTCAGGGGAACCATGGCAGCAGACTGACAAATTTGCAAAAAGAAAGGCAAGGCAGAGAGGGGGAATATCGGGTTTATCCAGATAAAACTATATAGTTGACAAGGTCGTTTAGCCAGGAGCTCAGTTTGCTAAACTTTTTAATTTCATCCTTCACGAAGTTTTTCGACTTTTGCTCAGTTTTCCATTCAACCTTCCGCCCTCCCCCCCCCTGTGTCCCATCATCCTTTATCCTTTGTGCTCCCCCATAATTGCCTTAGCCGCATTTGCAACGGAATATGCTTGAGCGTAGAACCCCCTCTCTGTGAACATTACCGTCGCCCATGAATGCAGATCCAGTGGCAGCATAGTTAAGTCACTTTGTTGCCTGGCAACCCAGCGGAGTTGTCGACGCAAAACTGAAAGTTGAGGCTGCACAACAACCTCATCCGGCATTAACCTCATTAACCCCCCATTCAGACGTATTCCCAGGAGCGGGACGATTCTTCGTTCTGTTAATTGGAATTGCGGTGCAGTCAGCTCCATAAGTATGCGCACACAAGTCGCCGTCGAATCAATAAATAATGTTTAATCGTTGAAATGTGGACGAGGTTCCACAGAATAATAATACTGAATGTGGCTGTGATTCTGTTCTGTTGGGTGGCGGTTTATCTATAATTTATTCTTGGCACAGTTGGCACACCAAGTTTGTCGATTGCTGACCCAATTATAAAACTAATTCATCCGATAATTCATCCACCCGCTCTCAACTGGCTGGCATACAATATTAATTCAATTTGAGTGCCAAAATAATGCCTTAATTTTTACGATAAACAGGCCAATTTTGTTGTCAATTAAGTTGACAATTGGTAAAATGAATGTAACATTATTGGGAATGTATTTATTTGGGTGAAAAGTTGCACTTAAAAATAAATCGAAATCAGAACTGGTTTAATCAATAGTCTCTTTAAATTAAACATAATATTATTAGAATCCTGCAAAGACCCAATTCCAATTTCTACGTTTCATTATCTCTCTTTTTATGTTTATCGTTATTATTCAATCTTTTAACCATCTGAGGGCAATGAAACGCACTGTATTAAACAATTGCCTGCGATGGGCATGGCAATTTGCCATCTGCTGGCGCAAAAGGAAACATATTGGCTGGACTCTCACTCCTCTTCATATCCTGGATCAGGCTCGCTTCCATCATTTGCCCGGCAAATTACTTTCCCATTCCCTTGTCTCATTTCCAGGCGGCTCGTCCTTCGCCTTTGGCCCCATAAAAAAAGCGCGCTGGTAATAATATTTCCTCCTTTGCAGATTATTATTAAACCTTAAACCGTAAACGGAGCGAGCACAGCAGTGAGCCGGAGGAGCCACCAGAGCAGGCCAGAGCCCCAGCACCAGCACCAGCAGCAGCAGCAGGCCGAGTGGAGAGCATAAACCATGTGGACAACGGACTGCCCGAGAGCGTTGAAAGCGATTTGCCTGGTGCCGCTGTGGCTGTTCCTGCACCTCGGTGAGTTTTTTCCATTTTTATATGCCTTATGTCTGTGGTCTGCACAGGGAGAAATAAGTGTATTTAGCTGGGAGTTTATTGGGTAATTTATTTAAAAAAGAAAGGCTAAGGGTTTAGTGAATTATTTAATAAACCAAGGGTTAGGTTTTCTTTCTCGAAAAATATTATTATAATTAAGTTGTATACATTTTTCATATTAATTGGATGAGATGGGGTTTAAAAAGTAATTTAAATATTTATTATAATGTATTTTTTCAGCTATATATTTATTTCCTCCAGTAATTTAATTATTTTTTTAATTATCTTCAATATTTTAGCTTACACTTTAGGCATTTTATTCTGATTTAAGGAAGTTGTATCTTATTAATTTTACAATTTTTAAAATGTCATTTCCAGCACTGAAACCCTTTAATGTAAATGAAAATTTTATAATTTCTGATTAATAAAAGTGGAAAATCCAATTAAGAGACTTACTTTAAAGCAAACTGGCAAACAAATTAATCAACTTATTTATGCTTAAAGGCATGCAGCATTTAATGTTCATATATTTAAAATTGTTTATATATTTTTTGTAGCTCGCTAAAAAAACAGCTTGTGAAATATGAGCACCTAAGTATTTTTTCATATTTTTATTGTGCATATGGTGAATAAATTAAACAATAATTAAATAACAAATGAGATATGCGAGACAGAGATATGCATGAAACAACTTCCTTTAGATAATTTGATTTAAAAAAATACTGTCAAAATGTCAATCAAATGGTTAAGGATTAAATTTTATACTTGCAATAAAAACAGGAATTAATAATATTTATCAGATTAATTTTGTGTTATTCGGAATATAGCTTTAAGATATTTTCTGCAAGTGCCCAAATTAATGCCAGAATGCATCTCCTCTGTTTGTTCACAGATTGCGGCCTGGTTGGCGGCGAGGTGCCGCCGCATTACTGGGAGACGCCCTACTCGCAGCCGTACTTCGACAACTCCTCGAGGCGCGAGGTCACCGCAACCGTGGGCCAGGCAGCCCTGCTGCACTGCCGCGTCCGGAATCTGGGCGATCGAGCGGTAAGTGGGGTCGGGTCGCCAGCAATTAATATGCTTGGGGAGGGAGTGAGAGGGGGACTGGGTCCTGGGTCCTGGGTCCTGGGTCCGGCATTATATTCGCATAAGGCATAAGGCAAAACAAACGACCTGCGGCGGTCGTGTGGCAGATTTGTAGATTACTTTTAAAAGATTACGCCATAAAGTTGGTGGTTGGATGGTTGCCCCCCGGAATGCGCCCCCCCTTTCACTTCTCTCTGCTGCCAGCACCTCCCCCCCGCCTTTGTGTGTTTGGCTCGCTCTGGTTTGCACATTTGTAACACGGCTTCGCTTCCGCTCCCGGCGATTTGTTAGCAATGCAACAACACACAGGAACCGTGCCACCTGCCGACCCCCAGTCCCAGTCACAGTCCCAGTCACAGTCCCTGTCCTGATCCCAATCCATGACCATGTCCATGTCCAGGCCGAGTCTCCACCACCTCGCCGACCTTTTGTCCCGACCAGGCGCTCGCTCTGTGGCTGTGCAATTATGCGGTGTAATAAATTTTACGTTGTCCGTGTCCGCCTCCTGGCCCCCCCTCCGAGCGGAGTCGGAGTCTCGAGACCCGTGCCACCCCCTGCTCGCCTGACAACGATGTCAGCAACGCTCGTTCGCCCGCCCAACTTTCAGCAAGTCAGTGGAATTGAGTAATTAACGCCGTGCTGGAGCCGAGCTGGAGCCGTGCTGGAGCTTGGAGCGGAACTGAACTCTGCCCTAATCCTCCAGCCTGGGCATTGTCTCCCGTTATATGCGGCTAATTGGCGGTGTCTCCAGCACGTTGCATTCTCAGTTTGCTCTGTAGTCCTTGCTCCTGGCCCCTCTTTCCTTGCTCCCAACTGCACGAATCCCAATTCGAGATCCATTTTCCAGTCACTCAGAGTTCTCTGTGGCACGACACCCACTCTGCTGCCACCGAGTTCCGTGCTAATTGATTGTCGCAATATATGCACGACATGAAAATTTCCCTCTAAATGGGATTTTTCGCATTTCGTTTCGCATACTTCGTGTGTGGCAGCCTCAAAGGAAAATGTCAACGAAAAGGAAAACTAAACGAAGCTTAATCACTTTGGCAAAAATTTAGTTCAAGTGAAGTGAACTAGTTTGGAGGCATTTTACTTAGTGAGAGCGTTTAAGCAAAGAAATTGGTTATAGTTTTAAGAACTTTCAATTGTTTTTTGAAAAATAAATAGTTGGGAAATGTCTTGGAACTATTTCTTATAAATTAACTAAATTTAAAGAGAGTTATGAAGTATATTTTTATATTTTCAAGGCTTAAGAAAATAAGAAGTTAAACATTAACAAATCGTGCTTAATTTTTTTACAATGAAATGATTGTAAATTGATTTTTTTAGTTTATTTTTTCAAACTTACATTAAAATTAAAAAGTTTTCATAAATTTATTGTCCTTGAAGTGTTCTAAAGTTTTGATAATCAACATTAATTTCTCCTTTTAAAAAATAAAATAATATTTTTCTTTAGAAGGAGAAAGTAATGTTGATTACTTCGAATTTTAACCAATTAATTATAATGAGGAATTGTACTTATTTTCTATTTCAAATGTAAATTGCAACTCAATTATTCAAATAATAATTGTGAATTCAAATCAAGCTATGATAAGCTTTATTTTCATTTTAATTTTCATTAAAAAGAAAAAACTTTATTATTACGAAAATATTTAGCCATCAATCATTATTTTAACGTTTTTTATAGGTACCAAAACCATGTATAAATTTTTTCCCCCTTCTGATTAATTATCTAAGCTAACATTTAAAAAGCCAATCGTTTATCAATATTTTTTCGTATTTTAATTAATATGTCGCTTGCAATCTAAATACAATTATTTTCTGTATTAACAACTCAATTTTTTCTATTTCTTTTAGCTTTTTGTTTGCATTTATCAATCATTGCGTGCTATATGGGGTATTAAATGTGGAAAATTCACTTAGTGAACGTGTTAATTGGTTGGTTTCACTTTTTATACTCTTTCTGTGCATTAACCAAAGGCCTTGCCTTGAACTTATTTGCGCTGGGGAAATGCAATTAATTTTAATTGAATATTGAAAATTAGTGAACGGATGGTTAATGAACGAATATTAATTTAAATATAAATCAAGCGGGCTCTTTACGTGCACGGCTGTGCACGGCCAGGCGCTAATCCATAATTAATTGAACCCAAACAAACGAGCAAATTAAGCCAGGCACAAAGCAAGAGCTTCGTTTCGCTCATTTCTCTACTGCCATAAGCAACTCCTACAACGATATACTATATATATCTATATATCTATATCTATATATATAGAGATGTACATAAAACTACTCCGGGACTGAGCCGCACTAAGTAACCCAATTGCAGCCATAAATTAGAGTCCAGACAAAGCCGAAACAGGCAATTAATGAATTTCTAGTTATCCCCGCTGCCCCGTCTCATGCTGCCACGCCCACAAATGGGAAAACTTTGGGCAACCATTTAAAGTTGCTCAATTTGCTCCATGGCCAAAGTATCCTAGGCATCCTTCAGGTAGCAGCACAAGGAGCACACAAAGACCCGGAGGCTGGAATCCTTTTAAGCCTGAACACGCTTTTGTTGCTGGCGAAAAATCCGGCTAATTATAGGAACATATAAAAGAGCATTTATGTTATTATTTTGGGGATTTACTACTATTGGGAGTGTGCCGCTTCCCTTCACTGAATATTAAGTGAAAAGTTTTTTATTCCTGGCACTTAAACTTCTGGCCAAATTCGTATTTATTCCCTGTAGATACATACTTCAAAATGTCACAGCATCAAAAAAACTTGCCACGTGCACAAAGTTTACTACTTTGTTGGCCAATTCATGAAGGATGCCAATAGTTTGTACTATTTTTAGCCTAAAAACTAAAGTCAAAACAACCTGATATAAATCTCCATTGTGTTGGTCCTTAAGTGGCATTTACACATTGCAATTATGCCCCCCCTGTTTCTGGGAATCTCATAAATATTTCCTCACACGAATATAAAAAGTATTACAGAAAATTCATGAAGGCAAGCAACTCCTTTTAGGAAACACGAAATAATTTTTCATCTGAGATTCTGACAGGTGCATGCAACTACAGCAGTCCACTAAAGGCTTTCATTAAATTTATATTTTTTATTTTTTACAATTTTCCATTTTTGTAGGTCACACTTTTATTTGGGGTTAAAAAATATAATTGATTGCTTTTCTTGTTGGAAAATATTTTATTATCAAAACGAAGTGTGTATATTTTTAACTAGAATTTAGTTCAATTTAAAATATACAAAAGACTTCTATTGGTATGCAAAAAAGTTGAATTTTTTCATATATTCTCACAAAGAATATTAATTGCTAAACCATAATCAATTTATGGCCATTTACTGACGAGTTCTCTGTGTAGAAAAAGGTCCTTTAATGTAGGAAATTGCTTTTATCCAGGAAGAACCTTAAGCTAATGTGTTTGCGGAGAGGGAGGGCTTCAGCTTCAGCTTTATATTTAATGGCTGTTTACCCTCTTCCTCCTCTAGGTGTCCTGGATACGAAAGCGCGACCTGCACATCCTTACGGTGGGCATTCTCACCTACACAAACGACCAGCGCTTCCAGTCGCTGCATTCCGAGGGTTCCGACGAGTGGACGCTGCGCATCTCGTCCCCCCAGCCGAGGGACTCGGGCACCTACGAGTGCCAGGTGTCCACCGAGCCCAAGATCAGCCAGGGCTTCCGCCTCAACGTGGTGGGTGAGTATCGAGTCCAAGTGGGAGCTGGAGCCCCCCATTAGTTGGCCATTTGTTGGAGGGGAGTGCTAATTAATTGCCTGCCTCGTGTGGCTTTTTATCACCTTTCGCTTGGCAGTGTCGCGAGCCAAGATCCTGGGCAACGCGGAGCTCTTCATCAAGAGCGGCAGCGACATCAATCTCACCTGCCTGGCGATGCAGTCGCCGGTGCCGCCGTCGTTCATCTACTGGTACAAGGGCAAGCGGGTCATGAATTATAGCCAGCGTGGCGGCATCAACGTCATCACGGAGCGTTCCACGCGCACCAGCAAGCTCCTCATCGCCAAGGCCACGCCAGCGGACTCGGGCAACTACACCTGCTCCCCGAGCAGCTCAGGTAAGTCAACATCAGCACCCCAGCAAGGCAGCTGCCAACAAGCGCCATATGCCACATGCCAAATGCCAATTTCCCTGCATCGACACACTCGGAAAATTCCAATGCCACAAATATTATTATTTCATGGCTCAAATTGCTGTCTAAATAACAAACAGGAGACTAAAAATATGGCCTTGTTTAAACTTTAATTTATCTAAAAACAGAATAAACTCACATTGCCAGTTTACATCAACTTTTTCCATTGTCTAAAAATTCACGGAAATCTCTGTGAAGTCTTATGAACTTTTGAGCCTGCAATGGCAGAAAATGAGGAGTATGACTGATTGTTCATCATCTAAAGTTTAACTGGTGGGCGTAGAAAGTTATTGATATCTTTTATAAATAACCTGATATGTGTGTGCCTTTTGTGTATGTCAGCAGGAAATGTAAAGAGCCTTCAGTTCCTACGCATTATTTTAATTGCGGATACCGGGGGGTATGAGCAATTATTTCCTTGAAAATAAACACATTTTTGGTCAATATTTAAATTAAAGAATCTTTAAGGAAGTTTCAGTTTACAATAGAAAATTATTCAAGCAGTTTAAGTCTTGAATTTACTTACAGATTGATTTCAATAGAATTGAGGGGTAAAATAATACAAAAGAAGACAAGTTATTAGAAATTTCTTAAGGTAAATAATTAAATAATTTTTATTAATTTCAAAGCTATGAGATATGATTTATGTCTGAGAAAAGAAAGTTTCTAAAACTTGAATATTAATAAATGTCTGCTTATTAGCTAAGAAAACATAACACAACATAAAATATTTTGTTTATAAACAAAACTTAGTTGTTGTTTAGTTTCCAAAGTGGAGCTTTATTTGCTTAGAAATCAGAGAAACAAAGCGGCTTAAACTCTCAAAGGTCGTTCTTCAAACTTGTGTGACTTTCGTCTCTCATAAATTAAAAAAGTTGGTGGCAAGAATTTTCCGAGTGTGTGCCTTCCCCCCCGCCACACACACTGGCAATTAATGCAACTATATTCGTGACCTGCGGCATTTCCATACTCGAACCACGTTCTACCTCCTGCCACCTGCCACCCAATGCCTTCTCTGCAATCATGCCACGCCACACTCATTTCCCATTTCCCTATTTTCTTTGCCTTTTCCCGCTCTCATTGCAGACTCCGCCTCGGTGGTGGTGCACGTCATCAACGGGGAGCATCCGGCCGCCATGCAGCACGGCAACAGCAGCGCCAGCTGCCTGCGCCTCCTGCCGCCAGCCACGTCCGTGCCTTTAGCCTTTGCTGCCAGGATGGCGATGACGGTGGCAGCAGTCGCCTGGAACTGCAACTCCAACTATTATGGCAACGGTAACTGGAACTGGAAGTGGAACTTGAACTGGCACAGGCACTGGCACTGGAACTGGAACTGGATGCTGGGTGGCCTCTGGGGCTGGAGCTGATGCAACAGTGCTCAATGCTGAAGAATGAACGCCGAACGCTGAACGCTGAAAGCCGCTGTCCCGGCCTAGTTGGGACTGGGCCCCGCTCCTCCCCAGATGCATTTAATGAGCGCGGAGGAGCGTCTTACGAACTAGTGTACATATACAGTGTGTCCTTTAAACGAGTATTATCTATAAGACATCCCGGAGAGAGGAGAAGCAGGCAGGCAGTATTACGAACGAACTTTTAATCAAGACAAGGCACAGTCAACGGGAAGAAGAGTCCGGGCCCCCAGCACCACTACATACCATATATACATCCCTTACTAATCAAAAAGTGGAAAACCAGGAACCCATAAATAGCAGCTGCTTCGCCCCTATTCATTCATCCAACCATCCGAAAAACTGAGCTGTATGTTGTCATTGTTTTAATTTGGAATTCATTTCGTTTGCCACTGGGACGGACATACATAATAATCATTATACACGGGCCAAAAGTCAGCAATTATAGTCAACCTTTCGGTGGAAAACACAGTTTTACACACTTTACAGTTTACAGTTCACAGTTTATTTTGTGTTAACAGAAGCAGAAATGTCCGATTGTATATACAAGAAATACACATACACAAATACAAAAGTAAACATTTTAGGCCTTCGATTGTTATTTATTTATACCGAAATCATACACCCAAAAACATACACACACACACACCCCTGCACGATATAAAAGGGGGAGATAACCCTCGGCTATATATAGATGGTTATTCAGTGTATATGGATAAGTTTTTATCTGGTTGTCAGCCGCGAAATTGTTCTACGTAGTCCATCATCTAGTTACTGTGTAAAATATTCATACTTGATAATTGTACATTTAGAGGTCGGTTTTAAGCGGTCTTGATAAGACTTTTAAGCGGTAAGAACGAACGGAAGGAGGCACTCTCCGGTTCAACCAACAGAAAAAATAGTCAAAGAAATTATGAAAATTATTAAACTAAACGGAAAAAAGTAAATGAAGCTAACCTAAGCAGAGTCAAAATATGTTTTTCTGTTTAAGCAAAAAAAAAGCTAAAATAAACGAACAATGTTTCTCCATAATAAATGAAAATATGGTTATGGTTAAAAGAAAAAAAAAAAATCAGCACTGTGTAAATGGTCTCTCATTAAGGGGGTGGAGCTTAACGGGAGCCACAAAAACGGAGGAGAAAGGCAAAAGTTTTTATCCTATTATGGCAACATTTAATTAACGTCCGATTTGGCGGAACGAACGAACGAGCGAACGAACAAACGCGTCGCCGAATCGCTTCGATCATCTTCATTATGCATACGCCACGTTGGCCCGCAAATCCGACAGCTTCTGGCCACATTCGGTGGCAGCCACAATCCATGGCCAATACCACTATGCTCTACCACTGCTCTACGGTCTACGGTCGTCGTTGTGCCCCGAAAATGAAAGACTAATTAAGCGGCTTATTTGCGCGTATTAATAGACCGACTTGTGGTCAGCTCAGCATGTGTTCATCGACGGCAGTATATGGTGTCGGAGTTTGTTCAACAAAAACTGGAGCTGGTAAACCCAACTAGCAACTAGCAGGACGGTGTGGCTAAACCAACATGTATTTATATTCCGATTTAAAAATAGGGAAAAAAAAATAGGGAGAACCCCACGCAAATAACCAAACAGCTATACACACAATCGCAACGCACGAGGGAGCTGCCGCTGCTACTGCTGCAGATACAGATACAACCGAAAATGGACTTATAAAACTGTACGGTGGCAGCTTACGTGACAGGGGTCAGGAGACAGGGGCGCAAAAAGGGTGCAAAAGTCAAGGAAAATAAATGGTTTTTCAGCTTTTATTTACTTGAGAGACCGGCGGAGGAGGACCCTTGTCGGCATGGGAATGGGAATGGCAAAGGGAATGCAGCCAAGGATGATGCGACGCCGGCAGTGGAATCAATGTAAAGGTCACAATTTATTCAATTGCCTTTTGCCAAGATATTTTTATGGCGTGTTCATGTGCCTGGACTCTCGCTCTCTCTCTGTTGCTGGCCAAGAAGACCTAATCCCAAATCACAACGGAATTACAAACTGGTAATGGTTATGTAGCGGAAGAGGAGCAACAGCAGCAGCAGAGGGAAACCGGGACACAGGAGCCAGGACTTTGAGACCCCCAAACCCCTGGCACATAATGGCCAATTGATAGCCAAAAGGCATTAACACGCCAAAGAAATTCCCCAGGCTAAAACAGAGATGTTGCCAAAAAAGCGAGCAAATTTCCAGCTAACACACACACACACACACACACACATCCATTCACATTTTGCCCCGAAAAGAGAGCCAGACCGAGAGGGAAAATATTAAGTTCAAATGTAGCAGAAATCCAAAATACGTGCCATGACATAGAAAACAGCATGGCCAAAAAACCGGGGGGCAGGCGGCTAAAGAGGGGATTCGGTGCGGTGCGGTGCGGTATGATGGGGACTATGGGACAACGTAAGCAATCCCCGGGCCACACCTCCTTTCAAAGCCACCCCTCTAAATGAAACTAACTCCCCTGTTTAGGTGCGGCATGCGTGCGTGAAGCGAAAATCACGTCCAATTCGATGCGTTGCCCCGAGAATTTATTGGGGAAAGGTCAGAATATTCATACATCGATATTTTCAGAGGCTCCACCTGATGCGAATATAGGTTTGGGGTACATGGAGAGAAAAAAAAAACCCTGTAAATCGAATCATCAACTTATTAATATTGGGCGCAAGCACGAGTAAAGATTCGAGAAGAAAATCAATACGTGGCATGTTCCTGGAAGCTGTCGGTTCTGTTTTAAAGATAAGAATTTGCAGAAGAGCTTGCAGGAGACAAGGAACAAGTTTATATAACTTTTGGGATATTTCTGAGTATTTTAGGAATATTTAATTAGAGGTTTAAATCAGGTCTCTTAAGTTTTCAATGATGCCTGTTTATGACAGCTTAAACCAAGTGGCTTAATAATATTTGTGGACTTATATTTCTCAATTTTCTGGGAACTATTTTAAGGGGAATTAATTTAGTAAATAGAATAGATTTTGGAATTTAAAGAGGTTTGTATTTTAACAGTTTAATAGGATAATAGTGAGAGAGCAAAGAATGACAGGTAGATAAGCAAGCCATCGTAATTTAGAATTTAATACCAAGCAGAGGAACGGAGACTATAAGAAGAAATGTTGTTATGATCAGAATTACTGGTAAGGATAACAAGGATAACGATGTTGTGAGCTGAATGATTAAGAAACCCAACTGGCAAAGACGGCAAGTAAATACAACCAGGAAAAACATATCAAGTTTTCCTAGAAGAAAAGTAGAACTCCGAGCCTTTAAACGCTAGCTAGCAAAAAAAAAACCAAATAAAGTTTGAAGAATCCTTCTTTGAAATTTCATATCATAATTTATAAAATTATTATACCAAATAAAAACACACTTTATGATTCGAGAAATAAAATCTCCCCCCTCTGAAATTAAATGCAATCATTCTTGTTTCAGGAAGACAATAAATCAAATAATAAAAATAAAAATGCATATAAAAATATTATTTAAATTCGGTTTCACATTTCTCTCTCACTGCATATTGAATGTGTGTTTGTGTTATTGAAAAATTCAATATGAAATGCTGGCAGCCATGTGGGAAGACTTAGACAAATGGCCAACCGTCTCGTAAGCGGATGAAAATGACTTACAATACGCACCGAACGGACCTGAGCAACTTATAGCAGGTACCTGGCCATGACTGCAGGACTCCTAAAAGCGTTAAATATTTTACGATATGTGCAACTTGGCTTCCTCTGAACACACTTATGTAGCACCCGCCACCCCCTCTTTGCGAGTGGCGTAGTTAATGGCTCAGAAACGAACGAACGAATGAAGTGCAACAACAACAAGAAGAAGAGGAAAGGGGTTTTGGGGGCGGGAAGGGAAAGCAACAACATAAACAGGAAACTAGGAGAAAAACAGCAAATAAATTTATGAAATTTTCATCAACATTTTTGACAACAACAGGCAAAATTCAAGACACAGCGGGCGGTCGGTCGGTGGGTGAAGAAAAAACATTTGTAAAATGGAATAAAACAGGGAAATTGTTTAAATGCATGGAAAGTGCTCCTCAAGTGCGATAGGAAGCCAGGAAAGTGGAGCACAGAATTTTTGAGGCACTTTGGAAAATATTTGTTGATTTGAAAGGTTAGTTTTTTATGGGAATCTGTTATTAAATAATTGGGAATATTTTTATTTGAATGATTAATTCTTTTTGGAAAAACTATGATGTATTTTTAGAGGACTTTCAGATAGTCCAAGTTAAGTATGATTGGTATTTTATTAATTTATGGCTAAATCAGGAAGCTCTATGTATTTTTTGTAATATTTAAAATAGGGCTTATAAAGCTTCATAAGAAAATAAAATGTAATAAAAAGTAGGCTTTGAATATTGATTGATAAATATATAATTATAATAAAGCCTGCATAAAAGCTATATATTCCTGTGAACTATCTCTTAAATCTACAATATTTCTCAGTAAACTTGCAAGTCCTAGAAATATTTTGAAATAACAATTTCTGTTGAAAAATAAAAATCTTAAGAACCCATAAAATGTGCTCTGAGATCTTCTAACCATGTGTACATTCCTGGGAATACCTTGATTGATTCATTTGAAATTAGATTCTATTCGAAACGTAAGAGCCATTGAATGCCATCGGTGAAAAGTGTAATTTTTTCCTGTGCCAAGGAAGTTGGGGAAAAATCAAGGAACGAATGGGAGTAGCAGCAGGAGAGAAGCGCACGCAATGGCAAAGTGAAAACAACAACGACAGCGGCTAATGAAATCTCTCAAGTGCATGGAAATTGCTAATCGGATGTGAGTGTGTGTGTGTGTATGGGTGTGGGAGTGTGCGTGCGAGAAGTGTCGGAAATGGTGTTTTAGGGGGAGGTGCTGGGAAAGACTGGGAAACACTAAGCCAAAGTGAAATTACTGTGGCCAATTGCATGGAAACTACGCACAGGATGCACCCGAAAGTTGGCACAGTAGTTAGCAAGGGATTAAGCTCATCCAACACAATCAGATAATCTCAATTTCTTGGCTTCTCCCTTCCTTACTGCAAGAAATTACAAATGAATTAAGCACTTAAACTTTTATGATAATTTCTCAATTTCATCCTCAGTCGAAGGGACTTCCTGCGCTTTGGGCTTCGTTGCTGTCTTCGACTTTGGATGATTTATGATCCACTTCCACATTTGCATAGATACATTTATCGATATTCGCAGGTAAGTAAACAAAGCAAAGATGAGGGTGGCCCCCAAGGGCCCCCATCTTTCAGGCCAGCCAAATATTTGCTTAGCTTGAAGAGGGGGAGTCGGCTTCGGGCAGGGGATTGCCAAGTTAACATTAACGTTAACCGTATCGGTGCCCTGGCATCGGGCATAATCCTATTGGCTTTCCATATTGTTTTTGACAGCAGATCAATCGAGTGGAAAATGTTACGGCTGGCGGTTGCGGGGCCAATCCGTTTATCGGATATCGCGATTATATTTAGCCGATAATTGGCCCACAAACGGCACGATAGAGCCTTGTCGTCCCCCGTGCTCGTCCTCGTCCCCCCCGAGAGATCCTGGATAACTTTATAATGTGCTCGAGCACAAGGTGAGATTGCATTAGGAGCTGTCAATGAATGGACCAAACTCGAGACAAAGGCAACCACAAAATTGCTGAGAGAGTTTTCCAAAGCAAAACAAAGGCACCAGCAGCCGCAGGAGGGCGAGGTGGAAGGGGTGCAAGGAGTAAGGCGGTTTCTAGGGGTCTTCAACCAGCAGCATAGCCAAGCAGCCACTTGTGGAGAGGGGAGACGAGGTAAAGCGACAGGAGGGGAATGCAGGTGGAATGGCAAGCAATGTCAGTTTGTCCCTACAATTGGCCCAAAGCGTTTGCTATTGTGTAGATCCTCTTGCCTTCCCCTTATCCCTTAGAACCCCTGTGTAGCTGCTCCTTTCTCTGCTTTGCTCTGGCCATGTTAACCTGTCCCGGTGTTCCCATTACCCCAGGAGGAGTCCTACATGGGGAGAAACAAGGGAATTTGGTAGTTTTTAATGTGTAGTTTAAATATCTTGGCTCGTCTTTGGAGGGAAAACTATGGATATAGGATTTTTATTTTAATTTACTGAAAATAAAGTTGAGTTGGACATTGAGAGTTTTGGCTGCAATGGGTTATCTGAGAGTCGAGACTATGTTTTGGTTGATAACCTTTAAAAATCATTATAAAAATCACTAACAAAAATATTTATGAATTTTTCCGACGATTTTGTTATCAAAAACTCCTCTAAAACCTTTAAAAAACTTTTAAGTTCTCATTTATTTTCTCCATATTACTCATCCGCACTGTGGTCCACATTTTCTATCAGTGTTTAAGCTAGAGAAAGCGAGAGCGAGAGACTTTTCGGCTTGAAACGATAAACAGGCTGACAATGCCAGCTGGAGAAGCTCCTTGTGCTCCTGCTTATGGCTGCCACCATTGTGTGTGTGTGTGTGTGTGTGTGTGTGTGGAATCCCGTAGAAAATACTCGATGCTTTCTATATACCGAAAAATCGTCGTTTATTCTCTGGCCACCTTGCCCCCTTCCCCCCATTACCACAAGGCTAAAATTCATTCCCCAAGCCCCCCCATACTTCACCCCTTTTTCGCCAGCGGCGGTGCTCACTCTCCACGGTGGCACGTTTTTATGACTTAATGCTAACAAACGCATCCACGTGCCAAAATAATCGTCCGACTCTTTCTGTTGACTCGGCTCATTGTGCTCGGGCTTTAGACCAATTTTGTTGCCAATACGTTTTAGCCATGTTTGTACAAAACGCAAACGGATTTGCCAATGTTTATGCCATGGATTATTGCGGCATGCGTAAGCCTGTCTACGTGTATTGGCCACCCATTTTGCCGCCCACAGGGCCAGCTATCCGATTTTCCGGTGTGTCTGTGTGTGTGTGTGTGTGTGTGCGGGAAATCCGTGTGGCCAGAAAAGTGGCCAAGAACATAAAGCCCCAACCGGGACTATGGCCAGGTGCCTGGACCGATAATAATAATAATAATAGGCCAAAACACGGCAGCGGCAGCGGCTAAAAAGCCATCAAGAAATTTATGTGCGTGAAGGGTTTGGGGTCGGGTGTCGGTGTCAAAGTTGGATCTTTAAAGTCTAACCCATTTCGTCAGCTGCCAGATTTGATGCTGATGTGAAGGGTCCTCCGTCGGCAGCAGCATCTCCTCTCTTTTCCTTCCCTTCCCTCGGCGCTGTGCTGCCAATTAGCGAGCAATGGCAAATTGTCTTCCAGAGACATCGAGCGCTGTGCTCGCACTCGTCCTCGTCCTCGTCCTCGTCCTCGAGCTCCAACTGGAGCAGCCAGTCGTAGTCGTAGTTATAATACGACATTACAATAAAAAGTGCGCTTGTTGTAAGCTGACATGCAACATTGCAGCAATTTTCAGGAACTGTAGCACTGCCGCTGCTGCAGACGATGACGACTGCGATGACGAATGGGAGCGGAAAAGCTGAGAACCCGAGACGCAGCGGGAGATCGCAGGGAATATATGTAGTAGCGGGTTCCGGGGGGGTTTTTTTTTTTTTGGGGGGTAGAGAACTCAATAAGAGATTGAGTGGAATGCTGGAAATAACGAAGGTTGCCGCTTAAAGCTTTGACAGCTGCTACTCTCCTCTCCTCTCCTATCCTCTCCTCTAGCTCCGAAGCAATTGAATTTTTGCAGCTGCCAGGCGACTTAACCCTCTAATGCCGACGCAAACAGGATTAGATGCAATGCCAGTTGATTGCCCATTCGAATACAATCAAGATTGGGTTAATTATTCAAGAGCTGCTAGCTGCAAGTTGCAAGTTGCGAATGCATTGAGAGTGGTGAGGGGAGAGAGGGACACGCACTCGAGCATGCATTCCGGCAGCCGAATTCCGGTTGAATATGCAAGTGCACGTGGCGCAATCAAGGCAAGACAATACCAACTTGGAGTCGTAGAATCCCCCCACCACCACCGCTGCCTCAGTCGATTAATTCAACTAGTTTTTACGCACTCCCCCTGACAGCCTCCGTTCTTAGTTTCTTTGCATGTTTTTTGCTCTCAGAATTCCCAGAAAATTCCTGAAAAGTGGTGCTTGAATATTTGTTAGATTTTCTATCCTTTTTCGTCCTGTTTTTTTTTTTTCTAAATACAATACCTGAAATGCCTTTACGTTTCTCTGAAATTTAAATTGTTTCCAAGTAATAATTGGAATTGAAAAATAATTGTTAGCATACTTTGCAGGGCTTTTTAAATAATTAAATGCAAACTAAGCGGTTCTTAGTTGTTACAAAAAAGGTAACACAAAAATCCTTACTTATAAATAATTAAAAAATATTAAAAAATAGGTTTTCCCAGAAGTAAGGCAACTTTTATGAAAACCCTGCTGAGTGCAAAAGGCATTTCCATTTAATTAACTAAACCCTCGAGCCAATATCCTTTTGTGAAACACACAAAAAGAAAACCCAGCATTCCCAGTTACCCATTTGTAAGCCAGATAGAGAAAACACATTTAAATACTGGAAATAAATAAAGCGAAAAAATAGTAAAACACAAAGCCAGAAATATACATAGATGGATTCTGATGAATCTGTACAATTTTGCATGTTCACTGCGACTATATAAATGTAGATGTGCAACCAATCAAATTTGCTTGCATCACGGAAAAATCAGGTGAAATCGTTGCATATACATATGAAGCTACCTATATATTTGTAAATTGGCGGTGGTGTGCACAACTAATATTTACCGTATCCGATTCACTTAAATATTTACAGGCTTATTTGCATTGCTTAAATTGTTCATTTATTTTGTGCCTTATTATAATTATATTAATGTTGTTTAACTCTGTTTGAAATCAAATAAAAATGGGAATTTCCTCTTCCATTTTCATGCTGATTGAGCTTTGACCGCATTAAAGGAAAGTTCTAGTAGTTCAAAGGGAAGTTGTAACCCAGTTTTAATGCCTGTTTTTTATGGCTTACTTAATTTGTAGCCCCATACTTCCATTTTAATATATAAAGATTTTATTTGTAAAATAAAATAATCAAAGAATTTAAGTTTCTTAAGACATTGGCTTGCTCTCCAAGTTTCTAATCTTAAAAATCAAATAAAAATACTAAACTTTTAGAGGCTGCCTCGCCAAGCATCACTCTCGATGTTGTCCGGCATAAATGAGGATAATATTTTCTTCTCTTTTTTTTTTGTTGGCCATCAACTCTGTTTTGATGGTCTTTTCACGACGCCATCCAAGAGCGACTGGAGTCATAACCGGCAACAATTTCCAGGTTCCATTTCAATAAACGGGGAAATCAAAAAGCACTATATCCCGGCCGAAATTTAGCTATGTATGTGTACGTGTGTAAGGATGGTATGTAGTTCCCCTTGGTGACTTTCGGTTCGTTCGGCTTCAGTTCATTTTGCTGCCACATAGTTCATTTCCTGATGAGCGTGTAAAAAGCCGAATATTACCTGCGGGCAGGCGTTTTGCTATGCCAAAGGTTGTGTGTGTGTGAGTGTGTGCGTGTGTAACCGGGGCATTATCACAGTTATTCCATTAGAGAACGAACGTAGCCTGGCTTTGGCTTGGGCCAAGTCTGGCGGCGGGCTGTGGGCTGTGGGAGGTGTCGTCGTTAATGGGTTAACTGGCAGCCCGAATCGCTTCATTTCATTCGACACATAAGGCAGTTCCTGCTCCCAGTGCATCCCATCCAGAGCTGGAGGTGGGTGAATCGTTACCCCGGAGGCAGGATCTGGGCTGGGCATGTGGTGTGGTGTCTCGAGAAGAGCTGTGGCTAGTGTGGGTGGGTTGGGTGTGTGGGGGAGTGGCTGCCTTTTGGTAAATGGCCTGCCGTATGCTCATTTGTATTGGCTACAAATACAATTTGATAGTCCTGCTGCTACCAGGTCCTGGCCCAGCTCCTGCTCCGGCTCCTGCTTTTTCCTACTCAACTGTGGCTGCAGGCAAAGCATACACAGAGGCACACAGAAAAAATTCCCAGCCTCAGTTACCTGCAGTTCGTGCAGCCTGAAAGCCAGCCAACAATGAAATTGCTCGGTTCAAGGAGGTGGAAGCAATTGAAGCTTCAATTTAGAAGGACTTAAGACGGTGTACTTGAAGATTCTATTAATTTGTGAACGATTAAATTGGTTTGCCTAAAGCTTAGTGCTTAAATAGGTTTAATTTATAAGCAGATATTGAACAGATTTTCAATTTACACAAGAAAATTAAGATGTGACCTTTGGATTTTGTGATAAAAGAAAATCAACAAGGTTTATATAAATCTCTTAACTGCCCATAAATAACCCTACAAAATCTATAAAATATACCGATAACAGAAAAAGATTGAAAAAGTCGTGAACAAGCCAAACACTAATTCGTACAATTTGGTTGAAAAAGTAAAATCGATTGCTGGAGTAAAAGAATTGAAATCAGATTATTCTGGGTATTTTATCTTTCGCTTTAACTTTTCCTTTTCCTTTGCTGCCTTGCTGAACGTAGATTTGTTTTCTTTTTAAATTACATCTTTGGCATTGATTTGGGCTTTTTGAAAAGTATTTTATTTCACAAGTGGATGGCTATAAATTTCTATCGAATTCAATTGTCTGCCGCCTGTTTTTCTTCCTGTGCGCAGCACAAACACATTCGCAGGCTGGGTACGTGTGCAGAAAACAGTTAACCAAGGCGGGGCTGGGGGAATGGCAGGGCGGTCCACACAAATTGCGCACCACCGACGAATCTGCACCGTTCCACCGATGGTACACCTAGGCGTATGCGTTATAATAATACGTATACGTATGCACATAACGATGGCCAGAAACAGAAGCAGAAACAGAAGCAAAGGCAGAACCAGAGAGGCAGAGGCAGAAGGAGAAACAGAAACAGAAGGAGGAGCAAAGCAGATGGCAAGGAAGGAGCAGGCGCTGAAGGAAGGACACAAGAGGAAGTAGAAGGGTTGCGGGGCAAGATAAAAAGTTGAAAATAAATTTTTATTGTTATGGGGCACACACACACACAGATACACACCGGAGCTCTTCTTGTACGTCCTTGTATCTGTTTGCGTGTTTGCGACACTCATTTTCTGCAGATGTCTTTTATGTGTGTGCGTGCCGCTGCCCCGGCAGATCCTTCCTTGCCCGTATCCATTTTCCACCTCCCTTCCGCTGTGGCTTGGAAAATCCAATGAGAACATGTGTACTTAACATAAATCGCTCACTCATTGAAAACAGTTGCATAAATACCGAACCCAGTCGGGGGGAGGGGGAGGGGGAGGCCATAAGCGGGTGTGAAAAGCGGTGGAAAAGCTCGGTCGGCTCGGGGGGAAACCCCATGAAGAAGAAACCAGAAACAGAAACTGAAACCGAATCAGCAACCGAATCAGCTGAAGTTGCAACTGCAATGCAAAACATTTATCGATTTGCAGCCACCACACACAGCGAAACTATCTATGCACACCGCCCTTTACCACCCCCTCCCTCCCTCTTCCGTTGGATTTCCCATTTTCCCCCCGGTTGCCACCTCCCCGGGACAGGAACTCGCACTCGTTCAGCCGCCGCTGCCGCCCCACGTGTGCAGAAAGTTTTGCCAACAGTTTTAATTTCCCATAATTACACAATTACAAAGCGCAAAGTTTTCAGCACACGCCACGCCCCTCCGCCTCCCCCCCCTCCAGAGCACGAAGGGCCCCCACCCCACACCCCACACAATGCCAACTGCGCGTCATGGAAATGAGCAGTCAAAAAAGGCATAAAAAAAAGGTATAACACAAAAAAAAAGAACAAAGAAAAAATGAAGGAAAGCGGAAAACTAAAAAACAGCGGAAAACGGAAGGCGGATTTATTTCCCATGCAAAATCGAAGCTTTAATGCCCTGAAAGCAGTCGAGGATTAATCGCTTGTCCGGCAATTAGTGAATCTACATAGAAGATTGTGTCGTCCTGGCGGTACCTGGAAAATAAATCAGGCGCAACAAGGCGACGTTGATGACCCCCATTGATATGTATAAATGTATGTATGTCGTATAATAAAGTGGTTTTATAGTGGTTTTTAATCAAGTCATGAAATCTTAGATGACGCTGATGGTGCAGATATATGGATCTTTAATATAGTTGGGTAATATTTCGCATAGGAAGGTGGATAATTAAAAAGAGATGTTTAAATAAATATGGTCTTTTCTTGTTCATTTATTAAAATAAAAAGGTCTTTATAAATTCCTTTATTTTGTAAATTAATATTTAAGAAGCTTACAATAATTAACACTGTCTTATTACATTATAAAATATATTATTACAATATAATATTTCGTTATAAACTTCTAATCTATGCAACTTAGAGTTTTGATATGAATGTACCATTTAAATAATCAAATTAAACGAATCGATGGAAAGCCATAACATTTTATTAAGAATTAGGCAGTAACTTCAATGTTTTTTATGAACCCTTTCCTAGCATCGAAGTTTTAATTAAATGAAACCCCCTCTAATCCCTCGATCCGATCGCTATTCCTTGATCCTTTGGGCAGGGTATTATTCGTGCAGCCCAACAACAGGCGAAATGAGCAGGCAAAACTTTTGTGCATTGCTCATTCTCTCCCTTACTGGCACACTCACACATCGGCAGCAATTCAGCACACATGGATAGTCAGGGGTGGCCGGGGGGGCGGTGAAACGGAAGACGGAGGAGCGGAAAAGTGGACGGACACGTAGGCAAAAGTATTTATTGAAAACTGTTACCGTTAGCAGCCAACCTGGCCGCTTCCCGCTTCCCGTCGCCTCATCCGCGATGCCTTTCACACTTTGTGTTCGAATGGGTTTGAGTGTGTGTGTCGTTTTGGTCGCTTGCTTATCGCTGACGTTGCCCCACACACACACACACGCACACTGCAGCACGCTGAAGTGGTCATGTGTGTGAGTGCAGTGGGCGTGGCAGGAGCTGGGCGGAGTCCTAAGGGATGGAGATGGAGATACGCTGCCAAATGACAATGCGACAATGCTGCCCGCCAGCGAAGCGCACTTGGAAAAATGCTATAAAAAATCACCATTACGCGAGGAAAATCGAGAAAAGCAATGGGAAAAGCTTTGATTTTTTTTAACCTAAATATAGTGGTTTTTTTCTGTATCAGTTGGCAGGGCTTAGGCTATATATTATGGATTTTAAAAGGAAGTCTTAGCTGGTTAGTCTGCTTAATTAAACGTTTTAAAAATTCATTATTATTACTGGCAATTGGTTCTACTTATTCATTTTGTATTTCAGGGATATATGCAGGAATTTAATTGCTGCTTTAAGCCTTAAAATCTGTTGGTATTCATTTTTATTTACTAATAAAGCAAGTGAATTCCACAACAAAGAATTTAATGCTGACCATATGCTGAATATTATTTTATTTCTGCTTTATTTAATGCGGCAATGCTTTAGAATTAATTAGCAGTTGAAATTGGAATTTAAAATACTCTAATTAAATGAAAAATATGTTTGGAACAATCCTAAAATATTTATATAATTTAATTTACTAATAAATTAAACCCCTCTCACTATAAAATAATTTTTAACATATATTTCATGCATTAACTAGACAGGAAGCTTACCTTGTTAAGCCAAAACTCTCTGCCAGGATAAATAATATATAAAATCTATTTATTTTGTATTAAATATATTTCATATTATTTAAATTATATTTTTCCCTCTGTGCACCTGCGGCGCCGACTGTTGACAGTGGCTTTTGTTGGGGATTTTAAAATCAATTGTAAATGCAAGTTATACGCGCATATCCTTTAAATCAGGCAGCTGTCCTGTCGCTGTCGCTGTCTCTGCCATCCGAACTCCCCGCTGCAGGACCAGTAGTATGTAGTATATGTCCTTTTGTGCTGGGATGCATAATCCCTGGCACTATTTAATTTTCAATTGAAAGGCCAGCAATTTATGGCTCTTCTTGGAAAGTTCCCTCCCTCTCTCTCTGCCTCGCTGGCTCTCGCTTCGGGTAGACAATCAAAAATTGTGTGCCAGCGGCTTACAAGTTTCTCGTGTCATAATTTATGCCATGCCAATAAAATAGACGCCTCGGCAGTGGCCATCAATTTCTCAGCTCTCTAGCCCCAAAAATTTCAATTCGATGTGCGTAGATCCTCGCAGGCTTTTCATGCGGCATGAAGAATGGGCCTTGGGGTGGGAGGCACTAGCCGGAGGCAGAAGCAGAAGCACAGGCAGGAGCCTGGGCAGGAGCAGGAGCAGGAGCTGGAGCCCCGGTTCAGTAAGAGATGTGGCAGGCCAACCAGGGCCATGCCACGTTAATTATGCATGGGGTTAGCTGCCAGAGAGCTCGGGCCAAAGTAGGCCACATGGTTACGAAGGGGGGAGCCCTGACTCTGGCTCTGAATGCTGCCTCCGAATGGGGCGGGGTGGCTGCCTCAGTGACGGGGCATGGGTTATGTATGTGCGGCATGCAGCGAACTTTTAATCCGCTTTAACTAAAAACATTTAAATTTGCCCGGGCACAAGCCATCCGAAACCCACTTCACCCACCGAATGCCACAGCCACCCCGCGCCACTCAGCCACTCGCCAACCGAAAAAATGGAAAATAAATAGAAAAAATATATTAAGCTTATACCCTGCCGCAGGGAAAAGTAGCTGCAGCTGGACAAGGATTGAAAGTGTTGCGAAGAGCAACGAAGATTAATGCGGAGATGATCTGCAGGCGTTCAAAGGGAGGTATTTACGGAAGAGGGAAGAGTTTATGCAAATGCAAGTAGTGGAAAATAATATTTAAGGGTCTTTTCTTAACACTAAGATTATTGTTAAGCTTCACCGAAACCAGACTTAAAAGTAATATAAATTATTTAATGCTTACTTATTTTATAAAATAAATAAAGAGCATTTTAAAAATGGTTTTCTAAAAGGAAAGTTTCTGCTGAAAATGCTGCTTTATGGTAGCTAGTATTTTACAAAATTAATTAATCAAAATTCCGCTTTTAGCGGGAGGTGTAAAAACTCTTGTTTGCTATAAACAAATTGAGTATTTTTGCTGGGGTTTAAGGTTTATTATGCAATTTTTGTGTGAATGTTTATACCGAATGCACAAGAGCAAAACGTATTTAATAAGCTAGCCAACTGAGAACTGAACAATTTTATATCGAAAAAGAGCCACAATCGCTTTATGATTAATCACATCTCTTAAAAAAATCAAACTGCATTTGACTCCTGGCTTAAATGACATAAAAATCATGGAAATTCCTCATGGAGTTTCATTTGGTTGATTCTGCACTCTGTTTTTCGTTTCGATTTTCCAAATCAAATCGATTTTGCGACTACTGAGACCTGACGAATATTTGATTTGCCAACTTATTTACCTTTTCTTTTTTGATTTTTTTTTTGGCCAACTATTCGAGCGGCAAAGCGAACTCAATTAAAAACGGATTGAATGCCGAATATCTGAATATCTGTGAAATATTTAATATGGAAATGCTTTTAATCCCCAGCCGAAGGATGGATGGCGTGGCAAGACGAATGCTGTTGGGATAGGCATTCGAAATATTTTATTGATTTGTTAATATATATTTTGTGATTTCATTTGCCCTTTGTTCTGGCTCACACACACACAGCAGCAGCAGCAATGGCAGCAGCTGTATGGGAAATTCTTGTTCAATAAGGAATTTAGACGATTTGTTTGCCCTGTCTCCCTGTCAGTCGCTATCTGCGCTCTGTTTCTGTTTCCCAGTGAATGTGTAGTTCGGTTTTCCGCAAATTCATTTCATTTTCTTAGCTTTTTTCCTGTCGGGAGTGAGTGATTTTTTCCAAATCGTAACGAAGAGTGGGTGTGCGGTGGCTGTGGCTTTGTTTTTTTGCTCCCCTAATGAAGGACGCGCTTTGAAAGCCGCAGGCAGGGGGTGAGGATGGGTTTTCCATTGGGTTTCTCGGGGGGACGGGGGGGTTGTGCGGGGTGCTAATCACAACTTGCAGCTAAGCAGCTTACAGAACTTGTTTTCCACTGTAATTTTTGGCACTTCTCGTGGCCGAATGGCCGAAGTTGGTGGCCGAAACAGCTGCGAAGCATTTAAGGAAATTTCTTTTACCAAAGCTGAAGTGGCAGCTTCAGCTTCAGCTCTCTTCCTCTCTGTCTCTCTCTCTCGGGTGTCAAGTTGTTCTTGGACAACAGATTACAATAAACAATTTTTCATGGCAGCAACAACACATCGACATCGACAGCAGCAGCAACACTGACACGAACATGAACAGCAAAATCCTGGAAGAGAGCCGCAGGACAACCGCAGGACCGCAGGGCGAAGTGGAGCCCATAACTTAAATTTTGACAAATGTATGTGACACTTACAATTAGTATAAATTGACTGGCGTGTTGAGTGGCCCACACATATCCACACAATGACACCCTGGCACACGCACATACATATACATACATATAGAACCTCATACACCTCCGCCGCCAAGCCCATCCTGCAACCAGGACCAAACCAGAGCCGCCCCATTGCCATTGTCATACTATGAGGATTCGTGCTGGGGAACCGCACAATAGAGCGAGCGGAGAGCGACAACAATGTCACGGCATCTGCTATTGTCAGTCCACAATACGCCGATTTGCATTACTAGCTACGGAGGGAGATGAAGGAGTTCTAACAGATCAGGATTATAGGGGATTATGACTACAAATTGAGGAGAATGTATTAATTAAACTAAGAAAATAGTTCAACGATAAATTCATTTTCTTTCTAATTGTTTGCAGGGTTTCCTAAAATTTCCTTTAAATAATTAACTGAACTCTTAACAAAAGAGAAAGACTTTCAATTTTATTTAAAATGTTTCAGCAAGGTATTCCCACTTAAATATTATAAACTTTGCAATTTAAGGATATTTTTGTAGAAATCTTCATGGTTTTTAATAAATGAATAAACAAAACACATAACTATGCAATTAAGTATCTTAAATATTAAATTTCCATTTAAAAATATTCCTCTCCATCCAAAAAATTTCAAAAATGCACAATTATTATGATCAACACACCAACCTTCATTTATTTTTCAAAAAACAAAATCCCGGAGCCTAGTTAAAATTTACCTAAAATAGAATATTGAACGTAATCCTAGAGGCTGCCCCCTCATGAGAGCGCCAAAGTAATAATAAATTTATTTGCCAACTCTCTCGTTCGCCTAGTGAACTGAACTTCCATCAATTTATGCCAATTTCAGGGTGTGCGCACGACTAAACCGTTTAAAAATTGATGCAAATTAAATTCACTATTTTGTGAAATGGCGGTGGAAAGTTTCGTTTCGTTTCGGTAAAAACGGAAACAACAAACAATGTGGCAGAGCGGCAGAGCCGGACAAAACAAAAAACCACGTGGAAATTGGGAAAATTTAGTTTGCGGTCATCCGGCCACGCATCAAGTATTCATGGGGACCACCTTTGTAGCGATTCCATGATCGCCCCTCGGAGGCCTCATCTTGTTCTTCTTGTTTTTGTTGTGTGGGTGTAATGGTGTGCACGTGTGTAAGTGTGTAAGTGTGTGTGTGGGTGTATACGTATTTACTCCATATACAAATATATCATCCAAGTTTAAACTGCCGCAAAGGCTAAGGGCAATTGCTTTTGACAGTTATGCACAAATTTATGAGACAAAGTGCTGAGAATGGCGGCCCTTGGATGGGGGAGTTGGGGCTTCCCCCCATGCTAAGGGGAGGGGAGGGGGATGATGGTTAACTGGAGCGTGGTTATTTCGGTGGTTTCGGTGGGCACATATCGCAGCATAACATATGCCTGGGCGCTAACTTTAATTGAGTGAATCGCACACACACTTAACCTCCTTTCCAAGGAGTCCACACGAAATCTACGAGCACGCACACCCGCACGCAACGCACACACACACACACACACACAGGACATCTCGAGGTGAGGTATCAGAAATTACTTACAATTCAAAACAAACTTTTTGGCGCACAGCAACCTAAATTTGTAAGTCAACAATGGGCGAGAAGCAATCAGAGGGCAGAGTGGCCTAAGCGTTAGCCCGAAATCCGCAAATGTCGCAGAGAAAAACTTGCAGAGGAAAAAGGGAAGGGAGGAGGGAAACTCAGACTGCAAAAGTGAAGAAAAATTGTGGAAAACTTTTGCTGATTTCGCCCAGTGCGCTTCATTTATTTCAACGATTTGTTGCCAGGCCAGAAGCAGGAGTACACAGCGGGAAAATGAAAAATTAGGGATGTAAATAGTATGGAAAATTAAGAAATTATTTAATATCGAGTTCAATATCTTAAGGAAGAAAGCATACACTTTGATATAAAGCATTTTTACAGATCGAAATTATAGCAATTAATGTTCAAATATCAGATAAATAATCTTGAAATAACAAAAAATGCTTTCATAATTTCATATTTAATTATTTCTTATTTAATCTATTTAAATATCGAATTATTTTTTTTATAAATTTTAAGGCTTTTCCTTTAAAGTTTTTGCTCCTCTTTAGGTTCTTTAATATGTATTTATAAATAAATAAATTAAAATAATAAAAGTCCTGACATAGTTCTCTTGGCACGCTCCTCCTATGAATACTTTATTAGCTTTCTTTTTCCCCTATAATTTCACTAAAATATATACTCAAAAACTAAATAAATAATACTTTAGCCACTTTAAACTTTAAGTTTAAAGCTTCAAACCATAATTTTAACCTTTCAAAGTACATAATTCAATTTAAAAATATATTAGCTTGCTGCCAACGTCCTTTCCTCGAAGTGCAGAGCCCGAAGCAGAAGCAGAACAAGGATTGTGTCCAAAGAGCAGCTGTTTTACTTCTTGATGGGTCCGCAGAACTCCCCAGAATCCCCCGGATGCCCCCCAGATCTCCCCTCTGACTTTATCGCTTGAGTAAGTTGCCGCTGCCTTCCGTTTTATAATATTATAACGTGCGTTGTTTGTGCTTGAACAATTTTTCGGCGTTACCTTCGCCTCGGCTCTTATTGGAAAATTGCAAGTTGTCGTTGGGTCGCAGCAGCAGAAGCGGCAGCAACATCAGAAGCAGCCGGAGCAGCAGCAGCAGCTACAACAATGGACCTTAGATGGGTGGCAAAGTTTTCCAAGGGGACAGCTCCAGTTTGTGGCTCGAGTTGGGGCCGGAGTTTAGTGTGCGCATAGGTAAATACCTTGCAGATTCTTATTTGAGTTGCCAGTTTGAGTTGTGTTCCAAGTTTGAACAAACTGTATGTGTGAGGGGTGAGGGTGAGTGTGTGTTTGGCCGTGTTTGAGCCGGTTCTCAAAGAGCGTTTGAGGCCAGGCAGCTAGGCAGCTAGGCAGCAGCTATCCCATTCAAGCAGTTCTCCCCTTTATCGGCGGAACTATCTGCCAACAAAAGCTAAAATGCCGGCCATTTCGCAGTGCTAACAAAAAGCGCACAATTGTTGGGTTTATCTTTGCGGCCATCGGCAAAGACACTTGCTTTTTATTTCGTTCGCATTAATTGCCAACTTTAATCGCCGTTCTAACTGAAGCGGAAGAGGGAACAAGCAGCTGCGGCTATTTTTAGTACAAGCCATTGGCCAGAACGAGTTGCAAAATTATTCATGGCCTCACAAAGCCAAATTGTAAAGGAAATTTCATGAAAGTTTGGGAATAACATGTACTTAAAATTTAATATTTTATGGCTTGCTAATTGTTGCCTTGACTATATCAATCTTAATTTACTGATTCACTTGATGCCTAAGTGTAAAATTGAAGAAGAATTGGTATTGATTTTAAAGGTTCATTTATTTTTTATATGGCTTCCACTCTGGTTATTTAAGGACCTCAGCAAAAAGTGGTCCCTAAGCGAGCTTAAGTTGCGATTTGGTACTTATATTGCCATACATTTAATTTTTATTGGATTTAAAAGTTGGCGAAAGATTTAAGCTTCAGATTTTGAAGCTTTAATCCGATTGGTAGATTGAGAAGCTGTCACAGATTTTTTTTTAAAGTCAAGCCTTAGTTTACACTCAATTTCGTCCCCCTTTTATTCAATGTTTTTACTCAATTATAAATAGAAATTAAATTGCAAAATATGACAACAAAAAATCAATTATAAAAACATGCATAAAACCACACAAACAATATTAATAAATCATGAAAACATTAGAGTTACTAGGCCGCTTTTTAGGCCCATTTTGATGGAAATTGAATATGTTGAGTAAGGGGTTTTGCATAAATTTAGTAGCAGATATTTTTATTGAATTGATATTTGATTAAATTTACTCTGATTGGGTGATTGAAAATGATTTATAAATTGTTGAAAGGGAGAAATTCAAATTTCTTATGGAAATTTAAAGATATTTTAATTGTTAAGAATGAAATGAATAAAAATATGATTTAATTTAAGCTCTCAGCACAACTTAAATCGATTTAACAAACTCAGAAAAGCAATTTCATTATTTTCCTGTGCAAGGATCATGGCAGGACCCATTAAAGTGTTAATCGCGGCTGAGCGGTCCAGCAAAGTGGTGCAATTTTCGGTGGTTTTCGGTCGGTTCATTCCCCCCTTTTTGTTGGTCCATTTTGCGGTTGGTTCACAGAGTTCATTCACTTGCCTCACCTTCGTGCTGCGGGACACAAAAAAAGCAGGACAAATGCATGCATAGGCTGTGCAGCATTTTCGTTTACGCTGCTCCTAATTTTAAAGTATCCTTCAAGTGCTCGCCTCCTGGTCCTAGTCCTGCTCTCTACGTCCTTTCGCGCTAATGCTGTTGTTGTTGTTTCTATTATTGTTGCTGCTGCTGCTGCTGTTGCTGCTGCTGATGTTGCTGTTTTTTGCTCTATGTCTGTGCTTTGCGCCGCTTGCGTGTGTTCTATATGCCGTGTGTGTGTGAGTTTGTGTGCGGCAAACATTTGCAAAAAGCGACACACGCTGCAAAACTGCACAATGAAGCTCCCCCCCCCACAGTTGTCCCCTTCATCATTCCTGGCCCATCCCTGCCTGCGCACATTGTTGCCGCTGCTCCTTGTTGCTTAACAAAAAGCATTAACACAATGCAGGCGCAGCATGACGGGGCCACGTTTCGGGGCCACATCCACATTCGCATCCACATCCACTTCCACTTGCACTAGCACATCCACATCCTCATCCACATCCCCATTCGGTTACAGTTGGGAGTGAAATCAGGAGCTAGTGGCCAGAAGTGGAAAAGGGAGCTGGCGCAGGAGTTGGAGTTGGAGCCAGAGCCAAAGCGGGCGCTGGAGCGGCAGCGAGTGGATCCTCCGCGGGTCGTGTTATGTACCGACATTGTCGTACATAGAGAATACGACACTAGGAGCGAACACAAGTAAGGAAAGGCAAAGTTCAGAGCCTCGACTGTGGGGTACCTGTTGCGAAAACCGTTGCCTACTTCAGGGTGTTTTGGTGGGGCAACATCAATAATTTTCAGAGTTTGCAAGTATTTACTTAAAGTAAAATCCTTTGCTAATAACATAAAGTCTTGCCAAAGGGTTATTTAATTATTTATAATTTAATATTTCATTAACAAGCAGAGTAATACCTCAAATAACTCCTTAAGGCTTTGATTATGTTTAGAAAAAAAAACCATCAATATATCCCCTAAAACCCAACTCCTAATAGGTATTCCTAGAACTGAAAGGGCAGTGAGGGCGGGTGTCACGGGTGAGAGTGCAGCTGTTGCCGGCGGCGTTGCGTGGGACTTCCGCTGAAATGTAACCACAGCACAAGAGCCGAACAAGAGCCCGGGGGCCAGAAGTGGAAGGTTGGAAAGAGCGGGCAGGACGAGAGGCAACGGTAGCCGTAACGCCGGAGATATAACCAGCCCCAACGGACGGACTGGGATGAATTTGCAAGTGCACCGAAAAGAAAAGTGCAAAGTTTTGGGCGGCCATCGTAATAGCCCTAAAGACTCTCCCAGGACAGTCTGGGCTGTCCTAGCCATGAAGGCTTATGCAAGAGTAATAAATTATGGCACTAGCAAATATTTACTTTTATTATATTGGCAAAATCCACTCACAGTTTTCATATAAATTAAGGAAACAAGCAAGTTTGGCTTTAAGAAAATCCGCAGCAAAGCTCTCTTCCGGTAGATAATATCTGCTTACCAAATGTTCTTTAAGAAATTCTAAATTTAATATTAAATTCCCAGCCAAAGGACAAGTCCAAGTGTTCGAGTAATCAATTAAACCAAAACTGGCAATCGTTGTTGGGCGCGCAGTGGCCTTCCATAAACCGCAATTGAAACATTTTGAGATTGGAAAATGGCATTCAGCATAGAAATTCTTTGGCTCGAAGTGGACAGTCAATGTTTTAATTAAACATGAGCGTTCGCCAACCGAAATAATATTAATTTCCGACACTTGAGGACAACTGAATGAATGGCCCTTGGTATTGAAGGCGGGCGGTTTTTGTCTCTCTGTATTTTGATGACAGCCCTGCAAGGGGGCTGGGCTGGGCTAGTGGGTGGCTCAGCCCGTTGCAGGGGGTAATTGCTAAGCAATTACCTTCTTGCCAAGATTAATGGTCATGGAAGCAACTTGAAAATGCTGCCGCAATGCTAACAATGAGCCCAACACATGACAAGCTGGGAGCTCGGATTCGGGTCTGGAATTCGGTAGCTGCTTCGGTTTTACCTTTTTAGCCCTTCTTGTTTTCCTTTTTCCTGTTTTTTTTTGTGCTTTTTTAAGGCTTGGCCATGGGCTAAATGAGGGCGTTATGGCATTAATTAGATGCACAGTGGGCGTGCGTGTCCTGGATCAGTGTAAAAAAGTCGAATTATGCAAATTGCGACAGCTCCGCCTCCTGCCTCTGGCCTCCTGCTGGGCCGAAAGCCAAAGTGCATTGCAGTGGGAAAAAGACACACACATAGCTGCTGGCTTGTTGTTGCTGTCGTTGTAGTTTTCCCCTTTTAGTTACAGCCAATTTTTTACTCACCATCATCCATTTGCAAATTTATTTTTTTGTAATTCGCACCGGATATATGTATTTTCAGGCATGTTAAACTGCAATCCCAATCGCAATCCCAATCCGCGACACCGCAATCACCGCCGCTGACCCACCTCCACCTCCACCACGCTCAGTTGCAGCTGCAGTGGCAGCCGAGGAATCATCTCCTGATCCCCGCCAGCCTCCTTGGTCACCCACTGCGCTTTACATAAATTATATTTCCGCCGGAAAAATTAACATTTTTATGAATTTCCTTTCAGCAGTCGCGCATTGTGGTGTCGGGTGAATAAAAAAATACAAAAAAAAAAACAGCAGAAACGAGAAACGGCAGCCAGCGAAACGCAGTTCAAGGGGGGAGCCTGGCGTTGCAGCAGGAAGAGGAAGAGCCACAGGACGCACACTGGCGCCAAAGTCGAGCTTCCTCGCTTCTCAGTTCTCAATTCTCAGCGTTCAGTTCAGTTCTCGGTAACCAGCTTCCCAGTTCTCAGCTTCTCAACTCGAGGCCTCTCTCAAAGCAAAGCTCCCCAGTGAGTGTTTCTCGCTTTTTTAGCCTTGGCATAAAGGGAAAACTGCGAACTGCGAACTGCGAAACTGAAAATGAAATGTTGTTATTGAAATTGGCAAAGTTTTATGTGCGCACTTTTTACATAGAAATGTGGCCATGACTTGCTGCCGAAAAATGTTCCCCAAGTCGTTGCCGTTTCCCATTGCCTATTTATGCGCTCCGAGCTTGCGAATGAAGCGATTTTCCCTTACTTTTTGTGTGTGTTGTGTGTGTGACTCTATCTCGGCTTAGATGGACTGGTATGTGTATGGGCCTTTTCTTTGTCAAGCCTGTTTTTTTTTTCGTTAGTGATATCCTCACATTTGCGCCAATGTGCCGGCATTGCGTTGGTGTAAAATGGCACAATACGCCAGCAACAACAACAACAAAGGCGCAGCAACGGCGAAATAAAGTGCCAGGAAACACATTTAATATCTACGCATAAAAATAAAAGTCTGGCAGCCGGCAATGGAAGTGACCAAACGAAACAGCGGCAGGCAGCATCGCAGGAGCAACATAACGCCGAGTAAAGGACAACGCACAGCGGACAACGGGCAGCAGTAAGCACGACGTCGTCGTCGTCGTCGCCGTCGTCGGTTGAAGGTCTTGTTTATTACGCTCGCATAGCCAAATGCATAAATTTACGGACCGATGCGTGCAAACTGTACAAACTTAAAAAAAAAGGAAAGAAAAGCAATGCCAGGATGATGAAGGAAAGGCCGCAGTAACAGCAGCAGCAGCAACAGCAGCCACAGCGGCAGCAGCAGCATCGGAATCAGAAGCACAAGCAGAAAGCCGGAGAACCCCGAGCTGCAAATGAAAAAGCGCCGGAGAACGGCAACGCCAGCGGTGCAGTGGCAGAACAGCAATCGGAGCGACTGCCACAGCGGCAGCAGCAACAGAAGCAACATGAGCTGTAGCAACTTCCAAGCCGGAGCTTACATGCACTGCACAAAAGAGGAGGTGAATAGGTGGCTGTGAGGTGTGCACACTCGTATTTAAACAACGACGGTCAAAATATTAGCATAAGGGGCAACCCAGGGAGAAAAGAGCACATGAATATGGGATATTTGTTGATATAACCTTTAACGAGTTCCATTCTTGAAAATACATTCTTAAGTTAATTAAAAATCTGTTAAATTTTGTGGGCGGTGAGGTGAGGAAGAAGCATTTCAAGCATTTCTCAAGGTAACTTCCAGGGCGGCGAGTAAAGAAAGACGAGTAGAAAAGCAAGCAAAAGGACTTGTAAAGGCAACGAGTTATGGTAACGAGAAAACGTTTATCCTTTCAAGTCAAGGCGAGTAAAGAGGAGAAGGTTAAAAGGACAACGACGAGAAGGCGATGATTGAATTGATTAGCAAAGGACAAGCAACAGACCAAACAAGCGAGGATGGAATATAGTTCGTTCACATTGCGTATACGTAATTTTTGCCTTATGACTTTTCACATTGCGTATACGTAATATTTGTTTATACATTTTCCTAAAACAGAACATTTTTTGCATTTACCTTAGCATATTAAATTTGCAAGAATTCAAAAAATGTAGAATAAATGCCAAAAAACATTAAAAAAATACAATTTCCCAGCTTATCCTTATCCTTCCCCCCACAACTGTAGTACAAATATAAGTGCGGAATGTGCGCTTGTAAGTATGCTATCTGAAAATTCAATTTTAATTTGAATGGGTAGCAAATAGCATACAAGCAACCGAAACGAGCACAAATATACAAGAACACACAAAACGGACAAGCTGCACCTAATGGAAAAAGATTAGCCGAAAGCAACAGCCATGTGGTGGCTGAATATTTGCATAAACCAACTCGCATTCAATGTGTAATTCCGATAATTAAAGGAAATTCCCTCCTGAAAACTCTCCCAGACAACAAGGCACTGCGACACATAAGTGGCTCAAGTTTGGCACAGTGCATTTTGGGCCAGGCCAAGCGAATGAAATTACGCAGAGGCGAAAAGAGATAAAAGGGCCGAAAGTGTGCAAAACAAGGCAAAAGGCGATCGAGGAAATGCAACAGAAATGAGAATTTATGTTTATGAAAATATTTTTACCCCCCCCAGCTTATGAATATGCAAGATGCGGGGTGTTGTGGGGGGCCTGGGTCTCGAAACAGGATGCGGAAATGGAAGTGGAAGTGAAGGGGGGAGGCCAGAAAGGCGAAAAGAACCAGGGGACTAGGGCAGCGGAGTGACGCTGAGGTGTATATTTATTAGCAGGCTGTGCACAGGAAGCTGCTAATGTGCTTGCCGCTTTGACTGCCAGTCTGTGGGGCAATAACTGCCTAATGGTCTGTCATTTGTCTCTCGTCGAGTCACGTGGGGGGCCTCGAACGGTGAGGGGAAGCTATGTATGATGAGGGGGTAGTTTCAAGGGAACTCAGGGGGGCAGGTTGGTTGTCATAGTCTAACTGGAACTCATTATGCACCACGAAGAGCTTTGATTAGCCGTCAAGGCCTAAATATTTAAATCAAAACTTGTGCATATCCTGAGCTTTAAAGCTTCCAAGTTGTTAGCTTTTTGTTGAAAAGCTCTGCCTGTTTATAGCATCCTTTTTTATGGCCAAGCTCCTTTTTATAGCTGAGAACCTTTACTATTTCCCCATAGTTAATATTTCCCTTCTAACCCAAAAATATCCTTGAATTTTCCCCCTAAAATTGAATCTAACTCACTTTTCCCGCCTCCTTTTCGTTGCTCCTTCTTGCCTGCTCCTTTGTGCTTACTCCACATCCTCATCTTCGCTTCGGCTGGAGATTGAGTCTCTGGTTTTGGCGTGCCTGGAAATACATATTTAATAATTCAAAGTTGACTGCTATAAAATCTCAGCGGGTGTCCGTATTTCAGGGCGGTAATTTCACATTGTTCGGTTTGCCAGCCGCAGAAGGAGCAGACGCTGCTGGCCTCCAACTGGAGGCCTGCCAAGCAGGTGGGCCCGCACAAAATTCGCCTTTTCCTGGTTTACCCAGTATGCGTAATATTAAGGGGTAGATTGGGTTACAGGATACGGAATTTTGTATATTTTCTGTAAGCTAAGACCTCTAGAAATCATAGAAATATTTTATGTTTAAGCCAGGAATTATTTTTAATAAAAGGCTCTCATCTAAAATGTTGCATATTTATTTTTATAACAAAATAAAATGTGTACAATGTTAGAAAATGTCTTAAACAAATAGAAAAACATCTGAAATCTTCACATAAAAATTCTAAAAAAATCAGCAAAGGAAACTTGTACTTTTTCAAGTTTTTTTTTCAAGCTTTTCATTTTATTTATATTTCTTTTTGCATGAACATTTCTTTTAACAAACTTTCATCAATCCTCGTATCTCTCAATCCTTTTCAGTTGCACTTTCTGTTGATTCACCTATTTCCTAATTACTCGTTTTTTTCCCCCCAAGAAAAAAAGGAAATGAAAAAAGTATGCTCCTTGCCACTATGTAGTACCGGGTATCTGATGGTCTGTTTTAGCCCAAGAACGACATGAAAAGCGACCTAACTGGTTTTTGGTCCGGGTTTTTCGGGATTGGCTTTGTGTTAATGTGAGAGTTTACTTAGCCCGACGCTATTCCTGCTCTAAGGCCATTGAGCCGGGGTGCTTCCTGGGGGAAATTAACCTCTTGCCGGGGGGCAATTGTACAAGACCGGAGAGCGAGTGCTCCGCCATGGACTAGCTGCTGCTCTTTGGCCTCGCTTTGTCAGTCAGTCACACGCCCAGCTCCACTCGGTGTCCCTGCGCCTTTGATGATATGGATCAAACGATGTTGTTTGCAGATTAAACTACATGGTCCGACACCAGCTCCGTATCCAAAACCAGAACCAAAGGAAGCAGAGGAGGAGCTGGATTTGGAGCCAGAGCCCCCAAAAGCAGTTAGCGGGAACAATCGCGTGTCGCATGCGAGCAAATGACAGCCCACGGCCATTGCGATTCGAATCCATTCTGTGGAAAATTGCTGCAAAATGCCTGCCACTTTGCACTTTGCACTTTTGTGCACTGCCACACTACTGCCACTGCCACTAACGCTGCCAGAAAACTTAAATTGAGCCCAAAACAAACATTCGGGCGGGCGAGAGCAAATAGTGCCGGGCCAGGATGGAGCCGGGAACCCGAAGAGTCGCAACCAAAAAGGAGGGGTTTTGTGCTAGGCCAGACCATTCATTATCCGCACTTTGATTTTAAAGCCAGTCAGCAAATCACTTAAATCTCTCTTGTGCAAAAGTCGTGGCCAACTTAAATCGCATGATAAATGTTTTCTTAGGCCCCCTGGCCATACCCTCGCCCGGCTGGAGGGTATCTCCAGCCAAAGGGGCATATTGAGCTGTTCCATTGTCTGAGTGCTTCCCGAAAAGGTACTGGGTATTTGACAATTCATTTACTTGGCTTCGGTTTGCCCTAGTTTTCTGTATCTTTATCTTTATATCTGTATCTGCACATCGACTGTATATTTAATAGAATCTTTTGCATTTCTTATGTGTTTCCAAGTGTCAGCGAGCATCTAATTTGATTTATGACCGACAGAGTTATGCCCCGATAATAATATCGAAGAGAAACTTTTTCGCCTTGTTTATTCTCAGAGGGGGAGACAAGAGGAAGGAAGGACTAACGATGACTAAGGCCTTTTAAATACTGTCGAAAGATGTCATTGTTTTTGGCCAAAACAAAAAAAAAGTTCCCTCTATGTGTGTCTTCATAAGTTATGCATGCCAGCCGGGACAGACCAGGCCCGGATGAAGAGCTCAAGCAGGATACTAGTCCTTCGGCCAATGTTGCCTGTCAGGGCCTAATACCTGATAATCAATTGCTAAATGCTGGCTAAATAATTGATTGTTCTTTCTTCCACACTCCGCCAATCAATCAAATTCGGGCTCTGCTGCCATTTCGGCTAATTAGCAAATTAAAAATCCCTAGTTTAGCGCCATTTTTCGTCGCGTTTTTAAAGCGCGCTTTCCCTCACGACCTGCAGCAGCACGAAAAACTCATTAGTAATTAAATGTTTTCCGGCGCGTCTACGCCCCGTAGTTTCTCTGGCCCCCAGCTCCTGATCCTTAGTCCTTCGTCTGTCCTTGTTGTCGCTGTAGTCGTCGTGTTCGCACAGCCAGCACTTCCGCACTTCCTGCCTGCCGCTGATTCTGGTTCCGAGTCTGCTGTTGATGCCTTGGCTCCCCCCCTGAAATACCCCTTGCCCTACGCCCTTTGCTGTCTCTGCTGCTGCTGCTGCTGCTTCTGCTTCTGCTGGTGATGACGCACACACACAGAAATTCGCAGTCGAAGAAGCCCACAGTACGTATACGCACTTTTTCCCACCTGCTACCCCGCAGTGTGAGTTGATGTGTTTGTTTTCTGGCCTTGTTTGCCGCTGCCAGAGGTGATTCTGTTTACAGCCCGAGCAATTTTAATTAATTAGAATTGATCAATGGGTTTTTCGTGAGTCTCTGCAGGAGCATTGCTTGATTAAGCCTGGAAGGCTACTCTCAGGTAAATTGCCTCAGATAAGAATAATAACAATGGCTAAGGTGAGTAAAAGTGGCATGAAAATTGTGAGAAACTTATGCAGGTCGATGTTATTTATAGTATTTTTTAATTAATATAATTAGAAATAATTTAAAATAAATCAAGGCAGGGATTAAGTTGAAGTTAAAGGCAATAGAACTAGTTTATAGATAAACAAAAGTGAAACCAAAGACTGCAAGGAGGGTGCAACTTTTAGTCTACATTAAGTTAATTTTGGTTCCATAAAATTGCAGATTCACCAAAAACTGCACCTCCTAAAATCTGAATTAAAATCCAAACAATATTTTTGTTCAAGTTATTCCTTAACAAGGAGTTTTTATTTAAGGACTTACATTCTTACTCAGTTATAAATTAACATACAAATTCCCATTCATATATAACGTATCAGATAAACACTCTTACCCCTTAAAATTATCCTTGAAAATATAATCTCATTGAAATAAAACCAATTGCAATAATGAGCACACTTTAGTCGCTATCCTGGCCCATATCCTTGCCCTGGCGTTGCGTATTAAGCCCGTAAACAAGTCCGCAAGCAATGGCTCCGGTTAAGGCAACGCCAAAGGCTACGGCTACGGCTACAGCTCCTGCAAGGACTACGGACTATGGACTACGGCAAGGACTATGAGGCTCCGGCTCCTACTGGGCTGTAGCTGTAGCCATGAGCATGATTTGTTACTGACAGCGTCTCAGGCAGCACCAGCAACATCGCACCGAGTCGAGGCTGGGTTTGATTTATTTCTCGTTGTACAATTTATGAGTGAAGGTGAAGCAACAGCAACGGCAGCAGGCAGCAGGCGGCCAAAGGATCGGGATGCCTTGGCCAACAACCGGACCCTCGGCACTTGCAATTCATTGGGCCTGAACCCGAGTAGCGTCCTTCCAAGGGGTTATGTTCCGGAGCCCGGACTCGGGGCCCGGACTGTGACTGCGGCTGTCAGGCAGCGCGTGTTTCAGATGCGTAAGATTCCCCAAAGATTTGCGAAATGCCGGAGGGGGGGAAGAAGGCAGTGAGTGAAAAAGCGGGCACAGCGACATGCTAAGTCCCAAGTACAACGCAGCACCCCTTGCTCAGTAAAACCCTCTCCTTGCGCCAGATTGTGATGGATGCTCGCCTACTTTGCTGGGTTTCCTTTGGGCTCCAGGCTCCGCAAGGGGTTTGCGGTTGTGTTAAAGGGAAAATGAGGAAAAGGAGAAAGGGAAATGGGAACAAGGATCTGGGAGTTGTTGCGTGCGGACCCATTAGCGGCTGGGAACGTCTTTTATTTCAATTACCACCACCTTATGCAAAATTCAGCGAACACTTGGCAATAAGGAGATGCGTTATGCCTTGCTCCAGCCATCCTTGCGCATCCTAGCGCGTCCTCAGCCTCCTTGCCTCAGCCTCCTCCTTGCCGCACTGCCATTACTCATTGTGTGCCGTTTGGCGGTGCCTTTGAAGCTGCCGGAACTGTCGCCCTGCATTCGGCGGGTACTTATCCTTATCCCAAGCAGCAGCTATCATCGTGAGGCTCCGAAAACTTTGTCCAAGAACTCCAACTGTAATTGCCGTCGAGGAGTGTGAATTACGCACGCTTCAAATGTTTCAATTACCCTGCCCCAGGCACACCTGTCGTCGTGGCACCTTACCTGTCTTTACTCCTTCCCCCCGCCCAATCTTCCTTCCTTCTGGGAAAATCGAAAGTGTTTTTCCTTTGATGTGCGCTCTCCCTATGCATGGAAACCTTCAATGACCCGTCCTGACCTTATCGTTTTTCAATTACTGTTCGAAACTTGGCCCGCCGCCCGCCGCCGGTCTCCTCCCCCGCAATTAAGGGCCATAATCCGGGTCGCAGGATGTCAAAGTCCTCGCCCCGATATATAGTAATCGACGTCTGGCGGGAGGCGGTCCCACTCGCATCGCCATCAATCATGGGGCGTGGAAAATGAAATTGCGTATACGCCATGCGGCAGGCTATTCGTCATAATTAATCTAGATATCGCCGCTCGATTATTAAGATTAAACATTTATTTACATTCGTTACGGATTCGATTCAATTCGATTGCTCGCTTCTGCCTCTGGTATCTCTAGGTATGCGATCGGCCATGTATATGCTACTTAAGTGTACATATATACTTGGCATGCGAGCATATATCATACATATATGCTAGACGTATGCACTCTCGACCTATTTACTTAATTACGTATAAAAATACTTAGAGACTGAGCCACAAACACAAACATAAACAAAAACTCGATTTACATATTTACAAGACAACGCGACATCGTTAGCCGGCAGCCTCCAGCCTCCAGTCTCCCATCCAGTCAGCCAGTCATCCAATCTCCTAGTGGGCGTGTCCTGTAACGAGATGATGACTACGACTCCTGAGCTGATGACGGCATTAAAAATCACCGACTTACCCGGCTCCCGGGCTTCCAGACATCGAACATAAGTTGCCGCTCGACTTTGGCCCGGCTTAAAGGGGCGCTGCAAGAGATGCTGGCGGAGATGGGGTTACTGGGGACGCGAGGAGGACAACCAGAAGGGCCGCCAAGAGCAGCAGTGCCAACGGTGGCACCTCCAGTCTCGCTCCCAGTTCGTGCTGCATGGCCGCGTGCTGCTCACTCTTAATGATATGCACAAAGACGCTGTCAGAATCTGTTGGGAACAGATGTTGGGATATAGAATGGGGGGGTTAGTGGGTTTGCCTTTAAAACACTCGAGGAAAATATTTAAAATAAATTAAACAACAACTCGAGGGTTACTACATTTTAAGCAATTTATCAATAAATATTCAGCAATTAAATAATAAATGAGGTCTTAATGAAGCAATTATTTATGATTAATAAAGTTTCATTAGCAAAAGAAATAAAGAAATAAATCTTAATTGTAATGACTGAAGATTTTATCGGAGTTTTATGACATTGAAGCAATTAAAATAAATTAAATATTGGCTTACGCGAGACTTATCTATCGTAAATTTTAATAATAATAATAAATAAATTATTAAAATATGCATAATAAAGAGCCTATCAAGAATGTATATGATTTTACTTTATGAATATTCAATAATTATATTTGTATTAAATATATTTCCCATCCAGGTGTATATACATCTCCCCAAGAATCCCCATAAATAATGCAATAAAGTTCGAAATAAATTGAATTTCAACAAAGTTCGTGCCATCAACTCAGAAGACTAAAACTTAAACGGTAAATGATGTCAACTAAAAGGGACTTAATCCTGCATGGACGAAAAAAGTTTGTGTTGCTGCTGCTTGAAGGACTCACTCGAGTTCTCCGCGGAGCAGGTGTAGTTGCCAGAGTCCGTGTTCAGCACGCGCGATATCACCAGGTTGCTGGTCTTCATCTGCTGCTCGGACACCACCCGGATGCCGCCCCGCGCCGAGTCGCTCACCAGCTCCGTGTCCTTGTGCCAGAGCATGTGCGTGTAGGGGCCGGGCGCCTGCGGGGCGATGCACGTCAGATTGATGTCGCTGCCTTTTTGGATGAACAGCTCGCGGTTGGCGAGGATCTGGGCCTTGGAGGCTGTCAAAGGAGAGAGACAGAGAGCGGCGTGTCGATGTCGATTAATGGGGGTGTCAACAAGTTGCCATCGGGGGGAACTTTGTCTCCCCTTTGGCAAGGGGGCTGTTTGATAAACTAATTTGTCAGAGTAATCCCCGCTCTTTGCACCCTAAACGAAGATGTAAACAACGGCAACATGGACTAACACGACCGCCAATCGATTGGCATACAAAGGGAGTACTGAGGCGGGCACTTGCCTTAATTTAAGCTCGTGGCGAGGACTCCACCGAAAAGGGGTTCATATCCCGCCAAAGAAATTAACAATTTTAATGAGTTTTTAATAGAGTCAGCTTTCCCAGAATTAGGGTCATTTTCCCTAATGTTTTAAGGAGTATTTAAGGATATGCAGGCACCAAACTTTGTGTCTGACTCAAAAATTATATATTTGCAAAGCTAATTTCCCAAGTTTTCCCCCAAAAAGGATACTCACTCACAACTACCAGCTTGTAGGCCAAACTGATCTTGGGCTCTGTGGACACCTGGCACTCGTAGATGCCCGCATCTCTGGGCTGCACCGACACGACCTTGAGCACCCACTCATCGGAGTTGTCGATGTGGCGCGCCAGGAATCGCTGGTCATTGGTGTAGGTCATGATGCCAATGGTGAGGATGTGGAGGTCACGTTGCCGGATCCAAGAGACCGCCCGGTCACCCAAATGTCGGACACGGCAGTGCAGTCGAGCAGTGGTGCCAATGGCGGCGATAATCTCCCGCTCTGTGGAGTTGTCGAAGATCGGATCGGGACCTTCGTAGTTGTCGGGTATGAGATTGGACAGTTCCTCGGCGGCGGCCAGGTGACCTGAGGGGGAAATTGGGAGATTATAAAGATTTTTAATAAAAAATATAATAACTTAATTCATTTTATATACATTTTCTTATCAAATTATTTAAAAATGCCAATTTATTCCCACAATATTAATTAAATTTATGTTTAGAAAGATGAGTTAATAGGCAGCTGTTGATATATATTTAATATTTAATTGATTTGCCATAGGAACAGATCATTAAACTTAAACCCAAGGATATTTTTCATATATAAATCACTACCTTCAATTTATTATCCAAAAGATAACAACTTTCTGAAGGATAACAAATACTCTAAGCTACAGAAAACATCTTGCGATGATTTAGTTATTTGGTTACATGGGAAGAGTTGTAAATTCAAGAGCCTGGGACTCCGACATGGCCATTAAAGCCACCCAAGAGGGGTGTCAGAATACCCAAACAGCTGTATCTGAACGTCAATCTAAACGTATTCAAGTGCATTCCTTGGCCGCAGGGCCCGAAACCCAGACAGACAGATGGAAACAGGAAGCGTCAGCTAGGCAGACATTCAGACAATCAGACAGATAGATAGATATACCGACAGGCAGACAGACAGATGGATGGACGACAGACAGACAGATGGATGGCCGTTTGAGCGGGTTGTGTTTGGACTTTGCCAACGGATTGGCTCAATCGCCTCAGCTGGCGGGGTGGCATCAGCATTCCTTTGATTAACGAGTATTTGCGCTTAATTTATGCCCGAGCTTAAGTAGGCACCCCTTTCCATTCCCCCCTTTTATGATCCATCACCGGTTAGGGAGTGATTTATGTGGGTGGTGCTCCTGCTCCTGCTCGATCCTGGCTGGCACCAACCAAATGGCGATGTATTAGCCAACTAATGCGCTAATAATCCATGAGTGCCTAAACAAATACAAACACAAATACAGCTGCTAAAGTGGTTGGTACTGCGACTCGATGGGGAATATGTGTGGATATGGAAGTGGATAAACACATATTGATTTATAGGCAGGGTTCCTTTATGCGTGTGTGTGGTTGGAGCAAATTTAGCTATCAAATGTCGGAGCAATAAAATGATGTTAAACACTTAATTGAAACTGTTGCTCCAGAGCCGCTGGGCTGGCTGGCAGGGATGGCTTTGGCCAGGCCAAACACTTCACTTGAAATTGCTTTTTATGCTGGTCACAAAATAAAAAAGAAAACTCCCAATGCCCACACACCCACCCTCCCCCACACACACACTCTCACGTTGGCAAATAGCATGTAACAACATAAAAAATTTTTTAATAAAAGTTGCGTATTGCGGGGTGGCAAGTTGTGCGGGCTGGGAGGGAATTGCTCGCTGGAACCGCAGCAACCGCAGCAGCTTCAGTGGCCATCGCCTCGTAACCCAGCTTCAGAGGAGTCCCACCCAAGCTGCAGTCCCCCAAGCGGGCCCTAAACTGAGCTCAGGTGCCATAAATTACAAATGAGCAATTGGCAAAGCTCCTGGTCCTGTCCCTGCTCCTGCTCCTGCTCCCCTTCCTGTTCCTGTTTCCAGTTTACACTCACAGATGGGAGAGAAATGCGAAATAGATGGCAGCATAAACAATTTCGGACAGATGCAATAGGGAATTGCCAAATTGAGATCCTTTCAGAGATCATTTATCCATTAGAGAAGGATGCAGACGTAAACACTACTTGGCTATATTAACTCTGGTGCTAATTCTGGCTAAATCAACTTAAAAGGGCTAACAGAGACTAGCTTGTGATACACGAAAAGTTTGGAACATTTATTTGGTTAAGCTTTGCAAATAACTTTTTAATTAAAACGTCAGTGTTAACCTGCACGAATAAGTTAGTTGTTAGTTTTATTTTTATGTGGGTTTCATGTTAAAAGTTGTAAAATAAATGTTGGAAATTTCAATTGATTAAGGAAAATAAATAGAAATGTGGGGATTCAATTTAAAATGTGTTGAAATTGTTTTTTTGTATATTTTGTAGAATACTAGTTAATTTATAAAAAGATTTGTTTATGAACTAGGACTGTATTTATTTATTTATATTTATTATAACATAAAATTGTAGTTAATCCAGGTTTTAAAATATTATTCATTATAGTTTGATAAGTCTTTAATAATTACAATTTATATGGCTTTTTAGTCCTTGTCTTTTTAAGTTTAAATCGTATCTATATAATCTTTTCAGCACTTTAAAAACTTTAATACGAATTTAATTACATATTATATAAAATCTTTCACCCTTTTAAAATTGAATTAAAATTTAAATTCAGCTTTTATGTAGCTTTTCTCATCACTCACTGTATATCCCTTAACTCTCATTTTCCTACTTTAATAATTTAAGTAACAAAAATATAATTTTTAAACATTTTCCCATCAACAATAAAGGGTTAATTCCTACAAAAGAGTATAAGCCCTTTTGTGTTTTTTTATGATAAATATCCAGCAATTTGCTATCCCAGCTTTTGAGCTTTTAATGTATATCCCCTGGCCTGAGAGATCAGTGTCCTCCCGCATAATCCTCCGCCATATCCCTCAATCTAATTGGAATTGGTCGGCGGCTCACCACAAAAGCGATTTCCAATACCCTTCGTCCTGTGCGTTGTTTTCTCATTTATAATGCCATTTCTGATACGATTGCCCAGTCCCCGAGCGGCTTAACCCTTTGAGTGTCGCCTGATTAGATTTAAAGCCTGGAATACTCACCGAAGTATTGCCTGCTGCTGCTGCTGCTGCTGGGCCGGCGGCTCTGCTTGTCGACTGTTGCGGTTAATCCCATGATCACGAGCAGCGCCATAAAGTATTCCACCAACATTTCATGCGCAATTTGTGTGGCTCTCGAATTACATATAACTGCAGCCAGGACGCGGACCAGGACCCAGGCCAGTATCAAGGAGAGAGAACGACAACAGAAAAGTAATTAAAATAAATGATGGCAATCGCGGGACTCAACTCAATTCAACTCGACGCGACTCGAGACGACACAAAAGATGAAGATGGAAAGCAAAGACGAAGATGAAGGACACTCCAGGCCCCGGCCACCCACTTTTGAGGCCACATTGTGCCGAAATAATAACTGAAAGGGATTAGGCTCAGGGCTCCGTCTTATCGGAGAGCCGGAAACCGCAGCACATTCATTTAAACTGATGACAAGACCGCAATGCGGTCGAGTTTTCAATCACCATGACGCCCACAGGACAACGGCGTGCTGGAGAGATTGAGATGTCCTTAGGGGTGGTGGATGGGGGATGGTGGAAATCGAGCTTTTGGTAATTTCTTCATTACACACTAAGCTGTCCATTCAATTGCTTGGCCAGTGGAGCAAGAGGAGGAAAAGTAGGAGTAGAAAATGGAAGAGCAGAAGGAGCACAAGCTCTAGTCTCGCCCGCAGGCAGCAATTTCGCTTTGGTCACGTTCCGATAATACACTTAATTATATTCGACAGGGATGGGTGGTGGGTCAAAGGGGCAAAACCGGAGGCGAAGGACACCATGCCACGCTACCTTTTCCCTGGCAGCGAACTAGATTCGGTGGCTGTGGTCGGAGTAAATGTAGCGCGAACTGCGTGCCGCCATCTCATGCGCAACGTAACGCATTCGAGCGCCTTGCGTTTCGGTCCCTTTTATCGGTGCGAGCAGGGAGGAGTATTGCTTACGTAACTGCCCTTACGTTCGGCAACGTAACGGAACAGTCATGGTCAAACGCGACGACGACGAACCGCTCACACCAAACACCAAACGTAATGCGAAATCAGTCACTCCAATGACGCGATTCCAATACCAATTCCGATTGAGACGCCAGATATAAGAGGGCACGAAAGCCAGCCGAGCAGTCTCACCCGAGTCACAGTACACGACAAGTCACGGGAAGTCACGCTATTCGTTGGTCACGTTTCACGTTTCGTCGTTTCCGGTCTTGGGCAATGCGCTCGTCGCGTGTGTGTGGCTTGAGGCGCGGAAAACAACTGAACCGAGCTGCTCTGCCAAGTCCTCCGCAAATATGCAAATCTCCGGGAGTAGCAGGAGCAGGAGCAATCCTGGATCCTGCGCCGGCGCAGCAGCAACATGTTGCGGCAACATTTATTGGAGCCAAATTGAATCGCAAGGCCTGGAGGCGACACAAACAGGAGGAGGAGCGCTTAGGCGCCCCCTGCAATGTCCTGGGATCTCTTTAAAGTTCATCGGTGGTGCGTGGTTGGATGTGCTTATGAAATATTTACCAGGGTACGTTTGATTTGTGTCACGCCACTGCCACTGAAGGAGCAACAATGAAATGGCAGCAGCGGCAACAGAAGAAGCAACAGCAGGAGAAGCACCAGCAATAATAGCACCAAACAACATCAATAATAAAAGGCACAAAACTCATGCATGACAAGGCGTCTTTTTTAGCCAGGCTTTTGCAATCGAAAATGGCACAGGGGCAGAGACAGACACACACAGAGGCATACACACACACACACCCGCCAAGTGCCACGCATTGTGAGCCCATTGTGTCAAAGCGGAAACGGATATGAAGCGGCCATGGCAGCCGCTGCTGTTGTTGCTGCTGCGGCGACGGCGACGGCGACTTATCAAAATCGATGAGGCAACATATGGTCGATTTTAATTTTCTAACATATTTCTCCTGCTGGCACACACAGTCACAATCACAGAGACACAGCGACACCGACACTGACACCGAGGCATTGACACGACACACAAGCCACGCACACTTGGCCGACTGACATCCTCACCTCGGGAAATTCCCCCCCTCGTTGGCTGCACGGCCCTTCCCCCCTCTCAAATCCGTTTAGCATATTTTCTTTGGAAATTGAATTTCCAAGTTATTATAAATATTTCTCCAATAAATGCAATTTGAGTGGAATTTTTTTTTCTTTTTTGTGTTGTATTCTTCGTCTTCGTCTTCGTTGTCGTCCTCGTCGTCGTCGTCGTCGTCACCTACTCTCCATCAGGATGTACTGGCAAATCAAATAGACAACACAGGACAAAAGGCGGTTGGGTGCGCCTAAGTAAGCAGACTCCCGCCCACGAAGCTCATATTATTTTACACTAACAAGCCAAACATTCCTTCGAATTTAACAAGCGGCGACATTTTTGCAGCGCCCCTCATCCATCACTCTTAGCCGTAAGTGAATTTCTGTTCTCGGTGGTAAGGTTGCAAAAATTATGAAAAATGTCTTTTTGGGGGAAGGACTACGCGTTGGAGATTTTTGCCAAGAATATGAAACACTTTAAGAGCAAAGCTGAGCAACGTTTGATGTGAGCGCAGGAAAGGATGCTGCGAAATGTTAAAATTCAATATTTCCGTGAAATCCCCTGTTAAGATCATTTCGCGCATAACCTTTTGAGTGACAAAGCGAACCCCTAGCTTGTTGTAAATATTCTCCTGTTTAACAGTGAACTGTAATTACAAGGAATTTCATTGGGAAAATAATGGAAGGAGAGGGGTTTTTTTGGGGTACATAAATAAACCTTTTCATTGAAATATTGATTTATTTGTTTACTTTTAAAAAAGCCTTAGAAAGACTTCAGAAATATGATGTTAAAAGAGCTTAAATTTAAATATATTATTCAAATTTATGTTTTAATTTAAAATTTAAATAATATTCAACTTTGAGATGCTCCCCTGTATCTCTTGTGAGGGGTTTCACCGCTTTGCGTCTTCGATTTGGACATTGATTGCATACTGAATTGATGGAAATGCTGGCAGTCGCTGGCAGTCTTACCTTGCTTGGTTGGCCCCTGCCTTATCCCGACCACTTTGAGAAGCCCTTCCGCCGGGGAATAATGTACTCACGGGGGGATGGATGGATGGTGGCTTTTAGGAAGCGGCAGCTGGGGGTGAAGCGAGGACTGTCGTGTGTAAAATTGATAACTTTGTTTGTGTAAACAGCGACGCGACATATCGCCCCAATTCCCTCAGCCCCCCAGTCCCAGCCCCTTCTCCCACTTCCTCTACATCCCGCATCCTGTCGTCGTCGTCCTAGTGCTCTCGCTCTCGCCCCATCCTCACCTCACCTCACACAGCGACCGACAAATTTTCCGACATGATGTATGTTTTCGGGGCGTGTGCGTGTTTATATCGCGTATACGCAGTGTAGACTCGCACAGACTCGAATTATCGGTGTCAATTTTTATGCTGCTACGTGTGCGAAATTTAACAGAGCGCCAACTGATGAGTGAACCTGTAGACACATTCCCACATCCCAGCAAGGAGCAGGAATCCAGCCCCCCCCCACTGGAGTCCCAGGAGTGGGCAAAAACAAAACATAAAACGATGTCGCCCAATTTGGCATTACATGGCGATTGCCGACGAGGACGACTCGATAACGAAATGGAAACCCAGTCCGAACGAGGAGAAGAGCTACCAGCTGGAAACAGAAACAGAAACAGCAACAGCAACGGAAAAACTGGCAAAAACTGAGAAGGATAAACCAAAGTCGAGCCAGAGCAAGGTGAAAGCCGGGCTAAATATGCCAAAAGTAGTTGCAGGAACAGGAAAGCCAGGACAATAAGAATCAGAATCACCAGCAGAATCAACAATGGCCCAGAGCAGCTGGAGGAGTGGTAACAACAAGCGTTAACAGGGGGGAGTAACAACAACAACAGTAGCAGGCACCAGCAGGCGGGACAGACAACGAGGAGGACGACGACGCTTAAGTTTTGCTCAACTGTTCATCAGAATTACAAATTGTATTCGATTTCCGGCATTTGTGACGCTTGAGTTAACAGCCGAAGTAAGCAGCCAAATGGGATGGGTTCCGGATCCGGATTGGACACTAAAGCCGGGGAGCAAAGGGGTGCGAATCAACCCCAGGCACGATTTAAATGCCATATAAAGTTTTATGCATATTGCGTACTTGTTGTTGCCGTCCCAGCGATAGTTTATAGGTCGAGACAGGAGACAGGAGACAATGGACGAGCTGTAGGGACAAGCCCCAAAACGCTCCATTTGAGGCCCGTTGGGTTGTCAAAACGTTTGATTCGATTAGACCGATTGATTGTATTAGCATAAAAAACGCATTGATTCGGCTTAGCCAAGCACTCAACGCTCGCACAGATTCTGGTTTCTGGTTTTCTGGATAATAACGAGGTGACTTTATACCCAACAGAGTTCTCTCTCTCTCTTCGACAGGTTCTCAGTTTCAATTTTCTATTTTCCATTTACCATTTACCATTTCACCCCACCCGCATTTTCATTCGAAAACAAATCGCACAACGCTCCAAAAGTTTTGCTCGATTCTTTGCAAATTTATTTGAGGCATCTCTCTTGTTGTTTCTTCGCTGGAAACTTTTCTATCTAGATTTCCCCTTCAGTCGGCGGAGACTTTCGTTTGATTTATAGGATTTGGCGCGGGTTTTTGGTGAAAAGTAATATTTAAATAATATTTTTAGCGGAGGGGAAGACAAACATAACTCATGATAGCGCAGCAGTCAGTCCTTCGTACAAGCTCCTTCGATAGTTACCCATAACCGGATGCTAGACTGAGGTCATCCGCCAGGCGCCTACTAGGAGCCCTCCCCCTTCCGATACCAATTTCGATTTCGCTTCCCTCACAAAGTTTAAGCCATCAAATAAACCCATGATTGACCAGCCATCGTGCGGCGATTCCCTTTGGGCCATTGCGGGTTTAATTATGGCCACCATAATGCGCACAAATAGCAGGTTACATTCAATTTGACATGTAATTTTATCGCCTGAAACAAAAACTTTATGTGTGTGTTGTGTGTCTTCGATGGGAGGGTGTGAAGCGGGGAGAAGCTTCGAGCACAATTCAAATACATATATTTTATTATTTTATTATCTACTGTTTTATAACTTTTTGCCAACAGCTCCTAAGCTGGCACTCAAACTTTCTGCACGTTTTCCGTATAAAAAAGAGCACTGTGTGTGCTCTGTGGAAGCTTCCGTCAGCAGATTTGTGTCGACTCGACTCGACTCGACTGTCCCGCCTCCCTATCCGTTCCGATTTCAATGGCCATGGCACAGACCAGGGCAGGCCAGGCCAAAATCTATAGATCCTCCGACCGCCCCTGAAGACGCGGCACAAATGGCGCAATTGTGTGAAAGTTGAAAAACGTTTTTTGGCGAAATGTGCGGCACTAAACAATGCCATAAAGCGTCAAACTTGTCGATACTTTTTCGCTCTGGCTGCCATCATCCAATCTCGTGCACATTGCTCTCTCCCGCCTCGTAATGTATCCGAATGTGTGCGAGTGTATCTGTATCTGAGCGAAAGTATCTCAGTCCTGTCTCTGTCAGCTTCACTTGCTGTGTTTTTCTTGTTATTCAGCTACCACTTTGATTATAACAATGGCAGAGTGGCAGCAGCAGCAATGGCAGGAATGGCAGGGACAAGGAGCAACAGCAGCAGCAGCAGCAGGACATAAAGGGGAGACTAGACAATCGCTTACAATCTTGGCAGACAAAAGTTTTCAATTTGTAACTATTTGTTGTTCTGGGTTATGTAAATTGGCTCATGTCGGTCTCGCTTGGCAACTTGGGGAGGAGACTCGAAAGGCGGGCGAGCATTGCATTCATTCCGATTCCAAATTCCAAATTCTAATTCGGCCCAAGCCACTGACGGCTATCTGCTTTACACTTCATTTGCAGTGGCAGTTGTTGGGATTGTTTGGGCCAGTTGGCTTGCAGCAAACGAAAATTGTAATAAATGGCCATTAATGTGCATCTCTGTAAGGCGGGGGTCGATGATTCGGGGAGGGGAGGGGACTGGGGTAAACCACAAAAAGAGCTGACTAATTTCAAGCGCTCGAAATTATGAAAAGTGTTTGGGCCATCAAAATGCGAATGCAACTTTGCCCATTAATCATTTATGGGCGTTCGTTTTTCAGCCCGCTGCAACTTGGCAACTTTCAGCACCCCCCAAATGTCCACCCCCTCTCACCCAGACGCACTGCATAATGGTAACACTAGATATCAGTCGAAGGATCTTTTTTAGAAATCTTCTTTAAGAGGAAAGGAAATCAAAATATAAATTAAATGGAAATATCAATTTTTCAAATTTAATAATCAGGTAAATATTATTTCTTATGCATTTTTCCATTCGAATTTTTACTTTGTATGTTATTTTTAAGAATATGGTATTCCTTTAATATTATAATTAATTTTTATACCATTTATAATGGTTTTTTACTATTTAAATCTCATTTTGTGATGGTTGTCTAAAGGGAAATAATTTCTTCTTTCTAAGTTTTGTAAATTACGTTTTGTATCGTATTTTTCAATTTTAAATTCCCCTTTTTTAAATGTTTTCTGACTGCCAGATGATTTAATAATAAATAAATAATAATTCTTTAGCTTTTCCACCTGTAAATTTTTCAGATTTTTATAAACAAAAGCACAACTCATAAAATAAACTTTTTCTTTTAGCAAAAAGAAATCGCTAGCAAGTCTAATTTATTATGAAAACCCATAAAATGAATCCAAGTAGCCATATAATTTTAAGTGCCTTGTTTCCTAGTGTAATCTCTGGGGGCTGACACAGCAACTCTCGATGGCCTTGCAAGTTGCAACTGCAACAACAACGGCAGCAACCTCTACTGCTGCTGCTGCTGCTGCTCCTGCTGCTGCTGCTTCTCCTACTGCTGCTGCCATTCTACAACTGTGTGCCCCCGGCGGCCTTTCAATGGGCAATTTAACCAGGCCCCCGACAAACAGAGATATCCAATTGTTGATGGCAGTCCTTTGTCGGTCCCCCTCGGTCCTGGCCTCGTCTCTCCCTCCTCCGTTGAGTAGCAACTACTATCCTGATGGGCTTCTCTCAATATTTTCCTGCTTAATAAATACGCTCTAACGATAACAGGCGGGCAAGGAAAAGCGTGGAGCATAAAGGAAAGTGCCAGAAGAAAGCACAAACATGTAATAAAATGCTTCAATAATTTAATTTAATTTTTTATGGCCGCTTAAAATGTGCACTGAGGATGCGGATGGAGATGTCGATGAAAGGGAATTTCGAATGCGCTGCAATTCAGCCGGAAAAGGGATTAACATTAACCCTGAACTCGGAGCCAAGTGCAGTAGAGAAGCATCAACAGAAGCTGAAGATGATGCAGCAGCAGTAGCAGCAGCCAAGGATTCATGATTCCCTTTGAGGCGTTGGAAAAAGCTATTAAGCTCCAGCCAGAAGAAATCAAAGGTTAAGCCAGTGGAAAGGCAGAGAGATCTGAGTTTAAGCAGGAAAGATTTCTTAAAGATTTTTTATTAAAGCATTGAAGCTACCAGCAAATACATAGTCCTTGCTTGCACTCAATGTAAATACGCAATGCTCTCTTCCTGCAACCCATTCCCATGTTGATCATACTCAGTCAGAGAGACTGAACTGTCCCAGTCTAGTCATAGCCAGTCCTGAGTACCTCTTGTCCCAGTAGCTGAAATGCCAACAGCGTACCAATCTAATGACGCTCGACTTTCGGCAACTGGCCGATTGGAGGACCAGGAAAAAACTTTGGCCGGAACACAGAGGAATAGAGGGAGCTTCGACAGCGGCAGCAACAAAGTAAACATATGTCAATTTTCCACTCGAATTGCGATGCAAAGCTGAAGTGAAAAACGTAGCTGGGAAAACGGAAAATAAAAATAGAAAGCACACACACAAAGGCAGCTGGAAACGGAGACCAGAACTGGGACCGGACCGCCGCCAGAAACCAAGAACCCAAGAATGTAAACGTTGACAATTTTCGCATTTCTATATTATATATAATATGTATGTTTTTAGGTAGTGGTCATACATACCTACACCTTGCCCTCTATATAGAAAACATCGGCGGAGAAAGGGGGGTGCGGCATGTATGAATGAACGGCAGTACTTTCATTTTGGCTGCCAACAAACAAAATACAAAAAGTCGATTTTATTGCTACAAATTTTCGGTTGATTTTGCCAGCACCAATTTTTTGTTGTATTTTATTTTTCATCGTCGTCGTCGTCTCTCATCTTTTGCAATTTTCTTTGCTTTATTTGTATTTTATTTGATTTTTTCTATAATTCTACAGCAGCAGCGCCAATCGAAGGAGCAAGAACGCTTTTAAGAAGTTTGTCCGTGAGCCGAACACGAACGTTACGTTGTTGATAAATATTGGTTGTCCGCCTGCTCCTGCCTGCCACTGCCGGACAACTCAACTCAAAGGACAAACATCACAGAGAGAGGGGAGGGAAGGGCCAAGGAGGGGTCTCAAGCTGGGTTTTGGGTCGTATGCAGAGACGTCAGAAGGATGTCAAAATGGCAAATTGCTGGGAAACATGTAATTTTCATGGTTAGTTACATTTTTATTGTGACATTAAGTGGTCGGAACCAGGCCACCACCGTTCCCCCATGTTCGTGTTGTTCTCAACCATTTTCTGGGGGGGCCTATGAATTGATTGAAATGCCATTTCACAGACCAGATGAAAGGTCATTCGGGTAATATCTCACAATGTGTGTGCCTGCCCTGGTGGGGGGTTCAAGCTGAAATGGATTTTTGGCCAGAACCGGCATGGAGTCGAGCGGAATGGCTGTGCAAATGCGTTAACGTAGCTCTGCAGATTGGCTCGCAAACTTCTACGCCTGACTGGGTCACTTAACACCCCTTTTTTTGGTGGCATTTTCCCGAAACATATTGCCCGAATTTAGCCGACTTTCCCACGCCTGCAGCCTGCAACTTCAATCCATTCGTCAGAGGCGCCGCAACTCAACCTCGGAGCGGCGGAAACGGAGCCGCAGTTAGAGTTTGTTTTGCCATTTGGCGTAGTCATGGCTCCGCCCCGGCATCCGTATCCGTTGCCGGTATCCGAACGGAGTCACGTCATGTGTTGTTTGTCTGTCTCCGACTCTGGATTAGATCAACATTTGTGCTAAGCCAGGAGGAATACGATGCGGGGGCCACCAGGCAAATCCGGTACGAGGCAGGGGCCGTGACCTCAAAGAGCACAGGCAACACGCGGCAACGTCAAACAATAAATCGCAACTCGTTGTGCTTGCCAGCATAATAAGTGCCTACTTTTACGTAATCCAAAAGCGCTTGGCTTTAGCCTACTAACCGCAGCTAACCAGCTCCTCCGCAGGGGCTAACGGAGATAACGTTTACCAAGGGGGTAGTCACCGAAAACGGTGTAATTATGGTTATTATTGTGGACAAGGAACTCTTAGAATGGGAATAGGATCCTTTAGGTAATAAAATCTTTAATCAAATTAAATTAAAATGTAAGAAATTTACACTCCTTCAAGTAAACAAAGTTGTCAACTTATTTTCCTTACCTGTTTTTATGCAAGAATGCTAAGCAAATCAATTTTCGAAAATTGCAATTCAAATAGATTCCGTGTTCTCCTCGAGGAGTTGTGATTTTCAAATTCAATGTGTTCCCCCCCAGTGCTATAGCTTTGGCTGCCACTGTTCCACCCCCTTCTCTCTTGGCATTTTGCACTGATGAAGGCCACAGGCGTAGACACTAGAAAACAGACAGCATCAGGTTGGGATTACCTCTCGAGCGGCGGAGGAGCGCAGAAGGGTGGAGTCCTGGGGGGAGGTGGGCCGGGCTCTTTTGCATTTTATTGTCATTGCTCTCTCTCATTGTCATTGTTGTTGTTATTGCTCTGGTTGTTGTTGTTGTTGCGCCATTGTTGTTTATGTGCGGGTATCAAAACGCTATTAGGCCATGACTACGACGGCACGCATACCTCGATATCAAGTTGAGCTTATGCACACTTATCTGCGCCGCAGTAGCTGCCACTTGAGTGGGGAATGCCCGAATGGGAATTACTCTTTCCGCCGGATGGAGGTCGTTATATATGTACTTCCCCCCATTTGAGGGAGAAGGAGCAGGAGCAGGAGCAAAAGCAAAGAGTTTCGTATAAAGTCAGTATGTAAAAAAGGGCTGGAATTTTTTTCGGGCAGCTCTTCTTTATTTTTTCTGCCAACGAACTGAAAACTCTCGAGAGGGAAAGAAGAGTTGAAATCGAGTTTAAGACTTATAGGTGGAAATAAAACTTGAAACAATCCAGAGTTTCTTTTGAAGTTTACTGGTTTAAGAGGGAAGTAAATTTCTTAATTTTGTATTTACTTAGAGTTTAATCTTTAAGTTTAAATCTATTTAACATTTCATTTAAAAATGGTTATTATTTAGATAATTTATTATAAAAATATATATCTGCCTAAAAGTCTTAAAAATACCCCTCTTATCTGCATACCCTATATCCCATAGATCTTTCTCCAATTCCGCTTTTCCAATTCCATTGCCAAACCCCTTGGCCAACTTGGAGACGGACTCATTAAGAGAAGGCAAACTTGGGATCTTTGCATATTTGCTCAAGTGCAGGAACTAATCCCTTGATACCCTGCGGCTCGCAGAGCATTCAAAGTGTTTTATACCGCCCACCGCCCACCATCAGCCACGCCCTCTTGTCCCTAACCAAATATATACTTACACAGAGAGAAATTAGTCAATTAAACAAGTAAATCATTTATTTAGAAGTCTTTAAAATATATAAAATACTCTTTAAAATAGTTTGTCTTAAACTTTAGTAAAAGATGTTTAATTATATTCATATTTTCTATAAAATAACTCAATAAATAACTCTAATTTGTATACAAAATCTTTTATTCTATTAATTTTCTCATCTTCAACCTTTTCTCCCTGTGTATCTATATGTTTTTGTGTTTATCTAGCTGCGTTGTAGTTGGAAATAAACGGCAAGTTTTGTCTCTGGCGCTTGTTAACGCCCCCGTTTCGGTGGCTTTGAAAAGCTTTTGGCATCACCGACATGGCCATGGCCATAGCCGTAGCTGTTGCCGTTGTTATTGGCCAGAAATTAAAGACTTTTGTCGCCGCCGTCTACGGGAATGGGAAAGAGTAGAAAGGGGGGGAGGGAGCATAGTCAAAGTGGGAGTGGGATTGGAGAAACCCGAAAGCGAACCGAAGGGAACTCAGGGAACTCTCACGTACCCAGGCAACAAATGGGCTCTGCAAATAAGCAAACAAGACGGAGGCGTTGGCCCTGAGCTGGGTAGGATTCGAGGCACAATATGGGCTAGAGGGTAGAGGTGGCAGGGGGGCCTAAGCCTGGACAGCCTGCAAATTATTTTAAACAAACTTCATTCTTGAGTTTATACAACTCGTTGATGTGGGAGGGGTGTAAAGTCTCAGTCTTGCCTTGTTTTTCAATCATTATTCAGGCGCAAGGCTTTACAGGCTTTCCTTGGAAAAACATTGTATACGACTTGCCAGGGTATCTGTGTGTGTGTGTGTGTGTGTGTGTGCCGGAGTGTGTGTGAAAAGGGATGGTGCTGAGGCAGGCAGGCCAGCAGAGGGTATCGTGTTTTGCACGCTTTTAATTAAAATTGGGGCTACGATTTTTCACTTGTGCTCGGCTTAGAGCCGTGATTTATGAAACTTGCTTGCATGTTATAGTTTTATACAAAAGTAAATGCTAAGTAAATGCCACAAAAGGCCCACGATCCCGGGGACCCTGCATCTTTTGCAGCCAAGCCTGCCAAGCCTCGTAGCCCCTGCATCTGCCTGCTGGTTCTCCTGCAGCTTTAATTGAAAACTAGTTCAAAGGTCAGTTGAATGTGGAAGAGTTTTGCCAAGTAGCAGGAGCCGAAGCCGGCCCAAGGCAAATACCAGGCCATAAATGCCTGAAATATGAAGACACCGGGCAAATACGCAGGCACGCAGGAAGGCAGGCACATCCTCCTGGATGTGGCCTTATCGGCGACGGCTGGCTCCCATCTGGCCAGTTCTCCATCATGCGATTAACAAAGTGCCAGGCACTAAGTGCGCACCAGCACCAGCAGTAGCACCGCCACGGAACTAAGCACAATTAATAGCCCGGGGAGTCATAACAATGCACGCCGGAAGAAGGAGCATGTGGCTCCGTCACCCACTCCACTGCCACTTTGATTGTCGAACGGGCGAAGCGAGCAAACTGAACAGAGCACATCATATCGGAGCCGGAATTTATTTGTATGCGAGGACATATATAAGTATAATGAGATTATGTCGTGAAGGAGATTTCGTTTCATTAGCAGGCGGCAGTTAATGACAGTTGGCACGCCCACCGCAAAGGCATTGGCATCTGCCATTTGCTTGTGGCCACACGGCGTATGAGTGATGCCAGCAGAACGTTAAAAGACTCGACTCGGCCTTTCCTGCATGTCATGTTTGGTTATTTTGACTTAATTTCGATTCGCCCAGCAGAGTCACCTTGCTCTTTTCATTGCCTCCTGAAATTGGTTGGTCCTTACTCTGCCATTTCCCATTTAACAATAACAGTTAGCCAATTACAAAGCCACCCACCACCAACCGACTGGCCTTTAAAGGCGCTACAGCCCCCTTTCGGTTCAATTAGAGCTCGTTAAGGCTTCGAAGCCATAAAAGCCAGTACAATTGACTCTGGGCTTGGGTATTGCATTTAGGCACATGGCCATAAAAATTAAACGCTGCCGTTGCAGCTAATGAAGTCTCGCCCTGCCGTCGCCGTTCCTCCTTCACTTCGATGCCATCCGATCCTATCCTGGCTGGTCATCAACGTGGAGAACGTGACAGGGTTTGGGCAATTGGCAATCCACTGTCATTTCAAGTGTGCATGTGTCGGCGGCGATTATCCCACCATTATGTTGGCTGCCTTATGGGCTTCGGCTCCTACTTTGGCTCACACTAAAGGAAAAATCGTTAACATAAAGACGGGTTTCCAAGAAGTCATTTAGAGAGAATTTATGTGGAATTTATACAGAATTTATACAGAGTTTAGAGAGAATTTATACAGAATTTAATACGAGTTCTGAGAAAGGAATTTGTGGGAACACAGATTTAATTTTCATTTAATTAGTGTTTTGTTTGTACTTTTCTTGGTGTTTATATTTATTTTTGTTTAGATTTCATATTTAATAAGAAGGATTTGTGGCAAGTTTTTCTCAATTATTATTAATAATTTCCCTTATTATTTAACCTCTTATTTTGTTTAAAAAACTATTTCTTGTCCTCTTGCTAAAACTTTTCTTTCAGTGCCCCAAAAACTGCCACATGCTGTGCCAGTTAACCGGAGCTTTTCTCGGGGGCGGCATCTTGCGTGGCCGGGCATCTATTTTACATTTCCACATCATTTGTTCTGGCCATGAATTGAATGTATTATAAAGCCCCCGCAGCCCCCTGTCCCCTGACCCCTCGTTTTGGCCACATGTGTAAGCGATGTAGCGCATAATGATAACGTGTGTCCCAATCCCAATCCCAATACCCAACCTGAACCTAAAGCCCCGCCTAAACCCAGAGCGAAGCTGAGAGGAGAGTCCCTGCTAACCGACTTTTTATTGGCATATGATTATGGCAGCCCATTCTTTATGCCCGGAACCCGGATGCGGAGTGCAGGCCAGGCCAGGCCAGGATGGGCCAGCTAGATGCACATAAAAGATACCCGCTTGGCATTAAATAAATTGAAATATTTACAAGCGAGCGTAAATGTTTTCACAATGTTATATAATATGTCATTTGAATACTCAGCGGCGGCAACAAAAGGAGCCATGGAAATACATAAAGCCCATGGATGGCCCATCCATCCATCTGCACGTGAAAGCATCAATTTGCCCAACAATAACTCCGGCTCAGAGGCTCTCTGGCAGGTTATACGGCTCTGTGGCACTGCGGTTCTTCATCTCTCTGGCTGTACAGCCTCTGGATAGCGATTTCTCCTTGTTATCGCCGCACTTAATCAAAGCCAGCAATGGAACTTGACCCGTTTTGGGTCTGAGTTGAGTTGAGAGTCCTCGGCGCTGGCTGTCCAATTGCATGAGGAATGGTTTTTGGGGGCTCATATCCGTCCTGAAGCTGTCTCAATATCTGGCCTAGTTAATGTCAGCGTCTTGTCGCTTTCACTGGCTCCGCCTCCACCTGGTTGGATCCAACCCTGCCTCCGGGTGGCAATTTATGGCTTCTCACAGGGCTTAACTTGACAGTTTACCTGGCTTGACAGTCTGTGCGAGCAGGTGGGTTGCGTGGCTGCTGCGTATCCCTTCACTATTTGCGGTGGCTGGATGGCTCATGCAAAATTCCAAGGCACACACACCAACACAGGATCCTTTGTCATGGCTCTTACTCCTCCTCATCCGTCTTTGCCTGCGAGTGTGTGTGCCTTGGTACTTAGGGCAACTTTCGGCGGCCTACAGCCAGAGCCAACTTTGAACTTCGACGTTGTCTTTGGCGCTGCTGCTGCTGCTGCTGTTTACATTGTTTCAAAAGCTAAATGTCATTATAGCAAGAACCCTTGCCCGAATCCCTGGCCCCCACACTCCCTTTGATGCAAAGCGGAGCGCTCTGTTTGCGCTTCTGCATGTCGCTGTGTGTTGAGTACACACACATCTATGCTATCCGCTATCTGCTATCTGCTATCTGCTGCCATCTCCGTTCGCCAGTGTGTAACAGTGCGTATGCGTGATGCGCATAAAATGCCAAGCGAAAATAAAAGCTTATCCCCCCCTCACATACACTCGCACACACAGAGATAGGAACGTGAAGCGGGACATGTATACAATTCATTTGTGTACCCAAGCCACTGCTCTCGCTCTTCCTCTTGATGTTTGCCGCCTGATTTCTGTTTGTCCTTCAGAGCGATGGCCCGTCGCCCGGTGCCCCTCCCCCCGTTTCAGCGCTGAACGCTACCCCTTTTCTGCATCCGTTGGGGCGCGCATCCTCAACGTCCACTGTGCTCCATGGAGGCGTTGTCACTTTATCTTAATGTGTTGCCACCTACGACTTGGCAGCAGTCGCTGTCTTTCATCCACAGTGAAAATAAGGGTAGTGGTTTTGGGATTAAATTCTGAAGGGAAAGCTAAAAGGAATCATTTAATTCTTTAGAAATTTTGATATTATTTTTTATTTGCTGCCTTAAAAAAGTTGTGAAAAACGTAATTTGAAAACCTGGTTCTAGTAAATGTATATTTTTATAAATAAAGACATGGATGTGCCTTAGCAAAAGTTATAGTGAGAGTTTTTAGGGAGCTTCAAACTTTGAATTTCAAAAGGGAACTTGTATGGACTTTCACACCCTCAAAAGGTAGCATACTTTTTGGGGCTGCGCATATAAAATTTCTAATGTGGAAAACTAAGCAGGAAAAGTAGTTTTTATAAGCATATTGCACTCCTACAGAATTTATTAAAAGAAATCAATATTAATAATATATTTTTCTCCTATTTAAATGTATTTTTTAACTGATTTTATGCCACCAAATTATCCTTCATGAAGTATAAGATAAAAAAAAATCAAATTACCCTTCAATACTTAAATATTTTAACTTTTTCTAACCTTAAATATTTTTTATAGTTTTGCATTTATTATTAAATAAAAAACTTAAAATATTACTTAAATTCTTCAGCTTTTTCTTAGTGTAAATGCCTCAGTGCGAGTGTGGCAGCTGAATGTGTCCCTGCGGTAGCATAATATCATCATTTATTGATCCGATTTATGTGACAGGCAGAACTATCCTCGCCTTTACTTTATCAGCACCGCTGATGGCGGAGTTTAAGGCTATATATACACACAAATAAATATATATATATACCCACCATATAGTAAAGCAGATGGGGACCGAGCGTGAGTTTAAAATAGGAAATTAGCTGTTGGCTTTAAAGGCCCGCCGCCAGCGAGCCTGACGATTAATCATCGGAGCTGTCCTCATCCTCATCCTCATCCACGCACCGACATCACTCCGTATCGAGCCGCCCCGTTGAGGCCAATCACATGCATAATTTATATGTTAATAAATATCTATTTTGCTGTTGCTTTTGTGGTTTTTGCCAGCGAATAAATTACAAATGTGCGCCAGCGTCAGAGGCAGAGGCAGAGGCAGAGCCAGAGTCAGAGTCAGGAACCGAATCAATCCCGCTCCTCCCTTCGAACCTTTCTGAGCTGCTGAATGAACTTTAATTTACTGACTTTGGGGAATCAGCTGCCAGTCGCCGGCTCAACTGAGCGGACTGCAAAAGCAAATCTGCCAAAGGCAGCGCAACACGAACATGGCTGCCGCCGATGCGAATGCCGTTGAGGATGGAAATGCGGATGCGGACAGGAGGCCAGTCGATGGGTATGTACGTGGCTCTACGTGAACCGGACACGCTCATAAATCAATGCTGAAATCAAATAGTAGTTCGAGTCGAGAACGGAAGCCGTGGAAATGGTCAGCCAAGGGCTCCAGGACTCGGCTCCTGCCACTTCCATGAAGAGAGTGAGAGCTTCCCCAAACCCGATTACGATTTCGAGTACGAGTCCAGAGTTCCCGTTCCCCCAGGGACCTTTGACATGGGGCCCCTAAGTAATGGCAGCTGGCAAAGCGTGAGAATTAAAATTAAGTTTGCAGCCCCCCCGAAAAAAAACCTATCCATAACCCGGGACCTCGCTGAGAAATCCAACCTCACTCGAGGGCAAACCAAATAAAAAAAGAGGAGAGATTCCAATTCAATTGCCAAAGTGAGCTGGGCGAGATATGGGATATCCATTTAAGTGCCCCAAAGTTCGCAGTCGAATCCATTAATTGCTGGGTTCATTTGGGAAAATGATGATGAAGTAATCGGCAAATTAATGTAATTATCGAGAAAGTTGTTGGGAAGGACCTGCTTTGCATTCGGCAGCAGTTTAACACTACTTGTGTGTGTTTTTCGGGTTTTGCCCCCATGTCCTTTAGACCCTTGTCAAATGAGAAATGCTCTCCGGTTACTTGACACCTCCTCGATTTTGGCCCTGAAAAATCTCCGCTCTTGACTTTCAAGTCACAGCTCAGGCCAAGACTTTATGCTCCATTTGCAGCGACATCTTCTGAGCTGTGAAATTTATGACTCGCAGACAGGACGAGGGCAGGACGAGGGCAGGACGAGGGGAGATATTGAAGTCAGGCAGGCCGCAAACTGGCAATTAAGTAATCAGGTTGTTGGCTTACCAATTTTGCATGAAATTCCCTTATCAGCTCATTTTTCTACTCGTCTGCCTGTGGGATTTTCGGGTTCGTTTCGGTCTTGGACCTACACTAGGTCGTGGATTCCCCTTTTTCTACGTTTTTCTCTGGCTTTTTTTTTTTTGTCCTCTCGTGGAGACTGGAATTCTTCAAGTTGGCTGACTGGCTGGCGATGTCGTCAATTTCTATTTTCACTGGGGGTTAAGTGCCTCGGGCAAAAGTTTTTAAGGGCCTATTCAATTTCTACGCTTGATTAAATAATGTGCCACGTTGTTCTGGGCTCTGAGGCAGACGCTTTTAGCATTTCCATGCACACACCGACGTACACACACACACCCTGGCTCAGATTATGTTTATTTTGGGTGTCCTTGCCAGGGGTGAGAATGAGACCGGGAAAGTGGGTGCGAGTGCGGGTGGGTGTGTTCGATGAGCCATGAGGCGAAAACTTCAAAAAACAAGAAGAGGCGAGTGGAAGAAGAATGACAGCGGCATACGGAGCTGATGAAGAGCCAAGCCAAGTCCTTGGCCCGCCACGTAAATGCCGCAATTTCCTCGCTTGCCATTGCCTAGCCCCCCACCCAGCCCGTCCACTTGCCACTCGCATCCATCTATAGGTGCTCGTATATTCCGTATATTCACATATTCCATATACGATATGCTGCCAGCAGCATTTACATATTTTTCCTACCAAAACCAACGTATTTCAATGGCGGCGCACACATGTGCATTGAGGTGTGTGTTAGCCACAGTGTGCGACAGTGTGTGTGTGTGTGTGAGCCACTGTTCATTATTTTAATTTTCTATCGCACAGATAATTGAAAGTGCCGGCAACATGCGGCCAAGTTCCTTTTGCAACATGTTGCTGAATTCTCAATTCAGAGCTCTCGCGCATTGCTCTCTTAACATTCAGTTTGGCTCTCTTCTCCCAATCTCTTGGCCCAGTCACTGGGTTAACACGGAACTCTGTCACCGAGTCACCGAGTCAGTGGGTCACCTCGTGCTGCCCGAAATCGGGCAAAGAGGCGAAGATGTTGTCTGTGCTGCAGCCAGGAGAGGTGGCGACGGCTTTCGGCTTAGGCTCTGGCTCATTGAAACTTTGTAGGCATAGAAAATATGGCGAGTTAATTAGCTCGAGCCACGTAAATTGCTTACAAATTGCCAAGTTGATACACGAGAACAAAAGGCATAAAGCGGTTCAGCGCCATCGTCAGTCGCTTCGCTGGCTGGCTGGCTGGCTGCCTGGCTGGCTGCCTGGCTGCCTGACTGCTCCTGTTGCCTTGACTGCCTTCTGGCCCTCCGCCGTTAAATGCGTCGTCTGCATAATTGGCTAATGCCAAAGCACATAACACACACAACACACGTGTAAGCAGTGCACAGAAAGAAAAGGGTTTGGTCCGAAATTAATTGCGTTGAAACCCAATAAGGGTAATCGCATTCCCACCGCAGCTTTAACCACGGCAAAGGTGCGAAGAGTCGCGGTCACCAATCATTGGCAGCCAGACAAACCGTTTGGAAAATTCTAATTTTGTTGCGAGAAGTGATTTAATTACTGCCAGTAATAAAATCGATACAAAAAGGGCTAATTTTTTTTGTAATCAGAGCCGGGAATTCCAATGGAAATTAAATACCAAGGAAAGTCTGTCTATCAGTGAAAGTAAACTATGAATTTCAGATTTCTTTTAAAGAAAATAATGGGATTTAATTATATTTAAATTTTACTTTAATAAATCAAAGTATCAACAATAAAAACTAGCTAAATTTATTCAATAAAACCAATCTGTATTCAAAATAAAATAGAAAATATTTAAACTAGAAAGAATTGAGAATTCCAAATGTATATAAATTTTGCCTTTACAAAGTTTACTTATAAATATTTCATTAAATTTCTCCAAGTAGTGGCACAAGGATGAGTAATTAATGTTACATTTGTATGAACTCACAGCTCTTTTTGTTCGGCGTCTGCTTGTTGATAATCAAAAGTCACGTACGCTAGACTTGATTTTCGTCCGGTGCATAGTTGCCATGCCAAAGCCAGAGTGCGGGAGAGAGACTCGTGTTTGTCTATGGCTAATTTTTGTTACAGTTCACAGTTGACAGGCTCCAGTTGTGGGCTAAAACGCTGGCTCTGGCTTTGGCTTTGGCCGAGCGAAAACAATAACAATAACAGGAGGAGCAGCGAGTGGAGGGTAAGCCCAAACAAAGCGCATGTAAATCACGCATACGCAACGTTTAACCTGCACCGAATGGCAACAATAACAATGGGCGTGGCCCAGGTGAAAGGGGGGAATAGTCTGAGCTGAAGTAGAGCATTTGACGCATAATTCCCAAGCACATCCGTGGCAGGAGGCCAGGTGACGAGATGAGTTGCCTCGAGATGAGTTAAGTCAAGTGGCCTCCGAAGAAGAACAAAGGGCCAGGGCTGGCAAGCGACAGCAAACAATGGAGCAGGAAAAGGGTTCGACAAAGGGAAGCGACAAGGTAGAAATAGTCCCAGGAGTGGCTTTCCTTTTTGGCCAAAAACACAAGATCGATCAGTGAGTTGGAAGTGAACTAAGCGTGCATCGAGGCATAAGAGGAGATTGTCAGGAGAAGCCTGAATCCTTATCAGGACTCTGAAATATATTCAACCCAAGCAAATTTTATTCTGAACAAGTTAGAAATGTATTTTCGAAATCAGAAAGCTTGCCAGACATAATTTCATTGTGCGGATTATTTTAAGCAAAGCCCTGCGATCTTGAGAAAATCCATCCCTGAGCCCGTTGCTCCTTTTATTGTGTACGAGGGAGTGTGGGGGGAGGATTGCACTTTCGCCCCGCCTTGGCCCATACAAATTTCATACATTTCTTTTGAGATTGCTCCTGTCGCCCCCATTAACCGCCAAGTGCGCGCAATTACAAGGAGGTCCTGGCAGGCTATAAGGGTCCTTGCTGCCGCGTTGCGATGTGCGATGGGCGGGCTGAGAGGGGGTTGGTTTTTTGGGTGGAATGTTATCCTCCGCAAGCGCGTCGCTTTACAGCTGATTTGCATTTTCGGCTGCGCTGCAGGAGACATGGAACAGGGGGGAACTGACAAAGGAGCAGAGCAGCCAAGCGACAGGATGAACAGAAGCTCGAGAAGCAGCTTTTCCTCTTCACGTGCGAACAGTGGGGCACTTGTGGCATCCGCCACGGGATTCGGCATGGACCAAGGACCAGCAGGAGGACCTCCCGCCCGGAGGCTGTCACATTTCCTTTATGCCTCAGCCGTCTGTTGAGTGTTTCGCTTAATGCAGGTAAACGAGTTTTTTATGTTGCCTTCGGCGGGGGGTTGGGCCTGGCTCCGCCGTTCCGTTCGCCCGCTTAATGAGACATTTTTCCAGGCCAACAAGTGCAGTTTATTGTATTGCCATTGGCGGATAGAGAGAAAGGAGAGAGACGAGGATGAACACAAGGACGAGGACCTTCAATTGTCCAGTGCCGGGCAATAAATCAGGCTGTGGCGGTATTAAAATTAACCAGCTAGCAGGCCAATAAACATTATCTGCAGTCGGAAGCCAGTATATGCTGGCGGGGATGCTGGCAGGTTGGGCTGCGTGGCTGCTGGCCAAGACGCCAATGACAGGCAAGTGATGGATTGAGCACACGTTTTGTCCTTTTCCGAAGAGCGGGTAAGCTGTGAGGCAGCCAAAAGACTGATGTTGATGCTGATGCTGAGCCTGGAGCTGAAGCTGAAGCTGAGCCGATGCTGCTGATGGCGATGCTGATGGTCATGTGTGGACGGCTGCCTTACACACCTTCACCTTCGGCTTGTGTTGTTTTTGCCAAGTCTTTTGATGCAGCAACCATAACTCATCGTCCCGAAAAACACTCGAGCCCCGAGTCCCGGGGCCAGAGCGATAAAAACTATCATTTGCCAAAAGGTGAAGTGAGATAGGACAGGGATGCGGATGAGGGCATGTCAGCAGTGAGCCGTAAGAGATGAGGGAATGAGGCCAAAGACGGGATAGAAACAAGGAAGACACCGAGGATACGGCCTCTGCCAAATGCCATTTCACACGTTTTTATCGCGCTGCGACCTGAGACCATTTGTTTGCTGTTCGGAGGCGCCTGATGGCTAGATGGCTAGATGACTTGCTAACTGCGAGGACCTCAAGGACCCGCTACGACCCCTCCCTAACACGCTGCACGATGACGCCATCGATGCCCCCAAACCCTGCCACTCGTCACTCGTCCTCGTCTGTCAACTCTATTTGAATACGCTCCTCCGTCGGCGGCGAAGCCCTTTGCATATGTTTTTGCCCATTTGTTTATTGTTTACCCCGCGGGTTGAGGCGGGTCGATGGCGGGTTAGCATCGGAGCTGGGAGCTGGGAGCTGGGAGCTGGGAGCCTAAGGACCCCTGGGATGCCGACGCTGTGGCGCAAATTATTCATGAAGCGAATGAGCTCAACAAATCTGGCCCCGCCCTCGAGTGGCCTCCCACAGCCAGCAGCCAGCAGCCAAGTGGCCTAATACATATTTTTGGGCCCGGTCGAAGTGGCGTAGTTGCCCCCGCTCCCCCGGTTACGACTGAGTTGGTTGAAGGGCATATATATTTTACATATTTCTGTTGCTGCCGCTGCTCGTTGTCTGCGGCCTCTGATCCGGTTAAATCGTATTAACTTTTACCGCCAAAGCTCCAATTGCCTGGCTGTCTGGCTGGCAGCCGCCCCGTCGGAACTCCACAATGTCGCCATCCAACTAAGTATATTAAAAATATATTGAGCCGCTTACTCGTACAATGCCAGCACTAAGCCGGAGTCTATTCCAATTTCAGCTTGGCAGGCAGTCAAAAAAAGCGAGGCAAATGGCAATGTGTGGCGAATGCATTCACATGTGGCATGCAACATTGGCAACGCTTGCGCCCCATTTCATTTAACCAGTTTCTACGCTCAGCAAAATATTATTCCTTTGTTATGGGAACAATCTGATGGGGGAGGGAAATGGAAATTTTCAATAAGAAATTAAAAATCAATTTTGAACTCGACAATTGTTTCCGCAAAATCCTCAATCAAATATTTTTTTTTGGTATTTGTATTTGTCTTTTGTTTATTGGGTTAAGTTAAATTTGTTATTGACATAAAATAAGATCGGATTCCAAACAAAGAATATTAAGAGGAGCAAGTAAACAAAACGAAGACTAAAGATAAAGAGATTTTGATTAATAACAACTTGATTTTTGGCTAAATACCATAAATTCCACATAAATTCAGAGCTGTTCTTAACCCACTTCTGGTTTGTGGTAAATTTTTTATATTAAATATCGATTTTGTGGCATTATTTTGCAGAGTGCAGGTTACCCTCTCCGCCAATCTTTTAGCTGACTGTGCCCAAAAATGTTTATGGCAATGGGAATCGTGGAACCGGTCTCAGTTTCGCTTCGCCCGCTGCAGTGGGGCACATGCATGTAAGTAGGTTTAAACTGCAATTTATCTAACACAAGGGGTCCGGGCCAAGACCGCTCTCCGCAGGAAGTGGAGGTGGAAGTGGAAGTGGAAGTGGCATACGGATCAGCATAAGTCGCACACCATTTGCCTTCGGCTTGAGTTGTGCGAGTGTAAAATGGATACGCCCTGGCAAGGAAAAACTTTGCATGTACATCTGGGCTTCTGCTGCTGGTCCTGCCTCGGGTTTTGGCTTTGTTCTGTGGGTTTTCTGGTGCGGCACCGGTTGGCGGTGGCTTCAAATCTATTATTTATGCCGGGACATATGTGTTATGGCAACGCTTCCATCAATAGAACTAATTGTTCTTGGCCTGACTGTTTGCTATAAATTGTGTGTTTGCTCAGGGGACAGCATTTAATCCCAAATGGAAAATTCTGTCGCAGGCCACACACAAATGATACAGAATGCCATGAATGCCTGACTAAGGACATGATTTCTTATTGAATATGGATGCAATATATACAAGTACTATATACAGTACAGTGCGTATCGCCACCATAAACAGTTCGAAGAGATTAGAGCTCCCCCTTGTTGGCAGTGTGAAAGGCAATCGCCAGTGACATCCTCTTGAAGGGGCGACAAGATGGCTGCTCCTGATTGGGAAATCGATTTGTGGGTAGCGTGTTGCAAGTTGCAGGGCCCCCTGCTGCACACAGATTGATGCGGACATCCCAGATTGCACTGGGGGTCCTTAAACGAGACTGGTACTCGAATCGGAATGAGCAGCATGCAGTAGGGCTTCAGTCCTGCCCTCGTAACTGGCCAGCATTTTTTGATAATTCACCAAATCCAAAATGAACTAATTAAAACGTGACTTTCCCAACCCCAAACAGGGCACTTCCTGGCCGTAATTAAAAAGCCCTGACAATGAAGTACCTTCTCAATTTGGGCGATTGACTTCTGCGTGGTTCAAAGTATGGATTAAACCAAACAAGAATTAGCCAAACAAGAATCTGGTCTCTAGTTTTGCTCTTTAACAACACATATATTTTATGTATAATTTTCATGTGCCTTTTATGTTACAATTTGAATTCCCTTTGCCTTAATATAATGCTCCTTATTGGCCGCCCGATTAGTTTTTCCATTGGGACTTCGCTTCAGGGAGTCCACAATTAGGCAGCCGGCATGCAGTCTCAGATATTGGGTCTTCGCATGTTGGGCCACATAATCAATCACTTCCTGCTCATTCAACTCAACATCGGCTTTCTTCATGACGCAGGCTGCTCCTTCGTCTCCGTTTTCCACATTCCAAACTCCAAAGGCACAAGCCTCGACCACGCCGGGCATTCTGGAGATCAGTTCCTCCAGTTCGTGTGGATAGTAATGATTGCTTTGGTATTTCAACATGTCCTTCTTCCGCTCTACGATGTACACAAATCCATCGTCATCGACAAATCCCAGGTCACCGCTGAGCGCCCAGTTGTCTTTGTACACCAAGGCCGAGGCCTCCGGATTTCCGTAATATCCCGCCCAATAGCATCCAGTATCAACGCACACCTCACCCACCTCATTTGGTCCCAGGTTTTCGCCTTGGTCGTTGATAATCTTGAACTTGTAACCAGATACGGGTCGACCCACCGAATTGGGCTTCTCATCGAAGTGCCAGTTAATGCTGCCATAGGATCCTAATTCCGTAAAACCATACACAAAGTTTATGCAGTTCCTGTCGACTTTCCTGCGAAGTTTCTTGAGAACCTCCATGGTGCATCGACCTCCGGTTATCTGGTAATGTCGGAGACTCTGAATATTGGCCTCCTCAAAGTAGGGAGAACTCACTAAGGCAGCTACTTGCGCCGGCGGCTGAAGAAACCAGGTCACCTGGTGCATTTCGAGTAATTTCAGCGTTTCTGTGGGATCCAAAGGTTTCTCGGATATAATGCGCTTTGTGCTATAAACACCCTCGGCGATAGTGATCACCAAGCCAGTTCCCCAATCCAAGGAGCTCGCTGTGTACTGAACGTCAGAGGTTGTAAGACATCTGCAGATAAAAACAAAGAAATACTAAACTCAGGACTTAAAAAAAAAGATGTACTTACGTATAACCATTTAAAATTTTTCTATTATTCGTTATCACTACGGCTCTGGGCGTGCCAGTGGTGCCCGAAGTGCTCAGAATGACCATTGGCTGATTATTACCCAGTTTAAGGGAAGCGGGCTTGAACTCCTCTGGCACCTTAGTCTGCAGCACCTCTTCGATAGTAATGACACCTTCTGGATGATTCCGCATGGACACCAACTTAACGTCCAACTTGGCAGTGGCAGCCTTGACCTTTTCGTAAACATCGCCATCAATGAAGATAAGTCGAGGCTTAGTGATCTGATAGAGACTCTCTATAATGTCACCTATATAGGCGGGGTTTATAGGGTTTAGGGCAATGCCATTGAAGAAACAGGCGTAGGCAACGGCCGATAAATGCATGGAGTTTCCCGCCACAACGCCGACAAAGTCCGACTGAGTCAATTCCAAGTTTCGCATGAAGGTAGCAATGCGCATGGCATTTTTCAACAGATCCTCTCTTAGAAGAACCGTGCCTTCGGGTTCTAAAATCTACAACAATTTTAAATTATTTCCTAGCTCATTCCTAAAGTGTTCTTTTTACTCACTTGTGCGATATTCCTAGGATGTCGGAGCATCTCCTGGAATATGATTTCGCCAATAGACAAATCCTCTCCAAATTGGGATTTTTCTTTTTCACTGCTCCACACTTTATCCACTGCATTGTAGCTGGTTTTTGGCTGAAATGACATGATGAATGCTTTCTGGTTTCACAATCAATCTTAACTGAAGAATCCGTGTTTTGGCACTAGTTTTATAAAGAGGAAAGTAGGCTAAAATCATAATGCGACTTATCTAACACTTATCTAATCAAGCAACTGTGCCAAAATCATTAAATGAAAGAAAAAGTAAAGAAAGCTTATTTAAGTGACTTTTTATCTGATAAAAATACATTCCTGAAAAGTCAACGTTTAAATACCCTTCCAGCTAGCAAATTGAAAGAAACTTGGCGCCTATCCGAATCATTTTTCACTACAAAGGTCCTGCTGATGTTCCCAAAAATGCATCCTGATTAACTGGTATAAGGAATACAGCCATTCGATCTTGCTAAAACTATGAAAATAAATTCTGAATTCCCACATTTAAGTGTATTAAATAGAATTGAATAGAATTAAATTAGAATTGGTAATTCACCAAATCAAAAATTAACAAATTAAAAAGTGACTTTCCAACAAGACACTACTTGGCCGAAATTAAAATGTGCTGACATTACCTTCTCAATTTTTGCAACTCATTTATTCGTGGTTCGATCTACAAGCAAGAATTAGCGAAACAAAAATGATGTGTCAAGTTTTCTTATGTAAGAAAACGTATACTTTATGTAAATTCCCATTATATTTTTTATGTTACAATTTGAATTCCCTTTGTATATTCCCATTATATTTTTTATGTTACAATTTGAATTCCCTTTATATTTTTTATGTTACAATTTGAATTCCCTTTGCCTTAATATAGTGCTCCTTGTTGGCCGGCCGATTAGTTTTTCCATTGGGACTTCGCTTCAGGGAGTCCACAATTAGGCAGCCGGCATGCAGTCTCAAGAATTGGGTATTCGCATGTTGGGCCACATAATCGATCACTTCTTGCTCACTCAACTCAATATTGGGCTTCTTCACAATGCAAGCTGCTCCCTCGTCTCCGTTTTCCACATTCCAAACTCCAAAAGCACAAACCTCGACCACGCCGGGCATTCTGGAGATCAGTTCCTCCAGTTCGTGTGGATAATACTTGTTGCTTTGGTACTTCAGCAGGTCCTTCTTTCGCTCCACAATGTACACAAATCCATCGTCATCGACAAATCCCAAGTCACCGCTGTGCAGCCAGTTATCCTTGTACACCAGATCCGTGGCCTCCGGATTGCCGTAATATCCCGGCCAATAGCATCCAGTATCAACGCACAATTCACCCACCTCATTTGGTCCCAGGTTTTCGCCTTGGTCGTTGATAATCTTGAACTTGTAACCAGATACGGGTCGACCCACCGAATCGGGCTTCTCATCGAAGTGCCAGTTAAGACAGGCATAGGATCCTAATTCCGAAGAACCATACCCAAAGTTCAGGCAGTTCCTGTCGAGTTTCCTGCGAAGTTTATTTTGAACTTCCATGGTGCATCGACCTCCGGTTATCTGGTAATAACGGAGACTCTGCAGATTGGCCTCCTCAAAGTAGGGAGAACTCACTAAGGCAGCTGCTAGCGCCGGTGTCTGTGCAAACCACGTCACCTGGTGCTTTTCGAGCAATTTCAGCGTTTCTGTGGCATCCAAAGGTTTCTCGGATATAATACGCATTGTGCTATAAACACCCTCGGCGATAGTGACCATTAAACCCATTCCCCAATCTAGTGAGCTGGCTGTGTACTGCACGTCGGAGGTTGTAAGGTATCTGCAAGTTCACACAAAGATATTATTTTCAGGTTTTGGCTAAGAATGATTAACTTACTTGAAGCCATTTAAAACCTTTGTATGATTCGTCAGCACTACAGCCCTGGGTGTGCCAGTACTGCCAGAAGTGCTAAGGATGCCCATTGTCGGGTTATTATCCAGGTTTAGGGATACGGGCTTAAACTCCTCTGGCACCTTAGTCTGCAGCACCTCTTCGATAGTAGTGACACCTTCTGGATGATTCCGCATGGACACCAACTTAACGTCCAACTTGGCAGTGGCAGCCTTGACCTTTTCGTAAACATCGCCGTCGCAAAAGATAAGTCGTGGCTTGGTGATCTGATAGAGACCCTCTATAATGTCACCTATATAGCCAGAGTTTATAGCGTTTATGGCAATGCCATTGAAGAAACAGGCGTAGGCAACGGCTGTCATATGCGTAGAGTTTCCCGCCACAACGCCCACAAAGTCCGACTGATTCAATTCCAAGTTTCGCATGAAGGTAGCAATGCGTATGGCATTTTTCAACAGATCCTCTCTTAGAAGAACCGTGCCTTCGGGTTCTAAAATCTACAACAATTTTAAATTATTTCCTAGCTCATTCCTAAAGTGTTCTTTTTACTCACTTGTGCGATATTCCTAGGGTGTCGGAGCATCTCCTGGAATATGATTTCGCCAATGGACAAATTCTCTCCAAATTGAGACTTTTCTTTGTCACTACTCCACACTTTATCCACTGCATTGTAGATGGTTTTTGGCTTAAATGACATGATGAATGCTTGCTTGTTGCACACGCAATCGAAACTGAAGAAACCCGTGTTTTGGCACTAGTTTTATAAATAGGAAAGTAAGCTGATAACATAAAGCGACTTAACTAACACTTATCTAATCAAGCAACTGTGCCAAAATCATTAAATGAAAGAAAAAGTAAAGAAAGCTTATTTGAGTGACTTTTTATCTGATGAATATGCATCCCAGAGAAGCCTGTATATAAATACCCTTCCAAGTAATAATTTGAAAAAACCTAGCCGCATATATAAAGCAGTTTAGGAAGACAAATTTCTTGCTGATGTTCCCAAAAATGTATCCTGATATAAGCTAATACAATTTATATGAATGATACAGTTTTTTAAGCGTATCAAATAAAACTGAGCTATCTTTTATATACATGTATACGTTTCGTGGATATTATCAACGAATAAAAAGCGTTAAAGTTTGTGTTATTTACATTCTGCTTAATAACAGATAACAGACATGACATATTGTCCAAGAAATGGAGGTTGAGGTTGAAGTGACATTCGGATTAGCATAAGCATTTTTTGATAATTCACCAAATCAAAAAAGAACTTATTAAAATGAACTTATTAATAGGACACTTCCTGACCGTAATTAAAATTTTATGCCATCAAATTACCTTCCCAATTTGTGCAATTTATTCATGGTTCGATCTACAAACAAGAATATTGTTTCTTTTGTAAGAAGTTTTCTTGTGTAAGAAACCTTATGTAAACTCTCTTCTATTTATTTATATTGCAATTTGAATTCCCTTTGCCTTAATATAGTGCTCCTTGTTGGCTGGCCGATTAGTTTTTCCATTGGGACTTCGCTTCAGAGAGTCCACAATTAGGCAGCCGGCATGCAGTCTCAGATATTGGGTCTTCGCATGTTGGGCCACAAAATCGATCACTTCCTGCTCACTCAACTCAATATTGGGCTTCTCCACAATGCAAACTGCTCCCTCGTCTCCGTTTTCAACATTCCAAACTCCAAAAGCACAAACCTCGACCACGCCGGGCATTCTGGAGATCAGTTCCTCCAGTTCGTGTGGATAATACTTGTTGCTTTGGTACTTCAGCAGGTCCTTCTTTCGCTCCACAATGTACACAAATCCATCGTCATCGACAAATCCCAGGTCACCGCTGTGCAGCCAGTTATCCTTATACACCAGGGCCGTAGCCTCCGGATTGCCGTAATAACCCGCCCAATAGCTTCCCGTATCAATGCACACCTCGCCCTCCTCATTGGGTCCCAGGTTCTCGCCTTGGTCGTTGATAATCTTTATCTTGTAACCAGCAGACGGTCGACCCACCGAATTGGGCTTCTCATCGAAGTGCCAATTAAGGCTTCCATAGGATCCTAGTTCCGTAGAGCCATACCCAAAGTTTATGCAGCTCGAGTCGAGTTTCATGCGAAGCTTCTTCAGAACCTCCATGGTGCATCGACCCCCGGTTATCTGGTAATAACGGAGACTCTGCAGATTGGCCTCCTCAAAGTAGGGACAATTCACTAGAGCCGCTACGTGCGGCGGTGTCTGCGCAAGCCATGTCACCTGGTGCTTTTCAAGTAATTTCAAAGTCTCTGTGGGATCCAAAGGCTTATTTACTAGAATGCGCGTTGTGCTATAGATACCAGCAGCGATGATGATCTGCATTCCTAATCCCCAATCTAGGGAGCTAGCTGTGTACTGCACGTCCGAGTTTTTGAGAAATCTACAGGTGTATAACTTATATTTAACTCGGACTTTAAAAACAAATGATTAACTTACGTAAAGCCATGTAAGACTTTTCGATTATTCGTTAGCACTACAGCCCTCGGCGTGCCAGTACTGCCAGAAGTGCTGAGGATGGCCATTGTTGGATTATTTTCCAGGTTTAGGGAAGCGGGCTTGAACTCCTCTGGCACCTTAGTCTGCAGCACCTCTTCGATAGTAGTGACACCTTCTGGATGATTCCGCATGGACACCAACTTAACGTCCAACTTGGCAGTGGCAGCCTTCACCTTTTCGTAAACATCGCCGTCGCAAAAGATAAGTCGTGGCTTGGTGATCTGATAGAGACTCTCTATAATGTCAACTATATAAAAGGGGTTTATTGCGTTTATAGGGATGCCATTGAATAAACAAGCGTAGGCAACGGCTGTCATATGCATAGAGTTTCCCGCCACAACGCCCACAAAGTCCGACTGACTGAGTTCCAAGTTTCGCATGAAGGTAGCAATGCGCATGGCATTTTTCAGCAAATCCTCTCTTAGAAGAATCGTGCCTTCGGGTTCTAAAATCTGCAACAATTCTCCATTATTCCCTAGCTCATTCCTAAAGTGTTCTTTTTACTCACTTGTGCGATATCCTTGGGGTGCCGCAGCATCTCCTGGAATATGATTTCGCCAATGCACAAATCCTCTCCAAATTGAGACTTTTCTTTGTCACTACTCCACACTTTATCCACTGCATTGTAGATGGTTTTTGGCTTAAATGACATGATGAATGCTTGCTTGTTGCACACGCAATCGAAACTGAAGAAACCCGTGTTTTGGCACTAGTTTTATAAAGAGGAAAGTAAGCTAATATCATAAAGCGAATTAACTAACACTTATCTAATCATGCAATTGTGCCAAAATCATTAAATGAAAGAAAGAGTAAAGATAGCTTATTTGAGTGACTTTTTATCTGATGAAAATGCACCCCAGAGAAGCCTGTATATAAATACCCTTCCAGCTAACAGTTTGAAAGAACCTAGACGCATATTTTGCTAAAAGTTTGTAAATTGAATTTGGACTTTATTTAAGGATTTAAGTGTATTCAACTTTTAACTTTTAAACTTTTATGAATACTTTTTGTCAATATTATAAAGGCATGACGAGGGTTAAAGTCTGGTTAACAGGATATATAATTATATGTTATTGTTATTTACATTTTGCTTAAGAACAGATAACAGAAATGACATATTGTCCAAGAAATGGAGGTGGAGGTTGAAGTGACATTCGGATTAGCACAAGCAGCACCCCATTTAATCAGCTAGCAGTAGGCCTTCAGTCCTGCTCTCGTAACTGTCGAGCATTTTTTGATCATTCACCAAATCAAAAATGAAATAATTGAGAAGAGACTTTTCCAACCCCAAACAGCAAATAACCTTTTCAATTTGTGCGATTGATTTATTCATGGTTCGATCTACAAACAAGAATTAGCCAAACAACAATCTTGTTTCTTTTAACAACCTTATACTTTATGCAAACTCTCATTCTAATATTATGTTGCAATTTCAATTCCCCTTGCCTTTAGATAGTACTCCTTGTTGGCCCGCCGATTAGTCTTTCCATTGGAACTTTGCTTCAGGGAATCCACAATCAGGCACCCGGCAGCCAGCCTCAGGTAATGGGTATTCGCATGTTGGGCCACATAATCGATCACTTCCTGCTCACTCAACTCTATATTGGGTTTCTTCACAATGCAGGCTGCTCCCTCGTCACCTTTTTCCATACTCCAAATTCCAAAGGCAGAAACATCGACCACCCCGGGCATTCCGGAGATCAGTTCCTCCAGTTCATGTGGATAGTACTTGTTGTTTTGGTACTTCAGCAGGTCCTTCTTTCGCTCCACAATGTACACAAATCCATCGGCGTCGATAAAGCCCAAGTCACCGCTAAGGAACCAGTTATCCTTGTACACCAGGTCCGTGGCCTCCGGATTGCCGTAATATCCCGGCCAATAGCATCCAGTATCAACGCACACTTCACCCACCTCATTTGGTCCCAGGTTTTCGCCTTGGTCGTTGATAATCTTGAACTTGTAACCAGATACGGGTCGACCCACCGAATTGGGCTTCTCATCGAAGTGCCAATTAAGAGTGGCATATGATGCTAGTTCCGTAGCGCCATACCCAAAGTTTATGCAGCCCGAGTCGAGTTTCCTGCGAAGTTTCTTCAAAACCTCCATGGTGCATCGACCTCCGGTTATCTGGTAATAACGGAGACTCTGCAGATTGGCCTCCTCAAAGTACGGACAACTCACTAGGGCTGCTACATGCGGCGGTGCCTGCGCAATCCATGTCACCTTGTGCTTTTCTATCAATTTCAAGGTCTCTGTGGGGTCCAAAGTCTTATTGACTAGAATGCGCGTTGTGCTATAGATACCAGCAGCGATGATGATCAGCATTCCCAATCCCCAGTCCATGCAGCTGGCTGTGTACTGCACGTCCGAGGTTGTTAGAAATCTTCAGGTGGACATAAAAATATTAAGCTTAGGTCTCAGAGACAAATGATTAACTTACGTAAACCCATTTAAGGATTTCCTATTATTCGTTTGCACTACAGCCCTCGGTGTGCCAGTACTGCCAGAAGTGCTGAGGATTCCCATTGTCGGGTTATTATCCAGGTTTAGGGATGCGGGCTTGAACTCCTCTGGCACCTTAGTCTGCAGCACCTCTTCGATAGTAATGACACCTTCTGGATGATTCCGCATGGACACCAACTTAACGTCCAACTTGGCAGTGGCAGCCTTGACCTTTTCGTAAACATCGCCATCGCAAAAGATTACTCGGGGTTGGGTAATATTATACAGACTCTCGATAATGTCTCCTATATAGGAGGGGCTTATTGGGTTTACAGGGATGCCGTTGAATAAACAAGCGTAGGCAACGGCTGTCATATGCATAGAGTTTCCCGCCACAACGCCCACAAAGTCCGACTGATTCAATTCCAAGTTTCGCATAAAAGTAGCAATGCGCATGGCATTTTTCAGCAGATCCTCTCTTAGAAGAATCGTGCCTTCGGGTTCTAAAATCTGCATAAAGATGCATTTATTCCTTAGTTCTTAGCTGAAAACTTCTTCTTACTCACTTGTGCTATACCCTTGGGGTGCCGCAGCATCTCCTGGAATATGATTTCGCCAATGGACAAATCCTCTCCAAATTGAGGCTTTTCTTTTTCACTACTCCACACTTTATCCACTGCATTGTAGATGGTTTTTGGCTTAAATGACATGATGAATGCTTTCTTGGTTTTACCAATCTTAACTGAAGAAACCCGCGTTTTGGCACTACTTTTATAAAGAGGGCAGTAAGCTAATATCATAAAGCGACTTAAGTAATCTTAGCGAAAAACGTGCCAAAATAATATTATTTGCAAGACAAAGTAAGGACTGCATAATCTTTACTGAAGAATTCCGTGTTTTGGCACTAGTTTTATAAAGTAAGCTGATATCATAAAGCGACCTAACTAATCTTATCTAGGAAGTGTGCAAAAATAATATTTTTTGCAAGAAAAATTAAAGAAAGCTTATTTAACTTACTTTTTTGATAAAAAGATTTTCTAAAAAAGTCAACGCATGCATACCCTTCAAAATAGAAAATGGCAAAACTCTATGAAAGCTAAATATAATAAGTTTCTCGAGGTAAGCGATATAATTATATAAACTAGAGTTTTTGCATACTTTTCCATTAATTTATTAAAAGGGATACACAGTTTCAATCTTCCGAAAATTCAAAAAAATAAATTTTGACTCTATTCTGATATTAAAGTGTATTGAAAAGTATTGTTTATATATTTAATATATATGTATAAACACTTAAAGAGGGTTAAGCGCTGGATTAAATATTATAAATATATATCTTAGCGTTAAATAATATTTTTTTAACAGATAACATATGCAATATGATAAAAATTGTCTAAGAAATGACTATTATTAATTCATAAAGATAAAAGAGGTTAAAGAACATTTAAGGCAAACAATTGATAACAATTAAATACGGTTAGGAGTCCACCTTTCTTGTCTGCGTAATTGGACCTCAGTGCCTTGGTGCTTCAGTGGCCTGGCGGGCGACTGCTCCGCCCATCAAAGTAATTATTCATTGAAGTGCACTTTCGTGGTCTGAGTGTGTGCCGCCGCCAGTCAGTGGCTTGGCGAGCGTTCAATGAGCTGCCGCCGCAGTTGCCTCTCTGATGACTCTGGTGTCCCGGGAGCATTAGACCTCATCAATGCCATTGAACTGCCCCCCGGGGCCGCGGCAGACTACGACTACCAACAGAAGGCACACAGGGGGGGTATTTAGGGGGTGGTAGGGCCAACCTCTCACCTCTATTCCACCCGACGGAATAGGGACAAACATGCGTAAATTAATTTAATGTGCCTTATAAATATGTAAGCTGGTCCCCAGCTCAATAAATTCTTTTTTGCCGCTGTTTGTTTTTGCCCTCCGCCTGGACTTGGGTCTCGGCCAGGACCACGTGGCCGCTGGCTCTGTTCCTAGTCCTCCTCCTCTTCGTTCCTGCCACCCAACCACCCGCGGCTATTGTTGTTCCCGACAAAGTTTGCTTTAGAATTTTTGAGCCCCAACTAATTGCTGCAAATTACAAATGATAATAGCCACAACACACGCTCAAGGTTAGATGCCGGCAATTTATTTTGTTCTCAACGAGCCCCAAGCAACTTTTGCCCACTGGCTCTTCTGGGGGTGGCTCAGGCAGTGGCTCTACGGTGGCTCTGGGGCGGAGCATGCCTTCCTCACGGCTGCGTAAGAATTATTGGCTATTTATCAAGCGACGCATTGCCCATCTCCTTCCCCGAGTCTCGTCCTTTTTTCCCCAGTTAACCTTCCTTGAGTACTCAGCGTTGACTTTGCTAATTAAATATGCATGTATGTGCTGGGCTCTGTGTGTGTGCACAGTGGGTGTGCGGGTGTGTGGGTGTGTGCACAAACTGATTGCAAAGCTGGCCAGCTCTGCCATTAAAGGCGCGTTAATTGCGCTCGATTAATGGCAGCAGGTTAAACGTTAAGTGAAATTAAACAGGCGCCAGGGAGTCGGACGTTCGCCGACGTGTTTTGTATACTTTTCATACGCTGTACAAGGACCAGATCCCTGGGTATATTGTGTTTGGAGCCGATGTAACTGGCGGGGACATTAAGTTAATATATTACCGGGCTGAAGCCAATGATTGCCATTTACATGTATTTATGTATATTACCCGCATGGCCAATAAAGCAATTGAATTGTCAAATAGTCCTCGGGATGTCAATGTTTATTTACAATAACTGTGGAGCCTCGAAGCCTGTCTGCATTTAACCAAAAGGAAGATGGCATTAAAGCCTCTTAATTTGTTCAGTTGAGCACTATTTGTTCTCTTAAATATTAATTAGGGAAATTCTTTAATTAATTAAAACCCTTAAATGTTTTTATTTGTTGTTAAAAGAAATAAAGAATTTTTTACAATATTTTCTTAATATTATAAACCCACAAAATATACAATTTTTATAGGATATCTCAAAACCCCAAAGCTCCTCTACATATTCCAGGCTTGTTACATGTTTTATGCCAGCTCCTTCGCTCCAATAAATTCTGGCCAAGTGAGCCGCTGAGCCGTTGAGAGAGAGCCCAAGCTTTAACTTTAGCCGGACAGGAGACGGCCAGGAGCCAGGAGCCAGGAGCGAGGAGCTGGAGCTGACTTGGCCAGGCGGGATGGTAAATTTATTTGGCTAATTAAAATATGCTGCATGCTAATGGAGCATTGTCTGCGGCTGCTGGCAGGATCTGGAACAGGACCACAGGCACAGCACAGCTCGGCAAAGGCAGGATGGCCCGCATGGCACGTGCACCACCTACAAGTGAAGCTAACGAGCCGGAAATGCTGCACATTCTCAGACGTAGAGCCAAAAGTGGAAGCGGAGCCAGCCAAGCAGCTGATGGCCGAAGCGATTAAAGCCGGCTAAATGCAGCTGCCATAATGAGTTATTATGCAAGGTGGCCCGCGGGCCAAGGAGAGGCGAAGGAGTTCGGTTGCGGAAGACAGATAAATTCTAATGAAATCATAATTCAGCTGCAAGTGTTTTCAACGAGCGTCTGGCGGGGCTCATCAATGTGCTCAGCTTCTGATAATGGAATAACAGCTAACTATCCATCCTGCCAGCCTGCCTGCCTGCCTTCCAGCCGCCCATCTTGGCCAAGTTTAGTGTGTAATCAGCTCGGCAAACTTGTTCAACTCGCAACCAGAACTCTCGGAACTCTCGCTGGCCATGGCCCTGGGTAACCGCTAACGCAGCACCCCACTAATTCATTAATTACGAAATCACTTCGAGCGAGCTTCCGATCAGAGCGAGTCCGGGTCAGAGTTATCCTTGGTCCTTAAACGCAGGCACTAGGCGCTGTGTGGCGGGGAGGGGGTAATGGCGGGGCCAAGCCAAGCCAAGCCATCAGCAACTTCAATTAAGTTAAGTCAGTTTCCTCATTTCGAGACAGCGGCTGTCGTTTGTTTCAGCTTTGCCAAAGCTTTTTACATCATTAGCATTTCAGACTCTCTCTGTCTTAGAGACTCTCGGTGACAGTCGGAGGAGGACTCGGAAACTGACTTCGATCCAGAAGGAGCAGCAACAGCAGCAGTAGCAGCAGCAATCCCGGAGCCACCCCATTTGGCCTGGCGCAAATTCGCAAATTTTCCCATCATTAGCATTCAGGGCAAATGAAACAAATACACTTAGAGAGGGGCGACGCGACACTCGGCACTTGCCACGCCTTCCCCGGGGCTGTTATATCAACCGAGAGTTGTTCCAAAGTTAACACAATATTTTTATTCATCCTAAGCACTGCCAGTGCCGGTCCAAATGCTGCTCAGCCTCCAAGGAGCTGAAGCTGAAGCTAAACCCGGAGCTGAATCAGACAAACATTCGCACATAAGCCCTAATACGTTCACACAAGTTCAATTAGTGGCAGAGACACAGGACCCAGTCCCGAGCTCTGTTTGCTCACCACCACCTCCCCTGTGCTCCTTCTCCTCCTCCTGGCCAAGTATCTGTATCTTGATTTTATTATACTTGCGCACTTTCAGAGCCTGGAACCGTACACAGACCGTAGAGAAACCGCAGCGAGGTCAGCACAGGACATCAAATAGAAATAGCCAGTGGGCACACACACAGAAACAGAGAGAGAGACTCAGTCAGGGATACCCAATATTTGGTTCCCGTACCAATTTTCCAGCTCCTTCTCCTTCTCCCCCCCTGAAGCTAATCAGAAATGTTTTACTTATAAATCCTTTGGTATGCGAACTACGTATCTCATTTTGCGTCTCGCACAATTTACGATATAGACTCCCGTCTGGGCCCCCGCCATACGCCATTTGCCATTCACCATTCGCCATTCGCCATATTGGTTTGCCATTTAATGGGGCACAAAGTCGGGGAATTGGTGTTTAGCATTTGCTGTGATTCGGCACGAGGCCGAGGATAAACTTTTTCCGCTCAGCTGTGAAACTTTTAATACCTTTTGTCAATTGATTCGGCGTGCGAAGATATAGCCTTTTTCCAGTCACCTTCTCCGATTCCCTGGGATTTTTCCTCAGGGCTGACGGAACTAATTGTTCTGGGAATTGGAATTGAATCCGTCCGATTGAAAGGGATTTGGCCGGGTCAAGGGTTCGAAAGGTTGAGCTGGAGCTGCCTCGTTTGGGGTTAACTTTTAGCGCGGCAATCAGGCGTATTTTTATTGTTTTATTTATGGCCAGCAGCAGCATCGCATTGGCTCTCCTATATACTATATTTAATTAGTGATACACAGACAAGACTCCCCGCCTCCCCGCCTTGGCTGTGTCACGTATGCGTTGTCAGTCGGATTTGCGCTGCTTATGTAATAAGCCATAAAAAGTTAATAACAATGACATGGCCAACAAAGGCAATGACCAAAACTGATATGGACAGGCAACAATGGACTGAATAAAGGGGCAATGGAATGGCCGCTCGAGTGTATGGACTGGAGGAGGCTTCTCTCGTTTAGCTTCGATTCGGTTATGGTTAAACGTGCAGGATTTATACGCACCAACACCCACCACCCACCCCCGTTGGTCACTCCCCTCTGGGCTCCACAGAGTTGGCTAACGAAGCTCGTTGGCCAGCGGCTGCCTCTGCCCGCTGCCCCCCACATCACGCATACGCCCGGTAGGCGTTGATGAACTGACAATTTGTGTCAACTGCCGCAGCCGCAGAGCAAAGGGCATACGGTTGCGAGGTTCAGCCTCCCAGCAGTCCCGGCAACGCCCTCAAATAAATGTATTTTCGAACACAAACACCATTATTCGTACGTTCCGTGCGGGGATTCCATGCGGATCCGGATGCGGGCTCCAACTGCTGGCTGCTGGCTGAAAGAGCGATTCTTCCGTCTGATGAAAGGACGATTCCCGGGCTCCGAGAGAGAGAAAGAACGAGAGTGGGAATAATAAAAATTATTCGTTTCATGTTGCGCTTGGCCAAGGGGCAAAATATTTCAGCGCCACGGCGAGTGTGTGGCATATGCCACCAGCTTGGTCATGCCTCCGCCTCCTGCTACTTCTCCCGCTCCTCCTGCTCCTCCTGCTCCTGCTACACATCCTCGTTCATCCTCAGCTAGTGTGCGTGGTGCGTGGTGTGTGTGCGGCAGATCGGCACGGGAATTATTAACTTGTAATGTGCTCTGCATAGCGTTTTTAATAAAAGCCGAACCAAACAGGACGTGACCAGCTGAGGCATCCACATCAGGCTCCGGGGAGTTCCATGGAGCAACCTGATGACGAGGACACCACGTGTGCGAGCCGCAGGGCAGCCTTATGCAGGACAAACTTATACATTTTTATGTCGCCGATGAAGTGATGGAATAAAATTTTTTGTTTTGCATTGATTGCCATGTCCGATTTGGGGTGAGTTGGAATGGCACGAGCAGGGACATCAGGACACATGTTCAGGATGAGAAAACAGTGAGAGAAAAAGTAATAAGCAAACTACCTTTAAGCCTTTATCCGAGTCATTAAGTTCTTCTTGATGTTTTTAAACTATTTTTTTGGTTATATTATAAACTCAAAAAGTAATTCAATTATTTTTCCATTATTTACCACCTCAAAATTCCCTTTTCTGACACCTCATTTCTCCCTGTGCAAACACGGCCATGGGCCCACCGAGTAGTTGGCTGCGATTGAGCAAAACGAGCGCCAAGGGAATCAGTACGCAGCAAGGGCAAAGGACAAAGGACAAACGACAGGATACACACGTAAACGCTTTAAGTTGAAGCTGAACAAACAGATTTTTTCCCATCGCAGCTGTGAGGCTTTTCCCCTTAACCCACCCCGACCACCACCACTGTCCTGAACACTGTGGCTTAATGCGGCGTCATGGCACCGCCAGAGAAACTTTATCAATTAAACTTGGCCATTTTTTATGCAGGGCCACGCACCCGCAGGCCGCATGGCCGCCTGACTGCCTGCCCAGACCCCAAAGCCAGGCCCAGTGACAACTATCCCGGGCAATGAAAAACAATGACAAGAGATGCGCCAAAATGATAGAGTTCCAGGCTCAAGCCGGAGGGTTAACCTCAGGCTAACTGCTGCCATAATTTGTAGCATGTCTCACATGGGGATCTCCCTGGCTATCTGGCCAACAGATTTGAATCTCCAAATGGAGTGCCAAGAACTGGAACGGAGCTGATCATCTGGCCAGGAGGACCAGTCGGCAGGTGCTTAGGCAGGTGGCTGCTCTCTCCTGTCGGCACTCTAGCAAATTGGACCATGGAGACCGCGACCACGCCCCGAGGCGAGCTGAGATTCTGGCTCTGAGAAGCAGAGATAGCAGCTTGCCTTTTGCTGCAGCTGCTGTGTGTGGCTGGAGGACACACTAAGATGGCTCCAAGACCAGCGAGTCACTTGCAACCGCAACCGCATTTAGTTTCCTCGCTCCTCTGTGGCCGAGCGCCTATTAGAAAACATTTTGCACTGGGAAAAATGATAAGAAATATAATACATTTATTAAACTTGAATAAGTTTTTAGCAAATTAAAGTTTAATTATAATTTGTAGTAAATTTGGTATTGAATAAAGATGAAAATTCAATAAGAAGTTAACTTATTGCTTTCCAAAAATAATTTAATAGTTGCTCCTTAAAAAAGAAACCTTAAAGCGGGTAATCGAAAATCTAGTTTATTTCTAGTAACTTTAAGCAAATTTAAAGCAAAAATCCTTACTAAACATAAAGATGATGCTGTAAATTTAACCGTGCCAAGTTAGTCAAAGAATTATAAGCCAACTATCAAAGTTTAAAAATATTCCTTTGGGAAGTCTTTGAGACTTCTCCTTTAGCACTCTCAGCTTTCGGTCCTGTTGAACTCCTAAGAACGATTTATTTCTAAGTGTGCCAACTGCGACCTGCCGCAACCCACTTGGCAAACGGCGACCTCAGGACCAAAAAACTATTGTGCGCTCCTCCAAGCTTTGTTTGAATGTGCTCGGCTTTCGCCCTTTCCGCCCTCGGGCCTCCGCCCTTGCCTTTTGTTGGGGAGTAACTAAGAGCCAGCTGCAGACCCCTTTTTGCCATCGCCAAACGCCACTGTCGACTGTCGCTGCTGCTGCTGCTGCAGCTGCAGCTTTTTGCATGAGTGCATTGTTGTCGCTGCTGCGCTGCTGTTGCTCTGCTGGCGCCTCTGCTCCAGCTCTGCCGCAGTGCGATGCTTTTAATTACAAAAGTTACGTATACGTCCTGTGCACCGCGTCCTTCAGTTCGCCTTCGTTCGCTGTCGCTTGTCTGCAGGTGTTGCAGCTGCGACTGCCAATGGACTGCGACTCCAACTTGGCTGCTCAGTTGAAGCTAAGTGGGTGGTGGGCGGTGTGACGGTAGAGGTGACTGGCATGGAGGCGTGGCACACGACCGTGTCAGGGCAACGCTTCAAGTCGTCGGTTCCGTTCGAGAACGTTAATTACCGTTGCAGGCGAGGTTCCAAAAGGTGCCCGCACGGGTTAAGTTGGAAAATGGGAGGCGACACTATAGACACTATAGAGAGACGACGGCATGGAGTGCTGCCGGGCAGGATGCCGCGTTGCAAGGGTGGCGGCAGATAATGGCAAGCAGGAAGCGTGGCCAAAAATGTGGCAGCCCCAGCGACGCTTCAAGCCGCATATAACTGTATAACTGTATAATTAGTGCCATTTTCTGAATACGAAATAACCGAATGAGAGGTTTATACATGAGCACTGGGAAAAAGGTCCCAACTCGATGGGCATACAAACAAGGAAACAATAATTTAAGCTGGTTTTCTACTTTTTATTACAGTTTAGGCTTGTAAAAAATATTTTAAAAATATGGAAAATAGGAGACAAATGTGGCTTGCACTTCTCTCCTATTAAATATTCATAACTTAACTATTTTTGTTATAAAATCGAGTAGCTTTGCACTTACATTGACATTGTTTTCACTGAATTTAAATGGGAAAAATACTTTGTTTTCTTATTTTTAAAAGTGTATTTATGTGTGCGAGTGTTTGTGTTTTTACCATTGTTGTTGTAATAGCTGCAGCTGTGGTTGTTGCTGGGCAGTTTTATGTACTTTATGGTCGGTGGATGCCACTGTGTGTATATGGCACTTTCCCGGCCATTTCGAGTGTTGTGTCCCTGCAAATGAATTCTAATTTTTTGCACAAACTTTAAAACAAACACACGCTAGCTGTGGTGTGTGTGGGTGGCTGGGTGTGTGTGTGTGTGTGAATAGTGGAAATAGCCTAAATAGAAACTCAGCCATGAGAACGCAGATTAGTGAAAAGTGGCGAGCTGGGCTTACAAGTCACAGTCAGTGAGCACCGATTTAATCACGGTTGGTATACATAGTTACTAGATCTGATGCGTCGTTTAATATTTATAATTAAATAAAATCAAGAAATTTAAATTACAATAAGAAAATATAATTACCTAAATAAAGCTTAGTTCGCTCTTTGTTTGTTATTAAACAAAACTATTTACCTTCCTGGATTTTGTGTAATAAAAATAAATATTTGACCTTGCTTAAAATTGATATGTTTAATACTTTAATATTTTCCCATAAAGATTACGACTTCAATTGGTTTACTTCGTTTTATTTCCACCGATTTCTGGCCATATAAATCATGTATTTCACACCTTAGGCAATAATGTTTACAACATGTAATAAAAAATCTATGCTGCAGATAATAATTCCTAGATAATGTCTTTGTTAAATCTTATTTAATAAAGATTGTGGCCCATTTTGTGTGCTCGTTTTGTTGCCTTTCCAGTGACTTATTCCCGTAATGATTTAATCGCCCTTGGAGACTAATCATGTGTGACTAATGTGAATGCGAGTCACATTTTGTGTCGTAGGATAACTCATTCTTATTACACCTAAAACAATTGTGGGCTTTTGGGTGATTTTTATGATTCTGTTTGTGATGGTTTTAGTAAGCAAGTCTTTCATTTAAGGAAGGGAAATATTAGAAATTAAATATTTTTGGAATATACATATAAAGAAGACATATTTTACATCAGTTTAAAAATGTTAGAAATTAATTTGTGAGAGTAAGAAATGTATAACAATATATAGCAAATATATTGTTAACATTTCCTAATGTTTCATAAAAATTAAGCCTTAAAAAAAGGAACAAAGGCTTTGAGGAAATCTATATTTATCAAAAATTTACAATTTATTTACATTCTGTACCTACTGTGAGTGATCTGAAAAAGTAAAGGCCAGGCAGAGGAATTTAATTTTCCTTCAAAACAAGTCCTTGCCTTTAACTAATGAATTCTAATTTTATTATTTTTATACTATTTATTCTCTTCTTATACATTTTTATTTCTATATCCAGGTATGTGTAGAGCATTACCCCGACCCACTTTAGGCCATTTCACAGTCGTCATGGCCAAGTCCTAAACTTATGCCATTGTTAGTGTTGCATTCTCCGTTGGTCTTTTGTGGCTGCGGGCAGATTTGGCCGCAAAACAAACTTGCGAGCTCTTTGCACGCGCATGAGCTGCCTTTCGAGGGCTTTTCATTTAGCTAATCTCCACTGTACTCGTTCAGTCGGCGCTGCTGATTATGCCTCCGTCCGTCCTCTGCCCTGCTCCTCCTCGGCGTCCTCCGCTGTGTTTGCTTTGAGTGGGTGGGTGGGTTGGTGGGTGGTTGGGTGCTGCCGCTGAGTGGGTGCCCTGGGGGGTGGCTTTTCTGGGGGCTGCGAGTGGGGTCTTGGTTTGGTTTGGTTTCGGGATCGCTCACTCAGTGGCTCACTCAGCTGTACGGTGGCTGGGCGGTGTGTGTACACAATTTTGTTTTATGGTTTTTTAGTTATGAAACTGAAACTGAATTACATATGTATATGTGTGTAATGGCAAGCATGTTACAGCAACAACCGATTTAAGCGTCAATGTTGTTGCTGCTGCGGTTCACACTGCCGCTGCTCCTGCTTCTGCTGCTAAAGCTATTGTTGTGGCTGCTCTGCTGGCTCTTGTTCTCCTTTTTTTTTGTTTGGCATATTTACGCAGCATTTTTTGCATGCTTAAAAAAGGGAGAGGAGGAGCAGATGAGGAGCAGGAGAGTAGCAGCATCAGCAGGAGGGTAATGAAGCAAACTGCTGGCGGTTGGGGATTCGAATCGGGATTGGCATGACCGTAGCGAACCCGACTCTCGGCACAGATAATATAAATGTTGTTTAAAGTTTAAACGAAACCAGAGAGAGAACGAGCGAGAGACCAGAAACCTCTGCATTTTCCAGCACTTTTCCCCCCACAGCCTGCATTTTCCACAGTCATAAAGTGATACACGAAACGATGCCCAGGCCTGGCCATGGGTGAAATTGAACATTCCTGAGTTCCTGAGCTCTGGCTGCCGTCGGCTGAAAGCGGAGAGCTCTGCATATGTAAGCGGAGCGCATTTTCCTACCGGCTTTCCCGCCTCTCCCTTGGCCACACTCGAAGAGCTCTCTGCCTTTCTGTTTGGCCGCTTATTTGAATGCAATTGACTGAAGGCTTAGCCAACATTATGTGTGGCCAGGGTCGGGCTTAGTCTGCTGGCGACATGTTGGCTTTTGGCTCAGCCATCACTCGCACCGTGGGACAGACGGACACATGGACACATGGGTAGATGGACACATGGACGGATAGACAGGCGGCGGCAACAACAACCAGTTGCAGCACAGCAACAACATCGGCAGCAGGAAGAGCACCAGCAGCAGCAGTAACAACATCACGCATACATGTATTTCCGTATCCGCATCCGCATCCGTTTCCGTTTCCGCTTTGTGCATTGCAAAGCAGCCGAGGCAGCAAAGGCAGCAGAGACAGCAGGAGCTCAACGGGTTGAAGGCAGCCACTGGCGAGGGCGGGGACGTGGGCAAGTCAGCGCCAACGACAACGGCAGTGACAACTGTCATGCTTTTATGGCCACATTTGCCAATTGTTTGCTGAATTGTTGACGGGAATGTCGCCCAGATGAAAAGCTACGGCAGCGCCCGAGTCTGCGTCTGAGTCTCCTTCAACTGTGCGAATGCGGCGGACGTGAGCATGGCTCGACTTCATCGCATTATTGTTTCCTTGTGTGGACGGGACTGCTCCTTGCCAGGCCCAGCCGCATACATACGCATCAGCAGTTAATCTTATTTAAGGGACAGTCGGCTGACAGATTATGCCACCCGTCCAAGTCAATCCGCACCCGCACCTGTTATAATCATGCCGTAAGCCGACGATGGCAACACGTTGCCACAAAATCCCCGACACACGCGATTCATACAAACTCTTTGATGCGGAAATTCGCCCGAAATTTCCACGTTGAAGAGGAGTCTAGTTTTCGTTGAATGAATGGATGGCCCCATGGCCCCATCGGATGGTTGCCTAGTTGAAAATATACTCAACCGTCAAAGCAAACAAGTTCATGTTGTTGTTGATGATGTTGATGGGACCCCAAAAATTGTGATATGCGACAGATGACAAAACAAATGAGTATCTGACGGGTTGCCAACGCGATTGATGGATTTAATAAATGCCGAAAATAATTATATTATTTTATTTATGTACATATATATTTTTCGTGATGGTTCATTGGTCGCACACAGCCGTGTAAATAATAGAAAGCAAACAATAATAACATGGTATGTCATTAAAATTGCATGAAACATATTAAAATGTTCAGAATTTAATTATTAATCCGCAATTAGCCTGGCATTTTATGGGTAAATCAAATGCAATTGTTTTAATCAAATTTTCGTTAATTAATTTGCAGTTGATGAGGATGAGAAAAGGGTTATTTTGTGGTTTGACATGACGATTTACAGAACCTTTCTTTGTTCCATAAATAATTTATTGTTGTTTTTAAATCTTGTATATTTAATTTACTGTTTAAAACGTTTTAAAATTGCACTTAATCTGCTGTAAATTAATAACCCTCATTTAGCATGCATTTTGCCTTTAGTATTTGTCATATTAAAATAATGAATTTCCCTTTAATAGCTTTTAATTTATAACAATTGAGTGTTGAACTCTGCTGTACTCGCCGCTGTTTTTTAAGGTTCTGCCAGGAATAATAGTTTCCAGTTGCCAAACAAACATTGTAATCTTTTTTGTGGGCAGAGGCTGCCAAAAAGAGGAGGAAGGAGGTTAATGCGGCAGCAGTGGCAGCCTTCAAATTCCGTTTATTGCTTGAACAAGCCTCGTGCAGATGGCCCCAAGTTGGTAATGGCCACCGTTGCAGTAACACCATTAAAGCGGACTCAAAGGAGGAGGAGGAGGAGGTGGAAATAGGAGCAGGTGGTCTCTTGGAGCCAGCAGCGGCATGCAATTCTTCTCATCATGATATACCTTCCGCTTGGCCGCCGCTGGCAGACACCCACGTCGCCCGCGCGCCTTCCCGCTGCGCTGTTGGTTTTAATTCAATTTAACAATCTTTTTTCACCCGTTTTGTTGTTTTTTCGCTCTCCTCGGCACTTTTTCGCCCCGTTTTTCCCAGTTTTGCCCCGTTTTCCTCGGCTGCGCCGCTGCATTGTTGCTGACAGCGGAAATGCAGCTGGCCGGGACAGCGGCGCCCGCTGAGGCAGAGACAGCGGCCGAGGCAGAGGACTGCGACGCCAGCCATTAGTGCAAATGAAATTGCATTTTGTGTGCCCCAAACACTCAAAGAAATTTAATCAAAGGCACTGCTCCGCTGCACTGCCTCGTTCACTGGCCATGTTTGGCATATTTTCCTATATATGCGCCTGTTACAGTCTTCATTCGATATGAGGAATCTATAATAAACGTTGCTCTTCAAATCAAACGGAAAAATCTTTAGAGGGGCAGCAATGCTTGGAGAGTCAAAAAGATACAATTAAAAAGAACCATAAATATGCCTAATTATAAATAATTATCTATTATCTATTAATGTTCACTTACTTGAGAGCACACTGTATGCATGTTTATGGCATGTCTGAATATCTGGTTATGTCTTGGTTTTATTAACACTAAATCGACTGCAACGTTTTTCTATGGCACCATGGCAACTGCCGAGTTTGGCCAAAATAATTGCAGATAATAATTTCCAATATTTCATAAATGTGCACTGAACGGACAGTCCACCACCACCTCCTCTTCCTCGCCAGCTTGAATTCCTGACCAGGTACATAGTAGCAATCAAATGATATCGACTAGCCACCACCACAGCTCCCCGTAATATTACTCCTGTTCCTCCTCCTAGATTCCGATGATGGAGAGTTCGAGTAGAGTAATTGAAACGTATTCATCATCATTTGCGAGCATTTTGGCCATTAGGAGCAGCTTACGGCTTATGGAGTGGGAACATGGGGGCGGGACGACGACGACGATGAGAGGGAGAGTGGCAAATCTATTCAAATAGATGATGAATAACATGCATTAAATAATGCCTGCCAGTCCGTATATGGAGTATTATTACTCCAGTTTCCGCCATTTGAGTGCCTCGCCACCGGAAACTGTCTCGAGATTTGGCCAAATCTACAAGAATTAATTACGATTGAAATGCAAATCGCCAACTGGCTTGCCAGGGAGCAATGTGTGTTGGCCATAATTGAACTAGATATTGGATTGCAGAGAATACAAGTCATTAAATCTTCAGAATTATTCTTCATTATTAATATTTCAATTCTAATTAAACAATTTATATTGAAGGCCTAAAGCTTTTAATTTAATTTAATACTTATTATTTAATAGTCGAAATTTGTTGGGAGTTAACTAGTTCTTTCTGTCAATTATAAATACTAATTACGCCTCTGCGTATACGTAATTATTTAATACTCTGATTTAAATGCTGCTTTATCAATCATTAAATTCTAATTAAAGAATATGATGCAATACGTTTTTAATTTAATTAAATATATATTTAAAAACCAACTTATTCATTGATTTCGGTATTAAAACAAGTCGGGAAGTCGAAATTTGTTGGCAGGTAACTTAATTGTTCTTCAATTATCAATACTAATCACACCACTGCGTATGCGTAATATTTTTGGGCTCTGCCCTAAATGCTGCTTTATTAATTTTTAAATTCTAATTAAATATTTTATATAGAATTTTTGCGAGTTTACTAGTATTTTCTTCAATTATAAATACTACCTTCACCACTGCGTATACGTAATATTTAGGACTCTGCTTTAAATGCCTGAAATAAAATTAAAAAAATGAGTTGTTTTTAAAATTAGTATTTTATTATTTATTATATTTATCTAAATACATTACTTCCATACATGAAATTTTACATTATCTTTTTTATTTTCTTATGCCAGCTAGAGGTTTGATTTTCATAAAAATAGAGTAGGAATTCTTAAATCATAAAAAATTATTAATAATGCTAAATCCATAAAACGCACAGAAATATATATTGTTTTTATAAGGCACCCTTTGGAATCATAAAAGTTATTCCTTTGGTTCATCCCCATTCTGGCCTGCCTTGCCCTGGACAATAATTAAAGACTTACTTCCTGCTGGCCCACAAATTGAGTGATTTATTGCCTGACCCCGCCCCCTTATCGAGGGGGGCGCGCGCCTATCTATCAGCCTTATCAACTATAAGTGCACAGAGTGGTGTTCGCTGGAGTGTGGGGAGGAGGTCTCGTCATGGTGGAGTGGGAGGATGAAGTGGAGTGCAGTGAAGTGTACTGGAATCACGAGCACGTGAAGTGGTTTTTGTGGGTTTACAAGGGTCCAACTACAACTAAACGGACTTTAACCTAGCTCTGTGTCTAGAAATACTATTCAAATTTAAGCTGGAACGATGGCAATGTATAAGGCTTGATCCTCCGTTAGGTCCAGGCCACACGTTTCCGAGCAAACTTCGGTGGAGCCGCCGTCTCCGAAGTGACCACATTCAGGGATCGAGTTTTGGTGAGACGCTGAGAATCGATTTCGCTGCGAGTCGGTGGCATATCCTGCCACACATCCAGGTTGAGGTTGGAGAACGAGTTGCTCACCGTGGGCAGGGGATCCTCCTGCGGCGTGGCTGCCTGAGATTCCGTCACCTTGAGATCGGCGACCGAGGGAGCCGGTATCTCTGGCTGCTCTTCGTTGCTGAGCTGCTCCAGCTGCTTGTTGGCCTGCTCAATGCCGGTGAGATGCTGACTCCTCAGCTCCACCACCGTCTGCTGCTGCATGACATTCGCCTGGAGCAGTTCCCCCAGGCTGACTTTCTCCTGTTCGATGAGCTTGCTCAGCTCGCCGTAGCGCTGCAAATGCTGCTCCCGCCAAGTCTCCTCGCAGCGCTGCAGATTGTACTTTGCCTCTGACTCGTACATGGTCTCGATTTGGGTGCAGGCCAGCTCCTCCTTTTCCAGATCCGAGCGGTATTTCGAAAGGAGCAACTGCAACTCCTCGGCCTTGACCACATAGTTGGCCATGCGCTGCAGAAGATTGATGCACAGGGAGATCTGCTTGCGACTAGCCTCGCTGCGCTGACGAATGAAGACCTTGATCTTCTTCAGGTTGAAGGCATGCCCTGAATCGGCTCGACGGATAACCAGGCCCGTACTCTCCTCCAGTAGTTCCTTCTCCTTGTCCAGCTCACCCAGGAAAAGTCGGAATTGCTGCTCTTCTTCCTTCAACTTCTCAGCCTCCTGCTGGCGCAGTCTCAGCTCCGACATGTGCGACTCTTGGAGGGCACGCAGCTCACGGAGCTGCTGCTCACGGATCTGCTGGCGCTCCTTCTGCGCCTGCTCTGTGCGGTTAATCTCCTGCTGGAGCTGCAATTGCCGCTCGGCGGCCAAAGCCTGCTGCTCCTCGCGCTGCTGCTGATTCTCAATCTGTCGATCCAGCCAGTTGAGCTTGGCCAGCACCTCGTTGTCCGACTTGGACTGGTAGAGCAGCTTCTCATCGTCGACGCCATGGCGCCAGCGGCCGTAGAGCTTGGCCTCCATCTCCAGTTTGCGACGCAGCTGCTCTTGCTCCTTCAGCGACTGGTTGACCCGGCCCAGCATCTGGAGGTCGCCGCCGCCTGGCTCGCGGGGCCTGCGTCGCCGCTGCATCTCGGTGCCGTAACCCTCGTTTTCGAGCTCCAAGAGCTGGCGAAGCCTGGACTTTCGTTCATCGAGGACCGTCTGCTTCTCCTTCTGCTCGCGGCTGGACTGCAGCTTTTGGTCGGCCTTCTCGTAGTACTCTTTGTTGGTCCAGTTCTCGAAGCGGGACGTCACCTTGCCCCAGTGGCTGTAGTAGCTGTTCAGCGCCTGGGTGGCCTGCACCCGGTTGTTCTCCTGCTCCATGCGTTGCGCATACGCCGCGTGCTGCTGGTTGAGGCGCCCCGACGACATCCTCCTGCCAAAACACAAAGAAAAAAGAAGGGAGAAAGAGTGAGAGATGGGTGAGAGCCTGGGTTGGAGGCGCCAGTTGGCAGACAAGTTCATAAACTTTTAAATTGGGGCCAAGGCGAGGCAAGCAATAGGAGGAAGGGGGAAATGAAAAAAATGAAAAGGAAGCAATTTCTCTTCGACAAGGAAAGAATCTCAGCTGGACACACACACTTCATGGGGTAACTTCGTTCAATTAGCTCTCCAGGATGTTCATCTCAGAGCCGGGCCAAGAGACTCACCTCGGTGAAAGAAGATATATTCCGATCCGGAGATACAGGGGGTAACCGAGAGCTGAAAGTTTACTGTACAGAGTGTTTCCCTTTTTCTGACGACTGCTGTGTGTTCTGTGTGCTGTCTCTGCCTGTCTTTTGTGCTGCCTACTCGGACCGACCACTGGAAATTCGAAATTCTGGGCAAATATCACCAACGAATTCTATTCTTTTGGCCAGTCAAAGGCTCCCTGGCTCCCTGCGCTCGTCCCGCCTTTAGTCAGTGAATGCATGGCTGGCGACCGGACAAGCGTTATGGTTTACCCGGCGCTTCATTTTGGGTTTTACCCTCTCGCCTTTCCCCAACCAAACTGCAGCCAGCCATCACCGCAGCTGTCACTAACTGCCAAAGCAGCGCCCAGCCCCAGCACCAGCACCAGCTGAAGCAGAAATGGCAGCGGCAGCGGCAGGCAGTCGAGCAGCCAAAAACGCAGAAATATGGCCAAAATCTGCCGGAACAGGCCCCCTGTCCACACTATGGAGTAGCCATCTCCCTGATCCCGGAACATTTCCAGGCCAGAACCAGCCGCCAATCCATCAAACAGGGCAGTCAGGCAGGCAGGCAGGCCAGCAGATTGTTAGAGGAGTCGGGAAGCAAATGACCGCCACACTAGGAAAAAAAAGAAAACAATCATTTTTGGCGGCTACTTTCAGCCAGATTTTTTAGTGGAAAAATTTATGGAAAGCTCTTAAATCATTGTTCAATTTAAAAGTGAAGGGTTAGAAGTTGGATATACTATTCCCGAGATATATATGTTGGTTGACCTTAAACTAGGCTATAAATATCCTTAAAAAATACTTGGAAAAACACCCTCAACATTTATCAACTCTCCCCCTTAAACCCACTTACAAATTATTTTCTTTTTGGTAAACAAAAAACTAAATTTTAATATTTTAAAGTGCAGAAATCCAACTGGGAGCTGGAGGACCTACAGAGCTAATTTCCCAAAGATTTATGGCCAGCACGAAGCGCATTGATATATGCCAAATTGTTTACAAATTGATTGCATTATTAATAATGCCCACCAGAGGCTTTCCCGATCAAAGCCTCTTTGGGTCTCATTGCAAATTCAATGGAAAATACGAGCAAGGTGCGTGGCAGTTGGCTATGCGAGGGTGGGGATTCCGGGATGGAGGGGAGGGAATGAAATGTAAAATATTCCAACAAAGTACTCCTTATGTCATATGACAGACGACAAACTTTGGCAATAAATCAAACAACAGGCGACGATGCCAGTGAGAGGCGGGATCTGTTATGTTCAGTTCAGTTTGGTTCGGTTCGGTTTTGTGGGGGCTGCTGCGGGTTTTTGGCGTGGGCGTGGCACACGTGGAATACGGCAGCAGCAGCAGCAACAGCAGCAGCAGTGAAATGCCAAGATGCCACCGCTATATAGACTTAATACACTTTCGGCACACACAAATTCACTTCCTTAATTGAAATTTTAATTTGAATACTTTGGCAAAGTTTTGGCCGACAGCCAGCGAGCGAGCGAGCTGGCTTGGAGTGAGACAGCTCGCTGGCAGCAATAACAAACAGCCAAAAAGTCGCCGAAATCCATGTACCTCATCCCCCTTGCCACGTTGCCATCCTGTTATCCTGCCAGCGACCAATTCCCCTCCGCAGGCAATCTCGCACAGGCTCAGCGCGTTTTCAATTTACGCGCCTCGCGAGTCGTTTGTCATTTTATGCGTCCTAATATATGGCATGTGCGTGCCGCTACAAGGATACCAGTCTGTCCTGCCCTCCGACTGGTGGCCCCACTCCCCCCACCAGCCAGCACCCTTGATGGGTGAATTTTCCTGCCAACCAGCAAGGCGTAACTAATCAGCACAGACAATGATATGGCGACATCTGATGAATTGTTCGCTTTGCCTTCAATTCGGGGGTGTTGGCATACATCTAAATGGGTGTGCACAGCGAACAAATATTAAAAGATATTTCTTTTAGTTAAAATAGAATTTAACATTAATATTTATAAGTAAAAAAAAAAGAATTCACAGAAGTTGTGTGTTGATTTCCAAATTTTCGAAAGGATATCATAGAAACATAAGTAAATTCTAATCTATAAATTCTTGGAAATTATAACCCTTAGGTATCCAATTTTACGTTAAAATATTGGGCAAAAATATACGAAAATATATAAAGGAATATATAGTAAATATTCCTTTGTTTCATAAGAAAAATTAATTAAACTTTCCATTTATATTTCTTAAAATTGAAAACATTCTCACAAGAATTCCCCTTTTAGTGCCATTTTTTATTTCGGGGTCAAAGCTTAATTAAATTGTTTATTATTGATCACTTTGCCTGGGTGAATACCCCCAGATTTTCCTGCCACTCGTTCAATGTTCGATTTGAAAAAAATTTAAATTAAAGAAAAAACCCCCGACAAAAACCTATCACCAGCACTTAAATTTCTTTCATAAGACATTCAGACATAGAGGCCCTTGGCTTCGTATCAATAAATTAACTGCTATCTGATATTTATTCGATTTGGTGCGACCAATTCATTACGATTAAGATTATTTTGATAGCGGAAATGAAATGAAATATTGAACTAAAGATATGTCAAGTATCCAGTGTTTACTCGCTGTGTACGAGTAGATTGACTCTTGCATAGCTCAGCCATCAAAGAGTTTTCATTGACACAAGTCCCGAGCTTCGGGGCTTCCCCCAGCGATTGCAATTACTTTTGTTAATTGTAATATACACACTGAGCCGCCGCAGAGACATTCGTTTATTTATCTAATGTGCCAGAGAGTGTAAAGCTTCTGGCTCGATAATGTTTACCTTGGTGAATACCCCGTCCGTCGATTCGGAGGCGAATAAAAGAATGCCTGTGATTTTGCCCCTGATTTTGTGTGATTTTTTCATTTTTTTTTTTTGTTCTCCCTCATAATTTTTCATCGGGAGAGCGTGCCAAGGCGTAGTTAGTGTGCGGCGCACTTAATACCCTGATAAGATGTGCGATTAGCGGGGAGCCAGCCGTCGAAGGGTAAATTATGAGCACAATGGTCAGTATTGTTACCTGTGGAAAGTCGATCAGGGGATGCCCTAACCACAGGCTCAAAGCTAGTTGGAGGTTTGCAAATAGTCCTTAAAGGAAACTACATAGAACTAGGCCTAGATTTAACTACAAAAATATTCCTTCTGGCCTTATGTAAATCGTATAATTATTCGACTTAAATCCCTTCTGTTTTCTTCCTGATTTTAATATGTAAATAATTGCAACTCCTCACATATTTTACTTATAAGGAAATCCTGTTTAAGATACACCTTTTTAAATGAAAACCACCAAGCAATTTATCCCACCCAAAAAAAATTGTTTAAAATTCTTTGCCGTGTGGTTATCTCAACCGCACACCTGTGGTCGTAAACATATCTTAACTTATTACAGTGTTATATCGAGAGGCATAAAAATTACGTTTATGCCCGAACAATGGGCCAGAACGAGTCTTCTGCACTTAAAATAAGAATTTGCCTGGCAATCATTATTATTTGCAGGGGGATTATGTATGAGTTTCCCTTCTGAGGGAGTTCTTATACCCCCCCGAAAAGGAAGAGCAACTGGAGATTACAAGACCTAATCAAAGGCACTTGTTGGCACAGGGGCCGGAGCCCCAAATAGTCGAATTCGAGTTCTCTTCGGCTGAAGCCAATGGTCTTTAGTTCAGTTGGCCACAAAGACATTGGCACGCAACATGGGCGACAAGGCGTCTGGATCCGTCACACAACACCCACCACCGCCACCACTCACGGACTCCTACGAGCAGTTCTGGCAGCAACAACAACAACAACAGCTGGCCACGGGTTGTGGTAAGTACGCAACTTAAGCCACAACTATTTTGCTGTTAAAACAATTCAACAATTTCCAAGAGCGTTCGAGAAATTTCCCCTTTTTGAAGTGTAATAAATATTAAGTTCGGGGTAGGGTCGGGGGGCGTGTGGTCTGCGTGTTTACCTTGCCACAAGCATAAACAGCAAATAAAATAAAGCAGCCAGCCCCAGGTAGTATATAGAGGGGAGAAAATGAGACTGGTGATTTGGACTTCCTTTGGTCGGGGCGGCGCCAGCAGAACGCATCTGGCAGTGCGCGGTGCTCCCCCGAAAAACCTGTGTGTGCACACTCTCTCGCCACAGACCAAAAACAAAAGGAAAGAAACAAATTTAGATTAAGATCGAGATGAAGATGGAATGTGTGTGTTCGCCATAAATCGACGACGGAAAATAAAATGCTGTTAATTTGTCTATCCATCCGATCTCGGCACTCCGACTAAAGCAATTTAATACCGGCATTTGCAGCGGGCTTCCCCCGAAACCCAAATGATCACACCAAAAGGGGCATCCCCGTCCCAAAAAAAAAAATAAAAAAAATTTAAAACACACAAATACAAATACAAAAATATAAATAAAAAGAGTATATGTGTTGCCGGTGGTCAAAGAAAGCCGGCGACACAGAGAACAATCAGGGGCAGAGATGCTGTTACAGTTACCAAGTCACAATTCTTAAGGTTGTGGCCAAGAAATGATATCAGAAATCAAGGTTCAAACTTAATCATTATAATTTGATAAGGAAATAGATCACTTAATAAGTTCTGGCATATGAAAGTAAAAGATTAGGAGGCTCTAAGAGTGCTTGTAAATAAGTGCACTTGTAACAAAGGAAGAAACCCTTGAAGAACATTCAAGAAAAATGCTTCTGAATGATGAAATCAATATAAAAACTGGGAAATTTAATTTATAAAAAAACAACTTAGCAAAAAAACAATTTAGCTCTGAAAAGTACTTCAAATCGAGGCAATAAAGTAAATTAAAATACTTATACAAAAATATATATTTTGTATTCATTTAGCTAAGTTGATTAGGAATGCAAACAATAATAAACATTAAGCACCTTCTAGAATTGAAATATTTACTTACTCAAACAAAAACCCTAAAAAACAATACTTTACTTACAAACTTAATAACTTACTTAAAAAGAAAAAGACGTACAGACACAGCTCCATTAACATATTTAAATAATTTGTATTCGACAACAAATGAGTCATAGATGAAATGGGGGTTTTTCTTTTTTAAAAAGTATCGTTATTTTTTTTAAAACGTATGTTTCCGAGAAATTGTGGAGTTGAAACTGTCTACACTATAAATCTTCAAAGACATATTGAAAGAGTATTTATAAAATACAAATTGGCTGACTCTCAACTGAAAACTATCTGCAGCTGAGTGATCACGAACTTTCCCACCAGCAATTATTAAGATTATTTGCACAACTATTGTTTGAAGAGATTGTCAACAAAAAGTTCCCCCTCGGCTGATTTATGGGCTCAGATAGAGTGGGTCCTTATCAGCGACGACCTTCAAGACTGACCGATATTGAACCACTTGAGGTGTAGTGAGAGTGCCACCAATCCCAATGATCAGCGATCCGCATCAAGGTCGCCAGAACGTCATAAACTATGTATAACTGTTATAATTGTTAATAACTCTCGCCCCCGTCGGAAGTTGTGATTGCGGAAAACACGAGGCGTGAATTCCGCCCTATGGCCCAGGTGGCGTTTTTTGTCGATGATTAACCTTAATTGTATATCAGAGTGATAGGTTAAAGTATAGTCATTTCGTGCACTGAAATAAATGTGAGCTAAAGCCATTAAAATTATCTACAAAACACGCTAGGGAAAACTGGTATCTTAATAGAGTTGTTCTATTAAAAATTTTTAAAGAACACAAGGCAAAATAATTAGGTTTTAAAGAATGTTAAATAGAATTTGCAAATATAATTAAAACTAATGGGAAAAGTTGTAGAAATATTGTCTTTGAATCTTTGTTATAAGAATGGCAACAAATAAAGTCATATAGAAACTTTAGCTGTAGTAACAAATGTGAGAAAAAACTATGTTATATTTGATATATTAGATGAAGATACGAGAGAAAGATACAAATAAATTAAATACAATTTTGAAACTATTTTATGGGTTATATATTTTATTTACATTTGTTTGTGGATATTTTATAAAAATACTCAATATGTTAGATTTAATATTGGATCTTTCCACTCCAGTTTTAATTAGATCTTTTGTATATAGACACTTCTTTTTACCATTTCTTTGTAAATCTGAATAGTTTTTTATCCACAAATCCAAACCTAAAAGGCAAGATACCGAATATTTTCCAAAAGATACAATATCTTGTTGCAATTTTCGGGTTAAATAGGCAGCATTTTTTCACCGTGCAGCAATATCTATACAACGAACTGCCGATTCACGCTGACACGTGCAGCGTCGACCGTCGTAATGCCGGTGCTCGAAAAAAAGAACCCTTTGGATAGGAAAAAGTACCGCCGATTCAAACTGAACCGAACCAAAGAGGTGAAATGTGGTTAATGGGGGCCATTGGATTCGCAGGCGTAAATGTAATTCACCGCGGAATCGCCAATTACCATATTGAATTTCCCCAAAGACCGCAGCATGACCTTAGCTGGAACTCGGCATAGTCCGGCGATCCCCCCTCAAGGCAGTGATAAGACCGCTTTATCAGGAGCAGCAACGTTGGCCGAGGCAGCGGCGGTAACTGCGGCAGCAGCGGCAACGTCGACCGCAGCAGAGGCGGTAAAAAGCTCGCTCGCCGAGCGGAAGTGCTGGCAAAATGAATATTAAAAGAGCGAGCCGAGAGCGCGATCTGCCAATAAGTTTCATGCGATTAACGATTTGTTTGGCATTGCGGCGGCCGCAGTAGCAAAAGCAGCAACAGCGGCAGCAGCAGCAGCAGCAGCGGCGCCAGCAGCAGCGTTGGTGCGAATTTAGTTTGGATTTTTCTATAAACACAGGCCCGCCCTTATGCTGGCCAACATTCGCGCTTGTGATACGAAGCATAGAGCCGCTATGTGAGCGCTGCGAACCAAAGTCTGACCTTCACACATTGTCGAAATTTTTTGCACAATTCTTGCCGCTGCACAAAAAACCAACCACAAACTATAAACTACAAACCAAGAGCAGCAAAGAATCAGCCGAACAAACAAACAAACAAAAAGTATCAACTAACAGCAGCAGCAATCGACACAAAAGTTCCTAAATCAAAGTCACATTTTGTGCGCACACACAAGTTCCTAAGTAGCTAAAAGCCCGACAACAAAACAATCGCGTCAGCAGAAAGCAGAAAGCAGAAGCAACAAGCTAAAAGCAACAAGAAACTTCAGCCAGAAAGAGCAACATGACGGCACTGGGATTAGTTCTGCTATCAATGATGGGTAAGTGTCGTGTGCTCGAGAGGCTCTTTCCTTATCGAGTCTGCGAGGTGGAGAAGCTATCACACCTCCTCCCCCATTATTTCTGGACGCCCATTCATCCATCCACCTGCAATCAGTGTCCGCTGAGCCCTGACAGCTGTTATATACATATTTTATATCGCCATATATGCACCGGGCACTGATAGCTGACGTATAATATATGCATAATTTGCACGCTGTCAAGATATGTGATTTTTTGTTTCAATTAATTACTGACATTTAACAAAATTGTCATTTACGGCCTGACAGCCAGCGGGCGAGTGAAATTGTTTTTGATTTTAATATTCATAATAATTCCGACACCCTAACTGAGGCACTGGGTCCTCTTATCATCTTCTCTCGCTTTACGAGAACGAGAATTCTTATGAAACTGAGATAATGGTATATATAATTTTTTAGTGGGAGAAAAATATGAATGAAATTGTTTATTAATGGAAAGATTTATCATTTACTTGTGGTATATGAATGGGGAAAAAACTTGGCATATTTTATTAATATTTATTTTTGGTTTCAAAAGACAAATTAAGATAGAGCTTAAAAACCCAATCAAAATATCATTCACCTAAATTATTATTAATGAGATCCTTCGCTAGGATGTGAAACATATATCTTATAACAGTTTTTCTGTGGATTTTTGTCCTTATATTCCCGTCTCAAGTTATTGGGTAAAATCAGCAAAAGCTCATTAGCAAAAAGTATCTTAAAAAAGTACCTACAACTTCACTCCGGCAAAAGATAAGTTCACTCCACCATGAATCTATCTATAGAATCCATATCTTCACCCAAAATAAACCCCTGAAAATAGACCCAAAAGGTATTCACCTATCAACAACTTTTTCAGAATTGATTACCATAAAAACCTCTTCTAAAAAAGGGAATTCGATATTCGGTACTTAAACCTATAATTGCCCGCTTTCTTTTTTATTCAGACTTTTCGTTCTTTTTTGTGTTGATTTTATTGTGTTCTTTTTTACGCTGTTTGTTTGCTCCGGGTACTTTTTTTTCTGTTTTCCCGTTGTACCGGGTATCGGTCGTTTTTTGCCTGTTGCTTTTTTAATTTTTGTTGTAATCGAGCGTGACTTAATTTCGCACATTCCTCCCCCCCTCCTGAAACAATGCACGGATGGATATTTGTTTAATGGGCAGACGACTGACGAGTGACGACCGACGGGACGCTCTTCAGCATCGTCAACATAATAATATTGAAATGTCTCTATTATGTGCTTTGCCTGATTAAAAACAAACAATTACCTAAGGGACCACTCCAACCGCTCTCCGAGAGAGAGAGTGTGTGCATGCCTCTGCCACTCTAATTACTCGCTGGTAATTTAAATACTTCAATTATGCGAGAATTTAATCAACGGAGCAGCGGAGGATTAATCGAAAATTATCAAAGAACTTTGCGCCAAATGCCTACGAAATTGCTTTTTGCAAAGCCAAGTGTGTGTTTGTGTGTGTGGGTAAGAGCTTAGGTGATTTACCCCTGCCGTCACCTGAACTATCGCCCCACATAGAGCGTTATAGGGTGTGATTATTTTGGGGCGTGTGTGTGTGGCAGTGAGGGCCACAAAGTTTGCAACATTGATTAGGCCAACGAGTTTTAATGTTTACTTTATTAGGCCGCGTAATTAGGGTAACAATTAGGGTAGTGGGGCGTGGCCGGGTGAGCTCTCTGGGAGCTATCGGAGCTCACCGAGCTTTGCTGTAAATATAAATGTAATTAACATGTTACACACACTAAAATGTAAGCGGCATAAATTAAACAGCCAACGATTTGGCATTCCCCTCACATCCTGCAACGGCTGCCGATGTTCTTGTACTTTGGTTCCAGCTCCTGCTGTTGCCTCGTGCTTCCTGCTCTGTTTATTATTCAAGCACGCGCCGTCGATGAAGTCCAGGATTCAGGATCCACGATAGGTGCCAAACAGCGGGCGCGACACTCGGCAGGAGCAGTCAACAGTTGCAGGCAAAATAATAAATCCTTCAAATAATATATCATAAAAAGGGAAGGATATTATGCTTTAAAAAAACCTGAATTTAGAGCTCTCTTTAATATACAAATTCATAAAAATATCACGAAAAGTTAAGAGCAACAATTTCGTTTCCTAAAATTAAAGCCTTTTCCCTCTAAAAACCCCCCTTTAATTCATGCAAAATTTAAAAGGAAAACTATTTTCCGCTATCTAATGAAAAACCGGAAGTGCGAAAATCAGGATGTTATATTATTTCGACCCTGTCTGTGCGCCCACACAACTTTCGCTCTCCGTAAATTTTAATTAGAAACTGCCGCTATTAACTTAGTCAAGTGCCGCGTCTCCTGTTTCCGCCTCCGCCTTCTACTCTCCCTCCCTGTTCCCGTTCAGCCATTTTCCCGGCTAAGTTTTCCGTATGCATATAAATGCCGTGGGCGTTCAGCCTGAAGTGGGCGTGGTGCTAAAGTTTTTGGCAGACGACAGCGCAAACATGGGCAAACCTCCTTTCTCTACTCCTCCGGCACACATAAAGCAAAATTTGAATGAAATAAAATAGTTTTCGAGTCGAATTGGAGTCTGAATTTGCATTTATGACTCAGGGCCAAACGGAACTGAGCTCCGGCCTTTTTCTCCCGAGGGGGGGCCCTGGCAGTGTCAACGGCCAAACGTTCACGCCATTGATAGATGATACCAAACCCGCAGCACCTGTTGCTCTCGGCTTCCGCCGCTGCCGCTGCCGTTGCTGCTGCTATGTGGCTTTTGGCTTTCAAACATTTCGCATTGACGGCTTTAAGCTGAGTCACGCTGATGGAGCTCTGAAGCTGAACGAATCGGGAATGACCTGCGTCGAAATAGATACTTTTATCTGCGGATAATCTGCCACCGATTTTTTCAGCACAACAAATGGGTGTTTTTTTTTGTGTGTGCGTCTATGTTTCGTGGGCCAATCTAAATATTTACTTTTGGTACGAAAGCATGGAAAAATATTGCGCCATAAAAATACAGCAAATTTTTTTTCTAAACTTCGAGACAAATATTTACATTATAATCATTTTTGATAGAGGAAAATATTCAGGGTTGTTGGAGGATTTGGGAATTTGTATTGTTTTCATAGGTAAATGTGTGTTTGTTGTTTCTAAAAATGGGATCTAAAATGTATTTTGGATTTTTATTTCAATACAGCATTTTATAAACAAAGGTAATACAAATTTTTACAAATTCGTGAAGCCAAAACCTTATTTTCTCTCAAAATAAAACCGGTTAAAATATATCCACAAATTCATCAAGCTAAAGCAATATATTCTCACCAAAATACAACCAGTTATTAGCAGTTTTTATGAAGCTAAAAGAAACTCCCAACGAATATGCCCTGCTGTCACCTTTTTCAACCAAAATCAAATAAAAATCACTTAACAGTCACTAGTTTAGCATATTTAATTCCCTCTCAGCTGTGAAGACGATCGCGATTTGCCAATCGGAGCCGATCGGCGACTTGTTTTTTACGTAGCTCTCTGTCTGTCTCTCTCTCGTAATGGGGGATTTTCAGCTGGGATCGGGGGAGTCAGCCAGGCAGAGTCAGTGCAAAATCGTGGCTCGGACGGACCGCAGTTACCGCAGCAGACATCCGCAGACAGACGCCTACGCGTTGGGGAATCCGGCTATCATTTATCAGTGGAATGTGAGAAATGTACGGTAGCAGCGGCAGCAGCACACATATCACGTATACGCACCCGCAACCGAGACCCGCCTCCCCCTTTTGCAATTAAGGCCAACAAATGTTGGCTGTCTCGAAAGTGTTTCTGTGTCAGAAATATGAAATATAACAAATCTTCTTCCCTCTTTGGGCGAAAGTTAAAATCCAACTTGTTTTCTCGGCATCACCAAATAAAAGTCAAGGGCACCAAGACATCAGATTATGAATGTAAACAAGTTAATGCTCTGAGCTAAAGTTAACACAACAACATTTTTAAGGTGCCAGAAATGGAAAGGAATTTAATAAAAAGAAAGGAAAACAACAAGTTATTAATTGAGCAATAAAATTATTGATTTACAAATGCTTAAGGCTGGCTGGATGACGTGAAAGCGTTGTTATTGTTTATTTTAAAAATAATAATGTTGGTGATATTGAGTCAAGATTTCCAGGGGAATTTTTCCGAGTTCTTGGTAAAAATATATTTATTAAATAGGAAATCTATATATTTTTCTTTTACAGGCTATAGCCAACACATGCAGCAAGCAAATCTGGGCGATGGCGTGGCCACTGCCCGTCTTATTTCCCGCTCCGATTGGGGCGCCCGCCTGCCCAAGTCGGTGGAGCATTTCCAGGGACCCGCTCCCTATGTGATTATCCATCACTCGTACATGCCGCCCGTGTGCTATACCACAGTGGATTGCATGAAGAGCATGAGGGATATGCAGGATTTCCATCAACTGGAGCGTGGCTGGAATGATATTGGCTATAGCTTTGGCATTGGCGGCGATGGCATGATCTACACGGGTCGCGGCTTTAATGTTATTGGAGCACATGCCCCGAAATACAATGACAGGAGCGTGGGCATTGTCCTCATTGGAGATTGGCGAAGTGAGTAGAAATATCCTGATATCCTTATCAGTTTTCTTTACGAATTTTCTTCTTTAATTTCCAGCTGAACTCCCGCCCAAACAAATGTTGGATGCCGCCAAAAACCTGATTGCCTTTGGCGTCTTCAAGGGCTACATTGATCCTGCCTACAAGTTGCTGGGCCATAAGCAGGTGCGTGACACCGAGTGTCCTGGCGGCAGGCTGTTTGCCGAGATCTCCACCTGGCCCCACTTTACACACCTCAACACCACCGAGGGCACCAGCACTCCCGCACCCGTTGAACCCCATGCACACGCTCAGCCGGCGCCGCCCCCAGCCGCAGCACCGCAGGCGCTTCACCAAGTGCCAGCCCAATCCCCGCCAGCTGCCGCTCCCAAGGTCTAGCCCAGAGGCTGAGGCAAACGCAGTTTAAGAGAAGCCACAACGAGCTCGGCTCCCCGCACAACGCCAAGGAGTTCATTCAGTATTCATTAGATGTCTCTTCGAACATTTCACAAAATAAAGCAATTTCTAGATGATAACACTTAAGCATAACCCACGCAACTTGTATCCATCGACTCCGCCTCCCCCTCGGACTCTTCGCCCCCGCAGTTCGCACTTGTCAAATCAAATAGCAATTAATTTGTGTCAAATTCGATTTCGATGGCGCGCAAGTTTTTGCCCGGCACGCGCGGCAATGAAAATGTCGGCGAACCCGCAAAATGAAAGGTTTTTCCGAACAGTTTGGCAGCCACCCTCCGAGGGGGAGGTTCCTACCTCCCCAAAAAAACAGCCAAAATTCTAGATTCCATTCTCTGAATTATTGAAGGCCCCCGGGGGCCATGTCGCATATACCAACAGCCAACCGAAAAACCCAATCGCCTTTAAGCGGATTTTTTAAAGTCCCCAAACATATGTTTTTTTGATGTTATATGGCAAATATTCAATATATATAATTAATATTTTTACAATGCCATATTATAACTATGGAAGAGCTTAAAAAAAATAGTATCTTTAGGCTGCCAATCGGGAATTTTCATACTGCGTGGCCATGCAGATTTTAGCTATTTAATTTTCCATGCTTTTTGGCTGACTTTGACAGTCGAAAAAATAGGCCATTGCCTGCTTTTAGGCAGACGCTTTAAAAAGGAAACCGGATAAAATGGCGTTTGATGGGGAAAATCGTTGCAAAGTTAAATAAATATTGCTGATGGCTGACATTCGACATGCGCTTTAATTACATTCCTTTTCACGCCATAATTGCACTCAGTTATAGCCATGATTTTCCGAGAGCTTTCCTACGCCATGATGAAATATTTTAATTGGTTGTATTTTGTTTTTTAAACTAACCTATTAGTTTGAAACTTTATTTAACTAATTTAGAGGGAATATTGAAAGAGGAACATTTAATAGAATTAGTTGGAATTGCCTAGAGAGGCTCTACAGGTGTGGAAATATGATCTTGGTGGGCAGATGCACATTTTTACGCGAATAATATTATAGTTTAAATGGTAATATTTGAATTTCTGACTAACATAAAAGTCTAAAACTTTATCCACTTACTAAGAGTGACTATAAAACTTGAATTCTTTAATAAAATTAACAGAACCCTTATTACTTTTAACTCCTCATAAATGCAAAGATGCTCTTTGGTTTGTAAATGCAAATATAATCTTTAGTCTAGCCCTAGTTAAATCGATTAGCCAATCATTAAGACTATAAATACAGCCACGCACCGACCGATCTCAATCGATCGATTGCAGCACATCCCAGAAATGTCAACCCACAATTGAGTGAATCGGAGGAGCGACTGCCACTTAGGAGACAATGTAAATATTGAAGGAGATCGTTGGAGAGAATCATTTGGACCTGACAGAACGCCGAACAGAAGCACTAATGGGTTTGGACTTTCTAGACGAGTGGTTTTTATCACAGGGTAAGAGAGGCGGCTCCCCCCACTCACCATTCACCCTCTGTCCCTGTCCCTGTCCCTGCCCCTCCTCCCCCGTAGCTCCAAATGAAATTAGCTGCGACGCCCACGTTCCTGCCCCTTCGAGAAACTTGCGTAATTGTGGCCCATTCACCTGATAAGAGCCAACTAACGAGCAAGGAAGGGGCACAGCAGCAGTAGCAGCAGCAGCATCCTTGAAGTGGGCCACATAGCCAGGTTAATAATTATTCCATTGAACTGCACCTGCCATAAGGTCAATCCGAGCCGCGCCAACGTCCCTCGGCCCCAAAGAACCGAAAATGAGGCTAAAAATATTCTCCTCTGTGTCGGTCAACAAAAAATTTTCATTTCACTTCATTATGCTGTGCTCTCAAAGAGAAAACCCCAAAAGAGAGCACCGTGAGAGTGAGTGTGTGTGAAAATTTTGAAATTTTTCAGGCATCGCCTGGCTGTTGGAAAATGTATGAATTTAGTTTTTGAAACGCCGTCATAGGCGCTGCTGCCTCCGCTGCTGAAGGCTTACTCTACGTTAGTGCGAGTGTGTGCGAGTGTGTGTGTGTGTGCGGGTGTTCGTGGGTGTGTGGTGTTTGTGGGTGTCTGACCCAGCCAATACACACACACACCGGATGATACATATAGGACAATACAGCGACCCGAACGATGTGCAACGCAGCAAACTGCAGCGAAACCGAGCGAGCGAATGAACCAATTAATACACATAATAAAAATCCCAAAAAAAATCTGAAAAAATAACTGAAATATCAGCAAAACATCGAACAAGAAATCCATGAAATATCCACAAAATATATAAATAAAAATTCGTGTACATTTTGGATGGCGAAATGCGCAACTTTGCTTAGCTCTTGTTACCGGCGCGGCCAATCGATCTAATAAATCTCTCTGGAGGGGCGTTATGAATGGCTTGTTCCCGAAATATAGCCATCGGGCGATATTTTTAAACACTTGTGTTGACAGGCAATCTTAGGATGAAATATGCTGCCGGCCCTGGCATTATTTTTTTGCCATTCCAAACGCGAATTCCGCACGACTTTCGGAGCCAAATTAGCCTGAGTCTCTCGTTAACAATTTTAATTGAAATTTCATTTTTTTCTGGCTTTCTCTTTGTTTTTTTTTTTACTTCTGTGTGCAATGTTGAAATATACAGTAGAACTTTCCTAAAATCGAATTACCAAAACTTGCCACAGAAAGACAAGGCAACAGATACTTTCTTATGATTCCTTTGGCGTTTCTCTGGGGACCTTCAAAGTTTTCTTTAAAAAAAAACTAAAAAAAACTCTTTGGCTTTCGTTTCGGTTTTGTTAGTGGAGAACTGATGAGCCAAAAATTGTTTAAAAATTCATAAACTAATTACAAAAGCTCTACATTTCAGGATACATGCCATATCCTTAAAATTCTTTAGAGAGAACCCAAATTAGATAGAAAGATTCGCGTCATGGACGCTGTGCTGTATGCCTAAGTATAATTTTTATTTGCATGTCATGTTTAATTAACGCCTCCATGATGCAGGAAAGACCGAGAAAGTGTTCCGTCGCTCTGGCCAAAAAATTTGCAATCGGCCCGCCGAACGGGAGGAATTGAAATGAATATGGACGACGACATGGACCCGGGTGGGAGGAGGAGGAGGCTTTTTCAGGGGGAACGGGGGAGGCGGCCATGGAAATGGCAATGGAATGAAACAAATTCGGATTTCATTCTGCCTCCTCGCGTTCGCTCTTTTTTGGGTGGCTTTTCTTTTTTTTGTTGTTTTTTTTTCTCCATACACCCCCCAGTTTTGTGTACGTTTTGCTGTCTACTTTGTGAAACGAGCCAGTTGAATAAAAACAAAAGCAACAATAAAAGCAGAGCAAAGCGGACGGAAAAGCGAGAAAAAAAACGAGGAAAATATATCTGGCTAAAGACGAGAAAGCGCCGCCAGAGAGATGTGTTTTCCTTTTATTCTTTCGATTTGATTCCGCTCTCTCACCCTCTCATTTTCAGTTTTCCTTTTTTTTTTGGACTCTCGGCGGCACAAAGAACCTAAAATTAAATATTTTCGCCTTTTACATATCGCAGCCAGTGGCAGAGCAAATCGTTTCTGCTTTTGTTGTTGTTGCTCTACTATTCCCATGCACTGTGCCGCCTCTTGTTGTTGATGTTGTTGTCGGTGTTTATTGGAGTGCATATGTACGGACGGAAGGCAACGGCGGACGGACACACATTTAGCTGGACATATTCAAAAGGAGGAATAGTTGTGGTCAGGAGGATAGGGATGCCTAAAATGATAGTGAACTTCTTGTTTCCCCAAAAATAATCTTAAAAATTCTTTAACTTGAAGTTCCTGAAGTCGAGAGGCAAAAATTAATGACTTTTAGAGGTTTCTTTTCAATATATGGAATAAAATTTAATGAAAAATACAGTTTTCTTTCAAGTTTGTAAAGTTTTTAGCTCAATGGGTTAAACAGTAGAATTTTATATGATAAATCATACAATATTATAAGTTTTTCATTAATAAATTTGTTTAAAAATGAAAATGAAATGAAAAATTTGTTAAAAAATAAACTTTCAATAAATTGTTAAATAGAAATTGATTTTTAGAAATTTCTGTAATTCTTAAATATTTATTTTGCTATTTATGAGCAAAATTTTAATCAATTGTTAAATGTAAAGCCATTTCTACTTCTTCTTTTCAATAATCACAATTTTTCTGCTATTATTTTAAAATTATTACATCAAATAAATTTGTTTAAACAACTTGCCTACCTTGCCTACCAATAAAACACTACTTTTCTGGCCACAATTGTTGGCTGTTTTTGCGTTCGCTTGCAAAGGCATTCCTCTCAGTTGGGATTTGTTGATGCATTCGCCGCGTGTCCCCGTCCGCTGCAGTTCCTCCCCTGCAATCAAATCTCTATACCCGTATCCATGGATGTCCCTGTCCATGACTATGACACAAAGGCCTACATTCTGTCTCTCGGCAGCAGCTAGCAAAGCTAATGAGCGCATTCAGTTAAAAATAACATTGAAAATGAAACATACCCAAATATACACGAATTGAATCGGATTGAAAATATCTCAAACAGCTGTTGCTCATCGTCCACGGCGGACCATGAACAAAAATTCCCAGCAACAAAAATTCGCGCAGTAAAAAACAAAAATAAATAAGAATCTTTACCGAACAAAAATACGCGTTAAAAAAAGAATTATCAAAAGTAAAATAGAACTCGGCGGGGAAAACAACAAAAACAAGCAAAAAAACAAAAAAAAACCTAGAAAAATTCGAAAAAAAAAAACACGGAAAATCTGAATGAAAGAACTTTTTCGGACAACTTGCGACTCTCTCCCCCGACGCGGCTGCTAATGTGCAAAGTTTTGTGTTTTCATCAGCAGGAAAAACGTCTAAAAAAATCCACGGCAAATTATTTAAAAAGAGTGTGCAAATAGACGGGCGACGACATCGGCCCCCAGAGAATTAAACAGCCATAAACACCAGGGAACAAAAAAAAAAAAAAACAGAAAAAAAACATAGCAAACACCAGCGAGAAATCCGGACCACTCCCGACGAGAAGTTGCCATGCCTTTTGTGACGCCCCGCACGGGGACGAGCAGTGCAAGCAGTGCACCCGGCGGACGCACCACATTCCGCCCGCCATGGGTTAAGGATGACGGCGGCGCCTCAGCCACGGCCAGCACCACAAAGCCCACCGCCACGCCGTGGGCCAAGAAGAATGCAGAGGCCACCAAGGAAAATGGCGAAAAGTCCACCACAACCAAGCCAAAGGCAACGGCTGTGGCCAAGAAAACCACAACGACGACGGCCTCTGAACCGACCAAAAAGGTAACCGAAACGGCCAAGAAGGCGGCCGAACCCGCCAAGAAGGCACCCGAGCCAGTCAAGAAGGTGGCTGAGCCCGTGAAGAAATCTTCTCTGGCCACCAAGAAGACTCCGGAACCTGTAAGCACCAAGAAAGCCCCCGAACCCGTTAAGAAAGTAACACCCACCACGGTGGCCAAGAAGCCAGTGGGCACCACTTCGGCACTAAAGAAGAAGAAGGAGCCAACGCCACCACCCGAATCCTCATCCGAGGAAGAGGAAAGCGAGGAGGAGGAGGAGGAAGAGACCGAAGAGGAGACCGAATCCGAGGAGGAAGAAAGCGAAGAGGAGGAGACCGAATCCGAGGAGGAGGAAAGCGAAGAAGAGGACACCACCGTTGACGAGAAGGTGCCCGAGCACGTCCGGAAGGCTGCCCAGCTGCGTCCCACTCCCGTCACCAAGAAGCCGGAGCCAGAAAGTGAGTTGAGCCAACGTTTCACAATGGAAAAGCCCAAGCTGCGCAGCGTGGTTGTCAAGCGGGACAGGTCGCTGAAGAAAATGGCCACCGAGGACGATGACGAGGCCGAGGAGGGTGAAACCGAAGAGGATCGCGAGCGGCGACGACGCTTCAAGCTGGAGAAGCCCAAGCTGCGGCATGTGAAGCGCGAGGAGAAGCCGCTGCCCAGCAAGAGCACCGATGATCTGGCCAAAATCCGGCCCGTGCTCAAGAAGGTACCCAAAATCGATGAGCTCCTCAAGGAGCCCAAGGAGGAGCCCAAGCCCGAGTTCACGACCAAGACCCTGCGCAAAGCGTCCCTGAAACGCGAGGCGAGCATCAAGAATGGTAAGTTGACCGATGCGATCCGATCGCAGATCTCAGCAGCTCCTGTGATGGAACCTAACCCGATGCCCGACTGGATTAACCCCGATTAACCTCCGCAGATGGATCGACCAACAACCGACAAGCGCTGTAAACTATCGCCCCCTTTGCTTTTTCTAATGGCTAATGTCTAATGTCTAACCCCAAAGAATATTTGTATTTATTATACGTGAGGGGGATATTCTATATATTTTTTTTTCGCCTATTCCGCTTTTGGGACTTTCGTCGGCCCTGGCCAAAAGGCAAGGCCAGTGGCAGAAACAAAACAAAACTAATGCGTCATCATGGCGTATGAGCGATATGTGCATGAGATTCGCTCAATGGGGATGGGAACGTGAGTGGCCAGTTGAGAGAGATTATTAAATGTGTCATGGTTAATATATATATATATATATATATATTCGGGGTGAATATGTTTTACTAAGTTTGGATTTTGGCAAACATTTTTAGCTTAAATGTTTAACGGGGCGTATGAGTGATATATGAGTGAGACAAGGTGAACGAATGATTTATTAAGGTTTCACATAAAAATAATACTGGGAACAATAAATAGCAGAATTTAGTTTAAAATAATACTGGGAACAAGTAAAACCAAGTGCTATTTATTTTTCCCGGTATTATTTTAAACTTTAAGTTTAAGTTTCAAATAATACTGAGAACAAGTGCTACCTATTTTTAACGGTATTATTTTGAAATTAAACCTGATATTCTTTAGCACTTGCTTTTAATTGTTTAAGCTGCTTTCTTTATTTAATTATTATCAAGACATGCAAGTTGGTTTCTTGTTTTATCAAATGTTTGTCACATGCAGGTTAACCGTGGAGTCTATTGAAAACTTTATCAAAGAAAAGTCTCAAAGCGGCTGACTTCCATTTAAACTTGGTTAAGATCCTAGAGGAGACCTCGCTCTCTTCAAGCTATTTGCTTTGTGGAAAAATGTTTTGTATATGCAACAAAAATAATAGCAAGAGAGAGTTTAATTTCAATTACGTTCTCAAAAAGTTTGGCATTTATCCTCTTCAAAAGCAATTGAGTGCAATTACAACAAAAAACAAGTAAGAAAGCTACAGTCGAGTGAGCTCGACTGTGAGATACCCGCTACCCATACTTAAACCAGAAAAGCGTCAGGACGCCAGAAAAAACAGTTAATACAATTTTGAACATAACGGACAAATGCAAATGCAAGTGTAATATAATCACATGCATACAAATTTCCATACACATGTATCTATGTGTGTAAAAACGCGTTATTATTGCATTTAAGCGGCTAATAATTATTACCATTTATTAAAATTGCTTCTCGAATATCTTATAAGATTCTTTTCCGAACACAACCAAGAACGGATAAAAATATTTAGTTGGTCTAATTGGTCAACCAAATGAGGCATGCTGCCAGCAGCCGTTTGTGGCCATACCGAATTATTTCTTTAATAACTTCGACAATTTTTATTTGATCGCAACCAAATTTTCAGGGATCACACAGACTATAGTTCTTAATATACATACCGAAATTCGCAACTCTAGCTTTAAAATTATACGCTTAATACGATTTTTTATGATTTGCGTGGCGGAAATGGGCGTGGCAAAAATTTGAAATAAACTTGATCTGCGTGCAAGCATAAGAAATACTGTCGAAAAAAAATTAGAGCTCTATCTCTTATAGTCTCTGAGATCCAGTGTTTCATACGGACAGACGGACAGACAGACAGACAGACAGACAGACAGACAGACAGACAGACAGACAGACAGACAGACAGACAGACGGACATGGCTAGATCGACTCGGCTGTTGATCCTGATCAAGAATATATATACTTTATAGGGTCGGAAATGCTTCCTTCTACCTGTTACATACATTTCCTGCCGGCACAAAGTTATAATACCCTTCTACCCTATGGGTAGCGGGTATAATTAAAAGAATTAACAAAACCTAAAGAAAGTCTCTTTTAAGTTTCTTTTCGGTTGCTCTGGGAAAAGAGTCGCACTATCCTAACATTTGGGGACATTTGAAGAGCTTTGATTATAAATATTCCCCAAAGGACATACAACATAGGACCTGGAAACCTATTTCTAAATCTTCTAATTTTATTTATAGAACTTCCTCCTGGAAAACCCTTACCAACTCCCCCAAAAAAACCCTCCTTTTCAAGGCCAAAATCAAATCAAATTACAACGTCTTTCATTTACAAATACAAATATTTAAGTAAACCTTTTTTCCAAAATGAAAATAACATATATTGGTTATTCCCATGAACGAAGTTTAAAGTGTAAACATGTATCCGTATCCCTTTTTTTTATATCAAACGAGAACGCTTTCCTCACGCTGCCATCAATGTCTGTTACCTGTCGCTCTCAGGCATCGCGGTCTGCTCATTTATAAAAACGCAGGAAGAGATATACAAAAACTGCTGCCAGAGTGCACAAATATTCGCATATAGAGGAATATGGGAATTTATATACTTGAAATGAATGTGTAAAAAATATATTTCATCAAAATGTTTCGCCCAAACAAAAACCACAAAGCGCACACGGACAAGGGACAGTGAGAACAGAGGGACACAGACACAGTGGGAGAAACAAGGCTATAAAGCAATATAAATATCATTTTTTATTTATTAAATTTTAGTGAGTGTTGTGCATTGAGCCGAACGGGGCGCAAAGTGTTTTCCCAGCCTGCAGTTGCGAGTGGGTTTTATTTTTGTGTGGGCTTCAAATTCCCTTTTTCCGGGGAGGATATCATCATCTCATCACCCCACCTGGTTGGTTTTCGGAAGTGCAAACAATACAAAAGGTATAATTCCGTATTTATTGCCACACACTCTCAACTCTTGAGGAGGCTGTAATTTTGTAATGGACTTTCCTGCCGCGAGGCTGGGTAGGATTGTTGTAAAAGAAGGAAGAGGACGAGCTAGGGTTTTGCCAGAAAGACAAAGACAGTGCGTTGCATAAGTATGCCGTCACCTGGCCTCAAAATTGAATTGCAGGAAGCCGACCCGTGGGCAAGTAGAGGCCTCAAGTTTCCCCCTGGGGGCAGGCAGGCAACTAAAATGAAGTGAAAAGCTCGTTAGGACCTGGAAAAACCGAACGGGATAACCGGGGAAATGGTAGGGAAAGGCTACGTGTGAGGCAGTTAACTTGCCTTTGTCCCCGTCCTAATCAGTGGGCAATAACGTGACCGCAAATGCCTCCTAATCTTGACCGACAAACAAAAGGATCGAAGAGGCGGAGACTGGCCAAAGAGGTCACTAAATAAAATGACCAAAAAACGTTTTCCGCCAAAAATAAAACAGAGCAACGTTTGTCCTTTTTAAAGCTGTCACCCTATCAAAAAAAAGAGGAAAAAGAAAAAGAGAAACAAAAAATAAAGACGAAAAAAAGGGAGCAGCAAGGAAAAGACGAAGGCGAAACATTTATTTAATGTGTTCAGGGCAAAGTCTGGGCAGGAGAGGGTCCTCGCTTCAGTGGAGTGGAGTTTCTCTTTTTATGGTCTAAGCAAAATTCATGATTATTGCTCATTCTGTCAAAACTACAACATAAAATGGAATGTTTTAAAGCCAGATGAGGAATGGTAAAGAGGCATAAGGACACACGGGCGACCAGAGAGTTCCGGTCGCTCCTCCCCCTTCTTCTGTGAAACCCGCAACTATCGAATGATAAAAGGCCAACTTTGGACTCGAATTGGAACTTGGACTTGGAATCCTCAGTGGTGCAGGAGGGGGGGAGGGTCGAAAGCTGCCAAAGATATATGGGAATGTGCTTGATAGAGTCTAACTAAATGCGCCATTTATATTCAAATATCCGCCACTAAAAAACAAAACGAAATAAAAGACGGCGCTGGCCGCAAGTTACCCTGCCCCTGTCCCTGCCCCTGCCCCTGACCCTGTCTCGAATGTCTTCAAAAGGACCAAAAACGGCAGGACAAAAATATTTTCTTTTATTTAAATGAGCCTCATCTCTATGTATGCGTGTGTAGCTGCGAGACATGTAACGGCTGCGCCCCATTTTTTCTTTTTTTTTTTTTTCGTTGGGAAATTCCAAGTCCTAGTCCTTCTTGGACTCCTCCTCCGTGTTCTTCTTCTGCTTGCTTTCTTCGCGTGGCTAGTCAGGGTCAAGGGGATGGATAGATGGTGGTTTTGCTGTCATTAGAAATGTCGACTTTCAATAGGTGAGGGTGGCTAGGTGGCTATGTGGTTCTCTCTCTTTGTGGTTCCCTGTGTGTGGCCCATCCAACGGAGCATAAAAGATGATTAGGCTCTTTCAAATTTACAAATAGCGTGGTCAAAATGACGTAAAAGGAAATCGTTCAAAGCTCACACACCCACACACAGAGAGCGTCTCTCATATTGGCCAATAGCTGTTGGCCATAATTATACTGGGCGACAATGAAATGGTTGACTGCATAATTGGATTAGTGTCCCCCAAAACGATGGCAGAAACAAATCCAAATTGAAATTGAATTTTCTAATTGGACTTAAGGCCCATCACCTAGGGCACAAAAGGGAATTAAATGAGGGTTACCGTCGACCGGAAACAGTAAAATCGTTTAATAATCACCAAAGACGTTATTATTATTTAAGAGATTTTAAAGAAATTCAATTAGGTTCCTCACGATTAGGGAAATAAATTAAAGCGGTAAATATTTCAGAGTTAAAATAACAAATATTATTATAAGGAGATTTTAAAGAAATTAAATTAGGAAAATGAATTAAAGCAGTAAATATCTCTTGCTCAAAATAACACCTAGAATGAATAATGCGAAAGTGGCTTTCGCAAGTAAAATCACTTTGAAATGCTTAACATTTTAGGGGAAAGAACAACATGCATAATTTCGAGGCTAATAGGGTTCCAAATAGTTTGCCAAATCCCCACCATGTAATCCCTGCTGGCTCCTATTTTACACTGGGTCCTGGCCAAGGCAAAAACGCTAATCATACGGAGAGAGAGTGGAGCTTAGACGCTCCCTCGCTCCCTCGCCATGAAATATATGGGCTGGCTGAGCGGTGCTTCATCATGCCCCGCCAGACAATGAAGGAGCAGCGCAGCAGCAGCCTGGGAAGTCACTCATCGGGCGGCAGGCAGCAGTCCATGAGCAGGACTCTACTGTTAGTCCTTCTAACCATTTCACGAGTTATCAGGTACACTAGGAAAATAATTATAATAAATTTAAATATTTAAAGATGCATTTGGAGTTGAAGATAGCTTTTATTACTTTTTAAAATTAAACGTTGAGACTTTACTTGCATTTTAGGGTCATAATTATACACCTGTACAACTAATTTCTGTTCAAATATATTGAAAATATCCAAGGAACATTTCATTAATTATTCCATCCTATAAATATTCTTTATTAAAAAGAAAAGACTCAAAGTAAAGTGTGATAATCCCTTTAAAACTTTACAAATTTCAAAAAATCCATTAGGAAATACCCATCTAATCTCAACTAATTATTTTCCCAGTGTATCAAGTACCAGTTATCCTGTAACAAGTTCCCCTTTTTACCACTCCATTCCATCCCGCACCAGTTTTTGAAGACCCTGCCTGGCACCACTCCACACTCCTCCGACTTGATTCAATGACAACGGCAACATTTGTGCATGCATAGAATATTCTGCTGATGATAACACAATGAGCCAGTGGGGGCGTGGATGCCAAGGGGGGCAGGGGAGGGGAGGGGTTCATACCCGGCCAGGAACCGACCCGGGAGTGAGCTCGCAAAATTTATGTTTACATACCCCGCTATTCATTCTGCGACGTCGTAAGTGCGGGCTTTGCGGTATATTAAGTGGGTAGCATCATCTCGGAGCTTGGAGCTTGGAGCTCGCAGCTTGGAGATCCGACGAAACCCCATTCCCTTCAACTGGCAGCAGTGCTTGCTTTTTATTTAAATAAGAAATAATTTTGTCGACATGAATGAATGAAGACTTTTATCTGCCCGCCACGGCACCCTTCTTCCTTTTCTTCCTTTTTTTGCGGCTGCTGTTGTTGTTGTTGTTGTTTTGGCATCTTTTGTTTCTTGTTCGCTTCCACTTTTGTTTGCCACTGATTTAGGATAACTGTCAGGGGGGCGGGCAGGAGCGGGGAAGTTCCACTCCTGGTCCTTTGTCCATAAATTACTAAACCGAATTAAGCGCAACTCACTAAACGCGTCCTCAATTGGCTGTCCAAAAAGTTGACCACGTATTTTAATCAAAGCTCCCCCAAAAGGCAGTTCATTAACATGCAGACATGGTTGGGTCAGGAGCAGGAGTAAGTAGTAGAGGATCTACGAAAAACTAGGTGGTGATGGTGGCAAAAATCCATGGAGGTAACGGAGCTCTAGACAATAATCAAGTTGCTCGTTTGCTCTGATTTCATTCAGTAAAGTAACACGAGTTCGGATTAGTTTCCCAGCCTCGCCAAGCTCTCCTCTGCGAAGCTCTCTTTGGGTGTTTTTCCCTCAGTTTTCCAGGTAGAAGGGGACTTCTGGGGGGGGTGAGATGGTGTTTCAGACACTAATGCACCGCAAAAGGCAGCCAACCACTTAAAGATTAAGTGCAGATCCAGCCAGGCGCAACCGAGAAACCGAAAAACCAAAAAAGAGAGAAGGAGCCATGAGCTTGGGCTCAGACAAAGGATAAAGCCGTGGGTGGCCTTGGCTACCCCACAAAACCTCCCATCCCCTGTCGACGAGGGTTCACTCAAACAAAGCTAATTAACAGATTTGTCAGCTTTTCATCACTTGGCGGCGCCCTCATTGTTTTCCTCCTCTTTCTGCGTTGTTTGACTTTTACACTTTTTTTTTAACAACAAAAAACAGAAAAGCGTGGCAAAAGACAAGAGGCAAGAAATGCAAAGTATTCGATAAAAAATTAACAAGAAAAAATAATAAAGACTTTTGATATATGTATGTGTGGGTGGGATCGAAACTGGAAAAGTTTTTCAATTGTTAATTACGAGGCCAAAGAAGGAGAGACCTCCGACCTCGAAGTGCGGGGGAAGCGGAGCAAAGGAGACCTTGCTGCCTGGGAAAGTGAACATTGTTAGGCCAACAATTTAAGCGGAAATTTATTAGAAACAGCTGGCTGCAAGGGGTCTTTCTCGAACACTACCAATTCCTAATTGGCCTCGTTAACAGAACACCAAGACGAAGAACACGACTGGGAAAGAAGTATGGCCAGAAAAGGGTGGCAGGCAGGATGGTCTCGTCTCGTCTCAGCCAGCAGAGTTTAAACTAACTTAAAACCCAAAGCGAGCAAGTGGGAGTGCGAGAACCAGTCGAGCGCAACCCGACAAAGTAAAAAATGCAATCAAAGTTTTGTGCCCACCCAATGAACGTCCAACGTCCGACCCTACGCCCGCCTGCCCGTTCACCGAATTGAATGGTGTTAAGGCAATAAAACACCATCAAAGCCAGGTCCAGGTTTCAGGACGAGGCCGAGGACGAAGCACTAACTTTTCAATCTCTGCTGCAACTTCCGACAGAGACAGCCATGTGTCTGGGATTCCACCCTCAACCATGGCACATGCACTGTTAGTAATTTGCAATAAACTGAAGAATAGAAAGTAGAAATTATTGTAATTTTTTAGTTGGTATAAAAAATGCAAATTAAAATCTGTATAGATTTTTTTAGAATTTGTCAGAGTGCTTTTATATATTTAAAAAACATTCTAAATGCCGGCTTTGATAAAAAATTTAAAACATAACCAAAGACCTTTGCATTTTGTTTGGTTTTACATTTTGGTTTTACTTTTAAAAACCCCTTTACTTTATTTAAGGGTTTATTTAAAGCGTTTTTAAATCCCATAATAATTAAAAATAATAAAAGGAGTGCCCCAACAATTATTGCAGATTTTAAATTAAATGAAATGCGGGTCAAAAATACAATACAAGATATTACACTTTACAAAAGGAACCTAATTTTCATTAAATTTTAGTGTGTGACTATTTCAGGGTATTAAATATATAATAAAATATATTTAAAGACACTTTTCCTTACAAATTGCATTGAATTCAGTCTGTAAATATTCTCTTACTTAATTTTACACATCTTTTTTAAACATTAAAAACATTAAAAAAGATTTCTGAAATCCTTTCTTTCAATAAAACTCCCTAAATTCCTTCAACTACCTTAAATATTTCCTCAAATTCATTTTTTATCGTTAAATTGTTCGCTCTAAATAAATCGAAAGCCTTACAAATTCGAATATTTAATGCATTTTTTAAGTGCATTCCAACCATTCCTTCTCCTTACCCTCGATTGATATGTATGGCGGGAACTTTGGCCACAAAGCACAGCTAAACAGGGGGCGGCGGACAGGCCACCGGGGGCCAAATGGCAGCAGAAACCAGCGGGAGCCGAAAGAAGAACAGCAAACAAGAACAACTGACACAAATTGCAAACTCATTAAATTAAAATTATATTTAATAACCGCGAGTGCACGCAGCCAGCGCCCGGCGATTTGCTCTAATGCCCAGCGACCAGTCCTCGCCTCGGCACCACGCCACATTCTCCTCTCTTTATTCCGGCAGAGAATAACCACCAACCTTTTTTTCTTTTGTTTTTCCAGTTCCCGCCCCGCCGCCGCTGCCCTCGTTGGTGCCCAAGGCCCCGCCACCGCCACCACCGCCTTTGGCGCCCGGCGAGAAGCGAGAACTTAGCAGCACCCAAAAGGAGACACTCGAGAAGCTTAGGTGTGTGTGTGTAGCATAGCGACCCCTGATCCCCCGAATACCTTTTAAAGGATGACCATAATTCCGATTCGCTTCGATTCGCAGGACACGACCTAGAAGGCGACCGGACTGGTCCGAGATGATGAAGGAGGTGGAGAGCGGCAGGAAGCTGCGCCATGTGGCCTGCAACGATAGGTGGGTATTAACCGGCGGGTAATCCCAGCCGGATTACACAAGTAGTTTGCAGATTGCAACACTCCCAAAAATTAAAAAACTAACTAGGGCGGAAGGTAAAGGTAAACAAACGACGGTGAAACTTTTAATTCCAGGCTTTTGCCATGTTTACACAGTTAACTTTTTCGGCCAAAACAAGTCGGCTAAATAGTTTTGTAATTAAAAATTAAATAAAATGCTAAGGAAATAAGACGAATGACTCACCGAAAGTAGAGAAAGTTGAAAAACTTTAAAAGAAAAAGTCCTAATTATTAACTCAATCTTTCCCTCCGCAGATCTCAGCCCATTTTAACATGCAAATCAATGACCAAAGTGGATGACAAATTCATTTACGAAACGGAAAAGGACAACTCGCACAACAAGCTGCTCAAGCAGATCCAAGGCGGCATCAAGCTCAAGCCCACACGCACCAATGATCGCAGTAAGCCTGTCCTGGATGGTCTCCGCAAGTTCCGCCGCCAGATGACCATCGAGGAGCAGCTGCAAAAGTCGCAATCGAAAATCAACATGCTCAGCGAGGCACCCAGCAGCCATGCCCTTGGCCCAGGCAGTGCCACTGCTTTGGGTGCTGGTGGCTCGCGCCCCAGCATTGTGTCCGCCATGTCCATCGACGAGGAAAGTCCCGATGAGCTGGACGACATCGATAAGATCCGTGACGATCTGCAGAGCACCAAGCAAATGTTGGCTTTAGAGCTGCGTAATCGCGAGGCTCAAGAACGCGAGAACAAAAAGCTGCTGGCCAAGATCCGCACCCTGGAAACCGAGCTGGAGCGCGAGAAGTCCCGCGAGAAGAACCTGGAGTATGGTTCGAATGTGATTGTGGCCACCATGGATCCCACTCCCACCGCCGAACAGACCTTTGTGAACAGCCTGAAGCGTGAGGTAGAGGATGCACGCAAGGTGTCCAAGGAGGTGGAACAGAACTACAAGAGCACCAGCGAGCAGCTGGTGGAGGCCAAGACCGAGGTGGAGGAGCAGCGCCGGCAGATTCAGTTGCTCGAGCGCAAGTTGGCAGCAGCCCTGAAGGTAAGTTGGAAAAAAGATTAGTTTTGAGGATGGCAGGGAATTGATGTTGCCTAAAGTGTTGTCAGTTGGTTTTAGGTTTGAATTTTGGGTTTAACCTTTCCTAACTTACTATTAACCCTTTCCTAATATACTCTTGCAGAAGTTTTTAATAAATTCTTAAGTCCGTCTGCTTAAAAACATGATTTTAGTTTATAAAAATGAATTCTAAAGAGTCTGCAAGGGTATTCCAGGCATCGGTACCCGAGGCTAGACATCCTTGTTCTTGTTTTTAGTGTCGTCGGGGCCGGGTCGCTGCCTCCGCTGAGGGCGGACAGTAGACGGGAGCAGCTAATGAAGCCACCGCAATCAGTAGATGTCCCTATTAGTAGTGTCCCTACTTTAGTTGTCCTTAGTAGCTATATTAGACAGAGAAACAGATCAGCTGACAACACTTGACACCAGTCTAGGATGGGTCTGGGAATGCACCTCCAACCAGGGGAGCCTCTCCCTTTGCTGCTTGTACAAACTCCGAATATTTCCATTATTGACTCTGGTCTGCACACATAGCCTTTGACCTCATCATAATTGGTCAGAAACTTACAACAAAGTGGGCAAATTTCTAATTTCTGAAGTCATGCATTTAATTAAAACAATGCTTGGGCTTTAAAGGCAGAAAGTCTTTGAATTTTGGCACAACAATTGTGCAGAAGGAATTTTCTTTGAAATTCGTAACTTAATGCATACATTTTCCTGCAATTGATGCTGGGTTTTCCCTTAAATTTGTAAAGTAATAACTATTTTTAGATTCAGTAAACAAAACTTTGAAGGCTTAAAGTCTCTGGCAAAGGGAAAATTAATTCTAGAAAATATAATATTTTAGGGAAAATAAACAAAAAGGAAAATATAATTCATACAACATTTTTCTTTTAAAATTATTCTTAAATTTAGAAACAAAAACTTGTTTATAATTTCAAGAAATAGTTCAAAGTCTACCTTTGCAGACCGCCTCAAAAACCGACACTCATGCTGCATGCCGCCCCCAAATAACCCAACCCAGATTCCGCCCAGACCTAAAGCGGTATTATGACCCGTTGAGGACACGCCCAGTGCCCATCCCATTCTCTGCCCACGGAAGCTTTCGCGCTCTTGCACTCCGCAGCAATTAACCGATTAACCCGTGTCAACGCTCTCTTGCCAAGGCGACACCAAGCACTAACAGAACGCACATTAGTAATTGCTTTGCTTACGACGATGACGACGACTACGACGACGACGATTGCTTCCACTACGATCACTATCGCTCAGCCAGGCACCAGGTAAAGCCAAGCCCTTTGAGCGACGCCCTCATTAATCTTAATTTTTTTTTGTTTCCTGTTCCGCCCAGGGCGGTGGTTCTATGGATGGATCGCGACGACCCAGCGATGCCAACTTTGGGCGTGACAGCTCGCCTGAACTGGAGCTGGAGGTCAGCGAAAGCGATCCAGACGAGCCGGAGGAGAAGAAGACGGAGCGCAGGGAGCGGCGGTCCGGCAAGGAGCTGAAGGTGCTGCGCAGCAAGCTCACCAAGCTGAAGGTCAAGGAGGAGGCGGCCAAGAAGGAGAAGGATGTGCTCAAGCAGGCCATGAAGAAGAACCATGTGATCCTCAAGTAAAAACATTGAAGGATAAAGGGAAGGATTTTATACTTAATTCCTGGTTTACCTTTACAGGGAGGAAAACAAAAAGTTCAAGAAGCTGGAAAAGGAGGTCCAGAAAATGGCTGCCTCGATGAAACTAGACGAAGACGATGTAGATGGCGAGGAGAAGGACGAGGATGAGGAAGAGCCCGAGGAGAAGGACGAAAGCGAAGAGGAGGAAGAGGAGTCCGATGACGAGTCTGAGGAGTCGGAATCTGAGGCCAGCGAAGCGGAAACGGGCAGCGAGTCCGAGCCGGAGGTAAGTACTAATATATTTCTCAAGCTTACCCGTTTTTATATTTCTGTTTTATCCTTGAAGGACTCGCCAAACTCCGTGAAGAAGGCGAATGTGGAGCCGCGGGTGAAGAAGCACGAAAGCCGGTTCGCCGCTATGAAGAAGTGCAATGTCCTGCTGCAGGCGAACGTGGACAATTTGCAGGATCAAATTGTGCAGGTGCGATCGCGTGCCACCAACTTGCAGGACGAACTGGACGCTGTTATTGCCGATCTGGGCTTCTAGTCGCCGCTGCTTGTGTCCTTTCCTTTCCGTTCCTTGTCCTGTTTATCAAGTGTGTGTTAACACTGTCCTTTTGCCTTGTTTTTTGGTTATTTACTCTTTCCACAAGCCGGAAAATTATTATTTTTCTGATGTAAACAAACAATAATAAACAAACAAACAAAACAATTAGCTAGAGATGGGAAAAGATCGATATAAATGGAAAATTCTAGGTGGAAAAGTTAGCTAAACTTAAAACATCGTAGGGCGTCCGCATTAACAGTCTGGCAGCGCTGTTCAATGAGTCCTTTAAACGGCATCCTTGGGAGTTTTTACAGAAAATTACTTGCTCGGCCTTAAAATTGAGTTTTTATGTGCAGAAAATTATGACAGACACATAAATTGGAAAGCAACATTTTCCTATCGCAGACTGGCAGCGCTATAAGCACTTCAAGGACTTTTTATGCGTGACTAGGCTAATGGAGTATCCTTTAAACTTTTCCCGCCAATATTTCGAAATATAAAATTACCCTTAAAAATTATTTAACAAATTCTGCACAGAATGCTAAACTAATTAAAAGAATAATTTAAAAAACCCATCTTCTTTATTTTTCTTCACACAAAAAATCAAAATTTTATAAAATAATTTAAATTATTAATTAAATACTTCCCACAAAACGTATTTACTCATAAGTCGTATTTATTATAGTATTTGTAAGCATGTATAACAATGTACAAAACAACAAATCGGCGAAATTGGCTAAACTAAACGCGCACTACGAGTATTTTCATTAAGAGTGGATGTGGATATCACGCGATCCTTCTTCATTTTTTTGATTAAACTACAATCTGAGCCTTGATATAAGTTAAGTCTACGGTGAATGAACTGGTTCGATGCCTGGTTCTGTCAGGGATTAGGTGAGAACGATGGTGAGACGGGGAGAAACCGCGAACTTCGTCGATCGTCGATCGAAGTGGAACACTTTTATTCCAGCAGAATGAGCCGGAACCGCTTCCGCAGCGAGGACTCGCGTGGCAGAGTGCCTGCCCACTTCTTGAGCGCTGTCAGCACCACGGATCCCATGACCATGACGGCACCCACCAAGGAGTAGGCGGTGGGAGTCTCCCCAAAGAAAAGCATCTGCCAGACGAAGGCGAAGACGATGTCCGCACAGCGGGCAATCGCCACCGGTCCGGCCTGTTCGATCTGCAGCGAGAGGGTCAGCAGGATCTGGCCCAGGAAGCTGAACACGCCCAGCACTACGACCAGCCAACGATCCCGTCCGCAGCTGGGCCAGCATACAGCTCCAATGGCCCCGCACACGATGAGGGTGTAGACCAGAGCGATGGTTCCAAAATTGGTCATGATCACGGAGAAGTGCAGGTTCTTCAAGGCCCGCAGCAGTATGTAAACGTTGGCGCCAAAAAGCGTGGACGAGATGGCGGCCACCGGTCCCCAGATATCGTACGTCTTGCCGGACACATCCTCACTCTCGCCGGAGCCGCCGAATAAGAACGGTGGCCTGGTGATGAGGACCACTCCCACCAGCGTCAGATTGATGGTCAATACGTTGAACAGCGTACAGGGCTCCTTGAGGAAGGCACGCGCGAAAATGGCCACGAAGACGGGCGTGGAGAAGATGATGACGCTGGCGTCCGCCAAGGGCATGTGCCGGAAGGCGTAGAAGCTGAGCATTAGGCCCGTGGTGCCCATGAAGCACCGCAGCAGCAGGATGACCCGCTTGCCCTCCGGAAACACCGGCTGTCGCGTGTAGATCAGGATCGGAAGCGCCGGCAACAGGACACCCACGAAGCGGAAGGAGGCCAGCTCCATGGGATTCACGTCCACCAGTCCCTTGACAATCACCGAGCAGAGGGAGAAGAAGAGCGAGGAGAGTGTCGCCAGCAGGATGCCGAGATAAGGACAATTGGCACCCAGGCGCCGCTGCAGACGCTCCAGCCAGCGGGGGGCAGGGTCAGGAGGTGGGGCACTCTCCTGGAACTGCTGCAGCTCCAGATTCTCCGGCATTTTTATGGTTACTTGGATAAAATCTCTTCCTTTAAAATTTCAGCATCCTGCAAGCATTTGCATTAGTGTGTGTGCGTGTGTATTTTTTGGGGTATGTGGGTTTTTGTGTCTCACCTGCACTGAAAAAATCGATTCGGTTGGCTGATTTCCCTAATTTGCGCTCCTGCCTGCTCACTGCTGCCGCCTTTCGCAAGCTTCACATGCACATCACTTCCCCGCCGCCCGTTTCACAGAGTTTTATTCATTGTTTGCTCACTGCGTTCGTATTTAATTAAACATTTTAAATCTTTTCGGAAACGGCGATTGGCAAAAGCCTGCGCACCAGTGCTGCCACCCCTCGGACTCTCGCTGTGCTGCCATCCTGCAGGATATGTGGCCAATAACGGTTTATTTGGCGGTATTTTATTTTGATTTTTTAATTTTAATGATAATTTTATTATTTAAAATAACTACGTTATTATGTATTACATATGGTGCAATATATATGTAAAAATAGACCGTTTTTCAATTTATTTCAGTGACCATAAATAATGAATATTTCCATTTACGAAATATAAAAATCTAGAAAGTTTGTGCGTTTTTTTTCTAGTCACCAAAAATAATGATAAATTTTTAGGGAAATATATAAATTTCAAATAAAAAATAATTTTTCATCCAAAATCAAATAACTTGGATTAGTTGAAGGACTATTTTTGCTTTGCTCTGACCTTCAAAACAAAAATAGAGTGTTCTCTCCTCTGCTGCAGCAGCGGCCAACGATCTTGGATGAGCCAACAGCTGATCAACTATTTTTATTTTGAAGGGAAGTTGTTTATGTTTAGGTCAGAGCAAAACAAAAAACAGTTGATCAGCTGATTGATTATTTTTGTTTTGAAGGGGAGTTGCTCATGTACATAGGTCAGAGCAAAGCAAAAAAAGGCAATATTTTTAGATCAAAAATTATTTTTATTTGTAATTTATATTTATTTCACTGAAATCTGATGATTATTTTTCATGACTAGAGAAAAATAAAAAAATAATCATTAAATGGTAAAGTGTTTTAAATGTAACTAATTATTTCGTGTAGTTAAAAGCAATGTCAATATTAATTTTCAAAGGACACTACAAAATCTACATACAAAACTAGCACTGTTTCCATTTTATTTTTTTCAAAAACCCACCAATTTCGAAAATAAAGTTCTGGCTATTTCTAGCTTATGTTTCAACCTGAATTCCAAAACCGAGTTGGCAACCACAGTCCGAAAAAAAAGAAAACAATGAGCAAGGAGCCGGGAGTGGTGACCACCCGAAAATGGGCTATTGTGGCGGCCGGTGTCGGCCTGGTTTACGTTCTGCTGCGGCACAGGCAAAAGCTGCTGATCCCGCTGCGTCGCATATTGCCATCCGGCAGTTGGCTTCCCCCCCGGCGCATAGAAATCATAAATTCCGCTCAGGATCCAGCCACGCAATTGGTTATCAATGAGCTGAAACAGTGAGTAATTTGGCAGACTTCTTGTGAAATTCACTGGCTTACCTCAAACTTCGCTTTAGACACTGCCAGAGCTTCAGGGTCTTGGGATTCGATTGCGAATGGATCACAGTTGGCGGTAGCCGGCGACCGGTGGCCCTCCTCCAACTCAGCTCCCATCGGGGGCTGTGCGCCCTGTTCCGCCTGTGCCACATGAAGCAGATACCCAAGGACTTGCGGGAGTTGCTGGAGGATGATGCTGTAATCAAAGTGGGTGTGGCCCCACAGGAGGATGCCGTGAAGCTGTCCCATGACTATGGAGTGGGCGTGGCCAGCACCCTGGACTTGCGCTTCCTGTGCGTCATGGCGGGTCACAAGCCCGAGGGCCTGGGCAAGCTTTCTCAGACACATCTGAACTATACTCTGGACAAAAACTGGCGCCTGGCCTGCTCCAACTGGGAGGCCAAGCAGCTGGAGCCAGCTCAACTGAATTATGCCGCCAACGATGCCCTGGTGGCCGTGGCCATTTATCAGAAGCTTTCCAGAGATCTGGAACCAAGAAACTTCTGGGACCGCAGATCATTAGACGATCAAAGGCTGCACAACAAATTTGAACCCTTCCTGGACGTGGACTTCACCAAGGGCTTCTCACTCAACATCACCGGCAGCGGAGTCACTCGCACGAAAAACCCTGGAGCCTCGAAGTCGAAGAAACTGCTGCCCAAGAAGCTGCCATGCCGAACAATGAGCACACAGTCGAAGACCTTCTACGACAACTGCCTGCTCCAGGCGCCCGATGGCGAACTCCTGTGCACAATTGATAGACGCAAGGCGTCCTGGTACTTGGATCAAAATCTGGGCACTCGAATCAGCGAGGAGCCCTTCACAGTTCGCCTGAACTTTGAGCCAGCGGGCCGGGCGGTAGGTGATGTGGGTCGCTACTACCAAACACCCAAGGAGAACCAGTGCGTTGTTTGCGGCGATCGGGATGCCTATATAAGGAAGAATGTGGTGCCAAGGGAGTACAGAAAGCATTTTCCGCTGGTCATGAAGTCGCACACCTCACACGACGTGCTGCTTTTGTGCCCCACCTGCCACCAGTTGAGCAATATCTCTGATTTGCGGATTCGCACAAAGCTGGCCGTCCAGTGTGAAGCTCCTTTCAAAAATGGAGAAGGACACGAGAAGTATCGAATTGATCCGGAACTGCGGTGAGTATTCGTTCAAGTTTCGCTTTCTCTTTTTTCCTCAACGATTTGTTTTCCCTTTTCAGACGCGTCCAATCCGCTGGCAATGCTCTGCTCCAACATGGCTCGAAGATACCCGCTGCAAAGGTGGCCGATATGCATAAAACCCTGCTCGCCTTCTATACGGACCACACAGAGATTACAGTAGAGCTGCTGCGACAGGCAGCCAGCGTGGAATACCGCATAGAGAATACAGACTTTTGCCAGCACGGAGAGCGGGTGGTGGAACGCTACCGCAACCAGTTCGGCGGCCTTGTGGAGCTGGAGCGACTGTGGCGAGAGCACTTCCTGCACGCCATGCAGCCACGCTTCCTGCCGGATCTGTGGAATGTCAACCACAATGCCGACCGCCTGGAGGTGCGAGCCAGCGAGGGACGCGTGGACGAGGCCGATCTGCAGGTGGCAGGAGTGGATGTGAGACCCAAGGTCGAATGATCAAGTGCCCTTTTTTGAGTTTATGCCGAAGGCTTTGTACGTTTTTTAATTCAATTTCATTAAACATAAACTAAAATTTGATTTGCGCTATGGTACAAAGACAAGACAAGGAGTCACGGGTCATAATGAGGCAGATCAGAGCTGAGCTTCTCTGGACTAACTATATAAATATAAAGCTTACTGTATATGGGCATTAATACATTATGTACACGCTTGGAACTGGAGACGAGTTGAGCTAATTCAAGCTAAATGAACTCGAAGCCCTCGTACTTGTACTCCGTCTCGATTCGCACCTCGGGCAACAGCGTCTTGCCCGTCGTATCGAAGGCTGTGATGAAGGTAGCAGTTTTGCCATTCAGTTCCTCTGATTTGAGGGCCACAATAATGGAGTCGCCGGTGCCGGGCAGGAACTTGAAGCTGGAGAATCCATGCGTGGGCATTGTGTTCTCCGAATCAAGGCGCACGGTTTCGATCTGGCTGAAGCTGTCGTCGGCGGAGACCAGGACATTACAGCCCATGTGCTCGTCCTTGGTTTCGTTGTATCTGTAAATAATGCAACAATTAGAATAGGGATTTCCTAGGTTTTTAAAAGTAAGTCCTACTTGTCTTTGGAACATCGTCGTGGCAAAAAGAACCATCGCTGCTTTTCCTCTGACCAGGCGCCACTCTCATGGATCATGTAGCCCGGCCAGGAAATCTGCTGCGACTGCAGCCGCAGCTGCTTGAAGTTGTCCACCCAGTTCAGGGATCGCACCTCTCCGCTTGTCGTGATTGCCTTCACGTACATGGGATTGTAGTTCTCGAAGTCGCCCGCACTCGTCGTCCACTCCTTGCCCATGGAACCCACGTAAAGAGTCTGCTGCTTCACCGTGGCCCATTCGGACTTGAACCCCTTGGCACTGTGCCCGTCGCCATCCAGCAGGATCACCCAGGGAATGGGTTTGTCGTTAACTATTTCGTATATCAAACCGGTACGATCGTCGAAGCTGAGCAGGCGGCCGTTGAAGGTCACCAGCTCGGAGAGCTCCATGCCACGGCCCTTGAGGGAAAATGCAGATTCCAGGACTGCGGGCGCCCCATCATCCCAGCTGATTTTAATTTCCGCCTTGGCCACCGTGTAGGTGAGGTAGCCCTTCTTGAGGTAACTCCGCCACGTAGTGCTGCCGTCGCTCTTCTTCAACTTGGAATTAGTATCCAAGTCGGCGATCATGGCTATCCGGTAGTTGATCACCCCGCCACGCAGCACCATCGGGGGTGTGAGTGGATATGTGGCATTGTAGGTATGAGCCAGCGGCACATTGGCCAAGCTGGGGGCATTAGCGAAGCTGCGACGCAGCCAGTAGCCGTCGGAGGACGACTGCGAGCCCTGGCGCGCAAAGTAGAAGAGCAAGATCAGGCCAATGGCGCAGGCTATCAGCAGGGCAAAGTGGTAATTGAAGCGCACCGTCCGATTTCCGATCCTATACGTGGGCGTCCGCAGGGCCGACCGCCAGTCGCGCATGTACATGGCGCGCGGCGAGTGATCGGCGAGTTCCCGTTCCTTGTAGGCGAAAGCGGGGCTCTGGCTCTGCATCTAGCACGTCAGCAAGATCTCGGCGGTGAGCGGTGATGTGTCGGGTTATTCCGTGGATTGTTTGGATGCTGGTGCGGTGTGACCAGGGCGGCGGAGGGTGCACAGCTGGCGCAACAGCAGTTGGCTGAAACCAGTCGGAAGTCGATGTTTTTTTGTTGTTTTTAAATCACCTGTTGATTTAGTTAACATTGTTAATTGCAACATATCTGGACCATTCTTAACATATTTAATATGCATTTACTAATAATAAATAATAGTGCCTTGGAGTATATATAAATACTATAAACACCCTCTAAAAAATTAATCCTCCCCCCTAATAATATCGATAATCGATTTCTGTAATCGTCAAATGGTCACACTACTCTATACCTTTCTTCTTCTTCAGCAGCACACGTGCTAGCTGCTTGCGTTTTGTTTTTTTCGCAAATTATTCGTCGTAATTTGCGAAAATGCGCATCGAAACGTGTTATTTTTGCTCCAGCAAGATATACCCTGGCCACGGGGTGAACTTCGTCCGTAATGATTGCAAGGTGAGAGCAATTTACCTCGATATAAGCAAGTTATCAGATGTTTATTGTGGTTCCCTCCTTGTGTTTGTAGATCTTCAAGTTCTGTCGGGGCAAGTGCCACAAGGCCTTCAAGCGGAAGAAGAACCCCCGCAAGGTCGGCTGGACTAAGGCGCATCGCAAGGCCGCTGGTAAGGAGCTGGCCATCGATCCCAGCTTCGAGTTTGAGAAGCGTCGCAATGTGCCCATCAAATACAGCCGCGAGACCTGGGAGAAGGCGCTGGTGGCCATCAAGCGCGTGACGGAGATCAAGGAGCGTCGCACCGATCACTTTGTTATGCAGCGCCTCCGCAAGGGTCGCGAGATGGAGATCAATATGGATGTCAAGGATGTGCAGCGCAACATGTCCCTCATTCGTTCGCCAGCCGCTGGCCTCAAGGAGCGTCGCGCCAAGGAGGCGGCCGAGGAGGCTGCCCTTATGGAGGAGGATCTGCCCGAGGAGAAGATCACCTATGTGGATGCGCGCGAGCTCGAGAAGAGGCTCGAGGAGGGAATGGGAATCGAGGATCTGGAGATGTTAGAAGCCTAAGGACTCGCACACTGATTTTAGTTTTAGGACGCTTGCTATACAAAATACACATAATAAAAAATAAAAACCCCGTGGTATATAAATGTTTAAAGCGTCGCCTTTATTTCTAGATCTCACTTGTCCACTCCCTCGCCGGGTTGCTTTTGCTCCGGCGATTCCAGATTGATGGTCACCGGTCCGTCGTTCTCTATGTGCACCTGCATGTAGGCTCCGAACTTTCCATCTATTGGGAGATAAAGGATTATAAGCTGTAGGAGAAATCTGAAGGCCAGACCCACCTTTAATCTTGCTGCTGTCGTAGGACTTTCCCAGGCGGTCTAGGAATTGATTGTACAGCTGCTGGGCCTCCTCACCCTTCATGGCTGCCGAGAAATCTGGCTTGTTACCCTTCAGCCGGTGGTATAGTGTGAACTGTGACACGCACAGGATCTCCAGATTCAAATCCTTGACTGACTTCTGCCACCGCTTGCCCTCCTCTTCGAATAAACGCAGGGCCAGGATTTTGCGTACCCTAAAAATAAAATTATGGTGTCAAAAAATACATGGATGGGAATGCTCTATGTTGTAATGGGAATTACCTACAGGTAGTCGACATCTGCGGCGGTATCGCTGGCCTTTATACCCACCAGCACGCACAGGCCCGGCCCAATGGAGGATACCAGCTCATCTAGCACTGAGGAAAACAGTTGTCAGGCATTGATTTGGTTGATTCCTTTTTAATTGAAACATACCCGTCACTTTGGCGGCCCTAACCCTTTGTATAACCGCCCGCATTGCCTGATATTTCTATATATTTTCAACTCAAATCGGTTCAGAGCTATTATAGGCAACAGTGCTGGAAAGTAGCCCAAGCTCAGTGTTAAGAAACCTTTGATAAAATTCAAATTCAAAAATTTCTTCTTGTAAATAAACATATATGATAACAGTATAATTGATATAAAAATCGGCAACATTGAGATAATACAAATACAATCAATACAATATAATTTGGTTAGTTGGGAGAGTCTTTGAGCTCGAGGGTGGAATACTTGCTGGCCCTTTGGAAAGATTAAAATTGTATCTAGGCAAATGTTAAATTCTAATTAAAAAAGATTTCCTATTCTAGCCCAGACAGATAATATATAGGAGGCATTCTAATCAAATGCTTTGATAAGGTAACAATCAGTTGAATGGCATTGCTAAAATTGTATCTCAAGCCGCAGCTTTATCTCAATTTGATTGAGCTTGAGCAGACTGCCCCAGAGATACAAATTTATAGTTAACCAATCTCTAATTATTGCCTTATCACAGCCTGCGAAACCTCTGATTATTAAAACTAATTGTAAAATGGTATTGCCCGAGGGGTTACGATATCACAGAGGCGTTGGCGGGGCACTGAGCTGGAGCTTCATCTCGCACAGCTTCTTGATGTGCACCTGGCCGGTGAGTTCCGCCTGCCGTAGGATTCTCCGGATGTCCATCAGACGCTCGTGCTTGTTTGCCAGCAGGTAGGCGGACTTGAGCTGTCCGATATAAATGTAGGAGGAGATGCGCAGCTCTACGCTGCTGATGCGATTGATAAGGCGGTCCAGAGTGTGTTTCGTCTCGGGGACGTTGCTGTGCACGGCGGCATTGATGGCGATTGAGAGGATCTCATCGGATTCTGCGGAGATGCCGCCTCCATTGTTGCTTCCAATGCAGTCCAGAAGGCGCTCCACCTCAGCCAGGCGCTGATTCCTGGCCAGGTATTTGGCAGTGGCACCAAACACCTTAATGGTGGCCAGCTTGTAGTCCTGCATTATTCTGGAAGTGCGGGAAATATGATTGCCTTGGCCTTGAATAAACATTTTTAACCAGCAAGCTTACCCGTAGGCCAGACCAAATCCCTCGTCTATATTCTTTCCGCAAAGCAGGACCAGAATGGACAATTGGATTCGATCTGCGGCGCCCTCAAACAGCGTGGGCAGGGTGCCTCGATTGGAGTCCAAACGAATCTTTAAAGAGACCCCCAGTTTAGAGATTTAAAATGTAAAAATTATTACAAATTCTTCCTCGTCTTACCTGCTTCAGCGTTTGCATAGTTCTTAACGGCTCATCGGGCGCCTGTTCCCTCTCGCATTTCGCCAGGAACTTGGCTACTTCCAGCTGCCGCCGTATGGTGTTTATGTGCCCATTAAGTGCCCTGGCATCCATTTGCATGGCAAAGCAGGCACCTCTTACGCTGGCTGCACTCGCCCCACTGCCACGTCTTCCCTGCTGCTGCTGTTGCTGTCGTTGCAGGTGCTCCCACTCGGCCAGGTCAAGCTCCCCCTGTAGGTGCATGTGGGCAGACACCAGGTGCTGGGCGTTTGCCTGCATCTTCTGGAAGTTTTCGCAGTTGAGGGCGTAGAATTTCACGCAGGTCATGCTGGCTCTGATTGGATCCTTCAAAAGGAGCTGCAGTTGGTAGAGGGAATTGAGTTGCTGCTGCTGTTCCAGGTGGCGGCAGGTCTGTAGCAGTGGCAGACGCCACGAACTTAGCTGAGCATCGTCCATCTGCTGCAGTTCCTCGACCAGAAGTGGCAATGTGCCGCACTGCAGCTGTGGCTGGACGATGTGCTGAATGAAGAGATCCGCGTCTAGCTGTTGAAGCTGCCAGTAGCGCAGGGCCGCGCGTAGCTCATCGCGACGCATCAAGAAGGTCAGGATGTCGCCGTGGCTGCCGTAGGTGAGGACGTAGTGGAGGGACTCTTCGAAACCGCGCTCCTGCCGTCGTCCCTCCTCGGTGGCTGGTATTTGTCCGCCATAGTTTCCCTTGGCTATATTCCGGAGCCCCGCCAGGGCGTTCATCACATTTAAAGCCGGCTCCTGGAGCGGTCGTTGCTGGGGCTCCCGGCGTCGCGAAAAGAGCGAGACCAGTGAGGAATTCGAGCTACGCATAAGCGAGGCCCGGTGAAGGGTCTCTGGCTGGGGCTGTGCCTGCGGCATTGAAGCAATCAGGAGAAGAATTTCCTGGAGCAAAGCCGGACCCCTTTGAGGGCGCTTCTTGGGCAGGAGAGGGCAGCTCTCGGTGGCAGTAGAGGCTCCGAAAATGGCCTTGTAGATGTTGCAGTTGATCGGCTCAGTGGATAGCCGTGTCATGCAGTGGCCAAACTTCTCACGGGCTGCCTCGTAGCACCCAGCGCGCAGGCAAGCTAAACCATGGGCAGCCATCACGCCAGTGGTGGCGAAGCCGAACTTAAGATGCACCTCCAGGGCCAGTGTCCAGTGCTCAGCCTCCACCAAGGCATCGGCCAGCTTGCGCAGATTATGGTTGTTCAGGGGTCCGGCTGGTATCAGCGACTCGCAGCCCTGCTGCACCACAGCCATAACGATTTCCGAGTGCTCGCGAATGTTCTCAAACTCTCCAGGGGCACCGCGAACCTTAAAAAGATAAATTTTTCCATGAAAATAATATTTTTTAAGTCAGAAACTGTACTTACCTTAGCGGCAAAAGCCAGGCAGTTGATCATCTTGGCCACCAGGCCGTAGTCCACTTCCGGGTTCGGCACAATGAGTTTCTCCAACTTGCGGCAGTGAAAGAGCAGCAGTTCCACGCAGCTTTTCTGCTCTACATGATGCCGGAGAATGGACAAGCTGAGGGCCACACTGGGAGCATGTTCGTAGCTGAACTCCTCGCGCAGTAGCTTATCGTGGGTGATAATCCCGCTGAGCCGCCACTTGCAGAGTTCGCCGGAACTCGAGGACGAACCCGATCCGGAGACCGTACTCCTTTCGCTCGAGACACCATCTCCTTGGTCTCTGGGAGCCGAGCAGCTGGCGCAATCGTTACAAATCCTAACCTCCAGTTCGTCGTAGAGCTCCGGAATGCGCATCCTGTGCGTAGAGCAGGCATAGCACACCACGCGGCCGCAGCGACGGCAGTGATGGCGACGCATAAGCATGGTGAAGGCTGCCCGGCGACAGCACATGCAGTGGCTGGCCTCCTCATCCCGAGTCCATTGCTGGCGGTTCGGAGCCTGCTTGGGCATCACAAAAGCTCCGCAAAGGGAATCCAGGGAATTCTGGATATCCGTGCCCAGAGAACTGGGCTCGGAGTCAAGCCTTAAATTGGCCACGTGGTAATCCAAGGCCTTGCTGGCATAAATCCTTAACAGCAAATCCAAGCACTCCTGGCCCACAAAGTGATCCTGCTGGTAGGAGTTAAAGTTCAGCAGGATGAAGGCTTCCGACGTCGTCTGTCCCAACTGGAAGCGCACTTTGGCCGCGGTACCTCCGCCTGCTGCAGGCGATGAAGTGGACTGAACATCGTAAACGTGACCGCGCTTCTCGAAGCAGTAGGGACACGGACCCAGGGGCTTCTGCTTCTGCAATTTCGTGCGAGCTGCCTCCAGCAGCTTGCCCAGAAGCTCAAACCGGGCGTTCATGACCAGCTGCTCCACGATAAGCAGAGGATGTCTCAGTAATTTCCAAAACTGCAATCGCTCCGAAGCTGCCATTTGGCGGAGCAGTTCCAACGAGAGCTGGTAGTTCCTGTACAGCCGCGGGTCACGGGCATGGCCCTCCAGGTAATCGATCACCCACTGCAGCAGCGGCAGCGACCTGAACTTATCCTTGTGCGTGTCGAGGAAGTTAACCAGCGAGCTGGGTGGAAACATCTCCACAATGCCCAGCAGATTCTCGTCCAGTTCCTCGCCATCCCGCAGTTCTAAGAGAGCATCAAGCAGGGTGAGCAGACACACCCTTTGCTGCCCAGCCGAACCGGCCAGGTAGACCACGCGGCTCCATTCGAGGCACAAACCAAAACGACACCTTTTTAGCAACTGCTCAAAGATCACGTTCGGCGTCTGGCGGCCAAAATCATAGGCCTGTGGCCAGCTCTCGAACTGGAGCAGAGCCGATACCTTGGCATATATGGTTATGTCCGACAGTGTATGCTCCAGCTGGGAGCGCAGCTGGGGTGGAATCTCCTTGGCGGCCCTGTGATGCTGTACCGTCCGTTCGATGAGTTCTTTGGCCAGCTGACTGCTTGAGATGCGGGTGAAGTGCTCCTTTAGCAGACTGGCACGTATGCCGAGGTCACTCATGTGCACCACCAGCTGGATTTGACGCGGATCCTGCGTGATCAGCTCTGCAATCAGGCCGTCTATCCTTGACTTGAGTTGCTCTTGAGATTCTGCAAAGAAGTGGGATGAGTAAACTAAGGGACTCTCAAGGATATTCACTCACCTGATTGCGTGCCCATGCCCAGCAGCAGGATCTGCAGCAGTAGCTCCCGATCAGGCACCACCTTCTCCAGGCTAGCGCTGTCCAGCTTGTAGGTATTAAGGGCGGCCAGCACTCGATTCCCTTCGTACATGCTGGCCAGACACTCCACTTCCGGCATTTGCATCACATGTCCCAGGCATGAGAAGTCCAAACCCATCTCCTTATCCGGCAAACTGCCCAGCTGCACCGCCTGCAGGATTTGAGCCAGCAGCTGGTTATGCTGAGCTATGTAGTTGTGGATGGACTCCTGTTTTTGCGGCGCCACCACCCGCGGCAATCTCTTCGCTGTGCTCGCCGTGGCTTCTTCTCCCATCTGGGGACAGATGTTGAGGGCAATCACATGGACGAGATTCAGGTGAAGTGCAGCCACATTGGACTCGATCTCCAGCGGTGTGATTCCACACTCGTAGATCAGCTCCCCGATGACTTCGTAGGGATCGTTACGGAGGAGTTGCGTATTGTGATACTCCAAATTGGGATCTCTAAGCTGCAGGAGGCGTCCCAATTGCTGGACATAGCTGCAGAAGCGGGCATAGTAATTCCATCGCGATCGAAGCTGCTGGAACTGTCCGGCATTCGCCCTTAGCTCCTGGCCATGTGAGTACTGGGCAGGCTCCCGGCCGTAAATGGTTTGAAAAGCGGCTTCCCGCTGAAGCTGCATGGCAAGAACCGAAGGCCGAAGGGGATAGCTCTGTCGGGACAGAAGTTCATTCAAAGCCGGCTTCTGGCCAGATCTCTCCAAGAGACGCATACATTCGCAGAGGTTTTGCAGGAGAACCATGGCGCCAATCTCAGTGGAGTTAGAGCTTGAGATGGCCTCATCGCCGGTCACCTTTAGCTGCTGCTGCCGGCGGATGACCAATAGAAGATTGCTCGTAATCTCCCGATTAAAGCCCAGATTCACAATGAGGTCGCAGATGATTAAAGCGTTCAGGTTACGCTCCTCGAACTGTTGCAGATAACCCGCCTGATGTCGCAGGATGAGTGTCTTTAGCTCCGGATTCTGCTGCAGGCGCTGAGCCTGAGCAAAGTTGTCCACCACGCTAATGATTTTGGACAGCTCAAAGCCCTTGGCTGCCACGCCCTTGATCTGTTCCACGGTAGTCTCATCCGAGTTGGGATGGCGGGCCTCCAAAGCCTGATAGTTGGCATAAATGGTGGCTAGCTTTTGCTTGACCAGCTGCTGCTGCTCCATGAACTGTAGCTCTCGACTAAGCTGGCTCTGTTCCAGATGGAAGGTCTGCCGGAAGATGAAAAATTAATCATGGGAAAGAATTGATGAATTAAAGATTAAGATTACTCACCTCGATGATCTGCTTGACATCGTTAAAGTTTTTGAGGGCCAGTGCCATGATTGCCAGCTGCTCCGGTGTGCTAAGCATTTTAGGAATGATGGAACGCTCGCCCGGAGAGGTGACACAGGAGTTCTTTCTACCATGGCCGGAGAGTAACTGCGCCCGGGCCCTGTACTGCTCCATGGTGAGTCCTGTGTCTGCGGGAGTCTTCGAAACTGCTGCTCCGCTGAAACTAACCGCCCTTCGTTGCTTTCGGGCCTTTCTCCTGCTAAGGCTAGATGCGTGGTTGCTGCGTTCTCGGCTCTCGTCATCGCTGGAGGCCTTTTCCTTGGCCGTGCTATGCAACTGAACCAACTGCAGCAGCTGTTCCGGCTCCAGGAGGCAGCTTAGAGAAGGTGCCGAGGCGGCCAGAGACTGATCGATCTTGTTAAGGACCCCCAACTTGCACAGAGTCTCATTAATGGCGTCTACAAGTCGTTGGAATCTCTGATGATGCTCCGCAGCGCACTTGTAGTCCTGCGAGTGCAGTTTCTTGGTGACAAAGGCCCGGAGAAAGGTGAAGAGGGCTTGCAGCGAGGGCGAGCGGCAGATAAAACCATATCGCGTTCGCTGAATATGACTGGCGGCGGCGGCAGGTCGCTGTGGTTTCGTGACATCATCATCCACATACTGCTCGTCATCGTCCTCTTCGTCGTCATCATCCTGCTCTTCCCTTCTCTTCTGATGGCTCTTCTCAAGTTGCTCCCAGCGCAGGAAAACCAAAAGGAATATATCCTCCAGCAGGGAGCACAACGTACCCAGCTGATGTAGCTGTCTCATCTGTGCGGAAAGCTGCACCAACTTGGCCTTGGTGGACTGTTCGCCTTGATCTAAAATCATATTGTAGACATGACAGAGCGCCGTGTAGTAACTGAGAATCTCCGTCTCCTGCTGGTAAAGGCACTTCAGCGCCGGAGTCTGCAGCTGCCATTTGTGAGTGTCTTCGAGGAGGCTGAGCAGCTCCTGGTGCTCGCAATGTATGCCGTAGTCGTGGATTAATGTCAGAACGCCCGGCGCCCGCAGTAGCGCCTCTACTTTGAGGGTTTTGCTCGCCTCCCGTGGTTGCAGAAAATTGAGCAGCGTGGACAGACGCTGGAAGTCGGCAAAGAAGAATTTGTGCACTTCCTGCAGCTCCTCGGGCACCGCACTAGGGTCAAACTCCTTCAGGGACTTGTCCAGGCATCCCAGCTCATCCACAGTCTGGGTTCCCAGGGCAAACTCGTTGGCAAGTCGCAGGATAAGCAAGGTATTCCTTAATGTGCGATCCTGGAAGCATTCAAAATCCTTCAGCTGCTGACACAAAGTGGCCACAAAGTGTTCTCTTTGGCCGAGGGCGAGCCACAAGACCAACTCTCGGGTGGGTGGCGCCGCTTCACTGCATTGCGTCCGCATGGCCTGTTGCTTTTCGTGGAGGACATCTTCCAGCAGGTTACCCTCACTCCTGGACAGCAAGGCGAGCAAAATATGTTCTTTGCCGGCTGACTCAGTCGCCAGGCGCGTCATTAGCTTCTGGCGAAGCGTGGCCGCCTCCAGAATGAAGTCCGGAAAATTCGCCAGCAAACAAAGAGAACTCGACGATGAGACATCGCCTTCAGCTAGAAGCTGCTGGAGTACGGCGGCAATGATTTGTCCAATGTGCAGCTTGGAGTGGACCTGCAGCAGTTGCAGCAGCTGCAGGGCGGGATAGGGATTTGTCCGGAGAATGGTTTGCAAGGCAGTCTGATGGGCGTGCACTGGTCCTGTGGCCTTGCCATGAAGCCACTGTATAAAGATCTGAAAAAATTATTTTAATAACGAACTAAAGGGGCAGAGATCATCGGAGTACTGACCTCGAAAACTTGCCGCTGATCCGCGGACAACAAGTTCAGGAGTTGGCGCTGAATCTGCTCCTGTATCTCGGCCATTGTAGGTCACCTGTTGCTCTTGTTTGGGAGTCCAGCTTTGTGTACTCTGTCGCTCTCTAGAGTCGCTGGTTCATTGTTCGTTCGGTCTGCTGACTTTTCTAAGTGCAGCCGCTGATTGCTGATTTCGCCTATACATATATCTCGATGCGGGCTGGGGTTTTGCTTTCGCTTTTGTTCAGGCGGCCCCTGGGCTCTGCTGAGCAGCTGTTCGGGCTTCAGGCTTCCACGGGCGAGCGGCGGGTGATAAGAAACACCCACATATTATCACCGGACTCGATCTTGGAAACGTACAATAACAAAGGCAATTTGAGCTGGTAGTGCTTCGATAATACTATCGACATTTTTCGATTCAAGTCGTGTTATTAATATACGTAATCAAAAAACAGTCATCTTTTCACAGCTACATTCGGACTGATAATAAATTAAATTTTATTTTCAAAAAAATGCAACTAACTTCATCTATAAAAGATAAAAAAGGCATACGCTTCGGATGAACAAAAAAAGTGCCATGACAATCATTTTATCGATTGTCGATTGTGAATTTCAAAATGTTCATAACATCCCAGCTCTAACTGCCACTGAAAAGGCGGGCGGAAGTGCTACTAGCTTTTTCATTCAAATTTTGATTTTAAAAAGTAAATCCACGAAAAAGTAAAAATTTAAATGATTTTTACAAACTTACGTCGACGATCATGTTTTAAATAGTAAACATCAAATATTTCCCTCGTAACCTTATCACAAAACAACCATTTTCTTTACATTCCCACAATATTAAAACAATTTAAACTGTTTTTAAAACACGTTAGTTTCACACTTTAATATGCAATAGTTTAGTTCAGCAAGTACATTGAAATACATAGCGATACATGGCATTACCTATAGATATAACATACACGCGCACACACATCGTACAGATACTGAGACGGGATGCATTACTGACTCAACGCAAACCAATTCAACTAGAAATACAATCAATTTCCTTTACTATCACAAAAGTCGTCGCAACTCAGGAGAAGGGGGTGGTTGGTGGCAGGAGGGACGGAGGAATCGAACTAACTAAATTGAAATGAGTGAATCGATTTTGCAGCGACTGGCGAAATTTTCTACAGCTTGCCAATATTTGGGTTGTTTCAAACTTCATTCTTGTTTACACATTTTGGTAGATTGTCTTTCTGCTTGAAAATTCATAATGTGACCTACACAACAATTCCCTTTCATTCGCTAATTTCTAGTTTTTACTTCATTTCGTTTGCATAATTTATAATTTCTCAATTTGTTTTTAACTCTCGATTATGTAGATTTTGTTTGCTAATACATGTAGGTCTAGATTATATATGATTCTTAGGGTAAGACTATGGTGGGGACACTTTTTCCAAGATTTTACTATTAAATTTAACATAATTTTAAAAGATATTGAAGTATTGATTATAATTTGTTGAGGAAATATAAAAAAATAATACATTTTGGTTCTCCCTTTGGAAAATCTCGGAAATTTTAAAGGAATTTTAATACTTAAAAAAATACTTAAACTTTTCATAAACACTCATTTTAAATGGATTTATTTATAATCTATAGAAAAAGTGCCCTATCTTCGATGAACCGAAGTAAAATTTGTAATTTTCTTAAGCTTAATTAGACAACATTTCGTTTGAACGTTATGTTTTTTTTCCAAGCATAGCTGCGCATTCTCTAATTTATTTTCGACTTTCATATGTATATCGTTACGTATATCTTCTGTTTAGTTGGACAAACAACACTTATATATGGATAGTATAGGTTGGGGGGCAGCACTATCCCCTGCAGAACACAACTTAAGTTTAATTTTTAAATTCCCTATCGTTGCTTAAATGGAAATGTACACACGTATACGTAATAAACACACATTGAGTATTGCTTAGCTCGAAGGATTTTACTAGCTAGATGCTTGCTTGCTTTCCCTTTGCTTTTCTTTGCCTCTTTCCCGGCTTTGTTTTTGTTGCTTTTCCTTTTTGGTTTAACGACGATTCACTCGAGTATTAAATATCACTTATAGGGGCATTGTTCCATATCGAAAACAGGGGGCGGGGAGGGGCTTCATCGACAACGATATCAGAATCCGCATCCGTCCGGTCTAGACGTAGTAGGCGTTGTAGGGATTTCGCTTCTCCAGACAGGGCAGCACACACTCCAGCGTATTGCGGAATGCCTCGCGGAAGTCCCGATTAAAGTAGGCATATATAAGCGGATTCAGTGTCGAGTTGAAGTAGCCGATCCAGAAGAGCACCACAACCAGAACGTCGGGGCAGGGGCAGGCGGGGCCGCACAACGATGTGATGACATACCTGGCGGAGAGTGTAAGTGAGAGTCGAGTCATATGGGGATGAGCTGACCCACAGCCGCTTGTGGACTTCGGATTACGGATTAGGGGCTACGGACTACCGACTACGGACCACCACTTACCACAGGAAGAAGGGCAGCCAGCAGAGCAGAAAGACGCCCATGATGATGCCCAGGGTGCGGGCGGCCTTGTGCTCGGCCTTCCATCCTTTGGCCGGACGTACGGAGCCGCCTGTGGAGGGGCAGATAAAGAGTTTAGGACAGCGCAATGAAGGAAGGCAATTGGCTGATTAAGTTCAATTCGATTCGGTTCGATTCGATTCGATTCGAGTCGGCCGCCGCCCATTCTTTGGGACATTGACCAGAGTCAAGTTCTGGCTAAGCCATAGCAGTTGACAGTTTTCTAGTTCTTCTGTTCTTGTGGGTGTCTGTGTGGTTACACTCAGAAAAAATGCAGTGAGAGTGCTTTAAAAAAGTCAGGCAACTTAAGCTTATAGCAAAGCTCATAAATAGTTTCTTTTTGTGATTTTTTCATATTTACTAAGTAAATAAAACCTGGAATTCTATGTTAACCTATTTTTCTATTCTTTTTCTGAGTGTAAAATGCAAAAAAATACGGGTTATGTTCATTTTATTGTGAGAGAAAGTGGTTGCCGGGCATGTTGCGTATACGCCGTGTGGGTGACGGGTCGTGTCCTGGTATGTTTAACTTTGACATTAGTAATGCTGTTGCTGTATTGCTGTGTTGTGCGAGTATCGAGGACCATCCAGTACCGCCTCCCCCTTGGCCCCTAGCCCAAGTAACTGTCATTAAACTGCTGGAAAGGCCAACATGTGTTGTGTCTTCGTGCACGGGGGTATCTGGTGTGTGTGTGTGTGTGCGGGAAAAGTAATAAAAACGAGGCAAACAATTGGAAATATTTACACAGGACACTTGTTATCACAAAGACATACAATGCCCCGCATTAAATCGGTTACATTCGCAAAAAAATATCTTGAAAATTATTGTAAAAGTTAATTTATCTTTAAAAAACATTTAAAATTTTCTTTACAAATTAATTATTTACGATTTATTAATAGTAATTATATCTAATATTTTGTTTAAAAAATATTTGGTAATGTTGAAAGGATCAACAATATTGAAAATGTAGAATCAATGATGCCACAGAAAGTATTTTAAAATTATTATTAATGAAATTGAGTTTTTAAAGCCAATTAAGTTAAGTAGCTTATGAAACTGTAATGTTTTAATTATTTTATCAATTGATTTTGTTTCCAACAGTTTAATTTTATTTTAAAGAATATATATTTTATGTTATAAAACTTCCTTTTTAATAAATTTACATTTAATTTCGTGGCATCCAGACAGCTTCAAAGATAATTTCTTTTGTTATTTACTTTTCTAGTTTTGTAATTTATTAACAATTTCCAAGACATTTTTTTTGTAAGTGCACCAATCCACCCGCACAAACATAAACATAAACATCACTCGAAACGTGGGGTAGTGCGGGAGAGCCGGGAAGAAAAACAAATCAGACGGACGGCACTGAGCAACAGGAGGAAGCGGCGGACAGCCCCCATCCCATGGAGACCATCCGCTGATGGATGCCAGAATGGGGGATGGCCAGAACCAGGTGAAATCATAATGCAAAAACGAATGGCAGAGTGAAGGAGGAGCAATAAAGCAAAGCAAACGCACGTGCAAACGGAAGCAATTATGTACAGCTTGAGAGCGGGGCAAGCGGGGTAAGCGGGAAATTGGGAAAGCGGAGCGAGCATGAGGCATGTGAAGTGGGCGGCAGGTGGGCGGCGGGGCAGTTGGTTGCGTGGGCGGTGTATGTGTAACTGCGAACCTACGGATTTAGTGGCCTAACCTGGTTAGTGGGGTATCGAGATAAAAAGGTGCCAAAAACTTGCATATCTCTGGGGATTTACCCATCAGGTTAAGTCAAGTGGTGAGGGTTAAAAAAGAATAACGAGAGCTTCTTGGTTTCTTGTTAAATGTTGGAATATTATTTGAAACCTTTTTTATTTATTAAAAACTTAATAAAACATCAACTAATGGAAGTAAACTCTAGCTCCTTTTCGTTTATGTTTATTTTAATAATAATTTTCTTTAAAAAAAATCGTTTTTAATTAAGTTTAAGGTATCCAAATATTTATAATTCCAACTTTATATATTTAAAAAAATATTTATGAACTCTAAAATATGTACAATGGTATATATTTTCCAGAATGATTTAATGAAAACTATAGAAAATCGAAAGCTTTTAGTGGGACTTTTGCAGAGATGATCTGGTAAGGATATGAGAGATGTCAAGATATATACAGATGCATATAGAAATTCAGCATGACCCTGGGTAAATACAAAATGAAAGTAAACAGATGAGGAAGGCCAGATGCATTCTGGACATGATTGACACTGGCTGGACAGCTGGTGAAGCGTGAACGTGAGAAGGAATCATGGAATCATGAGGCAGGTGCTGGATCTGAGAGACAGGCGGAAAGTCAAAGAGTGTGAGAGAGAGCGGGGGGAGAGAGTGGAAGGAGGGGGGATACGACAAGACTCACCGGTTGCACCACAGTGACTGCATCCGGTCTCGAAGCGGCGCTTCCGGTTCTTGCTCTGCTGCCAACATGCCGTTACCGCCGCCCTGCGATTGTGCCAGAAGCGAGTGGACCTGGACCGCGAACCCTGGCCAAGATCCGAGGCTGTGGCGTGACTACTACGTTTACTACTAGCACTTGGACTTGCGCTTGCACTGGCACTAGCACTTGGTGGAACTTTGGTGGTTTCAGTGGCTGTGGTGGTGCCGGCGTTTGCGTTTGCGTTGGTGGTGGTTGTGGTTTTAGTGGTGCTGATGTCGGCGCCGCAGAGCGGACACTTGGGCAACGGACTGGACACCGGGGCGAAGGTGATGCCGCGGGGCCGCTGCTCAATGATCTCCGCCTCCTCCTCATCCACAAAGATGCAGATGCCGCCGCGTCGGATCAGCGAGGATTTATTGGAAAATTCGTGCTCTGCCATTTTTTTTGGGGATTTTATTTATTTTGTTTTGTTTTTTTGGAGTTTTGGTTTGGAGAAGAAGTATTTGTTTTTTGGTTGGACATAATTTTGGTGATTTGATTTTACATATATACACATAGAACACACAACGAAATGCCGTGGAAGAGACAGGAGAAAGAGAGAGAGAGAAAGACAGATAGAGACGAGAGTACAGTACAGTGGATAACAGTAGTTGACAGGACACTCTTTATTCTCGGGAACACAGAGAAGTATCACATGCACTGGAGGCACTCCTCCCATGCACCGGCAAACGCTAAGGATCGGGATAATATTGGTTGGGGAGAGGATTCTTTAATGGGGTCGGTCCAGTCCCTTCTGCTCTTCGTTTGCAGGTGCAACTAGCTAAAAGCTAGCTCTAATCTATAGAAAGCTTATCTAGGATACTCTCTTTAAGCATTATATTATAACTTCTTCAAGGAAGGGTTCTATGGAAGATAATATTAAGCTTCAGGATGCATAATGCCATAGGATTTTTAGGCCAACGGATAAGAAAACCAGCAGTTCAAGGATTCAGCCTGTAAACTTCGTCCGCGTTATGCATCTTGTAGCTTAAGTATATAATATTTGTTTTTATATTTGTTAATAAATACAAATTGCTTTTCAGAAATTCGAAATATTTAATAGGGAAATGTTTCTTATTCTCATTTTAAGTTAAAATAACTTCCTTTAATCTTTTTATGATATTTTTCCAGAAAAATTAATCTTAAAAATCTGTTAAAAATACAACGAATTTCCCAAAGGCATTATATATTTTGTTTTTTTTTTTAAGAGACATCTGCTCTATCTACACAATACTCGCTATATATACACATTATCCTTGCTACTCACTTGCTGAACTCGTGGACACGCGACCCATGGGAATGTAGCTGCGACTGTCGCTGTTCTCCTGCGAAAAGTTTATGACGTTCACGTCATAGGTCACCACGGATGCCTGTCGCTTGCGCACCGTCTGGATGCCATCGTAGCCCGCCAGGATGCTGCAGCGCTGTCGCGCTCCTCCACCACCCCCACCATTTCCCCCGGAAACGCTCACGTCCGCATCGCCGTTGCTATCTTTGCGCTTGAACAGCGGCGACGTGACATCCTTGTGCTCGTCGGAACCGGCCTCGACGGGCGACAGCGTGGAATCGAGTATGATCTCCGGCTTGGGCGAGGGCATTTGGGGATTTGGCTGTGACGGCACCGGAACGGGCATTGGAACGGGTACGGGCAGGGTGGTCACCACATCCAGGGACACGGTAGAGGTGTCGCTGGGCGTATAACCGGGTCCGGCGGCATGCGGCGGCGGCGACAGGAAGTACACATTGATGGACGCCGGCTGCCCGTTGCTGTTGTTGTTGTTGTTGCTGGCGTTGGGGTCTATGGCGGCCCCGTTGCCCGCGGTCTGCGGAGCCGGCGTATTCGGTGGGGACATCAGGTAGTTGGCGCACACCTGGTCGCTGAGCGTGCTCAGGCGCTGAGGAGCACCGGCCGGCCGGCCCAGCGGAAAGCTGAGCGACCGGAAGATCTCCGCAAGCTCCGAGCTGCTGGCAATCAACAGGCCACTCGGCTCCGGCAGCTCCGGCGGCGACAGCGATGGCGGCGGCGTGGAAGGTTGCAGGGGGGATTCCCCAAAGCAATCCGCCAGCTGGGCCAGCTCGTCATCGCTGCGCCGGTGCCGGAGCTGGGATTCCGGGGTCTTCACCTCACTGAAGTCAATCAGCTGGACGCCGTCGCTAAACTGCTGGATCACGCTGGCGCCGTTCTGCTCGCTGAGCACATTGATGTCCAGCAGGATGTCCGGCTTGTTGGGCGTGGAATCGGTGTCACTGTGCTGCCGCTGGCGTCGCTCAAGTTTGCGTTCCTTACCGCCGCCGCATCCGTTGTAGCTGTGCGACAGCTTCCGGTTCCGGGCGCGCCGGAAGAAGCTGGAGCCCTCGGAATTGGCCTGGTGTCGCTTCCGCTCCAGAGCAAAACACTCGGCACTGGAACGCTTCGTCTTGGCCAGCAGCGAGAGGATGTTGAAGCCCTTCTCCTTGCCCGGGGGCAGCACCTGCTCTTTGGTGGCGGCTCTGGACTCACTGATGGTGCGCAGGAACTCCGAGTCGCTGGCCGCGTATGGCTTTCGTCCGCAGGCTGCTGCTCCGGCTTTGAGGCGGATGAAGTCCGTCTCGCTGAGGGCGGCATACTTGCCGCCACCAGGACCGCTGATAATGGTGCCGCCCGTCTGCCGCTTGAAGTACAGGTAGTTGTCCTCGATGAGCCGCTTCAGCTCCTTGTTATCCTCGGCCAGCGGCAGGTGGGTGTCGTACAGATCGGTGCCTTCGCTCTCGTCGCTGTTGAGGCCAAAGACGCGGTAGGCCTGGGACTCCGGCTCCGGTTCGCTGTTTCCACTGCCGCTGGTCAGGCTGAGCTGCTGCTGCGGTGCCGTAGGATGAGAAGGATGGGAATCCTCCACATCCTTAACAGGCAGCTTGCCCTCTGTCCAGATTTGTGGATTGAACAGCGGCACTGGTGGCTGCAGCTGATTGTGGGAGGGCTGGAGCGTTTGCTGCAAGGCCATCATCGAGGGAGCACTGTCCGTGTGCGTGACCTTCTCGTATCGCTCCTGCTCCAGGTCACGCAGATCGATGCTGCTCCTGCTAAGACGACGGGGCGGTGGCGAAGGGACACGCAGTTCATCGCACTCGTCCCTGTCGTCGTCCTCATCGGTGGCCGGCTGCAGCATGTCCTGTGGGCATACACGCATCAGGGAATCAGGGAATGAGTTGGCAAAACCACAAAGGAAAGGGTCTCGGCTCCACTTTCCTTATCTTCTCTCTAGAAAACAAACCGCTACAAGACTTACCTCCAAGTTGCTCAAAGCACTTTGCGTCTCCTCCCGGCCGGAGTGCACATTGAGATCGCAGTCGCTGGGATGCAGATAGCTCAGGTTGGTGGGCTGCTGGGTGTGCCCCATGTGGACGCTGTTCAGCAGGATATTAGAGCTGGTGCGGCTCAAAGCCTTGCGCTGCCGGATGGCCTCCCTGGAAAACGGAGAGAGAAAAAGACCCGGGGGCGGCGGCAATTAAGCAAGCCATCAACATCGGCCGGATGAGCGGGAGGGGGCTCAAACCAGCCACATCCATTCTGGGCCACTCACTTAAAGATGCGCCAGTACATCACCAGCATTACGATGCCGGGTATCCAAAAGCTGACCGAGCTGGAGATGAGGGCGTAGGCCTTGTTGACCACAAACGAGCACTGGTCCGGGTGGAGGGACACCTCCCTCAGATGCTCCTCGGTGGTGTACCAGCCCAGGAATATGGGCGTGAACGAGATGAGGGCGGGCAGGATCCACACGTTGGCAAGCATAAAACAGACCGTTTTGTGTGTCATATTCAGGGGATACTCCAGCGGACGCACTATGGCGTAGTATCTGTCAAAAGGGGAAGCGGAAAGGCCGGGGAGGTCAACTTTATTAATGGAAATGAATTGCGGACAGGGCCAGCCGCAAAAGGTGGCAGGTGGTTGTGTGCCTCACGAGGAGGAGGTGGAGCGAATCGGGGCTCTTGGCACTATAATTGATGGCCAGCAGCATAATCACGTTTTCTTAAACATTTTGCCAGGCAGGCAAATCAAGTTATAAAACCATAAAAAGGCGGGAGTATTTAATTAGTTTTATAAATGTTGAAGAGAAGAATACTTTTTATTTACATTTATGATTTTTAGGATTTAAATTAAAGGACTTTAATTAAGGTAATATATATTTTCGATATGGAAATTTAATTTTTAGGCATTGCTAATGCGTTTTAAAGATAAAACAAGAAAGGAAGCTAACTTCGGCTCACCGAAGTTTGTATACCCTTGCAGAGTTTAAACAAAAAATTAAAAACGAAATTCTGAAATAATAATTTGCAGCCAAATCTCAAATTTGATGGCAATGGTTTGAAACACGGCTAAGCTATGGTTTTTTTTATTTTCCTGATTGTTCCTATGGAAGCTATAGGATATAGTCAGCCGATTTTCATGAAATTAAAATCAAAATTCAGAAATACTAAAATATGGCTAAATATCTAATTAGTTGACAACGGCTGTATGTGTTAGTTGGTTTCATGCTCTATGTATGCGTGCGCCATGGCGGCACAGCGATGTGCGGTTTGTTTTGATTATGTTTTGTTTTGATTATTGATACGCATACATGTGTGTTAGTTGGTTTTGTGATGTATGTATGTGTGGCGGCCATCATTAGAGCTGATAAAACCGCGATATTAATCGAAGGTTAGAACAAGTGACAGGCTAGTAATAATGCCCGCCAAACCATAACTTTTTTAAATTATGACTTTTAAATCCGTTTTAACACGAGTAGGTGTCTTTTTCCACCAAATAAACACCATATATTCTTGATCAGAATTAATAGGAGAATCGATCTAGCCATGTTTTGAAAATTGGTTGAAAACTGACAAAGTTATAAATTTTTTTCGTAGATTTTTCCGATTGTTCCTATGGCAGCTATATGATATAGTCGTCCGATCCGGCCCGTTCCGACATATGTACGAGTGAGAGTATATAGAAGCCTAACTGCAAAGTTTCATTCAGATAGCTTTAAAACTGAGGGACTAGTTTGCGTAGAAACGGACAGACGGACAGACGGACATGGCTAGATCGACTCGGCTGTTGATCCTGATCAAGAATATATATACTTTATAGGGTCGGAGATGCCTCCTTCACTGCGTTGCAAACTTTTGACTGAAACTAATATACCCTGCAAGGGTATAAAAACACTAGCTAGAGATATTTAAAAATATCAAAAAATGGTATAGTGATAAATCGAATTTTTACACATCGAAAAATATCTTTATAATAGATATTACAGATAAATATTAGCAACATTTTAATATAATTATTTTTCGGAATATTTTTTATAATTTTTTTGATTAAATCACTCTAATATATTAAACAGAATATCTATTTATCGCCTATAATGATCCAATATCGACATTTCATCACCTTAGCTTTGATTTATTTATATTTTATGGTAAAAATGTGATTAATATGCATAATTGTAATGAGTAGTGCCTCTGTCTCCCTTAATAATTTCCATCATTAATTTTCTAATTTCGATTGCTCCTGATATATATACATATATATATAATTTCCTTTGTTTCTGCGGCCAACGAACAAGGTGAGCGAAACACAAATTAATTAAAACAGACAAAGGGGCCCCAGTGCCAGTTTTGGCCATTGGCCATTGGCCATTGTTGGTCAGCAGCTGTTGGCCTGCCTCCCAAGTTGGGATATCGCCCAATTAACGGCTTGCGGGGAGCAAGCAAGATGGGGGGCAGGCAGGGAGGACCGAGTATAACACGCCCAAATCATTTGGGCCGCATTCATCATACGGGCGGGGCCTAATGTTTGCTTTTGATGTGCGCGCCTTTCACGGTAATTAATTGTTTCTACTTCGCCCTGGCATTGAAAGTGATTTCGGGCAGCTGGGCAAGATTAATGGTCCTCCGGGATTTAAAGAGATCCAACTTAAAATCGTATATAAATACAGTCTTGTCATACCTGTCCACCGATATACAGCACAGATGCAGGATGCTCGCCGTGGAAAAGTAAACATCGAGGCTGTTGTACACGTTGCACATGAACGGCCCGAACATCCACTTGCCGCCGGACAGCTCCACGGAGGCGTTGAACGTCATTGCACAGAGGGCCACCAGCATGTCGGCCATGGCCAGCGACACGACAAAGTAATTGGTTATCACCCTGCGAATGAAACAATAGCCCCGGAATTAGAGGGTTTTACATGCGAGATGTGTGTTATGTTTTTGGCCCCGTTGTCCCCCGGCAAAACCAACCCAGAACTCGTCATTGGGAAGTCAGTGGAGTGACCACGCCGAAATGGAATGGAATCACACACAGCTTTGCTTTGTTTTTCAAGGCTATTTCCTGTCAGGTCACCTGCATGCAGCAATTTCCTGGGCTGTCACAAGTCATTCGACCACCAAAGAGGAAGCTGCCATCTTCAGCTGGAGGGAATGAGCCACAAGAAGGTATTATTTGGTCTCTGGGAGAAGTGGTGTCAAAGGAGAGAACTTGCATTTTGTCTTAAAACATTTAATTGCAATCAGATAGCACTGGGTAAAAGGATATTTCTTGGGGAAATTAAAATTCTTGAGGTAAAAATCTAAATTTCCAAGGGGAAGCCTTGTTTATAATTAACAAAAATAACTCCATAAAGCTTGACTCTTAAAACAGATGAGTTTCATAAAAGGAACCTTTGTCCTTTGACTTTAATTTAAATTGCTTATTTAAACAGACTCCTTAAGTCCTTCCTCCTCAAGCCTTTTTATAAGGATGCCTTTGCTTCAGCTCTGTATATTTAATATATATTCTTAACGAGATCCTTTATGCCAAACCAGTTACACTTTATAATAATGCAATAAACGATAATCTGTGCCAGTTAAGCTTCCTTTTTTTAGTAGCGCGATAAACTCTTTAATCAGAGCCTGCCCCTCTCGAACGCATAAACGTTGCGCAACATTAAGCGGGGGCGGTGAAGGCGTGGCGGGGCGGTGCTCGAGCCCAGCGCTGAATTGTATGCTACACTTATTTGCACTGCACTCTAGGGCGTCCTGTCATCGCGTCGCTGTCATGGCAGCAGCAGCAGCGATGGGCTTGTGTGTCCCTGAGTGTGTGTGTCGCATTTAACTTCGTTTTGCGCTTTATTATTCCACTTGTCGCTCATTTAAATTACATTTATTACGCTGGCACAAAGAGGTTGGCAGCGTGTTTTCTTGTGTTTGCCAACTGCATTGTTGTTGTGAGCCGCGCTCGCGGCAATGACCGTCAATTAAGCTCAGGTGACTGAGAAGGTGCTGAAAAGTGCTGCCAAAGTTGGATTTTCATAACATTCCAAGCTAGAAAAAATCTCCATAAAATAAACAAGGCACAAATAAATTCTCTTTGAGGCTCATAATTATATTTTTTCAATAAGTAAAAAAATATTTCCTGATAAATAAATACCTGAAAATAAATAAATTCCCCAAAGAGATTGAACATATTTATAATTATATTTTTTTAACAAGCAAAAAATATTTAATTCTGGCTCCGAAATACCTGAATTTGCAACCCTGGGGAAGGCAGTAATTGGATATAAAGACTTACCGCAGCTTTCGATTGCGCTGGACGGAAATGATGACCAATGCATTGCCCAGGACCGCGGCCAGGATAATTGACGAGAAAATGAATCCTTTGAGCAGCAGCAGTGACATATCCAGCCAGCTCTCCTCCAGCTCTTGGCCAGAATCGATGATAATGTTGGTGGCATTGCCCGTTGTGTTTGCTAGCAGCTCGAAGGGGGCCTCCGAGGACGAGGCGGAGGCGGAGGCGGAGGAGGAGAAGTAATCAAAGGACGAGGACGAGGTGGCTGTTAACGATAGCGAAGTCAACGAGGCATCTACAAATTGTGGGGTTATAGGCAGACTCGTTGTTGATGTTGTGGCAGCAGTAGAAGCGGCAGCAGATGTTGCAGTTGTGGCAAGAGTGGTGGCTAATGTTGCTGCAGGATGCAAGAGGTGGCTACTGTTGTTGCCAGTGGCTAAAGCTGATGTTAATGCTGATGCTGATGTCGATGTTAATGTGGATGTTGCTGTTGTGACGCTACCTGCCACGAATGTTGCAATCGATTTGTTTAGCCCGCCGGAGGCTGCTGCTGTAGTTGCTTCTCCTGTTCCTGCTGCCGGCAATGTCATTGTCGTGGCCAGAAGAAGGTCAGTAACTTTGGCCTCTGACATGTCTTCAATTTCCCCTCGGTCACTTGAGACGTCGCGTCCTGATTAAAGTTCCCCGTTCCCAGCCATCATCATTACGCGGGACTTATCTCTGGCTCGATGCTGTGCGTAAGTTAAAACGCGAGTACGCGTAATTGCAATCTGCAATGCAAACAAGCCCACGAAAGTTCGTCCTCATCCTGGCTATGGCTCCTGCCACTGCTCCTCTGTCGTGTTTCGAGTGTTTGCTCAAAGCTCCGACCGGGCTCCACTCCATTTCCCAATCCTCCGCAGGTTGCTTTTGCCTCTAGTCTCCTCTCGAGTTGCTGGCGAATGGCGAATGGATGTCGGCGACACGGGAACTGCAAATGAATAAATAAATAATTTATGAAATAATCGAAGAGCGTGAGGCTGTGAAACTGCATGAGATTGGCAAAATGAGACTATGAACGGCGAACTGTTGCGCCCGTGGGGCTTTTATGTCCTTTCATGTCCTTATATATAAAATTCAGGGGCCATAAACCCCATTTTGACTGGCATATTGATTTGCCGGAAGAACGGCTCAACCGAAGAGCTGTCATTTGTCTGTCCGCCATTTCAACTTTACCCACACTCTACATTAAAACATATAAAAAAATTATATAAAAATAAATATAACTGAAATACATTGCGTATACGCAATGTGTGCGCTCGACATGCAATGCATTCTCTGCGAAAACTCAACGCATCTGCATTTCTATATCCCCACAGCTGCCAAGTGCTGACACTTGTGGGCATATACTATATATACACACAGACAAGTTGTTGCTTTAAAAGTGGGATTAAAGCGGGCTTATCTTCGCATCTGGGGGGAAAAGTTTTTTTTTTTATAGCAGCGTTCACATTATGTTTTCAGCAAAATCTGCTGAGTTTCTCTGACTTCAGTGCTGGTTTTAAGTAAAACAAAAGATTTAATCATAATCTTTGGAATTATTTCAAGTCAAGGGGGATTTTGGTAACTCAATTTGACCGTAAAAAAAGCTAGCACATCATCTCGGGGAAAACTAAAAACAAGCTTTAGCTTTCGCTTCAGTCAGTTTGCTGGCACATTTAGTTGAATTTGAAATGTCCTTGGCAGAATATATAAATTGCTGGCTACAAGTTTTTTATTCAGCTCGTGTAACGAAAGCTGTTGCTTAGCCTACACTGAAAGAACAACAAAGTAGTAAAAAATATAGAATTTATGAGACGCAATATCAGTTGTGTTTTTTTCTGAAAGGATAAAGATTATTTGGGAAGAAATGACAGATATTTCTTGTATTTATTTAAGTCTTTTTTAGCTTGCTTTCCTCTGTGTATCCTCCCACCATTTTGGTCTCAATAGTTTTAAGGATATATAAGCCCTGCCATGTGGCCATATATATGGCACTCAACCTTGCAGAGTCGATTACATCGCAGCTCCTTGCTTTGTCCTTCGACTGTCGGGTTTCGACTTGTTTGCCCAGTCCAACCAGAGACAATCGGGTCGAGATTGGCAACTAAATGTTTTAATGTTCTTGGCTAAAAACCACATGATGGGGCTCTCCATTCTCCGCTTCGAGGCTTATAAATTTAATGCGCCATTATTTATCGGTCGCAGAGGTCCTTTGCCCCACTCGCACTCCATTTGGCTTAATTATTGCCATCGCGCGTTGGCCTGGGTAAAAACTCCGCAAAGCCGTGACCCCTCCCAGCCCTCAGGTTCCGCAGGCTCCTCACTGCCTGAGTCCTTTCTAAGCGCAAACGTCAACAGAGTCCGTGGTCCCTGGGTCAACGGAGGACTCCGGCAGGATCCCAAAGCATCCTCCTCAAGTGGGGACGGGTTGCAAAGTGCAAACTTCAAAGTGCCGCGCGCACAGGACACGACTAATTCAATTAAATCCCTTCGCTCAGCCCGAAGGAAGCCTCGGCCAAAAGGGCGGCGCACACCGTGTCCTGTGTGTGTGGGCGTTGGCCGCCGCGCCATTTGAGAGCTTAACTCCTCTGGAGCCTTGGCAAGCTGATAAAGTGAGCAAGGCAAATAATTGATCCAGTGACTAATTCGAAAGGCAAACACTAAGGCCAAACTTATAGTAGGTTCTCCAGAAGGATTTCTAACCAAAAAGCTTATTATTTTCAGATTCTGAAAATCGGAAAATTTATAGCCTAAAATGTAATTTTTAAATGAAAATGTATTTCCACTTATATCCGCTAATGCTGCATTTGGCAGTCCAATTAGTGACTCCACATAATCTGTTCATCGTACTAATCCTGCTTTTTAAATAGCTTTTTTTGTGACCTTATTTCTATTTATTTTGTATTTTTCAAGGATACATTTTTCAGCACTTGGCAAATAGATAAATCCCTCAGGGTCCGGCAGGCGGCAAAAGAGGTTGCCTGCCTGCCTGCCTGCCCCACATTGAGTTACTAAATAAATAACTGCCAGCTGGGGGTCGTCAGGTCGGAGGTCGTAGGTGGTGGGCAGTCGGGTTCGTCCGAGTGCTGACCATGTTTGTGTAAATTAGTGGCACAAATAAATACTCTCAACCAGCAGCTCTGCAGTTTGCAGGGACCAGTTGCATGGACGAGAAAACTGAGACAAAAAAACAACCAATTGATGGATGGCTGATGTCTGTCGTGTGATGCCTGGTTTCGAGTTTAGTTAATTGAAAATCCTGGAGATTTGCAGCCCTGCTGTTATTGAAACCCATTGTGGAAGGCGGCAACTGCTAAATCAGTTCCGACTCAGGACGCCTTGTTGACCCATCGACAATCTGAATTTAAATGCCTGCTGACAGGCCTGGTGACAAAACCTCCTTGGCGCCAGGTGTGTGTGTTTGTGTGTGCGCCAGGTGTGCCAGCTGTTTGCCCAACAAATTGAAACTAATGCGGCTCAGAAATGGCATTTAAATAAGCCAGCCAGGGAACAGCAGGACCGACAACGAATCAAACCAAGTCGATGCCAAAGTGGAAGCCTTTCCCCAACGGCAGTCAGTCAGGCCTCAAGCTGAGATACATTGCCGAAGACAACTGTCAACATTTAAATAAGATTGATCGATTGGCAGCGTCACCGGCATTGACATTGCTCGGTCGTGGGCTTTGCTGCTAATGCTCTCTCGCCCTCTGGGGCATGACGGACTTTCGCGCGTTCTGATTTCCATTAAAACGGGATGTCCCACGCTTGCACCGAGACAAAAGTGGTCAATATCTATTGAATTATTGTATAATTTAATAATTTAATTAATGATTTTGTATAGCTTTTGTCTAGGAAAGTCACAGGAGTGTTATAATTCTTATAAAAATGCAAGCTGCAAACTAGAAAAGTTCTTCATTTAAAGGATTAATATTATGTGCAGGATTAACTTAAAATAAATTAGTTTCTTCTGTGATAAAAGCACTTAAAAATATCTGATAAAATATATTCTCATACCTCCTTTAGTTTTTATGAATATCTATCGAGAAGCACCTATATATTGTTAATAAATCCCATTAGGTTTTAACATTTTCCTCCCAATTTTCTCTGACTGCAAACTCAAACTATCCTGGATTTGCTGTCTTCAATTAGCTTTCCAATCGCGATTCCACTCCCAATCCCGTTGACTTTTTCCCCTGATTTAAACTCGCTCTGTGTGTGTGACAAATTGGTGGCGCTTCCGTTTGGGATTTGCCGCTTGATTCGCCGCCTGTTTACGCTGACCAGCGGGCAGCCGGAGCTTAGAGTGCATAACAAATCACTTAGCACCCGTCCATCAGGGAGCTAATCATGCTCACATGGGGGGTCCTGGCGCATTTGGCTATAAAAATTCCGGATCGCCGTGCTGCTGCCATCAGTAGTTGTCCGAAAGCCCCCAAAGTGCCAAAGCGTTCCCATTCGCCGGAGCGGAGTTAATAGTCGAGAGCCTCGAGAGAGCACTTCCGTAGTGTCCTGAGCGGCGCTCATAAACGGCAAACACCGACCAAGGCCAGTTATGTGTGGACCCAGTTATTGCACACTGCTGCTAATCGCAGCGTCCTGCTATGTCCTTGTCTGCAGCCATGCCAAGGCCTTACAGGTGAGAGAGTGGTTACACATGAAAATTATCTAGAGGACAGTTTTTGGTTAAAATTTCCTTGAATAGAATACTTTTTTTTATATGTTACGGATGAGTGTTGAGAGGATATAAATATATTATTTATTTGATAAATTATCTTAATATAGATTTTGAAATTATCATAAATTTTGGTTTTTAAATTGATATTTATGTAAATTCCCTTTAAAGTCACAAAACAATTCAAAAAGGCAATTAAAAAGCTTCTTTAAAAACTCCAGCAGATTCTTAGATTTTCCCATAAGCAAATTCACTATGCTAAGCTCTAGTTTAATTTATTTTTTCAAGTGCACAAGTTGGTTAGAGCCAAACAAGCGCCACTTAATTAGTGTTATTTGCCCAGGCACAAGTTCGTTCGCCAGCTTTGCGCGATAATTTGCCGCTACTACCAACTACGTACTACGTACTTTGGTTTTACGGACGGAAAATTCGGGTAAAAAGTTCCTCCTTAGCAGCGGCAGCAGCGAGTGCAGTCTCATTTCCTCACTGTCAACGCCATTTGCGATGCCACCAATTAAGCTGCAGATGCAGGAAATCGATTCGCATCCAATTAACACTTTCGCCAGCCCACACGGCGTATATGTATTACGCAATTGCGGCTAAAAATGCTTTGCCAAATTAAGGTTTAATATCAAGTATACGCCCACGGACACACACACACAGAGAGAGAGAGAGAGAGAAGAAGCGTTTATGGGTGAAGTGCGATTTACAAGCCGATTTCAGGTGTTGGCATTTCAATCTACATTGAGTTGTCTAATCAAGCAGCACACGCTGCCTGCCGGGCTGTAAATTGAAACAATAAAGTGCTTGACTCGCACATTCGCACACCCCGGCACACCTCACTCACACACAGAGCTGAGTGTGTGTTGGCAAGGCAAGAGCTGTGTGTGCAGCTCACGTACGAGTATGAGCATAAATAGGCGGCATAAAAATAACTTAACACGTGTCGACAGTTTGGCAGCCTCTCGGCTGAGCCATCTCCTAAAAAATGAACAAGTAGCTCAAGGAACTCGACAAGGAGATACCTGGTAGAGAACATCAAAAGGACGTAAAATAAATAATAAATAAAACATATTCTTGGTGTTTGAAGGTGTGATATTATTTTTATAATAAAATTAAAGGTGTTGAAAGCTAAAAGAGATAATAATTACTTTGCTTTAAATAAGGAAAACACAAACTTTGATATAAATCTAAGCAAAAAGTCTAAAAATATAAATATTTTTAGTCTAAAGAAGGTTTTTATTTGCTTATTTAAACCATAATTAAAAACCATATTTAATTAAATATGAAAACATTATTTTAGCCACTTTTTGTAAAGAGTTTTTAAAGATTAATACAATTCCATAAGCATTATATCCCCTTATCCTTAATTTCCACACTTGGTATAAACACCCTCTAAGGAAATATCTCAAATATTTTTCCTGCTCTTTTATTTTTTTATTCCTCTGGTGTGTGCTGGTTTTTTGTGCTTTGCTTTGTGGCACTTTATTTGTGCAGGGCACGGGCAAACTGGATTTGGGAAATCACATCAGGGCAGGCTCTGCCAGAGTAGCAGGATCATCATCATCATCCGGCAGAGCTGGAGCTGCGGCAGTGGCGGCATTAGCGGCGCGCCAGAAACGCGCCATGGGCGAGTACAAGGAGCTGACTGACATCATTGACGAGCTGGAGGAGAATAGCCTGGCCCAGAAGGCGAGTGCCACTCTGCCGGTGGCCGCTGTGCCGCCGCAGGGTCAGGATTTCGACTTGGATAGCATGCCGCCGTTGGCCTACTACCTGCTGCTGCAGAAGCTACGACAGTGTAAGTCGCCAAGGGACACACGGGGCGTATACGCAATGCGTGACGAAATGCGAGGATGCGATGTATATAGTATATATTCCCGCTTGAGTGAGGGTTAAGCTCTTCTAATTGGATCCCGAATCACGTTCACATTTCACGCCTTCATCTCCATAACTATGGCATACTTTTCCCATAAGCTTTGCTTTTATTTCCGGACAGGAAAAACACTGAAACGCTATTAGTTTTATCTTTTTAATTTACGTGCTTTATGTCATTGCCCCCTATAACGATTTTATAATATACTTTTAAAAGTTGTATAATTATCTGACGAGTTTCTGTGTTGCTTAATTGCTTAAAAATAGGGACATGCACTAATAATATTATTTCTTTTATGACCAAAATAAAATGTAGTAGAGTTGAGCTTAGTTTTAGACACTTAAATTTGGTTTCTATAATCTTTAGAGAGTTTTAATTACTTGATATTCATACTTTTTGACTTATTAAAAAATGTTTCAAGTATTTAAAAAGCTTAACTCATAAAGATATATTATGCTTTTATGATTTCCTTAACCATTTCTTTCCTAAAAATAATTGTTTTTATGTTTAATTTTTTATAAACCCTCAAAATTTTTGACTTATATTATTTTTAAATTATTTTCCCACAGTGCAGAGCAATGGCGAGCAGGCTTATCGCGTGCGCACGCCACGCCTTGGCCGCAGCATTGACTTGCCGCTCCTGGACGGCGGCGGCGGCGGTGGCGGGGGAATGGGTCTAACGGGCAGCGAGGAGGCCACTGGTGGCCAGTTCAGGCGCGACCTGGTAAAGAAATCGGTGCCGTTCAAGCCCCGCCTGGGTAAACGTGCTCAAGTGTGTGGTGGCGCCGATTGAGTCACGACAAGGACGCGAGGACACAACACAGACACAGACACAGCCACGGAGACGAAGATGGAGACACGGAAACACCGACCAGGACAAGGTTGAGGCCAGGCGACTGGCCCTTGAGCTAACTTTTAACCCCTTAATGGCCAGCTGAAAAATCGACGCGACGCAAAAATAATCCACATATGCATAGTGAATGACTAGTTACGCGCTATAACCCACCCCCTTGTTTTTGAGAGGAACTAATGATGTGTATATATAGTATATATATATTTATTATTTATTTGAATAAATTGCAGCCCCCAAAATGCCGAGTGTTGTTTACCCGCGACGAGGCGACGAATTTGCATCCCAAATGAGCCAGGTGATGTGGCTGCATAAACAGCCAGGAATTAAATAAACATTGCAATTTAATTTACACTCTCACCCGTTGCCATATTTCAGCCGGCTTGAATTTGCTTCTATATTTTTACAAAAATGTTATTGCATTTTATGCTCAGCTGAAATTAATGAAAATTTCATAACCAGTGATAGTGCGCGTAAATTGGAAAAGTGCGGCCAGGACTCGAGCTTCCGTTTCGCCGGCGGAATCGCATGCCACCAGCTTTAGTTGGCCAACATGTGTGCGAGTTTGGGTTCCGATAAAGTATCTTTCTCTCTCCCACTTCACTCTTCCTCCCCGGAGGAAATCTGGGCCACAATTTTTGGCCAACCAAAAAGCTGCTGGCTTTATTCGGCCTGATGAAGCATAAAAATATTTTTCGGGGGAGCTTGCAACGCAAAATGTTTGCAGAAAACATTTCAGGAGGGGTATCCATTTCGTGATTGTATCTGCCCCCGCGTGCTGTGAAAAACTTTAGCGTCAAGTAGTGCAAATTTAACATTTTCCACTCAACATGTTTTCATAGGAATTAAGTGTTTTTTCCCCTAATAGGATAATAGCCAAATAATGATAATATTGAAATTCCATTAGATGTGCTTTTGTTTAAACAGTTTTATTAATTTTTTTACTAGTTTAAAGCTGTGTGAAATGATTATATTAAATTTTATTTAATTAAATAATTTCTGCACAGTTTATTTACAATTTATTATCATTTAATGATTTTTCTCTCTCCTGCAAAAGCTTTATTTTCTCTTTAAAGTTCAGACTTTAATCCTATTGGTAATTCCTTTCGTTTCATTATTTTTTCATTGATCGGGTCAGATGTTAAATGTATTGGCCATTAAAATGAAAAGTCATTTCTCTGGCCAACTGCCAGTGACGCAGCTGTTTTGCAACTGGAAGTTTTTGCAACTCATTAGAAACTTGCCACATGCCAATTAGTTGGCTTAACCAGGCGTGCTCCGGTTGCTCCACTAACCGGAATGGGATTAAGCGCTTCCTAGTTAACGCCATCGTCAATTATTGACCCGCAGGTGTTTGAGGAATCCCTGGAAGTTAACCGTTTTCACAAAAGGAAAGGCCTTATCCTGGGGAGATGGTTCATACATCACGTATCACATCCAAGCAGCAACTAAGGCAACACATATATCTGCCTGAATCGTGCTTAAATTGCGATAATGGGCACAGAGGCCAACCCGCCGACCCTGTTACCCCGAAGGAGATATTGAAACATTATAACTGCAAAATGGTAATAAATTTTACTCCACCTCCTGGGTGAAATAAACCAAAAGAGGAAAACAAGAGCAAGCGAGGGGCAAAGTCGCGAGCCAGACACGCACATGGAAGGCTCGATAGGAGTCGAGGGTGCACTCTGAAAAATATAATATTCCCTTCGGCCAGTTAAGTTGGAGGAGGTGGATAATAAGGCAAGGCTTTAAGGCATAAATTTGTAATTAAATCCTGTATGTTAGCTCATGTTTAAAGTTATAAAACAAACCGGAAATAGGCCAACTTTGCTTAAAAAATGTCAACAAAGAAAAGTTTTAAAGAGGATCAGATCAGGGCTCCCCTTGTCACCGGCAGAAGTCAAAGCTAATTTTTAACTCTTTTTTAAAAGAGAAAACCGCTGTCATGGAGGGTTTTAGTAACCCTATTTTTCTTCAAGTGCAGCAACCGGGAGTCGGCAGGAACTTTGCATGACAGCGGGCGTAGATTTACAGTTGGGTCGCTGCGTAAGGTTAAACTACCTTAACATCAGCTGGCACTGTGTCGGCTTCCTGTCTGTCTACGTGTCCTTGTCGTCCTGCGTCCTGCGTATCCTATCTGGCAAGCACATATGCAAACTGATAAGTTGATGGTGCATAAGTGTGCGTGCCGGGAGAAATCACTTTGCCTGATTAAACGCCGCCATTCCGCTTCGAGCAATCTCCGCCATTAAGGTGAATTGTAAAAAATGTCTGCTAATATGGCGGCGTCTCCTGGACCCCTGAGATTCCCAGAGACTGCAGCCAGCCGCCCCTTATTTATGGTGCGGCGAGCAAACTGATTTAAATTGATGGGCCCCCATTTCAACTCCCTCCCCCTCTCACCGCAGGGGTGTGGCACTCACTTAATCAAATTTCAGCCAAGCCGAAAAAGGCTTCAAATTGGCTTTGTGTGTGTGTTGGCCACAAAAGTGGGCAAGATTATTTATGGGAATTGTATTGTGCTGGCGGGCACTTTGATGTGGCATACACCTGCATAATGACGGTGACCTTATCGCTGTTCTGCATTAAATATTAATTAGTAAAGGACTTCAGTGACCTGTCGAAGTGATTGATAAGGCGTCATTATCTGTTTGCCAAAGCTGGCTTAGAGTTGCTTAAGGGAAATTGACAGACAAGTTGTTCTGACCATTCATACTTTATTGTGTTTACCAGAAAGCAGTTAAGGAGAATAACAAGAAGATGAAGCCTAGAAGAGCTGGGAAAGTAATGTCTACAATTTAGAGATAATGTTTTGATTAGTTTTATTAATATTATTATTTTTCTCCCCAGACTTTTTAGCCAGCAAAAACTAATTATAAAGTTTTCCTATAATCTTTATTTAGACAAGAAATCTGTACAATTCCCCTGCTTAAGTTCTGCTTCCCTTCTTGAACATTTTAAAATATTTGGCCAACATTTATGGGTTTTCCATCTCTGCTGCTCTTTCTTTTCCCCCTTCTCTTGGCCAACTATTTTGTTTCGTTGCGGGCTGATAAAGTTTTCATACGATTTTTGCTATTTTTGGACTTTGAAAGTACACTGAGTACTCCGAGTGCTCAGAGCTTTGACCCGTGTCCAAATACCAAGAGCTCGAAAATGGAAAGAAGCTTGAATGCAGTTCAGTTCCAGAGGAGAGAGGGGGAGCCAGAGAATGCCGAGCTCGAGGGCTATAAATCCGGTGACGGACAGGTGGGCGACGCCAACATCATCAGCTTGCGGCAAACTAAGGCAGAAACTATTTTCGGGGGTCGTCCTTGCTCTGCCACTGTAATTTTTGCTGCCGTTGCATGGCATCGGGAATTTAGAAATTGCAAATGCAGCAGCCACATTACCAAACACGCACACCCACACACACCGCACCGCACCACTCCATACACACAATTTCGACACAATGTTCCTGCTGCTGCTGCTGCAATTGAGGCCTTCCGATGAGAATGAAGACGAGGACGAGGTCAAATGGTGAGCACAAAAGCGAACGAAATCCAATCGAAAATTCAGTTTTTGGCAAAACGGCGTCAGAGCCCCGTTGGCAATGGCAGTGGCAGTTGCTGATGGTTGGCACTGACATTGGCATTTGAAAATCCCAGCCCTGTCACGCCCACCTATAATCCCCTTTTTTAGTATTTTACAGTCGTACAAACTTAATTGAAACGTTTTAAAAATAAACCAAAAGGATTCAAAATATTAAATATAAATTCTAAGTTAGTTTTTCTTTGAATTTATAATTATGAAAGTGCAATAAGTAGTATATATTTCAATCAACTTGGCAGTCATTGAAGTTTAAGGACCAAAGTTAAGCACACAAAACTCCACCAAGTTAAGCTGTTAAACTGCCAAACAATTTTCAAGCTTCAGTTTGCAAGGACTTTCTTGCTAAGTTTGACTTAGAGAAGTTCGACTGTAGCTGGATCCGTGTGTGTGTGCAACAAGCACTTTGTTCCGTTGACTTTTATTTAATATGTGAGTGACTCTGCAGGTTCCCCGAATGGCAGCCCGGCATGACCAGCTCCCCCGAGCAACAATCCGCAATCCACGCCAGCACGCATGACTGAGCTGTTGCTCCAGAGTTCCAACGCGGTGGCCCCCAGTCACCATCATCCATCAATTTGCCTATGACATTTGGCTGATGTGGCAAATTTGCCGCCACTCTGGCTACGACTTGGGGCAGTCCGAGCATTCCTTTAATTACTGTCAATTAGACAAACAGAGGCCTGGCCTGTATATAATCAAATTACATGCCACATCGGGATGACCAAAACTACACGGAAGTTAAATAATATTAATAGCAGAGACAGGCCTACATGTCTAATAGGTTTTCAAATGAAAATATCCTTTGTTTATTTTTATATTCAAGAAATTCGAGGATTAACTCTTGGTAAAGTTTCTGAAGAGGTGAAGATGTTCCTGGCTGTTTTCCTATCGGTAAAGAGGTAATAAAGCTTACTAAACTTCAGATAAACCTTTTTTCATTCTCTCTCGGCTTTAATTTTAAGACTTCTATATAAATAATACTTAAATTTAGAGATCACAACCAAATTGGCATCAATTAATATCCCTCAGTTCACCCTTGAAGATATTTTTTTGGTCCTGTGTAGATGAGGTAGGTAGAGGTAGTGCCGCGCCAACAATCAGATAATCGTCCTGCCGCAGACCCATTTCAATAAACTGGCGCCGCCAGGATGCGGTGGCGATGCCCTTGAGGAGAGAGTGCGCTCGCAAGGAAGTCGCTTTCAATTACAGCAGTTTACCCCGGTAGCCATCCTGGCGTGACTTTTCCTGCCACTGCCACTGCCAATGCCATGGCCACTTCCATGTGAGTGACAGACAGGCAGGCTGGCTGGCTGGCCCGGATTGGGTTATAAATATTTGTTCGATTTCATTTGGCCATTTTGGCTCCCTGGCGGAAATCTGTTTCGTGCGCCGCCTGCTTAATATAAATACAAATCAAATGGGGCCCTCCTGACGGCCATTAATTGTATCGTGAATTCATGTATCGCGTCGAGTTTCCCGGCTCTGCTTTTCCTCCGAATTTCCCCCCGGGAGCCGAGTCCGTGGCGTGCCAAGTTTCTGGGGTCTAGCCGGCGGGGTCAGGTAATGAAAAAATTAAATGAAACGGCACGCAAAGCGACTGGCGGCTGACTGGATAGATTGGATTGGACTTGGACTTGGGTGTGTGTAGAGTGTATGTGTGCTGGCCTGGCCCAAAGCCTGGCTAATGAATTAAAGATATAAATAGTTTAAATCCCACTGCAAGTTGGCCGGACGTTAAGTTGGATTTTGTGGAAAGCGAATCTTGAATGGCTTCACTGGGGAAAAATTTGGTAAGATTAAGTTACGTAGGAATTCTTATTATTTTACTAAACTGAAATATTAATTATATAAAGAGAATATATTTTAAATGATGTTGTATATTTTAATTTACTTTTATTTACACAGAAAACTTTGTTTGCAAGTTTGAAATATATCAAGTTTTATTTAAATATATAATACGGCTTTTAATATTAATTTTCCATGTGAAAGTGATATATTTTATATGTAAATTAATTTAAATTGAATCTATTTATCCATTTTTATCGCTTTGTTTTGTGGTTATTTCATTAAGTGTTATTAGCAAATCAAGTGGACATTAAAATAACTGCTGTTAAACAATTCAAGTGCGGCTAATAACGATAATTTCATGAATGAAAAATTCAGGAAAAGCGCATCGAGTACTCGACCGGATTGCGTGACACTGTCATACACACACACTCGTACTTGTGCCTGCACACCCACTGCCATTGCCCCACTGGCACGTGTGTGTATGGCATTGAACTTCTGTTTTGAGGGCCGATAAACAATTTGATTTATTGACAGGCGAATGGCCCTGCCGCTGCCATTCAATGGGGGGCTTTGTTAACGGACATTCATAATTGACATCCCAGTGCTCCGGCTTCTCTTCCTGCCTTCCTGTTTGGGCAATTCGTGGCCAGTTTAGAAATAATTATAATATATTACCAACGCGTACTCCCACTGCCTGCCACTGACAAGTGCAGATTGCAGGCTCAATGGCTTTTGGGACCGGGTCCGCACACTGCAGCATTGGTAATTAACTTTTTGGTTGATTTTGGTTGAGTTCGAGGTTAAAAGATGTGCAGTCGGTATAGTGAACGAGTGTGGCTTAAAGGATTTTCATTTTTTGGAATATTTAAATGGTAAATTAGCAGAGATTTATTGAAATATTTGACTTCCTTAAAAATGGAAATTTATTTATTAAATAATAAGTATTCCAGGTTATACAATTTAAATAAATATTTTCTTTTTTAGAGCGTATATTTTGGTACCTCAGTAAAATTGATATATGTGCAAAATTTGTTTTCAATATTGCTTATATTTTAATAGCTATAGCTGTGTTTTTAGTACGCAGTATTTTTCTCCTATATGTCTTAAGTATATATCATGTATTAGTTTTTGATCTGGCCCCATCGTATTGTTACGATAGCCCAATGAAGAACGCGCGGAGAGGCATTTCATAGAAAGTTGATATATGTGCAAATTAGCTTCATTTATGTTTGGGGTGAATCCCGGCCAGTTTCTAGTGGAACAAAGATAACAAATTTGACTGCTTGTATTCTAAAATTTAATTAAAAATTATTTCAAGTTATTTAATTAGATTTAGATTTAGTTTTGCGTTAAAAAACTGTATTAAATATTAAAAATGCCACAAGCAGCCGAATTTTTAAAAGAAGAGGCTAACTGCGGCGTCAAAGTGGGTGTTATTGTCAAAACAATTAATAGGCATCCAAATAAAGTAGGAAACTTCTTGAATTCACCCCAAAAATATGCCCAGAACAATCCCAAAGGTGCAATTCCAAAGGTTGATGACGCACCAATCGCCACATTTTGGCTTTGGCAACTGAAAAGAATTGGAGCTGAGCCCAAATTAGGACACATTTGAAGTTGTGAATATGTAGGCAATGAGTGCAAACAATTTGCCGAAAGGATTTGCATCTTACATATGAAGCAAAAGACCCGAAACCTAAGCTTTTGCATGGGCAAAATAGGCTCGATTTGTCTATTTCGAGAATATAAATTTTTGGCCACCGAAATTCATAATGTCATCTTCAGTGATGAAAACAATTTAATTTAGATGGCCCAGATGAAAATCAGAAGTATTGGCAAAACCCCAGGCATGCCAGGCAGAATTGCCACAGACGCAACCATGGTGGTAGTTCGCTAATGGTTTGGGCTGCTTGTAGTTACTTCGGGAAAAGGCCTATATGCTTCATGCCATGTCGCACGAATGCGGAAATGTATACAAAATGAGCTAGTACAATTTTCCGAAAAATTTCATCCCGGAGACTTTGTGTTTCTACAGGATAACGCTTCTATACTCGTAGCGCGCTATACGAGGACGTCTCTGGAAACTAAAGCAATTACTTTGATGCAGTAGCCAGCTGTAAGTCCGGACTTAAATCCGATAGAGAATCTTTGGGGCATCTTTTCAGAAAAGTTTTAGGAGGTGGAAGGCAATTTCAGACCCTGAAAGACTAAAAGGCAGATATTATTAAGGAATGGGCATCCTTTGATACAGCTGTCCTCCAAAACTTGGCAAATTCAATGCCGAAGCGATTGATAATATTAGAGCAGCAAAATGGAGATATTAATAAATAGTTAACTTATATCACAAATGTATATAATATTTCTTTTTGCCATTTATACGGTTTTGCACATATATCAATTTTCTATGAACAATAGTTTTAAGTTTTTATGTAAATGTCAAACAATGATATATTAAATATACATTAGGCTTATTCGCTTTGTACATTTACTACCTACATAAATAAAATAAATTAAAAAATCTAACATGAAGGAGTTAAAAAAAAATCAAGAAAAACACGTTGCACATATATCAATTTTACTGAGGTATATATGGAAATTCTTTAAAAAATGTATCGACTTTGTTCTCAAACAATCTCATATTATTATTCTCATATTATTTTGTTTTACATTGTAAAATCTATTAAAACCATATTTTTTCTAAATAGTAAAGTTCATTTAAATCTTATAAAAACTTATAATGATTGCTGTGCCTGCTCAAAAGAGTGTTTACTTTGTTGGTTCATTCCGATTTCGGGTTGGAATTTTTTCACGTTATTTGCAGAGGTCGTGGCTTTGATGATGCATGGCAATTATGAAGTGATTATGACGTTGGCCATATGCAAATGAGCAGTCAGAGCGTTGGGGGTCATTTTGTGACTTTTAATTGCTCTTGTGCGAGTCGACGGGTCACTTCCGTGCCCCTCTGCCACCCCCCTGTTCCCCTGTGGGTGTGTGGGGTGTGGCCACCTCCTGTTGGCCACTTTGGTTGCATATTGACAGCTGGGCGGAAGCCATCAAAATGCTCGGTCAACAGCTTAAAGTGTCAACTTTGAAACGTTCAGCTAATTGCACTCAACGTCCGGCAGAAAATACGATGCGAATTTCCAGCACATAATGAGCAAATTTACAAAACGTTTGAGCAAACAATTACCGAGCAATTTAAGTTAAATGAACTGTTTCAGATGTTTTACTCTGCCTTCGCCTCCCTTTTTCTTTATTTCTGCCGCTGCCCGAAATTATTTATAAGGACGAAAAGGAACAAAAAAAAAGAGGCAGCATAAACTGGAAAATAAATAAAAAGGAAACGACAGCTAACTGGATTAGCGTGATTATGTACATATATTTTGCACATTCTGGCAGGATAATTACTTCATTAGCCCTTGAATGGTCGTTAATTTTGAAAGAGATCAACTTTCCTTATTACGCTCTCAAAATTTGCTTACAATTGCAGGGATTTCGTGTAGTTGTATTTAATTTATATCAGCTTAAAAGTTAGTTGCGAAGCCATTTGTCTTCTAAACTTTTAAGTAGTCATCAGAAAGGGAAGTCATATTTACTAGTTTCAACTTTTACATTACAGCTTAAAGACTCTTCGAAGGGAACTTTGCAACTAGCAGTTGAGTGAATAAATTATAATCGTTTTCTGTTTAGTTTAATGTGATCTAAAATTAAATTTTATGGAAGATTTCTCTGGTAAATAAATTCAGAACATATTAAAATTAAGGTTACAACTGCCTATAGAACAAATATTACCATCTATGTTATTTATGGCTGTCCTAACTTTTGCGTAAATTTAAATTTCAAAGACTCATATTTTTAAGCTTCAGGGAAACTTTTTTGTTTCACCCGAGGGCCGGGGTAAACTTTATTATATAGTAATCATCCCACCGCCAACATAACATAAATATATGCATAAATATAGGCAATGTGAAAGGCGGATAAGTGGCGGGGGGAGACTTGAAACCAACTGGCTGCCGAGTTGGGAAAGTGGCTTTGGGGCTAGTTTTCATTGCTGGCACTTGATGGCAGTTTTATTGATTTGTTGTTGCAAACTTTTCCTTTTACATGGCTCGAATTTATGGCCCCAACATCAACAAACAATAGCGGCCAAAGCAGAGCGCCTGCGAGAGGCCCTGAAAACGCCGCCAAAAATTTGCATGCGCCCAAGCCAAGCCAAGGCTGCTGTGTAGTTCCTTTTTTTTCGCTCTCTGTTTTTCCTCTGCTGCTGGTGCTGTTTGCTTTTGTATTTTATATTATATTTTTCATTTTGTTATTCGCATTTTGTACCACATAAAAATGTTGACCGGCGAATTTAAGCAGCGAAAGCCCATTTACTTTCAGTTCTCTGATATTCAGACAATCTACCTTGCGACCAGCACTTGGGGAAAATGTTGTAAATAAATAATAATAATTGAAGAATTCCTAGGAGATTTTATCTAGTTTTTATGTGAGATGTATTTATTATTAATAGAAGGAGAGAATAAAAAAAGAATTGCAGGTTACAGGACTCTGTAAATTCATGAAAGATCAATAATATTACAGGGATATAACCAATATTATCTAAAACTTTGCAAAGAAGGTTATTGAATTATTTAACGATTATTGCTTTTTTTTAAATATTATCTTTATTTTCTATAATTCCAAGTCTGTAAAACATATGGAACTTGGGAAAATCATAAGTTTCGTAAGAAAAAATTAATAGATCTTTTAATCAATCAAAATATATTTATATTAAATGAAACAAATATTTTCCCAGTGCATCCCCTTTGCATATAATGTTCATATATTCTAATTTTTTTTTCTTTGCGTTGGTAATACGCAAAGGAAGACAAAAAAACATTAGCATAAAGCGCTTGGGAAGCAATTTCGTACACTGCACCAAAAAAGCGTGCCATGGGGAATTGTTTGATGGAAATTGCTGTTGTTGTTGCTGCGGCGGCACGCGTTCCGACCGCACGCGCTAATTAAAAGAAATAACCAAACAAAAAACTATGAAAAACAAAGGGGGGGGGCGGGAAATGCTTAAAAGCGAGCCAGAGCTCAGGGGAAGGGGGGCTGCAGGCAGTGTTTGCCAGGGCAAATTACTCATACGCCGCTTGGTACGTGCGCCTGGCTGGCAAATTGTTTTTAATTAATTTTTATGACCTTAAACTTTACTCCACGTGTCCTGGCGCAATTCAAGGCGGCGCCGGCAGCTCGTGCGGGTTACTCATTATTAAAAATAGAAAGCAATTAGATGTGCCACCGAAACCGGGGCTCTCAAACAAACGATGTCGGTGTGGCCACAACAAAGGACTCTAAGGGCTAAGAGCTTTCCCGGTTTTCCGCTTTCCATTCAAGTTCAATTTGGCCAAAGTGTTAGCACCGGCCACTCCAAAGTGGGATAAAGGAAATGGAAAAGTCAATATGAGCGAATCATCGGAGCGTTAACGGTGACAGACAAGGCCGTGCTCGAGATCGGGGCGAGTCCTTGGCCAGCTTCATTTAACTTTCACTCACAATTCAGCCACCCTTGGAAAACCACCCACAAGCTACCCACACACACACACATTGTTGGCAGCAACTATTGCAATAAATATGAAGGCCATAAATGGCTAAGCCACAAAATGTCACGTGTTTGCCGCGTAGGCGGACATGGGATGTTCAGGACAATCACAGTTCAGGTTGGGTCCTGGGATAGGGAAGTCCTTTTTTAAAGTACTTTAAGCACCTGGTATAGTTCAGATTTCATTGTTAAAAATCCCAAGCTATTGGTTAAATATTTGTAGCTAGCAAAAGACTAATATTTAATAGTTTCTATCCCGTTTCCATAGTCTTTTCTTGCTACTTAATAAAGACAAAGTCTTTATTTATTAAGCTACAAATTTACTTTGGCCAAGGAAATAAGAAAATCCTTTAAGGGGTTGCTTTCAGCTAGATAAGTTGGACTTTAAAGTATTTTCCGTGACCCTTTTGACCCCCCCTTGGGCTGGCTAACCCCACCAACAGCCGTTGGCCATCCGACAATGACTTGTCCTGGTTGCTACCGGGTCTTGGCTGCTTTTTAATCTGTTTCCCTTTTTCCGGGGCAAAATTTTTATTTTCTTTTTTTTTTTTGTTGTAGTATTTTTGCAATTGCTTCGCCTCGACGCGGAGGCTTATAAAAAATGTAGACAAGAGTTGCCGTTCGTCGAGTGCTCGGGGCAATTGGGCAACGCATTATGTCGTAGATTATGGCTTATGCATTATTTATGTGGGTCAGCCTGGCAGCGACGAGCGGCGAAACGGCCTTTAATTGGATCGCAAGTGGGCCTTAATGTGCAGTCCGAGTGTCCTTCCAACGGCCTTCCTTCCATCCTGGCTATTTTTGAGACGCCCACTCACACATATTTCAGCCGCAGGACGCGAAAGTAATTTTCCCGTGTGTAATTCCGGCTTAATGTTAATGGGGCGAGCTCACTTAAAATTTAATCCCCACACTGATAACTGGCCCAAAGCGTTGCAAATTAATATTATGCAGTGAATTAGGAGAGATTTATGCAGTGATGGGCCTTAAAAAATAAATAAATAAATTAAGGGAATATAATTTCTAAGAAAATGTATTACTCCTATGATTTTGCAGTAAACAATCACCTGCAAAACTAGGCTTAGTTTCCGCTCTAAAAATGTATTCATGGAAGCAAACTATTTAACGATAATTATTTAGAATTTTATTTCCAAGAAGCAACATTTTTGTATCTTCGAAATATAAAAAGGAAAATGTTCTTTAACCTTAATATATTCCCTAAGATAATTTCCGGATTCCCCAGTAAAAATAACTCTTTGGCAAAAACTACATAAATTTCCCCTGTTAAAATGATTTTATGGAAGCACAGCATCAACTATTTTAAAATGTAATTTTGCGCACATAAGCCCGGCTTAATGTTGATGGACTACTTAACTAAAAATGTAATCCTCGCTGATTACTCGCTCGTAGCAAGTTAATGAACATGCTTATTTATGTACAGAGCTCAGAGCGTTCGTAGTGCATTTTTATTTTGGGGAAAACTCGCAGGTGGAATGCACACTGCGCACACGACCTGCCAAAGTGGCTGGAAAAACAGTTGAGCTGCAGCAGCGGGCTACAACAACTGGCCCAATGCCAAGGTGGCTCAAAAGGAAGGCAAGGACTAGGGGCGGGTGACGTGGCCTAATGGAATTGAAAGCCATGGCCGAAAGAGCACACAAAAAGGGAGAGTTCCACGCATATTAGCACAGTTCCCTGCACACTAGGAGAGAGCGTCAGCCAGCCAGCCAGCGTTTTACTCAATGAATCATGGACAACAGCTGATTTATATTTTCTGGCCAACAATACACACAGAGACTGAGACAGAGACCAAGAGTGGGGTGTGTGTGCGTGTGTTGGCAGCGATTGGTGTCCTTGAAACTGTTCAAGTACGCTCGACAAGTGCACCAAGTGTCTCATTGTGCATTTCTCAGTGGGATGTGTGAAGGCCACTGCCACTGCCACTGCCAGTGCCGCACAAGGCAAACCGTCGGCATTAGGAGAACTGGCCCCAAAAGGGAAAGGAGCGTAGCGCAAAGGACGAAGCCATGTCCCGGCTGAATGGGCAGGAAAACAAAAGTCCAAGCCACTGCAGATAATTGACAACGAGCTGCTGAAAATCAATTGAGTGACTTTGCATGTACGACGTTGCCCCGCAGCGGACAGACCACTCGCTATTGTTAGTCCTGTTTTGTGGTTGTCCTGGCTGCTTAGGGCGGTTAATCAGTGCTGTCCACAGACTGAACAAGGCAGAGAATATTGCTTATAAAATATAATATATAAAATATATCACTTATTTAAAGCCTTTAACGAATTCTTTTGAAATATAAATCATTTATTTTAGGCCATAAAAATTCCATATAAATTTAAACCCAACTGTAAATAAACACCTCATCAAAACAGCTAATTTCCTTTGAAATAATTCAGGTCTTTGAATTCTCGTCTTTGAATTATTTTGTATTTGTTTAAATTGATTTCGGGGGAAGCCGCTGAAAGGGAAAACAGCGAGAGTCCTTCGGCTGAAAGGGCGGCGAAATGGCTGATTTGTTAACACTGGCATTAGCCCTTGTGGGACATTGTTCTTCTCGGCACAAAGACTGCAAACTGGGCTGAGACTGTATGAAATCCGGCCACAAATGTCGTTGGCATCTTTTACCCCAGTTTCATCGTTTACCGAGTTACGAGTACGCCGAGCATCTGCATCTGTTTGGTGCCCTCCCGCCGCCTGCTGTTGCGGTTTTGTGGGCTTTCAGCTTAAGCAGCGGGATACAAGGCGCATGATATTGGTTCGGGAGCCAGCTCCTGCTCCTGCTCCTGTTTCAGGTGTTCTTGTACCTGGATTTCGTAGTCGTGTGGTAGTCCACATTGTTTGTCGCCGTAGGCCGGCACGGAATAAACACGGACTGCCGGGCACAGACGGCGACGCGTCGTCGTCTGCTCTCTTTGCTGTTTGATTAACGTTTTAACGATTTGCGCAAACAATTGTGGCGGTAACAGCAATCACTAACAAGGAGCAGCCACCACCATCTCGCCACACACAACATACAGCAAGGAATACACTCGGATTACCACTTGTGGGCTGCATGTTTTCACAGCCAGCTCGAGAGGATGTGCTTCCTTGTTATTACGAGCATTCCTTGTGCTGGCAAAGCAATTTTCGACACCAGCTCAACCCCATGGGATGAAATTGTTTTATTTTATTATATTTCTTATTTTCTTTAGTCTGGAAATGAAATATATTCACCAAATGAAAAACAACGCACCGTAGGTACAGTCGAGTAGGTCGAACGTAAGATGTCCTGTTATAAAATTAAGGGCTTTAAGGCCTTGGGCTGGTCTTAAGGCCAGCTTTTCATATATTATGGTGTTTTTTGAGAATATTTATTATATGTTTAGGCAGATGATATCATTGAAAATGGAGGGGATTACGTGGAGAAAATACTGTTAGCATTATAAGTGGAAATAATGCTTTAAACGAAGATCTTCTGCTTTAGAAATCTGTAAATAAAATAAATACTATTTTAAATTAATCAAAACTACCTTCCTTCTTTATTGCATTACTCGAGTGTGTGAAATATACACTTGTAATTTATCAAAGTCCTTGCTAAATAAAACGCACAGGCAGCCAGCACTTGAAATGTAATTCCAAGAAGTAAGCCGAATGAAGAGTTTCCCCAGAAAACTTCATTTGCTGCCTGGCGTTAAGTAAACACACAATTTAATATGCACATTTTCAATTCGCACCCAGGTGTGAATGCATTTAATGGCACTCACTGTGATTTGCTTTGGTGGGGGAAAAACCTAATTAAACTAGTTAATTATAGAGTCAGGAAAATGAAATGTCACGGATTTCCCGGGGTTTTATATGGGGGAAAGCTTATATCATTGTGACAGCTGGAGGTTGTTCTCTGCTCTCCCCAAGGACTCCAGCTCTGTTTATTTTTCAGCTGCGGCAAGGATCGAAGCAAACACAATCAATAGTGGCTTCATTATGAACGTCTATTTGCTGAGTACCCTGTACTCGGTTACTCAGTGCTCAGTTAGCTAACTAGCTTCGGGTTCGCCTCTTTGCATAGCTGAAGCCATGGGAAAAAAGGCAGGACTCTGGCCGGGAAAGGCAGTAAAAGGACGAAGGACGTTTGGGCGGGAAGTGACTGCACTTCGGCTTATTGCCTACTCGCTGCTCGCAGTTCGCAGTTCGCTGCCATTTCAGCCATTGTTGACTTGTTTGCAAATTGGTTTCACCAGCAGAATTCTTCGAACCATGTCCTTTGCATTGGCATCATCGTCTCCTTCTGTCGCTGGCTGCCTTCATTTCAAATTACTTCGTTGCGTAAATTAGGTAGCCCCCTCCGTCCTCCTCCCTCCGCCATATCCCCGCAAGGACTCTTACCGTCGCGCCAGCTGACATTCCGCCACGAACACTCGCATGTCTTGCAAATGTATTTTACACTGAGAAAAGGGTGTTAAAAATTTATTAAAAAGGAGAGAGTGAAATTGGGAAATTTCGCACAGTTTCGAAAATATTTAATAAACAATTTATGGTGAAAATATTCGTAATAAATATTTTCTGAGTTGTCTTAAAGCGACGAGTAAGTGGAGGTCCTGCACTAGACCAAAGGACAATTGAGACTTTTCTAATACTTCAATATAAAAGATCATTTCCTACAGATCATTCTTATTCACAATAGTGAAAAGTAGATTTATATTTGTTCCTGTGTTATTGTTTCTTTCTTTCCTTATTTATTTTCTTGTATATAAAAAATATTCTAATTAACGCCAAAGTGCCTGCATGCCAAGTCAATCAATAAGTTGTTGTTTCCAATTTTTTCGCTATGTATGTATATTTTTCATCTTCTTTGTAGTACAAAATTTGATTTTGGTTTTGTTGAACGCGGCTAATTTCATTTTGTCAGAAGACCTCGACCTCGCACTCGTCCTCGTCCTCGACCTCGACCCCTGTCCCACCCCAGCCCCAGAGCCCTCGGCGCCATCCATTCTAATGCTGAGTGATGTGGCAGGCCTAATTTCATTAAAAACGGTGCAGGAAAAAAAAGGGAACGAAAAGTGCGGAATGCTTAACAGATTTTTGGCGGAGACAAAAGAAAGAACCAAACAAGTAGCGACTCGGCAACCCGGCTCATTTTTAACTTTCTCGGCGCTTTATTTAACTTTAACCTTTTTTATGAGTTTGCTGTGTGTGTGTGCTCCTTAATTAGAAGCCATTTTCACTGGGAGAACCCAACCTCTCGCCTTACTGCTCCTTGCCCAACCAAAAGCCCCGCAAGTCTAATGAGCCTGTGCCTGATTCGGATTCTGATTTTGATGTTGATTCCTTCGGCTGTTCTCGCTTCGACGCTGCTGAACATAATCAGGGTTCAATAAACACAAGCTCCGAGGTTCCTATGAGCAGCCAGTGCCCCCTCCTGGCTGAAAATGCAAACCAACAGCTTAAAATTTAATTTAGGCGTTAGCAATGTAAATAAACTGGGGGCCACGGGGAGTTCCCTTTAGACTTGAGACTCGAGACTGAGGGGCTGTGTACTTAGGAGCAGCTCGCCCGAGTGACCATTTATGATTTGGGCCTTGTCCCAAATTCAATTCCGAACATTTGGTTAACTTTGTTAAAAAGTCGAAATTAAAATAAGGCAAAAAGTCGCTGGCGCTGGCTAAGAAAACAAAAAGAAAATCGTTGACCGCAGTGGGTTTATTTTTTTCGCAGCCTCGCGGACCGCAACTAAGTTGAAGTTGCCGCGTGTTACAAAATAAATTGAAAGAGGAGCACGCCCAAAACTTTCTCTCTGTCGCTTTTCGTTATTTTTGTTTTATTTTTTATTTTATTTCTTTTTTCTTTTTGTTGGCCGAGACATACAAATTGCACGGCTCAAAGGAAAGTTGATGAGCCCGCGAAGTTGGTTATAAATTTCGCTTGAAGAATGATTTCATTTTGCGCCCGGCAATGGCGACACGTTAATCTGCAGCGACTGGGGCTCCCAGAGGGCGAGTCCTGGGCTCGCAGTCGACTCTATTGAACCCACATATAAAATCAATAATAGCATAAATAATATACGTGTAGAGTTGGTGTGTTGGAAAACCAAAAAAAAGAGGAGAAAAAAGGAGCGCCCCGAGAGACAAAGGCCTAGGCCGACAAGGCCCATGGGCCAGACGAAGGACCCGGCCAAAGCGAGTCCTCTCCTCCTCGACACATGCCTGACACAACACAAAAACGAAAGCTAAACCGAAAAAAAATTAAGGAGCACAGGGCCAGAGGGGGGAAATAGAGGAAAAACGGGGCCCTACATGGAGAAGGGAAACAGGAGCAGGGCCAGGGCAAACCTTTAACTAACACACAAAAGGCTTTCTCAATGGTTTCTAAAGTTGCAGGCTTTCAGCTAGCGATACAAAAAAAATCCAGCAGACACTAAACAAAAATCGGAAGTCTATGAAAATAAAGATATTTGAATTTTAGATTAAAAAAAGTATTTTTATAATTTTACGAAATTTTTAAAGAATCATAAAGACATTTTTAAAGGTATAACTCAAGATATAAAATACTTCTTTTCTCTTCGTTTTTCAGTACGGATTATTGGCTGCAATCTTCTTGTTTTTATTGGTTTTTCCCCCAGTGTATAACCATGTGAGAACAGATGGGGCAAAGCGCGGAGGAAGCTGGAACTGAGTGGGGAGTAGGGCGAGTGCAAAGTAAACATGTCGAATGAAGGATACTTAAGCAGCTCTGCGAACGAGGGTTGACCGAAAAGTTGACTTGCTGCAGGAGGGTTCTTTATCCGGCAAGTGACTTTGCATAGGTTGAGTGCTATTTTTTAAGGATTTACTGTGATTTTATTGAGCTTTATGTTTAGGCAATCCTTTATAAGATATATTTCTTTAACTTAAAAGCTTTATTTTGAATTTGATAAAAGAAATTTGGCACTCAATTAATTAATTCATTAATTTTGCATTTTTAAGATAAATTTTAATGTAAACAATTAAATTTTTAGTAGGATTCATCTCCTTCAACTGATCTTTAAAGTAAAATCATGAAAGAAAAACCTTGCAAAAAAGTTACCTTAAGCCAAGTCCAACTTTTCCACTAAACCTCGTCCTCGCCCTGGCAGCACTCCACTTTATTTGGCTTTGCCACATTACAATATTATAAACAATAATCCGTTCCAAAAGGCGAAACACAAATGGAACAATTCGTAAACGGGGGAGGCCAAGAGGGCGAAAGCAAGCAGATACTTTGACACACTCTCCCAGATGTCCTTTGGATGTCGAGCGCCACTTAATGACATAAACACTGGCGATGGTGAGTCCTCTGGTGCCGGGACCGAACTCCGCCGGAAGTTGTCCTAATGAGAAAACGTTGAGCCGCCAATCCGCCATTGTCGTCCTTGCTCACGGACGACCACAAATCGGGGAAAAGGAACTAAAGGAACTGGAGGACCTGGGCATCCCACTGGCACTAATATTATTAATTTGCAACTTTTGCTGTTTGCCGCCGCTGCGAGAGTTAAGTCAAAGGCAAAGGCAAAGGCAAATATCATTCATGGCATTTAGTGGGCAATAAAATACGAAGCGGTGCGGAAAGGGAATTTCCATTTCCATTTGTATTTTCATTTGTATTTCCATTTCCAGTCGAGTGCTCGGGGAAAATGCGAAACTGATTTAAATGCTTTCTTAAGCGTATTTCCGGCTTCGGTTGTAAATATTTGCTTAACTGATTGCGCCGAGCGAGGAGAGTCCGGTACGGGACACTTTTGCGAATTAAGTCCTTGTTGCTCCTCAGATTGCTTTTTGTGGTTGCTTTCACTCGCTGCTGTTGCCTTGCTGGTCTCTGTTTTGTTTCTCTTTTCTGTATTCTGTGTCCTCTGCTTTCGATTTGTGCAATTGACATGTTTTTATTAAACCTTTCATCGATTGCACAGCAAATGGTTTGCAATATAAAACATAAAAGAATACAAGATTTGTGGTCATCGTTAAGCAAAAACTTCCATCAAAGTGCGAACAATTTGTGGTTAATAAAAACCATTTATTCGATACCAAATTTGAACGATTTTAATTGGAAAGCAAACATAAAGTGCCAAAGAGGAAGTTTATAAATAATGTTTTGAATTTATGTGATTGAGAAATTGCTTTAATTAAATTTTAAACCACATCGGTACAAGGTTATTCTATATTCTATATTTTAAAGCATTTTTCTATTTAAAAATCATTGGGAAAATTCACATTTGTTGGGCAGAATTGATTTATTAAGACTAAAAGTATTTGCCGATCTATTTTAATTGCAAATATTAATGTTTATCAATTAGGAAACATTTCTAATTGATGTGCTTATGGATTGACAACATTCCCCCCTAATTAAATTTTCAATCAGAGCCGACAAAAGTGTTTTCCCACCATCATTATGCCAGCCATGGATTTGATTAGCTTATGGCTAAATCCAAACAGACACGCCAATCGGAATGGCAAAGCGGAACAACAATGGCCCAAAGGCATTCATTCTATTTATCATTTATCCCAGCCATTTATCGAGAGACATTCGAGACGCTGCTGCGATGGGGATTCTGATGAGATATTGCCCAAATAAATGGAGGCATTTACATTTAAAACATTTATGCGTAAATATTTGCCGGCTTTAAGGGCATTAGCCGCATATTGTCTTACATTCGGTATGGGTAACGGTCTGTGCACAGAACACAGAACAATCCGACTGAATTTGAAACCATTCGAAAGTTTCCAGCAAATAAAACATCCATACACGAAGGATACACATATATATGACTAAACAATCTGAAACTCGACTGTATTAGTTGAATTCAAACTTTTTCGAGCGTAACTTGAAAAGTTTCAATTTGTGCATGACAATCTCTGTCCGTCTGTCTATCAGTCCTGTCGGTCTCTAGCCATCTGTCTATCTGTCGGCGGTTGTACGTGTGGGATTCCATTTTGCTTTGGGAGTCACACTCAGGGAAATGTTGACTTAGGAGCACCTTGATTTAGGATATTTTAACACATGTACTGAATTCTAGATGTTTTCTGGGGTTCAAGCTCCTCAAAAATTAACTTTTTATAAACTTTAACAACTTAAAATTGATATATTTTAACTATAAATTTCCCTCTGTGCATTTGTAGTCTGAAAGCGGAGTAAAAAACTTTCTGAAACTCGCAGAACGAACCGAGTTTTCAAGCAATTCGCTGGTGAACTCGGGGGCTTTTGCTAAATTTGATTTGAAAGCCGGGCCAGCCGAATTTCAATTAGATGCAGGTGCACTCCCAGGTGCAAATCCTCAAGCCAAGTAGAGGAAAATCGATAGCCGGCTCGCTATTCACGAATGCGAAAAAAGGCCAAAGGCTGGCTGGCTTGGCTCGGCTTGGCTAAAGGCTGAGAGGCCCGAATCAAGTGGCAAATGCCAAATGGCATCCTGACCTGCAGCAAAAGGAACTACAGTAGCAGGAGCAATCTCCAGCAGTCTCCGGGCTCTGTGATACGGGATAACGAGGGGAAATTGTGTTTCAGAAATGCAATGAAAAATTACTGTGAAGCAGCGAAACGTTCACGTCAGTTGGCAGTTGGAAGTGCACCCAGTGGAGACCAGAAGGATATGCCATGTACGTGCACAATTTCTTGCAACGTTTCAAATTAGCCCAATCAATGTGTTAACTCTTGTATCAGCTGGGAATATGAAATGGTAAAGGAAATGGGTTAAGGGAAATGTTGCAATACAAAATGAAACAATGAAAATATAACCTAGTTAAGGTTACAAAATGTTGCCACTGTAATACTTAGTAGTATTTTTTGCCTCAGGTGTCTTGGCTCAAAGACCTTATCCTTACTTTACTTACTACTTTAAAAATGGCTAAATCGCTTAATTTGATTGTAATCTCCAGACTTAAACTAATAAAATAAATGGCTTAGAATTCTAAATAGGGGACTCTACCCACTGGTTTTCATTGTGCGATTTGTATCATTGAAGGAAGAAGCCTCCTGCAGACTCAGGCTGTGCCGCCGGCGGAAAATGTACATATTTAAAGTGTCAGACAACTAACGTTTTCAACTTTATTAAAAAGCCAGAAGGAACAGCAGGAGCCGAGGTAGCAAGAGCAGCAAAAGGAGTAGACACCAGCCGGCTGCCACCATCCGCGGTGTTGACCCCAACGCCAGTCGCTTAACTAGACGGCATTTCCAGTTTACGTAACCACTAAAAATGGCGCTCAATGTGTTTTCCGTTTGCTGTGTGTTTCCGTGTTCCGAGTGTTTGAAAGTGTGTGTGATTTTGTTGGCCTGAACTGTGTGCCAGTGTTTGCCTTTTTCTGTCTAAATACTCTCTAGGAAAGACCAGAAGGTAGTGCAGAAGGTATAAACGACTTTTTATCATAGTATCTATAAGGATTATGAAGATAAATAATAAAGTTTCCGATTTTCACAATTTTAATATAATTAAGAAAAAGTTTTTTACCAACATTTTAGCTCCTAAAATGGCTTTATTATTTACGAAATAATTAATGATTCTTTCTATATTTATCCCTACTTCCCCCACCAATTTCCAGGGTATCCTAAACTTTGTATCTTAGTTGCCTAGACAGGTCCTTTCTAGGTCTTTTTGTATTGCTTTTCACGTGCAGCAGGAATGCGAAGTTGTTCATTGTTTGCTTACTTGCTCAACACGCGCCTTCCATCCGCCGCTGCTGATGAGGATGATGAAGGCAGGAGTGGCTGGATGAGGCCGCCAGTCGGGACGCCTTCATTGTCCTTCCTGATTTGCCTGCTGCCTCCCGAAAATAATGAAACTTTTCTCGCTTGCTTGTTGTTCTTGTTGTTGTTTTTTTATCGCAGTTTATTGTTAATGCTGTTTTACTTGTTGTTGTTTTTGTTGCTGCCACGGCCTGGCTGATAACAGCTCAAAGTTTTAACACGCGCGGTTCGTAATTTTTTAATGCCTCGCGATTTTGTGATATTTGGCTTGCTTCTATTTATTTTTCTTTTACTTTTTGTTGGGCGGGTGCCAACAATTTAATCTGTCATTAGCCCAAACGTAGCTCTATTTATATTGCTGTCCGCATAGGAAAATACGGGAAAAAGGCCAGCAAAATCGATTTGTTAAAATGGAATTTCTTTTTGATTTCTATCCCCCCCACCGAACTCCCAGAAGAAGTTACTGCCCGCAATTTGCTGCACGTTTCTCAGGGTTTTTCTTTTTCTTTTTCTTCTATTTTGTATTTTTATTTTTAATGTAAACACGTACAAGACGACTTACGACTTACGGCGGTCATAAATGGAGTTTCGTATCGGTTTTTGTAGTGCCGCAAAATCGAAACACGCACACGCGAACTCCACTGCCCAGCCGGCTACAAATTCTCCTTATTTTTTGTTGTATTTTTTTCTATATTTTAACCACTCGAGACAACTGTCACTGGCACTTGGAGGACAACGTGTGTGTGTGTGTGTGTGACAAGTGGCCACAGGTTTCAATTGGCTTTCGTTGTGGTTTTTGTTTATTTCTGCTGCCTGGCAGGATATTTATTTCAGAGCAGCAACGAGGAGCGTCCGCTCTGGTAACTGGCCACAGACTGAATTCGACAAAAACGGCCGAGTCCTTTGGCGGCAAATCAAAACAGGATGCGGCGAATTGGCAGGAGAGAGCTTCTGCGCAGTGGATTTGTGGCGGGATAAAGGATATTTGAATCCTAGACAGGGTTGCAAGGAAAGGTAGTAGAGGAAAATTACAAAAATAGAAGGAAACTTGATTTAAACCTTGGGAGTTTTTAGGTATTTACAAATAATTTATAGCCTACTTATGAGATCTTTTTGTAGATTACTTAATTATCCTCAAAAAATCTCATCCAGAATAAATACCTTTTTAGCAACCCGGCTTTCAAGGGGTGGCTAAACAGCTGATATGGCACCCAACCCTTGGCAGCTCACTCTCCTCTTTGGGGGTGCCACCCCGCAGACAGTCGAATTTGCCGCTCAAGGCACTCCAGCCAGAACAACTATAGTACTCCAACCCCATCCTGCCATCAACACCACCCCCATCGTCCTGCAGGGCGTCAATATTTGCATTTGTAATAAAAATATTTTGATGCCACCCAGGCAAAACGCGTGCGTAAATCTAAAAAAGATTTGTTATTTCAGCGCGTGTTCATGTCGTGCAAATCAGACAGCAACAACACGGGCCCAGGAACAACAAAGGGGCGGGCCAGGACAACATGAACAGCACAGAGCGCAGGAGGAGCAGCGACATCAATACAAGGAGCAACATGCCGGCTTGGAGTGCCGAGTCTGTGCACATGTCAAAGTTATTAAAATTTCATAAAAAAAAATAATATACTACGAGGTGAGGGAATTTGATTTCACGATTGTTGTGTCACCGACAGTTGTGTGTTCGCCCATTTAAGTGACGCCCTGAGTGACGGACTGCCTGATAAGGTGCTAGCTGGCAGGTCTGTGTCTCTTTTAAGTATTGAAATGCTGATGAGCAATAAGGCACCCATTTACCCATCATTGGCCTCGGATGCTCCAAGAAGCGCGTGTCTATCACTTGTCATGGCCAAATTGGCGGGGCCTTATGAGCGATGATTGCCATAGCCATCGCCCCGATGCCATCGTGCATCACTCACTCGGGGCTGCTGGAGGGGGATTCCCCGGACTCTGGGACAGAGCAGAGCAGAGGTTGCAATCTAGCGCCTAGGGCCTGACTTTGATGAATGGCGTTTGATTTTGACTCGCATTTATTATTAATTTATGATGCCTCTTTCAGTGTGGTAAGATGTCTAATTTGGAAAATAATTCTTAGCTTTTTACAGAGAAAATTCAAATGTAAATTCTAAGAATAGAATTTAAAAGCTATTCTGTGTTTGAGATTATTATATTTACAAGTGCTTGCAGGTTAATTTATTATCATTAAATTGTAGCTGCACAAAATGTACTTTAAAGAACTTCCCAGAACTGTAACATTTTTTGTAGATTTATAATGACAGCCGCCATGTAAATAACATATTAAAACTACTAAAAGTCTTACGAAAAAAGTAAAACAAATTTATTTAATTTGACTCGGCAACGATGCAGAATTAATTCACCCGCCGCCAGGCTGTCAATGTTATTATTTCAGGGAAAATATTTGAATTTTGTATTTGTCACTGCTGCACAATTTAATCATCGTTTTCAATATAATATCCGCACACACATTCCCCCCCACACGCAGAGTGTACAAGCATTTTTTCTTTACGAGTTCTTAAATGCTGAAAAAGTTGCTGCTAAAATAAAGTGTGTAACTTGTGCAAGGGCAAAACTTTTCGTTGTGGTGTCTGTCACCGGGTTTTTTGCTAAATAAATTTAATAAATAAAGAAAAGACGCCCTTTTTTGGAATGGCAAAAAACTTTTGCCTACAGGTGCAGTTGAGCTATTTAAAGCGTTTTAACACACAGACTCGGGTCTTATGATAAATTACTTTTGCAAGGGAGAAGGGGAAGAAGGCGCTGAGTTTCTACGAAGGATACGGTTATCATTGCCATGACGCCGGTTAAATTACACACGCATTTTGCCAAATAAAAATCACTCATTCGACGCGTTGCCACGGGGCTTCCGAACAAATTTTGTAATTTGTCAGCCAAAGTCGTAACGGGGGACTTGACAGTTATTTAGAAGTTTACAACTGTCGCCGGCAGCAGTAATCAGCTTTACTTTTGTCCCGATAATATGGCTGTTAATGTACTTCGACCGTGCAGGGAATGGGTAATTGTACCACTGAGAGAGAGAGAGAGTCCTGTGACTTTGTTTACTTTTCAGCTTCGGTTCAGTTTTGTTGTCCAAAACTTTGGCCAGATAAAAATGAAACCAGTTCGTTTGGCTATATTTGTAGTTTTTAAATTTATTCTGTTTTGCTTTCGGCTTTGTTTTCCAACTTGAAGTTCGTTATGTTTGCTTTATAATACATCTGATTTCCATATTCGCTTAGTTAGTAGCTTAGTTTGCTTACCATTTACTTGTTTTTAGAGTAGCCTGTCAGTTTAGCTTAATGTTAGAGTTCTATTTTGGAAACACAGAACAAAAAACACAACAAAAATAAAGGATAAATAACGCACATACATACATATACACACAGACATGCCCATATACAAATACAAATGTACATAATATTAGTTTATAGGTAGCGGCATATGTTTATAAAAATATAACAAGTTCTTCTTTGGAGATTGGGTTGCATCTTCTCTGTTTCCCGGTCGTTTTATTTCATCTTTTTAAGGAAAGTCATGTAATAAATACTTACTATTTAGATAACATTTATTTAAACATCTATTTATACACCTTTTATATATCGTACATAATGAGCTTTGGCTCCTCTAAACTGTGTCGCAATAGTTTTTTATATACTTTTTTTTCAGACTAGCTTGAAAGTTTCTTGTTGGTATTTTTTTATAAATTTATTTTGCCCTTCATTCGGCTTGACTTGACAAATGTTCTTGAGTTTCTATGCTTGGCTTGCGGATTAAGAGAGAAAATCATAAATTGGTAAGTTTTGCGAGCTGCGGCTACAAGTCCTTGGGAGTCGTTAGTTATTTTATTCACAAAATACACAAAATGCTTTTGTCTGCTTATTGGCCTTATTTGCATTACCATAGTTTTTCTTTCGTAGTCGAAATTCAGCAGAGTTCCGGGCTTTCTCTGCCTTTGTTGCGGATTGTTGCGGCCGCAATTGCTGGAATCAAGTTGCTGACTTCGGAAGCAGTACTCAAGCCTTGCCCTCACAGGCTACACAGTCAACTTAATTCCAGGAACTGCAACGCAATTGCCTCTATATTTCATTCGTCACGCACTCGAACTGGAACTCAAACCAACACCCGCGCTGGAATTCGGCACTAAACACTTTCGAAACGGCAAACGTCAAACGTGAAACGGAAACGGAAACGCACTACACATACACGTAATTCGGTTAGTCTGATATCGATGCACTTGAACTATATGCTGGTTAATTTAACTTGGGCTCACTAGACCTTACTTTTGATTTCGACTGCCACTTGCTATATATTGATTTAACTATATAATTTTCGCTATGTTTATTCGTACGTTTTTGGGGTTTTTGAGCATTTTTCAATTCATGCGATTGTCCTTAACAAATGGTTTAAGCTTAGCTTTAGCTTCCTTGACTTTGGTTATGAGTTTCTCCGAATTTGTTCTAAATTTCTCTCTGAATTTAATTGCAATGTTTTTTGGGTTTTCTTTGGGTATGATTTCTCTGTATTTTATTTGCGGGAATTCTCATTTAGTTTTCTATAATTTGCGGTCTCTTAATTGGCACAGTTTTAGCGTTTTAGCTCTTTTCTCTATTTAACTATCGGTTTAGCTCTGTGAGTTGCAGTGATTGCCTTTGTAATTAATTAATTTTGTTTTGGTTTTTGTTTTTTTTTTTTGTTTTTTCTTTCTTTTTTTTAGTTTCTCTCTTTTTAGTTGGTAGTTTTATGTGAGCGAAATGCTTTACAGTTTTTCTGATTGGCGTACATAAATGAGTTTACAACCTGCGCTTAATTAAGTCGTCGTACAAAAATACTCAGTATTTACAACAAGATTTAAACGACACAAAATCATAAATAAATAAGTTATCCTATGGGGGCAGGGTAGACCCGGCAGCGGAAATTGAAAATAAAATAAGCGAAAAGGAAAAGAAAATAAATGAGGGGGTGCACAGTGGCGGCCAAATGAATTGGCACGCTTCAACGCTTGATTGATTAATGTCAACATTACGAGTAAATCAGCCGACGCATGAGCCGGCATATTAATTTTACAAATTAATGGAACATTTTAATTGCATTAAATTGATTCCCCCGGCTGCAATCGATTGATTCCACCCCCATCATTCCGTCCAAGGACTCTTTACACATGGCTCGAGGCCGTCGTGGCGGCAGCATTGTTGTTCTTATTCCATTTGTTGATGTACTCCATGGGTATTTCGATCTGAATCTCCTGCACATCATCGCCTGCCAAGGATTTGGCCCGCTCCTTGTCCTGTTGTCCCGGTGCTGCCAGAGGTCCACCCAGGCGAGAACCGCCCGCCGCCAGCCGCTGCTGCTGCTGGGCAATGGGTGTCAGCAGCGCCTCGTCCCTGTATTATAAGTTGTCCACCATCTGCGACTGGCGGCGGTGCGAGGGGGTCGTCGAGTTGAGGTAGCTCTCCGAGTAGACGCTCTTCGCCCGCTGGTCATAGCGCAGGCTGGAGCGCCGGATGTCAATGTCCAGCGGCAGGTGGCGATCCTTCCACCAGTTGCAGAACAGGCAGAGCAGCGTGTTGCGGAAAGCCTCCCGGAAGTCGCGGTTGAAGTAGGCATAAATGAGCGGATTCAGGGTGGAGTTGAAGTAGCCGATCCAGAACAAGATCGAGACGACAATATCCGGCACCTGGCAGGGCCCGCAGGTCATGGAGAGCGTGTACCTGCAAGGGGGAATATTAAATTAATTTTAAATATATAAAAACAAAGATATATATAATCTCGTCGTGCATAAAGACAAAGGCGATATATATACACATAAATTCCCGATGCATGACTGAGCGCGGGGGCTTTGCATAAATGAGATTATGCTTTTCGGTGGTGTTAAAACAATGGCCCACGGGCCGTATGAGTAATATTTAATTATGCATGCGTGACATTAGATAAATTATGCCACAAATCCCATGTCAGCAGAGGGCGATGCTACTCACCACAGGAAGAATGGCAGCCAGCAGAGAATGAAGGTGCCCATGATGATGCCCAGCGTGCGTGCGGCCTTGTGCTCCCGCTTCATTTTGATTAAGTGCTTGTCCTTGGTGGGAGTGTGCTCCTGCTCGACCTCGTGCATCGTCAACGTCTTCGACGACCCAGAGCCACTCAGCGCCTCGCCTGGCGAGCAGTAAATGAAAAGAGAAGAGGACGAATTTAGCTTTTGATAAATGTTTACGTTGCAAGGCCCCTAACTAAACGAAATGAGTTAAGAAGAGGTGTAAGAAAAATAACTCAATTTCATAGCCTACTTAAGGGGAGTTTTCTGAGATTTTATCACAAATATTTGGACAACTTATTAAAGGTTTTTTTCCATAAAAAACTCACCCGATGGCTGCATGGAGGGTCGATGCATTAGCATTGCATTGCCATGACGCATCATCAGCTGCTTCTCCTGGCGATTGGCCTCCCGGAAAATGGCAAAGTACGTGAATATCATGATGGTGCACGGAATCCAGAAAGATATAGAGCTCGAGATGATGGCATAATATTTGTTCACCACAAAGGAACACTGTGTGGGGTTCTCCAGGACATAGATCCTGTGCTCCTCGGTGGTATACCAACCAATGAAAATGGGCAGGAACGAGAGCAGAGCCGGCGAAATCCAGGTGTTCAGCAACATGATGCCAACCACGCGTTTCGTCATGCTAATCGGATACTTGAGCGGCTTAACAATCGCATAGTATCTGCAAAATCGGAAAATGTGCGGGGAAATGGCGAAAAATCGTCACGTTATTGGTGCTCCATATGGCGGCTTAGGGTTGAGGCTTACCTATCCACAGATATGCAGCATAAATGCAAAATACTCGCTGTTGAGAAGTAGACATCGAGGCTGTTCCACAAATCGCACAGAAAGGGGCTGAAGTTCCAGCTGAAAGAGTTTGGAGAATAAGGGAAGGCATCAATATCGCCATGATTATCCAATAAAGTTTAACGTTTAACTTTGGAAGTCATTGTGTATCTGATTATCGAAGGTATGAATTTGCAGTTTCTATATTTTGATGATTCATTTCTGGTTATTCCCATTTTTACTTTTTTATATTTAAAGTCAAGGCCATAAAAAAGATTTCCGTTTTTGCTGGAAAACCTAATTATTTTTACCTCAAAGCGTATTTTTAAGTACCTATGTATATAAAAAATTATATACAAATAATAAAAAGTATTGTCAATAAAGAGCATATTCAATGAGAGTTTTTTGTTTGTTTTAATATTGATTTAAAAAAATAAATAAACAATGATTGATGATTGATTACTGGCAAATAAATCGTTTTTTTCACTTTATACTATTTGCTGTTTATTTTATATTTTTTAGTATGTTTTTATTAACTTCAGCCATTATCAAAAAATATTTATTTTATTTAAAGAGTTTTTCAATGTGAACAGTGAATTACATTTTATCTTTACAAATGTGTTGCAGTTAAATAAATATTTATCTAATTAAATTTTTTTTACTTTATTCATAAAAAGTAAAATACTTTTTTTAATGTTTAGGGAACTCAAAGGTTCAGGTACTCTTTTATTTTAAATATTCTCTCATTTAAATGAAATTTTTCAACCATTTATTGTCTGTTGTCCTTGCAAATTCTGGAATCTGGACCACAGGCTAACCCTACACCCTCCTCTTGCCCATCACTTTGCCTGATTTATGTGTTTATCGATTTCATCTTAGTTTCGGTTGCCAGGTGACATTGCCCCTGAACTGAGCAGTGCGGAGGACCCCGACCAACCCAAATTAAAAGCTTAAATGCACTGCGAGACCAGAAAATAGGCCATAGGGCTGGGGCGGTAACAAGGACGAAAGATACAAAGAGGGCGAAGGGGGGGCTGCATGAAAAACTCATTAAAACTTGCGTCGCTGTTGCTGTCGCCGTCGCCCTTGGTTGCCACTCCGTTTTGGCGGCTTGGCGGCTCGGCTGCTTGGTGTATCGGTGGATGGTGGCTCCGTCTCCGTCTGGGTATCCGGCTCCCCAAAAGCCTGGGAGGCGGCTGAATTTATTATCGGGCGCCCCGTTTGGCATCAGTTTCAAAAACTTTTCGACTATCCAACGAGCTGGTCGTTGGTGTTTTTCGGGTTCCATTTTATTCTTAATTGAGCTCAAGGGGTTATGACACTGGGATTTCAATATGAAGTCGGGTTTTGTGTAACAAAATTATTAAGAATTTGGAATTTCTTACTAAAAACAAATTAAAAAAGTAAGTTAAAGATATGTTAGGTTATTGTTAGAATATAAATTAAGTTGAAAATATACGAGAGACAGTGTCATAACCCCTTAAACTTATGCAACTAGCAACTGTGAAGGTAAAATCACTAATGGATGCCAAGTGGGTTTGAAATAGCAGCTCAACTGCAGGCCATTGCCAATTTATATGTAAGTCCCACCACCCATTGACTGAAGTTTTTTGGCCTGGCAGCAAGTGCACATAATATGACTTGAATGGCTGTGGCCCCATCTCGATGTTCATCATCACCGCCATCATCATTGTCACCGCTATCTTCATCATCTGCATTGTCAGCTTCAGTGACATTGCCAACATTTACATTGCTCCCTCAGCGAAAAAACAGTCGGGCTTTAAGCGCGGCCTTTAAAATCAGCCTCCTCCATGCATAATTAACCGAGCTCAGCCGCCTGCACTTGGCATCGCATCCACATGGCATACTATACCGTACTATATATGGCATACTATATATCGCATTACCCACATAGACAGACGGAGTGGGACTGTCGGACGTTCGGCGTGAAGGATGTGACCATGTCACACTCTGACGGTTTTTGTCCTTTAGAATAGCATTTCAAAGTTGTCGTTTCGCTCTCAGTAAGTGCTCATTAAATGTATGTGTGAAATGGGGTATATAAGGATTAAGATAAAGCTTGAAAAGGTTTTTTTAAAATGGTTTAATGATTTATTTCATAATTTAAAATGATTTGAATATGAATTATAAAGCTTTAAAGAGTTAACAATTGAATATTTGCAAAATGTATTATTTTTATACCCTTAATGGTCTTTTTAACACACATTCTATTATTTTAAAGTTGTTTAGAAATCACTTTCTTTAGATTAACTTTAAAAAGGATCAAAAATCCAATAGTAAAGGACATTTTAAAGTCTATATCCTTAGTCGATTCCATTTTTGTTTGTTCTATTTTTCACATTTTAATTCTTGAACACAAATGCACGCACATGAGCACTGTGTGGGTGGCAAGGATGAGGGTTACAGGGAGGATATGAGATGACTTTCTGCATTTGCATTTCGCTCACACAAATACATGTGAAACTATGCACACATACACTCACAGACAGAGGGACATGCACGGGAGCATAAATAAACGTTGCTTTCATTTTTCAGGGATTTTTGTTTTTGGCTGTTTGTTCTGCTTCTGCCACGCCCACCAACCAGCAAAGGCAAGCCCCCCACGTCCTCACGACCTCCTCCCCACCCTGGATGGCTAAAACTGGCATTTTGTTTGGTCCTGCCTTTGGTTTTCCAACTGTAATTCTTGCAACATTCTACAGTTTCGCTTGCTTTTGTTGTCCTGCTTAGGCTGTGCGAGTGTGTGTGTGTGTGTGTTCTTTGTTGTTTGTTGTTGTACTTACCGCCCAGTTACTTGCACACTAAAGTTAAATGTCATGGCCATAATAGCGACCATTATATCAGCCATGGCTAAGGAAACTACAAAGTAATTCGTTATAACTCTGCAAAGAGAACGAGAAAACGAGAGATGTTAGCAATCAGAGAACAATATCAGGGGGGGAATACGTATGTATATATGTATATAGTAGAGTGGACAACGGCGGGGAGGCGCTTTGCACCCCCCGGGTGGGCTAATCAGGATATATGGTATGGGTGAATGCGTGAAGAGCCTGCGAATGCAAGGATATGCACTGGGGGGAAATTTGGGTGTTAATTCCAAATTTAAATAGATTTTTTTAGGTGAATTCGATTTAAAATAAAATATTTATAAGTAAAAATAAAAATAACAACTAAAACAATAAATAAAAATTCTACAAAATGAATAATACTTTTTATAAATAATTTTTAATTCATAAATAACTTTATTTTCAAATTTCTAGTCTCAAACTTTGATTTTTCGTTATGCTTCCTTTTTCAACAATTTTTTTTTCAATTTTTTAAACAAATCTCTGACTTTTAAAACGAATTTTTCTCTCTGCTGTCATATCCTCGCATGTGGCGACTCTTTTGTGCGAGTTGACAGTTGAGTTTGGACCCCTCGAGTGGGTAACGTGAGCTTTGTGATGCATTCTGCTGCCCAGCGGGGGTTTAATTGAAAAGCCAGTCAAGAATCGACAACGATTTTCTCCATGGGAAAGCCTATAACCACGGTCATATATGCGAAAGAGAGAGAAGAAAGCCAAGATTAACCGCAATCCTCTAGGTAAGTCCTTGCCAGTTTATCCCTATTTTGTTATTTAAATTGAATTTCAAGCCGAGTGCTGGCAAACGATTTTGCCAATTACAGTTTGCAGCTAGTTGCCGGCAAAGGACTCTCTAATCGGATGTTTGCAGCTACCTCATTGAGCTCCAAGGGCCTGTTTTCATATTCTATTTCGCACTAAACTAAATGGGAAAAGTTGAAAAGAAAATTGAGCTACAAAAAGGGAAAGTTTTGGAAAATTAAACTCAATTTTTAAGCCATTTTTGGGTAAATAAAGCTGTTATCTCTATCACAGTTTTATTTAAATAAAATAGTTGACAAAACTGTCTGTTTTTGCATTTTTAAAACATGTTCTTTTCTATTACTCTTAAGTCTTACTTTAATTCCAACTTCCCAGGCTATTGTTCTTAGTTTAAAAAGCTCTCAAGTCTGCCCAAAAGTAATCTGTTTTGCCTTAGGCCACTGCTTAAACAACTTTCAACATCTAAGACGTTAATTGCAACAAATCGACGCCATTACTCAGGCTGCTCCTTTGCCAGCTTTTTCCCACCAACTTGAACTGCAAATAATTTGCCTGCCATTTAAATTTAAGAAAAATAGCAAAAAGGAGGCGTCTTTAGTGCAGAGTAACGGCGGAAACAGTTTCCGAGCATCCTTCAAATGAAAGCGCTGCGTTAATGAGCCTCCGCCTCCGTCTCAGCCAGTGCCCCCTCTTGAAGCCCACTCGATGTAATGGCACATATATAAACATATATATAAATCTACAGAGAAAACTGAATTAATTAAAAAATAATATATAATATAAAAAGATATCTTAATGAATTAAAGTTTCAATTGAGGAATCAATTATCCAATTAGGAAAGTATAGCTTTTAATGTTGTAAATATATTATATTGCTTATTTTTGAGGGGAATTCACTTTAAATATTGCCTAAATATTTAATCTTCGTTTGTTTTAATGTTAAAATATATATTATTTAAATTTGTATTTATTTATTCTTCTTGAGAATGATTAACCTTGAGTTTATATTGCTTAACATAAAGCAAACAAAGTATAATTCATGGGATATTATTTTCTTTATAAGCCCGCATGTTTAATATACTTAAAACAAATAAATGCCAAATGAAAACGCCTTAAATCAAGATAACTCAATGGGTTTTCTTCTAGTGTAGATATATGCCGCCTTGTACACTTTATCTAGCGCACTCCTCGCAGCGGCTCATCTCTGCCAAATAATTTGGGCGGCGGGGGAAAAAAAGCGGAATTTTATTGTTTGGCATAGAACATTTTAAATTTATGCTGTCATAAAAACCATAAGCTGCCTTAATTGCCAAAGTTGTTGCTGTGTGTGTGTGTATGTTGTTCTTGTACTTGTTTCCCTTCGCATTCCCTCCCCCGCATCTGCGGCTGCTTAGATACTTTCGCTTGTTACCGCCACTCCTGCCCCCATTCCCCATTCGTGTTGAGCATGCATTTTGTTTTTGTTCCATTTCTCTTTGAGCAACACGCTCGCAGTGTTTAATTGTCATTTTTTTTCTTTTGTCTTTTTTGTGTTTGTAAACTTTTTTGCACATTTTTATTTCCATTGCTATGTACCACGCTACGTATGCGTAATATTCGCCATTCAGAACAATGGAATTTTGTGCAACTCGAGCGAGAATGGCTGCTGCCTCTGACCGTTTATAGAGTAAGTTTCAACTGTGGATGTGCTTTTCCGAAATTAATTATTTCCCTGCCTTCGAGGGCTAAATCGTTACTTTTTTCCCGGGTTTATTATCAGTGCAGCAGCATTACCTTGATGATGATCATGGGCACCTGAATCCACCAACACGCAAGTCACTTAAAAAATAAAGCGCTTCTCATTAGCAGAGCCAGGCCAGGCCGGGCCAAAGGAGAAATTAAGCGAAGTTCAACCTTAATTATGCCCTGCCGCCCCCTTCTCCTTTTTTCATTATAATTTTTTCTGTTGCCTTTCGTGTGCTGTGCCATCTAGCAAAGTTTGTTTGTTTCGCCTTTTGGCTTCATTGCCCTTCACAAACTTTGGCTAAGAGCATTTAAAGTTTTTCCTCTCCTCTACTGTGTAAAAATTCTGGGTAGAAAGCTTAGCAGCGAAAGAAAAAAATAATTCAAGGGGAGCACAAAATAACTGAGCGTTTGTCAGCCCGGAAAAAGGGAACTTTTGATTGCCGTCGTGAGGGAGTGGCAGAGCGGCTTTATGAAGCGCTAAATTGATTTGGTTGCCTGTCGGTTATTAAGGCATAACTAAAAATATTAACGAACCGGGAGACCCAGCTGACGTCTCATCATTTATCACTAGAAAAGTTTTCTTCTCCCATTTTTTTATGATAATGTGTTTTCCGGCGAAGGACACCGCCCCCAAAAAGTCCACCCGCACATCATTAACGAGGTCGCCCGAGTTGTGCGTGTCCTCGTGTGTATTTTATATGGAAATGGCTAAGCAATTTTCAAATGCCAAGGTTTATTTGCTTATTATCGTTATCATTATTATTATTATTGCGGAAGCGTCATCAAATTTGAAAATTGCTCCAATAAATTCCGGAACTAGCAAACATTTTGATTAGCTAAACAAATATTTGTGCTTAACAAAAGGCTTCCATTTAAATTTTGCAGCAAATTTAAGACAAATGAAATCGTTAACTGAGCCAGCAATTAAGAATCTCTTTGTATGCAAATTGGTTTCGTGCATAAAGTCATGAACGTTAATTTGTCATTAAAATAATGCATTTCGGGTCTTTTGTTGAGAAATACTGCATACTCACAGGACGTGGACGATGCGAAGGGATGATGCTCAATTATGAGCTGAGTAAATAAGGGACAAGGACAAGTCCACATAAAATACTCGGGACGCAATGGCACAGCAAAGCGAGCATAAAACAGTGGAGGGTCCTGGCTGCACGGTTTCAGGAAAGTTCCCGCGTGCGGACGTGCATGAATTTTATGCAAAGTTGACGAAAATCGCGCTCGCATAGAAAGCGAAGCGGTCTGTAATTTTTTTTCTGCTCCTTCTCCCTAAGCATTGCCAGAGAAGAGGTAACTCTGCAAATTGGCAATCAAGACAGCCGGAGGAGACAATGCCGCTGGCGGCAAACAGTTTTATGCAAATTACGAAAAAATTACACGGAGCGCGAACAGCTCTAATTGCTTTTTCACAGATAATTAGGACCAGCGAGAGGGCCAGCACGATGTGCTGAGAAGGCAAAATAAATGGCAGGGTTGTTGAAACATGAGAAAATATATAACTAATTTCATTTAAAATGCAACACGTAGTATTTATTTCGACTAATTGTTGGGGCACAGAATCAGAACTTTGTGCTTCATCAAAGGATTTTTTTGTGCAGTTGCCACTCTTTTATATTACGTATACGCAACAAAATTTTCTAAAATCCATTACAGAATATAAAATTAGTTATAAAAGTTAAATAATAATTTTAAATTAAAGATTTCAATTCCCTTTAATTCCTAATATTCTGATAATCCTCATATCCCACTCATAAATATTAAGTATACGCCCCATATTTCTAAGTGATATTTTATTCCTTAAATAAAACAATTAAAAAAAAAAAAGAAAATATTTGTAATTATCAAACAAAAATGCTCTATGAAACCTATGATTATAAATTGAATAAAATATTCTTCCTTCAAAGGCTTGCCTAACCCCCTTTGCCCATCTCTTAAATATTACGTATACGCACCTTAATTTTCTAACACGCATCACAGAAATAATAACAAGCAGATTGCCGCAAATGGCCGCAATGATGATGAACAGCATGACGAAGCCCTTGAAGAACAAGACGACCTGGTCGAACCAATCCTCCTCAGCCAGAGCGGGATCCAGGAAGCCACTGTCATTGGCCAGCAGACTGGCCACTGTGCTGCTCAGCAGCGTGGCGTTCAGCTCATAGTGCGAAGCAGGTGTGGCTGAGGGCGTGGCAGTGCCCTGTAGTGGCAGTGCAACGGGTAGGGAGGAAGAACCTTCTCCTCCTCTGCCAGAGGCGGAGGAGGTGGTGGCCAGTGCTTGGGTCGAGTGCAGCATGGCTGCCGTCGTAAGGGCAGCTGCCGTGATCCGCGCAAGGCTTAGACTTTGGCTTGGGCTTTGGCTATAACTATGGCTGTGTGTGGTTAAAGATGTCTGATTGGTAGGATCCTGCAGCTGCTGCTGCTGCTGCTCCAGGTGATCCTTGGCCTCTGCCTGATCGGGGAAGCTGCATTTCTGTCTTTTGCGTATCCTGGCGCGATATCTTTGCCTCGGCAGCTGGCTGCCTTGTTCTGGGCACAACAACATGAGTCCGGTTTTTTGGTTTATTTTTTTATTTATTATTAAATATAATTTATGATAATTAATATCTCTTTTGTTTTGGTAACTCGTTGACTTTTCTTTGACACTTTCTTTTTTTGGTTTTGCTCTCGCTCTCTCTTTCGATTTTCTTGGCGTTTTTCTTGGTAACGTTTTTTGCACTTCTAACCCACAGCGACCGCCATTTGAAATTCACGACACGCGTAGCGCCGGCGACGTTGAAACCAAAACTGAAACGGCCACCGCAACGGAAATTGATTCGCGAAAGTGGCCAGCACCCAGCACCGTGTGGCCACGACAACGTCGCCGCTGACGTCCGCGAGGCGGGAGGAGCAAGTGGCCTGCGAGGTAGTGGCGGCGGCGGCGGAGAGAGACGAAGGCAGCTGCTCCGGCGTCCAACGATCCACTGTCCTTGCCAGCAACGCCCACACACACACACACACTCTCTTTCTTGATGATGGCCTCGCTGTCGCTTTTCCGCTGCTGCTGTCGCTGCTTTTCCGCTGCTGCTGCTGCTGCTGGTGATTTTTCCTATGCCGCCTGGCTGGACGACAATTTCTGGCTATTTACTGTGCGGCTTCTGTTATTTTTCCCTATTTTTTCCCTCGCTGATTGAGTTTTTTTTCTTGTGCTTCGCTTCTATGTAGCTCTCTAGCGCCCACAAAGCGGCTGCTTTTTAATTTTGTTCATATTTTCCCTGCGATGGCCGCCTTGTGTAGCCACCGAAAATTCGTTGATTTCTTTTGGTTTTATTTTTAACATTTCTTTGGCTTCAAAAATATATTTTTAGTTTCCCTCTTGGCCAAGTGGTCGGTTTTTTACGCTCTGCCTCCACTAATTCAAATATTGTTATTCGATGTTATGCCTTCTGGAGCTGTGCCATAAAATAAAAAATAAAGAAAAAAAAATGAAAGAATATATTAATCAGAAGAATGGAAAAACATGAGTTCGATTTGCTTATTGTTGCCCCGATTATAATCACTTTTGTATATTATCTAGTTGCCGCCGCTGGCATTTCGTATTGATTTTAGTCAATATTTGTTTATTTACTGACGCAGAAGTTGAGTTGTTGATGTTGTGCGTGTTTTGCGGACTTTTATGCGAATTGAACAGGGTGTTATTCGGGTTTTTGTTTGATTAAATCTCTGTTTATGCTTTTACAGGGTATCGAGAAAGGGGGTTGTATGAAAGAGCCTTTAACTAAAATATATACTATTTATAGGGTTCTAAAAGCGGTTGTATATTATGTGCTTTATATTATAATAGTTTTTTAGTTATGAAAAATATTTGTAGAATAAAATAAATTAAGCAAATTCAAGACTTTTATTTGAAGAATTTTACATGCAAAAAGTTACAAAATTCACTCATAAATCTCTTCTTTTTTTTATTATTTTATTATTACATTTTTTTTTTATTTCATTTTTAATATTTTTAAGACGTTGTCAATACCCAATCCAACACCCTGTATAAAAGCCATGATTTATATGACAACAGCTGGGCGAAAGAATGTCACTCGCTTCGAATGCCTTTTAGCGTACAGCCGCCGCCATATCTATATATCTAAATCTTTGTGTGTATATTTTTCTATGGCTCTCTGGTCAGTCGGTGTCTTGGACCACACCCCGTGCGGCTGCTAAGTGGGGTGGGAAAATGTCCTAGCCATTTTTTGTGCGCCTCCCGATGGGGAGGTGGCGGGGATATAGCCACATTTATTTAAAATACAGAAAGTGGCTTTGGCTGTATTCCACAATATATTTATTCATTTCGATGTATATTTATATATTTATATTTTTTCCCGAATTTATTTCCTGATGATGATGTTTTATTTAGATGTTCGCACACGCTTTCAACGCTCGTTCATTTTGGCCAGGCCGAATGTGTTTGATGTTGTTGCTTCTTGGCCACTCGAATTTTGGTGGCCACAAGCTCGAAATTAGACGTTGGTCACTCACGAAAAGGGGTTGATTTTATTTCGAATTTTATATTTTTCACATTTATCGACAATTTTCCGAGAACTTTCTCGGATTGCAGAACGGAGGATACACTGTTAATTAAATAAATATAAGTGTCAGCATGCCGAAGTTCCCTCAAATATGAGCCAAGCCATATGGCCAAAGGGTTGACGATTTCTTGCATATGTTTTATTTTATTATTTGATTTTTTTTATGGCTGCCGCTGCCACGCCCTGGCGCTCTTCCAAGTTGAGCAACTGCAAAGATAAGAGGGTGAGAGAGGGGGAAAAGTGAATATACATTATACTACGTAAAATATTATTTAAGCAGGCATAAATATTGGTTGAGGGACAACAACAAAAGCAAACATTTGAAAACATTTTGCCCGCCATATTTATTTTATAAATAAAAAATACAACAATCTCGTTTTTTTATGAATGCTCAGCTCATCAAAGTGCTGCCGCAGAGGCGTTTCCATCCATGCCGCTATATTATTGGTATCTTGTTTTTATAATTTTTAAATTTATAATTTCGCCCGGGGCGGAGGCAGCACTCGGTTTTGAAGGCGTGTGGGCGTATAATTAATTTTGTGGCAAAACGAATTTCCTTCAGTTTAATGTATAAATAGATTAAAAGTTGATTTAATTAATGAGAGTTCCCAAAGCAGCACGAGTTGAGGGTGTGGAAGGGTTTTTTGATAGGAAATTGCTGTCTTACATATTTCATATATGATTTTTCCTTTAATTTTAATTGGTTTATAAATATTGGATGTTTTCTAGCTAAAGTCTGAATCGAAAGAAATTAGTTTTGGAGTGCAGAAAATAAATTAGTAAAAGAAACCCCGAAGAACTAATTATCTTAGTAAAACATTATCAACTATTGATCGACCTTTTATTAATTTCCCTTTGAAAATACTTTAAAATACCTCTAAAAATCTGAAATAAATCCCCACATTTTCTCTTAGTGCCTAAACATACATACACATCTTCCATCGAATTTGTCAGCCAAAACACGGAATTTCGTTGGCCAAAGCAGAAGGTTAACGGATGAGTGACAAGCGATGACAGTGTCCCGGCAACGGAAGCCCGAGCTATGGAACGATGGAACCCCTCAGATGCGCCGGACGCAGCTGTCTTGTGTATCTGTATCTGCGTATCTGTATCCGTATCTCCCTCTGCACTCATATCTACAGCTACATCTGCAGTAAACGAGCAGCAACATTAGCGACAGCCAAATGCCAATGTTAATGTCATGAAAATCATTTTTTAAATTTAATTTCACTCTGCGTACACATCGTACATACATAGTCTCAGCTATATGTTCATGTTCTTGGCATTGGACGGCCTCGACTAGTTTAGTTTCTGGGTTGTGTGTTGCCAAATTACGAGGCCCCTCGAGTGAAAAACATAAACGTGGTCGGGGGAATATATCAATGGACTCGTGAGAGTCTGCTCCAGATCTGTGCTAATTAAGCTCAACATGAGTACTTTGCTGAGCTTGGAGCCTGCCCTATCTTGCTTAAACTTTTAATTAATTAACTTGCATTTATTTTTATTTAGTAAACAAAACTTTTTCACACAAGCCAAGCGCTCTGCACCGTTTTCATTTTTCTGCTGTGGGTGGAGTGGAGTGTGTCGCCTTTTATTTGCTCTTGGCAATTTGACAAGCCCCCACACTGGCACACCTGTTCCACCTGTTCCACCTGCCGCATCAGCAACTCACACACGCCCTCATACCTCAGCTGCAATGAATGGTTTTCTTTTCTGTTTTCAAGTCCCCTTCCTTGAAAGGAGCCCTTGTTTAATTTGCCTTTCTTCTTTAAAGAGTTTAATTTGAAATTCCAAGAATTTCTGTCTGCAAATTATGAAAATATTTTCATTAAAAATATAAAGTGAATTGCAAAATATTTTTCATAAGTTTAATTGATGCCAAATTGAAGGAATTTTAATTATTATTGTACATAAAAATATTGCCAAGTAATTTAAACGAACAAAGTCAGAGTTTAAAAGCTCTCAATGAACTTCAAACTAAATAAAAAGTTTATAAATTTAAAACTAACATACCATGAAGCTGTTTCAATTAATTCCAAAAAAACTTTCATTTATTGAGAGACCAAAAGCTGAATTGATATTCTCAAATAAAAACCATTTAATTTAATTGTCTGCGTCACTTTGCTGGACATCCATAGAAATATATACGTTTTGCTGCTATTTTTCATTGGCTCAACGCAAACAATTTTAATTTCATTAACATTTTCATTTTCGCCTTGATGATTTTCTTATATTTTTCATTCGATTTTATTTGTGTTGACAAGGTGCTTGACTGCCATCATCAAATCCCAGCAATCCCATAGAAAAAACAACAGAACGCTGGGGAAATCAACATTGAAGTGCCACTGAGGACTGGCCACAGCCACAGACATTTTTTAATGCATATAAATTGAGGACCGATTAAAGGCGATTTATTCTGATGGATAGATACAACACCATTATGAATATTATAATCAGCATCCGTACACTCGCTCACATCAATGCAGTTGTACTCGTACTGTTAATGGAATCCCAGTCCAATTTAGACACGCAGCCTGCAAATAAATCACAGGAATAAAGTCCCTGTAGTCCCCAGTTCCATGCCCCATTTCTTGTTGTATGCATTGACTATACTTTTTACATATTTAATTTTCGCTTTCTACACTGCAAAACTGACTCAACCGAAGCACACAGAAAGAAATGGGATGACAAGTGTTAAGTTTGAATCATCTTTGTTTTGTATATACTATAATATATATATTTTTAATAATAAAATGAGGCATCAGGGGTGAATGTTCCAATGAATTGTGGATACTTAAGACCACTAGCACGTCCACAAATTTATTTATTGCATTTCTCATTGTTTTGTTTTCAATTTATTTAAGGGAATGACATTCGTAAACTTTATGAAATTAAGCGGACATTCACACTCTACAATTTTTGCATTTGATATTACCTTAAATTTTATTTTCTGTGTACACACACAGGCTGGAGGGGTAAGCTCTTTTCAATTTCGAGTTCCATAGATAAATATGCCAGGCTGCCTGCCAACTGTAAGCGATTTAGAGAGGTGGCTTCCCTCCCCTCACACACACACAACAAGCTCTGAAGCTGGAGCGACGCCCAAGGCGTTGCGATTTTATTGGCCGTAAAGTAGGCAGCCATGAAATAGGAGTAGTAGGGATCTGTGTAAAGGGAGGATGGTGAGGACCTTGGTCTGAGCGAAACACGAGCGGCCATTTAAAAGCCATTGTAGCTACATCCACAAAGTCCACACAATGAAAAACGAAACTTGGCTAAATAGACGGCAAAAAATACGCGCCGATTGATGCCCCATTGTGGCTTAAAGGAGGAGGGTGTGCGAATCTGAAGGATAAGCCACACAAAACAAATGTCAAAGTCAACACCCAAACCAAGGCAAACACAAATAGAATCCTGTCCTTCCCCTCCCCCCTAATCCTTCCCTTTTTCCCCTATTTTTCTCCCCCTTCGCACACACTTAAGCTCGTGCTGGTGCTGCTGCTGCAGCAGCTTCGATACAATGAGCATAAAGCCAGCAAAAGCAGCACAAAAGGGAAGGGGTTGTATCGGGGTTTATATAGATCGATTGCCTTGATATTTCACGACCAGGCCACTTCAACTCTAACGTGCTCTATTCTATTCTCCATTATGCTGGAAATTCGGTAGGATTCTGCACTTTGCGAAAAGTTGTGGAATCTTGAAGCTTAAAAGGATACTCAGAGTAAAGAAAAACTTACTTGAGAGCATAATAGGAAATCTTTCTCTTAAAATTTATAGAAATTACATGAAATCTAAACTTAAATACATTTTAGAAATTACTTCTATAGTTTTAATCCATTAATAAATATATTTATTTTACAAAATCCATCTTCAGCTATTTTTAAATATTAATTTTCCAGTGTTTAGCATTAGGGCTTTCCTATTCCCTTGCCCCTCCATTGGAATTTATTGTCTTCAGCGCCAGCATAGCGACCCTCTTGAGATTGCGGCGTCGAACGTCGAGTGGCGCGGCGATTAATGAAAATTGCTTAATAAGCATTATTGTCTTACTGGCATTAAATTGTTTAGAGCAACATTCAAGGGGGAACAATGTCGCATTGTTCTCGAAAGAGTTGCCTTCCCAGCGACTAATTGATTAGGACGGGAGGGAAGGAGACGCAGCTGTCCAAGAAGCGCCGCCGGTCCGACATCTTCAGGAATTCAGGACTCGCATCCTTGACAGCATCTTGACAGTGCGCCCGCTTTCTTTGGCTTTGCCTGTTCCAGGAAGAGCAGCTTCCGTTTGTCATTTCCAGCTTGTGCCTGTGTGCTGGCCGTGACAGCAAACTGTCAGAAGTTCGGCGAGCGTTGCGCTGATTGACGAACGCACGCGGATGTACCTCTTTTGCCAATGAAGTCCTTCAGAGACTTCCTATCCCCTGGCTCTTCTGCAATGACGACTCAATGTGTCCGACTCCTTATCAGCTCAATGCCAGGGGTCAGGGCTTAATGAGCGCTTGTCTAGCATTGACAGTGCGCCTAAGTGGCTTTAAGTCTTATCCTTGGAATCCCGAAACTGATGCCTCACGCCTGTCAGCCAAGTACTACGAATGACTGCAGCCCCAGTTGGCCAAAATCTGTCCATTGTGCCAGTTCAGTTTGAGGCAGAAGGCAATCGGACATTATTTGTTCTACCCTGATTTATGTTGTATGCATTACAATTCTTTTAGCAAAGTCATCAGGTTGGTTTTACAAACGATGTAAACATTTAAAGACAACTTAATGGACCTTTATTTTTATGTTAGAATAAAATGCAGATTTAAATGATTTTTTTATGGTAAAGAATAAATAAATACATCAATTTGTGTAAAGCTGTACTATAAATTCATGTAGATAAAGACATACATGGATTTATGTGCATGAATTATTTCGTACAAATTATTTGACAGTTTAATTAAATTATTCAGCATTCAATTATGGCTTTGTGTGTGATTTTTAAACGAATTCCAACTTCAGCTTTTTAAATCCTTAAATATTTATGTAACAAAAAGCAAACAACAAAAATATATACACAACTTAAACTGAAATAAAATCCCATTTTCCTTGGCCAACCTTAAGTTCCTGTGGCTTTATAAGTGCTAATGAACCCAAGGCTTTCAAACTGGACACCATAAGCCTCCCCCGCCCCCCTCTGGCAGTGACCCATGAATCTGGCCATTAATCTGACCAGGCCAAGTTCGAGCGAAACCCATTTGTCAGTCCATCAGGTATAACAACCAGACTGGACGCCGCCCGTTTAGGTCCTCGAGAGAGTGTTTACTTGCAGATATCAGCAAATTGATGATGCTCGCTTCCGCTGCAACCTAAAAACCAGTTGTTGGGTACTGCAAATTAATAGACCCTTTTGGGGGAAAAAGGCCACAAGGAGCAGCAGCAGCAGCTTAAGCATGCTGTCGTGTTTTATTTGGCAAAGAAAAGCTCTCTCGTTTCCCCGGAAAAAGCTGAAGTAAAGCTGAAGCCTAATGGCACCTGCAGCTGCCTGGAGGAGACAGCCCTGGCATTTTACTCCCTAAAAACGAATCCCTGTTCTCCGACCACACGGCTCATGCATATTTATGCGGGCGAGACTTCCGTTTCCGTTACTACGACCACGCCCACAAGGAATCGTGCCTGGCAACTGGGTTTATAAATGACTCATGGACCGCTCTCGAGTTCAACGCCATTTTAGGAAAATTGAAACAATTTCAATTCGATTTTTCGAGGCTCACTCAAGGCTAGGCCCCGTCTCGAGCCTTGTCTTCTCCAATTTCGAACATTTTCCTTGGTCTCCTCGTGCGCTTCGCACATGCCAATTGCAAAGTTTTGCTAGTTGGGCCTAAATGCCAAGCAGTCGGAAAGTGAAAATGCATATGACAAGCGCCTGCAGTGGCAGTAACCCCAGGTGGCACACTCAAGAAAATTGGGTTTCGATTGGGGGAGTAAGATTTAAGATTAAGAACCCTATTCCTTGGAAAAACTAGGAAAAAGGAAAGCCAAAGGAACCCCTCACTAGGACAATGTTTATAGCATAAAAACAGATCTTAAAAATTATATTTTCTTGGCTATTATCCCTATTTAAGTTTAAGTAAAAAAAACATTAACTTGATCAGCAGATAATGCCCTATACTTTTTTTTATTGTGCACCCATTCTTTCTTTGCGAATTCAGAGTCAAACTGACGGAGGCCTTGGCTCGTCTTACATGGGAAATTAAACCCCAAATATGAAACATCCTCGAGCTGCCAGGCATTCTTAAGGCTCGACATGAACTGCTCGAACTGAAGCCATCAAATTATGGGCCAAGTCGACGCCGGCAAATAATTCAGCCGTCGCGAATGCGAGGAATGTGGAAGATGAAGTTGTCCTGAGAAAGGAAGCTCCCAGCTCTCCACTCTCCGATGTCATCGTACTTACAATTGGGGAATTGGGGTCGCTGGGAAGTATGCAAAGTATTTTCTTGGCGAAGCATAGTCATCCGACTTTATGACTGGGCCGAAAAAAAAAAAAACAAAAAATTGCGACTGCGGCCATTACCGAACGAATGAAAGAAGGAATTTCGGAGGGAAAACTAAACCAACTTTTGAGCCGCCCATATAATCCAGGCAATAAAAAACCAAGCAGGGAAATAAAACCAAAAATGCGTCGTGTGTGTGTGTGTCTTTGCATGAAATAATCAAAAGCAATGAATTTATATTCTTTATATTATAATTTATGGCGCGTATTTCGTTAAATCTACGAGACAGCCGGCGAAGGCCGCAGCACGGCCACAGCCACAGCCACACACGAATTTCCATGCTGGCTTTTCACATTTTCACATTCCACGCGTGGCCAGCGATTTTCATCGCTCTGCGTTTTGATTATTAAAAAATTTGTGTGCTCTGGCATTTTCATTTTCATTGCGTTCATTGGGTCGTGTTTTAGTCGTCGTCTCTCTCTCTTGGCTTTTCACTCGTTTTTCAGCTTTTCCGCCCTTCCGCTTCGAACACGAATAAAGTACTCGCTTGCACATCCCAGATAGCTAAGCACTGGACGGCCTTGTCCGCTCCCTTGCATCGTGTTGACAAATTCAAATTCAAATAAACTGGTTGCCAGGAAAAACCCCGTTACGGAAAAATCTTTTCATCCATGGCTTTGCCTTTTTATGGCTCCCAAAAAAAGGATAAGACTGCGAGAGCGCGATATTCGGAAAGGGTGAAAACTTGTTAGTTTAAGCGTTTAATGAGAGACTAAAGTGGAAACATTTTACATCTTCTAAATTTGTTACTAAATCTGTGTTTTTTTTTGCCAGTTTCAAGGCTCTCCACCAACTGGGCTCAGAGCCAAGAGCTGAGAGTAAAAATTCTATACCCGCAAAGGGCATAAAAATATTGGCACAATGGAAAGTTTACTCAACTCTTCGCCGACGAAGCGCGAACGAGTTTCGCAATTATGCATTGAAATGGGAATAAATATTTATGAAAGACTCGGGATTCGGAGCGCCCTTCGAGTGCATGGCAATTAGATGCAAATGCCAAGGGAAACCCAGGCCAATATATGAGACCAAAGTCCTTGAGAGGCTTTCGGGCCAAGTCCTTTCCAATCAAATCCTCTGCTAATGGCCTGTGCCTGTCCCCAGTCTGGTTGAGTGATCCAAATCATCGAGAACTTTGAATTTTAAGCAGCTTACTTAGAGTTCGGTCAGGGTGCGTATGTCTACAGCAGATGTAGTTAAATGAAAGCGGATTTATTGCAAACCACACACGCAGCACACACGCAGCACACACGCAGCACACACGCAGCACACTCGCACACATGCTGACCCAACAAAAGCGTACAAACAATTAGGAAAATCCGTTTTCTATGCTTGGCAAAATTTTAATTTTTGCGCATAAATACCATTATGGCTTTCGAGTTAGTTGAGCAAACCGCAAAAGCTGCTGCTCCATAAGAGCAAATAGCAAACGCCCGGCCACAGACCCCCCCGTGGAGCGATGAGCGATGGGTCAGATGTGAACTTTGATGGATATTAAATTAAGCACGCAAATGGCCTCAAAATTTAGCTTCATATGTGTCCGTCAGTGATGGCAGCTTGGTGCCTATAATAAGCTTTTAATATTTAAATAAATTACAAATTAACCACCTGAGATCAGGCTTTGTTGGCTAGAAAATAGTTCTTTAAAGAATTTAAATTTATTTTATACTTTTTCTAATTGATTTGTTTTGTTTTGTGGTCACCATTGTTGTCCTTTTTAGTGCCCAGCCTTGTAAGGTGCGGGGCGAGCGGTTGTTTGGCGGTCAGTGAATTAAAAGCTTAAACAATTACTTAAACAGACATGCCACAAAATTAGTTTGGGTCCTTTTTCGAAGACTCGAAACACAATAGCCCTGCAGGATGTCCGCCCGGCTGACACAAAAAGGCAATGCAATTACAGCAAAACACACTCTACACACACGACACACTATACACACAACATTGGCAGGCAAATAATTTTAAAAGCATTTCAACAAAATGCAATGGAATGTGAAGGAGAGGGTGTTGTAGCCAGGACCTGCTCATGGCTGGCAGCGTTTTCGAGATGAAACTTTCGTTTTGTTTTCTGTTTCCATCGACTCGAAATCTAACCAGGCAGCTTGTTGCTCCGCTCGTTGTTGAAGATTGAATTGGAACCAGAGCACCGAGGGCTCAAATTTATTAACAGCACAGTTTTCCCCCCAAAAACAATAACAGGCTCCAGTTTCGAGTGTTCTACTTCATAGTTACCCAACTTTTCCTGGGTGCCCTGTTTTGTGTTTGCTATAATGTGTCCCAGAAGCTTGCTACGAAATAACAAACATGGTTGGCAAAGTGAATTTGTGTATGCAGGACTCCATCCGCAGCTGGTCCTCCTCCTGCTCCCCCCCTTCGGGACACAGAATCCCTGCTCATTCGCCAGCTCGTGGCGGTGATTTTGTTTTTCTATATACCTTGGGATGGGAGGATATTGGGGGTATACTGGACTTGTTGATTATATCGATTACAACATTTATTTAATTTATTTAAATATTAATTTAATTTTCAATGTTTTACATTTTTAATTCCGCTTAATGGGAAAACGTGTTTTACACGTTCTAAAAGTTATTCATAAAATCAATCATTCATCCTTCAATGTAATATTTAATTTATAAAGAATTGATTTATAATTTTCCAGCTCCTTTAAACAAAGTATTTCTGCAGCAACTCAATTTCTTTCTTTGTACAAATAAACTTGCATAAACATTTCCAATTAAGGATTCAGCAATTTAAACTCATAAATTATGTACCAGATATCCCTTAGTTGTATAATTAAACTACAAAGTTTTCTTCTATTTGTTGTTCTTTTAAGTGCACAATAATGAAATGAAAAGTCAAACAAAGCTGGAAACAAATGCACCGAATTAAAGCACATTGCTATTTGAATGAAAATGAAAATGAAAAATCCCTGCCATTTCCCGGAAAATCCTTTGGCCCGTTCATTTGGCTACTGCTGCTGCTGGTGGTGGTGTTTCTGCTGGTGAAAGTGACGGCTTATGGGGTGGAAAGCATTTTGGATATGTGCCAAACGGAAGTGGCATGGTCGAGCAAGTGCAGCAGGGAGGAGAGATGTGCTGCTCGTACCGTACCCAGAAAATAGCTGTGGCCTCACACTGCCAGATTAGCCGGGGCTTACTTCACTAATTGGCAACCGAAAACCCAAACTCAACACAACTCAAAGAGGCGGCAACAGGGAAAGCAATCAGGGCTCAAAGCCCGCTGCTAGTTGACATCAATTGGCAACGACAAAGGCAGTGAGGCAGAAAACCAAACGGAAAAACGGAAAGCTCTGATTAGAGGCTCATTGAAAATCCATAAAAGTCACTTGCATAATCAGCGTAATTTTTTGTGTGTGCCAACCCAGCGGTCATAAAGGCCAATCAACCAACCAACCAACCAACCAGCCAACCAACCACCCACCAAACAGCATCAGGTGAGCTTCAATCATTCAATGCAATTTAGTCGAATGGCAAAACTGAACTCGGCCTGGGGGAGCAATCCGAATTGGATGAGAGGGGAAGCTATATTGAAAAGTCGCTGCGTTGTCAGCACTTCCAAAAATTCATTTGGCGGAACCGAGAGCCAAGCTCCAAGCCGAAACTGTTTCAAAAACAACGGAAACGCACTGCCAACAATGCCAAAAGCCACGCACACGCACACGCGCCATACGTATGGCATACGAGCATTGCGAATTGCGGAAAGACTGTAGCATACTTACGAGCGCAATTTACCTTGTTGTTTGCCAAAAAAAGAAAAGTAAAAAGAAAAGCAGAAAATGTTTATTGCTCACACAGCAAAATAGAGCACAAAAAACGAGCAGAAGCACATCCACTCAGCAGCCAGCAGCCAGCCCACATGCTTATCCCCCACATCCATATGCGAGTGAATAACGAACTGAGGCCATCGGGGGTCGTCCTGGTCCCTGGCTGGTCTCTGTTTGCTCTTTGGCTAAAAGTTTTATTACCGTTCCGTTGTCGGTGCCTTGTGCACCGGGCTCGTTATGTGTTTATTCAATTTGGCCGCCTTTTCAACTGTCCTGCAGTCATCGCCAGTCCGACTTGGTCCACTTCGGGGAGGGCCTACTGACTGGTTTTTTATGAGCACACTGCGGATAGGTTTATCGGAAGGAGAAGTCGTGACCCAGCTTCTGGCCAACAATGATGAACACATCTTGGCAGGGAAAGGAGGATTTCATACGAAACGCCAGGGATTATTACTTTGGATTCGAGTTTTAAAAGCTATTATTAGCAATCAGCGCAAAGTTATAATAATGAGAGTTGACTTAAATATAAATAAAATGTAAATACTTTTCCGATACAAATAAACTCAATAAATAATGTAAATAACTTGATATGTTTTTCTAGGAAAGTGCTTTCAAAATTCATTATATTTTCCATGTATTCCTGCAGCCACATATTTGTATCTTAAGCAAGAGCTCAATTCTGGGAAATCTTCAATGGCATCAGCTTCAGAATTCCAACAGCCTTCGGCTTCAGCCCCTCGACCACAAATTCAATATCCTGGCTCTGGCTCTGCCGACAATTGGAATGCCGGAATACCGAATGGTCGGGCATAATGAAGGCATCGAATTAAACGGGAGCCGAGCGGGAGCCCTTTATGTTTGTTAACACGCTCTGGCCGCCAGTTTATGGCCAGCACAAATGTGGGCTAATAAAGTGAAAGTGGTCGCCGCATGAAAGCCGGAGCAGATCATAAATGTTTATGCGACTGCTTCATCGGAGAGGAGAGGAGCCACTGGACTCACATACTTGTCAGGAAGAAACTCCCAGGAATTTTCTGCGGCTAGAGATTCGCTCTTCAGTTTTTCTTCTAAAAACCAGCACAGCGACATGGCTGTGGTGGGAGTGACTCTGGTTGGCACTGGCTTTCCATCTTCGTTGCGACATGACAAGGGCCCAGACAAATGGGCTGCAAGTGCACGAGGTCAGCGGCGGAGTCGTAAAACGGATTTTCAGCCAGAGCCGGCGCCACATTCAAGATTCCGCTGTGGCTTTAAGGACGGATTACCTAAGCCGCAGATAACTTGGCCAAAGGCAGTGACAAAATGTTTTGTTGAACAAGAAAAATAAAAAATCAAGGGAATTTACACTTTTCTAAGATAAGATTTGAAACTAATTTGCTTGTCTTTATAGTGATTTATTTTTCAAGCTTTTATTTTCATTTGTTATCCACTTTAATTGCTTTAAATTAAATAAAGGTAAAGCCTTTAAGGCCAATTTATTATTAATCTTCAATTTCATATGCTAGACATGACACATTTTTCTCATGAAAATCCCCCACCGATTATACATATTTTTTCCTCTTTGTGGTAATGGTCTGGCAGCTGCCTGAATCCAATAAACAAATTCCTTTATCGATTCTAGGCTTTCAAGAAGGAGTCTAGGAGGTGAGTAAGAGCTTCGTGGAGGCTAGAGAAAAACCCCCACGATGAGCCTGGATTTAAGCCCAAGTGCGGCTGGCAAACTGGCACATTAATTGCACACTTTGAGGGCATTAGGCGTCTTATAATCGATAAACCTCAGGGCTGTCGTGTTGGCCCAGAGCTGCGCCCGTTACCTGGTCAACACCTCCGGTGGCTGCAGCCGCAAGACAACTCTCGAACATGCAGCAGGCTGCAACCCACAGACATTGGAGGAGGCGTTGTCCATGAGGTGCGGATGCTTACACATGTTAAGTGCAAGTACGGTGCGGTTCATGTCTGTATCGATGCGGTTGTGTGTGCTGTCCTCCCCACTTGGGCTTGGCGCTAAACGTTGCCTTAATTATGAAAACGGTTTAACTGTCTCGACCGGTCGTTAGCTGGCCTTAATTAATGTTATTTAATTCGCAATTAAATATGTGCATTCATTACCACACCCACCACACGCCCCCCCATATACACACACGACACCAATTGTCAGCGATTTGCAAATAGTCGTATTTAATTTGGCCAACTATTACCTCTGCTCCTGTCATACATAAATAATTGCGACCCAACGCAAGGCTGGACACTTCAAGTTGCCACAGCAAGTTGTCTCCGAGGTATTTTTGCTGGAGACGAACGACCCGGGGAAGGCTCCTGGGCCTGGTCAGTGGAAGGGCAAAAGTTAATATTGCTTTCTGGCCTACAAGTTGGGATGCACCTAGAGAAATGGGTTATATTTATGGAAGAAGTTAACACTGCTAAATGAATCCTTACGTTCTTTTATTTAAAATAAATAATAAATCAAAGACAGCATATGGTTTACGATGAGTACGATCTTTATAGCTGGCTCTAAGTTTTCCAGAAATTTCAGTTTATTTATTATTCAATCAATTTATCACGTTAAGCAATCCATTGTTCATCAATATACCCCTCTTTAAAGAAAGATAACACCCTTTATGACATATTTCCCATATAATTTGATAAAGGTCTCGTTCCCTACCTAACTCAGATTAAACCCTTTTCTTGCTCTGTATTCCTGCAGAATATTTGTTGGCGTTTTCCTTATTTATGCCAGCACTTGGGCTGCGTGTGGGTGTGATCTAAACGTGGCACTTAAAGTGTCGGCAGGCTCGCACAGCACCTTGTTCTGCTTCTTCTGGCTCCTCCTGGCCCTTGCATACATATGTATGAGTGCGAAATACCACATATAGTCTGCAGGTTACGCACAGGCAAAGGCTCCAAGGGAGGGAGAGGCCATTACCATATATCATGCGTTACACGGACGACGGGCCTATTCCACTTGCCAGGCAGAAGCCATTCTTGATTTGCCAGCGAACTTGGAGTTGCTGCGACTGCCACTTGACGGAAAGTTGAATGCCCCACTCAGAAATGCAGGAGAGGAGTGGGCGAGAGAGCTCCTCTGACAGTTGGACAGACACGCTCCTATCTACAGATGGCTCAATCTCAACCCAACTCGTTGCTGTATTTATTCAGCCCTGGGAGCTGTGATCCCCACTCGACTAATTCCATTTGCCGGCCCCTTGAAATACCCCAAAAAAGCTCACATTGTTTAAGCCAACAATCAAATATGCAACGGGGCCCGGTTCTGGGCCATGTTCCTGTTTCTGGCTCCGGTTCGGAATCGGGTTTGGATTCGGATTCAGGGTTCTCCCTCCGGTTTTGTTCCGCCGCAGTGCTGGCCAAATTCGGTTTGCATAACATTAAAGCTTTAAGGGGATTCCCTTTTGGCCCAAAACAGAAAAAAAAACCCCTCTTTATTCACACACTGACATTGAGCCTCAAATTCGCTTAACTGAATTTTCACTTCGAGTATTTGAATGGAAAATTGCATTTAATATTCGATCAGCAACCTTTTTCCAATTTTACCATGTTTTGTGTTTGCGATATACATTTCAGATCTGCCCGCAATTACATAAATCAAAGGGGGAAATCCTCGGATTCTGTTCGCTTTGGGGCCACTGTTTCCAGGGAGCAGCAGCAGGCAGCAGCCGTATTTTCACATCATTCCACATCAAGTTTGGCCAACAAATCGGTTAATACATACTCTTTGGCACGGAAAGTAAATGTTGAAGAGTTTAAAAATTAGATTATAAATATTTAAAGTTTAAAAAATGATAAAAATAAGTTTTCTAGAGCCACAACTCAAAGATCATTTCTTAGAAAATAAATCTCTATAATCTATTTAGTAGCTTAGCATTTTCTATATATTTTTTCACAGTGATTTAGCAGCTATATGCACATATATAGGCCGACCCGTCGACGGCCCATTTGACTGCTGAGTTGGAACGTCGACTGTCGAGCCTGGCAAAAGCCAGAAAAGTGGATCAAGGCAAGAAGAAAAAAAAACGTAAAAATGCCAGCGTAGGAAAAACAATCTGTAAAACAGGCAACTGAAATCAGAGAGGCCCAACTCAAAACATTGCAAAACTTGAGCTTATGCTCATTGAACGGGTTGTTCTTGTTGGCGAACCTTCGCTTTTCGCCTCGCTTTTCTCCCCACTTTTCTCCTCGCTTTTCACTCCGTTTTTCCCCGTTTTTCGCCATTCGCATTTCGCATTTATTACATGGGCTGAAAAGTTTTTCCCTCGCCCAGGCAATCGGGGGCAATTTCACAGGTTTTATGATCCGATCGCTAAAGGCCTCCCTCCCACCGCCATCAGCCTTGACTTGGTTCGTTAATGTGTATGTGGGGGGGGTATCACTTCCGGTTTATCAAAGGCCGACCCCGTTGACAAATATGCATAGAGTTTTGGGCCATTGGAATGCGGTCAGTGTAACGCTAACAAGACATTTAGCATTTGCAAAGGAGCCCGAAAAAAAAAACTCTCGCCTCACCATTCTTGGGCCCAACTTTGGCAATAAATTTTTGGTTTCGCCATGGAAATACAAAGTTTTTTGGGTTGCCCCTGGGGAACACACAAAACAAAAACAACAAAATCCTCAGAATAGAAAGGAGAACGAACGGAAGTCGGCCGGCATTAACAAAGAAATTTAAAGTCACCAACTTTAATGCGCTTGTCTTGCCTTTTTTGATTGTTTTTATGGCAAAAAGTAGTAGTAGCTACATCCCTAGGATCTGTGGGTGTATCTGAATCTATATCTATATCTGTATCCGCTGTCTCTTTTATTCTTCTCCATTTATTGTCACGTTAACAGCAATTTTCGTGCATAAAGTTTTACTTTCGTTTTGGTTTCGGTCTCCAGTTTCCGTCTCCGCTTTTCGGTTTATATGTTTCATTGGCTCTGGCAGTTTGTTTGTTACTTTTTATTGTTCCATCAGAATACAGTGTCTATATAGACTTTATGTGTGTGTCCTGTGTGTCCTTTGTGTGTGTGTGTGCTAGTTGGTCGTTCGTGTCACTTAACGGTAAATTCAAATTACCATTTAATTTATCGCTGTCACCGTTATGGCTGTCGCCTGTCACAGGTCCTGCTGCCTGCTTGTATCCTTGTCTCCTTGTATTTGGGCCTGTGCGCTGAATTTATTGAGGAAACCCTTTGCCTTACGCCATTCACCGCCATTCAGGCGTTATCCTTGCGCTCATATTTGGCAGGAAAGGAAAACAAGCCAAAAGGACATACGGCAATGTTGACAATCCGCAAAAAAAAGAGGCAGGCGACTTGGCGAATCTTAATTTAATTTCCAGTACAGGTGAGAGAGCGGAGGGTGGGGTGAGTGCAAATAGAAAATGTTGCCACATTTTGACACGTACACACGACAAAATGGTAACTTGCCCCAAAGTATGCAAAGCCAAAATGGCGAAATGGCAAACGGCTCGGAATGCACGTAACCGTAACGGTGATTTAATACCAAGCCAGATTATCTGCAGCGTATTTGTTGCATCCGGACGTGACACGAAGGTAACTCGTAAAGTTTATTCTATATGAAGTCGTGGGAAAGCGAATTTCTGTTTGAAAATAACTAAATATAAGCAGGATACAGCATCTATGGGCATATTTACAGCATCAGCGTAGTCATATTTTCTGGGTTTCTATATGAAAATCAAGGAAAAAGATTTTAAAAATGAGAGAAAGGTCCTAGAACTATGAAGAAATCTTATTATATTATATATCTTAATCATATTTAATACTAAATTCGTACTTTTTTAAATATTAATCATATTTTTCTATTTCACACTTCAATTGCCAACCAATATAATTTCAAGAAATTCAATAAATAATAACTTAAATCAGTTACATTTTCGCCTTGATTGACATTTCTATGAAATTGTCCCTATTTGAATATTGGATCCTGCTCTACGTGACACGAATTGCAGGTGCAAAGCAATCACAGCTCAGCTTCTGAGCATCAGCACCCTCTCACCTCTTCACCTGCTCATCTCCTCACCTTATCTCCACAATCCCTGTCCCACTTTCAATCCCAAAATCCCCGAGTGTTGATCTCACGCGGCGACAACGTGACTTTGATGCCAACATTGCTGACACCACCTCCTGACCATCATCAGTTGCAGTTTTGTGCCACAAAAAGCCATGACGCGCCTTCGTCTGACTAATTTAACGAGCATCTGAGGCCTACTCACAGAAAGTTTTTCATTAAAGCCACAAATTTTAATTTTAATTAGACCCTAACGAGGGAGAGGCGCCGACAATGTAGCAAGAGCTGGGCTCAGAGAGCTATGTTAGTATCTACGCACAGTTTTGCCTCTGGGCCTATGGTGGAGTTGGATGCTTTTTGATGGTGCTGTTTGAGTGCACAGCAAGAAATTTGGGTACTTAAAAGGGTATTAAAAATATTAATAACAGAAAAGAGTTTAGATAAATAATATAAAAGAATTTTTAAAATATTTAAACAGGCTCCAAAAGGTATTTAAACTTCTTGTGATGTTTACAAACTTTATAGATATAAAAAATATATAAAATTATATAATAATTCTCATAAATAAAGAAATTCTTTTATCTTTTAATAAACCTCCCCTTTTGTCCTTAAATTTTCGGCAAGTGCATTGTTTGTGGGATACCAGATGCGGTGGCCCGAGAGGCAGGTGTTTCAGGTGAGCCAGATGAGCGCAGTGCAGCGCATAAAATGCTGTCGAGCACGGGCCCGAGTACGGGCGTGGCGTGTCGCACACAAAAAGGTGATGCGAAAGCGGGATTCTGCATTTCAGCAACACCTAGCCGGGGCGAGATACTATACACACCTGGAGATGCGACGAGATACATACATTCATGTGCGTTCATATTTTACAGTTCTGCTGCAGTTAGTCCCTGCAATTTATGCACAACAAGGGATGGAAAATAAACCCCTCACCCCACCACCCACCACCCCAAAAGGCAGGTGAGACAGGGGCTGGCTTTCATTTTGTAGTGAAAAGCGTTGTACTTACATTGAATTGCAAGTCGGCCATTCAGGACGGGCCTTTAGAATGCCACCGTTGCTGCCACCTGAGATTGCTGGCGAGCATTGCGGCTGGCCTCAGTTGAATTTAAAGGATCCCTCCCTGACTTGGCATTAAATTACTTTCCAGGAAAAATGCCATTTAACAGGAGCAACTTGGGAGGCACTCCAGGACACAGCCAAAGGCAAAGGCAATGGCAAAGGCATTTCCGTAAATTAAATTACTGCGGTGAAGCAATGCAGAGAGGGGGGGAAAAAGTTAGTTTTAACAGATTTCCAGTGAAATCAATTTCATGCAAAAGTTATTCCCATCATTGAGACGAGTTGGAGGATAGCAAACGTTTATGGGCCAAGCTGACAAATCAAACTCCTCATCGGCCCTTGGCCAGGCTTTCAGCTTAATTGCGCGTCTTTGTCAAAACGCTGCCATATCTTTTTGGTCAGCCACATTTTATGGCCCGCGGGCAGTGCAATCAAATCATGAGGAAGACGCCTGTCGAGAGTGTCATTTGCATGCAAATATAAAATTTATACATTTTGTGGCCTGTCGAAGCGAGGCGTGAGGACGAGGGCCAGGACGAGGGCGAGAGCGAGGGAAACAAGTGCGAAGCGAAAGAATTTCCAGATGAGAGCATTGCGCGCGGCTTTCACTTGAAGTTGAAATAAAAAGCCCTTGAAATGGCAGAACACTAAGGGGGAGAGAGGGAGGGCTGGCGATGCCAACTGACAGGCAGTCCTGTTGTGGCGGTGTTAGTACGTGAAATTTAGTAAGTTAACGGCCCAGCAAGGACCCTCGCACTCGCACTCACTTTTCGCGGTGCGATGGTGTCGGGATAAAAATAAACAAGCGCCGCGGCGCCATCCTCAGATAATGCACATAAAGAGCAACAGCAGCAGCAGCATCGGTGGCTGCCATCACTCTGCCTTTGTAGTCCTGAATTTTGATATCAGCCAGGGGATGCTTTTGGGTATATATATCTTAGGAAATCATGGAAATTATTCGGGATAACTGATTCAGAAGAGAGTAATTTAGTTCCTATTTTATAAAAGTTTTATTATTATTTCAAGCAAATGAAATATCTCTTAAAAGGTAATTATTATCTATTAAAATTCTTTATTAGTTCTATAAGTTTAGGGCATTTCATAGTCGTGTCAAAATACCTCTTCCATTCGTTCTCTTTTGTTTTTTTGCCCCACCCCAAAGGCAGCTCAACTGAACTCAACTCGACACTCGTCTCGGCTTTGCTTTATGACGTTAAGTGCGGTAGAGGCAGGTGATTATAACGCTGCCAACTTGGCTCGTCTTATATAGTTGCTAGAAATAATGTTGAAAATTATTGCAAATAAACAGCTACCGTTGGAGAGAAGCAAAGGCAGACAGAGAGAAATATATATCAAGAGACTTTTTATTTTGCCTACAAAAATTATCCTAGAGGATTCAAGGAAATCTCTAAGGTATTCAAGGATATTTACAATTAAAAACAATTAATTTAAGTCTTAGCAGAAGTGGCCTTAAGTGAAACAAATTCATTAATTAATATCAAAGCTTTGTTTAAAATGAAATACAAAATTGTATGCTTTAGTTTTAGAAGCCTTTAGCTCAGGAATTACCTTATTTATATAGACTTATTTTAGTACTAAGTTTGAGAAATATATTTTTCTCTCTGTGTCTTGGGAAAAATCAGCAACAGCGGCAACGCCAACAAACAATATATCAAGCTGATGAATGCTGACAGCGCGACACAATTTTCGCACGCAGTTGCGCCCGACGGCCAGCCGACCGACAAAAATGTCAAAAAATTGTTGATGCGATCTAAGGGAAATGTGAAAAGCGTCTTGCCAAAATTGCAACCGTCCAAAAAATGCTGGCACTAATTAAATGGCAACCAAAATTACATTTCTTTTCCAATGTAGACTGAGATGATCGACTTGATATTTGGCTTCTATTTGTAGATGGAAACGGATGAGTGATCGATGCGGAAATGTTTATTTTAAATTGGGGAATTAGCTGCATATGTTTACTACGTATAAAACCATATATATTTTAAGCACTCTTTTAAATAAATGTATAATCCCCGCTAAGCCCTTCCCTCTTTTAATCCTAATGATAATGGTAAAATATAATCGCACACTTTTTTCATGCATTCCCCCGAAGCTCTTAAATGCTTAAATCATTAATTTTTGTATTTTGCACATGTGGGTTATCTATCAGCCGACTGGCACACATAATATTTTCAGTTTCGCAATTACAGAAATTAGTTTTCGCTTCGATATTTGTGTCGCACCCGCAGGCGAGGCATCGGCGAGCGCGACAGTGCAATAAATAATGTGCGGTTTTAATTTTAGCTCTATACGCTTTAAATAAAACTTTTTGGCTCATTTTTGGCCTAGGTTTTGGTTTATTTATTGATTTTTCAGCTTACACAGGTAGCATAACATTCCCTCCCCCCACACAAAACACAAAACACAGGTGAACTGATTAGAGGAGTCCTTTGATTTCTGCTGTTTGTGGAACCCAGTCATCGCTTTGCTGGCTCCTCCTTTGACCTCCGACATCGTATTTGCTTTGGTCTCTGGCCGAGACAATGTTGACATTTTAGCCATGGCCAACATAAACTGCAGCAAACGCATCCTTTTTGCTGCATTGTTTACATTCCGCCCAGAGGCGTTCCAGTTTTTACATTATTTTTGTTTACCTCTGCGGTCTGACTTGTTTGCGCCAATTAACCAGGTTTAGTGCCTTCCATGCCAGAAATCGAAATTGCAAATTGTCATACGACCAGGTGTGTTAACGCCATTTATCCGCTGGGCCCCCGGGGATTGCGTTTAACCCTCGTTTTCGGTCTGAAATGCAACTAATTAATGCTGGCTGCCGCTCGTTGCCACTCGCTTAACCCATTTTGCGCATCAATGCAGCCCGAACGTGGAACGAACATAATTCAATTTCAATTTTCTGCTTTGCCATCTTTGCCCATCAAACTAATTGCAGCATCAACGAGGATGGTCGAGGGTCGGATGCGGTCACACGAAACTTTAATTTGATTACCGAGCTGCTTGTGGGTTCTGCTTGTGTTGGGTGGGTGGAAGGTCGTTTGGGGATGCTATAAAGGGTGGCTTGTTGGGGGTCACAAGTCACCCACAAGTCAGCCAGCTGGCGGACAAAACATTTATTAGTTGTTACTTCTAGACAAATTTGAGAATTTACGTTCGCATCCATCAGAGACGAGCTGTGGGTAGCTCCCCAGCTCCAAATGGGGGTCGCATCTTAATGAGTTTTTCGTGTCGAGAGGGTTGACAAAAGAATTAAGGAGAACCACAGCAGCAGCAGCAGCTCGTTAGGCCCGGGGAATTAGTGTAAACCTTACGCTAAACACCCGTAAAGTGCGAGCTGTGAAGGTGATTCTTGAAATAGGATTGCTGAAGCTTCCTTGCTGAAACCTTGATTAAATAACTTCAAGAGTTATAGAGGAGGCCCATCTGGAGAGGCAGGAAAAGGAAACCCAGGAAAAGCTTTTATGTAGCCTTAATACTGTCGCTGTCTTTATCACTAAAATATTCAAAATCCATAATAAACTCAACTTATTATCTTTCTACTCTAAATTTAAAATGTCCCCCACATAACACACTTTCTAATGAGCTACCTTTTTCCCACTTTTCTTTCTGAAAATCTCAGCTCCAGTAATTAGCTTATTCAATTTACTTGTCATGCGATTATGAAACCCGTTGAGTCATCTCCACTTCCACTTCCATTTGGTGTGATTGAAGGCACTTCGACAGCTGCCAGTGCTTTGCAGTTTGCAACATCAGCTTCTGGTTAATGGCTGCAAAAAGCACCATCAGATTGCTGCAAATTGCAATAACTAACGGCAGCCCTAACAATAAAATTATTAATACCAAGTTTATTGGACTTTGAGAGAGCTACGTGCCTTGCATGCTAATTGCATTTCAGTGCCCAGATGAGATGCCGTCTCAGCCACGCTGGCCGGCTGCCCTACAAGCAATATTGGCAAAAACTGTTGGTCATTGCGAATGCCAATGCTGGCTGGGGATATGTCAGATACGAGTATGATGATGCACAGAGGAAAACACAGTACTAAATTAAGTATAAATTCATTGTTTTTGAATACAAAATAAAACGCACTTAATCAAGATCTCATTACACGCCATAAAACAAACTCCTTTTGTTCTTGAAATGTGTAACATCGAATAATGGTGGCAATAAATCTTATTCGCTGCGAATAATGAAATGCATTTTCAAGTGGAATATTTGATTTTTAAACTTAATTAATGATCTTACTTAAGAGAAAAAAATTTCTGAAACTCAGACTTATTTTATTTAGTCTTTCATAAGCTTGTAAGCTTTATAATTTTAATACTTACTTATACATCTTGTAAATATTTATTGTCTTAAGTGGCGTCATTTGAAACCCAAACTGTGACTCAAAAAATATAAATAGAACCTTTACTAGTTTGGAGAAATGTCTATTTTCCCTGACTTTCTTAATCCATCCTGCTGGTCTACGGAAAAAAGTAAAATGTATGAAGCAAAAACCCATAATTTACGACCCACCCAAGCTCTGCCGTCGATTGTCTGTGGGAATTCAAACAAAAACTCGGGCGCATTTCGTATAAATCAACGCTCAATGCCAGAGTACCTGCGACTAAGTCTAATTAGAACCGGAGACATAAAAATCACTGCCCGCCAAAAGGTTCACATGCCCAAAGGGGGCGGGTATTACGGGTATTATGGGTATTATGGGTGTGCGGGCGGGTATTGCGGGTGTATCAGCCACTTGGCGGTGCGGGCATCCCAGCTGTGAATGTTTGTTGCTGGGGTTGACTTGTTTGCAGCAGCAGAAGCAGCAGCTTAATTGATTGCTCAACTGATGGGGCCAGACAAAACGATGATTGCAGTCCATTCCCACCCACTTTCACCCAATTGCTCTACGGCGAGCTGTCACAGAGGGAAAAATTTTAAAGCAAAGAAAATAAAAGCAGAGGAAATGAGTTTAAAAATGTATTTAAATTTAAAGAATATTCTTTCAGGACAGACCCGAAAGTTATTTATAAAAAGTAGAGAAAATATTCTTCTACATTGTTTAAATATCTAAAAAATGTCAATAGTATTTAATGATCATTATTAAATATAAAAAAAGTACTTAAAATACGCTTTCTAATATTAATTTGTATAACAAAGAATATAACATTTAATTTAAAGTTTACTAAGATTTCTTGTTCCCTCTCAAAGATATCATTTCCAGACACATTTCCCATCACCTTCAAAAATATCTTCCCTTTTTTCCCAGTGCATTCCTTTTGGATTGGCACGTGGGCGTTGAATTGAGCCGTGTCCGGAGGGGGCCGCAACCGATGTCCATCTGCATCTGACCCACTGGCATTAAATGTACATGAGCGAGCGGAACGATGGACAATCGCCGGTCAAATGCACATCCCTCCCCCACACATCTGTGGGCCGTGTCATCAATGTCAGAGGCAAGTGCCTGGTTGCCCCTCATCTTATCCGGAGATGCTCTCATGATTCCCCCGGCATCAGCCATTGGGCAATTCTTCGATTTGAACAGCGATTGGCGGCTAACAGCGGCTATTTCATTAGGCCAACTGCTCTATAAATGTTCAGTCAGAACGGAATTAGTTTTCGTCGGCTGCTGACATTTTTGGTTCCCCCCAAAAAAAAAAAAAAGAAAATACAACAATTTTGTTAATTGAAAAACAACAAATGGGCAATAACAATCGAAAGAGGCAGCGCAATGCAGGCGGGAAGCTGCTTTTTATTTTATTCACTTCTCGCGGGGGCCGTGAACTTGAACGAGGCGAAATAAAACAATTTAACAAGAGCTGAGCAGAGCGGCGCGGCCAGCAACAATTAAACGAAATATAAATAAAAATACCGAATATATACATACTCGTACAAGAGCATGTGTGTAAGTATTTTTAAATCGAGCGTCGCCAGCGGCCAGAGATTGTTTCTGGTCTCTTTTTCAAATTGAATGAAAATAAATCATTGAAAATCCACTGGCAGGGCATGGCCTTGTTGACTCACTCAATCAACTGCCCAGAGTGGAGGCCCTGGAAGCCCTATTCAGATCAAGAGGAATTATAAATACTTTATTGAATTCCAATCGGACGATATTAAAATATTTTTACAATTCTTTTGAGAGCTGTTTTAATATATTTCCCTTTCTTATTATCTTGTTAGGTCAGTTGTTTCTTTCGGTGCAGGTGGTATGCTGTGTCGAAATATTCAGTAAATTGTTTAGTAAGAGCCTTGTGTTTGCGCCTGAACCAGCAGCGGTACCCATTCACACTTTACATGCCGGAACGCCACCGACTTAATGCATAATTGTTTATGGAGCGAGGCACAAAGAAATATTCTAAGTACACACACTCACAGCTCGCACATTGCCGCAATATAAGCTCTAAGCAGACATACTATATAGACATATAGACCCATGATGACTGAGACCGAGACAAACAGAGGCAGCTATGATATGAATTTCAATTTAGAGTACGTGCTCATGAGGCGCTCGCGTTCGGCGACGCTCACGTACCTCTCCGACGGCAGTCCGGGCTTCGTAACCATTATACATGCAATTATTAATAGAGAATCCGTAGTCCAAGTCATCCAAAGTTGACCCCACGACCCGGGGTTAGATGTTGGGTTTTGTGAATGAATTTTTGGACTGAGCAGTGGAATTTTATCTTTGGAGAGGTGAACCCGAAAAGGGGGAATCTGGCAGCAGACATTTTACTTAACTGAAGTTCATGTAGAAGGTCAAAGCATTCCAAAAAATAATTCTACATTTTTAAACACAATTTTAACTAGAATTCCCTTCAATTAAAATCGAACTAATTCGGTGCCAGGTACTCAATCTATTCCCAATCTCGTTAGCATCAAGTTATTATTTTCAGTATATAAAAAGTTCCCGGATTAGCTTCCAGATCATAAAAGCAAATCATCGGTGACGGATGACCCCATTGATGTCGCGGGTGCTTTGGGTTAATAAAAGTTCATAAAAACCCATAACTCATACACACTTACACACCAGCAATTTCCACGCAGCATTTTTTCTACATTTTTTATTGCTAATAAAAAGTGAGTGAGTTTAATTTTAATGGCCAACAGCATCCCCACATACTTTTAGTTAAAAAAATGTCCCATTACTTAACTGAAAGAGTGAATAAAATAAAATTAATTGATATAAATTCCATCACGTCTTAATTGGAAAACTATTCAGGGGGATCCGCAGGCAGAAAGGACTCTCAGCGAAATATTACGCATACGCCGCGTGGTCACATTTACTAAGGAAGAGTTTAAGCGCTAAAAATTCCTTTTATTACCTAATAATACCGTATAATAATACCGTATTTACATGTCAGCGATCGAGATATCATCAAATGCCACTTAGGGTGATCGGCAAGCAAAAAGGGCTGACCGGGAAATATTCCGCATACGCCCTTTGGTCCCAACAATCGGACAAGTGTTTAAGCGCTATAAATTCCCATTATTACCTATTGAAAGTGTATATTTCCGTGTCAGCGATCGTGATATCATCAAATGAGATCAGAACAACGCTTATCCGATAGCCGAGGCCCATAAAGGCTGGCCACAATAGAATTCCCTCAATTAGCATTTCTTTATTCCCAGAGTATATCGGATCCGATACGTGCGGATAAGGTAAATGCGCTGCATGAATATTTATAAAGCTGGCCAGTTGAAAACAGTTTGCGGTTCGCACTTCGTAAACAAACTCGCCAGAATAATTAATAATTAATTTCATGTTTATTATCGTGCGTCGTCACAAGGGACAACAAAGAATATTTGTCCAAGGATTTCGTTTTCACTTAAAGTGCCCGTAAACAGCGGCTAATGTTCGCCCACGGCAGCTGTCAATTAAATGTAATATGTTGTAGTCGTAAAAGTTAACCATCAAACCATAAAGAGCCACGACAATCGCCAGTAACTACTGCACACGATGCTACTATATATCCGAATCTCCATCCAGGCAGGCACTGGGCACACGCCATAAACACCACTAAGCTGTAGTCGTGCCGTCGAATAATCTTGGCATTACAAAGTGGAGAGCCCAATTTTATTATAATCTGGCAAGCAAATCAAAACACTTCACACCCAAGTAAACAAACAAACAAAACAAACAAAAGGCACGCCTCCCCGCTGCTGCTGCTGCTGCTGCGTTCGTTTCATTCAATTCAAAATTCGATTCAACCATTAATGGGGGCCCATAGAATAGATAATTGGCCATAAAGCTCATCTGTGTCCGCCGCTGGCCAGGCATATTAAAATATTGTTTGCCATCGCATTTGGACCTGTGTGCTTGTAGTTTATACATACTTTGCCAGCTATTTTTGCCCCCTTGTCTAATGTACGAGACATTTGGCGTGGACAAAGTTATTAAAATACACAATAACCGATTTGTGTACATGGTATATTTTGGCTTCTATTGCAGCTTAATGGAAACAAATAAAGACGATTAGACAGACGGAAAGAAGTAAAGGGAAGTGGTAAAGCCGGCTAAAGTGAATGTTAAAGGTTGAGTAAGTTGGGTGTGACAAGAATCGACGTTGGCTGACTAAATAATTGATGAGGGAAAAGCATACATCTTTAAAAACAAGCTTGGAAATATATGATTTAAACATTAATTTAGAAACTGTTATTAGAATAACTGTTTTTATAATACTGCTGAAGGTAATGAACATCCAAAAAAGTAAAGAGTTCGAAATGAAATATATTACAGTCAAAGAATTGTTAGGAATAAAAATAAGGCAACATAAATGACATAATTTTTAATGTTCATAATATTTTTAAATGCGGAATTTCCTTTGTTTAGTATATAATAAAAAAGGCATATACGCAGCAGTAAAGGTTCATTAATTTCCTCATCAAACATAAACATAAAATAAAACAATATTCATAACTATTCCAAAATTATTACCAGCCAATATTGGGAAATTAAAATCGAATCAAACCCAAAACGATTTCATTCAAAAATTGATTATTACCGCGCTTGAATGACTTGTGGGGTGCTACACTTGAAAACATGTACAAATTCACTGAAAACATCAATTCGCTGCCTCAATGTATTCACATTTTGATGCTGGTGAAACGCACTGTAATTGAGGTCATGCTATAATTAAGCACATATATTTTTTTTGGCACTACTCTATAAAAGCTATAAGCTCAATAGTGGCGGCTTGCACTAGAACACAAATGTGTTTGCACAAATACTTTCGCTTTATAGTGCATTCAAAGCTGGCCAATCAAGTGTGAATATATGTATACGCAGGGGCATGGAGTGGCTGTGGCACTCGATGGGGATACTGATGATGATGATGAGTGGTTATATGGCACTCAGTAGACTGCGAATGGAAATTATTACAGTGCAAACATGGCGAATGCGTAATATTCAATTAATTTGATTTAGTTATTGCTGACTCGGCAGCTGTGCAAAGTCAATTAAGAATTTATGTGCCCCGATGCTGGGTGCAAAAATGAAAAGAATTATTAGAGCTCCGCATTCGTTGGCTTGTTGAACTTTGACACTGTGTTGTGAGGGGCCAAAGAACTGAACTTAAATTGTAAGAGGTCCTTGGGTACTGCGGTTGCATGGCAAACTAATTAAAACTTGAGCGATTTCCTTCGTAGCTGCAGACAGCTTTTGCTTGTTTTCCTAGATGAATACTTATTTGTTTTATTTGTGTTCCTCTTCCAGTTTCTTTTCCTCGCCATTTTCATTTGCATTCCCATTTGCGACTCCTGCTGGTGCTGCTGCAGCAGCTTTGGGCTTTAATTTTTAATTCATTTCCTTGCGCCATTCCAGAACGATTTGTTTGCCTTCACTTTCATTAGCATAACACTCGCTGGCCGCCGCACTTGGCACTTGGCACTGAATGCGGAGTTTTAAATTGAAATCTACGGGGCCGGGGAGGAGGAGGAGTGACTCTGTATAAATTATGAAATTAACTTTTTTAAGCCGGACCTTTGACACAGTCCGCAGGAGCACTCTAATTGACTTCACTTGTGGAGGATTGTTGAAGCGTGCTAAGCCGGTTATCCTTTGCTCTGCTTGTGTTTTTCTTAGTTTCCCTCATTTTTTTTTTTGTTTCGCTGAAGCGAGACAGAACTGAAAATCTATCACGCATACGCACTGTTGGCCCAAAATCCTCACCCGTTCCCGCCCCCTTTGGGTAAGCCGGTTTTTGGAAAAAGTTCACTTGCCAACTTGTGCGCTTTTTGTTTGCTTTCCATTGCCAAATCCTTTCTGCCAGAACATATTCAACTTGGCTTTTAGGCAGCCAGCATCCCTCCTCCCGCCCTCTTTGTGTGTATTTTGTGTATTTTTATTGACAGCCCGAAGGCTGGCAAAGGGAATGGCGAAGCAAAGCGCATTTACTGCTCAATGCTCAGGTGTTGAGCCCTGTCGTGTTATTCTTCCGGCCTTCCCCATCTGATTTGCATACTTTTCCGACTATTTTCCATTTTCATTTCTCCCCCCCGCCTCCTGGTCTCCGCTTATCTCCCGCTGAGTGGCAGCTCTCCTCCGAATCCTCGAAAGGGTTCGAGTTCGAGCTCTTTTCTGGCCTAAATTAAGCAGACAATTCAGCCCTCAAGTGCAGACCCATCTAACCTCTCTCTCTATCCGGACAGAATATCTCCGACGTGGCCATTAATTGCGTCGCGCTGGGGACAACCGCAAAGCCCGAACAAAGGGTTATCTTGACTGGGGGCCCAAACCGCAGCAGGGTAACTGGATCTGAATGTGGTCAACATCGGATAGTGTTAGTTAGTCGCAGCCACTAGTAGCCTTGCCGTTTATCTTCGTTCCGATCAAAGCTAAAGCTGCTGCTGCCGCCGCCCCGTCATCATCCCCCTCAGTGGGCGATTAACATGTGTCAAAGTTTGCGCTTCAATGAGCTTTAAATATTTGATTTGTTTCTGTCTCGTCTCGCTTTATATTTTCTGTGTTTTCCGGCGCTCAAGAAAACCCCTGGCAGAGCGACAACTGTGTCAAGTTTTTCCCACTTTTCAGCCTCTCATGTTTTTGTTTTTCTTTTTAGGGGGATGTTCCGGTTTTGGTATTGCGGTTGCCTTCGTGTCGAGCACAAAATGTGAGGCTGATAGTAGTCTCACTGAAGGTAAAAAAATATATATTTATTAAATGTATTTGTTTGTCTTTAAAGGGGGTAAATCTACGAAGTTTCTCTTTAATTTTTTAATAGTTTATTTGATAACAAAATATTTCATATATTTTTTAAGTATTTTCTCCTTGGAAAACGAAGAATAAATCTTGTAGATTTGCTTTAATATGTCGGTAAGGGTATTAAAACCTCTCTTATTTCCAACTATAAAACTTTCCTTTGTATCTTTATGGGCTCATCACTTCCTGCTGTGGCTTTAACCACCAACCATAATTGTCCTAGCCAAGTTGGGAAAGTTTGTAACCAAATTGTTTGCATATTTTCCACACACTGTGCCCCGAGTCGAGGGCCTGAGCTCTGAGCTCAGAGTCCTGCTTAAGGATATGCTGAACAGCGACTGACAGGCAATTAAAAGAGCTGGACAAGTCGGAGCCCCCAAAAGCGCAACGCCTTATCCTTAGCCTTCCCACTTGGCCAATAAATCAAGGCCCGGGCGACACAAGAAGGACATCAAATGGCCGGGCAGTGAGTGCAGTCCATGGAGTGCGAATTAAAAAAGGGAAAACGGCCCGACAGAAAACAAGAATCTGTGTATATAAAATTCAATTAGAATTCTATTTTATTTTTGCGCTTTGCCTTCAACAGCTCGACGCTCTTATCGCTTGCAGCTTTTCTAATCAAGCGGACAGACGGCGGGCATTTCCTTCCTCCTGCTTCCTCGGCTTTGTTTCTGGCCGTAATTTGAAGTTGGACAAAAAAGGGAACGAGGAAAGGCGAAAAAGGAAAACGAGAAGCAGCCCAGAGGCCATCAAATCAAGCGGAAGGAGAGCGCTGAGCGGTCCCAACACAAGATTTTCACACTGCTTCATTTGTTCCACGGCGCCAACTTTCATTGCTGCCTGTGTGTATTTCGGTGTATTGGTGCGGGTGTTTTTTAGTATCCATTAGTTGTAAGCACTCAGAGCATGATGGTTTTTAGAGGAAAGTAAAATAAAAAAGACGATTTAATCCCATTAGAAAATATATGTTAAATATGAAGTTTCACTTGCAGAGTTTTCTCTTGAAGTTGTTCTTTGGTTAAAAATGATATATCTAAGTGGTATATCCTTGTCGTATTCCTAAATTACAAAATTCCTTTGTGGTTGTATGTATTTGTGTGCGAATGCTGCTGCTGGGCCTTGTCGATAATTTTCTGCCTTTCTACACATTCAATGGCTGCCTTTGACACAGCCACGAACATCTTCACAGCCCAGGCAGCGCTTTTGAAACCACAAATTACATTGAAAATTCCTGCTTGATTGAAGTTGATTGAGCAGGAAAATGCCAGCAACGCCCCAGATTCGCTGGCGGCGGCATCGGGCAAAGACATAGCCATATAGCCATATAGCCAACATAGCGCAACATCCCCAGCGCTTTCCTTCCCCGAGGAGACGCATTTTAAAGAAAAGTTTTAAACACCTGTCGTCGTCGTCGTCGTCGCCGTCATCCCCTTGTGTCATTAAGTATGCTCAGTGGAGGCAGGGTGTGTGCTCTTGGGGGTGGGGTCTCTGTGTGTGGGTGTATGGGGTGTGTGTGGTCGATCGGCTTGCGGTTATTTGCCGATTTAACGTGTATTTCCGATACATGCCGCAAGCCATCGTCGCCACTCGCAACTCAAAGTATCATAATTAATGAGCCAGCCCAGAGCCATTTTCCACCGCCCAAATTCCACCGCAAAAACTAGGCGTGGCCATCGGCCAGAGTGTGTAATCTCATTTAAATGGCGTTTTCAATGGGGCCGCCAGTTAAAATACAATTGCATTAATGCTGTCCACTTTTTTCAGGACTTCCGTTTTGGCCATTCAACTTGACTGCAAATTGGAGTCTTAATTTGGCATAATTGCCAGCCGATTCATCATGATTTTTCCAATGAACTTTGATTGTACATTTTTTAAAAGAAAATGTATAAGAAGAAAGCCAACTGATAAGAATGTGTATTAATCATTAAGGTGGTAATAGATTATTGATTACTTATTGAAATTGGTGAGCAAAAAGATTTCTCTTATCAGATTTAAAATAAAGTGATAATTCAATAGAGATTTCTGGGATTAATTTGTTTTATATTTATAATTTTTATATATTTTATAGCCTTCCTTTCATATAAATAAATCTGTAAAGTATTAAAAACTTCTTTATTTCAAGCTTAGCAATGTAAATACATATTTCCACAAATGTTTCAAAGCTAAACAAATTTAAGTCCTAACTGATACCAGAATTATATATCACATCTAATAAGACATTGAAAAAACAGGCTTTTAATTCTCGTTTTCATTCAAGCCACAAAATCTGACAGCTTCCTAAATTTAACAGTTCAAATAACCCGATAATTCGTCAAGTCTTAGAGTAGTCTCTCTCTCTGAAACTAATTAAATTGGTAGCTCATGTGTTAAATGTGAAATTAAAATGATTACCACATGTATGTATGTATGATTATAGATGTGCCAACACCTTTTACGGCGCTAACAAATCTCCTCCACAATTAATCCAATTGAAATTAATAACTCTCACTCGGTCTCTGTGTTTCTGTGTCTCTGTGGAGTCGAGAAATGGCCTTATTCAATCAGCTTACAGCTTAGATCTTAGCCCATAAAGCATCGTTGTCTCTGAATTGTCTATTCGCAGTGAAGCGCACTGTATTTAATTTATAGGAGCTGCAGATCTGGGTTTAAGTATAAGCTGATTGCGAGATTATTGTACAAACACTGGATCCGCAATGTCTGGCACTCAATGGGGCGGCACACAGAGTGCGAGCACATAAATATAAACATCTCTATACATTGTATACATATATATACCATAGATGGGGCAAATACTAGATGCATTGTTAATTAATGCCAAATATTATTTATTTTGATACTCACCACTTAGTCACTGGATGGCGGGAACAGTCGCTGCCTACAGATAAAGCCGATAGCCAAGTCAACAAAACAGACAAACACTCTTCGATTTTTTGGTAAGACTAAGACGGAGCTGAGCTCTAGTCTCAGTCGGATTTCGCATTCAGAATCCTAGAGAGGTCTCTCGGAGAGAGTGGAAATGCAAATCGAATAAATAGAAAATAAATAGAAGGCATCACGGCAAACAAAATCACTCAGTGCACACACAGAACTGACGACGGACGAGGAGGATTGAGGAGTGCCTTTAAAGAAATGACTTTGCCATCATCCGCCCATTGTCATCATCGTCATCATCGCCATCCAAGATTCTCTGAATGCGAATGTGGATGTCGATGTGGATGCGTTTGTTGTGGCTTTAAGTGTGTGTGTGACCCCAGGGGCAATGGCAGTGGGTGGAAATGTGGGTGGTTGGGTGGCAAGCTAGGCGGTGTGGGCTGCTGCCTTCTGGGAGCTGCAGAAATGCTGACTATGCTGCTCAGCCCGGTCATGTTGCGTGCCGAGCAGCTTAAGTCGTTATGAGATGACAATTTCTGTACCGACAGAACGACTCAGCGCCTCAGTAGCTGAGCTGCGACTGCGGCTGAGCAGCGGCAATATCAACACTTCCGTTCAGAGCACACAACACAAAAATATCACTTTCCACAGCATGTTTTTATTTTTTTTTATATCATTGTTGTAAGCTTGGAAATTCGATCTAAACAATATCATGTAAAAGTATTACAAAGTAAAATTTAACTTTAGGAGAATATGTTAACCCAGAATGACATATTACTTTAAATTATTTCAATAATATGTATGAGGAAGTTATATATTTTCCAAGATTTCTTCTTTTAAGATAAAAGTTAACTACAAAGCTTTATTTGTATCTTTAGGATATAATCTTGCTTTATTTATATAAACAATCATTTGATTTATTTAAATAAATTATGAAGAATTGAATGCTTTTCAGCAAGTCTTGTTAAATATTTAATAGCAACAAAATGAAACTTTAAGAACTTTATTATTTGTTTATTTTGCATACTAATAAATAAAATAAAGAGCTGCAGACACTTGTAAGAGATATGTAGGTATTATTATACCATGTCAAGTGCTCCCTATCTTCGCTATTAATTAACCCAATTATTAATGTGTTATTCCTACAAATTAATAGACGATCGATCATCATTTAAGAGGACTTTCTTGCTGTGCATCGTTGAGCAACTTTGATTGCCAAGCCGGGGGCATTTGGCATTACAACTTAGAGGGTACAGAGTGTAGTTTCTAGTGTGTGTCTGAATGGTTAACTTGGCTCACATCTCTTGGCCTTCTCTTTACCCTTCCCGCTGCTGCTGCTGATAATTCTGATGAGTGGCTGCGGCCGACGGTGATTCCGCCTGGCAGCTCTTATTTATGTTATCGCTAAAGCTACCGCTTCTGGTTATAGCTGCGCCTTAAGTGCTGGTCCCGATTGTTGCATTTGCTCAGGGCACATAACAGATATATAGAAGTGGGGCTTGTGTTTCGGCATTTATATATTATTTATTGGCATTTGTGGCATTTAAACCCCCCGACGAACGTGTTTGTTTCATATTTGCGCGACAACATTTTATTATTAATCACTAAAACACGGAATGAGAAACACACAAGGGCAATTATATATTAAAAATATGTATTTTTCGCGAAGGCTGTGCAGTGTGTGCACTCTTTTGCAATACTTTTTATATTTATTTGTTTTCATTTGATTTTCGCACAAGAACAAGAACAAGAACAGAGAACGGAAAGGAAAGATTTTCTTAAATTAACGACAAACTGCAGTTGCCATTTGGCGGCCCTGCAATTTTGCATTTCGGCAGCGGCGGAAGCGAGCGCGCAATGTCACACCGCTTGACAGAGCGTCCGATAGACCAACCGACCGACGGCCACGCTGCGTATACGCAATGGCACGCGCGCGCGACAGATTCACCATTGCATCCGTTTACCATTTAGCGAGCGCCTGTAATCTCCAGCAATAATCATTAATTCGCTCTGCCTCCTTTACGGCTCCGACTCCGACTCCGACTCTGACTCCTCTTTTGTGGCCCTGATTTCGAAGAGTTTTCCGAGCTTTCCTCTGGGAAACGCTGCTGGGCTTTGGTGTGATGTTTTGCTGTTAGGTGTAGCGCGCGCCTATTTCCTCTCAGCATGCGACTGCCACTGCGAGTGCGGCTGCGATTTTGCGATTGCCAGCAGCTGGCAGCGAACATCGAACTACAGACTGCGACGGCAACGGCGACAGCGACGGCGACTGCGGCTGCTGTTGCTGCTGCTGCGACCTGCGAACTGGCTGACAGACGAATGAACTGCCGAATTTCCCTGAGCGCCGCACGAAGCTCGATAAGCCCGAAAACTCGAAGCTCACACGGGCAACGGGCAACACACTCACTCGCCGCCACTGACACACTTACACACAGGCCGAGTTTGGGGCTCGGAAAATACACACAACCGAGTGAGAGAGACCCGAGCCGTGCCACGCGCATGTTGCACTCAAAATGGGCGCTCAGTCACTCAACGCCACCCACTCAACGCCCACTCAATGGGCTCAATCGTGAGCAGCCGAGAGCCAGACGAACAGCGCTGTTAGCCAGCTGTTGGCGTCGTGACAGTATCTGTAAATGTGTGTTAATGGGTTACATTTACAGCGTCTGTTAATGCATCTTTAAGGCAAAAGATAGATTTATTGAAAAAAATTCAATAAATAATTAAATTTGTAGATAAAAAATATAAGAAAATATTGTAAATAAAGTTTAAGCTATTGTGTAATTTATTATAAGTTTTCCTTGGTATTTTATCAATTTTTAAAGATAGAAAAAATTAAAACAAAACAGTTTGAGTTGAAAAAAAAAATTTAGACAAGCTTAAATAATTACTCAATTATTAATTTAGCTTCAATTTAATCTAAATTTCACCCACAACTCCTAAGCTTAAGAATTCCTTGTGTTTCTACTTCAAATTCCAGTTTAATATCCCTTTTTGCCGCACAACAAAAATATTAAGCATACGCCTTGTTGTCCGATTTTACTTGTCTGACAAGCGGCTCAATATTGCCGTGACAGCACGGCTGCTTAAGCCATTAAATGCATGACAAATTTGGCTTGTCAACAAGCGGAAGACGAGGCAAAAGTTTTTCACCAGTCATAAATTAGCGCTACGCTGGAAGCCCGCCCACGGAAAAGAGTCGCAAAGTAAATTCCAATTAAAATTTCAGCGTAAATTCCGCAAAATGTAAATTATTCGAAATGAAGTCGTCGTCGCTCGGCAGGAGTGACGCTCAGCCATCAGGCGCTTTGTCGGTGTTTTTTGCATTTGCGGTTGCGGCGACGCCAGTCAACAAACACCCGTCACTGAAAAAGGAGGACATCCTCCAAACACACACACACACACACACACCATACACACACCACCCTTACATGTGCGTAATCACCCCTTTTCAGCGTTCAGTTAAATTGTTTGTCTTCACTTGACGTCCTCACAGAATCCCGCCATCGAAATCCGAACTTACGCCCGGGTTAAGAGCCACCCGCAACTTGAAATTGCTTTGGGGGAGAAAAGAAGCCTTTAAGTAGACTTTGCCACCACCACCACCAACATTCTCCTCAGCCTGAGGCCAACTAATACCGGCGAAGGAAAAATAACGCCTTGCAGCAATTTTGACATCAAAAGTCTTCACCTCTCGCTATCGATATATTGACGGGCTGTCAGGAAAGTCTGGCATTGCTGGCAAATATGCGAACACACACACGTGGGACTATTAGACTTCAATAAATTCAATTTACACAAATTTCAAATCCAGCCCCCATTCCCAACGCCCCTGGCACAGACGCAACCTGCATCCGCAAACAAATCAAACAGCAAATACATGAAAACAAGGACGAGTTTTAGACGGTCAAAGAGAATAATGGATACTCTTTTGATAGGAAGAGAATTTTAGGGGAAACTTGTCCTAGAAATAGTGAAAGTTTGTTAAAAGAAAATTTTAAAAAAAGGAATTCATTTAACTCATTGTAATTTAATGAATTAATTTCGGTTAAATCACATTAAAGCTCTCAAGAGATTAAATTCCAAATATATAATCTATCTAAAACCTTCCTTAAAAACCTTAGAGAAACAAATATAAAATGCAAATAAAATTAGTTTGTTTTATCTTTAAAGTCAACTCCCTCCCGTTAATCTCTTGCAGGGTATTTCCCAAGCAACAGTCAATCTTTGTGCCAACTCATATGTATAAACAAGCCGCACGCTCCGCATGACACATACAACCGAATTTAAATTGGCAAACATCAAGGGACCAAAGGGTCCCGCAGGATTCTCTTTGACTTTGGCCCTCTCCCCCCAATGATATTAGGCGTGCCTGCTGCAAACACTCTGAGTTTTAACCAAAAAGTATTGCATCTGTCAAGGCGTTCGGAGGTTGCCAGTTGCCAGCTGCCAGCCAAAAGTGGCCCCAGAGCTAAGGAGGGCTTGTGAGATGCATAAGCGGCTTTCGCTGGCACGAAACCCGCTAAATTGCCAGGCGACTGACGCGTCTGTCATACCCCCGAACGCTCAACTGCAGCTCAATATGCGACAGGCGACGTATCCTGCGACAAGGGGCAAGCAGCAAGCAGCAAGCAGCAAGCAGCAAGCAGCAAGCGGCAAGCTGCAACTGGCGAACGCAAAACGCCAAACTGTTTGGACCAAATTCGCCGAGCTGCGTGGCATGCGGGCAGCATAGCAAATGACTTTTGATTGACATGTTTGACATTTTGCACGACTGGCAAAAATTGCTAGCTCAGCTCCGGCCCACGCCCCTGCTTGCGACCCTGGCCACGCCCACATTTATTGCATTTTAAATGCGTCAGCATAATTCCCCAGTTTCCTCTTGCAAATGAAACTTTTGCGGGGGTCGATTGAAGGGGAGATACTACAGTAAGGGAAAAGGGGGAAAATCTAGGAAAAAGCTAGGAAAATGTGAGCCTACTAAGAGTTATATAAAACCACAGGAAATTGTAAAATATTATAAGTGCAAATAAAACTTGTTTTTAATAATATTTAAAGGAAGAAATATATTTACAAATTGTTACCCATTTCCTCTCATCCTTAATAATGTTATCCTTTTGTTCTTAACATTTTCTCTTACTGCATAAGATTGCTTAAATATTGAAAAGCTTGCAGCATTTTCTTTTTCGGAGAAAAACCAACAATCCACACTCGTCGTTGGCAACTATTCGACGTGCTCGTCTATGCCAAAGGTTGCGGCTGCTTCAATTGTTTCAAGAAGAATATTTTTCTTCTTCTCAAGACCCATCGCCTGCGCATGCTTCCCTGTGGAGTGGGGGGGAGTATAAGGAACTCAAACTCATAGAAAAGGTCAGGGGAGGGTGGCTATACACACAAACATTGGCACAGTTCAATGCACAATTGATGGCAACAAAGCGCAAATGGAAGCGCCGCTTCTAGAGCTCCCAGAGCTTCTCCGCCAACAACGCAGAGCATATGAGTGGATTATGGCCCCAGCAGGCACGATACCCATATTCCCATACCAATTCCCATTCCGATGCCGATATCGATGCCCCAGCTATGCGATTCCATTTCGTTTGCTTCACCAAATTATGGCAGACTTGCGGTCAGGCGGTCAAAGGGAAGGGGCGACAGAGCCCGCCAAAGGGCCACTAATGATGACTAAAGTCCATTAAGTTGCCCATGTCAGCAGCAGCGACCGAGGCAGACAATCGCCAAGGCACAATTGGCCATCAAATGGGTCAAAGGATGCGGTGGGGCAGGATCGAGTCATTTGAATGCCGCGGGGTGAACGATAAAATAATGGGGATCTTCAACCCACCAGCCACCAGGACAAGCTGCCAATAGTCCTGAGATGGCTTTGTTATCTTTAAATATAATTAAGGAATATTTTAAATAGAGACTCAGTGGGACAATGAATAATTTATGGGAATGGAGAAATGCCTTTCATAATTAGGATAGGAAAATGTTAAAATTTTGGAGATTAAACTACAGACAAGACTTTTTATAAGGTTAAAAAAGGTTGAAAGGTTATAAAAGATAAAAAATATATAGCTTTTCTATAAGATATATTTCATTAAGCTAGAAATTTCATTACTAATTTTATTCCCCAATTTTTTAATGCTTCTTTTTGCCTGCAACTTCACTCCCTTAGTTTTTTTGGTTGCTCTTTAGCCATGTCCTTTGATAAAACCAAGTTGGTTGAGGCCAAAGTTTGGTTGGAAAGTTTTTCCGTTTTAATTTAATATTACACACTTTGCCGGGCTGCCTGAGCCAATAACCAATAACCATTGATAAAGTCAATTGGCAAATGCGTCCTGGCAACATCTGTTTGACAATTACCGCATGGACATGGGCTGCGTGCCTTTGCCGGCGGGCAAACGTATTAAAATTATAATGCCCAACGCAACCAGATTACTGGCCGAAAATCATAATCGAATTATGAACAAATGGTCGCCGCAAAAACCATTTAATTGACTTTTGCACCGACAACATGGCAGCAGGGAAACAAATGCAATAACAATAATCGTCATAAACATGGACATAATGTAATATGTATTTCGTGCGGTGGTGGTGTCCCGCCCCCAACCCCGTTCCGCCGGAATCCTTGGCCCCTGCGGTGTCCTTGTATGCTCACCACCAACTTCCTGGACATTTGGGCACCTGGGCAGCCTGGCCCAGCTGGGGAAGCCAACTAACGACGAGCAACAGAAAGCCATTTGACTAATGGATGCTGCCTGCCGCCAGCCTGCTGCCTGCTGCCTGCTCCTCCGCTCTTAGCTACTGCCACTAAGGTTGCGTTTGGGCCACTCTCCCCCTTCTGGCCAACTTCACCTCGCCCCTGAATCGCAATCTCTGGCCGGCTTTCAGTGACGGTTTGGCCCTGGCTTTGGTTCGGCTTTTGGTTTTGGCTTCTGCCATGGCCCAGAGCCATGGGTGGTGACTCTAGATGTGTGTGTGTGTGCGTGCCAGTCTGACTGTGTGATTTTGCGGATTTTGTCGAAATTACGAGCACGTGACAAAATCAACAAAATTAATTAATAAACTTTGCCAAGAATTTCCGTAGCTGTCGTCGTCCTGTGACAGTCCTCATATAGCCAGTCAGTCAGCCAGGCAGCCATCTGTGTGCGGGGCGTACTCGTATCTTGGGGTTTAGTTGTATCTGGTGTTGAGTGTCGCATACTGTGGCACTTTAACCTGAGGTATTTCTTTACAGGGAAGTAGTCAGAGTAATTACTGAGGAGGGGTGGACAGGTAATTAGGAAATTTATTCAAAAAGGAAAAGTTTTTAAAGTTTAAAAGAGAATTACCTTTATGATGGCAATGTTTTTAGGGTAAAAAGGAAGATTTTGATAACTACAAATTGTATATTAAAGGTTTATCTTTTAATTAGAAAATACAGAAAATATCTATAAATCGAAACCATATAAATTTTAAAGCAAGAGCCTCCTCTCTGCGTTACGCCACTGCCTCTCCACCTTTGAGTGGCCATGTGGCTGGCAGGAGCCATTTATCGGCATTGGCATTCCATATATAGACGTAATTTTCCAAGTCCCGAGATATCTCAATGCCAAAATCAAGCCAAGACCTTCAAGAATGTTGTTCATTAGGTCTTTAGGCAATTAAATTCCAAAACTCGATTAAACTTTTTCGCCGCGCAGACCGAAAAACCAGCGAGTTTGAAAATCGGTTTTAGGCCAAAAGTTGCCGAAAACATATTTGAGGTTTTTCCTGGTAGCCAAGGGAAAATTTAGCGGGAGCTGTGTGGCATTTCCGCTGCGCAAATGATTTGCTCAAGAGCTTTGTGCTGAAATGTACAAAATTAATAAAAGCATTTCTCTTGCCTTGTGGCACGATTACATGTGCTAATGCCACACAGGGAGCAGGAGAGAGGAGCAGGAGCAGCAGCAGCAGCAACTATACCTACCTACTTAACACCACACACCAACTGCCGCCCGCTTTTCCTGTCCAGAATTTTCCCCGTACGCTCCGCTCATCCATGGAAAAGCATAATTGTGCGCTTTTTTATGTGGCGTGGCCGTCTACAACATTTTCTACGGCTGTCATGTTGATATTACATCGCTTGTAAGCCGCTCCAGCTCCTCGCTCCTTTCTTCAGTCCCTCCCCCTGCCAATCCCGCTGTCCTCGGCTCGACATTTTTATTTTATTATGCTGCCTGCATAATAATTCCCGTCGCCTCGGTTCCCCCACTTTGCTGGGCTTTATCTGCTGGCTCATAAAAAAAAAACGTTGCGCATTCTTTCACGCCATTTGCAGTTACTCTGATAAGAACTAGAGAGCTTCTTTAGCTTCTGCTTCCAGCCACAGCTACAGCTTCTGCTGCGTTTGGGGCTACTCCAGATGTGTCGCGGGGGGAGGAAGAGTGGTGTAGGTTGCTTTTGGGCGGGGTCAAAGGTCAGAGGCAAATGCCTTTTGTTTTGATATACGCCTGTCAATGTGCCAGCGATAACCGGGACTACAGAGGGAGAGACCATGACTACACTCGTGGGAAAAATACGCTGTAAAGAATTATTTTGTATAAAAAAATTAAAGTTACTTTCATAGGAAAATATGCAATTAAATATTATTAAAAATAATATTTTAAATATGCTTTTTCAAAGTACTTATCATGGTCTTCTCATTAAGCTACTTTTACTCTTTAGAAAACATCCTAAATTTAAAGGTTTTCCAACTGACACCTTCTTTCTCGTAATCCCAATTAATATTTATTTCCCACAAATATTTTCTTCCTCTGTACAATCCCTCTCTCCAGGACCAATCCCAGCTCCTTGTATGCGTCATTATCAAGTGCAAATAATAAATCATGACAAGCCCTGCCGCTCCAAACACACAATATAATAACAATAGCAATAGGCAAAGGGATGCTGCTGATGCTGATGCTGCTCCTGCTCCTGCTGCTGAGATGCAGGACTCTCGGAGGCATAGATACAGATACTGTTTTGCTTTTGTTTGTTCATTTGTTTGCTCAGCAGATTTGCCGCCCTCTGGTGTGTGTGTCTGTGTGTGGGTTGTCTTCAGCTATTGTGCCGCATAATTAATCATAATTTGTGTGCGTTTTGCGGCAATTAATAATTTGTATAGCATTCGCAACTGACACAGCTTTTGATAAACACACTCATGAGTTTGGTTTGGATTTGGTTTGAGTTCAAAACTTGCCAAGTAGGTAATTAAATTTAAGAGGTCCCCCGGGGGGTTCAAAAGGGTGCATAAAAAGAATTTTCATTAGGAATTTCTTATAAAAAATATCTCAAAGATTCAAATACTGGCCATCTTTCGTCAATGCCAATGAGAGAGGGTTCTGCTTTGTTTCTGCCACTGCCACAGCTGCCGCTGCTTGTGATATGTTCGCATAATTGAAAAAGTTCAAGTACTCTCGGGGTGTGGGTGTTGGTGTGCCTGGCGGGAAGCAGTGAATTTATATTTCTCCCGGTTCCATAACTCATACGCAGTGTTGGCCAGGCGAATTCCTAGCGAAACTTTCATTGGGACCATGGTTGGAATTTATTTTTTGTAGAATATAAAACTGTATTTTTAAAGGATGTAAAATTGGTATTAAATTTCAAATTAACGGTTATATAAACTGTTAATATTCCTGCAACTTTTTCGTACCTTTTAATTCATATTAAAATCAATTATAATATTTCTAGAGCTTCTTTTGCTGATTAAAAATATGAAATTAATTAAATACAGTCTTAATTAAATATTTTCAAGGTTTATGCATAATTATATCTCAGGAATATTTACCTAGCTGTCATAATAATAATTTCCCCCTTTTTCTAATATTTTCTCCTAAAAATCTAACAATTTCAGCCACCGTCCCCTGCACGCTTGTCGGTTTATTTTGAGTTTTGAAATGAATTGACTTTCAAGTGCGCCACAATGTTTTGGCTGCCGCGCAGCAGTTGTTGTTGTTGCTGCTGCTGCAGTTGCTGCTGCAATTTTCTGTTGCCGTTGCTGTCCTTGTGGCTGCTGCAGCAGCAGCAACAACTGGAATTGCAGCCGACCCTTTGTTTTGATTGCAGTTGGTGAACATAATTTATGGCGGCGCAGTGGAAAGGCAAAAGTTTGCCATTCCTAGACGAAAAACAAAGGGCAACAAATGTGGACAGTGACGTTTCCAGCAGGCAAAATTGGAAATAAACAAATAAAGAACCTTCAGTCGCTCTTCAGCAAAAACTGCGTGCAAACTCTTTGCGTTTATTTGAGTTTGGTTTGTTTTCCTGCCACAACTTGTGCTTGATTTTTCAATTTCTGTACGCAGAGAGAGGCAAAAAGTTGCCGGTAGTTGATGAATTTTTTTCCTCAGCTTATCCTCCCCCCAGAGCAGACTTAATTGACTGATTATTTCAGTCAGTAAACTGGCGTAGGGCACTCAATTACATGTGTTCATTACGGGTTTCACCAGCTTCAGCTGCAGCTGTGTGGCGTTGGTTGTTGATTCCGATATGAGCTCAAGGATGACGACTACCGATGGCTGATGGCTGATGGCCTGGCTTAAATCAAGTGTACATAGGCCAACTTATCGACAATGCAATTGCGCTGACCGAATGTCGAAAACAATGGCCAGGCAATGTACAATCAACAATAATACCCACAAGCCCAAAATAAACACACAAACGCTTGGTCGCACTCGGATTGTCCTCGAAATTTGTTTTGCCTTCGTTTTGTTTGCTGTGAAATTGGTCCAGCTAAGCTGAAATCAATTGAATCAGGGACAATGCATTGTAATGAATATTCAGCATTCATGCAGCAATCAATAAAACATGGGACCACAGAGATTGACAAGTGCAGTTAAGAAATTGCAAGGACTAATGGGAAAATAAAGGAAACGTGCAGAGATTTTGATGTTCTGAATTATCCTTTTTTGGTATTTTTTTATTAAATGTATTTTTTATAAAGCCACGTTGTACATAATTCAATAGAATTCAATTCATTTGCATATTGGTTTGTCCACAAATTGTAATTGCATTACCAATCCTTGCTCCTTGCCTTGCAAACTGTTTGCATTTCGACGATAATATATTGTTTAGATTAAATTAGCATTGAAATTGAGTTGACCAACTCTCATTAACCAATCACAATAACAATATTTGCTTTAACAACAAACAAAAAATTAGTTAATTTAATGGAAATTTGCTGATTTGATTAAATTGTTTTGGTCTCAATTAATAGACTAATGAATTGATCAGTATAAATACTAACTTTAGCTTAATGTTTATCAATAAATAAATGGGAGATTAATTAATTTTATGAATTATTTAGTGTGCTTTGATTAAAAACAATTATCCTGTTCTTAAATAACAAAATAAACTCCTTTATCGATTATTTCATTGAAACAAAAATCATATTAATGGCATCTTCAGTTATTATATAATTTTAATTAAATTGTTGTTTCGTTGTCAAGAAAATGTAACTTATCCCATTTTGCAGCTTTTAAGGCAAAACTTTCCTGTCAAAATGCCAACCGCAGTTAAAACTTTAGCTGCTTGCTTAATACTTCTTCTTCTGTTCCAGGACTTTGTTCTTCCTTTCGTTTCTGTGCACAGTAACTTTAAATTATCGATATCTGCCCGGGGAGGCCAGGACAGCGACCACTTTGACCTTTCTGGCCCCGGGAAGTGTTAACTCAATTTAAATAAATTCAACTATCGCCATGACGGTGGCCCTGGCACTCTGCTCTCATAGAGAGGCCACGCACGTCTGCACGTTTCCATCGCACGACGCCATAAAAAGGAGATTACCACCGGCATCCCAGGCAGCCAGGCAGTCAGCCCAGCCAGCCTGTTCCCATTAAACGGCGAGGATCCTGCAGCCTGTCATGTGCAAATGAGCCAAATGCCAGAGCCACAACACAAAACTGCGGACCGAAATGGTGTGACCCGGGAGGGGACTCCACCACCAGACATGGCAGACGACCCTCCCTTGCTACAAAGAGGCAATCCTAGGAGGAGAAAACGAATCTCCTCCGGCTTGTTTATGGCACATTTCTATTCATTATGAGTACTTAGGTCGGAGCCTGGCCCCGAACATTTCTTTTATTGCCCGGCTGATGATGATTTCCATTTCTATTTCGGCTGTCCAAAGGCCAGCTGCTGCCCTGATATATCCCGCACTCTAATCGCCGGAGTTACACGCAATTAATTTTGCTTTGTAATTAACCAACGGGAGCCATCCACACAGGAAATAATTTTGGTTTATTCTTGGGGGGTAAAATTTAATTAAAATTAAATTATATAAGCAAGATTTTAATTTACGATATTTTAAAAGAAAAATGTTTCAAGACTTTTGGGCTGAAGAAAGTTTAAAGTTTCTAAAAGAATGCAAAGAAAGTCGAAGAATAAAGTCTTTTCTATCAAATAAAAGTTAGCTCAAGCACAAATTTGTATTAAATTATCAGAATTATTATTTAAATCTTTAAATCAAATGCCAAAGTTTTCCCCTGTGCCGATTCCATCTGCATTCCACTGCTGTGGTTGCTGCCCTGCTCTCTTTTTTTTATGTTTCTGGACATGCCCAAAGTCCATATAATTTATTGACAAATTTGCACATTTGCCACGAGGCTCAGGGCCCTGCCAATCGGGATCCAAAAGGGGATACAGCCCAGAGTGGAAATCAGGGAGAGGGAGTGGGAGTGCCATGCCGGGATGTGGGTGCCGGCGTGTGAAAACGTTGATTAGTGCAGTGCTCCGGCAGACGCTAATGAGTCTGCCTGGGGGCCCAGTGCCAACAAATTCCAATTCCAATTCCAATTTGCGTCTCGAATCGGTCAAGTCACGCAAAAGGCAGCGGGGCACTAATAATAGCCGACGGTAATTACGCCCTAAGAGTTTTGTTACCACTCCTCAGCTCCCCTCCAGGCCGTCTGAGAGAGCTTTTGTTGTTGCGAATAATGAAAATTATAAGCGACTTCCGAATTTCATTATCGGAATTAGATGTTCGACTGTGAACTGGGGAAGTTGGGGAAGCTAGGGAAGCTGACTGATGGATCCTGCGGATGCTGCGCTAATTTGTCAACTGGCATAACGACAAAGTGAAACTCATTGTGGGCGTAACCGGGCGCTTCCGCGGCTCTTGGCCTTGTCAAATTCAAATTGACTCATTAAAAATTAAGTTCCCCCGCGCACTTTTCCCTTGGCTTTGTGAGTCACCAGCAGCGGAAGCAGATTCAGAATCAGAATCACCATCAGTAGCAGGAGGAGGAGTGGCTGAGGAAAATCCACAACAACGTTAACCAAATGATAAATAGCAAAATTAGATTTGACAGCCAAGCACGGGCCGCGTTTGGTTGGCAGCACAAATTGCAGCATTCATCTTGATTAAATTTCTGCTACGTCCACGGACGGAGTTCTTTCCGCCAAGTTTAGCTGATTTGCTTGAGCTTGAAGATTGCCTTATGATGTGGAGCAGCCGCAACTTAAAGTGAGCTTAAAGGCGGGATTTCAAATCAAAATCAAATCTTTCAAACAGTTTTCTGCTCTGTCAGCTGTTGGAATTGTATAATAATTATAAGGAAGCTTAAATAATGTATATACCCGCCTGAAAGTACCAAACTCTCTCCTGACATTGGCATTGTGTAAATTGTGTCAGACACGTTGCCTGCTGCTGCAGCCGGGACAGGTAACTTAACAGCTTTAAGGATGTTGGGTGCCTCTAATGCACACTGCGTCTTGCAATTAGCTGCCACTTCCCCCTGGTGTCACGTCTAGATGACAAAGTGATTCTGTTTCTATTATTCAAGCGGGCGGGCTGCCTGGCTGCCTGGCTGGGTGCAACTCATAAATAACATCTTTGCTGCTTGAGTGGCATCGCATTCTGCTGCTCTTGCTGCTGCAGCACACACTTGTGTGTGAAATTTTTTGCGCATATTTTTTACAGAGCACACATGTTGCACTTTCAGCTGCACGAAAAACCCGCCAGAAACCCAATGGCCACCCCATTCTTGCATGGCTGCTCCTGCTCCTGGGTGGCACATTTCATTGTTCAGGTTTCTGTGGGAGGGGGAGGAGTAGCCGTAGGACTGGCGTGTTAAATCAATTGGGAGCTTGTTGCTGGCTTACTTAGCTTCCGCTTCCGCCGGCTGCCATGAGTCCGTGCAGCATGCCGCATCCGCTGCTGCTGCTGCTGCTGCCGGCAGCACCACATGTGCTTCGTGTGCATTTTCTTCTTGCCATTTTTCATATTTCACTCCTCGAGTCCCCCACACGGACTTGTTATATGCCACTTTAATGATGCCCCAGGAACATGCCAGTTTACGAGTATAGTCCCATTAAAGCAGATCCCACGAAACACTGAGGGTGCACCCAAAAAAAGGACATTCAGAGTGTATTGAATAAGAGTGAAATTGGGGGAAAATATAGTGCAGGTTAATAGGATATTGCAATAAGGATATAATCTATGATATCGGAGTTATTATGGAACAAATGAATGAGATATTTATATATCTCTTTCCTTGATTTATTTTCCTTATCCTTTTGTCAAGCATAAAAGATAGTTTTCCAAAGATTCTTTAAGTTTACTTGTAAATTCCAGTTTAAAATCAATAATCCAAGTCACTCCTCTTTCTTCCAGTGTTCCCTTTTCGGGGCCAGTTCCCTTTCGCTCGATTTCCCATCAAATAATGCAGAAATATGCCGAGCTAACTGAGCAAAAATAAAAAAGAAGCAAAACAAGGACCGTTCTCGTCCAGCCATAAACATGAAATGAAATTTAAAATAAGAAAACGAAGCTAAAGCCAAAGCCAAAAACAAAACTCAAGCGGAATCAGAAGCTGGGACAGGAAAAGGAAAAGGTAACGTAAGCTCCTGGGCTGCCATTAAATGTGAAGGTCAGCGTGGCGTATGCGCAATATTTTATGCCATTAACTGCGGTTGACTGGCGAACGAAGGCTGGGGAACAGGGGAACAGGGGAACACTTGAGTTCGCATAAGTAGCTATAGACATCTTTGATTTCGCCCCGCCCCAAGGATCTGCCAGCCCCATTTCCTTCCGTTTTGTACATATCCCAGGACAAATCGCTTCCTCGACGAGTTCCATTGTCACTGATTGCATTTATATTTGCTGCAATTGTGTGTGAGTCCGGGTGGGTGTGTGTGTGCTTGGGTGTGTTTGGGGAGTTTGCCAAGGGGTGTGACTGCTAGTGGTTGTGCGATGGCAGATTCCCACAATGTCAATCAGCGCCACGCAATCAGTTTATTCTATTTATCAGCCAAGCAGCAGCTGACTAGCAATCCGCTCTGGAAGGACGGCGACAATGGCCCGGGTAAACACTGTGAATCCTTTGTGTACATAGCCTTCGTCCACACATAAATATATGTTTGTGTGTGTGGGTCTGGGTGTGCTGGCTTGAGGGTATTGTATACAGTTGTGGTCAAAATAAGAATACAAAGTCAGAATGATGTACATTTTCGGTCAGTTATAAATTAATAAAAGGGTTTTTGGTCAGTTATAACTTCATAAAAGGGTTTTTAGATTAGTTATAACTTAAGGCAGGAGAAAAGTAGTAGTTCCACATTTAATTTAATCAATTTTCTATTAAAATTCAGCTCTTATTTTAATATATCTTTCAGCTATTATCTTGATATCAACTGTAGGCTTCCCTTCCTTCGGTATAACTTTGTGTCAACCAAGACATTTCGATGGCAAAGTGTAAATAAACAAATGCTTAGCAACAGTCAAGAGCAACGGACTGACATCTGGGACTGACGACTGACGAGTGCAGGAGCATTCAGCATCAGGAGGCTAAGGGATTCAGCAGCCAGCATCCAGCATCCGGTGGATCGGATGAGCGCCACCTGAGTGGCGGGTAATAAAATGCGCATTTGTGCACGAAATTACGACAGTTTAGAGCTGTTGCTCTCTAGTTGGCAGGCGGATTGAAAAGCCAAGAGAGAGCCCAGGATCGAAGGCAATTCCCTGGTGCCGGTGTCCAGCAAAACTTTCCTTCTTACATTTTCACCTGAGGCCGCAAAACGGCGGGCCAGCACAAGTTTCGGGCCAGAGCAAAGTTATTTTCAATAAGCAGCCGGCGGCTAAAACTGCGAAAATCAACAGGGAGCATAGTTTGGCCAGTGTTTTTGCAGCTTGTGCCTTGGCCTTGCCTCTCACTTGTATATATTCTGGCCACGAAGGTGTTTTCCCAGCTTAACCCATTAATTACTTTGCAAAAATTTCAGTGTGGCAGCTGTAAAATTACCAAAAACTGGCAGAGCTGGCAAATAATTAATTTTACACCATTTTTTAGTGAGGTAATTTTCTTGCTAGTTGAACATTAGCGGAAATCGAAATGAAAACTAGTTTTCGAAGAAAATGTAATTTATCAATGATTAAAAGTGGCAGCAATTTCTTATTTAAAAACTTTTGTAATTAATTCTGAACCTCCCATTTCAGATATAAAAAAAAAAACTCATTTTCTTAAACTTTCCTCTTTTACCCACCAAAGGTTAAATGGCAAAATATTGGGACAGCTTAAGGTTAACTAAGGCTTCAACTATACGGAACATTATTAAGACTTCCAGGTTATTCCTGGTTTTCCTCGCTGGCGAATGGCAAGTGTATTCACGTAGCCCGGCGAGTACACTTTACGGGTAATAAATATGCATGAGTGGCATTAGCGGCTCTGGAGGGCATGGCACATTCCTCCGCTGGGCAATAATCTGGCTCTCCGCCGAGTCCCGACGTTCCGGCGTCCCGAAGTCCGAGTTGGCCCATTCATTTATGTGCTGGCAACTATTTTTATTGCATATTTTTTGGGGCTGTGGCGAAATTAATTGCACTTGAGCTATGTGCATTTACCGTAATGAGCTCCTGAAGGGAGTCATCCGTCCGGCTGCCTTCAAGGGGCGTCCCACTCCCCACAAAGGAGACGAGGTGGGGCGGAGCGCTTGGCTGCAATTAACTTTAATTACGCCAACAATTGTCGCCGAGATGCGAAGGGGAAAGGGAAAAGGGAAAAGGGGAGAAGTTTGCTGTTGCCGCCACTCGCTCGACTTGTTTAACAGCTACTTAAATCCGGGGCGCTTTTCAATTGTTGCACACATTGCTCATACGCCCCGTTGTGCGAGTAGTGCATTGGCAACGGTTGAACGCTTAGCAGCTGCTAATGGAGTTATTCGTACAGGATTTTGTGGCACAAAACCCACCAGCTTCCGTTTCGTTGCCATGACAGACGGCTTTTGGGCCAGGCTGCTGGCTTGAATAAAATGCACTTGGAAAATAAAGCTTAGTTTTTGGTGGTTTTGAATGAGTTAAGTTTCCTTAAAAAGGTTTTTAATGTTTTAAAAATATTTTTGTAATATTTCTATAAAAGTTTGATAAGATCCAATGATGAATCAAGATTTTTAGAGTCCACTAAAGATGATTTAACATTTAAGATGACATTTTTTTTAACATTTTAGCTTTTAAAATATATTTAAAATATTTTCTTTCTAATATCCATAAAATCTCTATCATTCACAGCACCTCTTTAAAAGTTTTGTCCAAACAATCACATTTCAAAATCCCCAGTGACTCCCCAGTGGGCTCTGTAGATTTTCTGGAAAACAAAGCTCTCTCCCAAGTGCCTCGATATTTACCTATATGTTGCTGCCTGCACATGGCAAATCAGAGCTAATGATGCTGCCACTGCTGCACTGTGCGCCATGTGGGGGTCGGGGTCGGTGTCGGAGTTGGGGTCGCCCAGCGCCCCATTAAGCTTTAATGCCAATCGGTAGTTGGAGCCGGGGCTTTGGGCCATTGTGCGCACCAGAGCTCCTTGTTAGCTGGCTGGTTGGCTGGCTGGCAACATGTTTAGAGCAAGAAAGTGCATTTTCATTTAACATTTGCATTGTTTGCATGCTTAATTAGCCTCATTTGTGGCAGATGTAGACAAGCAGAAAGACAGCGAACGAATAAAAAACAAAAAGGTAAAGTGAATACATTTTGCGGTGGTGAAGAAAATTTAATTGGCACACAATAGTTCCGCTTGTGAATGTAAAGAATGCGAATAATGAAGCCCCAAAAAAACAAACATGAATTTCAATCAGTTTCCATTTTGAAAGCAACTTCGGACAATTAGTCAGCTCAGACATACACATTGTTTCCGCTCTCACAGCAATTTATCACTTGATGATGCCTTGATGTTGGTTAAGCCTCGCAATTAAATGGCCCGCGGAATGCATTTGCATCTTGAGCCGCAGAGACAGCCGTCAGATCGAGAACTTTTAATTGCTCGAAAATGCTCGCAATCAACGGCTGATGACTGCTGGCATTTGGCTCCAAGTGCTTCCCCGCTGGGCGCAATGATTGACCCACAAGCACCACAATTTATACAGACAGAGAATTTAATGGTAAACTAAACTGAAAATTTTTAAGGAAATTATAGAAAGAATTTATTTATGAATTTTTTAAACTGAAGCTGATAAGTTTAACCTTTACTCAAGCTGAAATATATGTATTTTAATTATTGTTTTCGGTGTTCCCCTTAAGCCTGCCTGGCTACCCGCATATCTGAATATGATCCGGCGGCTGTTGCTGTTTTCATTTGCAAAAAAAATGCTCCTGACTTTAAATTGCTCGTGATTTAATTTGATTTTAATTTCAATTTTCACCGACTGCGCGTGTGAAGAGCAGAACAAACAAACTACACGGAATTAAAAACAAATTAAATTCTTCTCCGCAACATTTCACTTCCGTGCACACACACACACAACTCACGTAAGACAAACAACGTTAAGGACTATGGACGATGGGCGAGGACCTCTTCGCATAGTTTCCAAATTAAAGTTTGCCCCGAAGACCCTCACACAGAAATCTATGGAAAATAAATAAAACAGTTTGGCCAAGTTCTATGGGTCGAACATGGACCCTCGGCCAGGGGCAACGTCATTAAAGCAATACTACGCATAGTTTGCCCAACTGGAACTGGAGATGCTAGACAGGAGCAGGAGTAGGAGCAGGAGCTGAAGCTGAGATGGAGCCCTATGGCGGCCAAGAGGTCAGCCAGCCAGCCAGCCATCCACCCAGCCAACGTTTCGCAGCAAAATTGAAACTTTTGATTGAATACAAACTACAATCTCGGCACCGGACGAACTTTCATTCAACACGATATAAAGGTATGGGGTTCTGTGTCTCGGATTCAGGCGGCAGGAGCAGTCCTGGCTTGATTGCCAGCCAAGCTCCTGGTTTACAGTTACCTGAACCCGCCCTGCGCTTGCCCTCGCCTTGGCCTCGCTGGGAAGCTTTCACGCTGCCTTGCCTCCGGCTACAAACTTAGTTTTCTAAAATTAAAATAATACAATAAAGATTATATAACCGGCAGTCAGGGCAGCCAAGCTGGAAAGACTGCAGTAAGTGCACGGGGAGAAAAGTCTATACAATTGTTGTGTAAAAATGCTATAAACGAGGGAACTTTTGTTGTAAAATAAAGCAAAGATTTGTTAGATGAATTGTGACTATAAAAGAAATAATAATAATAATAAAATGTTAGAAAAGATGATCATAACTTGAAAGTAGCAAAATTTAGTAGATGCAAGATTTAATTTATATTTATTTGTTTATTTATTTCTTTAATTTTCAGTGCACTTTAAAGATAAATCTCCGACAGATTTTATTGAAAAGCAAGGGCCAAAGCAAGGCTGCAGCTTATAGTTTTTCCCTTTTGCCTCTAACTGGTAAATAATTTCACTTTAGATAATCGTTTTGGGGCAGGCACATAATGCCCCCTGAGATGAAGGACAGTTCTTGGAAATATCAGCCATTTGCCAGATGTCCAATTCAATGTTTTGGGTGGAAAAAGTGGGCCGACATGGCCGCCATAAGCAATTGTCAGCTGCTCCCAGCATCCAATATTCCCAATATTCCCGCCAGAGCCAGAGCCAGAGCCAGAGCAGACAAGGACCCTGGTAAAATGTCTAAGGCGATAATAAGGATAATGAAGACAGGGAAAAGTTATGAAATCGTTGTCAAAAAAGAAAGGCGAACGACAGAACAAGGAGGGGGCGGGGGGAGGTAGAGAACAAAGCAAAGGAAAATGTCTGGCGGGAAATTCATGCTGATGAAAAATGCTTTTCATGCGCGCTGCCATTTACCACGAATGTCGATGTGTCTGGCTTTGTGTGTTATGTTGTGTGTATTTCTTAAGCGCTGGCAGCATATTCATGACATGGCCAAAATTTGAAATAGGCCTAAATAAAAACAGCTGAAGGCCCACACTCACACCCACACACTCTTACCCACACACCCGTGCACAAGTACCCATAGCCTGTAGCCAACAGGGACGACTTTTGGCCAACTCGAGAGCACGGAGTGCCTTCGGTCCTTCAAAGTAAGCCGACTTTAAAGAAAGGGGCTCAAACTCAGGCAGAGGGAAAACCCACTCAACCGCACCCACAACTTGGCGAGTGGAGCGGTAAATGTGTCAACCAATGACCTTGAATTCGACTCAACAGAGTGAGTCTAAAGTCCAGCTTTGAGTGTTTGTTTGAGTGTCTCCGTTAGCTGAGTTTTGAGTGCTGTTAAAGGAGAGATTGCAGCGATTTAATTGGGGAAAGTGGAAATCCTAAACTTAAGCATAATAATTAGGTGGAAGCATGTGGGCATAAATCGATAATTAATAGCAGTGGCAGCCAGCAGCCTCCCCAGTGAGATCAGACTGGTTTCGCATTACACCTGGCCATCCATCATTGGCTGGCGGAAATTCAATACACCTGCCGAGGGAGATGGTAATGGAGATGGGGTGGGAAATCTCAGTCTCAGGTACGATTCAGGTACCACAAGCATTTGTTGGCACGTTGTTAACATGCTCTTTGACAGTTGTCTCTCTCTCTGTCTCTGCCTTTGCCTTTGCCGCTGGCATAATTCTCATTAAAGTTGATTGAGCGAAAAACTTCATTACAAGCCTCTTGCCTTGGCTTTTGCTCTCCGAGTATGAGTATGAGTGTGTGTGTTCAGGAAATTAAATTTTGTGCCCCATAAGACACACGGGAGTGGCAAGACGGTGGTGGTGAACAAGACATTTTGCAAGTGCTTACAATTCATTTGGCCCCTTATTAAAATGCTTAACTAACCTTTGGCAACTTTCAGCTGCATCCGCAGCTGTCAGCGTCGCACGCCCGCTGCAAGGGATTATGTTAATCAGGGACTCTTACACAGCGCCAGCACTTTGCACTTTGCCAAGTTTCTTTTGGCTAAAATGAAGGGAGGGGTGATGGGCGATCCCTTTGGTCCTTGTTGGGTTGGCAGCGGGTTTCTTAAAGCCTCGGCAAAGTCACAAGGCCATAGCTGTCGCGCGACTTTCCTGTTACTTTTCTGAAGCAACTTTTCGTTAGCGACTGTAAGCTGGCACTATAAAAGATGACTTCCTTCCGCTTTTTGTGCTCGAATTTCAATGCAATCTGCCGCCAGCAGGGTCCACTGTCCACTGTGGATAGGAATATTGATTTTTGTTTATTACAAATAATTAAGTAACAACTAGAATGATTTAAATCAGTAATTGATTTATATTTATTACTTTTAATTTAGTAAAAATTATAATGATTTACCTACCTTTCTTTTCTTACTAAATTGATGCATTATATAGAAGAAATTATAAACTTATCACTCATATATAGCAACGTTAAAATACCTATTGTTACATTTATCAATAGTTAGCATTAAATATCCATACATTTCTTATATATAGAATATTTCAGACACCTTCTAACTTCGCTTCTATCTAACCTCTTCTCAAATACAGCATGAAAAATATACTATATGTAATCCAATCGATATAGTAACTCACTCTCTTAATCATTATCTAATATTAACAGATTTTTAAATTTAATTTATTCAAAAAATAGAACCCTCTGCATCCCATGGTGCTCTCTCTCTACAATAACGAAAGTAACATTTAATATAAATTTCATAGCATAAGTTTGTGCGCGTAACAAGTAGCCTATTAGCGCCTGGAATTTTTCATTTTCATTTTTGCGCCGGCATCATCTGGCCAACGAATTAAGCTGATGCGACAGCTGCAACTGTTGCTATTGCCATGGACAGCCGCCGGCAGCGAAGCAGAGGAATTCCTGGGGATAATGGCCAGGAGTGGTGGCTGCTCCTGGCCCCGATGCCAATTTGCACCACCAAAGTCATCAACTACGCACACGCACGCCTCGATAAATTCAATTTACACGAATTTCCCAAGGAAAAGCGGGCAAAAACGGAGAAATTCCGCTATGTGGAGAGAAGTTTTGCAGGTGTGAACAGCAAGATAAACATACAGGTGTGTTGGGGGCGTTAGGGGACGTTCGAGGTGTGCGAACGGAACCAAGGGCGAGCCTTATTGGCATCGACATGCATTAGCCGGGCCGCAAATGCGAAGTACATACGGGGGCGAAAGTCAAATACACACCACACACACACACCGCATACACCAGCCACCACACCACACCAGCCACGTCCAACAACAATGGCCGGGGAAAAAAAGAGCAACAAGCTAAATTGCAAAAGAAAACTTTTTGTGCACTGCGGGCGCTGTTGCGGTTTCTGCGAGCTTGCCACAGCCGCCGGAGCTGGCAAAAACCGCCGCTGGAAAAGCAGCAGCTGGAGAGGGTTGCAAAAAAACAGAGAGGGGGTGAAAAGGGGTGGCCAGGGGATAAAGTTTGCTACACTCAAAGGAAAGAAGATCGGTCAACTTCCTGTTGGGATTTTGGTAATAAAAATGGAAAGAGATTAGGGAAAGAAAGGCTAAATGTGTAAGGAATTTAATTTATTTAAAGATTAATTACTTAAAGTGACCACAGAATTTAAATATATATTTTATATTATACAAAAACAGAGATATATATTTTATATTTATTTTCCACTTTAATCTAAGTTAAATCTTTAGTTAAAAACTATTTTCTCTGAGTGCCAACAAAGATGTAGGGAGCCAGCTCCTCATTGAGCCACCGCTGATTGGAAGGACCCCATATACTATACTATATGTACAGGTAGTGAACATCGACAGGTGCGTCAAGCCGCATTTATGTGTGCGGAGGCTACGTGCGAAGGTGTAAATTAAATTTTGCCACCATTACGAGAATTGCATGCCAAATACCAGTTGCCATAAAAAATTAAGTCATGTGGAAGACAGTCAAAGTTGTTGGCCGCCTTGATTTGTTTCGGAAACTGCTTAAGACATTTATTTAATGTTTATTTATTTATCAACAGAAACTACTTCACTTTAAATTTCTTAAATTTCATCTTAATCTCAAATTTAACTTGTAATAAAACCAAAATATTTTCAACATAAAACATTTTCCCTAAAATAAAAGCCAACTTTAAGTAAAAAACCTTTTCTGGCTGGAGAAAAGTTCTCCTTCGGTAGTTGGGCTTTATTGTTCAATATTTTTTGGTAGGTTTTCCCCCCTGCCACAGGACGAAAGTTGGCCCGGGTTACTAAAGAATCTGTGGCTGCCTCTTCGATGGCTCCATGGCCATGTTCCCAGGCTTAATATGAAAGTAATGACTGAAAGGAAGACAACGCCAAAAGGATTTTTCGCCCGAAGCATTCAGTGGCAAAAGAAACCGAACAACGCGAAGGACACTTTGTAATGGTGCAAGTGGAGTGGAGAGTGTCCATTTCATTAAATAACCGGAACAGCTGCCAGGTGATCCCATGATCCCGGCCTGCCCCTTGCCAGTGTGTGTGGTGCCACTTTGCATGCCGGGGAGGAGCCTTTGAAAAATGCAGGACCATGGTAGCCCATTGACACGGGTCCTGTGATGCTGCTGTTGTCCCTGCTGCTGCTGCTGACCCCCCCATTAAATCGATTGGCCAGGTGGTGCAGCAGCGGCTGATTAACAGCGCGTAGGAGCTGCTGCCTCATAATCGATGGCCACCCCCAATCCAGCAAGGATATCCATGAACCCGCCCTGATGAATGGGCCCAGTGCGTCTCGTACAGAGCCGAGTTTCGGACCGTTAAAGCCCCTTAAATATGTTTTAATTGAAATGCATTTGGGCGCATCGAACAATCGGGCAAACGAGCCAGCAGGAATGCGGCACAAAGGTCCTGCCGGTGTAAAGGATTCATTGCAGGACAGAGCCTGACAGTGTTGTCTAGTTTGAGCTGGTAAAATGCTGGGAAATTAAAGACATTTTTTTATCAATTTCTTAGTTGTGAAACTTGAGTTAAAATATTTTTATAAAAAGTGTAAATATCTGCAGAAAATTTTATAATATTTCGGAATTTAAGAGTTTCTGAGAAACTTAAATAGTAAATAATACAATTTCATTGCAATTCTTAAACCCCAATTAAGATTAATGAAACCTTTCTCATTTCTTAATATAATTTTTCATACATATTATTAATTAAGTTAAAATTATAATGCCTCTTTAAGCTCTGCCAAAGATATATCTTACCGTTCAGCACTGAATCATTAGCGCTCGATTGCTTCTCAACCTCAACCAATTGATGGCAGTGAACCGTCGAGGTCCTGGCCAGGAAACCCAAGCTGCCACAATGCTCGGCGTTAATTGGCTTAAACGGCTAGATGCCACACACACACACAACTCTTTGGGCCCCGTTGCCGTTGGAGATGCTGGCCACACATTTCGCCTGGATGCAGGGCATATGTTACGGGCGAAGCGAAGCCATTGCAACTCTCAAGAGGGACTGAGCTGGGGGGAAAAATGGGACTCTTAAATTGGTTAGGAAGCGTGCCAGACAGTGTCTTAATTTTCCGCAGGATGTGCGCAATGTCAAAAGCAAGGTTTGATAAATGGCCCAGGGGCCAGGAGCAGACCGCCAAAGTCAGCTCGCCGTCCTGGCCACCCATCCTGCATCCTGCATGCACCACACACACACTATATCTACTGCACAGAGTTTTAGACTTGAATATTTATGTGATGCTCCTTGAAAAATGCAGAAAATGCAGAAGGGGAAAAGCGGGTAGCTGCGGAAAAGTTCGAAGGTTAACTGCTGGACAGTCGCACATATTTTGCGATTTATTTTTGCAGCTGCTTCCGGTTCGGTTATATTTTTTTTTTCCTGATAGAAGCACGCCCCAAACCGGACATAAAGTATATATATTCGCATGTTGAGGGAATATTTTCAGCAGTGGCAATAAGTTACATTGTCATAAATCTCAGCCAAATGGGATTTAAATACTTGGGCAAGCCTTTTCGTGGCTCCCCCACACCCCACACAGCAGACAGCCTCATGGCATCCCTTGTTAATTAGTCGCAAAACTTTGGCATTAATTAATATTTATGTGCGGCGGCAATGAAGTGGCAACCAAAGCCGACACTCAAAGTGTCGTCAAGATGAAATAAAACGAGTATTTCACATTTATATATTCACATTCACATTTACATTCAAATATAATTTGCATTGCGCTCCATTGGAGCTGCGGGCTAATACGATTAGCTGGTGAAGCGTGGCCAGGACCGCCCCCTCTTAAGGACATTTCAATTAATTGCGCATTTGCGGCTAAATTCGAAATTCAATTAAAATGCGGACGAGCTTAAAATGGGCAAACACAGATCGGCTTTAAAAAGCGTGCTACATATTTTTTTAATAATAATAATAATTCCGGGCACCCATCGCCTGTCCAATCAGCATTAAATTGCCATCAATATTTGGTAGAGAATTCAGCAATAACGTTGAGAACGGCAAAGTTTTGGCCGTCGCAAAAGTTTGACGCCTCTGAACAAGTTAATGAAATTGGCAGAAGGAGAAGATGTCTGGCCCCTCTCTATCTCTGGGCTCCACTTGGTGCCAAAATGACAATTGAACTAATTGCTTTACTACCTAGTACGTGCCTGAGAGGGGTCCTCCATTAGCGGAAATATCTGAAATATATATATATATATATATATATATAATATATATTGTCATAATGATAAAAGTTATTTGTGTGCTGGCGAAAAGTTTCCGATTTTCACGAGCGAAATAAATTAGGCTGAGCGGCAGATATTTATCTTAATTTAGCAGGCAGCCTAAAGAGTTAAGAGTCAAGTTTAGGTGCCCAGCTGCGTACTAAATGCGAGATGCGAAATGCCAAAAATACGGAAAATAAAATTACTTTGCAGTGCCCCTTTTTTCGGTCGAAACATAAATAAATAAATAAACCGCTTTTCGGCAAACAAGCGCACAGCACAATAAACGGGGAGAGCCTGCCAAGGGACCAACGCCTGCAAATTCCAAGTGCCAAGTGCCGGGTCCTGTGTAGCTCCAAACAAAAAGCAAAAAAGCAAAATGCGAAAGCAAAACAGAAACTTGGCCAAAAGCTGGCTCCGGCAGTGGCAAAATAAAGCGCAAAGACAAAGCGAAAGCAAAAATATAAATAACGAAAAAGGTTTTCTTTTTTTTGGGCTGGCCGAAAAAAGGGAAAGTAGCACTGCCACTTGACGCCCACGAGTCGGAATGAAATTGCGGCAGTGTGGGAACGAGCAGCATGCCAATAATAAATCAGATCCCGGCCCACCCTCGCTCCCATTCCCATTCCCACTGCCGCTTCCGCTGGCTCTCCTGCCGCCCCCCAAGGAGGTCCTTTTGCCGGAAATGCGGCCTGCCCCAGCCGCCGACATCATTAACGCACGTCCCGAGCTCACAGGGGGCAGGGAGGCAGCCCCCCAAGGTGGCTCTTCTACCGAATTTAAATGCCAGCAAAGCGGCCAAGCCATTCTCTTTTGAGTTTTGTTGGGGGAGAGTCTAGCTGGGGCAGCAAATCAATTTTGCAGTTAACACGGCATATGAATGATAGAAACCTGGAAAGGATTCATTATAAACAGCGGAAAATTTAATACATTTATTAAAGATATTTAAAATAGTGGTTAGTAAACTGAAATTGTTAAAAAATAGTATAGGAAATACATTCAAAATCAAAGTCAAATGCCACTTTTACATGAATCTTCTAATTTTAAATTAATTCAACTTAAGAAAGACTTCAAAAGTGTCTCTCCAGTCTTACTTTACTTTACTTTAAGGTACATTTTAATATATAGGAGTTCTCTTAAAATTTTAGAAATAATCCTTGCAGATTTATAATAAGAAAATATACAAGGAAATATATTTATAAGACCGTCTTTATTCTTCAACAAAAACTCAATAAATAATAATCAAAATTGCATTTGAAATGTATCCTTACTTTCCCTTTTAAATTTGCAATAATATACATATTAGCTCTCTTTAAATTTCGTTTTAAAATCCTTGCTAATTTCGGACTCTTTTCACCCCCTTTTCTCTCACTGTATGCCAATTCACGAGATGACCATTGCCGGACTCCCCAGTCCCTGAGTGGCGACATATTTCATGGGTAGAGCGCGAGTGGCCTTTGAAGGTCGCCGGCTGTCAGACCCACGAAACGGAAATGGGAAAAGGGTTCCAGGGCCAGGCCAGGATGTTTGACTAACTCGGACATTTATATGGACCGGTAAAAAAAAAAATATAAATATAAATACAAACCCCCAAAAAAATGTCTTTATTGCTTGGCTGGGTGAAACAAAGAGGAAATAAAGGGAGCACACCAAACAATAGAAAAAGGATCATTGCCGAGGACTCGGGCCCCCAAAAAAATAAAAAGAAGTGAAAATATAAAACAATAAATAAGGCAGAGGCTTCATAAATATGCCAATAGCCGGCCATTAAAGCCGCTGGGCCGCTTTTACGAGGCCGCAGCAGGAGCCACCACTCTCCCACGTGAACATTTTCATTTGCGCCCGGTTTCCATTTATGTATTTATGTGCATACTTAATGAATTTAATGTTTTATTAATGCGAGCACGTCGTTATTGTTGTTGTTGCTGCTGTTGCCGCATGTGTCGGGCTCTTAAGTGACAAATAATTAACAGCACTTGTGTCGAAGGATCGCCGAAGGAGGCAGGAAACTCAGGAGATGGCTGCCGGAGAAAGCGTCAGGAAAAGACAGCAAGGCGCCACCGCCTGGAGCACCGTTGCCTGTCTATCCAAGTGAGTGTTCCATAATCTGTTTAATGTAATTTGCAATTTATATTAACCTATTGAAATTTCATTGGTATGAGCAGGCGGCGGGGCAAGGCAATGAAAATCATCAAGTCTTCTTTTACAGCCTCCCTCCCCACCATTGGCAACTTCCGTTTCCGCTGTTGCCGCGGAAGTAATTTGAAGTCGCGTACCTCTCACAATTTCTTTTCCACTGATCATTTTTAATATGTTTAATGGAAAACTTGGTTTCCTTCTCCGGCTTCGAAGGATACAGATGCGGATGCGGAAGCGGCTTGGGATGTGGCTGAAGATTGTGGAAGGATGAGCTGGAGATGCCTCGACAGCATCGATTTCTCCTGTGCATCAAATGCATTATGAACGTGATTTATTCATAACGGTGCGCGGCGAATGCAAATTTTCGACATGTAACTGCAATTTGCATACATTCTTGCCAATATATATATATATAGACAAGTCAGCAAAGTCAGCCAAGTCCTGAGTACTCGGGGGCGTGCCCGTAAAATATTGTTGTATATGAAAATGGCTCACATGTGAAAAGAGGAAACTCTTGGCTCCTCTCTCGCAGGCTGTCGCATAAACGAGTTTATGTTGCAAGTTAGTACGCGCAATTTGCAATTTGATGTTCGCTTCCGACCCCCGAAAACCGCCTCCTCCTTGAAGCTCCTCTCCAGCTGTATATCCTGGCAGTGTGCAAAGTAACTCGGCAATCCAAATTATGGTAATTTGGCAAGCTCGACTGCGTGTCTTTGAGCGTGCACTTAATCTACTTTATGGCCAAGGGGGTTAGAGCCAGAATCCCTATTCAATTGCTTCAAGTTTTTAGGGGTAAAGAGATTTAATTGGGAATTTGGTGGAAAATGTTTAGTTTTGAATATAAATAGTATTTGATACTTGATTTTAAAAAGGTTTTTAGAAAAAGAACTTGAAGTTTATAAAGTTTTCTATTGAAAACTGAACCTAAATTTGCTTTAGTTAATTAAAACTTAAACTCAAACAAGGCTAGAAAGTATATATAATTTATATTCCTATATATACATCATTCCCTTTCATATTTACCTCTAAAAATGCCCCACAGTGAGTGCCTAGCAAGTGATGTGTAAACAAAACATGCGCCCAAAGTGCGTACATTTACCGGAAAAAGCCAACTCAACTTCCATTTGGTAACACACAATCAAACTGTCATTGAGTCGGTGGAAACTCAATTGCGAATTGCCAGTGAGAGAGTGCCGAAAAGTGCATTTGGCCTGCATTCGGCGGCGGCGGCGGCACACACACATCACGTATACGCCGCATGGGGCTGCAACCAAAAACAGAAAGCGTTACACTCTGGCACATGTCCTGGCGAAAAACAAGCACATTATAGGCAAAACAAAGGACAAATGGCAAAACGAGTGTGACGAGGACAAAAGCCAAAAATTGCATATCCTGTAACGACGGAAAAAAAGGCAGATATCCTGCAAGAGATTGACGTGACAATCCTGCATCTACCTCCCTCCCTCTCTTTCAGCAAGTTAAAAAAAGGAAAATTGCTAAATAAATATTCATGCCAGGGAATGGAACCTGCATCCAATTTCGGACTTTATTTTTTTATACATTTTTAGCCTTGACTTTTTCATCAGGTCGGTAATTGAATTAAACACCCGCTGACACAAAGCAAATGAAAAGCGAGCTCGGGCCATGAATTAGCCAACTAAATGCGGGGCTTTAAAGCCCAAGGAAATGGGGAAAAATCAGCCGAGGAAATCCCTTTGCCTTGGCAGCTTATAAAACGACCTTTTTCGGTGAGATGACGGATAAGAAAAAGGGTCGCAATTAGTAGGTGTCCTGCCTGGGCAGCCTGGTTAATATATCGAACTCATGGCCCGCTTTGATATTGGAGCACGTTCCGGGTTCTCCGGTAATCTGGGCGATGCCATTAAATGCCAAGGGACGTCAACAATTGGCATAGTTCGGATTGGTTTGTTCCCAGAAGTTTGGCCACTCTCCGCCTCCCCGTCATTCCTTTGACTCAACTGAACCACCATTCGATACGCATGAAAATCAAACTACAATTAGGCACAGAAACGAAGACGGAAATCTGACTCGGGGCTAAAGAAACTAAGGCTAAGAAGCTGAAAAAGCACTGGAAAATTAATAGGAAATTTAAGGGAAAAGGTTATAAATTTTAGAAATATTTTTCAAGTCAAACTAAAGCTAATTATTTACTAAAAATAATAATTAAAATACAAATAAAATAAAGCTTATACTTTATAGATTTATCAGCACATTTCTCTCAGTGCTGAAGTCAAAGGACTTGCCCATTGAGGCATTAAATGTCAGGCCTACACACTCACCCCCAAGCACCGCCTCACCCACTGACCAGGGGGACGTGCTCTCCATTTGTTTTTATGCTTATCCTGCAGAATGGTCTTCGACTTGGTTTCCTTCTAGGTCCCAGCTAGTCGCCGGTCCAATTTACCAGATTCCGGCGCAGCTCTCCGGCCGTGACGCATCGAATTATCTGCGATCCGGGCTTAACTAAGCAGCAGGATAAATATCCTGCAGCGTTTTGGGGGCTGCTCCGGGCAGCTCCATCAAACCGATTGGCGGCACAGCCTTACGCCGGCGGTGGCGATTTGTTTAATATTTAATGCACAACAAAAACAACAAGAAACAACAAAAGATGTCGGCGGAGACCCATTTTATAAAATATCGCCCCGGGTCAGGCCAGACAAGTTTGTGGGCTTTCCCTGGCCTCGCTGCTTTGTGTGATTTATTTAGTTAAGCTGTCCCAAATCCGAGCATTGCACAAATCCCCGGCACACAAATTATGGAACCGACAGGCGGCCAGTCGAAGTTTCACCAAACTATTCCAGATTCGTTGCGAAAGGACTGTCTGTTCGAATGTCTGTTCCAAGGAGCAGGAGGATGCTGCTGCTCCTCCTGAAGCCTGTCAGCTGGACTGTATCGAATGAGACGCACGAGCGAGCAGGCCGGACCCGGCTCGACCTGGGTGACAGACGCTTGACACATGGGGGTCCGAGACCTTTGGCAAAGTGTTAAATCGGTCGCCACTCGGCCGGAAGGTGACCCGGTCGGGGAGTCTCTCTCTTTTTCCCCATAGCAACTCCCCCTGACACTGGAGCCCATCAATTTCCCAGCATCGATGTCGAAGGCGTTACTCCGCCACAGGAAATGGAAACCGTAGATGGAACTGGAGCCTCCTAATGAGTTAATTAGATGATTTAGTTGCCGCATTTTCGGCGCCACAAGGCCACATTAATTATAAACCCAGGCGGAAGCTGGAGACGCTTATGAATTCCACATATTTACACACGCATTTAATCGAGCGGGCTCTGGGGATGAGCTGAGTCCTTGGCATTGCCAACTGATTGCTGCCTTCATGTCCTGGTTATTCCTTAGCCTGTCAAAACACTGAAATAAATTTTAAGAGGCAAGAATATTAGGGTTAAAAGTAAATCATAAATATGATATAAACACAAATAAAAAGCTAAATTTAAGAGTACAAATTGTTAGATTATTTTCCCTTTCTGCTAAAGATATAATTCTATCAAAAATTAATCAAATAAATATAAGAAGAATATTATATTATATTCACAAATTTATAATTCCCTCTCTAAAATTTTAATAACCTTTTAAAATCACTCAAAATTCCTTAAAGTGTGGCTTGTGGCTTCATTAAAATCCGCATTCAAACGCTGTGAAAACGCGTATTAACGAATCCTAGGCGCGAGTTCATTAATCGCACCGATTTTGTGGCCACAACCGCATCCTGGCCGCAAAAGGCGACATCTTGGGACTCTGCCAGCTGTCTAAGTGGTTTGTGTGTGGGGCTTGCCGCATAAATCGAGCGGAAACGAGGCAGCCACCGAGGCGGAGGTGGTGGTGGGATATGCGGATGCGACTGCAGAGGGTTGGCCAGTGTCTGCCAAGTGGGCCGACCTTCCACTGACTGACCATGACCCTGAACTTTGGCGAGCTGCGCCTCCTCCTAATGATGCCAGACAAACGTCTCGGAATGAGCTCGCACCGGGAACTGCATCCTCCCTCTTTTTTCCAGAGCTGAGAGCCAGTCTTTGACATGGCGAATCAGTAGTGGCAGTAGTAGCCTTGTCATAAGCCCACTGTGCTGCAGTCTACAGATACAGATATGACGAGGAAATCCCTGGCGCAGTGGGCGGCTGCCAATTGTCCTTCCCTGCCCCCCGTTTCCTTTGTCTCTCTGCATTCCTTTTCTTTCGAATTTTCCAGCTAAAGCTGCTTAAATTGCAGCAAGCTGAGCCGGTCGCAATTTTCAAGCAAAGGCAGGCAGTAGAGCATCGCTTTGATTACAGAAATTAAACTAAAAAAAATACAGTAAAGGTCCGGCAATTGGCCAAAAGTTTTGAAAGAACATTTTTGGTTTTTTTTACTTTCCTGCTGACGTTGGGAAAGGAAAGTTTTGTTTGTCGGGTGTATATTACACCATCAAACCGCCAGCGTCAACCGAATTTTTAACTTCATTTAGAACTCATTAAAAACTTTGGCATAATTGCATAAATTTGCAAAGTCAATGGGAAACTTGTCCAGGCAACGCGGCCCCTAAGTGGTGGTGGTGGCGGTGGTGGTGATGGTAAAGCTTGGCTGGCTTCTTGAGGAGCGCCGCCTATGGAATCACTTCAAGTTGGCCAGTTGGTCACGTGGTGGATCCACCTTCACTTACACTTAAGAAGTGGGACACAGCTGCAGGAAGATGCAAAGTGCTTTAATTTGTATTCTCTCTTAATGTATACATTAACCTTGTAAAAGTATTTAAAATACATTCTTAGTTACAGATTTTATGGGAAACAATCTAGTAAGTAACTTTTAGAAATACAAAAGATACTTTCAGATACAACCTGGAGAGTATAAAACGATTTTACTACTTTATCTTATCGAAAATATTTTAAAGTTCAACTAATCGAATTTTAAAATATCGAAAAATATCTAATTTAAAGTTTTATAATCGAAAAACGTTAGCTTGATTTAATAATCAAAACAAATCAAAAAATTCCCTTGGGTTTCAAGGCTCCATGAATATGTTTATATCTTTTTTTATATTAAATATTCAGTTTTAGCCACTGTAAAAGCTTTCGATAAGTCAAAAGAACCCAATATAAGGCAATGATAAGGAAAAAGCTTTCAGATCTGTTAACGTTTTTACTGCTGACTTGGCTGATAAAGCAGAAAATGTTAAGATAATGTAGAGATTGAATTTCAGTATAAAACTAATTAAATTACAATTATTTTAGGCTTAAACTTTGATTTTAGAATTAATAAAAACTCATTAAAAATGATAATAATCAAAAATACAAAATTATGAAAATACATACAAAATTAAGACAGAAATTCTCTCTAAAAATAAGTTGTAAACTTCATTTCTTCAAAACCTTTCCAAAAAAACCTTAACCCACAATTGAAATAAACATTAACAACATTTAATTAACATGATTTGGTGTGTAGTTTTATTCATCATTCAAATGTTCTATAATTTACACATATTACATGAACTATTTAGCTGATTTAAATACATATACATAATATATATTATATATCTCAACATTTATTGTGTCGGCTGTGTTCATGATTATTTATTTATTATTAAGTGTTGTCGTTGCTGAAATAGAACATTTCCCCTTTTCACGCTTGCGACCAGAGAGACAACAAACAAATATATATTATTAATTTATGCAACTTTATGTAATATTCATTAATTTAAAGACAAGGAAACAAACAGTAGTACTTCATAGTTCTTTATACTTTCTCGTAGATTTTCCACACTTTTTTTTAAAACGATTTGGTTGCATTAAAGCATTCATTGTTTTTTGCACTTAATATTCCATTGTTTAGTTGAGTTGCTGTACAAATTGTTCACAAGGTTCGGTGCAGGGGGGGCGGGGGGCTTTTGTTTAATACTTGTGCGAACTGGTGAAACGTCTAAATAAAAACCGAAGGCGGGGGTGGGCAAACGAAAGTAACACAAAAGAGGTTATTTTTTTTTGTTGGAATGCTACGATTCTTTATGCGAAAATGATTAGACAAAAATTATAAACAATTCAAGGAGCACACACTTAAAACCTAACAAAAATAGTAAACTTTAACAAATGATTATTACAGGACAGTGTGTATATAGAGGCGGGGAGGCTAACGACAATCATTATTAGCAATTCAATTTATGTACATTGCAAGACGGTTTCGGTTTGTTTCGATTTCGATTTCAATTTCAATTTCAATATAAATTTCAATTTCAATACTAAAAACACACACTAGACATTAGAGTAGGTTTGCTCGCTTGGACAATATTCAACTAGTTATTGTTTTTAGGGTAGATACTTGTGGATGTATTGTGGTTTATGTATATATATATATAGACGCATACACAGCGGGGATATTGCAGGTGGTGGTGGTGGGCGCGCCGCACGATGCGCCGCCGCCGCCAGCTTAAATTATGAATGAAACAAAATTTTGGACAAAAATCAAAAACAAAACAATAAACAGAATCTAATGGCGCGAGTCCCTGGGGTAGAATTCGGCCAGGATGGAGGCCGGGATACGCTTGAGCATCTCCTTGGGGAAGATACGCAGCAGCTGCCAGCCAATGTCCAGGGATTCGAAGACAGTGCGGTTCTCGTAGTTGCCCTGCGAGATGAAGTTCTTCTCGAACTTGGTCAAGAACTCCAAGTACAGCAGATCGTCGGGCGTCAGGGCCTCCTCTCCCACCACAGCCTTCATGGCCTGCACGTCCTTGCCGATGGCGTAGCAAGCGTACAGCTGGTTGGACACATCGGAGTGATCCTTGCGGGTCATGCCCTCGCCGATGGCGGACTTCATCAGACGCGACAGCGATGGCAGCACGTTGACTGGTGGGTAGATCTGTCTGTTGTGCAGCTGACGATCGACGTAGATCTGGCCCTCGGTAATGTATCCGGTCAAATCGGGAATGGGATGGGTAATATCGTCGTTGGGCATAGTCAGAATGGGGATCTGGGTGATGGAGCCGTTGCGACCCTCCACACGTCCGGCACGCTCGTAAATGGTGGCCAAATCGGTGTACATGTAACCGGGGAAACCACGACGGCCGGGCACCTCCTCACGGGCGGCGGACACCTCACGCAGGGCCTCGGCGTACGAGGACATGTCGGTGAGGATGACCAGCACGTGCTTCTCGCACTGGTAGGCCAAGAACTCGGCGGCGGTCAAAGCCAGACGGGGCGTGATGATACGCTCGATGGTGGGATCGTTGGCCAAGTTCAAGAACAGGCACACGTTCTCCATGGAGCCGTTCTCCTCGAAGTCCTGCTTGAAGAAGCGGGCCGTCTCCATGTTGACACCCATAGCGGCGAACACGATGGCAAAGTTGTCGGTGTGGTCATCCAGCACCGACTTGCCGGGCAGCTTGACAAGACCGGCCTGACGACAGATCTGGGCGGCGATTTCGTTGTGGGGCAGACCGGCGGCGGAGAAAATGGGAATCTTCTGGCCACGGGCAATCGAGTTCATCACATCGATGGCCGAGATACCGGTCTGGATCATCTCCTCGGGGTAGATACGCGACCAGGGGTTGATGGGCTGGCCCTGGATGTCCAGGAAATCCTCGGCCAGAATTGGGGGTCCCTTGTCGATGGGCTTGCCGGAGCCGTTGAACACGCGGCCCAACATATCCTCGGACACGGGCGTGCGCAGGATGTCGCCGGTGAACTCGCAGAGCGTGTTCTTGGCATCAATGCCCGAGGTGCCCTCGAACACCTGGACGACGGCCTTGGAGCCGCTCACCTCCAGAACCTGGCCGGAGCGCACGGTGCCATCAGCCAGACGCAGCTGCACGATCTCGGCGAACTTGGGGAACTTGACATCGTCGAGGATGACCAAGGGACCGTTCACACCGGACACAGTCTTGTAGGCTGTTTGAAGACAAAAAAAAAGTTATAAAAATTATGTTTAATTAAAGTTTTGTTAAAAAAACTGATGAAAATATGTGAAAAACCGGAATTTATTGGTCAGCATTTTTGAACTAATTTCATTTTCATTTATTTTCATAATTTAAAATAACATTTTCTTTGAAAATTCTTAGTTTCACTATTTCATAACCACTTTTTTCTTTCTATAAACAAAATTGTTTAAATTTTTTCAATTTCCAATTACAAGCACATTGCTTTCTTTAACTTCTTATTGGTTTTCATTACAACAAAAAACACGCGCCGCTCAACGCTCACATGAAAGTGAGAATCTGATAAGAAAAGAAATGTCAAAAGAGAAGTCTAGTTGGGAGGGGTTATGCGGGGGGCACGGTAATTTGTGTCAGCTGACTGGCCAACTGGTTTCTAGCCCTAGCCACGAGCACTGCAGTTGGAATCTCACAAGAAATAGATAGCAAAAGGGAATCCTATAGGCTTCAGATAGCAAAAAGGGCAAAGAAAACACAGGAATCTAATAAGAATAAGTCACTTGAGAATGCGAAACAGAATGCAAGATAAAATTGGAAAAACAAACACGCAGTAAAATTACAATTTAAAATAAAAAAAGCAAGATTTATGGGAACCAACAGATTTATGCAACACTTTCATGAGACATATAATTACTAATAACATTTAACTATCTTTTAAAGTATTTTCCAGTTAATACCAGTTAGAATTTGAATAGAATTTTACTAAATTAAATACCACAAATTCAAGAAAAATTAATATATCTGTAAAAAGCATAAATTGCAAACTCCCTCAATAAAAAATAGTTTAAAAAAATTACTACGACCTCCGCTGGGCAATCGGCCCGCCCGCCTCACACCCCGTTCGCAGTCAGGTGCCTGTGACTGTGTGTGAGTGAGCAAACAGCTGAGCTGAGCGAACGGTCATGTGACGGCGAAAATTTTCAATAAGAGTTACTGATCGCCGTTGGGTGCTCCACGGGGCTAATTAACTAATTCTGGATCTCTTTCCATCCCTCAGAGCATTTTTGCAGACAAATATCTGCCGAACTGGGACACTTCTGATGTTTTTTTTTGTGGGTGGCGCAAGATTTTATTGATTTTTTCTCTACTCCGCCTCACACCCGATTCATCGCGCAAACTGTCATGGCGGACTGGCGAGTACTTTTTTTTGCATTTGCTGGCCATTGGTTATTCCGATTTTTCACTTATTTTCCGCGATTCTGGTGGGGGTTTACGCAGTTTACTCACTCAAGCGGGGCTGGGAGATAAAGTCCCGGGATACGGCGAGGACATGTTCCCGCTGGGCTTGCTGGGCGTTCATCTTGGGTATATTTTTCTACGCCTCTCAACCTTCAAAGTGCACGGCAAATTTCGAGCTGCAAAAGAGGTACGAAATCAATCTAGCACTTGCGATTGCGATTCTATTATGAGCTACACGTACAATTTTTCAGCTACGGACAGTACTGAACGACACACACGCAAAATTTTGGCTGCGAAGTCGGTGCGAGTACGAGGAAAAATTGCTTTGAAACGGCCAGTGGAGCAGAATTTGTTGTGACGTCACGTGCCGTCACATGACTCCTCAGGCGCTAGGGATTTCGCGGGAGTTTGGCTATTTCAGGTTAATTATAGCTAGATCTGGTATTTTTTTATTAAAAAATAAGTGATTTGCGGTATTTAAAGTAGCTGTTTTTAAGAGGTAGAGAAACAGAAAAATAAACAATTACATAAATTAATTTATAAAAATATGTGATACATGTCAATATATTTGTTGTTGTATTTATTTTAACACACGCTTGCTTCAAAGAAAGCTACTTTTTAACGATGTAAAAATATGTTCTGAAAACATGGAAAAGAATATTTTTAGTAAATATTTCAGGTCTTTTTCAGAATACAAAAAAGAGTTAACACAGATTTGCATTTAAAATTTTAATTTATTAATAATAAAATTCTTTGTTTCGCCAGGTTAATTCTACTACAAATTACATCGTCCCCAAATATATATTCTCGGGTAACCGATTTCAACAGGGTTTGAATTCACATAATATGTTGACAGCAATTCAATCAACCAATTAAAAAAAAAATATAAGAAAACATTTAAATTCTTAAGTAAATTAAGTTCTTAAAATATTTGTAAAGTAATTTTAGGCAAATAATTAATAATCTTATTTTATAGTATTTATTTTATAGATCCGGCAGCGCTGCCAACAAAGCCGCCCGGGCGCAAACGTGCAACCCTGGGAGACATGCGAAAGGCACTAAAAAAGCCAGCACTAGGCAGGTTCATGTTAGCCAACAGCACTGTTAATTATTGGAAAGTTTTATTTTAATTAAATTACAATAGTTGTTTACACACACCCGCTGCCAGGCTCCCGAAACCCGTATAATTTCGGCAAACACACAGGCCAACGGACGGAGGAGCGAAGCAGAGCCGGAGGAGGACGTGCAACAAAGAACTATAGCCACAAAGACGGGCCGAGAGCCAAGCAAAACCAAAACCCGTTTCATTCCACTGCTGCTGCTGCGGCTTTTCTCTGCTCTCTGCGTGCGCCTCTCAATAAAGGGGCGTCTCAGCTACAATAGTCGCCTAATCCGGATCCCCTGGCCACCAGTATGATGGTTGAGTCCGACGGCACCGCCGAGGCCACCCGCCGTCTCAACGTGAAGAAGCAGACCCTGGACGACGCCTATGCGGTGCCCGCAAACTTCCTGGAAATCGACGTGGTCAATCCGCTGACCACCATGGCGGCGGGCAAGAAGCGCTACACGGACTACGAAGTGCGAATGCGGGTGAGTGAACTGTCAAGTGTCGCGGTGGCTGCAACCGCTGAATTGGCGAAAAACCTCCGAAAAAAGTGGCAAAAACTCGGTTGATAACCGCTGGCATTCACATGTACAAGGGCGACTTTGTCTCCGCCGCATGGCTGTGTGTGTGCCAGCGATGCGCTGGTGTGCGGGCGATACGCCTATAAAGCGTACCGGGCGATAAACATTAGTCACAAGTGCAGCGCACTGATTTTCGGGCTTGAGTCACGGTCGCCGCTCGTCGTCCATTCCGTTTCCGGCGGCATGCGGGTGTCAATTAACCATTAATCCATTTTATATCTGCATTCCAGACCAATCTGCCTGTGTTCAAGGTGAAGGAGTCCAGCGTAAGACGACGCTACAGCGATTTTGAGTGGCTAAGGAATGAGCTGGAGCGGGATAGCAAGGTGAGGCAGCCAGGAGGATATTATAATTGTGACTAGCAATAGTTGGAATCAGGGATTTACTAAAATTATTAGAGAAAAGCTGGATTAATCTAGATATCTTCCTTCTAATTGCCTTCTGGAAATTATAAGATTCCCCTGAGAGTTGCTTCTGTGTTTGTAGGCAATGAAATCCCTTGTGTTTAATTTAAACATTAAGCAGGCTACAATTTCGAAAGAAAACTGCAAGTCATTCAATGCCAATTAAGGGAATTCTAATGTTTTTATTCTATAAAACTTAACTCTTTGTAGAATTTATAGAGTTTCCGAATTTCTTCTTTCGGGAATCACGAATTTAATGCAGTTTAGCCCTAAAATCTATAAAGAATTTAGCAAGTTATATGATTTCGATTACTTTTACAACTTCTGAGTCCTCTTAAGAGATAACTCGTTCGATTTTTAGTAATTCCAGGACTCTTTTTATTTCAATTCCATCAAAAAACTAACTTTAACTCACTCTCTAAATTTTAAAGATACCTAATAAGCTCAAGTTTTAACTTTCTCCTGCATAATTTTAGCTTAAGAGATATCACATTACATATTACCACCCTCAGACTTGTGCAAAAATCACAATTTAACCCACTTTTAATATCTACAGATTGTGGTGCCGCCACTGCCCGGCAAGGCCTGGAAACGACAGATGCCCTTCCGCGGCGACGAGGGCATCTTCGACGAGAGCTTCATCGAGGAGCGACGCAAGGGACTGGAGGCGTTCATCAACAAGATAGCCGGACATCCGCTGGCGCAGAACGAGCGCTGCCTGCACATGTTCCTGCAGGAGAATGTCATCGACAAGAACTACGTGCCCGGCAAGATCCGCAACACATAAGGCGGGCAAAGAGAATCTAACCATAGCAATGCAATGAAGCAAAAACAACAACTCGAACGAACAAACCCGCTACGAAATCTTTAGGGAATCCGTGTGTATGTGTGTATGTCCGCTTGGCGAGATCGAAGGGAGGCGATGTGGCGCAAGGGAGGAGGCAATGGAGAAGGAATCTGTTTATTTTTCGACGCGATAAGAGGGCGGATGTGCTGCTGCTCAGTTAATGTTGAGTGCCCCCCCTCTCACAACCCCCCGCGGGGACTAGTTAAAGCCAGAGCATTGGGAATTTTTAATGCTAAATTCAAGTTTATATGGTATACATTACAATATACATGCATATATATATATATATATTATATACAATACAATATATTTACGAATAGTGTACATAATAATACATGCCTCCCGCGTCTCGGCTAGCAAGGATCAGCCCTTGGCCCTCCTCCCTAAGTTCCCGAAGATTCACTCAGTTTCTTTCTCCTTTTGGCCCTTTGCAGCAGTAAGGAAGCAGCAACTAAATTAGGAAGCTATCCTATTCCCGAAAATCCGATCCCTGGAACGTGTATGCTAATTATTGAATATTTTGAAAAAGTTTAGTGAATAATATTGTACTTCGAATCAAATTAAAATAATTAAAAATTAACTGAATTCTTTATTTTCTTCGTAGATTAATTTGACAACTGAAATTGAGTAAACTTGGTTAAATGTTATGGCGGGGACTGATTAGTTTCAGACGAATTATGTTTTATATTTGTTGAATATTCTAAATTTACAAGCAGAATAAAGCCCCACAAATGCAAAATAAAAATGAAGAACAACTTCTGCAAAAGTAATTTACATTCAATTATCAGTCGGCCAATTTTGATTTAATGAATTTTTGCATATTTAAGTGATATCTTAATTCCTTTCGGGTATTCAAATATTTTAAAAACTTAATTTTCCCTTAATAATAAAAAGAAAATTATATTTTCCGCGGAAACCCGCCGGAATCACAGTGACATTGCCGTTACCAGACCGTTTTTCATCCAGCTGTTTTACAGCAATCTGGCAGCACCGCACCCCCCAAATCAGATATCGTTTGGTTGTGGCAATCGGAGTTGGTTTTTGTTTTTTATTTGTTTTTGGAATGGACTCGGCGGATTCCCCCACCAAGACGCAGGCCGGCGAGGACGAGAACTACAGCCTGCTGTGCCAGGCGCACGAGCAGTTCAACAAGTGAGTCTGCCGCCTGTAACAGCCAAAACTCTGAATCACACCCATTCATTGCTTGCTGTTCCAGCTCGGAATTCGATCGCTGTTTGGAGCTGCTGCAGGAGCTGGAGACGCGCGGTGAGAGCAGTGGTCCCGTCCTGCGTCACAACCGGGCGGTGGTCAGTTACCACAAGGGCGGATGCACCCAGCACGCGGCTCTGATGAAGGAACTGGAGGCACTCACCGCCGATGCGGACACATCCCCGGGAGAGGCGTCGAGCGGTTTGACCCTCAAGCAAGGCGCCGCAGCTGCCACAGTGGCACGCTATAACCGGGCGGTCATCTACTATCACCGTCACATGTACGGCACAGCGCTGGAGAAGCTGGCGCCGCTGGTGGCACGCCTAGAGGCGCTGGAGAAGTCCATGGCGGCGCTGGTGGCCACGCTGCAACTTCAGCTTCTGCTGGCCACCAATCAGCTCAATCGCGCCGAGGCCTTCCTTGACTACTTGCAGTACAAGCTCAACCTGGTGGCCACGGCGCCGAGCAGCACTCCAGGAGAGGATGCTGCAGCTGCTGCTGGCGGCACAGGTTCTCCACCCGCGGCCACTCCCAGCACGGTGGTGGCCACGCCTGCAGTAACAGCTGTGGAGGGCGCTGTGCCCGGTCTAGGCGGCAGTCTGCAGCTCTTGCAGCTGCTCACACTTGTGCTGAATCGGAAGCCAGTGGTCATTCAGGAGGACGGAACGCCGGAGTATGCGGCCCTGAAGGCTCAGCAGTACTACATCATGAAGGACTTCCAGATGGCCGCCAAGCAGCTGATGCGCATCAACAACGAGTGCACCCAAGCCGGGTGAGTTGTGACCATTTCGAGTCGAAGAATATGTCTGATGAAAAGATATTCCTTTCAGTACTGTGACCCCCCAGCTAAGCACCTGCATCGCCAACAACATGGGCGTGATCCACCTGAGAGTTCGCCATTATGCCATCGCCGCCCAGTTCTTCCAAAACGCGCTCAATTTCGACCAGCAGCTGGCCAGGAATCTGCGCCAGAGCACGCTCCAGACAATGAGTTCGGCGCGTTCGTGTGAAATTCTGTACAACCTGGGCGTGGCCATGCTGCATCTGCGCCGTCCCAAGGAGGCCTTCCAGTGTTTCCTGGTGCCTGTCAAGCAGTTTCACAGAAATCCGCGACTCTGGTTGCGCATGTCCGAGGCCTGCATTATGGAGCACGAGGCGGTTAGTTGGAAAATTGTTTCAATAATGGTTAGAACTCCTATTGAATATTTTTCCCACAGAAACTAGCGGAGGAGGACCGTCAATCGCAGGCAGGCGGTGCAGTCCCAGCCTCAGCCAAGTCATATGCGTAAGTGTGATCCTCTTTGGGACCCAACACAACATAAATTTCGATATTCTTTTAGCGCCCAATCCGCTGGAGTGCCGGAACCAACACTGGAATTCGCCGCTTTGTGCCTGCGCAGCGCCTTGACCCTCACGCTGCACTACAAGGCCAGCTTCCACATGGCAGCTGTGTCTCCGGAGGATGTAGATGCGCCCGATCCGAAGGATCCGACTCAGGAGTCTTGGCGCCAGCCTCAGGACAACAATTTTTGCAATCCGTCCAAGCCGGTCAGCCTGGAGTCGCTGGAGAACATGCTGGCCGCTATCTATGCAGCGCACAGCTTTGTCTCCCTGCGCCTGCGTGACCATGTTACTGCCCTGGAAATGGCCGAACAACTGCTGGCCTGCGAACGTCTCTCCGATGCGCACAAGTAAGTAAATCTTTTTTTTTTTGTTCTTTCTAAATGTGACTTTTAAATTCTTTAAAGGTTGCTGGGTCATATGTACGCCGGCGAAGCATTGATGATAATGGGCAAGGCATCTGATGCCCGCGATCATCTGGATCCCACGTTTGTGGGCACGCTGAATGCCTACGATCTGGAGACGCGCGACTGGCAGCTCAAGTCCGTGGACGCTGCCCAGAATGTGGTTCGCTACAATCTGGCCGTGGCCATGGCCCTGCAGAACGACCTGCAGCAGGCGAAAACGCTCCTAGCCAGCCTGAATCACTCACTGGTTGGTCCTGCCGCGTTGGCCCTGCGTCGCTACATAGACCTCAAGACGGGTCCCGCCGTTGGTGCGGCGGCAGCGCCTATTTAGACAACAAATTGTGTACATAACTAGACGGAATCAAAGCTGGAAAATTGAATGTGGATTTGTAAATATAATGAAACGATTGACCGACATACAAATTGGAATTTCTTCTTACAATCCATTGAGGGTTATTCTGGGCTTTAAAAAAGCTAAAAGGTATATCCATTCTGTAAACTTTTTGATATATTTAAAGGTGGTTTCCCTTTTTGATTTACTCTAAGCTATAAATTATTTATTTATTAATCAGTACACACTTATATCCCGAGTTGATTTAGCCGCATCAACCGCAGATTTAGTTTCGTAATTCTACAATTTGTTTTTGGCACTAGTGGTAGTTCTGGCTGTGATCTTCGATCCCCGATCCCCCATTCCTGCTCAGCGTCGCCTCTGCTCGTAGCGATTCATGGAGAGCACAATGTTGTCGAAGATGTACTCCCTGACGCCCAAGCCGCAGATGAAGTCAAAGTGATTCCAGCGCTTCCAGGGAACCTTGTAGGCGGCCTCCACATTCGGCAGCCGGGTGAGCAGTCGCCAGATGTCCGCTGGCGCCACTATGTAGTCGTTCTCCGAGAAGAACACAGTCACCGGCGTGGTCACATTCTCCAGCGCGTATTCCGGCGGCTCAAGCTGCTGGTAGTGAAGCCAATTGCGCTCTGGGCCGTAGTCATACTGCCGAAAGTGTGTCGACACATAGCCCTGGAAGTAGTGCATCAGCTGCTTAACCGATCCGCCCGCCGGAAAGTTGGCCATCAGATCGGGCAGCAGGGTTTTGTTGAGGAATCTGGTGTCATAGCCCACCGCCGGCCACAAACGGCTGATGCAGACCAGCGGCTTCTCGTTCTCCAGGCAGGTCATCGAGAGGAACTTCTTGAAGAACTTATTCGTGGAGAACATCTCCACACCCTCGAGCATCTTGGAGACATAGTTGCGAGTGCCCAGAACCGGGCCAATGATCTTGGCAAGACCGCTCTTCGTGTTGCTCACATAGGCCACGGGTGCCAGCAGGGTGGCGCTCTTGAAGACGGCATTGTATTGCGGCAGCATGGAGTTCATCACCAGGAAGACGGTGCCGCCCTGCGAGATGCCCACAAAATGGATGGCCCTCTGCCCGGTGCTGCGAAGGACATAGTCCACCTGGGCGGGCATGTCGTAGACACCCATCTCGTGCCAGCTAAAGTCCCAGAACTCGCGCTCTGTGGTGTTGCGCCACAGGTTCTTGCGGCAGTATATGTTGCCTCGGTTGTTGCCCAGCCACACGTCGTAGCCGGCACGCCAGAGGAGGTAGGCCAGGGAGTCCTCCCGACCGTTGAGGAGCCACCTAAAAGGAAATATTATGATAATTTATTTTAAAATTTAAAGGATATATAAATGGGAAAGCAAACTTAGGGATAGTTGAAGTATTTAAGCATCAAATTTGTATGTAAATTGCTTTTAAATATGTTTTTTTAGGATTATTATAATAATTATGATTTATGGGGTCGCAGATGATTCTATTATTAAGCATATATTTTATATATAATATATAATAATTAATCCAAAGGATTTCAAAGGATTTTATTTCTTTAAATACCTACAAAAACCCATTAATTCCTTAAGTTTTCAATGATAAATAATTAAAATAAATGTACTATAAATTCATAGAAACCTATAATCCAATTTAAATCACTTTTAAATCATCCGATTGTCATAATTAATGCATTAAACTTGAATAATTAAGTGTTATCCGTTCATTAGGCACTATATTTCATTCATTCAGAAATAATCAAGATAATTGCGTGACAGACAAAGCAAAATAAATAAAAGTTTTCCCTCTCTCTATGGCAAAAATAATGATAAGTGAGCTCTTGACAACACAGATATGACGCTATATTTGTTTGTTGTCTCTATGTTCCTGCATATCTGCCGTCAGCGGAAGTATCTATTAGCAAAGTATCTATACGTACACATCCGAGGAAGCATAGAGTCCCGAGAGCAGGAAGACGGCTGGTCGCCGGAGTAGGCTGCCCCTCTCAGGATCCACCTGCGGAATGCGGTGGAGGGTCAGCACATATCCGTCCTTTGTCGTCACCGAGTGGCGCTCCACATTGTAGCCATCGTTCTGGATGCGCCGCACCTGCAAGGCATACGGATTCAGGTAACAGGTAACAGGTTGTGATACCACAAGTGGAGGCAGGAAGCGAAGGGGCCAAAATCCGAAATGCAAACACAAATTGTTGGCACATTTATCGCTTGACATTTGGAGGCCAAGCGACGCGTGCGTTGTGACACTCTGGGTAATTAGGCATTCCGCACCCGCACCTGCGGCTGCTCTGGGATTTACCTCCTCCACCTCCTCCTCCGCCTCCTCCTACTACTCCCGCTTTGGACTACCTCTTGGAACACCTACCGCATCTGTGATGATGATTTCGCGCGACTGACGCACTGTGGCCAGGCTGGTGGCCACCTGCTGGAGTGCGATCAGTGCCAGAGCCAGCAGCAGTCGCATGCTGACCAGGATTAGGGGCCGGTAATGGTTACATGAACTGGGATTAAGTAACTGGGTAACCGATCAGAAGCCGAACCGGTCCGAAAACGAAAACGAAAGCTGCCCAAGGATCGGCAGAAAGACAGCAGCACTTTCTTTCCAGAGAGCTGACTCGCGGCGAGCTTTCAAAAAACGCCGAAAATGAAAATGAAACTGAAACCCAACCGAAACCGAAACCAAAACCGAGTCGTATGAATGAATATGAATGGAGACTGCAATCGAGGCGGCGGTACCGCTAGCGTTCGATTCGAATGTGCTTTATCGACTGCGCATGCGTCTGGGGCTCGCAGGGCTTGCCACTCGTGCGCCGGCGGAGCAGCAGCTCTGTTCGGCAGAGGAGCGGGCAGAGCTTGAGCCCCGACCGGGTGAGCCAGCCACCTGCACGGCATGCCAGCAGCCAGTCGAAGCGCTCTTAGCCAGACTTGGGCCCTGGCCAGAGCGTCGTCGCTTCTGCCTCTGTGTCTGCCTTTTGCCGGCAGCATACACTGCGCATAATATCAATTGCCGGCGCCCCCGCCTCCGCTAAATTCCCAAACCGCTCCTCCTCCTCCTGCGCCGCCTGCTACCCCGAAAATCCAATCAGTTGGCACGCCGCCACGGCAATTTGAGCAATTATAACAGCTTAGCGAAAGAGAGAACGCTGAACGGCATCCAAAAAAAAACTGTCAACGCCACTTACAGTGGGCGGTATCTCAGAAAAAATCTTAAGATTGAGTTTAAATTCATAGAAAGAAAGTGAAATTGACCTTGTATCAAAGCTATGCTTCACTTTTCTAATTAAAATTATATTGCAATTGCTACATAAATTATATCTCTGCAAACTATATCTTTTGCCCATGAAGCCAAATCTTATAAACAATCTCAAGTTGAAATGAAATTACTGAGAAAGTGAAATTGACCTTGTCTCTGGAAATAAATAAAGTAATTTACTTTTTTGTATCGTAAACTATAATCTTCAAAAGGATTATAGAAAGACTAATAAAGGTTTTATTAAATTTTATATACTAAACAGAACCTTGGAAACAACTTAAGAATGTGATTAACTTGACCTTGTCGTTCTTATGTTTAATTTCAAGCTTCTCTTATTTAAGCTTTACTTAATATAAAACATAAAAAGTTAATGAATTAATTGGCAGGTTTATTTCATCTTGTGTGGTGGGCGTTAAGCTAAAATAAATCCAAGATTGGATTAAATCTTTAAGCTGCTAAACAATAGCAGAAAGTTTAAGTGACCTTCTGTCATGTGGATTGAAAGAAGCATAATTTATATAAATATCATATATATCTTTGCGATTTTTAAAGGAATTTCTTAATGGAATTAAATGTTAAAATATATAGATTTTATAACATATATTTTAGTTTTCTTTGGTACAGTAAAGGTAAAGTAAAGTAAAGGTAGATCATTTGAGTATTTTAATTGATAAATCAAATTCTTACTCTTAATATCAATTGTTTTATATTATTTAAAATGAAAAATATTCCATGAAAATCTCTTTATTTGGCCTTTAGGTATGTAGCATATTTCACAAGTTTTTAAATATTTAAACGAGTCTCTCCCAACTCCAACTGTTTTCTCAAGAAAATGATTCATAGCATCGCATTTCTCCTGACTTTGACACTTTGAAATCCACTCAATAAGATAGAATTTGTGAGATAAAAATTGACTTGCCCATTCAGGGCACATCGAACTCAGAGATAAAAACTGATAAATAACACCCAATAAGCCCAACAATGTGAACAATTACCGAGCCGTTAAATGTTATGCATATCACATACAAGGCATTCATAAGACACAATTGCTTTTTGAGCAGTGTATTAATTTTTTTGGAGCTACTTACTTAAAGTTTTTTTTTTTTTTTATTATTTTCGGCTGTGTCGTGTGGCTGTTGCTTTTGGTTTTTCGGTTTTTCGTCGCATTGTTGTCGTCGTTGTTGGTTTTTTTTCGCTGAATTGCAATAACCTGTTGCCTAATGAAAACGGCGTCTGCTTATTTAGGATGTGGCCGGGCCAAGTACTTGCCAACATACCTACTTGCCAACATATCCGTACCCGTACCTATACCTATACCTATGCCCCTCCGGGCTACCTATGGACGTGGACGTCTCCTCTGGTGTTTATGTTTACTCACTTGAAAGACCATCGACGGCAGTGCTCCCCCTCCACCGCCCAGCTGGGCCGCGCTCGCTCTCACAATTCATTCAGTGGAGCGATGGAGAGCTTTCTGTTTGTTTATATGGCTTTTTAATAGCTCGTCAACAGCTGCATGTGCCGGGGGTTGAACTCATAGCCACTGCTATGCACACGGCCTGTCTTCGGGCGTTTCATCAATGGACGCTGGACCGCTCCACTGGCCCACTGGCGGCATTGACCCACCACCGGGAGCACTAGCGGCGATGTACTCACGTACGAAGACGATGAAACATGGAACTAGTGTACAGCGATGGGTAGTGAGCAGGTAAGTTTACTTGGCTGTCTGCCCAGGTATTTCTTATCAGCAATTTTTATGCTCTTATCTAGGCAGTAAACTGATGGATTGCAGTTTGATTTGAATAAAAAAAAGGCACCCAATATAAATTTTATTTATATTTGCTTTAAGAATTTCACATTTTCTAGCTATGAAGGTAATATAGGTTATATCCCCTTTAACTTTTTTGATTTTCATTTGAATAAAGACCTGCATTGTTAGCCTTATCAATCACAAATTCTTACCAGTATATCCCAGAATTATAGCAGAATCTTTGCCACAACTTTGACTCCACTTTGACTAACTCTAAATTTATTTAAAAACCCCACCTTGGCCTACCTTTCCCATTCCTGCCACTCGAGTAGGCAAAAAGGTAAAACCCAAGGCGATTACTTATGTACACATGATTATGGCTCACATCTCAAATGTCCATTTGTTTGGCGTTAAAACAGTTTACGCTAATTCCTATTGTGACACATACGACAGTGTTTGAAGCGGCGGATCAAGTAAACTCTGTGGTTAACTGGTTTCGACAATTAAACGTTGAGCATTTCAGCAGTTTCGGGGTATTTCAGGCTATGAAAAAACGGGACAGTGTCTGGAGGGGGCTCCACCTTATTTGGCTTTCTTTCTTTCACTTTCTGCTAATGGATTCTATGTAATTGAGGGCCCTCAGCTAACACACACACACACTCTCCATGTCGCACTCCATTGCCAAATATGTTTGTTTGCTTGTTTACTTCCTCGGCGAGAGAGTGGTGTAATCAAAGGGTATAAGTTATTATATAAACATGGAGGGTATGGATAACAATCGGTAATTATACGATGAGTTCATATTTCATTTATCTAAGTGAGATGTTTATGGCCCTTTTTAATTGTGACTCAAACCGTAACCAATGATACTGTTACCCGATATTAACCGATTCAATTTCATAATCTTGCGAGGAGAAAAGCGTTTAGAAATCTGCATATAAAATAGGCAGGGGCTTTAATATAGTTAATTTTCATGTTTTTTGGTTAGTTTATTATATAAATAATGTTATTAGATTTTTAAATGCATTTTAAATCAATTTCTAGATATTTTTATTTAAACTTAAACCCCTTCATAACATTTTAGGGGAATGTTTAAAGATCTAAAGAATTTTTTTTATTATTTTAGGAAATACTACAAATTTTAGAATTATAGGAAAGTAAATTGTTTTTAACCTCCTTATTTTTTAAAAGGGTATTTAAATTTTATTTGTTTAAAAGTGAAATACGCATCTGCTCGCTTTCGTTGACCGCCCGGAGTCACTCACCGTTGACAGTTGCGTGGCTTGAACTTTGTATTGAACTTGAAACTCGGATACTCGGATACTTCAGCTGGACAAGATCTGCATAATGCATAAGATGGCTCAGAGTGTGAGTGTCAGTGTGTGTGGCGGTCACAAATCAAAGGCTGTTTAGCTTTTCCGCCGAACAATGAGCTGACATTTCACTTTGAGTGCTGCTGCTCTGCTTTCTGATATGCATTCGGTTGCGTTTTCTTTTCTTTCTTTTTTATTTTGTATTTCGATTTAATTTTTTTGCTTCTCCTCACCCAGTCCTCTGTGGAATTGCCCTCTGGCTTCCGGTCCCATGGGGGTTTTTATCTGAACCAATAAGGGCGCTTATCGTCAATTCGCTGCCATCCGCGATGTCGTCTTTGGGTCATAAATCGAAAGTGATTGAGGTCTGCACAGCGAAAAGTTGTGACGAACCAAATATTGATAAAAAATATTGATAAAAAGCACCCTTTTTTGCTTTAATGAATTTAAAACTTCATTTAATTGCGTTTTATTTCACTGGAAATGAAATTTCATTGGCTTAAAGATTTCACAAACTTTGATTATATATTTTTTCATGTATTAAAAAGCCTAATTTTTAAATTCCCATGAAATTCCGAATATGCGATATTTATTCTTAATTTGTATAAAATTTGGCCTATGCAGATATGTCTCATAGGTAGATTTTTATTTATATTTCTTTAGAGTAATTGATAAATATTATTTAAGAGTTTTGCTTACATGCAACCATTTTTCCTCCTTTATTTTCCGTATTATTCTTCCCATAGTGTCATAGCCACATATTTATAAATGAGAATAATTTACACAACTCCTTCTTAAGGGATATTTAACCCCTACCTAATCTTCCCACCCATTTTTCCCCGTGTAGCGAAAAGTGACTAACGCTGACTGTCACCACAGGTCTCTGCTTTATGATGGGTTTGATGATTAAGATTAGCCATCCGCCGGGTCAGTGTGCTAATCCGCCGCTAATTGTTTCTTGATGCGTTTGTAACCGACTTCCTAACCAGGCAAAGACAAACCCACAGACGTCACAGACTCCCCGAGACAGCCGGCCTTGGCCAGGAGGCGGCGTCTCCTGTCTACCTGGACAACTCGCTAATTACCCGACTCGGGACCATGCCCGCTCCTGCCTGACTTGTGTTCAGTATTTACAACTCCCGGCACGACGACGGTCGTAAAACGCAAATAGCCACAAATAAAACTGAGAAACTGAAAGCAAAATCACAATAACAAAAAGCCGCCTTCCCGCGTCTGCGACTACAACAAAAGGAACCAAATGCTGAGAGGCATCGGGAGGAAGTGCCGGGGTTTGGTCATGACTAAGCGTGGTTATTCAAAGGGAAACCAATTGATTCCTTCCTGTTGCCGTCCACTGTCCACTGTCCACTTTCCTGGGTCCACCACAGAGCCACGACTGCAATAACAAAATCTAAATATTTAACGACTAAATTGAAACTGAAGGCGCGCGCCAGCTCACTCACTGCACTCACATCAGGCAAATTTTCCAGGCCCAACTTGGTCGGGTTGGATGGGGTTAGCCTGCTGGCATAATCAATAAAAGATAAACAGTGGGCCGAGCGGCTCTGCGAGCCCATTGAAATGGCTACATCACGTAATGGAAAACTTTACAGGGAAATCCCACACAGAAAATTGAGAAAAACCTCCGAGCAACTACCACACACTACTTACTTCACAGCTAGTGTCACTCTGCACAGAGAAAAAGGTAGTAAATTATGATGAAAGGGATATATTTTTAAGATTTTATATCAACAGCTTATTACATGAATATAGTGGGGATTTTAAATAGCTTTCCTGAAGTTTAATAAATGGAATAAATAAGAAATATTACTTTAAATACTTTTTCAAGCTAAGAATCTTTGACTTACTCGTTTATTTTGTTATTTAATTACTTCAAAATATCATTAAATATTAAAACGCAATTAGGTTTCCTTTTACTTCTGTGTATTCCCCATGTGTGAGTACAATTTTCGAGTAGGTAAGCCTCTGTTGGTCGATGTCGTTGTCAACGTTCGTACGTAGAAGTTTGGGCATTCTGTCAGCCCGCAAGTAGTTGGTCTTCCGAACAGACCCATCAGCCATTCAGTCACAGACGGGAAAGACCCCCGTGGACGGACCGCGATGCCCACAGATGCTGGAGGGGGGCACTCCGATGTTGCCTGGGCTGCTGGTGCATCCATTTGGATTGGACTGACTCAAGCGAAGCAAATCATTCACAAACAAACACTCAAAATGCTGAAAATTGATTCGAAGCAGCTGTCATTGAGAGGAATTACCAAAGGAAAGCTAATTCGTCAGGAGAGTAAATGAGTTTGCAGGTGTTTTAAATGGTTTTTATTTCTTATGTTTATTTATTTATTATTTATAAACTTAATATATTTCACTATATACCTTTTATTTTATTCTTTTTAATTTTTAATCATGTTTAAATACCCATTAAATGTGATATCAAATATTTGGTTAGCCTCCACCTTCTGGGCCCTTATTGTTCTTGCTCTCTTTTGTATTGGGAGGCCTCTTGTGTTGAACCAAATAAACAAGAATGAAAGGGGTTCAAGAATGGAGGGGTTGGGGCACGGGGCTGAGGTAGCCTAGGTAGATCCCAGCCAGGCTGAGTGACCGGTGTGAAGAGGTGGAAAGAACGCCTGCGAGCGAATTGGCTGCTGCTGCCTGGCCACAATGAGGGCTCGATGTCGATGACGAAGACGATGTGCCTGCCACAGCCAAGCCAAAATGTTGGTTTGCTTTCCTTTAGTTTCCTATAGTACTTTATATATATGTGTGTTTGTGTTTGGCTTTGCTTTGGTTTGGGGCCGGCGCTTGGCACTTACACTTATCAGAGGACCAACACATAGAGCTCCGCCCAGCCCACTGACAACTTTGGCCGCAGAAGCCGCCTGCTGCCAGGCCCTATTATTACCACAAAGCAAATAAAGTCGAGCACTGCAACATTGGATCAATGCACTGAGGGAAAAAGTGTGTAAGAACCATAAGGAAATGTTAAGAAAATATTTGGGAATTAAAAGTGACTATAAAGACTATTTGAAGTATGAAATTTCGACTAAAAGATACTCATTTTCTCTGAAGATACATTTAAAATTACTTGAAAATAAATTTAGTTGGGAATCTTAAACTTTAAAGCTTGAATTACTGAAAAAATATACAAATGAGAACTTCTTTCCTTGTTTTATTTTAGGTTTATACTAAAATCAATTTATTTTAATATTTTAATCAGTGAGATTGTAGGTTTTCTTAGATTTTAAGAGCTGAAAATAATACCCTTTTTAATACAAATGTTAATAATATTTTCTTTAAACTAACACACTTTTATCCTCAGTGCAGGTAGGCAAAGGCAGAGGCAGCTGGAGAGGGAAAGATGCATTAGGGGCCAGGGCAGGCAGCGACGTCGTCATCGATATACGAGTTCAACCCATGCATTGCCTCGCCTTGCCTTGACTGCTGCTTGCTGGCTGCCTGCTGCCTGCCTGCCTCAGCGGCAACAACAAGAGATACAACAGCGTCAACATGGATGGCAACAGCGACTCACACACAAAATTCCAGAGCGCACGCGTTCTCAACTTTAGTTCTTAGCGAGAGGCCAACGCGTTCGGTCGTCGGTGCGGTGCGGTGCGTGGTCTTAAATACAAAAAGCAGCTGGAATCGAAGTTATTCGAAAACCCATCAAAGTCAACATCAACAAAAAGCGGCAGCAGCTGAAACTCAAACTCTTAAGAACAATTGCAGCTGCAAGGCAGTATCTCTGCGCATCTCGTGTATCTTTGTATCTTTGCATCGCAGTATCTCAGTATCTTTGTATCTCGGTATCTGTGTGTGCTGTGTGCCTGTGCCCGTGCGTGTTGGCCAAACTGGAAGCGACAACCTAATCAATCAGTCACTCAATATGGCCATTTCTAAGAGCCGCCGCGGCAGCTGCTTCTCCTCAAGGAACACAAACAGGCTGCTGGTGCCCAGCCCTCTGGATCTTCACCTGGGACGTCTGCTTTTCCTGGCTCTGCTGGCTTCGTGCTCGGCTCTGGCAAGTGAGTATATCCCAGACTGCAGCTCCATCATCCCCTTCCTCATCATCATCATCATCATCGTGATTATCAGCATCTCGTGATTGTCGTCGTAATCACTTGTAGCTGCGGTCGCATCAGGCCTTTGACTTATATATCTGCCGTTTGCCATTGGCGGAGAGACTCTTCTTTGGCTTTGGCTTTATTGCAATTTTCCTCGTTTGCCAGCGATTTGCGATTTTTGCGATATTGCCTGGCATAATTCAAAGCGTTCGCTCCGCTGCAGCATGAGCGTAATTATGCCACTGCCACGGAAGAGGCGACACCGAAACCGCAGCAGTCCCTTCTTGTATCCCTCCTCGGGCTACGTTGTAAACAGTGGCACTTGGGTGTCAGATAAATGGCCCCATCGGCACATGCAACTTTAATTTCAACTGCAGCTCAGGCTCTCCCTCCAAGCAGCGTGCGAAAGTTCAATAATGTTTGGTAACAGGCCAATTGAGGCGGTCAGCCACAGTTCAAGTTGTGCGATAAACCCCAAGATAGCCACCGCTATCATTGAGAGGGATTGTGGTTTTCCAGAATGTGGGAGAGTTTCCCGAGTGTCAGCTATCGCCAGAGGGGTGAACAAACCCATATCAGTAAATATTAAATTAGTAACGGACCACGGCAAAGGATCATTGATCATTTGAAGGCATATGTTTCTCCGTGTTAAACATGTAATTTCTCTCACTTAAACATGCATTTTGGGTTCGAAAAAACATCATTTCTTAGGCACATAATTCTAGTCCCTCCCATTCCTAGTCCCAAATAGAAAGAGGGACTGACAGATGACACTGGCCTGGTTTTGGACCTCTGCCACTGCCACTGCAAGCTGCCTGGCCAAACGCACACGAAAAGAAGGAAAACATAAATCGATTTTCCTTTTTGTTTTATTTTCTCTAAACTCCAAATGGCATTTTCCTCATTTGGCTGCCGCTTTGTTTTCATTTCGTGCGGCATGCTTTGTCCCATTTTAAGACCCTAAGACAGACTCTCGGACGCTTGTCATTCGTTCCCAAGGGATTGGGACTGTGAATAGGAATAGGAATAGAAATGGGCATGGACCGCCCATGCATATCTCAGGCAGGGCATCTAATAATTCTGCCTTTCCAAGAATCGAGTTGCATCTGAGGCAAGAAGGGGCTGCGGCTGCAGTGGATGTCTCCTCATAAATAAGCCAGCTACTTTATAGGCATAGAATGCGACAGGCTGGGCGGGTTGGGTTGCCTCCGGCCTGGTCTCGTTGCTTTGTTTATTTGGTTACTAATTTGGGATTCCTCGATTGCTGGTGTGTTTGGTGTGTGTGTGTCCGGAATTTTAATCACTTGGCGGCATTTTGAGTAATGGGCGCGGGCGGACGTCCCGGATGAGAATTCGGGTTCCCGAAAAAATTGGGACTTTGGTTTGTGAATGAATGTGTGAGAAAGTGCCTAGTGCCACCGATGACAGCAGTGATATGAATGGGCCATATCGGAGTCCGCCGTATCGATGCGGCTTGCCAATGGATTGAGTGTCTATCGGAGACGGAGACGGAGACGCCTATAAAGAACCCATCCAATAGGCCTAATGGCAGTCGTGTGGAATATGGCTCTCATATTTGTTTATTAGTGCGTTAAGGGGGAAGTTTATCAGCGTAACGGGTCGGCGACTATTAACATCGTTTCGAAAATACATTTGATTAATTTTCGATTTTAAATGCATTTTTCATATTTTCCGGGGGAAAGTTCTTTCGATTTTGGGTTGGGTACTTGAAAGGGCTTGCTCTTAATTCAGTGTTTTTTTATTTGTGGAGAAAGCAGAGCACAGATATTATTTTAGGGTAATGTCAGGAATGGTTTATTTATATCTTTTCAAGAACTTAATTTTGTAAACTCATTAAAAAGTAGAATGAGCCACTTCGTTCCTCTAAAAGTTGCCTAAATATTCTTCAGCTGCAGCAACATCTCTTTTCCATGCGGCATAATTTCAGAGAGTTTCCAAATCTTGTGATAAAAACGTATAAATTATAAGCCGATATTCCCCTTAATTTCTGTATAAAATACATGGATATATAATAATATTATATAGCAGATAGGTTTCTAAAATTTTAATAAAATTGGAAGGAAAAAATATGAGAGTGTATTAAGAAAAAAGTTTTGGTCTACTTGTTGAATCTGAAACATTGACATATTTACACCAACAATTAATGTTTCTTAACAAGTTTTTAGCTTAATTTATAAGTGAAATTATGAGTTTATTTTTTATAATTTTTAAATCAAGCTTGGTATTTTAAATTATTCTTAGACAGAGTGACTTAGCCAAAGGTTTTTTAACTTATCAACAATATCCAGGTATCCCAGAGTCGAGCACTGCTAAAAAGATATATGTATATTTATACATACATACATATATATATATTTTTACACATTTTTATTTTACATGTATGTAACCTAACTGGTGCTCACATTCTACACTTTACTTCATGTCGGAAATCTATATAATTGTAAAACATTTTTACATGTGATTTGGTTCTTGAATTGGCTGCCCTTTCGTATCTTTCTTATTTCTGATCTTAACTTTAAATATTTATTTATTTATTTCCAGTCGAGACCACAGAGCTACCAAAAGTCAATGAAGCCACCACAATAATTCCAGCTCAGATAGAAGAAAGTTTACCCACTCAAACTTTAACAAATCAAAACGAAACGAACACTTCTGCACATCCTGTCGAGAGTCCCAAGGCGGATGTCACTGATCCTGCTGCTGCTTTTGCTCAGTCCAGTGGAACCGAAGTGCAGGATAGCTTTGTCTCCGTCTACGGCGGTACCCTGGAACAGGATATCAAGAATGACGTCAACAGCGAGGTGGAGGAGGCACCCTCTCCAGCGGAAACACTAAAAGAAACTGTTTCACAGGTGGCAGAGATTGCAGCAGTGGAAACAGAAAATCAGGAGACTGAAAGTGAGTACTAAATATTTTATTTTTTAACTTAATATATTATAAATTTACTCCTTCTCCTTTAGCTGCCGTACAAAATGCCCGTGAGCCCAAAACTCTGGAGACCCTGGAGGCGGAGGGAACCAAGCCTGCGGATGAGGACCAAGCGGAACCAGAGGCAGTAACGGACAACATTGCCGTGGCCAGTGAGCAGGTGGAAAGTCGTAGCCAGGATAACCCAGACTCCCTGAGCCTCAATGAAAATCAGGCCATCACCGAACAGCCGATCACCAAGACCAATCTTCTGGCGTTGGAGCAGGAGCACAAGGCTGTCGAAGTCGAGAGCACCGGCACTCCATCGCCCATTTACGAAGAGACCAAGCATCAGGTGACCAAAAAACAAGGCGTGGAGGACCTGCTGCCCATCGAAGTGGCCCCCGAAGTTGTGGACGAGCCAGAAACTGCCCGGGAGGACCGCCAGTTCGAGGAACATAATCCGAACCTGAACGAGATCGATGGCAACCCTTCTGAGGACGAAAAGGCGACAGTAAATACCTTCTTAAAATCTGCTGGTGAGCTTCAAGAAGAGATCGAAAAGAAGACCGAGGAGGAGGCCATGGCGGAACTAGAGAAGGAAGTGGAGGGCACAGCTCCGCCACAAGAAACAGTTGTGGAAGCAGCCGACGCTGAGGATTCACAGCCTGGCGAGGAGGATGCCGTAGAGGAGAGTATTTCTGAACAGTCAAAGCCAATAGTAGAGGAGACCCAGGGTGATGAAAATAAGGATGAGGAGATCAAGGAAGAGCAGATCAAGGAAGCTGTGGTCGAGGAAGAGGAGCCTAAGAAAGAGGAGCCTAAGGAAGAGGAGCCAAAGGAAGAGCAGCTCAAAGAACTGCAGGTCGAAAAAGAGGAGCCTAACAAAGAGGAGCCCAAGGAAGAGGAGCCAAAGGAAGAGGAGCCAAAGGAAGTGCAGCCTAAGGAAGAAGAGGTCAAGGAAGAGCAGATCAAGAAAGATGAGCCTAATGATAAAGAACCCAAGGAAAAGGAGCCCAAAGTAGAGGAACCCAAGGTAGAGGAACCCAAGGAAGAGGAACTGCAGAAAGAGGAAGCTAAAGTCGTAGAACCCAAGGAAAAGCAAGCCCAGGAAGTGGTTTCCCACACAGATTCCGAAGAGCCCATCATCCCAGCAGGCCCCAGCTCCACTCAGAAACCTGTGGAGGAGAATGTGTCTCTAACAACTGACGGGGAATCTGTAGAAGATAAAGAAGAAGAGCATGAATCTGTCGAGGATAAAGAGAAAGATTCACAATCCTTGAAGCCCAAGGAAGACGGCTCCAACTCAGACTCCTCTGAGGAGACCCACGAGCCTGCTGCCGATGAAGCCAAGCCCTCCTCCTCCGACGACAGCACAGCCACTCCGTTGGTCTCCTATCCGCCCCACGATGCTGGCCAGACCTTCGATAGCAACTCGGCGGACGAGCACTCTGCCCAGCTCTCGGGTCCCTCCAACTATAGGTCGACCTTGATCATTGCCCTGTGCTCCGGCACCGCGGTGATCTTCATTGTGGCCTCGCTGGTCATCTTTGTGGTCTCGTTCCAGCGTCAGCATGGCACCCTGGACATTGAGATGCAGGAGCAACGACTGGGCAAGGACGATCGGGACGAGGAGGACGCCCAGGTGAAACTACTCGAGGTGGACCTTTCGACGCCCGTCATTGTGTCGCTGGGTAACGAGGAGACCGACGAATGCCTGTAGGCTCTCTCTCTTGGATCGCCTTGGAGATCCTTGGTCTGTAAATAGCTATTGATCCTGATATTTCGACAAAGACTTGTTCATTTTGGTTTCTAAATTGTTGACTGAGAGCAGCTGCAAGCAAATCGAAAGAGAATCGAATCGAAACAACATTATTTGCCATACTGTTTAATTTTAAATGCACTTTAGCCCCTAAGATTTGCAAAAGCTCCACAAATATTTATATTTAGAAATTTTTATTAGAGTTAGGTACCTTTTTTATTGTGTCTGATAAGAAGTCAGAATAAATATTTTCAATTGGTCAACGTTTTGTTTTATTTATGAAATTATTCGGAAGAATTTTGGGATGCATACTTTTAAGCTTCACTACATATTTCTATCTCTATTTTCTATTTTTAACCTAAAAGGAACGTCAACGTCTCAAAAATTGATAACAAAATAAAATAGAAGCCATAATTTAGGCTTTAAAGTACATTAATAACCTTAATTCTAGCGGGAATATTATTAGCCAAAGTGTAATAAATCCTTGAACTGATGGGTTCATTGCAAAAAAGTACTTTCACAATTTATTTTCAACTTTCAAAGTTTAAAAATAATCTATGGATATTTGTTCAGTCAAAACAACGCCAAATACTTTACTCTTTGTTTAAATTAAGTATCAGATTTATCGTTTAGTTTAATATATTTACACTTTACATAAATTTCTCGAAATAATTGCCTGAAAATATTATAAATAGATGTAGTTTCTAGCAGAATTCCAGTCTATATCTCACCAAGGAATCATCAAAAGCTTTCCTGCTTCTCATCAGGACTAGGTAAATGTTATGAATTCGGCTGCAACAGCTTAAGGGGAGAAAATACAGGATACGGAATTCGAATTTGGAGTTCTATGTGGTATCCTTATTAGGAAATTTGGTAAGAATAAATGCTATTAGTAAAAAAGGAAATATAATAAATAATTAAATGGGTAAAAAAAACACAAAAATTAATATTGGTATCCATACCCACAGGGTCCTTATTTTGTACCTGCACCTGCTGTGGAGATCAACCTTTTTGCTGCAACTGCAACGAATGTCTTACTGCCAAGTGGAGCAGCTTTGTTGAAAATAATAGAGAATTTGGCTAAAAATGCTGTTAAATATATACAGAAATTTAAAACTGTTCGAAAATTGCTCTAAATTTTATTGGCAGCTTTACAGCTCTTTTTCATAGATATTTCTATGGGGAAAAAATTAACACAGTTTTCTTTTGACGAAACCCTTCAAACGCAAACAATATATTTAACCAACTAATTATCAGATTCGTGTTTATTATACAATTTATTAGTATTATTTATTGATCATTATATATTGTATTATTTTATTTTATTAAAGTACCTAAAGTCCGCTTTATTACAGACATACAATAGTCCCTTTAAATAGGAATCTCTCCTGGCAGAATTCAACACTTCATATCGATATCACACTATGGAAACAACCAGAGTTTTTCTGCTCCTCATCGGCATATGCAGTGCAATCCTTAAACAGGCTCATGCTCTGTGCTGCACGGAATACGAAGCGATCACGTTTACAATGGATTTTGGACACTGCGCCAGCGTGGGTGGTAAATGGGATCCAAGGGGTTGCAAGATAAACGTTTGTGGGGATGGGTACAGGAGGAGGGGCCATTGTGGAGAAGGTCCTTGCGACAAATTTGGCTGCGAATGCGTCGGTGAATGTCGCAGCGGCTGGTTTGGTATGAGCTTCAAAGAAAATCATATGAATTACGGAATTCGCATTATAAAAACTAATCATTATTTATAAGAAATATGTAATTCTTTTATAATAAAAGCTATGCAACGCAAAGAATAAAGGGAAATTACTATGGATGGACCTTATTACAAATGAATGCATTTGTTAATAGTACAAGACACAAGTTTATAATCATAATCATAAAAAATGAACACATTTCTTGGTACTAATAAAAGCCAACTTTTTAGCCTTCATATAGTACCAAGATTTATCGGTGTATATCTGTGAGGTCACAAATGCTGTTAAATATTTTCTACCATTTTACACACCCTTTTACTGGGCTTAATAATTTATTGCCTGCTTTACAGATCGTTTTCAAAACCCTTCAAACCCAAACAATATATTTTAGCAACTAATTATCAGATTCGTGTTTATCATGTAGTTTATTATTACATTTAATGATCATTATATTATATTATACTTAAGTACCTAAAGTCCGCTTTATTACAGCCATACACTAGTCTCTTTAAATAGTAATCTCTCCAGGCAGAATTCAACACTTCATAACGATATCTCACCATGGAAACAACCAGAGCTTTCCTGCTCCTCATCGGGATATGCAGTTTAACCCTTAGAGAGGCTCATGCTGAGTGCTGCACTGCAAGCGAAGATATCACATTTACAATAAAACACGGAACCTGCAATAGCGTGGGTGGTAATTGGCGTCCATGGGGCTGCAAGATAACCGTTTGTGGGGATGGGAAACGAAAGAGGATCCATTGTGGAAAATGGTTTTGCAACGAAGATGGCTGCGACTGCGTCGGAGGATGTCGCAAGGGCAACTTCACGGAGAGCTTCCTAACGAAGTATAAGATTAACGGAATTAAAATTAAAGATGGTAATTATTGAAGTATTTGAGAAATATGTAATTCTGCTATAATAAAAGCTATGCAACGCAAAGAATAAAGAGAAAACTGAAACCCGAACATTAGTATTGATGGCCTTTATTACAAATTAATGCACTTATTATTACAGGACAGAAGTTCATAATCATAATCATAATTATAAAAAAATCAATACATTTCTTAGTAGTAATAAACTAGTACGATTTAGCGGTGTATATCTGTAAGGTCACAAATGCTGTTAAATATTTGCTACCATTTTAAACACCCTTTTATTGGGCTCGTTCTTTGCAAAAAATGGTAAATAATTTATTGCCAGCTTTACAGATTGTTTTCAAAACCCTTCAAGCCCCAAAAATATGATCATAAACAAAGTCTTAAACTGTATTTTTTTATCAACTGATTTGTCATTAAGTTTTTTGTATTTTTTAATTACACTTTACGTAAGCCCGCTGAATGATTTCCAGAAAACAGTATAAATAGGAAAATCTCCTGGTAGAATTCAACAGTTCCTGTTTATATCTCACCATGGAATCATCAAGGATTTTCCTGCTTCTCATCGGGATTGGCTGTTTAACCCTCGTAAGGCGTGCTGATGCTGTGTGCTGCTCTTCAGGGGATACCATTATTTTCACGATGGAAAGCGGAAATTGCGAGGATGTGGGTGGCGAATCTTTGGGTGAATTTGAAGGCTTCTGCTCCGCAAGGATCTGTGCGGATGGGGATCTTCAGACGAGCCGCTATTGTGGTCAAAGTTCTTGCAACTTGCAAGGCTGCAACTGCATCGGCGGCTGTCGTCTAGGCAGGTGGGGTAAGAGCTTTGAGGATATAAATAACTACTATGAAGTTTCAGTTTTGAATGCAGATATGTATTAAATAAAACTTTTCAAGCTTATATAAAATATTTAAAATTCATTTCCGATTACCGAAAAAGAACAATATAAATGTAAATAAGCCCAATATTATTATTATAATTTAAAATTAACATATATGTATGTATAATCAATCTACATGTTAGAAAATATATAAATTTACTAAATATAAATGTTGTAAAAATATAACCTATAGAAGCCGCTTTAATTTTGGAATTTTATTCTTCAAAAAGGGTTTGGAAAATAATAAATATAAATATATTTATAAGTCAATTTCATAAAGAACCTTCAAATCTCTCAAATTAATTAATCAATTGATTATTTTGATTGATTAGCAGAGAGTTCACTTATATTTATTTATGTCAGAACAGCAAATATCTGTTTTCAACCCTTATCTCTGCATAATTATTCAATTTTCTTAGGAAAAACAACAAAGTTATTTTTCATTTGACAGATTCCCAGAAAAATTTGTAATAATATTTCCTAATAACTTTCATGGAATGTGCTAGCTTTACTAAATTATTGGCTGACAGCAGATATATAAATGGATGCAGCTCACGGCACATCAATCAGTTCCTGTCTCATCTCACCATGAAATCAACTAAGCTCTTCCTGCTCCTCATCGGGATGTGCTGTCTATCCCCCATCAGGCAGGCCCATGCTGAGTGCTGCACTTCCTTCGAAGAAGTGACCTTCTCTATGGAAAACGGCATATGTGGGGCGGTGGGTGCCCATCTCGATGGTACCACATGCAAAGCGACGATCTGTGCAGATGGTGTTGCTATGAAGGGCGCCTATTGTGGACAAGGTCCTTGCAACATCTTCGGTTGCAACTGCAATGGCGGATGTCTGACCGGCGAGTGGAGCAAAAGCTTCCAGGAAAAATATCAGCGATTTGGAATTAAAATTATTGATGTATCGCGATCTCCCTTTCTTTAAAAAAGCTACTGATATGTCATTTTGTCAGAATAAAATAAATGTTTCGTACCCAAGGCGTACAAGGATATAATAAATAAATAACACTGAAAATAATTGTTAGAGAAAGCATCAGGAATTTTCTATCCCATAAAGTATAAATATTTCCAATATAAAATGGAAGACATGGGAGAAATTCGTCAATAAAGATGCAGTTTATTCTTGTGATTAAAAAACTGTATACAAAGTTGGAACTGCCGATGCACTTCGGAGCTAGGTCACATTTTGCAACGCGGTTTCCTCTTGACAAGAAATTCGTATATCATTCTGTATGAAATTTGAAAGTACCTTTGAAGATTAATAGAAATGTTAGCAAATATAGAAAATAATGTAATACCCTTGCACATTTGTTGTGCAATATTACATTTGTTGTGCAATATTGCTGAGGTCATCGTTAAATATATAAATAAATATATATTTTCCTTACATTTTTGTCAAAACCCTTGAAAGCCAAACAAATGACCATAAACAATGCCAATAACTATATTTGATTGAGTATGAATGAAATAACAAATAGCAAAAAAACTGAAAAACAAATATATTCATTTGATAATAAATTCTTTTTTTTAAAGCCTTTTTTGTTTTGGTTTTTGATAATTTTATCTGCCGGAAGTGGAAGTGCGATCACATTTTTTCGAGGTGTAGGTGAGTTCAGTTCGCTGTAAGTCAAAACCTACACAATATTTTTGGCTTAACATTTTTAATTATGTTAATAATTTATACAAAAATAAAGCTCTATTTAATTCTTGGTCGTAAAAATATAATTTTTAAAATCCCCTAATACTTAATAGGACTTCACATGGGTTTATCCCCTTAATGTGTTTTATTTTGATTTGATTAGTGGAGAGCTTATTACTTATTATTAATAAGTTGTTAATCATTGTAATTTCCAAGCAAATAATAGGTGTACTTTTACATCATCAACATTTTCTAGAAATAGATATATGATACATCATGTTTTCGAAAATATGCTGCCTACACTAACTGGATGCCACTTTATAGCTTACTATATAAATTGATCCCAATTAGTCAGTTCCTCTCCATATTTCATAATGGAATCAGAATCAGACGACTTTTCCTGCTTCTCGTCGGGAGACGTAAGACAGTTTGAGTGCTGCCGTTTTTATGAATATATTATTTTAACAATGGAACACAGAACCTGCGACATTGTTCTGATATCAGTTTTGGGAATTATTTATTCATATACTCCGGTTATTCATAACTCCGATTTAATTATGACAAACCCTATAATATTTACTACTCATCATGTACAGTCATGTAATTATTTATTACTAATAAATGTAAATAAACGATTGTTTAATGTGCAATCTTTCCTTAAAGTTATTGGCACCTTAAAGGGCTTTTCACAGAAACTGCTGAGTTCCATGTTAAAACTGACCATAAAAAAGCCGATATATTGTTTTACCAACTGAATATCAGATTTATAATGCATTTAAATATATTTAGTAACCTTTACGTAAAGCCCATAAAGTGTTTGCCTATAAATAGGAATATCTCCTGGTAGAATTCAATAGTTCCGGTTTATATCTCACCATGGAATCATCACGAGTTTTTCTACTCCTCATCGGGATATGCTGTATAACCCTCGTAAGACATACTGATGCTGTGTGCTGCTATTCAAAACTATTGACGTGTGAGGATGGGACACGGACGCGCGCCTTTTGTGGACATGGTCCTTGCAACATATTCGGCTGCAACTGCAGCGGCGGCTGTCGCACCAAGAACAGGAACTTCTTGAAAAGAAGTATTGACTACCAAATTGATGTCAATAATTTAACTTTGGTTACCACAAACTAAAAGAATACATTGGAAGAATATCTTACAAAGCGGATAATTATTATTCAAAATAAAAGAAAGAACCACCAACAAACCCAGCAGAAGAAATAATAAAATAACTTTAAACAATTTAACTATGCTGCAGGTTTTAATTCTGAAAAGCCAACAAATGCCATTGTCAACGAGGTTTGTGGATTGGGATTTGGGGAGTGTGCCAGTGGGTGTAATACGACTTTAGGAAGGATATGGATAAATCTAACTGTATTCGGAGCCCAACTTCTTCTTGCTGCCGGCATTGGCCACGCGTCCCTTGAGCGAACGCACCGCATTGCTGGGCAGGCAGCCGCGTTTCTGAAGGTCATCCAGCTTCACGGTGATCACAGTGTCGATCTCCTTCTGGCGCTGCGCCTCCGCAGCCTTCTCCCGCTCGATGGCCAGGCGCTCGTCGTCCAGCTCCCGGCGACGGGCCTTCTCCCGCTCCTCAATCTGGCAGGTGACGGCCGTGCGCAGGCAATGCTTCTTGAGGTCCTGCTCGGCGGCATCGCTCTTCACCTGCTCCTCGTACTTGGCCCGGTATTCGATCATTTCCTTTATCTCTCGCTCCCGCTGGACGTAGTAGCAGGCCTTCATCTGGCTCTGCTGCTCCATGTGCTCCAAGTTGGCCTTCTTGATATCGGCGGCCATGCGGCGCTCTTTCTCGGCAGCCTTGCGCTCGTTCTCCCGGTACTTGCGCTCCATGCGCTCCACCTCGGCGAGGTAGTGCATCTCCTCGCGGTTGCCCTTCGCGTCGAGGGTCTTTTGGCCCACAGCGATGAGGACATCCCGTTTTTGTTGCGCATCCGCCTCGATGGCCTCGCGTTCGGCCCTCTGTTCGCGCAATTGCTTCTCCTTGAGCACCCGGTAGTCATAGGCACGCATCTCGTCCCGCTGATCCTGCTCGCACATCATGCGAACAAAGTCCTTGTGCAGCTGCAAGTACGTATTGAGCTCCTCGCGATGGGCCACCTTTCGCTTGGCTTGGGACTCTATTTCGGCGGCCTCGGCCTTCTTCACCTCATCGATGGCGGCGCGCAGCTCGCGAGCATCCGCCCGGACGCGGTCCTCGGCCATGAACCTGAGCTGCTCCCGGTCCTTGATCTGCTCCCGCACTGCCATGCCGAATTGCTTGCGTCGCTCCTCCTCCTTCAGGTCGTTCTGCTCGATGGTGCCCCACTTGGAGTTGTTGTACAACAAATTCTTGCGAGCCATTTCCTCGTCATGGTCGCTTTGGATGCGATCGAGAAGCTTCCGCTCTTGGATTTGGGCCGTCCACATGGCACTGCACTTGGCCTCGGAGATGGCCCGAGTGGCTTCCTTAACCCTCTCATCGGACTCATACTTGGCGTCCAGGGCCCGGTGCAGCACCTGCAGTCGCTTCGCCTCCACTTTGCGGTCTTCGTCGACATCTTCGTCCGCCTCGGCATCGTGTCTCTTCTCAGCTTCGCGTTCTTTTTCCCGCCGCTGCTCGTCAATGTCGTGGAAATATATACGCATCCGTTCCGCCTCGGCGGTCTGGTATTGTTGCTCCTCCAGCTGGCGCTCATGCTCGGCACGCCGCTCCTCGACAGTCGGTGGCCGCCAGGCCCGCATCCGATCCAGGTCATTCTTGGAGAGCTCGGCATAGCCCTTGGACTCCCACGGCTGGCCTTTGATGTGAAAGAATGTGGCCTTGGCCCCGTCATAATTGCGAGCCCGAGGCGGTGCCTTATTGCCGCCAGTTCTTTGTCCTGGCTGAGGTCCTGGCACCGGTCTTGGCGGTATAGTTCCCGGCGGCAGAGGTCTTTTTTGTTCCTTGGGTTTCACTGGCTTATCCCGGCGAGAGCCACACGGATCGTCCTTTACTATGTTGGCACGAGGCGGTGGCTCCATGTAAATGGGTCGCTTGAGGCGATCATAGCAATCCGGATGGAGCTTCAAGGCGGCTCGAGCGCGACAACTCAGGACCATGGGCATCTTGGTGAATGGAGAGCAGGATAATGGTTAGGAAAATGCAGGAAAATCTTGCTTTAGCTTTATTGCTCCGAGCAATATTCGAGTCTTGGTCTGTTCGTGTTGCTTGTTTGTTTGGTTTATCCAATATGACAGGTTAAAGGCATGTGGTTAGACTTATCCCAAGGCCTGCTAGGAGATAGAAAAAATATAACAAACTTATATTTTCTATTTTTATAAATATTTGTTTGTTTATTTATTTAATTTATTCAAAATCATTGCCAGAATGACAGATAATTTCAAATGCCAGCCGCTGACTGAACCCCACTCGAGATTGGCTGCCTAAAGGTTAACCAGAAATGATTTATATGAATACATATATTTAGATTCGTAGTGCGAGTCCGCCTAATTGCATGTCAGGCCGGCGTATTGATCAGAAGCTCATTTGCCACTGCGGGCGGCTGGCTTCAAAGTCGTTTTTTTTAATTAGTTCATAATGTCGAGAGCGACGCCGATCTCTGCTCGGTTCTGCTCTCTCGGCAAGCTTGCAACATAATAAATAAGAGGAGCATTTATAGTATTGAACTCCCCGATCGAGGGCTGACATGGCACTCCCATAATTTTAGACGCCAACGAGAATGCCTCGTCGCTCCGTTCCGCTTTTCATCGGAAAATTGAGTGGTCGCCTCTGTGTGTAAATGGGCTAAATGAACAGAGTGAAAATGAAATAAACAAAACGATTTTGAGATTAAGAGTTTGTCCATTCGGATATGGGTTTGTTTACGCGGGATTATGCAACCGCCCGCACAGTGGTCTCCGGTTTCCCTACTCTACTCCCTTTTTTCCCTTTTTTTTTTGTTTCTTAAAGACTCAATTTAAAAGCAATAAAATACCAATTGACAGCATAATTTTCCACAATTCCATCGAACTCAATTGCAAAACTCTTTCGGGGAAACGCGGAAACTAATGCCACAAAGACATTGTCATTGTCCCAGCTCAAGTTGTAAGCCAGCATTGTCATCTTTAAGGGGGGATTAGGTTGCTCTCCATGGAGGGTGAGCAAGAAGACAAGACTTTTCCCCATTTTCTTCCGGACTGAGGAGGAATTTTCGTTTTGTCTGGCGATTGTCTAAGGCTAAAGCTCTCGCTCACGCGCCTTTCGCCACTCAGCTGTTCCGCTTTTCCGACTTATTTTCCATGCATGCCAGCCACTAGCCCCTTTTCCCATCTCTCCGAGTCTCTTTGGCTCTCACTCTCACTCTTGCTAGCTGCTGCTGTGTGTATGGTGGGTGTGCTAGCGCTTTTTTTCATCTGCCACACACACATTGAATTTTTTGAAAAAACAAAATAGCAACATGAAAAAGTTTTTCAGTTTGCTTGTTGCTTTGCCCGCGTGCGGTTCGGCTAGAAATTCGCTCTCGATTCGATTATCCGCGTATCTAAAAGTGTCTTTGAAACCGCCACAGGTAGTAGATTCTTCAGAGAAATCCGCTGCTATTTCGGACAGCTGTGCAAACTCGAAACAAAAAATATACTGTAGTACCCTGCGTATACGTAACGTTCTGTCAGCACGTCACTCAGCCGCCGTGTGGGCTAACATTCAGCTGCATTCATTCTGCAAATGCCGTGAACGATTTCAAATTTGTACAGCGTGCACCGTGAAAGTTTTCAAATTTGTTTGCACCGTGAAATCTTACAAATTGTGTCTGCCCAAGGTGCGCATCCAAATTCAGTTTTTGAATTTTCCACCACATCTCGTACATATAACGAACTAAATAAACAGGCATGGCTAAGCACACAGAGCGGAAAATGTGGGAAATTAAATATTTAAAGTGATCATAAAAACTAATTGGGAATAAACTTGAAGCAGACGAAAGTGTTTTGGGGAATAAACTTGAAATAAATAAAATAGAGCCGATAAGGTGATAAATAACTAGGGAATATAGAAGAGATTTTTATATTAAAGGCATGAATAATATTCGTTAAATACATACATTTAATGCTCTGTGAATTATAAATTTATTTTTCATATAATAAATAATACTAGTATTAACTCTTCAAAGTCCCTGACATTTTTCTCCGAGTGTCTGTTTATATGCTGGCGGTGTTCTTGTATGTTTTTCTTTTATTTTCCTTCCTTTTTTTTTGGCAACTGTGTTTAACCATGTTCTGTGGGTGAGTCAGCGGCTTCTTCTTGGTCGCGGTCAGGGCAAGAAAACCAAAACCAAAAGCAATGCATTTCATAGACACACAACAAATGCGAGGAGCACCTCGCTCCCAATTCCCCAATTAGAAACGTAAACAAAAGGCCGAATATAATCCGTACGCAGGTGTAGGAATTCATGTTATTATCCCTCCATTTGTGGTGTGTTTTTTTCCCTCAGTGATATAATATCTGAATACGAGGGCAAGCGGCCAGTTGGCAGGGCCAGCAGATTACGCACATTATGAGCCCGATTCGGTTCTTGGCAGCAGGCACCACATGCAAATGAATATGTAGTACAAATAGATGCACATAACGTCAAGTGCTCAATAACTAGAGCAGCAGCGGCAGCAGCATCATCTCGTTTTTGGTGCCAAAGTCAAGCGGATAATTGCCAGCCGGAGGCGGATCACAGGGCCACTTGCCATTTGCCACTTTCACATATATTACATGGCATAATGGCCTAGGCTGCCCCCGCATCTTATTGAAATTTGCTTAACCTTTTTTTTTTCTTTTTTTGTAACGACGATTCAGTAGTGGCCTCTCGCAAGCCATATTCATTTCGCTGGCAATCGCTTTTGTGGGCTGCGGTGACTTTGGCACATTGTTGCATGAATGGGATGGCGGGGATGTGGGGCGTTTGATTCGCCATTTCTGACGCCAATACGTTAACAATAAGAAACAGCAGCAAATTACCTCTAATGGTCCGCGTAACGCCCAGGCGGGAAATTGTTTTTGAATCGCTCAATTGAAAGTGAATTAAATAATATCTTGGTCAGCGGGAAATATATATGTTAATCAAACTGGCTTTGGCACACAAATTGTTGCGAAAAACAATTGTTTTCGCACAAAAAATTAGCTCGTTTTATTGACAGTTTGTCAGGGCACGCGATGTGCTTGGTGGGATATCAATTATTACACTTGAAAACATGAAATTCGGTTAATTTTGTAGAAAATATATAAATATGTACATAGTTTGGCAATTTACTAACATAAAAAAGGATTTAGGAACATCAAGGAAGACGAAGGGGAAAAGAAAATGTATGTTCGTGCAACCCAACTTTGCCATTTTTAATAAATTTATAATAAATCTGAATACAATTAAATTTTAAAATAAGAAATACTACAAAAATTATAGAAAACTAAACATTTTAATTTTTATTATATATTTTGGGGTACTTACTTCTTCGGTTTAAAACTACTATATTTTCAAATTTTCAAGTTTTATTTCGACTTCTAAGTCAAAAATTAAAGCTCCCGCCTCGGTCCCCATTGAAACAATCTTTCTTTTATATTTATTCATAGTTTTTATTACATTTTAAACAATCTGCAGTCACGTCAAACCCTTTGTTATCAATCAGTTTTTGAGGGCCATCTGCCTTATGTCAATCCAAGCTCTCGTGGCGCCTCCCTTTGAGGTGCTTTATAAGGCATTAGCTTGGAATAAAATCAGCATTATCATTAGCATTTGGAAAAACTTGGGCAACTTGGGCAACCACCTCGGAAGCCCGCCGCCCACGCTTGGTGGCTTCCAGCATGACTCGCACGGGGACTGGCTTTTACGCTTCACTAATTAAAGCAGCAATTAAATATATATTTTGTTAAACTACGAAACAAAGGCGAACTACAAAAAAAATTAGTTGCCAAATTGGCGTTTTCCAAAAAAAGACTGAAAGAAATCCCAATTGAATTGGGACTCGGATTGGGGCGGAAGTTATAAATTCCTAAGCGGTCTGATATCATTCCTATTTATATACAAATGTCGCCGCCGGATGAGTTATTACCCTTGGGAATGGGCAGTGGACTAGAAGAACTTGATGGTCGGTCACTGCACGGCATACCAATTAGAAGAAAGCGCCAGCAGGGCAACACCCTTTGCCTTTGCCTTTGCCACGGGCCACTCCCGTCAAGTAGGTGCAACCAACACATGTCCAAAGACGTGGCCACAGACACTTTCCACGTTCCGGACATTAACCGGAAAAGTGCATCGCACAGACTATGGTGGCCATTAAAGAGGCTGCTTCCCCCAGCTCTGGCCAAGATCATTAATTGCAACCATTTGATTTGTTTACACCCCAAGGAGAACACACGGAAGCCACAAACAATTCGCGAAAAGCGCACAAGTGCAGGCAAACACAAACAATTCGTTGGGTTCCGGGCCAAGATCCCAGTTCCAAGCGGATTCGGAATTCGGAATTCGGAACGGGAGTACATCGAGGGAAATTTTTAAGTGCAAATAAAAACAATGACGACAGCCAAATGGATTTGGCGATTGGCGCTCAGCATCTTCTTGGGTGAGTACCACAATCGCCACACGGCTAGTATGTTATTTTAAGGCCTAGCCGATGTTGGTTTTATGGACTTTTGATCGATTTACGTTTATTTTCGGCAAGCAAACGTTTCGCACATGGCCCTAAAGAACTTGAATTTTGTAGACTTTCCAACTAGAATTTAAATTCCGCACAGTGCGTCACGAAAGTATGCAAAAGGCAGCCGCCTGTGATGGCATAATGTTTATTTTTACAAATGCAAAACACAGCTGTGTCAGCTGGATGCCTCTCCTCCTGGCCTGCCTCTGGGTTTCTTATCGTATATTTTGTATAAATCACATTAACTAATTTCGCCAAGATGAGTATGCGGCTATTAACATGAAAATTAATTCTCAAATATTTCCACTTAAACAAAAGAGGCAAAGATAAACAAGGAAGCATGAGAAAATGGTGGTCATAGTGAAGAGGGAATACTCTTATGAAATTATAATTTCATTACATTTATATTTATTCAAAAAATAAATAAGAATTTAAAGAGCAATACTTCCTGAAAAGTTGTTTAATTTTGAATAATTGTAAAATAAACATTTTTAAAACACTTTGTAAACTTGAAAAGATTCCAAACATAACAATTTCAGTCATAAGACTAAATAAAACATTCCCATAAATATTTTCGTTATCTTGCCCTTTAATTTTCCCATTTCATGGTCAATGGCTCACTAAAAATTGATTGGTTTCTTACTTGAAATGTTTCAATAAACAAACACAAGTTGGCAAGCCGAATGAAATATTTATAAAACCCCAAGCTAAGCCAAGGCAAATGTTTTTATTTAGCATTTTTGGCCTACCATGTCTTTGGTTTTTGGCTACCATAAATCAATGGAATATATGTACTTCTGCCGCCGTCCATATGGCATATATTTACCCATCCATCCATCCGTTTCTTCTGATAATTTTTACAAAAAAACTTTGACAAATAATGCTTGAACAGCTGGCCAACACTCCTTCACTCAGTTGTCTCCCTATTTTGACAATCCAATCATCACTGACCAACTGCTTCCCGCCATTTCCTTTTCCAACATTACGCATACGCAGCGTTGACTCAACTTGGGCGGGCAGCAAGAGCAGCTGCAGGTGGTCCGTTGAAAGTGAAATTCAAGTGAATTCTCAGCCTGTCACATCTCACTTGGAGGCGTGAGAATAAAAGTCATGAGAAGCCAAGATATAGAGACGGGGATCGCGTCGCATGGCCGTTTAACGAGCGTGGGAAATTGGGAAGAGCTACCGTGACGCACTTGCTGCTATTTTTGGCTCGCTAGTTGGGCCATTAATAAATATATATATAACGAATTCTTAAACTAATGGCAACAATTTGAATTTTATTTATCAACATCTTTTACGACTCGCAAATATTTTGTTTCTCAATTTTTTTGATGTTCTTTTTTATGGATTGTTTGCAGTCGTTGGCTTCGTGGATGCGGACAAGCCTCAGGGTTTCCACCGCGAAATATGTCAGTATCGCAAGGGCAAACATGTAAGTGGGGATCTCTATAATCGTTATCCTTTTTACTCACTTTTAATCCTTGTGATGCCTACAGATTCAACCCATGAGCGTTTATCACACTCGCCTGCTGGCGGTGCGCGAACAAATGCTGATCCGAGCCTCGCTGCAGGGTCCCGAGATCAATGGCTATCTGCTGCCCTCCATGGACGAGCATCTTAACCAGGAGGTGGCAGCTAGGGATCAGCGATTGCGTTATCTCTCCGGCTACACAGGTGTCCGGGCCGTGGCGGCCATCACCCTCCACGGCGCAGCCATTTGGCTGGAGAATCGCTATGTCCAGCAGGCGGATGGGGAGCTGGAATGCGACTGGGAGATTTACCTGGCCAACGGCAATGTCACTGTGGCCGACTGGCTGGGCAGTCATGTGCATGTGGATAAGCGTGTTGGCGCCGACCCTCATTTGGTTCCTCATGCCTTGTGGATTGAGTGGGAACGCCAGCTGGAGGACAAGCTGCTCAAGCTGGCCAAGATCAACAACAATCTGGTGGATCTTATCTGGACAGATCGTCCGGAGACGCCCCAGAACCAGGTGATACAGGTGCAGGCCAAGGAGTTTGCTGGCGAGAATTGGCAGGACAAAGTGCGGGAACTGAGAAAGCGACTGGCGGAGCTGGCCTGCGATGCCATGGTGATCACTTCGCTGACAGAAGTTGCATATTTGCTAAACATTCGAGGCACAGACATTCCCTACACACCTGTAGTTAAGGTGAGCATCCTTTTTAACCTTTTATTATTAGAAATCTTAAAGTTTTCCTCTTCCTTTAACAGTCCTATGCCATTGTCAGCCAGGATGACATATTCTTCTATGTGGATCACCACAAGATCAGTCTGGGCATTGACCTCCACCTGCGCACTGATTGCTACAATGAGGATTGTGTGAAGTAAGTTCCTTACTTACCATAAATATAAATATTTTCTTATGTCTTATATCCCTCCAGGATCAAGGAGTACAATCAAATCTGGAGCGATATCCGCACTTATGCCCAGAAATGGAAGCGTGTGCTTGTTTCGGCTCCCTGTGTCCAAGATCTGGGCGCCTCGGAGGCCATATATTCCTCGATGCCGGGCAAGATTGTCGTCTGGCACATCTCCCCCATCATCTTTATGCGAGCCCAAAAGAACTCCGATGAGCAGGCAGGCATGCGGAAGGCACACATTCGTGACGGAGCCGCCATCTGTGAAGCCATGAGCAACATGGAGACGCGTTTTCATACAGAACAGTGGACCGAGGAGAAGATCAAGTACGAGGTGGAGCTCTGGCGGCTCTCGCAGAACCATGCCAAGGGTTTGTCCCTGCGCACAGTGGTGGCCTATGGCGAGCACTCCGCTTTGCCCTACTACATTTCCAGCAATGTGACCAACATCGAGGTCTCTGACCAGAGTCTGCTCATCATTGAGTCGGGCGGTCAGTATCTGGAGGGCACCACGGATGTGTCGCGTACCTTTATCTTTGGTGAACCCACGCAGGAAATGAAGAAGGCGTATACGAATGTTCTGGCGGGGATTCTTCACTTGGCGCAGCTTAAGTTCCCAGCTGATTTGAAGCCTTCCGAGGTGGATGCCCTGGTGCGTAGTATGGTGTGGAAGGATATGACCGACTATCCGCAGGCTACAGGACATGGGATTGGTGCCTACGGAGCCGTAGAAGAACGTGAGTGGAGCTGAGTTTTACCCTGTAAATCCCTAGCCAAGTTTCTCTTCCCCAACAGCTCCCATTTCGGTGGCCTATGGCAGGAATAGCAGTTTCCACTTCAAGCAGGGCTACTTCTTCTCCAGCGGTGAGTTATATATTTTCTAAATATATTTCTCTTATCTAAACCAATCTTATATCCACCCCAGAATCCGGCTACTACAAACGCGATGACTTTGGAGTGCGTCTAAAGAACGTGCTTGAGGTGGTGGACACCGGCCACACGCATCCCAATGGCGCACACTTTCTTGCATTCCAGGACGTCACCATGGTGCCGTATGAACCCAAACTCATCGACAGCACACTCCTCAGTGCCGCGGAGAAGCGTCTCCTCAACGAGTATAATGCCAGGATCCGAAACGACATCGGCGACGAGCTAAAGAGGCTGGGCAACATGCGTGCCTTCCACTGGATGATGAACAAGACACGACACATACGGGAGTATCTGCCGGAGGACGAGTACCGCTCGGCGACTGGCGGCGGCAGTGGGGGCCACACCACGACGCCTCTCCTCATCCTGGGCCTGACCATCGTCCTGGCCTCGATCTTTCCCACGCGATCGTAGTAGATCCTTAGCCTAACGATCTGTTTGTAATTATGTAGTCTTAGTTAGTTATGCGAATTAAACAAAAGCAAAAGAGAGAATCCGGGACTAACAACAACAAATCGAACCAATCAAGCAACCACAGCAACTGTTAGTATTCTAGTGACGTCGAGGATCGAGTTGAAATCGAAGACAGTCGCACCCTGCCACCGAGTTCCCTCCCCGTTCCCCGGGGAACTGGTCTTAACTTGAACCAAATACGTAAGCCGCAAGTGTATAAAATCTCTAATCGTAATCGACCAAAAATATGTTAAACTGTTTACAATTAATACGAGCAATGTCTGTATAATTAAGGAATAACATTGTATATTTTTTTAAATGTGATTAAATAAAAAATGAATAAAAAACAAACTTTGGAAGGTGAGAGTAAGAATAATTAGGGAGAAAAGGGGAAGAGGGTTAGATAATTGTGATTTTAATTGTTTATCTATTAAGTCTTATAAGTTATATAAATATTATCAAGTAGTAAAATTGTATACAATATTCTATTATCAAGAATATTATAGATCTTTTTATATTTTCATTTTCTCTTTGAATTTTTAATGGTTTTACTGAAGAGGTTGTACATGATTCTTACAGATACTTTACATGATTGCTTACATCGAAGTTAAAGCAGCTTAGATTTTTTCATAGCCGACTTTAAGGCAGTTTATTTTTTAATTTCCAGGCTGAAGTTGTTAGAAAAAAATACTACCATTTATAAAAATCAATAAATAAATTATTAATTCATATTCATTTTTATTCTTATAATAATCCTAATAATATAGTCATTATTTATAATGTTCTTCTGTTCTTAACTTCAATATATTACAATATCAACATTCTTTTATAGCCTTATGCATTTTTCGCTGTCTTTTTGTTTTATGTTAATGATTGTACATTTAACTAAATTTAAAATGCAATACAACAGGCTAATATATGAAGATATTACACAAGAAGCAAAGAAACAATTCCATAAATCAAAATTGTTAGTTTAGTCTGTAGAATACTGGTGAATTAAAATGTGTAACCTCACCATAAAATTCACAACATTTTTAGAATTAGAAATCATTGCTTCAAATACAAGAACAAAACCCCAATCTAATTACCAAGCTGTTACAACCAGTTGCTACCACAAAACTGTTTCAGATTAACACGTTAAGATTATCCAACCCACCTGTGCTCGTAATGGGACAACTGCCATCCCAATCGTTATTCAACGAGTGTAATACCGTCTTGAGATACATTTCGACTGACACCGATGGCTCTGCAGAGAATCCAGTTCGATTCCGGTGACAGGCCAGACAGGCGTCTTCGGACTAAGCCTGATCCCAAATGGGTCATTGAATGCAAGGAGCAGCAGCAGGCCGTTTACGGTAAACGGTATTTATGTGCTCCTCTCTCTCTATTTGTGGCACATTTCTGAGCACCTCACTGGAGGAGTCCAAGTCCCCCGAATCGAACTAGATCGCCCGCCTGTCCTAGTTTGGATTGGCACAAAGGAGCCAAGATGCGCCGCCAACTTCATCTTTTGTGGGTTGCGCACCAGAACCTGACACTCGCCTCAAAGATTCTGACGGAGATTGACCCATTTTTGGCCAGCGAACCTGTTTCCGTTCCAAAGATGCGGCGATGCTGTGCTCCTATGACCGCCCAACTGTTCGCCTGGCATGAATATGCGCGGTTATCGACGGCCTGGCTAGCACATGAATTAATTTACCCCGGGAGCCAAAGCCAAGAGGCACAGCCTGAGCTTGAGCCTTGCCATCGTCTGTCTAACGGTTCACTGGAATATTGGCCAGAGATTTGGTTTCGGTCGGCGAATGGGCACGCGGCAATTTGGGCCACTGTCCACGCAGGTTTTTCCACTTTTTGGCAAATGGAAACTGGGCCTCTGGATCGAGTCAAGGTGGACGGCCGGGCTAAGAGCGACCTGACCTGCTCTAGATATTAGAGGATTACCTAGATGGTGAGGGATGATGGGCGGGGGGAGGTTTAGTTTGTTCGGTATTTAGGTAATTTATTTGTAGGTCATTAATTTGGTTGGTTTAGGGGTTAGGACACTGCAGTGTTGCTCGGAGGGAGAGATTTTCTTGGTGAGCAAGAAAAAACAACCATAAAACCATAAAAATAAGGGTAATAATTGATATAAATTTATTAAATTATTCATCACATATACGTTATATTAAATGCTTGACATTTAAACAGACTAAAAAAGAGGTTTTTATTAATTAATTAATTTTTTGCAAGTTAGTTTTTAATGCAAACAATCAAATGACTAGATACTGCTTTAATTTTAAAATAATAAATTTTAAAAAGGTATTACACTATATTTTTGCTTCCAATCTTAATTAAAGATAAGTAGTTGGCTTTGATCATGAACAAATCTTTCAGAAAATGTTGAATAACAAAAGCAAGCTTCATGAACTATTCTTACTAAAACAAAAAGAGGAAAATATTTATCCTGCTAACACTTGATTATCTTCTTTTAAAGAAAGCAGTTACTTAAAATATTTAATTGAAATTACAACCGTTATTTTTTCACCAACATTTAATTGTGTTTTAGCCTTGGGAAAAAGAGTTATTTGAGTTGCCAACTCCTTGTGACTTCTGTTGACTTGAGCGTGGCAAATTAGCGCTATTAGTGTCGTACTTAGGATCACGCCGCAGGTTGCGACTGCTGGCCGAGTCCGAACTTTGGCTAATCCACTTCAGCCGAAGTCAAGCCGTCAGTCAGTCAGTCAGACTGTTGACCAACTCCACGCAACAAAAAAACCAAAACTGGCTGCTGCATCGGCTGCATCATCTCCCTTCCTCCCTTCTCCTCTTCCCCCAAGTCTTGCTCTGCCACTGCCACTGTCTCTGCCTGCGAATGGAGTTGGCTTTGGCATCGTCAAATTGGTTGGACGCAGTTAGTCTCGTTATTGACTTCGCGCACTCCGGTCGCTGCTCCTCCGGCTGCTGAGATTTCCACATCTGTCTCTCCACCCATTTTTCTCGGCTGGAAAATGCAAATTACGAGCGAACGAAAGTGTTGTCGCCGACCGAAGAATAGGAACGTGACCGAGTCATTGGGAAAATAAGCAGAATTTGTACTTTGATTGTGGGGTTAGAAGAAGAAAGTTTCCGCCGATGTTAAAGCCTTACTTGGCAATTTATAATCTCTCGAGTGTAAAGTGATTTGGCAGTGAATAATTTGGCCAGGAAAAGCAGAACAAACTAAGGTAAGAATAAGTGTGATTAGTGGGTGGATTTTTTAGTTAAATTACGCATACGACATGTGGGTCTCTGATTGAACAAATTACTACCAAAAAGTGTATTAATAATTTCTTTATTGTTTTTTATTATCATGATAGTGCATTGAATTGTAGGATTTTTTTTCTTTCTAAATACCCATTTTATATTAAAACAATTTATAACTCATACGACCTGTGTTCAAAGACAACCGACAACGCCTTTTAAGGCTGCTTTATTAATTTTATATTGCGCTTATTAAGTGCTCTTTATGTAGCTTTATGTAGGCCAGTCCACCGTTGTCATTTAATGACAATTATTTCGCTTTACTTCAATTAAATATCTGCAATCCTAATTGCCTGAAGAACGAAGAAGCGAGGCTACAACATTCTCCTGACCAAGAATGGCCTGGCAAACAACAACTGGACATGGACATCAGGTGTGTTTATAGTTGACAACCATATAAGCCTTGTTAGCAGAGCGGCAAACGCTTATTCGATTAGCGGGATTTACGACAGCTGCACTGGGAGAAAAATTAAAATCAAATAAATATTAATTTTAAATGTTAGCAGTTTTAGAAAATATGAACTCAAGATAGTAAAAGTGAGGTAAAATTTGATTTATTTGAGTTAAACTTTATTCTTTGACATATCCTTATATATAATTGATTAAATTATATTGGATAATATTATTTTTTTATCTAGCAATAATTAATAGTAAAACGTTATTGTATTTTATTAGTTAAATAATTAATCTAGGTTTGAGATACAAACGTATTTCCTAGTGGAACTCTAGTTAAAATCCCTTTCCATTCCGTTGCTTTAATATGTTTCATGTCCAATTCTTGCCAAGTTTTCTTAATTAATTTATAATATCATTAAAATAATAAATATTTTAATTTCCTTGAGTATACTAAAGACCAGCTGCTGTGTTGGTAGCTTCTTGGCGACGACATTGGTAATCAAGATCGACAAGTCATTTTTCCTGCTAAACTCGTTCAGGTCGCCACCGTCTGGCAGCCGCCAACTTTGTCCGTTGGCCGCAATTGTTTCTAGCAGGGATCTCTCGGCTTTTCTTGCAATTATTTTCCGATTTTCTCCTCTCGGCTCGGAGGCTGCGTGACAGGTCCGCGGTTCAGAAACTGGAGCACCGATGCGCAGTTGGCTTCAGTTCCAGCTTCGGCTAGCAACTTGTTTGCTGCATCCAGCTCCGAAGGTGGGTCAGAGCCATAACTCCTCGTCGGGATTGGATCTATGGCTTAGAAGAGGAGCTGCTATGCCCCGAGACACGTCTGTTCTGCAATGGATGCGACTATAATCGTGCGTTGAGCCATTTCCAATCACCAATCACCGGTGTACCGCTATCGAACAATCTCTTTATCGGGAATGCTAGAATGTGCTAATGAAGCATTCTATTCTTCAAAGAAGCAATGTAAGATCTATGGATCGATGGCTAAGGCTCGCGGGAAATCAAGAGGGAACTGTGTAGTAATTAATTAGCCCACCAGAGGCCTAGGCTTCCTTAGGAAAACTACCTGATTTCTAAACATATCAGACAATCTTCAATCTTCTTTTCTATTTTCCCTTAAGGCAAAATCCCGCTGAGGAGAGTCAATTCCAAAAATAGAAACAATTAAAATTACAATTACAATAATCCACAGTTGGCAGAAGCGCTAGCCCTTAATTTAAGCCACGGCCTTAATGGTCATCTGGCAATGCGCACCTCGCAATTATGAATGGCAATAAAGAAAATCTATCTAGCTTCCGAGAAGTGCAGCTTTCCCCGCGGCAACGCGATAAATGACAAGAAAACAATTATCTCGTGAAGCAGCGAACAGAATTATGATCTTATCTTGGGAACGGAACTGGGCACTGGGCCACAAAGAGCACAGTTAGCCGGCAATCAGATGGTGTCAATGTGGTGCTCTTTCTTCCCCCTGAAAAGTTCAGTTCGAAGGCGGGAAACTGACCCACAAAGCACGCGCCATTTGAACTCAGCTGACCGCGATGAATGAAAGCCATTTAGCACCCACAACGGTGTTGAGAGAAGGCCAATTAAAAGGCAACTTTTCCAACAGGGCCATAAAACATTTCGGCCAGGAGAGAAGAGAATTTCCATGTTCAGAATTTTCGTGGCCAGACACAGCACTACTTAGGGTTTCGAACCGATCCGGCCTATGGCCAGGCGGTATGCAAATGCTTATGCAAAATACACATACTTATGGGAATTTATGGCGCAGAGTTCATGAGCAGCGTCGGCGTCACGCTCTTTTGGGCAATTTCTTTGCCGGATTTCATTAACTGCTCCACCTCCTCCTCCTCCTGGTGGAGGCCACGAGGGCATTGCTCGCTCAAGTGTCCATAATGCCGCCTATCCAAAAGATTTTCATGCCTAAACACAATTTGGCACGAGTCAAATGTGGCTATTATGCCAAGAGTTTCGTGTATTTCCGATTGATGCAACGAGCCACGAGCTGAAATTATCGCATTTGAAATGCATTGATTGCCCTAGATCATGGCTTAAATAATTGTAATAAAAATTGGGGGTATTATTTATATTACATTAAAGCTTAAAATTAAAATTTAAAGAGTTAAACTATGTAAATTAATCTTTTATAAGTTGAACCAAAAATGCCATCATAAATATTCAAATTTAAATAAATAAATATCAAAACACGAACTAAGAAAAACATATATCATATAAATCAATATAAAATACAGGAAAAGCCCAATAATATTTGAAATTATGATATGCAGCTTTCGTGCAGGAATTCAATTTAGAAAATCCATAAAACGTAAACATTTATTACATGTTTTCAGGTGATAAAAGAGGATATTTTATGGGTTTTAAAGGAAAGGAAAACATACGTATTTTACTTAAAGATTGCGGACAAATAAAGCTTTCCTAACGTGACAACATAAACTAGGAAACCAAGAAACAAAACCCCATTTATATAACACGCAAATATAGACATCTTTAGCTACTAAATGGGGTCCTAAAATCGTCACCTCGCCGGGTCAGTGGTCGTGATCTTGGCCAAGTCACGTAGCTGTTGGGTCGTAAAGCCCGGCAAGAGCTTCTGCAAATTTCTTACAAAGACCATTAAAGCCGAGAAATTAATTTCTTTTTAACCACCCGCTGCTGCTGCTGCTGCTGCTGCTGCTGCCTAACCGAAACTCCGCGCCGGCGCGAAAAGTGAATCGTTATTGTCAGTCAGTTGGTTGATGGAGGGGCGGGAGATGCCGTAATGAGTAGCACAATGTGACAATTGTCGTGTATTTTTTCGAGTCTCATTTCGGATTCGGGTTCGTGACGCAACTGCCAAGGCAGTCAGCTAATGAATGAATCGGGCCTCATGAAGACTTTACTAGGGCAGAGGGAAAATGGTAGAAAATGGAGTAGAGGAGTCCCAACACAGCTGGCATAACTCTCTCGGGGGCCGGGCGATTCTACAAAGAAAGTCTCGCGAAGCGATTATGTCTGGCCTGGGCTCGGGCTCAGGCTCGGAGCCAGGGAAAGTCATGAAACTTTAATTGCGCAATGTTTCTTCTTCTTCTTTTTTGAGCAAATAATTTGAATAATTTGCAGAACTTGTCCACTCGAGTACACTGGGGAAAATGTTCTAGATCAAAGGGAAATTTTGATGTGAAAGATATTAGCTGATTAATGAGTCTTTGGGCCTTTGACCTCTTAAAGATCATTTAAAACAAACACTAATTTCACTTTAGAAATATTTAAAACATTGAGAGCTATAAATTATCCCGAAATTTTCTCTCAGTGCCTGCGCATGTCAGATACGCAATGCTGGGCACAAGACGAGCGCGAAGGAATCAAGCGTATCTCTCAGAGCGCACCTAGGCTACCCATCTCCACCGGCTCAAGCACCGACACCGGCACCCAACCCAACCCGACTCTGGCTCCGGCTCAACCCTCTGGCTGTATCTGTATCTTCAAGCTTGCCTGAGCAAAAAATACGACTAATTTCTGAAATAGTTGCCGCTGCAAATGCGAGCGAACCTTAAAACAGAGACTATAGCAAAGGCAGCCTGGTAAATTGAATGGAGAAAGTGATGATCACGGTAGTATGGATGATGTTACAGCGATATATTTGTTAAATAAATCACATCAACACTGACTGGTTGCAGTTAACGGTTTAGCAGTCAAATGAAAATTCTCTATTAAAAGTAAAAGCCAGCTGCAGGGGACAAAAGAAAATTCTAGAAATTTGAATAAACCGTTGAAAGGGAAAAGGAAAATGTATGCTCTTTGGGTTCTTCGCTGCCTTCGAAGTTCAGGTTCTGTTTTATCTCTTAAATTTAACCGTTTCTTCAGACATCAAATACGAGCCATAAAAACGAAACCAGACATAGGCAGGTCGAGAGACGACCTCCAGGCCCTAAAAGTAAGAGTTTTCTGGACACACAATAAACATCAATTAGCCTTGTTTTGCATTTCTTTTTTTGTCTTTGTTTCACGTGGACCAATTTTAATTACTCGTCTTACTGTTAGCTCATGAATAAGCTCAAAAGAAACGTTGACAAAAACAGCACTCGAAAAACATAAACATGGCCGGCCCGCCGATCAGAGGCCATCAAAATTGAAATCTAAAATGGAAATCGCTCAAAGTCTCGGACTTGGATTCGGATTCCAGTGGAAAGTTGGATTTTTACGGCGGCTCGCTTAAGAGTTTTTATTAGAGAAATGGAAACGGAGTTTTTTCTTAATTGAAATCATCTTGAATTACGAGCACAAAAGCAATGCGGCACAATTTTAATTCATTTTTCAAGCTCAGGCGTGGATCATAAAGAGTTTCATTAATTTTCGAGCAAGGGAAGGAGGAATTCGAAATGGAAGATGGCAGGATATTGATTATGCAATTTATGAATAATAAACAAAAGGCTAATAGATCATAGAAAATATCATAAAAATATTTGTAAAAATAATAGTAAATATCTAAAAAAATAGCTATATCAAATGTTTATTAGCTTTCTTTGTATTTAGAACCCATTAAGCTTCTTAATTACACTTTTTATGAGGCTGTGCTCACTTAAGACAGCAAGAATCTGGCTCTCAGTTTAAGATCTATCATAATCTTAATTAGAGAACCCCAAAAGAAACATAGTTTAGGATCGAAATAAACCCCTTAAATGAAGCTTTGTTGCTTCTAATTTAGAACTTGAAATGCAAATATAAAATCAACCATATAATAGCATTGCATGCATATGAATTATTATGGCAGAGCTCATTATCCGGGGCTTCGTTCTAAGCTATTCTTTAGGTATTCTCTAGATATTCTTAATTTTATAGCTGCTTCAAAGCTTTTTCTGTAACATAAATGAAGTGCATTTTATGTTGGCAAACACACACAGTCCGCGGGCAGCTCCAATTATCGTAAGACTTGACCACGGTCATTGATTTCGAAAATGCCTTCACTGCTTCCAGTTTTTCCCCCGGCCTCCGGCTCGAGCTCCGCTCTCCCCCTCTGTGACTCTCCGGCACTCCTAATCTCGAGCTCGTCACAGCTTCTGCGCTTGCGCAAATGGCAAAACCCGGGCCACCGGCATTTGGGCGACCCACGACGTCCCATGTCCCACTCGGCGTCACTGCGACAACACTGCCTTTTAATTGCAATTGGCCCGCGGGGGCTTTGTGGGGGAACCCATACTGACATTGGCCTGGAGTTCGAGATGTGGATGCAACGGCGAAGGCAACATTGCCCAAATAACTTTGCGCAAATGCTCGAAAACATTCACAAGCACTGAAAAAAATATTTAAAGCAGTTTAAAAAATATTTGAAGAAGTAAAAAAATATTTTTTAAATATTTATTAGATAAAATTCAAGCTTTTCTTTATTAATTTTTATTAGAAAATAAAAAAAAATAAGATTCCTCACAAGACAATATTTATTCTTAAGTTTTATGTTTTCTGTTTGCTTAGCTAACTTTTAATAATATCAAAAAGACTTGTCTTGATTTTTTAAGCAATATATTGCACATTTTTTAGCCTGCTTACTACACTATTTGTTTAACTTTATTGACCCCTGACCTGAGCTCACCCATACCTCGTTTGACTAAACCTCTCTTACGTTAGTTTTTGCCACATAATGTGCAGTTTTTATTTTTTGCGGTGTCTGCCATATGCAAATAGAGTTGGCCGAAACCGTCCATCCAAACGGATAATAATACATAATGCCCCCCGATCGGCGGTGTCACCATTCCGGACCACAATCACTTTGTGGCTGTTGAAAGGCGACGGCTGTGTGGACGCGTTCGTCTTCATCACACACTTGAAAACAGAGTTTGGCCAACTCCGAGCTGGTCGGTTATGGCCGGGCATTCTCATTGTGCTGCCCACTTACGCCAGCGACGATGCTATTGTTGTTATGGCCGCTGCCGCCGCCGTCGCCGCCGCCTCACCTGAGCCTCACCTGGGCTCTTAATTTCTTTCTCTTCTCCGACTGGCTTGCGCCCGACTTCTGCCTCTGAGCCGCATCGACAGTCGCTGTGTGGCATTCAACGAACTCAGACGGACCCGGCCGGGCAGCCCACCTGGATTACCTTACCTTAGTTATCCCAAAGCCAAAGCCAAGAGCCAGTCCGTCAGGTGCACTGGAATTGGCCGGATTGGGCGGTGTTCGCAGTGTTTAAAGTTGAAGTTCAATAAGGCACAAGTAAATGGCATTTCCAATTGGCTCAAACGAATGTGATTCAGCCGTGTGTTTAGTGTGTGTGTGTGGAGTGTGTGTGCTAATTACCGCGAATAAATGTATCTCTAGCTCTGTGGAGTGAAAGTATCTCATAGATGCAGCCGAATTAACTCGGTGCGTTTGAAAATAGCCAACATTTTTCCGATACAAGCCAACAATTGCATTTCTTTGCGCAATTTATCAGCAACCAAAGCAGACCAAAAGTGGAAAATATATGTATATGTCTAGAGTTTTAGTTTTTTGTGATTTTAAAATAGCGATTTTGCAATACGCCTTAATCCAATAATGTTGCTACATTTTGTCGGTTTTTTCGGTTTATGCTTACAGCTAATTAATGAGCCGGCTACAATGAGATGATGATTAGACGATTGACGATAGCCCCACTGCAACACGCCATGCAACACCTCGCGTTGCTGCTGCTGCCTTCTCGTCCCTATGCAAAGTGTGAGGAGTGCGCGGCGCGGCGCTAAAATGTTGAAAATTAGCGTTCATTGCGCTTAAACGGATTGCATTCACCGCTAATTGCATACAAATTAAAAAAACACTAGCCAAAAAATACAACAAAAACGAGCTGCAAGAAAAAACACAATAAAGAAAGAAAACCAAACAATAAAACAAAAAGACAAACAATACGCGGAGAGTGAAATAGAAGTGAAGTGCAAACAGAGATTTGGATCCGCCATTGCGGCATTCCGCGTGTGCTTATCACATCCGAAGCCCCGCCCCCCTCTAGCCTGGGAGGAGGAGCATGGTCACCTGCAAGGTGGACTCACAATCGGCGGTGGCCGTTCCCAAAATGAATGCGGCAAGGTCTCGTGGCAAACCCGCTGGCGGCAGTCACAGCAATAGCCACTCTTCCGGCTTTCGGCTCCTGGACGGCGATCAGCTCGAAAACAATTCGAGTGTCAGCCGCAATTCGATCTACAAACTAAAGATCGATCTCATGTTCGACGATTCCAGGTGAGTTTCCCTTTGAAATTTCTTTCGGGTTACGGGTTAAGGGTCACGGGGTGAAACCTTCATTCAGTGATAATTGCAAGCAGACACAGACCCCGGGGAGGTGTGTTTTCGCCATTAGCCTCGCTCTCGATCTTGGGCCAAAACAAATCAATTAGTCTATTGAGGTACACAGAACGAAACTATGAGATATTTTAAGCAAATAATTTAATTCTTTAGCTTAGAAATTAGACTAAAAACGGTAGAAACCCAGGAATAGTTGGCTTAGAAACGAAATTCAAAAGGTTCTTAAGGCATTTCCATAAATTACTGACTAGAACTTGAGCGTTTGAGGCATTTGTGGCTTTATAATAATTAATAAAATATACATTTTCTTAAAATATATTTTCTGGCAGACTTAAAATACTTTAAAATTTCATAAATATCATCTTAAAATTCCAAAATCTAATCAAAAAAGTTGTATAATGTTCTGGTCTTTACTTTACTTCATTGTTTCTGTTAATTTCTTGTTAATATTTCTTTCTCTGCACCAACACTCTCATTTCCATTGACCACCCAGCACACTTTCGTTCTCGAAACCACAGAAACCAAGATAAAAACATACACAAAGATACAAATATAAAAAGATACAAATATATAGCAAAGCCAAAAACAGAGAGTGAGAGATCTCGAAAGACCTGGCAAGACGGCTGCTGCGTTTACCGTTTTGCATTTCCATAACCAACGAACAAAATACTGTTAGTTTCAAAATTAAAAAAAAAAGAAACATATTGTCTGCAAAGAAAGATCTTTTTCAACTTCAAAGCTCCAACTTCAGCGAGATGTTCCATAGATAGATCGACACTTGCTCTTTGGATAAATATTCATCGTTGACACACATTCGCGACGAACTACTTAATTGATTGTGAAAGAAAACTATGGGCAGCTGGCTGCTCCCCAGCTCACCCGTCCAGTCCAGTCCCAAGCTCATCTTCCATTCAAAACTCTCGACGTTCTATGGAAATAAGCATTTCCGATTTTATGTCAGCTAGCGGTAAACGGAATGGCTTGAATTGGGAACACCTTAAGCTGCATTCGGCCATTGGTCAATGACCATCCCGTTCTCTCATCTCATAGTTCTATCTAATAGTGGTTCTTCGTGAATCCCGGGCTCTGTGACCTGGTCAGCAGGATGTGCTTGTGCCAATTGCAACTCCAGCTAGTTGGAGTTCAGACATGGCCAAGTCAAATATGCTAATCTCAGGCTCGTTTTGCGTTAATCAGTCAAACTTTCACAAAAACGGAACCGTTTTGTCGCACACGTTTCGACACTAAAAGTGTCTTCTTGATGGAGAGAACAGGTAATAAAGCAATAAACACTTCTATTGGTTTTTAAAATCAACTATAAAATTAAATTATATGGATCAAGAAAGTCCCTATTGGATATATAGAAGAGAGTGGTAGAACTTTCTTAGATTCTGGTATACAAAACTTAATGGGTCTTTAAATTAAATGGTTCAGGAAATATATTTAAGTTTTAAACTATAAATTTTGAGGGAATCTCTAGGTAAGATTTAAACTTGTTTAGAACTCAGAGAAGAGCGTGTTCAAATTCTTATAAATAACAGAAAGGTGTATTGAGTTATGGCAGTTAAAGTGATATTTAATTTATTAGTTTGTTTAGAAATTAAAAGAATTTATACGAATCAGCAATAAATATAAAACAAATAAATAAGTAGCAGTTAAAATTATATAGAGCGGAAACAGTTATTTATTTATTATTTTAGAAAAACAATTGAATGCTGGCCGAAATATAAGTCTTTAGATTATTTTCTGCATGTGAAAATTTAACACAAAATTCTTCAAAAAATATATAATATAAACCTCTATTGTTTTTAAATTATTCAGTAATTAAAAATGCTGAAAACTCATTTTAAAATCAGACGGAAGTAGCTAAGATCTTAAACAAAAGCAAACCCCAAGTAGATTATTGATGTTATAGCAATCAGGAAATAAATCTTTAGTTAAGATACCTTTTTGGCAGCTATTGAGTTTATAGAGAATCGATAGCTTTTTAATTTCAAGTAAGTTTAAACCAAGATCTCAACCCAAAGGCAAACTCTAACCAGAAGCTGCTTAAATTACATATCATAAAAAAATTCTTAAAGTGAGTGAGAACTTTCTTTAGGGGCGGAAGACACCACAATGCTCCACATTTGGAAACCAGTTTCGGAAACATATACTTTACTTTGCTCTTCCTATATCGCAATCCTCTATTTCCTCCATAACCCAGATCCATGCGAAGCAGCCGCCTCGACGATCCCCGCGGATCGCACCGCACTCGCTCCATCATCATGTATGGGCGCAGTGAGTTGGCCAGCACCAGCGGCGACACGCCGCGCTCCCTGAGCAGCTTCCTGCAGGACAACGGACAGTCGGCCAAGGTGCTGGCCGAGGCGGCCAAGAAGGATGTGCAGCGGATCAGCAACAGTGTGCAGGCCCAGATCGAGCAGCTGTTCACGGACGTGGCCAAAGATGCCACCAGCAGCTTCGAGGTCACCTGCCTGGGTGCGCTGCCGCTGAAGGATAAGGTGACCAGCCTGCAGGGTCTGCAAGAGCCACTGCGGCAGCTGTATCTAAGTGAGGTGACCAAGAAGGTAGGGTGGCTTAGAGAAGGATTTTGTGGAAGTTGGATCTAAGATTTCTTCCTTAGAAGCTCAACTCTGGATCGCTGGACATCTGTGCCACTGGATTGCGGGTGAAGATCAGCACCCTCTCCATAAAAAGTGGAGCGGATGGTTCGGAGGAGGGCGACGCCCTCATCACGCCCTTCCACAACATTGCCGTGTGGTCGGCAGTGAAGTTCGTCATTTCCGACGATGATGGTGGCGCCGCCTTTCTGCCTCTGATCACCGATCCGGAGAATATAGACAAGACTGCCCTGTTCCAGCCTTTGAGGTGGGTTTTCCACTCCTTTTTCTACTCCTGGATATTCAAAGCTAACCATATTTTCTGCCCTGCAGCTCCAGCGAGCAACTGGCAGTGGAGCACAGCATCCATGTGCATGCGCCCATCTTTGCGGTGGTCATGCGGTCGGCCAACTCGCCCAAAGTGCTCGAGTGCCATGGTTTCATCTGCAAGAGCACCGAGGATGCCATCGTGATTGCCGCCACTTTATATCAGAGTCTGATGGCTCATGTGAGCACCAATTCGCGGCGGAACACTCCGCGGAGAGCGCCCCGTCAGCAGAATGGCGTCAGCTGCATTAGCATTGCGAGCAGCTCGGCCCTGGCCAGCTCCAATTACCTATCCCGCTCCCAGATTGTGCCCAGTGCCAATGGAAGGCGCAGCTCATTTCGAGGGAGCACCAGTGTGGCAGGGACTCCCTCCCGCTCGGGACGCAAAAAGCGGATATCGAGTAGCTCCCTAAGCTCTCACAGTAATGTCATCAACGAGGCCGCTGAGCTGGAAACTTCCACAGAAGAGCGCCGTCGAAAGTCTCACAAGTCCAAGAGGGCTCCACCAGTGCCGACGACTGTGCCCGGCTCTGGCGGTCACCGAAATGGAGGAGGAGGCACGCCCTCCCGCAGTGGCAGCATTGTGTGCGGCAATGGTCATGTGACCCGTTTGCATCAGAGCGGACATTCTGGCAAGAAATCTTCTGCGGGGCCGGATCTCTCATCGGTGGTGGACGTGGCACCTGCCAACGGCGATATACTCACACGAGTGGCCATTCCCAGATCTGGAAGCTTCCTCAACACCGGCGGTCTGACGCGCTACAAGTCGCGGGCAGCGAGGCGTCATTCTGGCAAACTGGGCGGCGGCGGCGGTGGCGGCGGAGGAGGGTGAGTATTGCCACCGAACTGGGGGGCAGGTGCAGTTGGGAGACCCCCGACTGCTCCTGACCCTGGGTGCGGGCGGCAAATTGTTTGCAATTTGGGGGAGAAGGTTTGGCCTGGTTGATTGGCATCGCTTGAATTGTGCTTCTAGTTCCCCACTTGGTTTCAGCGAGCTGTTTAACGAATTTCGACTGCACGAGAACCTACACTCGCTGGACGACATCCTCTACGCCATTATCGATGCCGACGGCATGTCCTTTAACGACCTGAAGCCCATCTACAAGGAGTTCCTGCTCAAGCTGGCCGTGACCCTCACCCAGGATGAGCTCTTCCAGCGCTCCAAGAACATAATGCGGCGACAGAAGAAAAAGAAGCAGAAGCGCAAGGCCAGTGTCAATGGATCGCAGGTGGGTCTCAGCTTTTAAATGCTCTAATCCTGGTTAGATGCTCAAAATTTTGTTCTCTCTCTCCCCCAGAAGAAGCCAAAGACTAGCTTCTTTGGCACCAAAAGCCTCAAGAAGGTCTTCCAGCTGGGCCAGTTCCGTTCTTGCCGTGGAAAGCTTGCCAAGCCAGCGGTAAAGCCCAAGGAGAGCAGCCTGGACAAACGCAAAATCAGTCCGCCCATCATCATTGGCCCACCCATCAGCATTGCCCAGCAGCAGCATCAAAGGAACAGGGCGGCCACCAGTGGCTCTGATGTCTCTGTGGTTAGGAACGAGCATACCCAGGGACTCAATCGGAACAGCAGCAGCGGGTAGGTTCTCACTTGAAGCCCTTAAACTCCCAGTAAATGTTATTAAAGTTATTTAACTCCAATTCCCATCAGATACGTGTCCTGTTCGGAGTGCAGCTACGACTCCGAGTCCTGTGCCTGTGCCTCGGCCGATCGCTGCTACTGCAGCCTGCGCACCGAGCACCTGAACCACAAACTGCGCCAGAAGAACGAACGCAACATGGCCTTGGCCTCGCCCACCCGGAAGCCTTCAGTAAATCAAAGTGGAGCTGGAACGACGGCCACCAACCGGCACTCGCTGATCTCTTGCCGTTCAGACGACAAGTGCTACTGCTCCATGGTGGAAGAGGAGCCGAACAGCTCGCTGGAACGGGACTCGGCTAACAATACGCACACGGACACGACCACGTCTTGTGATTCGGACAGCTGTGTGAGCGCCAGCAAGTGCTACTGCAAGCGCACCCAACGACGACAACGTGCCTCGGCGGCAGCGGCCCTCAGTGAGGATTCCCTGTCCCAACAGCAGCGCAAGTCCCGGCCTGCTGGGGCAAGTGGAGCTCCGCGGAAAGGCAAGCCCTCAGAGAAACTGGGCCTGGACTACGAGCTCTTCAACATCAGCGGAAGCGGTCAGCCAGTGCAGCCCCACGAGGCGCTCAGCGTGAAAAAGAGTGTGGAGGCAGCGGCTGTGTTTGCCGACATGAAGCTCAGCCAGACGACGGACATCAAGAGCCTGTGCCCGCCAAAGGGGGCGGCACCAACAGGACTGGGATCCCGGCTGGGCAACGGCAGCTGTCGATCGCAAGCCTCCTCCAGAAGGTCCTCATACCGTACCCGAGAGTCCTTCAGCACGGATCGCTTGGGCGGAGGCCTGCCACTGGCCATGCCGCTGGGCAAGAGCATGGGCTTGGCGGGAGGCGGTAGTGCCGACAATCTGCTGGCCAACATCAAGGCCATGGAGGCCAAGGCCGCGTCCATACGCAGCAGCGCCAGCAGGAGCCGCATGGGCAGCTATCAGTCGATGCGGGCGGTGAGCGCCTCCCTGGAGGACTCGCTGGGTTACTTGCCATAGACGTGGATCCGGAATAGTTACGATGTATATAGCGGATAAGACTACATACTCATATATACTATATTTTATATATTAATTGATTTACGGCTTATGTTTCCCAAGACAATTATCGCTGGAAATCCTTAGGCGGATCAATTATCTTGCGAAACGTAATCATGTCTAGCAATAAGTACCTCCTATAGAACATCCAGTGTGACTTTATCTGTAAGATCTAATCCATAGAAACTCGAGGTGCAATATAAAGACCAACCATTGGAAGGATACGAATCCTTGATTTTTAAAGCAGTGCAATATTTATAAATATATTATTTAATATTATTAAATACAAATAAAAAAGAATATGTTTTACATCAACACATGAGGATTTTTATTAAGGATCAAAATAAATGTAAACAAAATAAGTTTTGGGAATGATTAATATTTTTTGAAAATATTTATGATTAAAAAAAATAGTAAATATTGTGTTTTTAAAACATTATTTATTAATAACAGCACGTGGGGAAATTCAGGGAAAATATACAAGTCATTGTTGAGCTCATACGATGTATAGTAAAGATTATAAAGAGGGAATCTCTCAATTTAATCTTTTGTTGATTTTTATAATATTTTTCTATATTTCATTTATATTTTCAATATTTTTATAATATTTTCTAAAAAAGCAACATAAGATAAAGTTACTCTGAAGATCATCAGCACAACGAAATGCAGGCGCCTTTTAAAAACATAACGAACTTATCGGGTGCCCACCACAAAAGTAAAAATATATATAAATCTTATACTATTCTTTATTTTATTTATATTTTTATTATCCTGCATAACCCCCAAGAAACCCGTTTCTTGGTAGAGCCTCCACTGTACCACTGACTTGCTTAGATATAGTGCTCTGTCATTCTATTTTTGACCACGGGATGCGATCGCCGCCGGCTCTGGCTAATCACAACCGGAGGGTCGAGGTCAGGGGCAGAGACCCAAAAGCGAAAGCCCCGCTGGCGAAACACGTTCCGCCGGGACCAGATGTTGGAGCTCTCGCCGCCACCGCCATCGCAGGGCGCACGTCAAAGCGGGCGGGATTGATAAGATTACGGATTACGGATTGCTTGCTGACTACTGGCTCGGTGTGGCCTATGTATGTAGCACCAGCTGTTGGCTTCTGGACAGCCCAGCTCTCGGGGAGAGTCGACGTGGTGGGTGCGTACGGAGATTGAATTTATTTCGCTGCGATCTGCCGACCAGAGCTGACAATCCCCAGAGACCAGAGACCATGACCACCTCCGCTGATAGTGTGTTCGTTGCCCGTTCCGATGGCATCTCCGCCGAAGGAGTCCGGGACCAGTATGCCGATGGCAAGGCCGCCAAGGTGTGGGAGATCTTCATTGGAGACAAGAACTCGCGTACGGACAACTACAAGAATTTCCTGATTGATATGTTAAGGAAGAAGGGCTGCAAGCGAGTCCTGGATGTGGCTTGTGGAACGGGGTGAGTTATAGGGAGATGTCCTTGGAGAGAGCAGTTTTAAAGCTGAGATTTTTCTTTGAACTTTAAATTAACATTTTTAAATATTTTCTTTTAGTGTTGACTCTCTTATGCTTGTGGAGGAAGGCTTTGAGGTGGTTTCCGTGGATGCCTCCGACAAGATGTTAAAGTATGCCCTCAAGGAGCGCTGGAACCGTCGCAAGGAGGCTGCCTTTGACAGTTGGGGTGAGTTAACTTAGAGAAACTACAAAAATCTTCCTAATTTACTAACTAATATCTTTTGAAATCTGATAGTTATTGAGGAGGCCAACTGGCTGACTTTGTATGATGACATCCAGGAGCATATTAAGGACGGTTTCGATGCTGTGATCTGCCTGGGCAACTCCTTTGCCCACTTGATGGACGGTTTTGGGGATCAGCGAGAGCACAAGCAGGCCATTGGCAACTTTGAGAAATGCCTGAAGCCTGGAGGCGTCCTGCTCATTGATCACCGCAACTATGACAATATCCTGGAGACAGGAGCCACGCCCGCCAAGAGCATCTACTATAATGTGAGTAATTAATTTAAATAATTTAAAATGATGTTCAGAGATACTGAATTTCGTCAGCGGAATTGTGCCACATCATCTCGAGATTAATTAAAAAATATTAAATGACACATTCCATTCAAAAACAACCAAAAAATGAAGCGTCATCATAGCGATAAGAGAAGCTGCTGATCTTGTTTTCGATTCCAAAGCAGATGCATCGCTCACAGATTTCCCCATCATTATCATCCTTATCGCTTACAAGGCTTTCGATTTAATTAATCCAACCTCTTCGAATGACTTGCGATTAATTACAGACGAGTCACACGGCTGACATCAAGACATCCGTGCTCTTCTACTGCGGCAAGCCATCCCTGGTGTCCATGGACTACCTGATTGCTGGCAACAAGCTGACCAGCGAGTTCCGTCTCTCCTACTATCCCCACGAGCTGAAGCGCTTCCGTGAGATCCTTGGCGAAATCTTTTCGGAGAAGGCCCAGCACCAGCTGTACGGCGACTTCAAGGAGATGAGCCTGGTGAAGAATCCCGCCTTCTACATCCACTTGATCGAGAAGCCCGAGGTTTAGGTTTAAGCATTTAGTTTGTATTCCACATAAAGTCACAGAACACACATCCACATAAATAAATATACGTTTAACAAGTTCCTCCGAATCACACAAAGCGCCAAGTCTTCCAAATCTTCCTCCCTCTAAACCAGAATGCAGTAGCGCCCCACAATGGTGGCGAAGCAAAGGGTAACCATGGCTGCCTCGATCACAAAGGGCACTTTCGCCTTCACAAAGTTGAACAGTCCGGTGTACAGACTGGACAGGGTGGCCAGTAGGGTGAACGTCATCTCGCTTCCGCCAAAGTCAGCTACAGACTGACGACTGAAACGTAAATAAAATCGAAACGCCAAATGGCGTGGGGTATGAATTAGCCTTGCAAATATTTTGATTTAAGGAGAGCTAGAAAGAGAAGCTAAATGCTCGAAGGGCGACTTACTTTCAAATACAAAGGGGAAATTCTATTAAATTCTGCGTTTTGTTTGCCTAAATCAGGTTTAGAGTAGATGATTATCTAATTTGGAAATTAAAATTAAAATAATAATAATTATTTAACGTTCGGTTCAGATAGATAATATATAAATCTACAATTCCACCGACGCTTTCATAAGCCACAAAGAATATCTCATCGAATGATCTTCGTCCAACATCGCCGATATTTAAATTGTTACAAAAGAGATTGCGTATCCACTTCTTCTTTTAAATACATGATATTCCGTATTCAATTAGGTTTTTGGAATACAATAACAAATGTTTTGGAGGATTGTCTGGCCGACACCCCTGACGCAAATCCATTAGCATGCCTGCGAATACAAAAACAAAGAGTGAAAAACAAAAACAGAAAGAAAAGAACTACGACAGCTTGGGGACTTAATCGACAAAATGTTTATTATTAATAGGTTTCAGTTCCTTCGCTCCGGCTCAGCTTTATATTATCAACGGAAACGTGGCGAAATCACAAGTGATTGTGTCATCATACGCCAACGATCTTATTGATGCGCTTAACGTCGATGATCTGGCGATTGATTTCGCCGTTCAGCTGAGTCAGGATCTCCTTGATGGTACGGTGCTGGTTCTCCGGCAGCTCGTAGGCATTCTTTTTCAGCTCCTCCTGACTCTTGGCGATATGATAGCGCTGTTTGTTGAGAGACTTTTTGGCTGTATCTAAATTGGCGGCCAGGCCCTTTGTGACCTCGTTGAGGCGTGACACCTCCTGGGCAAAGCCGCGCTCTGCCATAATATTATTAGGCAGCGCAGCATTGGCCTGCTTCATCAGGTTGTAGCATTTGCGCACAAGCAGCTCCTGGTTGTAACTGATCTCCTCGAAGCGCTCGGCCAGCTTGTGGGCCCGCTCGCTGATCAGCTCGCGCTCCTGCTCCAGGTCCTGGATCTCCTGCTGCTGCTGCTGCTCCTTCAGCTGGATCTGGTTAATGTGGCGGGCGAATGCGGCGCTCACCAGGTCGTGGCGTTTTAGGTACTGTTCACGCAGCACCTCTATGGCTTGATTGAGCAGCTCGTAGCTCTCCTGGGCGGAGGGCGAGGCCAGCTTATCCGCTAGTATTGGCTGGTTGACGCTGCGCTGCAGCAGCGACTTGATTGTGTCCACAAACGACGGTCCACTATCCTGTTCATCGAAATCCAAGCCGGTCTTCCTGTGCTCACCGGGTGTAACCAGTAGCTGAGCATCGATAACCAGCTTGAGGCTGACCACCTGACCGCTGCCTAGCAGGAGGACCACGCCAGCGGGCATCTGCAAAAGGGCGATGCCCAAGACAGCGTTGATTCCCTCGTTAGAGTTGAACTTGGTGCACAAAATGTATTCAGCCCGGGAGGACGACGTCAGCTCCAGTCTATCATGCTCAACATCGCTGTCCAGGTAGCGCTGCAGCTCCGAGATAAAGCTTACGGTGACCACATGGAGGCCAGCGTTGTGGTAGGCAAAGTAGCGCAGTTCGTTGATCAGATCGCGCTTCAAGTGAATGGGGCAGTTGTAGGCGGCCCCAGCTCCCGGTCCGGTTTTTGAAGATGCCGAGAGTCCCAGCTCCAGTTCCACTGTCTCCAAAACGTGTATGACATACTCGGCGGGCTCAATGAGTACAAAGTCATCCACCTCGTTGAAGGAATGCTCGGCGGCTTCAGCCTCCATGAGCAGGGCATGATGCAGCTTTCCGTTAGACTCGGCCATCACCACAGTAGGCGGCAGCGAAGGGATGACCATGAGGGCGCACGACTCCAGGCCGTAATTGTCGCGTGCCTGCGGCGTAATGGTGATGGGGCCCTGCAGACGCGTCTTCTCAGAGTCTAGGCCAGTCAGAAGGATATAGATGTTGCCGTTCTCGCGCAGCACCAACACAGGCCACTCGATCTTCGTCTGTTTCTGCACCGCCTTCGCCGCCTGCAGGGTTTGGTTTCCCTGATTGTCTGTAGTGTCGGCCGTGGTGGTGTCATCCTGATCTGCGTTACGGGGCTTGGCTGCCGGAGCGATGTCAAAGTCGACGGCCACCTCACCAAAGTCGGAGAGTGTGTTGTTGGACGATCCCCGCATCACCGAGGGACCCACTTGCCAGACATGGCGCAACTTGGCATGGTTGTAGACACGAATGGTGTTGTTGTTGAGCAGCACCAGCAGCGTGGAGTCGGAGACGGAGTGCGGATGCCAGCGCACTTGGCGCACCTCCAGCGGTGGGTTGTTTTGAAACAGCTGTGTGTCCAGGCTGAATGTGCGGCAGGTGATCTTTGCCTTGCCGTCCTTGAAGTAACCGTCGGGGCCCCAGCGGCGTGGTAGCTCCAAGATGGTCACGCCGCGCGGACCACTCAGCGCCACCAAAGACCCCTCATTGGAGGCCAGCACGCGGTCCACCTCGAGGGCTACGGCATTTGCCGGTATCAGCGTCTGAAACTGGACACTGCCGGAGGAATGCTTGCCCTCCGCATCCGTTAGCGCGGCGCGCCAGTTGCGCACCAGCAGGCAGCTGTCCTTGGCATCCCAAGCGAAGAGCAGGTCGTCCTTGCAGTCCAGCAAATTCTGCGTTTTCTGAACCAGCGGCAGACCATGGCGGATCTTCTCAAATAATTCCTCCTTGTTCAGTTCCAAAATGTCCGTGAGCGACATGGTCAGTGGCCTCAGTATATCTCTTTCTCTTTTTCAATCTTTGTTTATGTTACGCTCATAGGCAGAAATCGGACGACAATAAACAATAACATAAAATTATTAAAATTTGTCAAAATAGCGCTGGGAACGAAAGCGTGACCGCACTGAAGTTTTAAAAATCCAGGCAGCTGGTCACACCTAGATGTACAGCTACGTAATCAAACAACGTAAGTTAACAGAAACGTAATCGAAAAATGTTAAACTCGGAAATGTTAAAGGATCTTCAAAAAACGTATTTATATTTTAAAAAGAAACGAATAAAAACAAGGAGCGAATAAGTCTGCTGTTGCTACTCTTTAAATTTCAAAATTTATTTAATTTGTCCTGCTAGAATCCCCTTAAAATTAACCATTTTCATAAGGGAAATCAGAATTAAGGAACTCTTAAAGGGATAAAATTATGATTTGTATATTATTTATCATATTAACAAAACAAACAAAGCTTTTCTATGTTTATATTTTTACTATCTAATTTTATTTATATTCAATAAAATAACAATAACAATAAATTTTAGATTCGTTTTTGAAGCTCTATCAGTGGCACAACTTTCAGCTTTAGTGTTATATCCTCCACGAAATAAAGATCCTCAAAGGGAAAGCTTGTCCTAAACCTGTAGTTTCTTAACAATTTGGCCAGTGTCACTTTAGCCGAAATTAAAGCGTATCTCCAGCCTGAAACAAAAGAAAAGGTTATTAATAATAGGCAATTAAAGCTCTAAATAATATATAAATTTACCTATGCAATTCCTGATACCCTTGGTAAAGGGTATAAATGCGTATGGGTGCTTATCCTGGATATTGTGAGGCAGGAAATGATCTGGATTGAAGGTCTCGGCCTCTGGTCCCCATATTTTCTTGCTCCGGTGCATGTGGAACATGTCGATGGCTATCTGAACTCCTTGAGGTATCACTATTCCGTTGGACAACTTTAGGTCTTGCGACGTTTGTCGGGACACCACGGGAACTGGCGGAACAACCCTCATGGACTCGTTGAGAATTAGATCCAAATACACCATCTGCTGGATATCATTATAGGTCACCTCAAAGTCTCCAGTGTTTGGGAACAGGCTGCGTATCTCCTCGAAGGCCTTTTCCTGATACTCCGGAAACATGGCCAGCAGCATGAGGGTATAGTAAACGGTATTCGCCGTGGTCTCAAAGGCTCCAAAAACAATGATATTCGATTCGTCCTCCACATTTTTCCAGCTAAACACTCCGCGTCTCAGCAGATCCGTAGCCAAGTTGAGGAATATGTTCTTGTCATGGGACTGAATCTGAATAGAAGGCAACGACGATTCCTTGGCATCTGCCACCATCTTTTTCTGGATGAGCTAAAAGAGTTCAATGGAAAATATTAATAAGTTAACAAGGATATCCTGGGGGACTTTTACCTTTTTGATAAACTGACGAATCTCGGTCTTGGCCTGGTGGTATTGCGATTCCTTGCCCACCAACTGGCGTATGAATCGGCTATTGAGCCACGGCGAGAAGCACATATCTGCCATGGTGTTTAGAGCACTATTAATGCATAATGCAGCAGTCCGAATCCCATTCAACACTCACCATTGATAGCGTTCCAGCAGAGAGTTGCTCCTGAAGTTCTCTTCGCTCTTTGCATCGCTGCCCATGGTGGTTTCTTTAAAAAACAGAAAGAAAATCTATATTAAGTAAAGAAGCTCCATAGAAAACAAAGTCGTGGAGTTACTCACGCGTGGCCACGCTCAGAGTAAAGCTCTGTATAAGTGGTATGAGATCCTTCTCTCCATCATCCTCTAAAGGCTTCAGTTGATCCATTAGCAAAGCCGTCTCTTGGTTGAAAATGGGCAGGAAACTGAGCAGAACCTTGTGTCCAAAGGCGGGATTCAGCAGCTTGCGATGGATACTCCAGCGAGGATCTGGGAGAAGTTACAGGTTATTATCTGTCACACATTCCATACAAAACACACTCACCATTCAAGCTAAATAATCCCGTGCCTGCTCCATCGTCCACTGCCTTGTAGATGATGCCCTTGTTGATGCAGTGTGGCGAGGTGAATATATCCTGAATCACCTGTGGATCGCTGACAATCATAAATGGAATGGGTCCCAGCCAGGAGAATATAACCGGGCCATGCTTATCCAGAAAGACGGCGAACGAATTAAGGATATCTGCATGGAGACACCAACATTAATATCCCTCGATCTTTTATCCATTATATGGTATTCACGAGCACCTTCACGACGGCTTAGCCAGTGGGCCATGCCCAGTATGGGATATCCAAGTGGCCCTGGCACCTTGAGGGTAAACAAGTAAAACCTGCGTCGACTCCACAGGAAGTAGAACCACAGCAGGAAGACTATGCCACACCATAAATTCCAAGTCAGCATTTTGGTTATAATCCTTGATTTCTATTCCGATTTCGACCGACCAACCGAACGATTTGAAGTGCGCCAACAGAGTGATTGCCCAATTTCCAGGCAATCGTCTTTTTATAAGCCGGACGTGATGCCTGCTTTGGGCCGCGATCGATCTATTGTCACGCGTAGTGCTCAATGATCGACTCGACCCGGTGGCGGTCGACTACTCCTCCCCCAGCGAAAGATAAAGAAAGAGCTACGGACTAGGTGAGTCCCGTCGTCGTCGTAGTGCGCCGTTTTTTATTGGAAGCAACACGGGGGGTCGCGCATACAAATCGCTATAATTTTGACTAATGGCCAGCGGTGACACGCCAAACACTTTGGGAATGTGAATTGGGCAATGTCGGCGATCCAATACGTCATCGATGGGGACGCGATCTAGGGGAATCGGTGCTAATTATTGCGTTGTATAACCCATCAAATATTCCAATCGGCCTTGTTCCCAGTGAAGAGTGAAGAGTGGCACCAGCAAGGTGGCCAAAAAGGAAGCATTCAATCAATTAATAGAGTAATAACCTCTCTAAAGTAATGACATTTTTCTACAACATTTTAAAATAGATTAAATGTTTAATGGGAATTGGCAATATAACTAAATAAAAGATTATATAAATCCATTGGAATTTCCAGCTCTGCTTCAGGGAATTCTTAGAAATGTTTCCATAAATAAACAAATAAAATCGCATACTTATTCATCGTATTATTTATTAAAAATTAAAATATTACGTTTATTTGGTTTTGCGAGATTATTCGCCTTAGTCTAGGTATCATTATGCACGTGTGAAGAATAGGAGAGGCATCATCGGCATCTCCAGCGATCCGGTGAATGGACATATATGCTTGGCAACATGTGCGGTAGATATGATTTACTTTCAAGTTTAAACATACTGAATGAACACCTCGATTTTGCGCTGGCTAAGCTGCGGACTCCGACGACGATGAGATTACAGCTGAAAATGGCAGAACTTTTTCTGAATTGCTTTTGCGAAAAGTTTGTGTGGAATTTTGAGTTAGTGCGGCGACTCTCTATAGGGGTCACTCTCTAGGACGCCGATCCGTCGTCGGTCACGGCGAGTTTCCCTAAAAAAGATGCACAGGAGAATACAGTTGAAGGTGGTTTCTGGTTTCGATCGAGCTCCGAACTCCGAAACACACACAGCGACGTATAGATATGCGATAAAAGCTGGCATTTATTTACAGCAGGTTCCGCGATCGATGATGAGTCTTACGATCTACAAAGCAATTAACAGCAATGGAATGGGGATGGGAGTGCAGGTGCAGGGTTAAAGCGGGTCGGAAGTGAGTCTTGGTCATGCTACATTCGAATACAAACTCGTTCCACACCCCAAAGAAGGGCTTACAGTAGGGAAAGCCAAGCAAAGCAAAGAAACAGCTAGCAACTAGGCAGTGGGTTAGTATATGGAATAGTTATAGCGACGCCGCTTGGGGTCGTCAGTCAGGGGCACGGACGACATGCTGGGACCGGAGCCCCGGCCCAGCAGGGCGGTGTGCGAGCAGCTGGGCAGCATGGCGCCCGGGTTAGTGTGAAGCGAGGTACTACTACTTGAAGGATGGTCGCAGGCGGCGGAGTCTGAGATGCGAGTAAGGCTAGGCCAAGGTGAGTCGGGGTACGAACCAGTTCCGTTGTTGTCCAAAAGTCCATTGGATCCCTGAATCGTGGCTGCTCCGTTGACTCCATTGCTGGCGGCGCCCATCAGCGGTGCGCTCGACTTGGTGCCTGCAATGAAAGAAACATATAACTCTAAACATAAAATAAATAACCAAGAGAACTCACCCCCTGACTGGTAGTTGCCATTCCTGGCTATCTCAATGTCTCCATTAGCCAGCACCACCGCTCGCGGAGCACTGACGCCGTTCTCCTCCTCCTTGACGCACTTGACCAGGAAAAGCAGCGAGGAACCCAGCAAAGGCGGCAGACCCGCCAGTATAAAAGGCACGGTATACGAGTTGGTTCTGTCCAGAATCATGCCCGCCACTGGAGGTCCCACGGTCAGCGGAATGGAGCTGAGACCCAGCAGGAACCCAATGGCCTGCGTGGCTCCGGAAGGGCCACAAATCTCATAGGCAATCGGACCCAGCAGCGAGATAAAGCAGCCATCGAAGAGACCCATCACGAGGGTGAAGGAGACCAAGACCACATACGAGTTGGTCAGCGGCAAGAGCAGGGTGACCAAACCGATGGACACCAGGGAGAGCTGCTGCAGGTACATGCGATTGACACCCGGCATATCGGCAATGACGCCAAAGATAAGGCGACCAATGCCGGAGGTGATGCCAATGCACATCACCGGCAGATTGACATCCTCGCCCGGGAAAGTCTTCTTTACGAACTGCATCATGTGGACGTAGGGCACAAAGTAGCCGAACAGGGCAAGGGGCACACACAGAGCCCAGATCACAAAGCGCTTTCGCTTCCAGATCTCCACATTGACAATGGAGCGCAGGAAGAGATTCATGCGTGACCTGCCGGGCTTCTTCTTGGGTGGCTCCGGAGGCGGATGCAGTGGCTTGTACACGAAGGAGCAAATGATGATGAAGGCGGACACCAGGCTCATCATCTGTTAGGGAATAAAGCAAATTAGTTTCTAAACTTTAAAGGTTAACCTTTATTCCACTCACCCTCAAGGTGGCCTCCAAGCCATAGCCCACTAGGAGCTTGTCCAGACAGGGCGGCAATATCACAGTAAAGACGCTGGAGCCGGCTGTGACAAAGCCACTAACCTTGCCCAGATAGCGCTTGAAGTAATGGCCCAGAATGGCCAGGGTGGGCGTGTAGGCGAGGGCGGCGCCCATGCCAAACATGATGCCATAGGTGAAGTACAGGGCGCTGATGTTTTCGGTGAAGAAAGAGGAGAGCAGCAGTCCTCCAGCCGAGAGGACACCGCCGGCGAATGTGGTCAGCCGCAGACCGATCTTGTCGGTGAGGCAGCCGGCCACTGTGGAGAAGAGGAATGTGGTGCCAATGGCCAGGGAGCCAATGAGAGCTGCAAGGAGAGGGGGGAATTATAATTATTATGTATAAAATCTAGTAAAGAAATCCCCAAGCTAAGCTGTCCAACTGCAAAGACCAATTTCCTTTGACAAATCGAATCTCACGCACTTGCGGTTGATTGTGAAGCGAAGCGATTGAAACCAAGTCTGGAGCCCAGGTGTGTGCTAACTTCCACGTGGATGCCCCAACAGTCGGGAAACCTGATCTGCAAGCGGGATCTAGGACCAAAGTTTAAAGATTTTCCACTGAACTCTGCTGGGGGAATGAGGAATCTGAATCCATTTGTTTGCAATGCGTAAACACTTTCGCTTGTTCCACTTTGGCACTTTGATTTGAAGCTCGATTGACAGAATCAGGTTAATTCTTTGTTCCCCGCCTGCCAAGCCGATCTAATGCCACGATAAGGCCTCCTCCTCCACCAGCTGTGCAGCTGCAGCTTCTCGGGCCACTTTCGTCCATTGTCTGGGACCGCAAAAAAGGTAACAGATGAAAGTCCATAGACACAGAAAATAATCACCAAAAGCTAAACTGTTATCATTGATTTCTGTTCGAATTAAGATTATTTATATAGTGGCCACTTGTAACGATACTTAACTTTACAACCCCAAAACAATGCGGATTTAAGGCCCCAATCGCAGTGACTATCAAATGTATACGCCGGAACTAGAGATAAGCATTCGATTCGGCTCGCGTGTCACTTCGAATTTATTACTACAATCTGCGTTCTAAAGTGCCCGAGTTGAATATTAAGAGCGTTGCGTACACCATTCATAATATTTGCTTATATAGATGGGGAGCTACTAACCTCCCTTGACCCTTAACCCCCCAGCAATTGATATTTTTTTGTGCACACATACAGGTCTTTTGCGATTTCACTTTCACATTAAGCGGATTTCCCTGGGAGATAAGTGAGATTCTGCTGGTGAATGCTAAATGCTCTCTAGGGAAATATTTAATAGAAGTAAGTGAAGTGTTAGGAGGACTAAAAATATTGGCTTAAAAAATAAATCAAAAAGGAAATCCTTGCGTTTGAAATTAGTATTAGGTTTCCTAAAAAACTTAAACTATCTAACTTTTTAAATCACCTTTTAAAAATCACCTTTTAAGCAATCAGAAAAATGAAATTCTATCGTCAAAATATTTTAAGAACTGTGAAAATACAGAATCTAAGAAATAAAACCCCAACAAAGACCTCATAAATGCCATTTCCGCATATTATATATGGCAAAATATATATAAACCACAAAATCCACGTACTAAGGGGAAAATGCAGCACATTATCTTAAAATAGAAACTGACCCACTTCGGGCGCCGCATGGATATCTTTGGACCATGGCTAACTGCGCCTAACTGATGCCACGAGCGGGCACGTAACTCTCCCCCACATGCGCAGAAGCCATCATCTCCCGCAATCTCGGCCAGCGGCAAGGCAGTCAATGTCAATGCCAAACATCGCTCTCTCCCTCTCTCTCTTCCTGCTTGTAGCCAGTCAATGGCAATCCCAGTGAGAGCTGCGTAGAGAACTATTAGATAATACCCACAGACGACACACACAATGCGAGGCGGTGCCAAAAATCTAAAAAAGAAACCGCGAGCGGAAGGGGCTTTACATGGCACCGCTGTGGCGTCTGGCTTTCGTCTGAGGAGCAGCCGAAATAGATCGCAATATTTATAGGATGCCGCATACTCATAGCTGGCAATTGTCTGCCAATTGCCATGATAATATCTGACGCAATTCTGGACGGGATTGCATGGCCTGGCCTGTCGCGAGAGTTGGCGGGAAAGGCCTACGTTTATTGATCTTGACCTCCGACGATCCGCACGGATGAACCGATGGGCCACCCATCCATCCAGTCATCCACTAAGCTTCACTAAGTCGCTGTAATGTGCTTATGGACGTGTGTAATTGACGGAGAAGCTGACAATTAATTGATGAATCGACACCGGCGATAAAAGTCGGGGAAAATATGGCACAAGCGAAGCACACACCCAACACCTCTCCGCAGAGCTCAGGTTCGGATTACGTCAGGTTTTAATCATATTGCGGAACTAGCTGAGCTCCGGCTGAAGCTCTAGCTCTACCTCTAGCCCTGGCTGTAGGTTTGGCTCGGAGGAGGATCGCTGTCAGGCGGCTACACTTGCGGGGCTTCCTCGTCAGCGCTAGCCGACCAAGTAACTGGGTCAGTGGCGGGTGCACTTTTGCTGGCGGCTTTTGTCTTCTGGCCGGTCAGTATTTCACTCTTTCATGCCGGCCGTGCCCTCAATGCAAAGACGGGCCCACGCTGCGTATGCGTAATGCAGGCCAGCGGTCAAACCTTGACAAACGGCGGCAAAATGCAGTGAACCCTGTAAATAATGCCACTTGGTTCGGGTTGCAAGTGCTTTGAGCTTCCAAAAAATATATTCTCTCCCTGTATTTCGAGGAGCAAATCATTGCAACTCGTCGCAACTCCGAAGAGTCTTGACATCGCCGACCATCGTGCTCTTCGCCCTCGCGCCGGGGTGTTGAATAATGCTTTGTGATCCAATCAACTTTTAGCAATTTAATTCACTTGACGTCGGTACGTTTGGATTCCTATATCGTCACAGCTACTACGTACTACCTACGATGTTTTATTGAACCCAGAACAGCCAGAAGCCAGCCGGAGGAGAGAGAGCAACAGAAATGCGCCTTGACTGCCAGTCGAATGTCCGTTGGAGATTCGAAATAATAAATTTGAATAATAATAACTTCCGATACAAAATTTACTATAAAAAACATTGGCTATTGGCGTTTCATTTTCAACAATCAATATTTCTTTATAGAAGTCTTAAATGAATTCAATTGAAAAGGGAAATATTATTACAGATATAAGTTTTTAGGGGAATTCCAAGTGGGAATGGAAGAATTTATGGATATATTGATACTATGTTGGATATTCGAAGCGAAAAATCTATACTTTTTAATACATTTTTTGAGCAATAAATTTATATTTGGTTTATTATCGGAAAAATAGATAAATATAAATATATTCTTGTGGAAATATTTTATGGGATTCAAGTTTTTGATATATTTCAAGGTAATATTCGAGTGCTATGTGGCATAAAGCTCAAATTATAATGCTCTGATTTTAAAAGCAATTTAGATTAAGAAATATCAATAAAATATTCTCTTATATAACAGCATTTAATATTATATATGAGAATATTTCATTGATATTTCAGAGCATTATAATTAATGTGTGTTTTTAATGAAATATTCCAAGTATGGTGGAAAAAATAAAATTAGTAACTGACGACAGATTCTTAGAATACATAATTTAAATAAGCATAATTTGCTTTGTCATAAAATGTTTTTTCCAAAAATATTAATAATAAATAAATATATATGTATGTCTCATATTAAAAAAAATATGATTTATGTTTCTAATTCGACTTGATTCAAATCAATGTCACTGCACCCCCAGGCCATAAGTAATAATTCATTTTAGGGAGAGCACTTGGCAGGCAGAAAGCGATAGTCGCCAGCAAAACAACAACTGCCCAGTTCCCATCTAATCTCATTTGGTCTCCTCCCTGCATAATTACAATCAACGCCAGCAACTTGCCATAAATATGGAATTAATTTGCCGCGGGCTAAAGGGATTATTTTGAGCAATTCCTGATGCTGATTCAGAGCTCTTGCTTTCTTGGGAAGACAAACTCACCCGCTTTGCTGGAGGCCTCTGTATCCCCGATGGCTGTGAGCCGGTCCTTAAGCAGCGAATGCAGTACGCCGTATGTGTTGATGAAGCCGAAGATGATGCCGTTGCACAGGAAGGCGCTGACCATCACCAGCCAAGCGCGAGCTCCTCCGTCCGGCGGCTCCTTGCCGTGTATGTCCCGACAGCAGGGCGCCTCGATGTGTGTCCCGTTGCCATTCTGCATCGAAGCAGGCGCACCCTTGCCATTGGCATGCACCACCACCTGACCATTGGTGGCCGACTTGCCATGTCCATTGGCTGCGGGCAGGATGCGACCGTTCACCTGCTTCTGGGTCTCGTTCAGCGGCTCGTTCTCGGCCATGATTGGCTAAGAGTTCTGGCTGCAAATATGTTTACCTAGAAAGTGGGACAGGGATCAGTAATCGGTCAGCCACATTGCACCCAAATGTGGACTGTAATGTTGACTCGCCGCCGCCGAAATGATAGGAGCGAGTATCATTTGCATTTCCCCATCCCGGAATCCGGGAAATTATCGCAGACTGACGGAATTGGCTAGCTAAATATTTGGGCACGTTTATCACTGTTTGCGCCCCCGACTAAGGGGCATATGCAGTTTACATATTGCCTGCAATCCAACTAAATGGGAGACAAAGGCACGTAGTGCAATGCAATCCCTTCGTGAAGGGTGGAAGCGACTTGGTGAGTGGGTTTGTTTCTAAGCAAGATAAGGGTTTATTTACTTGAAGTTTTTTTTTTAAATGTTTTAAGGAGTTAGAACTCATGTATTACAATTTAAAACTTTGATTTCTTATGGGGAAAATATCAACGTTTAGAAAAGCTCACTTAGTTTTCATTTCTCTAAAAGATCACTTGAAAATATTACAAATTCTTGTTTGTATTTTAAATAATTCTTTTTATATTTCTTTAGAATAAAAATATGCTGAATTTTTTTTTTAAATGCATAAAATCTGACTCATTCCTTTTTCCTTTTCCATTATTTTATTAATCTGCTTTTTTGGTGTAGCTCTACTTTATGATATTAATAATATTAGCAGCATAAAACTGATTGGATTGCAGGGCTTGGTAGACAGCAAAAGCATAACCATCTAAGGTTTCATTAGCTCGGAGGCTCAAATTAATATGCAACGACTTAAATTTCTCTCGCATCGGACACAGATAGTAAGTCTTGGAATCAGATTTCCCAGTTTAGTATCTGGTCAGCAACATTGTAATGCATTTTTGAGCTGCGCAGAATGCAGATTGCATTACAAGCGATAACTGAAATTCGTCGCATTTTTCAGATACTTATATGCACGCCCTTGCCGAGTGTCTCCGCCCTCTGTCTCGTATGGGTATGGCTACGGGTTGGCTCTACGTCTACGGTCGGTTCTGCAAACGTTTCTTTTTCCCGTCAAGAAAAGACAAAAAAAAAAAAAACCGCACCGCATTGGCGAAATTTCAATGTAACACGAGTTCCGAGGGAAACATGCCCGCCCGCCTTCTGTCTTGGCGGCGGTGGCTATCTCAGAAGTTCGCACTATCAACGGCGTCGTGCACGTGCCCGCTCGATGACGACGTTCTGCCACCCAGTCCCACCGGGGGGGTCACTGCCAAAATCGAAGGTCACCGGTCGATGGTCTGGCCATTATGCAACAGCCGGCAAATGTCGCTCTTGCTGGAGGCTCCACTACGTACTTGTTAGCCGGAACTCCAGTCCAGTCCCGCAGGCGCAGGCCCTAAGATCCACTGAAAGTCTCCGGTATTCCGGCGCGAACCGAGGTGTCGAGGTGTGCGAGCAGCAGGGGTGGCGGTCGGTAACGAACGGGTGGAGAGCTTCGAGCGGGCACACAACCGAGCGCTTGCGTCGTCGGCAGCGGAATGAAGAAAACTGAATTATTTTCCACGAGCTGTTTGCGAAAAAAATTCGTTCGCTCACTTGGCTCCCGTTCCTCAAGCACCTAATCAGAGCAACAGAGCAGCGGCAGCGTCGGCGGCGGCGGCAGCATTCTCTGCGGTAAACAAAAATTCACCTAGGCAACCGCGAAGATGGGCACAAAAACAAACGAGGCGCTAACGGGAGCAGATACCCAGCCCAGCCGGCGGTGGATGATGTTTCCCCTCCAGTCCAACTCCAGCTCCAGCTCCAGTTCCCACTCCAGCTGCAGACAAATCACATGATCAGGGGCGGGATTTTGCGTTCAAATGGAAAACGCCTCTAATTGATCAATTCCCAGAATTAGAAACTGAAGCAGGCCGACACTACGCAGTGCCTTTAATTGGTGGCATAGGTGACTGACTGGCAAGTGGCCATATCCGCCGCAGCCACCAAAGAGGAGCAAGCTTTTTAAAAAGTGCTCAACAAGCCCTGACCCCAAACTGACTCATCCGGCGAATTGTTCACTCCTGTTCGCTGGCGCCGGCGCTTCCTCTCTCTTAAACAGCGGATCAAAGGCCCGTCGAGTGCATTCTTTTGTGTGTGTATATATTTCGAGTGGGTGGACTCCCGCGAAAGCAAGAGCCCTGGCCACGTGTATGATGTTAGATGAATTGTACAAAATGTAAAACTTACTTGTTAGTGGAAGATTCAGTTCGATTAATTTATAATAATACTAGCTAGAGTGCTGCGTCGGCTTCACAGCTTCAATGGAGCGGCACCGTCGAGGGACATGGGCAGAGCGGGTGGCAGCACGGGCTCTGGATGGTCCACAATCAGCTTCAGGTTCCTGTCCGGCCACTCAAGCTCCAGTCGCTGCTTGGGCTCACAGTTCTCGTCCAGTCCAGCGCTTCGGAAGTCCTCCATCAGGCGAGGCACCAAGTCGTCCGGTATCATCACTTGTATCCAATAGCCAAGAACGCCATATGGCTCGCTAACACTAACCGCCGATCCAGTCACACTTTCGGCCAACAGAGTCAGGGCCAGGTGCTGCGCCTTAAAGGTGAAATGCCGTCCGTGTCGAATCCGATCTTTTATGGCCAGCAGCAGGTACTTGGCCACGCTGGGAGCCAGCGTTATCTCGATGCCGTCCAGAGAGATGCAGTTGGGTGCCTGCGGCTGGTAGTCCAGGGGACAGGATTTGTGTAGAGAGTTGCTGCTCATCGACATTGAGACTGGGAAGCTTGGTTCCTCGCGCTTTAGCTGCGACTCGGTAAGCGGGCGATTGTTCTCCTCGTTGGCACATTTCTCACTCAGCGACTGAAAGTCCACCTCCTGCTTCACCGCCTTGGTGGGCTTCAGCTCGCGGAAGGTGAAGTCGGCGTTGACGCCAGCTAGATCGGATCCCTGCTTCTCCAGGTCGTCCTGCAGGTTGAGCAGTGTCTCGGGAAACAGCTCGAACACGCTCATCGTGCGTTCCATGTTGGTGACCAGCCACTCGCCGCCCGTCTGCACATCCTGGCGCAGGAAGTTGAGAACGCCGCGACCATTCCAGCGCGAAGCCTGCTCCAGCTCGTTCTCAAACACGCCGACAATCTGGCAGAAGTCCACGGTGCCGAAGGGCGTCTCAATGCAGCCCAGCTGCGGATCCTGGGCCACCAACAGGCTCTGCAACTTCGAGTTTTCGCTGCCGTCCAGGCTCTTACACCACGGAATATTGTCCCCGAAGCACAGTCCGTTGCCTGTCTGGAAGCAGTAGCGCCCGATGGCCTGCAGCAGATTAGCCGGCCAGGTGGGGGGACGCTGCGGCTTCTCTGGGCTCTCAATCTGCTGTCTCAACTCCGCCTCAGTCTTGGCCAGGCGAAAGGTGAGCTCAAAGCCCATGCCGGATCGTGTGCTCTCCTCCTCTCGCAGGTGGACGCGTTCATCGCCGTGCAGGTCGCTCAGTCCGAAGCTGATGTAGTGCCAGTGCGGCGGTATGTTCCTCTCCGGATCTCCGGGGTAGTTGTACATGCTGATGTAGTCCAGGGGATCCTGGCCGCCCAGCCAGTACTTGAGCAGCGTGGTGACCTGCAGAGGGTTCCGCTGCTCGGGGTACACCTGCGACAGGTGGTCGATGATGGCCTTAAGGCCCGGAGGAGGCTTCACCTCCGGTTTTTTGTCCAAGTTCGCTTCTGCCATGGCATCCAGTAGATTCGTCAAAACATTGATGGTGTATCGATAATATGTGTTCGAACGATCATTTTTAAACTATCGCTATGTTAAAGGATATTATTTTTTAAAATCAATTAATTACTATCTGAGGAATATATTCTTTTGCACAAAAATAATTTTTTTATACACTATTTAAACCTGAAAGGGTTTTTAAACAAAGAATTTTCATATACTTATTTTAAATTTCTGAAAAACGGATTTCTATATTCCAACAATATCGATTTTTCGAGTCTAGTATTTTTAAAAGGTATTTTTTTAACGGCTCACCAACGGTCACGCTGACAAACTATTAAATAGAAAATTTGCAAATTTTAATAAACGCACAAAATGGAGCCTTATGATGTCGTCGTCAACCAGCCCGTCGTCATAGATAACGTAAGTGCAAGAAGGGGCCCCCAAAAACGGCATATCGGCAGGATCAGGCCAGTTTCAGGGGTTTTTCCAGAGGCCAGTGACATCACCTACTGCCCGTCCCTTTGTCAGCAAGCTTTCAAGCCGTCTTCGGTTGGCTAGCATGACTAATAGAGGAAACAACAACTTCGCCAGACGCCAAACTTGGTTTATTTTCCAAACTGGCAATTTAGATTGAGGGATTGGAGGGTATATTCAGTTAGCGCCCCAACACACGGACACATGGAGCTGGATATCCAAAGGCACTGCCCCTAGCATGGCGTCCGGTCATCTGGAAGCCTCTCTCGAATTCTATCTTGTGGCTGTACTCCACCGGATACACCACCGGTACGGGTTCCTCATGCGAGGAAGTGCGCCTCTTTAAGACCTCCAGTTGTGGGTCTAGCTTAATGCCGCACTTGCCGTGGTGTGTGCTGAACCTCTTGGGACGCAACAGCTTGTTGTAGGGGTCGCGGTAGTGGTCCCTGTAGTTCTGGCAGTCCATGTAGAACGAATCAACCTTGTACATTTCGCCGTAGTTCACGTTGTTCAGTCCGATCCGAGGCACAAACTTCAAGATCTCATTTCGCACGTTCTGCGAGTTCTTGGACACCGTCATCATGTCCACCTCCGGCACACTGAACACTTCCATGCTTAAAATTTAGATTTACTTATTCTTAAAACGAATTTATGAAAATTCACTAAAATTCTGTCAAATTGTGGATTTTTACAGGGCTCCGGTGTGATCAAGGCCGGCTTTGCTGGCGAGCACATTCCAAAATGCAGGTTTCCCAATTAGTAAGTACCCCTGACGGTAATCCCTCTGAATGTTTGATTGATTGACTGACTTCCTACAGCATTGGCCGGCCCAAGCATGTTCGGGTGATGGCTGGCGCCCTGGAGGGCGACATATTCGTCGGTCCGAAGGCGGAGGAGCACCGTGGTCTGCTCAGCATCCGGTATCCCATGGAGCACGGCATTGTCACCGACTGGAATGACATGGAACGGATATGGAGCTACATTTACAGCAAAGTAAATAGGCTTTTATATGGCAATATTACCCATTCCTAGCACTGTAACTCTTTTTTAATCAGGAACAACTGGCCACCTTCACGGAGGACCATCCCGTTCTGCTGACCGAAGCCCCGCTTAATCCGCGCCGCAATCGCGAGAAGGCGGCAGAGTTCTTCTTCGAAGGCATCAACGCACCTGCGCTCTTTGTCTCAATGCAGGCGGTGCTCAGTCTGTAAGTATTTCCAAGAATTGCTGGTATACAGCTCCCCTTAACCGATTGTAACCCCTTTAGCTATGCCACTGGTCGCGTCACCGGCGTGGTCCTCGACTCCGGCGACGGTGTGACGCATGCGGTTCCCATCTACGAGGGATTCGCCATGCCTCACAGTATTATGCGCGTGGACATCGCCGGGCGCGATGTGACGCGATACCTGAAGACACTCATCCGCCGGGAGGGTTTCAACTTCCGGTCGACTGCCGAATTTGAGATTGTTCGCTCCATCAAGGAGAAGGTGTGCTACCTGGCCACCAACCCGCAGAAGGAGGAGACCGTGGAGACGGAGAAGTTCGCCTATAAGCTGCCCGACGGCAAGACCTTCGAGGTGGGACCAGCCCGCTTCCGGGCGCCTGAGGTGCTCTTCCGACCCGACCTGCTGGGCGAGGAGTGCGAGGGCATACACGACGTTCTGATGTACTCCATCGAAAAGTCGGATATGGATCTCAGGAAAATGCTGTACCAGAACATTGTACTCTCAGGCGGTTCCACGTTGTTTAAGGGCTTCGGTGATCGCCTGCTCTCTGAGCTCAGGAAGCACTCGGCCAAGGATCTCAAGATCAGGGTAAGATAAATCTAGTTTACTTAGGTAATGATCTTTCATTACTCATTTTTGGCATTCACAGATTGCTGCGCCTCAGGAACGACTCTACTCCACCTGGATGGGCGGTTCCATTCTCGCCTCGCTGGACACCTTCAAGAAGATGTGGGTCTCCAAGCGGGAGTACGAAGAAGAGGGACAGCGGGCCGTGCACAGAAAGACTTTTTAGTGTGTTTACTAGCTTAAACGCCGAATGTGGAAAGGCTTATTAAAATTTATATCAAACCATCGTGTCAGCTAACATCAAGTACCCCCAGAAATCCGATACAACTGTGTGTATATGTTTTATGCATCAAATATGGGCGCAAAGTATTTAAAATGCTATTTATTGAAACTGCTTTCCCAACAGCCTAGAAAATAAAGTACTAAAGTTAATAAATATCAACCTGGATGCTTATTCGAAGCTGAACGTAAAATAAATCAAAGTCAAAGCAACTACGGAGTATTTTATAGAAACAACTTTAATTCGGAGAGGCAAAAGGATAAATAGCTTTAACTAGATATGTACCAAGTTTATGTACATATTATATTAAGCGCAGCATATACTCCAATCACTATTAAATCCACTACATAGAGAGGTATACATATCCATTGCCAAAAAGTATTATCGCTGCAGTGTGCCGGTACCATGGGCAAGCTTCTGTCACAAATGGGTTGGCGATTCATATTCCCAGCTATAGACTGTGTCATCAGAGCCGGAAAGCGATCCAGCTTGATTCCGCATTCCCGCTTTTGCAGAAGTAAGAAATTGGGAGAGCATAGCTTGCTGTAGGGATCACTATACTGGTGTACATATCTCTGGCAATGCAAATGGCATGTATCGATCCTATACACTTTGCCCACATGGAAATGGGGTACAGTTTCTGGAATGCATTTTTGAGAAATCTGGCGTTCCGCTTCTAAATTTTTGGATAAGTTCCGAAATGGCGCCTCAGCTATAGGAAATTCCATTTTTCGGTTTATGAAAAACATGCCTACCAACAAAAATTTAATAAATTTCAATGGGATTGTAAGTGTATAAATCGGAGTGATAAATAAATGAACTATGTAGAAACTTTATACTCGAAAAAACATAATATATTTAATCAAAGCCTACTTGAGATCGAACTTAGAACATAAATTATTTATTTTATTTAATGAAGCACAAAAATTATAGTTTGGTAAACGTTTCAAGTTAAAGAATTGAACGTGATCAATGGAATATTATGTAAAAAACCATTCTTATTGCATTATGACATATTACTGTTGCTTTTATTTATTGAAGTTGTGTAATGTTTGTCTTTCTCTCATTTTTCTTAAAGCCAATAGTGCGAGAATTTAAATAATGAAGGCAACAATAGAGTGTCACAATGTTATTACAAAATGTTTAAAGGTTAAAAGAAATTCGTTTATTATGGAACCATTTTTTCCTTCTTCTTATTATTATTTTAAACTCTTTTAATTAAATATAATCCCCAAAACTATTTTTATAGGCGTATTCCTTAAATATTTGCTCGTTTCTAAGCTCATATTGAAAATTTAAAAGGACATGACCCCCAAGAACATTAAACCAAACTAACCAACAGATCATCCGATAGCAGTTTACCCAAAATAAATCAATAAATCTAAATTAAAGCTATGTCAAAGCTCCTGTCATTAGTCATGACTCCCTCGAAAACGCTCTTTTCGGCTTGTACAATTCTCTTTCTGGCCAAGAGAGCCACAAACCCGACTCGCTTGCAGGCCGTGCTCGCTCTTGGCTGGGAACCATTTCATTCCGTTGCCAGTTGTTTAATCGTTTGGTTGGGTCGACAACATCGTCTCCACGACAACGTCTCTGCCATGAGGAGTATCAACAATTGTTTTGTTGCCAATTTGAGGAAACAATGAAAACCGAATTCACTCGAATCGAACATTTTTGAGTGGCTTTGTTTCTGCTTGCGAATTGTTTCCAAAAAGCAGCGGTGTGTGACCGAAAACCAAACTTAAATCGTTAAAAAATATATAGCAGAAATTCATTCATAATGGCTCAGGTGGCGGCAGGCGGGGATCGGGTTAATGAAACCGAGGTGAGTCCGAAATAATTCCATCTTCAAAATTTGTCATAATCAGCAATGTCTCACTCACACACTGACCTTGATCTTCGTCGTATATCTGGTCATGAATTATTTATTTATTCGTGCGAATGAGCCATGCCTCCGCCATATCCCCATTTCTGTCCCACATTTCCATCCCCATCCCCATCCGTAATTGCCAGTGTCTGTAATTGTTATTGTTGTTGTCTTTGTTTGGAATGTTCGTGCAATTTAAAAGTGATATGTGTCCGCGCGGACCCGTTTGCCTTATGCACCTTAAACTCCGATGAGCTGCGCGAATAGGCATTCTAATTCCCACAGGTTGTTTGTTCTCATATCGATTTTCGTTCACAATTAGATGAGTGTTTACCTTAAATTTTTAATAGTAGCTATCCTTGTTTAATACCTGTTGTATAGTGAACACCTTTGTTTTCTTTCAGAAATCCGTTAAGCAAGCTTGGGAGGTAGGAAATAAATTGTAATTTTTTATATAATTTATAGTTCTTTGAACCCAACATGAAACTATCCTTGCCCTCAATGTCCGCCTTGTGTTTCATTAACTGAAGTGCTAAAGTTGTGTTTTCTTATCAAAATGAAAACTGACATAAAAATAGCCAAGATAACGCAGAACTTTAGTATCAAACTCCCAACTTGAATCACTTTGAATCTGTCTTTTGCACCGACACCATGGCTTCTTTCCTCAATAATGTTTAGTTTATAAATAAACAGATTTAAAAAAGGGTTTTGTATTCAAATTTATAATTATTTCAGATGAAAGCCATGGACGCAAATAGATATGCCACCAAGAAGACCATTGCCCAGGGCATGCTGGACATTGCCCTGCTGACTGCCAATGCCTCTCAGCTAAAGTACATCCTCCAGGTGGGCGAGCAGCATCAGTTTTACAAGCTCATGCTTATACTAATCAGTTTATCTATAGTCCTGCAGGTGAGTTTATATTTTATATCTTAAAAGCATGATAATTCCCAGTGTCCTACATAGAGAAAAATTTTAGCCATTTGGTATCGTTAGATGATAGTTTTTATAATAAAAAGTAAAGTTTGAAGAATAATATTTTTTGATTAGATTTGTATACATTAAGCCTAGACTGAAATAGGGAATATTTAAAAAAAGATCTTTAGATCTTAAGAACTGACATTGTTGTGTTTTTCTCTATGTAGGTCCTGTCGGGCGTGTTGAGCCTCTCCCTGAGCCTGCTGCGGGACTGCCGGCTACACCAGCCAGAGTTTCACCAGTCGGCCAATATCATAAACCATGTCCGCACGGGTTTTGCCTTTTTCACAACGATGATAAATCTGTTTATCTCGGCCTTTGACAGTCGCCTGCCGCCGCCCCAGGGCGAGCTGCTAAACGATGTGAACTAAGGGGCTTAAATAGTGGCTTACCACCATCTAATATCAACATATATCCCATATTCCGACAGCTCCTGGTGGGCATTCTGTTTGTGGCCATCGGCAGTCTCAACATAAACAAGCAGCAGGATCAGACGGCGGCGATCATCCTGAACGATGTCATTTTGGTCGTGGTATTCATTATATCCGTGGTGAACGTTATCATATCCGGTTTCGGCATAGAGTACTCCTCGCAGCCACTCAGACTCCTCGAACAGCATGCAAAGACACCGTAACACCAACGAATTATACCAAAACCATATTGATTTAAGGCTATTTTGTAAAGGAGAATAAATAAAAAGTAAATTAGAGATTTAAAGGCTTTGGCATTTTTTCTCAGGTGGCTGCTGGAATACTGCTGGTCATTCAGTCCCTGATCAGCATGCATAATCCCAAGGACAGAAAATTTGGCTACACCATCAACCACTTTGTGGACGCCTTTATTTTCCTCTCCGTTTTCTGCGACATTATGAAGATGAATTTCGGACTTGACCCAGCCGTTCCTCACAGCATCGATGAAGATGTGGAGCTCATAAAGCCCTAGAGCTGAGTTCAGGGATCGGCGTAGCCTCCGATTAATACAAATATTTTGACTTGAACCTTTATTTATTCACATTCACACCTGTCTGTCTTGATATTCAAGTTTTGTTACTGCTCCTAAACTTACAAGATAAAAACTTTTCCTAAAATTTTGCGTAAATTTCATACAATCAGCTCCTTAGGGTCGCTGCAATGGCTCGTCGAGATGCTGGCGACGGGTAAGCTTGGGCTCCACTTTGAATTCCGATTAGAGACCGCTAATGGCGCGCGCCACGATGACAGAGAGCTTTCGAACAACCGATTTTATCGTTATCGGTAGCCGAAGCAGTGCTGCAACCGACAGCGATAGCGATAGTCGATGGCAGCCTTGGTCCGATATCGGTCCAGAGGAAAAAAAGTTCATATTCCAAAAATAATACGTATACGCGCGTGAATCATTCGCCACACGTCCCAGCGCAGCGCCCGATTCGAGTGTACACACCCGCCCGTAGCCACACAATCGCCGTAACTGCCGTGTAATTGACGTACTCCTCCGCGCCAACACCACAAGAAGCGTACACTCTCAGCACTCCTCCGGCCGCGCCACCCCTCGAAATTCCCCGTATTCCGGTTTGTGCTAATTGTGCTGCTCTTTCGTCATGTTCAGCTTCCTCAAGCGCGAGAAGAACACCCAAGAGGTGGTGGAGAATGTCATTGGCGAGCTGAAGAAGGTCTACCGGACCAAGCTGCTGCCGCTGGAGGAGCACTATCAGTTCCATGACTTTCACTCGCCCAAGCTTGAGGATCCCGACTTCGATGCCAAGCCCATGATTTTGCTGGTGGGCCAGTACTCCACCGGAAAGACTACCTTCATCCGTTACCTGCTGGAGCGCGATTTCCCGGGCATTCGGATCGGCCCGGAGCCAACGACGGACCGCTTCATCGCCGTGATGTACGACGATAAGGAGGGCGTGATTCCCGGCAACGCCCTGGTGGTGGACCCCAAGAAGCAGTTCCGCCCGCTGTCCAAGTACGGAAACGCCTTCCTCAATCGCTTCCAGTGCAGCAGCGTGGCCTCGCCCGTACTGAACGCCATCTCCATTGTGGACACGCCCGGCATTCTGTCCGGCGAGAAGCAGCGCATCGACAGGGGCTACGACTTCACCGGAGTGCTGGAGTGGTTCGCGGAGCGGGTGGATCGCATCATTCTGCTGTTCGACGCCCACAAACTGGACATCTCGGACGAGTTCCGGCGCTCGATCGAGGCGCTCAAGGGCCACGACGACAAGATTCGCATCATCCTGAACAAGGCGGACATGATCGACCACCAGCAATTGATGCGGGTGTACGGGGCGTTGATGTGGTCGCTGGGCAAGGTGCTGCAGACGCCTGAAGTGGCACGCGTGTACATCGGCTCGTTCTGGGACCAGCCGCTGCGCTTCGATGCCAATCGCCGGCTCTTCGAGGACGAGGAGCAGGATCTGTTCCGTGACCTGCAGTCGCTGCCGCGCAACGCTGCCCTGCGCAAGCTGAACGATCTGATTAAGCGGGCGCGCCTGGCCAAGGTGCATGCCTTCATCATTGCCGAACTGCGCAAGGATATGCCCTCGGTGTTTGGCAAGGACAGCAAAAAGAAGGATCTGATCAAGAACCTGGGACAAGTGTACGATCGCATCCAGCGCGAGCACTCCATCTCGCCCGGCGACTTCCCCGACATCAAGAAGATGCAGGAGGTGCTGCAGCACCAGGACTTTACCAAGTTCCACTCCCTCAAGCCCCACCTGCTGGACATTGTGGACAATATGCTGGCCAAGGATATAGCGCGACTCATGGAGATGATCCCCCAGGAGGAGATGACACTCGTCACGGATCCCGTTGTGAAGGGTGAGTAGATTCCCCCTGCCTATCGCAGCCTCACTGATTTGTCGCAATTTGTCACGCCGCACCAGCTAGTTTCCCGCATGATAGAACCGTCAGCCGCCGCCGCCGCCGACTCATGCCGGGTGCAATCATTGTAAATCCAACCGAGAAATCATGGTTTTCCGCGAGCGTTTCGTTTTCGCTTTCCCATCGCGCTAAAATATTGCGCATGCGCAGCGCGAAAAATTCCCCAGTTAACCTAGTTTTTTTTTGCCAAGAAAAACAAGTTTTGCCCGCGGCTTAGAGCCGAGTAAGAGAGCTAGATTCGGTTGGAGAGCTAGGCCACAGCCAAATGTATCTAATGGATACAATTACAGCGCCGCAATTGCAACGAAAACCGCTAGGAGCGAGCCCAAATGGACATTTAAAGAGTGGCTTTCCCTGGCCACAGCTTCCTGTTTCTGTTTCTGTCCCCGCCGAATTATGCAATCCCGCTAGCAACGACTATATATAACCCTATATATATTATATGCGAAGCATATTTGAGCTATATAAACAAAGTGATAAGCGCCAAAAGGCTGATAAGGCCGGCAAAAAACAAAAGTCAGTGTCAGTTCGGTGTTTAGCTAACACACAACACACACGCACTTTCTGTGCCAATTTAAACAATTTGAGGTGGAAGCGAATGTCGCACGGAACCACGTATGAGGTGGTATCATATACAAATACTTTTTGATAGCCACCAACTTTGTACTTGAAAGTGGGCGCTGGGCGTGGCCTTAGGGAAATTCTAGTATTTGTGTGTCAATTATTATCGAATGGCGGTGCTTTCGTCATGGCAAGAAGTAAGGCAACTTGACTGTTCTCTCTCCTCCTGATAAGATTCCTTCGGTTGCTTTTTTGTGCTTATGATGTAAGCAATGGAAAATATCGATAGCCGGCAAGTTTGCCTTTAAATTGAATACTAGAATGAGTCATCAGAGAAAATAAAACAAGGCGTACAGTTGGGCATGATAAATATTTCACACTCGAGCGCCCAGTGGCTGAATCGGATCTGGCTGGCTCTCCGGAGCAGACGCATCCAGGCAACCGTGACGAATGCCACGCACTCGAAGCCGAGCCAAAACGCCCAGCAAAACAATCATCAAATAGGATGAGATAGAGGCAGCAGCGGGAGAGCAGGGGGCAGGCAGCCTATATATAGTTAATCAGAGACTAGGCGCCTCTGCCAGACAATCGTCAAGTCTGAACATTGAAACTCTAATTGAAAGGCAATTCCAGTTTTCTGCGACCTGTGAACTTTGTGCGTTGCCCCGAGTTCAAGGCCTAATTACACTTTCCGTGGCGCTTTTCCCGCATGCACCTGTTCGCGTTCTCCCATGAATTGCTGAGTGGTGGCCGTGCCAGTGCCATAGCCAAGTGACTGTCTTTGTTTGCCCCGACCCTTATCGCGTTGCCAGGCAATGATGTTGCTCGCCGCTCACTGAGAGACTATTAGATAAAAATCAATGCAAGGCCGAGTCAGCATGCCATCATCAAAAGGCGTCTTATCATCCAACTTCTGGGTTTAAGTTTCACTGAAAATGAACTCAGCTTTGTCCCCGTCGTCTAGTCAGCGATGATTAGCAGTGCTCTAATTTGGTTTATCTGCCAAGTAAACAGCATAATTAAATAATAACTATGCCACTGTGGCTAGTAAAAGTTATATACTTGAACTGGGCATCGGTGACATTGGAGTTTTTTGAGATAAAGTTATTAGGTGATTATCTAGGTATATAATATAGCTGAACATTAGGGTTTAACTCTAATTTTAGTTGCAATTAGTACGTGCTTCGAGAAAACCCAGAAGATAAAAGATATAATATTCTTTTCGAGATAAAAATAATAATTTCCCTTTAGAAACTGCTTTTAGTTTTTTGATATATCCAAATTTTGATATTTAAAATTTATTTTTTGATATTTTCTGCCTTTTCTATACTATTTGTTCTGCTGAAAACACATCCCTAGCCTAGCTAAATACCCCATTAATCATAAATTGTTATTATCAAGTTAATTCTCTATATGGATGGGGGCTCTACAAAAGTAGAACCGAAAGGCGTGTTATAGGATTATTATTGTGTACACAAGCAGCCAGACAAGGAGAATGAAAATAATTATCTCTTAATAGACAAAGCAATTTAAAATGGCAAAAGTAAATAATAAAACTATGAATTCCAATATTTACGGCCTTTTTAGAGAGAGCTCTCAGAGGAATGCTCTTCTCGATCCGCAGAAAAGATCGTCCCGTGCAAAGCTGTTCAAACAAACCTCCAGATCCCAGAACCCAGCCCAGGCAGCCAGGCAGCCAACCGATCCCACCTCAACCCAAAGCTTAACCGGTTGTCGTCAGATTCTCTTGATGGCGCTGCTGGCAACCTGAGGCCGCGTATCAATTTGCAGCTCTCCGATGCTGACTTTGGGCGTGTGGCACCACTAAGTGGCTCATCCTCCGCCTAATCCGCGCACGGATTCCCGGAGGGGAATAGGAATTCTAGATGAGCCAGCGCTAAGTGCAGGAAGAAAGCATTTACGATGATATATGTTCGGGATTTATTCCATTTCATTCTGTTTTTTACAATAGCATTGTTGTCCGGAGGCTGCTGATCTTTTTAGTGGGCCACTTGAGTGGCGTTTTTAATTTAACTATTAGCGCATTTCACATGACCTTGTGGGAAAGAAAGCAACGCCGCAAAGTATTTGCAAATCTATGCAAAATCCAATGGACGATGATGCCCAAACTGATCGACACACTGATGTCATGCGATCATTATTTCGCAGAGTGTGTCATCCGTCGTCGCATTCAAGTGTCGAATGTGTGTAGTGTGGAAAATTCGATAGCCTCTATAAAAAAAAAAAAACAAATCTGTAGCTCGCATTCACTGCAAGTGAATGAACTTTTCGTTTATTATTACACCAGCGGCACCAGAGGCAAAGACATACCCCCGAAACGGAGGAGAAGGAATGCCTTGATAAAGCGAATCGCGATCAAACTGCTCGAAATCAAAGTCAAGAACTCTCGGGCCCCTAATTTAGTCGCCTTGTCTCTCTGTGTTTCTGTCACTCGTTGTGTATCTGTATCTCTGATTTCATTTATATAGCGATCGTTGCACAGTTTTCGACTTTATTTCAGTGCATTTCCGTTGTTTTGTCTTGGGTAACTGACTTGGTTGGAGGCGAGAGATAAGTTGACTAGATGCTCTGGTCTTCGCTTAAAACTAGAAAAAGATATTTCCATATTTCATCAAATTTTTCAATTATTTTTCTATTTATTTCAAGACCCATCTAGGGGATAATGCTAATGAACTCGTCACTTTGTAGTTTTGTTATCAGCCTGATCTGGACCGTGCCCTCGATCGCACTTGGTCAGGTTTTTTGAGCTTCCATCTTTTGAGTCACTTCCTTCACCAATCACACCAACATCATCGACACCGACACATCACATGTTTAGCAATCTGTCGCTAAATAGTTTATATACACAGCTAACACGATCTTGCAGAAATAAGTTGTTCTGTTCGTCGCTCTTTCTTTTTGGTACTTGGGTTCTTATCGTTTTTCGCCATTGGCACACTAATTTGCTTTGAATTTCAATCTGAATTTGAGTTGGTTTTCTACGTCCGATTGGCACTCCCGCACTGACCAGATGCTCACCCTGTAACAGTGCTCCTCCTCTGTCAAAAACCATCTTTCTCTCTCTTCTCTTCTTGCATACCCGAAGAGGATTCAGACGATGACTTCGATGTGGCCGCGGAGCCCGATCTGCTGACACCCAGCTCTCAGCGGGAGCAGTTTGCCGAGCGCTTCGATCGCTGGCTGCAGAATCTGCGCCAGCAGCAGCTTCGTTTGTTCAGCAGTTGTACTAGTCGGGTGGGCAATGTCGAGAATGACAAAGAAGCCGCCGATCCTGGCCCAGAAACGGTAGCCGAGACTACTGAACCAGAGCCAGAGCCAGAGCTAGGTACAGAGCAGGAGGTGGATACTGAGCCTGAGGTAGAAACTAGACCAGCAACTGAGCCTGAGGCTGAGCCGGATTCAGGAACAGGGACGGACTTGGACGTAAGCACCACTGTAGTGGCACATTATCGGTTTTAAAAACTGCAAAAGGAACACCATTGTATTCTTCGATTTGTTTTTTATAATTTATTGCCCCCAAGTTTTGCCACCCCACCAGCAGCAGCAGCGGCCTTTTCAATTGCCCGTTGCGACAGCAAGAGGCCGCAAACAAATTGAGGAACAAACAGTTGAGACTTTAAAACAACTTCAAAAACGCACTTGGCAACCTGCACCGCCTGGTGGCCAGCCGCCCATCTCAATTGCTTCCAGAATGCACCACAATTGCCTGTTAAAGTAGGTAGACGTAGTCGTAGCCGGCAAAGTACGTGCTTAAGTCGGTCAGCCGGCCTAGTCACGATACGGCGGCGACGTCAATTGCGGAGCCTAAACGATCTGAAGGTTTTAATTGCCTCAAATTGAATGTTTGTGCACGGCGACGCACCGATCGACTTAGATTACATGCTTAATTAATGTAAATAAGGGTTGTGTGTACATATATTGAAATGTATTACTTTTCAAGTGCCAAACTGATTCTTTTCTTTTTAATTTCTTCTGCTGCAGGTGGTGCCTTCGAGGGAGTCATCGACGACCACGTCTCGCCCTTCGGCTACATGAAGGGTGAGGGCATCGATGCCGGCTATGGAGAGCACGACTGGATCTGCAACAAGGACAAACCGCGCACAGACGGCATCTTCAATGGGCTGGGACCCGTTGATGGCAAGATATCCGGTGCAAGTAAGTAGCAAATCTTGAATTATTTCTGCCAGATTCAGAAAGCTAATCAATAAATCCACTTACAGCTGCCAAGCAGGAGCTCATCAAATCGAAACTGCCCAACTCGGTGCTCAGCAAGATCTGGAAACTGTCCGACGTCGATGGCGATGGCTTCCTGGACTCTGATGAGTTCGCGCTGGCCTTGCACTTAATCAACGTCAAGCTGGAAGGCTGCGAGCTGCCCACCGTGCTGCCGGAGCACTTGGTGCCACCGTCTAAGCGCTACGAATAGTGCCCTGTAATATATAAACACCCGATCCACAGCCACACGTACACAAAAAGATCACATAGAGACCAAGGATGCACTTTGTTTCGATTTGTTTTATATTCAATCACTGTGCAGGCGACTGCCATTTTTATGTACTATACTCGTTATAAACGCGCTAAGCTGGGTATTAAAAAAAAACACGCATTGAATCGCATAATATATCAATCATAAATTCGTAGAATTTACAAAAAAAAAACATAGCATATTTTTGGATAATCGATTGTGAAGCAAGTAAAGCCGAGGGAGTAGTGTAAAGTGTAACCCCAGACTAAGACAAGATCAGTGTCTGTGTGTCGTTGTTGACTTAAGGATGAGATGTAATGAAATAATTGTTCAATGCCAATGAAAAAGCATGAAGTTAAACTGTATACAATATCTAGGTTAAATGTCGATGCTGCACATCGAGAAGGGTCACTAATTTGCAAAAAGAACCACTTTTGATACGCCGTAGTTTATAAGGAAAACCAATGTTTACAAACTGTAGAGCGTGGGCGTGCGAAGCATGTGTTTCCTGTATTTATTTTGCAATCCTATTTAATTGTTCAAGAAATGCCCACACACCACCAAGAGACCCTAAGAATAAAATGATGAAAACGTTGTGCAATTTACATTTTTTTTAGTGCAAATTATGGCCTATGCTTCGACTATTTTGTAATTATTTAGTGAATTCTTGAATATTATTAATTGTGAAATTGAAACTGATTTATAAATTGTATAAACAATAAAATGAACAATTTTGAATGTGCCTGTTGTTGGTTTTTTAAAAATCCGTAGCCATTTTTCTGTAGATATTTCTGTGGGAAAAGTGGGAGTCATATCGATCTTATTTTATTATATTTAGCCGGTTCTTTAATTCTACGAAAAAATCTTTAATCTTTAGGTTTAAATATAAGTCTTGATTATTGGAGTGAAGGTCGGTCTGTATTCCAGTTCACACTCTGATTATTTAATTTAAGAAGACAAGTAAAAATATTATATTGAGTAATGCTATTTTATTAATTTTTAATTAAAAAAACACATTTAAATCTTTGATCTTTTTATACCCTTGCAGGGTATATTAGTTTCAGTCAAAAGTTTGCAACGCAGTGAAGGAGGCATCTCCGACCCTATAAAGTATATATATTCTTGATCAGGATCAACAGCCGAGTCGATCTAGCCCGTCTGTCCGTCTGTCCGTTTCTACGCAAACTAGTCCCAGTTTTAAAGCTATCTGAATGAAACTTTGCAGTTAGGCTTCTATATACTCTCACTCGTACATATGTCGGAACGGGCCGGATCGGACGACTGTATCATATAGCTGCCATAGGAATTCTGATCAAGAATATATGGGGTTTATTTGGTGGAAAAAGACACCTTCTCGTGTTAAAACGGATTTAAAAGTCATAATTTTAAAAAGTTATGGTTTGGCCGGCATTATTACTAGCCTGTCACTTGTTCTAAGCTTCGATTAATATCGCGGTTTTATCAGCTCTAATGATGGCCGCCACACATACATACAACACAAAACCAACTAACACATATGTATGCGTGTGTAAGCAATAATCAAAACAAACCATAATCAAAACAAACCACACATAGGTGTGCCGCCATGGCGCACACACACATAGAGCATAAAACCAACTAACACATACAGCCTGTTAATTTACGCGCCAACTATGAAAATGGAACCAGATGTAAACCTGCAGAGAACCGGTTGCCGAACCAGACAACGGAAGCATTTCAAAAAATACTAGATAAGAAATATTTAGCAATTTATACATTTAAATATAAAAAATGGGGAAAAGAAACTTAAAATTAATCAATTTAAAACTATACTTATATATATATATATATAACATATATTAAACAAAAGTTTCTAGAAGCACTACCAACTGCCAACTTGGTATATTGCAAGAGTAACGTCTCAGTCACACCATAGATACGGAAGCTTGCCGGCTTAATTTCGCGTTAATTAAAATATATATTCCAACGGAGCATTATATCTATTATGGCCACCTACGAGGAAGTCAAGGATGTGCCCAACCATCCGGAAAAGTACCTTTTTGACGTCCGTAACGAATCGGAGCTGAAGGAAACCGGTGTCCTGCCCGCCAGCATAAATATACCATGTGAGTGGTGCTCCAAAGTCCAGGGATTAGCCGGCTTAATGGGAGACACACCCTTCTTTTGTTTCCAGTGCCCGAATTGGAGAAGGCCCTGAACTTGCCGAATGAGGAATTCGAAAAAGCCTATGGACGCGCCAAGCCTGCAAGTGATGCGGCCCTGATCTTCTCCTGCAAGGCGGGAGGACGTGCCGCCAGAGCTGCCAATTTGGCCAGCAGCTTGGGATATTCAAAGTACGATTTAACTTTTACATTATTTTGTAATTGTAAATTTAATTTTGTAAAAATTTCTTGCAGCGCCAAGGCCTATGCCGGCTCCTGGACAGAGTGGCAGGCGAAGGAAGCTGGGAATTAATAGTCATTCCCTGCACGAATATATACAATTTGTTACCCTAAATAATAAATATATTTTATGACTAACTACACCCTTATTTCCTGTATTTCCCCCCAACTGCGTCCCATCTTCAGCTTCACCTTAAGCGGCACACTGAGCTTCACGCAGTTCTCCATGGTTAGGCTGAGCACCTTGGCTATCTTCTTGGCCTTGTCAGCGGGCACCTCAAAGATCAGTTCGTCGTGCTGGTGGAGCACGAGGTTAACTGAATTTTCAGCTACACCCAGCTTTTCCCGATATCGAGAGATATTCTTCTCCATTTTGATGATTGCACTCTTGGCAATATCCGCCGCCGATCCCTGGATGGTCGAGTTGATGGCCTGGCGCTCAGCCTGATCTGTGGGAAATGGAAATAATTCTTAAATGATCTTGAAAGAGAATCTTAGTCTACTTACTCTTTAATTGCGCTTCGCCACTGTTGATGTGATCCAAGTAGCGTCGCCGTCCCGTGATGGTCTCCACATAACCATTGTTGCGGGCGAACTTTACCACCTTCTGGGTGTAGGTTCGTATGCCCGGATAGGCCTGGTGGAATTGCTCCGACACCATTTGCGCCTCCTGTTCCGTGCACTTCAGAGACTCGGCCAGGCTGCGCATGCCCATGCCGTAGACAATGCCATAGCAGATCTGCTTAGTGCCATTGCGCATGTGCTCCGACACCTCGGCTTCGTCTAAGCGATTCCAATGAGCTGCAATGGCTGTGAACAGATCCTGCGGCGAGTTCATCACCTCTACTAGAGCCTTGTCCTGCGACAAGTGGGCCAGGATGCGCATCTCCAGCTGACAGAAGTCCGCCGAGAGCAGACACAGCTTTTCATCCATCGGAGCGAAGACCGAACGGCAAGATATATTTATCCCGTCTGTTCCTAGTTTTATCACAAAATCCTTGGCCACATTCTGCAGATTTGGCTCCGTCATGGATATACGACCCGTCGCCGTATAGGTTATGCTCTGACCATGAATACGGTTGGACTCACAGCATTTCAGCAGCGGCTGCATGCTCTTTGCCAGAAGCGTGCTCAGCTTACGGTGGGCCAGAATCAGCATGGAAATGGGTGAGTCTATCTTCTCCAGGACCTGCCGGGAGGTACTCACACGTCCCGACGGCTTGCGGTGGAGTCCCAGTACCTTGGCCACGGCCTGCGTAGAGCCGAGATTAAAGCGCGATCCATGCTGCTCGTAGATCTTGACCTCCAGCTTCTTCATAACAGCCACCATGTGCTGGAAGAGACGCTGAAGTCGTTGCTCCTTGGCAGGAAAACCCACAGCCTCCATGTGGCAGAGGGACAGCTGAATGGGCATTTCTATATCTAAAAAAAATATATATTTAATATCCGATGTCAGAATGTTTAGAAACCCAAACTTACCCCTAAAAAACTTGAGCAACTGACCATCGCCGATCCTCTCTAGATTTTCCAGCTGCCCCTTGAGTATATGCACTGTCACACAGGCCTCGATGGATGCCCTAATCTTGGGCAATATGGCACTGGAGCTGTCGAGGCCATAACTGGTGTAGCCACGACCACTGCCACAGAGATCGGCCAGAGCTGTGCACTCCGGAGCGAATTGCTGACACTGAAAAATCGAGAATTAGAAAAATAATCCCTTAAAGATTTAATTCTTACCATATTCTGAAAGCTAAGCGTCTTGTCCGGCTGCAGCAGCCAGTTGCCCACCTTGGGATCCTCCAGCTTCACAGCAATCTTCCCAAGCTTTGGCATGGCCTTCAAGAGCTTCTTTAGCTGCTCCTTGCCATCGTGCATGATGAGTGTTAGCTCCGGTCGTGTCAACAGCTTGCACAGCTCCTGCTCCTTCAAACTAGTGGGAACTCCTCCCTTTCCCTGCTTTTGCTCCTCCTCTTGCATATTCAAATAATAAACCACATTGTCTGCCAGGCAGAAGGATAAGCCCGCTATGAAGCAGCTGTCGTCCACCTGGAACAGAACCTGCTGGCCAGCAGCAGCCTCTCTCTGCTCCGCCGCTGCCACTTGGTTGATCAGCAGGTTGGCCCCGATAAGCGGCTTCTGCCTGCCAGCCTGTGCCTGCAATGCCACGCTGAAACCGCAACGCGTGGCCTCTAAGATCTCCATGAGAGCCATTTGGAACAGTTGTCGGTTGCCACAAATGTCGATGATGTCGATGCTGCTGAAACTGGAGGCATTGTCGTCCGCCTTGGAGCAGCTGAGGATATGCGAGGCATTCAAGTGGAGCGGATTCTTGATCAGAGAGTTCTCCATCGACATGTCGGAGAGCTCCATGGATGAGGCCGCATTGGATGAATTTGTGGTTTCTATGGGCACCGTCTCCGGTTCTTTGGATTTCGCTTTGGGACTTTGCATCCGCTGCGAACGGAGCTGAAATGAGCGCATCAGCCTGGAGGCATGCGGCGTCAGAGCAGTGGCCACCACCTCCGGTTCTTTGGGCTGAGAACTGGGTATCTCATCCGCCTCTGTAGAAGCTGGAACTTTGCTATCGGCAGCTGTGAGTGCAGCAGTCACTCCCGAACTCAGCATAAAGGAATCGTCTGCCATAAACAGATCCTCCTCCGCCGTGGAAGGCTTCCTTGAGGCAGTGCGACTCTGGGTTTTGGTCTGAGTTTGGGTGGGCGTATGATTGCGAGGGCTTCTGCGGGGCAAGGTAGTAGCTGTACTCCCACTTTGCATGCGTGTGGGAGTCACTGTGGTCTCTTTGCTGAAGGGCTCCTTGAAGGGCTTAGAACCTAAGCTCTCCTTAGCTACCAAATTCTCTTGGACTGCCACGTTCACCTGGTTGCTATTAACTACTTCTTTTTCTGCCTGAACTTGAGTTGACTTTGGAGTAGTGGTTGCCTCCTTTGCTATGCTGGGTGACCGCTCGATGGCAGCCCGCTCGGCACGTTTTTGGTTGATTTTCATCATGGCAATCCGCCTGCGTTCGGCAATTTCTTTTTTCAGTAGAATCTTGCGTGCATAAGCACTGGTGCTGGGCTGTTCCTCTCGTGTTGTGGGTGAATTGAAGATGATAGCAACGGGATTGGTTTCTTTATTAACCTCTGAACTTTGTTTTTGAACTGGGCTTGAAAGGTGTTCTTTGGGAAATTCCGATGATTGAGTTATTTTTGGGGTATCCTTTTGGAGGGGATCTGCAGGAAGTGACTCATTTTCCTTAGTTTTTACAGATGAAATCTGTGGTGTGGTCTTTTTTGAGTGGAAATCCTTCGCCAAATTCTGATTATGATTTCTTAAGGGCGTAGATTCCTGGACATTGCCAGTGGAAGGCGTTGATTTTTGAGCTTTCTCAACTGACTTTAGATGGGAATCTTTGTTAAGACTTTGGTTTAAACCTGGAGAACGGCGATGTATCCTTTCGCCATCCACTCGTGCATTCAGCTTGGCCATTTTGGGCTGCGAAGCCTCTTCAGCGTTATTATTCCTTTCTTGGCTGGCCAGCCTTCGCTTTGACGAGGGAACCTGCGCCTGAACATGCTGCTCCTCTAAAGACATGTGCAGTTCCACCTCCATCCCGCTTGTCAGGGACTTTGAAGTATCGCCGGTTTTTGGCTGTTCCTGCGTCCACTTAATGCTGCCCACTCCAATCTCGTACTGAACAAACTGGCGAGCTTCGTTGATCAGCAGCTTGGCAGCTTCCGCCACAGTCATGCCCGCTTTGCCAGTGATGAAAAAGTTGCGTACTTTGTTGCGAAGGGCCGCTTCCTCGGCATTCTCGTGGTCATGCTGCTTAGCGGAGTCGAAGCTGAGCGAGTTGAAGAGCACTTTTTCCAGCTCCAAGGGATCTGCACCCGCCACCTCCACCAAGCTGGTGAAGCCAGCATCGAAGAGAGCACGCGCTCGCTTCTGTGACAAGTCGGGTAGCCGCATAAGATCGATCAGGTCCCGGTGAATGCCGAAGAACAGGCGATCCTTAAACTGGGAGACTATAAGGGCAAGTGTAGACCACTGCAGGGAGTGACAGAAGGCGGTCACAATGCCCGCGAAGGTGGAGGACATTTGCTGGAGACTCTGTAGCATGCCGCGATGGCATTTGAACTTGTGCACCACCACATTGATGGGTGTCTCGTTAACCAGTTCCTGCAGCGCCAGAGCTGTATAAAAACTGGACACAAGAAAAAACGTTTACTATACTCCAAATCCAAATGAAACAAATCCAATCCACTCACCGCTTGTGCACCTGCATTTGCTTGTAGTCCAGCGTCGTCTGTCCGCGCATCGCCCTGATGAGAAAGGCCTCCTTGACCCCGACCAGCTCTCCCACCTTTTTCATGGCCGGGTTTAGCTTTTCCCACATGTCCAAGTACAGCAGCCAGTCGAGATCCTGCAGTTGATAGCACACAGAGTAGGGCGTCACCAGGTAGACAGCATGAAGTTCGGACTCTAGGACGAAGCAGCGACGCGATTTCTGCAACTCAGCGAAGAGGATAAGGCCATCAGTGGGTGGCATGGAGGAGGCCAGACAGGCGGCTCCCAGACGAGTGGCAACATAGGTGGAGGACTCCGTCTCCTCATCTGTTTGGAGTCGGATGAATTCATACTCCACTAGGAAATCCAGGGCATCACTGATGTAATTCCCTTCAGAGTCCTCTTCTGGTGGCTGCTCTTTATCGGAGGATGGAGTTTCTAAAGCCTTTTGGGCACTCAGCAAAGTGCAATTGACAAACGAATCTATGTCCTGTCTCGTGCTGGCCACGCCAGAGGATATAACCTCCAGGAGAGCGCGTTTCAAGTGAGTCTGCAAAGGAAGATTCTTTAAGAGATTTTCGGCTTAAAAATTAGCAAACTTACACTCCCGTCCAGCTCCAGGCAGGAAGTTATAGGCTGCAGCTGTGCCGTCACCAGCTCACGGCCTATGCGGGCATTGCTCTCCGTGCAGATAAGTATAGACTCCCCCAGCGTATCCTTTCCGGTTCGACCCGCTCGTCCGATCATCTGGCGGTAGGTAAGAGAGCTCATCTGCTTGCCACCGAACAAGGGAGAACGGATGAGCACCCGTCGCGCGGGCAGGTTGACGCCTGAGCTTAGGGTACTGGTGGCTACCAGTACTTTTAGTGCTCCCGCCTTGAAGGAGGCCTCCACAATGTCTCTCTCTTCGGTGGTCAAACCGGCATGGTGGAAGGCGCAAGCATAGGTGACAGCCTTGGACATGACCGCGTCGATACCTGGGAAAGAATAAGGTTATTTAATATTTTTTACCTTCTCTTATGTTACCCACCTGTTGGAATATCTTTTAACTGCTTCTTAACCTCCCCGATTGCCTCTGGATTGAGATTAGCCCGCAGACGCTGGCCAAGATCCGAGCCAGACTTGATGAGCCCGTGCATGGCAGTGGCTAGTTGGACGGCCAAGTTTTCGCACCAATCCTTTGAGGGACAAAAAACAATAACGGAGCAGCCCTCCAGGAGCGTCTCGATGCAAAGCTGGGCCACATGGTCTGAGTCGTTGCCCAGGGCCTGTCGCAGTTCCGCCTGCTGCGAGACATCGCGAATGAACTTGAGCTGCTGATCAAAGATCTTGGTGCCCACCTTGATCATCTCCTGCAGGGCCACTGGCCGATAGTCCGTGATGTACAGTTCGGCGTCAAGCCAGCGCTGGAGCAGCTCTACATTTGCCAGAGTGGCCGACATGGTGATCACTTGAATCTGCAGGGCATTGCGTCGCGACATATACAGAATCTTGGCCAGCAGTAGCTCCAAAATGTATCCTCGTCCTTTGTCCGAGATGAGATGCACTTCGTCCACCACCACCATGCCAATGGTGTCCAGTTTGCCCTGTTCCAGGAGCTTATTGATGATAGAATTGGCCTTCTCGATGGTGCAAATGGCCACGTTGATGCTCTCAAAGCCGCCGGGCGGAGTGTAGCCCCCAAAGAAGCCCTCCACACGATACCCAGCCGTTGTGAGCAGGTCCTGCAGGTAGAACATCTTCTCCCGCACCACCGATATAAAGGGCAGGATGAGCAGCACCTTCTTTCCGCGCTCTAGAACGGTCTTTAGAAGGAGTATCTCGCTGACGAGCGTCTTGCCCGCCGATGTGGGTGCGGAGTAGACCAGGTTGCAGTGCTCGAAGAGCACGCGGGGCTTGCTGAGGCACTCCACCTGCCAGTCGAACATCCGCAGGACGCCCTTCTTCTTGTATTCGTTCTGTATGCTGTGCGGCAGGTTCCAAGCCGCAATGGATTTCAGGGATTCCAGATCTGGAGGGGGATTCTTTCCTTCTGGCGGAGCTTCACGTATACTGGAGGTGTTTGGCGGAGCTTCGCGGATGCTGGAGGAATCGGGCGACACTCGCAGCTGGTTGGGCGACATGCTGCTCAAATTCTGGGTAATGCGAGAGATCTCGTGGTGGTCGCCCTGCTTGGCCAGAATGCAACGACTGCGTAACAGATCCTCCTTTAGCTGCTCAGTAGCCCTCCCATCCCGTGCTGGACACAGGAAGCTGCTCTCATCCAGATTGGCCAGATCCAGGTCATCTTCCTTGTCCTTGTCCTTCGCCTCGAACACATCCTCAGAGCAGACTTGTTTGTTCACATCGCCAGAGTCGCGATGAGAAACTCCTCCAAGAAGGGCTGCCTCGATCTGGGATACATTGACCACTGATGTCTCCGCCTTCTTTTTGGCCTGTTCCACCTCGTAGGAGAACTCGTCTCGGAAAAAGTCCGAGTAGTTTTCACTCTCCTGGATGGAGGAAACCTTGGATTTCCTGGCTGCGCTGGAATTTTCTGGGCGTAAATTCTCCTTGCCGGCTGCCGCTTGAATGCCCTTCTCCAGCTCCATGAACGTGCTGTCGCCAAAATCGAACGACTGCGAAAACGCCATGGCACCGTAGTTTTAAAATATTAATTAAAAACATAAAAATGTATAAAAAACATTAAGTAAAATATGTTACTACGACAAAAATAAATAAAAACAAAACTAAAATTGGCGGGGCAGAAAGGGACTGCCAACTTATCAATATTGTCCACTTTTGCCACAAATTCTCATCAGTTCACCAATCCAAAATAAATTAATAAATTAAATAAAGAAACTATATGCTCCTATAATTATTTAATAAGCAAAAAAGTGGCATTAATATGAAAAATAAAATAAAATAAATAAATAAAGCCGCAGAGACTTTTTAAAAAACGTCGATATTATCGATAGTGAAATCGACATTTTTCCATCCCTAACTCTGCGTCCCAGGTCAGCTGCGGAATTCGCGATATTTTGTTTACTCCTCGGAAATTAAACATAATTCGCATCTGTGGCAGCATGAACGAGTTTAAGGTTCCCGCTCCGCTGCCCAAGCCCAAGGTGATTGTCACAGAGAAGCCACGCCCCGAGGCGCCCGCCGAACCGCCACCTCCGCCGCCTAAAATTCCAAAATCCTCGCCAGTCGCCGCTTGTCCCTACAAGGTTCCCCGCTGGTCTGCTCCCCCAGCTGCCGACCGGATCTACAGCTTCGAGGTGCTCAAGTCCGGCCAAATCATCGACCAGGTGCGTCAGCTGCAGCAACAGGCGGTCTGGACCTTCGGCCGCCTGCCCGAAAATGATGTGGCTGCCGCCCATCCCACGATCTCACGCTTCCACGCCGTCCTGCAGTATAAGCCGAAGGCACCGACCAAGCTGGAGGGGCAGGATGAGGAGGAGGATGAAGACCAGGAGGAAACTGCTAAGAACGAACAGCCGGAGGGCTGGTACGTCTACGATCTGGGCAGCACCCACGGCACATTTTTGAATAAGCAGCGCCTGCCACCAAAGGTCTTCATCCGCATGCGAGTGGGTCACATGCTTAAGCTGGGCGGCAGTACTCGCGTCTACATCCTGCAGGGTCCCTGCGAGGACGAGGAGCCCGAGTCGGAGCTCTCGGTGACAGAGCTGCGTCAAAAACGAGACAAGGAGCTCGCCGATGCCGCGCTGGAGCGGGAATTGAAGATTTTGGCAGCCGAGGAGCGCGAGCGCAACGAGGGCGTCAGCTGGGGCATGGGCGATGACGCCGACGAGGAGACGGATCTCACACACAATCCCTACGCCAGCACCAACAACGAGGATATCTTCTTCGATGACCCCAAGAAAACGCTGCGTGGTTTTTTCGAGCGCGAGGGCCTCAGTTTGGAGTACAAGTGCGATGAGCTGTCCTCAGGTTCCTTTGTCTGCCGCGTAGAGCTGCCGCTGGACGACTCGAATGGCAGGCCAATTGTCGTTGAGGTGAATCACAAGGGTCGCAAGAAGGACTGCGTGGTACAGTGTGCCCTGGAGGCTTGCCGAACGCTGGACAGGCACGGTGTGCTGCGTCAGGCTAACCAAGAGGCGCAGAAAAGGAAGATTGTCAAGGCAGGTGACTCAGACGACGAGGATGACTTCTGGGATCGCACTGGAGACGTGGAGCGCAAGAAGCAGCGTCTTGCGAATACCGGCGGCAGTGTCACCTTGACCTATGAGGATCTGGTAGGTCTTGCTGATCCTTGCCTGAAATCTTATCTAACTTTATTCTTCAACAGCTTAAACAGGAAAGCGAACTCAATGCCCTCATGGACAAGGTGGAGCTTGAGATAGGTTCCTACCAGCAAAAGGAAAGAAAACTAAAGGAAATGGCCGAAAAGCAGCAGCTTGTGGGCGATGATCTAGACAACTTTATGGACATGCTCAACGAGGACGTCGAGCAGCTGGACAAGACCGAGATCAAGAAGCTGAGGGTTAGTAGAATTAATAGAAAACTAATTAAATATCAAGTCTAACCCCTTTCATTCTTTTAGTTAGAGCAACAGCGTCTCAGGGGCGAGCAGCAAAAGGTGCAGCGTCTGTTAAAGATAGCCAAGCCCACAGCCTTACCCTTTGCCACAGGCAAAGCCACAGCCAAGGACCAAACCCAGACTCAGGAGGGCAGTGCGGCCGTCAAGCGGCAGCTGCCCATGATTGGCAAACGAAATCAGTTTAGCAAATTTAAGGTGGTCAAGGTGCCGACCAGCACACAGACTAAGCCCCAATCCAAAGCATTTGCCTCGGACGAAGAGGAAGACGAGGAGGAAGAGGTCAAGGAAACAGAAAAGAACCAAGTTGGAGTAACTAAAGAAGACGAGAAAGCGACGGCAACGGAAGCTGTGGCAGAACCATGTACTTTGCTGCACAAGAACTTGCCGGAAAGCGAACCCCCTGCCGAAACGGAAGTGAGCAAACCAGCAAACGCTGAACCGGAAGCCCTAAAACCAGTCGACGTGATGTCAACAACAAAAGTTTCAGCGGAAACTTCAACAGTTCGCAGCGACAGCAACAGCGACACTGTTGCTTCAGCACCAGAGCCAGTGGAAAAGTCAAGCCATCCCGCAGACGCCACTCCGGAAGCGGAAGCCGAGGATCCCTTGCAAAAGAAGCGACGTCAACGCCAACGACAGCGCAATAAACAGCGTCAGGATGTGGACATGGACCTGGACGAACTGGCCGAGCACGAGGACAGCGAGAAGTACGCCAAGTGGGTGCCACCTACCAACCAGAGTGGCGATGGCATAACCCATTTAAACGAGAAGTTTGGCTACTAACTGAGAAACCCAATTTTAAGATTTCCTTTTAACTAGTCTAGACCCATAATTGATGTACTCTCTAAGACCCTCTCAATGTGACTTTGTAAATGTTTAACCATGGTGTTTTTCCTTCCACCCGGGGGTGCACTCGACTTCTCCGAACTGGCAGAGCTTTTCACCTTTTGTGCTGGCAACTTCCCCTGCGCTGACAACCACCCCTAAGTTGAGTCGAGTGGCGGCGTCGCTTCCAGGCAACAATTCATCCGCTGACTCGGCCAAAATTCCTGCGCACAAACACAAAATGAACGCCCACTCGGCTCCAAAGCGATTCCCGACGAAGACGACGGCATCGGTTTGCCGATGGGACTCCAGTACTTGAACTTCCAATTCAGTTATAATTTTGTCGCTCTAACCGCCAGCACGGACCGACGGCAGACGTGCTTTAGTTAACCATTTAGCCCCTAGCCCGAGACTGCCTCTATTTGTTTATGGCAACCGAATGGCTTTAGTTTAATCGCCAAAAAATTAATTACCAACTAAATCGATACGCGTGGCGCACCTTGAATCGAAGGAGGGAACCAAATCCAACCTGAACTTGGATTATTTATATAAGTCGACCAACTTCTCTGGTGTTTCGTGAAGCCAGGTGGCACTGGTTTTTTAATGCGGGCCTCTCACGTCCTCCCAACAGCCGGGGCACATGTGCGGGTTACACTTTAGGACGCGTAACAGTCCGTCTCAGAAGACGTCCCTCCGCTGGGGCGACTGCTGCCTGGCCTAAACTAGTGTGAATAGTGTTCCTCGTGGATCCAGGATCTTCAAGATCTCCGAGATATAGATACTACTTCATCCGTTCAAACAAGAAATGTTGCATAAGCCGAGGCGCATTTGATTGGCGCGCTTCTTTGATTGCCGTCGCAACGCGTCCGCTTGAACTTGGCGCACATTATTCCCAAGAGCCGAGGTGAGTCTCTTTCCGTTCGATTGCCCGCAAATGCGCTGGGACATGCGCAGTATCCACATGGGGATTACGATAGCCCCCAGCTTTGGTGCGCTCAGTGCTTTGCTCAATTTTTTGTGAATGAAGGAAACCAAGGTGGAGGTGCCAGGTGTTGGGGGTTTTGTTTGTCGTGACTATGACGTACTACTTAAGGGGGAGTCCATGTCTGAATTGTTTATGTATTTTACATAAGCTCCAATCGGGGGTTTTGTGCTCACCCAACTCGGTTTTAGCTGTTATATAAGCAAATATTGTGCGTGCTTCAGGAATCATAAACCAATTTTCAGGAAATTAGGACTGAAGGCTTAAGAACAGGCTTTATTTTGGCTTAATATAAGCTAAGGAGACTATGATTTTGAAAGGATTAATGGGGTTTATAGGGAAATGTATTTATATAAAATATTAATAAAACTGGTTAATAATTGAGATATTAAATGTTTAAATTTAATTTTATTTTTACCTGTATTTTTATGCTTTACAGTTAATTAAATTCTTTGATGTATATTTATTTCTCAACCATAAATAATGTGTTAAATTTATATATTTATAAATAGTATCGCATTATCTTTTAACTTATATTTAAGTAGAACCCTTAATAGGTCATTATTTGAACTTTATTTATCCATAAATAAAACCTCTGTTAAGGACATGGTAGCTGCAACTGCCAGTTAATTGCGCGCCATTAGCAAGGACGCATTTGCTCGGTAGGGAAAGAGCACTCCATGTCCCTGGCACCCACTCCTATTATATCCTTGCGGGCAAAGGTCAGGCCAGGCACCGATGGCCAGGGCCAGTGCATTGGCTTAATATTTAATGCTGCGTGCTGGGGGCCAGTTAATTGAAAAATGAGCGCTTGCAACAATTATGCTCAAGGTTGTAACTCCATCCTTACTCACCACCACCCTCCTCTCTGCCTTTCCATTACAGCTAAAGGTCAAATCCGTTTCCAAAGAGTATTAATTTACACAAGCCAAGCGCGTGTGGAGAGTCGAGGTTGCTGAAAGTATATCCTAGAAGCCAAGGACTTTCCTGAATCACAGCCATGATCAATATAGCCGGCGTGGTGAGCATTGTGCTCTTCTATCTGCTCATCCTGGTGGTGGGCATCTGGGCTGGTCGCAAGAAGCAGTCCGGCAATGACTCCGAGGAGGAGGTGATGCTGGCCGGCCGCTCTATAGGTCTTTTCGTGGGCATCTTTACCATGACAGCCACCTGGGTGGGTGGCGGCTACATCAACGGCACGGCGGAGGCCATTTACACATCGGGTCTGGTGTGGTGTCAGGCTCCCTTCGGTTATGCCCTGAGTTTGGTGTTTGGTAAGTGCAGTTTAAGGCTTTATGTTCCGATAAGTTTTTATATATTCTCCCCCCCCCAGGTGGCATCTTCTTTGCTAATCCCATGCGTAAGCAGGGCTACATTACCATGTTGGATCCCCTGCAGGATTCGTTTGGTGAGCGCATGGGTGGGCTCTTGTTCCTGCCCGCTCTCTGCGGTGAGGTTTTCTGGGCTGCCGGCATCTTGGCCGCCCTGGGAGCCACCTTATCCGTGATCATCGACATGGACCACCGAACTTCTGTTATTCTCTCCTCGTGCATTGCCATCTTCTACACGCTCTTCGGCGGACTGTATTCCGTGGCGTATACGGATGTGATCCAGTTGTTCTGCATCTTCATTGGTCTGTGGATGTGCATTCCCTTTGCCTGGAGCAACGAGCATGTGGGCAGCCTGAGTGACCTGCAGGTGGATTGGATAGGCCATGTGGAGCCGAAAAAACACTGGCTTTATATAGACTACGGTCTGCTGCTGGTCTTTGGAGGGATTCCCTGGCAGGTGTACTTCCAGCGGGTGCTCTCCAGTAAGACAGCAGGACGGGCACAGCTGTTGTCCTATGTGGCGGCTGCCGGATGCATCCTGATGGCCATTCCACCAGTGCTAATTGGAGCCATTGCCAAGGCCACACGTAAGTAATAATTTATTTAAATAAATAAATTATAATCTAAAATTATTTTCCCCTCATCCTTTGACAGCTTGGAACGAAACAGATTACAAGGGACCCTATCCTTTAACCGTAGATGAGACCAGCATGATTCTGCCCATGGTCCTGCAGTATCTCACGCCCGACTTTGTCTCCTTCTTTGGCTTGGGCGCCGTCTCCGCCGCCGTGATGTCCTCCGCCGACTCCTCGGTGCTCTCCGCAGCCTCCATGTTCGCCCGGAACGTGTACAAATTGATTTTCCGTCAGAAGGCGTCCGAGATGGAAATCATTTGGGTGATGCGCGTAGCCATCGTTGTGGTGGGCATCCTGGCCACCATCATGGCCCTCACCATTCCCTCCATCTACGGCTTGTGGTACGTGTGATGCAGTGATGCATTATTTAGCCTGACTGGCAGCTCATTAGCTTGAGTGTTTATCCTCTCTCTCTCCAGGTCGATGTGCTCCGATTTGGTGTATGTCATCCTGTTCCCACAGCTGCTGATGGTGGTCCATTTCAAGAAGCACTGCAATACGTATGGCAGCCTGGCGGCATATATCGTGGCCTTGGCCATTCGACTGTCGGGTGGGGAGGCAATCCTGGGCCTGGCACCGCTCATCAAGTATCCCGGCTACGATGAGGAAACGCACGAGCAGATGTTCCCCTTCCGCACCATGGCCATGTTGCTCAGCCTGATCACTTTGATCTCAGTGTCCTGGTGGACAAAGTAAGTCATTCTTAAGAATCTTCTTATAAAGAAGAATAACTTTAACTCGAAAATTTCAGGATGATGTTCGAATCCGGCAAGCTGCCGCCTAGCTACGATTACTTCCGTTGCGTGGTAAACATTCCAGAGGACATCCAACGCGTGGGCGATCCCTCAGAGTCGGGTGAGCAGCTATCGGTGATGGCAGGACCCCTGGCCAGATCCTATGGCGCTGCCACCATGGCCGGCAAGGATGAGCGTAATGGACGTATTAATCCCGCCCTGGAATCGGATGATGATCTCCCAGTGGCGGAGGCACGTCGCATGAATCAGCAGACGGCGCAGTCGCAGGTAAAGAAGATGCTGGACACGGCCACCGGTGTGAAGCCGGCCGGCGGAGGCGGTGGCCAGTCCGGCATGGCCATGCCCACGCCAGAGCAGGATAACACGGCCTTCTGAGTAGAGTAGGCGCCCGGCGGAGCGAAAATCCCGGTGGGTCTCGCCAGCCGAGCCCCAAAGTAGGCTGCAGTCGAACCACAGAATTTTACGATTTTAAGTTGCGCTTGTTACGGGGGATTTGAGACGACGGGGGCAGGATTAGAAGGATCACCAAGATCAGATGAAGCAGTGAGGTCAGAATGGAGTACAGAAAGTATTAGGACACGTACGTAAAACACACAAGTGCTCAGGTATAAAGTGCAGAAAGCTGATCGTAAGGTTTACATTATCATTTAGCCAACTTAAATAGTGTATAGTTTCCACAGAAGCTTAAAGCATTCTTGATTTTGCTGTTAGAAAAAGGTGTGTTTTTGTGTAAATGTTCAAAAGGTATCGGAATACATATCAAATGCATTTTCCTCCGCCCGAAAATTGCATTAAAATACGAATAAAACTAAAGAAAGAGGGAGTTCATAAGCCGCAAAGGAGGCTAAAATTAAAGGGTGAAGTGTCATAACGTCGAGTGTCTTAGGACTTAAGAAACTTACCAGAAATATTAAAAAAAATCAGGGAGATATCTCTGTAATTTTTTAAGCACTTGGAAATTTTCTGAAATACTTTTAAAAGGTGTAAACTAGACGTTATGCCACCTTACCCCAAAAATATATATAAATGTGTAAGACGAGAGCATTTGTGTGCCCCACTTAAGCATTCCTGGCATTAGCATATCGGTATCGGTCATATATATACTACTATATAGATGCATATAATGTGAATCATGTGTCCTTCCAGAACGAACAAAGCTAAGCAAGAAACACAAAAGAAACAAAAGCAAAGGATAAACTAAACGCAAAACTAAAGCAAACGAAACATATCAAAACGAGATACATATCAGTTGTGTAAGCTATATAGGAGAATCGAGATATATATACACCTACATACATACATCAACTATATAAACGCAATAAACGAGCAGCATGTAAATGAGAGAATATAGTTGAATAAGCAAAGAAATCGAGGCATATCAAGTTATATAGGAATGAATTTTAGCTGCTCTCAAAGAGCAAAGTCACATGGAAATGGAAATTATATATGTAACATGTTGCGTCGTAGTACCTAAAAACTATATATATATATATATATATATATATATACAAATCATATACACCCGCATATATACTACATATATACATGTATCTAGAACCAGCCACAGAATTTAGAGAGTTATACCCAAGACACCACCACCCCATTGATCCAAGAACAACCTGCATATTGGCTAGGAGAATATCTATTCTATATACACACACGCTGCCTGAACCCCAAACCTCAACCGGAAGCTGAAGCTGAAGCTGAAGAGATTCGGAAGAACTATAATTAATAACTAAATTGAAATTTAATTGAGATACTCGATGGTGAGACGTGTGTTGTTGGTTCCTCTTTTTTGTGTAATGTTCACTCGGCTCGTTTGTTAAAGTTTCGTCCCGTTGGAGATAAAATCTAAACTAAAAATCTATCTAATGGCAACTCAAGTAACTAATGCGCGTAACAAGCTGAATGTTAGGCCCAAAAAAAACTACAACAAACTCACTTAATTGTAATAAATGTTGACTGCTTTTTGATTGAGCCTCGTCTGTTTGTTGTATTTGGGGTAAAGTTTTTTAACCTTTACATAAGCGAGACTACTATACTTACTATATATAACTGAAGTGTTTTGAGTCCATCTACGCATATGATATATCTGTTCGTTGTTATTGTTATTATCATCAGATCTGAGTGTGTAAATTTCGATCAAGTTCAAATTCAAAACTATATTTCCAGATAACTTACTTAACATAATTAAGTGCGTTCCTTTGTGCAGATGTTAACCAGATTTGTAAATAGGCAAAAATTACTCGTTTGTAATTGTTACTATCAACTATCAACCAAAACCACCAAATAATTTATGCATTCAAAACGAAATAATTCTGTTTTGCAATTAGTTAAAGACGAGTACGTACCTATGTTATTGTTAACTAAACTTGGTCTATCCATTCCAAGTACCTTTAGTGGAATTATGTTACTCAAAGAAATGAATAGGAAAAATGGTTACGATATACACGATGTATTATGATCGGATTAAACCAAACCAAACCGAATACATATCAATGTTTTAAGCCTAGCAAATGGGAAACGAAAACAAGTATTTAATAAATAAAAGGTATATAAATATATGGAAATGGTTTCTCCCCAGTCTCTGCCTGTTTATTTATTCTACTTCTCAAAGCTTAGTTGACTAACCACCAAGTAAGTAACTAACCGAGTGACTTGACTAGCTTGTGAAATAAATACAAACATTACCGAGCAACAAAAGCCGCCATCGTCGAGTGACAATCCCCGGACAATGGAATGGTATTATCGCAGGTGGAAATTTCTCAGGCCAAGTTAAAGAGCAAAGAGCTCTTGTCGGTGTCGCATCTCATCGGTTCCGAAAAGACAATGGGGGGTTCCCCTTCACATGTGTGTGGTGCATGTGGCAACTATGCGACAGTTACTTATATTATTTAGTCGAAAGTCATCCGCCGGCTAAGTTGCCAAAGTCGCATCTCAACTGACTGCAATTAGCCTGCTAATGATGCTATTGCCGCCGCAATTAAGTTGTACTCCCAATTAGATCGGAATCGCCAGATAATGATGAATGGTGCTCCGTCACAAGACCATAACTTGTGTCGCTCGAGAATTGCCCCCTAATTGTGGTCGGGTGTGTCGTGTCAGCTTCTGTGGCCAATGTTGCTGCCATGTCAGTGGTGGCTGTGCTTCTGCGGCTTTGTGTCTATTGCATCCGGTATTCTGGCAAAAATTTGCATTGTTTGCCGATTTGAACCTTCAACTGTCACTGGGTCGGAGCGGTGCAGCAGCAGCAGCAGCTCGTCTTCACTTCTTGTCCAATTAGCGGAGCGGAAGAATTTCGCCAATGCCTCGGACTTGGCTGGTGTCGCGGATGTGAAGGGAACCGATCGCCCAGAACTGATGGCCATTGCACGGAAAACAATAATGTGGCCTTAAATGATATTCTGGTTTCTTAAAATTAAGTTTGTTTACAAATATAAAAGTTGAATATAAATAATCATGGAGGCCAGACTGCCAAGAACCGAATGGTCTTATTTAGATTCTTTTTAATCCTTCAGATAGTTAACCCTAAAAAGGCTAAATATAGCCACTAAATTATATTTTTACCTTGAAAATTAGTTGATAAATTGCCAGGCACAAAAATCGTCCAACTAACTTAAAGTTTTAAAGGATAATTATATATTATAAAAATAATTTGAAAGAAGATAAATAATTCTTCATATTCCTAGCAAAATTCTTATCTTTTTTTAATATTAATAACATATTTTTTTTATGATTCTTCATCAAGTTGTTTATTTAACAAACGTTTGGTCTTTTACATCTAATGGTACAATGAATTACGGCTAGAGTTCCATGGGTTTGATTTTGGGAATACGATAAAATGGGCGAATATCTGGTCAGTTGGGGAATAATTTACAGTTGCGAGAGATGACATGAGGTGGTGGTGGTGCTGGTGGTGCATAATGGTGGCTCGTGGCAGGTGGCTGAGTATTCAAAGGCACATGGCGAACGCTGGGTGACGGATGATGGCCTTACTTCTTGCGGTAAGTGTAGCCGCCATCGGGGCTGTAGCTCTGCTGAATGGTTTCGGGCACCTGGCTGGGTCCATTGTACTCATAGCCGGAGTCCTGGGCCGGGGCACTGGGATAGGGGCCAGAGCTGGAGGATCCACCAGTGGGCGGGGCACTGTAGCTGGAAGATGGGCCGCTGGGGAAGTTCAAAGCGGGACCGGCAGCGGGAGCTCCATAGGAGCTGGAGGGCGCCGAGGGATAACTGCCAGCGCTGCTGGAGGCGGAAGATGAGGCGAAGGATGAGCCTGAAGAGTGATGGCTGGATGAGAAGGAGCCGGCGCTAGAGCCAGATCCGCTTGAAGGAGCTCCATACGAAGAAGAGGGAGCACTGAAGGATTGAGAAGGTCCCGAAGCAGGTGCTCCGTATGACGAAGATGGTGGTGAGATGGGTGCAGAGTATGAGTTAGATGGAGCTGCTGGGTAAGGACCTCCGCTGTTCGAGCTAGAGCTGGGTGCGGAGTACGAAGATGAGGGAGCTGAAGGATAAGGTCCGCCGCTGTTTGAGTTCGGGCTTGGAGCCGAGTACGAAGAGGAGGGAGCCGATGGATAGGGTCCTCCACTGTTCGAACTGGAACTGGGAGCGGAGTAGGATGACGAGGGAGCAGCGGGATAGGGTCCACCAGAGCTGGAACCAGCACCAGGAGACGAGTACGAAGAGGAAGGAGCCGATGGATAAGGTCCGCCACTGTTTGCTCCAGGGCTGGGTGCCGAGTAGGAAGATTGGGGCGCTGCCGGGTAGGGTCCACCGCTGTTCGATCCGGAACCAGGTGCCGAGTAAGAAGAGGATGGAGCTGCGGGATAAGAGCCGCCACTGTTGGCATCCGCGCTGGGAGCGGAGTACGAAGAAGAGGGAGCAGCCGGGTAAGGACCACCGCTGTTCGATCCAGAGTTAGGTGCCGCGTAGGAAGACGAAGGTGCCGATGGATAGGGTCCTCCACTATTCGAGTTTGGGCTGGGGGCGGAGTACGAAGAGGAAGGAGCCGAGGGATACGATCCTCCACTGTTGGCACTGGCGCTGGGAGCTGAGTACGAGCTGGAGGGAGCCGAGTTGAAGGAGCCGCCATGAGATCCACTGGAACCCTGACTCGGAGCACCATACAATGAAGAAGGAGCCGCCGAGAAGCTGCCGCTGCTTGAGCCAGATCCGCTGCTGGGAGCTCCGTAGCTGGAAGAAGGCGGCGAGATTGGCTGGAACGAGGACGAGGGTGCTCCATACGAAGACGAGGGCGGTGCGGCGGGGGCATCATATGAGGAAGGTCCAGAGGTATAGCCACTGCTGCCCAGGCTTTGGGTCTTTGAAGGAGCTCCATAGTTGGTCGATGGCGCCGAGGCCAAGGGCACAAACTGGCTCACACTGGGCGCTCCATAGCTGGGAGAGGGCTTCGAGGGACGCGATGCGGGTGGCAGATAAGAGCTGACGGGCGCCTGTGGTGGTGCTCCATAGCTGGAGGATGGTGGAGGTGCCGGAGCCGATTTTGGGGGTCCGTAAGACGAGGATGGCGGCGCAGGAGCTCCATACGACTTGGAAGGTGCAGCGGGTGCTCCATAGGAAGAAGAAGGAGCAGCAGGAGCTCCGTAGGATGAAGAGGGGGCAGCCGGTGCTCCAAAGTTGGAAGATGAGGAAGAGGGAGCTCCATAGGATGACGATGGCGGTGCTGGCGGTGCTCCATAGGACTTTGAAGGAGCTGCGGGAGCGCCGTATGACTTGGAGGGGGCAGAAGGAGCGCCGTATGACTTGGAGGGCGCAGAAGGAGCTCCATACGAAGAGGAAGGAGCCGAAGGAGCTCCGTAGGATGACGAAGGAGCGGCAGGAGCTCCATAAGACGATGAAGGAGCGGCAGGGGCGCCATAAGACGATGAAGGAGCGGCAGGAGCACCATAAGACGATGAAGGAGCAGAAGGAGCTCCGTAAGACGATGAGGGAGGGGCTGGCCTAGGGGCGCCGTAGCTCGAAGAAGGCGCCGACTTGGGTGGTCCGTATTTAGACGAAGGAGCTGGGGCTCCGTAGCTCTGAGACGGAGGCGCAGACTTCGGTGGTCCGTAGCTGGAGGAAGGCGGAGCACCATAGCTCTGCGAGGGCGGAGCTGGCCTTGGGGCTCCGTAGCTCGAAGATGGGCGGCGATGGTGGTGTGGCTTCTTGGCCTGCTGCGGTGGTCCATACGATTGGCTCGGGCGGCTGGGTGGTGGTCCATAGCTAGAGGAAGGGCGCGAGGCAGGTGGCCCATAAGAGCTGGATGGACGTGGAGCCGGAGCAGGATAGGGTCCACCCGAGGAAGCGCTCAGCGAGGGCGCCGAATAGCTGCTGGAGGGACCGGAGTTAAACGAGGGCGCTGGACCGGAGGCGGGTGGCAGATAGGAGCTGGGCGGCGGGGCTCCATACTTGGAGGACGGACGCTGCTGGGAACTGGGGGGCAGGTAGCCATTATTTAGCGGCGCCTCGCGCTTTGCCGCTCCAACATCGCTGACCAGAGACGCGGCGACGATGGCCACCACGCCGATGACACCGAAAAGCTGCAGCGAAAACGAGGAAATTGGCAAAATTAGCTTTTTGTGCCGCATTGAGATCGCGCTGATGGATGATCCACTCTTTACTCTTGGAATTTATGTTGATTTACAGTGAGAGAAAATTTTATTCGAGTTGCTAGGGTTAAGTTTTAATAATATAATAATTATTATTAATTTTCTAATTATATTTTTCATTAGGTAATGCTTTTTATAGAAGAAAATACACAAAAGAAAGGGAGGCAAACTTTGGCTTATTAACCATGTAATCTTAATAGCATTTGAAATAATTAAAAAATAAACCCTTTTCTGACACAATTATCTATATTTAATTATATATTTTCTTCAAGTGAAAACCCCAAGACTTACCACTCGCATGGCTGCTGCTGCTGCTTCTCCTGGGGATGAGCTCTCGATGCGCTTCAAATGCAAATTAACCGAGCTGCAATGAGTATGAGGGGGAAAATCAGTTGAAAGTGGATTACCAACTAAAAAATGGTTATAGATAGATTACGTTAATGTTGCGTAAGTTTTTTATTCACACCACCAACGAAGACGATGACCGGCCAGACCTTAATCGCTGCCGTTGAATCTTGGCTCGGTCCGTCGGCCAATGCCAAGAACTGGCCAGCAGACGGAGCGTGTCGCCCGGCGGCATTGAGGCGCGCTGCCACTTAATTTGGACGCTTAGGAAAAATTGCACAAAAAATCGCGCAGACAAAAGCCTCCAAAATTGCTGGCGGATGAATCCCAGAGAAACTTTTCCCTTTCTTTTGGGAACGATTGAATAAAAGGCCAACACGCTGTGGGGGCGTGATCCAGCAGTGGTAGCCAAGCTGTTAGCTGGATTTTATGACATTGCAAAATCAGTCACGACTACTTAAAAGCCCTCTTTCCCCACTCCCCACTCCTCTTTTCCCCTCTTCCCTATCCTGTTGCATGTGCAGTGAGTGACACATATTTTTTTTTGTCTCCAGCTACTGCTGCCAATTACTGTCTCGCCTCGGGGCCTCAGTGCCTTTGGGTCTCATCCCGTTGGCTTTTGTTGGCTTTTTGGTGACAAACGTCAGCCCCCGCGAAGTGTTATTGTTTAGCTTGTGCCGCTTGTTTAGTCGTTGCTGCAAAATTTTAATTATTTTTCGAAGACCGCACAGGTGACTGGAATGACCCGCCGAATGTGAGGCAACTCCTAATTGGCCATGCCGATTATGCAAGAATTATGGGCGATGACAAGGCCGAAATGCAGAATGTCTTATTAAATATTGGTTGATGGAGATAAAACTTAAGTTTATTCTGCTTAAACGGAGGTTTTTTCTTTAATATTTTAAATATATCTCACTAAAAAGCCTTTGCAGTGTTTTTTCTTCGTGGTTAGACAAAAAAATCATTGTAAACGTGAATATTTTAAGGCTTTAAAACTTAATTTAGAAGCTTAAATTGCATATCTATATTTTTAAAGATCACTATTGTTAATAATTGATAATTGTAATCACTTTAGATAGATTTGAATTTAAAAAGATTATTAAATGGACTCCTATCCCTGAATTTCTATCTTATTATTCTGGAATCTTTCTTTTATATTCAGCAGCAGTTTTACATTTATAGAATATAATTTAAATATGTAATAATTACATTTCCTTTCTCACAATTATTTCACAATTAATTAATAAATCAGGAAATTAAGAAGAAAATTCAGTATAAATATAGAACTTTAGTTTAAAGAGCGTTCAGTTATTTCTGGCTGAGTAAAGTTTATAAAATTTATAATCTATGAAATATAATTACCAACAAAATTATCCCTTCTATAAATGAATAATGTTTGCTCTTCAAAAACCTTTTGTTTTTAATTTAGATAAATTAACTTAGTAAACCTGAATGCTGTGTATAAACCTGCTCAACACTTTTTGTTATAATAAAAAGTTTATAATATAAATTACTTTTGCTTTTCACTCATATAAATTAAACAAATTTTGCAGACATTTTGCTTCACAATTAAAGATTAACGACGATTTAAAACCATCCTGTTCAAAGGCTTTGACACTATTTAAAATATTTAACGATTTAAATCCTGCTCAAATAGTTTGTTACACTTGTGAATGGCGATAATCCTTTTGTGGGGTTAACACTAACCGTTTTCGTGGACACCAGGTGCTTCTTTGATATTTGGTTTTTGGGAGGCACTTCACCAGACGATGCTCTGCCGATGGACAAATGCGAACTACACTGCTGTTTGATGCGCAGCATGCACTTTTATACAAAATCATAACCGGGCAAAGCCACAAAAAACCAAAAAAGGAAAAAAAACATAGGTAAAAACACAGACAATACAAAAAACTAACAATAACAATGCGGACAGACGAAAATCAAAAGCTTCGAAGAGCCAAACACAATGCGAAGAAGACGCTGGCAAGTCTTCGGCGTCGAGTTGTGGGTACTTTATGTAACACTCCAAATGCACTCACTCGCCGCCAGCCACCAGCCACAAGCCACCAGCCCAAAGCCACCAGCAACATCTGCCACAAAATAAAAACAACAAAAAGCAAAACCAAAACACCGCCAGAGGCACCAACAATAAAGGTAAAACGATCGGAAAGCTCTTTGCTTTTGCTTTTGTTTTTTGCCCTGATAAATCCACATCGATCCGATTCCAAGTTCAGTGGCAACATCTGTCATCGCTACACGGTTTTGCCTTTGCATAAATCATAAAAGAGCGTGCCGCTTTAAATTAATATCTGTAATTGCTTTTTTATTCGAATGATCGCTGTTGGTGTGCAATTAATAAAATGTATCTTAAATGTATGTTAAAAGTACTTGTAAATATTTTGCAATAGGATGCACAAGAAGTTTCGTTTGATCACGATTGCTAACCCTTTTGAATGTAAAAAACAATGAAAACAAAAGACTTAAGCAACGAACTTGACTTAAGAACCAATAAGAAACATAAGCACGAAGACGCCATCTAGTGGCCACAGTTTGAACGGGGAAGAGGAGAAAAATTTTCGTTCTTACGACCCTTTCAAACTATGTTTTATAAATCCTATATATTCTTGATCAGCATAAACAGGAGAATCGATCTAATCATGTTCTGAAGTCTTTTGTTTTTTAGCACTAGAAAACAAAATGAAAAGTGAATAAAGTCCTATAATGTCTAAGTAAAAATATGTTATACAATTTTGAATGATTTAATATATTATTTACTATTAAATATATTACTCAAATTGATGAAAGCGCCATAAATTGTGATTAATTATATACATATATGAAAAAAGAATAGGAAAAATCATATAAATTAAAAATGTATTGACCATTGTACGTTTTCAAGCTTTAACTCAGAAGTATTTCGTTTTTATGATTTAATTATTACTTTTATATTACCTCGTTTAGATGTAGTTATGTTTGATCAAAGCTAAAAGTAAAAGCAAACATACAACAAATTTAAATTAAAGTCTTAAAATAATATCAACAGCTTTGTAAAAAAGATAGTTCTACATTTTAGAGTCTTTTAAATATAAACAAAATGTTTTAAAATTGCCATAAATAGTCCCTTATTCCCACAGGCAAGTATTCCATCATTTCAGGGAAGCAACTCACCAACAGCCAAGTGGTTACTTCCCCCATTAACACTCCCTGTCCCATCAATCAATTAAAACCCAAATAATGCTGCAGTTATCAAAGTTGGGTGGGTGGTTTATTTTAGGCCACAGTTGGGGGCATCTCGGGCTTCTTCCAAATGTAACTGGCCCAGGGGATGCACTCCTTCAGCAGATGCATGTAGGCCAGACCCGAGGGGCAGTCGACCTCCTTGGCCGCAGTGCCCAACTCCTCGCAGAGCCAGTACTTGGCGGCATCAAAGTGATGCGGATAGGTCTGACCCACCTCGGACTCGTCCTTGCAGGCGGAGCGACCGGCATCGGAGTTCACGCTGGCCACCAGAAAAGCGACCACCAGCAGGGCGAACAGAGTAGCAACTGTTGGAAAAGTGGAAGGGAGGAAGGGAAATCAGTAAGCAATCGATGGGGAAATAACTTTGAAAAGCAACCAACACCCACCAGACTTCATTTTCAGCTGTGAAAGTTTTCTCGATAGAAGGAACCAACTGAGGCCATTCCATTTTGGCCACGGAACTTTTATACTTTCAACGGGGAGCCAAAAAAGAAGAGACGTAAAAACAAGAATAATAAAAGTATTGACATTTTGATACACGCGCGCATCCGTTGATTATTATCTAGGGAGCAGAAACAAAAAGCAGAGAGTTGCTCCAAGATAGGGAGCAGATTCTGCCAAAATGGCAAAAATATGGATAAGGAGGGGTGAAGGGAATAGAAATCACTAAATACTATATAAGAGAAATGATGTTTTAGTGCAGTCAACTTCCGATAAAAGATAAAAATCTCTTGCACTGTGTTTCCATGATAAATTTGTATTTATAAACCCAAACTTTATAGCACTAATTGATGTTTACAAGCTGAAATTTATAAGGTCTATAAGTCGACACCCTGCATAATACCCATGACTAGTTATTGACACCTTGTCACGTGTAATCCCATAATCCATAATCGCATATTTTATATACATATATTTCCATAAAACAAATGCTGAAATCTGAATTCGTTTAAATTGTGCAACATTAAAGTCTATCGGCCCATTCATTAATTAATTGCTGACCAACTCGCCGATGCTTATTTCTTTTTGTTTTTATTTTTTGTAATATTCGTTGTAGTCTCTTTTGTTTTTTGTTTAGTCATTTTGCAAAAGTATTTTGCATTTATGGTAACTGTTTGTTTCTTTGTGGCTTTTGTTTGGCATCGAAGCCCCGCAGCGATTGGGGCGCCAGGCCACTTGACCAATATAAATAGCAAAACTAACAAACATATAATAAAAATAACCAAAAGAAAAAACCAAATACACGACTGGAAATAAAAAACTAAAAACCGTTTAGCAGCGAAGACAAAAGCCCTGAAAATCGCTTACAAAATGTTGCAGTGTTTAAAGTGTAATTACAGTTTCCGCATTGAGGGAAAAAGAGGGTTTTGCCAATCAGCCGACGCAATTTGGCCAGGAGGAGACCGTCGGAGTCTGGCAGATGTCAGATGACTTGGCATGTGTTAAGCTGACTGATTATTTCAGGTTGGCCAAGACGATGGCGGCAACGCGCAGTGCAGCGGCTAATTATCGATTAAGCCGACACGGTCGCTTGGACTCTCTGGGGGCCAAATCCAATTAATGCGGCCAAGTGAAATGCGGCTCGTTATGATTGCCCAAAATGATGGTGAGAAGCATCAACAGCAAGCAGCAGCTCGGCGACATCCGCAGGCCGGAGAAGCTATAAATAGATCGAAACTAATTTAGACTAAGTGATTTTTGCTGTGCAACAAGTGCCCCAATGGAGACCGATAAGGCCTATAGGACACTATAAATATGCCAATTTTCAGGCTTTGATTGCAACATTTTCATCATGTACAAGGGTGAGGCATAACCTTAACTGCTCTTCTTGAAAAATAGACTAATTTCCATTTCCCTTTTTCGATGCAGGCACTTTCCTTTGCTGCCTGCTGCTGGGCCTGATCCTGGCCCTCAGCTCCGCCTATAATGGACAGGACATCTATGCCGAGCCCAACTGTGCCATCGTGGAGGATCACGCTCGCAAATTCCGCGACATCTCGGACCCCACCCACTACTGGGTCTGTCCCGAGGGTCAGGAGAAGGCCGACTACATCCAGTGCCCCGACAACTACGCCTTCATGGAGAAGGAGCAGTCGTGCGTCGTCTGGGAGGAGTGGAAGTGGGTCGAGCCCTACACCAAATAAACCCAAACTAAGTCCACACGCCTCGTGAACAGCACAAAGTCTAAGCCATTTCTATTTCTTTTTTCTGCTGCCGCCAAGTTTTGATTGGATTCGATTGGATTTCTCAGAAGGGCGACGGGCTCAATGGTGGTGTAAATAAATTAATTATATGTCCTAACTTTGGTCAGTACTGTGGCATACAGTGAAACCTCTTGGAAAGAAATGTGTTTTGCTTTTTTTGGTGATTTCTTTGGGTGAGTTTCAGTTTTCGGTGTAATGAAGAAGCAATGGAATTTAACTTTTATATTGATTGATTTGATTTTTGAAATTAGGAGGCATAAAAGTATATTTTCAAGATGATATTATAAATTTTAATCTAAAATCAATCGAGATATTTTCGCTTAATTATCATAACAAACTTTCTCCTTTAGTTAAAAAACTCTTGTTTAGATTTTTATGAAATCTTTTAAGACCTTTAAACCGATTGTTATTTTCTATTACAAGCTTAATGTCAGGCATAAAGTTTCCACTGTACTTACACCCTGTCTCCTATAGGCTTAACAACTTTATAGATATTTCTTGTGCAGTCTTAAGAAATTATGTTAATGTAACTCAATGTCCCCGTAACTCAAGATAGCTGCTGCCTTGGACCTGAACTTGGGCCTCGACCTGAGGCTGAGCCCAAACTCAAACTCGAACCCAATGAAGCAGAACTTTTAATTAACCAAGGCAGACATAGACACTGGCACCACACACACACACCCTGTTGAGGGTTCCCAGGGGGCCCTGGGGCCACGGCAGCTCTCGCATATATCACATCACATACTATGCCCCGGAATATGAGATACGTCTGATAAACGATAATTAGGCAGTGCGTGTCTGTTGCGCTTGTAATGTTATCTAACACCTTCGATTGGCAATCAAAGCTGTTGCCGCTGTGCTGCTGCCGCTGCCGTTGCTACTACAATCAATCAACTCGCATTGTGCCCGCTTCGAGTCATTCAAAGTACCCCAAACAGATGGAGGATGGAGGAAACTGAGTCAGTCGTCTCCAGTCCGGGGTGCTCCAATTCGGGGCTTAACAAAATATATAAATTGGGTGCTCGCGCTCACACATATTTTTAAGTTTTTTATTTCGTATTTTTCCCTTCAGGTAAAAGTCATAAATATCAAAGCGTGGCGAAGAGAAACACAAGCGCTCGCATTAAAAGTGAAAAGTACTTCAATAAATTTAGTTAGAAATCATTGCCGCAATGCAAACACACGCAGTCTTCGAGTTGGAGTGTTCGTGGGCTCGTTGTGTGTGGATGCCGATGCCCCACGGCGGATTGAAGTGCCCATCGATGGCATCACATAATGAATTTGGGTTTGGAGGTGCCGTTGCCTTACCCACGGATCTCTGAAGAAAGTCAGCAGCAGCAGTGCGACCGGCAGTGGCCTTGACAAGGCGAGGAGACACCATTATCTGCATGCAGATAAGACCTCCGAGCCCATCGACTAATGGCAATGACAATGGTAATGGCAATACACCACTCTGGCACTGGGGTACTACTTCGCTACAAGTAATGGTAATGGCGATGCCAACTAGGTGCTACAGAGAAAGAAATTAAAACTATGAAACTATTAACATTATTCTTAATTTATTTATAAAGCTGCCTCAAAGAATGATTACTTTGGAAGCCATAATTTATTACCTCATTTTTCTTTTCATTTCACAAAATATATTTTATATTTTCCTCAGTGTTTTGGTGGCATAAAAACAAAGCACTTGCATTACTTGCCTCATTTGCCAATACAATACAATACGAAACGGAGTGCGGTGTGGGTTTTATTTTTATCAGATAGCTGATGCTGATGCTGCCTCATTTCTGGGTTAAGATGAGCTGCAGCTCCCCATCTCGAGTGTGTCGTCGCACTTGGCCAGCGCTATTACTGCGTCAACGACTGCCATAATTATTCCCATCATTACTTGTTTGTATAAATATCTATATATATCCATGCATTAATTCAGAGTTGTGCAAATTAAGCAAGCGAACACTTATCAACCCAAACTCTGGCATTGAACCAATTTTTCTGGTCTTTGTTTTCAGCTAATAAATAAATAAATGACGAAACTATATCGTGACAAATGCTTTACAGAACATTAAGCTAAGTGCAGGAAATTTATAGGTGGGTTGATTATGGAATGGAATTATTGAGAACAAATTTACTTCATAAATTAATTCACCATTTGAAAATGTTTAAATAATGAAATAAATTCTACTTGTAACTTATAAATTGTATTTTAAAAGAATATCATCTTTAAAATAATTTACAAATATTTTTTAATAACATGTTTCTTATTTAATTGAGGACAAGGAAAATCTGTTTAGAATTTATACATTTCTTAAGATAATTATTATGATTTCTATTGAAAGAAAATGTTAGGAAATTTTAAAAAATCCTAACAAAAGCACTTCAAAAATATATTTTAAACAAAATAAATCTATTACTTCAGATTACCCATTATTTTTATAGAAAATAACTTAATTACCTTTAGGGATTACCTTCACTGACCTTGGCTAATCGCTCCAAGCTTCGCTGTTTGTTCCAAATTTGTCCATTTCCCACCGCTGCGACCGCTCTTTTGTAATTATCTATCACAATCTATCTCAATCCAGATGCCCAGCAAAAACGGCAAGACAGCGTCGGCGCTTTGATTGATGGCTCCACTGATTTGACTGATAAGAAAACATATGTACCCCCTACATATGTGCCTACATACCTATATCCCTAATACATGGCCTGTCACAGGCCAGGTGAGTGACAAATTGACATGTCTCTAAAATGATGAATTTACCATCAGGGGGGGAGTAAGAGAAAAGAGAGGAAAAGCCAGTCTGCGAAGAACACAAGAAGAGAATCCAAATGACCTTTCGTCGGGCGGGCAAATAAATTCAAAGCGACATGCCTCCGAGAACCGCCCTCAAGCGTTTTGAAAAAAATTGTATTTGAGTGGCGGAGTGCTGAATTTAGCATAGGTCAAAGTTCGCTGCTGAAGCGGGATTTCGGTTCAAGTCCATTGCTGACGTCAGTGGCCTGTACCCACATCAGGAACAATAAGCCGCAGCTGAAAGCAAAACCGACAACGATACCCAAAACTGAAGCTGGGAGATGGGCGATGGAAGCCTGAAACTGGGAGGAGTATCTCCCGCATCTCACCTGGCTCTATCTGAGCTCCTCTCTCCCCTCCTCCTTATTGTGCCCATTAATTTTTCAGGGCCTATGCCCCCCTCTTCGCCATTTATTTGCATTAAAACTTTATTCCTTTGCCGTGAAATGTCGCTGCTCATCCGAAATGATTGTCGGGGCATCAGAGTGATTGAGGTCTGTCATCTGTAAACTGTTAATTGAATGGAGGCTTATTCAGACAGACAAAGGCCAAACTTGTTCAATATTTCAGCGGAGAGAACTTCGGTGTTCTTTGTGTGCCCTAAAAATAATTGCAACATTGTTTGCCCTATCATTTCTATCGGCTTACACTTTAGGAAAGAGTTTGTATTATACTTTATTATACTTAAAATAAATGTTTGCAAACGGTTGCCAAACTTGAAAGACATAACATTTAGTGAAAAACTTTTTCATAGCCACTTAGGTAACAGTTTTAGACAAGTTTGTAAATACAAAACTTAAGTTTTGGGGAATCATTACAAGAGTATTTTATTTTAAAATAAGTAATATGTTAATAAGTTTATGTTTAACTTAAACAAAGCATCGTTTACTTGAAAGCTAAATTTGTTTATGTTTTACGACATAATTTGGAGGAAAGTTTTTACAAAAAATAATCCTATACAAGTAATGTTGCTTAATAACAAGCTTTTCAAATTAATATTGCTTTTTTAATCTAAAATGTTGAAAAGGCAATTAAACATATTTATTTGTATTAAAATTTAAATTAAGAATAAAATGAATAGTAATTTTCTTCTTTAAATTTTAAAACAAATCAGCATTTCCAGTGTAAGCCTCACACACACCCACACTTTTCGGTGTCGATTCCTCGACAAATCCTTAGCAAATTGCATTTAAGATTTTTTGTATGGACTCAAAAACAAAAGCAACAATGAGAGTGCAGTGCAGCGGTAAATGTACATTTTGAGAAAGGTAATGGCACTTGTTTTAGTCTTTTGCTCCTTCGGAAAGCTTTCACCACATGCTTTCCCCTGCATTCCAGTACTTCTGAACAGCTGGTGAACAGCTGGAAGCCACATGTGTCTCAGGGTAGCTGCCGCTGAAAGGCAGCGTTCATCCTCGCAGGAAGCCAACGGCTCCGCCTACCGCTTCCAGTGCGACTCCTAGTCGTGTGGGTGTATGTGTGTGGGAGAGCGAATTTTCGCACTAGTATGTGAGGACAAGGCCACACCCACGCGCTGCGGCCATGTTTGAATGAAAAACCAGTAAAGGAAAAACCAAAATGGCAAAGTCAATCGGGGGGGCCAGGTGGGGGTAGGGGGTGGAAAATACATTTTCATGAAACGAAACGGAATGGTAATTGGAACAGTAATTCGAATTTAGGTTACAGGCCAAAGGGAAGTAGAGAAAGAGAGAGACGGAGAAAGAGGGAGATAGACAAGGGCGGGGGAGTATAAATTAACTGCAAGTGCTATTTTTGTTGTTGTTGTTGTTTCGCGCTTTGTAAGTTAGTTAAGGTCATCGAAATGTCAAAAGTTGCATTCACCGATTTGACACCCGGCGGGGTGTGCTGCGGCGCATATCACGCACACACACACAAACACTAAGTGTTTGTCCCGCTGACATTGCGGTTGATAATCAAGTGAAAACCCAAGGAAAACACGCGACATTTCCAATTAAGTTTCGCCAACCTCAGGGTACATATTCATATATATCCTTGCAAATATATTAATCGCCTTCTGGGATTACGCTTAGCCTGGCCTTTATTTTTGGCAGCACCCTAAACTCTTTATTCTGTGGAGATTAGCCACCATGTCGACGGCCATTGTTAGATTGGACCTTGGACTCTCACTTACACACTTCAACACTTTCGGCCGCCATTTTGACGGTCGCTGCTGCTCCTTTGAAATTCCACCACTCACACACACACACACACACATACTCATGCATACACACTTTGAAATTCCTCGATATACTTTTGTTGTTACGCTTTGCGCCGATTTCTCTTCCTCATCCTGTTCCTGTCGCCTTCCTGTAGGGATGTAGTCTCACTCACTCTCTCTCTGTCTCCGTCTCAGTTTATGGCCATCTCCCTTGCTCTGCGCAATGCTTTGTCTTAATTTTAATTTTATTGATATTATTCAGTTTGCGCAGATTCCATTAGATTTGATTGCCGACCACATTTTATGCATTCTCTGTCAATTTCTCCTAATATGTTTGCCAATTCCCGCATTAGTTGCCTCATTTTGCTATCGGTATCTGGTAAATATGTACAAAGTACATTGTAAATATTTTAGGATCCAATTCCAAAATGAATTCCTATTGAATTTAAATAATTTCTTTTCAGCCTAAAGTACCAGGAATATGTAGCTATATTTTTGGAATATATACGTAAAAGAAGGGAATTAAGATAATAATATAATACCTCTAATAAATTAATGATATTTCTTTCTTTCAAGCCTCAAGAAATGTACCTTAATTTTAAACATTGTTATATAGTATTTTCCCCCCAAAATTAAAGGTTAAAGGTTTCACTCCTTCCCAAACTCCCTTCAACTTGAACCACACCCGAAAACTCCACGGAGTCCAGTTAAATTAACTCGTAACTTAATACTCACTCCGGACTCCACCTTCACCTGTCCGCTGATTAAATTGCGTTTCGCTTGGGAAATTATAGGCTTGTTTCAGCATCAACTGCAGCTTCCGCCTTCACTCTTTACCTTTTCCCATTGACCATAACTTCCCCTTCAGCGCTAACGAGGCAGCAGCTCATGTTACCCTTCTTGAGGTGGGGTCCAACGCCCCACGTCACTCCTTGGTCCTTGGTTCTGGGTCCTTGGTCCAAGCTCCTGTCACACGCACTGTGCCCAGCTTGACTTGTCGACTCCGGGCATAAAGGACGCAATCAATTGCAACTATAAGTACTCGCAATTAGTGTTGCCAGGGGCTTATGCAATCAATGCAAATGGAACGGATTGAAAATATATATATTTGCAGCGGTTTACGCTCGCTTTATGAATCGCAAATGAGAAGGTTGCAATTCGATTCGGATCAATATGCATTCAGAAAGTTAATGCCATTTGGCTGAGAGCTGGGTTAAAACGGATTACAAGTAGGATTGCATTACGATTTAACTTTTGATCTGGGAAATATATATCATCATTTATTCCTTTAAGCCCTACAATTTTAGGTAAGTCCTGGTAGGAGCCACTTGTCAAAAGATAATTGTTTTCTATTACTCAAAGTACTTTTTATAAACAAGCATTTATCTTTACTTTTAATACCATTTATCATCCGGTTCATTAGTTTCTGATACATACATTTATTTATCTATAACAAATTTATATTGACAGGAGACAAGGCTTCCATGTTACTATTAATATTCGGGGATAAAATGAAGCTTAAATATTAATAAATATGTTCTAAAATAATTAATGATGATCTAAAAATTATAATCATGACTTTATTAAGCCTATCTAAAAATAAGTGTATGTAGTATTTGCCCTTAAAATAAAATCTAAGTCAGCTCCCTCTGCATTCATATCTTAAGCAATTTTCATCACAATTTTGGCTCAACTCATTCCCATTCTAACCCCCCCAAGACTGAGATAAATATGTTGCACTGCAAAATGTCTTGACTTTTCCCATCTTGTTGCACCTTTTGCCTTCTGGTAAATCCCAAAGTCATGAGCAATTCTCGAGTATCCATCATATCCGGTTTACCTTTGGCAGCCACTCGCTGTGCTGCGTCAACTTCGCTCCAAAACGAACTTTGTCGCAGCGGGACTGTGATGTGGATGCGACGGTGGCTGCCGCCGTCAAACGTTGCGCCCTGGGGAAGCTTCTGGCAGCCGCAGGAGACGCAGGGACGGAGACCAAATCCAGACGTGGCCGGTGACAGTGGCAGCAACAACTCAACCTGCAACTGGCAGCTGGGAGGTATCCTGCTGTCTATCTGGCTGTCAATATCACAATATCACACAAAAAGGATCAGGTCTCGCTGGCAGTGGAAAGATTTAACGGAAAATATATAATTCTCGCCGGATGGCAAAAAGGGGTTTGGCAGGACCTGCCAAAAACGGAGCTGGCCGTGCTGCGGTTGGAGGAATCCAATTAGGCCAGTGCAGTGCAGAATTTAAACCATTTAGCGTTAGTTCCTGCCTCGCCGCCAGGCAGTTCTGATGAGAAGATATTCAAAAATACACACACGTCTGTATATATGTATATTTGCTGGCATAAAAATCGATAGAATGTAACGAGCTAACCAGCAGCAACGGCAGGGTGGATGTGGGCGGCTCACCTTGGCCAGCGTCAGAGCCAGACCCAAAGGCGCAGCGTGATATTTTACAAGTGTTGGTTTTTCTTTCTGTTTTCTTTTTTTTTTATATATATTTGCTGGTGGTGGTGGTGGTGGATCCATTGGATTTCGTTGGTTCGGGTGGTTAGGGGTGGTGTCTGTTTTACGGCTCGCTTACATCCAAGCAGATGCCAGACTAACCCGTCATCTAATTGCCAAAAGGCATACCCTCGGTGCCCTCTCTGGCATTACTTCACTCGTGTCGGCATGACTGAGTCCCTAATTGAAAATAAACATTAAGGTACGCAATTAAATATGCTGCAGTCTCCTGGTTTGTTTACGGCGCTCGTTATCCCCACTTTGAAGTTTATTCTATCCGCATTCATCTTTTTATTGCCGCCAGGCTCGAGCATCCATCCTGTGGGAACTCTCCGACGACTTTCAGTCACCTCTCGGTGTCGAATTTCAATTGTTTGCTCCACTTTGCCAGCGGAGAATTAATTAATCGCTTAGCCGGCTCCATTTCGCAACATGACAAATGATGGGACATCTCTCGGGTCAAACAATTAGCTGTAAATTAAATTTGAATTAAGCTTAACTGCGGCGAAAATCGACGATGGCTATAAAAGTCTATGTACAGGGGAACTTCATAAACTTAAATTTTCTAAGAAAGTATAAAATTGCTAAGGCTTTAAATGTCTTTAAGATATTTCTATTAATTTGTTGTTTGTTTGCAAAGAGCTTTATTGGTATATATATCTCAAAAAGTAGTCTGAAATTTTGTATAAAAATAAATTACATTTTGTAATATCAAACATATATATATAAATATAAATGAACAAAGTTATTAGGTTGTTTTAATTCTGTATCGTAAGTAGATAAACTTTACTTTGAGACTTATTTTCTATTATATTTTCTTGAAGTTCAGAATAACGAAGTTTTCCTGTGCTTTTTGTATAGCATATATTTTTGCTGCTGTGTTTTGTGTACATGGTTTTTCGTTTGGTCTATTGTGGGCGCCTGACGAGGCCAGGTTTCTTGCCGTTTTTTGTTTTCCTTCTTCGAGTCCGCCTGCCTGCCACCTACCTTTGCGTGCCTTGTAGACATTTTTCTCCGCTTTGGCCGCATGGTGCGTACCAGGTAACCTTGTTTCCAACCACTTTTGGCTGCTTTTGGCCAAAGTACATTGGCCTGACTTGGCCACGCGGTGGATGGCTGTGCTATATAATTTGGACTTTGCACACATAGGATTTATACCCGGTAGTTGAGGGATATCAAGGTATACAGGATATATTTTAATATAATAAAGAACATAGAGAAAGAAGTCACCCGTAGATCTTGCTTCTATATAAAAATATTAACTAAGTTCTTCACACTTTCTTTATATTATAAATCATAAATCCATAAACTATTTATTAAAAGGTATTAGTAAGTCGAGGCTAACCACAAAATATATCGTTATTTCTTGTTTTATATTTAAACCGCCCGCAAACATCCGCAGCAGGCACACCCACCCACACACACACAGGCACACCCACAGGCAAAGCCACAACCACACTTCTTCTGCTAAGGACACGCACATGGGCCAACGAGGCACACCTTGATTTACCTTTGAGAAGATGCCCCTACTCCTTCTCCTTCTCCAAGTAGGACTCATATCGATCGCTGCATTAAAAGTTTCCTCCCTCAACTATGAAAATAAAAGCATATAAAAAGAAGCTGCAAAAATAGTTTCCTTTTTTTCTGCACTCGTAATTGCCTTTACGTGGCTGGATTTTGAAGGTTTCTGACTGCTGATTGGGGAATTTGGTGGCAACAAACTTTGAATGCAAACCGAAACTTTGTGTTGATATTAAAAAAAAGTAAGACTTCCGATGGGAAAGTCATTTTCATGCACTCTGGCTCGATAATCAATCAATAAACCAGCGATAACCTTGACATGACTTTCAGTTCAGGCACCTGTTCTCATTTGAGTTGTGAATTGTAAATGGAAATGAAATAAACTAGCGGAATATCGTTAGCCTCCGTCTCTCATTCCGATTCAGTGGGTCAGGTGGGAGCGCTTTTCCCGTAAATTAAAATGGAAAAACTTCTGCCCTAATCACCTACAGCAGCGACTTGCCAAGCGGTGAATAAATTGTAACTTTTTTACAGCACCTTTTTATAAGTTCCCTCTTTTTATATATTGAAACTTTTTTGCTGCATAAGAAATGTGACTCAAGTGACGGAGGCAAAGAGTTGAGACAAAAAGGTGTGAGAACGCAGCGGAAAAAACTTTATAAATTTCTGTGTTCATCTGCCTTCGAATTTATTATGTTGGCCATGTTTTGGGACTCGGTTTTATGGTCTTAACATAATTTCGTGGCCTTTTGAGCCCGGGAGCACAAGTTAAGGCTTGATAAATTGCAGAAAGTGCTTGTCAAGTGATAAATGACAAAGAAATTGGCAAATTGTGTGACAGTCCTTGGGTCCGAATAAAAAGAGAAAAATATTCCAACAAAGGACTGGTCAGGGGAGATCCTTGTGGGTAACCAGCACGGCGACGCCTCCGCATTGCGGACCTGGATTTAGACCAGATATTAATCAGTGGCCAAGCTGTTTGCCAGTCTCATTGTTAGCCCCACTTGAGGGGTAAGTTGAGCTGAGGTTGAGGTTGTGTGGGAATCGTCTGTTTATTGTTCGGGCAATTGCAGAAATTAACAAAGAAATTGCCCACGATTTTGTGTGGGTGTTGTTGTAAAAATAAATACATTATTATGTTCGAATAAAAAAAAAGGAAAATCAGGAGGTAACATTATATCTCTGTGCTTGTTTAGTAAAACCATGAAGGATAAGAGGTGGAAACAGGATAAGGGGATCTGTTTTAACTTAATAATTAATTTAAGAAAAGACATTTACTAACTTTGGTTAATATTAAATTAAATTTAGCATTTTGCTTCTAAAAAGGAGGAATCAACTTCAGCACATTGCACACCGAACATTTATTAATGTAATTCCTAAAAATGAATAATAAGGTAACACTTTGGCTTTTATTTTGTCTTCTTACAAAATTACCATTTTGTATACCTTTTTGTCATAAGAATATAAAAGTAATTCCTTATTTCAGTCCTCGTTTTCAGACACATTTTCAAAAGGTTTTAATACTTTCCCGAAATATACCAAAACTTCTTAAATTTTAAGAACATATAAGCCCTATCTATATGCTTTTAAACTTAAAAAATTTCATATTATGTTAACCTTGTTTATAAATTAAACTTTAAAGTTACATTTCAAGTATAATAAAAAAACAAATTAAAAGATTTTATGTCTTAGAAAATCCACATCTTCACTACTTCCCTAGCCTTCTTCTGACCACCAATTGAGCGTGAGGAAAATGTCTGTTTATTGTCCAAGCAATTGCTGAAATTAACAAAGAAATTGCACGATTGCTGTTCAGGGAATTGCGTTGTTGTAAAATAATTACATTTTGTGTATGAATGTGTGGATAAAAGAAAACAAAATACGGCAAATAGCACAGAATTCTTTGCAGCAAATGAGTCCCTAAGAACCCAAACCCACCTTACATAAGCCCCAAAATGTATGCTAGGAAAAAGCACGCAAAGACAAAATGAGGGAAAATGCACAGCCGACCGACAGGTGAGAGAGAGAGTGTGTGTGCTTCCGAAGGAAATTGATTTTCTTCGCACGACGCGAATAGAATTTTATTCAAATGTGCTCAACTGGGCGAGAGTAATGGGCCTGGGAACGGACAGCTCGGTAGATGTCGGGGGGAGAGGGAGCAAAAACCAGGAGCCTTTGCCAATTGGCCGGATGCCCGGCGGTGGAGCAGGCGCATGCGCCATGTATCCTGCGCCGTGGAAGGCGCACGGCAGCGGCGGGGAGCAGATCTCTCCGAACGGCACAACATTCCAGGCGCACTCCATCGTCCATGAATACCGACAAAACGACGAACGGAACGGCGAGAGCTCTGCCCGTGGCGCTGGGCTGTCAGACAGAAGTTACCTTTGCTCCTGCCCGGACGACTGAACGCACGCTGCTGCCGTTAGTCGCCGTAGTCGTGGAAACACTCCCCGGAGCAGCTCCCAGAGCCCAGTTCTTTTTGTGAGCCACAGCGGACGGACCCAGAGCCAAGACAGAGCTAATCCGAGCGAGGTGTGCAGAGCGAGCGTTGACGGGTAGAGTGCTTGACGGGTAGAGTGTCAGTGTGTTCGGTGTGTGCTTTTCGGTGTGATTAGAGCGCGCGCTCTCTCCTTTACATAACACCTCGCGCGCGTTTTTTGATCAGGACCAGGACCAGGCAGTCCAGGAAGTCGCCGTCGTCCAAGGAGTAGCGAACGTGGCGTCCAACGAGGCCAGCACCAGCGCCGCGGGCAGTGGCGCGGAATCCGCCGCCCTGTTCTCGAAATTGCGTAGCTTCTCCATTGGCAGCGGGCCCAACTCGCCCCAGCGTGTCGTGTCCAACCTGCGCGGCTTCCTCACCCATCGCCTGAGCAACATCACACCGAGCGACACAGGTGAGCAACCAACAACCAGCGAGCACCAGGTGACCATCACTGGCCCATGCTTGCATAACGTGTCCATCTCCGTGACGGGCATATAATTAAAATTAAACAACATCTCGCCCGCAAACACTTGAGCTTAGCAAGTGCTTCGTCCTCGTCCTCAAAGGCCTCTAGCCTCCTCTAGCGTTGTCCTTTGGCATATACCGACCCCTAGCCCCCTCCCAGGACCTGCTTAGGTATATATCTTTTCCCTATATATGTATGTATGTGTTCTCCTTGCCACTTGCCACATTTCACAGGGTAGACACATTTTATTTATGGCCCCAAAAAAACAGAACGAAACTCGTAGGTTCGTCGTAGGTTGCCAGGTTTCGCTTCGCTCAATGGAACATTTCGGAATGAAACAGTCACCATTCGAACGCTGAGCGCTTCTTATGTAATGTCCAAGGAAAATCAGGTGCTTTTGATGATGAGAAAAATTAAGGGGAAATATTTTAAGCCTCTTCGATTTTTATAAAAGAATTTAAACTGAATTATTACCTTTTGAATTCGGCTAGATAAATATTTGTTGGTGTTTTAAAATCACTCAAATGGCATTTAAAAGTTTGATTCTGAAAACTCTGAAAATTCTGTATTGTTTAATAACACACCCCCACCCCACCCCACAAAAAACCCAAACCCACACAAAAATTTTTTTCAACACCCCACTTTTTCCCCTTTTTCTTTTACCTTTAATGTAATTGTAATGAAAATATGAATTATTTCTTGCCTTAGCTTACCTTGCTTTTAAAATGTATTTATTTACAATATTAATATTATTTTTAAGCTAAATATTTTTATTAAATATATCAACGATAATATTAAGTTTTAAGAGAATTTTAACTAAAAATTACCTTCAAATTATACACCTTTAAAATTGGAACAGGTTTTATGTGTTACGGTTACATCTTAAATATTTTTTATAGATTTTATTAAAGGATTATTTGGTGTACTTTTTAAATGAATACTGCAAGGAGAGTCATTTTTCGATCAAAATATTTTCTTAATCATATTTCTATTAAAATGCTAAAGAAAAACCTTTACGTTTTTATTTTAAATCATTAAAATTTTAATTTAATATTTAATTATATTTTGTTATGCTTTAGTTTGCCTCTCATATTTATAGATTTACTGATTAAAGCAATAACTAGTTATTATACGGAAGTAATATCAAATATAAGTTATTTTATGTCAAAGAACTTTATAAAAATAATATTTTATAATAATGCTAAACAAAAGCCTTAACATAAAACTTAAAAACTAAAATGGCATCAGCATAAAATCTACCTTTTAGACAGTTTAATATTTGATAATTATTTGTAAAGCCAAATATCCTAAAATCCAAAGGAATCTTAGTAGGAAATACTCTAAAAATTCCAATAGTTTCTCTATTTTTGAGTCCTTGTTGCAGCCACCAATTAGAAGATAGAATCCCAAAACAACTCTCATCATTAGATTTTGCAGACTAATCAAATTTGTGTCGGTTGCTCCATTAAATCATTACAAGCCTTGTCTTCGAGGAAAGTGTCGCTGGTCTAGTCCCGTGGTCTGGTTGGAGTTCATTGAGGCTGTGACATCGACCGACGAGCGACACCACTGACATACCACCAAGGAGCCACCTGCCGGAGCGAAGCAATTTTCTCTGGTGCTGCGGCTGCTGCATAATGAAGGCAATAAATATAAATTTCACACACAAACACAAACAGGCAACGTTGACGGCGGCGGCGGCGGTTGTCGTCATTAGATTGTTTGCCTTGTAGACGCGTTTGTAGCCGTGATGTGTTCATAGCGGTTTCGTGTCAAAACAAAAGGGGGGTTGCTGGGCAGCATCCCCCTTTATATATTCAGCCTCCTTCCGTTTCCCCGTTTCCAGCCCACGGCCCGAGGGGATGGAACAGAGACAAAGGCTGGCAGGAAGGTAGCTCGTAATAAGCTAAACGAGAAACAAGTAACGCATTTGTCTTGATGCTGTCTGATAAAAACAGACCAGGACCAGGACCTCGAGGGTTGCCAACATAGAGCCATCACAGGCTGCGCGAGGGGGGAAATGCGACAAGTAAGGAGGAAAATGGCAAAGGGAAAGGAAAACTGAAGCTGGAACTACATCAAAAGTCGTCGTAAACCGGTCGCTGATGGTGTTGTTGATTGCTCCGCTTTTGCCCATCTACAAATGGTTACATTTTGGACCCAAAATTCGAAATTAGCAATTTGCCAGAACAGTCAGACTATCGCAGCCATTAATCAAAATTGCACTTTAAGAAAATGTCTAGCGATGATGTGAATATGGAATTAGATTAGGGAGTTAGTAAAATTTACAAAGAACTAGATTGTGAGATTTCTTAGAGCGATTTTAGCTTGATTTCTGAAACAAATACATTTAAATGAGAGATCAGAAAAGAGATTTCCATGATAACTTTATTATAAGAATCTAAAATCTTTAGAATGCAGCATAACTATTTTATTTTCTTCTAGTGTACAAGAGTCCTGAAAAGGTAAATTACTTTCACCTCCTTCCCTAAAAAAAAAATGGCAATAAGTGTTGCAAGTCCAAGTAATTTATGTGCAAATCAATTTGTAATCCAACGCTCAAACGCTGTCCAAAAAGGGATGTTCGATGGAAACTGGCCATGTGTGCGAATAGCAAGGACATTAGACACGCTACCCACCCACGAGCAGGGCTAAGAGGAAACCATTTGGCACTCACTCCTACTCTTAGAAAGCTCCCCCTCCGCCCTTCTAGGCCACGCCCAGTTAATGTTTTGATTTATAGGCAGCCCCACTAAAGGGGCTGCTCATACGCCCCGTGGTACAAGAGCGGCAACATCAAAATGGCGCCTCTACTCTGCCTTTTGTGAGCTCCTTTATTACACTACAAGGGGGAGCCCGGAGACCAGGAGACCGGAATAGCGAGTTTGAAACGGATCCTCGGGCTAAGTGGCTGCTGGTCCGCTGGGAGTTGATAAAAGCAAAACAGCAAAACAGCAGCAGCAATAAAGGCCATAAAACAAGAGCTCTTAGAGGGGTGGCAGCAAACACGTTTCGCTTGAAAAGGATCCGCAGCCAAAATTGACATTTTCTCTGTGTTGTTCCCAGGAAAAACTTTTGCAATTAAAAAGTATTCCAAGCTAAGCATTTTCAGACCCAGCTAACCCAGTTAGAAAACTCACGCAATCGATTGCGTCGAAAGACAGCGGACAAGACAATTAAACTTGAAACAGAAATGTCACCAAGACAAACACTTGGCAGTTGGTTGGCGGAAGAGGGTTAAGGTAACCGAGGCAACTGCGGGGAGCCCAGTTAATCGATCAAGAGTGGCCAAGGTGAGACCAGCGAAGAGGGCAGTAAGTGGAGGCTCATTAGCTGACCACGGTTCATTAGATGCAATTGCTAACGAAGTGAGTTCCATACGTGGCTTATGCCTCGGCGAGCACATCCAGATGGGGAGAGGTGAACTTCTTACAGTTTTGATATGATGTTTGTACTACACTGAGAATATAAATTGTGGTTTATATTTTTTCATTCAATATTTAACTTGAGAGACGGATTTAAGAACTAAATTATAAAAATTATTGTACTTTAAAGCAAAGAAAAATCTTTTAGGCTTGATAGGATGTCCCAACATTTTTATATTATTTTTGTAACAATATTTTAAAGTATAGAATCTTACTAAGTAAATTTCTAGTCAATTAACAGTGTAAAATTTCGAACCCCTGACCCCTGCCAAAGAACTTCAACCCTTCGAAGAGGCACACCACTTGAACAAAGCAGCTTACACCACTTGCGGGGAGTTTTACAAGTCCAACTTTTCGATGGGGTGTCCCAGGGAGGAGGGATGGAATGGTATATGTATCTCTGGCCTTACGAACACTTGTGAGGATTTTCCGCTGCCTTTTGTCAAGTGGCTGAGTGTGAAATGCGGCTTACCATAAATATTATGATATATTTTATTTGCTGTTTATTTAAGATCCCCGTTCTCGCACCCCCTCAACCCAAGTAAGAGCAAAAAGAGAATGCCAAATGGTCTAGATTATTAATTTTAATGGCATACTGGAATATATGTTTGTGTTTTGGAGCCCCGGGTAGCCATGGCGAAGCGCCAAAGCGCTCACATTGCCATCATCTCATTGCAAATGCAAACAGCCCCCGAACACGGGCGATATTGTATTTTTTATGTCTTACCCTTCAGGAGAATGAAATTGTATTTTACGCTGATTACCTCGTCAGACAGACGGCAGGCACACACCCAGCTGTCCACGCCCCCGCAGAGTCTCAGGCTGAAAAAGCGAATGTAATTTCATTCGCTGCCCCCTTCATTTCCCTTTTTTTATTTCTCAGAAGCAAACATCCTTGGAAGGTTTTTGTGAAAAACGACAGGAGCAGAGAGCAGCCAGCAAGCTGCGGATGTTCCCAGGGTTACGGTTGCGGGTGGCAAAAGTCGACGATCATCCTGCCATTGATGTGGAGGCGTGATGTGGGTGGGCTCTTTGAGCTGGCAAAAGCAGGGAATATTCGTGAATTGCTGGCCCAGATCCCATTTTGCACTTTGTTGTCTGGCAGAAGATTAAATTTCAGCTTCCTAACAGGCTTCAGAGCTTGTCTTAAAGTTGGTTTTATATAAAAGGGAAACTGGTGATGACCAGACTTTCTTTTTCTTGAGAGAAATGTCTTGGAAAGATGTCTTAAAGTGACAAAATCGAAAGATTTATAATTATACTCTTGCTAAACCTTGTCTAAAATACAATTTCTGTTCCCTGTAAAGTCCCAGTTGTCCTTTTTTGTGCCTTAAATAAGCTTGTAGCATAATAAACCTAGAAAACATTCCTAGCACCTGAAGCTCCCACCAAAGCTACTGTATTATTAACGAAGCAGAAAGTAGAAACTAAATTTGGCCCAGGAAAACAAACACATGGGCTGTCATAATTTACTGCGGTGGAAGCTGCATAAAAGATGAACGCTTGGCAGGCTAATTGAGCCGGAGTCGGAAGTTGCCGCTCGACCCCACAGAGCAACATGAAAGCAGCCCAAAATCCCCAGCAGGACGCCGAACAAAGGGCTCTGGGTTGAGGCAGAGACTGGGGCTAGAGCTGTGGCTATGTGGCTGGGGCGGAATGAAAACGAAACTCAAAGCAAAAGCAAGACTGAATCGAAAATTTTGTATAAATGTTTATGCATCCGGCTGGGAAATTCATCAGCTGTCCACCAAGCTTTGCCAGACAGGGCGTAAAAATCAATAAAATTATAAAAGCGAAAATACAAATTGCTATAGCTTATATATAAACATATATGCACAGGGAATAACGCATAAATTGGGTGGGACTTTATGCTGTTTTCTGGGAATCGAGGGAATATGGGTATAAGTTTGAATAGATCAGAAAAAGAAGAGGTTTTTTAAGACAGAAAAATCTAGATAGTTCTTTACATTCCTTAAACTTCTCTCCTTTCTATTAAAAGTACCACAGACATTGGTAAATATTTTAAATTAATTTAAAATGTATCTAAAAGTATACCTTTAAATATTCATCTACCAAAAAGCAGCGTAAATTGGTTTTCTTTTTTAAGCTTTAGTATACATTTGGGTCTCATTTCAAGATATTTTAAATTCAAATCAATTTTTATGGCATAAAATATTCATCTACCAACATACCAAGGAAATATTTTCTTATTTTATAAGCTGAAACATTTTGCTAAATAATTTTTGACTTCAATTTTTAATTTCAAATCGAAATTGCTGCTTATGTGACCTCCCCTGTATTTTAATTATATTCCCCTTCCTATAATCGAACTGGCTACAATTTGTGGAGCTATATTTCCTGTACACGATAATAATTACTCTTCGCACACAATCACGAAATACATTGGATTCTAGATATATGCATATATATCTATGGTTTGGGCCTTATTATAATCAACATGTAGGCAGGCACACGTTTCTGCACTTGACTCGAGCAGCTGCAGGCGACCAACCCCTGGCGCTGATATAAAGGCCTGCCAGCCACCACCACCACCCTCAGGGTCAAGTGCGGCCACCCACCTGACCCACCAGACCTGGGCCTCCCTCCTGTTATTGTTGCTAGGGGAAAGTACAAGTACTCCCACTCAGGCATGGAGAAAATTCAAAAATTAAAGTCGCTGGATGGAAAAATAAAAGCAAAACCAGCGCTCGTACAACATAATTGACTCATGGGCAGCCCGGGGGCTGTTACCTTATAACACACACACCAACACACACACATAAGAGGGTGTGTGCCGCCGCCCTCGATCTGGAGACCAGGCCCAAGGTTGTTGCCGGGTAGGTTTTGGGGCAGATACACGGACGTGGTCATGAAAATTTAATGATAAAACGAAATGTTTTTGTTACGTCTCGCATGCGGCTCATAAGGGGGAGGCTTTCAGTCAGAAACTCCGGTGGGTGTGGGTTCACAATGTGGGGAGTAGCGGACTCATATTTATACCCAGCACACGTCGCATTTTCATGTTTACCAGCAAGGGGAGCGGGGGAGCTCTACAAGGTAGATAAATGTTGAAATTAGATCAGCATTGATAGCGCTGGCTCAGCAACGATGTTGGCTACACCTAAATTTAACGAAACGAAGCCATAATGAACAGGGAGAAGTCCATCTGGTGGGGGAAGTATGGGAATCAGGGGTGTCACTTTACCTTTAACGGAAATAAAATTAGAGAAAATCCTATTTTAAACGAAACTTTGAGGATATACAAACATTTTCTTTAATTAACAATATAAATAAGTTATATTCTGGAGGTTTAAAGCAAATAAAAACAATTATTTTAAAGAAGGAAGCCGGAATGCTCTATGTCCTTTGTCCAATGATTACTTAATTTGGCTCGAAAACTGGTCAAAAACCTCAGCTAACATTTCTCCCCAAAAGAATATTTCAAAATTCCAGCCAAGGACTATAAGTGGGTGGACTTTCACTCTCCTTTTGTTTCCTTGCGAGTCCTTGCTGCTTGCGTGCGAGTCGAGGGCGTCCTTTTTTGTGTGTGCCTGTGTGTGTGTGGGGCCAAAAGCAATAATTATAATTGCAGCTTCGATGAGTGGAACCACGTGACTCTGAGGACTCTCCACTCCGTTAATTTTTTTTTTAGCTCAAAGCCCACCACAAATCCAATTAAAATAATTGCTCCCCGCCCTTATAAACAACGTAGAGCTCCGCAAATACGCGATGACTTAATTGTAGAATTTTCTCGTCCTTGTTCGGTATTTGTTTTATGATTGAAATGTGTGTCCCTCGATTAAAGTACAACAAAAAAAAGAAGTAAAAAATATAAACAACAATCTTGTGTGATCGAAATAATGCGTTATAATGCTGTTGTGACAATGCCACGAACTAAACCTAATACAATACAATCTCTGTTCACCAGCAGGGCAGCCTTTTGCAACACAGAAACAACATTTCAATCATAAAATAAACCCAACTAACAAAAAAAGTAAACCTAGTTAAGGCAGAGGGCGAGAAATAGACCTTGGGAAACCCCCAATAAAAGTTAATAGAAACCAAGTCGAGTTGCAGAGAAAATAAAAAAACAAAACACAAAAAAAAGACTAACGAAATATTGTTTCTGTGTCGTTAAAGGTTGTTCACTGGCATGCCAACAACTCGTACACCTTCGACTCCGACAACTACACCAAAACATGTAAAACCACACTGCGGCAGGAACAGCAAAAGCAACATCAACAGCAGCAGGAACAGCAGCAAAGGCAAACACAGTTAACCACAAGCAACGAAAAACCACCTCAAAGCGAAGAACGGAAGCGGAACCTCGAAACATAACCGGAAGCGGCCATATTTGTAGCGAATGCTAAGCGATTTCCGGCTGAGACCATGAACGGCGCCAGGCCACTTTGAGTACAAACCGAACGAGAAGAGAAACCAAAAGGAAATCCCAAATTAAAACGAGAACATATCGCACTCCTCTGATATCCCTAAGAAGCCTTCAACATGGCGGGCGCCTTCCAAATACCTGTTATCAACCTCGAGGTGCGCGAGGTAAAAGAGATCGTGTGGGAGAAGATCCAGGAGCCGGTGAATCAGCGCCGCCTCATCCTGGTTATTGTGTCCATTGCCCTGTTGCTGGACAACATGCTTTATATGGTGATAGTGCCCATAATACCCGACTATCTGAGAGAGATTGGCAGCTTTGATGACGGGCCCACGCCTCCGCCGCTGCGGGATAATATCACAGGCAAGATTATACCAGTTCATCATGACCACCATGGCCAGGACTCTGCCACGGGCATCTTGTTCGCCTCCAAGGCCATCGTTCAGCTGATGGTGAATCCCTTCTCTGGTGGACTCATCGACAAGATTGGCTATGACATTCCCATGATGATCGGCCTGACCATTATGTTCTTCTCCACGGCCGTCTTCGCCTGCGGCAGCAGCTACAGCGTCCTGTTCTTTGCCCGCTCCCTGCAGGGAGCTGGCTCTGCCTTTGCGGATACCTCAGGACTGGCCATGATAGCCGATCGCTTCACCGAGGAGAATGAGCGGTCGCAGGCCCTGGGCATAGCGCTGGCCTTCATCAGCTTTGGCTGCCTGGTGGCGCCTCCGTTTGGCGGTGCTTTGTATCAATTTGCTGGCAAGGAAGTGCCGTTCCTGATCCTGGCACTTGTGTGTCTGTTGGACGGCCTGATGCTGTTGCTGGTTATGAAGCCCTTCAAGGAACAGATCAAGCAAAGCAAGGAAGTGCAGGACCAGGTGATTCCCATCTGGCGTCTGCTCATGGATCCCTACATCGCTGTCTGCGCTGGAGCTCTGACCATGTCCAATGTGGCGCTGGCCTTTTTGGAGCCAACCATTTCGCTGTGGATGGAGGAGACCATGACCACGGATAACTGGAAGATTGGCATGGTGTGGCTGCCCGCCTTTTTCCCTCACGTCCTGGGCGTTGTCATCACTGTAAAGATGGCCCGCAAGTATCCGCAGCACCAGTGGCTGATGGCTGCGGGAGGTTTGGCCCTGGAGGGTCTCTCCTGCTTCGTAATCCCCTTCTGCAGCGGCTACAAGATGCTCATGTTGCCCATCTGCGTGATCTGCTTTGGCATTGCCCTCATCGACACGGCCCTGCTGCCCACCCTGGGCTATCTGGTGGATGTGCGCTACGTGTCCGTGTATGGCAGCATCTACGCCATTGCGGACATCTCGTACTCCATTGCCTATGCCGTGGGACCGATCATTGCCGGCGGCGTGGTGGAGGCCATTGGTTTCACGGCCCTCAACTTCCTCATCGCCTTCTCCAACCTGGCCTATGTGCCCGTGCTGCGCAAGCTGCGCAACATTTACGACTTCAAACCCTTCGAGAATGAGGCCAACATCCTGATGCAAGACCCGCCGAACAAGGAGTACCAAACCTACGTCATGCACGACCAGAAGCCAGTGGAGGGCGGCTTGAAGAATCACCTGGAGTACGGCCAGCAGTACCAGCAAGAGCAGGAGACCAATCTGGATGACCAGCAGTACGACTACCAGCAGCAGCAGGGATACCAGCAATCGGATGGCTATCAACAGGATCAAGGATATCAGCCGGGCTACCAGGAGCAGGGTGGCAGCTATGCCAGCCAGGGACAGCCCCGTGTGGCCAATCCCTTCCAGCAACAGCAGCAGCAACAACAACAGCAGCAGCCGCAGAGCAGAGGTCCTGGTGGACCGGCGAATCCCTTTAGGCAAGGATTTTAAACTGTTGCCCAGTCTTAAATCGTGTTCTTTTGCACATCTCCATGTGCATTCCGTTCGAGTATATCTGTTGGACATATGACCTATATATATATATATATTCTACACAAAACACATATACCTAAAATAGACATATAGGCAAGTGGTACGTACACTATAACGAGCATAACATGCAGATAGTTAATACAGCAGCTAGTTAATGCCTTGCACTGCACCAAGTTTTGTATTATACACGAAATGTTGAAGCAACTAACTAAAAGCGGTGATGGGTAGGTGACTCTTTGGTTATTCTGGGGGTAGAATAGGATATATTACATTCAAGAACTCTTAAAAGAGTGCCAGAGGTTTGCTTATTTATTTATTTAAAAGTCCGAAACACAAGTTTAATATATCAAAAATTAAAGCATGCCAGGGAAATTTATAAAAAAATCTGTTGAAATCCAAGAAAAATATAAAAAGTGACAGCATTCCAAAGTAAAAACTGTAAAGAAGCTGATTCAGAAGTTCCCTGATCTAATTTCCTGATTTAGTTTACAAAAAAATCTAGATCAATGCAAGGTTAAGTCACAGTTTCTTGAAATATTGATATTATAGCAAAAATTTCCCCAATGTAATCTTACTGAAAATCAGAGAAGAAATCTTTGTTTATGCCCAAAAATTAAAACATATCTGCACCCTGGGAAACCAAGGAAATACCACCCATCGCCGACAAATCGCATATATATGCATCAGCATATATAGCAGCTATATAGAGCGTCCCGATCGGGTCGCCTATGCCCTATACTCAGTACTCATGCAGCCGTTTTCGTGTCTATCAGTCAGTGAAGCTAGAGAAACCAAAGAGCCTAGGCTTAGTTAGTGTTTAAGGGGAAACAGCACTCCCGCCATATCAAATACATATACACCTGCATACTACATTATGTATCAGATATTATATACACACGCATATATATATCTATAGATATATCTATATACAAGGTAGACGTAAGCCGCTTGTCTGGCCAGCGGACCACTTTCGCCCGAGAACCGCCGTTCCACAGGCAATGGCATTCCATATCGCAGACATATCACAAGTTGCACAAATCGAAACCTCTTTCGGGTGCCATTGTGGCGGTTGCCGGGCCGGAAATGGCTTCCCGGCCAGCCGGGCTATATGATTTCCGGTTTGCAAAATATCTTCAGTTCAACGTTTGTTAACATAAGACACAACCAAGGTAACGATACATATCAGAGTCTCGATGGCTCGCCTGTTAAAATTACCAAAAGTGATATTACTTATTGCTACTAGTCTACACCTACATACAACATATATATATACATATATCGTATCATATCGGTGGCATACACCCTACTTTTAGGCCCGTACATGACCATGTACATAGGTTATATATATATACATAAAACCAATGGAAACAAAGATCATGTTTCATATTTACCTACCAATCAATTATTATTTGCTTGTTGACTCTATGAGCAAATCGGGCGGACCGCCGATCAGGTGGGACCGCCGCCATAGTAGATCTTCGATAGCATAGCATATATATATATATATATAAATGTGTGTACCTTGTCTATAAGATAAAGAGATAAACCTATGGATAATGATAAATACAGTACGATATTTTTGATTCGTTTCCGACTGCACACCACTTTTTGAGGGCCTTTTTTATGGCCCCTATATATTATACACCTTTTAGCTGGATCTTATTATATATCCATATAAGTCAACTGATCTTTTGTATACAACTAAAAAATGCGTATATGGAAGAGGTAGTTATGTGTAAATTTGTCAGTTGTTTACGAGTATATATATATCACAGACTTTCAGAATCCGTGAACATATCAGTGAAACGGCCATTTCGGAACTAGAAACTTAACTAGAAAGAATGAGAATATGTGTATCTTATGAATTACGAAAGCAATTTACAGAAATGTACTGATTTTGGTAGAGTTTTTATAATTTAACAAATTATTTATAATATATTTATGTTTTTAAATAGTTAAAATATAATTTTTCTCTTTTTAAGAACCCAGCAAAACAAAATTGTTGTCTGTTTCTAAGGTTTGCTTGGTTTATACTTAAGTATTTTCAAGTTTTCTTAATTCCTAATTAAAATTGTACTAAGTTTATTATTTTTGAAGATTTTTAAATACTCACTTTACACATAAAATACTTACAAAAAGAAAAGAAAAACTATAGAAATACTCTTAGCTATAATATGAATTAAACTCATGAAAAAATCTCCCATCAAAAGTATCAATTAAATCGAAGGACAGGTGACGACGAGGCGAAAGGATAAAAGTGTTAAACCTACATATTTATATACATAAATATATATATATATGAGAAGCAAAACCATAAAAACCAGAACAATTAATATAGTCAATAAAGAGCATAAATATCATTATGTAACATATTATAAATAGAAGATTTATTTAAGTAGCTAACAATAGAGTTTTAATAACAAGTAACCGAAGCATAATTAAACGTAATGAAACCTCAAAAAAGCAATATTTATTTAAGTTTCATCTAAAAAAAAACCAACCCTGTTAAGTCTTAAAAATTCCAGATTTTCACAGTCTAAAATTCCAAAATGTTTAACTTTTAATAGATTCCAACTTAACAAGGCTTTCAGGGCTGGATGTAGATAGATGTTACATTAAATTTCAGGCCGTCAAGATTTCAATAGATTTGAACCAAAGTTTTGGTAGAGCGCAACATGTATATGAATCTTCCAGTTTGGGTTTTATAATTAAATATATTTATCTACAGCTAAGAAATAACCATCACCTAATGTAGTCAAGGAGCAGGATAATGGATCCTCAGCAGTGTGTGCCGGCAATGTGTAATAACTTACTAAAGAATTAAGAGCAAATGGAACGCATAAACTAGATGTGTTACTGAGATAACGATGTATGATAAAAAATATATATACATTTATGAAATGAATTACAAAACACGATAGCAGTTAATTGAATGGTTATACTCGGCGTATTACAAGTGTTGAATGTTCAATATAGCATTATATATGAATTATGAATTATTAAACGCTATGGATAATTAATTTTTAATATCTAACAATTACTATATGATGATATAGGGGATTTTACCTTACCTTACGATGGTAGCACACAGACTTGAATAATTTCATATTTTTTCATATGAGAAATAATATTGATGAAGAAGATGCCTCTCTCCGACAGTTTCTATGTGTTGTGCGTGCGAAGAAACGTTTTAGAAAATTTAATTGTAAACCCTAGAGAAAATATAATGAGTTTGTAAGCGAAGACCCCAAAGAGTTCAGTTTTGTATTTGTATATAAGGCATATATATTGTTAGTTTCAATCAAAGTCAAAGTCAAAGTGTTTCAAGTACATAAACATATTATAGAGGACAGAGCTAAATTAATACAAAAGAAAGTCTTTGCAACTTTGTTTCGGCTAATGTTATAGACGTTTGTGTTACATATTTAAACAATAATTATTATTACGATAAACAGTGGAAATTATTATAAAGAAAACATAAGCAAACCCAAAAAGAGAAGAGATAAAACCTATACCTACAATTTTAGCAAGTATCCAAAAAACCCCAGTTCTGTGACGTTGCTGTTCAATTTCCAAGTCTATCCATCTATATTCTAAACGTAATTATGTTTGTATCTGAATATCACAACGTTCTGCTATCCCCAAAAACTAAAAACAAACCTAAAACAATACAAATTAAGTGCTATGCATATAAAAACACGAGTGCGTATATCGATGTTCGATGACTTTACATAGCTAGAGCCAAAATATCCTCAATAATCAAATGTATACTAAACGAGATGGCAAATAATCAGGAACTGCCTCGGCCTGCCGAGCCTTAAATGTATCAGTATCCTTGAAGTGTTGACAGAGAATTCAAAACAGCAAAAAATCTAAATGTAACTTCAAGGATACACAGCTAAATAAACACACACAACTCCCACATCGGTCTATGAATTTATAAATGTATTTGAACTGCATCAAGCGAGAATTTCAAATTGCAAAAGCCAGGATGTAGATGCAGATACAGATACAGGCAATGTTATGAATAATGAATCGAAATATAACCGAACGTACGAGTATATTAAAGCATACCACGAATACAGATGATATTGGCATGAGCTATAGAGGAAAGATAATGCATTATTACAGAGCCACACACACCCCCAACACACCCACAAAACAAACACAACACACAAAAAAACATGTACTATTGAAATATAATTGTTAACCATGAAAAAAAAATACTGTCTTTTAATGGAGAACGACAGCTTGTCGTCCGATCTATTAACGATTAATGCAATTAATTAGCTAATGTTTCAGGGGGCGAACGAAGGATAAGAATCTGGTGTACAGCACGGTTTGTGACCAGGTGGCAAAGGAAACTTTACTTTTCCCCCCACTTTTCCAAGCGGGGAGGTTACATCATGTGCTTGCACAAGGCTGGGGGAATGTGCGTGCCCTGGGGCCAGAAATTTGTGTGGAAAATGATTTTATGTTTGCAATTTCCATTAGCAACTTTGGCCTGAGTCACGAACAGGCAAAGCCGGAGGCTGGGCAAAAAAGTTTCCCTCATTTCATGTGCAGGGAGGATGGCCAAAAACAAACATACACAAACCACAAAAAGGGAAAACGAACTTGGGAAACACATTTTGTAGGTATCTACCGAAAAATATAAAGCTTAACCGCAAGCCGCAACCTAAGGCCAAGTCAGCCAAATCAGCAGGAATCTTCCACCCAGCCTCCTCCAGTTGCAATCTCCGCCACAATACGTAAGCAATTTACGCTTTCCGCTTGTTTCAATCCGAACAATTACTGGAATTTTCAATGCCTCAGTGCGGCAGTTAATTTGGGTTTGGCGCACAAAAGTATGCTTGGCATTTGTGGCGGAAAGCAGGAAAAACCCGGTAGCGGTAACGAGAAAGGGCCAAAAGCGCAACCTAGACGGCAAGTGGACGCCGTGAAACAACGGCACTAAGACCGTAAAGGATTTACGGCTCAATTGTGATGTGCGTGCGACGGGAGAGACGACATGCCACCCTCTCCTCCACTCCCCCACCTGCATCCAATTCCGATCCACCCTTGAATGGAATAAAGCCCTTTACGAGCAGCCAAACCGAACAAAAGAAGGAAACTCATTCAGTCGGCCATTCATCGCTTGTTCCGACATCCGACAATGTTATGACCCCGGCAGCATCCCCATGCACAGAGAAAAATAATATAAAGAATTATTTAATGATAATAAAATATGTTCTTAGATTTTTAAATTATTATTCTGAGACTTTTAAAGTTAAGACTTATAGAAAACATTACATTAGTGAATATATTTTATATATAAAATTAAAAAAATATCATGTTTAGTGCAAATATACATATAACTTTCCTTGATCTTTAAATGATATTTTATTAATAAATTAATATTATATTGCTTCTCAATCACTAAAAATTTTCCCTGTGCAGCTGCCACCACTGCCTAGACTAGTACCAGTTCCGGGTTGCGGTTGGGGTCCCAAATACCAATCCCTGTCCCCGCTCTTTGAATCCTTAGCCCGGCTTGTTCGACGGGTGTTTTATGTATTCGCACCGTGTCGCGCCCCCAGTTCCGCCTCCTTGGGGTGTGCGGATTTGTTTTGCCTTTTTAAATTCTTCTCCTTCATTTGAGCCGGTTGCTGGCATCTGCTATTCGGGGCTGGTTCTAATGAGCCACGCTCTCAGGGTCCTGGGGTTGACTGTTGCTAAATTGGAATCATGCCGGCAGAAGAAACATTATTTTTCATTGGGATTACATTTTTATCGCATTGTCTGACAGGCGGCAGCAGTTGGCTGTCGCCGCAGCTCCTTTCCTTCCCCGAATGCCATGAATTCGAGCGTGATTTTTGCAGCTTAATAATGAGCCCTCGGTTTACTGACGCGTTTTATTGGCCAGCATTTAAAGTAGGGGCGTGTTGGTCATAAGTCTGCGGAATCTCGCCTGTTAATGTGCGAAATGTCCTCAGCCCTTAGCATCGTCATCATCATCCCATAAATTCAGTCATTATAATCAAAACATACATATATCGATCCGAAACCGAAATCGAATCATGAGTTGGCACAAAAACTGACAGATACGAGCAAATTGAAGCAGACAGGCCAAGGGAAAGGGGAGAATACATTTCTTGGGGGTAAGTCCGGAGCCGGAACTCCACAGAATCTGCCCCCTGTAATGGTGCATGCATATCTGACTAGCCAGCCGGCTGTCGGCCTAATCAGAAGTCCTGGCCATCAATCAATCAATTGGAAAAGTTTCTCTGCCAATGCATATAATTGGAGGTGATGTAGCGGCTTAGACTGATTTTAGCAGCATTAAAGAAAGAGGATATTATAATTCCATAGGATTCCTTAAACAGGTAACAAGCCACAAATTCAAGAAAATTATAGAGATAATAAAATAATAAAATGTAGAAAAGCTTTAAAATTGGTTTAAAATAAAACAAGAAGGTATTAATTATTGTTTTCAATGTTAATTTCCATCAGAATTAGAATAAACCCCCAACAGATTTTTACCTAAACAAGATTTTGTTTTAAGAAATAATAAAATAAACTTTATCATCAAGATTGCCCAAAATATCTCTAGGGGTTATAAATCACATTAAAAAGGTGTCTGAAAGTAAGCAATGATTTATTTTATTCAATGATTTCCATAGGGAAAACCTGTAAGGTGAAATGGCTTTAAGTTAAAGGAAATTCCCCTAGGCAATTCTTATGGTTTCACGTATACTTTCAAGATTAGATATTGATTTATTTAATATATATTATAATATAATATATTTAACTTTCTCTTTTTTATGTTTGTGTAAAAAAACCTTGAGTCTACAAACATATCTTGCCAGCTAAATAAAAAGAGATCAACTTTAAAATTTAACGCAGAAATTATGTTTTTTAACTAGAAAATTATGACCGACCTTTAATATTTCCTACTCTGAGCAAACGAACTTCCGACCGTCATTTATATTCATTTAGAATGTTTTTCTCATTTTATATTTCCGCCTGGCCAGCGGAAAACTTCCTAATTGGAATTTATCTTTAAACATCAAAGAGAAATATGGAAAGTGCGCCCAATAGGTTTCCCTCAACTTTTTGTAAATTGATATTTGCTTTATTAAGCGAGCGACATTAGCCTCAACTCTGAGCCACAAGCAACCCCAAGCTTTAATTACTTAATTTGAATTTCTCAACAACGCGACGGCCTAATACAATTTATTACACTTTCCAGAGATGGCCAGAGATGGGTTCGCCTCGGACAGGTTACAGTGTTGTGGTTGCTCCGGCAAAGACAACAATAGAGCGGAGGTCCAAATTGCCGCCACGTGACTCCATTGTGTGATTACCTCCGCCAGCTAGTTGCCGTCGTTGGTGGGTTGGTGGATTGGTGGGGGCATCTTTAGCGAGATAATGAAAAAAGGATAATAAATTGCATTAAATTTGACATCGTTGTGGGAGCGACGCGTGCCATTCCCCAACCTTATTTCTATAGCAAAAAGGGAGTCCTGTTTGCCAGTTTCTGGTCGTTATTCCTTTCATCCCGATTGCCATAGGATAACTTTTATTAATAACATTATGATTGTCCTTCCTCTATAGAGGCAGTTTTTCAATGTGAGAGGGGAAAGAGCTTCAAAGCGGTCCCTTCCTTCAAGTGGCCAGCAATTTAGATAACAGTTTTACTATTATTATTGGTATTAATAAAATTTAATAAGCTTTTAACTTATAGTTGCCTTGAAAATGCTTTAATATTCCCTTGTTCTTTTTCCAACAAACAGGTAATGTCAACTCAATCCGATTTTCTTCAAATATTTTCCTTTGTTCCTTATTGATAAATGAAGAGCTATGGAGCTTTGTGAAATTGTCTTTGAAAGGTGGACAATAACAACTCATCACTTAGACCCCTTGTGGGGCCGGAAATTCGAGCTACTCGAGCGCAATGGCAACCGGAAGTGCTTATACAGTTGAATTACAGCAATGACAGCTAAAGTTTTTATGTGCCTGTCAGGACACACACTCATACACATGTAAAGGACGATGGACAGCCGAAAGAGGAAATGAGCGGGGCTTTAAGCCCGAGAGTTTTCAGTTTCCGTTGCCAAATTTTATTGCAGGAAGCCTGGCCAAGACAATAAATGGCAAACTTGCACGAATTTGTAGAAATCTGTTGGGAAGACGATAAATGGTTTTGGGTCACTTCGGCAGCAGTAATTTGAACTATGCAACTGATGATAAGGGAAATCAAATCAAGGGTTGGCTCAGCCTTTTCAATACTCCATGACGCATCTTGGTTTTGGTTTTTTTTCGGGGGGAGCTGTCACTCAATCGATAAGGTATGGGTTGGGTTATAGGTATTTTTTTCGGATACAGCCAGCGGCATCGACAGCACTTGAGGCCGCTGACAGTGATTAACTAGTCTAACGATACTAACAAATTACTCAACAATTTAATTTGGTGTTCAACAAGTGGTTAATCAGCGATCGTTTCGTCGCATTTTGCTTGTTTTCTTTGTTCCTCTAGGATGGAAAGACTCGATTCTGTCGATTCCGAAGAAATGGCTCTCCACCGCCGAGTCCGTGGACGAATTTGGATTCCCTGACGTGAGTACAAATTGATTAAACAACAAAATTCGAATTCCCTACCCTTTTTCCCCCAGCAAATATTTGCCCGAGGGCTGCTACTTGAATAATTCAAAAACAAACACACACACACAGAGAGAGAGACTAATCCTGTTTGTTATAATTACAAATGCAAATAACAAGGCGGGCTTTTGTATGGCAACGTCCTGGCAACAACCTGCCAGGGCTTTCGATGGGCAAACAAACCTGAAAAACCCCTCGCACTCACCTGCAAAAAGAGCACAGCAGCCCGGGGAACAACCCCCAAAAAAATACCGAGTTAGACATCAAAAATGTAAAGTGGAATGCGGCTGACAAGGACACAACTGACAGACGGCAGGATATTGGGTATACAAAAAAGATTTCAGTCGCTTTGAAAGCCGAGAAACAGGAAAACTCCGAAAGTCAATGACATGTTGACACTTTTAACGTTTCCACGGGTGTTTTGTTAAGTGCAAAATTGTGTTTTTACCAGCAGGTAGACAAGCCCAAGGTCGATATTTAAGTATTTATTTTAAGCTATAAGTTAGCCCCGAAATATATGATATATCCTGCTTCCCTTTACTTTAGATTTCTTGGCCAAAAACTTGGATTACTTTAACCTGCATCTAAATGCAGAACTCGGAGTGCAGACTCAGAATCCACTTGGGAATTCACACAATTCAAAGTTCTCAATTAAAGTTTCCCAAATAAAAAATAGAGGGTGGCTAAGGGTAAAAAAAAAAATGTGAGGAAAAATGTCAAGGAGCCGGAGGACAATGTCAGATTCAAGCACTGCCATTTCCTTCCTTTTTTTTGTGTGATTTGAAATTCAGTTCCCAGGGGCATAAACTTGTGTTGTTGCGTTGAGGGAAACTTTCCATTCAACGCTCGATAATGCCATGCATACAAATGAGGAAAATGGGGGGAAAATTGGGGAAAGCCCTGGCATAGCCAAGAGTGTCTAAGATGAGTGGATGTGAAATAAAATTAAATTTACAAACCGGCAACCCTTTTATTTTTTTGCACAGACTCTACCCAAGGTGCCCGTTCCGCCGCTGGATGAGACGATGGCCGACTATATACGAGCCCTGGAGCCGATCACCACGCCGGCCCAGCTGGAGCGGACCAAGGAGCTCATCCGTCAGTTCACGGATCCCCAGGGCATTGGACCAAGGTTGCATCAATATCTGATGGACAGGCGTGAAACGGAAGACAACTGGGTGAGCATCTTAAGCTATGTTTTGTATTATTTATTTATAAATATTTATAAAATATATTCATAATTTAGGCATGAACTTTGAACAACACTTTTTATTTATTATTGTTTCCTTTTAAGAATTTTTTGTTAAATTAAAAGAGAATTTGTAAAATGCATGGTATATTTCATTCCAAGTGCGGATAACACTTTATTCAGCCAAAAATTCTGGGTTTGGATGCGATCGTCTTGTCTCTTCTGGCGTTTACTTGGCGGTGGGCGCCTCGGTGGCCACTGGGGGTCCGTTGTTGATGATCGGAGCGGTGGGCACGGGGGTCACCGGAGAGGGCACATTGTCGTCATTGGGAGACGGGGGCTGTGGCACATTGATGGTGGTGCCCGAGGGCGTGATGATGCCGTCGTCGCTGGTTGAGCTGGAGTCGTCCGAAGGACTCTCGGTGGGAGGCATGGGCACACTCGAGGTGGTGTCTTCGCCGGGCGGAGCCTGAGTGGTAGTTGTGCTGGATCCGGGAGCCTCCGTGGTCGTGGTTGTAGTGGTGGTAGTTGTAGTTGTTGTGGTCGTTGTAGAGGTTGTCGTGGTGTCCTCAGCGATGGGCACGCAGGTGGCATTGAAGGGCAGACTCTCGCACTGGGTGGTCGGTAGGTAGGTGGCGCAGGGCTGGCAGGCCTGCATGACATAGCTGAAGTACTGGCCGTTGGGGCAAGTGGTCAGGGTGGTGGAGAACGTGCTCGCAGCCTTGGCGCACTGATAGTAGGTCTGGGCGTTCTCGTAGTTGGGCAGCTTGACGGTGTACGTGGGGCAGTCGAGGGGATCGATCTTTTCCTGGTACTGGGGTGTCCTCGAGCACTCCTGGTAAGTCTGGGCATTGACGGCCACCAGGGCGGCGAAGAGCACAAAGATCACTGTGGGTCAAGGAGGAGGAGGAGGAGAAGAATCATTTTCATTACTTTTGAGGCTACATCCTGGCTACAGCCGCTCTGTGTGGGGAATCGCTTTCTTACCGGCTTTCATGTTGCTTTTGTTAGTTTCGGGCTAATTGCGAGACTGGAGAAGATTGCGTCTGGCTGCTAACTCGGCTCACCGATCACTGATGCATTCCAGCCGACTCCAAAGCCTTTTTATGCCTCCGTGGGCCATGTCAGACACGTTTAATCAGCCGCTGCTAGATTAATTCGTGTCTTGTCGGCCGCGGTGCGAAATTGAAATCAGCAATGCCAAACGCAACCAACGAAACGCTCCTAATTGCGCCTTAGACTCGCGTGAGGGCGGCCCCGAACTTCTTCGGGTAATCTCGCCCAGATAAGGCCGGGGGCGGAAACTATTCCGAATGGTGACTAGGAACTAGGAACCTCTCATTCCGTGTGTGTCATGTCAATTAGCATGGCCGCCAGATCATCTTCTCCGGCAGCAATGACTTCATTGAGTTTTCTACCGAATTGGAATTCTCGGCACTTTATCTCTTTGGCATTCAGATAGCAGCCGAAAAACTTCAGAACATCATCAGAATGTTGGGGAACCACGGTCTTGGAGTGCTTAAAGTGGGTGATGTTAATACTTGAATTTCAGGGGAAGCCTCAACAATGGGGCGGATATCACTGGTATCGCTTGTTAATGAATACTATAGTAGTAATTATAGATTTTATTGCTATTAAAAATGTAATAAAAGTACGATAAAATCTACTATTTAAAGAGGATAAGATTTTACTGAGAGAAAAGTACCAGAATCCTGAAGAGTAATAAAGTTCAAAGGACTGAAATAGCACCTTTAGTACCAGCGCTTTTCGGCATTTTAAACAAAGTCTACCAGTAATTGGGAAATGTTTTTCCAAGAAAGTAAATATTTATCAACAGTGTATCGATATTTTTAGAGAAAATCTATATATAAGTTTATATTTTAACGCTACTAATATGAACATTAAATCGGTATTAAGTTTGACATACCAAAAATGCGTCAAAGGCTAAGTTTAACTATTATTGTGGGAAATAAATACCAGCAATTGATAAAAGTTTAAGTTTATATTGAAATAATCTTTAAGACAAGACAATAAAATTAACCTGCATTTTGTGTGATATATCAATATTTTAATATGAATTAATTAAATGCTTTTGATAATATTAACATTTAAAAATTATTCTCAATCGATTTTTTGAATTTCTTTTAAAGGATCTTCAGGATGTTTTCTATAATGTACTAAGCGTAATATAAGTGTCTATATATAATTTCTAAAATTTATTTTTCTGGCGATATAAATGTTGAGGTCGGTCAGCATGTGAAAAGCTGATGGAAGTTTTCCTTTGATAAAATATTGATGTGTTTCTGAATGAAAGTTATCCACAAATTCAATGGTTACCTTTCTTCCTCTATTAACAACCATTGAGTCATAATCTAATGTATAATTTCTATTAATTACCCTAATATTATCACAAACTCGTTAATAATTCATATCGATATTCATATCTCTCCCTATACCAACAAGGAATAACCCATTAGTTGTTAAGTTCTGACACTTTGCTCCTATCTTCGCCTCACCTTTTCCTTATAATTTTACATTATCGGAATCGGATGTCAGCTGTGTGTGGTGTTGTTGGTGGGGCATATCAAAATATTCCGTAAATAACAAGAAATCGCAATCACTTAACATTTTTTTGGACCCTCAACCCCGCTCTCTCCCTCCCTGCGGCGATAAGGAAGTTCTGGAAACAACAAACCCATTCCCGATACCATTCCCCAGGCTGAGAAAAATATAGAAGAAAGTCATTGCCGCCTTCAAGTTAGATATTTAATTACTTTAAGTTGCTATTTAGAGTAGTGAATGGCATTCCGCTTGCCTTACGGTGGCGATCTGGGTCGTGATTTGGGATTTGGAGTGGAATTGCGAATGTGGTTCTTAGGCGGAGGCTGGCTTCTTCTGGGCCTTGCTGGGAGGCGTGGGCTTCTTGGCGGCCTTGGCTGGAGTGGGAGGAGCGGGCTTCTTGGCAGCAGCCACAGGCTTCTTGGGGGCAGCAGCGGTGGACTTGGCGGGCACTGGAATTGTGGGCTTCTTGTGGGGCACTGGGATGGGACGCTTGCCAGACTGAGCCACAGGCTTGGCCACATCAACGATGGCTGGCTCCGGAGCAGGGGTGGCTGGCACGGGGAGAGCGTCCTCCTCCTCCTCGGGCTGGTGTTCGTGGTGGTTTCCGTGGTGCTCGTGGTGCTCATGGGTCTCATGGGTCTCGGACTCGTGCTGCGAGTGGGCAGAGATCATGGGCGGTACCTCATCGATGACGTTCATGGTGATGGGAGCCTCGGTGGGCAGGACATCCATGGGTGGGGCTGGGATATAGTGAGCGGGTTTGGCGCACTGCTGCAGGACGAAGGTGAAGAGCTCGCCGGCGGGACAATGGATGGTCAGTTGGTCGCCACGCACGGTCTGGCAGACATAATACTCCGAGTTGCTATGATAGCTTGGCCAGCGGATGCCGATCTCGTTGCGGGTGCACTGCAGCTTGTAATCGATGCGGGCCTGGCTCACAGCCAGCAGGCTCAAAAGGGTCAAGGCGAACACTGAAAAATGATCGAACAAGTGTTATTTATGTTTTTTAGAGGAGATCCTGCTCCTGCTACCTTTCATGTTGTTGCTGGGTCCGTTGGTTATCCGCGAATGTTCAGGGGAACTGTGATACTGCTCTTTCAGCCGACCAATTGCCATTATTTATACCAGTCCCGCAGCATCTTGCTATCAACGATCAAGTTTCTGGTATCAGCGATCTTTGAGGTGATTTTTCCACTGATGATAGGCCGCTCCCTTAAAAAAAAATTGCCCCAAAATTCGTAGCTAATTGAATTTGTGTTGAACAAGCAGCGGAAAAGGTGGATCCTCTAACAACTTTTTCATGTAGCGGCCTTGCAAGCAATAAAAATCAAGATTAAAAGTTACATTTTAGGTTTTTTTGGAGGTAAAGTGGAACCCTTTTTTATATTTATATAATTATTTTATTAGATTTATGGGTGTCCTTTTTTATATTTCAATTACTTTATTATATTTATAGACGTTAGAGGTCCTTGGAAAAATACAAATATGATTTCTTACAGATCTATAATATTAAAGAAAGATATTTTAGAATGAACCAAAGGCAAAAAATTAATTTTAATTTAATTCCCAATTAATTTCTCCACAGGCCTATCAATACTGGCTCAACGACATGTACATGAACATCCGCATTCCCTTGCCCATTAATTCGAATCCTGGCATGGTATTTCCACCGCGTCGCTTCAAGACAGTCCACGATGTGGCCCACTTTGCCGCCCGACTGCTGGATGGTCTCCTTAGCCACCGCGAGATGCTGGACAGCGGAGAGCTGCCCTTGGAGCGTGCTGCCTCTCGAGAGAAGAATCAGCCTTTGTGCATGGCTCAATACTACCGGCTGCTTGGGTCCTGCCGCCGTCCTGGCGTGGAGCGCGACTCTCAGTACCTGCCGTCGCGGGAGCGTCTTGCCGACGAGGATCGCCATGTGGTGGTGTTCTGCCGCAATCAGATGTACTGCGTGGTCCTGCAGGCCAGCGATAGGGGAAAGCTGTCCGAAAGCGAAATTGCCTCTCAGATTCTGTACGTCCTAAGCGATGCGCCCTGTCTGCCCGCCAAGCCGGCGCCTGTGGGTCTGCTAACCGCTGAGCCGAGAAGCCGCTGGGCTCGCGATCGCGAGATGCTGCAACAGGATGAGCAGAATCATCGCAATTTGGAGTTGATTGAGACCGCTCAGGTTGTGCTGTGTTTGGATGAGCCGCTGGGCGGGAACTTTAATGCCCGCGGCTTCACCGGTGCCACGCCCTCTGTCCACAGCGCTGGGGATCGGGACGAGACGAACATGGCCCACGAGATGATCCATGGCGGCGGCAGTGAGTACAACTCTGGGAACCGGTGGTTCGACAAAACCATGCAGCTCATCATCTGCACCGATGGCACCTGGGGCCTGTGCTACGAACACTCCACCTCCGAGGGCATAGCCCCGGTCCAGCTGCTGGAGAAGATCTACAAGAAGATCGAGGAGCATCCGGACGAGGACACTGGCTTGCCGCAGCACCATCTGCCGCCACCGGAGCGCCTGGAGTGGAACATCAGTCCGCAGATACAGGCGCGTTTTGGCCAGGCTTGCCAGAGCGTGGACAAGGCCATTGACAACCTGGATTTCTATGTGTACCGCTACCAGGGCTATGGCAAGACCTTCATCAAGTCCTGCCAGGTCAGTCCGGATGTGTACATCCAGCTGGCCCTGCAACTGGCCCACTATAAGCTCTACGGCCGCCTGGTGGCTACCTACGAGAGTGCGTCCACTCGGAGATTCCTGCTTGTGAGTTAAAAACAAATGTTGAGTGTCAGAAATATGTAGTTATAAATTTGCTGCTGATTATCCTTGTCAGGGTCGCGTGGACTGCATCAGAGCCGCCAGTACAGAGGCCCTGGAGTGGGCCAAGGCCATGTGTCAGGGCGAGGGCGCCAATGTTCCCCTGGAGAGCGATCGCGAGGATGAGGAGGAGTCACGCAAGGTCAAGTTTAGCATTTACAGTGTGGGTATTCCGACGTATGATACCCACCTCCGTGGAATAAGTAGCTTATCTCTGCTCCCACCCACAGAAGGACCACCTGCGTGAGCTCTTCCGCTGCGCCGTTGCCCGCCAAACCGAGGTGATGGTGAAGAACATTCTGGGTAATGGCATCGATATTCCTCTGCTGGGACTACGAGAGGCCAGCGTGGATGTCACCGGCGAGATGCATGAGCTGTTCAAGGACGAGTCCTACAATATCTCGCAGTGCTTCCTGCTCTCCACCAGTCAGGTAGTAAAATGCCGGGAGCTGGAGAACCCAGCCAAGTGGCTCCTTGCCACCATGCACCCGTCTTGCACTGATATTTCACCTCTGCACCACTTAATCTAAATTCTTGCACCACAGCACCAATCACTATGCACTCACCAGAGGCTAAGGTAGGCCAGGTATCTGCTAAACAGCACTTTTCTGAAAGGATATTCTATGATATTATCTCAAATAAATCAAGGATTCTTCTAATATCTTCCTCGAAACCAACCCCCAACAGGTGGCCTGCAGCACGGACAGCTTTATGGGCTATGGACCGGTGACGCCCCGTGGCTATGGATGCTCCTACAATCCGCAGCCAGAGCAGATTGTCTTCTGCGTGTCGGCGTTTTATGCCTGCGAGGATACGAGTGCCTCGCGCTATGCCAAGTCGCTGAAGGAATCGCTGGACATAATGCGCGACCTCCTGCAGAACTAGGCGCCCTCCAATCGTTGATCGTTGGAGCAATAAACATATCAGTAAATGTACCTTGTAGCAGGTTAGCGAACGAATCTAAGTAAGTGTAACTAGCAAACCGCCCGGGCGTTTCATTTGTGACCAAGCACCACCAAGCGAGCCACCCCCAACGAGGGTGGGAGATCCAAGAGGGAGGACGAGGACGAGGACGAGAACGATAACGAAAATCGGAATCGAAAACTAATGTCAATCACTACCATGTTGAGACAGAACTATAAACGCAACCCATTCGCTTTACATATCCGTTTACCCGCAAAGGTAACCCCCAAGTAGTTGAAAATATAGGGCAACTTTAGTCAATTAAATGTTTTAGAGCCATTTTATGCGCCAACTGTTAGTGCTGTTATATCTGAGTGTGTTACTTGTGCAATATGAAAAAATATAGTATATATATATATCGGGGCTAACCGAATTAGCAGAGCTTACACCTTGTTTAAACCCTAAACTAATGCGGCTATGATACTGTATTATATTTTTCATTCATTGGAGGTTTTAAAGGAACTTTAAAATAGGAACTTATAGAGGAGGGTATATCAATATCGTATCAAAAATATATTTAAATTTGATAGTTACAAAATTTAAATATGGAAAAATATTGCATTTAATGTTTAAATCGAAAAATATAAAAGGTATTTCATTTATTTTACTGATTATATTAATCTACGATTGAAATATATTTCTTCTGCTTTCCCAAAGATATAACTTTGAGGTTTTTAAAATGTATTATTATTAGTAATTTTATTAATATTATTTAAATTTCCTCTTTTATATAAATTCAACAAATTGTTGTAACCTCTCAATAATAAAATGTTAAATGCAGTGTCATATCCGCAAAACCACTTCCTTAACTCGAAAGATAGCCCACAAGTATGCAATACTTTTTGTTACGAACATTAAGTTTGAAATTCGTTCTATAAGTATATAAATGTTACAAAAGATACTAAAGCTAAAGCTAAAGCTAAGCAAATAATATACTAAAAGTTAAACTCCCCCCTATGCTGGTTACTGCAATTTCGTTGCTGTTCGTTTGAGAATTTATTAATGAAATTATAAACTACTATATAGTGTCTGTTGAGATGTTTCCATATATATTATAATCGTGTTTTAGAGAGCAAATGGTATACCGTAACTAAGGGCTTTTTGGATGGCATATATATATACATACACAACCCTGAATTAGACAGAAACTTAGAGGAAAATATATCTAGAGAAAATCATGTACGCGTATAGACTTGAGACGTAACAATACATATCAGTAAATTTACATAAATCCCCCCTGAAGGGAGGAGAAGGGATATAACTATATATAAAAAAAATATATGTTTGTCTGTTCAAACCGTTAGTGAAATGTATATGTTTCGGTAGTAATTGAAGGCTATCAATATTCTACAAGAGTGTTTACATAAATATTATATACGTATGTTATTTACAAGAGAAATTATATATGAGAAACGTTAAAGGACAACCAGATACATAATAACATTATAAACAAAACTAGTTGCTGTGTTCATTGTTGCTATATATGTATGAGTATCTTCTAAACTGTTAACCGAACTATCTATGGTATCTATCCTGTATTCGATCTGTGTATTATTACGTTACCTTAACCTTACCGTTCGGTTTGTCGTTAAGTTTGTCTTGTTTCCAATAAATGTATGCAAAAATAATCACCAAACAAATAAAAATAAAGTGAAATAAATGCATTGCGAACCAAGACCACAGCATTATTCCTGACCTACAAATGATCTGGCCCTGATTGTTATATAGCTTTGTATATTTCATACATAGCATTGCCTTGGGTATTTCAGTATTTGTCATTGATATTTGTGGATATTTCCAAGAACAGATAACCCTTCTTCCGCTGAAGAAAATTTACCCATAATCCAGCTCATCGGTGGCGCAGTTGTTAATATCCAAGTGTTAGTACTCCGATAAGATAGATATATCGTTTCCTAAAAATTTAATTAATATTCAAAATATAGATTATCCCCATGGCCGCATACGGCTGGCCATAAATACCCCTGGAAGCCACCCTCCGGCCAACAGTCTCTGCGAATCCATCAACATGAAATGTAAGTAGAATCAAGGAGCCACCTCTGGCACTAACCGTGGACTAACCGCCTTCAATCCGTTGGCAGACTTCAATCTGCTGCTCAGCCTCTGCCTGGTGTTCATGCTGTGCACCTCGTGGGTGTCAGCCTTCTCCAGCCTGGCCCCTCCGGACGCAACCCCGCCGACCGGCTCTCCTCCGGATGCCGACGCTGGCACTGGCTTCCCCGGACCCCCGCAGGCATCGCCCACCGAGGCCATGCCCGAGGTGAGCACCCAGTACCCACTGTACGGTGTTTAGGGAGGCATCCATCGCTGATCTACGATTTGTGAATTAAAAGCTAAACTGCAATTACAATTAGTTACGCATTAAATGACTTGGGATACGGTATGATGACAGGCTTGTGTCTTTACTCTTTATACGGGGTATATAGTTCGTCAAACATAAAACTAGGCGTGGCCATTAAAATAATCGACATTCACATAATTTAGACACTAAACAAAGTGCCCACCGCTCTGCGTATGCATCATACGCAGGGGTGTGCTAAGTAAAACAGCAAACGGAGGTTTCGGGTCAGCTCAGCCACCAGCCAGGACATAGGAAAATTAGCTCGTAGCCACATTCCGCCTAAAGGAGCCTCGCACCTGCATCTGCAACTGCTCGCCGCTGCACTCGTCTCGGCCGTACTGTAAATAGAAATTAAATCGATGATTAGTTTATAGATTAAGGATGTATATTAAGCGACAAAAATATCATATTTCACGTTAAAGTATAGAAATTATAACAAAATATTAGAGAAATCTTTTTAAATATATTTTTTTATGATTGTGTTGGGTCGATATAACACAATATTAAATACAAATTTCTATATTAACTTTAACGTTAAATATTGATAAAGTTTTGATATATCAATAAGCCCACCTTGCAAAAATTTTGCTCAAGCAGCTCCATGGCCGTCAAACGCTTCTTGGGATCATGCTGCAGGCAGTGATCGATGAAGTCGTGTCCCTCCTGGGAGAGACTCTCCGGAGCCTGAGGCTTCTCGCCCATGCCTACTTTGAACATGATTTGGAAATTGGAATCAAACTGGGCCCAAGGACGCTGTAAACAAAAGAGAAATAATTAATATTAGTAAACTATTAAAGATTGCAGAGAAAAGTAAAGAAGTTAGAAATTTATTTAAAAACAAATCAAAAGCTCAAATTATAAAAATTCCCAAACCCTAATTGCTCCATTACTCTATAAATGAATAACCCAACATTGTGAAATGTGGTCAGAACAACGCCAACCCATCCACATGTCGAACTCCTTATCTATAATGCGAAGCACTCACCTTGCCCGAGGCCATCTCGACCACGACACAGCCCACCGACCAGATATCGGCGGCCCTGCCGTGGCCATCGCTATTGGTCTTCGTAAACACCTCCGGCGCCATGTAAGCCTGTGTGCCTACGTAACCCTGCAGCTCGCCGGGTACAGTGGTGTGCGCTTGTATCTTGACCGCCGACCCGAAATCGCCCAGCTTAAGGCTGTTGCTGCCGTCCACGAGGAATATGTTGGCCGTCTTTATGTCGCGATGCACAATGCCGTGCTTGTGCAGCTCTGCTACGCCAGATAGCAACTGTGCGGTGAAGCGGCGGGCCAAGGCCTCCGGCAAGCCGGCGGTTAACTCCACCAGCGACTCCAGGGTGCCCTCGGAACACAGCTCCATAAAGATGAGCAGCTCCTCGCGGTGTACTTCGATGCCGTAGTATCGCACCAGATTCTTGTGCTTGATGCCCTCGAGAATCTTCAGCTCCTCGGCAACATTCTTAAGCGCCCGCGTCTCTCCCGGCTGGATAGCGATCTCCTTCATGGCCATCAGCTCCCCGGTATTGTTATTCACCGCCGTATACACCTTGCCAAAGCGTCCCTGGCCGATCTTAATGCCGCGATGCCAGCGGAAGTGCACACTTCGCGCCCGTATGTGGACCTTGTCGCTGGAGTTGAGGGCCTTAACCTGGCCAATGAGACGGCGCTCGCGCAGTCGCTCCTCTAGATCCAGATCCAGGCGATTTACCGCATCTCTCACCCTCTCCTGCCGCAGGGCCAGTGGCGTGCCCTCTATGCTGCCTTTTCCTGAAGAGGCAGGCGTCGGCGGTGTCTGGGGCACCAGCAGACGCAACTCCCCGTTGGGACTCCTTTGGCACGGCGTGTCCACATAGTCAGCACTATCCACGGAGCTATATGTATTGCTAGACTGCTGCAGGAGGTCCTCCTTAAGGCTGAACTGCGGATGCAGCAGCTTGTTGTACGGCGGCGACTGCAGCGGGGGTGTGTTAGGATTGAGCACCATTCCGGCGGACATGGGCGTCCGCGTCGGTGTTCGTGAGCGCGAAGTGGCCGGCGATGAGGTCTTGCGGGTGCGTGGCGATGCCTTCTTCTTGGCCACCTTCTCCGGCTCCGAGGTGATGCCAATTACGTGCGAAATACAGCGATCCATCTGTTGCTTGAGCTCCTCGAACTGATGCTCGTCCAGGTGCTGGGTTATCTGCGGGTCGCAGGCAAGAATCAGGAACTCCAGGCCCTGGAAGGCCCAGCGGGGACGCATTCCTCGCCCCCGCTCGCAGCGCTCCATCACGAAATGCATCCACATCTTGGCGTAGGCGATGATGCCAAGCGCGAGGTCCACGGTATGGGCCCCACTGTCCTTTTGGTCCATAATCCGCTGCTCGAACAACCGGATCACATCCTTGTGGTACTCGAACCCGAACTTATAGCCCTGGTGGAGGATTTCCCGGGTGCGGGACAGCACCGCCTGCTTGTCCTGTTCGTCCAGGTCTCGCATGTTGCTCAGGCAGCACCGTTTTTGGACACCCTGAATGATGGCCGTCAGCTTGTTGCGCACCTCCAGAACATCCTGTTGGAGCAGCTTGAATGCCGCTTTCACATCGGAGCAGATGAAGTCGTGCTGCTGGTTGGCCACGTCATGCTCATAGTGCTCGCGATGGAAGTCTGTCGTTTCCACGTCGCGGCAAAAAGTCTTGGCGAAGAAGAGCACCTTAATAGAGCGCTCCCGCTCCACAGTGAGCAGCGATTGTGTCTCTCGGCAAATGGTCAGCAGCTGCCACTTCACTTCCTCGTTGTCATCAGTTTCGGCGGTGCCCTCTATCTGCTGGTCTAGCTCCACAGTGCGTTTCACCAGGCGGTCCGAGATATTTCGCAACAATTTACTGATGATGCCGCAGAACTTCTGCGAGGCCAGCGTGTGCATGCCCTTGATCATGGGACTGATGAGCTTGGTGAACATCCACTCCTTTTCCAACACCGACTTCTGGTTGCCCTCTGGCACGGCCACCAGCACCAGCTGGTCAATGTACTCGAGATACAGCTCAAACGTCTTCCTAACTGTGGCATCATAGTGATTCAGAATGTTGATGTAGCTCACCAGTTCCGTTTCATTCTCCACCAATGCCGTGGTGATGTGCCGCTGGTAACGCTCCCGATGAGTCAAGGCCAAGGTCAGACCCTCCCTAAGCTCCTTCATCAGCTGTTCCAAGCTCAAAGGATTAGGTCGCACCGGTCGCGTTTCCAGGCGCATGCGCAGGAACTCGTGCATAAATTGCAAGGGAATGCCGCTCAGGAAGACGAAGGTGGGAATGTAGGACGGCAGGTTTATCGACTGTGCCTCCTCGCTCCAGTAGCCATAGGTACGCAGCTCCACGACCTGCTCACGGCTTATATGTGGGTCCAATCTCGGCACATCTTCCTCTATAGCTTCCGCATCCAACTCAAAGTCAAAGTCCTCAGCTCCGGGCTTTTCCAAAGCAATGTGAGCCTTGTACAGCGCAACGTTGTGAAGCTTGTGGAGAAAGGCCAGCGACTTGGCCAGTCCACGACTCTTCAGAACGTTCTCGATGAATTTGCGGTACAGCGCCGTGGACTGTTCCCCAGTGCCATTGTTGCTGCACGTGCCCAGCGGCTCCACGCTAAAGATATTGATGTCGTGCATGGATCCCTTGCGCATGTGGCCGTGCGAGCACTCGCTGGACAATTGGCTGACCTCTGTAGAGGTGGATCTGTGGGCGGATTTAAGGATTATATATATATCCCCGTTTAGTTAGGTTAATTCCACTTACTCATTGCTGCTGGAAGTTTCTCCAGGCACGTGCGAGGCATCGTTCAGCATGAACTGCACCTTGGGGCAAGGGGTTACGCTGCCATTACGGCAACCCTTGCGCGAACCTGTCACACTGGGCGGCTTCGAAGAGTCCATCGAGTTGACAGCCGAATCATCATTGTCCACACCTGAGGCAGAAGAGCTTCCACTGTCCGAGGCCATGTAGGAGGAGGTGCACACGGGCCAGGAGAATTTCTCATCCTGCAGCCTGCAGAGAAATATTCAATATTAAATAAATTTCACAAAGGAGTTCTTCTGAGGTTATCCTACCTGGCCAAAATCTTGCCCAGAATACTCAGTTTGAGCTTGTTCTGCTTGGTTATGTTGTACCACAAGCACATGGATTTGATGCGACCCACAAAGCTCTGTGACTTATAGATGGGATGCAGGGCCCCCATGGCCTGCGATGAGGGGTAAAGGGCTTCTGCGGCCTCCAGTCGCGTCAGCATGCCCTCCACCTCGCGCAGCGCCAACTCCTGGTGATCCATGCAGTCCTTACAGTACAGCGACATGCAGCCCTGGCACATTTTGCTAGGCAAAGGAGCTGGAAGGGAATTTTGCTATGAGTTTTAGTTTTCCTAGTGGTAATAGGATCAACTTACAGCTGGCATTGGAGTTACTATCGGAATGGATGCCGCTGTCCAGACTAATGAGGCTCGGCTCGCGGCGGTAACGCGGCTGGAACTTATAGCTGATGATCTGGGTGAGCAGATCGGAGACACCTTGACGCGCTTCGAAAAGGTACTTGTCCTGCTGCTCCACCGTTCGATCGGCCTGCCAGGCCTGCAGCTCCAGCCAGATGAGATCCTTTAGCTCCGTCTGCCAGGTGTGCTCCTCCTGCGACAGCTTGGCATCCTGCCGGTCCACGCTGCCCAGCTTGATGAGGTTGGCAAACGTCTCGTGGAAGTCCTTGCGCTTCCCCAGCCCGGCGGTTGCCCTGCCATCGCTCCTCAACATCCCGGCTGGCAGTTGGGCTGCAAAAGCCAGCGGCGGTGCCGAGGAGCGATAGCCAATCGGCCGCGAGGATACGCAGCGATAGCGATTACAGCTTTCCACTACCTTGGAGGCAATGCGAAGAGGAATCGGTGCCATTGTCTCCGAACTGAGCGGCATAATCTTGTCCAGCGACTCCAGGGGATGGGCAGTTTCGTGGAAGCTGTTGCCCCGCGGTGGAGCCACCGCTGTCGTGGCCAGCGAGTTCTTCATCTCCCGCTCCGAGTCGCGCAGCAGCGACTGCAGTCGTTTGTCTGTCCGCTTGTTCTCCTCGTTGACGAACATCTCGTTGAGCAGAGCACAGTCCATGGTGTTGCGACGCAGGACGCGAGATCGGGCCATCCGGGTCATGCCCTTTTTGGGGGTGCCGCCCACGCTGGCCGGCAAATCTGTGGAACTAAGAGAAAGAATAGGATCATTTTATTAAAAAGATGTATATCGAGAACGAAAAGTAGCAATATCAGAAAAGAATATCTTAAACGTATCGAAATTTTGTATCATATCGAAGATATTGATTATTTTTCATATATCATATTGTTAAAAATCCAAACATACTGCAGATATCTTTAAAATATTGATAATGTTGAAAAATATCAAACAAATATTAAAACGTTTTTTTTTTATAATATTGGAATATAAATAACAAAAGGTTAAAATATCGATTTATAAATCAACATTTAGGTTCAATTTCGAAAAAGAGTGGATATATAGTTTTTTTTATCCCGTTTTTGATATAACATAAAATTAAGTATATAAAAATATACTTTAATTATAAAAATTAAATCAATTAATTTATGGAGAGCAAATTATTATAATTTTTTTTTTTATGAGTAATTATATTCCTTCTGATATATAAATGTATTAAATGTATCTTTATCTGAAGTATATAAAAATATACTTTAATTATAACGATTTAATGGATAAGCAAATTATTATAATTATTATTATAATGATTCATTGTATTCCTTCCTTGACACTCTGAAAAAATCCAATGGCTATGGTGAGTACAGGAATGACATCAGCCATAATAGTGATGGCAATATCAGGTGCAGCATATGGCAGCATATGGCTGTTCCAGGTGTATGCTTTCGGCACTATTGCGGATCACACGTCTAGCCTGGACACAAACCCTTATCACAACACCTTTGATGCCATATATCTGTCACATATATCAATATGGAGCACTCCCCAAACACTGATATTGCTGATATGGTGGATTGATACTTACACTGCCACATTAGCCACCTTCTGTTTGCGTTCCCAGTCACGGTTTTTGATTTTGAGCCTGGTGCGAGGTGGCGTGGTGCCGAATACCTCATAATGGGCAAGTTCATCCTCGGGTGGCATATCCTCCTCGACGGATCCTATCCGTCCGCCACCCATCTGCAGCGGCCTCGAAGGCGCCTGCTTCACACGGTACTCCACTCTACAAGATAAAAATGAGGTTACGGATAAAGTTAAGAGGTCCAGATTCCTGGATTTTATGGTTTATTTTAGCGCTAATCTAGGCGAGGGCTTGCCCTAATTGTTTGCTAATTGGAGAGGCGAACAAGTGCCATTTAATCGTCTAATAAGTCTGATAAATTCACTCACTGATGGCTACACTTGGAATTAAAAGTAACAATTAAATAAATATTAAAAACAAAAATGTACTTTGTCAATTTTAAGGTTTCTTGTTGAATAATAAAAGATGCGTTTGCAAAATTGTTAAAGTAAACAATTTCAGTTTTATTGCCATTTCAAAATGTAAATAATGAATTTCATAATGCAATGCAATGCTTTTGCTTAAGTTGATTAAACAACAGAAATTTAAAAATTTAAATTAAACCAAATTAAGTAAATTAAATTGTTGTATAGGTCAAGTTAAACAAAGTCAGGGGATTTCTTCTGAGTGTTTCATGTGCAAATATTCTGTTTCATGGAAGGGAATGGGACGCATAGAGGATTTTGGTAGGACCCTTATCTAATCGGAACGCTTCTGTGGATGCAGACAGCCGCTTGTCACGCATGTGATTATGCCTTAATTTGAGCGGAGGTTTGATTTATTCTAGACCAAATGAAAATTCCAGATATTGGCTGGCAATTACTCGCGTGCTCGTTTTTTTTTTTTGGCAATCGCGCCACCCTCTTTCATCAGCCCATCATTGGCGAAATTCACTCACTTTTTCCGACGCATTTTGCGTGCAAGCTGGAATCACAGAGTCCAAGTCCAATAACTTCAAAACTGCCGGCTACGATCGGCGAGTCGCAACGAGACGAGAGAACTTGAATACTCTTTCTTCTCAGCTGGCTGATTGTGTTCTATCGGCGCAATCTAGGGCTGTTATTATAACTTGGGGACCCTCTCGAGCTTGGCGTCCCCCCGCCAATTTATGTACATCTAATTGCACGGCACAACACTCCGTAAAAAACAATCATAAAAAAAAACAATAAGAACGCAACGAGCACGAGCGGAGAGCAAATAAGAAGGCGACAGCTCACAATTACAAGCAAAGCGCAGAGAACTTTAAACCGATGACTGGGCGTTGGGGGAGTCTTTCCTGGTTATCCGCGGGGTCACTGCCGCAGTAGTTTTGGGTCTATCACAACCCTTTCGTATTTCATAACGCGGAACACTTGCCGCGGCAGCCAGTCAATTTATTAGCACTTTCAACAAGAATATACCCCCCATCTATTCGCGCTGCCTATACTATATAGGGATCGGTATATATTGCGAGCGAGTGTGTGCCGGGACAGACGGCGCGCGGTGTCGCCCCCAAATCGACTGCTGTTCTCTGCCAACCGTGGCGAACTGGTCACCAAAACTCGTAGTAGGCGCTGAGCTTTGGCCACTGAGCAAGAGTGTAGTGAACGATGAGCGCCCCGACGCATCTGATTGTTTACCGCCAGCGGAGAGCAACTAGTGGGTGGCCCCCTAACTTGGCAGCAGTTGTGGCTATCTAGACAATTTTTTGAGCCTAAAATCGAACAATTAGATAATGTTTTACCAATTATTTGTTATGAAATTACCATAAGTATCATGTTTTGTATAGGATAGACCTTAAAATTCACAAGTACGTTTTCAAAGAGTTATCAAGAAAAAAAGAAAAAAATTGTTGAGTTTGAATCAAATAGCAGTCAAAAATATAACAACTTGATTTATTATTATTTTTTTTTATTTGAACTATTCAATTAATTTTTACTACTTTTAGTAATAATTAAAACTCAGCCATTTTAAACGCTAAAATTATAACAACACAATCAAAAAAAAAAACACAAATAAAGAGTTAAAATAAGGAAAGAGAAAACCAGAAACAATAAGAGAAAAGGCGGAAAAAGAGAAACACAGAAACACAGAAACAGAGAGCCTGAAAAACTTTTAATGTGGAACGCAAGTGGTTTATCTGATCGATTGAGTGGGCTGTATCCGCGTTTGTTTGTGGTTCGTGATTGGCTTTTAACCGCGCGAATATTTATTATTAATTTATGGGATTTTATTATTATGTACGCTTGCCTGTTAGCTAATTAGCCGTGTGTGTGTTTATTCAAACACGGAGAGCTCAGTTCAGTTTGTACTATATTTGGAGCAGCTGTAGAATATTCCCCATGAAATCGAAGAATATCGATTCGAGTTGAGTCAATCAACTGCTGGCAGATTGTGTGTGAAAATCTAAGCCATTATTCATAGGTTGTTGTCTCTTGTCGAGTGTTCCGCACAGTCACGTGACCAACGGAGCGTATACTTGATATGATGGTTATGTACATAAGTTACACATACGCACTGTGGTCCCCTATTTATGATTACTCATCGATTAGTTTTTCCCAAGAGTCCAGTTTTCCGGTAATAAATAAAATATGCAACTTTTATCTGATTTAAGTGTCGGGTTTATTAATAATTTATATTTCTCAATCTAAATCTGCTGTACATTTCTACATTCTGAAAATTAATTCCAGAATACGAAGTATATGATATTATATTCGAAATATACGAAAAATATTAAATAATTTGTAGAACAATTTAACAAATAATAATAATAAAATAATTATAAAACTCCAGACATATTTTCCCTAAAAGGTAGACAATATTAATAAAAAATATTTGTAATATTTGCTGATTTGTATATTTTAGTACAAAATACCCATTTCAAATATCTAAAATCAAGTTCTAAAAACACATTTCGAAGAGCTAAAATTAAAATTGAGAAATACATATATTTCGAGTATTGTTTGGTTTTTCGAAAAATACACACAAATAAAGGCTTTTATGAATAATGTCTATGTAAACAAGGCATTTAAAAGTACATTTGGAAAATTCTAAAATTATTGTTAATAACACGGGCACGTGTGCGTGTGTGCGAGTGGGTGAGAGCTATGCGGAAATGTTTTCAGCTATGTACACGCCATAATTATGCTTATCAAAAAAACAGACGAAAAACCAAAACCCACTGATTGTATCGCACGCAGGCCAGATTGCCTGCCAGAGAGCGAGCGAGGCTAGAAGAGGCAGTGGGAGTCGCAAGTTCAAGTAAAATTGTTGCAAGAGAGAGAGCCAGATCTGTCGCTCTCTCTTGGCCAAGAAAAAACAGTTAGACGAGACCTTCGATATTGGAATTCCATTGATGCAAAGCTTTGGAAACTCGAGAAGAAAGCGAATTCGATTTCAAAACAGAATAACGAAAGAGGTTACAAAGCAGACTGGGCAAGCGCACGTATTAAACGCGTTTTAACTTCCAATCCGTCGTCCGTCTCTTTCCCCCTAAAACAGGTATGCGAGTTGAAGAAGAACACGATTGGCGAGATAAAAAGATACATAGATACAAGGAGACAGAATAAGAGAGAGAGATATGACGGCGACAGCAAGCAGACACCTTAATTTCACCAAATTTCCATTGGGGGAGGAACAGGTGCCAAAAGAAAATTTATGTCTGCGCCGATTTTCTTTTTCTTTTCTTTTTGTGCCAACATGCGACATCCGCCAATTCCTGCGAATTCGCAACCCACTCATCGCACCCATCCATTCGCCTCACGGAAATCAAATCAAATTTAAACAAATTATGAATAAGCCCCTGCGAAACCAACAACGAAAAATCGTAATTCCCTCTAGGTAAGATGTATGTATGCGTTGCCTTATCATGCGGCCACCACCACCACTGTGTTATCAGCAAATATCTTGGAAGACTCGCCCGGCTGCGAGCACAAATACCGCTATGATAAATGCCCTAACATACACGAATACAACGACACAGGAAGAAAATAACACACAAGAGTCGGAATTCCACTTAAATTTATTTATTAAAAACCTAAAAGATTTATTTATCAGAAACATAAAGTTTAGTTTCACGCTTAAAATTCTATTTCTGAACAGAACATTTTTATACTCGGCTAATCAGTTGAAGTTGCAAACTTTATCCTTAGTAATAAAACATTTAATTATTAAATACTTTTTCGCTGTGCATTTGGGCAAAAGTAATTGCGCTGCACGCAAAGTGTTCAATTTCAGCCTGAATTCAATTTATTGTTTTTGGCTGTCTTGCACTTTGCAAAATTCTCGGGTTCGTTGAGCCAGCAACAAAAACAAGAGTAGTAAGAACAACAATAACGTGGCCAAAAACACGTTGTTTACGTTTTAACAATTAAAACTGGTGAAATGGCAGAGCTACGCGAAGGAGAGAAGGGGGTAACAAATACAAGTAAAGCTCCAAAAAGTTGGTAAGAGAGAAAAAGATACAAGGGCAGAGAGCGACGTAAGCCGTGTTACGTGCAATTTTGCAGACTTTCATGTTTGTATGCGGGAAAACCCCGAAAAATTCCATCAGCCACCAAAGCCGGCTCACCTTGCAACATCCTCGTCCACGCTCTGCTCGCGTCGTAATCGTATGGGCGGAATGGGGGGTGGCGGGTTTGGCGGCACCGGTGGCGCATCGTTCCCGTTGCCATCCTCCTCCTGCGGCCCCGAAGCCGCGTTCGTTGCCGGCGTCTTTTGGAGCTGCAGACTCTGCTGGAGAGCCAGGTAATCCATGGTGCGCCTTGTGCGACGAAGGTTTGACATTTTTGCCAATTCGCTTTTTTGTTGTTGCTTTTGTTATTCTTGGAAACCGCACACTAGCGCATGCCAGCAGCACTAACACTCACACACTGTCGGTTGTACTAATACTAACACTTTAGTAAGCACGCGCCGCGTCTTTTTTGTTGTTTTCTTATTGCCTTTTCGCTCGACGATAATCAGATTTATTTTAATTTAACTTTCACGGCGAACAGCACACACATAACGCACGACGCTGGCACAGGTAAGGCGTCTTACCTGTTCAAAAAAAAGCAGCTGACTAGAGGGCTAAGACATCGATGTTGCTATGGAGACAATCGATTTTCTTCAAGGCGATAAATCGAATATTATTTAAGTCTTAACATTAAATAACCAAAACTATAAAAAAAACAAAGAAATTTTTGGAATTTTTAAGAACAGAAATGAAATGGCTGTATAACTATAATGTAAGAGGGTGACAACACAAAAAACTGCGTCTTTGTCCAAAGTGGTCGAAGTGATGACTAATCGGTAATCGACAATAAGTCCCTTTTTGGCGCGCTGCTTCAAGGTTTTGATTACATTTATTTTATAGCTATTGCATAAACTTTTAAAGCTGTTTTATTGACAATTAAGACTTTATCAGAATACCGGTTTTTATTATTTTTGATTCACATTTTTTAAATATTTAATACTTTTAATGAAAAACATAATGCTGAGACTGATTATAATCAACAATTTTCTTAAGAAATTCTTCGCTTTTAGTTTTCTTTTAAAAAAATAATTCATATTTTAGTTAATCCCAAGATATTCATTAATTTTAATGCTGAAACCGAAAACTTCAATACAACAATGTACACAGCCGAGCCCATATAATTTTGACCCATAAAGACCTGTTGACTGATAAGAGAACCGCGTGTTTCCCCATTTATTCGGGTAAAAAATCCGCTTTATTCATTAACAAACTATAGCCTGTGTACAAAAGCAACGATCACCAGCAATAGAAACACACACTTGCCCAGGGCAATTATTAAACACGAATTAGAACTACAGTAACTATTGGGAGTGGGTGGGGCCTTAACAACAACGAAAAAATTTAACTATGATTTGTAAAGAGTCTAGAAGAAGTTCCTAAATATGCGGACTACGGCTTGGACCCATCGCGGCACTGGTCGCTGGACAATCTCTCGCTCCGCCGTCTGTGACAGGTCGTACAGCCGGTCTGCCTCCGCCTGCAGACGCTGACTGAGGTCCTTGTTGGCCGTGACCAGACACACCTGTGTCTCCAGATCGCGATTGACCGAGCGCTCGCCAAAGTTGGAGGAGCCAATCAACGTAAGGTTAGGTAGTCGCGCCTCGGGCAGGTAATACCACAAGCCCTTGGCATGATAGGTCCAGCCGGGCTTCTCGTACTCGAAGAAGTTGACGCGATGGTTCTGCTGCCGGCGCACCAGGCTCTCGTAGAAGCTCTTGGCTATCAGAGTGTAAGCGGCCGGAATGCCGCCAGCAGGTCCCTTGGCGCCCTGGAAGCCATTCGCCTGGGAGGAATATAGTAAATTAATATCAAGAAAACAAGAGATAAAGCATTACTTACATTGGGATGCGCCATCAGAATGCTGCACTTCGCCAAGCACTTGTGCGTGATGGTGTCCATGTACTCCTGCGTTAAGTTAAAGTACCCAGTGGCCAGCTTGAGCCGCGACCCGGCCACGCAGTTTGAAAGCAGGCGCTTGGTAACGACGCTGTCGTGGTGGATGCCAATCTGGCCCATCTCCATCAGTGGAAAAACCCACGTGTCCGCTTCCGGATTTAGCTCTCTTGCGCGTGCTTGCCGCTGGAACGTCTCCTGCACGAAATCAGCAATCCTCTGCTTGGCCAGCTGAATGAACTGCTCCTTGGTGCCCTCGTACGGCAGGATGCGCCAGTTGCGGTGCAATCCCTCGCTGGAATCCGGCGCCACCGCCAGACTGAACTCCTGCACCCGCTCAATGAACTGGGCATAGAAATCGGCCAGCGGCTTGTCCTCGATGAGTATGTAACGATCCTGGCGGTTGGTGAAGTAATCGTTGGACAGATTGGCCCCCGAGATGATTACCGCGTCGTCGAAGAGGTAGACCTTCATGTGCTGCAGCCCGAGCAGCTCGTTCCAACGCGGCGGCGCCAATCGCTTAGTCATCCCGCGCAGATCGGGCGTGTGGTACAGCGAGAGCTGCACCTGACTGGCAAAGTCACGGACCAGCGGCAGCAGCATGGTTTTTGAGTTGAGGGCGCCGCGAGTGCCGCGTGTAAAGTCCAGGAGCACGTTTAGCCGCAACGCCGACTCCGCCTGCAGGCTGTGACGCAACGTCTGGACCACGGCACTCTCCAGCTGCCCGGTGCCCAGGTACAGGCTGGCCAACACGATCCGACGCTTGGCCCGCGCAATACGCTGCACAAGCGTGTCGTAAAAGTGTTGCGGCTCGTGGATGACCTGGATCTGGTCGCCGCGCAGCGGGAAGCACGGCGCCAGGTTGTGTAACCAGGTGAGGCTCTCCAGGGCCGGCGCTCCTGTGAATCCAGCGTTGGCCAACAGATTGGGTGTTTGCTGCAGGCAGCCGATGAAGTCGCACTGCGCGACCGGAGCGAGCTCCTGGCTGAACAGGCGGCGGAGGTAGAGCATTGTGATGACAGGTACCGGATCTCGGCAGCTCCTAACTGACTATGGGCGGCGGTGGGGTGTTGTCAGCCTCTGGCGCATTGCTTACTGTCGATGGGGGGCTATCTGACACTCACTTCCATTCATGGGAGCCTGCTTTGACACGCGAAAAATTTGAATTTCAATGAAACGTAAATGTTTTCAGCTCTCACCAAGTGAGATAGAGGTGGGATATTATCGATAGAAACAAATAATTTTTTTATCGGTGTTCATACAACAATATTAACTTTATAAAATTAATTTCTTTATTATTTATATTTTATTAACTTCAACACAAAAATGTCTCAAAATTTAAAAAAATGAAACGAAAACCAGATTAATTTTTTAGCCGATCTCGATTTAAAGGTTTAGTGTGACCAGGCCTTAAAGCTGGAGCGTTTCTATACATAACAGTAGGCGTTCACACTAATACTCTTACAAATAAAAAAGAGACGCGCTGCTTTAAATTGTTATTTGAAAAATTGTAAAAGTGCAATAAACAATTTGTTGGAACGTGCTGCCAATACTCTATATAAAACGGGCCTGGCCTTAAAAACCCATATCGCAATCTATTTGGGAAAACTGCGTTTTAAGTGCGCCACAAGAATCGAAAATCTTTGAGATATGGAAAACGCTGATGCGACTTCGCATTTGGATCCCCACATCGACTACAAAACCCCCAAGAAGACAAACTCGCTGATCGACAGTGAGCAGTTGCTGGACAAGATCAATATATTGACCACCAAGCCGGAGAATCACTCCCAGAATGCAAAGGTAATTGCGGGAAATTTGTGTGACGACACACGTGCAGTTACGGTTATCCTAGGTGGGAATTTGAAATGCGCCAAAAGTTTGTTTTTGTTGTAAAAAGGATAAAAAAACAGAAAGTAAAAATCTCAGAAAAATTAACAAATTATATGCATTTTTTGATTTTTAGTTGTACCTTTTAACTTGAGTTTTAAAAAAGACAAAACATTTCAGATTCCTTTTGCTTTCCTTCATCCTTCCTTCTTTCTATTGCTTTTCTTCTACTGAAAGTACTGTCTATAAACAGTTAACTTTTACACTGGCTTCTCGATAAAGTGAACTTTTATACATGTATTTTAATATTAATAACTAATTACTAATATGTTCCACAACAGCTTCCCACTATCAAGGACTTTGTCATTATCAAGCCCATCAGCCGCGGCGCCTTCGGCAAGGTGTTTCTGGGCTACAAGAACAACGACTCCAACAAGCTGTTCGCCATCAAGGTGATGCGCAAATCGGAGATGATCAACAAGAATATGGTCTCGCAGGTGATCACGGAGCGCAATGCCCTGGCCCTGTCCCGCTCCCAATTCTGCGTGAGCCTTTTCTACTCACTGCAGTCGCTGTCATACGTCTACCTGGTGATGGAGTACATGGTCGGCGGGGATCTTAAGTCCCTGCTGGCCATGTACGGTTATTTTGACGAGGTCACTGCTCGCTTTTATGTGGCCGAGATGGTGATGGCGCTGCAGTATCTCCACCAGCACGGAATCGTTCATCGGGACATCAAGCCGGACAACATGCTCCTCTCGGCCAGCGGCCATGTGAAGCTCACGGACTTTGGTCTGAGTAAAATCGACATGCGACGCGATCTGGAGATCTCGGATCTAATCAATTGCTCGCCCAACTTGAATGCCCGCACGCCGGGACAGCTGCTCTCGCTCACCTCGCACTTGTCCTTTGGTTCGGAGAAGAAGCTACAAGATTATGGGTCCGCTTTGGCCGGGCAAGCGGGAGGTATGAATGGAATGATCACTGGTACCGGCACCTCCCACCTGCTGCAGGCTATCAACAAGCATAGTCTGATCATGGAGCTCTCGGACAGTGAGGGCGACACTTCTCTGAACGATGCAGAGAAGACGAGCGACAGCAAGATCTCTGGAGTATCGCCTTTCTTCTCAGCCGAGGAGGTCAACGAATCAATAACGCATACATGCACTACCAACAACAATGTGAGAAGAGACTATTTGGACCCTTGACCCTTTTTATAAAACAATTTCTGTGTTTTTATCTTGCAGCCCCAGGACAGTAGCTCCTCTTGCTCCTTCCACACCTGCACCTCGGGTGATCTGAGCAAGTGTTTGCCTCAGGAACCCACTGGAGCTGCTGCCGAGACAGTGCCCAGCAAGCGCCGTGTAGAATTTGCCCTGGATACGGCCACCTGCCAGGTGAGTGGCTACTGCTGGAGCCGAACCAGTAATTTCTATATTTATTTCGCATAAAGGGCTGCAAGCTGGCCGAGCAGGACAGCAGCAACATGGCCGCCAACAATGGCGGCAAACATTTGCCGAAGCTGGAGACTGCAAACGATGCTTCGTTTGAGTTTTCCATGGTGCGCAGGCGATCGCTCGACGAGGTGCGTTGGCATGTGCATGAGTGTGTGATTGTCCAGTCTGTGTTTTAGCATTTTGTTTCAATAATTATCTTTATTATCCATAAATAATATGTGCCTATTCCGTGCAGCGCAATCGCATCTCAAAGGGGCAGGAGGACTCTGGCGTTTCAAGCCGCAAGGGCGATGATAATTCCAGCTGCCACTTAAACCTGAATAGTGAGAGCACGGCCTCGTCGATCGAGAAGAACGCTGAGAACCTGAGCCAGTCCAAGGAGGACTTTAGCTGCTCGGACTATTCGCGCAGCTATAATCTAACCAATGCCAATGAAATGAGCGGCATCCAAATGAACTCGCCCTTCCGCAACCTGTCCAAGCACTTCAAGCGTCCCGACTTCCTGCGCGGCATGAAGCGGAAGATAAACCTGGTCAACCGTTCAGACAACATGTCCAGCATGGAGGCCGATGGCTCTAGTTCGGGCACAAGCAGCGCCCACACCGGTTTAACCCAGGAAATTGAGATCCTTAACATTGGCAGCAGTACGCCCAAAAAGCGTAAGGCCCGCTCTTCGCCGATACGAGGAGTGCTCAAGGTGCGCTCCCTCTCCGATGACGAGCTGCCCATTAACCATCTACTCGGACCGGAAGCCAATGTGGCTAATGTGGTCTTCTCCACACCCGTTTCCTCGCAGAAGCTGCCACGACGCGATGGTGGTCTGCTCGGCAAGCTAAAGGCCACCCGGTTTGCTCTGCCCCTGTCCATTGAGAATAAGAAACGCGAGAATGCAGCTGTCGAGAAGATGTCCGGTGTGCAGTATCATTTAAAGCTAGCAGACGATCCCACAATGTCGCCTATTAACCATGGCGCAGGAAACATACCGAAAACACCAAAGAATGGGAACATTAACACGCCGTTTCGTACTCCCAAGTCGGTGAGGCGAGGGGCACGGGTCTCCAACGAGCGCATCCTGGGCACACCCGATTATCTGGCGCCTGAGCTGCTGTTGAAGCAGGGGCACGGTTCCGCCGTCGATTGGTGGGCATTGGGAGTCTGCTTCTATGAGTTCATGACCGGCATTCCACCCTTCAACGACGAAACGCCTCAGAAAGTATTTGACAACATTCTGAACAAAAGTGAGTAAACGTAATACCAATGCTTACCTTAAGATCTCCTACTAACTCCCAGTTCTGCTTTCAGACATCGAATGGCCGGAAGGCGATGAGGCATTGTCGGTCGATGCAATGGAGGCTGTGGAACTGCTTCTGACCATGGATCCTGCCGAGCGACCGGCCGCCAAAGAGGTGCAGCAAATGCGACACTTTGCGTGCATCGACTGGGAGAACATTGGCAACACGGAGCCGCCGTTTGTCCCCACGCCCGACAATCCCACGGATACGGGATACTTTGAGGCGCGCAACAATTTGCAGCACCTGCAGCTGTCCAACTTTGCAGTGGAAGACTGAAGTACCGTCTCGGCAATGTCCCAAGCGCTGTGCCCATGTTATTTTTATTATTTTTTATGTAGCAATATCCAAGAGTAGACCTTTAATGTTCACTTGTTATCGTTCGTCTCTAGCCCTAATTGTATTTATATTTATATTTTCGTTTTAAATTCCATTCAATTGTATCATTAATCATTTCGATTATCATTATCAGTTTCTATATCTCCAAATTCGGTACTGAATTCGAGTTTGTTATTGTAACTACGCTTAAACAAATAGCTTCAAGTATGAAACCTCGAATTGTAACCAATAAAGTCATAGTCTAAAAGATGAAAGATACTAAATATGCGTGCTACGGGCTATCTCTGGTAGTAGCTCAATTTTTATAAAGAAAAACTGCTAGCATATATTTTACTTTTGCGAAATTGCAGAAAATTGATCACTTTATTCACCTTAAACCTATGTAGAACAGATAGAATATATACAACACTTGAAAAATAACACAACTGGCTGTATTTGGTCGCTCGCTCGGTTGGCTATGCCGCACTCAGCTTAAAGTCAAAGTCCCAGACCTCTGGAATGGTGGTCAGATAGCTCTCCTCGTAGAAGATGCTAATCAGTCGACAGACCATATGCGGCACGGCCCTGATATCGGGAAAGGTGGCTTCCTTAAGCAGGCTCACAGCCCGGACAATTAGGGGCTTCACGTCGGTAAACTTCTTGTTGGCCAGCAACATGGAGAGCTCGCGCAGACCGCTTTCGTACTCCTCAGAGGGCAAACGGAGGTCCCGGTTGGCCGGGAACAGTGAGAAGATGACGCATGCCAAGCAGCGGGTCAACACCTTTCGCCTTTTAATGGAAAATAATGTAGTTTTAAGGTAGTTTTAGTTTACAAATCCCAAATTGATCTCACCTGTTGGTAATGACCTCTGTTTTGAGTCCTATTACGCCCAGCAGCCCATCGCTCCATCCCTCAGCTTTTGTGGAGGCAATCTGCAGGTGCCTGGCCAGCATGTAGAGGGGCTTCTTCATCTGCTGATTCACCTGCAGTATCTTGCAGCCACGAGCTATAATCACGCCCCAGACGAGGGCCAAGCGGGGCTCCGTCAGCGGACTCGTCTTGATATTCTCTAGCAGCTGGGTCAGATCCTGGAAGAAGGTCACCTTATCGCCATCCGTGGCAATCTCCTCCATTTTGTATACCACAAATACGTGCAGGGAGAACAGGTAGCCGCCCTGCATGATCGGCATTAGGTCCAGTTTGGGCAGGGACATGCTCAGAGCCTCCATCAAACCCATCCAGCTGGGTGCGTGGAAGGGAGCACTCTCTGGCGAGGTTCGGAAGTAGCTCTCCATGCTCGCCTCCAGCAGGGAGTAGATGCTGGCGATGTAGGTGTTCAGGTGCCCGATGGCGGGCAGCGCAGAGTTCATCACCAAGTTGCCCGGAGCGCACTGCTGCTGCCACTGAATAAGTGTCTTAATATGGATGCTGAAAGGGGATTATTTGAATTTTATAATTAATAATAATTTTCATTAATTTTGTATGCTAGTTCCTACTTGGACACCTCCTGGCTCTGCGTTTGGGTGGGCGCCACCAGTTCAAGCATCAAATTAAGTGCCTCCCGACGCTGTTCCTCTGGAGTCCTATGCTCACTGCAGCTGCTGATGGCTCCGTCTATGCTATTCAACAGCTCCAGAAAAGCCATGGTAAAGGCACGTTGACCCTCCTTAGTGGACAACAGCTTCTTGTGCTTGGCTCCGCAGGCACGTTGCAGACGAACCATGGAGCGGGTGTACAACATACGCTTGGCGGTGCCCAGAACGACGGCATCCTGGACAGAGCGTTCCGGCAACATGGCGCAGGCCTGCCGAAGAAGTCTGCAATGGGAAAGGTTTTATTTTAAATAATTCTTAACGAACGCCATGCGAGAGACAAGACTTACTCCAAGACAGCTCGATCCGCATAGTTGCTCTCGGCAGGCAGCTTCAGGACAATGGCAGGCTCCACGCTGGCCACGAACCACTTGAGCAGCTGCTCCAGCTCGCTGTACTCCACCAAATGCCAAGGATACTGAACGGCTTCCTCGAGGATTTTACTCGTATTCGGATGGATGTGAATGTTCGGCTCGAAGGCGATCTTCACAAAGATGCCAAATAGTCGCGACAGAATGGCCACCGGCTGGGACATCTGGGCAAACCAAGTGCTCCAATCAACCCGGATGAAGATGTGTCCCAGCATGGCGTGTGACTCGGGTAGGAATTGCTGTAGGCTATCATATAGCAGATCCACGTGTGTGGCCGGCGGCAGGAAACGCTCCCAGGGAAGCTGAGCCAAACCCTCGTGAATGGGCGCCAGCACATGTCCGGCGATGTTGGGCTGTGCAAAGTGATGGATATACCAGGCGAAGACATGCTCGAGGATCTTGTTCGAGGACGGAAGGTACTGCAGCACTTGCATTATGGTGGCCACGAAGGATCGAATCATTAACTTGCTGCTGCTCACATGCTGCTCGCTCCAAGGAAGCAGCACCTTGCTCTGCCCAGGAGTGAGCTGCCGTATCCAGTGTGCCACGCCGCTGGCCGTTTGCTCGGTGTAGGGAATCAACCAAGGACTGTAAGTCTCCACAATGGATCCAAAAACAATGTCGCTGACTGGAGAAAGAAGAATTGATATATTTTCTGTAAGAATCAAGCCAAAAAACCACTCACTTTGATCCGCCAGCAGCTCCTGGTAACTACAAATGGCCAAGGCGAGCAGCACATGACCGAAGCAGGTGAACCAAAGCACCAGAACCTGGCAGTAAGCCTTGTGCTTGGGATACAACCCATGCAAGCCATGATGCAGTCGCTCCTTTTGAAAGTGTCGAGACAACAGCAACAGCGTGTCCGTGGCTGCCTTCAAAGTGAACAGCTTTTGGCGTCGCGAGAAGTCCAAGGCCAGTTCGTGCACCTCCAACTCGTTCTGGTCCAAAGCCAACTCGGGACAGTTGGAGCGGACTAAGAGAGCATTGAGTAGATCCAGCAGAACCACTGGCATTAGCTTTTGATCCGAAGTACGATCCAAAACCAACTGCATCACCTCGCCATAGTGCTGGGGGAAGTCGTACGCGAAAATGTGCACCAAGTGTCGGCGGAACTGATCCTGTAAAAGGCTACTGTCCGGCTGTGACCAAGCCTCCAGTCCCTGGAGCACCAGTAAGAGCAAGCGGTTGATCTCACTGAGCTTCGGCTGATAGGCTTCCAGCCAGCCCAGTAAATCGAACTTGGAGAAGAGCACGAACAGGATCTGTGTGTCGCAATGCTTGAGATGAGAGTCAATAAGAAACTCGTACATGGGCAGAAAGTGCTCCACATCAGTGCGGCTGGGAACAAAGACACCAGCCAGAAGCTCCAGAAGATCAGGCCGCTTTAAAGCCAATCGGAGCACGGCCAGTCCCTGTGCCGCCTGATCTGCTTGCAGGAAAACCTAGCAAGTAAAATGATAATTATTATTTAAAATTTAATGATAAACTTTCTATTCCTTACCCCAAGTTTCTCCAGCACTTGGAAATACAGATCATGGGTGGGCTGAAACTTCATGGTCACCTCGTTGAGATTATCCACCAGATGATAAAAGGCCTCCACTCCGATCTTTGTGACTCTCGCTTCCAAAGGCGCCACCAAGAGAGCACCAATACAAACGCCAAACTCCTCGATGGCCTGGGCAAAGCTGTCCACATTCATGGCCAACAGTAAATCCTCTACGATCTTGTCGTGTCGCTCGCGATTCTGTGTCTGTTTGCGGGATATAACCTCGTTTATGCGTATATGCTCCGGCGTCAGGGTGATCTTGGCGGGTGCTGTACAAGTCCGCTGAAAAAGCAGGGAGTTGCACTCCTTTCGCCTGGTCTCTTCGTAGGGAATCATCTGGTACAAGGCAGGCACACTCTCCAAGTAGTTGAGGTTCAGCGAGTTTAGCTCTGACGTCTTGTAGTGGTAGGTGCTAAGGGTAAAGGGATTATCAGGCTGTCGGAATAGTCTAGTTATTAAATCTCACTTTGCCGTTGAATTGAAAGTGTTGAGGCGCTTTTTCAGTAGATTCATAATATTGCCATCGATGGGCGGTGTCTCCATAGGTTCCACGCGAACATGACTGGGTATCGGCAGCACCTTCTCGTAGGTGTTGAGCAGGCTTTTAATATGCTGAGCTGGTGGCTGACGTGGCTTGGGTTGCACTGGTGTCCTGGGTGCCCTTTGGTTCGTAACTCTCAATACCTTTCGTGCCCACTGATCCGCCTGATGCCGCTGATCCTTTCGCAACGAGGCCAGGCACAGGAACTCCGTCCAGTGGTTGACATGGCCGCTGAGTAGCTCTCGAAGCTTCTCGCAGTTGTACTGCGCTGGCAGTGCCTCGGCATCGCTGGTAAACCTATTGATCTGGGTGTCCTCCAGCCAAAGTCCACAGCTCTGCATCAACTTGCAGCAGCTGCGGTAGAAGTGGGCCATGGCATCATCGCTGGCATTCTTGGTGGCCAACGCCGCGTAGTACGTCTCGGCAGACTTCAGCTGCGACTTGATACTCTTCATTAAAGGCACATTGTGTTCGTAGAATTTGTCGGCGACTCCAAAGTTGTGGCTAAAGTTCAGCGACTCATTTTCTGTGGGCACTCGCCACAGATACAGCTCGAAGAACTTCTGACACACGATGGGAAACAGAGCGTGAGTGCTGTCCATGGTGGCCAGCAGTTGGGCGTACTTGAAAATCACCAGTTGACTGGCGGGAAAGGCAGTTGCCTTGGTCAGCGAAATGGTTTTCTTGAGAGCTGCTTCCAAGGGCTGAGCGGAAACTTGCCGCAGTAGCTCCGGCCAAATGCGGCTGTCCATTAGACGGAATTCAATCTCGAGGAGCACGAGGTTAAGCCAGCAGTTTTGCGGTGAGATGAGGGGAATGCGCGATGGTGACTGACCGCCAAAGAAGGCCTTTAAGGCTGATCCCTTGGGGGCTGACTTCCAGTCCGTGCTGTCCTGCAAAAAGAGTTACGAAGGATTAATATTAATATTATTTATTAGTTAGTTTAAGGCTTACTTTGTAAAAGTTGTAGAAGAATTCCACAGCCTGCGCACGGCAATCAGGAAATTGGTAGGATATACGCAGCATCCTATCAAGGAGATACAGCAGATTCGAGTTTTGTGACCAGCCTGGCAGCGTGGTAAAGCAATTCAGCCAGATATTCAGCAGGTTTAATGGTGAGCACAGTCCATAGCTAACAAAATAAAAAGATTATTAATGGTTTATAAATATTGGAAGGGAAGGAGTAAACCTACCTGGTATAGGAGACTATCTGATGATGCAGCATATTGTCTAGCAGCTCCAGAATGGGTCCAATTGAGTTGGCATAGACCATGTCCTTGGCCAGCTTTAGGTAAGTTCTGTCCGCATTTAGCAAAGTAATTAAAAGTCTCTGGAAACTATTTAAATAAAACAAACTTAAAATAATCATCGAGGAAAATAATGCTGCTAACCAACCTCTCGCAACTCGCTAGAGTTTCAGGGGTCTCCAGGAACAGCGGCACAATCAGCTCCAGACACCGAATGGTGGCCGCATGCCTGTGATCCAGCAACAGTTGCTGTAGGAGATTAAATCCATGCTGGCAGATAAGCGGAATCGAGTGACCATGCAGGCTGACCAGCATGCCTACATAAAGGGCCAGAGGGCGGTTCTCGTTGACGCCCTGGTAGACCATTTCCAAGCGCTCCATTTCCGGTATAAATAGCAGCGGCTCTGTGGGATGCTGAAGGGTACGTTTCACCGACTCCACGCCCTGATCCATGAGATGTAGTCGCAGCAGAGAAATCATGCGCCAGCACCAGTTGGTAAACTGCTCCCTACTCGATTGCGTTGAGTCGATGAGCGAGGAAACCTGACGCACACTCTCAGAAATCCCGGAGGCACCAATAATTTCTGGAGCATACTTGTTAAGAGCCTCGTTCACCAAATGAGCCATTCGCACATGGATGTTGTGGGGCAGAAAGAGTCGCCCTTCGCTATCCAGGCCCCAGTTCAAATGACCGATGATCAGACGCGCCAAGAGGCTCTCCGAGGACTGGTAATCGAAGTGAAGCAACCAGTTGGATAGCACCTCAAAGCTGTCCATGCTTGGGTGCCAGTTCTCCAGCGGCAAAGCCTTGAAGAGATAGGCCGCCTGGTCGACTTCCCCAAAGCGCATCTTCAGTTGAACGAGAAGGCATCCAAACAGTTCTTCATCCATCAAGTTGGCCAACATATCGCGTGCAGTTTTGTAGCAGATCTCCCTGGTAGATCGGTGGATATAACCAATGTGGAAGATGTGCAGGCAGACGGCCTTTACAAGGCCTCCATCCTTGGTGCGATTCCGATCGTTGGCCATCTCGAAAAAGGTCTGCAGAAGGTAGTACATATCCTCGGGTGCCACATCCGCATTGGCCAAATCAAATTTGTTCCAAAAGTCGTTGGCCTGAAAGGCAGCCTCCGCATTGCCCACCAGGTCATTGGCCAAGTCCGTGGGAAAGCCCACGTTCAGGTAGTACAACAGATGCCAGACCACCTCCGCGTCTAGGGTGCCAAAGGGCAGGGTTGAGAAGTACTGCCAGGTGCCCAGATTTCGAGTGCGATAGATATAACCGCAGGCACGGATCAGCAGGGCCTGCAGCTCCACCTGGATGCGTTCATACAGCTCCGGAGACTTGGGCAGGTTGTTATTTCTGTCAAAGATTAATGCTTTAGCTGGTATACAAAGTTATCTAATTGAACTTACCTAAACAATTCGTGATAATCAAAGACATATTGCATAGTGTGACGCACCAAGCGTCCAAGACGCTTGGCCAGTTGTTTGTATCTTTCGTTGTTGTAGGTCAGCAGCCCCTCGCCCAGTGTTCTGACCAATTGGGAAAAGAACACCACCACGGAGAGCATTTTCTGGGCTGTGATCATATCCGGCTCAAGTATATAGTCCTCCAGAAACTTCTCAATGCGCAGGGCTGACGTAAAGATCTTCTCAAAAGGCAGTTGGTTAAGGAGGGCAATCAGATCACTCTCCTTCAGCCCAATGCACTCGCCGGTCGGTGTGTGCGAGTCCTCGCCATCCGAGTCTACCACTATCCAGCGCTCTGTGGCTCCCGCGGACTCTGTCAGATCAGAATGGGCCTGGGCCTGACTCTTGAGATACTCATTTCGCTTCTTGACGGGCATGAGGAGGATCTGCAGCACTGCCATGCAGTGGTTTATTTCGGGAGAGTTCAATTCCAATGGCAGCTCATTATTTTGGGTGCTGCTGCCCTTTGTTTGCATGCCCGGCAATTGCAGAAACTGTGCGGCCCACGAGCCAACACCATTCGGACATCGCAGGATGTTGAAGAGCAGGAACCAATGGTCCTCCCTGGTGGCCAACAAGAGTTGCAGAGCAATCAATTTGCGCAGCCATTCCTTAAGGTCCTTGTCAAAATTCTACGGGAAAAGGGAAGTGAGTGTGCCTTTTTAGGGAAGAAAAATAAGCAATAAACAAACCGCATTGGGACTGCGACGCCGGATAAAGCTGAAGAGTATGGAGATGGCTCGCCTTAGCTGAGAAACGCACTCCAGAGCCGGGCCCGACTGCACCTTATTTAATGCAATCCCCGACTGGTCGTCTGCATGGAAATAGGTTAGCATGTCGTTGATGATCTGATCTACCTTCACTTTGGTTATCTTGGCTGTGATCAGGTTGTTGGTGTATGTATGGCAGACCAGATCATAGAGGCTCGTGAGCGCAGTCTGGGCCACTTCCAGCTTGATGGGATTCACCTTAATGATACTGAGAAAAGAAAAAAAAGAGAAACGATATTAAACTTAATGTTTCAATATAGAAAATAAATTCAATAGTGTAAACGACATCGGAAAAACCTCATTGTTTACATTAATTCAACCTGCAGTGCCTATTGCTATCTCACTTACTCGTAGGTGACGCTCTCTTGCACCACGTTGCCATCGCCGCATGTTCCCGAAAACGTACGTGTGACCGGTTCTCGCACCCAGATTTGTTTCTGGGTCTCCGGGCAGGATTTGCGTATCTTCTCCACATCATGGAGATTCGAGGTGAGCTTGCCCTGCAGCTCGTAGTACTCCAGAAGGGCAGCATACAACGGATCCGATTCGCTGGACTCTAGCAGGGAGTTCATAAGGAATTCCAGCTCAAACTGCTTGGCCAACTCTAGATCCGGACAATCGTAGATTTGCTTCAACTGCTCGGCACTCAGCGGCTTTATGTGGCTCCGGGCCAGGGCAAAACCAGTGGGTGACGATTCCGCCTGGCGGTAGACAATCTTGGAGGTGTGCTCCTCCACCTGGGCATTGGAATGGTGCATGGGCTGCAGGTTAGGGTACTGAACAATCCGAACATTTGTCGAGGGCGGGGCTGTTGGAGCACTAGGCTCGGTTTCTTCTTCATTTTGGGTTTCTATTTCCTTCTCCGCTGGTTGTTCTGGTTCAAGTTGGGGTTCTGGTTCCTGTGGAAATTCCTGCACATCGCTGGAGATGCAGCAATCGTGACTAATAATGGGCTGGCCACTGGCCAGAGCAGCCACACGCTCGAATTCCTCCAGCAGCGACACATTTTCCGCTGGTCTTTGTTCTTCACTTGTTGATAACTCTGCAGTTTCGTCTTCCTCTTTTTGGGCCTGCCGAGCCCTAGATTTCTTGGTCTTCTGCAAGGGATAAGATCAGATTCTGGTGCGGATTGGCATTGGCCATGAACTCACATCCTTCTTGGGCTTGACGAGCGTCGCCATGATTCACCTTTGATTTGCTGTGCCCCTAGCTTTTTGCGTTTTATTTGTGCATTGCCGTGGACGCAGCGCCGCTAAACAATAAAAATCCCCACATAATAGGGATGGGAGAAACAAGAGACCAGCTGGGAGCAGTCGAGAAGCACTATCGTTATCGTTAAAATTCGTTAAATTTAAATTCAACTTGTAAAGGTGCTTTTATTTTATTATATTTCACCAGAAAGTAAGTTAAAAGAAAGTAAAAGAAAAAACAATTTCTGGAAAAGTATTTATTCAACTATTTGCACAAAATCTATTAATTTTCTAAACATTTTAAACCTTTTTTTGATTCCTATAAAATATTTCGTAAATATTCAATTTTAGTACCTCACGCTGCACACCTGTAGCCCTGTCCAGCTTTTTTACCATCGATGGTTATCGATAGCTAGACGGATGAGCAGCACTGGGCAAGTTTAACGTGCAAAATGGCGCGCAAAAAGTGCTGAATGAACGAAATACGCAGTTTAGGTTGTGTTTTTGTATAAAAATACGTTTATTTGTCTTCATTTATTGCACGCGGTAAGTACATGCGAACGAGTTGCTACAAATGCGCGAACATTGCTCAACAACAGTCGCGCACGGAAATCACAGCATCTTTATAGACTTGAAACACTTGGCTAACTAATTAGTCTAGTCTAAGGCTTAGTTTACTAACTATAGACTAAGTCGGGGCTAATCCGTCATGGGTCAGCCCTCAGAGCGCAGATCTCCCGGCTAGCTGGCGATATACTCCCGTCTCGCCTGCCCCCGGAACAATGTCCAGCTGTATCCTACTGCTGTCGCAAATGGACTGCTGGTCCGCCGCCGTTCCATTTCCCGCAGCTGCAGTTCCCTCCGATGTGGTGAACACCACTGCAATGGGATTGCTCTTCTCCTTCTCCTCTGGCGAGGTCTCGTAGCCATGGTTGACCTTCTCCTCTTTGCAGGTCGTCGTCGTGGCTGAGGAGTCACTGCTGCTGCGACCATTCAGGCCCGACTCCTCTTCGTGCTTAACATAATATGGTTTTCGTCCGGAGAAGCGCTCGCACAGGCGGAAGATTAGGGGATGCAGCAGCTTGCCGTCGTAGGCGTCATCGGGATGCTGGGTCAGCAGACTGATCACAGTGCCAATGATCACTGTGAGGGCGGTGCCTATCAAGCTGTAGTACATAAAGCTGATCGAGTAGAAGCTCTCCAAGCCGGATCTATGGGTTAACCAGGTAAGGAAACATTATAATCACAGCTTTTTTGTATTATTTAAGTGAACTACTTACCTCTCAGGTGCTGCTATGGTGGGCGGTGTGGCCACAAAGCTCTGGTTATAGCCATCCAAAGGCGTGTGAGTCAAAAGCCAAGGCATTTGTCCAGGCTCAATAATGGGTTTGGCAATGGACTGGGAGAAGCTGTGGTTCGAGCATCCCTGCGAGAGAATCGAAAATAAATTCCATTGCACTGTAATGGTGATCCACTAAAAACCTACCTCCGTTGAGGTGGGCAGCATAGGATTTGACTTTTCAACGGTCATGCCACCGCCAATAATCCACAACACGAATGCACAGGCTGTGACCATACCAGCGGAAGTACCCTTCCAATTGGCAATTGGCACCATCATGGCCAGGATGAAACAGCCCAGCAGAGGACCCGATGTGGCCGAGAATACCAGCAGCGATGATTCAATGACACCCGCCAGCAAACCCACGCCAAAGGCCACGCACATGATAATCAATCCACAGATCACGGTGATCACCTTGAGGATCCTAAGCTGCTGCTTGTCAGTGAGTCCCTTGAACTTGGGAAACTGCGAAATGAAGTCCTCCCACACAACAGTTGCCAGTGAGTTCAGATTGGACACCATCATGCTAAAGGAAAGCCAAGATTAATTCGATGGTTTTTTTTAACAGAATCAAATGCGAACTCACCACAAGGCGCCATTGAACAAAGTGGCCATGAAAATGCCCACAAATCCAGGCAGAAAGCCAAGCTGATCTTCCACAAAGAAGGGCAGAATCTCATCGGTTTTCTTAATGTAGCCCTCGGCATAAGGATCACAGTTGATGTACGTGGAGTAGATGACCATGCCGGAGATCCAGGAGAGTGAGAAGAAAAAGAACACCAAAGGGACATTGGTCAACATCACTCTAAAAAGTGTACAAAGGTAATTTAAATAATGCAGATTGTGTTTTCATTAAATTCCTGATGTTTTCATTAAATTCCTGATTTAATTTTATTTACTATCAGACAGTACTTACCGACGCACTTGCTTCAGCGACTTGAGACTGACATAGCGCTGCATAAAGTTCTGCTGGCAGCCAATCTGGGAGAGAGACATAAACAGCTGTCCCAGCCAGGCCGAGGTTGTATCCACTCTGACGGTCATGTCGCCCGTAAAATTCCAGAAGTTGAGGCGACCTGGGAATAGAAGGGATGGGCAGATGGCGGTGTCTTTAGTGCAAGTGCAAGAACGGATAGAAAAAGATTGCGGGGAGGAGCAGGTGAAGGCATTCCCAGGAGCCCGACGATTGCCGGCACAATGACAGCCAACAACTCAAACTCGAGTGACAAACGCTCCGCCGTCACACATTTATTACTGTCGTCATGCGAGGCTGCCATTTCCGCCTCATCCCTGCCTTTGGATTCAGAGGATGCCGCTGTTTTATGCCACTTTTATCATCATCATTTATGTGCATAATGAGCCGGCGCGGAAACAGAGAAGGAGCCACGGCGGCCACCCACAATGGATGCCATTTTAATAGTCATCATTCGTCAGCACACTACACACACACTCTCACTCCTTGTGGCACACAAACATCCCCTGGCAGCTGGCTAATAAGCTGCCATGATCAATCGAAGCACATCCCCCCACGACCAACAACAACTACAACAACCGATGGCTTACCATTGTCCCGATTTAGTTGGTAGACCTTCTTTACGCCGCCGGTGGAAATGGTGCCCTGGATGCAAACGGCCACGGTGACAACGAGTATGGTCAGCGTCTGGATGACATCCGCATTGATGGCTGCCTTCAGGCCGCCCTAATGAGTTCAAATAGGGATGAGAGAGAAATTTAAATATTTTCATCGTTAAATCGCCGGCATTCCCGAACATACCATAATGGTGAAGAATATGCAAATGATGGCCATGCCCGTGATGGAGGCCCAGTAGGGTATGCCAATCACCGTTGACAGGGCCACGCTGGGCGTGTAAACGGTGATGCCCAGGTTGCAGATCTGTCGAACAATATACGTCGCCGAGGCCAGGCATCGGACGGTGCGGCTCTTGAACCTGGAAAAGGACGAAGAACAGAACAGAAAACGGGAGCAGGTGAGTGCAGGCTTTAATTAAGAAGTGCCCTCTTGCACTCTAGCCATTTATTTATTTTTATTAAACTTTTAATGTTTACTCGTGGTCCCTTCTCGGTTTTCGTTGTTCGTTGCCCGCTTTTGTTTTTGTTTTATTTGATTTTTTCTAGAGCTTGTAGTACCCCCTTTTTATGATTTACTACCCGCTGTAAAGAAGTTATATGGAATCGGGAGCCGCGGGGCGGGTTAAATTTACGACATGGGCGAGAAAAACCTAAGAAAATTGGCGGGTCCGTAACTCGTTTTGATTGTTTTTATAGTTGAGCCGGGGCGCTTTTTATGGGCTCGGGTTGTAAAAATTTGTGTGTTAATTTGATGCGAAATGTGCGACAAGATTGGGTGGGCCCCTAGCCTAATGATCGTTTAGTATGCGTTATGTGGCCGAATGGGTGGTGGGGGGGTTGGGTGAATGTCTCAAGTGCCTGAGCACACGCATTCGCCGACTCAGGGTTTTAATAAATAAACTGCTTTACGTTCGTAATCCTTTGATTGGCATCCTGAGCTTAAAGCGGCTGGAGTTAACAGTCCGTTACGGAACTATTAAATGGTTTTAAGAGTTCTTGAAAGCGATGGGTTTTCTCTGAAGTAGTTTAAGAACTGGGGATATAAAGTTTAAACCCTAAAACTGTGATATACCTATTGATAATCCTTTCCCTACAGAACCTACTCCCATATATCTTAATAAACGTATTGATTCCATATCCTGCTCAAATCTAATGAGAGCCTTACAGCTCTGAGACGCACTGTGGCCTGTAATCACAAGTAATTTCTTGTTGAACATCTAAGCTGACTGCATAATCCACTTTTCCCCGCACCAACCAACTCCTGCCTCTGCCCCTGTCTGTTTGTCATTCGGTGTCTCTGCAGCCCACTAAATGATTAATTGCCCTTGGCCAATATTGATCTGAGCCGTGTTGGGCTGTCAACGGGCCCTGGCTTGGCCGTGCGCCTGGGACTGGGACTGGGACAGAGGACATGAGCGATTGGAGACGCAGGTGTTCGGCTTGTGGATTAAATGCATATTTAGATGAATGACCTGCTTCTGCTAATAGTAGGAGAGATGCAGTACATTTTATCTTTAATCGGTTTAATGCTTTTCTGCTTATGAAACAGCCACCGCAGGCTGTGTAAGGGAACTCCTGCCCCTGCTCTTGCCCTTGCCCTTGCCCTTGCCCTCTGATGAGTATTAATTAATGATGATGCACTTTTCCAATAAGCAAACATCAATTGACAATTGGGAGGAGGGCAGGCACCCCGGTTGCCCGGTTTGCTGTGCATTAAGCAAGCTTAACATATTTACCCGTTCGACTTTACATTGTTGGTCGGGGCTTTTAAGCGGTTTACATGACAACGCGTCGTATGCTTGATACACATTTTAATTGCGACACACACACACAGTAGTGGTGGTGGTGTGCGGGCCGAAGGAAAACAATCTGAAAATCCGCCAGAGGCAGAGGCAGAGGCAGAGATAGGGACTGAGGGAAGCTCCCACATAAAAGCCTGGCCAATTTGGCCAAGGACGACATGTATGACAGTCGCTCTTATACATATGTGTTGATTGAATGGGCGTGGCACTGGGTGGGGTTTCGGTTTCAGTTTTGGTTTTCTGGTCCGGTTTGCTCGCTCGGTTGGTCAAACATTTATTTAGGCATTCGCCTAACCATTGTCTACCATCCATTTGGTGTTTTGTGTCTTTGCTTTTTCTTGTTTTTCCTAGGGCTGAGCTTGTTGTGGAAATTGATAAAGAAATATTATTGTAGGATACAGTATCCCAAGGAAGCGCACACATGTACGCATGTAGCATATTGCCGCTTGCGGTCAATTTTGGCCTGATATGTCAATTTAATATGATTTATGGGATTTATTGTTTTCGTCCGCCTCTCGGCCTCCTTGAGCGAGTGTTTTTCTACGTTGTCTGATTGTGGCATTTGTTTCTCATTTAGCCTGTTAACATTGTGTTCATCACAATAAGTGCTAGGCCGGGTCCTGGCTTAGGATTTGCTGCTGCTCTCTCTCTCTCTGTGTGTCTGTCTGTCTGTTGGTCTGCCTGTCCTTTCATCTGCTCGATCCTTCTTCTCCGACTGTGTGTGAGTAATGACCTGAGGCCTGTCACCATCGTCCAGTTGATTGAACGTTGTCCTGGTCCTGGCTTTTGTTTTAGTTTAATTGATTTAACTGAGCCGCTCTCTGTCTCTCTTTCTCTTGACTTCTCCTTGTTCGTTGAGTTGATTAAAGACGTCCTGCGATGCGATTGTCGCTTAATAACTTTAAATGAAATGTAAGTGCCGCAAAGTATGCAATAATTGCTGCAGCCATGCCAGCGGGCAAGCAATTACTGCCAGCAAGGACACTCGCAGCTCGTGGCTCCTGGCTCCTGGCTCCCAACTCCCATTTAGCGCATTCTCCTCCTTTACACAATGCCAATGACCACTGGAGGGTGTGAAAAGGGGGAGCCCACCAAGCAGGTCATCATCACCAGGCTCGTGGGTGATGCTCACCCAGCCATTAATTGAACACCAGCTCCTGCTACAGGACAATGTTCGCCCCCCAAAATTGAGTTTGGTCTGCAACTTGGACCCATCATTTATCATGGGAAGCCACTAAGCCAGTTTTCGGCCAGAAGGCCGGGCGACAAAGGCATAAATTAATGGCAAATTTAATATGACGAGTGGTTTTGTACAATGGCCAGATAATCGCCGTTTAGGCAGTCAATCCTCATCCTTGCTACTCCTTGTTGTCCCCCTGGGAGGGTCGAGTTAATTTTACAATCAAAGGCAATCTAAGCAAAAGGTGGCTCAGGTGAGCAGGGTGACACATTTGATTGCATTAAATGTCATGCATAAATAAACATAATCAGCCATATAAAGTCGGTGCTTCTGAGTGCCGACGCGCACTGCGTTAAAAGCCGCCCACAAATAAAAAACTGGGGAGATAAACAAGTAAAGGAATCGGAAAAGAAAATATGTAAACGACTGGGAGTTACCCCGAAAAAGATGTGAATTTGATTGGCAACCGAAATTCGTTTAAATCTTAATTGCCTGCAAAAAATGCATACGAAATTTGCATTGATTGCATAAATTTCAGAAGCAAGCCATGAGTTGTTTTAATTAAAATTACCATGAAAATTGCATAAATGCATGGCAGAAAAACCAAGAATAACCAGTAGTAGATACTGCAGAAACTATAGAATTCAATTTATGGCGGGAAAAGTGCATTAAATAATGGTTTTAATTATTAACAAAATTAAACTTGCGTATTTTTCTTGTATTTTGAAATTTATGATGTGATTTTGCTATGTTTTATTGGTCTCTAGCCTGTTTAAATCATATTTAAAGTTTAGTATTGTTCATATATTTTATACTTTATACTGTTAACTCTTTCAATAGATTCCCTACAAATTTTCCTGTTTGCTGATTTTAAAAACCAGAAACCCTTAACCTTACATTTTCAGTTTTTTCTACTCATCCCGCAAACATTGTTGTTTTCGCAAACACACACCTTTCGTTTAGTCCCAATATACCTTTATTTTTGTGCGTTTTTCCACCACACAAGTGTGTGTGTTACTCCCAAACAACTTTGTTGTCTTTGAATTGCAAATCACGCTCTCACTTTGTAGCGCCGAAAACGTCTTTATTTATGCGTATGCATGTTGTCCTCAAAAAAGCCCCGAACACCCCCTCCCCAACCCTTCGCTGCTCGGGCTGTTTTTGCCAGGTTTCCGTTTCCGTTTCCACTTTTTTATTTTTTTTTTTGGTATTCATTTGGAGCGAGCACTTTGTGTGTCCCCTTGTACTCGTAAATAAACCAAAAGGAAGCCGAAAATGCATTTTTTCCATTTGCTAAGTGCTAACAACTGTTCGCATTGATCTCTACTCCGGCTCTGGATATCAATTTATTTACATGTAATTGCCACCCAGCAATCATGGGGAGAACAAGGAGACGTAGACTGAAACGGAGACTCAGCCGGAGAGATGAATTTTCGGGGGGTTCGAACAAAGCCAAAGTTTGCTTGACCATTGAACTCGATGGCGGCCAGATAGCAAATCTCTGTGTGAAGCTGGCTAACACTTGAGTTGGCAGCGAGTCAAGGGTCATGCCCCTCCCACACATCTTCACCTCGTCGACCTACTGCTCCGGCTTCTGCTCCTCCCTGCCTTGAGTGGCAGACATCACTTGCGACAGGCGACTGACAAGTGAGAGAATCCATGACTGGGTGAGTGTGCGTGTGTGCTTGTCTTGGGTTTTTTGTTTCGCAAGTTTTTCGGGGCGGGGATTCGGATTCAAGCTTGATGCTTGATGCCTGATGCCAGTGACAGCCAACAACACGCGCTATTTATAAACATTATGGCACAAACGAATTGTCATACAATTTGTCAACAGCCTCAGACCGAGTGGGCTGGCTTTGTTGTTGCCCTGCTTTTTCCTTATTTTGCCTTTCCCTTGAAGCTTTTTCTTATATATCCTAGAATGGTTTGATATTAGGGGTATAATGGAAGTAGGTGTATTTGAATTATAACTAAAAAACTGTTTTAAAATCACAACTATTCCTGGAGGTTATCAGTCAAAGATGGAAACTAAAGGAGGTTCCTTGGGAAACACTGAAATTCATTGAATTAAATCTGTTGACTCTCATTTAATATCACGGAATGCTATATAAACCATAATCTAAAGGCTCCTATTTATTATTTAAATCGAAGTATACTTATTCCCCGGTATTTCCTAGTCCAAACTCTCAACTTAAACCATTTTTTTCTTGTATTTTCCTTTTTGTATTGTCATCGTGTTGCCAACGTCAAGGCTTTTGTCTTTTCCTCAAATTTTTTTTGTAGCTGAACCTTCCTTCCCTCACGCACACACACACACTTGCCTTGGCCTGGCCAAGTGGCTTTTGCCAATTTGTAGCATATTCACTTATCGGCCTCTGTGTGTGCCCTAGACCCCATTTCCATATCCATTTGCCCTGTCCAAAGGATCGGCTCAGCCTATTTTGATGAAGTTGTATGCATAAACATGTCGCGGGGCGCCAGTTGCGATGACAAGCGACAATGAGGCAACCAACTTTCTTTTGGGGCAACATTTGGCCATGTTGCGCCTCGTCTTCTCCCTCAACCCTTTCCCTCATGCCTCTTGCTTGTCTTTTTTTTTATTTCTTCGCTTTGGGGCCAAGCCAATTGACTAAGATTGATGAGAGTTACTCGACTCGTTGGCTCTTCAATTAGTTTGAATGTTGCTGCGTCCAAGCCGAATAAAGCGAACATTTATAAAATCGGGTATGCTTTTTGGGGGGAACTAACTTTATCAGTCATTGATTTGGTCATTAATTTAACTGGACTCTTGAAGCTATACAACATTTAATTGCTTTTGAGGGAATTACTTCATCATTTTGATCATAGACAAATTAATTACCTTGATACTCGGCTCAGATTCAATGAAAAATTACGAAATGAAGAGGCAAGTGATTAAGTCGGTTGGAGTTTATATAAATTTTTGAAATTTAAAGCCCGAAATGATAAGCTTGCTGAGTGTTAAACTAAACTAACCTTTAAATTAAAACAATAAATCATTTCTAAACTTCTGCCTGAATAATCCCCACCCTCAAAACTAGTAAAAAACTAAGACAAAACTAACTCATTGATTTTATAATTAATTTCGCTTCAGTTCTTCTTGCATTTCAGTTTCTGTTTATGCTAATTTCCAAAATTACCTTCCAGGCAAACAAACATTTAAATAATTTGCCAATTCTGCACAGCTTTCACTTCACTAAGTTTCGTTTTGGTTCTGGTTTTCCCCCTCCCAAAATTTTGTCAATGTGCGGCACATGCCAATTAAATTCCAATCAAATTATGCTCTGTCCGCCGCCATGGCCACCCCTCGCCTCGCCACGTCCCAGTTGTTTGTCTTGTCAGTTTTTGCAATTAATTGAATTCTGTTGTCGAAACTGCAAAACATTTGATAACAAATTTGTTAACTAATTTCGAACTTAAAAAACAATTAGGCCCACGAGGCGACAACTTGCGACAGATGGAAATGGAAAATGGAGAGTGGAGAGTGGGAGTGTCCTGGCACAGACAAACTGACGACAACTGGGAGCGGCGATAGCATCCGGGACCAAGTCCGAAACTGAATCCGAGTCCAGGCTCAACTTGAAATCCTCGGGCAGGGCAAGGACAAATCTATAGATTATTTGCTCTGCCGGCTTGGCTTTTGTTTGGCCATTTGTTAGGGGCTCATTGTTGCTGCTTTTGTTGTTCGTTTTTTTTTGTAAAATGTAATTCAAATTTATTTAGCAACGCAGAAAACTTGTGCCAGGAGCAGCAATGGCAGCAGCAGAAGGTAGAGACAACAAGTGGGATATCTTTTTTGAGCCAAGGTAGACGAACTTTAAATACCTGGCAGTTTATGTTTAATAATAATGAATCAGTTTTGCGGCTATAACATGGTTTTCTGTATTAAACAATGTTTCTAAAAAATCTATTTTAAATTTTAAAGATAAATAAAGATAAATATTAGTTCTTGTTCCTTTAAACTTATACCTTTTATTGGTTTTCTTGCATTTTCAATTTATTTAAAGCATTTTTAAAGCATTTCTTGGTATACAATATACCCTAATTACCGATTATAAAAACAGCATCTCAGACCTGAGCCCTTGGTGCGTCTCTGTTTAGTTTCATTTGGCCTTCTTAATGAAGAATAAAATTGTGTGCGCTTCGGCGATAAGGCGAGAGGAGACACAACACGACGCATTTGGCGAAATTAAAATGAATGTTTAAATAACAATTTTCCTGTTTGCCACCGTCTTGCTTCGCTTTCGTGCTAATTAAACGATGTAGGGCTCGAGGGAGTGACTTTCCCTTGGTTCTTTCTGACTTGGACTCACCTTAGATCGATGTACTGATAGACAGAGGTGATGCCCAGGTTAAAGTAAACTGGGACAAACATGAAGCAGACTATGGGATAGGCGCTCATCATGCCATAGATGATCTCCCACATGGCTGAGCCGCGATAATACAATTCACTGGGATAGCCTAGAGAGGAATAAAAATATTATAAGAAAATTTCTATATAGTTTAGAAGAGTTTTCTTTAGTTTAGAATTTTCTGTAGGTCTCAAAACTCACCCAGCACAGATCTTACTCCCAGAGTGCCTCGGGCTATGGATATCATCACGGCCACAATCGAAACTCCGCCAGTGGCAAATACATAGTCGGCCTTGCTTCGCTCCTTTTTCTTGCCAAAAATGCGTGTCCATAGCGGTCCCAGCACTGTGATGGCTATAAACAGCACAAACATCAGATAATCCCAGCCCAGAGTGCTCAGGTCCTTGGCCATGTTGTTGCTGTTGCTTTTGCTAAAGAAAAAAGACAAAAAAAAAAAAAATCAAAATTCAAGTTGGTCACCGGGAAAAAAACAAACACAATCTTTGCAACTTTTTTTTGTTTTCGGTGGGGGGCTTTTAGGTGAGATGTGAGCTGGATAAAGCGTTTTCCAGCACAGTTGAGCATGTGCATGTTAGTCACGCCCGGTGGACATAATGCCAACTGAGTGCGGCCACCTCCCCCCTTTGGTGGAGCAGGAAACTTGACAACATTGTTGCATATCCGCAGGCGAAAAGGAAAGGGGGGAGCGGGACCAAGCTGCGGTCTGGTGCAGCCATCATAACACATGCATTCACCGCGCCCAACCAAAGTCCTAGCCACCCACTCAACCTCTTCGAGGTTTGGGCCCAGGCCAGAGCTAAAGCCAAAGCCAAATGAGCGGCAAAAAGCGTCAACTACACGAAACTTACACGGAAAAAGAAAGCCTAAAAGAACAGGAGGGAGTATATAGTAGTTTTTCCTGATCTTTATTTATGTTTAAGCCACTTCCTTGAGTCTATACCTAATCAGTTAGATTTTCTTTAATTTTTCCCCCTCTTCTCTAGCTTTTTTATTTATTTTTAACTCCAAAATATAATTTCTATAAATTCATCTCAGTGCACTCAGTCAGAAAACGTGGCCCGCTGTTTAAATTTATGGACTTCTCTCCACTTTGTGACAAATGTATGCACCCATGTCGTCTCTCCATAAGGACATTCCACTGTACTTCAGCTCCTGCGAGTGTGGCAGAAGGGCAAATCAGAGGATTCGTTGTAGGTGGAAGAAGGAGCAGCTTAAGTGAGACTTTGGCTGGCGACTTTGTGTTTTTATAGCCGAGCCAAACTGTTGAGCTGCCCTACCAGGGGCCAGGCGACCCAAAGAAATGCCATAACCCAGCTTAGGATTTGCTCCTTCACCTGAAGCTGTCGTAAAGTAGACTTCTTGCTCTTGATATGCTCAAAATAGTTGCCCGAAGACTTCAAAGTGGTGGTTTTCCCCCACCAGGAGGGAAAGTTTCAAAGACAAGGGGGAGAATAATTGGTACAAATGTTTCACTGGATTTTCCAGTTCAAGTTTTTATAGTTTATATATGCTTCAGTGATGGTGAATAAACTTAAAGATTTTGCCAAGTTTAGTATCAATTAGGCAGTATTAAAAAAGTTTAAAAAGAGTGCTAAAGAACACTTGAAATTTTAAGATGAAAATTTAGGAAGAATATAGCCAGCAGCTTGAGTTGATTTGTGTAGTTAAAAACTTGGAGATATTTTTTGATTATTAAAAATTATTAATAAACTGTTTTGGGTTTATTATTTTGTTATTTTTCTTTATATTTATAAACTTATATTATTTTTTCTATTTATTCTTTAATTTCACTTGAAATAAATAAGTCTCTTCGTTAAAATTGATTTTCAGTTTGTCATTTTCACATTTCTCTTGAGACTTTAAGCAAGCTATAAATGAGCTTCAAATCTGCCAGTCACAGAAATACTGCAACTGAAATTTGCTATGTGAACCTCCCACACAAATCCCACGATTATAACAAATTGATCATCTGTACAAAGATGTATCTTGAACCCGTTGGCAAAGGGTCAACTGTTTTTGAGTGTACTTGCCCTGTCATTCGGTGGTCATCATCATCATTTCGGTCGTTCGTTTTTGGCTGCCCAACTAATTGACAACATTTAACATGCAGTTTCGCCCTGCCCCCCCTGGGGACCCCGTCATTTGCCATCGCTTTGGCTTTTATCTGACATGCTGTCTGGCTTTTGTTTTGCCTGGGCTCTGTCAAAACTATTAGTCATGTTGTTTTTACCCGAGCTTAGCTTTGTTTAAAGCACAGCTGCCGTGTCACTCGCCTGACAGTCGCAGGAGCGGGAGCAGGAGCTGGAGTAGTTATATCCGACTCCTTGTCCTTTCGCTTTTTTGGCCAGGCGATAAGCCAGCCGTTGGAGGGGACAAAGGACAGGGAGGAGACAGTTAACCGGGAGCCAGAAGTCAAAGCGGACAGCTCTAAGGACACACTGCTGTGGCATTGTGCGTGCCAGGTTGTGTGCAAAATGTTTTTTTTATGCTTGCTGAGCTTAAGCAAATTATCCATGATCCATACAGGAGTGCCACCTGCAGCTCCTCCACTCGAAGACAGGCAGAAAAAATAGTTATTTAAAGTTGGGAGATGACTAAATGTTTAATAAGCTTTAAAAAAGTAAAGCTAAACTTTAGGTAAAAGAATAAAAATCTTGATTTTATTGATCCTAACTCTTTAAAATACATAAATCTTTACTTTAAGTTTCCATTTTACTATCTAAAACTTAAAAATCGTCAAAGAGAACAAGATTTTTAGAAGCTTTTTAAGCATTTTTGATTTTGTTTTAATTATTTAATATATTTCTACTCCTCTGGGTTTTCTCTTAACTCGATTTTAGTTAAATTAAAATATTTTAAATAATTTTAAAGACTCATCTATGGCCTAGTTTCTTCCTCGAGTGCATTTTCTAGCCATTTTAAACGGCTTAGTTTGATCGATTTAGTTTTTAGTGTGTGTCCTGGCTCTTTTGTTTGATATGCGAGCGTGGCGAATGTGGCCACAAAACGTCCAATAGACAGCGACGACAATTTGCGCACATTTGCATCAAATATGTATGTAAAATCCTGGCCAAAAAGGAACAAAAAAAATAAAGGAAGGTAATAGGAGAAAAGCTGAGAGCGGAGGGCGACTAAGCTACACGTATGCATAAGTTAGTAGGGCGTGGCAGTGGCTGTGGGCCCTCATCCCCTTAGCCGGATCAAGCTGGCACTTGAAACTTTTTGGCCAGGCCAAGATGGGGCAGGTTTTTCGGTGGCAGGATGCTGCCGCCATATCCTGCCACTTGCAGTTAATATTCATGCAGTTTTTTTGAAAAATTATACAAAAGTTGGCGACATGTGTGGAGGAGGGGAAGGGTGTGTGTGTGTGTGTGTGGAGTCTTCGATGCCAAGGATCATAAATTATAAAGCAGCTTCAAGGAGGAGCAACAAAAGAAACAACGACCCGTTGACATGTCCTGAGTCCTGGCTGGCATGCGTGTTTGTGTTGCCTGCCACTGACAGCCACAATGGAAAGTTATTAAAAATAAAAAGCCAGCAAAACTGAAGACCGCGTAAGCGCTCGACTTAACTTCCTTGCCGGGCTGCTTGGCGGCGTGGGAATTTATGACCCTCATGAAATATTCAACATATTGCCTCCGATGATGGCCAAGAGCCGAAAATCTGCCAAGATCCCGCAGACTATGAAACCCCTATCAAAAACACATTTTCTCTGTAACGAAGGAGAGGATGCAAAAAATACGCAAATGCAACAAAAATTCCGGAATGCCAAATAAAAATAAGAGACCGAAAGCTGAACTTAATTTGCCATTTAATGGCCTGCAGTAGTGCCGCCCCGCCAGCTGACAAATTGAAAATGTAATTTAGCCCAAGTGCAGCAGCAGCAGCAGCAGCAGCCGGCCGCCTCTCTTTTGGCCAACGGCCAAGTGCTGCTACTAAAGTTGTAATAAAGAGAGTGGGAAATACGTGAAGGATTTTCCCCACCGAACATATGAAAAACTTGCAGTTTTCGCTACCTGCCATGACTCGGCCAGAAGGAGAGTGTGCCTGATCCTGGCTGATGGGCAGCTCGAACGCTCGAATTGTGGCGGGATAATTATGGTAATGTGCTGCGAGGGGAAATTACAATACATTGCCACATTGTTGCATATATGAGGCAAGGCAACAACTTGTGCTGCACACTCAATTTATGCGGCACTTCAGTGAAGTTTATGCATGGGGCCGCTACAAAGTTGCATGCATTTCATGGTAATGCTGCTGGAAAGTTGCTCCAGCTCACTGCATTTGGCTAATTAATGCACTGGCAAAGTCAGCAGCAGCAGCAGCCGAGAGGTTCCTTCTGAGTGCCAATCAAACTTTTATTTGACAGATTTTTCGGGCGAAGGATGCAACTTGCAAGCGCGCTTTTGCAAAGTGCAAAGTGTTGTCCCAATTTCGAGGGAATCTTTAGCGAATTCATTGCCACCTTTTGGTCGTATGTTCTTGCCAATTGGCTTTTGGCGGCTCAAACGGGTCGAGTGTCTTTGGTTTTATTTATTTAAGTTTGTTTAACTTTTAGCTAAACTGAAAGAAATATAAAAATCAAATAAAAAAAGAGTTTGGAAGGAAAAACTTTATTCTAGATTTTGTTTTGCTAAGATTTTGTTAAGAACTCTTAAATAATAATAAAAACATTATTCTCAGTGTGCAATTCTAATGGAAAAAATCCATAAAAGTCACATAAATAACAGCGAAAATAATAAATGATTTGGCAAGGTATCCTAGAAATTCCTAAGCCAAAATTCAGTTATAAAATTTTATGAATTTTCTCATTGAATCGAATTGAAAGAAAATTTGCTATTATTTTATATTTGCTATTATTTTTATATTCTAATAAACAATAAATATTTTCTCTAACTAAAATGAACGACCAGATAAATTCTCTCTCTCCTTACTACCTAATTGTCTGAGTGTACTTTGAGGAAATTGCAGTTAAGTCAAGTGACTGCAACTTTCTTTTTGTTCTTCGTTCTACACTTATTGTTTTTTTTCTGTATTATTTTTTTTTGGTGGTTTTTCCGCTGGCAAACTTCGGTCGGGTTGTTCATCTTCTTCATTTTTGCTGCTCGGGCTGCTAAAAGTTGTTAAATACAAAAGTTTGCCACTTAATACCAGTTCGAGTAATGAAATACGAGTCAAACTGTAAGCAGCGATCCCCAGCAGTTCCGTTCTTTTTCCCCCTCAGAAAACAATCCTTCCAGCAAATTGAAGTTGAAGCATGCGGTTGGCAAACTTCTTCCTGCCATTTGCCAACATGCAACTGTTCTCGACGGGCATTTGGCCAACCCCCGTTTTGGGCCACCCTCAGTCCCAGCTAGCCCCAAACTCGATTGCATTTGGCAATTGTTTGTTTAGCTTTAACCGTCGGACGCTTTACACATGTTCTCCTTCGTTCCTCAAGAGGGGCTGAGCGGCGGCGACCCAAGAATTTTGTGCGAAACTTTAGTTTGATTTCTTTCTCCGACCACGTTCGCCTTGGCCAGGCTTAATGAGAAAAGTCATTGGGCCACGCCCATGTGCGGTTGATCCTCCTCCGCCGCACCTCTCTCTGAGGCCAGTTTCCTTTGCTCCTTGGTTGCACTTTGGGCCGGGTCAAAGTCATTTATCAAAGGATGCCCGAAAAATAAATACTCGACTTAAGTTGGCTCTTATTTATCGTCCGCTGACTGTTGTTGCCAACAGAGGAAAATATAATGTCAATTTTTCAACTAGCCCCCCGGATGGGGTTGAACTTTCAATTGCGATCATTTATAACGAATGGCGGGAATCAAATTCTCCTTTACCTTTCGTCCTTTGCGTCCTTTCGGCTTTCCTCCCCCCTCGGAAAGCATAATTTTCCGCGGACATTTTTATAATTTATTTTCAGCATGACTTTGGCAAAATGTAGCCATTTGAAAAGGCAAAAGAGAAAAAAAACTGGAGACGAGAAAAATAAACCAAGTGCAGAAAGAATTTCCTCGCACTTTGTAAATTTCGCGAAAGTTTCAACAAAAGTGACAATCGCAACTTGTTGTTGGCTGTCATTGTGGCCCTGTCGCATTTCAGTCGTGAAGTAAAGTAAAACTTTCCGCGTTACAAGTTGTCCTGTCAAACAATTAGGCAGGCTTCCTTTCCACTGCACTGTGAGAAATTATAAAAATAAAGTAGCAAAGTCAGTTGTGTGTCTAATAAAATCTTAAGATTGGAATTAATTGTTGGATTGACTAGAAAATATATTTTATCGATATTTTTCGATATTTTGCAATTTGATATATAAAAATCTTCGATATTTTCAAGAATATATTGCAATAAACATATTTATCAATAATCTGCGTACATATTTTAATATAAAAATGCATCAAACTAATCTCCTCTTCAAGTTTTATTCTCTGTGCAACTTGACTTTGTCCTTCTCTTGGATCCTTGGCCACAGCTTAAGCAATTTGCTGGTCGCTGAAAAGTGTGCTACAAAAAGCGCGGCGAGAAAACGTGTGAGAAGGGAGGGAAGGCACCGAGAAAGAGCATTAAAGCGGTCGCCAGCCACTTGCCAGTCGCCACATGCTGTTAATTTGATCAACATCAGACCGGCGACTTCATCCTGGCAATTTAGTGGTCAGCCCCCAGCGGCAGGGCATCTAGGACAGCCGGCTAATGCTTGGGTTTTGCGTTGCAACTTGCGAGCGTGCACAACTAATTTCCCGTTGTCGCCACTTTCGAACCCCGAACACCCCGAACACTCGACACCATCGAGTGGCCCCGGCCAGGAAAAGCTGTTTTTCCAAGCCACGTTTTCTTTTTTTTCCACACTCTCTCTCTTGCTCTCCTCTCTATATATTCCCCTAACAAAGTTTTCATTACGCGTGCTGTGCGAACTTCTCCCAGTGAAATTTCTAGTTCCCTTTTTCCTTGCAATTTTCCAGGGGTCTAGGGTTTCCACCTGCAGGGAATGGGGGAAAAACAATGGGCTGCGGTATCTTTTCATTTTGGTTTTCCCAGTTATTTTTTCCTGTGCTCTCGCATTTTACAAATAATTGGGTTAGTTAGTCGACGGGTGCAATGTCTGTTGGCCCTTTTTGTTTGCACTCTTTAACACTTTCAAGTCCTGGGCATTAGCCCATTGCACTATGGGGAATTTGCCCATTTCCGTGGTATTTATTAATAACTTCTAAACTAAGTATGATTTTTCAAAACGGTTTTTGTATTATTGTTATAAACACCAATAGAAATATTTTTGGAAAAATGGGCGTGGCTCCGCCCTCCCCTGACGAAAAAAAATATTATAACTTTGTCAGTTTTTAACATATTTTCATCTAACTTGAGATATAGTCATTTTGTATTACTTTAGAATTTCGGTTTTAATTTCATGAAAATCGGACCACTATATCATATAGCTCCCATAGAAACGATCTAAAAATTAATAATTAATTGCATCATATTGTATTTTTTCCGTTTAGCATGTAAATTTGAGAAAAAAAATTGATTTTGCTTTTTAAATAGTTCTTATGGGTTATAAAATCTATAAAGTCAACAATTGCTTTTTTTGGTTGGAGTTGTCCGTTTCTATGCGCCATACATACAAAGAGCTGGGCCCATGAAAAATGAAAGTTACCTCACAAAAATCGAATTTACTCAAATTGTGCGGATTTGTGCACATAGAGACAAATTGCCTTTTATTCTTAATTAATGGCTCTACGACATACACTTGGACTTACACTTATACGACGATAGGTATTTTTTGTAACTCCAAGTAAAGTAAAATGTTGTTTTTTTTTAAATTGCCCTTGAAAGCATTTACAAAATTGGCTATATATTAATAAGACACGAATGAAGGGAAATTTTATTACACACAATACATAATAGAAACCCGTATGATTGGTGTCCTTAAAAAGTTGAAGCGAAAAGTTGTGTCCTTTTTGAGTTATGCACTTTCAAAGTACGAATAAATAATTACCTATTTTCAAGCAAGAGTTGGTTTTGGCTGCAACAGCTGAGTTTAACAGTCGATATATTTAACAGTGCGCTGTTAATTAACATTTCTGTTATTGAAATATGTAGAGCCATATATTTTTAATATGTTTACATAAAAAAAAAACCAAATATTTATAGTTTAATAAAATGACTAAATACCACGGAAATGGGCGAATTCCCCATAGTGCATTGTTGGTGAGCCACCTGTGGTTTTCAGGAAGGAAATATATGTATTTTTTTATGATTTTATTAAGCAAAAACCAATGTTTACACAGACTGCATTAAAATTGAGTTTTTGTTTGAATTTCAATTCATTAAATTCAACTCCAAATGATTTTATTATTTGCCAACGTTATTTGTTTTCGGTTAAACAGCTTTTTTATTATGATGCAAATAAATAACTGCTTGTTAATTCAATTTCTTGTTTGAATAAATTTATATAAATTAACTTTTTTTTTTTAATGCTTGATAAGCAAACACTTTGCATAATGCAAACACCATTAGCTTTAATTAGTTTTCCCACCTCGGCCGTTTACCTTAACTTCTTTTTTTTTTGAAGCATTTTAATTTCCCTTACGGCCAACGCTCAAAAAGTGGACCACTAACAACATGTCAAGATTTCCCTCAGCTGCCAATGTTAATGACCGACAGCTGGGGGAATCCTTTCGGGCACATAAATTTGCATCCGACAGGGGATCCTGTCAGCCGGCCGAAGGAGGTTTGAGTAAACAACAATTTGTCTTGTAAACGAAAACGAAAAGCCACTAATCATCGTTTAAAAAGCTGCCACTTGACATCCAGCCGGCCAGCACCTGTCCAGCTAATTGAACTAATGAAATGCTCTTGCCATGGCCGGTTGCCAGGTCTTAGGTCCTTGCCACGTCCTGTGAGATTGTGGAATTAAAAAAAGAAAAAGAACGAAAACGAACTAGCTTGGGTCCCTTTGTTTGCACAAAAGCTGTTGATAATAAATTAGACTGACTCTACACATTTTTGTCACCATGGAAATGCCACAAATGGATATTTATGGCTCTGCCACCTCCTCGAGTCTCCTCTCCTCCTCGGGTTCCCACTAGTTTCACCTGCTCTTATCGGTGAGCGGAGCTCCACCCACATCCCCTTTATTGGCCACGTGCTGGCGATTTGTTCAAGTGACCCGGCGGCTATCATTGGGGACGCTCTTTATGTCCGGTCGGGGACATCATTGTCCAGTCTGGTTAATTAAGTATTTATGTAATGAGTGTGCATATGGCAATATTTTAATTATTTATTGATGATTGGACAAGCAAGCAAAAGCAGCAGACTTTAATATGGCAAGTCCTTTGGTTATATTTTGAATATTTCAGAGGGAAATCAAAGTTGGGACAAAGTTAAGTTGCTTTTTGAAATTTGAATCCCTAAGTGGAAATGGAAAATGATATATTAAAGTTGCTAACTCAAAGAAATGCAACTTATTCCCAGAGAAATTTCTTAGTTAATTAAATTTTTCCCTGTAAGTTTAGTTATTTCTTGTAATAACTTAAAGTGCCAGCACAGCAAACTAATTTTCCCTTATCTATTTTTGCTTATTTTCTGTGGAAGTAAAGCGAACCTTGGCAGCAGGTTGAATATTATATTTTTTTTCATAGAGTGCGCTTGTTGCCTCTTTGGATTTTCAATTAACTCTGGCATAAACCTGGACGCTCGTTGCAGCCCTCGATCTTTGATGGCCAAAGTCAGTTATTAAAACTTAAATTCACTTAGGTGAAGCACACAAAAAAATTAGCCATGTTTCCTCCATCCGGCCAAGAGGAGGAGGAGGATATGCAGCTACCCGGATTTCAACCCGAAACGACAAAGTTGCCTGAGGGTTCAGCAGAGTAGTGGGTGGCCCTGATAGCTGCTGCACAAATTGTTTTGCTGGCAGCGTCAACTTTATGCCAGCAACAATGTAATTTATTTAATTCTCCACCCTCTCCCTGCCCCCTCACCTCCTGCATGCTGATGCTTCTAATTTTTTCACGCTGCAAAGCAATTTAAAACTGGCAACAGTTGCCAAGTCGCAGCATCCTTGCCACAACCCCTCCGCTTTTGTGTTGATTTCATTTGAATTTATGCTAAATTGTCAGTTTCGCAGTGCGTGTTATCCTGCTGGATTGTCTGTTGTCCTTGGTGTTTTTCGCGGGAACAAAATAAACTCCCCTCGCCACGCTGAGAATTATAATTTCAAATGATTGTGCGTACAATCAGTTGTAATTAGCATATTTAATTATATAGCGCATAAATATTCATGAGTCGCTCACAAATTGCAGCCAACTTGGAGGGGGAGGACAAGCTTAGGGCACAATTAGGGGACAGCTCTCTAACTGGGCGATTGATTGATGGCCCGATTGATTGATTGATCACCGGATGGTTCAAAGTTGCAGCCACGTAACACTGGCCAGTCGAAAGCAAACACAAATGAAACAAGGTACGAGGGCAAACAATTGAGCAAACACTATCAATATGCAATTAACGTCATGTAAACGATATTTACAGATAAATACAGTTCTTCCACGCTTCCTGTCCGCATTTTATCGGCTTAATTGACAGGAAAATATCACAGAGCGGGGGCGGCGGCAATTAGTTATTGTCTGCACTTCAATGCGAATGCCACTTTTCCTATCGGGTGACACTTTAAATCGATATTGCATTATTACCTAGACGGACATTACTCATACGCCGTGTGTGCGACAGACGGAGAGCGTTTATCTTTCGGGGGATTGAATGACTTTGCACTGGGAGAAATATTATTTGAGGGGTTTTATGACTTTAATTTTAATGTATTTCAAATAGTAGTAATTAAAAAAATTAATATTAATTATCTTTTTTTGTTTGTATTTTATATTTGCAATATGACTCATACGCCGTGTGTGCGAGGGGCGGAGAACATTTATTTTTGCACTGAGAGAGAGGTTTTATGACTTTATTTTAATATATTTCAAAGAATACTAATTACAAAACTTAATATTAATTCATTTATTAATCCCTTTGTGTTAGTTTTTAATTATTTTTTATGAAAAAGTTTATTTTATATGAAAAACTTATATTTTTGCTTGTGTTTGGTGACTGAGTTCTTCATCCATAATTAAAGGCAATTAGTTGGGACCAGTTGCAACAGTTTGCGGCAAACACATGTTGCAATTAGGAAATTTGGCAAATTGTTTTGGATGACACCCCCCGAAAAAAATCGAAATTAATTTGCCAACTCTCTCTCTTTCTGCCAAAAAAAAAAAAAATAAAATAAAAGCAGACTAGGCCAAATTAGCCAGCAGCAAGGGAATGTTAACATTTTGCCAGGCTTTTGCCAGGACACGAGTTAATTTACATTTGGCCAGCCGGAGCTCCGAATAATCGTTAGATTATGCTGTTGCAACAGCTTTCTCTCTCTCTCTCCTCTTAGCAGAGGCAACAACAATAACAATCACTTAATAACTTGGCCAAAGTGTAGCAGCAATTACATGGCCAGGAACTGAGAGTCACTGAGGGGAATGTCGCTGGAACAATGACCAAAAATACAAAGTAAACTCCCCCGCCTGGCAGCAGCTTGTCCAGCAACAATGTAGCAAAAATTTCAGCTTGTCTTGATTGACAGCAACAGCTAAGACAACGGACAGCAACTAAAACATTTTGTCATTTTGTCTTTGTGTGAAATACACTCAAGAAAATACAGTTCTCTTTGAGCTAATCTAATAATTTAAGAAATTTAATACCGAAATCAAGAAAATAGTTGAAAAACCCCTTAAAATCAGGCCAAAAGCTTGCTAGAAATTTATAAAATATTTCATATTTTTCCTCACTGTTTATAATCTTTAGAGGTTTGCCCTTAAAGTTGCCTTCTGTGGCCGCCACCTCATTTATTAGCCAACCAGTAACATCCCCATGTTCACAAGATGTTCCTTGTGTGGAAACCCTCGAAATGCTGTCCTTTGTCATAACCGAGGCAGCAGCTTACTTAGCCTGCTTACACTCCTACAGGGTCCTTAAGTCGGCCAACTGGCCGCATACGTAACGAACTCAAATGAAGTTGCTCGAAAGTGAATCAATTTGCATAGAGTTTATGCTGTTGCTACTCCTACAGCCGTTGCTCGTCGTCGCTGTGGGTTCGGGTTGTTGAGAACTCATTAAGAACATTGTCTGGCAACTTCCGGCAGAGATTGAGCCGAGAGCTTCCGCCAAAGCGGAGAAACACTTGCACGGAACCCAAGGTTCTTAGCCCGGTTTAAACATATGTATGTACTTATGGGTTTTTAGCTTACTCAGCGAACGGCACCCTTGAAGGGTAATCGTATTCAACGAAACTTAACATTGCCCGGATCACAGCTGAAACGCAACTGATTCTCAATCCACAAAATTTATTTTAAAAATTATAACATTTCGTCAAAAGTCTAGCCTTTAATGGGTCACCAACAAAAGCCACTGGCAGCTGTTTAAACTAAACGCCGTGAATGTATTTTCTGTATGTTTTTACTCACGTGAAAGTGTAAGGCAGTAGGGAAAAACGAGGATAATATTTTGTATATGTTTATGTTTTATTTATTTTCAAGTTGACCACTCAAATGGAGGAGGACTGAATGTCCGACCTTGCCTAAGATCGTACTAAGAATGCAGGCACCTTCTGGCCCAGTGCCCTTATTTATAAGAGCAAGATCCCTATCGCTCTCGTTGAATTTACGTAGTGAATTCCAAATACCAAAGCAAATACCTTGGCTGCCGCCTGTTGCGGCAGGTGTTTTTTTCCGTAGAACGTGAACGCCACCATAAAGTTGTTCTTGTTGTACTTGAATATCGAGTTAAACGGAATCGCGCTAGACACAAATGTTTGCCAGACAATAAAATAAAATAATATAATGAGCTAACACATCGTCAGTCAGTCGGCGGCAGTAGTTGTGAAGATAGCCCCAATGATGATCTGTGGGTGGGAAGTTGCCTCGACCTAGAGCACTTAATCGGAAGTGTTTTTCCTAGCTGGCAACTTTATCTAAATGAGAGTTAAGGCCCATAACTCATACGTAGTTCGTACGTAGTTCCAACTAATTACTGGCTGTAAGTGGATTTAATGGGGCGCACGGCAGGGAGAGGTTTTTGCATTCTGTTTTTACTACTCTGCAGTCATGATTAACTTCGTTGGCATGATATATATTCTTGATCACTCGTACAGGAGTTTATGGCAATGTAAAGTGTAATTTATGGCTACCACTTGGTTATTTAATGAGGCATAATTTTCATTTGCCACAAAAAACTTTGCGACCACAAATTTCAAGTTCATATTCAGGCTTCGAGTGGCTTCAGCTTTAGCTTTGGCTTTGGCTTTAGATTTTTAGCCTTGGCATCAGGTTGTGTGTGCCATCTGCTTCATAAATTTTCATTTGGCTGAAATCATAAAGTGAAAAAAAGGAGGCGTCAGGAGCAGGCGCTTAAGTATCCTAAGCCCTGGCATTGTGGGCTGATTTTGGTGTAGCAGATTTAATTTATGTTTCATTTTTCACACCGACAAGGGCCGCCGAGGCAATCGCCAAAGGTGCTGCTTGCTCCTCCTTCTCCTCCTCATACCTGGCGCCATTTGCCCTTTTCAACAAGTGCCAGTACATGTCCATATATACATATCATGCGAATATATGTATATATGTGGCTGGGTGGGTGGCTTTAAAAGGGGCTTTATGTCCCTATAAATATGCAAAATTTATGCGGATGCTGCTGCCGGTTTCCTACCGGCTTAGCCACACGGAAAACGGAAAACAAAATCCAAAAACATAACGCCCAAAAAGTTGCCTCTTTCTGGCCTCCTCTTTACATGGCCAACTAATTGAAATTTACGCTGAGCCAAACGGTTTTTTGTTAATTTATGTACAAAAGTTGTAAGAGGCTCAAATCTTAAAAATTCTATTGACTTTGCAGGTTCATTGACATTCAATAAGGCGGCATAAAATAAAATAGGTTTTATTTTACATAAAGTTTATGAAATTTCCTTGAGTTTGATCCTTGGGATTTGCTGAAGCCCTGGGTTAGGGAGTCCTGATAATGGTTGAGCTTATTTTACAAAGCCTTTTTAATAAATTTTTAATTCCATTTAGACAGATTTTAATGTTGAAAATTAAGGATAATTCACACATTTACTCTTTGCTTTAAAATTACTTTGAATAAACTCTGATATGCATAAAATACAGAAACCAAATTAAATAAAAACCCGCTTAAAATAATACCTCGATTGATATCAGTTAAGATAACCCAAAGAACTGTTGCACATTTAAACCCCAAATAAAAATGCGTAAATAATGTTCGTCCTTTAAATCCGATTTGTAATCCTGCTGAGCTAATATTTACTGCAAATATTAACTTATTTGAGTACATAGCGTATTTCACGCATTTTTCGGATTAAGCGAAAGTTAATTTAAACAGCATCAGGCTTTATTCGGTGGCAGTTTGCTTAATGCTTAAATATTCAACAGGGAAATCGTTATCAAAAATTCATAAGCTTTGCGAAAATTTTCAATTCATTGCAGCGGCATCCATATTTTTGTTGTCGTGGTTGTTTTTCTTTATATTTCAGTATTTTTTCTGTATTATTTTTTTTATTGTAGCATTATTATTTATGTTTTTACCCTCTTTGCTGGCGGAGCAACAACAATGATGATGGCCGAACGAAAGAGCTGGAAAATTTTTGCGCAGAACCACACAAATCAATTTGCAATTGCGCTCATTGTGAAAATGCGAATGAAAATGTTTTTATAACAATAGTTTTTGATGCGGTTTTTATTTATTTACCACAATAACGATAGCAGCAATACACAACAATAACAACTATGGCTACATTTTCCCCCCTCGTCTGCCTTTGCTGCATTGTTATGTTTTTAGTTAAATTTTAGCAGCTGTTGCGTTTATTTTTTTGCTTGAATAGCTCTCAAAGTGTGTGTTCTGAGGGCATTTTGTTAAGCCGGCTTTTATGCATTTTATGTTAGTTTTGTTTTCGCCTAATTGGCCAGAAAAATGGAATTTCCGAAAAATTGACACACCTGCTTTTCGCACTCCCTCATTTGCATTTGCATTTTTCCACCGGCACTTTGAGTATTCTCTTTATGTGATATAATGTGAGAAATTTAGAAAATTCCATTATGACATGCAAATTAAATGAACTGTAACTCCCGAAACAAATTTAATTCGTTCCTTTAACTAGAAGAGATGAATCAGCTTCTGTAGCACAGCCTCAAATATTTATCAAATGTGATTAAAAAATTAACACATGATTCTAGGAAAAGATGGGTTTAAATAGCACCATTTTTCACACCCGCAACTCTCGAGGGCGGAATCTCGGCATGGTCTCCGCCGCTTGCCACTCGTCAGCACTTACCTTTAATTAAATGATTTATGCTAATTTTGTGACGCGTTTCCAAGTTAATTAAATTCCAGCGGATGGTAACGCCGCCTCCTCTGGAGTCTGAAGTCTAGAGATGATTAGTAGAGGAGGCTCCTCCTCTCCCCCGTTTTCCTCTGATGTGGCTATTGTGGAGCGTTGGCTGTTTACCGCCTAATTGTTGGTAATATTACCATCGATTAGCTCTATGGCACAATGAATGAATATTGTTTAATGTTGATATTTGTCGAATGCACGGTGTGTGTGTGCCTAGTTCAAGTGGGCAAATATTGATCATTTCGCAATATGTTAAGAGTACACAACAAAAAAGTGGGGTATTTTAAAGAGAAATTGTAGGGAAAAATAAGAAAATGTTTTGTGTAAGGTTTAAGATATTTTTTGCATTTAAAATAAATGAGTATATGAATAATTTTTCTCTAAGCAAACTCAAGATCAAGTTGGTTTTAGTTGAATAAATAACAAATACTGTTTTCTGTGCCCTGAGCTAAGCCTTGAGGCTGCACACAGCAAAAAGCAGCACAAATCTGAGTTACTTTGTAGTTCATTTGACTGCACATTTTGATTGCTTTCTGCATTGTATATATATATCAATGTGTATGTAAGCTAACAAATATAAATTGGATTTTGAATTATACAAAATTTCCCACCCCCTGGGTCACATTAAATGCCAGAGGTTTAGCTGAGCAAATTAAAGTAATCAAAAATGTCTGCCAAATCAAATCTATTTGTTTAACAGACACTTCATCATCATCATCATCATACGTGGGGGCATCGTTTCAATTAGTTGAAACAAACAACTCGAAATGGAAAAATGGTCGCTAGAAAATAATAATAATAACCTCTCCCACTAGACAGTCAGCTTCCCAGTTGGGTGGCGATAACAACAAGCAATCAACTGGGCTTCGCTGAGTGGTGCTATCTTTCGGAGCCATCGGGTATCTATCAGATATCAGCCATCGGCATTCATTTGCGTGTTTTCGGTGTGTAAAGCGTCACACATCGGGACGAAACTAATTGGTAATACAAAACAATACTCAAAACAATGCGAACACGTTTTTATGCACTTGAATTTCTAGCAGTAAGTGCTTTGGTCTCGATTTAATTGTGTCATTTTTTTTTTTTTGTAAATTAAAATCAGTTAGCCTTTCCATTAGTCTGCTTCCTGGTACCTCTGGTACATTACCTTTGATTATTATTTCTTGATAACCAAATGTTGGTTTTTCCCCCCAAAAAAAGGGCTCCATTACTCATCCCAAGTTTGGTTCATTTTTAGGTTCTTACTTTGCTATCTCTGATGGAAAGTTATTTTGGTAAATGAATTTGTTTTTTCCCGTTAGTGATTCATGGGTTTTTAAGTACACTTTAGAGTCTGCTAAATTTATTCATGTGCGATTTAATTAATTGATTTCCAAATTAAAATCCAGCTACAGATTATCATCGAGGACTGATTGGTTTTTCCCCGAAAAACTGCACCTAGTTTATCAGCTTAATTATCAGCTTTCTACTTAAGTATTCTTGATAGTGAATTATCGCGGCAGACATTTTTTGTTCTTAAGAAATTATCTTGGAGGCCATATTTATTTTTCGTCCCCTCCCCACAAAAAAACAGCACGTTTTTTCATTGACAAATTGTTATTCGATCATTTGTTGTGATTGTTCGACTATCTTTGAGTGCTCAATAAATGTTAAATCTGAAGTGTCGCCTGATTATAAAAATAGACTGGGCAAACTTGATTCAGTAATCTCGTGACCAAGATTATTCTAATTGGCCACAACATTTTGTTTTGATAAAGTTATGACTAAGTTAAGAGCAAAACAGGTGAACCAAGAAAGACTGCTTGCGACAGCGAATAAAAATTTTGGAAAAACAAAGCTGGAATATACGCACAAGGTGGATTATGGGATCAAAACAAATGTTTGGTAACTTATAAAACACACAATAAGAAATTAAAATGTATTGTTTTATGATTAAGAGGCTAAAATATGTTAATTATTGGAAGAAATCTTTATTTAGTGGGAGAAATGTGTTGGGTTTTGTCATTAAAATGGTTTATTAGAGATTGTTCTATATATTTTAGGAAAATTAAATTCCAGATTTTGTAAATTGATTCTTGAAAAGCCTAGAAATCAAAGTTTGCAAGGATTAAAGGGCTGTATAGGCACTGTAAGGAATGAGCTGTTACTTGGACCTTAAAGCGTATTTCTATATATACAAAAAATATAAAATTTATTTCGACATTAAATATTACATAATTATAAAGAGAAACCTTAAGCTAAACCTATTTAGGTTTTCCTTAATTTCCAAGAATTAAGGCAGATTAAATTAACTAAATATTTCCCGAGAATAAAATCTCAAAACCGGCTGCTCTTGAATATATAAAATTGTTGATTCTTTTATCAGTCAGTCTGGAAATTCTGGCACTGTCCCTGATGATGAATTAAGCAAATATAATTTCGACAGTAAAATTTGCTTCTCATGAATTATCATTCACGTTTTTAAACATTTGCGTTACACAACTCAGAGAGAAGATGATAAAACCTTGTCTTATCTTAAAGTCATTACAGATATCGGGTTTACTTTATGGCAGATCTTCTCCGCGTTAAAGTTTAAGTTTCCAGCAGTTGCACTCAGCACGGCGGCATCTGTGTTATTGCATTTATTTATTTTTTATCAACAAATTGAGTTCTTGTGTTCGGCAACCGACAGGCAAACAAGGCAACCAACTCACCAGCCAGCCACTCGGAGCATTCACAGACACAGTGGCCATTGTCATTGGCATTTTAACAGTACTTGGCCGCCCTGACCGCGATCCCGAAACCCTGACACCCCGAAAGCCCTGTTGGTAGTCTGAAAAACCCATGGAAAACCCTTGGAAAATACTGGAAAACATACACACAGTCCGAAACGAAGGCCCCGAGGACGCGTCGATGGCTAACGAAGTGCGTCTGGTCGACTTTAGTGGCGAGGCATTTGTTTGATGGGCGGGCGAAGTCGAGTGGAGGATTGCACTTGAGTGATTTTTTATTGTGACACGCGCATGCTGTGCAGCAGCAAATTAAATGCTTCGTCCGCAGGAACAACAATGAGCGATGTAGCTCCAGGGGCCCACAAAACGCTCTCTGACAAGCAATTAAAATGCGTTGCGTTCCGGGGAAAACATACAGAAAAAATGAGTGAGAGAGGAAAATTGGTAAATGCTGAAATGGTTTAATTGCAGCTCAAGCCAACAGCACACACAGTTTCAATTTTCCATTCCAGAAATGGTAGATTTCCATTCATTATTAATTATTTTTAATGACTGCCACAATGACAAAGCCGGGAATATGCTTAAAAAACGATTCCATTTAAATGGCTTTGGTTTCACTGAATTTCTTTTGAGTTGGACAAATATTAAAATTGAAAAATTTGTTTATTTGCTGAAGCTTTTGAAGTTAACGTAATATACCATTTATTTGCCATTATTGTCTGACTAAAAAAAGCTGTCTGGTAGTAGCATTTATCATGTGATTATTTTGTACGCATTATTTTGGTGCTTCCCCACTCAGCTTCCCCCTGACTCAGCCCAGGGGCAGCTGTATTAATATTTACTTGGTGTTATTCATGATCGTTGGATATTTACTCGACTGCAACTGTAAAGCACGTGATCATAGCAACTAAGCTGGTTGAGAGGGAATTACGTGAAGTTCAGAGGCAGCGAGACCATGGACCACATTTCATGGCTGGCCATTGAACGCGGATTATATATATTTTTAGCTTGCGCCTGGCCTGGGATTAAGAATGTAATTAATTTGAGCTCATATCCATATCAATGCAAAGCTGCAGAAAAATAAACAACGGCAATAAACGCCGCACAAAATAAACAGAGAGAAAGTTCAAAGGACAAAGGCGCTAAAGGAATTTGCAGCATTGCACAAAAAAAAAACTCTGCAAAAATATAATATAAATAATTAAATGCATGTACTACCAAACAATGCCTGGCCAGGAAGAGGGCGTGGCCCTGTAACAACGCCCGCTCATTATTTATAATATATACATATATATGTATGCACTTTCAGCGCCTACTGCCCAGCCCAAGATTTATGATCCCAGGAGCAAGAGCAAGCGCTCCAGGCCAGGTCCAGCTCCAGGTCCTCCAGGGCCAAAAGGGGCAGCGGACACAGAGATTGACATAAATAAAGTGGGCCTGTTGGCTGGCCGGTCGGTTAGCCGGTTGTTTCGTTCTGTTGCCTGGCCAAAGAGCATGAAAACAATTTCTTGTATGTACTTTTCGGCCTGCCGGCTGCATTTACAGCAGAGACAAAAGCGAAAGCCCAGCAAAGATGAAAATTCGATACACTTTTTTGGGTGGGAATTGATTTTTAAAAGATTTAAGGTTGCCTTTCATTAAATATAATGTTAAAAATAATTAAATAACTTTGATTAACAGCTTTAAATATATTTGAAACCAAATGTTTTTATAATCCTTATATATTTTGTGCTATTTTGATTACTTTTTGTTTGATTTTTATATTAAATAAGAAATCGTACAATATTTTCCTTCTACTGAAAGCGTAGAATTTAAGAATTTCATTAAATATATATAATATAATGTAAAATATATTAACAAGAGTATATTTTATCAAAATTTATTGCTATCTTGTTAATGGAAATTTTCCTGAAGCTTCAAACTCCTTAAACCAGTAACAATACCTCTCCCTGGCAAAGAGCGATAATAATAATTTTGGACGCGACAGGGCCAAGAAGAGCAAAACGAAATCAAAAGAACAGAACACAAATTTATCTGTGGCGATTTATGGAGCATGTTTTGGGCCCATGTCGAGAGCACAGAACACTCAGGACGAAGAAAGGGGGCGGTCCCAGGAACGTCCTGCTTGTTGAGTTCATAAATAGCGATGTTGCATGCAACTTGAAGAGCAACTCAGTTCAGTTCACTTCTGGCTTTGGCTTCGGGGGTCTCTCTCTAATTTTTATGAGCATGTTGCGTGCAGCTGGAGGGCAGAGCATGCAGCATACTTTAAGGCGTTACCCCCTCGAGAGGTCCTGCCTTAATGTCGTGACGTCAGGAACAAAGGACGTACTTTTGACTGCAAGTTTTGCATTCGGTTTCCATTTTGTGTAATTTAATGGTGGCACTCTAGCTGGCACTGGCAGAAATTTAAATTGCTTTATCATCATACGCCCCGTATGCCCAGCGAACAATGTAAATTATGCCATCGCCTGAAATGGGCGACAAGAAAAAAAAATTGAAAACAGCATTTGGTCCTCCCACTCCATCCCTGTGTGTGTGTGTGTTGCATGTGGCAAGCAATTCGATCAGTTGCCAGCGGCAAGCACCAATCATTTTGGTACCGCCAAATAGAGCAAAGCAAATGTGGCTCTGATAACTGGCGGCGGGCTTTCAGCGGGGAAAACTTTGCCACAAAACTATCAGCAACACTGCTGCCTGCCACTTCATTGCGGCAGTTCTTGTTTTTGCCGTTCGAGTGCCGGCCCAGGCACAAGGAGAATCTGCTGAAAAGGAAGCCACCAATGTCGGAACAGGATTGCGGTGCACAAGAAAAAATATGTTAGGAAAATACTTAAAAGCTTAGAATATTATTTTAAAATTTTGTAGGGATTTTAAAATAATTTAAAGCACCAAAAATTAACTAAGATTTGAAAGGTTTTAAGTAATGTTTTATGTCTTGTCTGAAAGTTTAAATAGGAAAGACTTTTAGTACGATTTTTTGATTAAAACTGTTGACTTCTTTTCCTATAAATATTATTAAATTACTAAAGAATTTGTCATGTTTTAAAGTCCATTTCTTTGAGTGCTTAGATTTGATTTCGCTCGAGTTGGCCGGGACTCTGTGTGTTGGGTTGGTTTGCTGTCTGCTTAGCGTGTTGGCCAAACAGAAGTGGAAGCCACAAGAAACTGTGTTCGGCTTCCGTCTGGAGCTTCTGGGTTACTCACTTGGCTTGGCCCTATTTCCCAACCAACTTTCATTGATTACTTTGTTATGGATTTTTTTTTTTTTTTTGCCATTTCTCCTCCTGGCGTCCCGAGTGTGGCTTGGCCTGGGACTGATTTGCAACACAGGCAACTAGCTCCGCCATTGATTGAGGCAATCAGAGCTAACGAAAGGGTGCCGAAAGTTTGTGCAATTTCATATTTCTTCTCATTCAATGTTGTTGCGACTCCATTTGGCATTGGTTAGGGATACCATTAAATTGAATTTAAAACTGAAACCCCCGCTGCAGCTGGATTTAAGCGACATTTTACCCAATCGAAGCGCAATTAAAATGCGAGCCGTGCCCAGAGCTTATGATTAGAGAAAAAGATCGCCGCAATTTTATGCACGTAGCCCGGCGATTCAACTTCAAATAGCCGGAGCAACGCATTAGCCGGGAATAATATTCAGGCAGCGTCCGTTGCCGTCACCGTCGCCATGCCAACAACAATTAGCCAGAAGTTGAAATACGAGAGGCGGCCGCCAAGAAGGTGAAGGCGAAGACGAAGCCGAAGACGGCGACGCAACGCGATGCGACGGTTGTTAATAGTGTTGAGGATGGCCCGCTGGCCTGGAGCAGCGTCTGCGTCTGGAATTGGGACTGGGACTGCACTTAAGCACAGCGACTGGATCTCAACTTTGGCCAAATGGAATTGAAATGACAAGTCGTTGGGAGGGAGGGAGGTAAAAATTATGGGCTGGGCTGGGCCCACGACACTTGAAGAAAATGCTGTGACTCAAGAAGGTGAAGAATATTATTGAGAACATTGTTTTCCGTTTTTTCAAGGGTTTAAAATGAGTTAAAAATGTTGTAATTGCTTGGGAATTCTTTTTTAACGATATTAATATAATTTCTTGATCGAAATTATTTACATTTGATTTAAAATGGTTTTTTGTTGAAGGAATTACTTTCATTCCAGACAACTAACTAACGAAAACCCTCCGCTTTCTCATCTAGTGATCTCTCGCTAAAAAAACACCTGTTGTTTGATATGCAAATTTGTCTCAGTGTGGTGAAACGAATGGATCTGGAGATGGTCTGTGATGCAGAATGGGGAATGGTTGGGGTATATGGGGATATGATGCCCAGCTGGATGCCGCCTATTGGCCTGTTGTTGTCACATTTATCACGGCTGTCCGATTGTGGGGAGAGCGGCGGTGCTTATAAGCAGAAGAACTTGCTGCAGGTCAAGTTACGGGGCGGCTGAGATTTGGTTTAAAGTCGCCAGAGCCCAGCCCCAAGTCCCTTCCTTGGCTCCTTTGGTGATTTCTGCAGGCAGACAAATGAATCGAAATGAATCCAAAATGAAATGAAATGGAACAGGTAAGTTGCATTTAGCCCGAGGACGTCTTTTGTGTGTGGCTGGAGTTCAACGAACTAACAGCCATGCAAACATTATTTTCCTTATTTTTTTTTTATTGAATTTCATTGATAAATGCCTGCTGCAGAATGCATGTTGCATGGCCCTGAGACTCTGTTGCTCCTTTTGGTATTTTGTTTGTTCGATGGCAATTCGATTTCTGATTGCACGGCATGGCCCGGTAGGCATAATGCTCCTTTTAATCGACTTAAACCCAATTTGGGTCATATGCAATCAGTAGTGGGCCCAAAAAAGGTAACCGAACTCGCCGGCAAGTCATTCAACTTTTGTGAAATGTCTGCGAATTCTCTGCCATCGATCTGTATTGATTAGCCAAATAAAAAATAAAAAATATATAAGAAACAAAACCGGCAAGAGTTTCGCTCTATGGGAACTAGTTTTATTAGTTTTTTATGACACCGCTTCGATTCGATTCGATTTGATTTAAAAATAGTAGATTGGCGTCATGTGATGGCTATTAATCAATCGAAAGCGCCAGAAGGTGCCACGTTGCAGTTGTAAGAATAAATAAATCTGCCGCAGTCATCAGGTAGAGTAAATTTACCCGAGTGCAGGCCGAGTGCGAAGTCCACATGACTCAGAGACTGGGGCTTAAGTGTTTACTAGCTGCACTGGCCAAATAATTAACAAAATCAACAATTCAATTTATCCAGGCCACTTGCAAGGTGTCAATGTCAAGTATTTATAGCCGTAAGTCAATCAACCGATCTTCTCTGAATTTCCACAATAAGTTTATTGCCTTTGTAATGTTTAATATTTTATATATTTTTTTAAATGCAAGTATGTAAATGCTGTCTGCCTGGAGTTTTGCTATTGACATCAAAGTCGAGCCTAAAATGAAAATGTTATTTTCGTCGCTTGGCTGAGTGGCTATTTTGAGACTGGAAATCAGTCTGCAGATTATTGGCGCAGCAACCGGTATCGTTTCAGTCACGTGGTTTAGCAATCGGGTTTGGTTTGTTTTTCCGAGTGGTTGATATAGTGGTCATGTGCTGTTTTTCCATTGCCTGATTGCCGAGGCGAACTGTGTATGCTGCTGCACAGATAGCAGGCGGAGTTAATGCTCATATAGCAGTCGGGCACTCGTGACTTAGGGGCATTACTGAGGCATTGGTTTCCCATAAAAAAATAGCTTGGAGTTTAAATGGGATTTTAGAAATAAATTAAGAAAAGATTTTAAGGAGAAGAGAGGTATTTTTTGTATTTTACATGAATTAAGGAATTGTTTTTATTGAAGAAGTGTTAAGTTGATAAGGAGTGATGGGGTTATTTATAAAGTCTCATGACTTTTGGCCCAATATTTGCCCCTACATTTTCGGAGATTTTATCAAACCACCGACCTTTACTTCCTTTGTTGAAATTTCTGTAAAATTATAAACTCAACAATGACATATTTCTAGATTTCTTTGAAATATATCACAATTTAAATGAAGCCTTCCTCTGTCAGCTATTATTTAATCTCCCCTCTTGTTAACAAAAAGATGTGTGAAATAAGTACATTTTCTTACAAGTTTACTGAATAAACAATGTGAAGTTCTCGCCTCTTGCACTTGGCACGCGATTGCTGAGGGGCCTGTCGCATGGTTGTCATGCTAATTGACTATTTTGTTAAATTATTGTAATTTCGCATAAGAAAATATTGCATGAAAAATTCCCAGAAAAATTCAGTGACAACTTTCATTCATGACCTGTCCGGATGTCAACAGAGATGTATAAAAATTAACAAGAGCAATAACAAGAAAAAACCATTCGAGTATCGGCATTAAATTGCCATCAACAATGCTCTCGTCTCGATGAAATATTCATGAAATATGCTCCCCGATTGAGTGTGTGTACTGTGTGTGTTTGTACTGAGGATTTGACTTCATTATTCGGCTTGCCGTGCGGTCGCAGGTTGTGGTCGATGTGGTTACATCGAGCCATTGGTGGGTACACTTGTAAAATAATTATAAAATTTAAGAAATAAGCTTTGATTTTAAATAAAATCATTGCTGATAAATAAATCTATCAGAGGCAGACTTTCCTATTTATTTACTTTTTAAATTAACAAGAAACTTATATCTTTTCTCAAAGAATCCTTGTATATCTCTTTCAACTTTTCTTTTTCAGTGCCGATTTTTGAGTTTGTCCTTATTATTGGCGGGGAAAATGTTAATACCAGTCTGACAATCTGTCCGATGCGGGCTCATGTTTAATTAGTCAATATTTGTCACAAAATTCTGACATGTACGCTTTTCAATCGATGCAACTCATTTTGAAAACTTCGCATGCCCCATGGACGCGGTGCATGGTGGTGGTTCGGCTCTAAAAATAAAACCAATTTTAATTCCAATTCCAATTCCGAATACCCAATACTTGGCCACTCGGATGACAGCTGTTGTTGTTGCTGTTGCTGTTTTTTGCTGCATTGGTAGTTGCACAAGAAATATCGTTGCATATTTCACGCCAGCATTGCGCGAATATTTATCAAGTTACCCTAGTCTCTAGTCCTCGGGCTTTGCTCCCCTTTTCTGAATACTCTAAGGATAAGGATTAATGATTTTAAAACGAAGATAGGGACTTAGTAAAGGATTCCGACATTCTGGCTTTCAAAAAACATTTCTAATTTAATTCATTCATTGTAGAAGTTAACTTAAAAGTTTGTTCTCCTTTAAACCTTTTAAAAATAAATCAAAATAAATATTTTGAGACACTCCTTAACTGCACTATTATAGCTAGTTAAAAAAGAGTACCTAAACTCCTGCCTAGACTCCTTAGAATCCTCCGTTTTAAGAGCAGCGTCTTTGGGGGCGAAATAAAACCAGGGAGATGCTGCCGGAGGACGGATGAAAAAATAGTTAAAATGTAGATTTATGCAAATGGAACGCATAGCTCGCTCGTTCGCCTCGCTCGCATCCTGTCCCATCTCACATTCTCTGTATGCCAATGTGTTAGTAGCCCGCCGCCAGGCGATTTCCCCGGCCCACTGTGCGCCTGCCTTCGTGCGCTTTTATCCCCACTGTCAGTTCTCGGGACTCAGTTCTCAGTTCGCTTGCCAGTTCCCTGCCGGCTGTCCGTCTGTCCGTCTGTCTGCCTGTCTGTCTGGGTATTGAGTGTATTGCATTTAATATTTATTTGCTTTTATTTTCGCTCTTTTTTCCCCTCCATAGCGAGCATTTTTCTTTGCCAGCTTTTAGAGGGGTAGGGTTTGCGGGAAACTCTTCTCCGTCAGGTGGAAGAGGAAAATTAAAAATGCAATTGCGATTAAAATTGCATGACAAACGCGTCGGCAAAAAGTGTTGCCAAAGGGGGTTTGCATGTTTAGCACCCACCCAATGCCCATTCCCAATCCAAATACCCAATCCCCGAGCCCGTTAAATAGTTATATCAACGCTGGGAGACTGCCACACAGATGCTCCGGTTAGTAGATAGCTCTGATTCACGTAGTTTTATTTAAAGCATTCCCGGTAAATCAATTCACACTTACCTTCAATCAAAGCCACCAAAGGAAAGTGTCACCAATGTTAATTTACGCAAATTCCGATATGCTTTGTGGCGGATCTGCATGTTTGTTTAGCGGAAGAAATGAAAAAGTTGGTTTTATTAATTAGCAAGGCGACATTTGTAGATATATTTTTAGCTTTATATTACGCATAAATCGGACACATCACATTTTGTATCATTGTTACAATAATATATATATTTTTTATATATTTATTTATCTGTTTATTTGCCAGTCCGCCTGGCTGGCTATCTGCCCATTTTCTCTTTCGTAAAATGAAATTCTTGTGGCAACGGCCGCCACACGCGACACCCGGCTATATTCCCCTCTGCCTCCCCTTCTTTTTCTGCCTCAGAATACTATATCCTCTATATCCAACAATATCTTTGTCAAAGTGCATTCAGCAATAAACAAAGCCAGGGGATGAGAACAAGGAACAATGACTGTGGGAACGCTGCAAGAGCATCTCAGTGGCAGTGACATAGGAATATGCATATCAAGGTAATATTTAAAGAAGAAAACGTATTTCTGGGGGTTTGAAAGGAAATATGTATTTAAATATTAGAAGTACCTATTTTTTAAGCAATTCTTTGTACCTCAAAAAGTAGTAAATGGTTTTATTTTACTTTAAAATGCATGATTTTTCAGTTTTGCTTTACGATATTTCTTTGTATAATTTATTAATTCGGAAATCCTTTTACTCTTCTTTCGCCTGATATTTTTAAAAGTTATATATTAAATTAAATAATTTGGTATTTAATTTACTTATTAACAATCAACATTGAACGGAAAACAATTGTTTAAATCATTGTGGTAAATAATTTAAACGATTTTGTACTGAAATTCCACTGATTTTATGCCGAGATTTTTCAGACTCTCTCTATTTCTTTAAAAGGGTTTTATGTTTACTTTATTAAATTCATTAATTAAGACTAAATATTAACCATCGAATATTATTTAATTTCAATAGATAAAAAAATGTTACTATAATTTATAGGCATTTCAAAAAGAATATCTTTCACTCATCTTTCACGTGATTTTTTAAGAACGTTCTATTCCACTCAGATATTTTTTTCTAGGTCGCATTAAAGCCTTTAAAATATATTCACTGGATCCCATACAACATAAAAATATTTATAGTTTATTTAAAAGGGTACTTTGAATATAATCACGTGACTAGCGAATGATTTGATAATTTAACCGGCGCCAAGCGTTTTGCGTTTATTTCGAATCTTTTACTTTTTGTTTTGATTCCGGTTTACGCTTTCTGCTTTCTGTTTTCAGTTGTGTTTCTTCTTCGGTTGCTATTATTGTTGTTTTGTTTATTTTTTTTGGATTTTGTATTTTGTGTTTTGTATTTTGTGTTTTGCGATTTGGGGATTTTCGCCTCTCAGCCGTATTCGTCACCCTTTCGCGCGCGAACTCTCGTCTGTCCCACGGCTGATGGGGGACTGAATGTCAAATGATTTGGCCGTCCGATGGTTATGCTTTATTTATAACGGCACTAATTAATTTTCACTCTTTCGGCTGGGCTGGGCTGAAAATGGCAGCAAATGGAAATGGAAATGAAAATGATGTGGACGCTGATGCGATTGTGATTGGGGGATAAGCTGACCGACCGGCTACGAGCGACTAATATAATTTGCGGAAATTGTGACACAGCAGCAGCACTGGGACTGAGGCTGGGACTGGGACTGGGACTGGGACCGGGGGCCAGGTAATTGCACCCGGCTGTAGGGCTCAAGCTCAAGGCCCAACTCTCATTGTTATTTGTTATTAATTTTCCAAAGTCACAAAACTATATTGTATTACAGATATTGTTTTATTTATAAATAGTTACAAAAAGGCGAGGCACACACGTGCGAGTGTGTGGGCACCGGAAAGAGTTGGACAGATCTTGGCTCCGATATTTAAGGGAGGAATTTACATAAACAAAAACATATTGTAAATATCGGTGACCAATCTATATTTAATTAGCCAGCGTGAGCCGCCCATTCGTTTGGCCGGGAAACCTGTTCGTTTTGTTGCCAGCTGACTATTTAGTGCTTTATGTGGCATATTTGAAAAGTTTGACTTCAAATCGTTTAAATTTTAGTTTGTTATTTTTTTCTTTAGTAGCTCGTTTGCATTGCTAATGAGTTTAGGGGAAGAATTTATGGCTGGCCATGTGAAAAGTTCGTAAAATATTTAGCATTTGGAATTAATTTATCAAAATACGAGAAAAGACAGGCCATAAAAAAAAATAACTAAATGCCGTTTCACTGGGCTTGTTAATAGAAATGGAATAACATTGGGAAAAGAGATGGAATTTTAGCCACTTCAAATAGTGTTTTTCCGCTCAAATTGTTTGGTCAGTTTGGTCGCACAATTTTTCGAAATTTTCCACATCTCAAGTGGGAGGTGGGGTCACCCACGACCTTCGTTATCAGAAATTTCTGTCACGTCCGCAAGAGTGACCCAAGGGCCCTCAAAGGGTTATGTAAATACGCTGCCCCCCCTCCTCGGCTTCGATTGAACTCTCTGTCGGCCAGATCGCGTGATTGCATTAAAGCCCCCTGATAAAGCTGAACTTGTTCAATCAATTTTCCGTTTATCGCCCACACTTTAGTACTTTTATTTCGCTGTTTATATATATATATATTATTATTATTTTTTTTGCAATGTTTTATTGGCACGCTAAGATGCGAAGCAAATAATAATTTCATTTACGTTTTCAGCTAGCGTAGTTTGCTTCCGTTTTTTCAGCTTTTCTCGGTTTTCGGGTATTTATTTGATGTTTGTTTGAGTATTTTAGTGAATTTCCACGAACTGTGCGGGATCGATTCGGAACTGCGTCTTGTGTCTGCGAGCGCCACGACGGGTTTGTTTTCATCGCCAGCTGCGGGCCTGCCTCTTGGGCGGCATTTATTGCTCCGCTGCCTGGCTTCGATCTTGTTCGTCGCGGAAGGTTCGTGCGGCGCGCCGTTGACGCTGACGCTGGCGGAGACGGTGACGGAGACGTAGATGCCAACGTCTCTGCTGGGCGTACCGCCAGCGTCAGCATCTCACCATCGCAGAGCCAAAGTCCCCCCAATCGCAGCAGCAGCAGCAGCATTGATTCCACAAAACCCCAAAAGAAACAAGTAAAAAGGAGGGTTATAAGGGAGCCCGAAGAGGGGAATACCCTTGAAGTAATTCAATGGGGGCTTTAAGGAAAATTATAAATATTATTTCCATATAGTCCTGTGGAGGTTTATTTAATTCTAGGAATAAGTTTCTCTAGAAATAAATATATCTTTAAAATCTTATTCATTAAGAAGTCATTGATCCTCCTGAAACCCCCCCATTTAAAGACCCATTTTTAATATCCTTCCTCATTTTTCATACTCACCACATCTATAAATAATGCTACCCCTTAAAAAGAGTATAATGAGCGAGCATCTCTTTGGTAGCACAGGCAAATATCATGGATTTGTTTACGCACTGGCTGCGGTGGCACAGAGCCGGTTTTATTTTCGGGCCCCCACAGCCCACCAGCAAGCCCGTTCCGTGCTCCAATCGATCCACTGACCAGTGACCACCACTGACCACTGGCCAAGCCAATGGATTCTGCTCGACAGAGTGCATTTGCCTCGTTTTCAGCTGCGAGGCGAAAATACATTCAAAATGCCAGTGCAAACATGGGCAACGTAACGCGATATAATTAACACATGCAACGCTAACAACGCTAACAGCAACAAAATGTAGATAAACAGACGACAATTGTCGGCTAGCTGCCCTTTGGCCAATTACAAATGGAGGCCAGAGAGGGCCCAGCGGGACTCTGGGGGTGGGCGGAGTTCAAGTGCATGGGGCAAAAATTCAATTTTCTGGCCCTTGAGTAAGGGGAATTTCCTATACGGGTTTCCGTTCAAAAACAGTGACTCATATCTCATAGTCGCTGGCGTTAATTATACCCCTAGCTAAGCGTTAATTGTACAACCAACCACATATTTGCCACCAGTGTATAGAAAAATGCTGTATTTATGTGGCAGGTTCAAGGAGCCAAGGATATATGGTGAGATGCACTATAAAAATTATAAGAAAATAAAAGGAAATGTCTTTAAAATAAGAATACTGTTTAAAACCAGTAAAATTGGGAGAATAATAAAATATTTCTAAATTAAAATAATCTAAAAATATATTTACTTAATTACCTTTATATTTTCTCTTAGTGTCCTTTCATATTAATCGCTTCGTTTGTCCTCTAAGTTGTTCGCATTCAAGGCAGAGTTGCATGTTGCATACTTTTGCAACTTTTGCCAACTTCCGGCAACAATTTTGCTCCACGCAGCCAAAGAGAAGTTTTTGCATTAAATACAAACAGTGTTAAATAATTTCAGCCCATTTACAATCATTTTTCTTTGGGCCTCTCGACTGTCGACTCGCATAATCATCTCCACCGGAAGTGTCCTCCCGCCATCCTCTCTGTATATCCTGGCCATAGTGCTTAGTTTATGACCGCTAAGCAGGGCGGCGGTCGACTGTTTGGCGGTTGGCTTGGTTGTGCCAGTGAATTAGCACAAGCCGCATGTTAGATTTGTTGATAACATGCCACACCCCCTACCCACAACCTGCCTCCTGCCACCGTACAAGTCGTTGTCCTGTGTAGGCGGGTGTTAGTGGGTGTGTGCGCGTGTCCTTAGCCGTGCAGTTAGAGGCTGTCAAGTTGAGAATTTTATGCGAAATGTTTAGTAATTAGTTGCATCCGCAAGGGGAAATTACTTAGCACAGCCAACCGCAAAAGTCTCTTGCCACCACAGCCCCGCAGCAGCACCCTTAGTCCATAGTCCTTAGTCCTATCTGTCATTTCCCCCCTCTAGCTCTTCCATAAACTGTTTTGCCTGGGTTTGCTGCAAAAGTTCAAGCGTTGGCAAAATGTTGACAGCTTCAAGAAATACTCGTTAGGGGTGATAGCTGCCTCACACATCGCACACTTAGGAAAAATGCAGATAAAGGGAGTTGTTTCTATGATATTCTACTTGATTTTAGTTTATGATTTTATTTATTAAATAAACACTTAAATTTCAGTTACAATAAATGGCTATTTAAGTAGTTTTTTAAATGTGTTTGAGAGCAGTTTTTGTAGTCTGAAAAACAAATGTTTGACTAAGATAAATTGATAGAAAAAAGGTGTTAAAATATTTTATTAATGGACCTTAAATTTATTGGCAAAATAGAAACATTTATGAATTTTATTGATTAGTATTAGTAAATGTTTTAAAATGATGAACTACCGAAATCTGAATGTGTTTTCAATCCTTGGTGAATTTTACATACCAATCGTACATTTTAAACATTTAACATTAAGATTATATTATTTATTTCAGTTAATTTTCCATATTTTCCCTCTCTGTATGGATTTAGATGTCTTTCCGTGTGCTCGCTTGTGTGTATCTTTGTATCTATGAAGGTGAGCGAGCTCATTACTCATACGCAGCGTGCAACGGGACTCCTGTTGGTGCCAGGCGTTAAATTAACTAATTAAAACTTGCACAACTCATGTAGCCGTCTCTCTTATATATATATGTATATACAATTTTTTTCATAGAACCCTGCTCAGTTTTTCTTGTTTCGTGACAATTATTCGCGGGTGCTTTTAATTTTAATTTTAATTTTTTTTTCCTTCTAATGCCAGCGACTTCTGACCTGGTTGATAAACGTTGCCGGAACAACTGAAACAATTAGCACACTGGCTGGCATTTGGATTTAGCCCGCAGGTTCTCAGTGTGTGTGAGTGTGTGTTGCACGAAAGTTGTGTGTACCATGTGTAGCCCAGTTTTTGCACCTCGCCAACCGGCGGCGTCACGTGTGTAATTAGCACCTGGCGCTAACTGACTCGCAGACGGGCAAACAAACCGGCTTGACAAACTTTGCATGCTGCTGGCGTTCTCTGTGATTAATGAGACTGTTGCGGCTTCGCGGCGTAAAGAGCTCTAATTATTTAATTGCCCTCGCAAAACAATTGATCGCGCAGGAACTTTAAATTAGCCTTACACTTGGCTGCATTTAAATGTGTGTCATCCGCCCTGATGGCACAGATTTTATTTACTTTGAATTACGGGATTTTTTTTGGGTGAAGATTAATTTATTTAAATAAAATCTTTACAAGATCAGTAAAAAATATCAGCCATGAATTCATAATGTTTAAAATAAATAGCTAAAGAAATAGCGACCAACTTAGTCAAGAAAAAAATAATTTATATGCAGTCTTCGGGTGTCAAAAAACATTTAAAATTAATTTAATAAAATTTATGGCGGACAAAGGACTACAAAAACAATTAAAAGACAATAAATTATAGATTTAGCATGTTGATATTCCTCATTTCATGGTTAACAATGAAAATAAGATGGATGTTGTTTAACTTTCTATCTTAATTTCTAGTCAATTTATTTAGTACTTTACTATAAATTAAACCAAATTCTTTCATATAGTTTTTGACTTGCAAATTGAGCTGTTTCTCTTTATAAATTAGTATTTGTTGATAATTTACAATTAAGATATGTGAGATAAAATTGTCTACAAATGATTTAGTAACAAGAATCCCAACTAATATTTATAAATTTATACGTGCATTAATTATACCTTTGAATCGGAACAATTTTCTCAAGAATTAACAAAGTAATTGACGTTTTTCTTCGTTTGAACTAAAGTGCACTTTGTAACTGAATAGCCTCTGACTTTGACTCATGATTCTTAGCTAATTCAAACCAATTCGGGATTCACAAGTCTATTTCCGCGAAAGCATTAGCATTCAAGAAGATGTGTAATTAATGCCTTTAGCCAGGTCAACTTTATCTTACCTGTAAATGACTTGGGAAATACTTAACTTAAACCCAAAAAGTAGGCAATGAATGTGTCCCACACTTACCTCAACAATCCAACGCCGCAAAGTGCGCTTCTATATTTGGGATGCTGCTGTCGTCTCACCTTTTGTTAGACTGCATTTTTAATGACCGGCAAAGTGGCAATAGCAATGTCAAGGCTGCCAGCAGGAAAATCAATAAGCCCAAGAGGAGCCCGAAATGCCGGCACCGCACTTTTGGAGCGGCGTCTGCGCAAACAGGAAATTAAAATGCCATTTAATACGCCGCAATGCCCATCTCCTTCTGGGGTTTTCCCTCCGCCCCAGGAGATAGAAACCCCACAATTTATAGGTCCTTTTTCCTTATATTTATTATCAGGAATTTCGAGTATTTGTCACTGCCGCCAGGTGAGAGAAAAGAATGAGACGAATGCATTTAAAGAATTTTAAGAATACTTTCGGTTTTTATTTTTATTCAGTTATGATTTCTGCTTTTCCGCGTTGGGTTTTTCCGATTCGCTTAAAGAGAGTAAGTTTTAAAAGGTTTGCTGTTGTTTTTTTTAGTATTTCTTTTTGGTTTCATCGCTTTAGCTGTGGTTTTGCTGATTTCCAATTCAAGTTGGAGAGATTCTGCCTCCTCTCTGCTGTTTAGTTTTAATTGTTATTTTACTGTTTTTAATTTCAATTAGATCTTTATTGTCCCTTCTAGTGGACATATGTATTCACTTAGCTAATAGTTATACATAATCATAGTTATCCAAATATCGTATGGTCTATATTATAATAGGTTCAGCTTAGCCTAGAGGATCTTTGGAAAACTCACATTACTCTGTACTCTTTTGCTCAAACTCAACGGGTGTTGGAGGGGGAGATAGAAAAAACAACAAAACTTAAAGTTTTAAATGCGTTCTTTTTTAGTTTGTTGGTGTTTTGCTGCTGCTCTCACAGAAATGTACATTTTAGGGAAGGAGGAATTTCCTTGGGGGACTCTGCTGCTCGCTTTAGTTTCATTTAGTTTAGTTTTTAGTTGAACTATGATATATGATTGCCTAAATGCTAAAAGTTGCCAACTATTGTTGTTATTCGGGACAAGAAACTTTGGGGTAGGGTTCGGCTTACACTTAGTCTTAGCTTTGGTATAATTAAATACTTTTTAGTTTACTTGTTCTCATGGCTTACATGCGAAAATTCAATTCTTTGGTGGCTTCAATTTGCAATTTTTCGGTTGCTCAATTTACATTTTTTTTTTCATTATCATTAATCGTAATCGTAATCGTGGTATATTTAGGATGTATGAACTATAACATGGCGTAGTTTATAGGTATTTACAATGCTTAGTTGTTAGGCTAAGTAAGTTTGAAATGCTCTCTTAACAATATATTTTGAATTTTTGATTTAAGTTCTCTTGTGGGTGAGTGTGATTGAGTGTTTTATGGGTTGGTGGTGGGTGCTCTTTATGCAACCAAGACGTTAAAAGGGGCTCAGATTTTAACGCTTTGACCCACCTGCGATGAACCGATGATGATAAACCAAGGAGAATCGTAACTCATAGCACCATGTTACTTCGTTGTTAGCTATGTGGATACTACTAAAAATTTATTTTTAAATTTAACGAAAAATAATAGAAATGCTCTCAGCTGAAAATCAATAACAACGACTAAACATAGTTCCTTACTTACTTAATCTGTGTGTGTATTTTACCCTTTGTTAACTACAGTTTATTAATCGTAACTTACATGGCTAAGGAAACTAACATGCAAATTTGTGCAGCGTTTTCTCTGTTCTAAATGTAAATTTATGCATTTAAATTTATGTTTTTATATCTGCTTCTCTTTTGTTTTTTGAGTTTCATGGTTTTTATGTTTTTTTGGGAAGAAACCTTTCGGAATACATACACTTACTTAATATACACACATTTAGTTACATAGTTTGAAGTCGGTTAATCGAGGGCGAACGCAAATGGGTAATTCAAGTGGAGAGAGCGTAATTGTAGTGGAAGACTTCCGCTTAAAATGTAGGTATTCTTTTAATTTTTAATCCCTTTACTTATATATCTCCTCGATAATATATTTTTGATTCTTTACCGCTTGCTTTGATATAGGTATATAGAGTGTACTCACAGATTGTACATGAAGTATCGCTATTATCTTCTGGCTGGTGGTATTTTCATAATATTTTGTTTATTGTGGAACAGACACACATATGAATATGAGAGAACATGAGTTAAAATTTGTTTGCTATGCATATGTGGTACGATACGAATTAAATGAGTAAACTTTTCTAGTTATTTGTAACTAGAAATAATGCTAAATACCCGCCGTTTGCGTTTATCTAATTTCAAAATTCAACTTTAATATATTTCTGTTTAATTTAATAATATTTATATATATTTATATTTAATATATTTGTGTCTAGTTTACAATTAGCAAAAAGTTTAAGTTTAAATATTGAAATACGCTCAAGTTACTTGCAATTTGTTTGGTTTTCTTTTTGTTTTTTATTTTGTTTTTATAATGAAATAATTTCATTAAACATTTCAGTCATTGTAATATATATATATTCTGTTTCGTCTCTAAACTTGAACTTAAATGGTCGCATGGCTTATCTAATGGCAAACAAATAAGTTCCTTTGTTCTTTGTTCTTCTAAACCTGAACACAGGCATTGGATTTGCTTAGTTTTGGGCGAGGGCACAGGGAGGGAGGTGGAGGAGAGGCAGGAAGAAGGAAATAACATCGTCATCAAGCATACGACCCGTTGAACCGAAGAGCCAACTTTTCCAATTAATCAACGGAGGGGGACGCATTTTAATGGCCGCCATTGCCATCGCCATCGCTGCTGTCGTCATTGCCTCATAAATATTCATGCTGTCAATGCGCATAAATACCTAAGTGCATATTTATGGTCCAACATTTGTCGTTATGAGTTTTACATTTATGGCTTTTTTACTTTATTAATTAATATGCAGGCCAACAAGCGTCCAACATTTTTGTGATTCAGCCTGCAGTCTAATGGCCACGATAATTGCTGCAAAAAAAATCTATACATATCTTTCAGGCCCGCACAAAAATTCCAAAATCGAGCGTGGAATATCTGCGCGATATATACACTCATTCAGTTTCTGCAACAATGCATTATTCTTCACGTGTTTATCATGTGGAAGGGTCGTAAATAATTTTTATTGATTTGCTTAGAAGCTTTAATGGCGAATTCATTTGTGTTTAAGTGTAATTTAGTTGCTATTTCGGCTAAAATAATTATGGGGGGCTAAAGTTACGCATAAATAAACATTTGTGTTTGCATGAATCGACAGCAGTAATGCCCATAAAAGAAAGGCGCTCAAATATTTATTCTGAACCATACGCAACCGCAAACAGAATTGCAATTTTAAACCATATTCCCGTCTATCCGATTTTGTATAAAAACACCCAACCGACCGGGCCCGGTGGGCTCTGCAATTTGCCAAGTTAATCAGGCATTAAATTGGCTTATGGCATATAATGCATGGCGCTGAAATAGATGTTGACAGAAATGCAAATTCTAATTTACGCGATAAATAATTCAATTTCACAAGCGAATTTGCGGCCTCTGGGGGTCGCTCAAAAAAAAATGTATATAATAATAAATTACAGAAAAAACAATAAAAATGAAGTAATCTGAAATGTTTTCATGTAATTATCACAATTGTTTCACGCTTAATTTGGGTATTTACCCAAATTTTTGGACAACTCCCATGTTGACTCGGAACAATCGTCGCACCAATTAAGGCAAACAAAACAGAATGTTTAAGTGCGAAAAATTTGCATTCCTAAATCTCATAATTCAATTATGGGAATTAATTTAAATAGCTTTGCATTATTCAAAATGTTTTCACATTTTTCTGTTTTTTTTTTCTCTTTTGTGATACATTTTTTTGTAGTTCTTGCAAACATTTAATTTATGGTGATTGCTAATTGTGACATTAATTGCAATTTTATTAATGGGCCTACACCAAAAAGCCCCGGGAAACCACACCAAAAAAAAAGAGAGAGAAAAGCAACCAGAAGGGAGACAAAGGCTGGCATTGCGTATACGCAGGGTGGTCTAAAATGCCTGGCGGTGTTTATATTTTTCGTCCTTTTTTTTTGTGTTTTGCAAGCTTTAAGTGAAAATGACTTTCAGTGTGCCAGGCAAAACAATGCCAGCCGTGCAATGCCGTTCGACACTCATCTGGCTGTCGCACCTAAGTGCAGTTAAGTGCTGTGTGTGGGGTGTGCACTGAAATAAATTGAGTTTTTAACATTAGAAAGCATTTTTACATTAAAAATAAAATTGGTAGTAATTATTTTGCTTAAATTTTGAACACCCAAATATGTGTGTTATAATTTTGAAGATTATAACTTGATTAGATTTTTTTAGTAGTTTAAAAACAAATAAATGTTTTGTAAAATTATAATTTCTACCCTAGAATTAATTGATATTCAATGACTTTTAACATTTCAATGGTAAATGCCATAAAAATGCATTTAAAATCAAAGATCTTCTTAAATTCTTTAAAGGATTTAGATTGTAATTACTTCCAGAGGAACATTATCATGAAAACATCTTTAAATATAACTAGATTCCTAGCTCTTCTTTTCCCTCTGTGCATTCGCGCATTTTAATGTGCCTGCCACCAGCACCGCTCCTTCGTCCTGAACTGCATCCCTTTTACCCCCGGCTGTCGATTTCAATTGTTTTCGATTTCGCTTTGTGCAGGATGGTCCTTTTTTTTTTTGGTTTTTGTTCCTGGCATTTAGGTTGTTGCTGGAGCTGTTATTGTTGGACTTTCTGTCGTTGTTCGAATTGTCATTTGAGTGCAGTTGTTGTACACACGCACACATTGCTGACAATGCCAAAAAAGGTTCGACAGGAGCCCATAAAAAATGCAGGCGATGTTTGTCTTTCAGCGCCATCAAAGTTCTTGTGCCGATTTCCATTTATTCAAATTCCAGCACACACACCCATTATTTATGCGTTCTTAAACAATTTTAAGAAGTGGTCCCAACCAAGCACTTAGCCTTTGGCCATAGCCTATAAATCTGATCAATCTTCGGCACTTTGCCACTGGCTGACATGTGTTGAAACGATGCTAAGAGCTGCCATAAATTTAAGTGTCTTGCAACGAGGTGATTATAGATGGCATATCGGAGATTGCAGATTGTTCCGAGAAGATTACAAAATTTGGAACGATAGAGTTTACAAGTGGCCGGCAGATTTTGTTGCACCTTTGCTACAAAGTGTCCAAAAAATATGAGAGGGAGAGACACACACGGGCTGGTCATCAAAGGGGAAGTAAAATAAATTGTACGTAAAATTTATGCATAGACCCTGAGCAGCCGGCTTCGTGTGTGTGTGTGTAGTACAGATACTATGTATATATTTTCCTTGCCATTTTTTGGCTTTGGACGGGAAAACAAGCCGAGCCAAACGAAACGGAGAGCCATTCTGGGCCACATGCCAAAAACAGAGTCTCTGCTCCTGTCCCCCTCGCAGCCTCCATCTTCGTCTAACTCAGTGTCATTGTAGCGTTCCAGTGACGACTGTCTTTCCTGTCCGTTCGACTGACTGACTGAATGACTGACTGACTGAATGACGGGCTGTCTATTCCACTCGGCCGGGCACATGCATTTGCTGATGCATAGCCAAAAACTAAAGTGGGAAATGGTGGAGAAAATGGTGAAAGCGAATGACGAGCACTTGAAGAAATATAGTTTTTTTTTCAAAAATATGTTAAAAAGGATTAAATACAGAAAAGATAGGAATAAAGAAAGTTAAAATTTGCTAAATTAAGTCACAAAATTACTATATGTTAGGCATATCGATCCTTCTAAAATATTTGTCACTTGCGAGTCAAGGATTTAAAATTTTAACTATAAAAAATTGGTTAAAAGTAACTCTTTAAGTAAATACTATTTAAAAGATTTTTTTCTTTACAGTTTCCTCTATTTTTTTGTAGTGTATAAGCCAAACCATTTGCATTTGCATTTGTGTGTGCCCATTAGGCATCGGTTCCCATACATTTGGTTTATTTTCTTTTTTGGGGGCTCCCACTTTCTGTGTCGCTGAGTGAAATATCTTTGAGTGAATGAATAAAATGCAGCTGCCTTGTGGAGGAATCTGTCGCTGTTTCAGTATCTGTAAATGTATATCTATCTCTAGCTGTATCTGTATCTGTATCTGTATCTATATCTGGGTGCTGGCTCACTTAGTTACACCAAATTGTGTGCTGGATTATATGTACTCTTACATTTATGTGAACAAGAAAATATTGATCTGGCCTCAGGCCAAAATGCAGCTTCACAATTGACGGCGCCCCAAATCGCATAGATTCAGCGAACGAATCGAATAAGTCGTTGCCCGGGAGTATTAAAAAGGAATTAAATTAATTTTCGCACACTTGTTGACCTCGATTTTGATTGCCAAGCCACACAACAATGGAGGAACGAACCGATTTCGAGCCACCTTAATGCCACCACCACCACCAACTGCAGTGGGGACAAAAGTGCTCGGCATTGGCAATGCAGCCGCAAATGGAAATTTGCGAAATTATTTCAAGTTGAATGGCCATAGACGTCGCCCCCTCCCCCCATTCAGGGAGCATAATAGATGTTTGCCCAGCTTAGATTCTTGTTTGCACAGCTCATGCATTTCTATGAGCTCCTCGTCGAGTGTGAAAAGTGTGCAGAGGCGGACAGGCTATGGGGTTATCGGGTTACACAGGGCAACACAACGGGATTGGGGGCTCAAGGGTTCAAAGGGTGCTTGAGGACCGAAACCAAACGAAAAGAAACCAAAATGCGTAAATTGAAATTGAGAGATTCCATCAAATTCACAGCCGTTCATTGCTTTTGAAATGAGCTACAATGTTCGTTACTTTTTTTTTTATTTAAACAAAAAATGTGGTAAAGGGAAGGGATGAGGATAGAGCTAAAAATCTACAGACGGTTTTGGATATTGAAATATCAGCAATATTAAATATTATCAATGAAATTCTATAAGAAAATTATAAGAAATGGATTCAAATCGTTAAAAATCCATTATATAATTACAAGAAATCTCCATAAAACCATCTATACTCTTGTAAGCTCTGGGAAAGGTAATCGGTAATTGGGATTAGGATAAGGAAAACGTCTTCTTAAATCAGGATTCTATACCAATACGAAGCAAATCTAACGCCTGTAGTGCTGATACATGCCATGACCATAGCCCATGGGTGTGCTGCCCATGGCACGTTCGGTTGCCTTCTCGATGCTGGCGTAAACGCACCTGTAACAGCACACGTAGGCCAAACATCACTTGAACAGGATGCGCCGGAAGGCTCGACGGAAGTCCTTGTTGAAGATGGTGTAGATGGCCGGATTGAGGGCCGAGTTCATGTAGCCCAGCCAGAAGGCGACCGCGAAAGCCGAGTCCGGTACGTGGCAGAGGTCACCGCAGGCCGGCACCAGGATGTAGAGAAAGAAGAACGGCAGCCAGCAGGCAATGAAGCTGCCCATGATCAGGCCCAGGATCAGTGTGGCCCGCTTCTCCTTTTTCCTCGCAATCCGACGCTTCTCCTTCTCCGGATCCCGGGGCTTCGGTGTCTTTGGTATGGCCGGCTCCAGTTCCGCCTTCACCACCTGCTGCTGCTGCTGCTGTTGCTGCTGCTGGCTCTTGGTGGTCTGCTGCTGCTGCTGGTTCTTGGCCGCCGTTTTGGCCTCGTTACGACGCTGCTGGTTGGACTTGCGCCCGAAGATCGGCTGGCAAAGGCGAAACTTGAGCGGCTTGACCACGGCACAGCGACTGACCACGCCCGAATCGCTGCTGGAGGGATCAAATTCACTCACCATGTCCGTGTCCACGCCCACGGATAACGCTCGACACCGTCCGGCGATCGGTGAGACGCGCAGCTCGTTGCCCGGAGTGGCGGGTCCGCCAGCACTTCCATTGCCGCCATTACCACTGCCAGTCACTGCTGCGGCTGTGTCCGTGGCCACCACGCTGCCATTGTTGTTGTTCAGCGCATTGATGCTGTTGTTGCTGCCCATGGAGGGCGGGACGGGCACATTAAGTCCCACCCGGCCGGTGGCTATCGTGCTCACCTGCAGTGTCTCTTTGGGCGAGGCGGGTGCACCAGTTCCACCATTCCCGCTGGCCACCACGGTGACCGCCGCTAAATTCGTGCCTGCCCCATTGGGATTGGAATAGGCCAGCACTGTCTGCGCTGCCACGGCCTCCAATTCGCCCGCCTCCGAGGTGGAGATATCGGAGGCCAGGTCCATGGTCACCGTGGGTATTTGCATGGGCAGCGTGGCACTGTTCGGCGGCGTTTCAATGGTGGCTATCTGTCGCTGCTGGTGCAGCTGCAGGGCGGCCGCGCCGCTGGAGGAGGGCATCGGTATTGTACCTTTCTTGTTGGCGGTGGTGAAGCTCGTTACCTGGGGAGAAAGGCCACAAAAGGTAAACACTCATTAGTGAAACGAAAGAGGAGAAGTACAGGGGGCACTCAAAAAGGGCCTTAAAAGAGAAAGATTTTCTTTAGCAGTATTTAATCGTTGAGAATTTTCCCTATTTTCCTTAACTAAACTTTAAGCAGATTTGGAATAGCTGATTTCCTTGGGAAACTATGATTTTTCCACTCTTTTTTTTGAGGTGATAAATCAGTTTCAGTTGGCATTGCTTAAGGCACACAGTCCTTGGAGCTCTGCAGTGTGATTAACCCTCGCGTCTCTCATATGCTCGAGCATTGCAAATTAGGTTCCCAGATCCGCATTCGTGCCAGTTGCAGCCGAAATCGTGGACAGATGGCCCAACACTTGCTACAACAGTTTTCCATTTCGAAAATCCTGTTTAAGCCAACAGGCGGGAGAAACGCGTCCGAGCGCGCGGATTACACAAACATGGAGCGAGAACTGTTGCCGCTCGAGGGGCGACAAAAGGGGGTAAAAAGAGGGGGTTTTGGACACCCTTGAGGGGGGTTTGCGCATATTCAATGCGCGAAAAGCAGCAACAATTACCCCGGGCAATTAACAGAGACACACAGAGTGAGAGAGCGTCCGAAAAATGAAAATAATCACAGTTTGCAAAGGGAAAACTGTTCTGTGATTACCCTTACTTTCCTTTTTAACGAGTAATTTTCTGGGAAAAAGGAAATTTCCAGGAACAAATTCAAGTAAAATCTTTGTTTTTCTATATTTGATGAAGAAGTTAATATAAAAATTAAAAGGATAATTAAATTGGATTTAATAACTGCGAGTAAATAAATAGAAAATGATCACAGTTAATGTTTGCTTCTTATTATAAATATAATATGTAAATAAATCCCAATTTTTCTGATTATAATTTAATAAAATTATTTAAAGTTAGTTTCAAATTGACCCTTTTCTTTTCCTTTAATTTATTTTCAACAACATTTTAAATACCTTAATTTTCTTTTGTAAACTCCACATTACCTGCCTCATTAAAGAGTATAAAAAACAATGCTTCTCCATGCCCGGCTAGCCCTCAGCATATGTGTGTGGAAATCTCCTCTCTGTTTTTCCCTGCTTTTCCACAGTTTTCCCTTCTCCTCCATGGCCACTGTCTCTGCTTGTTTTTCCCCCGCTGCAGCCGCATCCCCCTGCTGCTGCTGCTGCTGCTGCTGCTGCTGCACGTTAATCGCTCGTTTGGGCCGCTGCTCTTGAATTTGTTTGCACAAAATGGCCGAGAAGTGTCGCTGATACTGCCAGCGTTGGTCCAGACACGGGCACGGCAGTGTTTTCCAGCGCTTTTCCTCATTTTTCTCTTTTGTAGTGTCTGTGTGCATTGCGCATACAGTTAATTGAAAATGCAAATTGCGTATGAATTGGACTCGTTGCGGCAGGTAATTGACGATCATTAGAGACTTTCCACTCAATCAGTGGATTTTGGGGCGGAGTTTCGATTAAATTTTCAGCGATAATTTCCCCAACAAAGCCCGTTAAGAGGGGGGTTTCTATGGGAGTCAGCAAATGCCATTCCATTCAATGGCCCTGCATAATGGGTGCGCTCCATGCTAACGTGGCCAACTGCTGCATCGGCCAAAATTGCAAGGTTGGCAAACAGCAATTTCTGATGGGGGAAAGGGCTTGATGGGTGGCAGGATATCAGGGGGAAAATCCGACACGTAGCCCACAAGTTGTTGATGGGAAATTGAAGCGAAGCATGTGTGCTCAATTTGCAGCTTCCTGGCGTAATGCACAATTACTTTGGGCCCACGGTGAAAGGTGTTCGAATATTACATTTGCACAAACACACACAAAAAGTTCATTCAGTTGAAAGGTTTTGATGTAAATATAATAGAAATTGGAAAAGGATTTGATGAACAACCAAAAGGTGCAAAGAAAACTAGTTTTTTATGGGAGGGAAGAGGTAATAATAATATTTATTATGGAGGAAGGTTTAATAAAAAAGATTAATGTGGTTAATCAAAGTATAAATAAATCATTATAATGATTAAATTTATATTTTAAATGCAAAAAGGTTCCTAAATAATTTTATTTCCGTGTCTATTTAGACCCCACAAAACTTTGGATTAGAAAAATTACATCTGTTCATTGAAACGAACAAATTTCCATTTACAATGCTGGCACATTTTGTGGAGAACCGCATTTGATACATTCCCCACCAAATGTATGGGTGAGTCTGAGTGTTAGGGGAGTACTTTCATCAAAGTTCATTAGGCACACACCCAAAGGGGGAAGGTCAAAATTCATAAATAATCACCACACACTCACCTGTTCGTTGTTCGTTTTGCGGGGATGCTTTTTAATGCCTCTCCTCGCCCGCGCCTTGGCGGCAAAGTAAATTCGTATGTACACAAAGACCATAATGCAGCTGGGTATATAGAAGGAGCCCAGAGCCGAGTACAGCACGTAGCCAATGTCATCGCTTAGCTGCAATGAGAGAAAAAAAGCGAACAAGGGTTAAGGTTAATTATCCAGTAGGGTTCAAATGGAGTGTCTAAAAAGAGGGGCCTAATGTGTGGTCAAAAGGGTCGAATTTCAAGGGAAACGTCCTGATTATTGTTAAGGATGGTTTGAATATTACCCTTTCTAAATAGCCTCCAAGGTTACTGATTTAAATACAAACAAGTAATAAAATATTCATTTACTATCATAAAAATAAATGTTCTTAGCTCCTAGCCTTTGTTTAATTACCAACACTTCACGCTTTTTCCCCATATTCCCTAAGAACTTTCAAGCAACCAATAAATTTCCTGCATTTAACTTGAAGCCATTGAACCATTTAACTGATCCCTTAACTGGCTTTTATTTAATTTAGTTTTAGCTGATATAACCCAGCACGTTTAATTTTCTCAATCATTGAACCTTCTCTCTTATCGAACTTGAACTTTCCCCCTCGCTTGGCTTTGTTCGAGCTTGTGGAAGGCATTAACTTTTCCTAGTTACCTCAACTATCGTTGGCCAGATTAAATTTATTGCATAACATCCGCTGCCTTTCTCCAACATTTTGCCGGATTTTTCATCCCATTGGCTTGTTGCTTTGGGCCATATTTTCTCGGCCAGATAGTGGTGTGAGTGCATTAGGCTGATTTAGTAGCAAAAAATGCATTCTGCTGGCGCCGAAAAAAAAAAGTTCTTTTGGTTCCTTTTTTCTTCCGGCAGCATTTATGTGAAAAATGCAAAGTGCACGGAAAATTTCATAATGGTAAATGAAGCAAAAGTATTAGATTACCAGGCCACAAAGGGGCTTCCCTTGGCCCCATCAGTCTGCCACGAAAAAGCTAGTTTCCAGGTAGTTGCAATTGCATTTTATTAAAGCTGCCGGAATTAAATCGTCTCACAACTTCTGCTGCTCCTGATGCTTGCTGGCGGCGGACTCTCTTCACAAAAATTATGCAAATTAAGTGTTTTGATGAAAGGCATACAAAAAAGTGCACTTGACGGCCGGGAAGTTGTTGGGTTGGCGAAGGGATTTTCCCTAGCAGCTTTTGCCCTTTTGAGCTGCTGTTCTCGTTGGCGTTGTTCGCCGGCGAGTGGCGTGCATAATGAAAAGCTTTTGTCCCGTTGTTACTGCCACTGCTTATGGCTCACCGCAATCCCTGTTCAGGCTGGGTCTGGGTCCTGGAAAAAATGCATAATTCTGCACGCAGGAAAAATGTTGCGGGAAATTGAAAACGCATTGAATGTAAGGTAAAAGCAGAAATGATAAATTCAGGAAGTGGCAGCTGATGGCGGTGATTCCGGGAACCTCCACAGATGCTAAATGAAATTCCCAAAAACTGTTATGGATACTTGGGAAGTGAGATTTTCCTGGAAAAAGAGGTAGCCAAGCGGGATTTTTCTGTTTATACTAATTCTCAGGAAATCCAATTTCAAACAGCTAAAATAATATGGAATCTATAAGCTTAGCTTGAATTTATGCTTATATTTTTCTGCTTTATTTTATGGAATTTCTCCAAGTGCTTTCGGAACTCCCTGCTCGACATCAGCTGGTCAACTTAAGTCCTTTTGCCTCTGCTGGCTGCAGTGGCCGGCTAAGAAATCGACTGGCAATTTATAAAAATATTCTGTATATATATATATGGACGTATATCTGGCAAAGAAGCATGGTCACAAACGAAATTTATTTAAGTTTTAAGCAGCTTACCCTGGCACACACACACACACACCGCACTCACACCCCGCATAACCAAATTGAATTGCAGGAGAGCCAACTGTAAATACGAGCACATAGCTGCACTCGCATGCGAGGGAGCTTAAGTGCAGCCCAGTTTATCATAAGCCGCAGGCGAGGGAGTTGCAGCCAAAAAACAGGCTGAGCTAGACAACTTTATCCTGCTGCCAAAGCAGAAAATAAATTTCCAACAAACCTCTTCAGCGCCTCGCCTGCTGCTTGCTCGCTTGCGGGAGCACAAAATAAGCATAAAGTATTAAGCGTTTGGGTATAATGTTGCCGAAATATACATCAAGTGGCAGGTTGAGGCAGGAGTAGGAGCAAGAGCAGCAGCAGAAGAAGGATCAGGAGCTGGCTGGAGCCACCAACAGCTACTTAAGCTGCATTCTTGAATGCTGACGCTGTCTCGGTTTTCAACTTATTGCCTGCCACAGAGGCAGCACGCAAACTACACTTGAATAAATCAGTGAAGCTGCTTTAATTAACATAAATAATCGAAGTTAAATGGGATTCGAAATTGAGCAATAGATATTTAAATAAAAGAGAAAACAAAGGCTCTTTGAAACGGATTTTAAATAATATTTTTAAGCAAATACCTTAAAGTTTTAATTATTTTTTTGTTAGATTCCTAATACCATCAACTTGATCCTTTTCTGCCTGTGTACCTGCTGCAGTTTCCATTGTTGCAAGCTCCTCTTGCTGCACCAATATAAATGGTCTCATCATTTACGGTTTACTCTTGATATATTGACAGCATTTGTCAGCGTTTCACGCGCAACTGAAACTGAAACTGAAACTGAACCCGAAACGAACTGTAATCATTTCGCCCAAAACCTTATTTAAGTTTGCAGGCAAACGAATCTCTGTTTTTTTTTTGTTTTTTGGGGGGGAATTAAAGCCAAAGTTGTCGAAAAACTTTTTCTGGGTAGGCCCAAAAGTTGCGCATACGCGATGTGTGTCAGGAAACACCTGTAGCAACAACTGGGCGAAACTTTTCCCCCCCACACACACACACACACTCGATAATGATGTTGAGCCGTGTGTGGGTTGAAAAAAAAGGTGAAAAAATATTTTATTAACGCATTTGAACAAAGCTCTTAAACTGACATTTGTGCGGGCCAAGAACGTGTTGCGAGCAGCCCAGGAAACTAGTCGACGAACAAATAAATTGTCAACTGTGCGTGACGATAACTTTGTGCAGCGGATTTAATGTAATTGAAAACTTCACTTTGTCGCTGCATTTCCCTTGTTCACAGAGACGGAGAGAGGAGAAGGAGCTTCCCGTTGGCCCCTTTTCCGTTTTATAGTTGGCACACTTTCCCCTCCACCCATTTTCCCCACTTCACCATGCACCTTCAATCTTTCCTCAAGCCTGCACAAGCCTCCCCTCAATCCATCCACAAGCTGCATTTGTGCTAATTTGCAGATTTTCAAATTGCAGAGGGCGCGCCTTTGTTTATTTAAAAGTTTTTCCTTGCGAAAGAACGAGCGTGGGAAGGCGGAGAGCGCCAAAAGAAAACAAGAAGCGCGAGCGAGCGAAAAAGAAAAATAATTATTCTGCAATTTTTAATTAAATGGCAATGGTAATTGTTGTTGCCGCTCCGGCTTCCTGGGGAACTTAAGCTGACGGAAACAAAAACTCATTATGCGCCACCAAATTCGTTAGTCGAGCAGCATGAGCGCTGCGGAATCGGTAGAAGGTCCTGGATCCTGGGTCCAGCAACCAGGAGCAACAGCTAAAGGAGTGTTGATGATGACAAGAGCACCGGAGGAGAGAAAAGAAAACGGGAGAAAAATGATGAAAGGGCTGACGGAGCCGGAGTGGAAATTTATTGAAATGTAAACATGAAAAAGCAAGCTGAAATGAGCGTAATTAAAAATATTAAATTTCGACTTTCTTTCTTATGGACCACGCGGCGTATGAGCGATGCTTTAAAGGTAAATCAACTCGGCGCTTGGACGAGCGCTTGCCTTTGGGGCTTCTGGCCACCAATAGCTGCCGGCAGCAGTGGCAAATAATATGTAAGGAAAGAAAATAAAGAAGAAATTCCGCTGTAAACACAAAAGAATTTCAATCCGCAGTGCAATGCAGAAAGTTTATGCGTCGAGAGCTTAAAAAAAATAAAAAATAGAGTTGAGTCGAGCGCACAAAAGTGCAAAAAAATCCTAGAAAAAACCCGGGCACATAAATAATAGACTGGAATAATTAATAATTGAAAATATCGTAAACTTTAATATATAGATATTTATTATATTATTTAATAACATTATGAATAATATATATTTTATATTTTATTCTTCTTTTTGTTGGTTTTCTCAACACAAAAAGTATTTGTGTTTGACTTTCCCTGAAGAAAAGCAAAGATTAATGGAAAAACATAAATTTGACAAATGAAAACATTGGAAAAGAAATAAAAACATGTATATAAATATATATTTTTCGTATTTCCTGTGTATTTGTACAAAATAAGTGCGTTCGAGGACGTGTAGGACACTTTTATACAAAAAAAAGGGGGACAACGAGTCCGGCAGTGCTCTGGCTGTCATCATCAGCATTGTTGTCGATGCTTGTGCAAGTTTTTTCAACAGCAATAAGCCAGGACCGGGAAGGACTTCGAAGGACTGGCGAACACATTTGGACACGCCAAGGCCAGCGACGCACTGAGACAATCAATAAATCTAAAGTGCAACTACAGGCGACGGACTACAGTTTTCAATTCGAACGGCGAACGGCGACTTGGTTGGTCGCTGCTGCTTGGCCCTCGTTTCCGCCTGTGGCCCCCCTTTGACGATGTTGTCAATACTTGAAGGGGTCTGTAGTTTGCCCAAACCCCGAAGCCCAATAAGGAAACTAAGGAAAAGCGAGGAAAACTCTCTCCTCCCTTTTTCCAGCTGCGTTTTGCCCTCTTGTTTGTCGCTGCTCGCTGAAGCAGCCATTTTGCACAGTTTGCATAGCCAATTTGCCTGGCAGTAGTTTTTCCTTTCGCCTTTGACTTCGAGTTGTGACTTCCACATCCCCTTGAAGGAGCTTCTCTGCATTTCAATTGACTGCATCTCGCATTGGCATTTTACCATTGCCATTCCTTATTTTCTATTAGTGTATTTGGTATGGCATTTCCATGCTGTCGTCATCCTGCGAGTGGCCTTCCTGCTCACTTTATTTGCCTGCGCCTTTTTTTCGCATTTCCACAACTTAACGCTTGCCCGCACATGCCATAATCGTAAATCAAGTGGCTCCTTCTTCCCAGAAGAAGCCGGAGGAGTGCCACTCAAATGAGGGCTAATGCCTGGGATCCCTCCAATGCGGTCCAGTTGGTCCCTCTCCTCGCACCATTTAGCTCACGACAATGTCCAGCACGAGTACAGCGGCTGTTTTTTCATTGTTAACAATTAAAAGCTACTGACAAAGGCTGGGAAAGGGAAACAGGAAGAGTCCTTACGCTCGAAAAGAAAGCCAAGAGAATGAGCTACTGCTGATATTTTATTTACCAGAAATAATTACAGTATTTTGCTTTTCTTTTAAAAATATATAAAAATGGTATAAAAATATGCAATCAATATATTCTTGATCTCTCTCTCTGTCTGTAGATTTTTCTCTCTTTGGGGGCAATCTGATTTCCATTTCAATTCATTCAATAAATTCCGTGGCGAAAACTCAACGCCTCGAGGGTGTTTTTTATGCCATTGGCATGGCCGATTTGTTATTGCCGCTTAATTGCGGCTGACGGCATGCTTCATTAAATTGCAATTTTTCAGACTTACCCAGGGCCAGGCCCTAGGCCGGCATGGCTAAGCCATGCAAATGCATTGCTGGTGCCCCTAAAAAAATAGGCAACAATTTGTGGCAAGAAAGAGTGAGTATAAAATTCCGCCGGAATTATGCTGCGGGCTTTTTAATTGTTGTGGCCAGTTTTATGGTTTTATTATTTGATTTCGTCCGTTGGCAATAACTGTGTGCTGCTGCTGCTCCTGCTCCTGGATTTCCCTTCCTGTAACGGCCCTTTTATTATGCGGCCTGATATTTTTAATGGCAACCACTTTATGCTGATTGCCAGCCAGGCCGGGTCCGACTCGGCTTAATATTATCGTAAAAATAAAATAGCAACAAAACAGCTCAGCAGCTCAGCGGCAGCAACTGTTGCGCTATTGTTATTGTAGTTGCAGGCCTGAGCTTTTGTTGTTATTTTTTTTATAAATCGTCGTCGGCTACGGAAATTGCTTGTTGACACGCAGATTGTGTGGGAGGGGATGGTGGAGGGGTGGGGAACGGGGAACGGAGTGTGGGGGCGTGACCTGACCTAGTCCACGGCAATTTGTTTTCTCACTTTGCCGCCTTGGTCAATTTTGAGTCGTTTTTCAGGTTTTGAATACCCTTTCGAGGGGGTTAATTTGATATGGAATTAGCTATAGATGTCTAGTTAATTTTTATATAGTTTTTGGGTTATCACAAACATATTTTAAATTATTTTGCTTCTGTAAAATGAAAGATAACTTCCTTGAATCATATAAATATTAAACAAAAATCATAAATAAATTTTTCAGGGATATACAGAATTTATTTCAGGTGTCTGCTTGTATTCTTTATTAATATTTATTGTTGTTAGGGTTTTTTTTTTTTATTTATTTAAAGCTGAGTGACTAACAATGCCCAAATAATAATGCTTATAAGACTTCTTCTTCCAATGGCAATCTATCAAGGTAAAAGGAATAAAACTAGTTCACATAAAACCTTTATTCTAATATAAAATGTTTTAATTTAAACAAAAAGAAGAGTATATCAAATTCCCTATCCAAAACCATAACTGCCTTATAGCCTCCGATTTTTGTTTTGCCTGCTTTGGTTTTTTTTTTTTGGCTACGCAAATTGTGATTGATGTTTGGCGTTAGATGACTATAATTATGCAACACGATTTGCCTTGCGTTTTATTTGATTACCGGTTGCGGGCTGGGCTGGCTCATTGTGTGGCCAGAACGCCCGCCCCTCCCCTTTGATGACTTTATTCCGGCTAGAATATATTGGGATAATTCAATGGGGGATTCATTCATCCACAAATTCAATTCAAGGGGGTGATATGGGGGGGCAGCGATAAGCGAACTGTTCCGGGGACTATAACCTATTGATTTTGTGTCATTGGTGTTTCGGTGCTCACGAAAAACAAATGAGTTGTGTAATTAATACGGGCTTTTGTCTTGCCGTAATGGCAGGCCCATAAATAGCACAATAAGCCAATGTTTTTGGTCTTCGAACCGTTCCATGGTAACGCAAAATAGCAGAAAATTAATTTTCATATGGCTTTTGGGGGAGATGTCTTTTCTTCCCCTCTCCATTCCGTCCCTATGTGAGCCCGGGCCTAAATGTATGCTAATATTATGCCTTTAACCACAATGTCGCATGCATTGTTAATCATCTGCAGTTGCCGGTTGTAACAAATTGTTGCCAAATGGTTGTTTTTGGGGCTCCGCAAACTTTGTGCACAAGTGCGACCGAAACTGGCAATGGCATCGTTAATTTTAACAGTAAATTAAATACGAGCCTTTCTCGCATTTGCCTGCGGGAAGCTGCCACTGAGCCGTGTTTCCAGGCCCAAAACAGGGAGTTAACCGGCCATAGCCGTGTTTTCTGTGCACTGGAAAATAAGTTAAACCGAAATGTATTCTAAAATTGGTATATATTTTTATTTTAAATATATAAATTGTGTATCCTTTGATGGGAATTTAAAGATTTTAAAGTTTACATAGACTTAAATATTTAATGTGTAAAAGGGGAGTGGATTTCGTTATTTATTTGGACCTGATTAGCTTTAAAATTTCTGTGAAATATATATAAATCTCTTAAACATTATTTTTCAATTAAGAATTACCATCTGGTATTTATTTAAAATGTTATCTATTATATTCTTTAATTTCCTTATTTAAAAACCCATCCCAAACTTCCCCAAAACTTTATTTTTCGTGCAGTTTTTACTAAAAAGCCGACAGTCCCAAAGTTTGTGTTTTTGTGAGTGGCTGACTGCCAAGCCAATTGGAAATTTTAAATGAAATATATTCGTGCGGAAGCATGGCGGCACTCGTAATGTAGCTAAATCAAAAGCTGGCTAAAACGTGTTTATGCCGAATTGTTGACCAAATTTCCAACTGGTCAGCTTTAGCCGGCCAAAAATAATTACTGTGTTGTGCCTGGCGAACAAATCTTGTTGGTTGGCTTCGGCACGAACAGACAAACATGGAGCACAGGCAGGCAGCAGGCAGGATGGCAGGCAGGCAGGCAGCAGCTACAATGTTTCACAAATTTTAACGCTTAATGGTTATTGACACACACAAACAGACCCGCAGACGCAGAGAGCGAGAGGGAGACGGGTAAAGGGTCATAGGTGACCCTAAGGAATGGGGTGCCGAGTGGGGCAAACAGCATGACACTCGTCGTCGTACCCAGCCGGACAAATGAACAACCGCTGGTGCAGCAGCCATGGACAAGTTGCCATTGGGGCTTTGTCGATGCGGTCAAACGCATGAGGGGGTTGCTGGGTGGGTGGCAAATGCTGGGGGATTCAACCGCAACCGATAGCTAGGACAGCAACGATAACAGCAGAACAAGAACACCCCCCAAACCGACTGGCACTCGACACAGGACAACACAGTTTTCCACATCTCACACGCATCCTCGTCTGTCTGTTTGTTTGTTTGTTTCCCCTGCCTACGGTTGTTATTTATGGTTTTAAATACTTGAAAATGTGTGTGTAGGTACATATATCTGGTAATATTCAAATTGAATACAAGTACAGTGGATATGGCTACTAGGGTTGATTTTTGCTAAAACATTTTAATATATTGTTTGTAGAGGATAATGAACTATGTTTATGTATGGCAGAATATCTTGAAGAGTTTAAAATTGCTATCTGAAGTCCTCTACTAATCATACACTCTCATCATTACTGTCAACCCTGCGTATACGTAATTTAACTATATGGATATGGAATAGGAATATGGAATAATAATAAACTATGTTTATGTATGACAGAATATCTTAAAGATTTCCAGATATCTAGAGGGTTAAACTTGGTTCTTAAACCCCTTTACTGCTCATACGCACTCATCATTACTGCCAACCCTGCGTATACATAATATTTTCTGGTAATGAAATTAAAATTGAAATCCCTACGGCCACCTTAGAGATCATATTGATTTTAATGGCCTCCTCTCTCAAGCCTATCGAGTGGAATTAAAATGTTTCCGTCTCACTAGGCCTTTGGCAGACTATCAATTTGATTAAGTGGAAGAAGGATTTAAAATTTAAATCCAGCTGCAAGAGCTGCGATGCACACTGATTGTGTGATTGTTTTACGACCACTAACAGCATCGATATTGGCAGCATTCGTTTTCATTATCCCACCGTGCTTCGCATACTCCCGAGTGCAATTTCATTAATGGCTAATTAATTGCAACTTTATTTCGCGGTCCAACCAACCAGCCAACCAACCAACCGACCAGCCAGCCAACCGACCAACCATTTTGTGTTGCATCGAAATGTGTTTGGTGCACGCAACGCGGATGGAGGGAAGCCACGAAGGCAACCAATGGAAGTCAGACAGGAAGAGCATACGTTTTGTTATGCGAAAATTCCGGTAATAATTTCATTTTAATTTTTTATTAATTTTTAAGCACCGCACTCCTTGGCACGAGAGCCGTTGCATATTCAGTGCACTTGATATTAAGCGATTGCACAAGGCTCGTCAGGGCTCTCTCTCTCTCTCGCTGTGCTTTCTCTTTGCGTGTTTTAAAATCGTTAAACATGTGCACACGCACTAAAGACGAACTAAAGCCCCAACTAATTAGTGCTCTAATTAGCGTTATTAAAATACGGCACTGGCTCAGGCACAGGCTCTGTCGTTTTGGGGCAAGGATGGCAAGGACTGTGCCACAGGAGGTTCTCAGTGATCCGGAGGGTGGAATGGCAGCCGAAGCGAGAGTAACGCTTGGTTGCATGGCTGCCAGGATACCTGGATGCCTGTCTGCCTTTTGCCTGGGAAGCTGCCCATTAAAAGCACATTTAAGATGTTTACAAACGTGTTTCCAGACGTTGCACACACGCACTTGCTCCTACACTGAGGGGAAGGATATATGGCAATTAACCTGACAGCAGTTTAAAGATGAAATTTAAGTAATTTATGGTATTTTCTAGATGAAAATTAAAGAGTTTTTGCTTCTTTATGAAGCTTTATATTTTATTAAAATTATTAAAGTATTTTTCCCAGTGCAACTCAACGCATTCAGTGTCAGTTTTTGCACTGTTTTTGTGCGAAAACTAGAACTATATCGCTGCTGCGGAAGAAGCAACTGCTTCGGGGCGGAAGCGGATGTGTGCGAGCGCAGGAGCAGCAGCGCGAAAGAATAGCCTGTGTGATATTAGAGGCATCGGGCGAGGGCGGTACAGACAACATTTACAACCGACATTACCGCAGAAGCCAGGAGAGAAGGCAATAGGCAGAGGTGAAGGGAATCTGAGCACTTTTGATTGGCCCTAAATGGGGGCCAGGACTAGGGCGGAGGCGGGCCAAATGCGAAAACTTTACTTTAATTGACAGCAAAAAGCAATTTGCCTCATTACAGGCAACACGAGCGTAATTAAATGCTGCCCTGGGGCTTGGAGCTGCTTCTCTGCTGCTCCCTGGCTCCCTTGCCGCGACCCCAGACCAATCCCGACACCGACACCGATTTTCCTCTTTGGGATTAGGGGAAGTCGAAAAAAAAAAGCTTTAAATTTCGCAACGCTTTGACCGACATCGCACAAAAGGGTCCGGCAGACAACAGACGACATGCGATTTAGTTTCTTATTTGACACTTTTCCGCAGAGCTTTCGCTTCGGTTTTATTTTGCCATTTTCCCTCTTCTTTTCCGGGAGGAGACCTTCGGCATCTGTGTCGACGTCCGCTGCAGTCATGGCAAATGTCATTTAAAGGACAATAATGGCGGTCGTTCCTGCCGCTTGAAAAGTTCTCTTCGTTTCTTTTTTTTTGTGCCTGTGCGCCGCATTTAAAGTCAAGTTAAAGTTCAAGTTACTGTGAAAATGTGCGTCAGCTGCGGATCCCCGGTATCGATTTACCCAGAATGTGACATAATTATTGCTCTGTTAACACACACTCTTACACTCTTGGGCCGCCGAACGAAAGCGGAGCACGAGACTCCTTGAGGATGGAAGCAAAGAAGATGAAGGCGTCCCCGAAGAGCAGGACAAGTGCCAGGGAGATGAGCCGAGGCTTCAGCTTTCGAGGGAAATTTTAGCACGGAGAAAAAAGGGATAAAGGATTATTGAGATTATTGAATGTTTTGTTTATAAATAAGAAAATGTATTACTACCAGAAAATTATAGAGTTTTTAGAAAGACCAAACATTTATATCTAAAATTCTATGAAATATTTAAATGTGGTTTTTATTATTTTGTTTTAAATTTTATTAGCTTCAAAATTCCCCACAGTGTATGTAATATTTTGTAGAGTGTTCTGCTCTACTTTACTTTATGGCAGTCCTGTGCCTCCGACATGTCCCCACTCGGCTGGCGATTTATGTTCGGAGGGCGGAGGGTGGAGGAGGGCTTGGTCAGCGAGCGGCAAAGTTTTCATTAATTGTACTCGCATGTCAGCAGAATAGAAAAAGAGCGGCGGCCGCCCTCTGGCTGCGGCAGCCATGTAATTTAATCAAGAGATGAAGAAACTTTAAGCCATATCTTTGGGGCCAAGCAGGCTCAGCAGAAAGTTTTTTCCTTTTGGTTTTTCTTCAGGGGAAGTGAGAGACTCGGGGTTGCAGAGTAAATATTGAAATCTACAACCTCTGACCCGCATGACAGACGGAACAACAAGGATAACAATGCCCCGCATACAAATTTGTGGGCGTTGCTGAAGAGATTTGTAAACAATATTTTGTGGCATACATTTGGGACAGCCGCTGCCGCTGTATACAGAATATATATACAAACATATATATATATATTGGCAGGGTTCTTTGGTCTTGGCTCATCTCGATTTCGGTTTCGGTTACAGACGTTGCCTACTTTTTTGGGCCAGCTATTTTGTGTGCTCTTTTTATTGGGCTTCTCAGTGTGTCTGCTGTGAAGTATTCGTTACATTGTTGCTCGTTTATTTGGCTTTCGGCTCGACTTTTTCTTTCATGCTTTCTATATATATATTTATATATATATATCTGAACTTTGACGGCTGGCAGGCAGGCAAGCAGGCAGGCTGAGCAGAAGGTTTTAGCGGATTTAAGAATTTTATATGAAGCGTATAATGCGAGAAATGAGCAAACGAGATTAAAACTTCCACTTCGTCCTGCGTCCCTTTATGAACTGATCGGAGGCAGACAGAGAAAAGTTGGCACTTTGCCGATGCAATCAAGCGTGAGCATAAATATTTATGGTACACATTTTTTCGGCTCCAATCAATTTTGCATTAGTCAAAAAAGAAAAAAAATAGAAAAACCAAAAGCAGACACACTATACAAAATGAATGAAAATCATAGCAAATGTTTCGGCATAATTTCACAAATACAAAAGATGAAACAGAATTGTGTTGGTAACACAGAAATTTATTACAACTGTCAAGCCAGCAGATACTTTACTGATGTGGCCCAGACAGGCGGCGATTGCTCGCTTCGATGTTCGTGATTGCTTTGCAGTTTTCAGAAATATATTTATATATATATATATATGTGTATGTCCTGTGTCCTTTTGTCCTAGTCCTAGTCCTATGCGTAGTTATGTCTGATCATAAAATCAATATGCGCATACTAAATTTTTATTTCTTTACAATTTGTGTACGAATTTGTGCGACACTCCTCCCCGTCGGTTTACGATTTTCCGCAATGCCTTCTGCTTTGTTTTTTGTGTTTCACTGCCTTTTGTTTTTTATTTTTTGGTTTTGTTGTTTTGTAGTCCATTTAATTCATGCCCCGCTAGGACCTCGCCAGCTCTGGCAGGGTGCACATGCTTTTGTCCATTCTGGGGGAAATGGGAAGCGGGAAACGTTGTTTTGACATATTTTTCTCGTTTATAGGTCCCTTGATCCGTTGGGTGTTGCTTCTTGGTTTTTTTTTTGTTCCTTTTTTATATTTGTTGCTCAGGAAAGATGAGGGTATATGGGTTTTACTTTACTTTAACAAGGGAAATAATATTTTAATAATCCTAATCTTAATTATATTAAACTTACGATGTCTAAAGATAAAGATCGGCTTTATCCCATAAGAAGTTCAATATATTTTCTATTTTAATCTGAAACCTCAAGTAAAAGTTGCCAAAGGAAAAGCTCTCCATTTATTCTCTATTATTTCTTTTGTTATTTCCTAACATAAATATATAAACCGATTTCTTCTAAACCTTCGATTGGGTATTTAATAGTCTTGACATTTCCCTACCCACCTTCTTTTTTCCGCCTATTTTTCCCTATTTTTTGTATTATTCAGCTTTGCTTTGCTTCGACCCTGCTGGCATTCCCACACGGCGTATGCTTGATAATTGCTTTGGCATTTGGCAACGCCTTTGACACGGTAAATGACTGGCGAGTATTTGCTTGGCTGGTTTCCTAATTGTGTTTGCCCAAGGCTCCACTCATACTGCCACTGCCACTGCCACTGCCAGGAAGGAGGATTCATGTAAGCCACTCCATTATGTCATTTAGGGCATTCAATACAAATTGGTAATATCTCATTTATTCCCATTTTGGTCTTGTCTTCTCACACATTCATTCATACGTCTCTGCCCTCCTTTGGATGAAGATGGATCAAGGGGGTCATGTGGGAGTGTGTGATTGTGTGTGTTTGTGGTATATCTATATCTATATATAAGTGTGTACGTGTACGTGTTGGCCGCAAAGTCCTGCTGACCACGCAGGCAAACAGGGAAAATAAACAAACAAGCTGAGAGACGAACGGACACTCGTTCACTGTCACTGTTGGCGCTGGTGAGTGACCAAATGTCAAATATACAACGGCACACACTTATTCCATTTCCAGATTTATGGTGGGAATCGCAAGTGTTTCGTTTCGTCCTTCCAACTATTCCTCCCCCATTGAATGAAAATGGTGTACTGAGGGAAAATTGTGGGAGTTTCGGGGGTAGTTAAATCATATAACTGATTGTAAACTATTTCTTATAAGCTTTCAATTAAATTTCCTTACAAATTATCATATTTTCCACCTCCAACAATTTCTTTAATTGATTTCAGACACTTTACTTATTAAATTATAATTTACAAAGCAGAATGTGTTTGTGGAAAAAGAAACTTGTACTTAACTTCTGACTTATTAATGATGAAGTGCATTTAATTATTTAAATTCATTGTCAATAAATCATGTTTATCTTCAACAATAATTAACCCTTGTCAAGTGTTGCTCACTTCCCTTTGGCTTAGTGTAAAAGTCAAGTGTCCTGTTGTGACTCCTTGGCTGCTGCCCAATGCACAATAACATCAATTTCCGTTGACGCCAAGCGTCAGTGTCACTCCATCTGTTCCTCTCCTTTGAGTCCTGTGCTTTTCTATATTCTGTATACATTTTTTTTGTTTGTTTTTTGAGCTGCTGCACCGTTGGGGTTCCAACTGCTGTTCCACTCCAGCTGCTGACTCGGTTTCAGCTTCAGCTTTTAGCTTTCACTTCAGCTGCAGTCGCGGAAGACATGTCAACAGATTGCGGATTGTTGCTGCATTTTCCATTTGATTGCTTGCCACAACAGTTTTCCCCAAACAAAAAGAAAAAATAAATACAAAAATCTCCACACACACACACAATGTAATATGTTTGGCTGCGGGATGATGCAATGTCCTTCCATCGACATGTCCTCCTTCTTTTGAGCTTTCATCAATCCCAGAGTCACGGTCCTTCGCATTCCTTCGGATTTGTGGCTTCAATTACTCGTGGCGGGACATGGATTCTACGCACGTATTCCCGCTCGCTGTTTATGTCCGTGTAAAGAGTTTAACATGTGCTTGGCTGCTCGTGTCCTGCCACAACCCAAAACGCATATTTCTTCCTTTGCGGCAGCACGTACACAATCCGGTTATAATATATAACTACAAATGGAATTTATCTCTCCATCCAGTCCCTACTTTTCCTTCTTTTTTTGGGTGTGTGTGATGTGTGTGTCCATGTCCTGAGGCCAAAAATTATTGACATGTTTGGCTGCTGCAAAGTTAAATTTCTACAGGCGATTTTCTAATTGCCTTTTCGGACTTGTTTTGGGTCTTTGGGATACTGATTTTGATCCAGTCACGCAGCTTGGGTTATGTCTTATTTAATTTATGATATGAAAAGGTTTGAGATTAAATTGTAATTAAGAAAAGCTATCATTATAATTAAAAAATAAATTTAAAGGTGGTTTATTTTATTTTCTACATAAAGATTAATTATTTAGGATATTTAAGCTAAAGATTTAATATATTTCAAGCAAATTCCTTGCTGATATCAACCTATATTAAAATTATTTTGCAATTTCTGCCACCTCATAAATTAAATATCCTAAATGTTATCCCCTACAAACTTATATTTTTAATATCTGCAGCTAACAGCCAGCCTATATTAAAGCCAAACTAGTTTGTGCAAATTTTAGTTATAATATTAGCTCCATGCAACTAAGCACACCGAAGGCTTTTCCTTAAATCCTTTTGCATGCTTCTGCACCGTTAAGCCCCATTGGCTGCGCTAAAAGTGTCATAAAATGTGTCCATAAATAAAATCGACTGGCCGACTGACTGACTGAGCAGCTCGTCATTAAGCGCGTGCGTGTTGCCGGCTTATAACTAAACGGCTTAGTTGGTAATGGACCAGAGACCCGGTCCAAGGTGCGGAGAACTTAATTTCCAGGCCAGATGAGCGGCCTGGACTGATTAAAGTGGTTTCACCGAGCCATGTAAATAAATAACAACGGCAGGAAAAATATTCGCTTGAGGTTGGAATTTTGCTTAGACGAAAGTCAAATTGAAACTGGGTTTTGCTTTGGTTTCGCTTGGGTTGTGTGGTGCCCAGCTCAGCTCAGCTCAGCTATAAATTATGATCACAGCTAAACTTTATGCCATACACACACACACACACACATGTGGCCGGCTGAATATTTTATGCCAACACCCAAACCACATGACCGACTCAACCCCAACTCAAATCTCATGAAGTGAACATAAAACATGCAAATTAAAAGGTCCAAACACGTCGACGTCCTGCCTCTAGTTGCAGCCGAAGCACACAGACACGCACAAAGTGAACTAATTTACACAAAAACAATACAATTTGCGAACCCTTGTTCCATTTCCTCCATCCGCTAACCCCAACCCTGGATACCATTTGGCATCCCTCAGCCATAGAGTAACCCCATTCCCGGCTTGCTTGGCTCACAGAGAGCCAAATGGCGCCACCTAGACATTTATAACCCGGCATTTCTTTCATTCATTTTCCATGCTCCTCGCTACTTCCTCTGGCGATCTCTGTCGCTCTTCTAGGGACCCTCTCTGTCGCACACATGCGTGCCTGGGCGGCCACATTGTAAATCTTACTGTCAGGACATACAGACACTGGGCCACTTCATTTGAAGTGTATCCTTACACTGAGTGGAAAGTTTATGAAAATTGGGTCCAAGAAGGTTCTTATGATCATCAGAAAATATGGAAAAAATATAGAAAGTATATATCTGTGCCATAAATTGATATTTTCTTTGATTTATCAAACCAATTTCCATCTTTAAAGGCTTCTGGCATATTTTGTTTACTGTTAATTTATAATTTAAAACTTTATTTGATCTTAAATGAGATATATTTTTTTATATAACAAACAAAATAGTACGAAAATATTAACCTATTTTTCCCCTAATTACTTTTTGAATAACTATTTGTTGCCAGTGTATGTCAGAAGGATAATAGGATGAGCACTCTATGCCAGCTCACACACACACTTTCGCCCTGGTTAGTACTGAAGGAACCTCTTTGGCATATTTTTCACGCGCACACTTGAGCCTCGCACAGATACACAGAGCCAACACACACTCTGGGAAAAAGGACATGGACAGGGACAATCAATGCCAGCAGTTTATGCCAAAAGCCAGTGATGTTGGGCGTCGTTTTTGTGTGTGCTTAGATACCTTTTATTTCCCTGGCTTTGGCTTTGACTTGGCGGCGCATGTATTAAGTTTTACCATACTAATTTGCCGGATAGTTTTGTATGGATGCGTGCTTCTGTGGCCCTCTTAATTACATTGCCTTTTTGTGTCCTTTGGCTCTGCTGCTCGCTGATAAAGGCGAATAAGATGTCTAGCCGCGCGTTGGGTGGAAGTAAGAAGTTAAGTGGAAATTATTTTAATCAAATAACGGGGTGGTGGGGCAGGAAAAAGTTTCTGCGCAACAGTTTCTAGCCCCTCAGGCTGTGGGCTAGAAAAATTGCTCATACGCTCCGTTGCCGACATTTGGTTTTGGCCTCAAAAATGGCCAAACTAATTTATTTGATTCATTTGAATGCAGATTGTGTGCTTCCCCACACACACACACACTCTTATATTTACAGCCAGGCTTATCTCTGGACCAAAAACATTTGCCAGTTTTAAATGTTTTCGTTTCGTTTCGTTTTCTGTGTGTGTGTTTGCCTTCCATTTTGAAGTTGGCATCGCATGTTTTGTCTGCTGGCTGAGCGCATAAATCTCTGTTATTAGTGAATTTATATTCGCCAGACGTATTCACGAATCCCAAGCCAACTTTATTACGTTTTTTTCCTTTGGGGGGAGAATTATTGATGTGAAAATTGTGTTCTCAACATCGAATTATAATGTTTACACAGAAAATGGAATATAATTAAATTTTATATATAGTCTTTAAGTTTTAAAGTTTCCTTTTTAAAGCAATATTTTTCCCTGTGCATCTAAGTGAAAGTACATCCTTCACACACATGCTGTGAATCATTCACCCATTGCAGCCGTCATCAGCGCAAAATGTTCACTTCAAAATCCTTTGAGGATGGCTGGCTGGCTCTCAAAATGAAATTAATGACTTAAAAGCTTTTCTGCGGTGCCCGTCACTCAAAATACAATCAATGCCCGCGTAACAGCAGCAATAAAAGCAGCAACAGAGGCATAAGTCATGCCCACCTCCCCCCAAAAAATGCTGAGCTGTAATTTGCGAGCGCCATTTAAAGTCATTTCGAAAGTTTTGAGCGATCAAAATGTTTTTACCACCTGCCTGCCTGTTGGCCTGCCTGCCTGCTGCCTGACGCTCTTTAGCCAAGTGTCACGCCAACAATCTCTGCCACATTTAAGGTAAAAATAAGAGCTATGGGGCTGGGTCGCAGGGGCAAGCAATAATTGTTGTTTGTGTTGCGGCAAGTTCATGCAAAAGAATTAAGTAACTGTAAATGCAATAAACGGCCACACCCCAGAGCCACAGAACCTCAGACCTCCAGAGCTCAGGAAGCTCCATCCAGGACCTCGAACTCTTCACCCTCACTTTTGCACCGACACCGAACAACGCCCCCTTTTTGTGCCGAGCAGGTTGAGAGTCGAAGTTTTTATGGGTTGACAGTCAACCACGCCGACGCCCAGCAATAAATTCTGAAGCGAACGCTTAACGTGCAACATATTCCAGCAGCAACAGCAGAAGCAGCAGCAGCAGCAGTTAACTTCCCCTTAAGAGGTTCGGCCGGGACTTCCCCCATTTCGAAATAAATGAGCATTTCGCACTGTGGGGTTTTGCGGCGTCATTTTTCCTGGAACCCTTGGCAAAAAGGGGAGCCAGCGAGAAGAGTACACTATAAAAAAGGTGGCTGATTTTCTCATTTATATTGTTTCCTTTTATTAAATATTATAATACAGATTCTGTCAGTGTAGACCCTCAGCCAACACCTAGAATAACAATGGCAAATTGTAACGCCATTAGCTGCTGGAAAATTGGCAAACGCAACAAATCGAAGCTCCTTCGAACGGAAGCTGTGCTAGAAGAGGGTTCTGTGGGTGAGTTTTCTAGGCCTTTGGCTTGAGGGTGACATTAAATCAAGTGCAAAACGTCTGCGAAATGTGATGCGATGCGATGCGATGCGAACCCGGCGGTGAGTGATAAAGTGTGAGCTGTCAGGGAGAAGGTGTGAGAGACAGGGGGGGATATTTGTCCGGAAATTGCGTGGAACAGCAACACGTAAAGCTTCAATTCATTTCGGTTTCCATTCCCCGCCGACCTCCAATCTCCGATCTGCTGCCACCTTTCAACCTTCCCACCTTTCAGTCCTTTCAGCATTGCGTGCATTCCGTGAATAAATCATCTTCGCAATCTTCATTTTCCAGTATATCTCACGAAATAAACCAAAAAGCGTTTATGAGGTAAACGGAAAAATAACTTTTCATAGTTCCCTGGAAAAACATTTCGCTTTCATGGCAGCAAAAAAAAAGTTTCGCAGCATTTCGTATAAATTAAATTAAAGACAAATAAAAGTTAACTCACATGCTCGCCCACTCAGGCCGCCGCTCCTGCCGTCCTGCTGCCATCGCTGAGCCATGAGGTAGCAATTAATTTAATAAATCAACATAAAAGTTTTGCTGCCTGCCTCTGCTTGGTTGCTGTTGCTGCTTCTACTGCTGATGTTGTTGATTTTTTCCCTGATTCCATTATTCAGAGCTGGCTGTGTCAACTTAGGCGGCCATTAGGCGCAAGCTTAACCCATCAGTGCCAAAGTCGGGAAAGAAGGGAAAAGTTAAAGAGCTATCGATTGGCCAGGGAGTCGCCTTTATCTCTCCCACAGTTCGGTGCTTTGTTTCGGGTTTTCGTTCTAGGGTTTATTTTTTATTTTACTTCTCCTATTCCGGCTTGCTCCCTTTTTCAGCTGGCGAAATTACTCCCTCCCCAAACTTGGCCCATAGCTCAATTCTTTAAGTTTAATTACAACATTCGGGAGAGCAGCATGGACAGAGTTTACAGGGAACACTCGGGAAAATTTTATAATTAATTCTTTGAGGAATTTTTGAGACTTTAAATAAATCCTGTTAAATGTTGTTCATGCTGTTTAAGTTCGTTTAAGATTTTTAAAGTCTACAAATTTGTAATTAAACAGAATGATTCTATAGATAAAGAGTTTATATTTGGTTTCCAAATTGAATTTAATTTAAAAAATTAAAGTATTTACATAAATAAAATCAAATTTATTTACCAAGAATCTGAAATAAATTTGCAGCTACTGTTTTAAAATAAATTTAATATTTAACAATCCCTTTTATTTCTCATTAAAATTTAAAACTGTATTTTTTCCTACGCACTCGAGTGTACTTTTATTTTAAAGTGAACGCTTGGCAATGGTTTTTTTGGCCGGGTTTTTCCTGGTCGACGGGGAATTGTGCTAGAAAAAGTGCTGCTGCCACTTTGGCTCATAACAATGTTTGACAAGTGAGGAAGAAGAGTGGGCGTGGTGGGCTTCCAGACAGGAGGGCGGCGTTGTCTGGCGGTGGACAAGATTTTCAGTTTAATTTGAACAGGACCTGACGACGACGTAGCCTAGTTTCTTTTTCTGTTGTTGGCTCTTCAGCGACGAGGCAGTGATAACAATGGCCAGTAACAAGAACAAAAAGCGTGCATCCTGCGTCGTGTGGCACTGGCAACTGGCAACTTGCAGCTGCTAAAGTTGCTCCAGGCTAAGCTGGACTCTTTTCATCCGTTTGCAGCCGGGGTCGGAAGAGCCGGGGAAAATGAGTGGAAAAGAGTGTGGTGGGGCGGGGCGAGGAAAAAAAAAGGGAACCAGAACTGCTGGCGGCGTCTCTTTTTGCATCCATCTCGAGCTCGTCCCTTTCGCATCTCTTCATCTGTCAAGGCACAGGAAAAAATTGGGATCGATTTCGAATAGTTGAATCTTTTTTTAGAGAACTTAAGGGAATAACTTCTACAGAAAAGTAAGTCCTGGTTAAGGAGTAGCCTAGTTTCTTTTCTACTTCACATAAACCGCCAACTAATTTGTTACAATATTTTTTCCTGTGTGCTCCAGGCAGTTGGCCAACATTGATGCGGATCCTGTTTTGGTCCTTGTGCTGATGTCCTTGTTGTTGCCTTTTTAATGACGCTAAACGTTTATCAACACACACAGACACAAACAGAGCGAGAAAGAGAGAAGGACAAATGCAATAATCTGCTCAGTTTCCTTTGCTTTTTGTCCTGCTGTTGCAGCGTTTAATTAGCGGAAGCGTAGAGAATTAGGCCCTCGTCCAGTCCAGATTACGCATACGACCCGTGTGCAACGAGATACTCGAGATGGCGTGTCGCACGTCTGCTCTCTGCTTTGTGCTTTGTGTTTGTCAATAAAAAAATGGAGAAATTGAATTTTGAAATGAGCTTGTCCAAGGCAAACGAATAAAACAACATGTCAGACACTAAATTAGGGGAGAGTTTAGCTTTTATGCTCGTGAAAGTAACCAAAGTTTTTACTTAGGGACAGCTTGTAGTTCGTTTCGTGTTTATTTTTGTATATCGCAACGGCCGTCTTTATCACATATTTGTTTTGGTTGTTTTGTCAGTGTCACTTTTATGACGGCGTTTATGAGCGATATATGCGGTTATGACAGCGGCAAACAACAACAGAAGCAACAGAAGCACCAGAAGCTTGTTTATCTATGTTGTGGCTGCTGTTGCTACTACTTCTACTACGTACAACGTTGTCAGGAGCAGGACCTGAAGTCCCGAAGCCAGTGCCAGGAGTTGGAGCAGCTTGTCCCTGTCAGATTGTTTGCAAGCGAAACCCCCGACCACCGACCAGACCAAAAGCCATTTATGGTCGCATGCTGGCCGCATCTCTTTACGGCACTGTCGTCCTGTCGCCTTGCTGTGATAATAGCCTCTCAACGCCAACAGCAACCTTTGCACTGAACAAAAATCTAATTAAAGTTATTCGAGTAATAATTAGGTACTTAAAGCCCCTTAATGGGATTTTAATGAAGAACATAAAGGTGCTTAATAATACGTATGGGTTAAGGTTAGTTATGTGGCCTTTTTATTTTTATTCTTTAATCTCTTGGAATTTTTGTATTAATTTCAACATTTTAAAGAGTTTTTATACTCCTAAAATAGTTAAAAATTTTTAAGCATTTCCCTATAGTATACCTCTCCTTTATATGCCAGTGTATAACCTCAGCTCAGTGGCCAGCCAGTTCATCCTCCTCTGCGCTGACACTCTGCCAACTTTGCGTATTTCCGCATCGTAATGAATTTGATTGCTCGACTATGTTGAGGGCACAATCCCGGCCAAGTGAAACGTTAGTGCGTTGGACAAGGCCATCGGAGTGAACTTTTCCACCTGGCCAAGCCTCTTCCCAAAAAGCTTGACACTCATCCGAGGGCCCCGAAAAGCAATGATGATGATGATGATGATTACGATGAGAGGCGGAACCTGGACATGGACTCCCCTGGGCTGCTCATTAACTATGGCACAACTTTGCCAAAAGCTCAGAGATTCCACTTTGCGCATTAAGCTAATGAAATAAATTCCAAATAAAAAATTCCAACTGAGAGGCAACAGAAAATGGGAAAAACTTTGTGCGCTGCATAGTTGGCCGGGGTAGCTGGGAATAAAGTGGAGTCATTGCCGCCGCCTGACATCTCCCATTCTCTCGCGAAACAATGCGTTTCGCTTCTGCCACTTTTTATGCATTTTTTAGCTCAGCTATTTGGGGAATTCCGAAAGGCAGCTCTGGGCTCCGGTGACAGGTTTAGTTATTTGACGGGCGCATGCCAGTGAAATATGCCAGTTAATATTGCCGGCGATGCGGTGACAGGTATGCCATCGAATCAGCAGGCCAACGGGCGACATTCAGCCGCGAACTGAGCCACGGACAATTTTAATAAAAGGCAAATATTTGCCCAGGGACAACGCACTACGCAAAAAGTATTGAGATTGAGCTGGAGATGGAGATTGAGATGGCGGGCAACTAAATTGAAAGTAAACAGCAATCTATTTTAATGCGTACAGCTCAGTTCCAGTTGAGACGACATGCAGGCGTTGCCTCCCCATGTCAACCGCAGCCGAAAAACCAGGAACTGCAAGTCCTTGGGGTGGCAAAAGGACATTGAGAGAAATTTAGAGAGAATTTTTATGTTGAAAGAAGAACATGTTAACTTTTTAGGGGGAACTTTGTATGCTTCGTTTCGTCCTCTAAGTTATTTTTAATGTAGAAAAAAAGACATGTTTTCGAAAATATATTTTTAAACAATTTTCCTTTTTATATATTTAAAACAATTTTTATTCCTGTGCAGCGGCACATCTTACGCTGCATGCGAAAGGGATTTTTGGTGGAAAATTTTAAGTACAGACTGACGGTGGGGAAAATTCAAAATATTCCGTTGGGAAAACTTCTTGGAAAAGGCAAACAAAAGTTAATTAAAACATTCCGGCTTTCAACGATTGAAAACCACTACTACACTTTACAAAACAAAATACTAAAAACTGTATAAGGTCAACTCTTAAACCGCCTTATTGATGGTTTTCCAAACATTTTCCAATGCATTTTTAAGTAAAAACTTGTGCTAATCAATAAAGTGCTGGGAAATGCCAAAATTAAAAATTAAAATCACCAAAATCCTCTCATTTTCATGAGCGTTTGAATGGAGGCACTGGTTTAGGTATAGCAGGAGGGGGTGGAGGTTAAAGAAAATCTGGAAAAGCCACAGTCAGTCAGCCAAAGTAAAAGATGTTTAAAAGGAAAATGAAAAACCATGGAATTTAAATTGAAATCGCAGTCGAAATAAAGTGAAATGAAGCGTTTAAATTGTAAGCAACTGTGTGTATATGTGTGTGTGTGAGAGTCGAAGAAAGCATCCTTATATATCCTTGAACACACACACCAGCACACACTCGCAAAGTAAGTGAAAGTTAATGTGAGCGCGCTTGTTTACTCTGCGGCTTCTGAGGCAATCGCTGAAAATATTCGACGTGCAACTGAGGCGAAAACATTACCGAAAAACTGAGGATAGGGAGAGGGCGGGGAATGAGCTGGGAAAATGCGGAAAATTCGCGGGGCCATAAAAGAAAGACGGGCAGCAAAAGCTAGAGGAAAAGACAGCAGCAGCAGCAGCCACGAAACGGCATTCATCCTGGCGCTTTTCTTTGCTTTGGCTGTCTGGCAAAGGGGATTTATTCGCGAAATATGTAAACCGGGGAATATCAAGTAAATCTCCCCGCTGTCTTGTCATCGCTCAATCGATTCAGTTAAATTTTCGTATTCTTCTGGCAAGAAAATAAACACATGGAAATTATATTTCACTTGAGGATTTACTTTTAAATCGGGGATAAATCAACGCAAGACACAACCAAGCAGACGCACACACCGGCAACTTAATAATCATTAGAGCCTGGGGGCTCATAGTTAGGCTATGACAATGCCATCCAGCTCTGAAATTTGTTTCAATTTTTTTTCCCCCCGTCAAGCCGAGTACACATTTGCCACAAAAGCTGCAAGTATTTTGTTGGGGATTTGGTTTCGCAAAGCAACTTGTACTCGTACGTATGCGAGTGCACAGGGAAAAATTGGGTTTTAAAGGTGGAGTAAATTTATAAAGATTTATTTTACATATTGAAAAATTACACACTTTAATAGGTATATTTTCTATTGTTTAAATTACCTTGAAGGCATTAAAAAACCTTAGATAGCTTCATAAAATATTTGTTTATATTTCTTCATATATTTTGAGAGCTTCACAGTGAAGTAAAACCTTCAAAAAAATACAATAAATATCCCTGGAATGCCTTAAAAATATGTTATATATTTTTGACATGTGTCTTTCCTTTGAGTATTATTATTATTATTTTGGTCCTGGGTGTAATAAACTTTGACAAACACAAAAAAGGAAGCCATTCACCTCGTGTGCGAACGTCTGATTTATGCCCTCGCGGCTTGGGCCTCTGTTTAAGCGCCAATTGAGTCTCACGTCCCGGTGACAAATCGATTTCTTATCACCCCACCGCTGCATTATGGCTTCGGTGTGTGTGTGTGCGTGGGACAGAGATAAGGTGGTTAAGGTGGCAGGACCCCAGCCTCAATCTCTCACTTTCCCTCTCGAGCTGCCACCTCCCGTTGCCGGAGTAAATAAAATTTTAATTTAATTTTTAAGCACTCGCAACGATTACGCGTAATTCAATCGAAATGAATGGGCGGCGGCGGCGATGGGGCGGCCAAAAAGGAAACCGGCTGTCAGGGCCTGGCCTTTATCAGCGTTGCGCCAGGGAAAGTTGTTGACTTTTATGGCAAATGACTAGCGCAACAGCAGCTCTGCTCTGCTCTGGCCACCCCTCAGTCCTGGCCTCACCTCACCTCAGCTCAGCGTTTCTGCAACAAAAAAGTTAGCCCCATATTTATTTTCATTTCGCCCGGCAAGTTTGTCTACAGAGTTAAGTGCACTGGCGAAAAATTATTAAAGATGTTTAAGGAATTAAGAAGAAAATATAGCAGAAGGCCAAAGTATTTCTTTATCTGTTTAAAATATTTAAATAATGTTTAAAATTCGCAAGGAAATTAATAACTAAATGTGGTTTAAAGCTGGATATATAATAAATAAATTTATATCATTTAGTCTTTCCCCTTGAACTATCTAAAACATCTTTCAAGTTCATTGTATGAACTAAGTTTTAGTTATATTTTCCCCCCAGTGTAGTCACAGTTGTTGTTGATATTCTGTGAATGCGGCTGCCTTTTTCCTTGTTGCTAGCATTTTATATTTGTTTTAATTTCCTTGCCATTTCCTTGGCCACATTTGTCAGTCAAATGACACTCTGCCCCCGAGTCCATGCAACAACATTTTGCGTTTTTAGTGTTTATTACAGTTTACTGGCGCCCAACGCCAGGAAGTTCTGTTACTTGCTACTTCCGGCGGTGCGATGCGATGCTCAACCGGAAACTTGGGCGCTGCTTTTCCTAGTTGAATCATCCGCTCAACTGTGAGCCTAACTTCTACCGAACTCTCCGAGTTATTAAAGGCCACAAACAGCCGAGTGCTTGGGAGCCATTAAAAATTTTATTGACTTCACATGTTTAACAGCCCAAAAAAGGCAATTTATTGCTCATCACTTTAAAGGGTGAAGCTTTAAGATGTCCAAAAGCAGCAGCTGCAGCTGATGTGGGATATGGGATGTGGCTGCCATTATATCCTTTCAGGCTCCGATATATATGCTATATGTGTGTGGCATGCCACTCAAAACCCGCTGAGCAGGTGGCTGGCAAACACGTGACCAATGGGTATGGCATTCCGGACAATGTCCCTTGTTAATGGCATTTTATCGCCAATTATAAAACCTGTCATTTCGCCATTTTTATCAGTGTGTGTGAGTGTGTGTGTGTGCGCAAAAATTGAGTATCGAAGAATGAGGGAAATGTGTTAACAAAGGACACTAGGGATGGCGGCGACGGCGGCTGATGCTTGAAAATGCCAATCATGCTGGGGAACGGACCAGGTCACAGTTGAGGAAACGCGGGACGCCGGGCGCCATGACGCAGGACGGACGGACAGACGAAGGATTGGATCCGGCTGGAAATCCCGCCTCTCTATGGCTGACATGTGGATAAGTGGGCGACTGACTCACTGAGTGAATGACTGACTGACTGACAGACGGGTCCTTTTTAATTCATAAAATAAACTGCGGCTGCTTAAAGGCAAATTGCAGGTGCAGCTTCGAAATTTCAGGGAATTCGGTAATGTTTTATATTTTTTGTTTGGGATTTATTTAATCTGTTTTGTTTGAACAATATAAAAATTACTCAACTTTCTACATATTTCATTGTTGGCTTTACTTTGTCAAAATGTTTTCTATATTAAATCCAAAGTACTTAAAATTGAAAGAGTTGACAGGAGTCTTATTGAAATACAAAATAAAATTGTTTATTTCGGGATTTATACATTTATTTAATTATTTACTAGTTGTGTGGTGTAGTTTCAAAGGAATATTTAATTTCTAAAAATGTAAACTTTGATTTTTCTCTAAATTAAGTTAAGCTAATCCCTTAATATGTCTTGCCTTGAACTAAATCCCTTAAAAATAATTCTGAACCCTTTTTAGCCTTTAAAATCTTTACCCTTCCATAAGAAAGCTTTATTTTTATCCCTTTATTTGCATAAAAAAACAAATAACAATGATTTTATTCAAGTGCAGCCACCTTCACCGCCAGAACAAGTAAAAGTTATTTTTCTTTCCCTTCGTCTCTGTGTGTGTGTGTGTGTGCGCATACATGTAAATAAAAGCTGTTAAAATACGATAGTGTTGCCTATTAGCACAATAGGCCAACATACACATATGCGCAGTTATCCGCACGCACACTCACCCACTCACTCGCACAGACCAAGACCGCATGCAAAGGGAAGGCAACGAAAAAAACACGTATACGCCGTGTTGGTTTCTGGTTGTGTTGAAAAGAGAAGCAAGTGCACACACACACACAGCACGCAAAGTGTAACCACAAACACGACAACGTAGGCGGCAACAAACTACAATCAACAACTACAACGGCACAGAAAAAAAAACACACAAGCACAAGGACACTCGGCAGACAGACAAATGATATGTGTGCGCTGTGAGCTGTTCCTTGTGCCAAGCGAAGACAAGTGCAGGGCATAGGTTGAAGGTGCTGCAAATGGGATTGGGTTGGGCTTGGGCTTTGGCTTGGCTTGGGTTTCGTTGACTTGGCTCCTTCTTATTTATTTGCCTATATTTTCCCAGCGCGTAAGTGTGTGTGTGTGCGGGAAGTTTATGATCGGACACTGTGACTGGCGCAAAACATACGGCGGCAATGCGGTCAGAATCACAGCAGCCAGCTAGGAATAGGTTGAGGGCTTTAGAGAGAATCCTGCTCCTGTCAGCAGAGAAGGTTTGGCTTCAAATGCCTCCTTAACTGACTTTTTGAAGCCATCTTCTTGGATGCTTACGTTCAAAAAGACTGGAATAAAAACTTAATAGAAATTTTATTATATCTCTAAAGGTTCCTTAAGTTAGATATTGTTTTTATGGTTTTCTACTCATATATTTACATTTTCTCTATAGATTTCAAAAGAAAAATCCATAAAAAAGATGTTTAGGCATATCTACATTAATAAATATTTAGAAATGCATGATTATTCCACAAATTTCTATTATCAAATGTATCTCAATGCATCTCTATATTAAACCCCTAAAACAGCTAAAAAATATCTCTTAAAAACCCACAAAAACCCCCACTTGTTGCCTTGAGCATTCAGATCATAATATCCTTAACTCAACACCGACTTGTCGAATGTCTTAATATTCGCAATCAAAATGCCATTGATGCGAGGCACTCCATCTCGGGTGCGTGCCTTGTGGTATCATGGCACTCTCGAATTCTATTATCAAATGTATCTCAATGCATCTCTATATTAAACCCCTAAAACAGCTAAAAAATATCTCTTAAAAACCCACAAAAACCCCCACTTGTTGCCTTGAGCATTCAGATCATAATATCCTTAACTCAACACCGACTTGTCGAATGTCTTAATATTCGCAATCAAAATGCCATTGATGCGAGGCACTCCATCTCGGGTGCGTGCCTTGTGGTATCATGGCACTCTCGAATTCATAACAAGGATAACAAATGGCAAAGCTACATGGCTGCTGCTGTCCTGGCCATAATATCAAATCATATTTTAACGTTTATTCCCAACAACAACAACAGCAACGAATGCGACCTCCTCTGCCTTTGTCTTGGCTTATTCTATTTTATTTTGTGACCCATCCTGATGGCATAGAATTCCTGGGAGCCTGGCATTTACTAATTTCATAAAGCCAAATGAAATAAAAATGCCAGCAGCAGAGTGGAACCGAGAGAAGAGAGAGGGAATGTGACACAGGCTTCGATTGGAGGAGAAAGGATGTGGAATTTATCGCGGTCTCTGTCTTTTTTTGTGATAATTTTTTCTCCCAAAATCAGGCGCTTTCCAAATGCAGTTTTAGGCTTCACTGGGCAAAGGGGAAATCATCAAAGCCTCGCCATTTCCGGGGTTTCCTTTTGCGGTGGCGGTTGCGCCGCTGAGGGTCTTCAGTTCGGGCTTATTGCCAACAATGGTAAGAATAACTCAATAAAACCTTGGCGCCGGCAAATGAATGCAAGGCGGCGGTTGGCTTGGCTAAGCCCAGCTTCTTCTTCACTTTTTTCCGTCTGGCAGCCGGCACTCCTTTTCAGCCGCCATATTCCTCTTTACAATGTCATTCGTCTTCATCGCAGCGGCAGTGGCAGCGGCGGCGGCGTGTTAATGAAAGACAAAGGATATGGCTTGGCTCTTGGTTTTATGGCCGACATTAAAGTAAACTGTAAAATGCGCTTCATTTGTAAAAATGAGCCATCGACGTTGTGGGGGATGGGAGCGTATGCGCAATGTGGGCGGCCAAGTGCCCGGAATTATGATGATTGACGATTACACACTCAGGAGAAGGAGCAGGATCAAACTGGGGACTTGTGTGTGTGCTCCTTTTGGCATGCAAAATTAGATGGATTTCGGTTGAGGTAAGCAAAGTCAAAGGGCTTAACCAGCATGCACAGGACCCGCCGAGAGCATGCCAATGGAATTTTAAGGAAGCAAAAAAAAGAAGGAAGGAAGGAAATTAATATTTATAACATGGCCTGTCCTCAAATGTCAATGCGCATATTTTTAATTATGCACAAAAGTCGGAAAACGAAAAAGAAAACGACAGCCAAGTGCGGACTGTGCTGCCTGGTTGATGCGGGTTTTGGCCTGGCTCTCTGCCTCTTGCCTCTTGCTGCTTGCCTCTGTCTCAATTATGCTTCAGCAATTTTCACTTCGTTGCCGCTGTCAAATTTTACACGCCCTGCTTTACGGCTTGTTGTTTTTAATTTAAAATTTCCTCAATTCCATTTCGCCTTACTTTTGTTTGGTTACGTATTTTGGCTTTTATTCTTTTTTCGCCTCTTTGTTTTTGTTTTATTTTTTGTATTTTTCATTTACATTAAAAGGCTCCAAATGAGCGTAATTAAAATTGACCCAAGGGAGTAGCCCCGGCAATAAAAAGCGTACGGAATGGAAACGGAAAAACTTTTGCATAATTAGGCGAGGCCAGGAGCAAGGCGGCGAGCCGGAGTCCTGATGCTGGAGATCCACAGACTACATGAATCATCCGGGGCTTTGGTTTGGATTTATGAATGTCGAAATTAAACTCATATATGCTAAATTGAATCCCGGCCCCATTGAGTCAATGATACTCAGGGCCAAAGGGGGGGAGCTTTCTCTCTCTCTCTGAGTGTGTGTGTGTGTGTGTAGCAACAAGGTCCTGCCACCTCTTTTTGGCCTTGTGGTTCGCCCCCCTCGCTGCCTGTGCTCTTCTGTCTCATTTAATTTGGAACTTTTTTGATTTCTCTGGTGGCCAAGCGACTCCCCAACGACATGTGCGGCGAGTGAAAAAGTTGATTTGAAAGTTCCCCGCGCAGCAAAGGCAGCAAATTAAACTACAAATTCATTTACCCAATGCAATTTCAGTTGGCAAATTTAATTCAATTCGCACAAACGAAAGTTTATCTCGCCGCTTGGGGTAATTATGTTCGCATTTAGTGCGAGATTATGGTACACTGAATTAACAGAGAGCGAGGGAGGGCGGGGACTGAACGCCATGCAAATTAAAAACTTATTCATGCTTTTGCCGAATAAATGCAATTTCTATAATTTCTTTTTGTGCGCCTTCCCTATCCGGGTCGCCGGTCCGCCGCCCCCGCCTGCCTTTTCCTGTCCGCCCCACTTCACCGTATTTAATGGCACAAAATGGCCCACAGAAATGGGGCCCGACGACATTTTGTGTAATTTATTTGGCCTACGGGCGCATCCGTCGGAGTCCCTTCTCCCAGGCTCCACTTTCTCTCCTCTTCAACGCAGACGATGAGGCGCGCAAATACTTTAAGACGATTTTATGTAAATGTTTTTCGTGCTCATGTTTTAAGTGTGTTGGCATCGTCTTCGACAAACGGCGAAAAAAGGCAAGCGGCGACCGTCAGAACAAAGGATGCGGCCGGATTTCAACAGCCTCCGTGGTTTACATGCACTTAGAGAATTTAAGAGGTTTTATCCGCTATTATCTGTTAATAAATCGAATATTTTTGATATTTTTGGGATATTTTCTTGATGACAAATTCATAATTTAGACAGCTTTCAAAGTAGCTCTTTTAAATATTCACTCTTTCGATTTTCCCTTTAAGAAAAATAAATATAAATACTTTTTGAAGATTAAAAAATCTTTCTAAAATGAATTCAAAATGTTTTCCCTTCCATCCCCCCTATTTTCTTATTTTTCTCAGTGTTTCTTTCATCCTCTCAGGCTGCTCGGCTCCTTTACCGTGTCTGTTCATTCGGAATTTTATTCAAAATGGATTATGCCGCCTGCGAGTGAAAAGAAAACAGCACAAGAAATAATTTTGCACCATTTTTGGCCACGATGCTGCTCCTGCTGCTGTTGTTGTTATCCTTGCTGGTGTGCTTTTTCTTTTGTTTTTACTTTTACACGTTTTTCCCGCTGAATTTGTAAGTGTTTATGTTTATGCGACAAAGTGCCAAGGACCCCCCAGATACCAGATTCCCGCCCGCTCTCCGCTATAGCTCCTGGCCAAGGCTGATAATGCCTTTAGCCAGGCCTCGGCAGCAAGCAACCTTAAAGCTATGGCCACTAAAAAGTTGAGTTTAATGAATGGCGAAATTGGTGTTTGATTTCGGTGCGGCCATAAATCTTCATATGCCGTCATGCTGGTGGGTCCCATGTGTGCTGCTGACTCAACTGGCAATTATCTCGCTTTTCCAGTTTTCCAGTTTTCGACGGGAGACGGGTTTTTTTTCACTTAAGTTGGAGTAAATCAATATGCCCGGCACGGTATAAATTTACGACAAATAACGCATTAAATTGAATTGCTAAATTTTCGTTTTATTGTCGAATCGTGAGTTGGAGTTTTCGTTGGGATTCCTGCTTTTTCTTCGTCTGGCAAACTGCATAACTCTTTCGTTTATTAACCATTTCCCGCATTTTCCACAGGCCACACATGCCTGCCAAGGGCACGGTAAGAAATTAGGGTATGAATTTTAAATTTAATTGAATTAAAAGTGCGAAAGTATAAGAAGTTTAAGGGAGTACAGGTTATAAGGGGAAGACAGAACTTAAAGACTGGTTCAAAAAAGGGTTTACATATCCATAAAGATAGGCTAGGTTGTAATTAATGTAAAAAAATATATTTTTAAACTGAAAACTTATCTGATTTTTTTAATTCTTATAGGAATATTCATCAAGTTTAAAATTCCTTTTTCTTGTGTAACAAAAAGCCACCCACCAGCCGGGTATATCGAACCAACAAAGGCGCCAGACGATGGCAATGCCATCACTGGCGATGGTGACAACGCCAGCTGGCGTGATAAGCCATTCATTACGATTATTATGGAGGAGGTGCCAGAGTTGCGGGTGGTATGGGTATGGGGGCCAGGACACGGGCTCTGGAATATGGGTTATGGGTGGAATGAGGAGCATGTGTGTGTGTCTTGAACTCGGCGAGCAAATAAAAAAATACTGCTGATAGGAGTAAAAAATTTTCATACTCATTTATTTTTATTTACTGCGCGCAATTTGCACATAAAAGCCAGAAAGCTAGGGCCAAAAGCCCAAGCTGAGCCTGAAATCAAAGCCAAAATCGAGCCGAGCCCATGGCGTGTGAAAGGGTTTTTCTTGTTATTTTTTTCGACGACAATCTCTGACTCTTTTTTTCGGCACTGCTGAAAATATGGAAAAATTATGCGTGGCCATAAAAGCTGAGCGAGGCTAAACAGAGCAGTGCACGGCAATGTCGATGACGATGCCGTTGCCGATGTCGATGTCGATGTCAATGGCACTGTCAATATTTAAGTTTTGACATTGTTATGACAGCGGAGCACTGGGAGTCGAGTCGCTGCGATGGCGGAAAGTTTTTGCGTGAAGTTAATTTATGGTGTTCATGTGTGCAAATGTTGTCATAAATGTCAAGCGATTTTTTTGTGGGAATTTTGGCGTTAAAGAAATATGACCGTATCGAACGATTTGCCGATTTTGGTCGGGTCATGCGTGTAAAATGAACTGCAAGCAGCGGCTGAGCTCTTTAATTATTATGATGATGATGGTGGAGGGACCTGAACTCCAGAATTCAAATTGAATAAAGCCTGAGAAATATTTCATTTCATTTGATTTTATTTGGTTTCCTTTAATAAAGCCAAAGCTGTGGCAGCGAAAATCACAGGGCAGAACTAAAGCGGCTGCGGGGCGTATGCGCAATTTGTTTTATTTGTATTTTTCGGGGAGGCTAAGGCTGCAGAGGGCCAAGATAAATTTATTTCCAGCCTCAACTCGGACTCGGACGCGGATGCGGACTCTGTTTTAATTTGCGATTTTCCGCTTGTTTTGCCAATTAGGCGCCATTTGACTTTACGATTGCGAAAAAGGAGTTTGCGTGGCCAGAACTTTGACAGAAAGCCGGCCATTCGCCTGGCAATAAATTAAACTTTGACCCTTTGCTTGTCATCAGCCTGAGAGTTGCCAGTTTCCGTTTATTGCCGCCGGCAGACAACAACTTTCCAATGGATTTTAATTCAATTAGCATCAGCGGAAGGCAAGTCAATTGTAAAAGAGTTTTCTGCTTTCATCTCCATCTGTTTTTCGGGCCCGACTCTTCGGCTTTTCCGGCCGGTTTTCTTCGCGTATAATTTACTTAGGCAGCCAAGCAGCCAAGCAGCCAGGCAGCCAGATTCTTGTGGCAAGCTCATAAATACCAAATCTGCTTCAGTTCAGGCATTGTTGCCATTGCTTATAGCTTGTTTATGTTGCCTGGCAAGTGAAAGTTAATACGCGTGCGAATTTCTCAAGCGCTTTTCGCACAAGCTGCCAGCCAGAAACAAAAATAATGATATTAAACTTTGCCAGAAAGGAATTATATTTCATGCGAGATGACATCAGCCTTCTTACCAGGAGTTGCACTGAGTGTGTGTAAACTTTTTGGGGGCCCAGACTTTGGATGCGATAAGAGGACAACTCTCAGAAGTCTCCTCTACCTATTTGCCCGTCCCTGCATTTTTTATGGAATGCAATAAAAAACTTTTCAGACAACCAACCCCCCCTCCCAAGTATGCAATGCAAATTGTATAAACAACTTTAAGGCGAACGCGCGGCGGCGTCTATGAACTGAGAGCAAAGTAAATAAATAAAGCCACGAAGCCAAACAATTGACTGAGAACGCATTCGTTCGCCCCAAAAAAATAACAGAGAGAAGAATGAAAAAATAATAATAATTCGGACACTAATCCGGGCTTAGAAACTTGGCTTTATTTTAATCAAACCGACAGAGCGAACAGCAGCAGCAGCACGAAAAGTTCGAGTTTCCCCCACAAAAAAACCCCAGAGAGAGGGCGGAGGCAGAGTATAAAAAGAAGCCATTGGCGAAATACGCGACAGCCACGATAAGGGGATAAGTCTCTGGAGGAGATGGAATTGGATGGGATGGCGGAATGGGGATTCCGTGTATCCGGGTCCAAATGAAGTTCAACTTGTGCCGACTTTAAGTTTCAGCCGGAGCATGACAAATGCCACTGCATATGGCAGTTGTTGAGCTGGGAGATGGGTTCTACACAGGGAGAAGAAGATCTAAGAATTTAATGAGATAACTTGTAAGATTTCTGATTATAATTTAGATTTTTTTGCATTTAAATTTAGACAAAAAGTAAGCTAAATAAAATCCTAGGGAAATATAAAAAGGAGTTTGGAAGGAACATATCACAAAAAACAATTTAAGAGATTTTTAAAGCCCAACTCTGCCAATTTAAATAAAGGATATTATATATTAATATACGCCAGTGATTGTCCAATTGAAATAAATATGTTTTTGTGCATATATGTATATGGGTAAGGAGACCGCAAATGGTATACGTGCAGCACTCACAATAACGACAGACACATACTCCTCCGTGTGTACGTACACAGAGCACAGCCGAAAGCAGCCGGAAAGAATTGCTCTGTAATTTAATTTAACCAACGATGGTGGAGAGCTGAGAGCTGGGAGCTCGGTGCTGGGTAACTGAAAGCCGTGGGAATGAGATGAGAAAAAATGGTGGCCGGGCGCCGGTTAGTGGTGCGTGCCCCATAAGCTAAAATGTCAATATTTGCCTATGCCACGCATAAAATGCCAAGGCATATGCCTTGTGGTGGGCATTCGTTCAAAGGCATGCCTTTCGGTGCCGTCGCCAGTGTTTCGTTTCGTTACGTTTCCTTTTATTTTCATTTTCATGCCGCCAGTTGTTTGACGCTCGCCAACAACATCCTCTATCTGGGCTTGTAATGTCAGCGGCGATGAGAGCGCGGCGAGCGGAAATTAGCAAACGATTTGAGGAGTCAAAAAAAAATCGTTGGAGGAATGTAAACGGGGCGTGTGCTTGTTATTTGATTTTTTGCTGATTTTCTGCCAGGAATATATATATATCTATATGTATATTTTCTTTAATAATTTCCTGTTATAAACAAATCAAGGATGTAATAACGCAGTTCAATGCGTAAATGTTGCTGTCTCCTGCTGCTCCCCCCAATGGGGTCCCCTTGGTGGCTGCTTGAAAATAAATGCCACTGATTATGATCTTAAAAGCCATCAGAAACCGTAATGGCCGAGAAAAGTGAACTTTGCCAACGATGTGGAAACGCGGTCGGAGGCACATAGTGAACCCACTAACCTACAAAGTACAGAGAGAGAAAAGAGCTAAGAAAATGCCATGACATTGAACTCTTTTAGAAATTGTTTAAATAAAAAATAAATAGCCAAGAAAGTGGTTCATTTGTTTATTTAAGTATAGAAATTACTTAAAATTGTATAAAATATATCTAGTAAATCTGAAAATGTTCTACAAGTGCAGGGCAAGATATGTACACAAGCAGACTTATGCCCGAACCCTGAGGAAAGTATCTCAAGGACTAAGCCCATTAGCCCATTGCTGTTGAACCTTTTTTGCGTTGCCGGCTCCTGGCATTTCTTTGCCTTCTTTTGCATGAAAATGTTGCCGAAAAAAAACGAAGAAAATGTAAAATACTTTAGCTAACGTAAAGGGCTACTGTGCTCACACAGACACGGCCAAGGCATACACAGGACCTCCACTTTCGCATAAACATGCGCATCTAGGATGGCAAATGTAAGTACAGAAACAACAACAACAGCAGCAAGTCTTCAGCTGAGCAAGTCAAGTGTATGAAATGTAACAAAGACCTAACGAGAATTACAGCCACACACACACGTTCTACACCCGCACAGCAGCAGCCTCAACATGCACATGTACAAAATAATGAGAAAATATCAAAAGTGCCCAGGCTCACGCACACACTTTGGACTTTCGACTGTGGACTTTGGACTGCGGAATGAGCTCTGGGGAGGGGGGGATACAGGCAGGAGGACAGAGGACTCTGGACCCGTTCTCGTCCTGGGCTCAATGTCAACTTAAAGCCTTGCATTCTAGACTGCCGCCGGCCACGACATTGAGGTTGAAGAAAAGGCATTATACACATAAGAAAAAAGTAATATAAAATATAATTTATTATAAATATTTCAGCTGCACGAAATAGGCAAACGAAACTACAAACTTTTTGATATATGAATAAACTTGGCTAAGTTCTGGTTTAATTTTTCCCAATCAGTTATTTTGTAGGTTAAAATAAAACGGGATTTACTAAAAGATTATTATTTATTAACTGTTCCTTTGATTTCAAATAGTTTTATATAAATAAATTTATAATTTTATAAGAAACTTCTGCTATTTAATTGTCCGAAAATATTTATATTCCTCAGTTTCCTTCATTAAAAAATGGTTTAAAATCAAATCCCAAACGTTTTCCCAAGTGCTAGGTATCTTACTGGCTTATCCTTCCTCTCTCAACAGTTTTCTCTTAATTTCCTTAAAAGTCACGGCAAAAAACTGACGCTAATGAGCTACTTAGGCAATGACTTAAGTCGTTATTGTGCCTGCCGCATATCATCGCATTACACATTACACATACGCACTGTGGGCCCGTAATTTAAGCCTTCGCCTTGGCACTATGCCCAAACAGTCAACCCCGTTTTTGTCTTAACTACTTTGATTTCGAGCTCATAAACTTTTACTTCTGAGGACTCAAGGCACATTCCTTTCATCATTGAGTCCTATATATTTCATCCTGGTCCGGCCATTTGTTGCTCGCCATTGTGATGGCTGGCTTTTGTGTGCGTGTTCCGTAAAATGGTATATAATATTCGATTAATATTTCAATAAAGTGTTTGCCCCTTTACGGATTATAATAAGGTCCATTGTGTGACCCTTTCGCCATCGCCTGTCGTCCTCAAAGGACCCCCAAGCCAGTCCCAGCACAATGGCCAGCAGCTTGAGTTTGTTGAGAGAGCGAGAAGGCGTCTTGAATAATGTAGTTTCGTGGAATTAGAATTTCTTCTTAGTTGCCTCACCCCCGCACCCAACCCATTGGCCACTCCATTCAATAAGCGGCCTTTTGTATGCGATATTTGTAGATTTGTTTGTTGGACCCCCAGATTGAGGCACTTGCCGAGCGAAATTGCACCCATTAAGACGTACGTCGATGTGGGGCGAACAATGCCAGCTGATTCGGAGCCTCACAGCGGGCCTTATTATGCCTCCAAAAATAACAAGCACCCACGCACACGCACACAGGAGCATATTCCTCGGATCAGGATACACCTCATTAGGTTCGGCATTAATCAGAGCGGGAAAACTTTCACCGCCGCCAACGCCCCCAGCTGATGTCAATTAAATCCGCCTGTCAAAATATTTGCAAAGGCACTGGGAGAATTTTCTTGGAGGTTTGATATTTTACTAAATGACTAATAAGATCTTGTGGAGATATGTTGAAATATTTCGATATTATTATTGGTTTGCTTAGTTTTCTTTTTTGGAAAGTTTATAGCAGGAAAATTGCGAAAGAATCTATTAAAAAACAAATAAGTTTTCTATATTTTGATATGACAGAGATGAGGATTTATTTCCTCACTCTTAAATTAATTTCATAGATATTTTTAGATGTTTAAACCTTGTTTTAAAGCTTCTTGTCTGCAGGTTAATCTTTTCAAAAAGAACCCCTACTTTAAAGGTTTACCTGACTTTAGGAGTCAATGAATATATTCCAAGTAGAAAAATTCATGTTTCATAAGAATTCAATATATTTCAAAGCATTTTTGTCTTTATTTTATTATTTATTTATTACTTAAATAAAAAACCAATTGAAAACTTTCCCTCTCTGCTGATTTCTCTTTTTACGCAAAACCAAAAACCTAAAAATAGTTGCCAAAAGGCTAGACAAGCCCGAGTGGCCTGAAATCAGTGTCATCGCGCTCTAAAATGTTCTTCTTTTATTAATTAAATCGAGCAGGCAAGTGTCAAATCAGCGCCTCGGCCCCTCCAACCGCCTCCATGTTTGCCACCAATTTTGTTGCCTCCTCCCTGCGGCTTGTATTGCGGTTCAATGTGCGACGATGACGACGACGACGACGAGGACAAGGAGGATGTCGGCGGTGGCGGTGGTGCTGGTGGCGACGAACAACAATTTTGTACATGTCAACATGGTGTCATAATTAAAATGTTCACCAGGCCATGCCACTCGCCGCCCGTATTGGGGCTGAAAATTGGAGGTTTTACATGGGCGGCCTCGTACAAGGCCATGGCCGACAGGCATTTCCTTTCCCAAAAATTTGGCCGGGAGACATGTTTAACGATTGGACAGAGCTGAACCTCAACCTCAGCCTGAACCTGAACCCGTGTCTCATGTCTCTGACTGTTGGATTGCCTGATTGGTTGCGGCCGCCAAACTAATTGGAGTGCCGAGTTGAGAGTAAGGGAATCCTTTGGTAATCGATGCTATTCGAGGGGAGCAACTTTAGACATATTATAAATTGTCATTTTGTGTTGTTTAGACTGCTTAAAATTCCCTAAAAAAAAAAAAACATGTTTGCCTGCCGGTGGGAACTTTATCCTGGCTACTTAGGCTTGATTAATGTGCTGGCCAATGTGCTGGACGCTGGCCATCGTAAATAAAAGAGAAACAAAAAGGAAAAAACGCTGGCTCCTGGCTTTTATTGTCTCAAGGTTAATTTGAATGGCAAACTTTACGTAAGCATTCTGCTATATTAAGATACTTTATTTGGCCATGTCCTTCGTCTGCCTTACTCTACTTTGTTATTATATTTTGCTGTATATTGTGCTATTTTTTCCTTCTTTTTCGTTTTTTTTTTATTCACTTGTCCAATGTCTGTCTGTGCGGGGGGAGGAAGAAGTAACACAAAAAAAAATTAATCAAAAATTCTGGAGACAGGCGAGATACAGATACGAACGATATGAAGGGGAATGCCCGAGGCTATTTGCATTTTCCATTTTGTTACCATCACGCATTTATCATGATTGCAATAAATAATATTGTGGTTAAACCCACCACTGACCAGTTTTATACACTCTTCTGTTTGGGTTTTTAAACAATTTTTAAACTGTTTGAATTCCGTTGGAGGAACTTTAAGCTGAAATTCCTCCAGGGGGGGCTGTCGGTGGGTCAGTCACTGTGATTGAATGGTTCACTCGTCGTCGTCGGAGTGACTGCATCGATTCCTCTTTTGAAGGACGTTTTCAATTTGTGGCAAAATTTAAAGAATTTTCACCGAAAAAGGCTGCAGGCAGGCAGGGAAGAGCAGAGCAGAGCAGCAGTTTGTGGCAGCTACTGATGTTGGAATTTCTCTGGCGAATTTCCCAGCTAGTTTGTTTCGCTTTTCTCCCCCTACCAAACCCTACCCACCCTACCCTATTCTCAGTACTGAAATTCAAATTCAAATTCAGCCACTGCCAGGACCCGCATGATAATGCGCATATTTCTATGGATTATAGCCTACTTTTTGGGGCTGGCTTGGAGCCTTCGACTTGAGCCGTCTGAATTAGACACACTCGGAATGTATCCCCGCCACTCATATGCATAAATATTTTCTGCGTTTATTCTCTGCGTGACCCACGAACCGGGTTGAGGGGAAAAGGAAAGCCATCCAACGATCTGACAATTGTGCCGGCAACTTGCAAAATTTGCATACAAAGAGGCCGCAATTTTGCGCTTTGCATGTTGCTATCGCACTGCTTGGCCACATTTTAGCTATTCGACGCTTTATTGTTTGCAAATATGAGAGTGCTCAGCGGCGATGGCATTTATTGCCCTGCTAAATAATACAAGCAAAAAAATAAACGTGGCTAAATTAGGCTAGAAATGTGGCCAAGAATAGCAAAATTACCTAGATAAAAGCGGAAAGAATAGGAGAGATCGTTGGTAATTTATGCCTGGAAATTGTTTAAACAGAGATAACTTTGGGGGAAGATATATGAAACGTGCTCATCGGGATTTTTCCTGGGAGGTGGCATTTATCAAATATTAATTTGCTCTGCTGCTGTTGTCTTGTGTATATTAAAATGTTTAAAAAAATTCTACAAAGAGCTGAATTAATTTTTTAAAATGGGTAAGCATTTATATATTTAATATAATAATTATATATTTTTAATATAAACAATCATAAAACATTTCATTTCTAAAGATTTTTGTGGCTTTAATAAATTTCTTTTAAATCTGACATCAATTTTAATTGATGTTTTGTTCTGATTTATAAATATATTTCCAATTTAAGTATTGTTTTGGACTATAAATTGTGGTTTTATTTATAATTTTAGGCAAACGAAATGTGTATCTTTCATTAAATTAAATAGTATTCTGGTTTTCTGCTTTCTTTCTTTCTTCTTTTTTAACATTCTATGATTTTTTGCCAACTTGTTTAGATTTTTATAAAACAAATTCTCAATGAAGATCTCCCCAAGCAGAATAAAGCTAATTCGCCAGCACTTTAACTCTTGAAATTCAAATCCCGACTCCGCCTCTATAGCCCCATTGTTCGATTGTTGTCAATTGCCTTCAATTGGCTTAGGAATGTGTGTGGAACAACCTATTTATTGCGAAGCGCACTCACCTGACACTTGGGCAGCTGTCCCTCTGGCCTCTTCACCTTCCATCCCAGCAGCGGGGGAATGCAGATAACGGCGGACATTATCCACACTGCCGTAATCATGACGGCTGCCCGCGCTGGCGTTCGCGATTTGAGATAGTCCACCGCCTTGGTGATGCTCCAGTAGCGATCCAGCGAGATGAGGCACAGGTTCATGATCGAGGCGGTGCAGAGGAGCACGTCCATCGCCGAATGAATGTCGCACCACCAGCTGCCAAAGATCCAGTAGCCCATCAGCTCGTTGGCCAGCGAGAAGGGCATTATGATGAGGCCTAGGAAGAAGTCCGCCACCGCCAGCGAGGCGATGAACCAATTCTGGATGTTCTTCAGCGACTTTTCCGTCGCAATGGCTATGATCACCAGCATGTTGCCCACCACGATGATGATCATCAGGATGGTCACAATAATGGAGGCGATCACAATGTGGGTGAGCGTATAGCCGCTGGGATAGCGTCCATCCCAGTGGACCTCTGTGAGATTGGGATTGGTCAGGTTGCCGGATGTCGCTCCCGCTCCGGACGTCTGGTTATAGTAGCCACCGGCCAGCTGGAGGCTGCTGTTGTAAAAGCTACCATTCAGCAGGTATAATGTGTCATTCAAATAGACATAACCGGGACCCAGTCCCGACCCGGAGCCAGAGGGCAGGTTCAGCTGACCGTCGACGGCCAAGAGGGGCGGATTGAGGGTGGCATTCTCCGCCGCCGCCGGTCGTCCGGTGGTGAAGACCGCCAGGAACTCATCGGTGCTAATGTTGCCCGTGTTGATGTTCGCATTCAGCCGGCTGTAGTCCATGGTGATGGCTTGCTTGGTGATGGCGATGACTTGGTGCTGTGACTGTGACTGTGTCTGTGACTGAACTCTGCAGATCTAGAGTCTGATTGGTCCCATGATGCTGCCGCTCGTTTATTTATAATTAATTCTGATTGCGCGCGAAATTCCAGTGCCCAATTGAATCCTAATAATTTACCTAATTCCTATAGCATATATAGCATAGCTTTCGAATATTATTTCGATTATTTATACCCGTTTTCCACCGAAACTTGTGTGTGCGGCGTGCGGCGAAATCGCGCGCGCGTTCCGAGCTATATATGTATGTATTTATTTATTTATTTTTTATGTCGGTTTTTGTTTTGTTTTTTTGTTTGTTTTTTGTTTATTCTTTTGTATTTTTGCTATTGTGGTTTAATCAATTAGAGTCTACAGTATGTACAGTACGGCGGATACGGACACATGACAGAGAGAGAGAAAGGCTATGTACAGGAGGGGGTTGCTATCATGGCCTGGCCGGAACACACGCTCGATCCCATCGATCCTCCGGCTCACATGGCGTATACGTTACGGCATATTCTGGTTACTATTAAGCGTGTGTGTTTCTTTTCTCACTGAAACCGAAAAATAAATTCCGCCGATCTTTGATGGATGAAGCGGTGATGTTTGGTGATGGATGCTCCGCTCAGCTCCCTTTGGCTGCTGTTTGCTGTTCCGCTTGATTTTTGCTTTTGATTTTCGGTTTCGCTGATTTCGTTACGATTTCCTTTGGTTTCTGTTTATTTACACAAAAAACGCGCGACCCGCGGCCCTCAGTCAGGCGTTGGCATATTCGGCTGGATTTCTGGTTAGCTGTTTGGCTACTTGGCCAATTGGCGCGCCCGGGACACGTTCGCACCGCTGGAACTGCACATCCTAACTGAACGCCGTCCGCTAAAGCGGCTGTCAACGCTGCTGCTGCTGCTGGCCACCAGCTTGCTACCAAAAGTTGCCATCCACAAGTCGTTCGGTGGCGGTTCGTGCGGCGCCTTCGTTTCTGGTCGTTTTCCGCTTAGGGAAATTCTCTCTCAACGCTTTTCCGGCCACCTCTGTCTCTCTCTCCCTTAAGTTGTGGATGCTGTTTTTAATGTTCGAATGCGAATGCTCATCTTGAGTGTCTCATTTATGCATTCGATGCCTTTGTTTACATTTTTCTTTCGAAAGTGTTGTATTGTTAACAGATTAAATAGGATTAAATATCTGTGAATGTGGGGGAAATATAATAAAATACATATGACTAGAGTTGATTAAATTAAATTTTAAAATAATAACAATTTATTATAGAAAACTTCTAGGGAATAAAATAAATGAAAAATAAAGGGTTTAATAAGTATCTACGTAAATATTAATATTATAATAAAAAAATTTATTATCAGAGTTACTTAAATACAATGACTTTATAATAACAATTAACATTAATATAATATACTTTTCCTTTTAAGGAATAAAGTTGAATATAGATTTTAAAATTCAACAAACTTTTACTTAGAAATTAGTCAACATTTTAATAAATATTAATTCTGTTTAATTATGCCCATAAAAATCAGGAAAATAATTAAAAATTATAAAAAGCTTAAAGAATTAATTTTTTCTGAAATTATTTATTATTGTTTTATAAATACTGAAAGCTTCCCATTTTGATTTTTGTATTCTAAAACATTTTCTATTATTAAAATAATACTAAAAGAAATAGAAAATATAAATACTAAAAAATACATTAAATAATTTTTGTAATCTCTGTAATAAAAACGATATTCCACTTTTAATATAAAATATAAATATTTCAGTTAAACTAATAAAATTATATACGATTTATCACTTTCCTATCACCGCTTGTTGCCACTAAACCACCTACGATCCACAAGTGCCAGTTGAGCGGGAAATTCTGGGCTTTTCCACTCTCTTTCTCACTCTCCCTCTTTCTCTGTGTTTTAGGGGAATTATCTCTGAACCATCCGGTGTTCCATATTCCGCACATTTCGCACTGTGTTGCGCTCTGTTGTGCTTTGTTTGCCTTTGTCCCAGTGCCCTAAACCAAAAAACCGAAACTTATTTTTGTGGCAGCACTTTTCACGTTTTTCCATTTCGGGTGGCTGAATCCCTTTTTCCCCTTTTTTTTTTTTGTTTTTTGCTCCTTGCAAGCACCCCTACAGCAACCTGCATACATATGGTGGCGTGGCTCTTGTTGTCCAAATTCGCTGGCCACCTTTTGTTTACCTTTTCGTTTTAACCCACATACGGGCCCTACTACCTACGGGCCGCCTTTAAATACTTCTCACTCAGAGGGGGCCAATAAAGGCATAATGAAGCCATCCACCTGCAAAAGGTGTGCGGGCATAAGGATAAGGGGGAAGGGGAAAGGGGAATCCACCGAACATATCAGACACATTATGCGCGATAGTCACGTCTGCTGGGCACATAATTGAAAAGCGAACTTGGGCGTATCAATCGGGCTAACAGGTTGCCTCTGCTGGCTCCTGGGTCCTTGTCTTGCCTGCTTCTTGGTCCTGGCGCAATGAAATCAGCTAGAAATTATGATAATGAAAATCCTGAGAGCCCAGACTTGGAAGTTGTTCACCTACGCCTTGCTTTGCTTTCCTTTTTTTATGAACCATCGTTGCCTTCGCCTTGTTCATCAAGTGTACACGGTGCGTATGAGTTATTTGATTATGTTAAGCATACGTCTTGGCACTGCCGCGCATAATTTCAAATTACACGCAGCACACATCAACATAATAAATCCGAAAAGGCCGTCGCCTGACAAACAAGCCAAGACCAAGACCAAGACCAAGACCAACCCCCCACACACGCATGTCTCACTCGAGTGACAAATTCCGGAAACAACAAGCGACATCGGGCACTCATCTTCAATGCATGGCAGAAGATTGCTTGTCAAGCTCTGATTATGTTAACTACCTACGAAGGTGTTGCTGGATCGAGGAGGATTGCCTGGGAAAGTCCTGTATCTACTACCTTGGGATTTATAGGGAAACTGAAAGCTAGTTGATTCTTTGAAGTGGAATATCTATGGCTTTACTATTTTGTATAAATATTTTAGATGGAAATGTGCTATACCTTTTGAATGGATCTCAATAAGTGTTAAATTTTTATTATCCTTGCCAAGTTAAGCTGCTGGGAATATAAAAAAGTATTTTTTATTAAAATTCCCACAATTTCCTATATCAAATCGAGGCTGTAAAACGTAAGCCATATTTTTCATTTCTTTATAAAAACCATTTAAAATTTGTACTCTCCCATAAATAAATAAATATTTTACTTAAATTTCTTAGCATTTCCTAGGTGAGCATTTCCTAGATTCACTCTGACTTCCACTGCGCATACATTAAACAATATGCACATATCTGAAGATATATACATCTATATATGCACATATATCAGAGCTTCTTCTGCCTGTTAGCTGCAGTGGCAGTGGCAGTTGCATTGGAAATTGCAGCTGCAATTGCTGTCGCTGCAGTTTCAGCTTCGCCCCGTGGCTTCTCATGCATCACGCACACTCCACCGATGGCTGGGACTCCTAATGGAATCCAACTGAATGGAACTGCATCGAGATTTGTCCCGGCACTCGCCTCTCGTCTTTTGTTGTAGCTGCGCTAAATCTACTTTTAATTCGCCGCACGTTTTCCATAATGAAATCGGATTTGTGGGCCATGGGAAAATGTGCGGAGAGGATGGGCGGAGGATGGGGAAAAGCGGAAGACCGGCGAGTACCATAAATTGAGCACTCAGAAGCACGCTGCGCTTTGTCATGGCCCAAAATGGGCCATAGATGGGGTCGGGAAAGTGGTTGGTTGCGTCCTGGCTGTGGTCCTGGTAAAGGTCCCCGAATCCCAGAATCCTACCCAGGAACTGCCACAGCCATGGCTGCCGCATTTTGAGGAATGCTCAAATGCAGCGCACTAATGGCAGCAAATATATTATGCGCGCTTATCATACGCATTAGCTGGCAAAAATTGTTGCTAAAAGATTTTCACATGCACGCTGCTAAAGGAGAGATGGAAGCGTGCATAGAGAGAAATTGAGAATTTGTTTTACTTTAAAAATAATGAAAATATGAAAATATATAATAAATATGCTTAGGCAAAGCTTTGTTCTGGATATAAACCAGCAATCGCTGTACTAAAAACATTTTACAATGCTTTCTATACCTGAAATTCTAACAAAAAAACCAGTTTGACATTTATCTCTCTGCAGAGTTGCCAAAAAGAACAAATGGCAAATGGCAGCGAGGCAGGAAATTACGTTACTCATACGCACTGTGGCCTCGTCTGCTCCCCTTGCATTATCTTAATTTAAAAATTCGCTACGTCTCTCGACTTGCCGCTCGTTTGCCATGTTTTAGTTTCATTAACTCGGCTGAAAAGCCATTTATCAAGCTGTCAGCACAAATTATTTACATCCCAACACAGAGAGAGAGGAAGCTGGCTCCCTCCCAGTGGCAAATATTATAGAAATATTATCATGACTGCCACCGAAAGAGCCGTTGAATCAATCCGCATTTGGCGTTAAATGGAATGGCAATCGCTTGGCATTAAATGCGCAACAAAATTAAATTAATTGCCAACCTTTTGGCCTCCCCCCCCCCAGACCATTTAAAGTTTTTAATCTCTTGGCGCATTTAATCGAATGGCCCTCTGGCATCGTTCGGCATGGCATTAGCCTGGCAATTAACCGGAGGGCAACATGTGCCCGGAATGCCAGAATCCGGACTACCACCGGCTCTCCCAAAATCCCCGACATGATCCCCACATGGCACGGTGTGTGTTATATACGGCCCGGTTGGTCCAACATTCAGGAAATTCGTTGCCTACATGGCCACAGGAAGTGCATAGCCGGAGGCAAGGATCCTGACTTGGCTCAGGACCAGCTGTAAATCTCTCCCTTGAAGTCGCAAGACGAGGCAAAGTTTTTCGGGGGCCAAGTTTGTCATAAAATTTATGCGTCTAATTACTTGCACTTTTTTTCTGTGTTCCTTGGGAACTCTCTTGGTCTTGATGGACCCGTCGGCAACGTCATTTATTATTTTTATGTACACAGCGAACGTTTTATTGACACGACGGGCGATTGGCTTCGAGTCTAAGTCAATAAGGCAGAGGCAGAGCCAGAGCCAGCGACAACTGAAAAGAACGAACGAAAAAGAAAGAAAGAACCTCCCGAGGGGGCTGTCATTAATCTTTCGTTTTTGGCCAAGTTGTGCAGCTAATTGCGCCATTTTCGTAGGTCTAGCCTCCAGTCAGGGTCGCCTTTAGCCTGCTTCCCTTTTTTGCTCGACTGTCTCAATTTTGTCCAGTCCCCCCCTTTGGCTGGTATTCATATTTCCAGTGGCCAGTGACCCATTCCTGGTCAACTAAGTATTTACAAAAGGACCTTGTCGTGACTTTAATGCCCCGAATGTTCATCTAAATTTTGTGTGCGGGCCAGGACGAAATAAACAAAACGTACAAAAAAATGAAGAAAATAAAATACTGCAGGCTGGCTTGGGCCAGGTAAAATAATCGGGATTATTTATGTGGCTCGGCAGAAATTTGCTTACATATTACACTTTTCCAACATTCTTTTAATTAGCTGCGCGCCGCCGACACAACAACAAAACGAAAAGTTCCAAACAAAAGCCGTAGCGGGGGAGAGGTAAAGGCAGGAGCTGGCTATGGGGTGGCTCTCAAGGGGGTGGTGCACAAGCCTGGTTAGTGGGGACGAGGGGATGGACTCTGGGCTGTTCTTCAGTCGCTTTGTTTGCCAGAACGCACCGCGAGCCATGAACCAGCTTGGACTTGCAAATAAAGCAGCGCCAAAAAGCGGGAAGCGAAACGAGACGAAGCGAAGATGGACTCTTTGCCACGCCCACGAGCCTCCTTTTTTGGTTTTTCAATGCAGTCACAAAAAACCAGTTACACCCACTTGCAAAAAAAATCTTTTATAAACTGACAAAAGTTAGTTGGAAAGAAAGTTTTACTTAAAAAAAAAATTAATTAGATTAAGTTCAAGGGACTTTTTTGTATATTTTTGAAAGGATGAAGAGGAAATTGAGTATTAGATCAGGATGATCACAGAATTAAGTTTAACCTCGAGTCTTGGCTTTGGGCTTTCCCTTTTTTAAATAAAGGTGGCAAAGGTGCTACTTGAAACAATATTATTATTTAAATATATATTCAGCATTTTCAGAATATATTTTATAGTAAAATACACCCTTTGGTGCCTGTCTTTCAATTTCAGAAAAAGTGTTATCTCAAGAAATTAATTAAAATAAAAAATCTCTTCATATGAAGAAATTCCAGCTCTACGGGTCACCATGCCGTATACGTAATATTACGTATACGCAAGGTAGCCCCGCGATTGAATCTAATCGCAGAGATCGCAGGAAATTTATCATATGACTGCGTTATGTTTTCTGTGCTTTCTGGTTAAAATATCAACTTTATAGGTCACCATTCCGTATACGTAATATTACGTATACGCAAGGTAAATTTACTAATAAAATATAAAATCCCACAGCCTTAAATTTTCTCCTGTGTATGTTGCGTTGCGCTTCCCGTTGGTCCTTTATTTAGTTCACTCTTTCTCTCTCTCTCCCTTATCCCTTTGCCCGTTTCGCATTTTGTGCGCTTGTTTTATGTGAAATTTTTGGAAGCTTGCACAAAAATTTCGCTACACAAAGTGCCCGCGGCGCCGAAGGAAATACAAAACCCCATGACTTAATTAGAATTTTGTGTTGCTACTAATGTTGCTGACACGGTTAGGCGCAGTGGGGCCCGCAGGCTCCTTCAATCCTTCAATGCTCCCAAATGCTCCATCGTCCTTTGACGTTGCGCTGACACATGAAATGCATTTGTTTTTGGGGGGCTGCGAGTGATGGAAAATGGAGGAAGTTTGGCAAAAATTGTGGACCTGATTTGGCTAATTACCTGAGGTAACTTTTTGATGAACCAAATTGGACTTTAAATTAAAATCTATTCTATAAATATTTGAAATCATATCCTTAACTATGCCATCAGCTATGTCTGTTGGATAGTTTTCCTCGTTTTCCTATTGTTTGAAAACATTTTGTAATCAATTCCGTGTCCACACATGCTGCCCAACTGTGGACACAAAGCGCTGGCTATGCATTCGTTTTTTCTCTATTTTTTCGGAAAGGACAGCCAAACTGAAACTAATTTCGAATCCATTTACATAAACTGACATCTGTGAGAGTTGTGCTTGACCAGCCGCCGGCCCTGGAGCAGTTTTCAAGGCCAACGTCCTCCAGAGTCAAATATTTGCATGCCAGTTTTTCCCACTCTTGCATAACAAATGGCCAAAACTATTGCCAGGCGAAGGGCGGGCGAGAATGTGAGTGCATTGTAAAACATGCAGAATTACAAGCGGCAACATTAAATGCAACATATTCAGCTGTCGCCTTTCCGAGGGGGCCGGAAGCGGGCAAATATGGGCTGGGCAGAGATAAAACCATAGCAAAGCCATTGCCATGACCATTAGACACGCTCATAAAGCTAGCCAGAGATTAGTGGGTTGCATCGTCATTGCCGGCGATTGATTTTCAATCAGCGGCGACCTTGATGCGAAGCGATGGGAGACCTGGGATTGCCACAGGGATTGCCTTGCTGGTTGACTGCCAGTTCAGTCCTTAGTCCGGCACTCAAGCCTCATTTGGCCCAGGTCACTTTAATCAGCTGCAAAAGCTTTCAGGAAGGTGCACAGGGAGAAAAGGAGGCCAGGGTGATTTCCCAAGAATAAAGAGAAAATTATGAGCAACAAAGACATGAAAATTGGGAACTTTGAGATAATTTATTCAAATTTTATTAATCATTTTTTAACTCTCTTTGAATTTAAAATAATTTCATATTTTTTTCTTTTCCTTTTCATCTTCTCTCCCCATTTTTTCCAGATGTATCCCCCATGACTGCCCATTTCCAAGGCGGAGTTAGGGCTAAGAGCCATGGCTTTTTGGGGGCCCGGCTCAAGGGCAGCAGCAGCAAATTTCAATTGGCAATAGCTGCAATCGAACAAATGTTTGGCCACATTACGAACATTGCAAATTATTTGCTGGGCGGCTGTGGAACCCACACAACCCTCGCCCCTTTGTGTGGTTCTGGGAAATAAACGCAACGCAAATTGAATTTTCTAAATAACTGCAATGTTTGACGAGCTGCAATCGAGATTTGATGCCAACCAGTTGGCAAATCAAACAAAAATGCAATCAAAGTTGGTAACTAATTGCATTTTCCCCGCTTGAACTATGCAATCAGTTTAAATGCATTTGCCGCTGAGCAGATCGAAGCGGTTTGCGGCCATAAAATATAAACCAAACCATAACGAGACTCGCACATCGTTATGTTCATAGCCGGAGCAACTTGATCTAATGAACTTCCTGTCGTCGATTAACCTTTCACCGAGCGCTGACCCCGAGGGTCAGCACGAGCCAGCAGCCAGCAGCCAGCATAACCTTTGATTTGGCCGCCGCTCCTCCAGTTTGACTTTCGCTTCGTTTGGCGCGGGCCAAAAAGGAAAAACTTTTCCTTTTCGCATACATGCGAAACGTGATGAAACTTAATTGGGCCACGGTTGTTTTTTTGCTAAGAGAGAGGGATGGGTCAGCATCCTCCAGGTGGGGGGCAACTCCAAATGGATTTTTATGAGCTGTGCAGGGCAACAGAATTTGCTGTTTATTGGCTTTCATTAGGGCTGAGTGGAAAGCCACAGACGTTGCAGTTGCAGTTGCAGCAGCCACAAGCCGCATTTAATTAATGGAGGCACGACGACTTTCCAGCTCAATGGAAGTTAGCTTCCTAAAACTGGCAGCCAGCCGCGAGCCATTATGGTTAAGTGCCGAGTAAGAGGCTAAGGCAAAAGTTTTGGCCATTAGGCACTGAAAAATATTGCTATGATTACTTGCTCAAAAATCTTCATAATTTTGCAGGTTACTAATTTATTTATTTAGTTATTTTTCCCTGTGCACCGTCTCGGCCACAAGAAGCCAGTCCTGCTCCATTTCAACCAAGTTCAAGTTCTACAAATTGCTTACAAATTCACTTTCTGGCAAAACGCACAAAGGTATGCCTGGCCGGCATTGTTGCACCTGCCACTCTGCCAGCGGCAAATATTTCCAGTTGGAGAGAGCCTCTAAAAAGCGACTCCCCATTATTTGATTTACAAATTACAAATTTCAAATTTAATTAAACTCAATCGGATTGCACCGAATAGCTGCGAGAATTAATGCATAGACAACTTAATTAGCGATACTCGATTTGGTCATTGGATTGCGGAATGCGAGTTTGAATTTCAATTAAATCCCAGCGAAATGCGCACGATTGAGCTGCAAAAAAAGAAAGGTAGTGAAAAAAATAATAAAATAATATTAAGTGAAATGAGAGGAAACCCAACTCAAGCGCATCTGCGCGCAATCTGACACCTGTCGCAATGCCAGCTATCAGATGCTCTCCCAAAGGCCAAAGGCCAAAGGACACCATGGGTCCGGCTTGGGACTAAATTCCACCAGAATGGACTCCTTCCAGCTTCATGATGCAAAGATACCGAAATCTGTTTTACATATCCCAGCAATTATTTCAACCTTTTCGACTTTATTTATGGCCGTTTATAAATACTTGTTTTTTGGCACTGAAAGGAATTTATTTCGGGGACTAATTGAGAAGCAAATAAAATATTAGAGGCAAGCAAAACATTGTTATTTGGGAATAAGAAGTTGTTAAATTAATGTTTCTTTATTTAAAAACTTGTACTTTGTAATAAAAAACATTTTTCCCAGTGCCAGCTTGCTTTTCCTGCTAATGCAAATGGAATTTATCGAATCCCTTAGATTCCTTTGCGTAAGTGCCGTATTCCAGATTTGTCAAATGGCTTGGATTGCAGCCGAATTTGGCTTTTAAATCCGGCCATCAAGTAATTGAAAAGTGCACTGTCAAAGCGGGAGTATCGCCTTAAGGTGGCCATCGTCATCGGCTTAAGCAGCATTTGCTTTGGCTATATAGTCACATATATATATATACATAAACACACGCCGGCAGAGAGTCGGTCGCACTCAAAGCGATAACGTAATGTAACACAATTTGTGCCAATAAATCAAATTGTCTGCTCTGCTCTGCTCTGCTCAGCCCCCTGAGTGCAGGAAATAGACTCGATCGACTTGTGGGGGCCTCGGAGCCGACAACAAATGAAATCAAAGTTGGGCCGAGTAGTCAAATGGGAATCAGTGACGCAAAGGCATTTGTATTGATGATGCTGGCCCACTGCAGATAAACTAAATCAACGAAAATTGGCTTACGAGTCTAAGATTTTGAGTTATTGCCTTGCCACGGCGCACGCGGCGTATGCGCAACATATCATTTGTGGCACCAGCAGCAGCAGCAGAGCGGCTCCATTAGCGTAATCCCACTCGCAGGCCAAATCCCACTCAGGCAGCGATTTCCATTAGCATTCAGGTCAATGCAGAAAGCCCAGCGCCATTAGGGCGTGCCCATCCGCCCCACTGCCACGCCTCCTCGGGCTTGTCATTAATTCGCCAAGTCGGTTAAATATTCAAGCAGCACTTGCAAAGGTGACTCTTGATTCTTTGGTGCCCGGGCAAACTTTGTGCCGAGTCAGGGAAAAGTATGAAACGACTGGCAGGCAGCTAGCTCTGCCTTCTGCAGCCGCCGCCGTCGGAGGAGGAGTCATCTGTGACATCTCTGGGACAGGGAAACGAACATAATTGACAAGCCCCATTGCAAGCTCATAAAAATGTTCAAAGTTATTTGTCGCTAGCGCGAAATTTCCCACCAGCGAAAACTTTCCGCTCTTCCACTCCACTTCAAGTCATAGTTTCTGTGCAAAACTTTTGCCCCTGTGACAGGACCTCCTTTTGGCTTAAGAATTGATGATGCACATATGCTTTCCAGAAGTCTGTGCTTCAAGTTACCGGCATTCTTCAGCCTATGAAATTATGTCGGTCGCAGGCAGGAATCATAGCATCTAGTAGCTTTGCATTTATTGTAATGAAAAACAATCAGTTTCTAAAATATTATTTATTTTTCAGTTCTCCTGGACCTTTTCGTCGGACTGCAAATCGAGGAAGTCTTCCTCTTTGCTGGGGCGCAGTTTGGCGAGCAGCTTGTGGTTGGACAGCGAACTGGGAAACCCTCCTCTTGGGACTCTGGAGAAGTCTTCTCATCGGATGGCGAATCAGGGAGTCCTTTCACTTCCAATTCCAAAGAGAAAAAACTTTCCTCTTCTTCGGAAGGCAGATCAAAGGACTTCTCCCAGTTGGACGGAAAATCGGGGGACCTCTCTTTGAATTCTAAATAAGGAAGCCTCACTTCGTCATCGGACGGCGAATCAGGAAATCTCTCCTCTTGGGCCTTCAAATAGAGAGACATTTCCTCTTCAGCGGATAGGGGGAGCTTCTCGTGATCAGACGGCAAATCGAGGAACCCCTTCACTTCTTCTTCGTCGGACGGCAAGTCCGGAATCTCTGCATCGAAAGGTAAGTCGAGAACACCTTCCTCTTTGAACTCTAAATAAATAAATCTCTCTTCTTCATCAGACGGCAAATCGCGGTCAGGCGGCAAACCAGGACAACGCTCCAATTTCGACTGTAAATAAAGAGAAAACTAGTAGCAATTCCTCCTCAGCGGATGGGAAATCGGATTCCAAAGAAAGAAATCTTACCTCTTCGTCCGACGGCAAATCGGGAAATCTCTCCTCTTTGGCCTTGAAGTAGAGAAACATTTCCTCTTCGTCGGACAGAAACTTGGAAAGCGCCTCCTCATTAGAAAGCAAATCGGAAAACGCTTCATCTTTGATCTCGGAATAGGGAAACCTTTCTTCTTCGTCGGATGGAAAGTCTTGGAACCCCTCCTCATAGAACGGCAAATCGGAGAATCCATTCTTTTCGTCAAACTCAAAATCCAGGAACTCATTTTCTTGGTTTTCTTCTTTGTCATCCAGCTCCAAATTAACGATTGCGACGCCATACTTTAAATTCAGATTCCAATCGTCCTCAGATGGAAAATCGTAAAACACTTCTTCCTCCACCTCGTCGATGTCATGCCAAACTTTTTCATCGTTCGTTGAGTCCGAAAACCCCCCGTCCCCTATTGACTGGAAATAAAAGAACATCTCCTCGCTGTAATGGAACTCGAAGAATACATCGTCCTCGTTGGGCTGAAAATCAAGGAACTCATCGGTGTCTTCCTTTTGTGCTATTTTCGTTGACGTTGGCCTATCCCTCTTGGGCCTGATCAGCCTCACGAAGATGAGTATGATTGTCAAAGCGACGAGGACAAACAGGCACCAGTCCATGAAGTTCATTCCACATTCGGCTGAATGCAAGTACAAGGTAAGCGCATTGTTTTCTGGCACAATCTTTACTGGCTGCTCAACCACTATCATCTCAGTAGCTGCCACCGAAGTTATGCTATCGTTGAGATAAGCGAAAAGCTTGGACTGATAGTGGATTTCTTTAACGACAATCTTCAGCGGTCCAGGAAGCCTCAGTACACTTCTAGTCACATTATTTTTGCCGAACAGTCCAATTATGAAGTAAAAAATTTGTAGTAAATTCATTTTTAAAGTACCGATAAAAGCGAACAAAATAAAATACGTTTTAGTTTTGAAAAATCGGATGAAAGTGAACAAGATATATGTTGTAGTTTTGAGAGATTCAAAAAAACTAAGCAATATGCACATACTAGTTATTTGACAGAAAGGAGAGTCCTTTAAAATATATTCATATGACTTCATGGCTTACTATTAGGATTTAAATTTAACATATTTATTCTGTTAGAGCTTCCAATGAGTGCATGCCCTAATTAGGGATTTCTGAACAAGTCGAACATCCTTAGACGATAGCAATCCGCCAACAATCTTCACACAGTGTTAGTGGGGAAATTAACAAAAATTGGGTTAAATACATATACACATGGGCGTCGACAGGCAGTTGCAGCAGTTTGGTGGAGCAGGCGTATTGGAGTCAAGGCTAAAATAAACGTGAACGTTTTGTTAAGTGCTCTCGGATAAGCACCCATATATACACCCACACACACCCACTCCCGCAGACGCAGACTCCCTCCCGTGACACAGTTAGGCCGGGCGCTATCGAAGCATTTGCAACTGTGATAATTACTAAACCACATCGACCCAGTGCCAGGGCGAGGAGTGCTTGTGGCACTCCCTGTTCCAGCTTCAATGGCCGGTGGCCAGGACTGAGCTCCTTCGACCCGATTTCGAACCACTACTGCTGCTCGACACTGCAGATTTCCGCTTCTAATGGATTTTTATGCGGCGACATGGAGGAGAGGTCGACGTGCCGCCATTTAATCTACACTCAATATGATTTTACCGCACAGCAGGAGGAAGGCAGCCAGAGCCGCTAATGCCAACATATTGTATATGTACACAAAGGGAAAAACTAGGTCTTGAATATTATAATAATTCAAAGGAAAATAAATATTTTAAGCAGGCAAAGATTGGAAGTGAAAGCTATTAAGTAAAAGGTATTAATAAAGATAGAAAATATATTTTTTAACTAATAAATATATATATTTTTGTTCACAGTGCCTGCCTCTGTGTGAATGTGCGTATTTATATGCCATAATCAGCATTATATGCCCGTCATGTTATTCTCTCTTTTTCGCCATGCCATTGTAGTGCTAATGATGATGAAGTTGTCCTTAAATGCCCGGCCAACTCAGCCAGATCCAGGACGCTGCGATGGCATTTGGCACTTGGAACCTGGAGTAGGAGTACGACCAGGAGGAGGAGGACTCGTCCTGGACTGCCTTGGCCTGGCACTTGCCATGCTGGTCAGCCGGCGCTTGTACACTTGTAATGAAAAGTAATTTGGCGCTATATTCGCTTGATTGTGCGTATTTTGTTTGTGGACTTAATTCGGGGGAGGTCGAAGGCGTTTCCTAAGTAATAATTGCGTACAAAATTAATGAACGTGCTTTTGCGTGGAAAATTTGATTAAAGTGCTCATTAATTCCAATTGTCGGGCAATTTGCCTTGGCCAAAGCTGAGTGTATTTGTTGTGAGCCAAAAGTGCAGAGAGGGGGACACTCCGTCTCCGGATCAGCCATCAAACACTCAAGTATTCATTGAAGCCTGATTTGGCATTCATAGCCAAAGGTTGCGCCATTCAATTGAATAACTTCGGTTGGGGCCCAAAAACTTGATTATTATTTCATAACCGCAGGGCAGGAGGATGGCCTCAAAAATTGGCAATGCATTATGAAATTCGATTTGCATGTTTCTGATTGCCTGGCAAACGCACAGAGCCTGGCTTCTTCTTCTACTAATTGAAATTGATAGCAAGGGAATGGAATCTGTGACATTTATGTTGATAAATTGTGTTTGTGAAACGGCAGCAAATAAATGTGAATTGCAGAGAACTGAGAACGGAGAACTGAGAATTTCCCAAACAAAATAATGCAGCTCAAGCAAATAGTCAAATGTCAAAAAATTGAAGCCACAAAATGCAAAGCCAACGGCACGAACATCCTCGTCCACAATTGCCTCGGCCAATATTTGGGACTGCCTCTTGTCTCTGCTCGGAATATAGTATATAGTATAGTAGTATGTTCAACGAGCAATATCTGGCACAATAAATCCAAAACTAAAATACACAGTCAGAGAGAGAGAAAGAGCCATCCAAGTCTCCATTCAAGCCTTGTCGTTTGTCGTGCAAAAATCAAACATCACCCAGCGCCTCGCCCCGTGGCGGAGCAACAGTCGGTTTCGTTTTATGTTTCAGCCTCGGAATATCCTACGGACCCGGATCTTGTCCGGGTGGAAAGTCTGGGTCGGGTTGAGTGGGTATTGAGAAGGCCGAGAGGCTCATTATTATGCATGAAGTCATAGACTGTCTAGCACCTGCAGGACAAAGCGCCCGGCACACAGATACGCACGCACACATCCTCACACGGCGAGAAAAGCGAAGGGAAAATGGTTAAATTATGTACATAAAATTTGATTGATTTGAAATCGGGCGATAAGGCAGATTTTGATATGATTTATACATGACTATATGTGTTTTTGATGGTCTTTTGACTCTTAATTTGTGAAAAAGTTTGTATCTTCATAATTTATTATAAATAAATCCAGTTGTTTAGTTTATTTTCTAGATATTTTATTCTTCCTTGAATTGTTTTTAATGTAGTTTTTTAATCTGGCAATATTTAAGTGTTTCAAACTTATTTATTAAGTTTCTTTTATGGCTGATTTTTAATCTTGAAATTTGATGTTACACTCATTATATTTTAATAGACTCAAAAAAGTATAAAATGCATTAAATGTATTCCCAAATTATGGAAATATATATTTTTTCCCTGTGTACTTTGTCTTCTTGTGGCTGTGGAAACGGAAATTTACGCTGACATGAAAACCTCGCCACCGGCGCTTCACTGTGAAGCAACATCCGTCGTAGTCACCGCCAGTCGTTCACCTCAGAAGTTTAAGTGGGCTGCCAAAGCTTTTGATCTGGATTTGGAACCAGAATCTGAAGCTAGTGCACTCGAAAAATCTGTTGACCTACAAATGCCAGAGCTCAGGTGAAGCTAACTAGAGAAATTGGTGACAAATTCTAAAATCAATTTAATTTTATTAATATTTTAAGACTACAACTTACATAAATGATTGTTTCTCAGATCTTATTTTCCTTTTTAAATAAATATTCAGCATTTATTCAGTACTAAAATATTAAAATATATTTAATAATTTAAATTATTACCTTAACTTTGTTACCATTTTTCGAGTGTCCTTCTGGATGGGTCAAAACTAGTTGATATTCAATGCAGCATCCGGAACTTGATGGAATTGACTTTTGTGGCCCACGCAGAGGGAGTCGCAGCGAGTCGCGAATGCGTGGCTTTGAATTTGTCCCGGCAGCGTCATTAAATCAAATTGAAACCCTTTTTCGGGGCCGCAAAAAGGGACTTGAGACTTTTGATTGCTTCGGTCTGTGGCGGTTAACAAAACTATTAGGGGCAACACCCCGCCACCGCACGGACCGAGATCACCTCAGAGAAATGCAAACGAGTTGGGAAATCAGTTTTCCTGTGGGCGTGCCAGGTATCAATCTTTGGAGCATGCTCAACATTAATCACACTTAAGAAAGGCGTTCCAGCGTAATGAGGCGGACGACTAGCCAACAGATTTTCCTATCAGCTATCTCTGTGGTGATGGAAATAAATCGGTTTTAATTAAGGATCCAAGAGCTTAAAATAATCTTTAAAGTTCCCCGTAGAAATCTACATTATTTCTTTATAATTTCTTGTAATAACCGAACATCTTTTTAAATAAATATAAAATTGCATTCAATTTTCCACAGCTTCAACTTCTGTTCTGAAATGTTGCTTTTAACTTTGTTAAATTTATAAATGTTGACAGACTAAGTGGAATATTGGTTGGCATGCAAATCGAAAATTGTGTTTTTGTTTTTTCTAATTCTGCTTCAGGAATCAGGGCACCCATTATTTATTTTCCCATTTAAATACATTGTTTTTCAATGTTTATGCAAAAATGTGGCCATCATAAAGGTGCTTTAGTAAACAGGGAAGGGGGATTCCATTTCGTTTTTTTTTGCCAGCATTTCCCAATCAAACTTTTCAGCGAAGCCCTTGATTAAAGTTATAAATGGAAACGTTTACTCTTTGTGGCCCCCTCCTTTTGGCCACGTCACTGCCCTCGCTTACATAGTTTCCATATTTGCACAATAATTTTGTGGCCGAGCAAATATTTGTTCGCACATCCGGTTTCATATGTGTGGATTAGTGTCCGTGTGTGCACTTCCAGGAGGAATGGAGGGGTTGATGGTTGTGGCGGGGTCTAGGTAAATGTGTTTAGAACACCTCTGTTACTCCATTAGCATATTATGGCATATTCACGCACGAGTCTCCCCTAATCGAAAGCACAAAACATGCAGTTCCCTTAATCGAGTTGATTAGCGCAAATGTTCTGGCAGCCAGTTTATTTTAAATGGAATATAACTTTATAACTGGCTTTTGGGGAGAGAAATTTAGTCATTTGCATTCGGTGGGTTTTGTGAAATTGAAGGATTTGATGGGGATTCAAGACGGAAGTCTGCAGGAAGTAATGTTCCATAAACTTGAGAGATTATTTTAAGCATTCTGAGGCATTTTAGAATTATATTTTGTCTTGGGAAATGTGATATAATTAAATTAATGCAGTTTTTTAATATCTATTTAGGTTTTTCATAAACAAAAATATCTAAAAAAAATATTTAAACGATTTTATCGGTGCATTTCAGTTTACAAATCGGTTTTAACATTTTAGGTATTCTGAATTCTTACAACAATACATTCTGTATTAAATAAAGCTAAGCTTTGCCATTCTATAATTTTTAATTAAATAATTTAATAATTTTCACTCAGTTTTCTCTTTAATATACATTTTAAAAGCCTTTTTTTAAGCTTCATTTCACTCTACATATTAAATTTAATTTCCACTACTTTCTTTACTTCTAAAATGTGTTCTTAAATTTATTTCCCATCACATTTCTTTTTTATAAATTTACTCTATACTCAACTAACAAAATATTTATACAGTCTACATCATCAAAACCGATAACTTAAAAAAAGAAAATACAAAAAATTAAAAGGAAAAATCGCTTACCACACCATATTGGGCGGCGGATGTTGCTGTGCAAACAATATTAAAATCCAGGCGACACCTAGACATTTTCCGCAGCAACAGCAGCAGCAGCAGGAAGCAACCTAAATCCTCTGCCAGCTGATGTCCTGGCCCCGCTGCTCCTACCTGGACTGGAGCCCGACAGCTAAACATGAAAAAGGGGGAGGCAAAAAGAGGAGAAATAAAATAAAAAAAGACCATTGAATGCATAACAAACTGTGTGGGTAAAGTTTCGCCAGAAATTATTTTAGGTGAGCAACGGACACTGGCAGCCTCAACTTGAAAGTTGCCGGCAAAGGGAATAACTTGCATATATTTGATTGTTTACAGACCGAGCTATAGAGGGAATTTTAAAACTAAAAAAATAAAATAAATTTAATAAATTCGCTTAGGGACTTAAAACTTGGAATTGGAAATGGCCATCGATGGACAAAAGCAAGTTTTTGATTGCGTTTTGATTAGAAACCACAAAGCCTGGACTGTGACTGGAGGGTGGCGGCGAAAGGATTTACATAAAATATATAGTGCCAGTGCCAGTGCCGCTGGCAGCGCTAAGTACTCTAATTGAATCGAGCTGGAGCGCCATAATCTGGCCAGAAAATCCCCCAAACGGACGCCTTATAAATTCTTAATGCCCCCCCGAAGAAAAAAAAACATCTTGAGTTTGTTATCGGTTTAGTGGCCTTTGTTGGCCATAAGAAGCGGGAGTTTAGGCGAGAGCTAAACCAGTAACGACTGTGGGCCACACCTACAAAGCCGGAGAGACGTTGTCCGGCGGAGAGAAAAACAAAAGAAGAAAGGAAATAGTTTCAGTGGGATAGTATGCACAGAGAAACATATTTTAAACCTTTTTAAAAAGGCTTTTTATATATTTTTAAAACGTAAACATCTTAAAAACAAATTCCTAATAAAATCTGTTGATCATTTATTTGTATTATTCTCTGCAAATATTTCTTTACTAATTTTAAAGTAAATACTATTTAGTTTTCAGCATTTTCCATGCAGCATGCAAGAGGGAGTTCAACCCGCAAGACCGCAGCATCCGCATCCAAATTCAAGTCGCACTTAGCGTCGTTCTTATTCCTATTTATGTTATTGTGAAATGCAAAGCGATTGTCCTGAGATTTGAACTAGAAAGAAACTCTTCTTTGGCAATCTTCTTCTTAGCTCCAAGGACGAGCAGGACTCCGGTCCCCTCCGGCTAGATAAGCCAGTCCGACAGGCAGCCTGATATGTTCGAGTCATTAAGCGTCTTTTTGCCGGCTGCTCCAGTGCTCAGTGCTCATTAAAGCTAAGCCCAAAGCTAAACAACAAAACAAAGCCGAGCCGCGCCGAGCCGAGCTAAGCGTCGGCGTTTCTTGTATACATATTAATCATACGCACTGTTGCCAGGCGACCGTGAGGGGGTTGCAGAAAGTTTTCAGTTGTTTTTCAGCCGCTTTCGGCTCAATCAAGGGGCCAGCAACCCTTTCAGGCGCAATTATCAAAAAGTTTTTGCCCGAAATAAACTTTTCAGAGTGCCTATAGAGGGTGAGGGGGGTAACCACCCCCTGTTGAGAGTGAAAACAAAGCGCATTTTAATGCGAAAGACTTACAGTAAGTTTGCAGGCCGATTAAGCGATTAATAAGCTTGTCAATTTGCAATTGTTGCCAGCAGTTGGCGCCTAAATTATGAACTGGCCACCGCCGGCAGAGTTGTTTTCGCTTTTTCCCACTTTATTGAAAGCCGCTTAAAGACATTTGGCAATTAGGCGCCAGAAACTTTTCTTCGACGGGAGATGGAGAAGAAGAAGCAGGGGAAATAAGCCTCCTTTTTGGCCTTGCACTGGCCGGCAGTTAACACCTGCAGTCCGTCCCTCAATGAGAGTCCCTCTGTCCATGAAGGTGGCACCGGCACAGATTGGCCAACTCCGGTTTGCCAGCAGCCAGCAGCCAGCCAAGTGAGCAAGCAACCAACTCTCGAGGGCCTCTTCAAGCACACAGGCAGGACACAGGCGTCCTGCCATGGCCACAAGTATTTGCCCATGTATCTGTGAGCAGGCATTAGACAAGCCCGTAATAGTTCAAGTCGGGGTATTTTGCGTGTTGAACTCGTAACAACTTCTTCTGCTTACCTGGCTACACATTTTTTTATGGGCCCCCGAAGAGCAATTACTAAAGATTCCGCTTTCCTTGCAATAAAAATTTAAGATGCTAACCAGGCCGGAACTCAGACAGCCGGCTCAGACTTGCTTAGGAGGAAGACAGTAGCAGCAAATTGTTGGCTAAATGCAAATATTACACCTGGGCGTACCATTTCTTTGTTTTTCCGGTTTTCCGGCTTTCCTTTTCGGCAAAGGGAAATACTTTTGCTTAGAACTGAGTCTTGGTTCTTAAAGAGTGGCTTTAAGGAGCCTTTTGTTGGTCACTTTGCGGGCTAACAATGTGGAGAAAAGTGTCCTGCTCTTGAAATCGGGACAAGCTGCACTGTGAGGAAATTATAATATATTTTTTAACCAGAGAAGTTATCAAGAAATCTATTTGACAACCTTCGAGATGATTAAAAAAAAGATTTCTTGAAATATTATCAAATTTTCTTTTAAGTGTCTGCTAACTTTTAGATATTTTCCTTCACATTTCAAGTCACTTTTGAATTAGCAAAACCCTTTTCTTAGTGCAGCTCGATCCTGATAAACGATTGTGTGTCTATGGAGCTTTGTATTTGCATTCGCCGGCCGATGTGTGCCCTGTGAGTGGCTTTTACGAGACCGGCTGCCAATGTCAAGCCAACATGCAAGCCGGCACAGGTCGTGGCCCTGCCAATGGCCAATGGAACGGGGCTGGTACTGAGGGAAAATCTACATTTTCCCAGCCGCAACAGGGCGCACTTAACCCACACTCACACTCACACTAGCTCTCTGTCAGGCACACGTAGACGTAGAATAAAGTAACTTTTTTATTGCGTCTTCATCTACATGCATACTATATATGCCGAGTATAAAAGCTACCGCAGAAAACTTTTTCCCCAGAATTGTTATTCAAAGTGGCAGCCCAACCACAAAATCCGAAAAGTAAAAGGCATATCAGGTGGGCAGGGGAGGAGGAGAGGGAAAGGGGCGGGCTGAATGGGAAATGGGAATGGCAACGCACCAAATTGAAATACAAATAATGAGCTGGCAAAACAAAAATCATGCCGAGTCCATCATCAAATCGATGGAGAGGAAATGTAAGCTGCCAGTTTAGAAATATGAAATATTGCCCCAAGGCAAAAGTCCTTTTTTCTCGAGAAGCCAGGAAAAGGAGGAGGTGGAGATGGAGGTTTATTGACTGCCCTCGGTGATCCATCAAATTTTGGGCTTTCCCCAACCTGATTTCCATTCAAGGAGCTGCCGCAAGTTTTCCATTGATGCGCATTTCTTTTGCTTTCTTCTTTTGGAATCCAAAATATGCCATGACTGGGCCATATGCTGCTGCTGCCGCTGCTGCTGCTGCTATGCGAATTCCTTTTTCGGGGCCAAAACTGACGCCATAAAATTGGCACATAAAAATGGGCAATGCCAAAGGGCCAAAACAGCAGCAGCAGCAGCAGCAGCTTCCGATTTTCGGTTTTCCGCTTTTCCCCGCTTTCCTTTTGGCAGCCAAATGTACTCTAATTAAATTGAATTGCTTTCTGCTTTTTCGCTGCAAACTTTTTAATGCAACATTTGAGTTTAGGTTTACGTGCGCTCCATTGAAGCTGAAAAATGTAGACCACGTTTAGGTTTTATGGCGGCGACTCCTTCTCCCTCCTCCTCAATCCTCCTCCTAGCAAAGTTTACTCTGGCAGCCATGCACTTTGTGTGCACTTGAGTGGCTGCCATGTCTGACCCACTTAATGGCGGCCAACGAATTGACCAACTGAGGTGGCATTAAAAATGAGCCAAGCCAAGCCAAGCTTTCCAGACAGAGCGTGTCCTGATTAGCAGTGTTTCAGGGGGCTTAAAGGAACTCCCAGAGCCAAAGGTCTAAGCAAATATGCCTTGACTCCTGCCAGTGTCCAATTAAACTTAAATTAATTTGCCCAGCAGCCGCCGCCGCCTCACTTCGTCTGGCCATCAATATTTGCACACATTGATTGAGTTAACACTTCTTGGCCAAGTTTCAAAATTGGCTCGAAGTCGGCTTTGCCGACTTGCCGACTTGCCTTGTTGGGGATTTCCCCCCCTTGGCTCTAAGCCAAGAAATCGCAAGCCAGCAAAATAAACTCATAATTGCCCCGAACTTGCTAAGGATAAGGATAAAGAGACAAGGATAACGCTGATGGAGCATTGAAAAGGGACACAGGACACAGGAAAACTTTCACATTAGTAATTAATAAAGCCAAGAAGGGGATGATGACCGAAAAGTTTCTGCGTCTGATAATTGTTGGATGTTGTCGAGAGCAGCTCATGTAAATTAAATTACAAGCAGACAGGCTAGCGGAAGGACATCCACATCCTCGTCCACGTCCACATTCTGGGATTGAATGGCAAATGGAAAATTGAAACGAAGAAAATTATAATGAGTTCTTTCTCGCCGACAAGCAGAAAGTTTTCATTTTCGTTTTCGGACCAGAATTTCGAGTTTCCAGTGCCAATCGGATTCCCATTCCCATTCGCATTCGCATTCCGCAGGGTGCCTTGGCAGGACTACAGCCATCAGGATATCTGTCTGTTGAGCTGTCGCCATGATGTTAATTGCATGTACACATACAACCCCGTTGTCGAAGCCGCTGCAATGGCGAATGTTGGTGCGCTTTTCTTTCGCCAGGACTCGCCTCGCCTCGCCTCCTCTTCGTGTGTGTGCGAATTGGTATCGACATACACACAATTTGCATAATTGAAGTGAGCGAGAAATTGCAGCGCATGTAAAATGAGAATTTTCCCTTTTAAGCGAGACAAGAAAAACATCATTTTCATACTCGCACACACGCGTCGCCGAGGTGTTATGTTAATGCTCTTCTTATTATTGTTGTTGATGATGATGATGACGATGTGCTCGTCCTGGCACAAAGACATTCAGCAATTGCATCCGCATCCACATCCACATTCATGTCCTGGGGAATCACAAGGTAACACGTCTGTCAGGGATTGCAGTGAAAATTGATTTTCTGCTAACCAAGGTGAGCCATTGGCATTCCGTTAATAACCAAATTATGTGTAAACAATATTAACAGACAGCAGCTCGAGTGGATTTTCGGTTGTTGCCCAGCCGGCAATCGCGTCTTAAAGTTGTTTTAATTAATTCCAGGCAACCGCCAGGCTATCAGCTTGCGGTCAGGCGATGGAGTTTTCCGAGCATCAAATATTGATGGGGGAAAACTCTTGCCTCGGCAGCGACCAGGCGTAAGCAGCTCAATTTCAAGCAGCTAGTCAAATATTTCACACTCCAGGGGTCGCCCAAAGGGGGGGAAAGTTGGGTAATTCTAAAGGAAAAGTGGGGTGAAGGGGGGTTAAATTCAGTACAGGGGAAAACTGCTCTATTGTTGTTCGTACGGTCGTCCTTGTTGTGTGTGTGTATGCTTTTATTGCAGTTTGGCAAACTTTTATCCTATCAAATATTAACAAGTTTTGGATATTTGCATATCTCACATCTAACAGCAGCAGGGAAATGCTTCCGGCCTCTGGAAGCACGGGGGGAAAATATCATCAGGTTTTGAAAATTAAGACATGTTTAAAAAAATATGGAATACATTGTATGGTGCTATATAGGTTGTAGTTGTGGGAAATCCTTTAAAAATGGTGTCTTTAAGTAGGCAAAGATTTTTGTATCTTGTTATAATCAGCTTGCCATTAAAGTAAATAGAAAGAAATAACTTTATATCATTTCGAAACTTATATAAATATAAATAATAAAATATAAATATAAGTATACCTTTTGTGCCACCCTCACAGTATCTTTATAATTTTCTTAATACTCCCCTTACCTTTCCCTTAACCCTCCTAAAATTTTAAGAAAGTTGGTAAATATAATTTTTTCCCAGTGCACCCTTCCTCACCACCTCTTCTTCTTCGCCCCTCACCCACCGTCAATAAGACATGCGCATGAGTTGAGACCATTTGTGGCCATTTGTAGGAATGCTTTTACGCCACTTTAACGCCAAATTCGATTGAAACTTTCGCGCCAGCTGCCGCACACGAAAAATGGAGACAAGCTTCGCATTTTGCATCGACTTCCAATTTGTCGAATATAATTTAATACCGATGATCGCCACGGCACACGTGTCGTATGCGCAACGTGATGCTTTGTAACTGTTGTTGCTGCTGGTGCCGCGGTTGCAATTGTGTTGCATTCATTGCTTGTTGCTGCGCGACATTAAGTGGCGCATTATGCACACTGAATGGGCGCGGTCATGGTTCTGGCCACATAAATCACTTGCAGGCAAACAAGCGCGCAACTTGGTTGCATTAAATTTGCATAAACTTTCCACTGTTGCTTCTACCCCAGGACAGCCCCAGCCCAGCTTTAGCCCAGTCCTGCCCGCAGTTTTGCGTTTTAAACTTGGCCAACTTTTATAGCATTCGCTAGTTGGCCAACTTTATGGGGAGCAGGCGAAGCGCATACACCAAGAATATTAAATTTACTAACTTTGAGTAAATATATATTTAACAAAAATTTATAACTATTTTAATAAGTTATTTATAAAAGTTAAATTTGTTTAACTAACTTGTTTTTTATAAAATTCTTTTATAAAATGAGCTTTTCCTATAATATTTCTTTAAGTCTATCACTCTCTTACCTCCGTTCGCTGACAAGCAACAAATGTTTGCGGAAATCTGTGGGAAATCTAAGGGAAATCTGGGGAAATGCACTTGCCATTAAGAACTGCCATGGGAAGACAAGTTTAATTTGAATTTTGCCACCCCGTTTTATTGGCAAACTTCAATAAATTACACCACCATTAATCCTGGCTGGCGGAACGTGACGCACACAAGGCAGGAAGCCAGCGATTCCTTATACCAAATGACTTCAATTTCCATGTGTGTTTGTTTGCATTTTCAATTTAACCGCCACAAAAACTGGGAGACGGAAGAGGATTGAGTTGGGTAAACGAATTTCGCAAATTGATAATCATCAGAGGAGCCACACATGCCAGTTGGTTTCTTTGGATTGCTTCTGGCATTGGTCATGGTTGTTCCTAGACCCTAAAAAAGAGCTACGAATCCGTCGCTGTCCTTGGCTAAAACTGCATCATCTGCATAATGAAGCCCATTCCCGTTGATGTTAATGATAAGCAAGTAAAAACAAAGCAGCGGAAAAGCGCATTAAAATTAATTATGCTTTTTCATTTTGAAAAGGACAAAGCTTGCATAGAGACGAAGGAGAAATTAACACTTTTTGCTGTATTTTACTATCTATTGTTGTGACAGCAGCAGCAGCAGAAATGAATGCCATAAATATATCACAAAGCTTTGAGCTAAAAAAAAAAACTTATCTTCTGGCATAAATTCATTGAGAAAAACATAAATTCAATTAGTGATTGCTGAGCGTTCAGGTTAATGAAATAACAACGTTGGCAACGTTAGAAGAGGCGGCAATTAATAGCGAACGTGTCCTGGCATTAGCCCTAACGGCCATGCACGACTAGATCAAGAAATACAAACGGAAATAACTACTCATTAAGCCCGATGGCCACGTAAACGGCCAACAGTCCATTGGGAGCCTGGAGTTGGCAACTGCAGCTGCAGCAAACTATGGCGTGTGGTAATAGAAATCATTACAATAAAACTAAATGGGCCCAAAGCAACAGCCAAACGAGGCAATGGCCAAGAAAAGAAAGTCATTTGGCTGCCCCCCGAAAGCCTGAGCCCTGAGCCGCGGCCAAAATGAAGGCGCAGACAAATGGCAGACACGTAGCGGGCATCAGGGATCCCAAGGATACCAAAACTCCAAGACCAAGTCCAAGGAGACCAAGACGGCGGCAGACAATCAAAATCCATTTGAGTCGGAAATGAGCGAAATCAACAACGGCGTTGCTTATCCTTATGCTCCTTCTCCTGCGGATGGAGAGCATCCTTACACTTGAAGAAGTTTTATTGCTTTTATTAAGACAGGAAATCGTGTGAATAACTCTTTAAAATGAATGATAGTTTATACCTTAAATATATTCTGATTTTATAAATATTATTATTTGTGCTGAAAATATTATATATCTTTATAATTTGATTTATTTTTCCCTCTGTACAAACCAGCAGCCACTGCAGCATGCCATGCCATAACTTCACATAAGAAGACAACGCATTTTTGTGGCTGAGGCTGAATTATTTTTTGGGAAATGTCAAGGCGCCTGGTCGGTGGCTTTAAAATAATTACGATATGCCCAGGAGGCCACCAAAATGCGACTAAGGAAAAGAGATTGAGGGGAAGGTTATATAGTGAGGGAGGAGCACATGGAGACGGAGACAAGATGAACGCTTCATCGCCTCCATTCGACTTGCTGGCTGCTCTTAAGTTTTTGAGCGCATTCCTCAGCTCCTTCGGCATGCAAGTAAAATATGTTTTGATATTAAATTATTGTCGGCACGCCCCAGCAGCCACCACAACACACCCAACACGCACACACCCAACTCACACACACCCGAAACCCTTACACACTCAGATTATATGGGGCACGTGCAGTTCAGGACGCATAATAATTGCCGGTTGATAGCTCGGGCAGCCCGCTTGGGATGCTGCGTATCCCATCGTATCCTGCCATATCCTTTCGCCGTCCTCTCGGCTTTCCTTTTGCCGGAAAAGCCGCAAGGCCACAAGCCTGAGCTGTGCTGTTGCTGGTGTAGCTTAGCCTGGAGAACTGAATTCCGAAAAGCAAAACTGGAATTTTTATTGCAAATTGCGAAATTGTTAACTAAAAAAACAGAACGCAGCCAGTGAAAGCGATGGCCATCGTCATAGTCCCAGCATCCCCCATTGTTTGGTAAAATGTCTCGCAAAATGTTCAATGTCACTGCAAGAAATTGCTACTCATGCCTTTTCAGATCAATGCACATAAAGAAAATGTTTATTAAAACTTGTTTTTAATATTATTTGGCTTTGATTGATTTTTAAGGAAGTTTTTCCAGAATCGTAACAGGAAATTACGTCTACAAGGCATGTCTTTTTCAGGACTGCCTTTAGTTTGCTTTTACAAAATAAGTTTTCTTATTACTTACAATATTATTTAATCAGATAATGTTACAAGAAAATATTTATATTAAATATTCTTCTAATAAAGTGCCTTAAAAACATGCTAACAATTTCTAATTAAACAAAAATACAAACTTTTCCTAGGAATATCCGAATATACGATTTATAATTAATATTTGTATAAACAGCTTCAAAACTTTATACAGAAGTTCGAATAAAAAGGATATCACACAAATAAACATTAAGTTTTATTATTACTAGAATGAAAAACATAAGAAACTTTATTTAAATGTATATAAATAGCCTCAAATAGCTTCAATAAATCGAAATATAACAATAAAACCAACATTCCCCCAAGGATTTCAAACTAAAACTGTGCTCAAATTGTTGTCCGTGTGCCATGGAAACCAATAATAATATTTCCCCAAGCACTTTTGTGCATTTCTTGCTGCAGATCAAAGTTGTAATTTGAATAATTTATTAAGGTTGAACTTTTTTTGTGTGACGGTCAAGAAGTTGGGCAAAGCGCCTTAAAGGTAATAAACAAAACTCTTTTCGTTTTCTGTTCTTTTTTTTTTTTTTGCTGTCTTTTTGTTTATGAATCGCTGCACGAAGGGTGGCGCAAAAGGAAAAGCCGGAAGCAAATCATTGAAATGTTTCATTTCCTCAATTTGAGGTTGGCCAAAGCAGAGGGAAAATCTTTTTTCCTTCGAGCCAAAGAGACGGAAAGCGGATTGAGCAAAAAATATAATTCCAAAGTAGCGCAAAGCGAGGCAGCTGGAGGGAGGCAGGAAATGCGAAGGGAAGGCAGGTGCATCAACAAAAAGGTAAAATCTATGCAAAGAATATTCTCAATATACGAGAATCGTCAGCGTTTTTCACTCAATTTCGTATTGCAGCATCATGGCCCTGCAGCTCCCTGCAGCTCCCTGCAGCTCCTGGCGGATTCTATCCATTCCTTTCGCTTGGCTTTGTCCTTCGGCACGTTCAAGTGCAGCCATTAAATAATTTTTACTTGAGTGCGTCCAAAAATTGTTTGGAAATTAAAGACGACAAATCACAAAATCGCCAAATTGGTCAAAACAAGTGGAACACAAAATACAAAAACGAAAAACAAAATCACAAATTGTGGTCGAAACAACCGAAACGTGGCCAAGAGGATAAACTCGTTGAAGCGCAGAGTTTTTTTTTATTTTTCGTATCCTGGCATTGCTTTTTTAATCTCCTTTTTTTTGTGGGTTGACATCCCGATCCCGATTGATTAGGAGCCGCACACATTTGAGTATTGATTTCCCCCCCTGCGTTGATATATCACGTATACGCAGCGTGGCCTAATCTGGAGTGTGCTACGCGACGGCGACTTCATCAGCTCTTCCACTTGACTGGCCCTGTATACCTGCTACCGTTTTTAGTTAAGACTTCCGATTTGTGTTTCGAACACATCCTCTGCGAAGTTTCAGTCTTCCGTTTGCTGTAATTTTCATGATTTTCCCATCACTGTGTTTCGCGCAGAAGGGTTTTGTATAAAATTTGGAAAAGTCAGGATTACAATTCGGGAAAATGGAAATTCAATACAAGTAGCTAGGTATGTTTTTGGATTTCTTATTTGTATAAATTGGTAACTTTATGGATTTTATTATGAGTTTTGTGGGAAATTCTTTTAACATAAAATATAAATTTATTAATTGTTAAGAATTAAAATGAATTTAATTATTATTAATTATATATGGACCTTAATTACAAATTTTAATAATGAAATATTTATTAAATAATTAGTAAGGTAATAATAATTGAAAATGTGTTGAAGAAAAGCTTAGGGTTAATATAAATATTCATTGGTCACCTCTTGACTTGCCTTCCAGTTGTTAATTTCTTTGGCAATCATGAATTTCCCCCAATTTTCCCTTTCCCCTTTTCCCTTTGTTAACCCTCAAAAAGGAGTGGGAGGCTGGCTGGCTGTCTAATGCCATCCACGACATGCGACACCATTTCGCGAATTCTCTTTGATGCGTCAGAAAAGCGTCCAAAATACGAAACAATTCTTTTTTAATTTTCTCCCGGCGAATCCAATACGCTTGATGACCGGACCTAACTTCTTTTATGCACGCAGCGCATTAAATTGAATTTTAAATGAAGATTGATTTTTGCGCTCGTCCCGCAATAGAAACAACAATAACAACAAACAGCGGGGAAAACCAGGCCGGCTGAAAGGGAAAAATGCGAAAAAGGCGAGCCACTTGCCAAGAAACCAAAAATGAAATAAACCAACAACAGCAACAAAAAAAAAAAAAAAAGAAACTGCCAAAAAGAAGAAAACAATTTAAGGGAAAGAGGAGAAAAACCCAAAACAAATGCCGCCCATTGTAATTAGAGACAATGGAAGAGAGATCCCTTGTGACTGCAGCAGCGCGACTTGGACCCTTTTCGCCCTTTTACCCTCCTCTCTTATCTAAATTAATTCAAATGCCTGAAAGAAACACAAATAATTAAAATTAATTATGTGGAAAATATTCAATAAGTTGGAAATTATGCAAACGAGCGCAAAGTAAACGCCCCAAAGATAAAACTAAGTGCAATTTCGTTCCGTCCTCCGTCCGTTCGTTCGGAGCGTCAAACATTTTGTTGACCAAAAATATCCTCTCCTACTTAGCATTGATGGACACGGGCCGTTGAACGTTGGACGGACGGATGAATGGAGGGATGGACCAATGGACCAATGGATGGATATGCGTATTAGAAATAACATGCCAGATTGTCAAGCTGGCAATGCTCAATATATATTTTTTTCGCTTGAATTTTCGAAGAGAAAGAAACTATCTGGCGAATGGGAACGAGTGGCGCGAATTGTTCGTGCTCGAGTTAGCAACAATTTCCGGCATTTCGTATGCAAAACTAAAACTGAACTGAGTGAGTTCGGCACGTTTTTCCGACCGCAAGTAGCGCAGATTACTTAAAAATACCAAAAACCGAAATTGGAACAGATTTTCACAGAAGCCGATCCCAGTACAGATTCTCCCGACTCGGCGGCAGCAGCAGCAGCAGCATTTCTCCGTTCGCATCGCATCACATCGCATCGCATCTGTTCCTCATTCCGCTTCTGTCTGCCGCGCGAAAAACATGAAATTGAAAATCAATCTGACGTTGCTCTGTGCGACACTCGTCGGCCTCCTGTCCATCATCCTATTGACACAGACAACGGGCATCGAGGCCTTTGGCGGGGGAGGCGGCAGTTCTTCAGGGAATGGGGCCACGTCATGCAAAGAGCTGAGTAAGTTTCCCAGGAAAAATTCATTTCAATTGTTCTTTCAAAAGTGTAATTGCAATCCTGGATAAATAATTTATTGAATATTAAAGTTTTTCTTAAATAAATGCTGTAATTTCAGGGAAAGAAATATATTTTAGTGCAGTTTTCACTAAAATCTAAATCTAAAATCTTCACTTTTGATTTCATAAATTTTTCCCCTTAAGTAAATAATTAACATTTAATTTTGTTAAATGAAAAAAATATTCTGTAGTTTTTAGCACTTTCTTAATTAAGTATCAACTTTTTAATTCAAAGAAATCTTACCTAAATTCCATAAAAGCTGTCACATTACTTTGTTAGTAATTTATGGCAAAGGTAAATAGCAATTACTGAATTCGGCATATTTAATAATGAGATATCTCAGTACTTGCCAAGTTTTCCTGCTTGTCTTTTCTTTTTTTTCTCAATTTTTTTTGTCTGGGAAATTGTTCTATTTTCCCGCTTATGACTACAGCAGCGTGGCCAGCGGGAAATTATGAAATATCTGTCGCATGGCTCGAGGCCCGTATAAACAAACAAAATGTAATTGCACTTAATGAGGCCAGTCGAAGCGATCTCTACGGAAATGTTCCATTCCAGGCAGCGATTAATCTGGGAATATATGTTATTATTATATATATCTTTTTGCAGACAATGTCAACTGCTATGTGGGCCGCAACGAGGGCAACTTCTGCAACAGCAAGGACCAGACCAAGGCGGTCACCCGTTGGTACTACGACAAGGGTCTGTGCAAACCCTTTAACTACAAGGGTTGCAATGGCAATCGGAACCGATTCTGCACACAGGAGAGCTGTGAATCGCGCTGCGGCGACGATTGATTGCCATTAACCCATTGGATATATATATATATGCGGCATATATCCCTCCTTACTTAGCCGATAAGTTTGTACGTGTATGTTTAGACTAAGAGCAAATAGAGATCACAATGCACACTCAACGAAATCATATATATTTTATGAACTATTTGAATTTTTTCATTGGTTTTAGTTCAAATTTTTATGTATTTATTTTGCAATGTCTTATGTAAATTTATTGATAATTTACAACATTTTTATCTGACATTTATAGCAATTAAGCGCTTTTACTAAGAAATTAATAAAAAATGCTTCAAATTAAATGAATAGTAATTTCTTAATAATTATATTTTGGAATTTTTGAATATTAATACTTAATTTTTCGAACTTGGAAATGCTCTTTAGTTGTAATTTGCAGTTTCGGAACTTTATTTATAGAATTTGTATGGCGTTTTATTGTATCTGTTAGTTTTTAAGCTAATACAAAACAGTTAATATTTTCTTCATATTATTTTAATTAAGAAAATCTTGTTTTTCATTTTCCCATATTTATTTAAATATTTAACAAGGCCTTCAAAGTCTATCCAAATTATTAATCCTAAAAATTCGTATATTCCATTGCATTCAAAACCAAGAACATTTCATTAAACATTTTGACAAATTATTACTTTTTATAAAGAAATAATTTAGTCTTCATTTGCTTACATTGTTTCCATAGATATTCTTCAAGTGCAAATGCTTAGAAAGTCCCAGACTTTAAGTGTTTTTACCTTTGATCAAAACGTTTTTGACTAAATGCTGCCCAAAAATAGACACTCAAATGTTGTAAGCTGTCAGCGGTGGATCGGCACTTTGTTCACTGTCAGGGGCTGTATAAAAAGCCAAAAAAAAAAGAATAATATAAATAAATAGAGAGAAAAAATCGAGTGCCTGGGGAAAAAATGCGCCAAATGTGCTAACTGTCAGTGGCATATCAAATGGCCCCTTGACATGGCACTGACAGTGTCGCCAAGATTGTGACTGCCACCCATTCCGCCGGCTTTTAATGCTCATCTCCCATCGCAATCAACATGATGCTGACGTACTCCGCCTGGACTTTGTCAGGGAAACAACAACAGGGAGCAGGGATGTGCTATCCGGGGAGATCGAACATAACCACCAGCTGGCCAGTGTCAGGGTCATCAAAGAGCTGTCAGCAGTGGCCCTTTTTTGCTGCTATCGACTTACAGCTAATTAAAATGGTCAACATTTGCATTTACCTCTTGCCAGGTGGAAGGAACGAACGGCATTAATCGCGATGCCGGCATGCGTCGGTTTTGACAGGCCTTTGTTTTAGCCGAGATCGCTTGATTGCTGTGCACAAACAAATGCCAATCAAATGCATAATAGCATCGAGACACACCCAGAGACGAGATGGGAACATGACATGCCAATAATGGCAGCACATTAATCTGTTTAAATGACAGCTCTTAGAGTAAGGAAAAACGTTGGAATTTCCCCCTGCGAGAAAACCATGCGAGTCATGTGCCAAAACTTCGCTTTCGATGTCGGCAATTTTCACTGAAAATACTAATGAGTTTGAAGTCGACAGCACCGACCATTAAATACCCAACTTTTTATAGCAGATCTTTATGGCGAATATTTTGCTTAAAGTTTTCTTTTGTGGCATTTTTGACTAATGAAAATGTGGCAAAAAAAACAAGGAATTAGTTTGTGAATGGCACCCAATTTTGCTTCATTTTGGCTGATCTTTATAGCGCGTATTTTGCGGAAACTTTTCTTTTGTGGGATTTTTGAATGAAGAAAGCTAAGCAAGAAAAGTATAAGTTTTTAGCTGCTACCGACAAAGAAATACCCAGCAAAATATGTATATCATTTCTTTCCAATTTCATATAAGAAAATTCACAGATATTAAATACATAAATAAAAAATAAATATATAATATAATATATAAATAGAAAATAAATATATAATTACTCATTATCATTACCCTCATTATTTTCTAATATTTCCCAAATACTCATCCCAAAAATCGCATAGTTTTTCCAACTACTCAACGCTTAGTTTCGACACCAAAAAATTTGCAAACGCAACGCACAAAAGAAAAGCTGCTCGCTCCTCGTCAATTTGCATGAAATTAGTTTGCGTTCGGGGGGATCTAATTGGAAATTTAAAACGAGAGCTCACGCACACGGCAATGAAGGCGAATTGCCGGTTAGATGGACAAAGGCTGGCAGGCCAATGGCCACTTTCCACTTTGGGGCTATAATTGAAAAATGGCAAATCCAGTGGGCATTAGCGATGCAAGGCGAATAATCAGCGATGGCGCCATAAATGATGCATGAGCCCGGAAAAAGATGAAAAATCGTGGAAATCAAGCAGAAGCGCAAAAGGCATCGTAAAAACGTTAAAGCCCACAAATCTGGGACCGTGACATTAAATGCATGTAATTTGATTATTTATCACATTTTTGTACATTTAACGACTCAATTGAGTTTTATGCGACCGAAAAAAAAATCGAAAGCAGCAGGCGGGATGATGATGATGATGAGATGGAAATTTTAGGTTTGTGTCTGTTTTCATTTCATTTCCCATGCCTCGCCTCGTGTCTCCTGCTCCTGCTGTAAGGTTGCAATTTTGTAAAAATCAAAAAAAGTTTCTTGTACTCTCTCTGCATCCGAACTTTGACAATGCTCGGAAAAGTATGCTATGCTAAATGTTTTGCTTAGATGGAAAACTGAAATGTTTCTCCTGGTGGTGCCTGGCGCACAGGAGGAGGAGCTCCTGTTTGTTTGTTTTTGTTTGCTCGCTCGTTTTCGTACGGCATAAATGGAAGTATGCCATAAAGCAGGCTAAAGCCATGAACCAAAGGAATTTATAAAACGCAAAAATTGCTTTTGTTTGCCCCTCAGTCGGAGTCCACAAAAGAGCTGAGCTCCGACTGAAGCCGGAGGGAATTTTGTTGTCCACCCCAGGACCACTTTGGCTCCATCCCTAATCTGTCTTGCATGTGTTCATATAAATTGTGTGTTTATTCGAGTGCATTTCCACCGCTGCGTCGCACCCTCAGCCGCAGTCGGGCCACGTTTAGTGGCCATGCTGCTGGCCAGGCCAGAAGCACACAAACAACCAACGAGCCGTGGCCCAAACCAGGCACGCTCACACTTTTAAACTGGCTTTGGGGCTTCATTTTCTAGGTGCGAGTAGAGAGATTCTGGCCCGAACTTTAACTATTTTTCCGTTTAAACAATTCTAAGGTGCCTCTTAGTGGTTAAGTCTTAGTTATGTTCTCGACCCTTTCCCTTGAATTGAATTAAAATTCCTTCTCAACCGAAATGGAAAAAAAGAAAGAACACGAAAGTTACCCATGAAATTTATTGCCATTGACTTGCCAGCGACTTATAGAAAAAGTTTTTCACTGCTTTTAGCTGTGTTTTCCACTGACTTCACCTTCAAAATGCGCGGACTTTTTTTTATATATTTTTTGGGGAAGCTGTGGAAAAAGTTAAACCCTTTGGCCAATTTAATTTCGTTGCTGCGGTTGTTGTAGTTATTGGTGCCTTTGTGTTTTCCACACAAATTGGTTTCTCATTCTGCTTGATTTCATGCACAATCTGGAGACGAGTTTCTTCAGGTGCCACGCACACACACCAAACACACACATCAAGGCACACTCAGTACATAAACAGGACGAAATATTGGGGGTAAAAATCTAAAAAATCAATTTGAAACTATTGAACTTATATTTATTTTAAACTTTAGCTTAGGAAACCGAAGGCTATTTTCCCATTTTATTTAAAATATATACATTCAAGAAATTCTTAATTTCTCTCTGTGTCCTGGCACTTCAAAAAGCAGCACCTTGACTGGCACCTGCCTTCGGTCTCTCGGCCCACTTGACTTGTTATCTGCACTTGGCCGATCAGCCCACTTACACTTGTTGCCACTCGAGCTTCTCGTTTCGTGTGGGCGTGGCCTTATCTAGTTCTTTTCGTGGATATACACACTCGTCTTCATATGTATTTACTATATATGTAGGTATCTGGCTCCCAGGACGCGCATTTATTTATCTAGAAATTTTTGCTCTCCTGATGCGTGTTCACGCATTGGAAGTGTGTGTGTGACAGGAGCAAACAAACTAGCGCAACAGCAACTGCAGCACCATTATCCTGGAGCCATGCTAGCTATCGCCCAAACGCATCCAGCAGGATTGTCTTTCCTTCTATCCTGCTCGACATGTTGGCAGTGCTCACACGGAGTGCCAAGTCAGGGGATTCGGATCTTAATGGGTGAGCAAGCAGCTCTCAACGGTAAGCTTAAAGGGTTACGTCACTGATGTAAGGACTTTTTTTAATATCCTTTTCTAAATGTGCTAAAGTTTCTCACATAAATGGGCTTAGAGTTCCTGACCGTTTTCTTTTTCAAGCCCCCCTTTGATTGGCGGAGATTGCTGTGCCAATTCGTTGGTTTTTAAGGACAAAAGTTAACTTTTTTAATAGTTAAAAGGGCAGAAGAGTATCTAAAAATTGTCAAAAGCTATTAGATTTAATTTTTATTGACTTTATAAAAGTTTTTTTCAATTATTATACTTTTTGGTAGTTGCAAAAATAGCCAAGAAGTTTTTTTAGAGTATTTTTACTGATCAATTTAGAGAAAGAACTTAAATTCCTTCCCTGTAAGCTCTACTTCATTTATATTTTATTTAATTTTAAATAATTCTAAATATATTTAAAGCTTAATAAGTCATTTTAAACCCGAAATATTATGAATTGCATTAATCTAACTTAATTTATTAGTTATACATTGAATAAAGTTTGCATCGTATTGTTTTGCTTTTAATTTAATTCTATAATTTTTGTTACACTTGCATAATGTTAGTTAGTTATTTAGTTAGTTTCTAGTTTGCCTTTTTTCTTCTCTTTCAACAAATTAAAATATTTATATACACACTCTATCTCTCTGGAAGCAACGAACCAAAGGAAGAGACTCGCATATTAAATTAAATATGAACCTACTCCAAATAACATCAACATGCTATTTCTATTTAAATTTCGCCTTGGGTCCATTGCTGCACGTAGAAGATAAAAATATATATGTGTGTGTGTAAGTACGAAAAAAGGAAGGTGAAAGGACCGAGGAAGGGTGGTGAAGTACGTGTGGGTGGCGTTGGGATTTGGGGCGTGGCAACAAACATATTGCTGACAGAGTTAAGCAACAGCTCGGGCTCAGAGTGAATGAATGAGCGAACGAGTGTGTGCGTTGACTGGCTGTGCGTGTGAGTTAGTGTCAAGTCAGGGACATTTAGTAATTCCGCAGGCATATCAAGGACAACGTACTCATAAATACCAAAGGCAAATGCCACAGCAGCAGCAGCGGCAGTGGCAGTGGCAGCAGGAGCAGCGGCAGCAACAAAAACAACTGCATCCTTGTCCCTGTAACACCCTGAGCCCCGCTCCTGTCTGTTTGCATTTGTATGTATGGAATTTTTAACTTCATTATCGAACCCGTCTGCCAGTTCCCCCGTTTTCGCCTTTCCTTCTACAGGGAAAGAAATTTCCTGGAAAATTCTACATCATTTTTAGTCATTTAAAGTTAAGGAAATTATCTTAAAGAAAATATATTATTGGTTAAATATTTTCTTATGCATTTTTATAGAAAAATTTATTACTATTGTCTCTAATCATTAATATATTTGATAAATATTTATAAAGCCTATCAATTTTAATATTAAATTTATCTGTAATAAGTATTTAGAGTTTGTAAAAATATTTTTAAAATTTTTATTTCATAATTTATAGGTTTTTATAATTAAGAAAAATGCCTGAAAATAAATATTACTTTATTTTCTTATAATTTATTTGTGAAAAACTGAATTTTTTTTACTTATCAAACATTTTTCATAGTAAATACAAAAAAATCTACAGAAATATCACTCATACGCAATGTTGGCAGTATAGAAAAAGTACTATTATTTTAGTTTAATCTTTCTGTATGAACTGCTAGAGCTTTTATTGCAGTGTAGCCATTGTCTCTAGTCGCATTGCTCAACATCTTTCGCATTGCGAGGCACAACGGCATGCATACCTAATGCCCAATGATGTGCACACGGGACTCGACCCTCGACTCCAGGCGAGAAGCCTGACTTTTTTCCATCATTGTCGCTGCCAGTTGTCAGTCAGAGAGAGAGAGAGCTCCAGCTCCGGCTCCATCGAGTGGATTCGATGTCCGACTCCTTGGATTCCCCGAGCGGCTTCGCCTTGGCAAGACATTTAAAAAATCATTAATCTCATTTCTGGACCAAAGGCGGAACGGAATGGAGTCCGCAATCCCTCAGACCGCCGCCACTCTATCTATCAGCCACACTGGCCTTTTCCTAATCCAATTGCTTGAAAATTTTTCACTTTTTGTGTGTTCGCCGGGCCCATAAATTCATTTGCTGTCCGCCAATGTTTTGTTATTTATTTGACTTTAGCACGTTTTCCTGCGTGGCACTTTCTTCGCCCTTTTTTGGCGAACCTGAAACCTGAATCGAAACCTTAAAATGATATGATGCCACGCCCGGAACGGAGGACTCAGAACTCAGAACTCACAAGTCGGAACTCGGAACAGCTGTACGGCTGTCAGCAGTCGAGCGGCACAGAAACTGAAGGAGCACGCGATTTATAGCACACCTAAGCGAAAGTTTTGCATGGCAGGAGAATGTATTTCGAGCACGTTTGCTCAATGAGCAAACAAATAGGGGATTGGGATTGGGAAATGGGAAATGGGAAATGGTATTGGGTTTTGCTACGAATTTTCCAACCGCGAGAATGGGAATTGAATTTATAGCGTCTATTTATTTGTGCGTATGTCAATGCCAAGTGTCGGTTCGGTTCGGTTCGGTGGTGGCGCCACGTCTACGCCCAAGGACGTCGACCACAGTGCGTATGAGTGATATTTGCCGAGAATGCCGGCTGTAAAAGTGAAATTTAATTAATTATGTGCCGCTGGCTGGAAAATTGTGTGTGCTGCTCAACTCGGTACTGTCTCTGAGTCTGAGCTTCGAAATGTATGCAATGATTTATGGACATTCCCCCTGGGATCGTTTCGCTATTTTCATGTCTGTTTTGCTTTCGCTTCTCTGTGTTTTGTATTCTGTTTTTCGTTTTCAGCTTTCACTTTCTGCGTGTGCAATTTTGACGCGAGCGGAGGAGCAACCAACGACGACGACGGCGACTCAAAAGCGCAACATGAGAATTTATTTGGCTCACATTTGTCTTCCGGCGGCATCTCGCATGCACTCACTCACATCCACCCACCACACATACCCTAAGCTCCTGCCCACATGGCGCACATTATTAATAGTTCTGGTGGCGCCAGCAATATCCTGTCAAATTAATTTCAATTTAATTAAATTTGTTCACTCCTAGTCAACCGGCGAAAAAATAAATGAAAATTTCTGTCAAATAAATGTTAAAAAATTGACTCATTGCAAGGCATTTGGAGCTGCTTCCTTTTCCAGCCAAGGAAAAGTCAGGGCAAAAGGAATCACAGCTGCAGAAATATTTACCAGCATTTGTTTTGCACCCCTGACGCGACTCGGGGTGTGTGTGTGTGCGTGTGTGCGAAGTTGGGAATTTCTCACGCTTGGCTCTGAAGCCATTTTTCGCCGGAAAACCCGCCATTCCCTTTGCTTTTCTCTCGTTCTGTTCACCCGAAACTTTGGCTTGAGCCATTTGCCAAACGGAATAGTTCAGCTCGCCGGCTCGCCTTGCTGCTATCCCGCTGCTGGTTCAGCGCTTTGAAAATGTTCTCATTTATCAATATGTCAGCTGTTGTATAACTATTAATGTTGCCAGTGCCCCGAAAACCCTCTGCAATCCTCCGCGGCCACGTGTATATGTATGCACTGAGAAAATTAAGTATTTTTGGGTAGTTTTTAGTGAAGCCAATAAATAGTTTCCAAGTAGGGAAGAAGGAAAGGTAGAAAATATCTATATTTTGCATCAAAATAATCCATTTCCATAAACATGTGTAATTTTTTGTTTAATGATTGAGTTTTTGATTATTAATTTGTATTTGAACATTAAATTTTATTAAATTAAATTGCAATTTATTGATATTTTCTATATTTTCATGTAATTTTTTGATTTTTTGTAGCATAAACTATAATTAGAAATTAATAAAGCTTAGTAAAAAGTAAAGTAGTACCCGAAATTCCTCTGTTAAAACCATAAATATTAATTATCGTTATTAATCAATTATCACAAATTTTCCTGAGTGCCTAGACCATTGAGCAGACTTTAGCTCTAAAGGCATCAAATGCGTTTGAACTAATTTTCAGCAATTTATTTTCATTCCGCCAGCCGCCCGATGCATCAAGTTGGTTTTTCGAGACATATCTGGGGATTAATGGGAAATGCATTAGCATTAATAAATGATTGCGCTCTGGCTTTGGCCTGGCTCCCGCTTGAATGATTGGCTGCTCCTCGCCACTGCCTTTGGGCCTATTAATCATGCAGTCCGAATCGAATGTCAACGCTGCGTATGAGTAACGCGGCACAAAGGACTCGTGTGATTGAATTGCGCATTTGCCTTGATTCATTTAACAAAACACTCGATGCAAAATGAATGCGCCCAAAGTGCAAATAAATGCATTCACCTTTAAACGGATTACCAGCTTAATAAACCAGACGGGTATGGAAATTAAAAATGCTTTTTCATAAATGGTAACCAGAGCGGGGAGGCTAGTGTCTGTCTGTCAATTCTCCGGCTGCCTGGCATTTCATTTGATTGCAACAAATGGTGCTTCTGGGACCAGGACCTCCAGCCCATATACTACATATCTGTGTATATACATATATGTACTATATATGGCCGACTCTTTTGTGTTTATTTTATTTTCGCTACCCCCGCCAACCGACATTTTTGCCATCTTATTTGCTTGTCAAACTCATCTGCGGCCCCCGAGTGGGGCTTGTTGTCATTCGGCAAAAAGAATAATACAAATTATGGCAAATGGGAGAAAATTTTAATAAAATTCAGCAACAACAAAATAACAGTGAAAAATGAAAGCAGACAGGACACCCACACGCATAACACGAGCAAAATGTCAACAGCGAATTGTGGAAAAAAATGGCAATGGCAATGGCAAAGCTCTGCAAAATTTGTTCGAAAATAAAAGAAGGTCCTTTCCTTGTTCTGTGCCATTAAATCAATGCTCTTCTATTTAAAACTGCTTCCCATTACTTAATCAGTAATTGACTTTTTTATTGAATATTAATTATTTACAAACTGTTGCTGCTGATGCGATAAGAGGAGAAAACATCTCAACAAAACGTAAATTAAATAATAACATATCACGTATCGGAATCGTGAGCTCTAGAGCACAAGAGAAACGGAGCCAAACCGGCGGTGGCATTAATTCATGAGGTTGCTGTCAATGGGATTTCCGGTTTGCAACTTCCGCTTTTCACGCTCTCCGCCTGACAGCCAGCCAAACACACACGCACACACGCACTGTAATGCCATCCTCTCATTCGATATTAATGCAAAAATTGTATTGGTAAAGGCAAATTGAAAATTTAAATGAAAATTCCATTGTCAAAATGTCACAGCAAATTAATGCGGCCAAGCCAAATCCACAGATTTCTGGTCGCAACCTTGTGAATTATTTAAAATTAAAAGTCAAACACTGTTTTGGCTTCACTTCACAGTTTCAAGCGATGCAAATAATATGATTTTTCCACAAAATGTGGTTATCTCCTCACAAAGCGATCCAATTAACTTTGGTTAATCAATGATTTATTTGCATTAGTTAACACGCTAACGATAACGCATTAAATATTAAACAAACGAAGCCTTGTTGACAGTGATTTTTAGCATAAATTAAGACAATTATTGTTGGCCTTGTTAATTACTTTTTTAATGATAATCAGGCAATAGGAGTGTATGCCAACTTCCGCATTCTACAACCGATTTCTCCCTCTGCCAATTTGTTATCCTTCTTATAATGGTGAAATGCAAGTAACCCGGAATTAAAAGCAAATATTTTGCCACCAACGAAATTACAAAAAACGAAACACAAGGCACAAGCGAGCAAAAAGCCATACATACTCCCGGAAAAGCTAAAATATTTGCTTAAACGCATATTTACTTGCCAAAAAAAAAAAAATGGAGAAAAAAGGAAACCGAGCAAAATTGGTTTGCAAACAGAGGCGGAACAAAAACATCAGCAACGCCAGCATCATTTGGCGAAATCAATTTTCCTTCCAACCAAGGGGAAAAAGTATAAAGTGCAGCAAACAAATCAAAATTACCAAATACAAATGCGGGGGCGGAGGCAGAGGCAGAGGCAGGCGTGGCACATAAACACCCCCCTCCCCCCGGGAAGCCACCCTACACTTCAGGCCCAGCATGTGAGGCTGAGTCACATCTGCAGTAAAAACACAGCAGCCATGGCTATGTGGCTCCATGTGGCGAGAGCGGAAATTGCAAGTGATTGCTTAAGCCTGCGTTAAAGCCCCAGCGAAAATGGAAATTTAACCCCAACGCTTAATCAGGAGGGGGAATGGGATGGGATGGGGGCACTCCAGCTGCAACGCCACAGGGTGCAACTGCGTTTACTTGTAAGCTTAGTCAGTCAGTCAGTCAGCCAGCTCTCCTCCTCCTTAACCATTTTCCATCCCCACTGCATTATGTTTCCCTTACCCTCGGGCTGATCCAAATTTTGAAGCATGTCATGCATTTTAAATTGCGCAATCGGGGCCACAATTAAATCCTGCAGCAAAATGCATTTTAATTACCCCACACAAGCACTTGGAAAAAATTAATAAAGCTCAAGGGTTTGTTATTAAAAATGATGTTAGGTAATTATTAGAGAATAACTAGGTTTTACAGGATAAGAAATAATTTTAATAATAATTCAATGATGAGGAAATTCCAAATATTAAATAAAATATACAATAAAATTAGTTTTGAAGTACATAGTGATGTGGGTTAAGATTTATTTTAAAGATTGACAAATGGTCATTTAAGAGAGGTAAACAAAGGCATCAACTTATAATAAAACTTTTAGTACAAGTTGAAAAAGCTTTTAAATATTTATTAATTATTTAATTTAAATTATTTCAGCACTTTCTTAAGCACATTCTATTTGGAAAAATATATTTTCTCGCAGTGAAAATTAAATTGCAGTCGGCCAACGGTGCATATGTTTGATTGGACGAGCAATTCAATTATAAATCCAACCACACAGCTCCTTTGGCGATGGCATTCCCGATGCAGGGTGCAAGTCCAGAGGTAGAGAGAAGGTGCTATGCTTGCTGCCGGTTCATCTGCAGGTGGCTGCGGGCCAAAGGTCAACGCTTGGCTGACTTCGCGCACCTGGAGTGGCTGCTATTGCCGTGGCCGCTGCTGTGGTCAACCGACCGCAATGCAAATAATTCACGTTAAGTCCAGGCAGTGCATCAAAGGAGCTCCAACCCATTCGCATTCCCATTTCATACCCAAACTCCTGGCCAACCCTCTCGACGGCTGTCAGTGGGATATCGCGTATACGCCTCCGTGGGGCGACCGCATGTGGTCTCGGTCGTAATTTATGATTATAGGCACCTCAGAGCCACGCCAGCGTGATTCCCACTCGAATGTGAATGTGGGTGAGTGGTTTTCCGATGCTGTCACACCGCCGAGAAGGACAGGGACGGGGTCGTCGTCGTCAACACTTTACGGCTATTAAAGGACTCGGCTTAGGCCTGAATTAATGGCGGCGCATTAAAATCACAGATTAATGCCGGGCCAGCGATTTGTTTCACGGCTCCTTAACGATTTCAATAAAACACAACAGAAATGGAATAACAACTGCAAAAGTTTCCTTCCCTCGAAAAAAAAAAAAAAACAAAAAAATATATATATTCCCGAGAGAAAGTATAAAACTTTTGCCAACCTCATCGATGAGCTGATAAGTGGCAATTGAGACGACACGCGTATGTATTTGTATCTGTATCTGTGTCTGTGTCTGTGTGGGGCGCGGGTGCCAAGTGCCAAAGTTGAAAAAGTTATTTGCATGTAAATTTGTTGTTAAGATCACAAATGTAATACAAATAGCGGCAAAAAAGCTCGAAGAAAACGAGCAAACTTTACACAAAAGTCAAATGATTAAGTTGGCAATGGGAAAAGGGAAGATAAGGGAGCCAAGTTCAAAGGGGAAAAGTGCTAAGAAAAAGAGTTTCATTAGCAATTGTTACGTGGAAAACCCTTCACTTTGCGCACTCACTTGCACCCTTTCAATGTGTTTTTGTTTGCCACGCCCACACATTGCGAAATAGGCGCAGTGTTTCCGTTTCCGCTCAACTGGCAAAATTCATTAAGCCCGGCCAAGTGGCCGCCCCATAGAGTCACTCCATCACCCATTCACTTCACTTCCCTATTCCCCCGCGATGGCTCAATCAAAGCCGTGTGCTCAATAAACTTTCATTAACTTCATTCGTCAGTCAGTCAGTCAGCCCAGTCTGGGTGCTGGCTGCGATTTGTAAGTGTTTTGTAAACATGACTAATACAATTGGCAGCCAATATTTTTGCAGAAAATGCACTGGCCTACCAATAAACTGAGAGTTTTCCGAACCAACAAGGCAAAAGAAATTGACTGCTATAGGCTTTATGAGTTCGAAAAACACTCATTTACAGGTAAATCATATTTTAAAACATATTTTGAAAGAACGAAAACGCCACCAAGACACTATGGGGCCGCGGACCGGTTTTGGTGGCCTTAACTAATAACTTGGTCAGTTTTGGAGATATCGACATGAAACTTAACATATCGTCATAATTTGTCCCTACGCACATATGGTATAAAAATCGTTCGGATCAAGAAACTATATCCTATAGCTCCCATAGGAACGATCGGGTAAAACTAAAGATAAATTAATGAAATTTTAGGAGGTGAAATATGTTGATCTTTTAATACTATATAGCAATTTTGAGCTAAATCGGATAACGCTTTCCGTAGGAACTATCAGACTAAAATGCCGAATTTCTGTGTTTTTCCATAAGTGCAGCTAAATCGAAAAAGAGCAAATTCCATGATACTCAAAAGGTTAAAACTTATATTGTATTTTAATTATTAGTTTAATTATTCATTTATTTCGTTTTCCATTTCGAAAGAAAAAACATTTTACGGCCTTTTATTTTTGAAAACACCGATTTGGTTGCTGTTTAGAGTAGCAAAAATGGCCGGCTTGAGCAATAAAAGGTTATCTCAGAAAAATTCAAATTTCTCCAAAAGTGCGCAAAAGTGCACCTTGAGACTACATTTATTTGAACAAGAATTAAATGGTTAATAACACAGTATAAATATTATGGTGAAACTAGGTGAAACAATTTTTGTTTCTCTATTTAAAAATTAGGTTTCACTTTAACATTTAACTTGTGGAAGGGTTCACAAATACATAAACTACAAGTACAATACGATCAACTCCTACTATTTACACCCCCTAGCGCTTAGTATAAACCCCTCTGGTCCGATTACATGAAAAATCTTTTAAAAAAACATAATTTTTCTCAAGTTTTTTTAACTTTTGAAATAGCCTATTTTGCGTCTGCTTAATTCCCCTTTAAACGAGAGTGTTAACAGCGCTGTTTGGCGTCTGGTTGCTCAACACTGGACCGTTTTTTCAAAATTTCTGGTATGCAACATTGAAGATTAATGTTTTCTTAACGTAATGATATGTTAAAAAAATTATTTTAAAAACTTTTGAAAAATGACTTTTGGCCACCAAAACCGGTCCGCGGCCCCATAGTGCAAGAGAGGAAAGAAAGGGAAAGGGTGTAGAAATGTTTTACAAAATATGTTTTAACATCTTTAATTCCCCTTTAATCATATTTTAATCACTGTTAGTAACTTGTTATGTTACCAGAAATCTTTACAATTTATTACCAATCATTTTAAACTTTATAAAAACAAGCTCACATTTCTCTCAGTGCCTGAGGCCCAGTTAAAGTGAATAATTCATGAGGTGCCAGCAATAAACTTGCCCCAACAGCGGATTGCTGGTGGTGGGTCAAAAAGCGTCTGTCAAGTGGCAAAAGGCAAATGCAAAAATCCCAATTACAATCCGATTTCGTGGGATCCTGGCCCCGGTCCCGGTGCCGGGCTCAAAGCGAATCAGTCGAAAATTTAATTGAGCATTCAAAGACGCATTGACACGTGCGACAGACGAAATGCGGCCCCAGGAGTTGCAGGACTCGCACAGCCCACACAGGACTCTTGGCTCTAAGCAGGAGTGGCAATGGGTATGGTTGGGCATCAGGTTCAATCCCAATGCCAGAACTCGAATTGCTGCTGCTGCTGCTGTCAAGCGGGGGGAATGAGAATGGGAAACGTTTCCAGGGAAAATTTATCCCACAGTTTGTGTTTGTCACTCTATTCCTGGTTGAACTCTGGATTCTGGCTGATGCTGCTGCTGCTGCTGCTCCTCGTGGGCTGCAGAGGTCCTTGTGTTTTTGCCAGCGGACATCTTGTTATCGAAGCTGTCTGCACGAGCTCTCGGTTTGGGGACTCTGCCTCTGCCTCTGCATGATTGGCAGTTCGGGTTCAGGTTCAGGCTTAGCCCCCCAGTAACCATCCCCTTCTGCCCCTGTATGTCCGAAATGCAACCATGTCCCGGTAACTTGACAATTTCCCTCGTCTAAACCTGGTCGCCCTAAATTTCCCATTTCCTTTTTAAAAAGATGTCAGCTCACTGTCACCAAGGGCCACTGGAAAAAAGCATTATCATTGCATAAATGTTGAGGTTTTCGAATTTGTTGGGTTTGTAAACATTTTAAGGAAACATTGGAAACTGAAGAGCGCTTATGTCATTCAGATTTAAATGCTTTTGTATTCATTAAAATGAATCATTTGCCTTTGTTGTAATTTATTTAATAAGGAAAACAATTTATTGCTAGCATCCTTATAACATTATTAAGATGTGTTTTGTCTAGAAATCACATTTACTTTTAATTAGTTTAATTACAGTATAAATACAGGAATTTGGGTAGTAATTGTACGCACTTCAAACAAGAAATGCATTTAACTTACATCTTATTTTGTTCATTGAAGTTATTTTCTCAGAGCTATTTTCCTTGGCACCTTTTATTGATTTATTGTAATTACTTTACTTGGCTGAATGGGAATGTGATGCTCATTTCATTAATTAATTATTTAATTAGATATAAATACTAAACAAATGCGAGCAATTAGGGTAAGATGAGTTGTCTTTATAGGTGTTCTGTCTTTATCATTTCCATATTTATTTGGTAATAATTTGTAAACTGGAGTTAAACATAATTGCTCACAAATTACTAGCAGAACACATTGGTGGACTAATACGAAGATAAGTTGGTTAATTAGACTTAAAATAAAATAACCAATAAATTCTAATTTTAATAATCTAACTTCAAGCGAAATCATCTTACTTACAGGTACAAAATAATATCACAAAGATAAAAAGAAGCATTAAATTTGTAATTTAAAACATTTATTTAATAATAGAATTCAAATTAAATTAAAAATCTGAAATATCCCCTCAAAATCAGACCCTTTCTCTAAGTCTAAATATTTTCTTTCCGTGTTAAAACCAAACTCCTCTCAGGGCATAAGATCAACGCTCGAAACGGCCAAGTTTCGTCGCCAATTCCAGGCCGCCGAGGGCAGCTTCAAAGCCGTCACGTCGCCAACTAATTATCAACATAATTAAAAGGTGCCGTGACAATCCCCGGCGGGGCCACTGACTGATTATTGGCAGAAAGTGTTTAAGTATATTTCATTTTATTTTCTGCAGCATCTTATTTTTCTTTTCTAATTGAATCACGTTCGTCCGTGGACTGGGACTTTGCGCCAAAATTGGTAGCCGTTGCCTATATATTTTTTCTTGATAGTTCCTCTGACGCAGTTACGCCCACATCAGTCCTCAATCAACACGCCCCCTCTTCAATGCCAAGGGTCCCGGGGAGATGAACAACTTAATCATCATCAAGTCAACATTAGTCACACTCCTCGCAGCGCGTTATCCTTCAGGGGATGGGGGTGGAGGTGGGTGGATCGGCCTCGGAGTCGACATCGGAATGAGAGCTCAAATGTCATTGCGAATGCCATTTGCAAGTCTCTTTGATGGCCACGACAATGAAGACATTTGGCCAAGAAACCCCAGCCTTGTGGCTATGCCAGCGATACTTGCATTAAACTGATAATTATGCTTAATGTCATTTGTTGATAGTTCAGGGGAGTTGGCGGAGTCTATGGCGTGGCATTTAGATTAGCGCCATCAGTGGCAGCGGCGCCGGCAGTTTCAATTCGAACGAACGTGCAGCATTTGTGGCCCCATCGCCTCATCAGTTGCACTTGGGAAATGTATGGGCATATGTATAAAGACACTGAAAAAATAAGAATTATATCTAAAATAATAAAAGAAGATAATATTTACTAAGAGCGAAACCTGATGCATAAACCCAAACACTTGTTAATAAATTAAAAATTCGTAGATAATATTTCTTTGTAAATGATTTTCTGGCTGCCCTAAATTATTTCCAATGTATTTCAATACATCTGCAATGGGTAAAGTTGCCTTCTAGTGGGGGTATGAGCTCCTATCCCTACCTGGGTGCCCATTTCAAAAGGTTAATTACGCACGTTTGCATATCACGCGCCACATGCTGCCGCCATTGTTTATCTAAATTGTTATTGCCACCGGCATCGGCACAACATCAACGGGGGAGGGCGGATGGAGGGACAAAAGGATAATGCTGCCTCCTCCCCTCGTTGATAACATTGCAATTTAATTAAGTCACGCAGCATTTCGATTTGAGCTTTAAATTAAACATGCACGCCGAATGGAATTTCCCCCTAATGAGGGCCAACATGGTTGGACATTCGATTGGATTCCAATGCCAAAAATCTGTCATTAAATTTGGCAACTTTTCCGGGGACAGACACAGATGGAAACACAGATGGACAGCAGGGGTGGTAATTGATTCAGGAAAGCTAATGAGATATATGCTATTTTTGGACTCGGTTGGGAATGGTTTCTTTTTAGAAAGTGTTACTTGATGAGAGAACAGAGCAATCAATTGAGGTTTCGCTTGAAACCATAATCTTTGATTTTGTAAATATTATTTAAAGAATTCTTTTGGAAACTATACCATTATTTTCCTGTCTTTAACTCCTCTTTTAACCCGTTTCTTTGTTGCCTGGCACCAACAGCCAACATAGACAACAAACAGAGGAACTCAAATATGCAAACAAGGGCCAAATTTTGCATGCCTTGATGTTGGTGTTGCTCCTGTGTCGGGTGCCTTGGTTTTCCCTTGTTAACCTGGTTGTCTGCGTCTGAGTGTCGTCGTTGCCACGTTTGTTAGACGAGGCAGGCGAGCGTAAGGCATTTGCCTCCTTGACTTTGGCACGTGCATCCAAACTCGCTTGGTTTTGTTCCAGCTCCTGCAGCTCCTGTTCCTTTGCTCCTTCCGATGCAATTTGCTTGCACAGACAACTCGTTATTTTATTGTTTGCCAGCATTTGCAGCATAAATTTCCGCTGCAGCAGTTTTCCAGCTTGCCATTTTCCATTGACTGCGCCTCGTACTGCCGCCCCAAAGTAGTGACTAATTTCGCTTGCTGTTTTTGTTGATTGCTTATTTGCCATTACCGCGCAAATAACAATTTGTTATACCTGTCCTGGTGCCTCTAATTTTATGCCCAGCCAATGCAAATTCCCCGAGTTTTCTTTGTTCAATTATGGCAAGACTACTGCCGCTGACTGCATTTCAAACTGCAAAATCCTTTTAGCGGAAAACAGCTCTGCAGCACATTAGAGACAATTTTATTTCCCGACAGTCCGGAGAGTGTTGTGTACATGGCTGAGAATGAAAATGAAAATGAAAAACGGGTGCTAAAAGTGTGGCAATTGAAGCGGCTGCTTTGGGTTAAGGTTGTTGCTTTTTTTTCCTCTCGCTTTGCTGTTGACTGCTTAAGAGCTTAAGTGATATTACACTTGAAGCGCAGCAATTTCATCCGCCAAATGACGCAGAGAGTGGGTATGAGATTGAGATTGAGACGGAGGGCAAGTGCCAGGGCGAAGGCTAAAAGCTTTTCCGCCCCGAAAAATGAGGAAATTTTTGCGAAAAAAAAACTCTAAAGTGACATTGCGATAATCGCGTAATCGATGAAGTCTGTCATTATCACGAACCAGGCGGCACTGGGCTGTCAATAAATGAAACATACAATGGCTGAAAAGTCAGCAAAGGCAATAACATCACTCATGTGAGGAGAGGTCTGGCATTTCCAAAAAAAAAAAAACAATTTCTTGTCCTTAAGTTTGGGCCATAAAATAACAGATTAAAAACATTTAGAGGGAGGAGGATTTTTAAAGCCATTTGTGTGAGGTTTTTAGGAAGAAAATGTTTACAAATAAGTGTCCTTTTTTATGTTCAACTCAACTCAACTTAAAGACCCCAAATTTTATTTAAACAAAATTAGTTTACAACACTCTTAATTGCTGTTTTCAATAATTTGGTTTAATCAAGTTTTTTAGTTTGTAAAATAGTTAAATTATGGCTTGTTTCAAACATCTGCTCAGCAAAAAAAAACCCTCCTTTTGGGCTCACTCCCTTTTTGGCCAGATAAGTTCAAGTTTTGATTCCACGACTGGCAGCAAAAAGAGCCTGGGTTCTTGGGAGCAGGCTCACAGGCAAATTCAATTTGACAGTTGCAAGAATTCAATTTTCTTGTCGTCATGTTGCGGATTAGTTTCGTGCTCGTCCGAGGGTCGGCACCACAGTTGGACATCATCGTGGCGAAGCAGGGTGCTGCTTGGCGGCACAAAGGGACAGAGGATGATGGTGTGGTGTGTTGCAACTTACCAATGCACACGCACAAATGAGAAAAGTTGCAAGTTCCGAAAAGTGCAGGAAACTTTAGCCAACGGCTGCTGCTGCTGCTGCTGCTGCTGCCGTTTCAGATTCAGATTTTAGATGTGCTGGCCATGGTTTTGTGGCTGCTGCTGGTCCCTGGGCCCCTCGAGTCGTGGCAAATAGCAAAGTTTGCGGCCAAGTCATGTGCGTGCGGCATTGAAATTGACGCGGCAACAATAAGAACAATAAAAAAAGATAACACCAGAAGCAGTAGCAGCTGCAATCGAAACGAGAAGATTGACAACTTTGAATGGTGAAAGACAAGACAAGACTCGGAAGAGAGACAAAGAAATCGTTAAACTAAAAGGAAACTATGTTAATTAACCCACAAGGCCTCAAGCTTCAAAGAGTGATGAGTTAGTATTTTAAATGAGTTAAAAAATCTCTCAATTAATTTTATAATTATTTAAGAACTTGTAAGTTAATTAGAATATTTTTCAACTATTTTCCAAAGATTAAGTAGACTTATTAAACCTGTCAGCACTGAAACAAAGCCTGTGCCTCGCTTTGGGGGGCTTAATTTGTCATATGTTCCCCCCTTTTGAATTCATTTCGGCCACAAAGGCTCGGGAGTGGGGAAACGGAACTGAACGTTGATGAAATGACAACCGAAATGACTGATAGAAGCTCAGCAGAGTGACTAAATGCTTAAATGCCCAAAACACCAAACGGAAGCTGGGAACAACACGCACCAGTAGGCCACAATCCGGAGAATGGAAAACAATTTGCCGGCGACGTTTTGGTCCCTTTGTGGCCATCTCCATCTCAGCTCTCAGCTCCTCCTTCTGAAAAGAGAAAACCCTTTTTCACCAGGAGCCACCACCTCTCCCGTTTGTTTGCTGTATTTGTTGTGACAGTGGCCCCGAATCAAAACCGAAGCCGGTTGATGGATTACAACCAAAAGGCGGCAGCTTTCCAGATCTGCTCCACCTCCTCCCTGGATTCTTTTGGAGGCGTAACTGGAGGAGGGTGAGGTGGAGGATAAAACAGAGCCAGCTGCACGATTAGGCTTTTGTTTGGCTATATGTCGAATTTCTATGGCCACACCCAATCCAATCCTAGCCAGGCAGCCAGCAAGCCTTTGTATCTGTGGCCAAAGTGATTTGTGTGCCCTTGGGGTATCGGCAAGTACGTTTAATGAAGTGAAGGGTTAAATTTGCCAGGAACTCGTCCAGGGACCGAAGACGAAGAAGCAGAAGAAAATGCCAACTGGAAGCCGCTTACAAATACACAAAAGCCCTGTCCTGCCCTGCCCTGCCAGCAAACGAAATCAAGACGGTAAAATCTCATTCCTTTCGAGCAGCTCAATTGAAGGAAGTGTCGGCTCTTAAAGTGAGATGTCAATACTTAAAGGCTCAGAAAAAGGAAGGAGGTTGTATAATTGCTAGAGGCTAAAGTCTTTCTTGAATCTGGGGAAATATGTTCATGATTTTGGTAGTGAATTTCTATTAGAAGTTGTACCGAAATGATTATCACACTTTAGCTAAACTATCATTAATATTAAACGGGATGAAGTCCTCTTTAATTCTGTATAAAGCTTGCATTTTGCAAAAACTAGACCCTATTTAAGGAGTTATGACACTGTAAATTAATTAATAAATGTTATAAGCTAACATTGAAGGGAAATTATAAACTCTAAACTTCTTGAGTTGATTTCTCCGCCCATTTCAGTGCCACTTGAAGCTCTCTTTTTACCCCGCAAATGACTTTCAATGTAACCTTCACACACACTTTACTTCCGAGTGAAACATGCATTTCGCTTGGCTGCCAACAAAATCATTTATCATAACGAAAGCGGCCGCAGCGCATTTCTCTCAAGTGGCGTATGTGATTGCGGCTAAGGCCTTTGGCCAGGCCGAAACCATGACTGGCCGTCGAAGTTGAATTCGGCCCGTTCAAGCCCCGTCTCTCTGATGGCCATAAATCTGCGGACTGGCCCAAAGTTGCGGATATGCGAAACGGCAAACGGCAATGGCAACCATTTGTCTAATTTTAATGGGCATGCTAATAGAGCCATTGCCTGGTCAGCCGTCGGACACCTGACCCTGACCCTAGATGGTATTCCGCCTCCGCCCCCCTGGGAGCCTGCTCCTCAGGTTGCCGGCTGCCTGCTGCCAGTCGACTTTTAATTTATGTTGCGGCCAAAAGTTTTTGGCTCATTAAATACCTCAAAATGTTAAATGACTTACGAGCCGAGCCGAGCCGCGCCGGAGCCAGAAGAGAAGATGAAGATGCTGCTCCAGACGATTGACTTGACTTGGCCATGGAACGTGCTCCGTGCCCCTGTTCCTGTCCTGCATCATTTGCTGAATTGCCGCTACGTGCGGCATTATCGGCCACAAAAAATCTCGGCCAGACGACTTTGCAACCCGGCTGCTGGCATTGCCATTGCTGCTATTGATGAGGTCGAATTTAAGGTTAAGGAAATTGCAGAGAGATGCCCGACCATATTTGCCTTTGGCTTTTTAATGAGACCCCCGATTCGTTTGGGTTTCCTCTGATGGGATCCCCGCCTATCTTAGGTCAGTTTCCGCAGTTTCCACGCTGCCCGCCGCATCATTTGTTAATGTTTTCCCAAGACATTTGGGAAAAGGGCCGCAATGAAACCCCCAAAAGTATACAACGCAATATGATTGTTATTTATCTGTTAAAAAAAAATATTCTACAGATAAGATATGGCATTCAAAAAGAAATACATTCATCGTTCTTGGTACCCTGGGGATCGTTCTTAAGGGGAATATGTTTTGAAAGCATGTTGAATTTTTTTACATTGGTAATAAAGCATATTTTCAGTTGGAATGCATTTAGAAATTTAGAATAATTTTTGTAGAAGGAAAATATGCTTTATTTTGTTAGGGAATATGAAATTCTTTTAATAAATTGTTAATAAGGGTAATATATTTATTTGTTATTTTTATTTTATTCGGTAAAAATAATATTTCCAATATTTTAATCATATTTATAAATCAATTCTTATTATTTTATTATCAGCAATTGACTGAAGACAAAGAATACAAAGAAAGGCATTAAAACGAGATGGAAAATTTTAAAATATTTTATAAAATATATAATAAATAATAATAATCCTCCAAACATAATTATCTAAAAAAAGAGCTAACAATTTCATAAGCTTATTACAAATACATATTTTTCTCTCAGTCCACACAATCTCTAGACTTTCTACTCGTAATCTTTAAATGATAGAGTTTAATCTCTCCCCTTGTTTGACCTGCAATTGTGCTTTGCGTCTGATGAAAATGTTGTATTTCAAAGCCGCTTGTTTTGTCAGTGCCAACAATAAATATTTATTGTGGCCGCCCACAGCCCGAACACATATGAAATTAGCCAGCATAAACCAGCCAATACTAATTTATTTATCACACCTCAGGAGTGCACACCCAAAAACTCACTCACACAAAAAAGGTTTATTTAGGAGAGAACAAAGAGACCTGGGGCCAAGTGCATATTCTCAACATATTCGCATATGCTTGGGGCAAATTTAATTTTAAAAAGCAAACCAGGAAATATAGTATATATAGTATATAGTTATGCTGAACCTCAATCAGCGGGAAAATGGCTGCCCACCTGCCTCACCTGTCTGCGCGTTGTGTGTGTGTCTAATTGCATGTGTTTTGTGTGGCCAAAACTATGAGGATGCTGCTGATGTGTTTGCAGCATTGCGTTGCTGCAGCAATTGTTGCTGTTATGGCAGCTTCTATGGCTTTTTGTAGCTTGTGCTTTTTGGCTGTTGTTGCTTTTATAGTTGCTAATATTGCTTTTTGTTGCCTGTGCTTTTTCGGGGGGTAAAATGCTGCTTTTGTTGTTACTTCTATTGCAGTTATTGTAGGTCTTGTTACTGTTTTTGCTTCTGCTTTTGTTACTAATATGGTTGCTAGTTTTCCTAGTTTTTGATGCTTTTGTTGCCTGCAATTGTTGCTGCTGGTCAGTTAGCTTAGGTACATAGTTCCTGTTGCCATGTTTTATTAGTTTCTTTCTTGACCTGCTGCTGCTGCTGCTGCTGCTGCTGCTGCGTTCCACCAACGATTGTGTGGTGCTGTGAATTGCATTTGTGGTCAACAGAAAAACACACACAGGTGAGTGGAAGTTCTCTGCGTTCATTTAAATTGCCATTAGGTGCGGCTTTGGCTGGACTCATCCTTTAATTTGGGGGAACTTGCCACAGCATTACGACTGCATTTGGCGGCCACACCTACTTAGTTACTATAAAACCCTTCATGTGGATGTGTGAGATAGTCGCACATTTCCGTCTGCCCGTTGGGTTTTCTTTGCGGGGATTTTCCTAACCATTTTCTATTTTCTTTTATTTTTTTGTTGCTTTCCCTGGGCTTTGCACTAAATATTCAGCACTGCAGACACCCCAACCCCAGCCTTGCCTCTCAGGTTGCTCACTTTGGCTTTACTTTTTGCTGCTGCTGCTGCTGCTGTCGGTTGCTGGTGGTGCTGTTTTTGTCGGGCCAACAGCTCGGGAGGTTTGTTTTTAATTAAAACAACAATGCACTGCCAGAGCCACACTTCCGTCCGTCCGTCCGTCCGTCCGTCCTTCCTTCCGTCCGGCATCTAACCCGCTTTTGCACATATTATTTCCCGCTCGCTCCCGTTGGGTGACTGACTGACTTGTTGCTGTTGTCCCTGCCGCCGCTGCTGCTGCTGCTGTGTTTTACTTTTGCGCTTACAATTTCATTTTGCCCCGTTTTTTGTCCCTTTCCCTGTCCCTCTGGCAGCCCTCTTTGTTTTGACCTGCCCCTTGTGTGTGGGTGTGTGTGTGTTGTGTGTTTTGTGTGAAAAGTGATAAGTGAAATATGCTTTTTCAGCTGCATTTTCAATTTAGTCGTTCAATGCAATTTCAATTGGATATTGCCAATGGCCAAGTTACAACAGGGGCAACTCTCTGCCACCCATATGGGAAATGGAAATAAAAAATACGGCGAGAAGGTGGTGGTGGGTAGTAAATATTTACCCCTTTCCGAAATGCTCAAAATTGATCCGTTCAGACAGAACTCGTTTAATTGAGACTGAAATAAAATGAATTCCCAGAGCATTGTGTGGGTTTGCACCTTTATGACATGACAACTGCATAAAAAGGACTTTCATCAATCACGATTATTGCACAGGGAGAAATTTTTATTTTATGTTACGAAAGAGATGTTATGTTAAATTGTAAATATTCGACAGTTATTTGGGGTTGAAAAGAGAACAACAGATTGAGATATAGGATAACACCAAAAGGAAACAGTCTTCAGGCAGCTTTAAGCCAAAGTAGATCAGGAAAACTTATTGGCACTTTGATTCCCTTTTCAATGAACGCTAATTTATGCAGATATTTTGCAAAGATTCATAGAAGATTTTAGGTAATTTTTAAGCCTTATTTAAGAATAATCCCAATATCTTCAGTCAAAAGTACCAACTCTTAAATTAAACCCCAAACAAGGACTTAAAGCCTGCATTTCCCCCAATATCCATGTTGATTTGTGTCCCCACAGTGCATGTTTCCAAGAAATTTACCATACGAGGAGTGAGGGGATTGGCACTCGCCTCATCCAATTCCAATTCCAATTTCCACCCCCCCTTGCCGCCAGCTACCTGCAAGTTCGCTGAACTTGTTGGCTAATTTCGAATGCAGCTCGCGACACGACGTGGCCAACGCCAGCACCTGACAGCCACGTGACACTATCTAGAGCTGTCCTTCTCCTGCTCCTGCTCCTTGAATGCAGAGTGTTGAATGGGTTTGTGGGACTCCAATCGAGTGGGTGGACTGCAAGTGCTGTAAAAAGTGCATTAGTGCGGATAATAATCTGGGGAAACTGATCATTTGACTGTCATTTCGAACTCAAATTGGAAGCAAAGTAGCCCTGCAGTTTAAGGATTTTGAGTCGACATGTAGCCTCGGCAAGCATAGGTCATTTCAAAATATCATAAACCAGGAACGAAAGCATACAAAATTTTACAAGTTTTAGTACAAAAAACAAACACAACAAGGCCCCATAAGTAAACAAAAATGTCCTTTAAGAAGCTACTGTTCGTGTGCATGGGTAATTGGCTTCCTCTTAAGGGGACTCTCTGAAATCTAATGGTATCCTTCCTAGGCAACTCCTGCAGTTCGCCCATGGCCGAGGCAATCATGCAAAACCTAATGGTCAAGACCAGCATCTACTGGGAGGTAGATAGCGCCGGCCTGAGGACCTGGAACACCGGACGCAGACCGGACCAGCGGTGTCTGCGAGTGTTGCGCGAGCATGGTTTGCGATCTGATCACTTCTGCCGACAGGTTTGACTGGGTTTTGATATAAATATTATTATAAATTTTATATATTTTTTGTTTATTTAGTTTTCCACAGATGACTTTGAGTATTTTGATTTTGTGGTGGCCTTGGATGAGGCCGTCTTCAAGGAACTCCAACTTTGGGCTACAGCCAACCCCTCGAGGACAAATTGTGAGTTACTCCTGCTTACTTCCTTTGGTCGCAACGGCAAGCCTGCCATTATCCACAACCTAACTCCGGTGAGTGTCTGCCTCCTGATTTTTATCCTCTCCACATCTTGAATCACTGTTTTGTTTTGCAGACCAGCAAGCAAAGATTATTCAGAGCTGCCTACTACCAGATCAAGGAGTGCTGCAAGCAACTCATCCTCCTCCAGAAGGTGGACATTGTGAGGTACGAGTTGCCCAGCTCCGATGATGATGATACGTACTATGCCAACCAGACGGGGATCGCTGATGGTATCCGATCCACGGGCGGGCAAACAACACCCTCAAAAATGAAGCCACACCACTCGCAGGCCGAGCAATGCACACAGCACTCGCCGCCCGCTTCGGCTGAGATGAGTTGCTGCCAAGAGGAGGGGACAAGACGAAAGTTGTGCCAGAAGTGCGGCCAGAAATTCCAAGCCACGTTGTGACCTAAACCTTTGACTGCTTTCCAAATCGGGACAAGTCGCCCCGGCAATTTAGATGGATTCCGAGACCTATTGAGCTGTGCATGAGGAAAAATAAAAACGAACTTTTATCTGGCAGGTGTCCGTCGTTTATTAGTCTTTGCACCACCACCACCATTTGCCTAATTGGCTTAAAAATCGGGCTATAAAGGGCTGCACTCTGGGTAGCCTTTCTCAGATTGAATTCGATGCGGATTCGTGTAGCCAAAGGGGCAGCGGGCAGCTGAGCATGGAGCGCAGTCATTTGCCAGAGACGCCATTGACCTTGGCCCTGTCCGGGCCCCGGTTTGAGGCCCAGTCGGGCAGCAATGGTTCCGTGCTGGATAATGTGAGTAAATCGAGAAGGAAATCAGCTAAAAAGCTTGTGAATTAATCAAAAAATCAACCAAGAAAACCAAAAGTTTGGTTGTTTATCTACAAGATGTGATTTTTATCCCTCTATCTACAGGTGCTGCCCGACATGGCGCACCTTGTGAACCCTTACTGGAGCCGCTTTGCCCCCATGGACCCCATGATGAGCAAGATCCTAGGCCTGTTTACCTTGATCATCCTCATGATATCCTGCTGTGGCAATGGTGTGGTTGTCTACATTTTCGGAGGAACCAAATCTCTGCGCACGCCAGCTAACCTTTTAGTGCTCAATCTGGCCTTCTCGGATTTCTGCATGATGGCCTCTCAATCTCCAGTGATGATTATCAATTTCTACTATGAAACCTGGGTGCTGGGACCATTGTGGTGTGACATCTATGCCGCCTGTGGTTCTCTTTTTGGCTGCGTCTCCATTTGGTCCATGTGCATGATCGCTTTCGATCGTTACAATGTCATCGTAAAGGGCATCAATGGCACTCCCATGACCATCAAGACTTCGATTATGAAAATCCTTTTCATCTGGCTAATGGCTGTCTTTTGGACCGTGATGCCTTTGGTGGGTTGGAGCAGCTATGTGCCGGAGGGCAATCTGACCGCCTGCAGCATTGACTATATGACGCGTCTGTGGAATCCTCGATCCTATCTGATAACCTATTCCCTGTTTGTTTATTATACGCCGCTCTTCCTTATTTGCTACTCTTACTGGTTCATCATTGCCGCTGTGGCTGCCCACGAGAAGGCAATGCGGGAGCAGGCCAAAAAGATGAATGTCAAGTCGCTGAGGAGCTCTGAGGATTGCGACAAGAGTGCCGAGGGAAAGCTGGCCAAGGTGGCCTTAACCACCATCTCCTTGTGGTTTATGGCCTGGACACCTTACCTGGTTATTTGCTACTTTGGGCTCTTCAAGATCGATGGCTTGACCCCGCTGACAACCATTTGGGGAGCCACCTTTGCCAAGACGAGTGCGGTTTATAATCCCATTGTGTATGGCATCAGGTGGGAAATTTATTAAAATATTTATTTTATTTTCTAATTAAATTCTTGGTTTGCTTTTAGCCATCCCAAATACCGAATAGTTCTCAAGGAAAAAGTAGGTTTAGTAAAGGCACTTTTATTATATTTTTGCTTATTTATTTAACAATTTTCCAGTGCCCCATGTGCGTGTGTGGCAACACGGATGAGCCCAAACCGGATGCTCCTGCTTCGGATACAGAAACCACATCTGAGGCCGAGTCCAAGGCTTAAGCCTGCAAAAGAAGAAAAATGCAATTGCCTAAAAGAGGCTCAAAAATGTACAAAAAAAGTGAAATGCAAACATCATAAAGTGATGCAAAAATGTTAAAAAAAATGTGTAATAAAATTAAGTGGAAGAAAGTTAGAAAAATTGATTCAAACTTAGCTTAAGTTTAAAATTAAAGCAAAGCAAATAATTGAACACCGAAATGGGAATTCCCACACAGCCAGCCACGCGGTGGATGCACTCTCATTAGGACCTGGCTGGGGGATTCGAGCTTGCCGAGGAGTGCCCTCCAATGTCACGAGTAGCTGCAGTCTCAGTTGCGAGGCTAAGGGCCTGACGACTACAACGTCTCAGGCAGATTCATCTTCATTGACACACATTTCCAGGCAGCTAATGTCGCTATTTGCTTTGTGCGGGGTTTTTGTCTCGCTTCTAATGATTATAATTACGAAACGCTGCTCCCAGCTCCCGCACATTTACCTAATGAGCACTAGACATGCCAGGACCCAGACCAAGCCAAAACCCTTGAGAGCCAGCCCTAGGGACTGAGCCCTCAGGAGGAGACGGTCTAATTAAAGTACAAGAAACCCAGAGAAAACCAACTTGATGCCTGCCAGAGATCGAATATGGTTTGAGATCCAACAATTTCAACTTAAATAGCTTTGTTTTTTAGCCTAATTAATAATTTTAAACATTTTTGAAGGAGTAAAAGGAGTAACTTGATCTTTACATATAATTTCTTTAACTTTCAACTTTATTTTCTGCAGATTTTATGCAAACTTAAGCCAATAACATTTAGTATTTCTTTTTATTTAAAAACAAATTTCAAGGAGATTCAATTAACATTTTACTTGCATCCTTTGTGATTACCAAAACAAACGTAAACGCGATGCCCCAGAGGTGGCTCCATGGACGGCCCACAGCTCGCCAGCCAATTGACCCAAGGAGGCGTAATAGCCAGCTGTCAAGGCATTGACACACGTCCTGTGCTGCTCCACATTCCTGGTGGTCTTCAGCTCAGACTCGCAATGGTTTAGGCCCAACTTGAAGGTATCCAGCATATCCTGACCCTCCTGTTGAGCCTGAGCCGTAACTGGCAGCTTTTCTCTGGTCACAACGCCCACAGTTTGGTAAACATTATTGGCCCAGGCAATGGCCTGATCTATGGCCTCATATTGAGCCCAGGCTTGGCCGCTCTACCAAGAAGATTTTATATAAATTAATAAAGAAATTATTATGCTTTAAAATATATATATTTTAACCCACCAGGTAGAGCAACACACAGACTGCAATTAGCGCAACTCTCGACATCTTGGGGAAACCTTCAATAAGCAACTGAAAGACAATTTCTCAAAAATTTTAGATACCTCTGGCTTTATCTTTAGCTTTATTTATCTTTTGTTTGCTTCTAGATAGAGTTTATTATATTCCCCCTTATCTGTGTCTTTGATATCTAGATAGCCTCAACCCCATTATGTTGTATATGCTGGATCATAAATCTTGAAATAACTTTGTATAATTAGAAGATGGCTTTATCAGTGGCCAACGGAAGTGACAGTAGCTAGCAGGTGCCAAGAGCAAACAGCATTAAAGCCAGGGATCAGATCACTTTATTCGTTCGGACATTGGTCGGGGGTAGATTTAAGAGATTTACTAATTTTGCAACCAACCAAAACCGACATTATGGCGAACTAACGAACTCTGACAGAGGCCAAAAGCCGCAGAAATTTCGTTGCCTACTTTGGGGGCCGGCGTTCAACTTTTGCATCAAAACAAAAGCCGCAAAACCCAAAACAAATTTACATACATGCACTCTCGAAAGAGTGTCCTGCGTGTCCTGCCATTTTTGTTTTTGTTAACCAATTCGGGCATTTTCATACATATATATATTTAGTTGGGGTTGGATTTTATTTTGTGCCTGGAATTACCATTTTTTGCTGCTGTTGCGTGAATTTCAAATGCCGCAACTTTTGCATTACCAAAAACAGAGCTTAGGTTTCCCCCGAAAGGGAGGGCTGCTCGAGGAGTTCGCGGCTAACACTACACGAAACTTTGCCAAGTTGCGGCAGCAGCGGCTGCTGCTGCTCATCGCCCTTGTTGTAATGACAACGGCCCGTAGCCAAGTTTCAATCTTGAAATATTTCAATTAAGTGGCTCAAACTTTGCACTCCCTTATTTCGAGGGGTGTGTGCTGTGTGTGTTGTGAAAAATTTACATTTAATTACACATTTCAAGTTGAATTTGAATTTAAATTCATCCTTACAGAGACTTAAAGCCAGATCCTGAGACCCCATCGAATTCATATGCAAATGGAAACGAAGGACATGGCTGGATAATTGAGGCTGCATTCGAACATAAATCAACATTTTGCCGCTGCAACTCAGCTCTGGCCAAGCGAGCTGAACTCCTGGCCCCCAAAATGAGGACCAATTGAGAGCCAAATCATGCACTGGAAACAATTTGGCAGCAGCGTCAATTGATAAATGCATAAAAGGGCTGTCATAAGCTGTCACAAAGGGGACTAGAAAGGAGGCAAAGGAGGAGAGAGAAGGGAGGACAGACTGCCAACGAAAAGGGAAAAACCCAGTTCAAATATTTGGCCAAAATGCGTCAAGTTCCAGGGTCCCAGTCTGGGCCAGACTTCAGTGTTGGCCTTTTGGCCATTTTGAACTTATCAGAATTTTGTGAATTTATGCCTTTTTGATATAGAATCCTTTGAAGGACTTTAGACTTTTATTATCTCCACATAAAACCTTTAAAGAATATTTACTAAAACAATTAATCACATTTAGTTTTCTTATTATTTTCCCTCAACTGTTGACACCACTTTCTGGACAGGACATTAGCATCCCTTTTGGTGTTTCAGGACTAAATTCTAACTGCTAAAAGCTGCTGACGTGAGCAGCCAAGTATTTGCCTCCCAAAAGGCTTCAAGGAGGAGCCAGCAAGTAACGCAGAAGTTCGTAATTCCCGATGGGAAATTTAATAAAGCGCCGGAATGCAGAGCCCAGCCGGCCGGCCACATCAAAGCGCGGCCCAGGTCAGGACCTGCCACCCCTTCCCCCCGCAAGTATAAGCTTCCAGAATTCCTGCATTGAGCTTGTTTAAATTTTATTGCATCTATGTTGGTCCATTGCTTGGGATTAAGGGTTATTAAATTAAGGATTTGCAGGAGCAGGAAGATGAAACAGTTTTCTAGGACAATTTCTAAGCAGGAGCCACAGTGCTGGAGGCGGCAGCCAAGCGCGCCTGCCACTCATCATCGATGGCCTTCAGCTGGTTCTTGGAGGTGGTCAGCAGGGGCTTCACACAGCGGATCTGGAGCCAGGGCAGGGTGGCGTTATTGCAGCTGCTGATCGCCTCCTCGGAATTGGCCACCACATCCTGGACACGCTCGGCCAGATCGGCGGGGAAGCCAGGCTGGGACAGCAGGCGCTCGGCCTCGCGCTGCAGGACAATCGATTGGAAGAAGCTGGAAATGGAGGCGCCACCAAAGGGAGCCGAGGGTCCAACGGGAGCGGCAACTCCGGCGGCCGCTCCAGTGCCGGCGCCACCGAAAACTCCATTCAGGAAGGGATTGAAGGCGGCGGCATAGGGATTAGCAGCGGCAAAGGGATTGCCGGTGAGGGGATTTCCAGCAGGAACAGCAGGTGGATACTGGAAAATAAAATGGAAGGAATCTCGTTACAAAATAATCCTTGCGACAGAGAGAGAGAGTGGATAATCCTCACCTGGGCACTGGCACAGGCAATGCTGGCGGCCAATAGAACAATTGCGAATTTCATGTTTCTGTTTTTATTTTGTAGTTTTCTGAGTTCTTTGTGGATTCTCAGTCGTTGTGGTTTCGTCGAGACTAATTACCAGCTCCACTGCCCTGCTGGGCTTTTATACGCCACGGCAAACACGCCGAGACTTTGTTATCTCTCTCTGATTATATCTCAACTATATCTTTCTGCCGTGCGATTGAACTGATTTACATTGTTATTTGTTTGGCGCTGCTGCTAAGTCGCCTTCGGGGGTTATCTGGAAAGATAAAATTCAATAAAATAAAGCAAAGAGTGTGTGGGGAATGTCGAAAAGATGCTGCCTCATGCTGTGACGTAGCCAGTTTTTATGATCCCTATAGGGGTTTATCTAGCACTTTCCGGTTGAAAATCGGTAGCACCTTTCGGACAGATAAGGTTTATTAGCCATTTGGCATACTCTGCAGGAATGCTGATGCATAATTGCACAAAATGACAATTAATTTTGCAATGCTAACTGAGTCATCGAAGACTTATCTTGTTTTGAGATGTTTTTAACTATTTCCGGTGATATTATTTTTCATAATAAGCTCATAAAACTATGACTAGTTATGGAAGTAAACAGAACAACTTTAATTATTCAGCAAATATTTGAAATAAACATATGTTTAAGAAGAAAAGAGTAAAGTTAACAGAAGTAAAAGTATTTATTTACATTAATTTTTAGCCTCTGTTAGCAAATTATTTGTTCAGTATATCAATATTGCGCTTCAAAGCCAAAAAAAAAATCATAAAAAATCGTTTCTTAAGAAAATAAACAATAATCTAGTAATAATAATATTAAATTAATCAAAAAATAATTTAAAATTGATGTTTGCCCGCCAAAATCTTAACAACAGTCTGCTAGTGATGACAGCATTTTACCAGCCAGCTGTTTCACTCCTGGTATTTATCGGTATTTCCATTTGAATTTTCCAGCGCCCGCCACGGTCACACAGAAATTGTTGTACCCAGCCGAGATATTGATTTTTTTGGCAAAGGAAAAACGCGACCCCAAAAACGCCCCCGCCCCCGCCGCGCGCACGACGTGTAGTAGTAGTAACGAAGCGACGACACACCACACACACGGTCCTTCAAACATTACGCAGCCCCAAGGTCCGCGGTCCGTTACGTTCTGGAAAAAATCGAATCGAAGACAGAGCAGCGGGCAGAACGTGCCGAGCAAGCGAAGCGAGTGAAAGTGCCACCGGAGAAGTAGAACTCGAAATTGGTAGTTAATTGTCGTTCAGCCTAATCAGCATTTGCGCCACAGCTTCCACGAAGGCACACCGCGGCGCAGAAGAGCCACCCAGTGAAACGGGTGAAGAAGGAAAATCCTAGAAGGCAGCACCACCACCACCGCCACCGCCACCACCCGCGCAGCTCAGCAGCAGAGACGCCAGCAAAGGCAGCGGCAGCGCAGCAGGAGGAAAAGCGAGGAGAGGAAAAGTGCACGACGCGTAAGTCTTCCAAACGTTAAAAATAGCAACAACGCCGAGAGCCAGCCGCCAGCCAGCCAGGCAGCCAGCGGCTCTGCTGATCAATTGATATTGACATTGAGGCGAAATTGAAATCGAAAACGAAATCAAAACTCGAGTCTCGACTAACCCAACCAACCCGTTCACAGCCACCGCGTCTTTCGCCCCACTGGAAAGCAGCCAGTGATTGCACCAACAACCAACCAACACCAACAACCTTCACATCCCCCCCGGCAAGCAGGAAAAACCAGCAGCAGCACCATGGCTTTCGCCGGACTAAAGAAGCAAATCAACAAGGCCAACCAGTACATGACCGAGAAGATGGGCGGCGCCGAGGGCACCAAGCTGGATATGGACTTTATGGAGATGGAACGCAAGACGGATGTCACTGTGGAGCTGGTCGAGGAGCTGCAGCTAAAGACGAAGGAGTTCCTGCAACCGAATCCCACGGCGCGAGCTAAAATGGCCGCCGTGAAGGGCATCTCGAAGCTGTCGGGGCAGGCCAAGTCCAACACGTATCCGCAGCCGGAGGGGCTGCTCGCGGAATGCATGCTGACTTATGGGAAGAAGCTCGGCGAGGACAACAGCGTGTTCGCGCAGGCGCTCGTCGAATTCGGCGAGGCGCTGAAACAGATGGCCGACGTCAAGTATTCGCTGGACGACAACATCAAGCAGAACTTTTTGGAGCCACTGCACCATATGCAGACCAAAGACCTCAAGGAGGTAATGCACCATCGCAAGAAGCTGCAGGGCCGGCGGCTGGACTTTGACTGCAAGCGTCGCCGGCAGGCCAAGGACGATGAGATTCGGGGTGCCGAGGACAAGTTTGGTGAGTCGCTACAGCTGGCGCAGGTTGGCATGTTCAATCTGCTTGAGAACGACACAGAGCACGTGTCCCAGCTGGTCACCTTCGCCGAGGCACTCTACGATTTTCACTCGCAGTGCGCCGACGTACTACGCGGCCTGCAGGAGACGCTGCAGGAGAAGCGCTCCGAGGCGGAGAGCCGGCCACGCAATGAGTTTGTGCCCAAGACGCTGCTCGATCTGAACTTGGACGGCGGTGGCGGCGGCCTCAACGAAGATGGCACGCCGTCTCACATTAGTTCGAGCGCCTCGCCGTTGCCCTCGCCGATGCGCTCGCCCGCCAAGTCGATGGCCGTGACGCCGCAGCGCCAGCAGCAGCCCTGCTGCCAGGCCCTCTACGACTTTGAGCCGGAGAATCCCGGAGAGCTGGGCTTCAAGGAGAACGACATCATAACCCTGTTGAATCGCGTCGACGATAATTGGTACGAGGGCGCGGTGAATGGCCGCACCGGCTACTTCCCGCAGTCCTACGTCCAGGTCCAGGTCCCACTGCCCAATGGCAACTAAAGCGGTGGATCCCCTGGATCTCCCTGCTACCGCTACACTCCCATCCCAATTATCCTCCCATATCCTCCTATCACAACTGAGCTGAAAACGTACGTAGAGATCGCGGAAGGGATTGGAGAACAATAATGTTGGTTTCGCCGCCATCAGAGGCGCAGCAGCGGCGCACACGCAAGCATATATATATAGTATATATACTATAATATATATATATACAGATAGTTGAATTAGAAGAGCGGGTTACTACGGATTACGGATTACGATTACGATATTACGAAATACGGCTTAGCTAGCACACAGAGCAGCACGTTGCGGCTAAATAGTATTCTTGGTGGCCATACAGCAAGCTAACTAAATTTTATGTGCGACAAATTTTACCAGTTGGCAACACAATAATTAACAAATTAATTACGAGTTAAATTAATGTACTGTACGTATGTATAACTAACTAAATTTACGAGAAATGTTACGCGCCCCATAAGCGACTTCCTTGCGTTTTCAATTTTGATTCTCAAACAGAAGCAACAGCAGCAGCAGCAGCAGCGTCTTAGTGCTAACTAACTCCACACAATAGATCAGCCGCCGTTCTATTAGCACACGTATTAGAACAGCTGGTCGAAAGCAAAGCAACCACTTAGCCAATTAACTAACTACCCATACTTTAACTTAACGATCACGGGTCTTCTTTCGATCTTATTATTATGCCCTATGTTGTTCCTTCCGGTCTCATTGTTGTAATTTAAGCCCAAAGCGCTCTCTAAGCTTCCCTTTGAAGATCATATAAAGTTCAAGATGAGTGGCTTTAAAATGCAAAATGAGAGTCATGAGCTACGCATCTTGAAGTTTATACAGTCTTTGCTAATAAGGCTATAACGCTACCTATCCACATCATACGCCCCGCATATAAATATATATTTATTGTATACCCAAGAATACCTATACCTACTCTACCTACGTATATATATTTGTGCGAAAACAATACTCCCCACACTCTATTCAAAACGTTCTCTCGATGTTCGTTGTAAAATTGTAAAGAATATTCTTCAGAGATTCTTCTTCAAGCGAGAAATTTGTATCCTACTTTTTGCTCCTTTTTATGTGTGTTGTTTATTTTTTTGTTAATTATATACATAACAACTATATATTTAAATGAAATCAAATATATATAAATATATATATATTTATTAAGCGTATTATCTACATGTATATTTATTATTATGTATTTATTATAAATTATACTGAGCAGCAACATAATGAAGTACTAAATACGAAACCAATATTAAAGTATATGAAAGCAAAGTAATGATGTAACAGAATCCTCCTAAACAATACCAACAAGCAGCATAACTCTAGTTAAACGATTTCCAGACAAAATGTTGATAATAATAAATGTAAACGTAAGCGAAAAAACCAGTCAAGTCAATCGAAGAAGCATAGCAAAAACACTTACAAAAAACCTAACTAACTAAAGCGTTTACTAACCGCAACTCTAGATCAAATATTTATGTATTTAAAAAGAGGAACCCGAAAAAAAAAACGAAATAAACAAACAGACAAACAGAAGAATGCTATAAAAATATTAAAATAGTCTCATGTTGGCATATAAACAGCAGTGTGCATATATCACCGATGTTCCCGTTTTCGATTCCGATCAAATAATGTGAAATCGGTATTCCTTCGAGACATCAATTGATATTTATCTAAATCGTTAATCCAATTTAAATACTCCGATTTTAAATAAGAAAAACTAAACTTGTTAAAGGCAAAGACCTTATAATTACCAATTATTATAAGGCCTTTCCTATAACTTCCGATTCCGCCTGATTGGATTGGAATGTCAGCGGGAACAGGGCCGTATAAAAGTTATATATACAAAGATATATACAGAAAGCGAAAATTGAATTGAAATCCATGCAACTTGTGTTGATAATAAATTAGTTAAAAGCCGCTAAAGGCGACGAAAACAATTTAACAGAATTATATTTGAGAGCGAAGATGAAACATTTGCCCCCAGCCAGACCGAAAATTTCCAGAGGGGGAACCCTCAGCATCGGACTTATCTGGACAATATCGACGGGCCGAAGAGAAGTGTAAACAATAATAATTGTAATTATGCATTTGTGTGGGCGGAACCTTAAATAATATACATTATAAACTATATAATAATAATTACGCTAAAAACTGATGACCTAATTTATGCAAACCAAAATTAATAAAATTTAATTTTTAATGTGTCTTTCGTTCAAAGTCATAAATGAGAAAAGAGCCAAACCAGCGTTCCTTTTTTTATACTCTTTGATATTTACGAGCTGACCTTAAAGCACGTCCGTTCCGCCCCCTTTAACAGCCTTGGCCCAGCCATTCGGTCTGTGCCTGTTGTGTAACACTGACTCGGATCTCGGATGCTGCAGGGTCACGGGGAGGGGGTTTGGGTGGATAACAGCGGCGCCACCAATAAACCCGAGCAGCATTGAAATTTTCGATTTTCCACACAGACACACAAGTACGAGCCACCCTCAAGGCGAGAGCAGCAGCAGCAACAGCCTCCATCTCCTCCACCCCAAGGCTCCCCAATGGGCATGACATTGAAACGTGACGCATCCACCCCTTGAGTCTCCCAGCGCCACCACCCTAAAGTGGCTGAGGTCATGCCGTCAGGATACGAGTGTTTGTCAGTCTGGGACTGATGCAACCTCTGGGATGCTGGCTGAAAAATTTGCCCTTCTCCGAGAACTATTTGCGTGGCGAGTGCTGTGGCCATTTGGGAAAACGAAATATCAAGGGCAACCGGCGCCAGGAGGCAGCTTATTTGGCAGGTAATTGGATTTCAAAATTATGGTAAACAGAGTTTTTTTTTAAATTATTTTATTTCAAGGCTAGTTTCAAATTATTTTTGTTAATTCTTGGTAAAAAAAATGTTTACAATTGCAGATACATTTGTATCTGAAAGTATTTTTTTGTTAGCAAAGATACGGTGGGATTTCCAATGAACTATTAATAATTTGTTCTCTTTTAGTGTTTATTGTATTAGAAGTAAAGAAAGAAATCATTTTACGAGACCTTTATAATTTCGAAGTTCTAAACGGAATAAACACATAGATATAAATTTTATTAAATGATTTTAAAAGGTTTTAAATTTAAAAAAAAATCGAATTAATATATCAGGAACCCAATCTTGTTTATCCTTTATACAAATTAATTAAATGCATGAAATTAATGGTTGCATAGCCTCTTTGTTTGGCAGTTAACTAGATTATTGCACCAGTGAGAAATTTTGTTTATTTTTTGAAAGAATATAATAGTTTGGATGAACGTAAAACTCTAATTTTAAAATATATAAAGAAATATAATAAAAACTGATTGTATTTTGTTGTTTCTAACATATTAACATAAATCCTCAGATATTAATATTTATTATATTATATTTTTATATCCCATTCTTGATTCTTGCTAGTACAAATCAATTAAATGCATTAAAATAATGGCTGTATAGCTTTTTCTTATGGCATTTAACTATTTTTCTGTGAAGTTTCCATGTCAATTACACCAGTGCGTATACGTAATTTGACTTATTTTTTAGAAGAATAAAATAAATTGTAATTAGCGCATGCATAATCATTAAATTTAATATATTTGAATTTTAAATGCCCCAAAATTAATGTTTTCTTGTTAAAGCCTAAATTATAAAGGATTTTTATAGAATTAATCAAAACTTAAACCCTTTTCAGTTTTATGTACTTTTTATAGTACCTATTTCCCTGTTAATCATTGTAACCACTTCGGAAGTGAAAAACATTGCAATGTTTGTGTTATCAGCACTTTGGATTGTTTTTCTTTATTGTTTTATGCGATAAGACTGAAACCATTATCTAAAGAATACCTAATTGTACGTTCATATGGTAAGATAGGACGATCTAGACAATCTCATACTCCTCGTACTGACCGAGGATCCTGCGGTTGGGCCTCTGCAGGGCCTCGTGTCCCAGAGTCAGGCAAACAGGCTGCTCCTTGAAGACGCCCTGTTCCTGGAGCACGGCATGGGGGGCACAGCGCCATGGATCCTTAGTTTCCACCTGCCAGTCGAAGAGCTGCTGCCGGAGCTGCTTGAGAGTGCCACTGAACTTGGGCTTCTCCGCCAGATTGACTCGCTCCAGGGGATCCGCTTTGATGTCAAACAGCTCCCACTCGGGACGCTGGTAATATTGCAATAAAGATCGGTACCAGGGCAGCGGCTGCTTGGTTATGGTGGCATTCAGTATCTGCTGGAAGGTTGGCGAGGTGTAAAAGTCCTGGTCGATGGGAAAGTCCGCCCAGAAGTTGAGGTTGTGTATGAGCTTGTAGCGTCGATTCCTCACCATCCTCATGGGATAGGACATGGTCACTTCGTGCAGGTTGTGGCTGCCAAACACAGAATCACTCTCCTTAATGGCAGGCTCCTCTTTCAGCACCGGAAGCATAGACTTTCCAGAAATCTTGGTGTCATTCGGTTTGGGTATTTGCAGAGCATCCAAGACAGTGGGATAAATGTCCAGCAGACTAACCATGGCAGCGGTGGTCTCATGCCGGCGATCCTCCTTTTTGGGAGAACTGACAATAAGCGGTGAGCGAATGCCATGCTCGTAGAGATTCGTCCTGCCACCCGGAAAGGGTGGACCATTGTCGGAGGTGTAGATCACCAGGGTCTCCTCCGCCAGGCCTGCATGTTCCAGCTCTCGGAGCATCACACCCACACCCTGATCCAACCGGGAGATGGTCATATACTGGGCAGCCAGCTCCTGACGCACCACATCCGTGTCCGGCAGCCATGGGGGAACCTCCAGATTGCGCCAATCGTAGTAGATGGGCCGCCAGTCGGGGATACTGCCCATTCCCTCCTCTCCGCTGCCCCAGCGCTCGCAGAACTCTCCAAACTGCGGTGTGATGTGGCCACAACGATGCGGGTCATGGAAACCCACCATCAAGAAGAAGGGCTTCTTCTCGTCCTTGGCCTGTTTCAGGAACTGCCGGGCATACTCCTTCATCTTGGTGATATTCCTACCAATCTGATTGATCGAATGCTGCTCTTCGGTTTGCTCGAAATCGAAGCGGAAATTGGCTGCTGCTCCGACATGTTTCTTGCCAATGATGCCGCTCAAGATCCGACCGCCACTCTGATCTCGCAGCAAGTTGGATAGGGAGCCCGTCTCTGGCAGAACATTAAAGTTGTGCTCGCCATTGTGGAGTCCGTACATGCCGCTAGAGTGACTGGCCTGACCGGTGAGTAATTGTGCCCGACTGGGACTACAGCTGCTCACCGAGGTGAAGGCATTGTTGAAGACCAGTCCCCGCTTGGCCAGAGCATCCAGATTTGGCGTCTGACAGAATTTGTTGAGATACGCTCCCGACTCAAAGCCGGCATCATCAGCCAAGAGAAGCAGCACATTCTGGGAAGCACACAAGCCACCTCCAATCACCAGGAGGAGTGGCCACAGCCACCGCAGCAACTCCATGGAAAATAGATTCAGTTAATAAACCAAAAAAGAAATGAATTAGGGTTTCTCCCAGGAAAGAAGGCAATCCACTGGACGTCGTCACCACACTGAAGCCCGGCTCAAGAGAATCCAATACTTTTCAAGTAATCGCAGAAAGGCAGACACACCGGCCGAGTCTCTCATTTCTCTGCCTCAGCTCAAGTCTTATTCAATTCCAGTTCCAGTTTTAATCTCTCTAACGCAACAACAGCTCAGCGGGAGAGCTGTCCCTAGGTACATTCACTGTGACCCAACTTTCATTCGGAGGCGGTTTGACTACAGTGCGCATTCGTTGAGGTAAACTAGCAAAGCAATCTTTAAATTCAATGTAGAAAAATATTTTTAAAACTATTTCTTTGCTTAAAAAATGTTTTATAATGTTGTAAATATTTTTCTTATATTTTTAAGGCTATAAATGCCACTTAGAATACCTTTTCTTCATGTAATTTATAAATGAAACTATAACCTCAATTAATTCTTTAGTTATATATCCCAGATTTTCCTCTACTTTCTAATATAAATTATATAACTTTCTCCATAAACTTTTATTTATTTTTTTAATTTGTTGCCTGCAAAATTAAAGGCAACATCTATCTCTTCGGCAACCTATACTTTCGTGATTCGCATGTTAATATATCCATTTAAAATAATTTCTGTCTACATATATTTTAACAAGATGTTTGGCTGACACTGGCCATTAGTTGATCAACACGTTGGTGTTTTTCAGATTTTATCATGACACAAAAAAATTATAAAAAACGGGCCCAGAGCCCAATTGGAACCACGTCAGGGTTCGCTGCTGTTGCGCCAATCCCAAAGTACGATGCTATATGTGCAAAAATATATATGCATATATACATATGTACATATCTGGGAAATTTACAACAATGTTGAGTATTAAAAATTTGTTCACAAACCCAGAAGCAGATACATTTACCTTTCAATTCTAAACTAACTGCGGTCAATATTAAGCCTTCACTGGAGATCCGAAGAATATGGAGAGTTCTTAGTAAGTAAATTAAGAAGTATTTAAATAAATAAAATTATAAAAACAATAGTTTTTATTATAACCGTTTAGGGTAAATTTTTAATTTATTGTTTTAGTGAGAAGATTGCAAAAACAAAATTAAATAATTGTCATAATATATTGGAAAGGGATTACAGATATTTTAATTTTATTAAACCCAGAAAATATTAGCTTCCTTTCCAGTTTTCATATTTATTTAATAATTTTTTAGCAGCCTTAAAACCTTGAAAAAATTATTTAAAATATGTAAATAAGAAATATGCTTTCCTGCACTTTTGCAAATATTTTTTCCACATTAATTCCTGAAAAATTTGTATGAGCACCCTTTGATGATGTACCGAAAGCGGATTTTCCTCCAACCAGCTTTCGGCTTATGTAAGTTGGTCAACACCCCCAAAAAGTGAATCATGTGCCGGCTAATTTTAGCGCCTAGTTGCCAGGTTCTCTTAGCCACCCCTTTTTGGGCGGCTCAAGACGGCGGGGAGAAAGGTGTAATTTATGCCAGAAGTTTCCATCGAAATGTTTATCAACATTACGCTTGAGTTAGCAACATGTTGCCAAGAGAGTTTTCCCCTGATGTTGACAACTTGCCAGCATCTATCAGCTGTGCCCCAAAACAGCTGTTGCAATGCGTGGAAAATGTTGCATCAGCCATTTGACCTACACACAAAGGAGCGAAAGAAAGAGTGAGAGTCTCAATGAGGGAGCAAAAGAGTGCGAATGCTGTATGTGGTTGTTATTGTTGCTGCTCTCGGCAAGCAGCCAAGCAAGTTGCCCCACACACTTTGGACACGGCATAGGCGACAGCTGGAAAAAGTATAAACTTTAATATATTTATAATATAATTTATAAAATATAAAATATTATATTCCCTGAAAATTATGCACAGCTCAATAACCCTCCTTTCTGTGGTAATTTACAAACATTGCTCAGACATTTGTTTATTATCTACACAGAGTTATTTTTAATCTTTTTAGCTGCCTTATCAGTCCTTTTCGGCGGTGTTTCTGATAAGGCGAATTGTTGCTAAAGTGCTATCTTTCCCATTTTCATAGCGAATGGCACGAGTCAAAGGCAGTTTAGGGTTATGATTAAACCGCAGGTTCGATTTTCATATGGGTTTTATGATATTGCGTAGTCACAATAAGGAAATAAATACTCAGAAAAATTATTATTGGCAACTAAAGTTAAGGGAAATAATTTATAATAATTAAAATTAATTATACATGATTTCTAGAAACCTTTAGTAATACAAAATATATTTATCTAGTATTCCAAGTTCCCAATAATATTATTTTATAAACATTTCTATGGTATTTGAATTTATACAATCTTTGTAATGTCAAGAAATTAAATTTAATTTATATAAAAATTTCCAATAATATTCTTGCTCACTGCAAATAAATTTATTAGTCATGAAATTTACACCTTAACTGAGATACATTCATTGCTTTATAAAATTTTTATTATCTTACCACAAGTCATGTAAAAGTGTACTAGAAATACACTTATTTTTATTGCAAAAAATAGTTTAATATATTAAACAACCAACAACTAAGTTGATGCTAAACTGTCAAAACAAATAATAATTTAATTAATTTTTTCTACACCTTTGAGAGCTACCCTGAACTTCTCTAAACCAGTTAAGACTCTCCTAACTAACCTCAAAAGAAGATTAGGCCTGTCGTTGTGGCCGCCATTTGGCATCCACGAGGAGGACATGGAAATGTTTTGGGGGCACGACCATAGAAATAGACACAGCAGCTGAGGCAGAGAGAGAATACTCTCTAGAGTCTAGACAGAGGGAAGGGTATATAGCCAGGGCGGTGGTGGAAACGCAGACATTCAACGACGTCAGCAAAGTTTTTATATCAGGCCCCCGGCAGGCGGCAATTCGTATCCGTCCAGCAGTCGCTCGCTCAGTTAGTAACAATACTTCAGTCGTCGCGAACAGAACAACATTTTCAGTGAGTCAAGGCAGCAAAAGCTTTCGTTTGTGCAAATCAGCGTGGAATTTGTGAAATATATTGATATTTTCGATTCGAGTTTAATAAACCCAAAGCCGAGCGATTCTTAATGGCATCATCAGCTGAATTCCGTTACAAAGATTTCTTATTCATAGAACAATAATTTAACTATCTTTTTGTGTGGAAATTACAAAGATAAAACCCAACAACAAGTGCAAAGTTCAGTGTCTGAAAATAAAAACAAAAAACATTTCCATATACTCTACCATATATAGTATCTGAGATAAGAGCTGTATCTAGATGCTATAAAGATAACGTTGCGTGTAAACTTACACATTAATCAGACAACCGATTGCTATAGCCGCCACCCAGCTATCTGCCATCCGTGTGTGAAAATCCTTCAAAAGGCTCCTTGCCCGAATATTATGTTCGCTGTGTCCGCGGTTGGTGCTACAAGTACAACAGCGTCATTGGCGAGGAAAGGCGGAAAATCTCCTTCCAAGAAGTGCAACAACGTCATGCAAGCTTCGCCTGTCGTTGTCTTCATGTGTGTGCAACATTCGCAGCAGCAGGTTCCCATGCTCAACAACTTTATGTGTATGCGTATGCGCGGCTGGCATAATAACAAGTATTATTGCAACAACCACGTCACTACCCTCAAGATCGGCACCGGCACTGGTACGGGCACAAGCATCGCTAGCACCAAGGTCCTAAAGCGCTCCAAGTTTCTACGGAAGAAGCGGGACTCCATTCGCCGCTCCGCCACTATTATTCGTTTTTGAGGCACGAAAAAGTCAAGTTAATCCAGCGGAAATAAGGAAAGATCACAGCCCGAGGAAATATTCGTGTCGTCATCATTGGAACCTGCTTAACAAGGCAGCAACATGATGGAGGGTGAGTTTTTGTTATAAACAATTACAAGTTCCTTTACCCTCTAGGCCGTGTCATTGACATTGGCACTAGTTGCAGGGGGGGCTATATAGACGAGCCCACTCAGCTAAGGCTTTTAGTAAACTTACAAGCTGATAGGGCCTGCCCTTTAGGGTATTCTCAATGGGGTATTTGGGTTTTTCGAAGGGTTTTGTAGCTGCAGCTGAAAGGTGTAAATATATTCTGAGACTAAAGAAGTTATTCCAAGGGAGCTGACAGATTTACATATGTTAATTAAAAATTATATATCGCACAGAATAATTAATTTTAAAAAGTAAAATAAACAAAAAACCCTATTAAAAATATTTAAATAAAATTGTAACATTTCAAAATCAAGTTTCAATATAAAATTGATATATTTATTTAATTTACATGAACCTCAGTAACAAGAAGCTCACCCAAAAAGTATCTAATAGATACAAAAAATGTATCTTAGGGCATTCCACTTATCTTGTAACTTAATTTCCTCCCTTCAGTCAATGCCCTTCCTCAATTTACACTTCATACCCTACGTTTGAGGCATTTTAATTCAGCCAACCTTTAGTTTAGACTTTGAAAACAATTCAGACAGCCTTCAGAAATGAGCACACAAAACTGGCTTAAAAACCTTCCCAAATTTGGCAATAGCCAACGCATTTGGATTATTATAAAAATGTCTTAAAACTTAGTCATATGTTTGGCAGTCACCACGCTTAAGTTCCCTCTGTTGCAGATACGCCAAATTGATAGCGAAAAATTACAGATAAGATAGTAAAATCGAACAAGGAAGAGGCTTTGTGCGGCAATAACAATAACTTAAGTATAGGGAAAGCACTATCTTTGGGGCAGTGAAAATGGCTCAGTCATCGTGAAAAGACCGAAAAGGCCACCTTCTTGTTTGCCTGTTGTTTTGGCCATTTATTTAATTTTTGGTAATTTGCCAACCATTGTGTGTTGGTTGGGGTTTCGTCTTCGATTCCAAGATCTCGTGCCAGCCGGTGCTCGGTGCCAAAAGATTAGCATTTGAAAGTCAGCGTGTGCGTTGGCTTTCAGGGGAAAATTTCCACGAATTCCGCCCAATAAAGCTTTCGTACGTGGCCAAAATAGTATGAAAACCCCCACGCCAGGTACTTGTCTGCAGATCGGGCGGCCCATTACAAATATCACATGATGAGTTTATTTTTTGTTTTTATTTTGCTAACCGCTTGGAGCTCCTTTTGTGCTTCGGTGATTTCTGACTTTCAGCATGACTCATGGATTTCTTTAATTATCAGTCGAAGCTCTGAGATACTTTTTTGTTTTTGTATCTGTAGGTTGAAGCTTTTCAGTTCCGAGAAATTAAATAGCTTTTATCTGCCATACAAATACCGAGGAAGGCAAGCTTTTCAGACTGAAATGTGTGGGTTTTGCAGCTTTTGTAAGGAAAAGAGAGAAAGAATAAATTTCCCTTTTTTGAAATACTTAACGTATCTTGAGTTGTTGTGGACTTCAGAATCGGCCTGTGAAGTCTTGAAAAAGAATAAATTGAGGGTTGAAAATGAATTTCACAATGCTAAGAAGTCAATAGTAACTTCTGAATAAACCACCCTTTGGCTAATGCGTTGTTATTTCTAGTAAGAAAAAAATCAAAACATTGACAAAGAAATATTTTCAGACCTTAAATGCAGACACAATTGCGTTCTTTTAATTTAATTGCTATAAAAATATTTAATATATAATCTGAAATGATTTAATTTTTATTATAAACAGACATTATTTTCTTTTTATTTCAATTTATTTTCTTCCTGAATATATCTTTCTGAATGTATCTGTCTTAATTACCTTTATTTATTATAAACAATTGCTTGAAAGGCAGCAATTATAAGGTCATTTGCATAGACCAGCTTACGGATTATACAAATTTTTTCCTATAATTTTGTGCTAGGTCAGTTGACAAGTATCTGTGCCTTTGAGATTTTTATTGTTGTCTTTAAACCAAACAAAATATGAGTCACACCGCAAATGCTCCCAATAGAATAATGTCTAAAAGCGGTTTAGTGACTGCATAACTGGGAAATGTATTTCTTATATATATAAATATATATCTTTTAATGTATCTCTGCAATGTTTTTCTTTCAAAAGAAACACCGGCCGGCCTGCCTGTGGGGGACAAAGGCCTTCAACTTGTGGCTCTTCCAGATGGCAGGGAAATTTCACTGGGGGGAAATTTTAGCCTTGTCCCGCTCTCGCTCAAAAGTATCTCACAGATACGAACATTTGTTGTGAACAAGCACCAAAGCTCCTACGCACACACTCGCATTAGTCAGCGACACCGATAAGAAAATGTATCTGAACATGGCAAACTGGTTTCTACGGGTGCTTTTTGAATTTCACAACGAATGAAATTCCCAGAAGGCCTGTGAAACCCACAGTTTCGATTCTGTTTGCCGCTTGTAGCGCACCAGCGACGGTTTGTTCGATTCAATAAGCAGTGAATACTTCTAGCAGTCGGTTGACTCACTCTCAGCAGATCCACGCCAAGTGAACAGTTCTCTGAATATATATAAAGAAGTGAAAAATAAAATCATTGTTTTCGATTCCTGTTCCAAGGAGTCGCAGTGCAAATAGTTTAACAAATTCGTTGTTGTTCTCCGCGGAGCAACAACTGGACACTTTAGTCGGTGGCAAAAAGTATCTCGCAGATCCGAGCAACGGCCGGACTTGAACCAAATACCCAGTGGTGGTGCGAGGAGCCACCCAACCAATTGCGTAGCAGCAAAGACAAGTGAATTTCACGGTCGGGTTTTCAACAAAAACCAGACCACCCCACTTGGAGACACATTCACCGAATTTATGTAAGTGTAAAAGTCAGTCACGTATCTGTAAACTATAAAATTCAGCTAGATGAGTGTATTTAAGATATAGTATATAATATAGATTTCCATCGAAAGCTCTTGAATCGCCATATTGAATCGCTTAAGTGAGCCATTGACGTCACTTGCCCCCAAAGCCATACAAAAAAAAGGAAAAAAAAAAGGTACATTAGGGGATTTTTTTTTCTTTATAAATTATAGGTTGACATTTATTAGTGTGTAATTAGGCAGAGCTTGCGTGAGCTTTTCAGAGGGGATTTTTCCATCGGTCGTTAATTGCTTTTTGGTGTTGTTTTGCCGGCCACACACGATTTTTTGATATCTGAGCAGCGATAATGTAGTGACACGAACGTGTGTTGGGCCCTAATTATCTAACTGGAAAAGGGAGCAGCAGCAGGAGGAGGGTTAAGTGGTTGCCAATCGCTGATTAGACCCCCCCAACCACAGAGTCACCTGTTGCCATATTGTTGTTATTGCCAAAGGCAAAGGCCTGCCCCCGCCTCTTGTGAAATTCGAAAAAAGAGCTTTTCGCTTTTCGCTGAAGGCGTGTGTGTGCCCGAAAGATTGTTTATCGAATGAGGAACTATTTGCTGTTGTTTTGAGGTGGAAAAATACTCGAAATTATCTTTAATTGTAACTGAAGGGTACTTAGGGAAATCCTATCTATGTACCTGGCCTACCCTTATCATCATCAAACCCATAGATATATCTCTACCTTGCCAGTTGGGGCCTATAAGTAATGTGCCTTCTTCGTTTCTTTGCTTACAGCTTAAGGGGAACTTGTGTCGACGACTCTTTTAGAGCTTGTTTAAAGGGACCCTAACAATTTCATTGTTTCTTTCTAACGGTCAATTAAAAGTGAGTATACCATATCCTTTTTATGTGTCCACTAGCATTAAGCATTAAGCACCAACCCATAGTCCCATAAGACCATAATGTTGTATGAAAAAAGGAGTAATTCCAACTAAAAAAGGAGTAAATCCAACTAAAAAAGGAGTAAATCAAATTAAAAAAGGAGTAATTCCAACCAAAAAAGGAGTAAATCCAACTAAAAAAGGAGTAAATCCATTTAAAAAAGGAGTAATTCCAAACCAAAAACAGGAGTAATTCCATAAAAAACTAACAAAAAACAAACAAAAGAAAATGATTTGTAAAAAACACAGAAAGAAAATGGGAAAAAATAAGCGAAAAAAAAATTAAAAAGGCTAACGAAAAAAAAAGGAAAAGCAAACTAACAAAAAAAACAAGGCCTCATGAAAAAAATAAAAACACAACTCACAAAAGCAAGCAACCAAACCACCTAACCAAACATTTAAACACAATGCATCCAAGATGTTGTAAATTGCCATTAAAAGGAGCAGTGGCCAGGATATACCCTGCTATATCCTGCTATATCCTTGGCAGCCCCACAACTTGTACATTTTGCTAACCCACCCAAGCCACAAGCCACAAAATAATGGGGGGCGTGATCCTTGAGGAAACAGGATCTCACTCCCCCAGCCCGTCGTCGATCTGTGTAATAACAAAATCTTTTTTCTTTTGTCTATTTTCTTTCACATAAAAATCAAAACAAAATATTACAAAACACTCTTAACTGCGCTTGCTCCACTCATCCACCAAATCCTGAAATGCCAAAAATAATGCGATCTAAAACGTTGCAATTTTTGTGAATCCTGTCGAAAATCGAAACCGTCTGATAAACGAACCGTACACCAAACCGTATATATTTTGCCACAACAATTTGAATTGATTTGATTGTTAATGTTAATGAAAACAAAAAACAGCCACGTTCAAAATGGCATTCTCCGTCGAAGCCCAAACCAGCCAAGCCAGGCCCAAGAGCGAATCAAACCAGAGCAACCCAATCAACCAAGAGCCCAGCAGCAGCGTCTGCACCCCCAAGAGCAGCTCCCCGAGCAACCAAAAACGTGTTTACAGCACCGCCAACTCAAGCAACAGCAACGAGAAGGAATACCGAAAATCCCAGAGATATAATATTGACGATCCAGGAGCCAGCACGACGACAGGCACCCACATACGAGGCGACAATCCAGGCAGACCAGAAGGCAACGTCCACAGCGTTCACAACATCCCAGGATCCCGAAGCAACGGCTGGCGCGACAAACTTGTGGCCGAATTGCTGCTGCTCTCAGAGGAGAACAAGGCCAACGGAGCATACGAAGGATTTGCCTATTTCGACGATAACTACCATACCGATCGTGATAGCAAGCAAGCCAAATCCCAGAATTCTGCTAATCAAGGTGCCCACAAGCAGCAACAACAACAGAAATTGCAGCAATTGCAGCGGGACAGAGCACAGAGCGCCTCGAACTCGCATTATCAGAATACCCTTTTTACCAGGGTCGGTACCAACGCGTCCGCCAGCCAACCGGGCCACGCCTGCAACGAGGCCTATAGTAAATCCGATAGATTCGGCGACGCCAACCCGTATCGCAACGTACACCACGACTGGGACTGCAACATCCCATACGGCCGCACAGACCCCGCTGGCAGGTTTACCGACTACGGAAATGGTGAACCAAACGGTCCCGGTTTCGATACCGCCTCCGGCACAGACCCTGGCGTCCATGGCTGGTATCCAGCTGACAGGTGCGGAAGAGCCGCCATCCCGCCGGGATATGAGTGGAGCAATGCCTACTGCCACAGTTGAAGAGATAGACGTTCCGGTGTTCATTGATGGTGAGTACTGTGTTTTGTGTGTGTGCGTTGCCTACTATGTACCCAGCACTCTCTCATTACTGTTTAACTGTTGCTAAGCGCATTCAAAAGATACACAATCAGTTGGAGAAAGAGTCAGATAGCAGGCATTGAGCGCGGCCCGGGTCCTGGGTCCCCATCTGGGTCCTGGTGCCGTTGCTCTCTGCCAAGGACGTCGAGGTACAGTGTAACCACCTAGCGGGCGAGAGGCGAAGATCACAGTGCAATGACCCATTGAAGAAACGAGTGGAAGATCGAGGGGGGGACCGGGGGGACTGACCACCCGTCCCGCCCCTGTTTGTTGGTAAATGGCAACGTAATAATTCGTATATTCGATATCTGTCAGATATTTGATCTATGTACTGCCATTTATCGGCTACTTTCTTTCTATATGTTTCCCAAAACTTTTTGAAAACATTCTTAAAAATATTATATTAATTCTTTTAAATCTATATAATTTTCTTTACCTGATAGTTGTTATTTTTCGATTCTCAAATTATTTCTGAGTTAATTATGAGTATCTTCCAATTTATTTATTCTTCAATGCTTTGCACAATGCCAGCTATAAGGGTTTAATCTTTCCAAAGTGATGTGAGGTTTTTTTTTTATTGCTAGAAAATAATACAAGTTTTATATAGTATATGTTACCCCCGCATCTTTATAGTTTAAATAAATGCTTTATAATTCTCTCATTTGCCTTAGTTTGCCAACTCTTCAGACTATTTCAAGGCAATTCTCACTTCCGGTGTTGTTCGGTGTTGCATTCTCGCAATAAAATTTCATTCTAATCTCTTAAATTGTTTTAGTTTTTTTTTAAATAATATTAATTACAATTCTGTTGAATTAATAATTCACTTTTATGGTTTTTTTTTTTTCAAAGAAATCTTCCGTGCAGCAATTTGTCGAAACCATTTAAATTATATTCCAAGTAGAAGTTATTCCCAAAGTGATGTCGGTTTTTTTATTTCACGATTTTATAATAGGAATTTCTCCATTCATTTCTAAAATTTCCCAAACAAAATTAAAATTATTTGAACCAGGCTAAAAATTTGTGTGATTAGACTTTCTTTTACAAACTTAAAAATTTCTTTTACTTGAATCTGATTTCAATTTAAATCTTTTTATTAACTAGAATGCACATAATTCTGACCTTCAATTTTTAAAAGTATATTAATGTTCCCGCCTAGCAACAAATGTATCTCAGACGAGTTGTTTTTTTGTAGCTCTTTGTTACAAGCTCTTATCGATAAAGTTAATGCTCTCCCACGGCGACTGAAGTGAATCATTATTTGAATGCTAACCAGCTCTCAATCTAATTGCGCAGTTTTCATTATGCGATAAGCGTAAAAAGAGACTAAATTCGCTTGCCATTTGTATGTATCTTGTGTAATGGTCTCGAAATTATAAAAATATCGCCCATATTGGTGTAGCTACTACTTAAATGTGTGTAAGCCTTTGTCTTCGATTGCCCAATCAGAAACAGAGTTAATGTCAGGCCACCTTTCGTCTGTATGCATCTACATTTCCAATATGTATCTGATGGATACGAATATAATTTCTATATGAGTCAGAGATGAACTATTTTTATTAATTTGTATTCTTTGGGAATTAGTTAGTTGGGTTTGGTTTTTATAGGTTCTAAAGAAATTTATATTTTATAGTCGTGAAAATATTTACAAATTTATTTAACAAAAATGTAACCCCCTGAATATTTATATTTTAGTTAATCTCTTTTCCCCAGGGATTTCTCTCTATAAACTGCAATAACAGATAGGTTCCACGGACTATTTATTCCCAAATATGTCCATATAAGGCTATGAACTTTGGGATATTAGTATCTCAAAGCGTAACTGCTTTGTTTTTTATTCGAATTCTGTATTCCTTTTCCCTAATGAAAACTGCAATATCTTCATGCCCATATAAGGCTATGAACTTCGGGATATTATTATCTCCTTTGTTATTTTTTCCCCACTTCAGAGCGTAACTGCTAATAAAGAAAATGTTTCTTATTCGAATTCTGTTTTAACAACGTAACATAGAGGGGGATGGGTTGGCTAGCGAGAGAGCAACCAGCTGATTCATGACCCAAATTCTCTTCGCACGTGTTTTCTAGCCGGCAAATAGCAACAATTGGCCAAAAAGCCCATCGATTTTGATACAGATTTACATATTTATTTACTTATTTATATTTGTTTGCCCATTCTTAGTATGTTCCCTAAACAAATATATTATTTAAATTAAATAATTGCCGGTAGGCTCGTCTCCTTTTCACGGTTAATGTATTTTATTTATTTGTTGTGAAATTCAATCAGAATGATCCGCAGAAATTGAGAGAGAATAGTTTGCCGTTAACACACAGACACCTGATGGATGAGAGTATGTATCTGTGTCTGTGCTCCAGTCTCTCATCGGTTCCTCTACCTTACTCGCTCTAACTTTCGTTTACGTACCGCTCTCTTAGCAAAAGAGATGGCTATACTAACCAACCGGCAGGGGAAATGAATCTCACAGATACAGATGCAAGCAAGCCGAAGTACACGTATCTCACGGATACGTAATGAAAGAGCTCTCTCTCTCTCTCTCTCTTTCTTGTTTGTCTTGTTTTTGGCAAAGTGCAGTGCGTATACGCAATATTGCAATTTGAATGAATTGAAGATACATTTCAATTTGTTTATTTTACTTGAATTATTTTCTTTTCCAATCATTTTCTATAGATTTCTGTTTTTTTAAATCAAAAATTAATTGTCAACATTCCAATTACAGTTTAATTTCCCAATTGAATTAGAACATTTCTTATTGGTTAAAATGAGTACTAAAAATGGACTCAATGCATTTGTTAAATGGCAATAGTTCGCGAACCTTCTTCGCTCTGGTGAAATTCAAGTGCCATTGTATTTGTGCATATTCCAAACTTAACTTATTTCCGCGGCCTATAGCGGTCAAAAATCTATGTAATTGGCAGAAGAACAAATCGCTACCGCGCAGCAGCAGAGGGACCAGCCTCTCTCGCTGTTACCCCTGACCGTTTGCTTGTGTAGGTGTGAGCGAGACGAAGCACTTGTTGCGCAGTCAGCTGTTGGAGCGCTCGGTCGCACTCACCAACACTAGGGCAAGACCCTCGTTGATATTGCCGGGTCTTGAGCCCGGTGGCACATTCGCGTTCAAGTCGTTCCCAGTTTTGGTTGTTTCTTTGGACCAGCGGATAAATCAGATCCAGTAGATACTTCGATCGAAAATCTATAGCACTGCCGAAGGTGAATATATTTGTATCTGAAATATTACAATTATTTTCGTTCAATTTCGAATAGATTTTTTTATTAATTCGTCTCATGCCATTTAAACATTATTTTTGTTTGTTTTCTTTTTTGCATTTCTCTCACATTTAGATCGATTTGATTTTGTGTCAGAATTCGTGTTTCCGTAAAAAAGCAAAAGTGTTTGTGTTATTTGTGTTGGCCATCCCCTAACTGGTCTCACAGATATACACACACACAACCAAAGAAAAGCGAGCACGATCGTTCCCGTTCAATTTTTGTGTGGTTGTTGTCAGAGCGAACTATGCGTCATGCGCATGTATTGGGGAATTGCCGGCAAAGTATATTGGCTATGAATGTTGCGTGCGATAGGGAGAGAGAAAAACTAGAAGAATTATGTTGACAAAATTCGAATGTTTAATTTCCCCGAGTCGTAGCTATTTAAATGTATAAATATTTATTTATTTTTTATTTAGGTAGCATACTCATGTACTCATTAAAAATATCTCTTATTTTCTTCATTTTGTTTTAAATTTTCTTAAAATTTTCCTATAAAACAATATTTTCTGTTTCATTATAATTCACATAAGAATTTAATTTGAAAGAAATCTCCTTTCAGTCCTCCGATTTTCTTCCTTTTCATTTGTGTTTACTTTTCTTTATTTTCGCCTTCTTTGATTTCCTTTTCATTTATTTAATTTCACAACAAATTGTGCGAGCGAGACGGCAAATGACTCACTTTGTGTAGTTTGAAAAATGGCCGTGTAAAATATGCCGGTAAAATTCGAAGATAATGGAGTCATGTAGATTCAATATGGCGTAAAAAGTGTGTAAAATACAGAAGAAAGTTAATAACTTTTTCAAATTTCTTTAAATAAAATAAAACATATTTCGCTCTCTATATAAAATTAAAATTTTATAAATTTTAATCCCTTTAAAATGTCTCAATAGAACTTAGAAATTAGAATACTTTCTCCAAAATACAAAAAAATGGGTACTTAGAACTTAATCTTACACACACTCATCCAGCTCAAGCCTCTGCCTTTTATTTATTCGTTACTAATAGCATTTTTTCTTTACCACAGAATACCTGCAAGATATAGAAGCAACGTCATCTACGTGCAGCAGCGAAAACGGAAAGGAGATTTTTACTGAGACGGATATTCTTGACTTTGATATAAACATGTTTGCCGAGGAGGATCTTTTCGAGTTTGACGGCAAGAAGATGGATCCCTACAGTCCGACGATGGACGAGATGAACAACGACACACTAAACGACGACTACCAACTAATTGATGGACTCGACCTGCCCCTGCACGGCGAGGAGGAGACTCTGGACATGACGGAGATGTGCGGCATCGACATCACCCAGCAGAACGAGGACTTCGACCTCACCTCCATACTCACCGGCTCGCAGGACCCCATGCTGGCCACCCTCTCACAGCCATTATCAACAATCACAACAACCAAAATCTTCACCGAGGAGCCCCTCATCTCCGACGTGGCCAGCTACGCCGGCAGCAACTACGGCTGCAGCCAGGAGTCGCTCGGCTTCGGCCTGGAGGAGGACGTCAAGCCCAGCGGCAGCATTGTCTGCACTGGCGGCGACCTCGCAGTGGCCATCCCAGCATCCATCCATCACACATCGTCGCTGAAGCGCTCCGCTCCCGGCCCCATAATGGAGACCCCGGCGAAGAAGCGTAACCTGATGGTCCAGATCAACACCCAATTGGCACCAGCTGCCAGCGAGCCGAGCACGCCCGAGATCATCGAGCAACTATTGAACTTCGATAGGGTAAGTTTCACGCCCCAAACAGAACTTGGGAACTTCCTGGACGCTTTCAACAGCCAGCTAGATGTTAATCTCGATCATTTTTGGAACTTACAGCTCGGACCCGCCACCACCAGCACCAGCGACAGCAACACCACCAATCTCACCTTCACCACCGCCATAATCAGCCAAGCCGACATCGTTGAGGAGTTGCGCAGCGCCGAAGAGGAGACCACCAACGACTTCTCGCCACCCAACACCCCGCAGAGCAACTACTCAGCCAGCTCCAGCAGTGCGGCGCCCACCTGCCAGACCGGCTTTGGTGGCTTCCTCACTGCACCTGCCTCACCCGCCTATTCCGTTGCCAGCACCTCTCAGTTCAGCACCTCCGCATCGGCCAACAAGCGGAAGCGTGGCCGTCCTGCCAAGGATCATGCCGACGGACCCGATCCCGAGCTCATGTCCCGCATGAGCGGCGACGAGCGGAAGGCGTACCAGGACAGGATCAAGAACAACGAGGCCAGCCGCATTTCGCGCCGGAAGACGAAGAAGCGCGAGGAGGAGGAGAAGCAGGCGGAGGACGAGCTGATGGCCGAGAATCTGAGCCTGCGCGCCCAGGCCGATGAGGTGGCGCTCATGGAACGCAAGTACAAGAAGTACCTGATGGAGCGCCAGCGGAAGAACAGCACCTACATCAAGCAGGAGCACCATTGAGATTCTCATAGCCATTTAGCCATAGATAGCCATAACTGTCGTTACTACCGATGTCGCATATTGCGGTGCATAGCCTTAGTCCGAGGACACCCCTCGTCGTCGTCATCCATTCGTTTAGTTACTTAAGAGTCGTCGTAGTCGTTGTAGAAGTCGAGACAAAGAGAGAGAGAGAAGCAGAAATCCAATTTCCAACATGGACATCAATCCCAAGTGATTGATGTAAAACGTAAAACATTATAAGCCACGTACATAGGCATAGAAGAGGAGGCGCCCATCGAGCGCAAGAAGATTTTTAATTATAATTGTATTTTTATTATGTTTGAGAAAACTTAAAAAATTCTAATTGTTTTTGTACCCACACACAAAAAAAAAACATATATTTTTTCGTCCTAAGTGTAATCTGCAAAAAAAAGCATTGAAAAATCACAAAAAAATATATACCTAAAGATTACAAGTTTTTTTTTTAACCCCCATTGATGAACAAAAAATGTTACAAAAATGTCAAAAAAATAAAATATTGTTAAGAACAATTGAAAGGAATATTTTACAAAATATGAATATATAACCGTAATTGTTTCAATAAAGCGCATGCTTACATAGCATGACAAAATCCAAAAAAACAATTTATCTTTGTGTATTTAATTACCTTTTTGGGATTTGATTGATTTTCTATCAATAGCTTTTTGCTAATTAAAAGTTTATTGACATAATTAACACCATTTAGCGGGGCTACATGTTTCATGTTTTTCTTTATTTAACTTTTAACAATATTCCATTTACACGCGGCCAATAGTATAAAAAATATTCTATCTTCATTAACTAAGGATTGCACCAAATCGAAATTTTTGATCAACTGCCGAAAGGGAATTAACTAAATAGGATAGATCAAGGCTAGACTCATACGGAATTGGGATTGGGATGGAGCCCGAGAATTCGAGATTCAGCCAATTTGTGTGCGGGTGTGTTTTTCACTGCCATTACTGTCACCACTTTGTGGATTCGGGTTTCGGGTCTCGGGGGGGCAGTGCAATTTAGTTGATTTTTGTTGCGTGTGTTTAGTGGCAGTAAATTGCAGTAACTGCGGCTGCTGCTGTTGGGTAAACATTTGAAGTATCAGCGCACGTCGTTCTAAGGGGGGTGTCAAGGCGAGCCTCCATTATTTACGCCTCTTCCTTGGTTCCGTAATTGTAGTGCAGGAAGCGAATGCCTTGGATTGATTGAGCGGTGGCATTGGTGGCATGGCAGGCAAAGAGTAGCCAGTTCCTGGGCTGGACCTTGTAGGCAAAGCGCATAAAGATGCAGGAGTACAGGGTCAAGGCTGAAAGAAACAAATGAACATAAATAGAAATATAGTTTAAACAGATTTCTTTGCTATTCTTATCGGCAGCCACTTCGACAGTTTCCGTATCTGGCTTATCAGGCCGCTGGCAGCGATTTGCCAGGAACATATCACAGCGGCTCTGATTACGACATCTTTAGCGGAAACTTTCGATGTCGCGGCGCGTGTCTGGGAATCAGGTTTTCTAGCCAAAAACCCCTAAAACTCTCCTCCCCCTCACCTAGTGTCATTTTGCCAGAGATGAACTTGGGACTCTTTTGTGTGTCGGCGAGGGCAGCCACGGGAATGCCCCAGTTAGCCACCGGTCCCCAGAAGTGGGTGCTGTGAATGATCCAAATAAATAGTCATATATATGGGATATTGTTATTAACAAATTGCAAACCTCATAAAGTAATCCCTCCACTCCTTGCTGGCCGTGTTGGCCGTGCTGGCCATGGTCCTCCGGATCGACATGATGCTTCAAACTGCTAATTGAAATGGCCCAACAGCAAAATAGTAATCGGAATCCACACACCTGGTTGAATAATTTAGATTAGATTGTCTGTCTGTCGTATTAATGCAAATAAAAAAAAATCCCCTCAAGGTCTTACAGGTTGTTTGTTGTTGTTTTGATGTTGTGCTGATGCACTGCGTCTGGAACCTTGATCTATACCACGAATTTTGATCTACCGATAGGGAAAGCAAGCAATGTAAGGGAATAGGAAACTTCGCTGGGAAAGCTGGAATCTGTTGTTTGTTTACCTGTCACTAAGTTTAGTTTTTATTTTGAAGCTTATATAAAAAAATTTTGTTAAACGAAAGTGCAGTGTGCCCGCCGTTCGTTTTGTTAATAATATGTAATTTTAATTTCCCACAGCGATGAATGCATTTTCGCCTTTGAAACACTTGGTCACACTAAGCGGATGAGACTTTTCCGGAAATGGCGACATTTTTAGCGGAAAAGCCAGCGGGCTCACTGACATTTTCAAATTTGAAACGCGCAAGTTCAAAATAATCCAGTTCCAAAATTTCACTCAACGGAGGCGGTTGTGCCGCCGACGAATGCGGCTCAAAGGAAACTTGGCTCGGTAAAATGGTGGAAAAGTGGCACCAACCACAACAACAACAACAACAACAACGGCTACACAGCATCTGACAGAACAACAAAAAGTAGCGGAATAGGCAAATGGAAATGGTCGCGCAGTCGCTGGCTCTGTCGACGTCGCAGCCTCTGCCAGCTTGTAATCCCCGTGTCTGTGTGCGTGCGAGTGTTTATGTGTGGTCAGTGTGCCATTTTGCAAGCATTTTCCATGTGCGGTCCAGCAAATAGCAAAAGGAAAAGCGAATTGTGACGAAAAGCCAAAGCATTAAATTATGAAAAACCACAAAAAAAAATATTAATTTTTAAATGTAAAAACGTAATTTTTTCTAAAGACAACGCGTCATCAAATTTCATGCCCGCCCCTCCCCTTGGAAAAACCCATCGCGCCTTGAGAAATAAACCCCAGAAAAATCAATCCCCCCGCTTAACGTGGGAGTAATGCTTTTCTTTTTAAAAATATTTTCTGCCATCTAATTTGTTGCTAGTTAGCGTAAAGTTATCCTACATTTTCCACCAAAAAGTCTGCCAAAAGGTTTTCGCATGCGAGAAAGAAGAAAAAAAGGAAAAGTTTAAGAGAAAAGCAAATGAGCCGCTCCCAAAAAATCCGAATTTATCAACAACAACAAGAGCAAAGGGAAAATGAAGAAGAAGAAGATGGAGATGAAGCAGCAGCAGCAGCAGGACGAAAAGAAAGAGCAACCACAACAACAGACAAAGAAACGCGAAAATAATAAGGCGAAACCTTAAAAAAAGGAGTTTGTTAAACAACAAGGGTTTTTATGATGATTAAATAAAAGCAAATTTTAAATAAAAATGTAATATAAAAACTTATGAAGTTGTGAAAAGTAAGACTGAAAGAATTAAGACTGAAATTACAAGGATACAACAGTTAAGCAAAGGAAAATAGAAGAAAAAGTTAAATGAAAGAATGATAAAAATCAGATAGGAAATAGATTTAATTAGTAAAGTAAAATAAAGTTTATAATAAAAAGTAAATCCAAGAAATTAAAAAGGAATATAAAACAGAACATTACTGAAAACTAAATTTATGAAATTTGTAGGTTTAGGGAATAAAAGTTTATTTGTTATTTAAATTACAAACTTGTGAAAAAGTAGAACAAAAGTTGAATATATAAAAGTTGTTGAAAATGTAAATAGGTCAAAATAATCACATAAATTCTTTACATTAAATGGGAAATTCTAAAACATAAAGTTTCAAGTACAAAACTTGTATAAAATGTAGATAAATATTTACAATTTGGAAATTAAATGAATTAAAGATATTTTCTGATTAAATAAAGAGGCTGATTTGATCCCTTTTCAACTTATTAAAATATTTAAAAATGTTTCTTTAGCTAAGGATAAGTCACAGAATCAGGCTGTTGATGAATAAGGCTAATGAGTCCTTCATACTTTATATTTAGAGAAAAAAAAACAGACAATAGGACGACCTAGTTGCTTCACTCTAAAGGTCTCGCTTTCTTTTCTCAGGCATTATACATAGATATATATATAATTACTTTGCTCCTGTTGGTGCTGTCGCAGAACTGGCGAAAATGTCCCCAAAAATGGCTCAATTGAATAAGTGCCAAATAGAGGCAAATAGAGGCCCCTTAAGCGCTCTAATCCAGTGCGACTAGTTAAAGTGTCCGAATCTAAATCTGTTCACTTGTTTGCCGTTGATTCAATCAAGCCCAGGCCCAGGCACTCGAGAAACGAAAACAAACACTCGCACAATGCAGAGCGTTTTCTCAATGCAAATTGAGTTTATTGTTCGGTCAATTGAGGAAAATTTGCTTAGGTGCCCGCCTTGTAGAACGTCGAAAGACGTTTTATGGCCCCATAAGCCGATGAGGTGACTGGTGATTTGCGTTTTAGTTGCTTTTGGACAGTCGGCGGTGCGAAATCGTAATCGTAATCAAATATAAGTGATATATCATTTCAATTTCCCTCCAGGAAAGTGTCTCGAGTGTGAAATGCCAAGCTGAGAAGGCAGCGAAAGCCACAAACTCAAGCCCCAGTGCGTGTGTAAAAGGATATACAAATAAAGGAAAATAACAAAATATAAATAAATACCAAACAAACGAAAGTGTTCAGCAACAAAAGACTCCTCACATCACAGGATCATCAGGATACCGTAAAGCGCCTAAGCGAGGATTTACACAGGAGCTGCACAGATGCAGCCCTAAGTAAGTAAGACTAAGTACGCCTGCAATTAGCATTTACATAGCCACTAAGTCGACAGTCGAGTGCTTTTTAGTCAGAGGCATTTTCCGACCAAAAGGGCGTGTGTTGTATCTCCGTCTCTCAGCATCTCTTTTGTGGGTGAATGAGTGTGTGTGTCTGTGTGTTTGACGCTCTCCTGCAACTTTGTTGTTGCTGCTGCCTGTTCCTGATGTTGCCCTCGCTCTTGGCGTTTTTCATTGATGTTGATGGCCTGGTACATCATCAACTTGCTGCTCGGCTGCGCCTCTTTACTTTGTGTGTAATAAAATTGATGATAAAATAAAAATGGATAATGGGCGATTTTCGGTCTTCGTATCCGTCTTCTCCGAGAGGTTTTTGAGCCGAGTCCTGGTGGCTCGAGAGTCAAGAGTCTGTTGTTTACCGTCTCTCACATTTGTGGTAACTCCCCCCAACACCCACCCACATAGCAGGCTTTTCTCTTTGTCTCTTTTCTGGGCTGCTCTCCACATCTCACCACCACCCCCCAAAAACCGCAAACTTTTTCTCTTCACAGGACTCTCTCTCTCTCTCTGATTGTGTGTGTGTGTGCTGTGGGGGGTGGCCGTGGCAGCGGGGTGCATCCTGTGGCTGATAACAATGCTGCACAGTTGTTAATGGCTCTGGAAAGCTCGCCTCCAAATTGCAACACTTTAATCGCGATAATGCGGGCCACCGATAAAAAAAATAAATACGAAGCACACGCCCTCGCACCATGAACTCTGAAATACACTTGAAGTTAAAATAGATATGAGGATAGTTCGAGATATAACTTGAGGTTTAATATTCTAGAAAATATTTTAAAAACTTTTGGAGTTGCCAATCTAATTAAAGATATTTCTACAAAAGAATAAATGCTCCAGGAATTTATTTCCTTTCCATTAAAAAGGAATTAATAACCAAAGTATCTAGTTATTAAATTTATAAAAAGGCTCATTAGGTTTTATAGGATTTAAAGTAAGCACTTTAAATGTTTTTATAGCGAATAGTAAAAGGTTTTTTAATTATCGAATCCCAGAACACCTTTTGAATTTAATCACAGGCTTAGATTCTGCAGTTTTTATGATTTTAATTGCTAAAAACTATAATTATTCATTTAAGAACTTAAGCATAGGTTAAGTTCCATTATTTTTCAGAATTTTAATGCCATTTTAATTTTAATAATAAAAATAACGACTGCTTTTAGGCTTTAAACTTTTAATAAGATGAGATAGCTTTATTGTTAGGCTTTTTAGTATTTATTTATGTATTTATTTGCATAAGATAAAAACATCTTTAACTTGTGAAACATTAACATAATCATTTTATTTATTATAATATACAATTAACATGAACTAGTTTACTTGTAGATTTAATACTTATGTTATAGTTAACTAATTTTCTTAATTTTCTAAAAGGAAATAGTTTGTTACTAACAAGGGCCATCTTATTAAGGTAGTTTTCCCTTTTTATTAACCCAAAACTAAAGGAAGAACCTAATTAAAACTTGTTCGCTTAATTTCCTATTAAGAAATATATACATATTTCTGCCCCGACAGCACTAAAATGGATATAATAGTAACCAAATTCAAACACAGAGATAACAAAAAATGTAGTAGCTATTTAATAATGGAGATGGTTTCAGATAAATACGTGGCATTAGAGAGAGAGACAGAGAGGAAGCGGAGGCTGTGCCCCGCCCATGCCCCCAAAGGAAGCTATTCGTAGGACATTAAGGGAGCACACGTTCCGTCTTGGCCTGAGCCTGGGCCTCAGTCAGGCATAATTTGGTCGTCGTATCGTATTTAGCCGGGTTAATTACCGAACATTGTGTTGATGGCTTAAGCGTTTCATGGGGCGCCATAATGTGGCCGGCGTGTCCTGGAGGCGCTTTTTAAAACGCTGCCAATTGTTGTCCTGCGAGGCATCTCTGTTGTTTTTGTTGCTTTTGGTAATTGCAGATGGTTTCTTGGCCGCATTGAGACTTCCTGGTGGACTCGGTGGAAATGACTGCGATAAGGTTAAATATTTAATAGGTTTTTGTGTGTGCGAGACAACTCCTGCAACTCTTGCTCTCTCATCTCAAGCCTCGGAGGCAGCCTCTCAGATAATTTCTCCAGCGACAAATGTCTGTCTGTCTGTCTGTCAGTCAGTCAGTGTGACTGTGAGTCCTGTGAGTCCTTTTCTCCAACTCTCTGTCTCTGTCACTTTGTAAAAGTTTTTGCAGCTGCCTCGCCTCGCCTTTTGTTTTTGTTTTTGTGTGTTTCCTATTTTTTCCTTGCTGGCTTAGCTCTCCTTTTGCCGCCTTCCTCCTTGACTATTGGCGATGGCAGCATTTTAGAAATAAATTAAAATTTCATTTAAGTGCCTTTCAGCTGCGAAAACTTTCTTAATTACAAATGTTTTGTTGTCTGTCGCTGCTGTGTCACTCTCGAGTCCGCATCCCTTCTTCCAATGAGAATGAGAATCAATCGATGTCCGTGTTTGCATGGACAGTTCAAGGTTAATCCTGGGGGCCCATTACGCTTTTTCGATCGGTTAAATGTGTCAAGGTGCCCGAAGGAGGACCAGCAGCACCAGCAGCAGTATTTTGGTTCTGGCCAAACCGCACTTGAGATAAATTGCCTGCAAAATGGCCACAGCCCCACACACAGAATATGCCAGGTTTGTGTACAAAGAACCAAGCTGACATCTCTTAGTCATGAGCAGGTGGGCGCCTGGCCCGGAACTCTGCTAGTCGCATGCAAAAATAATAATGCACAAATGGATCCCTGCAGCAACAAGCCGTGCACTTCAGTCTCACCAAGGGGGAAATGCTGGGGCACTGGGACTCTGACTGTGGATGTGGAGGTGGATGTGGGGAGTGGGCAAAAAATAGACAAAAAATAGAAAGGACTTGGAGCGCTCTTCGCATGCACTTAGATGAAAACGACAGCACCAGCAGCGTCCACAACAAAGAGCAGCAAAAACAACGGGCAGCAACGAGCAACGAGCAACTCGAGTAATGACAGCAGCAACATCAGGCAGCAGGCAGCAGCAGGCAGCAGCCACCGCAGCAACAATGGGGCCAACCGCTGGCCACGCCCCTCACATGCTGGCTTGTCTGGCTGCCAGTGGCGATTCAGGGATTCATTCATCCATTCATGCGCTCTGGCCATGTCGCCGGATGTGTGTGTATGAGCCAGTGGGTGGCCTACACAGTGGGAAATGCGACGAAATAAATTCAAACTGAGTTTTGTTTATGGGTCTGGGGATCTCCTTCCTGCTCAGCTGCAAAATCTCGTTAAGTAATCGTAAACTTGTTAGACAACTTATGTCCCAAATCCGTATTCCATCATTCCTGAAATACGTGATGAGAATTGGAAACTAACTCATTAATATTAACCCCCCACATCAATAATTGAGAACAACAGAAGTGTTGGCTATTTTTATTTAATGGGAAAATAGTTGGACATTCCTAGTTTATTGGGAGAAAGATATGATATGGCTATAAATATATAGCACTCATTATTATATCGAAAATATTATATATGAAATAATACATACATTTTAACTAAGAAATTTTTAATAGTTCAACAAGTATTTCAGGGATATTTAAAAGATTGAAAAGAGTATTTTAAAGATATTTGAACTGAACTATTTTTGAGAAATGTATAATGAAATATATCCTTTTCTTTATCTTTTTCAATCTTATTTATTTTCGAATCAAATCTAGATTCAGTACTGATATAATATATAGATAGTTTCTGTCATCAAAAGTTATAGTTTCTTGGCATGCCATTTATTAAAACCATACAAATTTATATTCTTTAATTGTTTATTTCATTGTCAAAAATTCTCAAGAAACTACAAAACTATTCCTAGATTTTAAAAAGGAAAAGGATGCCTTGGTTTATTCAATAAGCAGACAAAAGTAGCTGGGAAGTTGAAAGGACTTATAATATTTTAAGAATAGTTTCCCATTTAAATTATCCTTGTTAGTTTCCTTAATTTTTCTCTGCGTGTAAGACTTGCATCTTTGCCACATCGTTGTTGCCACTGATGATGTTGTTGGTCCTTCTGCTGACTGTCCTGCTGCTGCTGGTGATGCTGCTGCTTACTGTTGTTGGGGGAACACACTTAAGTGGTCGTTTAGAGTGTGCCACGCTGTTGTTGCTTGTTTATGAATAAAAAATAGTTTATTTGCAAAACGTTTAGCCCAGGGCTGCTCGAGCGGGGGAGGGGGTGGGGGGCTGAAAGGGGTACTGGAACGGGGGCGGCGGTCAATTAGAGAGTTTCATCGAGTTAAGCTTCCGTTGGGCGCTAATGGACTGGAATCCGCTTGCCAAGTGCCAGGGAGATGTTTCATAATTGAAAAAGTTTTCAATAAGGCATATATAATGTGAGCCATCCTAAGCCACAACGTGACATCCTTGCGGGGGCTTTGGCATGAGTTGTGTGTGTGTCTGTGTCTCTCTGTCTGTCACTGTGTGTGTGCCTTTGCTGGCAATTTCAATTGGCAAACTTGGGATGCTGCAGTAAGCGCACCCGTGAGTGCCATAAGCATGCGTCCAAAGATAATTGTTACGTCATTAAGCGACTGCCAGTAAAAGGCCCAGGACAACACACAGCAAACAAAATAAATAAATAAGAGACAATTACACATGCACACACACCTACGAAAGCACACGCACACACTCACACGCACACACACAGTGTATGGGTAAGCAGAAATTATCGTTGCCTACTTTTGTGCGCAGTTCACAATTAAATACATTGGCAGCGACATATGCGGCAAAGCGTAAACAACAAGCCTGGCCAAAAACAAAAACGACGTTTTTGCTCTGCCAACTCCCCCGAACTCCCCTCTGCTCCAGCCTCCAGCCTCCAGGCTCCCTCCAGCCCCTCGTTCGGAAAAAGGGCGGCTCAGCAGAGAGGAAACTTAGCTTTCTCTGCGTGTCTATCCTGGCGACTCTTATTCGTTGGTGTAAGCCGCCCAGCGCAGGCGCTTTCTCTCACTTTCTCCTGCCATCTCTTAGGCTCTCTCTTTTGCCGCACACCCACACACACACACGCACACACACAATGGTGGGCAATGTCAATGTAACTTTTATCCAGCTGCCGCTTCACTGGTTTCCTTTGCTGCAGCACCGCCGCCGCCGCTGCTCCGCTGCTGAATGGTGTGTGCGTGTGTGTGTTTATACTCTGATTTGAATGCCACTGATAAGGTGGCATTACGCGTAACTGCTTGGGGGAAGGGGAGAAGGGGGGTTGAGGGAGGGGTATCTGTTTTCAGGGGGGTGGGAGGCAGAGGGGCAGAGGAGTTCAAGGAAGCTGAGGGGAAGTTGCTTTTTGCATTATAATTCGATCTGCCTTAGTCACAGGATGACTTTGAGTGTGTGTTTCGTCACTGTGAAAAATTGAGAATTTTTTGAGACTTAATAATGTGTTAAATATATTTTCTTACAAGAAATATTTCATTTAAAATTAGTAGATATTTAGTAAAAAATCATGAACATAAATAGGTTTTATAGAAGGCTTAAAAATGAGCCTAAGGATGATATAAAATTAATTAAACAAACCTTTTCTGTAAATAGAAGACTTTCCTTAGGCATTGTATTCATTTATCCTTAATACTGAGAACTCATCTATATTTCTTATAAAACAAATCCCTAAATAGTTCATAAATTAACCTTCTTTATTTGTTCATTATTAATAACCCCTAATATCACATATCTTGACTAATGATAAATCATTTGTAAAATATGATTGATATAAGCTTGCCTTCGAAAGGACATTCGTGCTTTATTTTCGTGCTTTATATTATTTTCTTTACTTCTGTAGTTCATAACAAGCCTTTATTTATTGAAACAAATATTAAAAAATTAAAAAATCCCTTCCCATTTTTTTGCTGTGCCCAAATAGTTGCGGATTGTGTCCTTTGAGCGCGCAAGTTTACAATTGACTTTTAACGATACGACTCCCACACACACACGAAACTTGTGTGTGCGAATTTATGTGTTATCATTTATTGTGTCTTTTGTGTGAAAACGTGCGCGCCGAGCGCAGATAGATGGATAGACAGACGCATATATAGTCCTGCCACGCCCCAAAAAAAGGAAGCCGCAACCGCCTCCCCGCCGCCAGCGCCATTTTGTGATAATATGATGCTGCGCCTTTTGTTTTCACAGCAATAAAAATTGGTTGTAATTTAGTTGCCTCCCATCATTGCCAGCGTGTGTATCTGAATCCGAATCTGTATTTGTATCTGTATCTGTAACTGTATCTGTATATATGTATCTGTATCTGTGAATGTAACTGTTGTGTGTGTGTGTGTGTCTTGTTGTGATTGATACGAAGCCTGTGGGAGAGCTTTGTTTGCCTTGTCTTTCCTGTCCCTTGGCTCCTTCTAGGCTTCCAATTAACTTTCGTTGATGCGTGTTTCATTTTAATGCCATTTGCGGCATCACTATTTGTATGGCATACTTTGCGGCCAGTCGCAATTTACATAGTCATAGGCCAATTATGGCCATCTATGCACACACAAACACACACGCACAGCACCACCTCGTACGTGAGTCGCATAATTGGTTCGTTTCGGGACAAACTGGAAGCTAATGTTTTATGAATCACTATCACTGACTGCACTGTGCAGGAATGCAACGTGCAACGGTTTCATATAAAAATTGCAAATACATTATTTATGATGTTGGCAACAGCATATGGGTCAGCCAGGACCATAAATAATTTCGCAAAAACTAATTCCAAAAACTGGAAAATAAACTAAAATTTATGTTGTGAGAATTCATGGAAGCAAGAGTTCATTTAAATGACCTAATGACTTATTTAAATGCAACTTGTTAATGGCATGCAATTAAATTGCAAATGATAAATATATGAATAATAGATAGTTTAACGGAAAACATGATAAAATAGGCATTGTGATTTAGTATATCATTTTTAAATAAAAAAGGGGATTAATCAGTTTAAAATATCTACAGAAGTTTTTTTAAGCTCAGCTTTGTTTTATTTCATACAAAATGATTAAATAAATATATTTGATTTGATTTTAAGCTATTGTTAGTTTATATTTTTTGATTTTTTAAGTTGATAGGATACAAAATGTGATACATGTGAAATAAATTCAGATTTTGTTAAATATATTGAATATAAATTAAATTAAGTTGATTTTTAAATCATCATTAAATATTATGTTATCAAAAATAGTCTGATAAGTCAGACAGAGTCTTATTTAGTGGCCTTGACTTGTTATGTTATCAAAAATAGTCTGATAAGTCAGACAGAGTCTTATTTAGTGGCCTTGACTTATCACACAATTTTTAATAAAATTCTGTTAACATTAAATGTGATATTTATTTATACATCAAAATATAATATATCTTAAGGATAGTTAAGATTTCTCCCATTAAACACCCAAAAGATTTTACTAAACGTTTAATCCCGACACACATCCCTTGCATAACCCACATACCATTAGAATGATTTAGTGTTTCTTCATCTTTTTGGAATTCTACTCTCTCGGTTGCCACTTTTGTGGTGGTTTCAACCTCCGCCTCATCCGAAACATGATTTGTTGCCACTGCAAATTGCACTTACTTACACAAAATATGCGTACTAACCTCATTTCCATTTGTATGGCTTCCATTGCAGCGCAGAGGAAGGATCTCGTCTTCGTCGCCCGGCTGAAGCAATTAACTGAAAATGTAGCAGGGGAAAGAACATGGCCCAACTGGAACAGCAAATGCCATGCGATGCAACTAGCATAAACGTGAGTACGAGAGAGAGAGCCCCCAAGGAAATGCGAAAATTCAAATGAAAATAATGAAAAGGGAAACGGGTCTGGTGTCGCGGCTAATTGCTCGAAGGGTCCTACAACTACAGTCTACATCTTGGCTTCCACTGTGGGTGTTCTAGGGAGCAGGAGGAAGAGACGGGGCATTTCATTTGCTTTCAATTTGGCTGCCGTCTAATTGCTCGGCACTAATTTGGCGTCTCACATTTCATTCGCCGTCGTTTCCCGGCCATTATTAAAGTTTCTCCTTGGCAGCGGCCTCATTGTGTCCACAGCCTCGTTCTTATCTCCCGGCTCATTCTCATCCTCGGCCTCGTCCTCATCCTCATCCTCAGCCTCATCCTCCTCCTTAATCAACTGATATGAAATGCAGCTCAGGCTTGCCAAATAGCCAGAGGATGGATTCGGATTCGGATGCGGATTTGGTTTTGGATTTTGGTGGGCTGGCAGGGCCCAGGGCCTGGAACTTATTGAATCGGCAGCAAATAGATTCTTGGCACAAAAGAAAATGCCATGTTTGTCTGGCCCAAAAATGGTAATTTGATGGCGCTTTGCAAGTGCATCGATCGAAGTGCCAAAACGAGATTGATTTACAGAACATTGCTCTGCCGAATAGAACTGATTGTGTAACGAGTGTTTCAACAGCTCCTAATAATCGTCTTTGGGCGTGTCAATAGTTAGGCAGTTTGCACTCAATCAGTTGGCAGAGGTTTAAGTATATATTTTTAGGATTAAAGAACATCAGAAATAGTAAATTGTAAGGAGTTTAATTTGTAATTTCAACCTACTCAGACTTTTATCTGTTCTAGGAATGGGAATTGATGGGATGGAATTATTTCTTTAACATTAGAGTAGACTTTTTATTTCCACAATTTAAAATATGAAATAAATTATAAAAATAATAACGATAATATATTCATTCTACCTCTTAACAATAATAATCATTTCAATAAAGCAAAAATTAAGGGATATAAAAATAGGACTTTAACGATAACGAACCAAATCGGCCTTCACATTTCATTATCTCATTTTTTTGTCCAATTTAAAGCCATCCTAAGTTTACTATATTCCAAGTTCCAACCTATTCCTGTGTCATCCTCCTAGCTCCTTAAATTGCTAAGCTGAAATTTGATTTGATTTTTAATATCGTCGCACAATCCGGGTGTGTGTGTGCCTGGGCTAAATCAGTTTTACAACTTTTATGCGAATCCTTCACCTGCTTTATTGTTGTCGTTGTCGTCGCCGTTGCCTCCGAGGAGTATAAAAAGCCGTGTAATATTACTGGGGACAACGGCAAAATGGCAATGACAGCAACGACAGCAGCAGCAGCAGCGCCAACAACGTCAATAGTTAAACTCAAGCGGGCTCCGAAGTACAAGATTGTTAGCATAGCGCAGGACACAGCAGGAGCCAGGACAACGCTGAGCGGCGGCACAAAGGCAAACACAAATGCACAACATTCTTTAGCGGGTACACTGAAAGGAATTATAAAACATAATGGTGGCCTTTTTAATTGAGGGATGTAAACTTTATTTTCCTTTTATTATTTAGTTTTACTTTTACTATTAAATGAAATGTTTGAAAAAGAAAGGAAAAACTTAACTAAAGACAATTAAAATTGAATTAAGAAAAAGGAAGTCAGAGGTTTAATTCTATTTAATTTAAATTTTTTTTTTATGACTTCAATTAAATAATAATATATTATTTAGATAAAGGAAAGGCTAACCCAATTTTAGACAATTTTTCAAGTGTCCTTCAGGCATCCCTAATTGTATTTTGTATTTTTCCAGTCCACATAAAGTTTTCATCTATGTTTTTCTTGATTCTTTGTCTTTTCGTTGATATTCTCCTTCCTTCCTTGTTTTTTCCTCAATGTGGGGATTTAGGGAAATGGGAACAAGTGACGTTGCCCGCTGGGCATAGTGTTTTGGCCAGAGGAATGAGGATGGCAAATGCGGTGGCCTCGACTCCTGTGGCTCCTTGCAGGTCCTGTGGCCTGCTCCTGATGCTGCATCTGAAATGCGGAGAAATGATGCATTTAATCGGATCCAAGGGGGGGCGAGTGCTGAGCAGGAGGAATAAACCAGAAGGCAGCACCTGGGCGTGGCTAGCGGAAGTTGACACGCCAGCAAAGGTCTCCTCTTAGCCGAAGCAGGCGTTGGCGTTGTCCTGGGCGGTAACGAGTCCGTGGTTGTGGGCGTTTTGGGTGTCACCTGCTTTGCATGTGACACACGCCCCAACGTGCCATGGATACCTGAGTGTATGTGTGGCAGCCATGCAGGTAAATGCACTGAGGGAAAATAGTTATATTAGGGGAGCTCAAAATATATTCAAAAAACCTGAAAAGAAATTCTTAAATAACAATACAAATATTTATTCTTACTTCTCATTAAGATATTTGTATAAGGAGCTGAAATTTACTTAAACTTTTCTCTCAGTGTACACATAGTTCGAACTATGGAAGGTAGCTTTTTGAGCTCTTCTCTTTTTTTCCCTCGGCGAGTGTTCGGGATTTCCTTTCATATCGCAACGGCACGTAAATTCGTAATAAATTTGAAATTATGTGCACATTTCGTGCCGCAGGCTGAAGGCCAAGCAATTTGCAACTTGCACTTTGATAATTTATGTTGCAGGCTCCCAGGCAACGGTGGCCATAAGCATATATCACATCTGCCATCCGGCCAGTCAGCTACCCGGCTTCCTTCGCCGCATCTGCTGGGTCCCAGGATGGCGTTGTCAACCCGGCTTGCCGAGGAGAATGAATTTATTCTTCGTTATTTTTTTTTTCAATTTCCACGAAAGAGCACGCGGCACAAAGGACATGGATTGATTATGCCGACTGTCAAGGACACTCACTCACACTCACTCCTCTTACGGGGCTTCAGTTTCGTTTTCAATTGGACACATCCTGTCACACGCTCTGTCAGCTGGCCAAGGACGAAAAAGGAAGCCAGGCAGAGAGAGAGGGAATGAGGAGGAGCAGAAATCATCGGCAGCTTTTTGTTCAATCGCCCGCACAAATTGATGGTCAGTGCGAGTGACGCTGTCTAATAACACTCATTACGGCTCCATTTATCATCTCGCCGCGCATTGCATCTGCCACATGCCACTGGCCACTCCTCTCACCCTCCCGCCTGCCATTGACAGCTGCAATCGATATGCATTTGGCTTTTGATTCGAAACTTGATTTGCGAATTGCCATCGCTCCGGGGGGGCTTCGGCTTAAATGCTTTAGGTAAATTCAGCCTATGAACCTGACCCAATCAGAGGTCAGCTTAATTGGGGTTTAAGCTGGTTTGTCATAAGAGAAGGATATCTTGTTAATAAAATTATGCTCTTAAGGCTTTCCATTTGCGCCTTAAACCAGCTAAGTTTACTTTATATTTTATATCTTCTTCTTAAATTCTTAGTTAAACTGGAATATTTGTATTTTCTCTGCCTTCTTAACTTGCTAAAGATTTAATTTTCCCCTTGAAACCACTTGCCAATCAATTAGTCGAGCCATTTCCCAACTTTTCCAGCTTCGAATATTGCGCCAAAAAGTTTCACTCAAATTAAATGCAATTTGTTAAATGTTTGGGGAAATGCTCCCTGCAGTCAGACCGAAAAAGTTGATTCAATTTGCTGACTTGGCATTGGTTTCATTAGTCCTCCCGTTCAGGGCTGAGTTCGCCTGCGACTGGCCACTGCAGGATATGCATATTTTATGCATGCAGTCAACCCTATCATGATTATTCCACGAATTGCAAACTGCTCCTGTCGTGTCCTTTTCCTACTTCCCTTACTTCGAATGCTGCTTTACTCTACTTTCGTTGGTGACTTCCGGTCGCTTGATCATTGATTTACGCCATGCCAGGGGTTTGGTTTTTGGTTTCCTGATTGTGATGTAATTTTAAACCCAATATTTAAAGAATATTAAGAGTATAAGGATTTATTATTATAATAAAGAATTAATTTATATTTTGCATACAGAAAATATTAAACTAAAAAGCAAAATTAATATTATTAAATTAGATAAACTCAACCTTATGCCTCTAACATTTCATTGAGCCTTGAAATCCTTTTAATACACTTTCCAAAATTTAATGTAGATCCTTTTATTGAGCACTAACTATGTAGCAAAAGAGAAATTCACTCGTAGTCATAGCCTTTCCACTTGATTTCCAATGCTGTTTGTTTGCCCGGCAACAACAGTAGCAATCGTAAACAATTTGATTTTGAGGCACGCGGGACAGGAGGAGGCAGCAGCCAGAGGAGGAAAAAGGGACACCGGGGCTGGCAGTGCAGGAATTCTAATCGGATTTCGTTGCAGCTGCGGCCGGAGCTGCCAGCGAAACAAAAGCTTTTGCCAGGAAATTGATATCGAAAGCAATTTGGCACCGCTGCCCTCTGCGGATGAAAGATAGGGGCGGTGACGGCGGGGGAGGAGGCTTTTGGATGGCTACGAGGGTGGATTGTGGATTATGGACTAAAGCCTGGCCATGTGGGTGGGTTGTGAGGTCGGGTTTGGGTGGTAATTCAATTTTTGCCACTGTGAGTGCGGCCCACGCTGCGTATGCGCAACGCAACTGCAGGCATAGCATAATCTCTGGCACTTTAGTTTGATCGCCCGGCATTTGTAAGGCCTTCGACGGCAGCCCAAGTCCTGCTGGTTGCTGTTACTGTTGGTCCTGCTGGTGCTGCTCCTAGTCCTGCTGCTGCTGCTGCTCCTTGCAGCCCGACGTTGATGAATATTGCTACAGCGATAAATTCAATTACAAGAGCCGAGTGGGGCCAAGTCGAGCGCTATAACTCAACTGACAGCGGCAGCAGAGGAATCCCGGCCGCCTCCGCCACTTTATCCACTTGACTTGGTCCTTACAGTGCTGCAAGGAAAGCAAAAAAAAAGAAAGAAAGGGGGAAACGCGCCAGGAAAACAGTTAAAAGTAAACAGAAAAAGGAGCCAGAACAACATAAAATAAATGTAATAAATTTTAAACATAGAGATGATAAATTGCTCTGGGACTCGACTCAAGGCGCTGCCAATGCGCGATTCTCGGTCTCGGTCTCGGTCTCAGTCCCAGTCTCTTTCTCTATCTCTGTCAGTTCTCCTTTCTCGGTTTTCCCCTACATTTTTACAATTTGTTTGCGGCTTCGCGCGTCCTGTTCCTGCCTTGCCACGACCCGTCCCTCGTCCTCGCTTTTGGCACGTGTGTTTGGCATTTTTATCTATTTGGCAGCTGCTTTGGCTTGTCGTTGTTTAATTTAGTTTGCTGCGAAATTGATTTGCTGCAAAGTTTCCCCTTTTTCCCATCTCTTTTCGGTTGAGACTTTACAATCTTTTTGACACGCCCACACGCCTTTTGCCGTGTCGAAAGTTTTTGCAACTTTCGGCCCAAGTCGCATTAATGCTGCAGTTGCAAATGTTTTTCGTTGGCAACTTTTACTTAAGCGCTGCCAGCTGTCGGTGGATGGTGGATGGGATCTATTTCACAACACAACTAGGCTAAAGTTAAGCTTAAGTCCTGCCAGCCATCGTCTGTCACCTTGTACAGTTCTCCAAAAACGCTTCTCTCTTTGCAGAAACTCAGAAAATTCCGTGATTAGGACGTGTTGTACCCTAACGCTCTAAATGCAGACGATATGGTGAGTGGCTAAAGTACAATTTTTTAAAGAACTTTATTTAAAATATATCTTGGAAAGGAATTTATTTTAAATTGAAGTTTAGGTGATTTAATTATAAGGTTTTACAAGTTACTTAAAACTTCTTTTTTGTTTTTGAAAAGAAAAGCGAAAGAATAGCTTGTAGTTGATAGAAAAGTGGCTTAAACAAAGTTGATAGTTTGAGGATACAAAAAAATGTCTAAATTGATGTTAAAACTTGAAAATCTGACTGTATAAATAGTTATAAAAATATATAATCCTAACAAGATAATAAGCTTATTATAAACCCAAGTATTTTCTCTTAAGAAAATATTAATTTTCCCGCTTCACAAGGGAGAACCCTTTTCGTTAATCCTTTGATTGGCTTAAAGTGAGGTTCAACAAGTTAGGCTTCCGGCTGATTAATTTTAAATGCAGCTTCTTCTTGTCTATAAACAACACTTACACCCAAAACACACTTCCACACCCAAAAATACAGACACTAAGCCTTACCAGACAGACGACTTTATTATAAATCATGCATTACGTATACGCCGCATATGCCCAGAACTATTAACAAGCGCATTGCATATTCATGAATTTGTTTTTGATGTGCCTCGAGTGCAGGTTGTTGCAAGGAGCAAGGAGCAAGGAGCAAGCATCACACAAGCACACACACACACACACAAGTAGATAACTGAAATAGAGGGCGACGAGCCAAGTTTTCTAATTAAAAACTACAAATAATTGTGAGACTCGTAATGAGCGCGCACACAGCACCCGCGAAAGCCAAATTTAAATTGCAATTTGTCACTGCTGCGGTGTACATGCAACATGCTTCATACATGCATTCATGCAACATGTGCGTATAAGGCTCTGTGTCCTGGCTAATTTCCATTCCAGTTGGCTTCTCGTCTCTTCCCTCGCGCTGAATGACGATGATGAAGTTCTTTGGCAAACTAAAAGGGAAAAGAGGCATGCCTGCATTTCATTTTTCACAAAAACGTGTGACAGCCTTTGTTGATGTTGGCCGCATGCAAACAACTTTTAAACTTTAATTCCAACAGAATGTTAATCAACCAAGTGAATGCATATTGTGGCTCCCTTTCCACGCTCCCCCCCCCCCACTGGGAATCAGCAATGTAAATTCCCGAGGGCGGAATGCATAAATGCATTCGTAGCCGGGAGTACAGACTCCTTGGATACAGATACAGATATGGCTAAAATTTATGCCAGAGACTCGCGGCGTTGAAGTGTAGACTTCTGCGGTTCTGGTTGCTGATGTTGCTGCTGCTTTTACTCCTTCCAAAGCTGCTGCTGCTGCTGTTGTTGATGATGATGATGATGATGATGCGATTGCTGCAACTTTTTGTGCTCCATCGAGCGCCATTTGTTTCAGCCAAGAGCCAATCCCCCATGGCCAGGCACTCAGAGTCCTAGCCCTTCTCTAAGGGTTTAATAACTATTTTGGAGTGTTTGCAACGTTCCAGATTGCAGAGTGGAGAAGACATTAAGTTGGTAAGGAGTTGCAGCTGAAGCGAGGTCTGTATAACAAAGAAAAACAAAGGGGGAAGATTCTTTTCTAAAGTTAGAATAAGTAATATCAATTTCAAATGAAAAAAAATATTACTGGAACTTAAAATATTATCAAAATGGGTTTCAAAGTCTTTAAAAATATTTAAATTATTTATTTCAATATGTTATTAATTACTTTCCTCTCTTCCCTAAAGTATTGACTTAAAATCCCCCAAGAATCCAATTAGTTAGGGCATTGAAGCACCTTTACGATCTGTAAAGCTGCTGCGGCTGCCCTTTTATTTGCTGCGTTTTCTCCACTTTTTGCCCCGCTTTGAAGTGGTTCCTGCGCGCTTTAGTCCATTCTAATTGGCTCTGGCTGGCTTTTAATTCTTACTTTATATATTTTTTTTCTTTGGCAGCTTTATTATTTTCGCATTCGTCAGCTTTGAGCACTCATTAAACTGCTGGCCAAGTGCACAATTAGCCGGGGCCACAGATACGGGTCAAAGTATCGTCCGTCTGACTAATTGCGAGAAAAACAGAAACAGGTCAGCCGCAGGTGGGAAATGGGAATGAAAATGAAAATGAGCATTTGAATAAACATTACCCACAAACAAATTGCAATTTATTTACGTCCATTGTCCATTGTTGCGGCTATTACTTTCGACTGCAATTAGCATTTTACAGTTGTCCCAGTGTCGAGTGCAGCATATAATTTCCAATTATGTGGCAGCCGCAGTTTGCAGTTGACAGTTCGCCAAAGTTCCATGGCTCCATGGTCGACTCGACTCGGTTTTGCTCTGCTCCGCTCTGTTCTGGCTGCATGGCAGGCTCCTTAATTATTCAGCAGGATACACACATGAGCACACACACATCCTTTGCTGCCAGCTGCCCGGAATTAATGGATACAGCTGAAACGTAACAGAAAACTCCACTCAGCTTGCCCCGCCCCGCTCCGCTATAAGCCCGTGCCGGAAAATTCCGCACTCCGCACTCGACATTCACCTAGTTACGCATACGCCCTGATGACATTAGTGCAGCATTGCAGACAATTTTCGTTGGCGAAATGGGAAAGCCACCGGCCAGCGGCCAGCAAAAGGATACACGCAAAATGTGCACAGCAAGAAAAGTTAGATAATGAGAGGGGTTCCTTAGAAATTAATGATCTTAAGGGTTATATCTGAGAGGTACAGGAATTTTACAAGTTTTGTTATTCAAGAAGTTTATGAATATTTTGAAATCTAATTTAAAGGACATCTTAGGAAAGTATGTAATATCTTAAGTGTCTGAAAAGGATACGTTAAAATATATATTTTATATATATTTAATATATATTTTTAGCTTACTTTTTTGCTTTTCTTACTTCTTTTTGATAATAGCTCTTAAATTATATATTTATTTTAAGCTAACATAATTTTCTATGAACTGTTTTAAATTCTTTTAAAAATTCCAAAGACTTTTATTGACCTATTTCAAATGTTATTCCCTAAAACAATTATTTCTGCTTATATTTAAACAAGTAAACTTTATGAACTTATTAATTTCGATATTATTTTCTAACCTATAACATTTTTTTCTCTGTGCACCCACTCGCCCATCACCAATTCCTTCATAGATGTGTGTGCGTGCGACGCAGTTTCACGTTGATTACGAGCACTTTATGGCTCCGTGCTACGTGTGGGCGTTGCTGCTGGGCTCTGGCTGCTGGTCCTGGCCAACAGACCGTGGACTGCCATAGACATGATGTCTATGCGTTCATTGTTGCAATTTTTACTTTATTATCAACGTCTGTAATCACTACAAGAACAACACCATGTAGGGTGCTCCCTGGGAGAGAGCCAGCCAGCCCTCTGATGGATATGGCAGAGCGAAACTTGTTTCGGCGTCTGTTATTGCGGCCAGAAAACATTTCGAGTGGCGGAAATTTGATAAATGCCGGTCTCTGACCCAATGGGCGTGGCACTCGCCAAGGGTTTATCTAGTGTACTTGTCGGTTATTTATGATTATTTCACATATTTTTATGGCTTGCAAATGAGGAATGTGTTTTTGCGCCACTCAGGGGCGTTGTTAGTGTGGGGCAGGAAAGGGATGAGTGGGGGTTTCACTGGGACTTAACTAGATAATACATATTGAAACAAAAATTATATACATATTCAAGTTTCAGGCAATTTCTTATCATTGGTTGTTATGAGAGTCTTTGGTCCTAAAAGAGAGCTTTTTGTAACAGCAGAAGCTTCCTGTTAACAGTTACAGTAAAATTACGTATACGAAACGAGTCCTTTTTGTTTGTAACTCAGCTGGAAAGCTTTTAGTTTTATCCTGTGAGCTTTTAAGACTTTTAAGGGTTTAGAAGTTACACGTTTAACAGTAAAAAGCTCCCAAATATATGCTATAAATTTTGATAGTTCTGCCATAACACACGGCGTATGCGTAATGTCGGAAATACAAGAGGAATTTGAATTAAAAAACTTAAAAAGCATTTAGTACAGGAAAATAATTATAAAAAATACAAAATTGAAATAAAATCAACTAAGATTTTAATGCTCAAGAAATAAATATAAATAAATATTTATTACCACTTCTTACAAAGCCCCCAAAGATATACTATAAATTTTTGTAGTTCAGCCATAACACACGGCGAATACGTAATGTGAGAAATACAAGTAGAATTTGAATTAAGCAACTTAATAAACAACTAGAACATAAAAATAAATTAAAAATATATAAAATTAAAATAAAATCAACTAAAATTTTAATGGCAAACCAAAAAATATAAATAAATAAATATTTAACCCACTTTAAATTCCTCTTAAATGTAAATAAAACACACAAAGGGACAGCTAGCTCCACAAAAAAAAAAGAAAACAAACAAAAAGAATTGGACTCTCAGTTGAGGACCCTTTGAACAGAAGTTGGGGGTAGCTTGTCTGAAAAAAAAGCTGGACAATCCTTTGCCCGACGGCGTTAACCGAAATGGGCGGGACCACGGGAAATTGATTAAAAAGACAAGAAAACCCGAATGCTGTCCGTAATCCTTGAAAAGCGCTTCAGGAATCGATAATCAAAGCGAAACCGGACAAACAATTTACTTATGGCTTTTTAAGCATTTACTTTATGCTATTTGTTTCCTTTTTCATTTCAGGGCACAACATGGCCTCAGCACAGATACGACATTTCTATAACACACCAACAACAATTTCTTCAACAACAACAACAACGACACGCCAACTCTTACAACAACAGCAGCACACGAAAAACTGCAGCAGCAGCAGCAGCAGTAACAGCAGCAACAAGCGGAAGCTATTTCCAAGCGATACGTTTCTGGGCCACACACAAAAACACAGAGAATCGGAGGCAGACACTGGAGCAGGAACAGGAGCAACAGAAGCAACATTATGCCAGGCAACACCCGAGGCAACAGCAGCAACAGCAACAGCACCAAGAGGAGCAGCAACAGGAGCAGGAAGCACTGCAACGGCAGCAGATGATGTACGAGAGCCCTGGACCGCAGATGAGATCGCTGTTAGCCTCGAGACCCCGACCAGGATGCAACATCCCTTGGCCAGCAGTGCTGCTGTACTCCATGTGGCTGCTTCTACTGCTAAACAGGAGCACCAGCAGCAGCAGCAGCAGCAGCAGCAACACAAATGCACTCATCCTGCTGCTCCTGCCGGTTTGGCAGCTACTGCAGGGACTTCGGAGCGGGATTGCTATGCCACGAGCACTTCTTGCCTATCACGTCTATCTTCCAAAGTCAGTCTCAGTCAGGACTCTACGAAACCACACCAAAAAGAACAGCCACAACAACGAAAGCCCCTTCAGCACGCCGCCAGCACAAGGGACTCGGATGCTTCCACTTCGACGAATCCGGCTGTCAGCATCCTTATGGATATGCAAAAGTTTGCACGCTCTATATTTCCGCTGGTTATCATCTTCAATCTGCTGCCTTTATTCTATGCAGGTGAGTTGTATTTTCGAGTAGAGTTATTATTGTTGTTGGAAAACGTTATTTATGTTTATGAACCTAGAATGAATTTTAAACTTTTTAAACAAAGAATAAGCGTAAAGTACTGAAATTCATTTGAAAATCTTTCATAAATGAAATTAAAACCAATTAACCCTGAACAAGTTAGGGAATTTATTTACTAAAATCACAAGACGAAAGCAACAGTTTTTCCCTACAGCAAACTTTGTTATTTTTTCCTTTAAAGTTTCTCCATAAGACTTTTGATTCTACTGAAAGTTTTTTTTTGCCATCTCGCATAGCACCCTCAGAACTGTATATCCTGTCAGCAATTTTCTCCTGGCTCTAATTGCCAGCCTCGAGTGGCAGCTCTAGCCTCCTCGTGTTCGTGCAGCTTTAAGGACCTCGCTCCCAGTGGCCACTGTAGTCGCTCGGGTTGTTAAATAAATAATTGAAACTGTCGAAGAACATTTGCAAATCTGGCCAAACAACAACTGAGCTCATTATTTATGTACGCGGGCCAAATATGTATTGACTGCCAAAGGCAATGACGGAAGAAAAAAATTTAATGACCGACAAAGTGTGCGTCCCTTGACAGGAAGGAAACAATCCCCGCTCCGAGTCCCTTTGGATTCCCATTTTTCTCTCTTATTTTCCCTTTTTTTTTTCAAACTCTTTGTGTGACAGTTTTTTCTCGTTTATTTCTTTGCTCATTTTTTTTGAGAGGCAAAAATTATTACAAAGTTTAGAGGGGGTCAAGCGAGGTTGGTGCCTAGAAGACAATATGCTGGGGGCCTTAATTGCTTGCCAGCCAAAACAATATGCTGGCGCAGACCCTTCTCGTGGCCTTTGTTAATGCTGCAAACTTATTAATTAAATGCGAACATAATTATTTAAGACAAGCTGGAGCTGGAGCTGGAGCAAATTCAATTTGTGATCAGTTTGTGATAGCAGGAGTTGCATTAGAGGCTGGAGGCTGGGGGGGGATGCCCCTGCTCAGCTGCCTAATGTGGCAGAAGCGAAGGCAAACAAAAGCGGCACCATTTCAAAAGAAATCAATGACAATTCGTTAAAGGTCCCCCCACAGATTTTGCCAGCACCCCAAACCCCAGGACATCAGGCGGGACACCCAGGACCTGCCATCATCATCGACATTTGAGCAGCGATTAAAGACAATTGAAGCCGCAGATGCAGGCTTTCTTATCAGTTTGCTCGGAAAATGACAACTACAGATTTTCCTCTCTCATGAAGGAAAGCTCGCGCCTGCGCTTATCCTTTGGCCATGTTATCATTTTTCCTCTCTCTTTGGCTGTTATCACTCAAACACGAATTGTTTGCTGGGTTATCCTTCCTTTTGGCCCCCTTTGTTTAGCCCAAATAAATCGCTGACTTGGCAGGCCGGACATCGAATAATGGGGCAACGACGAAAAGCGGGAAAGTCAAGACTTAGACACTGCCCCGGGCACAGATCAAAGTATCTGCAATTCGAACACATCCCCATTTATCTTGTCTCCGTCTCGAGACGTAATGAGATTTTCGCCAAAATTAAATGAAATCGAAAATTGAGCTCGCTGAAGTTTGCTGGCAAATTTAAATTAGCAAAAGCCTCGCCTGCAATTATCCGCACAAAGGAGCCGGCATAATGAGCGGAAGCCAAAGTCAAACAGGACTCTTCACCTGTCAGCTTTCGGCCACCTCTCTGAGCTCCGGCAACTGCCAACTGCCACCTGCCAGGTGGTGTCTCAAGTGGCGGCTTTTGGGCGGCGATTAAGGCGGCATCTCCTCTGCCTTGGCGGCCACTCGAACAAACAGAATCGACGGCTCATTGAGCGACTGAAATGAAATGAAATCCCGGGGCAAACAACTCCAAGGAGCCGCCACTCCAGAAGGAATCGGTGGAGGAGGAGGAGGAGGTTCTGGGCCAAATCCAAGAAAAATAAGAAGTGCACAAAAACGAAATCATAAATTCAATTTGATTTATTTCAGCTGTACAGTATTGGCGGTGGGCTAACCGCCTCCAGATTCAAATGCTGTCAAAGGAACCACTGAAAGAAAATGATTATGAGTTGTGGTTTGAAAGAGATTAGGTTGTATGTTCAAATTTTATAAAGCTAAATTATTATAAATTTCTAAAGTTATGATTTTAATATTTCTAAACGGAATAATTCGATCAACTATCTTTCTGTTTAACTTTAAATATATCTTATTTTATCTAGCAAATATTATAAAAATATTAAAACCCACAAAATCTGAAATATCTAAACTTCTTTTAACATTATTTGACCACAATTTGCACACAATTTTCTTTTCGTGTAGCGAAAGCTTTCGCTTGATGTCATCGCCGAGAGCACCCATCGTTCTCTCGGCACTCGCATTTCCCATTTCCCGCTTTTCTGGCTTTCTCTTTGAATCTTTGCCTTAAAAGCCGTGGCAGCTGCCGAATGTGTTCAGTCGATTTCTGTCGGCCGTGCCGCATACACGCAGTTTGCTTTTCAGCCAAACGCCGCAATCCAACGCTTCAGATTCAGCTTCCATTTGAGCTTCGTTTCGAGGAAACGCGTCCTTTTAATCGCAACGTGTGACACAGGCCTAACGAAAAACCGTTTTCCCAGCAACGCGCGCACTTTTCCCCCACGCGAACGGACCGAGGAAAGGTCGCTTGGACGGACCCTTTGTGTGCTTCCGCCTTATCGCTCCTATTTTGCATATTTATGTTTGCTTAACCATTCCGTTTCGGTGTCAAAAAGCGAACCCCAATCCCGGCAATAAGAGCCAGCGAGCCGAAAAGGAGAGCTTAACTGGAAATTGTACAACACAAAAGTGAATTACAAATCAATTGAGAAGGCAGCAGCCCTCTTTGGCAGCGAGACGTAAATATTCAAATGGAACTTATGCCTGATTTACATATTCTTTTGAAATTGCCTTTGGTCGTCGTGGTGCACAATTGAGATATTGGGGTGTTCACAAGATATATATAAAGATTTTAGGGGGCAAAAGATCGAATCTGAAGAGTGGGAAAGTTGGGAGATGAATCACTTCCCAAGAAATTTTTGGTTTAAGAAAAGTTGTTAAACACTATACTGATAATCAGGATTTCCCACAAAAATATTTCCAAGAAATTCCTTCATTCCTTTAGTCTATTGTAAGCCATTAATTCATATTTATCAGGAATAGAACTATCTGGAAAATTACACAGAAACCCATTTCCATTCAAATCCAATCCGCTTTGTTTGTCTTCAATGCATGTGTAGCAGATGAATGCATATTCGGGAAACCTCTCTCTCCTTCTCTCTACATTCCATACACAATTGCGTTATTAGTTCACATACACAGCCACTATATATTTCTAATCGTTAACCCTGAGAGTGCTTTCCTTGGAGCGTCCTTACACAGGACATGTGATAACATAACAACGAAAGGCAGTAGCAATTGTTGAGGGATTTACAAGGTGGCTTTCCTTCTCTCGCACATCGTTTGCCATTCAGCAATAAAATCCTGCCAAGGAAAAGGTAGAAGAAAGGATGGAAATGTGTCCAGTTATGACAACTGGCGACGATGCTGCTCTCAGCTGTTCCCTTCAGCTGCTTAATTGGAGTCAATGTCTGGGTGAACTTTCCAATTCCTTCGTGGCTGTAGCGTCTGCCGCTGACAAGTGACAACTTTGATAAAGGATAACCCCTTCTGTTTATATCTGAAAAAAATCGAAAAGCACAGAAAGATATAAGGAAATTATGATGTTTTTAGGAAGCTAAAAAAAATTATGAAAGATATATATTTTCCCTTCATTTTTCCTGCTTTTAAATAAAAGTGTATCTTTCACCAAAAGCAAGAAACTTTCTCACCAAACCAAAGCAGCTTAGAAGTCCTGGAAATGTAAGGAAACGTCAGGCGTTATCCTTGCAATTTGCATGCAGTTCGGCAATCGCTGTGGGATTGAAATCTGCCAAATGTGCAAACAGCAGCCAGGGTTCTTTACTTTGCTGCCTGGGCAGCCTGGCCAGGTGATAAGCAAACAGGGGAAAGCCCAACCCAATCCTTTTTTTTTGTTTCTGTATCCCTGCCCAGACATTGCCACTAAATCAAGCTACTCCTGCTGCTGCCACCAGGTAATAGAGAGATAAAATTTGCTACGTGTGGAAAGTGTGTTAAAAAGCAAAAGGAAAGAGTGGCTGCTGGCGAGCAAAGTCGCAAATAATGTCGACGGCAGCCACTCACTCGAGTGTTTAGGACCCTCACGCATAAATTATTTATTCATTTGCCGTCGCTCGGTTTTTATATGCATCATTAAAATTTCTTTTCGGGGCCTCAAAGTGAATTTCGGGGTTCAGCTCTCCTTTGACCCGCCTCCGAATTGGAAATGGGGTTTTCACTTTGGCTATTTTTTATAATGAGCCCGAGCCCAGGCTCCGCCAAAGCTAACCCTTTGCTCACATGGCTGGCCTTTGGCCCATTGTTCGGCTTCTCCGCCGGCTGAGCCCGAGGAGGTCTGTGGGCGTGGGCGTGGTCGGTCGGTCGGTTTCCGCAGAAAGTGTTTATTTATTTTTCGTGCTGGTAGCATTTGCAAAAGTATTCCAGTTTTTTGCTCCTCTGTTTCCGTTTTAGCTATTTGCACCACTGAAATTATAATAATACCCCATGGACGCGGGCCAACGTTGCGTATGAGCAATGTGTGCCTTCCCCCATTTATTTTTTCCCCTAAATATTTTTTTGTATTTAATCCCCGACTCGAAACTAATTAGCGCCCTGTGCAGAGAGAGAGTGCTGGTTGTTTTGAAGGCTTTCTGCAGCAGCAGCAGCAGCAGCAGCGTCCACGTTATGTGATATGGGATGAGAAATATTGTTAGGAAAAGGCTGCAACTTTTTCATTACATCAACTTGACGGCTGCCAAGTGAAAACTTTTCACCAGCCAGCCCCAGCAGGAGCAGGAAAAGCCAGGAAAAGGGGGGAAAGCAACGGACTTTTGCCAGCTGTGGATGCTGTTTCTTTAATTTGTATTTAGTTAGCGGACGATGCTAATGAGTTTTGCTGCTCAAAAAAGGAGCTTCTCTTGATGTCAGGCTAATACAATTCAATTTTAATAGAATTTAAAGGTAATAATTTATATAGCTTAATAGATAACCTTCCTAGAATTTACCAAGGCCCATCAATTATGCTTCAGCTGAGTTAAGTTCAGCAAGTTGAAGTCATTCTCACTTAGCTGCAGTCAGGACCATCAATCTTTTGATCAATCTCGACACAGTAAATAGCTCAGTAAAAGTTTTCCCCAAAACATTAGGTATTTATGGCTAAGCCAAGCGAAAACTATGCCGATTTCAATAAAAATCATTAACCGAGCACTCAAAGAAGCATTCAATTCAATTCGATTCGACTCGATGGGATTTGCTTTGAGTTCTCCGTTGTTTCTGTGTGGGCAAGCAGAACTTTCCGACACATTAAATATGAATGAAATACCTCGGTAATTAAGCTAAACACAGAAAGACATAAGGGGAAGAGGGATGGTTGATAAACAAACCGCAAAATAGTCATAAAATGCGATGAGCTGGCGCCATCGAAATGAACTTCTTCTTGGCCAAACACATTGCCAATCGAATTATAAATAAACAGAGCACAAAATAAACCCGCAACAGGAAGCCAATTCAAATAGCCCGAGTCAGCGTTCAGCATTCAGCGAATTCCTAATTTATAATGGAAATGGCAAACAGAGAACTGCCATTACTTTGGCATAATGGCTGATTACCCAATTTGAATTTACAATATTTCCGGGAAAATTCATTTGGCTTTCTTCTGCTTGAAAATTCGCACTGTATAAAGAAATACTTACTCCCCAGAGGTGGCTCTTTAAGCCGGGAATTTCATTAATCTTTGCCGCACGTTCCTTGGCATATTAAAATATCTCTTTTGTGATACGTGAATGTTCAGAGAAAAGGACAAACGAGAGCCTGTAAGCTTTAAAAATCCCCATCCTCCGCCTGAAACATGCAACAAGCTGGGTCAGGAAGCGGGCCAGGAGAAGGCCATCCCCAGCTACTACTAGCTACTATGTCGAGGTTACCCCACCCACCCACACCCTTGGCACACACGCCAGCATGCGAGTATAAATCTGCCATTCATGTGGGGGTGTACAATGAGGCGGCCCAGACGTTTGGCCAAGGAACTAAGACAAAAGATACACAGAAATCAAGTTTAAGTGCAGTTGAAGGCGGAAATGTGAGGCTGCCACATACACAGCAAGAAATTCAATTAAGGGGGAGTAGTTTAGGGATGTCTACAGAGGGGAAAAGTTGGGTGTAATATTGATAAAAATATAATGATCAAAGTTATATTCAAAATTTCATGGAATTTTAAATGCGGATTAATTTAGAGATGTAATTTGCCATTTTTAGTGTAAGGAATTATATTGAAAAGAAACGTTAAAGCTACTTTCGTTGCCAATATCGATGGAGTATCGGCTTATCGATATTTACTGCCCTCCCGAGAATAATGTATATTTATTTCGTAAAAGATTTATGAGCTTATATCATATAACAGGTCCGCATTATATGGGAATACTTCAATATTTTCTTTAACTTCCTACAAAAATCTAATTTTCCAATTTAATGTTTATCTTTTATTATAAAACCAATGCTTGACTTTATTTAAAAACCATAAAGATCAAGCCAAGGTCAATGTGGTTCACCTGACCGTGGATTATTGCGCGCTTATAAATCAGAATTGCTCGCAGTTGGCAGTTGCCAAGGGCCGCCTAAACAAGTGCAATTATTTTAATGCACTTTTGACTTTTGACGTGCCAAGACAGGCCAACAACGGGCTTTAAGCCCTGTTCAAGCATTTATGCGGCTATTGTCTCAGCCAAACACACACCGAGAAGAACTCACGAATACACGGCGCTTGGCGGAGAGGACTCCTTGAGTCGCATCCGAGCCAAGGTCGTGAGCCATGCAGTTGAACTTGACAAAGGATTTCTGTGGGCTGGTCTTTAATTTTATATGCAATTCCATAAACGTTTTTTTTCTTCGTTCTCCGCCCTCAAAAAGCGAGCAATTTTCTGTAATTTTTCGCGCTCTGCTTGGGGTTAAGTTAACCCTTCAACGAAACAAATTGAATTTGTGCTCGGAGGGAGCACGCAGAAAATGTTTTTGCCAACGTCACTGGCAGCGAAACGATGCCTACGCACTCCAAGGGGGTGGACTGACGACTCCCATTCCCATTGGCCACGTCATGGCCCATTTGTTCTATGGCCTCTCACACCCCCGCACGGAACCCGCTTTTCGGCAAGGCATAAACAAATTTTGCAAATGTGCGCATAAAACTTACGAAATTGCAAAAATTTATTTTATTTCACATTGTGTGACAGGGCCTTTTCCTTGGCGCTTCCTTTGTCTTGTATCCTGTCATCTTGGCTTTTCTGTTTATCTGCGTTTGTGGCTCGCCTCGTCGCCTTCTGGCGCTAATTTAATTAAGCCTCATAGACAAAGACTGACTAACGGACGGACGGACGGACGGAAGGAAGGAACAGACAACAATATGTGTCAGTGCAATGTGTTGTAAATCTTTTCAAGTGACTCACTCCCCCGCTCCTGTCTTCAAGACAATAAACAAATATAAAATATCATTTCGGGCGCTTTGGCTTTTTATCGCCCTGCCACTTGGCCACGTTGCGTATACGCCACGTTGGCCCAAACAAGGGCTGCATTTCATTTAATTTTACGCCTGCCGCTCGGCAAACATAATTTGATTGATGCGCCCGCGGCTTACATGTGTAAGCCAGAAATAAACTGATAAATTGACTTATTACAACTTAATTCGTCTGACAGGGGAATTTTTCAGTTTTGTTTTCTTGTTTTTTTTTTTCGGGGGAAAAATATACACTTTTTTTTGTGCGAGAGAAGGAAAATTTATGCCCAGGTAAAATGTTTTCCAGAGGGCAGAGCATTTCATTAATATTAATTGACCAATTCAGAGGGACAGTAACAAAGAACAATTGAGTCACGAAAATGAGGCATAATAAAGGCCAAAAAGCCAGTTAGAGCCTGAGCGTATTTATAACGTTTTTGGTAAACGGCGACACCGCGGCCCGTCGACAAATGAACCCAAATAAATAAAAATAAATATTTAAATAGCCAAGCCTTTTAAAAAAACAGGGAAAGCCCACTCAACTTAGTGTCCAGACGAAAGGTAAATTATTTTGCGTGAACGAAATAATTAAAAGGACGCTAATAGAGAGTTCCTTTGACAGCAAGAGTCGTCGAGTGATTAAAGCTTAAGTGCTGGGTAGTGGCTTAAAGCCGCTCCCTCTTAAGCTCTTCGAGTTTCGTTATTCGTTATATTTTTTGTGTATTTTGTGTGTCACATTGAATGGAATTTGTGCCGCCATTGATAGCGACTGACAGCACAGCTGTGGCCATTTATGCGAGAACTGGGTCCTGCATTAGTTTTTATATTTCAATTCCGTTCACCTTCCATTTGGCATTGCAAAAAAAAAACTTATCAAAAGACTGCTGTAGCTACTGGTTCCTGTTTTTGGCCAGCAATGTCAGCAACGTTTCAATGGGCCAACAGCCATTTTCAGTAGTGAAAAAACAACATTATTTGATTTGTTTATACTCTTTGAAAGGAAAAGGGGTATTTAGACTTTAAAGAATGTTTAAGTTTGTATGTTAAAAGCCAGAAAGTTGATTTCCTTTAAAAATTTATGTATAATTTTATATACAATTTTTTAAACTACTTTTATTTAAAGCTTTCTCCTTGAAAAAAGAGTATCAAAACTTCAACTAGCTCAACGCAACCTTGGACTCAATTGCTTCGTTATTATTTTCATGTTTTATTTTCATTTTTCATTGAATCCAACGATGGCTTGTCAAGTTTTGTTTCGAAGTAATTGAATTTTCGCCTCCCTCTGAACGCCTTTCCCTGAACGTCCCCCCAATAATTAAGTGAACGTGTCGTCCTGCCATGTCAGGACTCATAATGCACTTTGCCGACGAGTTGAGATGAGCAGCTCAGGTCGAATGGGCAGCTATTAGGCAGCAGGATAAAGGACCCTAGAAGCTGCATTCAGCTGACTGGCAGGAAGTGCAAGGCTCCGGTCCCACTCCGGACAGCATTAATCATGTGTCAGTGGCAGACAAAAGGACCCATACCCCCCCCCCCCTGGTTGTGATTTTTTGGCAAATTCCCACTCGAGGGAGGGCCGCAGCCGATGAAGTGTGCTTGTGTCGTCGGCAGGGGGGGGCCGAATATCACTCATACGCACCGTCGGAGTCGGGTCGCATTTCACACATACGCACTGTGGGCGACAAGTTTTGGGCTGTCCACAGGCTGTCGGGGCATTTCATGCACAGTCGAGCGACTGATAGGCAGTCCTCGCAATTTATGGCAGGCAATTTGTTTCCAATGTTGGGCGAAGGTGGGAGGTTCCCCCATTTGTCAGTGCCAGACGGGGTGTTTGGTTGGGCTTTGGGTTATGACAACTGATGGCCCAGTGGATGCCCCGATAATCTCAACTGTGCACCGAAAGACCAACTCAATCACAGGCCCACGAAATATGCAAATATCCACTCTCTTCACCCCCTTGACAGGTTGAAGTGAGCGCCTCCTAAGGGAAAGGAAAAACAACAACAGATCCCGCATGAGTAACAGCGCTATGGTGGCCGTGGCCATTTGCTGTATTCTCGTCCTGCTGGCCGTCTTCATTGTGATCATCATAGTGGTGGGCCAGACGATCGAGGAGCCCAAATGAGACATGCTCCAGCTGGGACCTGGCAACTTCCCGGATGGATAACAGAGGCCCCCCAATTGTTAGTTTGCCGGGGCTGCCAGCAAAAATCAGCGCCACCTCATCAACATCAACATATTTCGCCCCAGAGAAAATTAGTCCAGGAAACCCAGCAAGCAGGAGAAGGAGAAGAAGGAGCAGGAGCCGTAGCAGGAGCAGGAGCAGGAGCAGGAGTCGTAGCAGAAGCGGAGAAAATGCGTCCCATCGTCAGTATCCATTGGCTGTGATGTGAAATTTTTAGAATTTGTGAAGCAAAAACCAAACGAGAAATCAACCCAACAACACATAATTTCGGAACATTCCGCTCCCCCGATAACCACAACACATACACATCGTCATGTAGCGAATTTCAGTGTGTGTTAGGTGTTGTCAATATATATATATATAAAATAAATGTATATAAATACAAGATATATATGGTATATATAGATATCTAGAGAGATATATATGTGTAACCCAACCGTCGTAACGTTGCGTTCTTTTTTATAAAAGTGTTGTTAACAAACCGATTTTTATTGATGTTTTATTGATGTTGAATACAACGTATATACATGCATATATATTTACCACAAGAATAAGTGGATTAAGTATACATTAAATGTCCAGCAAGGTCAAAGTTAAAGAGTGCCAAGGATCAGGAGGATAAGCAGGCGAAGAATCGGACAATAGGGAATGCAAACGGAGAGCTCAATTGTTTAAATATTTAAACCCTAAGATCATATCAAGTGGAAGGAAGGATGCCAGCAATTGCATTGCACTTGTTAATTGCACAGCAGAGCAGCAAGGAGGAAGGCTACGTCCTGGAGCATAGATATAAATATATATATATAAACCTACAACATATATAGGAGATATGAATTATATAGTGGAGATATGCATTTTATATATCAAACAACTTTTGGATAAGTTTTACGTGTGCGTGTAACTAGAACTACTGAAAAACTACAACATCTTAGTCCCTTTCGCAACATTATAAAACCTGATAAAGCCATTGAAAGTAATTTAAGACCCCAATTAATGCATAACGTACGTGCGCTATATAAATCGATATAAAACCCGCGCCCAATCAATTCAATTTTAATCGATGCAAATGCCAAAATCAGCAAACCGAATATGCAACAAATGATCAACCATGCGCTGCATAAATTAATAAATTAATTAAATATAAACATCAACAACAATGGAAGCCCAGACAAAGAGGTAAGCTTAAACAATATACGAACATTAAAGTACTTTCCCGGAAAACACTTGCGTTGCAGTTTCCATGGGGAAAAAAAACGAAAAGGCAATCAAATTCAATTTGAATACACAAGGACCTCCACTCGAAGCTTAAAGCAGCCACAAATCGTGGCACCTGCTCCTGCCAGGCTGCGAGAGTGGGTAATAAAGTTTTATTGGTGTCTGTCAATTTGATTAAAATTGATATGCCCAGTTCGTAGTGACTAGTTTCTCCGGTATCCAGGATCCGGAGTCTGAAGTCCTGATCCCAAAATACATTTTGGCAAGAGCCCAAGGCTTCATAGACTCCGGACAAAAGTCAGCTTGATGAATATTTCCATCTCAGTCCGCATCAAGTAATCATAAAGTGATGGAAATTCAATTTACACTGTATTAAATATGGCAAAATGGGTGCCCATCTTGAGGGTGGCAATTTATGCGTTTCTCTCTGTGTGTGTGTGTGTGTATATGTTTTGGCATGTTTTCCCTGTTTTTGTGTTTGTGCGGTTTATTATTATGCAGATTAGACCAAGGCTCTACCGTACAGGTACCTTTACCTCCAGCTCTTAGCTTCAGCTCTTGCCTGTGCCCTTCTTACTCACTTGATTTCCAAACAAGCGGCCGTGTGTCTGAGTGTGCATAAAAAGCTGCCCCCGAGCAGCTTGAACACGCCCCCTCCATCTCAGCCGCCTTTCCCATATGCAAATTACATTTCATTTTGAAATTTTGCTACCTTTTTGCCCTGCCAGAGCACACACACACACACTTTATGGCGATTCAATGCCTTGGCCAAATTGAAGCTGACGGCAAATGTCACGTTTTATGACTGCGTTTGCATATCAACAGTTTCATGGCACTGAGAAATATTAAGCCTTATTTAAAGGGGTTAAAAATAAATATAAATAAATAAAAGAAACTTAAAGAAGTCCGGAAACTAAGCCTTAAAAATAAATGTTAAATATAAATCCAGATTTTCCCCTCTTAACCCAAAGTTACTAATAATTTTCCTCTGTTTATTTTAGTCTCTGCCAAGTGTGTGTTAGCTGCATTCGCTCGAGTGCTCACCTGGCTTACCTCATCCCCTAGCTTTCACTTAGTCAGCATTATGCAAATGGCCCGCTTCTTCCAATTTCAATTTGTTTGTTTATGAATTGCTAGCAGATAGACATTAATTGTCCAATTCCAGGACAGGATTGTGAGGCATTGGTGGGCGCGGAAGTGAATCTGAATCGGAATGTGAATCCAAATCCAGAACCGACAGTGCGCAAAAGCAATTATCTGAAGGAAATTGCTCAATTAGAAAGTCCAAATCGAAAACCAAACTAAACACACACAAAAATGGCAGAAAAAATAGGGGAAAACTTGTGAGAGAATCAGCTGCTTATAGAGATTTATAAGTAGGGTAAAAGTACCAGGGATTAAAGGTTAACAAATGTCCTTAGAAGTTGAAATATGCAAAGAATATATGAATATAAAAGAAGACAGATTAAATAAGAATAAATTTACAAAGAATTTAGTAGCGTAAATATTTTATTTCATATTTTTAAAACCTTTTTTAGGCAATTTCATAATTGTATTTAGTTTCTGTGGCACTTTTTATGCATTAAATATTCTTTTATAAAACAAAGAGATTTTAATGTGAATAAATACTATTTCGTTATAAAATATATATATATACTTCTTCTATTTAATAGTTAATTATAATTCCCTTTAAATTATTAAACATCACCCAGCTTAAACTCCTCAATATTTCCCTTAAATTGCCAACCGATTTGCACATTTCTCTCATTTATCAGAAATGGGTGAATTCCCCGAGCAAAACGATGATTTGAAAAATGAAAATGGCAATATAAAAATGTCATTTTTTCCCCGCAATCTTCTATGCAAGATTGTCTCTTTTTCTCTGTGTCTCCCCTCTGCGTTTCTTCCCTCGATGATTGCGCATAAGTAAAACTAGATTTTTTATTTTCCCCGACATTTGCATGATGATGAACGCTGCTCCACAATGGCAGCGCGATAGCTACGAGAATTGCAGTCAGCGATGTGTAAAGCGCAGATAGAAGATGTCCAGCCAATGTTGGCAATTGTCAGATACTTGCTTATATATTAGGCAAGGGGAAGGGGAGAAGGGAAAGTGCTATAAACTGCTGCCTAATGACTCGAAGTTTAATGCAGTTTTGTGAAATGTGGCACAAACCCAATTGGTTGGCCCTATTTTCGGGGCATGACTCTCATGGAAAATGGCGCTGAGTCAACTGTCAATTAATCAATTTAGGGCAAGTCCTTAGGCTGGCTGGGCCATCAATTTAATGTGGGCACCGTTAAGAGCGCAGGATGTAACAAATGTTGGTGTTTTTAAAACCAAATTACAAGCCGTGGAAAATGATTCGACAAAACAAACGACAAACGGAGATTTGGCCCACGCGCGCATATACACACACACACAGATTTTGGGCATATTTTTCATTTGTAGCTCCTGTTCCTGATGTTCCTGCCAATGTTTTTTATTTTTTCTGCTGGCTTTTTGTGTTCTTGGCCCGTGTCGTTACGCATTTTAATGCCGCCAACAAGTCGGGCCCAGATTTATGGCCATTTATTGAGCATAAGTGTTGACAATTTATGAACACAGCCGCGCCAGCCAGTTCCCCCGCCCCGAAATGGCATTTTAATAAGCGACTAAGATCTAAGGGGGTTGAAATGAAGATTTATAAACCCGCCTCAAGCAGTTTCAACTCCCAAAAGTCGCACACAAGCCGCTGCCACTAGTGTGTGCGGGTTCAGCATACCCATAAATCTTGGCCAGAATCTTGTTTGGTTTATTGAATTATCAGCGTATCAGCCTGGGGATGTGTGTGTGTGTGTGTGGAATGACATTGTCTGACATAAAACTAAGGGAAATATCAAACACGTGCGCCAGTCACAGGGCACTTATGTAAATACATTCCCCCCGCCCGGCATTATCTCTATATTTATAGTTTTATTTGTCTAAGGTTGCTCTGCTGGAGTGGCATTAAAATTTGCCCCGCTTCAACTTATCTACATCTCGCGTATTTTGCTCATTTCCCCACACGCATTTCCACTTAATTTTCCTGACTCATTTAAATAAATTTGTTTGGTTTCTTTGGCTGCCTTTAAATATGCGGAACACGTTTTGCGTGGAAATCTGAGGGAAATCATTTTCTATAGCATACTTTTTGGGACCAAAAAAACATTCGACTTGCAATTATGAAAATTTCTAGTAAAATTTATTTATATATATTTTTTTTTTTTGTTGAACAGAAGTCCTAGAAAAGCTTTTTAAAAAATAAATAAAAGAACAGGACAATGCCATAGGAAGCCCATGAAGTGCTGCAACGAACAACAAATTAAAACTTTAAGCTTCGTGGCCCCGCAAAAGGGAATAATTTCAATGTCTAAAATCTTAACATTGACAGCAGATGCTGCAGAAAAGGGGCACTAGATCAGGGCTACAACCAGGCCCAGTGCAGGCCACTTCAGTGGCAACACCGAGTGCAGTTTCCACGTCCTCCGCATCCTTGCCAGCGATGTGCACTTGGCATCAATCAATAATTGCCCATTGAAGGCAGCTGCTGGAAGAGCATTCGCTGGGAACTCACTAAGCTGAGAAAAAATATAATCAAATCAAGTGAACAGGGGGAAAAATATTAATATTTCTGAGAAAATTTATTTTTACAATTTATATTTTAATGACAGCCACAAAAGCCTTTAAATTTATAAAGAATTGAATTCTTTATTATTAAGAATATATCAGAAACTATGAACCTTTAACATGAGTTAGAAGATAATGTCTTATACAGGCTTCTGGCAGGATTTTAAATTGAAAGAGCCTGAACATTCTCAGCACTCCTTTTCTCATTTTCCTTCAGTACTTTCCGCTGAGTGTAATCCTTTGCCCCTGTCATGATTGATTAGCAGGCATGCAACACGAGGTGCTTCAGCAGAAACCCGACCAGACGGCATAATATGACGCTTACCGAGTCCTTTGGTCCTTTAGCCGCCTTGCCATTTTCTCGTTCCTTTCTTTTCCATGCCACGGCCACTGTGGAACTGGCCTGTTAATGATATTGCATTGTATCTTTGGAATCGCCAGTGCGGGCCAGGACACTGAAGGATGCTCGAGTGGCTGTCGGTGTTCTTATCGGCACCCCTCGATCTCTTTGTCCGCCTGCACTTTCATTATGTCAATTTTCCTCCTTTTTCCTGCCAGGCCACCATTTAATTGCAACTGTCATTGGGGGCATCTTTCGTAAGGAAATACATTTAATTCATATTGACTCTCTCCTTTTCTCTATTTCGTTGCAGGTACGTTCCCAAGAGTCAATCAAAAGCGTGAGTAGCTGCTGCCACAGCCAATTTTCTTATTTTCCACTTATCGATAAAAGTTGAAAAGTTCAGAGTTGAAGCGGCGCCTCAATTGCAGTTAGCGAGCTAAGTGAAAAGCATAAATAAATGCAGAAGAGCCAAAAGAGGGATTTCAAATGCAATATAGAAAGTTGGAAGCTTTTTGGCTTTTGGACCCACAAAAAGTTGGACTAACTTTTAGCCCGCAGAGTGTCTCTCTTTTCCCTGGTGACCCCTGTGGCGTATGCGTGATATTAATTATAAATTTAACCCATTCGGGGAGGCCAAGTTACCAGGCAGCCAGGCAGTCAGGCAGGCAGGCGGAGCTATTAATGAACCATAAGATAAGCACAATAAATTAGGATCAATTTACCTGATGGCCTACACAAATATGCACTTAAGACCCTGCAACATAATATGCATAATTATTATCCCCCCATAACCCGAAACCAAGCCAAAACACCATCTTGACAGGCAGCTGTATCTGAGATGCTTATCCATCGTCATAGAGACTCATCACCTGGTTTAGGCGTTGCCTTCACCTGCCTTCTTCTTCTTCGACTTAATCAACGCATTTTATCGCCATGATTTTATTTTTCGGGCCAGAATAAACTATTAGGAAAACTCATTTTCATGAAAATCCACTTTAATTGCTGTTACGGTTACGACGTTGTTGTTGCCGCTGCTTCGGCGTTGGTATTTCCATTGCCATTGGCCCATCTGGGGATGTGGTTATGGCAGCCTGACAGTGGGATATAATACACTAAGAAAATATGAGGGTAAAAGTTGAAATATACGAGGATTGGTTTTAGTTTTTTGAAGGTGAAATCACAGAAAAATCACAGTAAATCAAATAAAATTAACAACTGAGATTTCAAGGTCTGTTTTTGTATGAGATTGTGTTTCCAGTTTATTGATTTTTTCTAAAGCAAGTTAACTAGAGATAAATCTTAAAACTCTCACAATAATTAAACAAGATTTTCTTATTTAATAAAAAATTTTTTTTTTACTTTAACAAAAGGCCTTTTGAAATTAGATTCACAAATTCGTAGTCTTTCTTTATATTTAATCTAACAATAAAATGATTAAATATTTCAGCTAATTTGATATATTTTTTAAAGCATTTTCTCAGCTAATTTCATAAATTTATTAAATAAATTTTCCCCCAGTGAAACCTTTGCTTTTTCTGGCTATATCAGAGCGGCATGCCAGGCAGCAATAAAACAACATAAGGTGCTTCGCCGTCTCTGGTTTTGGCCTGGCATTCGGGAAACGGTGTTACTTGTAAATTTAACGCAAATTGTCTGTAACATGAGCTCCTCCACAAAAGGTGTCAGAGGGGATTCCGCGACGGGGAGTGGCATTGGTGAATTGGCCTGTGGTTGGGTTGGGTTTCGGCTCTGGTTTTTGGTTGGAAGAGAAGGTGTCTTGAGGCTGAGCAGGGCGGCAGTGTAAGTGCCAACAGCAGTGGCAGCCATTAAATTTTCAAGAAGTGTGTGTACTCGAGCAGGAAACCCAGGCAGACAGCAGCGGGTGGTGCCTGGAGAAGGAGAAGGAGAAACAGTCGGATCAGGGACACCGACAGACAGGATTATATGAGCGAAAGGCCGACAAAAGTGTCGCAATGAAATCACCAAAAATAAAGATAGGTTTGATTTGAAAGCTTCAACACATGACTCTCTCTCTTTACTATTATAGTTTTCTCATAACCAAAAACTTTTGCTCAAACTCACTCGGCAAAGTTAATCTCAAGGACTTTAAGTTTATTTATTTTGCCAGAGTTTACGAGTAGTGAAAATGTGCAGCTTATATAGAAAGATATTGAAAGATAAACTTGGGCTTAGCTGCACTTGAACAAAAAGAAACAAGAGTTTAAGAATGAAAATAATTTGTATTAATATATAAATTCTAAGAAATATTAAATCGTCTTCAATGTTGGTTTTTAAGATGCAGTTAAAGCATCTAAAAACCAAAGAGGTTTTCAGAGCTTAGATAAATTATAATATTCTTAATAAATCCTCGAAACAACCCCTTTTGTCACAGTGCATAAATATCTCACTAGTGTGATATTCTGTTTATGGATTATTAAATTCCACACAATCCAGGATAAATTCCCCTTCGCTTGATTGTCGCCTGGCAGGACTCAGTGCTTCTGTGTGAGAGTGTGGCAACTGTGGTTATTAGTGGTATTACGTGCCTCCTGGGGGAAACAGTTTCGTCATCGACATCATTATGCGTCTCGGTTTCAGTTTCGGTCGGGGAGCATTTAGTGATACGCATCCTTCGGGCGTCATTTGAGCTCAAGGATCCCACCGCTGGCTGCCTTGGCAATTACACCTGTTCGCAGAACGGTAAATATATTTAGCAGACAACTTGTTTGCGCAGCGGAATGGCTGCCATTTAGCAGCTTTTCCATTGCTTCAGTTAGTTTTTACGGCTCGCAATTAAAATCTGTATTGTTCGAGCAAGCTTTGGCATTGAAACTGAAACTGAGGTGCGGCCAACAAAAGGTGTAAATTAACATAATGACAGACAGGGTGCGAGTGGGTGGGTTGACGGGGAAACAAATGCCAGAGCAAAACACAACGCCTGAGCGCACTCAGCTCGCGGAACCCAACAAAAATATTTATGGCAATGCAAATGGCGTCTGCATAAAATTTATTGACACTTTACTGCGCATTGTCATTGCGGTGGCCCAGCAAAGGGGGGGGCGCAAGTACTAGAGGAGCGGCCACGTTGCAGCATCCGTTTGCCAGCATTTTTGTGCTGCGGTTGACATTGTTACGCCCACCTTCAGGGACACGCCCCCAGGCGTTTTTACACCCGATACGAACGAGTAGGTTACAAGGATATTAACGTACAGCAAGGAATTTGTGTAGCATAATGCAGGCAGAATTTTTTAGCTTTATAATATATTTTTTCTAGGAGTTCATTAAGGGGTTTTATGTTGCTTTTAGAGGGAAGAATTTATTTAATTAAATTTAAATTAAATGGGAAATTTTTTTATATTTCCAACAGATATTGTTTATCCAAGTTTAGCCCCTTCTTTGTTACAGTTTTATGTATTAAAGAAAATTCCGATTTATGCATTTATATATTCCCTATTAACATATTTCTTAAACCCAGAATACCCAGTATTCAATAGTCGGGTAACATGGCTTTGTTCTCCCTTTTTTTGTATCCTATATCCTTTGCTGCACGCAATGTGAGCTGTCCTGTGTGCGCTCAAGTTCGAGTGTGTGTGTGTGGATGGGTGGGTGTGTGCCGCACAAATCCGCTCTCATTTTAATGAGCAAACTTTGTGCTTGAGCGCCATTTATTTGCTGTTTAGTAAACTGCATTTCAGATAAAATGTCGCCGTGTGCGTGGTCCTGGGCTTTTCGAAAATTAATTTAAAATACCCCCCAAACGACAGGGGGGGATAATCGCCCTGATCGCTTGCCTAAAGGGATTCTATTTGGTTGCGTGAATAATTAAGTGGAAATTATGTAAACGGCTTAGTTGGGGCTTTAGTTGACATGGAATTTTGGTGGCAACATCACAAAATCAATAGACAGCAAACCGTTTATCCAGTTGTTGGTGAGGAGGCATGCCATTATTTATCGCCTAGCCCCCCTCCAGCTCTTTTTGGGTTTTCCCCCTGCAAACTGCGAATTTGATTTCAGCCCCAAAACTACTCGGCCAGAGACCGCAGCAGCTGCTGCAGCTGAGCAACCCACAAAAGCCAACACAAAGCGTGCCCTAGACCGACCTTTCCCCTCCGCCCCGGAACATCAAACACAACTCACTCGCTCTCTCTTGGCCAACTCATTTATTATGTGTTCTGTTTCGAAACGAATTTAATTAGAAGCAAAGCCCGCAAGGCGTCGGTTAATGTTCAACCAAAGCGGCAGCCAGTTATGTGTAATTCACGGCGGTTACTTGTGGGGAACTATGGGGATCAATCATTTACATATCCTAAAGAAGATGTCATTTGCATTTTAAACAGGAAATAGGATTTATTTAATTTGTTAGTGAGCAGTTAAATAGCTTAATAATTTGTTAGGAAAGAAATATTTCTAAAGAGATTTTTAAAAGGTTTTTAAATTTTTAATTTAAATAAGAAGTTCAAATGGAAGTTGTGTGAGGAAAACTGAATTAAAAACTTATAAAGCTTCACTAGTTAAATGAGATTTCTATTTGGAATGACAGAAAATATTGATATTTCATATATTTGTGGATATTTAAAGTGATACAAATACACATTTAAAAGTCGTAACTTTCATTTTTGGCTAAACATATAACATAAAATGGATATTTGAAATTTAAATAAGAAATATATCAATATACTATATTTTTTAAGCAACAAACTTTACAATATTTTCAAGATTGAGTGTTATATTTCTACGGATTATGGATCCTGTAGATATATATCCCTAACTCCTACTGCCTGGTAACCTTCCCCGAAGCTCTAAATAATTTCCGCTGGCTTTTGGGGCACCCACACCAACAGACACCCCCCCGCCACACACACAGCACATCTACAGCAAATATTGCGTATCCGCCACGAGTACACAAATTTCCTCTTCGCGGTGCACTATCAGCAGCGGTTATCCGAGTCCCCCAGCTGGATAGATAGAGAGATAGATGGATAGATAACAAGGCGGAGAGTGTGAGAGCTGCTGGCAGGCAAACAAATAGACAAACAGATGGACAGACGGACTGACAGCTGTCATAAAGTCGGGAAGCGCATTTCCATGTCGGGTGTCAAGTGAGGAGGGCATCCCAGCATCCGCATTCCATGCTAAATCAAAATCATTAACACTGTGTATTTGTCTACCTTCCCAACTACCACCCCGCCCCCCTCTGATCCCCACACCACCACCACCACCTCCTCCACCTGCTCTGCGGTACAAAGGTGGCGCTCATCTAAAGTCGAACGGCGCTGACGGCGAGCCTTGGATGCAGCCGGTGGTGGCCTATTTGGAGGTGTCGTCGCGTCCCACGAAATCGCCAAGTAGGTGGCGCCATCTCACTTTCTCTGTCTCTCTTTCTCCCTTTCTCACAACCACACACACACGCTCACACACAGTCTCACCCCACCTCCCCCTCACGATGTTATGTTGCGTACTGTGTGTGTGTGTGTGTGTGTGGGCCGTGTGTGTTAGCTGTTTTTGGTGTGTGTGTGGGCCCGTAGTTGTAACTGTTACGTTTCAATGTCCACCCGTAGTTGAAGTTGCCATAAATAGTTGACCAACCAAAAACGCTTCTAGTTGTACACCACAGAACATATGTATTAGTAAAAGCCAGAAAACCAAAACCAATGCCAGACAGAGAAGAGATCATAAAGACAGATGTAACCTCTTTAATGATTCCAATCTTAGCTGTGTATGATTTTCTAATGAAGAGATAAATCTAGAAATGATAAATAATAAATATAGTTAAAAATTCTCTAAAGTGCGATTATAGCTTTAGGAAATTGATTCTTAAATATGCTAATTATGTAAATAAATTAAAAATATATCCCTTTGACTATTCACAATGGTCTAAACCTTACAAATATTTATGAATATTTATATTTATTTATGTATCCTTAAAAATATCTGCTTAGGGATGCTTTGCTTAGACAGCTGTAAAACTATTGCAATTAAATTCATTAAAATGACTTCTTCATTAATACGGCTTCTACTTTACAAACACAAATTTAAATAATTAGAATTCCAACTTTGTGAATCCTAACAAATTTAAGCTATAAAGTCATAAATTTATTATTAAGTAGCCATTCATTTATATTTTTTTCGGCTGTGTAAAGGTGCAATGTTAATAACATTTATTTAATAGTTCATTTTTACAAAAAAATATAAAAACCATTTAAAACGCTTTTAATTTGAAATTCAATATATAAAAACTGTAACAAATATCTAAATGGGGGTTTATTTTTACAAATAAGGTGCAACAGTGTTTAATGAGTATTTAAAACGCGTTTAATTTAAAATTCCATTTATAAATTCTATTAATAAATATCTAACTGGCCACCCAGTTGTTATATTTTTAATTAAAAAATCTCTGAAAAATCTTTATGATATTTATCTCTGTCCATACACACACACATATATACATACCATATGCACACACCCACACAACAACAACAACCAACAACTTTGAGATGCCATGTTAACAGCTCTTGTTGCGATGCTACGTTCTGTGTATGTGTTCTGTATTGTTGTGTGTGTCTATGTCTAACCCATACGTAAACCGGAAGTAAGCGTATTAACTAACCGGAAACGCTGCCATTGGCGCCGCTCTCTTTCCATCTCTCTCTCTTCGTAAACAGAGTGTGATCAGACCTTTGTGTCGCGGATCGGCGGTCCACAGAATGGCAGCTTCTCGGCTCCGCTATTGCACAACCATCGCAATCACTCACGCCAATGCCTCTACACCTTCCTAGCAGGACCTGGGCAGCGAGTGGAAGTAGTTTTTAAATCGTTTAATTTAAGAGGAAGTCCGCCAGAGTGAGTATAGAATGGGGAATCTAAGAAAAGAGAAAGGAAATGCTAATATTATCCTGTTTTTCTATTCCATCTTGCAGCGGTTCGGCCGTCGGTGAATTACCAAGGTAAATATTTAAGAAATTAAAGCTTATTCAGTATCTTTAAGTTTTTCCTTGAACCTTTTGTAGTTGTGTTCATGAGTACATGGATATATACTCGGAGGTGCAGTCGTCGGAGCCGGCGGAACTGATCAATTCGCCATTCGGTGGCCGCTACTGCGGCACCATTCCGCCTCGTCGTCGCATTTCCATGTACCGGGCAGTTGCGATTTCGTTTTTTAGCAACAAAAACGTGACCACGGACCTGTTCGAGGGCACGTTTAGGTTTATAAATGCATGTGAGTAGAGACATATGGAATATATATAGAATATTCCCTGACCTCTTACCTGACCTGTTATTTATCCTCAAAAAACTAAAAGCGGAATATGAAATCGGCATTCCCATTGCGGGCTCGCCATGTTCCTACACGATAACGCCAAGCATGAGCGTCAACAAAACTGGTGCGCTCATATCGCCAACCTATCCAGGTGCCTATCCGAAGGATATGTCATGCACATATCAATTTCTTGGTGAATCGAATCAGAGAGTTAGATTAGAGTTTCGTGATTTTGATCTGTTTTTTGGTGGACCACAGTGAGTACCTCTAATGCTGCACAATTAAGAAATACACAACTAAACACACACACAAGACATGAACAAGAGTCAAGATCAGAGCAAGTCCTTGGATAGATTCTAGGACTTGCTCTGTTTAGCAGCACACACACACTGAAAACACACCTAATCTGTGATCTATCTAAAACCTAAAAAAAATTCTTCTCTATTCCATCTCCCAACTTCTATTGCAATTCTATCGACAAACTAAATTTCAACAATAAAAAATCAACACAACAACTACAACAATTTAAACCATAAAACAGCTGCCCATTTGACTATGTGAAAGTGTACGATGGTCCAGATAATTCGTCAGCATTAATCGGTACATATTGCGGACAGCAAAGAAACTTAGTTTTGTATTCGAGCGAGTCGAGCCTTTTCGTTCATTTTTATACGTTACCGCGCACCGCAAATACCCAAAATCGTGGCTTTAAAGGAATTTATGAATTTAGCGAGAGTTTTGTTAAATTAGATTTTATACGTAAGTATTATGGTTACTTTTAATATCAATGTTTGTCGTTTCAGTTTCTGCCAATTTGTTGTATTTTGGTGTCCTCGAAAGGATTTCATTGCCTACTTTCGAGGGCCCCAAAATGGTAGCATTTATGTGCTAATTGTATGTGCTTGAACCCACCTATTCACTGGCTTTGTTTATGTTTTGATGCCATTTTTATTTCCATTTAACCTGTAACCCTCTTTCGACACAAAAATTCTAACCTTTCACAATTTCTCTCTATCAAAAAAAACTGAAACAAAAACTATCTCTGCGCTTTAACCTGATGACTTCTACTACAATCTGGCTCTGATCTGAACTTTTGAAATTCCCTCAAAATCTGAACAATCAAAATGCCAACATCAGGTGAAAATGATGGCATTCACATACGTGGCTCTGAATGTGATCAAAAGATTTTATCGAAGAAGGAATCCACTGGCTTTGTGCTCTCACCCAACTATCCCTATCCCTATATACCAAAAACTGTGTGTAGGTGAGTGTAAAATATATTCTAAACCTTTTAAATTAAAAAATTTATATTAATATATGTTTTCTTTAGATATTTCATCTATGGCATGCAGGATGCCCAGCATCTGGAGCGTGTACGTCTCGAGTTTAACGCTTTCAATATTCCCAAGGTGGAGCACAAGGACAAGAGCGAGTAAGCAAAGCTTTCGAATAATAAATTATATTATTTTTTATAGTTATTTGTTGGCTATAAATTTCTATTTATTTTTTTAATCCCCTCTCCTTCAAGGTCCAACTGCACGGACGGCTATCTGAAGATCTACTTGAAGGGCCAGGAGACGGCCGATGCCTATGACAAGTTCGACTACGAGCTCTGTGGCAATGAGACGCAACGCGTGATTAGCGAGGGACCTCGCCTGGCCATGGTCTTCAGCTCCGGTGAGCTCCAAGGTCGCGGCTTCAAGGGCAAGTACACCTTTGAGACAGAGTACAAGATCCCGGGCACTGCAGCGCCAGATGGCACCTGCAGCTTCACCTATGTGAGCAGCTCCAAGAAGCGCGGCGAACTAAACAGTCCACGGTATCCCTCCAATTATCCTTCGGACACAAACTGCTCGTACCTCTTCCTGGCCGAGGCCGATGAGCAGGTGACCATTGTCTTCGATCATTTCAAGATCAAGGCGGACAACAATGCGAATGCCACGGCAGGAGCTTATGGGTAAAGCTGCCTTATAGATCCTTCTCCTCATAGGAAATTCCTTTTAACCATCCTGCTTGCAGTTCCGGTGCCTGTTTTGAGGACTGGCTGGAGATGTATGTCGTCTACCGGGACAACAATGACCGCCTGCTGGGCCGCTACTGCGGTCAAACAGCCCCCGGACCCGTCGAGAGCCCCCGGGGAGCGGTGGGGCTGCGCATCACTTTGCACACGGACCAGGAGAGCGTGGCCAGCGGCTTCAAGGCGCGCTACTTCTTCGAGTCGGCCAAATCGGATGCCGGCGACTGTGGTGGCAATTTCAGCAACCAGGATTCGGGATTGATCACCTCGCCCAACTGGCCATCAGGCTATAAGGCACCCGGCCGGGGCATGGCCTCCAATGCCTGCAACTGGGTGATGAAGGCTCGTCCCGGCTACAAGCTGTCCATACACTTTGAGCAGTTTGGCCTGGAAGGAGACCCAGCCAGTGAGTCACTGCAATAATCCATCCTGAAACCCATTTATGTTTGCTGTATTCTTTAGATCGCGGCTGTCCTGCTGCTGTGCTGCGGCTGTGGATGGATGTGGACTCCGACCAGCCGCCGCTGGAGCTGTGCGGCGAGAAGCCACCCGTGGAGCACTGGCACTACACCTCCACTGGCCAGACGGCGCGCATTAGCTTTACCACCAGTGACAAGACAGTGGGCGCCCAGGTGAGCTAGGGACTCCCCCTCTTTAAAAGCATTTATTAATTTTTTTTTTTCAGGGTTTCCGCATCGTGTGGACCGAAATACAGGACTCGGGCCCGGGACCGCCATCTGTGGGTCTGCACTGCGAGTCCACGTATCACTTTCAGTGCGGCGCCGGCTACTGCATCTCCGACAAGCTGCGCTGCGACGGCGTCAAGAACTGCGGGCCCGGCGACGACACTGACGAATTGCACTGTGAGTCGTGAGTGAGTCGAACGGTTCAGTTCAATTTTTATTTGCTTTTCTCGCCTAAGTTTATGTAACTTACTTTTATGATTAAGTTTTTGTTTCGTGTTTGTGTTTCCAGGGCCAATCCATGGGGCCAATATATATATGTTATAGTTTCCAATTTCATTTAATTCGGTTTGGTACCTCATCTGATTATGATTATGATTATGATTTAGTTTCTTACACTTTTCATTTGATGCGTAAAGAAAACTTGAACCCGACGAAACACTTGCAAAGCGTTAACCACTAAATATAGCAACTAAAATAATCCATACTAACCTAAATACCAGCTAAAGGCCCAACCGAAGCTATCCTGTATTTATTCTCTAAGTCTTCTTGCACCTAAGTATTCGTGTTTTGAACTCTAACTACATTTACTAGCTGTTTTGTGTTTTTGCCAGAGACCTTTGTACATACATTCTGAGCTCAGATCCCCTCAAAACAACCCACTTCATTAGGTCCTTTCACCTCGAATGGCATTCAGAACACTTTCTTTAAACAAAAATTAGGAAAGGCGGAAAAGATCGAGGCTGATTTGTAAATCTGTGTTTTAAAAACCTATTTAATAATTCAAACTGTGCCCAATCGGTCTTTTCCCCTCGACACTCTCTCAGTCCCCTCCCGATCCTGCCACGCCCCGTGATTCTACACTAAACTCATCTTTCTCTATTTCTCTCTCTATCTACTTGTCTAATTCTCCCTCTATTTCTCTCTGTTCTTTCTTTTGTCTCCACTAACAAAAACCAACTACAAACTGTTCGACTGTGAAACTTTTATTATAAACAAAATAAACCCCTCCTCGAATCTGAAATTAAACCCCCAAAACCTCTGGCACAGGTGACGCAAGGTCCACGCATTTGCCCACATTTCTACAGACATTTGTTTTAGCAATTACGGCATTAGTATTAAATACTTACAACTAAAACTTAAAAAATAACAAAATGAAACCAGAAAAATCAAAATTTTCAAATTGGAATTGGAATTGCCACGAGAATCAAAAGCGAGCAACATTATTAAGATAAATCAAACATTCTGATAGCGCGAGAATTCGTATTCACTTTTCTAACAACAAGCAAAGCGACAAAATAAAACAAAAAACATAAAAAAAAGCAAAAAAAAATATTAACTCTATTACATAAGTAAAGAAACTGTTTGGTCACAATTAACACGTGAGTTCTGCATTAGCTTGCCTTTACAATCGTTCAACACTCCACGCCACGCCACTCTCATGACATGCACAGAGTTCAACCCAGAGATAGATCCTAAACACTCGAAAATAAACTCAAACTTGAATCTAGGAATGAAAGAAAATATCAAAATACCCCGAAACTGGATTGATATTTTAGGAAAAGGCCGAATTTGATATTTTTTGAAGTGCTATAAATCTTTTTTTGAAACTTAAAGATATGATTTTGAACGAACTAACTTTTTAAAAATATCACATCGGACTTTTCCTCCCGAAATGCAGTCCTTCTCGAACCCCCTAGTAGATGTCCTGACCAGTAGAAGATCACAGTTCACAGCCCTATATTCGAACATGTCCTCTGTTTCTCTTGAGTTGCAGCCTTGAGTTCATTTCGATTGCATTGTAAGAGTTGTTGAGTTGACGAGCATGCCAAAGTTTTAGTCTCTGTTTTTTTTGGTTCTGGCTTCTTTATGTTCTGCACCCTTCCCTTCAGCCCCACTTGTCATGTGCACCGCACGTAATCCATTTGTTGTTACCTTCCTGGTGCCGCCGCTGATAAACTGAACTGAAATATATATATTCTAAACCGTCTAATCCTAAATCTATTGCTAAACTTTTAAACTTGTGAAGGTTAACAGCCGACACATACACACACACAGCACTCAGAACAAGAAGAACATCAAGTTCATGACACACCCAAGACTCTCTGGGATTACTTCCTCCAGAGATCTACACACAAACATGCCCAACTGTTTACCATTCTATTGCTAAAGAATCCTATTTAAGCCGTATTATTCACTAACGAATCTATCAATTTTGTGCTCTTGCCCTTTTCTTTCCCCCCGAAAACGCTTTACATTCCTGCAGGTACCACGGAAGCGGCCGAGGAGGACTACGACGTTCTAATAATTATAACACTTCTCGTCGTCTCGTCCCTAATCTGTCTCCTATGCATACTCTGTCACTCCAGAAGAAACCGTAGGAACCATGTCCGTCAATTGGGCCTACATCGCAATGCACATTACGATTCGCAGACGAGTGCCACAGGTGAGCACTTCACAGGATATAGAAATATAATCAAATATTTAATTTAACTTTCTAATTTTTCTATGGTTTGTGCAGGTTTTCTTTGAGTTTGGTTTTATTTACATTATTTCAAGGTAATTTTTTAAGTTTTTATTGGATTTTTCTAGAGATTTGAATTAGTTTTATTAATTAATTTTAAATAATACTAAATCCCACTTTTCCTTCAAACAGCAGGTCTCAGCTCCAGTCGCCGGCATCTGCAGAGCGGCGGTGCCAGCATTGCGGGCAGCTTGCATGGGATCAACAGCGGCAACCTGATCATACCGCCAGCTCCCCTGCCGCCCACCAGCGTGCCGCCGCCGCCCCACATCTGCATTGCCGGCGTGGACATGGGCCATGGACTGATGAGCGGAGAGGATGACGACGAGGATGACCTGGAGCTGGACGAGGACCAGCTGGCCGCGGACATTTTCATCAACGATGTGCATTTCGATGAGGATAATATCGACCATGTCAACCAAATGGCGAACGTCTAACGATGGTTCGGCGGAAGCGGAGTCTTAGGCATTTTTATCGCAACCTTCAGTTTCGGTTTTAAAACGCATTTAGAATAAGGCTAAAAAAAAAACTAGGTAATGGCGAACAAAGCAACTTTGCAGAGCAAGAGTAGTAGTTTACACAGGATACACAGGCTCATACAGCGACAACAGAGGAGGAATCAGCAGCAGGTGGAGAACCGGAAACGGAAGCAGAAACAGAAATTCAAAAGTTAACAATACCTAGAAGACAAGAAATTATGCAAAAATGCGAATTGATTAAGACATAAATTTAATGGCGATCAAAGCGGGGCGCGATTAGTAGGAATTATAGATGGAAAGGAAACGGAAATGCGACGCTATAAAAGTAGGGCGCGCGCATATTGTAGTTGCGATTGATTAGCCAGAGAAGCGTTTCACATAAGTAAGGAAGGAAGGTAAAGGAGGGCGTGAGGGGCGTGAGAATAAGCAACAAATAATAGCTACATTTAATAAACTATATTATACACATAGCGAAATACGTATGGGCGGAATATGTAGAAAGCAGGAAGTAAGCGAAGCGGAAATGGGCAAGATAGAACCAGGCGGAAGTGCAGGAAGGAATCATTTTCACAGCCACAGGAGACGACCGCTGACAGGACGAAGAAGAAATAAAATAATGTTGTTGATTTTTATATTTGATACGAGTAATATTTAGGTGAAGCATAAATTGAATTAATTATACAAACAGGAGAATCGAAGAGCGTAAGCGTAAAAATAAAACAATACTCACACACAGACACATTCGCAAACCGATAGATAAACCAATAACGAATAACGGCAGCAACATACTAAAGGGCATAAAACAATAATAATTAACTACCTATACATACGCGCATGACTTTTTATTTATACATTTTGTACAAAACCAAAACAAAAAGAGAAACAATGAATATGAAAGATCTTCGACCCTTGAAGCTACACAAATCAAACATACAACAACAAAGAGAAGGCGTTGAAGATGAAATAATGCATAAATAAAAGAATTAGTGACTATCAAAACTGTATCTTCCAGCAAAGAATAAAAGCAAAGAGTTAAATGACGCTAAATCGGTGAGGAGAGATTGAGGTTTATATGAGAATAAAAGAGGAAATTTAATAAACATTAGCGGCCCGCAGATGGAAAATGAAATGGAAAGCGATAGAGAAATGGAAAGAGAATAAATTCAAAGATTTTTGTCTATTTAAGCACATTTTTATAAACATTTAAGGCGAACAAGAATATTTATAAAAATGTATACGCTAAAGGGAACGATAATAATAAAGTAAATTATACAAGAAGCTAAACAAAAGAGATCTAAAAACACAAGGAGACCCAACATTTAATTCCCTTTCAGTTTGTGTATGAAATACCTTACGTTTATCGTTATTTTATCAACTTTATACATATGCAAAACCTATTGTGAATTTAATAGCGGTTTTATTTCATATCAGTTTCCTCCTTTTTGGAGTCGAATGATGATAAATTCCCTGAAATTTCGTCTAATAAATAATAATTATTGGTTTCATAGCGCACGTACGTTTTGCAAAAGAAGAAAACAAATTGAGAAAAATTAAATAATATGGCTTAAATCAGCGATGGAAACTTAAACCCGTTTAACGTAAAAACCCCATTTATAAAACAAAAACGTATGTAGGTGTTACAAAAAATGCTACATTAATTAAATAAAAAAATAAAGGTAAAAATAAAAATTGAGAAATAAAAACCAAAAAAATAAATACAATTACATTGAAGAAGTAAAACGTTGTTAAATTGTTGCATAAAAAAAGCATAATGATCAAGTAATTCCTAAGAATTAATTCATGAAAATAAACCTTAGTTTAAGTGTACAAATTTTGTTGTTGTATTACATTAAAACCGAAAAAGAACAATTCAATTAGTTAATAATAAAAAAGAAAACTCTGAATTTGTGTTCTAGCAATAAAAATTAAACATAAATTTAAAGAAAAAGCAAAAAATAGTACTAAAACCTAAAGCAAATAAAATGTTCGAGAAGGAAAGTCCCCAAGAAAGAAAAGAAACCTGCCCCCAAAAACCAAAATGTTCTAAACTAAAAAACAAAACGTTTACTAAAGTAACACAAGGTTAAATTAAAACACCCCCAAAAAGAGCAAATGTTAAAATTACAATTAAACCTATAAATAAGCCACGCAGCGGAGAGTCAAACACATATTTGAATTGAGAAAAAGAGACGTTTTTCAAAACCAAAAGAATCCATTAACAGAAGCCAGACAAACCAAAGTATTGGCACACCAAGAAATATGATGGCGAGAGATAAAGCGAAACCGATTAACAAAAAAATAGTTGAATAATAAAATGCAGAACAGCAAATTTCAAATTAAAAGGAAACACCTACAAAAACAATTCCATGTTAACATTAAATATAAATAAAGGTAATTAAATAAATGAATACTAAAACCAAGTTAATGAATGCTTTTTAAATCGAATGCTTAAACAATCAAGTAAACTAAATTCATACTTTAAACATACTTTTAAATTTAATTTTTATTATTTACTTCTGGTTCTTGCAGTCTATAGGGGCGACTTTTCAGAAAAACATCAATAATAAGCCCAATAATTAATGTCTGTTTATAAATACATCGAATATCTCTAATATTATTTGGATAATACGGATATTTTAATGTTAAATGCTCTCATTTTCGATATTTTATATGTTTAGACATATAAACTTCACGATATTTTCAATATATCCTTAGTTCTGCGTGTTTAAGCGAAACTTCTCCAGCATCTTGTTAATGGCCTCCTCGTCGCCGTCTATTTTGGCCTTATCCTGCTGCAGAATCTCCTGGAAAGTCTTTTGCTTCGTGCCCACCAAGTAAAAGTCCTCATCAGAAATGGTCACCTGTCCATCTGCACTCGACGAACACCCCTCGTAGATGTCCAGGGCTTTGAAATCAAAAACTGCGATAAGACAATCAGGTTCAACTTATGCAAAGTAGGTTACCAGCGCCATACTCACCCATGCTCTTGATGAGATTGCCATCCGAGTCGGTAAAGTTGAACTGAAACGTATTGACCACAGTCCGCCGGGCAGGATCGGATTCCTTAAGCTTGTTGCGGATTTTCTCAATGATCTCGTCGCTCTTCATGGCTGGCAAGTGAACCGGCTGAGTGTCGTTGCTCGACTAATTTAAGCGCTGCGGCCCAGCAATTGAGGCAAACTCTGCGGATTAGCGCTTTGCATAATTTTTAATTAAAGTCAATTTGTTTCATATAGAGAGACATGATTGAAGATATTGATGGGGGCATGGCTGGGGGCTTGAGAAAATACAAAACCGTAAATACTTTCGGGGACAGTAGCTATATTTTGGTGGTTAAAAACTAAAACTAGGAGTAAAAGTCAATTGCTTATTTAATTTAGGGCTTCCAAATCTTCAGAAGGCCATCTTCGCTGTAGCTGGCCAGCAAATTCTGGTGCGGATGATGCGTCAGCCCAATGACGTCCTTTTCATGAACCTAAATAGTAAATTAACGTAAACAAACAATTCTAGAAGTTCTTGCTAAATTCCAAACTCACATTCAAAGTACGTTCCAGTTTTCCCGATGAAACAGAGAAGCAGTAGAGCACCTGATCCTCGCCAGCGCAGTAAATGAATTCGCCGCGGGGCGAAAGAGTGGCAGAGATAAAGGAGCCGCCCTCTCTCTTACCCGACGAGAAGGAACGCACAATCTGTCCCTGCATGTTCATAATGACCACCGTATTGGATCTATTGCAGACGATAAAGTGTTCCGGATTCTTGGGCAGTATGAGGACGGTGTTTACGGCCAGTTCGTTGCCCAAAGGCTTGTACGTGGCCACGCACTCGGTTGTTTTCAGGGACCACACTTTGACAGTTCCATCCGAGGAGGCGCTGAGTACGCTGTGTCCATCGGGCGTGAAGGTGGCCTCGTTTACAAACGATGAGTGACCCTTGAACTCCTTCAGCATCTTTCCCGACTTCAGGCCATGTAACCTTACGGTATAATCGAAGGAAGCACTAAGCACTTGGCTGTTGTCGCGTGAAAATTGCAGGCAGGTGATTCCCTTGGTGTGAGCCTTTTCGAACTTCCGCAAGCATTGACCGGTGATAATACGCCACACCTTGATTTGACCGTCCTGAGCGCCGGAGGCCACCATCTCAGAGTCGCGGGAGAAGTTAAGCGCCAGCACCGCCTGCTCCATCATCATGAACTGATCCTGCGCCTGATACTTCAAATCCTTTCGCACTTTGCCGGTGGTGAAGTTCCACACCTCGAGGAAGCCATCCACACTGCCCGTGATCAGGTACTGTCCATCAGGTGAGAACTGGGCGCACTCCACGTGAGATTTCTGGCCAAACTTGATCTGCCGGAAGAGCTGCGTGGGATACATCTCCTCCTCCTGATCCTTCATGGCTGCCTTGCCGCGGAACAAATCGATGGTGGTGCCAGGCGGCAGCAATCCCTGGTGCTGTTGCCACTTGAGAGCCTGGCCGAGGAGTGCCAAGAGCCTAGAGGAGGGCACCACATGCACCTCGCCACTCAGCTCCTGGGAAATGGCCGTGCGTCGCTTTTCCTTGCTGCTGCCCTCCGCATAGGCTTCCCTGGGATCGAAATAGGCGCGTTGCAGCATGTTTTCTGTAATTAATGATTATTAATTAATAAGAACTCGGTATAAATGAGTTTAGTCCCACCTAAATGAATGTATCTCTCCGGCTCCTGCTGCTTCAACATGCTCATGGGATCCGTTTGGCGAAGCAAAGATCGAGCGGCACCCAATTCTCTCAGCTCTATCAGCTCCAGCACGATCTGCTCGTACAGATTGAGCAGCTTCTTGTCCGGCAGCTTGAGCGACTGCGTCACCTTCAGGACAGTGTCCCAGTGGCCATTGGATATATCCTGCACAAAGCCATCTACGCTGTCGACTGTGTTTAGAGAGACGCCCGTTTCCTCCTGGAATAAATCTGATGTTAAATGGGTTTCGGAGTAACAGAAGGACTCACCTGTAGGGTCTGCAGGGTCTTCATTAAGTTGGACTCCTTGAGATACTGCTGGATAAGCCGGATCACACTTTTAGCGGAAGAGGAAATTCAGATTGGTTAAAAACGGCTGTCCCAACTAATAAAATATTAATTTGTAATACTCACTCGGCTGATTCGATTTCTATGGACATGACTAGTCAGGTGCCTGGCTAAAATTACCCCCTGGAGCAAGTTTTTATTCAGGTTTTTATAAAAGTTTACAAATATTGATAAAAAATGCGTCTTCTTAGCGATGGCCGGGTATCGATAGTACACATTCGATGTTTACAAATCGACTAGTCAGCTGTTTCACCATCATAACAACAAAACACACATTTTGTGAAATTAAGAAAAAGATACAACAAAAAACCGGCTAATTTTAGAGATTAAAATACTTTTCGTTTCGCATTTAAGAAAGTACATTTAGTAATGTACTAATTTAATTATCCTGCTTACACGGCCAATGGCTGACATGTGGAAACGAGAGATATTAAGTTTTATAGGTAAATCAATTTGTGTTTAAATTTTTAACTTTTCACGCACATCCACGAAACACACACACGCACTCCTCTATCAGCCGGTTAACAAAAACAAACACAAGAAAAACCCGATTGAAACAGAAATGGCGGTTCCCGCTCTTTTGGTATGAATATCGGCGGTAAAAGACGATCGCTGTGTCTCTCTAGCGGGGTGGTTCAGTCCGAATTCTCCCGCCACCTCGTACACATTGCACTCCACGTACCCGAAATATCTGAGCAGAGCTGTAACTGTACCCGAAGCTAACTTCATTATCTCAATCTTCACGTGCAGATCGCGGTTTGTCCGGACTTATGGCGGCGGCAGCATCCAGTGCCCGGCAGGGACGCAAGTTCGCCGAGGGCACGCAGCCCTTCACGGTGCTCATCGAGGGCAACATCGGGAGCGGAAAGACTACGTATCTGAATCACTTTGAGAAGTACAAGAACGACATATGCCTGCTCACCGAGCCCGTGGAGAAGTGGCGCAACGTCAACGGCGTCAATCTGCTGGAGCTGATGTACAAGGACCCCGAGAAGTGGGCCATGCCCTTTCAGAGTTATGTCACGTTGACCATGCTGCAGGCGCACACTGCGCCCACCGATAAGAAGCTAAAAATAATGGAGCGCTCCATTTTTAGCTCACGGTAAGTGCATCCGCAATCCGGTTTGGCCAGGCCATTAATTGAGTTCCCCTTTGCAGTTACTGCTTTGTGGAGAACATGCATCGTAATGGCTCCCTGGAGGAGGGCATGTTCAACACGCTGCAGGAGTGGTACAAGTTCATCGATGACTCCATTCATGTGCAAGCCGATCTCATCATCTACCTGCGCACTTCGCCCGAGGTGGCGCACGAGCGCATACGCCAGCGAGCCCGCTCCGAGGAGAGCTGTGTGCCGCTTAAGTACCTGCAGGACCTCCACGAGCTGCACGAGGACTGGCTGATACATCACCGACGTCCGCAGACCTGCAAAGTAAGGACGAAACTCTCTTAAGAGGTTGTAGAGTCACATTAATACATTTGTTTTTCTTTCAGGTCCTGGTTCTCGATGCCGATCTGAATCTGGAAAACATTGGCAGCGAGTACCGGCGCTCAGAGACCAGCATATTTGACGCCATCTCTGGGAACCACCAACCATCTCCCGTGCTGGTCTCACCCAGCAAACGCCAGCGCGTCTCCAGATAGCCCCTGATCTTGACAAATTTCCTAACTTTTATCTTATCCTAAGTGTGTGTAGTAACAGTTTAGTTTAAGCGGCGCCTTCGCGGGACAATGGCCAGGATATCACGCTACCTAATTAACAACTTAAACCCGAAACGCATTCGTATTTTTAACAATTATAATCCGCATTATATTCTCTTCACATAAACTTAACTAGTGAGTAAGACGAAAATTTGTAACAAAAACTGATGATGACAACTGTATTGTAGACAAAAGGCATTTGTGAATGAATATTGTTTGAATGTTTCCTAAATATATTCATTATTATAGAAATGTGTATCTGATTTATGTAGGAATTTGCGCTCCCTTTAAACCAGCATTATTTGTGTAAGTTTAGTTTTCTTTATAAATTTGCGTTATTGGTTGCAATGATTGTTACTTAAGGGCCAACTCCAGAGGTGGACTCCTTCTAAACACTGGATAACCCAGTTTTCTTTGATTATTTACGAAAATATATCTCTTTATTCAGGAATCCCAACCTTTCCCCCGTTAAAAACAGAACTTCTTTAAGTAAATTCCCATTTTTATATAAATTTACATAATTTCTTTTGGTTGCAATCTTAGTTACTTAAAGGCTACGACTTAATTAGGCCACCTCAAGAGGTGGACTCCTTCTGTGCACTGGATATTCCAGCTTTCTGTCAATTGGGTCCGTTCATGATGGACGGACGCACGCCGGGAATAGTGCCCAACGGTGGCGGTGGTCCCATCATGGCCATGGGATTCATTATCGGCGGCGGACGCATGCCCGTCATCATGGGATTCATCATCGGTGGCATGTAGGGCATTCCAGGCATGCCCGGACGCGGTGGAGCGCCCATGTTGGGCGGCGGTATGGAGACGCCCGCCGGCTTGGGAGGAGCTGAAGTTGGTCCTCCGGCGAATGGATTATTTGTGATCTTTCCAGCTTTGAAGGCAGCGGTGGTGGCGTCGATCAGATGCTGGGCCTGCTCCTCCATCCACTTTTGGTAGTAGAATTTCACATTGTCGCGATGCTTGCGGCCGGTGCAGTGGGTTTTCCGCACCGAGGGCGAATCGTGGGTTAGGTAGGTGTCGCAGTAGTCGCAATAGTACTTCGGCATTGCTCTATTTTATTTGATTTGATGTGGAAATTCAGATTTATAATTTTTATTTATTTTTTCCACAGCAATATGACCTTATACGACTAGGGTTGTCAAGGATAGAAAAACAGAATATACTAGATCTAGGCATGGTATAAATATACCAACTATGCCAGGGTTAATTTTGGTATTTGTTGGTATTTTCCGCCGCTACTACTTGCAGTCACACTTATCGCACACGTAAAAGGAAAATAAATTTTCCCGGTTTTCCAAAATGCCGAAAAAGAAAACTGGACAGCGAAAGAAGGCCGAAAAGCAGAAACTGCGCCTCAAGGAGATCCGCAGCCGCGAGGTCCCCCTGGCCGATCTGCCCTGCAATGCGCCGATGGAGTGCGACAAGTGCGAGAAGAAGCAAAAGTCGCGAGCTTTCTGCTACTTCTGCCAGAGCCTCCAGCGCCTGCCCATTTGCGCCCAGTGCGGCAAGATCAAGTGCATGCTGAAGACTGGCGACTGTGTGGTGAAGCATCCCGGAGTCTACACCACCGGCCTGGGCATGGTGGGCGCCATCTGTGACTTCTGCGAGGCTTGGGTGTGCCACGGCCGCAAGTGCCTTCAAAACCACGCCTGCACGTGCCCACTGCTGAATGCAGTGTGCCTGGAATGCGAGCGTGGAGTGTGGGAGCACGGTGGACGCATCTTCAAGTGCTCCTTCTGCAATGGCTTCCTATGCGAGGACGACCAGTTCGAGCACCAGGCCAGCTGTCAGGTTAGTTTTTTTTGGATTATCCCCCTTTTAAAGCTTCTTTTTAAAACATTTTTGATCACTTTAAGGTGCTGGAGTCGGAGAACTACAAGTGCCAGTCCTGTAACCGACTGGGCCAGTACTCTTGCCTGCGCTGCAAGACCTGCTACTGCGAGGATCATGTGCGTCGCAAGGGCTTCAAGTACGACAAGAACAAGGCCATTCCCTGTCCGAAGTGCAACTACGACACCTCGGTGACCAAGGATCTGAGCATGTCTACGCGTTCGCATAAGTTCGGTCGCCAGCAACAGGGCGGTGGCAGCGACGACGAGGAGGGCTACGGCGGCTACTACGGAGCCGGTGGCAGTGGCTACTATGGCGGCGGAGCTAGCGGCGGTTACTCTTACGGCGATGATGACGATGAGGATGAGTCCGATGGGGACTATGAGGATGATAGCGATGAAGATGACGACGAGGATGATGAGGAAGATGAGGGCGAGACCACTGAAAGCGAGCCAGAAAAGGAGAAGGAAAAGGAAGCTGGCAAGAAGGCCGCCAAATAAGGTCAATGCGGGATTGTGGAAACTGTTAATATCTGGCCTTTGAATGACCCACTTAGTGAGTTCCTGGGCTGTGCATGCGTTGCTCTAAATGTTTAAGTGAATAAATTCTTTGTCAGAACGAAATTGTTGGGATGCAACAAGCTCCAACAGGATATCAGGTAGCCAGCGCTGTACTGAATTTACAAAGGAGCATGTATATAGCTGGGGACCTGGGACCCGGGGGGTACGCATATGATGATGGCCATGCCAGCGGCTCTGCCTGCTGTGACGCCGGCTTCTCTGTTGATAGACTCATCCATCTCCAATCCACTTACGAGCGCAAATATTTACACAATTTACTCGAAAACGGAGGTATGAGCATATAATATTTCCAAAAACGATGGCAAACACACCACACACACACACAGGCAGACACGCACTCCGGCATTTCGGAATGTTTGGCAGTTAGGCAGAGCGGAACAGCAACAGCAGCAGCAGCGGCAGCGACGGAGGATGGGGACCAAGGAAGGGAATTCACATCATCAGGCTGAAACATTTTAGGCATTGCAAATCAATGATGGGCCCTTCTGCAGAAGGGAGGAGCATAGTTCTTCTGCATATGAATGAAATCATATGTGGCGTTACTTATGTAGGGGATGTCCTGGTTATGTGGGTGTGGGATCCGTGGGAGTGGGCCTGGGTGAGTGGCAGGCGAATCAACTGTGTACATAATACAGATTAGTGTGAGAGGATATATGGGATGCACATACAGCGGCGGGTGAGAAACAATAGCCTTAAAGGTATAATTATTAATGGGGGTTTGTTAATGTTTATAAAAAGATGAAGGAAATATATTATTTTTTTTATTTAAATCGATGTAATATAAAATTTGTGATACTTTATTATGAATTCAAATGAAGCAAAGGTTTGGATAGAGATTGGTTTTTAATTACAAAACAATGAAAGGTGTAGAAAACTGGCTTTAATTGATCCTTAAATATTAAAAGAGTCTGCAATGTTCTAAGAGTTCCTTATGTTCTTTATAAGATCCGAATATAGCTTTAATTATGATGTTTAAAATGTATTAAGATGGATTAAATATTAAAATATAGTTTAATAGTTCAGAAAGTGTATCATATTTGATCCCAAAATGAAATGTAAGCTACATTTTTGTATTATTTAAAACGAAGTTAAATGATTATCCGTGTTGCTAAGACTATAATCACTAAATACAATTAAATATTATATTAAAACTGGTTTACATGAAGAATAAGAATAACCTCAGCCTTCTGAATATAATAAAAGTCTGTCTGTCTTAAAGGTTTATAAATAAACTGGTTCTTAAACTATTTTAAGCTTTACATTTATTTGTGGTTAAAGGTGCCAATAGAAATAAACTATAAAAATTATAAAATAAAATGTATAACATATTTTATTACCTTAATTATTTAATGTGCTTAATTTCTAGCAGCTCTATTAGTTTGAACCCCATTGTAACCCACGCACTGGCACATACTTGTATGTATAGATCGGGGTCCCAGCTTAAATATAATGGCTGCCTGCCAGCATTTTGTGTCTGCATTTCAATCAAAATGGCCTGTCTCGGCCGGGCGAAGGAGGAGGCCGAGCCAGTTAGGAGTTAGGGCTACTCAACAAAATTAGAAATGCCATTGGCTTTTGGGGTGGACGGTGGACGATGGCCTTTGGACGATGGTCACTGCCAAAACATCAATAATAATTTCATAAATGTAATCAGAGAGAGGCAAACAAGAGCCCGAGTCCAAGTCGCTGTGATTGAGCTCTTAATTGCAGTGCGATATTAATCCTTGAGACCCTTCCTTTCCCTTCCCCATACCCTTCCCCGACCACTTTCATTAGCTGGAGTGCATTCTCAATTACCAGATGGAAGAGGAAGCGAAGAGTCAGTCTTAAATTATCTAACCGTCTTTAAAGTCTGGCCGGGATCAGGCATGGTTCCAGGGAAAAATCAACCAATGTTAATCACTTCCGATCAGCATTATCTCTTGCTTATTTATGCTGCAATGCAAATATTTTTGTCAGCCAAGCCAAAGTCAAGCCATAACAAAAACACAGGCGGCTCGGCGGGGGCCCCGGATTAGGTGTGGAAAATCCATGGGACAATCCGAAAAACACGTGGAAAAGTCAAAAAGTCCGGCTTAGGAGCAAACGCAATTAGCGTTAATTACGAGGGAAAATATGGTTGGCTGGACGGGATGCGCTGGGAGACAGGATGCTGCTGTTGCTGCAGCAGGTCCTTGCGGCCACTTGAAGTTTTAATTTAATTTTTTCTTGCGGCTGCCAGAGCGTCGTCGCTGCGTCAGGGGATTGGCTGATGGCTTCACGGGTTCCTGGTTCCTGGTTCCAGGGGCAGGGGGTAGTTTCTAACATCATCATCAACATCCTCCACAGCACCATCCACATCCACATCCACATCCCACGACCACTTTACCGTTCGACGTTCGTCAAAGCCAGCGATGATTGATGGTGCGTAATTTGGAAAATTAGAAGCAGGATACGCAGCTAAAAAAGGGGTGGCTCTGCCCAACTTGGCTCTCGTTTTCCGTTCGTTTCCTTTTTTTTTCGCTCTCGATTTTTTTTTGGGCCTCTTGCTAATGTTGTTGGCACAACAAGGTGTGTCCTGGCCCGGACCGATTGCCGCGTGTCCTGGCCGCCGCCCGCCGCTTGTCGACGCGTGTTTCGAGTCCGACAAAGTTGCGCGTGGTTATTAGAAAACAATTTAATTAAATATTCACTTGAACCACCGGCAGGCAGTGGCAGACCAAGCGATGGCCTCACTTTCCCATCATAAAGAGCTCAAACAATGTCCATCAATATTAAACGATGTTGTTCGGTGTCCATTTAGAGCGCTCCAGTTGTTGTCCTTGTTGTTTTTAGCCGTCCTCCGCTGGCCCGTGATGTAATGTGAGAAAGTTTTTGTCGGTCGGTGGTCGAGTTTTGGCAGAACGATGAGAGAGAGTGGGAGTCCTGGTTTTTGGGGGTTTGCCTTTGATCTATTTGGCCGCGAGGGCGAGTCCCTGAGAATAAGTTTCCCGAAATAATGATGGGTTAATTGACCCTAGAATTCCCCAGAGCAATGTGCCAAAAATTGATTTATAACCAGACAGAGTTTTTGGTAAATATATTATTAGATTTTAACAGAATTTTTATAATAAAATAGGAAATAAGTAATATTATTTATTTGGAAAATAGAAAGAGATCTTAAGAGACTTGAAAATAAGCTAGAAATTATAAAGGTTAATGGAAAGATGATTATTATCTTCAAAATAAATATTAAATTGTATAAAAATAGTACTTAAACATTTAAAAAATATTATAAACATTTAAAAATATAAATCTAGTATTAAAACTCAAGGTGTCCTTATTTAAAGATCACCTTTAAGGAACAATACCCCTGTTATCCTCCCACAAAAGCTGTTAGAAAGTCATCCGTGTTGAGCTGGAAAAGAGCTTCGGCCAGGTACACCCGCACCAACCCAGAACCAAAACAGAAGCAACCACCAGGACGCCCGCACAGTTGCCTCAACGGGTGAAGTCACGGCAGGACAATGCGAAAGTCGTTGGCAGTCTAATTGCATCAGCGCCGCTTCCCTGGCCACGCGACCCCTGCGCCTCTCACCTGCAATTAAAGTGTCACATTAGGACTGACTACTACCCGTGTGCTCATCATCATCATCATCGTCGCCGAAATGCAAAGTGATGACGCAGCTCGAAAAGCGATTCCGGAACACAATCCGGAATTGAACTGGGTTTCAGCAGGGTGGCTAACAATTGAGGGCCACGTGGCCTGGCTGATGGGTGGAGGAGGGCTGAAAACTTGGAACGACCTTCCACCAGCCCAAAAGTTTAGCTTAGGGATTAGCCGCAGCTCACAGCGAGAACGTGTTGGGCCGGTGGTTTCTCCATTCTCAGATTCTCGCTTCTCGATTCTCCATTGTGTGTTTACAGTTACATTCTGCACCCGGCAAGCCGCCTAATGAAAGCAAATCTCCGCATTAATTTCAAACGAATTTGTTTTGATGCCGTGATAAGCCGCCAAGCGACTGGGCTGGGTTGAGGCTGCGCTTGCCACTTGGCCCACTGATCCCTCCTCGCAGCGAGTCCCGGCCCAACGTGGACCGTTTTGATTTCTGTCAATAGCCCGGCGGGCTGGCACTTGAGCGGCGGGGGACGGGAGACGCTCTTTGCCAACTTTTGCCATCGAATGAAACTGAATTTTGCAATACGCCTGAGGGGAACCTTCCTCGAAGCACTCGCACACACATACGCACACGTGCGCGCTTTGCATTACAATTGCCGGGCGAACGAACAAGGACCCCCCCACAGATCCCCCCGATGAACGCCCACGGCTTGCTACAGTTATTAACCTCAGCTTACACTTGCCAGGAAAGGAATTAGGATTGCAATGAAAATATATTTTTAGGAGGAGGTTTTTTGGGGTTTTTAAATAAGTTTTATTTCCATTTTAAACGAATTTAAAACCTAAACAATAATATTAATAATAATATACATAACATTTATAGGAAATTTAATAATAAAACAAATGCAGAAGGCGGTTTATTTGTGGTTATAGATATATATAATATAAATATTTCTGCATAACAAAATATATCATACCTTAAAGTAAGCTTTAAATGTTTTTATGAGATCTATAAAGACATATTATTATTATATTATTTTTGTAATATTTATAAAGATATATTTTTATCAAATACAATATTACAATCCCAAGAATATCTATATTTCTTTATAATATTTTTATTTAAATAAATGCAATAAATTGGGAGGGATACTAGACTATATATTTAGCTACAAACTAATCAACTTCTAATCGAATTTAATCACATTTAAAATCTCCAAAAATAATTAATTTATATTTCTATTAATCTCCCATTTTTCCCATGGATTCCTCTTCCCAATTTATAACCCTTAAATTATGTTCACCAGTGTAATTTGTCCTGGGGCCAACAGTGTAATTAAAGTAGTTGCGGTTGCCTATGATGAGGTGGCCACGCTCGATGATGATGCCACTGATTATGATGACCTGCACTTGTCGTGAAGCAGCCAGGCGTTGGCCTGGGAATCTATTACGAGTGCGAGTACAAGTACCGCCATTTACATGTCCTTAGTCCCTGTGGCCGCGTGCTCTGCACGTGAGTCCAAGATAATGATCTCACATGCAATGGCCAGCGGATGGGACTGTGAGAGAGTTGAGCTCATCGGCTCTTCAGCTCTCCCATTGCAGATGGCTAAATTATTTATTGTCAACAATAAGTATTGAATCGAACATTTATATATGCCAATCGGGCATTCGGCTGTTTGAGGCTATTGTCTCTTGGCTGCAACTCAATGTCAAGATTGATCGCCAGCTGTGGGACGAGGTTAGCGGACAGGTAGCATCGCAGCCAACCGGCAAATCAGCCAGCGAATCGAGCCAGACAAGGAGTCAGACTTCTATATAACAATGAAATATGGACGGAGCTCGGCTGAGGGTAAAAAAAATTCAAGTTCGGCAGCTTGTCAAGTGGCACTTGTCGTCGGTTGAACGTCACGGCGTTCGGGCACTTTGTCAATTCAAGTGAAATTTTTATTAATTTCGTTTTTAAACTGCACCACACACACAACACTGCTGCTGACTGTGACAGGCATATATGGTGTATGTATTATTAAATGTTCTTGATACCCGTTCTCATCACCATCAATGGCACCCATTAGTTTTTGTTTAATGCTAACAAATTGCCAGCGATTCGTCAGCGAGCAGTTTGGGTTACTGGAACAGTTCTCCCCCCGAAGTCGGAGTCGGTTCCTTTGTGCCCCGTGTGACCTGTATCCTTAATTCACCGACTCTTCTTAAGATCTCCTCTCCTCCGAGACGATCTTGCTTTGTTGCCAATTGACAGTTGTAAATGTTTGTTGTAAATTGTGCTTTAGAGGTGCTAATAGAGTGCCACCGCCGTGCGCGTTTTCCCAAGTTCTTGGTCTTCTTATGTTTTATGTCTTCTTGTTTTTTGTTTTTGTTTTTGTTTTTTTGATTTTTTGATTGAGTTGCCCCAACAGAAAATCAATGAACTCTGCTGCTGCTGCTGCTGGCAGCAAGATACAACACTTTTATGATGCTTTTGGCGGGCAATCTCTTTGATTTCGCACCGCGAGTGAATCACACAGAGAGAACTTCACACCAAAAGGGTTCGGTGAGGATGGTATAGGGATTGGTATTGGGTCTGGGATTGGGGCAGGAGTCCAAATCAAGAGCTGCCGCTGCAGTAGCTGTCAAGTGCAAACTATTTATGAAGTGGCAGCCTTTTCAGAGGAGCCCAGGGAGCCGGAATGTTTGTCTAGCAAATTATTGTGGCGGCCAATAAAAGGCACGATTCCTTAATGCAACAATGCATACATTTTTGCAAGGAGGGAAAGACATCTCTGAGTTGAGTTCTTAAAGTCAGATGAAGGCAAATATATTTAAATATTTACGAAACTCTTTTGCTTCCAAACAATTTAATTAAAAACCCAGCTAAAACATTCAGCATTTTCTTTAATTTATTAATCAACTTCCCTGTTTCCAAGAAATTTAATTAAAATCTCCGCTAAAATAACCAGCATTTTCTTTAATTTATTAATAATTTAATTTGTAACCATTCAATTTCTCACTTATTTTAGCCAAATCTTTAGCCATTCACCTTTTGCACCTTAAACCCTAAGAGTGCGTGAGCTTCGTCTAGGAGTTTTCCTTTGACTTTTCCCTCCCTTTCACTTATTATTGATTGATTTAAACTTTCGGTTTTGCCCAGGCATGGCCCAGGCATGGCTCCCTGGGCTGTTTGCCCAGGATGTCATTGACTTTGCAGCTTTGACTTTGGTGCAGTCAGCCGAGTGTAACAATTATGGGCAGCGACACGGGGCAAACAAATACACACCTCCCGCGCATTGGAAAGGTGCCACACACATATTCCGAATTGCACCAAATTATTATTATGGTTGTAACCGACTGCTTTCTGTTTTTGGCCATTATTGAATTAACGCTTTCGCCGATTGCTGCGTCATCAACGAAGGGAGAAACGGGTAGAGGGAGAAGGAGCTGGAGTCCTGTCCAGTCCGTTATGCGTCGAAGGATGTTACTTGGGTTCAGTCAGTTACTGACTCGCAGAGTCGGAGGCAGAGGAAGCAGGGTTTGAACCAGAGACAGCTCTGGCTAACAAGGGTGCCGCATGTCCAGTTGAAATGCCAATGACTTGCCATTTTCAATGGCACTTGGCACGTCAGCGGCCCGTCACGTCATGCGCACCAGGCCAGGTTAGGTTAGGCCAAGCCAAGATCAGGAGAGTCGAGTTAACCAGCTGGAGCAGCAGCAACAGCAGCCGGAGGAGCAGTATAACCCATGGATCTCAGCCTTCCAAAATTCTCTTATCAATCCCAAAATCGATGGACCACACACGAAGGCGGTGCTGCTTTTAACAACTCCATGGCACATCACACATTCTTATCAGGGCAGTCCCAAGCCCAGACGCCGCCACCGAGTATGATGATGATCATGAGATGATGGTGGCGGCGGTGGTGGTGATGACTCTTACAAAACGATGAAGACAAGCTCCGGACTGGACTGACTTTTGGCTGCTCGTTGGATGCGCACGCATCATCGGGTAAGCGCCACTTATGTCACTTGTGCCGGTGATGTAGAGATGGAGCCTCCAATGGAGCACATGAGCACTCACCATATGCAGCTCCAACTCCAACTTCAGGTTCCAGCTTTAGATTCAGGAAACACGGAAAGAAATCAACAGAAAAGCAGAATTTTTGAAACAACAGTGAATATTTCTTCATCTTAAAGAGACTTTAAGCATTTCTTTATTCAAAGAAAATCTTAAATACTTTACAAGAATCTTGTTTAACTAATTTTAAATTGAATATAACATCAGAGAACATTTTTTTCCAAATTAAAATCAAGGGAAAAATAGATTTAAAAACTGCTAGACTGACTGTGCCTCCTGGAAAACATCTACAATTAAAATACCTTTTAACAATACCTTGAAACATTGTTTAAATTTTTTTCTAACAATTTTATTTTATTTAAATATTTGTAAATATTTAATATTTCTTACAGTGCAGCTCCAGTTTGTGCTAGGCCAAGATTGCTGGCGGTGGTGCTGATGCTGCTGCCTGGTATTGTTGCTGGTGTTGCTACTTCATAATGTGCTGGGTCTTGATGGGATTAACACAAACGGCCAACACATCTCAAGCGTCCGAAGCTGTGTGCCAGTTTGGTGTTTTTACTTTTCCGTTTTTACGCAGTCATCACCGTGATCAACAGCCCATGGGTACCCATGGGTAGGTGCTCTTCAGCCCCAACAGAGCCACACAGAGCTCCAAAGTCTGCAGCTCTTCAACTCTAGGCTCCGATCTGGGATCTCTCGGATCTCGGATCTCGGATCTCAGTGCGCGATCTGTGCGCTGTCTGCCTTGGCTGAAGAGCTAATTTTCATGTCAGGCGGGCAAAAGTTTATGAATGATAGCCAGAAAATGCAAAACCGGTCTTCAAATTGTATTTATTTTATTATTTACCGATGCCATTGCTTAAATCTCGTTGTAAATTGATTAATGCTTTGCGATCGATCCCTCGGAGTGGGGGGGCCGGAGCTGGTATCGCCACTGGTCATCGTTTGTCATTGTTTTCGGAAGTAATTAAGACCCAATCGGAGGGGCCTGAGTCAATAAAGCTCTCCCCAATCATATTTGCTTTGGCGTTTCGACACTCCAAAAATCACAACGCCACAACTGCGATAAGTTCCAGTTCCAGTGGACGGACGGACTGACGGACGCCGCCTCCCATAAACTCGAGCATACTACATGGGTACTTACTATATAGTTATACTAAACTATACTTGCGATAGGGAGGCCGGCGGCTTGTAAATCAATAAACTACCGAAAAAAATATATATGTGTGTTGGGGGGGATCAGTTCCCAGTCCATCCATATCCCCGGCGTGACATATTCTCCGCTCCACAACAATTAATTGAATTGTTTGCCCGGACATGTGTAGATACAAATGTATCTCTGTCGCTGTATCTGTATCTGTATCTTGAGCTGTGGCCCGAACGGCGTGTGAACACGGCCACTCAATAACGCGTAGCAAGATAACAATAATTTTTTCGACAATTTGACAGCTTTTCGGCTGCCGCTTCAGTCCCTGGCAGTAAGTCTAGTAAGAGTAGATAAAAACTTTGTAGATTTGTCCGTTTCTTCTATATATATATTTCGATTCTTTTCGGGCAGCAGTCTCGTTGTCGCCGCTGCCACTGCTGGAAAGTTAATTTTTCAGGCAACGAATAAATAATTAGCGGCCATGTGCTAAGTTCCATGAATATTTTTGAGAGCCTCTGAAAATCTCAGAAACGAATCTTGCGAGGCGAACAAAAAAACATTCTTTCGCATGATCAATTTGGGCCCCGGGGTGGTGCATAAACTGGTTTTTTGATGGAAGAAAAACCGGCTTAAAATCCTAATTAATTAAACTATTGGAATTGATTTGAACAAAATAATTTGTTTGAACAGAAAAACTTTAAATATGAACTCGAACTGAACTGTGGGTAAACAAATTAAGACTAAACATTATTTAATAACATTTTTAAATTCAATTTTTATAAACTCAGTTTTGAGTAGTGTTTGAAATATTCCTCAATTTTAGAGCCCCATAAAAAACCCTTAATATTTACCTCGTAAAAGAAACTCCACCTTCCTTTAGTTCTTTTTTAATTAAAAGAATAGAATTCGCTGTTTTCTTGTGGCCGCCCAGAGGAAATAAGGTCGCCAGGGCCTTAATGGCGCTGCTTTTCACTGTTTGCACAAAGATAAAGACCAGAAACTTTATAGCCAGCCGCAGCGAAATAGATAAAAAATGGAAATAATCAGGCGAAAACGGCGACTAGGCCGTGATTTATGCGATATCTAGTGTCGTAGCCCCATGGGGCTCCATTCCCTGATAAGGCACGCAACACACCCCAAATGCGCCAAATTCCAGGGGGAAAAGGGGGAATAGCAACTGCAGTGGAACTGCAGTTTTTCCATTGGGGGAAAACTGTGAGTCACGATGACGACAAGACCTACTACAACTACTACTCGTACACTGATAAGGCCACAAAGAAAATCACGTGTGAAAGTAAGGGGAATGCAGGCGGAAAAAATAGGAAAAGAAAAGAAAAGGAAAATGAAAATGAAAATCTGGCAAAAGGTGAGCAGAGTTGGCAAACACTCGCCGGATAAATTGTGAAACGGAAATGAAACACCTACGCAAATAGTGCAGGCGATGCGCAGACACAGCCGCAAACAAGCAACATCCTAATTTAGATAAGAGCCGCCGCCGCCGCCGCCGTTGCCGCTGCCGCCACCATCGTCGCCGTCGGGTTGGTCCAGTCCAGCGGCATTTTATGACCCCGAAGAAAGTGCTATCATCCGAATCCCTGTCCCTGTCCCTGTTTCCATCCCTGTGCCTGTCCGGAGCGTTCTAATTAATGCAGCGACTGCTCCAGTTTCGGTGTCACCTTTGTACCATGCCATAAGGTAGGAGTACTATATATGTGGTATATATGCTATATGGGATATCGGCGGACTGAACCGGGATGCGGCTCCTCGTGGCAAGGGGCAGGCGGTCATAAAATTGGCATTGTTTTCTACGGTAAACACGCGCGCAATGCGGTCGTAAAACAAAAGACGCTTTTATGGCCACGCTCATTACGGCACACGCAATACAAAGACCTAGATACACACTCGCAGCCGCAGATACGGATACCGCCGATACGTAGAGCTATGCAAAAAGTATCTAGGAGATACACCTCAAGCAGCCGAGACTTAATAAAGTGCGGCAAACAGGATTTCAATGTTACGTAATCGGATTTTGGACATCCTACGCTCTTGCTAGATATTTAATTATTTAAGGGAAATGTTTTAAGATAACTAAAATTATTAACTATGATTTCTAATCAATTATTTAGAAGACTTCTTTTATCATACTTTAAATATTTTTCATAAAACTAACTGAGGAGATTATTATATTTTTTAAATATTTAAAGAATAAACCCTTCTTTCTAAATGTTTACGAAAATATTTGTAATAATATTTATATAAAGAAATCGACTGCGAAAATATATGAAATCTGGATCTTGGTTTTGAAGGTTTCATTAAAAATAAATTTTAAATAATAACAAGTAATAAATAAAACAATAAAGATTTGCTAAGCCATGGAAAAGTTAAATTGCATTTGTTAAATTAATTTATTTAAAAATTTAAAGAATCCTTAGCAATGAACAATTTTATACAAGATAAGATTGTGTTACTAACAATCTAATGCCTGTAAATCATTAAGCTCTAAAAATGCATTTAAATTAAAGGAAATATGTAAGGTTTAAAACAATATATAACTCTTAAAAACAAAGTTAAAACTGTGTCTTTAGAAATTAATTTCATGGAAATATTGATACAAATTAAATACTAATAAGTTAAAAAGAGCCGAAACCACATTTATGATGACTGCTAACCAAAACCAGTTTGCCTACGTGTGTTGACTACTAAAGGAGATTAGTAAAAAATAAACAAAAAATTTCCACTAGACATTGACTAAATCTTAAAGTTCAGGGAAATTCCTCCCTTCTATAATTTTTGTTATAAAATTATTTCTCAGGAAACTTTAACTCACTCTTATTCTTTATTATTAATTCCAAAGAAATACTCCCCAAGAGGCTGCAAGATCTCCCTCAGCATTTTTGTTTACTTCGCATATTAGAACATTGCGATCATCTGCTGCTGCTGTTGTGGCAAATGATTAAATAATCACTAATAAGCCCCGATAATTGGGTTAAGCCAAAAAAACACACAAAGGCAAATAAAGCAAATAAAAACAATTTAAACGACATTGATGACCGACGTGGCCGGGTATTTTAATTTGTGTGAAAATGTTGTACAAACAAATAAATCAACAGTAACAAATAATAACAATAAAAATAAATATTATACATATTATGGCAATACAGCGATACCGATATAGACACAGATACAAACGGGCACAGATACACACGTCCAGCTGAGAAATGTTGGTCAAACGATTTAATAGATAGTATATATATATGGGAATATGGGAAGATATATATATATTTTTGTAAAGTCACTGCCACACGGCGCATGCGTCACACAAATGCTTAAAACAAACAGAAAGCGCAGCGTTTTAAAGCAATATCAACAGCTCCACCGCCGACAACAAAATCAAAACAACGGCGGGAAAAAAGCAGAAAGGCAAATATTTTCCATAAATATCCTCCATTCGGGGCGGGGGGTTGGGGCTGGGGGTGCCCCGACAATTGAAACTAATTAAAAAGTTTGAGCATGGCTTAGACCCGCTCGATTGCCGAGTGCAGCCGAACGGGGCCCCACTGTACGGCAAGTGGCACTGTATCAAATCCGACCCACAGTGGCGCGCTTTTAAAGCAAATAAATAAATAGATAAATGACTAAAAGGTAAATAAATACACATTTTTGGACTGCTGGCATTACTATTTGCGGAGAGTCTACGCCAAAAAAAGTACACATTCGGCCGGCCGTACGACTGCTGCGATGGCAAACATTAATGAGCCAAAGCCACTTGAATTGCCTGTGAAATACAATAAAAATATTAAATATTTAAGCACATTACGGTTATTAGAAGTGCACATAAAGATTTAAGTACAAAAGTGTATTCAGACACCAGCGATATTTGGTGTGTAATGATTATGATGATGAGATATAGATGGATATATGTATCTGAGCGGTGAGTGTGACTGCTCTGCTCTGCTTGCTGTGCACATAAACAAACTATTTTCTGGGTCTAACAAACAATTGCTGATGGGGGATATTGGGATTGGATTTAATAATAAACAATTGCTGATCGATGATAAAGGATTTAACTTGGAGCTTCGTCTAGGGATTTTTGTATGTATTTTATTTGCATTCGTTTAAAGTATATTAATATTTGAAGTATAATACTATATAAAATCCATAATATGGAGGTGATTCCAAGATGATAAGATGGTTAAGTGATTTCTATAAATACAAGGAGGATTGGGAGCTTATAAGGGAACCCCTCAGAATGATTGTCTGACAGTAAGAATTTTGTAAAAATTATTAAATAAAAATAAATAAATATAAAATTTGTAACCAGTAATGATTAAAGTTATTATATAATTTCTTTTAGCTATTAATCTTTGAGAAAATAACTGTTTGGGTTTTGTAAAGCTTCTTAAAGTATCTTAAGACTGACTGAAGAATTATTAAAGAGTCCAGGAAGATCTATCATTTTCATGCTCTTAGAGAGTGCTGTTCCTAAAACTCGATGTTATCTTAATATTCCTTTAAATATTGAATTTATATATTACTATCATTGAAAATCTGTAGCTAAGTGAGGAATAATAATGCTATTTTATAAGTTTGATGGATTTTAATGAACTAAAACTATGAATAAAGCAAAAGATTATTTATATTCTCATGTATATTCTCACTATAAATAATTCCCATTATAAATGAATCTATAAATAATTCTGTAGGGTCGTAATAAATCCTAACTGAATCAGAGTCATGCTTAGCGAAAAGTAAAGCCAGGAAGGATCACTTTTATGATCATTTTTATCCACATTTCGATCAAGAAAATATGAAACCATATCGGAAACTGAACTTCATCTAATTCGGAAATTCCTTGCATTTCCCAGCACTCAGGTAGATCTGCAGATATCGATTGAGGAAGAAATTTCATTGAGAAAAGAGACAATTGCCGGTTTATGGCTGCCATAATGAGTTTGGCTCACACACACTCAACACACACACACAGAGGACACTGTCACAGACACAACACTTGGCTGGGGTGAAAGGGTTAAGCGGAATGTGCACTGAATGAAAGGCAAGCGATTTGGTCTCGTTCCGAGTCTGGTTTATGGCCGAAATTAAAATGCGTTTTATCCGCGGCCATAAAGGTCTGGGTGTTCCTACCAGGAAGTGGCGGTGGCCAGCACGCGCTGGCTCCGCTCGGCGGCATCAATGAACGCGTCGTCCTATGCTACCTGGAAGGATGCTGCTACAAGGGAGATGCATGATGATGATGATGATGATGGATATATGTGGCTGGAGATGAGATGCTGAGGCCGCAGAACTGGGTCACTTTCGCAATGACTTGCCAAAAAAGGAGAACGCTGCGCTGCTGTTGCCGGTCGCGAGGCCTCGCCACGAATGCGAATGCGGACGGACGGGAATGAATGAGAGTGACATTGGCGTACCTTAACCTCAAAAAGGCCAGGCGAGCGGTACGAAAAAACCACACACACACAGCCACACACACATTATTAATGTCTTCTTTGGGGAGCCAAGGAATGGCAGAAGGCAGCAGCAGCAGCAGCAGCAGAAAGAACGGAGGCAGCCGGGTTCATGGGTTCTCTGCCAAAACAGAGCGCGTCTCCAGACTTTGTTTTCTTTTTTTCCCTCAACTTCTTTTCTTTTTTTTTGCAGCTTTTTTATATTTTTGGTAAGCGGAAGAGCCAGAGAGTGGGAGAGAGAGCCAGCGATTATTGATCGCATTAGGGAAAATCGTTAACTGCTAACATGGCGTCGCTCAGCTTTCCTGTCTCTCCAAGTGTGTGTGTGTGTGTGTGAGCCGCAGCTGCGAGGGCGTTTCCGTTGGCCACGCCTCCCTTCAACCGAGACACTCATACGCACAGTTGGCTGGCAGCCCAGACGACTGCCGCTGCTGCTTCTGCTGTTGCCGCTGCTGCTCTGTTGATACAAGAGCCGCTTGGCCAATGCGCTTGCGCCGCCCTACCGCTGTGTGCGTAAGAGAGTGATGGCTCCTCATTGGCCAGGTTGGGTTTGGTGGTGTGTGTGTGTGCGAGATAGCCGGCTATGGCTGGCCGTGTGAGCGCGAGGGAGAACGAGTAGGAGTTGCTGCTGCCGCTGACAGCGTCGACATCTCTGCCGGCGTCGGCACTTGAGCGCGGCTCGAACAATATTTGTTGGCAGCAAGCGCAAGCCAAATAGTAGACAAGCGTTCCCCTCTGCAAACAGTCACATTCAAGAGCTCAAGCCAAAGAGACACTCGAGCGGACCAGCAACAGCTCAGCCTCAGCCTCAGCATCAGCATCAGCATCATCAGCAGCAGCAGAAAAAGCAGCAGGCAGCAAGCAGCAAAGCAGCTGCAACTCCAGCACCCAGCTCCAGCTTTGGACTTTAGTGGCCAAAAGCCAGTTAGCTATCCACGTTCGTGCGTCGGTTTTGTCTTGTCTGTGGCGGCGCGCGGCAGCTGAATCGTAACGAAAATAGAGCCATATTTGCCACGTTATTTAACGGCGGCAACACACAAATAAATTAAGGCCAGTGCCCAGTGTTTAAGTGCACAAACAAAGCCCAGAACCCACAACCCACAGCCTAGTACTACCAACTAGCAACTACCAACTACCAACAGTGAGTGACAGTGCTAGAGGCCAGAATGCCCGAAATATGCAAACCCATTGAAGCAGTGATAGTGCACTGAAAGAAACGAAATAAAACAAAAGCAAAAGCCAAAAGCTTAGGCCACCAAGGACCCTCTTTTGATTTTCCTTTTTACGAACGCGTCCCCCGCACGCGTTGCCTTTTCCATCGGTGCAGCGTCCCCAAGCCGGCAACATAACGGCGCAACTATTGAACAGCTTCCTGAAGGGTAGCCCCCACCAGACCACCATTGACATCATGCAGAAGCTCTACGCGGAGCCGCCGCCCAGCAGTGCTCCCGTGAGCATGGCCAGCTCCGGCGGTCCTGCGTCGGGTGGCGGGGGCGGCGGCGGTGGCGGAGGAGGACCACCTCCACCCGGCAGCCAAAACAATCCAAATCCCACAAGCAACGGCGGCGGCAGCATGAGCCCCCTGGCCAGATCCGCCTACACGATGAACAGCATGGGATTGCCAGTGGGAGGAATGTCCTCGGTGTCGCCTCAGGCGGCGGCCACCTTTGGATCCAGCGTCTTGGACTCGGCAGCGGCTGTGGCCAGCATGAGCGGCAGCATGGGTGCTGCGGCCATGAACTCCATGGGCGGCAACTGCATGACCCCCAGCTCCATGAGCTATGCCAGCATGGGTTCGCCGCTTGGCAACATGAGCGGATGCATGGCCATGTCGGCGGCCAGTATGTCGGCGGCGGGATTGAATGCCACCTATGGCGGCATGCCGACGGGATCGCGGGACATGGAAACGGGATCGCCCAACTCTCTGGGGAGATCGCGCGTCGACAAGCCCACCACCTACCGCAGGAGCTATACGCACGCCAAGCCGCCGTACAGCTACATCTCGCTGATCACAATGGCCATCCAGAACAACCCGACGCGAATGCTGACGCTCTCCGAGATCTACCAGTTCATCATGGACCTGTTCCCCTTCTACAGGCAGAACCAGCAGCGCTGGCAGAACTCCATCCGGCACTCGTTGAGCTTCAACGATTGCTTCGTGAAGATCCCGCGGACGCCGGACAAGCCCGGCAAGGGCTCCTTCTGGACCCTGCATCCGGACTCGGGGAATATGTTCGAGAACGGCTGCTATCTGCGCCGGCAGAAGCGCTTCAAGGACGAGAAGAAGGAGGCCATCCGGCAGCTGCACAAGAGTCCGTCGCACAGCAGCCTGGAGGCGACCAGTCCGGGCAAGAAGGATCACGAGGATTCGCATCATATGCACCATCACCACCACAGTCGGTTGGATCATCATCAGCATCACAAGGATGCGGGCGGCTCCTCGATTCCCGGTGTTGGGGTTGGCGTGGGCGTTGGAGTCAACGTGCTGAGCGCGGCGCATAGCAAGGATGCGGAGGCGCTGGCCATGCTGCATGCCAATGCGGAGCTGTGTCTCAGCCAGCAGCCGCAGCATGTGCCCACGCACCACCATCACCAGCATCACCAGCTGCAGCAGGAGGAGCTGTCGGCCATGATGGCGAATAGGTGCCACCCGTCGCTGATCAGCGACTACCACTCGTCGATGCATCCGCTGAAGCAGGAGCCCTCCGGCTACACGCCCTCCAGCCACCCGTTCTCCATCAATCGCCTGCTGCCCACGGAGTCCAAGGCGGACATCAAGATGTACGACATGAGCCAGTACGCCGGCTACAACGCGCTCAGTCCGCTGACCAACACACACGCTGCCTTAGGCCAGGACTCGTACTACCAGAGCCTCGGCTACCATGCGCCCGCCGGCACCACGAGCTTGTGACACCACCAGTACCCGCTGGCTTAAGGACGCGCGGAGCAGATGCTGCGCTCGCAGCAGCAACAGCACTTGCAGCAGCAGCAGCACCACCACCAGCAGCAGCAGCACCAGCTGCAGCAGGCGCAGCAGCAGCAACAGCAGCAGCAGCAGCAGCAGGCGCAGCAGCTGCAGCAGGCGGCGCAGCAACTGACATCCGCTTCAAACACCACATCAGCGGCAGCCAAGGCCAGCGGCAAGGCGGGATCGGGCTCGGGATCCGGATCGGGAGGCTCAGGCTCCGGCTCGGGTTCGGCATCCGGTTCGGGATCAGGATCAGGGGGCTCCAGCTATACGCAGAAGCTACTCCAGCAACAGCAGCAGCAGCAACAACAGCAGCAGCAGCATCAACAACAGCAACAGCAGCAGCAGCAACACCAGCAGCAGCAGCAGCAGCAATTGCTGCACAGCCAGCTGGCGGCGGAGCTGCAGGAGGACTCCTCGAACATCACCAGCGACCTCAGCGAGGAGCAACTGCAGCAGCACCAGGCGGCGCAGCAGCAGTTGTACAACAACTACCAGCAGTATGCCGCGGCGGCCGGCTACCGGAACTGGAATCACAGCCTCACCTTCAACGGAGCCGCCGCCCTGCAGAACCTGCTGTAGCTGTAGCCCCCAAGCTGGCCCTCGGAGCGGGAGTGGGAGTGGGAGCGGGAGCGAGGTGGTATCACCATCTCCTCCATCCGTCCGCCCGCCAATTAGCGAGTGCCGTGCCAGCGGCTTTTAGCACCTGGGCGCATCCTTTGAGCACGTGAGTTGGCCGCCTCGCACCTGTACATAGAGCGATCGAGGTTCGGGTTAGAGTTTGGCTTGAATCCGCAGAGGTTGAGGCAGAGGTTCAGAGATCTTAATTTCAACTTTTAAATCATATTTGAAAATATTCAAGCATCTAGAAAATGTGTAAATATCCGCAGAAACTTTGCATTCCCATTCTGTGGATTCAGGCAGGACTCTAGCCCCAGGACCAAGCCCTTCTGTGGGGGTTTATTCGAGAATCGAAAGAAAAAGTGATGTAGTTGTAAGTGCAGCAGAACTTTTGTTAACATTTTTATGTTTTGCTAATATACAAACACAAAAATAATAATTCCGTGCCATTTGTTTTCGTTGTTTCGAAACAAGCAATAACAATCAAAGCGGTTAAAACTAAAAATTTAAAGCATTTTAAATGTATCAGAGAGAGAGAGTGAGGAGGAGAGATAGGGATCGTGTGTAATGTCCTTTCAAAAGCCCAACTAAAGACAGTCCCAAGAGGAGAGATACAAATACTAGAAACCTTTATCCAAAGGCAATCGCAATCGCAAACGCAAACGCAATCGAATTCGAATCGCAAATGATCAAAAACCAAAAAATTCTACAAACTAAAAAATCATCGTATTCAGCAGAAAACGCCCAGCAAAAAATCCTAAGAATCTTCAAAACTATCTAAGCAACAAAAATCTGGCCATGCAAATATATAATTTATCATTTTTATATATGAGAATATTCGCCGATAAGCCGGCATTTCATTTACATTCTGTGTGTGTCTTCAGTTGTTGTACGAATTCGTTAGTCTAAGGCATTTTGTATATAGTCTATAAATAGATATCTCTAAGCGGAAGCCCCGACCTAGTAACTAACATAATGAGCCCCATGCAAGCAGCCACTTTTAACTAACTCGAGAATTAATCAAATTGTATGAAATTATGCCACAAAACCACATGAAAATAAATATAACATAAATATAAATATTGTATAGCATTTAACATTTAATTAGCATAAATAATGAAAGCGAAACACAGAAAAAACATGGAAAACCAGCGCCACATAAAAGCGAAAAAAACTGCAATTATTATTCAATAATTTTTAATATTAGTTATATTGTGCGTAAACAAAAAACGAAAAAGCAAGCGTAAAAAAACCCCATAAAAAGCGAATGAACCATTTTTACATTGAGCTAAGCTAATTAATTAAACTTGATAACAAAAAAACAAAACAAAAAAATAGTCTAAATATAAACACAAACATGAAAATTATTGTAAAATACACAATATAAAAATTCAATAAATGTCAATGCAAGAATTCAAATCCAACTCTAAAGCTAGTTAAAATTAATATTATTAAAAAGAAAAAAATACAACAAATCGACTATTTTAATGTTTGAAATACAAGAAAAAAAGGAAAAAAGATCATAAATTAGTTTTCATTTGCCAGCAATCAGCCACCGCCTTTGTTGACACAAACAACTGACCTCCAACAATCGTTTCTATATTGATTGGGTTGGCCTATCTGTCGAGTATCGCCCGGCTATATCTCCATATGTAGTACGTAGTATGTACATCGATGCAGCGAATTGAACGACCGATAGCCTGGTAGTTCCAGGAGACGCTATCTTATCGGCGTCACTCCAGATGCAGAGTGCAGTTTTTCCACCCGATCCCGAGCCCGATCCGCGATCCCCCGGCTACGCGATGATAAACCCTTATCGCGCTGCACTCATAAATTGCAACGGAATGGAAAAGAAGGTAAACAACCAGGACCTGACATACTGACTAACCCATCTCAGGCCCGGGCCCAACCCTGTCACCTATCCCAAGCCCTGTTCCCTCTTCCCAAGACCGCCGAGAGCTCGGCCCAGCTCCCTGCCGTTCTGTTTGCTTTCTAGTAATATTCATGGAGCAGTACGAGTGCAAGTACGAGTTCGTTCCCGTTCCCTATCGTGGCCCTTATCTGTGCTATATACAATAAACAGCCTGATCCGACGCAATTCCCCCTGAAAAGCGCAGGTAATGACAGCTAACCAGAACCCTTCCACCGTTGATTAACATCGGTGTGATTCACTTGGAGGAACGGCAGTCCTCCTCGGACATTCCGTAGGCATTAACATTTTTGTTTTTGCCCGCCAACGATTCACTTATCTCCAGAGCCCGGCTGGGGCCATGTTTGACAAGCTGTTGTCGGTTTTAATTAAGCGGGAAGGTCACCATTTCTATATATTCTATGGGCGACATTTTATTTATACATGTGCATGTGGGGGCGACTGGCTTTAATACATTTTTTATAGCCTGCTGTTCCATAAAGAGCTCGCTTTGTTGTCCCCGGGCATGAGGGTTTTGGAGGAGATGGGACTGGAACGGGGACTGAAACGGGGACTCGGTCTGGGAGCCACAACAAAATGGCGTTTGGTTTGTTGTCGCTTCAATTTCGATTTTTCCTTGACATTGTGACTGTCAGTGAGCGAGCGTTCGTTCTGGCGGAGTTTCTTCATTTCAACCCGGCTGGCAAACAACCCCATCGTGGCTGGCTTAGGAAATCTGTGTTTTGGGGTTGGTTCCTTCCACAGAGACAACCACCCAGCCACCCAACCCCCAACAACCACCCACTCGACCCCTCAGAGTATTATATATATCGATGCCTTAATGCCAGACATGCGCGCTGAAGACGCCGTTCGAGGGAGCTGGGGGGGGGGGGGTCCCCCAGAGTTTGTTGAGCTTTAGCTCTAGACAAGGCCCGGCCATAGTATTCCCCATATCTATTCATAAATGCCCCGCCACGGCACGGCATCAATTTGCCATTATTCGGGCACAAATTTAAAATTCCATTTCCACAAACACAAGTTAAGCTCAGGCACAACTTTCACAACTAGAAACTGGAAAACAAAACCATTAGGAAATTGGCAAATAGGAAAAATTTGTCATGACATTTTCGGTTATTAAAAATTGATGATCATCATCATTGCATGTCTGCTGTATTTTCCCGAAAAATCTATTATTTATCAAGCCCCTAAAAAATATTAAGTTTTAAAGTGGCAAGGAAGTTGGGAGCCATTTTTGGCCATTTTATAAAGCAGACAAATTTCTGTTTCAGCTCGGTTTTTGCGGCCAACAAAGTTGGATTTGGTTGAGTCTCTATCCCAGCCAGCCGGCTGCTGTTACTGCTGCTAATAAAGAACCACAATCTTGTAGTAATTTTCTAATGGAATATTTAATTTTAAAACGAGACACAGCAGCCAGAGTTGGGCACACAAAGCAGGAGGAGATGCTCCTGCCGGTTGGCGCTGAAAAAGTGGTCGGGCAACCCTTTTTTCCTGAGCTTATGCCGGATGGATACACAGGAAGTAGTGCCTTTGCCATCCTGCGACCTCCATTCTCCCCTCTTCAGATTTCCGGAGCACGAAGGCACTCAAAGACAGTGAATGTGCAGTGAAAAAAAATTAAATGAATGTTTTAATACAGAAATAAATATGGCAGAAAGACAACTTCAAAGTTTTGACATCCTAAAAAATTATTTGTACATAAAGGAGATTTAAATTTCTAATCAAAAAAAGTTTTCCTGTGAATTTAGATTCTTTTCTATATTTTTTGTAGTGTAATAAACACGCAGCTTTGAGGATGGAGTCGTGGATGTCGCTGCAGGGGCAGCACTCGCTCGGTTGGCTGCCTGCTCTCTACGTGGAGACCCCCATGGACCCGGACCCGGACTCCAGACCCGCCTCACGGCGCCTCTCCACTCGCTTTGTGCACTGCTTTTTCATTATAATAATACTTTGTAATTAGGTTTTCGAAAGTTAATTAAAATTCGGTTATGAAAGCGGAAACTTTCTCATGAACGCTTCCGGTTATAAAAACGCATGATGGCGGATGGGTTGAAACTTTGGGGTGCGGAGGTGGAGCTGCTTTGGGGTTAGTCCTGGTTAGGCAAATGGAAAACGCAAAAAAAGAGAATATAACAAGGGAAGCAGAAAAAAGAAAAAAGGATTTTTCGGGCTGCAGCCGGAGACAGACATGGAATAAAAGATGGAAATGTACGAGGCCGCCCGGGCCAGAAAGGAAAAAAGAGGAAATTGGTGGGAGACAACGGCGTCGTCGCTCTCTCAACTTTGTTTCGAGAAAATTTTTGTGCAAACATTTCTGTGAAATTAAAAAATACATATTATATTTTAATGAGCAAAATGGCGGACGTCGTGCGACGGTTGTTGCTGTTGCTGTTGGTTGTCACGTTTAATGCGAGCCGCGCCCAGCTCAGTCGCAAGGTTTGCCAGCATTTCCATTGCCAGTGCCGGGCGAACGGGATAATTAAAATGATGACTTGAAAATAAATTGCTGTTATCTCTGACCAACAGGCTGGCTGCGGACCCCGCCCAAAACCGTTGCCGGTCGTCGATGACACGTCGATGTCGACATCGACAGCGACAGCCCCACATCATTATGAGCGGGCGGGAAGGCAGCAGGCGGCAGGCAGCAGGCTTGGAGTCCATAGTCCAATGTCCTCCTCCTTTGTCCGGGTTCCGGGTGTGTGTATGTGTGTGTGCTCTATCAGCGCTTGCCGCTGCTGCGTGCTTGAGAACGACACTTACGGATTAGGCCGGCAACAGCAGCAGCATCAACCAACACCCACTGGCAGCAAGTGGACGCCTTTGGCCTGGTTGTCCTTTTTATGCTGCAATCCCTGTCTGCGTTCCTGTGCCTGTTCCCCTTTTCCTGTTCCTCGTTGCATTGTGTTTATCCAAAACATTCCACACATAATTAGCAGCAAAGCTCCATCCTCCCTTCACAAATTGAAATTAATCCGCGAAACCTTACGCTCGCAAATGCGGGCACGTGTCCTTGGACCAAAAGTCCTGACACGCGTCTCCGGCAATCAAAACATTACAAATCGGCGCAGGACATAGACGGGGCATTATCTGGAGAGCCAGGGCCGCCATACGTTTTTTGTCCGATATCTTGGCCTGTATCTGTCGCTGATGGCCGGGCAACAGCGGGCTTAGCTGCAACGTCAACGCATTAATCACGCTTCGGCATGGGGTGGGTGGCGGGTATGTGGATGGGTGTGGGTGGGATCGGAACTGGAAGTGGGACCATGGAGGTTGCCCATTTGCGGTTGGTTCGGTGACAGTGACTGATGTGCAGGAAGGAGGGCGCTTCGGCGAAGGCGCTTCAGAGCTTCGGCGCTTATCGATTGGCAGCCCTAACACACCTTTATCGCGGAGCAGCAGCCCATTCGATTGGATGGAATTTCAGACGACCGCCACGATGGCATCTAATAATCAAATTGCGTTTTGACAGGCCGCCAAGAGGGGGAGGAGGAGCAGAAGGTGGCAGCTATATGGGTAACGAAGCTCATTAGCAGTTGAGTATGATGAATGAACCGGACCATGTTTGGCCAACAGTCCTTATAGGAAGTGATTAAAGCGGTATAACTTTTATTAAAAATATAATAAAGAACACTTAAAATTTTTATTTATGATTTATTATAACTGCAGACTCAAAAACCTCAAAGGTTTTCCTAAAAGCAAGGATCTCCTCTTTGTTATAAGAGTTAATTTACTCATCATATCTGTTCCCTATTTATTAATTATCATTATTCCTAAAGTTTTAATTTGTATTTCCCTCATTGAAAACCTTTTCTTTATCTGCACCATAAAAAGGTAACCAGAAAAGGGTCAATATTCCAGCTCCTGTGCTTCAATGCTCCACATCCAGCGATTGATTATTTATTTTCGTTTTAATTTAAACTCGTTCGCAATGCACTTGCTGCGATATTTTCAATTTAAATGCAATTAAGTTAATGCCCCAACATTGCCAAAGAGGGGAAAAATATATACATTTAGCATTTGGCAAAAACCAAATCAAAATCTCGTATTAAATTAATTCGATTTGTTTGGAATTGTATTTGCATACGCAGGCGAAATTAATGTGAAATCATGCCGGGCCAAGAGGAGATGGAGGAGCGCGACCGCCGCTTCCCGTGTGCGGACAACGGAAACGGACATGGACATGGTCATGGCGCATCCTCTCGAATGAGTGAGTGAGTGAGTGTGTGAATGATTGAGAGATTGAGTGAGTGAATGGGCCTGCACAACGGTCACAACAAGGATAAACAAATTTGGCACCGGCAACAGTTTCATGCAATCTAATTCACAATTAATGACAAATTCCCTGCCACTTACGAGCCCAGTCCTGTGGGTGTGTGTGTGCGAGTGTATCTGTATTTGCAGGCGAAAATATTTGCACAATAATTAATTGAATAATGTCAATAAATTTTCAACACATTTCCACCCACACATGCCAAGTGCCGAGTGCCGAGAGTCAAACTTTCCAGGACGACTCACACATGTCCGTGCACAGGACAAACACATTTGCGTACGCAGGACGAAGGAGCCGCCTTTCCTATCCTGTCCCGGGCCCGGCCTGGCCCGCTTCCAACTTGGGACAGCTCGTCGACTGGACAAGTTTTGGCCGCCATCCGGGCATCCTTTTGAGCAGTGCTGAGCAGTAGTCCTTTTTCTGATTAGATGGGTTTAATTTTTAAAGGAAATTTGCTGGAAATATATAAAATATTTTGTCTGTAAGAAGATTCTTTTATAAATATTTTTAGGCTTCATGATAATGAGATATATTTGTAACAAATTTGTATAAAAATTTAAGAAAATAAGATTTCTCTTTTGACCTCAATTATAATATTTGCATTAAAGAATACCTCATCATACTTAGTGTTATAAAAAGCCCTTTTAATTTTATTACAAAGAACCTAAAGTAGAAACAGAATCCCATGGATAAAAGGACTCTTCGTAGCACTGATCCAAACGGATGCCTGGCTAGCTCTTGTTCCGGCTATGGGTCCAACTTCAGTTGGAAGAACCAGAGACCCAGCCAGAGCCCGAGCCAGAGCCACATCCAGAGCCGGAGCTGGTGGTGGTGATGGTGCGATTAGGCGAAACGAATCAACAAATCAACACACTCAGCAAATTCGTCAGCAGGATGCGGATGCCGTCGCCACTGCTGCACATTGTGTCTCATTTCCATTTTCAGGAGCAGCAGCAGCAGCAGCGGCGGCAGCAGCCGACGTCGACTGTTCAAAAGTTTGTCTTTCAATTTCGAAAATGGTATTTGTCAAGTGGGCGCCACACCCGCCTCCTTCTCCTCCTCCTCCTGCTGCTGCTCCTCCTGCTTCTCGCAGATCCACTCCCCATTGGCATTGCCTTGTTGGGCTTTTGGATTTGCATAGCTCAGCAAGAGGAGCAGACTCCGGAACCGAATCGAATCCTAGGGTCCATGTGTGTCCTTCAAAATCGCTCAAGTGCCGTAGAGCAATAGCCTTAGGACCCAAAAAAGGACTCTGGCTGACACACAGACCGGCTGCCCTAATTTCTGGGTATTTTCCGTGGATGTTTGGGTTGGGAAATCAGAACCAGAGAAAGGAGTTTCAAATAGATCACTTTGTCGTCTATTTAAATCAAAAATAAAGTAAGTATAAAATACTACTTATTGTTGATAAATTCTATTAAAAATTACCATCTATTTCCTCCCTAATTTTACAAATAAATTTATTCAATTAAAAGCAATTGTTGTTTAGCATTTTTTGTGAACAGATCAGTTACATTCATTGCACCAAAAACAGACAAGCATCCTCGCATCCCTTTGCCCGCCAGGCTCAGGGCTCTGATCCATTCATGAATGGCCAGGAGATGAGCAGGAGGGACAGGACAACAGAACCTATTTGGCATGAGAACGACCAGAGGGGATATAACTGCAATTGTTTGGCCAAGCTAAGCCATCAAAACAAAAACCATTCAGAGACGGTTAGAGACGGCATCTTTAACCAATAAAGAAAACAGGATAAGCCATCATTTCCGAATTGCAAGTCAAAAAGATTTAAGCAGGCGGAATTCCCCGCACATTTGAACATCAAATGAGCAGCGATCGATGAGCAGAAATGGAAATGCACTTTTCCAGTCATGTGTTCGAGTGGGCTCAACAGTTTTTCCGGACAATTGAGCAGGGCGGCCGGTAGACCCTGGGACACCCCGGCGCTAAAGCTTACCGCAACTCATGTAAATGTCAAGTCCGCCAAATCCTCTGTAATTGATCGGCGCATGGAGCAAAGCAAGGCAAAGCAAGGAGGGGGCGAGGCGAAGTGAAGCTTAGCGGCTGTCGCCGCGGGTGCAATCCCAACAAAATCCGTAATGCTGCAGTAACCGGCTAAGTACCTGCTCCGCACAATGGGTGCCCATTCATAAGACTGCTGTCAATCAGTTCCAGTCCGACGACAGAACGTCGCCACTCTTTCAGCGGCAATACCAATAGGAATAGGAATAGCAACCCCAACTACCATATACTATACTATATACTGGCAGATGTTCTAGGGCCTGAAAGTTTTTTAAACCTGACTGACATGCAAATAAATGTCAGAGCTCGCGGCAGGTGCAAGTCCCGGGGTCAGATATTGGTCTTAAACTCTGACAAATGCTAACAGAAGGTCAACTAGCCAACTCTGTTTTTTATTATGATTTATAAGAAGGCTAATAAACACTTGAAGAAATTATAAAATTGTTTAGATTAAGCTAAAAATTTAAAGAATTTATTAAATATTATTCTCAAGATATCAAAGGTTGTACTAAAAATTATTTTAATATGGAAAAGGTAAGCTTGTTTATGGAGATATTAAAGGATGATAAAAATAAATACTATTTATACCAATCCTTTGTAATAAAGCCTTGACCAATTTTCTATTGATTAACCAATTTTGTCTAATCTTTCAGCCATTATTTCGTACATCAAGAATGCAAATGACTTAATAAGAGTTAAAACCTTTAACAAGAACAATTTTAATAGCTGATTTCAGTGGATCTAAGCACTCTTTTATACTTTCCAGACTTTTCTTTAAGTGCCATCCCAACCTGAACTCCCCCGCCAGGTTGTTGTTATCTCTGGCTAATGTGCCAATATTTTTACATGCCTAAAACATGTTCAACAATTCTCGCGGCCCCTTCGCTGACATCTAAATTAAGCCATTTGTCACAGCTTATTTTCACATATGCTGGCATTTAACACGCAGGTTTCTGGGTTCCGGGGCATAAGCCCGGAATCAGCCTCCGTCAGTCCGTCCGGCGGTGGTGGAGGAAGGGCTGTCGCCTTTTGATTGGAAATATCCAGCCGGCTAGGCCTGGGCATTAGAATAACAGCGACAGAAATCCAATGAAAACAAAACCGCCCATCAACACCCTCGAAATAAATTGCCAGGACATGAAAGTGCCAGCAAGCGGTGGGTGCTTTTGTGGTGGGTTGCTGCTCGCAGGATGTGCGGGGGAGTGGGGCGGCTTTGTTGCTGTTATTGTTGCTGATGCTGTTCGCCGTCTTGTCCTGTTGTCCTTGCTGCCGCCGCCTTTGCCTCGTGTAGCATTTAATTGAAATGGGCGCGAGCGTTTGTTTCCACATTTTATGCTCACTAGCCGCATTAAAGTGCTAATGCACTGTTGTTGTTCTTGGCCGGGACAACCCCTAAACAAGGGCAAACCAACAACAAAACGGCCGTCTGGTCCCGGGCTCACTCCCGATTCACGAACAATCAACCCCAAATAATAGCAAGGATTATGCCATACATCAGGACGGAGAGCAGGGGTTTTCGTGTTCGAAGGACTCGGGGCAGCAGCGAAGGGCCAAGGAGTGACAGAGGGAACGCAAGAGAGAGAGGGAGAAAGGGTGCATTGTCCTGGCAGGATTGGAAACTATGATGGGTTTTTAAGGCTAAAATGAAATACTCTTTCGACTTGAAATATAATTTTTAAGAATTTTTGGCTTAGTAAAATTAGTAAAATTACGAAACATGTTTTAAGGAAGTTTTGTATTTTATTTTAAAGATAATATTTTATTTTATGAAAGATTAGAAAATTATATATAAAATATTTATACAATCCTAATGATTTACATCTCCCTTTTGCTAATTTAATCTATAATTTGTATACATATTTTCTTTTTTATTTAATGAAGGCATAAGAGAAATTATTTATATTTTATTTATTAAAAGCCTTAGTCAAAAAATACTGTAATTTCAGGGTATTTATAAATCACCCTTTTCTTTTATTTATTCCCCAGCAAAGGCAGCCCAGTCTGGCGAGGCCTGATTCCTCTTCATCGTCGTCATTTCCATCGACATTGTGCTCTCCTTTCGGTCTTTGGTGTATGTTTTGAGGCTACAGATATCGGGGCAATAAAATAATTGCGACAATAAGCGTTTCATTATTCATTTGTGTGACTGCAAGGGGCGAGCAATTTGTGAGCAGGTCCCGGCACCAGGAGCGGGGTGAAAAATGACGTCGATGTAGATGTGGCACTGATTGCAGGGGTGGTGCTTGCTGCTGATGTTAATCCAACTGTGCCCGGATTTCCCAGCTCTCCGTTTTGGCAGTTAATAGTGAGCCTGAACTTTGATTTTCCCGGAGTGCGAGCAGTGAGGCTGTGACTGAGGCTGATTCTGATCTTGATTTGATTACGGCGGCGTTAATACAATTGATATTGCACACCGATGGGCTAATATAAAACTGCGTTTAGCCTTTTTGTTTGGTTGGTTGGATGAATGGTTGTTGTTTCGTTGTTGCGGCTTAGCGATGGTGCAATTGCCGCAGTTGTTTTGATTGCTTTTTATTCCGCCATCAAATCCGGACATTTGTTTGTCCGCCGGAGGATAAGCCAACTTGAATCCGGAACTCTTCACGTTGCTTGCATATACTTCAGGCTAATTGCAGGCATTTCTGCATTAATCTTGGCAAGAGAAAAAGAAAAAGCAAAAAGAAAACTTTTGGCCAACTCCACAGTTGATTGACTTTGACTTGGCCAATTGCAGTTTAATCTCTTTCGCTTTTTTCGTATTTCTTCGAGGCGGCTGCCTAATTGCCTGAAAGTCTTGGCCAAAAAGGAAAGTCGCTGGAAATAATTATGATTGAATGAATTTACAAGTTACGTTTTTTTTTTCAACTACAAAATCCAATTGAAAATCTCTTAATTGAGTTTGCATAATTAGCGTGGCTAATTGTCATTGAAGTTGGCCAGAAACTGCATATTAATCAGGGTTTGTTTAGGCTGAAACAGGTTTAAAAAAATGGGTAAAGGTTTGCAGGATTTAAATTAAATTATTTCTGCTTTATTGAGGTTGTAATGGACGAAAGGAAAGGTTTATTAAAGTTTTATTGATATACATTTAAAGGAAATGAAATGCAACATAAGAAATTGTTATATTTTGTTTCTAGTTTACTTAGAGAAATAGTAATTATATTTCTGGCTAATTTTTAATAGTGTTTTAAGAGCGTTTAAAAGAGAAACTTATGCTCTGTTTAATTTTTATAATGCTCATTCAATTTACCTTAAGATCTGCAGACTAATCAAGGTCTATTTAGAGTTCCATATTTTAATTTAAACAAGTAGAAGCTCCCTTGTCTAAGCTCTTCAATCGCCTAAACTTTGGAGCTAATCGATGTGTCAATGTCAATGACTTGCCTCCTGCATTTGGCTGTTCGGTACGATTTTAATTTTGTGTATATATTTGCATTGACAAATGCACAGTCAAAGCTGAGGGCAAACAAAAGCGGGCCGCCCCAGAAGGCGTCGCCTGGCGGCTTCCATCTCCTGCAGAACAATAAAGTCGCCGTCGCAGTCCTCCAATGCGCTCGCTTGCTACCTTGCGCTTGTTATTACAGCAAAAAAATGAAAGTGAAAGCACAAATTTCGCCATGTTATTTTTTTCCGGGCTTTTTCTTCGTTTTATAGTAGTACGAGAACCCACAGAGTTCAGAGTGGAGAACGGTGGAGCTGGGGAAAAGCGCGACGTTCGTACACTTTGGTGCCAAAATTGCTTCCGAAATCAACCAAAGCCAAAGCTAGGCCAGGGTGTGTGTGTGTGTGTGCTGGCCATGTTGGCCAAAACACACACACACACACACACACCGAGCTAGAACCCCAAAGAGCCATGGAAGAGAGCCAGAGCTAGCTGTCGAGTTTGAGTTTGCTGCTCAAATATTATGCGAACGCAAATATTTTTATTTAGTAAATGTCATTTATTATTTATGTTTATTCGAGCACTTATCTAGCGCTGCTTAACAACTTCGGCTCTAATGCAGCCCAGGAGAGGCAAAGAGGAGGGTGGAGGTGGCAAGGCCATATCCCAGCCAATTGGATGGGAATCGAAACGAATTGAGTCGAATCGAAGCGGAGCGCATCGCAATCCAAAGCGGAATCAACAAGAAATCCAGCCGGCATCAGGAGGACGCATGGCGGTGGGCGGTGGGCGGTGAGTGTGGGCGGCGGGAATAAATTTAAACTCAAACTAAACTTGCGAGCAAATAGAAATACAAAAAGGCAAACAAAAACAATGCCGCTGCGGCAGGATGTCGATGGCGAGAAGGCAGTGCCGCCGCTCCCATTTCAATTCCAGGCACTCGGAAAAAAGGATATGTTAACAGGATTTTAGTTGAGGCCAAAACTGATTTGGAAATATATATAGTTTTCAGGTAAATAAGCTTGGAATAGTGGTAAACTAAGCCTTGACTTGTAAGTCTCTAGGAAAGTATAGAAAACTTTCTTTCTCCATAAAAATATTTAAAGAAATGCCTAAACCTTCTCTTCATATTTCTCCCAGTGCATTTGGAGTCGCAGGCAAATGGCGGGCAGAGTGTACACAAGCCGCCGTCTAGCGCATGTCTGCCAAGTGCCAAGTGGGGGCGACCTGCTGCTCCTGCTGCTCCTCGCCTGCAGTCGCTGCTGGCTGCCAATATTTGTGATTGTTTCGTATTCGATTTTCATAGCGGTGCAGTGTCCTTGGCTGGTGGGGAGAGGGAGGGAGGGGGCATATCGGTGGGGGTTATGTGCATTGGGGGAGCCTCTCTCTCTCTCTATGAATGACTTTTTCTTTTATTTTTTTTACTGTGGTGGCTTCTCGGCGCTGTTGTTGTTCTTGCGCTGCTACGATTATTGTTATTAGTCGAGCAAACAAATTGGTAAATAATAAATATTTTTCAGTTAAATATTGTTAGTAGAATGCCTCTTGCGGACTTGCAGGGCACGAGCCTCCTTTTTTCCTGCTTTTTTATTATTCAGTGCGAGCGAGCGAGTGAGCGAGTGAGTTTATGTAGATCTTTGCCAATGACTTGCGCTTTCGTTGGTGTGTGTACACACACCACATCGAGTGTGTGTGCGAGTGTATGCCAGGGAAATTGGTAGCCCACATTTACAAAATCAGAAAAGCGCTTGATTTGTAAAATATTTGCTTTGCGCAAACGAAGCCAGCAATTGTTCAATTCATACAGGCAGTCGACTCCGGCTACGTCTTCGTCTCCGGTTCCCTCGGATTCCTACTTGGGCCATGTAGCAGCAGCAGCAGCTCCCCGGCTTGGAGCTGGAGTGGCCTTGTTTGAAAATGTTTATGGAACGACACCTGTAGGTAGGTGATAATAATAAACAATCGAAACATGCCGCCGCCCCCGCCGACTGCCAATCGATGTTCGATTCGATTCGTCAGGGAAGGCGGCCTGGCAGTCATATGCATAGGTAAATACGGGGATTACAATTAGCCGGAGAGGGAGGCTCCTGGGTCTTAAGTTGTCTGAGCCCAGCAAAATATGTCCGTATGTGGGGGGGGATTTTCTTAAGGCTGATAGAGCTGGAAACTAACTGATAAGACAGCGGGATGAATAGGCTTTAGCAAATCTTCAGGCGTCACAGATAAGACGTCCAGAGATAAGAGAGTCAGTTTGGAATTTTGATTGGGGGATTCAACAAATATTAGCCACAAGGGGATTAAGTTTTTCTTTTATTAAAATATGTTTTTTATTTAAAGAAACTTTTGATCTTAGAGTTTTATTTATATTTTAGATTGAATAATTATTTACAAATTAGTGCAGGTTAGGAGCGATAAGGAAAGGCAATAAATAATAATATAGAAAAGGTAATTTTAGTCTTTGTAAATTAGTAGAAAAGTAATAGAAGACAGGAATATGACAAAGTGATCTACTGATCTAAGAAAATGTATGTTAAATAACAATTTCCGGTTTAAGGATCATAATGAAAGCTTTCTTCTAGGACTACTAATATCGGACAGTTCAGAAAAAATATTATAGAATGGATTCCTATTTAGTACCAACTACATTAGCAATCCTGTAAAATCTCCCAACACATGTTCAGGCTCCTCCTGCCCCTCAAAGGAGTACTTAGCCTGCCATTAAGTACCGGGAATCCCCGTTAATGGCCTGTCCGCTGTATGAGAGTGCATCAGGCCTTTCTGGGAATCGCAAAGCTTTTGCTTTTCACACCAAACTCGCAGCTCGGAGCTCGCAAGCCCTCTCAGTCGGTCAAGCCTTTTTTTCAGCCTTGGCTTTGTTTACCCATTTGAGTGGTTTTGGTTACTTTGACGCATTGTCGTTGCCAATGTGATCTTAATTTTGCGCTACAAAAAGTATGGAGACTGCGAGGGAAATAAGCCGCAGCAAGTCAAACACTAATTTGGATATTCGAAAGCGAACAACATGTGGCATTTCGAGAGTGTGTGACCACCGGATGTTTGTGGACTATTTGCGAAAGCATTAAGTATTGGATCGGCCAACGAGGGGATTGTCCCAGGCCCAGCTCCATGAGGTACTCCCTGGGCGTTGTCTCTTTTTTTTATTTTACTGCATTTATTAAGACTCAAACCTGGCGGCATATTTTCCTCTGTACACTTCTCGGAAAAGTTGTAAATTGCACTTTGTCAACAAGGCGAGGCGGCGCGGAGAATCAACGCTAAGACCCGTCGTTTATCTGCGACCACGATAAAGTCGGTTTCCATTATCTGGATCAGGTCTTGCTCCGTGCCTCGACTCGAGAACAGGAAGACGCACAAAGCACTGCTGTCCGTATCCGTATCTGTTGAGAGGTGCTTATCTAATCAGACGCTGCATAAATGCAAATAACGCCGCAGATCGTTGCCGCGATCGCAGCGCGTATAATAATGAGACAGTTGTCGGGGCTGCGATAAGCCCGGACTCCGGAGAGTGCATCCGGAGACGGGACAGCGAGCAAACAGACCCAAGAACAGAGCAAATTCTTTCTTCTTCTGGCAGGCAAACGCTAAGATAACGCCCAAGACCACGGGAATAACCGGCGCGAATGTGTGTGCCGGCTATATATAGCGATGGCTTTAGCCTCCGGCCTTCTCTCTGGCCAGACTCTCCAATCTCCTCCAGCTCCTCCGGCTCTGTGCTCTTATCGGCCGGCCAGCCGTTCCTCCTATATGGCTGCTGCTGCTGCTGCTGCTGATTAAGGCAAGAATCTCACAAAATGGTGGCCGCTCTGTCGGCTCTGCTGGAAATGTGAACAGCTTGTTGACCCAACCGAGTATTGGCCGGGGTACTCCGGGCCCTCCAACCTGGCTTAATTAAGAACAAGTTGGCAAACATGGCAGACAATGAAAATAGTTGGCCTTGCTTATCGCGCCCTATCTGGCGTGGGTGTGAGTTCAGGCCAGGTGCAGGAGTGGGAGTGAGTTCAGGATTTTGGGGGGAGTCACTTTCCCGCAGGACAACGACCACAGGCAGGGCGACCTAAATAACAAAAATACTGTTTGAAAATGAAAATGATTTCCTAAGGCCAGGGACTCTAACAAAGGTTTACTACTCTTGTTTTTAATTGTTAGGAAAATTAATGAAGAATTATAGAAAATAAATATATATTTTCAATTAGCAAGATATGAATAAGTTTTTCCCAAGTAAAGTTATACTCTAAAGAATTATTTAAGTGTTTAATTAATATTTTTACTATCATTTCAGATTAAATTTAAAGGACATGAATGAAGAATATTAATTTTTAGTATAAACTCTGATTAAATTTGAATATTTAAAACTATCTAAATATTTTCTATTCCCATTTTACCATTTTAAAATAAGAGAAACTATTTAAGATTGAGATACAACTTACATTTCTCAGTATTTAATACAGTTTAACATTTTCTAAAACTGTTTTACTGATCAAAAGTTATCTTTATAATACCCTTATCCCTTCCAATTTTTGTTTAAGGCTCATTAACTTCCCTCTAACTCTGATTTACTTTCCCAAAGACCCCCTCAGGGCAGGGTATTCCATTATTGGAGGCCCAGTCCTCTTGGCGTGTCTGGCTGCCATTGCTGTCCTCATGCATATTACGCCTGCAACTGTCCGTCTATCTGCCGTGCGTGCGTATTGGTGAGTCCTTATGACAATTTGATGAGGACGTTATTTACACTAGTTAAAAGCTACGACTCTGCTGTCCGTTGCTCCGCCCCCGCACCCCCTGCCATCTCGGTGTTGTCAATAAAAAGGAAATAAGCAGTTGGATCCATACCGAATCCGGATCCGGACTAGCTCCCCAGTGGAGCTGACACTCGCATGACAAGCAGCCATTTCCATTTCCACCGATTCCCTATTTCCATTCCGATTTTGATGGCCTCTGCAGCCCCCCCTCAGCCACCGAGTGGCATTTTTCCGTATACGCGCGTATCCAATCAAGCATATATCGTTGGTGCTATAGCTAGGCCAGGCTATGTTTCTATGCATAAGTGTGTGCGGGTGGGCGGGTGTGTTGGGCGTGTGCGTGGTGGACGTGGTCAACATTCCGTTGATTACGTATACGACTGGGGCGCCAATCAACCAAATGTCAACGTCAGCGACGCGACGTTTGTCATGTTGACTGTTTTATTGTCGCTGTTGCTGTTTCCGTTGGCCCCGTTGTTGTTGTTATACAGTGAAAGAAAATAGTAATAATATTTATTAATTTTATATTAATTTTCTTAATAGAAAATAAGGTTTTGAAGGAAGGTTTTCTAGGTTGGAGTATCATAAAAAATGTAGATATCTTCTTATTTCTCTCAGTGCTCTTGTTTTTGTTGTCCCTGCTGCTGCATAGCAAAATGCCCCGGCCGGGGCAACAACAACACCAGCAATGCGTTTACATTTTTTCTCGTGGCCCGAATCAATATTAGTAATTTGAATTATTCAGAAGTCAAATATGAAGCTTTAATGGCCAAACAGCGTGCCCGCACACAGCAGGCCCAAAGTTGTGACCCCCCAGGAGCTCCAGAGCTCCACCCCCTTGAGAGGACTCTGCCCCTTCCTCCCTCTCCCTGCTCTCCGTTGATGCGGCTGCAGGCCATTGGAGCGTCCTGCCGGCGACAACTCAATAATTTGGCGAATCGCCCAATTTAATGCCAGAGAGTGGGCTGGCAATGGGTGCGTGGGAGTCCAAGTCGCAGGCCAACGGCAGCCGGAACTGCAGCAGCAGCTCTCAGTGCGGCAGCCGGAACCCGGAACCTCCGCCATTGTCTACGACTCTGCGGCTCTGCGAGGCTGTGAGGCTGCTGCTGCCCGGCACAGGTAAATACGTCAATTTAAATCCGTGGATTGGATTGTAAGTCAATGTTTGACTTTTGCTCGCTGATTGATTGCTCAAAAGCAACAGCAGCGGCAGCAGCACCACCGCCACCACTGCTACCTGCAGTAGCCAGTAGGAGCAGCAGGCAAGAGAGATGCAGGAGGAGAGGCCAGAGGACCGACAGGAGGAGTAACTGCAGTAGCAATATCGCAGTTGCCTGCATAAGCATACGGCCCACGGCTGATGACTTGGCCAGTTCCCGTGGGGTGGTAACTGAATTTTGCCAGGACTCTCGGCCCGGTTTGCAGCGACTGCCGCCACATGCATCAACAGTTTACCCGATTTACAGCCAGTTGGGTTTGCATAGCGGAGTCAACCGTATGAATCAACGATTTTCTGCTGTGCCGGCATAATTTCCAAAAAGGAAAAAAAGAAGGAAACTACATGAAACACGAGTGGAAGAAGGATGGTGCTCTTCAATGAGCAAGGAGCAAGGAGCAAGGAGCTGTGGGTGCCACTGCAGCTGACTTTAAGTGGCAGAATCAACAAATTATAGTGTACATGTGCGTTTATAGTGGCTGAGATCAGCTTGTCCATAGTGCGTATGTGTGTGAGTGTGTGGTGTGTGTCGCCCGCACAACACAAAGTTTAACCCGCTGCCATACGAAATATTTAACTTCAGATTTTGGTCGTCCGGCTGCCAGCATATATGTACAGACAATAAATATACATATAGCCAGAGAAGGGAACAAGAAGTTGTCTAGATTTAGTTAAAAACATAATGTTTTTTGTAATTAAATTAGAAATATATCAAAAGAGTTTGATGTAATTTTTTATCCTTATGAGGTGAGCTCTGTTAAGGCTTTAAAGAAGAGATCTTCAAGATTTTAATATCATGTATTATAAAGATATAAATATGCAATTTTTCAAGATAGTAAATAAGGAATTCAAGCTTCGATTATTATCATATATAATTTATTACAATTTATAAATTTAATCCCGCTTTCAAAGCCGATTTTAATAAATCCTTATTACAATTGTTATTAGCCTGTATTTTATTATTTCTATTTCTAAATTTCAGTAACCCCCCTCGCTCGTATGTATATTTAAACTCAATTTTAGACACATGTGCATTATTGTTGCCTATCTGGCGGACGCTCTCTATCCGACCGCAGGAACAGTGCCAACAACAAAGCCACCGCAGCAGGAGCAGCAACAGCAGCAGCAGCAGTGCAGCAACAAATGCAGGAGCTGCTGCAGCAACAGCAAAAGCAACATCTCATATAAAAGCGCTCGCACATCCTTGTGTACGCGCATCTGTATGTGCATATCCTTTGCTGTGTGCGCTGCACTGCGTTGTTTTGCCGCTCTTGATAATGATGCTGGCCGGCATATTCATAATGAAATTTCATTGCGGCAAGCCCACACACGGGCACTCCTGCTCCTCTGCGTGTGTGTGTGTGTGACTGTGCACTGAGTGGAAAACAGGACACACCCGGACCCAGGCATATTATGTATAAACACAAATTAATTTCGTTTCAGTGGCCCCAACCGTAGTAGCCAAAGCCGTAGCTATATCCGTAGCTGTAGCCGGGTCCGTGCAATGACGGGGCCCGGACATTTGCATAAAATATTTGCACAGCTTTCGGCTAGTGCAACGCCACTGCTTCCGCTTCCCGCTTCCCGCTCCTGTCGGTTTTGGCCTCGCTTTGAGGACTCGGTTTCGTCCGTGTCCATAAACTAGGCAACAACAGGCATGTGCCCCAGCACAGATTTAATGAATCAGCAGCAAGTGAGTGGGTTCCCCCTCTGGTTCTGGGTCTCGGCCAGGCGATCTGGGGCTCCTTTTTCCAGGACAACCTGCCGCATCAGCAAACGTCTTGTGCCTTGTGTTGAACCATGTCTGGTTTTTGGTCATTTTTGATAAATTAGCACAAATTCATCAGATACGAAATCAAGGCCTAAAATATTAATTTTTGGGGAATGATCGAATGTTGAGGTATCCTAGAAGGAGTTGGGTTTTTATATTTTGAACGAAAAGAATCCTCTTAGTAATTAAATTAATTAAACTTCTAGCACCTGCAACACAATAATATTAATTGCAAATTTCAACCATTCCAAGGTTACTTTTATTAATAATCTTTAGATTTGTAACTATTCAAACCTTCTTAAACTGCCTAAACTGCCTCCTGCCTAATATATCCTCTTTATATCGTAAACCTGCATATGCGTTTATCTATGTATTTATAAACAAACAAGATTTGTGTATTTGAGTGGACGGAGGTCCTTGAATGATGCTGACTGGACTGCCCTTAAATGACGAGCCTGCAAATAGCCAAATGTGGGCAAGCCATTGATGCAGCCAATCTCGTGTCCAGCCTCCTGACTCCTGGTGGATGTTAAATTTCAGAGGCATGATATCATATTCGTAGCTGGGTTTTATATAACCAAACTCAGGGTTTCTCCTTCCCCTCTGCCTCTTTTCAGGGGGCACCCTTCCCTGCTTGTATGCCTGCCCACACTTTAGCACATAATTAACCTAAAAATGTAACTCCATCTTGTTTATCAGCGAAAAAGCAGAAAGCTGGAGAGAAAAGTGACAAGCAAGGAGGAGGCAGAGACAGAGTAGTAGAGATGATGATGGAGAGACACCGAGAGAGGGAAACCGACTGGAAAAAGGCGCGCATCTCATTATCACTCGGACGTGAATATCTCGACATGTTTGTCGTTGTCGTTCGTCATCGGTGCGGATGTATCTTGCCCCCTTCTCCCTTCAGCCAACCCCTTTCCCCCACCTACTTGCCCCCATCCGAGCCCCCACCTTCACAGCGTTTAAAGTGAATTTGTGTTGAGCTCACATCGTTAAAATATCCGTCAAAAACTTAAGTAAACAGACATAACTACGTGCATTTTAAATTGAATTCGAACACGAAACAAAAAAAGGGGGAAAAAAAGACCAAACCAATAACAAAAACACCAAAAAAATAAGCAAGCGACAGTGAAAATTTACACATACCACTTGGGCCATACTTAGCCCGAAATATCCACCTTCGTCTCTGGGTATATCTCTGTATATGTTAACTCGATCCGTCCGCGCCCATTTCTCAGACGCTCGAGAGTTTCGAGCCGTTTCTCCTTCTTTCCCGGGTTATTTGCCAAAAAAATTAAAGACAAGTAAAAGTCGTGATTAACGTTGAATCGACGAAGGCGACTCCAAGTCCGAGTCCGAGTCTGAGCCAACGTTGAGCGTCATTATAGCCGCAAACAAGCACATCTCGGATCTATAATGAGTGTTTGGAACGAGTACGAGGCACTCGTACTACAAAAATGCCGCGCTCGGTTGACTCTAAATGGTGGATAGAGGTTTTTTCATGTTTTTAAATACCCTATAATATCAAAGAGAAAAGGGTAGATGGTTGACATAAGTAGAAAAGGGTTCAAAGTGAAATAAAACTAAAGAAATAATTTATATTTTGCAGGTGGTAAGAAAAGAATAATTTCAGGTTTTATTTATTTAATAATCAAAGTTAAAATTTAACCAATTTCCTTTTTTTGAGGTGGGTTTATGGGCATCTAATCAATTTCCTAGGGTAGCCTCAGGAAGAGTCTCTCCTTTCTGGCGCTATTTCTTTTTTTGTTAGCCTACTTTTCGACCAAGACAAATAGGCTTAATGTACTACCATTGGAGTGGCCCCCTAAGATGGTTTTCCCAAAGATATGTATCTTTTGCAGCCTGTGCTCCCGATCTCGTTGAGGATCTGCTCTACGAAATAGTTTCCAATGTCACTTTGCGGAATTCCTTCAGCAAACAGTCGATAATTGACCAGATCGCAAGATTGCTCAACATTTTGCAGGAGCGTCGTCGCAGTCGCTCGACTGTGGCCACCAGTGGTCCACCATTTGCTGCGCTGCTGCGGCATTTCGCGTTAAATATTTGCCCACACACATAAACACGCCCAATAAGCCATGTGCGGTGCAAAGTGTGCCAGCAAAAACATTGCCGCCGGCGGGGTCAAGTGCTCCATCGATCGGCGGATCGGCGGATCGAGAGAGATCGAGGCATCGAGGCAGGCGGAGCAACGAGGCTCATACTGCCATGACGTGAAACGTGGATGCGAATGCGAGTGGCAGGCACTTTGCATATTTTAGCGCGTGCATTGCAGTTGCTAATTGAAATAGTGTCGCTGCGGCGATCATTCCAAGTACACTGATAGAAATTGTGTGTTAAATTTAGAGAGATTTATTAAATTTATATATTTTACAAGCCTTTTTCAGAGGTGGTTTTTATGTTTTATAGATTTTAAATAGTTTACATTTTGGGATATTAAAAATACTTATAATTTCAACCTTAGTTTTATTTTTCAAGTGCCGTCGATGTCGCTGTTGCCATGGATGTCGCTGATGAGCACATATTTGCGCATTGCCAGAGATGCGCAACGGAGTGTCGACCTCGCCTAGTCCGCCTAGAAGGAAGGTGCGTGCGAGCTCCGATGTTTCCCAATCGAAATCCCAATCCCCGTTCCGGTGGTAATACCCATCATTGCGTCACAGCGGCGTAGCACTGGCAGCGGCAGCAACGAAGGCAATGAATAATGCAGGTGGCACGTACGCGAGCGAGTCCCCATGACTTTTGCCACTTTCATGCGTCTTGCCAATCCTTCCGTCCGGCTGCTGGTCAAGGAGCCAGGAATCAGAGGAGTGTGCGAGTGAGTGTGTGTTTGAGCCGGGAACGTCATGATTTTTTGATTGATCTGAAAGGCACACAGCACACAGTGAGGGTCTTTGTATATTCTTAATGAAAAATGAAACGTTTTTCATTACGATTCGGATTGCGCCTGCAGCGTTTGCTGCTGCATTTTCATATTTATAAGATAATTGAAAGCGGGTATTGCCAAATTAACAGCGCTCGGCAAACAAGGAGAGCAGCAGTAGCAGTCGAGGAGGACTGCCAATATGGCGACTGTTTCGCAGGACTCACATGCCTGAGTGCCTGACTGGCTCCGAATGTGTGTGTGTGTGTGCTCCTGCTGAAAGACAGGAGCATATCCCTTGTGTACACAAGCTCGCTTTATTGTTTTGCGCCGGGTTGGCTTTACTCCTTGCCAAAGGACTTTCAGCCAGCAACCCACCACCACCACCAGCAGGAGCTGGAAGCGAGAGCAGCTAGCTAGCGGAAAGAAATTCGCCCGTGCACGGATTTTATTAAATTGCATTCGCAGTTGTTTTGAATTGATTCGACTACGTGAAATAGCCCGCAGCAGATCAAGAACTGGCTCCCTTTTTTATCTCTCCCCTCCCACCCTTTGTTTTACTTTTGATTTTTACTTTTATATCATTTTATTGCCGTCTGCTGCGAAAGGGGGAGTAGTGGGAGGAGGGAGCAGGAGAAGGCCCCGGAGCAGGATGCCTGGCTGCCAAACAGGAAGCAGCCTGGCAACTATTACAAATGGCTGGCAGCCGGCTCCTCCTACATTTCATCCTTCGCTCTTGGCACCGGCTCCACCCTAAGCAGACACTCGAGCTTTTGCCTTCCTTTTTGTTGTTGCTGTTGTTGTTGTTGTCTTAATATTTTTCTTGAAATTTTCTTGTGCTTTTCCCGGCAGCCGCTGCTACAAGAGTTTCATTTGTTTTATGTGCGCTCTCCTTTTTGGCCTCCTGTTTGCAGATACTTTGTCGGTACTTTTCGGCTACTTTTGAAGGAGGCACTAGTGGTCCAAGTTATTGTATCTTGTAGATACACACACACACAAACACACAAGGCGAACAGAGACGTTGGCCACTTGCCTTCCTTTCATTTCGTTTCCTAGCCCCTTAAAGTCTTTTCCTTGTTTCTCAATTTTGCTGGAAAATTTAACAAGTTGAAAACGAAAACCCGTTCCACACTCGCCTCACATATATAGCCCCTTTATCGGTGTTGGGATGTGTGCTTCTCTTGCCTTAGCCTACACACGCATATGGCGCATCCTGGACATAAAGGATATTATAAGAGATTTAGCCTTCTGTTTGCACACGGATGATGCATTGTCATCGAGCCGGGCCGAGATTTATGATGGATTCGGTTTGTGCCTGGAGTGCGCAAAAATTATTAGAATTTTACCAGCCCCATGTGCGCTACACCGGAAAGGATCGAGTTGTCCTGTGATTGGAAATTGTGTCTGTAAGTATCTCCAAGGGATTTATAATAATTTTCTAAATTTTAAACGGATGTTTTTGAGCATTTCTGAATGGTAATAGTTGTGAAAATGTGTGAGAACTTATTAAATTAGAGGATCTTAATGTTAGTCATTAATTTATGATAGTTTTTGATACATTTAGATTGGAGTTGCAGCATAAAAATCTATAAAAAAGAAAAATAAATAACAAATCACTTGAAACTGGGATAAAATCCTACTGGTTTTATCCTTATGCTTAAAATATTTGTAGAAAAATATAAGATTAATATTTAAGGTAAGCTATAACTATGCCATTATTTATAATTAAACAAAATATACTTTCAGCTCTGCTAGAATTAATATTTAAATATCTTCGCAATCATTATCCTTGATGCTAGCGCACCTAGGCTTCATCCTGCCCTAAACTTGCCCCCATTCTATGCATACATATAGAAAATTGCTTCTCTTTTCGGTTCGGCTTTGAAACTTCTTTTTTAATATTCATCACGCAGTGAAAATTTGCGATAAAATGTGACACATGCGCAGGATTTTGCCGCGTTGGCAACTTCCCCGGAAAACACCCACCCACCAGCACCCACACACACGTACATACACCCACTTCAGATTGTGTGTATGTCCTGGCAAAGTTATAAATAAAGGATAGACGCACACACAGGCCGAACTCAAAAACAAATGGAGCAAAAAGCAATGCAATTGAAATGCCAATAGACTACGGGCATATGCTGGCCATTGTTTCGGCAGCGGAGTGCTAAAAAATTAAAACATAAAGCCCAATAAAGAATTCGTTTTGCTTTAAATAAATTACTATGCAAAATTAAATGACCCAGAGGCGGGCAGCATACACACATGCAGCTGGGCTCTCTTTTTTTGTCACTTTCCTGGGAGCGTTTTGGGGGAAAATGAAATTAAATAGAAATTTTAAATTTTTCGCCATGCGACCAAGCGTCAACGTCGCTGTCGCCGTTGCCGTTGCCGTTGCCGTTAACGTCCAACGTCAACGTCAACGTTTGCTATATGCCAACGGTAAATATTTGAAAAGGATTTTGTTTGTTTATTGTTTGCACACACACCTCGCACGGTGTTAGTCGGTGTTAGCTTTTTAATTATAAAATATTTAACCAAAAAACTCACACTCAACTGGGTCCCGACGCTGTGTGTATGCGTATGCGTATATAGTGTGTGTTGTGTTTGGTGTGTGTTCTTCCCCGTATTTTTTCGCATTCCTCGGCTTTTTTTGCGGCCTCTCCCTATGGTTTGTGTTTTTGTATTAGTTGGTCGCCTGGTTATCGCTCACTAAACACAACAATGGCCAAGGCAATTTAGCTTTTTTAAAAATTCACAAACCAAAATTGATGACATACGGGGTGCAGCGGAAAATAAAACCAAATGCACTCCGCCCCCGCAGCGAAAATAGCTTCATTGTCATTTTTATTAACTGGAAAGCGCTTGGGCTTGCGAATTGTACAAATATTGCCAGAGTGCCGGCCCTGTCAAAAGGGGGGGCCAGGATTTGTGCCAAGGCAAATAAGAGCGAACGTCGTTGCTCAACGCCGCCGCCGCCGCCGCCATCGTCTGATTACTGCAACAGGACAAATAACTCTGGAGCTGACTAATCGGCGGAGAGGTGTCTGTGTCCGTGTAATGAGAATTTATATACCCCAATATAGACACGGAGAAATGAGGACGTTACAATTTCAGAAACAACAAACAACCGGGGCAACTTCAGCCGGGCTAACAACAACAAACAGCCGAAATTGTGAAAGCAAATAAAGCGAATTGCAGGAGATGATGAAGACGGAGAGGCAGTCGGGCCAACAACCTGGCTCTGTGGAAAAATTGCGTTGCGTATACGCAGCGTTGCAATTGGAATTTGATTTTCGAAGCAGCACGCCGCCACGGCCGCTCCAGTCGGCAGCGGCACAATATTTGCACTTCAAGTACAATGCAAAACGCCGGAAAGGGTTCGCAAAAAAGGGTAAAGTGAGTGCTTGGGAGTTCGGTACATTTTCCACATAGAAGGCCTTGCTGATACCCTGCCAAAAGGAAATTCGTTATGGCAAATAAGTCGCTGAATGATTAGGGTTTGGCAAATTCCTAAGCCAGATTTAGTTATTAAATTGCTTGACAAACCACCAGAGAACATCGATTCGTTAAGGTTGTTTAAGGAATAAAAGAAGAAATCTATAAAGAAGATGTCCTGGCAACAGGGGATGAAACTATAAAGATCTTAGCAAAGGAAGAAGGGTGTGGAAAATTTATTCTTTAGGTAGAATTACCTTTAACCTTAACATACTTTATTTTGTTATTAATAAAAAAAGGCCTGTAATAATTTATTTTTTATTAAATATCAAATTCAAGCTTCTAAGTTAAAAATGTATGTTTTCATGTGGAACTTAAAGCCTTACTTGAAACTACGCTGGTTTAATCTCTACTACATGTAACTTTAACTCTGAATTAGCTTCTAAAAAATATAAATTTCATTATTAAAATAATAATAACCCTCTTTATATTTATCTAAACCTTTCTATTAATCCCCAAGAGTATCTCTAAGCCTGCTTAACACTTATCCAAGCGAATGCTCCCTCTCCTCATGTTACCACAAAGGCAAACTTAATTTTCGCTTGGAGTTTTCATTTGTGGAAAAAGCCGCGATTTTTGATGGAATTTTACATGTGAATGCGTTTTGCTATTTTCCAAACTTCAGGCACATACAACATTGGTGGGTTTGTTACCCAAAAACAGATTGCTTTGGGCCATACTTAAAGTCATTGTAAAAGGCAAAATTTAAGTTTGGTTGCTACCACTTTCTGGATAGCTGATGTTGCGGCTGGTTTGCTCTATTTACCGGCGATTGACAAATGAAAAATGGCGGCTAAAGGCTTTTTATGCCTGTGCAAATTTCACATTTACAGTTATTGCTAATTGGAGGCTCATGCGGCCACATCGGGCCACCATTCCCGCCTTTCGGCCATTCCGCCAGTCCGCCACTCCGGGCCATGCAAATAATGGCCGTTAATGTTGTTGGCATTGGCCATTTAATGTTTAATATTGGCAACAGTGTGTGTGCCCGGCCGCGTGTGCACAAACACACTTTAAAGTGCATTTCGATAAATGAATTATTATAAAATTTATTTAACAGATTTGCCAGATATTTATGTAATTAATTTTAAAAATTATTACAAATGCAAATATCAAGTCCGCACCGGACACCGAACCGAAGCGAAACAGAAGCACTCAATACGCGCGATCAGCCGTAATATGAGGCATTAAGCCGCCTCAATGACTTTTGGCAACAAAATTTATCAACATTTTGGTGAAAGCTAAATAAAAACAGACACACACACATCAGACATTACCGATTACCTCTTAAGAATCGCAAATTGGAGATTATCGCAGGGAGACTTGTTTTCAAAAATTAATTGGATTTATTTTCAGGAACGAAGAATTCATTTATTGTTGAATATTGAAAGATAACTAAAAAAAGGCAATTAGAAAAATTATTATAAAACTTATAGATGTCTAAAAAGTATTGAGATTAGAAGAAAGCTTAATAATAAATCTATTATTTATTCCCCTTTATATTTTATTAAATTCCTCTCCCATTTTTGGATTTAAAATTGTTTCAATTTCAAGATGTTTGCGCCTCAATCAGCCCTTCTCCGCCTCCTTCCTCTACACTTGTCCCCAATTAGGTGACCAACTTTATGGGGCCGCCCTGGCTCATTAGCCATGCGGAGGAGCACTTGGCCAAGCCCCCGCTGGAGCAGCGCCGTTGCCTCTTTGGCGGCACTTGGACTCAATGGCTGGGAATTAGCATACAGCATCCGCTACTGTATGCCATCGGTCTGAGACGTGAGGTGAGCTCCGGAGTGATCTTGGCCCGCGGCGAACGGAAGCCGGGCGGATTTCGTAATAATGGCAAGCGGATTGGGGAAATTTTCTTGGTCAGGCTCGGTGTGTGTGTGTGTATGGGGTACCAAACGAGATTTGTCATTCGGCCGGATGTGTTTTGTGTGTGGATCATGACAGTGTCGGGGGCAATGTTATGTTTTTTTGGGCCTGACAGGTTGCTACCTAGGCCATTGTTGCCGGCATAAATGTGCGGAAGCAGCAGTTTCTTCAGAGTTTTTTCTTCTTTTGGCCCTTGGGCCTTTTGGGCCCCTTTTGTTACCTCGATTTTGGGCTTGTTCCTGTTGTTCGTTCCGAGGGGTGTGCAAACATTTGACGTGTGTTTTGACGCGAGTCAAAGATATGCCCAAGATCGTTACTAAATTCGATTCTGGGGCCTGGGCAAACACCGAGCTCGAGTAGTATTGATAGGCTTGAAATTGGAACGAATGCCAGATCATGTTTGCCTAACGCGACAATGTTATTCTTGTCTTTCTTGTTATTTTTCCTCGTTTTGTATTTTTCCCCATTTATTTGGAATTTTTGCTGGATCTGACAATGCAGCAACTGTGCAAATAGCAGGCGACAACGACAGTGACAACGACAGCTTCAACAGCGATAATGAAAGCTGTTTGGAAAGTTAGAAACATGATGAACGGTCGCCGACAGACAGGCGACAGCATCGCCAGGCCACATCGAGATCGATCTACACTAATCGGGAGTTAAAATTAATAAACGAATTTTTAGATAAATTAGAAAATAAAGAATCCAATTTTATTGAACTTAATTTCTAGAATCAAAAAACTAGGAGTGCTTCCTTAAAATTATTGATAGATTCATACTTTAATCTCATTTTAATTATTACAAAAATATAGCAAAGATAATGAATAATTTAGTATAAGTGAAGCAGAATGATCTCCTTTTTGTAGAAAGTTAAAGTATATAAACCCCTTGTGATATTCAAAATTATACATTTATCGCTTAATAGATTACCCCATCTAGTAGTTGTTCACAACTTTCCATCTTTAATAACAAATTATATAACTTTAGGGTAATTGAACTTTACTGTTTTAGAGCATTGAATCTTCCCCCTAATATTTGATGGAAAATTCGCCCATTTGTTTCTTTATTTCTATTCAATTTCGAGGCGCTTTATTTGCCTAGCTGAAACAGAGAGATACTTATTTTTCATTTAGCACTCTTTCAATACAATATTTGAACAAGCCGCACAGTTGTTTCTGCGGCGGACAATAGAATTGAATTTAGCATTATCTTCCGAATATGTCGGCGATAAGGCTCCTAACGATGCGTCGTTTCTTTTAATTATACATGCTGCGAGCTGCTAGCTGTGACTTGGGAAGGGGCTTAGGTTTAGGGGTGGAGATCGACCCCAAATGACCTTCGACTTGACGTAGGCTGCTGCTGCGGCGTGTGAAAGTCGCTTTCTTCTCGACCAAGGCAGTGTCGACAAATTGCCACATGGCAGGGGTGAGAGGAGGGGATGCTCCTCACAGGACAACACACAGATAACGCCCCTATCCGGGGTACACCTAGGACCCAAAGGCACAAAGAGCTGCCTGGACACAATCCACTACCGGGTAATTAGAGTTGAATGCGAGAGTCAAAAAGTCGTGTAATGCGATTTGTATGGCCCAGCGGGAGATCCCAGGCAGGCAGCAGGATGGCAGGATAACAGGATAACAGGCGTTAGCCTGGCCATTGCATCAAGACACATTGCATGGCCCATTAGGGGAAGGACATAAACACACACAACATTTGGCAAAAGGTGAAATTTATGAGCCAAAATGGCACAACAATGACAAATTCGTTTTGGTTCTTATTTTCCTTGGCACCTCATTTCCTTCTGTCGACTGGCTAAATATTTATAAATTGTTGAAGTCGCCTGACAGTTTTTTGTTGGTCCTCTTTTTTTTATTGTAATAGTGACAGATTTCTTTGGCGTGATTTTGGGCAGCAGCTGGTCCTGCTCCTGCTCCTGTTTCTACTGTTGTTGTTACTGTTTCTGCCGAATTGCCGCAGGATATTTGCTGCTGCACTTGTCACAGCCTCTCTGGCCGCTTGTCGTCTTAGGGCTGCCTCAAATTGTGTTAGGGTTAGGCCTAGCTCCGGATTTCCGCTGCAGGCCAGCGACTCTGACCATCGGATTGCTCCGCCTGCTCGGCCAGCTCCTGCTCCTCGTCCTGGCCACGCTTATTATGGCCGCGGGCACTGGTTCCTTTGCCGGCGCCTCCGCTCCTCTGTGTTTGCCCAAATGCTTGACTGCCGCTGCTGCAGTCAGGCACAGAGAGAAAATGTTATTAAACTTTATTATTATTTATACTATATTATTTCCATTATTATGGTAAATATTGTATTGAAGATTTAAGGATATTTAGCAGCTTCAAAGTTAAAAAAAATTTTGGTTAAAAATAAGTTTAAAAGGAAAGCGAATGTTTTCTATCAAGTTTCTCATATTTATTATTTTATATAATTTTCTTTATTAAAAATTCTTACAAAAATATAGATTTATTAGTGCTCAGTATTTTATGTCCTGTGTGGCAAAGGATCTACTACTTTCCACTGCTAAACATCGGCACAATATCCGTCGTACGTTGTGCAAACAGAGCTTGTTCCAGGCTCCTTCTCCTGCTCCTGTCGCTGCTTCTGATGCTGCTGCTGCGTCCTGCCGCTGCCATCTTTGTGCTGATGATGTTTGCTTAGCTGTCTTTGCATCTTTTTGCCGAGCGGCGAAGGACCGAAGAGGACCCTGCCAGCCAGGCAGCCAGGCACAGCTCTAAAACGGAAATGATGGCGGCTGCAGGAGCATCGGCGACCGCTGCAGAAAGCTGTATTTGCCCTCGGCTCCTCGCCTGCCCCGCTCTTGCCAGACAATGCAGGACAATGAAATGAATTTTTAAGAACACCCTGCCCTATATGCGTTGCCACTTCAAAGTCATTCGCCAGTCTGGCCGGGAGCAGGGGCAGCCGGAGCATCAGTAGCAGCATCTTCAGTTTCAGTTCCAGTTGCGTTGCAGCGTTGCATTGGCAGTTTCCCGGGACATGCAGATGGCGATGCCGATGCCGATGCAGTTTTTCCGAGGCAGGGAGGCCACTGCGTCGCAGGCTGCGTTCTGTTTGCACTGCCATGCAGGTGCTCCAGCCTCCGTCCTGCCCTCCAGTTTCCATGGATGCTGGCTGATGGCTGCTATTTGCCAACCGTTTCGTGTGTGCATGTCAAATTCAAACGTTTGCATATTTTGCAAGATTGCCGGGCACAATTAACCGGCATCAGCAGCAGCAGCAGCCGCGTAGCGTTGCGTTGACAAAAAATTATAATTTTCTGTGCTAATGAACGGCGGGACACGGCGCAACTCGGCCGGAAAACGGGGCAAATGTACTTGAAATGGAATGTTAATCAGGCGATAATCTTGTTGGCGATGTGATAATGAAGAGCTGTGCAAATTGCAGCCCAAAAAAAAAGGAGGCTTAAACCGAGATAATTCCAATGAATCGGGTCTATATGATAGGGTTTTCTATGAAATTTTAAGGTAAGGTAAAGAGAAGGAGGTTTTTGGTTGGGGATTTTTCCTTTTTTAATTAGAAACTAGAAAGGAAAACTTAAGTTTACCATTGAAATTATTTATAAATATTAAGTAAACTTTCATGGAGGTTTCTTATATTTTATTGGTTAAGCACTATTTTATTATTTATATCTTCAAGATACTAAAACACAACATTTTAGAACCCTTTTCAGTCAATTCATTTAATCGATAAATATTTTAATTCTAATTCTCTGACATTCCCAATGATTTCCATATGCTCCCGTGTAAATTCCAAATTGATTTATACAATCGCCGGCTATAATACGTGCATGGAACATGTGTACTTTAAATGACATTGGAAAACAAACTAATTCGCTTGGCAAACAATAATTTCCACAGTGCCAGCACGGCAGCAGGGACGATAATAGAGCAATAACATCTAATTGAATTCAAATACGAATGAGACAAAGTCGTGCCTATAGAGAGTATACTAATTTCCACAAATATAAATAATGTCACAGGGCGAGACTGGGTGCTTAATTATCGTGAATGGAGGAATACGCTATTTGAGTGCTTTGTTAGCCGTCTGAACTGATGTTATGAGATGCATCTTACGGATTGTTTTGCCTTGTCACTTTGAATTGCAATTATTGAGCTGTGAAAGTCCAACAAGGTTAATTCAAAGTTGTATTATCCTATTAATGACGTGATAATCTTAAACAAAGGAGAAACTTCCGCTCTAAAAACTAATTAATAACAACAAAAGTTGAGTAATATATTTATTTGCAGGCAGTTAAATCACCTTTTCATACTTTATTATCTTGAAGGCATTGCCTTGGTTGCTTATCTGCTCCGATTATATCGCATCTCCGATAAAAAGGAGAAGGTGTTCTCTGACTCAGATATATCCGAGAGATAAAGCTTTCAAGACTTTATCTTCTGGGGGGCCAAAGAACTCTTTCGCTGCCAGGGCAATTGAGGAACTTTTTATATTACTTTGTGGATGCAATTGGGGGCAATAATTTTATTTATTTTCGCAGCTTTTTTAAATATTTTTTTGCTCTGCTTTATGCCGCACTTGCTCGCTAATTAATCCTTACGCCGGCGAAGTCAAACAGGGCGCTTGGTGGATGTGAATGCGTGGAATCAGGACAAGCTCCAAGAGAGAAAGGAGCGGAGTGGAGTCGCGGCAGAGATACGACGACTCTTTGGCTCGTCGGCCGCCTGGCTTTTCCGAGGGGCGAACGGTGGGTGGCTCGAGCGACTTGCTATGTATATATTTGTGCAGTTATGTTCACATTTGTACTGATCATAATGTACACACACACGCAGAAAGAGAGCGAGCATCCTGGCACACACACTCACACACACATCCTAACTATATGTGTATATAGATTTCAGTCAAACACTCGAGCAAGCACAGACAAATTCTATTTGCAAACATTTCACTTGATTTGCAAGCGAGTAGCAGAGCCCCCAGCCCACCGACCCTGTCCTTCCGCCCAGCCAGACTCCAGTGACTCCTGTAAGTGTGTGTCTGCCTGCATGTGTTTGTGTTTGTGAAAGCGAGTGTGTCAGTGTGTGTGTGTGGGTGTGCAAGGATGTGAACTCTCCACCCAGAGTATTTTTTAGCAGCAAATCACTGAGATAAATGGAAAGAAAAACCTGATATTTACATACATTTTATTAATTCTCTATAAATAAATTTTTCGATTAATTTTATAAACAAAGGATAAATAAATAAATTAATTAATCAAAGTAAAGTATTTCTAATTTACACAGATATTTAAAAGAACCCCTGTATATTATTATAAATAGAACTCCAAATCATTTCATGCCTTTTAAAATACTAAACAACATTTCAGGATCTTTTCTTAGTTTCCTCCTTTTTTACCAGTTTTTCCTCAGTGCCTCAGCAGCTCAGCGTTGACATTCGTGCAGGAGACATTCACATCCACTGACGATTTGCCGACTGCGATTCTGACTGTCGACTGGGTGTCAAGGACGTGGCGTAGAGCCCCCAGCAGGACCAAAAGGGAAGCAGAAGCAGGGACCGAGACGAAGGCAAAAAGGGACCGGAGCCAAATGCTGAGCGCCAGCCATGATGAGTACGATGAGCGCCAAAGTTGCACTCGACAAATCGAAATTGTGTGCTCTGGAAAAATATTGGCACAAGAAATCATTCCTTCCTGTTGTTGGTGTCGCTGCCTGGTCCCCGGTCCCTGGTCCCTGGATACTGGTTCGAGCTCTGGTTCCTGGTAGGATCCCTCTCTCCCGCCTCCTGGCACTTGGCTGTTGACATGATTGGGTGGGCTTTCATTTGCCAACTTGTCGCAAAATGTTTTAATATTTTCAAGTTGCATTTAATCCCCGGACGGGCGCTGAGCCACGTGAATCGTGTAAACAAAAGCACGCGCTGAAGTTTTGCCTCGACTGCAAGTTATTATCCTTTAGGCTTTGGAATGGCGGAGATGGAAAGTGGAAATAGTAAATGGGAAAATTAAAAATGCGAGAGGCACGCGTCCTGCAAATCCTGCCGGGAATATTCCCAATGGACGTGGGTCTGGTCTGCCTTTCTTTCTGTCTTTTTTCCTGCCAAATGTCTTCGGTGCTGTTTGCACGCTCATTTGTTTGTATGTTTGAACTTTCTCCTGTTTCGTTTGCATTTGTAAATATTCCTGTGGAGCCGAAGCTTCAACTGGAGCTGCAAATGTGCACTAGCCAACCTCCTCTTCCCATTTTTTTTGTTGCAATTTTTGCACAATTTGCAGGAGCGAAGGAGAGAGAGAGGTCGCTCGGTAGGTCGCCCGACTGTTGTTTGGGGCGTGTCTGGTTAGTGGAATCGAACAAATATGTTTACATTTAGCACATGTGCAATTATTTGATTAAAACTGTTAAAAGCACACAAAATCAGGCAAAAGTTTACCAACACCAGCGACTAAGGGAGCCGTGACGAAAAGGAGAGACAGCAGGGCGCGCAAATGGAGCAATATCCCAGACCAACCATCTCATGGGATGTGGATGTGGATGTGGCAGTGGCTGTTGATGTGGATGTGATGATGATGATGGCTTTCCATCCGAGGCGGAGCTCTGCCTTGTCACAGTTTCCGATGCAAACTGGGCGTGTAAACAGAGCCAGAAACAGAGCCCCCACACACATGGGACTCCGCAAGAGAGACAGAGCCAGGGAGAGCGCTGCTTGGGCCCTACCTAATGCGAAATTAAAACAAATTAAAATCAAACTTTCGAATTACTTCGAGTCTCGCATTTCAATGTAAATTTAACCAACAACAAGAGGAACACGCCGGAGGAGCATCGAAGGACGACGGAAGGACCAGTGGACGACGGGCGACAAGTTTGGGGGTCGAAAGTCAAGGCGGGAACAGCATAAATTACGGAGAATAGGGTAAAACTTATCAATGGGAAACTAAAGTGACAGCTTTTCTTTAGCAAAAAAGGTGCAACGTGGGCTTAGGAAAGTGGGGAAAGCTTAAACAGAAGTAACAGGGTGAAAAATTAAGAAAATATTGAAGGAAACATTAGTTTTCACTGCTTTTATGTATTATTAATATTTTAACTTAAAATAAGTAAGAATATATGATGGATTATTATAAGAAATAATAAAATCTTTCACTTAACTCACAGGAAACCCCCTTTTGGCTCTCCTAACGATATTTATTAACTTCAATTTGTTAATTAAACCTTTCCGAAGGTAACCCCCATGATTAACCATATTTTTTTACATCATGTCAGACAATTTACCATGCAAACTTATACCCCGAACCCTTGGAATAAATCAATATTTTAGCAAAACATTATTTGTGCATGTCCTGTGCCAGGAATAAAGAGGTTTTCAAGCAGCCTCCGCTTGATTAAGTGTCCTGGCAGTTGTTATTGTTGCTGCTGCTGCTGCTACAACCGCCTTTGTTATTGCTTTATTATTCGGCCTTGTGTTTACACCACCCCTTCAGATCAACCCGACTAAACCGGAGTCCTTTGACGCTTTCGTGTAGCAAAGCAATTTGCTGTAGTGCCGCGTTATTGTGCCCGTGCCCCCCCCTCATCGCTTTTTTGCTGGCCACAGGCGTCACCTCAATGAACTTTAAGTGGCACGGCCAGCCCATCCTGCGATCCTGCTGGGAGAGAGCACCACCCACCTACCAGTAGTCCTCTGTTTAATTTTCGCATTTTCCGTTGCGCGTTTTCATCTTTGATTGACATACAAACAATTTAGCTGAATGGCACTTGAAGCAGCAGCAAACCGCAAACACAGAGAGAGGCAACCTCTGGCAGCCGCAATAATATTTTTGATATTTTGTATTTATGGCGAACTTTGCCGGACGGCAACGGGGGATTGGAATGTGCTCGGTGACAACTGCAGAAACCAGAGACTGTTTGCCCAAGTGCTAAATGGAAACTTCCTCCAGCAAATTAACAGCCAGGGCCGATCGCTTGATGCCAAGAACTTGGGGGACAAAATTAATATAGGTGATGGAGCAGACTGGGGGATACTTCTTGAATGACTTTAAGAAACAATAAATATAAATTTATTAAAATTATTTCATTAAAGCTTGGACTGAAGAACTTTAAGGGAGATCAGTGAATAATAAAACCAGTAAAGTAACGGAAATGCGAAGAAGAAATTGATTTAAAATAAGTAGCTCTAACTTTAAATTTACTAAGAAAATTCAGTTAATTATAGATATTATATTTAGGGATCTTCGATTTACCTTAAATGCCCCTGAATTAAAAGGATTTTCTTTAAGCCTGAAGACGGTCTACACCCTAAGCTCCCTTGCTTCTCCTCCTCCTACAGGGTATCACAACTCATGATTGGTACCGAGGACCACCAGCGTGGAGACGCTCTCTCCCTTCGTCTCTTTCTTCTGTTTTTTGCATCTCGCGGATGCTCGCATCTCGAAATCAATCAACTCAAGTGTCGCCGCATCCAAAAGGCAGAGTATGTGTGTGGTCCACTATCAAAGGCCGCTCGCCGCCCAGAAATGCATTTGTTGTAAGTGGCCGTGTCTATGGGCCGCCGCCGCCGATGAGATTCCACCTCGCACACAGGTGAAATTTACCACTTCAATGGCTAAAAACAACATTTGAATGCGACACAGTCGGCAACGGCTACAACGGATGTTGGCCGGGCTCTAATGTGTGTAAACAGTGGAACCCGGCGAACGGACTCGAATTACCTGTGGCCGCTGCCGCTGCTGCTGCTGCCTGGTACCTGGATCGGATGGGATCGAATCGGCAACGTCATATCGCATATGCATATGCGGACTTGGACTTGGACTGCGACTACGACTTGGGTATGGCCAGAAATCGATGTCGGGGCCTTTGCGCCTTGGAGGTTGCCGCTCTGTCAATATTTTGCTTATATTTGAAAGCCGCCATCGCGTCGATGATGATGATTACCTGTACGCTGGCGAAAAAAACAAAAAAAAACCCAAAACCCGAGATCGGACGCTGTGGTAGGTGCACTCAAGTGGCCACACGGAGACACTTTTCCACCTCGAGTGCCGGCGGTGGCAGCTTTGAAGTTACCAAGTTTTTCGGCTCTCTCAAGTGTCCCTATGTGACAGGGTCAATTCTGATTCCATTTTCCATTTCAGTTTGCAGCTCTTCTCCGCCATAGTTGGGGACTCCCCACTAATTAGCTGCAAATGTTCTTCAATTAAAAAGAAGCTTCGAAAATTTCCATTTACTTCAAGTGGTTATAAATGATTGAAGATTGGTCTTGGCACTTGAGGGCTGAACTTGAAATCAATTTGTGGCGAGGTAAACAAGCGGAAAAGGAACTGCTGATAGCTGGTAGAATGAGTATCTGCGGAATATAGTTAACTTTCAAGATTTTAGTTGGTTATTTTTAAGTTAAGAACCGGATTTCCATGTGGTACTTAAATGATTAAATTAAGGAGGATTTTTCTAGAGAGTTTCTGACTCTTTTTATAAAATAAAGCTTCAGATTTAGAAATATTTTATATTCTATATTGATAAGTTAATTTATATATTTTCATATTTAACCTTAAAGGTAATTGCATTTTTTGAAGTAAATTAATTTATTGCTCATATATTTTTTATAGCAAAAGCAATTTACATTTCATTTCTAAATCCCACAAAATATTATCTTAAATATTATATTAAACCTTTATAAAATGTTTAATTAAAATTTCTAGTTAAGCTAATGTTTAAAAGAATTAAAATTAAATTAGATCTTGAACATATTCTAAGGAAAATTGAGATATAGCTATTTCTTGTTTTGTGGGAAAATAAGAGATAACCTATTAATCTGTAAATTTATATCTTATTCAATCAGTTTAATATAGTTTTAATTTTTTAATAACATCACCTTTAAGTTTAGCTCTTTGAATAAAAAAATTTATAAATAAATCTCCCAGTTTCTAAGCGACTCAAAAAGTTTTTTTGCCACCTGCCTTTTTATAATATCTCTCTCTGTACACTTTAAAAATTAATTCCCCAGAGATTTTAGCGCTTAATGAATTGCAAAATGCTTTATTTTGCCAACCAATTTGGCTCGAATTGTTACCAAATTCGAGGGAATCGTTTGGCAACGCCTGAGTGAGCACTTAGACCCTCCGAAAATAAGAAAAAATCAAAAAAAGGCGAACGTAGCTGAATTATTGAAGGCGATTACATGGCTTCCGTGATTAACACCTGGCGAGAAGTTCGCACATCTTGAGATGGAATCGGCAGCCAGTTGGAAACTGCGAGGAGCGAACGAGGTGTGCTCGAGCAGGTGTGCCTGTGTGTGTGTATGTGTGCGGCATTTGCACTTGTATCGGATTATGAGCAGCAAACATTTTCGGCCATGTTTGTTTGCTTTGCTCCGCCTCGTCGGCGTGGCTGTGTGCGTGCGCTCTCCTCGGTGCGAGTATCTGTGCCGCATCCGTGTGTATCTGTATCTATGCTTGTTGGTGAGTATCTCTGTATCTCAGTCGCTCTTGCGCATGTCTTATGCGCAAGCCGAGCGAAGAGTTTGTTTTCCCAAAGCAGAAGTTTAGCGAATGGCATGGGGAAACCCATAGAGCGACCCTCGCTGCTGCACGCCATTTTCGCTGTGGCAGAAATTAACGAAAATCAATTTCTCAGCAAATAACTGCGGCCATATATATATATGCGTGTGTGTGTGGGTGTGTATACACACGGCTGTGGCAGCGAAATTAAGATGCGACCAAGGCAAACACTTCGGTCGGTGCAGCTTTAATGCGAAACGGATTAGCTGAGCGAAGCTGGCCATCTATTTTTGGCCAACAACGGGTAAACATTCAACAAACATCCGTTTGGCCATCATCAGTTGGGAATGGTAAGTACTTTTCTAAGCACGAAAAGTGCGGGAATTGAAGGGAAAATAATAATACTTGAAACTATAGGCAATATATTAGGAAGGAGGCCTTGAAATTGGTTTTTCATTTATTTTTTAAAAAATATAAAAATATGTTGAGGTGTAAATAAAACAAAGCCTCCGTTTCCATCTTATTAACAAGGGAAACCCCTTCTGAAAATGTAGAGGAAAATAATATTTCCTGAAACCATAAGATATAAAATTAGTTAGGAAGTCTTCAAAACAAATATTTAAAAGTTAAAAGAGGGGTAACAAAAACATAACATAAAAATAGCTTATATTCCCATTAAAACAAAAACGAATTTTCTTTCTTATTAAACTGATAATTCCTTCTGGAAATGTAATGAAAAATAATATTTTTTTAAGCTTTAAATAATTTATTAGTTAAACGTTTTTAGAGAATAAATTTTAACGTATTAAAATGTGGAAAAATAATACCCAAATTTTGTTTTTTTTTTTAACGAAACAAATTTCTTAAGCCATATTTAGTGTTTCTGTTCAATAGTTTTATATTTTTTTTGTAGTAATTAATTACATAGAAATCTCTGTTGGCAGAACCCCTTTTTAAATCCCTAAATTAACCCCTAAGACATGCCTTTCCTCAGACCATCTTTTACTCTTCCTAAATCCTTTATATCTCCAACTTTAAGCTTAGCAGCTGAAAGCACCGAAAGTTGCACGCACTTAAATCCCGGAGCAATCCCGGAGATGGGGGCTGCACCCAGGATCCTAATTACATTTTACTAGATAAATTGTAAACTTTTTCTGTGCACGCTGGACGCCTCTTCGTCCTTGCAGCAGCAGCGGCAGCAGGAGCAGGAGCAGCTTCTTCCAACAGTTATATTTTGTTTGAGTTCTTTGCGTCGCAGCCGGCGTCTTCAGCGCTGCAAAGTAAACAGACGATGGACGAGGACGGCAGGCGAGGATGATATAGAAGGTAGGGCAGGCTGGCAGGACGAGGCGGTACTGGCAAGGGTACTACTGGCACCTCCCCATGCCGCCGTGTACGTGCTGGTTGCGTTTGTAAGCGTATTTCCGGCAGCGGATGCACCACCACCATCACCACCACCACCACCGAGTGTTGGCTCCGGCCAAACGAGTCCTGCTGCTGCTGCTGCTGCTCGTCCTGGGCTTAAAGTCAGTCAGTGCCGGTTACACATTTTCAAAAGTGCTTGGCGCTGGCAACGTAGCACGCCTGCCATTAGTCGCCGGCGTTGGGGCCAGTTCCGGCCAGAGCTGTCAATTTGTCCTTTTTCTGGGCAGGATTTAGCTTAAAGGAGGTTTTGGTTATAAGAAGTTTGAAAGCTTGAATATAAATATATTTAGAAATATAATTTTTAAGATAAATTTGATTATAAATTAAAGGTTTTTTATTATTAATAATTAGAAAATATTTTTATATTATTAAATGGTCATGAAAACCAACTTTTTGACCCCTTTTTGGGCATCTCTGTCCCAGGGAGTCCTGCGTCATGAGTCCTGCTCCTGGCCCTGTATTTGTATCTGTATCCGTATCCGTGTCCTGGCCAGCTCCGCACTTCAAGTCACTAGCTGGCTGGCTGTGTATGTGTGTGCCGACTATGCGTGTGTGTAGTTTTGCGCAAATATTTGCATCTGGAATATTTGCGCGCTCCATCATAATTCAAACACAGATGCGCTGTTTGCAGAAGAGCAATCATTTTGACATGCAACTCGCTTCAAAACCGAATTAAGTGGCATTCAGCGCCAGTCACGAGAGCAGGGCCGGCCGGGCTCCGTTCCGCTCTGCTCCTCGAAATCCTGGAATCCCAGGCCAAACTAGCTGCCAGTTGAAGCTGAAGCCCCATTGGCAGTGATTGACACTCACGCAGGCCGCTTAGAGGGGCAATTTAAAGGACGCGGAGGCACCATTAATTAAAATTTAACTGGTTTTCAAAGCATAGAAAATGATACTGAAAGGTGGCGAGCTTCAGATAATGTATTTTACGTTACTGAATTGAAATATATATATCTAAATAGCAATATAGTAACTCGTTTAAAAACAAAATAAATAACATAACATTTTAGGAAAATAAAACGTTTTTACCAGAAATCCGATCTTACATCCGATTTTACACTACCAGTGGCGAAAACAAGAACTAAGGAATGGAGCGCTAGTGTTGTCAGTAAAAACGTTTCACACACTTTATACTTGGGTTTCAGTACGTAAAATTACATGTATTATGTATTCGACATGCTTGCCAATGTAATGTGGATTTCTGTCAAATTGAAAAACCTATTTTTTCACTTTAAAAACTCATTGTGGCGAAACGGCTAAATATAGCTTAAAATTTTAAATGCCATATAATAAAGCAACATTTAAGGAATTTTTAAAAGTGTGTTTCTTTAAAAAACAATGGACAGGTATAAGAGGTATTAAGAATCTTCTGATATCAGAAAAATGTAGTCTAGATGAATAATACAATAGCTATTTTTATAGCTATAAGGTTTTCAGATATGCCAGATATAGCCTGTAGTAAGCTATACTGGCATCACAATTGTTGTTACGCGATTAAATTTAACTTCGAAATCAATGAAAATTTTAAAATAAGCGATTAAAAATGCTTCGAATTATTTCCCTAAGTCGACTGGCGAATACCCTGTACACCTGCCGAGCTGTCACGAACTGCCATCAGCCACCGGCGTCATGGCGAGACTTCCATGTGAACGCGGCACGCTTGAAACGCCGGAAAACAGCCGAGGAGAAGGTGAGTTTGACAAGCACTGGACTTGAACATTGGGCATTATGCCGATTAACAGAGGACACACTCATTAATCAATGTAGAAATCCCCTAGAATCATAGAGTACTCCCCCAAGAAGGCGCAGGAAGTGGCCTCGGACATCTGGCGGCACATGACCGTCGCCCAATTGGCCAAGGAGCTGGAGCGACCTTTGGGTGAGTGCTAAACATCTAACAGAGCGCTTTAATAAGGCATATTCTCTGCCCTGCAGATGACGTCCAGGAGGCCATGCTGTATGTCAAAGGCGCCGACAACATAGAGGCTGCCGCCAAGCTGCCGGATCTCAAGATCATCCAGGAAATCGCCAAGAAGCTGGGGGCCAAAACCCGCGTGGTGGCCACCCCCGAGATGGCCAACGAGGATGATCTGCGGGAACGGGACGTAGTCCCCCGACCGCCGGCCCCGCCGGAGTTACTAAAACCGCGCCCGCCTGTAGTTACTGTTATGGGTCACGTGGATCATGGCAAGACCACGCTTTTGGACTCCCTGCGCGGCGCTGATGTGGCTGGCGGTGAGGCGGGCGGCATTACGCAGCACATAGGCGCTTTCACAGTCACCCTGGAGAATGGAGAACGAGTCACGTTCCTGGACACCCCAGGACACGCCGCCTTCAGCGCAATGAGAGCTCGTGGGGCCGTGGCCACGGATATTATAGTCCTAGTGGTGGCCGCTGAGGATGGCGTCATGGCGCAAACGAAAGAGGTTATCCAGCTGGCCAAGGAGGCTCAGGTGCCCATCATTGTGGCGCTAAACAAAATCGACAAACCGGATGCGAATATTGTGAGTTTAAAGGAATATTTTTGATATAGAAAACTAGATTATAAAAGGTTTTCTTCACAGGAAAAGAGCAAGCGAGAGCTGGCTCAAATGGGTCTTGCTCTCGAGGAGCATGGTGGCGATGTTCAGGTGATACCAATTTCCGCTCTTAAGGGCACCAACCTGCAGCTACTGGCCGAAGCGGTCAGCACACAGGCCACTTTAATGGGACTTAGGTCCGATCCCACAGGTCTAGTCGAGGGAATCGTCGTTGAGTCAAAGACTGATCCGCGACGGGGAAAGCTCTCCACGGCCATCGTCTCACGCGGCACTCTCCGCAAAGGTTCCGTGCTGCTGAGTGGCTTGTCGCATGCCAAGGTGCGCGGTCTCTTCGATCACAATGGCCAGCCGCTGAGCGAGGCTCCGCCGGGTACTCCCGTGGAGATTCTCGGCTGGCGTGAACTGCCCCTGGCCGGAGATCTCATACTCGAAGTGGAAACGGAGAAAAAAGCGCATGCCGTGCTCAAGTTTCGCGAGCACGAGGCACAGCGTGAGAAAATCGAGTCCAGTAGCGATGATATTCGCAAGAAAGAGGAGGAGCATCAGGCCAAGTACCGGGCAGAGCGAGAGGCACGCCGCCTGGCAGGACGTTTTCGGGTACGCGGTGGGCAGCGGGTGAAGCAGCTGGATGATAATGAAGGTAAGCCACGAGTTAGTGTCATTATTAAGGGCGATGTTCATGGCTCCGTGGAGGCCATACTGGATGTCCTCGAGACGTACAGCAGCAACGATAGCTGCCGCCTGGACATCGTTCACTACGGCGTAGGGAACGTGACCGAGGGGGATCTCGAGCTGGCCAAGGCCTTCGATGCCATTATCTATGCCTTTGCGGTGGAGGTACCGCAGCCTAAGGCCGCCAAAGATGTGAACGTGCGCAGCTACAATATTATTTATCGACTAATTGATGATCTGAAGGAGCAACTGAGTAGCAAGCTGCCGCCCGTGGAGGTGGAGGAGGTGCTGGGCGAGGCGAATGTCCTGCAGAATTTCCTCATCAACGAGGGACGCAAAGAAGTGCCCGTGGCTGGCTGTCGCTGCACTAAAGGATTGCTCAAGAAAGCTCAAAAGTTCCGCCTGGTGCGAGATGGAGAAACAGTCTACGATGGTCCCTTGGAGTCCATGAGACACTTGAAGAATGAAGTGGATACAATAAAGAAGGATGTCGAGTGTGGACTGCGCTTTAGGGACACCAAGGTGCTGCCCCAGCCCGGCGACATCCTGCAGTGCTACACCACGCACATGGAGGCCCAGAAAACGGACTGGGATCCAGGTTTCTAGTTTGAAAAACTGCCTCTTTTCCTCTGTTATCGCCTCTGTATATTCTATCTGTAGTTTTCTATTAAATACTTACTGTTTATATAAAACAAACCACTATCCGACTTCCTGTTGATCCCACTGCCACCCTTCACCCACATGCTTAGCGCTTAGGATATAGCAGCGATACAGCAGCGATTCGGGCGGCGGAACTGGCCGCGATAAGGAAAAGCGACAGTGGGAGAAGCGCCCCTGGCTATCCCCATGACGGAAGCTGCGCTCAAAATGGGTCAGAGCTATGCTAATTGGAGGCAGCGTCGGCCGTAGACCAGAGCGACTTCTTGCAGATAGCTGGCTTCCGCTGAGCCGCAGCCAATTAGAGCCTAGTCCTACATTTATGAATGGAATGCCTTTTTATATTTCACGCCCTGTACTCAATGACTACATATATGTATGCATATCATAAATGTGTGCAAAATTTATATAATATCAAGTGCGTTCCATATACGTTAATCGTTCTAGAGACTCGCCTTGAAATGTGGATAATTATTCTGTTATATTTATTTTTTTTGCGTAGCTGCTTATTAGCTAACTGAAGGCAGACTTTCCCTGGCCAAGTCCTGATAAGTCGGCGGTTGTAAAAATAGAATCTAGCGTTACTCAGACTTATATAACCGATTCTCTGCCAAAGCTTAAGATATTTCTCGAACTTTTGGGGCATTATCAGCATACATTTTCGGCGGAAATACTTGTGGTTGAGATTAGGTTTTTAGATATATAATTAAATATAGTTTATATTCAGGCATGTGGAATGCGGAAATCATCGTTCAGACTTTTGAGCGTTTCATGAATGAAATGCTCTTTGAATTTCATGAAATCGATGCCACTGGCCAACTGATATCCAGCGGCAATGACGCTCGGAGGGAGCAATGCCAGACTGCAATTATACCACCATGAGATGGTGCGGATCGGATGCCCGAAAATTTGTATGTGAAGCGGGAGGATGGAAATCAGAGTAAACACATGTTGCCAGCAATTAGCCCGAAGGATCGACAAGGATCACCACGATCGCCATGTGTTGGTAGCGGCGGCTCATTAGTACCGCCGACAGATCTTGACAGGGAGCGAAGAGGAGGAGGCAGCGAGGTAGGGGCCAGTAAATCACTTTGCAGCTTCGCACACGTGCAGGGCATGGAGATCAGTGAGAGTTGATGGAGAACCAGTTGCAGCCAGCGACGCTGAGCAACGTGCAGAGTGCAGAAACCGCATTCGTCTGCAGAGCCCAGTGGAGGCCAGTTGGCAAAGGATTTCAGATCTCGGATGTCGCATCGCTGGGCCCATAAACTCGCCAGATTTATAGCGCCTAAGCCAAAGCCCCACAGCAACAAGCAAGAAGCCACAGCTCGGAACCCCCTCAATTCGGGTGCGATTAGAGGGGCGGAAGCCGTCCTTTTGTGGCGCTATCGCACTGACTTTAGCTCCAGCTATCGTCTCGGTTGCTGTCGTTGGTGCTGCTGCTGCCGATCCGTTGCTGCTGCTGCTGCTTCCACTGTTGCTGCTTCCACAGCTGCCGCTTCTGCTGGCAGTGGAACAGAATTAGAGCGATCGTATACGCTCCGACTCGATCAGTTGCTGGCGTGCGCTCTAACCCTGCGGGTGTGTGTCGATCGAGAAGAAGAACGAGTTCGTCGACGACTTCCTTGCGAGGACCCTAACCAATACGTGACCGTAACGCGAACGTCCTGCGGCAATGCGCAGGCGCAAAGTGTCCAGCCCAAGTGTACCAGACAAGTGTTCCAAATAATTAAAACTCAAGTGGGGATTCTCGAGTGCCTGTGTGTTCGATACAAATATTTGCCACATTATAGCCGCGATATAACGCCGCCAACCGAGACAGAGCCTGCGAGAGAGAGAGGCGACACCAAGGAGCCGCAAAATGGATTTATCGAGGCGGTTGTGGTAAGCATCCGACAAACATGTATCCATCCATCCATTCGAACGCGACGGATGTGGCGCAGCAATCCCTGAAATTGATTCCCTTTGTGTAGCCAGCAAATTACTGTGTCAATGGGAATTTTAATTCCGTTTGAACTACATGCGCAAACACTTGACACGGCTCCCGACTGGCTGCTGCTGCTGCTCCCCTTCGTTCTCGTCCTCTGAGAGGGTCCTGTCCACATGTGCGGCTGTGCGGATGTGGGCGGAGGTGCTGCCAATGTCCTGGCTACGTGCTGACTGTGCAACAGGCGCTCCGTTCTGCTCCGCTCCGATGTTGACATTGCGCGACTGCCATTATCCTGGCCAGCATTCTGTTTGCATGCCAAATTACATTGCCAACTTAATTGAAGTTTGTTAATGAAAATTGCAACATTTTTCAAAGCATTTTCAAAGCTCTCACTTAATGTGCTTCTAGTGGGTGCGCCCTGATTGGCATCGTCCTGCGAGAATACATATTTCCATTAGCAATTAAGCCCGCAAGTTGTATGAAAAGTGATGGTTATTTCAGAGTCAGATCCTGCCCAGGGAAAGTGAAATAAATAAAATTAATTCAGCAGCATTAGTAAGCTAATTTTTCTTGGTAATGGCCAGCAGCTAGCTCAATCAGCTGCCCCTTTTAACATCTCAATTTCCGGCAGCACGATTACTTCAAACGGTGGCCCAGAAATCGTGCCATTACCTCACCTGCAACTCGTCGACAGGTCTCCGCCGCAGCCTTTGTTGGCTCTCCAAATGTGTGTGCGATTCCCAAAAAAAAAAAGATAGAAAAATGGAAACCAAATCAAATTTTCAAATCGAAATGTAAATATTTATCCCAAAGAGTTGCGTTCGAATACTGACTGCCCAGCGTAGGTGAAGTGCGTGCGCTTTGAAGTGCCCTCCTCTCCGCCGGAGGAAGTGCTTCTCCGATGAAGACGCGACCAGAGATACCAGTCAGGGCGGTTCAAAGTTGACAGCGGCAGCGGCAGCAGAGAGGTAGCTCCGCGGCTGCTCTCACGCACATGCTGGACCTATCTCTTGGCCAGAATCTCCAGCCCATTGACCGCAGCGGCGTTGCGTGCGTTTTATTTTTGGCCAAGCCAAAGCCATAAAGTCGCCGTCTCGTAAAAAGGGGCCAGAAACTTGTTCCCTGGCAGCCCAACTGGCAGTTAGCGCATCCATTCGTCAAGTTTTTTGTTTTAGGTTTTTCGCGAAAATTGTGCGTTAGGCACTTGAAAACGAAAATCTCTCTCCGCTGTCCACTGTCCCTTGTCAAATATCTTGGCTTGTTTCGGCTTTTGTTCCGTCTGCGAATAATAAAATATGGCCAACACATGACCCGTTAGCCAGAGTTTTTGGGGACATGTGCCTGGTATCTGTGCCTAATCAGAATTCGCAGGAAATCATAGTTTTCCCTAGCACAATTTCTGTGATTTTGTTTTTAATGGAAAAGTTCTTGAGAAAAACATAAAAATATTCGCTGATAATGAAGCAAATTTAATAATGGAAAATCAACTTGAAGGCAGAAAGGGTATCAAGCAGGCGGCGGGCAGGTGACTCAGTACCGTCCAGGTCCAGGCGGGTCAACACTCAGATACCTGAGATACCTCTGGACATCATTATGTCTGTAGTTTAATGGTACAAACTAAACGTTTTAACGCGAGTATCTTGTGGGTAATATCTCGGTATCTGTATCTGTGTGTGTGTGTGGCCATTAAGTGGCCGCAATGAAGCTTACATTAAGCCAAACTTTGTGACTCGTGACGTCTTTGAACTTGACTCCAGCTGAGGCTGGACGTCGATCTGAACGAGAAGAATTCGAACAGCGCATCGGCCGTTCTGGGAAATCCAAGAAAATCGGGGTCTTGTGTATTCAATAAGATTGCCCAATCTAAATATAAGGCCTTACCTTTGCCCGATCAACTGCTAACCACACTTGTTTGTTATGTTTCAAGTATAATATTCCGCGGAAAACACTAAATTTGGACCAGCAACAACAACAGGAAAATGTGGATGCAGCAAGAATAACACTAACATAGTTGCTGGGCCAAATTGTTTATTGAGTGTGATCTGGGCGAGTATAAACAGTGAATTTTTGAAAATTTATGCTTGGGAAATGATACACGCAGAGAGCGTGTTTGCCTTGAAATCAGAACTAGCCACTAGAAAATGGGAAAATCATGCACACGAGAGTCGGTTATAAACACGGGCATTGCATAATTGATCCTTAATGGCTATAAATAAGCCGGAAAGCCAAATGTTGATCTAACCAAGTGGGTGCCCAAAAGCACAGAGTGTGTGCAGAATATGCACATTCTGGTGCTTGGGGTGCTGGGGGAAAATCCCCCGGAAATGTGTCTGGCCGGGGATGGGGCTGGATTTATTTTTCTCGAGAATATCGGATGATGCGGCAAATGAGCGGCAAATTATGCCCAGGGTTTGCCCCTTTGGACAAACGCACTCCTTGTTCCCTGGCTGCAGTCCTTCCACGGCTCAATTACCTCCCAAGTTCATGGCGGCAATGTTGCACGCTGCATTGGCCACATGTGCTGCGGATCGGATCGCAGAACGGACCCCCTGTGGCAGCAGGGTTAATATCTGCAATATTTGCCTCTGGCACATCGCGTTCCCATGACTTAATGTCTTATGCTTAATTAACCAAAGCTGCCGACGACGACGACGTCGACGGGGCGGTGTTTAATTGTGCCACAGCCATAGTCCAGCGCTAAATCATAAATAAATGCGAAAAGGGGCAAATACCCGGGCAGTGCCACAGATATACATAGATACGGATCGATCAACCGCAGACGGGGTCGATGCACCCTGCCAACGCGGAAGATAAAAAGGATGCCCCAAAATATGCCGCCTCAAAATTGCAGAGGCAGAGAATAAGATACAAAACTCCCAAAAAAAGAATAATACAAAACAGCAAAAACCATGGCACGGCTGCGAGAATATCCAAAAATTCTGCAGATTCAACAAGGAGGAACCAAACGATGCGTCACATGCAGTTAAATGTGCCTAAAAAGTTCTGCCTGAAACCGGGGGAGCCACAAGGAGGCAGAAATGGAAAGCGAAACGAAAAGGAGAGGGGCATTAGCACACAGAAAAACTAAGAGATACTTATTAAAGATACATTTTTTAGGCGGTTAGTTGGGAAGTTATAGAAAAGAGTATTTAAACATCCATAAATATTCATCAAAAAATTTCCCTGAAATCTCAAGAAGCTTCAGTAGAATTAGAATTTATACTTTATAAATTTTTTCGGGATTGAGAGAGTTCCTAAAATATTATCATCACAAAAACTGCAGTTAAAATTCCTCTGAAATCTATATTAAAAGCTTAAACATATTCCCTGATAAGCTATCAATTTTCTCTCTCTGCATAGCAGCAACAAGTGAAATATTCGCCGCCAGCCAGGCACAAAGCAAACGACCAAAAAAATAAAACCCATAAAAATGTTTTGACGGACGACAGGCGACGATCGGTTGCCGGGGTGTTCTTGGGAACGTGATGCGCATCTTGATGACAGCAAATGAACAGAGTGCAGTCCAAATTGAGGGCCCTTCAAGGGTCAGGGACGCAGGATACTCTTAACCCTTTGCCGAACTTGACATCGCTTCGAATCTGCAACTAAGCAACAGGCGGCAGGCGGCAGGAATTCCAGAGAAGCCACTGCCTGCCGCCTCTGAAACAATGAAAGCACCCGTAATTGCGCTATAAATCAATGTCTGCTCCACATTTTATCCGTCAGGTCAGGTAGTACTTGCTGACAAGATACAATTTAAGGCAATTGAATGGCTTACCATTTCATTTGGAAGGCTATTATAAATAACTGAAATTCGTGTGCGTCAGGCATCGGTGCCTGGTCATTGTTGTTTGTCTTAGATTCCGACAAGTTGTAGAAATTACGTCAGATATTTCTATTATAATTTGTTTATAAATTATTCGGTTTATTACAAATGTATCCAAGTTCTTTTCCTTGTTTAGCAGGCCAGAAATTATGATCCAACATAATTTTAATTCTATAAAAAGCCTTTTCAGCCTTTCCCAGAATAGCACTCATGCGGAGCAAAAAATTCAGCGAATCTTATTTACTTTTCCGGGGGGTTTTCTTTTATTAGGCAGCCGAATAGTTGCCTGTTAATTATGCGCTGAAAGCTAATTTGGCATCCTGTGAGATATTTCTTGAATCTGTATTATCGCAACTGGGCGCTAAAATGTTTACACAGAGACCTGATTAATAAGCCTCTTCCACCTGCTCTCAGGCGAGGGCAAGGTTCGAGAGAGTGCAAAAGTTGATGTTTCTGGGCCCTCTCGAGTGCTATTAGCCTTAAGTGAATACAACTCCAAGTCAAGCAGCTTGTTGCGAATCTCGAACCGAATGAGTTGGGCAAATAGAAAATTGCCAATGTTTGGCTGGGTAGGAGGAGGTGCGGAATCGCGACGGCGGCATTATGATGCCTCTAATTAGCTGTGGCAGCTCGACTCCCTGATGCTGCTGCTGCTGCTGCTGGTGCACCATGGGCCGTAAAAATTTGTTTACAAGCCGAACATTTAGTTTGCCGTTGCCTGACGGGACAGTGAAATTTATGGGTCAGTAAGTTGGCCAAGTGAAACGCAGTGAAACTATTTCCCTTTCTAGCCATCTCCGTCTTCGCCTTCGTCTGTGCATTCTGTTTGCTCATTTTGGCCCGAACGCGTGGCAAATATTTCATTAGGCAGCATTTGAGCCAACTTGGTTGGGCCTTTTGGCCCCAAAAAGCACTGCAACTCTGTAAGCAAAGCCAGAATGTTGCATAATCCCAGAGCCTCGCTCCCCAGCAACAGTCTGCATTTGGTAAACACTTGGGGGCACAGGCTCTCTCTCTCCGTGCGTGTGTTTATTATTTTCACTACTCAATTAAGTTAAATTAATTTGGAAATTGATAATTGCTCGGCCGGGCTGTGCAAGTGTTTGGCTGCCAGTCAAAATGGCAGCAGCAACCTGCAACTGGGAGTGGGAGGGAGGCTTGCTGCAGCAGAGGAGATCTGTGGATGCTGCTCCCCTCACTCTCTGTGTGTGTGTCTGTGCGTTGCTTTATGCAAATGCAATTAAAATTTCAACAATGCAAACATTTACTTCCGTTGCAACAAATGTCGTTGCCGTTGCTGCTCCTCCGGCATAGAGTCATCATCATCAGCAGCAGCAGCAGCCACAGCCAGAGCATCGGCAGGAGCGGTCTTTACCTGGCCACACCTCAGCCACAATTTGGCGTTTTGCATTAGTCTGTGTTTGTCTTTCGATAATTGTGTGACTATGTAATTGTATTTGAGCAAACGTGAGCAGGTGTGCGTGTGTGTCTGAGGCACTAATCCCTGCAACTAATGAGCTGGATCCGTGCTTAATTGCTCCTTAAAACGCATAGCAAATAAAACGAGGCTGATTAGGACTTCAGAATGGGTTTATTAATTAAGGTTTATTTTTTTAATTCAATTAAAATTAAATCTTGGATGATACAGGAAGAGGAGAATATAAAATAAGGATGCTATTTTCTTTGACTTTATTTAAAGCTTAAATTAATTTTGATGTGTTATCTTTGCCCGCTCCTTTACTGCCACACATTTAGGTTTTATCTACTGCCTCCAGATGCTCAATCCAAGTCTGCAGTGCGGCAAGTGGGGTGCGTATTTATACGCACTTTCAGTTGCAGCAATTAAATCAGTTGCATTTGCAGCAAGGAATTCCTTCTCGTTTTTTTACAATCAACATAAAAAGCGAAAGGGGGCCAGCAAAAGTCAAATGGTTGCAGCTGCTGCAGAGCTGGGAACCATGGGCATGCATACCATCCTCATCAAAGGGGCATGCCATGACTTTCGATTGGCTTGATGGAACTGCATCTCCGGGAGCTGTGGGCCTTGATCAATTGGCATGGGAAAGGCTCGGGGAATCACTCCTTGCGGACTGTCCACCAGTGGTTAGTGAATAGTTCTTCCACCGAATTGGCCTCGAGGATGAGTCATGTAAACAAAAGAAACACACACACAAAGTATCAATGGACAGGTGTGAAATCTGGACAGAATTTATTTGTGCTGAGGCTGGCGGTTGTTTGGATTTCGAGCTTATTTTGGGGTTAACTTGAAGATTACATTTTGTTTGGCATAAAATGATCCGTAATTTGTTTTCGTTCTTGAGTTTGGCGGCTAAGTGCACGCACTTGTGGAGTAAGTGGCGCAGATAATCGTGGATTCAGCTTGCGGCTAATTAGCAGCCGCGTTAATTTACGACGGTCATTGCAACATTCTACACAGAAAGAGAGATGTGTATTAATGAATAATAGAAACAAACCCTTGCCTTTGGTATATTTCATTAATGCTCATGAATGAAATCTTCAAAGAGAAATTAAGATTACTTTATTAAAGATTATATTTGCGGTTTTCATGGTCACAGTATTTAACAAAAATGTAATGCAAAAGTTATAATTACGAACGCTCGTTTTCGGTATAAAAAATGTAATTTACTAGTTACAGAACCTTCAGACTTATTTTTTAATAATAGTCTTGGTATGAAAATAGAATATTTTTAATGTGTCTTTTATGGTAAGCCTGAAATTTGATTTTAATAATCTCCAAAGTCTGTCCGTTTTTACATATAATTTATTCCTAATCATTTCGTTTACCTCGTAAATATTTAAATATATAAAATATACCCCGAAATTTAAAACACAAATTATTCTTCGAACCAAACTTGTGCCAGAATTCATAGAATTTATTAATTTATCAACAGATTCACAGAGTGCAAATCCAACACGAGTTTCGACAATTGATTATACGAAATAAAGCTATAATTTTTAATCTCCCACATAATAAATTTTTTATTGCTTTACTTTTTATTTATTTAATTTCACGGATTTACATATTAAACAGATTTAGTTCCGCATATTTTATGATCGTAAATTTAATTGTTATCAGCAGACAGTTTAAATATTTCGAAGATTACTGCTGGAAGGGTTATATTATTCTTTAATTTTATGTATATTATTTTTCAACAGAAATTTTTAATAGAATTCCCTTTTAGTTTTTTTTAGAGTGTATCATCTTATCCCTCAGAATGCACTTGTTGCATGCCAGGCATTTGAATGCAATTACACGATCATGAAAATATCTCCGTCATGGATGCGTATCTTCTATTTTCTATCCACTTGGAGCTACTGGAGAGAGAGAGTGTATCCCATAGCTTGTGTGTATCTGCGGCCCGGATTCGCATCCACGCTGCAGTTGTTCAAGTTGACTGATAATGGCTGCAATTGTGGAGGCTGCTGGGGGCTTAGGGGAGCACTCTCTCCGCTTTTATGCAGCGATTGCTTGCCCCTTAAAATATTATCACCGCTTAGAGCGGCCCATTGTAATGCGGCCTGAACAATGAACAATGGGACTGCCGCTGGGAGAGGGACTGTTTAAGCGGCTCTATTTCTGGCCCCGGCCCGCTAATTGGCTTTGATCTCGTTGCTATTCCAAATCCTGGTCATATATCAGGGCCAGGGAACGGGGTCAGGGATTTGGGATTGAGGACTGGCGGCCTGCGCCTCCAGACATTGGTACATGGCTCTATTATCGTAAAGTCTGCGCCGAATTTAGCATTTCCTCTGTTTGTTTGACATTTCTGCGGTGGCGTTCGACATGACATGTGTAACTCACTCACTCGATGTTTGTCCGCGCGTCACGTGGCATCCGCCGCATGTGGCAATAACAATGTTTTTCCCCCGGCCCGGAATTGCTCTGGTCGGTAGGATTTTGCGTAATCAGCAGCCTGCCTCCGCCTCCGCCGCCGCCATCGTCGTCGTCGTCGCGTATAAAATTGAAATCAAGAACGGAGTACGCTCCTGCTGAAGCTCTTGCGGTTTCTGCCGCCTCAGCAGTTCCCTTGGAGCTGGCCAATTAATGGAGCTGGTCCTGGTTTGGTCCTGTTTGCATGACGCAATGCCTGCTGCTGCTGCTGCTGCTGGAGGAGGCAGGCGACTGGGAGACGCCGCCCCGCCTGCCCTCGCGGCGAACTCAATGGACTGTGAAATGTGTGCCGTTGTCGGTTGTCGGTTTGCCGTTGTCCTTGCCAAAGCAATAGGTGTCCTGGCATTGGTTTCAAAAGGGAAATGCGCTCAAATTGCATTAAAATGCCAACACAGAAGCATAAAAATTATAGCCACACTTGGCGCCCTGTCATAAGCAGCACGCCTGCTGTGGCAAGGCGACCGACTAAGGGACCAAGGACCATATCAGGGACACCCGGAGGCGGAGCGCGCCATCAGTCGGAGGCGTCCAAGCGGAACGAAGCGAAGGCAGCTCCCCGCACACGCAGCGTCAGAAATTAAATTGGCAAGCCCCCAACAAAGGATGCAGCGTTGCCTGCAACATTGAGCGCCTTTGACATATTCACGCAACTCTTGTCCTCGGCCAGGTCCTCCCAGCAGCTCTCCCCACTCATCTCTGCACACAGACTGCGGCGTCGGATTGTCTGCGGCATAATCGTATATTCCCTGGCTCGGTACTTATTATTTTCCCGGGCTCCTTGGTCGCTTTGGTCTCCTTGGTCTCCTTGGTGCCTTCTTTTTGGCAAATCGGCAGGAAGCGCTGCTAAATTATGTCTTGTTTATGTGGCATTGCATATTTATGGTCCGTGCGGCGGCGCATAATAAAAAACTGTTACCGAAGAAGACATTGCAAATGTTACTTGACCAAGTCCCATTCTTTCCGCCAACCCAAGACCCACCACTGATTCTGCCGCAAAAACAAGTTCAATGTTTGCTTGCTCTGGCCGGGCGACCATAAACAAGTTCATCATCTTGCCGCCGCGAAGCCCCACAAAAGTTTGTTTGTGCCCCTTCGCTGGACGCGCTGTGGCCTGGTCTTTTGAGAAAGTCTGTCCCCCAGCAACACCTCCCCCACCCAGCCTCTCCTCGAGGAGAACAGCCTGTTGCTTCCCTAATGAGTTTGTCCAAGCGTGCGATGGAGTCAACAAATATGTGCAACAAGTCAACACGTGACTCTGGTTCCATGGATTTAATGAATGGCATAGAGCTAGGCCATGTCTCCGTCCGGTTGGCTTTCATTAATTTGGGTTTTCTTTTTCCCCTTGCAGCTCAACTGCCTTGGTAGCATTCATTGTACTGGCCGGCATCCACGACTCCCAGAGTAGATTCGTGAGTAAACTACGGCTGTGATTCGCGGAGATCTTAGCCCTGATCCTCCTTAACTTTTCCTCCTCCTTTCAGCCCGGACTAAGACAGAAACGACAATATGGCGCAAATATGTATCTGCCGGAGAGCTCCGTGACGCCTGGCGGAGAAGGTGACAATCCCAGTGAGTGGTCCGACTGGAGCTCGCCCTCAGACTGTTCCCGGACCTGCGGCGGTGGCGTGTCCTACCAGACGCGAGAGTGTCTGCGCATAGAGTGAGTGGAAAATAATAATAATAATAACTCCAATTTATTTATGGTTTTTTTTTTGTTATATAGCCACTATGGTGAGGCAGCCTGCAGCGGCGGCAATCGTCGCTACTACTCCTGCAACACTCAGGACTGCCCCGAGGAGGAGCCCGACTTCCGGGCCCTGCAGTGCTCTCGCTTCGACGACACCAAGTTCGATGGCATCTACCACGAGTGGGTGCCCTACACGAATGCGCCCAATCCGTGCGAGCTGAACTGCATGCCCAAGGGCGAGCGGTTCTACTACCGGCAGAAGGAGAAGGTTATTGACGGCACTCGGTGCAATGACAAGGATCTGGATGTGTGCGTCGACGGGCAGTGCATGCCCGTGGGCTGTGACATGATGCTCGGCAGCAATGCCAAGGAGGACAAGTGCCGCAAGTGCGGCGGCGATGGCAGCACCTGCAAGACCATCCGCAATACGATTTCCACCAAGGATCTGGCCCCTGGCTACAATGATCTGCTCCTCCTGCCTCAGGGTGCCACCAATATCCGCGTGGAGGAGACGGTGCCATCTAGCAACTATCTGGCCTGCCGCAACCACAGCGGACACTACTACCTAAACGGAGACTGGCGTATCGACTTCCCTCGCCCCATGTTCTTTGCGAACTCGTGGTGGAACTATCAGCGCAAGCCCATGGGCTTTGCGGCCCCCGATCAGCTGACCTGCAGCGGCCCCATCTCGGAGAGCATCTTCATCGTGATGCTGGTGCAGGAGAAGAACGTCAGCCTCGACTACGAGTACAGCATCCCGGAGTCTCTGAGTCACTCGCAGCCCGATACGCATACGTGGACGCACCTCGAGTTCAGTCCCTGCTCCGCCTCCTGCGGCGGCGGAACTCAGACGCGCGGTGTGACCTGCAACAACCGCCTCACCCTGGCTGAAGTTAACCCAGCCCTGTGCGATGCCAAGACGAGACCCGCCGAGGAGCAGGCCTGCGGCACGGAGCCCTGTGCCCCCCACTGGGTGGAGGGTGAGTGGGGCAAGTGCTCCAAGGGCTGCGGCTCAGATGGCTTCCAGAACAGAACCGTGACCTGCGAGAGGATATCCTCTGCTGGGTGAGTTTAGAAACTAAATACATTTTTTGTAGTTTTACTTGAGATTTTTTAAATGCAGCGAGCATACCGTGGAAGAGGATGCCGTGTGCCTGAAGCAGGTGGGCAACAAGCCGGCCACCACCCAGGAGTGCAATCGGGATGTTAAGAACTGCCCCAAATACCATCTGGGACCCTGGACGCCTTGCGACAAGCTCTGCGGCGAAGGCAAGCAGACGCGCAAGGTCACCTGCTACATCAAGGAGAATGGACGCAAGCGGGTTCTGTCTGAAGAGGATTGCGTTGAGGAGAAGCCGGAGGCGGAGAAGACCTGCCTCTTGGCTCCTTGCGAGGGCGTTGACTGGATTATTTCCCAATGGAGCGGGGTAGGTTTTACTGGATTCCATCATGAGATTTCTTATTAATTATTAATAAAGTATAATTAATATAATAATAATATATAATTATAATATATAATTAATATAATATATTATTATATTAATTATAATAATAATATTACCTAATAAGGAATTTCATGACGGGATTATAATTATAGACTAAAGGATAGTGAATAATAACATTAATAAATTATGATGATGATAATGATGGTGATAATGATAATAATATAATAAATAATTATTATTAATTATTATTATATTATTATTATTATCATCGTTATCATCATCATTTCAATAATTTATTAATGTTTTTATTCACTATCCTTTAGTGCAATGCCTGTGGCCAAAACACGGAGACGCGTACAGCTATCTGCGGCAACAAGGACGGCAAGGTGTATCCGGAAAAGTTCTGCGAACCTGAGGTGCCATCTCTGTCCCGACCCTGCAAGTCGCCCAAGTGCCAGGCCCAATGGTTCTCCTCGGAGTGGAGCAAGTGCTCCGCTGCCTGCGGCAAGGGCGTCAAGTCGCGCATCGTTATCTGCGGAGAGTTCGATGGCAAGACAGTGACTCCAGCCAGCGATGACTCCAAATGCGACAAGGCAACGAAGCCGGAAGCGGAACAGGACTGCGAGGGCGAAGAGAAGGAGTGTCCTGGAGAGTGGTTCACTGGTCCTTGGGGAGAGTGCAGCAAGCCCTGCGGCGGTGGAGAGCGCGCTCGTGAAGTTCTGTGTTTGGCGAATGGAACCAAGTCCACTACTTGCGACGAATCCAATGTGGAATCCATATCCGAGAAATGCAACCCAGAAGCCTGCACGGAAGACGAGATTTTGCCCCTGACGAGCACCGATAAACCCATTGAGGATGATGAAGAGGAGTGCGATGAGGATGGCATCGAATTGGTCACCGACAGCCTCTCAGAGGATGGCCAAAGCTCTGATGGCGTTGACTTGGATGGAGATTCCCAGACGGAATCCACCATTGAGGCCGAGGAACTGATGCTCAGCGACAGCCCCGATTCTACGCCGATCGATGCGACTGGCACCACTGTTGAGGGATCCGGAGATGAAGAATCAACCACTGACAGCGGAATTTCCACAGAGGGAAGCGGCGATGACGAAAGCACTTCAGATTCCGCCTTCACCGATCAGTCTGGCTCTACGGACATCGACACTACCACCGGCTCCGGCGATTCCAGCGATTCGACATCTGAAAACCCAGAATCTTCGGTCTCCGGCTCTGGTGACTCTACTGAAGCATCCACCGACTCTTCAGGTGTTTCTGGTGGCTCCACAGATGATTCAAGCTCTACGGAAGCCGCTGTTTCCGGCTCTACAGATGTTTCAGGCTCTACGGATACTTCAGGTTCTACGGATTCTTCAGGCTCTACGGATTCTTCAGGCTCTACGGATGTTTCAGGCTCTACAGATGGCGTTACAGATAACTCGGCGGCCACAGATGGTTCAACTGAATCTTCAGACAAAACTTCAGATGCCAATGAATCTTCAACGGTGGCTGGTTCCGAATCTACCGACAACACAGGCGCAACTACTGAGAAATCCGACTTATCCAGCTCTACGGAGAGTTCCTCCGACAGCACATCCGGCGCCACGTCTGACTCTTCAGAGTCCTCATCCTCATCATCTACTGAATCCACTTCAGAGGACACAACCAGCTCGGATGCCTCGTCCACAACCGAGGCCTCCTCGACCCCCGATGCCTCCTCGACCCCCGATGCCTCCTCGACCCCCGATGCCTCCTCGACCGCCGATGCCACTTCTACCACCGATGCAGTTTCCTCTTCGGATGTCACAGGCTCAACGGCAGTGTCCAGCGATGGATCAACCACAGAGGCCGGTTCCACCGATGGCTCTACTGATAAGACTTCTGACGGCACCACTGACGGCTCCATTGATGGCTCTACTGGCGTATCTGGAGACGACTCTACAGCCGATGGCTCGACAGAAACTCCCGATTCTTCCGCATCTACTGAAGCCTCGGAGACTGGCTCTACCGAAAGCAAGGAGACTGGTCCTACCGATGGATCGACTACCGAGGGCAGCACCGTTGAGGGTGTCTCCGGATCGACCAGCTCAACAGAAGCCTCCGATTCCACCGTCTCGGCAGCTTCGTCTTCGACTGAACCTACTGGATCAACAGAACCAACGGAATCCACAGCCTCCTCAGAGGCTTCCTCCACAGGCGCTACCGAGTCCACTGAAAGCACAGAAAGCGCTGGCACCAGCGACACCACGGCAAGTGGCCCGACCGAGGAGAGTACCACCGAAGGATCCACGGACAGCACAACTGAGGGATCCACGGATAGCTCTGTGTCTGTGGACGTGGAGAGCACCACCGCCGATATTTGGAGCTCCACCGACAAGGATGACGAGTCCAGTACTCCTTATACCTTCGAGTCTACTGTTTCCAAGGGCAAGCCTCGCAAGTGCAAGCCCAAGAAGAGCAACTGCGCCAAGTCTAAGTACGGTTGCTGTCCGGACGGCAAATCCACTCCCAAGGGACCCTTCGACGAAGGATGCCCCATTGTCAAGACCTGTGCCGACTCCAAGTTTGGTTGCTGTCTTGACGGCGTGTCGCCGGCCAAGGGCAAGGATCACAAGGGCTGTCCCAAGTCCCAGTGTGCCGAGTCGCTGTTCGGCTGCTGCCCCGACAAATTCACCGCCGCCGAGGGAGAGGATAACGAAGGATGTCCCGAGACCACTACTGTGCCGCCCACAACCACCACAGAGGAGGCGAAGCCGGAGACTACGACTGAAATTGAGGGATCAGGACAGCCCGATTCAGAGAAATCCTGTTCCTACGCCGAGTTTGGTTGCTGCCCCGATGCCAAGACGCCCGCCAAGGGTGCCAACTTCGAGGGCTGTGACGCACCGCCATCGTTGGGAGTTCCAGAACCCAGAGGCTGCGACAAGGCCCCGCATGGCTGCTGTCCCGATGGCCGCACGGCTGCCGCCGGTCCCGATGGCCAGGGCTGCTCTGCCTGCACCCGCGAACGCTTCGGTTGCTGTCCGGACGGAAAGACGCCGGCCCACGGTCCCAGCAACGAAGGCTGCTGCCTGGACTCCAGCTTCGGCTGCTGCCCCGATAACATCTTGGCCGCCCGCGGACCCAACTACGAGGGCTGCGAGTGCCACTACACGCCATACGGCTGCTGTCCCGACAAGAAGTCGCCTGCGCGTGGCTACAACCAGGAGGGATGCGCCTGCGAGACAACACAACATGGCTGCTGCCCGGACAAGATCACAGCCGCCAAGGGACCCAAGTTCGAGGGCTGCCCGTGCGAAACCACTCAGTTTGGCTGCTGTCCCGATGGCCTCACCTTTGCCAAGGGCCCGCACCACCACGGCTGCCACTGCACCCAGACGGAGTTCAAGTGCTGCCAGGACGAGAAGACGCCGGCCAAGGGACCCAACTTCGAGGGCTGCACCTGTGTGGAGACCAAGTTCGGTTGCTGTCCCGACGGCGTCAGCACGGCGACGGACGAGAAATTCGGAGGCTGCGAGAATGTCCAGGAGCCGCCACAGAAGGCCTGCGGCCTGCCGAAGGAGACCGGCACCTGCGGCAACTTCAGCGTCAAATATTACTTCGACACCAACTACGGAGGCTGCGCTCGGTTCTGGTACGGCGGCTGCGAGGGCAACGCCAACCGGTTCGAGAGCGAGGCCGAGTGCCAGGACACCTGCCAGGAGTACACCGGCAAGCATGTGTGCGTGCTGCCCAAGAGCGCCGGCCCCTGCTCCGGCTTCACCAAGAAGTGGTACTTCGATGCGGACCGCAACCGTTGCGAGGAGTTCCAGTACGGCGGCTGCTATGGCACCAACAATCGTTTCGACAGCCTGGAGCAGTGCCAGAATACCTGTGCCATCAGCGAGAGCATTCGTAAGAATCCAGAAGATTTCCCGATTTATATATTTGATATATTTCCTTTTTTTTGCGGTGTAGCTACCTGCGAACAGCCTGTGGAGAGCGGACCTTGCAACGGCAACTTTGAGCGCTGGTACTACGACAATCAGACGGACATCTGCCGCCCCTTCACCTACGGAGGCTGCAAGGGCAACAAGAACAACTATCCGACGGAACACGCCTGCAGCTACAACTGCCGCCAGCCGGGCGTGCTCAAAGGTTTGAGATCCGATTTACTATGTGGCCATGTTTTACTTGTATTTGTGGGGTAGTTGGGATTGTTACTGGCACTGTGCCTTGCTTGGGTTTTTATGTATTCTTAAGCTTGATCCTCCTGATTGCTTATCCTGGTTAATGGTATGTTCTTCCCACACTCTCCTTTTCCCCCGAAACTTGCTTGGTTACTTGGTTTATTGTCTATGCGCATGATTGCTTGTTACTTGCTATGCCGAACTTCTGAACCTCCCGCATCACCCACCTCCACGTCCACGTCCACCATGAACCCATCCAATCCAGACCAATGCTCGCTTCCTAAGCAAACCGGTGATTGCAGCGAACGGCTCGCCAAGTGGCACTTCTCCGAGACCGAGAAGCGCTGCCTGCCCTTCTACTACACGGGTTGTGGTGGCAACAAGAACAACTTCCCCACCCTGGAGTCCTGCGAGGACCATTGCCCGCGGCAAGTCGGTAAGCTTTATGTGTTCTGTGTGTGTGTGTGTGCCGCCGGCGGTTGCTTTACATGTGTGGTGCACGTCTCCGTTCCCCCCAACATCTTGCCCTACTGACACTCTCTGCCCCTCCCCCCATTCCCTCCAGCCAAGGACATCTGCGAGATCCCTGCCGAGGTGGGCGAGTGCGCCAACTACGTGGCCAACTGGTATTACGACACCAAGGATGCGACCTGTCGCCAGTTCTACTACGGCGGCTGTGGCGGCAACGAGAACCGCTTCACCACCGAGCAAGCCTGTCTGGCGCGTTGCGAGCGCAAGCCCGAGCCGACCACCACCACCCCGGCGCCCAGTGCCCAGGACATCTGTGATGAAGTGGCCGCCGTTGGCGAGTGCGATCGTTACGAGCTTAAGTGGAGCTTTGACCGGTCTTCTTCTGCCTGCCGTCAGTTCTATTACGGCGGCTGTGGCGGCAATGGCAATCGCTTCGATTCTGAGGCAGCCTGTCTGCAGCGTTGCAACAACCAGCAGCCTGCCACACCGCCTCCTGGTCCATCTAGGCAGCCTCCTCCGCCCTCTGTGGGCCAGTGCGAGCAGCCTGCCTCTCCGGGTGACTGCGGCAAGTGGGTGCTCAAGTGGAACTACAACTCGACGGCGGGTCGCTGCCAGCAGTTCTACTACGGCGGCTGCGGCGGCAACGACAATCGCTTTGACTCTGAGCAGGATTGCTCTACCCGCTGCACTCCCAACATAGATAGCCGCTTTGGCGAAGAGGAACCAGACCGGGAGACCGAGCCCCGTCCCGAAAACGACTATTCCAAGTGCTTCTTGGCCTCTGAGTCGGGCAATTGCTACGAGAACGAGACGCGTTGGTTCTACGACAGCCAGAAGGGACTCTGCGACGAGTTCGTCTTCACGGGCTGCGGCGGCAATGCCAACAACTATGCCACCGAGGAAGAGTGCCAGAATGAGTGCAACGATGCCCAGAACACTTGCTCCTTGCCGCCTGAGCCCGGTCGGTGCGGAGAGCTGTCGCGCCGTTGGTACTTTGACGAGCGAAGCCGCGGCTGCCACGAGTTCGAGTTCACAGGATGCCGCGGCAATCGCAACAACTTTGTGTCGGAGGGCGAGTGCTTATCCTACTGCCGGGATCAGAGTCCAGTCGAACCCCAGCCACCGGCACCGGTAAAGCCAAGCTAAGCTGATTTTTCATAAGTTTGATATTAATTTTATTATATTTTGGTGTCCCTTCAGACCTATTCCGTGTGCGAACAGGCCCCGGAGGCGGGCGAGTGCGACAACACCACCACCGCTTGGTTCTACGACAGCGAGAAGATGGCCTGCACGGCCTTCACTTACAGCGGATGCGGCGGAAACGGAAACCGCTTCGAGACGCGCGACCAATGCGAACGGCAATGCGGCGAATTCAAGGGAGTTGGTAAGTGTGGGCAGCCGGGGCGGGGCGTTAGTCTTTCAGGTGAACTAATCTGTTGCGTTAGACGTTTGTCATGAACCGGTGTCCACGGGTCCGTGCACCCAGTGGCAGACGCTTTACTACTTTAACACGAGGACTCAAGCCTGCGAGCCGTTCACCTATGGCGGCTGCGATGGCACCGGCAACCGCTTCGAAAACCAATACGAGTGTCAGACGGTGTGCATAGCGGCCCGCGAGCCGACGACTGGCAATGGCAAAGGTAACATTTTCGGGGGGCAGGGCGGTATCCTTGGAGGAGTCGATGAGCTAACGTTGCTTCTTCTCCCGTTTTGCGTAAGTAGACATCTGCATGCAGCCAGTAACGGTGGGCCGCTGCAACGGACCCTCGACGGATGAGCGCCGTTGGTATTATGACGACGCCCACGGCACCTGTGTGTCCTTCATTTACTCGGGTTGCTCCGGCAACCAGAACAACTTCCGGTCGTTCGAGGCATGCACGAATCAGTGCGGAAGTAAGCCTGTCCTCCAAACTCTGCACCTCTGAAACTCGACACCTCTGCACCAAAGAGCACTCTGCACCCACACCCCCGAATGCACCTTGCACTTAGACCGCTCACCCAAAACCCGCTTGACTTTGTAGAACTTTGAAGTAGCATCCGTAGTTTTGAGAAGAGCACTTTCACTAGGCTTAAGACTTGCACGGGTTGAGGGATTGGGGGCTCTTCTTGATGATTATGCTGCCCTTACTGAACCGCTTCAATCCACCTTCTCCTTTCGCAGGACCTGTGGACAACAACAACAACGCGGACAACGAGGTGGATCAGGGCCAGTGCGACAGCTACGATACCGAGTGCCGAGAGATACGCTGCCCCTACGGCGTACGCCGCGTAGCTGCCCAATCCCAGCCAGAGTGCACGCAGTGCGTGTGCGAGAATCCTTGCGACAGGCAGAATTGTCCTGAGGGCCAGCAGTGCGCCATCGAGGTGGCTGGCTCTGGTGACCGCCAGTTTGTCCCCGTCTGCCGCGATATCAACAAGCCCGGCGAGTGTCCCTACCTCTCGGCCAATGCCAGCGGCTGTGCCAGGGAGTGCTACAGCGATGCCGATTGCCGAGGCGACAACAAGTGCTGCAGCGATGGCTGCGGTCAGCTCTGTGTGCGACCTGGTCGCCCCGTTGTGGAACCCACCACCCAGGCATCGGTAGTCGTCTATCCGGGCGACAGCCGTGCCGCCCTGGAGCCCAAGGAGCCGCATGAACTGGCCAACCAGGCCTCCATTGGTGGCATCGCCGTGCTGCGATGCTACGCCACTGGCAATCCGGCGCCGAACATCACCTGGTCCCTCAGGAACGTGGTGGTGAGTTGTCAATCCTTGGGCCCCTCTTAGTTCCTGTCGAGCATTGCCTAACTGACTAACTGATTTACAGATCGATACGAACCAAGGCCGCTATGTGCTGACTTCGAGCGGTGATCTGACCATTGTCCAGGTGCGTCAAACCGATGATGGCACCTATGTGTGTGTGGCCAGCAATGGCCTGGGAGAGCCAGTGCGTCGCGAGGTTGCCCTCCAAGTGACAGGTATGTTTTAAGCCAAGTTCCTTAATGGGTTATCTATGTTAAAGAAGGCAATTAATTGGGAGATCCCAGATAATGCCTTTGTGCTCTCCATTTGGTGTTGGCTTTAAGTAACTAACTGCTTCCACATTGCATCCTTGGCGCATGCTGCCTGCTTTTCTAATCCCCTGCTTGCATCTTGGTGATGGTAGCTGCCGTTGCCTATCCCGCCTACATATACGGCGAGAAGAACGTGACCCAGATCGTCCAGCTGAACCGTCCGGCGGTGATCCGATGCCCGGCCGGTGGATATCCAAGGCCGCATGTGAGCTGGTGGCGCAACGGACAGATTTTTGGTTTCAATGCCAATGATCGTGCCGAGATGGCCAAGGACTTCTCGCTGGTTTTCAAAACGATCCAACTGTCGGACTTGGGTCTGTACACCTGTGAAGTGTATAACAAACGGCGTCCAGTATCCCTGCGCGTTACCCTGAAGGCGGTGGGTCCAGCGCGGGCTGTGACCCACGAGGATGCTGAGTACCTGCAGTACGTTCTGGACCCGGCCACGGCTCCGGTTACCCAGCGTCCCAGCTATCCCTACCGACCCACTCGACCGGCCTATGTGCCACCTCCCACCGGTAAGTAGAGTTTTCTGCACGCTTCTCCTGGCCTGGCATGGGTTTGTTTTGTTTTGTTGTAAAAAGTGGGTCTTGGCATGATGATTATAATATCATTTTGTGTTGCTCAACAGTCAATGTCCATGCCGTGGTGGCTCTGGATCCGAAGAACAGCTACACAGCCGGCTCCAGCATAGCCATGAGCTGCTCTGTGGAGGGCTATCCAGCTCCGAATGTGACCTGGGCCAAGGACGGTGTGCCTCTGTATGAGAATGAGCGTGTGCAAATTACAGGTGAGTATTTTTTGGGTTAAAGTTTAAGCAGTTTAAATAATTATTTTTTCTATTAAAATTAAATTCTATGAACTACAGCCCAGCCCCATCGTCTGGTATTGAGTGATGTGACCCCCGAGGACTCGGGCACCTACATCTGCCAGGCCAGCAATGCCTACACGTATGCCAATAGCCAGGTGAAGGTGAACATTCAATGTAAGTATTACCTATTAACGAATTAGTTTTCTTTATACAAAATTAATTAATACAAAATCCCGCCCCTCTACAGCTGTTATTCCCGTCTCACCCGAGTGCGTCGACAATCCGTACTTCGCCAACTGTAAGCTGATCGTCCAGGGCCAGTACTGCGCGAACGCTTACTACCGGAAGTTCTGCTGCCGATCCTGCACCCTGGCGGGCCAGCTCCAGTCGCCTCATCCCAATGCCCTGTAATTCCACGCCTTGCAGAGTATTTTTGTTTGATTTTCGCATTGAATTTGAGTTGAGTTTAAACGCAAGAATAATTGGATCGACATTCGCGGGCAGCCTGGCAGACGGAGCGAGCCGGGTGTCCCTTCAATAGCAGAGAGACCAAAAAGCCATAGCCATAGCCTAACAGATCAAGAACGAACGAACTTGTAGTATTTACCTTCTTCCAGAACAAAAATCAAATAGTATTAGTGTGTTTTATGTTTGTGTTCCTATTTATTCTTGATTACGGAGTAACCTTAAATTCAAAACATCAAGAAAAGCGGCCAAAACGAATTTGCATTCTACCTTTTTTCTAGTTCCACGACATTTCTGTGCAACGATTAAAGCATTTAAGCCTAAAACGAATAATTGTAAATAAATTAAAAGTACATAATAAAGAGTGCATATTGTATAAAAAATGTTGAGAATTTTCCAAATTCAAAAGCCAAGCCATCTGGCAGCACTGTGAGCCAAGGGGTTATTGATTTTTCCGAGCTTTTCCCGCCGCAGCTGTTCGCCGGAGCCTGCGCCCTGCGCTCCGGGGTTGATTTGGGAGATTGGAGTTTTCGGGAGTAGCAGAGGAAGACAATAAAAAAAAAATTGTTTGTATTGCCATCGCGTGCAATTGGCTTTGGAAAGTAAATTTAACAGAGTTTCACCGAGTCCAGAGCCAGAGTTACCGAAATGGAGGACAGCGGCATCGATAGCGAGGACAGGCAATCCAACATCTACGAGGATGGGGCCGCAGGCCTGCTGGTGAGTGACAACAACAAACGGCCTCGGCCGAAACAATGCAATTTTCCATGGGCAACGTCACTGCAGAAAACGGCCAGCGGAGCCCCCAAACATATGTCGGATCTGGAGTTTGAGGTGGCTTTCAGGGGCGCCAGCAAGGTGTATGCCCCCACGACCATAGAAATCGATGAGGAAGAAGAAGCGGCCGCTGCCACCGGTCGGGGCCACGAACCACCAAACACCTGCCGCATTCTGCAGCGAAAACTAGAGCTGAAGGTCGAGCGGGCTCGGCGGAATTACACCCAGTTCCAGGAAGAGCAGGTGAGCTATTCAGAGCGATACAGCGATTGTTCATTGAAATTAAAATAAAGTCTTCTCTTTCCACAGGCCACAAAGACTCAGTCGTCCACCTTGATACCGATCAATCGACTTCCCATTCCCGGCGAGCCGGAGCACAAGCCTCTGGTGGACTACAAGTCCGAGAGCAGCGATGAGGCCGAGGAGATCTCCTTCTTCCCGGCCCAGTTGAAGCGGTCCAAGCGTCGCCAGCAGAACCACGAGCTAACGGACACATTTAGCATACAGGAAATGACCATTGACTCGGACCTGGAGTCGGACGACAGTGCAGGCACCCAGAATCTCGAGCTCCTGCTGCCCTCCATGAAGTCCACCATACTGGACAAGTTCAAGAGCTGCTTCGGCTGCTGGCGGCGCAGGTAATGCCAGGCGGAGCGGAGCCATATCAGGCGGTTCAGGCACAAATCACGTTATTGACAGGCACTAGCAACCAACGTACTTAATAATGATAAACTCCATTGCCACTACAGAGCTGTAAACATAGAGATATATTTGGCTTTAGTAAAATCCATTCGATAAATAATAATCAATACTGAAGAGCCGTTGTGTGTTTCACTCTATACTTATTATATATATTTATTTAATTATTTATATTCCTCAGGGTATTAAAATTTTAGTTTTTAGGTGTTTCCTATTTATTTCTATTCAAATAAGGAATGAATAGGAAACACAAAAGCAAAAATTTGTTGCAGAAAACATGCTTTTAAGATTTATTTATTTGATTTAAAAATATATTATGGTATAGGAAAAACTGTTAATTGTTCAGTTATGAAACCCTTTAAGTTTTTAGATCCACTTCAAAAGTTTTTCCAAGTTCAATCAACAGCCGAAAAAACTGTATAAAATTTAATTCTAATTTTTTTGTTGTTCGGTAAAAATAATTGCATGAAAAATAATGAATTTTAAACAAAATAAGTCAGTCTTTTATACAGTCTTAGACATCCGTGTTGAGCGTTAAGCAGACGCCCTGCAATATCCAGTGACTCAGATCCTCCTTGGTGGCCAGATTTGCCTCAAACACCAGACCCACGCCCATGGCATTCCTGCGCAGCGACGTGGTATAGACAGGGGCCAAGAATGTGTTCTGAAAAGGAGAGAGTATTAAGTATATTCCACTTTAAAGCATCCCATCCCCCGTCCGAGAAGCTGCCGCTATTTAAACTCGGAAACAATTAGCAAAGCACAGATGCCCCATTAGTTGGCGAGGGCGAAAGCGGAAGCTGTTGGTAATTTAGTGCGATGCATTTAAACAAATATCAGCGTCGGGCATATGTAGATACAAGCGCCCATTAGTACTTGTCACTGCCAGGCGGCGGCAACGCCAGCCAGCCAGTAACTATCCTGGCTAACCAGGTCCTATGCCCGTTATCCCCCTCGTCACCGATACCAACCTGCAGCTTGAGACGGTGCGCCTCAATGGGCTCCACAGCCAGGATGGCCAGCTCTTCGACCAGGACCTTGGGATGGGAACGCGCCAGCTGATTAGTGGCCAAGTCAAAGCGTGCTCCCTCGATGTACAGACCGTGCACAAAGCAGCCCTGCAAAAAGTTGAGCGATTAAAATGCAAACAGAATTCCTAATTACGAAATTAGTGCCCCGCAGTCCCTGCTCTCAACCAGGATGGAGCTGGGCTGGGTCATCGTTTTGCATTTAGAATCCGGGATAGCCACCCTTTCCCCTTTTCTGCAACCACTCACCGTCACTGGGCGCTCCTCCACATCGTCGGGGTCTGCGAATTTCGTAACGTAGGTGAAGAGCGTGGAGCGATCCAGGGGCCAGGCGTTTCGGCGACAGGCAATCTGCAGAGGTGACCGGATGGAAAGGAATGGCAATGGCCATGACAATGGCTAAGAGGTGCGACAATGGCCAGACTCACCTGCACCAGGGCCGTGAGATAGCTCTGCGGTATATGCAGACCCGACAGCCACATGACCAGGGGCTCGCCGGAGAGGGTCCAGTATTTGTATTGCACGGCCCGGAGCTTTTTGGGAAAGGAAAGAAGGGAGGGCGACTCTGATTAGTGGACACGAACTCACCTTGATTGATTCGGAAGCCCGGCTGATTAATGCGCCTGCGAGAGGCACGAGGACGTGGACAACTCACCCGCAAGTGCTCCAGCCAGCTGGCCAACTGTTTGCATGTCGCCGGCGCCAGTTTGCTCCACGCGGCTGGCAGGAGGCCATTGAACAACGAGTTGGCAATGTTGTCCAGCACATTGTCCATGCCGATTTCTCCGGCAATGGCCTGCGGAGAGAGCATTGGATGCAATTAAATTAAAAGGCCTGATGGAGGGAGGCACACTCATGTGTGTGGGCGTGGCCGGGGCCAAGACAAAGCCTGCAGCCGAGTTCATTTGCATTTGTAAATTTATTTTGGCAACAAAATGCAGCCTTAGATGGGAGCTGGGGGACCGAGAGCTCTAGGATCTCCCCCAGCGCCCACATTCAAATTTGGACATTGTTTGCTTGGTCGCCAGCCAACTTGGCAAATGCATAAACAAATGGGAAATGCAAAACAAGGCTGAAGGATTTATGTGCGGCCATCATTGACAGTCCCCACGGGGAAATTACCTTGCGGAGCAGCTCCAGCGTCTTCTTGATGCGCACCACCAGCAGATTAAAGCGGTCCAGCTCCTGCAGCAGGACCACACCGGTGGGTGACAGGCTCATCTGGATCTGTTTGCGAATGCGCCATGTCTCGAAGGCGGGCGGCAGCTTCTTCAGTATTCCGGCAGCCACTGAGTCGATGAAGTCGTCGCGGCTGATCCCGCCCGTGCCCTCACCTGGATGCGGCGAAAATAAGGATTACTACGGTGGAGAGGCAGGTGTCAGGTGTCGGAAAAAGAGCTGCAGTAATATATGCAGGGTCTGCGGTTTTTCCAATTGCCTTTATGCATTCCTTCTTTCTGCCATTTATTTCTGGTTGTTTTTTATTAATTTTCCTTTTTATCTGGCACCCAAATAGGGTTTTTTGCCTTTGGCTGGTTTATTTTTTTGTTAAAGTGTCAATTAGCAAATACTAAAGCTCATGAATATGCAAATTATTGGAATTTTTTGCGGGGTTCTACTCGAATGTTTGCCTGGCATATTAGTTGTTGATGAAATTCTTGTCTTTTACATGTTAGTTTGTTAGTAAAAATGTATACATTTTGTACATTTATTATCATAGAATCATATTTTAATCTGAGCATTATTTAAATTTGTTAGTAGCGGCTTTAAAAAGTCCTTTCAGCTGAACCTTTTCGGCTGCAAAGTGTATATCTTGGTGCGAATCGCGTTGAATTGAAATAAAATTGTTAAACTCGATTTTTAATCAGTGGAAATATTTGTTCTTATTATTATTTTTATTTACACTTAATGGGCGGCCACCGGGGGGTAAATACGGCAGTGTGTGTTTGGGGAATACTTTACCAGGATTGACTTCGGTCGGTGTCCACTTGGTCACTTCATGTGTGTGTGTGCGAATATATTTAAAAAAATAAAGTATTCCAAATTGTATATACAATTATTTACAAGGCCATCATACATATGGGGGAATATGCATGGTGGTGCATGGGCGGTGCAGGGTGGGATCGGGATCGGGATCGGGAGCCACTCTGATGGCGGTTTTAACACCACGTAACGCAAAATTATCGACTTTTGTGTGACGTTTTCCACCGTTTTTTTGGGTACTTCTGACGGCGGTGGCTGCGGTGAGGTTTGAACTCGATTCGCTGCGATTTGCGGCAGCCCGATGAAAGTGAATGAATGCCGGAGGGAAAGGCAGTGGGAATGGGTATGGGAGTGGGTCATGTACATACATACTCTGCCCTCCAATCTCTGAACGCGTGTATGTGTGCGGTTCTATTTTAATTTTTAATGTGTGCATTGCTGTTGTGCGTCGACTATAATGGCGCATGCAATAAAGTTAATTGCAAAACCGCAACTAATTAATTAAATTAAATTAAAAATTCAACATGCCAAAAATACAACGCAGCGCGGAGAGCGCCGGAATGAAAATCAACAAGATAAAATGTAATAAACGGCTGACAATTGGCACACGTTGCATGCAAATTGAACCATTTACCACCATCAGGCAGCAGGCAGCAGGCAGCAGGCGGCAGGCAGGGCTGCTGCGAGCGTGCGTATCTATATTACATTATTATCATTGCTTTTTCCGACTCGAATTATCAGTGGATGGCGATAACAATAATGGGTGTGTGTGTGTGAGGTGCTATCTCGAGCAGATATGCCCGCAGGAGCGACGGTTAAATATTGAATGCCTCCAACCAACTCACCCGTCTGCGGCTGCAGCTCAATCAAACTGTTCCAAATGCTGCGCGCCGCCATTGTGTAATAACCAATTTCCGCGTTCGGATGCAAACCAAACACATCCGGCTTGTTGACCAGCGGCAGTTTGTCGATGTGCGCTGTTGTCAAAGCATTACGTATGTAAGTAGCCCAGGGAGATCGTCCAACTATAGCCCTGCCCCCCATCGCTCACCTATGTAGTCCTCCTTCAGCACCGTCTCCTCGTCTGGCAGGCAGTAGTCCACATTCTCGTCCTCGTAAAAGTGGAAGGCATTAAATTCGTCGAAGAGAAAGTCGCCCATGTACTCATTCATATAGCAGTTGGTGATGCGCCGGTCAAAGTCGTCGATAACCCGGCCACCGTACATCACCTCGCCGATGAGGTACTTCAGGCTGTTCCACGGCATCTTGCCACCGATGCAGCGCGTCAGGTAGGTGCGCAGGATCTCGGTGCACACCTCGAAGTCGGTGTCGTTGAAGTCGTACGCTATATTCCAGCCCAGCTTGTCGTACTTGCGGCGCTCCTAAGGGGGGAGGGAGAGTAGGAGAAACGTTTACACAGATTAATCGGAGTGCCTGCAACTGGACGATCAATATCAATTTGCTGCAACTGCTGCAGCAGGAGCCGAGCTGCTCCTCCATCAATTGTGCAACTGCGCTGCGAAAAGCTTTCAGCAGCTAGAAATTAAGAGATTAATAAATAAACAACGCCACACACTCGACCAGCTGGGCTCCGACTGTAAATTGCGCTATCTATGGCACTTACTTGGACGACGGCGTGGAAGAAGGCCAGCACATAGACCAGCGGGCGGAAGGCGGGATTGGCGCAGCTCTCGAGGCGCTCCTGACGCACTTTGAAGTAGGTGGAGCGCAGATTGAGCTTGAGGCCATTGGGTGGCTCCGTGACCACTGCGAAAGAAAAGGGCTTGATACTTAGTAAACTTGGTAGGAAAAGCTAACACAGACTAACCCTTGAGGGACTTCTGCAGGATGCCAATGGGGAATGTGGGCGTAGGATCTGTGGTTATCCACAGCCTAAAGTCCGGATGGGGATTCTCCATCCGGTCCAGATACTTCTCCAGCTCCCGCACGAACCTGATGAGCAGGTGCCCGTTCTGCAGCATAAGCCACATGCCCTGCTTAATGGCCATATCCAGCAGACCCAAGGCGGCCTTCTCCTGGCCCTGACCCAGCGATATGTGGCAGAAGTTGGACATGCCAACGATGGCATCCGCCAGCTTGATCAGATCATTTGTGGGATCCGAACCGGCGCTGAGCACAAAGCACACGGGAATCGTGCTGGAGGTCTGCTCGAAGATGGACGTAAAGCTAACCACTGGCGGCATTATATAGAACTCATCCATCGTCTCGACTATATATTGATTTATGCTGCGGAAGATGCGATCCACGCGGAAGCAGCGCAGGAACATTAATTTCTGTGGGAGAAGAGATTGGGCTTTAGACATTTTAATACCCCGCCACAATGACAATGAGACGGCGACAGCTCGTCATCATCACTCCCACGTAGTTGGCCAGCAGCTCCTCTCCACTGTGGCGGCTTACGTTGCTGTTGCTGTTGCTCCTGCGGCTTCCAGCACAACTCAAGTGCAAATTGGGCTCGCTTGGCTTGGCGCTGTGCTGGTTTCAAGTGCGACTGCGGGCGCAAATTGCCGCTCATCTAATGGTTTGGAAAATTGATAAAATATGGTAATGCACACAGACGCAGGCGAGAGGCATAGCGGGGGAGGGAGACATCCATATAGAGACAGCAGGCTGGCTGACAAAAACAGGCTGCTAATAACTTGAGAAGAAAATGTGCGCCAAAGTTGCAGGACGTAGCAAAAGTCGAGTAAAACTAAACGCCCAAAGTGCTGTGGTACCCCCCAGTGGGTGTGGCTCTGGCCTGGCCTGGCCTGGCTTGTACATAATAATCCACTAGAAGCGAGCATAAAGTACGAAATCCAATAACGCTCAATGGCAACGGCAACGGCAACAGCAACAGCAACGGCCTGTGGAGAGGACCTGAAGCTTGAGTTGGAGGAGCTCCTGGGCAGGACCACTCGAAGCTGAAAGCTGAAAGCATGCAAAGCGAGTGGGTGAATACACAGCAGCGGCAGGGCCGGCACTTGCCTGGAATGCATTGCATTTGATGTTGTAGTCGCCCGGACATGCCACCTCCTCGGGATTCTCCAAGTCGAACCACTGAGCGATGGACCCAGTTCATGGGCATTCGGATGACGATGACGATGGCGATGGCGATAAGTGCGAGGCAAAATGAGCGTCGTCGTAGTCGGCAACGGAACGGAAGTCAGTGAATGCCACATGCCAGTCAGGATCCGAATCAGGACCGGGCGAAGGAGCCGTTACGGTCCCATCGACCATCCGAGTCCAGGTCATTGTTGTTGTTATTGTTGTTGTTTATGGTTGTTGCCATTGTTGTTGTGCATTTTATAGCATCGTCCACAGAGCAGTTCCAGTGGCAGTAGCAGCAATTTGATAACGGCATCCGAGTTGACGTTGACGTTGAAGATGATGCACCCAAGCGAGCAGCGGGAAAATCGGAATGGAAAATACAAGAAAAAAGGAAGAAACCAAAACAAAAAATAAATAAATATGGAAAACATGAACATTTAACAGAGCAGAGGGTTAAATCCCCCTTAAGGTTCAGGGATGTGCATTTTTTGTGGCACTTAAAATGTGGGTTTAACTACACTTTAACAAGGAGAGAGTCTGAAATGTACATATTATGTAGTTTCAGTTTTATATTTTCTGTCAATAATAATAATATTCTTTAATAGATTCATCTTCTTGATTTAATAAACTATGGAAATTACTGACATTTTGATATCTGAAAGTATTTGGCTTTTACATTTAAATATTATTGAAACATGTTAATTAATTTTGTCACTAATTAAACAGACGGACTTTAGTTTGAAATATTAAATAGATTAACGTTTTATAAAGCACATTTACCCCACCATTTATCCCTTTCGAACTCACCTCCTTCCACTCCGGCAGGAAACGACCAAAGTGATCCGGCACGGTGCCAAAAATCTCAGGAAAGTCAAACGCCAACTTAAGCAGATCCTCCCAGCTCTTTTCTGGCAGCCACTTGCAGGGATTGGAACGTTCGCTCTTCGTCAAGGCAATGTTTCCCTTGATAAAGAAGTCCAGCTCGGACTGGAGCAGTATGCCCTCCCGCTGAGCCAGCTTGGTGGCTATCTGGAAGGAGAAGAGCAACTTGTGCCGCTCGAAAATGCCCGTGCAGCCGTAGCAGTAGACATTCTCCGTCAGCGTCTTGATGATGTTGTTCAGGCGCTTATTCAGACTGGCATCCGGCACTGCCTTGCGCAGCGAGTAGACAAAAAGGTCCAGGTAGGCGGCCAGCGCATACTGGTACATGCTGTTCACCGTGGCCATGTCCGACAGCGCGAAGAAGAGTACGGCTCCGCGCTTGGCTGCCGGCCGGTAGCCGTTACGCAGTACCTCGATGTCTGCCGCCGTGTCGGCGGCCAGCTTGAGCTGCTCCATGACGACGGCCGCCTTGGTCTTGGTGTTCTCCAGCGTCTCGATCAGCTCAGTGTTATCCAGCATGTTGCCCGTCGAGGTGGCAAGCTCACGCAGCAAAGAATCCTCGAGCTGTGACAGCAGTTGCTTGTTCTCGCTGGTCTGAGCGATGAGGGACTCGCGCTGCGCCTCCAGATCGGGACGCTCAGTGCCCACCACTACACTTAGTAGCTGGTCCTCCAGACCAGTCTGGGTCACCGTGTAGTTGATGACCAGCGCCTTGGCGTAGACGGCCGGATCGAACTTGGGGTTCGAGAACTTGGTGGTGAGATAGACGCGGAAGCCGGGATCCCAGTCCACTTCCTTGTCGCCGAGCATGACGAACTTGCGGCCGCCCTGAGTGCGGAGGTTCTTTTGCAGAATGTCGTCGATCACCGGGTCAATGTAGTCGTCCACATCCTCGAAGAGGACGGGCGTGCCGTACATAATGGCCATCTCCAGCTGCTTTAGGAAGTCAAAGTCGCTGAAGGAGAGCACCTTGAGGTTGTTTCGCGTCTCTTTCTTGCGGATCCACTGAAGCGCCTGCAGCTGGGGATCGATACAGAGCGGGAAGCGGGAGGCGCGCATAGTGAGGATGCCGTTCTGGATGGATAGTTCGTCCGGCGGTAGTCCCTCGTTGCTCCATTGCGAGACTTCCACCTCGTTGGTCAGGTAGCCGTCGATCCTGAAGGGCAGGGCAATGGGAATATCATTGGATATGATGTCCTCAAGCCAGTCTTCGAAGACCATCGCCTTGCGGAACTCCCAGGTGAAGGCTCCTGTGTAGGCCAGGAATGAGGCGCTAATCAGGCACATGCCCACACTGTCCGTCAGCTGCTGCCCCAGACTGGCCATCTCCTTGCTCCAGCGGATCAACTCGGAGGATAAGCCGCTGATCAGCTTGTCGGAGGCTATCAGTCGCCGCTCTGCCTGCTGCATCATCTCCGTTAGAGCACGCATTTGCTTCATAGACACTGCATAGTTCTCATTTAACTCCTGGAGTTTCTCCTCCAGCTTCTGAATTTCACTGTTGAGGTGGCTGAGCAGCTTGATCTGCACTTCCTGCTCCTCGACAAGGAAGTCTACGCGCTCCTTCTTCGGCTTAACCTCGCGGTATACCTCAAAGAAGCCCAAGACGGCTTTGACGAACTTCAGGAGGCCGGCTCCGGCAACGGAGATCTTTCCCATGTCGTCCAGGTTCTGAGTCTTCATGTGCTGGCGGCACTGTGTGATCTGCTTCTGCGTCAAGGCCTCGCAATCCATCTCCATCAGACTCTTCAGGAAGTTCACGTCGCTCATCATGCCCTTGGCCGACTTCCAGTTGATCTCCTTGATGCCCTTCAGAATGGCCACGCACTCGCAGACCACTTGCACAGCGGCCGGGGGCGTGGCAAAGGATCGGATTTCGGTGATCTGTGCCTTTTCCAGCTCGGACAGGGCCCGCCTGGCCTCCTCCAGGGCAGGCATTGCATCCGCCAAAATCTCCTCGGCCTCATCCTTCTCGATGGCAATCTGCTTGCCCTTGACCTCCACCTCTACGGATTTCTCCGAGGCTTCGGCCTTCTTTGTGTTTGCCTTCACTGTTGAGGACTCGATGGTGACCAGCATGGCCTCGCACGCCTCCGAGGCGACGGCCACGTTCTTTTTCTGCTCCGTGACAATAATCCGCAGGTCGTCGATCTGAACGGAAGCCTCTTCGATTTTTTTGATGCCCTCGCCGAGACGGGAGCGCTGCTGGGTGATGAATTTCGCCTTTTCCTCTGCAAGGAACAGTAATTAGGAAATATTTTATTATAAATTAAAGGTATGTTACCCAGCAATCCTCTATATGTATTTAAGAAGTCCAGATAATGCTTTGGCGTCACGAAATTATTACGCCTCAGCTTGGCCAAATAGTCCTTGGAATACTGCTGTATGGTGGTGTGCACATGGACCACATGCTCCACGATGGCATCGCGATGCTTAGCCGGAATTAGGGCGTGCTCGCTGAGGAAGAGCTTGGCCACGGCGTAGAGGGCCTGCCTGGGCCACGGGAACACCCAGTCGATGTAAGTGCTACCAATGAGACCAGGGAAATTCCGGCAGCGATTGCGCAGCGCATCGCCAGCAGGAGACATGCACAGAACCACATGAAGGTTTTCGGCGCAGGTGCGCAGGAAATAGGCCCAAACTGCATCTCTGGAAACGGAAATTATTGTCGTGAAAGAAACATGTTTCTCTCAGTAAAATGTCCTTACTTGGAGGCCGAGATTCCCTCCTCTTCGGCAAATTTGCGCACTTGATTGACGATGCCATCCTTGTCCTCATCCGCAAACAAGGCCGGAACTTGGCCAACGGTCAGGATATTATTGATCAACTCCAGAAAACCTTCTTCGGCCACCTGGGCTGCGGTAAACAGGAAGACCACCTTCTTCCGCTTGACCCCTGCCATAGTATACAGGATTTTAAGATCCTCGCGGAAGGCTGCCTCGTTGTAGCCACGCGAAATGGTGATCTCGAAGACATCGCACTCGGCGGCGAAGGCGGCCAGGCGGGTCACACACTTCTTGCCACTGCCGCCGACGCCAATGAGCAGCACGTGACCGCGATTCATACGAAGCGTGCGGTGGACGCGGGTCAAATGCTGTAGGCAGTCCTCGAACAGGACCAGAGTCATCTTCACCTTCCGCTCGCAGTACTCCTCCAGGATTTCGGTGAACAGGGAGAACACAGAGTTGTAGTCCAGCAGATCTTCGTACAAGCGGGCCTCCGATTCGTTGGTAAAGTTGCGGAAATCTCCAAATAGCAGCGGATCGCGGAGAACATAGTCCTTGAGAGAGAGTATCACCTGGGGCGCTTCGCCCTCGCCTTCCTCCTCCTCTTCGCCCTCCTCCTCGCCGATGTCAGGGTCTTCGGTCTTGGAAGGCTCGTAGAGAAGGCGAGCCTGGGCTTCCGCCTCCGCGGCGTCGGCATCTATGAAACCGTGCTCCTCTTCAAATGAAGGCGGGAAGCAATCACCCACCTCAGTGGCCAGATTACGCCGCACATTCATGATGTCCTGAAAAGAGATCCAAGATGGTGTTATCTTTGAAAATTTGCCATCCTTTCGATACTTACATTGTCTGATATCAACCGATCGCAGATGATCCTAGTGTACTCGTTACGCCACACCCTAATCAGGTCCCGCAGGCCCTTGAAGGACGTGGGTTCGATGAGCAGCAGACCAGCAAAGATCCGCGACAGATCCTTCAGATTGAAGATGTAATGGAACTTGGAGGGCGTCGGCGGCAGGTCCACAATCACCATCTGCGGGTCAGGAAGCAATTAGCGTAATCAGACTAGGCCCTACATCCTGCAAGGCCCATCCCTGGGCCACGCCACACAAATCAATTTTATCTCGACTAGCAATATGCGTTCAACCGGGACACAAGGACCTTCTACACGCCCTTAGGGCGCGTTGCCAAGTTGCTGAATTTACAGCCATTATCGAGTTGCAGCCACCGCTGCTCCTCTGAGTAACGGCAATTCTATTCAAATAATTCATTTCACTCCATTTCGTGGCACATTAATATCCTTGCCCAGAGTGTGTAAGGAAGACATACGAACTAGGGAGCTAGGTGGCCACGGTCTGGGGGTCTAAGGGTCTGCAGGTGTGAGTAAATCATTTTTCCCTCCCCAAACATTTTCGGATATAGAACGAAGAGGGGCAGCAGAGGGGCAGAGGCGGCTGCTTGTGGCAATTGCGGCGACAAATGCATTTTTATCTGCACGCAATGAAATGCGATAATATTTTAGTGTCAACAATTGTTAAAAGGACCATAAACTAATGCCTTCGGCCCAGGCACAGCCCCAGCCACGCCCACCCACTGCTGCTGCTCCGAAAAAGAGCCATCCACAGTTCAATACTTGAACATAATCAAATTTCGCTCCGGCCAAGATATTCCGGCGAAGATAGGCAGCCAGCAGCCAGCTCTCAGCCAGCACCCAGCCAGGCAGACGGAGATATGTACATCCTGGGGCCGAGGCCCAGATACAGATACAGTCAACTAGGCAGCCGTCGAGGCGGGTGACCATTGTGAGTGCCGCCGAGTGGAGAGGCTGGCTTTGAGTGGTGTGAGGCTCCGACTACGGCACTGAGAGTTGCACTCGAAAAAGCAATGGAGCAGCCACGATTGAGAACAAGGACGACGGAGAGGACGAAGTGAAGCGAAGAGCTCAACGTCGCAGTGCATTACAGACCATTGAATAATTCCCAGTTCCATTGTACATACAGAGGGGCACCCGGTGGAGGATACAGGGCACAGGGCACCGGGCAAGGCAAAGCAGATTATGAAAAATTGTCGTTATTTGCATATGTAAATCGAATTTCATAAAATTTGTGAGAGGCCTTAAAGCATTATTCAGTGTGGAATTGATTTCTTCAACTGAATTTACACAGAATGCAGTCAAGGTGTCCTTTTATATATTCAAATGAACTCAACCAGAGTCGGAGATAAATACGTATAAATATGGGTGTGTCGCAAGTACTTACCTTGAACAGCTTTAAAGTCATATTGACAATCATATCGGCAATGGGCATATAGCGGTCCTGGAACTTCACGAACTTCAAATGCCCCTTGAAGATGGACGAGTAGATTTGAATAAGGGACTCGTCGTTGGGGAAGACAATGTTGTAGGTGGAGAACATGCTGATGAAGCGGGGATCCACTTCGTTGCGGCCACCGCCCGCCGTTCCCATGGCGGCATAGAAGGTCAGGTCCTTAAACTTCTTCCAGTTGAGATCCTTGTCGCGGTCGTACATTCCGCCGCGTTCAAAGAACAGCTTCAGCAGGGCAATTGGCTGCTGGGTGCCGTACCTGTGCAAGGGAACAGAGAGTTCGTCAGCATCTTCCAGCCATTACCATTACACGGAGGACACTCACTCATCCACCTGCGGCATGTTCATGTCATCAATAAAGCAGGCAATTCTCTTGCCCATCGGTGGCCCGTACGTATCTTTGGTGCGTTTCTCCACGGCCGCCTCCAGGGTGCGCTGCACATCCAGCGACGAGGTTCTCGATGAAAAATTAATATTGAGTATGACCTGAAAGGGATGCGAAGGGAAGGAATGGGGGCGCCATGTTAGTCAACGCGACGTTTGTGCGAGAGATTTTTCAATTACGTTGGTAGTCGGATTGAGATTGCGCAAATATTGCATGATGGTGGCCGTCTTTGATGTTCCAGCTTCGCCCACCAGCAGGACGGGTCGTTTGATCTGCAAACCGAAATAGGGACAAACATTAATAAGGCATCCCGGAAGCGGGAGTAATGACATTCCCACACAAGCACACACATAATCGGCCCGATACTCACATCGCTCATGAGTGCCAGCGCCCGGTTGATGCGCGTGTTATCCACCGTGGGCACCAGAATCTCGCTGAACTTCACCGCCGGGTCGTGCGTGTAGGGCTTCACCACCCACTCCCAGGCCTTCCACACGTTCTCCTTGACGTCCCAGAAGTAATCGTACAGCGACGGCTTGTTTTGCGGAAACTGTCCGCCGCTGGCCGGATTCTCCGGCGTGTCCTGCACGAGCGGGAAACCGGAAATGCGCTTCATAAACTCATCGAATATGAGCTGGTGCTTCTCCAGCAGACAGGCGCCCATGGAGCCGTAGACGGCCTGCAGGAAGCAGCACTCCAGCGTGTCCGTGTTGTACACCTGCGGCACCATCTCATCGAAATTCTTGCCGTCCCCGGGCCCGTAGTTGGGCAGCAGGGCGTCGTACAGGTTACAGAACTGCGTGACCATATTGAGGTCCGTCTGCATGATGACTAGCTTCAGGGGATTGCCCTGCGTGGTGCCGTCAATACCTTCAAGAATGAAGCCGATCGCCTGGTTGATGATCTTCTCAAAGAAGTCGTTGAGCAGCTCGCGCTGCGGTTCCGGCCGGGTGAGCACCCAACGCTGCCAATACGGACTGTAGCGCAGATTCTTGGGATCCACATACACCATGCCAGCCCGAGAGACTGTTGCCGGCGAGGCATAGTTGAGGTTGCCCACCTCAAAGAGCAGGGCACAGTAGTTCTCCAGACGGATGCGCTCGCCGTTTGCCAGTGTCAGCAGCTTGTTGTCATCCATCACGGAGTTCATGTTCTCGATCCACAGGGCATCCACATCGCCATCGAAGCAGGCATAGCGTCGCTCCTGCGGTGGGTATGGAAATGGAGAAGGTGTGGGGTTGCATTAGCCTAAGTGCGTTACACAACGCCTGTCACCGGAGTGACTGCGCCCAGCCCACGAATGATTACTCTGCAGAGCCGAATAAATGGGTTCGAAAGCGGGTCGGAATAGTAAAAAATGCCACCAGGAATTGCTTAAAATTTGTGTGAAATTTACCCTAGAAAATCTCTTTAAATTTAAAATAAACTAAGAGTGATTTTTAATATATTTAAAATGTTTGTTATTGGGCATTAATGCCATTAATTTCTATTCTTAATCTTTGTCTGAGCTGTTTAAATAAATTACTTCTTTAGCAGAATCGGATATTATATATTAGCAAACAAATTCTTTAAAATTTTTTGATCCTATTCCAGATCTAAAGTCCAGATAATGCATATACCCATGAACATGATGGTTATGCAATCCGGGCTTATTACTGTACGAACGCGATTTCCGCATGAATGATGCCGGTGCAGCCACCAAGCACCTGCATTTGAACAGCCAGCAGCCGAAATGACACTGAGCCGGGCTGCTGGTGGATGCGAATTCGCTGATGCGGCACTTTAATTCACATGGGACTGGCGCGACTCCATTTTTCCTGAATTCCCCTCAATGAGCCCAGGTGTCTGCTGGCTCCCCCTGCCTGATCCCACTCCCCAGGACGACTCTCACTTACCTCACGCTCGATCGGCTTATTCATTTCACGGAATATATTTGAAAACAATCCATCAATCCAATCCCTCGTTTCCATGTCCAAATATCCGTATAATTCGATGACAGAACAGGCCTGTCAAGAGGAAAATATAATAATAAGCAGAGGCAACGGCAAAGGCAGGAAATTCTAGCAGATGCTTCATCAATAATTAAAGTAAGGCCATTGGTCAAATGTTTGGATTGAAGTTTGATTGCCTTGCAATTGCTTGTATCCTGGCGTCCCAATATAGCAACTCAACTAATTACAGGCCAAGCAATTGAACAATTTCACAAGCACTTAACATCTCACATTTGCAAAAACGAAAGGCAAAAACACACACAGGGTCACAGGGACACAGAGCGAGCGAGAAGTGCAATTTGAAGACAGAACGGAGCAAAGGACCTGCCCCTAAAGCTCATAAAGGACAAGCCGGACAAGAAAGCGGACTGCAAAATAAGAGGAAACTAAAAGTGCTCGCAGGGGGCGGCAATTTGTGCGCCTGTGTGGATTTAGGGGATGGTTCAGAGGTCCCACTTACCTTCGGGTTAAGCACAATGCACTTGGTGGGCAGGCCCATGTGGATCTGTGCCTTGACCAGGGCATTTATGACGACAGTCTTCCCGCCACCTGTTGGGCCCACCAACATGGTCGAGTGCCGGGTCATCATGGTCTCGTACATTTGCACTACTTTGTCCTCCTGCCGAAGCGGAGGGTAAGGGCGAAGGCGTTGCCGTTGTTGGGATTTAGTTGTCATAAATGATGTTGCCCAGCAGGAGCAGGAGAGCACGAGCAGCAGCGTAAGCACGGCCAGCAGGGTGACATCGCATGTCCAGCAGTTGTCCATTTCCGGCAGGAGCCGAGCGGGCGATGGTCCAACATTTTGTTTGATGAAAGTGGCAAGGATTTTGCCAGGAGTCCGAGTACAGCGTAGATGGAGGAGAAGGCGAGAGAGAGAGTACAAGAAATGGAAAATTGTATTAGTAAAAATTGTCAGAGCTCAGGCTGCGGAGCTGGGCAAAGTTGAAATTGGATGTGGGGCCGGCCAGCCGGGCAAAATGCTTTGTAACATTTCCTTCATTTGCGATTATGCGACATGGCGCAATTTACAAAGTGTCAAAGTGACGACCGGAAGAGTGACATGGCCGACTACGGTTTGTTGCCACTGTCAACACGCACACACACACGGCAATGACGGGGCAGGACAGGACACAGGACAGAAGGACGCACCTGATCGGGCAGCAGGATGTAGCCATCGTTGACCAGAACATGACGCACGGCGGCATTAAAGTCCGGGTAGCCGATACGCGGGCAGTCAATGCCCGGGAACAGGTCCTTGATGAGTCCCAGGAACAGTGGCACATCCTCGAACACAAACTTGGGGAAGTTCATGTCACGCAGCACCCGCATCAGCACTACGGCCTCGGGCAGATCCTCCGACTGGCGCTTCATCACGCCTGCCATACGCAGCACCGAGTTCAGCGATCTGAGACCCCAATCGTAGTGGCACTGCTTCGACAACTGAGCCTGGGCCAGGGAATACAGCACAGTCATCTTCTTGGCCAACACTTTGGCCGTGAGGAATCCATCGGAAAACAGCGAGATCAAGCAAATGAGCTCCAGATCGGGCTTGATGCAGGTCACCGGCCGGAAGAGCGCCTTCACCGACTCCGGCAACTCTGTGCGGCCGGCATAACCGGGATTCATGGTCACGAAGACACCGCACTTGGGATCCAGCTTAATCTCAGCTCCCTCGAACTGAAATATACAAAATTCTTTTAAAATGTCTTTTAATTTTTCTAAAATAAAAATGTAAACCTACCACAAACCGCTCCAGTTTTCGTATTAAACCGTTCCTGATGGTCTGCAGCTGCGTGGATATCACACTGAGCACCGAGATATCAATGCGGTTGAACTCGTCGAAGCATCCCCAAGCGCCGCATTGAACCAATCCCGAAAGAATGGTGCCCACCGCCCGGTAGTCCATACCCTCACCGCAGTTGGTGACCACACACAGGAGGCCCATGGCCTTGGCCAGATCCTTAACGGTCTCAGTCTTGCCTGTGCCAGCAGGTCCTGCTGGTGCTCCGCCCAGATTCATGAGCAGCGCCTGTGTGATGGTCAGGTAAATGCGATCCGTGAGCGGAGTGATGACCAGGCGACCATTCAGGCCCATGTACTCGTAGCCAAAGTCGAAGCTGCCGGAGCACTGCAGAACGTGCAGGTTGTCATAGAACTTGACCCAGTAGAAGCGCAGCTGGCTCTCCCAGCTAAACTCGGCGGCGTCCAGGACATTGTCGCGCACAAAGTTATCGATGATGTCCCTGGCATGGACATCCACTGTGCACTGGGCCTTGAACTTGAGCCGATCATTCCGCGACAGATTGGAGCGCACCTTCAACACCAACTCTTCGATCTGGTAGTTGTTCTTGCTAAGGAAATCCTTCATGGCTCGCATGTTGCCATGGTTCTGGGCCTGGTCAAAGGCCTCCTCCACCTCGGCGGTCCACCAGACTTGACTGGCCGCCAGGCCCACCATGCCTTGGTAGTTCATTAGCCAGTCGGGCCTGGAGAACAAAACAGAGTCGGAGGAAAATCGAAAGTGCCCAATGACTGTCAATTTAATACAATTGGCCATAAATATGCCTGGCCATGCGCTCCACGGCTTAAACAAAATAATAAATCGCGCGAAATGACAAAATTATACAGTCCGAGGCCAGGAGTGGGAACTGGCTCAGCCTCAGTTCGAATGCCGCAATGTAAATCGCCGGCCATAAAAGGAATTGGCTGCCGAAGTGTCACTCCGGCCGGGGACGAAGGATGCGAAAGAAAGGAGCAGGAGCAGCACCAGGAGCAAGAGCAGGAGGCATAAAATATGTTTTATGCCCAGCTGACGGTGGCACTTACCTTGCAATTTGCAGATCTGTGCCAAAGTCGTAGATGGCCGTCTTGTTTATGAAGCGGTTGGAGCGACGCATTTCGTCCAGCACATCGTTCATCCAGTACTCCACGCGACCCGCCGCCCGAGCTGTTGTGCGCCACCACCGGAAGATGGGAGAAAGGAAAAGACAATAACCGCATAAATAAACCCCAGTTGCCAATATCAATAAGTGTATACAACAACAATAAAAAGCGGCACGGGGCAATAAGAGCAGACGAAGCAATCATCTCCAGCCATGCTGATGCCCAATGCCGATGCCGATGCCAACTGGCTTCAAATTAATTAAAAGAAATTGGCCAGACCCAAGCGGGCCAGCCAGCAGACAATATTGCCATAAAAAAGTTCAATTTTAAAATTGGCAATCACTGCGTGGAGCTGAATGCCGAATGCTGGATTGTCCCGGTACCTACCGCTTCGCCGGAACTCCATGACCTCCCCCTCGCTGGAAATCATGGCGGTAACAATCGTCTGGCTGCCCTCCTTGACCAGGCGCAGCGACTTGATATTGTCGTACATCTGCGGGCGGCAAGTAAAATGAAAATTGCAAAATCAATGAAAATGAGAATGCGGATGCGGATGCAGGGAGGAGAAATATTATTTATAAGCCGAATAAATTCATAAAAATTTACCACCGCTCCAAGACCTGCGACCCGGGGTCTGGGCCCATGCATGTGCTGCAGAAATTGGTGTAATTTCCGCCGTGGACATTGGCCAGAACGAATAAACAGTGACATTAACTTTTATGGCAAGTCGCTCCTCCACACACACACGCCCCGTCGTACATAAAAATAATGTCACTGGCAGTTTGGCAAATCTGTTGTTGTCACACCAAGCCACCAAGCCAATGCCACACCCCAAATCCATACCCCCAAAACCGAAACCGAAGCCGAAACAGGCTCCCACAGAAACTTGAAGCGGTACCCACCTTAATGATGTGGTTCTGCACTGCAGATGGCTCGCTGCTGCCCAGGATGGAGAGCAGCTCATCGGTGGATATGAAATAGAAACGCGGAAAAATGCGGCGTTTCGAGTCCAAATATTCGTTTAACGACTTCTGACATTTTTCCAAGCCAATGCCCAGACCTTGTATTTCCGGTAAGCGCCCGGGCACTGTACAGAATGGCACCACTAACGGATTTTTGGCACAATCGACCATGATCTGCAATGGAAGAGGAAGATGAATCAGGAAGCAGGATGTGGTGAGTGGTGACCGGCAGCGCCAGTCAAGGCAGTAAATTATTATGAAGAGCAATGAGCGCAACGACCAACCCAAATACAATCAAACATATTAGAGGAAAGTGGAGAAAGGTTGAATCTAGATAATATAGCAACTCAGATGCTCTTTAAAAAAATAACAAGAGCCTTAAATATGGAAGTTTAAATGCAATAAATAATATTTATTCAAGTCAGGTAATTATTTAGTTAATTTTAATTGGCTTTAGGAAATGACTAGAAAATGTTAAACAAATAATTTCTAATAATTTCTGATAATTTCAAAGCATTTTAATTGATTTCCAATTTATGGAATAATTAGATAATCAAATAATCATCATTTCTGTGCTAAATACAAACTAAAATTTATGCCATACACGATAATAATCAATAAATCTGTCAATTTCGAACACAAACTAAATAATCAAATACAAATTGGGGGCTTTAAAAGCCTGTCAAGTCGATCAGGAGTAGCTCCTCTCCTACTTGAGAGTATATGGAACTTAACACGAATGTCGAGAGCAAATCAAAATAATAAATCATTTCACAAATGGCATCAAATATGGCGGCAAATGTTACAAATGAAACGTAAAGCAAACGAACGAAGCCAGTGGCTGGCAAGGTTAAGTGAAGTTAAGCGCCTGGCACACACACACATCCACACACAAACCTATCCACACTCGCTACACACAGTCACACAAACAGATTGGTTTGGGAAGCAGGCAGTAGTGGAAGGTGAAAGTGCCTGGCGTTTGTAAACACAGCCTCGGCTTACGTTGCGTATGTGTGATATGTGGCAGGACGCGTGTGATTTCAAGCCGAGTGTGCCAGTGTGTGTGTGTGCGGCAACACAATTACGCATACACAAAGGCAGTCGTTTGCATGCGTATTATGTTTACCGTTAAGTAAGGAGTCGCCATATTGTCGGCACACATTAAATCAACTCAAATAAATTGTAGCAGACACTAAGTGTGTATTTTGGCCAAGGCGAGTCCTTCTCCAACTCCTCCTTCGGTTGCCAAATAACCCCAAATACCTAATACCCAATACCCAAACAACCAGGACGAGCAAATAGCAAGGATTGGCAACTGGAATAACCACGAACTCTGTGAAGTTCTCACCCTGCGATATGCCTTGTCAATGTCATCAAATTTCCGCGCCTCCTCCGGCAGCTGGGTGCGTATGTCGCCGCCAATGAATATGCCCTCCAGGTAGAGCCACTTGCGCTGAACTAGCAGCCACTCGTCAATGATCTCCGAAATGAGGGCCAGGGTGCGCTCCCATTTGTTGACTGTCTCCAGGAAGGGACCAATGAACCTGAAAGTAATTAAGAGTAAACATTAATCAGAATAAAATTTAAGTTTCGCGGTAGAAATTTAAGGATGGGGTAAAACTTACTGACTTGCTCCCATAGACTGCAGATTCATGGCATTATCCTCCAGTATCTGCATGATCTCATCCACTGGACCCAGCACCCAACCACGATCTTCACTGCCCTTGTGGTGCTTCAAGGTCTTAAAGCTCATATTCGCCCAGGTTTCCACCACAGCCTGAACACCTCGTTCGATCTGCAGTTCCTTGATGGCATTGGTGAGGATCTGCTCGGCAATTTCCTGGTACTTGTGCAGCTGCATGGCAAACATATTCTCCAGCGTAAAGCGCGCCGGTGACATGTCAAAATACTGGCCCGTCTTTTCCATCAACTGAATCCAATGGCGCTCCCTAAGAGCCTCGTTCTTGAGGCTCACCATCAGGGGCACGGTGCCCTTGAACTGCTTCATGTGAATCTCCAGCTGAACGCCAACTGGCAGGGTGCGCACCTGTCGGGAGTGGGGGCACGGTTAGTTAGCTGCTGGAAATCAGCTGAAACAATAGTGTGGTTGCCGCCTGCGGTTGCGCCCCCATTTGAATTATGACGAACGTGCGTCCCTGTGGCCGGTGGTTTTTGGTTTCGGTTATGTTTTAGCTTCCCGCTGCCATCGCTGTTGCTGTTGGCCAAAAAGCGCATTCTGTTTGCATGTCGGGCTGTCCGTTTGTTTGCTTATGGAAAATGCATGGCACTCCGGACCCATTCAGGGACATAAATTGAATGGCAACAACAGCAACGGCAACATAGGACTGTCAACAAGTCGATGGCAGGGCAGAGGGAGAGGGAAAAGTGCAGCTCCCGCTGGCATTTTAATTATTTTCAATATTGAACAAATTGATTTACATTTTAGGACGCTGATTATGTAGAGCCTTTCAGTAGTTTGCTTTAGGGCCTGTTGTGTTGCCAGCCGAAATTATGCACAGATAAAACTGCATTAAAATATGTGCGTGCGCCGTGTGATTATATTCAAATTTGTTGCCAGCCTCCGCGCTATTTATATTAATCGTGGCGCTTTGAAATATTTGCCATACTAATCTGCCCCTCTGCCAGGCTCACCACCACCTAGCCGGATTCCCGCGTTCCCAATCCCAATCCCAATCCAAATCCCAGTCCCAGGGGAAGCACGCCCACTTCATTTGGTATGGGCGAAAGGCGAAAACTTTTCGACTGCAACAAACTTTTGGCCCGGCCAGCGAAATTCCTCAAAAACTTGTTAGTGAAGTAAATAAATCAATTTGTCATAATCAGTTTAGGTGCAAAATTCTGTCGCTGCAAGGCGTGGCCAGAAAATTCACATTTCTTGTTTAAGTAAAGCTCGAGGCATGTCCATAAAGTCAAGGTAGAGGAATGCAAAATACCCAGTAAGGGCAAGAAAAGTAACTAAATTTTAAGTATTCAAAGTAGTTGAGAAAGCAATATCATCTTAAGATTCCTGATATTACTCTGGTATTTTACAATATTAATTTTTTTTTAGGTTGTCCGACATACTTCAAGAATATAAAGGCTTCGTGAAACGCCTTTCATACCGAGTTCACAGTTCAAAAGTATTTTGCTTTTGTTGTTTTGAGGCGTCTGTAATTTTATGAAAATCCAAGCAGGCCGAAAACTTTGTTTAATTGGCAAAGTTTTCCCCCTCGAAGACGCTTACCGGCTTGGTCAATTTCCGAAACTCCTTCAGATAGCTCTCAACGCCCTCGGTCAGCACGTTGGGATCCAGGTCGGCCCACAGGGTCTTGCCCCAGCCCTCGCGAGCATATTTCTGGGCTTTGTACAATTTGTATAGCTGACAGGAAAGAAAATTAAATAAAAATGTGAGTGATCTTCCGGAAGATATTGACATATATTCATGGACAGACCTGCTGCAGTCCCTCGTACTCCGTTTGTACACGAGCAAACTCATGGTAGTCCACCATGGGCATGTCGAAGAGTCGCTCCGCATTGGCCAGCTCCTCACGACGGGCCTCTCGGTCGGCTATTTTCTGTCCATACGGATCCATTAGGCGCACGCCACGTTCGAGCTCAGGGCCCACCGATCCAGGCCCGTTTTCATCATAATCCTTGATAAACTCGCCCAGCTAAAGGAAGAGGAAAGAACGCGGTTAGTGCAGCAGAGGGCAGGAGCAGGACAGAGCAGGACACGCGGCCACCCCACCACATCCGTCTTGCGTCCTAATTCAAATGATAAACACTTCAAGTTAATTCATTTTACGCTGACGACAGCGCCGTCGTCGTCGTCGTCGTCGCCGCTAACAATTGACAATAATGGTTGAGCGCGCGGAAAAATCCAATTAAAATGCCATTGAAAGGAAATAATAATGGGAGGAAACAAAACAGAATTGCAGAGAAAGAACGCAAAATAGCGGAAATGCAAAGTCGACAGCCTGCGCCTCCCTTGGTCCCAGCTCCTAATCCCATTGCCCGAGGCCATCTCTTCTCTCTGACAACTTACATCATCGCAGAATACATCGATTTCGACGGAAGTCATGTCGGCGAATTTCTGCTTAATTGGCTGCAGCTTCTCCGAGCGATACAGGGCCGATAGGAACAGTCGCTTCCATCGCTTCTCCAGGTGGTGGGCCATCAGCAGGTCCTCGTAGGGGAACTGCAATGGGAGTTTGGGAATTGAATTGCGAGTGCAAATAAGTGAAACGCACATAAAAATTAAGGAAAGGCAGTCGGTGCCCTTCAATTATCGCTGAGTGCAAATAATAATCATGAAAAGTGCCGAAATTCACTAACGACCAGCGAAGCGTGGTGTTCGGGCAGGTCCGCCCCCTTAATCCGCCGACCGTAACCCGTAACCCACAAGCCTTAACCCTCAGAGTCCACCAAAAAAAAAAAACTATAGCATTGCAAAGCTTTCAGGGCCGACACCGCATAAATTTTCATTTGGCCTTTGCACCAATTGCAATACACACACGTGAGGGTAAATTATTAAGGTTAAAGTTAAAATATTAAATAATTTTATGTGAGATTCAGATGGTTAAAATCTAAAATCTAAACAACTTCTTATTAAAAGATATTTATGTATATATTTTTAACAAGATCTTTGGTATGTGTAGTTTTCTCAAGATCCTTTTAAAAAACCTTTAATAAGTTGCCTAAAAAAATAAATAAACTTTAACTTTTGTAATGGCTATAGCTGTGTCTGCCGCACTGTTTCTGTGCCTGGCTGCTTGCATTCATTCGTTCATTAATTTATATAAAATGCAAGTTAATTCCGTTTTGTCTGGCCAAAGCTAAGCGACGTCGCCGCCGCAACGGAATGCCATCAATAAATGAACGGACCGTAACGGGCCAAACGGAAGGGAGCAGACCCAAAAAGGCCAGCACACAGATACAGACACGAGTACGCAGGACGTAGGAGTTGGCTGCTCTGTTAGGTTGGGGTTGGGTCCTAATCTGGACTCTGGTCTGGCTGCATTTACGTAACCATTTGTGGGGAGTCCGCCGAAAGCGGAAAGCCATTTCCAAATGGTCCTGCCAGACCGACCGCCAAATATGCATATGTAAACAGAAATAGAAACAGCGGCAGTCGCAGTCACAGTCCAGTTCGGGCGGGATTCCGATGGGATTTTTGTAAAACTGCTCATTTGAATACACAAATAAGCGTCATTGGTGGCAGACTTAAGCAACTGTCATTAAACCGAGGGAATGTGGGGCTCTTAGGAGGATTGGATTTGAGGGAAATATTCAGCTATTCGAGAGATACATTCGCCTGAAAATTTTAAATCCTGCCTCACCATAATTCTATGCTCGCTCAGAATGGTGAATGTCTCCTGCATTTCGTGTATCTTCTGCTCGTTGGTCAGCGTCGTCGACTGCACCGTGGCAATGGTCTGCATCACGAGCTTGAAGTCCTCCAGTCCACGTGTGGTCTTGTTGAGATTCAGGCTGAGGGTCTGCCGCAGATTTGCACAGATTAGTAGAAGGAAATCTAGCCAGTTGGGTCACGGACTCACTTTGATTTCGTTACGCATTGCCTTCATGTTGTCGTTGACATGGTGCAGGAGCTCCTCGCCCAGCGTGGTGCACCAATCCTTAGCATGTTGCGTTATGCTATCCAGCAATGGCTGCAAATTTATGCGCACACATCTGACGTCCTGGTACTTGGGCAGGGTGGCCAGCGTTTCCGCAATGGACGAGTAAAATGTAAATTTCTCATCGATTTCCACGAGTGTCACCTGTTTCTCCAGAAACTTCTGGCATATGTAGCCCTTCTCGTACGCCCATAGATTGAAGTACTTGCGGAATCTGCAAGGTAATGCTGTAATATTTTGATGATGGACCCATGGAAAGGTATATACTTACTGGGACACGAAGCCCTTGGCCTCGCCAGCGATTCGTACAGCCAATTCGTGGATATTTATAACCAGCTCCACAATTGCCTTTATTTGGATGATGTCCTCGTAGTAGGTGTAGTTGAACTTGAACTGTTTCCCCATTTCCACCGGGGGCACGGCGATGCAAGTGCCAGTCATCCAGCGCGTAAAGATCCTCAGGCTGAATAGGCAGGAGTTAAAGCAGGGCTTCGATTAATTTTTTCAACTCACCGCGAGATATAATCCTTGCAGGCGGTCACAATAGTGTGCTGCAGCTCCTGCACCGATGGCTCCAGCACAATTTCCGACATCAGCAGCGCCGCGTTCACCTCGAACATGGGTTTATCCGAGAGCAAGCGGCCAATATAACACTTAAGATTGTAATAGGTCATGCTGCCAAAAGGAGTTTAATTTAAGAAGTGTATATACATATGGCAACTGATTCTTACTCGACAATGCACTTGAAGGTCTCTTCTTCCCAGTACTCGTAGTAGGTTTTCATCCGGTCCGATCGGCCTGAAAATGTGCCCAGCACCAGACTCTCCAGCTTGATCAGCACCGGACCCAGCGAGTCGTATAGTTTCTTCATCTGCGCAGCCTTGCGATTCCGCGAGGCTTCCAGTATCTCAAAGTAGTCCTGACAGGGATATATAAGGTGGCCGCATGATTGTTCACTTTTTTCCGGTGCCGCGGCCGGTTTCTCCATGGTAAAGACCATCACATCCTCGCCGGTGGCTGATCTGAATCTTTGCGTGGATTTTCGGTCTAGGATGCTCTCCCTTTGTGTAGTGCGCGGGCCGGCGGAGTCTGCCTCCAGTTCCTCATCCAAATTGAACAGGTTGAAGTTCTTGATCATATCGATGCGCGATCGCAAATCCAGGCGAATGAAATTGATTTGGGATACAATGGAGGTGAGCTTGCGCAGCTGCGAGTTGATTTGATCGCAGAATTTGCCAATGTTGAAGGATGTCCAGGTGTACCGACCCACGCCCATCTGGATGAAAAGTTCCGTGTCGTAGATGTGGCCGCGCAGGAAGATCACCTCGGAAAGGGACAGGTTACGGATGATCGCCCTGTACTTATCGATCACTTCGGTCATTCGCTCGTAGTCCTTAAAGAGCAGATCCTTTTTCATGATCGCCGTGCGCAGCACCGCGGGCAGCGAAAAGCCCAGGTGCTCAAACTGCTGGGCCTCGAACAGGGTGTCGAACACCTCCCGCTTCATGTTCACCCTGAAGTCCATGTCGAACTCGATCAGGGTTTTGTCGCCAACCAGCTCTCGCCAAATGGGCAACATGTACTGGGACTCGGCCCGCTGGAGCACTAGAAGGGGAGCAAGGAAGCGATTGTAGGATTCTAATTTCCGTTTTCCTGAGACTCACCTTCGCAGGTCCTAACGCAGTGCTTTTCAAACGCCGTGACATCCTTGGCTTTCTTCTCCTTGACATACTTGATAAATGTCACACACTCCTGCAGCTGCCTATTTGCCTTCCGCGTGTTGCTCACCATCCACATGATCATGGCCACCACCACGGTGAGCCTGTTTATGCGGCACATTAGCTTCTTCTGGGAGGTGTCGCCAACCAGCCCGGTATCGTCTTCCGACGACGATTCCTCACTTGAGACCATCGAATCGATAAAACTGTAGTTACTCACTTCCGAGGGTACGGATTTCAGGCTTGATTTGGACGACTTTCGGGGCTCGTTGTTCATCATTATTTCACGTGGCTTCGCCTTCAGGGTTTGGATGGCCTCGGAAATAAAGTTCACTGTGGGTCACAGGATCAAGTGTTACTAGAGAACAATCAAGCTATGAGGACTGGCTAAAACCTACTTGTTTCATCCTTGCATATGCCAATGCTGAGAATGTTGGCGCGGTTCGTGCTGTTCACCAAGTAGGTGGCATTCTGTATAAAGTTCTCGAACAGAATCTTCTCGAACTGGAACATGGTGGTCATCAGCTCGAAGTACTGCTTGAAGGAGGTGCGCTTCAGGAAGCTGTTGGCGATCGCCGGCTCATCCTCCACCCGCTTGAATGACAGCACGGAGGTCTTAAGCTTCTTGCCAAGCAAGCGTGTCCAGAAGATGGCACTTATCTTTGCCGGCTGGTGCTTGGCCATGGGCGGGCTTTTTTTCAGTTTCTATGGATATGAAAATTACATATAAATTTTACATTTAATCATAAAAGTAAAGAACCTAAAACCCACCGTGAAAACTCGATCAACTGCATTAATTTCGGTCACAAAGAAGCGCAGGAGATTTTCGTGTTTGGTGGACACAAACTCCTGCAGAGCTGACCTAGTATCTATGTTCATGGCGTTGATGACCAGATCCAGACCCTTCTCCGATGACAGCAGCGTGTTGATGCTCTGGTCAATCACATTCTTTGCCTCATTCTCCACGCTCTCAAGCCGCTTGTTGAACTGCTCCAGGGAGTACTCCCAATTCTCCCAGTTCCCCGGCCTGAACATGTCGTAGTCAACGCTTTTGATCAGATCGTCCAGCATGCGATACACCTTGCGCATCAGATTGTCCACGATCGAGGGATCCGCAATGCAGGCCTTCAGCCGGTGCCCAAAGAGATTCTCATACTGAACAAACACCCTTCCCATATAGGCAATGTCCACGGCCACGCGGTGGATGTGATTCACCTCGTTGAAGAGGGCCACGCGGTCGAATTCCCAGCGGGATCCAGCCCCCGAGTCCTCGATGTGCTGGCGACTCAGCTTGTAGGCCTGCTTCCAGCAGCGCAGCAAATTGGCGCAGTTGGTGGCCGTCTCGTAGGTATAAGTAGCAGAGTATCTGTTTATAATAATAGATAATAAGGCAACATAATACTTTTATGCACTTTACTCACTTGAAAATATTCTCAAAGTTGATGATACCCTTCACCTTCTGGACAAAGACATTGGATATTTGGCAGAGCAAGACCTGCATCTCGGGATCGCGGCAAAAGTGACTGGACATGGTCCAGATGTGCCGCAGACCAACCATAATGTTGGGTATCTGCAGCACCACCATCTTGAAGCTCTCATAACTGCGCACTTTCTTTAATTCGAGAAATATAAAAATAAACACAGGTTTTTTTTATTAGTTTGCGGAAACTTAAGAAGTATTGCAGCCCTGCTGCCAAAAGCGTTTCGTTGCGAACTAGTAGTTCCGATTGAAAAAGGACATTCAAAAGAATTTAAAGAGTTGTCTTTTAAATATGTGCGTTTTTTTTATCTACAAAATTATATTAACGAATATCTAATATTTCAATATTCAATACTAATATCTAAAACTAATTACTGATATCTATAAAAAAGGTCTTTTGTACATTTAAAGCTTTTAGATGAAAATACCAAATCTCAACTCTAGACTTGCATTCTAGCCAAGTTAAGTTTTGGTTCATTTCCGATTGACTTGTCAAATTTAAGTGCCATTCACACAAGTCAACTAATCATAAACCTTTCAAAATTAGGCAGAAGAAAGTTAATTTAAATGGTATATTTCTAAAAATAAATATAAATAATTCATTACTGCTATAAACCCCAACTCACCTCCAGATAATCCGTTATGGTGCCCAGATAATCGGAGTTCTCCTTGGCCAACTTGAACCTGGCCTCTGTCGTCTCGACAATTTTTTTCCAGTCAACCAAGACCGGCGACTTGTCGTCCTCCAAGCGCTGCAGCACGGCCACCACAAACTCCGTCTTCAGTTGCTCCAGCGTTCCATAGAGCTCCACCTCCATCTTGTGCCAGTAGCGATACTCGGCCATCGGCGTGAAATCGTCCAGCTTGGTGTCCGTCAGGGCCTTCATCGTCTTCTTGAGGTACTTAATCCAGCCGTCGACCACCTCCTCCAGTTGTTGCTGGCTGTACGTTATCACCAGATCCATCCTCTTCGGGTCCACGGGCACCCGGATGATGGCGTCCTCGAACTCGGTCTCCTCCTGACCCGGCAGTATGTAGGACGAGGGCAGACTGAATGCCCAGACGATGTGGTTGATGGTCCACGTGATTTCCCCCTGGAATTCCTCGAGCTCCTGGAGTATCCGCCTCTGGATGGGCGTTATGCGTGGTGGTGTGGCCTCCTCGGCGGCTTGCTCGGCCTCCACCTTGGCCTTTGTCTCGCTGAGCATCTTCTCCCAGCGTTCGGCGATGGTCAGCTTCTCGGGCTTGGCCACCACTGCAAATAAATAGAAATTATTGAATTGTAAAATTAATTTAAAATTAGGTATGATATTAAATTTAACTTCCTTGTCCAAATTTATGCTAAAAAGTAATCTCTTTTCGATTGATTTATGCACTAACCTTCTTCTTCAGAGGACGACAATTGGGGCATCTTCATGGCATCTCCTTGGGACTCCTCTTCCTCCTCGGGCTGTGCCTCGGGCTCTGCCGCCGGCTTTTTGGCCTTCGCCTTTTTGGCCGCCGCCTCCATATCCTTCTTCTTCCTGCCGCAGAGCACAAAAAAAGGAGCAGAAGGAGTGGCAAATAAACAAACAAACACAATTAACGGCGGCCGGCATGCAAAATTAACACAAAGCGTAATGAAAGGCTCCCCCGATAAGCAAAATGAGCAACAAATACGAGGGGCCTCCGGACAACAAAGCGTAACAAAGGCTACTCCGCTGGACACGGGCGTCGACAAGGACCCAACTCCGGGCTCCGACTACGTTGGCATTTTTTAATCTGCAGCGGCTCGAAAGCCGAAAAAAACCAAGGAAAAATAAAATAAACCCGAAATGAAAGGGGGAAAAATTTAACAGTGGCGGTCAAGTGGCATTCGTGGCCATTCGCCATTCGCGAGGCGGCAATGAGAGGCCAATGCAAGGATGAATGAGGCGCGCCAGGAAGTGCCATAAATGCTGCCTGCCAAACAAATGGAAAAATGGCCAGAAGACAGCACACAGCGACGACAACGGCAATGGTGGCGCCGCGCCTCGCTGCCGTTGATGGTAGCATGAAATCCGATTAAAAATAAAAATTTCTTATCGGATGCGCTGTAATTTATGTGCGAAAAGGGTTCTGCAGGAGCGGCAGGATAAAAAAGGCAACTGTGGCCGATGCCGCTGCGATGGTAACCAGCGATAAACGCAAAACAAAGGCAAACAGAAAATTTGCACCAAAAAAAAAAATCGAGGAAAAAATGAAACAGAAAGGGAGCCGGAGCCGTAGTCGAAGCCGGGGAAAAAAGAAAGCCCACATTCACAATCGGAGCCAGTCACTCTCCACTCCGGCAGCTGGAAACCAATAAAGCGCGGGAGCAGCAGCAGCAGCAGCAGCAGCCCTCCAACAACGCTCCGCATATCTACCATCGGAGGAGGAGACCCGGGAGCCAGCGGAGCAGCGAATGCCGCTCGCTCTGCCTTTGTTAAAAGTTAAATACTTTTGTTCTTTAAGCGCTCTCAAACGAAATTCCGATGGTTTGGATAGCTCCAATAGACCCGGTCCTGATTCCTTGGCCTCGCTGGATATATCCTCGCCGGCATCGCCCGCTGCGCCGCCGCTACCTCCAGCCTGGCCCTCATAACTGTCCATTTGCTGGCTGTCCGCTGTGGCCGGTTCGCGAAATTGATATTGAATGGCTTTTTTGTAAACCTGCAATGGAGGTGGAGATGGAGATGGGAAACAAGTGCATATGTACAATGGAATCAAAGTTGGGAGGACGCCTGGGGCTACGGGGCCTGCGGTTTGTTCAGACTTTCTAATTGATTCGCTGCTGCCCGAAAAAACAGAGTTTTGCCAAAAATTTTCCAATTTATTTTCATGCTAAGCTAATATTATGGCAGCGGACCGCAGAATTCGCAAGGCCGCGTCTTGGGCGGCAGCCTAATGGAAACCGCAGCCCCATTTTCGGGGGCTATGATGAAGCAATTTGCGTTGGCGGTCACCGCTCAAGGCTCGGTTCAGTAGGCGTGATGCCACGCCCCCTGGAACCCCTAGAAGCAACCCTCCATCCCTCAAAACACCAGAAAATCCAACCGCCAAAGCTTCAAGAGCCGCTCAGTGAAGCGGAAAAATCTTGCGGCACAGCGGGCATTTTGATAGATGACTGCCTTGTTTCGGGAATTAATTACAATTCGTCACAACATTTTGTTTTTGCGGTTGGAGAATGGAGAGACCCTGGTAGGAGGGAAGGACATCCGGCAAGGAGAAGCGGACGAAAGGACGGACAAGGAGAGAAGGCTTGAAACAATGGAGATGGCCTTAAAGTCGTTGATTGATTGAACAGCGGTTTATGGTGTGTGAAATGAGGGAATCGGGTGCAAATTTGAGTGATTTTGGTTTTCGTGGAATTGCTGATGCGTCTTTTAATGTCCGATTACGGCGGACTGTCCGGGACTCCGGACCATGGAGGCTTACCAGCTCTAAGTCGTCGTGCAGCGAGTGGATAAGTGACCCCCGCACAGTGCCAATCAGGAAGTACAGCGGCATTTCAGCAAAGCATTTCGATACCTCATTGAAATACGCTGAAAGGACATTAAGGTTAACAAATTACAAGGGTGACAAAATTGATGGGTTATAAAAGGGCAGCCATAAAAGCATTTAAACTTTATACTTTTCAGGCATACTTTTGGCAGTCTATAAATTTTTAGAATCATTTTCTTAAATATTTTTTTACTTATTTTAATCTTCAAGCGAATAAAGAATAATTTGATTTATGTTTGTTAATTTTATAGTCAATAATTAGGTATATTCTTTGGTTTTTTTTCGAAGCTAGCTTTCCATTCTTTTACTTATTATATTTTAAATATATTTTTCTTTATTTTAATTATTGATTTCTGATTATGCTACTCACGGATCTCCCTCCTGTTTTTCCTTGTTATGTAGACATATTTTATGTTCGGGTCGAGGTCCTCGGACTGCATCTCCCCAAAGTGGCAATGTAGCTGTGGCGTCTTCACATATGCGGGTACAAGTTTCTAAATTTTAAGGAATTTTTTAGTAACCTGTTTTAATTTGTATTTAAATTATAATTTGCTTGGCTGAAAACCGACTGAGAGCTGTTTTCAATTAAGAACATCGTCTTCCATGCTTACCTTCACCTCCACATAGACTGGCACATAGCTGGGCAGCTTCTTCTTTTTGCCCTTTCCTTTTGGGGGGCGGAAGGGAAGAAAAGGATGCAGGATGCGGTGCATTAGTGGGGTGCGTGAAATGGGCGTGTCAAATCGGAGCTGGCGAATGCAGCCCCGCGATTACGACTGTGATTGTGATTGAGATTGATGGGATGGAATAAAGTGCAGTGGCGGTGGAATTTGCATTGTGGCAACTAGCTCCTCCGGCTCCTCCATTTGAATGCAATGAATGAGCCGGCGAAACTTTTGCTCCTATCTCTGGGACAGGCAATGCGGAATCAAATGAGTTTGCTGCTTCCGCCGAGCAGTTTCAAATTAAAAGTTACAAAAGAAATGAATTTCAGAGCGGGAACCAACGAAAATGAGGCCCTTAAATATTTATGATGTGAAGTGGGCAGCGCGAATCAAAGTGTGGACCAAGATTTTCGTTTGATATTAAGTTTGGACGGGCTAAAAATTTATGCATCGCTAAGAATGGAGAAAGGCGGCGAGTGAAATGGAGGAGGAAAAAAACTAAAACTTTGAAATTAAAATCTTTTTCTGAACAGGCACAAAGGAAAACTCATGCAGCAATGCATCATATTTACCGTTTTCCGTATCGGAGCTGGCTGTAGAAATGAGGGGAAAGTGGGATTATGTGTGTGGGGGAACCCCCTAAAGAAGTAAGAACCGCAAGTTAATTAATTCCTTTTTTATAAAAGATCAAAAGTTGAATACTTTTGATTGAATCGAATTATAAGTATTATAAAGAACGATCCTTCATTAAAGGACTATTTTATAGATACCATAAAACAATTTTTAATCATTTAAGGAATCAATTAATCTCTTTAAGAATATGCACCCAAACTCAAATGATTACTCACGTCGCGATCGAGCTGAGCTTTTGGCACTGCCTGCCACAGTGGCTTCTTCCTCGCCTTCAAGCTCGCCCTCCACCTCGGCGTCTGTGGTCTCGCCACCCGTGTATGTGGCCTCCTCGTTGTGCTCTGGATCGCCACTTGCACCAACAGCTGCCTCGTTCTCATTGGCCGTATCCTGGCCGCCCTTCTTGCGTCCTTTTCCTGCAGCTGCCGCTCCAGCAGCTTTGCCTGTTGACTTGCCACCGCCACCTGCCGCCCGTCCGCCATCGCCCTTTTTTTTGCCCTTTCCCTTCTTCTCGGGCACCGAGATCTTTGACGTGCGGGGCACCTCTTCCAGGACTGTGATTTCCTCCTCAACGAGTTTGTCGTAAAAGGTGCGCCAAAAGAACATGACCACGCAGGGCAGGTCGATCTGTGACTCGTAGCGACGCCGGAAGAAGGCGTCCACCGCGGGCATGTTCTGTCGGATCAGGCTGTTCACGTAGATGGGATCAAAGACTCCCAGCTGATTGGAAATGAGATTCTTCAGCCAGACGACGCGGGGCTCGTCGTTGTTTATGGAGCCCACTGAGGCGAGGTCGCTGTCATGTGCCATGCTTCCCGAAACGGAGTGGGAGCTGGCGTCGTGGACTTCCTTCTGCGACATTTTCTGGCCGGAAGAGAGTTCGTGGTCGTGGCTTATTTGAATAGGTCCTTGTGTAAGTGGTTTGTGCGTGGTTGGCGGGTTCAGTTTCTGTTTCTGGTTGCGGGTCCTTTGCTTGCTCTCTTTGCTTGTTTGCTGGCCGCCTCATGCACATCAAACGTTTGCCTTGATTTCGTTGGATTTCTTGGTTCGCAGTCGGCGAACCTGGCGGATGCGCAACCACCTTTCCGGTTTTGTTGTTCTTTCAATCAATTTCAGCTACCGCTGTGCAAGTGCGTTCGTTTCGCCGCTCGTATTTACTCCTGGGCGTCTGCAAATCCTTTTGTGTATCCCAGGACAACAGCTGCGGCTGCAACTGCGACGGAGCGGAGACGGCGGGGGCCGTGCCAACTGGCAGGCAGACCGTCTAAGAGCAAATATGAATGCCTCGAAATGATGCCTTTGGCTCACGGAACCACACGCTTTCAACCACACACACACACGGATACACAATTTGTTAACAACGTTTGATGAAAGATATTTTCATTTCCTCGCCTACGTCTCGAGAATGTGGCCGGGTTACTTTGATTCGAATAAACTTGCGAGTTGTTTATGTTGCTTGTTTTGATTCCGCATCCCGGTTATTGCTGTTGCCTTGGCTGTGTTGTTAGGCCAACCCACCACCCCCTCGATTTAATGTAATTTTCTACCGCCTTTGCTCCACAACCCCTTGGCTACCTGTCAGCTGCAACATGCAACAGTCGAATGGCATTGCTGGCAAAATGTTTAGCCCCACGAACTACTTACACCAAAAGAAAAGAGTTAGGGAAAAAATGAGTAAGAAGAGTTTATTAATCTTAAGGAAATTGTATTTAAAGCAACTATAGAAAGTTTACAACATCAAAAATGCATAGTTATCTCATTAAATCGGATAAATAGTCATAATTTAAAAAAGTTATGGTTTGGCGGGCATTATTACTAGCCTGTCGATTAATATCGCGGTTTTATCACCTCTAATGATGGCCGCCACACATACATACAACACAAAACCAACTAACACATATGTATGCGTGTGTTAGCAATAATCAAAACAAAACATAATCAAAACAAACCACACATAGGTGTGCCGCCATGGCGCACACATACAAAGAGCATGAAACCAACTAACACATACAGCCGTTGTCAACTAATTAGAAAGACGACTATGCTCGGTGCATTTACTTCGATAAAACCATAAAAAAGGGTTTTTTTAAGCCCAAAAAAATCATAAGACCTTCTTAAATAATCATTCTTTAATAAATAATAAGGATTTACAAAAAAAAACTTGAACAATTTTTGTAAAGAAAATTTTTAGGAAAACCTTGCAAAAAAACAGCGTGCCAACTAATTAGAAAGATTTTAGACTTATATTAAAATCTTCTGTTTTTATACCCTTGCAGGGTATATTAGTTTCAGTCAAAAGTTTGCAACGCAGGAGGCATCTCTGACCCTATAAAGTATATATATTCTTGATCAGGATCAACAGCCGAGTCGATCTAGCCATGTCCGTCTGTCCATCTTTTTTTAGTCAAACTTTTCCCATATTCTATACCACCCAAACCACTTCTTGTTTATTAACATTTTCTCTTAGTGCACCAAGTTATGAAGCGCACGCCGTTGCGTAAACAAAACACGCAGCTCTGACTTAATGGCTATGCACATTAGCAACGTGCCAGGGACGTTGCCGCTTTGCCGCAGTTGTTAGTTGCCTGGGCTTGTGGGCTACAAGCTACGAGCTACGGGCTACGGGCTACGGGCTACGGGCTACCAGGCTACCGGGCCAGGTCAAGTAGCCTGGGAACGTGGTCGCTGGCTCAATAACTGTATAAGACCATAAATGGAAATATTTACTCGGCACCGTCAACACGGCAAAGTGAGTGGCTGCAGTAAGTGAGTGGCGGCAGTTGGGGGGCGTGGCGGCAGGGCAGGCTAAGTTGGCTAAGTGCAAGTGCAAAAGTCAACTTTGCCATTTGAAATTGCCTAACAACCGACTGGCAAGCTCTTTGATGACTTTACTTAAAGTGCATATTGCCACCATCATCCTGATTTCCCCACCAAAGTTTAGAGTCAATCAATGTGCCATCAAATGTAGGTGATTGGGAAATCAATTCCAGGGGATGCCATTGATTTTTCATTAATTCAAAGATAAATTTAATGATAAATTTTAAAGATTTTCACATAATCCGGAAATTGGTTATCTAGGTAATGTATTTTTTAATAGACTGGCTCACATGCACTTGAAAAAAAATGGTTTTAAATTAAATAAAGGAGATTTTTATTTATGTAAAAGGTATATTAGTTATTCTGGTTTATAGAGAAATATATAAAATAAGCAAGAACAAATCATGATAAAGCAAATATTTAACCATAAATCTAGTTTGCTAATAAAATATTTACTTTAGAAACTAAAATATATTTGATATATAGTATAAGTAAACCCATATTTATATGCCAGAAATCCAAGTTAAAACTCAGTTTTCATTTCCCCAAATTCTCACCATTCGAATCGTTCCAATTAATTCAAATTTTAAATATTCTTAACCTGTATCTATGGTGCTTGCTGATATTTCCTTAGACCCAACCACCCTCCGCCCACCCAATTGCCTTGATCTATCGAAGCCCTCGGAGCGAGGACAAGCCAGCTCAATACTAATTAAAATAAATGAACATTTACCTTCACACACACACACACTCACCTGGGTGTAGTGGGTGGTTGCGAGAGTGCGAAAGATTAGGTGACGAGCCAGGGGCAACGGAGACATCATTAAAATGCATGGTTCAAACGGTGCGTATACTTAATATAGATTGGATTGAGAGTGTGTGTGGACGGAAGGAAGGGAAGGCAAGGGAGATCCTGGATGAGTTGGCTCCTTCGTTCGCTTGCGGTGACTGTAATCTTTATGCGTCATGTTTTTATTTGTATTTATTATTGCGTCTGCGGAGGGAGCGGAGTAGCGGAGAGCACACTTTGTTTGCAGGTGAAATATTCCACGCATCTAGCGAAATGAGAATTTATTGACTTCGCTTGGCATGGGGATGTTTCCAAGGAAATATTTAAGATTTTTTGGAAAGAAACTAAAATTTTTTGGATTTTTTAAAAGCTAAGAGAATAATATATTATTAAAATTTTAACTTTTAAAAGGTTTTGTTTTAAGTTGATGTATTTTTTTTGTGAATATAAATAACTATATACTTATAAGCTACATAAATCTCATCTTAAAAACAATTAAATGAAATAAGAGATAAGATTCCTGATCTCTCGCTTAAAGTTATACGAATTTCCCATCATTATCCTGCGGAAATGCCCCTATGTGCGTATCTGTGGGTCTGTCTTTGTGTGTGTGTCTTTCCTATAAGTGTCTCTGTTTGCGTTGCGACATTTCCGCTCCCAGTCCTGCCGATGCTGCACGGCACCCGCGGCACACCATTCACCCACTGCATATTTATCTACGTCACACGGGTTTGATAAACACAGCGTGGCTTCGAGACAACTCGAACGCGCCCTGCCTTTGGCTCGTCTGTTTGCATATGTGCTTAATAACTTTTAAATGATGCCGGGCTGGGGTCGGGCATGCCTTTGAGAGAGCGGAACGGAGCCAAGCTGGAGCGTGTGCCAAGGCGGTCGTGTGCTTCGGGGCCAGACTCCGTAATTAGTGCCGAATGTGCAGCAGCAATCTCGCAGCGCGCATTCATCGAAGTCAAGCCCGGGGCTATCTTTCTTACTTTACAAATATGTAATGGATGTGCAGCAAAGGGAATGTGAAATTCTAAGGCTTCATTTTAAAGATTACACAAATTTAAAGTCCTTAAGAGGCAAAGTCGATACCTATTAGTATCTCAACTGGCCTCGGACGATAGGCAAAACTCATTCAGACTCCCCGCCGCACTCTACTCGTTTCCATGGTGCCAGTAGGCCATTGTGCCGTTGCCCAGGTATTGTTTGGCCAGGTGAGCATTTGGGAAATGGTTAAAAACTGTTCTGGAGAGGGCAATAATTGATAGGGGAGGAGTCTCACTTCAATATGCAGGCGAGGATGCCTGGGATCCGGCTGCAGTCCTCCCCAATTCAAAATCAACTGGAAATGACCAGGAGCGGTCAGGCGTCCTGCCTGCTGGATGCATTGTGCATTGTGTCCGAAATCTGAGCCCACCCGGTTTGTGTTAATTAATAAACGGAGCCTACTTTAAGACGACGCCTGCCATGTCCGATGCAATGCCCAATGCCAAGCCGAGGCCCATGGAGAAACCACAACGATTGCAATGCAGTTTTGTCTGCCACAAAGCCGAATTCCAGCAACTGGCAGATACAGCAAGCTTTGTGGATACTTAACGAGCAGGAGGAGCAAGATGGGGAGGAGGACGTGGTGGCAGAGGAGCGGGCCAATATGGAGCGATGACCTCAAAGCCGTGTAATTGGCCGGCGATGCACCATGGACTCGGTGTGATCCCTTTGAGCGTTTGCCAAATTCCGCATTTTTGAAGTAATAAAGCGCAGGTCAATCGAAGCTGGCAAAAGGTTTGGTGTGTGTGTGCGCACCGCACACTTTGCCGTGTGTCTATGTGTGTTGTGGCAAGCAATTACACCAGTTAACAGGATTTTTGAAACGAATGTGAGCATTAGAATGATGGGTACTTAAATCAATGTGAAGGGATGGAGAGAGATTGGAGAGAAAGTAATACGAAGTTCGTTTGTGAATAGATAAATAGAAGGATAGATAGATAGATACATAGATAGATAAATAGATGGATAGGTAGATATATAGATATATAGAGATGGATAAATAGATAGAATTGTATATAGATAGAAAAATGTTTGGCTTGATGGATTGTTAGTTAGCAAAATTTGGACAGCAAAAAAAAATCTTTTATAATATTTAATAACCTTTGTAATGTCTTTACAACATAAATAACATAAATTAAGCAGCTACCACAAGACATTTTCAAGTTTATGCTTTAATTTAAAGCATATTTAAAATATTATTAAGTATACGCAATGTGACCCTCGAAGCTATTCCAAATACTTTTACTTTTACTCAACCCCCCCTCCAAAAATTTTATAAATCAAAGTTTTGCTGTGCTCTGTAGCAGATTTTTCCGATGTGGGGAGCTGCTACTTAGTCTGAAACAACATTTGATATGCCCTTTTAGAGAGCTGGCTAATTAACATGGCCCGATTGCAGAGCCATTACCATTTACTCTTCCAGTTCCCTTCGAGTTTTTGTCGCAGAGAAAATAAAACTAGAGTTTCTCTGTCTTCAACAATATTATTCGAAATCCCTACCTTCCACCAACCCAAACTCATTCGCATAAGCAAAGCCAAGTTTTTAGCCACAGTTGGGAAGTTTTTCCGACTGCCTCAAGTTTTATCATATTTTTGCAGACTCAAATCTCGGCAGAAGAGTCTCCGCTGTTCTCGGTTCTCCGTTCAATTTGCATACAGAGTTTGAGCATTATTTTTATTTACCTGATTCAGCGCTGATTTATGATTTTATCGTGAAAACTACAGAGCTGGGAGGAGCAGGACGAAGGAGAGTGAGACGAAGGCAAGAAAAGCAAAGCTCACGGAAAGTCAATTGAAATGCAAACGTGGCCAGTGGGTTGCCTTCCGGTGTCCGGGTGCTGTCGGATTGCTGGATGGCTGGATGGAGGGACTTCGCGCTCCTCCATTGTTTGTGTGCCGAGGAGGAGCTGCGTTTGCCATAACTCAAAGCCGGAGCTTTGTTGCCCACCAATTGCCCGGGCGTCACGTGTTTTCATTTGGCGCCTCTCGCCAAGTGCTTGGGGGAATTGTCACGTCACAGGAAGTTGCAGGCGACGTCATTGACTCATAAATAAAGTTAGAGCCACAAGGAGAGCCACAAGAGTGCTGCCAGGAATTGGTTTCGGTTTAGAGCTGGCTATGGACGCACCAATTGCTCTGATACAATTTCGACCGAGCAGCGGCTGGGCGGATGTGCCCAGAATGCAATCCAAGGATACATCAAATACATTCTTGCAAAGGATTGCCGTCATTGCTGTTGTTTATTTCGACTAATTAAGACGTTGTGTTGTGTTTTGTATACTCAACGGGGAAATCTCTACAAATTTTCATCTTAATAGGATGTTTAAGCCAAGAAAAGCAGTAATCCTGCACAGAGGTGATACCAGAGATATATTTAATAAACTTTTAGTGATTTTATATTGCTTAAATTTAAGAATTTAGTAGTTTGGATGTTGATTTTATATTCTTAGCTTTTAATCAAGATTTGTGTTTTAATAAAATGATTAAAAAACATTTCCCTGTGACATTTCCAACCAAAAGAAGCTGAAAATAGCTAAAAATAAATCAAAAATCAAAAGGAAATATAATATTTGCTTTATTATAATCGTCCTACTTCTTTTTTCCATCAATTCCAAACCGAATTTAATTTTCCGTGAACTCTGAACTGTTACCAATATGTGTGTTGTGTGTGGTGTGTGTGTGTGGACCACTAGCACAATTCGCGCAGTTAAACACGTCAATAAGTTATGGCGCTTGTTTGGGCGTTGCTGGTGAATCAGAAGTCAGGTGCGTAAATGCTCCGGGGCGGGCTGTCAGTCAACGCTGCCAGCGGCAGCTTCTCGAGATGTGCAGCTGGAGCCGGAGCAGGGTGTGTCCTGGGCAGGCGGCAGCCGTCATGTGGCTGTTCCATTAAAATATGCAAGCAATATTGCGGCATAAAAACACACGAAATTATACAAAAGCCGGGCGAACGAAAGAGCACACACATGGGCGCGGGGGCGAGGCAATGTCAGGGTGAATTTTTCATAATTTCCAACGTACGGGGGAGGAGAGTCAGTGAAATATTCTGCAATATTTAACAGACGCAACGAAGGACGCGGCGGCTCCTGCTCCCGATGCTGCTGCTGTTGGTGTTGCTGCAGTTGTCAGGCGGGAATGGCTAGGATCGAGTGGTTACCAGAGACAGGCGGACAACGAGCACATTGAAAGCGCATTTATTTGTCACTTGTCAGGCGGCGTAACGTAGCATCCTGGGCCAACTGGCATTTTATAATTCCCGAATGTTTTCCTGGCATCGCCTTGCCCGGAGTCGTTGAGAAATTTCACTTGATTGTCTGTCGGAGGGAAGAGGAAAAATTAAAACAAAGGGAAATACTTTAATATTTATTCAAAGATTACATTATAATAAATATATAAATATCTATATTAAAGAACAGTCTTTGCCAGAAAATTCTTTTTATACAAAGGTTTTATCCCAAGTTTCTTTTAGTTTCTTCCAGTGCATCCACCACACACTCACACGCACACTCTGTAGATGCGGTTTGTGGGGCTGGACACGGGCTGAACTTTTATTAATTACCTGCATGTGGCGGGCAGCGGTCGAGCGGCGCGGTCGGCGGGCGGTCTGTCTGCCTGCCAGTCTCTGGCGAATGGCGGATGGCGCACGCGGCGTATGAGTTATATGCTGGGGACACTTGCGCGTCGAAGGCTGTTTTCATTTAATTTCATGTTTCAATTTTCAAGCAATTAACGCATAAAAGGCCGAACGCTCGCTGCCTTGGCCAAATAATTGACCAAGATGGAAAACAGTCAGCTGCAATTTCATATGCAAATGGCCGCGGGGAGCCAGATAAACCAAACCAAAAAGGAAAAAACAGATATAAAAAATAAAGAAATATGGTTAGCAGTTGGTGGAAATGCATTTCCCCAGTGGGGGCAGGATGCCTTTCCGTGGGGCGTCTGCTTTTTTTTGCTTCTAATAAATGAAGTGAAAATGTTTTCAGCAAACAAATTTATGAGGCGTGCAGCATCGAAATTATGATAAAAGATTGAAGTGTGTGCATGTGAGCGTTGCTATATAAAGCAAATATGCGCAATTTCGTGTTCTGGCAGACTGGCTGCCTCGGAACCAAAAGTGGCGCGTACTCAAATGTAAAATGTTTGTTTGCGGCTGCTGAAGGGGGGCAGGTTGTGGGGGTATGGAGGGGGGTATGTATGTAGGGTATTCCCCAACTCATTCCCTTTCCCAGAACCCATGGTTCCCTTCTCTCTCCTGCAATGTGCACACATCAATCACAGTCCTGGAGCCAAAAAAATCAGAAAAGAAAAAATTAAATAAAAAACCAGTGAAAATTTTCGGGAATCTAAAGATGCATGGTGCCTGTATCTGTACATTCATAACTACAGCGGAGTGGAAAAATAAATATGATGCCGTTCAGCAAACACAGCCATATGCACACACCCATACACACTCGCACACTCCCAAAGAAAGCCACGCTAATTTCCGTCACGTTGAGCATACAAAGGAGCGGCAAGGCACGTGAGGCAGCCGAAGAACATCTGCACGGAGAGCAAAAATTGCTTGCTAATTTTTGGGTTAACAATTGAGAACTGGGTTGAATTTTAGAATATTTTTTTAAGGAATTCTCTGACTAAATTTTTTTAGATTTTAAAGGCTTTATAAAAGTTGCTGGCTTTCAAAATTATTATTGCTATTAATTAAGTGTAATAATTATTCTTCCAACTTCTTTTCATGTTTATCATTCAATAATTTATATATTTTATTGCCAATTATATTATATTTGAATAACTATAACTCAAAATACAAAAAATGCTTTAACATAATGATAAAATATAATAGTTATACCAGCAATTTGTCATATTTAATTACAATTACCAATTAAAATTGAATTTAATTTATTTTTAATACTAATAATAATAAATAAATAAATATTATTAAAGAAGTTCTGACATCGTATAGCGGTTAAAACTTTTTTAACATTTACCTTATTGATTCTCTTCAAGAGAAATATATTACAACTTTATATTTTTTTATATAAGCTGCTATAATAAATACTCTTATTTTCCTCTACGTGCAACCATGTGGCAAAAGTCGACTTGGAAAAGCAACTTCTTTCGAATGGAGAATCCTGCAGAGATGTGTGTGAGAGTGACAACGGCTAAAAATGGAGGAAACTTCAAAGGCAGCGGACATCGACTGCAATGGTAACAATTGTGTAGCCCGCTTTTTGGGGCCAAGAACTGCAGCTTCGGGTATCAGGCGGCATCAGCAGCAGTCACCTTGACTGGGAATGCGTCACAAAAGAAAATGCCGTGGAAATGTTATGCTCTTCGAGGCGGACATTCTCCTCCTTCCAGCATAAGCATGGCAATTTCCGGGGTTTTCCGCAAAACTCAAATATAGTTTTCAATTAGCTTACAGCTGGAAGAAACTACACACTTTCTACATTTGGCCAATTCGGGGTGTCTGTTTCTGATGGGAAGAGACCTCAGAGAGATCCTAGCGATAGGCGTCCATGCAAATTGAATGCATTTAGATCCTTGCGACTCCCCCCACCCCCGGCTGAGGCACAACTTTTCCACTTTGGCTCTGATGAATGTTGTTTCGAGGCAAAGTCGACATGCAGGTACGGTCGAAACTTATTTTGGGCAGCCTTCAAATAACACAAAACACTCTTTAAGTTGGCCAAACTAAACGCAGGGTAAACGAGTTTGCTCAGCAAGTTAAGCACACCTATAAAAATTCAACTTTCATTTCCGAAAACGAGGCGGTAGCATGTAAAACACCTTCAACAAAAAACGAGAGCTCTGTGAGGAATCCAGTGACTTTCAACTGTGATTTTCAACTTAATTAATTAAAAGCAAATTAAAAGTTTTAATCTCTGCGCTACAAATTGTTGCTGGGAAAGGGCCTCGCCTCTGCTCACCCACTTGCCCTGCCAAAAAAGCGCCTACAACATTATTCCCCTTGAAGAAGGCTCCACTGATGAGCAAAAATAATAAACTGTGGCTGCCTCCGAGTTGCCTCTTGCTTGGCTGGGGAATCTGAAAACAATCGGGGGAAGCGCCCGGCAGCAACAAAGGAGTTGTTGCCGAGCAAAAAGGGTTGGCTTTGAGTGGGTCTGAGAGGGGTTGGCTTGGTTTCATAAGCCAGTGTAAGCAGATTTTATCTTAATTCAACGCAAAATTAACAAATTTCCAAGCCAAACAACGGCTGACAAAACAAGCAAAGTCAATTTGCCCAAACGATTGGTAATGCTTGGCAGCAAACTTTGCCCTCTGCCATTAACCGGAGCACCTCGAATCCATGTACAAGAGCAATAATATGCGTTTATTTGCCAGATTTGCGATTTGGAATACCGAATTTATTACCTACCACTCCAGTTTAAAGCTCTGCCGTTTGATCAATGGCCCCGAATCAAAGCCAAATAGAATGCACGTAGCACGTAGCTGCTGCAGCATTATGGCAACGACATCGTCATCGCCAGCGCCAGTGCCAGCGCCTTCACCTTCTGGCTCTGAATTTCCGACATCCCTGGCTGCTGCTAATCGTCACTTGCTGAATTTATGACGCACTGTCGCCTCCGAGAGCTGCATTCATCACGTTTCCGTCAGCTGCATGTCCAAGCCGTCGGATGGTTGTCATAAAAGATGCTCATCATCAGTTTTTGGGGCGTTCTCCTTCGACTGGTGCTGCCATAAAGCGTTTGTGGCCACGACCACGCCCGAAATAGGACCAAAGCCATGAATATATAGTAATCCGCTTTCGGCCAAAATCTGTTTCTTCCGCTAATTGCGCGGCCATAAATCCATAGGCTGTCTCGATTTGAGGGCGTGGCCGGCAGCGTCTTGTTTTGCATTTGCGAAATGAAAACACAGCGACGGCCAAGAGAATCGCCAGGCCTGCCAAGTACACGTCGATTTCAGCAAATGGAAGCCGGGAGAGTACACTGAGAGGAATATTGGTATGTCAAATATATTAAGCAAATACTAAACAGATCTATTTTGTTTTTAATTAGATTATTTGTAGCTTTTATTGCTGATTTTTTGAGAGATAAGAGAGTTTTCTGTATAGGCTAAAAGCAAATGATATCTTCTTTTTTTTGGTATGTTGCAGTTATTAAACCTTATTTAAAAAATATATATATTAGCTAGAGAGTTAACTTTAAAGCAGCATCCTTTAATATTATTTCCCATAAATATTGTCATATTTATTCTACCATTTCTCCCTTACAGTAAACTGATTGATTAGTGAAAAGAGTCCTAAAAATGCATTCATTAAAATCGCTAAATTCCATACATATTCCCAAATATTAATCCACAAGTATATTATTTCAATTTGATCCTTTTTTTTGACTCCCATTGATGTAGGTAAATATTATTTTCCCTTTTTGCTCTCTGCATTTATTTGCAACATTTTATTGTTGAGTTTTTGGCAGCGCCTGTCCTGGCTCTTGTCTGATGTTGCCGCTGCTATGTTACTGCAGAAGCACTCGTAAATGTCATGCCGTGCATTTGCATTTCAATTTCCATTACAATTCGGGATGCCAGTCGGTCCGGAGTACGGACGACGGACTGCGGACTACGGACAGCCCTGCCGCCCCCGTTCCGCTGCTGTTTGGCCGCGATTAGCGCGCTATAAATCCAAAAATGTTGCTGTATTTTAACAATGTTTTCGGGTTCGCCTGCCAGCCAGTCAGCCTGCTGGCCTGCTCTGCCAATGGCCACTGTGTTTGCTGTTGTTAAATGCAGAAAAGACCATAAACCAAATCATTTGGCGCTACCACGCCCCCTCCCGAAGTGGAGGCTGTGAAACATTGTCCCGGCAGAGAGTGTGGGAGAGATCAGGCTTCAAAATATGCAACTCATTTTGCTGATGTTTTTGGCCGAAACGCTGGTGTATCCCAGTATCCCATTTGCATTATTTGTAGCCCGATACGCATTTAATTAAAATGGCGCATTTGAATTAGTATTGGTGTGGGCAGCATATAAAGCTACCGGGGATTAGCATCAGCTATAAAGTCCCGACATTTTCAAATCAAAAACACAAATCGGCATAAGTTAAACATATTTTAGAAGCTTTTAGTTAAGAGTTTACGGAGAAAAATTGATAATAATCTTTAAAGAAATTCAATTAATATTTACAGAAAGCTTTTTCTTGCTTAATTTGTGTTTTAATTTATAAATAAATAACATAGTGCTTTTAAAAGGAAAATAAATACAAGTCAGACTTCCACCGGGCTTATGCCATTCTCCTTCGGAATAGTTTTTCCCCTCAGCTTTGTTGCCGAGTGTAATTATAGTTGATTTACTCAGCAGAATAACCCATTTGCTTACTTAGTGGCTGTGTCAGCAGAATTGAAGTGGATTGAAGAGGTCTCCTCGAGGTGCCTTGAGTTCCTTCGGCACGTCCGCGTGTGCTCGAAGCGTTTTGCCTACTCATTTTGCGTTACGCATACGCCGTGTGTGCGTGGAGCTCTTTGGCAATATGGCTACGTGTAAAACTTTAAACAGCACGATGACTGCACAATTACGGCAACTAACCAAGGGGTGTGGCAGTTCGAAAAAGGGGCAGTGGCAACTGCGGTTAGGTCTTGGCTGCAGCCAATGGCTTGTAAATAATACGAGCGCTTACCTGCGCTGCTGGGTTCGCTGGGTCGCTGGGTCGCGGCCTCGCCGTTGCAGGGAGCCGTAGATGGTGGCTTTGCCTTTCTGTGGCCTTTGCCCCATGCTGCCATGTGGCGGTGTTCCCGCTGTTGCAGCAACTAATTAAGACAAACTAACGGACGCGGCTAGGTGTGGCGCGCTTACGCTTTGGGGGTGTGTGTGCCCGATGTCCTTGAGTGCCAGAGCGGCTCAAGGGCGAACATGCATCCAAAGAAATGCAATGTGAATAATAAATAAATTTTAATTTTAAAATTCAGAGTTTTAACATAAGCTAAAAGGATTTGAAAACTCTATTTTATTTAATTGAATGTAATTAATTCTCTAATTAATTCTCCTGAAATATGAATACCTCTGCTATTTCTTCCACTGCACTCACCCTACGTGTTTTGATATATATGCTTTTGTTACAATCACAATGTGTTTACAAGGGAGGGAAGGGGTAGAGGACACAGCGGCGAGCGAGTGTGTTGTGCGAGCTGGGCGCCAAGTGCACTTAATTTGTTTGCTTAATTTACAAAACATGAGACGCTGGCGATGCTCTGGTCCCAGGACCCCGGTTCTCTGTTCCCTGTTTCCCCGGTCGCAGGTCTCGGATATCTCAGGTCCTCCCTATCCCCTCCTGTTGTGTGTTCAGCACTCTCCGGCTGTGTCAGCAGCGGTATCAGCAGCAGCTTCGGCTGGTAACTGGTAGCTGGTAGCTGGTGTTGCATGTAAGTGCAGCTGTTGTTGGCAATGCGAGGAGGAACAAGGACCAACTTCGACAGTGGCATCCTTGCGTGGCCCGCAGACCGTGCGTTGTGTGTGTCCGTTAATAACGGGATCATTGCCTTAATTATGCACACCTAAAGTGCTTTGACAAGTTACGGAAATTTTGACTCTTTAAGGATAATTTAAAGAGATTTTTCCAAGATATTCCAGTATATATTCCTGTACATAATTAACTTACTTTAGACCATGATTAACCTTCCATAAACATCCTTTCCATCCCAAAACTTTTACTTTCATTAAACTCACACCCAACATTGTTAGAAATGAAAACAACCTTTTTGTACATTTTGTATTATTTATTTATTTCATCATATAATTCTTGCCTTTATCGCTTTTAATGTTGAGCTAAATTTCACGCCCACATCGGCCGGCGTGCACTTTGTTGGTTTTTGTGTGGTTTGATTTCGTTTGACCTTTTTGGCTTTGCTTAACTCCCATTAAATTATCCATAATTATGCATATTTAATATATATAATTTCTCCTTGTTGTTGACTCGTTCTGCTCGGCTCTGTTGTATTATTTCCTCGTTTTCCTGTATTTAAGTTTGATTTTACATTTTATTATTAGTTTCGTTTTAGTTTTAGTTAAGATTAGTTTGCGTTTCAGTTTATTTCGATCTGCCACAACTCGCTAAAATAACTTCGTTTCGTTTTGTCTCGAGAGTTTGCTTCGTTTTGATTTACAATATGTTGCTTAATCGGCTTATATTATATATATTTTCCAATTTCCCAAATACACATAGGCAGAGCACGATGTACATCTTGGATTTCTTTATGTTTTTGTGAGTTTGCGTTGGGCAAAAATAGTCCTTTGGCCAAGGAGTTCGGATTTAAACTCTGAGTTCGTTCGGCAGAATATACTCTTAACATCATCCAACTAACTTGTACGCACTAAATTCTCTCTTGTCCTGACATTTATTACTCGATAAATATATATATATATATATAGATTTGCGTTATTCGTTTAAATTTAGTCTAGAACAAAGTCCATCTTATGCCTCAACGGAAATGAAAATCCAACAAACTGATGCCGCAAATAAGCCACAATTGAAACGAAAACAAATCCAATTAAACTGAATTTGGCCGATATTCATTTTTGATTTTTTCTTTTCTGCTATATTTAATTTAATTTAATTATTTTTATTTATTCTTTTTTTTTTGATTTCATCGATTTTTCATAAAGACTTAATTAGTTTGTATTTAACTTGTTCTTCTCAGCTTTAATTAATATTTGCCTACACCGCGGTCAGCTGCTCTTGTGTGGGTCTCGTATTATAAATTTATTATTTTGTGTTTTTTCTTTTTATACTTTACAGTAATTATTTACATAACTTATGTGCCTAGGTTGCGGTAGTTGGAGGGTAGGGTGTACTTAGTATTTAAATGTGTGTGTCACTTACGCTTATTAATTGTTGTTTTTTTCTCAGTTTATGTAATTAGTTTTGCAACGTTTCGTTTGCAAGTGCCGCCTGTGTGTTAATTTATTTAAATTTATGGATTCATTTTTCACTATGCTTCGTCGGCTGACTTCTCTTTGTCTTCTTGAAGAGCTCAGCCTGTTACGTATTAAATTTATGCTATGTTTTTACCTTTACTATTATTATTATTATTATTATTATTTTAACCATCTGACCAGCTGATCGTGTCGTGTGGGAAAATGCAGATCCCATTTTCTCCTTAATTTACGCTTTATTATCGGAATTTTGTAGGCAGCCACCGCAAATGATGAATTAATGCATTAAAAATATTACTTCGGTTTGAACTCTGCTTGTTTTTTTTTATGGCAAATAATAAAAATATATAAAATACCAGGACATGCTCTACTAGGCGTTGACAATGCAGGGTCGCCGTTGGTTTTCCCAATGATTCTTTTGTGTTTTTTGATTTTTGCATTTCCTTGTTTTTATGCACGCTTGTTTATTTCCTTTTTTTGTTATTTTTTAATTACACAGCTCCCGCTGTTGATTCCGCCTCCTCTCCATCGTCCTTATCTGCGTATCTCGACTTGTCCATGGCAGTGTGGTGTGTGGGAGCAGCTTAGGTCATCCGCTCTGGTCACAGATGACCCACCGTCAGCGTGGCCATGGCCAGCAGGATGGCGCCCGCGGCTCCGCAGCAGATGCAACAGCGCTGGGAGGCGCCGGTCAGCGCCGAGTTGTCGGGATCCCCATTGGCATACCGCTTCGAGCCCTCCAGGCCCAAAAGATTCGGCGAGATGGTCGTCGGCGGGGCATTGCTCAGACCGATCCGCTGCTGGACGCTCTTGTGGAACACATGCAGGATGGACGCTTCGCACAGCAGGTTGATGTTCGCCTGGTACTTGGCCTGGAAGAAGCCCTGCAGCACCTGGCTGTGCGGATAGATGTCCAGCGAGGAGTATGTGGTGGAGCCCTCGAAGGCGTCCTGCGTGATGCGTTGCAGCGGCGTCGGATAGACCTTTAAATGGAAAAAAGCCAAGTTAAGAAGTTGGTAAATTAATTAATAATTTTAAAAAATAATCTTTATAATTATATATGTATTTTGTAACTCACCACTCGTCCATTGATGTACCAGGTGATGTTAGCCGGCGGATACGAGGGACCCACTGTGCATACGGCCTTAAAATTGTCATTCACGCCAATCACCTTCTTGTCCACCTGCATCACCGGCTCGTCCTTTGGCAGCTCAATCACCTGCATGTGAGCCGAGCGAATCTCCGTGTGGAAGAGCGGAGCATCCTCGGAGACCTCGCACTGATAGCTGCCGCTCAGCTCTCGGGTGACACCTTTCAGCGTCACCGAAGTGGCATCCGACTTGCTGAGCTGAAAGTGGCAAGTAATGAAGGAGAGAAGGTTGTTAATACATCATAGAAAGGATGTGACCAGAAAAAAAGGATATGAACTAGTGGCCCTCAATTCTTCATTAATAAAACCTTTAACGATATTTATCCAAGTATTTTCCATTATAAAATTAAACAGGAAACCTATTTTAAATATGAATTTCCCTTAGTTCTTCTCTCAGTGTCCTTGCCACGTAATAAAGCAGGATAGCTCTCTCTCTACATCCCCTACGTATTTAACTCAATCTTTCAACGGCTTCCATTTTCGGATGGGCGGGTTCCATCAGCATCCCCAATTCCGATTCCGATTCCGAATCCGAATCCCCGCTTGAAAAGCGCAGGCAGCGTCGCATTTGTTGGTAATCAACGGGGCATGAGTAAGTACCAATGCTGCCATTGGTTGGGGCATGCCCCGTGGCGGGGCTGTGGCTTGGCTTTGCTGGCCTTTCAGGACCTTTTGCCAGGGTATTACTACAGTCGCATCATCCCACATCACACTCGTTGTCGCAGTTTAGCATATTCTGTTAATTGCCAGCAAGCGCTTGCCACTTGGCAAACAGTTGTGCAATATCCTACTCAAAATCCACTTCAGCAGCGAACCATTCGCGATTACCGTGTGTGCCGCTGGGTGTGTGTATGTGTGTGAGAGGTCCTTTTATCGCAGGCCTGGCCTTTTGTATTTAAGTTCAGGCAACACCAATACTCGTTCGCAACCCATTCGAGTTTTGCATATGCCACCAAAGCCAGAGCACCAGAGCACCATTGCCATCGCTTTGTTCATTTGCATCTGTACTAATCCCGGCATCCTTGCTGCTATTGCTATTGTTGTTGTTGCTGTTGTTGTCGTTGCTATTGGCAGTGCCACCCCCCAACCATCAGTTACCACTTGCTACCTCCTCCCGCGTTGTAGTGGCCCGCGGCAAACAACAGCTTTTTACGATTGTTTCAACACTTTGGCGCATTGCTCGGCTTGGCCTGGCTCTTTCCACCCCCTTCTATATTTACTATAGTTTGTTGTTTTCTTTCCAGCCAGTTGTGCCAGTTCATTCGCAGATAACGCCATCGATAAGAGCACCACCTACGGGCTCCTGGAATCCTCTAAAAACCCAGGCCAAGAGAGATCCCAACCCCCCAGTAGCCCATCTTTCTCGCGGTTGCCAATTGGCATATTGGCCATCCATGGCTGACTCCATGGCTCGGCAGCTCCATTCGATCCCAATGGCCCCTGGCGAGCTGTGGTTTTAGTGGCTTTCGGATTTGTCGACGCTGATCTCGTTACGCAATCGTAAAATGAAAACAAATGCGAAACGTATTGATAAGGTTCTCTATATGCATGAGCAGAGAGCTGTGTGTGGTTGTGTTTGTGTTGTGTCAGAGCCATGAATAATGTGCATCGGGCCAGAGATACATTATGATTTGGTATTGGCTTACGTGAGTTATGCGGGAGAGAGAACCTATGGAGTCACAAAGCATAAAGCTTCAAAATAGTTTTTCTATAAATATTTAAACTGCACTATGTTAAGCTTTCCTTAAAATAAATGCTAACCACAAAGGTGTTGGCTAGTTTAATTTCACATCTTGAAAATGGATTTTTAAATATGGGAGTTTTAATTCATTCAACCTAAAGAATTGTTTTTACCATAAATAATTTCCTCTTCAAAGAGAAAAAATTGCAACTTATTGCCTATTTTATTTATTTAAATTGTTACAGGCTGCTATTAGTTTTTTCTTTTGCATTTTCCCTGCCTGCAAATGCAATGGCTTACCGCCTCCAATCCGCCCGAGGGAATGGCGACCCCTCATCTAATTAAATGACACTAATTATGTAATCAAACATATACGCAAAGTTGTTCCTGGCCGCTTTATTTATTCAGCAGCTTCGTGTGGCTGCGTTGTTGACTCTTTTTCTTGTTTGTGGCGGCTGCTGTGACTGTCATATTTATTTAATTGCATGTGACTTTATTTGTTGGCTGCGGTACTCTGCGGCCGGTCCTGGCGGAAGCGGATGTGGCAGCGCCAGGAAGCGCGCCAAACAAACGCAAATGTCTGCCATTTTGAGGAATGATATGCCCAGCACAGCCGACTTGCGGAGAGTCACAAGCACACGCACACACATCCTGGCACACCCTCGCTCACATCCTTTTAGTTGCTCACTTGAAACTGTAGCCATTTTGTAACTGCTCCTCCGGGCAGTGAGCAGGCAGACAGCAGGCAGGGAAAACTCAACTCAAGTTGCGTTAGTCGTGAAAAGTTTTTTGTTTTTTCTCCCGTCCCTGGTTCGTTTTTTTCGTTTCCGCTTTTATTTATTTTTATTTGTTGGCTTTTAATTTCTATTTATATTTTATATTGCTTTAGCAGCCGCAGCTGCAACTTTCAGGCATGAAAAAATTACGCCACTAAAGCGTAATTTTGCATGCCAAACACACAGACACGTGGAGGAGTTTCCACACTCTCTGCCACATCGTTTCCCTTTTGTTGCCCCCCCGACCCCCCGTCCAAACCATGTGTGAGAGTAAAGTATTGTTTCAATAATTCTGGCTTTATGAAATAATAACTTTACGGCAAAAAGCTCTCGGCCCGGCTGAGCTGAGCTGAGCTGAGCTGCCAGAGTCGCCGAGTTGTAAGAATACAATGAATTTCATTGCAGTGCCCCCAATGCCGGCTGCTTTCCCCATTTTTCCTGCACTTTTCCTGGCTTGCCTCCTGCCTTTGCCCATGTCTGGTTTTCCCCTTGCTTCTTCCCGTTCCACTGCCGCATGCTGCCCACTTTTGTGGCTCTTTCTGCAGTTGTTCCCGGCTCCTCACTGAGTTTCCGCTGTTTGTTGTGCAGCAATTTTAATTTTGCCAACGCTGTCGCATGCGGCACACACACACTGAGGGAAAAATTAAGTATAAACTTGGGAAATTGAGAAAGAAATTAAGTATTGCCTTTGATATTAAATTAAAACTAGTTTAATTTATAATATTTTATAATTCTAATTCTATTCTTTGTGCAACTTTTCCCCCAGTGCACAAGTATCTGTGTGAGCCTGGCTCAGCTGCAGTCTCGTTTGCATGCAACACTTTATGAATTATTGCTGTATCAACTCAAGTCGCGGCCACACACGCACACTCCTATTCCCGGCACCACACACACACTCACATGCTCACGTATTATGTCATGCCGAATTTCCGCTGCCGGGAGCATTGTTGTAACTAACGGCGTTCTCCCAACCAATTCCCCACACCAGAATTTTCCACGAATTTCCCACCCATGCCAGGCCAGGCCATGCTTTTCCCCCACTCGCAGTTGCCGTTGGCATTTCACAACTTCGACTGCCTAACGCTTGGCAAAAACCGACCACAAATTTAGTGAATGAGATGTTTCCGGTGCGGTTGTTATTCCTCTTCTACTCCTCCATGTTGCCGCTGCTGCTGCTCCTGATGTTGGTGTTGGTGTTGCAGGTTGCCATTGCTGCTGCTGCTGCTGCTGGCAGAGCCCTTGCTGTATGTAGTTGTTGTCGCTGCTATGAACAATTTTTGGTGTTTGGAAAATGCATGGCTTTTTATTGTGCTCATTGTTGGCGCAGGCAGACAACAGCACGCCAATGTGAATGGGTCTAGGAAGCAGCACAGTCCCCCCTCTGCACCCACTTACACATCGCACCCAATGCCATTTGGCCAGCTAGTTACACCCTGCTATTCCGATTGCCGCTGTGCACTTCACGAATGCATTTCGCATTTTTATTTATTATGTTTATTTGTTGCCATTTGTCACCACAACAATTTCTAGCTGTGGAAAATGACAGGGAAAATTTGGCGAAGGCAAAGTGTCTGCCTGCTACTGACTGGCTTAAGTAGTTAATGGAAAATGAAGTGAACACTCAAGGGCGGCAGCTTAAAGGGTTTTACGATTAAAGAGGGGATACTTCAATAAAGTATCTAATAAAGCCTGCAGAGATTCTTAAAAAGTAGTCAGGCAAACCCTTTAATTAAAAACTATTTTAAAGAATTCAATCAGACTTCACATGAGTCAGCACAAAAAAATGAAACGCTTTTCCTCCTTGCAAATTAAATCCCTTCCTCGCTCTCTCTCCTCTGCCTAGTACATACAATTAGCAAGGACCAAAAGAAGCCCAAAAAAGAAGCCCTTTCGGAGTTCATTCAAATCAGCAGTCGTAGAGACCAGATTCTGGACTATGTAACTCTCTGGGCCGACCAACTTTTCGGTCACTTCTGTCGCCGGGCTTCGGCCTCCACCGCAGCCTCCTCTTGGCTTTTCCCTTAAATTTCCCAGTAGCAAGTGCATTAATTTTAAGCGCACATTGCTGTGCATAAATGCGAGGCGTGTCGGGTTATTAACAATGTTAAAAGCAAACGCGCCAGCGGCCAGGACACTCTCTCTGGGAAAAGCCAAAGGACACTGCTGAGTGTATGTGTGTGTGTAAGCGAGGACAACTGACGCTGCCATTACCGCAAACTTAATGCGGAATAATTCCTTCCGTGTTGACAGTGTGCAAAAACTTTTCGGGGCGCAAATTTTCGTGAAGCTCTCTTTTCGGCATGGAAAGGGGAAAAAGTCCTTCGAAGGACCCACAACGACCCAGAAGGATTCAGAAGCCAATGTCACAGAGGGAGAGGGAGACACGGAGGAGGCCTCTCGGCTGGCTGCTTGCTGGCGATTTTTATTGTTGCGGCGGACAATGAATAAGCCGCAAAACTTTAGAGCACTTGGCATATCCTATTCCTGTCCCGCTCAGCCTCCTGGCCACCCATTCGGTGACCTCCGAACCTCCCGCTCAGCAGGCGGGCCTGGTAATTGTGTTTTTAATTGAAGACTGCCAGCGGAGCGAACGGAGCTGTCTCTAAATTAAAAATTTAATTACATTTAACATGATGATTTTCCTGTTTATATTTCCCCCCTTTTTCGTTATGTATTTTGTGAATGTTTTTTTATGCGCTGAATAAGGTGGAATGCACTGGGAAAAAGGTTTACCAGAAGAAGGATGATATTATAAATTTGATGATAAGCTAGAGGTTCTTGAAAAAGAAGGCCAAATTAATGGAAGTCTTTAATAGCATCTATATAAATTTGTAAATATTCTAAAAATTAAGATTTTAATCTTATTTTTGAGGATTCCCAGTGTCGCTGCAAGGTGCAAGGGATAGTCTGAGGTGGAGGCGTGGCTGTGGTTGCCTTGCCATGCTGAATGACTTTTGAAGTTCTGTCGTCGCGACTCGGCGGCGGTGGTGACTTCCTCTGCCCACCGCCTTAATATGCATACATTTACATTCCAATAACGCTCAAGTGGACGCCACGAGTGCACTTTGCTTGGCCACGCCCCCCGGCGCCCACGAGTGCCTCGCATGTCAGCGGCAGCGGCAGCGTCATCAGCGCCAGCTGCCTTTCAAGAGCCGTTCCCCACCCAAACCCCAATGCTTTATGCGCCACGCCCACTCCACCACCTATGACACGTCTCCCCCCATCACCACACTTGTCCGGGGGACACACGTGTGGCATATGCATATGCATAATGGCCGACAACTTGGCACGGGCGGAACTTTTCTCATTAAGCGTGTTTAGCTGTTTGAAATGATTTAGCAAAAGTAAAACAAGTCAAGTTATAATGTTTTAATCTCAATTAAGGCACTTGCCACAAATTTCCATCTCTGTCCACCCCGCCCCGTAGTCCCCACCTCGCCCAGGATCTGCCTCTTCATTTGGCCCGGTGGTTGAGTTGCCTTGGCATAACTTAAAAATTCCATTTCCATTTGTGGCCTGGCCTTTGACGTTTGCCTTCGTTAGTGCCGGCAACTATCAATTTAAGTTGGAAAAACACAGCTGCTGGGCTGATGGCGCCTCATTTCGATTTGTTAGCGCCACGAACAGTGGGCGAAAAGGTGATTTTATAGCTCAGGAACTTACAAAGTTTTTAAAATAAAATTGATATGAGTACTTAGGGAGTTTGAAAATATATTTTAATTGAATTTAATAGAACTTAAATACCTATCTTTTGTTTATTTTTGAAGCTTCTTAAGTTGCTGGAAGAATTCGTCTTTATTTATATTTAAATTGAAATAATTGGTGATCATTTTTACTGACTTTTAATGACACATGTTAAAGATTTTTCATTCTTTTGAAATATAAATAAAAATAAATGAAATGGCATTTAAAGTCACCCAGATCACCCATCACCCAGATTCTTTAAAACTCTATAAATTTTATTATAATTTTAAGTATAATTTTCATACTATAAATATAGTTTGTACTCTCAAAATTCCACTGTACCTTGGGGCGTAAAGTAAGTACTTTTTTCACCCCCAAGTTTGGCACATTTGCACTTTTCAAAAGCCACCTTTTAACATCGAGCTGTTAGGGGAGGAAAAGCTAAAACTATGGGCAACCTTCAGACTTAATTGCACAGCGCTCGCTCGCTGGCTAAAATCATTTGCATTATGCAATCGGCCAAAGCCAGCTTCAGCTCCATCTCCAGCTTCTGACCACCACCCCTCGGATTTGCCGACTCCGATTCCCCGATTCAGCTTTTCTTACGCTTTTCACCTTTCTGCGGTTCACAGCTGATTGCGTCTCAAGCAGCTCGGAGTGAAGTGGAAGTGGAAAAGGAAAAATTTGCTCAAATTTATAATGAGTTTCCACTGCTGGCGCTGCACATAAGTAGGCTACAAAAATTTGCACATTAACCTCAATGCCATTGGTTGTGTTTTTTGAATAGTTTCCAATTCGCTGGCGATGTAAGGCCAAATAAAATCGGAAAGAGAATTAAAAAAGAGGAGAGGAAAATGAGGAAATAATTAACACGCATAGCTTGACGCCCACTGCGCCCCCACACACAGAGCCAAGGACTACTGGTGGTGCAATCGAAATATTTAATTAGTGCAAAAATGCCTTTGAATGCTAATTAGTGGCAAATTAACATTTGAGCAGGGTTCCTTATTTCACTTGTATTTTATCTTGTTTTATTTCGTTTTATTCGCCAGTTCCCCGATCTCTCCCTTTCTCTCTTTTGTTGGTAGTGCAAATTAAAGACACAATCAAAGCAAATTAATCAAGTCCGGCCAGTTGCTACTGCAGAGGGCTGATTGATGTGGCCAGCCAGCCAGTTCGCCATTATCGATGGAAGGACCTCGGATAGATAGGGCGGGAGTAGGAGCAGGGCAGCGGCGACAGGAAACGGAAGCCGGGGCAAATTATTTCTATGAAGCTGGCACCACCCCTCCCCCTCCTCGGTTGCTTTGTTTCGCTTACATAAAACAAACATTACTCCATCATTCGCCCTTGCTTTATGCCATTATTTATGATTATTTAACGTTCCCCTTTTTGGGGCATTTGAAAAATGTGGCCCGAAGTGCTTGTAAATGAGTTTGCAGTTTTATGTGCGGACGAATGAGTTTTCAATTTATATTTCGTCCACACACAAATTTTTCATGGCAAATTCAATTTTATTTATTTATGATTATACGACAATCGATTCGTTATCGCCCTCCGCGAACACTTTGCTATTACACTGTTCCGTTTTGGAGATTTTATTCGCCACCAGTGGGATTCTGGAATATGTTTTTGTCTGCGAATATATTTTATAGACGATTTAAAGAGGGGAATTTATAAAGAAATAAAAAGAGGTGCCAGTTTTCTAATAAATATTTTAAATATTTAAAAATTACAGTAAGAATTCTGCCTTTAGTAGGATTTATTGTCAGGTAAATAATTTTAATCATTTTATAAGAAATCCTTTTACTTTGTTCTTTTAACTCATCTCAAAAGTCCGAGGCTTTTACCAGTTCAACTGCAACTCAGTGATTTTTAAGTGGGATCCAGAGAAATTTCTGCTCTTTTCAGCAAGGGCTCTCAGCGGATAATTTATCGCTTACTTTGCGGCTGTTGTTTTTATTAATGAGTGCAGTATGGGAAAGCGAAATGCCGGGCATTTTTCGCCACTAGGTGCCTGCCTCCTTGTTGTTCTGTACTTCGCTCTGTTTGTCTATTTGTTTGTTTTGTTTTTCCAGCAGCCGCGCCATAAACTATTTTGCACTTTTCGCAATATTTCAGTCAGCTGCCGCACATGTGTCCGGGTGTGTGTGGTGTGCTGTGGCACTTTCCGAATTGTAGAGCGGAATATTTCATACACAGACGCACACAAACATGCAAAACACAGCCGAATATATTGTAAATAAAAGTGAACAAATATTGCACAGCAATAGAAATAAAATGTGTGACAAGGAGCGGCGGGGTAGTGTCCCGGCAAGATGCTCTGTTGCAGCAACTGCCCCAGGATACCCGGGCCAGGAGCCCGGCCATTGTCCGCATTTAAATATTTGCACAGCATTTGAATGCTTTCCCATTTTGCATTTGTCGAAATGTAAACCCGGCTCGAGCGAAACACATGCCCTGCTGCTCCAGTGATTTGTCCATTAAGCTGACAATAGTCGGGGCCAAAAGTAAAAATAACTAGAGAGTTCAAGCCCTGATGGAAGGACAATAAGCTGAACTTTATGTTAGGGGCTTACTCTTTAACACTGAAAGTTGCTGAAGGAAAGACATTACTTGATCAGGGATAGTTTTTTGGGTTCTTACTTTAGGCAAATTATTAATGTTATATATTAAAGAACACTCCAGTTAATTATAATTATTTTTTTTTTAGATATTCTTTCAGAATATTTAATATTTTTCATCCCCAATTTAAAGTAAAGGAAATATTATTAAATTTCAGATTCTAAAGTATATTCCTCACAAATGCCTCACTGAATGACTTAATTTTAAAATTTAAATAAAAAACCAACTCCTTTCCTGAGACATCTTTTTAAAATTCCCATATCCTTAGAGTGCGGAGCTTAAAATGAAGAAAAAGCAGCAACTCGCTGCACATAACTTACATCAACATTAATGCCGGCAACGGCGAAGACAAATGTGGGCTTGGCCTCGCGGGGAACGTAGCGGTAGAATTCCTCTTGGCCAAAGTACCAGCGCACCCCGTAGAGCGCCGCCTGCGGAGGAAGAGGATAACAGGGATGCGTTAATGAAAAGCCTAAGTGGAGCAGAGGATGATAGTGGGTGCCGGAGGAAACGGCAGAAGTAGAAGCAGCAGCAGCAACAGCAGCGACAATAAGCGACGGGAAACACGGCGAAGACGGCAAGACAAAGTGCAAGTAATTATAATAATTAAGCATGCCGCCGACGACAATATCCGTATTGTTGTCGGTGCTATAGCTGCTCCTTCTGCTCCTGCTGCTGCTCCTCGAGGAAGTGTCGCTTACCTGCTCCAAATCATATTGACAAGACAATGTCGCTGCATTTCCCATGATGACGGCCTCCGGTACAAATATCTTCAGATCCTTCAGGCAGTGGACTGAAAGAGCACGACGCACACACATTAATATTAAAGGATGTCCCAAATGTCGTTTAACCGTAGGACCTCCATTGACGGCGACGAGCCCCACATGTCGAATGCGTCGTGTGGCAACAATACGAATTCGATTATGCCGCCGCCGCCAACCGTAAAAGAAATGGGAAAAATGTAAAAATAAAAGTAAAAAGTACGAAAAAGTACGAAAAATGCGAAAAATAAAACGCAATTACCCATCCCAATGACAAGGAAAAGGGATCCGTTCTGGGATCCACTTGCATGTTAATTTATGACAAAGACGACAACCGAACGGCCCAAATTTGACTTGCAGTTAATGCAATTTATTTATTTTATTCCATTTAATTTCGGTTTCAATTCGTTTATTCATATTGCCCTCCAATTGTGGAATTCATCGCCAGTTACCAGCTATTATTAACATTAAACAAGGCTTATTGGAATCGAGTGGAAATTTAAATAAATGCCGGTGAAGTATAGTCATGTTCATGTGATTATGGCATAAGTTGAGGTATTGAATTTACAAAACGGTTAGAGTTAATTGGTAAAATTTAATTAGCTTTTAAATGAAAAATTGTCTGAGAATAGACTTTCAATTGATTAATATTGTATTTACTGGCAAAGGTTTTAGCAAACTCTATTCTCTTTAAAACAAAATGAGTGAATTTAATAGTCTCTCTCTTTGGTAAACAAATTTATATATATTTTAAAGTAAAACATATATTTTTATTACCAATTCTTCATTTTCATAGCAAAGTTTGTGGCTTTAATTTCCTTAAGAATTGGTAACATTTTAATTCCTTGCAAAATGTTTCATTACCCAGCACATGCTACTGCCTCTTCTATAAATGAATAATTAACTTAAGTGCATATATTACGAGCTGTAAAACATAATTACGTTTTCCTAGCGCTCCTCTTTGTTCTACAAAATGTGTCCTTATTAAGAAATGTTTTTATTAATTGCGGACTTTTCTCTTAATCGTCAGTACTTTGCCATTTGTTTGCATGAGATTGCAGTGCATTTAATTTATTTTCTCGCTTTTATTTGTGCGCTTTTTTATTGTTGCAACACGGGATAGGGAAATAAATACACGCAGGCGCCGAGACGTATGGACAAATATTCATACAAACATAAATATTTGCATGATAAAAGTACGCTTGAATTTACAGTGAAAAAATAAACAAAATTCTTAAAACAAAATTTAAATGAAGAATAATAATATGTAATATTGCAATATTTAATACTTTAAATGTAATAAAATAAAAGCTTCTGAACAAATAAAATATGTTTAAATATTTTCTGCCGTAATTTTAATGTTCTTTTATTTATTTAAAGGATTCCATTGATATTTAAAGTAATGTAAAAATTGATATACATTTTTCTAGATTTTCTACTATAAATATGTTGAGGAATACAAATTAATTCAGATTTTCTAAAGACTCCAAGTCAAAAGGAATATCCCCATATTTAATGCGATCGAGTATACTTATTTTCCTGTCTCATAAAAATCCACAATAAATATATACTCTAGCAACTGAAGAGTACGAGTGGCGAGTTCGTTAAATAAACTGCCTGTGGAGTGGTCCACATGTCATTCAGAAAGTTTTCATCGATTTGCGGGCTCGGACGGAAACGAGTGAACTGACTGGCATGCGGTTGGCCAAATTATGGCGACTTTAATTGAACAAACCGATATTAATCAAAGGCAAGCGCTGCTCGCACACACTCCGGGATATTTAATAAATTGACTACTTCACCGCTGCTCGGTCGCAATGGTTCGGTTTTGGCCTGGTGGGCGGTGGACATAATATAAACAGTTATTTGGTAGATTAAATAATCAATTTAAACCACGACGGCACACGCAGTTGGCATAATAAATTCAGCTTGTTCGACATGACAGCCTCTGGTTGCGGGAATGGGAATCGGAATGGGAATCGGAAGCCCTGCAATATGCCTTTTATATATGGCTCTTTGGCACACTTACCACTGAGCAATAACTCCGAGATTATAATCCAGCTCAACGCCAGCATATTGAATGCTGAATGCAAGGCTCCTCCACCAGCTCCTCCTTTTCGTCCTGGCCCGATCCTCTGGCCGGCCATCTCCGCCAGTCGCAATATCTGCCGAAGCTGCAAAAAGAGAGAGAAAAAGAGTTGTTGCACGTTGCATGAGCAAAAAGTTTGAAGCAGCGTATAATCATATTTGAGATGATGCTCTCGGGCTTATTGATAACTGGCTGGGCTACTTGTCAAAGTTTCAGAGCAGCAAATTGAAATGTTGCTCTTGCCTTCTGCGGCACGGCCCCTCGCCAGTCTACTATTTATCCTCTGCGTGTGTGCTTTGTCTCAGGACCTGTCTATACATCCCATGTCTCCCCGTGCCCGTTTGACAACTTTGTAAGGCTTTCAATGACACGCGTCCGTAAGTTTCAACAGCTCGACGTGCTTAAAAACTTTGCAGCATTTGCAGCTAAACAAAAAGACAAAAAACCTTTAACTAAACAGGACACAGGCTCTCCTGTGTGCCAAACGGAATTGAGCATACGCAGCGTTGGCCCAGACAGATGCATCAGAACCGTCCGCACCCACTGATTGACAGCCCGGGGGGCAGTAGTACAGGACAACGACCACTGTGTCCCTGACATCTGAAATAGATTGGATGTCTGAGGCTAAGAGTGGGAGTGAGCGAGGGATCCAGGTTTGCTGACCAAAACATTGAAAACAATTGTCAGTTGCTGGTTGCATTTGTAACTTGGCTGACAGGACAAGACGTCTGCTTCGTGTATCAATTAGACCTCAAAATCAGCAAGACCAATTGTTTTGTTTCCATTTCGCCGCAAAAACAGAAGCTAATGGTCAAAAGTTACAAATGGCCCAAACAAGCAAACACACTGCAGATACAAATACTACAGACAGAGATACATCTACAGCTACAGCTACGGCAATAGATAGAGATACATTTGGGAAGAGAACATTTTGATAATGATATCATCATATCAACGCATTAACTCAAGGCGCCCTAAGCACTTAAGCCTGGCCGGGGCTTATATGTCATTTACTGCACCCAGCTGAACGTTCATCGTCGTCTTAAGGTCGAGTGCGCAGGATGGTTTGGCTGCTTCTAATTTTGAATGGCAATCCCTACTCCGCCCCCCAACCGCCCCCGGAATATACCCACACAAAACCAGAGCCGTAAAATGCCATTAGCCTGGACCGGGGGTCCTCTGTGCTCTTCCAATCATTTTGTGCTTTTAAGCATGCGACTCAAAGTTATCGCCATCGTCGTTGTCGTTGTCCCTCGGCAGCAAAAACAACAGACGCACGCATTAACCCAGGACGAAGGACGATGCCGAACTAAAAGCTGCGAACTGTTGCCTTTGCATTTTGCATGCCCAACGACCTTTCTATTTCAAGCATATCGTTTTGCAAATTGTCCGGCAGATTGAGACACATCCTCATCGATTTGTTTGCTTGCGGGTTTTGGGGGGCCCCAGGTTCCAGGATCCAGGACCGAAAAACCGAAACACCGAAACCGAGACCGAGGCCGACTCTGTTAAATGCCCTCATGTGAGCATTTAAATTAAATTTAAATATTATTGTAGGCAAGTCGATTATGTTCGGGTCATCATTTTGAGCTTTAATGTTTCGGTGTTATTGTTTGAATGGAATATGGCCCAGAAGAAGCCGGAGCTCGGGCCGCTCCCTGAGTAATAGCCTTTCTGTTCTGGGGGGCACCAAGGAAATTATTTTGCGGTTGCCTGCCACAGCCCCTCCCCTTTTTCGATCCCCTTTTGTTCCTGGCCATTGTCTTTGTGCCTTCGCATTTGGAATTCACAAAATGTGTAGTCCGTACGAAATTTGATAAAAACAAATTTTCAAATATTTCATTATGATTTTAATTGAATTCCTCTGCTTAGTGATATCATCCCTCCCTCCCGACCGACCGCATTTGTGTGAGTTGTGAAATAGATATCCTGCATGATATTCCTTGCTGGTCTCGGTGGTCGTAATAATAAAGCGTATAAATTAACAAATTATTTGGACTCCGCTCTCCCATCGAGTGGCAACGAATTTCCTCTCCGTCAGGGAAAATGGTGTAATTAAAAAAGTTACAGCTTCAGCTTAATAAAATGTCCAGTGCATGTATATGTGCTGGATTAACTTTTTTAAAGTGCTATAAAACAGTTGATTATGGCGTCATTAACGCAAATCTAAGCTTTCGGGGGGAGAGCGAGCGAATAATCAAATTAATTTTTTATGTACAAAGTTTGCAGTTTACCAATAAGAACCCAGCTCATCATAAGCAGCCAGCTTTGAAAAGAGCCCCGGCTTAATGGGAAAAACGGAGCATTGGAGTTGGGTGGTCAGGAGGGGGATTCGGATTCTTGGGGAGGCAACCGTTCGTGACGATGGCAACGCTGGGGCAAGGACAAAGGACAATGCCGGATATTCAAATTCCAGCGAGAAATTCAATTGAAAGTCAAATCAAAACAAAACAAACGAAAATCCGTAATTGACAACATTTCAGCTGATAATGAGCACCTTGCTAATGGGGGAATCCTGCGACCAACAGACAGTCACAAAGTGGGTTACGGGGACCAAGCACTCAAATGGGAATGAGGGGGGAGGACACGTCAGCAAACTCATCTGTATGGCCATCATGCTGACTGTGGGAAACCAGTGGCCAGGCCAATTGATATGATTTTCTGGAATGACATGAAATAGTACGTCGAATGGGATAGCGAAGGGCATATCTATGAGAGCAGCTACACTTGTAGAAATAATAAAGTATTCAAAGGTTAAGGATTACAATATTTCTTATAAATCTTTTTTATATCTGTAACGCTCTTTTCCCTTGACAAAATATATAGTTTCGTTATAGCTACACTTTCAGAAAGTTTCGATATTTGGGTCTCTAAATAAAAGCACATAAAGTAAAATTGATTTAGATTTATTCAAGTTTCTTATAAGTTATAGTTCTCTACTCTTAAAAGTCGATAGTTAAGCCCAATTTACAAGCTCTGCTAAAAGCAACTCATTGCCAAGTTGAGACTCTTTTATTCAAGTGACCAAATAAGTGTTCTTAAAGGAGTCAAAACGAATCGAATCCTGTTGTGTGGGTTGACTGGTATCTAATGCGGAAGCCATGACAGACAACAATGCTGACCCAGCAGCAGCAGGTAAGCTCTGCTAGATGTCAGCCAGCAACGAGACCAGAGCTCTTCCTGATGCCAATCGCCGACACTTGAGCTGGCCACGTCGACAGTTTCACAAAGCACCTGAAAGGGAGGAAGAAAACTAAGCAACAATTGCAACAAACAGCTACTGGCAACTACATAGGCTTGGCTTTAAGGCCGGCCAAGTGCTCTTAAAGGATTCAGTCAACCGTGGCCCGGGCAAGTGGCAAGGACTCATTCATTTCGGTGATCCACTTTGCTAATCGCCGGCTGTCAGAGCACACACACTTACACACAGAGACACACCTAAACAATAATCGCAAATCAAGAGAAATCGCTGCTATCATACGCACACACTTATAACGCATTAAATGCGTCCTTGATTGATGCGACACTTGCTCGAGGGCTGCTCATTAGGTTTAGTGCGCTTCTTTCAGACTCCGGCTCAAGCCTCTAATCAATCAATCAGTGTTTATGCCACCGCCCAGCCCGCACCATGAAACCTCCAATCCATCCCAGCCTGCACCAAGGACAAACGTAGCGAAGCGAAAATAAAAGGAACTGAAAGGAGCAGAGAGTACACATAATGAACAAAGGAACTTGGCGAAACAATTGCTTCGCTTGCTGCGTCGTTTGACGAATGCCCCCAGGCGGATCTGAATCTGAATCCGAATCCAAATACGGAATACTATAATCGGTTCCGTGCCACTGGTTAGCCCCCATCTTCCAGCGCCCTGCTCCTTGTGGAGCCGCCGCCAGGCATCCGGCCAAGAGCTAGGCACCCAAAAATTCCCCCATGTTTGCTTTGTGCGGCGTTGGCGTTTTTACAACTTCCGTTTCGGGGCAGAGCGAGTTCATCACAGGTTCCTGATTGCCAATGAAGGATTAATGCTCCTCCTGCTGCTGCTGCTGCCATTGCTACTGTTTCCAGCTCCTGCTGGTCTGAAGCACTCGGGCCACGCTTTGATTGCAGCGGCGTGTGGCTGCAGGCGCACGACCCAACTAGGATCGGAACCCACCAACCCAAGACCTGGAGCACGACCAGACAGCGGAAGCTTTGTGTAATGGCACAAAGGATTGCAAATTGCCAAGGCACTTCCTGCAAGGACATTGATTTCTTTTTTATGCCATCGCCAGCGCTGCTCAACTTCTGGTATCCTGGCAGCAACCCACTTCCCACTTCCCACTTATGCATCCTCTTGCCACAAGCTGCTCTCGCCACGAAGGTGTCAAGCAGGCTGCCCTTAATTATGCATGACTCACTAATGAATTTAGCCGTAATTGTTTGAAGGCAGCTGTGATAGCCGCCAAAGACGTGGTCAGCGGCAATATATTCACAGACCGTATCGGGTCAATATTTAATCAAAACGCCGATTGCGGCTTGTCACTGTGACCGGGGCCACCTCAGAGGCTTAATTAGCAGCTACATCTCCCTTTGACAGCGTGTGCGATTATACCTTCAATTTCGATCCGGCCAACTGGAAGATGGCAATCAGAATTTGATTAGATCTTTGGGGGTAAATGTGCAATTAAATATGCCAATTGGTGGCATGTATTACCGAGATAGTTGTACGATTTCCTTTGAAATAATCAAATGGACTCATTGGAAGATATAAAAGCTGTTAACTCTTTTCCCCTAAAAGCTATTGCCACTCAATTATGTTTCAGTTAAAGCCAGAAAAGTTCGGGTTGTATCCAATTTGTTCTCACACCGAAACTTTATCACTCAGTTATTATTGCAGGCGAAAAAAAAAAAGAAAGTGAGGGTTGAGATGAGTTGACAGTGTGGAAGCCAAATAGTTTGGCCACCCACGCAGAGACGGAGCATTGGAGGAAGTGAAATGAGAGGTAACCAAAAGCTATTTTAAGTTGGAGTTGTAGTTGTAGCCCTGTAGCCCTGACAGCGGACCCGGGTAACATGGAAAATGCATTTGAAACTCGAACTGTGAACCTCGAAACCGATAAATCACACAGTGAAAAACCGGCATTAGTACATTCCGAACAAAAGAAACTTAAAGGATTCACGCTGGCTGTCCGGCGGCTGTCAGGAGTTGGCCAGAAGGCGGCAATGGCGATGGCTCTGACTCTGGCTTTGGCTCCCGTGATTCGAAGGACGGAGGACCAAGGACGTGGTCATAGGACGACCAGACGTCGCCGGGCGACTGAAACTGTGTGTTTGCATTTTGGCGCTGGTCGTCGCTATTTATGAAAATAGTTTCTGGAGCAAGTTCCTATCTGGGCTCTGTGTGTGTTGTGAAAGTTTCCTAACCACTGGCTGCCAAAAGTTGTGCAAATTGTGGCCGAACAATGGACGGCAGCTCTGTGATTTCTCGGTTTTAATTTCGATGCTTTTTGGATTGTTTTAGGGCGAGTGTTTTGGGGCTAATCAAGCCAGTTGCTCCATCATTTCATGCACGAGCGCCAGCCGTGTGAGCCGTATTTGGTCCTCTCCCGGACTTTGCATAATTAACTGGAGCCCGAGGCCGTTTAGGTTTAGGTTTCAACATCAAAGTCACGCATGCCTCGAACTGTTTGCCTTCTTATTCTTTAAGGTGCGCCCGGATTGAGCCGCAAATGATTCTCACTTTGCCTGCCGTAGACATATTAATTTACATGTTGCCCCGGTTAAGCTCGATTTTTTTCACCATACGTTTTCGGTATATATATTGCCGCCGACGGCACCGAAAGTTTGTGCGTGAGCCGCCCGGTGCTGCTCAATTTAGTTGAACGTAAATAATTAATTACCTGCCGTTGCCTGAGTTATGAAATGCGCAATTAGGCGCATTTAATATTTAATTAAGGGCCAACAGCAACAGCGGCGGGCGAGCGACAAAAAAGGAATCCCGGAGCCAAACAAAAATGCGATCCATAGTCCGGGGACCCGGCTCCGGATTCCGGATTCCGGATTCCATATTCCATAGCCCGTAGTCCCGGTGAGCACACGCAAACACACGCTGGCGGCGAATCAGGGATGGGCGTGGCTCTGTTTATACAGGGAGGAGGGCGCGCGGGAAGCGGATGAAGTGGCTGGATTAAGTGGCAGCTTAAGAATAAACAGGAAGAGGCGGTCTGGGAGCAGCGCTGTGAGATGGGAACTGTGCTCAGGGGGGTTGGGCTTACGACAGCTCCACCATCACCAGTAGGGAGCGACGGACGGAAACATTGCTGGCCAGTCGCCGGCCCCCAGTGCGTATACTTGATTTGCGAGGAAGTGTTGGTTAAAGGCAAGCTTAATGTTAAGTAGAAGCTGAAGATTAGGAGCTGCGTCCAAGGCGACGATAGTAAACCAGCGGGAGCTGTGTCTTCTTAAAGAGATAGAGCCAGGCGAGGGAACAACAAAGCTGAAGGTTTATGCTGAGGCAAATAATTCTCTTTAAGAAAGAAGACAGTAAAATAATTGCGTTTATAATCAGGGGAAGAACTAAGAAAAATAAAGAAGATTTGCTGAACTAAATTCTACTGAAGATATTACTTAAAATAATTCTATCAAAGTTGGATAAAAAACTTTAAACTAAAGGAAGTAAATAAGGAAAAGTAAGGATCTATAGGAAGGCTTCAAAACTCTATTAAGATTATTTATAAATTATAAGAATTTCTTTCCGTAATAAAAATCCATAATTAATATTCAAAAATCGTATACTTATCTCTTTAATATCGTTTCCTATAAAGCTAATGATTTTCACGTGCTTAAATGTAACATCCTTTGAGGCTTCCCTCTTTCAAAGTATTTTTTCCCTCTCTTTTTCTAGCCTGTTTCAGATATCGGGTTAATGACGAACATTTGCCTATTACTAGGTCCTTTCAGATTGTCCTGCCTTCTTGGCCTCTGACTTCAGATTGCGATAAGAAGGATAAGAACGTGGCACTGGGACCATGGGAAGTCGGGTGTGCAGTCTTAACAGCCCGATAATTTGCGTTCGTCTTGAAATTTTTTGGTAAGCTGTTAAGCCGCCGCGGCGCTACCATGTCGTTTTTATTTTACACTCATTAAAAGATAAACGAGACAAGCTAATGACTTTCGGGCTAAATAGTGAGAGTGGGCCGACCCGTGGCAAGGGGTTGTTGCCTGCTGGTGACGAAAGCAACAACGACATGGCGATGGCAATGAAGTGAAAAGAAAATGGCGGCTGCGTTTCCGCTACAAGCCGTAAAATTAAAGAGCAGAACGGAAGGAGAGAAAGGAGATTGAGAGCGATAGAGAGTGCATGCCGGAGACAGGCGAGAGCTGAGCTGGGCGTGGCAGCCTCAGAAAAAGGCGCGCCAGATAAGATTCGTTTATGACACCCACGGCCTCGACATGCCACACACAGACACACACGTATATATCTTCACTATGCACAGAGAAAAATTGAGGAGGAAAATGAATATAAAATTTAGATATTGTGGTAAATATTTCAGAAGAAGGTTTAAAAACTAACACGAAATAAATAAGGATATAAGCAGAAAAGTTACTTGACCGCTGATAATAATTTTTAAACTACATTTTATAAATATTCCTGGAGAATTTATACAAATTATTGTATTCTTTATTATTATTTTATTAAAAGGAACCCTCAAAATTCTAAACTTTTTCTTGAAATGCCTTCATGTGTGCACGTCGCAAGACAAATGCAAATCCCTGGGTAATTAGGAGTTGTGTTCATGTCGTCGTGGTAATAGTTTTATGTTGCCACATTGTAGGCGACACGATGCGTGGCATCATGACAAGCCGAGGCTGCCTTTGGCTGAGATTGAGACCCCGTCCGTCGCTCGTCGGTCGTTTTTGGGGTTAATGCTGGTCCTTGTTGCTGCTGTTGCCAGCGTGACATGCAGAGCTCTCATCCTTTTTTCCATTTTTACCCAGTTTTCACTCCTTCTCTCTCCTCCTCTCATCATCAAGGACTGACTGCATTTAATTTGATTAGCAAGCCGAAAATCTACGCGTTCATTAGCCCGCTTTTAATTTAATTTGAGCTAATTTTTTGCCAAAGCCAAAGTTAACAAAGTTTGTGCGAAAACATTGTTGTTTTCTTTCTGCCCGCAGCTTTAACCTTCTTCTTCCGGAGGGCAAGCTTAAGCCGAAGTTATGTGTGTGTACTGTGGGCGAAGACTACACGAGGATAAAGGAATATTTATTTTATTACAAATTTATGATTTTGTTTTTTCTCCATTGCCAGCAGTGGCTGATGCTGCCGCTGCTGCTGTCTTACATAATAGAAACCGGAAGCGGAAGCGTGAAATGAGCTTCTGCATAAACATCGCTCGCACACAAATACTCGTTTAAGCAATGGCCATGCAGGTGGAATCGCATCCGCCATTTCGGTGGCATTTTATGACACAAAACTCATAACTTTTTTGGCTGCGCGTGGGGAGAGGAGGGAGGTTGAGGTAGTAGTTGCTTATTTTGCTCAAAAATCCGCCGCAGCCACATAAATTCTGAGACATGCCACAGCAGCAGCTTCTAGGCGCAGCCTCAGCATCAGCAGCAGCAGCAACTTCCAGTTCCAGTAGCCACAAGATAAAGTGGCATTTGAAACTTGTGCTCACAATGTTCCTGTTTTGGCTTTGTTTTTGCTGTTACAGAATAACTTTTGCCCAAGATCGCGTCACGGCTGGAAAGGGGGGAAAACTTTCTGTCCGTTTCCGGTTGCTTAAGCGCCAAATGAAAAGGGCGGAGAGAAAAAGTCCGAAATGCACCTTTTCGGATGTCATTTAGGGGGCTGCCTCTCGCTCCTCCGAGTTGTTGGTTCATCAGCGCAAATGTCAAAGAGCGCTTTGTCATTGGCGCCACTTGACTTTGTTAAATGTTAACAGTTTTTATCTGCCGGCGGTTAATACGCGGACGGCCTTAGTCATAATTTATAGCATGAAATAATGCGCCATTAAAAGTTTCGCAAAAGCCGGAAAGCGACCGAGAAAAGCGAAGGAAAACTGGCGCCTGGAAGAGCGTCAGGAGATGGAGTCGCAGCTGCCGCAAACAACTTTGCATGCACGTGTTGAAAACGCCAACGATACGAATCTAAGTCCGACCCGGGGCAGGATGGGCGAGGACTAAGCTCAAAATGAAATCAACGCCGGCAGATAAGAATCTTCTGCTATGCAAGCTCGTTAATACATTTTTGATGAGACACAACAAGTGGCAGGCGGATGGACAGCCGGGGCCAAGTTATGAGGAAACTTCTGCCCGCCCCTCACGGACTCTCCCACACACACACTCTGACACAGTTTCTGGGGCTGGCTTTTGAAATGTTTTGCCTGCGCCGCCATAAATCAGAAGCAGAGAGCTGAAACTAAAAGCCTGCCCACAGGCAGAGGGACAGAAATGGAGGAGTGGAGGAGGAGCAGGTGGACTGTTGAAGGGCGGGCGGAAAACTACAGTTAAATATGTTGTAACAAATAAAGTACATCAGTTGGGCAATGGCAACGTGCAGAGGGGGGAACTCGGACTGGTGCTGGGATGCGGTAAGGCTTCTTTCTGCACGGCAGCTCATTCATATTTATGGCATTTTTGCATTCAGCCGACATCATTTCGTAATGTGAAGAGCTGTTACCGACCTTACTCTCTCACTCTGATCCTTCTAGCACCTCCCTCCCCATTTCCCTGCAGAATATATATATATATATCCTTAGCACCGTTTCAGAAATCATGGCAATTGGCACGTTGCTCATACGCAGCGTTGGCCCAGGCAACTTGACCAGGCAAGCGGACTACACTGGTCGCTTTATGCTTCGGTCATTTATGAAGCTCATAAATTTCACAGCAACAAAAAAAAAAACGAAACGAAAACATTCTCCCTTTTGGCTTCTTGTGCGAAAATTACTTTGCAAAAAAGGAATTGTCTAATAAACTTTGCAATAAATTCGAACATAAATTTTATACACACAGCACGGCAACCGAAGTTCAAGCGTTAAAACTATGCCAACAAAAGCCATTAATTCCAGTCAGCAGAAATGAAGTAAAGTGTCAGTTATGTTGGGAGTTCCGGAGGTTCCGGGGGCTCTCAGTGTTCCGGGCTGAATCCGGCGGTTCAGTGGAGGGCCGGAGGTAAGCAGGCTGAGCTGAGACAGCGGAAATTAAATGCTGCCACTGGCAGCTACCCGCCCTCCCCTAGTTTCCCCCTGACCCCGCCGGGGGTCCGATGGCTGCTACTCATAATTAGATGATTTAAAGTTATCGCAAAAGTTGCAGCTGCCTGGGCTGCAACCTTCCACCTGAGTGGGGTGGGGTGCAAACCCCCCCAAAGCAGTGCTCCTTGAACACCAGCGGTTCAATTCACTTTGCCGTTTGCCAAATGTCTCTCTCTCTCTCGCTGCGAGCTTAATTGCAAAGTTTTTTGCTACCCGACCGACGCTGTCCAAAGTGATTTCACTGAACTTTGGCACATAAATTATGCGATTTTTAAACAGCCAGCAAGGAGTTTCCAGCGCTCCGCTTGGTTAGTGCGGCCTGCGGAAAGTCGAGGAAAACAAATACATATAATTTGGCATTCATGGAATTCACTTTGCAGCGTCAAAGTTCGAATGAGCCGCGGGCGGGCTCAAAGTGGCCCCAACGAGGAGACCTTCTCCTTTGCCAGGCACTAATGCATAATGAGGACACACGAATCTGATACTGATGATCTCTCTCAGTGTGTGTGAGTGTGTGTGTGTGCAAGGATGTGGATGGGGATGTGTCGGTCTATGTTTGCCTGTATGCAGAATGGATTAAAAAACTTTTGATTAACCTTATCAAAAGCAAAAGCTGTGTAAACATCGCACAGGGCAGAGCAATCAGGACGAGGGAGCTGGGAGATGGGATCGGGACGAGGTCGAAAGCCAAGCGAAGCCGGCGAAACGAGGAGCGCAAAAAGACTTGTACAAGTTTTTAAAAGAAAATAAGTAACTTTTTGACAGCCTGCTGCTTGGCACACACACCCCCACACACGCACACTCACTAAACTGTTGTTGCTGCCGCTTCTCTGTTCTTAGCCCTTTGCACAAAGCAAAGCAAAAGTTTGTTATTTTTTTTATATATTTTGAGAAAAAGCCAACTCCCTTAGCCTTTTGCCAAAGCGTTGATGCCCCGGCACTGGGTGTATGCGTGTTTATCTGTGCGAGGGTGTGCGCCAGAATGGCAAATAAATTAAAATAAAGGCCAGAATATGGAGGGCGGCCTAAAAAGTTGCCGCATATTGATGGGCCGGAGAAGATAAACGAGGAAATTCCCTGTCTTACACAGTTTTTTCTTCTACTTGTTTTCTTTTTTGTTTATATTTATTTTTCTCTTTTTCGACTAGAATGGTTTCATGAAATTTCACAATTCTTGACAGACTATTTGAAGTGATTTAAATGGAAAATGAATTTTAAACTGCATATTTTTACTTGGTTTTTATTATTGTTTAAAAATACTTTTTTTGCAGCTTGAAATCGTGAATTTCTAAGTAGTTTTTATCATTAACTTTACAATGCACAAGGTTCTTTAATTAAACTGTAAATATAAGGGGGTTCTCTGGCTTTCTTTTGTTTAAAAATAGTAAATGAGCTTCATTGAATAAATATTTCCTTAAACTCGGGTTGAATTAAGTCATCCTACAATATTTATTTTATATTCATTCGTATTTTGCTTGCAGTTTTTCTTTTATTACAAATATTTTAGCTCTTTACAATATTCCTTATATACTTTTTGTTCTTTTAATATTAACCCCAAAGCTATATCCACTTTATATTAGTAAACAAAGAAACAAATTGATTTTCTATTGAGTTTCTTAATATTCTTTAAGCCTCTCTCTTTTCTACAGCAATAAATTAAACATTTTTGAACCTAGTATCTGTGCAAACAATTTCTTTCTTTTTTTGCAATTCCCCCCAACACCGAAAAGACTCCAGAATTTGTTTCATTTCACATCTGACTGGGCTCTTGTTTGTCTAACATTTTTTGCTGTTTGGTCTCGGCTTGTTTTTTCCGCTTTCTGTGTGTGTGCGTGTGTGAGTGTGTGTTTGCTCAGCCCCACTCAGTCGAGTGCAGTAAAGCCGCAATTTTTCAGAATCGCTAAAGCACACGGGGCGTATACGTGTTCGCAGCGTACTGAAGCGTTGCTCGAGTGTCGCACCTCTTACGCATATGTAGGCACCCAAGGAGTTTTCCACGGAAAATCTCTCGTTCTCTCTTATCGTCGCACTTCAATCAGCTCTGAGGAAATCGGTAGGCTGAGGGTGCTAACTTGGCTGCCAGTTGGCCTGGAATTAACATGTCACATTTGACGCGACACTGTTGGGTGGCAGCGAGAGATGTCTTTATCGCCGCGATACACTTTGTTGTGCCTTCCAAATGAGCATTACTTGATTACCCGCAATTATTGTTACTGTGGCCCAGACACACACACACACACACACACCAGCAGCAGCAGTGCCTTGCGGAAAAGGGCCACATAATTGCCGCATATGGAAATGGAAAATTCCGCCGCCAGCATACTTGACATTAGTGCGGTAACAGCAACGGCGACAGAGAAAATTTTAGGTCAAAATGCTAGAAAAACAAAAATAAATACAAAAAAAAAGTACAGAAAATACTTTAAATGCGAGAAAGTCGCCTCGATGTGTGTGTGGGTGGTAGTGCTCTTGTATATAAATGCTGCCGCAGCTCGGAGCAGTTATGCGCTGCATTTAATTACTGTTGCGAATAGGGGGCGGTGGGTTGGCCAAAAAGGGTTTCTTTTTTTCGAGAGGCAGTCGGAAAAGTTTTCGCTCGGCCTCCGCAACTTGCAAGTTGCGCTTTGTGGCAGCTACAAAAAAAAGAAAATAATAAAGAAAAACCGAAACGCATTTCATTAACACAGCTCAACTTCACGGTAACAATGGCAGCAGTAAAAGCAGCGAAAGCGGCAACAACAAGACAAACACACAAACAGTGGCAAACGGGCGGAGAATTTCAGTTTTTTTTTTTTTTCCAGCATGTCGCCAAACATTTAGCAGGACATTGTACACTGAAGGAAAATGTATAAAGAAATCGGAAATGCAATTCTAAGATTTCAATTTAATTTCAGATGAAATAAAATAAATAACTATCAAAAAGGTTTTCAGAATTTTGAGATTTAAGCCTAAACAGAGGGAAGTTATTAACTTGCTCTCCAGCTCAAAATTAATTTTAAAATTAAATAAAAAAAATCTGCTTATAGATCATAATCTTAGAAATTCATGTTATTCAAGTGTAGAAGCCATGTATAGTGAATGGTAGCTGGAAAATGTGGGTGGAGGTACTTCAGCCGTGAGCCAAAACTTGCCACTCACACACACATACACACACACACCAGCAGCACCCTTGCACACATCCTTACAGACGCAGACACATGCACTCTCTCCTCACATGTACTCCAAAACGCTGACGACCTCAATTTCCAGCGCATAAACACTTTTTATGCGAAATAAAATCGCTTTACTTTGTGCAGCGCATTGACCGAAATTTATACACTACACACGTTCATACATATGCAGCGAATGTATTTTAAATAAATCAAAATACGCAGAAATTCCATTTAAATAAATACGCTGCACAAAGCAAAGACAAAACAATTTATTTCTTAATTGGCCAGTGGCGCCGGCAAGCTAGCCACAAAATTCAAAAATAAAATCCCACAGGCAGATCAGCTGAGTGGAATGAGTGCCACAAATGGCAGTCAAAACAAGTTGGTCAGTTAATATTAAACAGAAAAAACAGGAAACTATTGAAATATAACTGAAATCAAATAGAAAATACTCTACAGGAAATAAAAGTAATAAGTTTGCAAAGTAAATATGAATGGGCAGGGTCTAAAAATAACATAAATTGGATGGCAAATAAAGTTGATTTTAGATGAAATTGAATAAGGAATAAAAACAGAAACCTTAAAACTTTTGTGTATAATTTAGAGATTTAATATCAAGTTTCTAGCAAAGATAACTTCTGATATAATCTTTAGTTCGTCAGAATATAATTATCTTTAATTTAATCAAGTTTCCCTTAGGCTTCAGCTTATTCAGATATCAAATACAGAGATTAAATATTAAATTCCAAGAAATTATATCTCTTAATTCTCCAAAACATAATTATCTTTAATTTAATCAAATTATCCCCATTTTAATATCGATTTCCAGGAGCTGATGATCGAGATGTGCCATTTTATTACTTGCTGAGTGAGGGTAAAAATGGTCGTGTCGACATCGATATGGACGGCAGACGGTTGGCGACAGCCGGCTTGTCCGTACATCGCCCATTCCTCCCCTTCGTCCACTCGTCCCACGGACATTCGCATACGCAAAATGGCCGGAGGAGCGGAGAGGAGAGGTCAATACGTTGCCTTAATTGCTTACAAGTTGTTTGCCTCGCTGTTTGTTGTTGTCCGTCCGTCCGGGTACGAGTGTATGTTTATCGTTTAAAGTCAAGTGAATCGACCTCCTCGCCTCTCCCTCTGCTGCCTGGCCCCAGTCTGTCGGCATTGATTTTTATGGAGCCTGGGATATGGCCGAGATAGAAGCCGAAGCCGACCACTTTATGACTTTTTTAATTACTTATTTTGCTTAAAATTGTCTAGTGTAGGAAAATAAACAAATGGCTATGTGTGTGCTTCATACACTTGCAGAAAATATGGCTCCGTTTATAGGCAAATAAAATAATGCAAATGGCGATACGAGAGAGCTCTGTGCTGGCCGCCCCAGAAGGTCCTTTGTTTGTCTTTTATTAGGACAGTAAAATCTTCCTTGTTGCTGCTTCTCCTGCCGCTACTGCTACTGCTATATCTCTATGGCTATCGTGCTCGTCATCGTCCCGGCTTCTGCTGCTGGCCACTTGACCAGGCCCAGCACAATGAGGACAATAACGATGTCGCTATCCCGACCTTTTGTCCGCTGCCGTTGGCCTGGGCAAATTTTTATATAGTTTACCATATTGTTGGGCTACTTTTTGTTGCCTCGCCTGCAAATATTTTGAGAGGAATGAGGCCAAAAGGCAAAGTCCTGGCCACAGCATAATTTCGAGTGCAAGGAGTCGTCGCACAAAAACCATGACAAGCAAGCGGGGAAGTCCTGCCATCTGCTGCTGCTCCTGCTGTGACTCAATTCGAGTGGCTTCAGCCTCATGTCTAAATGAGACACATGTATATATGCAATTCGGGGCGTGGCCACACTTTGATTGTCTTCATTTAGTTAGGTTTTATGCTGATTTACTTAGGCCACAGACAGCAGACGTTTACGACCTTTTAACGCCGGCACGATAAAATCTGAACGGCGCTGGCCTCCCCACCGCCCCGACCCTGGCCATAAACCGGGCTCAGACAATGGCTGGCCAAGGTCCTGGCAGCGATTTACCATTGATTCCCCACCCACCTCCACACCAGATCCCATCAAAAACTGCACATTCTCAATGGCTCACATTTTCGGTGATTTAAATTAATTTCAAATATCATTTCTCACTTTGCGGCAACGACCCTGACCTGCGCCTGATGAATATTTAAAGCGCTGCACGTTCCACTGGCACATAGAAAATATATAGACTCCTTCAACTGGTTGGTTGCCCGGGCAGCGCATTAAATACAATTTGCAGTAGCCTGAAGCAGGATACCTCTGTCAGGTCTCTCTTTAGGAGCCATGAACCAGACAATGTGGAATTTATTTTGACAATTCCGTTAAGTGCCTGATAAGTAAACAGGCTGTAAACTTGTGTTTCATCTCTGAACTGCCTAAAACTCAAATGAAATTAAGATCAGAAATTGTTTTCTTAATTTAATAATATTTTAAAGATCTTTAAAGAGCTTCTCTGAAGAATTTACTTATTATTTTCCCACATAATTTAAAATTTTGTCCTATTTTCTTTCCCTTTTTACCAACACTTTCCTGGCTTTGGCTTTTATCTCGACACTCAAGTGGCTGTGATTCTTTGCCGCAAGTTTGATGGCTTTATTTGTGTGCTTCCAATCCACTGACCCACCTAACGCGCCTTTAAAGTAATTAAATTTGCGTGGTATTACGCATACGCCACATGTTACAGCCGGGTAACATTGCGGCCTGGCTCGGCTGTTCCTGTTCTTGGCTCTGTGTGTGCGTTTGATTGTGCGGCTTGTATTCAGGCCATGTCGGCGCCTGCTGGGTTGCAAGGGCAGCAGTCTCGGTCTCGGGTCTCGTCTCGGCTGGGTCTCCGTTTCCGTCTCCCCATTGCCATCGCCATCATCTCATCTCATCTGGTCTCTGGTCCTGGCCCTGGTCTCGTATCAACAATGTTGCTAAGCTGCCGGCATCAGCTACTCCTCCCTGCTCGCTGTTGCCAACCGCAGCGCACAGTGGGGAATTTGACCTGTTTTTGTGGCATTAATTAATATCTTAAAAACAAAGCAAAATTTTTAAATTCTGTTTTTTGAATTAAGTTAATAATAAAGAAAGGAAGATATTTTGAAAAAATGGGCGTAGTTCCGCCTTTTTTTAATCGATTTTAAATTTTTTTTTATGGTAAAAATTAAAAAAAAAATTTTTTGTTTTCTTTTTACGACAATAATGGTAATTTTATACATTTTGTAAAAAAAATGGGCGTGATCGCACTCTTTATTTGCGAGAAATCGAAGGGAATTTGTTCTGTTTTTGTGGCAATTATTCCAGCAGCACCGTATTGCTGATTGAAAACTTCCATCCTAAAAAATGGAATTACGCAAAAAGGGGCGAAAAGGGGCAATTGAACTTAGATGTTCTGAATTAGAAATACATGGCTCTACAACATGGATATAGACACTCACTGGACAAGTCTGGACATTTTTTTAAAACCTCTGCCAAAGTTGAACATTTATTACGAAAGCTTTGTACGGACACCACCTGCTTCAATTACAAATTGTTAGAAATACACGCACGATTTTGTCAAAGTATTAGTATTAACAAATAGTACAAACCTGAGGCATTATTATCCATTTTAAATTTTATTGATTGGTGCTTTAACCTCTGAGAAATATTAATTGGAAAATGCACTACCAAATGAACCAAAATGCGCACACAAAATGTAATTTTCAACAGCTGACTTCAAGCGCTGGTATTTTAATACTGGACTGGAAAAATACCAATTTTGGTATGTAACATAAGACTTTGGTATATTCTCAATACGTTAAGACTTCAATATCCAAAATTTAAAAACTTTTAAAAAACACATTAATGCCACAAAAACAGGGCAAATTCCCCAGTGTGCAGCGGTTTCAGCGTGGAAATAGCAGAAATTTTGATTTTACGACCTTGTTGCCGTCATTAACGTTATTTTATGATGACGCTGATACGACCGCGAAATATTGTGTGCCGGAGCCAGAGTCAGAAGCCGATGCTGGGCCTGAAGGACCTGCAGCAAATGGGAAAAGACTCTGACGGGATGAGAGAGTGCCTGTGTGTGTGTGTGTTTGGGACACGGACCAAGTTATTATGTCCTGACGTCTAAGTAAAAAACCAATAAATGTTAATGAAAATACAAGAGACAAAGTTTAGTTCGGGGATCGCTCGTCCTGCATGAGGCATTGAACATAAGCTGATAATATTATTGCGCTATTAATGGGCTCAGGTTTTATGGCAGTTTTAATCGCTTTTGTTACAGTTGCCAAAGTCGCAACAATAACTTGACAATAGACCACAATAAAAAGTATGTGGCTTGCGTGTGTGTGGGCCCCGCCCTGCTCCCCTCACTTTGTGCAACTTTTTGCCGTGTTGTTGCCGTGGCTCTGAGAGAGAAAACTAATTGCAAAACCAAACGCACAGCGCACAACCAAGTAGCTGCCGATGCCCCGGCAAGGTGTGCACGCTGAAAAGCAATTTAGCAAATTCCTTGGTGTTTGGCAAATGGAAAAGCCAACTACCAACGTTTCTCTGGCTTTCCTTTCAACTCCTTGCCTCTCTTCTCTGCCGGTGGAATCGCTCCTCTTTGCAGAATCAATTTTAATGATACCGAACAGAAGCCGGGCAGGAAGCTAAGCGGCAAGTGGCGGTAAGAAAATGCCAAATGACACCTCCATAAAATGGCGATCCCCTAACTCTCCCTCGGATGTCATCGATTGCAACATATGGAGTCGGCAGCTTGCGGAGATGACTGCCTAGAGATGGCACAATCCATAAGGTTTTTAATATAATTTAAGAGAAATTATTTTAAAGGTTTCTTATTTAATTTCAAATACTAAATACCTCTTCATTTAGTTCAAGAAGTTCCCCTAGAGACTGCAACCCTCTAACATCTAATTACTTCTTGGGAAAATATGTGGCAGCTGCCAAAGCTCGTGGAGATTTCATCTCATATGTCATGCGACTAAGTGCAGAGTCCTTATTTTATCTTTTCCTCTTCTTTTTTTTTTAAATATTTCCTTTGAGTGCGGCGAGTCCCTCAACTAAGTTGTTATACACTTGCGTGCACCTGTCTCTCCAGCCATTTCCAGGTGCAGGCAGATGGCATTTCTTTGGCTCCTTTGGCCCCAACGAGCGCTGGCTTGTCGCAATTAACGTTCGCGGAAATTCCTGGCAACGGGATCAGCGGCCTGGAAGGCTGGGGCCGACGCATTGGGGCGTGAACAGCACGGAAGTCGTTCGGCCCACACGGCGGATACGTGCTTTAAGGTCTGACCTTCTTTGTGTGCCACGCTTGTGTGTGTGCCACAGAGTGTCTGCTGCAAATTGTTGCATGACATTGTTGTAAGACACCCACCCACCCACACCCAGTACCCTGCCTCGGCCCCCGTTTGACGGGACATTTAGTGCGAGGTCCTTTCTTGGCGGTGACAACTTGCGGCCTACTTGCCATTGGCGTGCCATATGCCAGCGAAACAATTGCTGCCATTACAGTTTGTAATTCGGTAATCAGCCATACGAATCTGCATAATGGCAATCGGAGCTCGAGTCCCCTACCCCCTCCCGCCCAGATCCACGTCCTCGCCAAGTTAGGTAAACATGGCAAGAAAAGTTGCCAACTTTTAATTGAAGTGAAAACGACGATAACGACAGCAGCATTGTTGGGACTGGAATTGGGGAATCGGAACGGGAATGGGAATGGGAATGGAAATGGGAACGACCATGGCTATGGGATGGCTCTGCGGCTCGGTGGCTTTGTTGCCAGCCCGCTGGGATGCGAATGTGGAGCTCCTGGCTACATATGCCGTATGCTGTGAGCTGTGCTCTGTGCTGTGTGCCGAGTGTGTGCTCTGCGCCGAGTTCTGTGTGCGGCATTGCAAAAACAGTTGCGGAATTGCTTTTTAAACCCACAGAGCGGCGCATAAAAAATCAGCACAGCCGCTCTCCAGGGGCGGGCTCCGAAAAGGGAGGGAGGTTTGATCCGGAAAGGGAGTTAAGCCTTTAAAACGTGAAACTTTTGAGCCGCTTCAAGTTTTAGCCAAGCGTATTTGCCTTTGTGGCCGCACAGTTCCCAGCTGACATGCACAGTCCTCCCCCTGTCCCCCCCCCCATATGTATGATATATACTATAGCCATGGCTATAGTATTGGCATAGGGAAAGGGCTGCACAATGTTAAAGTTTGCACTGCATGCCTGCGAGGGGTGGTGGGGGTCAACCTGTTGCCAGGTCAGGACCTTTGGGCATGGGGGAAGCTGCTGTAAACATTAGACTAGCGCTATCAATGCGGGCAAACTGATGGGATTACGGGTTAGCGGGCAGCGTAACCAGGCGGCCTTGAAAGTGGCTAGTGGGAGGTGGAGGGTGGCACGGAAGTGGGCGTGGTCGTGGCAGCAGCATTGTTTGCATTGTCGCACGCAAATATGTTTGGCAGCTCCAGCTGGGGCCAAGGCACGCGCCAGAGTGCGACATTCGTGACGTCGCATTCAAGACCCGGCAAGTTGCCACCCGGCCAGTCCACATTCCCGGTTGAGCCACATCCTCCTGCGCTCCAGCGCTAGCCTGGCCAGCTTTGATTTATTGATTTTGGCCACGGCACACAGCATACCAAATGAGACAATATTTACTAGCCTCAATGCTGGCCCACATGTGGCATGCACTGGGGAAAATGGTTTTAAGTGGGTCTCTTATATAAAAAGTATAAAAAAATTTAGGGTTTTTAATAAGAAAACTAAAGAGAAGTTCGATTTTGATAAAGTAAAGAGCAAAAATATTGTAAATATTATGTCTTTAAATGGAAAAAGCGTAAGATTAGTGAAGAAAATGTGTTATATCTTTGGTTTTTATTATTTTTTCTCCCGCGTTTTTGGCAAAATCTGGTAACTACCCATTTTTTCGAGTGCCTCCCAACCAGCAGGAGCATGATACCAGGCACGCTTGGTATCAGTGTCAGACTTCCATTAGCCAAACTCCACCGCCTGGGCTCCGCTTCCGCCTCCTCCTCGTCGATCCACCTTATTTTACCGCCCCTCTGTGTATCCGCCAGCTGTTTAATAAGCCCGCCCGTATTTTAAATATGGAGCAGATGCACACTTTGCCGGAGCCGAAGCTCCGCTCCGTTCCGAGGGGCCAAATGACGCAGGTTCAATTAAATCAAAGCCTCAGCATATTTCTTACCCGCTAGACAGTTCCGGCGCCAGACGCCGTCTGCTGGCGGCGATGTCTGCAAGTAGAAAATGGGAAGACGAATTAAATTACATTTAAAGCGCAGCCTGCAAAAAACCCCAAAGAAAAATGGAAGGGCAAATAAATTGGCCAGCAAGCTGAGGGCGAAAAAATGAAAATCATGGAATTGATGTGGGGAAGCCAAGAAAGAATTGCAAGGATACACTGGCAGAATACAAACCCCAGAGAGCAACAAGTAAAAACGAGCGAGGCCTGTCACCTTGTAATATTTTTTATTAAATTATTTGTCCGCCTCAGGTTATAAATCCAAGAGCTCTCGCCGTAATCCCGACTCTCAATTGCTGAAATCCTTATCTGCTTAAGTGGCAAACGAATATGCCATTCATTCGCTCGTATCGTGATTACGAAGCGAGAGCGAGCGCCGGAAAAAGAAGTCGACAAAGTGTAAGAAATGGTGCCAGCAATGAAACGGAATAAAATCGGCAGCCAGAAAAAAAAAAGAAATGGATGAAAAAAGTATGGGATAAAAGGCGGAAAAACCTCCTGCATATAAGAAGAAAGCTGGGGAAAAAAATATGTACTCGGGCCATGTGGGAGGCGAACCAAAGGCGCAGAGATAAGTAAAGAGAACAAAATTAAATTGGACATTTATCAAGAGATGCTTATTGATGCCCAAAGTGCCAGCCAGCCAGCCAGCCAGTCAGCCAGGACAAACACAAACACACACAAGGCTCCGGCCGACAAATACGCTCAATTATTGTTTTGAGTGAAAAAGTTTTATTGGCCAACATTTTCTGGGGGTCGAAGCTGGAGGAGTCTTGTAATTTAAATGTAGCCCTTGGCGAAAGCTGAAACAAACGCCCGAAAGACACGCGGGCATAAATTAAAGTCAGCCAAGCCTCCGACTCCGCATGCCCTTAGGCCGAAGTCGGACAAAGGCCTTCTCGGCGTCCTCAGCTCATCCCCCAACCAACAAGGATCAGCCACTAATTACGGCTATTAGTGGAGCAACAACGGGAGCGCCAGAAACAATTACGGCCCATTTAATCACCTGCTGAAAATGTAATTATGTTGCATACTTCCGAGGGCAGCAGGCTTCACACGCTTTCCCCCAAAAAAACGAAAACAGATCGAAAGCGCCTCAAGACGACTGCCAACGCGATTTAGAATTTATTGCATGAAATTAACTTTTGCAAAATAATTCACATAACTTCGGGGCGTGCCGAAGGGCCGTCCGAAGTGGCTTAATAAAATAATTTATGGCCAGACCGAAGGGCCATTTCACTTGGCCTTGTCCCGGGCCCTCCCTCTGAGCCTCTGAGGCTGAGCCCCTGCTGCCCAGCCAAGCGGATGGAACAAAGCAAATTAATTACGAGTCAAAGCGAAAACCTTTGACTCAACTTTTGCAACGCACCTTTGCCCACAGACAGGACACTGTATGTCTGTGTGTGTGTGTGTGTGTTGTGGCCAATGCCATTGCCAATGCCTTTATCAATATCCTTTTGAGCAGGACCGAAGAACGGCAAACAAAGTCTAATCAAATGCGACAGCACAGGGCGGCTGTGTGTGTCCGCTGATGCGTGGCTAATATGCCAAAAGGGGCAGCAACCACGCCCTCCTCTCCCCCCAATCCCAGCATCATCTCCCTTTGACCGTAACGGCCTGTCCTTGGGGCTGATCCGGCTTTTTCACTCCTCCTCAGAGATTCTTGGGGGAAAACTTGAGCACGGGCCACTTTTTGCTCAGTGATGCGTTGAGTGGACTGAATCAACAGCTGCCAAACGTTCGGAACGCAAATTTATAATGTCTTAGTGCCATTCCCACGCTTTTTATCAACACATTTCACATGTCATTAGCCAGGAGATAACATCGTTCCAGAGGCGTGCTATATATATATCCTTAAACATTCGAATTCTGACACTCATCTTTGTCTGACAATTGACAGCTGGTTTGCTTGTTTGTTTGCTTTCGGGCGGTTCTAATGAAAAGCTTTTAAATTAAGAACAACCGCCAGTCAAGCGGTGAGATGCATTTGAGATATTAACAAAGAACACAGGTGACACAGGGTCCTGGATCCTGGGTCGTGAGTTTTTTTCCTTGCCACACTTGAGCTGACACTGCAACATGTGCCACACACGCCGCAGACAATTCCGCTAAAAGCTTCACACCCGCGGACAGTTGCGGGTGCCAACTCCGAGTCAAATTAAACGCTCCTCCAGCTCCAGCTCTAGTCCTGTTTCGTCCTGTTCCTGCTGCAGCTGCAGCACACTCGAAAATCGCTCGAGGCGACAGGAGTTTTATCTTTGCCATGCCAGCCGCAGCAATGCGGCTAAGCATCATAACTCACGCCGGGCATCCGTGCTCGTCACTCAAGGAGCGTGAAAAACCTGCCAAGACGCCGAGGAGTCATAGCCGGAGTCCGGAGGAGCCCTTGCATTATGCGATACTCCCTAAAGGCAGCACTTAGAAAAAATTATGGAAGTTCTGAGGAAAAACCGATGAAAATCATTAAGAGTTCTTTGGGATATAATTTATTTATTTTCTAATCTTTAAAAGTATATTTTAGGTATTCATGAGGTATAAATAAATCATTTAGTTTAATATTTTTAAAGTAATCTAGCTAAAAATTTCCCTCTTAATCCTCAGTGTAAAAGCAGCAGCTGGCGTTGAATGCACTTAACATGTTGTACCACAAAATCGTCAGCCATATGCCGTGCATATTAATTTGATGGCCCTCATATTTATGCCAAAGCAAAGCCAAAGCGTTTGCTGCTGCTGCTGCTGCTGCAGTTGTTGCGACATTTTTTGACAAGTTGCAGTCAGATTCAGAGTCAGAGTCAGAGTCGCAGGAGCAGCCGCAGTCTCCCATTTGCAATGCAAGGAGCAGGAGCAGCTGCTGACACTGTTTTGCATATGGACGCAGGACCAAGCCGAGCAGCTGCAGAGAAAAATAAAAAGCTGCGAAGCTGGCAATAGACAAAACAGGACCCCGAGAACTAAGGACAACTGTGTGACTCTACAACTAGTGCTCCAGTCCTGGTCCTGCTCCTGCCTCTGCTCCTCCTCTTTGTTCTTGTTACTCCAAACTGGCCGCGTTGCGATTTTTTCTCTATTTTTCTTGTGGGTGCATTCCACTTTAATTATTTCAGCAATGTTGCTGCTGCCGCCGCCGCCGCTCGTAACGACATGAAATTTACATACGCAATTTCATTGTTGCCGCAGGATCTGGCGGTCCTGCGCTGCCCCGCTTCGCCCCGGGGTCGTTGTCAATCCCACAGCATAACGCATTTTATATTCAAATGTTTTCTTTTTTTTTGGTAGCTGCAGTCTGGCCAGGAGCAGGGACACTGCAAATTCTATTCGTTCTGCCCGCGCAAAATATACAGATATTTTTTTTCGCCTTGTTGTGGCTCCAGGATTGTTAGTGCTGTGCCCCCGGGCTGCTTATGTGTTCGTAATAATCAGTTGCAGGAGCAGGAAGACTGCAAACTGCAGACTGCTGAATTTACTGTCGATTTCACAGGCATTTACCCAGCCTGTTCAACCCCAGCCAAGTAACGGTTATAACAAGCTTTTATGCGCAGGATAACACCCGGAATGGTTTACTCAAGAACCGCCAGATTTCGCTTAGCATGTGAGATGAGGGATTGCCACTGGAAGAAGCAGGAACTAGTTCACTTGCGGCCCTGCCAGCTGCACTGGGTTCCGGCAATGTGGAGTGCTCTCAGCATCCTTGGCAAGTCCCGGACCCTTGGTGTACTTTATTATGCATGTTATGCACAAGTTCGTTTCCATTTCCGCGCCATGTCATTGCACGCTTAAGCAGCAAATTGTCTGACGGCATTTGTCCTTTGGCTGCTCCGGAGCAGGGTCCTGCCATTCCTTCGATGGGATGTTTGGCCAACTGTCAACAGCTTTTAGGCCTGCTCTCTCCTTCCTCCCATGTTAAATGTAGCGCAATAATGAGTCGAAATATTTGCATTTCTTTGGTTCGGAACCAAATGCAATAAACTCTCGAAATAAAAGCAAATAAAAAGTAATCAGAATTTCAGATTCGAGCCGTAATAAAGCGACGAAGAAGGCTCACAGCGGTGTCCTGCTAAAAGGAATTAAAAAGTGTGCTAAATAATTCATTTTTGAATTAAAATATAAATCACTTTCACACCATTTTGTCGGCGGACATTGGCGTAGAACCGGGTTTTTTACTACATGCCATGGTATGGCATGGTCCTTTCCTTTTTTCCAGGACACTTGTTTATTTTATTACTTTTTGCGCCGAGCTCGAGTCAAGGGACATCGCGCAGGAGGGGACTCAGGAACAGGACGCCATGCAAATGAGCGTGCGACCCGGGCATAACGAAAATCTTTTTAATATAAAAGTGAATTACTTTTAGCAGCGATTTCCGAGTGTGTCCAAAAGAGCGAAGGACAACACCCGAGCCATTAAAATTGACGAACTGTAAAGGCAGTCCGGACTCCGGAGCACGGAGCAGGGAGTAGGGCTGAGGGCGTCACGCCCATCTAGGACCACGCCTTGGGTTATTAGGCAGCTTATTATCGGGCGCATCAGCATGGCCAGGGCATCATTATCGAGTGCTTTGCGGCTTTCCTTGGTCCTTGCTGCTTGGTCCTTTGGTCCTTTCAGTTCGAAGACCCCCTGCGTCCGGCTGGCGAAAGTAATTTCAGTATCCTACGCATTTTTTAATAGGATTGTGTTTGGGGAATTACCTGAGAGGAGGGCGGGGAGCGGAGATATCTCTGACCGCTGGCAGCGGAAGCGAGTGGATGGTGGAACGGAAATGAAAACGGCAATGGGCACTTTTAATTTCTCAAAATGGCAACTTACTGACATCCGTTGCGCATTCGATTCATTGATTTAATGCAAAGGAACAGCAATATCAATACCAAAGGACTCTTCCCTCCCCCCTGGCGGCTTAGGACTTATTGCGACTTGTTGCAAGAGTTCATATCGTGGGAAATAATTCAGAAAATGTCAATGCAGGACTCTAGCTACCGGGCACCAGGCACTTACCTGCAGCTGGTCACAACTTCTACTTTTCCTGTGTCCTCCCCCTCTGTCTCTGTTTGTGAAATATGCATTCGATTTTTTACGCTGCATACTTTTTTGCTTATCTGCCAGTTGGCAGCCCCATCGCCAAGCATAAGGGAGCATCGAGAAGAGCGCTCACAGAGTGCAAATATCACGTATACGCAATGTTGTGGCTTGTTGGTTTTCTTTTCACTGCAAATTAGCTGGCGGAGAGGGTGGCGCTGCTCTCACTGCCACCAAGTGTGCGATAATTTACTCATTTCATGTGCTATTAGTTGTCAGTAATGGGGTTGCGGTGGGTTGGACGAGGAGCAGGACTTGGGGATGCTGTAAACTGTGTTGTTGTCGCTGTGAATGCTGTTGTCAGTTGCCTGTTACCAGTTGGAAACTTTCTCCAAACTCTGACCAGGACTCGCTCACACTGGCCCGCTTCGTCCTTCAGTTTTATGCTTTATGTTTATATTTGCCCGACCCTCTTGTGCCATATTTATCATGGCTCACTTTTGTGCCGGCTGCGCCTTGTTTCATGCGGTTTCATTTTGCTTTGCTGGTTGAGTTCAAATCACTTGAAGAAATTATAGTTTTATAATAATTTTAAAATGAATAATTTACTTACAGAGAAGTATAAAAACTTAAAGAGTATTTAAAGAGGGATATCTTGCTTTTATTTATTTATTTTGTAATAATTTAACTCATAAACAGTTTATGAAAAATATATTCTTTGCTTTATATTTGTTTATCTTTTCTAATTTTCTTGCTGTGCAGGAAAGAGTATAGCCACGTTTAAGTGAGTTTTCTTGCCCACGTCCATGTCCTGGTTCTCGTCCTCATCCTCGTCCTTGTCCGCCTCCTCGGCCGTTGCAAATTCACGCTATCTAATAGCTGCTCGGCTCGCCAACAAACGAGAGCGAGACAATGGCTCCGGCACTTGCTGCTGCACTTGAGCACAGGAAGAGTCCTGTGGCCTGTGGATGCCTGTAGTTGTAGTTGCCGTTGCTGCGCTGCTGCTGCTGCTGCGCTTTTGGTGCTTCCAGAGAGGAACCCCGGCTGTGACCTAAATTTTTACCAAATTGGATAAATTTTTCGCATTTTCGCTTTGCTATTTTTTGCTCCAATTTTTTTTTTTGCGCCAGCGACGCCGACGAAGGCGACTCCTCGCTTGGCTTCGCCATCCATTGTTGTTGCAATTTCTCGCCACATTTGATTTATCTCGCCTTATATACCAAGTCGAGTCACATATATGTACCCCATATATATACCATCTTCCCCACCATATCACGTAGTATTCTCTCCGCTTTTTTTTGTGCTCTGTGCTCTATGTTGTTTGTTGCTTCCGCTTTGTTGCTGTATCGCTTTTTGTTCGTCGTCCTTGCTGTCGGTTGAGTCACCGCAGAGCAGTGTCGGCTGCGGGATGGCTGCTCTTCTTTGGCCACTTGTATCTCCAGAATTGAATCTCGCCCGGCTCTGCCATCTTTGCAGCCACTAGCTCTGCTCGGTGTGTCGTCTTGCTGGCCGCAGCGCTTTTTATTTCAACTTTCTGGTGGCTCTGCTGCTGCTGCTGCTGCTGGCTGTTGTCCTTTTTTCGGCCCCGGCTACGTGTTAGGCATAGTAGTAGTTGGTCCTGCCGCCCTGTCGCCCGAAGCTTTTAATCATGATTTACGAGCCGGGGAGACAGACGCCCAGGTCCCGGACAAGAGGTAAATATAAATGGAATTTTAAAATGTGATCTGATTTAATTATGCACGGCGACTCGAGGGCGAGGGTGGAAGGATGCCGTGTATGTGTATGTACAGGGCAAAAACAGCGACTGAAACGACAATCCTGACGGGCTTCGGGTATCAGGATTTGGAATGGGCGGAGCCACAGAGGCATTTGTTAAACAAAGGACATGACAATGAATCCAGATAAATCACCGAAAGTCGGTTTTGTAATACCCTAACACCAGCAATTTAAATGGAGTTTTATTTAAATTAAATCATGATGTATGAGCGCGTAATTGTTGAACTTTGTCGCAATAAATAAATACCTGTTTGGCTTTAAATTAAATAAAATTTATTGAAATACCAAATGGGTTAACTTTAATCTTTTACGAGCTCCAGTTTCACCTTCAGCTTAAAGAATCTGAGAAATAGAATTCCTCAACTCAACTCAGCTTAAAAGCCGGAAAATTCCATCACTAAACTATTAAAGCAATCTGTTCTTTAGAAACTGAATCCGCTCGCATGTACACAGAAAGTATGTACACAACATTCCTGAACCCTGTGCTGGTTCCAGGCTCTGCGTCGCCTGGCTCCCTTTTCCTTCCTGGACATTCTCTCATCATTTTTTCCGTACTTTATTTTAGTTTCTCCTCTGGATTTCCCATCTCTTGGACCCTCGCTCCGTTGCACTTTGTTAAATTGCAGCCAATTGACCGTGGCAGACACTGTTGTGCCCAGGCCCAGGCCCAGGCCCAGAATTTATGCTCTCTGTTGTTTATTAGCCATTGCGGTCAGTGTTCCCAGCTAGCAAGCTAACCTTATTGTGAAAATCAAATTCCAAGGAGCATGTTAGAGATGGAAATTCAGGGTATTGTTTAGGGGGAAATGCCATGCAAATAGCAGAGGAACAATTCCAAATGAGACATATTCAAAAAACCACAGAAAAAGCCCCGCAACCCACACACAGCGGGTAGCAAATACAAATAGCAGGCGATAACGCAAACTCACAGATACGAGGGACTTGGCCTGCCCAGATACAAACCCATACAGGGAGAGGGTGGCAGACTTATAGGCAAATATAGGGACATGTATTTACAGTGCTAACATCAAACGCTTTGCCTCACTCCCCGCCCGCCCGCTCTCACGCCATCAACAACGTTGTTTTTCTTGCCGTTTGCCATCGTTGACGTCGTCGCCCGACGTCGTCGTCGTCATCGTCATCGTTGTCGTTGTCGTCGTCATGGCACAGTCAATATGTTTTCATTCAATTTGGAAAGCATTTTCATAAAATTTCCCACAAGAAAAACATTGCGCACATATAAATATGTGGAGAAGTTTGGCATGCCGTGCACAGCTTCAGCTTCGCCCCTGCCACTGGCATTGGCAATAGGAAATTATGCGAAATGTGCTCGATTTGCGTAAACAAACCGGAAATGATGTGCCGCCTGCCGCTGTCCGCTGACCATTTTGGAAAATGAACGAAAGACCAGGACAGAGGAACCGAAAAAAAAGGGCAATCGCAGGCACTCAACCCTGGACGAAGACCCCCTCCAAACTTGGGGTCGCAACCGCAACTGTATTTATATTTATGCATTTATTTATTTGGCAAAAGGATCAGTCGCGTCTCCTTGTCTGCCCCCGCCGCCGCCATTTCTGGTGTGCCCCATTATGCTAATTGAACAGTAAAAAAATATATAAAGAAGGGAAAACCTCGAGCCACTTTATAGGCTCAGGGAGTGCTCTGCCCGCCAAAATGTTCTAGGAATCGTAAAAATTTCCCGCTCAGGGAAAGTATGTAAATACAATGTTTGCAAGGGGGCCCGGGATGGGGGCTGATGGCCAAATATTTTTAATAAAGTTCACGGTCTAAGCAGCTTTGCTGACCGAACCAACGAACGAACGAACGAACGAGCGAAGGAGCCGCAATATAATTAGAGCGTGCCACTGCCGGTCTTGTTGTTATTGCAAATTGAATTAGTAACCAAGGCAGAAAGTGGACATGGCAGCAGAAATCCTTTTTGTGTACCATTTTTGCCATCCGCCGGCATCCGCTACGTGCCGGGCAAATCAAAGGCAAAGGCAAAGGCAAAGGCAGGGCACCAGCCAGGAGTCGACCGTAACCGCAAATGGAAATGCAAATTTCCTGCGGTTACCGCGACTTCGAATGCGACCGCAACCTTTGCCCCCCGACACGGCACGACAGGGCCCAAGCTCGGGCTACCCAATGCAGCAATTTAATTTCTTAAGCAATTTTCATAATCTGCAGCAAATTGTTTCTGAATGCTGCCAGCCAGCCAGCCAGCCAGCCTGTTAGCCATCTAGCTAGCCAGGCTCTCGTTAAATTTTATGCAGTTGGCGGCTGCATTCGCGCCACAATCTGCCATTGCGGGTGAAGCAGCACGGAGAGAAAGATTTGTAAGATATGGTAAATATAACGACCTAAGACATATGCACATTTTACTAGATATATCTTAAGGGAGGGTGAGAGCTTTAACTTCACTTTCGACTATAAAATATCTTTCTTTTTAAAAGGAAGCCCTTCCAAGGGTAAACCTTACATATTAACCTCCTGAAAAATATATTATTCTCTTGAAATACACTTAATTTTCTTCCCGTGCACCGCTTCGCACAATTTTCGTAATGCAGTGGCCAAAGTTTTTGCTATTTTATATTAATTTCGCAGGCTCTGCAAGGCGCCCTGACCTCGTCGCGCCCTTGAGCTACGACTACTACCCGCTGATGCCGGCCGTCGGCTGTCGGCTACCCGCCTGCTGCATAATTAAAATGGCAGTTCAATCCTAAGCACAGTCAGCAGCTGTCCTGGCCTCCAGTCTGTTCACAGCAGTACCGGGCTCTAGACTCCGGAATTTACAAAAGGCTCAAATTATCCGCTTAACTGTTTGTGGGGATTAAAGCAAAAACCTTTTAACCCTTTGCGCTGGCTGAACTGGCTTTCATGAATATGTAATAGGTTTCTTTCAATAAACACTAATAATACCCTTTCAATTTGCTGATTTATCACATTAATTATTTGTGTTTTTATGAGCGGGGCAATTGGAGGTTGTGAAATATGCTTCCATTAATTCTAATTTGCAAGCAAAGATGAATTAATTGGCAGAGTAGTTAGAAAAGCTTTTAAAATTAATCCAAATCAACTCTCAAGTTAAGTAAACTCCCAAAAAACTTTCATTTATATTTAAAGAATTTTTGTAAAGTTTTAAGCTCCCCAGAAACCAAAGTATATTTCTGTATTTCTCTCTAGTTTTCAGTGTGCAAAATTTGCAGAAACGACAGTTGGCCGCCTGGCCAACAATTGTCTTTTTGCTCACAAAAGCAGCAACTTGGCAGCTTTTTGCTACTTGCGGGCACTTAACAAGTTCCCACGCTGCCGCTCATACCCCCCAGGAGTGGCATACGGAGTGCAGCTAATTGCTCTCGGCCACCCCAAAATTTGCACCCCCCAAAAACCAATTAAGACGACGGGGATAACGCGCGGGGAATGGGCGAAATCCAATGGTGCGAGCGCGTGATAAATCAAATTTGGTTGCCTTAACAATATTTGCACATACGACAGTGTGTGGGCCCAACGCAACACAAATCAAATCAAATTAAAACATAAAGTCGGGCGGGCGGGCTCATGTTGGGGAAGGACGTGAGGTGAGGCAGGATACGTTGCGGGGGCCCAGATTGGGTGTCCTCTTTTATTATTCCATCCGCATGCAGCTGCCATGTTGAGGCAAGCGACGCGTTTATGACGCTGACAGAATTATGAGGCCTACATGCGTTGATTCCAGATTTCCGATGCCGTGCTGCCGTGCCACGAGGGTCCTTTAAATATTTTTACGCAGATAAACTAAACTTTAAGCCCGCGCGCCAACCGGCAAATGGATTTTCCAGCACAAGCGAAAAAAAAAGCAGAATCACAAAATCGCAAAACGTGCTTCACATACCCCGGGCCACGACAGGGACAAGCGCAGATCAGTTCGGGCTCATCATAAATACATCAGGGAGGAGTCGGGAGTCGGGAGTCAGGAGAGCCTGGGCCTGTCCCTGGCACACTTGAGATTGGGGGCGGTGGAGTAGCAGCTGAAACTGGAGCCTGATGCTGCTGCGTCACCACCTGTCTGTGGCAGCATGTCACGCGACCTGTCGAGCGCGCAAAAGCTGACATTTTTATTAAAATATTACCAGGACCTTAACCGAGGGAAAAACCAAAACGAAAACGAGCAGCAGCAACCGGGGAATTGTTCTCGCTAATTTCGGTTTTGTTTGATTCGTTTGGCAATCTTGTTGCCCGTTTGTGGTCCTTTTTCCAATTCCATCATCATCGTGATGATCTTTCACTCTCTCACTCTTACTTTGGTGCACAAAAGACGCCGGATAAGTGCTCCTTTGTGCACATTTTGCACCTGCCTTTTGTTTGTCCCATCAATGGACAATCACCGCCCTCTGGGTTCCAGCCATCACACCGCCCAACCTCCTCCATGTCAACTACTCTGGCTCCTTCTCGGCCAGACAACAACTGGGTTGAACAATAAAATTTTAATAAGCCTCAGCAGGACTGCCAACGAGTTCCAACTGCGCTGACTTACACGCTGTCCTTTCTCGCTGTCCCTGCCTCGATTGGTCTCCCTTTTGTATCGTATCCTTGTTCCACTCCCCCTTGTTACATCCTGTCAATCGGTCCAAGTTTACGGAACTCTGTTGTCCAACATTGCCACTGCTGCTGCTGTCCCACATTGCGAATGAGCAATGCGTCAAATTCGAACCATGTTCACGTGTATGGGGCTAGTGACTAGGGGTCACTCGTGTTTGACTTTTAATTAGCTGGGAACTTTCCAACTCTCCAAAGCACTCTCAGGCCATAACTCTGAAAGTGCTTTAAAGTAGGCTCAAAGGGAAGGTTGGGGGAGTTACCTAAAAGCACAACCCACTTCAGAGGTGGAGTTAAGGGGATTATACAAGGGACACACCTGCAATTAACTACAAAAACAGAAGCTAAAAAGTGCATTTAATTTAGCAAAAACCAGCCCAGTTTTAAATCTATTATTATTGCTCTACGAAAATCCCTTCCCCCCGAAAACCCATTTGCTGGCTACGCTCCTAGTCCGTTCATGGCCTACGCACACACCCCCCATGTGACATATTTGGTTTTCCAGTGTGATGTATAAATAAAAAATCAAGCGTGACGAGCAAAATTCATGCAAAGTAAATTTTCATGTTCCCGCCAGCCGGCAAATAAAAAAGCTTCCAAGCAGAACTGGAGTGGCACTGGCTCTCTCTGGATCCCTATCCCTAGGCCTAAGCCTATGCCCATATATACACAGATATACATATGTATGTATATTGTGTGTGGCAGTAACACCTAGCCATGTGTGAGGGGGTTTTTGTTGGGTGCTTTCTGCATAAGTACCACACACCACACCACATCACATCGCAGTTGCGGGATAAATTGATGCTGGTAGGAAACCTTAAAATCAATTGAAAGTACTTCAGGTTAATGCTCTATATTGGAAAATATAGTAAATATATATAATATTTAGGGAAAAGGATATGCTTTGGGTATTAAAAATAAGGTATTAAAATTTGTAATAAAAAAGAAATGGTGTTTTAAATACTTTTCTGTAGCTTAAAGTTGGTTTAATGTTGGCAAAATCTGTTTAGGAAATTAAGTCGATGCATTATTGCTTGAGAAATCCCTCCGAAGTACATATCTTTTTCCACTTTATGTAGTTTTCTAACTTAACTTTATTTTTTAAATATTTTTCATGCTTTATTATACATATATAAATTTAATGATAATAATAATGTGCCCCCAAAACCCCTTAGTAATCCTTTCTAACGGTCATACATTCTTAAGAAATATCATTTAAGATTTAATTTTTATAGCCAAATATTTGCGTACATAAAATATTCAACATTTTAAGCTCTCTATTCATATTTAAATTTTATAAAATTCCCACCCAAAAGGGCATTTAAAAATTCGTTACATTTGGGTTACATTTCCCTGCCATCTGATTGCCAATGCAAACAATTCCATATGCTGTCCATGTTCCTATTTGCTTTGCCGATTCCCCATATATATATTCTTTCTTTCTTTTTTTTTTCATTTTTCATTTTGCACTCTCAACTCGGAGTGCCGAACCCTGCCCCGATTTCCGCACACACGCGCCCAGCTGACGCAGCGCAAATCAATCAAATCAAAGTGGAGTTGTTTGATTCATTGTCGGGGTTCTCCTGGCGGCGGATGGTTTCCGCTTTTTGCGGTGGCGACGGCGATGGCGGCAAGAAAATCAGAAGAAAATGCAATACAATGAAGAACAAATACGGGCGTAGACAAAGAGCAAACACGCACACTCGCTCCACATAATACAAAAGTGGCATAAACTAACTAAATAACAGTAACAATAACTTAAGTGTATTTGTGTATTAGTGAGGGCATCGCTTGCTCCTTGGCTATCTCGACTGACCTCCCTTCCCGCCCGCAATCCCCTTGCTAGCTTTGCCGCAGCTTCCCCCCCGCCCGCTCAATGGACAGCTCCTCCTTTCTCCTAGCTGGTCGAGTCTTAAGGGCGACTGTTGCAAAGTTTTTATTTATACACACGTTCCGTGTGCAGCAACGGCAATGGCAATGGCTACGTTTCGTTTCATTCGTTTCATTCGTTTGTTTGTTTGTTTGTTTATTTGTCATTTGCTTTGTTCCGTGCCCTGGCAATCTATGCCACAGCGGCCATGCCCCTAAATTGACTGGCCAGGCACAGGACAGGCACAAATACACCCCGAGAAAAAAAGGATATGAAGAGATATAGGAAGATTTTGTTTTAAAGAGGAAAATGTTCAAAGGATTTGGTGTTCTTCCATGTAATTCCTTTTATCTAGAGCTTTGTTTATTGCTTTTTATATCAATTATTAATGAAAACATAACAGTTAATATAATATTTTAAGCTATATTTTCATGTATAAAGTTAAAAAATAATTAAACATTATATATAAATAAATATAAAGTTAATAAACATAAAAATATTAACCAAAATCAATAATAAAATACAAAAAAAGTATCACGGTTCCACCTGAATTAATAAAATATCTCCTTTGGTTGCCTGTTCTTTATTTTCCCAAATATATTAATCGCTTTTAATCGCCTTTTTTCGTCCTGTGTCGTGGTTGGCGTGGGATAAAACTACAACAAAAAAAGAAATCCCGTACAATTGTTGAAGCGCACGTACCGCACTCGCACAGTCAGCCTGGTCATGGGGACCACATGTCGTATACGTAACGTGGGGCATATCTCTCGCAGAGGCTCCCCTACCAACCGGTTTGCGTTTGCAATCAGCCGCAGTGAGTGGCCGCGCGACCAGGCGACAAGTGCCCACACACACACAGTGGAACACACACACACCCCGGGACACTGGCAACACCAACATACACGTGGAGTCACACACAAGTTTCGATACTTTTAATTATTGCGTACATGACCGTAACGATGTAGCTGGACTTTAGAGAAGCTGCCCCAGGCAGGAGCAGCCAGGAGAGTCACAGGAGCAGCACCATCAGGTAGCTTGGGAGCTTCGACTCGTTTAGTGCACGTATTAATCAGAGAAAGGACTGCGAAGTTTTTTCGGTTCCTTCATCTCACTCCCAAACCTTGTGCCCTCTGTGTGTGTGTGTGTTCTTGTCTTGTTCTAGTTTCTGACTTTGTACCTTTCTGGCCCAGCAAACTTTGGCTTCATTAAAAATCAGTGAACGTTTCATATTTTGAAGAACGTGACACTACGTGTATGAAATCACAAGGGGCCGAGGGAGAAAGGTCCTTGGGCGTGGCGGCCACCGCAAGCAGATTCAAGAAGTCCAGAGCTCCGATCTGGTCTGCTCAGTGACCAAACTGATTGACGCATAAACAGGCAATTAAGTGTAAAAGGCAGTTTCAATTGTTTGACAATCCGCGCTAAATGAATTTCCTCGCACGCATTTCAAATCAAATTTACTAGAATTTAATTTCGGGCTCGCTTTCATGGCCGGGCAGATCCTGTGTGCGTGCGGATACCAACCATACGTGGGTGAGTTCCGGGCGGCATGTGGGGCACGTTTCTAGATTTGTTTACTTTGTAGCCGGAGGAACGTCCCCGGACCGTGCCGATGGTAGGGCCACGGAGCGGAGCATAAATAAATTTCTATAAATTCTTGCACGGCATTTCATTTGCCATCGCTGCTCGCTGTCCAAAAATGCCAGCGCAGTCAGTCAGCAGCATTGCCAACGCAGCTCCTTCACAGGAACGGCGGGTTCCAGGAGCCAGGATCCAGCTGGATCCAAGAGGAACAGCGGCTCCGGCTCTGGCTTATTTATTTATTCATTCGCTGCGCTCTCCCTTTTGTCTCTCTCTCTCTATATATATATATATATGCCAGTTCCCGTGTGTGTTTGTTTGCCATTTTCTGTATGAAAGGATTTTGCAGAATTTAACAAACAAACAAACACGGGGGAGACACAAGGAATCGGCCCGAAAAGCACCACGACACGCACTGCGACCCGGCCGGAATGCCAGGCTGCTCATAAAGTTGACCCGAATTCATGCTAAACTTGCCCTGCCACTCTGGGCAAATAAATAAAGCAACAAGATGTGGATGATTCCCACGAATCGAATGGAATGGCGACGACTGGCAAATGCCCTTTACTGCCAGGCCACCGGAAATCTAATTGGAAGTTCTGCCGAAATAATTGGATAACCACAACAAAAAAACTCTTTACCTATTAATACGGGAAGAAAATGTTCTAAGAAGATGTCCATTATTTTCTTAATGTTGTATATTTTTGTCTCTGTGCATATATCAATCACAACGAGAGTTAGTTTCCAGTCAACCCTCATGGCAAAGTTCCTATGCCCTTGGAACCCCTGCAAAACGCTTCCGTTTTGTGCGAGGGCGCCAAAAGGACTTGGGCCACGGGCATTAGAAACATCAACAAATGATGGTTAGGGGCTGAAATGGTTTCTTTTTTTCACTTTTTTGGGTACGCCGGCATGCGATTTGGGGCATTCAATACGTTTTATCTGTGCAAGCAACACTCGTGCTCAAGAAATTGCAAAACCAAAATAAATAAGATTCGATTTATGTCGTGAAAAAGGGGAAAATCTAAAAGGGAGGATGAAAACTCTTCAACAGCTTCCGTGTTTATTTATAGACGCTCAAATAGTGCCGGAAGACCCGAAAACCAAGCCCAGGACATACACACACAACAAAGTTTCCATTCGCATTTCAGGCCGCAAAATTTGTATTTGCGCTGCGGATTTGTGTTTTGTGTTCGCCGTGTGGTAGCAAATTTTTAATGAATTTACAGGGACAGGGAACTGAACCGAACTGAAGTGAACTGAAACCAAACGAAACCAAACCAAACTGAATCAAACCGAACTGAAACGAGTAAAAGGGCTTGCGACCAACCCGGGCGGCATTCCGTTCCGTTTGGGAGCTCATTTGATATTCAAAACACATTCGGCAAATATTGATACCCCCGTAAATTGTTTAAAATGCGCAATATCCAACGTCAATAGAAGACAAATTGTGAACTAAAAGCGTAAAACGCAAATCACGCAGCTTTTAAAACTTTGTCCCCGGCGCCACGCGGCGTATACTTGATTATTGGCAATCAGCCATAGTTGGGCCAACTCCTTGCCGCTTCCCACCGATCCCGGAGAACCGCAACGAGCCCACCAATTGTATAATTAAGGCCTGCCAGCTAATTATAATTGATGCCCAAGCCAATGCCGATTTTTTAGTTTCAACTTTCTGAACACACCACACACACACTCACGAAAAGCCACAAGAAATGATTAATTATGCTCTAAAAGTCGCACGTTAAAGGGATGAATTTTGCTTTTTGACTTTCCGCTTTTAATAGCTTCAGCTAGAGCCACTAATGGCGCTCCTAAAAACGGCTTCGAGCGGATCGGATATCGTTTTTTAACGCAACCAAATAGTTTGGGAAAATCCCCTCAAAGCAAAAGGGGGGAAAAGTTTTTCGATTATCTAAGAGCTGCTGCCAAAGATACGAGCAGCAAGAGCAGCAGCAGCACCATGTAAGCCTGGGGATAATTTAGTCATTTTTGTTATTGTTTGGCAGTCGGAAAACATAGAGTTTTAATTGAAAATCTTTGACTGTACAATGTGCAATGCTATGCGAAGCACCAGCAGCACCAAATGCCACAATCGAGGGCAGAAAGCCGAAAGCCGACTTCCACTGGCAACATTCTACATATTCAGCATACAACTTTGATTGATTTATCTGTCAATATGCAGGGGGCAGGCTGCAGGAAGCAGGATGGGGCAGCAGGCACAAGGCAGCAGAAAGCCAACAATGCTTCGAATGCACAAAACATACCAGAGAGCTAGGAGAGTCTGCGAATGGCATAAGAAAGGCAGCACCAATCCATTGCAAAAATTGCAATTGTTAACTCGACTGAATTTACATGAATTCCCTTTCTGTTACATGTACTTCCCCCCCTTCGCTCAAAGTCCTGCCCATCGCCCGGCTCCTTATTGCCTCCTGTCGACCCATCACTGTCACTTGCTTGCCCTAACCTACATTTTGTGTCCAGTCCTGTTTATGCAATACTTTTTCGCTACCTCCCCACAGCCCAGAAATTTATATATATTCATGTGATGGAAGGGCTTTTCGGTGTAATGATGACCACAGTTCACTTAAAAGTCATATGCTTGGATTGCGTAGAGAACATGCACTTGGAGCGGCCAACGGTGCCGGCACAAAACCATAAACTTGCCACATTTGCATAAAATGCCCTGATGCCTCAAAAAGCATCTGGAGCAGCCAGTCCGTAAAAGTCTCTTGGCACAAATCGTATTTCACCAATAAATTGAGGAAATGTTTAGCTACGTACTCCGGCCCCAATCTTGGTGTACGTTCCCAGTCTCCTGGTTCTGGTCTTGGTCCTGATCCTGGTTCGGTCCCATGTTTGCCGTAGTTCAAAGCAATGACTTGATTTTTGATTTTGCCCAAAAAGCGCTTGTTATTTCTGGTCTGCGCTCTGCGTTCGTTCATGCCATTCCCCACACGACGTATGCGCAATGCCTGTTGACTGCCCAGAAAGCATATTTTCCGAGCATATCTCACTGACCCTCTGCCATATCTGCATGCATATTTGCCATGGAAAATACACCAAAAAATTGCTGCAAAATGTGTTGAATAATCACTTTTTGGGCCGACTTTCGGCCAGGCTCAGAACTGAATTGAATCTGTTAATCCCACAATCACGTCTAACCAAAGCCCCTTTTAATGCGTTTCTAATTAATTTTAAATAAGATTCCACATTAAAGAAAAGCCCCAAAGCAGCTCAGACAAAACGTGAATACACTAAATAAAAAATTAATATGAATTTAAATATTTGAATTTAATTAAGATTTTATAATGGTTTTTCTAAAGGTTCTCTTTTAGAAATAACTCTGAATAATGTTATATTTATTATTATTATTATAAAAAGTAGCTTTGAATTATAAATTATATTATTCTAAAAATATTTATCCTTTTTTTGTGAGTGCTTACTTGTCCCCCGAAAATAGTTTTAGTGTCTGTTGGAGGTCCTGGCCGAAATGTAACTGCGTGTCTAGCCTTCGATTAATTCATTATGCCGGGCATCCAGGCCAGTCCTCCCCCAGAGTTCCTTGGCATCCCCAACGACAACTGTCAATGTCCTAGTTAAGGGCTTAGATGTGGCATTAGGCGTCGATTTAACACGACCCCTGACCCCACCCCTTCTCCTGCTCGTCAGCCACTCATCCTGGCCACTAGAGTTTCGGGTTCGCTAAGAGGGCCTAAAAGCGCTTCAGGCCAGGCTCGGGCTCAGGCTAGGGCCAACTTATGAATGCGCGTGCACACACACTACACGCACACACACCCAGCAAAGCTGAGCCACTGTCACAGCGCTGATAAAATGCGAAGCGGATTAGGAGGTCCTTCGTACCGCCGCACCGTGGCACAATCAGTAAATGGCACTTGATTCACTGCGCAAGTGGAATTTTTGATAACTTTGCCAAGAGGAAAAGTTGGTCAAAAGTTGGCTGTCGCTTTAATGCGTATAAATGCTTATCTGGCAGCGAGTATATGACTAGATGACGATGCCTGGTGCCTGTGCCTCTGCCTGTGCTCAAAGCCAACTTAAATCCACTGAAAGCATTGGCTTTTCTTCTTCACGTGCTTCTCTCTGCTGCCTTTTCTATTTTTTCTATTTCTTTTTTTGTTTTCCGAAGTTGGCAAAGTTTTCAGCTTGAACATTTGCGCCTCGCAGCGTACGCACACACAGCCAAACACACCCATATATCCCCTACATAATTCAGCAAAGACGCTGGCAACACGTCACACAAATGTCGCCAAAAGCAAGTCTCAATGCACGCCATCAATCTTTGGGGGCCAGCAGCTCCTCCCAGCTCCGCTCCGCTCCGGTTCGCTGCCTCTGTGCACAATTGAATTATTACATCGGGTTGAGCAGACGCTTGGCCATTTGGTACTCGATTTGGTCACTTAACCAGCCAACGAGGAGCAGACAGCATATAGCATACAGCATACAGCAGAGCCAACAACAAGGATGACGTGAGTGGCAGCGACCACTAGAGGGACAGGACATTGCCACTCATTTGCACCCTAGTTTGTTTGCTTGTTTGTTTTCCGTGTATCCATGAGCACTGGCCAGGGGAATGTAAATTTGTAAAAGAAATCATAATGATGGTGATGCTTTTCTAAATAACTTTATTTTGAAACATAATTTCCATTAGAAGAAGGTAATAATTACTTCTCTTGTAAACTTTTATTATTATTTCCCCTAAAAATGTAACCAATAACAAAGTCAATGTCGCTAATCCTTAATTGTTAAGTATGGATACCAATCAGGCAGGACATATGCCTCTGGGGCTCTCTATACATAACCGGGGTTATTAATTTTTCTGTCCATGTACCTTCCTCTATAGCCTAAATGTTTGCCTTTGGCTCTGCTGACCCATTCGCATCCTAGTTGACCTTCAGTCTGGGCTTTTATTTGATGATTGCTTGTTGTTGTTACCACTCCTGTCGCTGTCGTTGTCGTTGCCGGTTGTCCTTGTGCGTTGCGTGTTCTTTCTCAGCTGTGTATTCGACTGCGAACAGCAAATTAAAACAATTTTAACAGCTACTTTCGATGTCGTTTGTCGGCGTCTACGTTTGCTCCATAAATAAAACATGTCAACTTGTTATTGCTGCCCTCGACAGACGGTCTTGTGTCCTGGATTCTGGGTGCTGGGTGCTGGCTGCTGGGTCCTGTTATTGTTATTGAGGGTCGGGATTGGTATTGGCATCGCCACTGTTATTGAACTATTTACATTTGTTGCTGCAAGGGCGGCAGCTAATTTACGACTCTCTCTAGCATACCGCTTCCAGCATCAATGAGCCTTAAAGCAGCCGGCAAATTGTTGTTCATAAATAAATATGCCGAACATAAATCCCTATGCTATAAATAAGCGTGAGCACAGGCGTCAAGCAATTTATAGGCATTGATTTTCCGGGCTCCGTCTCGGGCACCCCTCTCAGGGCAAAGTGACAAAAGTCCTGTGGCTGGAGGGGGGGGTCAACCCCAAAAAGTGAAAGTGAAACTTTTCGCCGCAGCACGATGTTTTCGCCACGTTGGCCGACTGACACTTATTAGATAAGTTTTTTTGAAGACCACCCAGGATGGGTCGGTCGGTACATCATTTCGCCATTTGCCATTTAGCCATGGGCCCAGCTTGGCCTGGCCTGGCCTGACTTCGATTTTAATTGCATGCTTATCTGGGCCAGAAATAAAGCAAATGCCATTGGGAGGCTCCACTGGCTACGGCTTCTGGAAATCCCCAGCTAAGCCGGCCCAATAAGACTTTTTATTGTCTTAGCCCGGCATTTAAATTGATCAAAAATGTTGCAGGCCAAAGGAAAAACCAGAGCGGAGCAATGGCTAAGCCAGAGACAGTGAACCTGGTCTGAAGGTCCTGACGATTTCATTCAATCTATAAGTAATTTCTTGGCCATTTTTATCACACAGCCAGGAGGAAGCCGGCGTTGCCGGGGCGATGAGCTGAGACCACCCACGTGATTTGAATATTTTTCCAATAAACTTCAACAGCTTTTCAACAGTTTCAAGGCGGCGGGTGGGGGTGGAGATGGTGTCTCGGGCCTGTCAGGCCGGCCTGGTGCTTCAAATCCTGGTGCTTCCACTCGCCTCTCGCCCTCTCATCTTCTTTTCATTTACATATTGGATTTAAATGCCGAGACTTCCTTCCTGCTCCATGTCCATGTCCAGCTGAGTGTTTTTCCTGCTTTGCTTTGGACCACGCAAAGGGAGAAGAGCCTAAGCTTAATCGAATTTGCCGCAAATTGGCAATAAATTTTAATTTTGAAAGCGATTCCCCGGCGCTGATTGAAGTTAATCAAAGCGGAGGCCGAGTCCGAGTCCGAGGATGCGGCCGCAATTTAAAGGCTCACCACGGCACTCCATTTCAGGAGTTCACAATGCATTTCAGTTCATGCTCTCCATTGTCCTTGTTCAGGGCATTGCACTTGGTTACCACTTCCACTTCCGCCCCTATTCCTGCTGCATTCGCAGGCTGCTGCAGCCCGAAATCCTATTCAATTTGCAGGTGAAAGCGCGGACCTTCCAAGCAAAAACTTAGCAGCAAACAAGTTGCAAAGAGCAGAAGGCAAAAACAGGGCTTATTTACCTTGGTCAGGAAGGGTTTTTTCCCTTCCAAGCAGCAGCACCAGCAGCAGTAGCAGCTTTTGAAACTACTTCATCAATTTCATTCAGCACAACGGCGCCGCTTTTTTCCTCAACTCTCCTCTGCCCTTTATATTGTTTTTTTGTTTTTTTTTTTTTGGGCCCATAATCAACTTAAAAGGCATTGGCAACAAGAAACAACAACAGCCTGGGCACAAAGTACACCGAACAAAATGTAGATCAGTTGCTTTTGATATTCAGGGGGGATGGCAGAAAGTTTTCGGTTTTGCCAAAGAAAATCAAATTTTAGGAGTATGTAAAATAATTAGAAATCATCTTTGTGGTCTGCAGGAAAGAACTTAATTTATTTTTGGATTGCACTTTAAATTAAATTATAATCTTTTCTTATTTTAGAAACCTTTATGCATTTGCTTTCTAATTTTATTTATTTTGATTAATTACAGGTTAAAGTTGATTTGTGGAATATTTCTGGTTTAATTTTTGTTTATTTAATTGTCTTTGGGTTATGAGTAAAAACTAGGAAAAATCTGCTTTAACTAGATTTCTTTATAAATAATTTAATAAACTTCGTTTTTTCCCAATTTTCAAAACTTTTAAATTAAGTTTATAACCAGAAAATGACTATACAAATTATTGCTATTAATATTTGATTCCTCAGTTCTTTCTGAATAACTTTATTAATTTTTCTTCCTAATTCCCACCTATTTTAAGACTTTTAAATTAAGTTTTAAAACCAGAAAATTACAAAATGTACCGTAAACTTTAAATAATTTCCTGTGTAATCCTAGGACCCTAGTCTAAAATCATGCCTGTAGTTGTGTATATAGATGTTGCTGGTTGCCGGTTGCTAGTTGTTGGTTGTTGGTTGCTACAGACAGCCGGGAGCATTGGCAGAGCCATTACGATGCCAGCGATTACGCCCACTTTTGAGGCAGCCAAAACCGGAGCAGGAGCAGAAGCAGGAGCTGATGTCCGGGGACAGAGCCGATGCTTTGGCCAGGGCTTGTCGCCTGTCTGTCGCTATCCATCGAGTCCTTGCCATTTGCCACGGAAACGGATTTGACGAGCCATGCAGCACTTGCAAAAGCAGCGTTTTGACACTAATTTCATTTGGTGGCACGGTTTTTTTTTTGTGTGGGGAAACAAAACACCGGCCACCGAATGGACAGACGTTAAAGGTGCAAATGCCAAATAAGACTTAATTCAGCCAGCATCCACCATCCAACTTCAGTTCAATTTGCGAGCTGTTTTGGAAAGTTGGCAAAGTATTTATTTATTTTGCACGCAGCCATTGCAAGTTAACTGAAAACTGTAAATGGTTTTTAGCGCTGCTCGGCGGTTGAGACAACCGAGCAAACAGACGCTGATGGCTGCCTCTTGTTTCCTTTCATTTAGCCAAGTTCTCAAGTGCTCCCTGCAGTTTACTCTTATTCCCCCAAAGGACCTGAGGGAGTCGGCGAAACGGAAGCCAAAATAATGAAGTAAATTCAAGGATTGAAAATGGAAAATGTGATATTTAAAAATATATATTTTTGTTCTTGGGTTAAATGTTTTTTTTCCATTATTTCTGTTGCATTTTTGCTGTAATTTACCTTTATAAAATTGCAAACTGCAGCTATATTTGAAAATAACTAAAATCATGGCCTGCAGTTGCATACATTAGTTTTTTCTCATTTATTTTTGTATATTTCCGGTGACATTCTTTTAGGTTTTATTATTTGCAATTCTTTTTTAATTGGAATTTCATACATTGTTACTAGCAAACATATTAATAAATTCCATTTTATGGAAAATAATAAACTTCTTATTTTATAGTTTTGGTTTTTTGATTAAAAATATTTCAATACAAAATAATATTCACAAGGTAGACATTTAATCCACTTTTAGAACATAAATAAAGACATAAATTTATAGTTTCTCTATTATTTTGTGGATCATAGTTTCCCTATTTGATTTCATTACATTTAGCGCTTATTTTCATGCTGCTATAATGTCAAGAAAAGTTTTAATAAATCCAATTTATGCAACACCATTTATTCTCCCTACTTTCTCGATTTTTCTACCTGGCAGCAGTCTGCCCTCTAAGCTGAAAGTACCGATTCCCCTTTGACTTTCCTCCTGCACGATTACCGTACACCTATATCCACATTTATATATACATATACTTGGGCGATATGCGATGGGTGCTCTCAATCTGACAATCGCATTGGCAATGCGTGTGCGCCACGCTTTAATGCGAAATTCTGATTGCGCTCGAATGGCTTCATTTATTTTCGCCACCAACAAGCAGCGGGCGAAGTGATATATAAAAAAAAATAAAAGAAAATTCAGAAAAACCAGCTGAAAATGAGCGAGGAAAAACTGCGAAAAGCGCAGAAGGGAAAAACAAAACCGACAGTTGTACATAATATTTCACTTATGCATGTGCGCGCCCCCTCTGAGCCGGCGAGCAAAGTGAAATGAATGAATGAGTGGCATGCGTAGCGCTAGAAAATTTGTTATAGCAATTTGAACTGTCAACGGGAAACCGAAAAAGTAAATTAAGAAACATTTGAAATTTAATTCACTTGCCAGGCCGGGTCCTTTAGGGGACCTGCCCCACCACCAGTCAGGGAATAAGCACGCATAGCAAGCGGGCGGAGGAGCCTCCAATATGGGTGTGTGTGTGTGTGTGCGCGCACATTAGAGCTCGTGAGTGGCAGCATCATAGTCGCAGAGCATACCTGTCTGCCAGGTGACACCTCCGCCACTTGAGCACAGGAGCAAAGTAACACGGCAACGGAGAGAACAACTGGCAGACCGGCTTCCACAGTCACACAGTCACTCACGGACTGAGCACTCGGCAAAAAAAAGGATATGGTAAAAATAAATACCAAGTTATCCTTATTTCATGTGGTAAACAATTCTTTATTTACCAGAAACCTGACATCAGCTTATATATTTTTCTAATCTCTAATTAAAAATCTATAAAGATTTTTATTTTAAAAGCATTCAAAATAAGAGAATAATTACAGCTAAAAAATATTAAAGAATTAAAAATATTGAAAAATTAAAAAAATAAATGCTAAATAATTCAATTTATAAATAATATAACTCAATTTTAATCAAAATAAAGTTAATCCAATCATTGAATTACCATTTTAGAGCCTTGACACATTCGAAATCCATTTAATAAACTTGTAGAAAATCTCTCACTTTGAATTTTTGGTTTTAGCTTCAATATAAACTGCAACTCAATTAAAGTTTTAATTAAATGTGTTATTTTCCAATTAAGGTAAGAAACGAAAAGTGGGATTTCCTTCAGCTTTTTGCCAATTTCTTTGCAGAAAATTTGAAAATTTATTTTAATTGCTAAGCTCGAAGTCGTGCCAAGAAGGCTAAACCAAACAAAGCAACCACAGAGTTTATACGAGTTTCTTCTATCGAATGACAAAATAATAAATAAATTTATTAAAATAAAAGCAATAAATTTGGAAATTTACTCTCCACATTTCAGCACTCATTTAAATACAAGATTAAATAGAAGATTTTAAGATTCGAAGACTAATGTATATTTGCCAGGCTAAAAAGTGAATAAAATTCGAATCCTTAAGAGCCTTTGGTTTTTTTCCGTGCACAGACATTTGTCGACCTGCAAAATTAGGCGAGTGTCACGAATTTAAAATAACTTTTAATTCATTCTTGATGAACATATGCAAACGTTGTTGCTGCTGTCGCTGTTGCCGCTGCTGCTGCTGTTACTGCTGCCTGAGTGCCACACGGCGTATGAGTGCGGCTGGGAAATGAGCCCCCAGTGCGTGTGTGTGTGTGGCAGTAAGGGAGTACGAGAGTCTGTGTGTGTGTGCGGTTGCCACGCCTCTTAAGTGCCACATAACTCGAGCTGAGCATAAACAACCGCACTCGCATAAATGTTCGTTAAACTCAACCCGACTCAGACACGGCCGAAATGTGGTACAGCGGCTCTTAGGACCTGCCACCTCCCGCCTCCCACCTGAGCCACATAATTATTTAGTTTCCAGTTGGACGGAAACTGTGCTCACCTACAGGTAACATTACTACCACCACTACTTGAGCGAGTAGAGGGGCCGTCTTCGATTGTCATAAATCAACATGGAGGGTCCCTTGGACACAGGACACAGGACACAGGACACAGGACTGTCAACCGATTGTTGGCCAGGCAGCCCGTTGGCATATGCTCCTCGCTTCGATGCCCAAAAACAGGTGCAAGTTCGAGCGGCGACCCACTTAAGAGGAAAATTCAAATTTCAGTTTCGGCTGCCACCAAAAGCCCAAGTTTCCAGTTCCAGTTCACTAGCTAGAGGGAGGGGAGGGGAAAGGTACAAGAGGAGCAACCTGGCAAAATAAAAGTTAGCGTAAATTATGCGCCAACGTGCGCGCGGCCCTAATAAAAGTAGAAAGAGCAGCAAAGTAAAAACAAAGCCACTGGGATCCCGATCCCGATTGAAAGCCGTATATATATGTATATAGTCGGTGGTGCATCGAACCCCGTGGATGATGCGATGTAGCCAGTACCAACCTTGTGGCTGCTCCTCCTCCTCCTGCTCCTTCTGAGTGTAGTTGTTGTGGCTTCTGATGCCGCTCTTGCGCCGGTTTATGCTTTCTAATCCACGCACGTTTTGCTTTTAATATTTATTTTGCGCTTTTTCACACTTTGCACACTGAGACACCGCACACTCGCAGCTCGCAGCTCGCACTTCGCCGAGGACTTCAAAGGATAATCGGGAGGGCAGGCAGTTGCTGAGCGCTCAAGTCCTGGGGCTCTGATTATCGATGCCCCCTGACAGCGGGTTTGGGTTTTTGTTATGCACGGCCAGAACCGAGCACAGTTCATCAATGCAAATTGCCACTGAGAACCGCGACCGCGTTATCGGTCGTCTCGGAGTCGACTTTATGGGGTTATCTTTTCACTGAACTTGGGTTAGCTTCTTGTTTATAGCTTATCTGCCTCAACTCAACTGTATGTATTATAATTTCAGAGCTGCTAGATGCTGATCAAGTGTTGTTATTTTCAACTAAATTGTTGTTGTTTACTTCTGGGCCATGTTAGCCATGTCTGTCCCAGTGGGCGCGATAATAACACCGTCACACTAACCGACCCGCACGAAAGACGCTTTCCAACTGATTCGTAACTGATTCGTCCTCAAATTCGCAGCGGAACGAGGCGTCTCGACAGGCTAAAGGCAAGCTCGGCTCTAGCCGAAGCCAAAGCCGATGACCAACTCTGTTCGGTTGGGATCCACAGGACTCGGGTTTTGTTGTGGATGATGTTGTGCCAAGTCCAGAGCGTTCCGTTCCGTTCACCGCTGATAAGAGGCTGCTCTGCTGCTGCTGCTGCGTTTTTTGGTCCGCGCGCATTGACAACAATTTATTTTTTGCACGTTGCTCGCATTTAAATGTTTTTGCTTATTGTCTGCGGAGGGATGGTGCTGGCACTGGCACCACTTTTTTAATCACTTAAAAATGTATGTGCCATGGCGTTTTTTTTCGCTTTCGCTTTTTTTGGTGTGTGTGTGCGTCTTTTTCGACACGTGCGTGTCAAAACGCCAGCAAAGGGTTAAACGTCAAAAGGAGGAGACTGGAGACAGGGAGCGAAGCAATTTGTTGCCAAGTTTATTACAGTGACAAACGGGGCCGGGAGCCAGGTCCGAACTGCACGCGCTAAAGACGTCACGCAGCGATATGCAATGCCAAAGTTAATGGCTATAATCCCGAACGAGTTGGACAAGTCAGCCGGGCCACCGAGCAGCCGTTTCTTTTTACGAGTGCGTAATAAGAAGAAGGCGTGCGACGTGCTGAAGGGACGTGATCTCACGTCCTCTCCTGGCTCCCGCCAAAATCCAGGCATTTTAAAATTAAGCACGACCCATATCCTAATCCTGGCGAAATTAAAAAAACTATCCAAGAGAGAGAGAAAGTAGCTCTCAGAGAGCCAGCGTCCTGGATGGAAAAACAGGACTAGGTTAGTGGGCCAGCTTAAGGCCAACTTAAGCCGGCAATTAAAATTGAGCAGGAACGGGACTTACTGACTCTGCCAGGACGAGTGCACTTAGCACCTAGCACCTTGCAACTGGCACCTCACACCCTAAACCTCTCTCATCTGCACTTGAAAGGAGTCCTCCTTGGAATTTGACACTTGGCAGTCTATCCTCCGCAATAGCTAGACTTTGCTAAGTATTTTTCAATTAAAATGTCGGCGAAACTTGCACGCATGATAAGCACAAAAGTTTCTTATTGTCAGCGCCTAAAAGCATGCTACACAATGGCAGCCAGCCGAAACTTTGCTCCTGGCGCCTATCAATCTCCCCCGCGACCCGCTCGCGGCTGCGTGCCCCCGCATAACATAATGTCGGTATTTCCAGCTTCCGATTTCAGATTTGCCTTTGCCGGCTGTCTTTTTTTGTTGTGCTTTCTGCGGCTGCTTGCGACATATTTAAATCGGAATCGGCGGGGAAGGACTTCGACTTGAGTCGGCTTCCGGCCGCTTAGGCCGTTGAAAAATTAACTTGTCCGGCAACTGGCGCCAGTAAATAAGCAGCAGCACTCGGGAAAAACTCGGAAAAACATAACACGAAATGGCCATAAAGTTTGGGAAATTAAATATCTTTCAAGTTTTTATTAAAACAAAATCAAATAAACAAAAATCGGTGTCTTGTTACAAGGTCTCTGAACTGAAATATACAGGAAAACCCAAGAGAAAATATGCTGGATTGCAATTTAAACATAAAGAAAACTTAAATTTTAGTTTTCAAAGGTTTCTCTTTAGTTCACATTTTAATATATTTTAAAAATATATGAAAATAAATATCAGTTTTCATTTCTCATTTTTGTATGCTTTTTCCCAAAGAACTTTTAAACTTTCACCTAAAATAGCAAACTTCCAAAGTAAATAAACTTGATTTTTGGGTATACTTTTATTTTTCCTGAAAGAAAATGTGTGTCCCACTTCCTGGAATTAAGCCCTGCTTTTCGCCAAGTGTGGCCTTTGGAAAGCTTCTAATCTAAGTGCTGTGGAATCATCAGCGATGTGACAGCGACGTGTGGGAAGGGCTTGGGGGATTGGGGAATCCGAGGAGCGGCGATATTGGAGTGCCAAGTGTCTCTGCCCACCATTAAACTGGACAAAGCTGTGCCTGTTGCTGTGGAGCTGGAGCCGGAGCCTGGCCCCCCGATGGATGTAGACGTGGATGTGAATGTGTGCCACTGCTCCTGTCTGCTGACATGAGCTGCAAAGTGCGGCACGTGTTGGCGTAACAATTTGGCAGGACGAAAACACCATACAGCAGCACAAGTAGCGCCGGAAGGACAATGGCAAACGCTTTTATGTGCCGTAATGAAAAACTGTTATCTGCGTGCGCAATTTGAACGCAATTTGGTAACGCGTTTCGCCACATAAAACTTAAGTGACCCGAAACCGGGCCGCCGACAGGAGGAGGACCTTCAGTTCCAGTTCCAGTTTCGGTTTCAGGTTCAGGACTTCTCACACATGCTGTGTGGCAAAACTGTTGACACTCGCAGGGAAAATCAAAAGGCTAAGGTCCAAAACACAATGTGAAAAGCGAAATTGTTTGGTGATTATGCTGCATTAAAGCCAAATGTTCCGTATACTTTGTCGTCACCATCACCACCAGCACCGTCAACGTCAACGCACTTTACTTTTATTTACATGTCAGTCAACTAAGGCACACAAAGCGTCCTTGCCTCCTGCCTGCCCCCTAAATTCTGCACCGCCGTGTGGCACACAGATTTGCAGCAGCTGCGGCTTTGGCAAACTATCATTAACATGTGGCATTCGCCCCGCCTCGACCCTTAACCCTTGGCTGCCTCTTGATGCCAAAAAAGGGCAGAAGCAAAAGCAACAAAAATCCTGCGCTTTTGCAGTTTTTACAACTTTGCCTGGATGCTGCTGCTGCCGCTGCTGTTGGTGCTTATTTACTTGTAAAATTTATTAAATATTTTTGTGGCTGTTGCCTTTGCTTTGTTACCCTTTCTTGTCCTCTTTTTTTGTTTTTTTTTTGGCCCTCTCATTTTTTGTGTACCGCAAAATTGCTGACGTTTTTAATCCTTAAGAAGCTTTTGGCTCACATTTTTACAGCACACAACGTTAGAGCGCGGCTTACCTGGCCTTTTTTTGCTGTTTTCTTTTTTATTTTTTTAATATGCATTTTGCATAATTTTCATATAAACATTACTCATACGCCATGTGCACCGTGCAGAGGCAGCAGCAGCAGCAGCCGCTGCGCTGGCAACATAATAAGCAAAACAATTTAGCCAGCTTAACACAAATGAAATTTTGAATCCCGCTGCCACTAAAACCAAGGACGTAATTTGATTGGCACAGGTAACCCCATCCATCCATCCATCCATCTTTCCACAGAGCTGCAGTCCCCAGCGGCGCCGCATTTGTTGGCTTAATAAACTTTTATTGAGAAAACGAGGGCGCAAATATCTGTATAACTGGGAGAGTGCAGCTGCCAAACAAAACCATGACCGATATTAGGCAACAATAACGAGCTAGCAGCGTGGGTTTGTTGCCCGGCAAAATTCCAGACATCAGGCAGGGGCGTGGGATGGTGATTTATATGATATAAAATAAGGGAATTTAACTTATTAGAGAGTATTTATTATTAGAATTAATTACTCTTAAATATTAACAAAGTTTTTGTAAGAAGATCCTTTTCAAATGGGCCTCTAAATTTAAAATTTCATTAACTCACAAAAAAGTAATCTAAATAATAAACAACAAAATATTCATATAAATCCATAAATATAGTGGTCTATAGTTCAACCTGAAACTAGATAAAATCAGACACAAACCCCCTCCCCGGACTCCTCTTCACCACCCCCCAAGCCTACGCCTCTGTTGCCGATCCGAATATTTGTGTTGGCCCAAGCTAAGCGACGCCTGCTGCTGCTGCTTTCGGCGCCGGCGGCTATCAAATTTTAATTAAAATTCAAAAACCAATAAATGCTCGGCAAGAAACAAAAAAGGGGAAAATACTCGTTCTCTCGGTTCGAATTATTCTGAGAAAATAAACTTGCATGCGGCGGCAGCGGCGGCGGTGGCATGCACAAAAGGATGCCACTAAAACGATCTATTAAAAATATTTCCCCTGCATATTATTCTATGCACTTTTTCGATTAAATTTATTATTTCAACCGACCTTCCTCCTGTTTGTGTCTGCCTGATAAAATAATATTTGTGCAGGCTAATTGAGAAAACCATAATCAATCGGAGGCTAGGCCAGAATGCCGGCTTGAAAATATATTTAATATTTTCAGCAAAAGGGAATTGCTTTCCGTTTGGGCGGAGTTCAGAGTTCCCAACGGTAATAATTGTATATAACGTCATATTGTCCAATCCTCGCATGCAGTCGTAAACTTTTTGGCCAGTTCAAGGAACTATAGTGCTCTTGCCTGGTAATTAAGCACTGAACAGAAACAATGCCCGAGTATTTTCCACTCGCTTTCCCAGTTGTCTATTGTTGTTTCTGTTGCCGCTTGTTTGCCTTATAGTTCAGCTAACAATCTTGTTCCACTAAGAAGAAAAATTTATAAAACATTAGGGAATCTTTCAGTATTATTTATAGAGCTTTTGGTAATTTATTCATAGTTTTTCTGAGCTTCAGAAAATTATATATAAAAAGAAAAGGAAACAGATTTTTTATAGTAAACAATTTAATATCCAAAAGTCCTTATTTTCCAAGTGCATAAACTATAGAACTGCACTACCTTCCAGTCAGCTGCTGCTGCTGCTTCTGGTTCTTTTGCTGGCATTGTTTATGTATCTTAAGGATAATGACGCGCTTCATTATGCGCCTGTGTGAGGATGCCATGGATGCTCCTGCCTGCTGGCTGTTCCCTGTTGGCGCTCCTGGCGCTTGCTTTGCTTTATGTTCGCGTGGTATTTATTTTTTTATTTTTTAAGTTCGCCTTCGTCTTTTGCGTAAAAACTTTTCGACTCCTAGACGTCGCGACGTTTTCGCCGAGATAATAGAAACCCGATACGCTGTGCGCATCTAAGCTTTATCTATGGCGCTGACTCGTCGTTGTTTTGGCATTGTTCTCGCTCCAGTCCCCCCCCCGTCCTTTGTTTTTATTTACCCACACCGGCGGCTTGGCGGCTTTTACAAGCAGTAAATTTAAGTTGATGCTGCTCCCTCCCTCCACCGCTTGCAGTGCGGTGGAAATAAAAATGTTGAATCGTCATAAATGGCTCCATAAACTACGTCAATAATGCCCATGCCCCCAATGCCTGGCCTCGACATCGCAATGTTGCCGGGTAACTTGTAAGGCAGCCGCCAAGAATGAGCATAAAAATGAGAATGAAAATGAAAATAAAAATAGTTGGCCGGCATAAACGCCTCCGTGATTTTTACATAAGAGCCCTGGGAGCCGGGAGCCCGGATCCGCCAACGTCCAGGCAAATCCCGACTCTCAGCTCCCAGCTCCCAAGTCCGAGGAGTCAGCTCTTTGTGTTTTTTATTGTTTGCATTGCGACGACTCCCGTCATTGCCATGGGCGCGAAATGCTAGCTAGAATTAATTAAAATGAATGAGGGGACATGTCATAAACAAAGCCAGAGTCAACTGTTGACTAAGCGACCCGGCCAGCCCACCACGAGCAGCAGCTTGTTGGCGGAGGCGGGTCCCCAAGATAAAACCACATCAGAGGAAAAAGCGAAAAAAAATGTACACCCATCCCCCATCCCCCACCAACCCGATGTTAGAAAGTGTGGGTGAAAAAAATTGTAACGAAAAGAAAACTCCATAAATATTTCAAGTCCCTCGCTAGCGAGTGGCGCCATCTATCGATGGAGTCGAGTACCACGTATATGTGCGGGTGCTGTGTAAAACAAGTCATAAATTATGGCCCCGGCACTGTCAAAGTTCAGCTGACTGCGTTTTGGCCAGCCAAAGCCAAGTGCCAAAGAAATGCTGCACAGCCAGCAAATATTGCGCATACGCCGCGTTGCAGCAGCATGCCGCTGCCTGGCTGACTTCCTACTGGCTGGCCGACAAGTGCAATGAACTCAATTTGCGGAGCCAAAACCAAGAAAAAAACACAGAAAATACAAATTATGAGCCCAGTTTGAATTTATGGCCAGCCAGCCGATGTTTAATTAGCTAACAAATTCGCACACAAAAATATCTAAAAATAAAAATAGAAGCAGCAAAAAAATACAAAAAAGAAAATAAAAGAAAAGCTTGTGGGCCGCACAAATCTTTGATGTGGTTTCTGCTGCCAGTCTCCGTGACTATTGACATTTGAAACCGTCAGAGCTGAAAGGCTTAAAGCCGAATGGCTTTGAATGGCAGCCCAGGTATAATTAGCCAGCTTTAAGGGCACCCACAACGACGATACCTTTTCAAACTCCCCTGACGAAACAATTAGTGAGAGGTTACTTGTAGTTTGGGGCTTGACTAGGACTCCAACTTGACACTCGACTCCCGGCACACGCACTCAGCAAGCTAATTATGCTGCAAATACTTAAAAGATGACGCAGCAGAAAGCACTTAACGCCCAAAATGAGTATACGCCACGTGTACATACATATGTATAGTCGTCGTCGGATGCGTGCCCGGGCGTTTAAGCGTGTTTTTGTGTGCGTATTATTTCATAAAATATTTTCGTTGCTGCTCGGCACAAAAGATCATGCCAAGACATAAATCTCAACGTTTCAGTTGGCCAAGCCCCAGACGCTAACGACGACGGCAATGAGGAGTTAAGACATCGTCATCATCTGGCAGCAGAGAGTTGAGTGTGAGTGTATATATATATATATGTATGTATATATATCGAGGGAGAAATACAAATACTTTTGGCATATTCTCATTGTCATTATTTTTGTTAGGCTGACACAGCTAATAACGCGGCGTATGATTGTTGCCAACGCTGCGTATGAGTAATCATAATGGCAAGGCACACTCAACCCATATACTATACCCTCACTCGCACACACATATTTGCTGGGATGTCGAATATTTGCGGCAATGCGTAAATTGCTTTTGCTGTGTGCGTACAAAACTTTAGCTAGCAGCGAACACCGAACACCGAGAATACGCGTATAATGAAAAATAGCCGAAATTTTGCAGCGCTCAACTGTATGCTACACTTTTTGTTCCTGCTTTGATTAATACTTCCATATGGCCAACTGGCAACAAGGAGAACCCCGCCGCCGCGTTCGAGCCACATTAATAAAATATAACAATTTATGGCGGCTGATTATAAAGGCAGGCACAGTGCAGGGCGATTTTATATATATTTTGAAACAAATCTGGCTTGGATTTTGGCTTAAATTGTTAAGAAAAATATCTTTCATTTGAAAAACACAAGCTTAAATATATTTTTAAGACCTTAAATAACTATAATTGTAAAACATTTCAAATATTTTTATGCAACTTTATAATTTTGCTTTTTAAATATATTTTGAAGGCCTTAAAAAACCATAAATATCAACTTTATTCAAATTTATATTTAAAAATTAGTAAAACCTTATTAAAAATATTATTAAAAAATATTTTCAAGCCCCAATTAACTCTCAAAGATATCTAATTAATATATTCCAACTCCAAACTAATTGAAAATAAACCTTGGAATGCTCAATAAATTATTTGTTAAATTCTTTGGAGTTCACTTTGCATATTCCCCTCGCTGTTGAGACAGTCAACAACTCATCTGCACACCCCTCCTGACTCCTTGTAACCGAAGTTGGCAAACAGAAAATTTATGAAAAATTTACTTAAACACAGTTTTCCGTTACATTGACAAACTTTGAGCCGGCAAAAGTGCTTCAACAATGCCGGGACCAAGACACTCCAGCAGCCACAAGGCACAACAAAGGGCACACAACCAGCCAGAGTCGAAGTCAGAGCAGCCATAGTCGTAGTCAAAAAAATGTGTACAACAATTTGTTGGCTGCCTGTGCTAACTGTGCGCGTTTGTTAGACTTCAATGCCGAAAGTGGTTGGGCTGGGCTCTGCTGATTTTATGCCGCATTTAATAATGCCAGCCCACAAAAATCACATCCGCCAATTTACAACGCCAAACCAAATCGATGCCGCATCCTCGAGAAAACCCAGGCACCCAGGCCACCACATCCAGGTCCAACCTTCGCAACGACATGGTGGAGTGACGTCTACTTATAAGAAATATCAGCCACGAGATGCTCGAACCCGAGGCTGAGGAGGACAAACTTTGCTAGAAAGTTGTCGTATATTTGTTGCCTTTTTCACAATTCATTAAATTTGATTAGAGAACTTTTGCCATAAAAATTACGAAATTGTGCCGTTGACGCAGCTAGCCTTCGTCTCGGGATCAGGCCCAAGTTCTTCCTCAACCCCTGCGAGTGTGTGTGTGTGTGTGTGCGGGTAAGATTTGTGTTTGTTGTGCGTGGATATGATTTCGTGCATGTGCTCCTTGGGTTTTTCGGGAAAAGTTTCAACTGTCAGGTGGCAAAAGCCAATCGGCCAGCCATCGGAATTTTTCCACAATTTATAGGCCATCACCCGCCCACGCCGGGGTCCGCCCTATTTAGGGGTCGTATTATTTATTGTCCGACCCTTTTCGGTGCGGAGGGTCAAGATGACACAAAGTTGGTTCAACTCTGGCCTGCTGCTGCTGGACGCAGACAAAATTGCTCATAATTAAATGCAAAGGCTCGTTGGCATTAAAAACGCAAAGGCATTGCCATGGCTCGGCTTTTAAGGCTGCTAAATAATTAAAGCAACTTAATGGACTCCGTCTGAGTGAGAGAATTCCTTCCTTCCTTCCTCGTTTCTTCCTGTCGATCGCCAAAAACTTGCTGCTTTTGCTGAGTGCAGCGGCAATTGAATTAAGTTGCCACTCAAAGTGAGAAGCGCACATCAATGTTTGAGACTGGTAATTGGCATTTAAACGCATCTAGCGTGTTGCTCTTCAAGGTTTTTTGGTTTTTTGGTGGAAAGGAAGCCAAGCCGAGGAATGCAGCCCCCAATGTCTACCTATTAAGCCCGGGCTTCGCTTGCCGTTGCCAAAAATTTCTAAATTAAACAATGCCAGCGTATACGCATCGCTCTGCATATTTCAGCGGGAATTTAGGTCCGTCCGGGCCACGGAGCTGGGGCAAATGGAATATGCCTTCACGCTTGACCCGACCGAAACATAAACTCCAGGCGAGGCACCCAATCCTCTCCAGGATGGCCCGGGAACCCCATCAGAAGCAGCAGCAGCAGCGGCAGCAGCATCAGCAGATTGAAGATTCCAGCATTCGACATAATGTTGCGGTTAAGCTAAACGACTGCATAGAACAAGCTTTTTATGCCGGTCGAGCGAGCGTTGCTTGCCACTCCCTCTGCCACTGACCTCTGCCCCTGCTGCCCCTTACCATTTCCCCCCCTGGTTTTCCCGCACACACACACGCTGGGCCAGCTGTGTGTGCATGTGGGTTGTTTCTGCGGCCAGGCACATGCGATTACTGAACTGGCTCGCTCGCTGCCATATACCACAAAAGCCATACATATGCATACCCTAAGATCGTGTCGGGGTAACTATCTTTCTGATATTCAAAATGTGAGAACTAAGCACACTCTGTATTATTTGTTAAACTATTTAGTTCTCAGGTTCTCAGTAATATCTGAAAAAGAGTTCGCTTGAATTTCAATTCTCAAAAATAAAACTAAAAATGAACAACAACCATCCGTTCGCTATAAAAATGGAAAATCCTGATATCATCACCATCGACCTAACTGAAGATGAAGAAATGGAGGAAACGCGACACTTGCCGGTCCCAGAGTGCCGTCTCTGCTTCGACATGGCGGAGGTGCCAGTGGCCACCTTGTGCGGACACATTTTCTGCATGAGCTGCCTGGTCAAAGCCCTGGCAGTCTGTGAAACCTGTCCAGTATGTCGCCAATCGAGCAACTTTATTCGGCTCTATTGTTAATTTTTAAATTGTTTAATGTTTGTTACGTTATGTTTGCTGTTAATTTCTTGTTGTTGTATTAAAATTTAATTCGTTGCTTTAATTTTATTTTTATTTCTAGTTAAACATCTCAAAGGGTATCCATTTGTCGCTGTGAGCCAGCTTCCACAGTGATTGCCTCCCGTGGCGTATTTAAATGAGGATTCCGTAAAATCCATTTAAAGGTCCAACCACGGACTCGGCTGCTCCTCCTGCCGTAGCACCGTTTGCTCCTGGCCAAACTCCATATGAATGAACTTATTTCCGAATATTTTCTTCAACGCATTGAGTGCTTAACAGGTTCTCGTCTCCTTCGAACGGAAATAACTGCCTGGGCGCCCCATCGATTCCGGTAGGTTCTCCTCTTTCGAATCGTTCTGTCACGTCATTGCGGCTTCATCTTCCATTCCCATTCCCCATTCCCCAATCCCATTCCCAGCACAGGCCATCAGCAGGCAGCTTAGGGCACATTTTTTGCCAATGAAATAAATGCATTAAAATGATGATGTGCGTATTTTTTTCGCTTTGGCAAGGAAATATCCTGCAGCCGGTGGTTAATGGCTTTAAAATAAACTGTGAAATATTTGATTGTCGGTCGTCGCATATATTAATTAAAAACGTTTTGCATGTCTGTCACAGCTAAAGAGTTTGTTGTCTAAAAAAAGAGGACATTGTTTTACCTTTTCTTTTGTTTAAATTTCAATTTAAACTAGGCTATCAATTGCAATTGTATTATGTGTTGCTACATTGTTACTTTAAATCAATTTTAATGACAGGTTTTTGTTATTTTATAAGTGCAATAATCCTATGAAAGCTGGTTGGATTTTCGCATAAATACCTTTTGGATTACCCCAACTATTTCCTCAAAACAAATGACGTTGTCTTGGCTTCTCTGATTGATTTGATCTTCGGCCCAATTAAATGAACTCTCGATGCTCTCCCATCTTATTACCAAATCCAGCCACGCCCCTCTGGCTGCGACAATTGGCAGATATATATCTCAAGTGGCTCCGCACGATTTTGCCATGGCTTTGGCAGCAAATTAGCTTAGCCGCTGCTAATAGGGAATGCCATTGGCAATTGAGATTCGCATACGAAAATCGAATGAAATGGTTAATGGGTTTGTTGGATCACAAGGGCACAGAAACAGACAAGGAATCGCTGATAATTGACATAGAGATTTCTCGGATTTGCTTTGCTTGGCATTACCCATGGCGCTCTTGGGTCCTTGTATTATTATTTTATTGTTTCGTCCTGCTTATGAAGTAATAATCCAGCCACGTCAACACAATTCGATTGTTGGCCCAAAGAGCTGGCCACTAGTCGCCGGCAGTTCAACGAAATCAGTTAGCAAATCCACTCAAATGTGCGCCGCGCATTTCCATAGACACATTGACAGCTGCCCGCATGACGCCCGCCCGCAGCAGGATAGCAGCTCTTCGGTCTCCGACTTTTGCTAACTGATATCAGAAACACGGAAAGAAATTTGTATATTTAAGCAAATTATAAAGAAATGTAACTAAATCTTTGTTTAATTATATTTAATTGCATTTTAAATATTCAAATCTTTAGTCTTTTTAGCATTTTATGTTTCTCAACTTTGGAAACTTTTTTAATTGGATTTTTTTTAGTGTCCTCGAATGACAAACTGTATGTGCGTCTGGCCAACTCTGCTCGGCTCATATGAATAGAGTTAGCAGCGCATCGATTTCACTTCATTTGATGCCGACCAACTCTAGCTGAGCGCCCAACACCGAGCTCCGAGCCCCGAGGACTGACTAACTGACTGCCAGGATGACTATCTCTCTGACTGATGGGCAGACAACTCAATATATGGCGAGACCACGTCGCGAGTGCCTCTGGCACAATGTTAAGCGACACATGTCCCGGTTGTTGTTTGCCGTCATGGCCAGGACGAGGCTTTTGGATTTGCAATCCGCCTAAGACTGAGCCGCCGCAGAAGAACCAGAAATATTTCAATACCAAAGAGCTTGCCATTGATTTCTGCTACTGTTTCGGTTGATGCCTGACATTGTCAAGCGGCGAATTCGCCGAGTGCTTAATTATTTTTTGTGGTTTTGTCCTTTTCCGTTCGAAATTGCTTGAGTCAGCCACACGAGTGGAGAAGAAGCGAGGCGAGCTGCTAATGAAACCCACGCGAAATTGGATTTTCATGTACATGGGGAGAGACTGACTGGCTGACATACTGACTGACAGACAGACAGACAGGGAGTCCGTCTGGCGGCCAATGGGAGCCCATCCCCCTGGCTAATGGACGGGGCGTGGCCACACGTGCTTGACTAATTATGCCTAATTGAGCGCATATTTGTAATGCGAGCATATTAATTGGCCTCAACTGCTCGAGAACGAGTACAAAGAGTGGTATGAATGGCTGCTGCTGGAGTGCACTTGAAAGTAGCACCAAGTATGTAACTCCTACCCCTCGATTAGGGTGAATGTCCCCGTTCGCCACCCACAAATTAAAAGCTGGTAGCACGTAATGCGGCTGCTAACAAGCCGGGAGTTTGGGTTCGAGCCAAAAACTATTGTGTACCCTGCATTACCATGGGGTCTAATTCCGTATTGATGAGAGCCAGCGAGTGTCCCGGAAAGGGTGTTCAGGCCATCACTTTGCCTTCGCCCAAAAACAGTAACTTGTTCATTAAGGACTAATGGAGTGGGTGCTGCAAGAAACGAAACTGTGACTGCAACTGAAACTGAAGCTGCAACTGGAACTGTAAGTGCAGCAAGAATAAAATCTTTGGGATTAGATGCAATCAACAATAACAGCTGCTGGAGGCAACTACTGGCCGGGGCAACTTTCTCGGGCGCTGTGTCTGTCAATTCTAATTGTCATTACGTATACGTAAAGCGAACTGGGAAGACAAACGAGTTAGCCACTGATACTGGGAAATGGGAATTGAGTGGCTGCTGGCCGGCGGATGGCAAATGAGAGCAAGTCGAAAGTTTTTGCGACCGAACCGAAAGAAAAATGAAAGAGCTAACAACTTGGCTGTCGATGAAGACAAATGCAAGACAGAGCGCAGCTGGTAAGGCGAACCAGCCAACAATATAGGGGAAAACACTGGCGTAAAACAGGACAACAAAAAACGAACAGGGGAAAGCCAAAAAAGAACTTGGGGGATTGGTAACTAGCAGTTTTTGGGGGTAAACTTCAAAAAGCGCAAGCCCACATCAAAAAAAGAAAAAGAGTAGAGGGATCCCTGCCTGTCCCCCATGGTTAGCCAAAGCCAAACAAAACACTAATGAAGGTAGTCAGCAGCTATGTCAGCGGCGAGCTGCGTTTGAAAGCTGGCCATGTACAGAGAGAAAACATAACTGAGATTTAATCATATTTTAAACTTAAAATATGATCATCAAACATAGCTAAAAAATATGTTAATTGAATTAGCAGTATATTTTTATCACTAAATATAATTTTAGCGCTAAAAATACAGCCATTTTCTAAAATCTTCACACCTTCTCAGTAGCTGAAATATCACTTAAATGATATTTATAAATTAATCCCACTAAAAGTATAGCTCTAACTGCCTCTCAAACATTTAATAAAATTATGATTTTTTATACATTATATTCCCAGTGTGCCACCATCAGGGCTCATCCTGCAAAAAGGACCTTTTCCCATTTTGGACGCTGCCATTTTAGTGGAGAGACGACTGAAGAAGCGGAAAGCCTGAGCTCGTCGACGACATACGGCATCGATAAATTACAAAGTTAAACTAAAATTAAATTCTACGCCAAACAATGCATCTTGCTGGGGCTGCCCTGCCTGATGGTGATGGCGATGGCGATGCGATGCTGATACTTCCCCATCGCCATCGCCATCGCCATCGCCAGCTCCAGCTCCCAGAGCTTTCAGTGCCGGCGCTTTCGGCAGGATTTAAGCTGCCTGTCAGCCAAGGCTCCTGTCCGGGCTTATATATAGCATTTCCATGTTGGCGACTAATGCAACTCGGACGAGGACGAGGACAAAGACGCAGTTTCGGAGGCGACGACGCTCGACGGCGCCCAGTGTCTTTGCCCGATGCCATTCATTATGCCGGACATTTTTGCCGCTGCTTAGTCGCCAGTGGAAACCAATCATTGTGATACTTTCATTAAATTGCTGCCGCCGGATCGCAGCAGCTTCCCAGCTTCCATCGCTGGAATCTCCTCCCAGCATTGGCATCTTCATCGGAAAGCGGGAAAGCGGAAAAGCGGGCGAACGGTCATCCTTATTGATTGGGAATTGAAATTTAATAAACGGCATTTGCAATGCATTCGCTTGGCTTCCATAATTCGCGCACGCGGCGGAATGCAATTTAATTGGACACAATATTGTTTGGCAGCGTCGTTGTTGTTATCTTTGTATTGCATTTGTTACCGATCGCCTGGGGCAACTTGCCCTCCTCCCCTAACCCCCTCTATATTCCGCCCCTCCCTTGGTGCCTACTGTACAGCGACAGCTTGTTATGCATGCACTGTGGGTGCCGTAAATTTGATATACTTGCGGGCGTTGTCGATAATTTAAACTAGATATGGGCAAGAGCATATGCAAGCTCGTGACTTTTGGCACGGGTGGGGTCGAGCATCCTTCTGTGAAGGTGTCCTGGGGCCAAAACCAGCTTGCAGCTTGCTGCTTTGATTTTGCAGAGGGGTTGGGGTGAGTAAATGTTGCGATAGCGATATCTAATGGCACGAGAAACCGCGGGCAGCAACCGAATGCTTTGAGTTTGCAACAACGTTTTAATTGCATTTGGATTTTGGGCTTAATTAAAAGCATTCGAAAGGCATTTGTTACAGGGGAGAATATTTACCATAACAACAGGTACAAATGGCTTTAAAATATGTATTATTCAAGGCTCCCTACCTTAACTCTTACCTTCTGAAGACTGAGTCTATGCTGCAGTCTATGATTGCCTGTCCACTGACCTTCCTATCGTCATCCGGCATCATTTAACATTTTCGAGCTGCTACCTGCCGAGCAGCTGAGCCACTCGGAGTGCCCACAGAGCTGAAAGGAAGCCAGGAGACACACTCTCAACAAGCCAAGCCCTGCCCGTATCCTTCACGCTGCGGTGCCTTGCATTAGCGCGCTGCTGTCACACCCTCCCTGCTGCTACTGCTGCTGCTACTGCTGCTGCTTCCTTGCTACTTGGCCTGCAGCAGCAGCAACTGCAAATTGCAGTTGTATAATACAGCAAGTACAACAAAAATCATAAAAAAACCGCGCAAATTTATGTGCTGTAAGTGACACTACAAGGCCGCTGTGGCAGTTGCAGTCGCAGATTCTCGCGCGCCACTCGAAGGCGAGCTGCTCCTCGCTTGACACTCGCCGTCTAACCTTTTGCCAGCCACAGCGTTTTGCGGAGTCCTTGAAGTTCTCTATTTTTTTTTTTTTTTTATATAAATACATATAGTTTTTTCCACCCGCTACTAGTACTGGTCCTGTGTTTTTGTGGCCCTCTCGACTCGCGGGCCACAATTTGTGTTGACATCATCAGATTAAAAATTTTGGGCGCAAGACACAGGCAACAAAATGATTTCTTGGCGGTCGCCACACATAAGAAAAACTCTGGAAAATAATAAATATATTTTTGTTTAAAGTAAAACCATAAATCATAGTGTCTGCATCAAAATGTATAGCAGCAGGAAATGTGTTTTTACTATTAAACTTATAAATATATTGGGAAAAGCATTTTAAAAGTGTCTTGAATATTACCAGATTTCTTTTGAGTTTTAAGCGAGATTTAAAATACAATTAAAAATTTAATAAATTTCTTTTGGTGCATTGTTGCTGCCCTTTCTGGTTACCACGCCTCTGAGTTGCTCTTGGCCTGGCATTTAACTCGTTTCACTTCATAAATTCGCTCTTACGTAATAAGTTCATCCTAGCCGGGCATCCTGTGTGCGCTCTCTCCTTTTTTTTTTTACCCAGTTTTTGCCCAGTTTTCCCCCAGTTTTTCCTCGCTTTTCGTCATGTGTGTGCGCTTTGCTTCCGCTGGCTCTGCCGCGAATGCCGCGCACTTTGCATTTCGCGGCTGGTTGACTGACTTGAACTCGGAGGAGGTTCGAGGAGGAGGAGGAGCAGCAGCAGCAGCAGGAGGAGGCTGAGCAGGTCGGCTGCGACAGCGGGTTTCAGCATGGGTTGGCTTCCATTCTTTATTTGAGTTATCATGACACATTTCGCTGGATTCAGTCATTTCTTTTGCCAGTGCTAGGCGTCTTTGGCGCATGGCTGTCACAGCGACATGGCGCCCAGGCGATGGCTCTTTGTATCTGTGCCTACCTTAACAACTAACCCAAGGACACTAAGGGAAATTAAAGAGTGGCAAATATAAACTAGAAATTGAGTTAACAAAATATAAAGTTGTAGCTACACCGTGAAGTTTTGAAACTGCTAACTTAATAGCTTTTAAAATGCAATCTTCTATATTTTGGTATTCCCTATATTTTCTCCCTGTGTTGCAGCCTCAACCAAACCCATCTCTTTCACAGAATAACCTTCCCTTTTCAAAAGCCCAACTCTGTTTTTGCGCTGCTTGGTTGCCCTGCCATTTTAAAGCAATTTTCAAACAAATTTACTGTCATTAACTTAGACAGTTGATGAAATTTATGTCAGACATATCAACATCATGGTGACTCCTCTGCCCCCTCTACACCCATCCCCTTGCCCTTTGTGTGGGTGTGCTTGTGGGTGGTGTGGTGTGGTGTGTGGATGTATAAGCCTGCGCTGCACAGCTCACAACTTGAGTTTGAGTGAATGACTTCAAAAGCAAAAAGACATTAAAATTTTGTTTACACAAACTCAACGAATCCAATTTAATTCAATTCATCTGTGTGCGGGGATGCTCGTGTGTGTTAAAGTGTGTGGGTTTGTGTGTGTGTGTGCGTGTTTGTGGCATGCAATGTTGAAGACCAAAAACAACAACAAATCGTTTACCACAGTTCAGTGCCTCTTGCCTTATATCATAAAATGCTGCCTTCCTCCTCGCTCCGGCTCTGTCTCTTGGCCCCATTACGTCGCTTACAGCATGTCCTCATACCCGACGCTCCTCACACAGGACAATCGATCAATTTGACTGCAGTAATTTGTGGGCAAAGGCGCAAAGTGTGCGCCAGCTGTCATGCAACGTTCGAGGCAGCAGCAGCACCAACAACAGCACCAACAACAACAACAACGAAAGCCACGGATGGCGACAACTTCCTCAGAACTACAGGCGATAAAGCGAAGTATTGGCATGTTCGCCTGCACTACGTGGCGGTATTTTTTTTCCTGCAATAAAAGCGACCTTAATATACCCTAGGGATCATAACAACAACAAAGCTATAAAATGGATAATTATAAAAATAGCATTTGGGTAAATCATAAAATGGAACAAAGCATAAAATGTAACAGAGATCTCTATGAAATGCATCCATAAAAGGTTTACATTTTAGGTTGTGTCTCATAAAATATAGGATAAATTAAACAAATCTTGCAGAGTTATTTTGTAATATGAATAAAACTTATATTAAGAACCTAAAAAAACTTTTTAATATCGTTTTTAAGTAATCTTATTAGAAATTTTTAATTATAAATTAACCCTTTCGATTCTTAATATATTTTCCCATTTAAACTCCCCAAAAACTCTCTCAAAAACACAGCTTTTAAAGGAAAGATATCTATCCATAAGTTAATAATTTCTTGGGAAATATTTATGTATAAACTCCTCCATTTTCATCGCGTGCTAGTTTGAGTATCCACTTTATCAGGGCAAATCGTGTGCAAATTTTAATTTAACGAGCGAGGAATCAACTGTGGCTTGTGGGTTTGTGTGGTTATCAGGGTATGGGCCCAGTCATAAACATTCCGCCGACGATGACGACGACGATGATGATGATGATCTGAGTGTGTTGTCAGGACGATGTTTGTCTTATCTGTTTGACGGGGACTCTGTGCAAATGAAGTGGCAGTTATTTCTCACGCAACTCGGCCGCAGCGTGTAAATAAAAATGGCCTATGAATGGCTTTAGTTCGACATACGGCACGCGGGTGTATTTTTTTTTTTTATGTTTGCTCCTGTTCGACTCCCCCAGAGTCCTTTCTTGCCACTCCATTCCATCCATTTCCATTCTCATCAGGATCGTTTGTTGATGCTGGATGACAGTGTCAGAAGCAGGAACGCCTGTTGTTAATCCCGCATTGTTTGCTTTATAAATGCGTTAATTTTATGACAAGTTCATTTTATTGGTTTTCGCTGTTTGCTATCGTCATGTTTTCGCATTGGTTTTCCCCATAAAACCGAAAGAAGACAAGTGACAAATAAAAAAAAACACAAGGCAACTCACTCAGTTTGATCGCCTGTTAATTGCTTGTCTTAATTGTCCTGCGAATTCGAGTTGGAGTTGGAGTTCGATTCGCTTCGCCAGGAAGTAGAACTTGGGACAAAGGAAACGCCTTCCTTTTAATCCAATTTGCTCTTGTTGGAATTTTCTCTCTTTTCTTTGCTTTTCTCTGCTGCTTCCATGGTAGTCAATTTTAATTGATAACTAGAGGCAGCATTTAATTAATAATACTTTAATAAAGTGCTGTTTTGTGCAGCTCACTTGCTCGCAGTAATAAGCGGGGCCTTGAAGCCAGGGATACATCAATCTGTTGCAAGTGTTTGGAGTTCTTTTCCCTATTAATTTGGGCTTAAATATTATTCTCTGGTGAATTGGCTGCTGTCGTGCATCCCTGGTTCTGGCAATAAACTTTTAATTAACTGACAGCCGAAGAAGCCGGTGAGCTAAGCTCTCCTCTTCATTTTTTCTTCAGTGAGTTTTCTTTACCTTTGCCTTTTTTTTCAATTCAGTTTTAATGCAGTTCTTATTAAAAGAAAAAGAAACGAGAATTTGCTGACGCTCAACCTTTCGAACGTGATGCCGCGTTCATTATTAACCCAGCGTCTTTTAATTGATTTACGCCCAAGCATCCGCTGTCTGCTCTTTGCATCAGCAGAATCTGAAACTTGAGTTGTTATAATCCCAGCCAGCAGACTTACAAATGAAGTGGCGGCAAACTCGGGACATGTGCCCGGAGTTTATGACAATCGGCGGAGGGACAGCGACCCCTGTTTCCCGCCAGCCCTGCAATGTACTGCTCGTCCTGTCGTCTGTTGTATGTCCTGTTTCTATATGGCTGGTCCGCCCGACTATCAGTCGTTTCGCTGCACAACTGCGCAGTCAATCATGCATGTGATGTAGCCGCCAGGCAGCAGCAGCAGCAGGAGCAGCGACTTTGACTGAGTTGGTGGTGTCTGGAAATAAGCTCGTTAGGTTCCTTGTATTGGCTTTGTTGCTGCCGGAGCGCCCCAAGAAGAGTCGCAGCTGAAACAGCAAAATATGTGCACTCGGAGATGTGTGCTCTGCTCGAGCGACTGCCTGCAGGCTGGCTGGGCAAACTGCATAAATGTCAGCTTGTTTCCACTTATCGCACACTCTCGTTCTTTTGGTCTCTGGTTTTTTTTTTTAAAGCCACTGCGGCGGGCACTCAAGCGTATTGTCATAAAAGGGGAGGAGTCCTTGGCCGTCCTTGGCAGTCGGGAAGCTGCAACTTTAAAAAGCGCCATAGACGCGACCCCGCCTCAGTGTCAACTTAATAAGGTTGAAAATGCCCGGCAGTAAGTCAATATTGCTTTGGCCACCACGGCTCTGTCTCGCTTGGACGGCTCCCCTGTTAGCGTTTTAAAAATGACTGCCACGGTTGCCACGGCTTGAATTATTTTCCATTTGACAGCGTTTATTTGACATGTGAGACTGCGGTGTACAATAAAAAATAAGACAGGTAGGAATTGTAGTTCAAGAGGGTCCTGACTTTGGGATACTTCTTTCAGAAGAGTTTTACTTCAGTAAAAGTTTCTTTAAAGTCTCTAAATTTTTAGAGTTTCTACTAGCTAAAATCCAGAGAAAGAACAAATAAAAGGACACTGAAATAAATGTTTAGTTTGCTTTATTTATTTTGATAAAAAATACTACAAATATCTCTACCAAAAATCATTAAACTGATTAAAAACCTTTTTATTTAAATACTAATTTCTATATATTTTATATTCTTTACAAGACATACCCTTGATTACTCCGTTTAATGGGTATAAAAACCAGAATAAGCGAGGAATCCGAGCTGGCTCGCACACCTTGAATACGTGTGACGTCGTCAGAAGGAAGCGCTGAGTTGCTGTCAGTATGATAGATGCTGCTTCGCCCAGTCCTGGCTGCGCTCTTATTTATTTATTTATCCCATATGAGAGTGTGTGTCCGTGTGTGTGTATGCCTGCGACTGTATCTGTGCATCTGTGTTTTTTCCGGCGACGCACTGACACTGACTCAACTCTCAACTGCAGCAGGACACTGGACTCGTGCTCTCATTGCCGGCGCCTGTCATCAATCTTCCTTAATAGATGTTCACACAATTGAATTATTACATGTGTCCAAGTGCCAGGCAATCGACTCGGCTCCCTCTGTCCAGATGAAGCAGATGCTTTTTCCTTTCCCCACTCCTGGCTGCCTGTTTGCATACGTGAAGGCATTAATGTCATTAAAATGGCATAGCTTAAAGTATGAAAGCTTAAAGTTCCTCACTTAACCATTTCACCTTTAAGTTTAAATTCCTTGCTGCAGTCAGCCAACAGTGCGTATGGAAATTTTTTTGTGCTGACATTGCATCAAGATCTCGTCGTGCTTTTAATAAAGTAAACGCAAGGCTGCCGCCAACTTTTAAGTGAGCTGCATTAAAAGTTAGCCAACTTGTCAACGGCTTGGCTAGCCCCGGCACACCCCTTCCTCTGACATTCTGCTTCTTCGTTTTCCGTCACTTGCCGCTCAAGTGCAAGCTGATTACTTGGCTCAAAGTTCGCGGACTTGGCCCAAAAGCAACCAAAAAACAACCCTGAAATGAAGATGAGCTGGGGACAGGACCGCAAATTTAATAAGCCAAGCCTTGTATGGCATTTAAAAGATAAACAAATTGTTTTTCCCCCTGAGAGAAAAAATACCAATTCAGACACGGGTTTTTGTTTGCCAATGTTTTTCGCGGTTGATACAATTGCCAGGCACCGGGGAAGGACTTCGTTATCTTATTTATTGTTAAAAGATGGTACTTTATCGCAATTAAGCTCGAAAATACATTCATTATGCGTGAAAAATAAATGCCAATGAAAAAATGGAGGGGTGGAGAGAACTCTGGAAACTGAAAACAATGCTCGCTTAATGCCAATACTTTTTCGTGTATTTAATTTTAAATTAAAGCACTCGCTTTCGGATTTAATATCAATAATGCAATAAATCGCGTTGGACCGTAACGTCAGTTTAATAGCACCGAAAGAAATTTTTGTTAAACTAAATTATTGGAAGTCAAATAGATAAATTTGAAGTGATTTTGTTACTTGAGAAATTTATATAAATATTTTTAAATAAAAATAGCTTAAGAAGAATTTAATTTAAATAATGATAGACAATGTTTAATGCTTTAAATAAATATTTTTGTAACAGTCATATATTCTTTAGGATTTTTTCAGAAATGCAAGCAGAATTCCATCCTTTTATTAATTATTTTGGCAAAATAATATTAAATCTATGAAGTTTCATCACAATTTCCCATACATTGTTTCTCCATTACCATTGAAAATTAATCAGCTAAGTCTTTCCAATTAAAATTCATATTTTTTCTAGTGTACAAACACTTTGAGCCAGCAATTCCTCAGCCATCCCATACATCAATTCGTGGCATATTTGAAATGCAAATGCCTTGGCAGTAAACTCTGCTGCTTGGTGCTACCGTGGGATATGTACATATATATCCGTGTGAACCAATAAATCAAGGTATGAAAACTCTTAAAAGCATTTTCTGGTATTAACCGCAACCATGGCCCAGAGCTCGGCTGCTTGGAATTGGGAGCATTTTGGAGTGCGGCTTGGCGCTTTTAAAGTCAAAACCTTGCGACAAATGCGCTTAGTGCTTAGCGGAGCAAAAGAAAGCGCCGCTGGCAGGGATGTGGGATCTGGGATCGGGGCAGTGGAGAGTGGAGCGGATAGAGCTGGAGGGTAGAGGAGATGGCAGAGGCTGGAGCGGACGTGGACGCGGACGCAGCACTGAACCCGCGGCTCATTATAAATTTGCCAGTTTTGCACGTTTCCGTTGTGCGCGCCAAAAAATGTCACAAAAGTTTCCTCCGCTCTCTGGCAGTCCTGCGTTTGTATCTCTTTTTATGCTCCTTGGGCTAAATGTCAGCTTTTGTCTTGGCGCACACGCCAAAAAGTATGCTGAAACAATGTCAAGCATAATTTGCATACAATTTTTGCCTCTATTTTTGCCTTTTTTTACCCATGTTGTGCTGGGGTGTTGGGCGCTGGCCTTACTTTTGCTGGTGGTCATTATGTTTGTCGGTCGTGTCAGGCACGCACAGACACTCACTCACGCCAGCTCACAATGCTCTTTTGACACTAATTTAATTTACGTCACTCGACGGACCGCCATTCGCAATCTGCTCTAAATGCCATGAAATTGAGTTCGGACCAAATAAAAGTGCGATTCAATTGGTGGAGGAGGTTCTAAAAATATATGAGATTTATGAAATCACTAACGGGATGAAGGATATATTAAATATTCCTGAACAATATATAAATATGTGGGTGCTATTAATAACTAAAAATAAATTAAAGGAGTTGGAAAATATCGCCATCTTTGGATATTTTAATTTTTAAATTTTCACATCTGCAGGATCTTTGAATTTCCTAGAATTTATGCTTATAAAGCCACCCACTTTTAGAGACTCATTAAGCATACATTCAGGTCACAATATCAGCTTTAATTACTTCACAATGTGAAGTTCACATATCCCGAAAAATCTCAAAATCCTTATATGAAATTCTGGAGGCTATTTGTCACACAAAGTATAACATTTAACAGCTGGCCCATAAATTAAACGCTGCTCTGCTCTGCGATTGTCGAACGTTTGGGGGCTTGCAACACTTTTGCAAATTAACAGGAACCTCCTGCCTGCAATCAAACCCCGACGATTCGCCTAATTGTAATTAATTATGCAGTGCATGCGGAACACCTGGCAGAGCCACGCCCATCCACCTGCCGATACCCATGATAGCCCCACGATATCCCCCCATTCCGTAACATTCATTTAAGCGACATTTACAACTTGAAACATATAACGATATGATGGCCACTTCCGCTCATTAAGCAATCGAAAAATTTACACGAGGCCATAATTTATATTCGTGTTGTGTAACCACCGCACCCGTACCCGCATCTGGTCATCTGTGGCTTTTGCGGAATTTTGGGGGCGTGTCCTCGTTGCATAATGGGTGGAAAAACTGAGGCTATAATGTTGTTTGCCATGCTGGCCCCTCCTTAAAAACTTTGATTGATTGCCCAGGAGACAATTGCCAAGGCAGCAACCTCTCAAAACCCACCTCCTGCAGCATTTCTGATTGTGTGTTTGAGGTGGCCAAAATTTGGGCATTCTTCTGATTGCATTTGCATAAGCGGCGACCTGATCCGGAGGAGCTGGCAAAATATTTCATTTAATTTTCAAGTTTAACCCAAACTCAGCTCAACTTGAGAAATCTTTGGCCAAATTGTTGGCCAACGGCCGTCAGCACCAAAGAACCTGGCAGAAGGAGCAGCCAGAGCAGGAGGAGGAGGTGAAAAAAACAAAAGCAAAACTATTCCAAGCCAAAGCAAAAGCACAAAAGAACTGCAGGCGACGCACAGGCCAAAGTAAACAAGGCTGCAGCTCCTCCGAAGCAAAGGATGTGCTAGCAGGAGGAACAGGGATGAGGTTAGGAGATGCATGAGGACGAGAAGAGGGGGAAGAACTGTTTGCATTATTGATGGCCTGGATTATCTTTGAGCAGAGTGGTCCTACGGAGGAGTATTGACGAGAGCACGTTGACAACTATATGGGATGTGGCATGCACCTTAAGAAAAAGGATATAAATCTATTAAATTAAGATAATTAAGTAAAGAATCTTTAAGCTGAAATATATCTTAAATAAATAAGAAAAATTAATTAAATTAATCCAAGGTTTACCCCACCCAAGCTTCCATCTCATTTTCCCTCAGTGCACGGAAGGACACTCGATTGCTACCATCTGACCGTGTGTGAGTGAGCAGTGCAGCTGGCTTCAAGGATATTTGCAATTTAATTAATTTAGAAGTGTTTGTTCTATCAAGTGTTGATTGTGTCACTTGTTTGTGGCAGTTACGAGCGTGCCATTTGAAAAGGGATATTGGGTTGGATAGCAAGACAATGCACCGAAATCCAGATCGATAAGCCGCACGAATGCCCAGCGCCGAAGGTCCTGACCAAGTTCCTGGTAAACCCTTTCTCTCTCTCTCCCTCTCTTATTTGGATGACATGGCCAGGGAATGCTTTTTATCTTAATCTCCTGCAAATAGACATTAAATGCTATTTCTTTAGATTTATTCAAAGGGCAACAACAGTAACAGGGAGCAATAACGACAATAAGAAGAGGCATTGCAGCAGATTGGCACGAGCGGGCAGCCAAGTGGCAATTTGTGGCTTTGCACGGCAAACCGACATCATCAGCGATGGATAGAACAAAAGCCAGACACAGACAGCACCACCAGCATCGCTGGCAATCCGGCAATCCGGACGGAATCCTCCGCACTTGTCCCCGGGGCATTGCATGTTTCAAGCAAATTTATTACAAGCAACAGCCGAAGCTAAAGCTTCTGCAACTGAAGCAGCCGCAGAAGCAGGAGCAAAGGAGCAGCATCTCCTCCGTCCGGTTCAGTGGCAGTTGTCTGGGCCATCAGCACTTGGCCAGCTACGTGTCGCCTTCTATTGAGTGTGAATCCTTGGGGGGAGGTCGCCGAACCCCCACTGCTCCTGCTAGCATGTGGTTGTGCCATGGGTGGCTGATGACCTTAGGCCAACGACTATCGACAAGCGTCTTGGACTGTTGACTGTGTCGCCTCTCCTCCGACTCTTTTGCCACTTATAAATTCTGGCAGATACATGGCCCGAACACTTGTTACATCAATTAGAAGGCCACAGAGTGGCAAAATGTGTGGGCCATGGCCGGAATGTGAAAAGAGATTGTCACGGCTGCTGCCCCATTAAGGTGTCCGACAAACTTGCAATGCCAAGGCGCGCTCTCCACAAGGGCGTGACAATTGCGAAGGGAGTGTTCCTAATGATTAGTTGTGGGGGGTGAGATAAAGGATAATGGTAACATAGGGAAAGGTGTTTGGAAGAGATATACCATTATTATCAGAGGAATATATATATTTTAGTGATATAAATAATGTTTAGTTGTTGGAAAGTAGCTTACAACTTTCTAAAATGTGTCAAAGGTTAAGCTAACTATAAACTATGTAAGAAACTGTAGTTTTAAGTAATTTTTAACCCCCTTTTAATGCTATTTTAATCTAAAATAATTCCATTTATGCATACTTACTTCCTTTCAGCCTAGGATATATTCCAGTAAAGACTGAAAATTGAGTTAATTAACCCAAGAGAGCTGGCCTATATAAACTCTGCCTGCTTTGCCTGTGTGAATTGCTTTAAACTGTGCATTTAACTGCGCTAAAATAATACCGCCACTCACGCAAACACACACACGAAACCCAAACACACACACAGACACAGAGCCACGTCCTGGCCAAGGCTTAATTGAATCATACTCGACTTGAAGCACAAAACCAAATGGCATTTGTGTCTGCATTTAGAGGGGCGGAATGCGGGTTTAAGCGAAGTAAAATCTGTTCATAATTGAAATTATTTTGGGAAATTATTTGGCTTGTCAAGTGTGCTCTGCCAGCGTGTGTGTGTGTGTGTAATCAAGGGCTTTTTCGGTGGGCCTTCGGGTTTCCCATTTAAATTGGGAGCAGTTTAGGCATTCATTAATTATTAAAAAATAAATATATGTATGTGTGATATAGGTAAGTAGCTAAGCAAATTGCTTGTGAATAACGGGGTGAGCGCAATCGTACATTTAAATTATTATTTATAATACTTTATTTTGTTCGACAAATTGGTAAATTAACAGGGAAAACATAATTGAATGGAAGTGTGCGGCCGTACAAAAAAAAATGCAGAAAATAAACATCGAAATCAATTAAATGGCTGGCAAATAAATAATGTGAATTAAGCTCAATGTACGGAAATTATTTAAGTTTTTATGGCAACACAAAAAAAGCACGCAGCTAATACGCTTAAATTATGAAATTAGCAAACGTTTTTAATTAAAATATTGCCGCCATGACTGGGCATGTCAATAAATATATATTTATGCCATGCTGTGTTGTGCCCCGCATATTGATTTGTGGCATGCCCCGCCGCCGGTGGCCGAAATCAATGCAATCCAACTGCAAATTAACTAATTTCCAATTTATATGTACCCAACATTTTACGGCAATTGCCGTAATTATGCCGAGAAATTAGCAAAACAACAACACACACGAAGCTGCAGGCTGACAGGCAGAAAGGCTTCCCATGGCTTCTCCTGGCTTTCCCCGACTTCAACCAGTTTTAAAACAATTTGGCAAGTCGAGCATGACGCTTAAAGCCAAATTGTTCGCCATCAACTCCGGGCAAAGCCATTAAAATTTCGACTAATTAAATAAGCAACAAACTTCAAGTCCTCTCCGGCAATCAATCAAGGCTTTTGTCTGTCGTGAAGCTCATTTGCCGCTTTGATCGCTTTTGTATGGAAAGGATTTTGGGGTTTTCCCCCCCAGTCAGCGCAAAGCAAATATTTATGCTCATTAAGCTTTAAGGTTGGAAATTTAATATTATTCTGCAGCAGCAGCAGCAGCATCACAAAGCGCTTCAATTAATGCAGCCATTCGCCTAATTTGTTTATTGTTTTACCCCCAATGAGCTTCGCCATCTTGGCCATCTGCGATGTCCTCTGGATTGTGTACGGTCTTCCGCTGGCAGTCAGAGGTCAGCACCGCTAATCCCTCCAATTAGCGATCGAACGTCACTCGGATCAGCTTGACATGCAGCAGAAATTGAATTCAATTCGCGCTGTCACTGCGACTCGTTTGTAGTTAAACCAAACTGAAAATTGAGTGGCCTGACCCGCAATGAACCGGCGACCGCCGCTGTGCTCATTGTTTGCTGTCCAGTTTGTAGGGGCGAATAGAGGGGGTGTGCCGCAGCAACTTGCAACTTGCAGCAAATGAATATTTAAATCCAATATATGCAAATGCGATGTGCGGCACGGGCTTTAAACGATATCGAAATAAGTGAAGGCAAAGGAAAACTGGAACATAAAAGAAGAAATAAAATATAAGCGGTATTAAAAAGTATATATTTATATTATTAAAATAAAATTCTGTATTAAATATCAAAGAAAAATATCCTGAAAAATCCTTTTCTTTACATTTTCTCTCTCTGCATATAAAATGCTCTGCATGTCGTCGCGTGGCAAAAGTTTTTAAAGCAACAAATAAACAAATTACGAGCAGCAGCAGCAGCAGCAGCACAAGTGTAATAAATAAACGCAACTGACAAAAACTGCACAAATGGCTGTCATTAGAGGTAAGATGGTGGTGGGGGCGTGGCGAACGCCCTAATAGCAACCAGGTGCGCCATAATTGCCCAACGTTTTGCCAGGATGTGCGCGCAACAAAAACATTCTCTCACTCTCACACTCACATATCGTTTGGTCCTTGTTGGCGCAGAGCAAAATATCAGCGAAAAGCAAGCTTAGCAGCTTAAAATAATTTATGATCCTTAAAGTAAGTAAACGGCTAAATGCCGGCATATGGCAGGTCCGGCAATCGAAGGACCTCGGCACGCACGGAAGTCAAGTATGTAATGTTAATGTCTGGTCAGCTGGAAAAACAAAGTAAATTAATTGTAGGTTCAAAGAACAGAGGCCAGGCCAGGCCAGACCAGGCCAGCGAGCCAAGCTAAGCCCACTGTCCGCAGGTCCTTAGTCCTTAGTCCTTGCTGCTTGCTCTTTCCTCCTTCCATCCTTCCGTCATTGCTGATTATCGAGTGCGGCGCGGTCACCGAAGACTTCCTGCTACGTCCTTGGTATTGGTTTTTCAGCAAAGTGCAGCCAAGCGAAACCAATTTCCTACACACACACACACACATTGTAGATGTCCTCTGCCACCTCGCGAGTGTATTTGTTTATGTGTGTGCGTCTAAGCGGTCTTCCTGTTGCAGCCAGGACACCGGTGGAGAGGCGAGGAGAGGTTGACAAAGCGCGTGTTGATGCGCGTGTCAAACTTGCACTGCCTGGCGGAAGTGTTGCCAACTCTGCCAGGCTAACAAGGATGAAGAGCAGGAGGAAGTGGTGGTGGCGGTGGTGGGCAGGGAATTGACCAGGGCGCCAGGCATAACAAGCGCAGAGTAAACAGTTTTTGGTCACAACCCAGAGATATCCTTTGGTTAGCCAAGAAAATATATAAAAACCATTTAGACCTCAAAGTTTTCTTAACAATTATTGTCTTTTAGTTAAAAGTTTGTTTTTAATATATGAAATATATAGCCAGATATCCCCTTTATTCCCTCAGGACAGGATACTACAAAAGCTTACTCTACTGGACACGTAATATATCAATGCACCTCGCTTGAAATATGGCTGGGTGGGTCTCTGGCTCGTTGGTTGTTTACTTATGCAAAGTACAAACAGGAGAAAACTTTACTTCAAAACTTGGGCACACATTAGGCAGAAACACTTATTTGCTTAGGCAGCTTACACAGCAGGAGAACTTTTGGGGAAAGTGAGCTGAATATGAGCTTACTTCAACCCCAAGCGATTGGGCTTCCCCCGTATTTAGTTTACAGGATTCCCCATATGCCATGGCAATTCTTGAAATTCCTATCGGACTTAAAGTTCAATTCAATTTTTTACTGTTTGCCCACGCCCTGCGGCCAGGTCACAGGCCCCCGAAACGTACATATGTGGGTCCCCCGCCTAGAGACCCAAAAAAAAAATGTATACAAAAAAAAAGGAGAGGAAAATAAAATCATTTGTTGACAATTTGTTTAGCTGCTGTTGCCACTACAAATTCTTCGGTTTTTTCCCCTCATCTTGCTGCTGGCGGCTGCCTTGCAAGTTGTTTGGCCAAATTATTTGGTATGCAAAACACTTTCGGCAAATATTGATTTTGGAAATTTGTTTTAAAAACAAAACGACAAGAGGAACAGGTCCCGTGAATGGGAATGGCATGGCAATGGGAGTCGCCAGAGACGGAGTCTGGGAGTGGGAACGAAGGCAAACGCGAGCGACATTGTAGCAGGCGACGTAGTAGCATTAGGCGACACTAAAAGTCGTGGCATAGTTTTTGGCTACCCTGGCTCCTTGCTCCTCACTCCTTGGTCCTTGCTCCTTGCTCCTCACACCAAAAGTCACACACACACTCTGACGTCATAAAGAGCCCCGCCTGCATTTGTATGCATGAACATCGACTGCAATGTCTTCGCCGGCACGTGATGTGTGGCACATGCCGCTGCCATCGCCATTGCCAGATCCTTGCCACTTCCGCCTGCTGTAACCAGCGAGGGCAGCCTTTAAATTAGCTTTAAAATGCCCAAAACCACTCCGCCTCGTATTTCTGTGCCGGGCTCTCTCTGGCTCGCTTTTCACTGGCTGCCGCTTGCATTTTTGGGGCCACATTTAATTAGCTCTCGGCTAGCTATATGGCAACATGGCTGTGCGTTGAAGAGTCGCCGCAAGTGCAACAACCCGAAAATTTGCATAAATAAAAGCAGCGAAACACTGCGGGAAGAATTTTGAAGTTAAGAAAGAGTTTTGAGTGAAATGAAAGCTTTGAAAATATAATAAAATATAGAATTAGTGGAAGATGAAATGGGAACCACACTTGTAAAGGATATTATGAAAAAAACCAACTCTACAACCTGGAAAAACTGTAAAAAAGGTATACTATTTTCTATAAAAAATATTAAATCCATGGAAAGTACAGATTTTTAACGAAAAATATGTTTAAATCTTTTGAAGGAAAGCAGCTTTCTTTTATATTTATAAAAGAACTCTTTTGAACTCTGCCAAAGATGTGGGATTTATTTTTAATACTTACTTTAAAGACTAGGAAAAGTTTTCCTAGAAACTTCTTAGACTTCTTCTTAAATTTTCCTAAATTATCCATCAAATGACCCATTTCTCTTAGTGCATTACAGCACAGCCGGAGCCAGCGACTTTATGAATGTCCTGAATGCCGCGAATGTCTGTTTGAATGGAGCCCACAGTCAAAGCAGACAGCCGACTGCGTCCTGGAGGCAGGACCTTCCCACAGCCGACTTCGTGTAAATGCAAAGTTTTTCGATTTAAGTTCATAATTAAAATTGAATTCGCAGCGGCTCTTGCAGTGCGTTTTCCATACATGCAAGCAGCGCGCGAAAGTTTAATTAAGTTTAAATTTTGCATGTACCCGCGAACTCGTATTAATTTCCCGGCGAAGGTCACGAATTTCGCTTTCAACCAAAAAAAAATAAAGGAAAGGAAGCTGCAAGGCAGGAGCTTAGCCAAGCACATGTGGCCAGGATCGTGAGAATTGTGCGCAGCCAGGAGAGAAGATGCTCTACACGGTGCGTGCCGACTGCTATAATTTGGCCAATACCAAAATCCAATCCAAACCAAAAAAACACTAAACCCACCTGACAGGCTGCAGACTTGCGACTTCCGACATTTATTGAATAACTTGGGCGCGCTTTCAATATTTAACTGGCGGTCCTACGGGCGCTAATGCGACCTCCAAGCTAACGACCTCCAACTGTCAACAATTTTCCGGGGCGCACATTTCAAAAATTCCTGGAGAGCACTCCAGCAGCCGAAAACTTTTCCGGGAGTTGCGACTTGTGTCGAGGCGGTGGCAGAAATATGTAGCCAAGCCAGGCCGAACTTGACGACAGCACCGTTGACATTGTGCAGGAGTTAAACATGTTGGCGGCTTGCAGATTATGGCAGGAAAATCCAAAGGCAGCAGGCTTGCCAGAGACTTTTCTCTAAAATTTTCTTCGCTCTGCCAATTAGGCAAAGTTTTCCGGTCAAAAAAAAAAAGAAAGTTGAGACAGAAGCAGAGCCTGAAATTTATGGCAGTGATGGGAAAGGTGCTACAACAATTAAAATACTATAAAATGCAGAATAAATCTTCCTAAGATCAGTTACCTCATTTGAAAATATATATCCCTTAAACAATTTATTAACTTATTCCTGTAATTTCCCCCTAGTTAATCCTTCTCATCTCTAATTCCTACCAAGTCAGTCATCGTTAGAAACTTTACTTTCAACTAATTATATAGTTCATTATGCTGGGAATATAAAGACCATTTTCCCAAGCAAATAAAACTGTCTTTAAATCGGAAAACCAGTTAAACTCTGCCCCTGATTGCCTAAAGTCTCTTGAAAATATTATCCTTTAGTTGATTTAAAGTGCATTTCGGGCAAACCAAAATATGTACAAACGAATTTTCGACATGAGTTCACCTTTTGCATTTGGCCAAAAATTTAATAACATTGTTTTGCGGCTTCTTATAACTCAAAGCGAAAACCACAAATCTGTGCAAATTTTCTTCTAATTGGCATTTAACTGCGTATCCTTTTCCGCACATGTTTGTGCTGCCGCCGAGATTTGAATAATGATTAATGTCGGCCTCAGGAAGGAGAGTGAGTGTATGAAAAGTCATGTGCGAGGCAGCAAAGATCCAGGCGGGGAAAGGCTTTCGGGAAGTGCATTCCGGCATTCCATCATCAATTTGCCAGGCTTTTGTGCATTTTTCAACAGACAACAGCCAAAGGCAGCGAGCGCAGTATAAAATGTTATTGTGCATTAAAGTCAAATCAAAGTGTGTCACATCGGATGGCGGAGGAGCAGGTCCTTCAAGCGGGGATCTCGGATGCTGTTCGAGGTTTTCAGTTTTTGCTGCTTGGCTCTAGGATTTCCTTGTTCAAGAAGATGCACCGGGAAAAAGTTTATAAAATTAATTTAATCATTATTCTTTCTTAAGTAGTTATCATTTTTATAGAGTTTATATCACTTAGACCAGATTTATCGATTAAAAAACCTTTCAAATTAATTTATTTACATTTTATTCTTTGGCTGATCCTTTTCAGAATTTTAAGAGCATTTTCAAAGAAATTTTTGTTTGTGTTGTGTGAAAGTGAAAGCATTTTTATTATTTCAAAAACTGATTTCAGGACCCAGAAACTTCCTTGCAATTTTCCTCGCAGTGTGACTTCCCTGTTCTCGGATCTCTCTGTTTGTTTAGGCTAAGAGGCAGTCGGCAAAACAAAGTGAAATGTTTTATTTATGGGCGTGCGCCCGCCCAAGTCGAGCTGTGTGTGTGTGTGTGTGTTGTTCTTGGTGGGCGTGGCGAGTGTCATATGCGTTGTAGCAACACGACAAACAATGCGGAGAGAGGCGGCCAGGACGATGGCTGCCAGATCCTCCTCCTTAGTTGCCGTCTCCGTTTCTGTCTGTCAGCTGCCTTGCAAATGAACAACTTTAACAAAATGCAGGGCGCCTTTCGCCTGAGATTGTCACAACTTGAAAGATTTTCGCACAAGTCAAACAGACTGACAAAGTCGACAATGATGGGGGAATGGGAATGGGACTAAGGATGGAGACCAGACAAGCTCTCATACACTCTCATACTCATGCTGTGCCGGGACGAAAGCGAGTCAACTTTCTAATGTTATTTAAAGCACTTTAAGTGCCATATTTCCTGCTGCTGCTGCTGCTGCTGCTTCTGGTCTTCTGCCGCTGCTGCTTCTCCTTTATTTATTATGTGGCGCTGCTGTGCTTACTTTTGGCACTCCGGCAGGAAGAATCAAGTAGTTTTTTATGTTTTCCGGCTGAACTGCAATGCCAACAGCCAGCGGGCCCAACCTGCACTGCAAGAAGGAAATTACACCTAATAAAGGTTTATTTAAATCTTTTCCAGAAAGTTAAAAATGATCTCACTACAATTTTAAATATTTAAAGTTGTTGGTAAAACTCTTTTGACACTGACGGATGACAACACAAATTTTCAAACCCATCAGATTTATGTGACCCCATAAACATATTAGTTTGAACTTTGATGTTATTTTTCCACAGTGTGAGCCATGGCTGGCTGCAACTCTTCGAAACTCCCAGCTGCCATTCTTGCAGTCCGAGACTCTGGCTCTGGCTGCTGCTGGCTTTATTCAAAAGTTTAGTCAGCCATTGAGAGCGTCGAGTGCGACGTCGTCAGTCAGGACTCGCGTGGCTCTAGTCTGGCGGATATATCTCGCCAATGTTTGTTTTATGTCGCAAACTTTGCCAGCAGGCGGGCCAGCTGCAGCTCCGCCAGAAACTCCAGCAACGGCAGCTCCTGGCTCCGCCAGTGTCAGGACCGCAATTTAATAGATTTTCTATGTAAGCCTCTGCGGTCCTCAGATTTGACACCGGCGACCGCACAGCTACAGACGTTGAGGAGGGGGCAGGCGAGAGAGGGTCCTGCGAGTCCTTTGTGCGCCGTCTACCTGCCTACAGATATTTTGCACATCACAAGGACACAACACAACTTGACGTCGTGTGAACCTCAACAACTTAAAATGTAAATAACTTTTCAAGTGGTTTCACAAAGTTTTTGGCCTGAACTCTTCGCCCCACCCACACCCACACCATGTTGCTGGGTGTGTGTGTGTGTGTGTGTGGCAGTGTCTGTGTGAAGTGCCCCAACACTCAAGTGTTTCGTTTCAATTTTCGCACGAGTTTTGCAAACCTCGCTGGCCCACGCTCTAAACCAAAAAACAAATAACCAACCGGCCAATGTGCCTGCAAATTAATTTTGTTTTGATAGACTTTCGAGCAGCCGGCCATAAAACAGAGGCAAAAATGGCAAAAGAACAAGCAGCCAAGGGGCCACGCGGCGTATGCGTAATGTGAGAGTGCAGAATTTTACCATTTAGAGCAAAAATGCGGCAAATCAATTAAAATCTACGAGAAACACACACACACGCGATCTAAAATGGGGGAAATAATAAAAATCGAAAGAAAAAAAAGCTGAATGGCAAAGCGAAAACCAACAGCAACAATTTTTGTTTGTTAAAAATGCAATTTATATGCGCAATGCAACGCATCGCGGCAAACGCGGCAAGAGGAACAAACAACAAACAACACACGAGATAGCCAATAGCCATGGCAAACATGGACAGAACTCCTCTTTGCCATCCCCCTGACCCACTGACAATGGTCAGACAAAAACGAAGTTTGATGCATTTTCACGCATAGCTTCACGGCAATCAACGCTTCATTTTAACTAAATGATTTTCGGTGGAGGGCAGAGGGAAAAGCGGGAAAAATCGGAAAAAATGCGGCACTACAATTAAATGGGGTTCTGATAACGTTATGTCTATTCAAGGGCCATCGAAGCACCAAAAGTGGTATTTTTGTCAAATTTCGGTTGCCTTTCCCTAGCAAAAATAAAGAAAATACACCTCCCCAATTGACAACTATCACTTGAGGTCCTTCACAAGGCCACAATAAATGTGAAACTCATACAGTGAAAAATCCCATAAGGTTCTTACTTTTGTGGAAGCTTAACAAATGCACTAGAAACAACGGAAGCTGTAGTTTTATTTTCATTAAAATAATAAAGTATAAATGAAGCCACAGTTTCGAAAAGCCTCTATCCCTTTTGATGATAATTCATGTGAATCCAAAGAACCAGCAGCTTTCTTCGAAATATCTGAGAATGGCTGGAATCCACTTAAATAAATTGATGCTTTACTACTCGGCAAAGTTTTCTGCGCCCCATGTCCTCATTCATTACACTTATAGTATGCCACAGCCACAGCCCGAAGGAGCCTCCTCCGAGGATGCTGCTGGAGGGAAGGTTGTGGAGGACGCCACTTGCGTAAATTGGCAGCATTGTAGTTGAGGGATTAGTGAGGCATTAAACGCCGTTTTTGCACATTACACGCGTGTAAAGCGCAGTCCATGCGACGCCCACTTGGGGCTCTACTCCTGCTCTGAATCCTCCTCCTGATCCTCCTGCTTCTCCTCCTCCACATGTTTCGCTTTAAAGAAATACAAGTCGTCTCTGCTGGGCGACTTTAGCCCTTGGCGAAAGTTGGTTGTCTTGCCGGTTGGCACTTGCCAGTTGCCGGTTGCCACTTGGCCCGCGTTTAACACTAAAAGGATTAAGCGGCTTAAGTCTGATGCGAGAATTTGTTGCGTGCCACCCGCCACCCGGCAACCAAGTGGGGGCCAGACACAAGAAACTGCCTTTTCCGGCGACTGTCCTCGCCCACTCGTAAATTGCCAAATGTAGCGCATTTCGTTGCACGTAAAGCAGATTTATCCGCGGCTCTCTGCAAATCGTCATCTGCGCCGGAAAGGAATGCCTTAAAAAAGGGCTCAAGTCGATTTTAATCATTTTAATGGCCAGTCAAGTGGCAGACAAACGTGCTGACCTTGCCAACTAGCACTTACAGCCCTTTCCACTAGCACAAGATATGCGAATCCAAAGGAGATAAAACTGAGAGTCCTGACAGGTGAAGTTTAGATACTCTTGCTAGAAACTAAAAGATCTTTAAGATGTTTGCTTGATTAAATTAGAAAGTAAAAGGTAAATAATATTTAATAAACATTTAAAAGTAGTTCCCCCTGCTAAACATTTACCTCACTCAAAACTTATCCTTGACTTATACCTCTCACTTTACCAGAAACATTTTTATCGCACTTTAAGTTGACGAGTGCCCTGGAAGCAGTGCAATTATTCATAAAGCTTTTACTCCAAGGCAATGCAAATGCATTAACAAAATCATAATATCCTTTCATTTAATTTCTGCTGCTGCTGCTGCAGGAAGGAAAAAAAAGGGAGAGTGCGCGCGGTCACAAAGTGAGCGCCATGACAATGAGCAAACAAGTAAGCGGGCTGAAGGGAAATAATGAAAGAAATAACCCAGCGAAAGCGAGGATGGGAGTGTTGGCCTGGGGGGCAACTGGTAACCCCGGCTAACTGGCGGCCCCGCCCCCCTCTTGACTGGCATCAAACATAGCGAGAGGAAAAAATAAGGAAAAAAGTAAGTGGAACAGGGGTTCCCTTGCCAAGCTGCTGGCCGCAGCCTTTTGTCAAGTGGAACCTGGAAGTGGTGAGAGTTGGTGGTGGCACAGCACCACCACCACCACTGGCTGGCAAATGAAAATAAATCTTTAAGTGTGCCGGCACGAGAGCGCCTCCGACAATGGCCATCAACTTTGCGCGCGCCGTGCACCATTTAGCGGCTTAGCCGCAAATCAACAAACATATTCGCAGCTCAGCGCCGCGAGCGCCACGCAAAAGCTAAACAATATTTTAGGAAAATTACATGGATTTAAGGTGCGTGCGGCTGGTGACAAATATAATGCGAGCGGAGAATTTATAACGCTTTATCATCACAAAACAAGCGACTGCTCGCCCCCGCCAGCTCAACGCGATTCGTCTCAACCGCGGGTACCACGTCCATGTTGTCAGCCGCCGCCTCGTCAGCAGTTTTGCATGTGTTTTGGGTTGGGGAGGGTGAGGGGCTAAAACTTCCTGGCAGCGGAATGAGCCCGGTCATGTAAACATGTGTAAATTCACAAAATGAACAATCATATGCCAGTGTAATACATCACGCAGCCCCCGAAAAATGATTACAGAGCGACGCGGCTCATTTTTCCATGACTTTGCCCAGGTGCCTATACAGTTTTGGGTGAAATAATGAGCTCAAAATATATATTTTGTTAAGAAAAATAAAGAAAACAATAATATTGAAACTGAAAATGTGGTAGAAGAACTAAATACAACCAAACGTTAACACTTTTTAAGTTCTTAAAGGTTTTGTAAACTGCATTTAAAATATGTATTTCCAAGTTCTGAGTTGATTTTCCTTTTAATATTATTTAAATAAAATATAAATAAATTGCAGCTCTTTTTTAAATTTATAAAATTAAATAATCATTATTCCATCAATTTTATAAAGTCTTAAACAAAAAGTAATTCATATTTATACACCTAAAGGAGCATAAAAAGTAAGAAAAATAAATGTAAAATCGTCTGACAAAGCCTCAAAACCCTTGTAAACTTCTGAAGAAGCCACAATTTTGCTAACCAATTTTCCCGCTGCTATTTCGCTGCTCTCAGGTGTAAGTACCCACCACTCGGTACCCGCAACCATCCTGCCACCTGACTGACAGACTGGCTGTCTGACTGTCTGACTGAGTGGCAGGCGAGCTGATTGCCTGCTGTTTGCTTTTCTGTACGCTTGCAGCCGCTAGACATTGGGAATTTCGAACTGCTGCGAGGGGGGAGCTGCAACATTTTAAACATGCCATTAATATGAAATACATGAGCCAAAAATGAGGGCGCTAAATAATGCAGTAAGTACAAAAAACTTACAGGACCTGGAAATGGGGGCAGGGACTGTCTGCGATCAATTACTTCGACTGCAGGCGATTGCACTGGGAACTGCTGACATATTTGTATTATTAATACAAAATTTAACTTTGAATTTGCATCTTTATTGGTTCATGTTGATTGCATAATTTATGTGATATAGTTTTTATGCGAGCAGGCTTTGATTTTAATTAAAATATTATAATCTACATAATGTGGTTTCGTTCAACAATATCGCCATAATGATTCGGTTTATTCTTTTTTCTATTCTAGCAATGCCATTTGAGCTCTGTTCAGCTCTCTGGGCTTACGAATGTTTGCACATAATTCGAATGGACAAAAGTTTAAAATGTACATGGCGGGGAGTTTACATAAAAATTATTTTCAAATGCCAGCCAAACCGCACACAGTCAGACGCACGCATAAATAATTCATAACGATTTTATTTGCATGCGAAATGAGTTAGAAAAAAATCACAAAACCGAACGAAGCCAAACGAGGGAGCTGTGTGTGTTACACGGCGAAAAAAAAGAGGGCAAAAAAAGTGAAAAATCCCAAAACAAACTGAATTAAGTTGGTGCAGTTTTTGCAGAGCACTTTTTTGGGATTTACCGTGGCCAGCTTGGCCACACACGCCGCACATTCGGTTTTATTGTTAGACCATGACCAGGAGGAGCCCGAAATGCTGATCCTGGCCATGTTCCTGCTCCTGCTGCTGCTGCTGGCTGCTACTACTGCTGCTGCTTCTGCGGTTGCTGTGGACCTGCACCTTGGCCACAGCGAGTGCCGAACCGCAGACAAACGCGCGTTGGTGTAGGTGTTGCTCCTGACCACTCGTTATCCTGCTGTTCTGCCCCGTCCTGGCTACTGATGCTAATGACGAGGCGGCCGACCCACCGCCCCTTACCTGTGGCAGCCGCAAAATACCCCAGAGGCCAGTGGAGCAGGCAGCGTCGAGTCAGGAGTTGGCCGACTCCTGTTGACTCAGCAGCTTTTTTCCACGCCGACTTAGTTAGCCAGACTGCACCATAAAAAATAATTCCATCCACTGGGGTTTGGTAAAATTAAATAAAGCTAGGAAAATACTTTGTCTTTAGTTTAACTTTTCCAAATATTTTCTATTCCTTCACCAGCTTTTTAAATACATTTTAAAGAAACAAAAACTTTAACTTTCTTTTTGCTTTGTGTATTACATCCCCACTTGCCTTGTGTCCGTGTGTCTTTATTATGAGCCTGGGAGACACGGTTCCTGGTGCCTGGTGCCTGGTGCCTGGTGCCCTGTTCCTGTTCGTGTCCTGTGGCCATTTGCGGCTCATAAGGCATAAACTTTCAAGTGGCCAACAGTGCGCGCCGGCCAGCCTCCTGCTGACATGCTGAAGGACAACTTTTAATTGAGATAAAATGGAAGCAGGCAATGGAGAAGCCTCCACCTAGTAGTTCGCAGACACTCGCCGCCGCACTCCGCTTGAAAATCAGCATCAGAGTAACTTCTAATTTAGTGGCCGGTCCAACATGTAAATCAGCGCACTTTTCTAGCACTTTCAACGCTTCGTTCTCGCTTTTCCATTCTCCACTCCACGCTCCACGTTCTGCACCGCTCACCTGGTTACCTCGACTCTCCTGGAGGAGTACTGAGTACCGAGTACCGACCACCTGGCTTGTTTGCATGGCAAACTTTATGTTGTTGCATTGTTGCTTGCCCCCCTGCCGAATGTTGTAGTTGTAATTTGTGTTTGTGGCCATAAAGTTAGCCCAGTGCCCAGGCCTGGCCGCAACACAACAAAAACATTTCAATTTTCGCTCATTTTTTGCCATTTGTGTTTATGTTTTTTTCAACTCAACTCAACTTAACTCTCGTTGCAGAACGTTCAAAATATTTACAATTTTGTTGGTGACTGAATGACGGCAGTTCAGTTGTTTGTCACGCATTTGTTGTCACATTAGCAAACTTTTGCCACTGCTGCTTCCTTCCGATTTAATGACACTGAGTGCCCAGGTAGGATCTCATTAGTAATGTCCAAACCGAAATCAAGGAAACCCAAGATGGAGCCCTCGGTTTAAGATACAACCAGAGAAGGCAGGACAGGATGAACAGGAGCAGCAGCAGCAGCGGCAGCAATGGCAACCGCAATCTATTCCAAGCTGTCCATGCGTGGGTAAAACGCTGGGAGCTGAGTTTGTCACCACACACCTACTCTTAGGGACACTTGAAGGAATAAGGTGTAAGTTAAATATATTAATTTATTTGAATTACAATTTTGTTAGTGAAAAGCATAAGGAAAAGATTGAACTTTTATAAAAAGAAATGCAGAGAGAGCGCTGTAAAACCAACTTTACATCTTTGCTATGCTTTCAACTGGAAATTAAAACTATTTTATTTTCTTCCTGTGCACCCACACAATCACACACAGAAACTAAGACGCCATCTGACCTCGCACTGAGCCGGACCGGACAGTGTAATCCAACAATCCCGTTCTAATTAACCAAATGAATTCACACTTATGGTAAGCAGCGTTGGCACTGGACACACGGCAACTGGCCACCGGGGAGAGAAACCAGAGCCTGGTAGCAATTATGCGTCTTCTCAGATCCATTTAATGATGTGCATGTTCGGCAGCCACCAACCGATGACTGCACTTTAAGGGCCCGGAGGCCTACTTGGCCGAGTCCGTTTGGAATTTAATATCTGGGCGAAAGTTTCTTGTTCGTCGAAAGGTCGAACGGTGGCCAGAAAAGTTGCAGCACACCACAAATTTATTACACAAATTTTAAGTACATGCAAGTGTGCAAGTGGCGGTCGGACGGAGGGCAAACAGTCATTTATTATCGTATTAAAATTTCAGCATCCGCCACCCAAGGCCACCCATCGTATTGGCGCAGGCGTCGCGGAAATAACAAATTTCTTGCTCGGAAATTAATATTTCCATTTTATAGAAAAACTTTAGAGCTCCACGAAGCGAGTATGTGTGTGTGTGTAAGTGTGTGTGTTTATTTTCCCCACAGCTCTTCTGGGTGTGCATGTCCGAGGGTCATTTTCCAAAGCCGAGACTCCGGATAGTCCAAGCATCCGGCTTTCTGCACATAATTTTTATGAAATCATAATCTTGAGAAAATAATGAGAATTCTTGGAAAAGCGTGCCAAGAACTTGCATAAATTTTGCTTGCCAGCAACAAAACACAGAAAAGATGCTAAGGAAAAATATGTAAAAAAATTAAATAAAATAAAATGAAGCAGCGGTGGAAATAGGAAATGCTGCTTTTCCTGCCACATTGTTTGTCCTGGATCTAATTGAGGCTTCAGCCGAAACAAGACACAATAAAGGTCCTTCTGACTCATGAAGTGTGTCTTTCATTTCCATTCCAGTTCCAGTTTCAGCACGAAATCAAAGCTCCTGCACCTGGCCAGACCAAATATTAACTTCCGCTGATGCTCGTCCTTATTTCGAGGCCTATAACCTGGCCCAAACGAGGCAAACAATTCCCATGAAAGAGGAAAAACCAATGGCATCGGAAACTGGCCAGCCAAATTGAAAGCGCCGAGCTGGCTGAGCCGGACTGAACCATCGCTCGTCTCGTCTCTCGATTCAATTCGATTCGATTCAAGCCCCGTGGCGTTTTAAATGTGCCAAAGAGTGACCAAAGAGCCGGGGGGCTTGAGGGATCGCAGGGATGCTGGTGCCATAGATTGCACAGAAATTGCTTCCTTGGCACGTGTTTCATTTAACAGTAAAAATGGACTCTCATGTGAGGTGAGGAGGTGTGGGCATTGTGTGCCTTTTGACAGCAAAGAAAAACGAAGCTGAGAGGTACCCTGTACTACACATGATTTTCATGATGATTCTTGGCCAACTTAAGGTCCTTTTCATACTCCTTTGAACTCTGCGTTTAGTGGGCGCGAGTGTATTCATTTATTACCAAAGACGGCAAACTATGACTACAAATACTGCGGGCATGCGTGAATTTTAAGCCGCTGCTTCATAATAAAGACGCTTTTATGACTAGCACACACGCATCCTCATACACACACACACACACAATCACTATCCCCTCACCCTCACACGCACTGCCTAAAAATGACGAAGGCGAAGTGAAGCAGAAGGCAATTATTTTTATTTACTGCCCAGACGCGCACTATGGCGCCAGCGTTTATTATTGTTGTTGTCGTCGCCGCCGCCGCCACCACATAAGCCGCATCATTGTCAGCTCGAACCGCCCTCGTCTTTGTCCCGATCCTGAGGAATCCACCCAAACCAGGCCCACACCCACACAGAGACGGGCCCCTGCCCATGGCCATGGCATAAGCAAATTACGGCCGAGAGTTAATTTTTCACTTGCTTAACGAGCGGAAGTTACCATTTTGCACTGATTTGAAAATATGTCGCTGTTTGTGGCATTGGCGTCGCCGATGGCAACCCCTCCATACACACACACACACCCCCCCTACACCCTACACCCACCCACTTTGGGGCGCCTTTAAACATTCGGTAATACGCGCATTCATATGCGTATTTATCTGTGTATGTGCTGTATGCTTATTTCGGCCGAGATTGTTTGTCTGCGGCAAATGAATGAATTGCTCTTTGCTTCTATGGCAAATATGCCAATTTGGCAGCCATGCCATAACCTCCCAACGCTCTCATATGGCCAAATCCATCCCCATTTTCCCTCTGAATTCAAGTCATTGACATGTGCCGCTCATTCGGTGAGTGTATGTATGTGTCGGTATGCGTTTAAATACCCAATATTTGTAGGATTGAAGGGTATGTCTTGGTGGGGGAATAAAAATTGAAAAAAAGTTCTATATAATATTTATTGACTTCTTAAAGTAATAAAGTTTGTACTTTGTAAAGAAACTTGCTCAGCCAACTAAATGCACTTTTTGTTTATTTATTAACCCATTTTTATATAAATATATATTTAAGTTAATACCCTGCATACCAGCTTAAATGTAATTGGTACTTTCTGGTCGTAACACCACTTATTCTCGTTTTGTTTATGCCATTTGTCAGAGTGTGTTTCGGCCATGTTCACTGTTCTGTGCTTATGCGCGCCAGGCTCATCAAAATAATCAACCAAAGTTGTTATTTCGCTTGCTTTTTTTCTTTTTTATTTAAAAATAAAAACAATTTTCATCTACCATTTTTATGTGGATATAAAAATGAAGTGTCAGCCCAAAAAAGTATGCAGCCTATTTTTTGTGTACGCAGCAAACGAAGAGCATATTGTGTTTCCCCTACAGTCAGGGGAATTATTGTAATGCAAATAGAAAAAAACTTTCATGAAAAAATACACAGTCTGGATTAATAATTATGTCACTAAGTTTTTTTCCGAAATGTTCGATAAATGTTTTCATTAATGGTGGCCCATGAAAGATAAATCAATGTATTGAGTGTTACTCTTTAATATTTAAATGAAATGTTATCATGAATTTTATTAAAACATTTTGGCAAAATGCTGACAGTTTTCTTATGCCAAAAATCTTTGACATTTAGGGTAACTTGTAGTCGTTTGTCCTGCCATATATTACACGAGCTGGTTCCTTTTAGTTTGTATTATGTAATCGTGCTCGTGATGTAAGCACCAACAATGTGCATGGCCAATTTAACTTTATTTATGTTTTACATTTTGAAATTCAGGAAATACTAAATAAGGACACATATATATATGTATATATATCTTTTGCTCTGTGTGTGTCCCCACTAAATGTCCTGCCAGACTTCCTTACAATCCTCGGTTGGCCCAGGGACAAAGGACATCATTTATGGCTATTGTTCCATATTTAGGTCTTATTGTTTCGACCTTTTAATTAAGTTATAGATTTTTCCTGCAGCTCCTGGGCCTGGCATTACTCTACTATATTAATCCTGGAACATTTGCCGATACGCCCGATGTGCAGATAAATTCATTTTGCGGTTTTAAAACTTAAATGCAACAATCAATTGTTGCATCCACAGGCGAGGACAAGGACAGGGACACGGACAGGACACCGACAAGGACATGGACCTAGAGTTGGTCAGTTAATTTACGCACACACACAGACACACACAAAGCAGGCGACGAAGCGTTTGCATATCAATGTGGGTGGGGTGGTGTTACACACAAAACAAAACGCACACACGCACACGGAATATATCCCTGTGCCCAGGGGTATATCTTTGGGATACGGATACCGGAGTCCTCGAAGCCCAGCCCCAACTCGATTCGCCTCGGCTTGGCGTTGAACTCGGACCAAGGCTGATTTATGTGCTCTACGTGTGCAGCTGTGATCGAATTTCCAATCATGTTTACACACATACATCGAAACAAATGCGAAGGGTTCGGCCTGGGAGGGAGGGGAGGGAAGGGAATGGAATGGAGTCCTTGTAGCGACGATAGACACGCCGCCATCGGTGATGTTATCCCATACAGTTGCTGTGATAATAGCAACGACAACAATACAAATGAACACGAAATGCATTGAGCAGGTGAGCACATGACTTCATTTTCCCAGTTACATATCCTCTCGTCGTCCTTGTGCCCGGAATTCGGACAGGCTTCCAGCTTCCAGTTGAGAGCTCCCAGCATCCAGCATCCAGCTCCAGCTCCAGCTCATTTAGCATACATATGTTTGCCGTTCCTACTATTTATGTTTTCTTTGGCAAATTGTGCGTGCCGTGCTGTGTTCAGGGGGCTTGTTTTCCCTTTCCTGAAACAGGAGCAAAACAGGAGCAAAACTTTTTACGGCCAAACTCATTTGCAGCTTTAACTTTGTTTGCTGTTTTTGTTTTGCATTTTTTTGTGTGCTGTTGGCTTAGTCATTTTGGGTAGGCCAACAAAGCAACAAATTGAAAATTAACCAAGTTCTCACGAGGCAACCGATTTGCCTACGCCCCCACTGTGTTTTTGCTATTGAAAAGGGATCACAAGGAGAAAAAGTTTAAAAGGAAATATAATAAATTGATAAGGAATATATAGTTTGAAAGTTTCATAATTATTTAATATTCTTTAAAATATTTATTTATTAATTTTATTACATTTAATTTATAGACTATTTTTTATCATTTAATTTCTTTTGTGACTGTAAATGTTTCCCTTTAGCAATTCTTTATAAGAATAAATTTTCAAAAATCTTTGAAGAAATTTTTCTTAGAGGAAAATTATTTATCTACATATTTGAAATGATTTTTATTTTATGGAAAAATATTGCTACTATGCTTATACTATTTAAAGATTTTGAAATCGGTTTTAATTCAAGCATTAAGGGATTTTCCTCATGAACAAATAATATAAGAAATTATATTCAGACTATTTTTAAAAGCTTTTCTTATAAAATACTTATCATTACATTTATTCATCATATTTATCGATTTACTACAAGATTTTTTCTATAAGTTTGAAATGTTTTTTCCAAGTGGACGCGTTCCCCTGTTTTATGGCCAGCTCTTCGTCTGGGATTCTTGGCAATAAGAGATGGGTGGAAGCTATGGCGAGTTGGCCAAGAGCTCTGGGGACTCTCGGCGGACCTTTTAATGTCACTTGCAATTTTCAGCTCAGCTTTTTGTTGGCATGTGCCCTTTATCCGGCAGTTCCGTTGGCAGCAATGGATTGCAACTGCCTCAGGACTTGTCTCGCCTGCTCGGCCCTCTGATTCCTTAGAGCGGGTGTGAAGGACTAAAGCAATTAAATGGAGTTGATCCTCTTGCAGGCTCCCCATCTATGGCAAGAAATTCCAAGGAAATTCGTAAGAGCATGCCGAGTTCGTTGGGCAGATGGAAAACAGTTTTCCCCCCTTGTTCATTTCGCAACATTTGCCTGTGTTGTTCCACATTTTTTTTTGTGTTGTGTTGTTTCAGCTTCTTGCTGAAAAATGTTAAATGTTTTCACGGCAGTTAATTTCTGGCAGCCCCAAACGAAGCGTTAAATGTCCCCGGCGAATACATCCTGCCACGGCCCACCGCTCCGGCTTAACACAGGTGTGAAAGTGTTGAAAGCCCGAGAAAATTATGTTAATTATAAAGCGCATGCGGCTCTGGGTTCGGGGAAAATTGAAAGTTATTTTTGTGTGTGTGGCATTTCAATTAGCATGCCGCATAAATTTTTATTTAGCAAATCACTGGCAAGCCAACTTCAAAGACACGACCCCCCAGGGTCCTTGGCTCGGTGTGGATGGCGGCGGATGGAGTCCCTCGTGGCAATGTGTTTTCCATTTTCTCCCATTTTGCGTTGTCTACATTTCTATTCTATTTCTATTTCAACCTTTTTTTTCCTGCAGCCTCGTACCCGGAAAATCCTTTGACGCCAGCAAGGCAACCAAAAAAAAAAGGAGCGGAAAAATATATAGGGAGGGGCTGAGACGAAAGAGAGACTCGACTCGTGCCTGTTTTTCTCTATACAAAATGAAATTAGTGTCAAAATGTTTTTGCACTGGTTGTGACTGAGTTTTCATGCTGTTTTACACCGGCGCCGGCGACAGCGTCAGCATCAGCATCGGTGCCACGCCCCAAAGCGTTTAGCGCGCCTTCGGAGACGGGCAAGGCGAATGAGCGATAAAGTGTGCAGGGCAGCTCAGTGAAAAGAAAGAATAAAGTGGAATAAATGGGGAAATAAATGGACTGAGAGATACCTGGTAATTATAAATCCTTTTGTAAAGAACAAAGAAATTATTCCTTAACAGAAAATAATGATATTGTATCAATATTTATGGCATAAGACAAGACATTTACTATTTCATGATGGTAATATTTGTAGATCCTTACAGTAATACAAAATTCCTTAACTAAAACCAAGAGGTTCTTCTGAAAAACCACCAAGTTTAATCAGCCAAAAACCTGTCCTAGATACTCTTTAAGATCCTTCTCATCCTTCCAATAAATATACCCCAAACACCTCCACAATTACCAGGTATAAAAAGAATTGAAAGGACGAAGAAAGAGAAAACCAAACAAAGGACGAGCGAAAAAAAAAAACATCAACAAGGAGAACGGGCTATTTCATTCAATGTTATTTTCAGCTTTAAGCTAAAATAAAAGCTGACACCGTGGGACAAAGGATGCAAAGGACACCGAAGGGGAGTCGGCTGGTGAAATGAAATTTTTTGTGACATGCTTCAAATGCTTGTCACCCATCGTCTATCCTAAAGGTAAAGACTCTACTTGTCTCTCTGCCTCCTTCTCTCTCTCTCTATTATTTTCACCTGGCCCCAGCTCTAAGGACTTCCTGTCTGTAGATGAGGGGGGAGGAATTCATGTATTATTGTGTTGTTAGTCGACTGTAAACAAGTGAAAGGAGTTCCTCTAGACCAGGCCTGTTGCTGGCCAGTAGTGTTAATGCCCCAATTATTAACTGCCCGGCTCAATTAAAAGTTACGCAATAGCATCCTCGACCCACTTATTTGTACTGGTTCTTGGGTCTCGAATCCTGACGAAACTTCATTTGCATTATGCAAATTCCTGGCCAGAGTGGAGTGCAGTTTATGGCAACAGTTTGATGTTGCATAAATAAACATAACATGGCAACCGCACCATAAATATGCTTTGTGCCCGCCGCACTCGCTCCTATCATCCTGCGGCTGTCTGGCAAATGCGTACTAAGCCAAAAACTGCATAATCAAGTCACCGCACAGGGCTTAAAGTTATTGGCCAGGCTGTGGCGGCTGCTCAGCATAATTCCGAAATATGAAATGACAATTTAAGATTTTCTTTTGATGGCTCAGCTAAGTTGAGGCTTAGCAGAGGCGTACGTGCTTGGAAGAAAACTGGGTAAATTTTTTAAAATGAGCAAAGAAAGTGTTTAAATTGATAAACTTTGTATCTTAATTAATATTTCAATATTAAATAGCATAAATATTTATTTTAAAATTATTTAGAGTTTATTTTCATAAAAGGAACACAAAAACTTCTTTAATATATTGCTCACAAATATTTGATTTTCATATTCAGCCAAGAGGTTCCCTAAAAATGAATACAATAAATCTTTCTATATAAAATATAAAAATAAATATACCCAAAAATAAGCTCCTAGTTCTATATAAAAATTGAGTTTTTAAATTTCTTTTTTAACATTCCTTTAAGAGTATTTGCCTGATCATTATTGATTTCAGCAAAACTCTCTTTTAGCTCGATTTTTTAGCACATTCACGTCGGCAGCTCAATTCGCCTTTCCCTTCTTTTCATCTTATTTTTTTATACATTTTTTTGTTTTGTCTTTCGCGCTACAAGTAAATAAATATATGCAAATCACGTTGGAATTCTATTTTTCTTTTTTTTTCCCTTCATTTTATCGAGTTGTTCTTGCTCGGATGGATGCTGCTGCCCATCGATTTTATGTGCCATGTCGTACTCAAAGCGATTTCGGGTGATTCGTTTTTGTTTGTCGGCTTAAAATGCTTGAAATTTGCCAGTGAGGCATCGTCACCTGCTGGGTAGTCACGGAAAGTGGCATGCAACCCACCAGTTGCACAAACAGTTGGTGAAGGGGGGAAAATGCCGCGGAAAATTTTACTTGGAGAAGCGAATTTCTTCAAAGCGACATCGATTGGTACACAAGCAAATACTGGTATTTTATTTATTAAATAAATAACTTATTAATTTACTGATTATAATCTTTATTCTCTGAGCTTATAAATATACAAATTTATAAATATGTAAAGATACTCTTAATATTTCATATATATTTTTCCCCCTCTGTAGAAACCCCAAGGCATCCGTTGCACTCAGAATGTACATGTTTATGTGTCTGTTCTGTATTTGATGGTTGATTTTTATTCGGGTTTTCTTCGCTTTCTTCATTTGTTACGTAATATCAATAACTCACGCGCAGCTGACACATGTAATAATTCAATCGTGCGGACAACCATTAAACAAGATTGATGATCTCTTTAAAGCTGGGCAATGGCGGGACCCAAGGACCCCAACGGAGACCCCTTGACGCCAATTCAAGTTTTGGGTCTTTAAACTTTATTTATGAAAAATGAGCCAAAAGCTGCTTCTTTTGGAGGAACAATTAAAAGGCGACTCGAGCGAATGAATCCCTCGGATAGATAATCCCTCGCTATCCGCTATACGTATTCGTATTCATTCTCTGCACACTTCAATGCGATAAGAATTCCGGGTATGATTGATGAACTGCTTGGATATTCTGGCTGGCTGGCTGGCATGTCATTCATTCATTGCCGAGATATTCCATACCCAATGTCGATGCCCCCGTCCTGAGATGCTCCTTACATTTTACGACAACCGCAGATTAGTTGAGATTGCCTCCGACAGACAAAGACAGCCAACAAATTCCGCAGCTGTTAAAAAGCTGACATCGTCACCTTTGGCTCTACCCGGCATTGTGCCGCATAAATATTTACGTCTCGGCGGATAGGGGGAGCGGGGAGGTCCTGGTATCCTGGCATTCCATGGCAGAAGGCAACAGGCGTCACAGCCGAACGAACAAACGTCAAAGTGGCAACTGTTTGAGCTGCTAAATTGAAATATCCTCGGTCCCGGCATTGTTGTGGCACCGCCTCCAATGTCGTTGCCTCCTGCCCAGGGATTCATAATGAAAGGTGTAACAAAGCCGTGGCAAAGTAGCTAATAAAAGTCGTAGTCCTCCCGAAACCTGAAGGCCCATTCCAACCCATCCCATCGCTCCCGCATTTCCATCCCATCTCAGTGGAGACAAGGGAACAATTGTTGACTGGGCGGACGGACGAGTCTGCTCGGCAGTCGCCTTGTTTATTGTCATCATAATTATAAAAGGGTTTTTATGGCCAGCAGCCAGCAAAAAGGGATAAATGGCTGCTGGCAGGTGAACGAAGCTCCAGGACGAGGCGCTCAGGCTCGAGCGCTTTTTTACGGACGTCCATGACCTTGGGTCGGCAAAGGATTAAAAAGGTATTATCTTAATATGTTGACAAGATTGTGTTAAAAAAGTATATATATAAAATTTAACAAAGGCAAAGAATCAACTGTATGTGTGTGGCTGTGTTTGTGTTGGCTGAAGACAAACATCAACAAAGCGAATGTATATTGTTGTGGAAACAAGACATTTAGCTGATTGCCACTCGATTAGGTGAGCAATGCTTGGAAAAACAATTAAATTAAACTCAAGAGAGAGAGAGTCCTCTGAAGCGAATTTATATTTAAATGCTTAAATTATGGTCTGTTGTCCGGCCAGGGGGCACTCAGAGCTGTGGAAAGTTGGTTGGAAAATTTAAATTAAATACAATAGCCGCGAGCAATGAGAAAAAACCATTTAACTCGGTGCTTTTGACCAAATAACGAAACATTCTGCTATTTAATAGGTTGACAAAAATTAAAACGGCATATAAACGCGGCTTGTTAAATGATTTTTCAGCCTAATAGAGCCATAAAATGCATCGATAGCAGCTTATCAGTTAGACTAAAGTATGCAAGGAGTTTTCCATTTCCATTTTCCATGTGAAAAATCCACATACACACACAGCACAGTCGCTGGCTGCTATTTGCCATTGTGGCTGACATCTCATGGCAAGCCGTAAAGCCAGCGATGCACATGATTGACAACGCACTGAGCCAGTTACCGAGTCAGTCAGTCAGACAAAGACATTTAAAATATTTGAGTCATTCAAGCAAGTTCGAGACATCCCGCACACACACACACAAGGAGACGACATCCTGTCTGGCAGGACGAAAGAAAGTCGCAGCGTCGGCAGCAGCAGCGGAAATAGATGCGTGGGCAGGGGACATATAGAGGGCAATATATATCGTACACAATTGCAAAAAAATGGCAAAATGAAGTCATCAATGCAATGTCAGAGACACACTTACATATGCCACTGGGATTCTGAGTTAGAGATACACAGATGCAGATGCAGATACAGCTCAGCTGGCGCCGCTGAATTTCAGTGACCATCATGTCCTGGCAGCTAAAGATTTTCCATTAAAACTACTTGGGCAATCAGCATACATATGTGAGTGAGCAGCTCTCTTAGTCTGGCTGCAACACTTGCAAGTGTAATTATGAACTTTAATCGAAAAACTTTGCACAACCATTGCTCATTCACACACAAACAGGGCCACAAACAGAGCCACAGACAGCTGTCTATCAGACAGGCAGACAGACGCGAATCCGCCGGATGCAAATGTAAATCCTTGGCAGCAAGTGAAAACCGATTGGAAAAGTCCAAAGGATGTGAAAGTGTAAGGAGCTGATGCTATTTAGAAATAGATTTTCCTACTTATTTCATCTTTCTAATTTTTATAGATGAGTCTAAGAGCTACAATTAAGATTAATTAATATAAATTTAAGGGACTGACCTTACATTTTATTTAGTTTTGTTTCATATATTAAAATTTAAGCATTATCCTTTGATTAAGCCATTGGTTATGGTCAGAAACAAGTCCATCAACAGTTGTTCCTTAACCACTTCCCACAACAGTTTCGTCCTGTCCAGGTAAAAGCCAAGAATTTATATTTGAAGTAAATAAATATCTCACAGGAATGCCCATAACTCTTGTTCAACTGCAAATGAGTAAATAATATATATATTTAAAGGGGGGACTAACCTCAGTTAAATGACAGCATTGAAGGGTTAAAAGAAACCCCCCCTTTTTGAGCCAAAATGGAATGTGACTCACTGGCAATTTGGTCGTTTGACCGTGTTGGCAAATACAGGGCATTATTGCCGCCTCCAGCCTGAATGCTGTGCTGCGGCTGCTGCTCCTCTGTGGGCCTGCTTTCTCTCTTGTCGGACTCCAGCTTGCAAATAAATAGAAAGAACCGGGCGCGGAAAAAATTTCAATTCGCAGCTCGCCGACAGATACATGCAATGAAACGCGATTGCCTGCGCCGGCTCTCGCCTCTGAATTTCCATGGAATTGCATTGAAAATCGCGGGCGCGTAACAAATAAAATTCCGCAATTTCGCTGCCATTGATGCCTAACGCCCCAGCAACTGGCCAATATAGAAACAACACACAGACAATATAGTAGAAAGGATGTGGATCCAGGTCTGCTCACCTTTACTCTTGGCAGCTAAACTTTAGCCCCTCCGGCGGAAACTTGACGAGGCCATCAAAAGTTTTTGGACACCGACTGCGGCTTATGGCGGCGTTGGTTGTCTTCCCGAAGCATTTATCTGCATTTTATTTCGTTAATAAATTGAAACTTGCTGGAAAGTTTCAACTGTGGCAACAGCGTTTTGGGTGCCAAGAGCTAAGAGCCAAGTGGGGGTTTTGCCAATGCGTCAGCTCTTTTTTTTGGCATAGAAGCATACGTATCAGCCGGGTGATTTTTGAAGACTAGCTGGCTTTAATAGGCCTCTTCACTCCATTACGGTGTCATGTGAATGGCGGTGCTTGAGTCCTTGGCCGCTGCTCTGCATTTAATGCTTCCGATCCAGCGACCACATTGAAAACACACACAGTGGGAGATAAAGGACCCGACCTCCTGTGGTTTATCTGCCAGTATCAAGAGCAGGACGAGGAGGTGGGCGTGCTTGTGGAACGTGCTACCTTGACTTAATTACATTCTGTCGAGCAATTAAATCCTCAATAATTGTTTTGTTGCCCGCTTTAATCGCAGTTATTCAAACGGTCCTGGCGGCCCCCCCTGTCTTGGCCTTCATCGTTTGTGCTTTTCAGCTTGGCAAAGGTGCGACGCAGTGGCTCTCTCCGGCATTCACCGGTGCGCCCGTCCGTCCGTCTGTCCCTCAGTGTCTGCTTTATTTATGGTAGCGTAATAATGATCAAACATTTGTCTTCTGCCTGCTCATCCTCGCCGTGTCTCTGTTGTGCTTGTTGTTTCTGTTTTTGTGTACGCTTTTTCGAGCTCGCTCAACCCGCTGAGGGCATCCACGGCGGATGAGCAATACCTTAAAGTTTGATTAAAACTTAATTGCAATGCCCTCCGGCAGGAGTCCTTAATTTAAAGTGGGTTTGTGTAAGGTAATAAGCTTGTGGATTGAAGTCACTCGCCGGGCTTGATAAAGGATAACCCGCAACCCAGCCCTCAAGGTGCTCGACATGTGTCCGTGTTCACATGGTGTCGAGGATGTGTCTCTGTCTGGCCATGTTTTCCTGCTTTCCCTGCTTTTCCTGCTTTCATGCTTTCCTGCTTTCATGCTGCATTGTGAAATCAATAAACCAAAGTCAGAGCCAAGCGATGATGACGATGATGCTGCAGCTCTGGCATTCTGATGAGCTTGCCACTGCAGCAGCATCAGCAGCAGGGACATCGACACCGCACTTTGGCCCATGATGCATGCGGTTTGTGGCAGAAAAACAATAGAATTATCTTCAGAGTGGCGTCGAGCACCAGCAGCTTGTTTGCCAGGCAGTCAGCCAGTCAGTCAATCAATAATTTCTAATGATCCCCAGTGACGCAGTGCGTCAGAGAGGAAATTCCCTGGTATTTAAGAAGCTAAAACGATTCGGGCAATTGTCGTCTTGGAGAACTTTAATTTCGGAGACATTTCCCTTTGATTTGATGGCCCCAATGCTGCCACTGCTGCCACTGCTGCAGCTGCTACTAATTTGCCTTCCCGTTGCAATGTAAGTCACTTCATCTACAGCATGTATCTGAAAAGTTTTGCAATAGCATTTAGGAGGAAAAAAATAAAAAATACAACGCACAAGTTTGCGACAGCCACCCAGCCAGCCAGAATAGCTTAAGATCTTCCAGCAACGAGGGCGGCGTCTGTCTGTCTCGCCAACCGCATGCTACAACAATTTCCCCATTCCCTGCCCCCCCAAACAGCCATCTCACGCCCCGCCAAGCCCCATCGTAAGAAATTTGCAAACATTCAAGGCAATTAAAACTGTCAGTTGGAAGTGGAAACGGGGCGGCCAACGGGGGCTGGCATGGGGCGTGGCAGTGTCCTCTGCGGACCGCTGATAACTTTTGTCTTGTGCGCACGACCATGGCACATGGCCAGCAATGGGCCACGGGCCAGCATTCTGACCACTAAAGCTGTCCGCGGTGCCCACTGTACTATGGGTAGGATTAAGTTTTTGTAAGTACTAAAAGGGGAATATTATTTATAAAGTTAAGAGGAATTATTTTATAAAAATGTAAAATTCATATTTTTTTACTAAATTGGTTGAGTTTTTAAATATTTATTCTTTTTCCAAGATTATTACTGATTATTTACCAATATAAAACAAGAAAATTGAATCAGAAAATATATATCTTTCTATCAATAAGGAAACAATCTTCGACGAGAAAGCCGACACAAAACCAATTTTCCTTTGTATAAAATTTATTATAAATTAAACAATAAAGTCAATACAACCAAACTAATCTTAAATTCAAATTTATTTTAGTATCTCACAAATATATAAAACAATTTTCGTTTGTATAAAATGTATTATAAATTAAATGAAAAATCCTGAAATAAAATATATAATAAACCCATAGTTTTTTATACGTCTGCTAGTTTGTCCAATTGTCCGTGTGTCTGTCTGTCCGGGAGTCCACTGTCCGCATGTCCGGGTGTCCCCGTGTCCCCCTATCACCGTGTCCGCCCGCCACCACTGTCCGCCACTCAACAGTCAACAGAGTCAGCTGGCTGAGGCTGCCACATCGGCGATGTGGGCACGCAAAAGTTTTCGGCCCACATTAGTTGGGATTTGTGTTTGAGCTGGAATATTGTGCCCTATGGTTGGCCCTTCGCTGCTCATCTGCTGCTATTTTTCGTCCTTCCTCATGCTTTTTTTTTTTTGTTATCTTCCTCGTTCTTTTTTTTGGCCACACAAACAAAAGCAAAAGCAGCGGCGAGGATGACAACTAGTGGAGGCAAACAACAAGGATGGCACAAATTAAGTGCACACTTCCTTTGCATATTTAAATGCCCCTATATACTTCCGCTTCGAGTGAGGAGTTTGTGTGTCCTTGCGTGTGTCCACTCTCTCTCTGTGTGTGTGTGTGTTTGGACAAACATTCTTTTTTTTTTTTTGCAACCATTTGTGTTTGCATGTTGAACATGGCCACACACCAACTGGCAGTAGCTTCGGCTGTCCATTGTTGTTTGATTTCTAATGGCAGTCTTTGGGCCTTAACGAAATTGAATATAATTTAAGGATGTGTGCTGCTGGGCCAGGATTAAATCGGTTGCTAACTAACCGGACTAAAGAGAGAGACGGAGAGAGAGAAGTATCCTGCAGGCTGCAGCTGGCACGCCCAGGCTCCGGGGATTTCATAAATATTTATTAAGCTCAGGCTGACCAAAGTGTCTGCTGTGAAAGCCAGGGGCTATTTATTTATAAGTAATATCTGGGCCTTGTTTTCCCAGCCGTGTGTGAATGCCTAATGTGGCCAAAAGGAAAGCCGAGATTCACAGAAAGAGATTGAAAAGCTATTGCGTTAGGTGAGCGAAATTCGATTAAAGTCGAGCTAAAGCAGATGCAAGTGCTGGAGGAACCATAGGAACTCTGAGACTGTGGCTGCTCTTCAGACAACAGCGCGTTTCAGGAATAAAAGGGGCCCATAAACCGCTGACACTGCTATGAGCTGAAGCCCTCAGACAACTGAATGGCAAGGCTGCACTGAGACAAAAGGGGGCTAAGAAAATAGGTATATATTTTACATGATAATAAAGTTCGAAAATTAGAAAAGTATAAATTTAATGTACACAAAATTAAGGGATTATGTTTATATTTAAAGTCTCAAAGAGAGTGTCAAACTTTCTGTCAGTGCAATGTGCCAGGCTGAATGCAACCCCGTTAAAACAGAAATCCTGGGAATCCTTGGCACAGGAGGCTTTGTGTGTGTGGTTACTCAATAGCTGGAAAATTGAAATTGAAAATCTATTGGGTATTATCCAGTCGCCGGAATGTCAAGTTCAGACAAAAGCCATGCAGCATAACTGGCAACGCAGCAGGAGTCGCGGAATAATTTTAATTACAAACGGATTAATCGGTTAATCGCAGTCGGGAAGCAGCTTTTTAAAGGACAAAACAATCAGGGGCCATGCAAATATGTTTCTAAGAACAAACTAATTGGGGGGAACCAGGACACAGCACACACACAGCTCGTTGGCTGCACTGTAATTAGTCTCAATGAGCCGCACTTGACCATAAAATTAACATAATAATTGGGCAGCCAGTGGGCCGAGTCCCAAAACCAGAGTAGCAAGTACCAAGTATAGAGTCCCGAGTCCCGAGTCCTGAGTCCTTAGTCCTGTTCACTTGTACTCAAGCTGGGAAAGCCGACAGGCAACGCGTGACTTGGCAGCATTTTGGGGCAGAGACCGAGGCTGATGTTTTCAACTGCTTTTAATTACAACGTTGACATGTCTAAGCTGCTTTCGATACAAGCGAGGCGGGCCTAATAGGATTAAGCCAGTGACGTCGAGGCCGGGCTGTCAAGAGGCAGCAAGACAGAAATCAAGCATACGCCGCGTTGTGCCACGATTTGATGAGTGGGATGAGTTGTGCCACGATTTACGCGAGATGAGTTGAAAGATGCTGTCGTCTCCCAGTGAAACTGAGAGGTGTCGTGGCAACTCGTATTTAAAAAATAAAATGAAATAAAACCGGGGAAAAGCGGGAAATAAAATCTAAACGCCCACGAAGGAACCGCATTGGCGGGGCATGGCCTGCATACTTATGCAGGCGACTGTATTTAATGGCCACTATGCGCTGCGTGCTGAGAAAAAGGCGTAAATTTTGCTAATGGCCTGAAAATTGGGCAATTTTATAGCCTCATGAATAAAAGATTTTCATTTTGCTTCAATTACAGTCAAAGCCAGAGAGCGAGCCAGGCCCCAGTGGCAGTGGCAGTGCCAGTGCCAGTCAAGGATGAAGACAAGATAGCAACCACACACTCACACTCGCTAACACAAGAGTTCTTATGCCCACACACATGCACACAAACACACACACATATGCGACAAGTTGGCGGCCACAATCTTGGATTTATACGGCTTCGAGTGGCTTCAGTGGCTGCTATGTAGCTGGGCTCGGTGCTCGGTTGCCTTTTGCCTATTTAAAAATTAAAATTGTGTAAATATTTAATGCCTGGCAGCGCGAGTTATTAGCTAGCTTGATAGCTATCCAGAGCAGGTGCCAGGCCACTCACTAGTCCTTGCCGAAGGATCCTGCTAATCGATTGCCAGCCGCGTTGATTACAAAAGTTTCCACTTGGCCGCATATTTTCCTGATTAATTCTAGGCCGCGTCCTGAATTTTTCATGCCACCAAAAAAAACGGGGAGAGAGAGTGCTGAAAATAAAAATAATAAAGTGGTTAAGCAAAGGGCATAACAAATAAAACGAAGCTTACTTTTATACAATTGCCAAACCGCAAACAAAGTGAATTTCATTTTTGTTTGCGGCCACAGAGACGTGTCAGTTTGGACACATGAATGATGAATTATATTCGGTGGTCAATTTGGAATACATATAGTACAGAGGAGACCATAAAATATTTATGCCTCCCAATAATCCGCGAAACTCAAGCACAGACACAGAGTCCATGCTTTAGGGTAGAGGAGTTTCTTCTTATGATCTCAACTTTCCCATTTTCCATTGATCGCAGGAAAAAGCAAAGTGATTTTGATTTCGATTTAAGCTTCCAACATCAATTTAATTTCAATGCCAAATTGTTGTTGCCATTTTCTCCCCGCCCATCCCTCCAGCATTGTTGACTGGTTGACTTTGCCAATGCCTGATGACTGAGGGGAGGCGGAGAGGGGGAGCTTGGTGAGCCAGTGCTTAATTGAAAAACGTAATTAACTTGAATTTTCTGCTTTTGGCGTTTATTGCCGCTCATTTGCAACGGGCCATCCAAACGGTTAGGGTCGCCGTCGCCATCACCGTCGCCCTTGCAACTGCAAACTGCAAACTGCAGACTGCAGACTGCATCCTGCGTATTTATTCGCACTGCAATGAGTGCCATGCCTGTGGATGGTCAGCTCCATGGTGGGATTGGGAATTGAGTTTGAGCTCCAGTTGTGGGTTTTTGGGGCCGGAAACGGAAAGGGGTTTTCGCTGTTGATTAGAGCTGGAACTCTAGAGTTGGTGAAGCTTTAAAAAATATAAAAAATATAGTTTCTCTTTAGGTTTAATACTTTGTTTCACTTTTTTTAATATCAAGAATAAGTTTTAATTATAAATATCTAAAAAATACTCTTCCCGATACTATCGGTGCTAGGCCACCTCCTTTATAGATATTGATGAAAGGACAACTCCCTGCCCTACTCCCGTTAATGTTGACCGCAATACGTGGCTGCCAACGAAATCAGTTGAACGGCAATTGCCTGTGAAATATGCAGGCAATCCAGCTGAGCACTGACAAGTCACTCACTCACCTTTTAAATCCACACCAACCAGTCAGGCTTTAATACCTTTTACCTGCTTCCTGTTCATATTTCATAGGAATTTTATTTTCAAGCCTGGCTAACAAGCCTTAGAAAAGCCAGAGAAGCCAGAGCTTCGTTGTCGGCCACAGGGAGTCCCCTGAAGTCCCTTTCGAGCTTTGGCTCCACCTAATTATGTGACCAAAAAGGGGGTTTTGCAGGTGAAAGCAAATGTTACCTGAAACACGAGTAATTAGTAATTTAAAATGCCGCACGTGCATTGAATAGCTCTTGTAGAGCATCCTTGTTCCCGTCTCCGTCTGGGCCACGTTGATTGAACGCTTAAGCTCGCTTGGGTAGGGCAAACACGTTTAATTTAATTGTTGATATGGCGACGCTACAAATGAATCGGCCCAAAGCCACAGACTGCGTCTCAGTTTCAGTTTCAGCTTCAGACTTAGCCTCGGTCTGGGCCAAGTGTCCCTGCTCCTCCGCTTGTTGTCAGCTAAGAAAATCCAAGTTGGCATTGGCCTGCTGTGAGCTGGCAGTGCCACATGCTGCGTCAAAATAAGTAAACATGACGGCACCAGACAACAGAAAGCAGGCGGCCAAAGTTGCTGACTTTACAGCCCGGGGGAGCTGTGCGACTCTAGATGGAGCTGTGGCAGGAGCAGGATGTGAATGTGGCTGCTGCATGGGTACAAAATAATCAAGAGCAAGTAATCTGGGATAATTAACTAAATAAGCAAGCGTCGCCAAATTTGTTGCTTATAAAACCCACAGTGGCGGCTGCCTGTTGCGAGGGTCCTGCTCCTCCCCCCTTTTGGCTTTTTAGTCATCCTTTGTGTTCTCTTTTTTTCTGCTTTTTTGCCCTTGTTGTGGGCATAATAAATGTATAATTGATTATCCATTTAATCGCTTTAATTTGCCCAGTTTTCTAATGCTCGGCCATTACTCATACGCCAGGTGGGCCCGGGTCTGGGTCTGGGTCAGAGTGAGCCGCAAATGATTTCAATTAGCCGCACTAAATAAACTATTAAGCGTTCTATTAAGCCCCAGCTAAATTTGGTTAAATATTTTTATGGCACATAAAATTAAAATTTAATTAACCATCGCACACTTTGTGAGTGGAAGGGAATCGTTTTTCACAAAGCTGTAATTAAATTGCAGGCGCACAAAAAAAATTAAAGAGAGAGCGTCCGGAAAGCAGGAAATTATTTATATATTCATTGTTACATTCATAAATACATAAATGTACATCGTGTAAAATCAACTGATGAATGAGCTAACAATAATGAAGTGCAAACAGGCGACACGTGCAGCCAATTGAAGAGCTGCTGTCCGGTCATTGTCTGCCCTCAGTTGGGTTTCCATTTTCAGGTCCTTGTGAGCGTCCGGCTCGTCATTGATTGATAATATTCCAGCTAATAAGAAAGCAATTATTTTTTCCTAATTTGTTTTCAGAGATTCTCGCCGCCCCCGGCGAATCAGCTTAAAATGTTGCCCAACGATTTTCGTGAGAACAACCAGAGAACAACAACGAAAAAAATGCGAGGCCAAAATAAACAAGCGAAAAGTTGATAAAGCAAAGTGGCCAAAGTGAAACGGGGTTTATAATCGGGTTTAGGCCAGGCGGAGAGGAAATTCAAGCACGCTACCCCAGGAACTTGAATGGATTTTTAAACAAAAGTTGGAACATCGTTTAAAACCTATAACTTATAACGATAACGATAAGTTAATGCAGCTCTTAAATTATAGTCTCAATATTTTAAAAGCGAAAATAAATATGTTTTATTTATGGAAGACTTGTGGGGATTTAAATTGCAAATTAAACTGTAGAAAATAAGGAGCAAACATTATAAATGCATTTAAAACTCATTATTTAATTATTTGTTGGTTTTTTATAGCTTAAGCTGAGGCCCATAAATAGCTTAATTTCCAGGAAACCCTTACAAGTTACCAGCTTCACTTCCCTTTCGCTGCATTAAGGGTTTAATAATCCCTAAAGAGTTATTAATACCAGCATTTAACGCTAAGAATTCAAGTTATTTTATTTATTTACTTTACTTACAAATACTTTGCAAAAAAAAAAAATTGTTCTCCTGGTAGCGCGCCCCCAAAGTCCGCCAGGCCAAGGATACGCACTTGGCCTGTTGTTATTTTTATGCTACTTTTCATTTACAGTTTTTCTCCGGCTCCACCTTCTCCTCCCCCATCTCCCCGAGGACTTTCGAAGGACCCTGGCCGGCAGGCAATTTTCTGCTTAATAAAAATTAAAAAGGGTTATGCGCGAGAGGCAAAAAGTTTTTCATTAAGCTGCCAACGATGATGATGAGGATGATGGCAGAGGGTAAAGGCGGTACGGGGGGGATGTGGATGCCGCAAATTTGATAATGAAGATAAATGTTTATCGCCTTTCAGGGGCGTGGCCGGTTGCCAAAAAGTTCGTAAACGCAAATTTTCACGCTGATTATGCCAATAAAATCAATGATAAGCCCACTCGGCAGGGCGTTCGACACCCACGCCAACTGCTAAAAGTTTTCCCAACCAACAACAAAACGAATGGCCAAAATGCAATGAATTAAATTGATAGGGTCAACTGCATATCTGCACCCCATGAATCCCGCGAAAAACACGAATAAATGCAAGTAAATATGCCCGCAATGACACAGTGTCCTCCGCGGGGGAGGTGTCACGCGTTGGGCCGCAAGTAAATTGGTTTGCCGTGTCATTAGTGAAAAATGTATCCACATTTTGGCACTAATTAAATTTCATTTGAGTTTTTCCACCCGACTGTGGCCAGTAGCAGCCACATTTCCCGCCCCCGCATTTTGTCAAATTTAATTGTTTTTACGTTCGCGGAATAAATTTGAAATTAATTTACAATTGGATAGGCGAATCGAGCAAAAAAAATAAATAAACATTACCAAAATAGGGAGTGAACTATAATTGTAATTTATTGATTATAAATCAGTTAAGGTGATTGATTTTAGTTTACAAAAATAATTGAAAAATTCAAACATTTATGGTTTAGCTGTTTCCAAGGTTATAGCATCAAATTTTTGGGCATTTATAGAATTACTTTTCTTAAATTTAAGTCATAAATTGTATTATTACTGAGAGGTGTGATTAAAGCCATAAATTGTATTAGTTTTGAGAGATGAGTGGGTTAAGCAGTGGACTTTATCCATAGGTAAATTATATAAGGCTTGAAGGAAGTGACTTTAATCCGCATTCGCAAAAATATATATTCATATTTAACCCAAAATATATTTTCGAGTGCACTAAGATATATGAAATTTATTCGCTGTCCGACCCAGGAGATTAGTTTGTGTCAGTGGGTCAATGCACTGGGAATGCGGAATGTCCATGCGCCCAGCAGCTGAAAGGGAAGCCAAGAAAGTAGCAACAATCCGAAAGGCGAAAGGAAATTACAAAACACATGGCGCCTAGAGCTAGTTACACACGGCAGACAATGCAGCCAGGTAGAAGGATAAAAAGGATACATGAAATGGAATGAAGAAAAGATGGAAAGTTAGGGAGAATAAAAAAGCAAATGAAGAGAGTCCCGGCTTTGGAGGATGGAGCAGCAGCAGCTGCTTTCCGTACGTGAGGATGGCTACAGATGCCCCTGCATAGATGGATGGCTCCTCTGCTGGGCTGGCAGGTCACAAAAAACGCCAGGACACGGAAGCATATTGTCAATGGGTGGGAGAGCATTTGATGCTTATAGTCCTAAGTTTGATTCAGTGTCGTCGTCGTCGTCATCGTCTCAACAGCTCAAGGCTATTTGAGCCCAGTCCATAGACACAACCCCCACTCAATGCGGAAGCTTGACCCCAACTTCGAAATGATTTGAATTCCTCGCTGACACCCCAAAGCATTCCCATCCCAACAAGACAACGAGTGAAACAACATTGCAAATGACTCTCATAACTGTTGCGGATTTAATTTGTTAAATTCTGTTTAATTTGCTGCATTTATTGCTCGTCACATGTGCAAAACTTTTTATTTATACAACAGGCGGCCACTTTTTTGTTGCCTTTCATACAAATTTCCAAACAGGAGGACGCGCTGGGCGCCTGACTGCCTGCCTGCAGCTCCAATTCCCCTCGCTTTCCCCTTGTAAAGTTATGGCAAAAGCACTTAAGCGATTTCATGCAAATTTTTTGTACTATATATATTTTTTTTCTGTGCGCTGTGCTTTCGCTCAGGTAAGCATTATGGCTATATGTCTACGGCTGTGACTCTGACAACAACTACCGAGGAGGGCAGCCAGCGAGTATAAAAAAAATGTATAAATACTTATAGGGGAGAACGCAGAGGCAACAACAATAACGAGCTGAAAGTTGAAAACTTCTGAAAATTGTTGTTGTTGCTGAGGCAAGTACCGTGTGCGTGTTTTTGGGGGATATTGGGCCTAAAGCTCCAGAGATTTGAGTTTTTTAAGAGTTTAAAACTCTCCTTTGGGACTGTTTTTGGGGGAATTTGTATGTATTTTATATTTCAATTGAGTTGTTGGAAGACGTTTGAAATGATATATTAGGGTTATAATAGATGCTTAAATAATTTAATTGTTTATAAATAAGAAGGGTAAATAACTCAAACTTGAAAGAGTTAACTGCATTTGAAAACAATGTATATTTTAAAGAAGAATACATATCTACAAGGTGGTAGAAAATATTGTAAATGTATTATAAAAGCATTTATTTGAGTCCTTGTTTTACTTTTCAGGCTTTATTTTTATTTTTCAGGCTTTATCTATTTATTTTTAATATTTTTAAATCAAAAATCTTGTTAATTTTAAGCTAGAGGATATCAGCTTAACGTTTCCCAAAAATTTCAGTTTCTTTTTGGTTGAAATTCGGCTCTGCTTTCCTTTTTTGAGATTGCACAAGGACAGTTTATATCAACTAAATGTACTCTAGTTTTATAACTACACAGTTGTAATGTTCACAATTCAAATCAAACACAAAATTTGATAACAATTTCAACAACAATCACTTTATGTTACTATTTCCTCAAATTAAGGCAATGTGAAACTTAAACATAATAATAATAATATAGTTTAATTTTTGACTTATTGTCAAAGAAAATGGTTTCCCCTTTTGATGGCTCATATAAAAATGTCATCGCCTAAGTGGCGATATTATATGAGAATAATAATAAAGCTGCCGAGGAGGCGGAAAATATTACTTGCAACATCGACTTTGGCCATGCCACATAAATTAGAAGTGCGTGAAATCTTGGCATATACATTTAATGTGCCGCCAGCGAGGCAATGGCAACAAATCAAAAACACTTTTAAATGGGCACGTCGCTGTCGTAAAAACATCAGCGAATCGTAATTTGCTTGCCTTATTTATTGAATTGTTTAGTCGATGTGTTGGCCAAGAACAATAACGCAAAACGCAAAAGGAGCCCCGAATATTCCCAGGACTTGGGCATAAATCAAGCACGTGTAACGGTTAAGGGCGGTATTTTTGGGGGATCTCCGAAAAGGATCGGATCGCCGCCTGACAGCACTTTGTCGGCGAGAGTCCTGTGGGCGGACAGGAGCCGCCTGCAATCCTGCCCCGAAAAGCCGACAGCCAGCTGAGCTTCTAGCTTAAGGTGAGTGCAGCAGCATTTGCATGCCACTCACCTGTTCTGCTCTCCCTGCTGATGTTTTGCGCCATTTCGACTTTTACCTTTTCGCATTGTCTGCTCGCTGCTCACTGGCTCGTCTTGTTTTAGGTCGTTGGTTTTCTTGGTTTAGCTCTAATTGAAAATATTTTTGTTTGCACTTCATTAAACCTAAACTGAGCAGCAAACAGAGAGATATGCAATGTCTGTCAGTTCCATTTGGCTGCTGCAGAGATGTTTCAGAGAGGAGAGAAGAGGTTTAATAAATATATATCAAGGGAGGAGAGGAGGGTTTATGCACAAAGAGACATGAATGTTATTATATTGTTTTCCACCCATCTCCCCTTTTTTGTTTTTCCTGTTTTTAATCCAAAATGCAATCATTGAAATGCATTTTATTTAAGCTGCACTCGCTTATTGCATTTTTGCATACAAATTTGGAAAGCTTTTTGTGTGAGGGGAACCCCCAAAGCGACTTATTTTTATATGCTTACAACTCCAGGAACCGAATCCTGGCCAACCTGACCTCTCTTCCTCTCTCTCCCTCTCTCTGTGTGTGTGAGCTCCTCGCAAATTCAATGACAGTTTGTGCCTTTTGCAACTTTCAGTTGATTTTTTATTGTCAATCGAACAATAACGAAATCATCGGCCAAGTTACGCCAAACGCCACAGCAGACTCCGAATCCGATTCCGATTCCGATTCCGAGTCTGAGTCTGGTTCTCCGGCTCGGCACGGCGAAAACTTTAAGGTAGGCAGCCCGGAATTCTGACGGCAGTCGAGCGTGCCACACCCCATCGGTGGAGATTTATATGCCCAGGCGATGTGACTCAATCAATGGCATTTGTGTTGTGCCACGACAGCCGGTGAGGGGAGGCGAGTTCTTCCCCCATTCCCCCTATGGAACGGCGGGCGCAGCAGGACATCAGACAGTCGGAGAGACATGCACAGCATTTTGTGTAAAGAAATCAAAAATTTATACAAACTTTGCACAATGAATGAGCAGCAACAAAGCAGGAACAGGAACAGAAGCAAGACCAGGACCAAGAGCAGTATACCAGCCGAAGGACGAGTGTGTGTCCTGCCTCGACCAGGACCAGCAATTGCCGAAAAATGTTGCAGCTCGCCTCGCTCGCTTTTTGACAAAGAAAAATACAAGGAAAAATACAAAACATTTTTGCACTTGAATAAAATATAAAAAATAAATATTAGGAAGAAAAAAATAAATAAACAATTTCCTTTGCAGTCTCTAAAAATTGTTAATTAAAGCCAACTAATCTTAATATATTTATATTATTAAAAGGCTCAATAAAATATAAGAAATAAATATTAGAAAGAGAATAATAAGTAAAGAAATATAATTTTATTGGTGGAAGGAAGGAAAATCCTGCAAAACCTTTAGAAAAGTTTGATTTTTGTACTAATTCCTTTTGAGGAAGTGAAATAATATTTTAAATTCATTTTTCCAAGCTATTGTAATATATTTTTCCCCAGTGTAACCACTCGCAGAGCAGCTGACTTGCAAGTTGCAGCAACAAAAATGCGACAAGGACAGCTCGAGACCGGACAACAGCTCCAGGATGTGTGTAGGTAGGTTGCCTGCTGCCACTCCGGTGAGACGGGTTCCACAGCAGACGAATTAATTAAAAATTCCGAAAATATCCGGTTAGCTCTTTATAACAATTTTCGTTCACAATGCCGAACTCAGGCTGGCTGTATGTTTGTGTGTGCATCCTGCCAAGAAACTTTAACGCTGCAGAAATTTTAAACCTGAACAACTGGCGCGCAGACCTCCTGGAGGCGCCTCAAAATGACTTCATCTACTATCTGGCCGACAGGCATTGAAACTATTCTCGTCTCGGCCGTTTACCAAGCAATCTACATAAATGAATTCATTTGCCATCATACATACATACGTACATCTGCATATATGCACAATGGAATGTCGAGTTCTCGGGTCGTATACGCAATATTTGATATTTATTCTCTAATTGAGGGTACGACCCGGACCTGAACTTGCCTTAGAGTCCTGTTTGTTCACAGAAATAATTGCTGCTGCTGCCGAATAGGGCGTATAAACGGAAGTATTTTCACATCAAATACAAAAACGAAAGAAAGAAAATCATCGAAAGAGAGGAAAATGAAAGGAGCCCACAAATGGCCGGTGATTTGGCAATAAAAAATGGCCGGAATGCTCGTTAAAACTAAAAACAATTGACCACATAAATTAGCGACATTAAAATACCGAAAAGGCATGAGGCCAAAAATGGCCCAAAAGGCGGCCGGAAGGAAGTGCGAGCGATTGATTCAATTAATTGCCAAATTAAAAAGGGAAAAATCTCATCCGCTTGCAGAAAGGACGAAAAAGGAAAAGCCAAAAGGGGGAATGTTATGACAATGTAAGGAAACCAAATAATAAATGACGAGGAGGCGGCGCTGCTCGCCCAGTAACCGATCCTTGGGCTGACAGACAAAGTGACAGGCGCCAGGGGCCTCACTGGCACAATTGAATTTATTATGGCATTTCAACTCCTCGAAGAGCGTCAATTGAATGAAAGTGGACCAGGGCCCACCCACAGGTCTTCCGGACACACTCGCTCCCAGATCGAAGGGGGCGGAAAGGAAAGAAAGCCGGGCAAAGCTCTGTTGCAATAGCATCATTATTGGACTAAACCGAAACTATTTGCCTCAATGGGCCACAAAGCGCCACACGACACGCCAAAGGACACAGCCGGAGAACGGAGGAGCAAAACGGAGACAGCAATGGGCCATGGGAGCCAAGGCGAACCCACATCTCGTCTGCTGACTGTGATAGTCCAATGCCCTCGGGGTATATTTTTCGCCACTTTCGCTATGGCCAAAAGTGTTGACTGTCTTTGATTTTGTTTGTCTGCTTGTTTCGGGCCCGAAGGTCGTCCAGGAACAAGGACTGAAACACCAGCAATTACACACAACAGTCTTGTCAATCGAGGCTAAAAGTTCAGGGCACAGCGCATAATCAGCAAATGAAACATAAAGCCATATGGCAATCCATTCATTATGTTTTATTTCTGTAGAGTGAACACTTGAAGAAGTTTTGTAACAAGTTTGGAGAAGAGATATGGGATTCTTAAGGGTTTTTAAAATGTAATTAAATGTATTTTTTTGCAGTTTTTCAGAGAATTCTTTAGTTGACTTTATTGAATATTTAATTTTTATTAAGTTTAGCTTGTGAAGGGAACAAAGATTGTAAAGATTAATCTATATTGATTAACTTTTATTAAATTGAAATGTAACGAGAATACGACAGAAATTTCCATGCAAACCTTTCCGGAATAACAGGCGGCTACAGCCAGGAATTTGTATATCCCGGGAAGTTATCCTAGAATCCTGACAGGAATTTGGTTTGTTGTAACATTTAAAACTTCAAAACATGATTCACAATTTAATATTTAAATATATCACACTTTTTATCCCATTATTTCTTATTGTTTCCTTTAATTTCATGAAAATTGTCCGTCTTTTTTAATTTTACAGTTTAAGTATATATATCCTAATTCTATTTCTAATATATATCTAATATATTTCTAATTCGTTAACCCATTTTCTCTCTGTGCACATCCAAATGCTGTAAGCGAACGCATTGTGGCTACAAACAAATTACAAAATCGGCTAAACTTAAGCCGCCGTGTTGCGTGCAGTTTATGACTAAAGCACCGCCTGCGGATGCTCTGGAATTCCGGCCACTGCAATTGGCTTTTTCCCAACCGCACTCACGTGCAGTCCACACACACATGGCACACACACACACATGACACCGACATGGACATGGGCATGGGCATGGGAAATCCCGTCGTCGTCTATCGGCAAAACAAAGTTAAATCGCCCAAAATCCTTTGACCATGTCACACTTTTATACATAATCGTTGGCCCCGGCACGTGCAGACAACCGCAATGTTGTGCGAGGTCGAACAAAAAAAAGTGAAAAACCAAATTTAAAACACAAAACAACAACAAAGCTGAAATTACAGCAACATCAGCAAATATTACGTATACGTGCGTTCAATGTCCCCCGGACGACGGCCAATAATGCAAAAGGCATTAACAAGCACCAGCACTGGTTTTCCGGAGCAGTTATTGCCATTAACATGGCTTAATTAGCCAACTGGCTGTAACAACACCGGCTTAAAGCATAATTGTAAATATTTCCGGGCTTAAACGAGCCAGAGAGCCTCTGCGTGAATAATGAACGAGGCGCAGGACGAGGATGGACTAGGCGAGCGATCTGAGAAGAGTCACGTAGGAGATGGCACTGCGAACAATCTGTAAAGAAAAGAGGAAATAACTTAAAGTAAAATAATTATAAAAAATATAAATTAAATAATAATAAAAAAAGGAACTTTAAAAATACTTAAGATATTGTGATAATTCCTTTCCAAACCCCCTTCCTACCATGACAAGTGTCGGACGATTCGCCTCAAAAAAGTAGCCATTGATCAGGCAACCTCTCCTGGCCCTCATCATGACTATCTTCAGAGATCTCACTAGCTGAGGATTCTCCCTCAGCAGTGGCAACCAATTGCTCTCGTAGATGGCTTGCCCAAATCCCTGACACTCCTCGTTGACACTCGACCCGCAAAAGCAGTAGATGGCCACCTGGCCCAGAATGGCAGCCGTGAAGGCGGCATAGAACAACATGGCTGGCTCCATGAGATGGGCGGACAGTTGGTAGCACAACACACACAGATGCAAGGAGGCCGCCACAAACTGGGCAAAGATAAGCGGCCGGAAGTATCCATTCAGCGAGTGACCCAGGTGCAGGCACTCCTCGAACAACTGGAAGATGTGCACCAGGTTTTCGCTTGTCTCCTCTTTAGTTTCACCCTCGAAATGCAACATTTTGTGCTGGGCAATCTCAAAGAGAGCACAAAGATTGTGGCTTAAGGAACTGAAGAGTGTGTCCACGCAAACGGTGGGCAGGGCAACGCCCAAGGCAGCACAGACATTCCACAAATAGGCAAATAAGTAATTTATAAGATGCGAGTTGTTCCAGGGATATCTGAAAGGGAACAGAGATTATAAATCTTAAATTCTTTGTTTACAATTTCTCTTACAAACTGGGAAAAGGTAACTCTGGTTGAAGTTCTCCTGTTCGAAGGTAGCCACTCAGCATGGACAGAGGCGACATTAGGCAGGCGGTGAGGCCAGCCACCATGAAACAATGGCTGTACAAGGCGCTGATGAACTGATCTCGTCGATTCTGCCTGCTCACAATAAGCTCACACGGAGGCCAATGAATTTCTAAGAAATATTTCAAATAAAAAAAAATTCATTTAAATAAATTAAAAATACAACTTACCCTTGTTTAACATATTACGAAAATTCTTTATAAGAGTTCTAAAATCCTCATAATGCCAGAGAAAAAAACTCATCTTGCCGAGGGCCAGCAAATCCACTAAAACCGAGCACAATGAGTCTGTGAGTCCCTCAACATTTTGGATATTCCGTAAGCCAAAAGCCAAAGTCAGAGGCATGAAACTGGCCACCGAAAGAATGCAGGCGAGGGCTCTCCTAGGATACCGACTTCCTAAATGATGATCCAAGAGCAGCTCAAGTCCCAGCAGGCGAAAGAAAAAGGACTGCAGTCGCAGGAACTTATCCGTTAGCATGTTGTGAGCCTAGTAAATCGCTCAAAACCTAATGAATCCTTTTATAGAAAAACCCCCAGGTGGCTACTAAATTTAGCTCATTAAGGACTAAGTAAAATCAATAAACGTTTAGTCGAGGCGTCAGTGCAACCTCTACAATGGCATTTATTATTTAAATTTTAAGACTAAAGAACTTTAAGCTTTGCTTCAACGTGTTTGTCCTTTGCTCTTAGGAATTTTTGAATGCATCAGCATGGAGGCTTCAACTGAGGGCAGGTCCTTTGATGTTTGCTCTATAAATTATACTTAATTAAAAACAATTAAAAGCAAATTCCAATTGCAGCCGCCATCAAGCCCGGGCCTGTGTGGTGTGGCAAACAAATCTGTGAGCCACTGCAAATATTTGGTAGCAATGCTAAGCAAAAACTAAAACTAAATCCTGGCTGCATTTCAAATGTGAAAACTTTTGTTTGTCTCTCCGCTCCATATCCCCCCTTCACAGTTCAAATTGTATTCTATGCTCGCATTCGACTAACATTTCAGGGTTTTAATTACTGCTAAGTCCGGAGACTTCTCCACCGGCTATCGGAGGAATTGTTGTTCGTGGTCAGAGATCACAGCAACTGGCAAAGTTCTGGCCATCCTTTGGCCAAATAATTCAGCCTGGAAATAAATTAATGCAATTACATGCTGAAGCTGGAGCTGGAGCCGGAGGCAAAGTCATAAACTGCACACAAATTAAGTTTAGTTTTGCACCGACAGCATTATTAATTTGATGTGTGAATGCCAAAGTGAGGAAATCACCGGTTAACCTCCTGTTCTATTTACTCAATTATTAACCATCTTAGTTTTGAGGGCAGCCGGTAATTAATTAAAAATTTCCAACTCTCGGGATTGGGACTGGGATTGGGGACAGAGGAAGCCTGCCTGCCTGCCTGCCTGTCCGGGGAATCCTCGTGGGAAAAGTCCTATAACTGTAGCCTAGGCACATAAAACAAACATTGACACACTGACCAAGCCCACGGAATGGAGTTTATATATTTTCGGTAAAGCAAAACTTGCTCGAAACTCAGCTGGCAGCTGACAGAGAATGGAGGGGGGGTGAAGCCTTCGGGGGTGGCCAAAAACTGAGCTCAAGAACTTTTTCTTATTCCTGGCATTGTTATTACCACGTTGATGTTTCTGCTGCTGCTGCTGCTGCTGCTGCTGCTCCTGCTCCTGCTGCCGTTGCCATGGCAGGACCCTCAACGAAACTCGAATTTCCCTTTAAAGGAGGCGTGAAATATTCGACTTGAGAACTCGCCAGAATTATAACACTTGAGCCAGAGTCACTTGATAACTATTGTTCAGGGTTTAACACTTGTCAGTTCATTTGTTTTAAGTTGGGGGAAAACTGTTGTTAAATGTTTGATTTTTGTGGTTTCTTTAGGATTTATTTGAAATGAAATCAATAAACGGATTATTTGAAATGTTATTTAAATACTTAAAAAGTTATTTATTGAAAGAATAATAGTTTTTAAGAAGGAAATTATTACTGAATTTATATTTAAAGCCAGAACTAAATTATAAATCGAAAGGAAATCCTACCCTAATCCTTACTCCCTTTTCCTAAATAATTTTCGTCATAGGTCTAAAGCCCCCCTCACGACCATAGAGTATCGCCGGCTTCGGGCTAGATCCTCGACTTGAATTACTTTCCCGGGCTAGCAGCCCATTTAGTTGTTGCACTGCCCGGACAGCAGTTGAATCCAAAATGAAATACTTGATTTCAGCCTCCGTGGGATTTTGCCTGCAACTCCAAGGAGGAGCGAAAACTTTGCCGCTCTCGCAGGAAGTCAACTTGGCATCCAGCGGCAACTGCGACTGCGACTAAGGCGAGGAGGAGGCTGAGGCTGAGGCTGAGGCTGAATTGGGTTGGGCTCCGAGCAGTTTGCTTAAAATGTTTAGTGGAAAGTGTTTTAAAATACATTAAAAAGTTCACGGCTGCCCTGGCACGCATTGAATTTATGCGAATTTGGTGAACTCCTTGAGTGGAAACTTTTTGCATTTGCTCGCCCGCGCGCCCAATCAACTTAAATATTTGTTTAGCTGAGGCACTTCCCTGGGCAAACCCACCTTTTGTTGGCCATCCCCTGGAATCGTACTTAGACAGTTGTAATTAATGCCCCGCATCGAGATGGGCAACCGTATCCGTAACTTTCAGCCCAGAGCGTGTTTTCATATTTGCTCCTGTCATCATTTAATGAGAGATATTTTATTTCCTTGGCTCATATTCATGGGAGGAGGAGGGAGGAGGCTGACTCAAATTTAGATACTTACGTGGGCTGCCGATTTTTACTACCTGTGATTGCCTGTCCTTGTGGTGGTTGTTTCTGTTTATGCCACGATTTGATACGCTCAAAGAAAACTGTCGAATTTGCAAATGACGAAGCCCTATTTCGATCCCCAGGCGCTAGGCCAGGAAAATATATATTTTTTTGCAAAACAAACAAGCCAAAAGTAATTTGTTTTTCCATTTCCGTGGGAAAACAGACCAGCCTAAAGTGGCTTATTTTTTTGTTTTTGACGCTGGGCTAATTTACGAAAGCCGTTGCAACTGTTGAAATAAGGAAATAACATTAACGCCAGTCATTTAACCGATTGCCATGTTTCATTAATAACAAACGTTTGTAAATAAATGAGGAACAAAGGGAATAACTATGGCCACAACTATGCGATAAGTCAATTAAAACTGTGGCGAAGCAAATAAAACAATTTATTTGAGGCTTAAATACACTTCAAAATAACAATTTCAATTATTAAAAAATTTGGCAGGAGAATGAATAATAAAGTTTGTATTAGAAAATGAAATGTGTTGGCTTTAAAGCTATACAAAATTATTAAAAATTACGTTTTAAACTTTAAAGAAATATTATTTATATTTGTTATGATTTAAATAATTTTATTATATTTTAACTCAATATTAATTAATGATTTCTTGGCATTAAAGAAATGCTTTTGCTTTTAAATATACAGAAAATTGTTTAAAATAATTATAAAGAAATATTAACATAGAAACAAAAATCTTTTTGGATTTTTCTGGCTTAAACACAAAGACTTAAATTTGATATATTTAATATTTTAATTAAATACTTTAATTTAATTTAATTTGTAAATATTTTCCTAGCTTAATAGTAATATTATTTCTAGCTTCCTTTAAACTAAATAAAAAAGCAAAGCTCTGCATAAATAAAATCTATTTTAAACTTAAAATATAAATTAAATGTACGTTTTATTAATACTTAACCCTATAAGAGCATTAATTTTATAATGTATCAAAAATAAGACCAGCAATATTTTATGTATCCAACGAAAGAGTAAAACCCCGCATAAAATGATATAAAGCGCATTTAAATTAATAATCAATTTAAAAAACAATCGCTTACTGGTTCAAATGAGAGAAGAAATTTCATATTGAATTAATGCTACTAATGAATATAGTTCGTGCCATTTAAGTTGATGTCCTGCCCAGCTCAAAAAAAAAGAAATAAATAAAAATAAAAGAGTTTAATTTAATTTGTGTCAATTCAGAGCGATAAGCAAAGAGAAAACGCTGCCCGGGACATGGGAAATTATATTAATCAGACAAATAAGTGTGCGCTTTATTTTATGAATAATTAAAAATAAAACAAAATGCAAGCGGAGCTGCCTTCGCCGAATGCCAATGAACTACTGCCGGCGGCAAATTGACTTTCCGGGACCACACTTGAGGCCCGAATTGCATAATCAAATACACTTCCATTCAATTAAATTTGTGTCACTCGAGTGTTGGCCTCGTTTGGGAATAATTTGGCCAAGACTCAGTCAAAGCCAGGTTTAATTGAATTCAATTATATAAATATCCATATCGAATATTTGGCTTAAACTCGATTAAAAAGCCAAAACAAAATCAAACTCATTCGATTTCCCTGAAGCAAAGTTAGTGGTGTTAATTTTTTTAATCATAAAAAATTAAATAAATTTTTAGATATTTAAAAAATTGTTTAATTGTAGTCTGAAAAAGATAGATTTTGTAAAAAAAAATACCTGAACAAATCTGCAAATAAAAATAAACAAATTAAACACAAAAATTATTATTATTATTTTATAATTATTTATATTAAAGTGTTAATGAGCTTACTAAAATCTTAATTAATTTTTAAATTATTGTGAGGAATAATAGCTATAAAGTTAGCACTTTCGGCAACTCATCATTCAAGAGAAAAGAATTCAACAGAGAACTCTCCTGTCCCACTTCCAACATTCCCAGAGCTCTTCCGCAAAAGCCTAAGAGAATGCCAAGCTCTTAGCTTCTTATCAACAGGACGACAGAGAGAGAGAGTCCTGGCAGAGCCACGAGGAAACTTGGCCAGCAATTAGACATCTGTCAGCGTGTTGACCCAGGAAACACTCGAAGAATACCCGGCAGGAGCAGCAGCAGCAGCAGCAGCTGAGGCACTCCATCATCCCAGAGCACACCAGCACACCAGGCCGGCTATTCCGCTCATTCATCCTCCGGGGCCGTGGAACTTCACACGATTTTGATGACCATAATGACAACAATTAAATATAAATCACCGAGCAACAACATGCCAAGGATTTACCTTAGCCACGCACACATACAATTAGCTTTTATGGCCGCGGGGCCAAGGAAAATGGCGGCCATGGCCAGGACCCAGCGCGGCGCGGCGCAGCTCGTCCCAGGACGCACTTGGCCAATGGTAATTTGAAAATATGGTAATTATGAAGCGGCTTTGTATAAGGCAAACAAAAAAACAAAAAACACTGCAAAAAAATAGAGAGAGAGAGAGAGAGGGCAGAGGATGAGAATGAAAACAGCGCCAGGACCTCTGACACCGCCCTGTCTGTTCTAATTAGGCGCACATAAATTGCACCACAAACAGCACCGCCAACAGCAACACCAGGACACGACCATCAGACCCACCGCCACCCGCCACCCACCATGAACAACAAATCCTAAATAACAATTAAAACAATTTCGCAAGATTAAAAACACCTTCCAGCCAATGCTTTAATATTTTAATTAAAAATTCCATAGCCTCGGCTTTCTACCTCCCTCCCTGCCTCTCACTGACGAGGTGTTGCCACATTCTCCTGCCTCCTGGCCTCCATCTCCAGTCTTTAGCCCCCTTGAAGCCAGCCCCTTGAGCGAATGAGTGGTCGAGTGCTCCCTGAATGGTCTCTGGAGGCCTATGACTTTGAATTATTGCATGGCGAGTCATAAATTAAGTGCGTGGCCCTCCTGACCCCGGCTGCGGCGCCTGCTGCTGCTCCTGCTCGTGCTGAGGGGCAAATGAAGGCAGGTGGCCAATCAAGCCCTTGCTTGCATCGGAAAAGTGAGTCCGAGGGCTTGAGCAACTGCATTTATGTATGACTACTTGAAAAAGTTGTAATATAATATGTAATATTGGTAATGTTGGATTGGTTTCGTTGTAAATCCAACAACCACTTGAAATTAAAGTTAAAGTTAAGTAAATCTTAAGAAGGGGGTCTATAAAGCATAGAATTTTTATTGTTTTTTATAGTGTATACTTTAAATTGAATAGGTTTTTTTTTTTATAAATATACAATGTTGCCAAAAGTATTTTCCTACAATTTATTGACTGTCAACAGGCTGCGCCTTCAATGGTTTTTCTGTTGTGATTTGTGTTTAACTTTTATTAAATTGGGACTTCCAATATTTCTCTATTTTTTTAACTGATTAGCCTTAAATTTCTGCCACATATTTAAAAAAAAAACAGCCTACTCATGAGAATATTTTAATGAATAACTTATTTAAACATCGAATTTTAAAATGATGTTGCAATTTTGTATTCTCTTTTTAAGAAGTGCTAACTTTTTTATGCAAAATGACCTATGATGTTACATTTTTAATGAAGATTAAAAGATTTAATGAATTTGAGAATTTGATTTTCTGAAACAATGTTCAAAGTAAATTAAATAAAGGTCACTTCTAACTGAATTTGGCTTAAAAATCCAGTTTTTACCCAATTTTAAAAACCTCTCTTCATCACATTGACAAAATTTCAAGCCAGGAATCCACCAATTCCAAAAAAAGGCGTAAGCAGGAGAAGCCTTTTTTTAGGACACCTTTAGACCTTCATAAATAAGCGTGCGAAGTATATCGAGGGGAGTTGAACCCGTTAAATGCCGGGCGGCGCGAAATCCTCAGAGGGGGAGTTGGGACTCCTCAAGCCGCTGTTGTGGCCGCGCAATCAAATTCAGACATTTGGAGACACTCTCAATGCCCCCACACCCCCGCCCCCTTGCGCTGCTTAAGTGTCGTAAAGTCCTGCCCAGGAAGTAAGCGGAGTTGGAGGAGCAGGAGCGAGAGCAGAGCAAGGACAACAGTGAACAGGGCTTTTATGATTTATGCAACTATCGCCTGCAGCGTGCCGAGGAAAGAACCGGCGAGGGGGCGACCAGGAGAGCCATTGCCGAAATCCTTGAGAGAGCCGCCCAAGGCGCGTAAATTCTTCGTTTCCTTTTTTTTTTTTGGACATACGTACGTCTCCGACTTGGAGGTGGCGGGAGGGGGGACGGTACAGGAGGCGCTTCAAATTGTGCAATTTTTATGGCGCGGCATTCATGAATAAAAGATTTTCCGATTCACCCCAAGAAGAGGAGAGTCTCCTTCCCCTCCACCTACCTAATGTTGGCCTTGCCGAGTGCAAATAATAAGCAGAAAGCAAGTGCACAGCCCCGCCTACGGTCACGCCCACGCCCACGCCTGGCACCTTGCCGCCTACCACGCCCACACAATTGTCAAGGAGGCGCCGCCAGGAGCTCCTCCTTGGCTACGAAATTAGCTAAGCAAACGCTCGGCTGCAGTTTACTTGCCATTTAAGCGCCGCACTTGACAGCTGTGTTTGTCAGTGGCCCGTGCAGCTTGCAACCAGCAAGAAAAATAACAACAACAAATAACACCCAGCAGCAGCAACAAGAAAAACAGATGCAGGGACAACCGCAAGCGGCCGGAAAGTTGCTTCTTGTATTTCGCTTTTAACTATTTTTCTTTTGTTTACTCTCTGAAAATACATTTCAGCAAATATTAAATTTAAAAACCAATGTAATTTAAAAAAAATGTCTCGAAAATTAATCATTTTGTAGTGTTACAATAAGTATTCATCTAGCATATTTTGTTATCTGTTATTAATTGTCATTAAATGAGTGAAACCGGGCTTAAAAAAGTAAAGTAAAACTTACAAATTCTGGCAATTTAAAAACATATAAATTCTGGAACTAAATTAATTTGCAATAAAAAATTTACACAAATTATACATTTTTTAAAAATCTTTGTATGTATTTTACGTAACAAATACAAATTGAGAATTGATTTACATACAAATTAAAAACTGCTACATTTTAAAGTCCATTAAAAAAACTGCTAATTTTTCTGTAATTAAACATATTTATCAAAATTAGCCAAGTTTTAAATTAAAAAAAATGTATTTTTCGGGTTTTCTAACCTACCAACGTTGCCACATTCCTCGAATGTAAAAATGCAAACATATCGGTTAGAAAATATCATCATTAAAAATATTTATTATCAACAACCGCAGACTGGCCACACTTTCTTTTCGCTATTGGTTTCCGGCAAGGTCTGTACATAAAATTTGGATCCACGTGCATTTTTTGGTAGTTTTTTATATTAATTTACGCTCTTTGCGTATGTAAACTGACGGTTTAATCAGATCCGGTCGGTGCCCGTCAAGATTATACAAAAAACAGTGGCTTATGGCTGTGCTGTGCTACAGAGAGACTAATAATTGTTTTTAATCCCCCTCCTCCCCCGCCATTGCAGCTCCAAAATGACCATTCGTCCAGCGTACAGGCCCAAGATTGTGAAGAAGCGCACCAAGCACTTCATTCGTCATCAGTCGGATCGCTATGCCAAGTTGTCGGTAAGTGGAAATCAATGAATTTTGTAGAGAGTGGCTTCTAATGGCGAATTTTTTGCCCTCTTTGCAGCACAAATGGCGCAAGCCCAAGGGTATCGACAACAGAGTGCGTCGTCGCTTCAAGGGCCAGTATCTGATGCCCAACATCGGTTACGGATCCAACAAGCTGACCCGCCACATGCTGCCCACCGGCTTCAAGAAGTTCCTGGTGCACAACGTGAAGGAACTGGAGGTGCTGCTGATGCAGAACCGCGTATACTGCGGCGAGATTGCCCACGGCGTGTCCTCGAAGAAGCGCAAGGAGATTGTGGAGCGTGCCAAGCAGCTGTCGATTCGTCTGACCAACCCCAACGGTCGCCTGCGTTCTCAAGAGAACGAGTAAGCTTAAGATTCAGATCATAGCCCATGTAACGTTGTCGGAATACATGTTTGAAACGTTAAAAAAACCCAGTTTTGTTATCATTTTTATATTTTTATTTTTATGGAAAATCGAAGTTCGGATGCTGCGTCCCCCGTTTCCCGCAAAGTATAGACTTGACTTTTATTTTTTTATTCGTATTCTATATTATTAGTAAAAGTTGATAAGGTTTTAATAGTTACATTGAAATAATATAGTGCAATCGAGCATAAACTTGATAAACGCGATGCCCCTCGGATACCAGAAAATTATATTTTGAATGGACATCGATATCTACAATATATAATGAAGTAAAAAGAAGAAGGGAATATGCTAGCGTACGATAGCTTATTTGCAAAGGACATAAAGATAATTAGTTTATTTCAGGACAACGTCATGATCGAACTGCAAGTGGTGCTCCAGCTCCTTTTTGCTCTCGAAGTTGGTGCTGCAGATCAGGCAGAAGCCGCTGTCATTGTCATTGTCATTGTCCGACGACATAATCACCGTAACTGCCTGTTCCGATTCGTCAACGTCCACGTGCAGCTCCTCCACCACCTGCTGCTCGTCGGCGGGTACCTCCTCCCTAACGCCATAAACTAAATCTCCCTCGTGGGTCTTCATGTGCATCTTTAGGGTGTATCGCTCGGTGAAGGACTTGGGGCACACGGAGCAGTAATGGCGCGGCCGGTTCTCCTTGTGGATGAGGGTGTGATGGTTGAAGGTCTTCCGTGACTTGAAGGACACATTGCATATGCTGCAAATGATGGGATTCTCCTCGGCTTCATGGCGCAGACGGTGGTTGTACAGTAGATTGTCCTGCGAGAACCGAAGACCGCACTTTTCGCACTGATACTTCTTCTTATCCCAATGCATGCGCATGTGACGCAATGTGTTCACCGGGCGCGAGAAGCTCTTTGGACAGTAGCGACACTGCTTCTCTGTCTTGCCCTCGTGTACGTTCATGTGTAGCTCGAGGTATTCCTCATCGCGACGTATTACACCGCAGATGGGACACACATGGTTGGGCTGCTTGGCGTGCTCTTCGCTGATGTGCTTCTGGAGCTGGTACCACGAATTGTACACCTTGCCGCAGGTGGTGCATTCCTGCTTGACGCGCTTTCGCATGGGCCTGTCTTCGGCGTCGCCCTTGGCAAAGTTTTCCTCATTCTCACCCACCTCCACCTCGGAGACGAACTCCTCGTCGTCGTCGTACTCCCGCTTGATCTCAGTATCCGAATCGTCCGCCTCCTTAACGAGCTCCACAAACAGGGCCTCCGCTTCGGCATCGGCATCCGCCTCCTCTTCCTCCAGCGGCACCTCCTCCTCCTCCTCCACCAGCAGATCCTCGCCGGACTCTGGCGCATCGAATTCCGATTTCAGGGCGTGTTTTAGTTGATTAGTGAGCCGCTTCTGTGTCGTCATCAGGTTAACCATAATGGTGTCGTAGTCGGATAGCTCAACGAAGCAGCGCGGACACAGCCGGGAGTTTGTCTTTACGTCCAGCGACGTGCTGATGCAGTTGGCCAGGTGCGTAAGCACCAGGGAGACAGTCTTCTGTGACGACGGCACTTTGGCCGACAGTTTTTCGTAGCGACTGCTGCCAGAGCTCAGCTCAACGGCGCCGCAAAAGAAACAAGACTCCATTGCGGCTTGGGATGTCCAGGATTTTGTTTACAATTCGTGTTTTGCCCGGGGAAATTGTGTATAAAATTTAATAGAAATGGCAAAAAATGCGAGTATCGGAAACTATACCAAAACGCTTCAGATGCAACCGTGAGCATTTTCCAGGGCTGCAAACGCGGAGCGCGAGTCAATTTTGGGGCAAGAACGATGGGAATGAAACATGGTGGAGGGAAAATAAGGTGTACAACATACACATTTTTTATTTTTTATTTTTATTTTAATATTTTTAATTTCATCAATAATAAAGAAATAAAAAATTCGTTTTAAATTTATCAATATTTTATCTTTACTTAAAACTCCAAACTATTAAAACATCCGCCTAATTTATTACCAAAATCCGAGTAACTCTGATTTTTATTGTGGCGAAATTCCGACTAAATCGCAAATTGGAAATGGTAATTCCCGGTTGAAAGATTTAAGTTTATGATACATACGAAGGGATTATGTACTTATGCGTACAGATGATAAACTGCTTATAGTTAAGACTAAACATAATACTTTAATATATAGATGCAGCCGCGGTCTTTTCCTCCTTCACTGCCGCCGGCTGGTGGACGCGCTTGTGCACCTTAAGCGTGTACTTGTCGACAAAGGACTTCTCGCAGTCGGGGCAAGGATAGCGCGGTCGATCGGCCTGATGGGTGCGCAAGTGATGCTTGTAGGTGCGCTTAGTCTTGAACTGCTGGTGGCACACCTCGCAGATGAGAGCATTCTCCTCGGCATCGTGCCGCATCAGGTGGTTGTACAGCAACCAGGAGAGCGAGAAACGCTCGCCGCATTTATCGCACTGGTACTTCTTCTTGTCCCAGTGCACTTCCATGTGACGGAGGACGTTGCGCTTGTGGGAGAACTTCTTGTCACAGTAGCGGCACTCCAGCTCCGTTTTGCCCTCATGGAGATTCATGTGCAGGTCTAGGACCTCGTCGTCCTTGACCTTCAGACCGCAGATGTTGCAGGTGGTGAACTCGTTCTTCTGACATTGGTCAGTCTTGATATGCCTCTCCAGGATCTCCTGGCTAGAGAACATCTCTCCGCAAATGTGGCACGGCAGGTCCGTGTTGTCAAAGAACAATTCCTCGGACGATGGCAAGCTGTCCTCTGCTTCGCTAAACCGAAAGTCTTCGTCTAGCATCTCCTCCTTCATGAACACCTCCTCCTCTTCTTCCTCATCTTTCATGGACACTTCGGTCGAGGACTGTGGTACCTCCATCAGCGTGTCTTGCGAAGGATGAAGGATCTTGAACGCCGGCACCTGAACCCTGGGCTTGGTGACCTGCTTCTTGCCCGTTGGCTTGAACTCCTCTGCGTCGTCTCCTTGCCGGCATCCCAGCAGCGCATCAGCAATCTGGCGCTGAACCTGACTGAGGTTACGCACCAGCCTGTCGTAATTGAAGAGGTACTCCAAGCAGTCACGACAGGCGGCCGAGCTGGGTGTGAGGTCCAGGCGCTGGTTAATGATCTTCTCAAAGTACTTTAGAATATCCTTGATGGGCTTGAATGTGCCTGGTACGATGCAGCCTGCAAAAATGTTCTCCCATTAGATTTTCCCACCAAGAAAGCACCCCATCCAGTCCTCACCTTCGATGAGCTGAAAGACTCCTACGGACTTAATCTTGCCGCACACAAAGCAAAAAGGGCGCGTTGAACTCATTGTCGCGTCGCTTAAAGATCGAAGATTGTGGATAGAGCAAATAAATTGTTGTATATTTTTTTATAATAAATCGGCGTAGCAGTGTGGCCAAATCTGAGCAAACCAGAGAGGAGATACCAATATCGATGTCATCGATGTTTTCGAAACATCGCTAACATAACTGGGCATCACCGATGTTTTTGATTTTGTTAAAAATTTAATTATTTTGGTCAAATTATCTTAACCATTATTTTTATTTTTTATTATCATTCTTTTTTAATTTAAAACTTTGATAAAACTTCAATGGTTTTCGCCAAAATCCACTCTACTTTGGAATGCAACAAAAATCGATGAATCCGGTTTACTCAAATATCGATATCTATCTAGTTTGTCTGAAAACTTCCATCTGCCGGCAAAACAATTCACCAAGCAACCAATTCTTTTTAATTCAGTAACAAACAAACGGAAAACAGCTACCTGACACAAGCATGAAGATTGAAGAAGTTAAGAGCACCGTGCGTACCCAGCGCATCGCCGCCCACAGCCATGTGAAGGGGCTGGGATTGGACGAGACCGGAGCAGCATTGCAAAGCGCTGCTGGTCTCGTGGGCCAGAAAGCGGCCCGCGAGGCAGCCGGCATCGTGGTGGACCTGATCAAGTCGAAGAAGATGGCCGGCAGAGCCTTGCTGTTGGCTGGTCCACCGGGTACCGGCAAGACCGCCATCGCTCTGGCCATCGCCCAGGAGCTTGGCAACAAGGTGCCCTTCTGTCCAATGGTTGGTTCTGAGGTATTTAGTAACGAAATCAAGAAGACGGAAGTGTTGATGGAGAACTTCCGCCGCTCCATTGGGCTGCGTATCCGTGAGACCAAGGAGGTGTACGAGGGCGAGGTCACAGAACTCACTCCTGTGGAATCCGAGAATCCCATGGGTGGCTATGGCAAGACCATTAGCAACGTGGTCATCGGCCTGAAGACGGCCAAGGGCACCAAACAGCTAAAGCTTGATCCCAGCATCTTCGATGCATTGCAAAAGGAGAAGGTGGAGGTGGGGGATGTCATCTACATTGAGGCCAACAGTGGAGCAGTCAAGCGCCAGGGACGCAGCGACACTTTTGCCACTGAATTTGATCTAGAAACCGAGGAGTATGTGCCTCTGCCCAAAGGCGATGTGCACAAGAAGAAGGAAGTGATCCAGGATGTCACTCTACATGACCTGGATGTGGCCAATGCTCGTCCGCAGGGCGGCCAGGATGTGCTCTCCATGATGGGTCAACTCATGAAGCCCAAAAAGACAGAAATAACAGGTAAGTTTCGTTTTCGTTTTTATATCTGAATAGCTTTCTTTAAAGACTTTTTGGTTTGCAGACAAACTTCGCTTGGAAATCAACAAGGTGGTTAACAAGTACATTGACCAGGGAATAGCAGAGCTAGTTCCAGGTGTCCTTTTCATCGATGAGATACACATGCTTGACCTGGAGACCTTCACCTATTTGCACAAGTCGCTGGAGTCCCCCATAGCTCCAATTGTGATTTTCGCCACCAATCGCGGACGCTGTGTAATTCGGTAAGATTTGGCATAGATACCATAAGCATAAACGCGTTTCTCTACCTGAAATCCCTTTATGTATCAGTTACCATTGTTACCAGTAGTCTTGGTAACTCGCAGTCATATTGTTTGGCATGGTAGCTACTCTAATTTAAGAGAAATCCCAAGTTTATATATTTCTAAACACTTTACAGTGGCACCACCGACATTGTCTCGCCGCATGGCATTCCGCTGGATCTTCTCGATCGCCTGTTGATCATCCGCACTCTACTGTACTCCACCGCCGATATGGAGCAGATCATTAAGCTGCGCGCCCAGACTGAGGGTCTTCAGTTGGAGGAAGGCGCCTTCGGACGCCTAAGCGAAATTGGAACCAATTCTACGCTGCGCTATGCCGTGCAGCTCCTGACCCCTGCTCACCAGATGTCCAAGGTGAACGGTCGCACACAAATCAGCAAGGACGACATCGAGGATGTCCACTCACTCTTCCTCGACGCAAAGCGCTCCTCGAAGCATCTTTCCGAGAAGAACAATAAGTTTATGTTGTAAGTTTGATGGTTGCGCTACAAATGTATTTCCATTCGCACCAATAAAAAAAATAAATAACGAATTTTGTCATTGGTTTTATTCGATCAATCTTAAATTTACTTAAATGGCTTAAATTTACCTTTTGTTTTACTGGGAGGCGTAAAGCCCGTAAACGTAAATGCCCCGAACTTCGGCCTTCAAAAGAAGTATCTCTATAGTGCAGAGACATATAAAAACGATCCAAGCAATCGCAAAGAAAGTAGAGATTTTGACGTTTATTTAACAGAAAAAGCGGAAATTACGACAGATTATTAGAGGATTATATTAAAATTAACAAAATGACGAGGAAGTGGATATTTTTAATGCCTTTTTGCTGACGGCATAAGCACACAAAGTCTATTCCAAACAAAATTCAAATAGTATAGAAAATAGCAATTACCTTGGCGATACATTTGAATTTGGCGCCGTTCATTTATAAACATTTTCGTTGCGAATGGCAAAATTTCAACCAATGAGAAGAACGCACCGATACTTTTTATAAAAAATACTATCGCTGGGAATGGTCTGCTTGTAGGATACATTTGTTCAATAATCTCAGACTTCCACATTATTTATGGTATGAGAGAGAGGCAAAACAACGGCACAACGAATACTCGTCCAAGTGAACGAGAAAGAAGCAACGTCGAAGCAAGGCGACAAAAAGCACGTCGCGGAAAGGTGCGTCGCGTATATGTACTTTTCAAACCCTTCGCGGTGTCCCCGCCCATGCCACGAAAAGTGCATAAAATATTTGTGTATTTCTTCGATTCCTTCGTGGAGTGTGCGTTTCCTTCTCGCCTCCCGCGCCCCTTTCTCGTGTCCCCTTGCAACGCCGGCAGTTGCACTTTGTGCGCGGGTGTGTGTGTGTGTGTGTTAACTTGCAACTGAAGACGTTGAAATCATAAGAAGTTATATTTATTGTTATTAGCTATTACGCATTGTGCTTAAATTCAATGAAATCCACTCCTGATGGCCAAATCGAAGTGAAATGGAAACATTTGGGATTCAGCGGCTGGAGAAGAAGAAGAACCAGCGGCAGCAACGACAAAACGGCTGCTAGAGCAGGGCGCTAGCAAGAGCGAAAGAGAGCGAAGGCAAACAAACGAGGCAAAAAAAAAACAGAAACAGCAACAACAACACAAGGTAAGTGGCCGCACCTCTCAATCAGACACAAAATGTGGCAGTGTGTGTGTGGGTGGCTCTTACACTTTTCTTTTTTTTTTTGTGTTTTCTTTTTCGGCATTAACTGCTATTATTGTTCAAAAGGCAGGAATGGGGAAATTACATAATTTCTGTCTCTTTTTTCGTCGCCAGCTTGGAGGGCGAAAGCGAAAGTGAGACCGCAACTCCATTCTGCGTGCTTTTCTTTGATTTATAAATGGGGGAATTATGAGAATTAATTGCAAGCATACGTTGTGATTTGATTTCTGGTGCGTTAACCAGTTGCGCTCTCCATCTTGTTGGCACACACACACACACATGACTGCTTTATAAATCAAAAAATGTGAGATTCGCGCAAAGGCAACAAACAAAACCGATGAACTCCCTCGCTTTGAGGCTTTTTGCAGCTGCTACCCGCGATCATATTTTGTGTGCCGATTTTAAGGCATTTTTTTTTGTTTTATATTTATTTGTGCGCCTGTGTTGCGGGCGAGAATTGGTCAAAAATCATAAACAACACACACTTTGTCTGTCTCTCGCCCACACTTTGTGCCGCTCTCTCTCTCTCTCTCGTACACTCTCGATCGTTGCCAAGTTTCTCAGCCTAAAGACGACTCGATGTGTAGCTATGTACGTCTGTTTTTACTTAAACTAGGACGACTATAGGTCGTAGGTAGGGTAGCGACTGTTTTCTAGAAAACCTTTTTCTGGGCTGCCAAACAAAAGCAACAGCCGTGTACTGTCTCTGCCTCTGGTCTCTAGTTTGGTGTTTAGTTTCCGGTTTTCCCTTTGTGAATGTGCAGCAAAATGTCTTGTAAGCGCCACCCACACAAAGACAGACCACACAAAAATTTGTATAGTCGTCGGCTATGACGTGAGCAGAAGCTGCCAAAGGCGCCCACACACCCCAAGTCGCGCTTTTGTAGCGTCATTTGCTGTGCGCTCAGCTGAGCGGGGAGCGCCCTCTGTGCCCCGCTTCATGTCAAAGTATTGTGCGAGATTTTAAAACTTCTTTTAGCACCGCATAAAATTTCATACTATCATCATTTTCCGAGTTTTTCAGAGCTGCACTTAATAATGCTCTCTTTTGAAGTGCATCCTTATGAAATTTAGATGAATAAATTATCAAAATTTACCAAAATACCTAATTTTTACTTCAATTCCTTAAAAAAAAAACTTTTCGAGGAAATTTAGGATGTTTTCGTGGGAGTTTTATCTTTATAAACTGTTTTCCCACAAAGCTGGGGAGTTTCAGATAACAAAAATGTTTCAGCATTAATTAAATAATATAAAATAAAATAATAAAAAGATTTTATACAGCGCAACAGAAAGAATTTGATTTTTTTAACAGTTTTGTTTAATTGCACTTGTGCTCTTGGTCTGAATTTTGGTTTTATTTCGCTGCAAGCTATCAATAACAAAAGCGTCGTCGCCCTGGCATAATAAACTTTGCCATTTGTGCCTCATCTTCGCCTTCTTTTGCCACTTGGCCTTGGTCTCTGCGTGTTCCTAACCTTGTGCCAAATAAAATAGAAAAACAAAACACAGCAAGTTTCCACTTGCCATTGTGCATTGAAGGTGTATGGGGGGTGTCAGCCGGGAAAACTAACGAAATGGGTGAAAATTTAGTACTTAATTTCTTGCTAGTTAGCTTTGGCTAGACATCTTGGTTACGCCTCAGCTGGGCCGCTGCAGCTTGCTCCCAATTAATTTCCGATTTCGCTTTATCTATATGTTAGCTGGCGCTGAGCTGATCAACACCTTCTTCTATATGGGAGCGAGTGTATGGAGGGGGATCAGCTGTGTGTGGGCATTGCCAGGTGAGTGGGCTCGTTAAAAGCGCCTCGGTGACTCAATTCGATTGAAAACACTCGGTTTGCTCAGCTCTTTTCATTCTCTGTGCACACACAAAAAAGCCCACAGTGGATCGGTGGAAAATGCACTGGGGGAAAAGGGTGGATAATAATTTGAAATATTAAAAAATATATTCACTGAAGCAGAGCAGTATTCTTCACGAAAAATCAATTGCCTTAAATTGTATTAACATTATATTACCCAAATAACATTATTTTAAATTATTTCAGTGTTTAAAATTAACTTTGGTGCTTAATGTAGGTGCAAACATTTGTACGTGACGTTAAGGTGTTGTAAATATTTGCAATAATCAGCTCTCCTGGACTTACATACGCCTGTTTACATGATGAACTCTCTTATTTTGCACCTTCCCTTACCTTTTCGGACGTCTTATTCATTATCCTTCTAATATTTATCCCCTAATTGTGGGTGGGTTTTGCCAAAAGGTCTGCCCTTATCAATGAAATTTACTTATTGCCGCACCTTAAACGCTGCAATAACAACAACAACGACAAATGCCTTTCGAAGAGGTGAGAAAAAAGAGCGCCGTGGCAAAAACCGAAAAATGCATGATTCATGCGCTTGGCATTTTCACAACCAAAAAGCAGAGACGCTTTTATTGTTGTTGTGGCAGACACTTGGATAAAATTGGGGCAACTTAATATATTTAATATGAAATTAATTAAAGTAATTAAATAATTATTTAATATTAATTAAATTGAAGTACACGCAGAGAATTGACACCTCGTAAAACATTGATATTATATTTGTTTTCTTATTATATTAATATTAATATTCATTAAATAACTAATTATTTAATTAAATTACAATTAATTTAATTTAATGAGAACTAAAATTTCAGTCTATGTAAGACAAGGTCTCGTTTTATCCAATTCTCTCTGTGTACTTCGATGGGCGGTGGTCGCTTTGCTGATAAAGTGATGTGGGTGTTGGGTGTTGGGTGGTGGGGACTCTTTCGGTTTCGCCGGCTGCCTGCTTGTTAATTTTAATTGATTTTAATTTGATTTGCTTGAAATGAAATTTGTTTGGCTAACGCCAACGTGAACGTTTTTTTTTTTTTACCCACTCGCCTTCCCCCCCGTTCTTCAAATAAATTGGGTTTGTGAGCAGCTTTTTCGGGCTGGGCACTAACTGACCTACTTTCAGCGCAGAGAAATGTTACTTGCAGAAATATTTTACTTAAATTTTGCAGTGGAACAGTGTGCACTTTGAACACAAACAAAAGGAGCAGACAAACAAATACACTCGAGAGCTGAGCACCTCGCTCTCGGGAGGATCTTTCACCTGGCAGGTTTTTGCACTTTGTTAGCTCGTTGAGGTGCCGCTGGGAGTTGCCATCGACATGACTAGCTGCTCCTCATTTGCTGTCTTGCTTTCCGTCTTCAGTGCTCTTCCTTCAGGCTGCTGGCTTTACTTAGGAAAAGCTCGGATGAGTTGCTTGCACGGAGATGTGGTTGCGGTTGTGTGTGTTTTCAGGTGTTTGCCTGGATATATTCGAAGGAAAGTTTCTGTCTATAAAGTTCAAGGAGTTGTATGGAATCCGCCCTTTAATCCTCCCCCGGCAACCTACATTTTTCAGCAACTTGTCTTGGTTATTCACTAAGGAAAATTACAATATTTCAAGATAGAAAGATAGTAATGGTACCCCTAGACCGTGGCAGAACCGCCAAATGATACTGGGGAGCTGGGGTCATGTGGAAGCAAATTAAATCTCTTAACTTCTCTGAACTGTTATTTCTAAATTAGGGGATTACAAAGGTCTATGGGAATGGAATTTGCAAAGCGACAACAAATAAAGGACATTGGGAAAATGCATCTCAAGCGTTTTTTATATATTTTTTTTATAGTTTTTTTTCTTATAGTTGTTCAGGGTCGTCGATTGACATCCTGCAGCAATTTGGACTTTGTGCCAATGTGCGCTCTAAGCCGCAAAATACTTAGCCAGCTAAAATCAATTTCAAGCCATTTCTTAAAACGCTTTATGCCTTGTGTGTGTGTGTACGTGGGTGCATTAAATATGTATGTATGTGTCAGAGGCTTTTCCGAGAGAGATTTTTGGAGGACAACGTAGTACCTAGAAAAGTGGGATTTTGGGGATTGGCAGAGGCACACACACAAAGATTTCACAGATCATTTTTTCTCGAAATTTGTAAAGCTTTTTATATTTTTTAAGAATACCTTTCATTTTATTTTCATATATTTAAACCATTGCAGAAGTATTTATTTTGATCCTTAACGGATTATCTAATCGGAAACTTTTGGCAGTAAAATGCGTTTAATTTCTTCTCATTTCCATGCTACCTTTTCATGGGTGTGTGTTTTCCTGCTTGTCTGTGTTTAATGCCTTTGTGTTTGTGTTTACTGCTCGGATATCGGTCAAGGCTGTCGGGTATTTGGGCGACGTTTAGTTGTCGCTTCGGCTGCCGCAGCCATTGCCTCTCATCAGTCGCAGTTGCTGCCACTAAATCAACATGTTAGCCAGCTACAGAATTAAGCAAAATGTCATTTTAAGCGTTTTTTAAATGTAAAATGTAGTAATATTTAAAAAATATTATCTGTAATGCATTAATCCCTCAACTGTATAAGGCTTAGAATGTCACGAAAATATGCGTAAAGGTTTCTTTTAGGGCAGCATTATCCCAATTAATGAAACTTCAAAAATTTTACAATCTTCTCCAAATATTTATTTAAAATAAATACTTAAAGGAAGGAGCAAAAAATTGAATTTGTTTATAAATAAATCCGTGTTTGACTTCTCAAACTCCTTCAGCTCCCAAATATCTAGTCCCTTGATTGCGTTTGTTGTTAAATAAATTCAAAAATAGTCGAAGGAAAGGAAGAAGTATTCTGGCCATTAAATTAAATTTTCTGGCCAACAAAGTTTCGCGACAAATACAATTACAATTAAAAGTATTCAAGATAATCCCATTAAGCTACCCGGAAGAAGAAAACCACTGAATTTGTGGTGAAAACCCAGTTAAACAACTTCTTTTCAGCAGTTGATTTGCTGCAGCTTGGGGCGTGCTTGAAATCCGCTATCAACACTTGTTTATAGAAATGGCTCTCTTCCGTTAGCCGATTTTCTCTTCCGCCCTCTAGTAAATCCTTCCATTGAAGAATTGTTAACAAAAACGAAGAAGCAATCCGAAGTTGCAGCTCCTTACAGCGTTATCCTTGCTTCTTGCATTGCCTGCAACGTCGGCTCCTAATCTATTTGCTGATTTCCACTGCCAGTCACGCCCTAATCAAGCCTTAGCCCGAGGTTTATAAAATGTATACGTAAATGTAATGAAAGTTGGCTTTAATTTCTTGTTTTTTAAATCGATTTACAAGCTCGACGTGTGTGCTGGCAATTTTAATCATAATTTACTAGGCCAACGGCCACAGATGTTTGCTTTTACCACTTTCCGGCGCGAGTCAATTAATAAAGCCTGGAATATTAAATTTATGCAAAAAGCCAACGTTAAGTGCATTAATAAGTTAAACCTATAGGATTTCTGCACTGTTATCTCTTCGCAGCAGTGAACTTGCAGGGGAAACTATTTAAAATCGAGAAAATAAAACAGCTTTTTGTTAAATTTCAAGTCTTTAGATAAAATTATTTAAAATTGAGAAACTTAAACAGCTTTTACCAAAATTTCAGATCAATCTAACAATAAAATGATTAAAAATCGAGAAAATGGAACAGCTTTTCGTTAAATTTCAGATCATTTTAAAGATAATTTATTTATTTATTTTTTATTTAGATTTTATTTAGATAATTTATCTGAAATTTTAACCAAAAACATTTTTTATTGTTGACCAAATTTATACTATTTCATTGGGATTTATTTATTAATTTCTTTAAAGACTTGTGCAGGTACATATATTTATGTATATTATATTTTTTCCCCCTTTAAAAGTTGCCTTTGGCGCAAACACAGAAATACACAAAATGGTTACAGCACGCCTTCACCCCATTTTCACGCTCCCCAAAGCTGAATCCTTTGCAAAAAGAAAAAGTTTTAAGCAACGGTGGAGCACGCTGAAAAGCACAAAACTAAAAATGCATTAATAATTAATTACATGCGCCCCAGTGGCAAGGCACGGCTGTTTCCCCTACATTCTAAGCCAGCACAAAAAAAAATAAACAATTAAATTAATTTTCGGTGTGTTTTTGGCCTGCTTATTTGTTATTTTTTGATGGGCTTGGCCATGCCGTGCCCAATGCGTCCAAAAAGTGGACAGCGGTCAGCGTATAAAAAAAGCAACAATTAAAAAAATGTGCCGGCCTGCATTGCACGACAAGTGACAACCGACAAAACAACAAGAATGCTGCCGACCTTCGACAGACAGGCCGAGGGAAAGTGGGCGGTAACGAGGGAAAGTGCTGCCGTTTTAGCCATAAATTTTTTCATTAGCTTTATAATTTTAAAAGGAAAAGATTTGTATTCTGTTGAATAAGATACTGAATAAGTATTTTCAGGTACCAGGCTGGAAGTAAGATTTCATTATTTATGTTTAAATATTTTTATATTTGCATTTTTACTGCCATTATTTTGTTGTTTTTGTGGCTGACAATTTGGCTTTGGCACGTCAACATTCGCAGTGTGCTGTTTTTGGGTGGCTTTGGCTGTTCAGAGAGTCAGACAGTTTGTCATTTCAAATTCAAATTAGTGAAGAATTGTCACAAACTCTCTAAGAAATCCTATATACGCCTGCAAATTGTTCAACTAATTGGGCAAAAGTCAGCTCTGCTGCCAGCTTGAAATTAATGAGCAATTCTCTCAATGATGCATGCAAAATCAATTTCTAGCTTAAAAACTTTTCCAATTAACAGAGTTTTCTTACACACAGGCCCCCCCTTTCCTTTTCCTCTTTATTTCTTTAACCCCGTTTAGCAGGGAAAGTATATAGCTTCATGACACTAAAACATTTTATAGGAAGCAGCTGAAATATAGAATCATTTTCGTTTTAAAACTTTTTATTAATATTTGTTGCTTGCAGTTCTTTTTCGTACATGCAGTGCCAGAAACTAGAAACCATTTTATGTTGTTTTGTCGTTGTTTTTTCCATTGTGTGGTTGTTGGCCGAAATAAACACATTTTTATTACGAAATATTTTGTAATAAATGCGCGTAGTTTGACTCTAAATCAAAAGCTTTTTTTACACCAAAGAATTCCATGAATACTCATAAATTAACGTGAAAGTTGGCCAGTAGCCGGAAATGGTAATAACATTTAGACGCCCTTTTTTTTTGGACAAAGACAGTTCTGAATCAATAAATAAATCGTCCCAGGGCAGCATATAAGGGATAATACATAGATTTTTTTAAGATATAATTAAAAATATTCGGATTCGGTTTTATTTTGGATTTTAACTGCATTTACTTAAAACTCTGAAAAGATGGCAACACAAAATAACTCCTGCCAGCATTACGTATACGCCGTGTTAGCCAATGTTGGTGCTGCTACCTTTTTTCTATATTTTCTCCTCTTGTAAACTCTCTTGCCTTGCCGTGTCTTTTGGCCGAAAGAGTGAAAAATGCTTGAATTTGGTTTTATTTTGGATTTTGAATGCATTTATTTATAATTTCTTAAAAGATGGCAACACAGAATAACTTTTGCCAGCATTACGTATACGCCGCGTTTGCCCATGTTGGCGCTGCTACCCTTTTTCCTTATTTTCTCTTTTTCTTGTATATTCTGTTGTCTCGCCATGTCTCTTGGCCGAAAGAGTGAAAAATGCTGCTGATTAAGTGGTTGCCGTAGGCAATTTGCGTCAAGAGAAGCGCGTACAGTGGGTACTCGCACAAAAACAAAACGAGGTGAGATTGCAAACGATGGGGCAGAAACAAAAGGGCCACCATTACAACCGTAAATTATGCCACAAGCAACAGCAATGACAGTGCCAACAATAACACCAGTCGGCCGCAGTGTCACGCCCACACGCCGCCGCCCACTTCATTCGGCCGTTTTGGCGTGGACCGCAAACTTGGCCACAAAAGAAACAAGTCAAAGACAACTCAATTTAAGTAAAAGAGTAAAACCGAGTTGGTGTTGCCACCGCCGTCGTTTTTATGCTGCAAATGTTTGTGGATGTTGCGGATGTTGCTCTTGGCAGAGTGCTTCCATTCGGGGCACAAGATTGTTGGTAAAAGCACTCTCCTTGTAGCTGTTTAGCCCAAGTTATATGTAATGACATCATTATGTTTACCAAAAGAAATTTAATTATCGCAATTTTCCTGCCTGACAATTAGCCGTGAAGTGAGGAAAACATAACTAAAGCTCTACCCAGCGTCACGCTTAGCGTGTAAATGGCTCTCACAGACGGGGGCGCACACTACCTGCAACACACACGCACACAGTCCCTCAAAGTTACTCACTAAGGCCATGTAGTTACCATTTCCCCATTTCATTCATAGAGTTCCATTCAAATGCATTCAAATTATCCACGTGCAATGGAATGAATGAAGGTGCAACCTCAAATGGACGCCTATGGAGGTATATGCAATGACAGGCACAAAGCTTAAGCCCTTTGGGTTGGCTTCGTTAATTTATTTCTTTTAGAGCACTTAAGATATCAAAATATTATATTACATTTAAGACATGTTATTTATTTCTCGATTTAAGCAAAATATTAACGATTCATGAGCATCTTTAAATTATAGTATATGCAGCAGAGTCCCCATTTCCATTCCCCTGCACCTGCCACCAATCCTTTTTCCTCTCCCCATTTCTGCGGCTCTCTCTCTACCCCTCTCCTCCCCCATTGGGCTTTATTGAACCAACAAAAATGTTGAGCAGTCAGCGAAAATGGCATTTCCGGTTGAAGTTGGCGTATAAACAAAATTCCAGCAATGTCGCGTTTATTTTTAAGGCAGCCCCCGAAAAGCTGACACGCACATGTGCCACCGCCACCACCACCAGCACCACCCTCCTACACACTCCCGCACTTTGATTTCACGTTGCTTTTGTTTTAGTTGGCGACGTTTTTGGCATGCAGGTTTTCCACTTTCCTTTTTCTCACTTCTCCCCTTATTTTGAGTGACTTTTTGGTGTTGCATGCGCCAAGTGTAGACATTGGCATGAGGCATGAGGCGAAAACGAAAACGAGGCGAACGAGGTCTTAACTAGGTCGATCATTTGGTGGCACACACACACACACGTGAGCAACGGTGACACCCATTAAGTATTTACCAGCACAGCGAGAAAAAAAACACTTGATTTCAGGTGTTTTTTGGGTCGGCAACACAATTTCTATGTAACATATCCAACATCTTCATCATGATTATGAAGATCAGGCTTAAGGTACTTTTAAGTTATCCTATCTTATCCTATCGTATCCGTATCCTTTTAATTACATTACTACTCCGGATTGGCAGCTCATTTCTCCATTTCTCAGGCGGAAATACGGTATTGGTAGGTAATAAACTTGGCATTATGCAATATTTAAGGTTTGAAAAGGCATTTAAAAGGTTAGATAATGCACTCATCACCCCCTTCTCCCACTAACATCATCATCGTAATCACATTCTCCTTAGACACCCGCAGTCTGAAGCATTTCTCTGCCCGTTGTTTGCCCAACGCTGATAAGCTTTTTGCTCGGTCTGGCATATGAAAATGTAAACTAAAGTTACACTGCATAAAAAAAGGGTTTATTTTAAAGGATAGTTGTTAATTTTAAGGTAAATATTATCCAAACAAGATACCATATTTCGTAATATAAATTGAACTAATACGCAGTTTATTTCTTTATTAAACAAGATACTAAATATAACCAAATATTCAATGCAAAAATGCAGCTCTACCTTTATTTTGACTGGGCTTTAACCTAGTTACATTCCCAGTGTGGGAAGTCAGGGCCAAATCAGTGTCAGGAGAGCATCAGGAGACCTTGCAGATGGATAGTTCTATATATATATGGTTTATGGGCACATATGTATGTAGTTGCAGGTTCCAGAGTTCTTGTGCTAGTGTTGTGTGCCTTCGACTTTGTTAATTAATGTTGTTGGCCACCCAGCAGAGCATTGAATAAATGCTAAGAGCTTTTCCACCGAGAAGCCGCTCAGCGAAACGAATTTTAAACTCAGTCAGAAGTGTGTGGGAAATATTATGGAAATTATATGAATTAATGTTGAACTTACCTATAAGTATATCAATATTTTAAAAAAGGAAAAATTCTAGTTTACAGAGTGAGAGTATTTTGAAACGTAAACCATATAATTAAAAATCCTATGACTTCGTATTAGCTAGTGCTCCATATTCCTGACCTTTTCAGCTGTGTTAGATATATAATTTATGTACACAAAGGATCGGAAAATTCAGGAAAACAAATTAAAATAAATCAATGCCCCGTCCTCGAGCAGCTGTTTACATAGGACACATGTGTATATATGAACACATAACCCACCGCATTATAGACACCCTGATATCTGCTGTGCGCGCAGTGATCGTGAATGCGATCGGTTCACACATAATGCCGCTCAATCACGGCACGCGCCTCGCTCGAAAGCTAAAGATCGGGAGAATCCGAGGGAGAAATTAGAGAGTTTGAGATAAATATATAGAGACCGGACCGATCAACGCATAGACCGAAACCGGGACAGAGACAGAGAAACGGAGAAAGAGAATGTGGGGAGGGGTGGAGGTGGAGGTGGAGGTAGAGGTCTTACGCTCAAGCGTTTCGAGGAGAGAATAGTGCATTTATTTTTAGGACAACAATGGGCCCCGAAGAGCATCGGCAAGGCGCGATGCGATATTCAGCGGATTTCTATATATTTTCCTCGGGAAAATTTGAGGAAAATTTTTTAGCGCTGTGTCAGTCGAGCGCATAGAGCAACGCGAGCAAGAGGCGTCCGTAGACCCAGTGCGCGAATTATATGTATATAAAGTCATATATATACACACATATACCCAAAAAATCTATAGATATCTATATGTGCAGAGATAGTCCACGGTATAAAATATATAGATACGGATTTTATACTGCATATGGTAGCTGAGGGGGAGTGCAAAAGCGACCATTTTTCAATTTGACGAAAAGTAAAATGTGAAAATGCTGATTTTCCTCCGGTGGATGTGTGTGTGTGTGTGCAAGTGTGCTGCTGCTGGTCATGAAAAGTTGCAATAAGAAAATTAATAAGCCAAAGCCAGCCGGAGTGGTCTCAGTGTGTATCTATAACAGCATTATCCCGAAAAGTACGAGAGAAAGAAAAGGAAAACGCCGACTCTCAACCAGAAGAATCTCAAAATGTTGCCGCTGTTGCGTTCTTTCAGATATAGTATACGAATGTTTCAGATTTGGATTTAAATTTGGCTTTCGGTTTTTGGTTTTGGCTTCTCCGGACCACTTCCTCGTTCGTCGTACCATCCCAAAAGCATCATCATCACTAGCATCATCAGCATCATCATCATCATCCCATCTATGCCATTTAGTTTTTCGGGGTATGTTTTCTAGTTTCCTCGATATCTGTCTCTCTTGGGTTTGCTTTTAAATTTTTCGTATGCTGCGCTGCTGCTTTTCTGGCTGGTCTTTTGCTCAAATAAAAATTCCTCTTGCGTGTTAGCTAAAAGTTATTTTTAAAAATTTCTTTTAATTTTGTTTTCTCAAGATACGAGACTTTAAATACAGCGGAGACGATGTCTCCTCGCCTGTCGATGCTGTGAAAGATTTTTGCCGATGCAGTAATGCCGACAAGAAGAACCCACAATTTATTACAGATTTCCGCTTCTCATTATAATGCAATACACGAAATTAAATGCTGCAAATTAGGGAATTAAAATTGCATTAATTTATTCGGCATTTATCATGACTTTCTCCCTCTTTTCCTCTCTTGTTTGCACAAGGAAAACATGCAGTCCTTCATTTCCGGGAAATGTTACGTATACGCAAGGTTGCCTTAAGTTGACTTAAATGCACTTTTAGGCAAATAAATGAATGCTCATCTCATTATCTTTTATGTGTATATATTTCACAGACAAAGGCAATAGTTTTAATAATACGAAAAGTGCATTCACAGAGAATAAATTTGGGAACTCTCAACCATTTGTTTTTGGCTTTGTCAATGTCGAAACTGTTTATATGCAATGACATTTTCAAAGTGCTGTTGCAATAAATAATAATTAAAATTCATTTATAATAAGATGTGTAATAACATTTTTGGTTTTGAACACTTTAATTTAAAGAATCTCAATTTGAATTTGTTAGGAAATTCTTCATTTAGTAAGTTTGTTAAAGTTTAATGTTACCTTTGTCTTGTTTATAATCTTGACTACAGATAAATGCAAATCTAAAGCTCATTGCAAACATAGTTTCATCAACTATATTATATTAGTTATTCCTGGAGACATTTTAAGAGGAATTTTTTATTCCCCGCTCACAGATATTTAATTCGGAATGATGGCCATTTTCATGTGTTTATACGGAGTAAACGGGAACTTGTGGGGCCGTGGAAAGAGTGAAGCGTGAAGTTTCCACTTCCACCAGAAAAACTCACAAGCAGCCACACATCAGGCGGGGGAAAACTTTTCAGTATACGCGAACTCTGTGGTGTGGGTGAGAGTGCGAACACATATGTGTGTGTTAGCCAACTCTTTTGCAAGCAAAGGAATGCCGGAAAGTCTTGTTCCTTCCGCTGGCTTGCTTATTTGTCTCACAATTTTTTATGTCTGCTGTTTTTCCAGTCTTTAGTCACCAACATTAAACCAAAAAATGCACAGAAAAACCAAAAAATCAACGCCAAAAGTTATAATTATATATTTTTGTTGTTTTTATTTTCTGTTAAAATATTAAAAATAACAGTTAATATTATAACAAATATTATTTTTCACTTTTTTAGAGGGCTAACATAATTAAAATAAGTGATACATTTTGATTTATTTATAAAATATTTTTAATGCGAATCCAGTTTTCTTCCTGAAATTTTAATAAACTTACTTACCCAAAATGAATGCCTGCAAATCCTTTTTAAAGATCTTTTAATATTTTCTCAGCTTAATTAAATTTCGTGTTGCAATTGTTTACTTTGATGGCGAGATGTGACATTGTTTTCATCCTGAAATTTTCAATAAACTTATTTAATTTAAGCCCAAAAACAAAATGTTTTTATTACCAATAAAGAAAACCATTTAATTTCGCAGACAATTGCATTGCAATTGATTTGCTCACATTTGAATATTAATTCTCTGTGTCGGCGTGGAGTTCCCCAGAAACACAATTAAGTTGTCATTTTGTATGGCAATATATTCAAAAGGTTGCCCTTTGTTTGCTGTCCAATTCCATTATTGCTGCCACTCGCAGCTACTTCGTGTCCACCCACCGACTACCGCCTCCTCATTGAATGGCATTGAAGTTGGAATTCACATGTGGCCATTGAAGGCATGTTACTGCTGCAGAGGATGATTTTTATTATTAGTTTATTGTCATTGATTAATTTATGATTTAATTTATGATTTTACTATGGATTTTATGGGCATTTCAAGCGCAGGAAATCTGAAAATAAATTTAAAATTAATTAAATTAAAAGAATAAATTGTGAAAAATTGTATAGAGTACGAACTGACTCCTCTGTGTGGAAAACTTTTTTAAAACTAAAAAAAAAACAACAGAAAACTCATATATTTTCTGCCCGCAAAAATGGCCGAAATGTCGCACTTGACTTAACCCAGAAAAATTCTCATTTGCATATTTACATTGCCTATATAGATGGAATTTATTGTTGCTCTTCCTGTCGAATGTAGCCAGGCCGCAGGGGCCAGTAAAAGTAAGAAGCTAACAGAAAAAATATATATATTTTCCCTTTAGCTAAACGACAACGATGCAAAAAATTCCAAACTGACGGAAAAGCAAGCGCAGATATTTCAACAACTTCGGCCAAGGGGAAAAAAAGAAAGTGCAGTCTTTGGGTGTTTATCTCTGGCGGCTGCCATCTCACCCCAGCCACAGCGCATAGTTAGTTGTTTCGTTAGCTGCTCAATGACATGTGCTGTCTGAGTGCCAAAAAAAATAAATTGAAAAAAAAAATATATATATATAAAAGGAATTGCAAAATCTGGACGCCGCTCAATGTTATTGTATCTTTGCATATTGCGCAAATGAAGGCACAGCGCCGAGTTCAGTGTCCGTTAAAAAATGTTCATTGCCTTGATTTTCATTTCTGAATTTGGCTTTTCCAATCGAATGCCACAGAATTGAAAATAATAATAAGAAGCTTTCCAAGCCCTCAGCCTCTCCATATTTTTGCGAAACATATTAATGTTTTTGTGGTAAAAATAATGCTTGTAATGTTGTGCCTTTTAATTATAATTTTATTTATAAATGCGTGGAAAAAAGAATTTATTTATGTATATGAATAGATTAGTTCTCTGATAGCATCGCAATCCTTATTCAGATGGCTCAATGGAACAGGGGACCAGAGTGGGGAAGTGGCTTTCAAGTGACTTAAGGCTTTGACGCTTCAAATTGTATAAAAGTTTCACACAAAAATCAATAAAATGTTACAAAACTGTAAACAACAAATTCGTAATAATTAACTATCTTCAATAATAATAAAAAATATTTTATATTTCAATATAGTTATTGTAATAATTGTAACTTATGTGAAACAATCTCTGCTGTTCGTCTAAAGTCAAATAAAACTTTGGAATTTCGGAAATTACTGTGACAGAAATATTTCTGTCGCCATTGACAGCTTTTGGTATTCATAATAAACTGTAAAAAATGTGTATATATTTTAAAATTAATACTTATCAACTACTGCTGAAACCCGAACTGTAAAGAAACTAAATCTTCATGATATTGCGCGGTAAATATGCGTTATCCGACTACCGACTGGCTTCCTCTTGACTTTGGCATAATTAAAAACTGGGTCGAGTGTATATTTCGGGTGCCTGTGCCCCTGACCCGAGCTACCAACAAGCTTTTTCCCGATTTTCCCACACACGTCATGCCCGGAGAGCGATTGCCTTCACTGCAGCCCACTCGTGTGTGCCGGCTCCCGGGGGATAATTAATTGATTGCCCATTTGATTGAACGTTTCATAGATGAGTTCTGTCAGTTTGCCAACTGAAGCCTTGTTTTCGTCTCCGTCTCTTTCAGTAATTTGCATCGGCTGTTAGTGCAGCTGCCTCGACATCAGACCCAACCACCACACATTCAGCTTTGAAAGCAGTCGCCGAATCCCTTCAAGCCACAGTTGCACATTCACATCCACAGCCATGGTGATAAGCAAACCGGAGGCGACTCCCAATGGAGCGGGCGCAGGGGCCACGGCAGAGCCCACAACTCCTGGGGGAATCGACGGCACTGGTAACAGTCAAGCGCATCCATCGGGGATACCGCAGGATCAAATAGACAATATCATGAGCAGCATCCACAATACGGGCAACGTCAAGATGAACAATCACCGCAAGAAGCTGCGTCAAAGGTGAGTCTCTCTGTGGAATATCGAAGACGTCTTCCTTATTTATATATATTTTTACCTACAGATTTGATATTATTAAGAAGCTGGGACAAGGCACCTACGGCAAAGTGCAGTTGGGTATTAATAAGGAGACCGGCCAGGAGGTGGCCATTAAAACCATAAAGAAATGCAAAATCGAAGCTGAGGCGGACTTGGTTCGCATACGGCGTGAAGTGCAGATAATGAGCTCTGTGTATCACCCGAACATTATCCACATTTACGAAGGTCAGTAATCCGTTTTGTGTATTATTTGGAATGCAGAGAGACTGACAGAGTCATTGCAGTGTTCGAGAACCGTGAGAAAATGGTGCTGGTCATGGAGTTTGCCGCAGGCGGCGAGCTTTACGACTATCTGTCCGAACGGAAGGTTCTCAGCGAAGAGGAGGCCCGTCGCATTTTTCGCCAAGTGGCCACCGCCGTCTACTATTGTCACAAACACAAAATCTGCCATCGAGATCTTAAGCTGGAGAACATCCTGCTGGACGAGAAGGGCAATGCTAAGGTTTGCTTTATTATGATTTAATTTTAATAATAAATCCTTTTACTTACATTGTTTTTTAACATTCAGATTGCCGACTTTGGCCTCTCAAATGTGTTCGATGACCAGCGCCTGCTGGGCACCTTTTGCGGCTCACCACTGTATGCCTCGCCAGAGATTGTCGAGGGTACCCCATACCAGGGACCCGAGGTGGACTGCTGGTCGCTAGGCGTACTTCTTTATACTCTGGTCTACGGGTCCATGCCCTTTGACGGCTCAAACTTCAAGCGGCTGGTAAAGCAAATCAGCCAGGGGGATTATTACGAGCCGCGGAAACCCTCTCGCGCCTCCACCTTGATCCGCGACATGCTGACGGTCTGTCCCAAGAAGCGAGCCACCATCGAGCAGATCTGCTCGCATTGGTGGGTAAATGAGAATGATAACGTATCCTGCCTGGACCTAGCCGAAGACTTGGCCAACCAGACGCCTGTTAGGCTGGATGTCCTGCTCTCCCTCACGCCATCGGCCATTACGGCGGACCAGTTGGTCGTGCCGTCAGCGGAAGGAGTAGCTGCTGCCAAGGCTGCAGCCAACGAACGTGTTCCACGCTCGCATTCGGTGGGCTCGATTCGGGACATGGGACCGCCGAACACGGAGGCGGAGCGCCGTATATTGGACATGGTTGCCGGTGAGTGGATTACCTCGTCGGCCTGCTTGTTGCTTCTCAAATCGCTTGAGTGGTCCCCAGAGTATGAGATGAAGGTTCCCGTGCAGCAACCCAAGTTCAAATTCTTGAGTAGTTTGTAGGATGGGTCGCTTTGTCTGGATTTCTAATCTTTTTAGACAGGAAATAGTCCGGCAAACCGTCCCAGCCTCTTGTATATATAAACGGAGACTAACTGGCCGCCCCACACCGACCCCGAATCCGACCTGCTAACTGATCCCCTCCGGACCTATCCCGAAACCAACTAACCAACGACCTTCACTCGCAATTCCTTGAAACCTTTGAAACTAAAGTCATTTAACCAATCTCATTAAACCACGCCACCCTTTCTCTCTCTCTCTCTCTGTCTCTGTCTTTGTTTCGTGATGTTTTCCAGCTGGTGGAGAAGCCGCCTTGATGCCCTCGCCTACCAGGACCATTACCCCTGCCCAGAGTCCGGTGCAAACGAAGAGGAAACTGCAGCCAACTGTGTCCATGGAGAATGCGGCAGGGACCACGGCCAAGAAGAAGGAGAAGCCGGCAAACAGCTCATTTGTGATCAAAAAGGCCTCACCCCAAGCAGCTCCAATAGCTGAGGTACCACAGGACACGCCGATGGAGGCGGATCCGATTCCCCAAGTTCCGGAGGAAGCGGGCACGGCTCCCAGTTATTCCCAGAAAGACATGCAAATGGTTGGCGATTTATGCGAGCAACTAATTGGCGATGCCGCCGGTAGTCCCAATATCCCATTGGCGACGCCACCAACAGCTCCATCAGCTGTTGAACGTCAGGCCACCAGAGGAAAGCTCGATGCTGTGGCGGAGATACCCGAGGAGAAGGATGCCACCAAGGTGATCAGGAAGTTTGTAAATAAGCACAAGACGGCCGATTTGGTCAATGCCATTAATGAAAGCGCCTCCAAGGCCGGGCAGCCACCAACAGCAGCTGCGCAGCCTCCACCCTTTGTGCGCAAGTGCAGCCTGCAGGATGAAACCACGCTTAATAATTTTAATACCGAGCGGCGGAAATCCCGCATTCTGGAGAAGTTCCAGCCACCGCCAGTGACCGTGACTGGAGAGCGGCCTAAGAAACTCAGCATACCCGGCGTCAGTGTGGGCAGCTTTAAGAAGGAGTTCGAGCGGAAGGCTACCAATCCTCCACCCACGGGAAGCCCCACTCCCGGTGAACTAAGAGCCCAAGAGCAGGTTGCCGCCGCTGCTGCTGCTGCTCAGGAAGCCGAGGCTTTGGGCACCCCACCCGCATCGCCAGTGGTAGCCAGTCAGTCGCTCGAGGCCAGTGACTCCAAGAACTCTGTGTCATCCATTTCGTTGGACGAGGCGCGTCGCTCCATGGAGAACTCAATTGCCCTGCTGCTGCAAGCTCAAAACGAATCCAGCAAGGAGGTCGATCAGCTGTGCGCCCAGACGGAGACCATTGGAGTTAACGAACCCGTGACGCTTGAGGATCGGGAGCGTAAGTTAAAGAACGCGCGTGCCATCATAGGAAATGCAATCCAACCGGGTGAGTGATCTCAGCATGTCTATTCCCTAAAAACTATGATAGCTTCGATAGCCACTACTATGATATCCGTACCTAAGTTAAGCTAAACCACGCAGCGCTTTCAAGTTTGACTACTAGCACAACATTATTATTATGATTATTATTATTAAATAAGTATTCAGGATCTGGTTAGAGGTCGGCACACAAGTCGAATGCAAGTTGTGTTTTGGGAGATTCTATAAAAGTTAGCAATTATAAAGAAAAAGGGAAGAAAGCAGATAATATCGGTTTCTTTAAGCCGTTGTTTCTATATCCTTGTAGTAGTCATTTTGTCTGCTTCTCTGCAAAACCATTTGAATGATAAAAACTGTTGACCTTTTCTGAGCTGTGAAAAGGTCTTTAAATATGGTCTTAAAATTCCTTAAGTCAATTTTACTTGGGGAAAAAAAAGTTTTAAAAAATTGAGAACCTAACTAAAGAAGCAATACTCGTAAAGCAATATCTGTAATCTCTCTCTCCTCGACAAAGGTTCGACTTGTGCTGACTGTAACCCGCCAGGTGCCATCGTCTTACTTTGACATATTATAAATATTTAATTACTTTCCATTTTCAATGTGTATGTGAACGTTTTGCAAGCCCAGTGCTGCATGGATTATATTTGGCTTTTGGAATATAATCTCCTCACCGAACTCCATTAGCAAAACCAAACAAATCAAACGATTCCCTCTTCCAATTTGCTATTTCGCTTGGCCATGTGGTCCACAAAAAAGGCGAAACAAATTCAATTGAAAAGTCCTGAAGCAAAAATACATTCACCATGTCATCGACATTCAACTCACCTGTGCTCGTCTTTCGCCCCCTTTTTTTTTTTTGCTGACTACCACATCTTAAGGGTGGATCACTTGGGATTGACCAAAAACAGAGAACGCAAAGTGAAATATTTGAGTTGAATTTTTTATCCATTTCATATACAAAACGCTTCTAATTATAATTTATTACAACTTTTTTAAATTGACTTCAGATCTTTGTAGTTTTTAGCTTTTCTTCGATCTGTAAATCAAACTTTACGATCATTTTTTTGACTCAAAACTATCTCAAAGATAAAGTTTTTTGTTAAAATAAACTAAAAAAATTAAATAAAAAACTGAATTGGCACTGAGAACCGTTTAACCATTCCTTTGACTCTGATTTTTGTACAACCCATCGCCAAGCCCATCCCTTTCCGCACACATTCTCATCATATTCATTGACTCATCATCTTAATTTTAGTGATACGCCGGCCAACCCCGTTTCATGGCATCGGCAACGGCTTTGGCAATGGCAATGGCATTGGGGGCGGCGGTGTGGTGGGCGGGGCACCCAAGCGTGCCCAGAGCGGCAGCAGTTTCATGGGCTTTATGGGAGCAGGAGCAGGAGGAGGAACAGGAACTGGACCAGTGGTCACATCCCCGCCTATCTTGGCACCTCAGACGGCACCGCCCGTACTGATCTCGCCCCACGCTATGGCTGTGGCCAAACAAACGATACAACAGCGTATTTTTGGAGGCAGCAGCCACCAGGCCGGACCCGTGGATCGGAGACCATACACCTGGCAGCCGCAGGCCTCGTACAGCACGGCCAGTATCTTCCAGCCGGCGCAGACTGGGCATCCGGGTACATCGTTCAAGATGCTGCAGCAGCAGTATCAGCAGCGGTGTCAGGATCAGGATCAGAGGACAAGTGCTTTATTCACGCCGCCCCCGTCGCCGCAGTACGCCCCTAGCCACGGCCTCGCCCCCGGCAGCAGCAACAGCAATAGCAGCAGCAGCAGCAGCAGCAACAACAACAACAACAGCAGATTCAACACGATGCCCAATGCCAATTACAATGTCAATTCGCGCACGAGACCATTCAATCATAATCAAGCTCAAGACACACTCAATACCAATGCCAGTGCTACATGCGCCTTGCCCGCGGTCATGTGGCTCAAATGTAAGTCTTGGCGGCGGCTCAAAAAGAAAAAAAAGTCCAAAAATACTATCCATATCCGGAACCTCCCACCAAACATTTGCTTTATGCTATGTGTTCCCGCAAAAAAAAAAAGAGATGAAAAAGCAAACCCAACAAACCCGTTTCCGTTTCCTGTTGCGTTCCTCGATTATTTGATATTTCCTCTTGCTGCTTGGACACTGAAATGGCCAGCGGAGAACCCAATCCTGCAGAGTTTCTATTGGCTAATCAGTGTCTTGGAATCCTTGTCCTTGCTTTCCTGTTCTGATCCCGCCAAAGAAAAAACAAATTCCAAATCTGTGGCGTTCTCTTTGTTTCTTTTTTTTTTACTTTGTCTGTTCTTTGCTGTTCGACGTGTGATATGTTGTTGATGTTGTTGTTGTTGTTGCTGCAGTTGTTGTTATTCGTGCTCGTTGATTTGATAGTCTTGGTATCACTGCCTTAGCTTAATCCGTAACAGATTTAGGACCGCCTTAACCACCGTCTTTTTTGAACTGCACTCTCCACTATCCGCCTTGCTAGTAGTTGTCTTTTGCTTACTGTTACTGATGCTTTAATTGCTTACTTGTTCCTCTGCCACCGTAAACTATCGCGGGTCCATCTATATCAGCCCAAAGTAATCACTGAGCTCTCTACTCATTCACAGCCTCGCCAGGAGGAGCGGAGGGACCGTTAACTCCGCCGGCAGCGGTAAAGACGTCGACTGCTTCGATTACCCTAAAATCGGCCACTCTGCCGCGCCGCAAAATCAATGCCAAGGCTGAAGTACAGTTGGACATTAAACCACGAATTCTGGAGCAGCCGCAGCCAGCGATGCGCTTCAGCACAGAGATGCAGCATCCGGTCGCTGACCTGCGTAGCGCCCCACCCCGAGAGGGCCCAATCCCATACAGCCCCATCAAGACAACGCTGCAGGCCAGGGCCACTAGTCTGGAGCCCAAAGAGCACGTCATCACCATCCAGCGGCCGCCCACGCAGCATGCCTACGGACGTTCTGGTTCTAATACAACTACGCGGTAATTTTATATAATTATAATTTAATTTCACAGAGCTTAATAGCTTTAAATAGTTAAGGCTCAGGCCCAAACAGCCAATCCTTTATCAGCATAATTCAGTTATCATATTCCCCATTCCACCATCTTTGCAGTTCCGGCTCACTGTCACGGCAATCGACGGTGGAATCCGAATCGGATGCTACTACCACGGTTACAAACATGTCGCAGGCCACAGTCACCAGCCAGGGCACCTCGCAGCCCATCAAAAAGAGTCCCAGGGAGTTCATCATACCGATTGCTGTCGAAGGCGGTGGCTTCGTCACGCCGCGGGAGCGCAGCGTTGAGCCCTCTGAATCGAGTCATACCACCAGCAGTCGGTCCACCTTTAGCCGCCTGCGTCCGTCGCGTCGCATTAGGTTAGTTTTACCTCCTTTCAGTTGAAAGTCAACCGAACTTAATTCGATTTTATATGCGCAGCTCACTCCTAAGCGAGGCCGGCTTCGACGAGGGCTCGCCATTCCAGAAGATGCGCACCACTTCGATAACCCGGGATGGCGGCAGCGGAGGCGCCGAGGAGGAGGCCCGCTTCATACCGCACAGACTCAGGTTGATGCCTTACTCTTATATACCAATACATAAGCAAAAAAATTGCATTAGCGAGCAGAATTCACTTGTTTTTAGTACCAGATTTCCGGCTTAAACGTAATTTCTAATGGTTGTATCGGAAAAGTTTTATATAAATTTATCAAGATTTTATTTAAGTAAAATTAGGGATTTTTATGGACTTTTATGGGAATTACATTTGAGCTTCTAGTTGCTTTTTTCGCTCACTGTATTTGATTGCAAAATTGAATCTGATTCGCAAACCCATTTGTCATTTCCTCTGGTTCCGGCTTGACTGTCGTTAGAGTCCTTTAATTTTATACATCGTTTTTTAATACATCTCTTTTTGCACATATTTTTTCAATTTTTTACTTGGCGCATCCGCAGAAGTTCAAGACCTGTCAAGAAAATTAGTCAAGACAACGACTCGCAGAGCTCCAACGAGGAGGACGATGATGACGACGATGGCTTTGAGATTCTTACGGCGGAGAATCTATTCTCGACGCTGCTGCAGCGGGTAAGTGTCCGACTTTCGTTTTAATCGCTCACCAAACTAATGCTTCTCGTACGATCCTTAGGTGCGTGCCCTGACGAATCGCCTGAACGTTAACAGCGACCTGCCTGTCGGATTCCCCAGCCATTCTAGTCGCCTGCTCACGGATATTTCGCGGCAGGCCCAGAGTCACAGTCCGTTCTGGGGCCAAGGAGGTCCCTTCGCCAGGTTAGTGAGACCGTCTGCTACGAGAGGGTGTTTTAGTAGCCTTGTGAACAGTGAATGGAAGTGGAATGAAGTGGAGCTGAAGGTGGAGCTGAAGTGATTAAACTCGCAATGGATTTCGGGCCTTTTCCTTTAATTGTTTAATTTCCTTGCTTGACTATTGGAGCGACCACAACCACTATGATGCTTGAGTCTCACCCAAACATTAATTTCAAATTTGATGTACATTTCTTACATGCTGCTTGCCTTAATTTTACAATCAAAACCAACGCTTAACTAATCATTAGCACTGTGCAAAGATCCCAAATTAGTTATACGATTAGTGAGACGGTCGAGAAGAAGAAAGTGTAAGTATCCAGGCAACATACGATTGAACCGCCTTCTTCACCCACTGTCCAAGCCAATAATGCCTAATCCTGACCTGCTTTCCGGTGCGGGGAACGCTGGTTGAGGGCCTTGAGCATTACGAATATTCGCGTAAAATTATTTCTGCTGCAAGCCCGTGTAATGTGCAAGTCCCTCGGCGAACGTTTGTAGTTCCGATGGTTAATAAACCTGCTCTCTTTATCCTCCACAGTCGCCTAAACAGCAGCAGCAACAGCACCGGACTGGGCGCACCCTGGCGGCACAGCATGTCCCGGGACTTGGGCAGCGACATGGAATCAATGTTCTCGCGCACAGGGGCAACGCTACCAAGAGGTGAATATCACAGAATAAAGAGTAAATACCTAGATCAGTAGTGAATAAAATGCGGCCTAGACATATCCACACGCAGATCCGGAGTGGGTCCAGAGCCTCGCACACACAGAGACAAAAAACCAGAGTAGAACTAAACCTATTTAAGTTCAAGTATTTTGATGTCTGCTAAACAAAAACAAAAAATTACAACAAAAAAAAAAACAAAGAAACAAGCACGGATACATTTAATTATTACTCGACTTAGTCTTAACCCATGAAATGTCCCCAGAAACCAGAACAACAAGTAATAGCAAATAATCATTAAGTGTCTACTTTAATTATCGAGTGAAAATGCCAATTAATACAGAATCATTATGACAGATTTTATTTTATATACTTTCTATCCTTGATTTGTTTACTTGACTTTCTGTTTTGTGTGCTCGCACAGTTTTTAATAGCAAGTAAATCTCTATCTCTACTATAATCACACAATAGCTGTCTCTATCCAGTGAACTATTTATTCCTCTAACTACTATTTAAATACGCTATCTGTTCTAGAGCACAACTCTTCTGTTATTAACCCTTAATGCCGCTGACGCTTACGTGTCTAGGAACCTATTTTAGTTGCTCAAAAGTGAAAGCCCGCCAAGAACCCGTCCTTTAAGTTATTATTTACCCCCCTTATGCGTTGCCTTTCCTATTCCTTTGAGCCTACATGCTATGATGATGATGATGATGATTAAAATAATGTTACAAAATAAAATTTAAAAAAAAAAACAAAGCCACAAAGAGAAGGCCAAGCGATTTGTTCAGTCAGTAAAAGTTGATAAAAACTGTCACGAAATCGTATTCAAAGTTCTGTATAAGCCAGCGTCGACCTACAACACACACTTGCGCTCAACAATGAAAATATTGAAAATATAATATTGTTATGTAAAGGCAAACCCGACCTAAGTGTTACTCGAAAACGCGAAAAATTGTTTATGATATAAGGGAAATTGTACTTATATTAAAAAACTGAAGCGAATAAAACAACAAAAAAAAAACCAAACTAATTAATGTAATACATTTTGTAGAGAGAACTACAACAACAACAACATTGATGACAATAAAACAACAAACAGTCCAAATGAAAGAAGTTTAAAACAAAAAATTGTTTATATTATTATAATTGTGGTGACCACTCTGAAATTTTGTTTTCGCAACCAAAATAACAATATTCGAACTCTACTCTTTGGTAATTTTGATTGTTGTACAGTTTTATGCAAATGGCCCCGCTACCTTAAATTTGTTTTAGTTTTTACCAAATCGTTCGAATACAAATTACCTTAAATATATTTCCCACACACAACAAAACAATTATTCTAATGCGCTAACCCAAAAATCGAAAAACAAAAAGAAATAGTTTCAAGTTGAGTTTTCCAGTTCTTCCTTTTTGATGTTTTTTATTATTAAATTAAATTAAAAATATTAAACCCCAAACTTTTGTGTTTTAAAAAGAAAATAATTTCTTAACAAAGCCACTAAGCTCACACGCACACACACCTGCAAAGCAAACACATATACATGCGCACCTACCAATCAACACACTCTTAGCTTATCAATGTAGTTTTTACCCCATGTCTCTGTCTACCACCAAAAACAAGCTAAAAACAAAAATAAAAAAGAAACGACTAACTTGGCACTAAAATTGTAAATTATAAAAACAAAAACAAATTTCCGAGTTCTGGGCTTTTTTATTATATAACTAAATATATCTAACAGAGTCTTAATTGTGATAATACTTCCCAATCGATGCAAAACAGAGTTGATGGAGCACACACACAATCAAGCAAACAATTAATTGTTGATGAAAAAAAAAAATGTCCAAAACTTTGAATACGATAAAATGTACAGAACTGAAATTCTCAGCTACTTACTAATCGAACTGTTAATGTTCATCATCATTCTGTAGAATCCTAACCCCGATAGCCACGATCATAATCTATATCACCACAATCACAGCCATATGTAGTCGTCGACAGAGAGGGCAGGCTAGATTGTATGAAAAATATAGATTTTCATTTGGTTTTCCCCAATATTTGTTTTCCCTGGGAGGAGCACAGCATGCCATAGTTCTTAGGCAGTAAGGAGACCTCCCGAAAACCACATTTTTTCATACAATATTAGTAGAATCCTGTTTTTCCTGTTCCATACATAATATTTCACATTCTTCCATTCGATGTTTTACAAATAATTTTGAAATAATTTTATTATTGGCCGTTTACACATGTTTTGTACTTACTTTCGTTTACAGAATGTTTAACTACTTTAACTACTACCACCACGCCCACAAAGCATGTTATAACCATTAACCAAAGTACGTTCAGTTCAACCGCCACCAAACCTCATCCAGCCATGTTCGCTTCCCGCTACTCCAAGACCAACTCCGGCAGCCTCAATGGCGGAGGCACTAAGCAGCCTCCACGACAAGCAGCCATAAGATCCGTCGCGGCCATTAGATCCGCCAGCTCATCCACAACCACGCCTAAGGCCACGTCTAGCAGTGACCTTGGTAGAGCAACCGCGACCGCAGGAAGCCCAAGGAAGCCATGACATCACACGAGGCGTGTGTGCTGCGGTTGGGGGTGCTCCTGCTGCTGCTCTAGTCTTGGCCAAATCAACTTTTTATTTTGTTGCCAAAATTCGACTTGCATAATTGTTTACTGTTTAACCAACACATTCCTGCTGCCAGAAGTGCTCTGAAAATCCCAGTCCCAGGGACAGCAGCTGAAGGCATCCAAAGATGAAAAAAGACAGAAGATTTATTTTTATATTTTTTAGTTAAATCAAAAGTCTAAGTAACTTTTGTTACCACAAAGCATTCCCCAGTACAGTGAATATTGTACACCATTAAACTATTGTGATTTTTTTAAAGCACTCATGCTGAAGATTTTTAATAATGAAAATGGGAACCATTTATTTAGATATCGATCAGAAGCAAATACATTGTTTTATACATTTTTTAATTCATCGATTGAGTTTGTCACTACTGCAAAGCATTCCCCACAGTAAAATGGATAATTGTATGATTTGTGATTTTGATTTTAAATTAATTTTAAACGCTTCGGCTAGAAGCTAAGCGCCAAGAGCCAGTCATCCTTCTCAAGCATAAGCAATACTTTATTTAAAGCCCAAAACTGAATTCCTAAACTAAACTGATAACAACAGACTAAACCATTAATCGTAATACTGTTTTTATACAAATTAAGTAGAACACCAAGTGAATAAAATATGAAATTTAATAAATTTTGTTACTGCCCATACCCTGCACGTGACTTAATACTTGATTCAGTTGTGTGTTTTGATTGCTGTTATCCTTAATCCTTCCTGCAAGTTTGTGTTAAGTGTTCGGGTCGCTTGTGCTTTGGAAAAAGTGATTTATTTGGTTGCGAAAACGAGAGAACAGGAAAAGTTTCAGAGATCTCTAAGGCGACGGAACTGGGTCCTCAGTCACACATGTAAGTTGATTCCCACTATCATCAGTGCACCGGGCAAGTAAGTGGCTTCATTACTGACCTATCTAGAGATTTCCATTTCTATTTTTTGAGAAAGATACATTTTTAATTTCAATTTTAACCTCTTCCCAAAAGGTAACCAAGGATCCAAAGGAAAACCCAGCTCTGCTCCTGCCCATGTGGAGACAGACTCCAAAGGGACTTCTGTAAACAGCGAAGAGTCACTTGACTTGGCCGATCTCGATCTGTCGCGGCTGAAGCTCAGCAAGAAGGACTTGGCGACCTTGTCTAGCATAACGCCGGGTCTGCCCAAGTGCTTTCAGGAGCAGCTACTGGCCAAGCTACCGCCCACCCAGGCCCGGAAGCTATCGCGCACCCTAAGCGTTCAGACAGGTGCACCCAGCAGTTCCTACACGCCCAAGATCTACAAGCGCAGCCAGAGCGGGGGCAGGAGCCACATTCCGGATCATCAGCAGGACGAATTGTTGAACTTCAAGCCCAAGACCGATGCACCAAAGACCACTTCAGCGAGCACTGCCATTTACCAGAGGAGCCTCAGCCGCAGCCAGGCTCCGGCGCAGGCTTCTACGGCACAAGAAGCGGACAGCAGATCCACACAGAGCACCAAGAGCCGGAGCAGCAGCGTCTGCAGGGACGACAACGGAAAATCGTCACTTTGCAGCAGCAGCACCTATGCCAGTGAAATCAGCGACAAGTACAAATACTACTCCCCCTACTTGAGCAAGTCCAGCAACGTGAGTCCATCCATTGCTTCAAAGGATGCTCCCGACAAGGGCTACAGTGGCGGCTTGGGACGGCCTCCGAGTGGATGCCTCTCACCTCCACCTCAGCTGCCACAAGTTCCTGTCTCGGAAGGCACCAGCTCCCTTCGCGTCGGGCGGTCCTCGCAGCGCCGCATCTCGCGGTTTCTGCGACCCGACTTTTTCGATGATCCCAGGGATCGGGAAACCCAAACAATGTTGAGGGAAATACGCGAGAAATCCATTGACCGCCATGACCAGGGGCAGCTGCAGTCTCAGGATATCGCGCGGCGAAAGCACAGCTTACCAAATGTGGATCAGACGGAGCTTCCTTCGGAGCCAGGTTCCATTCCATTATCCATGCGTCATTCGCGCAATAAGAGCATGGAGTTATTTCCAGATATGCAACCGCAGTCAGTCCAGGATCCTGTCAAGCCTGCCAGTCTCCGCCTACGAAGTTTATCAAGATCTCGGGAGCCTGAAGCAGATCTGGGTAAACATGAACTGGCGGACAAGATACTCCAAGAGCTGCAGCTTCTTTCCGCTGCGAGAACCCAAAGTGACCAAGCTAAGGAGACTGAAAAAACAGACGCGACTTCGACTATTAGAAAAACCAAGAAGGTGAAACCCAAGGAGACCTCAGCCAGTGAACCAGAAGTGGCCAAAATATCAACTGCGACTACTACGTCCACAACGTCAACAACTGTGGTTAGGAAGCTTAAGAAGGTGGCCAAGAAGGCGGATGAAGCCACTAAAGCCACAAATGCGTATAGTTCTGATTTGGCCAGCTCCACTCCAAGGGAAACCATGCTGAAAAGGCCAAAGTCCTACCCTATGAAGGATCTTGGACTAAGTATCAAGACTCCTACAGACCTCACTGAACAGACCTCCTCAATCCTTCCCAGCCAGCTTCCCAGCAAGCTTCCTTCAGCAGTCATCAATGATTCTGTCTCAACGGAGGCTGCTCCTCGAGAGAGTCGACTGATGAGACCGAAAAGTTATCCGGCCACAAAGTTGGCCACTACCAAAGAGCTGCGCAAGGTCACGCGAAGCGGAGTGGCTATACCCACAATAGCGGAAGCCACCCGAGCACCCTCAGTTATGACCACACCCACTAGTTCCAAGTCCACATCCGAGGAGAAATCAAATTCGGCCACGCCAACAGGAACCATGACGTCGGTTACGGATCCAAAGGATACTGGATCCTCCTCTGGCGACGTGCGACCCAACAGCATCAAGAAGATCATCAAGGTATCCAAGAAGTCAAAGCTGGTGCCACCTACACCAGTTACACCAACGACGCCGACAACTACAGCCACAACCACTCCCGTGGACAGCTCCAAGGAGTTAAGTCCAGTAATTAAAGTGAAGGAAAAGTCGCCGGAGAAGAAACCCAGCAAGGGCTTGCTCTATGCGATTGGTCAAAAGTTTGAGAGGCTACGAGACTCGGCGATGAGCAAGGAGAAAAAGCTTGGATCCACCGGAGCAGCTGCTTCTCTGGCCTGTACCCAAAAGCAGCGATCACCTGAGCATCCCATTTCGGCAGAAAAGTCAAAGAAAGTCGTGGATGCAGAGAAGCCTCTCGAAGTGGCACCCACGGAAGACAAGCGAGTGGACAAGAGATCCCGTTTTGACACTATGCTGCGATCCCTGAGGGAAAGATCAGTGCCAAGATCTCAGCCCAGTGAAAAGATTGTTATAAAGCGTGCGGTGAGCGTTGAGGAGCTTCATGAGGCTCCGGGCAAGCAGGGAGGAGCAGTGAACAAGATGTTTGGTGGCCTTCTTCGCCGCTTCGATAGGGAGAGCAGTGAGCAGCGGCAGGTGAGGAGTACGCGATCCACCAGCAACATTGAGGGTCAGGTTCGGGAGGAACAGGATCAGCAGCGGGATGCCTTGCTGCCCACGTCGCCCATCTACCAAAATGTGGTCAAGGCCACCAAGGCGAAGGCAGCTCCGTCGCCAGCTCAAGCCAGCGAGGAGAACTGCAACTGCGAGACGGCCTGTCCTGATTGCAGCCACAACATCAGGCAGAGCATTCTGAACTCCAGCAATACGCCGCCGTCAGCCGCCACAAACAAGGAGAAGCGCAAGGGGCTAATGCTGGATTTGGCCAGCGCCAACGGTTCGGGCAACGACGCTTCCGACTCGTTGTCCACTGCCCAGGCAACAACTCGCGCCAGCAGCTACCGGGGAGCCAAGACGAATCCTGCATTGCTCAACGGCAACTCGGGGCTGGGTATCTACTCTAATTTGCCACCGTATCCGGGAGCCATCAAGAGCGCCAGCTCCAACAATAGCTCCAGCCAGCAGTCCATGGAAAATGCCACCAACAACAACTCGACCAACACAAACCACAACTGCAGCTCACAGACCTCCGGCTACAGAACCTCTTCGGCTCACGAGATCAACAGGAATAATACTTTGCACACGCCCACCTTCGAGAACATTGCCAATTACTCGTCGGACTCGCATAGTTACCATGACGACTGCGCCTCTACCTCTACGTTCCTCTCACCCACCGAAGAGCCGGAGCTGTACTTTGACAACTGGTCCATATGCTCCGAGGACAACTACATGATGCACGCCACGCCCTCACCCACAGTCTCCCGGCTATCCAGGGCGTCCCTCTCCTCGCCCACGCGTTGCTCCGAGAGCTCCGATCCCAACGAGAGTGTGATCGATCGGATCAAAAGGCGCAGCTTCTACTGTCGTTTCAATGAGCAAAAGAAACCGCGTCGCACCAGCAGCATTGTGGGCCCCTCGGCGGTAAGGGACTACTACCGGGAGCAGCAGGCGGCGGTCAAGGCGCGCTCCAGTCACAAGCTGCTAGCCGCGGATCTAGATCCGCCGCCGATTCGAGCGCACTCTCCGGACATAGCCCAGCAGTTCTTTAGGCCCCTGAAGCTGAGCCCCGTGGGAACGGAGCTCAAGCCTCCCGTCTATCGCTCCCCTCTGGACTATCCTACATCTTCGGCGGGAGCCACTAGCAAGCCGAGGAAGAGCCTGAATGACATTCGGAATACCTCGCCCTCGTTTCTCAGCAAGCGCTATGAGACGCCGGACTACAGCTCGGTGCCCATGCGCTACAAATCCTCCTCGAGCTCGAGTCCTAGCAATGGGGCAATCGCCAGTGGCTACTATAACACTTACAATCCAAAGAGACGATCCTCCTACACGATAAATGGTAGCCTGCCAACCACCACCAGCACAAGCAGCGGGGCAGCAAGCAGCCATTTAGATGGTTTTGCCACCATGGGCAGGCGATCCATCCGGGCGTATGACCACAGGACGATGTCCTTACTTGAGCCGCCGACGGCCAGCCGCAGCAGCAGGTGCGGAGAGGGCACCTCCTCGTACCAGCGGAGGGAAACGCGAACTCCTGTTCGAGATTACACTTCCAGCATTTCAAGGTCAGTAAAAATATAAAAAAAATCTGTTATCTTTTGTATTAATTTTTAATTGAATTTATATTACAGATCCGGATCGCGTTATCGCACTTCCTCAGCCACACGAAGTCCGACAAACATTTGATGTACCACACCGCAGAATGGCTTCTGCATCTTCTGCTATTACTCCAAGCGAAAGAAGGTGCCTCCCGGATACGGGCAGGAGGGCGGGCACAAACATGGACAGGTTTTAACCACGCCGCCAAACACAACCGCCTCGTCATCATCCTCGCGCGCCAGCAGTGGCGGCTCTAGAAAGCCACAGCCACATTTTCAGCTACATCAGCAGCCTGGCCCCCTACACCACCACCATCACCATAACAAGAAGGAGCACAAGTTTTAGACTGCTCCCAAAGGAATCCCTTAGGCTTTAGAGATTTTTATAATTTTTTTTTATATGGAAACTAGGTCAAGTTATACTCTAGTTCTCTAGTTGTGGGTGTTACCAATATACGAATAGGTATAGGTTTGTTGGAGCTCGGAGCATAGCGGCCATAACGGAGTTCCACATTTTCAAATGATTGTGCCTTGGTTCCATCGGCGGTTTTATATTTATAGCCAATAGCCATATAACGTTGATTTTAATCTGTAAGTGTGTTAGCAGCGGCACAGAAACGAAAACTGGCACAGGATATTTATTAAGAAGGATACATGTTTTGTCAGATATTTATATATATTTTCTATGCTGTTTTTTGTGAGGAAACCTCGCGCCGGAAAATGCGTTAAAGTGTGTATAAAAAATGTCTGCATGATAGAGAACTGATGAAGCATTGTTTTCCAAATTTATAATAAGGTAGATCTTTCGTTTGCTTAGGACTATTGATGTTATTGCCAAATAATAGAAAATATGCGAATTGCGAACGAAGAGTCACAAACAATAAGCGAATTTAAAATACGAATTAACAAATTGTGGAACCAACAACAAAACAATTAAAGCGTTTTGATTAAAATCCGGAATTGGTAATTCAAAATGTATTTGGAGCGTGAGAAAGAAACGATATATTCTAAAAATAAATTAAAACTGAATCAATGAATAAATAAAATGATTTTTAATTGAATTAATTATAAAACTTTCTGGACTTTCAGATATTAAACCTTCCAGCAGACATCCAGGAACTTCTCCCGCAAGGATCGTAGAGGAGTACACAGTGGCTTTGCCTGTTTATTCATAAATTGTGTTTGTTTTGCAATATAAAAGCTATTTTCTCGTACTCCTGTTAATGTCCTGCCTTCACAAGAGTCCTGGACCTTCCCCTGTTATGTGAATTTCTGTAATTTTGTAATCAGTTGGCTCAGCATTTAATGTGTTTCCCCAAGTTCATGTGAATATTGCCTCAGGGGAGCACAGTGGATCAAGACCTGGAGCACATTTCATCATGCAAGAGCAGCTAGCGGGACGGAAGAATGTGGTTAGGCACACCTACTTTGTGACCATCGGTATGCTAATCATTGGCCAGATTGAGGTCTTGGTCCTCATGGAGATGTGAGTAGCGCACACATCCTCGCCATACCTTTAATGAATTGAATTGAATTTCCCCCTGCTGATAGCACGTCCCTGCAGAATTTTTTTGCGCAACGCTACTTCCACAGCCTGATCCAGTTCTTCATCAGCTTCCTGTCCATCCAGCTGTATGGCTTCTTCTATCGAATGATCGTGGACAGGTCAATAGGGGTGCGCATCCTATCTGGCCTGTGGACGGTAGGTCCTGGAACTGTGGCACAGATCGAGGAATTGAATGCATTCTCATTTGCAGTACCAGGTTAACACGTTGTCCATCATGAAGCCTGCCAAGCATGCGCCGTACTTTTGCCTCGCCGTATCCTTCGTTGTTACCTATTTGATGATGTTTTTCAGTGCGATTTATGGCCACGCAGCGAAGCGTCACAAGAAGGGTCTCTTTGTATATATTTAACTTTGATCTCCTTCAGCTGGCACTTACTTATCCCTTATCGATCCTTAGACTTCCCGGCACAAGGTGATCCTGTGGAGCATACGGATATTTGTGGTTACCTGTTTCGGGATCATCATCTGTGCTGAGATGAAGAACGTGTTCATTGAGTTTCCCGCTTTGCTTATATATATGCTTATGTCGAATGTGGTAAGATACATATACTATATGTATCTACATATCTGATTAATCTGATTGATACTCCTTCCCATTCCCCAGTTCATCATCATTTTTGGCGCCTCCATGCGAAGACCAAGTTTTTACCGCAACGCCAGAGGAGATTATATATTGATCGGTCAGCTATATTATCTAAATTACTTCGCTCTGTACATGAGTATTGTGTGGACAACAGGCTCGTTTCTGGACTTCATGGAATGGGAAATTAACTTCCTGCGGCAATCCAATTTAACTCAAACGTTTTTTTCATCGATGTGAATTGAGGGTTTTTATATTTTATTTGCAAATTTTAAATGAAAGTAAAAAAAAAAAAATAAATGATATTCTTGGGAACTTTGTGTTGTGGTTTGATTATTTATTAATTTTTTGTAATTAAATTAAATAGTATCTTGCCTAATTAAAACAGATTTTAATGTCATAGCAAAGTTCCAGACAAATTATACAAAAATCCGAATTATAAATTCAAAATGTATTTAGAGCGTGAGATTCTAACAATAAATTAGAATTGAATCAACCAATTTAATAGTTGTTATTTGAATTAATTACAAAACAAATTACAAATTACAAATTATCTTTGCTATGGATCAGCTCTGCTTCTGGAGCTTGTAGGTGGGCAAAAATGGGATGTGGTACGTCCATTTCCAGCTGCGAATGGCATTCATCCCATAAGGAAAATCATAGTCGGTAGCAGTGCCGTCGTTGATGTTGTCATCACCCAGGGGCATCTCGTTGGCCCACTCGATAAGACCCCTTTCCGCCGGAGTTCCAGGTATCAAATTGTCCAGCAGGCAACCCAGAACTCCTCCCACCAGGATCGTTGTGCCCAGCAATACCGATAACGTGGAATCCACAGTGGTATTCCCAGTATCGATTGACCCAGGATGCAGTTGCATCCAGCGGCACAGAACCATGGGGAAGAATATGGAGAGTCCCAAGATGTAGAGATTTCTTGCTGATCGCAGATCAATATACTGCAGCGTGGACAGGCCGAAGGCAATGATCATGCCAAACATCACGCAAAAGATTCCCCCCACCACGGAGTCGGGAATGAGGATGAAGATGGCTCCAAACTTTCCAATTACTCCTTGGAGCACCATTATAAAGGCAGCCCACTGAATCACGCGACGCGATCCAATCTGAAGAGGTTGATTAATTAGACAATAAAACTAGTTAAAAGTTTAGCTTAAACTCACTTTGGTCACTCCAATGGCACCAACGTTCTCCCCAAAGGTATTGGTTCCATTTCCGGCGCCCCAGAGTCCGGCCAACACTGTTCCCAAACCCTCGGTGCCAATGCCACGATTGATAGCATGCAGCGGCGGCGAATGAGCACCGGACATCTGGGACACGGTGGGATAATAGCTCAGCGACTCTACCGTGCAGGCCAATACTCCCGCCAGCATTCCCAGGACGCCGGACAGAGTCACGGAGGGCAAGCCAAACTGACCCGGATAGGGCACATAGAACCACTTGGCGCTGGTCAGCACATTGAGTCGCACATCCGTGCGGGATGGATGACCGGGAGGAAAGACATCCGTGGCTGTCAGTATGCCGCACAGTCCCCACATGATAATGATGGTCAGGAGGACGGGAAAGAGGCGGAATAACTGGAACTGACGCACTTCCATTCCATGACCCTTGCGATACGCCGGCACCGGGATGGAGACATTGGACATTATTTGTGAAAAGAGCGTTAGCATTCCAGTGGTTCTGTTCGGAAAAGGAAATATATTATGGCTTCTCTTCACTTTTTCATTCCGAAAAAATGATTACTTACCCCACAGCAATCCCCCAGTGCTTCGAGGCCGTTTCCGCCGCATGCTCAAAGAGCGTGAGGCCCACCAGCGACACAGTGGGCACAATGGTTAATGGTGTCACATACTTTAGGATCTTGCCCACCAGGCCAGTGTACCCAAGGACGACTTGCACCATTGCGGAGACAGCAATGGCGCCGGATAGCTCGCGCATACGCACTTGCCACAACTCCTCGCGATCGGACTGACTCATGGCATCCATCTCGGCCTGCGCCGGACACTTCCATTGCGGCAGGGACAAAATTGCCAGAGTCGGGACCAAAAATGATATAGTTCCACCCTGGACAATGGGCAAACGGACGCCCCAAGTGGCCTGGAAATAGGTAACGATGCCGGTGACAAAGATCATGGTTGAAATGATAATGCCGCGATTCGCATCCTCATCGGACATGCACAAGGCCGGCGTCAATATGAACGGAATGGAGACAATGGCACCGATCATGGTGAGGTAATGCTGGAAGGCCAGAAAGATGCTCAGGTACCATGGCGGATTGTCATTGATGGCATATAGCAGGTCCGGCTTGGGCTTCTCACCGCCCGAAGGTGTGGTGGCAGCTTGAGCGTGGGACTTGGATGCTTCACCCTGTTAAGTGAATTAAAAATAATAATAATTTAATTTTAAATGGAAATATATATAAAAGATATTGTTTCGTTTCTCAGTAAGAATGTGGTGTCATAAAACCAGGTCTAACGTTTAATTGCCAATACCAAAACATTGCTGATCAGTGAATTTATAATTTATTTATGCAAATTTCTATTTGCTTATGTTAATAGGGAAATATTTTATTGGCTGGCATGAAGATATTCCGACTTTTTATTGTGTAATTGCAGAGTGCGGGAAATTTCAATGTTTTATTTATGAGAATCGCTATTTAATTTGCGCATTATTTTCCATAACAACTAAATACATGGCGGCTCAAAGCCGCAACCCATTGATGGAGTGGGAAGTGGCGACTCCATAGACTGACGCCTGCAGTCGCCAAAGGTGATTAATTGAGCGAGAGTATCAGTGCACGAGTCGCTGAAAGCGCCGGTAGGATCAGGCTATGTTAATCAGACCATAAATTATTATCCGATTGGCTGAGAGAGCTAATCAATCAGTTAATAAATCAGTTAATAAATCACAGCTGGAATGGTCCGGCATTGTTGATTGAAGGGTTTGTCCCGCATTAATACTGATGACAAATTGACATTTTATGCAGTCAGCCAACTGCTCTCCTAAATCGTTTAAGAAATATTTCTCAATGAAGGAACGTTATCTCCGGGACTTATCTCTTATTCCCTCAAAGTGCAATGAAAAAACAATTAAGCAATTGATCGGGAAAATGTCTCACAAAACAAAACTGATGAACATTAAAATAGGAACAATGTCAATGTCAATCGGCAGCAGCCGATCTCTTACATAAACCCTCTTCGCGCGAAAACATTATAATTCTGGAAGAACCCCATCACTTACGCCGATTTCAACATTATTCAACTCCATTATTATCCGGCAAGAGAGCTCGAATAAAGCCAATAAAGTAATTCGATCCACAAGCACGGAAGAAGCCCGCTGTACGTCCGATCACGACAAGGTCCCGCGACTCAATAGCTACCCTTCTCTCGATCGAGAAAACAGTTACTAAATCGGATGGCTAGATCTTCGAGAGCACCGCCTTTAATTGAAGAGCAATAACACAGCCTCTAAGAGGCTGCCATCGACTGCAGTCGATGGGATTTTCACAATAAAAATGGGAAAGAGTGATGCATTATAATTACTCTCTTGTAATGAGTAACTTTTCTATTTCAACAAAATAATATATTTAGAACAGACGATACCCAGCAAGCAAAGTACTAAAAAATTGTTTATGAACGGCCCCAAGCTCCCCTATAAAAGCCACAAAGTTTGTGGCATAAAGATATCAACCCCAAATTTTTTTCCACAGGTGATAAACGAACACATAGTATATGATCTTTCGTTTACGGCATGAGAATATTTTATGATCACATTGGAACCACGATAAGGCACTCAACTGCATACTTTTGAGGGGAAATACTATTTTATTTCAATTTGAATTGGACAATGCAATTTCACATTCAGCGCTGATAATATTTAACTAAATCACTACGTCCATACACAGTTTAATACACTTTAATTTAGTTTTGGTGGTTTTGTTTGTTACTAATTCATATTTGTGATATTCTGAATGACTTCCCTCCTCGCTCCTCTATACTATTCTATACACACACATCGTCTAAGGTTATGTTCTGTCTATTTTTGTGTAGAAATCAATAGAATCTATTATCTGTTTATGTAATAAGTAAGCATTTATAAAAAGAGTTCGATCTCATACATTAACGTATGAAGTGGATTATATTGATGTTATTTTTTTCCGTTTCATTTTAATGGAAAGTTTCTGGCAATGCGTTAATTTTTGTTTGTTTTGTTATTGGTAGTGTACATGCGTCGCCGGGTCTATTAAGTAAAGCACACCAAGTTCTGTTGCAGTCTCTCTCTTTTACAAAAAATGACACAAGTAAAGGCGTAAAACAAAACTCATAGCATATAAATATTAAATGTGTCTGGGGGCGGCGAGGTGGCGGGTTCTTCGGAGCCTGGGGAATGCAGTATCATCAGCCCACTTCTTCCGCTGGCAGCCGTCGGATTCACGGAGTATCCTCTTCCTCCTCCTCTTCCTTCTCTTGCCACACACTACTGCTCTCGTTTTCCGTATCACTCAGTATTTCCACGACCTCTTCTTCGCCAGTCAACAGCAGTCCTTCCTCCTTTTGGAACAAGTAAGGCGGTGTGGTGTCGCCATCGGCCTCGGCATCGCCATCAGGATCGTCCGCCGTCTCGTTGAGTAGGTTCAAGTCCGGCACCATTACCTCATCCGGTCCCACCTGGGCGTTGGATTGAGTAGCTGTCGCCGCTGCAGGCGGTGCAGAAACGTCCATCGGCGGCAGGGTGGCTACCGGATTGAAGGGTGCATCCAGGTCTTCGAGGCCCCGCGGCGGTTTCAGCTTGGCCAGCTCTTCACGCAAGTGTCGATAGTGCCGACGCAGCACCATCGAATTGAAGGAGATTGTGCGACTGGCCCGCTCCGTGTACTGCGGCTTGCTCAGCTCCTCGATCCAGCCTTCGATCTGGGCGCAGATCTCTTCGCGCTTTAGCCAAAAGTGCTTATGAATTACCTGCAAATTTTGGGAATTTTATAAGACTTAGAAGTTAATCCCAGGGATTTTTTTGCAACACTTACGTCTCTAAAGCAGGGACTAGGATTGCGTATCTGCTCTAGCATAGCCCAGCGCACGCAGGCTTGATAAATGTTGCTGTTGTACTCCCGCGACGAGTTGGTGCCACTTGGAGTGCCCCGGCTTCTCTCGAAGCCAGGCTCGTTGAAGTACGGCTCGGGAACCAATATCAGGGACTGGATGGAGACGAGGACCTGCAGGAAGCTGGAGGTTTGCGCATTCCACTTTTCCTCGGGACGGCCGTGCCATGTGTTCAGCACTGAGAGACACACCTTGCCGTCGTTGTATAAATTGGGATTAAAGCGCACCGAATGTCGGCCCGTCGTCTCCAGATTAATAAGCATGGGCAGGTTGGGATAGTCCGGCGGAAAGAAGACATCGAACTCAAAGCATCCGTTGGCATATGGCGTGTCCGCTGGCCCGGTGATGAGCACCTTCATAATGTCCAATCTGTCCGTATCACAGCGCACAAATACTGAGCTACTGAAGCTGAGTGGCAGACTGGTGGACAGAGTCACCGCCTCCTGGGCGAGCCGCTTGACTCGCGACGGATGGTAGCGATCGCCAGCGAGCCGTACCATCTTCTCGAAGTGGTGTGCGACCACGAAGCGGAAGCTGTTGTTATCAGATTCCACAATCATGTCGTACGTGTCGAACTGTCGCTTCTTCATCAGTTCCAGGTAGCGCTCCTCAATGGACTTGCTTAGTGGCTCTAGCTGTCCGCTACCATCGTCGTTGGTGTGCAGCATGTTGATCAGGGCATCTGCATCCGTTGTCTTCTGCACGAGTACACTGGTCTCCTGGATATCTGGGATAAGCAGAGCGAGTCCCTCGTCGTCGCCGTCATCGATGTTGAATGTTAACTGATGCGTCTGGCCCTTGATGTTTGACTTCTTGTTGACTCTGTGGAAGTGGAAGATTGAATTAAGCAAGGATCTTCGATGAAGCAAAAGGGTTGCCTTACTTTAGCCGCTTGGCGTAAGTGTCCACGCAGGTCCTCATATTCGTGAGCAGCTCCGCAATTGGCGGGGTGCTGCCCCCACTGCCGGTGATCGATGGCTGGAGCAGAGAGACTAGCGTCTTGGACAGCGATAGAGCGCGCAGGAGCTTGAGTATGGCACGGTAGAGAGGAATGTGGCGTGTGATGTCTAGCACGGAATCGTTGCGCAGGTAGGAGCTGAGGGCGGGGATAAGACAAGACTGTTGAAGCAGCGTCTGGAAAATGGGCGGCAGCTCGCCCGTCACATCCCGCACGTCGTGATAGGCCAGGATATCCTCTCCGCACATCTCACTGGGAATGCAGTCTCCAGGATTTATGTAGCTGGCCAGGACGAGCAGCAGCACCGTCACATGCTCCTCCTCGCTCTTTTGTCGCAACAGCGCCTGCTCCACGTTCCAGGACTGGGTGGTGGACCCTGTGCCAAAGCCTGTGCCTTTGGCCCAGTACATGTGGCTCTTGTCATCCGACGTGGCACTGGGCGGGGCCTCCTCCGCACTGTTTCCCTTGGCGCCGCTGCCACTAGCGATTCCGCTTCCACTGCCACTAGCATTTCCGTTGCTGCCACTATTTACCCCACTTGGCGACGGCTCATTTATCGGCGCCCCAATCCGGCTGTTGTGCGACTGGTGCGAAAATATGCCTAGGCAATTGAGCACTAAGTGCATGGCTCCCACCTCGATGACCACGCGGCGGAGCAGTACCCCGTCGTCGGTAGACAGCGGCACACTGTCCAGCAGCTGGCGGAAAACCTCGAAAGGCAGTGTGGGCAATGAAGGCGCCAGGGACAGGCTGTAGATGTCATCTGGTTGGGTGAAGTCAAGAAGCGAATGAGAAACTGAACGTAAAAATGTGAAAGTCTGTCTACTTACTTCCCTCGCCGTCTCCTGTAACGCCCAAAACCAAACGAAGCAGGCACTGTGCCCGCAGCTTGTCCCGCAAAAGAACATCCGAATAGGCGGGCAGGCGAAGGAAGAGTCCAAAGGCCGCCAGCGAGTGCTGAGGCACAGAGCTGACCGTCGTCTGTTTGGCTGCCGGCTCGCAGATGGTGTCCTCCAGATCCTCGTAGATTTCATCGTTCGGTTCCAACTTCACCCAATCGGACAGCGGTGGACTCTTCTCCTTTTCGCTGACCACTGAAGTGGTCTTGCGACCCGAGTGCTCTGGGTAAACGGTGGGCAGGTAGTGGGCCAGCAACGAGAGCCCGCCGCTGCTGGAGAACCTTTGCAGGGGCGACGGTAGCGGTTGCGCGCAGGCGGCTTTCGTTTTCTTTGAATCGCCTGCCTCATCGGCCCGCTGCTGAGGCACCAGATTTAAAGTAATGCAGGGCGTGGACAGAGAGTGTCCAGCGTCTTGGAGACTGGCGAGAACCTGGGACACGGACGCATCGCCTGCCAAGAGAATGTCGGGATACTCCGGAACGATCAGTTGATTGCCGTTGGCAGCACTTGCCGTTTGCAACAAAAACTCCTCCACGTTGAATATATCTGCGAGAGAGCGATGTGTTAAAGAGATTCTAAATTTAAGCCCAGATTTGATCTTACTGGAAGCCAAGCTCATGGCGCTGGTCTGGGTTTCCTTGTCCTTGTTCACGGCCGCCTGGTTCTTGGCATCTTTGATGCGCTTATCTTTGGCTGCTACTGCGGCTCCGACGGTAAGGAACTCCAAGCTGTTCGCCTCCACGTTGTTGAAGTTCATAAAGCTGTTCTTTTCCAGTTTGCCATCGCTGGACTTGCCAGCCGCACTGGACGACATAATGCCCGATGCGGAGGCCGAAGTGGCAGCCTCGCCAACCCGCTGATCTGTTGGTTGTTGGTAAACTAGGTTACTGAACACTGGAGGGGCCGCCAAAAGCATAAACAACGAAACGAAGAAAGTAAATTAATAAAAGGAAGCAAAAAGAAGCGCTTAATTAATAAACATAAAACAGAGATAAGTCTTATCCCAGCTCGAAAAAAGATTTCCCCAAGCTGATAAATCAATAGGTTTGTCTGTGGCTTACCGCTAACGCAGTTCTGCATAATCTCCTGGCAAGTGGTGCTAGTTGTCACAGTGAAGAGCATGTGGTGTGCACTGCTGCGCTTGGCCGGATGATTGTTGACAGCCGCCACGGGTAGACTCGTGCTGGCACCCACATTCGAAGACCCGCCCATGATGGCCGAAAGCGTGTCTCGCCGCTGCAAGGGCTGCTGACTCCTCACCGAGACGGTGATGTGTTCGTTCTCTAGGAGAAGCTGCAGAACCAGCTGCCTGGTGAATCCCGAGATAGTGGGCCGAACGCTCAGACTCGATTGTAGTGGCTTGCAAATGATTGCTCCGATGAGCAGCGATGTGAGCACCTCTTGGTTGCCCGGATGACAGGCACTCACTCGCGTAAAGAAATGTATGGTGGCCCGTTCCAAGCGGATGAAGGACTGCTGCATGGGCAGCGTCTTGCTGAACTGGGCGGCATGGGTGTTGCAAAGCAGCTGCAGCAGAGGCTTCCAGAAGATAGAACCCTGCATAGTTCCCAGCCAATCCCGCATAGGTCCCTCCGCGCAACACTCGGCAAAGAAGTCCAGAACCTTGGGCACATTCGCACTGCTCAGCAGCGGCGCACTATGACCCACATGCGCTTCGGCCTTGGCAAAGTCTGTCAGCGAAGAATCCCCCTCAACCGAGGGAATAGCCTGGTCACTAGTGGCTCCAACGGGCTCCTCTCCTTCCGTAGGGGATGTAGTCGAAGCTGCCGTCTCTGATCCAGGCAAGAAGTGGGCACAATACTCGTAGATGGCGTGGGCCAACAGCTTTGGGAGTCCAGAGTCCAGCATCTGATACACCGCTGCTGGCGACTGGCATGCCAAAGCGAGGGTCTTCAGGAATGTGGGACGCTGCAGCAGAACTGTTAAATTCTCGCTGCCTTCGCGCCGGAACCACGCACTGCCGCTCTGCACCTTGCTGTCGTCGGTCTGGCCACGTGCCGGTGGCTCCAGCTTCACTCCCAACTTGACCAACAGTTGGTTGAACAGTTCTGGCTTTATAAAACACAGCGCGCAGAGCAGCGAGTCGAAGCTGCTCTTTAGCGGCTCATCGTGCTCCAGTGACGAAACCCACTCGAAGCAAGTCTCGAAGAGCGCCGAGGAGATCAGAAGGGGCAGCTCGGGGAGTTGCTGCTGCGTCTGCACTCTCCACAGAATGGAGGCAATTACCTTGACGAAGCCGCTCTGCGGATTGTTGCACCGCGCCTGCTTGCTGTAGTTGTCATGCAGCTGCATTACCCAGTCTATGAGCACGCGCAACTTGTCCAGCAGGTGCTCTGTGGAGCCCGTAACCACTTCATGGATGAGATCGCACACAGCATCGCTTGACAGCTTAAAAACTGTGAAGAAGACAAAATAGAACAACAATTATAGACGGAAAAAATATGATTTATCGAAATAAACTAGATGCCCACCTTGCGGCGTGGTGTGCCAGAGTAGCGTCCGCAGCAGCTGCAAGCTAAGTTCGTGATTGTATGCCCCAAGCTTCAACAGAATAGTTTCTAGGTGCTGCTGCGCCAGGCTGGGGATCATTGGCATGATGTTTAGCAGCGAGCAGCAGGCCTCCAGGAAGCCTGGATAGGCGGCCGGATATGCGGCGATAAGGTCCGCCAGCTTGCTGTCAGGCTGTAAGGCCGCCACGTGGAAGCAGCGGGACAGAATCCGAACCCAGCCAATGCTCGTCTTGGCAAAGGCATCGTCCTCGGGCATTGCGTCTGCGTCCAAGGCTGCCAATGAAGCCGTTTGCAGCGGTGTGGAGCAGGACGCTAGAGAGTCGATGAACGGGCCCTGGGAGCGCAACCCTTGCATGCGATTTCCAAATATTGTCTGGCCAAGAACGGCGATCTGCACGAGACCGACATTGCCGCAATCCTTGGGCCTTGGGAACAAAAGAAAAAAAAACATTAAAAACATTGAAATTAAATGCATTTCGCAAAGAATCCCTTGGAGACTTACTTGTACAATCTTAGGACAATGCTGGTGGCCACTTCCGCCTTTGAAAGCTTTAGCCTGATGCAGGTCAGCCCCGTGGTAGCCATGGGAGCTCCTATTGGGACAGAGCCAATGCCATAATCCCGTGACAATTCCAGCGCCACCGCCGAGGGACACGAGGCGAGACTGGAGGTGTGAGGCATCAGCTGTACCTCCTTCAGTAGAATAGCTGTGGGCAACGTTATGGTCAGATCCACGTGCGTCTCGTTCGGGTAGAACATGTAGCTCCAAGCCGGAGTGCGTGGCCTTCTATGCGTGGCATTCGGATTGGAAATGAGCACCTCTGCACTCTGGCCGGCATCGTTTTCGGACACGATGTGCGAGAAGGGCGCAAAGTTAATCAGGCCATCGTACTGAGCACCACCTCTCGGCGGCTGAGCTGCTCCGGATGCTCCGGCAGCTCCAGTGCCAGTTCCGGTGGTCTTCTTGCAGGCACTGCTGGCTCCTCCGGCGGCATGAGTGTTCAGCTTGAGCCGCGTATTGCGAGTCATGTGCTGCATAATCAATGAGATCTGCCAGGTTGGAGTTTTAGTTAAATAAAGAGAATTGAATGAAGTCCAAGTCGTTCGCTTACCAAGCCTGGCTGCATGTTGATGATCGTTTTATTGAGTCTCACCATATTATGGCAGATGATCTGAATGCCGCCTAGCTGGGTGAATGTCTGGACAGCTGCCGTCACCTCTAGCACCTTGGAGATGTACCACAGGAAAGGCTCTGAAAGCGGCAGCCTAGGCAACGTGGCATTTCTCTGGATTGTGGCTGTAGGAAGGGGAGGAAAAGTTGCTGTAGCACAAGAATCTTGACACCTGAAGCTATGACTTACTCTCTTCCAAATACTGGCAGATGGGCGCCACCACTAGTCGCGGATTGGAGGCTTTGTCGCTAAGAGTTATCATCAGGCTAAAGACGGCATCAGCGATGGTCTGCGGATCATCCAGGACTACATTAGATTTGGGCAAAAAGAAACAGCCGGAGGTCATCATGGTAAACGTGTTGGTAGAGCACTGCGATAGCGTTCCAAAGAGGCGCTTCATGGTGGGAAAGTGGCGCAGCACTGAATCAGATCGAAGAAATAGTTATGTACCAGCGGCAAGTGTTGGGAATATCCAAATCTTACCCCAATCCGCTATGCAGGGCACTTTGGTACGATGTCCCTCGGTATTCAGCTGTTCCGCCTTGGTCTCGTCCGTCTGACTTTGATTGGAAAGCTCCTCCTCCTCGGGAATAGTGACCTCCTGCGGAAATCATACACCACATTAAGATTTGTAATATTTATAAAATTCGCAAGGCAGGACTTACACTTGGCTGCCTGGGCATTTCCGTCAGGACCATGTGCGAGGATAGTTTTAACAGATTGATGATCAGCGAGTTGTCGCATATTGTGGCATTCTGCTTCGTGGGGTTCTCCGAACCCAAGACATTGGCAAACAGATTGCTAAAGTTGTTGCCAGCATTATTATTCTCGTTGCCTCGCTGGCACTGCAGCTTGTCGCCGTTGGATATGTTGTTGTACACCAGAAAAGCTTGCGTAATAAATTAAAAATATATTAAATACGAAATGAAAGTATAATTTCCCGCTACTTACAAACACTTTCAGTGATCTTGAGCGCTATGTTGAGGTCGCCCTTGTCGTTTGGCATCATCAGCAGGTCGCGAACCAGCTGGTTTTGGGCATCAATGGGTCCCTGCTGATTGCTAATGGCGCCACCTGGCTGTACCAGCTGCAGGACAACATGGAGCAATATGTCCTTGAGCCGGCGCTTGCAGGGAATGCCACTCGTTTCACTCTTGCTGTGCAGCCAGAGCAGCAGCTCGTGAAGGTGCTTACAAATTGTGGGTCCCGCCTAAAAGGATGACAATATGACACCACTGAGCAACAGACAAAACACTAGGATAACTTACACAACGATTGGTAATTATGGCGGAGCTCATGCCGTAGCCGGAGAAGAATCGGAGCAGCATTTTCTCGAAATTCTCATCGTTTACAATGACCTCGTTGATGCGCGTACAGTCCACATCCTCACCAATGGGCAGAGAGTTGCAGGCGAGAAACAGGCACTGGAAGCCGAGACACCAGGTGCGCAGCTTGATGTCGTTGTGCCAGGCCAGGGCTAGCAGAAGTCCCTGCACGGCGTTCGCACCGAATGGAATCTTTGGCACGTCCGTATGTGTGATGCCATTGCTGTAAGGCTTATCCGCCAGCTCGCAGTTCAAGGTGAGCCACATGTGTAGCAGCTGCTCCAGGTGCACCCACGTGTCCTCGTAGTGCAGATCTGCCAAAATCGAGTCGAAGACCTTTTTGCACATCACGTAGGTGTTGCGGCCATTGTATTCTGTTCCAGACCACAACTGGGTAAGGTATTCCGGCCATGGAGCTGCCTCGGGCGGCGGAGAGACAAACTCGTTGGTCAACACTTGGGGCAGCGAGGAGTAGAGATCCAGGGAAGTGCGATTCGTGAGCCTTCTCAGCTGCGTCTCCACATGCAGCTCCAGGCCCACATCCAGACGGGAGTCCAGGGCAATGGAGATCGACTTGCAGAAGAAGTTAAAGGTGTTCTTGCACAGGGCATTGCTCTCCTTCCTAGTCACCGGCTTCGTCCGCTCGATCATGTCGATGTCATTTAGCATCTCGTCGAACTCGGTGTCGTCGCACTCGATCAGCGAGGGAAGGTAATTATACTTAACGGCTGCAATTTAAGCGAATTTAAGAGCAGTTAGAAGTGCGTTGTTTATGGGGCTACGGGAAATGGGTGATAAATCAAAAGGGTGTCAAACTAAAAACTTGGCTATGGGGAGAGCTGCTTGATGGCCTGCCATCAGACAACATTTCCAAATACCCAAATACCATGCCAGGTGTATGGATATATAGGTGCTACGATTAGGAAAAAGACTCGTTTGTTTACCCTCTTGATAAAACTCTCTTGCTGTCGGCATTAGCATCTCAAATTGTGCCTCGGAGCACGAGGAAGCAGTTGCTAAAAGAACGGAAACATCAGTGCATTTCTGCATAAATTTCATAATGCAATAAAGGCCGACTACAGAATACCCTTGCACTTGCCGAAGTATGTGGATCCCTAAACAGAATGGTCGTAGGAGGAGGTGGTAAGAGGATACTTACATGTATAGTCGCTGAATAAATCTCGGGTTTCCTGCACCGACGCATCCACGGTGCGTGGGGCATCGTTGGTGGGCGTGACATCGCTGTCCCTGAACTGTTTATCGGCGTCTAAGAGATCCTGCGTCAGAAATAACAATTTCATAAATATAAAACCTTACGTTCACGCACGCTGTATTTGGGCACTCACCTGGAGCAGGCACGTAATGGCATGGACAGCCCAGGGCTGTTGCTGATCGTTCCACACGGACAAGCGGATGAGTTGCTCCAGCTGGGAGCTGGTCACAATCTTGCACAGCTGCACCGAAGGCCGGCAAGCGGCCACGAGCCGTGCAATGACCTTGCAGGTGAGCAGGAACTGATCCATGTTACAGTCGAAATCCATCTCCAGGAGCAGGGCGAACAGGCCACGGATTACCACCTTAATGTTGGCCATTCGCAGCGTCTTCAATCCCTTGTCAAAGTTGCTGTCGCGATCGGCATCGCTGCCTGAGACGATGTCATGATGTTTGGGCGAGGACGTGGATGCTGCCGTGGTTTTAGATGAGCTGCTTGTCGAACTGCCGCCGGATACGCATAGGCCAGAGGGTCCAATGTTAACCTTGCCGCCAATAGAGGTGGACTTGCTGGCACCACTGCCCTTTGACTTGGTAGACAACTCCATAAATATGCCAGGATGCTGTTGGGGATTTGGACTCTTAATTATTTGATTCTTTCATAACTTCAACAGCAGACTCACCTCATTCTGTATCATGAAGATCTTTTTGCCCCAATCCGTGTACGGCTGCACGGAGTACTTGTTCTGCTGAATAATTCGTTTCTTAAAGCATCGCAGCTGCTTGCTGTTGGGAGTGTTGCTGGGTCTCGCCTTGGTGAAGTCGCTCTCGCAGCTCATAAAGTCCCAACGAGCGGCTGCTGTAAGTAAAGCGTCATTAGCAGTTGAAGTGTCAGGAGCCAGTATCTTACATTTATCCTTGCGCTCGTTGTCGTCCAGGCAGACCGACAGGAAGAGAAGCAGCCAAGTGATGAGCTGCATGTCGGACGACGTGCCCATGGCTGCATTGCGATCGGCAGCGTTCGCCGATGTGCTCGGTTGCTCAGATTGGAACTTGTAGTGCGGCGAGATGGGGGCCAGAAGCTTGACGAGAGTCTTGAGCACAGCATCGATCACAATGGAGCGGCAGGCGCCCATGGCAATGCTGCGACGTCCCAGATAGGTCAGCAGAAAGAATATGCTGGATACAAAACGATGAACGAAATATTAGAAAAGGGAATTTCTTTTGATAAAGTCAATAAAACCTACCGATCCTGCGGGAAGGCCTTGCAATTCTGCGCCGAGAACAGACTGCAGAAGGTGTCCGCCAGAAAATCCCCCCACCACGGCTGGAAGCAGCACATACGCACCAGCAGTGAGCAAGTGGCCAGCTGCAGCTGAGCGTCTCCGTACACCACGAGCGAGTTAAACAGAGCCTTGGCCGTGGCCGCGTTGAATTTCTGGTGCACTGGCAGGATGTTCTTAATGCCGTACTCGATGGAAAAGTGCAGCAGTACCTCCACCAAGCTCAGGCTTAGCACACGCAATTTGTCACGCGAGGCAGCGCGCAGAACTTCCTCTGCCAGCGGTGCCTCAGGCGGGGGCATACACAAGGCATTGGGCGACAGCGCTCGCTCCAATCGGATCACCACATTTCGAATCACATTGATCTGGTACTGCAGCAGCATGCACTCGTCGTACAGGGACACTACTTTGTTATTGTTGTCCAGGCCGCTCAGCTCTTCGTCCCGCTGCTTATTGATAAATGCCTGCAGATGAGCCACGTTCGAGAGCTCGCTGTTTCGCATCGGAGCCAGCAGGTCCATCAGCTTGCAGCTAGCCAGACTGTAACGGCAGTGCACATCCTCGTACAACGCATTCAGGGACTTTAGCTGGGACTGCAGACTGTGTGCCGGCTGCTTGATGAACCTCATCAGCTGGTCGCCATACCCATCGTGTTCCAACACCACGGGATGTCCAAAAAATCGACCCAAGGGCACTTTGCACTTGGTAGACGACATTCCCATACGTCCGATAATGGTCAACTTTAAATAGCGGCAAATTGGCGGCGGCTGGATGTCGCTGAGCACCAGTGTCTTGGTCTGGATGTCGTTAACCTGCACCAGCCGCGTGCAGTCCGTTTCCTCGTCAAAGCACCAAATGTCGATAGTCAGAGAGGTGAGCTCATCGCAGGCGGGAATAACCAGATCCGTGAGCAGAATGTATTGGCAAAAGTCCAGAACAACGAAGCGCCGCGCACCCGAGTGCATCCGATCGATGACAATCATTTGCTTTGGCGGCGGAGTGATCAGCTTGTGCCAGGCAATCGGCTGACACGGATTGGCGCTTAGGCTCTGATTGATTTTTTCAGTTTCTGCTGCGTCGTCCATGGCGTCGTCCCCTGTCACAGATTCCTGCTGCTGCGCAGGATGATGGTCCAAGTGGGAGTCCAGACCCTCATTGGCCATCAGTCCTGACTTCAAATTGCTGGCCAGTGCTGTGGTGTTCTCCCAGTTATCCATCTTCATATACTCATCGAAAGAGATGTGGTCGTTGATCTTCTTCTGGAACAGAGAAAGCTTCGGAAGAAATTTGGCTATCTTCAGCTTATCCATGATATCTGCCTTCTCAATCTTCACCTCCTCCTTCAGGGCGTGCTCCAGGTCGGCAAGCGAGGACACTGCTGGATATATATTCGATATGGATTAATAAATGATTTGAAATATGCTTCGTACCGATGTCTTACATGTCTTATCCTTGAAGCCGTAGGCATCGAGAGCATCGTAGTTGACCTTGCTCTCGTTTTCCTTCATTTCCTCGACCAGGCACTCCACATCGTTGACCAGATCGTTGAGCTATTCACACATTATTGCGTTATATTCGATTGCTTCCCTACAAAGGGAACCTTTATATCGCCTTACCAGTTCCTCATCCTTCTCCTTGGCCACTTTGAGCTTTGGCATCATCATAACATCCTCAATGACAACACTGGCTGCAGAATTGGCGCCTACACTATCGATGTTGTCGATTCGAGTGGCCTCCGAGGTCTGCACACAATTAAAGTGCAACTGCACCACCTCCAATAGTCCTCGCAGCTGGTTGCTGATGCTCTTGCCTCGAATGAGGTACGGAAACGTGCGGAAGTCGACGCCATCTGCAACAGCAAAGACCAAAAGCATTACAAATTATGATCTGCAATTCATTTTTATCTGATCTTACCTATCGAGCTTAGTCGCTTGATGTCCAGCCCAGTCACTGGCAAAATGGTGGCGCTGCTGCGAATCACATTGGTCAGGGCCACCGAAGAGCTTGACCCGTGCCGATTGATGTTGGGGAAGTCAAAGTCAAAGATCTCCGGCTCAAAGGGAAAGCCGTAGAGGCCAAAGCGCGTGCTCAACAGCGCACAATACGGATCCCAGCGCTTGTCTATTTCACCGGAAATCTTCTTTAAAAGATGGATTGCCTGCTCGGATATACTGTTGTGGGACTCGGCGGTGGATGTGGCGCAGGTAAGCATCATGTACCAGCGAACCACGCTGCCGCACTGCGCCCGCGGCAGTTCGTGGAAGGTGTTGGATATGGCCGACTTGAAGCTGTGATCTAGCGTCGTTTGTTGCTGCAGTTCCGCCGGCAGATTGGTGACTCCCCTGCGATTGACATGTTAAACGATTTTTCAAAAGTTCTCAAGTCTGGCCACTTACTCTGTCAGCATAATCAGCAGCTTCACACACTTATGGGCCGTGCTCCGCTCGCTGTAGATGACGCAGTTACGTAGGAGTTGCTCAATGTGCTTTTCCGAAAGGGAAATGCACTCGAACTGCTGTGCCAGCAGGTCCTGGATATTCGCCGCTGTCTGTTTATTGATCTGGTCTTTGAGGCGCTCGGATTTGGGTGACCGAAACCGGTTTAGCCGGACAAAACAAATCCAGTTGAGCACGTCGAGCGACATGTTTTTGGCCAGCGGACTTGAGCCCGGATCGCTAGCTATTCGCAGCAACTGCTCCAGGAGATGGTTGCTCTCCAGCATGGCTATGCGCTGCATTCGGCTATTGGGGATCCGACTGTGCGACTTCACGGCCCGAACACTGATGGAGATCTCGTGCAGCCAGTCGCAGCCTGCGAAGAGGAAAGACAGAGATATAGTAATGACTGGCTAGATTTGAATTCACCCTCAGAAACAAAAGCTGTGCCAACTGTGGGGCGAGGAAGTACCTTCCCTACTCGGCGGCAGTTGATCCGTTTCTTGCCCCCTAGACGGAACAACCGGAATGGGCGAACCCAGAGGCTTTGGTTTCGTGACATGGGATATGAACACCGGAATATTGCTTTGAGTCTTGAGCTTGAAGGCTTGATTAATATTAAGGGCACAGGAATTACAGGCGGCTTTTGTCACGGGATATACTTTGAGAACGGCTCTCTTGATTATTCGGACCGCATTGGCCAGAGTAATGCCGCTCTTGCTTCGGTCCACCATTGCTTCTACTTGATGCGAGCGATTCTGCTCAGACGAGGAAGCTGCAAAATACGGTGGGTAAACTCATAAACTATTGCTACTACAGAGCTCCACAACTTTCAAGATATTTTAGCTGCACATCGGGATATATCTGTTCACGTATCTAAAAGATAAATTATTGCTACTCTTTATACGCTTTTGGTGACATTATAAAAGTGAATGCTAAACAAGGCAACACAACTAATTGGAAAGCCGTTTTAAAAACCTCTAGTGCCTCATGACTGGCTGTAATTTCCTCATTTCTTATTTCCCCCCCTTTCCTAACACACGCAAACTTACCCCTCGTCTTGTTTTGGCCCTCCTTCGATGGATCAGAGACCGTCTTGATGTGCAGCAAGAAGTTTCGGGTGCGCGTCTTGAATAGTTTGGGTGAGGTCAAAGTGGCAGTGCCACCTTGATCGCATAAATCGATGCACGAGGAAAGCTCGATGGGCCCGGCCAAAACCTCCGCGTTATGGGCCAGTAGATACTCCTCACTAAGCACGGGATTCTCATTGGCAACTGCAGATGCAAATTAATCGATCATTAATCAAAGGCTGGGGCTTTATTTAGAGCGTTACTCACTGTAGGAGAGATCAATGTTATCGTCGATTACATTCGGCTTATAGTTGGCGTGCGGTCCCTTCATTCTGTAGCCAAATCCATTAGTGTTCTGTTTGAGGAGCGTCACCTGAATGCCAGCGGGATTAGAGCATTGTTGGTACACCGTGAACTTAAGATCGATGTGGCCCAGTGACACGGGCTGGGCCAAGTTAAGCTCTATGATATGTTCATCCCAGGTGGTTCTGAAAAGGGAAGTTCTCCATGAATCATAATCATCTTTAATCCAATGGGGTACCTACGCATCGTTATGCAGCCGCCAGGTGCGGGTAAAGTCACGTTCGTCGCCTCCATGCCGCATGTTCTGCGACTGCTTGCGGTGCTTATGCACTTGGCCGAGATCATTCCAGCAGCTGGGCACCTCTGCTGAGTAGACAGTTAGCTTGTCGTCAAACTGGGTGAGGGCGTAGAAGAGCTTTAAGTCCTCCAGAGTCAGATCGACAGTTTTGTAGGCGAGAAGGTTGGCACTGCTGGCGGCCATGGAAGCCGCTGAGGGAGATGTCTGGACATGGGCGCTCTGTGCAGCGGTGGAGGATGCCGTCGGCTCGTTGCCCACATCCACGCACATGCTATCGTTAGCCAGCAGGGTTTTACTCAGCAGATCCGGGCCAGACAAATGCCGGGCGCCATCCGTTACACTTAATTCTGCCGCCGCCTGCGTTAATGTGGTGCTGCACTCGTCCTCCATTTCCAGCAGCTCATCGCCAGAGTCATTCTCACCCTCGCTTAGCGAGAAGAACACGAGTCCGCCCTGGCGGGAGCAGCAGCATAGCCTGTCCAGGTTACGGCAGTATACCACCGACTCAAAGTGCTCGCCCTCCTCCTCAATCACCATGGTCCCCTGGAAGTCGGCGAGTGAATATATCTCTACGGTACCATCGGCACACACCACGCAAATGGAGCCGGCGTCCTTCTGCTCCGCAGAGGAATTAAAGTGCGGCAGGATGCACAGTTGTTTGGGGCACTTTGCCCGACTAAAGGTCATAGCCAATGTGTAGTCGTTCGATATCTGAGTGTCATCGTAGTCAAACACCAGGAGCTGGGCCGCCACATTTCCCTCGGCGTTATCTGCAACAAAAAAAAACCATCAAAAAGTTAGTTTTTGATTGTAAATGATGCCAAAGTTATCCCTCTTACCCGTCTCCATTGCCTCATCATCCCGCTGCTCCTCATCCTCTTCCTCCTTGGCCACTGTGGCCATGATAATCTTGCTGCCCTCGGTTTCCGGGGCCTTGGTTCGCAGCAACTTCACCAGCAGCTGGTTGCACTTCGGCGTCGTGGGCAAAATCTCGGCAATCTCGATAATCTCTTGGATTGAATGGTCCACACTGTTTGCCCCACTGCTGGCACCATCCAGAGCATTCATACGCTTCACACTCGTCCAGCTCTCCACCACGCAATCTATTTCCTCGGTGGCCGTCATCTTGTCGCTGCTGCTGCTGCCGGTGGAGCTGCCGTTGATCATAATATTGTTGTTATTGTTGTTGTGGTTCGAGGAACTCCCGCCTAGCGAGTTGGCTTCATTGTTGTTGTTATTGTTATTATTGTTGTTGTTCTGGTGGGTCATCTCCGCATCGTCGACAAGCTTATCGATCTCGTTACCCATGCCAATGTTGCTGACATTGACTGTGTTAGATCCGACCATTAAGCCGACAAGAGGATCCTCAAGATTCTGATCGAGGATCTGAGACAATGTGCACAGATCGAAGTCATAAAGCACGGAGGCGTCGTCGGTGTTCTGGCTCACGCCGTTGTTCTTGTTGTAGGTCATTAGGGCGGACACGAATCCGTTGCTATCGAAGCCGTCAGCGAATTTCTCGTAAGGAGTCATGGCCTTATTATCATCATCCTTTGACTCAATATTCACTTGGGTCACGACCGGGTTGCTGCTTTCGCTGGATGCTGGAACAGAAGATGAACATCTTATTAGTTCTTATCTCAATAAATAGTCAATGTTCTTATTCTTCAAACGACATACTTACCAGTGACCATTGGTGACGAGGACTTCATCAATTGGCCGCCAACGCTCGAAACGCTACCACTGTCATTGCTTACAGTCGCAGACGTTTCACTGTGCCGATCCACCTCCACAATGTTGAGCACCACCATGCGCAGAGCCACTTCACCGCTGCTCTGGCGTACGCTGACTCCCAGGACGATCTTGGAGCCGACGACTCCAGCCCGTAGAGTTGAAGTTGAGGTTATATGTTGGGCATTCACGCTACCAAACTTTCCACCTGATCCGGCGTTCGATCCTAAATGAGAACCAGATCCAGTGCCACCGGCCACACCGCCGTAATTCGCCGCAGAGTAAACATAGTTTACCTTAGTACGGGCCCGGGCATTCGGCAGAACGCAAATGGCCGTGACCCTCGCCCACTCGAAGCTCTCCTCGAATACATCCTTAAGCAGGGTCGGTACATGGATGCTGTGCATTAGCTTCAGGTGGCGTTCAATGCTCCATACACTCAATTCTCCCGTTTGCGAGCAACTGGTGCACAGCACGTTGGCGTAGTCACTGTTGGAGATGATGTCGAATCCCAGCCCGGGGGCTGACAATGCCGGATTTGTGGCGTATGTGATGGACAGTGGCACATTCTGCGTATACTCGCCCTTGACGAATGGACACAGGGGTGAGTGTCTCTCGTGCTCGCTCCACGGCTCGTCGGTCTTCTCCCAACAGACGAGACACACGTTGCAGGTGAAGCACATGGCGCGATCCTCACCCGAGGAGGAGGGTTGATGGTAGAAACCCGCCTGTGCCATCTGATCCGGCAGCGCCCACTTGTAGTCCATGTGGGGCCACTTCTCAAATGTCTGACGACGCAGTGCCTCCGAGTGCATGAGCACGCGCTGGAAGTTGCTGAAGTTGAAGTAGTCAGGCAGCCGGGAGCCCAACATCATTTCGGTAAGGCGCTCGTTGATAGCAGAGGCGATGGCCAGCACAGGAATGTGGCGCTCCAGACGCTTCAGCATGATGACAACATTGCTGGCCACCAGTTTGAGGCTAGAGTAGGTGACCTCCAAACAAATGGTATTCCACTGAAAGGACAGAAAATATCAGTACTGCTCCCTAGTATGTAAAGTAAGGCACAGTCCTACCCGTTGGGCCTTAATGCCTTTCTTGGCATTCTGCTGCGCCTGGTTGATCTTGAGGGTCAGCTCATTGCTTATGTCACAGGGACACTCCAAACCCTCGCTCTCTAGCTCGATGATGCAGTTCTGAAATATGATCGCCTCGGACAGGATAATCTCCAGCTTGATGTATTCGTCGCTCTGCCCAATCGGCGCCTGCAGAATGGTGTCCAGCAGCAGGACGCCATTATAGTCACCACGGAGTCCAAGGTTGTGGCCATCCCAGAACAAGATTTTATCTTGCAATGGCATATAACGACCATTCACGACACTATCGCCTTTAAGGAAAATAATGAAACATAAATTAAAGAAGTCAACTGACACATTAAAAGCAAATTTAATCAGAAAAAATTCTACGAATTCAGTCTTAAAATATTTTTAAAATTTCTGTATAAACAGTTTCTTATATATTATTAGATAAGGCATGGAATAAAGTTAATAATAAAACGCTTGTTTGATGTTTAATTTCATCAATGAATGAAATCAAAAAGGATTTAAATTAAGATAATGTTGATATTACTTTTGACCGGAACATTCCAAACATTCCGGAAAAAATACTTCCGTAGAACGAGCTTTTAGAGCCCCGACGGGGGTGGTGGGGGTCATCGCACAGAACTGCGTAATAGAGGCAAAAACAAAAACAAAATGCGTGCTGCTGGTAGTTTCCCTAATCGGAAACAATGACAAACTCGTTGCGATAGGACGAGCCGCAGCCAGACCCGGATTCATTCCGCGGGGATTTACCACTGGATTTAACTATCATTCGGCCCTTACGGATTTTGACCAAAAACAAAGAGCTTTCCTCCAAACTAATGCCAAATGCATACACAAAAAAAACGGCAGAGTGACGAGTGGGCAAGTGCAAAGGCAATTACATACAGAAATGCAATACAGTGAGACCACTTACGATTTCTTCGAAAGAATCTTTGATATAAAAAGCTTTGAATTTTAAAACAAAAATGTTATTAGCTGCCGGGGTAATAAAAAAAATATACATATAAAAACAGAATTCTAGCAATTAACGCCAAACAAAGCAATTTATTTCAAGATTTCTGAGTAAAACTGCTTTTTTTTCTCTGTGTGGGTTCTAATTCGTAGTTCTCCACTGTATTGACATTTGCCTGGGCTTGTATGCGTGCCCCATGCCCGGGGTGTATGTGTGGCTATTTTTTCCCTAACTGCCTCACCATTGGTGCCGAGCACGTAGGTCTGTAGAATTACACCGGAGTTGGCGTCCAGGACCTTGACGAGGTTGCCGCAATCGAAGAGCAGGAGCACGTTGAGCTGCGGATGATACAAGACGTTGCGCATCTTACAGGGAGCGCCAGGCAGCTTCAGGTAGCCGTCCTGCTTGAGCACTCGCTTCTGCGGCTGATGGTGCTGCTCCGTGGCCATTCCGGGAATGTGCGGGTGCGAGTGGCGTGCACGCGCCACTGCAGTTCTGTGTCCTGGATCCGGATTCTCGGGATTTTTAACAATTGTTCTTGATTCTCGACGAGAAGACACAGCGCAACACTTTTCCTTTTGCCCCTTCTGTTCTAGCAGATGTTGTGTTTTATCGATGTTAACCGATGCATCAATGTTTCTCAAAACATCGGCATAATTTCACAACAACAACAACAAAATGAAAAGACTGCTATGAAAGCATTATTATTTTTTACGTTGTGTGCCTATTTATAATCTCAAACAAATTGAAAAACTGCTATGAACGCGCTGTTATATTTGTTTTGAAGTTTTTTACATATCTACTTTGAAAACATCGACGGGCATTGACATCGAGGTTTTCCGATATACCGGGAGACGATGTCTGGTTGTTGTATTTGAAAAAATATAGTATTGATGATATTTGCTGTTTAATATCGATGATTTCGAAAATATTTGGCAGTGGAGTTCAAATCCGAGTAACTGAACATATGCATCCCTCTCTTTCCGCTCGCCTACAAGCTGTAGTTCTATCGGTGGCCGCTTGATGCCGCTTCCGGTCCTCCGACCCTTTCAAAATATGTTTTATTTTAAAATATAAAGTACCGAAATCTCTGATGATGTTTACTAGTCCCGATATAATTAGGAAATACAGTCTGGGCTCTAGTGTGCCACGACATTTGTGAAAGGTGCACTAAATATGTAGATTTTTTTGATTTTTATGAAAAATCAGTTATCCTTTAGTCGTGTTTCGGTTTGTTTTAGACTTTTTTGAATCCAAATTATTGAAATTGTGCGCTAAGAAATAGAGGCTTTATATAATGAAATTGTTAAGAAAACTGGACAGGCTTTCGAAATGTGTCCCTTTGCGTAAGTTTAAAATCAAAGAGATATATTTGAGACTAAATGAAAAGAAACATTTTTTTCAGAGAAAGGTTTTTCCACCGACTTGCCCAATCTGTTAGACATTCCTAGGGTTAAGATACCGGAAGGCCAAAGTCGTTATTTATTGCTTTTGGCTCACTCGCATGGCTACTCGGGGTTAGGAAAAACCATCATTCGGGGAGCTGATGCCAAGCATCACTGTGAGTAGGATGGAAATAAATATTAGTACTTGAATGCTTTCACGATTCTTAATTTCAGTGGAAATATTCGACCAAGTTTTGGAGGAGATGGAGCCCAAGGGAGTTTGTGCAAAATGCCTTGGCGGTGGAATGATTTTAAATGATGTCAGCGGCAAAAAAATACAATTATATGGCTGTAGTGCTGTAAGTATTCGTTATGTTTCATGGAGCAGAGGTTATAAAGCTTCTTACGACATAGACTTTCGGGGGTGCTGATCACTTCAGAACAAAGAATATATTACAGTCGTCGGCCATATTCAAGGACTTCAAAATCATCATCAAAAAATAAGCTTCGGATATCTTAATCTCTCACAAAATAAAAATGGCAAACGGAATGCAATTCGTTTTATTTCCCAATTTTATCGTAGGCCTCAACATTTTTTACCATCTTCCACAAAAACCAATATGGACGGTCAGCGGCTTATGAAGGATTATCGTCATGGGAAATGTGGTACCACACATTCCGGAGATACTGGAGAAAATCTATTTTATATCCCTGCAGCAGTAAGATGTGATTTCCAGGAGAGAAGAATCCTATTTAAAAATACGTTTTTTCTTTTTTAAAATTCATCAATTTGATATTTTATAATCGCTAACTACGATTGCAAAATTTATTTCACAGCTTTTACGATTGGTCGATCCATAGTGCCATGACATTTTTGACACCTTGAAAGATAGGATTTTAGCCATATTTCATAGACAGGTTCAGTCGATTTGGAGCCTTTCTACTGTTAAGTAGTATCTAAATTACCGCAAAAAATATAAAAATTTCAAAAATATGACAAACTTAAAATTGTTGGTCCCCATCTCCCAAATTGTTTGTCCCAGTCGCATGATGTGCGTTGCAAGGGTCAACGCGCTTTTGTTAAATGTGCCAAGAGTCCAGCTCGCAGTCGGAAGAAACCAATATCTTCTAATGATTATCCATATTCATGGCCAAACGAGATACGGCAGGACGATCGTCCGTGGAGACGCTAAGAAGAGTCATGGTCAGTTGTGGGTTTGTTTGTCGATTCTTCTATTTACTTATATGCTTTTCAGTGGATATTTTTGAGGAAACTAAGAAACAAATGGATAAGTTTAACATATGCACACAAGTCGTTGGAGGCGGCTTTATAGAAAACACCGAGAAAAAGAAGTTAATCAAGATCTTTGGTTGCTGCAAGGTAAGTAAAATGGGTTTCGTTAAAAACGGACTATGATTATCGAGAGTCTCAACAGACATTTGGAGAAGCGCCTCATGGCAAGACCAAGGACATTTTGCTTTCGTGGACCAAATATCAAAATTTTAATATCATGGCGTCTAAATATTAGATTTAAACTATAAATAAAGCGCAGTAACGACTATTTGAACGACTAATTTGAATTGTAGAGTGTTGGTATTTTTGCCTTGGCGCCAAGTTTGGTCGGTCGCCGTCATGACAATCCGCGGAGCTGGCCAGACTAACGAATATTTTGTAAATAAATTTGTAATAAGAGTCTCTGGAAATGAATTGTTGCATTTGCCAGTTTTCTGTGCGCGCCCCCAAGAACATATACACCGAGGCAGTCGGGAATCCGCCGGTTCTGATCAGCGAACTGGTCCTGCAATGCACCAAGGGCACCAACTACGTCCTGGCCAAGGAGTCGACGATATGCAAGAAGTGCTGCCAAAAGCTGAAGCGCTACCACCAGGCAATACAAATCGCCCGGAAGCTGCGTCAGGAGATCCTAGAACTCATCCACAGTCCGTTCCTGGCCAAGGACCTGAGGCATTCGCCGCTAAAGGATGATGCGGCGGTGAAGGTCGAACGCATAACCAAGTTCGATGGAAATATTGAAGTTGCCGAGGCCGAAGAGCAGGAGTTTGACGAGGAGGAGGAGGAGGAGGAGGTCGGGGAGGACATGGACAGCGCCACGGAGACAGAGTTCCTGCACCAAGCTACTATTGAGGAGGAGGTGGGAGAGGACGAGCACGCCTTTATAATTAACGAGGCAGATGGCGTAGGCGAGGATGAGGAGTTTCATTCGATGGACCTGCAATTAGATATTGATAACGAGATAATCATTAATGAGGAGGCCACCGAGGAGGAGATCGTGCCACAGACAAAGCAGGAAGCAGAAGAAGCTGAATTCTTCAAGGAGGACACCATGAGTGAGTACGAAGACCATCTGGACGGCACAATAGAATATATAATATCCGATGCCGAGGACAACGAACAGGACTTGGACAGTTCTGGTGACTACGTAGTGAACATACAGTGTCCAAGTTGTCCAGAGAAGTTCTCCAGCCGGCGCGCCTACAATGCTCACACGAAGCGCGAACACTTTCCGGGCTACGTCTGTGATCAGTGTGGCAAAACTCTGCAGTCTTACTCGGGCTTCATCGGGCACCTGCAGAACCACGAGCCAGTAAAACAGTTCGCCTGCCCCGTCTGCCCGGAACGCTTTAGCCGCAAGTTCCGGCTGAAGCATCACATGGCCTGGCACACCGGTGAAACGCCCTATCAGTGCGAGGTGTGCTCTAAGCGGTTCGTCCATAAGGTGGCCCTCTATAAGCATAAAATGATACACGACAACGAGACGAAACGGTTGGAGTGCCAAGTGTGTGGGTTTAAGACCCGCACCAAGGCCCATCTTGAGCGGCACACCCGCTCTCACACGGGTGACAAACCCTTTGCCTGTCCCGTCTGCAACAAACGCTTCTCCCAGATGTATAACATGAAGGCCCATCTGCGGGAGCACGAGAGCCCGGGCACCAATCGCCATCGACGCTTCCACTGTAGCAAGTGCACGCACACGTTCATAAACGAACAGAACTACATTAGCCATGTGCAGCGCGACGACTGCACGGCGGTCTAGCAATCGAATAATATATATTATGTTTAGGTAATTCCACAAGTTCATTTCAAGACGAGCAGACAGCAGCAATACCACCCGGCTGAAGAGAAACAGTTCAAGGAGTACATTATGTTCTATCCATGTACTTTTTTTTTATTAAATCTATATGCATTTTGCTCACAAATAAAATATGTTTGATATAATAAATTTATCTGTTATTTGCATATTTCTGCGGTTATTTCAGTTGTCTTAAAAAAATATGTATAGTATGTGGTGTATGCATTAACTTATTTAAATAAATCAATCGACCGATCGGTCAACATCATCCGCTTTTGGCCGCCTGGCCTTTAACATGCCGCTGGACTGGACTGGACTGATCTCTCTCGAAAATGAAATGTACCTAATGGTTAATGGTAAATCGGTAGATGCAATTGACGCAATTACAATTAAAATACATTGTATAAATACATAAATTTGTAGTGTGTGTGTTATGTGTGTATGCTGTGTTATAGATTATACAAAAATAAAACAGATTATCTTTTGATTTTTGTCGAGTTGAATAGAACTTTGTTAATATCATCATCATATCATCATAAAATGCACATCACAAAAATATTAACAAAATTTATTGCAGGCAGTCCGTATATAGTAAAAAGTAACAAACAAATCCCAATCGAGGAAAATCCATACCTAAAATCTTCCTAATACATTCGATTTTGTGCAGTTCCTAATAATCTCTCAGCCATGTCTCCCAGCTGCGACTGATTTAATGGACTCGCCTCCAAGGTATACACATAAATACACGATATATTCATGTGGGATTCAAGCTCAAGCTTTAAATAGTTGCGGATTTACAAATTCAGAACCATTTCAAGTGGCTTAAATAGATCAGTTTTGGTTGTACAGAAAAATACATTGCCACTACAGAGAGTAGTTTGTGATGCTTACAAAAGCGCTATCGCCTTTGATTTTCGGTATTAGCTTCTACAGTTGGTTGGTGGCCCTAATGCGTCGTACACTTGGTGCGTCCGCCTTTTTCGTTCGATTTTTACCGAATGCAAACATTCGCACTCCCAATTTGCCTTAATACAAAATCTACACTAATTGCTTAATATTAATCGGATGGCTTGACAAGACCCATCGCTTTGTCTCCGAACAGGGGCAGTATGTCGGAGTCGTTAACAATCTCTTCCTGAATCACTGGACTGTCCGGGTCCTCGCAGTGCGTCTTGAAGAAGAATCTAAAAAAATCAAAGATCCAAGTATGTTAGCAAGTGAATAATTGGATTGCCGCATAATTAATACCTAAAGTGACCCCTTCTTGGCAGATAATCCTTGAACTGACGCAGGGTAGGCTGGGTACCGGGTATTTTTATTCTGTATGGAACTGGCTCCTCGCAGAATGAAAACACAACGATCGTCTCCGGCAGCTTAGCCGGCAGAGGCGGAGGCGCCGCTGTGCCCTGAAGTTGAAGCTGGTGCTGATGAGGCAGGCTGATGCTGCCGCCGCTGCTGCTGCTGCTAAAGGAGGCCAGAGGCGGTTGAGCCAGGTGTCCCTGCTGCATAGGCGGCTGGGTATACCGTCGAGAGCGTCGCGGCTCGTCTTCCAGTCTTCGTTTCGCCTCCTCCAGCTTCGAGGCGGTGCTTGAGCCGGATCGAGTGCTTTAAGGGATTAAAGTTTACAATTTTATAATGATAATAAAGGTTTTAGGATTCTCTACTTACCTCGATTCTTTGTACTTGGTAACAGTGTCGGCCGAGAACATGCTAATACCACTGTCTGTGTTCATGGAAGGCCATTTATTTGTCAACTTCCTCGAGGAGCAGGAACTGTGATCGGGCATGGATTTCGAGTGCTTCATGGAGTGCCCGCCTGTTATTAAAATCTTTGTTAGGGGACCGATTCTAGTATTATTGATTTCATAAGTTTTACTTAGGCTCATAGCGCCATCGCTGACCATGCCCGAGTCATGTGTAGCGGTGCGTCTTCGCGATGGAATGGGCGGACAGGGTGACATTGTTCCTGGCGAGCGGTGCGGCGTTTGATCCTTCCACACCCGCGACACATGTTGGTCTAGAATATCTTGGTCGTTGTCCTCATCCAGGGCAAACTTCTCCCGAATCGCCTCGGCGAAAGCTCGATCGCTGGCGGTGGATCTTTCGTTGGTCAGCAGCGTAGCTCCAGGATTTCGCTGAGAAAATAATATAAGATTAGATTAGAAGATAATATTTTACTATTTATTAACAACAACAAAATTAACTCCGTGACCCTCCAAAAAGATTAAAAAAAGTTCTAAGATCATAGAAAAAATTGACAAATCTAAATTATATCTTACCTCCCGCGCTCTTTCCTCCAGGTCCCGCTTCCGCTTTACTTCCTCCAGCTTAGGTATCAGTAGAGCCACAAGCTCATTCTCCTTCAGTGGTCTGTGCTCGTTCGAATGTAGTCGTTGTGTGCGAGGTATAACCTGTTTTTTTGGAATTATAATAATAAAACAAGATTTTTTAACAATGCAAAGGAAAAAGTGTATATTTTATACCTAAAGTTCTTACAGAATTCTTTAAAAATTGTTTATTTTATAAATCAAAAAAGAATAAATCTCTGATTAGTGTTTACCTGAAAGTTATTGGTCTCCTTATTTGCCATTGCGCTCTGGCGTATCGCCTTGCTTTCCGTCGAGCTATGTCTGCGTTGTATGTATGGGCGACCGTCCCTGAAACAAGGATATATCATTATTAGTCAGGAGAGCTGCCAGCGATGAGTCCTGTCGTTTATCATCTCGTCATAATAGCTATTGGGCCTTCCACTCCATTGGGTCCACTACTCACATTGAACAACTGGAGAGCGACATGGTGTCAGAGTCGGTACGCCCGCCGGAGCTGACGCTGGCCCTCTCCGAGTCAACCCGTGAATTCGGCACATAGGAGGTATTCGTGCTCGCTGTGTACACATAACCGTGGGCACTATTCGCATGCAGATCGGATGCACAATCGGGACATATAGTTTCCATGCAATGACGTCCAATTGTGTGATCGTGTTTAGATATATATGTGTGTGTGGGATAATCGTCGGGATCCACAAACAAAAATGTTCAAATCAAAAAGGAGAACGCAAAGTATATTCATCAGGTCAGGATATGTACAATATGTAGGTCCAATGAGTGAAGTGGGGCAGGTGTGCACAGTATTCAGGTATGCAGGTGGGTGGCAGGTGGCGTGCGTATTTGTGTGTGTATTTGTGAACGTTCGTGTACATCATATATGGAAAAATAAAAGAAACAAAAGTAACAAATTAGGAGTTAATCACAGAAAATCAATAACTTTAATAAGAACTTAAAAACAAAACAAAAATGGGATGGTGGATCGCATCTAAAGTACAAATATGCGGTTTTAAATCGCAAAATTTTGTGAGTGTTCCTTAAAATTATCTTACTTATTCCTTTGAAATTAAAACTACTTATTTTTGTACATAATAAATGAATATACTAAAGGTAATGTATATATCTACTTTAGGTACGCATCTTAACATTCAAATTGTAAGTTAATAATGTTGATCAAAAATAAAACAAACTAACCTAACTAAGAGCTAAGATTACGCGCAAAAACAAACATATATAAACATACCCGGGAGGTCGGATTTCCAGTCTTCTTTTCTGTGTTGCTATTAGTAGGTCCCGCGTCAGTCGTATCGGGTAGTCGGGCGCTCGCGCCCCTGCTCCGCCGGTTCCATCTCCCTCCTGCATTTGCACCTTCTCGAAGTCGTCGCAGAGCGACAACACCGAGTCCTCGTGCAGCGTGGGCAGCGTGGAGCTGCGTGGCAGTGTGTCGGTGGCACTAATGGAGCCGCTTGAACTGGCCGATGTCGAGGGACCGTACACACTGCCGCTGGCACTACACGTACCAGCTGGCGGCCCGCTCACGCTGCTCACTGGCAGATTAATGAAGGCACCCGGCGGCACTAGCTGCTGGAGCTGTCGCTGCTGCTGTTGCTGCTTTGCAGTGGCCGTAGGCAGGGCGCACGCCCCAACGAGGCTACTGCCACCACTACCGCTGCTTCCGGCACTGCCCGATCCCGTCGCACCGCTGCTACTGCAGCGTTCCTGCAGTGCGGACATTTGCTGGATATACTGGATGTACATATCCGAGCACAGAAACGTTGGGTATATGTTGTCCCGGATGGTAACCTCCACATGGTGCTGCATAGGATCGAAAATATGCGGACTAAGCGAGATCTCGGGATTCGTTTTGATTGCCTTGATCTGGGCGCGCAGGTCATCGGAGATAGACAGCTTACTCTTGCGCAGAAATCTGGGAAATCGAGCGGAGGGAAAAGTATTAAAATAAAATTAAGGCTTACGCTCTTTACAAATACTTTTATCATTGGTATGACGGAATCTTACCTGTAGATTGCTCCGATTATCTGCTTGACCTTCTCCGGATCCGTCTGCTGCTTGAGGCCCTCGCACGCAAAATAGAAGTTGAGGTGGTCATTGTAGGCGGGCGCCTCTTCCTCGACATACTTCTTGAAGAGCTCGACCCCATCGCGATCCTCCAGCAAGTGGTTCAGCGTCCGAGCCCAGTTCAGATAGGATGGCGGCGAATTCTTCGAGGTCTCTGCTGCCCCTTCGGTCATCTGTTAAAGAGATTAAATTGCACAAAAGCCTTTTTTTATAGAACAAATCGAACATTTACCTTTTTAACACGGCTCTCTTCTCCGGGTACAGGTGGTCGTGGCCCACTACACTCATTATCATCATTTTTCCGGAGTCCCGACAATGGATGGACACTCATGCCACTCCAAATTGGCTGCACAGGACGAGCGATCGTTGCTAATTATTAACCTACTTTCCTACTCTAAGAAATACCAACTGTGATTACTGAACGTTCTTCGTGTTCCTTTCTCTGGTTCAAATCACAAACGCCCGTATTTTACAAATAACTGGGACATGGAAGATGTGCACGTTTGCGAATTTGGAAGGCAATTAGACAAGGCCTTTAATGAGAGTAAAAAGGGAAAAGGATCATGTATAAAACCATCAATTTTAAGAAGAATTATATTTTAATAAAAATACACACAGCACCCAAAAGATAAACTTTACTAATTAAAAAAAGAAACGTATCAGAAATTTAAATCATGTCCGTTAAAATCATTTCCGTTTCAATTCTGTAAGAGCTGCCTAAATGAAAGATTGTCCACATTTGTTCAGTTATAATTTCAAACTGATTTTATTTCGTGTAAGTCCTAGCTTAGGTAACTAACTTATCTATAGAGCCACGCTTTGTCGTGGCTATCTGGTGACCCGAGCAGGTACCCTTTTCCTGGTGCAATAGGAGACATCTCAGGTACTCCGATAGCACTTATTTTTGACCATGTGCTACAACCGTTCGCAGGCAGCCAAGTATTTAGTGGGTGTTATTAACATATATTTCAGATACATTCGTGTTCATGTTTGAACAATTTTCACCCAACCTAAAATAAGACTTTTTGGAAGGATTCAGTTGAGATAAAATAAAAAAAACTAGACTAAATCCTTTTTCAATCAAAATTACATTCGTAATTGGAATTTTAGTGGGAATTCCTTGAGGATGCGGAAGCTAAATGACCACTTAGGGGCACCTCAATGGCAGCTTCTTTCCTATCAAAAGGACACACACACAAATTGCAGGAGTAGGAATCGAACGGCGGCCATTTTGAGAGTGCTTTTGATTGGTTGACGGCATCGACCAATGCAGCAGTCGGGGCACAGGATAAGGGGAAATAAGAAGCAAAAAGGGAAAGGACAATAATCCATTATGTACAAAATTTGAACACAAAAACGCACACACACACAGACACACACACCCTAATAACGGGGATGGTGATGAGGATTCTACGAAACCCTGCTTCCACCGGCTTTGTCTGACGCGTTTGAGAGCTGGCTAAAACTAGAAAGTAAGCATCGTCGCATCAAGCTTTTGGTAAATCAAAAAAATAGTCCTTTTTTGTTGTCCGTTCCTAAAACGTTGCTACCAATTCGGCTATTTTCACAGCAAAATCGTATGACATTTCAAAGGAAATCCAAAACATTATTTAAGTATCGTAATAAGTAATCAAAACCATATTTAAGATAATCTAAAACATATTTTAATAATCGTAATAAATAATCATATCTCAAAATCATTTTAAGGACAATTTAAAACATAATTTTATTATCGTTATAAATAATCATACATATCTCAAAAAAGTTGCTTAAATATTGCGTAATTTAATTTTTCAATCTTTCCCAATCGTGTGTTTCAGCTATTTGACTGTATTTCGTTTTTTATAAAATTGAAATAAAAATTGTTCAATTATAAGTAAGAGTCATATCTCAGAGAATATCGATTCGGCTGTTGTTTTCTATATAAAAATCATTCTATAAAATTGTTTTCCCAATTAAAAACAGCTAGTTTCGCGGGTAACGAACGGGCATCTCTGGGAGCAGGCGGCTGCCATCAACAAGAGCAGCGACAAATAAAACAAGCAGGAGCAAGGGACATGGGCCAAAGCCTGGCAATGTGAAAAAAACGAAGACTGGTAACGAAAGGGGCACTGCAGAAGGGATGACACAGAAGGTGGGAAGGTTCGAACTTGAGCCGGAGCAGCACTTTCCTGCCAGTCGTGACTTACAAACACACATCCACACACACACACAGACGCAATGATACAAGGGGATGAATGCTGTTGTTGTTCGTTGTTGTCGCTGAGGAGCCAGGACAAGCGAACAACTGAACAGCCACAAAGCGATAGCGCCGGAGGAGAGCCAAGGAAATTCATCAAAACGCCATTTGCATAGCACTCCATTACGGCGAAAAGAACAAAGACAGAGGCACAATTAAAACGTTTCGGCACCACAAAGGGACCGAAGAACCTAGAGAGCGACTAGCGTCGAGCCCAGCAATGGCGTTGTGTCTAGGAGAAGGACAAGCTCCGGCCACTTGATGGGCGGAGAAGACAATGGCGAGAGGAAAAGGAAATCAGTGCCTCTTTAGTGCATCTTATAATCCTTTCATGCCGTTCATCTTGGGATTATCAAAATGCCAACATCAAAGAGTCAGCTCGAATCTAATGGCATAATCCCTACTAAAAGTATCTTGTCGACACTTTCTAGCTTTCGTCCTTGTTGAGCAACCAAGCAAAGTGCTAAATATTCTGAATATTCAAAAGAAACTTAAGAGTTTTTTTTATCTGAAAGTTCATTTATGATTATTACGGGTTTATATTGAACGAATAAGTAATATAATTAATTAATTAGATTGCATTCCCTATTGTTGGAGACTATAAAATACATAGATTCTTGTCTGTAAGCCAATCATTCAGTTTTAAGCAATATGATAAATATTTCTTTATCTCAAAATGCATTTATGATTATTATAATTATTTCAGGTTTATTATTGAACGAATAAAAATAGAAATAAGTCATTAGATTTCATTCACTAATTTCGGGGATAAAATATAAAATATATTCATACATAGATTCAAGTCTGTAAGCCAATCTCTCAGTTTTAAATCCAGGTGGTCTTTCTACTGAAGATAGTAATTAAGTTCTTATGGATCTGATCGGACGACTATATATGGGTGTGATATGAATGCTTTAAAAATCAAATCAAATTTAAACGAAAATCTATGAAAATCTGGCAGAATCAGTTTTTCTTTTTTTATGTAAATAAATTCAATCAAAGGCCACAAAAATAAACAATGCATAAACATAAAATCACAAGACTGGTGTGCCACTTTTAAAATTAGTTTGAATTATTAAAGAGAAACAATAGTTAATAGTTTATTAATTTTAAACAAATAATAAAGCTAACTTCCAAAGGGAAGCCGACGTTTTTATAGCTCCTTTTTAGCTTAGTTATGATAAATTTGAATTTATAATTTAAATTTTACAAAATATTGTTGCAATCTAATAAAACTAGCACTACCCTAACAGTTAAATGATCATAACTAAGCTAAAAATTAATCAAATTCAATTCGGAAATCCAGTTTTCTTGGGTTAAAATAATACTTTGAAAACTAAAAAAAAAAATGATTAAATATAGATGTTATAATTACATATGTATAGTAATATTTAAATTAAGTAAATCTTTATAAGAAAGGGTACATTTTTCCCGGCCAGATATCTATTGATTTGTACTTTTAAAACTCTAGGTAATTCCCCAATCTTAAACCGGGAAGGTTAGTAGCAATCTAAGTGCAATTAACATTATTTAAGTTGCAAACAAATTTAGGTAAATGTCCAGCAAAGTTACGTTAAAAATTATTAACATTTTTGGTCCCTTAATTAGTTTTTAATAACTCTTTGTGCTAAATCAACGACAAGTCTGACCGTCGGTAAATCGTTGCTCTCAGAATTAAAAAAAAATATGGAAAATAAATACATATATTTTTTATAGGGACTCTCTCTTTATGAAATATTGCACATATTGTACATCTGCTTACTCCACACTTTTCGTTGTTTACCGACAACTTTATATGTTTTTCATTGAGTCTGAATCGCAGTTGAAGGGGAATTATGAAATAATTAAATAAATCCCTATTGATTTCAGTTGAAGGAGAGAGAGGAGTGAGTTTCAGGAACACAACAAAGGAGACCAGAAGCAGCGCTCGAAGGCAGATGATTATTTTTCTATCCCTATTGGATTGCATACGCTTGGCCGGATAATTCCCTATTCTTTTCAAGTTATGAGTCCTGATGATTGGCAGGTAAGTCTACCGTGAGATAAGGGCCGTAGGCTACTATTTACACAGTTTTTCTTTCCTTGAAAACGGTTGCCAGGTGCCTGCAGCACTTCGCTGTTAAGAAAGTTCCAAGCCAATTGTCGTAGGCAAGGTGACATAAGATCTCACTCACAATCCCTCGACAGGTTGCTCACTTCAGAATCCAACGACTCTAAGGATTATTATCGCCACTAATTGTTGACAAAATTTTGCCACGAGCCACGGAGCACAAGATATATTCGGTGACAATGCCTTTACAACCGGGAAAGTCAAACTGAACGAGTCCCCGACTTTGGAATACTCAATCTTAAATTTCAGATTTCACCCTGGCACGCCACGTATGAATCGGGCAGAGTATGTATATAAGCCATTTTGGGGTTGCCCGGCTTTATACTCTCTTGCCACCACCCGCATCCGCATCTGATTCCTTTTCCATTCACAATTGTTGCATGCGGACATTCAGGGTAGCGATTACATCGTTTATATATACAAAATTTGAATTTAATTGATGAGGAATACAGATACAAATCTGTTTTGAAACTTTACAGTATTCTGTGCACTTGTATTTAGATTTATAACTCCAAATATTCAAAGTGATATATGATCTTAGTTTAGTTTATAGTTGGCCACTTTGAATTTCATTTAATCTTAATTAAATTTTTTTTTTAGTCCCTAAAATATATTTTTTCTGCCCGTGCAGGACCTCTGCCATGTGGAGCCCACAACCAGCTGTTGATGGGCAACTGCCCAGCAGCAGAGGCGACCTCCAATATAATGATGCTTCATGTACTACACACAAAAGAGATGTACTTTTCAAAGTGTCCGTCTCCGTGGTTGTGGTGGCGGTGCGAGCGAGACAACATTGGGGAATAGGACTCATTGTGTGTGTGTGCAACCAAAATGCGCAGGTCCAGGCGCAGTCCCCAGACCCTCCGATAAGGTTCCTGGCCCACTGCCAGAGACCCAATACAAGAGGCAAGCCTCACGCCCAACCTGATTGTACATAAGCAAAACGGCAGACGGAGTAAGGGTTGCGCTCGAAAGCCCACTCACTCCTTTGTATCTACAACCCTCTGAGACCCTTTGCGGCAACCACCATTAACTAAAAACAAATGTGGAAATTATTTTCGAATAAGTTTGAGAACAATACAATACGACGGGGAGGGGCGACCGGCAGCAGCCTCGTTTGTTTAATGAGGTTAAGAGAACCGCCGCCATTGCTGCAAACTGCCAGCTAAACTGAGCGTCTGATGCCGGTCTAGACGCCAGCCAGCCAACTTACGGGGGAAAACTCATTACGCCTGCGAGTATTGCCGAAGGTCAATAGTGGCATTTTGTTAATGGAAAAGTTGCCAGAGCAAAGCCAGAAAAGTTCACTACGGAAACGCACACTTTTCAGGTACAATTGACCATTGCAAGGCCGCCGATGTTGCACTTTTCTGTTGACTGCTGATATGTAAAGGTGCAATAATGTTAAAATAGCTTTAAGATTCGAAAAGCCACGATTTTTACCAGATTGCTTGGAAGTATTAAACTGAATCCTTTAAATTTAGTTCTAGTTTTATCTGGTTTCAATGAGAACTTAAAAAGATTATCTTTCCATTCAAACCGATGGCCTTAAAGTAAAGCTTATCTACCTTTTTAATAAAACAAATTTAATAGTTAAAAATAGTTTATGGATGCTCAAGGAGCATGTCACTGTAACTAACTCTTGCTTAAGGGGTTATAACACCATAAAATCCAATTGTTTGTTTTTCAATTACTTTTTGTTTAATTTAAGAAAGGAAACCTTGAAGTAATCAAGCGTCTATTGAATTTATTTGGCTAACTTACACCAGTTAGCCTGAAACAAGTTTCGCCCAAGGTTCCAAGCACTCGACGAATATCTATAATCATATCATCTATAAACTATATCAACAAAATTAATCCACTTTCAAAAATAATCCTTGTGAATGTTGTAGAAATTGTTAAAAAAGAATTCAGTTATGTAGAAATATAAAAATCTTGAAAAAAGTTAAACATTTTGAATAAATTAATTCACATACAATAATAATCCTTGTGAATGTTGTAGATTTTTAAAAAAATATTTAGTTATGTAGACAAGAACAATTCCTAAAAATATTTTAAATAAAATATACATATATATTTTCTGGTGAGTTATATACCCACAATTTTCTTATATAAAAATGCATCATTTATCATCCTTCATTAGCTTCAAAGGCTTCAAGTAAATATTATTTATATTTTGAGAAAAGCGCACAAGAATGAAACACTGCCTGAAGCTTTAATAACTTTGAAAATAATAAAAATGTTTAAACTATTAAAGGAAATGGTCTATAAAAATCGATCGATAAATGATCGATTCCTATTGAATATTTAAAGCATCCTTCAGAATTCAATAAGTTCTAAAAGCGGCAATCACGCCACTCTTACATTGCTCCCCACAAACATACCATAAGCATATTTTTACGCACATACATATATTGGATAACCCTTTGAAATAATATTCTTGGGGGAGACAAAAATACTTCTCGCACGACTGAACAAATACAATTTACGCTTAAATAAATATAAAGAATGCATTTGAAGATAACTTACGAATTGAAGGGTCTGAAAGCACTAGCCGGTTAAACTCTAAAGAGAAATAGTCACAGCTTGAGAATATGTAAAATCAAATTGCTGAGTCCTTCAGGTTAGATGAATATCTTCCTGTCCGCTAAATAGAAATGTTCCACTCCTGGTTCCACTTATTTGCTTTACTTCCTATTTTATGTAGCTTAGATTATTGATGATGCAGTACATGCTGTACCTAGAAGAGAATAGAAAAACAATTTAAAATATAATATTTAAAAGTTGTTTAAATAATAGAAATAGAACACAAAAAACTCTGGTTTCTACGTATTTAAAGGTATTTATAATACTAAGTTGTTAAGTCTGTTTTCCTTTGTAATTTTGTGTTTAGTTTGTTGCAATCTCCATAATTAATATTATTTAAATTCTTTGGCCCAATCAATCAAATCAATTAGCCTCACTAAATATAGGAAACTGTTCTCTGCAATTTATAGTTGCATAATTGTTTTAAATAGTAAATAGTAAATTTGTAGACTATTTTAATTTAAAATATATAATTTTAAGCATCACCAATCATGTAAATTTAGCTCAGCTTGTTTTTAAGGGAATGGTAAGGCTTTTGTTGCTTAAAATCCATTTTTTAACATCCATTGCAATCGCGTTAAACGCAAAATGAAGATGGAAATTGTAAAAAATACACTTTTCTTGTTGTTTATTTAAAATTGTAATAATATAAAATAATATAATAATGTAACCCCTTATGAATTTTAGAATATGTATATTTATTTGTTTAGCGAACATTGCTATTTCAACTCGGCTTCAATGCTGACCCAGAATATAAATAATAAATAACTTTTTTATAGAATGATAAATCCCAGAAGGGCAGAAAGAGTAGACAGCTTTTAATCCCTTGATTTTGGTGAATTCTACGACCCTTTTTTAAAATAAAACTAATTTCTAGCTAAGAGTAACCTCGAAAGTTATAAAAATAAGAAAGCCCAGAAGGGTAGAAAAGGTAGACACCTTAAATCCTTCGATTTTGATAAAATATATAACCTTTTTTTCAAATAAAAATAATTTCTAGCGAAGAATAACCTCGAAAGTTATAAAAATAAGAAAACCCAGAAGGGTAGAAAGCTTTAATCCTTCCATTTTGATTAAATGTAGAACCCTTTTTTTTATTAAATATACTTATATGCGAATATATAAAAAATAACGGTACTAATAATATTTTTCCATCGGTTTAACGATATATGACAGTCTACAGATTTTCATACAAAAAAATAAACGAATTGTTAAAAAATTTTCCATATCTCAGAGAACAGAAAAGTTATAATATTTTTGTATTAATTTCCCGATCCTTTGTATAGCATCTATAAAACATACTCGTCCTATTTTCATAAGAGAACTTTCTTTCAACTTCCTACAAAGTTTAAAAATTTAAATACAAAAACGACTCCGATGTTGGTGGTAATTGAGAATATATGTACATTCTTTATAGAGTTAAATGACTTCATCTGAATAAAATAATAATACCCTGCATGAGTATAAAAAATTTTATACTTGGAATTGTGAGAGTTGGAGTTGCATATCATATATATATATATATAAATATATCGTAATTATTTCAGTTACTCAAATCATTTTCTGAATAATAAGCTAATCTATTTATGGAACGTTTCGTTTGTTTTGAACCTATAGGAGCTGTGTAGGTACATATACGGACAAAGGTTGCTTTTAAGTCTTACATATTTCTTAAATATGTTTAATAGTAATTTCAATTACTGACAGAACTTTTTTTTAGGGAACCACTGATGTTCTAGAATTTCGTATAGAAATGGGTACTGCCAATAGAACGTTTGGTCTACGAATAAATGAGAAGGTAGAATCTGATCAGCCGCCACCAAGCATCTCATCTTTTATAATAAGCGGTAATTCTATCGAAGGATCTCACCCGAAGCAAACTGAATGAATGACATTAAAAGAAGGACTATTAATTCGTAAGCGCAGTCAATACCATTACATACCATTAGATTCGTGTCTCCTTGGCTTCACTCAATTCGTATGAGAAACTGGTCCTGGCAAAATCCTGGCGGCTCGAGCGCTAATAATAAATGGCGGTGACGAGGTGGGTTTGGACGGGAGTAATTTGATTGTTGCTTTTGCGGCTGGACGCTTCGATTCCGATAACGAACGTGACGAGGAGGATGCTTTCATTTTGATTTGTATGCTCAACGAGGATATTCGTAACTAACAATTAATGGCGATTGCACGCGTGGAAGGACGAGAGTTCAACAAACAAACAAACGTAAACAACAAAATGTGGTAACAAGGCGCAGGCACGGCACGGCGACCGGACTAAACGCTAAACGAAGGCCAATCGGGGTAGCACCAGCACTTGGTTCTTGGCGGGGATCGGAACCCTTAATGGAGCACCTCCACCCTCCAGTCCGGCGATTGGGACGAGACGGTGTGATCTATATAGCTATCTGTGGCTTGGGGCTGCGGACATGGCAGGAGTTGGCTCGCTCTCTGGCAACTCGGTCCCTTGGCCAGAGTAAATCAAAGAAAACACCGTCGTCTAATGCATTTTCGCTGTGTTTCCTCTAACGCACTGGATAACTGGGGAAAATCGCCCTTCTTCTGCTTTTCGGGCATTAAAACACTTTTCTGTCTGCTTCTTATTTTGTGTATTTTGTTGCTGTCGCCTGCTGCTGCTGCCGTTTGATTTTCATGGACGTAATGTTGCGGATTCGTTGTGCTGCGAATATCTCGAACGCGGACACTTTCAGTGCGCTTCGGCACCAGTTGTTTTTTTGGTAAATAATATAATTATTTAATGGCAAAACAAAATGTAGTTCGACACAAATGTTAGACGGCGAGACGAACGATTACATGCCAGGGTTGCGTGGTTCGAAATCGATTTATTCGATCAGCGGTATCGGGGATAAGTCGGCAGCACTGCCAGACCGTTAAGCATCGATAGATTGTTAACCCCAACCAATAACAGGTCAGCTGTTTATGTTTCTCGGCGCGCACAGATACAGATATCCGCTATCGATGTTTTGCCAGCACTAATACCTTTATCGATAATTATATCACAAATACTCGGTTAAGCGTTTTGTTGTTGGCCAAATGAAAGCGAAAAGTGAATAAACATATTTACATAAAGCCCATAATCACAATACGCGTGCAGGAAAACGAAAACTCGATCGGAATGTGGAATGTCTGTAAAGCCTGTTCAAAGTGATGTGACGTGATGAGAAAAGATGCTGCCGCCATAGCAGCTGGCTGATTCGTCGCCTGGCCACAGAAAGACAAAAATAACGTTCCATTAGTTAAAGTTTTCTATATCTGAGATTGGATTGAGATACATAAAACACTTTCGGAATGCTGCAGAATGTGGAGGAGCAGTGGCGCCTACTCGAGAGCTAACCAAATCATTACGCTGCACTTGGTCTTTGGGGGCGTCTGAAAAATCGATTGACCGCAGTCAAATAATAATGACGGTGGTGTTGGAGTCCCCTGAAGCAGCTCGGTATTTAGCCGACTTGCCCGGAACATTAACCAGAGGTGAGTCCAGGTGCTCAACCAATTAACACAGAAAATAAAAGGCAAAAGGTAGTAAAAAGCAACAACAAACAGGTGCAAAGAAACGGCGCATTTGCTCGGTTTACGTTTTTGTTTTGGTTTTGCTTTAACTTGACAATTTCGTAACAACCAAACCAAAAATACCTGTTCGACCTCATGACTTGCCCCCTGTTGCCTTGCCGCCCCATACTTAGCGCTTGGTCGCAGCAGTGGATCCCTGAATACTTATTACTTTTTGATTACAATTTCGTGAATTAGAATTTCCCTTAGAGCTCAGTTTAATCCCTTTTCTTTTCAGTGTAATTAATCTCCCTACCACACATACAATTCAAAGTCAAGTTATTTATACTTATTAGGGGCAGAGTTATAAACGTAGTTAAATTGATTTTATATATTCAAAGCGTCGTCAGGTTCCCAGGAAGCACTATAATTCGTTGCCTGGCACTGGGGGCGAAATTTGATGGCATTTTCAAGGAGACTTTTCTTGCCCCAAGTAGATAAATGATTTATTTTTTGTAGTACAAAGTTTATCAATAGATATAGATAGAGACCCATCGATTTCATAGGTTTTTAGAGACGCCCCCGGGTATTATCTAGTGTTTCCTGTTTCTCTGCCACAGAGATTATTATTCCTCGGAAGATAATATATTTTGTTGAGCTACCGCCGCCCGCCATCCGAATCTATTTTTGTGCCAATTGGCGAGGCCTCGCCAAGTCGACGGATAGCAGACAGAGGCGTGCGCTCCGCCCCCTTTACAGGCTCTCCGACTGCGTGCCGTGCTCCATGCTGTGACTACGTGTTCCATGCTGTGACTACGTGTTCCCGCCAGTGCCTCCAGGCCCCTCTCCAGCCTCGACCGGCTAGTGGACTTCTATTGCTAATTAAAGTCAAGTGCCCAAGTATGGCTCCGAGATCGCGGCGCAACGGAGGCTGCCCGCGACATACAATTGAATTTGCGTACTCGTTGCTTTTCTTATTAACATTCCCGTTCTGAATTCATTGTGCGGATGAATACTGGAAAAGCACTGGAAGAGAACTTACAAAAGTCATTAAATCGAATTCAGCCTGTATATACAGCAGTATTCATTGATGGTCATTTAAAACCATTCCTGCTATCCTTTAAACATATGTTTATATATTTATTTAATTTATTTCAGATGGCGAAATGAATAGGGTCTCCCAGTAGATACGAGCCAGTATTCCAGTTGGAGCGAAACGAGACCGAGACGCAGACATGTCGAAAACGAGGGGTAAATATAATAGGAACGTGGAGAAATATCACAGCTTGCCATGCTTAATCTTTTTGATATTGCACAGGTCGCATTCTGATTCCACTTCCCAATACCGGAGCGATGGGGCGCAAGCGCAATAACTTCTATATGCGAAGCCTCTTTCTGCTGGCCCTCTGCATATTCGGGCTGCTACAATATCACAATTTTAACTACTGTAAGTCATTTGATCTAAATTCTCCATTTAGAACCGATAATTCACGTCTCTCGCTTCCTTTTTATGTAGTGGACTCGCGGGACAATGTGCTGGGGGATGCGGTCACCAACGACTCCGATGACGCCATATTGGCCATGGTGCCCGCCACTCTTCACAAGTATCTCACACCGCACTCCCGCAATCACACCACTTCGGGAGCCGGAGCTGGTATGTAAATAATTATAATAGAAGATATTAACACGGTTTTAAATATGCACAAAATTTGTAAATAAATATTAATTTATTTCTAATTTACAGCCCTGCTTACAAATACGAGCAGCACCGGAGGCGTGACGGCTACCACACTTAGCTTTGACGTCTACCACCCTCCGAATATAACAGAGATCAAGCGTCAGATCGTGAGGTACAACGATATGCAGCTCGTGCTCAATGAGGACATTTTTGGGCCCCTGCAAAACGATTCTGTGATAATTGTAGTCCAGGTGAGTAGCTTCTACCCCAAAAAAGATCGCATTTCATACTAAAGGTTTTGCTCCTAAAGGTGCATACGAGGATTACCTACCTGCGCCATTTAATCGTCAGCCTGGCGCAGGCGCAGGACATCTCGAAGGTGTTACTGGTGTTCTCCCACGACTACTATGATGACGATATCAATGATCTGGTGCAGCAGATAGACTTTTGCAAGGTCCTGCAGATCTTCTATCCATATTCCATTCAAACGCATCCACACGAGTATCCCGGAGTGGATCCCAACGATTGTCCGCGGAACATCAAAAAGGAACAGTAAGTTCTCTATGCACAGATATTGATGAATTGAATTTATTGATGGTTTGAATTTCCCCAGAGCTCTGATCAGCAATTGCAACAATGCTATGTACCCTGATCTCTATGGCCACTATCGGGAGGCCAAGTTCACGCAGACGAAACACCATTGGATATGGAAAGCGAACCGCGTGTTTAATGAGCTGGAGGTCACCCGCTATCACACAGGTAAGCCAGGCTTTTCAATGGTTCATAGACCCGTTACCATCGGCTATTTTTCACTGCAGGCTTGGTCCTATTCCTAGAGGAGGACCATTATGTGGCCGAAGACTTCTTATACCTGCTGGCCATGATGCAGCAACGAACCAAAGACTTGTGCCCGCAATGCAACGTGCTGTCCCTAGGCACATATCTAAAGACCTTCAATTACTACACTTATCACGGCAAGGTAAGAATTGTGCGCAGAATGGTCACCAATGCAATGCTAGAAACCATTGGCTGCGAAAGGGAGAGTGCTAACCAATCGAATATATCCCCTAAAAGCTTATGTTGCTAAACACACGCATCCATACATATCAGTCACCCATCTATTCATTTCTTTGGATTTATGTATGTGATTATACATCCGGTCATGAACGACCACACAACCCACACAACGAGTTGTTCATTAAACTACTGTAATTTATCATCTATTCTGTATCTATTCTATTCCGAATTCTGGCACGCAGACTAACAAGAAATCCTATGCTTCCTCGCTGATCTCGACAAGCAGTCTATTAGGATACAATAGGAATAACAATAATAGAAACTCTGTGCAATTAGCCGTGTCGTCCTCCTATTCTTCCTCATCATCTGCTGCGCACTCATCATCAACGTCATCTCTCAAACCTGCCAAGGTCTATGTGGGCGACACCACTGACAACCAGAAAGCCAGTGACTTAAAGAGAGATAATACGAGTATCAAACGGGGAAACCTCATCAACACTGTCACCGCCACAGCCGCCACATCCGACACCAGCAATAATGAGCAAAGTAGCAACAAAAATGGTGCACAAACATGGAACTATCATGTCCTGCCGTCATTGTATTCCGTCTATCAGAAGGTAGCAACATCGCACCGCTAGCACAGGGCGTTAATTCCCGTTAACACCGCACCAGCGCCCAGCGTTTCCAGCTCTAGATTATTTCACTTGCCTGCCTGTCTCCAGCACAATTCTTGTTTTGCCGTAGATGTTTCCATCGTCCCTATTGGTTGTTGCATAGTTCATTCATTTATGCTTTAGCAAATCTGCACGTTCAACTATAACTTATAACCCCTTTTGAATGGCACTGATGGAAAATCTATTGTTTTATAGATTCTAAATGAAATGCAATATATTTTTTCCATCATTGTCTGCTTTTGTTGTTGTAAATTTGTGTGTTTAATTGTACTTGTCTATATGTGATTGTGTGAAATGGCATGCCCCATCCTATGCTCTGAACTGATTTGCCAGTTGCACGCCCGCGTTCGCGCCAAGAAGATTGATGGGCAGAGCATCATCAGGGACTATCGCCAGGTATTTGGTATGGCGCATTATCCGGCACATTAAATCCCAATAGTGGTTAGTCGAAGTCGAAGGCGGCGTCCTTTCTAAATGCAACAAATCTGGCAAATCAAAATGAAATAAATTTGCATGTCACTCCCACTCCTTTCTTTTGATATATTCAGTTACGTTTTTTTTTTCCACTACAATCATTTCCATTCCGCGTTATTAACCAAGTTTCTTCCTCTGCAGGTGGAGGTAATGCCCTGGGTTAGTAGCAAGCACAATATGGGATTTGCCTTCAACCGCACCACCTGGACGAATATCCGGAAGTGTGCCCGCCACTTCTGCACCTATGACGATTACAACTGGGACTGGTCACTGCAGCACGTTTCTCAGCAATGTCTCCATCGCAAACTCCATGCGATGATCGTCAAGGGGCCCAGAGTATTTCATATTGGAGAATGGTGAGCTGTCAGTGGTGGTAGTACGTTTATTTCAACTAATTCCAAGTCCTTTTCCAGTGGGGTGCATCATAAAAACAAAAACTGCGAGTCAAATCAAGTAATTTCGAAGGTCCAGCATGTCCTGCGCATCGCCCGGAACTCACATCAGCTCTTCCCACGCTCCCTCACCCTGACGGTGCCCAGTCTGATGAAGAAGTCCAAGCTGCGCAAGGGTAATGGTGGGTGGGGCGACCTTCGGGATCACGAGCTGTGCTTGAACATGACGCTGTCGAATAGGTAAAGGAACCGTAATGGATCGAACCAGTCAATAGCCAAGAAACGTAGCTTTTAATGTTATCTAAGTAAAAAATACGAAGCAGTAGCCTTAAACACTGTAAACGAACAACAAGCATTCAGCAAATACTCTGTATCAGCTATCTAACCGAAATTAATCAAAGCCAGAAAGAAGCCCAAAGATACTCGCCTTGGGCGCAGCACAAAACTCCTAAAACTACGGTTAAGTCTAAAAGTACTCTAGTCACGGCCTTACGCCAAAATATTTAAAGAGCATTGTTGCAATATCCTCTTCAGTTCGTGGATAATCACATTATATTGTTTAGGCTCCGTCCAGACTTTAAGACCCGAGTTCCGAGCGACGGCAAAGCAATCCCTATAACAGAAGAACCCATATGGTTACCAGAAAACATATAAGGAATATATCTAATCGTATCCCCAAATTGTGCCGAAACCGTTTAGTAAATGGTCATGATGTAGTTCGAGATCAAAAAAGCCAGCAAGAGTCGCATAAACTAGTCATAGAAATGAATTATGCACGCAAATAAATAAATAGATCAGATCACCCTTTTGATATCTCGTATGGTTACTTGTTTTAAGCCTGTAAATAGTTGAATTGCGTTGTATAATTGCATAAGGTCTTTTTTAAATATAAAAACGCAAAACTAAAATAATTTGTTATATTTTTCGTTAGTCAAAAACGCTTTTATGTAATAGGAATTTTTTGATTAATTAAAACGAATACTCTTAGTGAATAAACGCCAAGTAAATGCTCTACCAAATGTGGGCTAATTTTTTATTGGAAGTGGTTTTTCTAGCCATATCGTATTTTATATCTTAAAAATCTCAACTACTAGTTAATTATTTTAAATTTCTTATCGGCGCCTTTTACATTTGAAATTTGATGAGTGGAGCTGAGAGATGTTTTTTATAGCTAAAAGTCTATCGGTTTATCGAAAATGCTACCCTGAATTATAAGATGTTTACGAATTAAGCTATTTAAAATTAAGGAAACAAGTTAAAAATTAATAAAGTGAAACCTACCCCATTCTTAATTGACTAAACCGCTGAGCAATAATAAACCCAATAAATACACCAACCGAGGAATAACCAGAAATACGTCGTTTCGTTCACCGCCGTGGGGAAGGGAGCTTTTCCACTAAAGCTTTCCTCGCGATTTGATTTGGGAACCACTAGCCAACGCGTTGCCGCAGCGGACGGAGCTCTTCCAAATCCAGAAAAAAACACCCTTGCCGCGTAGTAGCTACTACTGTTTGCATCCTGTTCATCGAGTGTGCGTGTGTGTGCCCAACTTGAAATCATGAGTAAGCAACTGGCGCGCCATGTGGGTCAGCTCAGCAAGCTCCTGAGCAATGCGAAGCCGGCGGCCACCACTGCGTCCGCCCACAACAACTACTTCACCTACGTTAATGAGCTGTCGCATCCCATTGCCCGCGACCCTCCAATTGTGAAGCCGGAAGAGGCTGTGGCCTGCATCAAATCTGGTGAGTTCCTACTTTCCCACAAGGGGTGGGGTTTCATTGATGAGGGCTCGCCTCACGCGAAAGCAATCTCTTTGGTTATGCAACATTTTAGTGGGCCTGCTTAGAAAACCAGAACATAAAGGGGAACACGGGGTTGTGGGGCCATAGACCGGGCATGCAAATATATATGGGTGTAAGTCCATGTGTGTGTTTTTGTGAGTTATTCGGCACTTTCAATTCAAACTAAATAGTTGCCGGCGACCACAGGGCAGACAGGGTGTCCAATATATACATCACTTAGCAATTGAAAACAATTAAATGTTTGGGGATTTAATAGGGGGCTAGGGTACCTTTTTGGAATAATCTTCAAGATGGGTGTACAGTCAGGTACCCAGTGTGTTTGTATTTAATGACCCTTGATGACCCGTTTAATGCTTGACTTAAAGAAATGTGATAGCCTTTCGGTTATCTAAGAACAAAGGCAAATCCCAAAACCCACCGACCCACACACGAACGGAACAGCAAGTATCTACGCCTATGGATATCAGTTATTTGTGTATCGTATGACTACCCACACTTTCAGGCGATTCTTAGGTGAAAAATATTTTAATAAAATATTTAGAAAAACAGCTGTGCCTGCTGTATTTTCAATATATTTATGTACATATATGCGCTGTAGATGAGATTCCAGGCGAAAGTTGTACTTTGTACCCTGGCGAGCAATAGCAACAAACCCGCCTGATGCAAAACCGAGCTTAGGGGCAAGAACAACTAGATTGATGTGCATGTGTCGTTCGAAAAACAGGTCCGGGCAACCGGCCTTTAGTTGTCGTGCTGATAAGAGGGTCTTATTAGATGGAGGCAATGTTATGTAACGAATATAATATCTGCTGGTGTGTTTGCTCGCTCCCTCAATGATCAATTTATTGGTGAAAGCATAATCACAAACAGTCCCAGTCTCCTTCAATTGGAATAAATTTCGGACACGCCCACAATGGGCAGAGAACATCATAATTTCTTAGCACCTTTATGGCCTCTCATCAGCAAGTCCGTGTCAATTGATAAACATGGAACCCGGTGGCTAGAGGGGGTGGTTATCGTGGACATATCTAAATCTGAATGTGTGTGTATGTTTGACCAAACGTCACCCAGCATTCAGAGGCCCTCTAATTTTAGCCGAAAATCGCCGACACGAGCCATGCCAGATCTACGACGTAGTTTGATTTGGAAAAGTTTTTCGCTTGGCACGTTTCTTGCAGATAATAATAGGTACAGTAGGTACACGTCTTAAGCGAAAATCAGTCCATTTAGAATGCAAAACGTCCATGACAGACGACGGTTTGTGGTCGATGTGGCTCAGACATGCGATAAGAATCTCAACAATCGTATGATTTCATACTTTATTGAAGGGGCTCGTGCGATTTTTCTTGGGCAGCTTTGTGGGTTTCCATTTAACGAGGTACAAACGTAGACATACGGGTCACTATAAGGCGCTCCGAAAATAGAAAATGCCAACCGTATGCAGCGAGAAAGGCGGCCTGCAACATAGGAGCACTTTAGTAAATATTATGCACATGCATAAGTAGACTAAGTCAACATAATGATAATTTTAAAATACATTTTAAATATACTTTAACAATTACACTATCATAAATCGCCATGGGAAATATTGACCAAGTTAAACAAATATGGTAAACAAAGGAAACATGGTATACAAAGGCGAATACATGCCTTTGTTAAGAGCTGTCATTCCTATCAATACCTCAACGATTACATGAAAGCATTCTAAAGAAATATGTATATCCTGCAAATAGTCTTGCTTAAACAGCAAATACAGCAATAATAGCTAAACTTCAGACTGAGAAAAACTCTTATAATTATAATAAAAAAATATATTACCATCCAATAACTATTTTTAATAATTTAAATTATGTGTTGATCTGGAATTGATGGACATGCCAGGATTTCGCTTATTTATTGTGAATGAAAGCCAAAACGTTCTGGAGCAAGCTGATTACCAATCCATATAGCCATATAGTCCATGCTGATATCAAGACATGTTTAGCAGATTAACGTTCCATAAATGTTGCCTAATTAATATAAGATCATTAGATTAGCATTGTGTGTGTTTCAAATTAACTAAATAATCATAAAACTTGTGGTTTTTTTACCTCTAATCCAGGCGACACGGTGTTTGCACAAGGCGCTGCTGCCACGCCCGTGGCGCTGCTGAATGCGATGGCCAAACACGGGAAGGAGAACAAGCTCGAAAATGTGACTGTGTGCCACATGCACACGGAGGGTCCAGGCGAGTACGCTAAGCCGGAGTACAAGGACATTTTCCGCTCCAACTCGTTCTTCATGGGTGCCAATGTGCGAAAGGCCGTGGCCGAGGGACGTGGCGACAATGTGCCTATATTTCTGCACGAGATCCCACAGCTTTTCTACAAGAAAATCGTAAAGCCTGATGTCTCCTTCATTCACGTGTCGCCGCCTGACAACCACGGCTTCTGCTCGCTAGGCACCAGTGTGGACTGTGTTCGAGCTGCTCTGCTTAACTCGAAGCTTATTGTTGGTAAGTGCTCGCACGTTGGCGTAAAAGAGAGATTCAAAAACATACTGATGATCCCACGATTTCAGCTCAAATTAACCCCAAGATGCCGCGCACGTTCGGCGATGCCATTATCCACAAGTCGCATTTCGACTTCGCCATCGAAATAAACGACGACCTGCCGCAGCACGGTACCGGCGAGATCTCTGCTGTGGAGCAGAAAATTGGTAAACTGATCGCAGAGAACCTCGTCAAGGACGGTGCTACCCTGCAGATGGGTATTGGCAGTATCCCTGACGCTGTACTCGCGGCCCTGCATAACCACAAGGATCTGGGTATCCACTCCGAGATGTTTGCCAACGGTGTCGTCGAGCTCGTGAGGAAGGGCTGTGTCACCAACAGCAAGAAGAAGATGCACCAAGGTCGAATTGTCGGCTCCTTCCTGATCGGTGACCAGGCTCTATATGACTTTGTCAACGATAATCCCTTCATTGGTAGGCATTTTGGATTTAAATACAATCTATGGAAAATTTGCAGTATTTTTAATGATTTATTTATTTATTTATTTAAACTTTGACTTGTTCCATGCAAGATTATAATATTTGTTTTACCTTTTTTACACCTGTTAGAGATGTATGCCATCGACTATGTGAACAACACCAGCATCGTTAAGCAACAGCCCCGAATGACGGCCATCAATAGCTGCATTGAAGTGGACCTGACTGGTCAGGTGTGCTCCGACTCGATTGGTACTCGCTTTTACTCTGGCTTCGGTGGCCAGGTGGACTTTATCCGTGGCGCCGCCGAAGGACTCGATGGACTGGGTGTTCCTATTATTGCTATGCCTTCGACCACTAACAAGGGCGAGAGCAAAATTGTCCCCACTCTGAAGCCTGGTAAGTAAATCCACAATTCTTTATAAATTTGCGTTCTAAACATTCTCAATCCTTAACAGGCGCTGGCGTCGTCACTTCTCGAGCCCACGTTCATTACGTCGTCACGGAACACGGCATTGCCTCACTGTTCGGAAAGAATGTGCGTCAAAGGATGTACGAACTGATCCAAATCGCCGATCCCAAGCACCGCGAAACCCTGGAAAAGGACTGTTTTGAGCGCATCAAGGTGATGCCAAGTCCAAATTAAGCACCGCCACCTATAGAGAACAATTTCTGGGTAGCATCCTTGTGTAGCATTCTTTGAAGGCATTCCCGAAATTGTTTTATCAACTTTTTAGATCTGCAATCACGATATAGCCCTTAGCATTACCAAATTACTTTCAAATTGACGAGAAAAATATCATTTGAGTAATAAAAACTGTAAACGAAAGTAAATAGACTTTTGATTATATCCAGTGCGGCTCAGTAGGTAGTGAAATATTTGTTTATATTTGAAATTGAGTTTTTTATGACCAAAAAACGATTTAAAAACAACTTCAGATGTATTCCGACGACAGTTTATTTTCATAATGTAAATATGAATGGGCGCGTACAAATGGTGTGGCTTAGTTTCGATTTCTTTTAAGATATATATACAAATCTGTGTGTTCGATAAGTGCGTCGCAGTTACAGTTCAATCTGTTGCCAATTGGGAGCACAACTCCTGGCTGAGGGGCAGACATTTCGCTTTGGCTAACACGAGCCGAGCACACAACGTTGTCTTTGAATTTAATGTAAGTGTTAAAGGAGCTGTTTAAAAGGAACTAGATTGTATCCTTAGTACGCATCTCGTAGTTTATTATAGGGCCTAAAACTGTTTGTTGCTTTAAAATCTACATATCGCATCTTACATCTTGATGGATGATTGGCGGCTTAGGGATTACTTCTTTTTGTTATTTTTAGCATTTTTACCGTCAGCGGCATTCTCGATCTTGGCTCGCTTCTTTGGGTGCTCGTCTTCCTCATCCTCGCCGATGTCGTCCTCCTCATCCTCCTCCTCCATGTCGACCACCTCGACGTCATCCTTGATGTTGTGTCCATGGATATAAACAGGTCCGCTGCCCTTGATCAGCTTGAACGTCACCTTCGACTCGTAGAACTCCACATCGGGATTGACAGCGCGCGTCTCTCCGGCCTTCAAGACGGCAATGGGAATTTGCACAGAATCCTTGACAGTGTTCACCTGAAATGAAATAAATGGAAATTGGGGATTAGTAAATTAGATTGGGCTAAGATTAAAGTGCGTAAAAGCATTGCGCACAGATTGTTGAATTCGCTAATCAAAAAAATTTAGTTTAGTCACGTTTCACTCAAGTTTAACTAAAATATCAACCAATTATTGTCCTTCCTTGCCTGCGTAAGAGAACCAGAAGATCAGATTGGCCTAAATAGATTCCCGCCCAATGGCATTTCAAGTGCCTCACAGATAGTTGTTAAACGAAGATTACACGAATTTTTGATCTAACCAGAAATCACATCAAAGTTCATTACCGCTGCCCCACTTTATCGCTGTGCAGCGCAGCTCTTCGTCTCATCGTCTTATCTTTGTCAGACAAGCCGAGCGAGCACCTTCCCCAAACTGTCCGGTAGATAACTGTCTCTGCTGCCTACGCATTCGCATATTCGGCGATTTGGCGGTAGTAACCCCATCGACTGACAGCCGCTTGTCCATTCGTCTACCCACGCTGGTGTGGAACGGTTCATTCCTACTCCGAGGAACCTTGCATTAGCCACTGCCAAGTCCAAATCTGACTCCTCCTACAAGTGCGAATCTAACAAGTGGCCGCTAATTAATCAATCACAGCAACGTTGTAATAAAATCAGAAACTCCTTGCATTAGTCAATCGAAAAGTATTATTAAAAGCTGGCCATGTGCGATAATGAGGGTAAGTGCTTTTACTTGAGGAGGAAACATAAGTGAAAGCAGCGAGAATTCAGGGAAACTCATCAAAGTCGAAATCGATTTAAGAAGTACCGGAGATATCAGCAACAATTCAATAAGATTGTTAACTGATTGTAAAAAGAGTTCAAAGAATTGTATTACAAGAAATTAAACGTGAAATGTGTTTAAATCCACAAAAAATATATAAGAAAATCAACATAAATACATAGGATAAGGCAGCTTTCTTACAAAGAGGATTAAAAATATGATTTAAAAAATAAATTACAATCTGCGTAATGCATAAATTAAACAACAAATATATTATAATATGTGTGACATCGAGTCTACAATATTAATGACACAATAATAAAAGAATATTAAATGCATTAATTTTGGATTAAACTTGTCCATCAGTCTGCCTTTTATCTTAATATTATAATAGATTCAGGAAATACAAATGACTCAAAGATATTTAAGATATTAATGGCAGCTAAAAAAAAATTCCAAAGCTCGTTAATTTAACCTTTGGCAAGACAAGCCTGCTTCTCCTGGATGAACTTGTCTATCAGTTTGCCGACATCTTAAGGTATTTTTCCAGAAGTCACAAGACTGTTCATCAAGGTACTTCAGATCATGTGCAGAGATTATAAAGAATGTATACATAAATAACAATTTTCAATCAAGTAAGCCACTTAACGGACGAAGATATCAAGATTTCACAGACCCCACCGGGGCTAAACCACTGAATTCCCAATCTTTGTGCCTTCGCCACCAGATGATCTCTATCGGGAGCGCCTGCCGGATGTCTGCGGTGCGGTGGGCTCCAAGGCCCGAAACTGCTGCAGCATGCGTACCGTTCACAGATACCTGCCCGTCACAGATTGGCTGCCGAAATATCAATGGAACTTCCTGCCCATGGATCTGGTGGCGGGTCTTACTGTGGGTCTGACTGCAGTCCCACAAGCTATAGCCTATGGAGCTGTGGCCAATCTGCCGCCTGCCTATGGTCTGTACTCGGCGTTTATGGGTGGATTTGTTTATATATTGCTAGGAACCTGTAAAGATATCACAGTGGGTGAGTGGGGCAGTCCTTAAATGAGAAGTTGTAAATAATCTAAAGCTCTGACCAGGACCCACAGCCATCATGGCGCTAATGGTGCGTCCCTATGTTAATGGGAATCCGGCCTATGCGGTACTCCTGTGCTTCTTGTCCGGCTGCATTATCACCATCATGGGACTGCTTAACCTGGGAGTGCTTATGCGATTTATTTCGGTGCCAGTGACGACGGGATTTACAATGGCCGCAGCTTTAACGATTGCTACAGGCCAGATTAACAGTCTATTTGGCATTGGCGGCAGTGCCAATGGGTTTCTCGATTGCTGGATACATTTCTTTGGTCATATAAAGGAAACGCGAAGGAATGACGCTATCCTGGGTTGCTGCACACTAGTCCTGCTGCTTCTTATGCGGGTTAGTAACAATGCAAAAATTACAATTTTGAATAATTTAAATATGTATTAATGTTGTGCGTTTAATTAGCAACTTAAAGACCTCCCATTTCGCTTTAAAAGTGCCTTGAAGTATATTTCGCTGTCTCGCAATGCTGTAGCTGTGTTGGTGGGTATCCTGCTGTGTTACCTCCTTAAGAAGGACGGTACTTTGCCATTCCTTGTCAGCGGAAGCATCACACCTGGTCTTCCGCCATTCCGGCCGCCGCCCTTTCACACGGAAGATGCAGCCACTGGCGAAGCCATCAACTTTGGAGGTATGGTGTCGAACGTAGGATCCGCATTGATATCCATACCACTGCTTTCTATACTGGAGAGTATTGCTGTGGCAAAGGCCTTCTGTAAGTTTATCACTGCCAAAGCTCAACTCAGTTTAGTTAACTCACAAGCTACTCTCTTTTTTGTACTTTCAGCCAAGGGTAAAATAGTGGATGCATCGCAGGAGATGATTGCCCTGGGCATAAGCAATGTGCTCAGCAGCTTCTTCTCATCCATGCCCATTACTGGCTCCTTTACACGAACAGCTATCAATAATGCCAGTGGAGTGAAGACGCCACTGGGCGGGGCTGTGACTGGTGCTCTTGTTATCATGACCCTCGCCTTCCTGACATCCACCTTCGCCTACATTCCCAAAGCCACCTTGGCGGCCATCATAATAGCAGCCATGTTCTTCATGGTTGAATATGAAACTATTGGCGAGATTTGGAGAGCAAAAAGTAAGGACTGCAGCAAGCCCTTTCAATGTTAATAACTAAATTGTGAACCCTTTCTCAGAACGCGATATGCTGCCGTTTCTCGTCACGGTGCTTTGTTGTGTTTTTTGGACATTGGAATACGGAATGGTAGTTGGCATCGTATTTAATGCTCTTTTCCTGCTATACAAGAGCATGAAGCCACAGTGCAGCTTGGAGATCCAAAAGGTAAACCCACAATAATACTTTTCCTTATAGATTTTCTGTACTCATTTTGTTTTTTAACCAACCAAGTTTAACGGCATCGAAGTGACCATAGCCGACATCAAGGGCAGTGTGGATTACGCAGCAGCCGAGTATTTGAAGACGACAATTCTGTCTCATGTGACCGGTAAAAACAACAAAGATGCTACATCCACTTTGGTGGTCATTAAGGGGCACGAGATCTCCTCAATTGATACGACCGTGGCGCTGGTAAGACCTATTCACCCACTTCCGTATGACTTGCAACCTCTGACCCCAAATTGGACGTTATAGAACCTCAAATCGCTGCGCGAAGATCTTGCCCTTCTACACTGCGACCTCCTGTGCTGGAACTGGAGCATTCCGGCAGCCGGAGTGATTTGCCGGATGGACACAAAACTACGCAGCATGTTTAAGTTCTCAGTAAGCTTTCCCGATCTAATGGAAACAATGACGAGAGAGAAAGAGCCGGCTTCGAGTACAGCCGTCGACTTGAGTTGATAAGTGGAAGAGAAAAACGGCGCTCATTTGGCAGATAGCCATGGAAAACCGAACTTTATCTGACAATAATAGGAAATGAAAAGAAACGTAAATATATATTCTTGAGAGAAACAATGAAATTAAATAAATGAATACTTTCTTGTTACATTAATAGACGAATTTCAATGGCGGCATGCCACACATGAATAACTTAAATAAACCGCATGGAAAGCATACAATTTACTTTGCATATTGCAGATGTACAGACAAAAATTACCCTAACCTTTACAAAAACCAGCAAAATGCGAAAAAGGGTGATCTTTTTTATGGCTGGGAAACCGGTCCACACTCTGCCGGCATGCATCAAGCAGACACCGGCGCGCGCATACTCAATTTATATGGTTACACACATGAGACTCACCTCGACCACGTTGAACTCATTCTCCTTGGCCTCGGCGCCCAGCAGAATCTGTTTGATCACCAGCTTTTGACCGCGGCCATAATCCTCGTCCATGTCCCACGTCACGCTGTCCTTTTCGGCGGTCAAAGTAACTCCTGAAAAGAGACACATGCACATATACATGAGTTTTCCATGCAGAAATGGAGGGGGTGTGGGGTATAGGTGCAGACACACCAATTAGCCCGGGGCAACCTTGACAAAAAAACACCGGCAAGCGTCGCAGACAGTTGGTTATTTCGAGTATAAGTACAACGCCCGACGCTCAGGCGGAGGCTTTTTCGGCTGCCGATTGACCCACACATGTAATATGTAATTACCATAGAATGATTCCTCAGCCATTGTACTTATTTGATCAATATTAATTCACGAAACAAGCGGCGAACACGTGTTGAGTAAAAATTTTTGCAAAATGGTAGATGGTCCAGGGTTGTCGTCGGTATGCATGTGGAAATCGAAACAGCGTCCATACATCGATTACCCAAAATGTCTAGGTTCGCGCCACCAAGTGGCATAGCGACATCGATGTTATTCAAAGTAAAAAATAATTAATAAAAAATTATACAAAATTAGTTTATATTAGGCTTAAAAATTTTTAAATTAGACAATTTCTACTTTTCTTAACTTCTGTCTAGTTTCCGTAGAGGTTTTGTAAATTAAAATATTTTTTTTTAATCCGAAAAATTCAGCATACTGGCGAAAAATACTAAATTTCAAAGTGCCAGTGAAAACGAGTGATGTTCATCGATGAACTGCCTTTTCAAAAAACATCGAAGGTTACACATCGATATTTTTTTGCAGCTCCGCTTCGCATTTTTAGGCACGTGTAGTAAGAAATTTTTAATTAATTGACTGTACGTTTGCTATCCAAGGCCTAGAAATGGAGTCCGAGTCGTTTTATGGTAAGTCTTGATTCCCACATGCTGAGGAGCATCTAAAAACAGCGCCCGGCAGGCGTGATGCAAAGGTTTCTCTGGTGCTTCCAGCCGGCAAGACATCTTACATATGTACATACATATATGTAGCTTTAATTCAACCCTTGTCCCGCATCTCCACCTTCCAGGTGTTACTCTCAGCGAGAAGGAGCCTATCGCACAGTTTGACGTTCCAGATATACCAGAGGAGTATATCGTCCATTCCCACAAGCTCATCATAAAACAGATTTCTCTTGGATCTGAGGCAAAGACCGGCGAGTTCAACGTTGTGCAGGTGAGTCTGGTTGTAGAAATAAAACAAATAAAAAAGCGTATATTTTTGGCAAAGGGCTTCAAAAGTATAGACAGAAGTGTAGAACGGATTGAAGGACATACAAACATATATAGGGCCCATAAAGTAGATATATTTGTGATCAGTACAAAAAGCCGGGTCTGCGTTATAGCTGCAAGGGTGCATCAACTTCGGCTAGTCGGAGTTGTCTGCTTTCCTTTTGTTAATTAACTTTATTAAAATAAATAGTTAATGTATGCTTTCAAAAAGCACTTCAACAAATTTAAGAATAGTTAAATATTTTAAATGTAAATATTTAAAATGTTTTCGAAAATGTTACTCATCTTATTCCCTATTTTATTTGTAGGCCGAGACAAACGTGAACGATGATGGAGAGAAAAGGACGATAAAAATTCCCATTGCCGTCCTTAAGGTGGGCGAGACCCGTAGCTTAAGGCCAAACGTTGAATTCCCCAACGGATCAGTGACTTTCAAGCTGGTGCAGGGCACTGGACCCGTCTACGTGTGTGGCAAGGTAGGTCCAACGCCTTTTCGAGTACTTCTCGTGTTGCAACTGTTACTTTATTTCAGGCGGAGATGAACTTTGGCGAGTTTGACGACGGCCAAATATACGGAGAAGATTATTCAGACGAGGAGGAAGAAAGCGAAGTGGAATTCGATGAAGAGGCCGCCCCTCAAACAAACGGGAAGACCAATAAAAAAAGTAAACCCCAATAAACTAATAACTAAGTAAGAAAACAGAATTATACACACACACAAGAAAATAAAAAATACAAAATATGATACGTTGGATTCTAAATTGGGACTATACTATCCGGAATTTTATTCTTTTATGTAATTTGTGAATGTCTTGAAAACCAAGCTCAAGGAAGAGGGCTTAGGGGCGAGCTGTTTTTTTTTTAAGTCTAGTTGCAAGCTCGCGCCACTGATATCTTCTGGCGCGGCACTCTGAAAGTATAATGGATTAATGCATGTGCGAAATACCGTAAGTTGTATATGCTTACCGGATGTGTATAACACGGCGCCTCTCGTCGCTGGGATGAATGAGGTCTAGCTTCTGGCTCCACTCGATCAGCTTCATTTCATGACGGAGCTTCTTGCGATCAAAGTAAGAAATGACGCAGCTTATGGGAATCCAAAAAACTGCGGTGACAAGCACAACGGCCACTGAGGAAAAATATTTAAATATGTTTAAATGGCAACCTTTGGGTTCTTTTACAAAAAGTAAGTTCTTCGGTACAAGTTTCCTTTTTGTTTCAAGTTTTAAAACAAATCTTGGAAATTATTTATCGTACTTACTGACAATATTATCCTTCAGGAACCGCAGGGTCTTTGCCACATTTATTTCTTCTATAATATCCCAGAAACGTTCAACCACGTCTTGTATGGTCTTCTCGCAGACACCCTGGAAAGACAAAATATTACTTTAATAAAGTTAAGTTAAGTTAATGCAATTATCTAACCTTATTACAGAATCCAGTTATGCAAGGCGTGCCATCCGGTAGGACATCTGGGGGCTCCACAGGGAAACACGTCTCGTTGATGCTCATCCGGCAGCAGCGCTTGCAGGCATCCGCGATTATATCACACATGCAGCTTTGCAGGCCCTGGGTTTCACAGTATGGCACACACTTGCCATTCCGACACTGTCCGCGCTCCTGACAGGTCGTTCCATCCGCCATGGCCGGCGACTTGGGGCACTCGGCATGGGCTCCCGTACAACGAGCCTCCTGCTCGCAGGTTGCGTACTGCGCATCTCGACATTTCATCCCCGAAGCCATGAACTGGCAGTTCTGGCAACACGGTGAATTTTTGTCGCTGCACATGGCACCCTGGGTTCGGCGCAGTTTGCAGTTCTTGTCGCAGCACGAGTCATTGTCTTCCGTGCCAAGCAGCCCGGCATCGCACTGTTCATCGCCCTCCACGCGCAGGTTGCCGCAGAAGGACTCCTCCGGCTCTGAGAAACACCTGCCCGACTTGGCTTGAAGAACTTTGCGGATAGAGCGAAGCGAGCATGGTGAGAATTTCTACAAAAAAAAACGTGACATTTATAAACAATCATGAATTCATTTTATTTTTTAATATTTACCTTGTTGTTCACATCGTAACCGCTAACAGAATAGGTGTACATAAGGAAGCTGCCACCCTGCGAGGCACTGGGCGAGCATTCGGGAATGTCGGGATCGTGCTCAGAGCCCCAGTTGTGTCCGAACTCGTGGGCTGTCACCAGATCCGCCTCCCGAGTAATAACCCGCTGTCCGTAATGGTTGCGGGAACTGCTCAAGCCAGAGTTTAAATATAAAGTGTAGCCATTCTTGAAGTACTCTTTAAAATTGGAAGAAAAAACAAAGTCAGAGAGAAGGTTAGTTTCCGAAGGAGCAAGGACAAGTTTAAAAAATTAACAAAAATGGGGAAAAGCAAGTTAAAAGCGAAATGAAAACATGAGTTTCTGTAGTTAGCAACCTGGAGTACAAATGCCGCCAACGGAGTTGCGGCGCGGGGACCCAACATATGCCAAGCCTAAGATGCCGCCTTCAAACTTGAGATCGGTAAAAAGATGGGCTAAACAGAAGTCTTTGTGGCTGTACTCCCGCGAAAAGACCTAACAGGTTGTTAAATGGCAGCCATGGAGAATCGGAATTAAAGTGAGAAAGAGCACAAGACAAGACGTTACTTATATGACGATGAGGATCAGCAACTACACGACCAATGGGCAACGGCATGTAGCCAAACTCACCTCCAGCAGGTTGCGCACATCCCACTTCTCGCGGATCATATTGTAGTGGGCCTCACCTCCGCGAAGTCTCGTTGGCTCCGAGTGTACAACAATCTTCTTGATCACAAAGCCCATTCCCTTGAAACCCTCCTGATCGGAACGATCCTGCCACACCGTATCGTTGTAGATCTTGTGCACCCGATCGATGAGACTAATCTGAAGGATTTCCAAAGTATTAGCAAGGATGCAACGCCCTCTAGGCTTAGACATGCTTACCAAATAGTTGATTGTGGTTTTTGTGTTGCCTCCACCCATTTCTTGAAAGAATCTATAATCTGCCACCAAAAGTAGGGGACATCGGGTCTTGGTGGGAGTATATTCATACTGGTCTGACTGCCGTTTCTCCCGCGAATGCAATTCATTGTCCACTTCGTCTTCACTTTCCTTGTCCTCCAACTCGAGACCCTCCTTTATATAGCCACAGGTTTTCGGGACAGAACCGGCCTCATTTTTGTGCAGTTTCACATCTGAGGACTTGTAGGCCACCATGGTGTCCTTTTTGGCGTCTGGTAGATGCCTCCACGAAGGCTCAATGTGATACGTTTCCTCTGGCAGGTGGATGGACATGGTCATGGTACCGTCTTCAATGTGAGCCCGCACAGAAGACTCCAGTTCGCCAAAAACACGACCCGTATAAAAGCTGTCGTGATCTATAAGAGACTCGTTGAGTTAAATAGAACCATTGGAAGGTTATCTACCATGAATCTTACCCATGTGCACCACGGTTTCATTACCATCCGCATCCACAGCGTAGGCACGAAATTTACTATGCAGGACATCTCTGTGCGGATGCAGGATCAGGCGGAAATTCTTGCCCAAAGTGGTAAACTCGACCTCCTTGATGACATTAAAGGGGTTCGTGCTGTGCTTGGCCCCTCGCTTGACCACTCTGTGCAGCACATCATCCTTGTGAAATATTTCGTAGTGGCGCAGAGTCCTTTGCAAGGCAACTACAAAAATTCATCATTACTCTAAAGTTCCAAGCCATTATTTTGAAGCTTACCGCAATTTTCGACACAAAAGCAGGTAAAGAAAACCAAAATTATTGCTACGCCACAGCTGCTAATGCATTTTGTAAACATTTTTCGCCCGCAATTTCAGGATATTGATTTTTCGTGATTAGCGTGCCCGATGGCGCATTCCGGGAAATTCTTGCCGGAATAGGGGAGGTTTTTTTGGCATGGATACAGGGTGGTTAACTTGACAGAGGCAACCGCGCAGATTCAAAATGGTTTTGCTTCCTTCAGTTTGTGAATATTATGAATATCATTTTCTTGAAAGCGGTTTTGAAAATATTACAAGAAAAACGAGAAATTTCAAGTGCTATTTACATAGTTCGAAAATAAATTGTATATATTTTTAAGAACACTTTAATTGGCATGAGATGGACACCGCGGGTCTGCAACGAAGGGAATGGGAGCCAACTTGTTGTCCACCCCGTAAAACTGTCCATTTAAACTCTTTCTTCTGGGTTTCGGCATGCTAAAAAACAATATTTTGGTTTTGAGAAATATTTAAGAAGATATACAAAAACGTTGGTATTTAATGCTTAAATAAATCCGTCTTAAAATATCTACCTATTAAGGTTTATTTAAAGCAAGTCCTTGTCTGAGCAAGAACCCGATATTTAATAACTTACTTGCTTATATTGGAACCATAAACAGCAATGGTTACGTAGCTATCCGGGACATTGTTCAGAAATTTACGGTAGCGACAGCGCATATAGGAATTTCTGCGAACAGAGAGATACGGCACTAGATGCTCCAACTGATATTTGAAGCTAGGAAGGACAACCCAGTTTTCATCTGGTCGGTGTAAAAAATCGCGGGGCGTCTTCTCCACTTCCACCTGGCGTCCCTCCTCCTCAGGCTGGAACTCTTTTATCAGCTGCTTTATGTCGAATTTTTGTGGCAGATTTGTGAACGGATCGCAAATGGTACGCGACATCCTGAACAAAACCGAAATAACCAAATTATAACAAAATCGAACGACAAATAATATGACAACAAAATGCCTGCTTCACGCAACTGACATAAGAGTAAAATATACCTTTAAATCGTATATTTGGCTTAAGTAATTAGATTGTTACACTTCCGTTAAATGTACACAATTAAATGAGAATGAGCATAAGAATAAGAGACAAGAGGACATTGCAAGTATAGACGTAAATAATTAAACCTTAAGTTGTATGTAGTTTATAGCCCGAGCTAAAATATTCCTCTATTTTTGCAGTTCCGCCATGTTGGCCTCAAATATGGCCGTGTTGATTTTGTGCTTGAGGGCGATAAGCACCTCCCGGTTGCCAATGGCACGCATCTCGTTGGCCACATACTCCCCATAAGTGGCGAACTCATCGCGCGACGGCGGCAGACTGACAACCGTGGGCGAGGGTGGACTGGGAATGGTTGCACTGGCAGGTTTCGGGGATGGGGATGTGTTCAGTTTGGGTAATCGCAGATTGCTCATTGTAATCCCAGGTGAGGCTGTCAGCACACTGTTGGCTGTTCCATTCGAGCTGTTCTCCAATGCGGCGGGGGTTAAGATGTGGGGCGCTGAATTGGCATCGTAGTAGACACGCTTGGGCGTCGGCGGATGTAGCTGGTGGTGTGTGTGCTCATCGAAATAGCCGTCCTCATGACAAGAGGTATCGCGCCTCTGGATTTTAATAATGCGCGTGGGTACAACGTGCATTGAGTTGTTGCCACTACCCTGGGATGGCGTGGACTGATAGTGAAGCTCTCCACTTTCATTCGCCTGGAAGCTTACGGCCTCCATGGCATTGGCCGAGTGGTGCATATCAATTAGCGACTGCTGATGCTGATGATGGTGGTTTTCCAGTGGTTCCGCCTCCTCCTGCTCACCTATGCTGACGTACCGCACGTTGAGCTCCTTTCCCAGTTTGGGCTTGGATTCCGAATCCTCCATATCATGCTCTTCGATATCATCCACGTCTTTGGTTGTCTCCTCAATGAGTTTCTCCAACTCCTGGGCCCGGCTGCTCGCGTGACTCTTTCGCAAATACTCTTCGTTCATGTTGCTGCTGCTATTGCCTCCGCTGTTGCTGTTGTTCACCGGAGTGCTCCTTTCGCTGTGGTTCTCCGTATTGACCTCTCCTACAGCAAACTTTCGTTCGTCGCCCTGCAGATCAGCTTTTAATCGACCCTTCGTGGATCGACAGGCGTAGGGAGAGCTAAGGAATACCAGGTTTTTGAAACCGAACCACTTGGAGTTGTACGGTTCCTTGCGCTTCATGCGACTGATCTCGCGGTGGTACTGCGTACGCAGCGTGTGGAACTTCTTTTCTAGCTCGTTCACCGGAATATTCCCGCCGAGAACCTGACTGACTTCGTTCAAGAGCCGCTGCTTAACGTCCTTCTTTCGGTACTCGTCGCACGTCATGTCCCACAGACCACGACGGGAGCGGTACTCACTGATCAGCAGCAACGTCTTCTCTCGCGTCCACTCCATTTTTAGCACAGCTGCCGCTGCCGGGCAAACGATGTCACCAGGGCAGAACAATGAGACCTGCTCCCTTTGATCGAGAAACGAGAAAAGCACAACAAACGCTCTTGTTAGACATAGGCGGGTTTTTAATAGCCTCCAAGAGTTACCTCGAAGCGGATCGGCTCGGTTTGGCGCTAGCTGCCTCTTATTTTGGCCACTCCAAAACAGTTGCGAGCTGGCGCTGGGGGGCTATTTCTGCGGAGGTGTTTGTTAATATAGTTGCCCAGCTCCTTTTGTTGGATTCTTTAAGCTCAGTTGGTCGAAGCCCTTGAGATACAGATGCAGAGTCCAGCGAGCTAACAAATGCTTGGCTTCCGCTTGTTTAAATTGCACAAAAACAGCAAAAATTTCCTCCCCTCGTTAAAAAACATTGTGTATCCATGCGAACTGTGTGACCAGGCGTTGTTTACAAAATGCCCGCTTCCGATATCCAGGATTATACTGCTAATAATATCGATTAGCCGCTGTTTACATTATTTACTTTTTTTTACACATCTCTAATAACTTTTTTTGGGACACAAAACAATTTTACAATGAATATATTACCAAAAAAACGGTGAGTAAATCTAATGTAACGGTAGCTGTTCTGACTTTGTGCTTTTTGTAGCTGGCATGTGCGCACCAAGGATAACATTGCCCGGGTGCGGCGGGATCAGGCAGCAGCCGCAGCTGAGGAGAAGATTCGGCAGGACAAATTGGAATTTGCTGTAAGAACTACCAGGAAATAGGTTTATCTTGCTATTATAACAGCCATATCTTCTGTACAGGAAAGCGAGGCTCGCATAAACTTCCTGCGCCGCCAGTCGGGACTCCCAGAGAAGGTCTCGGCCTCGCAGGCTTCCGCCCCGGAAAAGCCTGACGCCAAAGCTGAACAAACCAACGGAGTAGACCTCTTTGCGGATTACAGGAGCCATGTGAAGACGACCAACAAGGACCTGGAGAAGGAGCAGAAGGAAGAACAGGAGAAATACGAGAAGCAGATCGGCTACCTCACCTATCTAGGACAGGACACAAATGAGGCCCTAAAAGTGCGCAGTTGGTACGAGGTGGCTCCCAAGAGGCCAGATGTGGGTGATACCAGTGCCGCGGAGAGCCATCTGAAGCAGAAGTTGGCTCACGATCCCCTCACCTTGATCAATGCTCTCCTTCCGCCCGTGAAAAAAGATCCCAAAAAGAGCCACAAAAGAAGACGTGAAAGGACTCCCTCTCCTCAGGCAGCACCACCAACCTGCACCTCGGCATCCTCCCATAAGATCAAGAAGCACAAGAAGGAGAAGAAGCGAAGTAAATCCAGCGAAAGCAAGGCGAAGAAGCACAAGAGGTCAAGTCGTGTATCGGAGGCCAAGGAATCTGAACAGGCAGAGCGTTACAAACGCGAGAAACTGGATAGGCTGAGGAAGGAGCGCCTGCGTAGAGAGGAAGTCGAACGCCAGCGCTCTGAGGCTCTTTTCGCTCCCAAAGAGGCGGCGGTGGCAACCAGTGTAGCATCTACACCAGCTCCAACGCCCAGAATCGTCCAAAAGTACAATAGCCAGTTCAATCCGGAACTCGCCAAACAAAATATGCTTTAAAATAAAATAAAATGCTAATTAAATTACAATAATTATGAAACAATACAATATTGGTGGGAAGAAAAAATGCTAATTTGTCAATCTTTACTATCATAAATCTTCAGATGGACGCTATTGTCTGTTTGACATTGTTTAATAGTAGAAATCGGCGGTTAATCCGAATTGAAGGTAACGTCCGATTCTTCGCTGGGAAAGGGCCAGTGCTGCAGATCGTCAAAGTCCAGAAAATTATTTACTGAAAATAATAATAAATAAATTAATAAACAGAAAACTTATAGACGAAATAAACATGTTGTCGAGAGCAGCATTTATTATTGCCAACTTGCTTAGAGTTCGATATAACGGAGACCAACATTTGAAATTTAACGGCCGTAAAGGAGGCGCCTAGAAAAAGCGCAAAAGCAGTCCAGTGCTGTAAAAGGTTCAATTGGGCACATGCGATTTCACTTCATTTGTACCTCGGCGTTTGATTCTCGTCATTTCCTTGCAGGACGGCACAATAATTGATTTAACTTGTTGAATTTTGAATACCGGAAAGCGGAGCCAAATGGAGGAGAATACGGAGAACACGGAGGTTCAGGGACAGCGCGGTGAGTGTCTTAAATGGGTGGATCGAGTGTGAATCCTAGCAGAAAGAAACTCGAGGCTCAAGAAACGCGAGGCTCAAGCAACGGGATCCAAGTACATACATACATACATGTACTCCGGTGCCGGCCATTGTTCCGTGTGCTCCGCTTCTTTATCGCTTTTCCATATCTCTGCTTATTTGCCCCAATCTTTTCCTTAGTGACGCGGGCTCGCACTCGCCGGATGTCCCTGCTGGACACAGATAGTCGGCCGGGAACGCCGCAGCTGGACACTGCATCGGATCGGGGTGAGTTTTAGTGAAATCCCTGAAGCAGTCAAGTCAGCAGTTCCTAATGTTTACTGTCCCTTTCACTAGGCACAGCTTCACCGCGCCCCACCCGGCGCACGCGGCTGAACTCGGTCACCTTGGACGTTAGGACTCCGACGCGGTCCACACGCGCCTCTCTGGTCCGCGGCGAGACCCCAGAGCCCACCACACCCTCTTCCGTGAAGAGGACTGCCCGCACTCCGGCCAAAAGCAAATCAGTGCGCCAACAGTTGACGCTCAAAGAGGAGGCCGAGGAAAGCGAAGTGATGCAGCAGGTGGAGAAACCCAGATCGCGGACGAATACGCCCACGCCCACGCCCTCTGGCGAGAAGAGAGTGACACGCTCCATGTCGCAGACACCGCCAAGCGTTACCCGACCCTCGTCGCAACCCGATCTGATGAATTTCGCAGAAGACAAACCGAAGCGGGAGCCGGAGAGTGCGAAGAAGCCAGAAGTGGTGGAAAAGGAAGTGAAGGCGGCGCCAGTGTCAACAAAAGCACAGACACCCAAGGTGTCAGTGAGACTAGAGAAGCTAAAAGTGGTTGAAAAGGGGAGAGATGGCATAGTTTTAGCCGAGGAAATCAAAGAGAAGAAAGGAGCTTCTCCTGTAAATCCATTGGTGGCTGAAAAACTAAATAATGATGATGATAAACAGTCTGTGCCGACTCTGGACTCTGAAAGATCCCAGATCCCGGTACCGAGCATTAACAAGGAAAGCGAGGCGTCCATTCCCACAGCGGAGCCAATAACAGTTTATGATTCCCCTGAGCCATCAGAGAAACCTGTGGAGAAGCAACCGGAAGCGGCATCTTTGCCGGTCCGGCCTCCTGAAAAGAATGATTCCCTGGAGGAGCAAGAGTTTTTAGATGCAGAAGACTCGATGCAGGTAGATGAGTTGCAACAAGATGAGCAAGTGTCTGAGAAGGAACAGGATTCCAAAGTTGAGCGGCCGAAACCAGATATCGCTGAGCCAGAAAAGGAAGAAATCAAATGCGAGGAGAGTCCAAAACGTAAAGAAGAAACTATTGAAACTCCCAAAAAAGAACTCATTGCAAATCCTGAGGATGAAGTCAAATCTCCAGAAATCCCTATGGATATAGATGATGAAGTCCCAGATAGGGAGGATTCGGTTATTATTTCAAGCCCAAACCCATCTGGTGAGCAAAAGAAAGTTGTGGGCTTTTTCAACGGCATCAAGGAGAACGATGTGGAAAAGAAACGATTTCCGAAGACTCCGGGACGCGAGAAAATTCCATCTTCCCTAAACTTAACCCCGAAACCCTTGAAGACAGATGGCGACCAGAGGCGGAATAGCTCCACGCCCTTACTTAAGAGCCAGGAGTCGCAGTCGCAGCCACCGCCGCTTAAAATCGATGCCATCAGGCCCTTTGGTGAGCTGGAAAAAGAGAAGGAATTCTCACTGGTGCAGCCAGCGAATGAATCGCCAAAGAAAGCTGTCAGCGAAATTCTCGCTCTCCTGAATAGCGATGAGGAGCCGGAAGAAGTGGCAGCCGAAGAAGAGGAGGAGGGCGATGAGTGCGAGTTCATTGCTAACGAAGCGGAGGAGGCGCCTTCTCATTACCAGTCAGGAGACTCTATGGACTCTTCGGAGCGTCGGGAGATTGAAGAGAATGAAATTCACTGCGACGGAGAATCCGTTGGAAGCCAGGACACCGAAGAAGAGTCTGCCGACGATTCGCATGAATCTAATGATTCCTTTGTCGTTCCCGACGACGATGTGGAGGAGGATTTGGACCCATTATGCTACTCCACCAACGAGGAGGATGAGGACGAATATTTCGAATCGAAGGACAAGAAAAAGCGTCGCCGTATTTTAGTGGCCGAGTCAAGTGACGATGAGAACCAAGAAAAGGGGCAGAACACGAGCAAATTGGCCAAAACTAAGGAGCGGAGCAACTGTTCGTCCGATGCAAGTAAGCTAAGCGAAGCTGCTCAAATGTTGAACGGCAGCGCAGAGAAGTTTTCAAACTCGGAAACGGAACTGGAAAACTCTCGCATCATGGCGCTCAACGAGCTAAACAAGTCGGAGAGGTTCAACAAGACAGCCACGCGCCAGGACGTTAGCATATTGGAGCTTGACTCCACTGATCAAGAGGAAGAAGAGGAGGAGGACGACCAGCCAAGAAAGAGTAATACAAGTGTCTTTGAGATCATGGACTCGGAGGACGATAAGGGCCCCGTTGACGAAGGCAAAGACGAAGACGAAGAACATGAAGCTGGTGAAGGTGAAACTAAGAGTGAGGAGGCAGAAGAGGAGGAGGCAGAAGAGGAGGAGTCAGAAGAGGAAGAGGAGACTGTAGAAAAGTCCACTTCCTTTCAGACCCAAAAATCTTCGAAATCTGCGGATGAGGAAGCTCTCTTGGCCGAATTGGCCTCCAAAGATCTGCGTCACCTTGAGACTATGTTCAATCCTCTCCAGAAGTCTCGTCGCCAGTCCTTGATTATGCCCAATCATGAATTGGCAGCCAAAGAGCCCAAGCTAAAGCGCCGCAGTGATCGTGCTATGGTTGGCAGCGATTTCTGTCCCTCACAATCCTTTGTGGAAATGATAGCCGAACAGAAGCGGATTAAGAACAAGCGCAAACGCCTCTCCAAGAGCTTTACATGCGCTACCGAAGATCTAGAGGAAATGGGCGAAATTCATCATGAGCGAAAGCGCTTGAAGAGCTCTAAAGTGGAATCTACAGAGTCCTTGGAGGATGACGATGACCTCAACGCAGAGACGACTCCCGTGGAGAAGGAAACATCTGGACCGGATTCCCTCCAGGAATCAGATTCCGAGATAGAACCAATGCAGACTGAAATAAACCCAGAAGGAAGCCCTGAGAAGGAGAAAAATGTTTCTATGAGAAAATCACCAGCAAAGGAGACTTCGTTGGAGGATAACTCACATTCCAAGGAAGAAAGCAAGCCAACATTGGAGGCTGTGGTGGAAAAAGCGATTGGGTATGCTAAAGCAGAGATATCCAAGGCGAAGCTTGAGCTTGAGGCGAAGAATGTTGTCGAAAAAGTTTCTTTAAAAAAATCACCAGCAAAGGAGACTTTGTTGGAGGATAACACACATTCCAAGGAAGAAGGCAAGCCAACAACAAGTGAGCCGAAGACTGCTGAATATTATCTTGAGTACTGCAATAACGTCCTCCAGAGGGCCAATGAAGCCTTCCTGAAGAAGAAAAAAGAGGTGAGTTAATGCTTAAGTATGAACTGATATATGTAAAAATTAATATTCTAATTTTTTCAAGGACGTCGCCGCAGGAAAAAGACAAAAGAAGCAAAAGCGACCAACACCATCAGCGGCTGGCAAATCAGAAGAAACTGTGTCAGTTTTGACTCTTCAGACGGGAAAACAAACTTCTAATCCAGCAGTGGTCATATCAACAATCCAGGCAGGAAAACAAGCTTCAAAGCCGCCACCAGCTCCGCCTAAAAAGGACTTAAAACGTCTCCAGGCAGCTCGCCAGGCGGTGGGGCATGCTGTTAGCCTCCTGGCGCCGACCAAAATCGCCGATAAAGAGGTGGGTTTGATCTCGATCCTAAAAACTAAAATAAGATTAATAATTCCCGTGCTTCTCCACAGCCACGGTCCCTGGCACGTAAACTGTCGCCGCAGCCGCCCCTAAAGAACAAAAAGGAATCGAAAAAGACCAAAAAGCAGAAGCAGCCAGAGACGTCGCCGTTGAAGAGTTCCGATGAGGAAAACCATGTCGTGCGAGGCAATCGTTTCCGCACAAATGCCGGCTTTGTGACAGTATCCAGGATCGATTCTCCGCCGAGAGCACCGATTATTGAGCTAATTAAAACCAGTTCGGGCATAATGCGTGTGGAGCCGGTCACGCCGAAGCAGAAATACTTCCGCGAGTTGCCGGCTACTCCTAAAAACCACGGGTTTCAAGAAAAGCCAGCTTCTTCAGGACACTCCAAGAAGCGAGCCAAACAGAAGGCGTTGCAGGCAACAGCCGGTTGCAAACAAAATTCGGCTATGCAGTCGGCGCTGCGATTCAAGGAGCAGGCCTTTGCTCGCAAGTTTTAAGCCCAAATGTAGACCTAGTATTAAAATGAAAGTAACCAGGATATGCATGCACATCTTTTTCCAAAATATTTCTGAACAAAGTTTATAATTTTTTTGTTTGTATTTTTCGTTATATTGAATTATTGTTTTGCCATTCTTTTTTATTTTTCACAAGCCACTTTTTGAAGCAATTGTATTATTTTTTGTTTATTTGTTTAAAATTTGTTTTTCTTTTTTGCATTCCATAGAACTTGCCACGATGAAATTTTGATTATATTCCAATACACCATTACTTATAATTATTGAATTAAAAATATACATGTTTGTTAGACTATAAGGTTAGTTGTGATGGAGACTTTCAGAAATGATAACATATTTAGCTCCCAATAAAAATAACTTCACTACTCTTCTCTTTACCTTTAACTGTTAACTTTGAATTTTAGAAAATAAAAACATTTTTTTTGCAGCAAATTAAATAAATCATATTTTACAAACATATAAATCATTTATATTCTTGATCAGCATCTGCAGTCAGTCAACCGAGCCATGTCTGGAAGCACAAGTTTGTATCCGGTTTATAATTTTACTCAATAAATTTGTTTAAAATATCAAAAGAAATTTTAATTTGAATTTTTATATTGAAAATGCAAATTTGATAACCTAAAAAAAAGGTTATACGAATTGTAATATTACACCTTAATTTAAAAAAATCATATTTAAATATATGCATTTAAAAAAATGTAAAAAATTTACTACGTTTTTGAAAATGTTTTCACGATAAATGTAAACAAAAATTTTAATATTTATAATTTAAAAAAACCGCTTTAAAAAGTAGCCAAACTGTAAGTTTAAAATTTAAAGTATCTTGTTGTAGTAAACATATATTTCTTAATATTTCAAAATTTTCCTTAAACATTACAATAACATGCAACAAAAAATTGCTGTTTATAAAAAAAATTTATAAATTTTATATTTCTGGCAACTAAATTTTCATGGCCGAAGTGGCAGCACGGCTCGGAATAGTATTCAGCTGGTCACACTGCCTCCACTTGTACAACTTGCAAAAATTGGTCGGCAAAATCCTTTTTTATTTATTCAGTTCTGCTTTCACAAGGTACGTAAGCTTAAGAAGACGACTTAATCTGTTTTTCCGGCCCCTTACACTTGTCGACGGAGTTTTGTTTTGTTTTGCTATTGACTAACCAGCACGGATATAGTTCTTCAGCATCCACATTCCGTGTGATTAGAAGCTTCCTAGCTTGTTATCCATGCGGCATCCATTTTAGCCGGCTCAGATTTTAGTCCTATGTACAAATATTCATTTGGTTAAATCCACCTGAACTGCCACATTTGCTATTTTGTGGGACAGTCGGGGAAAAAAGTGCATCCATCATCAGTTTTTTTGTTACGTTTATTCCCACCCAAACTTTGTTGGTTTTTCTTTCGAAATTTATATAAAAGCGTAGCATTTTACATTTTCCAGTTTGGGCGACGAGTTGTGTAAACTCTCACAGAAAAGTTGGCCCCATTCGATATTCCCCCAATTATGTTTTGGCTTAGGTCCGTACAGAGGTGCCGGCAGCATGTCATCAGCAGGCTCTGCCGAACCCGTTGTAACCAAATCGATTCCAGAAGAACTCTCACTTTTTCTGGGCCGAACACTGCTCGATTCTCCAGACACGCGTACGGCGTTTATAGCTCCCCCAGATTCAGACCAATGTCGATCCGCTACAGGTACTTGGCAGGCGTTATCTCGGTTATCTAGATAGCTATAAATAACCCCCTCCAACCATCTGTCATTGCAGCTCCACCGCGAATATTCCCCAGCCCGCTGATATGGCTAGTAAGACCGCCCACTTCGTCCTGCCCAACACGCAGCCCATCGCCGATCTGGACTGCAAGAATGCCTTCGAGAACCTGACAGAAAAGGAGAAGCTGTATGCCCACCACTTCAGCCAGGCTTCCTGGGACGGAGGCCTCATCGCCCTCATCCAGTCGAGTCCAGAGGCGCCGCTTATATTCTCTCTGCTACACCGCATCTTTGTGGCAGAGAAGCCGGCCGAGCTGAAAGTCAAGGCCCTGGAAGCAGGAGTCAGCGCTGATGATTTTACAGGCTTCCTGGTCTATGCCTGCGGTGTGTTCGCCAACGCGGGCAACTACAAGGGAATGGGCGACAGCAAGATCGTGCCCAACCTGTCCGAGGCAAAGTTCGAGACGATTGTGCGCTCCTCCGCTGCCTTTGCCGCTGAGCCACGAGTTGGCGAAATCTTCGAGAAGGTCAAGGATTTGATATATGCACTGGAGTCGCGAAACGAGATACTGGGATTTGCTCCCGATGGAATAACCACCTACTGGTCGGACAACTGCACCAAGGAAGATTCGGAAATTGTCAACAAGTGGCTAACCTCCAAGCGCATCGAACCCTACATGTGCCGCACATTTAAGCTGTTGGAAAATGGTCAAACCATTTACGATGTCAAATTAGGTTCGGTGGCGGAGTCCCCGCAGGACGGGATTACACTGCCGCTGGAAGAGTTCAATGGCAACAAATTCCGAGTGACCCGTGGCGACTACCGGAAGCTCCTGCAGCGTGTCAACCAGCACCTGTTGGAGGCCCAGAAGTACGCGGCCAACGAGAACGAGTCCAAGATGATTGAGCACTACGTTCGATCCTTTGAACAGGGCTCGCTTGCGGAACACAAGGACGGATCGCGCTGGTGGATCAAGGACAAGGGACCCGTTATTGAGACATACATTGGCTTTATCGAAACCTACAGGGATCCGGCTGGAGGTCGCGCCGAATTCGAGGGCTTTGTGGCCATGGTGAACAAAGAGAGCTCTGCGAAGTTCTCCGAGCTGGTTAATCAGGCCGAGAAGCTTGTAGAATATTTGCCCTGGACAAAGCCGTACGAGAAGGACTCCTACCTGAAGCCGGACTTCACCTCCCTCGATGTGCTCACCTTTGCCGGCAGCGGAGTGCCTGCCGGAATCAATATTCCCAACTGTAAGATAAATCTCTATCTGACCGCTCGTCTCTTTATATTTAATATATTTTTTTGCAGACGACGAAATCCGTCAGGACGAGGGCTTTAAGAACGTCTCCTTGGGCAATGTGCTGGCCAACATCAACCGTAAAGATCCCATTCCTTTCCTGACCGAAGAGGACCAGACTTTGATGAAGGAGTACAAGGTGAAGGCTTTTGAGGTTCAAGTGGGTCTCCACGAACTTTTGGGTCACGGCAGCGGCAAGCTGTTTCGGATCGACGAGAAGGGAGTCTACAACTTTGACAAGGAGAACACCAAGAACTTGATCACCGGCGAAAACATCTCGACGTGGTACCTGCCAGGCGAAACATATGACACGAAGTTCGGCGCGATTGGATCGTCGTACGAGGAGTGCCGTGCTGAAGCCGTGGGACTTTATCTCTCCCTGCAGCGGGACATTCTGGAGATCTTCGGTTTCAAGGATAAGGTGGAGCAGGACAACATCATTTACGTTAACTGGCTAAGTCTTATTTGGAACGGCATGGGCGTAGCCCTGGAAATGTTCAACCCCAAATCGAAGCTTTGGCTGCAAGCCCACTCTCGCGCGCGGTTTGTCATCATGAAGGTGCTCCTGGAGGCTGGAGAAGGACTTGTTAAAGTTGAAGAAACCGAGGGCGGAAAGAATCTACTGTTGACCGTAGATCGCAGCAAGATCGACACCGTGGGAAAGAAGGCGCTAGGTGACTTCCTCACCAAACTGCAGGTCTACAAGTCGACGGCGGACATCCAGGCGGCGAACAAGATGTACGAGCACTATTCGGAGGTGAACGAGAGCGGATCGCATCCGTGGGCCAAGTGGCGGGACATCTGCCTGGCTCACAAGAAGCCCCGCATGATCCTTGTGCAGGCCAACACTGAGGTGGGCAAGGACAATAAAGTGCTGCTGAAGACCTACGAACCGACCCACGAGGGCTACATCCAGTCCTGGGTTGAGCGCTACCCCACCACAGACATCGATGACCTGCTGGAGTCGATTGTGGAAAAGGACAAGAAGTACTTCCCGATCGCCTTTGAAAAAGCTGAATTATGCATTTAACGATAAGCTATGATTTTGAAGAAATTATTAAATTGTCATTTAATGACAAAGTATACATATGTACATTTTCCATCAGTGCTATTTTTTGCTTAGTTTTTAAAATGTTTTTTTTTTCCCAATTTGCCATTCACAGGGATGCGTTGACAAGGATCTAACTGAGTAACCAACGCAGATATTGTAAGCTAGTAGTAGTCTTTGAGTTTTGCGTATTTCTTCCCCCATTTTCTGCCACAACTATATTCTTTAACTTTCTTCGCCATGGCAACCGTTAGAGGCCGAGGTGACCAGGGGAACTATCGTGGGTTCGAAGTCGGGAAAGCCAAATTCAAGGTGCCACAGTGCCTACGCTTAGAGCGCAACAAACTCAGTGGCAGAGTTTTCCAGGAGATGCAGCAGGAACAGGATACCATAAACAGTCTGAAACTCTCAAAGGAGACGACACGGGATGCCTTTGAGAGGACGGCCATGACACATGAAATGCAGCAATTGAAACGAGCGGAATTCGTGGAGAAGAAGCGCCGCCAGCAGCTGCGGCAGGATTGCGAGGAACTTCGCAGTTTGGCAGAGCAACTCCGCCTGGCTGCCATTTCCAAGCAGATAGCCGACGACCTGGCGGAACGGGAGCGCGCCCGCCAGCTAGCCGTGCAGGATGAGGCACAGGAAGTGTCCAAGGAGCGCTGCCTGTTGGAGGCCAAGCGACGCGAAGAAGAAGCAGTCCGCAAGGAGCAGCAGCAGTGCCTTCGCGAGACCCTCGTCCGCCAAATGGAGGAGAACCGTTTGCATCGCCAGAGGCGGTACGCCCAGGGAATGAGCGACCGGGAGGAAAGCCAAGCCAAGCAGAAGCAGATCCAGGAGGAGGATCGTGCTATTCAGCTTGAACTAGAACAGCGAAAAGTGCAGAAACGCCATGACATGCTGCGGTCCATCGAGGAGAATAAGCAGCACAGGGAGCGGGAACGGGCCCAGAATCTACAGGAGCTGGGAAAACTTCTTGAGAAGCAGTCGGAGATCGAAGACAGGAAGTTGCAGCTGGAGGAAGAACGCCTTCAGGTGCAGCGAAAGAAGCAGGAAATTAGCGTTCGTCTCGGCGAGCAAGTGTTCCAGATCGAGGTAATATCGCCCCACAGTGTACACTTCATCCTCGTTAGCTGCTCTGACGCCTTTTTCATTGCAGAACCAGAAGCGCCATCGAGACAACCTCCTGCAGGATCTGCTGGAAGCGGAGTACTTAGCCAAGAGTGACGAGCGCTTCCGCCAGCAGATGCAACAGGAGCAGATGTCGCGGCGCCGCACCAAGCTGGAGATGGACCGCTATCGTATGGAACTGGAGCACCGCAAGATGGAGGAGATGCAGCTGAAGCGCACTGAGATCGAGACTCGTCAGCAGGAGGTGTTAGGTACACACTTGGAGGCCGAGAAACAGCTCGAGAACTACCGCAGACGTAAGGCGCACGGGGCCACCCTGCTGGCCATGATGGAGGATAATCAGCGCAAGCGAGCAGAGGCCACCGCCGAGACCGTTCAGTACTTCGACATTAAGGCCAAGTCCGACGCCGAGTTGGAGGAGCGCATTAAGCAAGAGCGGTTGCTCATGTTGGGCCAAGTGCCGGCCTCTGTTCTGCGATATCTGCCGAAGCATGTGCTGACCTCTACGGATCGCGAGCACTTTTTTGTCTCGCGGGAGGAGGATCAGCAGGCGATGGGTGGCGGTGATATGTAGCCCTTGCTGGCCCTGTGATTGTCCAAATAAGTCAGTTCAGATCTTTATCCACCCGCCACCCCCACCCCACGGTCTACGTGACGTGTATCACCACCGTATAGGCGATGTTGCCAGACTGTAATAACTGGGAGCTGACAATAAAATTAAACCAAATAATTCGTAAAATAAGAATGTTATTATTTAATCGTTTCTTTGGCAGTCGTCCTATTTGCGTAGATTAAACCCGAAATTTTAGAATCATAATAAGTAAGTAGTAAGTTCCAAACGAAACCAGTTCATTTTTCCCCAATGACGCTACCCTGCAAGGTGGCAGCCCTGCTGTGCAACCGCGCCCGCATGGCAACCCCGTTGGCAGTGCCTCAGTTTTTTTTTCAGTTTCATTAATAAAGTGGGAGTGATCTGTTTTCAAAAATCAAAACAAACACGGAAATCGTTGCACAAACTACAGTGTTTTGGCAAAATGCCCGGGCAAGTGATAATTGTGTTCTGCAGTGCATAGAACGTAGCGTGCGCTACGAGAAAAACGTTAAATTCGACGGAAAACAAGACGCGGAAATAAGAGACAGCGAACTTTGTTCGCACACACACACACAAACAAAAACGCAAATCAAGGGAAAAACAAAGAAAATGTCTGCTCAGCGATTGAATGCGGCGGAGCGGGACCTGGAGAAATTCATCAAGTTTCTGGTACTGAAGTCTACCCAGGTTGTGGTGCAGTCACGGCTGGGGGAGAAGATGCAGACACAGTGCAATCCGCTGGCGGGCAGCGACTGGTTCAACATCGCCGTCCAGGATCATCCGGAGGTGTTGGACGAGACCAAGCGGGCGCTGGGCCTCAAGACGGGCGAGAGTATCTTGCAGCGGCTTCCGCTTTGCGTGGAGATCTCGTTGAGGACTTCCGACGGCGACCAGATGGTGCTGGAGGTGTGGTCCCTGGACCTTCTGCAATCCGCCACAAACGGCGTCACTCCGGCCACAGGCGAGCCCAAGGCCGACCCTGCCACCGCTAACACCGAGGGACAGACGCTGAAAGCGGCTCACGCTATCTACAACCGAATGGGCATCATGCTCAAGTCCCTAATCTCGCTCACCCGCACCACGCCCGCATACAAGCTGTCACGCCGCCAGTGCCCCGACTCCTATGGCATCTTCTACCGTATATACGTGGACAGGCCCCAGGTGCACACGCTGGGCGAGGGCCACAAGCACGTGAAAATCGGGCAACTCAACACGATTGTGGGCTCGCTGGTCATGTCCGTGGCCTACCGCACCAAGCTCACCATCTCGCCGACGGCCGCCCAGGCAGAGAGCAACACCATCATGCTGAAGTCGGACCACTTCCGACCTGCCACTGACGCCAGCTCGGCTGGCTTCCAGCAGCAGCAGCTGCCCAATGGCACTGCCGTGCTTAAGAAGTTGGCCTTAAATCCCGCCAATGGCTCCGGCACCGACCGACGCTGCATCGACATAGAGAAGCCGCTGCGTCCGGGTGCGTTCACGGATATGGGAAAGCTAAAACAATACACGGAAGACGATTTCATTCTACCCGAAACGCCGCCTTTTGAATGGCTGCTCCGAGGACGCGGCTCTGTGGAATCTCTTAACCGCTTGGACAACAATGTGGCCGCCAGTGTCTTGAGTGCCAATAACAACAACAACCATCATGTTAACAACTTTAACCAGAGCAGTAATCTCAATAACAACTCCACGGGATTTAAGAGCTTTGAGAAGAACGCGGGGAACTCTGTGTCGCCCATCAAGAGCCTACTGATTCCCGCCAGCGCGTCCTCCGCCTATCGCCACCACTCTGAGCCGGCGCTGCAACCTCCACCCGACGATGATAACCTACTCAAGGAGCTGAACTTTCCCTTCGCCTCGCCCACGTCGCATGTAAATGATCTGGCGAAGTTCTACAGGGAATGCTACCACGCGCCACCATTGCGCGGTCTCAACGAGCTGCAGGCGGAGATCTCGTCCCTGGCTTCGGTGGCAACCACGCCGCCATCCAGTACATCTGTGCCAGCGTGTGGGGCCATAGCAGCAGTAGCCACAGCGGTGGCCACCAGTGCCACCGATGCCAGCGCCATGGATGACCTGTCGCGGCAGCTGGAACAGTTTGAGACGTCGCTAGAGGACTACGATAAGCTAGTATCGCAATTTGGACTCACGGGCTCTTCGTCAACGGGCAGCCGCAGCAGCGGTGGCCTTCAAATGAGCAACTGAGTTAATGTTTACAATTTAGACCTTACCCTAAGTTATTTATAATGGGGCGGGGTTATGTTCGGGGTCACTTTGAGGGAGATCTATTGTTGTGGAAAGAGAGTTAGTTAGGAGAACATTTGAAAGTTGCAAAATGTCAGTAAAAATCCTTAAAAATTGATACCCAGAACGCCCAATCCCCTATATAATAATATATATGAATGCCATTGAGTTTAGTTGAGTTTTGATAGGCTGCTATATTACGTTAATACGCCATGTAAATAACCTTATGTACGCCCCAACAGGAGGCTCTAGTTTCCCTCTAATTTGTACATAGGAGTAGTAAGTTGGGTGTACTCTTAGCTTGTTTGTTTGTTTCTTTGTTCAAGTGCCTTTTGCCTTGCTTGTAAGTGAACAGAAAATGTGTACATATATAGTATATCTAGCGATAGATAACATGAATTAATCAAAAGCTAAAACGTTTATTTCTATTGCGAAACGAGTTAAATCCAGAAACGAACCTAATTGAGAGACTTGAACAGTAACCTAAGAATTGAAAATGAACAGTTAGTGGGTCTACTTATAAGTTGTAATCGTATTTCGCTGTTACCTATATTTATTGGTTTTTAAAATTGCAACAAAATAATGCCAACCTAATCGGAGTATACATATTAACACTACGCAGGTAAACGATAAGAGTAAGAGAATTTATACATATAAACAATGAATAAAAGCAATCGTTAATCAAGACACTAATCAAAACATTTACTTTTCTTCCATAACCTTGCCAAAAGTCGCTGCTTATCACCATATCTAGACCATTCCAGATCACACCTCCCCCCCGGGCTGGGGTCATGTGACGATTTACGACGTAACGATTTAAGCAAACAAACACTCCCCCTCGCCGTAAGGGTTTTTCCACTGCCCCAAACCGGTTATCAATGTTTTTATTTTGCATATTTATTTGCTTTATCGAGCTGTTTGGAATTCTATCGATCAGTTAGACTCGGGGAGTGCTGCACCTGACTCTACCTGGCAGAGATTGCGTTGTCTGTTATCAATTAACATGCGATTAGTGGGTTCGATCTCCCCGCAGCTGACGGCTCTCCCATTGCTCTACATATATAGTATCTTTGAGCTAATCGCTAATACTGGGAGGGAGATTGCAGGTTTTTTCGCATTTCAGACACCATTCCATTGCGAACCAACGTCACTATTGGCAACGGCAACGACACCGCAGAGGCTAAATAGTTTTATTTTTAACTAAGCACATATACATATAGTGTTTAGTTGTTGTTTTCGCCGACTCTGTGTCCGATCTGGCCTTTTCTTTTGTACGCTAATGACATTGTCATAGTGCAAAAAATGTGTATGGATGGCGACAGCTGCTCGCGCTTTTATCAGGTGAGGGGGTGGGATGAGAAGTTTCCGAAATATTTACTTAGTTTTATTTTATTTGGCAAACATGTAAGTATAGAAAAAATTAATATTTTATTAAAAGGAAACTATTAGAAATCAGCGTAAGAAGGAAGAGCCTTGTCTCCAAACTTTTATGATTCTTTGACCCCGCGGCAATGAACTTTGTAATGGCTCCGAAAGATAAAACTTAACGATCGCACCTTGGCGACAACAGGTCGCCGCCAGGTTGCAGGTCTATATATGCGTCTATATATATATATATATGCACTGATTTTGTGCTTGCTTTCAGTTTTAAATTGTTCAACATTTCGTCGCCTGCCTTTGTTTGCACTCGCTGTTGCCAAGCAGCCGAATGGTGACGCGCTGCCAACAACTGAATGTATTTTATCTTTTTAGGTGCATTCTGCATGGGGAATTGTTTTTTTACTTGTCTTTTTCTTATTTCTTTATTTTCCCTGCCGGTGCCAACGCTCCAAATTCACTGCCCACGGGAAGCCCAGGTTGATATCTTTTCCTTCGCCCACGCACCTCAGATTAAATTATTTCCACAGTCCAGCTTCCCTATATAGCACGGTCTTGGGCCAAAACAGATGGTCTAGTAATTTTTAACAGCGTTTATCAGTCTAGGCTAAATTTTGTCCAGTAAAATCGATGTAAGTGCATCGCTGGCATATATTTAATGGGCGGATTGTACCCAAATTCTATTTACGGGAGCGCACTGTAGATCTTAAATTCAACGGAATTTTTAAATTGAATTCACGTGCCGAGGTAAGCTGTCGGTGGGTTCAAGCAAAGTAAAAGCCAACAAGGTGGATGTGGATTTCGGTTTCGACATTGTTTGATAAGCAATAATAGCGATAAACAACAAACAGAAGGCGATAAGGCCAGGCACAACAAATGCATGCGGACGCGGTCAGCGCTATAATTGCGATTTTATGCAATTTGGCCGCATTTTTGGAATTGTTATGCCAAGCTCGCCGCCCAGAGAGCTAACAAAACTATGAATGAATGCAGCTTTTGTAGCGCAAGCTCAAGTTTTTCATTTTTGTGCAGCTGCAACGGCCCCTTTTGTAGGGTTTAATGGGGGCCAAGATCCCAAAAGACAGAAAATTCCAAACATCGAAAATTGGTAACTAAGCGCAGAGTTTCTATTTTTGATTTTTTTTTATTGCATTTAAACCCTCTTGCTCCACCCCTGTTTTCCTCAGTATAAGTTGTCCATCTGGTTTGCCGGCTTTACAACACAGCTGCAATAATAAATAGCATAATTGAAGTTATTTTTAGACACCCACTGCATCTGCGTCTGCATCCGTTGGGGTTTCCACTCTCTTCACATGAACATGATCAACATATATTACTCATACGCACGGGTCACATTCAGGTTGCCGCTGCCTTGGCGAATTTTTCGGTAAACAACAGCATAAAAAACATGCGTAATAAAAATAAACTGTGTAACAGCCTGTTGCTACGTGACGAAAGTCTCGTTCCACTCCCGTGGAAAAGGGAGACCCAGATGCTATGCCCCCTCCCCTTTCGATACGGCTACGTGAGCGGGTGACAGTATGAGTTCTTGATCAGTATTAACTTCCGATGCAAATTTATAAAAAATGGATTTATGAAACCTCTACCAATATACAGTCATAAGTATGATAAACAAAGAGCGCTGATCGATGCCTGACAACTTGTTTAAACCTAAGCTGCAGCTGGAACTTGTATTTTTTTCCGGAAGTCACTCTCTCGCTTACACAAGGCGGAAGTTTGTGGCAAACAAAATGCACTCCGAAAGGGAATCCGGAAAATAAAGCATTACATATTTATGTATATATGTAGATACTACATAGCAGCACTTGTTTATAAACAAATAGGACATCAAAATAATGTACTGATAAGACTGCGTTACGAAACGCTTTTCAACGAGAACAGCGCTAGCAAGCACTGATAAGGGGCTAAGACAAAGAGAAAAATTGCTAAAAAGTGCGATAAGCTATTTGTGAGCATGGCGCCATAAACGTACAACTTATCGTTGAATTTATTTTGGGAGCTTGGTGCTGATCAAAAAAGTTTTTACAGATATGATTTTTAAATGTAGCGCCTATTCGTCCGGCTAACGATATATGAATAGTATCGTTATCGTTATCGGCGGAATTTAATAAATAAAATGATACAAATTTTATATTTGGTATTTGTATGAACTGAAATTGTATTTATTTAATTGCATGGTGTTTCTTATCGTTAAATATGTAGTCTTTCATTTTGTAAAATTAGACACCGATGTTTCGTCAACCACGAAATCAACAAAAACATCGAATAACATAGCTAACATCAGCATCACTAGTTCGCTGCTGCTGTCTTCTTCTTCCACGCAATTTTTTTTTATCTTAATCAACGTTAACAATTTACTTGTTAGAAGGTACAAATAGTTAAAGAAATCCTAAATCCAACCCAATCTAAACTATTGGAAATGTCGTCATTGTTGATAGACTGGATATAGTGATAGCTGTTAATTAAATAAAGTGAAATTAATTGGTCGAGTGCTGTGGCTTTAATTAAAAAGTGTTGGTTTTGTAGAATTGCTTCTAGTTGTTCAATTTGGCTACGTTGTTGTTTTTGTGGCTTCCAGTGTTTCTGTTTCTCCTGCTGCATTACCGATGCTGGAATTCTAGCGAAAATCAAATCTATAAAATAAGGAGATTAAACTTAGGTTTCCTATGCTATTGATTGAATAATATGAAAATATATTTTAAACTAGCAGGAATGTTTTTCAAGTGCCGAAATTAACCGGATCTGGCAACATCGAAGGCGACAGCACTGTCAGCCAGAAGAAGCAACAGATTGATCAAGTTTCTTCTGTTTTTGCAGTGTTTCGCTCGAAATCTGGAAATCGTAGTTGTGCCCAAAAGCGTTCCGAGCTCACAGGTGCCACAGGTGCAAGTGAAAGCGAGATAACCAACAGAATGCCGCCCGTTCAGTAAGCAGACTCTAGTTCCGCCCACATTTTCAAACGTCCTTGGGCCTGGAGCGCCCACCATCATTTGCATCACTATATCTCATATGGACAAATTAATAACGCTTTTGGGGCTGCCAAACATTAAAATTATTCGTGCTTTCCCCCAATTTAATCTACTAAAAACCCGGGAGGCTCGGGCCGTTCGCTCCCATTAAAATGCTGCACTTTTCTGCCAGATGTTTGCCTCATCGATGACGTCACGGCAACATTCAAATTTATTTTTAAATTTGCCAGTGTGCGTGTATCTGTGTGTTGTTTACTATTTGCTTGTGCCAGTGTGCGTGGACGTGATGAGTGGGCGAATCCAAAAATCGGAACCCAAAGAAACTTAAGTTGATTAAAGGCGGTGAATAGATTTAGAAATCATCTATGGCAATTTTTCAATGTGATCAAAAAATTGGCATTATCTTTTAAACACTTAGGATTTGTTTCCTTTATCCATTTAAATTCTATACTTTCCTATTTATTCGCCTAGTTTCACCTCCTTTTCCAAATTAAAAAGGCTCACCCATCCGTCAAAGTAGCACATCCGTATGGCTTGGCGCTCGCTTGTTCTCCAACTGCGACGAAAGCTACTCAAGCTGCTCAATCCACTCATTTAAGGAACGTCAAAAAGAAGCTTTCCAATGTGTGCATTCGGCGGAAATATGATTCAGCCGGCGGCATGCGATAAGTCTCCTCATTCTCACTACTCTGACCAGTTCCTCGCTTCACGCCCTTTCCTTAAGTTGCCATTTATCGCTCTCCGAACTTCAAAACCATAACTCGAAACCATGATGTACTCCAAGGCTGAAGTGTAATGGCCTCCCGCTTATACTAACTATCTAATTCTAAACTCTTGCCTATCTTTTTCCGAATTTTCCAGAGTCCAGGCTGTCAACATGTCGCTGGGTGCAATGCATTGCACACGGTGCGCCGATGGATTCGAGCCCACCGAGAAGATTGTCAACTCCAATGGCGAACTCTGGCACACTCAGTGCTTTGTGTAAGTTCAAGAGTACTTAACTCCCTCAACACTTCTTGATAATGAGCAAAATATAATTTTTTTAGCTGTGCCCAGTGCTTCCGGCCCTTCCAGGACGGGATCTTCTATGAGTTCGAGGGCCGCAAGTACTGCGAACGGGACTTCCACGTCCTCTTCGCACCGTGCTGCAACAAGTGCGGCGAGTTTGTAATCGGGAGAGTCATTAAGGCGATGTCCGCTAGCTGGCATCCACAGTGCTTCCGCTGCCAGCTGTGCGCAAAGGAGCTGGCCGACTGTGGTTTCATAAAGAACCAGAACCGCGCCCTGTGCCACGAGTGCAATGCCAAGGTTAAAGCGGAGATTACCGGTCGTTATGTATGCCAAAAATGCCAGTGAGTCTTGATGTGTGGTTGCGCGAAGCGATTATGTTATTTATTGTTATGTTTGTCTTTTCAGCGGCCTTATCGATGAGGAACCCCTTCGATTCAGGGGTGAAGTCTACCACGGCTATCACTTCAGTTGCACGGCTTGCGGCACTGAGCTGGACTCCACAGCCCGGGAGGTAAAGAGTCGTCCCGGCTTGGCTGCCAACGATATGGTGGGTATTATTAAGGGAAACATTTTGTGCCAATCATTCATTCATTTCTGAAACAGAACGAACTCTATTGCCTGCGCTGCCACGACAAAATGGGCATTCCCATTTGCGGCGCCTGCCGTCGTCCCATTGAAGAGCGCGTGGTCACGGCGCTGGGCAAGCACTGGCATGTAGAGCACTTTGTATGTGCCAAGTGCGAGAAGCCCTTCTTGGGCCACCGGCACTATGAAAAGCGAGGCTTGGCCTATTGCGAGACGCACTACCATCAGCTATTTGGCAACCTTTGCTTCGTCTGCAACCAGGTCATTGGTGGCGATGGTGAGTCAATCCGTATTATCCGTGTATTCCCCCAAAGAGCTTATTCAATTTTCTTCAAAACAGTTTTCACGGCTCTGAACAAGGCCTGGTGCGTGCACCACTTTGCCTGTTCCGTCTGCGACACGAAGATGACACAAAAGTCAAAGTTCTACGAGTACGATGAGAAGCCGGTGTGTAAGAAGTGCTACGAGCGCTTCCCCAACGAGCTGCGACGCCGCCTGCGCACCGCCCACGAGATGACCATGAAGAAGAACCCATAGGCATCTCAATCGAGTCCACACCAAACACAGTGCCTTTGCTTATCAATTTTAACATTCGAAAACTAAACCCAACTTTGTGCATGTTATAACTTCTTGTTGTGCGTAACTTCTAATTTAAATGTCAAGAATCGATGGCAGCTGAGAGCTAGAAAACGATTTTAATTGTGTATTAACAGCCCTTAACGTTGTTATTAAATTGAATTTTATTTATACGTATATAAATGTTTTAAAAAAACGAATGTAGTAGGTGTTTCACCATTTGGAATTGGATTTCGGAACAAGATGATTCCTTTCCGATAGTTGATTACAATCCCATCAACTTTTCGATCAGCGATTTGCTCTTTATAATAGCAATATCGCTCTGAATGCTCAAATACATAGCCTCATCAACGTGAAGTAGTTGGTGCACCTTGACGGTCTCCGATAAGTAGGCAACTTGAGCTGCGCTCGGTTTATGCGGAAAGCCTGTGAATGGAATTTTTTACATTTGCATAAAATTCAAATTCAAATATATAACAAACCATCGATCATGCAAATGTTGGTGGAGCACGGAGTGGTAAAGTCCAAAGGATACCGACGGATATCGTACTCGGTTAAATCCTCCGCATTGGTGTAGTCCAAGTACATCACTCGATACTTAGTTTCCTTCGGTGTAACTTTCACATTTTCCACACGTCCACGATACCAGGAGCCATTAAACCGGGCCAGCACGAATTCCTTGATACTATTGGGAAATATAATGTTAATAATTGATTAACCAACGAGTTAAGTTGCTTTTACGCTGGCTTGTACGGCTCTTTGTCAGTGATCTCCGCCAAACGTGAGTGCAGGGTGGAAAACTCGGAGGCAAACGAGCACTCGAAGGCCCCAAAAATACCCCTGGCTATTTTCGAGACATCCACAACGTATACATCGATACCACCTCTCCCGGAAATGCTAAAGCGGCGCATTTTAAATGGCTGAAAGGATACAAGCATTCGGATTATTGGTGCTTTACGTGTAAGAAAATATAAGGGAAAGGGTTACCGGTACAAGCAGAGCGCCAAGAATTCCATTGTTTTGAGGTTCCGGCTTTACCTCTAGTTGCTCCTTAAGCGTTCCATCCTTATTAAAAGAATCTGGACCTAGCAAAATGGGCCTTGAGGCCTGATATTGCGGTACAAGCGGAGCGCTTATTACATTTTTTTGAGGTTCCTCCAGTTGCTTCCTAAGTTTTACGGATAGTGGTGCTTCCTCCTTTATAGAATCTGATCCTGGCACAGTGGGCCTTGAGACCAGACATCGCGTTAGAAATTCCCTAACTGATTCATCTTTTGCTTTTGATAGAGGTGAAGGAGCGCGATCATTCTTATCCTTGTCCAATGAGATTCCATTCGTATTAGGTTGTTGAGACAGGTTCAAGTTCTGTATTTCGGAAGTTGTCTTTGCACCTTCAGTGCCTTCTCCCGATTCTTTGGCACATTCATCATTCTGTGGATTAGAATCAGTCCTTGCTATATCTTTGGTTTCGTTTAATTTCTTCTCCACCTCGATCTTGGCGCTTTCACTATGTTGAAGAGGAGTGATACTTCCTTTTCCTGCTTCTAATTCCATTTTTATTTCTGTTGGAGTGTTATTTTTAGTTTTGCTGTCCGGCTTAGTTTCTTGGCTTGGAATGGGTTTACTCAATGGAAGTCCAGTGTCAGTGTTCTGTGGCACTGGTGGCATTTCCTTGACCTGGTTTTGGTTGACAGTGATGGGATTCAAGAACACCTTCTTGCCCGTGCAAAACTCACAGATCTGGGTATTGAGGGACTTTTTAGTTTCCGGATCAAAGAGCTCAACGTTGATCGCGCCTGGGGCTTTCGTATACACGACCAAAAACTTCGCACCCGCGAAAGGGGAAAGGAACTCGATGATATCATCGGTAATGGCATAGTTGGGAACATTCTTCAGCTGTACCTGAACACTGAAGGATGGCAGTGAAAGAAGGTCTTGGTTGATCGCGCGAATTTCAGAAAGTTTTCGAGACTTGGTGATTCCCAGATCGAAGAGCAGAAGTCGGGCGGTCTTGTTTCCCGTTAGCGTTATAACCGAAGCTCGCTGGAACTTGTCGTTGTAATTGGCCAGACAGTAGCTGTGGGTGCGTGCGTTCGCCAATATGGGCATTTCTTTTCCCATAATATTGACCTGCACAGCACAATTGAACGTAAGTTAGAATTTGAGAATAATTTCTACGTAATATAAATATGGATGTGGAATATTGCAATATAAGCATAAACATATACAGACCTTCTCGCACATTTGAGCAAATGCCTTATCAGCAATTTCGGAGGCGTCACGTATGTGGCAGCGGTTCGCTGAACGGAATCCTGAGATGAATACGAGGCTATTGCTCGAAGGCACGATTGCTTTTGGTGGTGAAACAAATTTGTTTTTCGCTTTGAAAGTGTTGTTATTCGATATGCTATTGCTGGTTTGCGGGATTGGGGCTGGGTTGGTAAGAGGAACACTTTTAGTGCTGCTGCCGACCTTACTTACAGCCCCACCACATTCCAGGTCCGGGATCATGCGTGGCACTGGCGATGGGCAACTACTCTCGACCACAACCTTATCAGGCTTGTCCATGAAACAGGCGCCCTCCAGCGACTGTTCATCGGTGCTCTCGCTCAGGTGAACCGAAAACAATTTCGGATATACTAAGGCGGGCAGCGGGAAGCAGATGTAACGGTGGCGCTGCCAATCCTTCAGCTGACAGTCCTTGGAGCAGTAAAAGTCGCCGCAACGCTGACAGGCTCTTTCCGCTACGACTGCGCATAAGACACAATGTCCTTTATCCGCAGGAAGCTGCAACAATTTGATTTTAGGACCTATATTTTCTATTAACCCTTTCAAAACCCTTTACCTTTGCACCGGCTACCGCCAATGGCTTTTTGGGCACCATCTTTTCCGTCGCTGACATTTTAAGCACTTCTTTGACGTAAACTTATTTAAGGCTTTTTTAATAGAGAATTCGTTCTGTCGATTTCTGCCTTGCAGTGGCAGTGTTGGCAAATGAAAATTTGGGATTCCCCCTAAAAAATCTCAAAAGTTGCAATTTCGTCCTAAAAATCTTAATTATAACAGTTTGCCGAAATTCAAAATATAATTTTAGTTATACATGTTGAGCTTTTTATATCTACGATTTTTAAAAAGGAAAATAGTTCAGGATTTTGTGCATTTAGTAAGACTAATTTGATATTTCCTTATCTGCTTCTAGTTATATAGAAACAATTTGAAAATTTAAATTCATGCAAAATACTAAAACTCTGAAAATAACCTGACGATAGGTTGCCGTTTCCATTCGATAAGATGAATGACCGTTACAACTTGAATCTGTTCGTGAGGCTATGGTTTCCCCTTGGAAGAAGAATCCCTTTCAGATTTCTAGTTCATTTGCTCGTCTGTGCAATTATTTTTTTTTTAACTCATTTTTCTTCGTTTCCCAACCATTGTTGACCCCGCGCAGTTAATCATAGGCACCGATAATTAGATAGTAGATGTCTCTATTCGTTCTGAGCTCCACTGGCATTAATTTATAGCGTGCATTATATTCGGACAGTTTAATTGGGTATCGACATTTATTAATTTGCCCCGGCTGGTTTTTAGTATAATGCCCGTAATTTGTTGACCCATCCGAATTTGACCACTCAAGGCTTTCAACACTCTTCCCCACGGCTTCAGGTTTCCTCTTCTGCCAGGCTTCATATTTGCATGCTCCAAGCTCAAAGAGGGACAGCATCAGTGGTGAACATTAATTAGGATGGTTCATTAGACACATGTCCATCAAAAGTGGCCCAGGTCCAGGGCGGAAACCGAAGCCGAGTCGGGGACCAAGGCTCGACGCCTGCGCCGCCGGCTAGGGAATATATTCCGAGCCAAGCTTGCCCCTTGTGTTGCCTGTTTTATGTAATTAAGCCAGGCGCTCACTATTTAAATTGCTGCTGGGTGTAGGGACGGAATGGAGGAGCCGGGATTCGGGCGATCTGTGCACTCAACAAAATAGTGTTTCGGTGTTAAATCAATTTTCTAGTAATTAAATTAAGGAGCCTGCGAAAAAATACAATTAAAAATTAAAGGTAATTAAAAAGAGGTTTATTGCTAACCTATTTAGAAGTATATCAAGTTGAACTCAGACTGTATTTATTAAATTTAAGCTTAATTATCGATATGTATCCTAAATAGTAGCAACATTTCGGAGCAAGTATCGACTTAGAATTAACTATAAACTTTTAAGTTTTATTTTTTTTTTCAGTGCTCTCCATATGCGCCTCGGTGTATCACGAATTGGCAATTGAGGGCCAGCAGAATGGCTTTTAAGTTCCAGAGCCTGGCCAAGCGCAATTTGCAGACAGCCTCCGCCGCATCAAGATCCGCATCCTCGTCCTTGTTGCCTTCTGCGGAGCGACGTTCACTCGTCAGCGCTTGAGCCAATAATTATGGTTATTAATCGGCATGGGAATTGGCTGCTAATTTGCAGTTTAGTTACAAATTCTGGCCGCCAGCGTGCAATTACCTGCTTAAATTATAGTCTCAAAATAAACAAAACACCGCAACGCCAACGAGAATCGCAATGGCCAGGACTTTGCAAGCCAAGTTCACTTTATTTCAGAACAGTTCAGTTTCATTTTTAGCAGTTGGCCAAATGGTCGCATCAGCTAATATACACTGAACAAATAAGACATTCCGATTTCAATTAATTAAAAAAAACTTTTTCAAGATCCTAAAACCAATTTATACTTTGAGACATTAAGTGTTTTATTACTAATCGCTTTTAACAGAAATTAAATGATAATTAAAAAATGGTTTCATTGGAGGAGTATTTTTCTGAATTTGAAAATTAAATATCTATGTAGATGTACATTTTTTTTCAGTGCCGAATCCACGCACCTTAAGCTTTAGCGTGTTTGCTTATCACGAGTCTTATCGCCGATTAAGCCAGGTCAATGCTGAACATCAGCTAATGATGCCTCTGCCGCTGCCCTCAGAGCTCCGCCAGTTGCCCCGGCTTCAGCACTTGATAACTCCTGGAACTCATAATTAGACGCCAGTTCTGGGGCGTTACTCAATCAAGAGTTGATGGCACAACCCTCTTCCATTCATTGGGCGCAGCGCAGAGCAGCGGCATCATCATCATCATTATCATTGGATCGGAGAGCACTGTCCTGCTGGCCAAACTACAACATAATTTCCAGACTTCGTCGGCGCGTCGCTCTTGCAATTTCGGAGGCTGCGCTGGCAACACTTTTGGACCGCCAAATCAAATCGTGTGCTGTTTATTTAAATAACCATAATTTAGCGCAGCATCCAGGCAGGGCCCCTTGTGCCCCGCTTCTGGGCCTATTTATTAACCCCCCACACACACAAACACACACACTTTGTGCAGACTCGAACCGGAGGAGATTGGCTTTTATGGCCTGGCACATGATTTTCCGGGGCTGTGTGAGAACATAAAAATTCAATTTAATATGCTTTGCTCGCTCTGTTCAAGATCATCGTGGCAGCTTCTCCCTTTTCCACTTCTTTATCTGAATTAGCTCGAAAACGTTTTGTCTTTGCTTTGGCCAACACTCAATGAATACCTGTTAACTATTGCCGTCAACAACTGACCATTTGATTGGGATGTGGGTGTGGTTTTTGTTCCAATACGAAATTTATGAATATTTAAAGAGAAAACTTAGGCAATGAACTTGAATGTAGAATAATATATAAAATATATAGAGTTTTTGAAGCGCAACTATGTAAATGTTAGTAAAGCTAAGAATATAATACAAACTAAAGGTTATTTCAAACAAGCAGTTATTTCAACCATGCAGTTATTTAAAACTTAAAATTATTTGCATATTTTACTTCTTATGGAGGCCTAAGCCTTCATGTTCAAGTGCCAGGACATAACGCGTCCAATCGCATTATAAACAATTGCAATTTATGATCCCACCGCTGGGAACGTCCGAAAGTGGCCGTGGCCCAAGTAAATTGGCCAAGTTGGTTGGCTCCGATAATCTGCGAAGATCTTTGCCTAAGTGGATCCTCCAGCCAGTCGATTGGTGGTTGGTGGACTCACCACGTCAAGTTTAGAAAAATGAGCTTGTTAACGCTCCATGATGAGCCCAGTTAGTGTCTAACCTGGAGCCAGATCGATACCATCCGATGGCTGGAGCAGATGGAGATGGATGGCTGATGTGGCCAAGTCCTCCCAGTCGCACCCGATCCGGAGACTCCGTCATTAGGGGCCTGTGTAAAATTACAACACGATAACACGTAATCATTAGCGTGGCTCCGGGACGGTGTGAGCAAACAATTTGAGGGCTTAGCTGCCAAGCCAGTCAGTCAGTCGGTTCCCAACTTCAATTTGCAGTTTCATTATCAAACGAGCCAAAGAACATAATTTGACTAAGGCCAAACATTTGGCAACAGCAAACGGCAAACGGCGAGAGAGCCAATTTGCAGTTCTGGCCAGAACTGTTGGTAGTCCGTCTATCGATCACGTTTCGAACAGAAAGGCACGACGACCGACGACCGGCACAGTGGTGAAGATTATTATATATTTAAGAAATATACAAAAGAATCGGTGATATATATCTGTGAGTTTATTTAATTTGAGAGTTTCAATATTTATATTTATGATTATAAATAAGAGTTCTATTTTAGTTGATTTAAATTTTTAAAATAAACTGTTGAAGATACTGAAAAGTAAGACATTTATTTCTGCCTTTCTTTGAAAGATTATTATGGGTTTTGGCAAATAATTTTTGTAAATTCAAGTTTCAGTTGTTACAATTAAGCAAAATGTATTTATTTTGTTGATTAAATATCCTTTTAAATCCCCTTTACACTGTGCCATGTGACTTTGCCAATAATGCGGCGCTTGGCGGTTGCAGTTGCAGTTTCAAAGTTTGTCCGAGACGCCATTGCTGCCCCAAGAGAAGTGGTGGAAACAAAGTCAGGGGGCTAAAGGGAGGGCGGACAATTTAGAACTTTTATGCAATTAATTGCAACAGTTTTGTGCGAGGAATGTGCCTCGCAGCGATCCGTTGCTGCTGTTCTGCCGTTCTAAGCACTTTTGGGCCGTTAATTTAAAAATTGTGCTCACGTTCTGGCAATTTGCTGACCACCCACATGCAAATCCAACCCACTACTCCATACTATGTATATACCTTCGATCCCACTCGGGGCCCTCGTTCTCGAGGAGCGCGATTCGATTCGCAGAAAATTAGCAGCCCCGACAGCGAGTGAGCGCAATGCAATTTGCAACGAGCATTTGATTTGATTCGAGTTGAGTTTGCATTGGGATATATTGAGTGTATTGGGGATTGGCGATTGGGTATGCGGATTTGCGGTCTGCTGTTTGTCTAATTTGACACTTGGGGCAGTCGCCAATTTGCCTTATGGGTCGGTGTAGCTGTGTAGAGTCCATATAACACACATATAGCCTGGTTGGGTGCGGGGCTTTGTTAGCATTCGGTGCCCAAAAGATTGGCTGCCAATAATGGGTGCTAATGCCGGGTTTTGCCTCGAATTGACCATCTTGTGTGCATGATTGAATCAACTTGTTGTCCGAAGGGAACTATAATCCATCAGATTCCCGATTGTTTGCTTCTTGTGGAGTGCTGGTTAGCAAAAGGCCAAATGGTTAATTATTTTTAATGGGCAAAATGCGATAATAAAGGTAAGAGGTTAATAGAAAATGTTTGTTTTATTAAATTTTATCTCATATATATTTTTGTAGGAAATAATTTATAATTTATTTAATTTCTAATGCAAATTAACTGACAGAAACCAGAATATTCACATTCGGAATTCAGAGGCAGAGGCAGATCCAGAGCCGGAGTCCACTCAAAGTCACAGTTGCAGTCACGAGCATCATCAGCCGCTTCTATGCCACATTTACGATAGCTATTGCTGGCTGGGACTGGGCTTCCTTGTATGGCCTGTCAGAAGAAGTCCAGCCACGGGAAGAGACAGGAAAGACAGGAGAGGAGTCCCCTGGCCAGTCGGCTGTTGGGTACTCCAATCCGAGTCAATATATATTCCAAAGGAATTCCGCAAATAATTGCAGAGCGTCCAAAACTTATGGCAATTGTGTGGTTGGGCGGGCATCGAAAGATGCACTTGGAGAAAGAATAGCAGGTACATTTTGAATGGCATTTAGAAAATATAAAAATGATATACTCTTTGAATTTTATTTTCTTTGACCAAAACTCTGATGAATTTTTCACATTTTTATAAACTTTGCAAATTGTTTATGGAATTTTACCTGGCGGCTCACTTCCCATACATCACGTGCAGCAGACAAAAACAAAGCTGAAAACTTTTTTCAAAGCCTCAGAAAAAAAAGAGGCAACAGAACAACAATTCGAATGCAAATAAAAAGTCGCGCCAATAAACTAGACTTCGCGACGGCGGCGCAGACTCAGACAATGACAATGCAACCGGGATTGGGATTTGTACTGGGACCGGGCCTGGGACCTCTGGCAGAGGGAGCCAGAGGAGGAACCGGCAGCCAAACTCCGCTGCAAGTCCACGACGTCATGATGTCTCGTTGGCTGAGCTTGCCGAGCCCCGCCTGCCTCGGAGTCTCCCGATCGCGAAATTGCATACAAATCGGTTGTTTGGTAAATTTAACATAAGCGCGTCAGTAGCGCCTCTGGTCCGTGTCCATGTGCCTTTCTTGGCGAGCCTCGAATAATTCAAGGCGGCCAAGAGCAGTCGGAGATCCAAACAATCATTCCTCGTGCACAGTGTGGCGAGGATTTTATGAATTTGTTGGCAATTAGCAAAAAGGATTTAAGCTGTCGAATGGAATTACTTAATGAACCGGAGGAAATTATTTCTTTTAATAACTAATAAATATTTAAATATAATTTCTAATTTGTTAAATATAAAATTCGATCGTAAAGAGCTGCCTGCATAGAATTTCTTAGAAAATCCTTGAAGTGTTAGAAGCTGTTGACCAATGTGCTGGCGGGATGAGGACAGCGTTTGGTTTATTTTGTTAAACCAAGTCTGGTCCAGGCCGCTCCTGCTCCTGTCTTGTAGGCATCATGTAAAACGCATTCCCTATCCCCTGGAGCCCCGATCCTTCTTTTTACGAAGGCCCTCCCAGTCACTGCGTCCGTGTTCGAAAATTCGACGAATCCACGTCGCCGCGCCTGTTGATCAGTGTCGTCGTCCTCGTTGTCGTTCCAACTGATGTTGCTGTTGCGGTTGGGCGCTGCAATTTGTTTGAGTTACGGCGCTTGTAAGCACACTTTAAGGATCCATTGTATTCCAATCAATACGCCGGCATGACAATGGGTCTGGGGCTTTAGCTTTGGTTTCGGCTTCGGCTCTGGGCCCCCACTGAATGTCACAAATGTGTGTGGAGCGCCGTTTGTCGCCGCCTTTTTAGGTCCTTTGGGTATTGAGTAGGGACTGTGTTTTCTTTTTTCTCTATGGGAATATATGGAATTTCGGGCAAAAGGCGAATTTTAATTTTATTGCAAATTAAGCTGCAGTTTTATATTTTAAAATATAAAACATATACATATGAAGTCATCTGTTAGTAGATTTTGCAAAGTAAATTTTTAAATTAAAATGTAAGCAGGTAAATCTTATATATAGCTTTATCTTGTTATTAATAAATTCTTTTAAAAGTGGACTTACTTCAGCTTCAATGTATATTTTTGGCTCAGTTTTCCTTTAATAATCCAAGCGAACCAATTCCGAAGATAAACGTTTCTTGTCCATTCTCCCAAGCCATTTGCAATTCAAATGCGTTGATGCGATATTGGCACCGACTTCCTTGATAGATTCAGTGATTAACTGGTTTTGCATTTCTCTTCCCAGGCATAGATCGGGCATTAGCACGCCTTTGTGGCAGCTCCAATTGCCACCTCAGCAATCACTCCCAGCCGGGCCAATTGACTTCCAATTAAATGTGTCAAGCGACATGGCGACCGTGAACATGCCAGCACACTGACTACATTGTTCGTCCGATTCTTGGCCAGAATTGCATTAGCATATCATAGCACAGGAACCAAGGAACATATGTTAAATAAGCAACATTTACAAAGACTGCAATCAAAGCCGAATTTATGAGCAGATTTCCAGGCACACTGAGAATTTATTCATTGACCATTTTTCTTTAAATTTTTGGGTGATTTAAAAAATTTTTATAAAATATAAAGAGAACGAAAATAGTTTAAAAATTGCATTTCTATGTTTAGAACGTAAAAATTATATTTAATTCCTGAACCCAAATATGTGTATAAATTTACTTAAACATTTCGCAGCTTAAGCATTGCTTTTTTCCAGAAACATTTCCTTAAGTGCAGCGAGACCAAGAAAGGGATTAACGAGGATTAGAAGCCTTGGCAACCGACGCGTACAATTGGCCAATTCAGGCTAGCTGACGAACTGACAAACTGACGGATCGACTGAATGACTGAGTGCCATACCTAAGCCTCAGCTTCAGCTTCAACTTTAGCTTCAACTTCAACTTCAGCTGATGGCATTTACGATAAATTTACCCAAGTCATTTGACAACGCTGCTTCGGTGCACCAGTGAAGCCAGTGGGGCATCATTATGTGTGCAGAGCCACAAATATGCAAATGGGCACAGGCACAGCGGCTACTGATGATTGTCGAAAGCTGTGGTTAGTGCCGAGGCAACGGCAAAACAAACAAAATGTCGCACATTAAGCGGCTGAACATATCTCAAATGTCACGTATACGTCATGTCTGCCGCACCGCTGACGAGGCAGCGGCAATTAATTAATCCTGCACTCCGCGCCAAGGCTGGCTGGCTGGCTGGCCGGACTAACTAGACAGCGCTGCAGGTTCTTCAGGCCCACATCTTCATTCAGGGATCGCCCCATTCATGAGTACCCACTCGCTGGCATATTAAAACGTGTCTAGGAACAGGTGAAGATGTTCACATAAATTACCACCTCTTCATTAGCCGGGCGTGCGCACAGCTCAGCACACTGGGCAAAGGTTGTGGTTATGTTGGCTCAATCTAAGATATATTTTTTGTAGGGTTAAAAAATAATATAAAGAAATTGTAACTGAAAAGCAAAGGCTTAAGTTTACACTCTTGAATATTTCCCCATTTTAAAAATATCTCAAAAATAGCCACTGTGCTGCACTTTGCTGCAACTCTGTGGCTCTGAGCGGTCTTAATGGAATTTAATTTCTTGTTAGCCGCAGCTAACTTCAAACTGCATCGCGATAAGCCGTAGCCTACCCGGGATCCTGACCTATGAGGCCCAGAGCTCGGAGAACCGGAGTCCGGGAGCGGAGCTGCCTCGTTTCCTGTGACACAGTTCTGGCAATTAGTCATGGGAATCACGTATACGCCCTGCGTGTCTGGCAGCCATTTTATGGCGAAACGGCCGTCAACGTCAACGCTGAGGCTTTTGTAATTTTAATTACTTCCCCCGTGCCTGGGTCTGAGTTATTGGCCGTGCAGGACCAGGGAGTAGGAGCAAAGAAAGGACTTACTCGCCAGATTGTTTTACAACATAATTAAGCAGCATTGTTGTGGGCGAATTATGAGGTGCAGGCGAGAGGGCAGCCATGTTACCTGGGCATAAAAAACGTCACTCACCAAACGCCCCTGTCACTGTGCGAACTCTGCTCCTCCTCGGCTTAGGGTGGAGTGGGAAGCACACTGGCCATGTTCTGTTCCCGCTTGCAACTTTATTTTCATGCCCCCGGCAACAACAGCAACGACAAGTCAACAACAATTCGATACACACTTGCCACTTGCCACTCCTGGCCAATATTCCTCCTGCCACCTCGAACGATGGTACCCATTCCATTCGAGTGGCGACTGCCTGGTGTGAAAGCGTGTTGCCATCCTCCGATCCAGATTCCGATTCCACTCAACATTAATGCACTTGCAAAAATGGATTTAACTGAGCATTATTGTACCTCAAACTTATTCGGAGAGTTTCTCCCAGTGCAACCATCTGAAAGATGGTTCCTGAGCTCGAACCTGGACCCAACTCCGTCCGGACTCTGTCCGTCTGCTAAAGCGTTCAGCATCGATTCGTTATGATTGCATGTTAAATGGCTCCCGCTGAGTTATTACGAGACAAAATCCTTATTTATCGCTTTCTGATTTATTTGTAAACGATTTTCATGCCCATCGTCTCTATGGACGAGAATGAGAATGAGTCTGAGTGTTGGGCACCAGGACCTGCAGATGGAGATGGCGACGCAGTTGGACTTTGGCAGGCATCTTGATGGGCTGGCTGGCTGGGTTGGCCAGGTTGTTTGCTCAGCAGAATCTCTCTTGGTTGGCTCTTTGCAATTTTTACTGATTTCAACGCCTTGTTTTTATGGTTAGCAAAAGGGTTTTCTTCTCTCCCCTGTTGGCCCCCCACTTTTATTACTTACCTGTTGTTGTGTGTGCGTTTCCCTTATCTCTTTCGAAATGTTGGCTGCTTACTTAATTTTGACATATTTATTTTTATTGTGCACTTCTCACACGGACAGTGGGAGTTGTTTCCATCCAAGCACTCGGGATTGAGTGGGATTGTGCGGGTCAAGTTGGGGTCTCCAGCTTGGTTATTTGATTTGCAGGAAAAGGAAAGTGTTTCCTTTTTTATCAATTTATTTGTATAAAATTATATTCAGTTGAATTGGGACAATTTATTGGCTTATAACAGAAACGGAAAATGTTGGTAAATGGTTTCAAAGGATTATTGTTATTGTACAATATTTATTTGAGATTTATTTTATTTACATTCTATTTAAGTTACTTAATTTAAACCTTATCTTCATGGTTATATTTTTTATAACATTTCATAAACCTCATACTCCATTTTCTTAGGCCTTCCTTCCCCGTCTCTGGCTTCCATAAAAGGGGGACGCAATCTTTAGTTTGGCATTCCATAAACCAGTGTCACTCAATTGGCCAATTTCTCGACACTTTCAACTTGCCTGGACACCAAAACACAACTCCAATTTCCCAGTTATGCCCAAAGAATGCCCGGGGAACTGAGAAATATATCCACAGAGAAAGAGAGGAGCCAGAGGAGCGACGCCTTCTGTTAACAACCGAAACGAAAGAACCGAACATGGCTTATTAAAACGCAAAACGGCTTTTTACGATGGCAATAAATTGGTGGCGGGAATGGACCGAGCGGAGGAGAGCGGAGGGATCGGTGGGGCATATGCAAAGCCAAAAAAAAGGAGCTGCAAGCGAGCAGCCAACAAGAGATGCCAGCGTTTATGGCTTAAATTAATAAAATAAGCTTTGTCAGACAATTTACAACGCGTCTTCAGCGAGCAGATTACGAGCACGCGGACACGATCCAAGCTGTCCGTGGAAGAAGCCCCATCATCATCATCATCATCATCGTCATTATGAAGCCGGGAGAGCAGGCAAGTCAGTGGGGATACTAACAAGGCAGGAACCTGGCTAACTTATTGACACCGAAGATGCCAATACCCTTCATTTTTTCTTGGTTATTTAAATTAAAAAATTTTCAATGTAAAAATGTAATATTTTGATGTTATATTTATGCCTTTGCATGGGATCATAATTTTTATCAGAAGTTTTCAAATCAAGAAAGGAGTCCAGTTGTCTTTAAGCCCTTTTAAAAGGGTATTCGGCATTATCATCGAGCGAAGAACCAGCGGCGACATTGAATGTAGCCTCACTGTCTGCCTCGGCCTTTGGATATTTCTGACTCTCGGTGAGGCGGAGGACACAGGATGCGGTGGTAGGAGTCGCGAGAGTTGCGGTGTTTGTTCGTTAATTAGTGAACATATTTCGTATAATCGGTGTCATATTAGTTATAAATTGGATAAAAGCGCAAAACGACAACTTAATTAATTTTAAATTCCAATTTATAAACAAGAAACTCGGTTCTCCGGTTCTTGGTGATAACGTTTGTGGCAGCAGTTGCAGTCCTGGCTAATCATATGTCCCCGGATCAGAGGCATAGAACTAAGCCGTTCGTGGGTACCATCCTCTCGCTTCCCTTGGCATTCCTTTTGCTTCCACAGCTTCATTTAAATTCTGTTCTCCGCCTGCACCTCTACGCAGCATCCTTTTGGCAAGTTCCGAGAATCGCAGACCGGCTCGCCGGGCCCACAATATTCGATTAGGTCTGCCGTGTCGGCCGCTGATATATTGCCAACGATCATCAGCGATCATCATTTTGTTTTGAGCAGATTGCATTCCGCGAGGAGCGAGGAGCAACGGGGAAGGAGGAGTGGATGCTGCTAAATTACCTTATAACTTAATTCATTAATAAATTGATGAATTCGTGGTTGTAAGTTGCTGGTCGAAATGTATGGCATTGAATTGAACCAAAGGCCTTGGCCTCGATCAACTCAGAACGTACAGAATGATGATGGATTGTCGTATATAAATTCATTATTCAAAGAGCTACTATTATGTGTTTTCAGTGTAAGACATCTCCATTCCAAGTCACTCTGAATGCTTAACAAAAAAATCTGTTATTAATGTGGCTTCGTCTCTATTTAAAGACGATTTGCCTAATTTATTTTGATAAATTTCAATTATTAAGCTATTATTATTAGGCCCCGAGCTCAGGTCATCGTTGCCTTTGGGCCGATCGAACAAAGATCACGATCTGAATGAATCCAAACACTCAATGAATGAATACGAGTTTCACTTCCTCCTTGGATGTATATTTTCTGGGGGACAGGCGACAAAATAAGACGGTGTTAAAGACACTTTGCCAATCGTTAAGCGCTTTTAAAATATTTTTCCTAACCGTTGGGGATATCAATCAATAATTGTATTTTTTTTTTTATTTCTTATGTGGAGAGAGAAAGATAATAAAAAAAAGTGGGGAAGAAGGAAAAAGCAGAAATGTCACATTTGACAAGGGTTTCGGTGAATGAAATGAGCTTTGTCGTTTCTCGGCTCGATCATTGATTAATGCTCTGATTTTAGGGGATTATGGTTCCATAAATATGTAAGCCGATGGGGAAAATACTTCTGTATTTAGTTAAAAATTTATCCAATGTTAAATAAAATTTACCTTAAATACAATTACAATCTGAATAATGAATTTTTAAAGGTGCAACATTTTCGGTGAATTTTTCATTGAAAGTTTGCTGCTGCTTTTTTAACTCCATCATACCACTCTGCCTTTCGAGTCCCTCTTGAACTTTTGATAAAGTGAAGACTCGAAGCGTTGACAGCTCAGATTCCCAGCATCCAGCTCGCCGCATTAATTTAGCTAATCCTGCCCGAGACGATGATGATGGGCTGCTGACGATGATGATGCGCGTGACTGGACAGGAAGAAGGCCAGGATGAGAAGCAGACAGAATCAGTGGCCAGTGGCCGACAGTGCCGACGGATTTTATATGGTTATAATTCCGTCTTTTGACAGCAACAAGCCTCGTTTGTCGTCCTGCAGAGTGTTGTTGGCCATTCCCAGCCCAAGGAATGTCAAATTAACACACAATGCGCCAGCTAATACATTAAACAATATATGGCCAGATATCGCAGATAGAGCAGAGCTGCGCTTTCCCCACGAATTCCGTACTCGTAAATTATATCAATCGTGTAAGTAGCTGCCAACATTTAAGAACAATTCCGTGAATCACTTAATTTATGCAAGTGCTACAAATCGCAACCTTGTTGCAAGATGCCGGAGCAAGAAGCAGGAGCAAGAAGCAGGAGCAAGGAGCCAGGAGCAGTTATCCAATTTGGGAAACTGATCCCAGCCGACACTCCGACAGGGCTAATAAACGATCATTTAATAAGCGTTTTAATGCCAAATTTACGATCGTTTTATTTGCATAAATTACCAAAGTTGCCAACTGTATGCACATTAATTTCCCCAACAAATTGCCAATAAAATGTTATTTATGTTGCTATGCGAAATACAAGGCAAAGTCGCCCCACAAAATTCCTTTACCGAAGATCGCGAAGGGCAGAGGAGTGGAAAGGCAACGACTATATATCCACATTATCCATATATATCCCCGCCTATATGAGAAGTCAGCCAGAGTCAAAGGTAGTAAAGTTTATGAGCTTTCGGTTGGCATTTTGTTCGCTCATCTTATTTCGTCTTGTTTCGTTTTATATGAATTTCGCCCTAATAGAGTCATAAAATTCGGCATTCAATGGCTGGGAGTCGCTGTGATTCTATAATAAAAATTCATAACATCCAAGATCACCCGGATAAACCATATCTTCATCTGTAAGGAACTTATTTGTGCAATATATTGTTTGTTTTTAACCATTTGAAAAGCAGCTGAAATAAATGTTATATAAAAGTTCTTAATTATTTTGTTATGGAGAAAATGTGTGGTGCGAATCATCGACGGATCTACCGTGAAGCCCGGGTATCCAGGTGACCATCCTCTCTGTCATGTCAAACACCTCGAAGGCCTTGCAAAAGTCGGGGAAGAGTATGTGGTTGGAGTCCGAGTGATCCATTTCCTTCATCATCGAGTCCACAATACGCATTATCTGGACGTGGTCCAGCAGATTTGAGAACAGTTTGTGGACTACAATAACCAAATCGTATTTGGTAATGCGACCGTCTTTGTTATGGTCGTACATGTTGAAGAGCACTGGGAAAAATTATTTAATAGATATTTAAGTTCCAAAGAAGTAGATTCTTACTCTTCAGTTTCTTGTCTTTAATCGCATTCTTGAGCTCATCGGTGGTCTTTAGCGAGTGGGCCTGAAAGGTGCTAAGGAACAGGGCAAAATCCAGAAACGTGATTGTCTCCTTATCGTTGAACATACAGTTCAGAATGGTGGGCAGCAGGGGGTTTAATTGCAGAAGTCCCGAATAGAAATTGTATTTGTGCAGCCTATTGGGCGGATCCTTGCCGCCGCCAGCGAACTCTGAGAAGCGATTGTACAGATACCTTATTTGACTGCGACTCACTATAAGGAAATGGACATTTATGCTAATTTTGTGATCCTTTAATCAACACTTACATGTAGTTTCACTCCTAAGAGTGTCCATAATGTCTTGCGGCACTGCAGGATACAGCGAAGCGGTCTTCCCCAAGCCTAAGCATCCCATTTCGAACTAAGGCTTCCGATTAAATCAGATTTCCCAAAAATGTGTGACTCCTAGAAGCATTACTAGGAAGCATTTTATATATTAAAGTACATATGAGGCACTTGCTACTTGATTTTCCATTTTTCATTTTCCATTTTTCTCCTTTTTTATTTCGAGATCAGTTTAGATTAGTTTAAGATCTCATTTTTTATGAGGGTTCGCCCATAAAACACAAAGAATTAAGATCTTCAAAGACAAGAAGCTGCGACAAGTGACATTTTGTGGGCAAGAAGTCGAGCAGTCACTACTCATAAAGCATATTACTCCATTAAAAATCCAAATTAAACCGAACTCTGCTTTCATTCTAAAACTAACTCTGTCCCTAATGAAGCACAAGTATCCGTTTGATGTTTCTGAAATTCCCTGAAGGCTGAATGGTGTCATGGCTCTGGTACCTAAAAGGCGTAAAATTGTTTATAAAATGGAAGAAAGAGGCTTGCACTGTTTTATTTTAGTTGTCAGCTTAAAAATATTCATAAAGAGTGCTACTTATTTAGGAAAAATGTGTAGAGATGTTCATGATTTCAAGAGCAAATTAAAAGAAGATCCGTGAATCATTGTGACAGATTATTTTTGGCAGCTAGAACCCACCAATTCTGTGTGGTCCGCTTGCCAAGGGTCACGTCCGATATGGTCGCATATCTGGCGGCCAATTTGCGGCGAAAATGTGTGCCACATGACAAGCAATTAAGCTCGGACGGCGACAAAGTACGTGCCCAAGTTCGGGGGTTTAGTGAACCCGGTCGCGAAAGCGATAAATTTATGACAGATTTTCAAAAGAAGTGCTCTCTGGGCCTGGACTGCCACGGACTGCGTGTGGCTCGGATGGATATATCGTGGCGATGGAGATGGTGATGGCAATGGCGGGATTCTCCGCCGGCAGTTTCGGAACTCTCTTCGACGTGGCGGCACTTAACACCACGCATCATTTTAATTATTTATTTGGTCATAAAACAGTCGAAGTCTGGAAAGGGGCTGGGCTGGCCGGCCGCATTCAGTTCGGTTCGGGGGCGAGTGGCCAAGTTTCGGCACAGTTTTCGTTAGCAGTTTCGGAATCGTTAAATTTAACAAATTGCCAGCGATTTTTATCGCGCTCCAAGCCCACAAAACCCACTTCCCTGTCCTGACCCGGGGCTCTGCCCATAGATTGTTTTTCTCCTGCTCTCTGGCGAACTGGTCAACTTGCTAAAATTTATTTATGACCAATGGCCGGGATACAGTATTTTTAGTTGAAGTTTTTGGTTTCAACCATGGTACACACTTGGCGGAGAAAGGGAATGACTCAGGTGCAGAGTTAGGTACTTGAGACGTTTCCCTAATTAAGTTGAATGAAGAGCCAGCTAAGGTTGGCTCCCTCTATGAAGTCGTTAAGTCTTTGATGTCCTCCTTATCTCTGCCCTAATCGCATAAACCCATTTCTATCTTGTTTCCGACAAACGGTACCGATGTGGTTTTCATGGTCCTGCGGCACTCCGGATTGTGTCTTTGACTTAATCAGATTTCCAATAAAAGTGCCATTATTTACTAGGGAATTCACACTGACAGCGATTATATATATATTTCTTACATTTATGATTTAAATCGTATATTATGTGCCGACACATAGAAGTCGTACTACGTCATTCTGGCCCAAGTTCGTTTCCTAAGTCTTTTGATTTTGCTCGAAATTGCCTCATATTTCCCTCGAATTTCAAAAATATACGAGAAAAATCGTATCTTACACGCCAACCGATAAGAATTTTACAACTTCACTTTGGCCCAAGTTCGTTTCCTAAGTCTTTTGATTTTGCTCGAAATTCCCTAATATATTCCCCGAATTGAAATGCCAACTCTAGCTCAAGTTCGTTTCCTAAGTCTTTTGATTTCGCTCGAAACTCACTCGTCGCCGGCTTCAACTAATTTTAAGCCAACTAATTAGTTAAAATAAATGGAATTAAATCGCATAGTACAACTTAATTATTATTGCACAGAATTTATTTGGAGCCTGAATATGAGCCAACTAATTGCCCAGGCTCTACATATGAATGTATGTATATGCAATCGGTGCGGCGGCAACAACGGTTCTCACTGGCGGCCAGTCAAGCGAAGCCACCAGGCACTGGCACTGGAAACATGTTAACTGAAAATAACCTGTAATTATAATAATTATCTGTAAATTATATGGCGCACTTACATACAATTGCACACACGGATCCATGTGCTTGTCATAAAAATCTGAAGCGGGCTTTTGAGTTAAATCTGCCTCTAAATCTTGCTCGAATTTCATTCACCTACCCGGCTGGCAGCAATAGTTTAAGTCTCTTTGCTACTGCCAGGATGCACTGCGAGAAAGCAACTAACCCAACTAACTACCATGTGAGAGGCAGCTGCACTTGAATATTTTTCAGTGTATTTTATTCCTTTATGGCCGTGGTAATTGCAGACCCCAGATACGTGATCATAGCCTCCATTTAGAGGAAAATTAAATCAAATTTCATTGGCATGTGTGAAACTGTCGCTTGACTCGCTCGTGTTTTGTTTTTGGTTTTGCTCCATCCGGTTGAGTATTTTTCGGGGCTGTGTAATCAGCCAGGCTGCGACCGCTGGATTCTTCGTAATTGAAACGAGTTTGCCACAAGTGAACACGTTTGTCTCTGCGTTTTTTTTTCAGGGGTAATTCAGCATACAACTACACTGCCTCAGATGTTTCGCAGTTGAGTTGAGTGTCGGTTATAAAGTAATTAGCCTCAATTTAATGTTTATACTTTGTTGATTATGATTATGTTAATTATACGACTTTATGTGACTTATGGTGAAAACAGGGAAAAATTCCGATTCCGATTCCGGTTGCTCGGCTGTCATCATCACGCCATTATCATCATCATGATCATTATGGTCATTACAATGGTGGCCGCTGTGACATTGATGAACTCGAAAGTGTGACAACAAGTCGGTGGCGGATTGCTAAATACACACTTGGGGTCTGGACAATGTGGAAATTATTAAGCTTTTCAGCCAGGGAGTGGCTTCTGCAAGTTTGTTGCCTCAGTCTTTCGTTTGGCACCGCGTTCTCTATTACAATTAATTTTATTAATTAGGCAAAACAACTTAATTTCCTTGTAAAGCGCAGCATCATGGGCAGCTGCTCGGGCTAATTGCACCGCACCATCAGCATCTCCCGATCCCGAGCCGATCCCAGACCCATTCTCGATCCCCACAGACACCTGAAACACTTTGAAACGAAAACACGATAAATGGGTTTAATAATGGCGGCAATTAAATGGATACACAGCATTCGGGAGGAGATGGAGCAGCATCTCAATTACCGCTGCTCCGCATGGCGCTTCACGGTTGAGAAATTCGACGCCACTTTCAAAAACGCATCACTCAAACGCTCATCTGCTGCGCAGCATCCCCTCGCCTTCGGCTTCTGATGCATTTTTGACTTTCTTACGTTACTTATCCAAGGCGTTGATTCTCTTTTCTCGGTTTGGGTTTGGGTTTTGGGAACTCTTGGGTCTTGGGTCTCGTTTCGGGGCAACTCATCAGCAATTTATTAAAACTCATCAATACTCATCAAAGGCAGAAACAAAGCAAACAAGAAAGACCTCAAACGGCGAGCTGATTCGATACTTCAAAAAGAGAAAACTGCCGATGTCGGGACAGAATGCCTGCGGTTAATTTGGCGCAGCTACAGAAATTGAAATAGATTTGTTTAACTTTTGATTACTGCCAAAGAGGAGTCTGGTGTTTGGTAACTTGAAGATGCCTTCAACTAAACATCAATCAGAAGAAAGTAGCAACAAGAAATTAAAAAGAAAGCCAATATTTCTTTATTTACATTTTATTTTATTTATTTGTATATCACCCTCTGTATGTGTATTTAATATTACAACTTTATAGATCATTCCTTATTCGTATATACTTTGCTCTTTGCCTTCTCATCTCAGCTTGAGCTGGCAGCTTTTTCACCTTGTGCGCCCGTGATTTGTCTGCATTTTCAGCTCATTTATTTGTAGGCACTGGGAATTGGTGGTGCGGCGTCCCTCCGTCCGTCCGTCCGTCCGTCCAGATCCCCTGCGACCGATCCCGGTGTCAGGCTGGAAATGTGTACAAACAAAATGTTTTGCATATGTCAGAGAGGCACTCGGTATGCCTGTGGCCATCAATCCCGCGGGGGCATCAATTTGGGAAATGCATCAAAGTTGGCAGCTTGAACAGCTTGATTAGTTGCTGGCCGGCTGGCCGGCCAAGTGCATGTCGGCTCATTAGCCGCCGCCACTGATGGCTCGAACCCGATGATGAGATCTGTGCGAGATCTGGGGGCGAGGGCGAAGGCGGAGGAGCTGTGAAATCGAGCATCAGACTCCGGTGTCTACCATCAAAATTAGGTTTTAATAATTGGCTCACATTTATTGGTTGGCTTAATTTGATTGTGTTGTGTGCCGTCGAATGTTTATGCATCGGAGTCGTCGATTAATCATTGCTCATTGAACGTTCTTTCGATGTCGGGGGCGTGTTAGCCTTAATGAAGCTGGCTAATGCGGAGGGCGATGCTGAAAGATGAGCTGGCTTAAGGCTGAGAACCAGGCAAAAAGCGAGGATTCTCAAGATGATTGAATAAATTGAAAAGAGAAATAATAAAACATGGAATTGTTGGATAAATTAATTAAATTTAATGAACTTTTGAGCTTTGAGAATTAAATCTCTGTGAATGTTGTGATTCATTTTAATAAAAACATGAAAATTTAGTTAAAATGAATTACAAATAATAGGTTAATTATTTATTAAAATATTAGTTAATATTCTAACCTTCTGAATACCTAATATTTATTCTGAAATTATTTGTTGTCAAGCTTAGCGATCGCTTCATTTAAAAAGACTTTTCCCAGCACGCGCAGAACCAAGAGGCAGAAAAACAAAAAAAACAAGGGGAACTCGGCATAAAACTTCATTAACAAGTTGGCAAGACTTTGGCAGACCTTTTGTCGCCAGTCGGGTTCGAAATTGAAATGGAAAATGGACTCGGATTCCAACTCAGTCCCAGGGACTCGAACTCCAGCCGGGATGTGTGTTGGCTCGCAATCTGTGTCGCCGGATCAGCGGCAAAAGTGTTTGGATATTTGTTTAATGAAAAGCGAAACCAACGAGGGACGATCCTCATTCCAAGACCCAACCTTCGACGGCATCCTGCTCCTATCGTGCGGCAAATATCAAGTCATTGGTTTTAGTCACACTTAAACCACACTGGGGGAAAAAAGTCAAAGTCCAAACTTGTTCTTAAATAAAATATATATAATAATAAAAGATGATAAAGTAAGAGTAAATCGGGAAACAAATGAAGAAGAAACAAACAATAGAGGAAGCTAACTACTGAAAGCTTTCTCAGATTGTTTTTATTTAATTTTTAAGTTAAAAAATCTATATAAAAAGTAGAACTGAAATCTGGTTGATTCCCAAAATTTTAATTTTTAAATTGACCTTTCGCTAGCTTGTCCTGAAACTAATCTTTTCTTACTAACCATTTTAAAAAATATTAATTTCTCTTTCGAAACTCTCTTAACATCTTTAACACTTTTTTTTCGAATGCTTCAAACATGGAACGTGGTTCGTCCCTTATCCGGCATTTTGCTGTGCAATTAATTAACTTGAGCATTTTTAAATGTGTGTTGTGGTGGCTGACTTTGTGGCCTGTTACCATTTTAATGCCCGCCAACAAGCAGCAGGGCCAAGATCAGAGAATCAGAAAATCACAAAAAATCAGCCCAGAGCCCGAACAAGTTCTTTAACATGTCTAATTAGTTGTTGTGTTGTTGCCTCGCTGCTGCTGCGTGCGATTAAAAAAAATGCATGGCACTCATTTAGTGTTTTCTTAAGCTGAGACATAAATTTGCAGGCAGTTAAAAGGCTTTTGCGAATCCAGAATTGTTGCTGGAATCGTCGGCCGCAGATAAACTCATTTGCAGAGCGGACTTCGTGTCGAGAGTGAACTGAATCTTGGGGATATATAGCCCTAAAGCCAGGTATTTTGGCCTTGGCTGGTAGGAGATTGAACAGAAAGAAGAACAAGCTTATAACTTGGTTTAATATTTAAAACAAAGCCTTAAGGCAAGTTTATTGAAAATTAAATTCATCTACATCCATCTCGCTGGGAAAACCTTATAAACACTTAGGGCAAGGATTAAGCCTAATTTGGATTAACTATTGACGGCTTCTCCTCCAACTGGGCAACTGTTCGTAGCTAAATCCATTTGCCTATCTCCAGACTAGGAGCTAGCTTCCATTCCATCAGCGTCAGTGTTTGGGTTAATTCGAATTTAATTGTTGGTCAGTCCCGGCTCCAGAGTCCGCAGAGTCCCATGAGTCGGGAGTCATTGGCGGGCATTAACACATGCTGGCCCCGAGAGCTATGTGTTTGGTTAAAGAATTGTGGCCACGACTTCTCCGTCCGTGTTAGTTCCAGACGCAGTCCAACTGACTCCTTTGGTGGAGTGGAACTTCGTGCCTCGTCTTGTGGCTCTATGTCATTTTAATGGCCGGCGCTGCTGCTGCTGCTCCTGCTGTTGTTGTTGCGTTTCTGCTCCTGCTGCAAATGACCAATGGCGTTTCCAACTGGTTGTTGATGCAGCTGTACCCCATTTTCCCCTCACTGCATGCCGCACCCCTTCTCGTGGAGATCGCCACCCTTCCGTCGACCGATCGCCAAAATGGAACTGCGTGCGAAATTGCAGCAGCGAAGCGAATCGCACTGCACTGAGCAGAAATTTCTAGGGGGCAAAATCAATCAAAGTTAATCAACGCTCAGAGCATCAGCTCTTCTTAGCTTTTTCGATGAGAGATTTAAGGTAAAACTTTGTCAAAATGGATAAACTTAATTTGTTATTATTTTTTTTTATAGTTCTCAATTTTTTTTATATTTTATACATATTTTTCAGTGCACCAAACAGCTTGAGTTGTGGCGGCTGAGACGTCGACGTCTCGTCTCTTGCCTCCCAGTAGCAGGCAACGCTGACAGGCCGCCGGGTGACGTGCCAGCCACCGTCCACTGTCCACTGTCCACAGTCCACTGACCATCGACCATTGGCCATCGCACATTGCACACCGCACATCGCACATCCAGTTGCCTCGATCCCTCGATCACCATTCGAGGCCAGAGCATGGCAGGCAGGCAGCTCGTTTTCGGGGCAATTAATCATGCTGCATAAATTAATGTAACCAGAAGTTAATTAACTTAAGTTTATTTGCACGGCTCTTGCTTAGAGGCACACTCATCATATGCACTGCCGCGTAATTTAGCACAGCGCCGGGATCTGAGCAGGAGGAACCACACTAGGCTTGGCAGCAAGTGTTAAAGGTTGAGAACTATAGTCACATTTTATTGCTTATTATTTTCCTTTAGAACCATCTGAGTTATTCTAAGAATTGTTAAAAAAATAATTCCTCACATTGCAGCAGGTGCAACCTATGCTATCCCCTCCTCGGCAGCCTAATCCCCAATTCGTTTGGCAATTTGCCGGATTTCCCCTAATGAGCGGTGCCTGCGAGAAATGTGTTAATTAAGCGGCTCAATGTGGCAGCTGTTGTTCGGCTCTGATTCGGCATTCACCGACCTCCATAGATGGCATAGATGGAAGGGGAGGGGATGGAAGGTGTCAGCTATCCTAGGCCCGGGTTCCAACAATTGCGACCCCATAATTTAGCCAATTGTCAGCGGTGAAACTTGCCTAACTCCGGTCGTTCGTTTGCTGCCTGGGCCGCACCCATTAATTATTTTAAAGTAGTTGGCCGACGCGAGTAGTTGGCTTTTCAGCGCGCCGGATTTATTGACTGTGCCACAAAACTTTTAGCATTCAGAGAGCCCCCTTTTCGGAAGGGGTTTCGAATGGGTTTTAATAGCAAATGTCGGCAATTTGTCGGCGGCGACAAAGCGAAATGGCTTTTAAATTGAGCCTCACTCATGTTTGGGGGCGTGTAGAGCGCCCACATACTCTTATTGATTTTGTTCAGGGGGCGGGTCTGAATGGGGTTGAAGGTTAATTAGTTAATTGAACAGGTGAACTCTGGCAGGAACTGGTAAAGGCAGGCAAAAAGCCAGAGGATGCGTGTAAGGGGGAGGACTGCAAGTGGATGTCTAATTACAAGACATAAATAAGCAAGTAAGGCTCTATTTATTATCATATTTCTTGGCTCTATCTCCTAAGGATGGACTGGTGAGTCACTCTTCAAAACTCATCATCGTTATAGTGTCCATAAAGTCCACCGATTTAAGATTTCTCCCGCAATTCATCAAACAAAGCCTGCTCCAATTGCCACACCCTCTGGAATAGGGGTTATTGGAATGGTAACGACCCAGAGATTCATGGCTAACACACCCACAAAATGCTGTTTCGGAACCTCTTCTCCAAAAAAATTAGGCCCTCCCTGAAAGTAGAGCGAGTCCCGACAGCGGCGGCGCCCAATTGGATTCCCGAAAGCGTCTTTTAATACAAATCACTCGCCATTTATCTCCGGCCATTAATTTATAAATATAACTAAGGCGGTTTCTAAATAAAACCCGGAGAAATAAGCTTGCGTGCACCGAGTGGGCGTGGCTGAGGAGCGCGCCAAATGGGCGCTCATTAATTTCCACAAAATGAGGCAATATTCCCTCAAAAACCAAAGAACCCAAAGAAAATGCATCAAATTGAATTCGTTGGCGTTGGCGTGCTCACAAAAATAAATAAATATTCGTGGCTAATTAATGTTAATTCTCACGAGGGCAGCCACACATAAATTTTCCACTCCGAGAAATGCACAATTATACGAAATTAACAAATCATTTGTGTGGCAATCTGTCAAAGACTGTAATGTTTATACTTCACTTACAACGATCCCCCTCTTGGCTTACAAATGAAATTTTATTAAATTGGCAATTTATTAAAGTGTTTAATTAACAGAGACAATGGGTAAGGCTTGAGGCTTGATTTCTATAGCGAATATTTCACACTCTGCTGTTGGTTTAGAAAATTTACAAAGGGATGAACATTAAATTTCTGCTAAGTTTTATTTTTTAGTTAGAATATTTATTTTTTTAACTTGATGATCTTTAAGTTCTAATTACCTTTGACAAAATAATTAAAGAAATTTAGTTTTCAAAACTACTTAGCCTCGAATTGAATTCTCTCGATTGCCTTAGGGTATTTTCCATTTAATTAATGTTTATTCGCAAGTATTTGTTGACTTTTTCGCCGTCCCGATCATTAAATTGCAATTACGTAATGGCAAAACTGGCAGCAGTTTGGGGCGTCGTCATCAGCGTGCTGCTGGTGTGCATTTCCAATTAAAAAGGCATTAAAAAACGTGGTCCGAGGCTCCGAGGAATTGCAATTGGCATCGTGGCGGACAGCACCCATGCCCCCACCTGCCAGAGGAGGGATTCCTTTCCGTGGGGAGATGGGATCACTGCTCCTGATCCTTTGGTTTCGGAGTCGATCAGCGTGTTATTTATGGCGGTGAGAAAATTAACTTTTCCTCCTGGCTGACATGGAACCAATTTGCCAATTGACGCCTCAACCTCTCGGGCAACACTTGGGCTTCGATTGCTATTTGGTATTTGCTATTTGTTATGTGCTATTGGGCATTTGGTACTTCTTTCTTTTGGCCCAGTCTTTCAATTAAATTTATGGGCCAACGAACAGGAGGCGCCACAGACGAGACTGAGCTGAGAGGAGCCGAGAAATCGCTGATTTACGACCTGGAAACAAAGGCGACTGGGGCCCAAACACTTTGCAATTATTAAACGTAGCATTTTAACTGCTGTTCCAAGTACTGCGGCCGTTATTGCCATTGCTGACTGATACCACCGCGTCTCCATCGACCGCCCACGATGTGCGCCAAATGAGGTTTAAACTGCAATTCCGTTTACATTTGGCAAACTTTTTCCCATACAAATTGCCGCTAAATAGCTGAACAGCCCAAGCCAGGGGCTGACACGACAATATCAATGCGTGACTCCTACGCCGTTGCCAGCACGTTCGTTTTTCCCTTAACCCTCTAATGGATGGTTTTAAGAATTTAAATTAGTATTTTGTTTAATTTACAGATGATATATTGTTTCATTTTTAATTTTGAAGATTAAGATCCTAACCCTAATTTTTCAATATATAAAAAGGCGTAAAGGCTTTATAATAAAATGAATAGAACATTAAAAATATATATGAAATTCTATTAATATAAATTCCTTAAAACCAGAAATGGTAGATTTTTGTAAATTGTTTAACAAAGGGTTAATATTGCTGCTGTGCTGTGCCTGTTGTGTTGCAACTGCTGCTGCACTGCAGCAAGTGTCAGGCCGTCAGACGACTCACAGCCCTGCCGCCTTGCCTCTTCCCTCCCACCTGTCAAATTTGCAGTGCCTGGGGAACTAATGACGCCCTTAATATGCTCCAAGTGCCTTGCCTGAAAGTCATTTCCCTTTCGCTTTGTTTTCAAAGTCATCGCCAAGCCATCGCCATCGTCTTTGCCTTCGTCATAGTCATCGCAATCGCGGCTGGCAGACACGCCAAAATCAAACGAAGGAAAGAAAGGGTTTGCTTAAGGAAAAGCCTAGAGGAAAATTCAAGAGGAAAGTCGATTTAAAAATGCACTTTTAAGATCCGAAATCAAATATTAGCATTGGATATTTTATTATAATATTTATTGACTAGATTATGGCCAGCAATCTTTGAACAACAAATTGTGGCGAAAGCAATTATGATTAAGTTTTATGATTTTAAAGAGGAATTTAAGTAATTGGGAAAAACAAATCCATTTGGCTGGCTTTTTCCTTGTTTTGTTTATTAAAATATCAATTAATACAAATCATTTACCAGGATTAACCCTACATTATGATTAAATCTAAGAAAAGTGCCTTATTAATTATGTGTTTACATACTTTTCACTCACCTTTTTTCACTGTTGACTAACATAACCAGCAACATGTTGACCGAATTCCAATCCTGTGCTTCCGTCCAATGAAAATATTTGCGAAAAAGGAGCTCTATCAAAGAGACAAACAAACGGGAGACACCGACTGCTCCTCCTCCTCCAGATGCCACCCTCGAGTATCCAACGGTGGCCAGCCGAATCCGAATCCTGAGCAGGTGTCGCGGCTAGACAACTTCATTTTGTGGGTCGGGCCTAGAGAGACTCATAAATTTGCAGCCCACGGAGGAAACGCAGACGACCAACTGATATATATAATTGCGCGTGTGGGCTGGGGCTGGGGCCCCTTTTCCAGCTGCAATTAAGTAATTCTCACATCGTTTATGCAAAATACGAAATTTCCATTCACCCCCGTGATATATACACTATATACACCCCGATATGGTTCGGGTTCTGGCTCTGGTTCTGGTGATTGCTCGCGTGCAACCTCAACACCCTTTGCTTGTAGTCAAGTGGCCCATAAATTGTTGGCCAAGTTTTCACGGGGCCCGCCCACTTTTCGTTGCTTTGCTGCTTTGACAACGGCAATTACCTTGAACTTTTTTTGTTGCAGGGCCTCGGAAACCAAAAACCAAAGCCGAGGCAAGCTACAAAAAATTCTAAAAATTATATTTACGAGTTTATGGCATTTTTTCCTTGGACCTTGTATTTGTTATCTTCCCTCTTCCCATTTTGTCAGTTTAATTTTTGGTTTAGTCCGCCGTTTCGCTTTAAATGAACCTCAAATTGCCGGGCCATTAGCTCCGGTTGCTCCACATGCATACTATATACAAGCCCCGGGACATATCTGAACAGTAAACATACTTTATGGGCCATCGTTTGCATTTCGAATATCAATTTCTCAGTCGATGCAATCAATTTCGGCATTTTTAGCTCGTCGATAGCAGCGGTGGCTGACATTTATTTCTGGCCGCTTTATGAGACCGTAATTCGTAATTGTTGATTGCAATTTTTGGGAAGACGAAGGAGGAGGAGGAGCAGTGGGTTTCCATCAACAACTCAATAAGGGAAAAGCCTTGTTAGCAGAGACCCTTTTTCCGCCGCCAAGGAGTGATTGCCGATGAAGGCTTGACGGCTGATCGATATTTATTGTGGACATGTAATGGGTTTATCATGCAATGCCGTTGGAGTTGCCGATAAATAGATGTCATATGTGTGGATATATAGGCTATATGTTGCTATAAAGAGAGAGGTTTCTGGCTCCCCTTTTACCTTTTGTGATTTTGAATTATTTTTTTATTTTTTATTTTATGTTTTAGATTATAAACAATTTAAATTAATCTATACAGTTGACAAATAATTTACAAGATATTCAAGGAACACAAAATAGCGGCGTTGGATGCTTGGCAAACTTAATCAGTTACTGCTTTTCCCGCTCCCGCTCCCTGTCGCGGTCTCGATCCCTTTCCCGCTCACGTTCCAGCTCCCTTAGGTAGAGCTGCTGTTGCTGGTGCAGGAAGTGTTGCTGCTGATGCTGTTGCTGCATCAGCTGCTGCTGCTGTGGACTGAGAGCGGCAGGTGAGGCGGCACCACCGCCATGCTGGAGGAACTGCTGCTGATGCTGGGCCAGCTGCTGTTGGAACTGCTCCCGCAATCGTTGATGCTCCTCCGCATCAATCTCGCTGCCATAGTCGTCCATGTCGATTACTTCGTCCTCATCGTCCTCCTCCTCGATATCGTCGTCTTCCTCTGGATCTTCGGCATCCTCGTAGCTGTGCTGGGACCCAGAGCCATCGTGCTTGCCATCGTCCTCGCCATCGCCAGCGCCTCCGCCACCCGAGGAGCTGCCCTTGTTGCTCTTGGTGTCGCTGCCATCGCCCTCCTGCTGCATCCGCTTGTGCTTGGTCCGGCGGTTTTGGAACCACACCTTGACCTGCGAAAAAAGGTATTTTAAACAATAATTCGTAAAGCTTGATGAGGTTCCTTCGATAATGGCCCCCGTTTAGTATCAATATATTTCCCTTGTGCACAATCAAGGAACATATCAAGCTTGGGGTAGTCTCTGGCCTCTAACCCTTCCGCCTGGACTTTGTTTTCCTTTTTTTCGGCAGGTCGTAAATAAGTTTAACGAGTCTTTTAATTCTATTTACGGCCTGCCTCCCAGCTATGCCTCCGGGGGTGCGCCGGAGTCAAGTGCCATTCCTGTTCCCACACCCTTACCTCCAGTGCCGCCTCTCGTGGCTCTAATAACTCAGTAACTCCGGCACTTCTTGGGCTAACGACCAGACGACATGCAATCACTTAACCCTAACCCCCGGGCACGGCAAAGGGTGGCCAAGGGGTTGCTTATTGAATTTGATGCGCATTAAGAGAGTGCAAGGGCCTGGGACTCCCATTTTGAGGAGTTTTTTAGAGTGAAAAACTCACCTGAGTCTCGGTCAGACTGAGTCCTTGGGCCAACTGCTTGCGCTCTGCCCCCACCACATAGTGGTTGCCCTCGAAGGCATGCTCCAGCTTGAGGAGCTGCGTCGGCGAGAAGGCGGTGCGAACGCGTTTTGGTTTGCGGAATGGTTGGAACAGGAAATCTGCAAGATATCAAAGAGGGGAATATATTTATTTATTTATTAATTTATTATAAATCTTGCAAGGTCCTTCTAGAGTTCTTCTGTGTGTAGAGCCTCCTCTCTCACTGCCAATTAGATGACGCTGCTTCTCAAATTGCTGATTATGAATTCCGCGAATGCCGTTGGCTAAAGGATGCCGCACGGCACACTTGGCCCACCTTGCCTCCCGGCCGCCTCACCTCGACATGTTGCACAACACGCTCATTACAAAACAATAAACAAATTTCCAGACATGGGCCACCGGAGCGAACACAAAAGGCTTCTGGTTCGTGCCGCTGTCGGCGCTGTGTCCGGGCCATGTCCCGGAATCGGAATCGCTGATAAGGCCAAAACAATTGGCCAGCTTGGAGCACAGTTCAGCTCTTGACTCAAGCTCAGCTCAGCTGGCCTTCCTTTTTGTTTTTTCCCTGGACGCCAAGTCGAACACTTTAGCGCGCCTAAAAGCCGCCAACGACGCCTCTTTTGGGAGGAGCAGCAGGAGCTGGCCATTGTTCTCCTCTCCATTCCAGCGGCACAACGTGATATTTTGACGTTTATCACGATTTCTGGGGAGCCCAGCTCCTTCCACCCCCCTCTCTTAGCGAACTTTAAGCTGCCGCTTCTGCTTTGCGAGTTAACAAATTTTCAATTGAGCCACAATTTGAATATTGATATGGGCCAGAAGCTACTGTGCGCGATGCAGCCGAGATTTCTGGAGGAAGAGCAAAAGAGCCTCTTTGGATTTTAAAAGAATTATGGACATCTTATATTAGAGTCCTTGCTACATGAGGAAAAGTTATGATTTTGTATATTTTGGCAGGGCTTCCAATTTGTTTACTATTTCCTATAAATTTAAACGGATAAAAATGGCATTTATTCATGCATTATTTAATATTATTAATCAAGCGACATTACAAGATTTATTAATTTAGTAATATTTTTAAAGGTATTCTTCCTAAAGCTAAAAGGTTAAGACAACCTTGTTGCCTTTTAAATGTATGAATTTCTTGTATCCAATATGACTTTTTGTCAATAGAAAACAATCCATATTTTAAAATTTCACCACTAATCCCTAGAAATAGCATTGCATTTTGCTTTAGAGTTTTGTTATTTCTAGAAACCCATAATCCCAGTGCGAAATCTGATCCCCAGCTCAGCATTCATCGCCTAACCAGTGTGTTGTGATATCATTTAGCTACAAGGTGTGCCAATTACTAAATAAATATTGACTTGGCAGGATCGAATCGGACCGATTTTGGTGGCAGGAAGTGGCTAAGCCACTGGGAAAATAAACTGCTAATAAACAGAAGGGAAAGGGCGCGAAGCTATTAGATGCAAGCCCAGAATGTATCTTGTATTGTGTCTTGTTAGCGCTGAACAAAGGACCCAGCCGGAGGGACACAGTCGAACTTGTCAGCTCGACACTTCATAAATGCAGCCTCGAGCCATTGATGGCCGATGGGCCTGAGTAGCTGACAGATGCGACTGCCGACTGCCTGACTGCTGGATGCTGCGACTGCGGCCGCCTCTGTTGTGCGTGCCTGGTTTTTGCTATGAACTTGACAAACGATTGCCAAAGGAAGGAAGCGAGCCACTGCAGCATCCGAAGAGTGCTCTAGTTTCTGTTCCTTTTTTTACGAATCGCTTGACATTTGTTACATTTGACAGCTAACAATGTAGCTACAAGATACACGACGACTGCCCAGCGCCTTAGAAGTGTCACCATATCGGTGTCCCCTGTGCACCGAGGGAAATCTCGTATCGATTTTGATAGAAAACAAAGTTGAAAAGCTGGCAATTCCTTTCTGATACACACATTTTCTTCTCGTGTAACTCCATAATTGATAATGCCGCCGATCTCACAATGGCCACTTAATTATTTTTTCCTCTAGCTCCGGCAGCATCTCTCAATGAAGTGTGTGTAGTTTTTTTTTTTAGGTGCGGACACAAAGGAAACCGCCGTGCGAAAATACGCGCAATTGACAATTAATTGATGTGTCCGCTCCCGGCTGCAGGCCGTGTTTGTTGCTGCTCGCAACTCCTGCTCACACCCTTGTCAGCTGTCATTTTTATATATGTACTTTATTTTTGTATTTTTTTTTAGCCCCTGATGGATCAATGCGATAGCATTCGTTTCGTTTTCGTTTGTCCAACTGACTGTTCTCTCTTATTTTTTTGTCCCCTTATTATTTATCACTTACGTTAACGCTAACGCTGTGCGCAATTGTGTTTTGTTCTGTTTGCTTTTTTATGGAGTTAGGGCCTAATTCTTATGCTCTCATGATTTTTTCATTAATTTATTGCATTCCGCGGGGACATTGGCCCGAAATCGATAATTGAAATCAAACGCCGTGACAGGCAGTCAAGTTGATGGGGTGGAGTATCTCTGTGGATCTTGCAAAGAAGATGATTCTGTTAATAAGGGTATGGGAATATATGTATATACCGAATTCTATTTTAAATCTACCACTGAATAAAAAAAAATCATTTTACGTCACTGAACAACTTTATTACGTCACGAACGTTTCATCAAAAAAAACTCTATCATTTACTGTGAAATCCTTTAACGTTCTTCCTACTTTTTTTCAGGCGAAAATAATGTTAACTTATCTGTACAACTATTTCCTCCTAAAATTCTGGCAGTTACTGACGTCAAACACCAAACGAATTATTTAAATAAAGTTTTTAAAAGTGAAATTTTTTGATATCAAGCGAATTTAATTGGAATTTATTTTCATCGTTTTGCGGTTTTCTACAGTTTTTATTCCACTTAAAACTAAAACTTGGAAATTAGCTGAACGTGGGATAAAAATGCCATTAAGCAATGGGAAACTTTTTAATATAAGTTTGCAAATTTAGAAATTTGAATTTTTGTAAATTTTTGTCACTTTATTAAGAATGTAACACCATTTAGAATTGTATAAAAAATTATTAGAACTGTGTTTTTATAATTTTCCCATATTTATTTATAAGTAAATTAGAATTTTAATAATTTGGTAATGAATTGCTTTTTGGTTTTAAATTGCCAACAACAAGATCTGAAATATATGCATTTTAGGGGCTATAATTAGATAATTTTAAATCTAATTTTAATAGAGAAAAAACATCAGATCAAACTGGAATCCCAATTACGTTTTTGTTAGCCCACTTTAATATTCCAGACTTCTGAGCCCTTTTTTTTAACTTTATTAGAAGGGCAACGCCCAGAAAAAGCAGCAGCACGTGCAGCCTAAATTGAGTTACTGACGCATCATCATCGGACCCACTATCTCCGGATCGCGATCCCCAAGTCCAGGTAACCCGGCATTACAAGACAAACGAAGAAGACGAAAACATTTACAATTAATGAAATCGTTATGCGAAACATTGACATTTCACGTTCATAAATCAAGCGAAAATTACGGGCAGAAAGTGAGAGAAAACGCAGAAGCCGCTCGGGAAATGGGGAAAAAAGGGAGAAAATAATGAAACATCGTACAACATAATTAAGGCGTAACGGGGATATGTACACCTTAGCAGGTGAAAGGCGGCGGCCAAAAATTATTTTCATTTAGCAGCCCAAAAAACTCAACACGAAAAAAGATGGCAGAGTCCGGAAAATAACATGGCATGAAAATTCAAATGGTAATTATGAGAGCAGTGTACAAAAAAAAAATAAAAATAAAAATGCGGCTAAAGAGTAATAAATGACATTGTTTTTAAGATGCGCTTTGCGGTTTCTCTTCATTTTCTATCTGAGCGTTTTTTTGTAACTTCGTTCTTGGGTTCTTTGGTTGGTTGCCCGAAAACCTCAATTAAAAACGCATTAACATTTCACTCGTTGCACTCTTTAGTGTGTACAGAGAGCGAAAATTAGGGAGAAAACAAATAAAATTAGATTTAAAAATGAAAGTAAGTAATTATTAATTTCTGTAATTTACTCGAAAGGGTGATTATTTAAGATTATAATGCATGTCGTTCGCTGCTACTAATGACTGAAAATGCAGCATTTTAAACATTAAAATATTTATAGAAATAATATTTATCAACCTCTTAATCATTTTTCATTTAAAAACGTGTTTGTTTCTTTCGACAGTGCACTTTTTTTTAAAGTGCTTCTGTTGCAGTGTATCCGTTACTCATACGCCCCGTGGGCCCAACAACTGGCGCCGTCTGTTGGCCATTAATGGTGATTCCGACTCCGCAACGCACACTCGCACACACTCACACACTTGGCTGGCCATTTAGGTACGCTGCTTGACCTAACGATGTGTGTAATGTTGTTTAAACAATTTAATTAAAATGTAATTTGTTTGGAAATAGTTATCAAAATGGGTTTGGTTCGGCTCAGCTGGGACTGCCTTTCTCCCGACCGACCGACCGACTGTCGCCTGTCCGGCCTGTCCCCGCCGCTGATGATGATGATGAGGCCGATACACGTCTAATTAACTTGTAATAAATGTTTGCCATTTGCTTATTTAACTTTAATTATATACAAGAGCGGCAACAGCAGCGATAACTGAATAATTGCTTGATTGAGGTTCTCTATTTTAATGGCGGCGGTAGAATCGGGGATCGGGGCAAAAGGGGTTCGAATATGAGCTTTAGGTGTGGTTTCTTTGCCTCATTCAGCGGCCATTTGAAATGGCCATAATGACTAGAAGAATTCCAGTTTGAGAGAGCGAAAACTGTTTACCAAAAACTGGTATTTATATATCAGGTTTTAAGCCAACATTAAGCTCATTAAATCTATTCAAAAATATATGAAAATTTAAAGCCATTTTTAGCTCTTGCGAATATTTATCAAGTTGTTAGCATTAATATGAATATTATTGTAATTAAGTTAGTGAAATTATTGTTCTAATTTAAGTTTTTTTTTTAATCCCTGAAGTGCTTTATTTTTATTCACTTAATTTAATTTCAATTCATATGTTAATAAAAGCAATTCTGTAATAATTTGAGTTCTTATTACACTTCATTAACTTAAGTTGCCATAAATTAATTTACTACCTTTTTACAACCGGTATTTTACTTTTTCGAAATTCATTCTAAATAATAAATCAATTATAGGTAATTGTTAAGTTTGCTAGCAATTGATTTTAATTGTTAAATGTAACTAATATGCATATGTTTACAATTTCTCACGTCTGGAAAATTGAGTTGAAGAGAAGACCTATAATTACAAAGAGTATTAATTGTCGAACCTATTGAAATCGAGTAATTAAGTTGAAGTTCCTCAATACTTGATTTAATTAAATTTTGTATGCATTTTTAGATATTGTAAGGACTTCTTGAATTCTATTCTATTCTCCGTTTAAAAAATGATTTTTAAAAAAATGTACTTACTGCCCGGAAAGCGTGGAAAGATGCGCCCATGCCGGCTGAGGAGCCAAGGATACAGTGGATAGCTATCACGGATTAGGTGCGGAGCAGTCGCAAAGGGATGATGGCCGTGTGGTGGCGGATGGACTGGATGCGGCCCTCCCGGGAAGATGCCAATGGGTAACTGGCCAGGAGGCAGATGTGGTGGCGGACCATGTGGCGGTCCAGTTGGCACAGGGGGATGAGGGTGCTGTTGCTGCTGTTGTTGTTGCTGCTGCTGCTGCTGGTGGTGATGAGCCAGTGCAGCGGCCATTTGAAACTGGGCGGCGAGGAAGGGCGGTGGTGGTGGGTGCGGCGGTCCGGCCGCCACTCGCACTGCCATCGAGTTCGGAGAGGTGCGGTTCTGGATTAAAGCTAGATTTGGCGCCGGCAGCGGCATGGGACGGATGAGGGTTCCTGGCGGAGGATCTCCTGGAGATTGCGAGGTGACAACAGACGCCTTTAATCCGGCACTCGGAGGCGTGGGTGCTGGAGTTGGCGAGCGACTGGTCGGTGATCTGGGCGGACTGCGTGATCTGTCCAAGGAATCCCTGCGACGACAGTAGATGAACCCGCGCGGCGACCGCGTGGTCGTGTTCCTGGGCGAGGTTGGACTCTCGCTGCGCGGCGCCGGGGAGGATATCACGCTGACCCTCAGCGGAGCGGCCGGAGTCCGAACGGAGTCCGCTCCCACGATCGAATCGATGCTGAAGGCCAGCTTGGGCTTGCTGCTCACTGAGGTGGTGGCACTGGACACGGGCACGGGCACGGATGTGGAGGCAGCAGCAGCAGCGGTGGCAACGGAGGAGCTGCTGCTGACAAAAGGACTCGTCGGCGCCATGGGCAGCATGTTGAACATTTGACGGCCGCAGGTGACCATTTGTTTTGAAGGTTTAATTGTTTAAAAAAATAAATAAACTACAGTTCAACTTCTCAAAACTCGAACGAACCCAAGTTGAAGTCTCTGCAAATCGAATTGTGGGTTGTAAGTACTTGGAATTTCTATTTTATAAATCCCTGGATTTCATTTCAACATTGATCGAGTGTTTGGGAATTTTAAATTTAGAATTCAAGTTTAATAATTTATTGATAAGGAAATAATTTAATTCTGGTTATAGATTGAAAGCTTAGGAATAAAATGAAAGCGATAATATCAAATTATAAATATTTTTTTAAACTTTATTTAGATTTTTAAACTAAACAGAAAGAAAGAGATTTTACTTTTCCAAACAATAGATTTTCCCAACAATCCTCACAAAGTGGTTGAAATCGAAAAAGAAAACCGGGAAATTAAAATTGGGGAATTTTTTAATTTCTCTCGCGTACAGTAGTCACTCGCTGATAATCACACACGCACTTTCCGCGGACGACTAGGGCACTAGATAAACTGGATCACTAGATGGCCAGTGGCATTCGCATTCTCATTGGTATCGGCGGTATCGGCATCCGCAATGTAATGCTCCACCGGTCGGCATCCGTCGGCAGCTTGACATTGATAAACTGGAGCGGCGGTGGCGACGGCGCGGCGATCCAAGCGTGACGTGACCGTACCGCTTCGATAAACTATTGACGGCGGCGATTGACTGTAACGGTAACGAAGCGTCTGCTGTGTCTGCGGTTGCCGCGCTGCCCTGATGATGAGCACTGTCAACGCCATTAGCATTATGGAGCGTCTAAAGGCGTCTAATTGTTCGCTCCACACAGCCGGGCCTCCCTCTCTGTCATTCAGAGGCCTCTCTTTTCTTTGTGGGGGCGTCGGCGAATCGCTGCGTGGCTCTCACGCTGAGCGTTGTGGCTCGAGTGGCGCGTTCTGAACTCACGGAAGGTTGGTGGGGCAACAAGCACTGCTTCTTCTTTCTCCGCTTCCAGTGGAGCCCACAGCACAGATGTCGTCCCGCTTGCTCGCGGTTGGCACTGCGTCTGCGCCAAAGCAGCGCAGAAAGAGCATTCGAAAACCTGCTCAGCTCCACCAAGTGGAGCCACCTCCTCCCTGTAGCTCTCACTCAGTGTGTGTGTGTTTGGTGTGTGCGTGGGCCGCGGCTCTCTGCCGCTCTCTTGGCCATTTTTCGCACCAGTTTATGACAGCGAAACAAACAATTTGCGCTAAACAAAACAGCATCATTAAAGCGTTTGTGGTTTTAGTGCCAAGCGGGTTGGCCAGGGGCTTGGCGGTGGAGCAGGCGGTGCTGCGCAGGCGGGGGGCGGGACAGTGGGTGAACTAGGGTAATTCCAGGGGGGAAACTTACTAGAAGCAAGAAAATAATAAAGGGCTTTATAGTATTTGATCCTAAATATTTGAGGACAAATTTCATATATGCACTTTACTATTGCAACTTTGTAAAAAATAGATTTGGTTTTGTTTGTTGTTCTTATTTAATTGAAATATTTTGAAAATAAAATCATAATCTTTGATAGAGTTGAGCTTGGAGCACACATCCCACTGTGCATTGGCTTCAACGTCATCGCTTATATTCGTATAGCTTAGACGCCCCGTCGTCAGAGCGAGCCAAGCCCCTCGCCTCGTCCCCCCTCCCCGATTCCACTCATCCATTTCCAGTAATCCCTCAGATACATTCCCTCCCAGTTCCCAGTTCCAATCCTTTGCCTCTTTAGATACTTCCTCACCGTTTGGAATTGGCTCGAATTGGCATCTGCATGATGTTGGTCGAGAGGGCATTTGAACACAAAAATGGGCGGTAACTTGGTTTCTACACCTTCTGCTTCATGCCACCGATACCGACACCGACACCGACGGCACAGATACCGATGCAGCAGCCACTCTGGCGCACTCACGGATACATATGCATCCGTGGCTGTATCTGGTCAGCTTGGGCTTCGGCTTCGGCTTCATGCACTTCAGCACTCATCCTCGTCCGCCGGCTGTGAGTTGTGAAAATAAACACCTCGTTAAAGATGCAGGAGGAGGTATAAAACATGCAGCGCCAACATAGGTAAATATACACACAGATGCACTCTCGCCTCCTCTGCTGGCCATGAATGGATGTTGGCCGAAAGGAGCTGAGCTGGGCTGCGCTGGGCTGGATGGCTGGAATAAATTGACGTGCGCTTGGCTGGATTTGTATGCATCTAGATAAGGCTTCCCCCGTCGATTCGATGGAGGAGCACAGTTGCTGCCACAGATGCAGCTTGTATCTGTATCTGTATCTGTATCCGTGTGGCACCTCTGGGTGCGGTAATTGTAATTGGTTTTTGCTCTTTTATTTCTGTATTTTCTGTATTTTTCCCTCCCATCCTCGGGCAGGCCTCACGTTTCTGGATAAATCATTTAATTAGTCAGACAATGAGCTCTGGGAGAGCGCTTTATGGACGCTCCATCATGCGAAAGGTTATCGATCGCCAATCAATGGTTTTCGGGGCGGATTTCTTGGCATTTACCGCACTTGATATACGGCCAGAAGGTGGGTCCAACCAGAGATAAGGGACAGTATACGTTTGCGTTTTGCCTTGGCGTTAAATATTGCAAAAAAAAAAAGTGGGCAGAGATGTATGTATATTTTTTTGTTATTTAGCTTAAGATTCTTGTCGAATTTTAGACAGAGTTAAAAAATTTATATTTCTAAAATTTACTGATACTGGAAACATTTTTATTCTTCACTAAGAATTCTCTGTACCACAGATTCGTGAGCAGAAATAGCCAGAAAAGAACTACTGTTTATATATTTATATTTATAAAAAGAAAGCCTCGGAGTATTTAATTCCAATTGAAAAAAACCATTAATTAAGAGCCTTAAATTATATTTTTAAATATTTTTCCGAGGGATACTAGTGAAGTTTCCATAATATCCACTTAATATAATGTTCTTTCCGGTAAGCAAAAGTACTATTTTGCATTTAAGAGCAAACTAATTAAAGTCCCCAAACTGCCCTCCTCTTCCAATGGAAGCAATGCCTGTGTTGCTTTCCCATGCGCATATGGGAAATGCGATCCACAAGTAGAGTTTCCGTTTCAAGTTCCACAGCAAAGCCGGCGAGCGAGATAAACAGGCCCAGCAGCTGTCGGTGATTGGCTGTTGGTTGTATCTGAGTGGCGGCGAGCGAGACAAAGATACGTGACAGCTGATAACAAGGGGGTTGCACCATTAAAGTGTCCACCGGAGGAGGGAGGGAGGGATGGAGTGCTGCAGCAATTCATTTAATAATTGCCAACGAGATGGAGCTCATTATCAGGAGTACTTTGCACGGCTTTGCCAGAGATACTCTCCGGGTGGCGTTTTAGACGGGAAGGGAGGGGGGAGAAGAGGAAGAAACCATATCTGAGTGGTGCTATTATATTTTATATACATTATATATTCCAGCACTATGGAAATGTGTAAACAAAAAAGATATTTATATTTGCATCAAATATTTCTATAATATTTTAGGAGTTCAGAAATATGCAAAAATCTCAGAGATATCATCTTTAATTTGCTTCAAACATTTTTTAAGAGACAATAATTTCTTGGCTTAATGATAAAAGTAACTCCCAATCAAAAACAAGGAAATAACCACTATATATTTTATATATTTTATATAATAAATATTTTATAAAACCGAAAAATCTAGAATATCATTCAAATGTCCCATTGTCCCCATCTAATCCGTAAAAGTATCTAGCAGATACTCAGGTACTGTATCTGTGAGCTCTTGTCTCGTTAGTGTTTTTTTTATTGGACTCAAAAACGGAGGCCCAGGGAACCGAGGCTGAGGCTGAAGTAGAGACTGATGCGCGATGATGGCGACGGCTTTTCAGTGTCAATTAAAACAGCTTCGTGTCTGTGTGGATTCTGCGATGGCCAGATGCGGGGATGGTTGGAGATGGATGTTTAGCGAAAGCATAATTGCCACAAGGGTTGGCCACGCCGCCATTCCAGAGACCAGAGACCAGACACGGCTGCCATCGCTTGGTGTTGACACAGCTAATTGGCTTTATTTGTTTTAATAATTGAGCATTTTTCGGCACTGATTTAATTAAAAATTTCCACTCGCAATCGAAAGGGTTTCCGGTTCCACACCGCCCGCTCGGTCGTGACACTTTTGTGTTTGTCTGGCCGAAACGGAAGTTGAAATTGAATTTTAATAGCGCGGATTTTGGGGCATTTATTTGGGCAAATAATGAGAATGCTGCATGGTTGAAAAAATATTTTTAGTCCTCTCGAATTAGTTTTAATACTTCTCCAATGTTTAACTTCCGCTTTGGGCTAATCGCAAGACTAAATTAAATGCCAATAAATATTTTGCAACTATTTGCGCTGCTTAGTAGCAGATCTCAGATCAGTTGCGATCCGAATATCGTCGGTGGAGGATCACAGCAAATCCTTACCGAACCTAAGCTCGAACCGAAAAGCCGCCTGTGGAAATCCGCGGGATCTGGCCGCTGGATCTAGCCGAGGATCTTGCCCCGCGGATCGCCGCATTTAATCCAATTATCGATGCCTTCATCTGACTTGGGTGAGTGAGTGCTGACTCTCGCTCAAATTGTGGGCGGGTGACGGGATGATCAGGTATCAGAAGCCAGGTAATTCGTTCCCAGAAAGGAGGGAGAGCAGGGAGGGAAGGAAGAGTGCCGCCGAAGCTCTGTTGATTAATTAAAATTTCGATCAGCTCGCAAACGAGGGCCATTATTTAATGAGTTTTTTATGAGATGTCAGGTGTGGCAAGTCTCTGATTTACACAGTAAACAAATGAGTTAGCCGAGTTATGTAGTTTTTTTTACAAAAATTTTAACAGCTAAATAATAAAGAGCATTTGTTTATTTTAATTTCTTACCTGCAAGATTTATTTTTCTAACAAAAGACTGAAACACAAAATAACTTTATAATATTTTTTTACCATTTCATCTCAGTTTCAATTAAATTAAAATTATTTTCAATATTTTCCTGTCGTGTAGCCCAAGTGGGTGTGGCATTAATTTTGTATGGAATCGTGGAGATTTGGATATGGCGATCGAGGCGCGACAACTGCCGCAAATTATCGCAAATTTGCGCGGTTCGTGGGATGCAAGCGAAATATTTTATGGCCTCATTATGCAAATGCGAATGGCTGTCGTGGAATGGAGGACGGAAGACAGATCGGAGATCGGGAATAGCGATGATATGGCGCAGGTAAGATGGGCAGATTGGCGGATCGGGGCTTTAATTAGACACGCTGGCCGCCCGGAAAACCGCATTAAAAGTACGCCCAGGACCTGCCCCGGCAGCTCGATAATTGCGGTAATGCCGATAATCTGTTTCTGGGCGACCTTCGCCGAGCCGCGATCCTATCCGCCCTTCCGCCTACCCAGAGACCGCGACACAGCCCCTAAGTGTAGGCCAGGCCGAAAGGATTCGTCCTGTTTGTTCCTGGTTCCTTGTCGCGCGCTGCTGCTGCTGCTTTAAGCAGCATCGATAATTGGATTAAATCGCGCGACGCTCCCGAGGAGGTCTTTGCGCTTAGATCCGCGCTAGTCCCGCGCTGATCTTTGGATTTCCAGCCAGTCCTGGCTTGAGGCGCACAAATTCCGAGTTAAGTTCGAGGATTTGCCGGCCTAAACACGCGCTGATCATGTGTGCTCTATTGTCGCGCGGTTCTCCGGAAAACGGCTCCTGATCCCCCCGAGTTCCTTCGATCCGTCAGTCCTGCCCAAGACTAACTTCTGCCTCTGATCTGATCTGAGCTGAGCTTCGCAAATCCAAAATATTTAGTTGCATTTAATGGGGGCGATTGCACCAAAACATTTTGTGGATCGGCCTATAATCTGAGGAAATCGTTACTTAAATAAATATTGAAGTCTCTAAGCTGTAATTAAAATGGTTAAAATAATTAAGAAATATAATAAATTGACTTAAATAAAGTGTTTTCAATTTCCTCTTCTTTTAAAAATAGAAAAACTATACATTTTCAGCGCTACAAATAATAATGAATCTTCTAAATAATTATTTTTAGTTCATGAACACGTTGGCTATTTTTGGAGGCGTCATAAATTTCATTGATTTTGATTGAGGGAATATTTTTGTGTAATTAATGAAATGATAAACAGATTTTCCCCATTAGGCACTCGGCCACTTGAGATTCGCCATTAGACAAATGGCCAGCACATGTCGGCGAGGGGGAAAATGTATCTCTCTTGGTTACCCAAATTCCATTACCCAATTCATCCTGTAGACAAATCGCTGCTCATTAATATATTCACTCATCATCGCCGGCAAATGCACAAGTCATAATTGCAATTGCACTCTGACGGCGTTGATAGATACAAATGGCGCTCCCCTATCTATATTTTCCCCTAGTCTTGCGTGGAAAACTCCCCCGCTTTCTTTCCCCGTTTTTTTTTCGGGAAACGCCTTCGCAGACACAGTGGAAAATGTTGCGTGAAAATTACAAGCAGCTGGCGGCTCAAGGCGAAGGGATACTCCGTGTCAAGGCAACCAGGAGCAGCAGGGCATTGGAAGGGTCTTCGCCGCACAAAAGACATTTGTCAACATTCCCCACTTAAGGCCGCAACTCCCCCAAAAAATGCTGCAACTGTCAGGCGGTTCAATATTTTGACGCTTGAAGTTCAATCCTAAAAAAAAGAAATGCCATGTAAATCATAATTCGAGGAGCACACGGCTGCACTCAGGGAAAACTCTAAGCAAGATGTACATATGTATAATTTAAATATATTTAATATATATTTGATTTGAAAGATGAACTATAGTTAGATACAAATTTTGTATGGCAAACTTCTTTTCTTTACAGATTTTAAGTCCTATCTTTATCCTGTCTTTAAATACTATAAAAAACCTTTTAATTATTTCCCATTTTACTAGCTTATTTTTCCCAGTGCTTCCCCCTAGATCGGTGAATCCGAAAACAAATCTACATCTGCATCTGCATTCGAGTGTATTTATGCACTAGGAAAGTGTTGATAGCTGCACTTAGCCGGCAGATTCAACCCGTTCGCGGCTAATTGGGTGCGAACGTGCGGCAATTAGTTGGACTTGGAATGGCTCACGAATGCAGCAGCCAACGGACAACGAAACAACAAGCAACATTCAGCATCGGAGGCACGATGTCGTGAGGCTGCTGGCATCATAATCCCAGCATCCCGGCCCGTGATGGCGCCATGCTGATCATTGTACATCGATCCGGCGATCGCCGATCCACCGATCCACCGATCCACTGATCCATTGATCTACGCTGATCTCGCAGCGATTATCGACACAGAAAACCGTGTTGTAACGGTCTCGCTTTTCCCCCCCAAAAGAAAGTGTCAGAGTCAATCCCTGATTGCTGGTTAGTCAATCTGTGGTGTCTGTGGTAAATCTTTTTGGCCGTTCCCGAAACTGTTAAGCTCTCAGGCGCCATCGCACTTCTGCTTTCCCATTCCCATGATTTATTTACGCACATGTATCTCCCCTTCCCCCAAAACAAAAAAAAAGCTCAAACACTGAATACAGATATAGCTTCGGATTTATGTTATATTGGGGCTGTGTGTGCGCGCACAATTAATTCGTGTTTCGTGTCTTCGACATTTACAGAATGTTTTGCTTAATTTGTTTCGTGTCTCGGGGTTTGTTCTGTGGGTCTGATTAAGGGGCAAGGGGGTGCGCAGATTGGTGGGTGTTTCCTGACAGTTTTCGGGGCTTGTCGCTCATTAGTTGGGGCTTAACACACACACTGGCACAAGGGAGATGGAAACTCATCGCCACAGAATGCGAGCAAGTGGTTGAGATTTTGTGGTGGGGTTTGTCTCTCTTATGGGGGAAGTTCAAGGAGTCGGGCTGAGCTGTTCTGAAATGATGAGGGTTTTGGTGGGTGTGTTGCTACCCTTTAGAAGAACGAAAGAGAACTAAAACCTAAGGATAATGAGAATTAATTAACCAGGAATATATTAAAATATTTCATTCAATATTCATTATAGCTGAGCCTTGCAAGCATTCATTTATTTGTATTGCTTTATATTTTATAGCTTATATTTGTTTGAATTTTCCTAAAGTCAAACCCAGCTTTCCATCAACTTCCTGACCATGCCTGGGTCCCTCCTAGAGACAATTTCATTGTCACAGCCCTCGGGTGCTGATCTGATCCCTGACTTGAGTCTGACTTTGTGCTGCTGTGCGGCATGTTATTCTTTCATTAGGCTTCGGTTGTTGCAACTGCTCGACACTCGACACTCGAATTCGGAGCTGGATGGGATTTGCATATGACCCGGCTGGCAGACCTCATTCCTCCTCTGACAGCGGCAGAGCCGCGAGCTGTGAAAAGTGACTCGGCTTCGATTCGGATTCAGATTCCGATTCCGGACAAATGCAAATTATACATCAGGTGCAGATGCAGAAGCTGGAGGAGCAGCACGGTAATTGCTGCCATAATTGCAGCAAGTGGATTCGTTTTCCATATCATATACCCTCCAGTTATGAGCAGGTTAAACTGTAGCATTTTTGTGGCCACTGGTTTGGGGCATGCAACAGGCAACGTCGTAGATCCATCTCATCTGGTCCAAATTGGAGCAGCAATTGCAGTGGCAGCTCGCAATCTGCATGTGTAATAGAGTCAAGCCAACTAATTTTTGCGGCAATTTGTGCTTGGGAAATCCATGCATCCATGCGGAATGGATAAACGGTGGCAGGCACTCACCGATAGCCACAGCCTCCTCTTGGGGCCGCCAAGAAATTAACGAGTGATGGACAGACATCCGAGTCCAAGTCCGACTCCGACTCCAAGTCAGACTACAAATGCATGCAAACTTGGGGGGCAATCTCTCTTTCGCTCGGATCTCGCTCGCTCTCTTTCTTGTCATGTTATTAGCAGCAATTTAAGCAAATAATCAGTGCAGCTTGCCAGCCGTACAGCGGGGAGTGCCTCTTCGAAGGGGGAGTGGCGGGGCAGGGGGCTTGGGGCAGGGGGCTCCCGACGGGGACACAGGGGCGGGGTCAACGCGTGACTTGAAGCTGTGGCTGTGGTTCTCCCTCGGTGCTGCTAGCCGAAATATGTCGGAGCCACATGCAAATGGCAGCGCCAGTCTCAGCCCAATGCACTGAACAAATTCCACAATTTCTTTATTTTCGAATCTATTTTATGAGGTTCATAAATATCAAAAATTTATTTAAATGCTAATCATGAATATTTATATGTATATTATTTTTAGGGTCAGAAATGACTTCTTCCCTGCCTTCCAAACTCATTAAGTTCCTTCTTATTTTGTTGTAAATCATTAATAGCTTTTCTTTGATATATTTTCTCAAAGTGTATCCAAATGTTAAATCTGGGAAAGACAGATTCTAATGCCGAGTAGTTGGCTCAGCAGAGCATTTTTTGGGCACTGCAACGAGCTGCTGCTGCTGCTGCTGCTGGGTGATGCTGGGTAATTTGCATTCCGTTGCGGATTGCAACTGTTATTTTGCGCCTTGCGCCTCTCACGATCTTAGGATCTTGGATCTTTTGGCTCAAAAACTCTGCAGAGCTGCTGCTCGGCAATTTGGAACAGTTTTCTGTTACTTTGTAGCTCTTTGGCTCGATGCTTTTCTGGGGCTGCTGGCAAGTTTTCACAGTTGATTTACCCCCGGATCCCGAGGTGGCAGGAGGTAAACTGGTAGATCGGTAGTTTTATTTACAAAAAATTAGCACAGCTTTGCTTGTTCACGGCGCCCAACTTAAGTGCGACCCAAGAGTCCAATTTTGGAGTCCAACTCCAACTCCGACTTCGAGGTGAGCCAGCGTTTTGGCTAATTTTCCAAATTGCTTTTATTAGGTTTCGTTTATTTGCATTTTGCGCTTTAATTTTACGGTTGATTTTCCCTTTTCCATGACGGACATTTAGCTTTTAACCCTCAGCTGCCGTTGTTACGTTGTTGCATTTGTTGTAATTGTAGCCAGTGCGAAAATTAGCTGCCGTCCCTTACTGCTTTTTTGTTTTTTTTTTTGGCTGCTTAAATGTTGCAATTTTCGAGTCGTAAAAAATTTAAATTCGCAACAAAAAAAACAAAAACTAAAATAGATTGCAATAAAACAACGCTTTGGCTTTGGGGTCTTATGCAATCCAAGTATTTCGGGGGTTGGCTGGTTGGATAACCGCTGAAAGGTCTGCTTGTATTTGTTTTGGCATTGGGAAACCCTTGGGGAGGCGTGTTTTATCTCAAATGAGATCGGATCGCTCAAAAGTCGAGTCTTGGTAATTGTTAAACGGTTTCAATCTTGAACTACGTTGATGATGATGGTACTGGCGGTATCTATGAGCAACACCGAATTAAAATAGTATTAAAAGAGCTCTTGTTGTATTTCATAAATAATTATTACTCAAGAAACCTTTTCTTTTATTTATAATATTTTAATAAACTCTCCTAAAGTAAGATGATTCCAGGAAATTTGTTGTCACTCATATTCTTTATCCTTCATCGTTAATCTCTTTGACTCAATCAGTTAACTGCCTAAAGCTTGCTCTCTCCCTTTTAGCCAGAACCAAAACTCATGTAAATCAACACATAATAATTTAATAGCTGATGCTGCGAAGATTATAGATGGGTGACTGCACAGAGAGAAATATGCAGGTCTCATAAATTTTAGTTTTATTAAGCTGATACACATATTAGTTATAAAAGCCAATACCTAGCTCTCAGTGTAAGCCACTAGAAACTGGGCCCAAAACTGAAGCGCGTGCGCTGTGACTTAATTGCTGATTACAAATTAGCGATAAGAAACGCGGATAAATAAATAGGCGGAGGATGGATGGATGGATGAAGACTGTCCCTGGCAGCCCTTTCCTTGCTGGTTAATTAAGACATTAACCACTCTGTTGGAGCAATCTGGCCCAGATCAGTGGGGCTAGAAAGAAGCCCGGGTCCAAATCGCTGACATCCGCTGACAAGTAAACCGAAACGGCCAAATTGGAGGAGCTGGCGACCGCTTATCAGCGCCCACGTGTCGCCAGAGCCCATAGGTAATGGGTAATCGCAGTTCCGGCCATTATTCCCACTGGAACTTTGGGCTTGTGCCGCAATTATTGAACACCTTCCACCGATCGATCATCCGCCATGTCAGCCGTAATTGTCGCCACCGGGAGTCATCGATTACCTTCCGGGCTTATCGCCTTATCCGCCAGACTCGGCGGAAGTTCGGCTGTCACTTTCGATCCGTAATTATGATCGTCGCCATACTGGACCCGCTCATAAAGTAATTGTCCCCGCAGTGGAGGTGTTCAACAATTGTAAACAAACTCGTAATTATAAATTCCGAGCGTGCCGTAGGAGATATTTTAATTATTTCCAATTTCAATCGAGACAACTGATGGGTGGGTTTTTTTTTCTAGAGATTGTTTTCTTTTTTGGATGCGTGACTGCAACCAGGGACTGAGGACAATGGCTAAGATTTATTTTCTATATGAAATGGGGAATGGTTGAATGACATAATTGATGAACTGAGGAGGGAAGGTGTGGAATATTTTTTTAGATTGAAGATAAAGATTGGAAATTTTCTAACTCAACGCTTAAGTTAGCTTAATGAGGTAACTCTTTTTTAAGAGAAGTAGAATTATATTATTGCTTTACTCTCAGCAGCCAGTCTTATTTCTATTTATGTTGGCGGCAATCGAAGTGTATATATTCACCTTGCCTCCGACATCCCAAGGCAATCATTTCTTGATAACCTTAAAACCAAGATAACTCAATTCAAGACCCAAAAAAGGCAACATATGACCGAGAGTAAAGCCCCCGCCCAAGCCACTCGATCAGAACTTGGCCATAAAAATCAAAGAGCCAAATTCATTGGTAATATGATATTTTCCACAAAAGAAAAAAAACCCAATGCGATTTGCCGTTTCAACTGAGAGCCCAATCAAACCGCCGAGAGTCAATAAAATTTGCAATAAAATAAATTGCCGTCATCGCAAGGCTAAAACTAAGCCAGGGAGACACCTACAATGTTGGCCAACGATGCCAAGGAATTCCCCACTGCCGCAGTTTCTTTTTCGCACTACAAAGAAGGTGTAAGACAATTTTCATTTTAGCGCCGCGCATAAAACATTTTTTATGGCTTTAAAATCGGCGCCGAGTAAAAGTTACACTTTCCCAAATAGCTTTCTATGTGCGGCCAGTGCGAAGCTAAGGCTTCTCTGGGGAGTGCTCAAGGGCCCGGTCTTGGTCCCGGTCCAGGGTCATAAACCAAAACCCAGGCAAATGATGCGCCAGTTACAGTTACAGTTACAAGGAATACATAGTTACATAGTTACAGAGTTACAGATCCATCGAAATGGGGTCACAATTTATGGGCAAAAGTGCAATATGTCTTCGGGAGGAGGTGGAACTGGCCCACAGTCCGCCCAATGGGGCTGGGAGCTGTCAGCCCATCGCATTTTAAAAGACAAATGCGACGAAAGTAAATAAAAACTGGACCGTCTTGGATTTCGCACACACGCAAAAGGTCAAAATGGGGCGCGGGGTGCGGGGTGAGGGTTTGTTTCCGACCAGGCCAACTGACATCCGTACATGACTTGGTGGTGGTGTCCCAACAGTCGTTGTCCAGCTGTGTGGGCAACACATCTCACAACTCGCATCGTCTTCAGCGTCTTTTACATTACCTCAATTCGACAGCCATGGCGGCCCCTTGGGCAACTTTAATTGGATCGCTCTCGGAGCCAAGTGGAGGCCCAAGACCTTCATTCCCTGCTGCCATTAGCCCGCTGCAATTGCAAATTTACGAGCCGGGCGTCAATTAAGTATCGAATTACAACTTGTTTAATGTCAATCTGTCTCGCCCGGTGCCAGTTACAGTGAGCTGTCCAACTATCTGTCCAGACAGTTTGAGTTTCTGCCTGAAACAGCCCTTCCTCCAGCTTAACCCCTTGCCGACAAAGGGCCAGTCCAGGGCTCAGAGCCTTCGGGGAATTGGCAAAAATAGCTGCCCGAAACAAGTAAATATTTCTCTTGTTTAAGCTTAAAGATCTTGGGGAAATTTACAGTACACTAAATGGATCGTCAAAGGAGTAAGCAAAGGTTTTCCTTTGCAGGTGCCAAAATTCGCTTAATTTTTTAACAAATTTGATTGTCAGCTCGAACTCCCACTCCCATGACCCCATCCTAACCCCATCTCTCTCTCTATCTCATAGCCCAAGCCACTCTTAACCCATTAATATGCCACGCCTGACCCGAAGCGTGGGCTGCTGACAGTCAGCAATGCGAGTTTTGACAGCCGGTTGGCTACCAAATATAATACCGTCTTGGAGTGAAAAACCTATTAGCCGCATAACATTAACGTTCGATGTTCGATTCGAGGCGGCCATACTTGCCTTGTGACATTTCGTGGTGGATTCATGGACATAAATCAAAAGCATCGGCGATCCGTTTATGAATCGTCAATTGAGACACCACCACTGGGGGGACTGGGGGGCTGAATTCCAGGGGTTCCTCCGTTGTCACGTTCGAACTGTTAACGTGTTTCGGTGGCCGAGTGTCTAAGGGGGGCGGGGAGGTGGGGAAGGGATCAGAAACTGAACAGGCAATTGACACTCGCACCTTGTACAATTTTAATTAAACGCCACTGGGTATTGATGACTTATCTCCACTCATTTCAATCAATTTTCATAAGCAGTCACTCAGAGAAAAGATACAAAATAATATTAATAAACAAATTGGTGTGAAATTTTTACTTTTTAATGATTTAAGAAGACTAGACTTTCTTTACAGATAGTCCTCTATCAATACTCTTTAGTATATAAGCCGGAAAGGGCACATCGGACGAATATATCATTAGATTCAACAGATCTGTTGCAGCTTGATTCAAGTCTTCTTAGATTTTAAAAGCTTCACTAATTAAATTATTAAAATTTCTTGTATAAGTTTCTTGACTATATTTTTTTTCAGTGCTTCCACAACTATGTATCCATTGCCAGTTCAGCGAGCATGGACCCCACCCACAACCATCTTGGTCTCAGTTCCATTGACTTTCGATTCTAGGAAACTTTTTAAGCCACAATTTATGCTCGTTTAAGGCGATAAATATAACAGGGCCGCAGTGATTGAAGCTGATTGCATTCCAGCGGACCGTTGACTGACCGCACCCGCTGCCCTGTCCCCCGCCTGGCTCCTTTCCACCCGGGAACGATCATGAGTCAGTCAGCCACTGGAGCAGCTGCAGCGGCGGCGGTAATTGAATGCGTGTCAATTGAATGGCGTCGCTCTGAAACTCGCGCGCCCATACTCGAAATGCCATATCGCATCGCAATCGCTATAGCAATCGGATTCCGAATCGGAATCGAAGTCGGCGGCCATAAATAAACGCTAAAAAGCGCGCAATGGCAATTAATAACGCTGCAGATTGTTGCAAAATGGCCGCCAGATGCAACTTTACGAGCCGAGAGAAGAGAAACAAAAATCGGATGTAAAAAATATGGAAGAAACTCGTATTTATTGCTTAAATATTAAAGTTTCTTTTCAGGTAATAATATATTTTTTAATATAATTAAATCGAAAGCAAATCCAACAAAAGCCCTCCCATTGATTTATGCATCCTTCGGCTTGGCTTCGAGTTCAAAATTCCAAATTCCATTCGCATTTACGGAAAATCCAAGGCGAGGAGGGGGGAAAAATTTGATTGATTAACTGCAATTAAAAGTGCATTTTCCTCGAGTCTCCAAGGTGAAGAAAATCGCTGAGAGGGAAGTGCGGCATGTGGGGTACTTGTGGCCATTAAATAGATTTTTAATTGGGTGTTAAAGGAATGCTGGCATGATTCATACCTTGGATACTTTGTGAAGTAAAGAGAATTCAAACAAATCTCTCACTAGATTTATTTATTAAATACACAAAGCATTTGTCATCGAATTTAGAAAGTAAAAGAGTGACGAATTTATGTTAAAACGAGGGCAGCATCCCTGCAGCATTACACACACCTTAAACCCTAAAACTTAAACCCATTTCGGGCACTTTCCACTCGGCCCACTCACCGGACTTAGTCACTTGTCTGCGGCGACATAACGAATTTCAATTAAAGTCCAAGAAGCTGCCGGAGCTGCCCTGCCTTCGCCGTAATCCCTTGGACAATCATAAAGCATAAGAAATATACGAAAGACCCACGATTACCATCGTGGTCAGCGAAATGCGAGCCATTAAAAGTTTCGCACTACAAAGCGCGGCATCCGCATCCGCACCTGAGTCCTCATCCTCGTCTCCAAGCTCCAGGGGGGTGGGGGGGAGATCCCGCAAGGTGTGAGCAGTGCTGGGTTTCAATTCCATTTCGGGCGGCAGCTAATTAGCCAGAGGGAAAGCGAAGCGACGGAGGGGGGAAGTTATTCGGCGGAAATGCTATGACAAAGTGGCTGCTGCTGCTGCCGCGGACTCTTATTATAATTTTTATTCTCCGCTCTTTTCGGGGGCCTGCATCGCGGCGACGATGCTTATCCAGCAGATGAAATATTCGTGCGGAGCGACGCGTTGGTAAACGCTTGTCAACTTTTCTGTGATTGCACGGCTAAAACGCGGCGAAATTAATTTTATTGCGGCCCACAGGGCGTATCAGCGATGTGGCCTGGTCCCGGTAACCGTCCCCGTCCCCGGTCCCCGTCCCACTCCCACTTCCACTTCCTCCAACATCTCCGAGATTTCACCTGTCAGATTCCCCAGCAACGCAGCTGAAGTATGGCTTCCGTTAGTGCGAGGGGCTACTGTGGACTACAGCAGAAATGGAGAAAACTCAGAAAACTCACAGATGCGAGGCCGTATTCAAATGCCAGCTTAATTAGCCAAAACGTTGCATGTGTCTTGCACTTTAGTTTGCCGGCAAAATCTTTACCAAATTGCCACAAACTGTTTGGGGCTTCTGTGCGCTGTGTGATGATGCAGACTGGCGGTGGACAGGTGGAGAACCGGGCTGGAAGCGGCAATGGGGCTGACATGCGAGGCCACAAGTTCAAGCCACAGGTGTCAATGTTGCTGATTCTTTTGCACAATTAACAAAGTCTTTAGCCAGGTCAAGGCGAATTAAGAACTTAATAATACTTCAGGAATACTTAATATTAATACGGTTTGTAAGAAAAATGCATATGGAAAAGCTGTCTTGAAGTTAGACCCTTCATAATATTTATTACCTTTTTTCATTGAAAACAAACACAATTTATTTCCATTAAATCAAATTAGAGGCTTTGGGAATAATCAAGCGTTCCCATGCATTCCGAATTCCTTAGCAAACGCAAAACAAATGCTCCAAATCATTTTCGAAAAAGGGAGCCGGGAATAAACGTTCTCAGTTAATAAAATGCAATTGAGTAATTGCCTTTCACATTTCATCAAAACGCATCGAATAGCTCAAACATTTTATGGCACTTTCGACGCGTGGAGATCGAAGTCTCAAAGCCGGCATTCTCCCATATAAATCAATGTGGAAAACCTCAGGTCGCCGCAATAAAAATTGTAATTAATTGCGGCTGGGGGCTCCAAATGAAAAACAAGAAAACAAATAAATATAAGTACAGATACACATATATTTCGGGGGCAGCCACAAAGTGGAGCGGTCGTGCCTTAAAATAACCACAAATTAATCACGCACCGAACGATCGCACAGTTTTCCCACAGTCTCTCGGAGGGGGGACTGGGGAAAATGGTTAGGAAATTATTATGTGGCATCATTTATTGGAATGAAGTTGACCTCCGGCTGCGGTATGAAAAGCGCAGCAGCAAAACAAAGCCACTAAGACCAAAGAGTTTACACAAACTAAAAAGCTAACCAGCCGCCAATTATGCCAAAGTGCCTGACCGGGCTTATCTCTCCGCCGATTTCCATGGAATCAGCCAGAATCGAGACGTGGCTTTGATGCCACCGACCGACCGAACCGACGACAAAAATTATGAAAACACAATTAAAATTATGCGCTGACCTTAATGAGTTGATTAGATGCCGAACATGGCGACGACTTTGTGTGACTTTGCTCTAAAATCCAAGTGCTCCGTGTGGCCACTTATCTCAGTCTGAGTCACAATTACGCGACGATGTAACGTGTACACCCCCTAAAGTGGACCACACACACGGCTCGGGATCGGAGACGGAGACTTGGATACTTGACGTCCGTCAGGCCATTTGTCGCAAATGTCAACGACTTGACGCCGGAGGCGGAGACCACCGGAGCAGATCCACTTGGACCTACGGACGACCTCCGTGCCATGAGCACGTCTCTATCGATGCTATCGCAGACGACGAACTAACCGAAAATAAGCCACGGATTTCGGGGTTACTCATATTTCAGGAATGCTGGCAAAACTATTAAAAAATAACTGCGACGCGTCGTAATTCGCTCGAAACTGTGATAAGTCACTGGACAACAGTTCGGTCCTTAGTTTCGGAGGGAAAAACCCTCATCAAGCAACGAGTTCATCATCTTTCTGACAGCCCAACTAATTGAGGAGACGCGCATGCGCCGTGGCCATAACAAGATATATGGTCCAGATGACAACCCACATAGCCAATGGACTCCTCCGTATAATTATGAGCTTAGCGCCGGACTCGGGATCGGGTTTGCTCACGGATCGCCTTAATTAGCTCTATGCTCCATGCAGAGCGAGAAGAAGCAGTCAGAGATCAGACAGGGCAGGGGCAGGGGCAGCGATCTGTGTATCGGTTTCAGCAGAAATATCAATCAAAATGTGAAATTGAAACGATTGGGCAAATGATTGGCTCACTGAGCGACCAACTGTCAGTCATCCCATTCCGAGTGGCGTGACGAACAATGCGGCTTTGATTCCACATTCACAGCGGTTTGGCTTCGGCATCAGTTCGGGGCTGAAAAGTGTCAGAGAAATCAAATCAATTTTAATTAGGCACTCGGACTGACTCGTCTCGGATGTGTGTGAGTGTGTGTGGGGTCTCCTGCAAGTGGCAGCTGATTAAAAACACAAACTTGCCGCTGGCCATGCTTAAATCGCTTTAAACACATGACTAGCTAGAGACTCTTAACGTACACTGACAGAATCGAAGGGAGTTCTGTTGAGGCATAAAAAGGATAATGGATTGAATTTAAATTGAATTTTTTAGGGGTTTTCTTTCTGCCATATATTTATTATAAAACAATATTTAGTTCGATCTGAAGACTAAAACAAAACTGTTCTCTAGAATGCTTTCCAAAACCGAGTTGGAAATCAAGGAACACTCATAATTCTTTACAAAGGTACTGTCTTAATAGAGTTTGTTTACATATATTTCTATATAAATAAATAAATATGATATATATATTTTATATATGTCTTTAACAGTCTTTATACTCCCCATAAATCCCAGCTTAGAGACGCTTAGGAATCTCCCCAACTTTTCCCCCGAGTGCATAAAAATACTCGAACGTGCATTGACACCAATTGCACATGCAATCGCATCGATTGACATCGAATTGATTCCAAATGCCGGACTGAATCAACTGAATGATCTGGAACTGTTCGTTTGCCACTCGAACTGTGCGAAGGCATTTTAATTGATTCGGCAGTAAGTAAGCGGCACGGGCCGCCGCAACGCTTTGTCGGCCAATTAGCTTTAATAAAAAGCATTTCAATAAATTATGCGCACTTGTCAAGAGCCGAAATTTGAAGATTGAAAATCGAAAACATCATAATCATAATCGCAGAGGGCGTTTGCATTGATAAGCAGCGGGTGCTGGAGCGGGAGCGGCCACATCTGAGGGGCCGCCGCCGTGGAAAGTAGCACGAATCTAATTACACGGCCAAGTGGCACAAAACGAGTGCTGAATGCCGCACGGGGGATTGTTGAAAGGAGACCAAACCCAGATGAAAGGAGCCGCCCGCCTGCACATGCTGGGCAAATTAGATAATGGCATGCGCAAAATGGCCGTAACGAACGGAGCTACTGTTCTGCAAAGGGAGCAAAACAGGAGCCACTGAGAGCTCTCCGGGATTACAGCAGGATGCGATCAAGTGGCCGACTTTCAACTCCTGGGTAAAGTCAGTTGCGGGTGTTCCACTTTTCCCACAGCTAAGCCCCGGATAATGCCACATGTGTCTCTGTGTGTGTGTGAGAGCTGCTGCTTCCCATACACAATTACGGCTCAGGCTCAAGGGACCTGGATACCGCCGACAGACTCACTTGTGTGATCTACGATCCTCTTGGCCGGTCAATGGGCATTAAATTGGCTTAGATTAAGTCAAGTATGCCAGAAGGGCATCAGCAATATCCACTGAAAACTTCCTCATATTCCCATTTTCCCCTAATGGAAATAATGGGCGCATATGAGTTGTGTATTATCCTTATTTTCCCTGCCTGTTTTGGGGTTATTCTTCGAGCGAAACAATGACCGAGGGCTGCTCAAGTCCTTCACTCCGATTCCTGTCATCTTGTTGACTTTTTGTTTCGTAATCCTAATAAATTTAAATGACGTGCAATGTGTGTACACGAAGGACTATTGCTACTCGAAACTCGAAACTGTTGAAAAGGGTAGGCGAACACAGTGGCGTAGAAGGAACAAGGCTTCTGACAGATGCTTGAGGGATACTTGAGATTTGAAAGAAATATTTAATGGAAGAAATAATATCGAAAACTTAAGATGCCTCTTCAAAAAAACAAAGATTCAGAACTACACAAAAATATATAAAATTATTTCAATTAGACTTGACTATATCCCTTAGCTTTTCTCGTATTCCTTTAGCCACCCATGCAGTAGCTTCCCCCTTTCGAAGGCTAACAACTAATTGAACCCATTTTTAGGCATTTTCCCACCCCTTTGCCAAGCGATCTTGTTGAGCAAGAGAATAGTGTGAACCCATTAAAATTTAAATACAAAAACAATTATCAGGGAATTTTTATAATTAAATTCATAGAAGACACAATGCACGCACAGAGTGATGGACATACTTTAATTATAACTTTAATAAGCCCCTGCAAGACACGCACTCCACATATGGATAACCTCGAGGCCCAGAACCACCCTGGTTTCGGCTTTTGGCTTCGGGAAATCTTGCACCTTTCCACTGTTTTCCCCTGGGCTGCCTCGGCCGGCACTTCATTATTTCCCACTTTGTATTTAAATCCGTTTTGATCCTCTTGTATGTTTGTGGCTTAACTTTTTGGCTCTTTCCGCCGAGGAGAGAGACTGGCAAAGGTACCTATTATTCCTCCTCCCCGCTCCCGGAGAACACCCGCGCGCTTCGGACCTTGGCTGACTTTTGTAACAAGATCAACACAACTGAGGCCGAGGGAGATTGGCAATCTGGCAGTCCGGGAACGGCAGAATCAGCTGCCTTTGTAGTCCCGGGATCCCGGGGATTGATTCCTTCACTGATCCAGCTACCGTTTGTCGGCTACCGGTTGTTTTGGGCCTCGAAGTTCATATATGTTCCATTATCGCATTGTTGGATCGGCTAAGATCCGCTGATAGACTGTCCATATCTGGGTTCGAGGTACTTCTTGCCCTCAGGTTCCGATCCCGAGTCACATTTGCGCTCCCATTATGTTGCAATGTTTGCAGTTGTTTTGGATTATCTTTGAGAAAGGATATGTGATTAAAGGGAAGCAGAGATTTCTAGATACTTTGGGTGATAACTGACTGGTCTTTTGATTTTAATTAGGAATTGTATTCAGAGTCCTTTGCTAATAATTAAAAAACCATATCGAATTTGGGAATATGTTTTATCAGAAGTAAATTGATTACAAGTATTTCAAATTGTTCTATAACTTCATAAACCCCCCAAAACTTCCCCCTTACTACTCTGCCACTTGAATAGTGTCCTGGCACTTAATCAACACACAAATCCTTTTAATTTAACACGCGCTCGCTTCCTCAGCGTCTGCCATAATCCTTTCACTCTCCATCCGCCATTTTCCAGGCAGTTATATTATATTTTCCTAGAGGGTGAGAGAAGAAAAAAGGAGCAAGTCCTGCAGGGGTAGGCACCCCTGAGTGCCGGCAGACGTTCGCAGAATACAAACACAAAGTGGCGGCATTATTTGTCGCAATCAAATGCTGATGATGTGCCTTGATTATGCGCAGCGCAAAAGCCTGTGAAAAATGGCACAGACGCCGTGCACAGACTTTTGGGGTGGGTTTCCACCCAGTTTCGGTTCCAGTTCCCACTCCAAGGGGTTGGGACTCGGGCTGGAAAACGTGCCAGGCGAATATTATTTAAATGGCGTATAATAATGGCAGACGCTGGGCTGCAGGATCCCGCCGCCGCTGCCTCGTAATGATGCGCCTCGTAAAGTCGCCGTCGCCGCCGGAGAGCTTGGCAAGCGTTATAATAATCGCAGCTGGCAGCCCAATCAGGACAACCTCCCGTGCCCAGCATCCCAGCTTATGGGATGGAGTGAATCTGTTCTATATTACGGCCAGCCCATTATCTGGGGCGACGGCGACACTGCAATCAGCCGGCGCTTATGGCAATTCATTTGTTTAACGACCGACGCTTCAGATCCGGGAACAGACTTTTACTATATATCTGTGGATCTTGGGGTGGGGGCATAAAATGGCGGCGCAGCCTCATCACAATTAGGGGTTAGAGAGGGGATAGAAAGCTACCGAGGAAGGTCTACAAATTGCTTTGGCAAAAGCTGTAGTATATTTTTAGAAAAATAAAATATATATTTAGGTTACAATTATATATTTCGACTTTTAAATAAAGACTTCGAAGAGTTAAATAAAATAGAGATAGGAAGTGCTTCTAAAGACCAAGTCACGGACAATTAATTTAGTTTAATTTATGGCACATCCGCAGAATTAAGCTACCCCATCTGAGGCACAAATCAACCCTCCTGCCCAGCATCCTCTCCTGCTAATTTCGCTTTTATTAGGTTTGGCAATTTGTAGCCGAGTTTGGGCAGCATCCATCCCTGGGTGCCTTCTGTCGGCGGAGGAAGGAAATCTGGCATAACCATTCCATTTTTACATTTTGACATTTGCACAACTGCCAGCCAGCCAGCCAGCCGGGAGGAGGAGGAAGGAAGGAGTCACTGGCGAAATGAGGCGCAATTTACAGAGCTCGTTGTGTGTAAATTGAGTCATCTGCCCAGGCACCCCGCCTCGACAGCCCAACCCCTGGCAATTACTCGTTCCTGACAAATATCCATTTCCACTCTCCTTTTATATTTTGCTTTTTTTTATTTTTTGGCAGCAACGACATTTTCAAGTTACATGCACAAATTTATTTCATTTGTTGTGGAACACAAACCTCCCCTTCGTGTGTGTGTTTCTCCCAGTCACTCGACCATGTCCGCATATCCCTACTCCCGGGTTCCCTCCACCATTCCCGCTGCCCTTTTTGAAATTTACATTTTTATGAAATTCCCGTTTTTGTTTTTCCCCATTTTCATGCATTTCCACAAATTTACACATTTGTTGGAATTTTTTATTGGCTGTCATCATTAGTTTGGATACGCGCAGGAGCTGGGGACAAGTGTGGGCGGCGTGTAATTTATAAAGTGTTTATTTGGTGGAAGTTTCGGGGAGAGATCTGCGATAAGGATGAGAAGAGTAATTGGCCTGGCCATCGGCTTGATAGGGGAATCCAGGCATATGTGTGAGGTGACGGTGGAATAAGCAGCCAGCGAGGAAAAATGGTGTCTCTATGGTATATCTCTGGGGTCTTATTCTGGGGGTACTGGAGCGCGGTTCTAAGATGATCTCCAGGATTGTGGGCTTGCTTAGCTGGGCCGTTGGAATTTTTAGAGCATTCTTACAGCAAAAAGAATCTACTTAAGAACAAAATCCCAGATCCCAGAAATTGCCCAGCCACTATTAAGGCATTCCCAAGTTACAGAAATCAAGTAGGAAAAACTTATTAATAATAATACTTTTAATTCAAAATATTTATGACTTTAAATAGAAATTACTTCTGTCTGAACCCATAATTATTCGAGTTGACATTTCTATAATATCTTTGCTTCATAAAAAAGATTAAAAATCAAACAGAATAGTTACTTTTTTATGAACTGCACTATCAGCACCCCAAATCTAAGGACTTATAGCCTGGGGAGGACTTATCTCATTCCGATCTAATCATATCATGCCGCCTGCTCATAAATCCCGCCGCGTTACCCGGATCCCAGGCAATACGATAATGACACACGGACAAAAGTGCCTGTCAGCCAAAAACAAAAAAGAAAATCAAAACGAAAGTGTCAACCGGCGGGCAAGGCTCGGCAGGGCCACAGCCAGGTCAAAGGAGGAGGAATACTGGTCACAGGAGCAGGGGGAGCTGGAGCAGGGTACCGGTGAAAGTCATAAACATTACGTTGATTTTATTTCGGCAACTACTACTATATTTTTTATGCTCGCTGGCTGGGAGCTGAGTCAAAGGATTGTCTGTCCTTTTGGCTGGTCGACGACACGCTCGAGTGCCCGTTACGGAAAGTGTCATAAAAATCCGAGGAAATTCTGGGACGTTTTCCACTATTTTCCACTGTTTTGCACATACACGTACTAAGAGCACTGGGAAAAATGAAATTACTGTAGAAAGAAGTAAGGAAAATATGTTGTTGATGTTAATAGTTCTATAAATTCCCTATAAGGCCTACTGTTTTTTCTCTGTGCATAGTTTTTGGGGAGTGAGGAGGTTCCAAATAGGACTTGGACATTTTTATGACATTTCTCTGACTACTGTTTATTCGCTTTCTCCACTCTTACCGCTCACCGCTTACCGCTCGAGCACTTTTCCGACATTTTAAACATTTTCCTTGCCGCTGGCACTGTGCCTTTGTCAGAATTTTCCCTGCTCTGTGTATCCATGTCGTTTGTGTAATTTTTATGATTGTCAAGGATTAGATATAAATGTTTTACGATGTTGGGTCCGCTACCGCCGCACCGAGAAATTGTGTTTTAATATGATTTTATGGCCCTGCGGTAATTCGGAATATATTCTCCACTTGATTGGCTCCGTTGTGTCGTGCCCGAAATATCAAATTGATCCAAGGAGATCCTTTGCTCACCCTTTTCTCCAAAATGGGATTAGGATTCGGGCTCCTCTCCTGAAGTTTTTTTCCGAGAAAACGGCCGGCACAGTCCAGTTCTCTGAGGCTCTTAACGCCCCCGAAGAGCCGCTGTCAGTCAGCTACCAAAATTTCTGAGTTTTCCGCCACAAAAGAGTTGATGTCGATCCATCATAATTTCGGGGGTCGCGTGGATTTACAAGCGTTCAAATTATCGGTTCATCGTGTTGGATGGAAAATGAGGAAAAATATGAAAATTACAAGAAACTACTAAAGGGAACGTTCTGGGAACCGCAGTGGCCAGAAATTAATTACATTTAGAGAGAAGAGTGCCAAAAAAAAACTAGGAAAATGGGTCTCTCTAAACGCCAACTCATCATCATTAAAGTCAATTTTTTCCGTATTCTGTTGTCTTGTTTTGTTGCTACTCAACAATTTTCCATCCATCGAATTGGACAAAAGGAAATTTGCCACGTTTTTCATTGTTTTCACAGCCAGAAAAAAAGTAAAATAAAAAAATGGGGGAAACAAAAGTGAAACTGCTGTGTTTTTTCGCCTGAACTCGGGAATTGGGAATTGGACAGGGAAATAGGTGAAATTGCATCACGCTGTGCTGCTCGGTTTCTGGGGAATTGTTTGCAGGCTGGAAAATTGTTGATTTTGACACCTTTCGGGCTGCTGCTGCATTGTGCGCTCTTTATTTCCATCTAATAAATGCCTTTTGGCCCTTTGTCTTAGTCTGTGTTGCATTTTTTATGGTTTCCCTTGGCCTGATGAACCGCCACGGGATGCCACTTGACCAGAGCTGCCTCAGGATGTCTTTATTCGCTCATTAGCAGCCCGATTGTGCCGGCTGCTGGGAGCAGGTCCTTCGCAGGTCCTCCTGCGGCGAGGGTGGGCGTGTGAAATTACCAAAAATAAAAGGTAAATTGCGTTTTTTTCGCCAAGTTAATTGTGATAAGTGGAGGGTTACGATCCTGGAAGGAGCTCTTATCAGGAATTACTCAATTATAAATTCAAGATGTTGTGATGGGTTTTGTTCTTGGTAATAAATTTAATTTAAAGGAGATTTCCAAGTAAATTTGGAAAACTGATTTATTTCCCATTTTAATTAATATATATTTGTAAATAGTTTATCTTGATTTTCACATAATTGATACATGAAAGGAAGCTAATTTCTAATTTGTTGAAGTTAAAAATTAGCCCCTCACACGTTTTGCTCATTAAACCGCAAAGCAAAACAACACACCGGACGAGTCAGCTGAAATAGGAAAAAATAATAATAGGCAAATCGGTGAACTTTCCACAACATTTCGCCTTGTAATCAAAATCCATTAGTCAACATAATTACGCTTTAATGGACTCGAAAGTTGTTTATGCCGCGGCGCGGCGCGTCGCGTCGCGTCGCTTCGCATCGAATCGAAATTTCGTTGTGTAAATTTGCGTGGCTTAATTAGCGACCATAAAAAACTGATAGATTGTAATCTAACCTACGAAACACATATTGTGGTTGTTGCTGCGATTTCTAGGCCATAAATCACCAAAATCCGGCGACGCGCTGATAACACCGAGTGTAAAAATAACACTTTGTGAAAATAGTATGTGTCCAGTGCCACACTTGATAGGGAAGTACGCACGATCGTGGCACGTCCCGGCCGTTGATGGACCTGCTCTGATTTTGATTCGGAATGGCGATCCGCAGCACTCCACATAAATTATGCAAACTTTGTCGTGTGCCAAAAACACAGTAGTTGTGTCCAGAAATTAACATTTAAATCGTAGCGAAAATCGTAGCAACTCGATACGGCTGCCATAAAGCTGTCCGATCGGGACTACCAAATATGATTTATTTGAACCGCAGTTTTGAACTGCATTCGTGGTGTTGAATTGCTAATATGTAGATGGGTTTTTGTGGGAGTTTTTAACTTGGAAGGAAGTTATTTAAAATTGGTTTAATAATATTTAAGGGGTTTCCAAACAAAACGAACAAGAAAATTAAACTATTAAAGCCCTTAAAAATGTCTAGCCAAATCCCAGAAAGTTTGTCGAAATTACAAGCACACAAAAATCTAGCAGCAAATCCCAGAAAATATTTGAAAAAGATATATCCCGGCAGCAAACAGTCCTCCTCCAAAAAAATCTCCTCTATTTTCCTTCAAACAGAGACATTGGGCCAGGTGTGGCATTCGATTTTCATTTAATACTCGTTCCGGGAACAAAAACCCGACCGCAAAAACAAAAACTATGAATGGCAGTTTAAGCCAAATTACACAAAGGCCAAGAGCGAACAACAACAACCACCGAGCGGAACGCACGGAACGGAAGCCATATGCAGAAGTCGAAGCGAGAGAGCGAGCGGTCCCGGCCGGAGGACCCGCCCCGTCCAGATAATGCGGCCATTTCGTTCGCTCTTATATCCAGCCGGCAGATAAAGTCCACATCGGAGGTAGAAGGAAGACGGCCATAGGGTGTGCGTACGGCCAAGCAGCTGCCATCTCGTTCTGCCTGCCAAAACTGGTTTTGAGTGGCAGCAGCGGCGCGGGCATTCGTTCGGCGCACACTTGGTGGTGCCGCAGCGCTCTCGGAGTTTATTCAGCCAGCGAACGTCGTCGAGAGCACACGTCTCCGTCTCCGCATTCCGTTTACCGCCAGCGATTACGTTTCCGTCTACGTCACGTCCCGTTCACCGCCAAGCGCGTCGTCGAAAGCCCATAAAGTGTCAGTGAAAACCTATAGAAAAGCGCACCGATGCGGCGCTCAGTGTAAATGCTTTGAATATAGTCAAAGTCTCGAGAAGTAACAAGCAACCGAGTCAAGACTCCCCCCGAGGATTATCACTCCCGAGCCGCGTTTGACCCCAGAAAGCCGCCAACATAGCCGAGCTAACCGCCGCCGTATTTATGACTAAGATGATTCCGCCGGTGCCCACAGCCGCTGCCGCCGTCATGATGCCCACGCCCAAGCAGAAGATCGGCTTCAGTATCGAGTCCATTGTGGGGGATGCCGGCAGTGCCGGCAATGCCGCCGGCCACTCGCCGCCGCCGGAAAATGGCCGCAGGAGCCAGAGTCCGCCGCCGGGCGAGAGGAACGGTCCCGGATCGCCACCCCAGACACCGCCCTCGAATCTCACTCTGCTGCCCGGCTCTCCTCCGCTCCACATGATGGCACCACCTGCCCACGCAATGCCCTATTCCCACGGCCAGCCGCACCCACATCCTGCCGCACATCCGCATCCGCATCTGTCGCCCGCCCAGCAGCACGTGCTCCATCAGCATCTCCTCCTGCAGCAGCACCAGCAGCAACAGCAGCAGCATCATCAGCAGGGACCGCCCAAGAGCCACCAGGACATCCAGGAACTGCTGCAGCGCCTCCATCATCACAATGCCGCTCTGCAGACCCGACTCTCCCCGGAGGCAGAGCACCCCGTGTCCCTGAAAAGGGAGCGCTCGCCGGCGCCACCCGCCCTGGAGCAGGCCGAGAATCCCGCCCAGCGCATCCAGCCGCCACACACACCACCCAAATCCGTCTCCCCGCAGTCCTCGCAGCCCTCAACGTCGCCCACCTTGCTGGTCAGCAGTCCGCACGCCACTCCTCCCCAGCAGCCACAGCAGCAGCAGCCTCCGAGCTACCCCAAGCCTACGATGATGCACCCGGGAGCAGGAGGACCCATGATGATGCCGGGAATGCCACCCCAGGGACTCGTCAGACCCTTTCCCGTGGGCCCAGGAGGACCCCCAATGGGAGGACCGCCGCAGGGACAGCCCGGAATGCCGGACATCAAGGCCCTGCCCCCGTACATCAACGCTCCACCGGAGCTGCCACCACAGCACAATCCCCACCTCATTGCCGCCGCCCAGTTCCAGATGGCCGCCGCCCTGCAGGCTGGTCATGTCCTCGGTCCAGCTGCTGCAGCTGCTGCTGCCGCTGGACTGCCACCGCACGCCGCCCAGTTCATGCCCAATCCCGGCATGGCCCGAGATAGCTATCAGCTGTACCCATGGCTCCTCAGCCGCCACGGAAGGATCTTTCCACACCGATTCCCAGGAAGTAAGTATCTCTAAAAGAGCCAGAAAAAGTAGCTAAAATCATCCCGTAGAATCTCCCCTTAAGAACCCCAAGAAAGCATTCCAAACCAAACCGATGACTAACCAGAAACCCTTCTTTTTTGCTCTCTTTCAAGGTTTCCTGGTGCCGCCATTCCGCAAGCCCAAGCGCATTCGCACCGCCTTCTCGCCGTCGCAGCTGCTGAAGCTGGAGCACGCCTTCGAGAGCAACCAGTATGTGGTAGGGGCGGAGAGGAAGGCCCTCGCCCAGTCCCTGAATCTGTCCGAGACGCAGGTGAAGGTGTGGTTCCAAAACCGACGCACCAAGCACAAGCGGATGCAGCAGGAGGACGAGAAGGGAGGCGAGGGCGGCTCCCAGCGCAACATGCATGGCAGCGGCGACGAGGATGACGACGAGCTCATCGACATGGAAATGGACGACTGCCCCAGCGACGAGGAGCACGAGCTGGACGCCAGCCACTGAGGCGGCGGGCTCAGTGCTCGGTTCGCAGCCAGTTCCTTACCCAGGCAATGGGGCCCAGTTCCAGTTCCAGTCCCGAGGGCTCCCAGCCGAGCTCCCGGCGAGTAGCATAGTTTGTTTTGTTGTGATATATTCTTAGGCATCCGACGCGACGACAGGAAAGTATTAGAGATCCTCCCCCTGTCCCCCCTTCTCAAGATCCGTGCCAAATCCCTGCAAAGACCAGAGGTTGAGTAGAGCTCCTCCTTTCGCCCCCCTGCGAAGCTTTTCTTCCTTTCGAAAATAATCTGAAAAGAAAACAAAAATATCCCTAGGCTAGACACCAACTATAATTGTACAAATCTAATTGTTTAAGCCTGTAAATATTCAAGACAAGCATTAACTTTTAACTAGTGAATGAAACAAGAAACAAGAACCTATCTTAGGAATAAGGATTCCTGTAAAATATACGAAGAGATTTAGCATTTATTTATGTTTAGGCATCCCTCAAGTCGCTCCACTAAAGAGCTGGATTTTATTTAAACCCGTTTAATATATATATATATAGCCCTCTAGTTGCTAGTACTAAATTTTAAGCAAAAATATTGTAAGAGTAATACACAAAAATATTATCATATAAAATATAAAATATTCATTATGAAAAGAAAACTAAAAGGAATGTTTGTTTGTTGAGAGGGGATTTTGGGACTTGTAAGAATTATTTTTCAGGTAAAATTCTTTTAAAAAATATTTTAAAGAAGGCTTACAAGCCTTCTCTTCATTTATCTTTAATTGAAACATCCTTGAACATAAATTACACCTTTAAAGGCTTTTATTGAGCTGCCTCCTCCTCCTCTTGGCCAGTTTTTAATTGAGTTCGTCCCACTGTGTGACAGAGTTAAAAATTATGCGCCGTCAATTAATTAGCGTGTGACATTTAACATTGTTGTTGCTGTTGGCTGTCCACTCGGATCGGTGACAGGTGAAGGAGCGCGGGAGAGGAGAGCCTCAACAGGGACAGAGACAGAGATAGATGAAGGAGGCGACTATAAAATGCATTTAGCGATCGTTATTTCTATATAGATTTCATAAGCATTTTAATTGCACAATTTAAAATGCAAATCGTGCTTTATTGTGGAATTTAATTGAGCGCAGCTCTCGTGTGAGATCAAAGTGGCGCGGGGGGTGTCGGGGGCGGATCTTGGCGGCTGTTACAAGGAGTTAAAACAGAAACTGGTTAGCCAGAATTGTCGCTCGATGCCGCTCCGAGGTGTGCTAATGATTTAAAAGCCAAATTTATGATTATCGAGACACAAATTTATGCGACAATTGCGGCGGCAGAGTGATAGCAATCTGCCGGATCGGCTATCGGGTGGAGACCAATGAATATGCAAAATGCAATATATGCAGTGCAGTGCAGGGGCCATTGGCTAATTGCAATGGGCAATCTAATGGAAACTGCAACCGATCGAACGTCAGATAAGGCTAATTAACGGACATAACGAGGCTAATTACTAGCTGTTAACAGCACTAAATCGTGGCACTCTGTCAAAGGTTTAACCATTAAAATTAACCCAAAGGGGGGTTTGGCTTTTACACAGAAAAACACAAACTATTAGCTGACTTTATTTAATTTATTTTTTTAATATGCTTAAAAACAAATACACCAAACGAATGATATTTTGCATTGATATATTATCCAAAATTAATGTAAATATTTCGCACTGTGCAGGTCTAATCACAGAGCTTTGCAATTGCTAAAGGCATAAATCAGAGAAACTGCTGATTACATGTTCCACCCGAGAGATCAATATCGGAATCCAAGCTATATATGTACAGATATATCCAGGCTAATGGCTCGCTTGTTTGCTTAGCAGCGCACGCACCTTGATGGAAGCCCCCAGATACTTGGCCATAATTAATAGTGGGGCTGAGCCACGCCCACTTGCACAGACAGCCGGGATTCCGATTTGAAATCGGAATTGGAATTGGAATTGGACTTATCTACAGCTCGCTTTTCAATATCATCGCCCTGCCCTGCCCTGCCCTCCTCCGATCTGTGTTTCTGTAGAAGAAAGGGAACAAAAACCAAAAACCAAAACGAAACGAAATCCCTTGCTGATAATTCTTGGAAATTAAAACACAATTTGGTAAGTTGCGCTGCTGCTGATGATGTTATACACATATCTGTAGCATACACATGTTTGTACAACTTGTTTTGCCTCGTGGCTGGCTTGGATCAGTGTCTACCCTTCCAGGGTATTATGATTTTAGTCAAGAGTTTGCAACTCATATATACTTTTGATCAAGAAAACCTTTCCGAATTGAAATGAATCCTATTCCAGCTTAGTTATGAATGATTCTAAACTGATCTAATGGCTAGCTGCAAGGGTATCTAAACTTCGACTTGCCAAACTTGTTTAATTTCGTTTTGATTTCGTTTTTGATTTTGAGTTTGACTCCGCCGAATGCCTCAAAAGGTTTGTTATGCGGCGCGCCCCAAAAAAAAGAGATATAGAAATAATAATAACAACAACGCGCCGCCGCATTCACTTTATGGCCAGCACCACGCACAGTCTCATTGTTATTTATCCCATAAAGTTTATTAAGTAATCCAATTTGGTTAAATTAGCTGTGTCTCTCGTCTTTGGGGTTATTGGCGGGCCTTAATTGAGTTTGCTTTTCACCTCGACTCTCGCTCATTATATGGGAATACCGCCGAGTACCTGCTGGATTTCTCCGATTGCTGATCGATCGCCGGCATAATGCAAATTGTCAAGTTGAAGCCAAAGGAGATCGAGGGCCTCGAGATCCCTTAATGACCGCCTCGACGTCCTCGGCACACTGGGACGTGCCATATCTCGGCGTTCTGTTTAATGCGTGTTGTTTCCGAGAAGATTAATACGGCGAAATTAAGGAAAATAAATAAATGTCAACGCTGTACAAGATCGTTATCGCATTTAACAATAATTACCCTGATATGGGATATGCTAACTAATCTGTTAAGCCCCAGCCACAGCCCAGGATTGTGGCCGATACACTCGGCCAGGCCAGAGACAGGGACTGAGACTGGGACTGACTGAGACTGGGGACTGGTTTTTGGACCCAGCGAATGTTTAGTGCTTTCCGTTGTCGCCCCAAAACATCATCGAAGGTGTCGCCGGCCCGCTTGTTGTGTTAAATTAAGTAATTAATTTTAAAGTCCATGTTCTGTCCATTTGTCTAACGAAAGACGAAAGACTTAGGCGACGAACTTGGCGACGCAACGCCACGCTCGTTGACTCCACTTCCGTCACAGAGATCGAGAGATCTGAGATCTTCAATTGCTTGTAATTTACTGGGGATTGTTCTCGATTCGGGCGGGCACTTCCTGCGGCTCAAATAGATTGGCATCGTTTTCCAGGCCCTCGAAACATTTGTTTGTCAGAATAATAATAATAATAATAATTCGTAAGCGAAGCGTAAGCGTTTTAATTGAATGATCCGGCGGCGGTGGCGGTGGGCGTCTCCAACTTTTTAACTCCAAAATAAACTCGAAATGCGCCGTGTCATTGCCAACTGCTTGACTCGAACAGAATAAACATTCGAGTCGATTTTAGGCCCTCAAGTGCTTAATTAAGAGCGCCGCAACAACGTCTCTGGCCTCTCGGCTCGGTCGGGGCTTTATTTATTTAACAATTTTCTGCGTCCATAGCCCAATATTTTGATGTTTTCTAATTGCCTCAATTATGCCTATGGCCCTTGGCTAGGAGAGTTGGCTGGGACTGTTAGATCTGGCGATCTGTGGCGCCAGACGCTGTCGCTTTCATATGCAAAGTGCTCTCCACAGTCCGATCAAATGTCGAATGCTTTAATTTGGTATATCAAAGAGAGACATTATGCTGCTGCTGAGTCTCTGGCCCCCTTCCCCCATCCCTTCAGCTCGTAAAAGCGTCAAATTTCTCAATTTCCAATTCTCGGCTGCCCATTACCAATTCCCCCGATTTCGTGGCCAGCTCCATGGGGCGTCCTAATTGTTGATATGCATCTCGGTTTCCCAGTCGCTCCGTCCAGCGAGCCTCTTAATATTATTTGGTGAGTTTTATGTTTTATTTCGAATTAGTCACATAAATATGCACTCTTTATGACAACCTGATGTCTGTTGTTACTGTTTCAATGCTCGCTGAGATCAGCGCCCACGCTGCGTATGATTGTTGGATATTTCATTGTTTCGGCACAGTGAAGTGAGAGTTGGAGAGACAAAACTCATTAATTTTATAATAATTACAGTTAGAAATTATTGGAAAAATTATGAAATATATAAGTATAGAATCTAAACTGTAATTATTATATAATTAATGACTAATGCAACTGTTATCCACTCCTTAAAAAGTGTCCCATTTCAAAATTAACTCAACAGTCACCGTAGCTACCAGATAGATCCCTAAAATTTCTAGCAGAGTGTAAATTAAGTTGTAAATCATTTTGAAAAGTATCTTTTGTACCACTGTGCATCGGCCTAGACTCGAAACTAATGCCATTCCAGGCTGCCCGCAGTGCAATGCATTATTCAAGCGCCAGAGAAATTCCCGCCTTGGACATTTAGCTGGTTAAACAATCAATTAGTGATGACCGCAACTGAATCGACAATGCCGTTATTGAATTATACCAGAGGGCACCTATTTATACATATACATATATGGATAGTATGCCCTGCCCCTCCCCAAAAAAATATATATATGTGAACATGAGCCCGCCCCTGGCTTGGACAGGGCAACAAATGCTCGGATTGCGTGCGAGCTTTGCCTCGGCTTTGGTCAAGGTAATTATGGGTTTGCCATTTGGTTCTACATACTATGTGGCTCTCTCCGTAGTTTTGTCGGGCAGTGTAGTGTCTCCGGAGAGCCAGTGGTCAGTGGTCGGTGGTCCGGGCCAATGAGGCGTCATCTAATATATTGCAATTACAAGCGGCAATTAGTCAATTTGCCCGACTTGAACACGAAACGCTTTTCGCTTCTCGCTCTCCGTATAATTAAAAGCCAATTAGAATATTTATTATGAAAATTGGCCAACAAATGTGCATAATTGAAGCGATGTGAATTCGTTTAAATTACAGGCCGCTCCACCGATTTCACTATAGTTGTTGGATCAGTCATGGGAGACTCCCCCAGCCGTTTCCATTTCCCCCAGTTAGTGGTTTTCTATAATTGAATCAGGTACTTCCTGCGAACTAATTACGATCACGGGCACCTTATTACAGGTTTAGTTCGGCTTAGTCCGGAGGTGTGTACTAAGCTTATTAGTTTCATTTTGTTTTTTAGGTCAACAAGAATATTAGCTGGAGCTTAGGGATAACAACAATGTTGTCTCGTGAGTTGGCAATGGGATAAATGGTTTTAATAACCTTATTTTGCTTTAAATTCTCGTAAAAGAATAATTAAGCAAAACAAGAAACATGTTTACAGGAAATATGAGACTATTTTTGATGATGTTTTCTCTAAAAATAAATACATAATAGAGTTGTGGCTTAATTAAATTCATATTTTCCCATTGAGTTTGAAATATATAATCTATAGAATCCCTTGAATTTTATAATAATAATCTCTTATATCTCAATTATTTGTGTCCACCGCCATTATCGCTTTCTGGGTTTCTGCAGCTAATAATATCCAACCTGTGCTAAAGAGACTTTAATGTATAAACAGCCGATTCGTCACACAGCTGGCTACTGGCAGCCACAAACACCCACACCCTTACCCGTGATCGAACCCAAACTCGAAATCGAACTCGAACGCGCTGCCATCTATTCACACTTGGCTGGGGTCAGGTCGGGGCCTGTCGAAGAATGCCCAAATATTAATGAATTAGCATTTGTCACACACCCGCAAACAGACGATGAAAATATTGAGAAATTATGCAGCCCAGTCAGTCTAACAATTAAATATAAATTTGTGGTATTCACGCCCAAAGCTGGGGGGGAGAGGAGGTAAACAAAACAAATGAGTGCGCGTCCCTGATGTTGATCACCGATGTCGATGTTGATGACGCGATGTTGATGTTGATGGTGATGTCCCATGGCATTCCTCGGACCCCAGGCCTGGTGGAAATTCTAATTCGTTGGAAAATATTACCAGAGGCACCCCCAGCACACCCAAAACGATTCTCAGCCATACAATTTTGACAGCGATTTCGAAATAAAATTAGGAAATTCATTGAAACCGTAGTTCGGGCAGACAACGGCAAGTGCATTTCAATTAGAAGCCCTACCGCTGGTCTCCATTACCTTTTCTAATTAATCAGAGGGAGATGGGGGTGTGAGGAGGGCTTCTTTATTTTGACATTTTCCACGGATATTAGATTAACATCGTTTTAAAATCAAATTAAAACATTAGACAGGGCCCACCCCTGCAAAGGGTCCTTTCCCTGGCTTCTCTATTTATCACCGTTACGGCAACTGCTGTTTTTGTTTTGCCTGGCGTAATTTAGATAACAGGTAACACACACAGGTCCTTATTGACAAGTGGCATTTTCCGGGAAACGAGGGAAACCTCAAGCGATCGATCGCCCTGGACCATGGCAGCATTTCAATAGGGGTTGAAGGGATGAGCAGCGAGGGTCCGAGTCCAACTGGCCAGCCAAGTGTTGGCCGATCCCTTTTTTTTCGTTTTGTTTCTGGACAACCTAAAACAGTTGTCAAGCCACTCTCTTGTCTCGCGATGTCAATGGCGAGATAATGCCCGGCGATTTAACCTGCTGTGCGTGGGCGTAAGTGTAGATGCATCTCGACTTCTTTTAGTGTGTTTGCTCTTTTTAATTGGAAATTAAACAAATGCCCCGGGGTCGAGACCCATTGTTGTGCGGCCCCTGGCTTGCGTGATTTCCTCCGGCAGGGAGACGGGGGGCAGGCAGCACTTGAGCCATGCAATTGTTGTGGTTCTGAGACCGATTGTTCGCTTGATTTCTTTACGAGCGAAAACCGTTAGCACAGATGGATAGATCGAGCCTTTTGTTGTGGGCCAACTATTTCTGTTGTCCTTTTTATGGTGGGAACAATGCTGCAACTGAGGCCAGGGAATCAGTCTAATTACCAAGAAATTTCAGAGGTAATGATGCTGAATAGATAATAATGTTTACTTGCTGAAGTACTTATGTAATGTAATGGATTATTTTTGGAAATCGAAAAGCAATAAAAAGTGAGTTGTAACGGAAAGAGAAACATAAAATACATAAAAACTGATTTATATAAAAAATAAATAAATGTTACTAATAAAATTTCGCAATTGTGTTTGCTAATAAATAAGTAAAAATATTAATAAAAAATTTTTTTTTGGTCTAAAAGTACATAATAAATAAAAAAGTATAAAAAGAATTGCATTTTCAGCAAGAAACCAAAAACTTAACCTCAACTAGCAGCTGAGAATACACAAATACTCATAATATATATAAGATATTCCTTTACAAAACACCCCCCGCTGCATAATCGCCCCATAAACATATTCATATTCGCTTTGTTGCCTAGTGCAAGCAGCAAGTTCGTTGCCTAAGTCTTTTGTTTTAGCAGCTCTTTCTCTCTTTTGGCCTGCCAAAACACGGCCCGAGGCTTCCGTTTCGGAAACGTTAGTCGGAATCAGTGGAATAATAAGCCCCCGTCCCCGTTCCCGTCCCCGCCCCCGCTGCGAGGAAGGATCGCCGGACTAAACGAAGCTTTGCCTTTGCACATCGCACAAATTTGGAACAATGCCCGAGAAGGGAACCGCTCAAATGACACTGGAATTTTGGAAGAAAATCTAATCATCTGCCGGCACGCCCACCGAGCTCCGGTTGCGATCTCTCCTGGGCCTGGCCCTAGGGCGAGCTGGAAAACAAGCAAACGTATTAATTAAATGTGCGCAACGCCTCCCAGTTTTGCCATGTTCTCTGTGCGTTCCCCGGTTCCCTCCATTGTGCCAGGCAGGAATCCCTTGCCGTGGACGAACCCTTTACCAACGGCCTCCTGCTGGCCGGAGATGCAATGGCCAGAAGTTCGCCGTAAAATCATGATTACTGCCATTATGGGCTTATTAAATATGAATTGTGAGGCTCGCTGGCTGGCGAGTCCTGAGCCCGAGCCCAAGTCCTCTGACTTGTGACAAAAGGCATAAGTCAATGCCGTGTGCGAAATGCGAATGCAAATGCGAGAGGCGTGGCGGCAAGCGATCCCAAGGAGTCGAGGATTAAGTGCGATGACATTCATTCAGGCCGGTTACCCGGGTCCTGGCCTGATCTCTAACAGGATTTCACAAAGTTAAGCCACAAGTGCCTGCCAGCTCGGCTCCTAATCCTGGCAAAGGGGGAACGGCCAAAGGAGAGCCGGGAAAATCCGAGTGACTCTCTCGGCTCAGGTAAATCGCCGGGTCAGCAATTTCCAAAGTAAATAAACATCGTTGTGGGCCAATTATGCCCTCTCGACAGTCGACTCTCTGACTGACATTTGAAACGCTTGTCAACGGTTAAATTTAAACAAAATATTTATTTTGTTTATGCGCCCGAAACACGGAGTTTTCATCGGAAACTGGCGACTGACTGCTTTCCCCCGGAAAATGCCTTATCAGCCAGATCGGCCCGTGCTTATGCTGGCTGGCCCAGAACGTTTTATGGCCAATTTACCAACTAAATAAAAGTAAAACGTAACAAAATCTCTCGGACTGAGCGATGCGCCATTAATTCCAAATATATAACCACAAGTAATTTGATATTTTCACTCGCGCGCTGCGCCAACTACACAAAATCTGGCCTGTAATAAAATTAATTTAAACTCTTCTCCCCACGAGAGCGGGCGATCGGAGCTCGGATCTTGGGATCTCGGCGGGAATGAGTAAGCGCCTCCATTTTCAGTTGGAGGTTCCATAATAAAGCCAGGCCGAAGCGAGGGCCACAAATATCTGTCGTTTATTTAAATTTAGCTATCAAAAATGTTTACGATCCACATAACTGACTAAATCACCATAAACACCCTGTTCCGTGTTTGGAGCGGGCTTTGGCTTCAGCTCCATCTCTCACCTATCACCTTTCCCCTTTCCCCTTCGGCTAGCCACCTGCCACATGCGGCGCTTGCATAGGCACACACTCACTCGTTGGGCATCGGCATTGGCATGACCATAATCATGATCATGATCATGATCACCCTCCCAACCCCACCCTAGGTGGTAAGTTGTGGCAACAAGTGTACGGCTGCCACACCACCAGCCTCCTCCTGGCATCCATGCTCCATCCTTGGCACTTTAGCGTGTTGAATGCGCTCATTTATGTGAAATATGATACCCGCCATAATATGCAGCAAAAAAAAAAAAGAAAATTAAGGAGCGAAAAAGGAAAAGAAAACATTTTAATCAATTAATTATCCAAACGAGCCACGGTCACAAGGTGTTCATGTCCGTGTCCGTGTCCGTGTGGTGCATGTAAATAATTTTAAAAGTTGCTTATGTGAAATGTGGCACTTAAATAACGCAGCGGGTGCGATTTGGCATGGTCACTTAAAGGAGGCTGGACAAATGGACCCAGGGAAGGATCAGGGATGAGACATGAAAAGATTATAACAGGAGGCTTTCTACAAAGTGAAGTTCAATATCTAAAAGGGAACTAACTAACTTAATGCCTTTGATTGATCTTGATTGAATATCTCATTGAATTTCGTAGCAGCTAAATCGTTTTCTTCGATTTCTCCTAGTGTATTCCATACATTGTTTGTCTCTGAAATATTTTGGTTTTATTTTTGGTTTCCAGCTTTTTGATAAATGCCATTCAATTAGACGCCCTTGTCGAAAGAACGCTAATCGCATTTTATTGATTTTAAAACGCTTGCCAATCTCCATTCCGCAGAGATTTACCCCAAATTCCTGAACCCTTTTTTGTGGCTGTCGGGTTTCTCTACCTTCTCAAGCTGCTCTTCTTAATTTATTAATGGACCCCTCGAGCTTAGGTTTTTTGGATTTCGCAGATGGCTTTTGTCTCGACGCTGGCGATGCCTAATTAAGTTTTAACAAAATCTTATAATTTTCGCTGTGCATAATATTAGCCCGATGAAGGGGCCTTTTGATTGCTTTCATAAAATGTATTATTTATTTACTTTTAATTGGCTTCATTTGATGATTTTAATGATGCGCAAATATCGTCAGGCAGCCGCAGCAGCAGCAATTTTTATTCACGCTAATAATATGCAGATGGGAACGGGTTTTTTTTACAGAGAGAGCACACGGGGAGCTAATGATATCACACCCAAAAATCAGGGGCGACTCCTCCTCGGGAGATGGCGATGGAGATGGAAAGTGAAACTCACCTGGCTTGGCGTTGCACTCGACAGGCCTTGGAGGCAGGGTGCACGCAACAGGAGATCGGCGTTGCCTCCTAGAGCCCCCTGCGGCGATGAGATGATGCCTCAATCGCTGGACTCTGATGGTCTTTACAATCTCATCGGAAATCACTTAGATCCCAATAAATAAACCTTCTCCTCGCGCGCACACATGACTCTTCGGAGGAGAAAGAGTATCTCACCCGCGGCCAGACGGCATTAATTACGCCTTACTTAAATTCTAATACCCTGCGACTACAGAAATTAAGCTGTCCGAGGAGGAGGCATCCCAACCAGTTGATCACAGCAGGCCCCTAGAAGAGCCGGGGATCTGAGCCCAAACAGAATAATGCCAATTCATCGGCTGTCTGTCTCCCCAAGACGCCAACGCATAACAACGGCACTCGCACTCGCACTGGCTTTGGGGTCTGGCATTAACGGGCATTACAATAAATATGAAATTAATATTAATTTCAATTAATGTCAAATATTAATGTCCACAAAAGCGTCGAACATCATTTGTTGGCTGTCATTCGTTGTTGGGGTTTTTTTTCGGCTTTCAGTGTGCGTTGTTCGGTGTGGGTCCCTTTATTATTATTATTATTATTTGCTGGCGATTTGATTAGCTCGATAGTGTCACAAGAGCGGCATGATTTATGGGCTCGGACCTGAGCGAACGAATGTGGTGAATCAGTCGCCGTGCTGAATGAATTTTTAATTTCGTTTTAAATCGTTTCCAATGCGCCTTTTGGCCGGGCTTTATTCCATCCCATCTCAGATCAGATAAGTGGGCACTCATTAGGCCCTATAACGGTGTGGTTTCTTGCGACTTTCCCACCAGCCTTTTGTCTGTTTGCAAATTAGCAACCAAACCATCCAGCCAGCTAGCCACAAAGTCAACCAGTGAGCCGATCTTGGCCAGCTCTTGAGAAGATCGATTGCTTAATTAAGCCGCGATTTGACAATGTCAAGTGTCCGGCCTCAGCAAGGGGGCTATCTCTCAAGAGCACACACAAGGAGAAATGTGGGTTTTATAATGAAAAAACTAAATAGAGTTTTGTCCAAATAAAGGCTTATTTCTTACAGAAAATATCTGGCAAGTAATGTATAATGTATCCACATTTTGAAGTTGATTTAATGAGGTTTAAATACAAATATCATATATAATTTTAGCTTGCTGAAACTGCCAAATGATTTCTTTTAAATATTTCCTAGCAACCGAATAAAACCCATTAAAAAAAATAAACAAAGAGACTTTCTTTTGTGTGAAGCTTTTTTCTCTGTGCAGACTCAGCAGCCAATCCCCTGGAACCCCTCGAAATTCGAGTTCAAAATCCCCCGCCACCGACACCGCCACCGCCCCAATAAATGCAAATGAGGCGTTGGCGTTATCGATCGCAACATGTGTAGAAACGTATTTTGTATTTTGTTTTTATTACTGTCGATAAGTCGTTATAAATTGGGTTAGAGGTGCGTTCCGATCACAATGTATCTTATCCGCCGCTCTATCTCTTTTGCACTGCCCTGTCCGTCCGTCCGTCTGTCCGTTCGTCCGTCCCGGCATGCTTAATACGCTTTAAAGGTTGCTTAAATGATTGTCACGAGATTTGCATAATTTGGAGGGGTTTGTTTGTGCTTTGCCTGTGTATTATGGCCAAATCAAGATATAGTATACCCGCAGTGTGTGCCTTGGAACATTTTAGAAACATGCGTCAACATAATTTTAACGCCGCTCAACTTAGCATAATCGATCCTATCGCTTCGATATATATTACTTTGCCTGTAATTTATGTTTTGGCCCGGCCTGGGCTGGGGCCATTAGAGGAGCTGTGCTAGCCCCGATCTCTCGGGGTTCTCCGATTTAAAAGGAAGTCATAAACCCTACTCATGAACTGGCGCTGCTCTCGTGCCTGTTTAGTATGTCGGGTATGTGGCTGTATTTAAACAGAATCTCGTGCGTACGTGATGTGCAGGGCTCCTAAATGAAAACGACGTGTTTATTGAAGGCAGTGGTGTGGTTGCCAAAGGGGGATCTTTGATTAGAGAGAAGTATTAGAGGTGTAACCCCCTTTTCCGCTGCCTCTGCAGTCATCTTCCAATGAAAGTATCTTTCCTTACAAGTAGTAATTGGCTTCATTCACACTTTCCACTCTCTCTCTCTGGTGATCTTCGTTTTTTGTCTTTACAGGGAAATGTCGATTACAATCAATGCTCGAGCAATTCTTAATGAACTTGTTCTGTGTTGACATTCCTAACCCCTTTTGGATTCATTCATCTGCGGACACAGCCTCCCTCTGATTGATACTGATAAGCAGCATCCTGTTTCCTCGGGATCACTGATCAGTGATCACTCCATCACTGTGTCTGGGTTACTAATGAGGTGTCTGGAAGAGAAAGAGCAATTAGCCGGGCGGAAACCCCTAAACCAAAGTGACAATTGGGATTCCACTGGAGGCGCCCACATCCCTCAATCTCTCTATCCCTGATTTTTTTTTCACGACACAAGAAGATCTGTCAAGCTGAAAGCGCGAATTAGTGTTGATTAAATTATGTTAATTTTTTAGCCTCAGCCCGCAACTTCTTCTTCTCCTTCTCTGGCATTGTGCTTATGGGATTGAGGTTTTTCTGTGCGTTTTGTTATTTTTAACTCGCCAACTGTCAGATTTCATTTGTAAGACACTAAAAACGTTTTGCTCTTGCGGTCACCAAACGGACAAGAGATCACAATGGCTGGATGTGTGGGATATGCCCTACCTTAAGGGGTAAATATATCTCCAAAGATGCTGTAAATATAAAGAGGCATCTATTCATTATCAAGAATTACCATCAAAAATTCCCAGAACCCCAAGACCGGCACCTTTACAATCATTAGGCCAGAATATCTTGGATATTTCAATAACTCTGCAAGGTATTATTATTTAATTCTTTAACATTGTAGAAAATAAAAAGAAATATTGTATTTATTTTTAATTCACAACTCCACTAGCACAAAAAAGTTTTCTGATTTAAAATGAATTCATATTTGGTTTAGTAATGATCGATTTCCTGCAGAGTATACATTCTTCGCCATCCAAAAGTCAGCTTTCTTCCTTATTTTATGATGATTTTCTCGCTAGACCTGGCCCGCATCGTGTTGCAAACAGCTTGTCCTTGTCCAAACTGTCCACACAAAGCGCGACAAGAGCCACGGAGACAAAGAGCAAAAAATGTTGTACGCAAGTCCATTTAAAATGCATTTACATTAACATTATGATGAGGACGGGGCCTTGAGAGTGCCGGATCGGATCGGATCGAATGGGATGGGATGGGATCGGTTCCCTCTGTGTGGCCACTGGCCACTGGCCAGTCCCGTCCAAGTCCAGAGAGAGAGAGAGACAGAGAGTGGGGCCAGAACAATTACAATTGTATCCCTTCGATTCCGATCGATCGCTGCGATAGCTTTGATGTCGTATTTGGTGTGTTTTTAGTGCAAGATTTGGCGCTTTTTTGTTCGCTGTTTTTGCTGGTCTTTTGCCTTCAGCTTTCAGCTTTTTTGCTCTTTGCCTTTGGCCTGATCAAAGGTACCAGCGATACTTTGTAGAAATTATTGTTAACAACAGAATCGACAGCCATCGAGGGCTGCGGCCGGAGGCTGGAGGGCCCCAGAGTTGTGTGGTTCGTTCCACAAAGTGAAAATATTTACGAGCCAATCAGGCGTTTAAGTATCACATTACAACGTGTTCAATGCTCGATGAGTTGTCAACTCGTGTTTGGCTCTGTGTATCCCCATGGCCCTAGGGCCGGATGTGAAATGTAGTTTTGTAGCTTTTAAATGCATTTTGTTTGTCGTCCGGCGAGTGGCCCAATAAAGCACCGGGCTGGCCGAGTTCTGCTTATTTAGATCGGTTTACATGGCCGCGGACACGGAGCCATTGGAATTTAATAAGCGTGTTTTGCTAATTTCCCGCCTGTCTGACGTCTTGTTAGACGACATTGAACCTGAAAATGTCAGCGAGTGAGCCACATTCCCGATTTCTTACTCGATCTAATTTAGCACCGTGTCGCCTGTCAATTTGTGGGCAACATTTTGTGTTAATTTCAGCAAAATCCATTTCAAAGCGCCTCGCCGACGCGCCAAGTGTCGCCTGTCCCCAAAATCGTATTTATTCCGCAAAATGCGAAGCCATAACTCATACGACCCGTTGGCTGCCCACGATTGCGAGTGCGAATCGTTGAACTGAAGCTGACGCTGATGCTGAAGCCGAAGCGTCGAGCTGATTTCGATTGTCAGCAAAACGTTAAGATGAGGTTTTGCCAACAAATGGCAAATAAATTTGAGACAAAACGCATCCCACTGAAGACCGACCGTGGTGACAGTGGAGCAAGGTACTGAAAAAGTCTAACAAAATGCTTCAAAAGAGATATAAACTTTGCCTTAAATTTAATGTATTTAAAAAAACGAAAAAAAGTTAAGTTTTCATATATTGTGTACTATATTTTAACCTTATAATGACCTGAAAATTCCTCTCCAACCTGATTATCCCTTGATTATCCCACTGTCCACCTAATTTAAGCGAGAAGCTACAAAAGCCCCAGCAAACACTTTCACGAAATTGGCCAATTAAATTAACAATAAACTCGACAGCACTTCCCCCCTTTCCTGGGCCAACACCTACGCTACCTCCCCTCTTCATCCACTTAGGAACTCGGCCCAGAGACCTGTGGATGTGGATGTGTGTTTATATTTAGCCAGCCCACGTCGGAGCAGAACAGGAAGCCCGGGACGATGGAGACGATGCGAGCGAAGCGATAAGGAGCCCAACTCGAGGGCGTCGCTAGCTCTTCGCGACTCCGGCCATCCAGCCCAGACGATCTCTCGCTGTACTCTTCTTAGTCAAAACAATAAACGTGGAAGGTGGAACCTATTGCGAACGTAAATTAAGTCATTAAAAAATGCTAAGTTACGGAGTCAAGGCGAGGCGAGGCGATTGGAAATGGGACACAAAGGAAAATTGCACTCACAAAAATATATAATTAATATTTACAGGTGATATTTATATAAAATTTGTAGTTTATTTTGAATAGTTAATTGTGTTTCTTTGTGCCCAAACATTTTACAATTATCGCTGGACATTTAAAGACCTGACAATCTGTAAATAAAGTTCATTTACTTTAAATAAATAATTTTAAGCCAATTGCAAACCCTTTTCTCTCTGTGCGGTCTTGGCGAATTCAAGGCGGAGACTTTGTCGCCCAAAAGACATACAAAGTCTTATTTTTACCTCTCCCCAATGAGGTTAAGTAAGTCATTAAATTTGTCGCTAGACAGGACCATGTTGGCCAGAATGGCGACGAACCCGAACCCGAGCCCAATCCCCGCCAGCTGATGGCGGAACTGGATAATAAAATTAAGCAGGCGGCGAGGCAGCTTAGCAGCTTGGCTGCTTGGTAGCCAGGCAGCTCCTCCATTGAGGAAGGAAGTGACAATTGGCCAGGCCAATGAAGACATCGGGCCTCCCATTCCCATTCCTACTCCCTTTCCATATTGTATCTCCGGCGGATCAGGTTCGCCTAGCCTGGGTTAGTGTGTATGTATGTGGGTGCCGCGAGAGATATATGGCCAACGAAATCTGGCAAAAGTTCGCGCTGTTTATGGCCAGAAGACATAAAATTAAGACCTTCGTGTTGGCTCTCACTAAAAATGGGCAAAACGCATAAAAGCGCTAATTGAATAAGCAACCCAATGGATCGTGAATCATTATTAGACATTTATGCCTGCCTAATGCCCAGGTCTCGCACGAGTAGGAAGTTGGGTGAGATCGCGAGTGTAATCCAATATGGAGTAGCTGCTTGGCCAATAAAGTAGCCTGCAATAAATCCATCCACAAATGCCATATAGCCCCAGGTGTGTGTGTGTCTTTGAGACACTTTTGAACCAAACTCTGAAATAAAATTCCCACAGATTTTTGTTAGTCACTTTGATCAATTAATTATGCTAAAATCTCTGCTTAATTGCACAGATTCCCCCACTTATCTCACAGTCGAAATCTGGCCAAAACTTAACTAATGTTCAATTTTATAAAATTAGTTAAACTCTCTGCGGGCCAAGGGAGATTTGAATTTCCAAGCTGCTTTGTCTCTCTGTTTTGGTGTTTGTATATCGGTCTCAATATCTGAAACCCATAATTTTGAACGCACACGAGATTTATCTTGGGCGAGTTATCTAAGCAAAACGCTTGATTGTCAGGTCTGTGTGGTTTCTAGGGGAGACTCCGGGCGAGTATCGCATTCGGATTTTATGTGCGACATGACGATTGTTTATGAAACATTTGGCTTAATAAAGTAATCATGGCATGTTTTACGATCACCTGGCAACCGAACCCCTCCCCCACAAGAGCCTCCGACGCCGCTTTCTATGCAAAACGAGAGTCGTCCGGCAAAGTGCGAAGCCCATTAATGCCCCGCTGTTTCTGAAAAAAAGAGAAAAATAAACAGAAAACAGAAAATGTATCTCTCGGATTAATGAGCTTTAATTTGCATTTAGTCGAGAGTCGCGAGTTGAGAGCTGAGGCAGCTCGGAGCCGAGAACCTGAGAACAACGCGAAGCTGAGATTATGGCCAAGCGTGCACAAATTGACATTTATTTATATTTGAATGGCGTTTAGCATTCGGGCGGCTCTATAAGTCCATAAGTCGCTATTTTATGGCTCTGCGTGGGCCCCGGGGGATACTCTAATCATATCTAATATTTAATTATTTCAGTCGATCGCACAATGGACACTTCCGGCACAAGCCGAAATATGAATAATATGCCGCATAAATCTACGAATGCTGAAAAGACAAACTCCACTGCTTGACATGCAAATGTTGTGTTTTATGGCCAATTTGGCATTAATTACAATAACTCAAGGGGCCGGACATTTGAAAGTCCCAGCACTCAGATGCAAATTAGCCCCTTTCTTGGCAGGTCTTGAATTAAAACCGTTCGAACTAACCGAATAAACAATTCATAAACAGTTTCCAATAATATTTCAATACGAAAATCTCTCCCAAATATACACTATTTTTTCTGCTATTTATTTCCTCTGTGTACCCATCTAATGCCTCCTCCTCTCCCAGCGGATTATCTCAGAGTTAAGTTAACAAATTCGCACATCAGATGCCACAAAGACTCTATCAGTGGCCCCTCACTCCGCACTCCACTCTCCGCACATAAAAGACAAGAAATTGAAACAAATTTCATGGTTGAGGCAGCTTATTGTCACCTCCAGCCTGCAGTCGATCCTCCATCTAGAGTCCGATTCCGATTCCAACTCCAATTCCGATGCTGCCATTTCCATCTCCATCTCTTCTTCCAACTCCATTGTAGTCCGGCCAGCGCACCCGTGGGCCTTCTTCTCGGCCTTCTTAGCCTCAAAAGGTGCTAAATAAGTTGCTCTCGGCCAGCTCAGCCCAGCTCAGCTCAGCTCGTCTCCTGATCTGCCCTGTTCAATGCTCTGCTGCTCCCTCGTGTCGTCGTGGGCCAATCTAAATATCTTAATCTGGGGGACTGCCTGAAAATTGGCTGCCAGATTCGGTGCGGTTCGATGCTTGGTTTGGGGAGCGACCCGACTCCAGTTTTTGGGACACGTTTGTTAGTGCGTAAGCTTTTTGATAGAATTGAACGATTAGAAGTCCATAAAGCGACAAAAACATGACAACTTACGCGGCGGCTTTGCAATACAAGGCGTTGCCAATGCAAAGGATTAATGATGCCAGCCAGTTAGCCTCCGCCTCCGACTGCTTCTCCATCTCCCTGTCTGTATCTGTATCTCCGATGTCGTTGTCGCTGAATATCAAGTCTGGCAGTCGCTCAGCTCCCAACAACTCTCCTCCGGATTCAGCTCCATCTCCAGCCTCGGCCGCAGCTCTACCTCGTTAGTCGTTTTTGGTCAAACGAGATTGCTGCGACATAAACTGAAAAAGGGTGGAGAGAGTAGAGAGCGGAGCAGTGCCTGGTCTGATCTGGGCACGAAAGCCAAGAAAACAATCTACAAATAAGTTAAGGATCCTCAGGGCGCAGCACATTCAGTTTAAGGTGACAGCGTGATGGGGAAAATATATTTTAAAAGTTTGCTCATGAAATAAAGTAGGAAAACTCTTAATAAAAATTACCAAAAATTAACAAAATCTATGTATTATCCTTTCCTGATCGTGAGTCCCGCTGCCATCTCTAGAGGCCTACAATCTGAGGTACAAATAATCGCTCAGATCCCCATCATCTTCATCATCATCGTCATCATCATCATCATGGCAGTGGCTGTGACTGCGACATTGCTCGCCGGATTAAGGCTGCCAGCCCAGACCCAGCGACGACGTTGGATACGTCCACAGAGTGTCACCATATCGCCCCTCCATACTCTCCTCCTCCCGTGACTGGATCTCCAAGGTGCATTGTCCCTGCAGATTGGAGTCGGAGGCAACCGAAGAGCATTGTGCGAGCGACGGCCCCCATTTAAAATGTGCGCAAATAGTTGCGCATGCGCACAGTTAATCTCGCGAAGGGGGGAGGGGAGGGAGCGGCTACTCTCAGGCTCCCGGCTGGACTGGATCAGACTGACTGTCGTCTGGCTGGTATTCGGGCCAAGACCTGGACTCCGCCGAGTGGCGAGCTGCTTGTTAGCCGCAGTTAGAAGCACAGTCGGCCTGGCACTTTGGAGTGATAGTGATGGAAAGTGACGCGTTCATGTTTTGTGTCATTTCGCGGCCATTTGATGTATTGTGACAAACATTCTTTTGCTTTTTTCTCTCTTCTTATTTTATTTTATTTTCTTTTAGTTTGTCTCTGGGTAAGAAGTCGGTTTCTCATAGGAAACCGAAGAGCGGTCGAGTTGTAAAGATTCGCTGGGGATATTTATGATCCCACTAAGTTGGAAGCGCGGCAATTCGTAGGTGATTATCCCAAGCGAGAATGCACTGAGCTGTGAACTGGTTAAGGAAGGTCTTAGGAGTTGATAAAAATTGATATAGATTCAAACAAAAATCCTATATCAATGTGCTCTTCACACAAACCCCTTTTGACTCTCGCAAAATGCTAAATCCGACAGCAAAATTGATTTCAATTTAATAAATTTACATACAAAACACTCGAATTGAGTTTCCAATTAATTTATTTCATGTCCTACCCACACAATCCCATCGCAAAATGGCCAGAGCCATAAAGGACGAGACCGAAAAAGGACGACGACAAATTGAAGCGAAAGCGGAGCCTATAAAAACCCCAAAAACCAAACCCAAACCAATAACAATATCAGTAACAATATACACAACAATAAACGAACAAAAACCAATTTACAATTTTATTATATTTTCGCACACGTTGCGGGGACGGAGACGGGGAGACAGGACCCTATCGACACAAAATGGCGCATGAGCGGGACGGCCATTGGATAGATGAGCAAGCGAGAAGAAAGCCAATAAAAATCGAAATTGTCGGATGCGAAACGGCGCGGAATTGAATGGGAATCAATTTGCTTGCGAATCATTGAGCAAATTGAAAAGGACACAGCAGCATGCATGTGGATACACACAGGATAATGCACACTCAAGGGGGGGAGAGAAGGGAAGCCTGCTGAAATTGCTTGCAAAACAAATAAACAAACAAGGACCAGCGGATCCAGGGAGCCGGAATCGAGGCAAAAGTGTTATTGATCCTTTAACCAGGAAGCTGGTAGGGCAGAGAGCCATATGCAAAAAAAAAGGAAAGCACGTTATGTGGCCGGGATAAAGGTTCTGCTCTTTCCTCTCTCCCCCCTCTGTGTGCCTCTCCCTGTCTGCGATTATGTTTGCGCAGCCATCTTGATTGGCAATGTTATAAAATAAATACACTACGAGGGAGGATGCGCCGGAAACTCGTGTAACGCTGGCAATCCAGGATACGCAGGCTCTCGGCTGCGAAGATTGGGTGTGCGGTGTGCGGGAGTAGAAGTGGGTGAGTGTGCTCTCGGATTAGTGCGCATTGCCAGCAGCAATTGCTGTGGGATTTAGTCGCCCGATGAAGGCACAGTGCCCTTGGATAAAGAATATCAAATTTATTCAGAGAAGAAATCAATGAAAAACATAGAAAATTATTAAACATTTTTTAGAAAATATTAATTTAATTTACAGAAGACTTTAACATTCCTTAAACAATCAGAATTACCTGTCCGTTTTGCCCCACTGTCCTTGGGTTGGATGAGGGTTTCTCTGCTGCTGCTGGTGGCTTATTGGTTTTCAGCAGCATGCCGGCGGAAGGATAATGTCAACGGCTGACTGTTTGCCAAATTGAGCAGCGCAAAGTGCGAGGGGCTGGCGGCTAACAAGGATTGGGATTGGGAGTTGGGAGTTGGTGGCTGCCAGCTCCCCGGCCTCGATGCTCATGATGATGATGATGATGGAGGCTGGCAGGCGCAGGACCTTGGCTGATGAAGTTCCAGGGGGGGAGTGGGGTGGCTGCGGAGATGATGACAATGGCAATAATAATTTCACAAAATCGTTTGTCATTTACGCATGGCAAACGGTTTTGAAAGTAAACAGCCGGGGTCGTCATGGGTCCCCGGCACATTCGCGACTCGAGATGGGGTAGATCCAGGCCGGTTTGGGGGTGGCGGGTTGAACAGGCACCCCAAGGATATTTATGGCATATAGATATTGTTCATTTTGCTGTCGGCAGGCAATTTTGTGACTAATGTTTGTTTAGCTGTCGTTGGGCATTTGCGACACTTTAGGGAGCTGGAAGGGGCGCATCCTGAAATGATTGAAGGGTTGTTGCCGCAGGGCGAACTTTTGCCTGAAAACTCTGCCGGGAAGGTAAGCTTAGAAAAGCATCACTTTAGACATTAAAAAGGATTCTGTTTTGAACAAGAACATAAGTATTTTTCATTAAGCTGAAATTGAAATGTTGAACACTGTTTTTTTTTTTTTTAATTTTCAAATGTAATGATAAAACCCATTCGAAGCTCCACTTTTTTTTAATCAATAGACACAATTCCCAACTGCTTTTAGTTTAAAGAAAGCCTCTTCTTTGTTTTCTGGTTAAGTTTAAGAACCGTTCAGAATCAGACCCCTTCCAAACTAAGAATACCTCCTCTGCGCCCCTTAAATCAACTCTTTCTTTGTGCTAATTTTAGCGCGATCTCGACAGCGGCGGCCCCACCCATTCGGTGGATAATTTTATACGGTCTACCGAAACCGTTGAAGCATAATTATAATGATTTATGGAAACCACACGAATGCCGCGACTCGGAACAATGCCGGCCGAGTGCCAGGGCCCAGCGCCCACGCCCAAAAAGCGTTTAGCTAAATGCTATATGAAAATAATATTATATTGATTTATGGGACAGATCTGCACAATAGAGCGCCCCGAAGGAGAAGCCTTCGGAATTAATTTCCTGTCATTAGGCGGCCATTGTGAGTGGCAAAGTGCAGATCGTATTTCCAATACGCCAGCGAGACAGAAACAGAAACTAAAATCTAAAATTTAAAGCCGAAAAATGCAAGATTCAAGTCGAAAATTCCATGAGAGGAGTTACACAAAAAGCAGGGCCCAAGGCAAGGCAATAAAGTTGTGTTTTATAACAATTTTAGTTAATTTCGGTTTATATGGCCCCATCATTAACAAAATTGGTTCCGCCGAGTTGACAGCTTTGAAACGCGTTACCAAAAACCCCTCCGAAAACTCGTCCAAAAACGGATTTCATTGCTCTGCAGCTCTCACCCGGCTGGTGTTTCCATTGTTCTGATCCGAGTTTTATATATTGGAAATGTTTATTGTTTTCCCCCCTCAAAGTTATGTAAATTAGATGACTAGGCGATGGGCATATCATAAAAGTTGGGCGAATTCCAAGCCGGCGGCAACGAGGCGTATGCTTAATGTGCCATTAAAACCAATGACTTGACATGAGAAAAATGCCATTGTCGAAGTCCGGATCGGGGCACTACATTTAGTATTTAGTTTAACGAGCTCATAGACTCCGGACCAATTGGGTTTATCACTTCACGGCTTCTCTCATGTGTGGTCCTCGCGTCCTCAAGTGGTGGCAGAACAAGTAGCTCCGAAAACATATGTAACGAGATTCTGGAATCTGGAAACCGACTCTTCGACCTTGCGTAATTATGCGTCCTTTGTCATGCCAATCAACCAAGGGGAAAATGGATATAGAAATGCGATGCGGGACTCAAGTGCCTGCGTGCGTGTGTCCTTGCGAGCACTTGAAAGGATATTTAAATTTTATGCTCAATTAAAAATACAATTTCAGGGCTCATAAATACAGGGGCATCGATTGGGCAGACAGAGAGCATTGTTCCAAATTAGCATTGCCTCTGGGTATTACTTTAACAACGACTGCTGGGGTCAGTGAAGAAATAGAGTACTTTAAGGTTATGAGGATTAGTTTTGGTTATGTAGCTTGAGACCTTAAAATAATTGAAACAAATAGTTTTGTTAATTAGTTGCTTGTTTTTAAATTATAGGAAATTTTTCCCCAGCCTTTAAGGGGGCTTCCCACTCTCATTAAAAGTTAACCCACTTTAAAATGTGATTTTTTCCCTGCTAAAAATTCATTAGTTAACCGCTTGTGCAGGCAGCAAAAACGTTGCAAAATTAAACCATTATCATCTAAAAATAAGCACATATTTAAGAGCCCTCAATTACTGATATATTTATATATTAAGCCTGCAGCTGTATATAAAAGAGAGCTGTATATAGAAAGATATATAGAGCGCAGCCGCTGTATCTTTCCCTCCATTGCGCAGCCTCCAAAAACTGGGAGCAAGTCGATTATCTCCGCTTCCAGTTCCAACTGGGAGAGCGAGTAAGCTTTCCGGAGGCGTGGACCAATCTAAACATTCGGGTTATTGGAAGGAATGCTGCTCATCTGATGTATCTAAGTATCTGCTTATATGCTTACGAAAATGTTTAGATAATTGTCTGAGGGGGAAAAAATGTCAGCTTCTGATTTATATGCGCCAAGTGCTCGCTTTGGCACTCATTTAATAATTGCACGAGGCCTCTAGGTCTCATTACGGAGGGCCATCCCACCAATCTCCACCAGTTCCCATTAAATCCTAGGGTAATTAACCGAAATCACGACACAAGAGAGAGGGATACTATAATTACAAAGAGACAGAGGCTGGTAAATAGGTTGCGTAAAATATTAATGAAGGGCGAATAAATTGAATGCATTTCTTCAAGATGTAATATTTTAAATAATAACTCCTCCTCCTATAAACAATCAACGAAACTGGTATGAAATGCAAGAAAGACCTCAAAGTTGGACTTACAGGAATGTCGGAAGCTGTTAGCCAGACATTGAAACAGATAGACGGACAGACAGGGCGACTTAAGCGCCTGATAAACGACTTCAAAACATACAAAACGTTCGATTTAACTCACAGAGTTAATAATATTATCGGCTTAAGATATTGTCGCCGATCCGCTTCGTTGTTGTCCGCCAATCGATTTATTAAAATGTCAGAAACTAGTTTGCTGCCTCCACCGGCCGAGTCCCGGGCTGGTCGTGGTTGGCGTGATATATATTTTGATTTTAATGCGTTATAATTTCGCTATAAATCACACGAACGGCTTATGACGAGCCGCCTGAATTGGTTTTTGGACTCTGCATTGGTATTATTACCTGTAACCCCCTTCTCCCAGGTGAAACAGCCCATTTCTAACACTTTCATTAAGGCAGCCGAAAATTTATGGGCCTGAGATAGCACTTCAATTCGAACGCAGATTCCGAAGCAATCGACTGGGACACACAGTAGCCTCTATTCAATCGGGGGAAATGTGGCCCCATCTTCCACATAGCTAAGCCCTGATAATGGCTTTTTAAAGAATTTCCCCAAGAAAGGCGGCGGCTTACGGCAGCCGTCGTGTGGGGCGAGCCAAGCAGGTGATTTCATGATCTCAAGATCTCCAGATTCCATCGCCGAGCCACCCAGATAGAAAACGGTTTTTTAAACGCACAAATTCCGGCAGCAATTTGCATAAGTCACGAGGGCATTCTTCTCAATACAAAGACCATATCACCGGCTAATAGGACTTGTATATTTTGGTATTATTAAATGTTATTGATCGGATGATTTCGATTTGGGAAAGTTGTTGTGATCTCGTATAGTTTTGAGAGCTATCTAAAAATAATGTAAAATACTCAAAGTGCTGTATAAATTTACAGAATAAAATGCATTCCCAGGACTTCCCTAAGAACCCTTTTAGATGGACTTCCTTTAAGCCACCCCTCCGCTTGCCACCCCTCTCTTCGAGTGCCATTAACTGCCTTTTGTGCGTATTGTCAGTTAGTCAGTTATTCCAGTCACTTCCCTGCCTCAACAATCCATATTCGGATCCCAGTCGATCCGTCAACCCCGTTACGCCGTTGTCGTCGTTAATTAGAAACTATTCAAAGTCTACTTAAGTGCGCACTTCCTGTCGCTCTGGAGTCGCTCTATGGCTCTCTGTGTATTTATTGAAGCGTAACTCCGCACTTATGTATATACATATATGTGTTTGGGACTACTCACCAGATACCAGATACTGATGGTAATTGCGGCGCTGCCTCGAAAACTAACGAGACAATTTGAAAATAATTGCCCGATATGGCGGCCATTAAGCGGAGTCTGCCCATTGGCTGTGGTAATTCCTAAGGCATTTGGGGTTCGCTGAACTTTTATCTGTCAACTGGAGAGTGGAGTTTGGAGTGCGGAGTGCCAGTGCCAGCTCCTCCTCATCCTCATACCAATCCCCTCGTGGTGTGGGGTCGCAAGTCTACAGAGTCTGCATTGAGAAATGGCTGCGGTTTCTTTTGCTTAATTCCCGAAATAATGCCCGACTAATTGCGGACATTGTTTCAAGTGATTTGTTTGTTTGATTTTTTTGTTGTTGACTGCCAGTAGAGTTGTTGATTGGCTTTTTAGATTTAATTAGGGGAATATATACAAACGAATGCACTGGAAGAAAATAGAGTGGAGGATAGCTAACCAAAGGCAAGTGAATATGATGATTCATTTAGCTCTGTATTTGTATTTCTGTATTTCTAATATTATATTATATTATTTCTTTCATTTTCACATTTGCTTAAAATTAAAATTCCTTAAATAAATCTTCAGCTGATGCTTTTCTCCCTGTGCTAAGCTTTAACCTTCCCCCTCCGATCATGTTTCCAAACGAGATTTATTTACTCAACTCAATCAAATGCTGCGACTAACTCCACTCTGGCTTAATTAATTAAAGTCAATCTCGATTTGTGGCCAATTAGTCTTGGGTTTCGTTTTGGCCGCTGTTGCCGCCGCCGGCTGCTTTTTGGCTTTATGTGGATCAGGTTAATTAGCCGGTTCGAACGGTAATTAACTCTAAAAATAACAATTTAATGTGATGGGCTTTTGATTTTTTCGATTTCTGTGCGGTAATTGCTTAATTTGGCTAAGCGACTTGGCCAACGACGTCTCATGCAAACGGTGAATAAATCATTCGATTAAGGCAGCCCAGCGCCGCGGAGACATCGCCACTCACCCGGAGACCCAAAACCAGTCCATCTTCCTACCCAAGTCGATCTCATACCAAATTCCAGCTTCATGTTCGCATTTCACCCCAATTACCTTATCGCCGCGACCCATTTAATTTATAATGCTTAACATCAACCCCCGGAACGAGTGTGTGGTTCTGTTCTTCGGCTGGTTCCCACTCCCCGGCAAAGAACCCTCCTCCTGCCCATGTTGCCACTTCCCAGTCCCACTCCCAGTCCCAGTCGATTCCCATCCACATCCACCACCATCCGAGATTAACGGATGAAGTCAGCGCCTCACTTGAAGTCCGACCCGGGCAATTTTTCGGTTGGCACTTAAGTGTTCCCCAGGGTGAGATAGATTTCCAGCCACAACCATCGACTTTACATCATTTTCATGGTCGTTTTTCCATTTTGTGGTTAGAGCGGCACAACCGACCGGGCGGCAGCGCCACTCTTCGCTCTGTCAAATATTAAATTACGCTTGTTAAATTGTCTTGTTAGAATCAACTGCACAGAATCGACGCAATTTATCATATTTTAATGGGCTCCACTTGGAGAATCGAGACCGAGACCGAGATTCGAGACCGAGTCGAGAAATTGCCGCTTATCGGAGAGATACGGATTCCGAGGAGGAGTTCGGTGCGGTGCGGTGAGGTTTGGTTTTGGTTCGGTTCGAGGAATAGGGGTCTTGATAATAGTGTTGCCTCTTTTGGGACTTTTTTCACTGTAATCAGGAAGGGCATTACTAAGTGGCCTAGACTTTTGTAACATTTTTTTATATATTTTTTAAGCCTAAATCTATTTCAATCTTTTGTTCGTTTGACTTTATATCCTTGCTAAACTTGTATACAATATTTTTTAAAATATCTCTCTAAATCAACGAGTAAAAAGAACAAGCAGAAAACATTTTAGCACATATTTCCCACAAAAAATTATATTATTTTATTTATACAAAATTGGAAATTTATAGAGTATTTAAAAACAACATTGAATTGCCCCAAAACCCACTTCCTTTCCTGCTTTCTCAGCCATAGGAAGGCCTGCCCCTGGAACCGATGAGCAATGAGTTGTTGATTCCATTTGTAATGGACTTTTATTTCACTCGCCTAATGCCGGGTGTATAATTTTCGACTTTTTTCCGCTCGCCTCACCTAATAATTGAGCAATTGAGCGGGAACACGAAAAGCGCCTTAACATTTGAACTTGGAGAGGCCGTTCCGCAGGATATCAGCGCATGCTTATTATCACATTATGTGCTCATAAATATTCCTAGGCCAGGCTCTCTGCAGTCGCAGGCCTTCATTATGGCGAATATATTTATCGGGCTGTGTGCACAGCCCCAAATTCTGAGCCGGGTGAGCCGAGTTATTGCACTTTTTATTGCCAACGAGGCGGAGAAGGAGGAGGAGGAAATCGGGAGTTCCAGCTCGAATTTAAGCAAATTGTTGGGGTGGCGAGAAGCCAAGATGAATAGCAGCCAGAGACTGGCCGAGAGATGGGTCTATTGGCGGGTCAGCTGGGTACTGGGAACAAATAGAGAGATCAGCAATAAGATTCAAGCCAATCTTTTACAAATTCAGGATTTATTATTACTTTTGTTTATTCAAAATACTCAAATTAAAATGAATTCTGCAAAAACAAAAGAGTTTCTTCAAGCTTTGCTTGCCGTTTTGCTTTCTCCATCCCCCAAACACTTTAATTTCGGTTGAAACCTTAAAAAGAAACACTTAACAAGTCAAATTATTGTCCATCAAGATGTCCGCACCCTGAACACAAAAACCCAAAACCTCAAAAGGCACTCAGATATATACATATATAAACGGATATATTCCGGTGATATCACGCAATGCCCGCCAATCCGTTCATACGGAAAACTGAGAAAAAAAGGCTATGTTTTTTGGCTGTTTATTAACGACAAATTATAATTAATTGCATCGCTCACGTGATGGAGATCGAGCAGCCTGCAGATACATTTCAGCAGGAACAATTTATTTTAAGACTGCAGGTGTGAATAGGCCACGCCAAGGTCCGGGCGGAGACTGGCCCTCCGGCTAAAAATAATAATACAAAAATCAAGAAATTGGCACACAAATATCTCTGGAAATTCAAAGTGCAATATGACCAGAGAGAGACATGCGAAGCGGGATGAGATTGGGCATTCAGGAGGCTGGGGAGCTGCACAGAAAATTATTTTTGGGGCAACTGGTCAGCAAGAAAAGATGATAAATGTGTCTAAATTACCCATTTCTCTTAATTAATGATGTTTACTACCAATAAATCATTATTTTTTATATTTTAAAAACTAATTTTGTAATAATTCCTATTGCTATAAATTTATAATCTTAAGAGAAATAAATTCCCCAACTTTGCAGTGAGTAATCCACAAGAATTTTTTATGGCAAAGCCTTTACTAAGTGTGTTAATTCTCTGAATGTATCCGCATCGGCGGCTGAATGGATGTGGATGACGTGCCAGGCACAGCAGGACTTTTCTCAATTCGGGGCTCGCTGTGGAAGGCAAATATGCTGCACAAAATTATTAACACGATTTAAAACACTTTTATGGCGTCGCCCGCTGTGAATGAAGTTGTTATGCATTTTATCGCGAGATTTCGCTGAATTTCCAGCCGATAACCGGCGGAGTCCGAGGCTGGCAGGGGCAGGCAAACCAGTTAAAGTCGCCCTGGTGTTGGCCAAAATGAAATTAACGCTTCGGCCGGCAGTTTTAGCAGCACTTACTTAGCCATTCTTTTTTTTATTATTCTTTTTCAAAGTCGAGGCGTGCAAATCAATTTCTGAACATTATTGTTCTGTTTTCTGTATTTTTCCCTATTTTTTGTCCTGCCTCTGCGGTAAATCCCTTTATGTTCGGTTTATTTTCTATTGGCTTGTTGTGACTGAGTGCATTTGACGCTTTAAATTCCGCAGAAGCAACAACCCTCGGGAGGGGACGGACAATGCCGCACAAACCAATTCAGTTTGAAAATTTCGATTTAATTTAATTGTCTCTGTGTTTTCCCCCCATTGTCTGCCTTATTGTGCATTTATTGTCCTGTTTGTTGTTGACTCGGCACAAAATGTGCTAAAACCGCCATCCCATATTGCCGTCTTTCTTCCATTCGATTGCCCTTTAGGATCTGCCTTTCAGGGAATCTCTCACACAAAGCAGGACTCTCGACGCTTCGGGGGAAATCAAAAGAGATCCTTCGGTGGCAATTGTAAGACGATAATTGGACAAAGGACTGCCTGCCAAAGCACGCGTGAATATTTGTTATAAATTTGTCAGCCAACGAGGAGCAGCAGCTGCCTGCGACTCCTTGGGAGAGAGAGTGGCGAGATCCCGAGTGCGGATAAGGCGACACCTCCGAGTCATTGCAATTCCATTAATTAAAGGCAGCCAGCCCGGCCGGGCTGTTTTATTGGCCCGACGACGACTCCTTGACTCCAACGGCTATGACTTCTGGGATATCTCAATCTCCTACACCGCGCCGCTCCGATGCCACGCCGCTCCGATGCCACGCCCCCGCCGGCAGTCCATTGTCCTCCTAAGTGGACATCGTTTATTGCACGCTTTGTTTGCCGGCCTTTTCAAAATTAGTTGCGCTATTCAGTTGGGTCTCTACGGATCGTCAGCGGGCCGTAAATTACCTCAGTGTACTGGGTACACTGAGGGAAAAGTTCAAGAATCAATAGAAATTTTAAAATTATTTTCCTTGTGTTTTAACTATTTTTAACATCAAAGGAGAAGGGCATAGTTCTTGCTTGGAGAGATTCTTTAACAAAATAAAAACTAGATTTCCCTGCTCTATTTTTCTCAGTGTAGTTATACATGCATATGCATCTCCCCTCTGTCGATCCCATTGCAGTTGATGATTGCACCCACACGCCGCTCCCTTGTCCGGCTGAGTATCTGTATCTGCGAGTGCGAGTATCTGCATCCGCGTTTTGCATTCGCATTTGGCACAAGCGTCCCCTCGTTTAGCAGCTGTTGCTGCGTTATGTTACCAATTGCTGCCCCTCTGCTGGTAGCGAAATTATGTTAAATGACTTAATTTATTATGTTTTGTTTGGCTGCCAAAAATGGAGGGAACTTCTGCGGAGTGTAAATGTCACACAGCCCCGGGGGATGGATAGCATCTGGAGCGAGCATTATTCATAAAAGTTATTGGAACATTTTAATTCCGCTTGTAAATGTATGAATTACACTCAGTCCTCTTTTATTTTTTGGTGGTTGCTTCAATATTATTAATAGTTCTGGTTTTATAAGCCATGTGCAATCAGCATTAATTTAATTTAACAAGTGTTTATAGATAGCTAGCCCTTTATGGTCAAATCGGTGGCCTATTGATGAGATTAACTTCTCCCTTTCCCTTCTAATTATCCTGTGTGGGGACCCTTTCATTTACTTTCATTTACAACAAAGTAAGCCAAGTTCGCAGGAATTGTGTTGGCCGCCGACAGCACCTGCCCGCAGCCTGCAGGCCCGATTTCGTGGCTGTCGCCGAACCAATGATCAGCGGCTGCCCCGCCCTGCGGTGTTCCCCCCAAAAACCCCTCTTTAGAGGCTACAAAGTTGTCAGGCCATTAAGCTGATTGAGTTGAAGTTCGGAGGAGCTCATTTCCCATTACAAGTTGATCAGTTTTCAGTTTTTCAGCCATCAGCGATCAGGGCCAGACCCCAGGAATGCCAAGGGGGTGAACCGATCTCCGATCCCTTTTAATTTTACTGCTTGTTTGCTTTCACACTATCATTGGGGAGGGGGGGCAGAGAGTGGTCTCGGCTATCGGGTATCGGTGCTCCACTTTGCCGGCCACCTGCCTGGTGCCCCTCCGCCCCTGGCATGTCCTTGGGGCCTGCGCACATTTCCCGTTCGCAATTTTCACTCGATCCCCGGCTGATTATTATATTGTACGCACATGTTCCGCCATTATGGAGTTATTATGATCAATAAGACAACTTAAATGCTGCAATTAAGTCGGGGCCAGCGATTTCCTACCCCCGGATGCTCCTTTCCTCGCCACCTTTCTCGTCTTCGTCTCGGGGCTTGCTCACTTACTGGTCCCGCGATCGCGGTCCAAATTTGAGGCTTCACAGTGCCAATGGCTACGTATATATATTTATATATATATATACTTTTGGGAGGCACAATAAAGGGGGAAAATATAAGCTTATAAATTTGTTAAATATATTATTAACATATTTTTTGATTAAATGTAAGTTCGTTAGGCAATTTGAAAGTCCGTGAAAAAGGGATAATAAAGTCCAAAAAGGAAATTTCAGAAAAATTATACTTTCTAAGCATTTAAAGAAATATTCTTGTTAATAAATATTTTTAATCTTCTGATTTAAAATATAATATCTACATAAATGATAACATGACACTTGCTACCCTGAGAAGCCCTATTATTTTGGCCTCCATTGTGCTCAGTTTGGCTTCTCTTGCATTTCAAGCGTAATTGGCGCTTAATTCTCCTGCGGGATCATTTAATTTTACGAGCCCCGGCCAATTGATTATAATGGACGCCATCAGACTTTTACAACATGCTAAATGCACGCGTAAACATCGCGATCATGGCGGGGCTGGGCCGGAAAGACGGGAAGAATCTGGAGAAGATCGGTCTTCGTCAATCAGTGGCCCCAGATGCAGATGCAGATACTCGTATCCGAGGATCGATCGCCCGTACCGAGGGAACGATCGGTGTTTGCGTTGAGTGGCCGTCGCCATTAGGCAAATTCAACGATCGATTGCTGCAGCGCTCCTCCGCCTCTTCCCGCCGATCGCGGATGCCTCTGTCCAGCCAATTTGAGTTTTATCGACGGCAGCAATTTGCAGTTACTTGTGAACTACCTGAGAAGCCGTGGCAGCCGTGGCAGATCGCAGGCCGGCCAACTCCCTGGCCCAATCCCCAGACACGCATCCGTATTAATAACCACAAAAAATAACGATCGATTGCGGTTATTAGAGGCAATTTGGCCGACAACATTTACTCCGTGTTCTGGTTTTTGCCAGCTTCGCTTCGCCTGCTCGCTCCTTTATTTTGTTTTCTGTTTTTTGATAAATCGCTCCAAATTTATTGGCTGATTAAAAGTTATTGCACTAGCGACTAAGTGGTTAATAATACCCATACGAAGCCCAGGCGAATATGCCCAATCTGCGGCCAAACATTTGCTCTAGCATGAAATGAATTTGATTTTAATTGACAAACGCGTCAGGCGAGTTGCCAACAAATTGGCCAGCTCGATCAGAGCAACAACTTCATCATGGCGCGGCCGATCGATCAGGCTGAATACAGGAATGGCTGCACGTAAAGAAATTATATGGTAAAGCAGTGGCTTATGGGTAATAACTATACGATTTTTAAAGTTTCTGTTGCATCTTTAACAATTGTAAACAATCTGGCTATAAATTACACTTGGACTTTATCATTTAATAACAACTTTAATATCATTTAGCAACCCAATCGATCATCGCTGTGCATAGCTATGATAATGGGCGGCAACCAAGCTGCGCTTCTAGCCTGACAGCTGCTCTCTCCTCCTCCTCCTGCTGCTCCTGCTCCCGGGACACGTCTTAATGACACATAAATGATCATCGTGCGACGGGTTTGGCTTCGGCACAATTGGCACAAAAACGCAGCCTTTGTCCTGACTCGTCCTTGTCGCTTGACCGCTGGCTGGGGTGTCAAAATGGGCAACCTTTTGACATATATACAGCCCAGCACAGCCCCAGGACAATGCCAGCGTAGTTTATTAGGCAAACAATGGCCAGAACGGGGCCTGAAGTGCTCTCACTGTGTCCCTCTTGACAACTCATTGTGCGACAGCTGAGCCAGGCTCGGCGAGGACAAAGGCCAGAATCAGGGAGCCGGCTATTTACACATGGTTTAGGACCAAGTGTGAAATTCCAAAGGACTCAATTCATCTAAGATGCTTGTCGAATAATTGATTTTCCATTATTGAGGAGTGAAGTGCGCACTTCGGAGCTCAAATATAATCATTTTACGAATTGTTTCGTTGCAAAGGTTGCACTTTTCCAGAGTGCAATTGATTTTTCCGACTTTCACGTGTTTTTCGAGCTAGTTTTCCACCCCAAAAGTGTGAAGAGAGAGAGCAGGAAATACATACATTGTGCGCCTAAGTATACGGGGAGGCCAGAGATGATCGATCTGAACGGTCAGTTATGTATTTGCATACCGGACATTAAGCTGGCCAAAATCACCGGCCTCGTGTGCTGGCAATTTGCGATCGTGTCGGTAATTGGTGAGCTTGGACTCGAAACCGGGACTCGACTGCCATCCAAGAGCGAAACTAAATGCAAAAACCGGGGCGGGGCGGCGGCTGCGATGGGAGCCGTAGCTTTCCCTTTATGGGCTCGGCCATAAAAACTTATTGACAGGCCAGGGACAATTACCAAATTGTAAACGCTGGCCAGAGAGGCCCTCGGGCAAAACACGCCGGAGACTCGGAGATTCCATGATGGGCCGGAGAGTCGGTAGCCTCATTAAACTCCACTTAACGATTGGAGCAACTCCGAGGAGTCCCGATAAAAGGGCGGCCAGCGAGGCGAAAACTGGGCTAATGAAAGCGTTAATGTTAATGTAACCTGGTCATCACCAAGGGGATCGATCCTCTTGCCCCCGGACCATAATGACCATGTTCCTCGTCCTCGTCGTTATTGTGGCCATGGATACCTGCAAGCGCGTCCCTTGAATATGTTTTAAATCACTTGGCCAAATGCCAGGCATAATTCATAGGTTTGTTTGTCCCTCAGAGCATAGAGTCGCGGATTACACCGGAAGAAGTAGTCATCAGTTTGTATTTTTGTTCAAATATTCATGAATTTCATGAAATATTCCAAACTGATTATAAAAATTTAACATAGTATTTGATACAATAATTTTTCACCAAGTTAATAAGTTTAAGGTGCATTTTTTTTCTCTGTGTGTGTACGCCTCCGTGTGCCACGTAAGTCGTCCTGGAGCTGGGCCAAGATTTCCGCTCGTTGCGTGGCCAGGAATTTGAATTTGAACGCCAGACATTTGGGCGTTGCACGGTTGTAAATTCATTTGTTAAACGATGCGCTCATAAAATTTGCGCCCTTTTTTTACGGCCCCGCCAGAGCCCAAGTAGAAGTTGGCAACAGGAACGGAAAGAGACGCGGCCACAGGACGACCAACGACCGAGGACGGACGACGGGAGGGCGTGGCGACTTCCATCTCTGGCAGATCTCTGGCAGCAGTGCCATTCTGGCTTTTGTTGCCTCGACTGCCCTGGACTCCGCGTCTCTGTCCCTTCGGGCAAATAAAAAGTTCAACAGCAGCGCGATTTATTTGCCCGTCTTCGCAGACACGGCGCCAGCTGAGCCACATTCTTTTTTCAGTTTATATATTTGTATATATATATATTCGGTGGAGGAAGAAGTTTAGACTCAACTGTAATTATATGTCTCACACACAGAGAACCATGCAAATTGCGAGAAGAAATTTCAGCTAATTTGCCAACATTTAAATATACAAAAAAGGAGCCTCGTCGACCGACCACTCGTCCAGCTGCCCCTCGGAGCGTGTTAATTCGACATGTTTTTTCGCCAACGGACCCAAAAGACATCAGAGCCATTTAGGGCCGAGTATTTGCGCGACGAACACGCAGAGAAAATTCGGAGCATTTCCATTTAAATATTATCCAGCGAGCAAGCCTACATTTTTTATAGAAACTCTGGGAGAAGAAGCTTCAACCCTAAGAAGCATCTTAATTATTTCCTTAATAAAATCTACCAAAGTTTTAATTAAACCCAAGCTAATTAATATCCCATCATCATCATCATCATTGCAAAGGTATCTTTCTTCCTGTGCAGCCCCTGGAAATTCATGTGGATTTCATGGAATAAAAACTCGCGTAAAAAACGTCAAATTGCAACACCTCGAGGGCACATAGCCGCAGATCCACACAGATGCCCAGCCACAGATACGGATACAGGCAGTCAAAGCCAACCAGAATCAGGGATCGCGGAACAGTCCCAGAACACACAATATGTACAGGGTCCCAGGTCCAGAATCCAGAATCCAGGGTTCAGGGGAGCGGAGAACCCCAATGGCTAGCCGCGGAGGCAGCCCCAAAGTCCATAAGTCAGCGGGCTCCCTCGACGCTCCTCCTTGGCCCTCATAATAATTGCGTATCTGGCAGATGCAATTTATCCGTGAATTTGTTTTTAATTTTCAACACATTCGCTAATTTGATTTTTAACTTCGTTTCGAGCACTGCCTCGGTCTCAATCACAGACAGCCCCGGCCAAATTGCTGCACCTAATCGTGAGGAGTATGGGGATGGGATGGCCAGCAAGGTACGAGCATGAGGATGAGGATGAGGATGAGGGCCCCCGGATAGGACGGGTCCAACACCCGCTTTCATTTATAATTTTGTGCAACTCACTTTGGCCCAGAGCTTTGAACTGCGAGCACTCGGAGAAAATGGTGCTTAATTATTTAGAATTTAAGAACTGAAAACCGAAAGAGGCTTCTTGAAACTAATTAAGAATTTAACAGATAATAACCCAAATTATACATAGGGAAAATCCGAAGAAAATCCATTCATTTTCTTTGACTTTTGAAATTGTTAAATATATTTTTCCGGTGCAAGTCTGTTCCCAAAGTATGAAGTGTTTTTTTTCATTCCGCTCCTCTCCCCGGGCTTTTTGTATCTTTTTTAGCTGGACGGGGCGCTGCTTGTTAGTCGCGTAATTTATGTTCCCCCAGATACTCGTTGGCGTTGCTCGGACCTGGTCCTCCTGGGCCATGCGAGGATCGTGGTGTCTCCGCTTGTCTCTGCTTATTTTCTTATCCGCTGTTATCCGCGTTCTGCGCGTTCTGAGTTGTTTGCGCAGGCGCAACCCAAGGGCCACGGGCGAAAAAGGCGAGCGAAATAAGACTACAAATCGATTTTCAACGCAGGGCGAGCAGCGTTCGATGGCCTTATCCTCATCGTCCACAGGAGCGGAGGCAAATGCACGGTTAGCGTGAAGGGATTAGGCGCTATTAGGGGGCCAGGAGGAGAAGATTGTCAAAGTAGCTGCATAACTGATTGGCATTAGCAATGACATTCTTAATTATTTCTTTATAAACTTTAGTTTGTATGTAACCTAAAGTGTTCAAAAGTGTTTCCAGTTCAACGAAGAGAATCACTCTTCACCCCATGGGGTCACCAGTCAGCTCTCCTTCTTTCCACCACATGGTGTTTCCCCTCCCCGCTCGGTCACTCCCCCTTTGGTGAGGCCAATTCCAGTTGACTTGGCCGAACGCGAACGAGGGCTACCACTGCCAGCAACTATAATCCACACCTTGGCTTTATGGCCAATAATTTTACAGGCAACAAGAACATGAACCGGAAACATAACAAATCATAAATTAAACCCTCGTTAAGCGAACTTATTGCCATTGCTGGTCGACAACGAGGTCTCGCCCATGCGCCATAACTGGCCAACGGAGACTGCCCCCCGATTTCGATCCCAAACCCCCTTTTCCCCTCCTGGCATCCCTCTGCCCCACTGAAAAAGGGGTCCAGGGCCCGGTCTTTGGAGTCCGGAGTAATTTGCTTCATCTTTAGGCCTTTCAGTGCATGGCTGTGAGTTTTATTTTATGTTACTACTTGTTTAAATTATATTGCGCTATTAAGCGAATTTAATGAAAACGCTGCAAGGCCCCGAGAAGCGCAGAGAAAGAGGGACGGGGCTCGTGAGAAAGAGCCAGTTATAGGGCCTTTTTTCTGGGCCTCGTTAGGTGTAAAATAAGGCTCGGTAAATCGAACGTGTTGCTGGCTGGCTACTTCTGCTGCTTTTGATGATGATGGCGATGGTGGTCAGGAGGATCAGGAAATCGGAGGGCTGGCCAATTGTCTGGGGCAGAAAAACGCGATAAAGATAAAGATAAAGATAAAGACACCGGCGACAATCAGTGCGACATGCCGCACAAATTGCGCTTAATCCATTGGAATTTCATTATTAAGCAATTTCGCAGCAGCCACAAAAAAACGATGCCAGAAACCGAAAATCCAATTTAAATTTTTATGCAATTTGTACAAAAATGCTGTTACTCTTGCGCAAAAGTAGCATAATTATTTCCGAGAAACAACGACGATGGCAACCGAAAAAATCGAAGGGGAAGGGAATACAAATACAAAAAAATCGCGCATGTCAACCAAAATCATTGCAGACGACACATTATCCTCACGGCAAAACGATGCTAATCCATCACGGGACCCTCAAGCTCCAGCTCCTGCCTGATTCCAAGCTTACACATGAAGAAAAGAATAGTTAAAGAAGCTAATACTAATTGAAAAAAAATAATTAAAGTAAAACAGTTAAAACTGCAGAGATTTAGGAGAATACAAAACACCAAAAATAAAGCTATGTTCTTCCAAAACTATCCTCATTTTTACGCTCAGTGCATATGGAAAAGACGAAATGTCACTTAGGCATTTTAGTTTCAGGGGAGACACGAGATTGGGACTCACGGATTCCGATTCCTGCGCTGAGCTAACCAAGTGAGAGCCAATATCGGCGATCAGCGATCGGTTATGAGATCAGAACAAAAGAGCTCTTACTGTAAACGAGGCCACGAAGGAGGCCCAGAGACCAGAATGCAGAGCCAAATCACGACGCACAGTCTGGCAAGACGATTGTTCCGCGGTCTGCGGTCTGCCGTCTGGGAGCTGGGATCCTCGAACCCCAATCGATCCGCGATCGGTGAAATATGCGCGACATCATTTTAAATCGTTGTAGCAACGTCAAAGCTAAACACCGATCAGGTCAGCAGCCCCGGCAGGAAGGAGGGTCTCAAAAAAAGAAAGAAGTCAGTCACTGGATCCCGATCCCGATCATCCAGATCCCTGAATCCCTGGCCATTGTCTTTTTGGGTAGCAGCAGCCGCCCTAATTGATGCAGCACGGCCATAAATTCAGATCCCCTGCACCGTCGTCCCTGCCAAAACCAGTGCCATGAATACATCAGATTCAGTTTCAGCTTTAGCTTTGAGTTCCCTTTATTTAGACCAAGTCCACATAGTCGTCCTGCCCCTCCCCCGGGCCCTCCTCTTCCCCGAAAGAAAGCGAATACTGCACGCCGCGATGCTCTTTGGGATTGGGATACATGCCCAGGACACCGAGGAGCCACTGATGCTCAGCAACCTGAATGGGTTTGTCTACAAAAAGTATAGTTTGCTTCAGATAGGTTCGAGGCTCCGCTGGACTCGTGGAGAACAGACGTCGCAGTCTGCCTTTGGCTCGGGAAAAGGCCACATCCACATGGAGAACGACAGCACCGAAAGAGCCATCCTTCAGGGCCTTAAGCTTGATCGGAAGCCGGAAGGCATCATCATCTATGCTGGCGGTGCAGAGATCAATGGTTTTGATCAGAAATTTATCGGTGATAAGTTCTTCCTTGGTCACATGGTCCTCCCAAACTTTACAGTTGTTACCGTTGGAGGCATTCACTTGTACGTTCGGGCGACGATGCTCCGAGATTCCACTGACATAGAGCTGCGCCACATTGGGTATTATTATGCCACCTTTGGCCAGCCACTTTTCCCTGGCAAAGATCACCTCCCGGAAAAGGGAATCCACAAAGACAGAGTGCCTGCAAGGCCATAATAAATAAATAAATAATATAATAGTTCATGTATTAAATTTAAACGCACCCCAGCCACTCGGACACTATGATGTCCACGTACTTCAGGCCGCACGGCAGACGAATCTCCTGAATTGCGCCTTTGACGGCCTCAAAGATGTCCTCCTTATCGCCCTGGGCAAGGGTTTTCTTGACAAGCTTGGCACTCTGCATGTTTCCCACGGCGATAACCTTAACGGCCCCCACCTCCACACTCATCAGGCTGAGCAGTCCACTGCGACATCCCACATCCAGGACAATCTGTAAAGAAAGGCTATTAGAAGACGTTTAATTAGGGCAACAAATCCGGGTTTACCTTATCTTTGAATAGCTTCTTATAGTCCTTGATTAGCATATCGTAGGCATTGGCGGATATGACATCCTTCAGCATGCTCTCCGCCATCTCCCGTTGGAGATCCTTCCCTAAATTCATTTTAATAAAACAGAGAAGCAGTAGACAGTTTAAAATGTCAGACTTTGCTTGAGATTAAACGTCATCAGCAGTAATTTTAAATAATTATTGTTTTAAAAATAAAAAAAAGGATTAAAACACTTTTTTCTTAGAAGGAATCTTGTCCTAGAGAAAGTGTCGGGCATCACATTTCTTGAGGCCATCCTAATCAGCTAACATAAATTCCAAATACAGATTATCAGACTGCATTTCTCACAGTTCCCCGTTCCCAGTTGCAGCCTTATCGCCGGCGGGTGACAACAATTAGTTATGAGCCAATTGTCGCAGCGGACCCGACCGGCCGACCGACCTCCTTATCAGCGGGAGCGGGGAACCAGGACTCGCCTCGCCGGGTTAAGCTGTCTAACGAGTCTCTAATTTATAGGTGACTCTGTGCTCGGTGTCCCTCAGCTCCGCTGACAAATGCCAGCAATTTGATACCCTAACAACATGAGCGGAGCTGGGGAGTAGGACTGCTGAGCGACTAGGGCAGGGGTCCGGGATTTGGGGTGCACAGAAAGAAAAATAATTGTCCTATCTGAGATCTGTAAAATAATAGTAAATAAAATTATAAATCTGGATCTTGCCAGGCTCTGCACATTGAGAATTTCACTAATGTTAAATGCATAAATTCCAAATGATTTCTTTGAATTAAAAATCAATTAACTCCACCTGGCTAGTAAATCACACCTTCCATAGTTGAGCTCACTTTTTCGCTGTGCATGAAGACACAAATTGAAATGTTGGTTGGGCCTACGCCACTGCTGCGTCCGAGGATCGTGTCCAGTTTGTTTGGGAGTTTGTTAATGCGCCCAGCGGGGAGCAGCGGCCCCGAACCGATCCCACCTGATCCCCCCGACTCTGGGGATGAGGAATGAGGGATGCGAACAAGTGTTGACCGAAAATCAAAGATCGCTGGCTCATTTGAGGCGCTTTTGTGCGCGCTAGATAAGCAATATTTTATAATCACGTCCAATAATGGTGTGCATATTAATTTCACGAGGGGCATAAAGCAACTTTATGGCCTTTTAAGAACTGCCATTAACAAAGCCGGACTGTGCACAAACACAAAACGAGCTGACAAGAGATTTCGGGGACCTCTCGAGATGGGGCCCAGAGCCGGAGACCTCGAAACGAGACAATGCAAATGGCTGGAAATAGTAAATAGAGTTATAAACGCATAAAAGGCGTTCATTGTGGGCCCACGGCGTTGGCTTTCACAAATTTATACGACGACCATCAATTAATTAGAGCCGGAGAGGCACACATATTTTCACATTCCCCCAACTTTGAAATTAATTTGTTAAGAAAGTCGTTAACATTTCGGCCTGGCCGGCTGGCGACTGTCCGTCCACTTTCTAAGCCACTACTGACCAATATCCCAGCCCTGGAGCACTTTGATTCCCTCGATTAACGACCCGTTTTATGGCGTTTTGGGGCTCTTTATGGGGGAATCTCCTCAAGAAGAATAGGAGACAATTCAACTGGATCCCGAGGAACTGAAGCTCTTGAAGCTCTCCACACGAGTCCGGGCACTGCGAAAGCTAATGTTCAGGTCAAAGATCATACAGCGCCTGTCCCGACCATCGGGCGTCATGGCCAGCACTCCGCGCACCCGGTCATTGGCCTTGACGAAGAGCGGCTCGTCCAGATAGAGCAGCGTCTGCTCCCAGTGGGTCCAGGGCGACTGCGGCGAAGTGGACAGCTTGAGGGACACCGGAGAGTCGCCCTGGGGAAAGCCCACATCGAAGTACAGGACCAGAAGGTTGATAATCCCGGAGCGCTGAACGGTAAGCAAGAAGTTCGACCGGAAGGCCACCGGCTCATTCCGGACGGAGTCCAAATGGGTGGAGTGCAGGCAGTACTCGTCCGTCAGCAGCTGCTGGATGGGCACGCAGTCCACTACGGGCTCCTGGGAGACCGGCTTCCGCACGCAGCTCATGTCGATGCCCTCGACACTGTGCCAAAAGTTAAGATTCGCCTTCCGGTGCGGATCGTGGGCTCCCACCACCCATAAATTCGCCACGCTTGGCAGGATTAGGCCATTGCGACAGAGCCACTTGTCCCTGGCGTAGAGCACTGAACTCAGCATAGCCTCCATATAGAGACCATTGCTTTGGGGATACATTAAAAAATTATAATCAGAAAAATCTAAAAACCAAAAAAATAAGGCACAGATCTTACCCCATCCATTCAGAAACTATGACGTCCACCTGCTGAATTCCATCGGGCAGCTCCACTTGCTCTACCAGTCCCTTGACCACCGTCACCACGTCCTCCTTCTCGTTATCCCTCACGATTTCCGTGGCCAGCTCCGCCATATCCGTGTTCTCCACGCCTATGACTTTGCAAGCTCCTGCCTCCGCGGCGAATAGCGAAAGGATTCCAGTGCCACAGCCCACGTCCAGCACAACCTTGCCCTGGAAGTGCTGGCGGTTATGGTGAATGGCGTCGCGGAAAGCCTGGATTCGCACCGAGTCCTGCAGCAGGGCCATGTGTGTCTCCAGGCGAGCATAGGACTGAAAGTAAAGATTTTCCTGCAGTTCCGAGGCAGCGTCCGTCTGAGGAGTGGAGGAACAACTCAACTCATCCCAGGACATGTCTAGCAGCTTGGCTTTTTTTTGTTTTCTTTAAAATTTTAGGCTACAATCCTTTCGACAGCAGCCAGTAAAAGTTATGATGGATTTAGCCTGGCCATCTATCACATGAATGAAACACAAAATAAATCTTTAAGCTTTGGGAATAACCGCTCGATCTACGTCATTCTATCGCCGTCATTAGCATCTGAATGGCCGAAGCCAGATAAATCAAATTTTTGCATTTAATGGCCCCATTAAAAACGCCAAAAAAAAAAGATCGCCCCACACGAAAAATAAAATATATAAGTCCGTGAAAGAAATGTGCCGCCAACACCTTAACACCAAAGCCATAACTCGCTAAATCCGCCCAGCCCGAAATTATTTTTATGGCCAAGTTTATGGGTTCCTCTCCCTGACGTCCCCTCCCTGAGTGGCCCCGAGCACTTTCACTGGGCCGAATTGTGCAACATGTGCCGGTAAAACGGTAAAAACAAAAGGCAAAACAAAGCTGACCAACAAATCGGTGAAGTTATAAACGGATAAAATGCCCGTCATAATTTTTGAAGTGTCATAAAAATATGTCCGTAAGCAGACGCAACTATTAAATTGGCTCATTAATCAATTTAGTCACAGAGCAACAATAAAAAGGAGCACACACACGCACAACACATTCGAGTATAATAAAGTATAATTTTTAATGTTGCTAAATTTTATGCTAATTTGCCATTTCTGTCGTTCCATAATTAGGCCCGAGCTCCCCAGGCGGGGTCTTCGATTGGATTTGTTTCCCATGCTCTTACAGAGGGTAATGTGATTTTTTCAGGGAGTTTGTAAAATTACTTAAACAGAAAAAAAACTGTATAATACACAGATTATATGCTTGATATTTTTAAAATTTGTCATTATAAATAACAGATATTAATTACCCCGCAAGGGTATTCCCTCGTTCCGTCTGCAAAGCTGGCATTCCTTTCTGATTTCATTTGGGCCTGGCCAACAATCGCAGCCATTTGTTTCGGCCGGCTTTAAAAAGCTATAAAACTTTTGGCACAAATCAATTAAAAAGCGACGTAAGTTTCCATTAGTGAGGTGGTCGGATCGGATCGGATGGAATGGGTGTTCCCAATCAGAATACCACCCACTGTGGCGTCGACGCTACGCATATCCAATGACATACTTGGAGCCCATTATTCCGTGTATTACCAAATGTTCGACATCGGCTAATTATGCGCGGTGTGGGAGGCAGCAGCACCAGGCCACCTAAATTTTTGGATTTCACCTGCTGACCCACAACCAGGGTCATAAAATTCTGAAATTGATGACGACTCTGCCTCACCTCAGTCGAAATTTTTGATTGTCACGAGGGACTTGCCGGGTTGATTTCCCATCCTGACAGCAAGTCAAATGGCAAGGACACTCAAGGGGTGGCTGGCAGAAGTAAACTCAAGGGGAGGGTCGCTGTAATCAACCACTTCATCAAAAACAAATAATAACATGTGCTCACTGAATGGCCAAGAAAGGCCGGGACAGGGGTTGATTGGCCTATCATAATCGCTTTAATAGAGAGTGAACACTAGACAAACAATAGTTTGGGGTTTCTCAGATACATTCCGAATAATGGAGGGAGAAATTTGTGCACTTGGAGAAATGTTGATTGAGAAAATGGAAAGATGCGAATTTCAGAAAACTAACTATCTTAATTTTAAAATATAATTTATGATTAGATTAATTAGTATAAATATAAATTAATTCAAAATGTATGTAACTTGCAAGGACTTTTCTATACAATAAACTCTGTTAAATAAATATCTCTATCATCTTTATCATCCATTTCAATTAATATTTAATTTCTTAAAAACTCACCCTTATTTTATATCCCAGTGTAGCTCTTTAGTTGAACAATCAGTCATCGATTAGGCAACGAAACCAATCCCGCGTCCCAATTTCAGAATCCAATCGACTTTCGGGGTGTTAACGATGCGTCCCAAGAACGTCGAGCAAAAAATTAATTGGCGGTTGTGCAAAAGTTTGATTGATGCACTTAGTTTTGGCAGTGAAATACATAAATAAAATTTCTGACACTTGGGAATTTTAATTAGAATGCCTTTGTTTCGGACCTCGGATTGGCGGCTGGTGGCGGCTGATGAAGTCGTTTCGATAAAATGCAAAAATTTGCCAGAACAGCCAACAGCCCCGCGCCACTTCCTTCGTTTTTCCCCACTGTCTTTATGTTTCTTGTGGGCCGCCTTAGTTGGCTACCGGGACTCACGATTTCGTAGCGGCTGATAAATTAGCGAAATTTTAATTTGATTTCCTCCACAAATTTCCGCCGAACTGGGCATGAATGCCCGGCCAGGTAACTGGGTGTCTGATTGTCTGCCGGAGTGTGGAGTGGAGTGGACACAGAAGCACAGCGGAGTGGCAGCAAATAAACTAAGTGAATTTATGGCCCCGGGGCAGGGCACACGTGTGCGACATGCCCACACATTGACACCTTGCCAACGATCCAACTAGCAGCCGTCCCAGCCCTCGTCCACTAACCAGTGACTCCACGATAAGCAGCCAGGCCATCCAATAACCCAACTAACCGCAGTCCAATAGGGCTGCAGGTCCCTCGGCGCATTTTGGATCAGATCGGCTCAGCTCGGTTCGGCTGGGTTTTGTTTATGCTGGGCAGGCACAATCCCGTCATGACGACGACGATGGCGTCCAGCGTACGTGCGGCCAAACAAATTACAGGGAAATTGCGTCACCTGCAGGAATTTCCACTCAGCATTGTCAAATGCCATCAAAAGTTGTTGGACATGTTGTAACATTAATTTGACATTTTACGGCCCAGGACAGGGAGCGGGACGAGGAGCAGCCCCCGATCCATATGCATATCGGTTGGAGGAGGAGGAGAACTCCTTAACAATCTGGCGCAGACCGCAGAAGAACGCAGGGCAAAGGATTAAGCCCAGCAGACAGCTGTCGAGCGGGCTAGAGGATGCTGCAGCCACTAAGGGATCTCGCACCAGCATCTCCAATGCACTCAGATAATTTACATCTTGTATTTTAAACTAAAAAAGGATAAAAATTATAATATCTGTTTTATAAATGAAATATTGTACTTACCGAACTTTCATGAGAAGCCTTATTAATATTAATAAATCTATAAAGATATATGTGATATATGTGTCATAATTAAAGACTTTTCTTACAAACAATGATATTGAAAACGACTAATTTTTCTTTTGCAGAAGAGATCATGCCAGGACGATTTGCACAATTTTTCTCCATACGTCTCCAACTTCAGTGGCGGCAGCTCCTGGCGTCCGCTCTGGCAGCTGCTGCAATCTGTTGGAGGAGTGCAAAATATATTTCTGGCACTTAAACCAAATTGATGCTGCGGTTGGGAGTCCCATTGCCGGCTTAGCGAATCTGATTTGCGGTCATCGGTCGTCCTTTCTCGTTAACCCAGATACCGAACGAAAACCGTACAGATGCCAAGCTGCAGCGATTAATTTGCTGCGGTGGCGATAATTTGTTAATCGAAGTATCCTCATCGCAGCTTGGAAACTGGTCCAGGGCCCCACTCATCCTTCTGCAGCTGCAGCATCTCATCCAATTAAATCTGGACGAAAGTAGGGTGGGAATCTTTTGGTTTGTGGACTCTGCTGCCCCTTGGCTTGTTGGTTTAACGGCCGGCGCTCTTTTACGACGGCATTTAGCTAAACTATCCAGTGACCGCCTCTGGGGAGGCTCATCTCCGTCCTGGGGGAAGATTGACTGGGGGATGATGGTGGCCGGTGCTGATGGTGCAGCATTTAAAGCAGAAACGTGCGCGACAGGAGTAACTCTCCACCCGATGGATGTGTGGAGGTCAGCGCAGTCGAGGATCACGCCTCAGCCATTACGGCCACTGGCACGCCCGCCCGCGCCTCCTTAATGGCCGCCAATAATCCGGTGACCATTTCGGCAAAGTCCAATCATCATCCGAAGCTTCCTAAAAACGTTAAGAGATGAGAGCTTTAACTTTACACACTTTATACTGGTTTGCTTCGGGAAATATTATCAAACGCTTTATTATTTTAGGTAACAAACTGAAAATAATTTAAAGTAAAGTAAAAAAAAAAATATAGTTGTAAAGTCAGAATCTTTGTCTAAACCCTTTTAGGTTTAGCAAAATATTCAGCCTTTATCTCAATAAAAAAAAATTATATATAAATTAATATATAAATTAACGTTTTCAAATACATTTACATAAGCTTCAAACAACATATATTTTAAATTAAATTTTGCGTATGCTTTGCTGAACAAGTTGAAATCAAAGATTCTTATTTTTTCAAGGCGTTGTCACTAGACATTATCTTAAGTTAAAGTTTATATACATATATGTATATATAGAGAAAAAGCAAACTTAACAATTTGTATATCTTAGATTGGATCACTCACTGCTCGTCCCCCGTAATGTGACTGCAGGAGAGGTTAATGGGCTGGTCGTTCTCAGAGTCTTCGTCCACAAATTCTGAAACTTCATCGTCCTCCTTAATTTTCTTCAGCTGCTCTTCTAAGCTGCGTGACATGCGTTCGACACTGTCCAGATCTTCTAACTCTATGTCCAAGGGATTGTCCTCAAATTCAAAAGATTTTGAATCTTGGTCACTGTAAAGATCATCGGCACCCTCCAGCTTCTGTAGCTCTTTTTCTATAGCGCTGAACGCCAGTGCTTGATCTGGAGCATGTTCCTGATCATCCAGTAGCGGCATAGATTTCCCAGCCCTCTGCGCAGCCTGTGCCTCCTCCTCAGACTCAGAAATTAACTCTGACATAATTTCGTCATCAGAATCCCTCTCCTCGGGCTTTAATTGGAGTGTCTCCGTTGAGTCTACGGAATCCGCTTCATCCGACTCCTCGGATGACGTTAGCATTTCGTAGGTAACGGAGTTCTCACCATCACACTTCGTCCGCGCCAGCACCTGGTAAAACACAAAGTCGTGTTCGGGCCTCTCAAACGCCCTCCGAATGTGCGCCATTGCGCTGCGAAAGCCGGCGTTCCGCCCTGTATTCCTCGAGAGCACGGCGCCCAGGCGCCGTTTCTTGGTCGCGAAATCAAAGATATTCGCAGGGGACACCTTGGCGGTGTTGCAAGTCCCGTAGAACATCACATTGTATTTCGTCTTGGCTGGACTGCCATGGCGGCCCAGGACGCGGGCCGGCCAGGGCCGGTAGCCGTTCATCTTGGCGAAAACGAAGTCTCCCTGGGTAAACATTGGGCGCTGCTGCCGATGGCGACCCATTTTCTAGTCTTTATATACTTTCGCAGGAAAAAGAAATCAATGCACGCCACATTTATGTTCCAACCAGCAAGAAGAAGTGTTATTGGTGGAAGTGCGTTTTACTGGGTTGCCATACTGTCTGCCAAAAAGCTGCCGACTAAAAGTACCTAAAAAAGATCTGTACCCAAGTCTGCACTATCGTAACGAAGTGTTTTTATCGTCTCAGTTATCGGTTTGTATATTTCTGAATTAAACTAAAGAAGAAGACGATTATAAAGCTCCCCGTTTGGAATTGAATCAGAGAGCCATAGTTGAAATCGATCTTAAATAAGCCAAAAAGGCATTAATTTCAATGGGGAAAGCTAATACAATGCTTTATTATTATTATTTATACCATATATACAAAGAATTATTTTAGGTAAAATAAAAAATGCATTGTTCAAAGTAACTTAAATATAAACATAATTGTTTGGTTAATGCGAAATCTTTTTAAACTTAACAAATTATTCGTTTTTGCTCTCAATATGCTCTTCATGGATTGTTGGGCTTCTTAGTTTCCCTCCAATTTAGAGTCTTTATTGTCCTTCAGGTTCTTCAACTGCTCTTCCAGCTTTTTAAACTGCCCATCTATGTTGTGTAATATCGGCTTGACAATGTCCTTCAAATATGCTCTGCCCACGATGGGATTGTCCTTCTCCACCTTAATATCTAGAACGTGCGGCACCTGTGTCTGGTCAGGAGCCAGACCATCCACCGACGACATTAAAATCTTCGGTTTCTTTGCAGGCGGGGGCGCCTGCTCAGTCTCCTTCTGCATTGTGTCATTCTCCGAAGTACGCTCAGTCTCCGTTGAGTCTTTTTCCGAACTATTCTCCGTCTTCGTTAGCTCCTGCTCCGTCTGCTCCTTACCCTTTGATTTGCTTTTCATCGGCGTCTCCGTTGAAGTCTGCGAGTCTTCGGAATCCTCTTCCTCGGTGTCTGTTTCTGAATCCGTGGTAGTTGAACTACTCTCTGTCTCCGTTGAGTCTTCCTCCGAACTGCTCTCCGTGTCCGTTGTGTTATCCTCTTGCTCAGAATCATCTTCCTTGGAGCCTGTAGGCGGCAGCATTTCGTAGGCGAGACAGCTCTTGCTCTCATCTTTCATCGCCGCCAGGACCTTGTAATATTTAAAGTCATTCTCTGGCTTGGTGAATGCCTTCCATATCAGCCTCATTGCCCTGCGAAAATCGGCGTTTTGCGGTGTCTTCTTTAAGTGCCGGGCGCCCAGGCGCCGTTTATTTTTCTCGAAATTTAAGATATGCGACGAAGACAGCTTCGCGGTGTTGCAATTCCCATAGAGGAACACTCTATACTCGATCTTGGAGACGGTGCCATAGCGACCCAGGATGCGGGCGGGCCATGGGCGTTTGCCCTGCTCCTTGGCAAAAACAAAGTCTCCCAGGACGAACATCAGTAATAAGACTTATTAGTGGGCCTCGTGTCAGACTGTCAGCTGGAAGGGCTGCCAGTATTGGAAAAAGTATCGTTTGGGGCCTACAACAACGATCTAACCAAAAGCTTTTTTGTGGTATTTTTTTTTTTGTTTTATGGGCCAAAATATCAGCACATTGAGTTTAAAAGTATTAAAAATAAAGACACTAGCAAATGCAACGTATGATTTGGGTCATTTGGGTGGGCGGGCAATGCTTCTTTAATGAGCAAACAACATTTGCATTAATGGTCATTTGCGTAGAAATTCGCAGCACGCTACATTTACCTGTACCGCCGTCCGATGCACCGGCAAATGGATAGAGTGTGTGTGTTTGTGTGTGCAATTCCGCTTTAAGTTTTCGCTCACGTTCAGGGTATTATGCGCAAATTGGCTTTTTAAATTGTCGACTTGTTTAAGCTAAACGCAGCTACACTTTATGGCCATGTTTCGTGCTGCATTTTAAGCCATGCGAAATGCCAGCCCTTCGGCGTGCCCCTTCTTCGCTTAACTCAATTATAATAATTTTAATTTAAGCCTTGGCATGGCCTATAAAAATGGCAAAATTGCATTATTTACCAGGCGTAATTACATCAATATTTATATGCTAATGACGGCCCGACACTTGGCGGCATTAATGCAGTAACGTTGGGAAATTAACGAGAGCAGCTCCCAGTTCTGGGAAATGGGCGTTTCTGCCCCGTTGAACCGCAGAGGGTATTCCGAGGACGTGGTGTTGGGTGACGACCTCGCCGGACGACGACTGTCACCTGCTGCCGCATAGTGCTTAGAATTCAATTAGAAAACGCAATTTACGATCTGGCCACGGGACACACACTCAGCACTATACCCGGCAGCAGGCATTTTCCTGCATTTTCCCAACCGCGCGGAAAGCACATTAAGCCAACAGGCTGAAGGCGGCACGGGGGCATAAGCTACGCATGTAATTTGTAAGTAATTTTTCAACTATCAACGGCGACGACCACGCACTTATTACACTGACAAAATCAAAGCCAAAAGCGAAGCAAAACCTTCAATGAATTGGAAGTAAAGTAAAGGTTTAATAAAAGTTACAAGGAATCAAAATTTTCCTCTGTGCAAACCCGAAATGCATTACAATTACCACGGGAACAAGAGGAGACAGAGAATGGAGTAAGTCTGGCCAAGAGGCACAAGCCAGCGCGTTAAGTTGGAAAAATTAAGTAACGAAAGCATTGAATGGGATTGGGAATAAGAATGGGAATGGGAATGGAAATAGGAAAAGGAATGGAGACGACATGCAGAAAGCCAAGCCAAGGCATAAATTATGAATCATTTGGACGCTTCCTTATGACACCAAAACGCAGGAGGAGGAGGAGACAAGCCACCGCCAACTTTTCACTTTGAATTCTTCACCAGCTTTGGCCGTGCCTGTGGCAGCAGAATGTGATTAGCCAACTGCGACTAACAAGTATTTATGTTAGCATCTCGCGGCTCACTAGGCTTGTGCCATTTTATTGGCTTCATTGACTGGCAATGGCCATCATCGTCACGGCCAGAAAGTTTGCGTTGTGTTTAGCCAAATGCTAATTGAAATGTCTGCATTTCCCACATCCCACTGCCCTCGAATCGATGGTGGGTGTGTCTCCTCTTGAATGGCAGGCATGGGGACATGTAATCAAAACTGGGGGGAAATCGAGCAATGCCATCGGTTCTGGGCGCATCATTAACAGGTTTTCTTTCTGTGGCGTAGGAAAGGCAAATGGGGCTAATGAATGGCTTCACCTGGCCAGCAGTTAATTGTGCTCCGCTCACAGGAACAGGTTGAACGGGAACTCGGGAACACGGGGAGGCTAATCAAAATCAGTTTAAACGATAACCGCAAGAAACTTGGCCGTGGAAATAAAATCACAGATTTGTCAGCGAAATGTCTTATAATTGCACAAATCAGATAATTAATGTTAAAGATGCTTACAGCCAAATAAACTAAATATATCCAGTTTCTTTCTGTTGTTATACCATGTACCAAAGGTACAAAGGTATTATAGTTTTGTGCGAGTGCGATTTTCTGTAACAGGCAGAAGGAGGCGTGGCAGACCCCCAAAAGTTACCTAAATATTGGTCAGGACCACTAAAGGAGTCGATATAGCCATGTCCGTCTGTCCGTCCGTCCGTCCGTCTGTCCGTCTGTCCGTCTGTCCGTCTGTCTGTATGAACGCCTGGATCTCAGAGACTATAAGAGCTAGAGACACCAAACTTTGGATTTAGACTTCTTATATCTGCACGCAGATCAAGTTTGTTTTAAATTTTTGCTGCTCCCCTTTTTTGGGGAGCTATTTGAAAAAAACGTATAGCTCCGAAATTTATAAAGTTATGTAAACCATATTAAAAAGCTTAATGCATTTTATCAAAATACACAGACTGTCCCAATTTTATTGCGATCGTGCCATAAATAGGCTTTTTACTTTATACACATTACGTGTACAAGAGGCAGCCCAGGCAGAGGGCTCCAAATAAATCAAAACGTTCATTAAACATTTTACTTATGTTCACATTACTATGAAAATAAGGTTACTCATTTTGAATTGGTTGGTGGTGCAGCTGGCTAAGCTGAAGTCTTTTTCAAATGTTAGTTGTCACGGGTTCGAATCCCGGCGGCGACGAGTGAAAACTTTTTTATTTTTAGCAATTTTTTTTTTTTTTTTCAGTAAATCAAAATAAGTACAGTATTTAATACTAAGAAATAAAAAAAATGCAAGCAAAGAACTTAATGTTTTGAAAATGAAAAAATTCCTTATGCCTGGCGGTTGATTCGAACCCAGGCCAATCGCTTACAAAAATGTATGAGTAGCTTTACCCACTGAGCTATCGACTTTGCTATTGAATGGGAAGACATTTGCATTATATGTAAATTTGTCTCAGTTTTTTATTCTTATTCTCTTTCTTTTATATAATTTTGGGACGCGCCTTGTAATGGTACATGGTATTCTACTGTCGGGCACCCGACTGTATTTCCATCTTGTTTTTTTTTTAATACCTCTTTGATGACAATCTTTAATATTCTTGGACAAATATATTATGTAAAGCGTTTTCATATTCTTTTATTTTGAATAAATTTCTAGATAAGATTTTTTGCAAGTCTAAATGACAACTTTTATATGTTTTTATCAATTACTTGGCCCATGGGGATGGTTTTCCCCCTTCAAATGGACTTGCTAAGCAGCGTTAATCAAAAGACTTAGGACTCGACTCGCCCACCCGAGCCAAATTCAGCCAGTTCGCACATTGATTGTTTGCATAATTCGTCCCAAGTTTTATATTACTTGAAGCCTTTTTTTTCTAGATATTTTTTGTAAGTCTAAATGGCTATATTTTTTTATTTTTATTGTTTAACTATTATTTATAACAGCATATCCCCTTGGGATATGGTTTCCCTCCCTCAAAATGAACTTGCTAGGCACCGCTAAACAAAAGACTTAGGACACGAACTCGGCCACCCGAGGCCCATTTCCTGCAACACTCGCAGCCAGCTCGCACATCGATTGTTTGCATAATTCGCCCCAAGTCCGAGTCAATTAAGTGGCTCTCTAATTAAGTGATTAAAACGCACGCACACACACGTAGCATTAGAGCAACACACGGGCCGAGGAAAACTGTGGAAATATGCGAAGTTCATAAAACAAAGCCGCACGCCTCAGCAGCAGCAGCACCAGCTGGCCATTGGAGTCCACACACACCCGCAATTCCGATAAAGGGGTTTAGAGGAGGAGGTGAGGCTTTGCAGTTTTTCCAGGAACAAACACGCTTTTGCATTTTAATGCCCCGCAAATGAGGCGGCCAAAAGCGGGCCAGGCCGGGCCGGGCCATATGGATAAATGTGAATGCTGATGGCGATGTTGGCGATGTTGATGTTGATGTGAATTCGAGCTGGCACGCACACTCACACTCGCACACACCACCTTGTTTCTAGCTAATAAATGTTTTTTTAATGAATAAATCACTCAGCGATAAACATCTCTTTAATAACGTTCATTTAAAGAAGCGAAAACAAAACACACAGACAACAACAGGCAACAGCGAAGAAAGCCAAGCTGAGCGGAAAACAAAACCCAAAAAATAAAAAACATCACCAATGAGTTGGCGTTGATTTCGCACATTTAACTTTTTGAGCCCAATGGGAGAAACTTTGAATGATTGCGTCTAGCAACGCAATTCGTTTGCTCAGAGAAATGGAAAAAGAAAGAAATGCCCCCGAGAAATAGGATCCCCTTTACAGTTCAGTTTTAATTATGCCAATAAATAGTTATGGAATTCAGTGCTCAGCTTGAAAAGAAATCGAAATACTGCAAGGAAATTTCAACTAGAAAAAACAAGCTAGACATCTACCTTTCCCTTTTACGATTTATGGTTACTTTGATTTATTTGCAAAGCCAAGAAGCTCCCAATAATTCATGCATTCTGCGTGCATACTTGTAGAAGACCCCTATTAGCACCACTAATATTCTGGCCGCTGTTGTGCACACCCGTGGCCTTGTCTGCGGCCTGTCTGCAACTGCCAAAGAATTTATTTCGTACGTCTTCTTCGCATCCATGTCGCCTGTCTCTGTTGATTGGCGAGCACAGCTGACACATGCGAATAGCTCTGCTCCGCTCCGCTCCGATATGAAAATTAATAATTCCCCGGCTCTGGTTCGGGATTTGATATGCCAGGCACAGCGCACTGGCTACCTGGGAACGTGTGTTCTCAGAGTTGTCCAGTTGGGGCAATCATCAATGTCAATTAAATGTTAAAACGTTACAGGCCACTTGTGGGAGTGGGAGTGGGGGATGGAGCAGGAATGGGAACGGGACTAGAAGCAGGATGCAACTCAGTGCAGATGAAGCCGTATCCGCCCAGTTGGTTATTCCAGCAACTCCCACTGCCTGCCCGCGGGACATAAATCTACGCCTCCAAATCTACATATTAACGCCACGGCCAGGACCACTCAATGCCAACGGACAGCGCCACAATTGGCCGGGGCAACCAGCGATCACTTACTTTATGATCACTTGAAAACCAATCAAGCACAATAAATAATCGCTCTGCGAGCAGGGACAAGCGCTATATTGAAAATCGAAAGACGAAGGCAGGGAAGGCTGCGACTCGTACACATTAAATTATATTCACACTTTGGCCCCCAGAAAATGAAATGGTTTTAAATACGGAGGAAAGCCAAACAAGCTGCGAGATCGCATTGGAGATCAGCAAACAGCTTAGCTCAGCACGGAGCGGAATCACTTGGAGAAAAACCTCTAAAGATAGAAAAAGAAGAACAATTAAATATTAACAAATACTCGGAATTAATGCTGATGAAGAAGTTTTTTGGAGATTTAATTTTTGTTTAATAAATATCAACACTAAATATGTTTTGTCATTTAGATAATTCTATATTCAAACTCAACTTAATGTAAATCATATTTTGTTAAAGTGCAAAGGGGCAGGATGCGTTATGGCCAGGCAGTTGGACACTTGGACCTGGAAAGAGAGGTGGAACAGAGGAGTCTTTATGTTTCTGTTTCTCTTATTCTGTTCCTGTTAGTGTCTCCTCCTCCTTCTCCGATGAGGAGGACCGTGGCTCGCGAATCATCATAACAATAATGTTAAAGTGGCAAAATGGCAAACTATGCGCAAAATGCATAAAATTTATGGCCCACTGACCGAACGAGTGCCCAAACGAACAGCAATGGCAAAACGGATTTGTACCAGTATTTGTTATTTGTATTTCTTATTGTTATGGTTTCTGTATCTGCATTATTGGCCCATGTCTTTTTGTGAATTCACGCTTCCGCTCTTGCTCGGATCAGAGCACATGATCACAATGGAACACCAAGCCAGATTGGGAGTCTGCAGCTTAGGACGATCGATTGGCTTCTGTGGGGGAGCAGTTGAGGAGGTTATTCGGTGGATTTTTTAAAGCCAAAATACTAATTAAAACGATTCAATGTATTCCCCTAAGTTAAATTATTTTAGCCTTGCTTTCACCCATTATTTCAGTATCGGCTATTCCGCTGATTAATGCCAGTTCGCCAGCTCTCGCATAGATCCACTTTTGGCCGCGGGTGATAGTATAATTGGTCATCTCAGAGCCACTCCCTTCGCATGCTTGGCGCAATGTAAACAATTAACTGGCCAATGCAAATATGAGTGAAATTTTCCCCACAAGAAAAACGAGGAAGTGAGCGAAAGAGCTGCCTGCCAATAAGCGTGAAAAGGCAAACACCTTGAAGCGCATAAATTAAGCCACAGCGACAGCTGGGAAAATCGGGGATTGTGCGCAGATTGTGCGGAGTCGAGTCATTCGGGGACCCAATCCAGTTTTGGCTGCAGGCGGCTGCTGGCAAATCGAAGATGGCTGAGACTGCGCAGAGTTTGTGGCGGATGAGTGGGCGCTGGTTATTGAGCCAATTGAAAGCCCACAACAAGTATACGCCCCGTTGCACTTGATCACTGGCCTAAATTAGCGCTTAACTGAATGTCATTTGCTAAATTTGTTTAGTTGAAAACTCTAAAATTGATTCTTAAACAATTTTACGAAAGAAAACTTTAGTTTATGGTTAAAGGAGTAAAATTCTATTATTTATTTTGTTGCCTTTTTATTATAAATTTCAAATTTGATATAACAAATAATGCTCCATTTTCCAATTTATTTATTGGCTTGTTTCATATCTCATACGTACATGTGTTTAATATTTAAAAAGCAATCCCAAAACCGCAGTCTGAACCAACAAATGAAGCACCTGCGCATAACTTGACCAGAATTGTGGACTTTTCGTGGCACCTCGTCGTTTCGCATTGACAAATCAGCCGGTGTAATCAAGCCAACGCACAAAACAAAGAGCTAACTCATTTTTGGGAAGCGTCCAAACCCGTTTCCAGCACCTCAGGGGTGGAGCCAGAGGAGGCGGAGCACGGAATACGAAACGCGCGCAGCCATCACCGAAATCAAGTCACCATAAAATGTAAATATGTTGCCGTGTGCTTTTAGAGCGTCGAAAATTTCGGTTTGGCGATTAATTAAAGACTCATTAGGAATTTGTTCAACTCGGCCGATTAATTAAAAGGCTGTTAAATATTAATAGGGGCAACAGTCGGCGACCTAAACATTTAACTCATGTCTATCAAAAGACTCCAAACAGAAAGCAAATACTTTGGCTTAAAACAAAGTGAAATTTAAATACAAAATCCTTGAAAACTCTAGGCACTATATATTACTGGTAAATCACAAATTTGTTTTCTATTCTTTGATCAACAAATTATTGTTTTCTCCGTCCGAAGAAGGGAAACATGATATGCACCTTGGACTCTGAAAAGGGATGAAAAATGTCTTTGGGGAAGCTGTTGATAAATGCCCAGCGGTTCTGGGGGCACTTTTTTTTATTTTGTTGTGAAAAATCGTTTGGTCGAAGATCACGCAACGACGAAATTGAAACGTCACCAGTAACTGGCAAGCGGCGGCGGTTAAGATTGCTGGCTGTCGGCTGACGGTCGCTTGTTTCTCCACGAATATTAACACATTAAAATGGTAAACGTGGTTGAGTGAAAAATTAACCCAAAGCAGCCGAAATGTGGCTGCAGCGTAAATTATGCAAAGTCATCAAGCCAACGTTATCCAAACATCAATGGGCCAGGGCCTGCAAGGCCTGGGAAAAATTAGCATAAGCCAAAAGACGGTCCATCCAACAGGAGGCAGAGGAGCTGCTCCAAGCCCAAGGGCCCAAAATCGAGAACGAGGAGGGGATGTTAGCACTTAGGGAAAAAGTAAACTGCATTTTTTATTTCGTGTTTTATTACAGAAAAATGTAAAATCAATAATGTGGGAAGTTGTCTTTATGTATAAGAAATAGGTCTCTCCCAATTAATATTTTACATTTTACTACAAAGAAAATAAATGTTACTTGTATTTAAAGGAAGGATAAAATTGTAATAAATTTACTAAAAAGGGTTTACTAAAAAAGAGTATCAAAGGCCTTATTAATTAACAATACATTTTTTTAGTAGTGCATAAAGTCAAAGGGATTCGGGTAACCGGTAACAGGGAACAGGGAATGGCCCAAGCATGGCAGGAATGCCACAATGATGCAGTCACTTTGATAGCGCGACATTAGCAGCAATTTATATGCAAATGCAGCAGCCGAGGCGGGGACAGGAAGGGAAGGAGCTGCGCAGCCGCAGAGAGAGAGCAAGAAGCGACTACCAAACTGATTGATGTTCTCATTTCAAAAAATGCCACAGTGCAGGGGGATTCAGGAGGATCAAGAAGAGGCCCAGGGTGAGGAACCATGTAGGCAGCATCATTAATGCGAATCATTAGCAGTGGTCGTTGATAAGATCGGGTGCAAATTATGCAGCAGGAGCTGGAGCAAAAGCCGTTGGGCCGAAGGAGCCCCCTTCTTTCTGGCCATGATTCATGCCCAGCGGTCTCCGAGAAGGGGCGGCGAGTGCGTAATTTTTAATTGCCAATTAAAATTGCTCCAATGAAGACGTGAAAGTTAAATGGCTGGATTGAAAGACCTTGATTCGTAATTAGGGAAGCTTCTAAATTAGCCCTATTAAAGATTTTGGGATTTTTTATTATTCATTAAGGGTACCAGAAGCACAATTTATCGTTAGCGATCGTTGATAATATTTGAGGGGAGGTGGAAAAACTGAGCATTAAATTCCTTAGCACTTTAAAAATGACTCTTAATAGTTATTTATTTTTTTATAAGCCCGCGAAATGTCTCAACTGAAAAAAGGCTGGTTTCCTGTTTCCGGTTCACAACATTTTCAACAAAATGGCAGCCCTAGCTGGATTTCCAATGCCAAGTCTGGCAGCGCCAGAGGAATTTCGACATTTCGGGTCTGAAATTTGATGGTCACACTGCGAGAACAAAAACAAAAAAAATAAGGGGAGAAACCATAAAAGTATGGAACGAAAATAGGCCGAAGAAGCAGCTACCAGGACCAGGATGAGCACTGAGGAGGGATCTAAGCCGAATCTGCTGCGTGTGGTAATAAACTGCGCGGAGAAAGCGGCCAACATCGCCAGGACATGCCGCTCCAACGAAGAGCTGCTGGCCCTGCTAGTGCAGGAGAAGAGCGGGGCGGAGGCCAATGCGCGCTTCGACCACGATTTTAAGACCCTTGCCGACGTCCTCATCCAGGAGACCATAAAGAACGAGGTGGGCGGCCTCTTTCCCGCCATGCAGGAGTCTATCCTGGGCGAGGAGTCGACGAATTTTACCAACAAGCTGGGAGAGAGCGTTACAATTTCCGTGGGAGCCAGTGAGGAAGAGACAGCCGCCTGCCTGGAGGCCGTGCTCAGTGGCCATGAGGGAGCGGCCCGAGCACTAGCTAGCGATGTCCATCGATTGGTTACCTTTGAAAGCGAGAAGCTTGGCGAGATTCCCGAGCTGCCAAAGGAGTTGGATTATGCCAATCTTGGCATTTGGATCGATCCTATTGGTGAGTTCGTTTTGTAGTTAACTAAGGGATATGCTTCTCAATTCTTTAACTCTGTTTTTTAGATGCCACCGCAGAGTACATCTCCGGCGACACTATGTTTACGGATTTCCCTGGCATCACATCCACCGGCCTGGACTGCGTAACAGTCTTAATTGGTGTCTACGAGCGTGACACCGGAGTGCCTGTCATCGGAGTTGTGGCTCAGCCGTTTGGCGAAAAGTTGGAGGAGAACGTCTACAGCACCTCTATGTTCTGGGGCGTCTGTTTGCCTACAGTTCAAGCTCACAACTGTAACTTCGAGGCCCGCGACGAGAATCGTCGTCTGGGCATATTCTCCAGCTCGGAGCAGTCCGACATCCTACAGCGGTTTCTCGATCTCGGCTACGAATTTGCCTTTTCCGCGGGTGCGGGTCACAAGGCTTTAAAGGTGATCACTCACGAGGTGGATGTTTACTTGCTCAGCAAGGGATCCACCTTCAAATGGGACACGTGTGCTCCTCAGGCCATTCTGCGAGCCCTTGGCGGCCAAGTTCTCGACTATGCAGCCAGTGTGGCGGCGCAGAAGGCGTTGCCATTGACCTACCTAATGGAGGACTTGGACTCCGATTGGAAGCGTAATGCTGGTGGCATCATTGCCGTGCGCAATGTAGATGTTGTGGAGGAGCTGCTTGCGAAATTGGCGGATCAATGAATGTAATTGTTAATGTTGTGTCAAAACTCTTTATTAGCTGTTGTAATTGTTGTATGTATTTATGTATGTGTGATAGAGTGAGTCGTGAAAATAATGATTCGATTTGCAATCCCAATTACCTCAAACCGAATGCTTTAATTAGAAAACTTTATTGAAAACACAAAATAGAAAAGTAATCGCACTTCTGGCGATGATCGACTCACTCACATCACTTATCGTGATTGTTGTGGATTGAAAAAATAAAAAATAAAAGTAAAAATGATCTCCTTGGAACCGGCAAGAATCGTCTTTGTGGACGCTTTTACAAAACAAAAGACATTATTTTCATCAAATTGCTGAAAGTACTCACTGCCTGTGGAGTACACACAACGTTATACGCTATAAACTATGAAACTAAGCTACGAGGCAAAGTCGGAAGTAATTTAAATTTACACTTTCCGAGGATTGCTGAGATTCGGAATACTTATGATGCGCGTACCGGCCTCCGGACCATCCATAACGGTGCAGGAGAAGTTGGGTTGGCGGAGGAGCTTCTCCTTCAACAACTTATAGTGTTCGGTTTTATCAAAGCCTAAAATAAAGATAGTAAAAGTCAAAGCTGAAGTTCTGCTTGGGATTAGGGGACTCACCATCTATATAACACTTGGTGGCATAAATGTCGTACAACAGTTTGCTGTTTACGGGCTTCAGATCTTTTACGTCCACGTATTCCTTATTGCCAAAATCAAAGTAGAGTATCAACACCTTGTCGTCCTTGATCTCTTGGCAGACCCCACGATACCATACATTGTCCTCAGAAAAGCGAGCTACGCATACTTCGCCAATGCTAAATAGAAATATAATGGTCATTAATAGGTTCTGCTTCTGTTTCTTAGTCACACATACCAAGGAACATAGTTGGCGACCACATTGTGGGCGCATTCACCATGACTGGCCACCATGTTGAACAAACTCTGCAAGCTTTCGGCCTCCGACTCGAACTTGAAATGGAGAGCGGTGATGTAGCCAGAGTCCCGCAGTTCCTGTGTATTCAGTATCATAAGGCTGATATTCTCGCCCAAAGGAACAAGTTTCTTGGTCAAATCTTTGAAATAGAATCGTTTGAAGGGCTGGGTCTCCACAGAGTCAGGTGACTTGGGCGGAGAAGGAGGCAATGTAGCTGAGGCAGCTACTTTATCGGGCATTAGTGGGGCCGATGATGTTGTCTTCGGGGACTTCGGAGCCACCTTGGGGCTTTCCGGCATTGGCACAAATATAAGCGGCATGATTCGCTTTACTAACGAGCGCTCATCACCCGAACTGAACAAGAGGTCCACAGTGACGGTACTCTCAACGATCATTTCCAGACTTAATTCCTCCGCCTGAGTGGAGAGACCTTGCAGCAGGTGGCTGGCCGAGTTGTTTGGCGGTACAACTGCCTCCGGAATGCTCCAGGCATTATTTAACTTGACGCGCATTAGGCTCACAGGCAGATTCTCTAGGAATCGGCAAGGCTTCCGTAACTCCGATAGCTTTACTTTGTGGCTGGCGCCCGTATCGACGTTTTGCACCTCGAAAAGACCGCAATGAACGCTAGATACCTGAAGAAGTTACGTTATAAAAGTTATAATTTGTAATCCCTTAAATCCTCCGATTGCTTACCTCTCCGCGAAAATTACCCAAGCTGGGCGAAACGACCAACACGATGGAACCAATTGGTACCTCGTTGGAGTCCTCGAAGGGCTCGCCCTTTGCTGCCAGGCTATTGAAGATACTCATGTAGTTCTTGGTTTCCTTGGAGCTGATGAACACTTCCCTGTAGCTCTCGACGTGGCTAATGAACACAATGGAGCCGTTTGCAATGGGCTCACGCCAGTACTTGTGCCCCAGGTCGGAGGCCTGACCCAGGAATGTAATCAAGCGAGCCACGCAAATCTGCTCACCCTTGGACAGCAAGGAGGCATTGGCGCTACGCAGCGTTGTCTCCTTGCTCGGCTGGATGTCCGTATTGAACTTGATTGCGAGATCCGTGTGCTCGTGCAGGAGGGATTGGGGCACATCGTCGTCTAGCTGAACGGCAAAAACTCTTATGGGCAGACCCAGAAGCTTGCTGGGAATGCGAGTCAATTCGGTGGTAATGGAGACACAGCCGTGGTCCATTTCGTAGACCAGGAACTTGGGTGTGGGCTTCTCAATGATGCCCAGCAAGAAGGCTCGCCGGAAGCTACCGTCTGAGGAGCGAGCGGCCATGTAGAATGTGCACTTGCCCTCCGGAAAGGGACCGGAAAAGGGCTGGCACGACTTGCCTGCCAGGCAGTCATTCAAATCCTTGTTTATGTGATCCAACACGTTGATCTGCAGCAGAGCCACCTGCTTCACCTCGCCCTGCTGAGCATTGCGATCAAATATCCGTATCACCTTGACCTCCGGATTGAGTTGCAGCATATTCACGGGCAGGCCCAGGGGTATGGTCATCTTGGGCTTCAGCTGCACCTGGTAAATGCCCTCGTGGGTGCGAGTCCCCAACAGTTTGAGCGATAGGTTCTTATTGACTTGCACGCCGGTATTCGTAGGCAGTTTTACACGGAAGGCATAGGCCTTGAGCTCGGCCATCTTGGAAACGGGGGCATAGATATCCCGAAGAGGAATAGTGACTACGGGTCCGTAGTCAATCAGACGGATTTCTGCCTCCTTGGCCGCGGTATCAACGCTTAGGACCTGACCGCGGTGAACCTTGCTGTCGGCCGTGACGGCCACCAGAGAGTCCAGCTGAATGTTCTCGGCTGGGGTCAGCTTACCATTATGCAGCAGGCGCTGCACGCGGTTCTGCATTTGCTCAATGCTCTCCACATTGGCCACGTGCAGCACCCAAAATGGACCCTCCTTTTCCATGGAGGTCACACGGAACTCGAAAAACTCATCGCCCTCGGGCAGCTGGGGCTGGCGCCAGTTTGCAGAGAGTTGTTCCTCTGTCTTTTGGGGCTTGGAATCAGATGCCACCACAGTGTCGTCCGGCGTGGAAGGAGCCTTATTAGCTGAAGTCTCGGCTGTAGCAGGAGTCAAAGCTTTGGCCTGCTTCTCCGCCAACGCAATACGGATCTCCCTGTAGCCCACCAAGGGACTAAAAATAAACATTTCGTTCATCAAATAAGTAAGCTTTCTCTTGTTCGTGCATTTTGAAAGTGCAGCGTTGCTACGCGTTTCAAATTTTTCAATAACTTGTCTGTGTGTGTGTGTACTTACGGCATTTTGATACAGAAGTACTTGTGCCGCTGCCAATCCTTCGTCTGGCAGTCGGCACAGCAATACGGTTCCCCGCATCGCTGGCACATCAATTCGGACACCTTTCCGCATATTACGCACACTATGGCCATTGCGTCGAAATCGGAAGTTGAAAATGAAGAAACGAAATCTTCACGCCGCCAAAAATATGAATGGCGAGACAGAAATGGCGGACTAACGGATCTATTCCAAGAAATTCCGTATTATACTTTAAAGTGCAAAAATCACTGATCCACAGCGAAATTTAGGAATTTATATTTGTTATTCCTGAATATAGAAATATCTGGCGAAATGTTTGGCACAATCTTTTTATATTAATACAGCATTTTTGTTTCAATTAACTGGTCAAAAAGCACGCGCGTAGAAAATTGAGATGTTGAAAATATCGATGCATCGAACATCGATGTTTTTACCGATGTTTTTTAATATCGATGTTCGATGCATCGATGTTTTCCGCATTACCGGTTGGTAATTCATGCCCACCTTTCTTTTCCCTATTGGTATATACATGGTATATACTGGTAAACAGTGTGCCTGTTTTTTTTCAGAAAATATACCAGAAAAAGATGGCGCACCCCTAGACCGTTTTTAATAACGACGTCATCAGCCACACTAATTCTTGTTTATGTAATATTCGCAAAGTAAAATTTTTCTGCAGTCAATTTTGTGAATCTTCCAAGGATAAAAATGCAGGGTCTTGGTCTCCAGAGTATTAAGAAGAACCCGGCGTTGATCCCGCTGTACGTGTGCGTTGCGGCCGGAGCTATTGGCGCCGTTTACTACATGGGCCGCCTGGCCACTAGGAATCCGGACGTAACATGGAACCGCTCCTCCAACCCCGAGCCCTGGCAGGAGTACAAGGACAAGCAGTACAAGTTTTACTCGCCAGTGAGGGATTACTCGAAAACCAAGAGTGCAGCACCCAACTTCGAAGAATAAACTAAAATCTTGCAATTTTGTCGGCTAAGCAAATATTGTGTATCATATGATAATGGCTGTAACAATGTAGCTGTTAAATAGCCTATTAAAACTAGCTACACCACTAAAAATATTGTTTCCATTGGTGTATTCCATTAATTTTGTGAACGAATGTCAAAATGCGCAGTCTTAAACCAAGAGGCGTTAACCTGAAAATCTTAACCTATCCTTGTATGAGATCCTTTAATTGAATTGCCGTATTCTCAGAAACAATAAACAACCACTATGGCTTAAGCTCGAACAATGTGTTTGAATGCTGTGGCTTTAGGCGAGAATGTAGCCAAACCAAAAGTGCAAGTCCCCGGCCAGTCCAAGGAAACTCAGCACCCACGTCAGTCTGTAAATAATGTTGTCCATGACGCCGCCCTTCAGAAAAATGGGTTTATCGTTCTTCTCCTGGAATTTCTTCTGCAATTTCTCCAATTTCGGGGTGATCTTGCCTGGCTTCCGTTTCGGAGCTGCAGCGGCGTGCATAAGAGCCGAGGGGCGGAAGTGGGGGCCTGGGTAAAGTGCCCCCAACTCACCGCTGACACCGCGAAGCAGTGGCTGTTCGTGGGGGTTAATGAAAGTATTTAAAAATTATGGTCATCGGGCCTACTTACGCGCAACGACAAACAGGTTCTCTGCATTTATGTATACGCGAGATTTTCTTTACAGCAGCAATATAAATTTTGTGAGCTTATGTATAAAATGCCAGCATAGCAGTAAAATACAAAGCTTGCTTTAGACAGTTGTTCATTCTTAGAAATTCATCAATAATTTTTCTTTAATTAATTACACAGGTCTACAAAAATTGACCTTACAAAAGTACGGTGAATAAAACCTTCAGATTGTGAAAGATCTCGGTCTGTATATTGCTAGTTCAAAAATCAAAAAAATTTCTCACGTACCAATTTTGAGGAAATCGCCCTCAAAGTACCAAAAATGACCTATTTTGGCACTTTTCAAACGCTAATAACACAAAAACCGCGCGTGTACCAAAGTTGAATTTGGACTTAAATGAAAGGCCAATCTTTCCCCTTTCAGATTTCAGATGGGTCCTGATTTTAGGACGTAAGGTTCAGGAGCTATATCGCTTTTTCTAAACTAATTTTTGAGCCCTTTTTTTGCTATGTTGTAGCCCTGGAACTCAGTACAAAATGTGATGACTCAGATGTAACTCTCAAAAAATTTGTTCTAGTTTCAGGGCTACAACATAGCAAAAAAACGGCTCAAAAGTTAGTTCAGAAAAAGCGATATAGCTCCTGAACCTGACGTCCTAAAATCAGGACCCATCTGAAATCTGAAAGGGGAAAGATTGGCCTTTCATCTAAGTCCAAATTCAACTTTGGTACACGCGCGGTTTCTGTGTTATTAGCGTTTGAAAAGTGCCAAAATATGTCATTTTTGGTACTTTGAGGGCGATTTCCTCAAAATTGGTACGTGAGAAATTTTTTTGATTTTTGAACTAGCAATATACAGACCGAGATCTTTCACAATCTGAAGGTTTTATTCACCGTACTTTTGTAAGGTCAATTTTTGTAGACCTGTGTTATTATTTCTTTATTTTTGATGAATATAAAACTTTAATAAATAATACTTCCTATTTAGAGAATATACAAATTGCTATTAAATTGTTAAATTTAAAAATATTAAACACATTTCCATTGGAAATGCATTAAATATAGCCTCATTTTTAAGATATTTAAATTTCCTATTTGGTTATCTTACAAAATATAAGACGTCTTCTACTCAACATCATATCCAGATTTTGGAGTTGCCAGAAATCGCGATAAGAATCGCGCCAATTCGATTATTTTTTCTGTGTGAATGACCATTTTCTTCCCCTCGCAAATAAACAAATTTCTGCCTCAAAATTAATGCAATAAATTTGCAATATTTACATCATGTCAGTGGCTAAATTCCTGAACCCCTCCCTGGGAAGAGCGGGCAAGAACGTGGCGCGGGTCTGCACTTTGAAACCCATGGAACCCGAACACCAGACCATCCACTTATCCTCCGGCCAGAACTTCGTCGGGCGCAGCCGGGAGACTGGAATCAGGGACAACAAGTGCTCCAAACGCCAATTACAGCTCCAGGTGGACCTGAATCTCTGCGGCGTCTCCTTGAAAGTGCTGGGTGTGAATCCGTGCGGTGTCAATGGAGTCATGGTCATGCAGCACTCGGAATGTGAGCTAAAACACGGAGACCAGATTGAAATCGTCTACGGCCGGCACCCATTCGAGGTCGTCTTTAATCCCCCACCAACGGATGGCAAGGAGGAACAACATTCGTCATCTCCAACGGCATCGAGTGCCACCGAAACAGAAAGGTGGGACTCGGCAGCCAATGGCAAGTTGGTCATCTTTACCAGCTCTGGCGTGTCTGCCTCTGAGAAGATTGCCGGCTACGACATGGATGGCACGATCATCAAGACCAAATCGGGATACGTCTTTCCTAAGAACACCGAAGATTGGCAGATTATCTTCCCGGAAGTTGCGGAGAAACTCAAGAGCCTTCACAAGGATGGCTTCAAGATTTGCTTTTTCACCAACCAAGGCGGCATTGCCAAGGGGAAGATCAAGCTAGATGATTTCAAGGTTAAGATCAAGCAGATAGTGGCCAAGTTGGGCGTCCCTGTCCAAGTGTTCATCGCTATTGGCGATGGCTACTACCGGAAGCCGCTGCCCGGCATGTGGGAGCACCTGAAGGAAGAAATGAACGATGGAATCCAGATCCAGGAGTACCGTAGCTTCTTCGTGGGCGATGCTGCTGGTAGACCAGAGACGGGGAAAGGTGCCACCAAGCAGCGGAAGGACCACTCGCTGGCCGACAGGCTCTTTGCCACCAACATTGGACTCTCCTTCTACACACCGGAAGTGCATTTCTTGGGCCGTCGAGAGGAACAGTGGAACACGCCAGACTTCGACCCCACTTGCGTTCAGGACCAGGTACCCCTCTTCGATCCCGATGACATCAGCTTCGAGAGCCATCCCTGCGAGATGATAATCATGGTGGGTTTGCCAGGTTCTGGCAAGAGTCACATCTGCAGCGCCTTTCTTCAGGCTCGTGGCTATAAAATCGTCAATGCAGACACCCTGGGCAATGTCCAGAAGTGCCTGAGTGCCTGTCAGGGATACCTGGAGTCCGGAGATTCTTGTGTGGTCGACAACACCAATGTGGATGCCGCATCCCGGAAGAAATTTTTGTCCATAGCCAACGCCCTAAAGGTCCCCTGCCGCTGCCTGGTGATGAATCTATCCGTGGCGCAGGTGAGGCACAATATAGCCTTTCGCGAGTTGGCGGGTGCAAGCCATTCGAAGATCAGCGATATGGTCTTTAACATGATGAAGAAAAAGTACCAGGAGCCGGCTCTAGATGAGGGATTTCAAAGCATTCATAGGGTGAACTTCAAGCCGGAGTTCGGCAGCGAGCGCGAGGAGAAACTGTACAAAATGTATTTGTTAGAAAAGTAGGGGTCTTTATTTAGTCCAAAGTGAATATTCGTTTGGCTATGTCGTCGATAAGCCAGTCCATGGAGCTAAGCAGCTTCTCACCGGTCACCGCGCTAACTCCGGCCACCAGCCAGTGGTGCGTGGTAATCTCCTCAAGATGTAGTATCTTTAAAGAAAGTGATTAAATTTGTTGACTTGTCTAAGTAATGGCCGCTGCGTACCTCTTTGATTTCATTCGATGTGAGGGCGCCGGGTAGGTCCTGTTTGTTGCACAGCACCAGGAGGGTGGCGCCCGCCAGACGCTCTTCCTGTAACAGGATCTGCAGCTCCTGTCCGCAGGACTCCAGGCGCATGCGATCCGCACTGTCCACCACCCACACCAGACCGTCGGTGCACTCAAAGTAGTTCCTCCAGTACGACCGCAGGGACTTCTGACCGCCCACATCCCACATATTCAGGGTGTATCCGTTGTGCTCCAGGGTTTTTATGTTAAACCCCAGCGTGGGGGAGATGGTGTCTATCGGTTCGCCGTTGAAGCGCTTGAGGATCGTCGTCTTGCCGGCATTATCCAGGCCTCTAGAAGTGATTCATTGCATTTATTGCTTTGTTGTAGGATTTATATATGTACTTACAACAACAATATGCGCATTTCCTTCTCCTTCTGGCGCATCTTTTTCAATACTGTGAGGAAGCCCATGGCTGCTTTTGTAATTATTTATAAATATGAAGCTGCTATTTAATTTTTAATTCAGCAGCTGCTTTAATTTTTGTTTATCTTGTTTATGTTTTTGTTTTACGTCTGTGAGTCTGGCAGCACTGAAAAATATGACTGGGTTAGTACGGAAAATATAGATAAATGGGAAACCAAATAATTCAAATTATGCATAAATATAAATAAAGATTTAAAATAGAAACTCAACATTAATTTATTTTTAAAGACAGAGTTTTTACTATATATTACCGACCTTTGTTGCCAGTGCTTCAGGACCATCTTGCAGCACGTTTAATGAAATTATAATTTTATATAAAAATAAATTATATTCATTCATTTCAGAGTATATAATTTTAAAGCAAATGTAGACATTAAATTTAATAAGTACTCTTTACGTTTTTAATTCATCTGAACAGGGCTGCATTTTTACGACGATCAGGCAGCACTCCTTCTCCAAGATATCAAACAGCTGTCATAATCGAGGCACCGATTTTTCGCCCAGAAAAACTACTCGCGTTTTGCTAATTTTTAAAAATAAACCACAGCAAGATGATGAACTTGTCGAGAGTGAGTATAAGGCTAAGTTAAAGTGTGTTCCAAGCGCTGGAAAAAACTTGGAATACTCGGGAAACATGCCTCCCACAACCGTGCTTCCTGCAAGCAATTACGTAAGGTCGCTGGAGCCTATGAACTAACCGCACATTTTGGTCTTCTTGCAGGCCGTTGTCCGCAGCTTCGTCACCACCGCTGGCCGCCGCTCCGCCGCCGTGCCCAAGGACCAGATCGAGAAGGGCTACTTCGAGATCCGTAAGGTGCAGGAGCACTTCCAGAAGAAGGACGGCAAGCCCGTGTTCCTCAAGGGCTCCGCCGTGGACCAGGTGCTGTACCGCATCACCATGGCGCTCGCCTTGGTGGGCATCGGCGGCATGGGAAAGCTCTTCTACGACCTCAGCGTGCCCAAGAAGGAGTAAATGAGTGCAGACCCTCAATAATCCCTAAACTAAGCTAAGCCACAAAAACCAGCAAGATACGTGATCCAGCCCCCTGGCCCCACATATGTTTTTGCAGTGTAGTCGTCGCCTTATATTTCTATGTTTTTATTGTGTAAGTAAGCAGAGAAAGGGAAAAGAAAGTAGAAGTTTCATAAAACTATTACTCATTCTTAAGAACTTGTTTATGCAACATTCCGCTGAGCATTCTTTGAAATGAAATTTTTATAAAAACCTATTATTATCATACTTGTATTGGAAAAATCACTTAGTATATTATTTAAAATCAATAGAGGTCTTTATAAATCAAAGAGAGTTGCAGAAACACATAGATTATGAACACTTTCTACCCTTTTAGTCCAAATTCCAACTAACAACGTATTCTAACTAATCCCACTTCATCTTGCAGCGCTTTTGCCCCTGGATACCTGGCCAACATAGAACACCCACACTACCCACAACCTGGCTTGATGTTTTGTGTTAGCCTAGCTAAGATTTGACTAAATGTGTAAACCGAACATTCGCAAGAGCATTTAAGGCGTGGAAATATAAGAACCTGGCTGTACAGTACAGAGACTGTTTATTTATTTTATTGCATGGTCGCTGGCTATGAGATATTTGCCCAAAAGTATTTTTCCCCTAATTGCATTGACATTAAGTAAACAACCGGCGGCATGGAGCAGAGAATCTGGGATGCGGCAGAGAGAGAGAGACTGAGGCTGAGGCCGAGGAACCGGCTAAGGCAACGGGCCTGTTTTATAAATCAAAGGGCGGCAACTCGGCGCGTTGCCATTGGCATGGAAATGCATTTTAAATCGAGCGAATCATGTTGCGCTTTAACACAAGCAAAGGCCCATGCACGCTGCCGCTGTTTATTAATATCCGAGAACTGAGCACGGGTAGCGGGGTCTGGCTGCCTCGAAATACGTGCATATGCAATTCAAGGCGTTTTTCATTAGTTATTTCTCCATAAACACTTAAATAAAACTAAAGCATTAAAAATTAAGAAAACATCCGTTGCTTTATGAATTTTCACTTGTAATTTCCACTCACACTCACACGCAAAGGCAGTGCCTCACAGTTTTGTGGTTTCCTGCTAATAGATACATTTGCTTTTACTAGAAACACGATTTTAAGGATGTTTTTTACAATTTCAAAAGAATGACCTACAAATGTATAGCAGATCAAGTAAGAAAAAATTATATTGTTTAATTCCTTGAAATATTCTGATAAATGGAAAGCCTTTTCGAGAAGGTAAGACTTGGGACTAAAACGGTTTTATTTAAAAATTATTTTATAATTAAACATTATTTAAAATCTGTTTTCTATATTAATTTTTATGAAAATTCTTCTCAGCTGCATAATTTTAGCTCTGCATTACACGCTCAATACGCACTGTATCCACTCACACACACCCACCCTTGGAGAGGAACAGGAAAATCGCAGTCTCTTCGCGTTGTTGTGCGCTGTGTTGGTTTGCCATTATAGCGTTCCGGCCCATTTGAGCACTGAGATTTGCATGCGAAACGAAACGCATAAAATGGTGGCCATTTTGTGGGTGGTGCAGGTTAACACATTTCCAAACTCATCGCAGTTCTGCGTAGGCAGAACTACCGATCAAAGCTAAGGCTACCAAAGAGATGGACACCGACATTGTAACCCTTTCCAAAAACGAGTCGGTAGCTAAAACTTGGGGCTTTAATTAAAGTTTCTGCGGGCCAGGCTAATTGTGGTTTGGCGACGCACATGTCGCAAACTTATTATATTTCATAGACTGTGAAAAATTTAAATGAACACAAAATGCCACTGCGCTGGCGGAGATCGGGGAGCCATAGCCATCCGGGATCTTGCGGAGTAACAGCAACGGCAAGAGGCGTTCCACTCGACTGCCCGCAGCCAAATTACAATAATAACTCAAGAAGCATAGAAGATGCCGGGCTAAACGCTACTCCTTCTCTGCTTTGCAATCCTTTGCCTTTGCCAAAAACAATATGCTGACGAGCTGGGAGCTGGGATCGGGAGGCGGATGCGTGTAGAATCGGGAATCGAAAAATGTGTTTCATTAAATGTTATTTATAGTCGGCAATTTTATGCATTTAAAGCGCGTCTATCAGCGCTGCTGCATCAACGCGGCATCAAGGCGGAAACGGCCGAGACGCCATTTTGGAAAGCCCCAGGCAACGGCGGCGGCTGACTTTGATTTAGAAAGAGGGACAGAGAAGCTGGCAGGGTCGATCGAGCTGATTACCAAGCCAATCAGTGGGATCCCCCAAATATAGACCCAACTTTCACCTTTCCCCCACTGTGTCTTGTTTATTTTATGAATTTGTAGTTGTCTTCCTCTACAGGGTACTCTAGTTGGGTAAAAAAATATGATAGATTTGTGGGAGTATACAAACCAGTGGATATATTATAAGTATTAAGACTTAAAATAACAAAATTTAAATATTTTAGGAAATAAAAACAAATACAAAATCTACAGGAAGGAAATAAATATTTACTAAAAATCTAGTAATAAAAAAATAATAAAAATTATGATAAAATCAAATCTGAAAACAATAACTGTAACCATAAACAAAACCTAGGTATCTCACAGTCCGACTCCTCGACGGCAGCGGCCTCACTCGTTAGATGCTCCTTACGTGAAATATTGCCACGTCCTGGTCCGGATCGGATCGGATCAGATCAGCTTGGGATCCCGGTTCGCGGTCCTCGGTCCTCGGTCCGCACAGCAGCCGCAGCCACAAATCAGAATGCCGTTGAAGCGTTCAAGTGCAACGAGCATGAAGCGAACTCGCTAGCGCTTGCGTCCCCAACTCTGTCTCCGTCTCCGTCGACGTCCACAACTCCATCTCCCCAGAGCTCGCGCTGCTCCCGCCACCCCAACTTTATGCCCACCTCCGGATTGGGGGCTGTCGGCAAATCTGGGCAACTTTGAGATTTGAGGATTTCGTCAGATTGTCGCTGGGACTGATGGCACTGACGGGTGAAGTCAAACCTTCGGTCCATCGAAACCAGTTTGGCCTATTAACACTTCGATTACAACTCAACTTTTTGGACACTCCCGGAGGCACGGACGCGGGCGCGGAGCTCGGCGGCACTCTGGGTGGTCCCCGTCGCACTATTAGTTAGATTTTGATTTATTTGAGCTTCAATTAGTCGTTGAACAAATCTGTTTATTTATTTGCTTTTAATTATTGTTGGCAACCACAAAGCCGTGCCACCGCTGCTCTTTATGGCCGCCTCGCTCCTTGCCTTGGCCGAAGAAGGTTTTTAATTAGCACCCTCCGGATAATTCACAAAAAAGCCATCACCAAGTGGCCGAGGATTTCTACAGACGTTAATGGAACCAAATCTCCCGAAAAAATAAAAAAAGATCGAAGAGCGCAAACAGAGTTTTGTCTTTCGGGGAAGCAAAAAGTGAATGCTATATTTTTGGGTTTCTTATTTGCGAATTCTGGTTAAAATGAGTTGAGGGAGAAGGTTAGGAGCTGAATCTAAATGGAAAGCAGCGCCTGAATGATTCCAAAATACCTGAAACCCATCATAAATCACAAATGTTAAGCTAAATCTTATTTGCATTTAGTAGCAACACTCAAAACAATTGAATATTGAAATCAAAGTTTTATTATATTTTCAGGTTTCATTAGCGAATCCGGAATTCCCATTAAAATAGGGAAAAAACTCATCGAAAATGCCTTATTTTAATATAGTTTCGCATCCATGGCTGCATCCAAAAAGAGGGATTCGGCTGGCGTAAACAAACAAAAACATATTGCACGCCTTGCCGGAGAACTGGGAGGAATGCCGTAATATATAGAATCGACAGAGGCAACGGCATCGTGCGATTTATAGGCCGTAACAGAGCCCGGCCCCGTGAAAGATGCGCCGGGAAACCGAAACCCCGGCAAACCAGAAACACATGTCCATGTCCGGGATCATGGGAATTTTCGGGGGTTGGTAAGACTCCGAGGCATTGGTCAGGAAACATCTTCATCTAGTTAGGATTACGGATAGGCAAGTGCGAACGAGTGGCATCAGGTGACATCTCCCCCGGTCTGGCGGTTGCGGTGTGTTGCCTCTCAAGTGAGCCGGGTATTCGCTTACACCAATAATTCATCCTTAACTGCAGTTGCGTCGATCCGTTTTATGTAGCGCCCAGCGTCCGCCTTTGGAGGGTTCGCCAGGACTCAAGTGGGTCACATAATCACGTGTCGACGAGCTCGTCCAAGATCGCTGGCCGTGGGTTTTATTTTTATATTTATTTTTTGTGTCGGGAGTGGGAGTGCTAGTGCTGCCGCTGCCGTAGACAATTTGACGCTTCCGCCTACTTCAATGGTTGTGCACTGGGGAAAAAACAGAGATCACACACAGAATCTAAGGAATATTTAAATATATGATATATTAAATGTTGATTTAGTTTACAATTTATCTTTGCACTGGAATTCTCAGCTAGCTTCAAGCTGGAACCAAAGGTATCCATCCTTTGTTGCGGTGGAAAGGCTGTTAACTTTCTCCTGAAACTTCTTACGATCTCTTTGTGTCTGTTTTGTTTTTTTTCAGTGTAGGGTTCACACCCATCTGGCGTAATCTTATGTAAGTAAGTTAACCGCCTCTGCCCTGGATGTGTCAATTTAATAGCGCATTTGCCACTTTATGACATTTGATGCTCCTGCTCCTGGCCTTCGGACTTCTCCCCCTTCCCACTCGAACACTCCTTGATGTTGGCTCCTTTGTTTTCTCAAGTGCCCTGGCATATTCCGCTTCGACTCCTCTCACTCTTTGTTCGCACAGGAAAATACGAGGAAGGAACAACTAAGGAAAAATAAAATAAAAGTCAGAGGAGCTGCAGGAACGGAGAGTCGGCGGAAAGCGCAGAATGTTCATTTGTTATGCCTGTCATTTGTCGCCGCTTGCCGGCAACTTCAAAGCCTGTCACCCAATTTGTTAAACGCGGAGACAATTTTGTCATCGTCTTCCCCCGCCTTGGCCACCCCGTAAGACAGCCATCACTCCGAAAGCTTCGCCCGCCGGGGAAGAATTCTTAGCTTTTGCATGTGGTTAATTATTTTGTAAGTAGATCCATCAGCAGATGGCAAAAAGTACCCACATACACGCGGGATTTTGAAAGGGAATACATTCGATATACTTTTAATTATTTACCTTTAACATAAATAACATTAAACATTGATTGCAATGTTCTTAATTTATGAAAATATGGAAAATTAGGGTCGGTGTGAATATTATTTCTTTTGTCCTAGGAATTCTTTTAATTTAAAACGAACGCTAGTTTCCATCAATATTCGTTTTGTAAAGAATTTAGTTAAGTTTTATTATTACTATAATAAATATAAAGCAAATATATAAATGCTTAAACAATTTATCAATTATTTCATAATTTTATATTTATGCCTTTTAATTACATCCTTTAAATTACAAAAAAATCGAAACAAATTCATTTATTAGATTTTATGAAATGAAGATTTAATATTTACTTTCATTACTTTATCATGCCAACTAAATTATTTTAAAATATTTACTTGTTTAACGTCATTAAAAAATGAATAGTTTAGTCTTTCTTGATGGCATCAAAAGGCATAAAACTTAATAGTTGCTAAAAGTCATAAGTATATTTCGATTAACCATTAAACTCTCTTTTAATTAACAAAACTTTAGAAAAATTTCTCATTTTTCCAAATTTTTAAGACTGTTTTATTATTAAAATTGCCAGCATTTAATCAAAATAAATGTATTTAATCACCCCAATAAAAACAAACATAAACGGCTTTTAAGATACTTAAAAGTGCATAGTTTAGCTTTTCTTGAAGGCCTAAAATTTAATATTTGCTAAGACTAATTAATAAATTTCGATTTTATGTTAAAATGTTTATTAATTACCAATCTAAGATACACAAAAATTATAAAGATAAGAAAACTTCATTTTCCAAATTAAAAAAAAGTAAAATCATTCAAATTGCCGATAAATTTAATTTAAAGTGTGGAATAAATTTAACACCATTTCAAATTAACAACAAAATATTTGTTTTGTTACTTTTAAAAGAGGAAAAAGATATTTAAATATATATATTCTCATAGCTTATATTTTAATATATAAATTATATTTTTTGCGCAAAGTCAATGCTACTTTAAATTCACATAACAGAAACTAAAAAAATATCATAAGAAAAACAAAAACTAAACCATAATAAAGAATAAAAAATAATATTAATAGGACAAAAGAAATCAGGAAATATATCTATCCACATTATGAATGAAAAACAAACGAAAATTGGCAGAATGGCGAACGTCAAGACCTGAAATCTAAAATCCGAAAGATGCGGAGAGCGGAGACGGAGTCGCTCTCGCTCCGAGCGAGAGGAATAGAGGCCAATTGGATTCGCAACAAAAGGTATGAGCAGGTAAGCGTAAGCCAACTCAAGGAGGTGTGTCCAATGGGCACTGGTGTGTGTAAGTGCAAATATACACTCACCAGCGGGCTAGCAAGAGCTGAGTTTTCAGCCCATTTTAATGAGGGAACGACAACGAAAATTGGCATCTATCATTAAATGACGATTTTTAGAATCGGTGACAATCAGATGAAGACAGGCATTTCTTATAATTAACTCTAACCAAGCAAGACGCAACGCCTCAGCGAGAGTTGGCATCCTCATCGCGCATACGCCGTGTTGCCGCATTGGCTGCGCACCATGGGGTTACCACCACCACAACCACCACCACCACCTTCCGCTGTGTCGCCTGCACCGCTTTATTAGCAATATGACTTTCCTAATGAACCAAAAATAGATGCACGCGATCCACCCAGAATTCTCACAGCCCCCCGTCCCTCCAAGCCGGCAATCCGCCGGATACGCTTACTTGCTTCAGATTGGCCATTCAAGCATTCAGAAATTAACTCCGCCCGAGAGAGTGGCAGAGAGAGAGGCGTGCTTCAAATGATTTGCAGGGAAGGGAAACACAAAACGACCGCCATCTTGTGCGGAGAGAGATGCTGTGTGCCACAGAGAGGGCAGCGAGAGATCTTGAGATGATGGCGATCTCTCGACGGCGGCAGCGTTAGTCGCAGCAGACACGACGAGCAGCAACGATCGTTCTTTGGAGACCTCCGCCTGGGATTCCCAATCCGATCCGAACTGAACCGTTGCGAAGCGAACGGAACCGAACCAAGATCAATAAGCGGGCGCACGGAATAATCGATCGCGCGGGTGGTCGATCCTCTGGATAACGAAGCAACCAAGAAACCCATAGATACAAAATCAGAGCATAGCAAACCCCATATAGCAAAGTGTCATAAAGTGTGTGCGTTTAGTTCTTGCTTCCCCAATAAGGTGTGATAAGTGCGTGATAATTTTCGAGTCCAGCGGTCCGGCGAGCCACCGTTTTGGCCCGAAAATGTGCTAATCAGATCTCAGTTTTGGTTCACGGCATCGCAGCCCAGCCACCGCAGGCATCGCACAACTGGCGCCAATTTGTATACAAATTTCATGCCTTAATTGAAACTCACATTATAGCCAAGTGCGAAAAGTTAACGACTAGCAACCGCCACCAGCAGCAGCCGATCCTAAGCCCATTCCAGCGAATTCAACCAGAGAAAGTTTCACGGCGGAGCCAGCAAGAAGAGCGTACGGAAAGTGCGGCAATACTGCAATTCTGGAGTTCTTCAATCAACTGTCAACGGCCGAAATGGACCCAGGTAAACATTGCTGAAAACTACCCAGAATCCACGAGATATCTGTACCTAAGATTGAGGGGTTTACGATTACGAGGTGCCGACGGCATCCACTTAAATGGCTTCTTTTGTTAAGAGGATTGAACATTTGAATTTAAATAAACTAAACAATTAATAAACTATAATAATTATAGAAAAAACTAAAGTCCAATGATTACATTTTACAACAAAATAAAGTCAAAAGTTATAAAAGGATCTTCTTTAATTCTTAACAAAATCCAGCTGCTGTCTCAATACATAATTCATTTCAAAACAATATCAATTCCATTTATTTAATTAATTGTTTTAATAAAATAAAATGAATTAATTATGAGATCTTTCAAACTACCTCTAAGCTCTCTTTTAGTTTTCTTTTTTAAGTCTTAAGGCATACAACTCCTTTTATATTTGTCTACTGTTTAAATATCTCCCGTTTAATTTATTTAAATTTTAACAAGAGCCAAAAATTTATATTTTATTTAGGCTTAATTATATAAACCACAGTGCTTTCCTGTTTCCTTAATTGTGATGACATTTTTTTCTGTGCACTCAAATCCCCAAGTCAAGTGTTTTGCCAACAAAGTGCTCTTGTCGGATCCTTCAAGCCAAGTCCTGATGGATCGATGGCCAGGCTGTGTGGCAATCAATCGATGGCCCGACTTATTTTCTTTATTGTTTTTGGCCAGGCCAAGAGCCAAGAAACAGGTGTTTGCTCATGATTTTCGTTTCAAAAGGCTGCCGTCGCTTTGCGCTTGATCGACAGTCTCGCGGTAGCCGCCGCACTTGTTTGCCGATGACGATGCTGCTGCTGGCTTTCGATGATGTCTGCGACATCCGTAACCCGAACCCGAATCCAAACCCCAAGCCACCAGCGGGGTCCGGGACCCATGCCTCCTAATTTAACTAATGACCGTTGTAATGTTTGTGCCTTTGTCGTGCGGTCTTCACTCTTGGCTCCAAGTGTCCGTGTCTCTGTTTGTCCATGTGCTTTGGGCCAAAAACAAAAATGCCGTGGCATCAACCTCTTCGAATGGCCGAAAAACTAATGTGCAAAGATTTGCTTGCCAGTGTCTGTTGACCAACATCAGCGCAATTGAATAATTTGGCATGCGTCGATTTACTTTTACAAATTTCCAACTGCTTAAATCATCTGTGGAAATAATGGGCCAACGGACTCTTCGGAGATCGCAAAGCGGCCAACCGTTGAGTGACATAATTTCTCCATTTATCTAGTAAGTGGTTTTTGGTCTTGCATTTAAGTAAAGTTAATAAGATTTTTCTTAAAAATTAATTAAAAGTTCAATTCTATTTTCTGTTATTTGCTGGTGATTAAAGCCTTACATTTATAGAGTCAAACAAATATTTTAGATCACTTAAAGTCCTTCTCTATAACTTTTTTACTTGCCAGTATTGTTGGGTAAATCCTTGATTATAACAAAAAGATTCAGATTGTACCATATATTATTTTGATTCCACTCAAACTGGGCGGGCAACGAAACGGAAAGGCGGAAGATATCGCTCCTAGTCCGCACTTTGGCCCATTAATGACTTGCTTTCGATGTTTTGACATTCTGTTTGCTCGCCGGCGTTGTTTGTCCCGGCCGCAGACGTTGAAAAAGGCATAGACACAGACGTCGGATGCAGGGCCGGAGCCATAACCCAGAGCCCGCTGGACCGGAGATGCAGAAATGCGTGACTAAAGGCTACCGGTGGCCATCTACTTCGGTAGCCGAACATGAAAAGCCCAGAGCCACAGCCAGATGATGAAGTCACAGAGGAAGAGGAAGGAGGAGGGCCAGTAAAACAAAACGACAACGACGACGATGGCCACAAAATGCTGGCAAACACTTGAGACACGCGGAGAAGTACGTCGCGTCAATGTGTACACGCTTTAATGGAAGAGTCTATATATATATAGTACTACATGTACGTGTCCAGGAGCTGGAACTGGGAGAAGGAGAGGCGCAGAAAAGCCCGACCAGCAGCTTCCTCCGCTGATACCGTCGATTGCGGCTCGGGTTTGGGCGAACGCTCCACTGCACCGGCTTGATTGTGTGGCGTCGTTTCCCCTGAGTTCTTTAATTAAATCGCATCTCCTCCAGCTGATGCGTAACTTTCATTAAGCGCAGTTTTGGCAAAAATAAGGGGAGAGATTTTGGTAAAATTTAAATCAAGTTTTTCCCAAAGAATAAAGTTTTTTTTGAGAGCTATAATCGACTAAGGGAACCTTCATTATTTGAATAAAAAAAAATGATTCGCCTTAAGCAGTTCTTAATATTTAATTTTGGTAATCAAAGTATAGCATATCTCACAGAGCTAGAAGGCACTCATTATTTTCTCTTGAATATCTCCCCACGGATATCTCCTCCGATCTTTGACATTTGACAAGTGTGCTTCTTGTACTTGAGTATAAAACTCAGCTCATTACCATAAATTTAATGCGTTTCTAATCGTTAGAGGGGGGCACGTGTTTGAGCTAGTTTATTCCCGGGATAATGAATGGCGAACACATCAATAAGCCGACGGCCGACATCTGGTCTTAACCCCTAGCCCAACCCCTAACCCCTTGATGGCCTGTGTCGTGTCCCACGGGAGCGATGGCGACCCGACCCGCAACCGGAACCGCGACATAGGAATTCCAGCTCCACTTCCCTGACTTCAGATTCTAAATTCCGAGTTGCAGTGTTGTTTATTTTTCGATTTATAGCTAGCTAAACATGTGTTCTTTTTATTATAATTAAAATATGTATAGAAATTATAAACTTGTAGTTAAATATAAATTATAGTACATATGTTCTTATTAATTCGAACAAGAAATTTTCTGGACTTTATGGAAGAAAATCTTTAATATTAAATAGATACTTCAAAGGACTTTAACTTCTGAAAACTATAAAAATAAATTATAAATTAGTATTCTAAATTAGTTTGCAAGATCAGCTTCTTTCTAGCCGACAGTCCTGCCCAGAATTAAGTTTTGAGAGCTGGGAGCTGGGGAATGGAACACATGGTTGGATTTATATGCATGTGGTTCTGTCAGCGACGGGCGTGGCACATTGCTCGACTGCCGGCGAACCCGAACTGCAGTTGGGAGTTGTTGTCGGTTCTAGAACATTGGCAATGATTGGTCGGATGCGTTGGATCTCCCTCTTCCTGGGGACAGATCGGAACTCTGGCCATCGACAGGGACCACATTTCGGCAACGCGGTCTCGCATTGTCTACGCATTCCTGGTACGCGTAATTGAAGTCATTGCGGCGGCATATCTTCTTTGAGTCGCACACCCCTTTTGGGGTTTGGATTCCCCAGATCGGAGCTAAGGCCGTCATATTTCCTAGACTCCAATTGCTGCCCCTTGGCAGCCGTCTTCGGCCACAGCCAGTGCCTCTTTGCTGCATCTTTGTGGTGGCTGCCGTGATTTATGGACTCATTAATTTCTGTTGACAGACAATGCTGTTGACGCCGCAGGAATCTATTTAGCTTTATGTACTTTTGATTCCCACTTGCGAGGGCGCCTATTCTGATGGGATTCATTTACCATTCGAGGCTCCTAGGGTTTGCACTTGAATATTACCTCTTTAATCTGTTTCATTTCCTGGGGAATTCTGTAAGTACAAACCTTGAGGCAGCTAGACTCCAAAAGCAATCGATTCTGTCGATCGATCTTGAGTAAACAAATAGCACTCCCATTCCCAGTCCCAGCGACGACTCTTTTCCGTTGATAACACTTCGTTTGAACTCTGCAGATTAACAAGGAAAATGGCATGGTCAGCGGGTCACCGGGTGTCTTCGAAGAGGAGGAAAGATCTCGCGGAACGGCGACTCTGTGAAATTTACTGATAAATAAATGCGATTGTGCGGCAAATTGTGCAACGCTCCGAATGCAAAATTGTCGACAAGCTGCTCTCTCCTCTCGTGGTTACTTATAATATAAAATAAAGGAAAAGAAAAGAAAAGCAAAGGGAAGAAAAAATCTAGATGAAAACTGTATTTTAAAGGGGACTATTTATAAGTCGGCGGCCAACTAAATAGTCACATTGTCAGCACAGTGCAGCGCAGTGCCAGGGGGCAGACCACACGGCGTATACGCAATGCTCTGCGGCTGAGCCTCAGCTCAAGTCAACTGAGTTGTTAAATTAATTTTTTCTGCATGCCACCGAATGCATATATAAATTTCATAAAATGCCAAGAACAAGAGGCGAAAAATTAAGAAAATAAAGCAACAGAGCGACGGCGCTCTGTCAATCAACCTGCTACGGCCGACTCTGCGGTCTTTGGTCTTCCGTACGAGAAGAAGCCGCCGCTTGCCAAGACCCCAAGATTTATGGGAAGAAGCCACGCAGCAGTTGAAAATGCATTCGCACATATTGTATAGTTATGAAAAAAGGAAATCCAATTTGCCATGCACTTTTATACCCTCTCGAAAGGAAAGGACTTAAGTCGTTCCGCAGGACATAACTTTCTTTGAAATGTTTATAAAATGTTTGAAGATTTCAAGGAATATCTTAAGCTGGAATATATTTAAAATAAGACAAATAATTATTTACAAATTCTTTCAATATTTTGTTGCATATTTAAAAGGTGTAAAGATTCATTAACTTTTTTTTATGCCGACTTTGCATTGTCTGAAATACTTCAGGGATTTTTCCAAATCGTTTTTACAATATATTATATTTTTATTATTAATTCACATAAACCTGTGAGTTCCAGGAAATTTGTTAAGATGCCGAATTTATTGCTAATTATTTTTATTTTTAATTTAGTTCTTCCCCTGAAGGGTATTTAATTTTCGAATTCATTCCTCGAATTTAGTCTGATGTCTGTTTTTGGGCGAATCTCCCCCCTGATCCGGATGATCCAATCAAACGCCAAACCCACAGTCACATGAAATATTGCCCTCAATATCAAAAACATCATTTCATGCCAAATTTATATTCAATTTGGGACCCGAAAAAACTAAAAATACAAATCCAAATTGGCAGCCATTTTGATAATTTCTCTTTTATTTATATTTCGTTTCGAATTTTATTCGGTTGCAGTTAATGCTGTGAATATTCAGACAATTACTCAGAGTTTCCTAAGATTTAATACAATTTAGTGGACCATTTTCGTGGGATGCTTCGCTTAGTGTGAAAACGTGTTAATTGACGGCCTCTGCCGGCTCGCTTATTAATTAAAATGAAATTCGAATTGGCCTTTTTTTTGTTTTCTACAAATAACCAGCGTGATAAGTATTATTGTCATCGTTTGGAGCTCGCTGAAATTTCGCCTATGCGTTTCAAATCAAATGCCCTATAAATCATACAATGTATTTTTATGATCGCATTAAGCGGATGTCTTATCAATTCGAGATGTTTGAATTTGTTAAATTCAATTAGGCGGCAAATAAGTTCATTGCCTCTCGACATTTGACATGGGAGATGTTCCTCGACTCGGCGTTCTCGGGTTTGGTTTTTAAATAATCACAGATTAATTGAAGTATATTATTTAATGCAATTATTAGTTGCAAGTTATCAACCAGACAGACAAGTAGGAAGAGGATTGTAGCCGCTGTATATAGCATACTTATATGTAAATGTCTTGGCGAGCTGATAAGATTGAAGTGCATCTACTTGAGTGACAAAATGTCAATAAATAAGCTTACAGTGAAAACCTTTGGTAAGATTTTATATAAATCGGATTGGAATTTCAGATTAAAATAGAATTTATGTTCCTGAAAAAAGACACGTAACCCACAACAATACAATTTGAATTATTTTTCCAGTCAAATGAAGTTAATTTTAAAGTCATTGCCTTTTTTATTTAAAACTGAATTTTTCCTTATATAGAATATTAGTTTTTAATCACCAGATTCTTGACTGTAGCCCCACATTTACACACACGTTGACATGTTGTTTTTCCTGGCGCTCTACGCTCCGTCCATTTTGTTTAGCGAAAAATATTATTTTTAATTAGTTCTACTTAGTTAGCATTCGTTAATTGCTCCTGTAATTGGATTTACCCGCATCAGTGGCTTTCGTGAATATACTTTAATGATATTTTAATAATTTATAACAACTAAAATACAGAAGCATAAACTTAAGATGCAATATGTGCGACTTTAATTGCCGTCGGTAAAGCTTTTGAAAAATTTTTAAAAAAATTTCCATGGAAAGAGGAGCCAGAAGGAGAGAGAAACTCCGGCCAACATGCGCCCATTAAAACCGACATTTCTTTCTGGATTGCATTTGTAATTTGCTTGGAACAGTGGTGGCCATTGTATTCGGCAATTTCCCAGAATTTATGAATTATAATTTTACCATATAGACAATTTTAATTGAGCTTTTTATGGGGTAGTATGGTTTCAAAAAGCGGGAGCTGCAAAGAAAAAGAATATTATCAGATATCAGAATGCCGTGTTTTTATATTCATTTTATTTTATTTACATTTTAAAAAGAAAAAAACTAATTTTGGGACCCAAGGATATAAAAAATCGAATTTATGCTTAGTTGCAGGCAGAGAATGTATCTTTTAGGTTTATTTATCTAATTTACGCTTATGGAAAAACTATATCGAATGTAAAATTCATTTTTAAATAAAATAGAGATACGATTTTATATAGATTTGTATCCTCGTGACTTCCCGATCTCAAACCAAGCGTGGCCTGTCCCTAAAGGTGTACGATTTCAAAGCAAACACAGCCATTTGTAAGCCATTTGTACCGACAACACAGATATAGAACCGTCTGCTACTGAATTCTAATCCGAATCCGTTTCCAATTTCCGCCCTCAGGAGTCCTTAAAGAGTCTGAAAAGACTGACTGAGGAAGACACGAAAATCCATGGGCAAATATTGACTGAAAAAGGCAGAGATTCAGGGTTTCAGACTTTATGATTTTTTAAGCTGTTTGCGCGACCTCTTCACGAATCCATAGCTGTTTGCATTTCATTAACAGAAGCTGCTGCTGCTGCTGCTGCTCTCGGCTTGTATCGGATCCGAATCCGGGCCCTGATCTGTCCAGCATCCCGGCTTGTTTGCCTTGATTAAGTCTGGCTAGTGTGACTAGCGGATCCGATCCTTTTCTACAAAGTGGCCCAGTAGGCAAATCGCATTTTGTTCGTAACTCGAAATTAAATAAACAGAATTTTGCCTCTTAGCGGGTTTGAATGTTCCTCCTCTAGCTGGCTGGCGGGCAAAACAAACAACAAAACAAACTCAGAATGCGACGGCGACCCGGCTTGCACCTACCCGAACTGCTCCTCTGATCGTGACCGACACCAGCGGAGTACCTTTGCCCACCTCCAGCAGACTCGTCTCAACGACGGTGGCATGTTTGCACCTTTAATAAGACCAACAATCAGTGCCGACGCAACTCATCGCCCAAGTAGCCGGGTGAATGTTGCACTTGTGAACCCTCCAAAAAGGGGCTTGAGGCTAGATCACTGGGAGAAAATGATAGCTGGAATAAAAATTAAAAAGAAACTTTTCATTTGATAGCGAGTTGATCGAATAGGACCAACTTTTGAGCCCTGCAAGCTGTCTGTGCTATTGACTCATCTCGCTTCCGTCGGTCCAAAGGGGGAATCGATGTGCCGCTCTAATAGGAAATACGTGACTAATTTGCATGTGTTCGCGGGTAGTATTTTTTATTCTGGCCGGATGTTGATCGGCAGCCATAAATCACAAGCGAAGAAACTTACTCATAACTTGCACAAAGACGATGGCAAGTCAAAGAGCACTTTCCAAACGCAGAGCAGAGAGTCTTACCAGATAGTAGATTCAATTAATTTCCCAATTTTTCGGTTAGGCAAAGGTTCGATTCTTATCGCGACAGCATAACTCACACATATCATAATTAAACCCACAAGTGTCCAACTTTGGCCGCCATTAATCTTTGGTAATTGCCCGAAATTGATGTCATGCGTATTTGAAAAGCCATTAAAGCGGCCCAGCAATCGCCGATAGATCCAAAATGAAGGAGAAAAAAAAAAACAGCAGAAGCCGCAGCATTCAGACAACTAGAAAATATTTGTTGAGACAAATTTATGGACGTTTAGCGCAAAAGTCAAGCACTGGTAGATAATGTTCTCGAAAGGGAAACCAACAAATTGCAGCCATCATTGGGAAAATATTTGGAATTTTTTACACTCCAAAATGAAGAAAATAAAATAAGATTTGTTGTCACGACTGAAGGATACTCTGCCATATTAAAATATAATCTATAAACTAAAATAAAGGAAAATAAAGATACTTCAAAATGTTGTCCTACATTCAACGCATCTTTGGTATAAAGATAATGTCTGATATAAATTAACAGACAACAATTAAAGGAATTTTTTATTATTTAAAGTAAAAATTGTATGGCATCTGTTTAAGCAACTTAGAGAGTGCTCTCCATGCGTCAGTTTAATGGTGAAACTCCAGGAAAAGGCATCCTATAGTAACCTCCTCTCACAAGATAGCGTATTTGTCGTCTCCATGATCTTTGACTTCACTTCTGGCTTTCCTTCCTTGCGCTGGATACTCCTCTTTTCCCTCTGTTTGTAACTCAATTCGTAAATAATTAACGATCACAAGATTACAAATGTCAAACAGAATGTCAAGCGCCCTGTTGAGGGGAGCAATGGGCTCCTTGCTCTCCCTATTCCCTACACGGCGACACGACTGTTCAAAGACCGAACAGACAAAAAACCACTGACTTGGCCCCCGAATGGATGTGGATGTCAGATTTTCTCCGGCCACCGTACTCACTGCGTGTGGGTCTGCGGCGAGTGCCAGCCGATTTGTTGTGACTTATGTCAAGGCAATTGCGTTTCCAGATTTGAGGATACTTGCGGCCCGTGAACTGCTCAGACTTGTGGTTTATGCTAAATGAACTCGGGTTTTATTCGAGGTGCAAGCTGTTGCATACCAAATCCCTTCTACAAACTATAACCGCAGGGGTTTCTTAATTGAAAGGAGCCATAAATACTTGGAAGACTTTTTTAAGCTGCAGGTAATTGAGATGTTTAGCCAGAAGGAGCTTCTGCAGTTGAAGCGCCAGGAGCAGGAGCTGCAGCTGAAGCGCCAGGAGCAGGAGCTGCAGCTGAAGCGCCAGGAGCAGGAGCTGCAGCTGGACTTGCCGCTGGAGCGCCAGGAGGAACTGCTGCTGCTGAAGCGCCAGGAGGAGGAGCTGCAGCTGAACTTGACGCCGGAGCGCCAGGAGGAACTGCTGCAGCTGGAGTTGAAGCGGAAGGAGGAGCAGCTGCATCACTTGTTCCTGGCGCTACATTATTAGTTGTCGATCCTGGAGCTGCTCCGCCCGCTGGTAGAGGTTGAACCAAAACCGTACAGTTGCTACAGGCCACTGCAAAGGACAACTCTTAAAACCAAAATAAAAACGAAACAAAAACTCTCAACATACAGATTGTTTTCGTTGTCTCCTCGCTCTCGCTGTCGCTGTCGTCATACAACAAGTAATCAATCCAATCAGAAATATCTCTCTTCTACATAGAAAGTGTAGACTAGTTGTAAATAATAAAAAGTTTATAGAAACAGGACTTACAGTGACGGCAGATTCTGGTAGGTTCTTGGCTTGTATGCCAAAAAAACTGAGCGCAAGGCAGCAGCAGCTTAGCGCAAAAAATATATCCCTTCTGGGCGACATTCCGACTTAAACTGACTGGATTGTGGGTGAAACAGGTTTATATAGAACTCAAAACTCAATATATATACCTAGTATACCTGTAATATTCAGGGTTATTTGGCAATTGGTAAGATAAGTTAAAGGGTAAAAAGGAATCTCTTTGAGGGGTTTAGACACGAAGTCAGCTGTTTGCTGCTTGCTTTTTTTAAACCAAATCCAAGCCTCAAATTCCTTTCCTATATGTTTCCTTTGAACTTTAGATTGCCATTTACCCTTACAAAGTTTAGCTATTCTTTCCACCATACCCCTACGGTATCCCCTAGTCGTACACCTTGTCAAATATAGCGCACTCTCAACTATTACGATCACCTTCAATGCGGGGAGATACCCATGCCGATTCCGTCTATTTCGCACAGTTTTTTCAGTATTTATGCAGCTGCACGTTCGTTGTGTCTGGGGGTTTCGGAACGACCCCGAGTGCAAGTGCTGGTCATACATAGATCGAACTGCAATTGACAAGTGCGCAAATCCATAACCATAAACTATGTACATGAAATTGGAGACTGGCTGGGCATCATTAGCCGGATCAGCCGAGGGCCGGGAGTCGGTGGCAACAAGTGGGATTTGTAATCCGATATCTCCAGGCGGCCAAACGAGCTTGTAAGTCGCAAAGTGCCCTTCTGAATGGGATAGCCATTGAAACGAGGTCGATATACTCCACTCTTAGTCCCACCCCCACTCCCACTCCCTGCTCCCTGCTCCAATCTGCAGCTCCTTTGTCCGGTTCCTTCCTGATTTCTTGGGTAACTCGGGAGCTCCTCTATTTTATGGCGCTGCACTCCCTGGAGTACGTGTTGCCCTCGAAGTTGCCGTTGTGAAACACGACGATTCGAAATTAGAAGACGGCGCAGATGTGCAACATTTCCCCCAACTGCTCATAATTGTAATGGACTGGCCTGGCACTTCCAGACGTTAGGGAGAAGAGAGAGAGAGAGCTCGGTCCGGCGGCAGGTGCCTCCAGATAAGGGCCTTCCCATTCACCACCTCATAATGCCCAGCCATAAAAGTAGGTTCTGTAAGTTTGCCTTTGTTTGCCCTGCTTTGTTGGCCAAGAAATAATAGTTTTCAGTCACAAAGCTTTCCATTGATCTCTTCTATATATTTTTGCTATTTATTTTGTTAAGTTTGGTGTTAATAATTTTCTGTGACAATATTTTAAAGACAATTGCTATAAAAAGTGATTACTTCTACACAAAAAGGTATCGAAAAATCCCCTTTTCAACTCCTGCAACTATTCTCGTCGCAATTTCTCTGCCAAATCCATTTCATTTACAATGGTTACTACCGAAAAAGCAAACTTGGCCATCTAAAACAAATACATTAACCATTGGTTAATAATTAAACAGAAAATCATAATTAATTTAAATAATTAAACCACATTTTTTTCTTCCACAAAAACTTACCTTTATGTTGGTATTTAAGCAAATGGGAAATATGCCGCCGGCCGTGAAAAGAATCGACTGCTGGGCATTGTGTATAAAATACAGCAGCGTCGTTCTATATCTTCGTTCTGCGCCGAGCCATTGGGAATGGAATAATGTGTTGGTCAGGGAGTCGCAGTCACTGCTCAGCTGCTCGCAGACATAGCAAAAGGGAAAGGTCTGGGACAGAATGGCAATGGTGTAGGTTCCCGATACCAGTCGCTCCATGGTGGTGTTATAGAACTGCATGGACACCGCCGCCAAGCCCAAAAGGAGTCCCACAGATAGCAACTGAATGAACATAGTGGCCGAAATCATGGGTCGCAGGGCATTTCCGTACCTAGAGGGGAGTTGGTTTATGTATTTAAAGGATTTAATTTAGTAATAAATTCAAATAAGTATCAATTCAAATAAGTATCATATCCTGCTGCTAAGAAAAAATATTGCATACTTGTAGGCAGCTCAAAATAGGAAATATTCTTATCACTATCAAATTTCCTTACTCAACAATCAGTTTGTGATCCTTCACGCACTCCACCAGCTCCGCATAATGCTGATCCTCGTCCTTATCCTTATCCTTTCTCAGCTCCTTGATCCTCTGACTCAGTAGCCCCATATGGGTCCTTAAAACAACCACGTAAATAATCGGATAGACATCTAAGATGAGATTATAATGCCTGCCATGGTGACGGCCTCGATTGTTATGGCCACGTAGAAATGATCGTTGGCGTTGACCAGAGGATTGTACACGCAGAACGGAGACTTCCGTATGACCAGTGCTCCAGTTACCGCAATGGTCAGGTAACCAAAGTATATTCCATGGTAGATGATGACGACGCGGTTGCACAGGGCCGCCGCTCGATGCACCTGGTTCTTCTCCTCCACCTTGAGGCAGCGACTGTCCATGACATCCATCATCTTTTGGGCCTTGGCGAACCGGCCACGCATGAACAGCACAATGATGCCCTTCATAATGGAGGCATTGGTGTTAACCGGAACCTGAACGTAGGTGAACAGATCCGTGGTCGTAAAGTTCTTGAACTCCTTTATCCCAGTCATTATGAGGCCGTAGGGAATGAAGATGAAGACGAAGAAGAGGACTGCGAGGGTCCAGAGGTAATACAGCCACCAGTTCTTGGTGGTCCTGGGCGGTAGCCTCCAACCCATTTGGTTGATGCATCTATTGAAGTAAATGAGGGAATCTCGGGAGCGAAGCAGGGCATCCTGTGTCGGCTCTTGGATGTATCGAAAAATCATATTAGATCTTTATTTTCTTACACTTTCGGTTTGGTATTAATCCGGCGACTGCGGCAACTTCTTCAACTAGCTGCATTTATAAAGGCTTTTTAATTGCTCAAATCCGACTTGAAAAATTTATAAAACAAAGTAATAGCCATTTAGTCAGAGGGTCTAATTGCAGGGTAAACATATCTGAGGGCTTGTCTGTTACGGGGAAATGTCTCTTCTTGTCATATTGTCACCTTCTCAGGACAGGTTTAATTGCTAAGTTTATGATTTTTGGCCAAAAGAGAGCGAAAATAAGCCAAAGGAAACCTATAATAACTCTGGTAAAAGTAAGCCAAGAAACCTATAATAAATCTCTTTTAAGTGCCATATTATATAATCAAAGGTTTATTTAGAATATTTATACCCATATGCACCTATCCTTAGGTGGGGCTTCCGACAGCGCCAAAGGGGGAGCAGTGAATCTTTGCGTCATCGCTCAATGTGCATTTCCGCACGTTCCGGGCATTCAAACTGTGTTTTCCTCCCAGTCCCAGCAAATCTTCCAGCCGAAGCACCCACATCCGCAGTTCTGAGAAGCAAATGGTAGCGATTTTCAGTCGAACAAACGGACCCCGAGCCGCCTCCACTGCTCCTCCCGTTGCTCTGCCCATTTGCCACCGAAACTAATTAGACGCAAATGTGCTTTTGTTCGGTTCTCATTCCCATTGTGCCCATCCAGTGGGCACCGCTCTTTGTTTTTTGCTACCCTTTAATGGTTGAAGGGTATAACTCTGAGATTAAACGCTTGGTAACATATATTTTATGATTGATAATGAATATAAGTAGTTTAAAAATATTTATAAAATTTTTTAATGAAATATTAAGATAAATAATCTTGATATAAACTCTGATACTCCTTTTCCCCATATTCCTAAAATGATATAATCTTCTGATACCCTCTTCTTTGATCCCTCTTCCTTCTAGAGAACTCCCGAGAACTAATGTGCAACCCCCTCTCTCTCTTCTTGCAGAGTCGCAGTGTCCGCAGTACGGCGAGGTGAACCAACTGGGCGGCGTCTTTGTCAACGGTCGCCCGCTGCCGAACGCGACACGGATGCGAATCGTGGAGCTGGCCCGTCTGGGCATCCGGCCCTGCGACATCTCCCGCCAGCTGAGGGTAAGCCATGGATGCGTTTCCAAGATCCTGGCCAGGTACCATGAAACGGGCTCAATACTCCCGGGTGCAATCGGTGGATCCAAGCCCCGGGTGACGACACCCAAGGTGGTCAACTACATCCGGGAGCTGAAGCAGCGAGATCCTGGCATCTTCGCCTGGGAAATCCGCGATCGGCTGCTCAGCGAGGGAATCTGCGACAAGACGAATGTGCCGAGTGTCAGCTCCATCTCCCGGATCCTGCGGAATAAGCTGGGCAGCTTGGGCCACCAGCATACACCCGGCTCAGTGATGGGAAGTGGCAGCAGCAGTGGCGGCGGCAGTGTCTCCAGCAACGGGGTTTCGAACAACGGCAATAACAACAACGGCGGTGGCGGAAGTGCAAATAACAACATTAATCTGGGCAATGCCGGAGGAGGAGCCCACCATCCGCATCACCATCACCATCATCACCAGACGGCGGCAGCGGCGGCGGCGGCGAGTGCCCACCATGTCCACGCCCACGCCCACCTATACAACTCCATTTACCAGCCGTACAGCGCGGCGGCGGCCTACAGCATGAAGGCCGTGTCCTGCGGAAGTCCTTCGCCGCCGCAAGGATCGGGCGGCCAAGCCTCTGGACCCCATCCCCACCAGCTGCGGAGCGTGGCCGCCGCAGCTGCAGCCGCCCACTGGCCCTCCTCGCACTCGGTGAGCGATATCCTGGCCCATCACCAGGCCGTGGCCTTGCGGGCCAGCTGCCAGGTGGGCGTCGGTGTCGGTGTGGGCGTGGGTGTTGGCGGAATGGGCGGCATGGGCAGCACAGTGTCACCGCTGCCGATGACCCCGTCTCCGGTCACGGGAACGGCCGGCAGCCAGCCCCTGCTCGACTGCGAAGGCGGAGCGGGCCAGCAGTCGCCGTACAACTACTACATGTACTTCCAGAACGGCGGAATGCACCATCACCACCACCACGGCGGCATGATGGCCGCCGGTGCCACTGGGTTATGAGTGATCAATGGGTAGTCAGTGGGTTGGTTGTGGGTTCTTCAGTCTTAGGTTACGTCTATGCTAAGCGCTAGTTAGGAAAGGGAATTGGTCCATGGCACTCACTTGACACATTTTGAATACAAATCGAGAACTATAATTATTTCTGACAGCTTTAATTGCAAATATTTCCTCAAGGAAATCTCACTTGTAAACGATTAGATTGGGTCTGTCTTCAAAGGTGAGAAATAATGTAAATAAAATAATATTTTAAAGGTAAATAATGAATTACTCAGATCACTTACCGGAGAAGCAATTACAAAAAATACAGAAAACATAAACTAAAGATTAAAATAAACATCAGAAATAAGGAGAAATCTTATCAAAAGTTTTAATTCGTAAAAGATTGTATTAAATGTTAAGGTTTCAGCCAAGAAAACATAAAATTCTAAAGCTCCAACCGCTTGAAACTAAGAGTGGGTGCCAAGGACAAACCCTTTTGTCGACAAAGCCAGGACTCAGGCCTAGCAGAGTCACTAATTAATTACGAATTTCATGTAATCCTGGAGATTTATATTTGCCTTTTTTTGTTTCGTTTGTTTGCGTTTTAAGTTGAGAGTTCAGTCGAAAAATCAGGTGGATTTCAAACGTAAGTTTTTATTTCATTAAGTAAACTAGTGACTAATTTATGCTAATATTACATCAATTTAAAATTAAACCAAGTGTAATTATTGAATAAAATTGTATTTTTAGACAATTTGCGCCAGTAATTACTTTGGGGGGACGGGTTTGCTTGATGTGTAAGCCTAAATCTGAATAAGGGCTAAAATTGTTCAACAATTGCATAGATAATTACAAAAAAACAAAAACAGATAAAACATTTTGCTGAGCAACCGAGAAAAACCTAAGGACAGCACTCGCTCTCATCCGGATTCTTCTTGTTCCAGCCGAAGAAGAAGTAGCCAAGGCCCAGGCCCAGCACCACGGCCAGGCACAGCCAATAGTTGAAGGTCATGAAGATGAGCATCAGCAGGTAGGAGATGACGATCTGCAGCAGATTCAGGAGCGACTGGAAAATGTGCGAGGAGGCAAAGAGGCGCTGCCAGTAGGTCTGATCCCTGATCTCCGCTAGAGGCGTCTCCGAGCAGCAGCCCCCAGCAGTTGGATTCTCGTTCTTGCGGCGCTGCTCCTCCGCCAGGCGTTCGCTTAGCTTGCGGGCTTCCCTGCGGGCCATCTGCTGCCGCAGGAACTTCAGGGCTTCGTACAGGAAGGCCACCAGAAAGATGGCGATGGCGGACAGGACAAACTCCCAGACAGTCGAGGCCACCCAGCCGCGCCACAAAATCCGTTCACAGTGACCGGCATGGAACTGCAAATCAAAAAAGTAGCAAAGGGTTAATTTAAAGGTTAATTAAATCGGAGAGAGGCGTGTTAATTGAATAGTTTGGAATAATCTCAAAAACTAGAATATTTTAGTAAGTATTTCGCAATCAATAAAGTGGAAAGTATTTAAGTATTCGAACCCAACACCCTGTATACTATTCATGCAAATATTAAATTTATATTTGTAAAGAGAGCGTTGGCGCTGGGAGAGCAGCAAGTAAATCATTGCGACACTCGCACTCGGCGTTCAAATAAACATACATACTAGGGAGTGACTAGCAACCAGAGCAATTTAATCCGATGTATGGCGAGATTCGTGCTCTCCCGCCTGAATCTCAGCCAGCAGAGAAACTGGATGAGTGACTTTAGCAATTACAGCGTTTAGCGTATTATCTGCGATGTGGTTTTTTAACATTTAAATTGGACACGCGAATTATGCAAGTAATTCTAGGGCTTAGGACTTACCACCATAATCATGGGACAGGACTTGGCAGTGCTGTCGGTGTCCGTGCCGGTGCCGTGATCGTGATCGTGATCGTGATCCATCTTTGGGGGAAAAACCGAATGTTAATGATGCCAGGGGAAGCTCAATGATAAGCGACAATGGGGACTAGCTGAGGTGCTGAGAGCAGAGCGTCGACTGACTTGAACTCGGTGCTCGCGAGTGGTTTTTTAAAGAAAAACGACCCTAATCCCGCCGTCGAGGCGATAGGTAGCCCGCTTATCTATGAGAAATGGGGAAAGGCTGGCCCTTATCAACCAGTAGCGGCGATACCAACGCTTACCAACCTAGATACCAAACGGCCTAGAAGGCAAATGAATGCATTTTTACCTTAAGATACAAAGATACAAATGCCATCTTTATCACGATTGCTGATTGCTTATCTAAAGATATCTGTTATCTCTCTCTCATCTCAAAAACTCTCTAGGAGATTCACAATCTGTTTTATGGCTGGACCCAGAGTTCAACAATTGACTTGAGGACAGACTTTATTGCAATTGAGATTATCAATAACGTTGTTGCTGTAATACATGGGAGTGTGGAAACTTTTTCTTTCTTCTTTTTTTTTCGGTTTTGGTATATAAATATATCATTTTATGGTCCCAGGGCGGATACGTGTGTGTCCGTTCATACATGAGGGGCCAGCGTTTCGGCCGGAGCGATAGCAACCGCCGGACGGAGGGTCTCCGGCTGGTTTGCCGTCTGCGCCTTAGGCCACTTGGCTTTCTAACTGAACGCAAAATGGATTGATGGCCGTGTGCAAATCGGCTACGGCCGTGTGCAAAAACTACGGACATTCTTACGGGCGTGTGCCAATTTCGAAAAACTGGTGCCGTGTGCAGGCTAAGCGGTTAACCTTTCTGCAGAGGGGTAAAAGGTTTGGTTATTAGTTTAGGGTAAAAGCTTTTGTTGAGCCAAATAATTCCTACTTCAATGGTAGCCTTAATTGTTAAATATATTGTGGTTTTTGTGTATTTAGTATTAATAAACTACTTAAAAAACCTAATTCTTTTATGCCTTTTTATAAATATTATAAAATAAATTAAAACTTTCCGGGTATTAAAAACGTAAACTTTAAATTTAACGGCCACTGCGGGCAGGGCTACCAACTTATTTCATAAATTTAAAATTGTAAAGCAATCGGTGTTACCAGTCGCGCTTTGTTTGTAAAAACCTAAACGATTTCAGCACTAAAATTCTTGCCAAGTGAGTTAATAGAATTAGGCGATTTCCTAGTTACTATTATTAAATATTAAAGGTAGCGACGCTCCGGGGAAGCCGAATTACAATGTTAACGCTACGACACCTGCGACTGCACGGCACGCGGCCTTTCCGCAGCTCTTACGCGGCGGCGGCAACAACAAAACACATGCTGCCCCGGCGGCCAGCTGAGCCGGCGCGTGTTCTGATTGGAGATTGGAGTCCTGCGGGGCGACTTCCCCAGCTACAGGATCTGTGCGCCAGAAGCCTGGCCACCACCCCACCATCACCCGAAACGGCACCCGAGAAACCCAAGACGCCGCTGGAGGAGCTGGTGGCCGCTGCCAAACCCTACGCGCAGCTCATGCGAATAGACAGACCCATCGGCACCTACCTGCTGTTCTGGCCCTGCGCCTGGAGCATAGCGCTCAGCGCGGACGCGGGCTGCTGGCCGGATCTGACCATGCTGGGCCTGTTCGGGGCCGGAGCTTTGATTATGCGCGGCGCCGGCTGTACCATCAACGATCTCTGGGACAAGGACATCGATGCCAAGGTGGAGCGCACCAGGAGCCGTCCGCTGGCCTCCGGGCAGATCAGCCAGTTCGATGCCATTGTGTTTCTCTCCGCCCAGCTCAGCCTCGGGCTCCTCGTGCTCGTCCAGCTCAACTGGCAGTCTATCCTGCTGGGCGCCAGTTCACTGGGTCTGGTGATCACGTATCCGCTTATGAAGCGAGTCACCTACTGGCCACAGCTGGTGCTGGGCATGGCCTTCAACTGGGGCGCCCTGCTGGGCTGGTGCGCCACCCAGGGCAGTGTCAGCCTGGCCGCCTGCCTGCCGCTCTACCTCTCCGGCGTGTGCTGGACCATAGTGTACGACACGATATACGCGCACCAGGACAAGCTGGACGACCTGCAGATAGGCGTCAAGTCGACGGCCTTGAGATTTGGCGAGAACACCAAGGCGTGGCTATCCGGATTCACGGTTGCCATGCTGACCGGGCTCTCCGCCGCAGGCTGGGCCTGCGATCAAACGCTGCCCTACTACGCATCTGTGGGCATTGTGGGTGCCCACCTAGTGCAGCAGGTGGGCATAGAATCCATATATATCCTCCACGAAGCACGAATTAAATCTTTTCTTTCGCTCTTCTTGCAGATCTACTCCTTGAATATTGACAATCCCACCGACTGCGCCAAGAAGTTTATATCAAACCATCAAGTGGGACTCATTCTGTTCCTGGGCATTGTCTTGGGCACTCTCCTCAAATCGGATGAAACGAAGAAGCAACGGAAAGCATCCACATTGACGACGAGCTCCTATGTTTCGCTGCCACAAAAACCAGAGGTCATTAGCTGAGTCAGCACAGCAAACTTTTCTGAATATAAAAAAGTGTTAGTTAGTTTAATCGCGCGCTCTTCGTACTAAAACCAAAGTCTGTAGTTAAGGTGATTGTAAATAGGCATCTGACATCTCAGTTCATTTATAATTGTTAAGTTTACCCCAATGAAGACCCCACTTTTGTTTTAATTGCTTCCCGCGGAGAATGTATTACGTAAATCCCCCCCCTCCACATTCGAAAACAAAACTGGTTTCTGTATTAAATTCTTACTTGTTATTTATTATTATACAGATTTTGGTTGTCTAATGTTGAAGGCCAAATACTCTTCAAATGTATTCACTTCACTTGTTTGTTTGTTTGTTGTTACGGCTAGGAAAGGGTTGGTTACGATACAAATTGTAAATTATTAGATCAAGTCGGCCACGTTCATGGGCATCTCATCGATTTGGGTCGAGTAGTACTGCTCAATATCGCGCAGGATGCGAATATCATCCGATTTGACAAAGTTAATGGCCACACCCTTGCGTCCGAAGCGACCCGATCGGCCGATGCGATGGATGTACAACTCACGGTTGTTGGGCAAATCGTAGTTAATGACCAGGGACACCTGCTGGACATCGATGCCGCGCGCCCACACATCGGTGGTGATGAGGACACGCGACTGGCCGGCACGGAACTCCTTCATGATCTCGTCTCGCTCCTTCTGAGGCATGTCGCCGTGCATGGAGCTCACCGTGAAGTTGGCCTCGCGCATTTTCTCCGTCAACCAGTCCACCTTGCGCTTCGTATTGCAAAATATGACCGCCTGGGTGATGGTCAGAGTGTCGTAGAGGTCGCACAGCGTGTCGAACTTCCACTCCTCGCGCTCAACGGCCACGAAGAATTGCTTAATGCCCTCCAACGTCAACTCATCGCTGTGAAAGAAAAGGTTTGATTCAGATTTTAGGTGTCGGAAATAGGAAAAGTTCTTAGTTCTTACCGCTTGACCAAGATACGAATGGGATCTGTCATGAATTTTGAGGTCATTTCGAGAATCTCGTGCGGCAAGGTGGCAGAGATGAGCACCACCTGTGTGGCGGGCGGCAGGTAGCGATACACATCGTATATCTGCTCCTTAAAGCCCTTGTTCAGCATCTCGTCGGCTTCGTCCAGAACCAGCATCTTGATGGCTCTTGTGCGGAGAACCCTTCGCTTAATCATATCGAACACTCGCCCCGGGGTGCCGCTCACAATGTGCTGGCCGTAGTCCAGTTTCCGGATATCCTCGCCCAGGTTTGTGCCGCCAATGCACACATGGCATTGCACGTTCATCATGTCGCCGAGCGCAAGGATGACCTTCTGGATCTGCACGGCCAACTCGCGGGTGGGCGACAGGCAGAGCACCTGGGTCTCCCGCAGCGTCGTGTCCAGGCTCTGCAGTATGGAGATGGAGAAGGTGGCCGTTTTGCCCGTGCCGGACTGTGCCTGGGCGATCACATCCCGGCCCTTGACGATGGGCTTGATGCTTCGCTGCTGGATGGCCGAGGGTTTTTCGAAGCCTGAAGAGATCAAACGCATGCATAAGCACCGGCAAACCGGCTATAAGTATACACACACTCACCGTACGCGTAGATGCCGCGTAGCAGCTCCTCCTTGAGGTTCATGGCGTTGAACGTGGGAATCACCTCTACGTCCTCGCTGGTCTCGAACTCCACGTTCGAGAGGTCCTCCGCCTGGGCATTCTTGCGCGCCATCTTATCCGTTTGCGTTTATGCGGCTTTTTCAATATTTAATTAATATTTCAAGAACTTTTTCGCGATTTTTAATTTTTTTTTTTCAACTTTCACACGATGTAGATGCGGAAACATCGATGTTTTTCAGCGTCGATGTTTTTGTTGATATCGATGTTTGATCGATGTTTTCGCATCACTACCGATTGAGATTTCGCGCCCATTTTTTCCCCATACAAAATCTGTTCCCAGTTACCGATTGTAAATTCATGCCCATTCCCACTTGCATACAAAATCTGTTCCCAGTTACCGATTGGGATTTCGTGCTCTAAAATCATCGATGCATCGAACATCGATGTTTTTACCGCCAAGGTCACTCTATTCCACGGTATATGCTAAAGGTCCCGCTTCGGCCACACTCTAATTTTTGTCTGTCAATATATCGATTGCTACCGTGGCATTGCCAGACTGCGTCAGGGACAACGAGGCAGAAAAACCGCGAATTAAGTTACAATCAAATTCAAAATACGTTTTTGTTGCACTTTTCATATGTATAACAAATATAATCATTATTGCAAGCAGAATATCATAATATCGGCCGACAACCTCCTTCAGGTGGCATGGCTTTGATTCGGCTTCTTGCCGCTGCGGCGGAGCTGTTGGCTTTCTCGGCCATGTCGCGGTTCCGGTCGAGATCCGCAAGGGCTTTCTTCAAGCAGGAGTGCAGCTCCTCCACCCGACGGTCGGCAGCGTCCACGAGGCTGCGTTTCTCCATCGCCAACTGCCGAGCGTTTTCTAACATCTGCTGCATGGTGTCTATCTCCTCCTTGTAGATGCCGTGAAGCTTTGCCAGCCTTTTTTGGGTTTTATCCCGAATCCGCAACACTGTCTTCATGAAAGCAGACCTGACGACAATGGCCTGCTGTACGTCCTCCATGGCCTCCTTTTTCTCGGCCAGGCTCTCTGAGACCAGGTCCAGCAGCTGCTTTTTCCTGTCTAAGCTCGCATCCGACGCCAACCTGGCCAGTTTAGCTTTTCCCGAAAGAATTGACTTGATCTGCTCACTGCCCACATCCTTCGCACACGACTGGGCCACCGTACCGGGCGCCTTTGGGTCAATCTTGCAGGACTTTGGGTTCAGTTTAAAGAAGAATCCGACGGGCCTGTGCCGGGGACTGGTGTTCTGCTTGGCCATCTCCGTGATGTTTGCCAGCAAAATGTTAACCAAAAGCAAGGGAAGCAGGATTTTACATCGCATCTTGAAAATATCTTTTTAAATATTTGAAGTTTGATTTGGATTTGAAAGCCAGAAACTCGCACCACATTTTGAAAACAAGATCGAAACAGGCCTCGACTTTTACATAGTTCAATATGCCAGCCAAGAGTTCTATAAGCTCAGTCTGTTGATAGCCATAATGGAGTTCACATCGGCTTTATTTTTGCTTCTCCAGATTTTTTTAAATTCCTTTAGTGGCGTTAAGGTAAAAAGTTTTCCGAAATCTGAAATATAATTCGAATCTAAATCTAAATCTTACATCCTCAGCCCACTAATGAGTTCTGCTATCTCGCCAAGGATAATCCCTATGGCTATGGTTCTCAACTGCAGAATCTCGACGGGCCAAAGTGCATGCTAGATGGTAATACTTCCAGCTCTTCGCAGAAAATGTGGAAGGAAACCATGGACAAGACTCTGACCGCTGCCGAGGCAGTAAAGAGTCTCACCAAGAAGCTGCTGGTAGAGGTTCAGCTGGAGTCAGAGCTGCGGCAGAGTTTGCTGGTGGTGCAGAGGCAGAGGAAGCAGCTCCACCAGAGAAAGATGAATGCTGCTGCTGCCAGAGAGCTAGTTGACCGTTGCAGGAAGCAGGTGAGGATGCTTACCAAGGCCGTAAAGAACGCCCAGCAAGATCTATCGACCAGAGCCCTGGTGCTCTCTGAAACCAAGCGGAAGGTGCTCAATTCACGGCAGTTGGTGAATGCAAAGAAGAAACATATTGAGCTCCTTACCCGCCGGATTGAAGTAGCCCGGGCTGATTATGAGAACACCAAGATGGCTGTGGAGGAAGAGGCCAGGCAGAGGCAGGCGGAGATGGAAGCCAAGCTAGAGAAGCTGGCCGAGATTGAAATGGGAATGGAGACTGAGATGACCGATGATGATGTGGTGCACATTCCCAAGCTACCGCTAATAGTGGTCTAGAATAAGGATCGCCAAGGAGCGACAACTACAAATGTAAACTCTGTATTTTGTTTAGTTAATTCATCTTGAAATTAAATTAATTCGTTTGCCACAAAAGCTTCCTTTTCCTCTTGTCTATGTTCACACGCTGATCTGCAAGCCAGCAAACACTCACCACCGGATAATCATCGCCGTCATATTCAATCTCGGCTGCCCCTGAAGCGGGCATTTAAAGCGTCTCATGGCAATTAGAGGCTCCTCCGTAATTGCGCCGGCTACAAATTATCCAATCGGCCAAGCCAAGCCACGCCACGCCACGCCAGGCCAGGCCAGCATGGTAGCATTGACCCAGCCACGCGTTGTTGGTGGAACCGATTTGCCGCGGTGCATGGCCAACTCATCACGATGAAAATCAAACAACAGGCAACGGGTTTGCACTTTCTTTCGGCGACCCGACCAGTTCAGTTTGTTTATAAATACATGGCGCCTCCGGTGGCCGGCTGGCAATCGACATCGAGGCACCGCCGGATTTACTGTACTCCATTCATTGCCGCAGCTTTTCCGAGTGCGAAAGTAAAAGCGTTTTCCACCGAACCCGCCAATCGACATTTAGCTCCAGCTCTGCGATATCTTGTGGCTCAGAAACGCTTTGGCTTCGGTCCAGACAGGACGCACGCGACGCGGATAGTGTGTGGTCAAGAGGTGCGTGGGTTCGTGGTGGCATTATCCATCAACCTGAGTGATGATTTGTCGTGATTTGTGAGCTGTCCAGTTTTGGTGGCCTTAAAACTAAACAGGTTCTTCTGTGGAACATATCAGCAGTCAGCGACACACTAACGACTGGCTGGTGTCGGTCGGTCATCCTAGAGCAAAGAAAGTGGACATCATAACCCATTAGATAATAGTCAAGGCAGCCAGGTAACCGGTTAATGGATCACATACACTCGGAAAAAGAGTCCTTTCGAAATGGATTTTTAGATAAACAATGCAATATATAGGAAAAGATTAAGTGAAAAAGGGAAATTAAAATAATTTATTAAATTAAAGAAGTCTAATGAGTGACATATTGCATTTAATTTAAAATATTCAGTTTTAAAATCTATCTTCGTAGATCTTTTAATATCGACAGCTTAGTTAGTTTTGTGGGAAATTTTTTTAATACCTTTTTTACTTTTATAAACACGACAAGAAATAAAATAAAAATAAAGGAAGAAAATACTTTTATCTTTAGCCTAAAGGGGGATTTACTTTATATGAAAAAGTGTTCGTTTTTTCAATTTTACTCTTTGACTTTCAATACATTTATTTCCCAGTTTATTGCCCAAAGGCTTCCCCAAAATAAATCGTTGTGTGCAGCACCGCGACACCACTTGCACCTTCCAAAGATCAGAGAGTCTTCCGGTTGCACGGCTTCCTTTCGCCAGCTGCCTAGTTGCATAATCGCCAGCGATGAGATCAATGATGCAGCTGCTGCTCCTGACGCTGCTTTTGGGTGAGTCTCCGTCCCATTTGATTTCCTCCTTATGCAAATGTCACTGATTTTTGGGGATTTCCAGTAGCCATGCCGACGCTGGGCCGCAAGGTGAAACGGAAGCAGGAGCACTACCATCTGAATGTGCCCCCGCCGCCACCGCCTCCCTCACACCAGGGACAGGGTCAGGGGCCAGTGCCTCAGCAGACGGCAGTCATTGAGCACGAGGTTCCGCCTTACACCTTTGAGGCCATCAACCACGACGAGTTCGAGGCGGCCAAGAGCAAGCTGCAGCACTACGAGAGCTCCGACTACATAGTACACACCCTGCACAACGGTGGCGGAGGAGGAGGAAGCGGTGGATATTTGGCCGACAATGGACTGCGCAGCATAGCCAAGGGGTCGGCGGACCAAGCTCTGTCCGCGGTGGCCAGCCAGAATGCTGCCGGCAAGCAGGCCTCCTATGTGGCCAAGAGCACGCTGGCCCAGGCAGCGGCCCAGGCGGCCGGCACAGCAGTGGCTGTGCTCAAGGGCAAGGAGGTGTTGCTCCGCCGCCTGGAGGACCAGAGTGTGGAGGCCCACAAGGCGATGGAGAACGAACTGACCCAGCTGCAGCAGGCCAAAAGATCGGCCAAGGCAGCCCAGTATGCAGCCCAGCAGGCCATCAATCATGTCAGTGTCCTGACTGCCGCCCTCAATAATGCTCAATCCGCCTCAGAGCTGGCCCAGAAGGCAGCTTCCGAGGCAGCCGCCGAACTGGCCTCCCAAATCGATATGGTGGCGCAGGCCAAGTCCAAGCTGGAGCACGCCGAGTCTCATGCGTACGCGGCTCGGCTGGACTATGAGGAGACACGCGATGCGGCTGAGAAGGCTACCCTGTCGGCCCAGGAGGCGCAGCTGAATGCCAACGATGCAGCCATCCATGCGAACGTGGAGCTCAGTGAGTCGGTTCACATTCACGACAAGAGCGACCGGCATGCAGGCGAGCCCCCGAGGAATCATCGCCGTCCATGAAGGAGCTCATGCTTTTTATCCCTATTTATTTGTAATCCTTTTGTTTAGCTCTTAAGTCGTTGTTAATATTTAATAGAAACTGTTTTAATATAAATATAAATGCAGAGGAAATTAATTTCTAATTTGCCGCCTTTAATATCGATACCGATTGTAGTCACTATGGTTTCGTCATCGATGTCCACCCACCTCTGGCTTGTTTGTGTTTGACGTGCCGGCAAAAACAATTTCTAAATAATAATATTACATCAAAATAACGACAATTATGAGTCGCTCGGAGCCTTCATTCGACGACTTGCGGTCCTACTTCCGCAGCCACAGCAAGATCCGAGAGCAGCGGGCGCACATGTCCAAGGTAGGAGTGAATTTTCCCTCCCTAAATGATTTTCCACTGATTTTGCTACTGTTTGCAGGTTCATTCGGTTTTCTGGAATGCGGATGGCCGGTTCCTGGCCTCCGGGTCCTTTGACAGGACCGTGGCTGTGTACTCCTTGGAGCGGGATCGCTTTCTGAAGCACCACACCTTCCGCGGGCACTCTGCATCCGTGGACCAGCTCTGCTGGCACCGAACCAACCCCGACCTGCTGGCCACAGCCAGCGGGGACAAGACAGTGCGCATCTGGGACGTGCGGCAGGGGAAATGCGCCTCTGTGATCAACACGAAGGGGGAGAACATCAACATCACCTGGTCACCGGATGGCAAGACCATTGCGGTGGGCAACAAGGAAGATCTGATAACCTTCATAGACACGCGCACCAACAAAATCCGTGTGGAGGAGCCCTTCACATTTGAGGTCAACGAGATCTCGTGGAACAACACAAACGACCTGTTCTTTTTAACCAACGGCTTCGGCTGCATGCATGTTCTCAGTTATCCCAGCCTGGAGCACCAAGTGACCCTGAAGGCGCATCCCGCAAACTGCATTTGCATCGAGTTCGGACCCACGGGTAGGTCTAACCCACACCACCCTCTTTTTTCAGTCTAAACTGCAGTTTTCTCTGTTCTTTCAGGTAAATACTTTGCCACCGGCTCGGCGGATGCCCAAGTCTCCCTCTGGGATGCCCACGAACTGGCCTGCCTGCGTATGATTAGTCGCCTGGAGTGGCCTGTCCGCACCATATCCTTTAGCCACGACGAGAAACTCATTGCCTCGGCCAGCGAGGATCTCATCATAGATGTCGCCTACACGGAGACTGGGGAACGCGTCACGGACATCCATGTGGATGCCTCGACCTTTACGATTGCCTGGCATCCCAAGCAATACCTGCTCGCCTATGCCTGTGATGAGAAGGATCCCGAACGGCGTAGGGACGCTGGCAATGTCAAGATATACGGCTTTGCGGACTAAAATATTTAGATAAAGCGATGAAACACCTTTAAGTTAATAAAAACTTTGTTTACTCTCAAATTAAGCGGGAGTGTTACTTTACTGACTCAAAAATCATTTAGTTTTGGCCTTGGGTCACGTTTCTACATTGATGCCAAGCAACCGAACGTGTTTCGAGCTGCAATTTAAGTTTTATCTTCTTCCTGGCTTCTTCGGTTTTATGGCATCCTGTGAGCTATATAACCTGCCCGCTGTCCGTTCTTAATATTGCAATTGCCCGACATCAATCAGGAGGTCAACGAGCGCCCTGACTGGCAGCCACTTCACTTTTATCATGCAAATAACGAGGGCGGCGGTTGGGTGCTGGCCCAATATAGGTTTACGTTTATGGCTTTTGACATGTTGAGCCATTAATCAGTGGTCGCACCTAGTGATTGGCTGCTGCTTATCCAAGGCGCTGTGTAAAAATTGGCTCCATTAGCCACAAATACTTGAGAGTGCAAGTTTTTGCCCTCTTTTTCTGCACCCTTGAAGAATGTATCTCCAGAAGGCGGCACCGCACAAGTGACAAACAAACAAACAAACAGGACGAAAAAGATTGAGCGCGAAATTTCCCACACATACTAGACTATATATATCCTTTTTTTCGAGTGCAGCTGGAGCTGATGCCATTTGTATGCCACAAGCACATTTTCCGCCGAAAGTGCACACTTATATTGCCGCCCACGACGCACCTCCTCGAAGCAGCATCAATATTTGCTTTACTAAAAGTTTTCGATAAATTTTCGGCTTGATCTGCTGCCACAGCCTGATGGGGCCAAAGGAGGGCTTATCCTATTAGCAATCAATAATGAATCGCAATTAATTGCTATTAATAAAGTGAAGGGTTTTTGGAAAAACCTTATTTTTAAATTATAAATTACCTTAATTTGGCAGCCTTTGTTTTTTTGATAATTATAAAATTCCTGAAAACTGTGTCAAAAAGTTTGGAATAATTTTTTTTAGGTATCAAATTAAGAAAAAAATATTTTTAACAATGAACAACTTGAACTATATTTTCAAATGTCTTTAAATAGGGTGTAAAATAACAATAATAATATCCAAACACCAGTTATTTCATTTTTAAGCTGGAATAGATTTTAAAATCTTAGGACAAATGTAAACTTCAACCTAAAGGCGCTCTTGGCACTGCATAATTTTAATTATTTCCTGCAATAAAAAATAATTTAACAGCCTAAATAATAAATATAATTTAATTTTATAGAAGGACTTGTAATAAATAAGTTTAACTTGCAGAAAAAACATTTAGAAAACGTTTTGCACATAACATATAACATAACATAATTCATAACAGTGCTGCAACAGATTCAGCTCAGGGGAAAGTTACCTTAACAGACAGGGTTGAACAGAAAGTAAAAGTGAAGCAGACATTTATCGCATGCGATAAATGCTTCGTTCCTATGTAAACGGAATAGAACTGACAAGGTTTCCCCTTTTTAGTGAATTTTTGTTATTAATATTTTCGTAAATATATATATACAAAATATATTTATACAAAACCTTTTGTTGCAAGTCTATGGATTGTTATTATTAATGAAAAATAAAAAATGAGTGTATTAACAGACATACAAAAAATGCGTATGTAAATATTGTAAATCAGGAAGAAAACCATAAAATATTCAATTAAAACATATAAAACATAAACATTTGAAGCATAATCTAAATGTAATAAAAAAGTTACATTATTAATATTATTTATTATAAAGATATTAAATTTTTAATTTTAATCTGTCACATTCTAGCGAAAAACATACACAAATTAGTATATTTTACAAAATCAGGAAATATTTCATGAATTAAGGACAAAATATGTTCAATTGATTAGAAAATGTTCAATTGATGGAAAGGAAAAACAACCATCAAAACATGGGAAATGCAAGTCGTAAACTTGAAACTTTAAAAGAGGAATAGTTTCTGGCCAACTAGATCCGCATTCTTTTCCCAAACTTTTCATTTTTGCTGTCATTGGAAGAAAACTTTGAGGACATAGATGCCCTCAGGACGAAAGATATGTGCGGGGTGGGGAGAAAGGACCTCCGGAATTTATGTTAGTTGTCATCAGGACTTATTCGCTTTCGATTCGACTGCTGTTTTCGCCACACCAGCGTATTGATTGCCCAAGTTGAAGTGCACGTAAATTGGCCCAAAACTTTCATCTGCAGCTTGGCTGCGGCGTTTGGCAGAGGAGCAGAGGAGCAGGACTGGATGGAGACCGTCGGTTGTTAATAGTTTTCTAAAAGCCAAATTTGCTGATGATGCTTAGATAATTTTGATTTAATAAGAATCCTTGAGATTTGCTTTTAGATATGTGAAAGTTTTTATTTTCTTTTTATATTTTAAAAGGTTTTAAAGCTGTAAGGAATTTTTAGTTTATTTGAATAAACTTTCATTTAAAATTGACATGAATAGCCTTTTTTCGCACCTTTTAAAAATGCAGACCGGGATCAAGGATCAAAAGATGAGGTCAACACACAGGCTGAGGCTGCGTCCGGCATTTTGCCATTATAGATTTGCTTTATTTTAAATAAAAGTTTACATTTTATACGGTTTTCAATCTTGTATTGTATTCAAATTTATTCAAATTTCAATTAGTTTGCTGAGGTTTGAAACCATGCTGAGAAAAAAAAATGGTTTATAAATTGTGGCATCACGGAAAAAGAACCTTTGACTGCGAAGCACGCGCGCAACACTTAAAGCCAGAGCAGCAGCAACAAAGCAGCAACAGATAGCTTTTAATTTCAATTCTAAAAGTCAAGCGAATAACGAAATGTCAACCGCAGCAGCCCCCACTTTCAGTGAGTATTTCAAAAGGATTCGAAGAGAAGAATATTCCTATCTTGGAATATTCCTTTCCACATTCTGGCACCAACGAAAAAGGCTCAAAAGAAAGCAACAATTTGTTACAGTTGATGGCTACAAGCTGGGCCAGCTCCTTAGCGAGGGCAAGACCAAGCAGGTCTACGATCTGCCCGAGAAGCCAGGACTATGTTTGGTCCTGAGCAAGGATCGCATCACTGCCGGCAATGGTGTCATGGCCCATGACATGCAGGGCAAGGCGGAAATTTCCAATACCACCAACGGTCAGGTGTTTCGACTGCTCAACGAGGCAGGCGAGTCTTTAAAAATACAATTAAAACTCGATTCATTATTATTTATAATTATTAAAATAATTATCATTTTCTAGGCATTCGCACCGCCTATGTTAAGCAATGCGGCGCCAAGGCCTTCATCGCCCGCAAATGTGAAATGGTACCCATTGAATGGGTGGCCCGTCGCCTGGCCTACGGTTCGTTCCTCAAGCGAAATGTTGCCGTTCCCGAGGGCTACAAGTTGGTCTACTATATAGTATATGCATTTATTTTTGGAGCTTATCAATCGATCCGTTCCGTATGCGATTATCTCGATCTAATGTCCCGATAATGCATTCGAAATGTTGATACCAAAACCCCTGGAATAACATTGCCAAAATCATTGGTCAAGTCATTTCCAAGGCCAATGTACCTCGTTTTATCTCTTTATTGTTGATTTTTGTTAAGAAATCTGTCTATTATTTATTTTTTAAGCATTCAGAGGCTTTATTTTGTTTAAAATCTTCCTATTGGAAGAAGCATAGAAAGCTTCTCCCATTGAAAATTACCATTATTCTCTAATATTTACCCTTCTCTCCCATTCTTGCAGATTCTCTCCCCCCAAGCAGGAGACTTTCTTTAAGGACGATGCCAATCATGATCCACAATGGAGCGAAGAGCAGATTATTTCGACCAAATTCGAGTTGAATGGCCTCCTAATCGGTAAACACATAAAAAACATTGAAAAATATACTTAAAATAATCTATTTACCATTATTCCAGGTCAAGAGGAGGTGGACACTATGCGCCGCACCACCATCCTCGTCTTCGAGGTCCTAGAGAGGGCCTGGCAGACCAAGAATTGCGCTCTCATTGACATGAAGGTGGAGTTTGGCGTTGATGCCGATGGCAATATAGTTCTGGCCGATGTTATTGACTCCGATTCGTGGCGCCTTTGGCCAGCAGGAGACAAGCGTCTGATGGTCGATAAGCAGGTCTATTACAATCTAACCACTGTGACTGCCGCCGATTTAGACACCGTCAAGAGGAACTTCATCTGGGTGGTCGAACAGCTGGAAGATATTGTGCCAAAAAAGGATCATCTGGTGGTGGTGCTCATGGGCAGCGCTTCGGACATTTTGCATAGCGAAAAGGTGGCCACCAGCTGTCGCTCATTGGGCTTGAATGTGGAGCTACGTGTAACCTCCGCCCACAAGGGACCCGAGGAGACGCTGCGCATTGTCCGCGAATACGAATCGGTGATGAGCAATCTAATCTTTGTGGCCGTCGCGGGACGTTCCAATGGCCTGGGACCCGTCATCTCTGGCAGCACCAACTATCCTGTGATCAATTGTCCGCCCGTCAAGTCGGACAGCATGCAGGTGGATGTGTGGTCGAGCCTGAATCTGCCATCTGGCCTGGGCTGTGCCACAGTCCTCGATCCCGAGACGGCTGCCCTGCATGCTGCCACGATTTTGGGACTGGGCAACTTTATGGTGTGGTCCAAGCTGCGCGTCCAGGCGCTCAATAATTTTATTGCCCTGAAGAAGGCCGACAAGGAGCTGCGCGGCGTTCGTAATGCCTAAAGGAGGATCGATCAGCAGGGAGAGGAGATCTGGGGTGCTGCCCTTGGCCATATTGGCCAGTTCAGATTAAAAAGGGTGAATTTTATATTAAAAGTAAATACAATAAACATATTTTGCGCTAAACTAAAGCCACAATTATTCCCTGCATACTTTCCGGCTTAATAAAAGTCCCAAAACACAAAGCAATGATTATAAAAAGGATAAAAAAAGGACAAGTTTGCTTACAGTAATTTTATTTTTTATTATTAAGATAATAGTTTTAAGGCATCTTCGATACCTTCTTACCTTCGTCATTATTGCTGTCCTCATAACTAGCCATGAGCCAATTAATTGGAGATACTTTTCCGGCAATATTATTATTATTTTATAATATTTCAATTAATTTGCAGAGGTTTGAAACCATGCTGAGAAAAAAATGTTTTAAAAGAAGTGGTCAGGCAACGCTAAAAATCCACTCTCAATTATCGATTGTGATTTTACCGATTGGGAATTCATGCCCACTTTCTTTTACCGTTTGGGAAATATCGGTAGTGATACGCGATATATCGATTTCGAGAACTATGAACATCGATAGTATCGGTAGTGCCATCGATAGGTCTCCGCCAATAATACGTACACACTTTTTTTACCGATTGGGAATTCATGCCCGATTATTTTACCGATTGGGAATTCATGCCCGATTATTTTACCGATTGGGAATTCATGCCCGATTATTTTACCGATTGGGAATTCATGCCCGATTGTTTTACCGATTGGGAATTCATGCCCGATTGTTTTATCGATTGGGAATTCAATTATCGATTTGAGCACGAACTATCGATAGCGAGAAAGCGGCTTTTTGACATCCCTATTTCATGGGAATTTTTTAATTTTTTGGAAAAGCCGTAAACAAAGAACGAATTCTGACGAAGCACTACTGACTGAAGCGGAGCGAGATGTCCGTGAAGCATGACTGGTACCAATCTGAGGCCAAGGTGGTCATCACCGTGCTCCTGAAGAACGCCGCCGAGAAGCACTACGCGGTGGAGATCTCCGGGCAGCGCGTGCACATGACGGCAGATGACTACGAACTGGATCTCGTCCTGCTGCACCCCATAGTGCCGGAGCGGTCCTCGCACAAAGCCTTTTCCACCAAGGTGGAGATTACCCTGGCCAAGGAGACGGGCGTGCGCTGGGAGACCCTGGAGAAGCCGGCTGCCGCCGTCGCAGCGGCTGCACCGCCCAAGGTCCAGGCCAAAAACTGGGATAAGCTGGTCAGCGAAGAGGAGAAGGTGGACGAATCTGAGGCCAAGGGCGAGGCGGCGCTCAACAACCTGTTCAAGAAGATCTACAGCACCTCATCGCCCGAGGTGCAGAAGGCGATGAACAAATCCTTCTCCGAGTCCGGCGGTACCGTGCTCAGCACGAACTGGGGCGAAGTGTCCAAGGAGAAGGTGACCGTGAAGCCGCCCGAGGGAACCGAGTTCCGCGAGTGGGAGAAGTAGCAACAGCAAGCCTGTAGAGAGAGAGAGAGATGAAGAGAGATTAACTAATATACACAAATAAATATATATATTTACCTACCACTGAGTCGGTTGGAGGCTTTGCAGGCCCGATATTAACACCTTGTAACTAAAAAAAAAACAATTGTTTTGAATAAATATGATTTAAGCATTGCATTTGTCGAGTATTCAGGGGTTTTTGAGGATAAATTTTGCATATTTCGTTTAGAAATGCATAATTTTATTTATAATATTTAACGCTCTTTTTTTAATACGGCTCCCAACTCTCCGAACTCTTCAAACTTCCCCCGCAACGCGCCTGTAACGTTCTGGGCGCGAACAGCTGATAGCGGCAGACCGGTTTGCAGATTGTACGTGTAGCAAAAGAACGCACAAATTACCTTTTTTCGGCGCACAAACCGTTCCAAGACTGCAAGATGTACAAAAATCTGGAGGAGCACAACCGGCTGGTGAACAAATACCTGAAGATCTTCTTCGTGGTGGCCCTCTACTGGTGAGTATGACGTGTGCTATTTTTGGATGCAGTCCGGTCATTCCTCCCTCCGCCGCCACAGGTGCACCTCGATTCTGACGGTCTTCGTGAACAAACACCTTCTGAGCAGCGACACCGTCAACCTGGGAGCCCCGCTGTTTATGTCCTGGTTCCAGTGTGTCGTATCCACGGTCATCTGCTTTTTGATGAGCCGGCTGAGCAGGAAGTATCCGTCGGTATTCACCTTTCCGGAGGGCAATCCGCTGGACATTGATACTTTTCGGAAGATTCTGCCCCTGTCCGTGCTCTACACGCTGATGATTGGAGCGAACAACCTGTCGCTGTCGTACGTGACGGTGGCGTTCTACTATATCGGAAGATCTCTGACAACAGTGTTCAGCGTGGTGCTGACCTACGTGATCCTGCGCCAGCGCACCAGCTTCAAGTGCTTGCTGTGCTGCGCTGCCATCGTCATTGGATTCTGGCTGGGCGTGGACCAGGAGAGCCTCACCGAGGTGTTCTCTTGGCGGGGCACCATCTTTGGAGTGCTCAGCTCGCTGGCTCTGGCCATGTTCTCCATTCAGACGAAGAAGTCGCTGGGCTATGTCAACCAGGAAGTGTGGCTGCTCAGCTACTACAACAATCTGTACTCGACGCTGCTCTTCCTGCCGCTGATCATCATCAATGGGGAGCTGGAGACCATTATAACGTATCCGCACCTGTGGGCCTCGTGGTTCTGGGCCGCCATGACCCTGAGTGGCATTTGTGGTTTCGCCATTGGATTTGTCACCGCTCTGGAAATCAAAGTGAGCTAAAGACCGCATAGTCCGCCTGGTAACAGCTTATCTCATCCGTTCGATGCCGTTTTAGGTCACCTCACCGCTAACGCACAATATCTCAGGCACGGCCAAGGCCTGCGCGCAGACTGTGATTGCCACCCAGTATTACCACGATGTGCGTTCGGCGCTGTGGTGGACCTCCAACGTAGTGGTCCTAGTGGCCAGCGCCGCCTACACGCGGGTCAAGCAGCTGGAGATGCTGCGCCAGCACCAACAGCGCAACGCCGCCACCCAGAAGGCCTAAAGGGAGCAATAGCAAACGCCAAAGTAACGTAGACTGTTTAGGACTCTAGGAGATGTAAGTTTAAAGTATGCGCAATCGATCCATGAACAAGAATATACATAGGCATGTATCATAACTAATTGGCGGCCACGGCTTTTTGGGGCTCATCCGCTGGTTCCGCCTGCTTTTTGACCTCCTCCTTTTTCACCTTCGCCGAACTCTTGTCCCACATTTCCGGCACATAGACAAAGGGATCGATCTTCAGCTGCTCGCTGCTGGGCGGGCTCTTCAGCAGAACGCGGGTAATGAAGCGACCCTCGCGCTTGGGCCTCATCGTGTTGATATCCTGCAGCAGGTGCTGGATGTTCTCCTCCAGCTTCTGGGCTTCCATATCCAAGGTTCCCACGCAGGCAGTAATCAGGCCGAAATTCTGCTGGTACTCATCCTTCGCGGCGCTGTAGCTAATGCCGCTGGAGAACTTGACGATCATCTCGGCGAGATTGGTGCCCAGCGTCTCGCTCTTGGGATTGGGAAACTTGCGCTTCATCAGTCCGCGCAGAGCTACCAGCTCGGCCAAGATGTTGGGATGGGCAATGACGTACTGGTAGTCGGAGAGCAACAGCTCGCCGCTGGTTATGTCCTTGATCAGTTCCACGCCGCCCACCAGGGATGCGCCAGCCTCACGCGCCTCCAAGACTTCGTTCTGCAAGGGGAAATCCATGTAAATCTTGAAATCTAAAAACTTCTGTCCAATACTCACGTTTCCTTTGGTAAAGACTATAATCTTGCGCTCCTCTCCATGCTCAAACTTGTGCGGAATCATGGCCATGCGCTGGAAATTGTCCACAAAGCGAGTGATCTTTTCGGCCTGCATGTTCAGCTCGACATCCACGTTGAGGGGCGCCTTGGGCACGTTGTACATGCTCGGATGATGCGTCTCCCGGTGGCACTGGATGGCCTCCGCCACGGAGTACACCGGCCAGCGGTAGTAGCGGCCCACATAACAGTCGTCCTTTGGCACCTGCTTCCAGGAATCGTCCACATGCTTGTCAGCCCGCTTCACATTGATCCTGGCCACGGAAGAAGGTTAGTCTCTGGCCAGGGACTAGCAGCCACCTACTCACTTCTTGTTGCGCTGGTTGTGCGGTATGAATCCCACCTTCTTCACCTCCACCTTGACTTTCTTCTTGCGGGCCTTCTCTCTGGTTCCCTTGCGGGCCGCCTCGCTCACTGCGGACAGGTGCAGCAGCCGGAGTGATTCCGCCGCAGGCTGGCGCAGGGCCAGAGCACGCATCGAGGCCAGAACGGATTGCATTTCTTTCACAATTTGCTTATTTATTTTCCGGCTAACAGTCAGGATTACGTATTCGCCGTGTGGTGGTGACGGCGCTTTCCGGGGAATGTCTGTGACCGGCTGTTCTGCTTTCGTGGTGAATGGCAGGCTGCTGATTTTTGCGGGCAACTTGAATTTCAAATTTTTTTTAAATCTTTATGGCCGTTGTCAGTCATTTCTTTTTCTCTAATTTAAATTATTTTGTGTTCACTTATTAATTGAACATTAATTTAATTTAACTTAATTTAATATTCTTAAAAGAAGTCGTATTTTCTCTAAATTGAGGGTTCACTTAGTTAGGAAAATCATTTTATTCTCACTAATTAACTGCTTTTAATTAAATCTATTATAAAGAGAACATTATTTTAAATAAACTTAATTTAATATTCTTAAAATAAGTTTCAATATCCCACAATGATTACTATTTGAAACCACTGATCGTTCAGATCTTAAGAGAAATACTGAGAAAGAAAAACCAAGAGCAGAACAATGCTCCTCGCGTTCTCTCTCTAAAAATAAATCTCACATTTTCCGACTTTTCCGATGCGTACGGAGGAAAGCACTGGCGGCACGGCAGGCACTGTGCTCAGAATAGCTTCGACCGGCGCAACGGACGGACTCGGAATTGCTTTTGGGGATTGGCCCCAGCGAGTGCTGTGCCGTGGAAAATCGCGAACGAATTCCGCAGTGGGGGAGAGTGACACAAAAGAGCCCGAGAGTGTGTGTGCATGGGGAAAAGTGCAAGTAATAATTTGTTATTGTTTTTCGTTTCAACAAAAACAGCCCCGAAATAGACCGATAAAGCTAAGGAAATCCAAGCTAAGAGGCGCCGCCGTCGAGAGGGAAAATGAAAAAGTAAAAAGAAAAATGTGTATTCAATGTGTGGCAACAGTTTTCGATATAACAACGCTCGCAGGCAAAGTGGCGAAACGCCTAGTGAAAGTATACACATGATGATCGCTGCTCGCACCACCACCCACCCACCCATCCATCCAGCATCCACCCAGCCAGCTTCCACCCATCCATCCATCCCACTGGAGCACTCTGAGTGCGTGCACTTTCGCATAAATTGGAAATATTAATGGCGTGTAACCTAAAAAAGTTGGAATAAATTGGAAATAAAGGAAGTGTGCGCACTTTCCGGCGATCCGTCCGAGGGGGGGGATTGGGATTGGGTGTGTTGCGATCGCCATGGGGAGGCGCAAACAAAAGAGTGTCAGCGTTTTAAAAATAGTTCGGCTTGCCTTGCGGCAGGCAGTGCCTCTATTTAACGTGATTTTCGTGTGTTATTTGTTGCTCCTCCGCGGGGACTGAGCCATAAGCGTAAGCGTAGCCGTAACTGAAACTGAACCCATGGACGGAGTGCATTCCGGAGCAGTCTCCGTTCTCCGTTCTCCGTTTCGGTTAAGTGACCACACGCGTGCGTATTTTTAGAAAACAAAAAAAGGAAAATATCCAAAAACTTTCGCACATGTGGGGAAACGTGCTGAAATGGGATTTTCGAACGAAATATTGTTTACATTTCGTGGATTTAATCGTTACACTTTAAGACTCGCCGCGGCGGCGGCGGACGTTCTACATTTGTCTTCCTCTTTTATAAACAATCAAAACCCTCCCCGTCCCCCGATTCTGATCTCTGATAATTCTACGATTTTGCCGTCTTGTGTGCGTTTTTAGTGGCGTATCTGGCAGCGTAAACAAACAAAGCCCCAATTGAGCGATTTTCCATTCTCCGTCGAGAGCCTCTGATACAACGATGGACTGGGACAAGACGCCGACTCCATCTCAACCGCCGCCGAAGCCCCGCAGGACCCGTGTCCGGCCGAATGTCCTGCACTACGAGAGCCTGCCCACCGCTCCGCCGGCCATGTGTGGCCGCACCGAGGAGAACATCTTTCAGTTTCCGGCTGTGGCCTCCAGAGCACGTAATCTCTCCGCCTCGCCCAAGTTTGAGCGGAAGGAGGTCAAGGATCTGCCTGTGTGCGAGCGGGGAAAGCATGCCTGTTCCAAGTGCCTGCCTTATCGCGCAGACAGGGGCACCATTGAGCCGCTAAAGACTCGTCTTAATTCCGCCATCGAAGCTATGGATGAGCTGACTAGAACGTATGCTCTGCTAGAGGGATTCCTGGAGCAGCGACTGGCCACCATAGCCGACAATGAGGCAGGCGAACGGGCGGCAGAGCAGGAAGCCAAAATGCCTGTGGATGAAGAGCTGCCCTCCACTAGTCAAGCTGCTGCTAAGCAGCGTCCACCTGCGAAGCCGGCCAGGCTGAATACGACCCACAACGACACCGAGTTTGAGCTGGAACACTCGCTCACCTGGCTGGAGTCACTGATGGGCACCGAGGTGGTTCCACCCTTCAAGCAGGGCAAGTTTAAAAGGTAACTAGAAATAATTTTGAATAATTAAAATCTATTTGAGTTTGGGAAGGCTTTTCCTTTAAATTCTTAATCAAATTATAACGAAATCCTTATCCTTTATCCCTTAGAATCAGAGAGCGCAGCAAGTCCATGATGGACGACGATCTTAATCTTTATATGAAGGCCGAGCGCTCAAGCTCCAAGCTAAGCACCTCCTCGTCGCGTCCCTACTTGCTGAGACGCCAGAGCACGTACAGCGACAACAAGGCCAAGGTGTCCAAGTGGACCAAGGTGAAGGCCGCCTTTAAGTGGGAACGGGCCAATGTTCCGCCCTCCGGTCCCGGGGCGCCGGAAAACAGCATCCTGATGCCGCTTAACCATGAAGTGGAGAGGTCTGTACAAGAACTCCAAGTCTTTGCCGACTCCTCATGATTCTTGGCTCTTTTTTTTAGGTACCTGAAAGTGCCCATTAGTGTGGCGGCTGGCAGCAGCTCGGCGGACAGCATCATTAGCTCCTCCTCCGGGCATATTATGAGCGATACTGGCGGCACACCGGGCACCATTAGCTCGGCAAGTTCCTTGGACGATCTCGAGGCGGGCTGTCGTCAGAATTTTCGTAAATACAAAGCAGTTTAAGATGTCCACATTAATATATGTATGTGTTACACCCTCCAGGTCGTGATTCCTCCAAGAGCGATACACGCTGCGATTCCCGCACCTCCAACTTCGAGGTGGAACTGCGCAAGTCGGCCACCGATGAGCGCCTGGACAGCAACAGATCCTCCGCTCCGCCCTTGGCAGCCAAGTCCTCGTCCAGCAAGTCCCTGCGCCGCTCAAAGGCCTTTTCCGACTTTGAAGTGCTACCCGAGGACCATGTGGCGGAGATTAAGGCCACCAGCAGCCGGCGCCAGAAGCTGCCACCCAGCCCGCTGAATCTTAGCCAGGTCAACCAGATATATAGCTCGGATCTGCCGCAGCTGCACTCGCCGCTCAAGAGTCCCAAGGATTCGCGCATGCGGCGTGTCCACTCGCCGGGAACCTCCTCCGTGCCCAGCAGCCCCTCCAGGCATTCGGATTTCTTTGGCGAATTCGGTGGGTTTTGATTTAAGAGGGATTTATGAGTAGCCACCTCCTGATGGTACTCCTTGTTAACCCTGAAACTTTTCTTTTGCAGAGAGCGAGGACCTGTCCAGTGGCGATTTTTCGGAGCCAACAACGCCAAATCGTAAGAATTTCCCTCAGAACGCAGATGACGAGGTATTTCAACATTATCAACTTCTCGTACTCAAACTAGATTCGGAGTTTAAGAACAAGCAGCGTGAGTTCGAGCGTTCCAGCGCCAGCAACCGCAGTAGGGATCCCCTGAAAAGCCCGCTTCGCCCATCTCCCAGAAAGTTCTAACCGCTGTCCATTCCCATCGTTTCAGGCGTTAAACTGGGCAGCGGAGCCAACTCGGGCGGAGGAACAGTTGGACCAAGCGGCAGTGGCAAGCGCAGCAGCGAGGAGCACTCACCCACTCAGCTGCTTCAGCACAGCGAGCTCATGTCCACCGACCAGCTGGAGCAGAATCTGACGCCGCAGTTCAAGAAGAAGCTGCACAAGTGGCGGGCTAAGCAGCAGAACTGCTCGGCCGGAGCTTATGCCTCCTCGGACCCACCAGCGGCCAGTCCCACGGCCAAGAGCCAGAGCAGCGGCGAGGTGAAGCCCAAGATTGACTGGAACCTGTGGAGCATGGGTCAGGTGAAGCTCGAAGGGCAGGGATTGTGTGCTTTACCCGATCAGAAGGATCTGCCCGAGAAGTTCCAGAAGAAGTTGGGTGAGTTTTGTGTACAATTTCTGATTTTAATAATGGAATAAAACATAAATCTTTTAAACGTGATACCAGAGCAATGGAACCGTTTGAAATGCGCTCCTGGCGGGGGCACCGCCTCCGACAATGACTCCCTGAAGCGAGGCTCCAAGCACGGGCAGTCCGCGAGAAGGGGATCCGATGATGATCGCTGGTACAAGCACAGGCCGCACGACAAGGAGAAGTGGGTTTTGCAGTCTGAGAAACTAGCCTGGCCTTGGAATTAATCCCTTGAATTATATTCCTCCCGCAGATTGTCCCGGCTCAAGGCCATCGTGGCGCCGGATCACACGTCCAAGAACATCGAGGTAAAGACCTCCGGTGGCGAGGTGATGAAATTCGAAGGCATCTCGAGGAAGTTCACCCGAAAGCTGTACGAGTGGGAGAAGGCTCGGGGCATAGGACCAGAGGCCTCTACATTTGCTCTGCTTCATCCTGGCTACTGTCCCATCGATGTGCGACGGATCAACAAGGAGTGCAATAAAGGTTGTCATCAACTCTCGCATAGACTCTAGATTAACCTCTTCCCTCTCCTTACAGCCACCGCAGAGCACTCGCCCACCCTCAGTCGGTCGCTATCCCTGGACAGCGTGTCACCGAACTGTCAGGTCCAGCTTGCTATCTCCCAGCAGGCCTCGTCCCTGTCCCTCAACGATGTCAACGATCTCAAGGAGATCGAGGACAGCGCCGACGCCCTCACCGATCACGAGTTCAAGAAGTACGACGAGCCGGAGGCTGTTATGGTCGAGGTGGAGGAGCACATCCACGACACCGCCTCGCCCCTGGTCACCGCTCACACCCTGGTGGAGCAGCAGACGCCCATCTACAAGTATGAGGAGGTGCAGTGCAATGACTATGTGTAGGTGTCGCCTTGGAACTTTAAACCCTCTAGAAACTAATATGTGTTCCCTTCCAGCAACTCTCGTCGCGTCCAGAGCTTCGAGTCGCACACGAATCTGGCGCCGTTGCTGGGAGCTCTGAAACGTGCGGACGACCTATTTGGCCAACTGAGGAATGCCTCGCCCGACCTGTCAGAGCAGCCGTCCATGCGGGACTGCCAGGCCGCATTGCTGAGCATTCGCAGCATATATCCGTACTACTCCAACAACCTGATGAAGGCGGGCGTGCTCAACGCCATATCCGATGTCCAGAGCGAGCTGGGACGGCTATTGGAACTGGTGAGCAGCACTTGAACACTCAATTTGATGTGGAAAATAATTAAATGCCGAATTGCAGAGCCAGAAATCCCCTCTGGACGAAGCATGTTGCCAGGAAACCATGCAGGAGCGAACACTGGAGTATCTGGAGGAGCTTCAAGGGCTGCATGAGTCCCTGCAGTGTCTCAAGCTGAGCATACGTAAGGATTACTCTACATATGATCATGGAAACATGCCACTTAAACCCTCTCTTAACTCCTCAGAGGGCGGAACGAATCGCTATCCCCGGGACATTGTGCCCGACATCAACATCACCAGCGAAGATGGCCAGCAGGTGGATTCCAGTTCGGCGTATGCCACCTGCGACAACTCCAGCCGGGATCGCTTGGCCCAAGACGATAACAGTGCCAGTGCGGCCTCGCCGATGGAGCACGAGACGGAGACCAGCACCACCACTGGTACCCTGTGTCGCTCCAGTGCACCCACTGCTAATCTGGCAAACGGAGGAGCGAGTACGAGTGCCTCCTGTGCCAAGAAGAAGCTACTGAGGCTGCGCAAGATGGGCTCCCGGCAGAACAGCAAAACGGAGAGCGACAGCAGCGATGCGGACACCCACTCGGTGCTGGAGACGCCGCGCCGCTTGCGGCGAAAGAACTTCCGGATGAAGCAGCGCTCCCTCGACGATGATTTCCGGCTGGGATCCACAGCACCGGCCAATGAGCCCGAGGAAATCGTCTACGGTTCACTAAAAGTCAGACCGGGACAACTCATTGAGCAGAGTCAGTGCGTGGCACCGGCTCCGATTCCTGCTTCTACTCCCTCCTCCTCGACGCCATCAACGGCTACTACTCCGCCCACAAGGGTGGGTGCCTTTGTTCCTCCCCCGCTCCCCGAGTCCAACAATCGAACCTACAACACCAATGCCAATGTTTTTGTGAAGACCAAACGCAAGCTGTTCACCACCATCCCCGAGCCCAGTGCCTTTGAGGGCATAGCCGTGATTGAGAAGGAGCTGGACAGTCCCCTGGAGGAGCAGCAGCCAGAAAAGTTGGAGAAATTGCAGAAATCGGAGAATCTACAGAAACTGGAGAGATCCAAGTGCCAGCCAAGGCCACTCAGCCTGTACAAATCGATCAGCTTGGAACGCATCTCCTCCTCCTCGCCGCAGCAGCCGTCCAAGGAGGATCTAAGGAAGAGCCAGAGCAGCGAGAACTTGCGTCGGGGCTCTCTCTTGGTGCGCCCACCTTTGGCCAGCGACAGCATGCAGAGATTGGCCGAGTCCAAGAAGCAGCAGGAGCTACTGGCCAATCCCCCTGTGCCGGTGCCCAGGAAGGCGCATATCTACAAGAAGAACTCGCTGCATAAATCGCACAGTGCCACCGTTACCAACAAGATTGAGCACAAGATAGCCAAGACCGGCTCCGGATCGACCTTCTCGAGGGCTCCGCCTCCGCCACCCGTGTCCGTGCCCTTGGTCTTGCCAAACAAGGAGGATAACACCCTGCCCCGCATTCAGCGTAAGCACCCGAACACGCCCACAAAGGCCAAGCAGTTTGAGTTCCCGCCAACGCAGATCCTAGCACCGGAGCGCCCTGCCACGCCACTGTCGGAGCGGGCCATTCGCCTCCAGTTGGCCAAGGCGCAGTTCCTTCAAAGTGCTCCGGTCACGCCGCGGCAAGAGCCCCAGACACCGCCGCCCAAGGGCAGTGACTCGGTGGTTCTCCAGAAAAGTATCAGTGCGGGCAGCATGCGTGGGGCTGCTGTCCAGGAACCGGCGAAGCAGCCACCAGCCTACCAGGACGCGTCCACGGATCAGGAGAGCGTGGGCACCTCCAGTGCCTACGACAGCTTGCCCAGAGCCGTCAGCCGGAGTGCCAAGATCTCGAGTAAATTGGGCTTTGCCACGCTCACTTCAAAGCTGAGAAGAGGCCACAAGAAACCCAAAGAGACGCCGGCCACCTCGGGACCGGGAAGCGCTCTCTCCGCACTCTGCCGGCAAACCCTGATGGCCGATGCCATACCGCAGGCTTTTGGTATCGCCGCCCCAGCCTCTGGCGCTTCGGCAGAGAAGCCGCCTCCGAGTCCCACAGGTCGGAATGTGCTCAAGTCGCACAGCACTCCGCAGGCGGCAGCTTCGCCGTCCGCCATTAATTTCGATGGCCTGAACAAGTCCCTGAGCGAGCAGTACGTCCGCCAGCTGAAGGAGAGCGACGTCTAGTCAGCGCTTCCAGTCCCCAAGTCCAGAATCTAGTCATAGAGTGATATCTATAAATTGTCCGAGTGCATTTTAGGATCAGGAAAGTGTCCTGTCAGCAGGGCTGCACAAAAATATATACAAAAATATTATTATTAAGACTAAAAAAAAACAAAAACCACAGAACTAGTGACAGCCGATACTCAAAGGGTAGCTTTTGCTATGTAAATTCAACAGATCCAAAAATATATATGTATCCTTATTTCCTAACCCACTTTTCAGGTGCAATTAATTACTAAAAAAATCGAATTTTAAAATGTATAAATTGATATTTTTTTTTAAAGCTGAGCTAGAAACTATTGACTAATAAATAAAATAAACTTTTAATGTAAAGCTGAACACAAAATAATTTAAATGAATAAAGAAAAATTTTAAATATATAAAAATTATTATATTTTCTCCTCCATTTAACTTTCTTTTCAATTGATTTTAAGATTAGTGAATGTCAAATAATAATGACGAATGAAATATAGTAGGTTATATGCCATAAAAACTGCAATTTCTGATTAAAAACGTTGCTAATTTGCGGATAATAAATAATAGAACTCAGTTCTCTTGTAAAATCTATGAAACTTCCGGATACTTAAATAATCCCCTGTAGTCCACAACATTTATATACAATTTTATATCTGTTTAAAACTGTATTTAAATCGCACATTTGATCAAGGCTAATATATAGCTTATATTCACATTTAATCCGTAGCCGAGTCGAGCATTATCGCGAGGTAGATTACTCCGATTAGCCGTGGAAATTCCACGCAGGCTTATCTGTGATCCACATAGTCGTCGTCGTTCAGCTCCTCGTTGTCCACATAATCGCCATTGTCCTCGTCCACGTCGTTTTCGTAGGGTATTTCCGGAGGCTCTCCGCCGGTATTCCAGTAGCGATCCTCCTCCGGATGGGTGAACTCGTAGGTCACCGTCTCCGGATCCACATAGGTGATGCAGGTGGTGAGGTTCTGAAGCGATTCCACCATTTGTGGAACGCTCTCGACGAACATCACGCCGCACTCCACGGAATTCTGAGCCTCAGCGGGCAGCTGGGAATTGATCTTGCCATAGACATCGATTCCCACGGCTATGATGTCGTGGACCCTTCGGATCGCACTGAGGGCATTCACCGTTCCCGAGAGGATCTTGCCCACAGTGGTCTGCTTGGCGGCGATCTTCTTGTAGATCTTTACCAGGCCGCCTACATTGCGCTTCACCTCCTTGACGGCGGCCACTGTCTCATCCTGTATCCTCAGGATCAGGGCCATGGTGCGGGAGTAGCAGTCGACGCCATCGTTGATGGCCTGCAGGGCCACCCGGAACTCGGGAACCATGGAGTAGCTGCAGTAGGCCGCCTGGCTGCCTCGACCCCAGTAGTTCCACATGAAGCCAAGTCCGGCGATGGCAGCCGTCACGATCTTGGGCTTGTTCAACTTCAGCAGATTGGTCTCCAGCGTAATGGCCCGTGCCACCAGGTCATCGATGCCAATCTGGGCCTCATCGATCACATCCTGGACTATATCCCTGAGGTCCTCAAACTCCGCCCTCTGGTCTGGCGTAAAGTCCGGACTGGGTGCACCCATTATCTCCTCCACGGTGGGCAGTTTGGTGTCGTAAATCACACGCGGTTCCTCGTCCAAGTAAATGGCAAACTCCCGGCGAAAGTCCTCAAAGGCCTGCAGGTAGTTGCCATCCAATTCCGGCTCCTTGATCTCATTCTGGGCGCTGCCATCGCCCTGCTGGAACTTCAGGCTGTACAGATAATCGTACTGGGCCTGCATCTCCCGGTAGAGCGGACGCAGCGCCTTCACCTCATCGCTGGACAACTGCAAGTCCACCTGTTGCTTCTGCAGAAGACTCTCCAGTTCCTGGTGCGCCTGGCCAGAGCTGCAGCAGAGCAGCAGCACGCCGGCCAGCAGGAGCAGCGCTATTCTAACCATCTTGCTCGTTCCGCCAATAGAGTCCAACTGGCCAGAGGAGGAATCTTGACCATTATCTGAGAAACTATGGCTCGTAAAACACTATCACACTTGGATTTCCTTAAGTGGCCACGGGCTGATTAGGCTGCGATAATCGCTGCTTATCGGGAATATTAAAGCTATATATAAAACCCGCACTCCAAGGGGCAATGTTTCGGTAAACAAATTAAAATTTGCAGCGAGCTTTTTATGAATGAAGCAGAGAGAGAGAGAGAGAGAGAGTAAATATTGTTTAAGCGAAATTAATAACTTAAAATCCTTTTTGCATTGAATTTTATTTGGGTTTTGCCTAGACCCCAGCACACTCTTCAATCTGAGCAAAGACCTCATCAAACTCCACCTTCAAGTGATGGTAGAAGAGACAACTCGGCGTGTCCAGATCCTCCAGCGACATCTCCAGCAGGATATCATCGCATAGTTCCAGGCTTCTGGCCAGTCGCTGCCTGATGGCCCCAATTCCGGACACCGTGCAGAGCAGGACTCCGGCATGATTCAGGCCGGACTGCTTCAGCTGCCAGGTCCTGCAGTTCTTGGCCACCTTCTCGATCTCCTGCGAAGCCCTGCTCAAGAAGTTGGCCTCGAGCACGATCTCCTGCTCGAAGTGCTCCATGATGCTGTCCAGGGAATTGCGGCAGATGCTGTACTTGTCCACCAGCTCCCGGTTGAAGTGCGCCACCTGGAGCTCGTGCTTCTTGGAGCAGGCCCGCCACTCTGCGCTGTATTGGCTGCTGAAGAATAGCTCAAGGCGGGCACTCGCCTGCCGCTGCTGCTCGTCGAATGTGTTTAGGGCCAGTTGTAGTCGCTCGGAATGATCGTAGATAGCCTCCTGGGTGCGGTTCCAGATATTGGCGGCCTTGGAACTCTCACTGGTTACAAGCTGCTTTGTGGCCTCGTAAAGGGGACCATTTTGGCTCCAAATCCTTTGGCCCTGCCCAGGCACCTGAAACATTGAGGGAGACTTAACTTAATGAATTTCCCTTTTCGCCGAAATATTTAGTACCCAAAAAAGTGGCAGCAGTAGAAGCAGTGGCAATGATTCTATTCTCATCTTGAAACTGAATCAAACTGATTCCGGAAAAAGTATATGTTCTGATATTCATATACTAAATATCTGAGTGATTTTTAAAGTTCCTTCAAGGGTAGATTAACTATGAAGAGGACTTTGTCTGCTGAGAGTTTTTATCTTAAAGTTTACTCAACAAATACAAATATTTCTGAAAATAATATTAATTTGTTAAATTAAATTAGGACTCTATGAAGTTTTGCTAGTTTTGCTACATAATAAATAAAAAAAGAAAATAAATCATTTCATTTAAGACTTTAATTTTTGTATTCAAATTTATTATTTATATTTGAGAGTATGCTAAAGTCTATTTTAAAGCTATTTTCATATAATATACAAATGTCCAATATTTGTACAAACATTTCATTATCTTATCAAGATACACAATGTTTTCGCTATAAATACCAAGTCATTCCACAACCCAACTGCAAATGAGGATCACCAATTATGAGTGAAGCTATTCGAGTTTTTGGTTTCCTATTGTTTACCCTCATCGTAAGTTTAGCTAAAACTCTTTGATTTATTTAATTATATTTTTTTTATCAACAGTATAGATCATCTGAAGCCGTCATTCCAAATAAAACGCATTATGAGAGCTGTATTTTCCATTCTTGGAAGCTGCAGACTTTGTCAAACGCAAGTCTTGAGGAGAGATCAAAGCAACAGTTGACTATTCTGGATATATTCGGTGACATGGAGATGAGGATCAGCCAGGAAGAGGCAAGGCAGAGCCTGCAAATACCTTTCAAACACATATACATAGGACTATTCTGATTATTTTAAATAAATAATATATTAAGGCTTGAAAATAGAGAACAAATATTTAGCTTCCGAGTTCAAAAGTCTCAGTTACTCATCTGGTTTCCTTGAATATATAGAAACCTAGGCTGTGTAAGGGCTTACATATTGTTGTGAAATATGTATTTTCCAAGAGTGCCAATGGCAAACATGTTTCGCTGCGATACAAGTTTTTAATATATTAATGGGCATTCGATGTTCCCTTGTGGGGGGATTCTGGACGGGTGAAAACCCTTATCGCAAGTTATGCCAAAGTCTGGGCTATATATACCCCTTTGGTGGGAGAGACAGCGGCAATAGAAAATCAGAACTCGTCATGATGATTCAAACAGCCGGAGCACTTGGAGTGCTCTTGTTTAGCCTGGCAGTATGTAGACCCAGAAGAGCTTCTCCATCATTCAGATAATATATATTTATTCCATTCAGGCTTGCCAGGCGGAAACCGTGGTCCGCTATGAGACCAAAACGCAGGACGACAGCTACGGACCAGTTACCATGGTCGTGGATAATCTGGCGGGGATTGCCGTCGAAGTCAGCGACAACTCAACCGTCCAGTTGGAGGCCAAGATGAATCGCACCGAGCAGGACATAGCCGAAAATATGGAGGTACTCACTGCCAAGGCCTTGGCCCAGTTGAGCGACGTCATCTTCCAGACCAACGATCTGCTGGTGGCCAATCCCGACTGCAATCCCGCCTGGAGCCTAGATGAACTCAACGAGAACGTGACCGCCCAACTGAGCGCTTGCACTGCCAATTTGGGAGCCCTTCTGGAGGATTTCCGGGTGCAGAGCCAGCAGGCCATGAGCCGTGTCCAGGGATTTGTCCAGCAAATTTCCGAGCTACCCGCCAAGTGTCAGCGGCTGGGCGCTTCGCCGCTGAACCCCCTGGCCTCGGCCGGCGCCCATGTCTGCTTCATCAATGGCATGGCGGAGGTGAACGTGGGCATGGCCCAGTCTATGCACAGCGCCTCCGTGCTCCTGGTCCAGACCCACCAGGCAGCCGCCGAGCAGGAGGAGCAGGCGCAGCAGTGCAGCGGAGCGGTGGTCCAGCAGGTCGGTGACTATCTGCGCGAGGAGCAGGACCAGTGCCAGTCCTAAGACAGGGGAAGACAGAGAAAGAGAGAGAGAGAGTCCCTACGAAATACAGGCAAATTTATGCACCCAGGACGATAACTCGCCACATCCTGCTCACTTATTGCTTATGCATGACATTTATTTGACAAGTTTTTGATTGATTTTACAGCTGCCGCAACCGATCTGGTGCACCCAGCGGTATCGGCAGCTACAGTCAAGCCTTTCTACAGTGAACTCGTCATGAAAAATAACTATTTAAGCTTCGATAAAAAGCTTAATTGTATCACAAAACAATTAACTTGGATAAATGTATTATATTTTCTTATGTTTATCATTGAGTTTTAATTTAAAACAAGAATTTAAAATAGTAACCCTGAATTTCTACTTGAATAACTTAATATTTGATATGAGCAAGACTCTACTTCAAGATCCACTTACTAAATACCCTGTGAGTTCCTTTTAGGCAGGCTCCTCTGTGGTGACATTATTCGGGGCAACTTTGTGGCTAATCGCAAGTTCACTTTTCAAAGTCGCATGCATACTAATTGGCCATTGTTCGTCCCAACTGACCAATTGCCCAATGGACTTGCCCACGACGACACGTGGCAGCCACACGATATACACACAAAGGTTCGGTACCTACTATATAGGTTCGGTACGGATCGGAACAACAGCTGGCCTAGTCCCCGTTCCCCGTCCGTCGTTCTCCTCTTCCGCAGTGACGCAAATTATTTTGACCTGCCGGCCACCACACTGAGCCGAATTTTCCTGCTATTTTCGGGCAGAAATACTGCCCTAGTCTCAGTGGTTTAACGGGAGACAAAATTGTTTTTGGTGCCACAAAAAAATATATATATGTATGTCTACGAATCTTTATTTCGGCGCTGGCGCAATTTTACCAAGAGTCTGAATTTTATCTTATTTTTACTGCTTGTAACAGTTGTTGCCCCTACCCACGACGATGATGATGATGATGATGCTCCAGCACCTACTCCACCATCTGTTGATGGTAGGTTTCCCGATCGCAAACAACTGACGGAACCCGGCGCGCGACGCTTGTCTATTGGAACTCGGGGTTTCCCTCTGAGTGCTCGCTGGAGATTAGACAAAACGGAAATCGGCAGAAGGCCAAGAAGGGTTATATAAATGTTACAAAAATGTTCTTTAGTCTACGGAGATATTGATTTGTGACAGTTTATTTTTTGTTTGATAAGCTCATCAGATACTATTATTATTTTATTTTGAACAATTACCCGTGTGACTTATCATGACAATTGGTTCACTCTGAAATCAGATATTTCAGTTTATAGGATGGAACAAGTGTCTTTCGGTGGCTTAATGGTCAATAAAAGCTTTTGAAAGCGCTTAATGCCAGAGGTCTCATTTGGCGATTTTTTAGTATTAGCTCCGCCACTTGGCACCAAGCCACACCTAGCCTTGGTCACCTGATTGTCCAGTGGTAGGCGTTCACTCTTTGATAATACATTTGAAAGCTCATGGCTCATCCTTTTAAGGGTTTCTACAATCAAAAGAGTATTAAGATATGTGAAAGCATGACATATAATATATTTAGATATCTTACCACCTCTCATGAATTCTAGGTAAACGGAGGCAGATTTATCTCCGATGTCGCTGGCTATTTCGAGACCTTATACAACAGCCGACTTCTCGACTGTCTCATAAATATTCTCCTCATCGGCCACTTACCCCAGTATCATTATAAGTTCTTTGCAGTTATCACGGATGATTCAATTGTAAGTTTGTTGATTTAGATAACTGATACGACTTCTTATCGTTATATGACTTCCGGTTAACTGGTTGAGTTTTTGCAAACACCTCAACTTATCATGCCTTCTATATGAGACATATAAATAATTAATTAATAGATATCATTAATCATTAATCATAATCATTTCTTGCAGGTTTCAAAATCTCTAGTACAAGAGGATATTAATTACCATACAAATCGTTCTTTTCGTTGGGCGACACAAAGGCTAAGATTAACTATGATTGAGACTAAGGCCCTCGGGGACCTATTAGGAGGCCACTGATCAAGGCAGAAATTGCGCATAATGCGGCTCCTTTGGCGGAGTCCTGGACTTTCACCTGGACGTTCTTTTTGTCGGCCAAAATTGACAGAGCACTTATGAGTTCTTGGGTGCATACAGACATCTTTCTTGAATTTCTTTAGGTTCAAGTCCGAGCAGTTTAAGAATTTTCTAGCAACTGAATCTCTTTTCGCAATCAGTTGACCTTATCAGCGTAACAGAAAACAAATTGTACAACTTTCCCCACTCAGTGATGAGAGATTTCCAATAGTCCCACAATTCATATCTCGATTATTGATAATTTCGTATTGATTGCAGTGTTGAGCAAGCGGCACAACAGCTATAAACCGGGCGGTACTTATGAATTTAACTAATACAAAACTAAACAATAAATAATAACTAATAACCAATACAAGAAAAATAACATTTTCTTAGAAACATTTTTCTAGAATATGCTCTCTTTTTCCTGTTTATATTTAGTTTTCTTGAAAAGCAAAGCAAATTGATTGAATCACTCATTTTTTGAAGGTTTCACAATCTCTAGATCTAATAGTACATATATTAATTACAGTGCAAATCATTCTTTTCATTAAGATTAAAAATGATTAAGATTAAGGATTAATGTTGATTTAATTATTATCCATAATATCCAATTAATATCCATTAATATCCATATTATAAAAGCTTTAAAGAAAATATCAGCTTAATTTAGCTGAGTTTAATGTTTACAATCTATCCTCTCCTTATCAGCAACTGAGTGAAATTTGATTGTGATGATTGTCTTTTCAGTTTTATATATTCACAACCTTGCAAAAGTGAATGAAATATATGAATAATATTTATAAACGGCATGGTATATATATTTATTTTAGCCATAATTGATAAGGTTACTGGTGTTAACAGAGAAACCTTTATTTTTGTCAATATCTAAATTAATTGACAATGGTCAGGCCCATACGTTCGGTGGCAAAGGATCTAATGGCGTTTAGGGCAATACTTCTAATGCCCTCGTTTCGCAGAATAAGTCCCACGACGCTGACGGCATCAATGTGGCTAACATTGTTGATGGCTTTAACCACGTGATCCTTCAGTGCTTCGCGCTCGCTTTCAGACAACTCATTCGCGATGATCTCACCCAGGGACTTGAACTTTCCTAGAATATATGTACATAGGTACATAAGTCAATATAAAAATTAATAGGTAACCAACAGTAAACTTGCCTTCGCTTAGACTATAAGCTCCAATGGCTCCTATGGTTCCACCCACTGCCAGCCCTCGGGGACCCATTAGGAGGCCACCGACCAAGGCTGAAATTGCGCATATTGCGGCTCCTTTGGCGGACTCCTGGACTGTCACCTGGACGTTCTTTTTGTCGGCCAAAATTGACAGAGCACTTATGAGTTCTTGGGTGCTAACAGACATCTTTCTTGAATTTCTTTAGGTTCAAGTCCTAGCAGTTTAAGAATTTTCTAGCAACTGAATCTCTTTTCGCAATCAATTTACCTTATCAGCGTAACAGAAAACAAATTGTACAACTTTCCCCACTCAGTGATGAGAGATTTCCAATAGTCTCACAATTCATATCTCGATTATTGATAATTTCGTATTGATTGCAGTGTTGAGCGAGCGGCAAGACGGATCACAAAGCTATAAACCGGCCGTTATTTATGAAATAAACTAATACAAAACTAAAAAATAAATAAAAACTAATACAAAAAAGAGAAGATTTCCTTATCGCTTTTCTTAGTGTGTGACGTGTAATGCTTTCTTTTCCCTGTTTACTTTTAATTTTCTTAAAACCCAAAGCAAATTGATTGAAAAATGTTAGTTATACTTTTAACTAGCTTACTGCAAATAATTCACCTTGCATGACTAAAAGTGCCATAAACCATATTTATTTACAAGCAAGAAAGCTTATCTTTATTCATAATTTGTTCTTAATTTTGGCAAGTTAAAACCAAAAAGTTCTTTCACAAAAGACCGCTGAGAACTTAATATTTTGGCGGCGTCGGTGGCCAAAGAGCTCGAATTCATATTAATACGAATTTAATGGATTTTACCTTGGCACAGACTATATACTCTCTTAGCCCACATCAAAATCGGCGGCCGGCGCCTTTGGAGTTCGCCTTACGTGTCTGGATGGCGTTTACAGGAATCGCTGCCGGATTTTCTATAATTTTGATTGATGCGGCTTTAATAGTGCTACCGCTGAACTTTTGGGTAACTGTAACTAGACCCGAAATCTCAAGCCAATCTGGAGAGGATCGAGCCTCCGGGATAGGGGAGGATCCAGGAACTGCGACCTGCGACCAACTGGCGCGTCTTCCTCCTGACAATAAGGAATTATCGGCATTGGCATTGTTGTTATTATTAGTTGCTGTCTGCAGGACGAGCCGCGTGGCGTGCGAGTGAAAGCCAGCGAGAAGGATCTGGAGTGCGGAACGGTGGCCAGAACGGGACAGCAAGGCAACATATGCCATCTTTTGGCCGATCCTCCTCCAGCAGGACCTCTCTGTCTCTATCCATCCCGCTTTGTCTTGGGATCAGACTCAGAAAAGGACGGCGGCGCACGCCGTCATCTGGTGCCACTTTTGACTTTGGAAATTGGGTTGCCCACGCTCCTTCTTCGCTTCCGCACTCAGAAAAACTAATCCTTGGCACTATAGAAAAGCAGATTTTGTAGATTATTTTCCTATAAACTGTAGCCGGACTTCAGAATAATTTTTTGTAATTTTTTTAATTAACTTAAAGTCGAGAGGATCACCTATTAATGGCTTCAATATAATATTTGAGGTTGATTTTTATTTATGTGAATAATATTCCATTTAGTGCACATTTAACTAATCGACTAATAGGATATAAACTATCTAAAATTCATGTTTTTCTTACTTGCTTACATTTTAATATGAGTTTTACATGTTGATTTTTAATTATAATTTTATTCTGTGTTCCATTTTGTATTTAATTTTAACCAAATATTTCTTTAACTGCAGGATCCGTTTCCTCGCTCATTTCAAATTATACTTTTTGTAGCCGTAGCTGCTCGGTTTCATTTACGGTTGGGGTTTTGTCCCCTTCCCCGATCGCCAGACAATTTCAAGGAAGCGGGAGCACTCCAACAGTTACTGTTGACTTCCGATCGGAGCACGAGTGCTGAAGGGAGACGGAGAGGCAACAGCAGGACAAGCGGCTTAAAGGACATGGCCCCAAACGAACGACGAACGGTCTCGGAAGGGTTGCTCTTGCTCCTGGGGAATCGGGAGGTGTGAGGCCGACAAGGATGCACGGTGCCCTGCTCTCGGCTTACAAATCCAAATTGAGCTCCGAAATCGCGCGCGCATGCCGGCCAAAAATGAACACGTGTGCTGCCAGAAGGATTGGGCCAAGCGGCGTCAGCTGGCCAACTCGGAAAGATGCCGCCATAATAATTGGTGCGGCTATGAAGATGCTAGAAAAATCTAAGAACTTTAAGGGTTGTTAAGGAAGTCTGAAACTATTAACCTGTTTTATTAATATTTAAATCTATATTTATTTTAGTCTATAATTTATAATAAAAACTTCATTTGTTATTATTTTGATTTATTAAATTATAATCTGTTCGCAAAAAATATAAATAAATTAGGACCTTTAAAAATAATAAAAAAGACAAAAAAATAAATAAATTACAAATGGATTCCAATAAATCTAAAAGTTAAAACAAATTATCCGCCAGCTAAGCGTATAAAATCTGTAAATCGCTTTCCCCGACGACCATAAACCAAAACCAAATCAAAAGCAACGAAAACAAAAAAGTTCATTTACATTAAACACCAACAAATATCGGACAGATTCAGATCGGGGTTATGTAAGGATCCAAAGGATAAATAATGAACTCCTGGCCGGCGGAGACAAATGTATAATTTTACAGATCGCGCGATTCAATTAGAGGCATCGCTGAGCACAAAAAATTAAGCAATAAAATTAGTTGTGGTTCACGCGAATTGAAAGCATCAAAAGGACCCTCAAGGACATGCCGCAGAAATAGAGCAATAGCCATGAATCAGGACAAGGGCAAGGCCCATTGGCATACCGAGCAGTTCTTTCGTTTTCATTTTTATTTTCGTGTCATAATGTGTTGTAAGTAGTTGCCTTTGTTTCCCCGTAGGACCCGCTATTGTTCCATTGTCCTGCTCAAGGACCTGTCCCGGCGAACACCCGCGCGGTTCCCAGCATCGCAGGATTTTCTCCCTTTTGCCTCTTTGGCTGCTGTGTCAGTTGCGACCACAACTTGACCCTTCTGACCACCAACATAAAATGTTGACAGGCGGAACACGCCTCTAAAATATTGTGCGAGAATCCTGTGGGGTCCCCGGGAGTATCCTTCTCATGGCCAGTTGAGATTCCCTCCTGACAGTTATGAGCTGATCACTGATCACGTTTTGCTATCTCGATGTCGGCGCTTAGCTGCCAGGAATTTATTGTTATTGACATTTTAGTTGGGTGGAATCACACGGATTATATCTGCTAATTGCGCTCGGACACAGGTTGTGATCCTTTTAGATCTTTGGCGGCATTGTCGGCGGCTTTCCTTGATCAGGAATATTTTATTGGCAATCAGTCAAAGTTATAGGAATGTTCTTAGGAATCGTTGTACTTATGGGATATTGTTTGATTTTCTCTGTTAATCTGGGGTTAATATATTAATTTACTCTATCATAATCGGATTTATATGCTTAGCTATTCGAGTACAATTTAATTTCGAGTTAATCTTGGGTCACAGAGCTTATCCTGAGCCATATCGAGTTCAAGAAGCCCCACTTTCATGATCGCTTAAACACAAATCGTCTGGAAAATCACGGCAAATCGTCGGCAGCTCCTCCCCTTCTGCCGCAGGTGATAAAATTTCGCACATTAATACTTAATTACTTGAATAATTGGGGCCAGGGGATTAAGTTCACACTCACCCCGGCCAAAAAAGCAAAAAAAAAATCGCAGTCAATGCAGGTGGCAGTCCCAAAACCGAAAGCCAAAAAGCCACTGCCGAAAATACGGTAACAAAAAAAATGGCAAAAGGAGTTGTCCCTCAGAGATGAAGTGATGCCAACACCACCGACGTCGTTGACATTAAGGAGCTGGAGTCAGGGCCCTGGCCAAGAGTATGGACGCATTTTTCACACGAAATCCCGATTAATAAATATATACAAGTCCACAAGTATTACTGATAATTTGAAAAGTCGTCAACCTGAGCCCCAGAGGCCGAGACGGAGCCTCCTCTCCGCAGATTCCATGCGGAGTCTGGGGCGAGACTTTGGTGCCCAATTACAAGCAAATGAGCTGGAAAACTGTATCAAATGACCCAATGTCAATACAAAATTACAGGCTCGGACCCGGACCCGAAACCAGGAATCTCTTGTTCGCCGCAGACCAGGCCAAATCCTCAGACGGTTCTTCTCCCCTCCTGCTCCGCCTCCTGGAATCTCCTCTTAGTCGCATCTTAACGTGACAAAGCGACGGCGATGGCTTGCGTGTGGCAATTTCAGTTAAAAAACACTGAAATTCCTTCTTTTTTGGGTGCTGGAATACTGAATACCCTTCAAATCTATACATTTTTTAGTGTTTATCATCTTGTTGTATTTATTATTTTATTGTATTGATTTTTGATTATATTCTTTTCAAAAACAAGCTTAAAATTCTTAATTTAAATATTTAAAAACTTCTCAAAGGATATTACAAATTCGCTGCCTTGAAAACTTATAATTCTGATACCCTTTTTGTGGGCTTAATGCCTCGTTTTGGTAGCATCTTAACGTTTTTGCTGTGTGTTAATTTGATGCCTCGCCAAAAAATTGTCAAAAGATCCAGAACGACTTTGATTTTTGATGCACTTTCACTGGCCCTTGGACTTGGATCTGCCATCTCCTCTCCTCTCCTCCATTGGCTGCAGCGTGAGATACTGAGAACTTTGGCTATATATATATATTTATATTTGTATATATGTGCAGAATGCCCACCTACTTGGATGGGTTTTTGGGAAACCAAAAGCCAGTCAACTGAGCCGATCTGTGTGGCTAATTGAGTTAACCAGAGAGTGAGGTTCAGATTTTTGGACCGTTTTGTGGCCGTGCGAATTATTTGTCAAAAAATGGTTAACGGTTAACTTTGTTAACTGTGCTCCCGACGATAATGATGAGCCTGATCTGGATCTTGCCGGGTAATCGGATCTGGGTCTCTCCGATGGATTGATTGATGGAAGATGATGCGTGGCGAATCGTTTGACTAATTGCCGCGTGTGGGCCAGAAACTTCCTCAAACAAACAAAAACGCGGATGACCTTTAATAGAGTCCTTCGTCTCCCTGCCTTTCCCTTCCTTCCACTTCCTACCAGCTAATCCCTATCCTTGCCTTTCTCCGCGGACCGCACACAATGCCCGTTAATGGGCTGGGAAAAGGATCAGGCGAAAGGAAAGAGGGAGGCGTGCCGGCGTGATTTGGTGTCGCTAATTACAGACTTTGGGCATTTTACGCTGTCCGTTTTATGACTTAATAATTGCATTCATTTGGCTTGGATGCTGGACTTGGACTTGGCCAAAACCAAGCCGCTGCCCACACACACACGCGACTTGCATTTGGGAGAAAGGTCCCTGCCCAGCCTGGGTTCCCCTGGGCATTAATCTTCGATTCCCGATTTATGTACCTGGAGTTGCGCAACAATTAAAGGATCAGCGCAAAATGTTCACACAACAATATGCCAAAACAAGCAACCGGCGGAAACGGAAACAGCACTTGAAGTAGAAAAAAGAACGATACAAAGTAAAAAGTGCTTGTGGTTTAGACCCCAGAAAATTGATGGAAAATGTGCCCTAAAATGGCATGAGAAAATCCTATTGATTGTAAAAAAAAAACAATAAAGGAAGTTACCTTAAAAAAGGAAAATATATCAAAATAATTGGAAAATGCAGCACTACTTAAACCGCAATTACAAAATCTAAAAGTACAATAGGTTTGCCAGCGCTACCTGTTAGTTTCAGGAGGTTTTATTTTTTAAATATTACAAAATTAAAAGTAAACAGTAATTTCAATTTTATAGGAACTCTATATACTCCTTCACTTTTTCCTGAGAGGACATACATATTTCTGATCCCTGAAACTTCAATTGGTACCGATTGTGCACTTAACGAGTCCATTTCTTAACCACCACAAATCAGCCTTAAAGACCGATTATTCAGGCGGCAATCAATGAACTTCAGATCTCCAACAGTCGGGATTTGGACAATAGCCCATCCTCGGATCCTGCCCCATGGCGACACTAACAAGAAGTGACAAATTGATGGTGTTAAAGCTCATTAACTTACTTAACCCGCACTTGCAGATGGAGATGCTGCAGCCTACAAATAAACCTCAAAAACCTCAAAATAAAGCTCGCCAATTATCGGCATGACAAATTTTCAGGCACTTACTCGTGTGTATTCTGTATATTCCCCTCTTGGAAAAAATAAATATAAAGAAGAGCAAAACCCACAGGGGCGACGCACCCCAAAAACCGGACATCGAATGCATAATAATACGTGTTAATAATGCTCAGGCAAGCTGTCTATAAATTGACAAAGACATGCAAGTGGCTGCTGCGACTGCTCCTGCTGCTTCTGCTGTTCCTCCTGTTGCAAACTGGATGTTGCTCCTGCGGCTACACAGAGCTAAAGCAATGGGAACTTTACTAGAATTAGGGATATATAAAGTTATGAGTTATTAATCTACGTACATATTTGTCTGTGTAAATAAAACGGAAACAAAAAGATTCTACTAGGACTCCTTACAAAAGGTAAAAGATAATATTATTGATATATATGTATATTTAAATTAAAATAAATATATAATTTATTTTATTAATATTTTAAAACCGCTTCCACTCTCTGCCTGTGTACATCCCTTTGCTGCCGCTGTGTCGGCAGCCAAAAGCCAAAAGTTAAAAGCTGAAAGCTGAAAATCTGAAAAGCAAAAGGCGACTGGGGTCCACAGTTGCCCCATTCATGAATTCTAACTAATTGTATTGGCAGAGGCAGTTGCATTTTGGAAGCTAAAGCCGAGTCCCAATCCGAATCCGAATCTGTGCAGCTGCATGCAGGTGGCAGGCAGTAGTAGCTCCTTGGGATATCGGCAGGAAGAGGCTGGGACCCCGATTCGGGATCTTTTGTTGTTGTTTTCGGGGGAGACGACGGCGGAGACCCAAACAATTTGTGTAATTGACAAATTGACGGCAACGCTTTGTGCGGAAGCGTTCAAAGCCGTAAATTGTCGCTAACAAGAGCGACACTCACTGCAAGGGACATCGGCAGGATATCGCGCGGCTATACAAATATATATAATTGCCTGGATCGGGGATCGGGAAACGGTGATCCGCCCGCACCTCGCACGACCACTAAATTAAGTCATTAACAATTTAACGAAGCCGCTGTCGATGCCGCGGTGCCGCGGTAACTAATTATGTGAATTTCCTTTTGATTATGAGCCCCGAAATCGGAGTGAGCTTTAGCGGTGACGCCCGAAAATGGATTTTATAAAACAAACAGAGACGGCCCACGAAATCCGGTCGCTGCCACGCCCCCTCATCCTGAGCCCCAGCCCCATCCACCGCCTCCGATTCGCTCCAATTCCCATGCGGGAGTCAGTCGATCGTCAGCAGTCGCTGTCGCTATCAACAAATTGGTTTCGAATCTTCCGAATGATTGACTGACCGACGACCGACTGGGATCCAGCAACTGATCCGCGTTCTGGTGAATGAATTGGTGCACTGAGAAAAAGTATTGGGAATCAATTAAAACACCCAGAAGTTTGGATTCTATTTGAATGCTTCAACAGTGGTTTGTGTGACTTTAACTTAACTAACTTAATTTATTTTCCATAAACTATATATAATATCGATCCTTTCTCCCTGTGTAAGCTTCAGCTTAAAGGTCTTAAGCCGCTAAGGTTATCCAACAGCAACGATCAAGGATCGAACTTCGCCTTAAACGATTTGGTGAGTGGCGGCGCTTGATTTTCGGGACTTGACCAGTCCAGGAGGACCTCAAAGTGAAATGGACGGACATTGCATGCGACTCGGACTTGCGACTGGCGACCTGCGACTGCTGAAAGGAGATCGGCCCAACACTTAACTTAATTTGGCAGCTACACTCCGGCGCACCGTGCCGTGTAATTATTGGCACAATACTCTGGCTCTGCTCCGTTTTCGGGGATCGCTCTCATCTCGTATTTGTTTTCTGGCGGCCCTAATTTTGTCGAACTGTCTACAAATTGATCGCGAAGCGCCAAATCGATCACCTTCCCCCATATAATAATAATAAAGTCCAAATCGCTGGGCGCGAGACGCTAAACCCTCGAAAACTGTGTGAGAATTGATGCCCCCGCCCGATAAGTGTGTGGATGCTGAGAGGAAAGGGGAGCTGAAATTTGGATGAGGATTTTAGTGGCCTGAGTGATTTGGGATTAGTATCTTAGGGGAAATTTTTTTGTAAAAATATATTTTTAACCTTGTGGTTACTATTTATTTTATAATAAATATATTAAAGAAGTAATTGCAATTTAATCATATTGACTATTGATTCTCTTAATTTAATGAAATATATTAAAATTGTGATTTTAAAGGCTACAAAATACATTACAAAATATTAATGGCTTCGCTTTAATGCTTATTCCTAAAATTGTTGTGTTCAATAAATAAAATTTGTATGCTAATGTTTTTTATGCTTGAAAAATAAAAGACAAAATTCATATTAAGGCCAAAAATAAACAAATTTTAATTCGGAAAGCATTGATGTGTTTGTTTTTTTTTATAGCTTAACAAACCTGCAAACCAAATTAAACATTAACAATTTTTATTGAATTTTTAAACAATTTAAAAAGACAAACAATATAACATTTTGTGTCCAGACAAAAGACTTAGGCAACGAACTTGACTGCAGAACCAATAACTAACAGCTTGATTAATTAAAATTTATTGTATTCAATTATTGTGAATTTGTTTTGCCATGTTTTGGGCGACAATTTTAAACTATTTAGATAAATAGAAAATAATTTAAGTTTTCTAAAACCCCTCCTCTAAATTCCCTTAAAAATTTAAAGCCCAAGAAACAAGTTATATTTTTTTAATTTTGCTTTTATTTTGTCCTCCTTAGTAACCTAATCATTGTCTTCCATTTAGGCTAATTAACTAAACAATTAACGGCATAATACTTAAGCGGTAATTCACTACTGGGCTCCAAGCTATATACATATACAGGAAAGGTACAACTTTGGGCGGGCTCCACATCGGCTCCTCATCGCAGCAGATCCCCCAGGGCGGAGATGTACGTCTGGGCCATCTGCAGGGTCTCGTGCTTGGACAACTGGCGGTCGTTGCCCAGGCAGGGCAGATACTGCCTGAGACGGTCGAAGGCCTGGTTGAGGTTCTGCATCCGACGACGCTCCCGGGCGTTGGCAGCCAGGCGGCGCTTCCGCTTCACCACCGGAGTGATCTGTTTGCCGCGCCTCTTCTTGCCGGCAGCCGTTGCGGTGGCATCACCATCGCCATCGGCCAGGTCGAAGGAGCCATCGTTGCCGTCGAAATCCTCGCCTCCGCTGCCGAAGAGCATGAGATCGTCATCGTCCTCGACGCTGTCGTCGAACAGGGCGGAGTTGTCAAAGTCAAAGTTCTGGAACTCGTCGGTGTAGAGGTTCATTGTGGCTGTGGCTGCGGTTTCTGGCGAAGCTGTGACTGAGGTTGGGGCTGAGGAGGTCGTGGAGGACGTCACTTGCTGGTTCTTCTTGGTGTAGGACCGCTTGGGTTTCGGCACGGCAGCAGCGGAAGCTGGCACAGTTTTGCAAGTGCCCACATTGGAGGAGCCCATGGCCTCGACAGCCGGGGGAGTGGCCACAGCTGGTGGTCCTTGAACTGCTGCCACTGGAGGAACTACTCCCTGCTCCATTATGAGTCCGTACTGGTGCTGCTGGTGCTGCTGCTGGGGTGCCATGTTGCAGCCACCATTATACATGGTATTAAGATCCACATACTCGGGGCTCTCGGATCGGTGGCTGGCTGGCGAGGACGAGGAGATCCAGCCATCGGAGCTGGCCTGCTCGAAGCTGATGAACCCGTTGGCCGACAGGTAGTTGCTGCTGCTGGCCAGCGAGTTGCAGTTGAACTGATAGTGGCTCACCACACCGGGATTGTAGGCGGCCATGGGATTGAAGTACGGCTCGTTGGCCGCCGTCTTGAAGCCCTGCAAGTCCTCGGAGGTCTTGTAGTAGTAGCGATAGATCTCACTGGACGACATGGCGAAGGATGCTGTGTGATGCTCTGCTGGTCAAAGGTAAACGAACGCTGCAGTTGCTGGCGGGTTTCTGGCTGGTCTCTCGTCCTTTCAGCCCTATTTATACCCCGAGAGAAGCCACCACGGCCGGGCAGGTAGGGAATGGGTTTTAGGAACAGGGTCGGGGCCCAGGTAAACGGGTTCCCACGAGAGAGCACAGCACGTGCCGCCCGAGCTAGCCAGCCAATGGCAGCTGGTGGTGAGTAGTGGCTGAAGAGCTGAGAGATTGTGAGTTGGTTTCACTTATTTTGTTTGAAACTCTGCGCTTAAAATGGCGAACAGCTAGACAAAGTGGAATTTATTTATGATTAATATACATATATAAAAACCCTAAAAAATGTATACGATTAATTTATATTTATTTATAAGTATTTAAGAGGTTGAAAAAAGAGCGTGATTACATTTAATCGAACTAAATTTATAGCTTAACTTTTTATTTATTTATTATACTCATATTAAGAACCTGAAAAAATACTCAAATATTTTTCAATATTTATTTAATATTGGGATGTTCTTAAAAAATATTTATTCCTGCATTCTGCTTCCTGTAAAATTCTTATTAAGCAAAGGGTAACAATATATATCGTTTCCTTTTGGATGGGGGGCATAGCTGAGTCTTTCTTTTTTAATTAAGATCACAACATGTATTCAAATTTAATTAAGTATAAGCTATAAATAGCCTGAAATATGGCTGCACTTCCGCTGTAGCTTTAGTTGTGACTTTAACCAAACAGTCTGTAAAATAAAAATATGAACTAAAAGCTAAATAAATATCCAATTAAAACTAAGGTTTTCCCAAGCTGTCTTTGAAATATTAAAAAATATAAATGGTTATTTTTAGTATGGTTTTAATCTTCTTTGTAAAATAAACAATATTTCTAGCAATTCGAGCAATTCTTTGCTCCTTTCCTGCTATTTATCACTTAAGCAGCATCTTAAGACGCTAACAAGATGATTATGGGGCTTGCTAACGCGGAACTAAAATGGGCGGAAATGCAAACAGAACTTTGGACAAACAATCCTTAAACCGAATCCTGAAACAAGATTAAAGCCGACCGCAAAAAGTGAGGCGAAATTTGCAAAAATCCTTTCAGATTTCCAACCATCATCATCAGCGATTTGTCAGCACCAAAAGGCCAAAGAGGCGAACCTCCTTGGTGAGTTTATCTAATCTGAATCGAGGCAGCAGGACTATCCACCTACCTGCCTGTTTGCCCGCTTGCCTGCCAGGAGCAGCCTTAGAAAACTACCGACCGACAGGATATATCGCAATGGAAAATCTTGTTTATTACAACTTGGCAAATTCTCCAATTGATACGCTTGTTGGCGGAGAACGAGGTCCGAGGGACCTTGAAGAGGGTGAGTCGGCGCTAGTCAAGGACACGCTCAACTGAGTCCTTGATCCCTCTAATAAGCGTGGCAGGCTCCGACTAAGAGTTGGGTTAACATTTTAGCGCCTCGCAACTAATACGGCCGCCTCGGGTTTCGGGCTAATGAAAAAGGGAATTTAGTTGTAGATGAACCCCGGATGACATGGCATAACGAAGCAGGACGCGCACGGTGGTCCCAGGATCGGCAGAATCGAAGCCGTGGTCCCGCCCACGCACCCTCAATCCCTAATGATTCGCTGGAAATCATAATGCAATGAGTTTAATATCCCTTTGAAGCTCCGCGCCCACCCAGCCGCTGGGGTAGCCACAACTAGTAGCACGCCCCAAAAAAACAGAACCTGCAATAAAAACGCTGTCAATTAGATAAAAATGTCACACAACAAACCGCACCAAGAGAGAGCGGCAGCCCAAGAATTTATTGGACGCACACACAGGTAACCCCAGGGACCTCGATTGTCCCTCGAATGTCCCTTGAATGTCCTGTGCAATTTACGAGTCGGCTGTGCACTGACAGTTGTGCAAGTGACGCCCTCGGTTACACCTGCGGAAAGATCGCATCCCTTGGATTGCGCATCGCCTTGGCTGATGTAAAGTTTACCTTGCTATCGGCATTAGCTGATGTCCTGGCATCCGCCTGGGACCTGAGTCCTGCATATATCGATTTGAAAATTTACATTTTCATTGCAACGATCGCTGCTGCTGCTGCTGCTGCTACTCCTGCTGCTGCACGTGCCTCGTGTGCTGCAGAGGCAAAAAGGCCAAAAGGGTTAACAATACGCAGCTATTTTTTCAGCTCCTCGGACGGGCGCCTTGCGTGCCTGTCAGTTATCGAGTAGCCTGATCGATGTGGAGGAGACCCAGTAGGCCTCCTGTGCCCAGCTCCATCATTGCCATCATTACGCTGGTAACCGGGTCGCTTCTTTCATGTCAATATGGATAAAGGCAACTTGTGCAGTGGGACTGAGAGGCGCTGGGAATGAGGAGCAGCTTCCAATAAGCGCATGTCAAAAGCCATGGATGGGGGATTCTTTAAGAGAAAGATAGAATGCTCTTACTCTAGGAAATATTATATACAAAATATAATTTAATATAATACAAATATTACAAGTTTGGGCTTAAAATCATTGTCATTTTGTCATTAAAAATTATGTTTTCCTTGTGGGATATTTATCACATTTCTTAATATATTTTATTTAAATTGTTAACCATATAAAAAATAAACATTTAAATATAATATCTCCTACTTAAAGATTCGTCCTTTTGCCATCCTTTACCCTTTCCCAGGACAAGGAACGTGTAGGCGCTGGCGATGGAAATACATGAGGAAAGTAGGCGCACGTCAACGACTCCCATTAGCAAGTCGCTCTGGGCCGTGAAAGTGTTGTCCAGTTTCGGAACGAGCTTCGAGGTGATCCCAGCTTCTGAAGATCATCTTCAACTTCGTCCCAGTTATTTTTTTGCTGCCCAAAATTGAAAAATTTGTATGTTACTTATTTTATTAGCATTTAACACTCTGTCCCATTTCTCAGACGAGAGCGAAAGGACGGAGAAAGGCACCAGGACTGTGGCGGTGGACATGCAATCCGACTGTTGTCTGGTCCTCGCATGCCATCTCCAGCTCCAGTTCGTGGTAAGTACCCCCAGCTCCCAGCTGGATCGTACCTGTGGGTGGCCTGGCCCCAATCCAGGACTCCTGGACTCCGTGTGTGGCATTTCGGCAATTGTCAAATTGAAAATTCATTAAAGCCGAATTAAATATGCAAATGCAGAGCAGCCCAAGTCGAGGAGGATGACATCCACTGGCCGTTGGCCACTCATTGTTCCTCCTCAACTGTTTGACTTGACTGACTGCAAATATTGACCGCCACGGAGAGAGGTGGAAAAAAATTGGAAAATATCATATGTACATATGGCAGCTCCTCCTCGGTTGCTACAATAAAAAAAAAGAGTCAAGTGGAAATCAAAGCAAATACGAGGGCTTCCGATGGAAGCAAACAAGCTCCTGGGGATGGGATGGCCACTGAATGGGGCGAGGACTCTGGACCGGAAAGCGTTCAAAATTGTTTAAACAAATATCGTGCATATATTGCACTGGCAAATTGCTCTGGGCATGGGTTAATTCCCATGAAAATTAAAACTAGATTATACACAAGGACTCAGCTCACCTCAGCATCGATTCGGTCCCTGCAGCGCCCACTGTGTCATTGTTTGGGCACGCCCTCGCCTTTCGTCTGCCATATCCCATTGTGCCGGCACTTTGTCATAGATTGCATACTGATGGTTATCATCCCTGCAAAAGAGGAGGAGGATGAGTTCAGTTGTTTAGATTGGAGATCGGAGCAGACCAGAGCAATTTTTGTCGCACGGCACCTTTGACTTTGATGCCGCAATTCCCTTGTTTTGTTTTGCCAACATTTTGGATCGATATCTGGAGTGATCTTCTTGCCAACCGACTGGCGCCAACATAGATCCCCTTATCCCTTATCGAAACAAGACTAATTCGCCACACATATTTTATAGGATTATGCATTTGAGGCTTCTCTGAGGCGTAAAGGTGCTAGATATTCTGGCATTGCATTATTTAAATACAAAATGAAATGCTCTTTAAACCTTAGTTTCCAATTATCATATTAGCTGGTAAAACAAGGACAAACTGGATTACTAATAGAAGAAATTAAGGCAACTTTTTCTTGAATAAAAAAACATAGAAACATTAATTTCACGGTGCATATAGCCAAGTTCCTCCCTCATTTCCGAGTCGGAAGTGGCAGAGTCATAACCGATCGACAAATTGTGATGGCTATTGTTATGAGAAAGGATCACAAAAGGTCCCACGGAACCCTATCCCCCTGCCAGATCCCAGCCAAGTGATCAATTCAAATTTGAAACACTGCGAGAGCTGGTGGCGAGGAACAAAGAAAACCAGATGAAAACTACGCAATCACTTGAGAAAAATCAAAAAGGCTCTGAAGGACCTACTTGGCCGCTCCTCTCCTGGCCCTGGCCGTAACCATAACATAACAGGTGGCACGGAAGCCGCACAAAATAAAAATGATTAAAGCAATAAAAAAGAAAAACGAAACGAAAATGAAACTCTCACACAAAAGACGGACGGCAAAGGAGAGCCCTGAACAGCAATTTTTAATAAGATTTTTCGTAAATTTTGAAACAACATTGGAGTGTCCTAGGAGAGAGGCTGTCCCCTCCTGTTGCTCAAACAACTTCCGATTCGGATCCTCGATCTTCGATCCTCTATCCTTCTGGGCGTCTCCCCGGCAGCGGGCCAAGTGTGAGAACATTTTGCGGAAGGATGTGGCTAGGATGAAAAATGACTAAGAAAAGCGGAGGTGCAGGCGAAGGGCTTGAAGCCCTTCCTAGACCTGGCAGACCACGTGGTTAAGATTCACTTTCGAGTGACTCACTCTGATGATTAGGCAGCGAATAATTGCATACACAAAAGGAAAAATATTAAAGAAACAAAAACACATTCAAAGTAGAAAATATATATTTTTTATACTGTTTAAGATAAATTTTTAGAAAAGAAATTACAATTACACTTTAGGAATAAGGAATAAGCGACTCTGATTTTAATAAAATGTAACTTAAAGCAAAGTCTTTTAAGGCCTCATTCATGGGTTCATTATTTGTAATATTTAAGGCTATATTATATTTATAAAATATTCTACTGAACCACTAAATAATCTAAAAATTATCAAAATGATATAACTTTCTTGCAGCCTTACTTTGTTTCCTGAATGTTTTTATATGCCAAAAACTACAGTTTCTTAAACAAACCCCAAACTGAAATAAGAGTTCATTTAAGCAACTTTTTCTCGGTGTGAAATAGAGTTTCTGAAGCTCTGAATGGACGAGGAATTACCAAGGAATTCTCGTAGCGTAATTGAGCATCTAATTTGCGGCGGCAGGCGGCAAAGACGGCAATTGCAGGGAACTCCTTGGAACCCCTTTGGAACCGTCGGCATTCCGGTCACGATCCGCTCTACATGCACTTCATGAATGGAACAGGCCCAGGAAAGTGTTTCCCTGAAACCCAGCCGAAGAGCACCTCCGTCTCGAAGCCCATTGAGAGGCCACTCGAGCGCGAAACAATTAACAAGTTTTCGTAGCGATAATACAACAATTGCCATATTGTTGCACTCAAGATTTTGTTGTTAGCCGCGGAAAATACAACAAAAAAAAATGTAACAGGAGAGAGTGCCAGCGAATTCCTTTGAATTCACTGATTCAACCCCGGGGCCAGAGGGACACGACCACTGCCTGACCTTTGGAAGGGGAACCGATCGGCGGAGGCCACTCGCCGATCGCTGAAAGAAAACGAAAATTTATAATAATGAGGGGAGAGGGGGACGTTGCGGTGAGGGTGCGGATGCGGGGTATAAAATGTAAACTAAAGATACTATTTATATGCATTATTTCGGCTGAAAAGGAAGTACCAAATTACATTTAATTAGGCGAAACAACGAAATTCGCGTACCGTACGCGAATCCAAGATAAAGATGGGCAAATGGAGTGGGATCAGGAGCAGGAGCAGGAGTAGGAGCAGGCGCAGGAGCAGGATGGATGGCCAGTCAGAAGTCAGACCGATTACCACCGAAATCCGAGTTGAGTTGAGTCCCTGGAGCCCTTCGACTGGCGGCTGCGACTGCGACTGAGACTGGCGACTGCCTTTGGGTGAAATTCGCACGTTTAACCTTTAGGCAAACAAAATTAACAGAACAGCAAAGAACAGCAAGAGGTCACTGAGAGAAATAAGGTTTACAAATATATATATATGAGCTCTTTTTTAAAAGCATATGTATATAATATGTTCCGTTCTCAAAATTATTCACATTTTGAAAAGGTTAGAAGTTTCCTGCTTTTTTTTAATATTAACTCAAAAATACTTGAATAAATTTCAATAAAAACTATCAGAAAACCTCAATTTACTTTAGTTCTCAATTTAAAATATGTTAAGCTTAAATTTAAGAACAATAACTGATAGTTTCTCACTGTGCAACGATCAGCAATCGAAAACTGCGAACCTGTTGAACCCAAATGCAATTTTCATATCACTTTGATTGCTGCCCAGGATGACACGCGTGCGCCGGCTAGAGAGATGAGATAAGCTGCCGATGATCCAGGCAGCCCCCAGAGTCTGGATGAAGATGAGCTCAAGCTCAAGCCGATGCCGAAATTAGGGTAACAACCGAGGAGGAAGCAAAAAAAAAAAACAAAAAGCGAAACTTTCAAACGGTTTCAAGGACTGGCTGGCCTCTTATTCTTTCTTCGTTCCCTTTTTTTTCTTCGTCTCTTAAATTCTGCGGAGGTCAGTTTATGATAATTCCCATTTCCCATAGGTGCCATTGGCACTTCTCACCTTTTTGCCTCCTGTCTGCCGTAAGGACGGGAGTCAAGTGGCCAGCGTCAGTTCAAGACAAAAGAAATCGAAATTAAATGCAAACAAATCCCAAAACGGTCAGTGTGAGAAATGACTTTCTAGGAAGGATCTGCCTGGGCAAGGAGCAACACGATCTCAGTGGCAGTAGTTGACTGTCAACAGACAACGAGTCCCTATCCCCGATCGGGGGTAATTGATATGTTTTACCTTGTAGTGTAAAAGTGAAATGTAAATCGTAACTGATATCGGCCGGGGGGCAATTTCTCAAACATCAGAGGCAATGAAATTGAAAAATTGCCCATCAGATAAGTGACTACTACTGTCTGGAGCCCCTTAGCAGGTATTTTAGAGTCCTTTCTAATTTGAAAATCAAATTCTGGATTGGGTTGGGGTTGGGAAAAGCGCTGACAGTTCGGATCCTGATTCTGGGGGATGTCGCATCGCTGAGGTGACAATTGCATTTGACGGAAAATTGATATTTTTAACCGCAAGTGTCACTTGTTGAGCGACCACACAGGCACTGGAGTCTTGACGAAGGAGTCAAGAAGAAGGATCTAACCAGGTAGCGCTGAGTAAGGAGAAATTCCCAGCAAATTAGCAGGATGACAAATGATCCTTCAGAGTTTGCCATTTGCCAGCAGGAAGAGGTGTTTCGCTTAATGGAAACTAGAGCAAAATGTGTGAAAAAACCAGAGCCCGAGCTCAAGTAATTACTAAACTGCTTCTTTCGGTCCAGAACAAAGGCCTAGGAGCTCCTTAAATTAAATCCCAGAGACAGAGTCATAATTAGCATAATTACAGAGGACCAAACCGACGCCAGGACAAATTCCCAGACGAAAAATTCGAGTTCTAAAACTCGAATCCAATGATCACTCTATTTCGATTTCGATTTCCAGGAATCCGTGGAATCGTTTGATAAATTGACCAGAAACTCGTGTCTGACTTAACGCCCTCGCTGGAGCCGCGGCAGCAGAAGGGGTTAATTGCCTCGGGGATGCAGGATTCTATCACGTGTCCGTGCATAGCTGGGCATCCTTTACAGCGGAGTGAGTCGAGCGAACAACTTTAATTGCCCCAATTCAAAAAAAAAAAGAGAAAAGGGGGATGCGTTGGCGTTGACCACAATCCTTGCTGGCTTCGCCTGTGTTTGCACTGCATTCGTTCGATTCATATGGAGATATAGGTACAGATATAGATGCCTGGCTGAGCGGCACAAATATAAACAATAATCAATCTCTTCAAGGGTTGGGCAAACAAGGGAAAAAAAATAAAAACACACAAAGAACTCGTACGGCAAGGACATGTCCATGGGCCAGCCCGATTTCGAAGGCGTTCTTGAATTGATTATTCCCTTGAGTACAAAAGAAATTAAATATGAAAGGGCCTGCTCTAATTTAATACATATTTATGAGGGAAATAGATCAATGCCAATACAACGATCCTCCAATGAGTTCTTTACTTGGCTGAGTAAGGGTTTATTTGGGTCGAGAAAGATTTTCTGAGCCTAGTTTGGGTTCCCCTTTCGTAAATCAAATGATTAAGCTACGTTTTGATGGAATAAATTACAAAACTAACTGGGAAATCAAATATATTAGAAGCTTTGCTAAAAAACATCTAGTTTAATAGCTAATTTGTTAGGTAAATAAACATTCTTTGAGCTAAACCACCTTGTCGCTTTAACTGTTGTGTGTTTTTTTATTTTTCTGCCTCCATTTGGCCACAAGTTAATTTTTAAACGCTTCATTAACTTTTGGCCACACGCGTTCCCAACTTTTTCCTCGGCCTTTGCCTCTCCCCTTGTCTCCTTGCGGGACTCGGCTCGGGTTCGTCTGACGCGCGTCTGCCAAGGCGGTCGGTCGATGGGTCGTTTAGCCTGTTGGTCCGGTCCTAAACACCTCGTCCTCCGCGACCCTCTCCCTTCCGTCCCTAGAAAAAAGCCAATGCTTTTTACTTCCGATTTTTTCTTTAGTTTTGTTGTTATTCGCCGGCATCAATATATTTTGGAAATGCAGCGCATGGCGACAGCTGGCACACGCTTTTTTCGGATGATTTGGAATCCATACAAGCAGCGGTGTGTGTGGCACGTTTTTTGTTTGGACGTCGACGTCGTCATCGTGGGTGTGTGGCTGCAATAGAAATGCGAGTGAAAGCGGCGCCAGATGGTGGTCGAGATACAGGCGCAAGTGTCAAGGCTGAGTTAACATTTTTTCATTATTATTATTTAATTATGCAATGAGTTTAAGTTCGATAGGCCAATGGCGCCAACCTCTTCGATAGCTCTACTGCAGAGCAAGGAAAGTGTGGCAACACCATTTCTGCATTTTTTAACGCTCTGGCTATACCGTCGCGCACATGTTTGTTTTGTTGACAAAACCGTCAACATGTCGCGAAAAACATGGAATTCTCTGGACAAACCGCCGCTCTCCGATGCTGTACTGCAGGTTGTGCAGAGCTTCGGCTTCCAGCAGATGACCCCCGTCCAAACGGCCGCCATACCTCTGCTCCTGGCGCGAAAAGATGTTTCGGCAGAGGCTGTCACGGGCAGCGGGAAAACGCTGGCTTTCCTCGTGCCTCTGCTGGAAATCCTTCAACGACGCCACAAGGAGACCGCCTGGGGCGCAAAGGAGATCGGAGCACTCATCATCTCGCCCACCAGGGAACTGGCACGTCAGATATCCGAGGTGTTGGCTAAATTCCTGGAGCACGAGGATCTGGAGCACCTGAATCAACAGTTGATTGTTGGCGGAAACAGCATCGAGGAGGATATCGCCACGCTGAAGAAGGAGACTCCTTGCATACTGGTGTGTACCCCGGGCCGACTCGAGGATCTCTTTCAGCGGAAAGGAGATGATCTAAATCTGGCGGCGCGTGTCAAAAGTCTGGAGTTTTTGGTCCTCGACGAAGCCGATCGCCTGCTGGACTTGGGCTTTAAGACCAGTGTAAATAACATCCTCGGCTACTTGCCCAGGCAGCGAAGGACCGGCCTGTTCTCCGCCACCCAGACCACGGAGGTTACAGACCTAATTAGAGCGGGATTACGAAATCCTGTACTGGTTTCAGTGAAAGAGAAGGCCTCCGTTAACACACCCGCTCGTCTGCAGAACTTTTACAAAATTGTCGAACCAGAGCGCAAGTTCCTGACGCTGCTGGAGTTCCTCAGCTGCCCTGCCACTCGAACCGGCAAGGTGATGGTCTTCTTTCCCACCTGCGCCTGTGTGGAGTACTGGGCCGAAGCTCTGCCTCCGTTTCTGCCCAAACGCACGGTGCTGGGCATCCACGGAAAGATGAAGAACAAGCGGGCCAATGTGGTGGAGAAGTTCCGCAGCGAACCGCAGGCTGTGCTCCTCTGCACGGATGTCCTGGCGCGCGGCTTGGATGTGCCCGAAATCGAATGGGTGGTTCAATGGGATCCTCCCTCCACGGCCTCCAGCTTCGTCCACCGCGTGGGTCGCACCGCTCGGCAAGGTAATGAGGGCAACGCCTTGGTGTTTCTTCTGCCCAGCGAAGATTCCTATGTGCACTTCCTGAGAATCAACCAGAAGGTGGAACTGAATGAACTAACCCTGGAGGCAGACGAGGAGGCTACACAAGCGCTGGAACTGCCAGCAGTGCTGCAGAAATTGCATCGCCTGCAGGCGGCGGACAAGGGTGTCTACGACAAGGGAATGCGCGCCTTCGTTTCCCATGTGAGAGCCTACACCAAGCATGAATGCAGCGCCATTCTCCGGCTAAAGGATCTCGACCTGGGCAAGATGGCCACTGCCTATGGACTCCTGCAATTGCCTCGCATGCCAGAGTTAAAGAACTACAACGGCGATGGCTATATTGCACCCGCTATCGAGGTGGATGTAAACAAGCTGACCTACAAAAATGTGCAAAAGGAGCAGGTGCGCCAGATAAAGCAACAAAAGTACGAAGAAACGGGCAGCTGGCCTGGCCTAAAGAAGCACCAGAAGCGCACCGAGTCCTGGGATCAGACCAAGAAGGCCAAGCTAGACGCCAAGTCAAAGAAAGAGCTGCGCAAGGCCAAGAAGAAGCGTAAGAAGGAGGCGGAAGCAGAGGCCGGGGGCTCGGGACCGGGAAAGCGAAAGAAGCAACAGTTCAGCCAAGAGGACCTCGATGAGCTAGCCAGCGACATAAGGCTGTTCAAGCGGCTGAAAAAGAACAAGATCACCGAGGAGGACTACGACAAAGCAATGGGCATCAAGGACGATGATTGATCTAAGGAGGCGGGGGACTGTTTTATGTTCAATAAAAAGTTTGTTAGGAAACAAAGTGTTTTTTATTAAATTTGTTTATTAATAGAAGTGGAAGAAGAAGTGAAGAAGCTTCGGTGGGAGACTAGGGAAATCTTTTTAGATAAAACGGATTTAGTATTCAAAATAAAATCAGTTGAATAGAAATACAAAATATATTTCACCGAAAATATAGAATTTATTAAATAAATACAAAACTAATCCAATATTAGACTGAATATGGGGGTAACAAAAGATAGATGTGAACTACAACTAAATGAGATAATGGAATAATATGAATCAACCTTAAGCGGTGTTGCCATCGACCACGATCTGGAGGATGATGCGGCGCTTGGGATCGTAGGAGAAACCGTTAGTGCGGAACAGTTCAGAGTCGTAAAACGGCTTCAGGTTGCTTATGTCGAGCTGCTTGGCCCGCTCGATCAGGTCGCGCTCCATAATCTCCACATGCGTGGCTCCGGGTCCGTCCTTGCAGCGAATATAGGCGAGCTGGTCGAGCGTCAGCTGGCGCAGAATGAAGAATAGCAGCTCGGAGTGGTCCTTCTGGAAGGCCAGGTACTTCTGGAATGTGTTGCGCATCTTCTTCATCACGCTGAACTTCTGCGCCTCGATGAAACTCTCCAGCATCATGCGGATGGCCATGCTGACGTCCGCCTCCAGGACGTTCTCGCGCAGATGCATGCGAGCATGGGCCTCAGACATGCGGATGACGCTCTCAATGTGACGCACCGTAATGGGCAGCGATCCAGTGGCATAGGACTCCTGGCGCAGCTGAGCGTACATCTTGGCGATCTTGTCCTCGTCTATGTTCTACACAACGAAAAGGGACAGGCAATAAGTAAACAGCTTAGAATCTTGGTACTTGGTCAGACTTACTGTCAGCTTGGGTCGAATGTTCTCCTTGGCGTAGACAATGTATTGGCGCAGCAGATCCTGCGGGATATCATCCACGGTCTTCAGCTGCGGCTCCTCAAGCTCTGGCTGCTCCTCCTCGCTGGGATGGTGCTTCATGTGCGAGTGCACCACGAACTTGGCCAACTGCTGGTCCTGCATTGGATCGAACTCGTCCTTGACCACGCACAGAATATCGAAACGGGAGAGAATGGGCTCCGAAAGATTCACGTTCTCCGAGAACGTCATCGAGGGATCGTAGCGCCCGCCAATGGGATTGGCGGCTGCAATAACAGTGCAACGCGCCTGCAGTGAGGTAACGATGCCGGCCTTCGAAATCGAGATGGACTGCTGCTCCATGGCCTCGTGGATAGAAGTACGATCCTGGTCATTCATTTTGTCGAACTCATCAATCAGACAGACTCCCTGATCGGCAAGGACGAGGGCGCCCGCCTCTAAGGTCCACTCCCTCGAAACGGGATTCCGGCGAACGTAGGCGGTAAGACCAACGGCACTGGCTCCCTGGCCCGTGGTAAAGACGGCCCGTGGTGCCACCTTTTCCGTGTACTTGAGGAACTGTGACTTGGCCGTTCCAGGATCTCCGCAAATCAGCAGATTGATGTCTCCCCTCACCTTGTGCTTCTCGCCGGGATTCTTGGACTCACCACCGAAGAGAGCCAGGGCCAGAGCCCTTTTAATGTAGTCGTGTCCGTAAATGGAGGGCGCCATGGAGGCCACAACGCGCTCAGCAATGCGGGGATCCTTGCTCAGCTTCTGGATTGTGGCTATGTCCTCGTCCGTAAGCGATTGAACCACCTGCTTGGAGTCCTTGACAACCACATGGTTGGCAATAATAACAGTGGCAAACACCGGGAATCCCTGATCTGTGTTCAAGGAGCCATCGTAGTTGTTTGTATAGATGCCGGTGACCTCCAGCTCATCGCCGGGCTTGCACTGATCGCACAGATCGGCAAGAAGGATGACGTCCTTGCTGCGCGGAATGCGGCCAGCGGGAATCCGGCCCGGCGACTCCTGCAGCGTGATCTTTTGGTAGTTGCGGTACAGCGTCTGCTCCATGTTGATGGAGAAGGGCCCGGTGCTCTGGCACTCGGGACATGAGCCCGGCTTGATCTCTGTGTTCTGCGACTGGACAAAGGGACCGAGCACATAGCCGCACTTGACGCAATCGTACTTGATCACAGACAGCTGCGGCAGGACGCCCGTCGTGGCAGTCACCACGCCCAAGGTGCGCACCAACTGATTCAGATGCAGCTTCCGGAACGTGCGCAGCTCCTCGATCAGCGGCAGCTCCGATATTCTTACATGGATCTCGGTGGTCACACGCTCGTAGGTAGGAAAGATGGACAGAACCATTTCCTTGGCCACCTTGTCGAAGATCTCCAGCATCTGGAACGGAGCTTCCGGCAGGAAGTAGGCCAGCACGTGCTCCTTGTTGGCCAGATCCGTGTAGGAGACGACGAACGACGACTTGTTCTGCTCGCACATCCGCCGGATGCGATCGCGATAAGTGTAGGCGCCACGATCGTCCACAAAGGTGCGCAGGAAGGACTGGAAGCGATTGGCGATCTCAGTGCGCGGTCCCAGCATGCTCACCCACTCCTTGGTGGAGTGGCCCTTGGTGTCCTCCAGATTCTCGATCGACTCCACCATCTCGGTGTCCTCCACCTCACCGACGGCCGCCTTTTCGCCGGCACGTCGCTTGGCCCGCGGCCCGACATCGTCCTCGTCGTCGGACTGCCCAAAGCCAAGGTCACGATCATCGCGATGTATTCCGGCTGCTCGGTCGCGGCGGCGCATCTCCGACTCGGCGGCAAAACGATCGCCCTGGGACATCTCCGAGAAGTCATCCTCGTCGTCCAACATCGCCGGATCGTAGTGATCCAGCTCTGGCATGGGCCGGTAGTCGTTCTCCATGTTGTCCCCGAACAGCTCCTCGCCATCCTCCTCCTCTGCCTCATCGCGTACCGTCTGATCGCCCAGGATCTCATCCTCGTTCTCGAACGGCTCGAAGTCACCCACCGGCGACGTCATGGCCGCTCGCATCTCGCGGCGCTCGGCGGCGGCGTCGCTGGGCGTGTTTGGTGGCGGTGAACTGGGATTGTCCATGTCGTTTGTGGGTCTGTTGTGCTCAGGGTTCTCCAGGAATCTGTTTTTTTTATTTGCACTACCGATCTCTTGTTGTAGCGACGCGTGAGAATTTGCGCGGGAAAAGTGTTACCAAATGATCAAAACAGAACTCCAGTGCTGTAAAACTATACTTTTTTAATATTTTTCAACACTTGACGGTTTAAATTTTCTTCTCTTGTAAAATATGTTTGTTTATATTTATACACAACGCAAAGAAGTAAAATCAAAAAAAAAAAAAGCAAATAACATTATTTTAAATATTATTAAATTATAAATATACAATGTTTTACTTAATTAGCATATATTTAAGCATTTTTAGCATAGTCGTCTACCAATGCCAATAAAAGTGTATAAAACGGATTTGCTGTTTGCTGTTGATGCTGGTTTGTGTGTAATATTTAGGTGTGATCACCTGTTTCTTTTATCGTATTATAAATAAATTAAACGTTTGAAGTCAAAGTAATTTTTGACATTTAACAGTAAAAACACAAGAAAAAAATGTTTTTTTGTAAAAAGTTAAAAAATTATAGAAATTTTTCAACACCGAAAAAAATATTGAATGGTAGGCACTCACCAACACTCAAACCGAATAAGCCAGCCCTTCCCGCCTCTTCTGGCTTTATCTAGCGCCCAGCCCTCGAACTGCACTTTTGCGAATTATTTTTGCTGGTGAAATTGCACTTTTATTAATTATTAACTATCAACATGGGTTTCGCTTCGCTGTCCACGGGAGTCATTGTTGTAAGTATGAGAAACAGGGATGTAATATTCGATGTGAAAATATGTCTGTGTGCAGCGCATCATGCATGGCGAGGATGTGAAAAAGCCGGTGCTCCAGATCCTGGCTATCAAGAAAATCAACAGTACCACCGACTCGGAGCGCTATCGCCTCTTAATCTCCGATGGGAAGTACTTTAACAGCTACGCGATGCTGGCCAGCCAGCTGAACGAGATGCAGCACAAGGGCCAGCTGGACGAGTTCACTATTGTGCAGCTGGACAAGTATGTGACCTCCATGGTGGGCAAGGACGGCGCTGGCAAGTAAGTGGCAACCTAAGAGAGTGTTTCCAAGCGCTAGCACTAAACTCATATCCACTTTCAGGCGCGTGCTTATCATCTCGGAGTTGACGGTCCTCAATGCCGGCGCTGAAGTGAAGGTTAAAATCGGTGAGCCGGTCACCTACGAGAATGCTGCCAAGCAGGATTTGATCCCAAAGGCAGCACCTCCTCTGGCTGCCGCCAAAAAGGAGACCGCCCTCAAGAACAACAATAATAATAACAATAGCGTTTCCATGAACGCATCCATCAACAGCGGAATGACGCACCCCATTTCCAGCCTGAGTCCCTACCAAAACAAGTGGGTGATCAAGGCGCGCGTGACTTCCAAGACCGCAATACGCACCTGGAGCAACCCTCGCGGCGAGGGCAAGCTCTTCAGCATGGATCTGATGGACGAGTCGGGCGAGATCAGGGCCACGGCCTTCAAGGAGCAGTGCGACAAGTTCTTTGATCTGATCCAAGTGGACAGCGTCTACTTCTTTTCCAAGTGCCAGCTGAAACCGGCGAACAAGCAGTTCTCGCAGCTCGACAACCCATACGAGATGACCTTCACCGGCGAGACGGTCGTGCAGCTGTGCGAGGATGCTGATGACGGGGCCATTCCGGACATTAAATATAACCTTGTGCCCATTTCCGAGGTGTCGGGAATGGAGAACAAGGCAGCGGTGGACACGATTGGCATCTGCAGGGAGATTGGCGAGCTGCAGTCCTTTGTGTCGCGCACCACCAACAAGGAATTCAAGAAGCGAGACCTCACCCTGGTGGACATGAGCAGCTCGGCCATTAATCTGACCCTCTGGGGCGATGATGCCGTTAACTTTGACGGCCACGTACAGCCCGTTATCCTGGTGAAGGGCACACGCATCAATGAGTTCAATGGCGGCAAGAGTTTGAGCCTTGGTGGTGGCTCTATCATGAAGATAAATCCGGACATACCCGAGGCACACAAGCTGCGCGGTTGGTTCGATAACGGTGGCGGTGACAACATCTCCAACATGGTCTCGGCCCGCACAGGCGGCGGTTCCTTCTCCACCGACTGGATGACGCTGAAGGATATACGGGTCCGTCAACTTGGCCGTGGCGACAAGCCCGACTACTTGCAGTGCAAGGCAACGGTGCACATGGCCAAGCAGGAGAACTCTTTCTACCGCGCCTGCCCCCAAACCGATTGCAACAAGAAGGTTGTGGAAGAGGGCAACGAACAGTACCGCTGCGAGCGCTGCAATGCGCTGTATCCGAACTTCAAGTACCGCCTTTTGCTCAACGTAAGTACAGGGGGTGCACCAAATATACGATAAATTTTGCTAATTCTATTCAAATTCTGATCTGCAGATGAACATTGGCGACTGGACTTCCAATCGTTGGGTCACAGCCTTCAACGAGATGGGCGAGCAGCTGCTGGGACACACTTCCCAGGAGGTGGGCGAGGCCGTGGAAAATGACGCCGCCAAGGCTGAACAGATTTTCTCTTCGCTTAACTTCACTTCGCACATCTTTAAGCTGCGCTGCAAGGACGAGGTGTATGGCGACACGTCCCGCAACAAGCTTACTGTGCAGTCCGTGGCCCCGATTAACCACAAGGAGTACAATAAGTATTTGCTCAAGGAACTGCAGGAGTTGACTGGCATTGGCTCCGCGAACAACTAATTTCCGAATTGCGAGTGCAGCGCACATTTATCCAAATACCATTACCATTATGAAAATATTAAGTTACTCAATAAAACTGTATAGGATTAGAACATTTAATTCGTTTGTTTCTGGATATTTGATATTTACTTAATAATGATTGGTTTTTTTATATTATCCCTCCATTTTTATAAACAAAAGAACAATTTTAATTCATATTTATGCTGAAAAAACGATGTTTAATTGTCGAAAAATACTTGTACAATAAATAAATAGTAAAACGTAATAACATTAACCGCCCAAACCCTATCGCCTGGGGTTTAACTAGAGATTATTCACTTACGGGGCTATCAAGGACTATATCTAAGGGCGCTCAGGAAGCAGAGGAAAAATGGGACTACACAGAGAAAAAAATCATTGCCTGTAAATTTAAAAAAATCACCTTTATGGGGACTCATTTCTCTGTGCAGGAGCTGCCACTGAAATTGATGAGAGACGACTACAGGAAACCCATTGGCTCGTGGAGCAAGGAGCAAAGACTTGACTACGTACGGCTAACCGACCAGAGACGCTCGATCGTGAACACTTAACCTAGATCTCAGATAGCGTGGATGGGGCTCTGGAGCCTAGTTGGACAGCCGCTGCTCGCCCTCCGCTGGCACCACATGCTCATGGTCCTCCTTCGGCCGACTGCGCTGCTCCTTCTCCTCGGCCTCGCGCTGCTCCGCCTTCTTGGCCTGCTCCTGGCGCCGCAACACCCCCTCCATCGACTCCCGCAACGAGTCAATGTCCAAAGCGTTCTCATCCTTGGCGCCGTCCTGCTCCTGGCCCTGCCGTTGACCGCCGGCGAACTTGGAGAAGTAGGTGAGGGACTTCATCAGCTGATAGCTCTTCGAGATGGGAATGTTCGAGTCGTAGATGCTGGCGCTGGAGCTGCAGTCTACGTAGAACCACCAGTTGCACTTGAGGATCGTCTGGTCGAACAGGGTGTTCTCCGGGCAGAGGAAGGACTTCCGCACCATCCCGTCGTCGGTGAGGGCGCACACATGAAAGACCTGAATGAAATTGTATTATTATTTGTCCTCTGACATAAAAGCAGGGATTGATCTCACCATGCAGCCCAGATCTGTGTCGGCATAGAGACCCGGAAAGTGCTTCTGCTTGGCACAGGAAAAGCTCGTCGGCGGCAGATCCACTTTCGATTTGAAATTGTCGTCAAAGTCCTTATCATAACCCACGGGATAATACTCCTTAGGGGCGTTCATTACCTACGGTTTTGTATAAAAATAAGTAAGATTAAAAATAAAAGGGCCTAACACCCACCTTGGACACCTTGTGCTCGGCCAGCGACTTCTGAGGACGCGGTGTGCTGGTTGTCGTTGTCGTCGTCGTAGTTTTTACTGTGGAGGTGCGCATAAACTCCTCTCGCAGCTTGGCCGCCAGCTGAGCCCGGTGCTCCGCCTTAAGTTGCTGCTCTCGCACATAGATGGCGTGTTTGATGGTGTCCACGGTGACATTGGCCGCCGCGGCCAGCTCTTCCACGGTCACATCCTTCAGATCGAACTTGGGCTCCTCGAACTGCAAGTAATTGGGATGATTGGACACCGTTCGATGCTCCTTTCCCACATTGGCAATGCGGGCAATGGAGGCGGGCATGGCCTGGAACACAGGCACGGCCACGGGCTGGGAGACCACCGGATTGGCCACATGGAAGGTGCGGTTAGAGTGCTATAGGTAAAAATAATTAATAGGATATTATTGAAACTGAACCGAAGCTGGTTACTCACCGGCATATCGTTGGCACTTATCAGCTTGTTGTTGACACTGACCCTGGGCTCTGGGGTGTCTACGGCCACGCGTCTCTCCGCCGTAGTTGGAGCTGGAGCGGGAGCTGCAACCTCCTGCTGCTGCTTCTTGGGAATAGGTCGAAAGGCGGGAACACCCAAGGGCAGGGGACGCGCCTCGGTCATGAGCTGTGCCTGCTGCGCTTGCTGTTGCTGTTGTTGCTGCTGCAGTAGCAAAAGTTGCTGTTTCAGTTTCAGTTGCTGCTGCTGTTGCAGTTGCTGCTGTTTCAGTTGCTGCTGCAACTGCTGCTGCTGCTGCTGCTGAACTTGCTGAAGGTTATAGGCCCCTGCCCCTGTGGAGCGTGAACTGATCCGCTTCTCCGGCAAGGGTTTTTGCACTGGCGTATTGACCTACGAAAAGATATAACCAGAAAAAAGTTCATTATAATAATTGGGAAAGATTTATACACTGAATGAACCCACCTGCTGCTGGGTGGAGGGCAGCACGCCCACTAAATCCGGCGGAGCTCCGTTCTTGTAGCTAATGGCTCGTCGTCGATCGCTCTCCACGTTGCCCAGCGACTCCGGAAAGCCCAGCTCATCGCCCAGGCTGAAACCTGCAAAACGGTGGGCAAAGGTTTGGGGTTTAGGTCGGGCCCATCAATCACACTTCACAATCGTGGCCAAGAGAGGGTTGGGCAATGATGTGTTAATTAATGACCCTTGTTTTCCCTTCACGTGTCCGAGGGCCTTAGCTTTATCAAAGTCTTGCATCTGCTCGGTGGGTATGTACACAAAGCCTGGTTAGGATCTCGGATCCATTAATAAAAGGGGTCAATGGATAAGTGCTCACAACAATTGCTCAACTCTTTTGGATATTTTGTGTAAAAAAATATAATTACTCTTTTATTTTCGACTTGGAAATATTTAAAAGATTATTATTCTAAGTTTCTTTTATTTTTTGGATAGTTAAACTTGCATTTTTGGTGATTTCATTTAATTGTTGACTTTTAATTTAGTATATACAACATTTTTGATCTTGTTGATCTTCTGATTTTGTGCTGAATGAATTTAATTTAATTAATTTTTTGTGATTTAATTGAATTGTTGACTATTAATTTAGTATATACAACATTTTTGATCTTCTTGATCTTCGGATTTTGTGCTGAATGAATTTAATTTAATTAAATTAATTGTTATGCTGCTTTCAGACCCCTCTTCGGTGCCCCTGATAAATGAACTGCAGGTCAATCTTCAGGTTTTTTTTTTTTAACTTTGCTATGCTTCTCGTTTGCTCCACTTATCTATGTATCTATCAGTATCGAGAGCTCTGACATTGGCATTAATGCATTAATGGCTTACTTAATCGCTAGTCGCGGTGCGTTTGAGTTCAGGCCGAGTTCGATTACTCGGGCAATTAGTTGCACTCGAAAACTACAATTATTACAGTCACCTTGAACTATTTCGGTACTATGGATATATACACTGGGAGAATGGGGATGATTAGATGATAGGTGATAGGTGATGGGTGACAGAGTAGTTGGATTTGGGAGATTTACCTAAACCGAAATGGGCCTTTAGGCCACCCAAATTTCGTACTCGAAACAGTCCAGACTTTTTGAAGTTACAATCGATTATGAAACCGAAATCGGAGGATAAAACACAGGTCCCGCAAGCCAATCCTATAAATAGAAGAATAGAAAAAGCAAACACAGAATAGGATAGTCGTTCGATATAATACAAACAGTTATGTTTAAGTTAAGGGTTTAATATTATGGCGAGTGTTTGGGGAATTCAGGAGAAGGGAAGGGGGCTTCTGTGTTGTTTTCTCTATGAAACCATTACCAAAGTTAAGACCCAAAGCCTATTGTTATTATTATAAAAGTATTATTGATTTGTTAAAGTGGGTGGAGCTCATAATTCGCTATGCTAGGGTTAGATTTGCATTTCATTTAAATATTGTCTCCGCCCAGCATTTTTAATGTTTATAAAAGTTACCCCGCATCGAATGGCATGACGGAGGTCTCTTGATTGATGTGCAGATTGCCCGCTTAAATCTTGATACAACCTGAATATATGTGTGAGGTTTCTCTGTCCCAGGGTGTGACCGCAGAATGACCCAGATTAGGCCAGAGAAGATGGCCCAATCCGACCGCAATAAAACCAAGTCGCGACTCGTCGCATTCTCAAACCGATCTCTAACTTGGCCATAATCAATTTACCATTTACGATGCCGTGAACGAAGCCATTATGATAGCCCAACAACCGCAAGCATACAACTTCCTTATGACACAAGCAATTGAGATTCGTTGCCAATTACCTGAGGCAGGGGTTAAGGGAGCCAAGCTTTATGGGGAGCACCTCTCGGCACTCGGTTGACCTGAACAAAGTGGAGGAATATTGCGCGCGTCTCTGGGTTCAAATTAAATTGTTAGCCCATCAAGTGGGACATGTAATACGTGTTTCGAATGAATTCTTTCAAAATCCTCGCCCCTCTGATCCACATAGACGTCGTCGTTAGCAAGACATCCATATCCATATTCATGGGGCCGAGCATTTGAAACAGATTCTAAGGCGGCTAATGGCTGGCCATTATGTTACCAATTGTGGTAATCGCCTAAGCTACACCACTGGGCGAAAAAGGGTAGTACTATTGCCAGATTTCACTAATTTATTGCCAAGTATTTTGGGTCAGAGAAACTGATGAGTTTTATTTAATTTAATGAAGTTTTGTTCTTATTAAAAGCGAGACTAAAGTTCTAAAAGGTATACTAATATTTAATAATAATAAATACATTTATTAATTATTTCTCTGAGTGCACAGCCGCTACGGTTCGGAGTCCGGTCCAACAGTCGGTTTTTGCGGGTTCAGTTCAAGGAAAATTGAGCTAGTTTTATAATGCGCCCCGCCTAATGGAGTGTCAGCATGGCTAGGCCAGGTTTGGCCATCTCTGGGAGTTCAGAGAGCGCCCCCGATGTGGTCACTTCCTCGCTGTCATCGTCATCAGACATACCATTCGGTCTGTCACTCCACAAATTGAATATTAAGGCATAATTATGGACTCATAATTGAACTTTTACTTGGATTTGCATTACGCATACGCCGTGTGGGCGAGCAGTTATTTTAATGACGCCTGCAAATGGCAAGGGAAACGAGCAATTAGCTAGGGAAAACTGCGCCAGCTGGAGGAGAGCTACATGCGAGAGGAGGAGGTGGAGTAGCGGAGGAGGAGTAGCGGATATATGTACATATCCAAAGACAATTTGCAGTTAGTCACAGGCGATCGACGACGACAACGACGAGCGCTTTCTCTCCTCATCTCGTTGCTGCGGCGGCGGCCAGGCTGGCATCGTGGTCAAATAGAAATCCAAACTAAACAAATAATGAGGCATAAATATGCACGTGGGGCAGTGGCAATGCCGGCGAAGACAAGCCATTGACCAGTGTCTCTAGTTACTTTCCTCAAAAGATGGCATACACACTCTCCAGCCAGTCAGTTGGATGGCTGGCCAGCCAGCAGCTTCCCTGCCTAGTTAGCACCTGTGCCGCGAAAGTGGGTCATCTCGCCTCCAAAAAAACATTGATATTAATTGCTCAGTCCGGAGACTGACACTTAAAACACAAACTGAAAGCGAAACCGAATTTGAAACCGAAACTGAAACTGAAACACAAACTGGCGGCGGCCGAGCGTTAATTCAATTTGATGATCTCCCAAATGCAAATATCGTGTATTAATTATCAAACGTCTCTCATCTGTGGCCTAGGCCGTGGCCAAACCTTAACCCAAACCAACGCCTCTCCAAGCGGTTTCCCTTTTTATATTCTGCACTCATATTTAAAGGCTGAACATTCCATTGTTGGCCAAAAAGCTTTACGGTCAATCTTTTTATCTCCTTTTATCTCATTGTCAATGTTTCTTTAGTATTTTTTTTTGCGAGAAACCAAGGCTCTTTTGGGGCGACAACCTTTCCCTTTTTTCCCTTATTTTCTCAGCTGCCAACTTTCCATTTCTCCTTAATTTGCCTCATTACGCGGATGGCTCTCCTTGCCAATTTCAGGAGAAATCTATAATATGTATTGTATAGGATCTTAACAGGTGACCCTGACCTTGCTTTGGTTTTTTTTAAAGCTAATTCCAAAGTTGAGAGATTAAGAGATTGTTTTTTGTATTGTCCAAGTGTCTGGGCAGACACTTTTCCGATTAAACTACTTACAATGAGAATTCAAAGCCCTATTTTATGGCGTTTTTATGAGCAGTTCTGACCTTGTTTCAGTGTTTTTTTTTAAATAAAAGAGAATGCTTTAATTTGGCTAAGATTTTGGCTAAATTTTCTGCATTTTAGGCGAACAAAAAAGTCTTTATTTTAGAATTTAATGAGCTAAAGTTTTGGCTTTATTGTAAATTAGATTATTTTATAGTAAAACAAAAAAGTAACAGAATTTTAATTAAACTAAAAACGTTCTCTGAGTTCACAATTGAATTAAGTTATTAAATTTATTTTTTTTAGAGTCAAATTAAATTTCGCCAACATGTTTAGCAGCCATAAAAGAAACAAAATCTATTCTAGATACCTATTACACAAATTACCTGTCAACTGTGACCTTGCCCCTGTCCAAATGAATCCATTATCGCACGGCAACAGCTTCGGGTTAGACGGAGATTGTGTCTCGAAGATCTCCAAAGTGTCAGCCTCAAAACGGCGAGTCTCTAATCTCCCCCCCTTCGCCGGGTTAATTATGTTAATTGAACGATGGTCTTGACAGTGAGCGATAGGCCCAACAAAAGAGGAGCTCCGGCTGACAAAACTTTTGACAAAGCCACTTCAAGCCATCGAATTAAATTGCAATTTGGAGGGCTCCAACTCGTGTGGGTAACAACAATAAGCTAACATCTACCTGGAGCTAGAGGTGTGGAATGGAATGCAAGTTTCGAGCTGAGATGCCCCCAAAAGCAATGCAGCATCTCCGAGGCGAAGGTCTTACGTGAGCGGGTTGCGTGCTCTTTGCTCCGAAATAATGCCCCAAAAACAACACACACTCGAGATGGTGCCAAGCAGCATGTGTATGTTATGCGATGACAATGGAGGTGATAATCATGCCTTAATTTATTCATTAATTGTAAACAAAACGAGGCTACAAAGTGTCTGTTGGGTAGGAAGAGCGACAGAGTTACAGAGAAAGGACAGGATCCTCTTCGTGTGGGAATAAGCACAGCCGGAAGTTGCTGCAGACACTCAGGAAAATTGCTACGAACTCTAGAAACCTCTAAAATACATTTGGTAATAGAGTTTTGGAGTTCTCCTCTTCAAAAATAGTTAATAAATTATAAGCATTGGTGAAGATTTTGACGCAAACATGCAACTTATTTCAATGCCTCAGTGAAGCCCATTCCCTTTTGGTTTTAAATACATATCTCATTTAATTTATGTTTTCCTGAGTGCACCCTGAGATGCCTCCCTGTCTGCCTTTCACTTTGCAAAATGCAGGGCCTCTAAAAGCCTTTTACTTATTGACCAATTTGAAATGACAATGCAATTTCTTTCCTTATTATTTTCTGAGTACTCGCTGACCCCGTTGCATTGCCGCCAAATGCATTTTCGAGCCGAAGGGTTTACTTAAGCCAAGAAAAACATTGGCTAATTGCCGTTGAGACCAAAGACCATTTATAATGTTTTTATGTTTATTATTGGCAAACGTGTGCGCACTATTGGCCATTAGCTGGACCAGGAAAAGCGTCTTCCCAGGCCGAGAAGTATTGCATAAAGGCGTACATCGGCCGGAATGTGACTCTCGAGGGTTATATAAAAACACAGAAACAGAAACAACTGGAGATTCGGTCCAAATTGCTGCGTCATTGACCACAAAAGCTGAGGCTCGTGAAAAAATCAAATAAAAATGTAAAAGAAAACATGAAACATAAAAGAGAAACAACGCATCTCAATAAGTTCGGGCTACAAATCGGTGAGTCGCCATACCGATATTGATGAATCATGGCCCACGATTGCCGGTCGGATGGTGGGTCGCCTTTATGAAGCCATCAATGGGAATATGGAAAAAGACTTGGGCAGGGCAATGTGGTTCGTTCCTCCTTCCTCTCCGCAGATCTCTTTTCTCTTTTGGACATGACAAAGGTCAGCAAACAAGACGACGACCGACCACCGCGCGAATTTATGCAAATTAGGCGGCTAAAATTGCTGAAATTAACACCCATCAAAGCCGTGTTTGCTGCTACGATCTTGACCGATATTCTGACATGTCCGCGTCCGGCCTTTGGCCATATCGAGAGGCGAGATCCGAACATCGTTCCATCTAACAAATCTGCCAAATCCAGCAAGCACAGTCTCGGCACGAAGGCTAAATGAGGCTAATTTATGTCCGACGAATTTGCAAATTGATTAATTGGTAAATGGGTGAAGTGGCAGTCCTAAATGGGGGCCACCTTCAACCCAGATTTGCCCACATTGAGTGTAGCTGTTCTTAATGAGCCGCTCATTACTTCAGGTCAAGAATGGCCGCGCCATGGGCACCGTGACTAACCCAAAAGCAATCCGGTTTCCTCAGCAAGGTTTTTGTATATCTCGTGCGAGACAAAGAAGAAACCGAAACTAAATCCATATAAAAAGCGATGCCAATAAACTGCAGCCTCTCGAATCGAACGAACAAAAAATATGCATAAACAAATGCCAAGATAAGATTGTTAGGCGCACTTTTTGCATGGTTTTTAATTGATTGGAATTTCAAATGCATGTCTGATGGACCGAGCAAAGCAGGGGAGTTATATTAATTGGAAGTAAATTGGAGTAAAGCCGCATTTTAATTATTTAAATGGAAGCGAAACAGCGTTACAAGAAAATGGGCAAAAAAAAAAATAATAATTACTGACCGATTGAAATATTAATTTAAAATTTATTTAAGGAATATAAAATTAATGAAAATTAAATCTATATACTCTTTTTTAGTTTCCATTAATATAGAAATACCTTTTCCAACCACCTAAAACATTGCAATTTCTCCGTGTGCAGGTGCAGGCTTGCCTTGATGATGATTGACATTATAATAAACATAGAATTGCGTGTCTTTTTTGGCGAGCTTTAGCAATTGCATTAGATTGAATTTCGGGGTGAGCAATTGGCCAATTACCGGCTGAGGCTACTCGCTTACATCCACAATGGAGGAGAACCAACCTGTTCGTAACCAAAAAGCCTAGTATTACGGCATATTCCAGGTGTCATAAGAGTCCCCCAGACCATAAGAGATAACGGCTATGCTCAAACGAAAGACTTAAGACACGAACTCGAAATCCGAGAAAAGTTTGTCGCTTAAGTCATTCGTTTCTAGTGGCAGGCCACGCCGGGGGAATGAATGCATTAAGTGTTATCCGACACCAAAAAAACAACAACGACAAACAACCGTGAAAAGCAATTACAGGAACAACAGGAAGAGCAATTATTTGGAAAATGAAATGAAAATGCATCTCGTACTCACTTGCCGCCTGCATGATCAGAAAGCCAATCACAAAAAAGTTCATTTTGGCCACAGCTTCTTTCTCGCTCGAATGTTGCTTTCAATTTTCGGTAGCTCCCCCTCCGCACTCTTTCCTCGCTTCGGAAATGATTGTGATTAGTTAATTTCCTCGTCGGCTGCGTATAGCGTGTAATTTTTCTTTACGATCCGAGAGACACACACTCAGGCACACACACACTGCACTGCCACTGCACACTCACGGGAGCTCGGTGGACGGCAAAGAGGAAAACTGAGGAAAGCACAATAAACTTTTATTAGCGCGACTCGTGCCGCAGATCGGAAGTGGAGGATAGTTGCTTTAATTAAATTTAATGAACTTATTATTTTATCAATTATTTTGGCAGCAGCACTCAGCGGTGGTGGTAGTGGGAAAGCAAACGAAAATTCCGAAAAATAAAATATAAAACCGGTAAGCACAAGAAACGCAAATGAGCGGGGTAAACACACTCTCACTCTCTCTTTCAGCGGTAAAAGTGAAGACGGCCAAGGCGGTCCAGAGGCGGTAACAGCGGCGGTAACGGCACGACGCGACTGAGATGCGCCGATAAACGCGAGCGGAGTGCGTAGGCGCCGACATAGGGCAGCGGCAGCATCTATATACCTCTATGATTTATGTTTAATTGTGTTTTTCATAGACCAAAGCTCTAGCAGCAAAAATAACAAGGCAAAAAGTTACGAAATCGAAATGTTATCATATATCTGAAGACATAATATTATTTTGCATGAGGCCTGAGAGTTGAAAAGCTACTAATTACTTGGAAAATAAATATCTAACAAAATGCTTTCTACAGGAAAAAAACCATAAGTAGCATACATTTAATTTACTTTATTTTTAAAATAATTTCCTGATATTAAAAACAGTTAAAATCGTTTGATATTTTACACAAAAACACATAAGTTGTGTCTGTAAATAATTTGATCACTAAGCTTTACTTTATTTTAACCACACACATTAAAGGCCATAACAATTTTTTTGGCAATTCAGTGAGCTAAGATTATCCAACAGAGTTTTTGCGAAAAATATGATTAACAACATTTTAATGTATTAAGCTTAACTGCTTTTTAAAGTCTGACACAAAGAGTATGACTACATCCGCGACACTGTTTTAATTTTATTTATTTGCAGGCAAAATTTAAATTTCAACAATTAGTTTTAAGTTAATTAAAATGTCAGACTTGTGATTTTTATATAATTTTTTTAAGTTATTAAAAATCTTGTAAAGAGAAATGTAAAATATTTAGTTAACAAGTCATACCAGTAAAAAGGTTAAAACAAGATAAAGCCGTCTAAATTGTAAAATACGTTATTTATTGCTTTGAATGTTTTCCTTTAAATAGTATCCTGCATAACTATAAATAATTTAAATAGATATTTAAAGAAATTACTTATTTTTTTCAACCAAATAAATGAAATGTTTATCAAGTATCTTCCAGACATTGGCTTTCCCAACTAAACCGATTTAGCCTAGCGGCGGATTCCGATATATTTTCCAAACTAAATAATGTCGCGCCTTGTCAACTCCTTCGCTTGCTCCGCTGAGCATAACAACAACTTTCCAATTGCAAGCGCTTTTTTCTTTAGATTTTTATTTTTTATTTTTCTCTCTTTAGTTTGTTTGGTTTGTTGGTCAGCGCTCCATAATTTCCTCAGCCGCCGCCGCCGTTCGGCCCGTCTATTGTCACTGCCAACTTGAGGCGGCTGCGCGCATGCCAACTACATAGGTGCCACGCCCCCTCGAAAGACCCAAGGCGGCTACTATATAGCGACGGCTGAGCACGTTCGGGCCAACGACAACAACAACAGTTCTGCCTCGTTTTGAAACTGGCAGCGGCAGCGGCAACATAGGTAAAAGTTGTTTTCGATACGCTTTAATTTCGTTAGCTGACGCTCTTTTGGCCGAAATTAGCGCAAAACCGATTTACAACACACACACACTTAGCACTGTTCAAATCAATGTTAACCAAATTAAGCAAATTAAGCACTCGATTTAATTTCATTTTGTAACACAGCCCGGATTCATCGATGTATCTATGTTGCCTTGGCCCGAGTGGCTCCGAACGATGATACGGAGTATCTAGAGTCTAGAAGACCTGCATTGCCAAAGCCAAGCGTTAGCGGGAGACTTACTACAACCTGCGACGACGATCGCGAACACCTGGCCAGGTGCGAAACTTAACTTGCTGCTCGGGCGCGCGGCCAACGACTGAAAACCGATTCGGAGTTGGATTCGAAGTAGCTATCGCGGTTAGGTTCAAGATACGCTCAGGTAATAAGCCGTTCTCTTTTGCTCTCTCTCTCTGCGTGCTTGGCCCTGCTGATAACTGTAAAGATAATATATATTATTAGGATTTTTTTTATCCTTGTTCGCTATATGTTTCTGGAACTCAAAAGGACACTGTAAGGTTAAGCAAAAGGAAATTGAAGATGTTTAAGATCAATATAAATTCTTTAAAACTAAATAAAGTAAAGTTATGGTTTATGTTTATCGTATTTCACTTTTCTTTATTAATTTATTATTTTATTAAGAATCAATATTTTTATTTCAAGAACCACCTATAAATAAATAAGCTTTCTCTGCCTGTACTAAGCTAAACGAATTAAATTAAACCATAACAATTTATTTTAAATATTCGCAGATTACAAGGTAAATATTTGTTATTTGCCTCTAAAATGTATATCTCCAAATATTTAAAATATATAATTCTTTTTGTAATTAATGGATTTGCAATGGCAACTCCTCAAAATTCCTACGCCGCCTCCACAGAACATTTGTTGGATCTTCTCGAAGTTGAGGATAAGCTGCTCGACAACCTAAATGGCTTCGTGGAAAAACTAAAAAATAAATTAATATTAATAGAAAAGTAAGGATGAAATGGCTATTCTTCTTTAACCCAGAGTATTATACAATTTTCACAGTTTCCTGGAGACTAAGAAGGCAGCAAACAATCTTATAAACGAGGATTATGAACAGCATCTGGAAAATCACATTAACAACTTCAGGGATTGGAGTAAATGGCTTAATTACGCAAAAAATCCAAACAAAGAGGAATTAGGTAATATCTTATTATTAATAAAATATTATTGTCTTTAAGGAGAACTTTAAACCCGAAACTCTAGAACGCCCAAAGTCCCATTTAGGCCTCTGTCTAAAGTTTAACTACTTTTTTTTAGGCTGAGATTACATTAAACTGACAATTTTCATTATATATTTCTTCGTTTTACACTCAATTCTAAGTGCACATTGAGGAAGCTCATCGGATGCAAAAGCTCCTGCCCACCGCTCAGGATTTGGAGAAGGCCTGCCAAGGCATCGATGACTTGGTGCACGTCTACGATCTCAAGCCAAAAGATCTGGCAGCTGGTACTTTGGCAGGGTACACCAAGCTGGAGTAAGTTGTAAGCACAAAATGTAATACAAAATATAATAATCAATCTTCTAGAACAGCGCTCTCCTCTCAAGACTGTTTTGCCCTGGCCGAGTTTTGTGTTGCCGACCAGAAGGACGATCAGGCAGAGCTCTGGTTCAATGCCTCGTTGGCCAAAATCACCAACCAGAAAGAGGACAAACTGGCGAAGCAACTGTATGGCTTTAGCAGATTAAGGGTACAAAAAGCCTGGCAAGCTTTATTAATGAAGCAGAAAAGTACTCGCCTTAGTATGGACCAGAACGACGATTTATTGATGTCCAACTACGGCCAAGGTGGTATAATTCGCCATCTTCCCAGCTAAAGCTATCTTCACTGACGACTTATAGAGAGAGATTTGTTTAATCAATTGAACACTGATATTTCTCTTTGAGTTTTGCGTTCGGCTTAAAACTAATTAGGACATTATTTTCCAGTTTCCCAGTTAACCATTTCATTTCAAAATTGTATGTGGAAAGTTAACAAAATTTTACAAATTTATAGAAATAAAGCGGATTCATATTTAATATCACGCAAACTGTTCGCTTAAAGCCATATATGTATCTCTCTATTATCTATTAGTCTCCGGGGATGCCGCCCGGGTCAGGCGGTACTTCTGCACTGCATAGAGAGCCCCCTCCTCCGACGTCAGCTGTGCCACGTACTGCTCCTGTACAAAGCGATTGCTCACCGCGTTTAGGCCGTCCTTGAGGAAGCCGAAGTGCACAATGGCATTGGGCACAAAGTTCAACTCGAGCAGCGTCTCACTGGATGGCAACACCTTCTTCGGTGGGATGGTGTAGAGGTGAAACTGCTCGCCGGGCTCGGCTAGGAACTGGCGTACAAATTCCTCCACCTTGGCCAGCGGCTCATGCGGCTTAAAAATGCCCTGAAGGACGAAGCGGTCGGGGAACTGGATACGCAGCACGCAGTCCTTGTACTGATTCAACTTTGCCAGCATAGTCTTCTGACGCTCCAGCTCCCTTAGCTTGGCCGTCAGCAGAGGGGCGTCGTCGTCCCCGCTGGATGTGCGCTTCAAGTCGCGCAGCACCATCTTCAGATCGTTCACGGTCAGGTCGAAAAATGAGTCCGGCAGGTCTTCCGCTTGTTTCTTGGTTTCGTCCAGAGAGAAGAGCACTGCCTGGCGGGGCCCAATTACATTGACCACCGGCGGTGCTCGTCCAGGATTCTCCTCGCCCTCGTTGCTTTCCAATTGATTTTGCCGCTGTTGTCGGTTAGAAAAGGAGTAGCCGGAGCCACTGCCCCAGTCGTACTTGGGAGCAGCCGCTGGCTGTGGATCATTCTCCGGCTCTGCCTTTTCGGAAGGCTTGGCCTTGTCGTTCGCGGCAGTCTCATCAGTTGCGGTGCGCTTGAGGTTCTTTATCATATTACTGGTGAGAGCAAAGCCACCGCCTGCGCTGCCAGCAGCCGCCGTGGCCGATCGCGAGGTGCTGGGCTGGTCGTCGTCATCGGCCCTGGACTTTGCCTTCACCTCCGGCGGCTTGTATACGTTAGCCTGCGTCTTTAGCTCCTCCGGCTTCTTGTCAATTAGGCGCATCATGGCGCGCCCCTCTAGAATCCCTAAAGACTTTAGCGTCGTTTGTCGCATCTGCTCCTGTCCGATGACCTCACTGCGCATGTAAACAATGATAGGACTCTCATAGCCCACCACCTGGGACTCACACAACTTCTCGACGACCTGCCACACGGTGTCGTTGGGGGAAAAGTCGCCCTGCTCACGGGCTCCGTCGTTCAGTTGGACGCAGACGACGACGCTGCTCAGCACGCGCCGCTTCTCGGTGGGCTCCATCTCCAGGACACAGTTGTTCGGCAGGCCGCTGAAGCGGAACTGCTGCGTCAGGCTGACCACCTTGTTGTGGAACTTGAGGCAGTGCTCCTCGCTGTCGTAGCCGTGCTTGGCACAGGCCGTCTCCATGATCTCCAGCAACGTCATGTTGGCCGTAACGCTCACATTCTGCCGCCGGGCATTGGGCAGCAGCACTGTGACACGCTTATCCATCCTGCAACGAATCGTATGGTCGGTAACCGAAGCTGGGACAACTAGCCAGGCCAACAACTCACCTTTATTGACGTTTAAGGAGATGCTGAATTTGATAAGAAATAAGGCCGGCCGGGCTTTTTGTAATAATTCGCGGCGACGTGACTTGCTGTTTGACCTTCTGTTATCGATAGGCAGATGGAGATGCACGCGTGATAGGGATGACTAGGGAGTACAATATACTAACAAAACCAAAGGATAACGAAATAGCAAAAGGATAATTAAATAAAATAACACTCTCTGCTCTTATTTGCATTGCTTAAATTGTATTTTGTAGTATCCTAGGTAACATTCAAAGCTTCTTTGGCCATGTCCTGTTGCTTTTTAAGACCCTCCCTCAATGTATTGGCATTAGTCTCCAGTTTGTCACGGCATTCTTGAAGTTGAGTCCTATAGTGTTCCAGGTCTTCCTCAGAGGCCGCCAGTTTCTGCACTTTTCGTTCATACTCGTCGAAAACCTTCCACCACGTTGGAAGTGTAAGAGTTTCGGAAGATTCCGTCAGGATGGCTTCCTCCAGATCGGAATTGTCAGTGGCGTTGGAAATAGTTGGTTGATTGATTTCAAAGGTTTTCAAGTCCTCAAACATATCCTCCGCAGTGGGCGCCGTCGGAGGAGGTTCAATTTTGGGCTTGGACCTTCTAAACATTACTCTGAAACATTTGTAACGTCAGCACTAGTTCAATCAGTGTTTAAAATATACTTACGCGCAATTTGTTGGCCCCTAAATGCTAGAAAATCTGTAGAGGTCTTAAAAATTGCTTATTTTGTGTATTTAGTCTTGTAAATTTGACTTTATCTGCAAGTTTTTAGTAATGTTTACAAAAAGCTAAAACCAAAACAAGATGAAATTCAGAATGACCAATAGCCGTCACCTTAAAAATACCGAAATTTGAAGCAATTGAAGTACAGACATTTTCTTAGCAAATCTTCTGACTTCTTTGAAACTTAATAATAGTAGTATAGAATATAATACATTAATAACAATAAGAAATTTGTATAAAATATTTCAATGTTAATTTTTGGTATATTTCCAAAGCGATGGGACTAGTATTGGGCAAGACGGAAATTTACTGATTCGCCCTCTGCCACACTGGTCGCTGTCCGTAAGGTTTTGTAGAAATTGCAAAAAATAGTTAAATTTTAACAGGTAAGTTTATTTTCAGGGCGAAAAAGACGACGTTCACGCCGCATTGGTTGTAACACGCTACTTAATTTCTAGCCGCCTACGTTCCACCGCAAAAATTACCGACAGCATGCCGCGCTATAGGGAGTGGGACCTGGCCTGCAAGGTCTATGTGGGCAATCTGGGTTCCTCGGCATCCAAGTACGAGATTGAGGGCGCCTTCGCTAAATACGGTCCACTGCGAAACGTGTGGGTGGCGCGCAATCCTCCAGGCTTTGCGTTCGTGGAGTTTGAGGATCGGCGGGATGCCGAAGATGCGACCCGGGCGCTGGACGGCACCCGTTGCTGCGGCACTCGGATCCGCGTGGAGATGTCATCGGGGCGTTCTCGCGACCGCCGACGCGGCGAAGGTGGCAGCAGTGGCGGTGGTGGAGGCGGACGCTCTGGATCCGGGCGGTACAGGTAATTCCTTAAAGCCCAAAAACCTTTTCCTTGTCCACGACAGGCGTCCGCGCTCCTGACTGCAGAGTTGGATTCGGGCTCCGCAGACTTTTGGACCTCCAATCGTATACAATTTGTTGATGGCGATACCCACGCTCCCAATTCATTCATTTTCCCGCCTTTTTTCTGTTATCTGTTGTCATGAGGTCGGTGTCAGCCTGAATAAGACAAGCGATGATGGGCAAATTTCCTTTTTCATTGGTTTCCCAGGCTTGTTTTGTCCAGCGCCAAATGCTGACCTTTAGACTTCGGCTGCCACGTGATTTGTATAACTGAAAATTGCAAATATCCAATTGATGGATCCGAACCGATTCCGACCCTCTCTCGGACATACGTACATATCATTTAAAGTATAAACACTGACAAACTGTATACATATATTTTATCTCTAAATACGTTTTGAAGCCTTTGGCGGTTGTTAAACTCGAGTTATCGACACTTTTTCAGGATAACTCCTTCGGCTAGAACTACTTCCACTACTGCTACTTCTTCCTTCTACAACATCAGCAATCTACAACAGCAACCATCTTCACAGCCCACAGCCAGCCACCTCCTTCGACTTTCAACTCTAAATTAACCATGTTCAACGGCGGCACAGCCTCACAGAGATTAGGAAACCGAAATGATTATCATCGTAGAAGAAGCATTGCAGTCGCCGATAGAGTTCTACTAATGAAGTTATCCTACGTATCCGCAGTGACATAATTGTTTATGATTCTTAATTTTAAACTGATTCCCAAAGTGGCTTATATTATTTTACTATTTTATTTAAAGATTTAGAGAGTTTAGCATAGGGTTCTAGAGTTGTCCGTCCAACAAGTCCTTTTTAAGTTATGTTAACCTATGTGCAGTACACAAGAAAGCTAGTAAAACTATGCTACCCCTTAATCCGAGGACCAATCAATAGGTATCTAAGCTTTATTATAATTTAATTACAGTTTCTATAAACAAGAAATAAGATTTCATCTCAGTCTCTAACAAATAGCTAGATTAGAGATGTTTTTCAGCTCATTCTCCTGCTAAGGAGTAGTCCTAGCTCGCTTATTTCGGTTTTTTATTTGACTTACAACTAATATACATTATCCACTATCAATTGCAGATCCCGCACGCCACGTCGTTCCCGTTCGCCCCGCAGCCGCAGCTTCTCGCGCGATCGCCGAAGTCGCTCGGACTCCCGCGACCGTCATTGAATATAAAAAAAATAAAATACAAACATATTTCCAAAAGGATACCACTTAAGCCATTTCGCAATCGGAGTCAACTACTGTCGGGGCAATAGCACTCCCGCATCGATTGCGATGTAAGTAACTTGACATCAGATGACAATATAAGACCTTTTCGATGCATGATTCAAATTTCCTTTTATTTTTTTTGTTTACTACGAAATAAATACCCATAAACAGAGCGGAGAGAGGTTCTTAGTACGGAAGGCGATTCTTTTCCGGCAAAAAGGGGGAAGTGCTACGAGGCACAGTTTATTTGTGGTGAGAATTGAAGTGCTACTGTACAACTTTTCTTAGAAGTATGTTCGAATAATAATTTAAACACAGGCGCACAGTAGTAAATGTATTAGGTATACTAACAAAGGTACACACTTTAAACTTAGGGAGAGAGAAGACGCAGCAACACAAATTCGTTGGCGTTGCACATTTTCGCACTGGAATAAACCTTACGTCTAGTCATTGTTTATATCCTTTCCGGAGGAGGAGGAGGGCTCTGAGCCCTAGCTCACTATTATGACCTTAGCGCATGCGGTATGTATTCGACTCCTGGATCTCCGACAGCTCGCCCTTAAAGTTGATGTCGATGACAAAGTCCAGGTCGCGGTTGTTCCGCTCGTTGGGTTTCATTTGGAACGTGCCGGTGATCTCCTCGTTCTTCTTGGCCGTCATGTGATCGTCCAAGTAGAACACAGTTTGCTTCCAGTGTGTGTACGTGGAGTCGGGCGACGTGCTGAACCCAAGTCGCTTATGGCACTTGGTGAACTCGATGTTGAAGTAGGTGACTAGCGCCTGCACAAAGTCGTTGCGTTTGATGATCAGGCTGAACTTGGACGAAAAGTTGAGATCCGCCTTCTGCACGGTGTAAAGGTCAACCTCCTTGACCATGCAGGACGTGGACACCACTTGCTTGGGGTCCACCACATCGACCAGCGGCTCTGTCACAGCCACCTTACGGATGCAGCTCATGTCGAAGCCATACACATCGTCCCACCAGTTGATCTTCTCGTCCTTATACTGCCGATCCTCGATGGCGGTGATGTACAGTGTGCCTCGGTCCGGAAACATCATACCGTTGGGCTTGAGCCACTTGTCACGAGCGTACAGCACTGTGTCCAGCATGGACTCGTAAAAGAGGCAGTAGCTAAAGGTTAAAACGAGACCATTAGACATGCGGTTGTGTGGCTTAAGCACCCCGAAACCTACCCCATCCACTCGGATATGATAATGTCCACGCCCTCAATACCATTGGGTAGTTCTATCTCCTCGATTTTACCCTTGACCACCTTGATCACGTCCTGCAAGTTGTTGTCTATGACCACTTGGCGGGCAAACTCAATGATGTTGGAGCAGTCGACGGCAATAACCTGGGCAGCGCCGGCCTTGGCGGCGAACATTGACAGGATACCGGTGCCGCAGCCCACATCCAGGACGGTCTGAAAAAACAAAGTCCCCTGGTCATAAGACAGTTCCGCAGTTCCGCAATGGTGCTCTCACCTTGCCCTGGAACAGATGCTTGTTGTGGTACATGGCGTTGCGGTATGTGACGGTCCGCACCTCGTCCTTCAGCATCTCCTCGTGGATGCCAAAGTGGGCATACGAGTCGAAGTAGTAGTCGCGGGACGTCATCTCGTCGGCGTTGGCATTAGCATTGGCACCGGTCGCCTCCTCGCCCGACCCGGGCCCGGCGCTGGCGGGCAGCTTTTTTAGCACATTGTTTGAGTTCGCGTTTGAATTGGGCGTGAGGCCGGTCGCCGATTCCACGGCAGCCTCCATCGGGATGTCTGTGCTGGCCTGTGAGGATGCTCTGTCAGCGAATCGACACTCAACGGCGGGGAAAACATGAGTGAAGCTTACCATTTCTGATTTTTCCGGCGTCTCTTTGGTTTTTCACGTCGAAAAAGGTAGCGACTAAAAAATGGAATATTCCTACAGCACGCTAGTTTAAATTGTTGCTACTCAACACTGGGAATAACAGTGTTGTCCCCGAGTGCGTATTTTTATACGCAAAAGCAAATAATTTTAAATGAAATATTTGTATTACATTTAGAATTTATTCTATATTTGCTTAAAACACATAAATAGTTGATCAATTCAAATAAATATTTTCTCTTTTTTGACCGAATATTCTTTAATACAACCTAGTTGCCCAGCAATAAGTTATTGGTATTTTGATAACTTTGATTTAATATTGAGAAATTATTATTTTAATGGGTAATGGGTAGGGTATGAAAATATATTTAATTATTGAAGTTTTAAAAATTATTAATTTCTGCAATATTTAACAATATTATCACTAATCACACTTTCTGGTATTAATTGATTTGCTTCCGCGATCGATAAACAGGCACACTGCCTCAATTTTGGCGGCAAGAAATCGCACACCGAAGCATCAAACCGAAGATAGCGACGCAGAAAGTTGCATTTATTTACGAAAACTATATTTTTTAAACGCTATTAACTGTAATGGAGGGCTTCGACGATGCGGGTGTGTTCTTCTCGGACAATTTCGGCAACGATAATCAGCCGGATGCGCAGATCAATCTGCAGGCGGTGAAGAAGAAGTACAAGGAATTCATCCGCACCTTCAACGAGGAGAACTTCTTTTACAAATACCGGTAAGTGAGCGGAGCTCCTTTTCCCGCCCTAGTTCTCATGTAACGGAAGATCCTGCTTGCAGCGACACCCTAAAGAGGAACTACCTAAATGGCCGCTACTTCCTTGAGATCGAGATGGAGGATCTGGTGGGCTTCGATGAGGCTCTGGGGGACAAGCTGAATAAGCAGCCGACGGAGCACTTGCAGATCTTCGAGGAGGCCGCCCGGGAGGTGGCCGACGAGATAACAGCCCCCCGGCCGGATCACGAGGAGCAGATGCACGACATCCAGATCCTGCTTAGTTCCAATGCGAATCCCACCAATATTCGCGAGCTAAAGTCCGACTGCGTCTCCAAGCTGGTCAAGATTGCCGGCATCATAACGGCAGCCTCGGGTATTAGTGCCAAGGCTACGCGCATGTCCATCATGTGCCAGTCGTGCAGCACCGTCATTCCCAATCTGAAGGTGAACCCGGGTCTGGAGGGCTATGCCCTGCCCCGCAAGTGCACCACGGAGCAGGCGGGCAGGCCCAAGTGCCCGCTCGATCCCTTCTTCATCATGCCGGACAAGTGCAAGTGCGTCGATTTCCAGACTCTGAAGCTGCAGGAGCTGCCTGACTTCGTGCCGCAGGGCGAGATTCCCCGACACTTGCAGCTCTTCTGCGATCGCTCGCTCTGCGAACGCGTCGTGCCCGGCAACCGGGTGCTCATCCAGGGCATCTACTCCATCCGCAAGGTGGGCAAACCCTCGCGCCGGGAAGGTCGCGAGAAGGCTGTCGTGGGTGTGCGCGCACCCTATATGCGTGTGGTAGGCATCTCTGTGGACTCTGAGGGTGCCGGCGCCATTTCCCGCTACAGCAACATCACCAGCGACGAGGAGGAGCACTTCCGTCGCCTGGCCGCCTCCAATGATATCTACGACCGTCTGTCGCAGTCGCTGGCGCCCAGCATCTTTGGATCGCGTGATATCAAGAAGGCCATCACATGTATGCTCTTCGGAGGCTCCAGGAAGCGCCTGCCTGACGGACTATGCCGTCGTGGCGACATCAACGTCCTGTTACTGGGCGATCCCGGTACGGCCAAGTCGCAGCTGCTTAAGTTCGTGGAGAAGGTGGCACCCATTGCTGTATATACCTCCGGCAAGGGGTCTAGTGCCGCCGGTCTAACGGCTTCCGTCATGAAGGATCCCCAGACGCGCAATTTTGTGATGGAAGGCGGCGCCATGGTGCTGGCCGACGGTGGCGTCGTTTGCATCGATGAGTTCGACAAGATGAGAGAGGACGACCGCGTGGCCATTCACGAGGCCATGGAGCAGCAGACCATATCGATTGCCAAGGCCGGCATCACGACCACTTTGAACTCGCGCTGCTCGGTTCTGGCGGCGGCCAACTCTATCTTCGGCCGATGGGACGAAACCAAGGGCGAGGAGAACATCGACTTTATGCCCACGATCCTTTCCCGTTTCGATATGATTTTCATTGTCAAGGACGTGCACGATGAGACGCGGGACATCGTTTTGGCCAAGCACATTATCAACGTGCATCTAAGCTCAAACAAGTCGGCGCCCGCGGAGATGGCCGAAGGCGAAATTTCGCTGTCCACGTTCAAGAAGTACATCCACTACTGCCGCACCCACTGCGGTCCGCGGCTGAGCGAGGCAGCCGGCGAAAAGCTAAAGAGCCGCTATGTCCTCATGCGCAGCGGTGCTGGTCAACAGGAGAAAAACGCCGACAAGCGCCTGAGTATTCCGATCACCGTGCGCCAGCTGGAGGCCGTCATCCGCATCTCCGAGTCTCTGGCCAAGATACGCTTGCAACCCTTTGCCACCGATGAGCACGTGAACGAGGCACTTCGCCTTTTCCAGGTTTCGACCTTGGACGCTGCAATGACCGGCAGCTTGGCCGGCGCCGAGGGATTCACAACAGAGGAGGACCAGGATAAGCTGAACCGTATTGAAAAGCAGCTTAAGCGTCGCTTTGCCATTGGATCCCAGGTCTCGGAGCAGAATATTCTACAGGTAAAATCTATATATATATATTTTTTCGGGCTTTTATTAAAAATTTGCATTTTTCAGGACTTCTTGCGACAGCAGTACGAGGAGCGTACGGTAATGAAGGTTATCCACACCATGATTCGACGCGGAGAACTGCAGCACAGGATGCAACGCAAGATGCTTTATCGCATGTGCTAGCCACTGATTCTCAAATAATTTTTTACCCATCGTTAAATGTTCCATCACATCTTTATCATCTTCATATTGTCATTATTAAATTAAGAAAAAATACACTTTTACAGTTATGAAACAAATAAATTAAAACTTCAAATGTCCTTTATGTTATGTACTAATAAGTAGATTATAAGATATAAGATTACGAGGAAAATCGGCATCTAGTTTATATTCTTAGCGCTGAATGTGATAGACTTGCTCTCGGAAAGTTCTTGTCAAAAAAGCGAATGTTGAGCTCTGCAGCCCAAGCCAAAGACAAAATGATTAGAAACGCAGGCTCCCAGCTGGTCTTTGACTCAGTCTTGTATTTGATTTCACATTTCACAAATTGCACCAAGCTGAATTGCCATTATGTTAGTCTTTTCTATCTTCCTGGGGTTGGGACAAACAATTTCAATTCGCTTTTGCGTCGATGACCAGCAAAGCTTTTCTTTCTTTATTTATATATTCCTTTCAGGTAATGGCTTCCGCAGCAGATTAAAGTTTCGAAAATATAGTTTAATGTTTATGACATATTTAAATGTTTTCGTTTATTTTTAAAAGAGATTTCTATGACCAAATAATTCAACTAGGACGTTTGAAAATGTTCAATACGATCGGTTTTCCCTTTTTTCGTTTTCCAGGTCGGTGCTTTCTAATTTGTGTGCGGGAACAGAGCTCGGTTAGACCAGAGACTACATTTCTCGATGAGGACATTAAATTTAGTTAGCTGGGGGTTAGTGATCGGTCCGGTGTAGCCCTACTTGCCGGCAGCAACGGCCTTGCCGGCCTTTCCGCCCAGCACTTTGAGCGCAGCTTCGACGAGATCCTGGACGCGTGGCAGGGCATGAGCCTCCAGTGTCTTGGCGTAGGGCATGGGCACATCGACGCCGGCGCAGCGCCAGACGGGAGCGTCCAGCTCAAAGAAAGTCTGGTCTTCCATGATGCGGGCACAGATCTCGGCACCCACGCCTGCAAATGGTTTAAACGTAAGCATTAGGTTACGGTTTACCCATTAACAGGGTTAATTTTAGAAGAAATCAACCCACCGTGCTGTGGCCAGCCGTTCTCCACGGTGATCAGATGGTGGGTCTTTCGGACCGAAGCGAAGATGGTAGCCGCGTCCAGCGGACGAATGGAGCGCAGGTTGATGACCTCAGCCTCGATGCCTGCAACGACGATAATACATGAGTTAACTCTTATTAGAAGAAAGTTTTAAGTCTCCCACCCTTCTTGGCCAGCTCGGCGGCTGCCAGCAGCGACGTCTCCACCGCCTTGGAATGAGCCACAATGGTGATGTCCTTGCCCGGCCGCATGATCTTCGCCTTGCCGATGGGCACCAAGAAATCCTTGTCGGTAACATTGTCGCCGATGGGGAAAGCTGTGCCGTACATAAGCTCGTTCTCCAGCACCACAACTGGATCGGGATCCCGGATGGCGGCCTTTAGCAGGCCACGAGCGTCCTCAGAATCGTAAGGCGAGACGACTTTCAGGCCAGGGCAGTGGGCGTACCAGGCAGCGAAGCACTGTGAGTGCTGGGCGGCAACACCCTGGGCGGCGCCATTGGGGCCACGGAACACAATGGGTACGTTGACAGCGCCGGCGGACATGTAGAAGGTCTTGGCGGCCGAATTGATGATCTAGTTTGAGGGTAAAAAATTAAGGAATATCATGAATAGGATGTAATGTAATGCCATCTCCCCTCAGCCTGACCAATACACCAATTCAAGATCAAGTTAATACAAGTCGCACTTTATTCCTTCTCTTGTCCGCTCCTTCACTTAATGCCTAGTTTCTGCTTAATGATAAATGCGGGCAGACGGCGTCCCTTCCAGAAGCGCGGCAGTGGCGTTTCGTTCGCCTGCCGTAGTATCTCAGCCACGTGTTGTTCGGCACTAAAGGCTTCCGCCTGCTTGATCTGGGCCATGAGCTTAGCCTGGAACGCCTTCTCTTTGCGCATCTCCCTCCGCTGGCGGACCTTGGCCCACTCGAACTTCATCTTGCGGCGCAGCTTCTTCAGCTTGTGCTTCTTCATCTTCCGCCGCCGGATGACGATGAGGCGTTCTGCGTGCATTTTGTCCGGTTTGCTCTTGTCCTTCGGCGGGGAAATCACTTCTCCCACGCGATCTCTGTTCAGAATGTCGTTGATTTCGGATATCCAGGTGGAGCGAGGACTCTCGATTATTCGGCTAAGGGGCAGCTGGCGGTCCCCAATCGGCGGCTTAACGCAACCGAGTATCTTTGCCTGCACATAATCGGATAATATGGGTGGGGAGATTAGTGAGGTCCGGTTGTTTGACTGGAGGAGCAGCAGTGCTGCGCCACCCATATTATCCCATTAAGCGCCGCGGCCCGACCTTGCACTTGAATTGGTCTATTAGCTAGCTAAGTGGAGTTGTGGGGCGTTTGGATTGGATTTTCGTGTCTCTTTTTTTTTTTGGCAATGAGATAATATGAGTAGTTAGGCTACTGCTGGAGGGTGTAGAGCGGGAGGAGGTGGCAACTCACGTGGTCGATGGCCTGCATGGCAAAGTTGAAGGTCATGAACTCGCAGACGGGACGCAGACCGGCCATGGCCGCTCCGGTGGCAATTCCAGCGAAGCCCATCTCTGTGATTGGCGTGTCAATGATGCGCTTGTCACCATACTTCTTCCACAGACCACGGGATACCTGCAGGAATAGATCAATGGGAATGGGAAAATAATTAATATCATTCGGTTAAATAAAGTTTTAAGGCGGATATGTCAATTTAATAAGTAGAAAACCAATAAAAAGGCATTTAATTATAATTTTAAGTTAAATAATGTCTTGGAACATAGATGTTGCGTAGTAATATATCATTTAGTAGGTATTAAACTCAAAAAATAACAAAGACCCGATCTGTCAGTATTGTTTGCTAGGAAAAAAGCCGGTTCTTAGAGCTTTGGCTTCTGTCTATAAACAAATCGCGATTTTATGGGGCAATCATCTATTATCAGCAGAGAGTCACACACATTCTGCGTGACCTTGCCAATTTCAATCACGCATTCGGATTCGGATTCAGACTCATTATCAGCAGTTACACGCATATATCACCCCTCCGCCAGCCCGCCCTTTCACCATCCACCTGCATCAGCTGTCACCGCTGCTGCGGCCGCCTGTCACTACTGCCTGATGTTTACGTAATCAGAGGAAGGAACGGAGAGAAAAGCCAGTGGTCTCACCTTGTAGGCACCGTCGTACTGGGCCACCTCCTCGCCGATCAGGAAGACACGGTCGTCGCGGGCCAGCTCGTCGTCCAGGGCGCTGTTGAGGGCATCTCGAACGGTCATCTGCTTGGCGGCGAGGGCCTTCTGGCTGGTGGAGAAGGCGCGCTGGGCGGAACACGCCGCCTGTACGAGTCGGGATCGGAGCATGTTCGCCGTGTGGTTCGTTTTCCTGTGGGTTTACTGGTATCGTTGTCCGGCTACAGGTGGGTAATTTGGGTTTTTAAACTGTTATCTAACTGAAAAAGATGTAAAAACGTATACGGACCGACTTCCGTCCCGAAATTTTGCTTTGGAAATGCGAGAAGTGTGACCGTGGCGGCTCGCTCAAAATAAACTGAGGGAAAAAGTATTAAATGTAGCTGGTTACTCTAGGCAGCTTGTTTTAATTTAAAATATTTATTAGTAATTTTATTTTATTATTTAGTTATGATTAACATTAACGGGAAGCACTTCTTAGTAATTTTAAATAAACCTACAGAATATCTCAATTCTCAAATCATCGCTGGCTTTGCAATTTATTTTAAACAAAAGCTGGTTTCTTACTCTTTTAAGATGTTCAAACTTCTTGGTGGATTGCATCGCTTCTGGTGTTCGTCGGCTTTGGGAAAACCACCAGGCTGCATATCACGGATTTGGTTTGGACCCCTGCCCAAGGACTCCAAGTGGGTCAAGCCGGGACGCTTGACCTACATTGAAAATGACGCCACGAAAACTTCGGATATTGTAAAAGTTATGGATGGTGTGGTGGTGGTTCTTTTCAACAAGCCTCGACAGAAGCTAATTTTTGTGCGTCAGTTCCGGGCATCTGTGTACCACGGAATTTGTACCGGAAGTAATGTCCAAATGTGCGAGGGCGAGGCTGATCTACAGCAGTTTCCGCCGGAAATGGGAGTCACACTGGAACTTTGCGGCGGCGCCGTGGACAAGGACAAAAGTTTGGTAGAAATCGCCCAGGAGGAGGTGTTGGAGGAATGCGGCTATGAGGTGCCCGCGGGATCCTTGCAGCATGTTTTCGATTACAGATCGGGTGTCGGAACCTCCAGTGGAGCGATGACCTTGTTCTACTGTGAAGTTTGCGATGATCAGAAGGTGGCGACGGGTGGCGGTGTGGATTCCGAGGTTATTCAGGTTGTGGAGTTGCCCGTAGAAGAGGCCAGAAAACTGATCCAAACCGGATCCAAGACGAACGGAGGACCCTCTTGTATGATGGGATTGCTGTGGTTCTTCCTTCATAAAATTAAATAAATTTTTACATCCTTCAGTCTCTGTTCAAACCAAAAAACCGAGTGGTACCATGTTGGGCTTGGCTTTAAATGTCAAAAAAGCTCAGCTCTCCCAAAGAGTAAACTATCTGGTTGTGCCCCCCATCGCCGGCTGGAGCTTTCGTAGTCAGCTGTTGCCCCATAGTAGTGCCACTGCCCGTCGACCAATAAACATTCAGAGCACCATGGAGAACGTGTCCAAGATCTGGCTGGGACCCCTGCCCGAGGACTCGCCGTACGTGAAGCCCTTCCGGCTGTACTACGTCCAGAATGGCAAGGAGAAGAACTGGGATCTGCTCAAGGTCCACGACAGCGTGGCCATTATCCTGTACAACACCACTCGCCAGAAGCTGGTGCTGGTGCGACAGTTCCGGCCTGCTGTCTACCACGGCATTCTGACCAGCGCCGAGGGCAACTTCAACGAGGTAGACCTCAACAAGTATCCGCCTTCCATTGGGATCACCCTGGAGCTGTGTGCCGGGATTGTGGACAAGGAGAAGAGCTGGGCGGAGATTGCCCGGGAGGAGGTCTTGGAGGAATGCGGCTACGATGTTTCCGTGGAGCGCATCGAGGAGGTCATGGTCTACCGGTGAGTGGGATTCTCTATATCCGGTTCGGGGTTCTGGAGGGAGGGCTTACCTCTGACTTTTGCATTGATTTTTCGTTCCATTTAGGAGATTTTGATTTTTAAAAGTACTGAAAATAATTTCTATTAACTTTTTTAATTATCTGTAATTCCTGTTAACTACGATGAAATTTAATTAATTTGCTGCCAAGATTATTTTCAGTTTTAGTTGGAGTAGCTAGCCAAGGCATTAAAAGCACAGATATCTGACACTATCTTGGAAAGATAACTTCAAGTTAATAATGAAAATGTCCACAGAAAATAGTTCCAATCTTCAGAGATTGGTAGTGTCTGAAAATAAGTATAATTTGGTCATTTTGACCCATTAAAATATAATTTTAATACTTAAAAAATTCAAAAATTTAACTCGTTTAGTTAATAAAACTTGTAGCTGCTAGAAACATAGCTTTCCTATGGGTATATTATATTATTATTTCTTTTGTGGTTGCCTTTATCAGCACCCCAAATAGTTACTCTTTTAATGGTTATCATTATCATTAGTTCGCGGTAAACAATGTGGTGAGGATTAAACCGAAGTAAATTACATTGCTTAGGGTTATAAGAGTAGGTTGTGGTGTAAATTAGTATTTATGTAATATTTATAAAACCATTTTAAATCACAGCAATGTATGTCGCACTAATCCCTGCGAATCTCTTACAGATCCGGCGTTGGCTCCTCGGGTGCCAAGCAAACCATGTACTACTGCGAGGTGACCGATGCCGACAAGGCCACCACTGGCGGCGGTGTCGAAGACGAGATCATCGAGGTGGTGGAGCTGACCCTGCCGGAGGCTCAGCGAATGATCCAGAAGGGAGCCGTGAACAACAGCCCGCCCAGCTGTCTGATGGGGCTGATGTGGTTCTTCGCCAACCGGGCTCCCAGTGCCCGCGCCTAGGCGACGTCTCGTCGCTGTTGTTGACACTCACCCAGATAAGCGGCGGCCGTGATAAGACGATAAGAGGAGGAGTAGCATCCGCAGCGTTGCCTTACTAACTCGTATTCAAATGCTTTCCAAAAACCGCGACCATTGTGAGTGCGCCCAGCGCATAATAGTCTATCCCAAAACTAAATGAAATTCCGCGCCCAAATCGAGGCTCACCTTATGATAAATATGTGTTATATGTGTAATAAACCCCGGCCAGCTGTCCGCTCATGAATTCGGTCAAGTCGACGACGACGACTCCCACCTCGGCAGCCAAGTGCATAAATCGTCTATAAATCAAAATGCCGCAAGTCGCTGCGGTTGCCGCGGTCTGCTACGGCTGCTGCAGAAGCTCCAAACGGGTTCCGATCGCATCCGATGTGATCCCATCGCACCACATCCCCATGCCCATACCCAAAACCCATACCCATTCCATCCGAACCGAAGCTGTGTGCCGTTTTTGGGCCTCCGCTGTCAGGCAGCGTGTTGCTGGGATCAGGTTACTTATTTATACACGGCCAGGGACTTTAGCTTCCAATGCCCGCTCCTGGTCCTCCTGGTTACAGCGAAAGAAAAGGAATATTTGTAATTCATATTCATATTTTGCATTGAATTTGCAATACATTACTTGCTAAAAATGTATTTGTTCTTACCAAGTTTAGTCTGAATTTGTAAACAATGATTTTTAGTTTGCGAAAACAATATTATTTTAGCTATTTAGTTCTCGAATATCCAATATTTCTTATATAAAGCCCATTACCTGATTTATTTGCCGTGTACCTGCATCTATTCATCCTCCAGTCTCAGCATCAGCTCCCATCCATCCCAGGTTTAGCGGTCATGGCAAGTGGTGGTGGCGTGGAAATTTATTTACCTCAAAGCCATGATTTGGCAATATTTCAACATTGTAATAGAATTTCTTTCAGCCTTTTCAAACTTGACTTCCTTTTCGGCGGCCGTCCCCTGTCCGCTGTCCCAGATCCCCTGCCTGGAGAGCTCCTGGACCTGGAGAATCCCCCTTGCATGTGCGTGCATTCGATTCGCCGCTGATAATCAAGGCCGGTTCCCTGTGTGTGTTGTCCGCTGTTCGCTTGCGTGTTAACCTCATGTAAATTATGGACCCGAGGCGGAGGCAGGAGCAGCAGAGTCAACAAAAATGCGAGTGTTGAAATTATATTTAATTTGCATATATGTATGTTGGCAGACGGCCAGTGGTCGCAGGTAGTTCTGCAAGGGATTCAAGGATGCAAATCAGTTGGGGGAGTTTCACATGGATCAGCATCAGGTGGGGGCTGTCGACAAGAGGAATTTGTCACGAGAGCCCAAGAGAAAAGTAAGCGATTATCTCAGAAAGCAAATAAATAGTGTATATATTTAACAGATTTCTCTATAGGGTCTTAAAAATGCTCTATTAAAGGTATAATTAATTAATTAATATTAAGTATAATAACAATTCTTTGTTATTACCTAAGTTACATAGTTACATAATAAGTTTACAAAGGGTAATCCCCTAAACTCATAACAAGATTCCTTTTAGCTTATTATTTTCCTTCAATTAATCTAGTTTTATTGTAAAAAGAACGTAAATAATTGTTGCTACAGTAGAAGCTCCCTTGGAAACTGATCACAGATCAAAACTAATGAATGAAAGCGGTTTTCCTTTGCTGTTAATTTGCTGCGTATCCCAGAGCGATTTCTTTTGATTTGTCTGGCGACAGTTTCGCGGCTGCCGTTGCAGTTCCAGCTTCCTCCTCATCCCACTGAGAGAGCTCATCTGTCGCCTGTCACCTGCTCCCGTTTGAAGTGCTTGCTCTGAGCTCCCCAAGGTGCAAATCGAAGCCAGTGGAGCCAACTGATTGCTTTTCTTTTACCTTTGCACATAGGAAAAAATGTGTGAATTTCAACAAACTGGGAAAGATATTCTTATGTAGTATCACAAATTATTTTCAGTGCTCCTCAGTATCTTTGCCTTTTGGCTTTTGATAGTTGCGCAAAAGTCCAAAGTACAGAATTGCAATTATTTCATAATCACGTCCCAATTTATGTGCTGCCGGAGCTGCTGCAGCAGCGGCAGCGGCTGCGATAGGCCAGCGATTGCCATTTCGAATCAAAGCCTCTTTCTATTCCTTTGCCAACCCAACTGACCTCCAGTGCTCCGGACTGCGTCCATTGCGCTGAGAACCCAATCTCAAAATGGCGTCCGCACACGAACGGGAGCGAAAAGTTGCATTGGAAGGGGGATGGGATTGGGGGTTAAGATGGGGCTGGGAGGTGGATGGATGATATTCTGGGATGGGAAGACGGAAGATCAAGAAATCGCGATCATGAGCTGTGCTGTGCAGCTCGGTTTCCATGCGAAAATTAAGTGCAGTCTACCAACAATCATAACAACAACAACAACTAAAAATTACCTGTAAAACAGTTATGGTTTTTTCCTCCTGTTGTTGTTATTGTTGTTGCTGTTGCTGTTACTGCTGCTGCTGCTGTGGAGCAATAATGAAATTTTTTATCGGATTTGATTATAAGTTGCCCAGGTCCATGGCGGCGGCGGCCACCCCGCGCCGCGTCGTAATCTGCCAATAAGAAGAAAAGTAAGCAAGGTAAGGCAGCACTGAAAGAAAATGTAAGTTGAAGATAAACTTAAAAGATCAAATAAAAGATTTAAACTTAATATGCAGATGCAAAACCTAACACAACAATAATAATTTCGAATATTGATCCTTTGAATGCTTATATTTGCGATAGTTTTTAGGTGATAATTATCAGGAACCTTACATATTTCGATTTGCCATTAAAGTCCTAATTAGTTATTAATAAAATATTAAAAAATAAAATTAATTAAAAATATCTATAAACATAGCTTTAAGGTTTTGCCTAAAAAAGGTAACTAATAAAGATTTTAGCCACTTTTTGTGACAGTGTCTCTTTGCTGGTAGCTGCCTAGCAGGGAATGGCTATTGGGCTGGCTATTGGGAGGAAGCCAGGGGTTGGAAAAGAGGAGATTCAGTGGCGCTGGTGGGGGGCAGCAGCAGCAGCAATGCAGCAGCAGCAGCCGCCGCCGCCGCTCATTGATTCCGCCTGCCGTCCGTCGACGGTCGTCCGTCGTGATGCACTTTAATGAAATGAAATCTTATACTATCATGAGGCTGAGGCGCATGAACGGCAAAGCCCGAACTGAAGCTGAGCTGAAGCTAAAGCAAGCTGCAGTCCAAGTCCACTCAAAATGTATAATTATCTGGCGGTTTTATCCGTTTGCCAATATTAAATTTCTCATCACGCCCAGAGACCCAGAGCGCGGCCGGAGAGAGAGAGAGGAAATGCTGCTGCTGCTGTTCACCTGGGGTTCTTTTCAGGTGGCGGCCGTCAGGTGGGGTAGGAGAAGGAGGACGAGGGCATGTCCCGCTTCATGGGCACGGGCGCCGTCAAACAATTAATAAAAGGCCAAATGTCTGCAATGAAATTTATGCGGCTGCCTCTGCCATCGAGTTATATATGGGCTTCGGATTTCGGATTTTCCTGTAGTGGCCGAAAAGGAAAAGGCTTCGCCTGGCTATACCGTTTTAATGCCCAGTCGTTGGACTTTCTAAAACCGAATGCGCCAGGTCGAGGGCTGCTTCTTTTGGGGCGTTGCTCCTGCACCTTGCTCTCCGATCCGCGATCCCTGATCCGCGAGATATACTCCGCAAGGTGCGGCGACATCCGACAGATTGGGCACAAGAACGCCAATAAATGTGTGTCAAGTGGCCGCCACCCAGAGCCTGTATAATTATGGTTATTAGCCAGATCGGTTTAGTTTAGAGTTCATAATTAATGAAGTTTTGTTGGCTTAGCAAGTTTGTGTTTTAAGACTTTTGATTAGAGAGCAGTGGCGGGGGTAGACTAAGGCTCTCTCTTAAGCTGAGTTCTTTATAAATAAAAAAATTCGTAATGCTGTATTATTTTTAGTAATAAAATTAATCTACTTATTTTACACTTTATATCTGTATAATGCCTTGGGTTTATAATAGGTAATTATAAATTTACACACAGCACATCTTAAAACGCCATTAATTAAAATAATAAATTATATTTTTAAAGCCTTGTGGCCTTGAATTTCTGTAGTAATAATTAATTAATATTACATATAAATAACTAGATAGACATATAAATAATAAGTTCATAATTAAAGCAGTTTTGTTGGCTAAGCAAGTTCGTGTCCTAAGTCTTTTGATTAGAGGACATTGCATGGATAGACTAAGGCTCTCTCTTAAGCTGAAAACTTTATCGACATTTCCTTAGGTTTATACTAGGTAAATATACATTTTAGCACATCTTATACATAAGTAGCCTTGAATTTCTGTATCAAGTAAAGATATAAAAAAATATATATATAAATAACCTTGTGCGGACGTCGACCTTTAACTATGAACCATTTCCCAGCATCCAATGCGATCGATCGACTTGTAAACACTGTCGTTGGCAGCCTGCACGTGTTGCCATTTTAATTGCCGTGCAAAGTGTTAACAAATATTTTTGGCCAAATGCGTATAATTGAAATTAAGTCATAAATGGCTTAAAAATGTCGGGCCAACCTACCGACGACGACATGGCTGGCAAATATTAATGAAGCCTAGAGCCAAGTTGGGGCCAAATGGCGAAAAAATTTCACACTCTTTGCCTTGATTTATGACAGCCCAACATAGCGAGGAACAAGTGCAAAGCGAAGCAGCAACACCAGGCGCCTCCGTGGAAGGAAACCTGCCTCCAGTGGCTGCCAAACTGTTGCACCTGCTCCGCTGATTGATTTGACGGCTTTACGGCTCTAATTACGCCTCAGATCTCTTTTCCTCTTGGTATTAATTTCTCTTATTTACCTGCTCTTACCTGGATCTTCTCTTCTCTTTGGACCGGCACTCTCTTAGGCACTCGTTAGAGCCCAGTTAGATGTGTGCTCCGCCCCATTTGAGCGGCTGCGGAGAGACCCAAGAAAGCCAAGAAACCACTAGCCACAGATCACCGCAAAAAGTCCACAATGAAAGTGCCAAAATGGGGCGATGTGAATTTAGTTTCGCCCCTGGCTGTGGTTTGTTTTTAATTAATACCTTAACATGAACTGTGTGTGTCTGTCTGTTGGGGGAGGTGACTCATTTACAGCCTCCTGTGAGGTCTTAAATGGCGGAGATTGTTTGGCAGAAGAAGGAGCAGCTAATTACCCAGATCACTGCTATATACAGCTAAGTATTTCGCAGTTTAACACCTTGTTTTAGAGTAGCCTTTTGACCTTTTGGTTTGATTTTAAAATATACAAACAATAATATGCTCAATGCTCAGTAAATAAAATATGAGATCTTTCATTAAATATTATTGCAACTTAAATAAAAGCCCCATTTTAAATTCCTCCACTTAATCAGAGGCTTAACCAGCTCCCCAGAAAGGATCGACCACACAATTAAAATTCATTTGCATATCAAACAATAAAACAAGCACTCCGACAACCACAGCCACCTGGATGACTAAGAGCCGACCCAAGGAGGATCCGCTGGGAAGTCTGAGAGAGGGGAAAAAAGTGAAACTCGGCCTGATCTGGGTGATAAGCAGCCCGAGGAAGGCCGCCACGGCCGGCACACAAGTAATGGCGCATTAAAAGTCAAAGTCAAAATCAACAAAGCACCGAGATGGCCTAAACAAGATCCTGATAAAGAACCAATACCAATCATGAGGGGGAACGGGAGCGGGGAAACGGAGATCCCGGCAGCTGCCACCGGCGACGCGACGTCCGAAGTTCCCGATTTCCAAAGATTTCGACTTCTCGACGTCTCGACGACAACAACGTTGACCGCAACAACTTTGTTGCCAGCTCGCGAGTTGTTGAACTTAACGCGAAATCGTATCGTCTGGGAAATTAACTACAGGTAGGATTTTGAAAAAGATTTCATTTAAATATTTAAAATTGAGAAAAGGTAAGGTATTCTACGTTTCAGAATATTTTTATAGGATGAGGTTAAAGACAGAAGCAGCAAGCAATCAGTAATCTTCATCAAAATCCATCAGCTATTCTATAGTCAAAGATACAAAGCCAGTAAGATTTATATTTTAATTTTAAGCATATATTTCTGGTACAAAAATGCATCCCAGGGAAGCTCTACTGTTTATGAATACCCAAACACTCAACGAAATCTCTTAAACGGCAGCCCATTTAGTTTTCGGCAGAGGCTTCAACTTCCACTTCCAAGTCTGGGAATGTCGAGTCTCCGACTCCAACTCCTCCGTTTGAAGGAGTCCAGTCCAGTCCGTGAGCTGAGTTTGAGCCGATGCGAATGGACAGCGATCGCTGGTTCTGGTCGGTTCGGCTGGGTTATCTGATTTTAATTAAACGGCATCGCATAATAAATTATCTTCATTAGGGTTGCTGGGGGAGCTTCGATCGCTGGGATCTGGGATACCGCTTCGAAGCCGAACCGAAACGAAATGAAACGAAACCAAGTCGAGCTCCGAAGAGGCTGACAAAATATTCGTTGCAACCCTCTGTATGCCCCGCCGACCTCCGGGAACCCCCTCGGTATGCCCCATTCCCGGCCATAAATCAAAACAAACGCATCTACGCCGATGCAGTGCGTGTGTTCCTCTCCTAGGCCACTGTCCCCTCCCGGCCATCCGCAGCCACATGGACTTCCATAACCAATCCATTGCCAGCGCTCATGTTCATTAATGAAAAACCGGACCAACTGTCAAACAGAATCTGCAAATCATTCGACGCGACGGCTGTGCGCCGTTGACAGTTGGAAAAGCTCTGGGGCTGCTGCTGCGCCCCGGGAAAAATCAACACATGCTTAGATAATAAAAGAAAAATAAAAAAAATATAAAAATATATATAAATCGGACATGAAAGAAAAAGTGCACACAACAGGCAGCTAATTGGAAGCCAACGAAGATTGAATGTGCTTTCAGGAAGTCGAAGGAATTCATGTTCTTGGTGGCATATCTAAATTTAAGTTTAAAAAATGAATAATAATCAAATAATATCTTTTTAAACTCACATTTCTGCTTGGAACTTTATATGGTATTTATAAAATTTGAATAAGTGAACAAGTAAATACAATCCCAATTACATTTTTGGACAAATCATGGCTAGATAAGGCTTCCCTGAATCGTTTACGCCTGAGAATATGATAATGAGTGGGTCCAGGCACCTATATCTCCCTCTTGTTGATCAGATATCTCGCATCTTTCCACAGAACAGTACCAAACAGAGCTGGCAAGCTGATCTAACCCTCCGATGAGAGGGCATTTGTGGAATCAATCGGCAGAGGAGTTAACTGGAAGTGGAGCAGAAACCGGTTGCAACATGGTCAACTGATTGACGAGTTGCGTACCTCAAATGTGCAGCTAACACGCACACAGGTGCGTGCCCCTCGAGGAGGGAGCATCGCTCTGGAGCTCTCCAGCTCTCCGGGATTTATTTCTTAGCTCGCTTCCATCATCAATAATGGCAGCCAAAGGAAGCGCATGTTCATGTCCATGTAGCGCTTAATGATCTTGAAATCGAGGCTGCATTAGCATTGAATGTGCTCGGCGCAGTCGCAAAATGTTTCAATTATTTGTTAGCAGCCAATGTCCGCCGATGGCAACAACAAATTATGAATAATCGAGTTCATTAATCAAGTGTTAATCTTCATGCATGGACCGCATTACAAGCCGAAGCCAAGAGCAGCACAAATAATGGGAGATCGGCGTCCGAAATTCAATCCAAAACAGACTTCTCTCCAGCCTCTGGTCTGTGGTCTCTGGCCGCCGAAATCTCTAATTTATTGCCTGGCTAGCATTTTGCTAATGAAGACATAAAAACCGCAATCAAATTAAATATTTTTCTTCATGGGAACAAAATGTAAGCGGTCGGCATTACTCATCCGTAGGAATTACGGAAGGTATAGACATAGTATGTATAACCTTGTCGGTGGAACTAACGCGTTTGGCGCCCTTTAAACCCTTTGTCTCTCTAACCAAATCGAAGGGAAGGGTCTTCTTTACCTCCAAGAGGTTCAATAAATATATCAAGAGTATGTATATTAATTATGGATCTGGAATAAAATGTGGTTCGCTTGATTAGAAGGCGTGAAAATCGTTAAATTACATTTTCTATGGCTTAGGGAGAGCCGAGTAAAGTATTATTTAATTTAGATCTTTTTTAATTTGTTCTTTTAAAGGTTCTTAATCAATTTTTTGATTCTCTTTATTATTTACTTCAATAATTTTCCATGTAAAACCCAAGAAGTATTGACCATAAACATTTTATTGTTTAAAGAGAGATAAATATTCTTCATAGGAAAAAGAGAGCTTAGATTTTATATTAATTTGTTTTTATTTAATTCTAATCATTTTTAAATGTTTCCTATTACTTTTCTTTATAAATCACTTTATCTTCTTAAAAGTATTTCAAGTTCTTAAAATTGTTTCAATGTCTTTCTACTCAAAGCCCATAAAAATTAATATTTTAATAATACGTCAACCAAGAACAACTTCCATTGATGAAAGACTACGTTTTACTCTCCAAAGAAACGAGGTTTATTTTAATCCCAAGTTAAATATCTCTGACCCGAATTTTGTGGTCTAAAAACCGGAATTAAGTTCCAATCAAATGCAAATGCTTTCCCAAAAAAAAAGGGGGAACAGAAACCCAAAAGCCAGGAAAAATTGCAAAGCTAAAGCCAACGACCAGCCACGCCCCCTTAAACAGAGGCTTCCTCATTTCACATAAGTCAAACAGCTCTCCGGGATTGGAGCCCAGATTACCAGCTACACCCTTATTAGGGCGGCATAAACCCAAATTAAATTGTCGAATTAAGGCTACATTTAACGGCCAGCCGCGAGCAGCATCGAGTTATAAATTTAAATTAAAACATATACAATAAAATGTAAATCCCGGCGAATAATAAACGTCTGCCGGAGCGACTCTAAATGATGTAAAGCCCGCACATTGGACGTTGCCTAAATGTACATATAATGCGATCAACATGGCCACAATTTGCTCCTCTCATTGTTGTTGTTGTGGCTGCTGTTGTTTTGGCCACAAATTATATGGCTGGGCCGCAAGTTTTTGGCCAGGCAGGCTCGTGTGTACAGTGAAATATGACGGAGCGACGGCCGGCCAGAAATTAAGTTAAAAATAAACCCGACTTGAAGAGCGAACTTGAAAGGTAACGAAGAAAAACATGCAGGCCACAACTACTGTAGGTAAACACAAACAATAACAACAAGAAACCCGAAAAAATTTACAAGTCACTCATACTCTGGGACCAGCGGACCCCCAGACCCTCGGACAGACACTCGGACATGGACCTATAAACACGGGGCAGGGCTGCAGAGCAAGTTTCTGGAAGGAGTATAAAAAAATCAAATTAAACTTCATACGGATCCGCTCGGGGTCTTCTTCAGGAAAATATATAAAGGCATATATGTACGTATATGTGTGTAAAGCTCCCAAAGTCCAAGAACCAGAGCATAGTAAACAGAGAAACCACAAAGCACACACACATGGGGAGCTATAAAATCGTGGCCAGAACTGCGTTCAGAGATGGGTTCGTGATGGGAACACAGCAAAAGTGCAAAGATATATCCATAAAAACCTTGGAAAACAAAGTTTAATAATTTTTTACAGAGAGATTGGTATTAATTTGTAGACCCTACAAGTTTTAATTTAACAAAATAAGAAAAAGTATAAGGTATACAAAATATTTGTCTGAATATTCCAATATCTTATTCCTAGCCTCTAAATTATCAATTTTGTCATATCACTAATCTCCCTGAGGACTCTCTCAGCCTCCCTCATCACGCTGCCATCTCCCTGCAGAGTCCCAGCGAAGCGCATAATCCAAAGAACCCAAAAGGGGCTCCAAAGAAACATTTGTGAGTCGAGCAAATAACACTTTATTTCATTCATTTAACAGGTTTCATTTATGAGCGGCCAACACCGGGCGATGCCAGGCCAGGCCAGGCAGGCAGTCCGTCAGTCAGTCAGTCAGCTCCATCTCGAGCTCCAGCTCCAGCATCAGCATCAGCCTCCGATATTCCGATTTCCGAGTTCTACTCGGACTGGTCAGCGGCTGCTGCAACGCTCACTGGAGTCGCCCAGAGTCGGTGCCAGACTAGGTAATGTTCCCACGAAACAGGTTGTGGGTCCACCACGGTCCGCGGTCCTGCAACCTCGCGGCTGAGTCTTAAGCTGATGCTGATGCCGATGCTGCTGCTGCTGCTGAAGTGTTGCGCCTTCGTGCATGGCCGAGAGCTATGGGCCACCGCCACTTTGGCTTTGGATAAATTACAGGGTAGCTTTGGGTTAGAGGGGTATGATTGGTATTTTGGAAGATAAGAAACCAATAAATTGTCCTGTCAACAAATTTCAGGAAAGAACGTAGACTTACAACTGAAGGAAATCGTATTTTAAAGATTAATTTTCAAGAATCATTTATTAGTGGGTATTCCCTAGTCGTTATTCCTCCCCCTAAGACCTTCTTGCCAGTTTTTTATTTACAGCTATGTGCGAGCTGGGCCCAAACAGTGTATATATGGCCATGGGCAAGGCAACTGAAAATGCAGCAGAAACTGCAACTGGAAGCTGCTGCATGAAGAAGTTGGTAGCAGCACCTGGGGCTGGGCCTTGGCCAGGCTCGGCTCCGCATCCGAGTTCGCGTCCGAGTCGGATGCCTGGCTACCAAATCAAAATCTGCGCACAATTATGGCCTACACATCTGGGCGCTGCGATCCGATGCGATGCTCGTGCTCCTCATAAATATTTAACGAGTTTCATTTTTAGCCAGCATTCATTGGCATTGTCTGGCGGCATTTGCAGCAGCATTCGCCATTAGAAGATCCCCTCATGAGCTCCCAATTAGTGTTGGATTACATATTTGTGGCCCGATCTACTCTAGGATCATTGTGGCCAAATTGGAACATATAAATTATGGACAAATTCGGCGGCAGCACAGACCCAGCGGTAAGTCGAGCCGGATAAATGGATGGTATTAGAGCGCGTTTCGGCCTGGACTGAATTATAAGTTCATTTAAAGCATTTAAATTGGAAATTAAATCGCAATGAATCATCACAAATTCGATTTAACGCCTCGTGAATAAACGAAATGTTTCATTTCTGGCTTGCTGGCTGGCTGGCTGACTGGATGGCGCACATTGTTAGCAAACAAATCTCATTGTTACCTGGGAAACCGATTTGTTGTACTCCTCGGGGGCCACCTCTGGGCCTGGTCGCAATCTATCAAAAAGAAATGGGTTTCCTCGGGGTAGCCGCGGGTCGTCTATCGGCCGATCCCTTTGCCCATTAATTTATTGTTGTTATTACGGGGCGCTGGTAATCAACACGTTCCTCCGATGACCTTGCACTATACGACCATCGATCGTGTGATAAATCGAACGGAAATCATTAATAATCAGGCGGAATCAAAGCGCTTCTTCGGCCTAATGATCGGGATCGTTGGATGCGAGACGAGTACTTATGTAAAACGCCAACAGCAATTTGAATTATGACGATTTAAATGTAGCATCGCCACGGACACATGGACAAATGGACAAGAAAGGAAAGCCCGACGAAGATCGGGGCCCAGCCCATAAATAATGCTGCACTGAGGGAAAATTTCTCCCACTGGCCACTGCATTTGGTATTGAAATTCTCCGATTCCCCAGCTTTTCTCTCTCTGCAGAAGCCAACCCATGGGACGATGATGCCCACTCCCCAGAGATCTCTGGCGCACTTGACGCGCTCGCTGGAGTGGCTGGCCAGCGGGGCGATGAAAGTTCAAATCAAAATCATCGCAAACGCGACTCCATCTCACCGGCTCTCCATCTGCGGATGAGCATTGATGATGATGGCCTGATGTAACGCCGGACTGAGGCATTCGATGGCATCTGGCGCGTCTTTGGCCGGCGTTCCGTTGACAGCAAAATTGCAACTTCAGTTGCCTCCACTTGGCAAACGGCGGATGCCGCACTGGGGTCCATTGTTTATTGGATTTCGCTTTGGCTAAATTATATGGCAGCCGTATAAAAAATATCGAGAAATGCATATTTATAAGCAGCCAGGCCAGGCCAAGACCAAACTCACGTTTTCATTTGCCAGAGAGCAGGGAGCAGGAAGCAGGGAGCAGGGAGCAGGGAGCAGGAGCAGGGAGCAAACATGCGATGACAAAACGACACGAAATCCTTTTTGCCTCCTCTGGACCGATTCCCTCCCCCCTTTTGCATTGTTGACGCTTTTGACATGATCGGACATTTTCACAAAAATATAAGAAAGAAAAAAGAGCAACAACAGGGGGAGGGTATTGGGAAAGGCTCCCATAAAGGCCAAGGCGCATCAAGTGCATGGGTTCCCATCCCGATTTCGAGATTCCCAGTTCTTAGTTCTGTATGCCTTGTATTCCTGCAGTTCTTATTGTTCCTACTTAATGTCTTTAATATTCATGACCAAGCGAAAGTAAGCGACTTTGTCGCGATCGTGTCCAGCAAATCGAAGTCATCGAACGCGGATCGAGTATCTGAGGTTGTCTTTGGATGTTCGATTTGGATTCACCAAATGCGTGTTTTGCTATCTTTATACAGTTCGGCGACACTTTTTGGGGTATGGTGATTTATTTAAAAGAGTTTGTGGTTTATTAGCCAATTATAGATAGGTTATATTTATTTTATTAATTTTGGGATAAGTTTAGAGTTTGATCTTTGATGGGAAGAAGGGTCTTATATACCAAGGAAATATATTTAAAATCTTCAAGATCTTAATAAATGTAGGTTATTTACCTTTAAATTTATTTAAGCATCAAATCAAATTTGTTCTAATTTCAATACTTTCTCTTGAAATAATAAATTTTTGTTACAAAGCTTGACCTTTGTCTGAAAAGTCTCTCATGGAAAATAGATTGAATTCCCATTAGAAATATTTATTAAAATTAAGAGTATTAATTATTCGCTGTTACCTTTCTTCTGGCTGATTAAATCGAACGCGTAATTCAGCTTTGATGGCCGTAAACCCCCAACCCGAGACCAACAAACCATGAAGTGCGTCCGTGCATATTTATGAGCTTTGATGTTCTTCGTAGGAGAGTGGACATATTGCTGGATTAGTCAACGCCTGAAACACTAAACCCCAAAGACCGGGTAGGGGTAAATCCGAAACCTGGGAGCTCAGAGAAGCTTTCTGCGGCAGCTGAAACGTCCACTTCCGGTCGCCGGGGCACTGGGAGTGAGTGAGTGGTGTTGACCAATCGATCGATGCAAATGCTTTGATTCTTAACGCTTCGAAAAACTTTCCAAGAACGCCACTCTTTTCGACGTCCATCAGTGGCTCCCCGTCTGCGTCTCCTGCTCCTGCCCCTTCCCCTGTGGCATTTCCTTCGGCCTGCTGTCCAGTGGCCAGCAAACACACCTTCTGGCGGCTGCCAAGAGCCGGCCGCCGTCGGCGGATGGCGACCCGGTCGAGTCACGACTTTGGCAAAACATAAAAATATCGGCGGCAATAAATAATAACAACGATTTTCCAGACTATCTAGCCAGTTCAGGCCGGCCTGAACGAGGCAGATACAAGGAAGAGTCAGTACACAGAAATAAATCACTTGATGAAGGATTTGTGTCTTGAAAAGGAAATTAAAAGCATTAAAATTTAATATTTTTAATAAAATTAAACACAAGGAAACGCTGTTCCTACAAAGTCTAGTTGGGTTCTCATGAAAGCTTTGATTTTTGTATATATTGTAAAACAATAATTTTGTTTAGGGATTCAGCTTCATTTAAAATAAAACCCAATACAAAAATGTATACTTTCCGCTTTATAATTTTTGTAAACTTTTCAAAGTAGTTAAATAACATTTTATATCATTTTTTTTATGTGTAAAAAATGCAGACAGACAGGGACTAAAAGGGGGGCAGCAGGCAGTCCTCATACTACGCCTGTTTGTGCCATTTGCATGGCACTCTGGATTTTTATTTATTACACACACACGCTATATGGCACGGCCATACACAGACACATGTTTTTGGCATTTTATTGCCGCGGCTAATTTGCCATAAAGAAAGCGCCAAAAATTATTTGTTACCAATAAGTTGCCTTTCTTGTTTTGTCGTTGCCTGAATTTATTTTGCATTGAAAATTTTGTCTTGACGGCCGGCATCAGCGTGAGAAATTTCCCCCCATCCCAGTCCATGGGATTTGTTGGGGAGGCGTGGCAGGCCGCCTCCCACCCAGCTCCCGCTGAGGCAACACGTCGGAATGAGGTGTGAATTATCGGAGGCCGGCTGAGCAAACGGATCGTGTCGTATCGCATCGGATCGGATCGGCTTAGATGGCCAATATATTCAAATTAAAAAACATTTATGCAAATCAATATATAGACCGACCTGCCTGCCCGCTGGGCATTTTGACAGCTTGTCGTAGTCTTGGCCATCAAACTGCCGTTAAGTTGGTGAGTTTATTGGGCCCAAAAGGTAGGGCTCATCTTCAAAAAAAAAAATTAAACATAAAAACTGGTCAACAAAAATCGAAAATTTTGAAAAAGATTAGGAGCACGACAAGAAAAAAATTTTAAAAAGCTTTTTAATAAACGTGTACATTTTATTTTGTGTGCGCAATAATAATGAAAAATTAATAAAATTGGCTAATAAAATTGAAAATTTATAAGAGAGTATAATTTATTGTTTAAATACTGTTAGAAAATACATTAAAATTATACCAACTTTAATTTGTTTAGATAAGGAAGAAGGTAAATATAAATTTTTTTAAAGGCATAAGTACAACAAATTATATAATTGCCCTTATATTATCTTAAATTGATTATTTTTGGTCTTGAAATATTTTATATTTTGCCCTACTCTCTTATATGTAATATAAATATATAAGTAACTATATTGAAGAGTAATTAAATATAATATTTATTTCGCCTGCTGCCTAGTGTAATGATAAGCGTATGTCGCATCGATCTCGCCAACTTGTTTGGCTAATTCACGACCCATTTGGCCAACGCCATTTACTGACATTTGTGGCTTGTTTTCAAATTTCAACTGTCACATAAATTTGACCCCTCGACCAAAGGAAACCGACCACAAACTAACCACTAACCGCCCAATAACCGACCAAATATCAATTAAATATCTTGAATGGCGGATTCTGGCTTGAGAAAATTTGAATTCCTAATGGCGTTTAGTGTCCAATAATGAGGGACATTTGTTTTATAATTTCATTAGCCGCTTGTCCGATCTTGGCCAGTGCCATAACTTAGTCCCCTTGTATTTATTATAATTGCCTTTTGATTATTATGCGAGCAAAAAATAAAAGAAGAGTCAATGGGAATAAGATTTGCATAAACATTTTATTGTTAAATTAATAAAAATTTTTGGGGCGAAAAGAGTGCCCGCGCGAATACACACAAAAGGCAAAGAGATCTAACAGGCGAAGATATCATCGGCAGATATCGAAATCTTGACAGCGACAACGACGACAACGATTTCTTATTGATGTTTATTACAGTTTCCAAAAAATTGTCGCTTGTCGGGGATCTTTATTGTCTGTCGGCTGCGCTGACAAGTGCTACATGTTTTTTCGCTCGTTTCGATTTTGATTTGGATTTTCGAATCGATTATGGAAATGGTCTTAGGGATTTCCGACTTGAATTTGTGATTTCTCTGATTGAAAATTATGGCAGAGTGTTGCCTAAATGTTTTCACAGGGAGCTTGCGGAAACTTTTGGCTTAACCCTAATAACCTTGTTGCTTTTTAGTGGGACAGCAGCGGCGGAGGCAGCAACATTAGCCAACAACATTCGCTGTTTAAGGCAAGACAAATTGACAAATAACACAACCTCACTTGACCCGGCTTGCAACGCCTTTATGTTGGCCAAAAAAAAAAAAAATTAAAACCAGTAGCAGCTCGCAGCTCTCGGTGTGTGGCCAAGGTGCAGGCGGCTTTAATTAGATGCCCCATGGGAGTATCTTTTTTCCAGCCTCCTCCAACATCGACACAGTGGGTTAAGATGGGTATTAAATTTTGGAATATAAATTTTTTGAGTGAAAATTAAATAATAAATAATAAGCTAAAGAGATTTTCGTGATTGGATGTGCAAATCATTAAACATTTTTCTCTCCAATAAGATCTTTCCTGTTTAAAGAGATTTTCCCATTGCCTCACCCGGCGTATACTTGATATTTGGATTTACTTTCTAAAATAGAAATAGCAAACACAAATTCCACTGCTTCTTTGCGGGATTAACAACAACATTTTACCTTACTTCGCTCTCTTTAAAATTGGCCATCGGAACTTTTTCCAAACAATTTCCCCAGTCGCTAAAACCAACAATAAAAACACGAAGCACAAGCATGTAATGGCGACAATTCGCATACGCCCCAGACAGCAAAAAAAAAAAAAGGGAAAAAGGAAAAACTAGACAAGAAACAGAAACGTAACCGAGTCAGCAAAATAAAAAGGTTAATTGAGGAAACATCAGTGGACGACGACGACGACGACGGGCGTGATGCGAGCATCGCCCAGGTTGAGGGACCGATTTGATTTGAGCCAACATAAGGGGGTCACCAGGGTTATATTTAGTCAGGGATATGGGTTTATATATAGTACATAGTAAGCACAGCTGGGAATTAAAAATAGCAATGTAATAATTAGGAATAGTTAACATTTAAAAAGAAAATCTTAGACTTCCTAAAGAGGCATACATTTCTTTAAAATCCCCTTTAGCCAGTGCTCCCTGTACTCTTTAGGCTGAGAGAGCCTTGTCAGCGTCTTCGGTGGCAACTTGAACCAAAGCCTCGGGGCCATCTCCTCGATCGGGATTTTTGGGGGAGAAGTAAAAAGTGAGCTCGGATGCGGGGGCTTCTTCTCGGGGGCTGAACTCCTCCCTGGCGTGCCTGCCAATTGGAAAACAATACCGTTTCGCTTGTTTTGCTCAGTTCCGTTTGATTTACAATGCAACACAAAAACACAAAACAAGCCAAACGTTTGTCTATTGATTGTTGTTAGCCCCTTGGCCACTTTGTGGTAGGTAGGTGGAGTGAGCCCCAAGCCAAAGCCACAGCCAGGCCAGGCCAGGCCGGGGCCAGCTCCAACATGGACGCCATCATCGCCGTTGTTGCTACTACACAGGGAAATATATGACTAAAAAAAATCTTAATATGAAATATTGCAAAGATTTATATTTCCAAAATAATTGATACATTTTCTTAAAAGTTTTCCAACCACTTAGATTTTATTTGTATTTTTTGAGCAACATTTAACTGAATTTTGGAATCAAGTAAGTAGCATAATTAAAGAAATTGCCTTTGTAACCCATTTTATTGATTTTTTACCAGTTAATGTGATACATTTTTAGCACTCTCTAACCATATTTTTGAGGTATTTTTCCCAGTGCACTTCCGTCGTCAAGCAGCTAAAATATTTGACTCTATCCGCACGAAACCCAGCTCCATCTCCCTCAGAGAGTCGAGTCTCATTCGCTACTTGCTAACAACAAAAGTGTAACACAAAATCCGTGAGTCGATTTCTGCAATACATAGCCCCCAAGCCTCATCCCACCCCATTCCAACCCGGCCACATCCACCACCACCACATCCTCCTCAGTGGATGTTTCTTTTGGGCTTTTCAATTTCATTTTATTTTTCGCGAATGGAACGTGAGTGGGGCGGCGATTTACTTACTTATTTTATGGCAAACTGTAATCGCTCTCCCAGTTTCTATAATCATAGAACATAGGCTCGATACTGAATACGATTCCTAACCCGATCCCCTCTCATTGCTCAATCGAAAAGCGTCCACAGGGCTCACGATTGTGCCACTTAGGCGGTCAGTCGATTGGCGATAAATTGGCCAGCTTTGGTTTCGGATTGGTTTTCGGGTCTCGCCATGATGATAGCTCGGAGATCTGAGGATGGGCTGGGCCCCGCAGCCAGAGCCAGGGGCCTGGGAAACAGAGCTGACGAGATAGTTTTGATTTCCGAACTTACTTCGATTAAATTTGCTGCTTTAATGAAATCATAAATTATGCCCCGCCATTGCAACTATTGCAGGGGGGCACAGTGGGTGTCATAGAGGGATTTTGAAACTAATAGGAATCCTAATTAAATCTAAAAAGGGTTTATGCCAAAATCTTTCGAAGATAAGGCATAATGACTTTCCTAGAATGCTGTATCAGGAGTCCTTTTCTATTCAACGTTTTAACATTATATTTAATAAATTTCCTATAAAATGTTTCAGGTTTTAAGACCAGTAAATTTCTACGAATTTGTAATACATTATTAAAAATATTTTAGACATTAGAGTGTCTTTTTTAATACCAGATAGATACAGTGTTTGTGTAAATATAAAGACTCACCAAAGACTAACCACTGTGCACTCCGATCTAAACGAAGCCGCAAGTCATAGTCAATTGACCAGCTGACCGCCCCGCTTGGCCAAAAACCTATTTGGCGGTTTAATCGAATTTACCGTCCATGCCCTGCCAATAAGCAAGATCGGGAGGAGGGGCAGGTGGAGGGTACTCAGCGTGGGACATCACTTGTTGCAATTGGCCACCGTTAAGAGCTGGAAAAACCAAAAGGAGCTGCACAGCAACAAAAGTTTCTCACATGAAAATATGAGAAATAATGAAAGATAAAGAAATTAATACATTTTCGTAGGTAATATTTATTTATTTCTTCCTCTAAAAACTTGAACCATTTTCAAAGATTTTCTAGCCGTGTAAGGATCGAAGAGAAATGGACAGATGGAGGCTGCTTCATGTAGGATGCCATGTTGGATGCGGGCTAGCTCTGCCAGGCTATTAGGGGAAACCAAATTCGGCATTTTGTGTCGCCGGCATTATGATTGCATATTTCAATTTTGGGCAACAAAAGGCAATTTCCCTCGGACAGGGAAAACGGAAAACTTTTCAACTGAGATTGCAGAACCTAAAAAAAACGAAGCCTTGCTGCACTGCACCGCACTTAACTATTTTTCCGCCTTTTCGTCATTAAATTTTAATTGTGTTTTGTTTTTGTTGCTGCAGTGGAACGCCCATTTCAAGTTTGGAGTTAAGGCCCCGGCTTTGGGCCGATGTTAAAGTTGAACTGGGGGATCGATTTCATTTACTTTCGAGTGCCTTGAGTGTTAACTGTTTGGCCAAACACACGGGCTAGAGAATACGGCTGGGCTGTTTGCCGAGTCAACACCAAGGCTTTGTTTTTATTTGCAATTTGTGGCTGGGAGTCTTACTTCTAATTACGAATTCCTTACGCTTCGTTCCGAGGCGTTCTATGGGGCTCTACTGGGCTCTGGGAATCGAATACGACTCCGACTCTGTTGGCTCTTTCGATTTTTAGCATTTAAGCGTTAAAATTTGTTTGCCAAGCGACGGCTTCGGCGGCTGCGTGTAAATAGAAAACGGACAAACGAACCGAGAACTGGCAGAGAGTGAGCCACAAACAGACTCCACAAAGGGAACACAAAGAAGCGTGAAGAAATGTTTTTAGTTACGTTTTGTTTCTGCCTTTGTCCGTACATGGGAATTCCATCAAACGCAAGACAAATATGACTTTTATAAGCCATGAAATTATAATTTGGCTCTCGAGTGGTAAGTGGCAAGTGAGCAAACTGCATACACCGCAGCTTCCCCAGCCCCTGGCCAGTATTTGCTAAAGGTATTAGCTCTCCTCAAAGCCAAGATGAGGCGTGCGAACCACGCGAGTAAAGATTGTTCCTATAAGGGTTAAATATAGGTAAGGAAAAGGGTTTCTCTTCAACATCCTATTGAGTGAAATTTTCCATGGCAAGTTAGGTGGAGTTTATAGTCAAAATTAGGGATGTATATCGGAGGGAAAAGTATGAAATAAAGACGTTTGACTATTTGAACTTCAGACTTGAGACCGTAGACAAGGTAAGGAGAAACAGGATATTGTTATATAAATGTAAAGTAATGAATTATATATTATCATTTGAAGAAGAATTTATAAATCTTCATTTTCTGTAGGGGAATAGGAAGCCTTTATAAATATCCCAAGAATTTATTTAACTATTTTATTTTAGTTTATTTATAAAATGTATTACTGAGATTGCGCAATTGCTAATAAACCACCTCGAACCTCCATCATCTCCCACCATTTCTTTGTTTTCTAATTAAAATCGCCACAGAAAGTGTCAAGCCCTTGCTACAGGCCAAAACAAACATTTGGGTCGCCTGGGACTCGATTCTGGCCCAAAAGGAACACAAGGGGAGCTCAAGCAGGGACAGTGTCGTTTTCGGGGCCTCTAATCTGGCTTGTCATCGCCCAACTGGCAGCTTTCTGTCTCTCTGCGTCTTTTCTCTGCGCCTTCCACGAAAATGTGCGGCGGCCTGACTAATGAGCCGCCAAACCGCGGGAAAAATGACAAATTTTGTGCAGTTGGCTTGGCCACGGAAGCAGGAGAGTCAACTCTGGGCCAAGTAGGCCCCAGCTGGCAGCGATTTGTAGGGCCGTTTAATATTTAAAACAAAAGACTTAGGCAACGAACTCGACACAGGCAGGCACGAAACAAACGTAAACGGAACATTTTGCCCAGCTCCAGGCCTGGGATTTCATGTAACTGCCATTTTTAACACTTAAATGAGCCACAGCAGCAGCAGTCGGAGAATCGTCTTGCGACTTTGGGACAAATGCAAATGAAGCCAGCAGCGGGCCAGGCAAAATGGCAAATGCTGCTCGGCAGCTGCAGGATCGGTGTTCGGGGCAAATGTTCTGCAAAACGAACAAACAAACAAACAAACAACTTTTGCCTTTAACTCCAACTAATTTAATTGATGATTTCCACTGGCAGAGACACATCTCGATGTGCTGGCTGCTTGCTGCCTGAGGTGGTGGTCACACAGAGGTGTCATCGCTTTCCACAGACCACAGACCGCAGACCCGGTGTGTTTCGATCGTGGCAGCGAGAGCATGTCAACGCCGTGTTCATTAATGTCAACCGAACAAATCGAGTCAAATAAATTGAGGCTGCGCGACGTTTAATTAGAAGTAACCAAAACGAAGGCTTCCGCATCGGGATGATATTGGTATCCCCCAAACAAAAAAGGGGCAAATAAGCAGGCAAGGAAGCCCGGCTAAAAAAGTATAAATCTTAAAGCTGGAAACTGCAATTCGATTGGCCGATAAAGGCCATAAATCCTCGAACTCCTCGTGCCTCCTGGAGCTGCTGCTGGGCCAGCAATCATGCGTTAATTTAGTTGCATGCTAAGATTAATTAATTCCCAACGTTTTTACTGCCTCTCCGCCAATACCTTGCCAATACCCCCCTGCAGAACAGCGGGTGTTGTCAGGGCCTCGGAATTGCAATCTGTTTCGGGGCCGTAAACGTTGGTAGCCGCAGTTGGCCCACAATTGCCGTTTTATGGCTCGCGAACGAAAGAGCGAAATGATTTTGTTTGAGACCCATAAAAAAGGCCCCTTATTTGCTTCTTATTGCCAGAAGAACAGACAGACAAAGTTAGTTTCGATCATAGCCAAGTTATATTTACATAGAAACCACTGATGTGGCTGCCACAATTTCGAAATTCCTTTCCCAAGCAAAGGAATTTGATGCTGGGATAGACTACACTAAGGAAAATAAATCTAAAGTTGATCAATAAAGAGAATCTGTTTATTACTTGCTTAATGAAAAGGATATCATAGTTTTAAGCGAAGAAAATTCTTAATATTTCAGGTAAACATACATATTATTCCTAAGGGAAAACCTTCTAAAATATTCTCTTTCATACCTTTATTATCTCTTAAAAAACTCTAAATAAATTTAAGAAAATCCTTATGTTCAAGTGCATCCTAATCCTTATTGAACGCAGACAGCCAGGAGAGGATGACTGCAGCACGCAGAGCCTATAGGCTGCTATCTGGAGCTGGTCTTTGCAGCTCTTCTGGCCAATTCGAGCCTCTTCAAAATCGCATGTTTGCAACTGCAATCGGGCTAAATGGCGAAACGTTACCCATATGTCTATATGTCTACATGCCTATCCGTCCGTCTGCAAGTCCGTCCTGCTGTTTGGGTTCCTCGTTCCTCGGCATTGTATTTATGGCCATTCATTTCGTGATCTACTGATTTCGCATGTGTTGGATGGGAATCCAAGTATCCAGAACAGATCCCGCGGATGAACTTGCAGCCTCTTGGCCACGTACTATGCGCTGTGCTGGCTCGCTGGACCAGAAAAAGATACAGATGAAGATGCAGACGGACAGACAGGCTCTGAAATACACATGACATAAAATAGAAATCATTATGGGCCCCGAAAAACACACTTTGGGGTAAATCTCATCAAGAATTTGTGGCAATTTCCTGTTGGATGATTCTGAAACCTGGGAAGCACAGGGAAGACCTTGGACTGAGTCATGTTTGCCGCTACCGGGACTCCGGCCGTGTGCACAGTTCATCATTGGAACATAAAAATTCACTGCGTCCACAAAATCTCCATCTCATGGTGATGGGGAGAAGAGCTCCAGTTTCAAAAAAAAAAAAAAGGAGAACTCACACTCCAAAACCAAAAATCGAAGAGCCGAAAAAAATACAAAAATAAAGCAATGCAAACAACACGTGAGAAAATCTCACCCGAAAAAAAGGCAGCAGAGTCCAAGAACTTGAACGATTTTTATTTCTTGTTCAGCGTCTAGGGCGACGATATATGGTATTTATATGCGAGTGTTTACACAGAGAGAAAAGTGTGTTATTTTTCAATTAAATACCTAATTTATGCAAAACATTTAAGGGCTTGAAACCTACAAGAGTTGATAGAAAACTTGAACTGAAAGTACAATAAACAATGAAAGAAACCTTTAGGTTACCTTTAAGCTTATTTTATTACAAATTTGTTTGATCTTAATATATGAATTTTTAGTCTTGAGCTTCTTTAGTAATTTATGGTTTATAATTTACCTAAAAAAGTACATAAATATATTGTAAAACGTTGCTAAATATTTTCCTAAAATCTCTTAATACTTCTAGCATTCGTTCCACTTTCATTTACAAACTCTAAGCTATCGAATTTTTCCCTGTTCATGTCCAGAATCTCATCCCATCTTCTTGTTGTTTTCCATTGGCTTTTTGCTAGGCCTTTTTTTGTTTTTTTATTTATATTCTCATCACAACTGATTGCGCTTCGCTCGATGCGATTAGTGTTAAAAGGTATTAAAGCGGCAAATGCACAACAACACACAAACCGAGAGAGTGGGATCCCCTCCGAGGAGGCAGGAACTGCGGAGGGGCAGCAACAAAACGTTACAGTTGCCACTGTCCCACTGTGGCCCGCTTTTTTTGTTCCTCGCCCATTGTCGCTCAATTTGACGGCGACGGAGACGGAGACTGCGCTGCCAACGTCCGCAGTAAATTTGTTGTCATTTGATATGCGAGTCATGAGGATTATTAGGTTCAGCCGCCGATGGAGAAAAGAATAAACGGCCATGCGACCAGGCAATATAACGAGGCGAGCTAAATTAGTTCGAGTGTTGGAATTTTGTAAGATTTTTAAGGTGGAAGTTCAAGCTGAGATGTTTTTAAAGTCACTAAAAGTGGCCTATAACTACAACTATTACTCAACATTATTACCCTGACGACACTTGGAGGTGCCTTGAGGTTGTTTGTCACCCTTTTTTATAATTTAATTTATAATTAAATGAAGTAGAGAGTTATGAGAGATTAAGCCAAGGGTTATTTGTGAAAAACATAGCTTAAAGTATTTTTTAGAAATATAAGAAAAGCATCAAATTTCTTCTAAATCAATCCAAGTTTTGTCTAATCATTCAGTAACGAACAAAGCCACTCTTAGCAATAAATATAAAGAACTCTAGCATCCGCCCTCTTGTTCGTTTAAGCCGGCACAAAGAAGACATTTGCCTGTGTCACTGCGGAGACAGCAATCCCCCATAGTACCAGCGATCTCTCGCTCCCTTCCTTTGCCCCAACCCCGGCCTGAGCCTCATCATCATCATCATCATGGTCGTTGTCACCATCAACGGGCTGTCATTATTGTCGTCTTTATGGTTTTATACTTTTTATACCCGCTACCCATAGGGTAGAAGGGTATTATAACTTTGTGCCGGCAGGAAATGTATGTAACAGGTAGAAGGAAGCATTTCCGACCCTATAAAGTATATATATTCTTGATCAGGATCAACAGCCGAGTCGATCTAGCCATGTCCGTCTGTCTGTCTGTCTGTCTGTCTGTCTGTCTGTCTGTCCGTCTGTCCGTATGAAACACTGGATCTCAGAGACTATAAGAGATAGAGCTCTAATTTTTTTTCGACAGTATTTCTTATGCTTGCACGCAGATCAAGTTTGTTTCAAATTTTTGCCACGCCCACTTCCGCCCCCGCAAATCATAAAAAAGCGTATTAAGCGTATAATTTTAAAGCTAGAGTCGCGAATTTCGGTATGTATATTAAGAACTATAGTCTGTGTGATCCCTGAAAATTTAGTTGCGATCAGATAAAAATTGTCGAAGTTATTAAAGAAATAATTTTGTATGGCCACAAACGGCTGCTGGCAGCATGCCTCATTTGGTTGACCAATTAGACCAACTAAATATTCTTATCAGTTCTTGATTGTGTTCGGAAAAGAATCTTATAAGATATTCAAGAAGCAATTTTAATAAATGGTAATAATTATTAGCCGCTTAAATGCAATAACAACGCGTTTTTACACACATAGATACATGTGTATGTATTTTTGTATGCATGTGATTATATTACACTTGCTTTTGCACTTGTCCGTTATGTTTAAAAGTGTATTAACTGTTTTTCCTGGCGTCCTGACGCTTTTCTGGTTTAAGTATGGGTAGCGGGTATCTCACAGTCGAGCTCACTCGACTGTAGCTTTCTTACTTGTTTAATTTGGAGCAAACTGTCGCCGAGCTGAATGCTGTTGGCCAGGCCAGAATCGACTTGGGGCCCCGGTTTGCGTGGAATGCTCATTTTCGGTTCTCTGGGTATTGGGTATTATTGGTTCCTTTCTATTTGGATTTTAAATTGCTTTTAATTTGAGTTATAGAACGTTGGCTCGCTTAAGCCAGCATAAATCGAGATTTGAGCTCTTTTATGTATTTATTTTACCATACAATTTACACACTCCATTTGCTGGGATCGGGGATCTGGGCTCTTGGATCTCTTGGCTTGGCTTTTTTGTGGCAGGTACGCACTTCATTAAGGCTTTGTTTGCCAAAGGTGTCGAGTTGAGTCCCTCCCTCCTTCCCTCTCACGAGGAAAGCCATATTTGTCATCATAAATATGTGCTGAGGGGGACGCAAACAAAAGACTTAGGCAACGAACTTGGCCCGAAAGTTATGCACCGATTGAAAGAGTTTGAATGAAAGGAATTGAAAGAATCTCAGAGTAGATAGAAAGGCTGACACCTCATTTTGTACTTGGTAATTTCCCAATAAACGCCTGCGTGGGTTAACCCCTGGCAGCCCACTCATTAACGGTGGAAGAGCCAAGGGACCACCACCGAGACAGTACATACACCGAACGCGGCTAGATTAGATCAATACAAGTGCCACCGGCGGCGGCGGCCTCGGAGCGGGATCTGCATCGGGATCTGGCTTTGGAACTGGACCCAGCCCATGGCGGAGCGATGTGTCGATGTGTCTTCGCGATAGGCATTTAAATCTCCGCCGTCCGCTCGTGTTTTTTTGTTTTTTGCCTCTTTTACTTCTGTTTTATTTCGCTTTTTGCCTGCAGCTTGAGTAATGTTGGGTTTGTGTGTTGATTTTGCACTCGAATGTGAAACGCAACGCGGCTCAAGTGGAGCATAGCCCAAAGTGCTTAAATGTTTTCGATTGTTGGCTTGGTTTCCTCGCTCTTTCCACTCCGTTTTTCGTTTTTCGCTTCTACGTTCTTGGTTCTTCTTGGCTTGGCCAAGAGCAAACAGTAGGTGCACTGTCAGCCAGTCAGTCATCCAGTCAAGTCGCCGGCTTCTTTATCATTTTGATGAAATCGGTAAACCTGGGAATGCGTTGCACTTGTAATCTCAGAGCTCAGGACTCCTCCTCCTCCTCCTCCTCCGACTGTTGCTGCTTTGCATGCATCCTCCGTTGGGTGAGTGAATTATGTGGCCGTTGTCTGACGGCGACTGCACTGACATCATGTCTGCGGAAAATGGGCCCGTAATGAAGTGTATTTGCCTTGCATTTTTAATCATTACCCAAAGCTTTACCATTCCATTTCCATTTCCCTTTCCATTCCCAACGCCGATTTGCAATTAAAATTCAAATTAATATAATGCACGAACCACAGCGAGGCTTTCAAATGTTTTTTGTTTTTTCTGAGCCTCATTCACTCGTTAAGTGCGCTGCTCCAGTTGTTTTATTCGTCGCGTACATGCCGCGACTCGAAAATGTTTATAAAATGTTCGAAAAAAGCGCTGTAAGCCAGAACAAGTTTCCGTTTATTTCGTGGGTTTCATTTATTTATAAGCCTTATGGTAATCTTGAGCTCGCCACCAAGGCGTAGTCACTCCGAATTACACGCTGCACTTAAAGCTGGCTTCAGAGACTTGTCCAGACTTTGGCATCTCAAGGTGACACGAAAAAACCAAGTCAAGTAATGGAAATTTATTACATTCCAGTGTATATTCGTGTTTTTCGGTAAGGGATGTCAATGAATTTTTAAAGCTAAGAGTAGGTTAGCCTTTAACGATTTTAAGCCTGAAAATAATTGTAGAAAATATAAAGAGTTCTGCTTGAAAGAAGGATCTAAAGTTGATCAAGGAAAGAGCATATACACAGAGTTATTTTGAACCCTCTTGATTTTAAAGCCCTAAATCCCATTTAAGGCATTAGAAAGCTTCAAGAAATCAGTAAATATTTATCCGCAAATAAGCCTTAAGCCCAAATTAACATAATCAATCACATGCCAGTTCAGAGATTACTCATTACTTCGCCCCAACACTCTTTGTGTTTTTGCCAGGCAAATATCTCACGACCCATCAACTTCAGTGTGGAATGTCTCTTTAAATACAAATATATATATAAATAAGATATATATATACATATCTTTATATCGCCCCCGTAGTAGGTCCCGATCGTGTCTCGTACGCCCCCGTTTATTTTTAAATTTAGCTGCTTATTTTGTCTCGAATTTCGTTTGCTTCATTTACAAAATGTTTGCGTGCCACGCAAAACGCAGATACATTTCACATTTTATTTACACTTTACCCCATAACACTTTTTATACGAAGCTCATTTTTCTTCCGAAAGAGAAACGCATTTGACACATTTTTAGCATTTAAAGCGGCGTTGACAATTGCCGCCAAGTGTGTTTGCCGCTCATATTTTGTGATGTTGTGTACACACAACTGGTGGAAAACCAAAGTCAAAGCCAAACAAAAGGCTGCCCAAGGTGAGGATTTTAAATCTCTGGCTTATTGGCTTTGGGATGCTGAGCACGTGAGTCAGGTGCTGGCCGGGAATGGGAATGGAATACACCACAAAAGGGCCTTTGGCGTTGACAAGTGGAAAGTTCGAATGCAGATTCCCTGATTTATGCGGCATGTGCGTGTCCTGGCACTGTTGGTCCTGTTGGCCGCTTAAAGAATTTGTTAATCAATTAGTCATAATTTACGGCCCGGCCATAATCAGTGGACGAAGGCAATGAACTGGACCTCTTGCACTTGTTGCAGCCGCGTGGAGATACAAAACGATCTCGGAAAATAACAACAAAAAAGCACATTTGCCACAACGCTAATGATGCATTGTGGCTGGTATGGCCTGGCCCTTATGCCGCAAGTCCCTCCTCGGGCCTGCAAAAACAACTTAAGCGTTTAACACGATCTTCAATTTGCGCAGAGCAAAATATAAGAAATAAAACAAAACAAAACGAAGCCGAAAGAAAGGAGATGAAGAAAACACGGCAAGAGGACGAGTTGCTGGCAAAAACAAAAAAAAAAGTCGTGCAGGGCAGCGCCAATTGCCATATAGTGGCTATATAGTGAAAGATCCAACAGGTGGACGAAAAAAAAAACTGAAAATTAGCATAAGAAAAATATGAGAAACCGGAAACAGGAGATGCTGGAGTTTGAAACAAAAAACGGAAGCATATTAAGGAGCTAATTATAAGGGAATAAAATAAACCGAAACCATTAAAAAGTTAACCCTTTATAATTTAAAATAAAATCTAAAGTTAGCATAGGAGAAATATGAGAAACCGGAAATACTCTAGTTTGAATTATTAGGAATTAAAATAAGGTTTATGTACCCCCAAAGATATCTTTACTATACTATATTACCTCAAGAATAATCCCTTTTTATCCAATACTCACTGTATGTGTATGCCGGCTCTATATAAGCAATGCCTCATGCTGTGTCGTAATCGCGAGTTCGTTGCCTAAGTCTTTCGTTTTGCCTGCCACTAAATATATCATCGATGCGCCCGCACCGTCTCCACCTTCGCCGAGATTGCGGCTTTGAAAATATATGTTGAGTTAAGCTAAACGATGCAGCCTGGCCAGGAGTAGCCCCCGAACGGGGCAGCCACGGAGTGAATCGCATGTATACGCCCATCAATGCTGCCACCGCAGTGGCAGGTTGAAATGTTGCGGCGACTCCGCGAACTGGGCACGAAAGCGAAATGGCAACACACACAGACACAAACACAAGGATTTTATGCCATCTCGGCACCCTTTCTGACTGCTCCAGCTCCTTCGGCAGCCTCTGCTCCTCCCCGCCCCACCCCAGGGAACTCCAAATCCAAGTCCAACTCCGACTGTGGCAATCGGATCGCGTACTTTGTGCTGTTCTACACGCATACAACAGCAGCCAGCGGCCAAGGCACGGCGTGCAGGTGCCTACGGCCTCCTCGTGGTGGCACTTTGTATGCCTCGGAGAGAGTCTTGTACGAAATTAACTACAAACAGCAGTACAAAATATTTTAATTAAAAATTCCTAATCGTGTGCGAAGCATTTTTTATCTGATTCCGGCGAGGGTACTCCCTGCTCCTCCCTCAAACGGGGGGGCTAAAAATGTATTAATAAGAAAAACGCCAAAAGGTTTGCGTGTGTGGAGGATGGGACTCCATCCCGGCTCCTCACCCATCTCATCTGATCTGCCGCTGCTTCTGCTGCTGCTGCTGCTGCCTGGGTCCAGCTTCAGCTCCAGCTCCAGGTCCCAAGTCCCCGGTCCCAGACGTATAATAAATTGCATTTGCCTACCAGCCAAGATGCAGATATGAGCCTGGCATGGAGTCTTCGGCTGCTCGGCTGCTCGGGCTCCTCGGGTTGCATGCAACCCGGGCAAGAGGCTGCAGACTCGGCAGATATTTCTGCATCTAGATACTTTTGGCAGTAATGTGCGAAAATTTCATTGGGTGTCGAAAAGTTAAGTAGTGCTCGCTGCCGCTGTCTTCGCTCGGGGACTCACCTCCTGGCACTCGGGGCTCTCGCAATCTTCCTCCTCGAACGCTGCCGCCGTTTACATTTAATGTGAGAACTAAACATTTGGCTTTTGAGCCTTCAATTTGTATTAAGTTGTTTGCATCCGCGACGAGAGTCGTCGGAGTCGTCAACTGGCCAACGGGATGGGGGAAAACTATTTTCCGCGGCCCCGGCAAATTGTTTCGAGAAAATTGCCGCAAAGCCAAACGACTGTTATCAATTTCGCTTTGGCTAATTGGTTTCAAATTTATGGACCCGTAATTGATATTTATGTTTGTCCTCCATGGCTCCGCGATGCGTTGTCAAACGTTGCTGGAACCTGGAGGATGCCTGCGTAATTGGTCAAAGTACTTTGCTATAAATCCTCAGCTGGCATTTACTGCTCCTCCATAGATTGGTACCAGCCTGCACTGGACTGGGCTCAAGGTTGGCTCTGGGCCCCCAGAGACAATTTAAGCGTCTATTCAAGTATCTGTGAAGGAACGGTTATTAAAGTGGCAGGAGCCATGCAAGAGATTAGTAAAGACTGGCTTAGTAGTTTACCTGACTTCTTTTACTATGTATTTTCTTTGGCAACTTAGGAGGTTCACAAATAAAAATTCGAATTTCGAAACCTTGTGAAATTGGTGCGAAAAACTGACTAATTACACAACAGCTAAAACCAAGGCCAATTTTTGAACTGGTCTTAGGTAAATCATACAAAACAGAGGCGTAGGCAGAACTCTGTTTCATTATGGTGCTCGGACGTTCATTTTATTTATTTATAAAGGGATTTTGGATCCTGTATTTGTTTATTTATTTTATGATATGATTTCTGTAAAAGCATTCGATTCCTTGGTAAAAAATTAGTTAGCAATGAAGCCAATGAAGCTGTTTCCCAGCTGTCCTTAATTATTATTATCAGTCCGACTTTATAGCCATTTAATAATTTAAAATAAAATACTCAAGTATACAAGTATAAAATATTCCAGAAAGGAAAAACATTTAAACCATTAATAACAATAACAATTTTTATAGTGACTTCCTAACGACTTTTTTTAGCTTTCCAGAGAAATTAACTTCCTGTCCACTCCCACCAATTTGTTGTTTCATCAACATTACGACTATTAAGTTATTTATTTTAGAGCTCCCCTTCCCTGGCCACGCCTCTGGTCCTTCTAGGAGGACTACCTTGGTCTTCTTCCTCCTTGTGGCAGGGAATTAGCATGCAGCCCAAAATAAAAATTCGTTTTGTACGAATCTGTTCTCATTTTGTTCGACGGCCAGCACGAACGAACCGAAAACAAAGAACGCGCTAATTAAAAATGCTAAAAGTCTTAAGCTCTCCGCAAAGTCGGCCCGAAATTCCAGCCTCCTTTTCAGCTGTCCATTTCGACTGGAAGAGCTGAGCCGAGAGCTGATGGCCAGAGCTTCCATTCCATTCCCAATGCGAGATCAGAAGTGAATTTTCGTTTCTGTCCGGTTTTTGTTTTTATTTTTGTTTCGGTTTTTTTTTCTCGATTTTTTTTTCGGATCTTGTTGGAGTAGTAAACACCGCACGGCTGTCGATTTCTGTTTGCTGTCAGTTAGGCCCCCAAGCCTGGGTCGGGGGTGCCGGGAGGGTGGGCATCCCTGCTGCCGAGGGCCAACCAACAACCATTCATCTTTGGCCGAAGGTTCGAAGGGCCTCTCGTTTTCGGTTCTCGGTTTTTTTTTTTCGATTTTCGGTCATTTGTTGGGTTGGCGTGTTGCTTATCCCGGCGATTCGACGATTCAACGATTCGGTTTTGAAATTTCCAATGAAACGCCGAACAGGACTCAAGATGCAGAGTTTATAGGTATTTTAATTAGTTGAAAATTTCTCGGTTCGGTCTGGGAATTGCCCTCGGAGGAGGGGGCAACCTGGCAAGGGACCACCTAGCCAGGTAACAAATGACTTTCCTATGTAAACATAACCCTTTCTGGCCTATTCACATATCGCTCGCTCTCTAATGAAGCTTAATAAGCCCGGGAATCCTCCATAAATGAAGCGATTACTCTAAAGCAAATCTCATTTGAGGATTACGATCTTCCCCATGAATAAAGTATTCAATTTTCCAGAAACCCACAACGAGTAGAAATTAAAATTAAAACGTCGACTTAAGCTGGGAACTGGCGGTGGCCTGGGAAGGGCGACATTTATCCGGACAGTGACAAGTGTCCAACCCCGGCGACGATGATGATCCGATCCAGATCCTCCTCGAAAAGGTTTTATTGTTTGTTTAATTGCGGGCAAGTTGGGCTGTGCGGTGTACACTTGAAAATTGTAACAGCGAAAATAAATGATAAATGAATCGCGGGTTAACCCTCCTCTTGCACAGCTGTTGCCTTTTCGGCGTAACATTTGCCGCAAATCAAAGGCAAACCGCTGATTATGCGGTGGTGGCTGGGGGTTGGGTTGGGTGGTTGGGCTGTCCGCGAGGTGGTTGCCCGGGAGAGGTGGCGGCTTTAGGTGGCTGAGGCTGCCCGGGCTGCCTGGCCTGCCTTTGGGTGCACTTACAGCCACGAAAATGTAATAAAAACGTGCGTCTTCACTTCATGTAAATCATGTCAGGCGGCGGCGAGTAGCGCGAAATATTCCTATTGCACTGAGAGAAATTTCTTAAATATTAAAAGATAGAAATTAATATTTTCTTATTTTATTAACATACTTTGGAATTAAAGGCAGAGGTTTCTTCCATGGACATCTTTTTGTGGCATTGCCTAGAGCAAAATCAGTACCCAATCCCAGGTAGAAACCATTGGCAATTTTAAGGAAAAGTTTTCTTTACAGTGTACCTAAGTAACATAGCAGCCGCAGCGCGCACACATCAGGAGCAAGGCATGAAGATCATCCTGACCGCAAAGCGATCGCAATCGCGCCATGGAAGGCAAGGTGTCCCAGTGGAAATCCGAGATGGAGATGGAAGCTGGGTGCTGCTAGCTGGGTGCTGCAGTCGGTCCAGGGCGTCCTCACTGTACCGTCTACAGTCTACCGGCGGTGGCGTGAACGTGCAAACATGTTGCACATGAGAGAGGCTGCCGCTAAAGTACTTGTACTTGTCATATTGTTATGGATTTATGGCAAACACGTATAGCGCTATAAAAATGACATATGCACGTGTATGGGTTAAAGTATGGGCTCGATGAGGAGGCTGTGCGCACTTGGTCTTAACCCCCTGCCGCCCGAGCTCCATCGAAGACATGAGCACGCGCAACCATCTCGATTACTCGCTCGCGTCGCGTCGGCGCAAATCGAAGCGTAAACCCACCCTCTGGCTTCTCCGATCTACCATATATATATCTTTGTATCTCCCTATAAAGCATCTTTCCACCCCTCGAATCTCCGCTAATTAATCGCCTTTGTTCGTGTCATAATTCGTTGCGATGTTTGCCTTACTGATTTTGCAATTGGATTTTGTTTAGGGGTGGATTTCCGGTTAAATGAGGCATGCCAGGGATATGTATCCTGGTCCCTCCTCTGAGGTTGATGGGCGAACATGTGTGAGGTTCACAAGTGCCTGGATTTTGTATTATTTTTTTGTCGGGGTAAAATCTGGTGCAAATTGCGGGGTTAAGTCAGGTGGCCACATTGATGGATGGATGGTTGGGTAGTGAATAAGTCTGTTGTTCAAACAGCTGAAAAGTGGTCTAGAGTTTAGATTCAAGTTGAAAATGTGATGACATAAGGCTGGGTTCTCAGTTACCATTCGATTAAACCAGGAAAAGTGATAACAACTGAATTTTTAAGCGGTTATTAACATTATTAGTAGCCCTCTAAATGTTCTATATTTTAATATATTTAGTCTCTTTAATAGTTAATATAAATTCTCCCTCCTTATAAATATTTTTCTATTTACCAAAAGCACTAAGTGCCATTTAGCACAACATTCGCAGATCTTTAAAGCAAACACTTCTTAGCTCTTCAGAGATTTAAAGGGGAAACTGCCGCAGTTCCAGTCCTAATTCCCACTGTTTTTGTCTCCCTAGTACTTCTTCAAGTACCCGTAAGTTTTTCCTAAAAATATGGTCCATAAATCTCTTGACCCAGCGTGCAGCCGGCAGTGCCAATAAAAGCATTCATAAACAACTAACCTAAGGCAACGTGGCTAACGCCGTTCGGCTAAGGGCGGAGTAACCACTAACCACTAACCACAAACCGCCACCGAAGTGAAGAATAAACTGAATAATAAAAAAAATGAAAACAACAACGAGAAGGCGGAAAGGAAACACTTGAAAAATCTGTCATAAAAACGTTGAGTGGTGTAAAACCAACTGGTTGAAATTGCCAACATATTTGCCTGTTTGTTTAATGAACTCGGCCGGCAGGGGTGGATTTTCTGGCAATTTTGATTACTCAATATGTTTGATTTTATGCCACTGCCATGCAACTCCACTTGTGCAGCTGTTCCGTAAGCTAATTCCGACAAAGAAATGCCATTAAAAGCGAACAAGTGTCCGAGGCAGAGAGAGAGTTCGCCAACGCACAACGCACAAAAGACACCTGTAAGAGCCAGGTAAGTCTGCTGTCTGCTGTCTGCTATTAGCCGGAATCAAAACGAAGACAATGTAAGTCACAAAATAATATCTCTGGGGAGACCCCGGAGGAGAGCTGGCCACCAACGCAAAGCCACAGCCAAAAGCCACGCTGGTCTGGCTTTTAGCCAATTTTGATATAACTGAAAGCGTCAATTATACGTGAAATTTATGATGCCGTGTGAAGAATAACACCAACTTGCAACATATTTGGACAACGTGGCCGGGGCAGCAGCCGTTGCAGCCGCACAATTGCCGCTCTGGGGTCTCTTGTCGCAGATATGTACCTTGATAATGGGCATTGTAGTGCAGCTTTTCCAGTCACAGGCAACAGCTAAAAAAAAAGAAAAATATATATAAGAAAAGATGACAAAGGAGTTGGAGCGGTCTTCCGACGATGCTGCCCAGTACGCCCACCAAAAGAGGAGGATGGAGACCCAGATACTACCGAGTCGTACCAAGAGCCTAGAGAAGACATTTTGGGCACACACCAAGTCAATTTGTTTTATCTATTGTCGAACAAGAGTCATGTCACAACGGCACAATGAGATTTACTATGTGTTGTTGCAGTTTCGGATGCACTTGGAGAAAATATGTATTATTTAAAACTGAGGAAAGTAGGGAAATTACCTTAAATAAACCTTTTTCATAACAGAATGTCTAAATGATCCAAATACATACGATATGGCCTTGTATTTACCCTCAAAATGTATAGAAAAATTTTTAGAACTATCTCAAAAATAAAATAAGTGATTATTTTATTGTTACTTTATCCAAAAAGTGTATAGAAAACGTTGTAAAAGTATCTAAAAATTAATAAAATAATATTTAATATTATAAGTGATTATTCTATATTCCTAATAGATATTCCTAATAAGTTTTAGGAAAAAAAAAGCTCAGGATTATTACAAAACAATTGCAAAATAAACAAAAAATGTAAAATAACTTTCTTTACAATTATGGCTAAAAATCGCATTAAATAAAGTCCATAAAATGTATTAAATCCATTTACGAATCATAGGTTTCTTGTCGGACATTTTAAGGCCAACGATTTTGGACAATTGCTGGCCTTTTTCGGTTTTTCGGTTGGTTTTTTTTCTCTGGATGTGGGCAGACAAAAAGAAACTGCAGTTGCTGTTGTTGTTGTTGTTGATGCTGAAGCTGCAACAATGGAGCTGCGGCAAATCAGCAACATGATTCGATATTTAGATATGCGCCTCAAGAAATATGAGCCGCTAACAACAACAGCAGCAGCAGCAGGAACAACAACAAAGATGCTGCCGCTGCTTGTCGGCTTGTTGGCCGAATGTAATTGCCAAGTTTGTTGCTTAAGTCTTTTGTTTTGGCCACGCTGATAGGGCACAGTTGCATTTAAATTTTGATTTATACACTTTCGGCTCGCGGATAATTGGATGGAAGTCGCCGCTCTGTCTCCGGGAGTTAATAATTGGCCAGCCAGCGTCTAGTTCCCATCCCAAAATCGTTGTGGGAGTTTGGGTTTAACTCCAGTTACAGTTCCCGGTTTCAGCTTGCCACTGCCCGGTTCCAGGTGTTAATTGTCAGTTGCCCCAGGGGCATTGGCGTTGCCCATAAAAAGCTACTGCTGCGGCCTAGATCCGGAATCGAAGAACAGAATGCACTGGGCCCGGGTCTGGACTGAACTTATAAACATAATTAAGTTGAAATCGTAAAAAAACGGCAGCATAGCTTCGGGCCAAAATGCGTGCAGCAGCAAGAGCAGCAGCAGGAGCAGCAGCGGCAGCCGCAGCCGAAGCAGAAGCCGGCCCGACTCCCCAGCAACTCCATTAACAAGTCGTGGTCCGATCCGATCCGATCCGAGACAGATTCCGGACCCGGCGGCTATATGGCACGGCGTGCGACCAATCAGCGGCCGGCTAAAGAGCGCCGCATGAAAAGCACAAAACCGGTCTGCTTCCCCGAAGAGAGAGCAGTTATCCAAGACAGAGCACAGCCAGAGCCGGGATCGCGGCCACCACTTTTGTGCCCAGCGGCAATCAGTCGTTAGTCGAAGCCTGAAGCGTACGCAGCACCCAGCGGAAGTCGCAGTCGAAAGTCGCATTCACAGTAGCAGTAGCAATCGCAGTCACAGTTTTCGGTGCTCTCTTAAGTCACCACCACCACCACGATTTTCGTCATCCGTCTCTCGCGTGACTTGCTCCGCCCCGTGGATGCTGCTCGAGGGCTGGAAGTGCCGCAGGATTCGGCGTTCGGCGTTCGTTCAGTCGTGAGCCGTGCTTCGAGCGGTGATGAGTACACAATTCCCAGCCACGGTACGAGAGTGACCTCTTCCTCCTTCACCCCAAACTGGATTATAGTGTCTAGTGCCTAGTGCCCAGTGCCGAGTGCCGCCTTCTCCTCCTTCCCCCACTTAAAAGCGAATTGTGAAAGTGTTAAATGTTAATCGTTCGCTGATTACAGCAAATGATCAAGTTGATGGAGAAAAAGTACACACAGCATAACACAGTAAATGAAAAGATCAACAATCAGCCGACATTGTGTGCTTAATTTCCTCGGCCAGATCGTGTGAGCGAAGAAAAACGGAAATACCTTTCAATTAAATGCTCGTACAATGCTCGTAAATAAATACATCGACATACAATGCCTTTAAAGAAAAATTGTGTTTAATCCAAGTGGAAAAGTAAAAGTGCAAACAATGTGAATATGCGAATATATATATATACATAAGTGATCCCCCAAAGAATCAGCAGAGAGTGCCCAGTGCCAGTGCCTGTGCCTCCATTGATAACACACACAAACCCAAGAGCTACGAAGTGGAATTGAAACATTCGGAGTGAAAGAACGTGGAGAAATAAATAGCCAACTAGCCCATAATGCACGATGATAATAAAAAATAATAATAATAAGCAGGGCACTGCAAGAAAAAGTTATGAATTCAGAGGGGAAAAACAGATTTTTATTAAAAAAGTTATGGGGGAGTAAATAATATTTCTAAAGATAATGGATACAAGTTAGGTGATAGCTGAATGGATTTATTAATAAAAAGGAGGATCAAAATGGCATAGTTTTGTATTTATTATTTATTTTATATTAAGAAAATATAATAATTTAAAGACATTTCTTATAGGAATGTTTTTAGTGAATTTCACTTACAAAGCTTTAAGGAAATAAAAAGACTTACTCTTTAAATAAATAATAAATACGAAACCATTTACATATTTCACAATATCATGGAAAAGTAAACAATCAATTTGTTGTACCTAATCATTAACAGTAGCCTTGTCTTATAACAAATACTAATAATATTAGAAGTAGATTTTAATTTCGAAATGCTTTTTGTTGGTTTATTTTGTTTTTGCTCAGTGCTTGGAGAGAGAAAGGAGATAGTATATAGAGACATATAATGAAATCAGTAAGGGAATGTGGATTAATGCTTCCAAGTAGAAACAACTCGGGATCATGAGAGCGAGGCAAATGCTCCATGCTCTGCCACACACATCCATCCAATCGTTTGGCCATAAGTTTGGCAGCATAAACCCGGCACTATCATGGTCCACACAGCTCATTCAGATCTTTTCACTCAAGAGTTCTTCTGCTTATACAATTAGCTGATAAATCTAGGGAAAAAGCAGGGAGATGACAGGGCATTACACAGTTCGAGGTCTCTTTGGAGAGTGAATATATAAAATTTTGCAAATTGCAAAAAGAGTGCAGCACCCCCTCTCTTTGGGGGTGAAAGTTTCAGAGGGGGGCGGAAGCCAGGCCGCAGTGGCCACAGCAGCCACTTCCGGTCCATGGCACATGCAACATCTGAGTCTCGATTCAAAGTCAACGACTTCCGTTCGGCAAGGAGGAGGCATGCTCCAAGCAAATTACTTAATTAAATGGACAATTAACACCCCGGTCGTGGATCGGGGAGTGAGTAATGTTTGCCGGAGTGAAAATATCTGTAAATTAATATGCGCACAAGATGCAAATTGTTTGCTGTGGCCCAAAGACACATGGCTTCGGCTCCATGGCAGAGCTGCAACTGCAACGGCGTTAAATTAACATAAATTGAATTGCGTTTGCATTTGCATTTGCATTTGCGTTTGCCTTTGCTGCACGTTGCCACTGCCTTTGCGGTGGGGCAAAGTAAACGCTGTTGCGGTTGCTGCCACTGCCACTTGCTGCTACTGCTGCGGTTTGCCACTGCGTGTCAATTAGCGTTGATGATGGCACTGGGGAAATAGATGAAATAGATTTCCACAGCCCGGTTTTCAATTCCATTTCGTTCGTCAATTGTTACAGCTACAAACCCCAACCAGCCACCGCCTATCAAGTGGAAGTGTTAAGTGCGAAAAACAAAGCAAAGCAAAGCCCCTTATAAGTAATAAATAAATTTGTGATAACAACATTAACAAAAACAAAACACAGAAACGAAAAACAAATACAAAACGGAGGCCGTTACAGAGTGGAGAATAAGAAAATGATAGAGAAACCGGAGTACAGCGAGTGCCTTCCCCAGAGAAAAGCGAATTAAACAAGGGCCAGAAATCTGCATACATGGGCTAATTAAAGATCGTTCCGAGATCATTTGACCACCGAACCGAGCCCAAAGTGAACCCAAAACAGCGACAGAAAGCAACCCAGCCAAGATCTAGACGAGATCGCAGAGCAGCCACCAGCATCATCGCAACGCCCACAGAATGTACACAATGTTTAGGAAACATTTTCGGCGAAAATCAACGTCGGAATCTGGCGAAGAAACAGCATCCGAAGACAGCCTGAGAATGTCTACAAAGGCGGCGACAAAGAGACAGCGCCTGAGGCCCCGGATTCTCCTCCAGCCGCTCGTCGATTGTCGATCATTAAAGTCTGCCTGCAACTTAATTGCTTTAATTTTAATACTGTTAGTCCATAAGGTAAGCGAAAATCAATATAAAAAAACAGGCAAAGAGCCCCAGATCCAAATACATGCGGGTGTAGTGTATTCTCACAAAAAAAAAACAGCAAAATGTAGAAGGTAAAAAAATATTAAAGTTGCTTCAAACCATGAGAATTGGCAAAGGCTGAGGGCCAAACAAAAAAATGTCGATGGGGGACGTAAATAATGATGATTTTGGGTTTATTTCTGAGCGATTTATCAACTCTTTGATGGGATCTTTTTACGCAAGCTGCGTTTTTTTAGGACAGTAAATCAAATATTAGCCAAGTTCTGGGAAGTTATAAAAATAAAGAAATATTTGAATATTTTTTACATTTTTTTGATAATATTAGAAAATCAGAATACACATATACTTCTTTTTAACAGAAATACTTTAAATAGCTTTCAATCCCATTTTCAAATGAATTTAAGCACTTATTTCCTCTAGAAGATTAATTTGCTTTTAATATGAGTCTAAAACTAAACCTTTTATGTTTAAATGTACATCAATTTCCCCGCAATTTGATGGCTTTACTTAGTCAATATATTTTCCATTTACAAAACATTAAATTAAGCTTTAAATAAAGTCGTTCTGGGTCAGTGAGTTATTTATAAAAAGCATACACTCCCTCTTACCAGGTTTAATAGGATCTCATCCTCGTAGCCCCTTTTGAAAGTGATCCCATCTATCTCCAGAAACCATCTCCATGAAATCGTTCCCACATGGCAACGGTAGTCGGGAGTTTTTGGGACTTTTTCATAGTTAGTTCTCGGGGTGTAGCCCCGTCATAAAGTGTTACACAAAGTGCCTAAACATGTATTGAGATGCCAGAAAAGAGATGGAGATGGACTGGGGACTGGAGGCTGGGAAGCGATGCCTCGAGCGGCAATTAAACAGGCGGAGAGGTAGCCAACGGTTCAAAAATACATAAAAATTAATCGCTGCTCGAAGCAGTTAGGGGGAGTTCTCGGAGGGGGAAACAAACAACAATTTGATTAATACGCCGGCCAACTCAAGGGGCAGACATTAGAATCCACAGAGAGAGAGAGAGCAAGACAGAATCCCAGCAGTTCCAAGACCCCGGTGGAGCCATCAAATTGATTACACACATTTATCTGGCTTGGAGTCCAAGCCAGGCCGGACCGGGGATTGCATTGATTTAGGTTATTCGAGGCGATAAAAGTGGCCGGCAGCCTAAATGGATGCAACTATTTAGTTGTTAATGAAGTAAATAAAAAGTTAAATATTTTGTAGCGTCCGTTGTCGATTTATGGTTCACTTCCAGGGAAATCAGAGGCGGCGATCGCATCGCCTCGGTTCACATGGTCTCCTCAGCTGGAATTAACCCAGTTGAGGACGACGAGGATCTCTGACATTTATTGATCATAAGCTGCGTATTAAACGGACTGCGAAAAAGGCAAAGGCGGCTTTGTATACGAAAAGGAGCTCCCACGAAGCGGCTTAATTAAAATTTAATTTCACATTAACTCCCTCTCAGTGTCTGTTGGCGCCGCAGCACTAATTTCCTTAAGCATTTCATCGGGTTTATCTAATCGAGGGACAGGCGGGGGATTACGTCAAAGTTTGTACGGAATATTAGCGGATGCAGCGCCAGAGCAGCTGCAGCCGAAGAAGATATGTGATAAATAAATAAGTAAGCAGCCACGAAAACAGGTTTTCCGATCGAGAATCCCAATCTCGAGTCTCGGCCCCAAGTCAAACAAAAGGAAATCTTGAGAAAACGCCACGAGAAACTGGCCAAGAGACCAGCATTTGATTGATCTATGGCAATGGTCGACAATGCATGCGGTTTTGGCTTTAGTCTGTTGGTTTTTCTTCTCAGTTTTTTAGTTTTTTAGTGGATTTTCCAGCAGAAGCCGGAGCAGGTGCAGCACCGTTAGGCCAGAAGGCCAAATTGCAATTTATTTCTAATAAACTTATCAACACTGCCAGCTACCAAAGCCAATGACAATAAATTTGCTGAAATATGAAACCATAAAGGCAGCAGTCGCTGCGGCGGCTAAGAGTTTTCATTAGCATATTTCCGCGAAGAAGTCGGGAGAAGATGCTGCTGCATCTCTCCAGGATAGAACTGGTAATGAACCTTTAAAATACAAAGTTGATGGTGCGGACGATGGGGGCTTCTGCTGCAGCTAAGTTATGATAAGCGATTTGGCGGAGAATAGTTAAACTTTATGTGCCATTTATCAGTGGGGCGAACGGCGATCTAATGTGTTATTAATTTTATGGCAAATGCTCCTTCTATCGATAGGCTCTTGATTTGTGGGCACTCCGGAGCACAGATTCCAGATTGCCGGCTCCCGAGCCTGCCTGCAGCTCTCCCTCCAGCTGGCTTACAAAGGCATTCTAAATTATACGAAAGCCGCTGGATATCTCGTTTGATTAAGTGAGCCGAAACGGTATAGTTAGGAGCGCGCTTTGTGCCCGTGGAAAATATATTTCTCATTATTTTCGTGTTTCATTTGCTGTTAGATTTATCAAGTCCCAGGCAAGCCAACGAGCCAGCTCCTTTCTTTCGGTTTATTTCAGAGTTTCCCCCGTGTATCGATCCATCTGTTTTTGTGTTTTTAATTAAAACCTCTACCGCAGCCCAATCAGAGCGCCCTAGGTGGCTTATTAGCTTTTACAGCCCGGCCAACGATCAGATCCATAAAGTGTTGAGCATATTATTCGTTGGGAATTGGGAATGAGATTGGGAATGGGAATGGTACGGGGATCGGACTTGGCTTAAGTCTGACCAGGAGGAATGCGACTTGGTGGGGGAGATCACTCTTTTTATTTTGAGGGGAACTTCGTTACGAGCCATGATTGATTTGAACGATTTGAGATCTGGTCGCTTGTCTGCCAACCGATTGCAATGTACTTTCTGTATCGATAACCCCATTTCCTCCTCCTCCTTTTCACAGATATCCGCAGCCGGTAACTTCGAGCTGGAAATATTAGAAATCTCAAACACCAACAGCCATCTGCTGAGCGGCTATTGCTGCGGCATGCCATCGGAATTAAGGGCCACCAAGACGATGGGTGAGTTAATGACAGGGTTTAAATATTAACACGATTCATGGGGCCCTGTTTATAACAAAATGTTGAGGCCCATAAAAAAAGGTCTATAATAAAATAAAGCTACTTTTAAAAGGAAAGTGGAAATTATTACAACACATTTTAACAAGTTTTATTCAATGATTGAGAAAATAAACTCTTCAAAAACTTTTTTTATAGCCTTTCAAATTGTAAACAATTTGTTTAACTACTTAAAAAGCATATATTTATCCATAAAACATTATATTTTTAATCGAACCCTTCATTTCTTAAAAAAAAACCAAACAAAGTTAACTCAATTCTATTTACAAATTTATCTCTGAATTTTCCAAGGAATTTCTCTGAGTCCGCCTTTAAGTCTTATCTTTCTCTAAAGAGACGGTCAAGGTTTCTCTTTTTGCTATCAGTTTTTGCATATTTGTTCTTTATACACAAATGTTAATAAACCCAAATAATTATTATGCAATCTTTGTTTGGTATATAACAAAAATTATAACCGAAATTCCACCGCTTTTGCAGGCTGCTCACCATGCACAACGGCATTCCGGCTGTGCCTGAAGGAGTACCAGACCACGGAGCAGGGTGCCAGCATATCCACGGGCTGCTCATTCGGCAACTCCACCACCAAGATACTCGGCGGCTCCAGCTTTGTGCTCAGCGATCCGGGAGTGGGTGCCATTGTGCTGCCCTTTACGTTTCGCTGGACGGTAAGTGCAGTGTTTCCCAGAGTTCCCTGGCCAAGCCGAAGCCACAAGCACGCTTTTGGCACGAGCTGGCCTTACTTTTAGCTCTCATTTTGGTCGTAATATGCCAGTTTCTGGGGAGTCTAGATAGAGGCAGTGACTGGCTCTTGGTTCCGCATGGAGAGCTCTGGGCTGAACTCGGTGCGATAAGGTTGAGCCGGCAACAGAAATGTGAATGAGCGCTGAGCTCGTGCCGGATTGATAAGAATGTATAGCATATATATGGGCATTTCCACAGAAATTTCAAGATACAAAACAAGGAAAATTAATTTCTTAATTCAAGAATTTAGTTTAAAACGAAAAATTACAAGGTTTTCTTTTCTAAAAAGTTGATAAAGTTAAAAAAAATGCCAACAAGTGTTGGGGTTTCTCTTTCTTCTCGTCACTTCCTGTGGCTCAACATTCCAGCGTGGGTTCAGCGTTGCCTCATCATCCACAAAATCTTCCTCAAAATCATGTGGCGTGAAAAAGTCTATAGCACCCAAAAGCGGCTTACTCATGCCCAGTCTCAGACCGATCCCGAAGGCCAGAGCCCTTCTTGGCCAGCGGAGATTCTTCTGGCGGCAGTAGCCCGAAAAAAAGCAATTAAAAATTGTGTTTCATGTTTTATACTCGTATATTTTCCACCTCCTAAGCGGCTTTCGGTTAATTAAGTGAGCATAATGCGGGCTTATGACTGCCAAACTGGGAGGGAATAAAAAATCACACGTACGGAGTGACCGAGAAAAAAGGCGAAACAATAAATAAACGTGGCCTGGTCTGCGGTGCTCTTAACTCGATTAAAGGTAAAAATGTAACCTGACTGGGTGTAGTCGCAGAATTGAATTGAAGTTTTTCTTATTTTTGTTGTTATTTTGGTTTTTGTTTTATTTTTTATTTGGTTGTTATGTACGGCTGGTGTTCTGGTTGTCGTTGCCTCTGTTTCGCTGGTGTTCCAACGCTAACTTGGCTAACAATTACACGCCTCGACCAGGCCGGTAAGCAAACTAATACGAATGCGATTGGTAACAGGGGACACTTGCAGAAAAAGCTCAATAAAAGTGCAGGGAATTTGAAATCTTTTAAGGTTTTCTAATAAACCTTTTAAAAACTATGAAACTCCCATGATAAATATATAGTTTATTTTCCTCTATTAATTTCTGTTTTAAAATAATGTGATAGGAATTTTCCCTTGTTAAACTCGACAAATATTTCTATTTAAATATTTTTCAAGTGCAGTCTCGGTTGACGCTGACGTCGGCATGCGCCTGCGCCGTCGCTTACATTAGGCAGCCATCGAAGACCATCGATGATGACGAGGTGTGGCGGCGGCGGCGGGGGAGCAGCATGCGTCAGAGTCTCGGCTGTTGGGTTTTGGGTCTCCTTGCTGCTGCTGCTGCTGCCTCCACCCATGCCGGTCCATGGCACACCATTCCACACCATTCCGTACCTTGCCGTAGCCACCACTCCCCCGAATCCGAGTCCCGGACCGAGTCGTGGCCTGAAGTGCGGACAACCTGTTTCGTGGGAACATTACCTTGTCGCGCTTGTCGCTCGGCCGATGGCGATGGCGATACGTTACGCTTCGCTTTGGTTTCGCTTTAATCTTTTGCTGGGGCTTTGCTGGTGCTTTTCCTTTTTTATTTCTTGCCTTTTTGCTCAAGCACCAGCACACATGTGCCCCAAGACCTGTGACTGGGACTGCAGTTGAAATATTTTATTCAGAATATTTAAATAATGACTTTCGAAGAGTTAAGAAGGAAAATGGTTAAGGATCTGTCGTTTAATGGGTACAAATAAAATCCGTTTAATTGTGGTGATTATAGAAAAAGGTTTTCTGTTACCAAAGACTGGATTACAAGTCTTTATCTCAAATGTAAGAATTTAAATCAGGTTTAAGGAATCTAGGAAAATTTTAATATGATGATTAAATGTGATATTTAGAGGATTATATCGATTCTTAGATTTCTTTGTGTATTTTTCTACAAGTGTGCTTAGCAAATTCTGCATATTGCCTTCGTAATATTTGCCAGCAGACAGTCAGTCAGGTTGCCGAGTTGAGGAGCCCTCGAGAAGCCTTTCACAAACTCATGAAAAATCTTCCAAAAAAATACAAAAAAGAAAAAACAGCAGACAAAACTTAAGCGAAAGACAAAAATAAAGTAAGAAAGAGCTGCTGCCGATCTGGTCGCAATTGTCCCACTTTTTATTGAATGACTTCTTCGACTCCATCCCCGACAACGACTGATTGAGTGAATGGCATGTTGAGACTTATAAACATGACTTAGGAAATACTTAAGGCCTCAAGCACACACAACACACAACACACATCATACATCATAACCTCAGCGGGCCTTCAGTGTAACTGTCAAACACCAGCCCCATAGAGGCCCTCTCGTCTCGGAAACATTCCCAAACACTGTGTGTACAACCGAATTTCACTTGACAATATTTTCCACATCCAAGTTGATGATCTGGAGTGCGCGTGCGCGGCCATTGAGCGATCTCGAGTGGAATTTGCGGAGCCTCTTCTTGGGGCCCGGGAGACCTACCTGTTCCACTTTCCGGCTTGAGACTCAACATGAATGACTGCCCAAATAAAATATGTTTTGTGTGTGCTCCGTGGGCTTTTGATCCATTTAGCTACCTCCACAAAAAGTTATTGTTTTCCAAAAGAGACGCTCCTCTAAAGACTCTAAAGGTAAACCATTGATGAAAGCGTGGTTCTTGACTCACACATTTCGGTGGCCAATTCACAAACTCGGCAATTGTCTCGCTAAAAGCTACTTGATTTGATTGAAAAAGGTTGAGGGAGAAAATAGGCTTCAATAAATTTAGAGTTCCATTATTTTTCGCGTGGTACAACAATCTAGTTCAGACCTCCCGCCCATTGGCTCGTGTCAGTCTGCCATCTCTCTAGTTTTTCAATGAAATCCAAAACCAAATTTAACGCCATTTCCAATTGATATATCATACATACTTCCGCTGGCCCGGCCATGCGCCCAGCAAGATTTCATAGCGAGTCCGGAACAAACCATTTGTTATGACAGAAAATTGAATGGAAATTCGAGGCGGTGGATTTAGCAAAGTGTGTCAAGTTGTCGAAGCTGCAATTAGCCAATGTCTGCTTTGGACTGATTTAGTGTCGCGTCGCCAGGCCAATTACAGGGGAATCCCCGCTCCACTTGGCCGCCGCCTCCCACTGCTAAATGAGCATTTCCTGGCCTCCAGCAGCGGCGGCGGCGGCATCCAGACAACGTCGTCATTTAATTGCTTTCCAGGCCCAACGAGAAATCTTCTACAAACAGCGAATCTTCAATTTTATAGGCCCCATACAAAGGAGGAGTTTATAAGAAGAAATCTGCAAAAATATAGTTTCAAACCGAAGGCTTAAATACGCTTAAATGATTTATAAAAAATCTAAAAATTTTCCTTATTATAATATCATCTCTTTTTGCTATTTTAAATAATTCTTGGCTTAATTTATTCAATAAATTTCATGATATTTCGCCACAAATCCTGGCTAAAATTATAAAACCCTTGTTGGCCAGGGTAATAAAGACCAAAGCAAATCTAAAAACTAAAAGAGACTTGTGTCTGGCCTGTGTTTTGTTTTCGCATTTTGTTTTGGCCAATTGCAATGCCATGGACGTGGACATGGACGTGGACGTGGACGTGAACTCGGACATGGCCAGAGTTGGTTTAGAAAGTCCGGGCTCCTCCTGCGTGAAATTAAAGTGTTTAGCTTTGCCTCGCTTTTGTTTGTTGTCTGATCGCTTTGTTCGTTTGTTGCTTCGATGTTTGTTTGTTTGTTCGTTTGTATGTTGGCTCGCCTGTCTGCGTTGTCTTCATTTGCATCCATGGCGAGCAGCTTGAGATTAAACTGTCCATTAGCGTCGTCAGAGGCCTGAAAAAAATCTCCGAAACCCCGAAACTAAATGCTTTTTCCCTCCTCTTCTCAACGTTCAATTACAGAAGTCGTTTACGCTGATACTGCAGGCGTTGGATATGTACAACACATCCTATCCAGGTAAGTGCGGTGGCAATTGCCGACTGGCGCTCGTTACTAGCCAACCAGCAACCAGCCGCTTGTTGCAAGTTGCAAGTTGCTAGCAGCATGTCGCTCGTTATTGTTGGCCAGAGCCAAGGCATTTGGCTTAATTAGCCAAAGAAGACAAAGAGGTGCTCAAGGGGTACACTTGCAAGAAATTTGGAGGTCTTAATTGGAGTTTATATGAAGCTTAAAATCTTTTTAGATTTTTATAAAATAATTTTAATAAAATCGAATCAATTTATTGGTAAAATAACGTCCTAAAATAAATTTATTAAATATAAAAATGATATTGATATGATATGATATGATTTTTCATAGAAAACAGTGAACAATCAAACAATCTGGTAATATTGAAGCCATTTTTCGAATAATTTTGTAACTCCTCGTTATTCAAAATATAAAATTTTTATTAGAAATTATTTTAAAATATATTTACAACCTATTTTTCATGCAAAACTTAGTCTCTCAGTGTACCCTTAAGCGCTTGAAATGGTGCCAAACAACTAACTAAATTCTCCTTCTGCCCACTCTTCCACCTCACCCCGTCCCCGTGATCCTGGTCCTAATCCATTGGAACGCCAACGTTGATGCCACCAACCACGAATCCTAATCCAACTACGACTACGACCGCGACGACATCCACAACAATTGTCATGCCTCGCGCTCGCATCCGACTCCAAATCCCAAAACCGACGACTCCGAAATGCAGATGCGGAGAGGTTAATTGAGGAAACATCATACTCGGGCGTGATACTGCCAGCGCCGGAGTGGAAGACACTGGACCACATCGGCCGCAATGCCCGGATCACCTACCGCGTCCGGGTGCAATGCGCCGTTACCTACTACAACACGACCTGCACGACCTTCTGCCGGCCGCGCGACGATCAGTTCGGTCACTACGCCTGCGGCTCCGAGGGTCAGAAGCTCTGCCTCAACGGCTGGCAGGGCGTCAACTGTGAGGAGGCCATCTGCAAGACCGGCTGCGATCCCGTCCATGGCAAGTGCGATCGACCCGGTGAATGCGAGTGAGTACACATGGAGAAATCATGATTTTATATGATATTTTGTAGTTATTTAAGAAGAAAGCGAACTAAACTAGAACCTCCCATAAAATTACCTTGAAATTCAACATATTCTAAATAATACACAGCATACTTTCTCTACTTTTCCTTACTGTGTATCTCGGGTTACCTGTTTTTCGCCGTTTTGCCATATTTTTATCCCCACCTTTGTGTAATTACGAGACCCCCGTCCCCTGCCACCCCATTTAACGATGTGATTATGACACTTTTTGCATGTGTCCAGCGTGGAGTTTGGGGCCGCCGCACTTAATGGCTGTGGCCCCAAAGACCAGGGAGTCCATGGAGACCACGGATCACCATTGACAGGCCAAGTCACAAAGAGGCACTCCACTCGCACAGTTATAATGGCCAAGAGTGGTTTTTTTGTGTGTGATCAGAGGCGGGAAAATGGGTTCTATAACTTATACATAAGTCGGGTTTTTCTACCAACCCAGGTTCAGTTTTTTCCTCTTTTTTGTAAGGCTAAATGTGTGAAATAGTTGGCAGAGTTTCTCTCATGGGATGCCAATGAGCAAATGTGATTTAAAAGGAAGCATCTAAAGGCAGGCAAATTTCCAGAAATATTAAAGACAGAACAAAAATACATTGCTCTTTTAAATAAAAATCTTCTATTCCCCATCAATACTCTGTATTTAGTTTTCCACAAAAGTTAGTTACTTCTCATTTAAATGGAATTCTCCTCCTTTGATCTAATCACGTTGCTTACCCAATCAATCGACGTCGTTCCCGCCGCCGCATTCCTTATTAAATTGTTCGCACTCGGTAACTGCCCATTTCGGAGATAACCCCGGAGTGCTATAAAGTTGTAACCAGCCGTATAATCGGCAATCAAGTGCCAGAGCCAATACGATTCCCGGCCAGCGAAGCAGGCTAATCAAACGCCCGCACGATGGCCAAAAGCTGATCACGGCCAGAAGACCTCCTCCTGGCTTTATTCTCCTTCTCCTCCCCCCTTTCCCCCCACCCAGCAGCAACTGCAACTGCTCTGGCTTCTCCACCACCTTCCTGGTTGGGGGGCTTCTCGGTCCGCCCCTTTGGAACGGTCATGCACAGACTTTGGCAACGTGGACTGGCGACTGACTGGCACAGCAAGAGCTGGAGGTTGCACCAAGAATAATTACGTTGAGGTTGGAGTTGGAGAGCTAAATTATTATATTATTTAAAAAATTGTTTTTGGGTATTTTTAATATATATTTAAATTTGTATTTCTTTAAATATTTAAATATTTTTTTATACTTCTTGAAGACAACTAAAATATATAATTTTCCCCACACCTTCAACTATTTTTCTATTTCAACCCCCAATTTATTGCTGTGCATTCCCAGAGCAGAGCACGAAAAAACGTTTGCGCTTCGGTTGTTCCTGTTGCAGCGGCAATAGTTGCTGCCGTTGTTAATGTTGCAGCGTAACACAGAATACGTGAGCTGGCGGCCATGATTGCATTTCTCGACGGCATCATGGGGCTCTCCATCAGCCAGCAGCCAGCAGCCTCCAGCTCTATAGCCATCTCTCGTCCTGATTCTAAATAGCAATAATTAGCGTGGCCTAGAAAACATCAAAAGTCTGTAGATTTCCGCTCCGTTGCAACAATTATAAGCCAGAAGAAAAATTACTTTTGCTGTTTGCACGTTGCTGGAGCTGAAGCTTGGCCACTGATCCGCCGCCAGATAGAGCCTGGACTGGGCTGCCGTTTTAATGAAATCATAAATAACCAACGGAGCGAACGACTATCGCAGACCACGTCATGCCCGGAGCTTGTAGAGTTAGCACCTCGCCGGGAGATAACTCGACGATGGCTGGACCTGGACCTGGACCTGGCTAACTTTGATCCCGCTGCACTCTGGCGTGTTGCGGCGATAAAATCGCCAAGCCTGCTAGCTGCACTGCCACTTTAGCATTTGATGCATCAAGGCCAAAGTTCAGAGTGACCCAATTCGGTGGTTTTGGCCATAGGATCGATCCGCAGACATGGTCTGAACGAAGCCAGAGCGCGTTCCCAGGCCAAATTGAAATGTAAAGAAACAACAGAAACAGCCAAGATCGATGGATGAATAATGGGAGAATGTTTTGCCAAGATACAGATAACCTTCTCGAGGGTTTTTACGATTTTTAGTTCAAGAAAAGTAGATTTCTTTCAATGTTGAAATATTTTCCCAAGCTGCAAATAACATCTGCTTAATATTAGCTTCAAGTTCAAGTTCACCATTCGATTGGGGGTCTTCTATGCTCCATTTTCCATCTTTCTCAAGGGGAACCGACTTCCCCAGATGCAACTCAGGCCCACCTGTAGATATGCTCTATTACGCAATCATCGGACTCATCTTCTTCTCCTGCTCCCAAGAGTTCCCATGGATCCTTCAACTTTTGATCTAACCCCGGGTCCTTCATGCTTCATTTATCCATTTGCAAAAACTCATCACCCCATTTCCTTTCATTCCTTTTCATTCCAGATGCAGACCCGGCTGGCGGGGTCCCCTGTGCAGCGAGTGCATGGTCTATCCCGGCTGCAAGCATGGATCCTGCAACGGCAGCGCCTGGAAGTGCGTCTGCGACACCAACTGGGGCGGCATACTGTGCGATCAAGGTAGGTGACCCCACGCAATTACGGGGGGCCCAAGTTGGGATCGGGAATCGATAATCATAGTTTCGCTCTTCTCTCTCTCTCTCTTTGGACAGATTTAAATTACTGCGGCACCCATGAACCCTGCAAGCATGGCGGCACCTGTGAGAACACTGCCCCGGACCAGTACCGCTGCACATGCGCCGAGGGACTGTCGGGCGAGCAGTGCGAGATTGTGGAGCACCCGTGCGCCACACAGCCCTGCCGCAACGGCGGCACATGCACACTCAAGGTGAGTCCGAGGATGGTCCGTCTCCAAATTCCGCGATTTATGCACCTTTTCGCAGTGCCATACAATAATTTAATACGCTCGGCACCCCCACTTTATATATCTAGTTTTGCACTTGAAAAATATTAACTATATCATTTTTATAAATTATTTTATGCTGTGTTTTTGGCAAAATAAATGTTTAACAATATTTAACAATAATGTTAGCAAGTAAAAGTTATTTCAAAAATCAACATTCTTAGTAGAGATGATGAGGAGACCAACAAAATCAAGTCTTCAGCTTGAACTTTTTAGAAATAAAATATTTAAAAACTATCTAAAGATGATCCCAGATCACAGAAAATTCATATAACTTTCCCTGACTTCCTTGGCCTATTTTTTACAAGTGTACCTTGCTTCTACTTGCAGCCAATGAACACTACGCGACCGCCTGTGTACCGCATCATGCGCGGCATGGGCTCCCTGGGCAAGCCGATAAGCCGCCGCGAATCAATCCGCAGCCTGGAGCACCTGCGCCTCAAGGAGGACGCAACGCAGAATGGCAGCGGCTCGAGCCTGGGACGAGGGGCAGTGAGCCTGGTGCCCCAGCAGCAGCACCAGCCACTGATGACGCCGCCGGCCGCCGGCTTCACTTGCGGCTGTGCGGCCGGATGGACGGGACCGACATGCGAAATAAGTGAGTTTTTCGATTTAATTTTATTCTGCAGCACGCGATTAGCCACAGACTGGCCGCAGCTCTTGGCCATTTACGTTGAGCTTGGCTCAGAGTCAGAGTGTGTGTGTGTGCCTGGGTGGTGTTTCTTGGTGTGTCTTGGCGTTGCCTCTCGATCATGCAATTGAGCACACACGCATTTGAGTGTAGCGAAATGAAATGAAATGAAATGAAACGTAGCACGCACAGGCAATGGGCTGTTATTTTTGTTTATTATTTCGAGGTATGATTGTTATGGCCACGGTGGTCCAAGCGGATTCGGTTCGCCTTTTCGGTTCGGTTTTGCATTCCAATTGGAGCACGACCGACCGACCGACACATTCACCAGAAACTATTTGCAATAAGCCGTCAGCTAATTGAGTTGCCAATTCCCCAAAAAAAATTAAGCCAAGACTGAAACTGAGGCTGAAGGATTAGCCTTTTTTTTTTTGAAATTTGCATAAATGAGTTTATTATTTATATAAAATAATACAAAATTAGGCCAGCTTTCGATTACAAAAAGTCTCTTAAATATGTTATTTGCATACATTTTAAAGCATAAATGCAGAAACAGGATTCTTTTATCTCAAAAAGAAACTCTATTAAAATATACTTTACCAGCACTATTTCCACTTAAAAATTAAAAGACAAAGTAAACCCATTGCCAGGAAGATTCCCCTGAAAATAATTGATTCCCAGCAACATCTTAATTAAGCTTAAATTCTCCCTAAAATTTCCTGCCTTCCTTCGATATAATCTGACCCTTATTGGCGGCTAATGGGGACAAGGCAAAGGGTCAAAACTGCATATTTTCGGGGTGCAAATCCTTATCAGCTTCCTTTTTGGCAAAACAAAAACCAAACAAATGAGTTGCGTGCTGGCAGAGAGATGAGGAAACGGGCGACAGGCAGCGAGAAGGAAGCGGAGACTCCTCGCAGATCCCAGGCGAGCGATAAGCCGGGCACGCAGTCCGAAAGACTACAGACTGAAGCCACCGCAACACACAACCACCGATCCGCCAGCTAGGTCAATGACTTGGCCAAGAGCCACCTGCTCGAGCTGCTTGGGAGTTTAGCCAACAGCAAAGTCAACACATTCACTGGGGGAAATAATGTTCCTAAAGCGATTATAAAGAAATAATATATGGTTAAAATGTAATAAAATGAACATAGGAATTGGGATAGATTATTTTTAACTTGTCTTTAAAAATTCGTTAACTTCTTAAATTATAATTCAAAGTAAAAGTTGAAAAAGCACCCCTAATTCTCTCTAGAACTTCCTCTCAGTGTTTAAACTTTATCCGCGGATGTCACTTAACAATCTGCTTGAATTTCCTACTTCTCTCTTCCCCAGATATCGACGAGTGCGCCGGAGGTCCCTGCGAGCATGGTGGCACTTGCGTTGACTTAATCGGCGGCTTTCGCTGCGAGTGTCCGCCGGAGTGGCGCGGCGGCATCTGCGAGGAGGACTTCAACGAGTGCGAGGCACCGCATGCTCCGGGATTACCGCCCAACTCCCTGCTAACCACCACGGCCAGTGCCATTATTGGAGGAAATCTAAGCAGCTCCGAGCTCCTGGCGGCCCTAACTCGAGCCGTGGAGTCCTCGGCCTCGGCCATTGGGCCCTGCATTAATGCCCGCGAGTGCCGCAACCAGCCGGGCTCCTTTGCCTGCGTCTGCCTGGAAGGCTGGGGCGGACCCACCTGCGCCGAGAATCTGGACGACTGCGTGGGTCAGTGCCGGAACGGAGCCAGCTGCATTGACCTGGTCAACGACTACAAGTGCGCCTGTGCCCCCGGCTACACGGGCCGCGACTGTGAGACGGACATCGACGAGTGCGCCACCTCGCCCTGCCGCAACGGTGGCGAGTGCCAGGACATGGTCGGCAAATTTAACTGCATCTGTCCGCTGGGCTATTCGGGATCCCTGTGCGAGGAGGCCAAAAACCATTGCGCCTCGTCGCCGTGTATTCAGGGCAGTTGCCATAACACACCCGGCAGCTTCTACTGCTACTGCCCGCCGGATCGCGCCGGCAAACTGTGCGAGCAGCTACGTCCGCTCTGCTCCCAGCCGCCCTGCAACGGTGAGTGAAGAGAATTTATATATATAAATAGCACAGACCTCCAAGTAGCCCTGGGAACCGATCTCCAGCCAATGAAGACATCATTAAGCCCATCAATGGCAGCTTTTTTATCGTCTGAGAGATTCCTATAGCCCACACTGGAAGACTAAAGAAATATTTCGTATTTACTTGAAGAAATATGTTTAAACTTTAGTATACATTTGTTTCTCCCAGTGTAATCCTGCAATAATAAGCCTAATCATGTCTCTCCCCCTTAAACAGAGGGCTGCTTCGCGAATGTCACTTTGGCGGCAACCGGGCCATCGTCCTCAGCCACGACTTCCACTTCAAGTTCCGCCTCCTCCTCCTCCTCCTCCTCCTCGGTGGCCAGCACGATGACAACGCCAAGCGGTTTGCCCTGCAGCGGGCAAGGCAGCTGCGAGACGGGCGACGCGGGCACCTTCTGCAAGTGCCATGTGGGCCACACCGGGACCTTCTGCGAGCACAGTGAGTAGTCGCGATCCCAAGTCCCGGATCCTCCTCTGACCGACTCAGCAAACTCATTAACTTTCCGCAGATCTCAACGAATGCTCGCCGAATCCTTGTCGAAATGGGGGAATTTGCCTTGACGGCGACGGCGACTTTACATGCGAGTGCATGTCGGGCTGGACAGGTGAGTCGGATGACTTGGGTCTGGCATGAGATGAGTCCCAGCTCAACTGAGACGAACTGAGCATAGTCTGGGGTGCGCTTTAAGCGGCCGCCAAAGTGAACGTCAGGAAAGAGCGTTGCAACAAGTGCAGGGAACAGAAAAAGTGTGCAAAGTGGAAGGATTAATACCCTTACTCTTAATATGAGAAAGTAACTTCAGTTTTCAAGGCTTTAAGAAGCAAGGAGGGCTATAAGATACCTAATATTATTTATATTTATTTACCAATTTATTTAATTAAAAAGCAACCCAGCCTAAGAGTGGCCACAACTCCTTGGAGAGGGCATCCACAAAAAACCTGCTGTAAGCTGGCTGACGGGGCGCATTATCAACGCTTGGGGGGCTTTAAATGGGCGCGAGAAGGCAAAGAGCCGCATGTGTGTGTGTGTGTGTGTGTTGGCCACGTTAAGAGCAGCGCTACGCTCTCACATGCTGGTACTCGAGCTCACAGAAATAACGATCGAGACGGTCGCATTTATTTGAACATTGAAAGTCGGCAGTCATTACGGCCTCAAATTGAAGCGAATGCGCGGCTAAGCCACAAAAAACTCACAAACTCACACAGCTCACAAGCATAAAAAAAAAAGGAAAAAAAATATCGGCGAACGTATTTGCCACATGTGGCAGCTTCAAGGGGGGCTAAGCCGAACCTTTGCCATGATTTATGTTTGTTTTTAATTTGCGATTTGCATATTTCACGCGTTTCGCTTTTTGTCACAGATTCGGCCAGAGTTTACGTTAGATACAGCTATGGAGATATAGGGGAGATATGCAGATATCACATCGATCTATGTCAGCACACTTTTACTTTTCAATTAGTTCAAGCCAGCGGTCACGGCTTCACTACAAATAATAAAATACAAAAATCCCACACTCCCAGCAAGTTTGTTGCCTAAGTCTTTCGATTTTGGCAAAGAAAAATGTTACTCTGGCGGTTTTTAAGCGATTTTTAAGCCAAATATTTGACTTAAGAGTCACCTAAACAAGATTTTGGCAATAAATAGTATTTTTATGAGCTTTTTATTTAATTTTAATCCCCAGGTAAACGTTGCTCGGAGCGCGCCACAGGCTGCTATGCCGGCCAGTGCCAGAATGGCGGAACCTGCATGCCTGGGGCCCCGGACAAGGCCTTGCAGCCCCACTGCCGCTGTGCTCCCGGCTGGACGGGCCTCTTCTGCGCCGAGGCCATTGACCAGTGCCGCGGGCAACCTTGCCACAATGGCGGCACCTGTGAGTCGGGCGCCGGCTGGTTCCGCTGCGTGTGCGCCCAGGGATTCTCCGGTCCGGACTGCCGCATCAACGTCAATGAGTGCTCGCCTCAGCCTTGCCAGGGCGGAGCCACCTGCATCGATGGGATTGGAGGCTATAGCTGCATCTGTCCGCCAGGAAGACATGGTCTACGATGTGAGATTTGTAAGTATTCTTATTTATCCTAAAATATCTCAATAAATCCCTTAAAACACCCCTTAATCCCCCCATTTATAGTGCTCTCCGATCCCAAGTCCGCCTGCCTAAACGTCAGCAACACCATCTCCCCTTACTCGGCTCTGAACCAAAGCCAGAACTGGCTGGACATTGCCTTGATCGGCCGAAGAGATGACGACGAGCACTGCAATGCCTGCGTCTGCGAGAATGGCACTTCGAGGTGCACGAATCTCTGGTGCGGACTGCCCAACTGCTATAAGCTGGATCCCCTGTCCAAGTCCTCGAATCTCTCCGGCGGCGGCGTGTGCAAGCAGCACGAGGTATGTGTACCAGCGCTGAGCGAGACTTGCCTCTCGCCGCCCTGCAATCTGCGCGGAGATTGCCGTGCCCTGGAGCCATCGCGTCGCGTGGCTCCCCCCAGTCTGCCGGCCAAGGCCAGCTGCTGGCCCAACCAGGCGGTGGTCAATGAGAACTGTGCCCGGCTGACCATTCTCTTAGCTTTGGAGCGCGTTGGCAGAGGGGCCTCTGTGGAGGGTTTGTGCTCGCTGGTGCGAGTCCTGTTGGCCGCTCAGCTGGTCAAGGAGCCGGCCAGTACAGGCGGTCAGGAGGGACAGCAGGGAATGCTTATGGTGCTGTGTGATCTCAAGACGGGCACCAATGACACCGTCGAGCTGACTGTGGTGAGTATTTATGACATTTTTCTAATATAAAAGCCAAAGTTAAGATATTAGTTTCAAAATTTATGAATTACCTATACACCCCCTTAACCTGATAATCCCTTCTCCCACTTGCAGTCCTCCAGCAGACTGAATGACCCGCAGTTACCGGTGGCGGTGCGACTCTTGGGCGAGCTGCTGAGCTCACGGCAACTGAATGGTATCCAGCGGCGCAAGGAGCTCGAGATGCAGCAGCTCCAGCTGGCGGCTCTGACCTCCATTGTGGAGGTAAAGCTTGAGACGGCCAGCGTGACGGATGGGTCGCGACACAGCCTGCTGATCGGAGTCCTATGCGGCGTGTTCATTGTCCTGGTGGGCTTCTCGGTATTCATCAGCCTCTACTGGAAGCAGCGGCTGGCCTATCGCAGCAGCTCGGGCATGAACCTAACGCCCTCCCTTGACGCCTTGCGGCACGAGGAGGAGAAGTCCAATAACCTGCAGAATGAGGAGAATCTACGGCGCTACACGAATCCCTTGAAGGGCAGCACTAGCTCCCTGAGAGCAGCCACCGGCATGGAGCTGAGCCTGAATCCCTCGCCCGAGTTGGCTGCCTCGGCGGCCAGTGGCTCCGCCTTGCATCGCTCCCAGCCGCTGTTTCCACCCTGCGATTTCGAGCGGGAGCTGGACTCCAGTGCGAGTCTGAAGCAGGCGGCGGCGCACAAGCGCAGCTCCCAAATTCTGCTGCACAAAACCCAGAACTCGGATATGCGCAAGAACACGGTGGGCTCGCTGGACAGTCCGCGCAAGGACTTTGGTAAGCGTTCGATAAACTGCAAGTCCCTGCCGCCAACGGCGGGCGAGGAGGTGGGCGCCGATGTCCTGGCCACCACCGTGATGGTTTAGCCGTGATCTCACCTATCAATCAGGCAAGCAATCAATCAACCAATCAGCAACCAAGCAGCCGCCCACAGCCACAGCTCAAAGTTCCAATTGCCACAGCACGGGCACGGATTTCCAAGTGCATTAGTAGCGTTATGTTAAAGTATAAATCGGATTTAGATATAGAGGGACTTTACACAGGCTATATCGCAGTTTAAATCCTTGATCAACATTTGTTTTGCTAGAAGAAGAAACTATTCAATAATTCAATTCAAAGCCTCAGTGTGGAGTCCCTTGATTTTTGTTTTAATAACTTAAGTTTTAGTTAGTTTAATTCCAAACTCTTCTCTTCGCTAAGGAACATCCTACACAGTGTGATATTTAGTGTAACCCAGACGCGCATTTAATTTCCTTTTTTGAATATTAAATGAAAACTAAAAAAGAAAACTAAACAATAACTAGCCAGCTGTACATAGTTCTCTCAATCTCTAGGCGCGCTCTTAACGATTAATAATACAAAAATAATATTAAGCCTAAGCTGTAAATAATGTAAATTAGCAGTTACCGTTATTGTATTTGGTCTATAGATAGAATCCTAGGCTTAAGCACTAAGCAACGCGTTAGACTTTAAAAGTTGTTTGCAATCGTACGCAATAATCTAGGGCTTACGACCGATATAAGTAGGTTATAGTTTAGGTAGCTAAGTTAAAGCACCGGATTTTGTATTGTATTATATATGTACGTACGTACGCGTGTGTGTGTGTTTAGTAATATTTATTTATTATTTTAACTTTGATCTAGCAGCAATAAAGCGAATATCAATAAAGATAGTAAAAGATAAACGAAATTTATGGTTGTTTTTTTGGGGGTTTAAGGATTAGGAGAGGTAAGTATGATTAAGGGCCTTTTATTGGTATATGTTTTTCTTAATAAATTTTATTAAAAATTGAATTATAATTCATTCATATTCTAAAATATCATACCACAATGATCTAAATTTAATTTGATTTATTTTTATATTTCATTGAAAGTAAAATTTCCTTTTTCGTTTATTGACTTAAAACAATAATATTTCTTAATAAATGTTAATTATATTTTATACTTTTAACCCTCAAGAGAAATTCCTTTGACATGTCGTAGCTAAAGACCGTTGTAGGACTTTTGTCTTCCTTCGACAGCATTTCCTGTCATTCTGATCGAAAAGAAATATGTCCGGACCTGGGATCGCATTTGAAATATGCGCTAATTGAATGTGAAAACCAAATGCAAGAGCGGAGACCGCACCACCGAATCGGAATCGAAGCAGATCAGAAGGCCGACGACGGAGGAGGAAAGAAAGCGAAATCGACGAGCAATGCATTTTGTGTTGTTCGGTTTCTAATTAAAATACCAAAAAAAAAAAAAAAAAGAGCCGGTCGAATCGAACTAAACTCCAAGCCTCGGCTCCAGCGGATCATCAAGGAGCTGCCGAGGAGCAGGAGCGGATACACCAACGTGCGTAAATTTCGTCAGCGGTTTAAACTCGGCTCGAAACAAAACGAAATGGCCAAGTTCTCTGTGGCAACACACATATATGAGTGTGTGTTGTTAATGAAGCAGAAAATGCCAGGAATTTTCGCTTGATTGTGCGCTGCCTCTTGTTCTCTTATATTCGCAGATGCACTGAAAAAAATATACACATTCGCTGTGAGAAAATTGGAAATAAATTAAATATAAAGATTTTTGAATGTGAATATTTTTGGAAGAAAGAATAACAAGTAAGAAACGAATAAGAAAAGCCACGATGCAGAGACTCTAAGCCTCTAATCACTCTTTAAAAATGCAAGCAAGATAGAAACTATAAATTTGTTCTTAGTTCTTATACATTTTAATGTTTTTATATATTCTCTCACTGTATGGCGGCCAAAGTGTTTTATTTAGTTATTGAACAGTGCTAACCCAGGCCTGAGACTTTGGGTAGCCGCCCTTTTCCGAGCCGCAGCAGTGAGCGAAATTTTAGCGGCATTTTTGGCGCTTTTTTCTGCATTATTCTCCTGTTTTTTTATTTTATTTTTATTTTTAACTGCCAACCTCTATAGGCTGATGTTTCGGTGGTTGTTGCTGTTTTTTTAATTAACGCGCGATACGTTTTCGACTTTGAAGGGCCAAGGAGCGCACATGATGGGCATATAACTCATTGGAATTATGGTGGACGGTGGACGAGGAAGGGGCAGGCGAAGCCGAAGCCAGTCCTCGAGCTCAAAAGTGGCCACGGCGAGAACAGAATGTACATAAACTTTATCCGTCTATAATCTAAATATGTTTCTCTGTTGCCGTTGCTCTTTGCGGCGCGCTGTCGTGGCTGTTGCAACAATTTGCTGCAAATTGAAAGCCAATTACGTTGTTTGCAGCATGCCAAGGCAGAGCGAGAGCCGCGGATCGGATCGGCCCGGATCGGACCAGAGTAGAGGTCTTTTGGGCAGGCAGACGGGCGAAATTGCGAGGCACACAGCCCAGCACACAGAGGCCTTGCTGGTTGGTAGACGACATAAATATCAAATACAGGTCCATAAATTTGAAACCAATTAGCCAACTTAAATTGATAATAGTCGTAGCTGGTTCGAGGGTCGGCTCCTAGCATTTGCCTACCACTGGCTGAAGGAGGAGGATCTGCCGCTAATGGCAGTGCCATTTGATGACATACGTCGCTCGTGTTGAGCCGCCAATTTTGCCCGACCGACAATTGCTGGCTGGCCATATATGTAAGGAGCTACCAGGAGCAGGAGCAGGAGCAATAGCTGCGTCTCATATGTCGCATGTCGTGCCTGTCGTGTCGTTCTAATCACAATTGCTGGCTGCTGCCCCTGCCGCTGCTGCTGCACCTTTTTATGGCGCTTTTATGCAAAACAACTTAATTTCAAATCCCCAATCCGAGTCCAGTCTCAATCCCAATGCCAATCCCGACAACAACAATGCGCCGCGTAAAATATGCACTCGCAGTGGCAGCAGCGGCCGCGGAAGAAGGAGCCACAAAACGAAAGACTCAGGCAGCGAACTCGTACAAATGTTCCGAGCGACGACGAGAGCTGTTATAGAAAATTATCTGAAACTGATTTGATATATATTCAAATAGGCGCTGTGCGACACATGTTGCTGCTGTTACATGCAACATTGCCGTATTTGTTGCACGCAGCAGCAGCAGCAGCGGCAGCAACGAGGAGCCTTCGCCTGGTAGCCTGGTAGCTAGTCTTGTGTCGTTGTTATTTGTATGAAATGCTATGGATAACATCGCTAGCAGTAAACGTTTAGTTTGTGTTTTAATTAAAATATTTTCCTGCCACTGGCGGAGGAAGATTGCCGTTGCAACTGGCGACTGGATCAAGATCCAGAGCCACATCCGTGTCGTGGCCGACAAGTGGCATTTATAAGCAACATTATAAACTAATTTAGGCGGGGAGTTGGATTGGCTAATAGACCTGGGAATTGTCTGAGAGAAAGTCTAAAGCCAAGAAAGCGACATGGATATAAACTAAGAAATATATTTTCAGTAAAACATTTCCCCCAGTGTACTTTTTACCAATAGAAAAATCACAATTTAAATGATAAATTCGATTAGAATGCCAAGCCATTAGGAGTTAATCCTCCTAACCATTTAAGCCCCCTTAGCAGCCATTAATTGATTAGCTCAGTCCCCCTAAAAGCCCGTCTCCGAAGAGGGAGAAAGAAGAGCCAAAATCACCGAGGAATCACGCTTTATAAATGTCAGGAGGCGACATTAATGTAGCGCATTTATCTAATTAGACAAGCGTTTTGAGCTTCCATGCCAAATAAATTAATCACCTAATTGATGAGCATAAATTTCGGGCATGCAAATGAGCTGGCTCCGAGCTTCGAGAGCTCAGCTTATTGATGGCCAAACCAAATTAAATCGGGCAAATGAGTGCGGAGTCGGGGCCACCCACCGAGTGGGAGGAGAAAGCTGGGCCAGGTGCAGGCCAGGCTACAACTCAATTAATAACAATTTCTCAGAACAATAAGCCGGGCGAGGTAAGAGTGTGTGCAATCCTTTTTGGCCAACATTTGATTATCTCACGGCCAGAATGGGCTGCTCTTCTGCTGGCTTGTTTTGCTGGTGTTTTTTTTCTCGCTATCGGTGCTGCCATCGGGGCGGTCGGCGTTGCGGAATTAGCCGCTCTGGGCCTGAACTCTGGCGGAGAGCAGCACGAGGTCGTGGCCAAATTGCCAGGCCATGCTTGCTTGCTGTTTTTTTTTTCTGTCTTTTTGCCTTTTGTTTTAATTGAAACCCGTACGAAATGGAAAATGGGAAATGGAAAATGGACTTTCAAGTTGCCAGTTTAGTAAATTAGCTACACGGCTAAAAATATTATTAAATAATAAATAAATAATATTAAAACCTACAAAAAACAAGCCAGAGAGAAACTATAAAATCCGAAACCCAAAGCTTTGCTGCTAAGCAAAATGTTTCAAAGTAAATTTAGCTGAGAACATGTTGAGCAACATCCTTCAGTGATGTTCCCAATCAGCATGTTGCTAAAAATATGTTTAGCAACACCCATCCATGTTGCGTAGGTTCAGTCAGGAAAGCAAATTTGTGTAAGCCCCATTTACTACCTTTTCTTCCAGTGCATTCAGACTATTTCTAATTTTTGGAACCCAGTGCTTTGCAGGGCAGTTGGAAAATTTATGGCGGTGTCGAAAATAGCGCCAGCAACTCCTCGGCGAAGGCGAAGACGAAGACGATGCAAGCTCAAAGATGTTGATAGCTTTTCGCCGGCTGAAGTTACTTTCTAATGCTGCTGCAGACAGCGGGACAACAGACAGCAGATGAGGATGTGGATGTGGACGAGGATGCATTGCCCACGAAAGTCATAAGCGCAAGCGAGGCAATTAAGTTCGAGCGACAAGTTGCGCCGCTGGAAGCCAGGAAACCCTGGCCAGGCGACCGGTGATCTGGGATCGCTTCGCTGATGCAGCTGGAGCTGGAGCTGTTACATGTTTATGGCTCGAAACGGATCGCACGTAATGGGATTTGCGCTGAGCGACAGCGATAGCCTGTGACTGCAACGGGCATAGCCGCAGATTCAGACTGGCTCTGGCCTCGACTCCACCGCCTCCAGCGCCTCAATAAAGCCGATCGCATTACCAATTAGGCGTGCACACTCGGCTAAACAGCCGCCTCCTTCTGGCAAGTGGAAATTGAATTAGTTGTCGCTGCATATGCGTGACTAGCTGCTGGCCCGGAGGAGCTCAGTGCTTGGATTTGGGATGCACAGTGAGAAAAATGGTATTGACAGTTGGAGTGCTTGGGAATAACTAAGATATTTATACGAACACCCTATTAAATTGTTTAAATTGCCTTGTTAAACCTGATTTATTTCGCGTGTATCAAAGCCTGCAGCTAGCTGGAGAGCCTCGGGCTGGTTTCGCTTTTGCCTTTCGGGCTTGGGTGTCGCCGTTCGTTTGTGTAAACACTTTTTACACTTTGCCACATTCCTGGGCCGCGCGCATAAATCAGCCCAGTGCTCGCCTGTCAATCTGCAAAGCTGCACCATCGATAGCATCGTTGTAGCCTGGTCTTCGACGAGTCGAGGAGGCTTTTAGCAAGTGCCCCTAACAGCTGGCTGGGTGTGCGCCTCCTAGTTGTAGCTATATTTGAGATTTATGGCACACAAACTGAGGATCCTGTTTTGCCTTAACTACTGCCTGTGCTCTAGTTCAAGCCAAAGTGGAATTATTATGCAATTTTAAAGGCTATTTGAGAACAAGCATTTTAACATAATTTATTTCAAATTTCTAATTAAAGTGGACTATTAATTAGCTTACTTAGACTTGGACATCAAGTAATTCCGTAATAAAACTGAAAATATCAATAAAATGAAACTTACAAAAAGTAAAAGTTAAACTCAAGCCTTAATTAATCTGCAAGCTTTCCACGACTTGCCCAGGTAGCACTGCCAGCTCTGCGAAAACCAGATGCGCTCATTGATCAGGTGCGAATGCAGCTCCCCCAGGGCGGGCACCACATGAAACTTCTGCCCGTTTCTGCTGCAGTGATGCGTGAGCACATTGGTGACGACCCACTGTCAGGAAAGACTTAACGATTACAAGAGGCGAAAGGAAATGGGTTGAGATTCTCGATACTTACGGCTACATTGTGTTGACTCTGCAATCTCCTCATGCTTTCATGGAGTTCCAGAAGCAACTCGAAGCGCTGGGCGCCGTCTTCAAGCATGCGCAGTGAAAATGCCAGAGAGTCGATCACAATCAACTTGATCTGCCGTAAAAAAATATAGTTGACTGCACTGTTTCGAATCTACAGAAGTAAGAGCAACTAGTACGAGGAATAATTACATCTGGATGGTCTCGCAGGTGTCGGTGGCAACTCAAGACGCTGGCCATTAACTGAGCCGGGTTGGGACAGCTCACATGATGGACCCTTTTAAGCATATAGGAGGCCTTAAAGTCGGGTGTTCTGTTTTTATACCGTTTCTCCAGTTCCTTAGCTAAGCCTAGCAGTCTCTCTGGATGAAAGTCCTGTCGGGTGTCTATAAACAAGGCGCTGCCTTCCACTCCTCCCACACTCTTGGGTATTTGCACATTTAAGCAAAGCTGTAAGCTGTTGGTAAATACACCATTTAATCAGTAATAATGAATAGAAAACTAAAAATCTTACCAAAGTTGTGTTTTCCCAGTGCCGGAAGTTCCAACTAGCTCCGTTATTTGTCCCAAGCTTATTCCTCCTCCAAAATGCGTGTCCAGGCCCTTGTGTCCGGTGGGTATTTTGTTGACCGGGCCTTGGGAAATATCCCAGCAAGAGTTATTGAATAAATTGATAGTTTTTGAGGTCGCAGGACTCGCCATAATTTTGCCAAAAATAAGGCGCGCAAATAAAAACAAAATAAACATATGTTTAGAGTGACCGTAATGAAAATATAGTATATACCAATCCGATAACGATATCGTCGATAACCTAATCGATATTTCGACAGTAGCTCAGGAAGAAAACAGCTGGTTTTGTTTACAATCCACTTGCATTTTGTTTTTGTGCGAATTTATTCTATTATTAAAATAAATAGATAAAATATTATAATAAATCACTACAAAATGGTAAATTTCAAGCACGTCTACCGCCAGTACGAGCTGATAACATGCATAAATATGCTAGAGCCCTGGGAACGGAAGCTGATCAGTGAGTACTTTGCACCCAAAATCCTCTGAAACAGAAGTTATCGTAGACTTTCTCCTCCTAGATGGATTCTTTCTGATCATGATGGCCCTGGTGATATTCTCCAGCTTTATGTACTTGCCAAACTATCTGGAGACCCTGGTGCACTTTGTGACCCCGCCCCAGTGGCACAGCTCCTCGGAGAATGTGGCCTATGTGGCACAGAAGATGGCCCGAAGCTGAGCTTCCACCGGACATACGCATCAAAAGACAACTATGATTTAAAGTTAGCAATACTATAATGTGATTTACTGCGACTGGTCCAAGATCTGTAAATATTTAACCGTGCCAACAAAGATTCGCTTGACCCAATTCACGATGGTTTTTCTGTAACGAATGCACAGGACGACGGCTTCCACGACACGCAGGGCGGAGGTATTGAAAAAGAGGCCCACCAGGCCGCCCAGGGAAACTGCAATGAAATAGGTTAGTCTTAGACCATCCAAAAAAGGTTTCTGAACATCTTGTAACTCACTCAGAAAGTCCAAGATGGTCTTGGTCACCCGGCGAACGTAGCGCTGGGTGGGCAGCTCCACCAGAGCCACGCGAATCTTGGAGACATCGTCGGGGGCCTCATCATCTCTGGGCAGAAGAGATTATTTAATTAAAGACAATTTGGACAGAAAAAACCTACTCGTCCGGGGAGTTGTAGATAATATTGTATTCCGGCTCCTCGCAGGAGCTCATGCACTCGCAGGACTTTCGCTCTGTCATGATCTTATCCCTTATACGCGTGAGACAGATGAGGCCACGGTAATCGCAGGCCGGCAGGGAATTCTGGCCCGGCATAGCCATAAAGTGGCTGGTGCAATTGCAGTTGGCCAGCTGCAGCAAGACGGTGCACTCCACCACGCAGCCGGAGTAGCTATAAAACTCGTAGATGCCCTGACGCTCTGCCACATGCTCGTGGCCGTACCGGCAGCGTCGCTGCTCCATGCTCAGATCCTGAACGCTCTCGTCGTTGTGCACCTCGATCACGTTCAGGATCAGCTCCTTGTAATGACCCAGCAGCACCGTCTCCCGGATCATGCCCTCCGACAGCTGGTAGGGCACATCGATGGGAGCATGTACATACAACTGAATGTCGGCGGCTGCATGGAAATTCAGGTGTCCGGGCCCCGTCATCCGATTGTTGGTGAACTGCACCTGGGCCACCTTGCGGGCCTGATGGGAATTGAAGGAGTAGCACAGTCCATACTCCGTGGGCACCGGCAGGAACTCGTCGCAGCAGTCGAACAGCTCGTTCAGGTAGGTGCAGTTCACCAGCAACTGATGGCACTTGGTGCGGAACTACCAGGCAAGGGGAATCAATTATGTGTATGCCTAAAGAGAAGTCCAGCCTACTCACCACCTCCACAAGGATGGTAAAGTTGGCGGGACACCGAAGCCTGGCGCAATCCTCGCAGCTGCTGCAGACACCGCGGTAAAACACAATTTCCGAGATGAAGTCATCGAGGTGGATGTCGTGTTCCACGCCAAAATGTGAGTCACTCAGGTCCCAAATCCTTTCAGCATTGTATATCTCGCACACAGTGATGGCCGGAAAGGTAGAGTTCCAATTCAAGCTGATCAATAAATCCTTGTAAGTAATTTTCTTAGTTCTTTGGTTGTTTTGGGGGACTCACTAAATGGTGTCCAGATTGAAGGAGACCGACGAGGACGCATAGCTGTGCAGCAGGGACATGGAGACACTGCCAAAGAAGGGCAGCGTATGGTAAAAGGTCACCAAATACAGAATGCTGCATTAAAATAGAGATTTGAGTGAGTTTAGTTTAAGTAACTATTTAAGCAAAGGATTCTGCAATCATTTAAGCCAAAAAATCAAAAATTTAGCAAAATATTAACATACACATAGGCTCACCCCTTTAAAACCAAACCATGGATGCGGCTAAAGTTCATTGTGAACCATCCAGTGGATAAATTCAAACTGTTCCCATGTCCATGTCCAGCTAAAGGTATATCCTTTCTGGTATCCATTCCTGCCACAACATAAGGCTCCCCGCGATAGCCATCTTAGCCATTGTTCTCGGCGTGTGGCCCACATTAAGTAAAATGTCCCGATTTTATGGGCATCGATTTGCTTTTTAGTTCAATGCTAAAACCCAAATGAAACAGACGCGCCTGGTGATTATTTATTATTAAATAAATTGTGCTCATTCTAAGCACATAAATCACATGCAGACATTTCAAGTTCGTAGGTCAGTTCTATAGTAAAAAACTAAAGGAAAAACAAATAATCTGGGAATACCCAGAGATTTCGCAAGACAATTAAATTTATCTCTCTGATAAATCTGGTTCTGGTCTTATGTACTTATAATCTGGACAATAAACACGGCTACTAACCGCAAATTATGGCATGCCAATGGCATTACTTTAGCCACCCAGTGAGTCAGAGGTGTAGAATATATATTATCAGCCATGTATATCGATCGAGTTAATAACAATATGGGAAAGAGATTCCACTGAGAAATCATGCTAGCAATGCCTGATCTCTCCCACCGAAGAGATGTGAGTTCAAAGATATAGCATCACGTGCCAGGATGACTCACTCGACTCGACTCTAACTAAGCTTCAGACTTAATCCCTTGATTTATGACCCGATTGTAAGAGACTGCCATTGATTATGGAAGTGGTTTCTAGCCCAAAAAGGGTTCCCCGGATTGCCTTGAACTCTCCAGGTTCTTTTTTTATGAGTCAGTCTAGTTACGCCTTAAATTTTAACTAGAATTACTAGAATTGGTTTGAATTAGAATTAATGACTAAGATTTTCTCAACTAAAAATTAGCCCTAAACGATTTGAAACATATAAATTCGATTCTAGCTTTCCACTTGATAAATAAGAATCTATAAATCTTGCCAAAACAAAATATACAAAACAACTCGCCTGCAAGCAAAATATAACCAAGATTTAAACTTTGTTTACTTAAAACTTCTCTTAGATGATAAATCCCAGAGAACTCTTAATTTTTAGCAACTCTCCCCATCCAAACCACACACAAAACTTCAGTTTAGTTAATGCTGCTTACATCTCATATATTAAAATAATTTAAAAGATAATTTTTAGGAGTAACTATGGCAAGGGTTCTTAGGACTACGGACATAAATAGGGTAACGTTTAGGGGTTAATCTGGTTCGATGGATTGCCGACTACTGCACGACCTGAGTGATCCAGGGCAGCATGTCGATGACGCTGGCGAAGACTCCCGGCTGATGGTCAATCCGGCCGCACCACTGTCCGCCGAAGGAGACCACTCCGTACTGGACGTAGCGGTAGTTGGCCTTGAAGGGATGCGTGATGAACAGCGGGCTGCCGGAGTCGCCCGGACAGGTGTGCTTGAGTCCGTCACCGGTGGCGCAAATGTGATTATCGTTCACCTCGCCCTTGTTGTAGAACTGGCGGCACGAGTCCAAGCTCTGGCGCGTCACAATAGCCTTCTGGAGCGTGTCGGAAACATCCTGCTTCTCCGTCTTGCCCCAGCCGGCCACGAAGAAGTCCGCGTTAAAGGACAGCTCCTGGGAGCGCGAAGTAATGGGCAGGCACACGGGCTGAATGTGGCTCTTGTGCCTGACCTGCTCCTTCAGCCGGACAATGGCCAAGTCAAAGTTAATCTGGCCATGCACATAGTTGGGATGAACGTCGACCTGCTCCACCTCGTACTCCTCGAAGGGCGGCAGGCAAGTCCTCTTGAAGCCGCCCAAAATGGTGCAGTCCTCGTCCTTGGTCAGATCATGTTCGCCCAAACGCACAGCAAGTCTTTAAATTACAGAAAATATAAAAAATTAGTAATCAGATATTCAGTGTTTCAGGTTCTTATACTACTTACACTTCCGGCTGTTGAATGATGCAATGGGCGGCGGTCAAGACGTGGCGATCGCTGATCAGGCTGCCGCCGCAGAGGAAGGGACGCTGGGCGTCGGTCTTGTACTTGAGCAGCGCCATCCAGGGGAACTCGCCCAGCCTGGCGTCTGTACCGCCGCTTACCTTTGGGTTACCCTTGTTGCCACAGTTGGTGAAGGTGTCTAGGTACTGGAGACCCTGCCTGCTGTAGGCATTGATATCCCTGCTGGTCGCCCGCACCACCTTTTGCTGTCCCGCCTGAGTGTTGGTGGCCTGTGGAGTCGCTTCGTTGCGGCAACAAACACGAATTTCCTGAGGGAAAACATAAAATATTGCATCAGAAAATGTCCTAATAGAGCGACTTTTCTTTACAGAACATTTTACTTACATTTGTATTACCATCGCACCTCATCTGCCGTAGTTGGTTGCCAATCTGTCGTGGGATATTACGTCCATAGACCTCGACGAGCTTCTTGACGAAGCCGCACTCACTGGGCGGGACGCACTGACCCGCTCCACCCACCGTCGTGAAGCAGCTCTCTGTAATTAAGGTCATAAGTCATTAGCTACCGCTTCCTGCACTTTGACAATTACTGTATCAACTTACGGCTGAGAACCGCCTCCAACATGACGAAGCTTAGAATCGTCGCAAACAACAGAGTAGATCGAGAACCCATCCTGTCAGATTTGTGATTTATGGTCTTCCTGTTGTTGTCTCAAGTCACCAGCTGCCGAGATGCTGTGCTAGTTGCTAGTGGAGATCACGTTTCCGATCCGAGATTTCAAAATTCAACGCGCACGCTTAACCGTTCTCTCAAAGGTCTCAACTTGGAATGAGCCGCAGGTCGTCGTGTGCCGGCTTTTGTAGCTTGGATTCGCGTGCTCTCGGGGCAAGCGCCAAAACAAATGCCATTAATGATACATCGGCGAGCGTAATCCCAGATCGAGCAACAGGTTTTCGCAAAACGGCTCGTGCGCGGATTACAGAAACGGAGATAGGGTGCCATCTCAGAGAGATATATATATTCCGATATATTAGCATATATTTGATTTGATTAGCATATATTTGATGGCACTAAGTACTTAGAAGTGGGCGCTGTTTGCTGCGGGCGAACAACAAGAGTTAATGTTGGCAATGTTAAAAAAAGCGAAAATATTACCTTTTTTTTGAAAAATATTCTTATTGACTTTTAAAAAGAAGTCTAAATTAATTCAAGAACAAACCGCAAGCTGATAAGAAGTATTTAAAGCTTTTTGATTGTCGAAAGAGCACAAATAATATGTTGTTATTTTTATTTTTAATATATTTATTAATCATAATGAACTATAATTAATTATAATCATAATGTTAGCACAAATTTGATAAATTTATAACCAACGACTCTTTGACTAAACACAATTATTCACAAAAATCAATAACTCTCTCAATTTCACATCATTAAACTTTAGAAAATTATAGTAAACTTCATAAAAAAAGAATAACTTTTTTATAGAAATTCCAGTTAAGCCTCCCAAATGTCAGAGGCCTCTTCCCAGTTGCTCTGTGACGTTGGGCGTCCATGTCCCAACTTTCAGCGGCTGATTGAATATGTAGAACCAGTGGATAAACACGAAGGAGCAGCAGATCTATTCTCCCGCATCTCCGCCTCCATCATGAGGTGGAAACCCCGGACAAGTCGACTGAGGATTAACCCTTACACTTTCCGCAATCCACATTCGAGAAGACGACCCAAGTTCAGAGATTTCTGCCTGAACAAATCCTACACTGAGATGATCATTATAAAGGAGAATGAAGCGGGAGCGCTACAGCGAAAGCGGGAGGAGCCAAAGCAGCTCCTGGATAAGCCAATTGTCAAAATTAAGCCCAATTCCAGCAGGACAAAACCAGGCACCATTCAGGCTGCTCAACTCGACGTGGAACTGAGTCGCCTGTTGACGCAATACGGAGTGTCGGCCAGCGATATTGACAGGAGGCTGCAGCAGCTCAGTCTGGAGCTGGGTCCCAGGGAAAGGAGCACCAATTTCCCAGAGGAGAACAGATGAGGCATATAATATACATTTTTGAGATTGAGCTTTAGATATGTATGTATACCTTTTCAGAATTTGCACCTGGGAAAAGTCAAGGCCCTCCCACAGATAAACGGTTTGGATCTGGGAGCGTGGGAAAAGCGATTAAATTCCAGGAAACCCCCCGAGCGATTGGAAGTAAAACTTAACAAGTCTCTCTCTATCTCTGTAAACACAACTAGTTTCTGTATATCTATACTTACAATGTGAGTCTCTCTCGGGAATTGGCACGCGTCTCCCGAGCAGGTGTGGGCTGAACACCCATTAGAATCGGTACTTTTTCTCGCAATTAATTCGCTGTATTAATTCCAACATCTCAAGTTCCCCTTTCCCCATGGTGGACATGCAGCGGTGGCGGCTACCTGAATGCCAGATTGAAACCCGTTCTTTTGGATATGTGTAACATGGAATTTCCAGCGGCAGAAATTCCCAGCATCATTGTCGGGGCGGGTCTCAAAATGTGCGATGCGTGCCAACAAAAAACCCCCCGAAATTTGCGGTTATTTTTTGCCAAGTTTAGAACGCCAGTCACGCCCTGTAGGATAGGTCGCGGAATAACTTTGATCTGGTGATTAATAAATTTCATTAGTAAGTCTCAGTTACGAGGCCCTTGAAGCATAAATTTCACTCTGGCTAAGCTTTATCTGCCACCTTATATCTGATTGAATATCTCAATTGTTTTCATATGTCAAATTGCGCAATAAATCTGATAGGTAATATTCATAATTAACTATCTGTTAGTCGAAAGCCATTGAATAATAATTGAATACGAGTACTATGAAAAGTAAATAAGCAGTAAACATGATTCATTTCATAGGAAACGTCAGTGCAAAGCTGTACTGACGACGACGGAAAACGAGAATGAAAAACTGGATAAATCTTTGTATTTAGCTTAACATATCATAAAGAATTATAAGAAATATGTATAACTATATTTAATTGATTTTTGTTATATTTTTTGTCCAGTTATGCCACACAAAATAACTCTTAAAATTCTGTCTCCGATTTGGATGACTATATTTGATAGGACTATATCATTTACCATCGCTCCCATTTTTGGTTATTTCCTAATTTATGCTTTAATTTTATGCAACACAAATGATTCTATCGTAAAGCTGCCATATAAACAATAGTTAAATATAAAGAAAAATTTAAAACTATAACTGTAAATGTAATTAAAAAGTAAAATCAAATTTTTATGATATATGTATATAAAAAATTCCAGTTAGTTTTTCAACTACAATTTGTGCTTCAATTTATGTCTTCGGCCTTTAAAAATTATATAAATTGATGTTTAAATGTTAACAGTGAAAGTCTAATATATTTTTTTACAAATATCGAAGATATTTACTACCCAGATCTTCCTTAATTCCCCATCTAAAACTTTATTAACTTTATTATTAACTTCCCATAATAAAAACGCAAATAAATTCACAAATATGCAAATGTTATATTTTTTGGGCTTTACTAATCACTAGGCGCTTTCTAACAAAATAATGATGACTCCTCCTCCTCCGCTCAGAGGCCATTGCTGGCCATGGTGTCCGTGATCCACTGGACAAACTCTCCCACATTGGTGTACAGGCCCGGCAGACTTATCTGGCCGCAGGTGACCACGCCCTGGCTAACGATGCCGAACTCCACCATTCGTGGTGCAAACTGTCCCAAATAAGGGACTGGCGCCTGGAGCGGACCGCCAGAGTCGCCCTTGCACGAATCCTGGAGATCGCCACCGCCCACACAGAGCTGGGAGGGAGGAACGTTCCGCCGGTAGGCCTGGGAGCAGGCAGTTCGCGGCTGCAGCGGCACATTCGCCTGAAGGAGCACATCCGAGGTGGAGCCATTCTCTGTGGTGCCCCAGCCGGTCACGAAGTAGGTATTAATTTCCTCCGCCTTCTGCTTGAGCTCGTCGGTGATGGGCAGGCAAATGGGACTGATGTGCTCTAGATTAAGGGCGAAGGGGTTAGCTGTGAGTCAAGGAATTGAATCTCCAATCTCTTACTCTGGAAGGTGACACTCTGATTCAGGCGCAGCAGGGCAATGTCATTCAGGTAATGCCGGGTATCGTACTGCTCATGGATCAGATGCTTCTCAATGCCCACATCCACCACCGGCGGAGCGCACTTGGGCTTGCGTCCCTGATTGCGGCAGTCCTTCTCCGTGGAGATGCGGTGTTCACCCAGGCGGATTTCGTAGCTGAAAGTAATTTGAGATTATTACTAATTAATAATTAATTAACTAATCATCAGTTTCCACTTACAGCTCATTCTCGAGTCCAGACACGCAGTGGGCAGCAGTTAAAATATATCCTGTAATATTTCACAAAAATTATAATCCTTAAAGATCGGAAATTATAATCCAACATGGGGAAACATACTCTCCGAGATTAAGGCGCCGCCGCAAAGGAACTGCGACTCTCCAAAGCGATTGTAGCGGAGCAAGGCCATCCAAGGCCTGGAGGAGAGCTTCACCTCGTATCCATTGGACACTCGATGGCTGACAAAGTTGCCGCAGTCAAAGTTCTCGGCCTTGAACACGCTCATCACCTTGGAATTGTGCTGAATCTGGGACGAGGCACAGCAGAAGTGTCGCTACAAGGAAGCAATAGATAAATTTAATCCTTACTTTAATTTGGATATAATTTATAGATCGCATCTTATCTGTAATCCCTATACGTACAATAAAAATAAATAAATATTTAAATTTAAAAATAACTCATTGTCAACATTCGCTATCAAGTCAATAATCTTTGAACTGCAATTGCTTTCTATATGTAAATATTGCCAGCTTGCAAATAAAACTAGTTGTTTGATTAAAGAAAAAAGTATAATATGCAAAAACAAACAAGGCAAACAATATTCCAATTGAAAGCTAAAAGGAAACTTTTAAGTAGGAAATCGAAAAGAACACTGTTTTACATTTTGATTATTTAATTAAATATTTAAAACAATTTGTAAATATTTCACTCACCACCCCATTGAATTCCCCGCAAGTTGCCTTTTGCAAATAGCTGGCATACTCGGGCGGCACCTTCTGACCGGCCTTCTGGCTCTCCATGAGCCGCTCCTCGATGTTCCGGCAGGAGGAGAAGGGCATGCAGCGACCCTGTTCGCCATCGGGTGTGCTGCAGTCGTCGGCGTAGGCTGACCCATGTAATTGGATACCAATATTAGCATTGCATAGACGCACGGATCCGCGTTCCGAGAACTCCTCTAACCTGCTCGAGCGGCCTGCACTCCCAGCGAGAGGAGGGCAATGCCGATGACGACGACGAGGCGACAGCCGCTTATCATGGCGCTGGAGTGCTGATCTGGGACCTGATCCGAGAGACGTTGAAACCTGTACTGATGCGACGATGTGACGATGCGCGGCGGGATCTTGACAGACAACAGACGCTGACGCTCCAATCTCGACTGGAAGCTAGCGCGACGAGCAATCGGGTTTTAAGTGTATTTTCCCCCCACCGGAACTCTGAATGTGAGAGCGAAATCGAGATTAAATCAAAGTCAGTCGTCGTCTCAGGCCTTTAATAATTTGTATAGAGCACCATAATATAAAACATTTTATGGGAAAATCCAAATATTATTCAGCATTTGATTGCCCCGTAGCACCTGACACAGCTAGTCCTTTATCTCTGGAAGAATCTCTCTGCTGCTAACTGGAAAGCAATTACCACAAAACGCAAATAAAAAGACAACATTTTGGTTCACTGAAACAAATAGCAAAGAAGGAAAAAACAAGATTAAATATAAAAAAATTATTATTGTTCCTTAGAACTTAATAATTTTACCTTTCTACAGTTAAATAAATTAAATAAACTGCTCTAGAAACAACTTCTCTCTTTGCTCTCGGGAGTGAAAAAGCTTGTTGTTGCCACAGCCAACAAAGGAGAGCGGCTTCTGTAAACAAATACTTGTTCCAAAGGATTCCAATAAATGTTATTTTTGTTTAAACATGTGTTTATTTTTTATTTTATTGTTTATCGCACATCATCATCATCTAGTCAGTGGTACAATGGCTGAATCGGTCCGATCGATCAGGGGGCATAGGGGTTTATAAAGTTACGGTTACATTTAGAGCTTGACCTTGGTAACAAATAAATTATAACAAAGCTTCTGCTGCTGCTTATTTGCGTTAATAAATATCAGACATGGCTCAACAACAAAACAATATAGTCACTCGAATATATCTCTGGGGATATAAAAGAGCCTTAAAATGATAGAGAATCACAATCGTAATAGATGGTTGGTTGTTAACGGCAGCGAGTTATGTTGTTTTACATGTGGAATCAATTGGTTGCTTGGTTGGTTGGTTGGTTGGGTTGCTCTCACCAGTTCTCGGTAGCAGTTAATAGCTTCTGCGGTCGGGGGGTTGGCTAATTTACATAATTTCTTCTTTTTTCTCTGTATGGCAACGAAAGAGGGAAACATGGCATAGATAAATCAATCAATTGTCGAATTTTCTTTGGGGGTGAGAAGTGAGTTTAAGCAGTGATTATTCGATTTAGCTCGCTTATGCCGCCGCCAGAGTTAGTAGTTTAGGGCGTTGGGAGCAGAATCATATCGAAAGCCGGGATGCAGGAGATTATGTCATGTTATAAGGTAAGCGGCGAGGTAAAGCCAATAGAATGGTTAAGAAAACAGCAAACCAAAAACATAGCACAGAGTTAATACATTTACAGGATAGAATACTGCGTAATTGCTTTTTCAGAGGCTTAGTAGTAGTTGTCAGCGTCATTGTCACAGTCGTCGTCGTCGTTATATCGATTGGTATCACAAATAATTAATAAACATGGTAATTTTATACAAATATCAAAACACACTTCATAAATACATTAACTATAAACAATTTGAGAAATACACTTAGGAGCTAGTCCCTTGGCTCCCTCAGCCTGCCGCTCGCAGCTCCCTCCTGCCACTCCACAGAGTCTAGTATGTGGTTTTAACAATTTAACAAGGAGTTGGCCAGGGAGTGGCTGGGGGAGCTGGGACCACCAGCAAGGGGAGCCAAGGCGTCCCGCTAAAACAATTATAGAACAGAGTGAGCACTTGAAATTTCTTTCTAGTCTAAAGTAGGCTGGGTTAGTAGTCGGTTGTTGCTTGGTGGCTTGGTGCTGATGGTGTACGCTTTGGAAGTAGTAGAGTGGGTTATAGGATGCAAAACAGAGTGGTTGGAGGCGTGCCATCAATCTTGAATGCATTTATTTGATGGCGGCAATGAGCGGGCTTTCTTCGCCTAGAATAAGAAATAGAGAAAAAGAATTATATTTCACTTTGTTTTCCATAGAGATCGGTGGGCACTAATTCACGAGTCTTAATGTAGGGCATCCGTGGCCAGACCCAGGTCGCCGGCATCGAGGTCTCGTAGTTAAAGTTGTACAACTGCATTTCCAGCCACTTGCGCTTGTCCTGCGGTTCCGGGTAGGTAGATGCCAGGCCTAAATATAAGATAAAACCGGTATTATCACATTTTTAAATTTAATTAAAAGGGGAACTCCCTTGCCAACTACGCTGCACTTTACCTCTATCGTAGGCACACTTGGTCACGCCAATGGCAATGTTCATGGACACATCTCGGATGCTGGAGAGGGGCGGGTACAGCGATCCGCGCTCAATGTCGCTGGGCTCCACAAAGTTGGCCAGTTCCTGGGCGGCAATGAGGAACATTTCGTCGGGTATGTGATGCGTGCCCGTGCAGATCACGCCCAAGCCGACGCCCGGAAAGATGTAGGCATTGTTGCCCTGGCCGGGATAGTAGGTCTTGTCGCCCATTGTGACCGGTGGGAAGGGAGAGCCCGACGAGAAGATCACGCGAGCCTATAAGACAGAGTTTAGTGAATTAAAAGAAATTTTTGGTAAAGGGAAAACTCTGGTTTTCTTACATCGGTGTGCTTGTAGGCATCCTCGGCGGTGCACTCTGCTTTGCTGGTGGGATTGGACAGAGCGAAGACCACGGGCCTCTCGTTGTTATCACCCATGGTGCGCAGAATCTCTGGCGTAAAGATGCCGGCAGCAGCCGAAGCACCAATAAGCACCTGTAATTTCGTTTTATTTAGTAATTATTTAATAAATACTCCGAATTAAATCTCATAAAGTGGCTACAAAACTCACACTCGGCTTAATGGTGGACACAATCTCGGCAAGATCCGTCATGGGTGCAATATCCTTGGCGTAATTGACCTTGTGGCCCTCCAGGCTTCCCACCTTGCGGGACTTGGTCAGCAGACCGTCAATGTCCACCATGTAGATGCGGTTGTAAGCCTCCTCGATGGGCACACCCTCCTGGACCATGGCCTTAACCGTAAGATCGGCAATGCCGATGGCCGCCTCACCAGCTCCGGCGAACAGGAAGGTGTAATCCTTGAAGGACTTGCCCGTAATCCTCTTGGAGGCATACAGTCCAGCCACGGCAACGGCGGCAGTACCCTGAATGTCGTCGTTAAAGGTGCAGTACGTGTTGCGGTACTTGTCCAGGAACCTAAATGCATTGTGGTTTCCAAAGTCCTCGAACTGGATGAGCGTGTTCTGGCCATATCGCCGCACCACCGCCTCCATGAACTCGTCAATGAAGTCGTCGTACTCCCGGCCAACAACTCGCTTCTGGCGCAGACCCACGTACAGAGGATCCTCCAGAAGATCGATGTTATTGGTGCCCACGTCCACCACAATGGGCAGGCACTGATGGGGCTTGATGCCAGCCAGAGCCGTGTACAAGGCCAGCTTGCCCACGGGAATGCCCATGCCACAGGCACCCAGATCACCCAGTCCCAGGATACGTTCTCCATCCGTCACGCAGATGGCACGGACATTCGGCTCCGGCCAGTTCTTCATGACATCGAAGATGTGGCCGCGATCATTGTACGTCACGAAGAGACCGTGCGGACGCCTGTAGATCAGGCCAAAACGCTGGCAGGCCAGACCCACCGTGGGCGTGTACACAATTGGCATCAAATCCTCGATGTTTTCGGAGAGGAAACGGAAGAACAGACGTTCATTCCGATCATACAGATCGCTCAGGTACAGATACTTGTTCAGCGGCTCCGTGTAACGATTCACAGCGATCTTGCACAGCTGCAGCTGCTCCTCCTGTGTCTTGAAGCGGGCGGGCTGCAGACCATGAATGCCCAGCGTCTGTCGCTCCTCGAGGGTGAAGGCAAGGCCCTGAAAGGGGGGAAGAATAAAAGGGGGTGATAAATAACTAGATAAAAATATAAATTAAATTGTCTTCAAACATAAAACAAAAGCCTTTATAAAGCAAGAAATTGGGCTTATTTAGGAAGTTCCCCCTTATTCCTTATCAATGATAAATAAAAACAATAAAAATGTTGCTAATATTAGTCATATTCGCTGACTTTTTAGCTTATCAGTTAATTATTTATAATAGCAGGAGTTACGTTTATCAGTTACTTGAACCAAAAATTCCATCAAAATTAAGATATAGACAATATCCACCTCTTCCTTACCTTATTCAAACGAGGATCGCGAATGTGATCGATGCCGCGCACCTGCGAGGGCGTAATTATGTCGCCCACCACCTCATGGTATCGCCGTGTGGCCGGCACTGTAGCTGACGTTGCGCCCGCTGCTGTGGCTGTGGCTGAGGCGCTGCAGCGGCACAGTTTGCCCACAGTTCCGCACAAACTGCAAACAAACAAAAAAAATAGATAATATAAATAATAATGGCAAAAGTGCATTACGTGTGTGAGCAATTGGAGTCACCCCCCTCTGGACGCTCTTGACATGATACATGTCCCCCTTCACCCGCACTTTTATGGAACGAAAATCCATGTCCAAGGTCGCCGTCAGCTGCTTTTTGTTTATCACCGCGTGGGGCACGCCAGAATAAAATACGAAAATACGGAAAAGAAAGAAGGAACTAAGCCGCATTGTTTACAGCTGTGTGTCCCCAGTGGATTCCACCCGCCAGAGATAAGGGGGAGGGATGGATGGTCCCTGGTGACAACATCATGATAAAAATCTACACACGGTTATGATCATCATATTAGCAATAAATTATTCAATTCTTTGAGTGTTTATCAATATAAATATCTGCAAAAATCATTAAATATTTTAGGAATATATTGCTAATTTAGAGAGCTTCTACCTAAAATAGGAAATAAAGGTGTCTATAAGTTCACATTGTAAATAATAATTATCTAAATATAGCAACTGAAGGGTATTGTTTTTATTTATAACAGCAAAAAGTGTTCCTGTTACATAATTCCTTTTGAAGTGTTAATTTTATTGAATTAATGAAAAGCACAACAAATACTTAAGTTTGATTATTGAACTTGAGATTGTTATTGATATTCTTGTAAGTGAACTTGAGAAGATTAGATTAAACACTTGTAAATCATATCACAGCAAGAGAGTTAATTGAAATCAAGTGTTACTATTCGTAATATAAGGAAAACAACTTATTATCTTATGTAAAAGGTGGATTTTTTTAAAACCAGGAAAAAATAGCGATGTTTTTAACAAGATAATATCCTATTTTCCTGCCCTTTGCTGTCAGATGACGAATGTGTATTTTTTTTGCTAGCCTTTCAGCTTTCCATTAGATGTAGATGGTGCTAATTACGATGGAGGCATATAGCAGAAACGGAGGCGTGTGACTAATTTTGTTTGCGGTTCATTGATGGAATCATGCTCGGCGAGGGGTTTGGCATGGCATGGTAATGTGGCATCGGATTCTGGTCGGGTTGAAACCGGTTAATGACGTGGAGAACCGCATGACGACACCCCTTCCGGGCACCCCTGTAAGCACTTCAAGCTGATAACGTTGAATGGCCGGGATTTTGTTGATCATATCAGACCGGCTTCACAACTAAAGTTTTTTCCCGTCTTTTGTAAGGTCAAATTTTATAACTTATAATTATCGTTTAGGTAACACCGCCGGGCTATCATTCGTCAATTTTTTCGCTCAACTGTTTGAATGCCACTCACATGAGCCGCCCAGCAGCGTCAAGTGCTAAACAATTTCAATTTCGCATATCTCTGGCCGAGAAGTACACGGAATAAGTGCGTGTCGTAAATGCTTTCGAGTGATATTTATGTGTAAGATAGTCTGCGGGGCTACCATTAATTATTTTTAGGGCCCCCGCCAAAGCCCTAAGAACATTTCCACCAACTGAAGTCCAAGCAAAAGCTAAGCAAAGTTCAACAAACTCTTCTTTTTTGTGTTAAATGAATTTGTATTTGCTTTTTTTGCCGTATTTGCTGGCGTGGAAAGGGGAGGGGAGACGAACAACACTTTCTGATGAACTTGGCAACGAAAAAATGCTTACAAAGCGAAGCAAAACATAAAATTTTGTGGGTATACACACTAAATTTAGAATTTTGCGAGACTGTTTTTCGAATATACATACTATCTATATGTCCATGAACGTGAAGGTGTTGAGTTTTTGGCAAAGCGGCAAGGAAAATAATACTTAATTATGAATATTTCGTTGTTTTTTAAAAGGGGAATTTGTATTTAAAATAAGGTTGTTTAAGTGATCAAATCTTGGGAGATTATAAAAAGACCTAAGGACTCTAGAGCCTTTTATAGGGTATTTCCCCGCCCTAACAACTTTCTTTAAAAACGAAACATCTGTTTTCTGCTCCTCTGCTCTTCTATTGATTTTTTCAGCTGTCTAATGTTTTGGCAGCCAAAAATAAAATTAGATAAAATCAAATTAAAAAACGCTTATGCAATTCGCAACGAAAGCGAACGGTTTTTTGGGAACAGCTGTTGGGGAACAATAAAAAAAACTGCATGCCAAAGAAGGGTCAATGTCAAGCCATGTGCACTCCCAGGGAATCCCGTGCGTAGTTTGTTTGTATTTTGCGTGACAGTGAAAACGAAAGCTGCGCAAAAAGAAAAGCGAGAAAGAGGTGCAGAGAAAAGGAGGGTCGCCACAAATATACACACAACGCCTTGGCGGCGATTCGTCTGATTCGAGTGACTAGGTCACTGGGCTACCAGCTGGGGCAGCTCCTCCTCCGAGTTATTGCATAACTACCGCAAACACACACACGCGCGCGCACTCATCCTGTGCCGTGGCAGAGGACACCCTTGCAACGAAAAGCTTACCTCGGTCGTGACAACATTTTAACTTCCTAGAATTGCTATGCGTTGGCGTTTATTTTCTATATTCTGCTTTGACTTTCGCCCAGTTGCTAAGGGATAACACTTTTTACTAAAGCTTAACTTCGATTCGTGTGTACCGCGACGCGACGTTTTTCCAGGAATAAAATCGTTGCAGAACCGCTTCGACGATTTAAAATTAGTAAAATGTTTGCGTGACTGCCCTTTTTTAGGATTATATTCCCAAGACTCGCCAGCCATTTGTAGCGCAAGTTTGCGGAGTAAACAAAACATGGTCACACCAAGCCGCGACACCCGCCAAGCAACTTGAATGCAATTAATTAAATAAGTAAACAAAAAATAATAGAAATATAAAATTCTGAATAAACAAACCCAGCCATAGTTTTTTATACCCTTGCAGGAATTAATAGGAGAATCGATCTAGCCATGTTTTGAAATTATAATTGGAAAATTATAGATTTGAAAAATCATAACTTGGCCAAAAATACACCAATTTCAAATCGGAAAGCATTTTTCTCTTTCTTTCTGTATTCTTAGCCATGTTCTAAACAAAAATATTTTTTTGGATTTTTTTTTAAATATTTATTTAATTGTTAAAAATCCAAAAAAAATGTTAGCCTTAAATTAGGTTTGCACGTTTTTTAAGGGGGAAAAAACCAACACATTAATGCATTCAAAATTTAATTTCGTTTATTTTTGGCCAAGATATGATTTTTAAAATCTACAATTTTCCATTTACATTTTCAAAACCTGGCTAGATCGATTCTCCCATTAATTCTGATCAAGAATATATAAGGTTTATGTGGTCGAATATGACTTCTTCCTGTGTTAAAACGTATTTTAAAAGATGGTTTGAAAGGGTCGTCGGACCGAAAAAGCCACCAGCGGACAAATTTGGAACTACGGCTTGTGGCGAGGGGGGAGAGAGCGCGCGCAATACATCGCGCTCTCTGTTTTGTTTTGATTATTGCTTACACACGCATACATATGTGTTAGTTGGTTTTGTGTTGTATGTATGTGTGGCGGCCATCATTGGAGCTGATAAAACCGCGATATTAATCGAAGCTTAGAACAAGTGACAGGCTAGTAATAATGCCCGCCAAACCATAACTTTTTTAAATTATGACTTTTAAATCCGTTTTAACACGAGAAGGTGTCTTTTTCCACTACATAAACCCCATATATTCTTGATCAGAATTAATAGGAGAATCGATCTAGCCATGTTTTGAAAATTGGTTGAAAACTGACAAAGTTATAATTTTTTTTCGTAGATTTTTCCGATTGTTTCTATGGCAGCTATATGATATAGTTGTCCGATCCGGCCCGTTCCGACATATGTTCGAGTGAGAGTATATAGAAGCCTAACTGCAAAGTTTCATTCAGATAGCTTTAAAACTGAAGGACTAGTTTGCGTAGAAACGGACAGACGGACATGGCTAGATCGACTCGGCTGTTGATCCTGATCAACAATATATATACTTTATAGTGTCGGAGATGCCTCCTTCACTGCGTTGCAAACTTTTGACTGAAACTAATATACCCTGCAAGGGTATACAAATTATAACATTGTCAGTTTTCAACCAATTTTCACCAAATTTGAAATTTGCCCATTTAGTATTATTTCCGAATTTCGGTTTTAATTTCATGAAAATCGGCATCCATAGGAACAATCAGGAAAATAAAAGAAAAATTCATAACTTTGTCAGTTTTCAACATATTTTCACCAAATTTGATAGTTACCCATATTTTAGTATTCCTGAATTTCGATTTTAATTTCAAGAAAATCGGCTGACTATACCCTATAGCTTCCATAGGAACAATCAGGAAAATAAAAAAAACCATAGCTTAGCCGTGTTTCAAACCATTGCCATCAAATTTCAGATTTGGCAACAAATTATTATTTCAGAATTTCGTTTTTAATTTTTTGTTTAAACTCTGCAAGGGTATACAAACTTCGGTGAGCCGAAGTTAGCTTCCTTTCTTGTTTTCTTTTGCTATTAAATGGCAATTACCAACAAGGTCGCCTGCTATACATTATAAATTGTATCTGCCTGTCATGCATTCCTCGCGATTTATCCAGTTCCCAACTCTGTATTTAATAAGTCGTGTGGATTACTTATACGCCTGGGATGCCCGCCTGACCGCCTGCCTGCCTGTCAGTCGGAGCTAATGAATAGCATAAAGCGATCTCCCGGCTGACTGATGGGCCTGTAAACATCCTCGGAGTCGGTGCAATGGACATAATTGTAGTCGCGATACAAGCAATTCACGCATGTACACACGCCAAGAAATAAATAAGCAAAATGCGTCGCTGTCGCACTTGACATCGTTTTCGGAATACGCCAGGCAACGTGCTAATGAGCCCTGAAAACGCGCTTCCAGCCCAGTTCAGTCCAGCTCCTCGTTTATTTTGAAATCTGTTAACTTAAATATATTTTTAAAATATCGATATTCAAAAGTTACAAAAATATCGTTATACAACACTACTTTTATAAAAATATCGATATATTGCAATTTTATTGTATATTCAAAACTGCCTCACTATTTTCTTAAAAAAAGAAAATTCGAAACGAAAGCACGGACGGTCGACGGAATCGGGTAGGGCGGATGAGTGCTGTGCGAGTTTAATGCTTTTAATTCGCCCGAGTTGTGGAGCCAGCTTCCGCTTTCGACCAAACGCGACTGGACGCACTCCGACGCAAGGTTTTACGAGAAAAATCGACGCAGTTCCTCCAGTGATGAGGCCAAGTCACGCGTGTAAGATGGTGCACGAATAGCAGTGTGAAAAGTAAAGCAAAGGCAATAAAGAAACAACGGAGACTCGCAAGAGGCGTTTTTAAACGAAATACACAAAAAGTGTTAAGATCAGTAATGTGCATTTAACAGTCGCGTCGCAGAAAAGCAATCGTCGCCAAACATATTGCTTTGTGTTTCTTTGTTTTGTTTGGCTCGCACGCGCGCTTGTGTGTGTGTGTTTTGGTGTGCGTAGCCAGCGCTTGTGTGCGCGCGTGAGAGAGCAAGGACAAGAGAAGAGGAGTCTGGAGGAGAGAGAATCAACAACTGTGGAGCTAAAAACACTCTGACGATGGACACGTTTCGCAAATGGCTGAACAAACCCAAGGTACAGTTGTTGTTGTTTTGCACTTAAACGTTGATAACCCAACCCAAGCTGTAGTTGTTCTTATCACCCAACAACAACAAAATTAAAAACTACAATAGGCACACGAAAGAGAGCTGCAATTAATTATGAGCAACAGTGTGAATGGTGTCAAAGCAACTTTGCGCTGGTATTGGTATTGCTGCTGCCTGTGTGTGTTAACTGTGCCCCCCTCTCCCTTGCACCCACTGGCGCTGCCTATCGCCATCTCGCTTGGTTTTAACCGCATTTTATTTCCGATGATTAATTCGCTGACGTTGCAGCAACAACACTCACACATCCGAATGCGCGGCATGTGTAAACTGCACTCTCAATTCAAATTGGAAACACTCACACAGACAGCAGCAGCCACAACAACAACAAAACAAATATGGCGCCAGTCGTTCGTGTTGCAAATTACAAGCAGCAAACTTAACTAATTTATGTATCTACGTCTGGTAATTTGGGATCTGTTCTTAAAGGGGGGAAAACCCCTCGCTTTGTCCGTCCGGCAGTGGAAAATAACCCAGGGAATAATAATAACACTGAGAACAATGTCAGAAAGCTTGAAACAGAACAAGTTCTCGCCAAGATGTCTGCTGGAAATACGAGCAAATTGCAACTGTTTTACTTCAAATCAATATCCCAAATGTAATAATTTCAAATTAATCGTTAATTTTTTATGTAATTAATTCGAAACCACAATTGAAACATTAAATAAATGTCAATTGATGAGAAATCTAACACACTTCCGCCGTAAATAGAATTTCATTGGGGAAAGACGTTGGTTCGTGATACCGAATTTCGACCGTATCTATATTTAGCGAGCTCTTGTTGCCTTCGGGTGTCTGGAATATATATATAATATATATTTTGTACATATACACACGTTAGGGTTCGCCTCCAAAAATAAAACGTCGATGGAGCGACTTTCCGACTATTTCCCGCGCTGCTCCATCCAATTTTCCTCCCGATCGCTAGTCAATCTGTCAATCCGCCTGACATTTTGATGGCCGTCGCCAGATTTCTATGGAGGTGCTTTGGGAGCTGGAAAAAATAAATGAATTAGAAGCAATTTACACGCAAATCCATTAAATCAAAGGCAAACACTTCATATGGCTTTATGGCGCTACAAAGTGTGTGTGTGTGTTTACTCGACCTCGCTTACCTGGCGGAGGTCAGTGTCGAGACTTTGGCTTCTGTGTTCCCCATTCGGAATCGAATCAAATGGCAAACAGATGGTCTAGTCGGTGGGGCTGAAGGGCCTCTCTATAATGTTTATCGAGTGTCGCCGGGAAGAAGCTAACAACGCACGGCTTTGGAAGAGTATCTGGGTATCTGTATCTGGCGGTTCGATTAGATAAGATTGCGACGAGTGGAGCCAGCGGGGATTTGGATTTGTTGCTGCCGCCACATCACGTTTAGTGGCAGGTGATCGAAGGGACCCAGTTGGCTATCGATTAATTGTCGTAAAGAATCGTTTCTCTTTGCTTTGCTATTGACAGATATTGTGGGCTTTAAATATAGTTTCATTTAATATTTAAATAATCAATTTCCTTCATTTCTTAAATAAATAATGCAAAAACGTAGCTGCCTGATTTATTACGCTCCAAATGCATTTAAAAATCCAATTGGCTTTTCTTTGGTTTACTTTCCGGATGCCTTGTTAGTTAGCCGCTCTTTTTATTTTCCTACTTTGCTTTGGTTAATTAACACACATCTCTCTGCATCTGCCGCTCATAAATAACGGCACGAGTAAGTTTTCCTTATTTTCTTGGTTGTGGAAAATGCCCCCCAAACGAAACGGAAAATCCACAGACATATAGAGTTTCCCCTGTTTCTTTCTTACTCGTCTTTGATTTTGTTTTTGTTTTTGTGCAACTCTTTCGTCTGCTGCTTCTTCTTCTGCTCTTCTTTTTCATTCATTGACTGCACACAACATTGCTTCCTGGTCTCCTCTTTCTTTGCCTTTCTTTTCTCGTCTCGTCTCTTTGTCGCGCCTTTGTGTGATTGTGTCAACTTTCTTTCTCCTGCAAAGTGAGAATCTTGCGTTTCGAGGTCTCTTTTGTTGCAAGTTTAAAATAAACAGAGTTGCCATATTATTATTTCTTAATGAGTTTCATAATATTTTTAAAGTTTTGCATTTAATTATAAGCTGCCAAAGACAAGTTCTAAAAACTTAATTATCGCAATAACTTATTTCCTTTTTGCCTTAGAAAAAACTCAATCATAATGCAATTCTTGGGCTGTGCAGTGAATGCAATTGTTTATACATTTTCATACCATAAAAACGAAACCGAATGCAAACAAAAAGCACAGCGAAACCAAGACAATGGAGTCTGGGAAAGGAGGCGACGACTACTGGCTCTGGCGGCTGCCTCGAAACCCAAAAAACGCGATCGGATCCGCAGTCAATGGAACTGGGAATTGGGAACTGGCTGGGGGCGCCCCCCTGAAAAAAGGAAGGCGGCACGCGCCACAGGCGTCTGTAATTGATTATCTTATATATAGCGGCCACTCGATCTGTGGGCACAAAACCAATAGCGTTACATCACTATCCGCATATTTAATTTGCTTGCATAAATACCAAGTTAGGTATAGGTTTATTCCCATCTAAACTCGTCCACACTCATATAGGAAGCATTGTACAGGCGATAAAGCAAACATTATTTTTATATTTTTCTCTTTTTTCGCTTGCCTCTGAATGCTTGATTATAAATGTTTGCCGATCAATGACTATATACATACGTAACGATGAACAATAAATAGACAGAAAATAGTGGGTGCGGGCTCTGGAATCGTGTCTGTTAGTGATCAGCATTCAGATTTCGTTTAGGGTATTTCCAGTGCTGCGAAATATGTTATAATTGAGCAATTGGAAAACCTGCAACCCTGGGGATTTCCCTAACTCACATTCTAGGCATTTTTCCTTCGAGATTTCCTGTTTTCAATCGGTTAGTATGTATATTTGCTTTGTGCGCCTGCTATAAACTCATTTGAAGTTGGCATTGAATTGTTTTATGGGCGAAACGCCAACGAAACGTAAAAGTAAACCATAAAAAAGTGAAATCTATGGGCGGCTAGCAAAAGTAGTTTTTGTATTTTGTTTTATTTTTGTCTTTATTTTTTTTTCTGGGTGCTTTGTTTCGTTTCTACAATTATTTTCGGTTGTTTCTTCTCGGATATTATTCACCCGAATCCCGGAGTCCCCCTTGATTTTGGGAGCATGTTGCAAATGTATGCAATTAAAGGCGGTTGCGTCGTCGTCGTCGTCGTCATCAGCACGAAATCGGCCATTAAGACAATAAACTCTGACAGTCAGAGTCCGAAAAAAAAATAAAAATTATATATATAGTGTTTACCATGAGCTGGCAAAATGGAAATTACAACAATAAGAAACCTTTAACAATTGGGCCCAAGAAAAAGTCATGACTGGAGAGCAACTAGCTGAATGAAGGGCCCCTCCAGCTCGGCAACTCTTCAGCTTTTTATGAAATTCACTTATTTACGCTTTCTTGGCTTGGCCATAAAAAGAGTAAAATCTTTTCTGAAGGAAGTAAAGTGTCAGACAGAAAAGCCAGGTACCAAGTTTCAATGATGCGGATACAGTGCGTTTCGCCATCGTAGCCACATTATGAAACGACCTTACAAGTAAATAATTACGATAAATAGATAGATAAACACCAAACAGAAAAAACCTGTTCAGGGAGAAATATTGTTAACCAAAATGTGGTTAGGAGTCTGTTGTTTGTTATAAGTTTTTAAGAAATTACGTAAATTACATAAAAATTGGGAGTTTTTGGGATCTAATTATATTCTTATCGGTATCACTGATATATATTTTTTCAATGGAAAAATAATGCCCATTTAAGGCTTTTTAGTAACTGAGTTTTTCTACAATTTTTTACTATGTAAATTCCTCTTCATTATGTCAACATGTGTTACCGTTTCTCTTTCTCAATTTTATTTATTGCATTTACCCTATTTGTTAACACCCAACAAGTGTTTTATGGTTCTAAAAACCCACTGCACTATATGTACTTTACGGCTTCTACAAATAAAGCAACAGCTGCCTTTGAGCTGATTTTCCACACCCGTTGACTTCATCGTTGTCGTCGTCGTTGCCATGAATGGGCGCAGTGCGTATACGACCCGTTGGACAAGCCCACTGCGATGACGATGGACTTCAATGCAATGAGTGAATGTCTGCGCGTGCCAGCAACAACAATAATAAATAGTAACAACGAGAGCAACCTGTTTCTTTCGGTGCATTTAATTTGGGCCATATTGACATGTGCCCGCCGCCAGTCGCCAGCCACCAGCCGCCGCTAACGAGTCGTTGTGCTTCTTCTTGGTCTTCGGCTGGCCCCAATTTCAATGTTCGTTCTAGTCTGGTAAAGTCAAGTCAAGTAAAGTCAAGTCGTCGAGTCTCAGGTTAAGCAATATATATAAAGCAAAGGCCGCCGAGGTGGGCCACAAATGTTGACTGCCAGTCAACATTACGAAAGGCGCTCGATAAACAGCATTCTGATGGAAGTCACCTCAAAACGAGGCATTAGACTAGACAGTAAGCGAGCAGTGTAGGTTATAGTACGTTCTTATATATATCATTTATAATCGCTATTCAAATTGGAGAGTGGAGAGTGACACAGATTTAATTAGATCAATTAAATATACTAAAGATCGTGTTAAAAACAACTCGATTTTCTTGTTGCTTCTAGAGGGAAGTTACTTTATTTTCACTTTAAATCAGACTGTTTTTTAGACTCTTAAAAACTTGGCAGAAATGCTTTAATTCTAAGCCTTCAAAAATAAATAATGTCCAATGGCTGTTGTGATCATTTTCTGATCACATTCTGTCTGGCTCATGGCTGTCACGGAGATGTTGTTGTTTTCTTTCAATGTGTAAATATGATATTATTGTTTTGTCAATCTTGTAAACATATTCCACAGCTCCTTAAGTTTACCTTTTCTACTCAGCTTAACCATTTTATTTGCTTCGGATAATTTAATTAAATTGTTTTGTTGATGAACGCTAATCCCCATGCAACCCTCGCCTCATTCAAACAATTTCTCAAGGGAAATACTTGTGACAAAAAAATAAACTAACGCTGTCTGTTTGTTAGCTTCTAACTTTTCCACTGGGGGAATTACATAAAAATTAACACAAAATTAGTAGATAATACAGAGAGAGAGAGGGAGCAGCAGGTCCCTGATTTCGAGCAATGTTCGTTCGTGCCCCATGCGCTATTTAGCGGCTTTAGTGACGCACTAACCAAGTGATAAGAATGCCTCTGTCCGTGTCTAGTATTATTAAAGAATTGAGCACATGAAGCTTAGACGGAACGTGCCGACATCAATGATTATGTAGAATTAATGACTAAGAAGCGGATTGCAAACTGTCATTTCGTAATTCTTGGCTAATCTTGGGGAGATCATTTTGTGGGAATTATCATTTGATTATTTCAGACGAAAATGTATTATTTAATAGAGCTTGCCAAGTGTTTATTTATTTACTTTGGGAGATCATGTTGTGGGAATTATCAATCGATTTTTTTCAAATGAAAACGAATTATTTAATAAAGCTTGCTAAGTATTTATTTATTTACTTATTTCCGTCACCAAACATTTCTGTGTAAACTCGATTGGAAAAAGCAATTTCCACTGATAACTAAGAAAGACTTCTTGCTGCTGTTGTTTGTTCCCCTGAGGTAATAAGTATTAGTATTTATTATCTTGAAAAACAGGAAATAATTATATGCACATGATAATGATGGCGATTATCACGACTTTCCAGGTTACATGTAAAACGTAAATTCTCGGAGATCATAGAGATTAACTAGTGGCTAGTTAACTTAATAGCATTTAAACGCAGCTTTCCCATGACATTATTATTTTCTACTGAAGCCCTACTCCAACTCCGCTGAGTCATATACCACATATATTCCGATCAATATTTATCGCAGCCTGAAACACATGTACTCCATTTATACCGGTTTTATGCCTTTACATTGCGATAAGATTGTAGAACTTATTTCCCCAAACAAAAATCAAATAATTCACTTTACGCTTTACCCTCTTTCTGTACTTATCTTTGCCTGTAAAATATTGGTTAGCAACTAAATCCATATATTTACTTGGTAAATTTCCTGCTACTGGAAGCAAATAATGAAATGTAAAGTTTAATTTTGAGTTAACGCGGCATTATTGATTGCGGCCTCAGTCCCGGGTGTTATCTCCTCCAACCAAACTCTCCTGACAGCTGAGTGATTGGTGAGGGCCTAAGCCCTCTATCGGAGGCCACCGAAGTGATAAAGCCATATTGATGGTTCTCCCCCTGAAGATTTTCCCAGAGCCATCGGTGCACTCTGTGATCTTTCCACGTTATTGCTCAATGTTTTTCTTTTTTTTTTTAGAGCCAAGGTGGACTGCCTGGCTGGCTGGTTCATTGGCCATCTTGCTAGCGAGATTGTGCCAAGGCAGCAGACTACGTGCCCCTGCGCCGATCAGACCAATATGTCAATTATTCGTTACGCTTTTTGCCAGACAGCCAGTTACCCGAAATAAAAACGCTTTTCAAATGGCCAAACGCTTTGGTCAGCCGGGAGGAAAAGTAAAAGCGGTGAAATTTTCACATTCACATCGAGTCGATCTCCTCGAGAAAAGGCGAGTGCAATGGCCACCATTACCACCGTCGCAGCTGCCGAAGTGGAAGCCACTCTCCTACTTTCGAATGGCAGCGGCGGCGGCTTCAATTGCGGATTGCATTACGCCCGCCAGACATCGCCGGCCATTGCGTCCCACTTATTACCTAATCCCCGACAAAAGCCCATTCCGGCTGGAAGCTAAAGAAGCCCGGGCCCGAGCCCTATTGGAGCATATTGAACGGGAGGCGCTGGCTTATCAGTTTCCAGCGACACTTTGTTAGCGAGGCACAGGGAGAAAAATTTAATAGCAAATGAAAATTAATTATTTACTTTTAAATTTGAAGTTTTTTTTTAATGGAACTGAAAATAAAGAAAAATATATATCGAGAGGAAAATAATATAAAATTGGTAAAGATATTTTGCCTTAAAGTTTAATATATTAAAATTTTACATAACAAAAAAGTGCTGTAAAGGTTTAAATTGTTTCGTTCCACTTTTTGTGATATTTTCTCTCTGTACATTAGCGTCTCGGGTTGCATAAGAAGGTTGGTGGGGTCCGGGTTTTCCTCTTTCTGTTTCTGCTGCTCTGTGCCCCTGTGGCCGGCATATCAATGAGAGTAGAAGGAGGAGGAGCACTGGAGTTGGCTGCAGATCGGATGCGCGTGTGGACGCCAACGCCCACGTACTGCACGTACCGAAGTCCGTAGCTGCTGGCTGGCTAGCTGACTGCTTGCTCAATTATCGGCACTTCCGAGTGCCGGACGAACGCACTTTAACCCCCCAGCAATGGAAAGTGAAAGCGATTTGCGGTTTATCTTCTTTGGAGTCAAGATAAATAAATAAAAAACCAGTAGCAGCAAACGCTCCGGGAAGCCGTACAAGTATCCAATTCGATAGGCTCTCAGCTCTGGGAAAGGTAAAGCCTCAAGTTTAAGGTTAATCTGATTATAGCTAGTGGCATTTTCAGGGCTAGAAAGTTGTAGGTTGGTTGGTGGACTTAAAACCAAGTAGATAATAATATCAAAAGTTTGCAAAACATAGGCTTATCGATCTTATGCATATTTCAGTTCGCTTCAACAGATCTTAATCAGGCGCAGAGCGTGTTTTAAATACAACTGAAAGCCACCTGTTGATAACCAGGGAGAAACAAAGGAAAAATAAAATGAAAATAAAAGCAAAAACACAAACTTGGAGACAAAGTGATTTAAAAAAAATGTGCGGCCTCAGTTTATCATCGATTGCGACACATTCCTCTTTTCTGTTGTTGTTGTTGCTTTTTTTGGGCCTCATGAATATGCAATGGGGTTGACGACGGTGACCTCTTTCTCCCCCTGGTTCCGCCTCTCTTTCTCCTCCGCCCACCATCTGGCCGCCTCTTTAGGGCCTCCCCCCGCCCATTATTATCCAATTTATCAAATGGCTTTTATTGGCAGTCGCCTCTTGGGCCCGTTTTGTCATCTCTTCCGCATTGATTCGCCTCTTTCTCCCATCTTTCTCTCTTTCTCTCTCTGTTTTAGCGGCTCCCTTCTGCATTTGTTTGGTAATTTCGATATGCAAATGTTGAGTTCGATTTGTTAAGAAATTGAATTCATTATGACATAATAATAATAATAAAAAAAAGAAAAAACAAACAACAGCCACTGGTCTGGCGGGTGTTAATTTTAAGCTGATCGGCCAGCGGTTCGTTCAACCTTTTTTACAGTAAAAAATCCTTAATGCGACTTCCGGTATCCGTTGCTGCAAATAAAAGGGTATCATTTCCATAATTCACTTTATCTCTTTTTTTTGTGAGCGAGTTGAATGCACTCTGGAATAAATATGGTCACGGAAGTGTTAACCCTTCTAAATTAAATATGCAAACTTTGATCACTGTCCTTTATTTTACTGTATTTTTTTAATATTTATATAGGCTTTCTATCGGTTGTTTTTTTGATATTGAAAATTTGTATTTACGCTCACAGCTTTGGCTTTCATTTTTGTTTATCAAGAAGCTCATTTATTTATATACAATTTGACCGTGACTCAGTTTTCCTCGGTCTATCTGTCCTCTTTTCTCTTTTTGTTTTTGTTTGGTGGTAATTCCCCTCCCCGCAGAAAGTCCCCCTGGTCCATTGTGATTACCCAAATGTTGTAATATTATTTGTAGAAATTTCAGGAATCTCGTAGAAGTGAAATTCGGCATGTATTTATTCCCTTTTATAGTTGTTTTATTAGTCATACAAATTTAATGATTAAACGATTCCCAGAAATACGGCTTGGCGTTGGACTTCGAGTGGCTATTCCCTGTGGGTTCCAAAAATACTTTTATTTCGAATTTTAAACTTTGCTTTCTTTGTATCGAAAATATATCGCATTTGCTGCTAATTTTTTAGAACTTATAAATAACGAACTCTTTAGGTTTCACTTGGCAAATCTGTATAATTAAGTGCAGTTTCAATAATAAAGTTCTTACTGTTGAGTTATTTAAAATTACTTTCTTTGTATCGCATTTACTTTAACATTTTTTTAGAGCTCTTTAGGTTTTACTTGGCAAATCTGTATAATTAAGAGAAGCGTAAATAATAAAGTTATCACTATTTTGAGGGATTTATGAACCTCTTCAACATATTATTTACTATACTTTTTGCTTAAAATAATTTATACATTATATTTAAACTGTTTCGTAAGTTCTCCTTTATTGACTGTGAAATTATCCACAACTTGTGACATTTAGCACTTGCAATTGATATTTCAAATTTTCCCCAATTAAATTAGACGCTTAATTTGCAGTTTGTTTTTTTTTATTTTTAGCGAGAATTGTGCAGAAATTGAATTCAATTGATCGGTATAATAGTAATAAATACCTCTACATTTATTATATTTATTCCAGCCAGATCTCCTCAATTAACCGATGACAGCAGGTGCCGCTGGCTGCTGGCTGCCTTCGTTAGGGGGTTCGCGGCATTTGCTCTGTTCTGACCTTATTTTGCAACATTTTCTAAGTTGTTGTTTTCTGTTTAGACGCCCAGCTCAATTGATTGAAATTAAAGCAAAGAAGCCGAAAGTCAGCCATCAAAAGAATCGTGCGAATATTTCAGTGTCAAGTGCAGGTTTTTCTGCGTATCCTTTGCGTCAGCAGACGCGGCCCTTTGAGCGAGCCTCGAAGGCCTTTTGAGCCAGAATCGTCCGTGTAGATATGCTGTCTGTCGTCTGGCCTTTGTCCTCGTTCCGACTGCCAGCCTGCCGTCAAGGATAAAAGAGCCAAAGGGGGGGTGTGGAACTGGAGCACGCCTGTTGCGCGTGGCGAGGTCAAAGCTATGGCTATGACGTCAGGACAGATGTCCTTACTGGCCAGATGGCTGTTTATGTGCTTTTTGGGGAAAATGATAAAAGTTTGGAATGATTGCAGAGATTCGAATGAAAAATCTGTAATTATCGAGATTAATTTTGCACTGAATTATTAAACTGTCCAATAAATAATTTGTCAAATTTCCTTTTTATAATTATTTCCAAATTTTTCCAAAAGATTAGAAAGTTGAACTTGTAATAAATTCATTGCTCTCAATTGCAGGTTTTACGGGTAATTCTCTTACAGATCACAGCTTACTTCCTTTTATGATTTTAATTTTTCAGTCACTTTTGGCATAATTTATTTTCTTTTCCAACTCGAATTGAAAGTGGTTCTCACCCACGTCAAATAAATGAGCAGCAAATTTGGTTTCACCTCCAAATGCGATATGGTTTTAAATGTGTGTGTTGTTTTTTGTTTTTGTTTTTATCAACCATAAACAGAAAGTTGCTCACATACTCACCCTTAATTAGTTAATTGAACAAAACGCACACAGAAAAACCAGTTGAAAAAACAATTGAAATACGCGAGACAACAGCGTTTTCCAGCTGGCGGATAAAAACAAATGTGTTCAGATATTAACATCCGATATTATTACCCTCGAGTCTCAAAGGTGTGGTCTTTATTATGAGGTAAATAGAGTCAAAGAACTTTTGCAACCTCGGCAAATATTGCTTTCAACCGAAAAGCCAAACACCAAATGTTTATTTTGATTCGGAAAGGTACTAAATATTTTATCACGAATTTTTGCTGGGGGGATTCCTTATGAATAAACCAAGCAGATTTCTCGGATGTAAAATTAAACCAACCGCCTAAAGGCTTGGCCAAGGAAATCCTTGGAGTAATGCCTGGTAATAAGGCCTTTATCCGCCTCCATTTACTTGTCGTTCCGCTTGGGCTCAGAACGCGCTTAAAATTTTTAATTACCATTTAACTTTTGCCTTTTTGTCAGCTGCTGCTGCTGCTGTTGCCATGGTTTTCAACTCTTTAATTACATTTGGGATTTGGCTAAATATTTTATGTACTTAAGAGGCATGTAAATGGCCTTTTCGTATTAATTCTTTATTAACTTGAAGGCTAAGCAAAAGGCAATTGCATTTAGGGGGGGCTTTTGTAATCATATTGGAGGATTTTTTCTTATTACTATGTTTATTATTATGTTCTTTAGTTGGGGAAATACTTGTGAAGTTAATAATTTATAAATACTCTCCTTATCCGTGTTATATAGAGAACCGAACCTCTCGTATCACCCCTGACTCTCCCCTGCCAACCAGTCTGTTTCTAAATTGCGACGCTAATTAATGGCTACAACGACTGGCACTTACAAAAAAGTGCCTGGTCTGGCCTGGTCGACAACGTTTTGGCCAACGTCGTCATGACGGCCAATAGAATGGGAGCGGAATTCCCGGGTAGCGGGCGGGCGGTCGGTGAGGTGAGCGGACTTCTTGGGCAGTCATTGAACTATTTACGCATGGCCTTGCTCAATTTATATAATTTATAATTCTCAATTGGATTTCTTATTCGTTTCGTTTGTGGCTCACACACACATTTTCAGAGCTTTGCCCATTTAATTGTTGTGTAAACAAATGGCAAAAAGTACTAAAAACCAAAACCGAAAACACAACTCTACCCTTGGGCCTATATGACGACATGGCATAAAACGAATACGTTTCATCAGCGTTGCATCGATTCATCGAATAGCGTGGGGTGATTCATTCATAACCACTCACTTGCATTCACTCGTATTTAACTGCTGAGTTTTTATATTTCATGGCGTAACTGCACACAGAATAATGGTTTAAAAAAGTATATAAATAAAAGCTGTTTTTGGACATTTTAATTTATTTTTAGAATAAATTCTAAACACTAATCTAGGGCTCTGAGATTCAAATAATAAAGCTATGAATTTCAGGTCCTTTCGTAGGTTCAATTAAATGTAGTCTCTAGTTCCTAAGCCCTATATTATTCGCGTTATTAACCTAATGCATTTTTTTCCGTGTCTAAGCTGAGAAACGTAATTAAACTTAGCTGGGGCACAAATTTCCCTTGAATCGCTGAGCCACAGCTATACTATACGTATCGCGCTGTGTGTGAGTTAAAGTTTTGCCAACACCTCCAACCTGCAGCTGTGTTCTCCGGCGGCGTACTCACAACCAAACAAACCCAGTACCCAGTGATAAACCTGCCGAACTGCGCAGTTTTGAAGGCAGCAAGACGACGGCAAACGGCAGAGAGTCAACGCTTTTGACTTGACGTGTTTACCTTTATAATAAACACATTTCGTTCGCTCCACACATTTGTTTCCTTTTACGCTTTTAATATTTAAACGGAGCAGCAGCAGCCGCACACACACAGAAATGCCCCAAGAAAACAAGTTCAACTGCCGATAACTCGCTTTATCGTCCCGCTCTCCAACCGACGCCTCTCTGTCGGTTAAGTTTATATATTTTATTTGTATATTTTCCCCCTGGTTCGAGTAAATCTCGTGCGATTTGTTGAGGTTGGCAGCCCTGCTTAAGTGAGCCACGTGATTTAATGGATCATTGAAATTTCAGGCACATAGCAGCCACTTGTTGCATGTTGGATAAGGGGAGGGGAAAGCAGCTCATCTGGGAATATTGCATCACTTTGATGGGTTTGACTCCTCGGCGCTGTCTTTCTTCAGCGAGGCAAACAAACTTTTGTTATTCGCGCAATATCAGTTTATAGCTCAGATTTTGATAGTGAATATACAAGTGCGATCACAGCTGCGATTAGAATAAAAGCGCTGATTTGTAATTAAATTTTATAATTTATTTTGAATGTGGATTTTATATGCTTATTAAGTGTGTATTTCTGTTTTAAAATCGTATCGATTGGCAGGGAAAATAAACACAGGAAAATGTTGCTAGAAACATGTTGAGCAACATCTGAATGTTGATGAAAAAAGGCCATCTAAATCGACTCGCCTGGTGATAGAAAAATATATTTAAAAAAAATAGGAGTATGCTTGATATTGCGATCTGAAAGCATATCCTTCCATGTGTCTCATTACGAACTCTTCCTATATATTATCATATAATATCACCTATTTATTCCCTTGGCTTACCCTTGATTTACATCTCTGACCACCATTGTAAACATACGTGATTTGTGGGTTTGTTGTGAAATCAACGAAAATTAGCGGTGTTAATTAAGCCGGTCGTCTGTATGCCTGAACGATAGCGTCTACGTGTTTAGTGGCTCATTGAGTCATCATTATCGCCATGGCTCTACGTTTCCGCCACCCTCTAGCCGAAACCCACACTCAATCCCACCATCGGAACTGCACTTGTCACACGATCCCTCCTCAAGTTCAGCCCCATTGCCCATTACAATTTGTTGGACTTGCCAACAAGCGATAAGCCTGAAATGAGCAGACAGCAGGGGGGCAGGAGCACCTCTTATCTACCGCCAGTTACTCATCCAAATTGCATCTCTTTCCCCCATTGCAGGCTGATGACAAATCGCTGCTGGCCCGCTTCTTCCATGCGGATCGATCCCTTACAGCGGTGGCCAGCGAGCTGGACAGCTTCGATGGACGGGCAGAGCCGGATCGGTGCACCAGACTGGTCAGCAGGCTGCGACAGAACCAGGTGAGTCTCAGGGAAATTCAAATATTAAAAATAAAATTAATACCAAATTCTACAAATTGCAGGACAAAGTCTTGGCCATCACAAACTTGATCATGGAGGAGCTGCTGGGCGATGACCGCGACGCGAGGGCGTTTCGGGCCAAATTTCCCGAAGAAGTGCTGCAGGAGAATCTGGCGGGGCAGCTGTGGTTCGGCGCCGAGTGCCTGGCCGCCGGATCCTCGATCATGAACCGAGAGACGGAGAGCAAGGAGATGCGCCCTCTGGCCCAGGCGGTGACCAAGAGTCTGGGCAATGTGCGCGTCCTGCTGAGGGATCAGTGCCTGCGCAACAATGTGCCCAACAGCAAGACCCTGCACCTGGACCTGAACGACTCCACCACGGAGACGCTGTACGAGAGCCTAAAAATCTTCGATCGGCTGTTTGCCGAGTTCGAGCTGAGCTATGTGAGCGCCATGGTGCAGGTGAAGTCCCGGCACGAGTACGAGATGCAGCAGTGGATCGGTGTGCTCTTCTCGGAGACGCTGCAGCGTGCCCTGAAGACCGGCCTGCTCGATCAGGACATGGTGGATGCCTTCGATCCGGGCCTGATGTTCTCCATTCCGCGCCTGGCCATTGTCGCCGGTCTGGTGGTCTATGCCAAGGGGCCGCTCAACATGGACATGCCAGGCGATCAGCTGTCCGAGATGTTCCGTCCCTTCCGCACCATTCTGATCAAGATCCGTGATCTCCTGCGCAACCTCAACCACCAGGAGCTGTACCAGCTAGAGAAACTGCTGTGCACCAATGAGGATATCAACAACACTAAGGTGAGGCCTTGAATTCATATTTTTCTGGCATTCCTTTTACTTATATCTTGATATCTGCTTTGTTTTCCAGGTTCCCCTTGGCTCGAGTAGCATCGAGGCACCTAGTCCGGAGCACAGTGCCAATCCCACGACAAGCAGCAACAGCAACAGTAATAACAACAATAACAGCAGCAGCAGCACGCCTACGCACAGGACTGTGGAGCGGCTGGTGGATCAGCGAAACAACAACAATAGCAACAGTGCTGCTCCAGCCGTTGAGGAGGCCACACTGCGCTCTCCGTCCATGTTGTCGCTGTCGGCCACCAGTACGCCCACCGCCTCGCCCGCACCCTCGCCCACGCCCTCGCACTCGATAGCTTCCACATCGTCGGCAGCCACCAGCTCCACAAACCCACCGGCAGACTGGAGCGATGGCGATGACGAGGATGAAGACGATGAGGAAGCAGACATCGAGGTGGATGAGGAGGACTTGAATACCAGCAGCGACGAGGACACAGACGAGGAGCAGTTGCTCAAGGATATTGTGGCAGCGGACTGCGCCTCCGGTTACCTCATTCCCAATACCAATCTGGGCAACCTGCTGCAGCCCCAGGAGGTTCCTCTCACGGACAACTTCGTGGCCAGCGAAGATGATGAGTACGGAGCTGGGGAGTCACAGTTGCAGCAGCGGCAGGAGGAGGAGCCCAGCACCAGTGCTGCCATGCTGGCGGCCAGTCACACGCTTCAGCGTCTGCGCCTGCCAAGCAGCGACAGCGAACCACTGGCAGAGCACACAACGACAATCAAATCGTCCGAGGAACAGGTGCCGCCCGTGCCCAGCAGCCGGCATCGGCATAGTCACCGACACCACCATCATCGGCATCATCACCATCACCATCATCACCAGCACCATACACATCACCACGAGCAGCCGCATCCGCATCGCACAACGCGCAGTGCTCGTAAGCGTTGCAGCCTGGAAACCTCGGAGCCTGTAGAGACGACGAATCAACCGGAGAGGGATCAGATACTGGGCAGTGGCGACACTAGTGCCGCTTCCTCGCTGTCCGATGATGTGTCCCTGGCCATGCGCAACACCACGGCTCGCCTTAAGTTCAAGTGAGTGCCTCTCAGATCTTGTTTAATCTCAAAATTAAAACCTTTATCTCCACAGGAGCACCGAGAACCTGCTGCATCGCCTATTCGTTTGCATTGCCGGCGTCGCCGACCAGCTACAGACGAACTTTGCCTCCGATCTGCGCCAGATTCTGCGCAGTGTGTTCCTCATGAACATGTCATCCGCGCAGGAGGAGATCGACATACCGGAAAAGACCAAGGAGTCGGAGCTGTTCGAGTTCCGGGCCTCCGAGAACGATGTGATACAGGAGAGCGCCGGCTCCAACCAAAGCATTTACTCAGCGGAGGAGGTGAATCCCGAGCTGGACAATGTGTTCAGCGCTGGCGGAAGCGGTGAAGGAGGAGGAGGCGCCAGGAACGGTAATCCAGCCAATGGCCAGCGTCATTCCGCCGGCGCCAGTATGCAGCGAAATCATACTATCGATCTGGCGACGACGACGCTGAACGGCGAGGGCAATGGTGGGGCTGCCAGTCGCTCGCATGTGACGCGTAGCCGGAGTCTCGGGGACCAGGAGTCAGCCAGCACGACGGCCCACAGCAGTACACAGCTGCACCACCAGGAGCAGCAGCAACAACACCAGCAACAGCAATTGCAGATCCAGCTGCAGCGGCAGCGCAATAATTCCGTGGGCAGCAACACGCCGTCCAGCGCCTCCTCCACCAGCTCCAGTTCGGAGCAGAATTCCCCGGTGAGTGCCAGGAGCGGCAGTCGTCGTCGCCTGCAGAGCAACAACGAAACCCAGATGCCAGCCTCCGCCACAACTACACTGGCTCCGCCCGCCTGGATACCCGATGGCAAGGCGCCGCGCTGCATGGCCTGCCAGACGCCGTTCACTGCCTTCCGGCGTCGCCACCATTGCCGCAACTGCGGCGGTGTGTTCTGCGGCGTCTGCTCCAACTCATCGGCACCACTGCCCAAATACGGACTGACCAAGGCGGTGCGCGTCTGCCGGGAATGCTATGTGCGCGAGGTGCGCTCGGGCTTGCAGGGTGTCCAAGGCGTCCAGTTGCAGAGTCCCACGGCCACCGCCTCTTAGGACTGGCCCTTGGCGCTGGCAGGCGCAGCTGATGACCAAAAAGGAGGGAAAAGAGGAAAAGCAAACTGTGAATCGCAAACATTGTTTTCTTTATTTTATACGTAAACCCAATCCGAAGCGAGAGCGTATATAGATCGTATATATATATCTTATATATAACCATAACTATATATTTTTATTTCCAAGACAATGACCAACAACTGAGCGTCTATCAAACGAGTGTGTGTACAATAAATCGTTGATCCCGAACAATATATACATATAACGACATTTGGTTCATATCAAAGGATAAGGAAAGGGATGACGCCTTGCATTTTAAACTAAAAATACGTTTTGTTAGTCGTTTTTCGTTTCTCGTGGGCTTTAGGGAAGAGCACCTTAGCTTTAACTTTGCAGAAATCCTTTGTCACTAGCCAAGGCCTTACTATATAGATAAATGTATATTTTTCTAGCGTTCGCGGGGGTATTATATCAATTGAGCTGATTATTATATGGTAGGCGTTAATTGTAGCAGAAATTTTTGCGAAAACATTCTTTGTGATTTATCGTAATTTAATATGTATTAATTCCCCTATGTTAAAGCGTTTCTATATCCGATCCCCCACTAGCTGGCAGTAACTAATTAAATCCTAGACGTATATGTATGTGGCCAGATGAAGTCCTTAAATTGAATTTCAACAATAATTAAATCACACACTAAACATATATATATATATATTTTCTGATTCAAACTTGTATAAAGAAATGTAACAAAAACAATGAGAAACGTGTCTAAATTGAGTTTAAGAAATATATGCAATTAATGCTTAAATAAAAACACAAAAAAATACAAAAATTAAAAGGAATTCTGTCGAACTTGTCTTCATGGATGAAATAACTTTTAAGCCGATCATTATGCATTACACTTAAACTTCACACTGATACAATTCAATTTTGTTCGTTTATTTCAGTTATATTTTGTTTTTTAATTGTTGATTTCTGAGGGATTTTGTCCATCGCTTGTTTGTTTGTTTTTTTTTCAACATTTCCTTCGCTACTTAATACCCTTAAGATGACGCTGTCCAAGCAAAAGCCAACCAAGAGCAAGTCATCCCGAGGAAAGGTGGTCCAAGGAAGATCGTCCCTAAAAAAGTCGTCCCGGAGAAAGGCGTCCAGGACTTCCCTAAACCCTTTCAGGAACTTGGCTGAACTCTACAAGGATACGGTGGAGCCAGCTCAGCTCGATCTGTTGGTGGATCTCAACGAGGAGTTCTTCCAGAACTCCTACCTCTTGGTGCAGAGCCTTAGCAGCGTTGACTCCTTTGTAGCTGGGAAAATCAAGCTCTACGTGGATATCCTCGTTAGACTCCATGCCCACTATGCCTCCGAGGTGGACGAGGTCAACACGCTCCGGCTGAAGGTGAAAACAGCGGAGGAGAAGCTGGAGCTCGCCTTGCTCACCACGTCCACCTCGGAAGCCATGATGGAAAAGTTGCGCAAGTCTCTGGAGAAGGCGTGGCGGAACAACGATGCCACCAAGAATCGCGAGGAGAACATACAAGTGCAGCTGCAAACATTGGCGAACACGGAGCAGACAGAATATTCCAAGATAGATGCCACGCAGGTCCTGGGGTAAATATGTAAACACAAAGAGCTCCCATTCGAGGGTTTAATTAAAATTATACATTTACAGCAAGCAAGGTCGTATCCGGAGCTTGGTCTTTCGTGAGCGCGATCGCTTGGTCGCGGAGGTGAAAGACTACGAAAAGCGCCTGACAACCCACCGCCTCTACTCCGAGAACCTGGAGGATATGCTGGAGTTGGCCAAGGAGAATGTCGCCGAACAACAATTACGGGTTAAGAAGACGGAATCGGCTTACTTAAAGCTGGAGCGTAAGACTAACATTGAACTGGAATGTTACCAAGAGCGGGAGCATCAACTGGGCAAGGAGATCTCGGCGCTGCAGCAAAAGAACCTCGCCTTACAACAGGTGCAAGTGGACTTAAAGGCGATGACGGCCGCCCACGAGGCACTGAAGCAGAAGAACGAACACCTTTCGCGTGATAAGTACAATCTCGCAAAAGCTCGCCACAAGCAGGAAGAAAAGAAGAACCAGCTGCAGCGGAGCCTCAAGCTGGCCGAGGAGCTAAACAACACCCAGCGCCGGACAAACTACGATCTCGAGTTGGCCCGCAATCATGCCGAACAGTATGCCAAGAAGAAGGTGGAAGAGTCCCTGAACTTGGAGCGGCGGTTCCGTCAGGTGGCCAAAAAGAACTCGGATCTGAACGACCAGGCACTGACGGATCGGTACGTGCCTTCCCCCCTATTATATTCATTAGTGCGTTACGTATCTCATTCCCTCTTATACCCCCCATTGCAGCAACCAGATCAAGTTACTGGAGAAGAAGATTTTATTGCTATCCGCCAACTTGGACGAAGTGACCAACCAAAATGAAGAATTGATCAAAACGCGAGACAAACTAAAGATTGAGATCACCAGACTCCATGACACAGTGGCTTTCGTCCGTCACGAGATTTACGGTGTCCGCAACCAGAAGGAGGGCGTACAGGTGGAGCTGGTGCAAGTCCGCAAGCTGCTGGACTTGAAGAACGTGGAGGTACAGAAGATTATTCGCGAGAGGCAAGAGCTTTTCGTGGAGCTGAATAATGCCGAAAAGACGATCGGCGGGCTCGATGAAAGACTGGCCGACAAGACGGAGCAACTTGAGGCCACCCAGTTGCAGCTGCAGCAGAAGCAAGCGGACTTCTTCAAGATCAAGAAGCAAATGGAGATCCTACATGCCGACAAGATGATGCTGGCCAAGTCGCTGGAAATGTGCTCTTCCGATCGCGCCGCCATGCAAACAACGATGGCCAAGTTGTCACACCAGATCGACCAGCACAGCACCGCGCTTTCGGCCAACGATAAGGTAATCAACTCGCTGAGGAACGAGATCGAACAGTTGGGTCGTGCCGTACGCCAGAAGCAGAACGAGATCCATGCCAAGGATGTCATGCTGGCCAGCACTCGCAGCGATCTTCGGGACTTGAAAATCCGGCTGGAGCAGAGCCAGCATACCATTGACACCGATGTGATGCGGTTTAAGGGCATGTCCTGTGTCCTGGAGGAGGAGAGAAAAAAGAAAAATCTGGTGGGCTTGCAGATGGTGAGGAAGAACGACAAAGTGCAGCTGTTGCGGAATAAGGTGACCGTCATGCAGAAGGTCATCGATCGGGGCACCGGGCAGTACAATCAGCGGCTGGAGGATATCCGACTCCTCAAGCTGGAGGTAACCAATCTGCGGATGTCGCACCAGTGCATGCAGAAGGAGGTGGGCAATAGGGCAGAGCTACGCCAGGATGTGATCCGGCTGGAGCGGCAGCTCAACCAGGAGAGACTGAAGGTGTCAGCCTACTTGGAAGAGTTGTCCCGCCCCTGTCGCATCCATCGCTGGCGAGTGCTGTTCGGCAAGGACCCGCGTCGCTTCGACCTCATATGCAAGGTGCAGTCCCTTCTCAAGATCAACTTACGCCTGTCCGCGGAGCGCGAGAATCTGGCCAAGGAGCTGGCGGAGGCCCAAAGCCTGTACAAGGACTACAAACACCAAATAGATCGGATGGCCTGTCCCCAGATCCACGAAAAGCTCTTCCTCCAGACAACCATCAATCGTCGCCAGAAGCGTCGCCTAAAAGTCATGACCGCTGAACTCCGGATAAACGAGATCGACTTGAAGACGCGCGATCGCCTAATTAAAGGCTTTCAGGAACAGTTGCGTCTGCAACACCAGGATAGACTTTCCCCGCCAGATATCAAGGCCCAAACGATGACCAGTTTGGGGACAAGTTGTTTGAACCCTCAGTTAGCTCACTGTCAGAAAACCTCGTGAGTTTTAGCTGAAAAATAGGAGCCATATGTACTTGGGTTACCTGCGAACCATTATCTATAAGGTGTCATTTTTACTAAGAAGGCATTAAAGCATTACTTTTTTAAAAATCACTAAATCCAATTCAGTTTTTGTACAAAAATAGAGCTTAAAAAATGGGTTTTTATTAAGATTCAGAAAGGAGGATTACTTGGAGAAGCCAAAGTTACAATTTGGAAAGCTTTTATTAGCCAGTTTTTGGTGGGTTTATTCCAGCTTCCTAAAGCAAATTGCTGACCATCTTGAAGCCGGCACCCAGGGTCCTGGGAAGCTGGGCAGGGGCCGAGTAGCAATGCATCTGCTCCAGCAAGTGACGCTCCTCCAAAAGCTTCTGCTTGTGCTTCTTCTCCTCCAGTAGCTGGGTCTTGGTTAGGGCCAGACTGATGCGCATCTCCTCCAGCTTTTCCTTCTTGGACTTCTCGTCCGCCTCCCTGGCACTGAGCTCCGCCCTGAGCACCTTGAGTTTGCGATCCTTGGCGGATAAGTTGGCCTGTTGGTGGAGGAATTAAATGTTACATGAGAAACGGTTTAGTTCCCAACTGCTAAAATGGCCCACCTTGACGCTGTTAAGCTCCGCCTGCACCTTGTGACTGGGCAGCTTTAGCATAAACTCCTTGAGAGCCGCGTATAGCTGCTGGGCCTCATTGAGGGCTCGCTCCTGCTCGGAGGCGGCCACATTCTGCTGGAGCAATTGTCTGCGTAGAATGCTGATCCGGCTGAGGAGATCCATCTTCTCGGGGTCCTTGCCGCTCAGCAAACGCCAGCGGTGCACATTCATTGGTGTGACCATCTCGTCCTGCAGGGCACGAGCCTTGATCCGCTCCTGGTTCAGCATGCGATGCATCTGGAGCAGCTCCTGGCGCAGATCCGCCGCACTCTCTCTGTCCGCCCGCAAGACATCCCTTTCGGTGCGCAAATTCTTGATCTCGACTCCCATTAAACGCATGTCATCCTGGCACTGGGTGTACTGTCTCTGGGTCTGATCGTACACCGTCTGCAGGTTCTCCTGGCTGTGTTTCAGCCGCTCATACTCCTCGTTCCGCTTGGTCAGCGCCGCACTGATGGCGTTCTTTTCGTTGATCAGATTGTCCGCATCCTTGCGCAGGCGCGCCAGCTTCAGCTCGTCCTCCTGCAGCGACTTGGCATGCCGATCGTTCTCCTTTCGCTTGTCGAGCAGCTCGGCTTTGGTGTGCTGCTGGCCCAGCTGGGCGTGCCGAATGTCGTTGCGTAGGAGGCGGCGCTCCTTCTCCATGCGGTCGATCTGCAACTGGAGCTTGGACAGCTCCGCGTCGCGGTAGCTGATCTTCGCCTTGAGCTTCTCGATGTGAGCTTGGAGATTGACCAGCTGGTCACGCAGCTTCTGGCGATCCTCGTCAGCCACCTGGACATTCCGCTGGAGAGTCTGCCTCTCCCCAACAAGGACATCGTGCTGCTGTTGAAACTTGGAGCACTTGGCCTCCAGGTCACTGATTGTGCGCTTCAGCTCAATCTCGTAGTTCTCCTTCAGGTGGATTTCGTCTGAAAAAGAAGGGAAATTACAAAGGAAACGAGGTTGGCATATGGAAACTTACTCTGCAGTGCATCCAGCTTGTCAATCCAGTGCTGGATCTCGTCCAGCTTCTTTGTCTTCTCCTTCTTCAGCTTGCAGGCGTCCTCGTTGAGTTTCTTCAGCTTAATGTCCATGGTGCTGATGGTGTCCTTGAGGGCTCTCACCTCATGTTGCGACTCCTGATGCAGGGCAGTGGTCTGTTCCAGCTGCTGATGCTCCGCTTGAACTTCCCGCCTCAGTGAGTCCCGCTCCTTGGTGAGATTCTCGTTGTTCTTCTCGAAGTGGTGGACCACGCGTCGCATGGACTCTAGCTCCTTGTCCTGGGTGCCCAGTTGTGTCCTGGAAAGTTGATTACTTCAAGTGGATAAAGGGTCAAACTAAAAAGAACTTACTTGAGTCTTATGTTCTCCTGTTCCACCTCCCTCTTAGCTTCGTCCAAGCCGGCATACTTTCGGGCTATGGTCTCCTGGGACTTGGCCAGCTTTCCATTATCCTGACGCACTTTGATAAGCTCGTCCTCTCGCACTTTGAGTAGGTTGATGCGTTGGTTGAGGGCTCGCTTATTCTTATCCCTCTCCTGGACTGTGTACTCCAAATCGACGGTGATCTTGGCCAGCTTGTTATTGGTGGCATTGTGTTGGGTGTTCAGGTGCTCGAGATTCGTTTTCAGCGACAGAATCTGCAGGTTCTGACGCACTTTCACCTTGGTAAGGATCTCGTTGGCCGATTTCATTTGGGAAATTTGTTCCTGGTAGCGCGACTCTTCGCTCTTCATCGTGGACAGCTCCTTGGTCAGGACGTCGACCTTGCGTTTCAGATTAATGGCATCGCTGGAGGTTTCCTGGGGAGAACTTCTTTAGCTGCAAAATATATAAATAATAACAGTAATTAGTCTTACATCCAGCAGCTTGAGCAGCTCCTTGTTCTTGGCCTCCAATCCCTCAATGGTGCTGTCCAGTTCGGTGGCATAGGTTCGCTGGAGATTCAGGCGCTTGTTCAGGTCGTTTATCTCAGCGGTAAGGCGTTCCCGCTCCTTGCCATCGTCTCGCTTGCTCATGGCCATACGCTTCTCATTGAGATGGGCCACCATCTGCTCCGATTCGTCTAGTTTTTCGCGCAAGCTCAGCACCTCGTCCTGGGCAGATTGCTCACGGATCTGGGCAGCATCCTTCTGCTTCCAAGCGCCCTCTAATTAACCATAATATAACTTATTAATTTACATATTAAAATAAATCGTTAAAGCGCCTACCTATGACCCCCCTCAGCTCTTCAATGGTGGCCATGTCCATTTTGCTCACTCGAGCTGCCGTCTCCAGGCGCGCCTCGAGTCCTTCAATCTCCTTACGTAGCTCCTGGCTTCGCTCCTTCTCCAGGCGCAGATCGCTCTTGTAGCGAGTGCCACAAATGAGCAACCGCTGGACATTGTCGGCATTATTGGGCGTATCCTTTTGCCGCAGGGCTTTCGTAGCCTGTAATATAGGATTTATGACCATTAATTATTCGTGAATAGATGCTGCCACCTTACCTCGGGTATTTTTTCACACAGCTCCTTGTAAAAATCATCATCAAAATCATCCGGCACCAGCGGCTCATCTTCGGAGCCCGAAGCCTTCGACATCCTTTCAAGTTCAAGTTGAAACTTCTTTTACACCTTTGACATATTGACAAAACCCATCAGGATACCGGCTGTCAAGGGCAACTACAACAGGTTTGTTTTGTTTACTGCATGTACGTCTTTTATTATGAAAGTTAGGTATGAAAAAAGCGTCATTGTGCTTCTTAGTTGCTATGGAAATAGAGTACATTAATGTCCTGGCATTTGTTCTTCAACTATGACTATTTTAAGGGAACTTTGGAGCCGAAGAAATACCTAAAACTATGCTAATTGAGCTTAAGCTTATACTTTCAGCTAAGGAATTCCGCTAAAACTGACATCACAAGAGCTTCGACTATGGCCACTCGTCCTCGAAGGGGGCATCGTGTACCGTGTGGAAACTGAGGCCAGTTCCCTCCGGCTTGTGCCAGGAGGGCAGCAAAACTGTTCGCCAGAAGGATCTGCGAGGGAAATTTATGAGTTCAGGAAACTTCCTAATGGGAAACACACTCACCTGCCTCTTACCAAACCCAAAAATAGTTTCCAGTTCTTTTTGGTTCCAAAGTTATAGGGATTGATGTAAATGCGTTGCTGCTGAAGCAGTCTTTTGCGCTCCGCCTCATTGATGTGCGACTCCACGCTCGTTTCGCCGCGTGTTATGAGCTTTGCATGCCAGATGGAGAGGCTGCCCAGAGCTAAGACGACGGAGACAAGCGTGAAGGCCATGAACCACAGGGCGCGTCGTCTACCAGGCGAAGGTGCATCCGTATCCACCAAGGGAGTGGGCAGATTGTGCACAGCTGGCGGCAGCATGAACTCATCGTACTCATTAGGATGGGTCTAAAGAAGGAAAACTCTTAAATAAACTTCCCTTTAACTTAGAATAAATAGTTTAGGCATCACCTACCACGGGAATAATATGTCCACTCAAGTTGAACTTCACTGGCTGCCCCTCCAGAGGCTCAACCTCGGTCCAGCTCTCGCCATGATCAAGCCACAGATATTTGTGACCAATCTCAAGGCCGGCAACTATAAGAAACAGGCAGCCCAGTGTAGTGTACATCATGTACAGGAAAAAGTACCGATGGTTAGCATATCCCACGCAGTTGTTCAGCCAAGCTGCATAGCAAAAATATAAATAGACATAAGATACATCAGAAAACTATAAAAAAGGCAATGATACCCACGGCAGTGATGATCCATCTTGAGAATGCAGCGATTGCAGACGGAGCAGTGGTGCGTCCTGGGCGGTTTCGGGGCTATGCACTTGCCGCACATGCTGACGGCCTCCACGAGGGACACGCCCTCCGGCGGATTGCCAGCCGGCGTGATTACAGCCATCACATAGTGGAATATCACATTCAGGAGTAGCCAATTGCCCACGACGAGCAGGAAGTAGGTCACCAATTGGCTCTTGGCCCACCAAAAGGGCAAGCCAATCCAATAGGCAATGCTGACCACGGAAGTGGTCAGGGCAGCCACTCCGACCACAAAGAACTGAACAGATAAAGCTACAAAAAACTATTTTTATGTTTGTTGCCAATCTTACCGGTCCCAGGCAGTGAGTGTAGTTGTCCACGAACCAAAAAATCGGCGTCAGGCAGACGTCTGTGGCGTAGGAGGAGTTCATGTGAGCATTAAAGGTCAGCGAGTGCCAGCAGTGCTTCATATAGGACCAACGCAGGCGACAAATCGAGCTGCAGTCCGGCAAATAAAGCGAAATTAAAAAGAAAAACATTGTCAGTTAATACTCCTCCTATGCAAAGGTGTTTTTATGTCGACTTACAGCAGTTCCTGGCTGGAGTGACCTCTCCACGTGATGCGCGCCATGTCTATTTCCGCTGATTTATTTACTTATTCCCTAAAAAACAACATTTTTGGCTTTAACTTAGGTTTATTTTGGCAAAACAAAAAATTTGCAATTGTTTTTCCTTAGTTCTAGTGTGACCGCGGCCAGGCCCAGCACCAACAGCTGCTGTCCACCGATACCAATTATCGATTACCTGGCTATCGCTATTGTGCACAAAACAAATGTTTTGCATTTTCCGGTGAAATTAATTGAAAATTCCGCTTTTCGCAATGCGTTCACGTAGCAGGAGTCGCAGCCGACAGAGGGACCGCCGGCGACGCAGCAGATCCGACTCCAGAGAGCGTTACCACTCCCAGAAGAGCCGGCGTTCGGTTTCCAGGGAGCGGGAAAAAGACAGAGAGCGGGAGCTCTATAAGGAAAGGACTTCAAATCGCGATTCCCGTCGTTCCAGGGAAAAGGAAGCAGCGCCCCGTCGTCGTCGTACCCGCTCCACGTCCTCTAGTAGCTCGGGCAGCAGCAGTGGCAGCCCCAGTTCTTCCAGAAGCTCCTCTGGCCACCGAAAATCGCAAAAGAAGTCGGTGGAACGCTGGCCCAACGATCGGTTCCACGAGAACAACGACCGGCGGCAGAACCCCTTTCGGGGCCGAGCTCCGGAGGGCAGTTTCATCAACGATCCCGCTGAACCGTCCACTAGAAGCCATCATAGAGGCCGCGGCGCCGCCGGTGGCCATCACTCCAATGCCAATGTGAATGCCCGCAGGAACCAGCGGGTACGCATTGGCGAGGAAGGCGTACCCGAGGTCTGGGGCAAGAGTCCAACGCGTCCGGAAAACGACGATGTGGAACTGGTTAAGGGCTCCTACGTGGGACCTAAGAAAAAGAAAAAGAAGGGCAAGAAGAAAAGCAAGAAATCTGAGAAGAAATCAAAGAAGAAAAGCAGAAAAACAAAGAAGAAAAAGAGCAGGAAGTCCAGCTCTTCGGATGACTCCTCCTCTAGTGATTCCAGCAGCGAGGATAGCAGCGATGACTCCAGTGATGACACCAGCAGCTCCAGTTCCGAAAGCGACGATGAATCTGAGGAAGATGTTTGGCTGGAGAAAACCGCCGAAGGCATTAAGAAACCCAAAAAGAAAAAGTCCACAGCAAGCAAAAAGGATAAGAAATCCAAAAAGAAGAAGAAGAAGAGAAAGTCCGAGGTGGCAAAGTCTAAGAAGAAGAGTTCCTCTTCGAGTAGCGGCAGGTCCAAGATCAAGGACAGCTCCAACCAAAACGACGATGATGTGGGTCCCTCCTTACGCACCGGTGGTAGCCTTAATCAAAAGGACTTTGGCAAGGCCCTGCTGCCTGGCGAAGGAGCTGCCATGGCTGCCTACATCGCTGAGGGCAAGCGGATTCCCCGGCGTGGAGAGATCGGTCTGACGTCCGATGAGATTGCCAACTTTGAGTCCGTGGGCTATGTGATGAGCGGCAGCCGGCATCGACGCATGGAGGCTGTGCGTATCCGCAAGGAGAATCAGCTGTACTCCGCCGACGAAAAACGGGCACTGGCCATGTTCAGTAAGGAGGAGCGGCAGAAGCGCGAAAATAAGATCCTCTCGCAGTTCAAGGACATGATCCACAACAAGCTGCAGGCGAAGGACAAGAAGTAGATAAAACCCTTGAAAATAAAGGGTTCTGATGACGAAATTTAAAGTTTTGTAAATGATTTTTTAATAGAAACATGTTAAAGGCATGGATTTTGCATAAAGGCCGTTGAAAAATATTTGTAATATCTGCATGGAAGTAAAACAAGAGTGTAAACCACTTTGCTCGCTAGAAAGTAAATAAAAGTACTTAAAAATCGAACCCATTGTGTGTGTTTTTAGTTATTTATTTTTCATTTTCATACATTTTAGTAAATTTCAACAAGTTCTATTAATTTTGTTAGTTTCTTCTTAATATATCGCCGATATTTGTTTTTTAAATTTTTTATTGGGCATAATTCAGTATTTTTGAATCATCCAACGACTGGTTACACCGCTCGAAATATGACCAAAACGTGGGGTTGAAAAACCTTTAAGCGAATCTGTGCCAAATCAACAATTAAACCGCAAAGATTGCAATATTTCGCGGTTACATCGATGTCAGCCATTATTTATCAGACCCATTAACCGAATTCTGTGTGCCGCAAAGTCTAAATTAGAGTTTAAACCACGATTGCATGTGCGGAAAAAGCAGTTGCAGCTGTGGCAGTGAGTGGGGTGGTAGTGCGAGCGAGATAGCCAGCTGACGAAGAGCGGAGCAAAACAAAGTAACGCTAACCGGCGGCGGCGAATAAGAGGAAGAGCAAGAAACAGAAGTCGGGAGGAGATAAGGCCCTGCCGCCGCATACAATTGAAAAATAAACATTAATAAACATACTCTCCCGGGAGGCACACCCACACACACTAGTCAGCGAGCGGAGGCACACCCACAAATACACTTGCCTCGTTTAATCAATTAACGGGACAACGGCCAGAGAGATTCTCAGTTCCAGTTCGTTTCCAAGCGTCGCGTGCGAAGATTGTGTCACCGTCGAGAGCTCCCTCGCCCGCTTCAGGATAAGGATAACAAAGTATTTCATCGGTCCAATAAAAAAAGGAATATATAGACCACCTTCCCACTTCCCAGTTCCCTTTTCGGTTAGAATTTAGTGAGCAAGCGAAACTGATAATGTTTGTTACCAGGATTAAGCACTATATCTTTGTCTTATAGAAGTGTTTCGACTTTGTTCCAACAATTTTTCCCAAATCTCATCTCTACATTTAGATTTTAATAGTTGGCTCCGCTTTCTAAGTTTCCATGTTTCTTCTTTTCCAGCTTACAACGAACCATGGCAATCTCCGATGAACTGCAGTCGCCCTCGAGCGAAATGGTTCTCCTCACGCCGAATTCCGGAAATCCACCATCCAGCATTGTGCCCTCCAGCAACGGTACTAATCCGTCTAATCAGGCCCCGGAACCGTCACAAAATCGCGAAGGATCTGCAGAATCCGATAGCAGTCGTGTGGTGATCAAGAAGCAGCTGGGTCTGCTGGAAGGTGTTGCCATCATTCTGGGCATTATCTTCGGATCTGGGATCTTCGTTTCGCCCAAGGGTGTGATCATGGAGGTTGAATCCGTGGGAACATCGCTAGTCATTTGGATTCTCTGCGGTCTGCTGTCCATGATAGGAGCTCTGTGTTACGCGGAACTAGGCACTGCGATACCAAAGTCTGGCGGGGATTATGCTTATATCTTCGAGGCGTACGGATCGTTGCCGGCGTTTCTATATCTTTGGGATGCCATGATGATATTTGTGTAAGTTATTCTTTATTTATTTATAATGCATTCCAATTTTTTTCCTAACAGCAAATTTCGTAGAGTGGAATACAAGTCGTCAAAATCCCTTAAATGCTGATTGATTTGTTTATCAGTCCAATTATAAATAGACAAACATTGTACACAGGTTTCATAATAGAAAAGATAATAATTTGATATTCTGATTTCATAATTCCTTATCAACATGACATTGATTTTATGTGTGAGGTTCAGAGTTTTTAATTTTTAGAAAGCGAAGAAACCCTTCGTGTTGTTTTTTCTGTCTCTTAAATCTTAGGTTTGTGTTCGTTTGAGAGATCTGTGTTGAGTTATTCCAGTCAGAGACTGGGTCAAGTTCAAGGCTCTTTTCTTGATAAGATGCTGTCTGGGCTAGAAAGTAGGATCAATGTCGATGTAGCCGGTTTGACGAGATTGTTTAACATAGAAAGTGAAACCCCTTATCTCCCGTAATCTATACTCTGTACACTTATTTATTGAGGCAGTTTCGCTGGGGCTGCACTAAGCGTTTTATTGCCTGCCTATTTTTGACATTTCGAGTCCCGCGATAAGCTAAAATATTTCTTATTTATTTGTTGCATGCGAATATAATCACTTTATTGCAGTCTGCGTAAATTTTCCACTGATTATGTATCCTTATCTCTTGCAGACCCACAACCAATGCGATTATGGGCCTGACCTTTGCCTCGTATGTGCTGGAACCCTTCTTTGGCGGCGCCTGTCACATACCCAAGGCGGCCCTGCAGCTGCTGGCCGCTTTAACTATCTGTTTTCTCACCTACCTGAACTCGTACTATATGAAAGTGACCACCAAGATGCAGAACATTATCATGTTCACCAAAATCGCCGCCCTGGTGATGATTATTATCGTTGGCCTGGTCTGGATGTTCATGGGTAATGTGGAGAACTTTGAGAGGCCGTTCGAGAATACAGAGACTGATCCCGGCAAGCTGTCGGTGGCCTTTTATTCTGGCATCTTTTCGTATGCCGGCTGGAATTATCTGAACTTTATGACCGAGGAACTAAGGGATCCGTACCGCAATCTACCGCGCGCTATCTACATCTCGCTGCCTTTGGTCACCGGGATCTATGTGCTTGCCAACATGGCCTATCTGGCGGTGCTGTCGCCCACCGAGATGATAGCCTCCAATGCCATTGCTGTGGTGAGAACCCCAGGGACCCTGTTCCCCTTTTCCGATCAGATAAGGCGAAAAAACATATCAGCGAACGGCTGAACTTTAATTTGAACTCGGCTTTAGATTGTAAAATTTTAATTGAGCAATTTTCTAGGCTATTTATAGCTTTTAAATGCTAATTTATTTGATCGGAAACACAATTGCTTGAGGCTTAATGAAACCAGATCGGCTTTGTCAACTGATTTTAATTGTTCTCCCTCTCTTTCTTCCACAGACCTTTGGGGATAAAATTCTCGGCGCCTTCTCATTGGTCATACCCATTATGGTGGCCATATCGGCATTTGGCGGCCTCTCTGTGCACATCATGACCTCCTCCCGCATATGCTTTGTGGGTGCCCGCAACGGACATATGCCGGCTATACTGTCACACATCAGCGTGAAGAGCTACACCCCGCTGCCTTCGCTCGTGTTTCTGGTGAGCGCTGCGCCCCTCAATTAGCGCACAAAAGATATATTACGTAATTAATCCCTAATTGATTTGGTTTTTGTCCCACTCACAGTGCTTTCTCTCCATTGTGATGCTTGTGGTGAGCGATGTGTATGTGCTGATCACCTACGCCAGCATTGTGGAATCGTTCTTTATAATGCTGTCGGTGTCGGCGGTGCTATATTTCCGTTACACCCGACCCAGCATGGATCGGCCCATTAAGGTGAGTTTGGGTTAATCGGTGTAGCCAAAATTAAGTAGGTTTTAGTTTGTTTATATTGTTTTGATATATTCCTATTTGTCTTTACTTTCTATATACATTTTTAAAAAGGTTTTCTGTACTTTATATATTTTATATATTTTTTAAATTAAAAGAAATTAGTTTTTAGGTAGCCGATACGATATATTGTTCTAAACTCATAACTAAAACCATTAAATGTATTCTGCCATTTGTGTCTATGACAGGTCGCCGTGTGGATACCCGCCCTATTCGTCATCGTGTGCGCCTTCCTGGTTGTCGTGCCCATCTATGTGGCGCCTTACGAGGTCGGCATGGGGGTACTAATCACCCTAATTGGCATACCTTTCTACTACGGCGGCGTCGTGTGGAAGAATAAGCCCAAATGGGTGCAGCAGGCGATTGGTGAGCATTGACACCAACCAATCAACCCCAAATTGTCCAACTATTGTATGGTTCTTCGTTTTCATTTTTAGACTCGATGACCTTCACTTGTCAGAAGCTTTTCATGTCCGCCAAAGAGGAGAAGCAGGACTAAACAGCCTACCGCATTAAGCAAAAACACAAAACAGGAAAGAAAACATCACTCTGACTTGGCAACTATCAGCTATCTCTCTATACTTAACTCTCTATTGATGGTTGGAGGAGAACTTGGACTCGTTGAACCTGAATACCAAAAAACACAAAAGAAAGGCGAAAAGGGAAATAGAGACTGGAGCCGGAAGTCAATTCTACTTCATATTTCTATATATATATATTTATAAATCACGACAAAACGTTAACCTAAAGTGCAAACTCATCGAATAGTAGCCGTTAGTCTTGGCTAAACCCTTTTTAGCATTTTGTAGCATTTAATTTGCATTGTTTTTGTAAATTCGAAACCAAAGTAAGCCATAACTGTTGCCAAAGTTGCAATTTTCAGTACGAAATTTGCCATTTTAAGCAGTTCCTTACCCCAAAATTTGTTACATATTGTTTAGAAAAGTCATTTATCACCATTTATTATTATTTTTTATTATTATTATTTATACCTACCTAAGTGCATTGCATATTTGTAATAAAGATTTTTGTACGTTTCGACGACGACAGAAGTTCTGTTCCTTCTTTTAGGCACTAAGGAAGACCAGAAAAGTATGCAACACGATGTGGCCGGCAGATAAGGGAAAAACAATTGATAAGGCTGAATTATTGATTGAGCATCCAATTGCGTTTCCCAGCCAATCAATTATGGTCTGATAAGTAATGTTGCTATTTTTAAGCCATTCATGACGGAGAAGTCGCTATTCTGGCCAAAAATAAATCGCAAGTGTCGCCGGAATTGATATGTTTGTCGGACTTTCGGATGACGCCAATTCTATTTTCGATCAAAGGCACTGATAGAGTATTCCGTGCGGATTCCTTGGCCGAGTCTAGGTGTTTTTAATTGATAAAACTGTAGCGCAGCGTTGGCATTCCCGGCACGGATGCGCAGGTGCGCCTTCTATGCAAAACTGGGCGAGAGAGTGTGCACCCGAGAGATTGATTGGTATTCGGGGATTCGTGTTCCAGCGCCTCGTTTAATGTCTTTTTAAGTATTTATTATGCAGGGAGCACGTCTAGTTACCAGATCGCTCGTAAAATCGTCTCGATTCAATTTGATGTTGCTTTATTATGGCCAAATAATTGAGTTATTGCGACTGGCGGAGCATTTTAAGTGCGCTGCGTTGCGATCTGTGCTTTGTTACAGCCTTTTATTAGCTGATCTTTGCGTCTCCATATGAATTTCACAAGTCCCGGACCCAAGATAAACAACAAACAGCTTCGACTAAATGTTGCTAATTGCTGGCACGTGAGCCTCAGATAAAATACACTGCGATATTGATGAACTACTCCAGGCATTATTGATCGATTCGGAGGCGTTGTGTGGACTTAGTGATCGATGGCAAATATTTGAGATATTCCGCTGCAAAATGTGCCTGAAGTTTGCATAATCAATTGCATTCTAGATCATATCATATCAATCGAAGCGGAGGAGGAACTCCCTCCTTGTCCGACCAGCTCTGGCGCTCATGTGATAATCATGCGATTATTTTCTGACAAATATTGACACCTTTTTTGGGCAATCATTGGCTGCTCTCCGGACAATATCGTGTTCAAACAATTAAATTAGCAATGGGAAAGCCCGCTGATTGCTGTTGAAGCTGAACGGACCGACTAGAACCGGTAACTAAATTATTTGCAAAATATGATTAAATGATTTTAATTGGATTGAATTGATTGGTAATATGTTCTTATTTGTCATTTTATGTCAGTATTTATGTTTTTTATATTTTTTAATGATTTTAATCTAATTTTACAGCACGAGACTATTTCTAGCAAGAAAGAAAAATATTATTATATAAATATTTCAATGGGAGAACGAATGGCATTGTTTTTTGTAAAGTTTAAATCGATGGATTTAATTCTTTGTCTAACAAAAATATATTTTTCCCTCAAGAAATTTATAGAAATATTATGTTTTGGGTTTCGATAAGTAAAAGTTTAATTCTTTTCCCTTGTTCAAGGGTTAAATAGAAAGGTACAAAGTACATTCCGTACATTAAAATCTAACACCACGTACTGATTATTAATTTTCATTCATAACGAACTCTTTGATAAAAGACAAACCCTTGTCTTAACAGTTTAGGCTGGGCCACCGAAAATTGCGTAAGTTGAGGCCACTGGAAAACTTTGTTTACAACTAATCGTAATATAAACTCAGTATTTCGTACACAAGACCTGGGCCCAACCTAGGCTACATTAACCTCTCCCCTTGAGCATAATTGTGACTGTTATGATTTTCCATTGAAAAGTTTGGTAGCTTTCCCTCGCCTTCCATCACGAGGATTCGCTTAGCTTTATGGCCTGTCTGAGCCTTGGCACTTGAATGTCTGTCTGGACAATTCAATGGCAAATATATCCGAATGCTTGTGAGCACCATAAAGATATAAATAGATATCAGAGTTCTGCTCTATATAGTTACACACATTCGCCATGTGGATCACGAACTGTCGTTCTGTGCGAGTGTAACGACGAAGTTACACAGATCGAAATAATAAAACCCCCAACTCTCGAATCGAATCGAAACTGTAAAACGTGCGAAAAATCGCTCAATGAATATGCCGCCTTGCCTCGGATGGCGATCGATCGCCTGGTTTTTGTGAGGACCCCGCTTCCAATTAGCGACTTTCGGCATGACGTTGTCATCGCGTTGACTCGTTGGCTTAGTAACGCTTAGCAGAACAAAAAAACAGCGAACGGCAAGCAAATAAATAATAAATCGGGCAAATTGTGTATGCAAAACAAAATATTATCAGAAATGATCGAAGGCAGTTACCACTTTTGGCTGTGGCGGCATTAGGTGCGAATTATGACGAGTTTTTTGGCAGCAGAAGTAAGTGGGAAAGGGAATTTGATCGACAAGGGCGGCCCCGAAAGGTGTTCGTTAAGTATACGCCGTGTGGCGCGGCGTTAAGTATACGCCGGGTGGTGCAGGCTGTAGGCCTAAGTGGGTGACTTAGTGGGCTGGCCTGCACTATGCCCTCTACTATAACGATTCCATTTCCTATCCGATCCGATCCCATATATCGATCGATCGTCGTTGTCGTCGGCGGCGGCCGTTCGTGGGACTCCGACTGAGTGTGTGTGTGTGTGTGTGTGTATGGTGCACGCGCTTCGGGCGGGGATTTCAGCTTTCGAATTTTCAAGTAGTTCGTTGACTGCCTGCTGAGGAAGTTGTGAAGGTGCTTCGCCAGCGAATCGTCCGCGCAGTCTAGAATCTGTCACCCGATCGTAAGGTGCTATACCCGCTCTCCCTCTAGTCAGGAGACCTCCTTCGAGAATCCATCTATCCATCTATCATAATGAAGTTTGCCCTTATCTGCGAGGTTTCACTGTTGGTGCTCTGCTGGACGCAAGGTAATTATATCTGCAGATTTCTGTGAATTCTTTCAACGTCATTTTGTACCTGAGTCACCTGTGTGGGGGGTCCCAAGGTGTGCAGAAATTTATTTTTGAAGCAAAACAGAAATAGCCATAAATTGATATCTATTTGCGCGAAGTTCCTGTGACTTATTGGGTATAGTCATAGGTATATAGCCAGGGTATTTTTTATAAGAGTGCACAGTGAAAAATAAAGGGTTTATTCGGTTATATAAGAAAGAAAAGAAAAGAGAATTGATAAGAAAAGTTTTGTATTCCTTGAAAATAAATATAAAGAAATTAAATTAATAAAAAATCGATTTTTCATAATTTAAATATTTTTTAAGTAGAATATCTTTCAAAAAAGTGAACAAAGAGTAAACTGCTTAAGTGGTTATATAAGTAAAAAATAAAATGAATAAAATTAGATCATTATATTTTAAATAAAAATGTAAACAATTATTTTATAAAATCCTTATTTTTTAAAATTTTCTAATTAAAATGTAAAAAAATATGTAACAAATCCATCATGTGAAACCGTTTTCTCTATGTGTACTGAGCTCTTCTCGCTACGCGTGTGACTCTGGCCCCATATCAGTTACGAAATGTCAATACCTGATATTAGGGGGATCTGGGCATTAGCAGTCATAAGTACACACTTCACGAAACTAATTTCGACCAGTTTAATGGTGTTTATTCCACTTGAAGCTGTCAATTAAGACATTTTATGGCCATCCGAATTGATTTAGGTGTTAAGGTTCTGTTCTTTGTAAAACTGCAAATAGTTGTGCCCCAAAAGGAAGTTCCATAAATATTATTTACATGTCCAAATGAACATCTGTGACAGCTTATTATCTTAACTACCAACTGGCTTAATTTAAATGCAAATTACAACACATTAATATCTACATATTATGTGCGACATCTGATGGCCATACCTGACAAGAAACTAATTTTTAAGCAATATACATTATCTAAGGCCTGAAACAAATATTATAATATATTATATTATTACAAATGAACACCTAATTAGAGCAATTCATCAAGGGTGTGTGAGTGTGTGTGTGGTGCCTGTCATATGATACGTTAATTCCGAGCCAAAAGCTTTGCAAACAGAAATTATCACCAATCACATGCAAATTAGCCTTTAAATAAGCGCTTTCCTTTCGCCTTGCAAAAGATTCCATGGAAAATAATGAAAATTGTTTGCGTTCACCATTATCTGGATCTACTTACTATATATCAATATCAATCGCAACGATATCTAATTATTATTGCCGCGCCGTGCCCTTGGCGCTGGCACTCTCCGACGCGCTTTCCTTAGTTACTTACTTACTTACTTACTTTAGTTATTTGCTCAGCCATTGACTAAAAAAAGAAAGAGTCGCTAAATATTTGCTTGCCTCCCCCATTTGTTATGCCGTAATTCACAAGTGCTCGTATATGTCAGAGATAGCCCCGGAAAACGCACGGGAGAAGGTCAAGTGCGGAGGGGTTGAAAGACCCGTACGGGGCACGTGATCACTCATCCATCGTTCGGGCTCCAAGATTCGAGATTGCGCCTGACGGGGGCTGTCTGCAAACCTGGGGGAAAGCACTTTAATTTGTCCGATTAAGGACTAAGGTGCGCATTCCTGGGGAAAATTGATGATGGCTTTAACCAACCAGTAAGCCCTGAGCTAATGCTTATATAAATAGCAGCTTTAGGCCAGCGGAAATAAATTATTTTTATTTGGATTTAATTGGGGAAACACTTTAAGTAAATATATAATGTTTTATAATACATTTTTATTGGGTTTTGGAGTGCTATTTATATTATTAATTTATTAACTTAACTTTTTGACAGCCGTTAACAGCCATGTCTTCGGCTACTCCGAGCCCAATCAGCGTCGCTGGGCTCGTCATCATGGCCACTGTGCCGGGAAGACTCAATCTCCCATTGCCATCACCACCAGCCGGGTATGATTTCTCCTGAATCCAGATCCCAATCAGACACAAATAATTAATATTTATTGACATTTACAGACGATATCCGTCCACATGCCGGCGGTGGACATGATTGGCTACCACAACCTCCTGCCGTATCCCCTGAAAATGGTCAACAACGGACACACGGGTGAGAGCAATAAACCAAGGGCTCTAATTACTGGCATTACTAATTAAAATTCCCTTTCCTTCAAACAGTTTCCATTGGCATACCCAAGGTCAATGTGAGCGAGGTGGGCGAGGATTTCCTGCCCTACATCCGGGGCGCCAAGCTGCCCGGGGAATTCGAGATAGAGGGCCTGCACTTCCACTGGGGCGATAAGAACAACCGGGGCTCCGAGCACGTCATCAACGACATCCGCTACACCATGGAGATGCATATTGTGCATCGCAACAAGAAGTACGCCACAATTGGCGAGGCCCTCAATCATCCCGACGGAGCCGCCGTTCTGGGTTTCTTCTTCAATGTGAGTAGAGGACGAGGAGGGTGGCCATATTGCGAATGAATGAATGTAAAACCATTTTCCCGCACAGCTGGATGAGGACGAGGGCCAGGGTCTGGTGACCATTAACCGGCACTTGCATCTGATTGCCGATGCCAACCAGGAGGCCACGCTCAATGTCACTTTCTCGCTGTCATCCCTGATTGCCGGCGTGGATGTGGACAAGTTCTACACATACAAGGGTACGTATAAAATTATCAGGAGTATCCATAAGAGATTAGTTTAGAGAAAAGAAAACTATACTTTTTCTCGAGTGTAGGGTGCGCATTAGTGGCAATTATTATTCAAGGCAGGCTTTCAGAGTTTCTCAACGATCGATGATTATTGGCTGACAGCGAATCGATGTGTACAAGCAATCCAAATCTCTGTGATGTCACTCCAGTAAGGAATGGCAAAGAATATCAATATATTTATCGGATTTATCCCAAGCCACCTGATCTTTAATCCTATGATCCATATTATTGATTGTTCCTTTGAATATAAATTCCTAATCCCATCTTTCTCCCTTGCAGGTTCCCTGACCACGCCGCCCTGCTCGGAGGCCGTTACCTGGATCCTTTTCCCCGACCCCATCCCCATCTCGCCCAAGCAGATTTCCCGTTTCCGTCAGCTGTCGGACACGCAGGACGGTGCACTGGTGGACAACTTCCGGACCCTGCAGCCGGTGGGTAACCGTCGGATTTTCGCTCGCACTGGCCATGTGCGCCACACCTCAATCGCGGCTCTGAAGCACGAAGGAGACTATCTCAAGTACGACTGGTTCTACTGAACACTCGACGCCGGCGAGGAGGAGGAGCAGTGTGCCATCCCATTTTAGGATACCTCTAAATTAAGCATTTATTAAGTTACACTAACAGCCACAACTAGTCTAACCACTCGCGAGGAGGGACTCAGCCCTCTTCTACAATCAAGAATACAAAATACATTTCAAGACAGAGATTATATTTCAAAGCTTAGTGAGTTCTCTTCCCGCCTAATTAATCATCTGCGACTTGCGACCGTACAGGGTCAGGGAATTTGGAATATCCTCCACAAAGAAGCTGGCCGGGAATATGGAGAATGTCTTGTGAAGCAAATCGTGCAGGGTTCGCTCCACGGTCTCATCCACCAGGGGTCTCAGTGCCTCGAACAAGTCCCGCCAGTTCTCGTTGAAGAACAGATTCGTGCTCCTCTCCACCTCCTTGCTGTGGCCATTGAACAGGTTCTCCATGTTCGTATAAACTTTGCCCACCTCCAGCTTCACCTTCACGGATGTTATGTTGTAGAAGGTGTAGCCACCCTTCTCGTACAGGTGGGTCTTGGTGCTCATCAGTATGTTTAGATCATCTGTCAATATAACGGAGTTAATAGGGGAATATGTCCTGCATTAAAATGTAATTTAAAGTACCTATTTTCATAGAGATCTTTCCGGCGCCATGCAGGGGCACCAGCAGAATGCGACCGACCATCTTGTACATCCCATCCATGCTCATCGTGGGCAGGTAAATCTTTGTTAGCCAACTAAAGTCCTTTTTGCTAACTCTGAATCAAAAAGTATAATTGATTAACTTTAATTTCATTATATTTTGTGAGTTTTTAGTTCAACTATTTAATTTTCAAGCAAAAAGTATGTGTATAACATGTTTTACTACTTATTTTTAACTTAATTGCTGGTGGAAAAATTTCATTTTTAATACAAAATTATTACAGCCCTAAATGGTTAATTAATTATGTCAGGAAAACTATCAAGTTAATTGGGAATTTTCCAGCCGACGACCTCAATCAGCTTTTGATCGCTGCTAAACTTACTTGCTCTCCTTGATCACCATCTGGCCAAATCCACGGATAGTCATCTCAGTGAGATTGGCCGCTAGGGTGGCCACATCGCTGTTGTCCTGCTGGAACACCAGCTGATCCTGCCGCATGGGATCGATGGGGCCAAAGGATTCCTGAATCTCGGGAATGCCTGTAAATCATAGCATATCATAAATATTTTTTATTAATTTTATTTATAAATAAAGAGAGTACTAACCCTTGATGAGCTGATTCATGAAAGCCTGGATGGAGCGTGTTGAGCATTTTGTGAACTCCGGTTCATAAATCCGGCAGGATTCTATATAGGAGGCTGAAAAGTATATGATATCCTTATTACTATTACCTCGAAAAACATTTAAAATTACAATTAAATTGTTATTGATTTTTCGGATACGATTTTTTATTTGAACTTGTAAATTTTTCACGTAACTCACTTACGCTTTTCCGTGTAGAACACAACACACTCGATTCCCTGGAGGCCGGTTTGGAGCAGTATCAGTAAGCCAATTATGTGCATCGTGGAAATTTGTCGTCACTCTCGGAATCACTTTCACTCTGTCACAATGGAAATCTCCAGAGGCGGCTGCCTAATCGAGTTTGGCGCGCGCCAGAAGCGAATGAGTTACAACTGGGAACGGTGTGTGCTTTTATCTGAACTATATATACATACATGTATGTATATATAGCCTGCGACTTGGGAGCATTTGATGAATTGAGCATGAGGCCTTTGGGTAATACCAGAATCAAGCAATTTTCAATTACTCGCACTACAAAATGAAATTTATTCCATATTTATTATTGCATTACGAGTTTAGTACACTCGAAAATATTGTTTGCTAATTACAAATGATGTGATGTATAAGAATCATGTTCTATGTACAATTGTAAAGAGAATTAAATAAAATATGTATAAATATTTCGTAAAAAACAGTTCCATTAAATATGAGGCAAAGATAGGGATGTGCCTGGAATGTTAGATTATTTGTTTTGTAAAAGATATTTTCTCGTAATATATTCTTTAATAGGTCATAAAACACATAGCACATTATTGCAGTGTATTAGCTACTCTGAAACTGTAGCGACCTCACCTTGCCACCGAACCGGTAAGCTAATTTAATATCTGGCTGGAAAATACGCCATCAACTACATGTGCAAATATATATAAGGCAGCGTAAAAAATGTTTGCACAAATACTAGAACTCGTACTGGTACTCATACTCGCACTCGGACCTCACAAACTTAATTGCTTCGAGTCAGGTGAAATAAACAGCTTTAACTGCCATAATAAAATCATTAAATGGAGAGGCGGCAGCATCTTTGTAAGCGATCTGAATGTTTTTTGTTCGTCAAAATGTCAAATAGAAATCCTAGAACTTTGTACGACTATAATGCAGTAAATATAAATACTGCCGTAAATAATAACGATGCCGCGACCTTGTTGATATGCCAAGTTAATGTTTTGATATTTTCTAAGCATTTTAAGAGAGCTCGCGATAGGTTCTCTTATTTTATGAATTAAATTGGTGTGTAACACAAACAACAGATGCAAATGCAACGAGGGGTACTCCCTTAACACCACCACGCAAGTGTGTCTGCCCAGTTGCAAGGATAACTGCGCTAGGAAAAATGGATTCTGTGCGGCGCCCAATCGCTGTGAATGCCAGAAGTGTTACGTGCTGAAGACGGACTCTACGTCCTTTGAGTGTCAGCCGGTGTGCAAGAACGGATGTGGAAACGGTGTGTGTCGGGCGCCGGACGTGTGTGAGTGCAACAAGTTCTACCACCGGGATGCCGAGAAGCGCTGTGTGCCCACCTACCTACGACTGCTTCCACGGAATACGACATGCAGGACGGCGTCTGCTCTCCAATCTGCGCCGGCGGTTACCAGAACGGATTCTGTTCTTCGCCAGAAACATGTGCCTGTTATGAAGGATACATCATGGACCGTAATGGGAATTGTCTTGACATTTGCAAAAAAGGATGCCTAAATAGCGACTGTGTGTCTCCTGGCAAGTGCTCCTGCCACGAAGGATTCAAGATGAATGTTAAGGATGAATGCGAGCCGATCTGCCAGAAAGAATGCGAAAATGGTTACTGTTCTGCCCCTGGACAGTGCGCCTGCAACGATGGATTCAGGATGAATGATGAAAATAAATGTGTTCCTGTGTGCAGGAAGGCTTGTGAAAATGGCTACTGCGCCTCGCCTGAAAAATGTGCCTGCTATTGAGGATACAGCAAGAAAACTGAAAATAGCTGCGTGCCAATCTGCAAAGGTGGATGTGAGAACGGATTCTGTTCCTCTCCAGGAGTATGTTCGTGCCCTGAAAGTTACCATCTGGAAACTCCTAACACCTGTTCTCCAACTTGTAAGGATGAGTGTGTAAATGGTTTTTGCTCCTCTCCAGGAGAGTGTTCATGCCAAGAAGGATTCTTCAGGGAATCGGACACGACCTGCGTTCCAGTCTGTGCAGAGGGTTTCTATTACGACTCACCCACGGGCAGCTGTCTGTCTCTAAAGGCACTCTCATTCAGGACTACACTTACCGACCAGTATGATTTCGATGAGCGTTGTTGTAATGGAACCTGCCTTGATGAGGAATCCGCAGATCCTTCACCTCCGCCTTCTTTCGGGACAACAATTACCACCCAGTATGACTGTGAAGAGATTTGTAGCAATGGAACCTGCGTTGGTGTGGAGTGCACATGTGGGAACGGCTACAAGTTGCATGGGGATCAAGGCGGTATTCTTCTCTGCCTGCCCGAGCAGCCCGTCCATCGTTATAGCCCTGCTGATGTGCTACATCTTCAAGAAGTATTTATATCGAACGGATTAAAGGGGTAAATTTATAAAATGTTATTTAAAATTATAATTAATTTATATTTTTTTGCAGAAAAGCAATTCGGTGTTTGCAACTCCACCAACAAGGTGGATCCGGCCTAATCTTCATGGACAACGAACTCATCAAAATTTTAATATTAAATATATAATTATAGAGCAAAGTCGTTTTCTGGGAGGTTTTACTTGGAAATCCCATCAAGATTGCTACTTTGCATGCAAACTAGAAAACTGGAACTGGATTTCCGTATGCAATAGCGAGACACTGGCCCCTCTGTTGGTTTATAGCTTTTTTATTTTTTTATTTATTTTATTTAATCAGATCTCTCGCTAAACTTAAAACTGGACTAAATGATGCCTATTTTGCACTACTCTGCCTTCCATCCGAGGCTCCCTGCTTGGGTCCGTACAGTTGCTGGGGCGTCGGTATATCCTCCACAAAGAAGTTGGCCGGGATCAGGTGGAACACCGTGCCCATCACGTCGTACAGGATATTCTCCACGGTCTCGACGATGAGGGGCTTGAGGGCCTCGTAGAAGTCGCGCCAGTTCTCGTTGAAGAACTCATTGGTGCTGCGCTCCACCTCCTTGCTGCGGCCATTGAACAGGTTGTCCAGGTAGGTTCGCACCTTGGAGATGTTCAGCTGGGCACGCACCGCCGTCACATTGTCGAAGGTGAAGCCGCCCTTCTCATACAGACGGGTTTTGGTCAACAGCAAGATGTCAAGGTCGTCTGAGTGGGAGGAATTACGTATGCGTTAGAATATTTTGGCATTGGCGGCTTAATTAACATTTGCATGAGTTTGAGTCACTGGATTTACATATAAAGAATTACACAATTGCCTGGCATCGCAAATTTATATATTTATGTGTTTGAAAATGAACTTTACCGATTTCAATGAATATTTTGCCAGAGCCGCTCAGAGGTATGAGGAGGATGCGCCCAGACATGTCGTACTTGCCATCCAGCCTCATCTTGGGCAGATATATTTTGGTTTGCCAGCCAAAGTCCTTTTTACTGACACTAAGGAGGAGTTGGGGATAAAAGCAAAGAATATATGAATTAAATCTTGATAAGTATTGAACTATTTCGGGAAATCCAGCATACCGACTCTCCTTGACCGTGGTCTTGGCAAATCCCTTGACCACCACCTCGGTGAGGTTGGCCCTGATGGTGGCCACCTCGTTGTTGTCCTGCTTGAAGACTATATCCCTCACCTTCATGGGATCGAAGGGTCCGAAGCGCTCCAAGACCTCTGGAATGCCCACATTCAGCTGATCCAGCAGCTTCTGGATGCTGTTCGTGGAGCACTTGGTGAATCCCGGCTCGTAGATGCGACACGAGGGCAGCCAGGCAGCTGGGATTTCGGGATACGGTCAGGTTAAAGATCAGGATAATTCCAGTATCCAGGTATCGGTACTTACGCTTCTCTGTGTAATAGGCGACGGCTTCGACCTCCGAGGTGATCTCGTTCAGGCTCAAGATAATGGCAATTAGCCAACCGCAGAGGCAACCCAGCGAGCTGCGGCCATGGCGCGTGCTGCTCATGATGTTTAGCCCACTGAGTAAGTATCTAACTAGGCAAGTAACTAACTAAGTAGCTGAACAGTAGCCACCTCAAACGGTGTCACGCTATGCCGCCGACTAGCCAGCGGCTGCCTGTGCGCCGGCGTTTTATTCTCGAGAAGCGAGAGACTCTGCGACTCTGGGGCTCTGAGATTCGAGATCAGAGAGCTCTCAACATGGTAACGACTTACAACTAACTTAATGATGCCGGGGCCAAGTGCACTTTGGTTGGTATAACATTAATTAAGTTTATAACTTAACTTGGTTCCTGGCTGCCCCTTAGTTGGGTTTTGGCCAGAAAATATGGGATATAAAATTCAAAAGCAACTCGTTTTTGCTTAAATTGTGTCATACTTTTTTTATAAGCATTATTATTTCATAAAACCATTAATTAAACCTATAAAGTTCCGTTATAAAATATCATTATCACCTAATAATTTAAAACAAATACTAACAACAAGCTATAACTATTTTTTGTCACAATTGAATGGCTGAAAATTACATTTAAAATCGTTAAAACTTTCAAGTTTTAGTGTTTTTCTCATGGTGTTTTTGTCTTGATGGAAGTCTTTGATCAAGTAGGTGGCTGGCACATAGTCAAAGGTCTTCTTGAATCGATCCAGGAGCACTCCACCTACCGTCTGCTGCACGACCGGACGCATAACCAGTAACCAGTAACCAGTAACCAGTGCCCCGGATATAGGACAGTAAACATATTATATAAATACTGTGCTATATAGCGCTGCCCTCTGATTCGCTAACGATGTCGTGGCCTTGTTGATACGCCAAGAATTGCCTTGGTTACAGTTTTGATATTTTCTAAGCATTTTAAGAGAGCTTATTATTACTTGAGGGACCTGCGATATAGCTGATAAAGCTTCTCTTATGTTAGAAATAAAATTGGCTTGGCAAAACAAACGCAACAAAACAATAAATAATATTTAGAGCGTTAAATATGCTTATTCTTCATATTAATTGTTGCCTTAGAAGACCATTAATGTAAATTTAAAGAGAATTTGTTAATTATTTAAAATTGTCCTCTTTTTTGTTTAATATATTTAATGCCTATTGGCATATTAAGTAACAAAGCTTTACAAACATAATAAGTGTTTTATAAAAATAAATAAAAATATCTTTATTCATTAGAAAGTGCATGTAGAGAATGCATCCCGTGGAGATAAGAAACAGAAGCCTCCGGACCCGTCTTGGTACATTTACTTCCCAGCAGCGACACTATATTCGCTTAGACCGATAAGCCTTCTTTAATCGTATCAAATATGTATGTGTTGGATCGCAGAAAAAGCGGCTCTCGCGATTTTATATTTGGCGAGGGCTCTTTAGTTTCAATTCAAAACGAAAGCCAGCAAGTTGGATTTTTAATGCTAAAATGTGGACTGGCAAACTATTAATATTTTTCCTACTCTGCGGCCTAGCCGCATCTCAGATTTGTAAAAGAAATACCAGTGTCAGGGGAAAGCGCGTAGTAAGTCTGGCAAAGATACTAATATTTCAAAATATATAATATCCTGTTTATCAAGGTAACAAGATTTTGCTGCCCGGGTTACGAAAGAGACACAAAGTTCAGGAGGACGTTAAAGTGCAATGCCGTTTGTACTGTGCCTTGCGGAAGTGGCAAATGCACCAAACCAAATGTCTGCTCCTGCAATAGGGGTTACACTAACTTCAACAAACTGCCAAATAATCGGTGAGTAGGAATTGAAACAAAATGCCGAATATACTGAAGACATCCACAAATTCTCTACTTATCAGTTTCTTTTAAAACCGCAATTATATATACAAAATGTATCGTATTTCTCACATCGAATTATGAGGCTCTCTTATCTTAACTAATATGAATGCATAATATATTGCAAATGAATCATTTGAATAGCTTACATCCTCTTTGAGGCCGATAGGGGGCCAAAGTTCATTTTTTATTTTGCTAAAATTTGCAGATAATAATTTGCCTTGATTTCAAGTTTCTTTTATTTATCAAGCATTAACGGGAAACATTTATGTACATATTTGGCACTGATTGTGAGAGTTCTTTTAATAAAAGTTTTCCGAAATATTGTGGATTCTTCTGTAAATTAATTTGAAATTAACATTTCAATTGGGAATTCTGTGAGAAATTGTGTTCTGCATAAAATTATGTACTTAATCCTGAATTTCCTGCCGAATGTATTCCTAAAATATCCTTCGTTTCCACAGCTGTGTGCCCTCCTGTAAAGGCTGTGATCGTGGAATCTGCAAGTCTCCCAACCAATGCGCCTGCTACAAGGACCATCGCCTGGACCCGAAGACGGGCAACTGTCTGCCCATCTGTGTCAGCGGCTGCCCCAATGGCGTTTGCCAGGATCCCAACAGATGCAAATGCAACGAGGGGTACTCCCTTAACACCACCACTCAAGTGTGTCTGCCCAGTTGCAAGGATAACTGCGCTAGGAAAAATGGATTCTGTGCGGCGCCCAATCGCTGTGAGTGCCAGAAGGGTTACGTGCTGAAGCCGGACTCTACGTCCTTTGATTGTCAGCCGGTGTGCAAGAACGGATGTGGAAACGGTGTGTGTCGGGCGCCGGACGTGTGTGAGTGCAACAAGTTCTACCACCGGGATGCCGAGAAGCGCTGTGTGCCCACCTGCGACGATGGCTGCTTGCACGGAAACTGCACGGCGCCAGGCAAGTGCATCTGTAACGAGGGATACGATATGCAGGACGGAGTCTGCTCTCCAATCTGCGCCGGCGGCTGCCAGAACGGATTCTGTTCTTCGCCAGGAAAGTGTTTCTGCAACGCAGGATTTCAGATGAATGCCGACAATAAATGTGCTCCCATTTGCGAGGGAGGATGTGAGAACGGATTTTGTGCTTCGCCAGGAAAATGTTTGTGTCTGAAAGGATTTCAGAGGGATACCGAAAGCAGGTGTTCTCCCATTTGTGAGAGATCCTGCGAGAATGGTTTCTGCTCCTCTCCAGGAAAGTGCTCCTGCAACGGAGGATTCAAGATGAATGCTAAGGACAAATGCGAGCCAATCTGCGAGAGCGAATGCGAGAATGGTTACTGTTCTGCTCCTGGACAGTGCTCCTGCAACGGAGGATTCAAGATGAATGCTAAGGACAAATGCGAGCCAATCTGCGAGAGCGAATGCGAGAATGGTTACTGTTCTGCTCCTGGACAGTGCTCCTGCAACGGAGGATTCAAGATGAATGCTAAGGACAAATGCGAGCCGATCTGCGATAAGGAATGCGAGAATGGTTACTGTTCTGCTTCTGGACAGTGCTCCTGCAACGGAGGATTCAAGATGAATGCTAAGGACAAATGCGAGCCGATCTGCGATAAGGAATGCGAGAATGGTTACTGTTCTGCTCCTGGACAGTGCTCCTGCAACGGAGGATTCAAGATGAATGTTAAGGAAAAATGCGAGCCAATCTGCGATAAGGAATGCGAGAATGGTTACTGTTCTGCTCCTGGACAGTGCTCCTGCAACGGAGGATTCAAGATGAATGTTAAGGAAAAATGCGAGCCAATCTGCGAGAGCGAATGCGAGAATGGTTACTGTTCTGCTCCTGGACAGTGCTCCTGCAACGGAGGATTCAAGATGAATGCTAAGGACAAATGCGAGCCAATCTGTAATAACGAATGCGAGAATGGTTACTGTTCTGCTCCTGGACAGTGCTCCTGCAACGGAGGATTCAAGATGAATGCTAAGGACAAATGCGAGCCGATCTGCGATAAGGAATGCGAGAATGGTTACTGTTCTGCTCCTGGACAGTGCTCCTGCAACGGAGGATTCAAGATGAATGTTAAGGAAAAATGCGAGCCAATCTGCGATAAGGAATGCGAGAATGGTTACTGTTCTGCTCCTGGACAGTGCTCCTGCAACGGAGGATTCAAGATGAATGCTAAGGACAAATGCGAGCCAATCTGCGAGAGCGAATGCGAGAATGGTTACTGTTCTGCTCCTGGACAGTGCTCCTGCAACGGAGGATTCAAGATGAATGCTAAGGACAAATGCGAGCCGATCTGCGATAAGGAATGCGAGAATGGTTACTGTTCTGCTCCTGGACAGTGCTCCTGCAACGGAGGATTCAAGATGAATGTTAAGGAAAAATGCGAGCCAATCTGCGATAAGGAATGCGAGAATGGTTACTGTTCTGCTCCTGGACAGTGCTCCTGCAACGGAGGATTCAAGATGAATGCTAAGGACAAATGCGAGCCAATCTGCGAGAGCGAATGCGAGAATGGTTACTGTTCTGCTCCTGGACAGTGCTCCTGCAACGGAGGATTCAAGATGAATGCTAAGGACAAATGCGAGCCGATCTGCGATAAGGAATGCGAGAATGGTTACTGTTCTGCTCCTGGACAGTGCTCCTGCAACGGAGGATTCAAGATGAATGCTAAGGACAAATGCGAGCCAATCTGCGAGAGCGAATGCGAGAATGGTTACTGTTCTGCTCCTGGACAGTGCTCCTGCAACGGAGGATTCAAGATGAATGCTAAGGACAAATGCGAGCCAATCTGTAATAACGAATGCGAGAATGGTTACTGTTCTGCTCCTGGACAGTGCTCCTGCAGCGGAGGATTCAAGATGAATGCTACGGACAACTGCGAGCCGATCTGTAATAACGAATGCGAGAATGGTTACTGTTCTGCTCCTGGACAGTGCTCCTGCAACGGAGGATTCAAGATGAATGCTAAGGACAAATGCGAGCCAATCTGTAATAACGAATGCGAGAATGGTTACTGTTCTGCTCCTGGACAGTGCTCCTGCAACGGAGGATTCAAGATGAATGATGAAATGAAATGTGTTCCAGTGTGCAAGGACGCTTGTGAAAATGGCTACTGCGCCTCTCCTGAAAAATGTGCCTGTTATGACGGTTACCATCTAGAAACTCCTAATACCTGTTCTCCCACCTGTAAGGATGAGTGTGTAAATGGTTTTTGCTCCTCTCCAGGAGAGTGTTCATGCCAAGAAGGATTCTTCAGGGAATCGGACACGACCTGCGTTCCAGTCTGTGCAGAGGGTTTATATTACGACTCACCAACGGGCAGCTGTCTGCCTCTGAAAGTTACAGCCGCAGATCCTTCACCTCCGCCTTCTTTCAGGACACCAATTACCACCCAGTATGACTGTGAAGAGATTTGTAGTAATGGAACCTGCGTTGGTGTGGAGTGCACATGTGGGAACGGCTACAAGTTGCATGGGGATCAAGGCGGTATTCTTCTCTGCCTGCCCATTTGCGAGGTGGAGTGCATCAACGGATACTGCGAGTCTCCGGGAACGTGTGTCTGCTACGACGGCGGACCTGCAGCGGCTGGCTATCTATGTCAGTCCCCCCAAGACGGGTCTCAGTACTTGGGACCATCCAAGCAGCGAAACCATCTCAAGTGGCTGTTCATCTCCATTGTGACAGTGGCAGCCAGCCTGTCCATGGTTATAGCCCTGCTGATGTGCTACATCTTCAAGAAGCATTCGTATCGAGTGGATTCCAGGGGTAAATTTATAAAATACTATTCAAAAATTATATTTAATTTATATTTTCTTGCAGAAAAGCAACTTGGTGTCTACTATTCCACCAACAAGGTGGACGTGATCCGGCCTAATACTCATGGGCAACAAACTCAGAACAATTTTAATATTTAATAAATAATTATAGAGCAAAGAGGTTTTCCGGGGGACGTTTCACTTGGAATTCCCATTAAGAAATGCTACTTTGCATGCAAACTAGAAAACTGGAACTGGATTTCCGTATGCAATAGCGAGACACTGGCCCCTCTGTTGGTTTATAGCTATTTTTATTGCCGATTTAATCAGATCTCTCGCTAAACTTAAAACTGGACTAAATGATGCCTATTTTGCACTACTCTGCCTTCCATCCGAGGCTCCCTGCTTGGGCCCATACAGTTGCTGGGGCGTCGGTATATCCTCCACAAAGAAGTTGGCCGGGATCAGGTGGAACACCGTGCCCATCACGTCGTACAGGATATTCTCCACGGTCTCGACGATGAGGGGCTTGAGGGCCTCGTAGAAGTCGCGCCAGTTCTCGTTGAAGAACTCATTGGTGCTGCGCTCCACCTCCTTGCTGCGGCCATTGAACAGGTTGTCCAGGTAGGTTCGCACCTTGGAGATGTTCAGCTGGGCACGCACCGCCGTCACATTGTCGAAGGTGAAGCCGCCCTTCTCATACAGACGGGTTTTGGTCAACAGCAAGATGTCAAGGTCGTCTGTGTGGGAGGAATTACGTATGCGTTAGAATATTTTGGCATTGGCGGCTTAATTAACATTTGCATGAGTTTGAGTCACTGGATTTACATATAAAGAATTACACAATTGCCTGGCATCGCAAATTTATATATTTATGTGTTTGAAAATGAACTTTACCGATTTCAATGAATATTTTGCCAGAGCCGCTCAGAGGTATGAGGAGGATGCGCCCAGACATGTCGTACTTGCCATCCAGCCTCATCTTGGGCAGATATATTTTGGTTTGCCAGCCAAAGTCCTTTTTACTGACACTAAGGAGGAGTTGGGGATAAAAGCAAAGAATATATGAATTAAATCTTGATAAGTATTGAACTATTTTGAGAAATCCAGCATACCGACTCTCCTTGACCGTGGTCTTGGCAAATCCCTTGACCACCACCTCGGTAAGGTTGGCCCTGATGGTGGCCACCTCGTTGTTGTCCTGCTTGAAGACTATGTCCCTCACCTTCATGGGATCGAAGGGTCCGAAGCGCTCCAAGACCTCTGGAATGCCCACATTTAGCTGATCCAGCAGCTTCTGGATGCTGTTCGTGGAGCACTTGGTGAATCCCGGCTCGTAGATGCGACACGAGGGCAGCCAGGCAGCTGGGATTTCGGGATACGGTCAGGTTAAAGATCAGGATAATTCCAGTATCCAGGTATCGGTACTTACGCTTCTCTGTGTAATAGGCGACGGCTTCGACCTCCGAGGTGATCTCGTTCAGGCTCAAGATAATGGCAATTAGCCAACCGCAGAGGCAACCCAGCGAGCTGCGGCCATGGCGCGTGCTGCTCATGATGTTTAGCCCACTAAGTAAGTATCTAACTAGGCAAGTAACTAACTAAGTAGCTGAACAGTAGCCACCTCAAACGGTGTCACGCTATGCCGCCGACTAGCCAGCGGCTGCCTGTGCGCCGGCGTTTTATTCTCGAGAAGCGAGAAACTCTGCGACTCTGGGGCTCTGAGATTCGAGATCCGAGAGCTCTCAACATGGTAACGACTTACAACTAACTTAATGATGCCGGGGCCAAGTGCACTTTGGTTGGTATAACATTAATTAAGTTTATAACTTAACTTGGTTCCTGGCTGCCCCTTAGTTGGGTTTTGGCCAGAAAATATGGGATATAAAATTCAAAAGCAACTCGTTTTTGCTTAAATTGTGTCATACTTTTTTATAAGCATTATTATTTCATAAAACCATTAATTAAACCTATAAAGTTCCATTATAAAATACCATTATCACCGAATAATTTAAAACAAATAATAACAACGAGCTACAACTATTTTCGTCTCAATTGTGACATTGAAAATCGTTAAAACTATTAAGTTTTAGTGTTTTTCTCTTGGTGTATTTGCCTTAGTGGAAGTCTTTGATCAAGTAGGTGGCTGGCACATAGTTAAAGGTCTTCTTGAATCGATCCAGGAGCACTCCACCCACCGTCTGCTCCACGGCCGGACGCATAACCTCGTAGAAATCGCGCCAGTTTTCATTGAAGAGCTGGTGGGAGGTGTCCTCCAGATCCTTGTTGCCCCCGAAGAGATTCTTCAGCTCGATGTGGAACTGCTTGATCTCACGGAAGTTGACCTTGACGCTCTGGACATCGGCGAAGGTGGCCTCGGGCGTGACTCGCGGCTTGACATGCATTTCCAGGTAAATCAGCGCGTTTTCTGGATGATTTTTTATGATTAAAATAGATTTTCCCGGGCTATAAAGGGGGTTTACGTACCAGATTCAAAGTAACCAGTGCCCTGGCCATTGAGATTGAGGGCCACCACATGACCCTTGACCTTGTACTCGAAGTTGAAACGCATTTTCGGTACCGTTATAAGGGCCTTGGCCACATAGCGCTGGGCATCGTAGCTAAGGAGGCCAATAAATAATAAATACTTATTTAAAAAGGTCTCCGAAATATGTAGAAAATAATTGGGCTAATATGCATAATCCTTTGCTGAAATAATTAATTTATATTATTCATAATATCACCTGGCTTCCTTGACCACCGCCTGTCCAGCTCCTGTGACATAGACCTCCTTGAGATCAGCATTTATAGCTATGGTTCTGCTGGCATCCTGGGCAAACTTCACCCGCTTGATGTACAGAGGATCGAAGGAGCCCACGGCATTATAGCCGGGAATGCCGTCCTTCCACTGACGGAAGAATGCCTGGAAATTGGCGGTGAGGCAAGGATTGGATTTGCCACCGTCCGAGTTGCAAGGGGTAAGGAAGTCGGCTAAAATTAAACCAAGGAATTTTTTTATAGAAACATTTTAAAATATCGCTCCAAGTTTTAAGAGATTTTGTTCACTATATATTCTTTTTATCATCAATTAATTCTTTAAATTTTCCTCACGTTTCTCGGCCAGATATTTGGCAGCTTCGGTGACCGTTGCCAGTGCCAGCAAAAAACTCAGGAACTTGGCTACTTTGATGAGCATTTCTGTAGAGTTTTTTATTTTCCAAAAATAAGAACCGTCTGCTCCGAACGCTTTAAACAAAATGACTATTTTGCACGGACCGAGGGAATTTTATTTAAAATTGAAACGCTCAAATTTGGGCAACTTTTTAAATCATTTCTTTGTTTCGACGTTTTATATATTTATTAAGTTTATTTATTCCTGCTCTGTTTTGGATACAATTAGTAAGTAAACAAGTTTGTCAGCCTTAGACTTGTTGTGGTTCGTACAGGGTGTTCCAATTCTTAACCCGAACAAAAGGCATCAAGCTCGAGATTATTAATTAACCTTTGGCAACTCCACTGATTCATTTACTTTACCGCCTATACATTTAATATATAAAATATATATGTAAAATCTAGATACATTATCTCTGTTCTAGCCAGCGATTATCTCACTTTCGCTGAGCCCGAACTGGTTTCGCAAAACCATTTAAAAATGTCAGCTCACTGTGACGACTGCAAACCGATCTGCTGACGGATTTATGTGGTTTTATAGATCGCCTTCTCAGACATAGGTGAGCTATGGATAAGACTTGGAAACCGCTTCTGCAAATTAGTTGCATCTTAAGCTGAAGTCAGGGGGTAACTCTGTGGATATTTGCCTGTAACCAGCCATGACCAAGGTCTGCGGTTCTTGGGATTAATGAACTCCCGGCTAAGTTTTACACTACAAAACAACGATCTAAGATTTGTTTAAAGCATTTTCTTGAAGATTTTTATAGGAATTTATTTTATAAAAAATATTAGGTGTTTTTTACACAACTATAAATAATATTTTAAAATAATAAATTAAATTAGGCATATTTTAAAATCTTAAATATTTTTCCAGTGCTCTCCCTCTTAAATCAGCTAAAATGTCACAAGCACGAAAATTCCCCTTTTTTGGGCTTAAATGGCTTTAAATAAGACTATTTGGTTAATGGGTTAATGGAAGCACTTTTAATTGTGGTTTTGTTTGTCATACTCTGGGCAGAGGTAAACACGATTTAATTATAAACTTACTTTTCAGGTTAGATAAATAAGAAAGAAAAAAAAAACGTCTTAATTAATAATTCTCTTACGTCACTAGAAGGATATATTTTTTAATTTTATTTTCAAACTATTAAATCGAATAATCATAACAAGAAACGTATTTCTATTTGTGATTACAATTATAGATAATTTGCAACTAACTAAAGTCATAAATGGCATATGAAAACTAGTAACAAGTCTTTCAGTTTTTTTTTTTGGCATTTCTTTGACGTAATGCCAGCAACCTGTTTTCTTAGCCAAAGCATATTGACTAGGTCAGTAGACCAGCCAGGCCAAGTCTTAGTGTTTCTTCCTCTCAAGTGTGAATTTTGACAGCACCAGAGAAATGGCCGCAAATTGAAGCCAAATTGCTTGTTGCGGTTGCAGATTATTATTGTTGTTGGTGAGTAGTAAGTGACTTGGTCAGGTGAGGTGTCCGCCTGCAATGGATTAACAGTTTAAAGGGGGGTAGGGGGGCTTGTTTTACATAATTGGAATGCCTAACAAGTGGACAGACTTCCGCACCTTTCAGTTTTCAAAAGATATTTCGATCTGTTCTGGTTCTGTGGCCGTCAGTGATGGGAAAGATGCTGTACCTACAGAGGGATTTATCTATCTGTTGCCTTTAACTTTTATAAACATTTTAATATATTAATTAATGTACCTAGTTTTAGGATAATAAACATGCCAACTATTTATGTATCTCAAATAAGCTAACGCCTAAGAAAGTTCCCAGAGTCGCCAACAGAAAGTTATGAGTCCTAATTGGAATGCAAAATGACTTTGTTTTAGTTTTTTAAATTTATAAGTTATTTTAGCCACAATCTTAATGTTTATCCCACGTTCTAGGTACTTTTTATCCGAGTTCTAGTCATCACTGCTGACTTCTGCGGTCTCATTGCGTATGCGTGAGCGGTGCGATCTGGAAGCATAAATTGCTGGCCAAGAATTCGCCGTGACGACGTTAATAACCTGATTGGAAATTACTTCTCGGGCTGCCCCGGCTGTGTGTGTTGTACCTGTCCAGGTGAGCCGTGAGCTGGTGTACGGACTCACGCCCAACTGCTTTCGATTTCTATGCTGCATTCCAAGCCAGGTCGGATCGGTTTGGCTCGGTTCTCGTATCGGGAGTTCGTTTTCAGTTTCGTTTTCTCGATCGCAGCTGATCAGCGATCCAGAGACTTCGGCTCGGCTTTAGCTCGAAGCTTTGAACAATTTTTTGTATAGTTTTTTCCCCCTGGCGTTGGCGCACTTTTGCGAAATGTTGGTGGCGGTATAAAAAGCGTTGCACGCCCTGATTTTCTTTCGAGTTTGTCGTTTCGATTCGCAGAGTCTCGAGTGCAAGTGCAGAGCGATCAGAGTGCAGTGCCTTGAATATACATATATATAGTATTTTGGAGATTGGTGAAAACTCGACTCGACATTGATTGGATTCCAAAGCGAATTTTGGCAGAACAATGAAATTGGTAAGGTCGCGAGGGAAAGTGTGGATTTGCGCAGTGATATTCTTAAAATGCCATCTAGTTAACCGGTTTTGGGGCCATCTGTCCTTGAGTGAATGTCTGGCAAGTGATAATTGCAGTTAGTAATTGGAATATATTCCGAAATACTTGCTCAAAAGCGGACTCATTAAAGCCAGAGCCGAGTTTGCTGGTAATTACGTCTGGGTGTGACCTGAAAAAGTGACTAAGATATGCAAATGAATATCTTGTATTTATATCTCTTTGTTTACTAGTTTGTTTATAATGCTTCGGGCTTCTCTGTGTGTAATTACAGCCTTTGAGCTCGACCCTCCTCCTCCTGGTGGCGGCCCACAGTGCGTATGCGCAACATCAGGACTACACCACGCCCGTGCCCATACTCAAGCAGATTGACAAGCACAACGACGACGGATCCTACACCTACGGCTACGAGGCGGCGGACAAGAGCTTCAAGATCGAGACCAAGTACGCCAATGGCGAGGTCTACGGCAAGTACGGCTATGTGGATGACCAGGGCAAGGTCCGGGAGATCGAGTATGGGGCGAGCAAGCGGGGCTTTGAGCCCGCCGGCAGCCACATCAATGTCCCGCCCCCGACCTTGACCAACAGCAATCCGTATCCGCTGGGGCCCAATGAGCTGGACGATGGCCAGTATCGCGAGGATCCGGCTGTCTACTACAAGGATCAGAAGTTCAACAGACCGCTGGCGCCTGCCAGTAAATTCAGCCTCAATGATTTCGGACGTGGTCACCAGCAGCCTCAGGCTTATGCCCCTCAGCAGCCCCAGCAGCCCTACTATAGCCCCGCTCCCCCCCAGCCGCAGTACTACAATCCCCCGGCCCCGCAGCCACGCTACTATCAGCCGCAGAACAACTACTACAACCCCCAGCCGCACCAGCAGCCCTACGCAGGACTGCCACAGCAGCATCATCCCTCGCTCAAGAACCTCAACCTGTACACGGGCTCCTACAGCATCGACTATACGGGCAGGAAGTAGGTCCTGCTGGTGCAGGGAACGGGAGGAGAGCCAAGCGACTGAAGTGCCCGAGAGGAGGGGACAATGTCAACTTTGTTACTGCCAAATAAATCAGTCAACTCCGCACAACCCACACACATAATCTATATAATAATTATACACTGTTTATGTACCATAAATGTATATATGTTCTTGTCTGTGTGGAATAAATTGAGTTTTGAGACCTGAAAAGTTTGTATGGAGAGGAATACGATGCGGGAAATATATACAAAATCATGAAAATCGTTTATTTTTGTAGATAAAAATAAAATATTTTGAAATATTAAAATACTTTCTAACATTGGAAAAGCAAATTAAGTCAAGTTTATAACGAAATCAAATCAGAAATATTTTCTAAAATTTATACATGGAATAAAGAACTCTCTGATTTCATATACTTTATATATTTCACTCAAAATTCCATTGTTTTCAGTGAATTGAAGTATTTCAAGTATCTGCTTTGGCATTCAATTTGGCCAACTACCAGGTTCCGCTTCAATTAAGCCGCCCCGCCAGCCGATATCGAAGCCAGGCCAGCCCCGTCCAGACCTGGCCGAGTGAGGTAGAGCCCAGCAAGTGGCCAATAATCGTTTGGCCATTACGTCAACACAGAATGATCGGACTCGGGCCAGAAAAAAATGAGAAGCAAAATCGAAGCACAAAACTCCGGCCGATTCAGATAGAAAAGCCAAGTGGTTTTAGCCATTGAGTGGAATTTGGTGCACTTATGCAATGTGCTGAGCTGTGCCGTGCTCTGGCCCCAAACCACTTTCAAAATGCACTGCTACCAATGGCCAGACCAGTTGGCCCAAAAGCCGTGTACTGTGAGCCAAGTGCTGTGTTGGGCAGTGGTTTGGGGTTAATTCGGAATAGCCCTCGACAGGTAGGAGCCAAATCAGGCAGATATTTATCGCATCGTTAGCATAATTGGCTTTTAATTAACTTATTCAATTGATTAATGGTGGAAGTCATGAAATTGATTTAATTCTTTGGCTTGCCTAATCGATATCCAAGAGCAATGAGTTTGGGAAATAAAAACCAATTTTTAATTGTATTTAAATTGTTTATATAAGCTGATTTTGAGCTGGGAACTCTGGTTATATTTTTTGAATAGTTTTTGATACTGAATTATTATTATCTTGGCATCTAACCAAGTTTTTCCTTTTGCAAAGTATGCTGGAATATTTCTTGTTTCTTAATTGTATTTTTAAAGTGTGACAAAAAGTGAAAAAAAAATGTATTTGAATTTATTTGCAAATGATAATTCAATTTAAAAGGCTTCGAGAATTTTTTATTGTAAAGAACCATTCTGAATACACTTTTGCTTCTTGCTTTCTCATCCTTTAATTTCATTTCTTGAGGAATTTTTTCTTTTAAAAAATTTCTAATAAATAGTTCTAAAGTGCTTCAGCTCTACATTTTATTTTTAAATTCAATAACTTTATTTTATTTTTCATTTCATCATTTTAAGCCTCCTTCACCACTGTCCTGCTTTTGGCCAAGTCAAAACTGTAAACGTTGGCGGCGAAGAATCAAGTCCAGACTGCACCCATTATGGTAGACCAATGCAAACACTCACACAATGGAGCTGGGCATTATTTGTGTATATTTTCAGCGTTTATATAATTTTTGCTGAGCGAAACTGGTCTGCCTCCGCTGGGGCGTTGGCATGACTCGAGAATTTCCTGTAAATTTGCTGGCTTTGTTGTGGCCTCTGACTGGTGGCTTGCGGCTGGTGACTTGGTGCCTTGTTGTGACTCTGGGAACAGCTGCTACAATTCCACAGATTTTGTGCAGCAGCAGAAGAGATACCAGAGCGAAGGCTATTGTTATGAGTGCCAAGCGAGAATGGCGGAGATGGCGGTAGATCCTGCTTCATAATGCTTCCATTTCTGTTGCTTTTATTGCTCGTTGAGTAAAGAATTTTTCGTTGAAGTACTTAAGGATTGCCAAGGAAAAAGTTTGGTAGTTTTAATCAAGATTCATATTTATTTAAAGATGAAATAATATATATATTTAAACATTTATACATTTATTTAAAGGTTTTTTAGATTTAAATCAAAGTCTTAAGAAATCACAACTAAGGCAAAGATACATTTGAATTCGAAAGGTTTTCCTGTATTTAATAAAATTTTAATGCACACTTTAGAGTATTTAAATTTCGTGGTGTTCCATCAGAGATTAGTCCGCGAACTCCGGCGACCTTGATCATGTGCGTCCAAGTGCGTCTGCGAGTGCGTACAAGTTCAGGTGCACGCCCATTGAGTACAGCCCCTCGACGAGCCCCAGGCCCGGCCAGAAACTAGTATTTAACCTGGCCAACAGATATTCAGAGAAGCAAGAAAAATAACAATCTTACGCACTTGAAGACTGACAGCTGCCCTGCGTCAGGGGTGGCACTTGGAGGGGATTTAAATAGCAACTCATTCGGTTTCCTGGTCTGGTATGTGGCCAGCTAACCGGGTAACCAGGTAACCAGTTTTCAAGCTGAACTATCACCGACACCCGAAGCTGTGGATTGCATTGCTCTGCCCCGCGTTGACTATTTGCTTTGTGTGTGTGTGTTTTTGCAGCAATAACGGAGCGGGACTTTGCGGTGTGTCATTAATTCCAATGGAGTGACTGGCGACAAGGCCACTTCAGAAGGTGTGGAGTGCAGCACATACACTAGGCGGTCTTGTCTTGGCTTATTCTGACTCGGATTCTGTCCTGAAATTACATTCTTTGACATCACCCATACGCACTGTTGCACAGCAACGGCAGTAAAGGCAAACATGTCAAAGAAAAATTGAAGATATAGTTCTGAAAGATATGAGAATTTTGCTGAAAATACTGTCAGATTTATGATTTATTATTTACAGTCTTGCAGGTTGCTATAAAATTACTCAGAAGACGGTAACTGGTATTCTGGTTTTGTTCTGAAATTACATTTTTTAACATCACCCATACGCACTGTTGCACCGACAGCGACAGCAGCAAAGGCAAAAACAACAGCAACAGCAAAACAAGTCAAAGAAAAATTCTAAATATAGTTGAGAAAGATATACGGAATTATATTATTATATTACGGAAAGTAATTTTTGATTTTTGATTTAATATTTATAGCTTGCAGGGTGCTATTTATGCCCGATTTTCTTAAGTAGCAAGGGTATAAAATCTTTAATTTTCGAGTAAGTATTCTTTCAAGTTTTGATTTAAATTAAGAAAAAAAGCATACTTTCTAGTTTTTAATAAAATTAACAAAAATAATAATTTAACTCGAGAATATTCAGAATTTATTCTATTGTCATACTATTAATATATTCCTTCGAAATCAAGCTTGAGTACATATCATTACATCTTTCTGTAATAAATTTTCTTGAAACTTACTTATTGACAGTCTTTTAATTGTTTTCTGCAATTAATAAATAAAGACACACATCAGTTAGTCACATGAATATTTAAATTCTTGTATTGTTTCTTAAACTGCTTAAACTCTGTAAAATCAAATAGCAAAAACAGAGAGCACAAAGCAAAAAAATTACTCAAAATTTGCCCTGAAGGTCAGGGTCTTAAGGGACCTCCCATCCAACTGGAGGACTGACATTCGCAACACTTCATTTCACTTTGTCCGGCTTTCATTCATTCATTAGCCATTCGGCCTGTCGACTTTGCTTCATTTTTCAACATTTTATGGGCCTCACCGTTTTGATTAATTGTCCAATTGGCCATCCATTCAGCCACGTTGCCATGGCTCTTGTAAGAGTCTTTTTCCGTCCAGATTTCGGAAAAGTAATTTGTTAAATTTGTTAAATTTATTAAATTGTTTGGCTGGTACTTCATGATAAACAAGAGGGAGAGGGCTCCCAATTTTTATTGTTTTGTGGAGTTGTCAAGGGAAGACTTGAAATTGCTGAGGCAACAAAAAGATAAATTTAAAGTACACACCAAGTAGAAAAAAAGATTTATAGTCGGCTTAAAAAATATAGTTTCATACACTTACATAACTAGATTCTATATAATTTATATAATATTTTTAAACTAATTTTATATGATTATTAACCCTAAAAAACCTATTATTATTAGTGGCCATTCTTGGTTTTCCCTATGAAAAGCTCGCTGAAAAGCACAGTGAGAAAATTGTCAATGGCCCAAGCTCGATAGCAGCCTCTCTTTCTGCATATTTCTCTGGTCGTTTCTCTAGAGAGCCCGCTCTCCGTCCTTTCGTTGGTGAAGTCTTGTGGCTGGCCATTGTGGTGTTTCTGGGGTCCGTTATGGGAGCAGTTCGGAAAAGGTTTTCCTCGCTCGATCTCGGGGTATATAAAGCGAAATACAACAACCTGGGCGGCTCAGTTGCCGTCCGGTCCCCAAGTCATTACTCCACGCGATCCGATCTCTTCGAGACACGGTCCGAGCTGCCCCAGAGACACCACTGCCGCCGCCGACATAGACCAGACCCCGCTCCAGTCACCGTCGCAGTTCATTAGGGGAATTGAAAGTGCTTTGTTCGGATTCGCATTCAGCCAGCCAGCCCGCCTGGGTGTTGCCAGCGAAGGCCTTTCTGGCTTTAATCGATTCGACTCGAAATATCTGACTGCCAATAGAGCCGATCCGACATGAAAGTGGTATGTGAGTGGGCGGGTGGGCTAAGGCCCATAGCGGGGCAATAAAATAGCAAAGGTCACCGCCTGACTGCGTGGCATAAGATCGAGATATAGAGATATCCAGATCCAGATCGAGATCGAGATATCGGATCGGAGGGGCTGGCTTGCGTCACCATCAATTGCGGCGAATGTTGTGCAAATATCGCATAATTTGCTATGCAAATTCAAGCGAACCGTTAATTTAGCTCCCAGCCCGCGTTCGCAATTGTTCAGCCAGCGACACATTTTCCATTATCCATTATCCATTTTCCAGCACCCAATTTGGTAACTGGATTTTGACATAATTTATGGAACGAACGCAGAGGCAGAGGCAGCTTCTTGGGAAAAATCGAAATAGTTGCAGGAGCCTCAATCAGCCAAAGTTTCCACTAACAAGCTCGCTTCAAATACTTAGTTTTTCCCGCATTTCCCCCCGCTGCACTATGCATCTATCCAAGCGCGAAAATATCAAAGGCTGCTGCTGGCTCAGTTCAGTTCACACGCGGCGGCAGCAGCCAGCCAGCCAGGTTTTTGGTCAGTATTTCTTGCCGAAACTCCAAACTGTGCCGCTGGTGCACTAGGTTCCCAAGTGGACGTCTGTACACTGAGGAAAATGAATTGGTAACAAATTGTGGGACTTTGTTAGTGGTACTGCCAAGGGTTTTCTAGGTTTCCTGCTGTATTATATTTATTAGCTAAAAGGATCCTTGAAATTGACATTTGTTTCTTTGTTCAAGATTTTTAAAGATAATTCGTTAAATTTTAAATAGACATTTTAAAGATATATTCTAATATTTAAAACTCGTTACCTAAAAAAACATTTTATATAGCTCATAAATAATTTATAGTATAATTATGTCTTTGGCAGTGTATATGTATCTGTATCTGCATTGGTATCTTTGGACCTGTCCATCGCAGCCAAGGCTGCGGCACTTGAAGCCTAGATAGTGAAAGGCTTTGGCATGCGGAATGGTGGAGCGACAAAAAAAAAATGCCAAAGTCCAAAAGGCCAAAAAAGGAGCAGGAGCCAGGCCAAGATTCTACCTAGCAAAGAGGTCTTATTTAGCAAAGGATTAGAGCTTAGGAATTTAATTTTAGAAACCTAAAAGCAGGTGGCTTATTATTTTAATTAATTTAAATAAGCTGAAATTAAAATCGAAAGTGCAAAGCCCCATCATTATTTCCTAATTATATATTCAAAAAGAAAAAGTATAAAGTATAAAGTATGGGGTAAATCTATTATTTATTCCAGCCTTCAAATCATTAATTCACATATTTCTTTGGGGCTTTGCATGAGCAAATTTTCCATGCATTGTCAGTTTCTTTTATCTTACTCACTGGATTCAGTAATTTTCTGGCAAATTTCTTTGGCATTTGCATGCCGCTGAATGCATCTTCCCAGACTCCCATATATATATATATATATGTATATATATATAGTACTTGCAACACATTTTTCGGCAAGTGTGGGAACTTATTCCCAGCCTCACATAACACGGGTGCGAGTGTGCCTTGTCTTTTGCTCCCATCTCTTGCATTTGCTGCCGGATTACTCAATCGACGCGGCCCATGTGGGAGGCTGGCCAGACGATAATTGGCATTCCCTGCATCCCGTCTCCAGCTGCATCTCCGCATTTCTCCACCACCTTTGGGCCTTCAATTAAACCCTGCCCAAGCCATATCGCGTGTTGGATGGTCTTGGGTGTCGAGGAGGGCCTCCTCCTCCGGGGATTTATGCAACTTCCATGCGAATGCACTTAGACTGAAGTTTACTTGAAATAAAATCATAATAGAAAAATAAGTAAATATAACTTTACTGTTTATTCAGACTTATCTTAAATGCTTATGGTCTTTGGGAAAGATATTTTTAGAACTTTAAATTCTTTTTTAAGATTTGTAAAGTTTTTAGTGTTCCAATCGTTTCACTTATAGTAGCATAAATCCTTCTTTAATCACCTCTTTAATTTGTACAACCTTTCTAAAATTCCCATTTATCCAAATCTTTTCCCTGAGTGTATTTGTGCAACTGTGTATATTGGTTCCTGCTTGGCATTGAGGGTGTCATTGGCCGGCGGAAAAAGTGAAAGGCAGACAGCCAGCCTGACTTAAGACTTTTGTAGACATCGTTGCCGTCGTCGCCGTCTGACATTCTTGGTGCGGATACATTGTCAAGGTGTTCCCGTCCAGCCGTCCAGCTGAGATGGAAATTCAACCTTTTTAGCCGGACAGGGTACAATTAGTGAACCGGTTGTCCTAACTCTATCTGACTTTTTCCACTTTAGTAGCTCGGAGCTCTACATACTTCCACATCTTCTTCCAGATGCAACGCGTGCTTTTGGTTGGCTGCCTGCTGGTGTGTGTAGTGGGTCTGGCGAGGTCTCAGGACTACCAGGATTATCAGGAGAACACACCTAGGACAGCACCGTTACGCCTGCGAACGAATCCCGCTCCTGCCCAGGTGGAAAGGGCAACTCCGGTGCCCATACTCAAGCAGATCAACAAGTGAGTCCCAGGAATATAATCCAAAATTTATGTCAATATGGAAATTATTCTCCTGCCAGGCACAACGAGGATGGCTCTTACACTTACGGCTACGAGGGAGCCGATGGTTCCTTCAAAATCGAAACCAAACTGGCCACCGGCGAAGTCAAGGGCAAGTACGGTTATGTGGACGAGACCGGCAAGGTGCGAGTAGTGGAGTACGGGGCCAACAAGTATGGATTCCAGCCCTCTGGCGAGGGCATCACAGTGGCACCACCCACCCTGGTGGACGAGACAGCCAAGGAGGAGCCCGACTACGCAGATGAGCCTGCTCCCCAGCGTCCCCAGAAACCTTATGTGAGTTGAGAAAAATATAAAAAAATATTTAAGAAATTAATAAATACATTTTCTTGACCTTAGCGGATTAATCGTCCCCAGTCGCGCCCCCAGTCCGCTCCAGTGCCACGTCCCCAACCGCCGCCACCGCAGCCTCAGCCGCAGTATGTGCAATACGAGGAGGAGGAGGAGCCGCCACGTCGGGTCCAGTATGCTCCACAGCCGCAGCACCAGCCACAGCCACAGCCTCTGCCGCAACAGCACCATCAGCATCAGCCACAGGCATCCTTGGGCCCGGCGCCGCCACGCCTCCAGATACCCGGCGCCCAGCGCACCACTGATGTCCTGTACTCGCCGCTGCAGCGTCCCGCCCGTCCGGAGCCGGACTACTCCCAGTCCCAGAGCTTCGGCGATGGACCCTCGAACGTGCGGATCTCCCGTCCGGTGTACGCCCTGCCGCCCGCCTCTCCCGCTCCGAGCAGCGCCCGCGCTCAGGGCTTCCTAGCCCCCGCTTCCGGCGGACGTCCGTTGCTGGAGCCCGTGGGTTTTGGTCACTCCCAGGCCCCCGTGCCCGCTCGTCCCGTTCAGCAGCAGCAGCCGCAGCCCAGCTACCAGCCCCAGCCGCAGGCACGCAGCGGCGGAGGAGGAGCAGGTCTGCTGGACCAGCTGGCCAGGGACTATGCCCTGCCCCAGGGTAATGCCCAGCCACTGCATGACATCACCTTTGGCTATTACTGAGATGCTGCTCAGAGATAGCTTCCCAATTCCTCCAGAGATTCCTTGCTTCTAGGTCCTAATCGCACGGGTGTGCGAGATATGTTTCTCTCCCTGAGATTTTTCTAAGCGATAATAAAAATTTCCCTATTAAGAAATTCTGTCTCTTTATTAAAAGATAAATTTGTGTTAATATTGCAGAAGAATTAAGTGAAGATTTTGATTTTAAATGAATTTGTTTTAACGTTTTAGAATAATTAAGAAGAGAAAAGTCCTGAAAATATGGCTGTTGTTTGCATGGAAAATAAGGGAATAATTTATTTATATTTTTAATTTTGCAAAAAAGAAAAATTATCTTTTTTTTTTATTTTTACAAATGTTTATATTTTTTTATTTTTAGAGTCTAATTTTAGGCTTTGAAAGAAGGTTAACAGAGAGATGTTAACAGCAGTTGGGCTTTTGATAAATCCGTCAAGAGACAAGTTATGTTTGCGAGTAAATAAATAAATAAATAAATTAATAACATTGAAAATTTAAGTAATGAAAAATAGATTTATTAATTAACAATATAAATAAGTTGATTTCACTCCAGTTCGTTTAATATTACTTCCAAGAATATGACACGTTCTTACCTTTTGTCCAAGCCGACTTTCAGGGATATCTCCGCTTTTTCTAGTAAACATAAAACCCCATAGCAACAGAAAAATTAATGTATTCAACGATTTATTTAATTTAAATACTTAAACTTAAGATGGGGGATAGCTTAGTCACAATGCAAGCTGACTGCACCTCTTGTGACGCCCGCAAATGGGTTTCGGTTTCGGTTTCAGATTCAGATTCAGTTTCAGATCGGAGTGGAAAATATAGTATAATGTGTTGTATATATAGAATGAGGAGGAGAGTGACAGCGGATATATATAGTTATCGGAATAGGCAGGAACGGTTACGGTTTGACTAACTCTAGGATACGTGGAGATGGACAGAGGTCTGCAGAGGTCCTTCCGCCTCGTCCTCTACGGATGGTAGACTGCAAAGAGAGCGGGTGAGAGGTGAGAAGGAGTCCCATTTGGTCTGGTTTTCGTGGTGCAAGAACAGAGATAGTGAAGAGAGAGAGAAAGAGTGGTGGTGGGGAGTGGTGGTGCTGATTCTTGGGGGCATGCTGTGCTCGGGATGCAATGTGGGATTCGCCTTTATTGCCAACCTTCGGGAAGCTCAATAAATAATTAATTACGATAGAGATAGCGATAAGGATAACATAAATAAGTTACAAGTAAATGCTGCACATGACTTAGAGGACTATGAGCTATGATGAGGCCTAACTAGGATTTCCGGCTTGCTCTCTAAACCTCCATTAGCCGGTTGAACATCAGCGGGTCCTGGATCTCGTAGTCCTGCGGCCGGAACACGTTTCGCTTGGTATGCTTCGGACTCGCCACATGTCGGCGCACCTTGTAGCCGCCACTGTGATGATGCGGTGGTGCACTGTACACGTACTTGGACTTCTGCACCACCGGCGGCAGGTACTGGAAGGGAGCCTGCTGCTGCTTGTGCACCTGCTTCTCGATGGAGTAGACGGGCGGTCCGCTGCTGTGGCTATTGCCCTTCCGCTTGGCAACCTCCAGGGCGGCGATGATGGGCGTCAGATCCTTGAGGGCGTTGCTCTTGGAGGCATGATAGTTCTCCACTCGATAATCACTGGGCGCCGATGGCGGACGGGGTGTGGGCAGTAGGGGAGGACCTGCTGCCCCTGCTGGCGGCGGTGCGTAGTCATAGCCCTCGTTGGGATGCTTCTGGATGTACAGCTCCTCGGCACTTGGCCTCTTGGCCATTTGGTGGTACACATCCGCCGGATTCTTTGAAGCCACCGGATTGTAGGCAGCCGTTATGGACTCCGTGTGCGACAGGGACTCCAGGGTGCCCAGATTATTGGGCAGTGGCAGGCCGTAGCTGTTGTACACCTCAGCCTGCTCCAGGCCCGAGCCAGTGGGGCCGTTGCTCGTGTCCAGAGCCACAGTTTTGGAAGCTGTGTATTCTGTCTTGCCGTTGGGCAGCAGGCTGAGGATCTCCTGGAGCTGCAGGGCTGCCTTGCGGGCCTCCTCATCCGACAGCTTGGTGTGGCGTCCGTAGATATTAAAGTCATTGCTATTGGCACTGGTGGCTGGTGTCGTTGTTGTTTGTTTTTTTTGAGTGTAGTGTTGTTGTTGATGTGGTTGTGGTTGAGGTTGAGGTGTGTATGCAATGAGTGAGATTTCATTAGATTAACCAGTATCTTAAATATTTGCATTTTCAGGTGAGGTATTTACACTTGGTCTTTGGTTTGAGTATATTTGTGAGTGTTTTGTTGGTTGCACAGAGAAAAAATAATAGTTCTGGGTGGAATAATTAATATTTGAAATTTAAATACATTTCTTTTTTGCATTTTAAATATTTTTCAAGACTTTGTATGAGAAATATATGTCATATTTCTATTTTTTGTACATTTTTAAGCTTTAAATTATGGATAAACCAAACATATAGCAACATATTATTATTCTTTCTCTGCTTTCTGTCAGTGTTGTGTTAGATGACTTTAGTTTTTTTATTCGTTTTGTACAATTAATTGTTTACTTTACACATTTTTTGTACACTTTTCCGCTGCATTCTGATGATGATTTTCTTGATGATCTGAGATGAATTCCAGTTTTAGTTTTGTGTGTTAGCTGAATGAGGATCGGCGGGCGAAGACGTTAGGTGGTAATAGTTGGTTTTTCAGAATTTCCTATTGAAGGTTTCTCGCTAGACCGCCTAATGGGCCACTGACTAAATACGTATGCGCACTATTATCAAGTATACGACATGTGGCCACTGCAAATGGCTCAATTAATAGCTGTACAGTTCGCTTAGGTACTATATATGTATATACAGAGATGACGTGATGGATTGTTATTATTAATACATGTTCATGAATCGATTAATGGTTGCTTGCGCAATGTGTTAAAAAATCGAATAAACTTAGCCTAGGAAATGTGTCATTGGAACAAGTTAAAGGCCTGTCCTATCCCAACTTCGGCAGCCGAAAGTGAGAGTCGGTGTTAATATTTACACTATTTACAATGTCTGCTGTGGGACTCAACGAATTATGAGCAGCTGATGACGATGCTTTCACTTTCCTCTGCGGAAATGTGCCGAGGGACGCGAAAAGGGCGGCGGTTTGCCGATGGTTAAGTGTATGCAAACCCCGTTGAGTGATTTGCGATTGCGGGGCTGATGAGGCAGGCCAACGCCAGTCATTGTCTTTAGTTAAGTACATTTTTAAAATTTTTAAACATAAAATGTAAATATTAAATATTTTTAGCAACAAAATTACTCAATCTTTTTGATTTTTATGAAGACTTTCAAGACAATTTCAGAGAAAAGTAATGCTTAAATATGGTTTTTCTTTAACTTAAACTTTGATGTCTGTGAGTGAATGATTTGGATATAAATAATATCTTGACTTAAATATTATTATTTTTATAATGTCTTATAATAAACCCTTTACCCTATAAAGTTGATGTGCTATACTAAACATTAAACATATTTTAAGCCATTTAAAAACATATTTCGTAAAGGAAATATTAAATTAAAACTATTTTTGTAGCTAAAATATTTAAAAAACATTTAAATCGATTTTTGCCTGTATCTTATGTTCATATTTACATATTTAATCTATAATATTTACAAGTACCTCCCAAATAATTCCTAAATTATACCAAATAACCCCAGAGAACCCTTCACCTTGAGTTAGATCAAAGAAGTATGCACAGGAAGGATTATTTACAGATAACGAAAAAGCCCCTTTAAATTCAGTTTCTGGAAACCCACTCCCTTTACGCACCATCTTGTCCGTAGGCCGATGGCAGATAGTTGCTCGGCGGCGATTCGAAGGCCGCCGGGTGGCTGACGCTGAAGGGTGCCCCGCCGCCCACGTAACTGGACCCGCCCACCGGCGGCAGATACTGATGGGTGGCGCTGCTGTAGGACGGCGGCTTCGAGGGCGGACCGTAGCTGGCGTGGCCGGTGGGTATCTCGTATGTGGTGATCGCTGCAACAGAGAGACGGGAGAGACTCTTAGACTCCAAAATGGGACAGTGGCAGCGGCAGAGACGCAAATGCAGACGGAACGGGTTAGTGGCAAAAAACGAAAGTTGCCGCTGGCAGTGGGTTCAATGGACGCGCCACGCTCTGATTTGGCCGCAGCTGAAGCCGAAGCCGTCTCTTCCGTTTTGGCCAGCTGGGGTCTGTGGCTGGGTGTATTGGTTATTAGGCGGCTTAATTGTCATGGATCTGGTTCAGTTCAAAGGCATTGCATAAGCGGCGGACAATCGGAGCGCAGCGACGGCGCCTGAACTTGGAGGAGGCTAACCAAGTGCTCTCGAGGCCAAGTCGAGGGAGGAGGAAGCACCTCAATTCTAGGGAACTATAATTCCTATAATTTAAAGCTATATAACCACTTACTCTCGGTGTGCACAACAGGTGCTGGGGACTTGTGACCGCTGCTGCCGCCGGAGGAGGCACCAGACAGGGAGCTCAGCTTGGCAAAGAGCCCGCCGCCGCCGCTGGAGGAGTGACTAGTGGCGTAGGTGTGCGAGTTGATGTGCGCCGAGTTGATGATCGACTTGCCTACGTCGGTGACCTTGTCTCCGCCGGCGGCCACCAGGTTACCGCCCGCACTTAAGGCATAGCCGCTGCCCTTGATCAGTTGACCCTTGAGAGCCGTGACCCCGCCGGTGATGGCCTTCACCGCCTGGAAGATGGTGTTTAGCACGGACTTCTTGAAGGACCAAGGGTCATAGTCCACCGAGTTGCCCTGTGGAATTATGGAAAGTCAACACACGGTTTCTTGAAAAATAAAATCAATAACCAAAGTTTATTGATCTGAAAGTTCAGAGATAATCTCAGGAAAGCAGAGCAAATAATTCAACTTACATGGACAACGATCTCGTGGGACTTGTAGCTATCCCCGCCGCCGCTGCTTCCGCCGGAACTGCCAGAGGCAATCGAGGCGGAGGCCTGGCCTATGCCCGACAACAGGCCGGACTTCAGGTGCGCCACATAGTCGAAGCTGCCCGAACGCTTGTGGATCTGCGACTCCTTGATGCTCTCGCCCGGCTCGTTGTCCGTGAGGTCTGTGTCCTCCAGCGAGAGCGAGGATTTATCGGTGGCAGGAAGGGAGTGGCACATCAGGGGCAGAGCCACCAGTAGCAGGCTCAGGCTGAGGACCTGTTGATGTGAAAAAATATATGTGTAGTTAATAGGAATATGAAAAATTAAACTATATTATGAAAATATGAATAATATATAGCAACTCATTTATAAAACCCGTCAGAAACTGACAGTTTTAGTTGCATAATCGTTTTAGGAATCAGTTTAAATTTCTCGTGACAGCTGTAACAATAGAAAACCGGGGAAATTCAATTGCCAAAATGTGTCAGTTGCGGCTGTGGTTGCGTTGCACCACCGCCAGACATCAGACATCATTTTTGGTTAGAGCTCCGCCGATTGCCTCACCGAGGAGGTTGTGCATTCATTTGTCAACTGTAAACAGTCAGTCACACACACGCACATACCAGCTTTACATGCAATCATAATCTGACATCAACTGGGGAGTACCTCATGCCTCGTAATTCCCATTCCCGCTCTGCATATGCCAACTGCCCAAAGCCAGTTACCCCCAAAACGTCAGCCCCTTTCGCCTGGTTAACAGTCGAGCGAACTTTGGCTAATTGCTGAGGGGGTGGAAGGTGGCTTAAATGGCCTAACAGCCAATTTGGCCAAGCGGGAAGCCCAGTGTCTGATGTGATTGGGCGTGTTTACAGTGCGGTTTCATGCCCCATTAAATCGCCAAAATGTTTAGTGCACAATTGCAGAGGCCCTTCTAATTGTAGTGTTTAATTTCATAATTAAATATATTCAAAATAAATTGTTCAATAATTAATTACTATAACATGTAGATATTACTTAACAAGTGATGGGTTCTTTTATTAAAAATCTATCAAAGGCGTTTTTAACATTTAAATGTTTCAGATAAGATCCAATAGGGATAAAAGACTATTTTATAGCCTGCAGATCACAATTGTCTCTCAAAATATTCTACAAATAAAAGTTAACATAATTTCTTGATATTCAAAGTTGGTCTTATTTTAATCTGCATTTTAAACTAATATAAAAATGTTGACTACTATTTATTAACCATAAAGAGTTGAAACAATTTCTTTATAAACACTTTTAATACAAACTCGCTCAACTTGAAATCATCTTAAGTGTTTTCAGTAATAATCTCCTTCAATTTCGTTGATGTTCACCCATTTCCGTAAGCTCTCAACATTAAAGAAAAACGAGTTTAAGTGAATAAGAAATCCTAAATGTAATGGAATATTTTTTGATATATTTCCCAGCTTGGCTTGATTTTTGTTCAATGATTTCGTGCAATTCACTTGCTCAAAAATAAAGCCAGATATTGCATAGAAATTAATACGGAATCGGGTCAACAGCGAGTCGGTTGGGAAACACACCATTATCGGTATTGATATTTTTGACAAATGCGTTTTAAATTGTTTTTTTTTTCTATTATATATTTGGGTTAAAGTGGAACCGCCTCGAAAAATATTAATTAAATTGGCAGCCTTTCTCCGGATCGATCCCCCGATGGCGCAACCTCAATTATGACTGGCCAAATATGTTGGAGTCGGGGTTCGGGCCAGTCTTCTTATACAATTCGAGCGGGCTTAGCCCTGGCCCACTGCAATCTGCATACAAATTGCACAAATTAAGCGAAATCAATATTGTTCTTCGCCCTGCGATTGTGCGATTGCATAAACAAATATATAAAACAGTGGCGAAAAGTAATTAAAATAATTGAAAGCTAATTGGCGGGGCGTGGCGAGTCGGTTATGTGGCGAAACCATTGTTATTTATTATGTTTCGGAGCTGAGTAATTAGCGGAATGCAATTCGAGGCTGATATGGTTGTAGGAGGAATCGGATGGTACTGGCTTATTGAACTATTGGCCAATATTTGCCACAGCCATTTGGTTATGATTGCTTGTGGTTTCTTTCTTTCCTTTTTCATTTTTGCCTGCTCATTGTTATGGCCAATATTTTGTCGGAGAAGCAAAGATGAGAGTGAAAGTGCTGTGCTTGCCGGCTCTGTGGCTGCTAGCTCTCATCCCCAACGAGCTCGCTCTCTTTTTCCGTGTTCACATTCAATTAGCATATTTAGTGTTACACTGGCTAACAAGTTTGTGGTTTGAAGGTTAACTAAAAAATATATACAAGTCTGGGAATATTTTCTAGGATTTTTCTAAAGCAGGATAAGTTAAAAAAAAAAATGTTTAAACTGTGTTGTAAGCTAAGAAATGCTTTGCTTTACAGGCTAAAAAAAGAAACAAATCTTAAACCAGGGAGAACATTTCTATAAAATTTATGTTAAACTGTAAATCTGTAAATCTGAAGACTATGATTACAACAAAATATAAAGAAAAAATATGTACTATCCAATTTACTTAAAAACCTCTAAGTATACTTATATTTCCCCACTTTAAATGCTGAAAACAACCCAAGAAAACTGAATTTCTTTAGCCCAGGGTAATTGCTTAATTGTGAATGAGCAGAATTCGTTGTCATTTGCCTGCCCAAGAGATATACAAACGACATTTCTTCAACTATGACTGCTAAATTAATTGCGGTAGGTTCAGTTTTCGGACTCGTTTATGCTTTTTACGTGTCTGCGACTCGCCTCACCTACTCCGTCTGCCGGTTTCTTCCGCCTGGCAGCTACTACACCTGGAGCTTTATTCAAATTTCTTCACGATTTTCGAAAGCAACTCAAGACGAGTAGAAGTGTGGCTCTGACATAATAATTATGCATGACACTTTACCTTCACGGCGGGTCAACTGGAGCTTCTTTTGCCCTGTGACATAAGGTTCCGAGTAAATGAAGTGAATGAAGGTCTATCGAGTGCAGCGAGGCATCGATTGGGCTTTCTGGGTTATCCACCGATTGCATAACACCAGGGCATCGTCATCTCTCCAACGAGATGGAGAGAGAAATGCGATAGACATCACGCAGCCGGGGGGCTTAGCTAATAGAGTCAGCGATGTGTAGCAAACGAGTTTGGCGAAGAATGCCTTGCACTTGAACTTGTTCGCCGAAGAAATTGCATAAACGAGATATTCACTATATGGATATATAGTGTGGGGGTAACTCCAAGATATGCACAAATTAGTCCAGTAATCGCGGCAACTTTCACTGCGGCGGCATCCTTGGGCACTTACCTTCATTTCGAGAGCCGGGCAGCTGTGCTTCGCTCGCTGGATTAGCTCAAATTGGGCCTTGGATTAGCTGGGCAGCTAATCAAGATCAAAATTCACTTTTAGTTGACTTATGAGTATCGCTGTCTCTGCTTTACACCAGCTTTCTTCACTTTTTTTTCGTCACTTGCAGCAGCAATATTGGCAGGCACTTGGCCGGCGCACTTTTTGTCGATTTACGTTTGCGTTTACGTTTGTTTTGTCATCGGCATTCGTCTCGGCGGCACAAAAATTTCACTCGCGACTTTCTTTCACCGATTCCACCCCGTCTTTGGCTCTCATATAAATATCTTGTGGCTTTAATCGCGGCAACGTCTGGGCTCGAACTGTGCTCGAAAATCACTGGGACCGGCTTATTTAAAGAAAACGCTGGAGAGCGGCGGCTCGGAGTGCATTTTGAGTTGTTTTTTCGGGGTCTCTTCTCAGTTTTGGGTTAAGAGTAGAGGCTGGCAGACCTCCACTCTCTTTTTTGTGGCTCTTTTGTTGGTGGTTTTGTTTGGTGTTACAATTTTTGGCTGATGAAACCAAGACTGCGGCAGCAGCCTCTTGGCCATAAACGGAGGCGCGCGCGCGCGTGGGGTTCAATGCGTTTGGAGTGGCATCGGCCACATGTGGCAATCACCAAACTGCAATGCGGCTCATTAACTTTGGTGTCTGAAACGTGTTCGAACGAATGGCAACAACACCTTTGACTCGGTTTTCTGGCCTGTCCCAATCGAATGACTGAGGCAACGAACTTGAAATGGAGTGATCGCCGAAAGGAACAGTCATCGTCGAGAGAGAAGTGCAGCAAGGACAAGTCTTAGAATATATTTTTTAAGAAGTTGAAGAACTAAATGTCAATTGGTGTGAGGCATTATGGCATTTTGTTCTTGATATACGGTACTTGGTATATCGGCTTAATCAAAAGACTGAGGCAACGAACTTGAACGGGAACAATTGATGAGAAAACGATTGAATGAAAAGTCAACAAGGATGGCGTATTAGAGTAGTTAATTAATTTAAATATTAATTTATTTAATTTATTAGTTTTTAAAATTATTTATTTCAATTTCCAATAATTTATACAAATGATAAATAATTTATTTACATGAATTTATTTAAAAGACTTTTCTTTGGTTAATCAAAAGACTTAGGCAACGAACTTGAAAGGGAGCAATTGATAAGAAATCAATAAAACGAATAGTAAGCAAGAATAGGGGCTTAGATTGGATTTATAGTTTATTTATTTAATTATTTATTTCAGTTCTTATGTTTTATTATAATTTATTTATAAGTATTGTTTTTAACAATTTATTTTACAAAACTTAAAAAAGTTTGCCGACATCGTTAAAGTATAAATTCATTCTTTAAATTTGTTATTTAGTAAAATTCCAATAAAAACCAATTTATAAGCGTTACACGCAAGCCCATCTTGACCAGCCTGGTCTCTCAGCGACAACCTTGACCCCTGGAGGTCTCATACCTTCAACTGCAGACTCCGAAACAGAGGCCCAGACAGATGTGAACCCGAGGGCAAGCCCATTATCTAATGTTGCGACAAATGGTGGCAGTGGCAAGTCGACACTCTCAATGGGAGTTCACTGTCACTATGTCAGAAGCAGTTCATGTGGAAATATGCGACGCACAATTAAGGCGAACACAATGGCAGCTCCATTCCATTATCCTACGAGAAGTGCGAGCTCCTCTCGAAAAATCTCCACCTCGTACTCCACCGGACTTTTGGTTATCTAACCGAAAGTGAAATGGGCCCAGACAAAGCCAACAACTGCTGCAACTCCAACTCCAACTGCAACTGCATAAATGCAAAAGGCAGTGAGGAAAACTTGGCCCAAACATGATACTTAAGCACTCGCAGTTAGCAAACTGCGAATTTGCTAAACAGCCAAAGGAAAACAAGCCGTGGCAAAGGCAAACAGCAATGAAATAAATGAAAATGAGCAAGAAAATTAAAGAAAATAAAATGGAAAAACCGCCGGCGACTCATGTAATGGCCTGCGAATACGCGAATATATGCAAATGGGACAATATAATTGCAATTCGGGGGCGGAATCCGACAGAAACGACTTGGGTTTTAGCCAGCTGAATGCCCTGCGTTGAGGGAAAGGGTTAAGTTTTGCAACAATAGGATTTTGTATATATTTGCTTTAAAATATAAATTCTGGTAGCCGTAACAAAGTAGTAACCGTCATAAATATAAAATTCAATCCGTAACTAATAACTGACTTTAACTACAACATTTGTTGTTATGGTTTCATAAAGACCATTTTAAGGACCCATTAAAGATTTATTGGTTGTTTAAGTATTATTTTTAGCGGAGTGTAACAACATTATAAATATTTAAAAAGCAATACAAATAATATTTGCATACATTTTACTTCATTTTAGGTCATATGTGATTCGTGGAAATTCACCTTTCCGCCACTGAATTGTTTTATTAATTTTTTCTTGCATTTTTTTTTTAGCCACTGTTTATTGGGTTGTCAACTGAAGTCTCCCACTGGGTGGGGAGTTTTTAAATGTTTCTCTGGCCTGGGATAATTCGTTGTGGTTGAGTTAAATTTCCGCTGAACCGACAATGTGGCCATTCAGTGCGGGTTGAGTGAACAGAAAGTGAATTGGTTTCGATTTAGTGGCTCTTGGCCCGCACCCACTGCCTCATTGCGTAAATAAATATAAATATTAAGAGTTGCAGCCGGTCAAATTTGAACAGGAAGGAAGTCATTCGTCGAATCTATAAATTGCTGATGAAAGAAGCAATGAGATAACACTCTCGGGAATGCCGTAATGGAATAATTAAAATAAATGCACGATTGTCAAAGGAATTTCGAGGATAGTGTCCTCTTGCATTCATAAATATCAAGTGTGTGCCACTTCCTGCCATTATCGGTTTTAATTTTTTTTAAATCAGCCAAAGTCAGCAAGTACTTTTCATTTATCACTCACTCTTCACAGGCTTTCCTCGGCTGCTGCTGCCTCTTTTTTCTCTGCTTAATTGACATGGAGCAATTGCCAGTGCAAAATGAAAATAAAAATGAAAATAAAAATGTGTGTTGGGGGGGAAAAGTTTTCAGAGTGTAACGTAAAATGCGATAACAGGCCGAGCGCTGCGCGTTGCGCATTGGGAAATGCTAGAAAATCCACCGAAAAGCCACCAAGAGTCCACTCCACTTCCTCGACTTCCTGCTGCAGTTTTGCTTGGTTTTCCATTTGATTTTTGCTTGGCTTTTCTTTATCTTTATTTTTGTTACTGTCCAGCCGCTCGTTAGTTGCGCAATGAACTTCAACTTCAACTTCAAATTCGCAAAGTTTCGCTGCTGCAACACGGGCGACAAACTATATCCGAAATCCATATCGGAAGCGAACTCGTTTTTGGCACTTTTCGTGTGATTTATTTTTTATTTGCTTTTTTTTTGGGACGGAAGCTGCACGGCATAATTCAATTTGCTTTATTGTGATGATAGGCGATGCACTGTAAATATTTATAGGGGTTTGGAATAGGGTTTAGGTGATGAGAAATAAATTACATTAATTTATTTAAAATGGTTTTTTTTCTATATTGAATTTCTTTATGAAATAAAAACTCATTGTAGTGTCAAATCAAATACTTATTTATTTTTCATGTGGTTATGGTTATGGATTTGGAACGCCAGCCAGCTGGCCAGGGAAAAAGTGAAAGCCTGCCTCTAGTTTGCACCGATATTTGCTTAGCACTTCAACAAGGGGCATCTCCATTTTTTATTCCCCCCCTTCGCAAGCCCGCTAAAAAACAAAAATATAATAATAATGCAACATAAAGTGCACTGGGGATTATATCTATGATGCAATCGATTCGGCCGACAAATTGAGCAACAGCTGCTGCTCCCAGCCGGCTGCTGCGATCTCGTCCTGGTCGCCTGTTTCACATCTATTTATTATGTTTATGTTTATTTTAGAGGCGAACGCACCGCCATGGCGCTGTCATGGAAATTGCATTTGCAAGCAGGCTGAGTTGTGGTGCGTCCACATTTTTGCCTGGCGTTGCTTTAATTGTGGCTGGTGGAAATGTTTTTTATTGAATGTGCAATGCAATTTCATTATTTATTCAGCCAGGCACACACACTCTCCGCACTCGGACACACATGCATGCCCAGAGACTGTCATTAAGCGCAAGTATTTCATGTATTTCGCCATCTTTTCTCGTTAACTTGACCCGAGCGTTTGCTCGCTTGACTTGCCCTGACTTTTGGGCCATCCTCGCTAGATTGGCCAATATCACCTGATGGCTGCTGCCATCAACCAAGGTGGCCCGCCGAATGATGTTGTTTCCTCGTCGATTAATAACTATTAAGTAAATTGGATCGAGTCGTTAGGAAAATGGAGGCCCATTTTTAGCTAAACTTTTCTTTTTTCACCTCAACTAAATTAATGTGGACTTTATTCGTGGTTATTAAGCTTGGTTAATAGCTGAAAGAAATTGAGGCTAACACGCACAATCTTTGTGTGTTTGATTTACTAAATAATTGTTATCAAAGGTTAACTGAAATTAGAAATATTTTTAAATGCTTTGCAGATGAGAGTTCTTGGCAGTTTTAATTTTATTACAAAACTTTTATAACTATTGCAACACTAGGTATAAACTAAGTTTTGTAGTTATAATTGAATAATTATTGGAATTCCCAGAATTTAAGTGATTGACTCATTGAAAACTGCGGTTTAAACGTTATATTTAAAAACCTTTCATCATGTTCTAACGGAGACTTAAGCTTGATTTTAATTAAGAGGCAGTTATGAAATAGTCTTACATGGCATTGCTAAAATGCTTATAAATTTATAGATTCAATTCAAATAAATTTAGAAACCTACTCTAAATTATAATGACCACATTGAGCTGATATTTTCAAAAGTATCCCACAAATATGCATCAAAATTATTTACAGGCCCCAAAGTATGCTAAGCAGTTGTCTAAAATTAAAAAATTGCGCAACTTTAAGATATTTCTATGGAATTTTATGATCAAACATTGCTCAATTGCACATCAATTAAATTCCTAGAAATTAATAAACGTCAGTAGGGAGATTTTTTAAGAACTGATATACATAGATTGGCACAGCTTTTGAGAAGCGATTATGATGACAAGCACGTATCTACTTACATGTGAAACACCACTATATTCCCCATTAAATGCATTCCCATTACATATTTATTCGCTGATAAAGAGCTTCAGGAGAATTGCTGTAGAGTCGCTAAATTCTTGGGAATCGGTGTAAATCAGTCATCGGTTAATAAGTGCCCCAACGAATAACCTTTTGTCCGAGGCAAGTTCAAGGCTTCAGACAGCCAGTCTGAGCACTTCAAAAAAATGAGATTCATTCATGGCCTGGGCGCAGGTAGAGCTACGTCAGGCTCCGCACCGATCGATGACGGTTAAAGATACATATATACATTACGTTCCCTCATATTTGCAGTGCAATATAAAGCTGCGGTTTTATCCGAGATATCGGAAATCCCAGATTGAGTCACCCGGCAGAGCAGTCTTTCCCAACGCCATCTCCGCACGCTCCGAGGCGGAGCAGATACCACTTAGAGCAGATACTGTGACTCCCATGACGCGTGCGACGGCGGAACTGACGTGTGTCGCACCCCATCGGAATATTTAATTTTATTTATTAGGCATTAGGCTTCAGATGCCAATAGTGGTAGTAGTGGTAGCTGCTCCGGCCAGGTGGGCTCTCTCTCAAGCAAAGCTTACAGGTGGAAAGCTTTGATCGGGCAGCACTTTTACTTTCGTTGGCAACAGTTGGTTGGCCAGGCTAAGGAGACTCTCGAAAGCCCTACAAGTGTCTGGGTCTTTCCAAAAAGAGAAGCTGGTAGAAGGGAAGCTGGTAGAAGGGAAGCTATAGCTACACTTGCAGTTTGCTAATCAAGAAATTTCTTCAGTGCCTTCCAAACTTCTAAGTAAGATTTTGGTTAATAAATAAAAACTAAATTTTATTTGCGTTTTTATGTTCATAAATATATCAATAATTTATTTAATTTGTTTTGTTAAGAATTGGTTGTTATTTGCTAACTTAAAGTAAAGTACGTAATGTACGGATATATTTGTCATCAACTGATATAAATTTCTTCCAGTGCTTCCGCTTAAGTTTGCCGGGGAGAATTGCTTCTCCCAGAAATTAGCGGCGGAACAGCAGTCAGCTGTCAGTCCGCCCGCCCCCTCTGTGCCAGCCCACGCTCACTCCACAAATTTCCCTCTCTCTCTGCCACATCCCCATGCCACCGCATCCCCATGCCACCCATCCATCTCCAGCTCGGCTAAGCTTCGGCCAAAGCTGCACTTGTAAATTGAGCGCACTCCAGCGGTCGGCTGTCGGCTGTCAAGCCGCCGTTCGCTTCAGACTTCTCAGTTGACTACCAGTCGTTCGCTCTCGCTGTCGTGTGGTGTTCTCGATCGCGACAAAGCGTAATTAAATATTAAATATCGGAATCAGAATTAGTTAATGCTGGAGACCCGGGACGGGTCATATGGTGAAACTCCTCCTCGTCGGAAAATCCCAGCGCGCGTCGCTTTAAAAACCGATAAAGGCCAGTGGCAGCTGATGGTTGCATAAAAGCGCATGCGCGCTGCCCCATTGGTTTCACTCCAAGCTGGCGCCGAGAACCGAACGATCACAATCCACCAATCCACCGATCCAAGCGTACCTTAGGATCCAAACGCGGGACAGTCGTTAAATTTGGGATCCAAAAACCTGGTGACCAAATCACTTGCCGAAGCCGTAACCCACACCGAAATAAGAAACAATAAAAAAACCAGAGACAGAGACCAGCGACCAAAAACGGTTCAACTAAAGCGGCGAGAGCGAAACTAAAGTGAAAAGCAAAGCGACTAATTGAAGTGTCGTCGTCGTCTGCCTCTGTCTGGCAAACGTGCAAAGGAAACAAACAAAAGCGGGAAACGGACGCGGACGGCCGCGACAACGGCGCAACACCTAATAGCTAACAAAATATTTATAAATAAATGCCAATCCGGCGGCTACAACTACGGCAACCATAATAACAATAATAATAACCAACGCGAATAAAGACCGGCATTAACATTTAGTCGTGCCAGTTTGTTTATTTTATATACACATACGCGCAGGCCCCATTAAAAGTATCAGAAGATCCGAGAGATATAAACAAAGTCTGAAACCGATTCGCTGATCCCCTGCCCTCTGTGTATTAAGCCCCGATCCCGACGCAGACGGAAGCCGTCCTCAGAATATATATAGTTATATAGACACACGGACATAATGCCGCCAATGTGGTTCAAGATGATCAAGGTCCTGGTGCTGCTCTTCGCCCTCTTCACCACGGTGAGTAATTTTGATCTTTCTAAGTCGAACAGTCGAACTTTAATAACTTGAACAAAACCACGGTCCTAAGTCTGTGAAATAATGTAGAAAATGTAGTTGTTTTTGTAAATAATTTAAGAACAATTATTCATCAATCATATCTTATTTTTTTTTTATTTTCAATTAAATATATGTGAGTTATATTTATTACTCATTATTTTGTGATATTTCAAGGTCATTCAAGAAGTCATTTTAAAGTCATTTGTACCTCTCGATATTTCCATAATTTGATTTAAATTCGTTCTATATTTTTTTGTAACTCTAAAATAATGCAACTCAAAACCCTTGTAAATTTTAATTTTCATAGTAAATCAGTCTTCGTTTGTAGCTTAAATTTTTTGATTTGTTCCAGAATATTATAGAATATTATATAAACTTTGTTAACGCAACTGAAAGTCTGGCTATAACTCGATTTTATACGGACAGCTGGTTGTTCCAGTTATGAAAGTTCGACTGCAGTGTCTATGTGGCTTCTGTGTTGTGTGTGTAACTCTCATGCATTTTGGGCTTTGGGTCATTATTCCCCTCATCTCCGACTACCTTAGATTTTCCTGGCCTGCACCGAGGATTACCATAAGCCGAAGGGCGTTTATATACATATGTACTTGCTATTTAGACACATAGTCTAGAGAGATCGCAAACCCGTTTTACATTGCCAACGGCGGCAGCGGGGAGCTGTGTGCAATTTTCATCATTCTCCTTATAATAAATGCATATCATCGGCATTGCAATAATGTGAATTAATTGACAGCAAGTGATGCCAAGTGATTCTGCACACGACTTCCGAGCTAATTTACTGTCGCCGACAAAAGGGATTCCGCCGCCCAGTAATTAATTGGAAACTTATTAGTGACAGACGTTACTCAGATTTCCATTGCCTGGTTTTCCTCAGTAATCCAAACGCCGATCCGGTTCCAATGATCACATTTTTTTCGACTCTGTCCAAGGTCCGAAGGGTTCGTGGAAAACCTCAAAACTGATATGGAAGAATTATCCAATGTTTGCCAACGGAAATAATAAAATGAAAATAAAAGCTTGCTGTTAGCTAATTGACTTGGGGAAAAACATTTCCGAGAAATCGCAAAACAAAAAGTCTCCGCCGATTACGTGCTTATGGGATTATGGGTGGGCACTTAAGATCGGGTTTTATACGAGCGTGGCAAGTCCCAATTTTGATTAGGGTAAATTCTTCAAGCTGTCAATCTTTAAATATAGTTTAGAGAGTAATTATTTATACCTTCGGGGAAATTAAGGCCATAAAACAAGATCAGTGTTAAATTGAGAACTAATTAAAATTAAACAAAACAAAACAAAGCAAAGCAAAGATTAGAGGCATTAATTAATTTTTAATTTAAACTAATTCATCACTATCTTTTGTAGGCCAGGTCTCAGTCTTTTGTAATAGATCTGATCCACGCATTATCTCACAGACACTTCCCCGTAATCATTGTCTCTCTCACTTATTTCACTGATAACCAAAAATCAAAAATCGTGGCTTCAATTCAATTCTTGGAAAGCTTTGCCTAATCCGGCGAGCAGCCATAGAATTATCAGTTTGGAACCCGAACTCTCGCTCTGTTGCTAGCTTGGGTTCGGGTTTGGGTCCTAACTCAATGGAATTTGAAAGCAGAAACTGCGCTTGCCCAGAGCAAAGCAGCTGTTCAAACTCCTTCCAAGCACGCAAATGTAGTGCCGGTGACAGACAAACAAACAACAGCAACGGACTCTCGGAGTATCTACTATATCTAGTTAGTTGTCTTGGCAATGTTGATGAACCGAAAACAAACCGAAAAAAAAAACAAACAAACTCTCCACTCTTCCACCTGTCTCTTTCAGATAGTTTGTATCAATAGCGAAATATCGAAGCGGCGCGAGGCCGAGGCGGCGGCGGCGAATGCAGCGGCAGACTTGGCGGCCTTGAAGGCCGCCGTCAGCGGGAGCTCGTCAGGAAATTCCAAAGGTTCCGATGCCGACATGTCCGGCTTTACGTCGGAAAACGTGCTCGCGATTCTGCGCGGACAAAATAAGACCAAGGAGGTGTGAACACAGACCCAGTCTCTTATCCTTCTCATCAACGAAAACTCCTTAAAGAACTCCTTAGAAAACTCCTTAGAAAACTCCCCCATATTTATCCCTCATCCAACCCGATTTTTGTGTCGTCTTTGTTGCTGAATTTTTTGTTGTGAAAACCCAGACTAAAACGCCTATCGTCCTGTCTTTCTCCGCTACAGTTGCAGGCCAAGGATATCAATGAAATCCTGGAAGAGCTCTTCATTGTGAACGATGATAAGGGTTTACACCTCTTTAATGTAAGCACCAAAATTTCTCTTGGAATTGTTTTTTCTTTTTAACAAATTCGTCTTTTAGTTTTGAAAGTTTGATTTTATTTAAGGGATTTTTCTTGAAAGAATCAGAGAAATTAAATTATTTTTTAAAAGTTTTAGCCAAAAATCAAGACAATTTAATGATTTAATTATTCTAAACCCAAATCCCTTTAAAAAAAAATCTTTTTTTTAAATTAAAATGACGAACTTGCGCTCCACAATATTTTTTTTTACTCCACATTCACCCACTCTGTGGCACCCCCATTTCATCCCCTCTCTCCTCCGATCACATCTTGTGTGTGTGTGGGCTGTGTGTTGTCTCTGTGTGTTTATTTTCGATTTGGCTGAGAGACTAACACAAGTGAATTCTACCCGCACAGACCACAACGACCGCGGACAGTGCACCCTCCTCACCAGTCATGCCCATACCCACCATGCTGGGGGCTCAGGCTCAGGCCCAGGCCCAGGCCCAGAGTCAGAGACAGTCCCCTGTTCCGACCAGCCATTACCATCAGTACCACGGCCTGAGCCAGCCAGACCAATACTTCAAAGTGCAGCGTTCCCCGGACGGCAAGCTGAATCTGGTCTTTAACGACACCTTCGTCTCGTTGCAGGGGACTAATGGCCAAGAGGCCCAGACGACGTCCACCCCGGCCCCGCGCCCCCGAAGGCCGATGTCGGACAGTAAGTAGCTACCAAATAGGCTAAGATCCTTCAGATACATTCGATACTCGAAACATGATGCACTGGAAATGCGAATCGCCATAATCATTCCTAAAACCAATTGACATTTAATTGAGTGAAAGGCGATTCCCGTTTCGAGTGTTTACAATTAACAACTAAATCGATTCCATTACTCACTTGGCCAACTGCCTTTGGCGCTTGCCTAACTTTTAGCCTTTGTCTTCCCAGGTTCCGAAGGCAAATATCGTCTGAACAACACCCAGTGCGGGGATGATCCCAATCAGGAGTCCAGGTCCTTCTGCACCCAGGTGGACAACTATCCAGACCTCTCGGCCCTCAAGCAGAAGCTGGCCGGGAAGTTTGCCAGGTTCTTCAATGACGAACTCATCCAGCCAACGGATGTGAGTGCCCGTGTGGGCTCTGCCAATGACGAGGTGTTCCTGTGCCGCACCAACAGGCGGATCCTGTACCCGAAAAAGGGTCTCAAAGCGGACAACTCGTGGCAGCTGATCGTCAACGACGAGGAGTTCAAGCAGGGCATTCAGATCGAGGAGTGCGAGTAAGTCGAGGGGAGAGCGAGGAGTTAGCAGGTTTTTAATAATCATTTTCTCCTTAGGGAAAAAGATCTGCCCTGCAGCTATGCCGAGAATTTCCCGCAACGGTACAAGCCCGTCTGCCGGCAGCACTATGTGATGCGGAACCTGGCCAGCATCCCCAATAGCGGGCTGCTGGACGTGGTTCAGGACGTCTTCAAGATCCCCTCCTGCTGCAAGTGCGTGCTGGTGAAAGCCAAGTGAGGCGCATGGCCCAGTTTCAATGTGATTTGTGATTTTGGAGGTGAGATCAAAATGTATTCTCTTCGACATGAAATTTACACGTTAAAATGGGACACACACGAAACAGGGAAACATTTAAAGAGGCAGGCATTCTTTCGGCAATAATGGAGAATTACTTGACCAACTTTCGCAGGGTCCAGCCGACGGCATAGAATCCGGTGAGCTTCAGGGCCAGGCCCTTGCCATCCTTCGTCAGGGCCTTGAATTTGTAGTCGATATTGCCGAACACACGGTCCATTGGTCAGGGGATAAAACACGTATATGAACGAGCGAGACTTTAGGATTGTTCTTGGGATTGAATTGTTTATATTTGATATGTATATAGGGGAGCGTGTTTGACCGACTTTTCAGACTGATGAAATCCTTTGACAGAGTTACAGTTTCCTCAGAAAAGCTAACTAGCTTTAAAAATTTCCCTTTTTACTAAAACACTTTTCTCCTTTTCTTTTATTTGCAGCATCAAAGTTTCACCCACCACAGAATGGCAGGCCAAACTGTCCAGGGGATCGTTGTTTTATTTGATAATCTGAACTCTTGATCTTAATGTTAATGCAAAAAATTCAGAATTCACCTTAGGCTGCGTTTAAAATAATTTTAAAAAGATGTAAATCGAGTCAACGTCAACCTATTCGTGTCATATTTCCCATAATGACTTGCTTCCCTGTCTAACTTTTAAGCTAGAAATGCATGCAATTAGTCCTAGAAAAAAACACAAAAAAAAAAGAGACAAAAAACACCACCAAACTATATAAGAAATGTATGTTTAAAATAGAACAACAACAAGTTAATGTATAATAAATGTATGCAAGTACATGCCAGCAAAGTAAAGTTCTTTGAACCCTGAATATGAATCTGAATGCCTGGTGACAGTGGCTCCTGCGGAAGGCGGACAATTTATTTGATTATTAACAATAGTCGAGCAAACCAATTACGCCCTAGTGAGTGTAAACATGGCCCGGAGGGCTTTGCATATTGCCGGAGTTCCTCAACTGTCAGCGGGGCGTATGCGCGATGAGACCGAATGCATTGGACGGCGCCGACATATGTAGAAATCAATAGGATTTATCGATTCTGAAAACACAATAAACTATGTCAAAGTTAGGGGGCGAGCAATGCGAATGCCGATGGGCGGGCAAAGTGCCACCATTTAATTACTATTATTAGGCAGCCGTTTTCCCAGTGTCCAGTGTATAGTGTCGTGTCCCTTTCGATTGGGAATCCAGCCCAGTTCAGGGTCATCAATCATGCGCCTCCCAATAGCCCCCAAACACCCGCGTTCATATCAATTAGCAACTATCCATACATATATCTTTTCTTTAGCCTTAGCTCTGTACAGGGTTTGAGTGCGAGCTCCCATTTGTATTGGGCTTTTTTCTCATTACGCCTCTGGATGGTGGTCACTTTGGGTTCGGTTCTGATTCACAGTGGCAACACAAGCCAGAGGAACTTGGTATCCGCACATCTGCATACCCCGCTGAGTCATTAAAATAATATATATTTTTCAGTAATACAAAGGATGCCATTATGTGATGATTCAGTGGAGAATGTTTTCCAGATGTATATTACTCTTATTTTTCTCTGCTTTTTGCCTTTAGGGTATGTAACTAATTAGTTAAACATCTGTTTTTGCTAAGAGTGTCGAAGTCAGTTAATATTTGTTGACAAATTGTAACGTTTTCCTTTTATATAAAGGTTTCTTTTAGATATTTTTATATAAAGAGGAAACTTGTTTTCTTTTAGAAATCTCATCTTTAAATATATAAAATTTTTTTATATAGGTTCATCATTATATTTTAATATTTAACTTATTCGTAAACAATTTATTTTCAAGTGAAGGCCTTTCACAAAGTTCACAACTTAAAGCAACTTCTTGAGCCTGTAACCCAGGGACTTCCCCTGGAATGGATACGATGGAATAAACAGAAATACGGACAACATGCAGGACAGTCAGACACTGACAAGGTTTTTTATTTTTTTTTTTTGCCTGAAGAGAGGTGGGTTGGGTTTGGGGGTTCCCTTTCGTAATTGCCGCAGCACATTTGCATGGCCGAAGGAGTTAATGGGGGTTGCCGTTGCCTGATTTGTTTGTTGGCTGTATTATTGCCACTGCCTTTGAGCGGGGAACGTGTTTTGTTGTTATTCGGTTGCTGCTGGCGCAGGCAGGTAGGTGGTGTATCGGTGCCATATAAATACGTTCTGTTGACGACGCCCGGGCTCCAATCCGCCGGTAGTCGCTGCTCCACACCAGTCGTCCGTGGCTCACTCGCTCGAACTAGACTTTACGGAGTTTCACTCCGCTAGCACTTCTTAGCCGGCACATAATGCCAAATTATGCAATATAGTTGGGAAAAAACGATAAGTGGAGTGAGCAAATAGTGGGATATACATAGTTCACCCAGCAACTGTTCCCATCTGCCGGCATAACTGTTCTCAGAGCCGCCTATCTCCGCTGAAGGGCGCAACATGTGGGCGCTGTGACGTGCAAGCAGCTCATTGAAGTGCTTGGAAAAATCACCGAGTTAGAACCAGAAACGTAGGGAAATCTGACGGAATAAATCCAGAAAAAATCACCAGAGAATGAACTAAGCTGAGAGCGAGTGACTCAATGCGATGGCAATGGAGGACCGCAGCCGCATTTGGAGCACGGGCAACATCAATCATGGCTTCTTCAGCGACAATCTGCAGCAGCAGCCGCTGCCTCTACAGAGATTGCAGACTCCAGGTAAGGATTATATATCTAAAAAACTGTTAATAGATAAAATTGAATAGAAAATGGATTATTATTTCATTTTAAAACCAACATATTCTCAGTGCCTATGAGTAAGATGATTATTATTTATTGTATCTACTGAATTACTTGGGTAATACATTATTTGAAGCATATGAGTCAGGCAGCAATCACGTATTCAATTTAGGTACATATTAATATCGAGCTTAATTAGCCAATTTGTGGCATTTTCTTCCAATTCAAATCTCTAACCGCAAAGCCTCAATCAATGGATTGGCGTCAGCGTCACGACGTCTGGGTAATGGGACACGATCTCCGTATTTTCATTTAGCGGAACAAGGTGCCAAAATTCTGGATCTTCGTTGAGACGCGCCAGTCCTTGGCCCACGAGGCAGTGCCCACCATTTTCATCTCCAGGGTATCCTCTTCCTCGTTGTCACTGGTCTCGATTTTGGTATTACTAATGGCATCGTCCCCCGGCTCTTGGATAGCTTCCGGCAGGGATGTAACAGAGGATGTCCTGGTCTCCGGGAGGGTTTCCTTCTTCTTGCTGACCTTGTTTGTGTACTGCATCTTCTCCCGCAAGCGACTCAGCCTGGCCAGCTGCCAGAGCTTCACGAAACGCTTTTCCACGACCAGTCCCACGATTATGAGGGCCACCGCCATGAAGACAAGACAGTCAAAGATCATGGACAGCATCTCGAAGGGTCTGCCGTACTTGGCCTCAAACTCGGTCGCCTGCTCGAAGATCCCGATGGTGCGGTACACATCGTCGGCCATGCCAAAGATGTTCCTCTCGATCTCGGATGTGTTGAACAGCATTACGGATATGCTATTGAACATCTTATGTTATGCTTTTTTTGAAAAATTTTGGATTTTTGTTAATTTCTACAAAAACATCTGACAAAGAAATGAAGGGTTGGCAATGCTGTGAGAGGTATCCTAGGAATACTATAACGAAATCCCATTGAAATTGATATATTTTGGAGTTATCTGAATATTGAATAGCAAATAAATGAAGCTATAGTCTTAAGATTTGCAATACAGATTCAGCTTAAGTAGAAGGCAGCAGAGGGTGCTGATTATATTGATTAACATCCCTAAATTAATGCATCCTAAGGTCTTTTCAATCTAAAAATAATTCCAAGGACCGCCCCAAATGGTTAAAAAATTGTCATTATCCTGTTTATCAACTGGAGCCCAGGTATTCTTCATTTCACATGTAAATTGGAGATTAGGTCGTGTGGTTTGCTGGGCTTTTGATTATTTTAAAATGGGTTAAATTGCTGCCGGACACGCGAAATCGCTTTGAGGCCGTTGAACCGGACGTTGTCACCAGCTACTTGCAATGCGGCTAGTGTCAGAGCATTTCCGCATTTGCTGGTAACAGACAGACAGACAGGTATGTGTACATGCATTTGCCAGGCGATTAGGGACACTGGGGAGCCACAGGACAACACCGATCAAGATAATAATAAAAAACACGAACCCCACGAATTCCAACGCTGGATTGACGTTAGTCTAATTAGTGTTAATAAAACGTGTCTCTCTTCCTCTGACTTTGGTTAAAATCAATTTTTTTAGAAGCTAATTGAGAGCAGAGAGCCAGCTAGGCAATTAGTGAGATCGGATTTTTTGGAAACCCATTACAGGTAACCTGAGCCTACTATCGGTACCCGTGAGAGCCAATGGCAGTGCGGGCGGCCATGAGCTTGGCAATGGAGCCGGAAATGGATCTCTGGTGGCTGCCTCTGCCACGGCGAGTGCCAATGGCAAGCATGGACAGCTTCCCTACCAGCCCATAGAACCCACTCTGGTGGGCATTCAGTCCAGGTGAGTGCACTTCAGCCGGGCTTAAGCTGTTAATTACCTGCCCCTTCCTTCAGGTTTCGTCGCAGTTACTACCACAAGGCGGTGCTGGGCGGTCTGCTGGCCCTCGTAGTCATTCTGCTCATAGCAATCATAATCGTAAGCCTAAGTAGTGAGTATTTTGGTTAATATTTTACTAAATTCCATCGCTCACCTTGCCCGGTAATTACAGTTAAGAAAACCAGCTCGATTTGCCGTAGCAAAGAGTGCATCCGCACGGCGGCCAGCCTCATATATGCCATGGACGAGCAGACTGATCCCTGTGAGGACTTTTATCAATTCACTTGCGGCCGCTGGGCCGAGGAGCATCCCCGTCCGGACTCGGTGACCTCCAACGATTGGTTCCGGGAGCGGCAGGCGCACATCATGCGCCTGGTGCGGGAGTTCCTGCGCTCCAACATCAGCCGAGCGGAGCCCGAGGCCGTGGGCAAGGCCAAGACCATGTACAGGGGCTGCATGGACACGAAGCAGCTGGATGCCAGAGATCTGGAGCCGCTGGTGGGTTACCTGCTGCGATTTGGACTTCCCATTCTGCCCACGTCACTGAATCTCACCCTGGGAAGTGGCTCCAAGTTTGCCGGAAAAGCCAATGGAAGCTACAACTGGCTGGAGTCCATAGTGGCCATCAAGCAGCACCTCAGCATGGATCTTATCTTTGGCTTCGATGTGTTTCCGGATCCCTTTAACAGAACCATCAACAGGATTGCCCTAGGAACGCCGGAGACGGACTCAGCGTTTCCCTTGTAAGTAAAAAAAATATAAAAAATCAAAAGGCATAACGTTTTTATAAATGATTTTCTTTTTCTGCAGCAACAATGATGACTCTCACAAGCTGCTGCGCAAGATCCACCGGAAGACAATCTTCATGACAAACAGCGATGACGACGAGGATGACAACGAGGAGGATCGCGAGAGCGAGGAAGAGGAGGCGGCCCGCCAGACTAGCGCCGGAATGGCTGCCTACTTGCACTACGTGCGAAAAGTCATCGAAAAGTATCTACTGTACGTGGACCCAGGGGTCAACCAGGAGGAGGCCACCCAGGGCATCACGGAGCTGGTCAAGCAAGGCGTCAAAGTGGCCAAGAAGGTGCATGAGGCAAGTAATAATAAATGAATAATAATAAATTAATATTAATTTTAATTAAAATTAATTCACAGTTAAAAGAAGACGCCGAGAATATGACAAAGCCCTCAAAGAACCCGGCAGACGACATTATCTACATCTCCCTGCTGGACCTGCAGAACCAAACGGACAAGAACATAGCGCCCAAGACGCTGCCCATCTGGATGCGCTACATGGAGCTAATCCTTAAGGGCACCAAGCATGCGGGCAACCCCCAGATGACCAGCAATCTGACCATCATCACCAGCCAAGCGGACATTTTGTATCTGCAGCACGTGGTGGAGTTCTTGGAGGACACACCGTCCTCCCACATCGAGTCCTACCTCTGGCTGAGCACCATCGAGGAGCTGGTGCTGCACACGACCAGTGCCATGCGGCTGCTCCACTCGGAGTACATGCGAGTGGCCATTGGGACTGAGGGCAGCACGCCCCGCTCCCTGTACTGCGCCAATGGAGTGAATAGCTTGTTCGGAATGGCGGTGAGCTATGTCCTGGCGGACGAGGAGTTCACCCGGGAGAAGCTGCCGCGCGTGACGCGAATGCTGAGCGATATAAGGCGCTCCTTCGACCGCCTGGTTAAGGCCACTTCCTGGATGGACGAGGCCACCAAGCGGAAGACCATCCAGAAGTCTGCCGAGATGAAGAGCTTCATTGGCTTCCCATCGTGGCTGCGCAATGCCACCGCCTTGAACGCCTACTACGAGGGCGCCGAGGTGAACGCCAGCACGCATCTGGAGAACCTCATGGACTTTGTCCACTGGCAGATGATGGACAAGCTGAACGAGATGGACAAGCCGGAGCCCATTGGCTGGGCGACATCGCCCTCGAATGTGAATGCCTTTCACACGTTCCAATCGAATGCAATCAGTGAGTGCCCAGCGGGAAACGATGTCCTTTAAATCCTTAAGCCTTATCTCCTCCCTTCCAGCCGTGCCCATTGCCATTTTGCAGTATCCTTTTTACGACCTGGGCCTCGAGTAAGTCCGCCTGGCAGAGCACTCAGTATCCAGCACCGGCACATATCACAGAGCAATAATAGAGAACCGGGCAGCAGGCACGTTTTTGCACCGCACTTTGCACTAATCCCTTCCAGAAATAGATCCTAACCCACCGCGTTTGCTGTGTCCTTGGCAGGGCTCTGAACTACGGCTCAATTGGCACCATTCTGGGCCACGAACTGACGCACGGCTTCGATGATAGCGGCCGGCGATTCGACCGGGCAGGGAACATGGTGGAGTGGTGGTCCAACCGCACCATCGACGAGTACATCAACCGCACCGAGTGCTTTGTGGAGCAGTACAGCCGTTACCACCTGGAGGATATCGATGAATATGTGAGTGGAGTATCTGTGGAGTTAGCAGAGGGATTACATGCTTTTGGAGTGGTGGAGATACTGACCTTTGTTTCCTGCTTCCCCACAGATTGATGGCGAACTGACTTTGGGCGAGAATATCGCCGACAATGGTGGCATGCGGGAGGCCTTCTATGCATACCGGCTCTACGTCAAAGAGGTGGGCCGGGAGCGGGCCAAGTTGCCTGGACTGGAACACTACACCCACGAGCAGCTCTTCTTCATTTCGTTCGGGAACCTGTGGTGCGAGACCTACACGCCGGCTGCCTCGCGGTACGCCCTCAGCGACTCCCACTGCCCCGGACAGATGCGTCTGCGGGGCGTGCTGTCCAACTCCGAGGAGTTCGCCAGAACCTTCAAGTGCGCCCGCGGCACCCCGATGAATCCCAGCCAGCCCAAGTGCCGAATTTGGTAGGGCGAATCGGAGGCAATGGAGGAGCCACGAGGAACAGGAACAGTCAAGTGATTTTTCTACATATTCGTACTATAATCTAAGATTTATACAGGTGTGTCTATTGCACGGCCCTTGAGGTGCAAATAAATGGTAAAAGCTTTTCGATGGAACCTCTGTGCGGCCTCCCAAGTGTAGGCTACCCCGTGTCCAAGTAACAAAGAGATGTTGCATACTCTGGGGCTTTATTTCTCGATTCGGTACTTGATTTAGATCCAAATATTTTGTAAATAAACCTTTAATTGATATTACATTTCAATATACATTACAATCTTGGTAAAATTACATTGAGTCGACACACTTACACGTACACACTTACAGGACAGACAAACAGACACTCGCACACACAACACTCACGCACAGCACAGCACAAACACACGTTCTGTGGGAGATTCTTTGGTTGTCCTTAATATCCTGCTCTTCACAACTCCGTGCAGCTGCCATTCAGGTGGGGCTGGGCGCCTGCAGTGGCTGCCCGGTAAACAGGTGAGTCCTCCGGCGGGGCAGGTGGGTGGGAAGCTACCGCAAAACTGACGTCTCGGCATGTGAAAATTGACTCTGATTAGTAAAAAGAGAGAGACAGGTTTGGATATTTGAGTAAGCAATGCAGGAACTTCATTAATTTATAATTACTTCTAGCTAATAGTTTTTTTTATTCTCTTTTCTTTACTTTTGAAGTATATTATCTTCTCTATACATAAATTTACTTTTAAAACAATGGCTTTAATAGCTCTAATTAGTAATCAAACTCTGTCAAAAAATACAAGCTTGTAACTAGAACCTCTTTAAGGATATATGAGACTCACCACTTGCATAGAATTCACTCGTAGCTTTCGCCTTGTGCTGATGTAGGTGGTACAGGTGTCCACACGATTCAGACGCAGTTCCCCGTTGGTTCCTTTGTTTTTTTGATACGTGACACGATGTGGAAAATATATAAAAACATTGTTAGCAAATTATGTAAGTATTTTATGTCCAAAATTAACGGGAAACTTTTGGTGGGTGGTGCTCGAGGCATGCAGCAGGTGGGTGGCATGCAATGAAAGTAACTAAAAAATAATAATAATTATAAAATAAGTCTTCTTGAAATGGTCGTAAGAACGGAAACGCCATCATCATTGAACTACCGCCTTTCCGTTCTTACGACCCTTTAAAATCAGCAGTCAAGTTTGTTTGTTATGTTTTATTTGTTTTAAGTAAAACAAGTAAGAAAGCTACAGTCGAGTGAGCTCGACTGTGAGATACCCGCTACCCATACATAAACCAGAAAAGCGTCAGGACGCCAGAAAAAACAGTTAATACAATTTTGAACATAACGGACAAATGCAAATGCTAGTGTAATAATCACATGCATACAAATTTACATACACATGTATCTATGTGTGTAAAAACGCGTCATATTATTATTACCATATAATTATTACCATTTATTAAAATTGCTTCTCGAATATCTTATAAGATTATTTTCCGAACACAACGAAAAACTGAAGACATATTTAGTTGGTCTAATTGGTCAACCAAAGGAAGCCTGCTGCCAGCAGCCGTTTGTGGCCATACAAAATTATTTGTTTAATAACTTCGACAATTTTTATCTGATCGCAACCAAATTTTCAGGGATCACACAGACTATAGTTCTCAATATACATACCGAAATTCGCGACTCTAGCTTTAAAATTATACGCTTAATACGCTTTTTTATGATTTGCGGGGGCGGAAGTGGGCGTGGTAAAAATTTGAAACAAACTTGATCTGCGTGCAAGCATAAGAAATACTGTCGAAAAAAAATTAGAGCTCTATCTCTTATAGTCTCTGAGATCCAGTGTTTCATACGGACAGACGGACAGACAGACAGACAGACAGACAGACAGACAGACAGACAGACAGACAGACGGACATGGCTAGATCGACTCGGCTGTTGATCCTGATCAAGAATATATATACTTTATAGGGTCGGAAATGCTTCCTTCTACCTGTTACATACATTTCCTGCCGGCACAAAGTTATAATATCCTTCTACCCTATGGGTAGCGGGTATAAAAACGTACTTTTCGACAAATAAAGTTAATGGGCAATCGATTCAAGCTTTCCAATTTAAAAACAAAAATAAAATTACGAACTTAGCTTTTATAAGCTAATTTTTTTCTTTTTCAAAATTGCACATATTTCGATAAAAAAAATCACTACAAAAACTTAACTTAATTGAATATTTAAAACAAATATTTAAATATTTTCAGATCACAATTCAGGTGTAGTTTACGTTTTTTTTTAAGTAATTACGACACTCCTAATATACTCATAAAATTCCATGCCAAAATAAAAAAGTTTTCCTTGTAAAAATATTAAATTTACTCAAAAAGCCGAAATATTCATAAATCTGGATAAGCAGCATCAATTTTGGAAACGAATTAGAATGCTCTACACACTGAGAGATTGGAAATGGAAACGGCACGCAAACGGATTCTAGAGAGAGTGGAGGGTAGCACCTAATGCGGATCTTAGGTTTCCTGACCAACCCAAGCCCCAGCCCATCGCCGACTTGGCGATGGTGATGGTGCCTGAAGGCCATCTCACCGGTAGCTCCCGAGCTGCTCTCGCCCCCGCCGCCGCGCAGGAGGCGGTGCAGGCAGCAGCAGCGCCGCAGTCCGGGGATCCGATGCATGATCTGCAGGAATCCTCCCCGGAAGCGGGCGTTCATGTAGCAATAGATCACCGGATTGTAGCAGCTGTGCGACATTGCCAGCCAGTGGAAGGCGAACCACACGTAGGGCAGCGGTGCCCAGTTGGCGAACTCCTCGTCGTTGAGCAGCAGCTGTGGGAGAGGGCGGGAGGTGAAAAAATAAAGTTCAGAAATATATATAAGGACCCCACTCACCTGCAGGATGTTGAAGGGCAGCCAGCAACTAGTGAATACGCCCACAACCGTCAGCATCATCTTAACCATCTGTAAAGGCAAAAAAGGAAACGGAAAGAAGCCTTATTAAGTCTGAGGACACTAAAGTCGAGCTCTATTTATAGGACTCTGCGGTCGTGCACCTCGAGTTTCCCTTTTGTTTTCCTTTTACGACCCAGGACACATCCTCGCATGTGCCGGAATCTTTACGGATCTCAGCCTGCAGGGCCGTAAAATCTATAAACGGGCGCAGTTCTGACCATAAAACTTGGCCAACGAGTTTGGGTTTATTTATATATCGGGCAAAAGGCAATGACTTGCTTTTATGGCCACTTGAAACTAATTTTTATCGGAGGCATCTTTAAGTCTAATTATGAACGGCGTCTTTAAGGCAAGAAATGTGAGATGTCTGAGGAATATTCCCTTAAACTCTACCCCCCTTGAGTCGACACGCAAGTTGGCTATAAAGCCTGGTTATTGCCATTTCCGGAAACGATTTTGTTTGTCAGCTTGCTGATGACAGGTGAAGGTTGCCCTGCAAAAACTCCATGTCCTGTGCAGTTGCAGGTTTTCACACACAAAGTGTGTCAGTCACTGAGACATAAAAAGTTGGCCAATTCAGTTTGTTTTTCTCGCGACACAGAATTCACCGAGTATGACGACATAATTTACTCTAACGACGAGCCCAGTGGCCACGTCTCCTCAACGTGACCACCTGATAAACTACTCGTAAAGCTTTACAGCCCCTGAGATTCAGACACGATAAAGATGTTGAGTTTCAGGCTTTGCACTTGAGAAATATTATGTTTGGAGAGGAAAAATAAATATTAAAAAATAAATAATAAATTGTGTATTATCCTTAGATTATATTTTTCAAAATTGGAGATAGTTTCTTGAAATAAACTGTTTTATTTGTTTATATTTAATATTGAAAATTCCGTAAGTCACTCTTATTTGTTGCCAGTGCCATAGACAAGAGATCAACGTCAAAGTCTTTTAGCACAAAGACATTTGATTGCGATTACCACTGCTGCTGCTTCTGCTGCTGATGATGCAAAGGGCAATAAGATGACAATGAACGAATCATATGCCAAATTCGCAGAAAATCCCGGCGAGCGGATAAATTGAATCCGATTTACATGCAAATATTATGGCATAATCGCCTGAATGCAGTAGCAAAATCTTGCTCAATATGCGGGGATTATGAATTGATTCGAATTCACATCTGGCGACAGTTTGCCGTTTAGCACAGCTCCCTGGCAGTTTGGTTTTATTAACTCGACCCGGCTTCCTTTTTTTTATTATTGGCTGGAAAATGGGAGAATTTTCCATGGTGAAGTTGCCAAGTTGCTTAGTTGCTGGGGGTAACGTTGTTAACGAGTGCTCAACGAGGCCATTTGATTCGTTTTAATGCCTCGTTAGTCGAGGGAGTGTTAACAATGTCAACATTAAGTATACGCCGCGTTGGCCGGGCGTCAAAACAACGCGGGATGCAAACAGAGAGAGCGAAGCCAAGTAAGCTCCAGGGTTCGTAATGAATGTTTATAAAAATATGCGTGTGTGTGCTCAGACATCGTCTGGACACGCGTCTCCGCTAGAGATGACCTTTAGCCTCCAACGAATATGTGGTCGGTGGCGGTTGAACCCCGATCTCCCAGGAGATTTCCCTTGGGTTACAGGGAGGGGAAATCTTAGGGCTTTGATAGTTTATCTAACTTGAAGGTTTACTTTTCCATGTTTTCTTCTTAAAATAATATTTATTTTGCCTCGATTATTTTTCTATACATTTTATTTATTTATTTATTTATTATTAAAGATAGAGAAGTCGGCTAACTTTTCTATAAATAATTCCCTGCCTTAACACAGCCTCAATTAAACTTATTTCTTATTTTTTCCAGTGCTTTTGGCAAATTGTGGGTGTAAATTGCAACGTCACCTGACGATGGAGAAGCCTCTTTGCCCCCGGGGGCCAACTCGAGTGCTATATGACTCTCTTGGCGTATGCCATAGGAGCCGCGAGTGGAATTTAAGCGCCTGCGGCTGCAGTTTCATCTTTATTTTGGTTGCTAGTTGGTTTTGGCCACCTCAGCGAGACAGTCTCACAGCTTAATTGCTGGCGGCATTAGCTGCAATCATCGTTAGACTGTTTTCGGATTGTTCGGGGCGTTGTTTTTTTCTGTTTTTGAACTGGTTTAATGGCCCGTCTGGGCTTACATAAAGAAATGAGCTCATGTCCGGGAACTGGACTTGGACTCAGCACTGTAAGTGTTGTAATTCATCAAAATCAAAATGATTTCATGCCCACCACACCCACCAAGACCTGGAGGAACTGGGCCATCAAAGTCTTAAGCTGACAAATGAGCTTGTATCGGCTCAGTCGCCTCCAATGAGGCCGAAAGTGTTTCGACTCGGATTTCGATCGAAAGGGAAAGGAAAGGCCTGGCCCAAATGAGGTGCAAATCGTTCTCCTTTCCGCTTTTTCCCCTTGGCTAATTCACTAATTAAATTTCCCAACACGTTCAGTGGAGGAGGGAGGCCTCCTTTCAGGACTGGTTTCGCCTTTTAGTTTCTTTAATTAATGCTAGAGCCATGTTTGGGTCAGGGTTGATTGCTTTTTAAGTGCTGAATGAAGAATTTGATGTATTCCCGAGGAATCAATCGAACTTATTGAAGAATGTTAATCATTAAAGTTGGAAAGCGGGTTTAATTTCCTTTTTAACGTTTCATTAAATATAAACAATAAATACTTTAAGCCGCACATCCTCTAACTGCCGTGTTTATTTACTTTTTCGCAAGATTTAATTTAGTTCCGCTTTTTGTTAAGGCTTTCCCACAAAAGACTGCCCAATCAGTTACACACAAAAAAAAAAGAGGGGCGTTAAGCGCATTAACAGGTTTGATTGCAATTTCTTTTGACCATGCCTCGTAATTTTGATTGCTCTCCAGGGTTTTTTTCCATCTGCTTAGGTTTAAGCCATTGAAAGCGACGGAATGGGTGAGTAAACAAAAAACATCAGTTGGCCATAAATTGAAAGCCAAGTTTCATTCACAAAGCCTCGTAGCACTTTGCGTGGGACTTACTGAGGGGTAAAAAATCTATATCCCCGAGTGGGAACTAGTTCAATCAGCAGTTACAGCCATTAATCACTCCATTTCACTTATCGATTAGCCCGTGCCCGAGGTGATCTTTGGCCTGGCCAATTCCCCGAAAGGTACTGACCCGCATGCCTCTCGGCCAGCGGTAATTGAAGCCGACTTTTAATTGCCAAACAATTGCGAAAGTAAAAGAAAGAGGTAAAGAGAGATAGAGAGAGCAGGGAACGTTGTACAATTTTTTGGTAGCTGAAAAATAAAAACTAAAAAGTAGAGCAACTTTGGTAAACCGACATTGGTTTACCTTTACAGTTTTCAATTTTATTTAAGCCGGAAAAGATATTAATTACGTTTCAGAAAGCTTCCTTTTCCCATAAATGTTCAAACTGAAAATAACAAATTAAATAATTTAAAACGAGCCTAATGAATGTTTGAATAATATTAATAATAATTAGAACGTCTTGACTGTTGATGCTAGATATTGTTTTTGGTTTATTGAAATAACTCCGTTAAACTACAATACCCTGGATTGGTAGATAAAAACCGCAACTCGGTCTTAAATCGCTTTATCCATGAAATGACCAAAAATCAAACGGTCATTAAACAATTCCCTCCGCGGTGGGCAGCCAAACTAATCAGCAACTAATTTGCGCAGCAATTTACAGGCCAAGTTAGCTTCAAAAATAATGTGAATTTTCCTTGGTAAAGTTTCAATGCCCTTTAAAATTAAATTTACTTGTTTTTCGGTCAAAACTCTGCTATGTTCTTTGTTAATTTCATGTTTATTTAACTCTTTAATGCGGCTTGAAATGTTGGCTTTAATATGTTTCTTAAACATGTTGCAAATAAACATTGCTGAGAGCCACAAATGTTGCCAGCCATGAAAAGCTGCTTTAATTTTCTAAATGGAAAACATAACTTAAAGTGGCTGTAAAATGGATAAATAAACTAAATGGAAATGAATAATAATATTAATATAAACTTTTACATTTTTATGTATATTTAACAGAGTTAAACCAACTTTTCCACCCAAACTCTTTAAAAATAAAGCTGTTTAAAATGACTGTTTGCCTTTCTTTCAAAGTCTTTGCGCAGAATATTTAAAATTCGACCTGCATTATATATTATTGAATAATTGATGGCAACTTAAAGCCAATTTATTGCACTATCCTTGACCAGTAAACAGAAATGGAGTGAACGAAATAACAAAGTGACTACTACAAAGTATCGTAAAAATCCGAAAGTCATAAAAAATAATCAAATAAAAACGGCAAAAGCGAAAAGGGAGTGGAAATGGCAAAGGGAGGACTGCAAATGGACTTGCAATTATATACATGTATATGTATTGGCCAGGATAACAAAGCAGGGTCAGGGGTCGGTCATTCACCGACCAAGAAAAGGACCCAGGTCCTGAGCTTTTCTTGTGGTAAGCCATATTGGACGATGAAACCGCATAAAACGAAAGCCCAGAAGTGTTTTTCGCGGAGTTTTTGGAGTTGTGTACAGCTCATATATATGTATATTTTTTTTTCTCTCAGTACGTGAGCCGACTTTTACTTTTACGACCGACATACATTATAATTAACCCGAGGCCTCCACTGGAAAGACGGCAAGGGAGTAAGAGCAATTAATTAAAGCGTCCAAAGTGTCATAAACCGTCCGAAAGAGCTGTCAATTAAATGCGGAAAGGTTACGTATCCGCCCCGTGCTCTGTGCTCCTCCGTTATCCGACCTACGCCCTCCAACTCCACCCAGCGACTGACCTCGCGGAAGTGTTGCGGCTGGGATTTATTGTGGGCGTGTCACTCCCAGTCGAAAAAAAAACACCCAAAAAACGTCGTCCCCTTCGGAGTAAAAAGTAAAGGTCATAAAAGTTGTCCGCTTATGCCACAGCATATATATAGAGTACAAACATATATTTCAATAAGAAGGGCGCGGAAGTGTTTACTCAGCGCTGTCTGCGACACGGATCCCGAGTCCCCTCATGTTTGTCCTGTGCGTCCTCCACATCAAATTGAATTTTAAACATTTTTCAGCTGCCCATAAATTGCTTTTTCGGCCCCCGCATCGTTTTAATGCTTATTTCTGTGGGCATTCGTTTTTATTAAAATTATTTTATTTATTTTTTTCAACAGGGACTTAAATATTTGTTGTGTCTTTAATATATTTTCTGTCGAAATATCATTTTTGCAATATATTCCCTGAGAAAGCTTCAGTTCATCCGGCTAATAACGTGCCTTGTTGGACAACCTCCTCGACAAAGGTGACACAAAAACTGCACTTCAGTAAATATATGCACAAGGATATCCTTCGCCTGCCCCCTGTGCAACGGGGCTTATACGTACTTCCATGGAAATCTAGCTGCAGAAGCTTCAAAGAGCACAATGGACGAATTGAAGGACATTTTGCAAACAGGATGTGCACCAATTTGCGACAATGTTGCGGGTCCTGGAACTTTTCAAATTGCCAAACTGCAGGCTGGGCGTGTTTGACAGTCGGCGGGCCGGATCTGCCCATGTTTGAATTATTGGGAACACACACTGCCCACCCACGGACTGCGTTTGCCGCATGCAAAGCTCTGTTTAAGGCCGAGAGTTGGCTCCTGTTTTTGGCCAATTAAAGGTAGCAGGAGAACACGTTCGTCGGTTTACGAGCCAGCCAGGAAAAGGAGCTCCACGTGTTCCCTATTCCAGCCTCGGAATTATATTGTTTTTCCCCAATTTACGACCCAGACAAACAGGGCAAGGTCGTACTGAGGTAATTAGACAAATAGAAGTAGGATCTCAGTTACATTACGAACAAAAATTAAATTTACCTATTATTTATTTCAGGTTTGAGGGTATTTTAATTAAATAAATTAATTAAATTAGCACAGTGCAGGTTGTGTGCATTTTTTAAATTGTTAATCATTAATAGATAAATGGCAAACAAGAAAGCAAACTTCATCAGAAATTACAACATGTGTACAAAATTTTTTTTTTCACTGAAAGTTTCAAATCTGCAGTTACAATTTAAAACATATTCAAAAATGTATATGGTTTATGTTGCCATCACTTTTTCATAGAATTTAAATACACTTTATTTTCAAATAAATGTTGCTGCGCTTGCAAAGGTCTTTTCAGTTGTTTTTATTCTGGAAAATGTAGTCAAAAAGATTTATTGGGAACTCGATAAACTAAATCGTTCTGCAGGGCAAAGCTTTCCATGAAGGCTTGCCATTGATGGCAAACAGCCATAGAAAAGGCTATAGCCAAGGCCAAAACAACCATTGGTTTGAATGCAGAGTTGGCCCAGGCTGGCGGAGGCGGGGATATTCTCATAAAATATGACGCTGAAAACAAAAGCAGCAGCAAAGAACAAATTGAAACGCAATGAATTGTATCTGGCAGGTAAAAGATAGTCCACAGAAGCTCAAAATAACCCTTTTGTTCAACCCTTTGAAAGTAAAGATTTAAAGAAGTTTGTTTGGATTTTTAAGCGCTTTTATTTTATCAAAATATAAATTAAATAAAAAGCTTTAGATTCTCACAAATGTAAATAGGTACAGGTTTTAATTTCCTATCAATGAAGTATTTTTAAACATTTAAACTTATTTAAGAACAAATTGATGCAGAATCTTCCCCAAGTGCCAGTTATATTTATCAAAAATTATTTTGGCGATGCTTTTGGGGCAAAATGGGTTAACAAAAGCAAAAGCAACTCCAGCAAAGTGAAAGTGCCAAAGCAGGGCACAAACAAGGGGAAGAAGCGGCGACAATGACAATGCCGATGCTGTCTGTATACTTAAAGCATTAAAACATGGCAGCAAAAAAAAGAGGAAAGATAAAAAATAAATACATAAAAAAAGAGGAAAATGTAAATACAGGCAGTTAGTAATGACAGCGAAAAACCAAAGCAACACTTTGTCATTAGCAAAGTTAAGCTAAAAAGGTGGCTCCCCTCGGAAGTGCAAACCAAACTTTTAACTGCACAGAAAAAACCCCCGACATTAAGGATAACTTGACCGGAAAAATACTCTTGGCATTGAAAGGATTAAAATTAATTACAGGAACCCAAACTACTGGTCAGCTAAGGGTAAGCCACAAAGGACACACCGCAGCTATGTGATAAATGGAAAGGAATTACTTTTTAATTAGTTGTTAACTCCCCCGGGCAAGGACTCTCTCCTTGGACGCTTTTAAAGACCAATTAGTGGAACTTCCTCCTTTGACTCCACGGGAGAAAGTTAATTTAGAGGAAGGAAGGATAACTAACTGTAGAGTAAAGGATGTCTCCATCCCCTTACCCTCTCAATTCAAAACATTTTAGATATTTTTTTTTTTTCGTAATTTTGTCACCGTTGTTTTTTTTTATTGTGCATAAAGTACTTAGTCCTAGTATAATTAAAATATATATATATTTATATGTATGGAGCATTGTGTCGAGCCCCGCTAAATCATCTGCTACATATCATCGTCGTCCTCATCGTCGTCGCTCTTCCGGGCGCCGAGCGGAGTTCCCAGCCGAGGAACCCGCCGCCCGTCGCCTATTCGCTAATAGAGTTCGTCTTCTTCCGGGGCAGGAAAGTAGGCAATGGAGTGAAAATCGGTGAAAATGTACAGATGACAGATGGGGGGACAGCAGAGTGAGTCGTGGGTGGGGAGGAAACGTATTATGTACAAAAGTCGTGGGCGAAAGCGCCGCCCCCTTCGAGACTGAGAGGCGTCTGGGACTGATCCCAGGACAATGGTTAAAGATCGTAGTGGTGGTTAATGTGATGCATGGATGATGGTGCTTTCCGAGCGGAAACTGGGGGCGTGTCAGCTTTCAGGACTAGTCAGCAGCTTGGGCCGAGTTCGAAGTTCGCAGCGGGTGAGTGGGTGAATTAGTACGGTCCGGACTTGCCGGGCGGTCCGTAGTTGCTGGACGGGGCCGAGATGGAGCCGCTGTCGCCACCGGTGAAGCCGGAGTCGCCGCCCGAGGTGTAGCCGCCGCCGGTATTGGTCTGGGTGAAGCCACCGCTGCTGGCGGAGAGCCCGCCCGAGATGCCGCCGCCGCCCTCCTTCTGGGTCTTGTACTTGATGAAGTACACCTCCGGCTTCGAGGGCTGTGTGGGCGCGGCCGTTGGGATGACGATGTCCTGCTGGTCCTCGGGCTTCTTCACCAGCACGTAGACCAGGGTCTTCTCCTCGTTCTGGGGCTGCACAGGAATGACTGGAGCCTGGTACGAGGGTGGCGATGGGGCCTTGATGAAGATGATCTTGTAGTGCTTCTGGGCCTGGCCAACGGGCAGGTTGGGGCGCTGACGCACCTCCTCCTGCTCTGGTGGTGGGACATGGACGTAGATGTGCTTCTGCACCAAAGTGGTGCCACCGCCGCCGCCGCCGCCGCCTCCGAAGCCACCAATGCTACCGCCTAGGAATTATTAGATTTTTGTAATAATTTTTGGAAAGAGCCTACGTCCTGGTAATTACACACCTCCAAAGCCGCCGCCGGAACCGCCTCCGAAACCACCGCTGGATCCGCCTCCAAAACCACCGCCGGATCCGCCTCCGAAGCCGCCGCCTCCTCCAAAGCCACCGCCTCCTCCGCTGCTGAAGCCGCCGCCGCCACTGCTGCCGCCGAAGCCTCCACCGAATCCGCCACCGGAGCTGCCGCCGAAGCCGCCTCCAATGCCGCCTCCGATGCCACCTCCATGGGAGCCGCCTCCGGAGCCGCCGCCGCCTCCAGGACGATTGTAGTTGTAGCCCGCTTCGGGCCGGGCGGCGGCTAGCGCCAGGCAGGACATCAGGATGAAGGCTTTCATGGCTGGGTCAACGGTGCGTATGGGCAACGAAAATGGGATAGATGCTGCACGGATGCTGGGTTCACGGTTCTCACAACGCACTCACTTTAGCACTGAATCTCACAGTAATCCTCGGTCTGTGGATTCGTGGATTTCGTGGGATTTGGTGGGGGGAAACAAGAAACAAAACGGAATAATGGGTATTTTGTGTCGCAGGATTAGATCGAGCTGCCTCACGTTTCTATATCCTCGACTGGCACTCGGCTGCTGTGTTTATTAGACCAAATCAAATGCTTCACTGACGAACCACTGCAGCCGCATCAGCAATTTATACAGAAATCCAGGCGAGATGCACGCCACCACCACCAGCTCAGCTGCGAGAGGGTTTTTCGCTTTTCGGATTTCAGTTTTCGGTCTTCGGTCTTCAGTCTTCTGTCTTCAGTCTTCCAGCTCTACAATTGTGTCTGTGTGTGTCTGAGTTTCGTTTCGGCTATGATGATGACGATGATGATGATGATGCGACTTTGGTCTTTGCTTTCTGGCCACTACTGCGAATGCGTGGCGAGCAGGCCAATAATGAGGCACTGTTTTGGCCATCTGTGTCGGTGTCGGTGTCGGTGCCTCTCCAACTCCAGTACCTGGCCGTATCTCCGGGGTTAACCTCTGTCTCTGTCTCGGACTGTTTCTGTATCTGTGACTGTGTGTAGGTTGGCAAGTGAAACCGAAATTACCGCACAATCAACTTATTACAGCACCGCCGATTTCCCGCTGTCGGATGTACTGGAGTTCGAGAGCCATCTCTGGCTACACTTGACAAAAAACTGTATCATTTCGAGCATCAGTAACTACAGTTATACAAATTTTAATTGCTGAACTAATAGATTTTTATTTAGAACCATTTTAACGGGACTTTGTGATATTCCTTCAAAAATATTAACAAATATATATATTTTTTTATAAAATATTGAAATTTTCGTGCCTTTACTATTTGCTAAGCCTGCCTTAAATAAATTTCTCCCAGTTTACTCTCTCCCAGAGCCTCCGCCAAGTCGAGACCCAGTGTCGTGCACTTTCGCTCTCATCGCTGCTGGGCTGTCGGCTGTCTCGGCTGCTGCTGCTGCTGGGTTAAAGCCAAAGCCCGGCGAGGGAAGGCGGAGGCAGTGCCTCTGCTTCAGCCTCAGCTCCAGCTTCATCCGATCCCGCACTCTAGCGTCAGCTGGCCAGGTGAGCAGGCGGCTTTCCTTGAGGCCAGCCGCCAAATTATTGCACACGCTCACCATGAAAGTGAAAATCAAAAGGAAAAACTCCCGAAAACAATGGCAAATTCGAATAATTTGAGCTCTCTTTGTCTGCGGTGAATTTCTTTCTTTTCTCGGCCCCCTTTTGTATGACAAATGCGAGTACGTGCCTTGATAGATGTGAATACTATACACGATACATATGTACATACATAGATATATCTATGATGACTGTGCCTGTAAGTGTGCCACTGTGCAAGGCCTACGATCCGCCGCAGAGATTCGCCGTAAAGATATTTCATAAAACTGGGTTGGCCGTGTCTGGTGTGCGAAAATAATTGCAAGGCGGGATCGTTTTTTACCGCCAGACATCCCCTATCCTTGGTGTATTTGCCGCGCCACATAAATCTCCAAAATAATTCGAGTTTTTATGGCATTTTTCTTGGCTTCGAACCCAAAGTGAGATTTGGAGATTTTGGACAAATGCCCTATTACCACATTTTTTATAGGTAATTGGTAGCTGCCTTTATGAGGAAGGGATTAATCTTGTGTGCATGCTCATACATTTATAGAGTTTTTAAAAAAATGTTTGTAATAAATATATATTTCGCAATATTTATAATTATTTATTTGTCAACCTTTAAAAAATACAAAATAAACCGAAATATTACCCAATCGTTATGATGGCTTAAACAAATAGAAATTGAATAAATTCAGCTGACATTCAGCAGGAAATTTAATCATCTTTTGGTTTTTATTTATTTCGTTATGTAATTCGATTTTATGTCACCTCGTAAACGAAATTAAAATCTTTGTAAAGACTTTTATTGTTGATAATGTTACCACCTCCGCTTGTTCGTATTCAGACGGCTAATTGTGTTCGGTTTAATGAAGTGGCCAGCAGATCGAACCAACTTGGCGTTCAATGAACCGAATACAAAGCAGAAAAAAAAAGGTAATGGTGAAAGAAAATCATTTACTTATTCAATTTAAAGTCAAGTTTCGGCTAAGCAATTTTATTGTGTTACCAAAAGGCTTTATAATGTTTTTAAACGTTTTTAAAGGCTTCTGAAATGTCTGAAAATTAATAGAGAATGCATCTGAAGATACAGATATATATAAAAATGTTTATGGTTATCTAAAACCTATAGAAGAAATAAAGAATATAACAAATGCTGCTAGGAACATGGTAAGCTGTACTCGCAAGCCTTTAAAATATTTTGCATCTTTATCAGTAAAAAAACGAAACTGCTAATTTCTTGTACACATATTGGAACAAATAAAAAGTAAAAATAAAAAACAGTGGCTGACTCTTTAACATCTCAATAACCGTTTAATAGCTCTCACCTCGGCGATCAATAGGCGTAACTCAATCCCCGGCACTTTACAGCGCTGTTTGACACCGTTTTCAGGCCCCTCGATTAGTCATACTTCTGCAGTTAATGGACCAGACATTTCTCCCCCCCATCCTGCAAATTTAACTTTGAGTGCTTATGATTCATCGGGCGGCAGTTTATATGCGACACTTGACGGACGGCTGCGGGGTGTAGATAGTGGCGAGAGTTGGGGAAAAACAAATCTCCGCCTGATGATGATGATGATGCATGTGGAGATGTCGGTGGCAAACCCGTTGATGGTCGCGCTTTTAGGAATAATAATAATAAAAATTAAAACGCAACTGCAGTCGGACTGTCAATGAGTACTTCCTGCCAGCCACCCCCCTCTAGCGATTTCACCTTGAATCTCCTCCGAGCTCCAAGGCGGGAGTTGCGCAATCTGTGGCTAAGAGCAAAGAGCCATATGCAAACACTGTTTTTGGCTAACGAGCGTCGAGCGATTTTTCGTGTATATATTGACAAACTTGTAGTTGCAATAAATTGCTCCGGAGTTGCAGTTGCAGTTGTAGCTGCGGTTGTGGGAAATCGAAAATCGAATCCAAGAGTCACAATAAACCGAAAATAAAGCAAAAGAGCTCCCCAAGAGCTGCCCAAGGAGCCAGGCGCAATCAGGGGATCCGATCCGATGTGGAGTAGATGGATGGGAATGCAAATCGGAGCTGGAATCCAAGTTCGAGTTCACAACCAACAAAACAAGGCAGTCAGTCGCCTTGAAGTGCTTCAAGTCAAGGCTAGGAGCCTAATTTTATTCACTTTGTATACTCTGCCAAGGGGATATTTAAAATATTACTGATCCTGTGTGGCTTAAAGGTTCTTCTGTCAAAGGCAATGATTTTTCCCCTCCAAGAATATTTATTAACAGGAAACTCGTAAAACGGAATCAATGGCTAATCTTTCTTTATATTTCTTACTTAATTATTCAATAACTTCGTTAAAAATCATACCTATTTTTCCATTCATTTTATCAGGATTACTATTTGAATTTTAATTTACTATGAAGAACAAGGTGCCTCTTTTAAATCTTAAAAGTAAACATAACATAAAAAAGAGTATTAAAAGATAGATTTAACCATTCAAGGCAACTTTTCATTCCCCACTTAAACGCTTTTCATTCAACTTCCGAATGCCGTTGGGGAAAAATAACACCAAAAGCGCGCCGATCGCCAAAAAAGAAACCGCAGCTGGCGATAAATCTCACGCTCAACAATGTGGCTAAAAATAAGCTGAGTTGGTCGACAAAGGCTGCCAAAAAATAAAACCAATGGGGAGCACAATGCCCGGGGGCCATAAAAAGCATTTAAATAGGAGTAAAATCAACTGGGTGAAATTTAAAAAAATTTACAATAGAGAAGGAAAGCGTAAGGAAGTAGTAAATAATAAAGAAAATAAAGAATTTTATGCTTAATATTTTATTTATTTTATATGAAATATATAATCAATATGAATGATTTGAAATTTAATTTGAAGTATTTAACATTAAAGTAAAATTTGTTAAATTTCAAATATCAATCAATTATAAACCATTTTGTAATATCTTAGTATTTCCTATTTAAAAAATAAACAACCACCTAAACCTTAATCAAACAAGTGTTCATTAATAGCTTTAAGCACTTAGCAATTAAAATTTAATGCTCTCTTTGCATATTTACAAAACAAGTTTATTAATTGAATGCCTTAAAAGCACTATTACTCAGTGATAATACCATAAAAAAATGATAAATAGATGTTGTATTTTTTTTTGTAAGCATGATTTCATAAATTAAATGTTTTGCTTTGCGTATTTGAACCTCGTTTACAGTCGCTATGCAAACGAAATTTGCAAGCTACATAAATTTGTTTGCTTTATGCTGCGATTTCAATGACTTGAACTTCAGGCGCCCTCGTGGGTGGCCCAGGTGGGGGGAAAGGCTTTGCATTTCGATTCCAAGCCAGTGGAGTGACAGGAAAAACTTCCCAAGATGCCAGCCATATTTCCCGAGCTCACGCAATGGGCGAAGTTATGGGAGCATCACAGGCGCTTCCTTGGCTGGGGGGATGGGAGATGTGGGGATCGGAGGCGGTGGATGATGGGTAGGAAGTCGCCAGCGACGACGACGACAGTTGTTGCTTCCTGCATTCATTGTCGCTGCTTTTTTTTTTGCCGGTGGAATCTCCGCATCTCCAGCCCAATCCTCATCTCCAGTCTGGCCAGTGATGGTACAAGATTAACTATTTATAAAGTCTGATTTTAGAGATACTTGATTTAAAGTTGAGCCTCGAAATTATTAAGTATTTTAAGTTACCTGAGATCAGTCTAGCTCTGGAAACAATTTAAATTAATAAATATTTCTGGCAGTCATTTTATGGGTTATAAATGTTTTTATTTTTTTTAAGATTGCAATTTATTTATTTGAAATATATTTCTGAAATATAATTACTTCCCAAAGCAATCATGATTTTCTTGGTGCTTCCGCTTTTTCGGACTTAAATTTCAAGCTAAAAATATTATTAAAATGTGTACATTAAATAGAATTTATTATTTAGTGGGCTTGATTTATAATACATTATTTTAATAATATTTTTTAGCAACTTTTCAGTGCAAGATCTGCCACCTCTATCGCCCAGCAACACTTCCTGCTTGTTAGGCAAACGGCAGCGTGCAAATTTTTTATTGTTGAATGCGATTTTGGCTAAAGCCGTTTGCATTTTCTTCGTTTTTTATTAGTATTTTTTTTTGTTGAAGCCAACTGAACGGTTTCGCCGTTTTTACATTTGACATTTTTGGTGTTTGGTGTTGCTGCCGCGCATCGGCTTGCATGTGGCCGGCGGGCGAATTGCATCTTCCATCTGTCCACGATGGTATCGATGGCCCGATGCCTCGATGCTTTGATGCCAGAGATCTGCAGACATATTATTTATTGTATTGTGTTTGTTGGCTGAACATGTTGCCACTCCGAAAGTCTACTCACTTTTAAATGCTAATTAGTGTCAACGACTTTTTGCCGCATATGTACAACTGGGCTTTGTTTTTATTTAGTTTTATTTTGTATTCGGCTTAACGGTTGACCATTTGGCAATTCAGGCATTGCGGCAAATTGTCTAAGGTCGCCGGGTAAATGAAAATGTTAATGTCCGATACTTTGTTAGTTGTCTCTTGGCTTAATTCAAATGTATTTTCGTCATTAACCTTCATTTGCAGCCCGGCAATTAAAAGTTGTTTTGTGTCTTTGCTTGGCTAAAGTTTTCCCACTGCACTTGGATGGGAATTGGAATTGGATTTGCTGCCGACAGTTTTCCTTTCGAATTTGGCTAAGGGATACCTTTAGGGTGACAACTAAATAAACTAGAAAACTGTTGTATAATATTAAGGGAAATATATGTGAATTAACTTCAAATACTTTCTTTAACTTAGAATCCAATACTTTGAGGGTGAGACTTGGTTCCGTGCTCACCAAGAAACCGCATTTCTCCTTCCTTCGTTTGCTGAATTTTCATTTTCTTGTAATTTGTTTTTCCAACCTCCTTGTTAGCACACACACACCCTGCGGAACACCCAAAGACTTGTTACTTTCCACTTGCTGAATTGCAGTTTTTTAGCCCGCATTTTTTTTAGGGACGACAAGGAGCTGTTAATTTAATTGCTGCACGTTGAATTGTGTGTGGAGCACACACACTTCCTTCCACATGTTTCCTTTCTTGGCTGCCTTCAGTGTTTCCTCGTTTCCTCAGTTGTGCTGGAATTTCTGCTTGAAATTTGCATGACTTTCAGTCATTGAGCGATGTGTAATATGCAGTTGCGTTTTTTAATGGCCGCAAATTTTAGTTTCCGCCTCCTTGCGGGACCTTTTGAGAAGCAAAACTAACCGCCAAATGGAGTAGTCGTGTCGGGAGCAACGCATTAATCATGTGGCACCTTTCACACCTCCCCACACACCTGCCACATTTCTCACCCTACGCATGACGGCTTTGAAGTTGCCAGCTCCAAACCGAACCGAAAAAGGAAAAATGGCAAACCGAATAACTTTTGCTGCATTTTTGGCACCGCGGAAGAGCTACACGACTCTGCTGGCAGTTCAAAGTTCACAACTCTCACTCTCCACCTTGATTTCTGAGGGAAAATCAAACTTAAACAACAAAAAAAAAACCGAAGTGGAGCTCAGAAATTTAGCGAATTACGTTGACAGCTGCTGCAGCTGCTGCTCATACATAAAATGGGTCGCACCCCACGGCGTATGCGTAATTTTTGCAAATAAATTGCATTTCGAATGGGTAACGCCTCGAACTGGAAGCTGAAGATCGTGCAAAAGCGAAAACGTGTGAAGATGAAGCTTCCAGTCTTAATTGTGTTGCAGAGAGTCTGCAGTCGTCTTAGTGCGCATCGTAAAAGTTTGCCTAATGAAATTGTTCAAGTCAACAACTGGCAGAAATTAGGTTCATCATCTATGACTAGATTATATAAATAATTAATTAAGTCACTGATCATATAAAAATATTTTTTCTGTGTTTTTATATGTATTATAGAAACAAATATTGCTTAAAACTAAAGTTTAATTTCGTCAGAAAATTGTCTAGTCATAAAATATTTCCTAGAAATATATTTAATGCAAATGTACTTCAGTTTTTGTAATACCATTGCCCTCTCTGTGCACTGAAAAGCAAAAAAATTACCTTATTGAAGGATATGTTCTGTTGGCAATAAAAAAGTATAAAAGAGACTATAAAAATCCGTGAGAAAACTACATTTTATTCCAATAAGGGCTTTGCCATTCACTCGGATTTGCATGTGCCAAAATTTCATTGCATTTGGATGCCATTGCAATTGATTTGCCTTGCATTCAAGTGGAATTTCAAATATCTGAGACTCCCAGCGATGAGCTTCTGCAATGGCGGTGAAATCTGGAAATTGGAATTGTGTTTATAATGCCAATTGCGGTATAATTTATGTGCTTTGCGGTGGGAAACCGCGGGGGTTAAGTTGTGTGGGATCGCGGCCACTATTTGTTTGTTTGTTTGTTCGTCTGTCTGGCTTGGTTTTTCGCCAAATGCATATTTAATGGAAATATCTATCGCTTTGACGAACCTCATATTGCCCTGCCTGTCATATTTAGAGGGGGGAAACCCCCCGCGAAATCAGCGGAAATCGCATTGTGTTTCTCTGTTTCCGGGCAGCAATTTTTCATCATTACGTCTGTGTGCACGTGCCCGAAAGACCCAGAGACACACAGAGAAAATATTAAAATAGGGAAAACGGGAAAAGAGAAAAGGCAAAGGAAAAGCCGGAGGGGAAAAACGTGCGAGCTTTGTCCATCGATCCAACAATGGCAGCGGAATTTTCTTGCATTTGCATATCTGTCGAAATATTCGTAACTCATCAAAGACATCCATCTACGGAGGAGTACGTGGCCAGTTCCTCGGTTCTTCTCTGGCCGAACTTTTTGGGCAATTTGGCGGATTGGCAACTCTCCTCGTCTTTGGCAGGGAGATAATGCAAATGGTCATTAAGCACACCACAGAGTCCGTCCCGTCCCCTCCGTCCTCGCCACTTTATTGGCCATCTTTGGGGATTATGCAATCGGCGGCCAGCCAGGTCTGGCCAAGTATCTTGTGGCTAGAAGAGACCACAATTATTTAAATTGCGCCGTCGAAGATATAAAGATGCGTGAAGTGTCTCTGGCCTGGGATTCCTTTTACTTTTCCTCTTGCCAGATACTTTTGTATCTTTAAATCTTTTCATTGTTGCATGTGGCAGAAGGCGGTTGCCAGGGAGTCTCCGCTGGGGCTTATAGGGGGAAACCATTCATTCAATTTAAATTTAAACATTTAAGAATGTTGTTTGAGTGTTTTTTGAGCCTTAGAAATGCTTGTTTTGAAATTAAAAAGCTGCTTGTGTGTTTTAAAGACATTTGAAGCCGTTATTAGAATTTATCTTGAAGTCTTTCTCCTGCGGTTTCCCCTTTTATAACTTTAATAAAATCTAGATTCTGAACAAGCCCCTAAAAAGTTCCTATAAAACTTCTGGAATAATTTGGTTCCCTTCTTCTTCCTTTCTTCATTTTTATTTATTTTTACAACTCCCTTTAGATTTGACTTATGTCTCTGGAAAACTTCTAGCAAATATCTGGGAACATCTATCTTTCCGGAAACAAAGAACCCATCTATTCACCACTTGTAACATAATTTTAAGGACCTTGTAATTGAGTTTGGCCCTCCTCCCAATTGCTATTAAATTTCGCAATGAAAGCCAGCCAAGTAATTGAAGATGGCAGCATCTGAGCGAAGTTTAAGCCTCCTTCCATTACCTTATTTACTTTTTTATTTTATTTTGTTTCGCCCAGCGGGAGAATGTAAACAAAAGTCGAAACAAGAAATCATATTTTGCGTAAATGGGTTTCAGTTTTCACACTTTGCCTGAAACAACAAGCTTGGGGTCACAAGATTGATGGGAAGCCTGCTCCCGAGAGATGTCCCCGGGGCAACGAGGCAAGGGGTTAAGGGAAAATCACTTTGGGCCAAGGGAAACATGAAATGGCCAGCAAAATAAACACGACCGTGACTGAAAACTTGTTAAAATCAATTAAGGGCAGCGGCATCGCATCGGCTGTGAAAAGTGAAAGAACGGCCGACAAATGACAGTCAAAGACAAGAGAGGCCTCTCCACTGGTGGTTACATAATCGCCATAATACCCGCTCCAGGATGCGGCAATGCCCGGAATCGAGTTATGAAAGATGAGGAGAGAGACCTCAGTTGTCGATTCGAGTGGCGTTGGCGCGATAATCAAGGCGATTTATGGCCACTGCAAAACGCGTGGCAAAATGCGCCAAAAAGGATGACCAAAGACCGGCTCATCGGGATGCGGCTCAGTCTGGGAATCCACACACACAGCACCCCCACCCCCACCCATCGAACGACCGACCGATTGGGTAAGCGCAAATTGAACCCAAAGATAAATGACCACAAACTGAGACCGAGATTGAGATTCCCATCGGAAGGTAAACTTTCGCTTTTACGGCCAAAAGCGGCAATGAAGATGCCCATTGAAGTATTTTTTAACATCGGCTGCCAGTTGCCCGTAATTAATCTGAAACTGTCACTCGGATGGCACAATCTCTGCCGCATTTATCAGCATTATCCAATCAATTTGTACGAGTACTGTGCAGTACTTTCCATAACCGATTAATGGATTAAATACAATATGGCCCATAACAAAGCCGTTAATCAATTACAATTATTATCGGTTCAATTAACTGACAAAAGCTGTCACTATTTACTCAGTACTCCTTTATTGGTTTCTTGAACAATGTGATTAATGGAGTACAAACAGTCTGCTGCTTTTATTTAATGATTAAATAAAGCTTTAAAAAAAAGCGAGTCTTTCTTTAATTTCTTTAATATAATTATTTTAATATATTTTTAAATATTTTATAGAATTTCCTATAGGGCATCCAGGACTCAACAAGGCCACTTAAATCAATTTTCGTTTGGTATTCATGCAAAGTAGCCGCCGGAGTGGATTGTTTAGCAGTTGCCGGTCGAGTGGCTGTCGCTTGGTGGCGGTGGTGCTGTCATCATTTCTGTGGTTAAAGCAAACTCGAACCCGCTTCAATTGGCAGCGCAAATATTAATGAGCGAACGTGTCCGAGATGTTGACGATATTGAAGAGATACACCCGAAGATACTGGAAGATATTTACGGATGCCCAAAGGCGGTCGGTGTAGGGCGTCCACGAATTCGTATGCAATGTGGTGATAATTGTTCCTTTTGGCCACAAACCATTTCATCGAAAATGTGGAAAAGATAATAAATGGCACCGAACTCAGGTCGACAGAAGAAGTGAAAGGGTTAAGCCCATTACATAATCCCTGACAGAAAGACAAAAAAGGAAAGGATTTAGCGGGTATTCTGTGGCAAGGCTAAAATCATGGAACAAGCAAATTGAAGGCAATTTAAACGCCTCTAAAAGCTATAACTCCCAAGGCACCTTTTGCCACCTGACGCAGCACGCACATGGGCTGAGCACTGAGGAAAAAAAAGTATCTAAAAAAATTAAAAATAAAAAATAGCTCAAGAAATATACAACTATTTTTTAAGGGGCTGTTAAATTGTTCTTATTTTGTTAGTTTGCAAAATACTTAAGATTTTTGTCTTACAAATTATTACCAAACCAACAATTAAAGATTATTTTGATAAATATAATATAAAAATAAATAAATGATGGTTAATAATAAAATATTTGCTTTTTTCAATCATTTTTCTCAGCTTTGCAATTTGTCTTTGGCGGCGCCTTATGTTGCGTGCCCAAAAATCTATGAAAAATGTCCAAACATTTGGCAAGTTTCTCTAATTTTTTGAGATATATATCTTTTCGCTGCCCCGCCCCGCTACATAATCATCCCCAGATGCAGAGGCAGCAGCATAAAAAACACACGCACTTGACACGCGGCTCGATTAGGGGACTTATGAAAATTGCGCTCGGCACGAAAGGTCACTGGTGGAACTGGTTTCAATGTGCGATTTGGATTCGCAGATTTTCCAGCAGCCGCAGCCTCTCGGCATCTCAGCATCAGATGAATCCAAAGGCAAGTGGTCGCATTCACGACGAGTGCTGGCCGCTTTTAACCTTGCAGACCTTGCCACAGTTGCAGCTCGTAAGTTTGCCGTCTGCCACAAAAAGTGTCTGGCCAAGGCGAAGGAGGCGTCGAGTCCCAGAAAACTGGCTCCACATTTAACCTTTCGAATGGGGAAACGTGCCAGGAAGTGCTGCGGCATAGCCACAGACCCAGGGCAGGGACAGGGGTGAGCATCGACACAAGATACTCTGGCACAGCCACGACTTGGCCCTCCAGGAAGAGTTGGCGGCTAGAAACGTGGGCAGAAATCGACAGGAAAAGATAGCTTAATGCTTTTAATGCTGGTAATTTTTTCGATGTTAGCAGGCATAAAATAAATGTTAAGTTGCCTGTGTTAAATTTAATGCAACTAAGTTGCGATTATCTCTCTTATTTCAGGCTTAGCAAGCTAAAGATCTTGAGGAAGTTTCTCATAAATAATTCATTTTATTTTTATATTTCTATATTTCTTATTTTTGTTGCGTAAGTTTCTATATTTTTAGGTGAAGAATTTTCCAAGGCCTTCGTTGGACTTGATTACAAAATTAAAATACTTGCTGTAACTTTTATTTCATGTCATCCAACAGGTTTTTCCACTGGTCTTGTGTTTTATTCTTTTGGCATTTTCATAGCCTTGGTTTAGTTTTATAAATTTAATTTATGATTAAGATGCCTTGCTAAATTGGGCGTGAGCATAACTAAAATGTAATATTTTTTTGGCTAAAAATAAATAAGGAAATTGCAAACTAACTTGAAGACCCGCATGAGGAAAGCGTTAAACTGGCAGCCAACAGCTTGCAGGATTAATTTCTATGTAGTAGCTACTGGTCCGTGGAATTTCAACCGACGAAATGGGTAAATTTGTGGCCTTTGGCATTAGCATAATGTTTGCATTTCAGTCACACCAGCAAGAGCGTATCTCACGGATGCTGCATATGCATTCAGCCGAGCGTTCCGCACGGGGCAACCGAGTTACGCAACTCCACAGCCATCCCATCCATTCATCCCCGTGGGGTATGCTGGCATGGCTGTCACTAAACTTTTACGCATTTATGCTAAATGGAGCCATTGTCAGGGCAGTTAGGCCACGCCCACTAATTGGCTACCGCACGAGTGCCGTCTCGGTTGCAAATATCTCTCGGATGCATAAACGTATCTGTATATCTGCGAAAGCAACTTCAATTGGGTTTTAGAGATGAGAAAAATGAACACTAAATTATAGATAATTCATTATAGATGTATTCTTTATACATTTAATATTTGTATTGTACCCTTAGGTCTTAAAAATAAATATAATTTAATCTAAGGGACATTAATTTTATATTTGAAATGGATTTGAAGTTAAAATATTGATAATTAAAATGTCTATATTTATTTCAAGCTTTATTTTCGATGTCAAAGTAAGTATTCTCATAGAAATATTATAGAAATATGCAAATTAATATCACTAAAATATTCCCAAATCGATCAATTCAACAAGTAATTCAATATCTCGATCCAAGTAATGCCCATCTCTTGTTGTAATAGCCTCTTCACGGCGATGCGTGCCCCTGGGTGACTCCTACCGGTGGATGCTCCTACTCGCCTTTAATCAGCCGGCACTCTCATTACAGCAATTGCTCACGTTTTAATTAAGCTGCCTGGCGGCGACGGTGGCTGGCCAAGAGCGAGTATCTGTATCTCACGGATACACATGGTCGGCGCGTCGTGTGCCTTCGTTGTTCGTGGTCGCTTGGCAGCTGTCTGTGGTAACCGTATCTTGTATCTGTATCTTTGCTTTATATATGCAGAACCGCTGTTGCTTTTCCGAAGAAGAGAGAGAGATAGGGAGAAAGTGCAAGCTTCTTTCGCACATTTTCACGTTTCATCGGTGGTTGGGTGACCAAAAACATTTTCCCAGCCAATTTATTCGCTTTTTTCGTTGCTCTCCTTTTTGATAGTTTTTCTGTTAACATCATCCATTACCAAGAAATGCAATTAAGTTTCTGAAGCCTGAGATGTGGTTTTAATTTGCAAAGCTGCATCGGAAATGGATTAGGATCGGGGTACTTGTGGGGAAAATGTAAAGAAGAAAATGTCCAGCATTTAGAGGGAAGTGAGGAGTAGTTGGTTTCACTTTGGGTAAGAAATAAAGCCTTATTTAAATCCTAAACAAATAAACATTTATCCAAAATCGAAATGGAATAAAAAGCCACCTAAATAGAGCCACATTCGCACTCCCAATAAATGTAATTCCAAAGCGGTATTGACTTCATCATTTAACCCGAACGCGGAGAGGGACCGTGAGGGGAAAGCCCTCAGCACGCGACATTTCCGTACCGGGCAGACAATGGGACAATTGTACAATTGCGGCAACAGTCGCACAGACGACACCTTAATAGCCCCATAAAACGGGGGCGACAATGCCCCACCGAATGCCCAAATACCCATAAAAGCATCAGACGCACACGCGCCGCTCGGAAAAGCTGAAGCTGGGAAAGCGGGTCCAAGACAATCGCTCGGGGAGCGGAGATGGAGCGGAGGAGCGGCAGGTCCGCAGATGCTGCGTCATGAAACTGGTCCGAGCCATGATAGGGCCATATTATTTCCGCCATGAGAACCACTAGCCAAATGGAGCCAAGCTCTGCTTCTTCGCCTCTGCATCGCCATCAAAGAGCAACAAGCTTGGCTGTGGATCTGTGGATCTGTGGGTCTGGGAGTCTGGGGAGCCATGCTCATGGTTTTATTTGCAGTCGGGATAGAAATGATATTTACAGTTTGTGCTGTTTATTTGAAAATGGCGTGACAACAGCCCAACTCGAGCGAGTCGCAAAATAAAAAGACCACAAGTTGTGGGCACTGAGAGGAATTGGGGAATACATAAAATAATTTAAGCAATTTATCAAGAAGTAAATAAATCGAATAAATTAATTACTTCTAGGGATTTCTAAGGTAAATAAGATAACCTTTTAAAATAACTAGAAACAGCTTTATTACAATAAATCCTAACAAATTTTCTTAATTCCCAAAAAATATATATTAAAACTCTTTATCCCAGTGATGCACTGCACTGCCGCTGGCCTCTAATTCACTTTACTTCAACCGAGTCACCACAGCCAGAGATGCGCCAGAGATGGTGACTTCTTTTGCGGAGCACGACGTGGCAGGCAGGCCCACTTAAGGCCACAAATCATTTTGAGGCACTTGGCAGGGGATACGATGGGATGGGAATAAAGCTGGTAATGGAGCCGGGGAAAAGGAAGGGACCTGGCAAGGGATGCAGATATAAAGTTGTCCACCATCTCGTGTGGTGTGTGTGTGGAAACTCACACTCTGACGCCCCCGAGGGACATCAATAGGGATAGTGTGTGTGTCTGTGTGTATTACGACACTTGGCAAGTTGAAGATTTATGCCGCAATTACCGCAAGTGTAAACTAATTACGGGTTTAAAGTGCCAACCCGACAAAAGATAATGGCAACCGACAACAAGCCAACAACAGAGGCAGCCTGGTGGTAATGTTAACCCAATGTGGCCGCTGTTTCAGCGATGGCTACTGGTCATTAAGAGCCGCCCCATTAAGAGGTGGCTTATCAATATGAATTATATTTCAATGACGGAAGAAGCGGGGAGGGATGGTGAAAATTGGGAAACTTCAATCTAAATTGTTTGTGATCCCATGTTCGTGACTGTCATAGCCCAAGAACGACACCAGCTACCTGTTGTTGTGGTGCCTTTGATTGCTACACGGAAAGGAAAACCCATAAATCAGAGCAGTAACATTAAGGTATTTCCTCAAGACTTAAAAGAAATTCAGAGCTGGGTTTGAGGGAAATAAATATTCGGGAAAGTAAGCCTGGATTTGTTGGGTCTTTACCATTATTTTGCATCACTGAATTACACTAATATATTTTCTTATTTTAACCAGTTTGTTCTGAATTAAATTTCATAAAACTAAACAATCAAAAACTCTCAATTTTGTATGCCAACTTAAATCATTTACAGATATTTTTTTTAGTGAAAAACCCTCCTAGATTTTTCCCTGTACAACTGATACCATCACCCATCATTTCACAGAAATTAAACAGGGAAAACCCGTACCGTCTAGGGTGTGGGCCTCACAGATAAATAAAAGCCCAGCAGCCATTGTCCATTCGCCAGGCAGTTCGCTGTTCACATTTTAATTAAAAACCAACCCAGCCCAGCTGGATGCCTGGAACACGGATGCAGTTACACCTTTCTGGCCCGAACCCGAAAAAGGGGTTAATGTGGCGGGAATTGCCCTTTTGGGGGCAGGCAGATCCATCGTGATGATCTCTTTAATGACATGGCAGAGCATTGAATGATGAACTCTTGGGCGAAGCAAATTGTATTGAAATCACTTGATGTGCTTTTATTACATTTTCACTTTTCATTTCATTTCAGTTAATGATGATGATGATGATGATGATGATGGAAAACAAAGGTATTACGTAATTAGATAGTCAGAGTCAGAGTTAGAGTTAGAGTCGAACTGTGACTTCAATTTGTAAGCCATCATCCTTGGTCAACTACTAATTTGAATTCGCATTTTGCATTTGGTTAACTGGCTGGCTTGTTAGCCGCCTGGACAGCCCATTCATTTGCAGCCACGCGCCATACAAGGCGTATACGCAATGTTGCCAAGCAACAGCTGCAATTTGATGCGGTCATATGTGGTTCTATTACAATATTGCGAGTATCTGAGGCAGACGTGATTATCGAGATGCTTTGATTAGCTCAATAACCTTAAGAGGCGAGTAATCCAGTCAGCCCAGATGTGTGTGGCAGCAGGGAGGGGAGAAATATATGGAAAACAAATTTAAAACTAGAATTTTGTACTTAAATGTTGCTTTATAGTATTTGCTGTATTTTAGTTAAATGTTGTCTATAGTTTTTGCTTTTTAGCTTTCCAAATCGCTCGTTTTAATTTAATTTAAATTAAACTCTCAAATGTTTACATACATATTATATTATTTTCCACATTTTAAAGGTTTTCATTTTCTTTAGAATTTTTTTATAGCAGTGCACTGCGGCCCCTGCTGTCTTTTGGCGAGGCATCTTCATTAGGGGCATTCGTATTCATGATGATCGGTTTTTAGTGCGTCACTGACACACATTTCTGGCAGACGACATTCATACTGGGTGCTCGTACTCCAACTGATACTCACAGACACTGACTGCCCCGTCCAATACCTTTCACTTTTGTAGAATAAACTTGTTCGGACGCTAGCGAGACAACCAAACAAACAAATAAACAAACAAGCGAACAAATGAAACAAACGCAGCCGACAAACAAGTACAAACAGACAGGTGAGGCGAGGAGGAGCAGGTAGCAAAAAAACGGGGGGCGGACAGATGTTATCTCATGCAACAACCGGCAACAAAAGCACAAGAGGCAGCCAGCAGTTGCGATGCAGCCACAAAGGCCGGACAGCTGTCGGCCAAGCTGAAGCCAAGCACCAACTGCAGTCAGTCTCCTGGCCAACAAATCTGATGGCGCAAGTCATGCCAAAGATGGTCAGAAAACTACTGGAATTAAGTCACTATTTTCAGGACTATATAAAGGAGTAGGAACTTAAGAGGGAGACAGTTTAAAGAGAAGCGATATTCCTATATCCTTGTAGCTTTATAATTAATAAGCGAAATCCTATACCTATCTTTATAAATTATAATTTCCTAAAACACGTACATGTGCAGTTAAATTTCCAATCCTCTTCACCCCCCCTTAATTCGATTTATCCCCCCACATAATTACCCAAAACAAACTGATATTTATTTACATACCAGCCTGGCCTTCCCCCAAGAGAGTGTCGAGCATTAATTGGCTGATTTATGGACGCCAAACTCCTGGATGTTGCGCCACAATAAACACAACATTTAGTTTTATTGATTTAAGCTGAAATTACCGAAAAAACGAATGGCCGAAATTGGCAGGCTGATAAATTTTATGCCCGAGGACAAGCATTGAGCTCGAGAGAAGAGCACACGACCATAAAGTCCACTCTTAATGTTAATGTCTTGCTACGTGTTTGTTCCATAATTAATGGACTGCCGGCTGACGACTCATTATGCAATACCCTTAATGATCCATCCGTCCGCAAAGACTCGGAACTATTAGTTTGACTCCTGCATTAATGATGGTGAATTAAGAGTGTCAATATTGGGACAAAGTTCGCCATATATTTGTTCAGCGGTAAATAAATTCACTTCACAAATAAATAATAAATGCTAGAGGTCAATTTATATGTAGTTGAATTCATAAAATTAAATGTGAACTCGTGGTAGTAAAAATCAGTAGCAAATGGAAAATAATTATTCTGTACAGTGCTTGAAATATTAATAAAATTGTAAATATTAATATAATGGTAGGATTTGCAAAAACTTTAAATTCGTATTCAATAAACAGTTGGTTTCTCCTGAATGTATTTAATTTATTTTTTAATATTTACATGTTTTCTTGCATAATAAAATAGTTGTAAAGGATTTTAAAAGTTTATTCATGCTGGAAAAAAAATGTATTCTGTGGTTAATAGGTAATTCAAAAATTTGATAATTAAAATCATTGGATCCTTTACGTTATTTAAATGATTAATTACTTATACATATTAATAATGTTTTAAAATCTTGTTCATGCAGGAAAAAAACATTAAAAATTCATTTAATAAGAAAATAATCATCAAAATAAAGGTCCAACGATGTTTTCATGATAAAAAGCCATTTCTCTTTTTATTACTCAATTTAAGTATTTGTTAATATGTTCCCTATAAATTTACCATTCAATTCCCTTCAAAATATGGCAATATGAATGCCAAACTTCCCTAATTTATATTCTCAAAAGCTAGCAGCTAGCAAAACTGCAATATTTCTCTGCCCAAAAATAAAACCAAAATCCTTTGTATAGCCATCCGCTGCAGACATGTGGACCAAAAATAAATTAAGGGGAAATAAATCAATGACACGGAAGGGTTTAAAACTTACAAAGGGAACAACCGGAATTGCAGAGGGGGAAGTACCGCAAAGAAAGATGCAAGCTGCGAGATAAACGAATGGCAAGAAGAGGGAGACTAATTGCAGCCTGTTGCCGCTGCTGCAGCTGCTGCCTTCTGTGGGTTTTATCTTTTAATTTGCCACAAAACGCACAAAGTGCACTCGGCACTCCGCACTCCCCACTCCCCGCTTTGCGTGGGGGTGTGTGGAGTGTGCCAGTGTGTGTGTGCGATGCCACTGGCCAAGCCTGGGAATCCTCTCACTTTTTCACATGCACTCCCCATTGTATCCATGGACTGAGCCGAGCTAGCGCGATGATGAAGATCCCAATCCCAGCTCCAGCTGGCTGGCCAAATGCCTCTGCCTCTGCCTCCGCCTCCTCAGCCTGGCTCCCTGGCCGTCTGGCTGGCTTTCTGCCGGCTGGATATGACACAGATTACGTAACATGAAATTAACATTTTAACACAATTCCGTTGAAAGCGAAGACGATGACGCCGCTACAACGTCAGTCCTCGGATGCAGCATCACTTGGTTAAATAAATTTAAGAAGGTTTCGAATAGGGGAATACCCTCAAAAATAAATAGTAATTAAGCTTTAAGAAATTTAAACAAGTTTTGAACAGTGTTCTAGAGTGTTCTCGAAATCTAACATTTCATTAGAAAAATCCCTGTACATTTTATCCCAAACTCCTAAACATTTATACTTAAAACCAATAAATTTTATTTTTAATTTGCAAATATTTATTGTCATATCATTTAAAACGCAAATACCTTGCATTCGATCGCCTGCAGAGCATCTCCAAGGGTAATAAAATGCAACAAACAAAAAGAGAAAAGTGGAAATGGGGACCCGTTGCGGATTGGACTGCTGGCGCGCCCCCCTGTTTTTGGTATGAGAGGCCCGGACCTGCCCATGGCTCATCAGTTTCTTGGCTGCATCTCCAGCGCCATGACCAGGCATTGGGAGGACGACAGCGACAAGACGAGTTGGCGATGCTGCTGATGACGATGGCCAATCCAATACATGACCACTTTCGGGCCGTGAGTTACGCCTCTTGCAGTCAATTATGCAATTAACGTTTTGCCAGCAAACAAGAAGCAATCGCGCCAAATGAGCCGCGTTTCCTACACATTACACATTAGTGACAAAACGCAGTCTGCCTCTGATGCAAATGCCGATGGCGATGCCGATGCAGATGCAGATGCAGATGCAGATTCGGTGGCGTTGGCCAGCTGCCACCAGCAATCGATGATAGTTGGTTGTGCAAAAAAAAAAAAAAAAGAGGGAGAAGTAATACCCGATACTCCGCTCAATCCTCAGGCGCAATCGCAATGAAGTGTCATCGCCCCAAGTCAGCAATAATATTATTCGGCTGATTGTTTCGCCCCGCTTGGAGGTGTCTGTGTTTCCCAGCAATTAGAGGATGGCCTGTGATTTGCAACTCGTGCAAACGAATTTAGGAAACACTTGACAAATATTGACAAAGTGCAATGGCAAAAGCAACACCAACAGCACAGGCAAAAGTGTATGCGAATGCGAATAGAGTTTTGCTTTTATTTTTGCAATAATAAAATGGATTTGGCGTACGGCAAATGGATTAAAAAAGAGTTGCGGCACAGAAGCGGTTCTGTTGGTTTAAATTTGGTAGAACTGAATTGACAAAACAGATTTTAGTTTTTTTTAAAGTGCGGCGTTGGAGAAAATATAAATGAAACAAATTACCAGGTTTTTAACAAATTAAAAAATTTAATACTTGTATAATTATTTCTCTGTTTTTTATGTAAACAATAAAAATAATATATAATAAATATTGTAAGGATAATCTTTACAACTTTCCCAAGTTCATAATTTTTTTCTCTTACAATTATTATTTACGTAGACTTTTCATAATCGTTAAGAGTTTTCTTTTCAAATTCCCCTTCAAGTCAAACATCACGTATACGCAAGATATTCCCCTCTTCCCGCTTTTGTGCCCACTAAAAAAAAAAAAATAAAAAATCATTCTTTATAACTAATTGCAATTACTTTCCTATTTCCAATTACAAACTTATCTTACGTTCCGAGTCCCTTTCAAGATGTCCCTTCGTCCCTGCATCACGTATACGCCATGTATTCCCCTTGCCGCTCTTGTGTCTACTAAAAATAATACAAAAAAAAACTCTCTAAATAATTGCAATTATTTTCTCCCTTTCAATTATTACGCTTACAAACTAAACTCACATTCCGAGTCGCTTTCAAGATGTCCCTTCGTCCCTGTATTACGTATACGCCATGTTGCCCACTTAACAACAATTAATTTAAAGATTACCCAATAAATGTGTAATTTTCAATCGACTTTTGACAACGAGGCGACAATTACGATTGCATTTTTCAAGGAAGCCGCCGAGACTAGGTCCCATCGGGCAATTTGCTAATCATTTCAGCTGCCAAATGCTGCAGAAATGTAATGTTTGAGCGACGTAAGACACAAGGAAGAAATTGTCAACGCTGGACGTCGGACGGAAGAAGGGAGAGCAGCAGTCGCTGCCATGAGAAAATGAGAAAAATCCAAGTCAGCGAAATTGTTGCCGGGGTTAAGTAACCAAATAACTATTTGCAGCTACTTTTTGGGCAACGAGCAGGCCTCGCAGGATGGTCAGGGATCGGACGGAGCAGAGCCACTGCATCTCTGGAAAAGTGAATGGCAGATGAAGTCGCCGCATCGCCTTGGGCTCGAATTGGGTAACATTGCACAGCGGTGGGCGAAAAACTGTCAGCAATTGTATTTTTCTTGCTTTCTGTTTGGGCAGATGAAGGAGTCCCCTTTCCTCCTTTATCCCTGTCTTGGCTGGTCTTATGGATTGGCCAGTCATGGGGCTTCCACTGATGGCCTCCCTCAAATATGGCGATTATAATTACTGGGCCTGGCTTGGTGAAGCCATCAAAGTCTGCCGGCTTAATCCAAAGTAGGGCTTAAAAGGCATAACTTGTTGTCTTAATACTTGAAGTTTAGTCAAAAATCTTGGGGGAATCTCCTGACCAGCTGGAACAGCTGTCTCTGGGAAAGGTCGTTGCCAGCACACAAATTCACACTCTTGTCCAGGCCAACTGGCTTTCAGGTTTTTCCCTATTTTTTTTTTTTATATTATTTTCTCAGCTGCACAATTGGCCATCGACTTAGGGGGCTCGTTTGACAACCAAAGTGGTTACGTGGTCCTCCACCCCCAAACCCAATGGCAATTGATTTCCTGGAAGATCACACGAGACGCTGGATTGGATGGCATCTCCGGGCGCAGTCGGAGGCCTCCAGCCAGGTTCGGGCCAAGTACCAAGTACCAAGCCACATGCACCGCATAAATCTTTTCTCATTTACTTCAGACGAAACCCGAGGCGCGCAAGTTTATTGTAAATATTGTAAATAGTGGCCGTGCCTAGTGACTAGTGCCTGCTGCCTGGCGATTATGTGAGCATTACATGCTATTTGGCATGCTGCCACGGCCCAAAATCACAAAAACTTGAAAATCGAAGAAAAAAAACAAACAGAAGTCGATGCTATAGATGCTCTTCCATATTCAATATATATTTTATATTTATTTATTAATGAATATTATGAAAAGCACTGCCAATAAAGCCTTTTTATTAATTAGAAAAAGATTTTCTATATTAGTTTAAAGAATATATATAATTTCTTAACTTAAAACTCAACCTTATTTATTTCAAAACTTCTTTGGAAAATCCCTATACCTCTCACCGAGTTGTGAGGAGCAGGAAGCCGCCAGCCTTGCCACGCTTGCTCCCCATTGACCCCGGGTTTTCTTCTCCGTAAAAAAATGCAAAATCAATTTGAAGATTGAGGCTGCTTCGACAGCTGTCGCCGTCGTCTTGGTTGTGTTTCCACAGGCCTCCCGCCTGCTTGATGGCTCAGTTTGGTCCCGACTTTGCTTTGCCTTTAACTCGAGTCTCTGTCTGGGTTTTGGCTTGAGTTTGAGTTCACTTGGAGCAGCAGCTCCTCTAACAAGTGGCGAGGCTTGTCATTGACTGCCGATCGAGGCAGTTGTGGCAGTGGCAAGGTGCTTCGATTGGGGTTAAACTCCAGAGTCAACACAAACTCTATGAAAAAGATGGGTTAAATGCGGTGGTAGTTGGAATTATGCAAGCAAATTATAAACATTTTGTAAGGTAAGTACAGCCCATTAAACTTATTGCTAGCTTCTCTTTTTTTATAAATTATAATAATTTGAATAATATATTTGGGGAGTTACAAAATTGTAAACACAATAGGTTGAATACGTTTTTATGCAATGTTGATGCAACAAAACATATAAAGACTTTTTTTACATAATTTTATAATATTAATTTCAAAATGATGACTCCAGTTTTCAAATTATAATTTTTAGAGACCAGCTTCTTCCAGTTTAAACTTTTAGCTTTGATTTATTCGTATTCATAAAATGAATTTAATATATCCTATTTTTAGGTTGACTTGAAGCACCCACAAATATTTCCGTAAAATCATTTTTAGCTGACTGAATTCTTTCGCTTCAAGGCATAAGTTAATTTCTCTTCCACTTCACTTAAATTCTTAGAAATTTCCTTGAATTTCACAATTCCTTCGTGCTTCGGCATTCAATTAACAATGGTCCTGGCTTTTCCAGCACTTGTGATTATTCAGCAAAGCGTTTCACAAATGTCCTGGCCAGGAGCAAATGGAAAACGGAAACGGAAAAACATTTCAGCATATTGGAAAACGAGCAGAGAACGCCAACGCTATATGCAGAGGATATCGAAGGAAGGAAACAAATATTTACAGAAAACCTATAAGTAGTTTATAAATAACATTTTAAGTTTCTGATTTTCTAGACTCATAGTTTCCATTTCCTTGCAATACCCAGCATAGGTTACAAGGACTCAACCACCATATGTTCGATATCCTTTTAACCAAAACCCTTTTCCTAATGGAGCTGGTCAATTTAGCAGCCAAATTAGTTTTTGCGGTCGGCTCGAGGTGGGGCATCCAAAGGGAAAGTAAAACTAAAACTAGACTCACCTTGCGCTTGGAGCGTGCCATCCGCTGGTCGCGCGAGGTCTCCGCCTCGCCGGGCGGCCGCTTGCCCCAGACGCGGATGGCGATGCGGGTGTACGTGTAGATGAGCACCAGCAGCGGCACAACGAACTGCAGCGTGAACAGGGACAGCGTGTAGTAGTACTCCTGGTTCCGCTCCGGCCACATTTCGCGGCAAATGTATCTGATGGATGCGTCCGTCACGCACAAAGGACATCACATGAAAAGAGCAACACAAGTGGGGGCAGTGCATTAGTTTCGAGTGGACAGTTATGCGGGCGGCTAAAAATCAACTGTCACAACGGACTAAAAGGTTATCCCCCTCCCTAAAAAGTGTCCTTGCCTTCACGGATGAGTGTGCAATTACATTTTTATGCTAAGCGCTTCTTCCGTACCGGACTCTGTCCATTGTCCTGCTGTTGCAATTAGAGATGACTTTCAGCATAGTTAAACTCAGTTGGAAAAGAGCAGCCGTAGCCTGCAGATGAGATTCCTATTTGCATTCACATTATCCTTGGAAAAGTTAAAAATACTCTCCCTTGTTGAGGGCAAGCGAAAGCGGAAAAATGTGTGTAATATATTTTATTTGTGTTCCACTCCAGCCATGCCTGTTCCCACATCCTTTCTGGGATTTTCGCTTCAAGTTGAAATTCCTCGGAATTGTGGCAGTTAGGCCTAATGCCCGGCACATTCGTCTTCGCACGGAGACACTTCCATCAAGTCGTTAAAGGCCACAAATACACTTGGCATCGCCCACACGTACATAAGGCACTCAACAAAAAATATATATTCCTTTAAGAAAGGCTTTCAATTTAATATATAAATATATAGTTTACATACAAATGAACTGGCTAATTTAAAGCATTTTCCCATATTTATTTCTTGTCCTTGAAGATGTTTATTAATTGCAAAATGTTTAAATAAATATTATGCTTATATTTTCTTATATTTTCCCCAGTGTAAGTTATTGTTAGCACTAAAGCGTTACTCACTTGTCGCACTTCTGGTGCCAGGGTGACGGCGGCTGGACGAGGCGGGAGACGAGCGGAATGGGAAAAGCGGTGGCCAGGGCTATGAACCAAACGCCGCTTATGATGAACTTTGCATATCTGCAAGGAGACCGAGACAAATAATACATTTAAGTTGCAGTTAAATATACATTACATTATATAACTCATATAACCTTCTACAGTTTACCAACATTGCCTTCTTGGAAAGTTTAAAAAAATATATAAGTACTTCAATTTATTATTCAAATTCCAAATAAAACATATTACGACCTTAGTGCTTAATATTTGGCATTTCTCAAAAAGGTCAGAGTTGAGGCTTGTTTTTCAGTGCGCTCGTAAGTACACATTTGATTCCCTGATAAATATTTAAAATGTCTGTTATTTTAAGTCATCTGTAATCCAGTTGCCTGCAAAAAAAAGTGCGCTCATAAATTCTTAAACAGTTCTGCCAACAAATTCCTGGCTCGCAACGTGGCGTATGAGTGATGCCGGCTTTGGGCTCAACCGCTTCATCCGGCGGCCTCTGAGCATGATAAGCGGGCATTAAGCACTTGGCACTTAGCAGCATTAAGCGGTAGGGTTTCGGCTTGAGGACCGCTTACCGCCTGCCGCTTACCGCCTTGCGGTAGCTACGCACAGTCATGTTGAATAATTATCAGCGGTATTTGCTTTAATGTCGCCACAAATATTTGCAAAAGACACGAAGGATGGCTGTTGGCCACCACCAAACATATGCAAACATTGACGTCAGTGGGTTAGTAAGCCAATGGCAGACAGAGAAAGAAATGTCGAGCTGTATTATTATAATAAACTATTTAAAATTTATTTTAAAATATTATTAAAATGTTAGATAGAATGATATTAAAATGGAATACTATAGTGACTCATATTTTAGTTTAGTTTTAGGCTTTTAAAATAATTTTAAATTCATTTTAAATACCTCTAAGAAGCTCCAGACACTTTTTATATCCTGAATCATTCCAAATAAATTTTTTTTAATATTTTTCTCTATAGAAATCTATAACTTTTCACGCACTTCCTACTCCTACTTGCCCCTTGCCCCGTAAGTTCCATTAAGAGCCGCCCAAGCGAAAAATACTCATTCCAGTGGCTGCTTCAAGCTCGGCGGGAGATGAGATGGATGTCAGTGGAGTAAAACACACCGGGATGAGGGAGCCGTCTCTCGTTACCAAACCAATTGACGTTTGCCATGCAGCCGATGGACGATGGCTGCTTTGGATTTTGAACAAATGCCGGCGCGTCAGGGTCTCGGATTACTATTTAAACCAATTAACACGAGCCGCTGGCCACTCATGGCCTACTCCCTGGAGATGGCTAGCTTTCGGTTGCTTGGGGTCAAGTGGAAAGTGTCAGCGTGAAGGGCAGTGCAAATACCCCCAGCGGTCACTTAACGGTGTCCAGGCACGCCACTCAGAGTCCCAGCTTGGCACTTGAACTAAAACAGTTGCAGGAGCTATTTTAAAGAGGGGGAAAATATGATTGAAATGGGCGAACAAAATGTGGAAGATTTTCCGACCCAATGGCATAAACTACATAATTTAATTCAGCGTTTTATTTGCTTCAATATAAAAATTAATAAAATTTATTTAAATATAATATGCGTGGCCTTTTGATAAAGCTCATAAAGCAAAGGTATTACTATCCTTAAAAAAATACAATTAGGCTTCTCTTTATTATTATAAGTGATTATTATTTGGTTTTTATGACCTATTTTGGCATTTAAATGCCCATTTATTCTGCCTTTTATATCAATAAACGAATTATTTGAGCTTTTTGCAGCTGCATTTTCACTAAAAAATGAATTGTCAGAAAAAAGTCAAATGATAATTCCAACAAGAAAAATACCAGTTAAAATATTTTCATTAATTGGAAGTGAATTTTAATTTTAAAGAATTTATTTAATGCTTTTTTATAGTTTATAGTTTGCCTTGTTCATAGTTTTAAAGGGAAGCCTTTGATTAATTATTAAAGTTGCTATAAACGAAATATATATTTCAGCTAAATAAATAACCTTAAATAAAGGACTAAGGGGTCCCCACTTACCTCTTTGTAATCCTTGGCTTCAAGGGCCACATAATGGCTATATACCGATCGATGCTGATGGCCACCAGGGTGTAGGCGGTGACCAGCACCGAGACCGCCTGCGAGTAGTTCACAAAGTGACAGAGCACTATGCCAAAGGGCCAATAATTCAGGATATAGATCGAAATGAAGGACGAGGGTACGCAGAACAGGGACATCAGGATGTCGCCCAGTGCCAAGTTGGCTATGAAGTAGTTGGTAACGGTTCGCATGCGCGGCGTGGCCTGGACGATGTAGCAGACAGTGCCGTTGCCCAGCAGGGCGAACATAAAGATGGGAATGTACAGCAGGTAGACGGCGCTTTTGAAGTAAACGCTGGACCACAGATCCCCCGACTCCGAGTCGTCCGTGACGTCGCAGCTGAAGTTCATCAGGATGGTGACGTTAAAGGACTCGTCCAGCTCGGGGAAATTGAGCGGGAAGGTTGTCGTGGAGCCACCGTCGTCCTCCGCCAGCCGCTTGGTGGCATTGTACAGCAGCGAGGCGGAGTCCAGGTAGTCATCCTCCTCGTTCCGCAACAGCGGCTGCTGCGGCTCGATGTAATACAGCCGCTCATCGCCCTCCGGCAGCAATCGGCGGCTGGGCTCAAAGCCCAGTCCTTTGTCGAGCTCCATTCAAGTGGGTATCGTCGTCGTCGTTGTCGTCTGCAATGGGGCCACCACCGCAAATTCTCAAGCCAACTCGAGCCAAGTCCTTCAAACTTTGACGGTCGCCTTCAGCATTCTGGCCCCAAATCCAGACTCTTCAAAGTTGGCATCTGCAAGCACACACAAAGAGAAATAATAAGTCGAGGGAACTTGGCTTCAAGTGGGGATACAAAATTATTTTAGGGGATATCTTTGATATCCTTAAAATGTATTTAAAAATATTAAATTAAAAAAGGATATGAAAAGGAGTGTTAGGAAAAAGGAGCTGAAATTTATTTCCTAATTTTAAAACTATAATTTTGTTACAATTTTTTTCTCTCAGTGTAGCAGAACTTGTTGGATATAATAAGATCGCTTCATAAAATACTTGCTGTACTTCATTGCGGCTACTTAATATTTTCCATTCTATTTTCGTACCAAAAAGCTTGGCATAGTTTTGGGCGGTTTCCGGTATAAGAGCTCAAGTGGGTGGCTTATGAGCATATAATTATAAATAATTATGAGCATATAATTATAAATATTTTCAGTATGCTTAAAATACAGCATTAAATAGCATAAAGATACTTTATCAAAAAAGCAAATACTTTGTGGGAAAATTAAAGATTAAACAAAAATATTTTATTTTTTCTTGTGGGTTTCTCTTATTTAAATTAAAATTTTTAAGCAATATGCAAAGAGAAACAACTTCATCTGACTCCTGCCATAATTTAAGCCATCGACAGCAATTCCTTTGCCATTTAAAATTCGGAAACCGATATCGCAGTCAAATTAAAAGTCGTCTTAACATATGTGAAAAGCCAAAAAGTAATTTAAACTTGGGCCTTCCGATACTGCGACTCATTTAATTCCATATCATTTGATTTCCCGGGCTCACTTCGTTTTAATATCCCGTCGAATGAACCCCGACAAACACTGACAGATGAGAGCCATCCACCCAGAAGGACATGTCCTCCCCCTCAAGGACAGGATAAGGTTATCAAGTGGGGTAAATTGCTTATCTCAGCTCAGTAATGAGGATGAGCGTGTGTCTGAGCCCTTCTTTAATTTTGTTTTGTGTTTTTTTATCAATTATCCTGGCACATTCCTTCCGCATTTATATTTCAGCGGATTTGAAATGTTTGACATTGCTTATTGGCATTTCGGTCCCACTTCCGTTTATGTTTTTTTGGGTCCACAGAAAGTTGCGGAATTTATTCATTAATGTTATTCAAATACTTTTATGTTCTGAGATTTTCGATAAGCCCGCCATGAAAATGAATTGAAAATTGTGGCTTTATGTGTCGTTTGATTTCTTTAAAAAATTATTTGAGGTTTATAGGAACAATAATTTTATTTGTTTATTGCTTCTTTCCGTGCCCAGTGAGAGCTTTAATAATTTAATACTAATAATGCCGATCTATGATATAAGGTATTTAATAAGTTGTATTCAAACTTTACTTATTCAGTTATTTAATTCGAATTAAATTTTCATTAAACAAAAATATCTTAAAGGATAATAAAATAATAGAAAAGAAAACTAAAAAGCTGAACAACTCACTCATACAAGGACCACAAAATCGAAATCCCTAAAGCAAACACACCTCTCTGAATTCCACAAGAATTTCATGCCTACGAAATGAGGCTTTATTATTGAACCTTTCGAGTGGCAATCGAAAATTCCCATGCTATAACGAGCCTCCTCTCTTGATTAATGAACAACTCATCAATTTTATATTAACAAGACATGGAAAAATGTGTGCGGCGAATGCCAAAATCACGGAAAATAATTACATCGTCGTTCGTCGGTGGAATAAACCCAGAAAAAGGCACCTATAGTACATAAAAATCCGAAAAACCGAGGCAACAAATCCAAATTAAAAAGAGAGAACGCCACAGGCGACTCTAAGCAATGGTGGAACATGAAAATAATGCTGGTAATAAAATAAAATGCAAAATATTGACAAGAAATCACGTACAAGCTGTGGATATGTGCGCCATTGAGAAAAACGTAATAACGTCTTAGATTTTCCCAGGAAAAACGGCGGCAGCAAATCACATTTTTGGGCTTAGTTGGCGTCGTAACTTTGTTTAGCGGGCTTTTAGGCTGAGCTCGCGAGAGGCCTTTTCTTTTTACCACCCCAAAAAAAAAACAGGTAGCCAAAAATGTTATTTCATAAATTCAATTTTCCCCCAAAGCAAGCGAAAAAGTGCTGTAAAAAAAGGCCAGCCAGAAATGTATTTAAAAGAAAGCCTAGGATTACGACACAATTCACGGGCCTCAAGGCGAAAAATTTGTCTGGAAATTTGGAAAGCCTTTCGTCCGGAAAATAGAATTTAACTCAAATGTGGTTAAAGCAGCGCTGGTATCCAGCTGGTTTTTGAATGCCTTGAAAGGCTCCTTCGTCCTGAGGAGCATTGCAACTAAATATTTGCTCAGCCAAAAACCAACAAAACATCTTTGACTTACAGCCAAAAACCAAGAGAAACTCTTCCGGCCATGTTTATCTTTTTCGTTGGTATGACATGTATGACTGCCTCAAACGCTTGATGAACTCTTCACTGGAAGAAAAGGGGTTTAACTATGAAATTGATTAATAAAAGTACTTTAAGTACAAGAAATCAAAAAAATATATTTATAATGTGAAGTGGATTTTAGCAGTCTTTATGTTATGGTCATTGTTATTTTTCTTGAATACTTAGAAATTCAGATTAACTGATTGTTTAAAGTTAACACATATTTAAACTATCATTCTGACGCATATTCTGATAAGAACAAAAACTATGACTAATTATATTGACATTCCTCGCAGTGCAACCTCAGCCACAAATGGCAAATATCTCTCGTCAGTAGAAGCATTTCTGTCACTTTTTGCGGCATGTTTGTAATTATAATTAATGAGCAGCCGACAAGAGTCAACAGCCCCTACAACCGAGTACATTATATTGCTTAATATTATATACATATGTATATTCTGTAGAAATTGTAGTTGCAGAAAACTGCCACCCATCCGCCCCCCGTTGGTATTTAAATAGGAAACCGTTTGGCTCGACGGGCGGCCTCTGTGTGCGTTGTCCTCGTGGCCCAATTAGCCCTCGAGTATGCCAAATATTTCGGGCTGAGTATGTGCAGCTGGACGGGACTCGACTTGTGCCCGCTCCCTACTTGAGATTCACGCAGCTAATCATATGATAGGATATTTTTAGGAGCAGTTTGGAGCACCCCAGACAGATAAGAGCCTTGCTTGACCTTCACCCTGCTCCGAGAACCACAACAGTAAAAAAAGAACAATTTTATTTGGCTCTTGTCCTTATTTATGGGCTGACAAGTTTATTGTTTCTTGCGGGGCTCCTGTGTGAAATTGAATTTTATTGCGGCCCAAAGGCAGAGGGGTTCCTACCTCATCTTAAATATATGTGGTTTGTGGTTTTGGCCAGTGATTTGTGGCTTGAAGCGGGTCGACAAATGCGATTTAAGCCCTTGAACTGCCTGGTGGCTTTTAAGGCCACTCGGGTGACATAATTCCTAGAAATTATACGCTGGCAGGTGGGGAGCAATTCCATTGCAAAATATCCTGCTGTTTTCATTTAATTTGCTTAATCAGGAGTAGCAGGAGGACACGTGCCGCGTCGCGAAATGCGACACTTTTTCAAAATGCGATTAATTCGAAAATGTTCATTGAATCTGCCATCGAGTTTTCGGTGGTCTCCTCCTACTTCAGGCCCTGTTCCTGCTCCTCCCTTGGCTTTGTTGTGGTCCTGTGTATACAAAGGCAATGCCCCACGTAAATATAATAAACTGAAAAGTCGTGGGAGGCCTGCGGTCTTCGGCCGTGTTCATATTTGCGTTATTAATTGAATTAATTCCTCGATGATGGTCGATGGATGATTAACTGTGGCGGGCGGAGTCCCTTAATAAAGTAAATGCCGCAAAGTAAGCAGTCATTTTTATGGCCACTTGAAAGCGGCGTAAAAAGCTCAATTAATATTATCTAATATTTAAAATTTATTTAAAATCATTTGAAATAATTGTAAGTGCTATAACATATTGTTTTCTTAATATAAGAAGAAAGAACTTATTGAAAAAATGTAAACACTTTTATTTAATTGCTTTAAAAAGAAGCATATCTATTTGTATTATTTAATTGTTTTAAAAAAATCAACACACATCAAAAACACTTGTTTTCCTTTGTTATTACGCACCTTGTAAATCAAAACAAAATAGTTAAATCACCTTTAAACTATTTTAAAGTCTCTAAAACCTGATAAACCTCTATTAAACTCTTTTAAGGAACGCATAATTTAAATGCGTATCTGTCTGAACATATACTATATCACTGATTTCCTACTTTATACTATAGATTTCACTCGACCAGCTGTCCCATTGAAATGCCAATCAGTAGATAAATGTCCCATCAGATTCGGAGTTCCCAAAAAAAGGCACTTGCACTGGGCCAACTTATCAGATTAATTTGAAAGAGACTATACGCTCCCATACCTCCAAGTCAGCCAAAGTAATGCTATCCGATTTGAATGGCCACCGATAAGTCGACCACCCTGGGAGCTATATAAGAGCCCGAAGCGAATGGGTTAGCCATCAGTTGTGGGCATTTCTACAATATGAAGACTTTCCTGATTTTGGCAATCTTTGCGCTGGCCGGTAAGTTCTCTAAACAATCGCCAAGGTTCTTGGCTTGGTTCTTCCAATTACTAATAATTAATCCTCTTTAGCTTCGGCCTTTGCTTTGGAGGAATCCGAGCGTGTTAATGGTGAGAACGGCTGGTACGTTCCCCAGGAAGACGGCTCCTTCGAGTGGGTCGACAAGGACGTTGCCGAGGAGTGGATGGATGCCGCCGAGAAGATGGAGGGTCGCGGCCTGACGACCGTGCCCGTCAAGTTCTACTTGTACACTTCTTCCAACCCCACCAAGAGCAAGAAGATCACCACCACCACCAAGTCTATCAGTGCCTCCAACTTCAACGCCGCTCATCCCACCCGTTTCGTGATCCACGGCTGGACCCAGAGCAATCTCAACAGCATGAACAAGGACATCCGCAATGCCTTCCTCTCCCACGGCGACTACAACATCATCATTGTGGACTGGGCCCGTGCCCGTTCCGTCGATTATGCTTCCTCCGTCCTGGCCGTCGCCGCCACCGGCAAGAAGGTCGCTAAGATGATCAACTTCCTCAAGGACAACCATGGCTTGAAACTGGATGATCTGTACGTCATCGGTCACAGCCTGGGTGCCCATGTTGCTGGATACGCTGGCAAGAACACCGACGGCCAGGTGCACACCATTGTGGGTCTGGACCCTGCCCTGCCCCTCTTTAGCTACGACAAGCCCAACAAGCGTCTCAACTCTGAGGATGCCTACTACGTGGAGTCCATCCAGACCAACGGCGGAACCCTGGGATTCCTGAAGCCCATCGGCAAGGGAGCCTTCTACCCCAACGGCGGCCAGACCCAGCCCGGCTGCCCCCTGGATGTGACTGGTGCCTGCTCCCACGGACGCTCCACCACCTACTACGCCGAGGCCGTGGCTCAGGATAACTTTGGAACCATGAAGTGCGGTGACTACGAGGAGGCTGTTGCCAAGTCCTGTGGCTCCAGCTACAGCAGCGTCCGCATGGGTGCTGATACCAATGCCTACATGGTCGCCGGCGACTTCTACGTCCCAGTGAACTCCAAGGCGCCCTTCGGCATGATTAACTAAGCGATGGAGATTCAATAAATATAACGATTAAAAAAACAATATTGGGTTTATGTCTGAGGGATTTTTATTTTCATTGACTGCTATATGTCCGCTTCCTTGTAATCCCCAAAACTATGCTCCATTTTTAAAGCTAATCGCAGCCATCATTTCCGTTAAAGATTAAGGAAATCCTCAATCAAAAGAACGTAAACAAGGTGAGTTCTCATCACCTGCTGGCTACCTGTTTACTCCACGTAACTATTAAACGAAAAGCCGTAGATTACACTCCACCATTTGACCAAGATAACGAACGGAAGCCCCAGAAAACAGGAATGCAGTCAAGTGTTAAATTAAATGCCCATTTAATGATACCTACAATTAAGTCCACTCAGGCCGACTTACAGGCGATTAAAGGGGTCTTTCGAGTGCGCCACCTCCCACTGTAATCGATTGGTGACAAAGGCAACAACAAATGATTCACGACTCGTGCTCCCTTACAGCGGATTCCATTGGATTTTATAAGAATATATAGGATTTCGGTACTATAACCATGATTTTCAGCAGCGAACACACTCGTGAGTTCAACCGCAAATGGCGCAATTGAAAAGGCAATCAGCAGATAAATGCCCATCAGAATCAAATTCCTAAAAAAGAATTATCTGATTAATTTGAATGTGCCTCCCAGGCGGCGATCTAATCGCGCGCCGATAAGTGGGCCACCCTGAGACCTCATCGGACCTATAAAAGAGCCCCTCCACGCACTGGCCAGCCATCAGTTGGGGACACACTACTGCAACATGAAGACTTTCCTGATTCTGGCACTCTGTGCTCTGGCCGGTGAGTCCACCTAACCAATCCTTCGTCCACTTTTTATTAACGATTTAAATTCCCTCCAGCTTCGGCTTATCCTCTGGCCGAATCCGAGCGCGTCAATGGCGAGAACGGCTGGTACGTTCCCCAGGAAGACGGCTCCTTCGAGTGGGTGGACATGGACGTTGCCGAGAAGTGGATGGAGGAAGCTGAGATGCTGGAAAGCCGCGGCCTGACCACCGTGCCCGTCAAGTTCTACCTTTACACCTCGTCCAATCCCACCAAGGGCAAGAAGATCACCGCCACCACCAAGTCCATTGATGCCTCCAACTTTAATGCCGCCCATCCCACCCGCTTCGTGATCCACGGCTGGACCCAGAGCTACACCGCCAGCATGAACAAGGACATCCGCAGTGCCTGGCTCTCCAAGGGCGACTACAACGTGATTGTCGTCGACTGGGCCCGTGCTCGTTCTGTGGACTACGCTACCTCCGTCATGGCTGTCGGCTCCACCGGCAAGAAAGTCGCTAAGATGATCAACTTCCTGAATGAAAACTACGGCATGGATCTGGGTAACCTGTACGTGATTGGTCACAGCCTGGGTGCCCATGTTGCTGGATACACTGGCAAGAACACCAACGGCCAGATTCATACCATTGTGGGTCTTGACCCTGCCCTGCCCCTCTTCAGCTACAACAAGCCCAACAAGCGTCTCAATTCCGAGGATGCCTACTATGTGGAGTCCATCCAGACCAACGGAGGAAACCTGGGTTTCCTGAAGCCCATCGGCAAGGGAGCCTTCTATCCTAATGGAGGCAAGACTCAGCCCGGCTGCAGTCTGGATGTGACTGGTGCCTGCTCCCATGGACGCTCCACCACCTATTATGCCGAGGCCGTGTCCGAGGATAACTTCGGAACCATGAAGTGCGGCGACTACGAGCAGGCGGTGGCCAACGAGTGCGGTTCTAGCTACAGCAGCGTCCGCATGGGCGCTGATACCAATGCCTACATGGTCGCTGGCGATTTCTACGTTCCAGTGAACTCCAAGGCGCCCTTCGGCATGATTAACTAACTGATTGAAATACAATAAAAAAAAAAATTATAAAATAGATATTTATTTATTTTTTATATTTTATAGTTGGAAGCCAAAAGGTTGAAAAATGTACTCGTCTGCATTTGTTAGTTTTTAACTCTAAAAGATGTGCTCCTTTGCGACTATTACACACACTCTTAACAATATAAATCCTTACTCAGCATCCAAATAAATCTATATAAATAAACAAAAGAGCAGTTGAGAAATTAGGCATCATAGATCAGGGCTAGACAATAGTATTTTTCCCTTCTTGTTAGAATATTTTTCCATTCTTATTAAATACTCTGTGACTTTTATATGCCCCCTCGAACCACAAGACCTTGAGAAACTACAACGTAAAACGTATTTTGTATTTGTCACCCGCCGGAAAATGAGGTCAGGAATCGCCTTGTGTCGTTTCTTCAATGAACTTCTTTATCGGATCAAGCCGAGCCGTAATAAACCTTCGCATTGCCCAGCCAAGAGAGCTATAAATTAAGGCGAATCAGCCAGCCACTCGGGCAGACTTCGTCATTAGCAGTTTATTGACATTTATGGCTGCAATTGACCAAGCTCTTGGATTTGTTTTTTTTTTTTTGGCATTTCTAGCCAGTTCTTTGACATTTTGCTAACAAGTTTTAAAGAAATTACTAATTAACTCAAGTGTTAATATTTTTATTGGTTCAAAAAGCAAGCTAAAGAAGCTTCTTTTCCCTGCAAGTTCAGGATCATGACCCTGAACCTTATCAACCTGAATAGATGCAAGTGCCAGCGGTCAGCTCCTTAAGTTCCCCGCTTATCAATGCCGCTGGAGAAAAGCGTGTGCTATCAGAGTACCTAAAGTACCCAAAGTACCCAGAGTACCTGGGTTCTAATCACAGTATCGGTCCTATCTCATCACCTGTCCACTGCCCAATGCTCAAGTGTTTACTGATATTAAAAGGTGATTACTTTGGCGCTATAAAAGGCGCCCCCAGTTGACTCGGAGCACCACACAACTGTGCGAGACCACAAGATGAAGGTGTTTATTGTCCTAGCAGCTCTACTGGCAGCAGGTGAGTGGGCGTGTCCAAGGAAGTATTCTCTGATTTTAACCCGCAAGGACCTCGCTTCCAGTGAGCGCCCTGCCCATTGAGGAGGAGCGCGTGAATGGCGTTAATGGCTGGTTCATCCCCAAGCTGGACGGCAGCTTCGAGTGGATGGAGATGCAGGATGCCGAGGAACTGATGGCCAACGGCGCCCAGATGGAGGGCCGCATCAGCACCAACGCCGTCAACTTCTACCTGTACACCAAGTCGAACCCCACCAGCGGCAAGGAGATCAAGGCCAAGTCCGGCTCCGTCGAGGCCTCCCACTTCAACAAGGACCACGGCACCCGCTTCGTGATCCACGGCTGGACCCAGAAGTACACCGATGACATGAACACCAGGATCACCAAGGCTTGGCTCTCCAAGGGCGACTACAACGTGATTGTCGTCGACTGGGCCCGTGCCCGTTCCGTGGACTATGCTTCCTCCGTTCTGGCTGTTCCCGGAGCCGGCGGCAAGGTCGGTGAGATGATCAAGTACCTGCACGAACATCACGGCATGTCCTACGACAGCCTGGAGGTTATTGGACACAGCCTGGGCGCCCATGTGGCCGGATATGCCGGCAAGACCGTTGGAGGCCAGCAGGTGCACACCATTGTGGGTCTGGACCCCGCCCTGCCCCTCTTCAGCTACGACAAGCCCAACAAGCGTCTGTCCACCGATGATGCCCACTACGTCGAGTCCATCCAGACCAACGGTGGCAAGCTGGGATTCCTGAAGCCCATCGGCAAGGGAGCCTTCTACCCCAACGGCGGCAAGAAGCAGCCCGGCTGCGGAGTTGACGCCACCGGCTCCTGCTCCCACGGACGCTCCGTGCTCTACTACGCCGAGGCCATCAGCGAGGACAACTTTGGAACCATCAAGTGCGAGGATTACGAAAGGGCCGTGGCCAAGGAGTGCGGCTCCCACTACAGCAGCGTTCGCATGGGAGCCATCACCAATGCCTACATGGTTGACGGTGACTTCTACGTGCCCGTGAACAGCAAGGCCCCCTTCGGCAAGATCGAATAGGGGAGATCTCTGCTATTATTCGTTTTCTGAATAAAAAATACAAATGAATACTCTAAAAATCTATGAATTTTGTTTACGTTTGGGTTAATTCCAGTTCTCAAAGAAGTCCCTAAAAGGAATATTTTCCTTTTAACTCTTTAAGAATTTCATTAAAATAAATAATAGATTATTTCTTGTTGAATGTAGATGACTTTTCTATATCTTATCTGGCCAGCTACCTCCCACTCAGCCCAAAACAACCTCCCATCAACATTAAAGACGTGCTTACGCACTTAAAATCTAAAGTACCTTTCGGATTTGACAAGCACTCGAGTAGTCAAGGAGCTATCGTATCTACGAGATAGATTAAGGTGGATTTTGGAGTTTCCTTAGATTAGCAATATCTTTAGCGACATTTGGCGGATTACGAATGGTATCACCTGATAGATTATGCATTATAGATTGTACATTGTAGATTATTGTTAGATTACAGCCTATATAAGATCCGTAAATCGGATGGTTTAGCCCATAATAGGCTGAGATATGAAGGAGTTTGTGGTTCTAGCAGCCTTACTGGTGGCAGGTGAGTTCCAATAAAAGTTAAATAAAAAGTAAATAAATATAAGAACAGGATTCCTGAACTTTCAGTTTGTGCCCTGCCCATTGAGGAGCGCATCAATGGCGAAAATGGCTGGCTTGTGCCCCAGGCAGATGGCAGTTTCCAGTGGATGGATTTGAAGGAAGCTGAGGATCTCCTAGAAAATGTCCCTGCCATCGAAGGACGTGCCAACGAAGTCACCTTTTATCTTTACACCAAACAAAACTCTGTTGTTGGCAAGGAAATCACGGCCGACAAGGCCTCCATCGAGGACTCTCACTTTAACAAGAACCATGGCACTCGCTTCGTAATCCATGGCTGGGGCGGACGGTACACCGATAGGATGAATACCAGGATCACCAACGCTTGGCTGTCGAAAGGAGACTACAACATGATTGTGGTTAACTGGGCCCGTGCCATCTCCGTGGACTACGCCTCCTCCGTCCTGGCTATTCCCGGTGCCGGAGCCAAGGTGGGAGAAATGATCAAGTACCTGCACGAAAATCACGGCATGTCCTTGGAAACCCTGGACGTGATTGGGCACAGTTTGGGTGCCCATGTGGCCGGATATGCCGGCAAGACAGTGGGTGACCAGAGGGTGCACACCATCATCGGTCTGGATCCCGCCCTGCCCCTTTTCAGCTACGACAAGCCCGACAAGCGTTTGTCCTCCAATGATGCCTTCTATGTGGAATCTATCCAGACTAACGGTGGCTTGAAGGGATTCCTGAAGCCCATTGGCAATGGTGCCTTCTACCCGAATGGTGGCAAGAAGCAGCCAGGATGCGGCACTGATCTCGACGGCACCTGTTCTCATGGTCGATCTGTGACCTACTACGTGGAGGCCATATCCGAGGATAACTTTGGAAGCATCCGTTGCCATGATTATGAGGCAGCAGTGGCCAATGAGTGCGGTTCCACCTACAGCGGCGTACGCATGGGAGCCATTACCAATGCCTACATGGTTGCTGGTGACTTTTATGTGCCGGTGAACAGCGAGGCTCCCTTCGGCAAAATCGAGTAGGAAACTCGGTGCATTATTTAACTGTTTTTAATAAAAAAATAAATAAAGATGTTAGCAGGTCTGCAAGCTATGCCATCTGTCTTTTATTTATTAATTAATTAAATTGTTTATTTTGATAAAGAAGAATAGTTTCAAGAAGTTTCGACTCTTGCCTCGAGTTGAATTTAATTTACTGACTACCTGATACTCGGCAACAAAATAACAGCCACTATCATTGGGCTTAAGTACTCAACTTTAAAGTATACTGGGATTTCCGAACCTCCTTAACAATCAATAGCCTAGAATATATATTAAACTATGTATATATTCTTTTCTTGCATGATTTGAAAACTTTAAAGGCAGCTACTTTTGAATCCCAAAGGGGGTTCCCTGGAATTATCTTTTGTCAAAAAAGAAATTCAAGTGGTTTCTCCTCGGGCTATATAAACGCAGTGTAAACAGTTTTTATAGACCAAAATCGGCTGAGATACCAAAATGAAAGTGTTTGTGGTCCTGGCTTATTTGCTATTAGCAGGTAATAAATATTAAATAAAAAAAATATATTATCCAAACTTAAACTTATAAAACTTTCCATTTTCAGTAAATGCTCTTCCCATTGAGGAACGCATCAACGGCGAAAACGGTTGGTTCGTCCCCCAAGAAGATGGTAGTTTCCAGTGGATGGACTTGCAGGACGCTGAGGATCTCCTAGCAAACAGCAAAACCATCGAAGGTCGTTCCAATGATGTCACCTTCTACCTGTACACCAAGCACAACCCCACCGAGGGCAAGGAGATCAGAGCAGACAAGGCTTCCATCGATGATTCCCACTTTGACAAGAACCATGGCACTCGATTCGTTATCCATGGCTGGAAGGGACGCTACACTGATGCAATGAATAAGCAGATCACCAAGGCCTGGCTCTCCCGGGGAGACTTTAATGTCATCGTGGTCAACTGGGCCCGTGCCATATCCGTGGAATATGCCTCATCCGTGATGGCTGTTCCCGGAGCTGGAACCCGGGTAGGTGAGATGATCGAGTACCTGCACGAGCACCACGGCATGTCGCTGGACAGCCTGCAGGTGATTGGCCACAGTCTGGGTGCCCATGTGGCTGGCTATGCTGGCAAGAAGGTGGGCGAGAGGAGGATTCACACCATTGTGGGCCTGGATCCCGCCATGCCCCTCTTCAGCTATGACAAACCCAGCAAGCGTCTCTCCACCGAAGACGCCTTCTATGTGGAGTCAATTCAGACCAACGGCGGCAAGTTGGGATTCCTGAAGCCCATCGGCAAGGGTTCCTTCTACCCGAATGGCGGCAAGAAGCAGCCTGGCTGCGGGGTGGATGTCACGGGATCCTGTTCTCATCAGCGATCCGTAACCTACTACGTGGAGGCCGTCACCAAGGACAACTTTGGGACCATCAAGTGCGAGGATTACGAGCGGGCAGTAGCCAAGGAGTGCGGCTCCCATTACAGCAGCGTACGCATGGGTGCCGATACCAATGCCTACATGGTGGAGGGAGACTTCTACGTGCCCGTGAACTCAAAGGCTCCCTTTGGCAAGATTGAGTAGAGTATCTCCTCTCGATCAATGAAATATATGTGTATAGAAAATAAGTCTATTTGTGTCAGTTTATCTGCATCGCGATTGGAGTCTCAGGGGGTTCTAATCAAGTGCCAAGTGGCTCGTCGCACGTCAGTGGATAAGGATGGGGCCATCCCATCCTGTTTTTGGGCAGGCGAGTCGCCATTCATGAAGAGGGGCCATTCATTTCCAGCAAGTCACGAGCGCGATCACGAGATTGCTTTGCATTTGGGTTTGACGATTGATTGATCTGAATTGCATGGATTGATTTAAAGTGGCTTCAAGGCAAGGGATTTTTTTATATTTTTTAGAAAGTAAATAATACTTTGTTTATGTGCCAAATTCAGCTGATTAAATGTATAAATATTTGTAAAAAACAATACTCTTTAAATATATTTATAAGAGTTAAGATTAGCAGTCCTTTGGCCACCCGTACAGCTGATTGCCAAAGCTATTTCAGTGATTAACTGTGATTATTTATTTAAATAACTCAGATATAGTGATAATAGCTAAACAGAAAGTTAACTCAAGTATCAAATTTTGTGATTAGAATATAACTAAGATTGTTTAACATTAGCAAGTCATTGAGGTATGCTAATCAGGCCAAAATCAACACAAAATGACTGCCCAGGTGTGCTATTTATACTAAGAATACTTATTTATTGATTTTATCTTCAAGAATTGATTTCAATAAATGAAAAACCAAAGAAGATCTCAGTAACAAAAGCCTTTATCTCCTTTTATTCATATTATATTCTGGCCTGATGTTATGACAAAGGCAATCTTTCGATTAGAATTTGACGGATTGATAGACTATCTGGGCACACGAAGACCATGATAAAGATACAGATTGTATAATACGTCAACTACCGTTTGGACTATCGGGAACGTGAGCTACTTATGCCCAAAGGGCCAACACGCGGCTATTAAAGAAATCAGTTCATCAAATTAATTCAAAATGAACATATTACTAGCCGCCGATTGCCGGAACACATGTTCCGCTCTTCGAACTGCGAACAGCTCCTTATCGGGATGCACTGGTATTGAATGGTGGCCAATCTCGAGTGGAGTGCTCCAAAATGTCTGAGATTCGGATCAGACCATCGTCGGACGACGCCCACCCATATAAATGAGCCCCCAAGCCACCCACAATTGTTAGTTGAAGTTGACTTTGGCGCAATGATGAAACTGTTTTTGGCGTTGGCTCTCTGCGTCCTGGCGGGTAAGTAGAGGGCAGCATTAGGAAAGATATCTCATTATAAAAACAAATAAATAAGTTATATATTCCCTTACTTCCAGTTAACGCCGTCGAGATCCGTGAGAACGGTGAGAACGGCTGGTACGTTCCCCAGGCCGATGGCAGCCTGGAGTGGATGGATCGTGATGTGGCCGAGGCCTTCCTGGAGGGTCAAACCCACAAGGAGGGACGCAATGTCCTGAACCCCGTGACCTTCTACCTGTACACCCAGTCGAACCGTTATGATCCCCAGGTGATCACCGCCTCCACCAACTCGATCAAGGGGTCCCACTTCAATGCCAACAACCCCACCCGCATCACCATCCACGGCTGGTCCTCCAGCAAGGACGAGTTCATCAACTACGGTGTCCGCGATGCCTGGTTCACCCACGGTGACATGAACATGATTGCCGTCGACTGGGGACGTGCCCGTTCCGTGGACTATGCCTCCTCCGTGGTGGCTGTTCCCGGTGTCGGAGAGCAGGTCGCCGATCTGATCAACCATCTGCGCAGCAACCACGGCTTGAACTTGGACACCACCATGGTGATTGGCCACAGCCTGGGCGCCCATGTGTCCGGCTATGCCGGCAAGAACGTGAAGAACGGCCAGGTGCACACCATCATCGGTCTGGACCCCGCCCTGCCCCTCTTCAGCTACGACTCCCCCAACAAGCGTCTCAGCTCCACCGATGCCTACTACGTGGAGTCTATCCAGACCAACGGCGGAACCCTGGGATTCCTGAAGCCCATCGGCAAGGGAGCCTTCTACCCCAACGGCGGCAAGAGCCAGCCCGGCTGCGGTGTTGACCTGACCGGATCCTGCGCCCACAGCCGATCGGTGATCTACTACGCCGAGGCCGTCGCCCAGAACAACTTCCCCACGATGAAGTGCGGCGATTACGAGTCGGCAGTGTCCAAGGAGTGCGGCAGCTCTTACAGTTCCGTCAAGATGGGAGCCACCACCAATGCCTACATGGTGGCCGGTGACTACTATGTCCCCGTCCGCAGCGATGCTCCCTATGGCATGGGCAACTAAGTTCCGCTTTTAATCTAATAAATTGAGTGTAAGCTCTGTGAGCAAAAGCATTTTACCATTAGCTTGGTCAGATTTTTGAGTTGCTTTGGAGGGGTTTTCGAGGGCTTTGCCTGTGTGACACCTAAAAGCAAAAAACTGATAACGATAGCTAAAAAGCTTGACAAGCTTTGACACTGCTTGCTGGCCGGAAAACAGTAGAAGTTCTTATCACACTTTCCCTTTAGTTTTATTTATTGTTTATTTCACCATTTCAGTTGCTAATCTACAGGCAGATAACTTAATTATTCATCGCAACAAGCTGGAATCGAATTTTGATTTAAGCAGTAGTATTTCCTGGAAAGGCAGTATCTATAAGTACGTTTGATTCTTATCCAAAGTATTACGCAGAATTTAAAGTAAAATATCTGACAATATTTGTTCCTTCTATTAACTTTCTCAAGCAACCCTACAAGTTTAGTGTGATATATTTTTAATCTTTGAATTTCTCAAAAAATTTAATATCTTTAAATACATATTTAAATAAATTCCCCAAAGAATACAAAAATACTGCAGAATTTCAATAAAATATCATCCATAACATTATTTTGTAATATATTTTTTAAGCATTCAAATGGCTTGGAAATGTAGTATCTTTAAGTACCAAAGAATACAAGAATTTTGCGGAAATTCATTAAAATAACTGCAAAGGAAACTCTCGCATATGAATGTCATTTCCTAGATAATATTTATTTATAATTTACAACCTTTTATTCTGTAAATCTATAAATATTTAAAAGACAGATATGTAAACCAAAATCATACAAAAGTTTCTGCAGAAATAAATTCCACATTCAACAATTATTTTCTAATTCAGCCGCTTGTAAATATTATTTTTTTGTATGTGCAGGGATTGGAATCGCGCTGATTAGAACGGATCTAATCATTCCGTTTGTTGTTGCTGTGCAGATTTTTATTTCCATTCACGTTATTCGGAATAATAAAAGGTATAAATAGCAGCGCCAGGTGCGAGCGTTCTACCATTCCGAAACTTAACTTCCACGATGAGACTGTGCTTCCTTGCGCTGCTGGCCTGCGTGATAGCAGGTAAGCACTTTGCTCCCAAAACTCTCAAACTTTCCGCAACTGATTGACCAACATTCTTAGCCAGCGCTTGGCCCGTTGACCAAAATTCGGTGCGAGTACCAGGCGTCAACGGTTGGTTTGTGCCACAAAAGGAGGGAGGCCTAAGGTGGGTCAACAGGGCGGATGCGGAGCGCCAGCTGGCCTTCTACGAGGCCCAGGATCAATTGGACGGGCGCCTGTCCACCAACACTGTCAAGTTCTATCTGTACACACAGAAAAACCCCAGCACGGGACAGGAGATCAAGGCCACCCAGTCATCCATCGATGGCTCCAACTTTAATCCCAAAAACCCCACAAGGTTTGCTTTTTGGATATATTTTTTACTGGAGAATAAAAATTACTGAATATTTCCACTGCAGAATCACCATTCACGGCTGGAATTCCAACTACAAGGATGGCGTAAACACCAGAATTGCTGATGCCTGGTTCCAGTACGGAGACTACAACATGATCGCCGTGGACTGGTCCCGAGGCCGTTCCTTGGAGTACGCCACTTCAGTGGCCGGCGCTCCGGGTGCTGGCAAAAAATTGGCCGCCCTTGTGGACTTTCTGGTCACCAGTTACGGCATGTCCCTGGAGAGCCTTGAAATTGTGGGCTTTAGCCTGGGCGCCCATGTGGCCGGACACACTGGCAAGCAACTGACCACCGGAAAGGCGGGCAAAATCGTTGGATTGGACCCCGCCTCTCCCCTGATCAGCTACTCCAAGTCGGAGAAGCGTTTGTCCAGCGACGATGCCGTTTATGTGGAGACAATCCAAACGAACGGCGCCATCCTTGGATTCACCCAGCCCATTGGCAGGGCTGCCTTCTACATGAACGGCGGTAGGTCGCAACCCGGATGCGGAATCGATGTCACCGGCAGCTGCTCCCACACCCGAGCTGTTCTCTACTATGTGGAGGCGCTGCTCTGGAACAACTTCCCTTCAAAGCCCTGCGAGACCTACAAGGAAGCCAACAAGAACGCCTGCGGAGATAGATTCAGCTCCATCACCATGGGAGCTGCTGTGAACACCTTTGTGGCCGATGGCATCTTTTACGTTCCGGTGAATAAGGAGTCTCCTTACGGATACGGAGAAGTGCACACTGGTGGAGACGAGACTACGGTTGCTCCGGTTGGTTCTACCACCACTGAAGGCCCGGAAGATGTCTCCACAACAGCTGCTGCACCAACTGATGCTCCTACGACCACTGCCAAGCCCACGGAGGTGCCAACCACCACTGCCAAGCCCACGGAGGTGCCAACGACCACTGGCAAGCCCACGGAACTGCCTACAACTACTCCTGCACCAGAGGAGGATTCGACAACTGAAGGACCTGAGGAAGTTTCCACCACTGCTGCTCCCACAGAGGTGCCTTCGACCACTGTCAAGCCCACGGAGTTGCCGACACCTACGACTCCCGGAAATGGGGAGGATGTTTCCACCACTGAAGAACCGGAAGAGGATTCCACAACTGCTGTTCCTTCCACAACTGCCAAGCCCACCGAGATTCCAACAACCACTTCTGGACCCACGGAGGTTCCTTCAACCACCTCTGCTCCAGAGGAGGATACAACTGCTGCCCCAGAGGAGGATTCTACTGCGGCTCCAGAGGAAGACACCACCGCTGCTCCAGAGGAGGATTCTACCGCTGCCCCTGACGAGGATTCTACTGCTGCTCCAGAGGAAGATACCACCGCTGCTCCCGAGGAGGATACTACCGCTGCTCCCGAGGATGATACTACTGCTGCCCCTGAGGAGGATTCTACTGCGGCTCCAGAGGAAGACACCACCGCTGCCCCAGAGGAGGATACTACTGCTGCCCCTGACGAGGATTCTACTGCTGCTCCAGAGGAAGATACCACCGCTGCTCCCGAGGAGGATACTACCGCAGCTCCGGAGGAAGACACCACCGCTGCCCCAGAGGAGGATACTACTGCTGCTCCAGAGGAAGACACCACCGCTGCCCCTGAGGAAGATACTTCTGCTGCTCCAGAGGAAGACACCACCGCTGCCCCAGAGGAGGATACTACTGCTGCTCCAGAGGAAGACACCACCGCTGCCCCAGAGGAGGATACTACTGCTGCCCCTGACGAGGATTCTACTGCTGCTCCAGAGGAAGATACCACCGCTGCTCCCGAGGAGGATACTACCGCAGCTCCGGAGGAAGACACCACCGCTGCCCCAGAGGAGGATACTACTGCTGCTCCAGAGGAAGACACCACCGCTGCCCCTGAGGAAGATACTTCTGCTGCTCCAGAGGAAGACACCACCGCTGCCCCAGAGGAGGATACTACTGCTGCTCCAGAGGAAGACACCACCGCTGCCCCAGAGGAGGATACTACTGCTGCTCCAGAGGAAGACACCACCGCTGCCCCTGAGGAAGATACTACTGCTGCTCCAGAGGAAGACACCACCGCTGCCCCAGAGGAAGATACTACTGCTGCTCCAGAGGAAGACACCACAGCTGCTCCAGAGGAAGATACCACTGCCGGAGAGCCCGAAGAGGTCAGCACAACAACAGCCATTCCCACAGTTCCCACCTCCTCCACTGCTAGCCCCACAGAAGAGCCCAATACCACCTGGTTCCCAGATGTGACGCCCACACTCCCACCTAACGTCGACGACAACTCGCAGCCGGGCAGCACCAAGAACATCTTCATCTTCAATGTGTTCCTGGTGAACGTCAAAGTTAGCAAGTAGTTCCGAGTTGTGAAACTGCCCCTAGAGGGGCGTGGAAAAGTTTGCAATAAAATCAAAACAATATCGCATTTCCGCTGTAATCAATGGTTAGCTGAGGGGAGGACACGCCCCACGGAGGGTGCGGCTAAAACCGTTTAGATTTTAATTACTTTCCAGGCAGCAGTGCCTTTGATGTGCGGAAGTGTTGCCTGGCATTCATCCGGAGTGATTCACATCCTACAGTGATCAGCGAAGCCAAGTTATATTTTTTCGTTAATCAGTCTGTAGCAGCTGATAATTATTGAGACATTAAGTGGGGGGATGGCAAACAAGTTCCCTTATCGCATTAACGCCAGTCACTGCTGCCGTCGCTGGCGTCAATAAAAAAGTTGGCGAAAAGTCCCGGCCACCAAATGGCTACTTCCCAATTAATTTGATTTACTATTGCCAAACTTATCGTGTGAAGAGAGCTTATTTATTATTCATGCGAAATCTAAATCGTGAAAGTCTAGGCGATTGTTTGCATCCACAAAAATGTGGACGTAGCTTCTTGGTTGCCTTTGTCTTAATTTTAGATTTTTTAGTTACAGCTTCTTTTTTAGACTTCACACACATTTCCCCCACATCCAATAGGCAATCCGCTTGACTAGCATTGAAATATCTCCCAGGAGCACACTTGAGATTCTCCACCACACCTCGAATACACTCTTTGTACCCAGCACAGTCTTCGGGATCCAATCCGATCTCGCCTTCTTCGCAGCTCAATTTGTTGGTTACGCATATACCCTCGTAGTCTGAGTTCGAATTAAAATAACTGCCCGAGGGGCATCTCTCCTTTACCAGACGCCCATCTAAGCACTTTTGGTAACTAGCCGAGTCCTTGGGATCCTCTAAAAGTTCTCCCTCGACACAGATTCTCTGGGAAGTGGGACAAATTCCCTTCTCATCCACCACGCACACTTCGTTTTGGGCCTCAAAATAACTGCCAGTGGGGCACTTCATGTGAAGGGATTCCTCATCGAGGCACTGATAATATCCTGCACAATCCTCAAAATCTGCTGTCATAGAGCCCTCCGTGCACTTTACATATTCTTTGGTAATGGAGGATACTGAAGGATGTATCAGATGTATAAGACACGACACTAAATTGGTTAAAAATCTCTTAGCAATTTTAGATCCTTTCGTTTGAGTTATTCCTGCTCACCAATAAATATTATCCGTGCTTGTTTCCCGTACATTTCGCTTTAAACTTTGCAATAGAAAATATTATTTACTCTTATATATGCCTCTTCCATTACATTAATTAGTTTTGAATATAAACAACAGATAAGATAAATGACTTTATCTCTGAGAGGTTACATATGTCCCGAAGTAAGAGTCATAGTTTAAGACCAAAGATATTTTCAGAGGTAAACAAATAAATTTGTAGCCATGTAAATTTTTGAAGGGCCCAAACGGACAACTGAAAAGGGTTTAATCCTCGTAGAAACACAAAAATTAAAACAAATTTTACACAGCTTTTAACCCATGAATGACAATGCAAGCCTCGATTCACACTTTGTGTCTGTGTGAGTTCTTAGCTGATTTGCATATTTTCATCAGCTAGTTTTCGACACTTGTTCGAGTTGGGGTTTTCCTTTGCCGCTTCCGTTTCCGCTTGAGTTTCAGCATATTTTCCTAGGAATTAACATAGCAAAAAGGAACCCGAGAAGCATTTGCTGCGAAGGTCAGACAGCCGGCTTAGATGGCAAGACACATGTGCCAGTCGCCTCAGGACTCATTATTTCCGAAGCCTTTAAGCCTTAGGATCATTGACGTTAATTTATCAAAATACAACCACAAAGGCTGAAATGATTTAAGCTCCATTTCGAGGCAAACATTTTGAAAACTCGCAGCATAGAAAACCCCAAAGGTATTGCGGTCAATTCCCCCTTTTTCCCATTTTCCCAATTCAACAGCAATAAATATTCCGTTTGTTGTTCAAAGCGAAATCGTTTTTCCAACCAGCCTTTTTTGTGTGTTCTTTTTTCTGGTCAAAACGCGCATTCTCGAGTGTTTTTCAGTGGTTCGTTTCCCCAATGACTCAAAAGGTACACAGAACCAACGCTTTTGGCTGGCTAATGACACCAGTTCAGGAGTCCTCGAGTCCTTCTCTGGGCTATGCCAGTAAAGCCAACTGGCAGCTACAAAGTTTCAACAATTGTCGCCGCTCTGGGAATTGAAACCCCTTTGCTGGGCTTTCCCGCTTTTTTCCTTGGGCAAAACTGCAAAAGGTAGCAAGTTGTAGTGCAAAAGAACATTCCAGAGAAAGTAAATTGAAATACCATTAGTTTTCAGACAGTGAGGGAAAATAGGGAACTTGTTACATAAAAATCAACTTTTAAAATTATATTTATTTATATTTAATCCGAGCTCATATATATAAATATATTATTATATTTTATAAGCGATAATAAGCATCAGTCCCACATTAAATACAACATTTCCCCCGGTGCAGTCTCTAATTTAATGAGAACAAAAGGCGTTCTGAGACCCATTTACTCGGACCAATTGCCATACATAATGAAGAAGGAGTTCCATTTCAATATTCCCCCTGACCTCCACTCCACCCCCCTAAGCCCAGAACAGCTGAAATAATTCACAAGGCCGGCCAATGTCAAAGGCCAATGCCATAAAGCCTCGTATGGGATTTTTCGCGTAGGCTTGGCTGAACTTCCTTGGAAATTAAAGCACACGCCAAGCTGACTCTCACTTCGCCACGCAAAATGCGGAATTCGGTTGAATTAATTTTTGATTACATTTTATTATCGTTTTTCGGAGGGAAAAGGGTGGAAAAGCGATTGGCCCCAAGCTGATTGGGCTTTCCACATGCTTGAACACTTCTGAGCGCACTTTTTAACCACAAAGGAAACAATGGAAAGCGGAAATTTGAATTCGTTGAATAAGTTAAGGGGGGAAGGAGTTCTTAAATGATATTTATAAGGCATAAATTTCAGGTTATTTTGGGAAATATAAGATATTAGTAAATGATGACATATTTTAAAGGAGAATTTAGTTTACAAAAATCTGCTTAAAATCCATTTGTTACTAATAGGTTTTGCTATGCTTTTTTCTTAATATTTCTTTAATTAATGATTAAATCTTTAAACAATTTGATTCACATATTTCCAGCACTTCACTGCCATCTTGAAATTGTTTACCCTTTTACTTTTACTTAACATATTCTAAATAAATATTATCCACAAGTGTCTGTGGGACTTGTCTGAATAAATATTACGCATACGCCCCGTGTAAAGCACCCAGCACATGTTTTCCCGCAAGCCCTAGCATTTATTTTGCGTTTATTTTTAAGGAAATTTGCATACAATTTGCACCATAAAACACCCAAACCCTAACTGAGCCGAAAATCTCCATTCGAGCGAGTTGAAATTCCTGAAAAAATTCCTGAAATTGAAAAGCCAATGAAACATTGTGTGGCAGAAACCAAACGTTGAATGACATGGAACTTTCTATCTCTCTTTCCCTTTTATTTCTTTGGCAGGCAAACAAACAAACTCTTGGCTGAGCTAAGTGCAAACTTTCAGGGAAAGTAAAGGAATTTTTAATATTGGGCGGCTTGCATCAGTCTCGCTGCATCTTGCAGATTGTTTTTACGGTTTATTTCCGAGATGAGCACACAAACTTAATCTCTTCTTCGACGTTCCACCTCCTCTCGACCAAATCGAGTTTTATAAACACCAAGGACCAGTTTTTGTTTTTTTGGCTTTGTTCTTAGTAAACTGTTTTAAAAGTTTCGCCCATGGTGTTTGTGCGTATTTCGAGTATAAACAAATTCAATTTGTGGCTGTCATATAGTTCCTCTTCTTATCTGTGGCACAGGTTCTAAGTGCTTTGAAGAGCACAAGTCCAAGCTGAACGAGAAACAACATCCACATCGCCCACAAAAGATACAAAAATGTTGCTTATAATTTATCTGTGTGTGCGAATTTTTTCCCATTTAATTTTGTTTAGTTTGCGTTTTTCCCAAGGTATTTCTGATAAATCAGGATAAATCGTCCAAACACTCAAACCTCGGGGACTGCCACAACAATGCTGTGGTCACATATGTAGTACTTCACCTGCCCCCCTTTTGTTATTAATGAAAGTTCTGCTGTTGTCCAGGAATTTTAACGCATTCATTGGGTTATTGATGAAGGAATTTTAATGCAACCACTGCGAAAATAAAACCACACCATAGATTCACAGCCAATTTTATTTTTGATTCGCTGAAAGCTGTATGGAAAATGAAACTAATTTCCCAAAAATATACTGCCCCTGCCTCGTAGGAAATGTTTTTGTTTAAACAATGGCCTGCCACTAATTGATCAATGCAGAATGTGAAGAAGAGAAACACGTACACTGATTAAAGCCCAAATCGAAAACCAAACAAACATGTTTTTTGTTTAATTAAAAGTGTATTCGATTTGGGAATTCAATTTACATGTTTTTAAAGGCAAAGCATATTTTTCTAATAATATTTCAAGCCTTACAAAATACACAAAATGCTGAAACAAAGTCAGTAAATGACATATGTCCCTTGATATTGTAACTTAAACCAATATTTAGCTAAGAAATTGTTTATTTAGCGGATTTGGGGCAATATGTTACGGTTGTGACAGCTTCATTCACAAAAACAAACTAGCGATAAAAGTATAGGGTTACTTTTTGTATTATTATTATTATTTCCAACGCAAATAAGTTAGGGAAAATTTTAAGAAAGATCGCAAAAAAATTCAATTTAAAACAAATTAAATAAATAGTCACTCTTCCTGTTTTTTATTATAAATAATGTTCAATATATATTATTATTAAATATTATAAAAACGCTGTTTTTACAAAATGCAATCACATTTGGTTGACTGCTCTTTAATTTAAAATTGTTTTCCAGCATACTTGAGTCCATTTAAATTCATAAATTCATTTTTTTCCTGGCGTAAAACTGATAAAATCATCCAAAGTGGGCGTGACAAGTGTGGGCGGGTCGCGCCAGTCGTGAATCGTGTCACAAAATGGGTTGTCAATATCAAAATAAATAAAAGCAAGCGAAGAGCAAAGCGTGAGCGTGAACGGATGTCTAACATTGAATTTGTTATTACTTATGATGATGCCACTGGGAGGGGGGCAGGCGGTGCAGCCGAGTGAGTACTTGGCCAAAGCCAATATTGATTTTGGCAGCTCCCCGTGATTATCCCGGGACAGATGCAAATATCAGGAAGAGCGTGTATGTGCCGGGAACACGGTAAACAGATAAAGCGGGCAATAAATCTCCGGCGACATTAAAGCAACACATAAACCGGGACAGCCAAGAGTGTCAGAGCCGTAAAAGCTGGCTCAAAGCAATCTCAGTGCTTAAATCGAGCCCAGAGCCAATTAAAGCCCAAGGAGGGACCCGAAAAAAACAGAGAATTCCATGGCAAATTGATGATAAAATTTGCCTTGTTCCACCTGCAACCAAAAAGGGAGCACATACACACATGTGAGAGGGTGCTGCATAATTTATAATTAACCAGCCAGCCAGCGCTTTGTTGTCCGCTGTCAACGAAAAGCGAATGGATGCGAAACTTAGGGGTTAAGACCAGGGCTAAAGTCCATTTCATGCAATATTTACTACGAGCGCAACTGCTGCGGCGACAACGCTGCGTATGCTTTATATTTTTTGTAAGCGGATACTTCGGCTTTTTCTGCTGCACAGAAAAAAAAGGGAAATCAGCTGATTGATGGTACTTCCGGCTTCCCGGGGATAAGAAGAATGTAATACAAATACAAAATTATTATGAAAGTGTACTTCTTCCTTTTTCTCGCTTTTCTAAGGGAAATTGTGTGGGGCAAGGCTTAGAGTGCCTTAAGCCCGCTAAGCTTAATTGCAACCATCCTCCAGGTCTTGGCAGAAAAATAAGTTTATATATATATATATTAAGCAGAATATTTATCTGTGGTTGGATTTAAGTGAATAAATAAAATAACCTAAGCTGGGCTTAAATGCACCAGAAATACTTCAAGGGAGAGCCAGAAAAGGGGTTTAATTTTTAACAACTTGTATTTTGACAAGTTCTCTGGAGGTTTAAAATGTAAAGAAATGTAAAGACATCAATTTATTATTGATTTAAATCCGTTATGTATTTGTACTTAATAAATTGTAAACTCAATTTTACTGGTATGATGATTTTTACGTTTAATATAAATTTTATTGGGTTTTATAGACTTCTTGCTTTACTTTACTTTTCTTTAAATAAAATTATTTTCACAAGTTATGTCTACATTTAAAAAACGTTCAAAAGTTTTGTCAGCAAATAATATTAATTTGAGATTAAGTATCATTAAAATATATAAACTGTTTTCTCCCGTCATTACTCTTTTCCCTTTTAATGCCAATAATTTCAAGGTATCTTCAAAAATATGTTATTAAAAATTAATTATTAAATTCATGACTTATATTTTTCATCCCCCCAAGTCCTTTGCTATTTTTAACACCCAACTTTTACTTCTTAAGCGAACTTTTGACTTTAATTGAGGTCCTGAAACGGGTAGCAGCCAAAGTTAAATTGACAGGCGTCTGTCCCAAGCCGCTGGGAAATCAATTTTGACACATCAAGTAAGCGTTCAGAGCGCCCCCCAAAAAAAGGTAACAAGGTTTGCCATAAGTTCCCGGTCATGTGTTCCAGAGCTAATCCCACCCAGAAGCAGAGTCAGAGAACCGAGAACGATATGTGTGAAAGCCAACGGAATGCTAATGAGCGGAAACAACAGGGCAGATGGCCGCCAAGCTGATTAGCAGCAGGTAAATACGGCTCGTTACAACTCACCTGGTGAGATGCAGGGAACAGGAGCTCAATGTCAATGTCAATTTCGAACAATTTCACTTGCACTCACTTTCTGTATTGCGTATACGCAATGTGGGACACTATACTCGTACGTTCGCAGTTCATAAATGGTTTATCGCGCTCCGTCGAATTTAATTGATTTGAATGGGATTTTTATTTCGTTTTTATTCACGTTTTTATGAGTTTACAGGTCCCATTACGGACAGCGGCAACGAGGTGCGATGATTGCTTAGAAATGTATTTCTGAAACGCAAACGACGACCACCTGCGTTGCGACTCGCTCGAGCACAGAAAGCGAACTGAGGGTGCCGTCGAACTGGACTTCAGTTCATCCAACCGGCCCACTGACTGACTGATCAGCCGAGGCCCCGGCACGAAGGCGTCCGGCGGAATCCTTTCAACATGTTGCACCCGGAGGCGACGCTCTGCGCAGGCACCGAATGGCAGCAACAACCAACTGTTTGATTTGGCGGGAAACTGGCCTCGTCTTGGCAACATGTTGCCAAGCATCAATATTATTATTATTTATATCACTATTTGCCGCAATGAGGAAGGGGGCATAAACAGTGGGCCGACCACAGAAATTAACAAATCGTAACGCAATTAAGAGGGTCGGGTATTCGCCAAGGTCACGTAGTCTTCGCCTGGAGGTCAGTTATCATTAGCCAACATTACGAGTTGTGTGGTACTTCATTTGGATAATATTGCAGGAGAGTAATGTTGGATGTTGGGAATTAGGAAGTATTTTTAAATATTTATAAATATTAATGTTAAAGAAAACAAGAAAGGAAGCTAACTTCGGCTCACCGAAGTGTATACCCTTGCAGAGTTTAAACAAAAAATTAAAAACGGAATTCTGAAATAATAATTTGTTGCCAAATCTCAAATTTGATGGCAATGGTTTGAAACACGGCTAAGCTATGGTTTTTTTTTTATTTTCCTGATTGTTCCTATGGAAGCTATAGGATATAGTCAGCCGATTTTCATGATATTCAAATCAAAATTCACGAATAATAAAATATGGCTAAATATCAAATTTGGTGAAAATATGTTGAAAACTGACAAAGTTATGAATTTTTCTTTTATTTTCCTGATTGTTCCTATGGAAGCTATAGGATATAGTCAGCCGATTTTCATGAAATTAAAATCAAAATTCAGGAATAATAAAATATGGCTAAATATCAAATTTGGTGAAAATATGTTGAAAACTGACAAAGTTATGAATTTTTCTTTTATTTTCCTGATTGTTCCTATGGAAGCTATAGGATATAGTCAGCCGATTTTCATGAAATTAAAACCGAAATTCGGAAATAATACTAAATGGGCAAATATCAAATTTGGTGAAAATTGGTTGAAAACTGACAAAAGTTATAATTTTTTTTCGTAGATTTTTCCGATTGTTCCTATGGCAGCTATATGATATAGTCGTCCGATCCGGCCCGTTCCGACATATGTACGAGTGAGAGTATATATAAGCCTAACTGCAAAGTTTCATTCAGATAGCTGAGGGACTAGTTTGCGTAGAAACGGACAGACGGACAGACGGACAGAAGGACAGACGGACAGACGGACATGGCTAGATCGACTCGGCTGTTGATCCTGATCAAGAATATATATACTTTATAGGGTCGGAGATGCCTCCTTCACTGCGTTGCAAACTTTTGACTGGAACTAATATACCCTGCAAGGGTATAATAAATATAATATTAAATATCACAGAAATTGAAGGGTTTTCGAATGCACAAAACGACTGAAAGCTCAAAGATAAACTGATTTAAATAAATATTAAATTGAAATATATATATTTTTTTAAAAACCAAACCAATTAAAACCCCAGCTTGGAATTATTTCAATAAATTCGATTTATTTATCAACTACGAAGCTTTAACAAATTTAACAAGTTTTACAAACGAATAAACAACGCGATGTGCATGTGCCCAGGGTGTGACACGTGGGTGTATGTGTGAATTGGGGAGGGGCAGGGTGTGTGGGATTGGGACTGGGGAGTAGAGGAAGTGCATCCAATGGAGATTAGACTACGACAAACTGCGACCTCGGCCAGAGCTTCACTTCAGCTTCTTGAGGAAGAAGCGGTTGGGAGGACCGTAGTTCGTGGCGGGCACATGGGCGGGGGCCAGTCGCTGCTCGGGCTCCTCGACAATAATAGGCGCCATCGAGGGCTCCTCAATGGCCAAAGCAGAGGGAGCGGTGGCAGGAGGCAGGTACTGATTGGCAGGAGCGGCGGGCAGGGTGGTCTGCACCTCCTCGCCGGTGTAGGCAGCGGCCGTGGGAGGACCATAAATAGCGGCAGGCACTGGGACGGCTGCGGGCTGCTCGACTTCCGGTTCCGGAGCCAGAGTGGTGGGTGGCAGGACATCGGCGACCTCGGCAAGAGGAGCAAAGTCCTCGGCGGTGGCCTGGCGGGGCTCCATATCGGCGGGTGGTGGGCCATAGACGGGGGCCTCCTCCTTCTTGGTCTTGTACTTGATGAAGTACACCTCGGGCTTCGAGGGCTTGGTGGGTGGCGGCGTGGGGATGACAATGTCCTGCTCCTGCTCGGGCTTCTTGTGCAGCACGTAGATCAGGGTCTTCTCCTCGTTCTGAGGTGGCGGTGGCACCACTGGCGGACGGATCGCTGGGGCGGACGGGGCCTTGATGAAAACGATCTTGTAGTGCTTCTGCTTGGGTCCCTGCTGGTGATGGACGCGCGTCTGGATGGCATCCTCCTCCTCAAAGTCCTTGGGCGGCACATGGACGTAGATGTGCTTGTGCACCTTGGTCTCCTGGGGGCCGTTGTTATAGCCACTGGCGTGCTGCACTCCAGACAGGCGGTGGGCCATGTTGTAGCTGTCGTCGTAGGGATTCAGGGGCTCGGAGGCGGGAGCAGTGGGAGCCACGGGCTCAATGGCGTCCAGGTGCATCTGGGGCGGCAGGTAGGTCTGCTGGGGAGCTGCGAAGTTGGCGAACGACTGTTCCTGGGGCAGCGATTGATAGATTTGCGGGGCCTGGGGATGAACTGATTGCGGAAATGGTTTACAAATTGGTAAATATTTTTTTTAATCAGTTAGAAATATTTTATTTAAATTTTAGAATATAGGTTAATGAAGAAAAAACTATAAACTATAACAAATCTATACAAATTTGTTGACTAGTAAAATTAATTTACCAAAAAGTTTAGAGCGCAAAAAATAATATTAATATATTTCAAGCAATAATAAATATTAATTAAAAATGTATAAACATAAAAGAAATATTTTTAACTGTTATAAATACTGTTAAAAAATATATATTTCAATTAATTTTAATTTAAATTCAAAACTAAAGAGATTTAAATTATTTCTAAGACCCTAAAACAGTTCCTTAAACAAAACTATAGACTGCCCTGGTACATGGAGCACTTACCATTTAGTGGCAAAGCCCGCTGGCTCTGCTGCTGCGGTAATCCGTGGTAGGCATATGGCGATGGAGGCTCTGGACGGGCCAGAGAAGTGGCCACCAGCGAGGCGACGCACACGGCAAACAGGGAGAAGACACGCATGATGATGTATCCTTTTTGGCGACTAAAACCCGTAATCCTTTTGGCTCGACGTTGAGGAGGAGGTGAAGCTTCGATGGAGAAGCTCGACGGTGGACTGATGCTGAGTTGGACGCTGCGATGCCAATTTATATGATTCGATGTCCGACGACGGCGCTGAGTGCTCGAAATCTCATTACAAAAGGTAAACGAAAAAGTGGATTTAATTAAGCATCAAAAGAGACGCGAGAGAAGAGAGCTTGGCCAGCTGAATTTGGCCAAAAAGCGAGGCTGAGAGACACGTGTCTTTGGATGTGCACAAGCGAGAAATTAGAGCAAAAACCCGGCTGCGAATTTATGGCTTTAAGCGGTAAGCGAACCTGCCCACAGCCCACAGGGGGGACTTAATGAAAATCCACCTAGAAATAGCCCTAAAATCAACACCCTGCACAGGGAGAAACTATAGGCAGGATAGGGGATACTTCAGAAAGTTTAAATTAATGTAGAAATGAATTATTTATTTTATTATTTCCTAAATATTTAATATTCAACTCATAAAGTTCCAGGATTGCATGCCCAAAGCCTTAAACATTTCTCACAGTGTACTGGGAAGGCTCCCAAAACGTTTTGTATAACAACAAACCCATGCAAGTATCTCGTATCTTATGCCTCGTATCTCATGACTCCCATCTCGTATCTGTAAGATGCAGCAGCCGGCGTAACCTTCGGCCGAGTGCGCCAAGTGTTATTTTCACAATTGGAGCGCACTTAAATCCCGGCCTGGAAAAGGAAAGTGACCCACGATTACACACTCGACCGAGTCCCATTGATGAACTTCATTCATGTGACGCCTCGAGGAACTTGTTTGGAACCAGTTTGGGGATCTTGGGTCAAGTGATTCCCCCATCCATCCGTGAATCCATCCGGCCAGCAAGATAATCCATTATTTCACAGGATTAGTTTTGGGGAAAATAAATTGAGATAAATCATAAACGAAAAGTCAGTTCTCTATATCTCTTAATGGGTTAAATAGTTTTTTTTCACAGTTCTCGAATAAATTAATAATTATTATTACCAAACGTTCTATCAGAATTTCATTGACCTTGACTACGAACTTCATTATTTTTAGCCATCAATTGAGCTCTTTCTTAGCCATAAAATTCCTTGAAAACCCTCTAAAAATAAACATAGCCCATGAAACCCCAAAAATAACATCAAAGCGAAGGGCTTTTCAAGGCCAAAACACAATTTTCACCAAACTGTCAACCGAATTGTGAACGCCGACAGCAAGTACTTTCAACACCTACGACCCACCATGGTAGAATTATACAAGGTAGTCCATTCGACCTGTCAAAGTCATTCGGTTTTGGTCCCCTATTTCAGTTCAGGCCTGCTTGTCGAACTGAAAGGTTGTGTACGGACGGTTTTTAAATTTTTTTAACTTTAACCCTTAAGTGGCCAAGCAAACAAAAAATGTCCTTTTGCAAAAGAGTCGACATTTACATACGTAGATGAGGTTTCGTATGGAGGACTGATGAAACCTTCATCAACATTAAAATACAAAATAAAACAACTTGAATGCATATTTGTAAATATTGTTAAGGACACATTTAAAATAACAACAAATTTAAAACAGACATTGTTAAACGCCGCTGAGCAGGTCGATATTAGTGTAAATATAAAAAAAATTATTTTAAGACACGTATATACTTTAGAATTAGGAGCTTGAACAAGAGAATGGCTGTCAGACAACAAAAACAAAGAATTATGTCAAATTCAAAACTAATTAAAATAAAATTCTAAACTATACAACTCTTGTCATAACTAAGGAAACTTTTAGCCCCTTCCCCGTGTAAGGGTTAATGAAGCCCTAGTAGGCGTTTCACTGACACTTACTATTTAATGCTATCTCACTCGCACTTATAGCAAGGGACTATGATTTTTCCGAGTGGACTACCTTGTATAATTCTACCATGCGACCCACGACAAACAATTACGAAACAATCGTAACAAAATCAAAATCCAAATCAAAATCAATTTTCAAATTGGAGCCAAACAAGACGAAATGGAAACAATAAGCAATAAGTAATAAAACAAAACAGCAGCTAACCAAATAAAGTGAATAGCGAGCGGCGTTTAATTGGATTTGGCTGGGGGATCCAGAGACCCAGAGACCCGGAGACCCACAAATCGGGAGTTCCGCCGAGTGGAGACACTTGTCCACTTTGCTGTCCACACACAGAAATCCAAGAAATCACACACAAAAAAAAACATCATCAACATCATTAATCGTAATTGCAGCCGACGCATCGGAGAAATGTCGAGTGCCCATGTTGGTACTCGTACTCATCCACCGAACACAGAGGCTGGGGGGCGTATTTTTTTATAAACTGGCAACAAGGTTGCTGTGGTGGCTTTACGTCACCGATCGAAACGAATCGATTGGAAATTGGTGCACTTGGCCGCCGATGAAGAAGCCCAAGAGTCGTCCGTCAGTGACAGCGGCCAGAAGGCCTCGCGGCATCCCGGGAAAGAGAGATGGGATCCAGAGGGACCGAAAAGTTTTTATTTTGAATAAATTTAAATGGAAAAAAAATTAAATCAAGGTTAAATTAGTTCAAGGAATTGTTTAATAAAATAAATCTAAACACTCTTAAACTTTTCAGACCTCTTTATAACCTCATAAAAAATTATTTTTAGGCTCTATAAGATGTTAGATAATATGAATATAATATATTTATAAAAATTTTTATAATTTATATATAAAAACTTATATATTCTCTGGCACTCCTTTACATTTATTTAAATTCCCTTTGCAGCCCTGCCCAAAACAGAGAAGGAGAGAGAGTGTAAGAAAGACCAAAGGAGCTGCCGCAGATTGTGTCATCGAAGATTCGAAATTGGGTGAAAACCAGGTCAACAGTGCAGTAGCCCAGCCATCAGCATCGATGAGTTATTGATTCGCCCCAAAGATCCCCGCCACCTCCGAAACTCCTTCACTTCACTTGGCTTGGCTTGGCATTGGCTTTGTCTCCTCTGCCCTTCGTCCATGTCTCTGACTCTCAAAGTCTCGTTTTTGGGTTTTCCATTGGAGCAGCTTAAAAATAGACAGAGCCAGCGGCCGGGGGATGCGCCACTTGACTTGCCACTTGTTGCACTCAAGTGCCACGCACGCAGCTCCAGCAAACACAAAGGCTACACAGCCAAGAAAGAAGTCCAACGCAAAAGGGGCAGAAGCTTTGGGGCTTTGTCATTGAGATGTGAACCCACAAAAGTCGATTAGTTGGCCAATGGCAGTGGCAAAGGAGAGGCGTCGCATTCCATTCCAATCGCCGGAGAATGCGTAGGTCAAAAACGGACTGAGAGCTTCAGATGAACCTTGTGGCTTAAGTGGACATAATGATACGGATGCCACTAGATATTATCGTATATGAGAAGCCAAGGAACATCTATAAGTTATTAAATATATTTTGTTTTGAGTCTCAGCTAAAGTAAGTCAAAATTGATTAAATTATTGAATCTCTTACAGCCACAAATAAAACTAAATCAAACCTAAAAATTCACACTCAATTTTCTTTCACCTCAAAAAGAAACCACAAATTAAGCTCAGCTTTTTTATCAATTTAACTTCCACATAATCAAAATCATTTACTGAATTCCCAGAAATACCTGAACAGCCAAATTAAATAATTTACTTACACTCCAGAGGCAAGTGTATTTTTGTACTTTTACCACACAAAATGCTGAAAGAAAAAGGTAAAAATATAATGCAGGCAAAAAAACATGCAAATCACTCTCCAAAACAAAACAAAAATAGCGAATATGTGTTATAGTTTTGACTGATTTTCAGCCCACAAGATGTGAATTATGACAAATGGCAGACGAATGTGTGTGGTGGCTGCCCCGTTTCCGCGGATTCAAGCCACGTTGACAAATCGTTTGGCTTAACTCACTTAATGGTCATGCCTGGGGGAGCATAATGATGATGATTACACCGATCGGCGGTATCGATTATCTCGTTAATTAAAGACTACGGGCAGACACAGTTTTCAAGGTCGTTCGATTTTAGCACACCTACCGGAGGGGGGCCCTTTATCATCGTCATCGTCATCGCCTCTGCCTTTACTAAACCTGTGGCCAGTAATTAAAATTGGAGCAAGTGGAGTGCTTCGTTTTTTATTGTTTTCCTGGCCTTTTCATGGGCGGTTGCCGTGGCTAGGTTCCTATGGCAATCTTAATGAGGCTAATGCCTAGTCCTGGCCAGCAGGGAAGGAAGCGAATTGGATTTAAGGACTGAGTTTGGGTGTTACTTCCTTTATTTCCATATACAGCTAAGTGCTGTGGATTAGTCACCAAAGTAGGTGGTAAAAAAAAATTTAATTACAGGAATTTAAGGGCTCAGGAAATTTCTTAGTGGTTTTCATGATGCAAGGGAATTTCGGGTTAAGTTTAATTAGTATACAACGTGTAGAAGGTTTAGATAAACCTTAGAAAAGCCCATAAATTTGTTATTAATTCTCTATAAAAAATGAAATGTTTTCAATGATACAAAAATACCCTAAATATAATATTTATTGTACAATAAAAACCACAAAAACACAACCTTTAAAACCACATAATTCCCCTATATTGTAATGAGATCTTCCCCTCTATAAAACGATGCCCGATTTGGGTTATTTTTTCTGCCACTCAGCAGAGGTCAGAAACCAAATTCAAGCCCACTTCTGCCGTGGAACAATTGTCTTCGACATGTGGCCAAATATTGACATTGAATTATAATGCCCATTGAGACGGGTAACAATCAGAGGCCTATATATAGAGAGACCAACACACACTGCACACTCATTACACACCGAGAAGTGGAGTGTAAACGGGGGAAATAATAACATGGTTAGCGGCGAACAAAGGCGAATGAATGTCACTCACTTACTCGGAGGGCTGGTCAAGGGTTAAGGGCTTTTCTTTTGCATTTTCCAGCAGCAGCAGCTGACAGCTGTCGGTCAGAGATATCTTTGCAAATCGATTACTTCAAATGATGCTGCTGCTGCTGCTGCCGGGCATCTCGAAGATATATTTCATTGAATTAAGTGCCCGGCTAAATGCTCTGTGAGCCGCAATTTGTATCTGGCGCTTTTGTTTATTTACGCTGTCATCTCCCATTGTTTGGCACTAGTTTCGGCCCCCTCTCTGGCTCATTTGTTAGCCATTTGCAGTCACTAACAAATTCGCTTGTCAGGCCGCTGCCTTTGCTCTTTGGTGGGGGCCGTCATCTCTGTTTGCCCCGGCTGGCAATTAAAAATGTATTTACCAGCGAGCCCACTCGGCCATTGTGGAGCACTTAACGCACGACGCTCGACCAGTTCCCATTCCCATTCCGCTTTTATTGAGGGCCTAAAGCCAGTCGAAGGACTCGCCTAAACGCTAAATGGCCGTAACTAAGTTTCGAGTCGTGTTTTTAAGCCCACTTGTCGTATACTTGATGCGCGATCATAGTCGCCCGCTGGCGCCATCTACATGTCAGGCCGATCGACGTCTTATCACTCTTCTTCTTCTTCATCTGCCTTGAGCAAGTTCAGGCAATGAAAGAAAAATCGCCACACGCAAGAAAAAAATAAAATTAAAAAAAAGCTTTGGAGAAGCCAAACAAAATTTAAAAACAAACAAAGAGTACATGGAGTATAGGAAAGGTTAACGGGGCTTAGGGTTTGTACTTATCAGTACCTCTTAGCTTAGTAGATATATTTAATAATAATTTTGAACTTTACTTATCAAATAATTAAATATTTCTAATTAATAAGACTATAAACAGTTTAGAGTCGAAATGGGTGTTGCCATTGATTGTTGTTCTTTGAAGTCTTGCAAAATTTTCCAAGCAACATTTGCAAAGCAACTATTTTTTAAACATTTCTTTGTAATCGTATCAATAATTAAACGAATTAGTAAAATGCGTAACGCATATATTTATTAAAATTTTTCAAGTACAAATTTTGGAATTTTAAAGCAAAAATATTATCCTTTGTCATTAAGAATTTTATATTTTTGTTTAAATAGAATTATACAATAAATACAATTTAATAAATTAAAGCCTAGATCTTTTACTCAAACACACATATTTAAATTAAATACTATATGTAGCTATATCCCTAAAATTAATATACCCCCTCAACCGATTTATAAAGGGTACTTATAAAAAATGAAAAGAGATAACGTTGAGACAAAAGCATTCGGCGGCTATCGGCTGCAGCAACGGCGGGCACAATCACTTACTTTTAGTAGCTCACGCGAAGATCGTCGGAGAGGTACAACCTATATCCCATATCCAAAGGCAAGCTGAATATACGGAATACCCCTGAGCAATGCAAACGCCAGGTGATAGTGATAGTCAGGTAGGGCACAAATATGACTTATCTAAGTGAGATTATAAATAGCCCAGATTAATCTTTTGTTTTAGCTTATTTTAGTGCAGCAAAATCTACGAACGCTGCCAGAGGAATTGGTCAAGAGCCATGCTGACCATGTGGAGCAGCTGGACTTGAGTTACAACAGCCTGAAGGATCTCTCCTGGCTTGCAGAGTTTGAGCAGCTGCGGCATTTAGTCCTGGATAGCAATCGTATGCACGAGGCTCATTTAAGGACTCTGACACGATCCATGCCGCAAGTGGAGATCCTGATGTTGAACAAGAATGAGGTGTGTTTAATATACATATATTTTTACAAAATTCAAGGCTTTCTTTCAACAAATTTAAATTCCTTATCAAATTTACTTATTTGCTCTTGCAGTTCAGTGACCTGCCCACGACCATGCGACTGATCCGGAGGCTCTTTCCCAATCTGCAGTATCTGAGCCTCCACGGCAACCCGATCTGTCCCGATGGCCTGGAGCTGCAGCCGTTCTCTAGTTACCTGCGCTACGACTACGAGTACTACAGGTGTGTGTTCTGGTCATTGCCTGTCGAATCTATTCTTAGTATTGTGTTTGCTTGCAGCAATTATATTGCACAGTCGCTGAGCAAACTGAAGTTTCTGGATCACGGGCTGGTTCAACGCACCTACCAATACGAGAGTTTTCCGCTGAAAAGTTATAGTGGAAGGCAACTTATTAAAACAACAAGTTTTTAAGACTACATAAGGACTAATTCTACTCTTTTTTTTTAATTTCTCAATTGGAAAATTTTTTAAAATAATTTGTATTATATTTATTATTATAAGCCATGTCATACATTTTGATTTATGTTAAATAACTATAGAAAAAAAACAGAAATATTTATATTCACTTTAAAAATTCTACTGTAATCATAATTATTTAATCAACAGTTAAAAATGTAAAAATTTAAATTTTTTTATACTTCAATTCAATAAATCTGCACCCTGTATGAAAAGTATCTTTAACATACATATTGGCCTAGCCAAGACATCAACCGTATAAGAGTCAAGTGACATACACAACCAACACAAAAGCTTTACTTTGGTCAATATGTACGAACACAGAACTCAAAACGAATTTGATGATAAAGTCAATGAATAAAACGGAACAAAGAATATTTTAGCTGAGCATTAAGCACTGATTAATGCGGTACAAAATTTTTATAATTAAAAGAGTTGGGGAATAAGAGAAACAAAACACAATAAAATAGATACAGAAATGGCAATCTAAAAAAAATTAGGGCTTGGAAAAATATCATTTAATGAGTAAATTAAAAGACTCTTCTAAATGTTTAAATTTATATTATTTATTATAATTATTATCTTTATCACAAATGGTCTATTATTTATGAGTATAGTCAAGTTTTTAAAATAAAAACCTCTTGAAATCATCACCTACCAACCTGCCAATTAATAGACCGTCCTCTGCAGATCGTAGGGTGGCCATAAAAATAAAAGCCGGCCGGCGAAAAAGCTGAGATAATTCAGCGGTGGAGGAGACAAAAACAAACCACTGATAGCCAGTTATCGGTGTCTATATAAGCAGCATCTGGCAGCATTTGCAGTTTCAGTTTCGCAGCGACACCCAGCCAGGCGGTCTTCCAGTTCTTGACTAAATTAAATCCATATATAAAGAGAGATATATAAATATGGCCGATCCCAACGCCAAGCCCAAGTACACAAAAGTAAGTTTATCTTGTTGTCAATTGCATTTTATATTCTACAAAAATCTTATAATAAATTCAAGTGGCATATAGAAATAGTGTTTGTGTATACAAAAATATATAAAATAATAAAGGTTTGACTATAAATTAACAAAAATTTAATAGTACACTATAGTTAAAGACTATCAAAAGTGTTTTCCATGATTAAATTTATATTTTTTGTTGTGCATAAAACTTGTTTGTGTCGCAATTTACAAATATTTGCTGCTGGTCGACTTTGCCTTTTCCACACACAAACTAATACAAACGTTTTCAATTATTTATTAGACAAAAAACAACCAGTGGGTTGTTGATTCTTAAGAAACAGGGTGTTCTTTTTATTTTCTTGTTATCAGCAGATGTTTGACGCGAAGTAAACACACAGATTCGCCCCACGTAAATCCATAATAATTATGAGGTCGGTCTTCTAAGCTGATAAGGTAAAAACTTCCAGAGGGGTCCTGATAGAGAAGAGACTTTGAGACCCCCATATGGAGACTATATAGTTCAATGAGCTTTTAATTGCGAAATTATGGTGGAACAAGAAAATAGGTCTAGAAAGATAAAATATATAGATTAGTAGGGGATAATATTAGTTTATTGGCGAGAAACTTGTCATTCAAAAATAAGTAAAAGTATTCCTAATTGCGATTATACACTGAAATACAACTATAAAGCAAGCTAAATTATTTAAATTCTCTAAAACTGTTACTGAATATCCCTAATTAACCTAATCCGCTTAAACTCTTTACTTATTACACACAATTGAGTAACTACTTAATCTTTGGGGCTGTAAAACCTCCCCATTTATCGCTCAATGACCCATTACAATTCCGAATGACTTTACTTATTTGTCAAACGATTCGTTTTGTTCATAAACTTGACAATTTCAAAAATCGTGCCTAGAATTTGAAATCAACATTGTTTGCCTTGTCGCGTGTTGCCAGCAAATTGAAATGGCCAACACAAACAAACTGGGCTGATAATAATGCTTAAATCACACAAATTACTACTGGAAGTTGGAGTGGGCAGATGGCTCTTGATGAGATGTAATCATCGTTTTGCGAATTGTAAACCTGATTACTGTCAGGTCAGAAGGATGTGCTGGGTTCTCACTTTGAAGATAAAGCTAATCATGGTTTTTACTTTCTTTAATTTGGCAGCTCTTCATCAACAATGAGTTCGTTGATTCGGTTTCGGGCAAGACCTTTGCCACCTTCAATCCGGCCACGTCCAAGGAGATAATTAAGGTGTCCGAGGGAGATAAGGTAGAGTAGAATGATCCAAGCCAAAGGTGTGATCTTTGTACCTATTTAATTAGGAAAGAAAATATGTAAAGAAATTATTGATAACAAATATATTTTAATTAATTGCAATTTAAATAAAATTCTATGATTTATTACAGAGCTTGAAGAATTTTTTCGGAATTTTTAGAATAATGTTTGCTATATTTTAACCTCAACAATACAAATGTTTTTTCCTAAATATTCTTGAGTCTTTGTAATAGATTTATCTTTTTTATTTTCTTGTAAATATTCTGGCTTGTTACTTTTACAAGATTCCTTCCTTTTATAATAAATTTTTTATAATATTCCCAGGCCGATGTGGATCTGGCTGTGATTGCCGCCAAGAAGGCCTTCCATCGCAATTCGGAGTGGCGCCAGCTGAGTCCTCTTCAGCGCACTGCCCTGATGAACAAGTAAGCTTAATCCCTTAAAGTATTTCCAACTTCTTTTTAATTTCAATCCTTGACAGACTCTGCGGCTTGATGGCTCGAGACAAGGACTTCCTGGCCAGCCTGGAGACCCAGGACAATGGCAAGCCCTATGCCGAGGCCCTCTTCGATGTGACTTACTCCATGTTGACGCTGCAGTACTATGCCGGCTGGACCGACAAGTTCTTCGGCGACACCATTCCCGCTGGTGGCTTCACCTCGATGACTCGCAAGGAACCCGTTGGCGTGGTGGGTCAGATTATTCCCTGGAACTATCCCCTGCTCATGCTGGCCTGGAAGTGGGGACCCGCCTTGGCCACTGGCTGCACCATCATCATGAAGCCCGCAGAGCAGACGCCCCTCACCGCCCTCCATATGGCGGCGCTGGCCAAGGAGGCTGGATTCCCAGCGGGTGTGATCAATGTGATCAATGGCTTTGGACCCACGGCTGGAGCTGCCATCAGTCAGCATCCCGATATTGCCAAGGTGGCCTTCACTGGATCTGTGGACATTGGCAGGATCGTCATGGAGGCGGCGGCCAAGTCGAACTTGAAGCGAGTGTCCCTGGAGCTGGGCGGCAAGAGCCCTGTAGTGGTCTTCGATGATGCCGATAGTAAGCAAAGACTTTCTGTCCCTTAACTTTTCCCAGTAAAACTCACAATAATCGTTTTTCAGTTGACTTTGCTGTGGACACCACCCACGAGGCTCTGTTCTCGAACCATGGCCAGAGCTGCTGTGCCGGCAGCCGCACCTATGTCCATGAGAAGATCTACGACCAGTTCGTGGCCAAGGCTGCCGCCAAGGCCAAGGAGCGCAAGGTTGGCAATCCCTTCGAGGCCAATGTTCAGCAGGGTCCCCAGATCGACCAGGAGATGCTTACCAAGGTCCTGGGCTACATTGAGAGTGGCCAGAAGGAGGGTGCTAAGCTCCAGGCCGGCGGCAAGAGGATCGGCAACGTAGGCTTCTTTGTGGAGCCCACTGTCTTCTCGGATGTCAAGGATGATATGCGTATTGCCCAGGAGGAGGTGAGTTCATTGGTTATTTATTATTATTGGATTTTATATGGATATATCCCTTTCAAGATCTTTGGCCCCGTTCAGTCCATCTTCAAGTTCAGCTCTCTGGAGGAGATGATCGATCGGGCCAACAATGTGCAATATGGCCTGGCCGCTGGTGTTATCACAAATGATATCAACAAGGCCATGAAGTTCGCCAACAGCGTGGATGCCGGCTCCGTTTGGATCAACTGCTACGATGCTGTGCTGCCCTCAACGCCCTTCGGTGGCTACAAGCACTCTGGAATTGGCCGGGAGCTGGGCAAGGATGGGCTGGATAACTACCTGGAGACCAAGACCATCACCATGAAGCTGCTTTAAGATGGGAGATTGATATGTTAATTGTTTCGTATACACCACACTGTACTTTATTCGCACTGCTTTTTGGTTTTTGTCACTTGGTTAGACTATTGCATTTTTTTTAAATAAAACTCTTGGATTCAAGTTACAAGAGGTTATAGTCGAGCTATCGACTCGGATATGTCACTTGCCTGGAGTTAGGTGGGTTTGATTGCTTGGAAAAGGGTTTAAGGGAAAGGGTTTAAAGTATAAGCTTTAAATGAAGGGAATTATGAATATATCCTAATATGATTTCTGCTAAAATCAAAGAACCTATCTATGAATTAGTTTGGCCAAGAAATTAATTATTTTTTCTTCCAAAAGGTATGCTATATTAAATTATATTTCATTATCAAGGTCTCTATATACTTTCATTCTTTTATATAAATTGTATTATTGCTTTGGATCTTTGGATATGTTAATTTTTATTAATTTTTCTCATTAAAAGTAAAAGTATTTGTCTTGATTTATACATAAACCTCAATATTCTGTCAGTAAAACATATAAAAAATATTTTCTGTACTCGGACAACACTAAAATTTTCCCTTTTTCCTTAAATAAACTTCTCAGCAAGTGACATTTACACTGAATTAAATTAGATTTCGAGGCACGAGTTCGCTAAGCTAAGACAGTGAAAAATGTCAATTTAATATCAAGTTTTTATACACTAAAACCTATGCTAAACTCTGGGTTAGTTGAGATAGTTATAGTATTCCTTAGGCCTTCGCTAAACTAACTAACAATTGGTATAAAAATAAACCTGAGATTGCACACACTCCCACTTAAGGACTTAGGCCAAGTTCGTTGGCGGAACCTGCGATTGACTCTGCACTTCCAGGAGAGGCACCGCCAGATCACTGATATGCGACCTGGCACTCTGATAGTCATCCTCGGATCTTGGACGCACCTGTCTCTGTGGACTGCTCTGCTGGATGACCTCCGTGTAAACCGGTTGAATGGGCACCTCAATCTCTCCGTTCCTGTGCTGGTCAAACATATCGTCAATGTCCACCAGCTGGAAGTCCACGGCAAAGATAAAGCGCAGCACCATGACCAGCAGTGCCACAATCCACAGCACCATGCCGATCACATAGCTGGTCCTGAACAGATCAAGGTACGTGTCATGCGACACCTTGTGATCGTGGACAATGGGACGAAGCAGGGCTATGGCATCGCCACAACTGATGGCCGTCGGATTGGTGAGATTCTCCCTCAGCTGGCCACACAAGCGCTTCAGGTGTCCGTTGGTCAGGATTGTGTAGAGCACGCTACCAAGACTCATCACCGAAAAGATGATAATGGAGGGCACCACAATGCGCCAGGGTTTGGGCAGAACTCTGCAGGAAAAACATTTTATGGGTTCAAATGTAGTTTTTTAATAATTTATTTAATTTAATATCTCTACTTACGAGCTCTTTTTGCTGCCCGTTTGAAAGATCAGACACATGGCTGTCCAGATAATGGCCACGATCTCTGATATGGGTGGAAATGCATACACAAACTGGGCTCCAATGCTGCGACTCCAAAATGTGGCATGGGCATCCAGGGACACTAAGGAAAATAATGCTTAAAATATTTCAAGAATAAATGTAATTAAAAATTAAATACTTACTGGTGCCCAGGAACTGCCGATCTGCCTCGGCATTGAACACTATTTTTGGCGTTGGCGCCTTTGTGGTGGTGGTGGTCACCTTAACCACATCCTGCTCGGCTATCAGGCGCTCCAATGTAGGTCGGTTTTTGCTCGACTCGTAAATATGCGAAATCTTGAAGGTTGGCTTGGTGGTTTCTAAAAGAAATCATTATTAAATCAATATCCACAAATATATGAAAAGACGCCTCTTACGGCTCTCGCTTTGCAGCGATTCGGGAGTGACTTCCTGCTCCTGCACGGAGTACTTTTGGCCATAGGCATTTTGCGTGACAGCCATGAAGTCCCGGTGGAGGATCTGCCTGCTGTGCTCATCCATCTGGTCAAAGTTGCGCTCCCGGAAAATGAGTTTGGCACTGACTATTCCCTCGTACAGGTCACCCGATATCATGTGCAGCGATACACTCCAAATAATGGAGAATATGGCTATAAAGACCATCAGGCACATGACGGTGTCTGGAATAAAAAAGAGGGGAAAGCTAATGAGTATATGGCATATAAAAAAAATATTTTATTCTCAGTAAAATAATTTTTAAAATTTTGTTTTCAATGTTTAAACAGTATCAAACGAGAGGGTTAGTTCTTATTTGAGGGAGGCCGTACTTTTACATTTCTTTAATTGTGATTTTCGAAGTCGAACCAAAACAACGAGCTCTATAAAATATAAACTTTATAAGCTATATAACAAACGCTCTCAATAATTAATGTTTCTCGAAACGTGAATAATGAAATCATAGAAATAACCTCTGCTGCCACAATTTAGCATTATCAAACGGACTACCGACAAATATGAATTTAAAATTAATGGCACATAGACATGGCTATATATAGAGAATCAACTATTTTATGGATCTGCACTGAGCCATAGATCAAGTATACGCACTGTGGCAAACAATGGATTACGCCATTACGACGACGACGACGACTCCTCTCTATAGCTAGAAGGTTAGGCAGTCGATAATTTATGGCTTTCTAGTTATGTTATATTCGAATTTGTTTGTTTTGTGTAAGAATCGGGTCTCGCCTCGCATTTAATGCCTTTGTGTGAGCTTATACACAGATATATACAGTATGATATCATGCCAAATGTTGTGGAGCGCGGTTAACGAGTCTCCACGGAACATTTTCAGATGACGTCGATGCCGGCTGACTGACTGCCTCCCAATAAAATCCATTTCAATTGATGCAAATATTGTTTCTCGGATATAAAAAGAAAACAAGAGAGAGGAAAAACAAACCCCTGGCAGAGTCAACAAACAGATTTCTGCTGGGAAAAATACGACTATGCTTTGTGCGCATAATAAAAGTTGTCAAATGATGGAAAATGTTACATTACCAAGTCCATTTTATGGCCGAATTTTACAAAGTTGGCATCTATATAGTATATAGATCAACTGAGGTAATAGATCAGGGGCCGTGCCACCGCAAATTTCATGCCCCAAGTGCTTTGAACGCATTAAGCGGAATGTTTTTCAGCTTTCTGGTTTCTGACTCTTCCTTTATTGAGTACATAATATGCATATATGTATATATTCTGATGTATATATGTTTTTGAAGCGATTTACTACGCGTTCTGAGTTGCATGATCCACCGCCGCTGAGTGCCACCAATGGCATGACATCATTCTCACGGATCCCCCTTCAAACCCACAGCTCTGGAAATAAAACATTCAGCAGCGACGTTGTTCAGCAGAGAGTTAACAACAATCGTTAGCTCATTTTTTTTCGTTAAGGGAACCGCTTTTGGCCAGCCGAATATGGCTCAAAACAGGCCAAGTTTCATTGGTAAAATCTATAAATAAATATTACTAATTGGCTTCGGGAGAGAGAAAGATGTAATCTGCCATAAAAATGATTACAAACAGTGATTCCTAACTAAAAAAAGGGCAGTCATAAATGTTTGAAAATGTAATAAATAATAATAATGAATTGTTTTATTTTTCATGAGATTTTCAATATTTTTAACACTCCCTTTTAATTTTATTCTAAAAATCTAAGAACCTGTAAAGGCTTTAATTTATTAGCATTTTTTATTTAAAGACTTTTCCTAGAAAATTCTCCTAGAAAAGCCTTTAGACAGTTTACATTAAACAGCTCTCAATGTCTAGTTAACAATTTCCCTTTGGCAAAATTGAATACTTAAGTGCTTGTTTACAATCTGTGACGGCTCCCGGAAGCTCTCTGGCCACCGAGCTAATTTCGTTAATGCCATTTAAAGGAACCACATGGCGTATACGTTATATGGACTGCGCCCACTCAAACAAACTTTTCTCCACTTATCTTTCTGCCAAAGAAGAGATCTGCCACCAACTGGATAATGTTTATTAAGATCTAGAGGAAGCAGAGAGATCGGTAGACACGGGGACTAAGTGTTAAAATGTTTATAAACAAACACAAAATGAAGTTTATAAGTAATTAGCACATTGGCCCAAAGGCTTTAGGTCCAGTTAGCACCTTTAATGAGTTGATTGAGGCTATAAAAAAAATTTAAATTTGGCACAAAACATGGTGATGAGACCTGTCTTTTAGCTAAGAATAAATCATTAAGACTTGCAAGGTGGTTATTAATTATTATAGTGCATAAATGGATTGCTTTTGACATTGCTGAGATCATTAACTGCATTTTCAGGAATAAATATAAATCTTTAAAATACGAAAATTATACTTTTAAAGAAAGAAAGTAGACATTTTGTCCCACTGTCCACAAATATCGAAAGATTCATTGAGTAGGCGAGTCTGCGAATTTTCAAAACATTCGAATACATGATGCTTAGACCGTCTATCGATGCTGAAAGACGCGCCCCCTCCGAGATCACCAGCCGTGACTGATGGACAAAACTCGTGAAATGTTTTTAATTGACTCAAACATTTCGGCTGTCATTGGGCGAGGACAGTTCACCTCAAAAATCAACCAATTGGTGCTGTCACACACAGTTCATTCCAAGCCAAATGGAAATTCTATGGAACTTGTTTTTGAGTTCCACCTTCTTGCGACGTTTTGGAGGCCATTTTAAAAATATACCCAGATTCCAAGGGCCTTAGTAATATGTAAAACTAAAAAACTTAGATATATAAAGAGAAAAAATAAGTCAACATACTGTTCAGATTACGTATATCGCTGGTGGTTAGCTTTCCCTGTTTGTATTTTTTTATCAGCTCCATTTCATGTTTTTTTTTTGGATTCCAAATTCCGCCGATTATGTTTATCAAACAGCTATTTTTATGTTGTACTTTTTATGACAAATTTAACACATTTAGCACAGTAGTTGATTTTTATTTCACATTTGCTTAGTTTATGTACATTTTTATGTAGATATTTCACGTGGCTTAACTGTAGGAGCACAGAAAATTTATTAGGCAAACAATAAACAAAATTTTGATCATAAATAAAACTGAATTTTCAATGGGTCAAAACCTAATGAAGCGGAGAAAACATTGCTCGATTTTTTTGGCTGAATTTTCGCCTCGATTGTGCCCAGTTGAGCGATCGGAATAATTGAGATTAATTAATTTGAAATTACCAATGACTGTGGGTGGGATTGGGTTGGAAGAAAGACAAATGAATTTCCAACACTTTGGCTATCAGTTTACAATTTGGCACACAGAACCCCAAATGGTTTGAGTTTTCAATTTCCATTTCTATTTCCAGGCCACATTACGTATACGTAAAATTAGCATTAACACCTTTTTGTGCTCGCCGCCCTCGAGCCTCTATTCTAATTAACCCCTTGAGCTTGTTTGTGTGAACTTTTTGTTTGGGAAAACTGACATCCGTCCAAGCCCGAGTTCAAGGTCGCCTTTGGGCTTACGAATTTCGTTTGGATTTCGAGGAAACTTTGGCTTATTTACACTGATTGGTATTCGAATTGGGATTTGCATAAAACGCACATCGCCCAGCGGGTTAATTGCCGAAATCGGTAGCGAGAATCCACGCGACACTCGGGCACGCATCCAAAAGATACAAAATCCGATGGGTTTCCGAACTGCGACGTCCGACGTTCGTGGCTGTTGTTCAGACACTGAGGCGACCAGGCCATAATTCTCCAGCCGGAGAATCGGAGCGCCTCTCTACGCTTTTTTCCCGTCTTTATTTTATTTACTGCGTTTTTCTCTCTCTCTCTTTTCGGTTTTGTTTTGATTTCGAAAAGTTTGGGCTTTGTTTTGATTTCGACTTGTTTTTTGTTTTTATTTTGTTTCTGGAAGGGGGAGGGGATGCTAGGTATGGCGTGCGTGGGATGAGAATCATTGTTGTTTTATTTATTATTGTTAGTTCCGTCTATTTCGGAGCTATTTTGGGTCCTACAAATAATTATGACATGTAGCTATCTAGGAATTTTAATATGAGAAATTTATTTTAAAAGTTGTAAGAAAGTTCAAAAGAATTTTGGGTTAATTGGCATTACATAAATTTAAATTTAATTAAAGCTTGGCATTGAAAAGGAATTACATTATCTTTTCGCGCAGTTTTAATTGGTAAAAACATTAATTGTATAAAATTACTTTCCTATAAACTGGAAAATATTTCAACAGATACTACTGCTTCTCTAATTAATTATATAAATAATCACTTTATTTTCTTTTGTTTATTTATACTTTTATAAAAAAAATGCACCAAAAATACACCTAACATTATAACGTCGATTAGTGTGCATCCTCGATTAGAGGCAAAAGCATTAATACTCAACAAAAATCCGATTTCTATTTCCATTCGCATTGTTTCCACTCTCGACTTTTGGCTTTTTGGGGGCAGTTGCCATGGCCGCAATTATCGCCGATGACCTTGGGGAGAACACGCCGCCTTTTCACGTCCAAGGTGAACTTAATTAGCGGCCAGAAGAGGCCTTCGAAGGACCTCAAATCGCGTGTCTGGCAGGCATCTGGCTTTATTTAGGTTTCTTTAACTAAACGTGAAACTCAACGCCGTCTAACAACAACTTTTATCGCTTGGGAGCGATTGAGGTCTCTGAGGAGTTATTGTTGAGTTCCTAGTTAAATTTCAATAATTTCTCAAGGGGCCAATGTCTATAAAGATCAGGGATAGCATTGAGAATGAGGTAGCCTTAGCCTTGAAACTTAATGAAATAAATGTTATTAACTATAATTACTTTTAAATTATAGTTTATAGAAAGCAGCATGTGTTATTTGATGTTTTTTGAGAAAGAAAAGTTGAAAGATGATAAATGGAAAATAGTTTAAAAATAAGCAATTGCTTCAGAGAGAAATTATAAACTAAATCTCATCGAATTGAAGAAATGGAATACCTCCCTCATTTGTCATCCATCTTCGTCAGCAATTATTCCACGTTCTCCTAATATGTCCTGTTAGTCTTGGCTAAAAAAAACCCCAAACAATTACCGGCCAAAAAAGGAATTTATTTTTAGATCCCGCATTGAAACCAATATTAACAATAATGACTTCTAGCACTGGTCTTTTGTGGCACGCAATAAACATTTGCTCAGCCCTAACGAACACAAGACATTTTCACATTTCCACATATTTCCACACATTTCCACACATGTCATAATAAGGTCTCCTCTGCCGACACTGCCACCTATAGAAATACGGATAAACAAACAAATCTTTGCCATGCTTCCATGTTGAAATTGGCGATGACGTCGTTGTCTCCGCTTATGCAAATCGCCCGAAGATAATGCGACACTCATGAATTTATTACATGAATATAAATATTTTTCCAGGCAACAAAACAATTACAAATGTCTGCTGAATTATGATGATTAATTGATTATGGTTAAGAACAAAAGTCAATGAATAAGTTTTACAAGGTAAAATGTATGAGTTGAGAAATATTAATATCAAATTTATAGGAAGAAATTATCAAGGTTTTATCCATCATATTCGCTTTAATTTTTTTTAAATACAACCTTTTTTTACCATATAAAAATAAAATTCTTTTAAATATGTAATTATAATATTAATTTAAGAACTTATCCTTCAAAATGCTTATAATTTCTTGAAGTAAATCTCCAATTAGGTAATAAAATTTGACAAAGAAAACTCGTACTATTTTTTTTGGTTTAAGCTACAGCATTTTCTGTCATTTTATTTAATATTCTCCTTCTTATCTTTATTTATTTAAAAGTATTATTTATTCTAACTCACGTTCACAGCGCACCACCTCGCTCCTAGCTTCCCGGGTTAGCATCTGCAGGCTGTCGCCAATCCGGCGTATACGCTGCGCCGGCAGCGGCGGCGGCCGGCTCCCCATCTCTCTGATCTCCGCCAGCACTTGGCACCCGCATCTAATTACGGCTTTCTGTTTACATCAGGCAAACAATTAGCAAAATGGCTAAACAAAAACCCAGTACTTGAGTGCGCATTTTTGGAGAGTCTTGAGTGCTGCCCAAGTTGGCAATAAATCGGAGATTGGCACAGCAAACCGAAGGAAGTGGTCGGACAGAGACACCGGAGTCTAGTGGAGGAACGTTCATGCGACACGACTGCTCGACGAGAACTAAACGCCATTAGGGGTATTTGCTCCGCTGCTGCTGCTGCTCCGCACCGGGGAAAATTCAAATTCGATGGCGTCACTGGGTGTCAGTGGTGGTTACAGCACAGCACACACTGGCAGGTCAAAGAGCATTCCTAGATCCCTGTTAGTGGTGGAAAAGGTAAGCCAGTGGATCCTTTGTAAGGTTAATATAGATACTAGAGAGTATTTAAGCCGAAAATATATATTTTTTAAATAATAAGATAGAGTTTAGATCCATTATATTCAAAGATAAATTTGTAAATTAAAATTAAATATATAATATATAATGCACATAAAAATCCTTTACCCTTGGCCATCACTGATCCCAGCCAGACAACCACACTCTCGGCCGTCCAAGTCTGCCAGCAAGCGGGGGGTTGATTTACCCCTAAAAGGAGGAAACCCACGAAAACGCGTTTAAAGGCAATGACCTCTCGCGGCACAGGCCGGGCCTACATGTTTTTGGCCACCTGGGAGCCCAGACAGAAAATGAGTGTCAGTAGAGCGATTGCGTGTGCCCTGTTAATTACTACAAAAAAGTGGAAAACATCTGTCTCAAAAAGGAGGGGCGCAGGATTGTTCGGGATCTTCAACTCTTTTTGAAATTCACGTTATTTATTATCCAAAAAATACTTGATTGTTTCTCGAAATAAATTAGTAAATTAATATACAATATGTACTATAAATGGTAGTTGTATATAATGCTTTTATGCTTGGTGTTAGTTACAAATTTTACATAGCTTAATTTGCTCTTCGATTTATTGGTTTTATACAAAAAATGTTCACTTACGGTTAATTGTGGTAATTAGACTACGGATTTCTCATATATTAAAACATTTGTGCAACAAAAAGGCATTGCAATTAACTTTCAGTTGCCCGCTTTACATAAATACAAATTAACATATACGTATGTACGCTGGTTGGTGTAAATATATATAAATATATCGTGTAAATCTATCAATTTGATCGAATTTCGTTGAAAACAATTCGCAGTGAGAATACAAAAATGATTAATATTACTCAATAAATCATCTAAGGTAACAGTTTTCGTTTTTACACACAACTAAAAGGCGATTGGTTTGAACAATTTGTAGTTAATCATTTGTTTTTCGCTTGTTTTGCTCTTCTCTCTAAGACTCACACTCCTAGTGACGATTGCCATCGACATTTTGGTAGGGTTAGATATAGGATACTTAACTCTAGGCTACCTATACGTACATATATTTAGCTCGATTACATAATACTAGTAGTTGACGTTTTGCTTTTGAATGGGCAGAGCAAGTTGTTGTTGTTTCTATGTTTGAATTTTGATTATTCTTGCATTTTTTCTTCTTTCATTTCTGTAAAAGTTACTACTACTAAATAATGTGCTAAGAACATCAACAAAAACTATCAGAATATAATAAAGAAAATTTTGAAATTAAATTTTAATGTGAAAATATAGTTTTAATCTTAAAAATCGATTTATTACATAAAAACCAGAGTGTCATAGCAATAACTTTTACAATAATGTAAGAAACACAACAAAAATGATTAATTGCTAATATTTAATGCACTTTTTAATTACTTTAGAAGTTATTACACTATTGAAACTTTCTTTTATGACGTTACAAAAAAAATGATTACAAAAAAATTGCAAAATGAAAATAAAAATCTATAAATTTTGTGCGTATTGAGACCTAAAAGGAATTTCAAATTCTTTGGAGCTTCCAAGCTGCCAAGCATTGCCTAAAATATATAACGTACATGGTTAAAATATGATAATAATAATAATTAATTATGAATAACAGATTGCAAATGGTTTAAACGCTTAGCACAGAAGCAGTGTAAATGCACTCGAATGCTTAGAGCTCCGATAACTAAATATTCGTAAACATTACAACATAGTTGAGTGCTCCCACTACTTAATTACAAATTAGTGAGTTTGAGTGGACGCAAACGGATCGATCTATCAATAAATACGTAAAAAGAATAATGAATTATTGTAACTAGGTAAAATTCGCACGGCAAATACAACACAGTGTTATCTGGGGGAAATGGAACTAGAAAGTAGCGGCGAGAATAAATAAAATACACTGAGAAATAATAATTACAATAACTAACATAGGGCGGAAATACTATTCGTTTTTGCATTTAGAAATCTCTCCTTCTCTGCATCGGTGAATGGGCGGGAATGGGTGTGCAGTTAGTACCGGGTATCGGAGGAAAGAGACAAGTATTATTTGAAGCGTCGCTGCGGCAAAGTCGGACTCTCGGGTGGCGTATCGCCACCGGCACCGCCTCCGCCTCCCACGACAATCTGCTGTAGGGAGTGTTTTTTGGTCACATTCTTGAACGGGGCTCCCAACTTTCGAGGGCCCCGCGGCGATGCGGAGGCCATTCCAGTGGCTGCTTCCATTGCTGCCGTTGATCCAGCGGAGGCTGACGGTACCAATCCCATTGTGGGGGCAGAATCAATGGAAGCTTGAACCCAACCTGTAAGAGGAGAAGTATTATTAATAATACAGCGAATTCAAGAGATTTTAAAACAATTATCTGCTTACCCTTAACGGATGCCCGATTATGATCCAGCAGAGCCGAAGCTAGGGGAGCTGCCGAGGTGCTGCTGGCATTGGATTCCCTCAGGGTGCCCAGCGTGGACAGCGGCATGGGATTGTATATGCGGCTGGCAAAGTCCTCGAAGGTGGTGCTCTCCTTGTACCTTGACGAGACGGTGTCTAGCGAACGATTGCGCTCCTCATAGCTGTTAAAACATTATTTAAATTATAACTTAAAGAGCAAAAAACAAATATTTAAACTCACAATTGCTGGTAGAGCGGCAGAGCTGCGCGCTTCGTTCGACTGGCATTGATGGCCGTGGCCCGAATCAGGGTGGCCAGGCAAGCGCCGCTCACCACGCTCTCGTTGGCTAGCGGCCCAAACCAGGGCACTTCGGGCTTCCTATTGACCGTAACCCGGAAGAGGCCGTTTCTCAGGGGATACACCACGATGAGCACGTCGCAGAATTCGGTGGGCAGGATATCTCTCCGGTAATCTCGATGATGTTCGCTCCACACGATGTGCACCTCGTCGTTGCCCAGATGACGCGTCTTCAAAAGCATGGCTTCCGACGAATCCGAGGGCATTCGCGTGGCCACATGATATACCACCTCCAGGAAGGGTGTGGCGTAGTACGGAGCCGTGGCCCCACATCCCTGACGCGGCAAACCACCCAGGAATCCATTGTGCGTTTCCAGATCGATCTCCCATCCCAGGGCCGAGACGAACATCTCGTAGGTGCTGCTGCCACTCGTATTCCGGAGGATGCTGCCCTTGTCCTCCTGTCCGGCGGCCACATAGATTACCGCCATCTTGTGAGTTTCCCGGCACTTCTGCAGGTCCACGTTGCGCAGCTCACGCATCAGTTTCTCGCTCCTCTGCAACAGATGCGTCCGGGAGCGTCGCTCCCAGCCGGCCAGACCCAGATGGGAAAACAGCAGCCGGCAGTACTGGAAGGGCATCTCGGTGCGCGTGGGCAGGGAATCAAAGGAGGCGCTAGTCGAGTGTATGGACCTCTGGTCTGGCAGCGAAGTACTGGAGCTGGCATGCCGCAGGGCGGGCGAGGGAGCTTGAGCCGAGTGCGTCACGTACTCCTGCTCCAGGAGCCGTTGGTTCAGGATCACCGAAATGGCCTGCGCCTCCTGGTTGCCGCTTAGGGGACTGCTGCTCGGAGCATTCAGCTGGCTAACAGTGGGGGCCACGCACTCGGGGCTGGTGTGTCCGATGTAGGCCAACATATCGTCCAGCTGGTCCAGATCCGGAGCCATATCCTGGGCCAAGGGCAGCACTCCTGCTGGGCGATGACGTAAAGTGTGACGTGGTGCCTGCAGCTCATGGGCCACCATGGAGGAGGCCACCATGGAATCCAGCGGATGGGAGTGCAGAATCTTTGGAGGGGCTCTGCTAAGAGTCGGTTCCTCCGACTTGCGGGGTTCCGAGTACAAAATGGAAGCATCCCAGCAGGCCTTGCCATTGAGATCCCGCATCAGGACCCTCACTTGCTTCTCGGCGGTGACCAGACCAGCAGTTATTCCTCCTCCAGGAAGCTTCAGCGTTGGCAGCTCTATGAAGCTGGCCACCAGGCCCGAGTTAAGCATGAAGAGTTGCATATTCTGGGCACTCACCACCGACGGCAGCTCCACAGAATCGCGTCGAGCTTCTATAGGACCTCCAAAGGCGGCGCCTCCAATGTCATCCTGCTCCTCCACCATGGAACTGAGGCGAGAGGCGCCGATGCCCATGGGAAAGTGACCGATGTGGGTCACCAGGTGCATGGACACCGCCTTGGCGCATAGCTTGATGGCCGTGATGCACTTGTGAATAGTCTCCGACGTCTGATAGGTGGCCTCCGGCAGACGCCCATCGCCTTGCAGATCATCATGGGTTATGTGCATGTCAAAGTCGTCGTCCGCCGTCAGCTTCACCCTCTCGTGGCGTGGGGCTCCGGAGGCAACCTGAAGAAGTACTCGGAGCACCTGCAGAACCAGGGTATCGCCCTGATCATTGAACGGAGCCAGCATCAAAGCTGCGGGTATTGCCATACAGAATTCTCCCAGACACAGCATCAGCGATGTAAGCACCACCTTGTCCGAGTCCTTCGGCTTGGTCACGTTCTGGATCTCCAGGGCCTTGCACAGGGCTGTGATTATAAGTTGAGGAACCCTCTCGATGGCCGCCAGCTGACGGCCACGCTCCGCGCAGAGCTTCAGTGAATCCACGGCCACCATGGCGATGGTGTGATGCTTGAACTGCAGTGCCTGCAGAAGCACCTGAAGCACTTCCTTGATGCGTGGATTGAACACTTGCGACTCCTTGGGTTGGACATCCTTGTGGTGCGGTACCGCCTGCTGGAAGAGATGACCTTTGCCGGCAGTCGAGCCTCCCACCGAGGGCTGCGAAAGTCGCAACAGCAGCCACTGGCCCAGCTGGGCGAGAGCAATGCACCGCGCCCTAGAAGAGGGCTCCCGCCGGGCGCATCTCAGTACAATATTTAGGATGTGATCCTGCAGATCCGGGCACTCCATTAGCTCGAACTTCTGCGGCGACGGCTGGAGCACGGGACGCGGTAGCAGCGATGACGGATAGCAGAGCAACGAGCCCAGCAGAGCCGCCACTTCGGCACGGGGTGTGCTCCGGGAAACCTCCAGGGAAGTGAGGAGTATAGCACTCGCGTGCACCAAGTCCAGCAAAAGCAGAGTGTGCCCGGGAAGCAATAAGCTAAGCAATCGGGGGCCTTCCAAGTGCTTGAGGATTGCATAAATTAAATCCCGGTCCTCGCCCGTCAGCAACTGGTGGAGAGCGTGATAAAACAGCGGCAGCTGCTGCTGCATGCCCACAGTTCCTCCTTGAATGGCCAGCGAGCAGAGCAGCTGGAGGGCCCACAGCTTGCCCTTCTTGAAGGATCTGTCAAGCGTGAGGGAGCCATAGCACCAGGGCGCCACGATCCCAATTGGCGGCACCAAAGTCGGCGGTGGTGGCGTGCTCTGATTATCCGAGGATATGCCTTGGTTCTGCTTGATTTTGATCAAATTCTGCGTCATCTCCAGCAGATGCATGAAGACCTGGGCGTGCAGCTCCGGCTTAGGGATGCGATTCACATCACCCAGGGCGCCCAGCATGCGCTTCCACATAATGGAGGTGGAATCAGGATGCCAGCCCTCCGCCGAACCACCCAAGATGATGCAGCGCCGACCGGAAAGGCTGCCCGAGTTGCTGCCACTGCCATAACTGCCCGAATTGGCATCATCCAAGCTGGCATCGATCTGCAGTTGGGCATCCTTGATGGAGCCCCCCTCGATGCCACTGCTGGCGGTGGGCGAGGGACTCCGTGATCCCGCGCCGCTTTCGTTGTCACCCTCCATGTCCGTCTCCTCGGCGGCATCACTACTTTTCCTGGCCAGTGAGTCCAGAGACATGGCCCGGCGCAAATCCTGTGCGTTAATGCGATTCTCTGCGTGTGGCGCCTGCTGGTGCTGCTGGATGGGCTTTGGTTTGGGAGGAGGGGCGGCCCTGCGACGGCGTATTCTCGCCGAATTTCGGGCTGCCGACGCCAGGCTGCCTTCGCTGTAGCTACGGCTTAGCATGGGCGTGAGGGGCACGGGTCGTGAGCCCTGGCCCGTGCCTCCTTGTGACTGTGTGTGCTGGTGATGCGTACGATTTGGTTGATGTTGAAGCGGCACCTGCGATGACGAGGTCTCCTCCGAGCGACTGCTACTCGACTCCGCTAGCGACTCCCGCTGCCGGCTTTGGCCTGAGATGACTGCCGAGGCAGCGGAACTGCCTCCGCCTGTGCTCGCGCCCGATCCCTGCCATACGCTTCCGATGCGACGCCGCTTTTCGGCCCGACTTTCCGCCACCCGATCCAAGGGCAGATCGAGCAAGTTGATGCCGTAACTATACCGGGAAAAGACCCGCGTAAGCGTCTGTATGGTCTTGTTCCACTCGACGATGAGCTCCTCGCGATGCGTCAGCGATTGCAGGACATTCAGGAACTTTTCCCACAGCTGCACATTCACCGGTACCTTTGTGTGCGCTCGTATCCAGGTGACAATCAGAGTTTGAAAGATTGCAGACCCTAAAATGCCGCCTAGGGTACCGCTCTTGGGTGTGCCGCCGCCGTTCGGTTGATTCTGATGCAACACCACCGAGGTGACCTGCAGGAGCACCAACAGCAGCTGCTCCCAGGTTCGCGAGTCCATCTCGGTGTTCATCACCATGGTGCGGTAAACATTCAGCACCTTCTTGCAGATATCCGTCTGCTCTTCCAGTGGCGTGGAGCGATAGGTTCGCGAACGGCCGGGGAAACAAATTTTCAGATTGGCGGTGTTCACCAGGAACACATTAGCCGCATTGGTCACAAATACCTGTCGGAAGGGAAAGAAGAAAACGATTTATAAGGGAAAAACTCATTTCATGGGAATTCCTGCTTACCTGCAGCACATTTTGACGTCCAGCACGCACTGCCTGCTGATCCTTGGAGCCCGCCATGGCACCCACATATGAGGGAGTGCGCAATCGCTGACTACGCGGTGTCCCGCCCGCCGTTGACACAGGCGGTGGCTCGTCATTCGGCTCCAGCAGGAACGGTGGAGGCGTCTCGCCCGTCATCCAATCCCTGTACACAGCGATGGCCGTGCGGATAGCCTCGATTTGCGGCTTGGAAGTGAAGTTAAGCAGGAATGACTGCCGATACACCTCGTGCACAAAGTTGATGTTCTCCCGGCTAACGTAGAACACATCTCGGACGATCAGTCCCTGCTGGTAGCCCTGCAGGCGGACATGATCCACCTCTTCGAGGTGCAAAGTGCAGTCCAGGCGGTGGCTCAGCAGACGCTCGTGCGTGAATCGCGAGACCCAGTTGATGAGGACGACCACGCAAGAGGCCATTACCTCCTCCTTTTTGTTGATCGATCGCATAACGGGCAGATCCAGCCGCGGACTGTAGATGGAGCAGGTGACATCGAAGTTGGGCGAGAAGACGGGCAGGAAAACGTCCATAAAGCGTTGCAGCAGAAAGGCAAACGCCCGGTGATCCTTCTGGGCGCGATTGTCACGCCATCGCAGGCAGGCAGCCGTATGCACCATGCTGTTTAGTAGCACCTCCAGGCCGTCCCGGGGATCCGGAGGCGCTGACTTCTCGCTGGACGATGGCGGCAGCAGAGCAACAACCTCTGAACTCTGCACCGGGTGGGAGAAGGCGTTGTCGTGGAACACCGAGGCCATGCCCCCGTCCGCCTTCATGTTGGGATGCGTTAGAAAGTCCGAGGCACTGAACTCCGTGTCCGGACCACTGACGCCCTTCTGGGGGACAATGAGGCCGGGTATAAGATCCGCGTACATGGCGTGCACATAGCCGGGAGCATTCTCTCCCAGGGTCTGATACCAGAGTAAAAAGTACCGGACGCCCTCGCGTCTCAGCTTCGGCGAGTTGCCCAGATGCAGCAGCTTGGCCATGATGCGGCTGAGGGAGTGGCATTGCCAACGGCGGGCCAACAGCTCCGGCAGCAGGCAGAGGATCTTTTCGAGAAGCCATAGCGAACCGTCCAGCTCCTCGCGGTGCGCCTTGTGAACTGTGTTCGGAATAGGAATGATTTTCTTAATTAAATGAATAAATGGTGGAGAAGTTAGGAATATTCCTGCTTGCACTACGGATGCATTCTGGACAAGCACAAGAGACAGAGATTTACAGAGAGAGATAGATGCAGGTGGTGCAGTTTGGAGAGAGATTACATAGCCACGGGAATGGTCGGTGGACACATGAGATATTTTTTTATGGTAAACTGAGTTCAAAAGCAAAGTCGAAGGGGAAGAGAAGGAGGATTGGAGGTATTGGAGCAAGTGGAGGCGGATACAGTTCAATGGGCAATTCAAAAATGTCAATAAGAAACCACATTAACTTACCAATGTGAAACGGAAGTTCTGCCAGTTAGGGGATTTACAAAAACAGGGAGAGAGAGAGAAAATAGGGTGTAAAATAGAGAAATAGAAGAGGGGTTTCAATTTAGAACATCATTTCGTTGTCTTTAATTTTATTTGTTTAAAAAAAAAGTGTCTACAAAAATGAGACCAAGCATAAAGATTAACGAAACTCAGGCAACTCAAGGCAGGGGACTTAATGTCACCGCTGTTTGCTTTGCTTAATTGGTGGAAATTAAATCTTTTTAAAAGATAGAGCTAATTAAAAAAAAAGGGGGTTTCTACGAATAGTAAATGCTCTAAAAAGTATGTTCAGCTACAAATAAATATAATAATAAATTACTAAACAAAATATAAAAAGGAAGAATCCCAATTTTGGGACCTATTTTGAATAGTTTTAATTGCATTTGAACATTTCTTTACAAATAAAATAAAACCTTTGGAAGTGATCCATATCTGGACACAATCTCTGAGCGAGTTTAATTACCTTTTTGCTTTAGATTGGCCTCGGCTTGAATGAAGGTGTCGTAGAGTATAAAATAAACATGACTGTAGTTGGTCTCAAACAACGACTTGGACTCCTCTAGCTCCACATTATCTGAAAGATTTCGAAAAATAGGTCAGTGGGTGAAACATCGCAAATTTTAATGTAAAAATAAATTATTCAGACTCATAACATATTTTCTTTAAATTCAAAATAAAACTGATTAAGCCATTATTAATTTTCATACATTTTATAGGTGAAAAAATCCAACTACTCCTCTATTAATAATTTTAAAATAATAAAACCCACGAATCCTTCACGTCCTTGAAGTCGACAGAGCTTTGTCAGAGGATGCACCTTATGCCCAGGGCTTCCTTCTTTCGCGCTGAGTAAAGGCCAGCTATCATTCGAGGAAATCCCTTAGTTCCTCCAACATCCATCAGATGCTGAACATTCCTCCCTTGCCTTATATCCGAGTGAAAAGTAGAGTTGCGATATTACCAAATCATGAGCCATTTAGATAAGACTATAAGTTTTTCCCTATAATATGGCGATATCAATTTATTACTCGACGGGGGCAACAACCAAGATAGTGGCGCAACGCATAGAGAAGCACCTGTGCACCTGTGTGTCGTTGCTATTTACTATCTACTGATAACGCTGCAAGTCGAATCCCCCAGCCAGTCAAAACTGCTAAACTTGTCTCTATATTAAAATTCAAGTTACAAAAAAAACGGAATGATAGGTGCTTAGCGATCAGCGCTTCGTGATGATTCAGAGGGGCAAAAGCGAGAGATGTGGGGTATTCACTGCCATTGCCGGCTTGCTGTCATCAGCAAAACACACGGCAAAGGCAGAAGAAAGCTAAACAACGAGATAAAAGCAAGGTAAGAAACATTTTGAAACCGGTTTTCCAGCAGAAGGCCAACACGCAGAAAGCGAAGACGAGTCTACGAATGCACGGAAAATAAAGAAGATATTTCTAAAAAAAAATTTAATTTATAAAAGATTTATATTATTTTTTATCGGGTTTTGAAATTTTTATAATTTAGAGAATGAAGTAAGGGAATTTTTTGCGATGTCATGGTGGAAGCAGCACTCTCCCATTCGATATTGCTGGTACATTACAGGCAAAACGGATATAGGAACTCCCTCTTAGGTGAATATATTTTTGTTTTCGACTTAAATTATTCAATATCTCATATGTTCCCTAAATTTAAATTGAATTTAATTACATATTCCACCAATAAGTAGCCTAATTTAAAAAGAAATCCATTTCAGATTGTTAATTATATACGTGCTATATAATTGTATAGTAAATATACTATTTTTTCCAGTGTCCTATTGTTGATGAACTGGTTAAAAAACAATTGGGAGCGCGCAGCCATTGGGAAGAATGTCTAAATGTCTAATGCGTGTAATTTGCCAAGGGACAATGGGGCAACGAAGCAACAACAACAACAAAAGCGATACACCATCAACAACAATGGTGCACCACCGGAGGGTGGCGGCAGTCAGGTGTATTAGTGATTTGTTGAATTGCGGAGGGAAACATAGGCACCTGTTGGAAATCGCTCGAATGGGTGACACAAAAAGAAAGCCACTGAAATGAGGTGAGGAGAAGGTGTTGAAGGAGAAGAGGGAGCACCTGGAGGAGGAGAAGGTGGGAGATTGCTCATATCTGCGACTCGTACTCGAACCCGTACTTGCTGTACATACAGTATTAAGACAGTAGAACGTGGCTAAGCTAAATCTTGGATATAAAAGCTAAATTTCAATAAACAAAGTTTTAGTATTCATAGAATTTTACTAAAATTACGGGCATCAAATAAATTTATTTAAAAAACACTTTAATATCAAAATAGACCAAGTTTGTTATAGGGAAACCTGACTGTTCGTTCCACTTGTTCGTTTCTTTATCATTTAACGTTTTTCACACATTTTCGCTTGCCACATAGCGGAGCATATGTACGTCGGTTGATTTTTTACTTATCTTTTTCCGTTTTTTTGCATAAATTAATGCTTCTAGTGGAGAGTGGAGAGGGGGCATAGAGTATGGTGCATTATGGTTCGGTTTGGCATGGAATATATGGAGGTTCTTTTGCGCCCAACAGGAAATGGCCAACGCGGTGGCCCCACTTTTTGTGGTTTCTGCTGCTCCAACTATGGACTGTGGGCAGAACGTCATTGAGTGAGCGCGAGCCGAGCCACCGTGGAGCGAAAATGGTTCGACTGAGACGCCCACTTGCCAAAAATAAAAAAAAGTCTATAAAAACAACCAACCAGTTTCATTGTTATTGCTATGAATGCAAATAAATTATGAAATAATTAACATCCAACAGAACCGCCAACGCGGGACCTTGCTCTAACATTACGCCTTAACAAATCGTTAAAAACAATAAAATATTTAATGGGAATTATAAGTAAAAATACGATTTTTTAGAGGGATTTAAGGGATAAACAAAACAGAGTCCATTACTTATTGTTTTGTTTTAGCCAAGTTAGGTAAACCTTACCCAATATCATGCGTAGGTGTCGCAATCTGGAGGCGGAATCCTTCTTGCAGTCCTGCAACTTGGCCGTGGATTTCTTCACATCCGCATGGGACTTTTTGGTAAACATTTTGCACCTTGTGTTCTCTGGTATTTCCCACAACAACACACATCACACGAACAACACAAACCCAGGCGGTGGCGGCATGGGATGTGTGAGTGTGTATACACTTTCTATTCGCTGATTTTTCAGATTTTCTCGTTCAGCCTTCTTCACTGCCCGATTTTCAAACTTTTTGTGCCTTTTTCAGCTATTTATTTATACGCGCACGCCAACGAAAAGCACTTTTGTCCAGCGGAGCGCCCCGGAGAAATTATTTAGCAACGCCCGCCGCTCTCTTGCCCGCTGACGTTGCTCACTGCACGACGTGGGACGGGGGTGGCGACGGAGGAGGCGGTGTACTGGGTCCGCTTGCTTTTGCGCTGATGTTTTCCGTATGTTTTCCCGCACCTATTTCATCGCGAACTTGTCACTGGTACTCCCGGGCGTCGCGCAATTGCACCTGCAGGATAACGGCGGGGATTTTACAGCACATTTTCCCAGCTTTTCGCGTTTATGTTTTCCTTTTCCATTTGCGTCGCGTCTCCAGGTCTCCAGTTCCGTTCAACTTGTGTGGTTCCGATTCCGCTCCGCTCGGAATGGTTCAATCTTACTTGGCTCCAACAAGTTCGCGGTGAGAGCGTTCATGGGCAGCGGTTCGGGAATTTTTGAAAAAATAAAAATAAGTGATTTAAGGATAACACTTAATTGTGAATAAATCAGAATGGAGGTCTTAAAAACTCCCAAAGATTTAAGGTATAAATAATTTAGGCTAGCCACATGTATAAAACATTTAAGGAAATATAAGAAATATCGTTAAATTATCAATAATTATAAATTTATTAGGCTTTCCAAATGGATGAAATATAGACCAAATATTATAAACAACGACTGTTATATTTAAATAAGTAAATATAAGGAATATGAAGAAAGATAAATATTCTTCTTTTTCAGGTTGAAAGAAAATTAGGAAGATTCAGAGAACGACTCAAAAATGTAACCCCCCAGTATTGTAACCCCTTTCGTATTGTATTTGTTATTAACCCTTACATCGAGCTCTTACCAAATATATTATTTAATCTTTGATAAGAGTAATTAATCGGCAATTAGGCCTGGAATGGCTGCTACGGCTTCCGAAATCAGTGCCATGCGATTCGTGCGGAAGCAAACACGTCGGATACGGGCCCTATGGCTTCGATTCCTTCCCCGGCAATTCCGGCGGTGGAAGCACCACAGCCAGTTGGTGTTTGTGTGCTTATCCTTAACCATAATGCTTAACACCCTTTATGGAGTTTATCCCGGATTCTTCTCTCTGAAACGTAGAAAGTTTTTATTCTCAAAAGTGGTTGCGGCTTACTGCATCGCAGTGGCCTCGATATTTGGATTATTTTACATCTGGCACATCTATAAGGAACTCTCGGAGGGTCAAATAAACCTACGTCATACCATAGGAATATATTGCTACATGAATGTCACCGTTTGCCTTATAAACTTCATTACCCAGTGGCCGATAATAAGGCCAGTTTTGCGATTCCAGAATAGTGTGCCACTCTTTGAGGTTCTTAACTCCCTGGACATGTCCATGATGTTGGTGTGGAGGGCCTTTATCTACGCTGTGCTCAAAATTCTCGTGTGTCCGCTGGTCGAGTATATTACCCTGATTCTCTACCAGAGACGTGCCCATCCGGATCTTAGGTGGACAAGTTTTGCAACTGTCAGGACGATGCTGCCACTCATAGTGTCCAATCAGATAAACAACTGCTTCTTTGGAGGCCTGGTAATAGCCAACTTAATAGTGGCTGCGATTAATAAGAAGCTACTAAGCATAGTCAAGGAAGCCAATATGCTGCAAACTCCCGGCCAGATGGATCTCCAGAAACCCTATTACCGAATGCGTCGCTTCTGCGACTTGGCCGATGTTTTGGATGAACTGGCGAAGAAATATGGCCTGGCTGTCAGTTACTCCAAGGGATATCTGCGGTTCACGGACTGGTCCATGATCCTGTCCATGTTAATGAACCTAATGGGTATTACTATGGGCTTCTACAATCAGTATCTGGCCATTGCTGATTACTACATTAACGAGGAGCCCTTCGATCTCTTTCTGGCCATTGATCAGTTGGTGTTTCTGACAGTTCCCTTCATGGAGCTGGTCATGGTGGCCAGAATCAGCAATCAAATGTTGCAGGAGGTGGGTCTTTAACTTATGATAATCAATATTATTGATATTTAATTAGTATTCCTTTTTTAACTTCTTAGACGAGGAGAACCGGCGACCTCTTGCAACGCTTCGATCTCCAGCACGCTGATGTCCGTTTCAAGCAAGAGGTTAATGCCTTCTGGCTAAGGGTCTCCACAATTAACTACAAATTGATGCCTCTGGGTCTCTTAGAGCTAAATACCTCCTTGGTCAATACAGTTTTCTCGGCCGTTATTGGATACTTGTTGATTCTCATTCAGAGCGACTTGACTCTGCGATTTTCACTAAAATAACTTTTTTTTCTATATGTATCAAGTTATTAAATGTCTGCTTCATTGACAATTATTAAATTTAATATTAATTAAAATAGTTTGAATAAAGTTTATGTCAGCCGGCGTTTTGCTGCCCTCAAAACTTATCGAGTGGCGGGCTATCGTGCCGGAACTGGAATCAGAATCCGGTCGGCAATCGCCAGCTGGTTCATAAATGAACCAACTGGGCCCCGCTGAGTGACGTGTAAACGCAGCCAGAAAACCATTTCGTTTGTTTTTTCAACGCTTTTTAAGTGAATTCGCCGATAATGGGTTCCTTCCGCCGCGACAAAGATGAGGAGGAGGACGGTGAGTAGTGCCCCCTAACGCCCGAGACTTACTAATCCCACGCCAGAGGAGTCCAATCTGCGGAAAACTCCAGCGCTGGAAGGTGCTCCGCTGGCAGAGACACCACACTCTCACACTCACACACTAAGTCAAACACACACACACACCCCCCACTCACACAGAGAGAAAAGAAAAGTATCGAGTTGTCCCCAAAAGAAAATAAAAAAAAATCTGATCAAGAAAATGAATTATTTTTCCTTCACCACACACAAACACCGCGGTGGCGGCGGCGGCTTTGGAAATTCTGCAAAAACAGGGCCGGTCAATGCCTACCAGAACCTGGAGAAGACGTCGGTGCTGCAGGAGACGCGAACCTTTAACGAGACGCCGGTCAACGCCCGCAAGTGCATCCACATCCTCACCAAGATCCTGTATCTGATCAACCAGGGCGAGCAGCTGGTCGCACGCGAGGCCACTGACTGCTTCTTTGCCATGACGAAGCTCTTCCAGTCCAAGGACGTGGTGCTGCGCCGCATGGTCTATCTGGGCATCAAGGAGCTGAGCTCCATTGCCGAGGACGTGATCATTGTGACCAGCTCGCTGACGAAGGACATGACTGGCAAGGAGGATTTGTATCGGGCAGCCGCCATTCGTGCCCTCTGCAGCATCACGGATAACACTATGCTGCAGGCCGTGGAACGATACATGAAGCAGTGCATCGTGGACAAGAATGCGGCCGTGTCATGCGCCGCTCTGGTCAGCTCCCTGCGCCTGGCCAGCACCTCCGGCGAAGTGGTCAAGCGCTGGGCCAACGAGGCCCAGGAGGCCATGAACAGCGACAACATTATGGTGCAGTATCATGCTTTGGGTCTGCTCTACCACATCCGAAAGTCTGACCGACTGGCGGTGTCAAAGCTGGTCAACAAGCTGACTAGGGGTTCCATGAAGAGCCCCTATGCCGTGTGCATGCTGGTGAGTAACATTGAGAGCATCGAAGGAACCCTCAAACTAACAAATATCTTACTTAAAATCTTCTCCGCAGATACGCATCGCCTGCAAGCTCATCGAGGAGGAGGATATTCCCTCCGAGGAGCTCTCGGATTCGCCGCTCTTCACCTTTATTGAGAGCTGTCTGCGCCACAAGAGCGAAATGGTCATCTACGAGGCGGCCCATGCGATTGTCAACCTGAAGAACACCAATCCCCGGATGCTCTCGCCGGCCTTTTCTATCCTTCAGCTCTTCTGCAGCTCGCCCAAGGCCACGTTGCGTTTTGCGGCTGTGCGCACGCTTAACAAGGTGGCCATGACTCATCCGGCGGCAGTGACGACTTGCAACCTAGACCTGGAGGGTCTGATCACTGATTCCAATCGATCGGTGGCCACGCTTGCCATTACCACGCTCCTAAAGACCGGCGCCGAGTCATCGGTGGAGCGTCTCATGAAGCAGATCTCTACGTTTGTGGCCGAGATCTCCGATGAGTTCAAGGTGGTGGTTGTCCAAGCGATTTGCGCCCTGTGCACCAAATATCCGCGCAAGCACACCGTGCTGATGAACTTCCTTAGCGGCATGCTGCGCGAGGAGGGCGGACTGGAGTACAAGACCTCCATTGTTGACACGATTATCACGATCATTGAGGAGAACGCAGACGCCAAGGAGTCGGGGCTGTCGCATCTGTGCGAGTTCATCGAGGACTGCGAACACGTATCGCTGGCGGTGAGGATTCTCCACTTGCTGGGCAAGGAGGGACCCTACGCGGCCACGCCCTCCAAGTACATCCGATTCATCTACAATCGCGTGATCTTGGAGAGTCCAATTGTAAGAGCTGCTGCCGTGACGGCTCTGGCCCAGTTCGGAGCCTCGTGTCCGGCCCTGCTTAGCAATATTCTGGTCCTGCTCGGCCGCTGCCAAATGGATCCGGATGACGAGGTGCGGGACAGAGCCACCTACTATCTAAGCATCTTAAACTCGGAAAGGCCGGACCTCTATAAGAACTACATCATCGAGCGAGAGAACTGCTCGCTGGCTCTGCTCGAGAAATCGCTGGTGGATCATCTCAATGGTGACCTGGAGACGCGCTTCGATATTTCCATAGTGCCCAAGGCGGCAATCGTGAAGGCTGAGGTCAACAACGATGTTATGCTGGTCACTAGCAGCGCTCCCCGGCCGCCGAAGATCACGCGCGAGGAGGAGAGCGCCGCTCGACTGGCCCAGTTGCCGGGAATCCAGGTCCTTGGGCCCATTCATCGCAGCACCGCTCCCATTCAGCTCACGGAAAGCGAGACAGAGTACACGGTTCAGTGCATCAAACACATTTTCGGCCAGCATGTGGTCTTCCAGTTCGATTGCCTCAACACCCTGTCCGACCAGTTTTTGGAAAATGTGCGCGTCGAACTGACGCTGCCGGAGGGATTCACGGCCAGGGCGGTGATCCCTTGTCCCAAGTTGCCGTACAACGATCTGCAGACCACATTCGTTATCGTGGAGTTCCCGCCCGATGCAGCCAGTTCCATTGGTAAGTTCACTTAATAATATAAAGGAAATATCAAAGTTTAAAATATTATCGAATTTATTTATTAATTAAATATATTTTTTTCTGATTATTTTCTCACACGTACAGCCACTTTCGGTGCCACCTTGAGATTCGTTGTTAAGGACTGTGATCCTAACACTGGCGAGCCCGATTCAGAGGAGGGTTATGACGACGAGTACATGCTGGAGGACCTTGAGATCTCGGTGGCCGATCAGATACAGAAAACGAAGAAAAACAACTTCCAGGTTGCCTGGGATGCGGCCGACAGCGAAGGTGAGTGCACTCTCTTGATGAAAGTCAATGTTACAATTAATTTGAATTTTACAGAATGGCTGCAAGCCGAGGATACCTTTGTGCTATCGGCCGTCACCACCTTGCAGGATGCAGTCAATACCATCTTGAAAATACTGGGCCTCGGGGCGTCAAATCTGTCGGAAAATGTACCTGAGGGCACGCACCTACACACGCTGCTCTGCTCAGGTAAGAATCATGCTGAGACCTTGCTCTAAATTTGTATTTTAATGAGCGATTCTCCTTAATTCTCTATCCACAGGTACCTTCAGAGGTGGCGCCGAGATTCTGGTCCGAGCCAAGCTGGCATTATCCGAGGGCGTTACGCTGAATATGAACGTGCGCAGCACAGATCTGGAAATAGCGGAGCTCATAACGGCAGCCATCGGATAAGACAGCGCTCCATGCAGGAAACTCGTCTGGTTCCTGCGTGCCGTCAATATAATCTAAACATTAAAACTATTAAAACGATAATACAGAAGAGCCCTACACTTAATCAAAAAAATATAATTTGTACCCTTAAGTGATTAATGTCTCTGTAATAATTTTTAGAACCTTATCCACAATTATCCCCGGCATTGTTACTACGTCCGGCCATTTCCAAACTGTTTTATGTGGCTTCTACGGCAATGCATCCTTCAAAATGTATTGCATTTCTTTATGCCCCACAATTAGCCTGTGCATTTAGCTTAAGTATGGAAACAAAGAAGAAAATTATAAATAAATACATGTGTATATGCAATGCAAACCCAACTTAAAGGACTATTTATTTTGGACCAAGTTTAACTTACAAGATTGGAGCTAGATTAAGGGATTTATTTAAAGGCAAGCAAAGAACAGATATTTTCCGGACTTGACAAATATCTTGATGTGATGGTGACGCTAAAGGAATAGTTCCAAGTAGGTTTTTATACTTATCTGATAAATAGGATATCAAAACAAACACTCAGTCACTTTTTAAATGTAGCTTTCGTACCAAAGTTTCGTTTAAGATCGCATTTTTTTCTCCTCTCAGAGATCCATCTGTTGAAAACCCCTTCGTAAATTCTCCCAATTTAAATATTCCGTCAACTCATTCTTACTTTATTTTTATATCGTATTTTATTTAATTATAAATAACTTAAAGTTGCAGTTTAGCCTAGAGTACTTTTGTTGTTCCTATTTTTACAAATTTCTTTTGTTTTTGAATCGTTTTGTTTTCCTTTTGTTTTCGCTGCGTTTTCAAACATACTTCTTCTGTGCCTTAAATTACAAATTTTTCCTCTAGATCTCTTTCTCTCGCACATGAATTTATAATTTCTTAAGCTTTTCTTTTATTTTTGTTCGCACTCGATTCCTTCGTTCACTTAATTTCCTTGCTATATATATTGAATATTTTTGTATGTAAAAATGTATCGATCAATTCACGCCACTTTCGCAGTTTTTAAATATTAAAAATGTAAAAAAAAGTAAAATTAAGATTGGTATTAATAACAAATATAACACACTCACTCTCTATCTCTCCTTTCTCTCGCACGCAGCAATTTCACAATTGATAATTTCATTTCGTTACAAATTTCCACATCATATCCATTCTCATTTTCAAAAATGTGTGTTGTGCCGTTGAATATCCCAGTGGACCAAGATGCACTTGTAAAGCGAATCTATAGCAACTCCGAGAGCGTATTGGAAATGAGTTTTTCTAGTTTTTCCTCGCTTACAATGTTTATGGTCTACTGAGATGACATTCAGATAATATGTTTAATGGTTTGTTTCTTGTTTATTTAATTACGAGTTGGTGTGTTTCCAGGTTTCCCTATTCGAATGGATAATCCCTTCCGCTTCGCTCTCCGTAATTTCATTGAATTTCTCTTTATTATACAAACTAGATATTGTTGCTTAGCCTTCTGTCATTATTACTCGGTTTTCTGTGATACCCAACATGCAGACACATACACACATATTATAATTATATTACAATTAACATATTTCGTTTACACTTTTCGTTAAGGTTTACTTTTGCTTATTTTTGTTTGTTTTCTGTTTCCATTTCCATTCATGTTTCAGTTTCTGGAGGATGTCGCGAGTGAACCTTGGAGCCCGGAGCTGAAAGTCACAACACTGCTCCGGCACTTACAGGTTATAGGGATCTGATCTTGATCTTGATCTCTTGGGGGCAGGAAGGGATCATGACTATTGAGCAGCTGAAGAGTCTTACCAATTAAGATACGAGTTAATGCTTGGATATTTTTTATACAGTGAGTGAGGGCTAGCTGGTGTGCTGGGGGCTGATTGATATAGCTTGGGTTGCGCCGCTTCCCAGCCGCTTCAACACTTGAACTTGACCATGGGTATATGCTTGGAAGACACGCACTTGTCGCAGCACCACTCGGCAAACACCTCCTTGTTGAGCATTTGGAAGGCGGCCTCGGTGAGGCCTACGCAGGTTCTGCAAAAAAGGAAAGTTTAAGTTTAATCTTCGATTTGGTTCTGGTTTCAAGGACTTACCTGTGAAAGAAGAAGTTACAACCGGATTCACAGAACACGGCTTCGTCGTTGTCGTTCACCTCCTTGTGGCACATGCCACACGGATAGATTGGAGGCGCATTCGGATTCTGCGGATTGAAAACCATCGGCTGGCCCGGCGGATACATCTTCCCGCCGCCCATTGTCATCGGTTTGGGGCCCACGCCCATTGGACCACCAACGCCCATCGGTCCGCCACCGCCCATGGGTCCCATGTTACCCATTGGACCGCCAGGTCCCATGGGTCCTCCACCGCCGCCGAACATATTCGGCCCAGGGCCGCCCATTGGATTGTGGTGATGCGGATGCTGATGCGGATGTCCGTGGTGTGGCTGCATGTGAGGGTGCGGAGGTCCGTTCATGCCACCAGGTCCGGGTCCTGGTCCCGGCACGCCGCCCATGTGACCGTGTCCCATGTGCGGTCCGGCATTTCCGTGCGGTCCGCCCATCATATGCGGATTGGGTCCTCCGCCCATGTGAGGAGGCATGCCTCCCGGACCGCCGTGCATCCCTCCTGGGCCACCCATCATGTGCGGCGGTGGCGGTCCGCCGGGATGGTGGTGCGGATGCGGATGCGGGTGTTGGTGCGGGTGGTTCATTAGCTGCGGGTGCGGCGGACCGAGATGCGAGGGCTGCTGTGGCGGCAGCATCTGGTTCATGCCCATGCCGGGGCCGGGGACGCCATGACCGTGGGGTCCAGGGCCGGGTCCATGGCCCGGTGGTCCGCCCATGTGCTGCTGCTGCATAGGAACTGCGTTCGGGTTCATTTGCTGACCCATCATGGGCCCATTGTTGTTGTTATTATTGCTGTTGTTGTTGGGACCGGGACCAGGACCATTGGGACCGGCGGGCGACTGCAGCGGACTGGGTCCGGCATTGGGCATTCCCGGACTCGGGCCGGCGCTATTTAGCGAGTGGTGCGGTGACATGGCGGGCGGCGCTGGCGAGGATGTAGGCACTGACGTGGACGACATCGACGATGTAGCCGTCGATGTGGGCGTGAGCGAGGGCGTGGCTCCCGGTGCTGGCGAGGGCACCGAGGTAGCCACCGAGGTGGCAGAGGGTCCGTTTGACTGCAGAGACGTGGGCACGCCGCCCAGGCGACCTGCTGCCGGCGAGAGGTGAGGATTTTGATTGTTAATGCTGCCGTTGTTTGTATTGCTTCCGTTGTTGTTGTTGCCACCGACTCCGCCTCCAGGATTTCCGTTGCCGCCGAGCATGTTGTTCCCCGGACCGCCCGGGTTGTTGCTGTGCGCGGGAGAGATGCCACCAGGCCCCACAAGGCCGCCGGGCCCAGGGCCTGGACCTGGTCCGGGTCCGCCCGGCATGTGTCCGCCAAGACCTGTGGGTCCATTGCCCAGCGGACTGTGCAATGGAGGCGGGCCCATCTGTCCGTTGTTCATCGGTGGCTGCGGAGGTTGTTGTTGTTGCTGCTGAACACCTGGATTCCCGCCAGGACCAGGACCTCCAGGTCCCGGTCCCGATGGTGGTCCCAGCGGGCTGCCAATGGGATTACCCATGGGCGAACCCATGGGCAGTGAGTTCATCGGCGAATTCTGACCAGGGCCACCACCCATCGGGGAACCCTGCATGGCCCGCGGATTTGGGCCGTTGGGGCCACCGCCCATTGGCGAGAGGCCGCCCATACCCATGTGATGGGGTGATATGCTGGGGCCACCCATTCCGCCCATGGGGCTCATGCCGCCCATGCCAGCCATGCCGCCCATGGGACTGCCCATTGGCACAGGGCCACCGGGTCCTGGAGGACCGCCTGGTCGTCCGTGGTTCATGTGCGGCGGCAGGCCCACACCCGGTCCGGGTCCCATTTGATGCGGATGCATGGGACTCATACCTCTCATCGGCGGCGGGCCGCCCATGTGCGGATGCGGTCCATGCGGATGACCCATTGGTCCACCCGGGTGATGTGGATGCATGTGCGGGTGCATGTGCTGCGGTGGTGGCGGTCCGCCGCCCATTCCCATGCGATCCTCCCAGTGCTGATGGCCACCAAAGTGGCCTCCTGGCCCGCCACCCGGACCGCCGCCCATCTGGTTCATCGCTGCCATCGCGGCGGCCGCTGAGCTGGACATCGCCGAGACCTGGGGGCTGTCGTCGAACGGATTCGAGGCAATAATGGTGTCGCCAAAGCCGCCCATCGGTGGCGGCGGCAGCAGATCCTGCGGCGTCGGCGGCGCCTGCTGCTGCTGCATGGAATTGGCAGCAGCTGCTGCAGCGGCCGCCGCAGCCGCAGCCGCTGCGGCCGAATTGGCGGCACTGGACGTTTTCCGCCGCTTCTTCGGATTACTCGGCGCCGAGATGATGTCCGACGGTGGCGGCGGCTTGAAGTCGGGCGGACATAGTCCCCCCGCTGGACCCGGCAAACGATATGGCGCCATACCGAGATTATGGGTCATATTCGAGGTATTTTTCTTCCGAATGGTGGCAGCTTTTCTTCAACTACGGGGTGGCAAGAAATTCGGTTCTGAGCGGCGTCGCCAATCCCGCGCTGGAGATCTCGACGCTGGTGAAGATGGGTGTGGTGTGGGGATGGGAGAACTCGTCACTAGCGCTGCTCCTCCCCGTCGGCCGTCTCCTCGGGATGCAAATCCGAGCGTAGCTCGTCGGTATCGGTGGGCTAATTCGCCGGTTATCCACTTGGCGCGGCCTGCGTCCGCCAGAGGGTTAAAAGCCTGCGAAAGATGGAGAGAGAGAAAGCGTCTAATTAAACTTCCGCTTCACGGGATCAGTAGCCATTACTCACCAAATCATCTCTTGGCCAGGATCGAGGCTAAAATTCGAGTTTCTGGAGCGGCCGCCGCTGCCGCAGGTAAACACTTTCGGCGCAATGAACGGCAACCCCGTTTCCTTTTTTGGGTTGGCAACTCTACGCAGGCAACTCAGCGCTGCTGCTTCTGCTGCAGCGTCGTGTTGTCTCGCTTTATAAGCGCCAAGCACCTGCCGCCGCTGGCTTGCAACAAACGGTGGGGTAGCTGGCGGGAGGGGGGAGCCAGGGCTTTTGTTTATAACTATTTCACACTCCGATCGCCCGATTTATGCTCGGAAACTGGGCTCCGCTTGCCCCCTTTCTGCCAACACTCTTTCGCACTCGCACACACTCGCGCCCTCTTCTTCTTGCCAGCGATTTTATGTCCTCTTCGCACCGCCGCGGCAGCAATTCACTGCGTTTTGTGCCTTTAATTGCACGCTGCAATTGCTAATTGTTGTGTTTATATCTTTATTTGCTGCGCGCTGCTCGGACCCGGAGGCTGGCGTGCGAAAATGTGTTTCGTTTCGCTCGCGTTCTTCGTTTTCTTTTTTTTGTTGATGGCCGCTGCTGCACTGGTGCTGCAGCATCAACGTTTATCAAAAGCGGGGCTTGCGGGGGAGGCGAACCTCGCGCGTTTTGCCGTTTGCGCGCACTCGGCGTTCCGTTTTTTTCCACCGTATTTTACCAGTAGCACATCAAGCCTTGTTTGTTTTGTTCAATTTTTGCGTGCGAGGAAGCGAAATATAAATAATTTTCTCGCAAGTCCGCCAAAGTGACCGTATGCCAACGCAAGCTAAACGCCGGAATTCCAGAGTTGCGTTTCGGTGTGACCTTGGCGGTGCACTATATCACGTTAGATATTTAAAAAACTAATTAATTGTAATAATTTATTATTAAATTATATTGTATTTAAGTAAGACGATACATTAAAATATATTTTTCTTTTATTTAAAGATTATGATAATTTTATAAATTTGAACTTGGCCGTTGTCGGTAGCTATTGGACGGACTATCGCCTTGTCTCTCATCTCAAAGAGACGCTTAATAATTTGGCGCTACAAATTGGATTTTGTTGTTCGACTTGCAATATAAACAAAAGTGGAAGCAAAAGGATGTGGGGCAACTTCGAGGCGTCATCCCACGAGGATGAGACCATCTCCAATGTGTTCTCCTCTCGGGGCATCTTCAAAATAAGCAGCGAAGAGGAGGTAACGCCGGATATACAAATATGTAAAATCTTACAGTTAGTTTGAAGTTTGTCCTTTGTTCGGCTGTTTTTTTTTTTTAGGTGACTAAATATCCGGCCGTGCTGGCCTCGGTGCAATGTGGCAAAATGGTCATTGCCATCGAGAAGTGCCTGCTGCTTCTCGAGGACGAACTGGTGGCTGAGTGTGCCTGCCTAAACTTTGGGTCCACCATCGAGGCAGTTGGAATCTCCGCCAGCGGTAACCTTATTGTCTGCGGGCTCAGTGACGGCGAGGTCCATGGGGTATCCATCAAGGGCGTGCTGCTATTCGCCGTGTGCGTCAATCTGGAGGACGTGAGCGTAACGGGCGGCACGTTCCGGAGCATTCATCAAGTGGGTCAGCAATTTTACTTTACCTGCAAGAATGGCAGCATCTACTGGTAGGTTGAGGAGCTTTAAGACCTCCTTTGATATGGTTTTCGCCGAGAAAATAAGAAATTTAACAAAGAATCATCCTCGAATCCCATTTTCAGTCTAAGTGACATCGATGAGCGCTCCTTGGAATCACTGTCCAATATGACACTGAAGGAAAACGAAACCATTGCCAGCGAGAAACCCATTCTCGAGGATGTCACCATCAAGCGGATATCGACGGGACGTTCGAATGCCAATGTGGACTGCGTGGTCCTGCTGCAGCATCAGATTAGCAGCCTAAATACCCAGAACAACCAAGAGGATTTGGGCATTGATCATCGATTGATCATCACAGGAGATCATGGGACACTGAGCTTCAGGACCAGCTCCTGCTCGGATTTCACACGTATTAGTCTGCCCGATCATTTCGGGGATCTCAAGCAGATATACAACCTGGAGCACTGCGTGTGAGTAGATTTTCGACCCCTTTATTAGCCGTAAAATATTTATTTTTCTATGTAAACATCTCTAAAGGATTGCGCTGACCAACTCTGGACACTTGCTGGACATCTGTCCGTACACCCGCACTGTGTACATGTGTCACACGGCGCAGCGCCAGAGCCTGCTCATTGAGGATTTGCTGGTAATCGAGTGCAGCGAGGAAAGTATAGAGCTGCTGCTGCTGACAAAACCCACGGAGGATGGACGCTTCATTAAGATAGTGGAGTATCCTTGTAGGTATTAATTCCTCCTTTAGTACCATATTTAACCTCTGAATTTCCAGCTCTGAAATGCAAAAACGAGGTGGAAGTGCCGGCGCATGCCTGGCTCGTGCGGCAGCCCAAGTGTGCGGTGAATCTGTATTATCTGGCTGCCAAGGAAGTAAATCGGGCAAGCATACCCACTGTGGTGGAGATGATGCTTGTTTCCGAAACCGATCCCAGTGATCGCTTCAAGAAGTTAATAGCCAAAGGTCGCCTGGAAGAGGCAGAGGTAATCGGATTACCTGTTTTAGTTAGGGAATTTATTCACAGTTTCCTTTGTGCTTCCCAGGAATTTGGTATTCAGTTCGAGCTATGCCTGCAGCCTATTTATGAAGCGAAGGCCAAGCGCATCCTCGTCGAGCTCTGCAACTCCTCCTCTTCGAGCAACGAAATGTTGGATAAAAAGTTCGAAAGCCTGTTGCAGTTGCTGGCGCAGATCGAGAGCAAGGCTTTTATAAAGAGTCATCGCATGATCAACCTGAGCTCGCGACACATCCTGGAGCGTTACCTGCGCGAAGTTCACAAACGATTAAGCTTTGAGGTGAGACTTCTTTGGGGAGTATGATAGATAATCCTCAGTTCCTCCTTTAGGATGACGAAGAGGATATGCTTGAAATCGATGAGCAGCTGCATCGGCTGAAAACCCTGGCTATTACCGATCCCTACGAGTGCAATACGGACTGGCAGAAGTTCATTTACGACAAGAACCTCGTCAGGATGGTCAAGTCCTTGTTTAACACGGACATGCCCACGGCTTGTCTCATTTGGCGTCGGCATTCGTGCAGCATTTTGCCGCTGCTCAATGAGGATGAGCTGCGCACGCTGCTGGGCTTCATACCCGGCAACTCGAAGCCCTTCAATGTGGTGCAGTGGCTGCGCCAGTTCATACCCTTGGTGAGCAATACGCATCCTGGCATTATGCCTTTCATCACCGACTGGAGCATCGAGATGACGCGCAAGCTGCAGTACAGTCCCCATTGGCCGGACATTGGTCTAGAGTTTGCCACCAAGATACTGGAGATCTACGAGGAGATACAGTTTACTTACTCGTGAGTTCATCTTTCTTTCTATCTCCTTGAATTCCTTTCCAAAACTTTCCTTACAAAACTCTCTAGGGATGTCCGACGGCAGCAGGAGCGCAATATGGGCAAATTGCGGGATTTGGTTAACGCTTTACAGGATCTGTCAGTCCTCAAGACCCACTACAACATGGGCTTCACGCTAGACAACTACATGAAGGACTCCATTGATGCCACGGCTCTTAGCATCCTGCAGCACGTACAACTCGACAAGCTAAAGCGACTCGTTGAGCACTTCTTGTACCCGATCTTCCAGGAGAAGGGTCGCCATCCCCTGGAAGTGATCAAGCAGTACATATCCCAGTTGGTGGCCAGTCGGCAATCTTCGAGCAATTGGCTAGATCGGGCCATGGCCTGCATTGAATTGCTGCACAACGAGGACAGCCGCTTGGAGTGTGCCTTGTCCGTGCTGAGGAACGCCCCAGTTCCCTGGCCCGAATCACTGGCTCCCCTCATCCGCCTGCGCAACTCAACCAATCCGCTGGCCATGAAGATCAACGATGAGTACGAGATCCAGGTGATAAAGATCATGAAGGCCAAGTATGGCTGGCCGGCGGACAGCTCGGAGCTCAATGTGGAGCTCTTTGCGATGCGCATCGTCAAGATGAACCTGCCCGACATGCTACAGGATATCCAGGCGTTGACCAAAGCTGCGCCCGACATCTCTGTGAGTGCCAATCTCCATTGCTGCTATCAGATGGCGCGACGCGGGCAGATCGAGCAGGCGTATGAGTTCTTCAAAACGCTAAACAAGGAAAAGTACTCGGAGGACGGGCAGCATGTTGTGGAGATCCTGGCCACCTTGCTGGAGAACACTCAACAGGCTGCCTTTGAGAATGAGATCAAGGCGCAGGAGCATCAGAATGTCCTGGAGCTGTTCAAGCTGTTTCTGCCGCACGCGGAAGCCTCGTATGAGCGGCGCTACCTGATGATCAAGCATCGCTTCGAGCTCCACCAGAAATTCGGCGTTGAACTGGGCCACAGCAATGAGCTCATCCCTCTGCAGAAGCGTCACGAGTTGCTGGACGAAACAATTGAAAGGATCGTGGAGCGTGCTCAGGCCACGCTGAATATGCCCGCCTTTATTGTCAGCCAAATGCTGGAGCTGTGCACGGCTCTCAGCTTGTCGCAGGTCTTTGGCCTCCAGCGGATTTGCCAGCGCGTTGCCTGCCTGCCTCTGAGTTGTGCCATAGCCTACTATGTGACGCAGTTCATCGATTGCCTGCCGGCCAATGCCGATGATTTTATCAACCTGGGCCTCGCGCTGATCATCCAGCAAATTGAGAATGCCAAAGGCACCGATAATGGTGGGTACTGATCTCATTCCTGGTGTTCCGGTCGTCCTAATTGATTCTCTTTCCTTGTCCAGACGTTCCTTCTTCTCTCCAGCTGATCACTGACAGCGATCCGCTGAGCTTTCCACTCGCCTACGAGCTGCTCACAGCGGCCCAGATTCACCAACAGAGCCGTGATCTTATCGAAATGATCAAGTATGTAAAGGTGGTGGTGATCCAGTATCCGCTGGATGCCCTGAAGAAGCACTACGATGGCAGAGAGCAGGCCGTTAACGAGCACATTTGTCGCACTTTGGACGGCGCGACATTGGTCTTTGGCGAAAGTACGCTCAACTTTAGCAGCGCCATTAACGGCTCATTTGACATTAAGCCCGTGCTGCAGGTGCCAGCGACGAAGAAGCGCCAATCAGTGTCCATATTCGATGAGGTGGAGGTACAGCCGGTGCAGCAGGCCGAAAAAAAGGTAGGTAGTATGGAAGGACGTAGCACTTGGAATAAGCTAATAGAAAATCGAATACGCTCCACAGAAGATCCTCGGCTCTCACCTGCCCATAGTCAAGTTTTTGTCAAGGACTCTACGGCTGATGGTGATCGAAGCAGAGCCCAAAAACTCGCTGCTGATGCACATACGCCAGGGTCTGGCGGAGAACATCTCGGAGGTGGTTGACAGCGCTCAGGCCGACTTCTTTCAGTCAATGGAGCTGCTGACCAAGACCAAGGAGCACGACGTTTGGTATGTGATGCTGCAGTATCTGCTGGAATATCAGCAGCAGAACTGCCTCAGCAAGCGGATCATCAACGAGGGCTTCATCACCTTGCAGTTGCGTCGCATTTTGCGCAACGCAATGAGCAACAAGGCTGTCAACTTCATCGAGCTCTTCACCATGCTGGCGGTAAATAGCGATGCCGTGGCCCTGCTCGATAAACTCTCCAAGGAGGTGAAGTCTGACCTGCAGATGATCAACTGCCTGACCCTGTCCGCCATGTACAGCGAACATCTGGACGATGTGGAGACTGTGGAGAGGATACGAGCCAAGTATAAATAGAATTTAATATAAATGCGAGCCCCTTTGCAATAACAAATCCTTGCAGACGCCTGAAACTCTATTATTACCTGGAGTTCTGCCAGCAGGACCCGCGCATCATAGGCAAGTTTAATGCGGAAATGGACAGTGTGGAGGATCTGCTCAAGGAGTTCCACAACAAACAAATGGATGTGCGCCTACTGGAGCGTATAAGCCGTGACTTTAACTTTGATTTCCAGAAAATCCTAATCACTCAGATACTGAGTATACTCAGTGGCCAGGAGTTGCGCTTCGATGTCCATCGCGATAGCTTTGGCGACGAGAAGTTGGTCATGCTGTGCAGCGCCCAGGAAATGCTTGACATGTGCCAGCCCTACATCGATGCCATCAAGAATGTGGAGCTATTTACCTCGAAGCTTAAGCAGTTCATCGAAGAGGTGAGTTCATGCAAGACAAGGAAAATCTTGCCATTATAAACCCTTCTCTCTATTGTCCAGATCAACATTTACTTTTACGAGCTGTACATGTGCGTGATCAACATCCTGATGTTCTTCAATGCCGCACCCAAGGAGATGGAGATCTGGAAGAATATCCTGCGCTTTCTGCGCTACAAGATGACCACCAGGCGTCGTAATCGTCCGAGTCAGTTTGAAACGGACATGTGGCTGAAATCGCACAAGGAGAATGGCATCCTGCCCAAGATCTCGCGTTATCGTTTGCCGTTCAAGGCGATTGTGGAGCAGCCACTAAAGGATATCCTCGGTGGGTACAGGGAATCCTCTAACAAGTCCATAACATGCTCAAGAAATCCCTTGCAGTCAGCGAACTTTGCGTGGACAACTGCCTGGGCTGGTTCCCGCTGATACAGATGCACACCTCGCTCAAGGGGTCCAAGGACAGTGCCCAGAACTGTGACTACTTTTGCATGTCGGCGGTAAAGAACTCGATAGCCGAGTACAAGTCCAGGAATGAGCCAGAGTCCTGGAGCCTGCATCCCACGAATAATGCCTTCCTCATGTCCATTCTCCGCCTCGTCGAGAACATACACAACCCGAACAAGGCCTTCCTAATACTTTACTATGTCTCCAACTATGCGCGGGACGGAGCGGACCAGGTTGAGGCCTCCTACGAGTGCTGGAAGTTCATGCAGAAGAAGGGGGACCTCATCACCGATAAGGAGCACATGGCCAAGGTGAGGCGACGCTATCCTATTCAAAAGACGCAACATCTGCTGCATGTGTATGGCCTGACGGACGAGAAGCTCTTGAATCAAGTGGAGAATCCCAGCGAGCTGATCAACAGTCTCTACCATCATGAGCTCATTCTCCAGTCCACAAAGGTGGACATCAATGCGCTAGTTGGGGAGATAGCCAAGCTGCACGGCCTCTGCCTGGACACCATACAGTTTCGGTTGCTGCAAAAGTGGCTATCGGTCACCATGGAGCCGGCGGACAATACAATGTTGGAGGAGACCTTCATGGAGGAGGCGGAGAACCCGAGCGGGGTGGATGGTAGCGCTGGCGTCCAGAATGCCAGCGAGAATGTGAACAGAGCCTTCTACATCCTGGCCAGCTGGCCCAAGGCGGATGCCGTCAAGTTTCTGGTGGGCCTGATCTTCAAGGGCGGGTAAGAAACTTAAAATTAACCGAAATCTGATTGAGCTAATGATATTTTTCTTAGCTCCATGAACACCTCGACGCAGCTGCAGATGTACGAGTGCTACTCGAAGCTCAACGATGGCAGCAACTCCTTCACCAGAACCATCAACCAGAAGCAGTTCATCAGCATAAAGTGCGTCAACGACCTGAAGACGCTTGGCTACAAGTCGAACCTTGAGAAGTTCGCCGGCGAGCAATGCAACAAGATTGACATTCTGAAGATGATTTGGCAGCGCAACGCCCAAAATCCCCTCTCCCTGGAGGTGATGGCCAACATCTGTCTCGGTTTCGATGTGCACTTGCCCAAGATTTGGAATGGGATCCTCAAGCGCATGATTATGTTCAATATGGTGCGAGAACTGAACGCTCTGCTGGATGTGCTCAGCTGCCGGCCTCATCTACTGCATCTAGACGGTCTGGCCCTGGCCTGGGACTATGTACTGTGTTATCCGCTCAAGAATGCCGTTCATACGCGCTCCTTCGCCCAGGAGGAGCAGCTGCACAAGACCCTGCTGCGGCTGCAGGGCTGCCCGGTGGTCCATGCTCTCAATCTGTTTCAATTCGCCGAGTACTGTGCCGTCATCAATCGACCCCACATGGCCGCCGCCATCCTCAGCTTCTGCGAGAGCTCGGAGGAGAGGAAGAAGATCAAAGCGGTATGTTTCTGGGATCCATTTTAGATCCTTACTTATTTCCTTTGCTTCCAGCTAATACATTCCCGTCCGGTGGATAATCTGCGGCAGCAGATCTTGGATCTTGAAGATGCCGGTCTGCTGCCGGTGGTGCTGAACTTTGCCCTGAAAGAATTGAATCTCTAAGCGGCAAGTTTGTCATATTTTTAGTTTTTTACACTTTAGTTGTATAAATAAATGAAGTTATATGTATTAAAGATGTATTATTTGTAAAATAATTGATGTATTTTCTAAGTGTATAACTTTTTTTTAAGATAATACTTTTCTAGGGTACTTATTTATTGGAGAATCATATTTTTTAGCTTTTCTGGGTCCTCTTCTAAATTTTTAATAATTCCTTTAACTTAATCTTATTTCAGTGCATATAGTAATATTTTTTATTTGCCAAATAATTCGACTTTTATTTTATTTTAAATATCTGAAAAAGATGATCAATTAATAATGCTAATGAAGGGAACTCTCAAGCACAATCTCCCTGATCAATCATTTTAAAATGACCCAGAATTAAAAGGTGTTAATCGGGCAGGCATTGGCTTACTTTATCTCGGGGGATCCAGTGACCAAATGCTGGCGATGACGTCATATGTTGTATGTATTTTCGCTATCACAGCACCACAGTGGGCTAGAGGGTACAAAATGAGCGTAAAAAATTAACTTAATTATTATAATATTAATATTAGTTATTTTAATATTTGTTATTATAGTTAAATAAATATCTAATACATTAATTTTACAAATTTTATTTTAACTTAATTATGATATATTTTCAATTCGATGGAGGAATCCAATTGCAACTTGTTTGATATAACAAATAACATAACATTTTTAAGAATAAATTTTGAAATTAAATTAAATCAGTGGTAGCATTTTAAGTAAACAGGTATTGTATTTGTTTTATAACAAGATAGTTTAGCTTTCATTAAATTAAATTTAAATATTTGACCCTCCCACGCGATCCACTGTGACCAGCAATCAGCTGTTACGGCAACCAGCTGATAGTCAACCTTTCAAGAGGCGAGTTACACAAAAAAAACACGCAAAAGTTTCCTATTTAAGTTAAATATTAAATAAAAACCAAAATGCTGCGTTCCTTGTTGGGGGCACAAAAGTGCTGGGCCTTAATCCGGGCCAGAAATCCCATGGAGGTGACCGCCAAGATGACTCCAATTGCCTGGGCGGCGTCTAGGCAAGTGTCCCACAATTATAAATCATTTGATAATGAGTTTCCTTAATTATAAAATGTTTATTTGGCGCTACAGTTGCCGTCACTACTCTCCTCCCACCCACATTAAGCAGTCGGCGGTGGCCAATGAGTCTGGAACCATGGCGCAAAGTAAGTACCAGGAAATCCTAAGGAAATCCATATTACACAGCTTTTCCTCTGCAGTTAAACAGAATATGATGAAGCGCTTGGGTCTGGAGCCCGGCTATAATCCGCTGCCCAAGTCCCGGGAGCATCTGTTGAAGTATCAACCCAAGTTGGAGGATTTGCCGGCAAGGGCCATGCAGGATTCCTTTACCTCGGCCATTATACCCTTAAGCACGGACCGCACGCTGCAGGACAAGTATGTGACCTATCTGGGCAGCGTGAGAATGGGCAGGCTCTTGGAGGATATGGATATGTTTGCTGGTAAGAATGTTACAGAAAGAAAGATACATTTCATCTCCAAGTTTTTTCGTTTGTTTGATTTTCCCACAGCCTGGTGCTGCCACAAGCATCTGAAATTGCCCAACCTGCCGGAGGGAGTCCATCTTCCCTACACCTTTGTAACCATCCTGGTGGACCGCATTGATTTTACCAACGTGCTAGCATCCGGCACTCAGGATATCCGTCTATCTGGTCATGTCTCCTGGGTGGGCACCAGCTCCATCGAGGTAGTTGTGTGGCTGGAACAGCTCGTCGGCGGAAGTTATCAAAAGCTCACCCGTGCCCTGTTCCTGATGGCAGCCAGAAATGCCACCAACACGGCTGCAGCACCGGTGAATCCCATAAAGCCAGCCAATGAGGAGGAGAAGGTGATCCTGGCGGGTGGGGCTGACAGGAAGAAGCAACGCCAGATACTCTGCGCCCAATCGGTGTTCAAGGTGGAGCCCAATGATCCAGAACAGACGCTGATGTACGAGCTGTACAAGCGGACCACGCCCAGCAACACCTTGGAGCTAAATAAACGAATCCTGCCGCCCAACTGCCGCTGGATGGAGGACTCCTACCAGATGAGCACGATTCCCTCGTTTCCGGAGCATAGGAATCACCACAATCGCGTCTTTGGAGGATTTCTCATGCGCAGTGCCCTGGAGATCAGCTGGGCAGCAGCTTTCCTTTACTGCAAGACGCGTCCCAAGCTGGAGCACATCTCGGATATCAGTTTCGAGAAGCCGGTGGGTGTGGACAGCTTCATCAAGATGACCGCTTATGTCGTCTACACCAAGCTCAACTATGTGCAAATAATGACCGTGGCCGATGTACTGGACACGCACACGGGCAACCAGGTGACCACCAACACGTTCTACTACACCTTCTCTGCTCCTGATACGGTCACTGAGGTGCTGCCCCGATCCTATCACGAGACCATGTGGTACATCCAGGGACGTCGCAAGTTCGAGGCCAGCATGGGTTTAAAATAGGTCAGAAATTAAATCTTGTGAGTGTTTTCCCTCCCCAAATGATAATTATGCGAGGCTATGGCATGAGAATTATGATATTACAACAGTTCTGTGTTTACAAAATAACTTGGAAAGCGATAAATATAGGCGGCAAAAAGAAGAAAGTTAAATTGTATTGTCCTACTTTGAAGTATTTATAATATTTTGTATCTAAAAACCATTAAATATTACAATCCCTGTCCGAAAATGTATGCAATTTAGTAAATAAAAGAGTTCACTTCATGTAAAATTGATTTAAAGTCTTTTTAGTTTAGGGATTTCCTCTTAATAGTGGTTTTCATTTAATTTTTTTTTTCAATATTTCGATATCGGACTTTTCCTTAAGTTTTTCTCAATATAAAATGCATGGCAAACTTTTTTAATTTAAAGTCAATTTTTTTCTAAAAAAAAAAACTATTCAGAGTACATTAGTTGATATTTTAATCAAACGTGCTGGAAGTTTACTATATTTTTGGAGATTGTCTAAATTATACACTTTTAACGGCAGATTTACAAGAGAAATATTCCATTCTTTCGCGTTTCTTCGATCCGAAACTGAATCGAATGGATTATTTGTAAATTGTACCATTTATAGTTTTAGTTTTCATCACTAAAATGCAACGTTGTTTGCCTTGGATCCGTAGGGGCACAAACCTTTTGAAGGGATGGGTTTACAAGTGAGTATTAGGTATCCGTTCTGACGTTCTTAATGCCAGCTCCCCCATAGACGCCACTACGCACCGCCGCCGCCGATACTGAACATCAAGGGATCGATGGAGCCGACAGAATTTAAAACCATTCCTGAAAGTAGATACTCCATGTCCTGATGATGAAGTAAACACCTACTGCATCCAATTTCCTTTCTTCCACAGTCAAGGAGATTATGATGCAGAGTCTGGGCCTGCAGCCAGGCTACAATCTGCATCCAGAGTCCCGGGAGCATCTACTCCAGTACCAACCCAAGGCGGAAGAGCTGCCACCGCGGACCATGAAGGACTCCTTCAGCTGGGCCGTCATTCCTTTGAGTACAAACCGACGGATGCAGGACAAGTATATGAACTACTATGGCCACGTGCGCATGGGCAGGCTTATGGAAGACATGGACATGTTTGCGGGTAGGCGGAGCCTTCAGATTAATCATCAACCGATCCTCTAATCAATCCCCTGCAGCCTGGTGCTGTCACCAACATGTGCGTCTGCCCGATCTGCCTGAGGGGGTGCACCTGCCCTACACCTTCGTCACTATCCTGGTGGATAACATTCACTTTGCTGAAATCCCCACAATTGGCACCCAGGACATCCGACTGTCCGGTCACGTCTCCTGGGTGGGCTCCAGTTCCATGGAGGTGGTGGTGTGGCTTGAGCAGGTGGTCGATAACGAGATCAATCTGGTCACCCGTGCGCTGTTTCTGATGGGAGCCAGAAATGCCACTAACACGGCTGCGGCTCCGGTGAATCCCATAGAGCCGGCCAATGAGATCGAGAAGGAGGTCCTGGCGGGCGGTGCCGAGAGGAAGCGGCGGCGACAGAAAAGAACCAGTACGGGCGGAAAGTTTCAGCCCACGGATGAAGAATTAGCGATTATAGCCGAGATGCATAAGATGACCTCGCTCAGGACCACATTCGAGATGAATAAGCGCAACCTGCCGGAGAACTGTCGTTGGATGGAGAACTCTTTCCAGACAAGCACCCGAACCTCGTTTCCGGAGCATCGGAACCATCATAATCGGGTCTTCGGCGGCTACCTAATGCGCACCGCTGTGGAAATTAGCTGGGTATCCGGCTTTCTCTACAGCAAGAGTCGTCCCTTTCTGAGGGAAATTAGCGATATTGTCTTCCAGAAACCCGTGCCCGTGGATAGCGTCGTCAAGATGACGGCCTACGTCGTCTACACCTGGCGCAATTACATCCAGATCAGGACGATGTGCGATGTCATCGATAAGGACACGGGCGACCAGGAGACCACAAACACATTCAACTTCACCTTTGCCGTGGCAGACGATGTCGAGGTGCCGAAGGTGCTGCCGCGATCCTTTCACGAAATAATCTGGTACACCTACGGACGACGTAGGTTCCAAAGGACCGGAATTTTCAAGGAATAAACAATGACTGCGATTAGTTTGGTATCTAAAAAAAAATAAAAAAAACTAAAATTTAATTACCATTTATATAAAAATCGGAAGCATGTGTAAATGTGACAGAACTGAAGTTACTTCCATGATCAGAAATACTGACCTGGGATAGCTTTTGTTTCGAAAGTTTTCCACAGGTATTTTTCCCGACTAAATCTTTATCCACCTTTGCGAGCTCATCTGTGCACTTTCTGGTGAGAGATAAGATTGTGAACTTGTGGGAAATGCACTGGAAAACTAGATGATTATGATCTAAATTCAAATTAAAATTAATTTAATAATTAATTTATATTATTTTTAAGATCTTTACATTAAATTTAGGTTAGGTTTAGAATACAGATACGACTGAAAAACTGTAAATAAAGAACATTACACAGATTTATATAGAATTTCAACTGATTGTCAAATCCATAAAATTATTATTCATTTCTGATAAAGGACATATTCTCAAAACCTTTTAAAACTATGTATAAAGTAGGCTTTTAAAATTGATATATACATATGTATATATTTATATCTTAATTCAAACAAATACTCCTTTGAATATGTTACGGTTTTTTTAAACCTTTTGTATAAAAAAGAACAGATATGTAATTTCCTATAATTTTCTAAAATATTCAAAGGTCAATCAATTTGCCAACAGGTTCGCTCTGTTTTTCTCTGTGCAGGTAGCGGTTCTCTCGCCCAAACTATCATCCAAGTGGACACGTGTTCAGTTGATGGGGAGAGGCATGTAACGTCGTCGGTAGAACACGCTCTGCTAGCGATTCTCCTCGGTTCCCAGTGCCATTCTCTCGAGCACCGTCCAAGTGCCAGCCAGCACTCGATGCCAATGCAATTAAACTGAACCGTATTACGTATTAGGAATTCTCCTCGGCCAGGTATCAACAGTACGTCTGTCTAAATCCTCGAAGGATGCAGCGTATATTGGCCTTTGGACTGGGTAGGTTGCTGGCGAGAAGCTCCAGGTCCACCACTAGGAGGAAATGGCTTCTTAACAAAAGCTGCTGCTGCGCCGCAGTACCCAACAGAAATTTTGCCCAAGCCAAGGAACTAAAGGTGACCTCGGATCATTGCTCCGGCACGCTGGAAGAGGGTGAGTAAGGCCTTTACCTCTGCCAGAGCCAAGTTTCAAGTCACCCCTTCTTTCCACAGTAATCCAGATAATACAAGAGCAGTCCGGCGTTGATGTTGGCTACCACACTATACCCAAGTCGCGGGACCATCTCCTGAAGCACCAGCCCAAGCACGAGGATCTGCCCCCCAGGACAATGGTCGACTCCCATACCACGGTCCTGCTGCCACTGAGTACCAGTGAGCTGATCCGTGAGCGGTACGTGAACCACCTTGGACGCGTGAGGTTGGGAAGGATTATGGAGGAGCTGGACATGTTCGCCGTGTGGATATGCCATCGTCATGTCAAGCTGCCGGCTCTGCCCAAGGGAGTGCCGCTTCCATATACCTTCGTAACCCTGCTGGTGGACAAGGTGGAATTCATTAACCTGGAGCGGTTGCAGGTCAATCAGGACATCCAGATCAGTGGCCATGTCTCCTGGACGGGTCGCAGCTCCGTGGAGATCATTATCTATGTCAGGCAGCTGGCTCACGGCGAGTACATCGATGTGACGAAAGCCATTTTCGTGATGGTGGCCAGAAATGCCACTAATACGGGTGCGGCGCCCATAAATCCCCTCAAGGTGGGCGATGAGACCGAGAGACTGATTCAACAACAGGCTGACAGGCGTCAGAAGATGCGGCGTTTAACGGCCCAGGACTCAGTACTCAATTCGCCGCCCAGGGAGCACGAACAAACCATCATGTACGAGATCCTCAAGAGGACGACGCCGCTGAACGGAATGGATTTAAACAAGCGCGTTCTGCCGCCGAAATGCCGCTGGATGGAGGACTCCCTGCAGACGACGATGATTGCCCCGTTTCCCGAGAATCGGAACGCCCAGAACACCATCTTTGGTGGCTACCTGATGCGCCAGGCTGTCGAGATAAGCTTCATTATGGCCAGCATCTACCTGGGCGACCGACCCATCCTCAAGTGCATCTCAGACATCAGCTTCATGCATCCCGTGAATGTGAACACCTTCCTTCAGCTGACCGCCCACGTCGTCTACACCGCCCAGAACTACGTCCAGTTGATGACTGTCGCCCAGGTGTGGGATCTGAAAAGCGTCGACAAAGTCCAGACCACCAATGTCTTCTATCTGACCTACCGGGCGGACAAGGTGCTGGACGAGGTGCTGCCGCGATCCTACCGCGAGATGCTGTGGTATATCCACGGCCGGAGGAAACTGCTGACGGCCCTCAACCTGCAGCCACAGTATCCAGATCCGCCGTCTGAGAAAGAACAGCTGAAGATATGCACGTAATCTTACTCTGCTCCAATATTTTTGTCCAAATTTGAAGTGATTTCTCTATTTTATATACCGCAAAATTATGTCCTTATGGATCCGAATCCAATGCTAATAAAGTTGTTCAATCAATTAACTAATCCCATCGATAATTAACTCAGTTATTCCGTTTTGTAAGATTTATTTTACAAATTCTGTTTCTGTTTAACCAGCAGCGTTGAATGGGCTCGCTTCTGCTTGTACAAAGTGTTTAGAAATCCTTAAACTGAAGTTGCTTTCACCACCCAGGCACCAGCCGTTTAGAAGCGCATGCGGTGTGGGTATTGGGAGGAGTGCAGGGCGAACATGTTCTGCAAGTACTTGGCAAAGAACTTGCCCTCGGGATGGGCCTTGATCACCTTCAGCAGGGCGGCGTCCACCTCCTTCTGGTCCTTCTTGCGCTGCTCGTTGGGCACGAAGCGCTCCTTCTTGGCCGCAAAGATATCGGCCTCGCCGCTCTTCTTGTCCTTCTTGGCCTTCAGACGACGGAAATAGGCGTCGTCCAGATGCTCGGGCACCTTGAAGGCTCCGAGATCCACCTTCGACGAGGTGCCGATGACGTAGCGCTGAGAGACGCGACGCAGGGGGCACGAGTTGAGGGCGAAGGGTCCGGTGACCAGCAGCAGTCCCGAAGCGAGAACCTTCAGCAGAACGACACGCTTGCCCTGGTGGCGACCAGCCAGCAGGATCAGGACAGTGCCGGGCTTCAGGTTGCGGCGCGTGTTGCGCTTGTGCTCGCTGAAGTTGGCCTTGGAGGGGCGCTTCTTCACGAAGGTCTTGGTGGGGTAGGTGGCCTTGGACTTGTTCAGGAAAACGGTACGCTCACCGCCGTTCTTGGGGCCTCCGATCTTCTTCACCTTCTTGATGGGCACCTTGGCCTTCTGCACAACGGGGCTCTTCTTGTCCTTCAGGCGGTACAGGGCACGACGCTTGTACATCTGTAAAGGAATAACATGATTAGTAAGTGTTTTTGGGTGGGTAATAGATTATTTATAAATTCTATTAAATGTTTTCCGCTCAGAAAATCCATAATCTGCACTTTGCTTATAAAAAGCATTCAGAGTGGTGCATGGAAATATCATCACTGTAACTTTTTTAATCAAAATGTAGAGTTAAAAACCAGAATTTATTGAGAGGAATCCATTACAGATTACTTTTGGAGTATATTCATTGTTTTTAAGCTTTATACATTTGTTAATTTGTTATATTTTAATCAGAAAATCCATAATCTGCACTTTGCTTATAAAAAGCATTCAGAGTGGTGCATGGAAATATCATCATATCATTTTTTAACCAAAATATAGAGTTTAAAACCCAAATTATTTGAAGGTATCCATTACAGATTACTTTTTGATTATATTCATTAGTTTTTAGGCTCTATTATTCTGTTATTTTATAGTATTTTATATCAGAATATCCATGATCTGCACTGTGCTTATGAAAAGCATTCAGAGTGGTGCATGGAAGTATCATCATATATACTTTTGACACAAAATATAGAGTTTAAAACCAAAATTGTTTGAAGGCATCCATTACAGATTACTTTTTGATTATATCTCTTAGTCATAGACTCTATACACATGTTATTTTGTTATATTTTAATCAGAAAATCCATAATCTGCACTTGGCTTATGAAAAGCAGTCAGAGTGGTGCATGGAAGTATCATCATTTTCAACACATATTTACAGACATGTTATAGAGCCTAGAACTAGGCGATTTTCATCGATTCAACAGGTTTTATAAGTTATTATTTTCCGATTTGAAGATAATCCAGTGGGCAAGCCATATGTAAACCACGCCGCTTTTGTCACTTTCCGCTGGAGGTGGAGGCGTCACACCGCCAGGGGCCTTTTGCCACGAAGTCTTCAGAGATAATTACCTGCGCCTTGGAGTAACGCAGGATGCCGCCCTTCAGGTAGGAGTTGACCGGGTGCTTCTTGCCCTTTTTGGCCGATTTGGCCACCTTTTTAGCTTTCTCGACGGGTGCCATTGTGGAAACACGTGTACACAGCACAAAAAATTATGGAAAAGGAAGGTTATGTTCGAGGGAGCTGGCACTTCTTCGATGGCGCTATCGATGGCTAGGTTCCAGCGATAGTTCGGCGAATATCGCAATATATAGAGATGGTTGTAGTGGTGAGCGTTAAACTATTTTCGCACCGTTTGTTAATAAAGTGTAAATTGTTGATACTTGAAATACTTGAGATAATAAATCTGATATGTTTATTTTAAGACAGTAGCTTCTCTTAAATGTATAATATTATTTTATTACATTTCTTTAGACCGATATTATACTCAATAATCAATAGCACGACACGCTTATTTTAATCCAACTGAAAGTATTTCCCATTTCTTTATGTGTTGAGTAGTAAAGAAAATTAACAAATATCATAATATCAATGATATTAAACAATATCAATGAATAATAATATTATTACTTTTATTTATTTGATTCCATTAAAAAATCTCTTAATAATGGCACTCGATAGAAACTCAACCTCTAGGGTGGATATCGATAGAAATTTTGCGATGGCAAATCAAAATTACGTTATTAATCGTGAACTGTGAAAACTTATCCCCTAAACATATTTTAAATTATTTATTATTTAATGTGAAAATTCGTATTTTAATATTGAAGATATATATTGAAACGTTTTATTTTTAATTAAATTTTCCTTGCATGGGCTCATGGCAATATTTGCTCACGTATTTGTATCTTCTGGGAAGGCGACTAGTGTTTATTTCAGATACTTTCACCTTCATTTCCTTTTAAAATGAAAAATTAATTTATCTTGTACAATTATATATGATCTATTTAATGTATTCAAAATATTTCCAAGTCTAGATAGATCCAAATAATGCCCAGCCCAAATAACAGACACAAATTTGCATTTACCATTTAATAATACTTTTTTTTCCATTTATTTTGTTGTAATGTGTGTACAATGATTTAAATCACGATTTTTAGTTGCATTCAAACAACTTGTGTTGCATCTCCTCTTTCCTTACACAATGATCCATTATTTAGCTTAAGAATGATTCTTGTTGGACGCCTAATGTAGAATCTAATTACAGGTTCTGCTAATTTCGAATAAATTAAAATGAGTAATGTACAGAATGAATTCATTTCGCTTTCATGACTACATAATAATGCTTAATAACTAACCGATAAAATAACCTCAACCAAAGGTATGCTGAAAATGAAGCTCGACAAAATTAAAGTCTAAAATTATAGATTTTTATACAATAATTGAGATTTTTTTGATGTGTTCATTGCAAATATTTAACTAACTCGTCGCTAAATACAATGTAAAATTTGCTAGTTTTTAAAAATTATGAAATCTCATCTCAGTAGTGGCAGTCGACGGGCATTTTGTAGAAAAACTTAGTTCTAGACTTCCGTTGCCGTGTCTGCGCTTCCGCTTTCGTTTCACCTCTCGCTTATTTGTCAATTGGCTCTTACTAAAAGGTTAGACTAAGTTTAAAAATTCATTATATCTTCTTTTCCTATGGTTTGTTTCTTCTTTTTGCCAGGCAACTGAACACATTGATCTCTTTCGCTTAAATATTAGTTGTTAATTACTTCTGCGTTCGACTTTCCGTGTTTACAAAGTTATTGGCGTTCTAAAAGGTTACAAAAAACTATTGCACAAAGATTTTAACTCTGGTTGAAGATCAACTGATGCGTTTACATAAATATTTACAGCAGAGTCCTTGCCTTTGTTGGGTTTTATTTATTTACATTTGTCCGTGTGCACAGGATGTGGGATCTTGGGATCTGGGGAGTATGGAAATTGTGGTTGGTACTCACATTTCGTTCGAGTGGAGTCAGCGGCTGCCATTGAACTGGACTGGACTGGACTGGACTGCAAACTGCACACACAACACAAACAATAAATAAATAAATAAAACAGGCTAGGTTTGTTGTAAATATTCATTGAAAAACTGCATGCCAACACCATTGGCAAGCGCATTTTTATTCAAATTTACAGACAAAAGATCGTTTCTGTTTGCACATTCTGATCATCAGCAACTGGTTTGGTTTAGTTTTTCGAAGAAATGAATAGAATCTTGTCAAATTTCAATTGTGTTTATGCTCTGCGTTAGTTCTCCTGCTATGCTTTCCCCTCTCACACCTACTCTCTATGTTTAACCTCTCGTACATCTTGCTAAATGTTGCATCATAATTTCGGAGCAAAAAGTCTGCCGCGCTTCAATTGGAGTTTTGATATTATTTTGGTTTGTTTTTGTCTCAACGCTGGTTTTGCTTTAAACTTAGGTTTTAGTTGGTACAACATAAGAATGAATTCCATTTTTACAATATCTTTTGTTTTAATAAATAGAGTATAATATTATTTAACAAAAAAGAATGGATAAAGAAGGTATTGTATAATTTAAAAATAATCATTCATTTTGGAACGAACTAAATCTCAATGCCTTCCAATTAATGATTGATTTTGATTGATTAACAAAATGTATTGTTTTAGGGCGGAAATTGAGTTCGCTTTATGTTTTGTGTTTTTGTTTTTTTGTTTTCTTTTGTTTTAATGTTTTTGTTATACAGAGAAAAATCTACTAGACACACACACTACAATATTGTGGTTTCATTATCATACTTTCGTTTAATGTTTAATGTTATTATTATTGTTAAGAGTTCTTAGTCAATATAGGCGGCGAATTATATAGTTATTACTTTTTCTGTGTTGTTTTTGTTGCTTTTTTGGGATTTTTCTTTTTTGAGCGCGGCTAAAATTACTGATTAATCTGATCTGACCTTGTTTTTGTGGCTTGATTGGTTCAGCTTATCGTTTAGGTTCGGCCTATACATATATAGAGAAGTTTTTGTACTTTTTTTTATAGATTTTCGTTTTTATAGATTTTTATGATTTTTTCTTGACGCTTTTTTCTTACGGGGATTTTACATAACTGATATAAGAGCGGAACAAACATGGAGAACATAAAGATGTTACAAAACTAATTCGGTTTTTTTTTTGTCTCTATAGAAAATAAATTTTCTTTTTTGCTTTTTTGATGGTTTTTAGTGGTTTTTTTTACGGTCTCTCACGCAAAAAATTGCTGTCCCATTCCAGATGTGATTATAGGTTTTTTGTGGGGTTCGCAATTCTCAAATCGTGTTCTCTCTCTCACTGATCTCGAATAATATGATCCGGAACGGCATCAATCTTTTGTATGATGGTCCGCAGCATTATTTTTTGTTTTTATATTTTTTTGTTGCTTTCTTGGTAGCTTTTGTTGGTTTTTTTTTCACGTATTTTTTTGTCTGCCGCAAAAATAAATCGAAAAAATTGCGGGTGCCACTACGCGTGGTCACCTCTCCTCACAAAACGCGGCGAAAGGGGGGGAACCCACCCGCATTTCAATTGTTTCTTAAATGTTAGAACCAGCGCTAATACACGTACGTGTACACGTATGCCAAAATAATTATGATGCACTTTAGCAAAATATACACACACATACATTGCTACCTACTCTACACGAGCACACGGATCGCCGCTCGCACGGACACACTCTCGATGATGTTGTAGATCTCCTCCTGCAAGTCCTGCCACCCATCATCCTCCTCCTACTGCTGCTTCTCCTGCTTGTGTCTCGTTTTTCGGGGATATGTGTTGACTCTCCTGGAGGCTGGATGACGGGTGACCACAGGAGCGTTTGTTGTGTGCCGCGCGGCCTTCTGGTTGTTGTTTCCTTCTTGTCCGCTGCTCCAGTGTTCCAGCTGTGGTCCCTGCTGCTTCTGCTGCTGCTGCTGCTGGCTGGTTGCTGGATACTAACATTGTTCGAAAATTGGAATAATGGGTGAAGTGGGCCAGTCCTCTTCCTCCTCGGAGCTAATACTCTCGGTCCTGCAAGGGGGATTTCATGTGTTGAGTAACAAGTTGGATTTTAAGGTAACAACAATTCTTACAATATTTTCTGTACAACTATTTTTGTTACTAGTAAAAACTATAGAAGTCCTTTAATGAATTTTCCCTCTTACCCTCCAATTGCATTTTTCTGTTATTCAGGGTGATTGTGCAACCAGTTAACAATCTTGACTGGCATTAACAGGCAATCAATTAAACGAGTTCAAGTTGAAGGTCCCCCGAAAAACCACTCGTAATTAGCAAAAAGCTAAAAAATCAGCTGATAAATTTGCCATTGGAACCTTTGATCAGGTGCAACTCCTACAAATGGTGCATTGAACTCTCTAAAGTTTTTATGACTAACCACAAAAATAGAGATAAGATAGCAGCTAAGTGTTAGCAAAAAAAAAAAAAGAAAGAAAGCTAGAACACAAACATGAAAATAGAAAATCATTTCAATGACATTGAAAATGCTGCTGCAGCAGTCTCTAAGTTCAATGTGAGAATTCAAGGACGGCCAACAGCTGTGATGGGTAAGTGTACCTATAGATATAGGTAAGTCTCCAACAAATACCTAGCGGATATATATGTACCTATCTATATATATATGTTGTACATATTCCTGCCGCAACCCTCGCTGCGGTCTATGTGCGTGCGAACGATAAGATTGTTGCCGAAAACAAGGGCAGCGAAAATAAAAAACAAAATAGGTATATAAACGCACACACATATAGCCGTGTTTTTATGGGCGCAGAAGGGGGGAAAGGCGGGGGCAGGGGCCAGAAGTGGGCGAGCCAGCCAGTCTCATGACAATTGTGTTGTTGCTGCTGCCGCCGCCGCTGCTGATAATGGAATCGCTAATATTCTAGAAACTTGTTTACGCCAAAAAACGTTCAGATCGTCATCGACACATTTGCCTTACATACCCAGATTATATATGTACCTACGAAAAATCACTAAAAATAAATCAGGAATCCAGAGATCCGCAAGCTTTCATAGAGAATTTAAAGAAATGAGTTGAACTTTCATTGGGAAAATATATGCTGGAGTTTTCCTATACAAAAATTTATTAGTTTTATTTATTACTATCCCCTGACTTAAAATGTTCTATATTTCTATCGTTAATCCATAAGATATTACTACAAAAAAACTCACCTCGAACGCAGGCCATCGTCGAGGGCATTGGAGATGCCTTCCTCTATGGTGGGCAGGTCGGAGGAGAAGCGATTGATGGGGCGCAGGACGCGCAGCGTGCGACTGGACAACTTCCAGACAAGCCGCTGCTTATAGGGCGCCTTATTCTGTCCGTTGTAGTGGGACAGAATGCCCGAAACAATGCTAAAGCCGCAGGTGAAAACGCGATCGGGAATCTGTCAAGAAAAGCACATATTCAAATCCAATTCTCCTTGAGGAACTCCCTCTCTAAAACTTACCCTCATGTACTGCTGCAGGAAGAGAATGTACTCAAAGACATGCTTCAGCTCCGGACTACCGCGCGTGTACGACTCCTTGATGTGGAAATCCAGATGCAGGCAAATGAGCACCAGGGCCAGCGTCGAGGGTGTAATCACGGTGGTCTTCACGTCGCACAGCAAAATCTCTAGGCGATTCTCCAGCTCCTCCAGCTTGATCAGCTGCTGGTAGAACTTGAAGAAGTCACCGCCAATCTCCTTGGCCAAATTGCGGAAGAGGGCGTAGTAGATGCGCAGGTAGCTCACAGATGTGATCGGTGCATGGCCCATCTGGACGCCCAGCTTGTTGGCAATCACGCCGGCCATCCGTTCCAGATCGCCAGCGGTACAACCGCACTAAGGAACGAAATAAACAATAAATACACACAAAACTACGCAGAGAGTCAAAGAAAACCCACCTGAGATATTGTAACCAGATCTTCGGCGGGTATGGGCTTCAGGTCCAACTGCTTGATGGCCAAATGGAACGAGGCAACGCTCATGCAGGCCATGTGCTTGGGCTTGACGGCCATGCGATCCAGAAAACGGTCCACCAGGCTCATGGCCGAGAACAGGACGTCGGAGGGCAGCTCATACCACATCTTAAGGCAACGCAGCACATAGGCAGAGCCATCTCGTCCGCCGGCAGTCACTTCGCGCTATTAGAGACACAGAGATTAGAAGGTTAGTCAAGGGATAAGGCAAGCGTTTAGTTATTTAAAGTTAGTTTTTATTCAGAAAATCCATAATCTGCATCTTCATTTGAGTAAATTCAAGCAGTAGACTCACCCTCGACTCCTTGGGCAACAGCAGCACCGTGTGGAACTTGTCCTGCAGGGCATCGTACTCCTTGAGCGTCTCGTACAGCTCGTCCGAGGTTAGGGCATGCAGCTGATCCTCCAGTTTCTTCGATGGCGATGGCTCATTGTTGTTAACGCCTCCGACGGCACCTGCCACCTCGCCCTCCAGATCCTCGAGTTGTTGTTGTTGTTCGTACTTTTGATACTCCAAGCCAGCAGCACCCGGTGTCCCATACCGGCCCTCGTCCGCAATCCTCATCCAATCAGTTGGCATCTCTGCATTGTGGTTAATGCCGTTGGCCAGCAGCTTGCCGCCACCATTGGGACCACCAGTTTTAGGAGCAACACCGGATACTCCAGCTCCAGTTAGAGATGCAGCAGCAGCAGCGGCAGCCGCCTGGGCCGAAGTCGAGGGCTGCTCGTCATCGACCAGAATGGCATTGATGCTGTTGGCGTCCATGGCGTGGTGGTGGAGTAATTGTCCGTGTCCGTTGTTATTGATGGCGTTCTCCTGGTGGTCCTGGTGCGGCAAGTCGAGTCCTGGCATAACCGACGACGACATCGATGTCCTCTGCTGCATCAACTGCTCCTGCTGCCGCGCCGCCTGCAAGTGGCAATAGTAGGCGATATCCTGCTCCCGTTGGTGGTGGTATTGCTGGTACTGGTATTGCTCCGCGTATTGCTGTTGCAGCTGCAACTGTTGCTGTTGCTGATGCAGCAAAGAGCTCTCCAACTCCAACTCACAATCAACTTCGGCGGCGTATTCGTCGGCGGCAGCAGAGTAGCGTACAGGGACAGACATTGTGAGGGCTGGCCTAGTACCTGTTGTATTTTTATATTGTGGTTGCAAATTGGAAATAGGTTTTTTGTTTAGACACACAACACTTTCGTTAACTCGAGAGTTGCAAAAAGTGTCGAGAAATTGCAAGAATAGTGAAAAAACTAGGCCAAGATTATAACTCTCGCTGGGAGGAGAAGTGGAAAGGAGCAGAATTCAACCTTTCGTTCTCGCAATCCTAGCGCCAAATTGTTTGATTTTATTTTCAGCTAACACACAGATCTCAGAGACTTGCCCTCAGGGGCCGATATCAGCGAGTCTCTCAGCGGGAAACTCTCAATCTACAGCTCAAGATCTGTGCGGGACAAAAACACCTTGCACTTCGGAGGTAGAAAACTCCTCGATAGAAGTGCCACCGAAAATAAAACGAATCTGTTTGCTACTTGTTATGCACACACTGGTCGCAGAACTCAGAGATCCTTGACAGAATTCCCTGGCTGATTGCAATTCAAAATACCATCGGCAGTTCAGTGACCTTAATGCAATTCTTTTCAACGATTTACAAACAGCAAACAAACAAACGAACCCTCGACAATGGTTTAAGGAGACGAGAACTTAATGCTGGCAGTGTACCAAAGGACAAGATCAACGATAGCAACGCTTCCAAAAAGGATATCTCAAGGCTTTAGCTATCAGTCGTTATTGTTTATGGCTTGTCTGGCGTACTCTGATCTTGCAGTAGTCTCTCGCTCGAATATTTTGTGAAAAATATATATTCAGAAATTCGGAAAACCAAATGAATCTCTGTGCGAAGCGCTAAATAAGTGCGGTTTATTATGTGTTCGCTCAGTGCTTTTCACGATAATAAACTCTTGCGCTAAGCTAAATTTTGTGTATTGCTAAATAATAGCTTTGAATTTCGCCTTTTTCGCTTAATTCAAATGTGTAAAACTTACGAGCTGCAAAGGGGGTTTGGTGAAATCAAAATATTATTACAGTGTTTCAAAATATAAAGTCAATGGAATGAGTGGCATGCAAATTAATTCATTAATTATGTGCAAGTGCATTGCACTCCGCCCTGTTTTCGTTTTGAAATATTTCGTGTTCAATGCGTTTAACGAACTTTGTTTGCTGATCCAAAAAAATATACACTCACACCTGTACACTGGGATAAAATCTACCATGGCTCCTACGACATTGAATTATATATTTTATTTTGAACAGTAATCGACCTCAGGCAACGGCTGTGACACATTTTTATTCAAATCGCGCGGACAGAGACACAAGGCTACCAGCTGAGAGGGGGAATCGATGTGGGGCCTCAAGGCAAACCACGTAAATAGATCAAGAAATATGTACGGGCATTGAAAAACATCAAAAGAATCGTACAACCAAAGTATTTTGTATGTTAATTATACATTAATCCAACATGATATTGTCCAGTGGCCTCGCAAAATCAAGGCAATGGTTTGGGTAATTCATTTATAAGTCAAAACTTAAAGTTTAAAACATTTTCTATACATGTTTCCCCTTCCTAACAAATAGCAAACAATCTTTAAAGGGTTAAACAACGCCCCGCTAGAGTGCTTCTACTATATCTCTTCACACTTCCGCCGCAACAAAGTTGTGTGTTCCCGATTAATAAAACTTGAACAAATGAAAAGCACAAATCTACATATAAACACTTGAGCAAACGGACGCCGCCGCCATATTGTGCTAGTTTTTATAATGTGAACTAAAGAGAGGGAAACCCAGAGGAGATTAAAGATGCTGGCTTTCTCCTAAACACAAACTTCAAATCGTGTAAACAATTAGATGATAGATGACATAAACTAAGCAAATCCAAACAAATCCCTAGACAACACTCGAAGAGGAACTGTGAAATGGCAACAGGGCGTAAATAAAAACCCCTACAATTTCCTCCAGATGCTGTGGCCTGAAGATTCCAAGTAGCTGACAGTGATGAGGGGTCGGAATACTATTTTTAGATGCCACAAACAACAACAAGGAAATCAAATTGTGGATTTCAGTTGGGAGGAATTCAAGGAGCAGTGGCGCCTTCAAGTCGTTCTCAATCTGCATACAAAAATAATCACAGTTGGAGGGTTAATTTAAAGCGTTTAACCTGCTTCATGGCCAACTAGCTACAAACAAGGCTGCTTATTAGCAAAACAAACAGCAGCTAAAAGCAATTTACGCTATATCATAACAAATGTGGTGAGAAATATAAAAAATGCACTCCAAGGTCCATTCATAGAACTTCCTTAAATATAAAGCTGGGAGATCAGCGATCATTAACTTATTAAAAAGCTTTTAAATACTACGGACTGCCTGTGTTTTTCTTGGTGAATTCCACTTTTAAAAGTTGAAAGTAAAGCCCCATTTTGATGACTCCGACTCTTTTTTTTTTTTGTACCATAATCAGGTCAAAGAAACATTCCGACCGCGCCCTGAATCATCTTTCAATATGTGAATCAGATGCGGGGCCATTTATGTGACGCATTGGTCACTGAAAACCAATTGGTAATATTACAAAATAAATATTCCCTCAGAAATATTGAATCTAAAAGACTTCCGTTTCGTGGTTATTCTATTTATAAAGCCAGTGATCAAAACAACCAATAACAATAACCAAATGAAACTAGCTTTTGGGCTCGCAGCAATTCAAGGTCGCCCGCCGCCCACCAGAAACGAGTTTCAAGGGGCGGCAGAGGGAAATATCCAAGACTCCAAAAGCCGCTGAGTAAGCATGAAATAAGGTACAAGAGATCGCAGCTTAAAACGCTTCAAAAATTAAAGCAGAAACAAGCTTCTGTTTCCGAAAAATAAAAACAGTGATAACGGTAAGGCCACGGCGGGAGCTCGGTTAAAGTTCAACTTTTACGCTCTGCTGAAGACCATAAACACAATGACCAAAAGCATAAACAATGAGAATAATATGTTGAAAGTGTGCACAGTAAGAAATAGTATTTAAAACGGGTTTTTTAGAAAGAAGGGATTTTAAAGATATTTTCCATCAATTATCTAGATTTTAAAATGCGTTTGAAAGATAAACTCATATTTAATCTAAGTTAAAGAGAAAACTTTTCAGTATTTTATGTTTGTGATAAGCTTATCAAGTTGATATTTTGTTGTTATCAAGTGGGCTTGACCAATATTATAGATTAGATGATGGAGAACCAAACATCTGATGCTTGTTTTTCTCCGTTTCGGGACAATGACAGATTGTTATGAAAGCAGAACAAAGGTGGCTATAATTATAGCGGGAACAGCTCACCCGAAAACTACGAAATACATTAAGTAAAAGCCCGAAAAAAACCTAGACATAATGTTATCGCACTTTTGATCTTAGCCAAGGTTTTCTGCTCGACTGCAGTTGGAGGCACCAAAGACATCTCTTAAATCATTTCGTGTATGTAAACACATACAAAAGCGCATAAATAGCTTCGGAATTTCTAAACTGAATTATTTCGTATTCGAAGCTTTTGTTGTTGTTTTCAGTTGTTGAGTTGTTTTTAGTTGTTGATTTGAGTCGTTGTGTTGTTTTTCTTTTTTGGCGCGCGCTCGCTCTCTGCTGACGCAAAGCACGTACGCACACACACACACAAAGGTATAGTATCTGTGTGTGCCAAGAGCTATAGCCATATTTTTTTACTGTAAAAAATACGTAAAAAGCATACAAAAAATTTCACTTTTTGCCTATTTTCGTAACAGACGGAAGGCGGACTGCGGCGGGCGTGGCCAAGACAGGTGTGAAATATTTTCGTAGCTTCTCTTTTTTTGTTTTGTCTTTAACTAGGTAACATCGCTCAAAAAAAATCCCTCAACTGCAATTGAAAGTTAAGGTTTAAGGTGTGGTAAAGTCGAAAAAAAAAAACATAGACCAAGATGCGTTTCCAAAACGAAAGTGAGTCCATCCGCATCGTAAACAAAGAGTGCCACTAAAAGCTAAATGTTTTCCCTAGACAACATATGATTTTTAGACAGACAGCAAGGGGAGAGGGAGAGAGCAATTGCTTTTAATTTTTTTCCAATCCATCGGATCGCCAATCGACGAACGGTTTGTTCATTTATCATCGTCATCGACTGATTTTCGTTGGCGATGAAGGTCAACAAATGACAAAGAGGCAGAAGGAGAGGAAGAGAGAGTGTAGAGGAGAAAGACAGCTAAAGATGGGGAAGAAGAGCAGCAGAGAAGACCAGCTTTTTATGGAAGAAATGGAAACGTGACTGGAGACAGTGCTTCCAATGGGTGAAAGATGGAAAGAACGAGTTCTGGGTTTCCTTTGAAAAATAAAAAGCTATTTTTCCTTTTAGAAAAAACTAGAATGTAGTTAAGACAGTTTTGTAATTTTGTATGAAAATAGCGAAAGTTATATGTAGATGTTTTTCTGTTTATTAAAAGATACATTTATCCATAAACCCCTCCCATCCCATTACGAAACCAGTTATTATTCCAGAGTCATTGCCTTTTTTTCGCGCCAAAAGAAATTTCTCACCCTTAAGACTGTCAACTATTTACAAGAACATTTTCCTTTCTTCACCACACAAATTTCTTCTTTTTTATAATATCCTGACAGAAAACAACCTGAACAAACCACCTCGCAAAAGGTGCTATCAACCCCTAACGAACCTTCGAATTCTTCGATTATTTCATGTGTGTGGAAAAAGAGGTGCAAAGAACTTTGACTTTGCCTTGGGTTATAATTAACGGAAACGCTGAAAATTGCCCAGCCAGTTTTTCAGGGGTGGCTTAAAGCCGGAGCAACCCCCAAAAAAGCATTGAATTCCACCCCGCTGACAGGACAGAGTTTCACAATTTAAATAGTGACCCAGCAGCACACAAGTGGAGAACGGAGAGGGGGGAGCAGTACAATGGAGAGATCAGGCGCAGGCGCAGCAGCTGCTGCTGCAGTGGCATGTGCTGGCAAAAGATACGACGAAATTTATCTCCCGGTATCCCAAACGAACAAAAGATCGAAAAAATATAAGGAAAAGAAAACAAACCTTAAGCGGAAACAACAATAGATGGTAGGAAAGAGAGGAAGAGACCCGGCCAGCGGGCATTGTACTCGAGTCCCATTTAGTAATCGTCCCGCCGCTTGCTCTCTCTCTCTCCCGTATCAGGCGATCGACCTTTGCCAAGCCCGCTTTGCCTTAATCTAGTTTGAAATTCATGAGCTACGTTAAGTAGAGTCAGAACTATCACTATCAGTCTATTGGCCGTCTCGCCTATCTGTCAATGGACTTCGGTGGTGATTTGCATTATCAATCGATCGTGTGACTGCAAATAATTGCAGTGCACCCAAGCCCCCTTCAAGCGCTATCAACGGAAATGCAGTAAAAGAAGAATTTCCCTGACGTAAAGTGAACGTGACCGAAAGCCAGAGTCACAGAAACACAAACGAGGCGAGGAGCGTGCCCAAAGGGATGATAAGCGTGTGCTAATCACACGGAACACTGTCGTAGTTCAAAGTCCCAAACAAAAAAATTAACAAAAGTAGAAAGAGAAACGAAGACGTAACATAAACTAATTGCAGATTGTAAGGCCGTCTTTTGGTTACAAAGAAAATGATTTAGTAGTGACTCAGGCTCTCTTTAGAATGAATTTAAAGTCCCAAAGGAAAAGGTCAACTTGTAGAGTGATTCATAAATATATTTATTTTAATTTACGCATGTTTCCATCCGTATTCCCCATGACATATCCAAACTTCTGCATTTATCAGTTTGCAGGTTATCGCATTACCTCAATTACAGGTTGTTTTCACAGCAAACTCGGACTGACATTCAGATAACTGCAATCCCTACTGATGACTTATAGCGCTGGGGGATTCGCTATGTTATCAATGGATGAGGACATTTCGTAACATTCCATGACGTAAGCATGAGGCCCGATAAAGCAATTCGATCTTATCGCCACAAAACCCATAGAAATGCCACCAGAAGAAGAAGGCAGCTGCAGTGCAAAAAATATACAAAGGGAGAACGAGAGCAGCTGCACTCGGGAATATTGGAATTTTTCGTCACCTTTCATAAAATTGAATTAGACGCAAACAAAAAATAAAATAAAACCAAAAAAAGGGGTGGGACTCGAAAAGTCGATGCGTTGGCTTGGCACGAGCTGAAAATAGGGGGGGGGGGGGGGGGGGAATTACCAGGAAGTGGGGTTGAAATCGGTGCAGTTGAGTGCTTTTCCTGGGTGGCTGCCTGGTTTCGAGTCTCTCTGAATCACTAGGAGGGGATCCGATACGGGGATTCGGTTTGGTCAGCTGTTGTCAAGTGAGCGAGTGTTTCGGGCATTGAATTTCACTTTCGGACTTTGGCGTCTTCTTTTTTGCAGACACAGCGATTTCATGGTGGACTGAAATTCAAGTAAACAGGTAGAAAGCAGACGAATTCTGAGCCAAGGCGCCTTCCTACCGCCAATAGATGGCAGATGGTGTTAGGACTATATAAACATATCCTTTTTAGTTTACGTTGAGCTTCATATTTAAATTTTATACAGTTTAAATTGCATTTAATGTCAATTAAATTACCTATAATATTCTAGATTTTAAAGTTAAGGAAGCTAGTGGCGATTAAAAGGACAAAGACCTCCTACGGGTTAAAGGCTGTTTGCCCGCCCACTCTCTCGCTCTTTCTCTCTTTTATTGTCTTATTCTTCATCCGCCACAAAAGTTAGGTAGAAAATAGAAGATGGGGGCCAAAGAGGAACCTTTTTTTACATGTAAACAAGTGTGAAGAGGAATAAATAAAACAACAAATGAATAAAACAACGGTACCAAGAGGCGTGATGGTGTAGAAGAAGCCGCAGAAAACACCCACACACAGACACTAGCTCCAGCATTTGCATTGGTATGCGTGCGTGGGGGTCTTTTTATGACATGTATTTATTTTACTTTTTTGGAGGCTATGGAAAATATGAAAATCAACAAATTAAGCAATTTTGTGTGTGTGTTTGCAGCTTTTTTCGGTTTCTACGGCTGCGCAACAAATTGAAATCAACAAATATGACCCAGAAAACAAAAAAAAGAGCTGAAGGTGAAATCAAGCAAAGGAGAAACAGCGGAAAAAACGCACAAAGACGGAATGCAATAACAAGACGATGCTCCCAAACCAACACTTGTCAAGTGCGTTTAACAAAAACCAGTTGCGCTTCCGAAATCTACCAAAGATTTTTGAAATAAAAACAAGCAGTTTAATTTTTTACTTTGTATTTCATTTTAGTTTTTGGCTGACGCAATTTCAAGCCCGCGCACTCACACTCTTACAGGCTGGCTGCCTTGGTGTGTATATGTGTGTGAATATGAGGCAAAATCCGAATGGGAACACAACACACTCGCAAGCCTTTGTTTGCAGTCTGAGTGTATGTGAGCAGCGGAACGCTGGTAAAGAAACACTCTGATTGTGGGGAGAACAAAAGTGGGCGGGGAGGTAAGGGGGAGTGAAACAATTGACGTAAATTGAAAATAAAACAAATATGTAGATGTATGCAAATAGGGGGAGGGAGCAATACGGAATATATTTTCTAGTCAAAATAAAACAAGTTGTCAAACAAAGGCAAAGTAATATGCATAAATATTTACATGTTGATGCTATGTTGTACTGTACTGCTTGCATAAAAAGCACAGCCCCACTCTCGCACACACACCAAGGCTGGCAGCATAGTTCCCCCTGCAGTCCCCGTCTCGCTCGCTCTCTAAGCAACGACCTATGAATAGCGGACCCCAAAACCCACTCTCTCAGCCACACACACACACCCATGCATACGACACACCAGCCAAACAGCTGTGAAACGAACTGAGAGTGGAACAAACACGTAAATTGTTTCTTCACAAACGCAAGTATATAACGAATTCTGTATGTATGCATTTTATTTTCCATCATTTCGCTTGGCAAACAAACAAAAATCATCTGATTAAGCAAGGCCTTGGCTATTTCTTTCTGCAATTTATCGACTTTTTTGCCTATAAAAGGAATATTGGTGCAACTTACGTTATTACAGCCATTTTGTTGTTTTTGTGTTGCGCAGGAATGTTGAGATGAACTTTAGTTTATTGGCGAATTTTGGCTTCTGATATTGCACTTGAGAATAAGTGTATTATAATTGCTGGCAGCTTGGTCTTTCTCGTCGTCGTTGTTGTTGTTGGTTTAGTTCGCTAAGCTACGTTAACTAATTTGTACTGCTTTTGTTTTTTATTTGTTGTATCACAATTGGAACTCTCTCGCTTCAGTTTTTTCGATCGATTTTTCCCACACACCAGTTAAAAAGTGGTTGGGACTTTTCTCCATCAGCTGCGCATCTTAGCTCTGTTTCTGCGTTGTGGTCATTTAATCGCGTCTTAACTAGGCTTTGTACATTTTGGATAGCATTTAATCCGCGTTCAATTCTAAAAATTTCTATTTCTAAGCAGACACACACATACAAAATATAAACGCGAGCGCTCGGTCAGAAACGGTACTTCTTTGTTTGTTGTTTTGATGTTTGAAGATGAAGAATGAATAAAAGCAAAACGGAATCGAAACTGAAAACAGTTTATACTCGAAATCTCGAATCTCCTATTGCTTTTTCGCATATCGGAAAATGGTCCCACTGCAAATAATCGATTTTTCTTATACGTTTTTTACTTATAATCGAAATTTACACCCGAATTGGGAATTTTACTTAAATTCTACATAATTTACTGTAGAAAGCGTAATGAATTCCGATATTTTTCCTGTGCAGAAAACCTGTGACGTTATTGGTTAATCGAATTGAGCGCGTAATTTAAAGAAAGAAGTTTAGTTTCCTTAAATTATCTTGAATGTTTATAAATAGATTTCGCAAAGAAACGGAAGCTGTTCAAAGTTTTTTGATCTGCTCAAGGTTTTTCCTTTTCTTCATGCGGAAAATGTACACTTCCTATTTCACAATCAATGCCAATGCCAAAAAAAACTACTGAGTTCTGCAGAACACAGGCACAAACGCAAAACTTTATTTACATTTTTATCAACTGAATGTTTTAGAAGATAACAATTCAATGCCGCGTCTGTTTCTGATAAGATTTCAGACATGGAAATTACGCAGCCAAGTAGATCGAAAGTAAGGGGTAAGAGTGCATTTTCCCGGTGAAAGGGAAATCCATTCCTGTTGCCAAGCGAAATTTTAATAAAATCGGAAAGGGGGAGGAGCCACTGGGGTGGGGGGTGAGCTATTTCAGGGCCTCCTCCACACACACACACATGCACGAATACAACGCATTTCTAGAAATTGTCGGCAACAACAACCTGTGACACAAACACACACGCAACAAAGATTGAATGAATTTCAGAGTCTGGAATTTTTATGAATAAGCCATAAAAGGTCTTAAATGCAAGTTGAACTGTTATCTAATCTGGTTAACGTCTGGATTTCCCTAATTTTAAGCATTTCCAATTGAAAGTCGCCTTAATTTCGTCACACATTACACATGCACACACACACGCACACTGATTTATATGGAAAAAAACGCGTGGCGATTGATTTTTAAGTTGGCAAACAAGTTCGTTTTACGCATTGAACAACTCTCAAAATTGATGCTAGGTGATTTTAATTAGACCGAGTCACTTACCCGGATGCCTCTGCGTTTTGATCAGTATCTGCTTTCTTTTCTTTCTTTTACCAATAAAAATATAAACTTATTCTCAAATTGGAATTCGAGAACTGAGCCATAGCGGTGGCATCGATGTCCTCCATCAAACGATTCATCGATATAAATTTAATTATTATTTTATTAAGATAACTTATAGATAAAATGTAAAGAAAAATAGATTCATAAACCTGTAAATAATAAACAAACATAATTTAATTTAAAATTGCATGTGTAATTCAAAATATTTAAATATCGGTTAAAAATCAGATTTGGTATGTGCAGCTGGTATTTCCTATTCTTGAGCGAAACGCGGTAGTACTTTATGAAGAACGGGCAACAAAAAAAGTAAAAGAAGGCAAATCGGGTGGAAAACGGGAAAACCTGCGGAAAATTGTGTTCTTTGCGTTTGCCGAGAAGCTACCACAAATCAGACAATGAAACTTGTGAAGAAAACTGTGAAAATAACGCTTGAAAGCTGATAGAACGAAGGAAACTTTTGTAGTTTCCTGCCCCTTTCTGTGTGTGTGTGTGTGGTGAGCAGCGCGCGAGTGTGTTTGTGAGCAAGGAAGAAGAAGGAGGAGGAAGAGGCGGAGCAGAGACTTTTCGCAAGGAAAAGCAGCAGAAATTACGCCAACTTGGTGGGAGTTCGGAGATTAGCAGCGCGTCCGCATCTCTTCGTGTGTGTGTGTGTGCAGCAGCACCCCCCAAGCCCACACACACACGCACACTCAGGCGTCGCTATCGGCCGTTTGTTTTGTGCTTAAATTCGCGTGCCGCCTTTGTTTGGTGCTTTTTCGCCTTTCGTCGTCGGTTTTCCGGCCCCCCTCGTGCGTGTGTGCTCCTCTCCTCCCCTCTCTCTCTGTGCTCTTCGGCTCCTCGGCGGCTTCGTTTTGTGGCCCTCGTCCGGTTACGGTTTAGCGGCTTACGGTCACGGATACGGCTCGTCCGAGTCCGGACGCAGCAGCTCCGGCGGATCCGGTTACGGCGGCGGAGGGGTCAGCAACAACGCCGCAGTGGATGCCCATGCAGGTGGCCTGGGCCTGGCCCAGGACTTTGGCATGGGCGGCGGTCCGGGGGCGGGTCCGCCCACCCACATGTACGGCGCCGTAGCCCCGCAGGACAGTAAGTATTCCCGACTCTGGGTTTTTGTTGTGTCTCTGAGAGGCGGCACACATGTGCGCCATAAGGAAAAAAACACTTTCTATTTTCTGTTTACTTAATTTGAGAGCATGATGCACGAGTCCTTGTATATTCTTGATTAATTGATATATCCTTGATATTGATAGAATAATTTTAGAATCAGGAAAAGCTTTACAAAATATATTCCAACTATAAACTTTTGAGTTTATATATGGTTTTGTAAGGCACCCATCTGAGTTTTAAGCCTAAATTAAAGAATAAAGAATAAAAACACAAATTTTAATTGCAAAATAAATATAATTAAACATAAATTAAAGCCAAAAATAAAAAAAATCACTAAAAACGGAGTTCTCAATAAGGGATCTCGCTTTTCTTTAGGTTTTTGCTATCTTGAGACGGTTTTTTTCTTATTTGCCTTACCTTTCTTTGCTCTCTTTATTGCCAGCAATGTACAAGCAATAGGATTTCTTCTAAACTGCTGTCTGAGAGAGCTTAGCAGAGGTCCTTAGTGATTTTTATTCAATAAATGGCTTGAAAAATTCAATATCTTCCACCAAAAATATAAATTAAAATAATTTTTACAACTTTAAAACGTGAAATACATTAAAATCCTTAAACAAAAGCCAAGAGAATAATGAATTTTCGATGCTCTGTATCTAATCCCTTTTCCTTTCGTTGTAGTAATTGTCCGGGACATGGTGCAAATGCCGCCACCGCCGCCCTCGAATGCGCCCACATCGGCGGACGCCTGCCTGAGCATTGTCCATTCGCTGATGTGCCACCGGCAGGGCGGCGAGAGCGAGGGATTCGCCAAGAGGGCCATCGAGTCGCTGGTTAAGAAGCTGAAGGAGAAGCGCGATGAACTGGACTCGCTGATCACGGCCATCACCACGAACGGAGCCCATCCCAGCAAGTGCGTGACCATTCAGCGCACGCTCGATGGACGTTTGCAGGTGAGGTAAATGGACGCTTATCGTCCGTTTGGGTATTTCCGGTTTTCTGATAGCGCCAGTCGGTAGCTTATGACTTTATTTACTTTATGGAAAATGTATAATTATCACATTTTTGGTTCTTTATCCACCAGGTCGCCGGTCGCAAGGGTTTCCCGCACGTGATCTATGCCCGCATTTGGCGCTGGCCGGACCTGCACAAGAACGAGCTGAAGCACGTCAAGTACTGTGCCTTCGCCTTCGATCTCAAGTGCGACTCGGTGTGCGTGAATCCCTACCACTACGAGCGCGTCGTCTCGCCGGGCATTGACCTGTCCGGCCTCAGCCTGCAGTCCGGACCCAGTCGCCTGGTGAAGGACGAGTACTCAGCCGGGCCGCTTGTCGGTGGCATGGATATCGATGGCAATGACATCGGAACCATACAACATCATCCCACGCAGATGGTGGGCCCCGGCGGCTACGGTTATCCACAGGGACCCTCAGAATATGGTAAGGAATATTTGTTTAGGCTTTAAAATCTTTGATTTTTTTGCTTTATTTTATTGATTTATTTGATTTTTGAGTTTATTATTTATTTTTCTTTGTTTATTTTTGGTTCTTTTCGTGTTGTTTTGACTATTAGTTGGCGATCCCTTGAGTGCAATGTTTCCCAGCGGCCGGACAATACCAAAAATTGAGCCGCAGGATGGTGTTGTGGGGTCGCGCAGTTCTTGGATGGTGCCACCTCCACCGCGGCTTGGTCAGCCTTCGCAACAGCAGCAACAACAGCAGCAATCCCAGCAGCAACAACCCCCGCCGAACCCTCAGCAGCAGCAGCAGCAGCAAACCCAATCCCAAGCCCAGGCTGCGGCACATCCGCTCTGTAAGGGATCTTGAAGATCGATTAGAAAAAACCACTAATTTATTTTTGTAGTTTATTTCCTTATTTATTTGTAGGCTCGTATTTTATTATATTTATTCTCATCCTTGTTCCCTATGTTTTATTTACAGCCGTACCTCATGGCATGCCGAGCATGCCTGGCCCCATGAATCCTGTAATGGCGCCCCCACCTCCGCCCCAGCAGCAGCAGCAGGCTCAGAACCCCCAGGGCAATGGGGTGCATCATGCTCAGGCTAATTCGCCCACAGATCCCGCCACCGCCTTGGCCATGCAGCAGCAACAGCAGCAGCAGCAACAACAACAACAGCAGCAGCAACAGGCGGGCGGTGTGCCAAATGGAGCGGTAAATAGCAGCAGTGGAGCCGCTGGCGCAGGACAGTACTATGGACAGCCGCCGCCTGGCAGTCAGATGCAAGGAGCTGGAGGCGCCGGCTCGGTTCCGCCCACTGTGCATGCCCAGCAAAATGGCTATGTGTCACAGGCGGGGCCTGCAGGAGGCACTACCTCCGTTGGTGGCTTTGGCGCTGCTCCAACCGCCGCCCAACAGCAGCAGCAACAGCCACCGACTGGAGTGCAGACCAATGCGGGATCTGCTGGTGGTGTAACGGGTCAAGCCGGCGGGGGAGGTGGCGCAGCAGGGACCTGGACAGGTCCCAATACACTCACCTACACGCAGTCCATGCAGCCGCCCGATCCGCGCTCCCTGCCAGGGGGATTCTGTAAGTTTTTATTCAATAATTCTATCCAATTTATCCTGACAATTCACCTCTTCTTGCAGGGAACTCTACGCTCTCCGGTGACCTTGGTTCGACGCAACAAACTCCGCCGCAGCAGCAGCAACAGCAGCAACAACAGCAGCAATCGCAGCAGCAACAGCAACAGCCACGACTCCTTTCACGCCAACCGCCACCGGAATACTGGTGCTCCATAGCCTATTTTGAGCTGGACACACAGGTGGGCGAGACCTTTAAGGTGCCATCGGCAAAACCGAATGTTATTATCGATGGCTACGTGGATCCTTCGGGCGGCAATCGCTTCTGTCTGGGCGCCCTCAGCAACGTTCATCGCACCGAGCAATCGGAGCGAGCCAGGTGAGGATTTCTGCGGGATACTTTTCACAGAGGAAATTGAGTAATAATTAATTATTTTTAGGTTGCACATTGGCAAGGGCGTGCAGTTGGATCTGCGTGGCGAGGGCGACGTTTGGCTGCGCTGCCTCAGCGACAACTCGGTGTTCGTACAAAGCTATTATCTGGATCGCGAGGCGGGTCGCACGCCCGGCGATGCCGTGCACAAGATTTATCCGGCAGCGTGCATCAAGGTGAGAATTTGCTTTTGAAGCTAACCAACTCGATTATAAACTCTGTGTTTCAGGTATTTGACCTGCGCCAGTGCCACCAGCAGATGCACTCACTGGCCACCAATGCCCAGGCAGCGGCCGCAGCTCAAGCAGCAGCCGTGGCCGGCGTTGCAAATCAGCAGATGGGCGGCGGCGGTGGTGGCGGCGGGAGAAGTGAGTGAAAGCCCCAAAATAACATTTCAATTTATATAATTAATAATTTTTCATTTCCAGGCATCACGGCAGCCGCCGGCATTGGTGTGGACGATCTGCGTCGCCTTTGCATACTGCGGCTGAGCTTCGTCAAGGGCTGGGGACCTGACTATCCGCGACAGTCGATCAAGGAGACGCCCTGCTGGATCGAGGTGCATCTACATCGCGCCCTCCAGCTGCTGGACGAAGTGCTTCACGCCATGCCCATCGATGGACCGCGAGCGGCGGCCTAATCATCTACGTTTAGGATTCAGTTAAGGGCAGCTTTCCGGTCTTCATTTGCACGTTTATGTTTTTTTGCCTTTGATTATTTAATAATAATGATTTTTATAAAAAATTAAAAATTGAACAAGTGAGCGAGCAGTCTTAAGTACGCAGCTAAGCATCTAGTTTTATGTACTATATATTTAATATACATTATTAACCCGCACCCACACAGCGACAATTGACAAGGCGGCAAGTGCTCGTTCGTTGCCCATTTCCTGCCACGCGATTCACCACCAGAAACATACACAAAGCATTGCAACAATCATCCAAGCCAGCGGGCGAAACAAAACAAATGAAAATAAGAAAACATCGATGCACACATAAATACATACATATGATGTAAAATGCAAACATACATACATAATACATAAGGCAAAAGCAAAACAAGTAGTTGTAAAATAAGTGTAATAAACAGAGCATAAACAAAAGAAACAAAAGTGAATTAAATCTGGAATCTGTATAAATTGGGATAAACTTAAAGCATGGCACGAGTTTTTAAGATCAGATTTGGAGAGTGGTGGTCTCTATTATTTATCCTAAAAAAGATGTGTAAAGAATTTACAAAGATATAGATAACAAATTCAAAGAACAAAAAGAATATTTTTTAAAATTGAAAGGTCAATATCAAACATTACATTTTATTAACTTAAATAATTCTCCAGAAGATCGAATAACAAAGAACATTTTAATAGAAACAAATGATATCCCAGTCCCCTAATAACATCCCAAGCGTAGTTCCACCTGCTGGTCCAGCCAGCTAATCCAATCCGCGGTTATCGGGCGCTCCAAGGTGATCTCGTGGAAGACCTCAACTCGACACGTTTCCACGAACCGAAAAGTCTCAAAGAGATGCAGGGAGGCGCTATTGTCCATGTCGATTTTGGCTTGGAACTTGGCCAACTTGAGCTGATCCTGGGATTGGGCGTATTTAAGCATAAGGAGCATGGCCTCGCGTCCGTAGCCCTTGCCCCTGGCAGCTGGTTCGGCAATCATGATCTCCGCCTCGGCCACCTGTTGATCACTCTCCTCCGGATCTGGCTGCAGGAAGAGATTTGTGTCGCCCACCATGGCGGCAATTTCGTCCTGATTTTGGGCATAGATTTCGGCATCCAGGATAATGAATGTGAGTTTGTCACTATCCTCTCGCCAACTCCTCTGCATCTCGTACTCCTCGTCCAAAGAGAGTTCCTCGGAGGCGGTCAATTGGCGCAGGGTCTCGTTGCTCATCCAGTCGTGGTATTTGGGCACATGGCGGGCTTCGTAGGGAACCAGGATGACCCCACGACCCATTATTTTGGTTTTTTCATTCAAACGCATTTCGTGAGATACTTGGAATTGTGTAAAAACTGTAAAATTAGTAATTAGTTTTAGAGATTTGTTTATAGTGCTGGGATGTTCTGGTTTTCTTACATTTCCCGATTTGTACCTCGGTCGGTTTACTTTTCTACTTCATATGTAAATTTGTTGTACATATTAACATGGTCTTGAAATATTTATTTTTAAGAATTAACTTAATTTTCCATCGTTTTTTGTTTTATTTCCAATTTGTTTTCATTTCCATTTGCCTCTATCAAAACAGCTGATAGTGCTGCCAGGCTTCGAATCATCTGGCAACGCCAAGTTCAGTAGTCCAAGAAATAGCAAAGTGAATTTAACAATTTTATAAAAAAATGCCAAGCCGACATTGCCGCGCTTGCGGCAAATTCATCTTCAGCAAAAATCCGCGGAACCTCTTCAACGAACCGGATTGCCTACAGCTCCACCAGATCGAGGCCTTGACGGGACTTTATGTGAGTTTTTGGCGCTCCAATCGACAGACCCCTACAGTCACGGTCAGACAGGCTGATGAGTTATTCCAACTGAAATTTTATTTCCCGGCAGTTGCTGGAGGGTTCCGAATTCGATTTCCCCGTCTGGATCTGCGGGCCGTGCGAGGTGTCGCTGCGAGAGGCCATACGCTTCCGGGAACGCATCATTCTCACCCAGAAGTCACTGCAAAGCAGTCGCCGCGCTTTAGTGGATGGCCTGAATATAAATGAAATCGAAGGAGGAGGCGAGGAGAAGGAGAAGGACACTTTTGAGCCACAACAAGTGGAGGTGGACCAGCAGGAGGAGCTTATCCTGGAAGAAATCACGCAATATGAGGTTATAGAAGAGGAAATATTCGACACGGTGGAGCCACTACCCCAAGAGGAAGCGGAAAACGAGGTTATCCCGGGGGAAAATACGGAAAAGGAGCAGGAGAAGTCGACGGAAGACAAGAAATCTGACCCTCCCAAAGCCCCTCGCCATTCCTACACATCTGTGACCTTTGCGGACAACAGCGATGCCTGCCAACAGCCCCGCGTTCAATGGGACAAACTCACCGAGGAGGAAGTGGTCGCCTTGAAGAGAGAGCGCCGCAAAAGGGACTGCATCTGTGAGCACTGCGGTCGACACTTCTCCTGTCCCAGCAACTTCAAGGTGCACCTGTTGCGCCACACAGGCCTGAAGAGCTTCGCCTGCACCGAGTGCCCGCAGAAGTTTTACACCGCCCATCTGCTGAGACGGCACCAGGACATGCATTCGGGCGAGCTGCCGTATCCCTGCCGGTTCTGCGAGATGTCGTTCGCCAATACCAGTGTGCGAACGAGGCACGAGCGCGTGTAAGAGGGTTATTTTATATAATTTATGTATGCAATTGATTTAATCCTTTCGATTTCAGTCACCATACAAATATAAGGCCTTTCAAGTGCTCCGAATGTGATAAAAGCTTCGCCATGAGCGGCAAACTCCGGGAGCACATGCTCACGCATACGGGCGAGCGAGCCTTTCAGTGAGTATAACTTCCTATAATGTGTTATTAACCTTAAGATAATCTCAACTTCCAGCTGCCAGCCCTGCAAAGCCTCGTTCCTCCGACGCTCGCACCTCTTGGCCCACTTCCGTACCAAGGGCCATGCTCACAATTCAAGTGTCCAGGAGTCGGCCTCCAGGGAAATGGATCTCGACGTGGAGACGGTGCTGACATCGTGTATAGATCAGACCTAGTATTTACATCTATGGAAATGTGTATTTAATTGTAAAATATTTTAGATATTATTTTTTATTGACTGAAATTGTATAAAGCTTAAAACTAAATCTCGAATTTATTAGTTTTAAAAACAGGAAATATGTATAACGTAATTGCTATCGTCATCGAATGTACTCGATAGTTTATGGCTATTGAAATCGAGTGGGAGCAGAGTCGATTAACAAGCCTTGCAAATTTTTTGGTAAAATAAGAACCGTGATTTTAAATAATTATAAATACACCAATACACAGTGCACACTACATCCGAATAGTTCCGGAACTATAATGTCCGCTACAAAAGTTAATTAGATCTGGTAAAGCTTCTCTGCCTTGCGCCCAGTGGGGCGTTTTGTACTGGCTACTTTGCATGTGTGTTCATCCTCTTGTATTGTTGTTGTTGTTGCCTCCAAGGACATTCAAGGAGTGCGTGTGCTTTGGTAGCAACTTTTGCCCTGGGATTTTGTCAAGCAAACGGGACAGAATCCATCGCGAAAGACGCAGCTAAGAGCCATGTCGGTGTAGGCCACCGACAAAGAGATAAAAAAAAAAACACAACCTACAAAATCGCGAGTGGGGAAGAGTGGACGCGGTACCCGGCGCGGGGCTTCTGGCTTAACCAATGTGGCACTTCCAATGAGGAATCAATTGCAAGTCGTTGGATGCTCTCAGTATTGGTTATTGGCGAGATTGGCCCCCAGGCAGCTACAGTTGTTGTTCCGCTCAGTCCGAGTAATTTTCCCCTGATTTAGTTTTCGCCCCACTCCAAATGGCGGAGGCGGTAGAAACAAAGCCTTCGGTGGCTGCATTTACACCGGAATTGACCGGTCAGCCGGTTTGCAAGAGACCACGGCTGGAGGATGAGGAGCAGGAGCTCAAGGTGGCCGGTTTCTCGCTGAGTGCCATTGAGGAGATGCGCCAGACTCGGGACAATGAGCTCCAGAGCGAGCCAATGGACCAGCAGCTCCGGCAGTTTCAAGTGCTCGACGAGGTCGGCTCTGCCAGCGATGAGGCTGATGATTCAGGTGAGTTGGAGAACTGGAATGGGATGATCTTACAGATCCTCTAACACACTCCACTTTGACGAAATAAGTTTATCTTCAACGTTTTGCCTGCAATCCCCAGCAATAGGGCTCTGATTTTTATAAGATTCCCGCCATTACCTCCGATTGTTCCCTGTGTAATGCCATTTCTTTATCTCGAGAAATCACTGGCTCTATCATTGTGCAAATACAGGAGGCTGATAGATAGAGCAGAAGGCAGGCAGGCAGGCGAGATACCAGCCTCAGTTATATTTCGGATCCCTGTGGGTCAGGTGGCTCTGTATCTTGTGGCTGCCTGTCATGCGAATGATACCAATTATCCGGCTGGATTGGCCAGCCAAGTCAGGTATAGTTCTGTAATCCGGGTGGTCACATGTTTATTTATGTAGATTATCGTGTTTATTATTACTCACTTGTCCATCCACTTTACCATGTAACTTTCAAGCAACAAATATTTATTTTCCCTAACTGGGAGTCAGCTGAAACCATTGTTTGGGTCCGAGTTTCCTATTTTCCTGGAAAGTTTATGGTTTATCTTTACACAAAGCTCTTATCGATAGATGTCAAGGCGAATAACCGCGTCCTCAGGGGAACAAAAGCAAAGATTCATTACTCCAAATATGGTTTCTTGTTGATGTTTACTTCGGTCTCCGACCTAAAAACTCGATGCTTAACCGTGACCTAAGCCCTGACTGCATTTATTTACATGGCAACCAGACGATGCCAGCGCTAAAGATGGCGAAGACGACGAGGAGGCGGCTGATGTTGAGGGCGAGGATTACAACTCTTCAGAATTTGATGACGAGGAGATCGAGAACCTGCTGGACGAGAAGCTGCCCGACGAGTTGCGGGACTCCAAGCGGCCCATGTACGAACAACGTTTCAAGACTGTGCTCGAGGGTAAGTCTGTGATCCGCCCTGCAAACTCGCATCTAACCTCTTTTGGTTTCAGAGAAGCGCCTTAATCATTTTGAGGTCTTGCCGGAGGGCTGGGTGCAGGTGACCCACAACAGTGGCATGCCGCTCTTCCTGCACCGCAAGACACGCGTCTGCTGTGCCTCCAGGCCTTATTTTCTGGGAACAGGCAGTGCCCGTAAACATGCCGTTCCTTTGGGAGCCATTCCCTGTCTCAACTACCGCAGAGCTTTGGAGGAGGAATCCGAAGCGGATCAGAAGAAGTCAGAAGTCGAGGCTCCGGCGGCAGCGGGCGTGTGTCCTATAACAGGGGCCACAGCAGCAGCACCTCCACCTAAACCCATGGATGTCGAGGGAAAGGAGAACGATGCGGAGGATGTCGATATGAAGCCAGAGGGCCTGACAGCTCTCATGCCGGCAGCCAAAATAGTGACTGTTAATGAGAACACGCAAAAGGAGTCCATAACGCCCGACCAGCTGAACAGCTATTGCCAAAAACTCTTCAAATTCAAGGTGATTCGTGTGTTGCGATTCCGGAGTTGGAATGCCCGTCGCAAATTCATCAAGAATCGCAAGCACATTAAGAATATCCAAAGGCCTACGCTTCCTGACGGAACCAAGCTGATCAAGTTTCCCATTCTGGCCGCGTCCGGCGATAGCGGAGCCATGAATCCGCGCGGCCGCAAGGAATGGATCATGAATCCGAATGGCAAGAGCTTCGTGTGCATCCTGCACGAGTATGTGCAGCATGCGTTGAAGACGCAGCCCACCTACGAGTTCAAGGAGCTGCAGAATGCAGCTACGCCGTATTCGGCCACCGTTTCGGTGAATAATCTCAAGTACGGCACCGGCTATGGAACCAGCAAGAAGCAGGCTAAATCGGAGGCTGCTCGCGAGACCCTGGAGATACTCATACCCGATGTCAAGGACAAGATAACGGGCAACAAGGACCAGAAGAGTGGCGGTGCCAAGAAGGCGCAGAGCGATCTGTCTGTAAGCTTATATCTATTTTTATTTGATTTTTAATGCAAAATATACCCTCTTTCTCAAAGGTTTTCGACGACATCCGTATTGAGGATCCGCGGGTCACCGAGTTTTGTAATAAAACCACAGAACCGTCGCCCAATGCCATACTGCTGACGTGCCTGCAGCGCAATTACGGCAGCGATGTCCAGATCAACCAGGAGATCAATCGGACGGCTAACAACAAAAATGAGTTCACCATGACTGTGGGCAAGCACACTGCCAAGGTGGTGTGCAAGAATAAGCGCGAAGGCAAGCAATTAGCCTCCCAGGCGATCCTTCAGGTTGGTTCTTTTCGATATTGTGTGTGTGATTGGTAAACTCACGCTATTTATTTTAGATCTTGCATCCGCACATCATGACTTGGGGTTCACTGCTCCGCTTGTATGGCAACAATTCAATCAAGACCTTCAAGGAGAAGAAACTGGAGGAGCAGGAGATCACCGTGCTGCAGAGCAAGGCGGCAGTGAATCAACCAAACTATGCCATTCTCGATAAGCTGAAATGCGAAATGCTGAAGCTGTGTGCAAAGCAGGAAAGCGTCCTCACCAAGGGCACCTTTGTCCCGCCCAGCGACGTTGATCTGCCGACATCTTCCGGCTCCAATCTAAACAATGTCGAGCTTTAATTCTCTATTCTCTCTCTTACGCAACCCAATACGATTCATTTGTGACAATTTAATATTATTGAAATTGTTCTCTAGAGGCAACATCGAACTGACTTCTACACGGCCTTACGTACAGCAGCAATAGTAGCATTTCATTAATTTTTCCATATATTTTTTATTATACAGTCTGTTTAATTATATAAGTAGCTCCAGTTTGGAAGAAAGGTTTAGGAACTTTACATAAAGCTAAATAAATTACATATAAACAAAATGTCTTGGTATTAGGAATGAAAATATGAAAATATCGATGCATAATCCGATGATAAGAGTTGCAATGTAAGACATTTTTTAATGTATTACTAAATTAATGTTAAAACGATACTTTCATATTTTGTTTCTCTAATTTATATTGTATTTTTCCTCTAGATAAATACATATACATATTCTTTGTAATATTAGATGTTTTTTGGCTTAAAAAAACTCAACTTGTATCCCATATACTCTAAAGTTTCAAACTTTAAAATCAGCAGCATAATTTATTCCCGTTTTCGCTGAAGAAAAACAGCAATTTATCAATGTTTACGCAAATATTTGATTAGCTAATTTGGCCATAAATCTTGTCTTTATCAGGTCCGTCGGGCTGGCTTATGGTTTTTAAAGGAAATATTCTGGGAAACTCTTTAGTTTTCCTTACAAATAAAAATACATAATTAAATGATACAATTTGCCAACAACTTTAAACATAAATTGTGGGCGGTAAAAAGCAAAATTTTAAATTTATTTCCTTTTGCTAGACTCTTTAGCAATTATTTATCAATGTTCATGCAAATATCGCCCATTTTTTTTTAGCTAATTTCCCCGTAAATCTTTCCTAATCATTTCGCATCGGCTGCCATGTGTGTTTTGCTGAAAAATAAACCATTGACCTTTAACCAATTTCGGCAAAATGTTTAAAAAGCCATATAAAAATATAAAAAAAGAATGAAATATTTACTTGGTCATTAGAGCTGGGAGCTGGGTCCCTGGGTTTGGCCAGGTGAGTAGATGTAAATATTTAAAACGCAGGCAGGAGGTGTGTGTGTGTCTGTGTGTGTGTGTGTGCGTGCAATTATTTAAAAGACGATGCAGTCATAAATTATGCTACATTTTCATTTCATTCTAACGCTTCCTTTTTTTATGGCATTCCAACGAGCGTGTCGCACACAGACATATTTATAGGGGGGCTCCGCAGAGACTCACAGAGAGAGAGGACGAGAGAACAGCTGAGAGCGACGCCTGCGCAGTGTCCTGCCACCGTTAGCTGCGTTTTGCGCAGCAGCCCTGCTGCGAGATGAAGCCTTCGTTCACTTGGCCAAAATCCGTATCTGTATCTTCAGTACGGATTCTTCGCGTGACGAGTACGAAACTCCGGTTGTAATTGTCGCCGTCGCTCCAGCTTTATAGATGTTCTCGTCTGCGATTTATAATTAAATCACAGTAACTCGCAACAGCCAGAGAGAGGAAATAAAAACGAAAAATAAAAACAAATAAAAACAGAAACAGAAACAGCAAACTCCTAAAAAAAGGGAAACAGGAAACCCCCTAAAAAAATAACCAACTGCAGTTTTCGAGCATCATTTTTATTGACATTCATCTTAGTCGCCTGTCCGCCTGTCGCCTGTCACTGCCCCCAAATCCCTGGTCCCCGGATAACCACCGACTAAGCCCCCGGTACTCACCCGTCCTAGTCGTCGTCGCCGTCGTGTGTCGCGTGTTGCTAGTGCGTGGGTCCCATCAAATCACTGGATATATCAGCCGTACCGACACGCGCGCCGTTTTTGATTTTTCGCTTAGCGGCACAAAAATTGGGTCTCCCTTGGAAAAAGAGCAAAAAAAAAGTAGGGAAATTCGAGAAAATATACGGGAATATATACAGTGCAGAGACACGAGCTGTTGTCTCCCCCCTTTGGACCCTACAGACACAAACCGCCGCCGCCGCAGCCAACTCTGTGTATATATTGTGTTTAATGCATTTCCCAGATATGTAAATTATGCCGAAATTCTATTGGAATTTTTGTCAACGCCAGTGAATTTGGTAAACATCAGCAGGAGCAGCCTTTTGCCAGGATATCAGCAGCATCGTCGTCCTGCGAAGGAGCTACGGCCAAGCCAGGTAAGCGGTAGCGCATTAGGCGCCAAGTGTCAGCGGAGAATGCTGCTGGAAAATTCAATAATCCGCCGCAGGGCGCCCAACTGTCCCCCCCCATACACACGGAGACGGCGACGGAGTCCGGAGGAGGCGGGGTGGCCAGCCCAGCTCTTCTCCGCCACCCAAAAAACGCTCCGTGCTTCTCATCCGGGCGCATACTGAATGTACATATATACACAGGCACAAAAATAACGTATCTCGAGAAGATATTGCTTTTTAAAATAATATTGCAGGCGTCTGAGATCTTATTTTATATTATATTATATCAATCTTGAACAGTTTTAAAACTTTTATTTTGGCATCTAAAATGAATGATGAGAGCAGTTTTAGTGGCTTTATTGTATGGAATTTTTATAAAATTAAAAAAAAAAATAATATTTGGGCTTATAAAAGCCGGCAAAAGTTATTTTATTTGTTTTAAAGTTATCGTATTATTTTATTATTAAATACACTTATAATGCAATTTCTAAATGAAAGTTCACAAAGCCACATTAGATTCTGCCACAATAGGAAACCTTTAAATTAATGTTTAAATATATAATTTTTTACGACCTAACTTTATTGAAGTTTGCTTTGAAGAATAATTAATTTATTTAAATCAAACAGATTTATGTGTGAAATATTAAAAAAATATTTTTTTTTTGAGTTTTTATTACTTTACTTCTAAGGAGAAGACTTAAACTGAATCTGGGGTACAATTTGTAAATCGTATGGTATAAATATAAATTCTAGCCACTCTTTTTTAAGCGCATAAATTTTACTATTGTGAAGCTAACTCCTTAACAGGGTTTTAGATCTTTGATAAATACAGAAACATAGGCCGGTATCAATAATTCTTATACTTGTTCGACTTCGAAGTTAATTCTAACTTAAGTTAAAAGTTGTAATCTTTAGTTTTGGAATAATTTCACCCAAGTCGCTCTACAATTTTGATTCTAAAAATTGTATTACTTTTTGCCTAGTTTTTCGCTGGGTGCATATATGCATGGGGCACATCGGTGGTACATATAGAATGTATTTTCGCTCGGCTCTGCCTGTAGTCTGTTGCGTCCAAAAGTAGGTTGACTTCGGTCTGGTTTTAGGGTCCGCTCTGTTTTGCGCTTTGCACTGCGATTGGCCTTTGTTGCGCCGCAGTTTGTTGCCACCGATTGTCGCTCGATACATCCATTTAGTTTCGGTTTCAGTTTCGGTTCAGGTTTCGTTTTCACTTCAAGCTAATTTCGCCGGAATGAGACAAACGGCTAAATAACAAATAACAAATAGCAGTGAATACGTAAAGAGGGCCAGATGTGAACAGGCTTTTATGTATGTTTACTTAGCGTTACGCGACTCGAACTCGACTCGCTTTCTGCGGGAAAAGTGACCTTTGAAGTTTTGATAAGCAAATCCAGGTAATGCCGTCCGTCCCCAGGATGCCCCAGGGGCAGCCATGTGCTCCGTTTTTGGGGGGGTACAGGGGCGGAACAGGGAACTCCTCTTCGTTTACCTCGAGACAAAGGCTTTCTAGGAAACACTGCCGTATTATGGACCCTTCTTAATACATTTTCTTTTCCTTTCGTGCTTCCGTCATTGTCGGCCCCTGTCCCTTGCCATTCATCAATATTTAAAAAAAGAATTTGTATTTTCTTTTAAGTTTCATTCAATTCCGGTTGATGAGTTTTCCCGAAATATAAAGGTTTCTTTTAATTTACACTTGCACTTAATGTCTTTCGAACCGATTCGGGGTCTACGCTTTTAGGGGTTCTAATTCTTAATAATAAGGAAGATTTGAGAACTTAAAAATCATTTACTGGGGCTTGGAAATCATAATTTATTAGTTATAAAATTTAAGAATAATAATAACATACTTTTGGCATCTATAGAAAAATAAACATAAAATGTATTAAAAGATTTTTGAGGAAAAACATAAATTTTTGTGAAGATAAAACTTTATCATTTCTACTGCAAATATGTGCGTTTTCTTGAAGGAAAATTTGAAAGAAAAATAAAATAAAAACAATAAGCCATTAGAACTTTATATTATTTATAAGCGTTTTTATTATTTTATGCATTTTTATTATTTTATGCATTTTTAATTTAAACTAAAACCTGGCTGATCAAAAAATCCGATTGCGACTTCTTAAGCATCAATGTTTCCGACCGCTAAATTTAAGCTTTTTCTTTTATATTTTAATATATATTTTAAAGAAATGTATAAAAAACGTAAGCATTATAAATAGCATTGCTACTTATTTACTTAAAGTACTTAATTGATATTAAATCCTGGCTTAAATCACAACAATTGTATCCTCTTTAATGACATTTAAAACGCCAAAATATGCACACATTTATTCCTTAGTATTCCTCAAGGATAAAAAGTTGCTCTCGCACGTAAGGTTTTTTGTTTTTGTTTTTTAATAATTCTCACATTCCTGGGAAAGTTTGCTTTAATTAATATTCCAAAATGCTAAACAGACGCAACCAGACAAACAAAACAAACACAAAGCCAAACGAAAATATTTGTGTAAACCTGAAGAAGAAAAGTTAGTTACCAAAAGCTCGAGATGAAAATTTTCGGAGTTTGAGAAGGGGGAGGGTGCTTGACAGGGGCCAGAGTTTTTCCCCCTTTCTCCCCTAAGCGTTTTTCCTCGGCGACGGGTTGCAATGGCAACGATCCGCAAAAAGATGGCACCGCAAGGTGTCCTTTGATGTCTGATAAGCAAATCCTGGGCAATATGACACCTTCGGCTCGATGCCCAGTTTCCATTTTCCCATTTCCCCATTGCGGCGCCCAAGAACAAATCGGAAAAGCGACGGGGGGCTATCGGTGCGTATACTTAATAATGCAAATACCCGCAAAAACTTTTTCTGGAGGGGCGACTGTCGGAAAATTCCAAAAGGGGCTTATCAAATTCTTCGAATGGCTTTGCCAAGAAATAGAAAAGTAAGCCAGAAAAATCGGCTCGCTCGACGGTCGACGGCCAATTTGGTGTGGTAACAAATTATCACTTGGCCGGGAAAATCAATAAACATTAATCTTGTTGCGATTTTGTCTATATCCCGGCCGTTATTTGCATAGTTAATGGCGGCGAACCGACAGATTTTAAGTTCAATTGGATGCACAGCCAATTGTTATTAAAATTATTGCCCCGCCGGCTAAGCAGATTATGGCTTCCTTGTAGTTTTGAATTGGAATCGATTTCTGGCCTGAAAGCCATAAGCCTGTCTTGTTTATTTAACTGGAAACTGTGTGAGGGATTCGTTTGCATTTGCATTTGTATAATTAAAATGGAATATGGGAATTATAATGGGCCCCTGGGCATATTTTCGATTGTTTCAAAGGTGTGCTGGTCGAAGAGCAAAGAAGTTGCAGAGGGAACACACGGAAAACAAGGAAAGCTTTGAAGTGAAAATAAAAGGAGTTAATATGTGGAGGATGGGGTTAAAGGGTTAAATGTTTTTTGTATATTTTAAAGCGTAATTTAATGTTGAAATAAATAACAAGAAAATATCATATATTTACTTAATAAACAATAAAAAAGGTTGAAATTGTGAGCTTTTTACTTAAATGCAAGCAAAATAGATAAAATGTTTTAGTTTTAAATATATTTAGTTTCTGGCTTTAATAATCGGTTTTCTTCATTCCATTCTAATTACACTTTCTAGATTTATATAAACAAAATATTAATAATCCTAAATCGCAATCTGCTGAATGTGAGTATTCCCTCAAAATCGTTCAACTGAAACTTCTTTGAACTTAATTAAACTCCAATCGACCGTTCTGAGGAGATCATTTCTATTTTCTCAGTGGCAATTAACACACAGGGATGTACACACACACACACACGTATATGTGTTTGTACTAAGGGTCCGGGCAGTTGTCGAGCCAAAACTCCTCGAAAGCCAACCTCAAGGACTCTCCGCTGCGACGTAGATTGAATCTTGTGTGTTCAACATGGCGTATACATAATGTATAAATGAGTTTTCTTCGGCGGCAGCGTGACATGTGAGTTTGCCATTAAAAGGGAAAATGAAATGATTCTGCTAATAGACCCAGGGGATTTCTTTTTGATTGGCCGCCTTCGGACGTGTCCCGTTACCCCCCTTCCTCCCCCATAATTTGCACATTTCCATATTGATTCCATCATGAACGGAAAGTGAAGCCCCCGCAAAAAGCAATCTCATCGATGGCAGGCAACTTTATCCCATGAAATTAAAATTTAATTTCAATTAACTTATCACATCGTTGCCAGCATCCGACACCCGAAACCCGACACCAATCGGGATTCTTAAGCCCCGTCACCGACGCCGTTGAACCCGGGCTAATCTACCACAAAATACCTAAAGGAGGGGGCCTAGAAAAGCCCTCCCCCCCCCTCCACTCGCATCACCTTGCCAACTTACCAACTTACCAGTTTGCCAACTTGCCACCTTGAAAATTTCATAATTAAACGTTGCCCAAGAACCCGGTCCAGGTCCAGACTGAGGCACCATAGCCCTGGGTGACATCTTCAAGAATTCTAATTAAATCATCCCCGACGAACTTTTTGAGGACTTTCTATGTTGATTCATGTTCCATGTGGCAGCTGCCCCCCCATCCCGCCTAAGTTTTCCACACGAAATCCGCAAAGCGAAAAAATAAAATAGACCAAGCAGCCGGAGCAGCAGGAAAATTTCGAAAAATGAAATGGAAAACTTTGTGCCCGGTACGGCCCAAGAATTTCACTTGATTTCTATTTGTTGTTCCTCTGGCTATCCCCTCGCAGCCTCCTCTTCCCTTTTCCCTGGTGCTTTCCCTTCAGATCTTAGCCATTTACCGGTCCGTGTGTTTCATGCCGACTAATTTGTGGTGTTTGCTTTTCGGTCGCTTCTGACGGGGATTCCCCCACCTTCCAGGATTATGCAAAGCTAGCTGGGGGGGAATAGGAGTATCAGTATCTCACACAGTGAAAAAACTTAAGCATATCTGTAACAGTTTTGTCATCCCTTTTTTTTTATCAGACCCCAGAAATTTGTAGGGATTTCGGATAAATATGGTTATAGAGCCTAAAAGCATGTTGAAGTTGTAGCGGCACTTTGGCCGGAATACTGAAAGAAATGTTTAGTAGTTGCAAGATAATTTAATAATATATTAAGGATTATTTTAAGGGGAATATTAACAAGGATTGCATGATAAAAATTCGAAATATAAATAGGAAGAGATCTCTCTCGTATACGAGTATAGTTTCCATTCACTTCTTTCATATTTTCCTCAACTAAATTTCCTTTCTTGTTCCCACACTTTTTTGCGCTGTGCACAAAGCCACCGCCAAACTCACTCACTTGCTTTCGGATATGTACAAGATTCATAGACTCATAAATCTTTGAGTATTGAAAAACCATTTTTGCCTATAAGAACTCATGCCGAAAAGTTTATCCGGCGTACACGCTTTCCGGCTGGCGGCGGCGGCGGCGGCAACGGGCTGAAGGGTGGGGATTCGAGGGACTGCTGTGCTCCATAGGATTGGGAATGGCTGCTATCGGCGAGGGGGGAGGAGCAAGAGGCGGCATGGGGAACATTCACAAACTTGGCTTGAGGTGAAAGCAAACAACGTGACGCCGGACAACGAACACCGTCATTGGTGTACAACACTGAATGGCAATTTAGTTGGGACTACAAATGGTTGCAGGGGTTCTGCTCTGCTCCAGAGTGTGGGGTCTTTTTTGGTGGCTCTTTTGGGGCTGGTCGGTGGGTGGCTGTGGGCTCTCTGTTTAAGCACGAAGGCCGTTTTGCGGAAAATCCACCAAAATAATATTGTTATGTACATTTGGTGTGGACCTTGGTGTTGTTCCTCTTCTTCTCCTGGCAGTGGTCAATGGTCAGGGCTTTAAGTCACACACACCCAGCGTACACACACACACACATTGGGGGGCTCCCATATGCTCCAAGCTGTCTCGCACACACACACACACAAACATATCCAACGAAGCGTTCGAATCGAGAGAAGGATATTCATGAAATGGAATAACTAATGACTTTATGCTAGGAGCGTGTTTTGTTAATTGCATTTGACGGCAAAAGCGGTTGGGCGAGCGAGGGGTTGGCAGCAAGAGGGGGACTTTGGTTAGGGGCTAGGCTCCAAATTGACACTGAAAAAAAATGTTTTAAAGTGTGTTTTTAAATGAATTATTATTTTATTTATGTTTTCTGTGTTTTAAAGCTAAAATAAATCAGCTGAAACTAATTTAAACCTTAAAAATGTATTAAAAAACTGGATAATACATTTCGATAATATATTTATATAATAAAAAGACATTCCTTTTGATACTGAATTCGATTTTTCGTTGCATTCTCTTGATATACTCTCCCACACACATTCTAAATTTTGATATATTCCAAAGGAATTATCCAAGGGAATTTTAAATGTATTTTAAAGAATTCCTGTGGCCTTTTTGAAACAAATTCTTAATATAAAATTCATAAATAAATTCCCCTAAATTTCCCCCTGTGCATGGGCTTTGGCACTAACTTGTTTCTTGCTCAGCCTTGGGGGGTGGCATTAACTGTGGTGTGTGGATGGCGAAAAAAAAACAAATTCTGGCACACACTCGACTCGCGGCACACACACACACACACTGGAATGGTTTCCTGTTGTGGCAACGAAACTTAACGAAATTAGAGGAAGCCAAGCAAGGGCAACAAAGGCGGCAACGGGGGCGAGGGGCTAAATAACAACAGTTGACACAGACCGCGGCTAATGAAACCGCAGTTGAAGTGGCTGAAAGGGGGTAACCCGAATGTGAATGCGAATGCGAATGAGTGGAAATGGCTACTCAAGTTACCCGCAGTTACTGCTTTGTATCTCATCCTTGGCCCACCAGCCATTCCCCCGAAAATTGTGGCGACAATTTGCCAATGGCAGCGATAAGTTTTTCTAGCTTCCTCGCCTTTCCTACTCGATTTTTCTTCAGGGAAAGTGAGTATGTTAAAAGGGTTACACCCGAATTCGCATCCTTGTTTTTTTTTAGGTCGCCAAGTTAACCCACAAAATGGGAGATGGATCTCCCTCCGTTCTGGCCAACTGACTGGGAATCGGTTAATTGATTAATCTTATTCATACATGTTTACTCGCAAATCAATCATTCATGGAAGGACCTTCCCTCTGCTAATTAATGGCGAGCTGCTCGACGGAATTCAATTTCGTAGAACTCACGTTCGCAGCGAGTCTAGACAAATGCAAAGGAGCGTTAAATGAAATCATATAATTGGATCAGTTTTTTATTGGTAATATCCTTGAGAATGTTTTGAATAGAATAAGGATTTGTTTCATTCTGGCTTTCTTTAAAATGAAATCTTTATCTTCATATCCTTTCTGATTAATTAAAGTCTTTACTGCCTTTCAAAGGACATTTAGCAAAAAGCGCTTGGCTGCACCAATTAGTGGCCGGCATTCATCCTGCTTTTAACTCTAGTGTGTGTGTCCTTTTCCTTTCTGAGCTTTGCCATAGCTCAATCTCTTTCTGTGCCTCAACATTTTTGCTCCCTCTGTGGCTTCTATGCACACTTCAAATTAATTGGCCAGCTGTTCCCCCTTTTGCGGAAATGATCCACTCCAAATGCCGCTTGGCAGCTTGACTTTTCCATTCGGCCACCTCAATTATGAGAAAATAAATACTTAACTGCATTTTAATTAGTCCTGGGGAAAAAAGCCATATATAGCAGAGAGGGAGAGTGTGTATATATAATATATATATTTATGCCTGAAGTGTGCACCTGATGTATTGGGGCAAACACATGCACACTTCAAAGTCAAAGCTCAGATTGGTCAATTCGAGTGGCTTCCTGGTCGCCGTTGGTCCTGGGTTTCTGGCTGCTGGTTTCTGGTGACCACTTAATTATACGAATCCTCCTGCTAGCAGGTTGTCCTACCATCAGTTGTCCCCTTTACACATTACTGGCTCCTCGTCCTTAGCAAGAGAGTGCACAGGAAAAAAGGGAATATTTTAAAATTTGTAAAATAAATTTGAGAGAAAATATTACCTTTAAATATCCAACTTTTTCATTCAAGATATTTTCCCAAAGTCTACGGTTACTTTTAGCTATTATATTGCATTTTAAATTTATTTTTATTTAAAGTGTAATGTCCACACAAGCGATTCCTCTCCTGACTTCCTCCACGTTCAATTTGCGTACTTAAATTCATTTCACTTTAATTACGAAGGTTTTCCGTTTAATATTTTATGCTCCCCAGCTCTGCCCTGGCTTTCCCCGCGATTTTCCTTTCCCTTGACAACGTTTTCCAGGGCCGCCGCTTCATCTGCTTAATGTCTGTTATTTTCATTACTGAGGGACATCGGGACATCGGTGGCATCGGCATCTTCATCTGCTGTCCGGCCGCCCTTCCTGTGTTCTTATGTATCTTTATTTATTTATTATTATTTTCTTGTTTTTTGTGTGAGAGTCGTTTTTTAGTATCATTTTCCCAAGGTTTTCCTTTTTGGGTGGGTAAATATTTCGACTATAAACCGTATTAAGGTATTCATAAATTGCCTGGTTGCCTGTTTAACCCCAGCAGGTGGGGGCGAGTATTGGGCATCCAATTTGGGTAATTCGGGGCCACGGGAAAATTGGGCTATTGGAAAATTCGTTAACGGATCTCGGATGACATAAAAGTGTCTCGCGGCAACGGTAAGATGCCCATGTTTATGGGACAACCAGCAACAAGCTAAGAACCAGAAATTGAGATCCGAATTGCTTTGGGGGAGGAAATCGAAGGGGGATGGTATCCAAAGGTGACACACGCGTCATTATGTTGAGCCCAAGGAGTGTCGCGCACGAGATGCTCATCAAATACCAGGCAAATGGTGTAAAATGCCTCATTGAAACCGACAGAAGCGCCAGAACTGGCAGCCCCCAAATCCCATTCACCTTGGCTGGAGGACTCTCTTCCTGCTGCTGCTCCTCCTTCCCCTTCTCATCCTCCTCTTTGCTCCACCAGTGATGCAGCAAACTGTGATTGAGCTAAAGCTAAACTGGAATTAGTTTATAATTGCTGTAGTATAACGTGAGTTGCTCTCCTCTATTCCGTCCTCGTGGTTAATTGGGACCCTTGTGCGGCACAGTGGCCATCCCATCCCCTTGGAACTATTAAGCTCAGGCTTGGGGGTTCCCCCTCTCTTGAAAGCAGTAGAGTACGTGGGAGTTATAATCCCATAAGCTCCTTTACTTGCGCTTTTCCTACTTTGACTGCAAAAGACTAGACGTGGAGAAGGTGAAGCGTAAGACAAGTTCTTTTAAATTGAAAGGAAATTGAAGTTTAAAAATAAAATATCTGAGATTTTTGTAACATTTAAAAGATTTATCTTAAAACTAAGGAAATCATTATGGGCTTAAAAAAGAGTGTTTATAATTTAACATGAATAAAAAGATATTTCTGTGTAGTTATTAACATTTTTAGGTTTATGGTTTACTTTATTATATTTACTCAGAAGTTTATGTGTTTAATCTGAATTTTTTTAAGCTTCTCAGAGATTTTTTTCTATGCTAACTCCTTGCATAAAAATAATTTAACTTTCTACTAATTTCCTGTAAAAAAAAGAAAATAAACCTCGATCTCCTTACAGTAAAAATATTTTAAAACCTATAAATATATACACAAAAAATTACAGTTAAAGCCTATGTAAATGTAGCTGTAAGGATTAAGAGTCGCAGGTCCTTTAAAATATGCCCGCCTCAATTCGAATTCCATTAAGGCAGCCAGATAGCAGTGATTCAATCACTGACTGCGACTGTTCACGCATCACCAACGTGGTGACATGCCTCGCAGCATTGGCGGCGACGATTGGATGAGTACACGGGCCAAAGAGCCCGGGATGGAGACGGAGTACCGTCCGGAGTACCAGTTGGATAGGGCAGAGTGGGAGTCGGGAACCGGGGAGACAGAGAGGAGACGGCGACCTCCGTTGGCCCCGACAACAGCCAAACCAGCAGTGACAACAGGGGACACGGAGAGAAAATATGCCTTAAATTGAACAGAGATTTTTATTGAGTTATTAAAACGTAAAGATAATAATATTTTTTTTAAATAATTAGTGTTAATTTTGTTATACAAAACATTAATTTGATAGATTTCGAAATAAATGCAAATAAATAAAAATGTTATAAAGGAAACTTATGCCAGAAGGCTTTAGTGTTAAATTACCTAATAAATAAATACAGAAAATATTCTTAAAAATCAACAACACTAATTATAGTGTTAGGGACTCCCTTAAGCAATAATATTTTCTCTCTGTGCAATGATGACGGCGATGACGACGACGACAGCGACAGCGCAATTGGTTTTTTGGGGAGACAACAAAGAAAGCGAACGACGACGATTGGGTGGAGTTGGGGGCAGCAGGGGCATCAGGGGACTGGCGGCCGGGGGAGTGCCAATGTCAAGGGGTGGTGGGTGGAAAATTCAGAGGGTCTGAGAGAAGGAGCTGGTGGTTTTTCTGAGTGGGCGGAGGTTTACACGAGGCTGCCAAAGACGTGCGTGGCTGAGATTTGTTTTGCTCTCATCCGCGCACTTCCTGCGCTTTGCTAACTTTTTTTTTTGTGCTCTCCCTGCTAATGTCCTGTCTTTGTGTGTGTGTGTGTGTAAGTCCTTCTGTGTGTTTTACAACCACAACCTGTGGGGCAGAGGCAGCGACAGCGGGCATAAAAAAGAGAAAGGAGCAAAAGGCCGGGGCAAATCGTTGCCTTTTTTATGTGACCATTTCCATTGCGACTGCGACTGGCGCTGGCACTGCGTTCGTGTTCATTAACGTTGCTATTACATTTTAACACACCGAATCGGAATGTGTCCTGGCAACGTCCTTGCCACGCCCCCCACGCCCCTGCTCCCTCTTGGAGGCAGCCCTCGTTAGCTTTTACTTTCAGTTGTTTTGTTTGCTGTTGCTTCTGCCGCTGCTGCGAATGTTGAAATATCCTGTTTAACTTTATTTCATTTTTCCACAGCATCCTACACGTGGCCACCCACCATTACCAGCGCCGAGCGGCAAGTCCTTCCGGTGGGTGTGTTGTGCCTGCGTGTGTGTTGTGTTTAGTTGGCATGCATAAATTTTTACGTTTGTTGTTGTCTTATCAGATCATTTATTTGCGCAGAGAGGAAGCAGCCAGCCAGCCAGCCAGCCAGCCAGCATCCCTCCTCCTGCACATCGCACACTCTCCTCGCATTACTTGTGTGTTATTTGCATGTTGTAGAAAAATATCAATTTGCGTACCGGTCGGTCGTTTAACATTTTCCGCTATTTACCAGGCCCTTTGTCCTTTTTTTCCTTTAGCGCCCCGCCTTAATTTGCCGGAGACGCAGCACACACACCCGCCCATCATTCGGAATATTACGAGATATGCGAGTGTATCTCGAAATGTTGTGCAAATGTTTTCCTTTCTCTCTCTGTTTTTCCCTCATACCTGGTAATCGTAGATTTCAAGGGTATATTGTGTTTAAGGAAATTCAAAGAAAGGATAGAGCCACTCAAGCTTAATCTCACGAAATGCCGCAGGTTAGCAGACTGCCTGAAATCCTTAAAAAATAAGATTTCTGAGAAAGACGGGGAAAATATATATTTTGTTAATGATCTCAAACCCTCTTCAGACATAGTAAAAAACTATTAATAAATCGAAGGCTTAAATATGTTTTAAATATAATTTAAATGACAGATTTTCCTCTCGATATACAAGATTATATAGCAAACTTCAGTAATTCCTCAACTTTGCTAACCAAATTACGAATACTGGTCATCCTTTAGTCTTTTCTCTTTACAAAAAACCATTTGCTTTTGGCCATTTGAATATGAATTTATATCAATGTGTCTGGGGCCACGCTGCGTATACGCAATTTATATAATTCGTGGCGCTATTTGCATAACTATATTGTGTCCAGCAGTTCAGCATTTTCGCCTCGCGTGATAATGTAAATTTTTCCAAGGGCCACTTCGTTTCCATTTCAGCCAGAATTTATCACTTTGCTCTATAGTCTTAGCCATTAGCCAGAGCTGGAGCTCAGGCTAAAGTCGGGGGAGGCAGATGATGAAGCCCAAGCAAATAAGGTGAAATGCAGTCCGAGGACTTATGCCCACGAGTCACGTAACTTCCTGTCCACGCCGCAGTCGCCTTGGTTACTCGCTTGGAGGGGGCACTTGGTTAGTTAGGATGGTGTGAATCCGGGGCTCTCTAAGCTGACTCCGAGTTATGAGCCACCAAGTGGAGAGAAGACACTTCGCTGTGGATTCATAAATTTAATGCTTAGCAGCAGTTCCCAGTTCCCAGCTCCCAGTTACCTCCTCCGCTGACGCTGCCCGCCAATAACTTTGCTGATAATATCTGGGAATCACCCAGCGTCCCCCTTAAAGCTATGGCTTTCTCTTTCAATAGTGCACAGTGAGAAAATTTAGCAAAAAGGCTTCCCATCTATTTTTAGGAAACTTAAACATACTAAGAACTGAGTTTGAGGTCCTTAAATTATAGTTTTGAGCTTGGGAACTATAATTTTGGCTGTAAAACCAAGTCTTTTATGCAGTTAAAACAATATTTTAAACATCAAAAGCTTTTATTTGCGACTTGAAATTAATTAACAGCTACGAAACTACAGTTTTTCCATACAATCCCACACAACTGATTAAGTTTAAACAACATTTGTGACTTTGTTTCGCTTGTAAACTCGTTTAGCCTTCGGTAAGAAGATTTTCTCTTGGTGTGGCCTTGTCGTTAGCACATTTCATGTTGCATACTTTTATGTGTTACAGATTTTTCGGCGCGAACGCGGCTCTAATGAGCAGCAGAAGCTGGAGCAGTGGCAATGCCAGCCAACAACTATAACCACATCATCAACTTTGGCCCAACTATGTGTCGTATACGTAATATGTGTGAATAGCAGAGCAGGGCTGCTGCTGTTGCTGCTGCTGTGGGTGTGGGTGTGTGTGTGGTGTGCAAAAGTTGTGGCAGTGGCCAAAGCACTCACCCACATTTGCGCACACAATTTTTTATGGTTGGTTAACTAAATTTACTTTACTGCCGAGCCAAAACAGGCAAGGAGAAGGACTGCGCTGTGGAAGCTAGGCAATATAGTCCCGTTCTCAATATTGAAAACTGATCAACCTGATTGAATTGCCAGCCAGTGAAATAGAAACTAATGATTCGCCCGGGTCTGGGCCTGGGACCCTTACGTATGTAAAATAATACTCACTGCTTGGTTAAGCTCCTTGGCTCCTCCTTGGCAGTCAATATAAAGTTGCGGAGGTTGCGTATACGCAGTGTTGATTGGACGAGCCTGGCCCTGAGATTACGAATACATAAATTCATTAATAATGCTCTCGCACATAATGCTGCCTGGGTCCCAGACGAGCTTTAAAGTGCGATATTTCCATACGCTCTCACTCTGGCCAGAGGCCGGAGGCATCCATCCTTTGGAAGGACAAGAGCCGAGCTCAGGAGGCTCAGATCAGGTACAGTGGGTACTCTCTTAATGAGCTCGAAAGGGGTAAAGGAAGTCATTCTGACTGGATTTTAAAGTCTCTTATTTAATAAAATATTTGGAAAAGTTTAAGGAAATATTTATAGCTATTTGCTTTATCGGGAATTCGTTTAAATAAGAAAACTTTCTGATTTGAAGATGGGTTAATAGGTTCAATTATTTAGGTCTATAATATCACTTAAATATTTATTTATGATTTTCTATTTATTTTTTATACCATTTTCATGCTTTTAAAGTACAAACTAACACCCAAAGCAACTAGTTAATAATTCCCCCTGAATGCTTTTCTGACTCTTTTCAGCTTTGTCTTGAACTGACTCTCAGGCTCATCTCATCCATTCCAGCTGTTGAACACTGTAAGTAAGCCATGATTTCACTGTACGAGATACTTATTTATTTATTTGCGAATGATTGTGTGTGTCTGTGTGTGTAGCACCCACATAAGCTGCCGAGTATTTACTGAGGATATTTAGCAAACATTTACTGTCGCCAAATATGGCCAAGGAAGCGAGGTCCGGGACAGGGACGAAGACTGCGATGACACTGAGATGGCAGGGGCTCTCTGGGGCGATTCTCTCGCCTATCAGCCGCCTCAGTCGTCCTTATCGATATTTGCGAAATAATAAAAAAAAGTGGCAGGCCGCCGCACACAAAACACAGAGTGGCGATAAAGGAAAAGGCTCAGTTGTCATGCTGGTGCCGGTTCCTCTATATATGTATATGTATATTCATGTACAGATATATACGCCCCATTCCCCCGAGCTCAACAGCTCAATCTGCTACGATTTCGAATGGCATTGGAGCTGGTACCCTCTGAGGCCCCAGATGGGACCCTCTTTTTTTTTGTCGGGGGGAGAGTCATGAAAAATTACACAGGGCATTTTGTGTTCGCCGCCGTCGCCGTCGCCGCCTGTCGCTCTTGTTCGGCTCTTGAGATATTCCAATTTTTGAAGTGTCAAAAATATCCGCTTATATATAGAAGTATGTACATACAGACATTTATTATATGGCCATGCCAAGCCATATACACATGAATATGTAAGCAGATAATGGCAGCTTTTGGCCAAAGACTTTACAGAGAAAGAAAACCAAGCAGCAAGTGGCTCGATTTCTAAGAAATCTAAGCCTTATGCCTTTAAATATTATATTCCCGATCAGTTTGGTGTATAAACTTTCCAAGAATTTATATTTCTTTGATTTAGTTGTGGGTATTTTCTTTCCGTGTTCATTTCTCTCTGGAGTTGGAGCTAAAAACAAGAAGACAGGCTGGCAGCCTGGCTGACTGGCAACAAAGAAAAAATTGATAATTCCTTGGCGCAAAACTTTCTGGGCAAAATATAAAGAAGAGAAGACTAAAGAAAAGGGGCGATGCGAAAAGAAAGTTCAAATCAACATATTGATTTTTGTGGCAGCGAAAAAAAGGGGCGTGTGGCCGCCCACGACAACGACAACGACCACAGCTACCACGAGATACAGATACAGATACAGATACGAGTACACAAAGCCGTTGCTGACGTGTGTATCCTTGTATCTTTCGCTTCTGCAGCCGCAGCCGCTCCTGTTTCAGCTCCTGCTCCTGCTCCTGCTTCAGCTTCAGCTTCAGCTTTAGGAGTTGTAAATGCTCGCCTTGGTCTCGGTCTCGGTCTCTCATGTTTGCCAACATGGTGGACAGGGCCTTTGCTTGTTCACAACTTTTATTTATTTATGGTTTTTGATATTTATTTATTTCCCTCTGCATTTATTTTTGCCAGAGAGATTTTTGCCTAGATATGACTGTGTGTTTTCCCAAAACTGGCTCTTAATGGGCTTTTGCGTACACACACTTTCAAGTGCTAAAATTCGCTGCTTGACTTGGTCTTTCGGCATTTTTAAATTTACAAAAGCAGAATGAACTTAAAGAACGGAACCTGAATACAATTTGCATGTTTTATTTGTTTATGCTTGGCCAGGATTTATGTACGTATTTGTGAGGGTCTTTTATTGGGTTTTAACAAGGATAGAATAAGTTTCAGGATGCGTAATGCCATACGATTGCTAGCAGGCTTCAGGCTCTCTTTACATTTTGTGGAAAAACAGAGTTAGACAAAGGCATTATGCATCTCATTATTATTAAATTTATAGTTTGAAATATTAAAGTTATTTCTATAGTTTTAATTGGAAGTTTAGAATTTGTTTCGATTTTCTATAAAATAGAAATAGGAATAATTTTGTGTTCTAAAACTTAAATGGTTTGACATTTTTTTACTAACTTTTATAATTGGCAAAACTGGACAGTTATTTAATGAATTTATTTGACACAAATGAATGCCAAAAATTGTTAAAGTTTATTTCAGTTTTTCCAACGCTTGAATGGATTCCCTCCTTTGGATTCTTTTGATGGCCAGGAATTTCTCTGGATCTCCCCTCTAATTGGGTTTATGGGGAATTTCATATGCTAAACTGGTGGAGGGTTTTTTATTAAATTTGCCCAAATTAAATGCAGTAAAATAAAACTTGGCTATATTGTCTTCTTAATGACTTGTTGTCCTCTTACTTGCTTTCCTTATTTTCCCTAAACTGCTCTGTGATAGAGCAATTTCCCAGACTGACTTGGATTTCTTTGGGGTTTATTAAATTTGGTTAAATCTTTCTGACCCCAGACCTGACCTACATCAAAAATCGGTTCTCATTTTCGGAAAAGCGGCACAGAATGCTGCAAATTTGTTAACCCTTTCGGGTTTGATTTGCTTCTCTCTCGGAACTTTTGCCAACTGTATAAAGTTTCAATTTGTTTGTCCTTTTTTATGCCCGCTTGCCAGTTGCTGTTTCGGTTGCTGTGTTGCCTGTGTTTTGCTTTGGTTTGTTTCCCTCTGTTTTCGGGCGCATCCTTGCACATGCCACAGGACACTACCTCCCCTTCCCCCCTGAAATGGCAATTTAACAATGAAAAATTAAAAGAAAATTCAAAGTTTTTCCCGGTGCAAAAAGAGAGAGAGGCTTATATATCCACCAGTATCGCTTTGGATCGGGTCTACCTAAGTAATTACAGTTGAATGGTGACTACAAACAAAGGGAGGGCCAAGTGCCGGGGAAAAGCGTGGAAAATAAATGGTGTGTGCAAAAGAGATAGAAACGTTTTGCTGCTTTTCCGTTTTATATTTTTTTTGGCGTGTTTTGTTTTGTGCCGGAAAAGGGTTTTCCTGCAAATATTTAACAGCGAGCCCCATTTGTCATTGGAATTTTCGCTCCTTTTTTATATATATATTATTTTTTTTTTGTGTTGCTGTTAGGTCAATTTTTTCGTCCTTTTTTTTGTTTGGACACCGTTGTGATGTTTAATTAATTAGAGTTCTTTTTGAGTATTACATCTCACTCGATAGTTTCGATTTGTTTGGATAATTGAAGTTATGAGGGCCATTTAGCAAACTGATTGCCAAACAGCGTTAAAATAAATGATTTAATTGCTTTCAGACTTAAATATAAATATGAATGTAATAAATGTGAATCACGTTAGAAACAAACAAATATTTTATTAAAGCAAAAGCTTGTTAGGGGTTTAAAAACTATTTAAAAATCGAACAAAATTAGCTCAATTTAATGCAATAAATTTGGTTATCATAGGAAAATCCATATGTTGGCTTTTCAGCTTGTGATGGAAACTCGTTTCAAACAATTGTTTAATGCAGTGCCATATGTTTAATATGTTGTTTAACAAGCTCTGTTATGTTGTTGCCCCTCCTGACTGCTGATGATTTATTAATTAGAGGCTCAATAGTTTTGATTCGCTGGCTAAATCAATTTATGAGTGGAATTTGAAAACGTTTTGCCTGACAATGCGCATTTGCATGCCCCAATAAGTAGGCAACATAAATAATTTTTCACTTTGCCAGCGAGCACGCACACTTGTACACACAACACACGCACAATACAGGCTAAGCTCTCTTTTAAAATATCATTAGCATACACCCACACACACACATACAGAGAGACACGCATCTGAGACCTGACCTCCCTTAGAAGCACCACCCCCCGACACCCGCCGCCCGCCTTTTGAGAAGATTTAAAGCATTTTTCATGTTGCCTTTTGCCACTTTGCTTTCGCTTATGTCAACCGGGTGTATGGCCAACAAATACATACATAAATCCACCCGAGGGTCTCTCTCCCGCCGTAGTAGTAACATGGAAATTTGCTCGCCTTCCTTCTGGTTTTCCCACCGCCGCTTTTCCGCCGCTTTAACCGTTGCACGCATCTTTTATGTGTGTTTCGTGTTGCTGCTGCTGCAAAATTTACAACGGAACCAAAAAGTTATGAAACTCATTAAAACACGAAACTAATTCAAACACCCCGGGCCTAATTGCCAACTCCAAGCCTAAGCCAAAAAAAAAAAAAGAAGTGCCCGGAATCCCGCTTTCTGTGTTATGTGGGGGCGGTGGGTGCTTCGTCGTCTTCGGTCTGCTGCCTGAACGATTCGCTGGCGAATCCAAAAAATTATTTAGCGTTAATTTCCATAGAAAAATGTGCGCGTCAACAGAAATTAAGTGTCCCAGCTAATTTAACACAGCGCTGGGTCAGCGCTCTCGCTTTCTCGCCCTCACTGTTGCTGTCTCCTTTGGCTGCTTCTCTCTCTCTCTTTCTCTCTCTGGGTGTCCTTGTCTCGTATTTTTTTATGCACAGAAAGAAAAGCTAAAAAAATGTGTTAAACAAAGGCACATTTTGGTACAAATAATATTCCTAAAAGTCTCTTAAACCATTTACAGAGAACCCTTGCAGGATATCCTAATTTTGTTTTAATTACAAATAAAACTAAAAGAGTTTGTTGGTTCCTTAAAGGTCAACATAAATAATAAACATTTTAGATAGAATTTAATTTATTAGAGCGGTATTTTTATTATCTTACATATCATAAAAAATTCCCTTAAATCTGCCATAAAGTCAAATACTTTGGTTGCTTTCCAGCTTCTTATGAAACAAGGATAAGCAAGGATCTTTTTAAGGCAGGGTCATACCCATATCAGCGTCGATTCTTTGCCCTTCATGGCTTCAAGAATTTAGAAATTTAGACAAGATACCCCAATTATTTCCAGTGCATTCGTCTGCTGCTCTTTTGGTCCTGGAGCGCACCGCAGCTGGTGGGCCGCAGATGCCTGCGACGCGTTAGAATACTTACAATTTTAATTTGAATAATTTTGCAGGCTCTAAACGTAAATTACCCTCGCATTATTTTTTTTTTCGGCGATGGGGCTGCCTTGGCTTATTATTTTTTTTTTTGTGCACATTACTTTTCGCCTGCTGACACTCCATCGCCGTGGCAGTTGCTATAGCTTATTTTTTGTGCATAAGCATTTTGAAAGATTAAACTTGGCGCACTTGAATGTTATTACACGTACCGCCACGACCAGCCAGCCAGCCAGCCAGCCAGCGCCAAACCAACACTTTCATTTATTATTATTTTTTTATGCTCAGCTCGAAGCTCGAAACCTAAAAAAGCGGAGCCCTAACCCCGGCCCAATTGTCGCCTCAGCTTGGCTCGGCTCGGCCCGCCTCCGTTGCTGCCATCAGCAAGCCATACAGAAAAATCACACATCGTTAGCTCAGCAGTTTTTTTCCCTTTTCGGTGTTTCCTTTACTTTTCCTCTTTTCCCTTTTTCCCTTTTTTTTTTTTCTTTCTTTTTATCCAGCATGCGTCGGTGCCCTTGTCCCAGTGAGAGGCAGCAGCAGCAGCCAGCGAGCTAGGGAACTCGGTCCCATAACGCGGCATTTATTTTGCGCTCCTCCTGTAGAATTCTGTTTCCATAAAAATTGCTTTGCTGGTTCCTCAGTCACTCAGCCCGACCCTAGGAAGTCCTTGCTCTGAACCAGAAGCTGATGCTGCTGCTGCTGATGATGATGCCTTGGCTATATGGAAGTCCGTCTTTGGTCCCATCCCGTCCAAGTTGAGTTCTGTGGAAATATTCGCATAGACACACAATCTGGGGGCAGCATTAGCTACAAAAACATCGAGCCATAATATTAAATGCTCTTTCCAAAAGTCTTTCCAGCGATCGAGGGGAATTTATGAAAGGTTTTCTAGAAAAATGTAATTTAAATCTTTGGAAAATTCTTTATAAGACCTTGAAATGTGTTAAATAAAATATAAGTAGAAATGTTCGGTATCTGCTTCTCTAACTTTTAATAAAAATCTTAAAATAGGAAGCGAAATAATACCAAAATTCACTCACTAAATTGTAAAAATTTTACTGCTTTTTAATGCTTTTTTTAATAATATTAAAAAATCATAAATACTATCAAACTGTATATACAAAATACAAAAGACTCCTCCCCTAACCTGTCTATAAATAATTATTGATTCACTTCCCCTGCATTTGATGAAAATTGTATACAAATTGTAAATTTAATCATTCATTAGCTTTTAAATAAACCAATATTTATGTGTTAAATAAGCATATCAAAGGTAAGAATTGAAGCATTATGGTTTTATAGCCCTTGTTTGGGGCTTATGTTTGATTATGAACTCAGCCTGAAGCGATACGCTTGTGTTTCGCATTAATTGCAACCAAAAATCAACATATTTAGCACATAAAACGCATTAATAATTGGGATAAATAAATGGATTTCTAAACAACATGGAATGTAATGAGTGAACATTGTAAGGGTCATTGTGATGTGGATAATGGTTGCCAAAATATTAATATTAAATGCTCTACATATATCCTTTTCATACATTTAAAAGCTCCAAAGGATGAGGGATTAGCCGTTTCGTTTGAGACTGTTGGAGGACGTTCGTTCAGGGTATATTGACTGGCACATTCAGACATCTAGGAAAATACGCATACGCCACGTAGACAGCGCCAGCTTTATGCTCATAGGTTTTAATCTGTGTGTGTGTGTCCGTGTGTGTGCGTGTATGTGTTAGCGTTTGTGCGCTCAAAGTTTCTTTATTTAATTCAGTGAACTGTAAAATGTGCTGAAATGTTAGATTATTGCTTTTCATCCCAGTCTCCTCACTTGCTGGTGGCCTTTCCCCACACTTTTCCCCACAGATTTTTCTTCCTTTTCCACTTTGTGCCCATCCGCTCGGTTTTTCTCTCTTATTTAGCCGCTGTTTCAGTTTCTCATTCTGCCATAACAATTTCCAACTGCACTCCTTTTCACGAAGATAATGCGTTGATAACCTCGCCAAAGGAAAACCCCAACCTAAGGGAGGCAAGCAAAGGAGTGGAAAAGCGTGGAAACGAGGCGGAGGGCAGGAACAAAATTGGGCAATTTGCTTACACACAAAGTAAGAAAACGAGCAGCAACCAAAAAAAAAAAAAAAAGAAAATAAAAAAAAGAAAGAACAAGCAAGAAAAAGCAGCCAGCAGACGTATGAAAGAATTTAGAGAAAGTTTCCCAGGGCGAGTGAGCTTGGAAGCTGGAAGACCTTTTCGGGCTTGATGGAATGGCCATGAAAGGTTAACGGGACACGTGTCCGTTCTCCCTCCTGAATGCACAATGCCAAAAGGATGCCAGCAGGGATAAGGATAAGCCCGCCGAGCACGAGCGACGAGCGCGAGGAGCTTTTCCATTTTCACACTCAATGGGCCCCGCAAAGCGTCCTTGTTATTTATCAAACAAAATTAATTAAAAATAATATTTTGAAATTAACCAGGGAATCAATCAAGAGGCAGGACAGGTCCTGTCGCAGTCTATTTATAACTAGATAAGTATCTTGTGCTTTTGGCAAGATAAATTTTGCAAATATTTGGGTAAAGTATTAAAAAATCTATTTTCTTGTTGAGTTATGCAGATTAAAAATCAATAACAAAATAATTAAATCTTTGGGAATTTTAGGAATTAAATATTTTTAAATATTAAATAAAACTTTCGGGCCACTTGGAGCCTTCTAAAAAATGTTAATATTGATATTTATTCAAATAATAAATAAATACAAATTCAAGTTCTATAGTTTGACAAATTCATAACCAATTTGTTGAAAATCCCCGAAAGTGTAAGCCCAGAAGCCACGTTGTTTTTAATCCATCGATCTAACCTGCTTTGCGTGCCCCTCGATTCATCACCTGTCGTCGTCCTTTCCTACAGTTGATTGCCCCGACGTTCATCGCCATCGTTGTCCCTTCATGAAAAATTCCGTGCATGCATTGACCAAATTTTTCTTAGTCCAATAATCTTAATGACGAAACTTAAAATTTACGTGAGCTGCCTTGAATTATTCGCGACGGCCGTCGTGGCTGGAGATTACCTGTTAGCAGGACCCCATCCTGTCCAGGTCACCACCTTGTTTGCATAAAGATATGCCATGTATTAAAAAATCCACCAAAGATGTGGATAGCGAGAGAGGGCAGAGGGACAAGGGAGGGGCTAGGGACTGCTCGAAGGACGCGGCTTGGCTATGTATATCAATATAAGCGCGACAAGGAGCTCTGCAAATTGGGGTCGACAGCACCGACAATGGCGGCGGCAAACAAAGTGTTGAGCAGATTGGCTTTTCGACGGACAGCTTTGCCAGGATCAGGGATGGATGGCTGGCACTGCAAGAAATTGGGTATAAAAAAGGGATAGTAAAGTAAAGGTTTATGGATATCTATAAAGAGAAGTCAAACTTGAACTGATAATGAAATTAAATTAATGAAATTAAAGGTAAAGTGTATTGAATATTTATCTTATTAGTTAGAATTCAGTTTAAACGAAGGCTAATATTTTATTTTAGGTTTCAGAACCATTCAAAACAAAATTAGTTACAGAAATCAATTGTGATAATATTTTACAAATTCGCAAGACTTCAAGAGCCTAAAAATAATATATTTTAATATTTCTCCCACCTCCACATAATTTATATTTTTTCATTTACTTACTTTAAACAAAGTCTAATACTTTTAAAGCCTTCTCAAGCTTGAAAATAATTTGTCTCAAAATTAATTTGTGGCCTTCACCGTCTGCTGATGCCAAAATATGTTAAACATTTTCTAGTCAATTTTTGGAATGTCCTTCGTATGACTTGAATGGTAATTATATCAATTTAAATGCAGACACACTTAATCCCCCGCCCAATTAGTATTCAAACAGTTTCGGCCTCTCGGTCGTCTTTTGCCGAGTGCGGCCAATGCAGCGCCTGAAATTGGCATTTAAGATGCGCCCATCGCAATGGGTTTCTGTGGCTCCTCTCAATCCTCTCCTCCTCCTTGCTAGCCAAATGGAAAAGCTGGCTGTTTATGTCCTTGTCCCTCCGCCTGCCCTGCCTGTGGGCTGAGCTCCGCTGCTCGTTCGTGCCTAACGAGCTGCACTCCAGCAGGAGAAGCAGCAGCATCGCGGAACACCGCTCCTGGCGACGGCAATGGCGATGGCGTTGTCGACGGAATGGATAACCAAGTCTTGGCTGCCGGATGGCGGATGGCTCGAATGGCTCGTTGATTCCGTGCCGAGGCGGAGACAGATGGAGACCGAGAGTCCTTGAGTAGGAGGAGGAGGGGCAGGCTGAGGAGGAGGAGTGTTTCTGCCGGCTGGCTGATTGTTTGCCTTGTTGTTTCGCCACAGATTGTTGATGTTCGATTTAATTTTAGCCCTTGCTGATTTTTGCGTTATTTATTTTATTATAATACCCTTTACACTTTAATGGCGCGATAAGGCATATTGACTTTGACATTAATTGCTGTCCTAGGCAAGGGCTCTCCTTGGAGTCATTCGTTCGTTGGTTCGTTCGCTTTCCTCGCGGCTGTTTCCTGCCACTTGAGCACGCATTTTATTGGCGGTCATTAACGTCAGCCCAGGAGTTCCAGGCGGTGCGGGTGGGGGTGGGGAAAAGGGTGAATCTTGGGTGGGCCAGTGGGTGGGTGGGTGCCATGGTGCGGACCTGCGAATGTGGTGACAGGTGGGCGGAGCGGCAGCGCTGTGGCTTAATTGCTGATTTGTTGTCTTGGCTGCGTAGCCATTCGGGTAATTGCATTCGTGTGGTAAATATTCCAGACGCCACAGGGAAGCCATTAAATTTAATCACCTTAAAACTAATTCGAAGGAAGTCAACTAATTACGGATACATCCTTGCGAGAGAGATACAGCTTTGCGAGAGAGAGATATATACATTGTGACGACAATGAGATTGGCTAAACGTGCTGATAGTTCCATCATATTTGTCCAGGATATTGGGTATGTTTTCCAAACACTCAGCTAACTACACTGTGGCCCCCTCTCACATTATAATAATAATCAAACAATGGCAATGGCGAAACAATGGAGTTTCATGTTCATACTCATAGCCTGGGCAATTTAGCCAGGATCCTAAGTAGCCTGGGCCAATGGCTTCAGATATTTACACATAATGTGGCCAGTGTGTGTGTGTGTGCGAGGCTGTGTGTGTTTAGCTATTTGTAAATGGCATTTGTGCGCTAATCTTTAAACCTGGCCATAGAGAAGTCATAGAAGAGCTAAAACGGTCTCCAGGATCCTATTAGAGGCTTTAGCGGATACACTGGGACAAAAAGAATTCTTAATTTAAGATGTTATAAAGGGATAATTTGTTAAATTTACTTTACTTTACTTTACTACTAAAATATCAATTAAATAATTTTCGTTAAATACAATTTCTTTTAACTAATTTTCAAAATATTCCTTAATGTAATTTGAACAGAATGATATCTATTTTTCGTTCAAAAAATTTTCCCTTATGTTTTAAAATAATTTCTGCAAAATTTAGGATCTTTTCCTTACAAATTCCGTAGATTAACCTTCAGTCTTTTCAAATTTTATTTACTTGACATTGTTTGGATATAAAAAAAAGGAAATTTTATTTTCTTTTAGGTTAATCCAAATATTAAATCAAGTTTTACCTAAACCTAAGAACCTAATTCAGCAGTCTGTAAAAAATATTCCGATTAACTTGGCCCCCTTATATCCCCTCTCAAAGAACCCCTGACAAAGTCTGATTCAAAGAATATAATGCATTTAAATATATACTTTGTAAAATTGTGGCCCATTTCCGGAGTTTTCCGTTGCCATCCGCTCGCTTAAGTGTATTTGCTTTTCCCCCGGCTTTTCCGATGCAACGCTTTTCCGCTCTGCCTTCCCTTACTTTACCTCACTTTGCCAGCTAGTTGAGTGTCTTAAGCAGTCGCAAACACGCTCATAAATATTCATATAGCAGGGGAGTATTTGCAATTGCTTTGGCTCTGGCTCTGGCTTTCTCCCCCCCGACCTTCTTGTTGGCTCTCCCCTTGCTTCTTCCAGTCTTGGAGAGCTTTCTCTTTGTCTTGCTTTAGGGGTGATGGAGAGACGCCACCTGCCTGCCCCCTTTTACCTCTAAACGTTGACATTGCAAATGCCCCTATCCCCCGACAATGAGGATAGATATAGTGTCCTGCACACAGAGACGCACATATATAGTATCCTTAAGCCTGCTCCGATGCGAACACGTGCCTAATCAAATGCCAAATTAAAATGATCTAGAATGTTGTGTGTCCCCGTGAGTTGTGTGTACTGTGTGTGCTATGTGTGTGCTATGTGTGTGCTTGTTTATTTTTAGACACCACTTCCGTGGCCCCATCGCAGTCACTTCGATTCGCATTTGCCTGTAATCTGGCGAAATCTCTTCAAGACTTCCAGGGATTAGCTTACTAAATGCCAACAATGCCAGCGTGTGTTTGTGTATTTGCACGGCCTTTACAATTTAACGCACTGCCAAGTTCAAATACACAAAAGGCAGCCCACAAAAAAAAAAGAAAGAGAGAAGAAAACGAGAGAAAATACACAGAAATAATACAACGCACAGCCAAAGAAAGGCGCCTCGAATTGTCCAGGGGCGTGAGGGGTGGAAAGGGGAGGGGAGGGGGAGCCACCCACTCACGCCTCCGTTAACAATAATTTACGCAACTTTGCTCCTCTTTTGTAAAAATAAATATATATAACTTACAAAAGCGCCGCAGGGGAACGAAGAACATAACCCCAGACATTCGAGCAAATTTCATAGTAAAAGACCGTCATATTACCACATAAAGCAGAGGGGGGTGTGTGGGGCAAGGGGAGAAGGGGATACACAAAGAAAAATTTATTATGATTTTTACAGATAATCTTTTTTGAAGCAGGCATAGAAAAAAAGAAATGGGAACAGTATTAGCAAGTGTAGAAGTCCTTGTCGCCAATTGGAAAAATCTACTCTTCATAAACAAAATAAATACTATTTCCCATTCCTTTAAGCCCTTTTCCCCTTGCTCCTTCTCTTCCTTTAAAGGATATTATTAATAATATATGAAACATCAATAAAAACTCTCATTAAATAATCCCATTTTAATTTTTTTCTGTGCACCAATTCCCAAGGATTGGCTGGCAAAACAATAACCATTGGAATGTACACATTCTCTTCGACAAAAAAAAAAATCCAAAAACATTTGTCAAAAATACCGAAGCGAACGGAACTGAAACCGAAAACGAACTCAAACCAAAACCAAAAAAAAAAAAACCGAACGGAAAAACCAATGCGAACCACAGGACTCTGACTCTGGGCCTTTGAAAGCGGAACAAAACAATCTTTGTTCAATATTTTATTATCGTAATTTAATATTTCGCCAGGCGTCATGTCAACACTGTCGTCCTCGTTGTCGCCCCCTTTTTGTCCTTGCCCCGCTTATATTTTTTTGCGACGCACTGTTTAATATTTATTAAAAAGTCATGTGCGTGCTGCATCGCTGGGGAATTACAATATTTCCCCCCGGTGGCGACAAATGAACGAGCCGAAGCCGCTTAGCTGGGATTGGGGCTCAATCTGAGCGCGTTTTTTTTGAGCCTTTTAGAGTGAACCTCAATTATTTGGCACATTTATTTGTTTTTTTTTTTATTAAATCCCCCAGGAAGTTGTGTTTAAACGAAATGTGATTTAGTGGCAGTCGAGGTGCGTATGAGTTATATTTTAAACGCGCAGTTTGGTGGTTTATCACTCATACGCAGTGTGGGTTTTGAAAAAACTAAATGTTTATAGAGGAATCATGTGAATTTATAGGAATTGGATTCGGGGAATATATAATTAAATATAATATAATAATATTATTACAATTAATAATAGAATTATAGAATTGAAGTGTACATTTATAGCCTGCTGCATGTATATTACTCATACGCAGTGTTGGTTCTTAAACAAACTTTAATAGAAACTTTAGAAATCCTTTTTCCGAATGGAAATTAATCGTCCCTCGTTCTGATTCGTCCCTCTAATCCTATATACAAACTTCATATTCTAGGTGACAGCTTCCTTTCTTGTTTTTTTTTCGCAGTTCCTTGTTAACTTAACATTAATAAAGTCCTTCTTCCTAGCTTAATTCCTGTAAATGTGTCCACCCTAGCTCATGAGTGTGCGACTTCATGGCAGGGTGTTTGTGTGTGGCTGCGGTATAAAGTAATTGCTTTCAGGACTCGTTTCTCGTTAGGGCCTAAAACAGCTGTCGACAGGCACTCTCACTTTGCCCGACTTTCCATATCCATTCCCACTTCCAATCTCTGGCAGACTCCACTGTCACCGCTCAGAGCCCACTTCCCCACCAGCCTGCTGGCTGTCTGTCTGTCTGATCCGCTTGCCTGTAATTTCGTTTTTACGTCTTTGAAATTTTGCATTTGTTTCATCGAACGCCTTCATTACATTATATAGAACTGACAAGTGATGCGGAATCAAGCGTTGGCATTAGCACAGTGGAAAAACTTCAATAAATCGTCAAAAAACAGGGCCTGTTTGTGGTGAAAATAAACAAAGCTAATTAAATCAATTAGAGGAAATTTCATTGATTAAAGTATAGGCCATCAAATCAACTTTATTTCATAATAATTAGAGTTTAATTATATTTTAACAGGACTAATCAAGTTGATTTTATAAATAAATGAAATGAAATAAAATTAATTAATAGGCAGCATTATTAAATAAAGCTTTTTTTATGAAAGAAAAAATGGAATAAATACAATTTATATGATTTCAATGACGTGAAGACTTTTTTCCTCTTCTAATTATTTTACTGGCCTTGTTTTTATATTCCCCACAAAATAATACATTCATTTTAAAGATTAAATCTTTGACATTAAATTATTTAGCTAATTTTGTATGGCAATATAAATATCATTTAATGGCTAACTTAAATTCTAATAGAAATACTATTCAATTAACCATGATAAAGGTTTATATCAACCAACAAAATCTCCTATTAAATTCGATAAATTGTTTGCTCTTTGAAGACCACTAAATGTGCAGAAAAATAAAGTAGAAAATATACATCAAAATTATAGTATTTATTGTGGTTAATAAAATTCAAATTTTGGCAACTTGACCACTACTCAAATTGAATAAATTGTTAGTCTGACTGGGACTTAGTTTTGTTTTTCCTATTAAAGACCGCAAATATCCGAATTAAACCATTTGAAAATATGTGCAGAGAATAAAATCAATGAGAAAATATATACAGGCGAGTATATGATTCCCTTGATGGGTGGAAAATCGGGCAAAAAGGAATTAATGATTAACAGAACGGAGCTCATTTCGAAGGATTCTTAATGCTCCGAGTGTCCGCTGCAGCTTGATTCGATTGATTAAAAAATGAAATGAATTCCAGCGGACGGACACTTTGTTTCCACTGAATAATTAAACGATTTTTGCGCCTTCAACGCCCATGGAATATATATCCACTCAACTTTTACTCAATTAAGTGTTTACTTAAACTGAAAATCAATGTTTATGCCTCATTTACCAATCTTCTGCCCATTGTGCAGGCTCGGCGGGGCTTTACTTGGTCCAAGAACAACAGGGCAGGATAGAGGGTTTCCAGGGAGTAAGTGGAGTACAAGGACGAAGACGTGGCTGTCGGATGTTGGATGTCGGGATGTCTGGATGTCGGGGATCCTTCGACAGTCACGAAAAGGAATGCATGAGCCGCTCTGCCTGTCATTTAGTATGTAAATTGAGATAAATCGTTTCTCGTGCCTGCCACACATAAATATATACACACACACAAACACACAACCACCCACACTCGCGTTATATGAAGCAGCCTTGTACTTACATACACTGCAAAAACTATAATTTAAGCTTAAATTAAGGCCGCAAAAGTCGTTTGGGGATTTAAAATCAGTAAAGAAGAACATAGTTTGCTGTGTAACAAGAATAACCTTCAACTTTTGGGCAGCTTAAGAAGTTCTTTTAAATTTCTCAAGACTTTTAGCAGCAGGCTCAAGTAAAATATTTAATTTAATGCCCAAAAAATGAAAAGTAAATAAGCATATTCAATTGGGAATGTAAAAACGTAATATTTAATTGTTTAAAAATCATTTATTTTCTCAAAAGCCTTTATAATTTTACACTTTTTTCCGAGTTTCCTGCTAATTTGATACGAATCAAGCTTGATTAATAGTAGTTAAAGACAATAAAGCCGCCTCAACTCCCCCGCTTTCTCTCTCTCTGTACTCTTGTGGCATCTATATATATTGCTGGTTACATACTACATATGTATCAGCCTTTAAGTACATAAGGCAAAGTGTAAGTAACACGTCCTTATGCCAACAACAATGGCGAAGAACACCACCAACAACAAGAGTGAGGCTGATGTATGGCAAGCGCGGCATACGGTGCGTATGAGTTATTTCCACAGCCGAGCCCCATTTTATTATTAAAAAAAGAAGAAGAAGAAAACGAAGCGAAGGCGGAAACAGGCTCGGTCGGGGGGGGGCGTGGCAAGGACTTGAGCGTGACGGGCTTTGATGTTTAAATGACTGCAACGGCTGCTGGCAGCCTCTCTGGCCTCTCTGGTGGTGGCTTGCAGCTTGTCTGTGGGGCACGGCCTCCATTGGTGCCGCACGCCACTTGAAGCCCTAAGTGCATAATTGACTTAATTAGCCACCAAAACGGCGTTAGTGCAGCAGCAGCAAAGGCAAAGGCAGAGGGGGCCTAGAAGAGCACAGAGGCAGGAGCCAGAAGCCATGAGCCATGAGCCAGAACCTGAGGTACAGTTGGTAACTGGCGTGTGGTCGATGCTCCTTGGAGGTTGCAGGTTCGCAGGCACAGCTCAAGGACTCCAAAGTTCCGAGTGCCGCTGCACTGCCTCCGCCACATCATGCGAGGAGAAAGGTCTCTACCCTCCAATGGGACACTCGAAAAAAAATGGAAAAGGATTGTCCTTAGACCTAGACATTCAGAGGGGAATTATAATGAATTAAGTTCTTGCTTTAATCGGGCAATAAAGTATAAATTTATATGGATATAGAATTTCCGTAAGTAATATAGTTTTTCTTACCAATTTTCCGCTTAGTGCAGTATCGCCTTTCGGCCCGTTTTCCTTGTTGGCAAACTGATTAATCGCTAAGCGCTTGGTAAGCACTTTTGTACTCTGGCAGCGGCCGCGACCCCAGTTGTTCGCGCTTTCCTCTTCAAACACCGACAAACACCCCGTCACCCCTTCACCCCTTTTGATTTCCTCCATTCGAGCGTCCCAAGACCCCTGTCGCTTTTCGATGCTTTTCCCGCTCCCGTTCCCCATTTTTGGGGAACACACAAATCACGAGAACTACACGCGCCCATTTAATGCGCTTATAAATTTGTTTTTCGCTCTGCAAATTTACTTGGCCCCCCAACTACCCTCCACTACTTACTATATATATTCCCTGGTCTCTCTGTGCTGCCCCACACCCCACCCATTGTCCTCAATCCCCCTCTGACGATGTCGATGTGGATGGTGGCTTGTTTTGGCGCTGTTGCGTAAAAGTTATCGATTATTTATACGGGAAAACGCAACAAATGCAACAAAAACTTGGTCAAATTTTACGTGGTAATAATTTTCGGGTGAAGAAAAATGGTCGTGGAGGAAGGGAGAGTCAATGCTGTTAGCATCAGATAGTGTGTCCCATGTACAGTGTTGACTGCGCAAGTTAATGGGGTTTGTGAGCAATGCATTTGATTTTATAATTGAAGAGCCGGAAAACTATTGTTTCGCTGTGGAAATTGAACAATATAATTTTGATGGCACTGCGGGCTTATTTCCAGGATAATTAAATTATTTGGTGCTTTGCTTTATATAGTATTTGGAGGGGGCTTTAATTAGACTATTTTGATAATAATTGGAATAATAACTAAGTTAAAAGAGGATTTTTTGATTTAATATAAAAATGAAATAAAGAACTCCTATTCATTTCTCCTTTTCTAAGAAATCAAAACAAAGATGGCACTAAAAATCTATTCACTGAAAACCAAGGAAGTAATTCCATTCAGTGTTTTTTCCATCACTTTCACCGTCTTCAACTACACACTTTCTCTCCGCTCTTCAATTTCCTTTTAACTCCATTACAAACTTATCCCAGAGACGACAGCTTCCGGTATTCCATGGCTGAAACCATTTGCGTGAGTTAACTTGGCTCGTCAACAGCTTCGCTCCGCCTGAAGCGAAAGCCTTTGACCTCACTAATTAATTGGCAACTAAAGTTAATTTTATTATGGCGCTCAACTTGCATTCATTATCGCACCGGGACCAGGCACCACTGTACTTGATACAACGTGATAAGTGCGATTCATTTAGAAGCACACTCACTTTCCACTAGGGTTAAAGCCTCAACCCACCTACCACCTACCACCACCCCAAGCTTTTTGTGCGCCCGGAATCCATTTATGCACGTCTATGGAGCACCTCTCCGGCGCAGTTTTCCGACCATTTTGCCCCTGACCCCCCTCCTCGCTCTTCTGCCGCTTTTCCGAGCCCGCCTTTCATAGGCTCAGAGGCCCGACCGTTTTTGCTGGCTTCCCTCTGTTTATTTGTCTGGGATATGTGGGTCGGTAATTGCTTTGCAAAGAAATAGAGCATAACAAATGTTACGTGGCGAAAGTTTATATTCCTCCTCCGGCTATTCCAGAGCAGCCCCGGAAAAACCGAGCGAGCAAAATGGCAAAACGACCGCCAAAAATTGCGAAAATTGTGGAGAGACCGCCGCCAAATGAACCAAATGAACCCACTAAAAGCCGCCGCCGCTCGTTGCCGCCTGTAATCGAAGTTTCACTTAGCAAATCAACAAAGTTCGCACATACACCACCTAGACGAACCAAATTAGCGTTCAACGCACACACACAGAGCCTGGAAAAAACCAAAAAAGGGAAAAATATATAGTAGGGAAAATATATAGTACGAGCAGGCATCGCAACAATTTGCAAAGTGAATTAACATGCCAACATCCTTAGCAGCCAAGCGACAGGCCACTAACCGAGCAAACTTCACTCTAACCCATCCCAGTGATGTCGTCCTTTTAAAAGGGAAAGAGGAAAGTCCTGAACTGCCAAACTCCTAACTCTAAAAAGAAGCTAAAAAGAAGTAGGAAGGAATAGTGAAAAATCTCTTAAAAATTATAAAATAAATCAGAGAGAAAATATATAATAAAAACTCATCTTTTTTTAAGAATAAAACTCACAATAAATTCCAATTCAAAAAGCATGTTTTATGCACATCAAAACGAGACAATCCACTTGAAAAATATATGAATCTTCCTTAAATCTCAGTTGTTGTTTTCCTTGTTAAAGGCGAAAGTGATTCCCGGAAACCGGATTCAAAGAAACATTATACATTTCGGTGTGAATAATGTATCAGTCTGTGTCGGCAGGTAAACAACAGTTTAAGAAACAAATTTATGACTCTCTTCTATATCTTCCCCCCCAAAAACTCTGCCAAAAAGCTAGCCTTTTGACGGGAAAGAGTGATGAACTGTCAACACTGGCAGAGGCGGGGAAAAACCCATTCTGTGTCCCAATAAAAGCCCCAAACCACCCCCGGCGGCCATCGGGGGATCCACACTAACCGCGCTGCTCGCTGTGCGACACGTTAAAGTTTTAATTTGGCCATTGACGTCACAATCAGTGCCAGGACATGGCCAGGACATGGCAGGAGCCCTGCTTTCGGGGAGGGGGTGGCCAGGGCGGCAGTCAGTATTATCTCCAGCCAAACAGCAGGGAAAACTCGAAGGGAGATGGAAACTGGAGGCCGGACTGGCTAATTGTTGTGCGCGTCCAGTGCCGTCCGAAAAAGGCAGTAGAAAATTATAATTTGCATTTATAATTTTATTGACAGTAAAATGTATTTAATTTTCGGGGGAAATGGCTGCTGGAAAAAGGATGCTGCTGGGCAATATTTGTGCACCCCCCATCCCCTCCAGCTGTAGCCCCATCAGCAGCAACATCATCAACTTCAGTGGCAGGAACAACAATAAAAGTAGCAGCGCCAAACGCCAAACGCCAAGCGCCAAACACCAACACCAACGTTAGCTGTGTGGAAATACGGCATAAAAAATTAAAAAATCTGCAAAATATTTCGACAGCTTTTCACAGGCGACGCCAGAAAATGGCAAACGATGGCGGAAACGGCTGACGAGCGCTTAAAAGCTGACATTCCGGGGGATTTTCGGGGGTTTTTCGTCGTTGTTTTTGCAAAAAAGTGGAGGGGTGCTGGCGTTGTAGGTGCCTCTCCTTGCCTGGCAAGCGAAAATGAAAGGCTAGCGTAAAACTCGAAAATCCTCTTAATAATTCATAAAACTTTTGGAAACTACTTAACTCTTAGAACTACTAACTGAATCAAACTAAACTAAAGCGGCTACAAATGCTGGCTGGCTGGGGGGCGATGCTAGGCCAACAGCGCCAAAAAAGGGGTGCCTTTACCAATCCACAGAGCACTTGAAGAAAAAAGTTTATAAATTTATAATGAATTGTGGGATATCCCCAAAAGAAATATGGATTTAAGAGCATTGTTTCATTGTCTTAAAATCACTTGAAAAGGGTGTCTAAAAATATACAATAAAATATTACAAATATTGTTGTTAAAGTCGAAATGAAACCTGAACAGATATCTTTATAAAATCCTCTTTCAGAATTAAAAACCATTTCCAGTCCTTAAGAATGACAGATCTCTGTGTTAAGTGCCTTCCCAAAATTGTTTAAATAATTATAATTTTCCCAGAAATTTAACTCTTTAATTGAAATATTTTAGAAGATTGTCTAAAAGTAATTACTAAATGATTAAAAACGCCTTTCTGAACTTTATGCAAGAATTTAATTGAATTTAAAACCCTTATCGGTTTAGGCAACTGATTAAATTATGTTATTGATTTGCAATAAATCACTTCTCACTTTTGTTTTTAAGCTTGAAACCCTTTTTCTGGCGACCCTTTTTCCCCGGTGCAGCTGTCTCCACTTCAGCTTTTCAGCTCCGGCTCCGGCTCGGATTCAGGATTCAGGATTCAGATTCAGTTTTCTGTTCCGAGCACCAGCATCAGCTTCAGCTGTTGAAAATGCGCGCCGCTGGCGACCAACAAAAACTTTTGCAAGTTTGTCGCTCGAGCGAAACTGGGTCCAGGACATGGCTGACTTGGAAAAGGATGCGATGCAGGGGAGTGAAGGCGAGGCATCAGCATCGCCATCACCATCACCATCACCATCAACAGCAGCAGCAGCAGTTCATCATATTTACAGCTTTCACTAATTTATTTTGCACAGCCCATGAAAAATGCAGTAACTGCGTCAGTGTCGTCGTAGTCGTCCTTCGTCCTGTGTCCTTCGAGGGGGGGTTTCCTTTTCAGCGGCCAAGCGATGTGCCACTGCTGCCCCGTCTGAGATTGCGTATTTATAAGCTAATTTCCAAGCGTCTTACAAATCCTTTCGGCAATCCTTTCTCGCCATCCTTCCTGCCTGCCCAGCAACTTGAAACTTAGCCAACTTTCGGAGGAGGCCATTGAAAATTTGTGAATGTAACCCGTAGTCTAATTGTTAGTTCGGAAAAGCTGGAAAAGTCAGCGGGGGGGACCGGGAATTTCGTATGCAGAGCACTGAGAGTTAGCAGGATATTCATAAGGACGTGGAAATAAATTCAGCAATTGTAGCGACGGGCAAAAACTGAATCCAGAACGAAGCCAAAGGAATTCACTATCCACTATCCCAGGAACAGGACCTGGACCTGGGACATTTTCTGGCTGCCGCTTCAGCAATTTGCTTACTCCCTCCCTCTTCTCCTCTTCCCTACTTTCAGTTTGCCATTTCGCGGATTTCATCAAAGCTCAAAGTTGATGTTTATTGCTTTCTGGCCACCGCCGCCGCCGCCGCCTGCTCTTTCTCCACAGCTTTTCCCATTTTCCCCATTGCCATTTCCCCACTCAATCTCCTCCGCTGTCCGGTGTTTGGCCTTTTCCAATCCTAATTGGGTTAGTTGGTTTGCACTTTGCTGGCAAGTAATTAACACAAGTTGTCGATGCTTAAAGAAGCCAAAAAGAAGTGGAGGAATCATTGAAACTGGACAACGAGTAATTAAAGGACCCTCGGGGCCATCATTCGCGGTTATCTGTCGGAATGGCGAATACAGGATGTGATTATGATTGGTATTTTTCCACAAAGTTGCAAAATTAAGGAAGCATGGAATATGCAGGGATATAAGATATGATTGCTATACTTTATTCCTTTAACTTTTAATAGTTAAGCTGGGTTTTGAATGTCCTGAGAAACAGACTCTCAATTTTAGAGAGTTTTCTGTAGTAATAGGAAAATTAGAGAGCAAGCGATACCTTTTTAGAATGTCTTAAAACATACATCTATGATTCTCTCTGTTTTTTAATTTTAAAATATTTTTTTTGTAATATTTTATCCACCGACTGCAAGCTTAAACCAATTTATAATTCCACAATTAATCTTGTTTAGTTGTTAATTTAGTACGTAACAATTATAAAGGCAACTAGTAATTGTTTAATGAACCTTTAAATTACAAAAACATTAACTAATTCATACCCGTAGACAGCTTAAAAAACTAATTAATTAAAAGAGTTTCTAACCAACAAGAGCCAAGAGTTTTCCCCTTCACATTTCAGTCTTTTCAATCGGGAAAAGTAGATTTCCACGAATGCCATTGTGTTCACGTTTTTAATTCAATTTCTCCTATTCAAAAGCAATGCGTGTCCTTTATACTCGCCATAAGAGAGATATCCGATTAAACATTTAATTAGCTGTTAAATGAACCCTTTGTGAGGCGTCATCATCATCATGCCGGGGATGGGGTTATCATCATCATCATCATCATTGGCAGTGGGCCCAGTTTTTCCTCTCATTTTTCCAAGCTACGTCAATTTTCCTCACTTTTCATTTGCAATGCCAATCGACGAATGGATTTTCAAACGTTTGACACATAAAACCGTTTTGTGACTCATTAAAGCCGGCAAATGTCGCCCCATTGTGGGCGTTGTCAATGTGAGTTAATTACACAACTCACACACACACACACAGACACAGTGACAAATACAGTTGCGAAAAGGACACCGAACCGAGAGGATATGGGGAACACAAAGGTGACGGTAGATTGGACGGAAAAGGGTTCGGTTACCAAAGTGAAGGAGATTCACTCTCCTTCCTCCTTTAAGCTTCAAGCTTTCAGTTCCGGGATCCCAGCGCCTTCTAGTTCTCCTTCTCCGCCGGCGCCGCCACCGCTGCCAAGTGGCGATTCGTGCGCCAGAGAGCGGGCATAAAAACAGAAATAAAAGTTAAATAAAAATGTTGGAGCAAAACTTTTCTCACAATCGCTGGAATCGTCCTTCGTCCGTCTGCAGCTGGAGCTGGCAGCATTTTGTTGGTAATTTGCAAATCGCCAAATGATCCAAGGAGAAACCTAACTGCCAGCCGCCAAGGGAATGCGAATGCTGCTGCCTCCGAATGTCCTTTTGCTGCTCTGTTCCTTTCATTCTGGATTTGTTTTAGCCAGAGATGCGAAGGCTTCTTATTGTTAACTAGGAACATTGGTTTTCTTAACTTCCATACTTTTCATTTTTATAAATTTCTCTAGTTTGTTAATTCATTTTCTTAATTTTCTTCTTTATAATAATTTTTCATCACTTTAGCTCCTTAAAAGAAAGAAATGTGTGGCTTAATGTGTGGGAAAAATTACTTAAATGAATAAAATAAAGAAACAAGTGTCATAACCCCACAATTAACCTATTTTAGGCCTCTTATAAATGTTAAATTAATTAAATTAATAAACATAAACTAGTTATATAAACAAGATTTATAAAATGCTCTCATTTGTTGTGCATATTTTATTGGTTAGCAGTTTTGTGATGGTCAGATCTCCCCTCTAAATACCCAAATTACCATCACTGGTGGCTGTCTCCGTTTCTGCCGGTGCCTGTCTCTGTCTCGTAGTATCCTTTCTGTATCCTTTTTAATATGCAGGCGCTTAAAAACCGCTTAATATTCTTCCGCATTGCTTTGGCCGCATTCAGAGGCTGTGGTTTGCGGAGAGCCTTCAGCTTCAGACCGTGTCTGGGCGATGGAGATAGGGATACGGATGGGTTAGAGTTTCGGGTGCAACTAATTTAGAGTTGGGGAGGACTGGCAGGAGCAGCAGCAGCAGCAGCAGCATCTGGCGGCATCCAAGTAAATGAATATATGAGTATATGCGAACGGAATAGCTGCAGTTCCTTTTAGCAAACGGCAAGTCAACATCCTTTTTGGTTATTCAAGGCATTGTTGTTCAGGAGATGCAGGAAGACCGGCAGCCAGGACTCACAATATTTGCTGGAGCAGGAGGTGCATTCTGTTTGCTTAACACACTTTGCTCAATGGACGCAGCAGGATGTGGCTGCTGGTCCTGCTCCTGCTCCTGTTGTGGTAATAGATCGCCGGCCTCGTCCTTTCTTATCAGCCGGGACACAACATTCTTCGGTGCAGCTGTTCATTCGTTTGGCTCAGAGCTGACAATCCATCATATTTTTTCTTCATATTTTAAAGTTAGAAAATGAAAAACCTTTCTCTAGATATATTTCTTAATAAATTTATCAGGAGGTTTAAGCTTACTTGCTTAAATTAACCTTCTTGTTAAGGCTTAACCTTGAATTAAAATATTAATAATTGCCAGTATTTGCAAGTACTTCGCATAGACTTAATTAATTTTCGCTTTGTATCGCTTAACCGCTGGTAAATGGAATATTTTTAATTGCAAACTGCGGCATCGGCGGCAGCACTGCTCCTACCCGTGCTTTTGTTGTCGCCATTTGCCGCCTCATCTTGGGCATTCCTTCGGACCATTTCCTGCTCCTGGCCGCTTCCGTATTGTTTGCATTGTAATTGTCTGTCGCTCCGGCTCCTGCTCCTGACTGTGGTCCTTTGGCTGCGTTCCTGGGTGAAAATATGACGCTCGTCACCATCGTCGTCATCGTCCTTCGGCTCGTTTTGTGTGCGCTTTTGCGGTCCTACACAAATATACTGATGGCTGCCAGAGAGCTCGGTGTATATACATACATGGCCAGGACACACACAGGACATACAAATCCCGGGGAACGCTCCCCGCCGCCAGTCGGCCCCGAAAATTGTATGCTGAGGTCATGTCGCTGGCGTCGCCGTGTTGCAACAAAAGCAAACAGCAAACAGGAGCCACGCAGGACTCTCTATGATGTCTGCTCCTCGCTCAGCGGCATCAACTCGCAATGGTTTTGCAGTTGTAAAGCTGCCAAGACCAGACCAGACCAGGCCAGGCAGCGGCAACGGCAACGCGCAGCTGCAGCAACAACTTGCAACATGGCAACAACAAGTCGAGTTATAGGTACAGCTGCTGCCCAAACGGAATTGCAGCAAAACCACCAGGACACCGGGACATCGAGACACCGGGACAACGGGACACTGGGACTCCAGGACGTTGACAACGATGGCAAACAATTGTAAGCTCTGACAGCCAACAACAGTGGCAACGGCAGGACATTGCGAAATGTTGATCTGCGGTTTAGGCCGAAATTGAGATACTCTCCCTCCTCGGGATGGGTAAATAATTATGGTCATTTTTTTGCCCAACTGCCGTATTGCCGTATGCAGCAGTGTGTGGTTTTAACAGACTATCAATCAATTAAGGCCATCAAATTGACACAGGTCAAGGATATAGACTAATGGCGACGGCAAAATCATTTGTTTACTGGGTCGCATAATTAGTGAGGGGGGTTTTTTGGGGGGCTAAAACTCAAACTGATGGTGGATTGTAGAGGAATTTTCCTCAACTGAAAAGTCTCAGTTTTGAGTATTTTCGAAATGAAATAAAGTTGTATTAATATTTATTTTATTTTGGTTAAAAAACAAAATATCTGTGTAGCAAGGGAGACAAAAACTATATAATCTCTTATATTTCTACTTTAGCAAATATTTTAACCTACAGGAAAGTCTTATTTTAATGTTAAAATAACATAAACATCTTTAGTTGTTGAAATATTATTTATTGCTTCCAGTTCTTAATTTTTTACAAATTCAAACAGAAGTACCTTAAGGAATCCATAAAACCAACATTTGAAATCTAAATTCGTAAGAAACCCGCTTAAATTGAATCCAAATTTATACATTACTTCATAGGAAAGATAATATATACATTAAATTAAATTAATTAATTAAATTGAATCAAGTTCCAGCAAAGTTTAACCTTTCTTCTTAGAAAAGCATTAATGTTCCTTGTAACTTAACCCTCAGTATTCCGCATAAAACTAAAAATACATTTCAATAAATAAAACCACGTGTTCATTACCAAGTAAAACAAGGAACATTTTCCAATTAAATCAATGCAATTTTCCTCGACAAACTTCTCAGAAAGCAGCTGAGGGAAAACATTGCTATAAATAAGCCTCGATGGCCAGTAAGTTCAATCAATTCCGCTTCTCCTATTAACACAAAGCAAATGGTACATGGTAAATGGTAAATTGTGAATTTCCAATGAACCCAACAGGGCCAACAGGGCGGCTACTCGTTATTGTTGGCTCACTGGTTAAATAACTGTTTGCACGCTTTGCTGCATTCGATTTGAAACTGAAACTCTGAAGCTGAAACAAAATGAAAATATAATGAAAGGCGGGAAGCCCAATTATGGTTACATTTCAGTTGCAGGCTTCGAGCTGATTAGAGAAGTACCTGGACGGGAATTAGCCGCCTGCCAGGAGACAGACAATAGTGCGTCCCTGTGTTGTTATCCCTTCATTATTATCTATGGCCCGAGCCTCACAATAGGGAGTATGTTTGTATCTCCATCTGGCACTTGGAATTACGGCAGACGGACTTCATTGATTTGCTCTCGGGGGGCATTGTCTCGATTTCCATAGGCAGGTGAGATAAAAGTTATGTAGGGTTGGGCCAACAACTTGGTTCCTTCAAGGCAGTTGGTAAATATCAAGAGGATTATTTGGCTATTCAATATCAAGTATTTTCGTGTGTCCTTAAGATCACATTAAGTATGAACCTTTGCTGTTTATATTTGCTTAATATTTCAGTAAAAATAATATTATTTTCTGTATAAAAACATTAATTTCAATAGAAATAATATTTCCTTTAAGTTATATTTAATGTACAACTCAGAGTTCCTTCTATATATTTTTTATACCTTTAAAGACATCCTTTTTCATTTATATCATTTTTCCAAGTGTCCTTTGCGCAGCTCATGATAGATTTACAATGCTCGGAGCGGCGAAGGCCATGGCAAACAATAACAATTGCATTTTCCTGGCACTCCGTCGCAGGACGCAGGACGCAGGAGCCCGGGCACATGTTTATGTCCTGCTCCGGCGTATATATCTGGGCGACCTTCTCTCACACCCCCCTTGAGGCAGCCCCGTGGCTCCTTTCGGCTGAGGAGGCTGAGGAGGAATGTCCTGTTTCTCGGTTTCGCACGTACACGCTCAGCACTTGCACTTGCACTCCGGCCCCCAAGATAATTGCATTGCCCTCCGTCTCCGTCTCCGCCGTAAGTGTCTGTGTAGCCCCCATCTCTGTCCTCCTCGTCCTTCCTCTTGGAAGTTTTGTGTATTTATGAAAACCATTTCCGTGCGGCAATAAAACTCAACACGGTCAACGTCAGCGCAGCCACGACGGCATCTAATCTCGGCCTGGCGGCGGTACAAGTGCCATTAATTTCGCTTGTTTTTTCTTCTCAGTTGACACTTTTCCGATTATGTGCGGATTTGTTGCACGACCTCCAGTCACCCCGCTCTCCCTGTAAGCTCTTGCTTCAAGGAAAAGTTTGCAATTTACACTTTGGTGGCTGTCCTTGAAAGATTGGCGAGAGAGTCTTAACGCGGCGGAAAAACAAATAGGCCAGCAGGCAGCCGTCGCCCGACCGCCCGTCCGTCCGTCCGATGACAGGCGATAAGAGCAACCTGCTCCTGATTCTCCCAGCATCGGTGCTGCCCCTGGTTTTTCCGCTTTTCCGCTCTGCCAGTGCAAGTGCCATGCCCCTGCCGCTCCTCCTGCCACTTCAGGATTTGCCTTTTTTGTTAATGTTTGCTCAATTTAAAAAGTTTTCTATCGCCATTTGCATTTGCACGCACATTCGCACGTGCTTATGCAACAGCCAAACAATGAGAGTGGGCGGTAGAGAGGGTGAGGGGTGGGTGTGTGGGGGAGGGGTGGCTTGAGTGGGAGGTTGGTCTTTTTTTAGGGGGAGGAAAAACGGAGAAAGTGCTCAGCCAGGCGGCAAAGAAACCATTTGCATACGTCCAGGGGCTGAGGTGAAAACAGGGATTTTCCAAGGTGAAATAATACGGAAGGTTGTTAAATATTTTGTATTTCTTTATTTCAATTGATCAAGAAGATAATTTTCTTAATTTTATTTAAGAAAATAACAGTTTAGTTATAAATATATCTTCAAAGCATCTTGAATAAAAACTCTTGAATCTCTTTTACAATAATACAGAATCACCTGTGGAAAATCAATATTTTCCAGACTCCTGCAAAAAATCAGGTTTATAAAAGACAGTTAATAATTAAAAAGTAAATGAAAAACAATAGAAATTATGTCAACAAAATAACAAGAAATTAACTTGAACAATTATATGAATAATATCATATTTTTTTCGTTTTTCAATTTATTTTCCATTCAAATAGGAATACAATAAGCCAACCTCAAATATAAATCTACATTTTTAATCCTGTAAGGTTTTTTTTTTCGTTTTATGTGTAATGACTTTTCTTTATTTGTAAAATGTCAATTTGCTTGACAAGCAAAACACACACACAATATTATATCCGACACATGGCTTTTAGATTAGATAAATCGCCCCTTAGAGCAAATAGTAGATAAGCCCAGCTGCATTTGCATAATCCATAATCCATAAAAAATAGCTTCTCCAAATCAAACCCCCCTTTTGGCAACGCCCCTGCCTACGCACCACCATGGTCCATGGATGGCGAAAAACAAAAAGAAGGGAAGTTCAGCTGGAAAAAAACCGGCAGAAAAGTTAGTTTAGTTTTTGTTTTTAATTTGGTAATGCAGCACGGAGCATGGCCTCCAATTGTTAGTCCTGGACAAGGACTTTTTCCTGTTTTCCGACAATTACATTTGATGAAGTTTTACAAATGAGCGGGGCGTGGTCGAGGGCGGGCCCGGGCTCCGGTCATTTAGTTAACTTTTCCGCCAAGCTAAAAATTGAAATTGAATTCCAATTGTCAAATGGAATTGTATATGGCCAACACAAAAAGTTAACAAAAAAGTCAACAAACGGCCAAAGGAAGCGACTGACAATTAAGCCAAGCCGAAAAAAACGTGGCTAACTAAAAATTGCATTCATTATTCTCGGCCAACATTCGTGGAGAGATAATGGATTGTCTCCCAGAGATTAAAGTCGAAATGTGCAGGGAAGGCAAGGAAAAATGAATCACGTTGCATAAAATTTATTATTATATGTATAGTATGTATATAAAAATTAATGCCTTGCCACCAAATTAATAATCCCCTTCCGAGGGCTCTTTTCATTTCGGCATTAAAACCTTTTATAAGCCGTCAGTGGATTTAATGCAAGTGTTTTGCAATGATAAACATATAGGTTTTTACTTAATAACTTTATTATTTAATATTGTTAAAGGCTGAATCAGGTGTTTAAGGGATTTTAAAATAAATAAACTTAATACATTTGGGTTTAATCATCATTTAAATATCATTCAGTATTTATTTAGTTTATTAAAATAAATTTAAGCTGAACTTAAGCCAGGAATATGCCGAAAAAAATTGTTTTAAGAGGGAAATTAATTAAAAAGATTTTTTAATTATATATATTTGTGTGTAGTTAATTAAATAGAGCAACAAGAGCTTCCATTAACTTTGTAAATCTATTAAATAAACGTAACTCCAAGTAAAACTCTAGAAACCCCTCAAGCTCCCCATTTGTTGGATATGAAATTGCTCATACGCACTGTTGCATCTGCTGGCCCAAATCAATTTGCAGCTAAACTGCCGCTCAGATTATCTAGCTGTTAGCCCCGAAATCAAATTTCATTTACAGGTTAACAATTACGAGTCATTCCGGACAGATTAGAACGATACGAGACACAAGTGGCTTTATACTAGACATATAATGTCTGCCAGTGGCATTTCCATTGAATTCCGAATACAAGGAAACTGAGCAATTGGAAAATAGAGAAATAGAGAAGTAGCAAAGTTGAGAGGGAGAGGGAAGCCATATCTTTTTGGGGCATCAGTTAATTGATTTGCTTTACGACTTGCGGCTTGCGGCAGTCAGTCAGTCCTTTTGCAACATATTCTAGTTCTAGTTATTCTGGCCATAATATTTTTTTAATATTGTTGCGCGCTCTTTGGCCCGGCCTCGTTTTGGCAATTGGCCATCAAATTAGCTTTGCTTTTTTGCTCCACTGTGCCACATTTTTATGAATATCAACGAACCTGTGAGTGCCGATGCGATGCGATGTGGTTGCAGCCAAAAGTGGCCCTCTCCCTCTGAGTGCCTTGCCCTTATCTCGCCACATTTGCCCTCTGTGTGTCCCTACATGGAGAGAAAATAATTGTAGAAATATGTATATTCTAAAATATTAAAATATAAACTGGTTTGTAAATATTAATTAATGCACTTTAAGCTGTCACTTTTTAAATAATAAACATTAATATATTCTTTCAAGTGCCTTTCTATATATTTTTTTCCCTCTGTGTGTGTGCTCATAAAGCAGCAAAAATAAAACTGTTGACGATTGGTAAGGAAAATAGGAAAACTGGGGTGGAAACTGGGCGGCTGTCAGGAGGAGGTTGGGGGTTGAAACGTTTCCAGTCTGAGGCAAAGTCAGCAATTGCAACTGCCAACTGCCGCTGCCGCTGCACTGACACAGGAAATATTATCCGCATTGCCAGCGAGGAGCGATGAGCAGGAATCGAGGTTGCCAAGGCTGCTTTGTGGATCGTCCTTTTTTTTGTGTACGAGGAGGAGGGGGTGACTCTGGGTGGTCCGCAGGACAAAGCGCAAAAGCGGCCAAGTGAATTCTCAAATACAAATTCAAATGGCAAATTGACAAATGAACCTTTTGAGCTTTTTACGTTTTCATTGTCTGTCTGTATCTCTCTCTCTCTGTGCTCGGTATGCCTTTGGACGAGGACGTGGCTAAGGACGAAGATGGGCGGCCAGGATGGCAACAGGATGGGGAGGACTTCAGGAAAGCTTGCCGCAAATGTGGCTCAACTTTTGGATGAAGATTGTGTGAAATTAGGCATTTGCCGTTGAGCTAAATTACTTTTATGCTCGAACAGAGAGGAAGAGCCATCAAAAGGATACTCTATTAATGCACACAGATCTCAATTTAACTTATTTTGAGTTAAATTTATGCCAATTTAAAGAATTATGAATTTAATTTGATGATTTAAAATGTTTAAAAGCTTAAATCACCAATAAAATGATAGGTAATTACTTTCATTAATTCTTCAATTAAAGTCAATTTAAAATTCCAAAAAGGGGAAGCTTTAATAACATTTTAAAACCATAAACGCATTGTTTACATATTTAAAATATAAATACTCAATAAGGGGAAAAGAAATAACTTTAAAAAATAAAAATAATTATATTTTTAAACCTATTTTGCAGACAAAGTATTAAATTTCACAAGACAGGCGCTACACTTGTTTAAATTATTAAGTTCTTAACTTATTTTAATTATTTCCTGTAGCATTTTTTACTACAAACTAAAAAGCACAATTAAAAATCGCTTTGTAAAACATTTCACTAAAGTTAAGATTATTTTTTAGATTTACAATTTAAACTTCAAGACGTTAACTTAAAGTTCTGCCATACAAAATACATATAATTTACCATAACAATACGAGGCATACAAAATTCAATTAGCTTTGAGGTGAAGTCCCCCCGCTGCGCCCTGCATCCTGGATTTTTTGCCAGTCCAGTCCCACTGCTCTCCATGTTCATTCAAAGGAAGTACAAACAAGCAAAAAAAGAATGAAATAAGGAGGGGCAGAGCACAAAAGTAAAAAGCATTCGACAGGCTATTGATGCTGATTTTGTAAAGATGCCGATGTCGATGCCAATGAAAATGAGAATGGGAACGGGTAGGAAGCTGGGAATTCCCCAAGTTTTGAGCCCTGTACCCCTGCGGGTTTTGGTTTGCTGCTTTGTTGTGCCATCGCCGTCCAGCCAGCCGTCCAGGACGACGTACAACAAATTACAAAATGTTGTTGAAAGGCGATTTTAAAGCCCCTGCCACTTGGCACCAGCCACCACCCCACCAGCCGCCTCCTCCACCAACTCTATTCAAAGGCCAAAGCCGAGCTCGGTAAACAGAGATTACAAATGGGCCAAGTGTGGGCAAGATGGTGCACTGGGAGAAAAAGGGAGGAAACTTAATAAAGAGGTACATTTTCAATGCATTTTAATAAGGTGAAAAATCACCAAAAGGCTCCAGAAATACCTGAATTTTTGAAGTAAAACAAACTCTAAAATATGTATCCCTTTAGATACTTTCCATTATTGAATTAATATTCCTTTTTTCAGTGTATTACAACTAGAACTACACAACTACAATGGGCATTGTTAGACCGCTCACGCTAATACCGGATTCTCTTTTACATTTTGCAGATTTTAGAATCTTGAAAAGAAGGATACCAGCAGCATCAGCAGCAACAGCAGCAGCAGCAACGAACAACTTTCCACTCGAAGCAAATTAAAAGAGAGGAAAATAAAAGAAAAGAAAGGACTCCGTGTCGAACTCACAGGACGACAGAGAGACAGGACAAGGCCAAAATCAATACTCTGGCAAAGTGTGGCCAAAGTGCTGAGTAATGTGGAGTAATGGAGACCTTTTTGCTGGCGGCGGCAACATGATGTGAAACATGGCAATCGAATCAGCCGAAGCCATTTAGGGTCATCAATTGCCAGGGTCGTGGAAATCGAAGGAACGAAGCCATATGCACCGCAGCATGGAGCGTAGGAGGAGTCAAGGTAGCCAAGGTAGCCAAGGGAGGCAATGGAGGAGCAGAAGCAGGACACCGATGGCTCTGCCAGGTGAGTTGTCATTGCCAATCCCCAGCAGCTGGGAGCAAACTAAATATAAATCGAGGGTCAAGCTGCTCTCGTATTTCAATCAAAGAGCTTTGCTGGAAATGATAAAGATATCTGTTTTCAAAGTAGAGATATTTATTATTAACAATAATAATATTATAACTAATAAAATAATGCTAATTGGTATTTTTAACACACTTTGAAGTATCAGTTATTTTATGTTTCTTTAATTTTTGATAAAAGGAATGTATCTCAAATTATCCTTTTTAAATAACAAAAATTTTCCCCTCATCCTTGCAGTCTTTTGGCTACTCCTTAGCCTGGTGGCCTATACCTGGGCGGATGACTGGTCCCTCAGCTGCGCCTCCAACTGCACCTGCAAGTGGACCAATGGCAAGAAGTCGGCCATTTGCAGCTCCCTGCAGCTGACCACCATTCCAAACACTTTGAGCACTGAGCTCCAGGTCCTAGTGCTTAATGACAACCACATACCGTACCTCAATCGGGAGGAGTTCTCCACGCTGGGCCTGCTCAACCTGCAAAGGATCTACCTCAAGAAGTCGGAGGTGCAGTACATACACAAGGAGTCGTTTCGCAATCTGAAGATCCTCGTAGAGATCGATTTGTCGGACAACAAACTGGAGATGCTCGACAAGGACACATTCATGGGCAATGACAGGCTGAGAATCCTGTATCTCAATGGGAATCCCCTCAAGCGTTTGGCCGCCTATCAGTTTCCCATTCTGCCCCACCTGCGAACACTGGACATGCACGATTGCCTCATATCCTACATAGACCCCATGTCGCTGGCCAATCTCAATCTGCTGGAGTTCCTCAACCTCAAGAACAACCTGCTGGAGAGCCTCAGCGAGTACGTGTTCCAGCACATGGCCAACCTGAAGACCCTGTCGCTGGAGGAGAATCCCTGGCAGTGCAACTGCAAGCTGCGTAAATTCCGTGGCTGGTACGTCAACAGCCGCCTGAGCTCGGTGAGCCTGGTGTGCAAGGGACCGCCGGCGCAAAAGGATCGCACCTGGGACAGTGTGGACGACGAGCTGTTCGGCTGTCCGCCCAGGGTGGAGATCTTCAACAACGAGGAGGTGCAGAATATAGACATTGGCAGCAACACCACCTTCAGCTGCCTGGTTTACGGGGATCCGCTGCCCGAAGTGGCCTGGGAGCTGAACGGCAAGATCCTGGACAATGACAACGTGCTCTTCGACACGGAGAGCATCGCCTCGGACAAGCTGTGGAGCAACCTCACCGTGTTCAATGTCACCAGCCTGGATGCGGGCACCTACGCCTGCACCGGCTCCAACAGCATCGGGAGCATGACCCAGAACATCAGCATCTACCTCAGCGAGATAGTGCAGCATGTGCTGGAGAAGACGCCGGAGACGTTCTGGTACTTTGGCCTCATCATGGGCATCTTTGGCACCGTCTTCCTCCTCATATCCATATCCTTTGTGGTCTGCCTGTGCAAGAGGACCACCCGCCAGCATCGTCACGCCAACAAGGCGGGCGTCAAGTCCAGCGTCAGCTTCAACGATCAGGAGAAGAAGCTCCTCGACTCGAGTGTCACGACCACAACGAACGATCGTGGCGACAGCTATGGCATCGACAACCAGCCCTCGTCCATGGGCATGAACAAGGCGGATTCGGCTGGAATGGGCTTCAACCAGATCGAGATCCATGCGGTGGAGAGCCATCGACATGGCAGCATGTTGGTGCAGCAGCAGCAGCAGCATCCGCAGTCCCAGCAGCAGCACCAGCACCAGCACCAGCTGCAGCAGCAGCAACAGCAGCAGCAGGTGTCGCGCCAGCAGCTTATGGCCACGGTGAAGGATCCCACCTGCGGCGGGATGATCAGCGTGCCCACCTCGATGGCCGGCCATGCTCACACGCATCCCGCCCAGATCTCCGAGGAGTTTCCGCTCAACGTGGGCGTCTTCCCGCCGCCGCCCGAGTTCTGCTCGAACATTGTACCGAATCCCGCCTTCGGCGGCAACATCTTCATTCGTGTCTCCGTCACCCAGGACATGCTGGATGGCGCCGATCTCAATATGTATCCGGATTTGCTGAATATCCCCAAGAGGCTGCAGGACGTGCAGGAGACTGGAGCGGGCACGATGGCCGTGCCGGAGGGTCAATTCGCCACGCTGCCCAGGCATGCGGCCAGAAGGGGAATCCTGAAAAAGGACTCCTCCCTGCAGCAGCAGTTGCAGATGCAACAGCAGCAGCAGCAGCAGCAGCAACAACACCAACACCAACTCTATCCCCATGACGAGATCGTGACCTACAACCTGGAGGCCAGCGGCTATGAGCCCCACCAGTCGGCGGTGTACCACGGCAATGCCATGGAGCTGCCACCGCCACCGCCGCCGCCCTCGGTCACAGCGGTGGTGCAGTGCCATCACCCGAATCCCAGCCAGAACGCCGCCCTCTCGGCGGCCAGCTGTGCCAGCTGCATCAACAATGGCGGCGGTCCGCCATCGACGAACTCCTCTGGTGCCTGCCAGACGCCGCCCATCGGCGAGGTGACGCCACTGAGGCCGCTGGACAGCTCCGCCTATCCCAAGTACGACAACATGGGTCGCCGGATCACAGCCAGCGGAGGATTGGGCGGCTCCACGCTCTCCCTGCACGACGAGGAGCGGTACGAGAGCGAAACGCTGTTCAATGAGGCGGAGAAGCAGCCCAGCGGAATCCCAGAGCAGACGCAGGAACACCACCAACAGCAGCAGCAGCAGCAGGAGTCGTCGCAGAGCCAGGATAAAGGCGGCGGTCCTGGCGAGTTTGTGTCGCTCTAGTATTACGGAACCCAGGTGTAAATAGGTCAATAGATTCGTGAACAGCCCCCAAAATCCAACTCACAAAAGATCCCTCGAAATCCTAGGCAATCGTTTTGTTCATATCAGTTTGAGAAGCGAGTGCTATGAATGCTCTAAATAAAAACATAAATAATGAAATCAATACTTAAATAGAGAAGCCAAACGAACACACAATCTATTGACTGCCAGGACCCTGAAAATAATTCAAGAACTGAAGAGCAATTAAAGCAGAATCAAAAGGACTTGGGGGAGGGACTCTTTGGAGGATTTCATTTTCATGGATTTTGTTTAAGGATTTTTAATAGGGAAAGTACCTTAAATTATTTAATATTTTATTATTTCCCTTATGAACTTTTGAAACAAAATATAAATTTATTTCTCACTTGCATTCCAAAAGTAGGAAAAGCTAAGATCTCTTGAAGATCAGCACAAAGCCTGGATGCTTTTTATTTTATATTATTTTTATATTTTTAATTTCTTAAATAAATGTTTCTTAATATTTAATCTTACAACAAAATCTTTAAAAATGAAAATCTTACAAAAGTTTCCCCTTTAAAACTCCAATCAAAACGTAAACTCTCTCTCAATTTTGAGTATCTTAAGTTAGCAGCAAACATAATACCTATTTTCAATTCAGATCGCACTCTCAGACTAGATGTCCTCATAAACTTCCTAATATATATAAATTTATATATATCCGCATGTATGTGTACTCCATTAGAGACCGACCTCCGTACTGTCCCCGAATCCCAATAGCTAGCATTCCATAGTTGTCCCACTTGCAGTGTGTAAATTTAACCGAGAAGTACGATTATTCTAGATGGAAATAGCGACCAAAACTGATCTTCATAAGGTGTATAGTTCGAGTATAAATATACATAATTATCGGATCTCAGTTATGGAGATTCATTTCGGGGTGCTAGACTTTGTTGGGGAGCGTTTTAGAGATCAGACACTGAGTAGGATTAAAATCGGATTAGGACTTAGCCCCAAAATGTTAGCCAGATCTATTACAACACTACGATATACATATATGTATGTACGCCCATATAGCCATCATCGATGTGTAAGGGATATACCTTTAACTAGTTTTTAGACATTCCACAGCATCCCTAACATAGTTCCTGTTTCTCTGTACATATGTAAAGGTATTCCTAATCGCTTAAGGACTTTTAAATCAAAATAATTTTACACTCACTACCCGATCGCATATATATACAAACATATATGTATCAGAGATCAGAAAAGTCGTGCCAAATGTTTTTAAAATCTGTTTTTAGCCTGTTAACCAAGCAATTGTTTAGACCTTTTAGAGTCCCCGTGTTACCGTAGGATTACAGCAAAGACACTGTAAGGATCACGAATCTGCATACTTAGTACCTTTATGATTTGGCTAGTCAATCTCTCTTAATATATATAGACCCGTTCCTATCCTAGAAAAAACCGAATATAGAACACCCTTTGGTTCCAGCCACTCTCGCTCTCTTCGTCTCTCCATGGAAATCCTGCAAGTAGACCAAAGCTAAAATCTAAATTAAAGTACGACATTAACATTTACGTAATATATATCTATGACATATATAAATATATATACATGTACTTGTGTGTAATCTAATTGAATGTAGGAGGAAAATACCAGAGATATCGAGGCTATATATATATATATATACAAATATATCGAGATCGAGAGGCCGCATTAAATGAATTTTTGTGTCTGTAGAAAGTTTCAAATTCGAGCTTGATAAATGTAAATGTAAGCTATAGAAGTCAATATAATAAGTACACGTAAATTCCACTTACATGACCATGCCCACAGGGCATACCTCCCACACCCACACCCACACCTACACCCATGCCCCATGCCCATCCCCAGAGTGTGTGTGGAATAATTAAACACATGAATGCAATGAATTACTATAATAATTATGGGAAAGCATGCAAGCAAATATTTGCACAACTTCACATGAGATTTTTAACCCCTCTCCTCCGCCCCTTAACCCGTAGCATATCCTTTTTTATTTGTTGTTGTGTTTAATGTGTGTGTGTTGTCGAGTGTCGAGCGAAGGGATTTTTGTATTTTGGCATTATGAACTGAACCAGAGAGCAAATTTACACACGGCGCTCGCACACACAAAACACAGCAAATATTCTAGTTGAGAACTGCATTTTCCACTTGATTTTCCCCCCGATTTCCCTCCTGCGTACCTCATTTTTGACAGCGCAAATTGAATGATTCAATCAAAAGCATATATAAATAGTACATATTTAGTATTATTTGTCCGCTGTAATGGATAGCGGCATTCAGTCCTTCGATGGGTAGGATTACACATGTACATAGGCCATTTTAATTACATCAAACTACTCACGATATCGCGATCTATATACATATATATTTTATTCATTTTAAATCGTTTTAACTAATTAAAAAGACGAGGGGAAACCGCCAAACAGCGCCAAAGCAAAGGACAAGTGTAAACACACGTAAATATATAGAGAGAGAAAGCCCGACTAGAGGAAATTTAAACTATGCTTTTAACTACATTTTCCATTTACCATTTTCCACTTCCCCCCAACCCACTCGCTGCCGCCGCTCCGCCCCACTCGTTTTCCACGCAGCTGATGGAAATGTAACTATAATTTTAATTACTCTGCTTGAATGCAAATGGAAAGCACACACAGGATTCAGGGATACGGGATACGCGGCTGCAGATACGGATACTGGCGAAATGTGGAATGTATCTGGATTCGTGCACTGCAAGTAAAAGGGGGTTTGAAAGGGAGAAAGAGGAAAGTTTGAATTCTTTATTTCTTAGTCAAACATTTCTTTTAGCTTATAAATACTTAATTTTTTTTAACTTAAACTATTAAAAAACATGCCTTTAAAAGTTCTAATTTTTCTTTATACGTTTAAATAAAAATTTTTGTTGGGCAAATACAGTGTGAAGCTTAAAAACCCTTCAATTAAATATCCAAAATATATTTTTGAAATGCCAAAATAAAAGAACCAAACCTAAATTAATAGAGATTTTGTTTACATCGCATAAACTGATCGAAAACATTATTAAATTTCAACAAAAAGCTCCTCAATTCTTCCCTAAAAAGTATATACAAAATTTCCCCGATTTTCTCCCAGTGTACCTGCGTATCTGAATCTGTTTCTGCGTGTGGCGTTCATAGAAAGGCCGACCGAAAAATAAAGGGGAAGCCCCGAACCCGAGTGGCAGAGTAAAATTAACTTTTTATGAACGTGGAGCGAGCAGCGAAAATAAATTAAATACGAATGATGAATAGTAGTAACAAATTTTGTACCATAACCCCATTAAAAAAAGGAAAGGAAGGAAAAAGACAGACATATTGCATTTTAACTTGAATTCCATTGAATGCTGAAATTAGCCAAATTTCTAGAAGCCAACACACACACACACACACCAAGAGAGAGATCCATCACTGCACACTCACACTATGTATGCCCGTGTATACGCATTTATAAATACAAAAACATCCTGACAGGACACAGGACACGAATACAGTTGTCGACAGCAGGACAGAAGTCGGACGGAAGAGCAAACATGACAGAGCGGAAAATCGAAGGACAGGACAGGACAAACAAGCGAACATTTAACGAACAATATAACCGAGAATACATTGTAATAGCATTAATAGATTGTCAAGCTTTATTACACACTATATTAACATAGATGGAATAATAATAATGATTATTATTGCAATAATAATACGAGTAACAGACCGAACGAACACACTCACACAAAGAGAAATATGAATAAATTTAATAAAACCAATAAAATACAAAATACAAAAAAAAAAGAGAACTCATTTCGCCTTTCAATGCGGGTTGCGTATGTGGAATATCATCATTATATATCCACATTTGCCATCATTATGGAGGAGCGGAGGAAGAACAAAAAACAGGGCACAGACCGGAAAAAAAGGAAAATCGATTTGATGACATTTCCATAATGGAAAACTTTGCTGCAGTCAAATCAATGTCTCTTCCTGCACACTTGATGGAAAGTTCTCGCCAAACATTGCAGCCAACTTCCTCAATATCCTCAGTGCCTCTTTGCCACTCACATTTCCCGTTCGCCTCCGCTTTCCCCGCCTTTTCCCCCATTTCAGGCAATCTGCATAATTTGCCAGGGTCCCCTCTGGCCCCCTCCCTATCACTTGTTGATCGCCAAAACGCTTTTTGGCATATCAAATTTCCGACTTTTTGCCAGAGCCATTTTGAAATGTTTGCTGGCGATAACCGAACGAACATTCTGAGCATTTCCGCGCCTAATCTCCGTTTCCCAGTTGCCACCTTACACAAATGCTTCAATAATGACGGAGCAGGAAGTGCACTGTGCGAAAAAGGGGTTGCCTTGCCATGCACACACCGGAGATCAAGGATTTGTTGGTTTCTGACAAAATGCATAAAGGTGAGATGGATTTAGCAAAGAGATTGGAATTTAATTAATATGAAAATATATTCCTTATTTAATAGAGCTTTTTTTTAGTTAAAGTTTTAATTTAAATTCTAAATTTTAGGAAGTATAAAATCATTAAAAATATTTTACAAACGTCACTTACTATTAATAAAATCAAATTTAATCTGCAAACTCAAGTTTGCTTGGCTGAATTTAATTACAAATTTCTAATTGAATGCTTAATTATATATTAATTTAAAAAATTAATTAAAGTTTTAGTTTCATTCGTTGATATTTTCGAGAAGGCAAGTTTATTTTGTAAATTAAATTAAATTAATTAAAGTTTTCTAAAGTTTATCCATTATTTTGAGTGCAAGCTGCAAGATTGTCATAGCACCAAAGACACTTTTAATTGTATTTTATAAATTCTTAATAAAAAAGTCATTTTATTAATTATAAATTCGTTTTCATTCACTTTTCTCACAGTGCCAAGGAGCTGCTTCCCTGGCGGTAATACCATTCTCATCTTAATGCACTCAGAGAGCCCATTTAGTGAAAAGTCGCCCTTGCAACTGCGTCAGCAGCAACGTCAGCCCACGGCATCGGCATCGGCATCAGCATCTCCTTCAGAGTCTGAAGCGGCTGAAGCTGCAGCGGTGGCGGGTTGTGGGTGGCGGGTGGCGCAGAGCCACATCCGTTTGGCGGGCTGGCCAAAAACCACCAAAGACCCAGAGAGAATCAGAATCAGAATCAGAATGAGAATCAGACCGAGACCAAGGAGCAGTGCTGGCCTGGCATCGACTTTGGCCATTGCCACGACCGCTGTATGCGCTATACGTTCGAGTGTATTACGTATTACGTATACGTATACGAAGGCACGGATACGTGGGCCATGTGCGGACCTCCAGGGATTCCGATTGCCACGCATCGAGCACGTACGGCGATGACGACAACCGCAAACTGCTGCGATTTTCTAGCAGCGACCTCGCCTTGCCCCCCAGCGCTCCCCAAAGCCGCCCCACCGCCCTCTGTCGCACACACTTTGTGGCTTTTGCTGGCCGGGCGCCCGCCCCCTCATTCTATGCACAGTGGGAAAAAAATAAATAACTTAATACAGAAGTCATTAGTTGTAAGTTTTAGTTTACTTTCAAATAAAACTATATTTTTAAATAGTTATCTTATAATAATTATTATCTTTGTTAGTAAACTAACAAAATAAATAAAGTTAAACCCATTAAACTAGAGTTTTTCTTGGCTTAGGGATATCCTTTAGGGACTTCCGTAATACCCCCGAGTATTACGCTTTTCTTACGGTGCACGTCGCCTTGCCTTGCCTTACGTTACGTATGCAACATTCATTTTTGACAAGCATAATTTGCGGCTGGGCCAGCAGCTCTGCTGCCACTGGGACTTTGGCCCGGCTCTTAGTCTTGTGTGTTCCAGGTTATTTACAGTTTTCATGGCCCTGCACTTTTCTAATGCAAAAATGATGCACTGCACCCACGCGGCCCCCTATCCACGTGCAACACGGCGGTGTGCGGTGCGGTGTGACGTGTGTGGGCCCGACTGTCTATGGTCAGAATCGAGCAGAGTGGTGGAGGACTTGCCAGGCAGCGAGGATGCGGCGCAGTCAAAACATGCACTTAATGTAGCATCAGCAGGAGCCAGGAGCCTCAGCCAGGGGCCGAAAGAGGAGCAAGAAGCCAGGAGGAGGTTACCTTTTCTGCTTTGGACCCCGGCTCCGCAGACGCCGCCGCCGCCGCTGGCGTCGCCGCACCGCAGTGGCAATGAAAGTTGGAAACCAATATTTGTGCGGGCCGTGGGCGAGGCCCAAAGGATCATGGCCAGGAGCGGCCTGTGTTCTTGCCCCTAAATGGATAATTGCGTTTGGCTTGCCGGAATCCAAAGGAAATCTGAGTAAATCTGAGGCATAGATAGCTTTGGTTAAGCGATGGATAAATGAAAACCAGACCACAGAGATATTGAAAGGCATTTAAGTTCTGGTGAAAGGTGAAAGAAATTTAGGAAGGATGCTGTAATAAAATTAATAAACAAATAAATTTAATATTTCAATTAAAGACAAAATAAATTAAAACTATATAAAATTGAGATTATTATTTAATAATAATGATACATAATTAGGAATCAGAAATAAATGTTTTCTTTATTTTATTTATCAGAAGAATCTTTTATAACTCTTTTTTAAATGATTTTTTTATAACACAAGGCCAAAGTTTATGCTTTTCTAAATAGAAACCAAATTCTTTATTTAATATCTTGATTAAAAATAGATTATTTACTTTAAATGCAAAACTCCGCTCCTGTGTGCTTGGGCACAAAAATAAATCTGTTTGCCAAACAGTTATTGCTCTTGTTTCTGCGCCGCTTCCACAAACAGCTCCTTCTCTTTGTCCTCGTCCTACTACCCTCAACCAAAATCCCCTCCAAAACTAATGCCAACTCTGGCTCCCTGCTCCTGCCTCCTGCTCCGTTTTGCAATCCGATTCCCCACGCAGCTCGTCCCGGCAATATGTGCGCTCATTTTATGCCCTTGCATTTGGCAACGGCTCAATAATTGGTCAGTAGATTGGGAGTGGGTCTTCGGGCCATGGAGGAGAGGGAATAGAGGCAATGGAATAGCAGGAGCTGGAGGCCCCGAGCCTGTGACTCAGGTGCCCACAAAAGCTTTCTATAAATTCAAAGTCCAGGGCAGTGATTATGCAAGTCGGCTAAGCCAACGGCGGCCATGAGGATGCCTTGATTCCACTTGGTACTTGGAACTCGGTAACTGCCGCCTGCGGCGCGAGATCTGTAGAAATGAAATTGAATATGGGTTATGAATGGAGACGCATCGCCAGTTTCCCGGCCCCGTTTCTATTTCCATCTTCCGCTCCGTTCCAGCAAAACAAACAATATCCGGGAGTGGAGTCGGAATCAGATTCAGATTCACCCAGAGTGCTCGGCAATTTATGCCTGCCGCCGGTGATGGGTAAACTATGGTATTGTTTTTTCAAAAACAAATAGCACAGAATAGAGTTAAAGTTTTGTTAAAAAATATATGTTATAGAACAAGTTGTTAATTCATTTCAAAAAGGTGCTTTAAAAGAACCTTAAAAGCCACAAATTGCTTATATTTTACACCAGCTAACTTTGCTTGGGTATAATTATAATTTTTATAATCAACTAAACCATTAAACAAAAACTTTTTCCATAAAATATATTTTATATACCTAGAATCTTTATTTCGTTATAAATATAAAACTGTTATGGATTAAAAAATCATTATATAAAAGGTTAAACGAAAAGAAATCCTTACGTAACTTAATTATCATATTCCAGTTAGCTTTCAACTTAAAGTTTATTTAATTTAAATATTTTTAACACCTTATTTAACCTTCTCATCCTCCATTCAGGGAATCTGTTGAGCCTTTTTTTGAAGCCTTTCCGCACTCTCATTGTTCGGCGGAGGCAAATCAATACCACTGCTTAATGGTGCATTGCACCTTCGATGTCTGAACCAGGAGCAGGACCCTTTGATCCCACTGCCCCTATCCATATCCTTTTGCCCCTTCCCCTAGTTGGCCCTACCTGGCCATTGATTAAAGTGGTTCCTTTGCAAATTTATGTTCGGAATATTAACCGAATTGCTCCCCGAGGAAAACTCCCCAACAGCCATAGCCACTCTCACTCGAAAAAAGGAAAACTTTTTCCACAATGTACTCGTGTACTGCACACACAAACACACACACTCACACCCCCCGCACACACACAATCGTATGAAAAAGGGGCCAAGGCAACTTTTTTAACAGTTTTTTGGATTTTGGAATACAAATTATGTAAGTAATCTCAATTTATTGATATATGGAGATGCATGTTTACACGTGGCCAGCAGCGGGCCAACATTGTCGCTATTTTGGATCCAATGGAGGAGGAGGAGGAGGAGGAGGTGGATATGTTTTGCTGGGCGGGGTTAAGTGGGGTTCCGGGGCGAATCGGTGCCCGCCCGAGTGTGACCCTTATGAATGGGCCAACTTTTGTCTTTCTTCGTCGCATTTTATACCCTCGCAGCATTATAATTTGCCATGAATATATGAAAACCGTTTGTAGAAGTTCAGCCATCGTCCTAGGAGTCCTTGGGGCGGCTCGGGCTTGGGCCACCCACCTAGGGCTCCCTCCAGGTTGGTGGGATTGTCAGCCGGGGAAATGGTTTATGTAATGGGATTCATAACTTGTTTACCTGCCAGCCAACCAGCCAGCCAGCCGGGTTATATCTAGTCGGGACTCGTTGGCGGAGCCTTTTAATTTTAATTAAACTCTCGAATCGCCATAAAAGAAGAGTCTTCCTGTTTCAGGCTGCTGCTGCTGCTGCTGTCCAATGATTTATGGTAGTTTCAAGGTTATTTGCACCATTATAAATTCATGAAAACGGTCCTGCATTTCGGGGTCATTACTTAGCTTATTATTATTTTGTTCAGAAGGCCCAAATTAGGCGAGAGATCATCGCACAAAACCAAACTTAATTACCTCAAATTATGATGCATGCCCACTCCCTCCCTATATTTACTACTCTACATATATCTATGCATTATTTCTCCTGATTTATTTTAATGGCCTCCAGTGCTTTCCAATCTAGTCCCAGACTTGTTGTAAATTTTTAGAGGTTGCATTAAAAATGTAAATGGATTAATTATTGAGGCCTTGTTGATGCACCTGCAAGGCATTTCTTCCCTTATTTTTTTCAAACATAATTAATCAATAAATGATTAATGCTGCATATTTATTTATAGGCACTAAACAAACTTTTTATAGTGGGGAATTGTGAACTAAAACAAAAGTATTGAAATGCCTTTCGGGTTTTTATTGTTTTATTATCAAGCAGGGAATATGGCAACTATAAAAGAGAAAGAAAGTTTGGACCTTTTGGCTAAGCAATTATGTATAATGTTATTTACATTTAATTATATTCGGATTAGTGTCTCATGATGATATCAATAATAGCAATCGAGAATTTTAATTCATTTGAAGAATGTTTCCTTCTTGGTTTTAATTAAGTCAGTTAAAACCATTTTATTGATTTCGATTTTAACCTTTAAAAATTTTAAAGTATTAGAAATAAATAAATGTAAATAAAAATAATTTAAGATTTTGTTGTATATAGGAAAATATAGTTTCTATAACATAAGATACGTCATTGCTGGAACCAACATAAAGCAATTTACCTGTTTAATAATGCACAAAACAACAAGATGCTGCACTGATTAAATATTAAAAACACAATTGCAGTAAATTAATTAATTAAAATGTAAAACACTCGCACAGAGGGAGATGGCACGAGAGCGGAAGAGTTGGTATATAGCGCCAGGCTGAATATAAAAAATATAACCGACTATTATTATTATTTTATTATTAATTAGATTAAGGAAAATTTAGGCCAGTTTTGCTTTTAAATTATCAGAAGGGGGACGGTGTAATATTAATTACAAATAAGCCACATTTTTTTTTAATTTATTGCGGCGAATCGATTAAAAATTAAAAATTGTAACGCCATATAATAAATTAAAATTAAATCATAATTTAATTAAAACGAACATAAAAACATTATAGAGTTCTATTCAAAAAACATAACAAGGTAACATAACTAATATAGAATATAGGAATATAGAATATAAGATATAGAATAATTTTTGTTTTAGCGAGCTTCGCTTTTCGCTAACAACAAATCCAGCTTTGCTAAACATCCTCTCATCTTCAGTAGATTATGGATAGAATATTTTAGGAAAGATAGTTTGACTGCTTGGCGATAATCACAATAGGGAAAGTTTTGATAGATCAAGCGCAAATCGGCGAAAATCCAGCTTTTCAAAATTGCCGCTAAATTGTCCAATGTAACTGCTTGGAACTGCTTGGCACTGCTTGACAAGACTCGGAATCTCTTATATATCTCTTATACAATCACGATATTATTAGAAAAAATATCGATGTATTGATATTTTGATACATTATCAACAACCCAAAAAAAAAAAAAAACACAAAATCGGCGACGGCAGCACGCGTATTTTCGTAATTTTTCGCCAATTTTCCTAAAGAATCGTCAATTAAACCAGGAGAGCTGAAATCGGAGTTATCGTCGCCACCTATCCGGTGCCCTGCTGGTGGAAGCGGATAAATCTCAGTGAGAAATCGGTAAGCCAAAGAGATTCCGCTGCACTCCCGCTTGCCGCTTTCCCCGCCCGCAGAAAAACAACCTGAATTTATTTTTTCCCTTTTTCGCCAGAATGCAATCTCCTCCTTGGAAAAACTATGGCCAGTTGGAGCTAGTGGTGCCCCCGTAATCCATTCCCGTTCCGGTCTGCCGCAATGCTGCCACAGTGAGGTCTCTTCGAGCGACGCCCGGAGCAGGTGAGGGAGAGAGGAAGAGAGAGGAATACAATGCAAAACCATTAAATCCAACGAATGCCACTCGCTGAAGCTGTGTAGGTGACGCAAAGAAAACAAGAGCAAAAGAAAAACAAAGTAAAATTTATACATAGAATTAGAATTGCCATTTGGTGAATTCGTCACATTGCTTGTGAACGCATCCGCGATATTAGTTTTTATTATTCGCAAATATCGGCCATATCGATCCGGTTAGAGTTCATGTTTCTGTTCTGCTGCTTGATAACACATTTTATGATATTTAATGCAACATGTTTCTTTTCCAGCTTATCCAGCACAGAGCATGGAAACGGATAGCAGTGACAGCAGCGGGGAGAGTGTCAAATCAATTCCCCGTCCGGACTTTGAAGCCCTATCCGCCATCGATAGCCCCCAGCCGCAGCTGCAGGCCTCTCTGCTGGATGGCAACAACGACATGGAAACGGGAGACAGCACCAGCATGCCCAGCAAGCGACAAAAGTATGTGGTCAGTGCACCACCAGGATCTGCCAACGGCAGCAGCAATTCCTCCAGCTCCAGTCCCTCGAATGCCAATGTCGGCTCCTCGCTAACCATGAAGCTCACCAAGGTGCAGCCCCATCAGCAGCAGGTCCAACGCACCTCAACGCCCAACAACAACAAGTCGAACAAGGTGCCCAAGGAGATGATTGCCCTGCAGCGATCGCATAACGAGTCCGAGGTGCTGTCCAACTTTGTTAACGAAGTCTCCAAGCTGAAGCGCCGCAAGTCTCGATATGTTGCCGACCCGCTTGACACTCCCATGGAGAGGGTTGAGCTCTCCCGCAGCTTGCATTCGGAGGCCAAGCGGGAGAAAAAGTCGCACAAGGCAGCCCTCAAAAGGAGCAAGAGCATACCCGCTCCCAATTGGGACTCGGATGATGATTGGCTGGAAGAGGATATGTCCCGCAAAGCCCGAGGAAGATCGGTGAATTGCGATGAGCTCCATGTGGAGGATAGCAACAGCAACCCGCCACCGATGAGCAGCGTGTTCGACCGCACCCGATCCCGCAGCAAAACCCTGTCCATTTCCAACGAGGATCGGCTCCCAAGGAGGAGCAACCTGCGCAGCGAAAACGAGGAGTTTGCCAAGAAGCACAGTGCCTTTCTGGACAGCATCATAAACGATGACCCTGAAGCTGAGCAGAATGCTTCGACCTCAATGGATGTGGAAGGCGATTGGTCCGGCAACGATGTGGCAACCCAAAACTCGACCTTCTCGGAGAACCCGACGGACACGACTGAAAACCAGGAGGATGAAAAGGATGCCGATCTGCGACTGCGACTCATTTGGCAGGCGCCGCCTATGGTAAGTCGGTTCTTTTCAATCAGTTTCCACTTGCCTAATTCTCTATTCGTTTTCTAGGAGGGCTGGGATCCCTTTTGCTGGAAGTGCAGGGAGTGCGGCCAGCTGATGCCCTGCTCCAAGTGTCTGCGCTCCTACCACACCTATTGCGTGCGACCAGCCACCACCAAGTTCGACTCATCCTGGAAGTGCCCCGAATGCCAATCGGTCGAGGCAGCACCGAAAAGGTAAGTACAGTCGAATCTTCCTTGATCTTCCTTCCCTAATTTATATGCTTCCTCGGCAGGCTGCGTCGCAACGATGTCTCCGTGGATCTTTTAAGCCAGCTGCTCTTGTTTGCCCTGGAACGTATGAAGCATGTGCGCGGGGTGAGTAGCATGCCGGAGAAATCAGGCCAACGGTGTATCTCGTTTCCCGTTCGAGATTTCATTATCTTCAGCAGCGGATTTTAGCACAAAATATGTGAAATATTTTGAAGGCAGGCGGTTGAATACTTGCGGTCAAATTAATAGTAGCAATAACATGTTTTAGATATCGACAAAATCATTAATATCGAGGGATATCGCGCTGAATAGTTGCTAATCAATAATATAATCGAAAGCATTTTCTATTTTTCCATTCTAAGGGTGGCATTTGTATTTTCTGCTTGCCATTATTCCGACCGCAAGTGTACCTAGATATGGGTCTTTGTTTTTGCGCTCTCTGCGCCTCCATTTTGTCTCGTCCACTAGGTCTCTTTCCTATAGATAGACACCTGAAATGTCTCGCTGCTTAGTCGCCCGGCTATTGGGTTTCGTGTTTCCCTTGACCCTTTCCTCGGCCAGAGCCACCGCCGCAGCTCCATACTCAGCTTTAGCCTCGGTGCAGTAGGCACTATCTATATTTGCGACCTGTGTTAAGCGTTTGTTGAAGCTATTCCACGGCTCACGTGGTTTATTGCTCTCCATTCACTTATCTGCCCGTTGCCAAAGGCGTGCTCGCGTGGCTAATGGATGGCTGTGTGGGTATTTGCACTCGCGAGGGTCTCGTATATATATGTAAATGATAATGAGGTTTAATGTTTGAGCTATACGCAAATACAATCGGATCGATTCAAGCCTCTGTTCCTTAGAGTCGGACTTGCTGGGATTTAATTTTAGGATTAAATTAACCTAGGATTATTCATTTAGATGTAAATGAGGCGACTAACAAATTATTTATTCTTCATGCCAAGTAATAATATTTTTAAATGTATCATTTTGTTTTTCTAAGGAAACCAACGAAATTTAGCCATTTAATTTAACTTAATTACTGAGGAAACGCTTTCTCTCGTTAGATATGCTTAAAATGTTCATGCCGGGAAATAAATTAATTAATTAGTTTAATTATATTGCCGCTCGGTCAGCAAACGGAGAGTGGATATAATAGCGTACAAGTGGAGACCATTGTTTATGCTTACACTCGTGGTTAAAATACTAGTGAAGGGGTCTACAAATAAATATTAATTGAGAAATGCCAGATAATAAAACTAACTGGTTTATATATATTTCAAAGCCACCCGTAAAGAACTTGATAAATTGGTTTACAAATTTACTATGTTCTCATTTTCGTTATTTTAAATAACTGTTTTTGTTAAGTTGAGATTAATTCGTAAATATTTCATTTAATAAGTGCTGTTTTTGACCTTAAAATATTTTAAATAATTTTTTTGTCTTTAACCTTCGTAATTTTTGTTTTAAACTCATAATACTTATGTAATGGCCGCTGCTGTATATGTATGTATATGCTATATGTGCGATGGTTTTCGCCTAAAGAGATTCTATCTATGTATCTGTCTGTGGTTTCTCCGGTGGAGACCAGGGTTTGAGTACAAGCGAAATTGAGAAACAGGAAAAACGCAACAAGGGAACAAGAGCTTATAGCTTATAATTTACATTTGCCTTTCCGGCATTCCCTTTCCCTTGGCTTTCAGAGTTCAATACATACATAGATACATATGTATCTTCGGAAAATGCGGGCCTTTGTCTGCGGCAAACTTGTTTGCCAACAAATAGGTACTCTGTCTCTCTTTGCCGTGCGACAACCCTCGCTCATGCTTCCATCTCTCGTCTTGTGTATCCCTTCCGTAGGCCAACAAGCTCCTTTCGCCGCAAGACGCCTTCCCGCTGACTTACAAGAAGTACTTTGTGAATCCCGTTAGTTTCATCAGCCTGGCGGAGTGCATCCGCCGCGGCCTCTTCCAGAGCACCGAGGAATTTCTCAGCGAGGTCAAATGGATCCAGCACAACTCCCTCATAATCGACGCTGGCGGTAAGTGGAGGAGGATATCGTATCATCTCGTATTGCTAAACTTTTTGAATTCATTCCCACAGATGCCAAGGTGGAGCAGGCTTCGAAGGCGGTGGTGAAGGTCTGCCGCCAGGAGGTCAACGAGATCGACACCTGCCCGGAGTGCTATCTGAACGCCAACTCTAGCGACGAGTGGTTCGTGAAGGTCTGCCGGCATCCCCACCTGCTGCTCTGGGCCAAGCTGAAGGGCTTCCCATATTGGCCGGCCAAGGCGATGGGTGTTTCGAACTCTACGCTGGTTAATGTCCGCTTTTTTGGCAAGCACGATCGAGCCTTTGTGCCCATCAAGGATTGCTTCCTGTATTCCGCCCAGAATCCGAATACCCAAACCAGTCGAAGATCGGCCAGGGATCTGGCGGAATGTGTTCGCGAAGTCGAGGTTCACATTGCGAATATAAAGGAGAAGATCGGAGCCTTTTGCTATGCCGAATATCGCACAGCCTACGACCCGCTGGAGGAGCAGCAGCAACTGGAGCAGATGATGCCGGGCGTGTATGAAGCCATCGATAGGGAACTGGAGCCGGCCAATAAGACGCCGTTGCAGTTCCTCATCCGCAAGACGGCCGACGATAAGTTGTCGATGGTAAAAAAGACAAAAGCCACAGAGTCTGGCAATGAATCGGATCAGTCGGGCAGCCCCGTAAAGAAGCCTCCAGAGGCCCCGGAAGCTGTAGTATCCAGTGGAGCCAGTGAGCCACACCCCAAACTCAACAAGAGCAGCAACTATGAGGTTATATCCAGATCCGGTGAGTCCCTAAGCGACTCCCGTTGCAAGGTGCTGCTTAAGCGAAAATCTCTGGCTGCCAAGACCTCCGTGGAGGCACCTTCACCAGCTCCAGCACTGGAAGCACCAGCTCCGGCGGGGCCCGCCAAGCGCAAACATTCCTTGAGCGATGCCAGCTGCACTAGCGAGTCCAGTGACCACAAACGCAAGGCCAAACATGCCAAGAAGCAGCAGGAGCAGGATTTGCCAGTGGCAGCAGAGCCAAGAGAAGCCGTTAAGAAGCCTTGCAAGTCTCCAGAACAACCCCGTGTTGAGAAATCATCTGGGAAACAGACTCCAAAGGCTCCAGAAAGTTCTCCCGCCTCCGTGGTTTCTGTGGTGGAGCTGGTTAGACGTCGCCAAGGGGTTACCATCACCAAGATACCGCGCGATCAACAACAGGCGGTGGCGCCTGCGCCAGAGGCACCAGCTGTGGCAGCACCACCTCCGCCGACAGCAGCTCCAACTCCGCCGACAGCAGCTCCACCTCCGCCGACAGCAGCTCCACTTCCTACTCCATCACAGGAGGCCAAGCCAAAGGCACCGGAGCGCAGTCAAGCCCGCAAACAGTCTGAGGTTGAGCGTCAGCAACAGCAGCTCATCAAGAAGGTTATTCCCTTTGTGGAGATCAAAACGGAGGTCATGTCGGAACCAGAGGAGGAGGAAACCACTGAGCAGCTTCCTATGCCAGAGCCAGAACCACCAAAGCAGCCGGTACAACCGGAGCCAGCACCCGTGCCAGCTGCACCTCCGCCAGATGCCACAGAAAGCTCTCTTCCGGAGAATATACAAATCAAAGAAGAGTGTCTCAGTGAGGATGAGATGGAGACAGACCAGATGCAGCAGCAGCAGCAGGCCAGTGTAAGTCAGAGACTGGAAACGTTTCCGCCGATGCCACAGCCCATGCCGCCGCCACCGCCTCCTCCCTTGCCCTCACGAGCCCACATAGAGACAGCACGTGAGGAGGCAACCACCACAGAAGCCGCGGTGCGTTTTGTGGGCGATACCACCATCCAAAAAGTCAGCCAGAAGCAGGGAGGCAAGTCCATGGACTCCACCGCCAAGCGTCGAGGCCCGCAGGCATCATCGCCGGCTCTCTCGCCAGTACCGTCACCTATCCCATCCGCACCCACAACGGAGTCGGTTTCGCCCAAGCCGAGTGGCACTTATGGGGTGACCAAGCCAATCCCAGCTCCTCCGCCGCAGGGTCAACCGAAAGGCAAGCCATCTCAGGTTCAAGCGCCGGCATCGCAGCAGCAGCAGCAATACCGTCTGAAGAGCGACCGAGATATACCCAATACCATCGCGTCACCCGGAGCCACAGCTGCCACCACCACCACAACAACATCGAGTCTTCTCAGGTCCAACATGGTGGTGATACCCGTAGAGCAGGCCAACAACTGCAATCCACACAGTCCTATGACTATCCCCGTGCCGCCCCTGAGAGCAGTTTCTAAAAGCACCTTGCAGAGCACGGCCGCCTCGCTGCTGCCAGCGCCATCCTCGGTGTCCGTGCCCTCGCAACCCGCAAGCGCCATATCCGTGCCACCTTTGGCTGGCCTGAGCTTTTCGCCCATGCCCTCCACGTCCACGTCAGCGCCCCAAGGTAATGGTGGAGGAGAGACGGCAGGTGGACTGTTGGCCAGCGCCTTGAATGGAAGGACAAGCCATGAGCCAAATGTGGTTAATGAGTCCAATACGAATGATCCCATAACGCCCGGCATGGCCACGGCCTTTAGTGAGATGCTTCTGCGCTCTGGGCCGCCCAAACTGGTGGCACGTCCCAGCGGACCCCTTCAGTCGGATGGCTCCCACATCTATCCCTCACAGGCAGGACCCGTCTCACAGAAGCTCAAGGAAAATGCGCACAAGGTGAGTTGGATAAATTTTAATTAACTAACTATCACAACTCATTTTCGAACTCTCTACACATAGATAACTGACTACTTCATCTCCGTTATTGAGGACACTCTCAGCGATTTGGCCACAGATCCTAGTGTCCTCCAAGCCCGCATCACTTGCTTGGTGCTGGAGAATGAACGATTAAAGCAGCACTACGATCGCCAGCTGGCAGACTTGCAGCGGACCAGCGAACTGATGCTCGCCGAAATGCGCAATACGCTGGACCAGGAGCACAGGCGCGTGATCAGCGAGCTGCGCCAGCAGGCAAACATCGAGCGGATGCGCGCCGTGGACGAGGCCAAGAAGAAGCAGTGGTGCGCCAACTGCATGCGCGAGGGGCAGCTTTATTGCTGCTGGAATACCTCGTACTGCGATTACCCCTGCCAGCAGATGCACTGGCCCAGGCATTCGGCCTCTTGTGGCCAGGTCGTAAATGCCCCGTTGCCACTCTCCCCTGCAGCATCCTCGGCATCAGTTATAGAAAATGTTCGCCCGCCTAAGCCAAAATCGGCGACGATGCCAACTACTCCGGCAACTCCAGGCAATGCCGGTCCCATTCCCAGTGTTAGGACAACCACGGCCGTCTGTCCACCTCCGGCGGGACCTGTGAACACCGGTTCAGTGGGTAAAAAGTGGACGCCAATGATGACTCCCATGATGAACCAGCAACCGCCCCCCAATCCGGAGACAACATTGCTCAAGCTGCCTTCCAGCACATATTTAAGGCCAGTGGTCAGCAGCATGCCAACCACGGTTACGGCCACGCCCACAGTAAATAATAGCATAAATCCCATGCTCCCCTCCTCTTCGGGCAACCACATGGCCCACCTCATGCCCGGCCCCATTCAGCGGCAGAACAACACGGCCAACTTTAACCCCAAGCCTGTTGCGCAGCCCATGCCCGTGCGTTATAATATTCCCGTAAGTACAAAGTGCAAACAGATATTTTAAAGTTTTCCTAATGGTTTTACTTTGCTGCCAGTTACCCATCACCATAAATCCTAGTGGGGCGCCCTACGGCCTCATAGCGGAGCAGCATCAGAAGCAGCAGCCGGCACCCAAGGCCAAAGCACGTAGGACGAACAACACTACGATTCGGCAGATAAACAGCACCAATAGCCAGGGCAACATGAGGCCCAACCAAATGAACCAAGTGTTCCAGCCATGAATCTTTGACAACGGAAAGCAAAACGAAGGAGGAGGAGGATTTTCCCCAAACGGAAAGACTGCCTGTGATTCAGGATACAACATTTTCACTGATATTCCAGAGGAACTCCTTTAATTCAAGTGTCTGAAATTCGTATCCTTATTTCTCTTTTTTTTCTTATATTAATTTTTGTATTTACCAAACCCCGCGAATCGCGCAGCTAATATGGTAATTATCATTCTTTACTGAAATTCCATAAGAACTCCTTTAATTCAAGTGTCTGCAATTCGTAACCTTATTTCTATTATGATTTTTAATTAGTTTTTGGATCTAAATGATCAGCTAAATGTTTATTTTAACTCCCAGAGTAGCACACACACACTGAAAGTTTACGTTTGGTCAGATTTATATGTATAAAGATAATAATTAGGGTTAAGCAACAAGTATGTGTAGGTCCTTGGAATATGTTGATTTAGTTTGACGGTCTTACCTATAACCTAGACGGCCGCCTAGCCAGTAAGAACCCATGAGATGGACTTTGAATAATCATAGCGGATAAGATCTTGTCACTTTCCATTTGATGAAGCATTAATGTACATGTTTAGTTTTCACTCACCACATTACATACATATTATGTATATTTAAGCCAAGCTAAAAGCGGAAACTGAATAAATATCTGCGTTCAATTTCGAAAATGTAAAACACATTTATTAATAACCACAAACACCGGAATTTTCCTAAGTACTACTACGTCTCAATCGATGTCCAATTTCTTGAAATTTCCCTCAATGCCAAAGAGATCGGAGGCATTCTTGGCCTTGCCCGGCCTTAGCTTTTCGTTGACCTGGTGACGCCTCTCGAATTCCAGCATTTCCTTACGATTTTCCAGCAGTTTCTTGTAATATATCTCTGTGTGTATGAAACTTGTAAGTAAATAAGCTACGAAAGTTGCAGTAAAGAACCCACCTTTGGCCAAACTGCTTTCCTCTAGTTGTCCTCCGTATTCGTGGGGCAGCATTTCCTTGGGCACAAACTTGTAGAACTCATTGATATCGCTGTGCATGTGCAGGACACTCGTCAGTTCCTTCTTCATAAACGGCGTCATCAAGGCCAGAATCTTGTCCATGAAGGGCACAATATTGATGAAGTGAAAGCCAATCAGTCTGATGGCCGCTGCTTCCTAAAAAGGATTTAAGGTTTACTTCTTGTTATAAAATTGTTTTAAATAGCTTTTACCTGCAGGTAAAAGAGAAACTTCTTCATCTGCAGCAGACCAATGCGAGCCACATGGCCCAGGGAGGTGCCCTTCAGGTCGATTACAATCACATGGCCCGGCTGTATGCCATCCTCGTACATCCAATAGTCGAAGACCATGCAGTATCTGCAAGGATACAAGGGAAGATAAATGCAAGGACTTGAAAACTAAATAAATTTAAGCTCGAAACTGGAAAATAAGTGGCGTATTTTAATGATTGTACTACGAGTTCTAGGAGCTGTTTTATGAAATACTATGTCATGTCATCCAGCAGATGGACATGTGTACAGACTGGCTTAATTGTTAACTCTTAATTGACTGCCATTATACAGCAGATTATAATGATCGTTATGAGTGCCATAAACAGATTAAGGCGCAGTATCTCGCGAGTGTATCTCTGTAGCCGGAATTACTAAATCTGCGAGCTGTGCGTGCTTTCGGTTGCATTAAGTTTGAGGTTTTAGTTGGGGATAGCACAGCTCACACCACACCAAGCCCCAAAATCTCTTCATGCTCCATGTGCCTTGTCATAATCACGCCACGAAAATGACGTGCAAATAGCTCAACCGACTTCGACTCCGACTTGAACAATAATTACCTGTCATTAATAAACTTAAACTTGAACAAGTGTTGCTAGTAAATACATAACTAGCTAACTATATACAATAGTTTCGGGAGAGGATATATAGAAAAAAGCTAAAGAAATAAGATCTTTTAAAATACTTTCTTATTTTTGTAAAGAGAATTTTATAGGACTTATCCCTAGCTTTGGTTTCAACCTTCGTTTTTAGTTATAAGGATAAGGCCTGACATCCTGACAATAAAGACAGTTCTTGTTATGGATAAGTATACATTTTAAATCGTAAAAATCAGGCTTTGCAGTCCTTTAGTGCTTCTACTTACAACTTCATAACATCTGCATAGTTAAAGTTGGAGGCATTCAAGTCATCTAGTTTTCCGATAATCACACGATAACCCTCAGGAGTGGCTCCGGGCAGAGGAACAATAGAACTATTCATAAAATATGGTAAATTATTAACAATAATTATATAAAACATTAAGAATCTTTGATATTCGATGCTTCCACCTACACCGTTTTCATGGCGCGCCTAATTTCCGGCCGCTCGCTGTCGAGATTGACGAAGAACTCATCCAGATGGGTGCGGGCCGTGAGATTGGTGTCCAGCACCTGCTTGGCCACCTCCATGCTGTAGCGGCAGGCGTGGAAGAAGTGCAGCGCCTCGCCCTCGGAGAACCTATCCGAGATGTGCGGCTGGGCATGGATCCATTCCACAAACTTTTGCACCTCCGAACGCTTAATGGCCGGATATCTTTGGTACTGATCCTCCAAGTTGGCTTCCCGCATGATTTTAATTTTAATTTTTATATTTAAACGGGATTTACTTTTGATTTTAACGCGCAACTTGGCAACTTGGCGGTCGACTCTCGAATGAAATGGAAATGGAAGCTGGTTGCTTTCGCAAGTGAAACTGGTTGGCTGACTTGCGAATTCGGCATGCAATTTCAAGTGCTTGATGGGATCGGGAGTGGAGATTTTAGGGGGCTGTGAGCTGGCGTGTGCTGGCTAGCCGAATCGCAGACTATTCCCCCTTGTTCCAACCGTTTCCCCCATGGTTTTTATTAGGAAAAACTGACAACAGGCTGTCGATTGACACACAGAAAGAAATTGAAATATAAATATTAGGTTTTGAAAAATGAAATAAAAGGTTTGATATTCTATTTTTTAAAGCTTTTAAATAACAATAAATAAACAATACAAAACATTTTTTTTTATTGCTCTAAGAAACAAGTCTATCAAATACAGAATTCAGTAAGTAACTTAAATGGTTAACCATTAATTCCATTTTAAAATTAAAATTTGTAGGATATCTAAAACAACAAAACTCTCTTTACAGCGCATCCTCTGGCTCATTTCACTTCACTTCACCATCATCGGGCTGCGTGAAAATGCAATATGTTTTTGTTGTTGTTTGCTACTCGCTTATGGCTGGCAAATGGTTATTATTATTATTATTATTTTCCTTCTCTTTGGGATTACATAACATGTGATCAAATGATTGGGCGGCCGATCCATGACGAGAGGCCGGGCTCGAGGCCTGTTATTATTATTGGCGCATGGCGTGTGCTTCAGCCCCCCGGTTGATCGAGAGATTTCAGCTCCTTCATCGAATGCGAAAATGTGACGCTTGACTGGCGAAAGGAAATTATTTTCTTTAGAAATAAGTGGGGCTTAGAGATGTGAGAGAGCGGTACACGCGGCGTATACATAATATTGAAATATAAAATAATAAAACAATAATAAAGTGCCAGAACCAGTCTTTATAACTTTTAAACGAAAATATATAATATATTTGGTAGCTAAAAAGCTTTGATTCTTTCGTGCTTTAGGTTAACCTATAAACAAATTAGTATAAATATACATATAAATATTTGTATAAATTACCCAATGCTCTTGTGTATTCCTAGCCTCCATCAAATAAGCTGTCACAACTCATTCGAGTTCCTCGGTGGCTAATTCCTTGAGTTGCTGCAACTTCTTCGTCTTGGTTTTTTACCTGCAAAGTCTAGCTGCCACAACGGCCTCATTTCCGCGGCAGACACTTGACATTTTGCCAACCAGCAGACGGAGAGACGCGGCGACATGGAGGCAGAGCCAACTAGCGACAGCCAGCCAGAAAACCAAGCCAGGCCAAGTGAGCCGGGCCAGCAAGTGGACAACCAACCTGGCCAGGCAGCTAGAGTAGGCACTGAAAGAAAATAGGTAAATATACTCAATAAAATAATATATGTGCCACAGTAAAAACCAGTCCAAAGTGATGAATTTCTCTCTGTGTACCTGTGGCATGCTCCGCTCAGTTAAAACAGCCGGTGCGCCACTTTGGCGTGTCTGAAATTCCAAACGGATTAGAAGCCGCGCTCAAAGAGCAAACGCCAAACGGCAAACTGCAAATGTTTGCTGCTAATATTGGAAACCAGTTTGCTGAGCCCCAGGAGCGGACTCCAAGCTGATTCCAGGGGAGCCTGCGGGTGATCCCAGGCAGGCCTATGCGCGCAGGTGTCACGGTGTCAGCCCCCGACTAGCGACAACCAAGTGGCAATCCGAAATTAATTATCCATCCCAGAATCCGAGACGGAATCCAAGTTCGACTGGCACGTGGGGTCACGTGTGCACTCCACAAGTGGGTCAGTCTTTAATTTAAAACAAAAATATGTTTACATTTCTGTTTAAGATTTACATTTTAATTTAGAATAACATTTTATAATTATTAAATTAATTTAAATGATTGAAATGAAATGTATAATTTCCCCAAACTCCCTTCACAGATTTAATAGCCTAATAAAAACTAACATAAAAACTCTTTCCGAATTGAAATTGAAGCTTTTTTTTGTCGAAATTATGGTTTTTTAAACTTTGATTTCCTTACAGAAGTTAAAGGGATATCGAGAAAGAAAAGAAAAGCTAACTTCGGTTCGCCGATGTTTATATTCTCTTGTCCACAAGCTGTAGTTCAAACTATGTCCGCTTGATGGCGCTTTCGTTCTTATCTGCAGTCAAGTTCGTTGCCTAAGTCTTTCGTTTTTCTTGTTAGGGGGTGGGCAAAAGATGTTATTCCGATTCTGTTAAATTCCTTCGAAAGGTAAAAAATCTGTAGAAAAAGAACTATAAGGCCACGCACCTCAAATTCCATCGAATGACAGGCAATCGTCAGTTTTCGCAAATGGTGACCCAAAAACGCAAAAATCAATCGCAGGAATGCCTGCATGCTAATCCGGGGATCAGGTTTTGTTTGGCCATCATGAAGTTGGCCCCACAAAGGCGATAATGATAATGATAATGAATGGTGGTGACAACATCGTTTTTTTTTTGGCGACGTGCCTTGCTTCGTTTCATGTTGCCGTCACGCACTGAGAGTCCTACGGTTAGAGTTGCCTTTTTTGGACACCTCCTCCTCCTCCTCCTTCTCCTCCTTCTCCGCCCTCTCATACTCCTTCTCCACCTTGAGGGCCCTGCCCAGTTTCTTCAGCGTCTCTTCAGGGTTTCTCTTCTCCAACTCCATTTGGTATTTGTTCTCTGGCCATTTTTCACGCATTTGACTGCATTACTTAACCTCAATTTGGCCGGCTACGTGCATCAAGTTGCCACACTCCCATTCCTCCGCCAACTGTGGCTACAAAAAACCACTCCCCATTCCCAGTCCCAGTCCCGGGGAGCCGAGCCCACTCCCCACTTAGCTCCCGCCTTCCTGTCTCGTCCAACGGTCGCATTTCCGTTGGCCGCCGGTTGCTCCGTTGAACAAATGAAGTTGTCGCGTCGGCTTACAACAATTTGCATATTCCCCCTGGGGATCCCCCTGTCGTCATCCGAGCTGGGAGAGCGGATCCTGTCCTGGCCGAGGCCGAGGTTTTTGTCCATTTCAATTGTCCATCGATCGGGTAGAGAGATGATTCATTTTTTTACAGAGCGAAAAATGGTGATTCATTTGTTTATATTGCAAATTGAAATATAATAAAAATTTAATGAATATATATATATATTTAATTACTATTCCCTGAAGAAGGTTGTGATGGAAGGGAGAAAAGGTTTTTTAGTTTCCGCTTCCGGTGGTAATTTTTCTAAGATTCTAACAAAGTTTAGATGGGAGTTTGACGGTTGAGGGAGCCTCTGGGGTTTCTGCACATTTTAAGAAGAAGATCCTATTAAAAATTTGATAAAAGTTGGTAAATTTATTAAAATTCATTCTGCTCCCACAAGTTCTACTCTAACAATTAATGGCAATATAGGGTATGGAATATGGTGAATGGTGTCCCCCGACTGGGATTGAGTTGAGGTGGTAGCTGTGCACCACGCGTCCGTCGCTTGCCGGCACAATAAAAACAAAAACAAAGAAAAAATAAAGCTCCGATTGTTTTCTGAGCCCGAAAAAGTCTCGGGTTCGAGTCTCTGCAAAACTCGTTTTGCGCATGCGCGCCTTTTTTGTGTTACTTCTTTTGTGTTTTTATTTAATGCGGCTGCTGTTGCCTCTTTTTTTGTGTTATTTTAGCGGTTTTTGTTTTGATTTCTGATTGCCGTTCGAATGTCTGTTGGTGTTGCTGCTTGCTGCCGCTTTTTGTGTGTTGCCAAGTTTTATTTACGGTGGCAAGTGTCGCTTGACAAATTGATTTTGATTTGTTTGCTCTTTTTTTCTGTTCGTGTTTGTGCTTTTATTTTTTATAAGTTAGTTTTTTTTTAGGGGCTTGGCAACCTTGAATGCCCAGGGAAATATACTCATTATTAATTTGAAAAGGCCATTAAATTGCTTTGGTTCCCAGCCGAAACAGGAAGAGAGGCAATATTTAGCCAATTATCGCTTCCTTCGGTGCCATTCGAAATTGGAAATGGAAATCAAATAGCAACAGTTGAATGCACTTTTCGGGGGTGTGGCCCTAGAGGGTGGAGTGGGTTGCCAGGGGGAGAGATTACTAGAGGGAAGAAGGGAAGGAGGGAAGGAGGGGTAACTATGCATTACACGCTCGTTGGCATCCTGTTTCATGCAACAGCAAGCAACAGGATGCCGCAGCAGTAACACAAGCGGAGTGGAGAGGGTCACTGCACTGCACTCTTAGAAACTAAAAATAGAATAAATTAAAGATTTACATTTAAAGTTTATATTTTATCAAGAAAATTAAAGACTGAGCAAGCTTGCAAAGTTAATTAATTTAATTATATATTTAAAATCAAAGGTGTTTATATATATTCTATAAAAAATACAAATTTTTATCAAACATATTTACTATATATTTTCTTACTGTGTTCCCTGCCCTGATTGGCCCTCGAAAAGCCAAGCAAAGTCAATTACAAATGAGAAGGCCAGACAAAGCCCAACCAGCCAACCATCCATCCATCCAGCCATTCCAACCACTCACCGATCGCACAAGGGAACAGGGAATACAATGCCTCAAGGAACTCATACTCATCAGGAGCAGGGACAAGGGTAACGAATACCAAACCCCGAACAAAGGCAGAGGATCGCTTCGTCTGCGATCAGTCGTGCGTCAAGGAATCCTTAAGGAAGAAAGGCACCTGATGAGTTGACTTCGACTCTGACTGCGACACCTGAATGTTGAAAAATGATAATTAGATGGTCTAGCAACCCTCCACCTTAGGGCCAGACACCGGAGACGGACAGGTAAACAAGGTAATGGTGGTGGAATCTCAGTGGTGGCGAGTCCTCTTCCTTGTCGTGTTCGCTTTAGTGTGAAGTGATCGTTTGACTATCTAAATACTGTCATCCCAGGGCTGGTGGTGGTGGCTTTCTTACTGGGTTTTTCGGTACACAACAAGGAAATTGTATATATTTTTAAATATTTGAAACAGTATTAAATAATTATAAGCAAATAAATTGATATAAAAATGGAATAAAATGACTTGAACTATGAAGTGTTTTCTGGTAAGAGTAGAACTTTATAAGCAGGCGTGAAAATGTTATAAATTAATTATAATATATTAATAAATATAATGAAATATATTAAAGATAATAATATAGATACTCATTTTCCTTTCTTTTTCTCTCTGTATAAGAAAAACCTGTAGAAAATCCACTGCTAGGATATGCAATAGGAAGTCACCCCTCGCTGCCAGCTGGACTCGCTTGAGGAGATCGTTGCAACCGTTGCAGACGAAGATGTGCAGCGCCCTAATTAGGGGCAAGGCCAAAGTAAAAAAGCAACAGTGCATCGTAAAAATATGCGCATATCAAGAACTCCTATCTGCATAATTATTAATTCAATATTTCCTGCCCAGAACAAGATGCAACTCAAAGGGGAGGCAAAGGAAGCAAGCACTTGACTTTAAGGACCCAAAGCAGCAGCAGCAGCAGCAGATACATATATATATATATGTACTATATATTAAGGAAAAAGCAAGAGAAGGGAGGAAAGACACTCAACAGCCGGATGGTGGAATCGAATGAGATCGCCAGAAGAGAAAGCACAAGAAAGGAAGTTCTGGAGGGGACTTAAACCAGAAGAAAGTCGATGGGAAGTGGAATGCTGGGCCAAATGATAAGACAACAAATTATTTTCTTTACAGGATTTTCAAGGGGGAAAATTTAAATAAAGGAAATAATTATTCAGGAAAATAAATTATAAATTAATTTAATAAAGTTCTTCCTTTTCACTTCTCCTATTTCTATAAGGAATTCCACATCTTGGGAATGCTTCATCTGTGGACTTTGCTCACCCATCTGGAACTATTTTCTCTTCCGCTTGCAGATCCATGGAGGCAGATGCAGCCTGCCCTGCTGTCTCTCAAAGAGAGACACGCGTTCCAAGCTCACTTCATTGTACTATAAACCATGTATATATCTATCTCCTCCTCGGGTCTATCTCCTCGGGAGCTCTGTTGCAAAGGGGGCAGCCATCCATTAACAGCGTAGCCTCGTCTGGCTGGTGGATCCCCACACACACACAAAACGGAGATAGATAGGGACACACACACAGATAGAGCTGGATGGCATGGCATGGCATGGAATGGATGATGGAATGGGGATGTGATGGGAAATTGAATCTGTTCTCTGGGGTTCACTGAACCCACGGGCCTGGATCAAGGGGTTAGCATCCAGCGAGGATGATAAATTATGAGCACTCCCCCGATTCAGCATGGAGTTGGATTTAAAAAGAAAAACAAAAAAACCAATCTCTTAATCGGACAGCCGGACTTCAGAGACAAAGTAAGAGCTTAGAAAGACATGTGCTTGCAATTATGATGCAGCTGACCCACATTTCTTCCTGTTCGGAGATGAACTCTGGAGAAATGAAAAATAATTTATTTACAGAGAGAAGAAAAAGCATAAGAATTTTAGGATATATACTATTATTTATGATTGTTTTATAACCACCTTTAAGTGTCTCTCAGACAATGTATTTTCCCAGGAAAATAAGGAGGCACCTGTGCCCAAGAAAAACTCGAAAGAACTTCTTCAAGAACTGCGCCCATCCCCCGATCCCAACTTTGCATAATTTCCACTAAAATGGCACCCCAGATCCCAAAAGAAAGATATGGCATGATCTAGGGTTCCAAATTACGCGCTGTAAGCGCACTCAACCAATGCAATTTTCATTATTTTTCCTTCTTTGCTTCCCCCGATGCCGTGGAAAACGCACGTGCAGAGGGCCAAGACGATTTTCTTAAACTTACCCTCCAGCCGGGGGATCTCTTGCCATATATGCATATGTTTTAGGGCCAGAAGATGAGCTCCTGAGCAACCCTCATGTGTCCGGGAGCAGCTCCTTGGACATGTCCACTCAACTGTGAGGGAGGAAGGGCGGTAGGTAGGTAGAAGGAGCCCCTGCAGGATCCGCCGATCCGATCCGAGTCCCACATAATATTTGCATCTCATTTCCGGACACTTGGCCGAGCCAAGCGAGGGTCAGCCCTCAAGTCCTCGGGGGTGGGAGAGCGTTTGAACGGGGACACGGAAGTGCATGTGGAAACGGGACAAAGGCCAGCGGAAATGCCTTCACATGACTGCCAGGGGTGAATAATTACAATTATGTTTTGTCGGTTCCGGGGGAGGCTACTCTCGTCAATCGCCTGAAGATCCCTATGAAAAATCTCATAAACAAAAGCTTTGGCAGCCTTTTGTTGGAAAATTGTGATGGAAATTAAAGTGCACATGGAAAAAATTATTACAGAAACTTTGTTCATATTTAATTTATTAATTTATTTATTGAAAATACATAAGATACATCAAGCACAAACTATTTACTAAATAATCGCCACATTTTTTAAAGTTGTTAATATTTTTCAGATACTTTCAATAATTTTAAAATTGATTTTTAGTTGCTTGTAGATTATTTTTCTTACTGTAAAACTTGTTAATATTTTTTAGGTATCTGCTTTAATTTTTAAAAAATATATTTTTATTTTTTTAGACCTTTTCTCTATCCCTTTCAGGGCTCTGAAAGAAATCAAAATAGGTTTATGGCAATTTTCACATGGAATATAAATGAGCTCTCCTAGGCAAGGGCGTTACGGTGACTTATTTACGGCACTGGATTTGTGGGGTTCACTATGCGTGAACCTGTTACAGTGAAATCCACAACTCACTCCCACCCTTACCCCGCCTGGGATTTGACATTTTCCCATGATTCGTCACCTTAAAAAGGTGGTTGGGCTTTTCGAGCCTGTTGCATAATTTGTCAAGTGACTTTATTGCTTTGGTTCATGATTTTAATGACAAGCTGTACTACAAATGCATGTCAATGAGGCAAAAGGTTTTAAAGAGGATTTTTTAGAGTTGAATTTAGCATTAAAGAACAAATAAGTATAGAAAGAATCTACTTAAACTTCTTGATGTTAACTTTAATCGATGTAAAACTATAAAATAGGGTTTACAGATATTTTATTATTTATTATGAAAAAAAACCTATAAAAAACAGTACTAATTTGAAAATAAATTAAAATTATTAAAACTTTTAACAGATTCCCAAACAGCTCCGATTCCTGATGACCTTATAATTGATCTACAGCTCCTCCTCTGAGGACTTTTGATGGGAACTCTTCTCTAAAAGTTCGTTACGAAGAGATGCCATTAATCATATTTTAGGAATCCCGCACAGAATGCGTCTATGCCTATCCCTTTTGGCCACAAATTAGAAAGTCAATGACCCTCGAAAAAAACCCTCGCTGCGAAGAAATCCAAGAATCTACAAGAATCTTCACTCTCTGGACATTTTCGGCAAGAGATTGCCTCATTATAAATCCTCATAGATACTAGCCAGTAGTGGAATGCCAGAGAGAGCCAGGTTTGGGTTTTTGGGTTCCCATTCCCATTCCCAGTCCCAGCATTTTGTAGGGTTAAAACCCACCAGCGTGTGTGTGAGTGTGTGTGCGTCTCTTCTTTCTTTTTGGGCAATCATCAGACAATAGAAAGCTAGACGAACCACCGGCAGCAGAGGCAGCAGGCGAACCAGAAGAAAAGGCAATTCAGTCAGGAAGAACACCACCGTAGAAGGGGCCCTGAAAGAGAAGAGGGTCTCGGTCACAGTCTCAGTCGCAGTCGCAGTCGCAGTCTCTGTCCGTTTTTCGGTCGTTGAACTGGATGAGCAGAGCGGGAAAAGCGGGGGGCAACCGGCCATCCGTCCGTCCGTTCAGATCTTCGCTTTCGAGACCCAAGACTGGAGTCTCGACGGTCGTAACAGTAAACAGTAAAAACGCTTCAAATGCGTACGACTTTGGAGTCCGAGTTCCGAGCTTGGACACAGACGTGGATGTGGATGCGGACCTGTAAGCGGACGATGGGCTTTCTTTTGGGGGAATGCAACCTGTGGGAGCACTGAACGAAAAAGGGGGAATTCAAAATATAAAAGCAAAAAAACAAAGACTTTAAGTTGTATAAATTGTTTATTATTTTGATTTTTATTTAAATTATAAGAAATTTATAAATTCCTTTAGCATTTAATCCTACAAATTTCTTAATTAATAGCTACAGTTTGTTCAGTGTAAACCTGTAAATCTTTGGTGCCCTGAAATCTGAGCCGCGTTTAGGACTTTGGCCCAGAGCTACGCCCGCAACTTGATGGTTATTTACGAACCTGTTGCAGTGGCTGCAGGCACTTCAATGGGGTTTATGTATATATATGTATATATATAATAGGGAGGAATTTCAAGGGGGGGCAGGCACACGCCCAAAGCCCATAGCCAAAGGCAAAGCGTCGTCCGTTTGGCAGCCGGCGCACCTGACACTCCGTCCAAAAGTGGAAAGTAAACTTTACATGGAAAACGATTTAAATGCATCGCCAGGTACGCTCCAAGGCCCCCTTTCAACCCTTTTTCCAGAGACGGAGCCAGGGATAATTATAAAAATTAATAATTAATTTTTTAAGTAATTTTTACATGTTCTTTTAGAATGAACAAAATCTAAATAAATAAATATTAATTTATTTAAATTTGTATTATATTTTTGGTGTTCTCAGTAGTTATCACAACATTTTAAAGAGTATTTTCTATATTTTTAAGAATAAAAGAACATCTTAATAACTAAATATCAAATTCTATAATTATTTTTAATGCTTTAATTAAAATATTTTAAAATATCTGACAATTTTCTAAAGGTATTTTCCTGAGAAATAAAATCTTTAAGATTTCAAACCTAATGATTTATTTAATTATATACCAAATCTTGGATTAAAAAGGGAACATTTACTTAATAAATTTCTTAAACTCTTAAGGAGAACTCTTAAGATTAAAAAATACAGACAAATTATTTAAAGTTGTACAATTAAATTATCTAAATTTCTTAAATATAACACCCAAAAGCCCTCACCTCGAAACCGCCACTGGCTCCGCCGTAGCCCCATTTTTCACCTCAATTCCCTTTGCCGCCTGCCCCCGTCAATTCTCCTTCTTTCTCTTTATGTTGAAAGCGTCGCGCATTTTAACTTTTTTATTTATTTTTATGATACCCGGTTGATTTGAAAGAAAACCCTTTCTCTCCCGCTCTTTGGCCATTAAGTTGCGAGTTACAAAAATAAAAACAACAAAAATAAAAAAGTATCTCTCGGATTTCTCTCCTGCGCGGGCTGCATTCTTGGCTGGGGATTGCGTAAAGGTACCGTTAGCCCCTTTGGATCGTTATACCTGTGTAAAGTATGTAAATGGAAGCGTGGGACATGTGGGCCGCCGCCGCCAACCCAGTCGTTGGGTTAACCCATTCATTGTCTCCTCGATCGATGCACTGGACAAATTGGTGGATAAAAAGATATGACATTTGGGGAATATATATAGCAGAAATTTTATAAAATAAAACTATATCTGCTGAGAATAGTAGTGGATAAATATATGTGAAAAAATGATCAAAAGATTTATCTGATGAGAAATTATCATTAGAAATTGATATACATTTCTTCAAGTGTTCCTGCTGTTGTTGATCAACCGCCGCCGTTGAAGTGGCTTTGATTTTGGCCCAGTTGAAGAGGCACAGCATCCGCTAGAGTTCCTCATTTGGCTTCTAGGTGCGCATCCGCCTTCGCTTGCTGCTGCTGCTGCTTGTATCTTGTGGATTCGGATTCGTGTTGGGATTCGGATTGAGACTTGGATTCGGCTTTGGACCAACCTCGAGCTCCATCAACTAGTTTTCCGAGGCTGGCACAGATGTGGCTGACGGCGAAGAAGAACGCCGCAGCGCCGTCTTCTCCTTTGTTGCTTCAGCGCGTCTGGTTTCCCACTCATTTGCTTAATTTCAATTTCGTTTCGTTTGCCATTTGTGGCACAATGACCATGAACGGCTCTTCTCGACCAACTCGACCCGCTGCCTCAGCCTCTGCCTCTGCCTCTGGCTTGTTTGTGTGCGGAGGATGTAACTGTTTGTTGGTAATAGATACACCGTCAGATATATCTGATATATCCCAAGAAAACATGACATCAGAGAAGAGGCAACGCCCTTTGACAATCCACCGATCCATCGATCGCTTTCCCCGAAAGCCTTTGCCCCAAACGGAGCTTTTTCTCCTGAGTGACTCACCTGTCGAGTGTGGGGGAAAAACAGGGAATACACGCTGCACCTTTGAAGCTTAGACCTGAAAGATTTATTGAAAATATATCATAAAATAGTTCTCCACTGTACCTTTTACAATCTAAATAGCAGTATTCTATTCCTCTTAAGGACGTCCTACTGTAACTTTAAAGCTTTCTCCCTGGTGAGCAGGAAGAACCTCTCGTGGAGACCGCGTCGCTCTGCGCTTGACACATTGCATTTCATTAACCAATTAACATAATTAGTGTTCATCAATCAATTAATAATTCCAATGGGGAGCGAGGAGCCCAGAGCTCGGAGCTCCGTTTTGAGAGCGGAATCGGAATTGGAATCCGCGGGCATAAATCAAAAGTCGAAGAAATACACTTGTTGCGCCCAGGCGGTGGCAGCGGCTGCGACGTCGACTGCGACTGCGACAGCGACAACCCCATTGGAAACGAAAAAAAAATCCCACGTCAAAACAATAACAATCCCTGCTCTCCAAGTCTCCACTGAGCTGAGCTTTTCGCTTACAGTGGAGACTGGCGCTCTTTGGGGCTCTTGCTCTCGCTCGCCTTGGAGCCCCAATGATCGCAGCTGGAGAGCCACAGAGCCAGAGCCAGAGAGAGATCGAGAGCGAGAGGGCGAAAAGGGTTCTTGAACTTAAAAGGGGTCAAAACATAAAATGAAACTCGAAATGCCTGTGGCACATAGACAAAACCGCGCTCTCCGCTCGTGTGTGTCCGTTTCTCGTGAGAGCCATTTCCTCCGTTCGCCTTGTTTGTCTCTTTGTCTATTCCGTTTTCTATTTGATTTCTACCTGTTGTTGTTTTGGCTTAAAGCCTGCTCCCCTTTTACAGCCACAACGCTCCAACAACAACCCCTTCGTGCCCCTCGGAGCCCCCATATCTGCCCCACGGCTATTCTGCCCACAAGGCGACCTCCCTTGGACGGCACGCACTCGCCTCATGCGCACACTCAGCGAAAATTAATGCCTTTGTTTTGGGGATCGGAAAATATTATAAATATTAAGGAGTCATCTATTATTATATATTTTTATTTACAATTATCAAATAATATACATTATCCTGATTAGATTTTTGGAGGCCCCGAAAGTTACTTTTTGTATAAATTCTGGTTTTCCATGATTTTATTATAATAGATTTTCAGATTAACCTTAAAAAATAAATATAAACAATTAATTAAACCCTCAATTTTCTCACCGTGCAGGTGCGTAAGGCTTAGCTGGAATTGAGGCTCCTTCCATCCCAGCCTGAAGCCTGAAACTTTTTCATGTTTATCACTTTTTCTGGTAAACACACGCCGCCGACTTTTGGGCCCAAGTCATGGCTATTTTTAGCTGGGATGCGTAGGATCGGATCGTATCGTATCGTATCGGATCCGTGTTGACCGAAAAAGTGGATCGGAATCGGGATTGGGGGATTGGGAACGGGGTCATCGTTTGGGCCATCGAACAGGAGTCGTGGCTGCTCATCGCCGTGAACCATTTGTGTAAACAATATTATTTATGACGCTACCCTATTCGGATCCCTGGCGGCGGGAACCCCCCCCGCCCCCGACCTTGATGTTGTATTTAATTTTTCTCTTTTTTTACAATATTTACAATACTATTCCCGGGGCTACGGGGCTCCTTGGCCGTTCCTCTTTGGCAGCGATTCCTTACCTTACCTTTTCACGCTCCGCTGCTCCGTTCCGTTGCTATCCTCATCGCTGGTGTATCTCCGCTGTGCTACGTATCTGTGTCTGCTCTCTATGTCTGTGTGTGTAGTTGTGTGCGTTTCAATCTCGATTGTCAATCTAGAAAAGTTAGAAAAGATGTTTGCCTTTGGCCTGGAACAGGAACGAGAATGGGAATACGAGTGCGAGAAGAATGGTGGAAGAATGGGAACGCGGCGAACGGTCAGCGACCTCGCCCGGTGATTACACGTGTTGTAAATTAGTTTAGGACTCGTGGATTCCGATTCTTCAGGTTTCATTTTTGAGGAATATTAATGCTCTGTTTGCCAGTTTGTCCAGCTCTGAAGAACATGTGCCAGAAAATGAGCGATGGGATAGGATTGGATTCCCTAAAGAGGTTTTTCCTCCCCTAACGCATAGATAATCCCAAGGAATATCGTCACCTATATAAACATTAAACGTATTTATTTTTTTCTTTATTAATTGCTGAACAGGAAAGGGTAAAAAAAACAGTGTTTCACATTTAACGAAAGTCAAATAGTAAAGTCTTCTTAATAATTGTAATGCGAAAGGTTACCTGTCTTTATTATAAAGATATTCCTCTTAATGGATTTATTGGAGTTAATATTAAATAGAAATTGAAGTAAATATTATTTTATTTACCATGTATTATCATATAACCAATTTTTAGTTAAGAAAAAGTTTAAGAAAATGTGTATCCCTTAAAATAAATATAATTTAACAAAGTCTCTTGTTAAAATCTTGTTAAACTATAAATAAATGAATTAAAATATATTTAAATTTGCTTCTTTAACAATTTGCCTATTTAAAACCTTCTAATAAAATATGAAATAACAATATCCTTACAAAAATCTCTTAAAAAGCCATTACAAAAGGATAACTCCTCAAATACAGCTTATTCTTCTTCCTGTCATAATGATAAAACCTCATGAAAAACCCAGCACAAACAATGAATTTTCCCCCCATTAATTGAGGTACAGGAAAAATGACTTTTCACACACCAGGAAAACCTGGCAGCCGCACAAAAGAGTATCTGTATCTGTGGGATACTGAAAGAGGCAGGGATTGCAGCTTTGAGCAAGGAAAATCCCAACAAAAGATTTATAAATTATCGAATTACAAACAGCGAGAAAGGGAGAGACCGAGAGTAGATGTTCGGCTTTGGGGAGGATCAATTGTGATCTCACGACGTCAAGCTGGGCCTTGCCACCTGATGATCCAACAGAGATATCCAAGCCACCACCACCAGAAACAACAACAATTTCACACCTCACCGTTAGAGAGGCTGCAGAAAAGGGCGTGGCAGCAGCAGCAGCAGCAGCAGCTTATCTCTGCCGAGGACCCCGGACACAACCGGTTATCCCCGAAGAAGCGCTACTTTCTAGGCTTGCGACTGACTTGTGATTACTAAATTAGCACTCTCCTGATTGTCTGGGTCCCCCCACACCACACCACACCACAGCACCGTCCAGAATTTCTAATTGCCGTTGCCGGCGGGGCTGTAAAACCGACAAAAACAAAAATGTAGAAAAAAACGCAGACTTGGGGGCCAAGAAATTCCTTTTTAATTAGCGTTCCATGCGAACGTCATCATCCGTGGGCCACAGAATGGACGGATCCCAGCCTCCAACTGCTGCCAACTTCCAGCTCCGATCACCTGCAACTGTCCCAAAAATTGTGTTGCGTCATAATCATCGTCTGGTGGGAACTTCCGCAGCAGCAATCACAATCAACGACAACGGCAAAAGGCAAGGTAGCTTACACAGCTTCTAATGCCAAGCGATTACACTGTGGGAAAAATATATTTATAATATAAAGAAGAGGAAAAAGTATTTAATACAAAATTTTAACAATATTTCAGTTGGAAATTATTATTTCCTAATAACTTTGTGAATTTCTAAAGACAATCTTCCTTTAAATAATTGAAATCTTCTAAAAATTCTGTTAATTTTGGTTAATTTGAAAAATATTTTAGAAATAATAATTACTAGGTTTAAATATTTATATTTTATATTAAAATATTTTTAAGAAACTTTGGGCACAAAATGAATAGAGTCATCTGCAAGCTAATTAGAACCAATAAATCACACTGAAAAGAGCTTCTTAAGCCTTAATTTTCGCCTATTTTTATTTACTCATATTTTTATATATTTTTATTATATTTCCTCTATTAACTGTTACTAATTTTCATTCAGTGTAAGTTGCCTAATGACACTCTTGGCCAGCAGCTGTGGGGAGCTAGCCCTTTTTGGGCTCTCAAATCCGGAAATGTCGCCATCTCTGTGTGTTCCCCTTTACCTTCGATCGGATGTGACAGAGCACTTTGGGCATGGTTCGAGCTCCTCCCCTCCTCCTCCTGCTTCTCCTTCTCCCCCAGCCAAGTCCGTGTGAACCAAGTTAGTGGCATGTCCATGTCCGGTAGCCAGGATCGGTGAGATCCGTGAAATTAGCGTGAAACGCCGAAATGGTTGCCCCGGTGAGCTGCTTCCCACAGCCACACACACACAGTGTGTGTTGCATAATTTTCACGCTTCCTGAACACTCGCAAGGACCCTCTAGCACTTGCACCTGTAGAGTTGTCCTGCAAAGTCCTGGCAACAAGTTGGTCAGCAGCAGCGCCGCAGCAACTTTCACCCTCCCTCGAAAATTCCCAAAAACAGCAGAATTAAAAAAAGTCAGCCTGCAATCAGGTTTCGAAAAACAATTCCCATGATCTGTTGCATGAACTGAGAAGGGGAAGGAAGGGGCAGGAAGGGGGAAACACAACACATTTAAAATTAAATTTTTATTTTGATTTCTTCGCCTGCGGCTGCCCCTTCGCAACTTAATGGCCCTTGACTTTCGGCTGCTATCCTTTCGTGTTTCTCTTGCTCCTTTTGGTTATCCTTTCCGCTTCGAAACTCTTTCACATAAAATCGTGGGGAACGGGAACCTCTACCCTTGATCGTTACGCCATTCTCCCACGTTCCTTTGGACAGGATCAAAATCCCAGCCTTATTTTAAGATACAATTTGGATATTTTGTGTATCTTGCAGCCGAGTCGAGGAGGGTTGAAGCGTCCGGAGATCCTTCAGGATCCCTCAAGATCCTCTTCAAATAGACACAGACGTTGACATAAACACCTGGCCGATTACCAGCAAATAATAATGAGATAATGTTTGAGTAACGAGTAACGACTGTACTGCCACAGGACCTGGCTGTAATTACAGAAAAGATATGGCGGAGATTGCTGGAAATTACAAGCGGGACATGAAACAAGTCACGCTGCATCCCCGCCGCCCCCTTGCGAAGAATGAGGAATGAGGATCGGGAATCGAGGAATGAGTATGAAGGACTGCAGACGCAGGACTGGATACCGAGGACAAAGCCAGCTCTTTGTCTGCCTCCCCGATATTTACCCAAAAGCAAAAGAAAACAGAAACGGAGAAGCCGAAAAAAAAAGACCCGAAGAATTGGAAATGAGAAGAACAAGGGGATGGCATTGGAGATGGGCCTGGGCCTGGGCCTGGACATGAACATGGGGATGGGAATGGGAATGGGAATGGGAATGGAGAAGGAGATGGAGATGGAGAGGTGAGCAAACAGCGTATCCTGTACCCTTGCACAGACGTTGACTTTCATTATCTGTTGCGCCACTTTAGGCCACTCTGCCAAGGGACGCCTGCGAGAGCTTCAACGGGAAAGGAGAGGGGGTGTAGGGAACAGGGTGCACTGAGAAAAATAATAAGCATTTTTTGTGGAAAGATATACTTCCCTAAAAGCTTAAATAATTTATTTTAAAATGGGGGAAAAAAGGCTCTTGAAATATTCTTTAATTAACGGTTCTGGGAAATTTCTTTTTATATCAAAATTAACCTCATAATTATTTTCACTAAATTATAAATATAAAATCCAGCTAAGCTTTAGCTCTTTGCAATTAATTTTTCTCTGTGCAAAATGCCTTGGCATTCATATGAAATCTCAAGCACTTTGCGAGGAGAAGGAAGGAAGCAGGCAGTTGAATGAAGGGCGTATTAAGCAGGGACTTCAAGGCAGGGAGTACACAGAGAGCAGGGAGCAGCAAGCAGGGATCTTCTACCCAAACGAGGACGTGCTGCCTGGGCACAATTGCTCCGCCACAGGGTGCAGTCACTGCGATCAGTGGGATGTGGGATGAGATCGCAAGGGAGACCGCGACTGGGACTGGGATCGCGACTTTGCCTTCGACTTCTACTTCGAGGATCGCTGTCGGAGCCGGGAGTAGCCAGAGTTTCGGAGTCAGCCGTGTGTATCCAGCGAGGAAATGCCTCGCAAAGGGGGGAATCTCGGGACTTGAAAGTTATTTATTCTCTGGCGTTTCTCTCTTGGTGGTGTTTCTTATACGATTACTGCTCCATGTGTGTGTGTGTGTGTGTGTGTGATCGTGTCAGAGGATACTTTTATGGCCAGCTCCACCCCTCGTTGCCCTCTTTTGATTTGCATTCCAATGTGTGTGCAATGCAGGCAGGCAGCCGGGGCCCAACCCAGAAAGAAACTCAACTTGAAAGGCAACAACAAAAGGCGATCCCTTTTCGCTTCGCTTCGGGGGCTTAGAGGGTGCAAAGATAAAGGAGTGACTGAAAGATCAGGGAGAATCCAGGGGAGAATCGTCAGGAGAAAGAGCAGTAATTGTAACGTGCGAATTGCGAGCAGGGGAAATATTTTCAATTTGCTAAATAATATGTCATCCAACAAGCGGCAGCCACGACGATCAATCCTGGGGAACGGGAGTTGAATTTTTGATTGCCTTTCTTTTTTTTCTTAATTTGTAATTTGCATACAGTGCGTTTCAGTGACCTAAGGCATTAAAAGGAACAACATGTATGTATATAAAGATAAATAAAAAGAAGGAAGAGGTAAGATTACTTGAAGGATTTCAAATTCTCAATTAATCTTGATTAATTTTGTTAACATCATTTGCATAAATATACATTATATTTACAGCCAATTAAATATTAACAATTTTTTAGTTCTTAGACTTTTTAACTACTTTCTCTATTAACTTTTACAGAATTTAAAACTTAAGAAAATTCCTGCTCAAACCTCGTTACTTTATTTTCAATTGAACTCAATAAGTGCCCTGTTTTTCTTTCTGTTTTTCCTTTTTGTGGGTTGAGATATATCCCCTACTCTTTGGTACATCCTTATCACTAGATCGCTGGATGGAAACATATTTCCTTTGAAATATTTGACCAGCCGAGCGATGAGTTTGCGGCGTCATTAACCCTTCGCCCAGTTTCCTGATACATAAAACATTTTCTGTAGGAATCTGTTGGTGGGAAAGCCATTAAAAACGTTTGTTTTCTTCGCTTTTTGATTGCATTTTATTACGCACTGGGCCGGGGCTCCTTGTGTTCCCCCGAAAGTAAGAGATTCAGGAGCCGAGATACTCGTTCAGCCTTTTTAATGACTTTGACATGCATTCTGACCTGAATGTTGCAACAGATACTGGCCACCGGTGTGGTTCTGGGCCAAGGATCCGGGATCTCAGAGCTCTGGAGAGTGTTTTCTGGGAAGGAGAGACCACAACAATTCAGTTCTTTCCTTACGTCAATGTCAACGACACTCTCTCGGTGGCCATTTGAATGCCGCATGTTTACGACTTTTTGTCGCATTTCATTTCACTCCATTTGATCCGAGTTAATTTCGCAAAAGACGACAAACCACCAGACATGGCCATGGACAAGAAATCCTTTCCAAGAAACACATATAACCTAAGCGAACATGAAATCCATTTGTAAAACATGCTTTCGGCTCTGGCAATTCGAGGCCGCCACCAACCAAGTGCAGGTCCAACTCCAAGTCCTCTCTGGCTCTCTGCTGGCGTGTGCTGGCCTGGCCGGCCCGGGCCTCTGCCTGCCAAAGTCAGCCAAGCAGCTAGAAGATCCATCCATCCACCGATCCAGCGATCCACCCATCCCAGGCCCAGCCATTCATCCATCTCCCCGTCTATATCTATGTCTATGTCTATTCCCCACAGCTGGAAAGTGGCGGAAGGCTCTCGTGTCTGTGTTGTTGGGTTGAATGAACCAAAAGAGAGCAATTGTTGATGCACAGAAAGAAAATAATGGTATTAAATTGATTAGTATAGAAAAACATTGGTACAAAGATTGAATCTGCAAGAAATCGTATCTTGTTTTTGTTATAATAAAATCACAAGCACCGAAATTCAATAGATTTTTCCACTTAAATAAAATTTAACGTTTTCAGATTTTATGTTTTATATTTTAGCTATTCATTTTTTTCCTCTCCCTGTAAAATGTTGCTATTGTTGCAGTTTGCTGATGTTGGCTTGCTAACTCTCTCCTGCGGCACTCGTGCGTTTCCTTCAGCAATTTGCAACTGCAACTGCAACAGCGAACTGCAAACGGCAGCAGAAGCAACACAACAGATGCCTGACATCGCCGGGCCTAGACCATGGCCAAGAGATGGCCTCTTGCCAATGTGGTTTGTGTGCGCGAGTTCCTTCTTGGTCGGGGCGAATTACGTATACGGGCCAAGATTGTGGTCGCCAGCAAGGCTTCCTGCAGCTTCCAAACTGAGATGATGCTCGGCCCCAAAGAAAACCGCAATGGAGCGCAATCCGCGCGGGCAGAGACAATTTCCTTGACTGGCGGAAAGGCTAAGCTGGGCATGAATAACCATTTAAGTGCTTTCCCAGGCGGCGATCCTGAGAACTTGGCCTGCCAACAGGTGAGGCTTTCCACTTACCAAAAACAGTGGAAGGCCCAGGGAAATGCAGGCTTAAAGAGGCCACAGAATGCCAAGAGAATGAGAGAGCGAGAAAACGGAGACCCTTCATTAACCCAACCGTCACCTGGGCATTCAACTCGCAGTGTTGAGTATCCACCCATCCGGACCCAGTTTTCACACAATATTTTCCTGCATCTTTCTGCTCTGCTTTTTCAGCTTTTCCTGTTGCCAAGGTTTTTCCTCCTCTTTGATCGCATTTGCGCATGCGCACAATTTTCCCGTAACAATAGCCAAAGAGACCACAGAAAAAGACGAAGAATATATATATATATGTTTATTTATAAGAAAGCAAAAAGAGTTCAGTTCAAGTGCCTTTCTCCGAGGTCGAGAATGGACCAAGCTCCAGTCCCAGGCCCTGGCCCAGGCCCTGTCCCGACCAAGACCCATACCCGTACCCATACCCAAGACACAAGACCTTACCCAGACCTACTTCACAATAAAAAAAGAAAGAAACGAGGAACTTTTTTCATGCGCTTTATGATGTGAAGAAGTCACATCCAACTTATTATTCACAGCACGGCTTCAGAGTCATTCCACGGAGCGTTGACAAATTCCTTCATTAAGGGGAAAAATAATATGCACATGGAAGAGCTTTATGAGATGTAGGAGAGTTAAGGATATTGGCCATTTCTTTATAATAAATAAAATCGTATCAAAATAAATATATAAGATAGAGGAATAGAGGGAACAGGAATCATTTATATTTTATGCTATATAAAATACTTAAATAAATGCTTCTTTAAGGATCAATTAATTCTCCATAAATTAACTTAATAGTTAAAGCAATTTATCATTTTATGTGATATTTTCTTAATGGGCTCAGTTTGCCTGATTTATTGCCAGGGCATCAACATCAATCTTCATTAAATAAACATAATGCTTTTATTATAATTAAATGTTCTGGAATAAGGGTTTCATTTAACTAGTATTTTCTTCATTAATATATATTTGTTAATTTTTCAGTAACATAAAAATACATTCCCCATTTCAGGACAATATATTCCCTTGAAGAAACCCTTTCAAAACCTATTTATAAAATCCCTAAAACCAAGGGCAATGCATCCTCCATCCTCCAGTCAGTCACTCCTTGCTCCAGGGCCTCCGAGACCCCAACTTTCGAAACTGTACAACACCAAAGCCGAAAATAAACACAGCCAGAAATGCCAGGGAAAGGCAAACAAGAGTCCAAAAACGACAAACCCCCATCCGAGGTACGAGATTCGAGGTCCCAGATCCCACAATGATCGAAAAGTAACGTGCAACATGAAGCAATGGTGGCGAGGACGAAAGGATTGCGTTGGTTCGTCGCCACATTGCCAGATACAAACACACAGAGCTCTGTGTGGCATACACAGTATCCCTTTTTTCGTGGGATCCGCGACGAGGACAGGCGACAGGCAACCGGCCATAAGTCCAACAGGTAGAGGCGGGCGCGACCGCAGCGGCGGAGCAAACTGGTTTCACCAGATTCCACCAGCGGCAGCGGAGCCCAAGGAGCGGCGGCTCTGAGGACGCTCTGCTACGACTCGACTCTGTGTTGACTTTGGGCCCCGTGGAAGGAGGCGACTCTCCAATCTCTGTGAGTGGCATACGAAACCAGTTTGATCCTCTGGCCCGATGAGTTGGCGTAAAAGCAATTTTAATGTCCTGCTACCCAGGTCCATAAAGTCATGAATAATCGCCAATCGGACGTACATACGTACGTGCATGTAGGATGGAGGACACGAACGTTCGTCCCCTGATCCCATTCCCATTCTCAGTCCCCCCTCCTGGTGATTTGTTTGCTTCCCCCCCATTCCTTTTCTTGACTTCTTTTTGTGCCTTCCGATCCTTGAGAGCGTCCCAGCTACGCTTTGTGTCTGACTGTACTCTGGGGGTTCGATGTGGTTTCCTTCAGGCGCAGAGCTCTCTGTGATTGATTTGATTGGAACAAAGGATCGTTGGCTTTGATAAATGATATATATTCTCACAATGAGAAATCATCAAGGATAAAGGGAATTTGATGTTTACATTCAGGACTTGATCCATGCTTTCGAATTAATACTTTAAATTATTGAAATACAATTTTTGTGAAATCTAAAATGTGGGTTTAAAATATTATTTAAGATGTATATTTGTAATTAGATTTATAAATATTAGAACATAACATAATAAATAAAAAATAAATAATAATAACAAAATTTATCATTTAAAGTAAGAAAGCAATTTGCATAGGAAGAGGCAGAGGGACGATGCTTTGCTTTTAAAGCCAATAAAAAATTGTCTTCTTTTAATGCGTTGAATATTTTTGAAAGTAAATTATATAAATTATACATTATACTTCCTAATTTAATAGAATCTCTAGATAATCCCTCTTATCTAACCTTTTCCTTTCTCAAATTTCACTTCAACCCAATCTCGATAAATCCACAAACCCCTTTCCCTGAGCTCGATGCCAACTGTACGCCTCTGAAAACGCAATCTTCCCCCCCGCGAGATGGCTAGCATTGTCATGGGATCAGCGAAATTCTCTGGACGATTCCTTGAAAAATCCTTTACAGATAAACACAAGTGCACTTCAGTTTCAAAATGCGATGACGGAGCCCAGAGTCAGAGTCACAGAAGGAGAGAAAAAGTTACCCCAGCTGAAGATCAAATATACATTTGAGTAAACAAGCGAGGCATTCCGACGAAAAAAAAGGGATACTATACACATATGTACATATCTGTAGCTACATATGTATATGTACATCCCCCGATTATGACGGCGAGCGGCGGTGTTTACATTTCCCCACACAGCAAACACAAATCCAAGGCCCCCAGATCCGACAAGGAAGAGAGGGTATAACCCTTGAGAACTCCTGCGCGGATCGGCTGGATAGCCTCCTTGTGCGACGTCTCCTTTGGGCGCAGAGAGAGAGCCGCATTCCGCAGCAAGCAGCATCCAGCTGGGCGGAGATCGCAGGCAAGATCACCAGAGATCAAGTGAAGGGTGCAGCGTGCAGCGTGGAAAGTCCAAAGAAAAAGGATTGTGTTCCACACTCGCAGTCGGCGTCAGCAGAGGACTAGGCGATGCGCTGCCTGCTGCTGCCCCAAGAGGTGACGTCAGTTCATTGAACTCCCTCTGGCTCCCATTGCAAGGCAGCTCCTCTCAAACACACAAACAAAAGGCGGCAGAGATGCTGGGCTAACAAAGGATAAATCTTAGCTACGAGATTGGGGGGAGCGGAAATATTAAATAGGTTTAATGGAAAAATATTATTACATGTGAAGCATGGAGGGGGGATATATAATAAATAAAACTGAATAACCAACTGAATAAATCTTTCAAATTAGAAATTATAACATATTATTTTAAATAATTTATTTAGGTTTCAGGAAAACCTTTCTTGTTTCATTGAATAAAAAGTTTAAAAGTTAAAGTTAAGGACCATCATAACTATAAAATAAATAATCATAACTAAATTCCACTCTCAAATTAAAGCTTATAAACGGAAACCTAGAACCTGTTGCATTTACAAAATATATAATAAATTGCATTAGTTTAATAATAATTTAATCATCATTTAATCATATAATTATTGTGCTGTAATTTAGTTCTTTTCCTAAAAGATTAAAAATAAAATATATATTCCTCAAAAAATAATATAAATCTATCGGAAAAAAGGCCAACCCAACAGCTCTTCACCACTTGGGGAGAGCCATCTCCAGTCTCTAAGATAGGACAACGACTATGCCCGATCTCTGTGTATATGTGTGTGCGAGCGCCAAGGAGTTTTTCCTGCTTTTCTTGTCGCATCCTACAGCCTACAGGCGCAGGCAGAGAAAACAGGGACCCGGGACTGGGGATCGGTATTATTATTACAGCGGCAAAGGCACAAGGCAGAAGCTGAAGCAGAAGCAGGAGCTGAGGCAGGAAGGAAGCCGCCTGCCTCGTCGTCGTCGTCGTCGATGATGATGATGATGATGCGCCTTATAATCCTCCGCTCTGCTGCGAGGCTGGCATTTTCCAAGTAAAAATAGAAAATAGATAAAAATGCAATTTGTTGTGTATCTGTCGGCAATTTGTGGATAGACAAAGGAACAGGAATTCGCTCCTAAGAGCATTCCTCACCTGATTTTTGCATAAAAATAGAAGATTGAGTTCTATTTGTGGTGTTTCGAGAATTTCCCTTAATTCTTAATTCTTTCCCTGCTCGAATCAATTTTATTCTAGGCAAAAGTTAAGTGATTGTCAGGGCAACATTTTATTGATTTATTGTCCATGTGGGAACTTTCAATCCGACCAAGAGTCCTGGCATAAGGAACTGATGCTGAATATGCTGGTAGTGAGCAGGCGTAAATGAAGATTGACACGGCCATGCAGGAGCACAGAAATAGCCACCGAAGTTACCCCCCAAAAACGGGATTAGGGGAAGCACAGCCCTGCAGAAAGGACCCACATAAAGCCTTAAGTGCCTCGAAAATAGAATGCCGGCATTCGACCAGAAGGAGCGGCTACCGATCCGCACCCCCGCGCACCAGGGGTTAAGTCAGGGAAAACACTGGGAAAAATAAGCAGGATAAAGTGGTAAAACAATTTACAAGACTTTTATTTGAATAATTTAGAAAATAATATTTAATTTATTTAAACATTAAATGTATAAATTTATATATCGATTTTTATTAATCATTAAATGCTCCAATAAAATTTTATTTTAATATTGAAACCTTACCAAAACATATTTTATGTATTTTCCAAATTGTTCCTAAATTTTTTCAAGTGCCTTTTTCTTATATTTTCAACCCCTGCCTGCCTTTTGTTTATGTTTGTTAACCGCTTAACAGATTTTTATCGCAGCAGCAGCGCACAAATTACTCAACACCCAACACCAAAAATCCTACAAGCAGATCCTTTCCAACAGAGATTCCTTCAGGATCGTATTCCCTAGGAAAAAAAGGGCGTTTTCGTGGGCGTGTCCTGTTTGCTATTCCTGGAACACACGCGTATCGCAGCACGCACATCTCAAGGATCAGGAATTCAACCCACGTGAGCGGCGAGTGTCCTGGCAGGCAGCTTCATTAATTCCTATGCAGCCTCAATGTCCTCTCAGAGACTTTCTATTCATTGACTTTTGGACTCTCTGCCCTTTCCCTTCATTGCCCTTTTTTATCTTCAGGTTTCCTTTATCCCATCTCCGGGCCTTTGTTTGCTTCGTTTTCTTTGTTTTCTTTTCGAGTTTTCCTTTGGGTTTCCTCTGGTCCCGGGATCACTGAACTCCGCTAGGAGGATTGCTGCAACCCGATGACTGCCTGGACTGAATGTTTATAATTAAATGAACAAATTGAGAAGCGATTTTTTGGGGGATTAAAGGTCATTGGTTAACCATTTCAACATTAGGTTAATCTTTTATGGATCAAGAATTGGTTGTGTATATTTTGTGAGGTACTTACAAAATATTTTAAGGCATAAGAATTGTTTGTGGAATATAGGGAATATTTATTTAATAAATAATAAACATAACATTATTAATAAATATTTTGTAAAGATTTTTAAAAGCAATTTTCCAATTTTTTAAATATTTTTAATATGAAATTGGGAATTTTTACACTGAAAACGCCAACTTAGACTGAAATATTAAATGTTTGTTGCAGGTTAAACTGATTTTTATAATAATAAAAGGCTTTCTAGATTCTATTTGAATATATAATTTTACAAATTTAATAATTCATAAATTTGTAAAGCTTAAAACCATAAATAAATTTGAAATATAAATAACAATAAATAATTATAAATCTTTGTCTCCACTTTACCTACAAAATAAACCTTTAAAATATCCTAAAAAATTATAAAAAACTCTTTTAAATAATATTTCCCTTACCAAGGACTCTACTGAAGGCCCTCCCAATTCAATTCCGTTCCCAGGCTCATTGATCCTGCCCTCATCGAGGACTCCCTTCACCCATAACAGTAGCAACCGCGATCCTGCATAATTTTCATAAGTCGACCGACGACAGACGCGTGTTGTCCAGTGATTACGTCTACTTTGGGGTGGAGGAACTGCATCAATTGAATCCGCTCAATTAAGGCAATCAATTCGAGCTCGGGAGGGGGGATCCTTTACCCGCAGAATTCACCAAAAGCCGAAAGTTTGGACGAGTTTTTAATTGAACGTAATTTGCGGAGTGAAAAGAGGGTTGATCCTGCCCGCGAGAAGGTCATTTGCCTAAAGAGTTTTCCCTGCCGCTGGCTGTTTTCCGTTTTCCCATGGCAACAACTGGGACCAAGAAGAAATCGAGCATTGAACCCTTTCTTCCGCCAATGCTCTCATGAGTGGAAAGAGACATCGGGATAATGGCAGAAAGAGAGGCAAACAGAGAGAGAGAAAGAGAGAGCGGATAATGAGGAAAATAGGAGACGCAGCAGGCGGAGGAATGGGGAGTCGGGACGCACTTGGTTTTGCCACTTGGGCTCCACCATCACCACATGCACCCATTTCCATTCCCATTCACATGCACTTTTTGCTGTCTTCAGTCCTCGCCTCGCCTCTCTGCTCGCACCATCATTTCCCCATTTTCCTATTTTTCCTATATTTCCCCGGGAGTTTCCCTTCCCCATTCCGTTCCGAGCGACTGCTAATGGATTCTACGCGGCGCTCTTTTGCCTTCTCCTTGCTTTATCACTTGTCCACTTCACCATCGGTCCTCGCCAGCCAGGCAGCCCCAATGTACTCGGCTACACTGGGGGAAATATTGAGGCATAAAATAGAAAGCAATTCCCTAGATAAGTTTCGATAAGGTCGATATTTTAACATTTATTTTCAAATTTTCCTTAATTTGAATTTATGATGTTTTTTATGTCGGGCTCTCTCCTCGTTAAGCATCCCTATTTTAAAATATCTATATCATTTTTTCCAGTGCACCCAACTCCTGGCATTGACTCCCATTCCGTGGCGAGGCGAATGCACTTTGCCAGCGCCAAAGGTTTGTTTTTCCTCTGCATTTTCCTGCCGCCTGCTGCTGCTGCTGCCGCTGTTCATTTGCCCCTTGGCCTATCGCACGTTGTGTTTTTCTCTCCTACATTTCCCTGTGGCCTGCGGGAAAACTCCACTGTCCGCCGTCCGCTGTCCGCTTTCCATTCCTTGCCTCGGCTTACCCCGCTGGCATTTCCTTGTATTATTTACTGTATGATAAGCCTCTGCGGGTCTTCCGCCCCTCAGACGTCCGGGAGGATTTTAAAGTCATCGCCGGACAATGTCCCAGACTTGTGTGTGCCGCCGTCTCCACCAGCTCGACTGATAAGAGTCCGCGAGGGCAGACCCTGGATGGTCAACGCCCCCGGAGAGCCCACTGATAGTGGAGCAAGTGTTCCTTTTGAGGACACTCCGTTTATCGATTCAAATATTTAACGACCCCCGAGCCATATTTATTTATTTTTCTGTTTTTTATGATTCTCTGATATCAGCGGTACGCAGAGTTGTGCCAGGATGTGTGAATATAGCAAATAAAATTGCCTTTTGACAGCACACTGAGGGAAAAACTGGGAGATATGCTTATAAAATTATGATTATTGGGACAAAAATATTTTTAGTGGAGCTTCAAACTTTATATTTATTATTATATTTATTATGTAATTGATTTTTTATATATATTTTATTTTTACTTCGGAGTTTAACTCACAATCTAAAATTTAACTGAATATATTATTTATTAAACATTTAACTTATTTACAAGTTATTTGAGAATTTACTTTTCTATTCTTTTCGTTTTAGTTTTAAAATTATTTAAACAAATTTTACGACTATGAAACAGGCTTTAAAATACATAATTTAATTTTCCAAATTTAAATTAAAATTCCCGACAAATAAATTCTTATAAATTCCCATCTCTAAGCCGCGAAAACCTTTTAAGGTTTCAGCTGCCAAGTGAAAAGAAAAGCGGCCACAGTTTGGAAAGACTTTTCCGTTCAATCAGTCTCAATTTCTGCAGAAGATGGCCTCTGAAATCCATGAATTCTTTAAAAATAAAACCATTTTCCTAACAGGAGGCACAGGATTTTTGGGAAGAGGTATTTCTGTATTCAAAAAACACCTCTCGGAACTAATGTTCTTAATCACTACTTCAAGTTATAATCGAGAAACTCCTGCGAACCACAGAGGTGGCAAGAATCTATGCTCTGATCCGACCCAAGGGAGGACTCTCCATTGGCGAACGCCTCTTAAGCTGGCGAAAGGATCCGGTGAGTGACAGCCCGAAACCTGGACGCTGGTTAACTTTTCCTAAAAATTACAAAAGGTTTTCACGGAGCTATTGAGAAGAAAGCCAGAGGCTCTGGAAAGGATTACTCCCATAGCTGGGGATTGCCTTCAGCAGGATTTGGGCATCAGTGAGTTGGATCAAAGGCTTCTGAGCTGCAGAGTGCAGGTGGTTATCCATGGCGCTGCTCTGATTCGCCCTGACGAAGCCCTGCACTTGTCTTTGCCCACCAATGTGCGTGCCACTCGCCAGATGCTTAAATTGGCCCAGCAGATGATCCACCTCGAGTCCTTTGTGCATGTTTCCAGTGCCTACTCCCAGTACACGGCTTGTCCTGTTGAGGAAAGGTTTTATCCTGAACACTTGAGCTGCCATTCGGACAGGATTCTGGCTGTGGGGGAGCTGCTAGGCGATGAGCTGTTGGACGAGGTCACCACAGTCTTGGTGGGATCCTTCCCCAATACTTGTCTTTACACCAAGGCTTTGGCTGAGGATGTGGTCCTGCGAGAGGCAGGTGACTTGCCGCTATGCGTCTTTCGAGTTGGCATTAGTAAGTTTGTGGTTGAAAGAGATTCTATATACCTAAAGATATTCCTCTTCCCAGTAATGTCCACCTACAAGGAACCAGTGGTTGGCTGGGCAGGACATGTCTCTGGACCTCTGGGCCTCCTGGTGCCCGTTCTAGGCGGCGTGATGCGTGTTACCCAGGCGGATCGCCGGGCTGAGATTGCCTTGGTGCCAGCGGATTTTTGCGCCAACATGATCCTGGCTTGTGCCTGGAAAACTGCTCAAGAACGTGTAGGGAAATCCCCCACCATTTACACCCTGGCTCCCAGCGAGGAAAACCCCCTGAGCAATGGCACCTGGATCGATTCCTGTCTTTCCCAACGCGATTGTATTCCTCCCACAAGAATGATGTGGTATCCTTTTCTGCTGTGCATCTCCTCTGATTTTTGCTACCAGCTAGCCACATTTTTCCTACACATTCTTCCGGGTTACTGCCTAGACATCTTGCTGCGCCTGCAGTGGCGCGAGTCTGTCCTGCTGAATCTGTACGAAAGGATACACAAAAACATTGCCCAACTGGCTCCTTTTAGCCAACATTCCTGGCACTTTCGCATGGACAACACTCGGGATTTAATTGCAGCCATGTCTGAGGAGGATCGTGCACTGTACAACTTTGACATGGAAAGCCTGGACTGGCAGGACTACTTTCGGTGCGTCATGGAGGGAATGCGCCTATATATAGCCAAGGATCTGCCTATATCAGAGTCCTATGACAAAGGTCTAAAGCTCAAGAATCGGTGGGTATTGGAAGGATTTCATTTGGGTTGTAATCTTGGAAGAACACTAAATTCCTTTTCTTTATAGTCTAAAGATTCAACACTATGTTCTCTGTGCTTTTCTGATCTCAATAATGGGTTATGTCCTGTGGCAGCTGGCCAGGATGATTCTTGTAAGCATTACCGAAAGCTGAAGGGTTTTTTTGATGGTTTTTATATTTTTTTAAGTCAGAAATTATTTATAAATTTCCATGAAATAAAATTAAAATATCTTTTAAAATTAAATTAAATCTGTAATCTTACTCTGTGCTTTTTCCAAGTGCAGATAAGGACTCCTGCCTGTCCGGGGACCTGGCGGCGATAAGCGCCTGGGTACTCCGCAGGACGCTTATCAGGAACTATTGATCCGTTTTATCGCCAGCAGAAGGGCTTATCGGCAACAGGACTCATTCCCAGCCATCCTCCCGCCCGATAAGGAGGCAAAGTATCGATTAGTTTTGGCCTTTTTCCTGTTCGGTTCGTCACTCTTCTTGTTTTTTGTTTTTGGTTTACATATGGCATTATCAACGGATCGGTCTTTACCTTGGCCAAGTGTTACCTTGCCCAAAACGTGAGCGTTGGCTAACTGCTCCAATTATTCGCGAAATTCGCTTCGCTATATATGAATATATATGTACATATATCTGCTGTTCTTGCAACATTCGAGGCATTTCTTGCTAACTCAGTGAATGTGAACCGGCCCCCAGGTGGAGTGCCCGTGCCTGTGCCCCTGCCCCTGCCCATGCCCTGCTCTACCCCCTCCCCATGTCAGCCCTGGAGGTCTCCGGATGGATGTGTTGTGCTGCTCAAGAACCCCCTGATTAATTGGGTCACCATTGTTGCAGAAAACGCACAGCAGCGGAGAGAAAAAACACTGAAAAACTGAGACAGCAAAAAGATAGTTTGCTGAGTTTCTTTTCTCTTTGCTCATAGGAAATATATATTTTGTTCTTAAGAGATTTATCTAGTTTAATAAACAATATAATTATATCTTTTTTCTTGTACAAACTTCGCAATAAAACTTAGCAATTTAAAATAAAATAAAACAGATAAATCGAGGGAAAGATAACCCTATGGAAGTCCCACAGCTGAACTGCTCCTGCAGCTATTTTAGTTTCGCCTGGCATTTTAACACATCCTCCATCGCCCTCCACGAGTCCCTCGCCTATGTCAGGGTTATCTCCCATTAGATCTTCCACAAACTTGAGTTGTTCTTCGTCATCATTATCCAATTCACTTATCTCCATGAAGAACTCATCCAGAGGCATTTTCTTGAAGGCTCCTTTACGGTTGCTAATCGTAGTTGCCATTACCTGAACATAAGGTAGGATAAGGGCAAAGGGCAGGCAACCTCGAAGAAAACTTACAAAGGACAAGGAATACAGGATCAGAAGTATTTTGAGCCTTATAACCGTCATGATTTCTGAACGTTAAATAATACAAATTAAGGTAGAATATATGTTATATATTTTGAAATATATTTACAATTATTTGAGGTGTTACTTTGATGTTGAAGTTGTTTATGAAACATGAATCATGTTACATGATCTTTAGCGAGAAACGGCTTTATTTTTAGAATTTAATAAAAAAAGTATTCAAGACATTTATAAAAGTATCTTAACTCCGTTTTGGTTTATTTTGAAGGCAGAAAAATATGTGTAACTTAGTGAGAAAATGATTATAAATCTGTTCATCCAAAACCAATATCATTTAAGCCATAAAACTTAGTAGCATTCGAATATTCAACTAGTTAAGGGTGCTGACCATCTAATTTTTCCTCTCAGAAGTTCTTAGAGGTTCTCAGTGAAGAAAGATAAAATACTTGGACCTCGTGTGTGCTGCCAAAAGTAACTGGAACTGGGTAGCACACACACACACTCGCACAGTCACAGCCACTTGGCCAACACACAGAGCCACTTGGTTGAAATGAGCGGCTCAAGGTCATCACGCCACACAAAAAGAAACAAAACGCAAGACGCAGATGGAGATGGAGATGGCGATGGAGATGGAGACGGAGAAAAATGCTGCAGAAATCTCTTGACGTCTAACTGCAGCCAAAGTCGCACTTGCAGTCGTCGCCGTCGTCGTCGTCGTCTCTCGGTGGCCTCGAATCCGCTGCAGCTAAAGTCCAACATGGGCTAAGACCCCGCAGCAAACATCAACAGCTCCCCGCAGGGGGTGAGGAGCAACAAAAGCGGGCTTACGAAATCACGAGCTGCGAGTATTTGAATTGAATGAGCCACGAAGATCGTGGGTCTTTTTTCAGGGGGAGGTTGGGAATAGTACTAGCCCAGGTGCACTGCAGGAAAAAATCATTAAAAGAGCTAGGTAAGAAATAAGGAAATGATGTGTAAAATTTTAAGTTTTGTGCGGCTTTTTTAAGGAGTTTAAATATAAAATTAGACAAAGAAGCCAAGATAAATAAATCTCCTAAAATCTAATCTTTTCTCACCCTGCAATATATAGAGTTATAAACTCCCAGGCAATATATATATATTTTTACATATATATCAAGTTGAACACTTCTAAGCAGAGAGACATGCATGCATACATGGATAACGAAAAGCTTGGCGCTGGAAAAAATATTCACACAGTGTTTCAATTGCACTTCACAAGGGAACGAGCCTCGGTTGGTATCTGTGAGATACATCTCTTTCGATCATTACAAAATTGTAAGACTTCCCTCCCAGCTCCCTCTCTCTCTCTCTGGCTCCCTCTCTTCGGATCTGTATCTGTGTCTGTCCAACAAGTCCTACGTACAAATCAATGGAATGCTAGCTCGAGCGCCGATCAAATAAACCGCAAAACTGCCCATGCCCAAAGCCAGCAGCTCCTCAGATCATCAGGCAGGCATCATCATCAGCAACATCAACATCATCAACAGCGGCTGTGTAGCAGCAACAACTAAATAACATCAAATCAGGAAAGCATTATCACATTCAAAACAAATCGGGAAATGCCCTTAAATTTTTTTTTAAATTAAAACTTTGTTGCAAGCATTTTATTTTCGTTTTAAGAAAATAATTCAAGAAGGTCATTCTTTCTAATATTATTTTTGACTCTTTTCTTCTTGGTTCCTTAATTAATTAATTATTAATCAAAGGAGATGTATTCCCTTTGTTATAAAATTAAATACTTCTTCCACTTTACTTTTTTAAATTAATAAAAAAGTATATTGTTTGGATGTTGTGATAGTTATCAATATAAACCACATAGAAATAATTAAGATTAATATAAACTGCTGCAAAGTTTATTTAGAAACATTTATTTTGTGTGGACAAAAAATTTGCAAATTCCTGCACAATAAATCCTAGAAAATAGAATACATTTTTCGGCTTAAGGTAAAAAATGTATAACTATTACTACCAAATATTTATTAATCACCCTTCCTTCCCTACAAAAGAAAAACACCCTTTTCCAAGTCTTCCTAAGAAAAAAAATACCCTCTTCGAGCGAAAGGGTATAACAACTTTGTCGCCTTGTGGGCGGCATCAAAGTTGCCGTTCACTTGCAATTGCGACCCGATCCGAACCGAAGCGATCCAATCCGATCCGCTGGTGGGCGGCATGAAGCATGGAGCACCGCGGCGCGGCTCCTCTGGGTCCGCCTTGGTGGATGTGGATGTGGATACTAGAGCTGACTAGAGAGCCCGGTGAGCTGGCGGACTCGGTGGCGTGCCTCGGTGGCATTTGGTGTCATTCGAAGTTAATTGCTGGGAACGAGTGACAGAGGCCGCCTCGCAGCTCTGGCCCGGATTTGTGTCAACTCTTAAGGTTAACCTCGTAATTATGATTGTTGCCGCCGGTTTGGTGGTGTCTTCGGTTCTCCACAGGCCCCGCCAACCCGCCAGTTCTCGATGGTTCCCCGCGGCACAAGAGATTCGAGTGGCATCGCTGTGGAGGTGAATCTAACAGATATTTAATGGGAATTATAATCATTTTTTACTTTACAAGTTGTGGGATCAGCCTGAGAGTAGTTTTCACCAAATTAACAAATCTGCAGATTTAAACCAGTAAAAGATAATGAATTTTAATCGTTAAAGTTTAAATTGAATTTCACAGAATTGTAGATAAATAATTATTTATAATTTATAAAGTTTAGAAATCCCTTTAAAAATTCTTAAACATTTGCACAAATATTATTTTAGGATCAACATCTACATAAATAATTTCTAAAATTAAAATCAAATAGAAGTAAAGTTGCTGCACTGTGTGTGTGGAAAATCTTCTTCATATTTCTTCCTTCATTTTAGATTTCTTCAGGTTTATTTCTTCTCAGCTTTAGTACCCTTTTTCGAGTCAGCTTTTCTTTGCGGTCCCCATCAGCCCGCTGGCGTTTTCCTCATTCGTTTGTCGGCTCTGGGAGTGTGAGAAAATACATCAAGGCAGCTTCAATAGCACCGAGAAAAATTAGAAAAATTAAATCAGGAAATCAAGATCAATATTATGCAGAAATTTATAAATAAAACAAATATTAAATAATAGTATTAAATCTTATTTAAGACACAAAATGTCCCAGTAATTCCAATGAAATTCCTTTAGTTTTTCCTTGAAAAATATGGCATTTCCCAGTTAGATTTTCTCTCAGTTGACTGCAGCAGCTCTTGTTGGTAAGTGGTTCCGTCTGGGCCCGGATCCCGTTAGAGCTGGGAAAAGGGCACCGCCGAGATTCCGAATGAAATCTGAATTTCACAGATACACAGCAGCAGCCGAGAGTGAGGAGGATCCCTAGGAAAAGCTGGAAATGCGAGTAACGGATTTCGAAACAACAACTCGGAGCTCGGAGGGTCTCAGCTTTCGTTTCGATTATGAAATCAAAACCGAAAGAGTGGGCTTAGAAAAAAAAACCCGAGGAAGTGGAGATTTCCTTCATTGCTTTTTGGGGCCTTCTTCCCCCCGGAAAGAGCCAAGAGTCTGAGGAATTCAGGTCAAGCGGGCTTACTTGATATCGGGAGAATCCCTGGTCTAATCCGAAATATATATACATATATATCACTAAGCAGGCGAGAAAGGCAGCGCCTTAATTATTCAAATGTTATGCGCAATTTAACTCTTTGTTGCTGGTGCTTTTTATTGTTATTGTTTTTTTTTTTGGTATTATTCAACTGCCATTCGATTTCGTTTCGTTTGGTGGCGGAGACTCCTTGATGGGCAAGTTGGCCAAGTGGAAAACCAGTTTTTAGAATCGGCCAAAGCCCAAATAGCTGGCAACCTCATCATCGCATTAGAGAATCCCACGCAGAACGCGTTTCACTCGCGCTCAGGCTTTAGCTTTGGCTTTAACTTTGCTGTTGCCTTTTGCCTTTGGCTAACGAAGTGCACGACTTTGGTCTAATAAAACGAAAACACCACACAAACACACAGAGCTCGGCAGTGCCGAGAGGAAAAGCCCCCACGCACAGGCATCAGCGACTATGAAGGTTGAAAAGCTGAGAGAGATACACTAAGCGAAACAACCGAAGAACTCCTGACAGAGAACTCCTGTAGAGACTTTAGCTTAGAGAAAGATTAAATGAACTATTGGAAGTAAAATAGAATTTTATTTTCAAAATATAAATTAAATATTTATACTTTTAAGCTTTGTCTTTACAGCTAACATTACCAAATTTGATATCTGCATCCTCATAGGTTGCCACAGATCAAAATTGCTTTCAAAAATGTCATCTGATGAATAAAACAGCAGATAACTCCTAAGCTATGAGGTTGAGTCCTGTCTTGGGGATGTCTATTTTTTTTTCTCTTTTCAATATTTTTAAAAAAATTATCCAACATTTTCCTTAATTTTTTAACTTCATTAAAACCATAAATATTATTTATAATTTCGTTCTGAATATTCCTGAATTTTTCTCCGTGATCCCCATTTTAGCTGAGAGAAAAACCAACTTGCGCCCTCGCTATATGTGGAGAGTTTCTTAATTAAAAGCAAATTTCATCTCAAATAATGCCGCTAAGGCAGCAGCAACAGCAGCAGCAGCAACAATTAAGCAATTAATTTATTTCAGCTGTGTGGCACTTTGAATAGCGGGAAAAAATCCAAGCCGAGTAGTAAATGGCCTGGCAGGCGGCCAGATCGGATCAAACCTGTTGATCGCAGGGGCCCAGAACTACAAAAACACAAAATGCGGGCAGTGCCCAGAGCGACAGGGCTAAGCCAAGCGAGTATCTGTCAGATACGAATGCGAATACGCGTACTCTCAGTACTTGCATTACTCTCGTGTGTGTGAGTGCAGTTAACCCCTTGGGGACTTGCCGCCGTTTCACAAGGCAATGCAAATTATCTGGTTACAATCCGAGGGTACAACTAAAAAAGGGGGAGGCTTGGTTGCACTCAGATCGCCCTGCTGAATCACTGCGAAGGTGATTCATGCCCAGAATTGCAATTACCTATTCGATTCTATACTAAATTCAAAAGGGAATGAGTGTTAGAATAGAGAGATAATAAATTGTTACTAAATTTTCTAATTTTCTATCAATTTCTAATAAATAATTCCATGTTTTAAACTTCCAAATGGTTTAAGGATTACCTTTAGATTATTGTTTTCTTCTCTAAAATAAATTATATATTATTTATAATATTTGTTTTTATTCCGTTATCTAGTCTTATTTAGTTTTAATGATTATAAATACAACCAAATGAGGATCTACCAAAAGGATTAATGGTAAAGAAAGTATGAAATTTAAGCTAACTCCAGAATATATTTTATCTTATATATTTCTACCATCTCAATCCTTTATCATTATCAGAATCTGGGCTCTGGGAACTATTCCCATTTCCCCGTTCTGAAATCAAAAACCCAGCTAACTGACTGCTTTGATTGACGACCTTGTTTCCATGCATGTCTAATGATCCTTTAAATGGCCTCAAATAACCAGGCCAGCCCCTCTTGCTGTAGATTGGGTAACGCCCCTCGTTCGGGCTTGTGTCGGGGGTTACCCAAAGTGCGACCCAGAGACGAGATCCCAGAACTGAGAGATCCCATAAAACGATTGACCAGTGGGTTACGTGTGCCACGGTGCACAGAGAAAAATAAAGAAAAAATAAAGAAATGTTAAGTCTTGATAATAATTAAAAATTGTAAGATTATCATTGATCCTATTTAAAGAATTTTATATATTTTATTTAAATTTCATTTTAATTTATTTTGATTTCATTTCATTTAAAAAAATTATATTTTAAGTTTTATTAAAAGGTCAACAGAAAATTTTAAAAAATATATACCAAACTTATAAGTTTTTAATTTAAATTGTTAATTTAATTAATTTTATTCTCAGTGTCCAGGGTAACCCGGTAACAATTATTCAACTGGTGGGGAAAATATGGAATCATTTCGGTTTCAGTTAGAAGTTTTACCATAAGAGAAAAGGGGGTCGGGGGCGGTGGGTCAAAGTGGGTGGGCAAGGGAGGTTATGAAAGAGCCCCCAAGAGAGAGGGAGAGAGATGGACAGAGAGATGCAGCATACCCGGCACGCTTTTGTGATCAAACCAGTTTTGTGGTAATAGCCTGGCATTTGGAATTAGTTACCGCTTAGCGCTGCTAGATATGCACTTCCAATTGGAATGCGCCCGGCTAGAAAATTCCCCCGCCACGCCCCCTGCGGGAGAGTCACTATTTTTAGCATCGACCAGAACTCCCATTAAAATGCAATCAATTTGCAAGTGCGCCGAAGAGAGAGGGAAAGAAAGAAAGAGTGGGTGGGTGAGGAGAAAACAAACAAGCCACCCACTGGAGAGAAACAGAGAGCATTCTGGCTTTTATGCTGAGCAGGCTTTTCCGAAGAGAGCTGGAGCTGCAACAGCGGCAGAAGAAGCCGCAGAAGAAGCAGCAGCAGCAGCAGAAGAAGCCGCAGCGTCAACAGAACGAAAACGAGGACGACGAAACTGCATTGTTGTCATATTTCGTAATACGCTGATGCAGCAGCAGTGGGGGCAGTGGGGGCTGCCACTAAGAGAGCGAGAGCGCAGGAGACTTGAATTCAACACTAGCTTATCAGCGGGAGCAGAGCGCCAACGCAGCGGCGGCCCCAAATGTCACTCTCCCATAGCTCCTCCGTCTCCCTCTGAACCTCTCTCTCTCTCTCTATCTGCCGCTCTTCCTCTGGCGACTGCGCTGCCTTGGCTTTTAACCATTTGGAGCCATTCAAACGCTCGCTTCTTGCCATTCCATTTCATCCGCTCGTCCGTCCACATCCACTTGCGTTTTTTTATTTTCGTTTTGCGTTTTCTGCCACAGAGAGCCATGTGAAACGGGGGCAGAAAGGGGGTAAAGAAGGCAGACACAAGTACCGCCCACTTGGACTCAATCCTATTTCCACTACCATTCCCATATAATATTCCCAGCTCAGTTCGTGTTTCGTGATCAAAGCTTTCGGTTCGGCTTCGGATTCGGATCTCCTCGGCTATCTTCGTGCCTCTCTGAGCGCAGCTCAGGACAAAAGCGGTGTTGTGGCGCAAGCTTCTGCGTTTCAGTTCTGATTGGAGGTTCGTGCGCGGCGTTTCCTCAGATATTTTTGCATTACATTTGTTGCTGTTTAGCCTTTCTGCCTTTTTTTGCAATTTCGCTTTTGGCTTCGTGTTCACCTTATTTACCTTAATTACGTGTAACCAACAACAAAGCAACAACAACAACGAAAAACACAACAAAAACAAGTGCCCAAAGTGTTGCAAGCTTTTTTTGCCGAAGAAACCGCAAAACGGATTACTAAGAATCTTCCAAGAAATTGGTAAGTGTGACGATTTTCATTGAAATTATGAAAAAGGTCAATGGAGGAATAGGGGAAATTTAGAAGGCTTTCCATTGAGGTGTTCTTAAAGATACAACTTTAATTCTGTAAAGTTTTGCACGCAACTGTAATTTGTGTTATTTGTATAATGACTTTATTTTCTAACAAAGCGTATTCATTATGTTCTTTAACAATTCTTTATAAAAATGTGTTTTCATGAACTAAAATTTCAGAATTTAATAAAATTCCAAATTAATAATTCCCCGAAAAATCAATTAAAGATAAGGATTTCAACAGATCCCAAATAAGGAAGCCACACAATTTACTGATAATGATTTCTTTGATTTTATTTCGGTTCAGTAAATAAGCTAAATTTACGAAGAACACTTTTTATATGCCTGGTTTTCCCTAGAATTCCGATAAGGGTTTCTTTTAATGATGATTTCCAAAAAGGTCAGAACGTTAGGAGTCGTAAAACTCAGGAAAGAAGCTGGTGGCCTGGCGGGATTTCCAGCAAGAATACTTGCCACAAGCTTACATGCGAAGCTCGCTCTTATTGGAAAGGCAGTCGAGGGCATGTGTATCCGTCAGATACAGATACAGGCGTGCGGTTCATGGGGAGTAATGCGCCACCGCACTAGATACCAGATACCAGATACTAGACACATAGATACATAGATACGTCCGCTTATTTGTCGGTCGTGCTTCAGTGATCTCTGTCATTTGCAGTCGCCCATTTCCTTTTTTTTGTATCCCCCACTTCCACATCCAGCCGCCACTGCCAGTCGCCAGTCTGCCGCACCCCTTTCGTTCGTTCCAGCGCCTTCTGTGGCTTCCAAACAGCTTCCAGTGGCTGCCAGCTAGCAGCCTGGAACATTCCGATTTCCATGCTGCCGCCACATGCGATCCCCCCAAGCAATTTTCTGAATGAACCGATTGAGTGAGTGTGTGAATGACTGAGTGAGTGATTGAGCAAATGAATGAATGAGTGAATGATCTATGAATGAGACCTAGAAGAACGAGAATAAAAACCAAAAACTAAACTTCAGTTTATAAAGTTTTATTAATGTTTTTAACAATTTTTTTTCAACTTCCTTGGCGCACCTGCACCTGTGCACCAAAGCCACAGAAATTCAATTATGCAAATCCCACTTTAAGATCACAGCCCAAAAACCCAATCTCCGCTTCTGATCTGCATTTGTTTTGGTTTTGTATCTATTTTTTTGTTTTTGTTTTAACCCACTTCACACACTGTGGCACAGTGGTGGTGGCAATCATGAATTATTATTTTGCATTGGCGCAAAAAGGAAACGAATGCCAAGTCTCTCTGATCACACATAAATTTTGCGGTTGTTTTGTTAATGAAACGCAAAGAGATACATAGGCAATGGGATGGGAGTGAGGGGCAGGTGATATTTAGCTCTCTTTACTATATTTTCTGCTCTTTCTGTAAGCTTATTTTCGTTTGTTTGTTGTGCTCGCACACACAGACACCCACCTTGCGCTCAGTTGAAATTATGCTCAAATTATAACTGTTCAGCGACCGGCGATCGAAACAGTTAACAAGAAGAAGAAAAACCAACAACACCAAAAAAAAAAGAAAAGGCCAAAAAGAAAGAGGATGACATGACTAACAGGGCCCAAAAAGATATAAGCATTGTTGTTATTATTGTGATTGTTGTTGTTGGGAAAAAACCCCAAAAAATGAAATTGAGTAAAAGTCCATGCGGCGTATACGCAATATTGGCGAGCGAGTGGGAGAACAAGAACTCTTTCCTTAGCATGCTCTCTCTCTCTCTTCATACGCGCAACAAAATAACAACAACAAGTAAATAATAAATCTTAAATAGTTCTACATATTATATTTTTAATTAGGGATTTATTGCAAATATATTATCAATTAGTTAAAAAATTATTTGAATATTTAATGTTTATAAATAATTTTATCACTTTTTAAGTGTTACATAAATATTTAAAATATTCTAGACATTCTAGATACTTTCTCTGAGTGTACTATGATGACTCTTTCCGCTTCCTTTTATATATTTTAGTGTCTCACAATTATTACTTATTTATCTGAAAAATACTCCCTGGTTTCCTGCCACATTTTTGGTATTCACAAAATATATTCGCACAATACATTCCTTAATTATTGTTATTTAAAATGATTTCATATTTATTTATTTAATTAGCAAGTTGCCAGCTGCCAGGCTAAAGAAGAATTGTCTGTCTGCAGTCTGTTCTCCGTTCGTTTTCCTGTGTATATTCACGTGGTTCTTATTTCTTCAGCTTTACTTGGCGAAAGGAGTATCTTTTGCTCATATTTCTCATATATGTATGTATATATTGCTGTTGGCATATTGTTGAAATTTTAGCTGAATGCACTTCTGATTTTTATCACTCGACGTGCCTTCTTCGATCGAAACTCGAAAGAATGCCAGGTATCTGCCTTTCGGCTATCTGCTGCTGATGCTGCTCCGATTGTCCATCCTGATAATGCATACAAGTCGCTCATATATCTCCTGTTTTTAATTAGCAATCTGCTGCAAAAAACTCCGACTACTGCAAAAACCTAAATTCAAAAGTGGAACACAAACAAAAACAGCTCAAAAGTCAGCCAAAAAAAAATGAGGAATCAACAAAAAATACAAGAAAAACAGAAGAGGAAAAGGTCAGTGACCAAAATATGTTTTGTAACTCAGGCAGAAATCTTCGCGAAAAGAGAATGGGCCAAAAGCCAAGTCGAGAAAGACAGAAGCCAGCAGGCAGAGTTAACCCTTTGGACCCCGGATATAGTTACCGTTCTCCGAATCTCCTAAATGCTTACAGGGTGAATATAAAACTAGTAAAATGTCTGCCTTTATTAGGATTTAAATATATTTTAAATAATTAAGTAAAATATCCTGAAAACAAACTCCTGAAATACTTTCTTATATTTTAATTTCAATTATATTTAAATAAATTGTTTATAAAAAAGACTTTCTTAAATCAGGAACTATTCTAAGGATTTTAAAATAAATAAATAAAACATAAATAAATAAAAATAAAACAACAAAAGGATTTCTGGTAATTTTCCGACCAAAATGCACCTGGGGCTGGCTCTCTACTCATTTCACAATTTCCGCCTGCTGGTTGCATATATATTTTTTTTATTTTTTGTTATTGTTGCTGTTGTTTTTAAGCCTTTTGCACACACACAAACACACACACACGCATGCATACATGTTCACTTTAATTCAATTAACAACGCCGACGTCGCTGCCGGCGAAGCTCAATGTCCGCGTCAAGTATACGCCCTGTGGTGCCTAAAAAATATACTCGTGCCTGTTGTGCCGTTTCCTATTTTGCATTCTGCGAACGAAAAGCGCAAAAAGGAGAGCGAATGGCCAGGCATCCGACTTAAGGCTGCAAAAGAATAGTATCTGTGTGCGTGTGTGCTGTATCTGTGTTTGCGGGAAAAAGGCAACATCAGCGAAAAAAAAAGAGAAATAACAAACACAGAAAAATAAGCAACTAAGAAATGCAAATGAAATGTAATTGAAAGCGACGCTGCCAGCGTCGCAGTCACTGGCTACCCTTAAGCTTTTCGAGGGGACATTGTCCGTTTGTGGGACGCGCCGATTGCCAATTGGGGATGGAGGATAGGGGATAGATAGCGAATGGGTGATGGGGATAACAGCCAGGCAGGGGCACAGTGGCACCTAAAAAGAGATATTCTAGGAATCGAAAGCTAAGAAGTCCTCGGAATGCATCACAAACAGGATAAAATATAAAATCTATAAATCAAATAAAATCATAATTTGACTTGCAATCCTTTTTCCTCCAACATTTGGAGCCTCTGCTCCACTGTACCATTAGCTGTAAGGCAGCCAGGCGGCAGGCGGAATAAAGAGCACATGACAATAAGAAAAAAGCTGTGTGTATATTTTAATCCTCTCAAAGAGGATTTTTCGATTGCGGCCGCTGCTGCTGCTGCTGTTGCCGCTTTGCACACGACACCACACACACACAATCTTTTAGGGGGGCCAAGGAAGTGGGCGGGGTGGGGTGGCAGTGAATGACAGAAGCAAGCGTAGCCTCGAAGGAGCGAAAGTCACCTCTAAAAAAGCGAGCAAGCAATATCCCCGACGCACCAACACTCACGCACAGTGCGCGATAAGCTTAATTGAGTGCGCGGCAGCAGTGGGTGGTGGTGGTGGGAGAGGGTGGGGAGAGGCAGCGCTGGGATCAGCAGAAGGAGAAAGAGGAGGTGGAGCGCTATCAAGGCAGCAGCAGCAGCAGGAGAGCAGCAAGGAGAAATATGAAAACAACAAATACACGCAGCATTGCTGAGGACGTCGACAGAGGCAGCGGGCCCCAAAACGCTCGAAAGAGAAAGCAGCACGCACTCACACACACTACGTGCTTTTCTGGGAGTTACCCCGCAATCAAAAGAAAGTGTAGGGTATATATGGGCCATGAGAGAGCCGGGCGCAGATTTTCAGCAAATTTTAAAAAATACATTATTAAATGTTACTTACTTTTAAGCTTGAAATTTGTTATATTTATAAATATATTTTAAAAAATATTAAAATAGTTTTCATTACAGGGTATTTTATTATGAGTCACCAAGTGCCTTCATTTGCCTCATTCCTCTTTAGCCTTTAGCTATCGTTTCCTTTGTTTGTTGCCACATGAAGCAATCCGAACGATCCTCGGGAGCTTCTCTTTCTCCCACTCACTGAATGCGGGTGGGCGAACGAAGGGAGGTGGTGGCTAGGGGGGATATTTCGTATCCGTACGTGACTGTATATGCTGCATGGCGGCCGTCCGCAGCTGTTTCTAAAAAGTTTCGTCAGAGGATCGAATCGCTGGCTGGATATACGCGCAATTGGGTCAGTTTATAAATATCCGCGCCACATTTTCTAATTTCCATTAACGGCGCCAGGAAGAGAGCCCATCTTTTTTAGGGGGAAAAGGAATGCAGATCCGCCAAAGAATTGTACTTATTATTATTATTTTATTGAAATATAAATATTCTTAGACATTAGTTAATCCTAAAAACTAATGGATTTTACTAGAACATTTTAGTAACACTTTCAATGTTATTTAGTTGGTTTATCATCACAGAATGACTTTTATAAATTGAAACACTATCTTCTACAAGTAAGTCTCGACTCAAAGGCTTAATAATATTATTAAAGGGAGCGTATGACTTGTATTAACGATTCGAAAACCTATAAACCTCCTTTTAAATTTGAATCCACATGCTGACTTCCTCGAAATCTTAAAAAAATATTCTTGATAATTATTTTTTTTATTTTCTGAGAGCAGAAAGCAAACACATGTGTTCCTCGATTTCGTTCGGAGAATGCCGGCATTCTAATTTAATTTTTTTTGGTACTCTTTATGTCGTTGCCGCTCTCTTCGATGACGCTGTTATCGCAGAAAGGCGGAGAAAGCTTTATTTTTTTTCGGGTAAGAATCAGAATTTCGAATTCTCACAGCTCCTAGAGAAAAAAGGGCAATCGGGCATTCCTGACTCATGGATGGCCTCCCAAACTGGTTGCTGGTGCCTTTATCTGTCCGTGCCCCAATGGCAAAGTACGAGTGCGTATGTACAAGTGTACACACTGCTATCGTGGAGGTACTTCCTTTGGCTGTCTTATCAGTTAAGAGAATGTCAAATATATAGGCATGGAAGGCAAAGGAAAAAACGTTGGATGCGGAGAATTTAGAATTGGTAGAATGGGTATAATGAATTATATAATTTGAATCCTTTAACTATTATTCTCTGAAGGATTTGTATATTAAAATGCAACCTCAATTTTATAATATTTTATTAAAGTTTCAGCCAACATATCCAATATATTTGTATCCTTCTTTACTACTTATTTTTTTAGGCACTTTTAGGCAGAATTTGTATCCCCACCCCAAATTTCTAAATATTTTACTATCTTATCCATTCATTTAATTTGCTAGTTCTTTGGGTTAAAAATCCTTAGAAAAATCCCTACACCAGAGGACGATCCCAATTATTATTATAGTTTCTCAATATGAACTCTTCAGTTTTGAGGGTTTCTGTTGGGTTATTCGGTGGCCATGTGGAGTCCGGATGGTGGATGACGGCTTTCGGTTGGTGGATCGTCGAGTGGCCATCCAAGTGTGTCAGTGCGAGTGCCTCGGAACTTTCCCCGTCCGTCAATGACCCGCATTTCGAATGTCTAAATTAAGGACACCGCCATAAAAAGCTCTTTGAACGGCGAACAGCGAACGCGACTGCGAGGGCAAATGACTGACTGAGGGGCCTCTATGTGTATGTGTGTGGGACGTCGAGGCGTTAAAACAGCAACAAAAAAAAACACAGGCATAGATCAATATTGCTGACAGCCACGGACGGGGGGCATTTTTTTTCAAAGGGGGTTCAATGAGTATGTTGCAAGACGACGCCCTTCTATGGTGCGCCTATGAAAGACTGACAAAATGCCAGCCAAAAAACTATTTGGTAATCAACAGCCAAAACGAGTCGACAACAAGTAAGTATTCAGGTCCCAGCTGGGGGTTTTTCCTTACAAAAAAATAACAACACAAAGGAAAAATTAAGTACGCCAAAGGAAATATGGATAAAAACGAAATGTTTGTGGCAAAAATTGTTTTGTAAATAAAATAGACAAACAATTTCTGTTATAACGAAGACCACAAATCAGTCACTGTTAAAGTCGCAGTTTCCCCCTAGGTTCCGGATCCCGCTGATCGCCAGGGTGAGCTCATCCAGCGAGGGCAACTAGTTTCCACATCCTCCCTCCTCTAGCCTCCTCTAGAGGAGCGCAGACCCTTCCCCGTTCCCCAGCTAAGCTCCAGCTCCTCCTTCTCTGTTTTCATAGTTGACTAACCGAAGAGCAGAGCGATTCTTTGTAGTTTTCGATCCGGCGATCACTCCTCCGCAAATGTTTGCCATATACGATAGGAAACAGTAGATATATGATCATATATGTACATACATACATACAGTTGCCATTACAACCATATGTTTTTCAAAGCTGTGTGAACATTACACTGGTTTCATTTATTATTAAAACTTCTTTAGATAATTTATCAATCTCTAAATTTAGAAATAGGATCTTCATTTTCTCAACCTAATTGCAGAATAACCCATAAAAAAGCGAAATCAACATTTCAGATCAGGTTCTTAAGGCAAACATTAAATCAAACAAACGTCTTTTCGAAATGTCAACAAACAAAGTTTACTTAGCAATCGATTTATTGATACTTTGGGAGAGATAACAGCCAATAGATATATAGAGACAAGACATATAAATATCGTATATACCATCAATTAATTAATAACCAAAAGAGAATTGGAATATAGCTGGGGAAAAAATATATTTAAATGATTTAGTATACAAATAGAGGAAAAATATATTTCATAAAATTACAAAATATTTTGAAAATGCAAGAAGATCTCTCAGAGTGCAATTATTAAATTATATAATTCTTTACTGAGACGAACTTATAAGCTTTTTTTGTACATTACAGGCAAATCCAGAAAGGAGAACATGAGAAAGATATATCTCCTTAGGCGGTTCTTTAGATTCTCTTCTACATAGAATCTTTTTTTTATTAAAACCTATTGAATTATATAATAACAATATCCAAAATAAGCGAATAAAAATGGATCTCTGTAAAAAAATATTAGGTTTATATAGATCTCTTACAAAGTTGGAATTGGGGTTCATCCAAGACGTAAATTTCTCTATGAATGAAATTATTTACATACAAATGCATTTCAACATATTTCGCAAGTGGGTGTGTTTGTTGTGTGTGTCCTACAATGTTGTATTATATCTAATCGTGTGTGTGTGTGGCATTGACAACGGCCCACCTGCTGCTGTCTCCTCGCCCCTTTGAAAATACAAAAAATAGAAACCCCTTCTCTTTGGAAGCTTACGTGCTTCGTTGCTAACCTTTTTTGTTGTTGTTTTTGTTGTTAGCCTTTTCATTATTTTTTTTCTTCTCTCTCTCTCTTTCTCTGTTTTTGTTATGCTTTAAAGCCAAGCTTTTTCTTTTTCTCCTTCTTCCGTTGGGTGCCTACGTGCAAAGGAATTTTACACTTGGCGAACAAAGGCCCAGCAGAGCGAAAGAAAAAAACTAGAAACGGATAGAGAAACAACAACAACAACGGGACTTTATGACAGCCAAACGTCGTCGCTAGAAAATCAAGTGGGGAGAATTGGTGGGAAGAGTGGAGATTTGGAGAAGAGGTGGGGAGTTTTATGCATGGAAGCAAAGTACAAAGAGCTCCAGCAACGGCGACAATTTCGTTAGCCCAGGAGAGCAGAAAGAGAGATTTTAGAAGAATTTAGATTTAGAATTTACACTGAAACATCCTTAATGGGAAATATAAGGATTAGAAGAGAAACCCTTTAAAAATCTTAATTTTTCATTAAAATCCTACAGATACTCTAATTATTACTTGGGTTTACAGATCAGTCTTTATCCTAAGTTTTCAATCTTTAAGGCCAACGATTTTTCCAGAAAAATACATATGTATATATTTTTTAATTCTGCAATAAATCTTCAGTCGCTTTTTCTCCATGTAGAAGGAGGGACGACTTGACTTGGGAGGTTTCAATTTCTAGAAGCTTTTAAGGAAGGTCCGGCGAGGGGGGGAGTGAGCAGGAGGGCCACAGCGGGAGAGGCAGCGGCAGAGAAGCGGGACATGTGTTTGGTGCCAACCTGCGATACCTGTTCCGCCGCCGAGGGACGGACGGAGCACCAGAATCCGGCCACATAACATAGCTAGCAGCGGTTACTCAGTTAGTCAGTCATCAACACAGATACACACCAACACAGCAACAAGCTAGCGCTCTTCTAATGTATCTGCATCTCACTCGCGCTCCCTCTCTCTCTCTCGCTCTTTGGGCCAACTCATTCAGTGGCTTTCGGCGTGTGTTTACACGGCACAAATAGCGCTTGAGGAAACCAACAAAAAAATAAGCACAGAGGCTGAGCGAGCTCCTCTACCCCCATCCTACTCTCGCACGCACTATTCGTAGGCAAGGTGCGACAGGTAAAGAAACAAGGGGAGCAACAGCAGACAGACACTCACGCATGGAGCAATCACAGGCTCTGGTGATTTTTTTCGGTGGCTCAGCCTCAGCCTCGCTGGATGTACATTGCGGGGGCGCCTCAGCCAGTCTGCTGCTGTGTTGTTGATTGTCTTGTGTGTGGGCCACATGTGCCAAGTGTCACGCACACAAGCAATTTGGCAACCCACTTTGAGCCAGAAAGATATTGGGTAACAATTGGCAGCCACAGATCCACTGAGCCATGCCAACGGATGAAAGGGTTGTGTCTATAAATAGATATGTGATTAAAAGTTATATAAATGATCAGGCATTAAGATCCCAAGAGCTCTAGGATCTTTCTATCAAAACTATATACATTTTTAAATGAACTACCCACAGGATAAATCTTGAACTTCTTTAAATAAAGAAACCGATAAATATACCCCTTGCCATCTAATCTATCATATTGGAAAAATCACTCTTTATAATTGCCCATCCTCCCAGTCTTCAAACGGGTCTTCCTCCATCGTCAAAAATTCCGTTTTCACTCCCAGCCGAAATTTCAACATCATCATCATGATGATGATCATGGGGCAGAGGCAGAGGAAGCATCATCGTTAATTTGTGAGCCCTGTCACCGATTATATATGTAGTATGTACCTCCGCTCTCCCTCACACACACACACACATTGTAACTTTTGTTGTAACTTTTTTGCTGATAAAATTCAAGCAGGAGAGCAGGCAGACAGCCTCCCCTCGCTCCCTTTTTTTTGGAGCACGAAGCTTGGAGCATGGAAGAGAGGAAGTCGTTGAGCGGTGGAGCAGATAGAGCGGTTTTATACATATTAGACCAGCGACTAAGTAGAACAAACGGCAACAACAATGGAAAGCCAAAGGCAAAGGCAAAAGGCATCACAAATACTAGCAAAGAACTTGCACTGAAAAAAAAAAAAATTCCAAAAAGGAGAGCTAAAAAAATCATTGCTTTTAATATCCTAAATATCCTAAAAATAAATACAAATACAAAATACAACTGAAATGGCTCTAGGATTCTATTTCTTGCGGTGCACCACCCGTACCCCCGCAGAGATTCAGAGTCAGAGTTCCATTCCGATCCCAGGCAAAGCTCCACAAAAGCCACTCAAAATGTAAAAAAAAAGAAAAATTATTAAACAGACTGAGAAAAAAATCCACCACCAACAACACGCAATAGGGCAAGGCAAACAACAACAGAGGCAGCAGGCGTTGACGTCGACGCCGGCAGAGGCCTGAGCCAGCAACAGGAATTTACGATTCAGTGACTACCTCTACCTCTACGCCTGTCTCTGTATCTGTGTGTACATTTGTTGCTATTTCACCTGGGCTGGGGAGCTACGTGTGCGTGTGTATCTGTGAGAGAGCCTATTAGGCGAAACGATCGTTTCCGTTGCAGGGGCGCTAGAAGGGGTGGGGCGGGGGATAGTTGTAGTTTCTGTTGTTTTTATTGTTGCCGTTACGCCTTCAGCCAGTTAATAATAGACAACAACAACAACTAAAAAACCCACCAAGGTGTGTAGGATAAAATTAAAAAACACACACACACCAATCAGCAAAAAGGCACATACATTAAGACAGGGACAGCGGAAAAGTGAGGGGAAGAGAGAGAGATGGAGGGAACTTTGCTCAAAGCTCTGCTTAGGATTCTCCACTCGGACTGGAGCCGAGAGCCCGCCACTCCACACGTAGAATTTACAGCCCGCTTACGTAATCCCTTGCCTAAAAACAACAACAACAATAAGACACACAGAGGCTCCTGTACACCAACACACGCCATGAGTACAGTGGAATATTCCTAAATACCCTTACTGCCAAATGGGAGCACAGGATGTTCTAATTTATTAGGCAATACGTAGATCCACTTAGCGACTCCCCACTGTATGTCCCACGAGCGGAACACGCCTGCGTCGCTGGATCTCGAGTTTCCACAGCTTTTCCAATTTCAGTGGCCTGGAAAAGCCAGCAAAGTTACAGATGGGGTGTGGTAGGTGCGCGGGTGTTCCAGCCCAACCCCAAAACAGAGAGCCCAACCCAAAAAGCCGACGTCGCCGCCGCGTCGCGCCGCCTATTGCCCTTACAACAACAACGACAGCAACAGTTCCTAGCTTTTTTCCAGCGCGTTTTTCTTTTTAACCCCGTTTCGCTGCCCCTCCTCCTCCCTCCTTCTGCGGCAGCAGCGCTCATCGCGTGTAAAGGAAATTAAAAATTCAAAAAGTCAAAGGCGCAAGCAAGAGAGCAACAGCCAACAGCGCTCTTTTCTCTCGCTCTCTCTCTCTCGCCTGTGTAGACTTGGGGTCCCCGAAAAGTCTCCACGAGTCGCAGCCCGTTCCTTTCGAGAGAGCAACGGATGTAGGATTGTTTTCGGTGCGCGCGCGTGTGTGTGCGCGCCGGCAGCGCAGTCTGCGCCGCTGCTTTGGAGCTTGGAAGTTGGATCGCCGAGGATCACTCAATGTATTGGTGCGCCGGCAGCGCAGTCTGCTCCGCTGCTTTGGAGCTTGGAAGTTGGATCACTGAGGATCACTCAATGTATTGGATTCAAACGAGACGGACGAACTGCCCGAAGAGAGTTTATTTCGTTTCGTTTGCTTCGTTCGTGCGGCTCTTTCTCTTTCCGCCCCACTCGCCCGCGCCTCCCGCTCTCGCCTTCGCCTCCCTCTCGCGCTGAGTTGTGAAAATTTCCACAAGTTAAAATTAAATGAAGGAAACAACAAAAAAATAAGTGCAAAGGAAGCAGGCGAATATAGCAGACGGCAGAAAAAGGTGCCTAGTAATATCGGTTCGACAACTGCGGGCAGTGAATTAGCCACTTGGTGAAAAAAGCAAAGAAAAATCTCTTAAATATCAGAGATATCACAAATAAACACAGTGCTTGAAAAAGAAAATCCCCCATCGCATCAATCAAAATTCAAGGATATAGCCGCTGTGGATAAAAGGTGCCTAGTAATTCGAGCTCGAAATATGGTTTAGAACGAATGTTCAAGAGAAAAAGACTAGTTATAAAATAGAAAGTTTTACTAATAGGAACAGCAAAACCCTAAAAAAAATACGAATTGAAAACATAAAATTATAAGGGAACCTAGAAAGTAGAAAACTAACCAATAGCAGATAGGAAAGCAAACGATAAGGACAAGCGGGCACAAGGAATCTAGTAATTTAGGACTTGGAGTCGAAAAACAATCCCACCCCTAAAAAACATCCGCTCTTATCTTTGTGTGAGTGTGCGCCTGTGTCCGTGAGAGTGCGCGAGTGGTGGTGCGCCGGCAGCGCAGTCGGCTTCCTGCGTCGAGGACTTTGACTTGGTCATTCGTGCGCTAGTCTTTAACAACAACGGTTCTTTCTTCTGCTCCTACTGAGCTGTTTCGGAATTTACACCACTCGGACTATCCGCCACAGTTTCATATTAAAAAAAAAAAAAACACAAGAAACCGCAATCGACAGGCGGTGAAGGAAATACAAATTACAACAAAGTGAGCCAGAAAACAATACAATTCCATTTAAAACCGAGCCATAAATGAAAAATATACCTATTTGTGCGATCGTGCCAGGCGAAAAAAATTAAGCTTTTTCCGCCGTCGAGCTTTTCTAATAACTGCCTGTGCCAATGTGTGTGTGATGTGCTCTTTTTCTCGCTCTTTTTCTCTGCCCCTGTGTATTGAATGGTGTGTGGCTTCTCAATTGATTTGAACAAGTGCATAAAAACAATAACAATTGCAAACAAACCAAACAGTGCCAAAGCATAGACAACACAAAATAGAAGCGTGGAAAAAACAGAAACTGAAACAGAGAAGAGCAAGAAAAGTGGAGACTGTGCTGGGCGTATGTGTGTGTGTGCCAGGAAGACGGGAATTTCTGTGGGAATGCCGAATGATTTTCAATTAAGTGTACAACAAAGCGACTGAGAAAGCGATAAGATAAGCGCGGCGAACGCAAATATTTAGCAAGTGGAGGAAGCAAGAGGAGCGTGGGTTTTCGAAAAAGAAGACAAGGATTTTTTGTTGGAATTACGATCGCAGAGGGTGATAACACAGAAAAACGGAGGAAGAAAAAACGTGCCACGAATTTCATGACTTTCCACTGCGATTGCCTGGAATCTTGGCCGTGTCAGTGTGTGTGCGTGTTCCAGTTTCCAGCGTGTCGCTTGTAAAGTTTTCCATTCCACTTTACGTGCCCTGCCTGCCTGTTGCCTTCGTTGCTCGCTTTTAATTTGTTGCTCTCCAGGAGAGCCTCTCCTAATTCCTCCACACCCTTTGGCAAGTTTTCAAGTCACAGGCACACACACTTACAGGCCCAGTTGTTGCTGTCATCATCAGCTCGTCCCGTCCCATTTCAACACTCGCTCTTTCCGGCGATTTCTCTCCTTGCCTGGCATGCGCTCTCTCGCTCTCGTATTTGTTGTTGTTGCTGCCGCTGGCGGCTGCCCATTTGAAACACATTTGAAATTTCCATTTAGATTTCCTCATTTACGTTTTCCCTCATCGGGCAGGCCTGCATAATGTGCTGCTCGTTTGACCCTTTGGGGTCGCCTCTTAAATTAAATTCTATGCCCGCGCGCTCAATTGGACGTCAGCAGCGCAGCCGCAGCGCCGTTTCCAGTGGAGAGTCCTTTTTGATTTTGGGGGAAAATATCTCTACACACAGTGGGCCTTGGCTAGGTGGAAACTAGGATAGGAAAAAATTATATTTACAAGTTGAGAGAATTTTTAAAGTAGAATTTTGAAACAGGAATAAGGAAATATTATCTTTTAGGAGATTTTATATTATTTATGAGAAAAATTCAAAATACTATAATTTACGAAATGCATCAGTTTTTTTATTGTCCTGAAAAAATAATTTGAAATTACTAAAGTATTTGTTAAAAAAAAAATTCAGAAAAACACAAGAAATAAAAAAACCTAATAATTTTTAGACTATAAAGAATTTACTTTTTGCCCCCTTGAAGAATTCTTAGTTCTTACAAAACTTCACAAGTTTTTGAAAACCAAATCCTGGAAACCCAAAAATACTAATCTTTTTAATTCCTTCCATTACAGCACGCCCTGGAATATATGTTTTAACGGCTACCCCCCGCTCTGAATAAGTCTCACAGGGTCTCCAGGAGAATCCCAGAGTAAAAGGACAATCAAAGGACCTTAAATGAACCCCGAGCCGCGCATGAGGACATAGATCGAGATCACTCACTCACTCCGCTTGTCTCCTCCGCTAAGTGACGCAAACACCACGGCTTCCCAATGAAGATGGCATCTCAACGCTTCTGCCTGCGGTGGAACAACCATCAGAGCAACCTGCTGTCCGTCTTTGACCAGCTGCTCCACGCAGAAACCTTCACAGATGTGACGCTGGCCGTCGAGGGGCAATACCTGAAGGCACACAAGGTGGGTGTTGTCTAGATCAATGATCATTGAATATCAAATAGTGGCAAAAGATGCCTTTGAATTTGAATTAAACCTAACAATGATGAATCTAATGAACTTCCTGCTTCCTCTTTAGATGGTGCTATCCGCTTGCAGTCCATACTTCAATGCCCTGTTCATAAATCATCCGGAAAAGCATCCAATTGTCATACTTAAGGATGTGCCCTATTCGGACATGAAATCCCTGCTGGACTTTATGTACAGAGGAGAGGTCTCTGTGGACCAGGAGCGACTTACCGCATTCCTGCGCGTGGCCGAGAGCCTGCGCATCAAGGGCCTCACCGAGGTCAACGACGACAAGCCCTCGCCGGCCACGGCGGCTGGAGCTGGAGCTGCAACGGGAACGGCTGCGGCTGGCTCGGAAAGCACGCCCACTCCCCCGCAGCTGCAGCGCATTCAGCCCTATTTGGTGCCACAGCGGAATCGTACACAAGCCGGCGGTCTGCTGGCCAGTGCCGCCGCCGCCAATGCTGGAAATACGCCCACCCTGCCGGTGCAGCCATCGCTGCTTAGCTCAGCACTGATGCCCAAGCGAAAAAGAGGCAGGCCCCGCAAATTATCGGGCAGCTCGAATGGCACGGGGAATGACTACGACGATTTCGAGCGCGAGAATATGATGAATGACTCCGATCTGGGCAATGGCAAACTGGGCAACGATTCCTACTCTGGCAACGATGATGGCTCCGATGATAATCAGCACGATGCAGGCAATACGGATGATCTGAATGTGAGTTGCAGAAAAGAATAATGCTTAGAATTTTGGTAGAAAGATACATATTGTCGCTGAATCTCCTTTAAATATATGAAACTAATTCAATAATTATTTTCTTATAGGAAAGCCGCGACTCTCTGCCCACGAAACGATCAAAGAACGCCAAGGATCACCGCGTTGTGAGCCACCACCATCAAGAGGACAACAGCACAACTTCCGGTGAGTCCACCCACTGCCATTAAAGATGAACCATTGCCTAGCCCTAAGTTCATTTGAATTATATCCATATATAAGACAAAAAAATGCACCATCAATCAATATCTCGATACCTCTCATGTGCACCCAGCAAAAACGAATTACCAACTCAATCCAATACAGAGCCAGGCTGAAAGAAGTCACATTATATATATACATATATATTTATAACTACATTCGTTCGACAAATCTCATCTGCGAATATCGGAAAAGCTAAAAGGGATTTTACGCATTTCAATTAGTTGTAGAATCTGAAGTCTGAAAAGCTAAAACTCGCGTCGGTTTCTCGCTATACTCTCTCTCTCTCGCCCCTCCTCCTTCTCCTCCTACAACAAAAAGTGAAAAGAAAATTATGAAAAGTGAGAAGACAATACGAAAAAAACAAAGTGAAGTGTTCTCGTTCGAAGGCATCTCTTCCGTCCGTCGGCAGGTGAGTGTCCCCAAAGATGATGATGATGTTGATGATGCCCAAGAAATGCAAATCCACAAGCTGACGAAGAGAATTAAAGAATTGTGAAGTTGAGAATCGGGTTGAGCTCACAGGGATTCATGGCCGACGGGATAATGAAAATATAACTAAGATCAAAAAAGACAAATTTTCCAAATTCCAAAACAAAAAAAAAATAAACTGTATCGCGGAAAACACCTGAATAATGAAAAAGCGTAACCTCTGAACTCTCTATCTTTATGACCATCATCACCAAAAATGAAATGCTGATCTCTGTTGTCCATTTCCGTTCCATCTCCTCTCCACCTCGAAACAAACATGAAACAAAAACCAAAACAAAATAAATGAAAAACTGATCAACTGGAGAAGCTAAGAAAAAAGAAAACTGAACTGAACTGAACAACTTTTCGAACAAACTCTCGCAACGCGTTGAAAATGGCTTGAAATCCCTATAGCTTTTCCGATCCGATTTGAAACTCTTTCACTCTATCTCTCACTCGCTCTCTCGCGTCATGTGTTTTGCCTTTCTCTTGCATATGTACATCCTGCACACACCCACACACACAACACACCCATTTGTACACACACACATATATCACCTTATATTTTTCGTACTAAGTTTATACGCCTGCAGATTATTATATATAAATAGTATTACTTTTCAATTAATCATTAATTCCAAATTCAATTTAAAGCTTTAACAAACTTTTATAAGGAATTATTATTTATAATGTGGAATTTAATAATTAAATTAAAAATTTGGAACACATTTAAAAAACTTCTGAAATTCAATGACAACTTTATTTTTATTTTGCAAAATTTTAAGCTTAAATATCTTTTAATTATTCACAATCCTCAATGATATCTTTGTAAGAAAATTATAAAAAATACAGTTTTTACTTTGCGAAATAAAACTACAGTTTAGCCTCATATCAATAAATATTTTTAATCAAATCTACCATATAAATATATTAATTATTAAATCCCTGGGGTTTGAAAATACCCTAAGAAGGTATCAAAAAGTAAATTGTTAATTTCTAAAAAGTATATCAAACCTTTTTTGCACACTTTTGAACGCATTCTTAAAGGATCTCAAAATATCCATAAATTAAAACTTTAAAATTTAAATGAAATTTTAAATTAATTAAAATTTAAATTTTTTAATCGATCTGGCGTATAATCTTTGTACTAGAAATCCATTTAGAAACCAGATTTAACCAATTTATTTTTAATAATTTGTTTTTTAGATGGCAACGACAGCGATGGTGAGCCTATGGACACTTCTTACATGGAACCTCAACTCATGCTGGATGAATACGACGAACCTGTGGAATTTAAATACAATCCCCTTACCGACAACAGCTCGCCCACGCAGGATCAAACGGACGGCAGCCATCTCAACGAACAGGCACGCCAGCAGGCCTTCCTCATAGCCGCCCAGCGGAAACATCAAGCGGATACAGCAGCAGCGGCGGCAGCCGGAGGCGGACTCAAGCTTATCGTTGGCATGGCAGCTGGCGGGGCGCAGGTGAAGAGCATGGTCAGCATACCTAAACTGACGCCGATTGGTAAGGTCAATGCGGCATCCACGCCACTCAGTTCGCCCGCCGCCTCCTCATCCGTGACAGGAAAGCCTCGCGTCCAGAAACGCCCAAAGCTGGGCAAACAGAACGGCGACGTCAAGCCGACGGCCGTGTTCACCAGCCAGGAATACCTCGATCTGTACAATAGCAATGATGGCTTCAAGTTCAAGGCCGGCTCCCTGAGTGGCAGTACGCCCAACTTGAGCAGCGGCGGCGGCGGCGCGGGCTCGCCCTCGGTGAAGACCAAGCTGAATCTGAGCAGCAACGTGGGCGAGGGCGAGGCGGAGGGCTCGGTGCGGGATTATTGCACCAAGGAGGGCGAGCACACGTACCGCTGCAAGGTCTGTTCGCGCGTCTACACGCACATCAGTAACTTCTGCCGGCACTATGTGACCTCGCATAAGCGCAACGTTAAGGTGTATCCGTGCCCGTTCTGCTTCAAGGAGTTCACGCGCAAGGATAATATGACGGCGCACGTGAAGATCATCCACAAGATCGAGAACCCCTCGACGGCGCTGGCCAATGTGGCGGCAGCGAATCTCGCCGGCCAGCCGCTGGGTCTTTCCGGAGCCTCAACGCCCCCGCCGCCAGATCTGAGTGGACAGAATTCGAATCAGTCGCTGCCCGCCACCGGCAACAATGCGCTCTCCACCTCCTCCTCCTCGTCAACATCGTCCTCCAGCGGTGGGTCTCTGGGCCCGCTGACAGCGTCTACAGCACCGCCAGCGCCAGCAGCAGCGGCGCAGTAATAAATCTCCGAACCCAACCTCACTCCAAGTCCAAAAAGAAGGAAAGAAAGGAAGGAAAGCAGGATAGAAAGAAGGATTATCAGTAGACAAGCGACAAGCACTCAAAGAAATAGTGGAGTAGGAACAATAATCATAAAGGAGAGGTGAGGAGGCAGCCGCTAAGGAAACACGGGAGGAATCAGGTTGCAGCGCATGGCGCTCTTCGCGATTTTTTGTTTGTTTGTTGAGAGAGCAGCAGCTTAAGCAATTAAAGTAGATCTTTTTTTTGTTGATTTTGTTTTTAGTTTTTTACTTGGCTTTGATTAATTATTATTTAACATTTTTTAAAACGAAAAAAAAAAAAAAGGAGAAAAGCAAAGCAATGGCCAGGAGGTCGTCGTCGATTTACGGTTATTTTACATTGTGCAATTATTATTCTTCATTTAGAATTCTCCGACTCTCCAGCTCTAGAAGTTTGTAGTTTTTCTGGACCTAAACCTCTCCTAGGCTTAAGCTAGGACCCTAAACTAATCCCAACCCGATTATTATAATTTATAACCCCGAAAACAAAGGAATTTCAAACCTTTTTTCAATTGGACACCGCAGCGGCCTTACTAAGCATCCATTCGGGCAAGAGTTATACTAAAAAAAAAACAACACAAACCCGCACTTTTAGATAATTAAACTATATATATATTAATATATATATATACAGATATGTTATACATAATTATAAACCTAAAATAACTATAAATATTGAATGATATGTCTAGATTGTAGATCTATTAATTAATTTATCATTATCACTATGTTCGATACGCTAATGTTAATACTAAATAACAATAATATTACTACAAGCCGAAATCTAAAAAGAAGCAGGAGGTGAATTCATGTATAATGTTAATTAATGCGAGAGGGAGCGCAAATCTACCTTGTTGCCTTCAAATGAAGCTAGTTAAAAGTTAAAAAACGCGAGTCTGGGCAAAGGATCCCCCAGAGGACCCCCAGAACTCCTCCTATATAGTTTCCCCTTGCAAATAACCCACAGTAAAAATAGAGAACCCATTTAATGGGGGCGATCGATAGGCACACACAAAAAGCAACAATAAATACTGTAATTTAACGCTAATAATAATGGTATATATAATAATAATATAATTTATCAATCAATCAAACGATTTATATGTTGTATATCGGAGGCTTAAATTATCGCCAAAGAAAAATGAAAGAAAATCAAAAACAAAACCTAAACGAAAATGCAGTTGAAAAATCAAACAGTAACGTGGCAAAAGCAAAGCAAAAGCAGCATGCAAACCAGGAAAACACACAGAAAAACGATCTCCAAACAAAAAATAAATAAAAACAATAAAACAAAACACAGCCACTTGAAAAAGTTGAAAATACGCAAGTAATTCCTCAAAAAGTCATATTTGTTGCAATTCGAAAACTAGTTTAAACAAACTGAAAAAACTGCTAGAGAAAAACTGAAACAAATTTAAGCGCAATTTTAAACAAACAATAAACAAGCTGCGTACGCTAATTTATTAAATAATATTTGTTTTTAATTCTTTATTTAGTGGTAGCTAGTGCAATTTAGTCCGTAAGCCGCCGTCTTCTACCCGAAAACAATCACCGATTTCCGCCTTCAACCACCAACCAACCAATCTCCAATCTTCCAAAACTCCTCTCTTTTGGCGTTAATTTTAAACAATCAAGCAACACACGCTTGTTGTGTGCACTATATATTACTTTATTTTTAGTCTACTTTTTTATATATACACACATAAATATATATTTACATATATTTTTGAAAACAAAACAAACAAAAAAAATATACAAAATGCTTCAGCAATTTTCTCGCTTTCAAAAAATATGTCCAAAACTCGAAATCTATGCGAGGAATATATTTTATATATATATACAGCTTACACATAATATATATAGAGTGAGTCATGCTTTGATGCCCAAAGAAAAGAATAATAAGAAAAACAAATAATAATGAAATGCAAGGCAAGAAATAAACAAAATAAAAATAAAAACAAAACCATATGGAAATGAGAAAATTGTCTGGAATTGTTGGTAAACATGGTTTTCCCTTTAAATTAGCCAATTACGAGACACACACACCTTTTACGATATATATAAATATATATATGTATAATACGATACGTTAAACATAATTACTAAATAGTAAATCACACACACACACGCAATATTAATCAAGCAAAACATTTATTATATATTTTATATCGTTTAAAACTGACCAACAGAAGAGAATAAAAAGAAACACAATTGAAAAAAAAAGAAAACACAAAAAAAACACTTAAACAAAATCAGTTCTGAAACACAAAATTGATTGGTTTTATTTTTGTATCGAAAATATTTTTAATTTAGCTTTTTTTGGGAATTGGGAAAGATTTCTAGCAACAATTTCTTGATATATTTATATCCTTGCAGGTCATTAACTTTGGAATTTTAGAATTTATAAATTACAATAAATATTTTCAAACTTTCCTTTAATTTTTTTGAATTTTTCTATCTACAGTCACTACCAATAATCAGGCGACTCCTGAGCTATCCCAACGGCTCTTTGGCTCCACTTCGACCACAATCTCGGCAGCTCCCAAGGCATCTAGCAACACATCTGTCCAGGAGCCTCTGCCCCTGCTGGAGATAAGCGATAACAGGGACTCCGAACCGGTACACTTGCCCACTATTTTGGGCCTAAAGATAAGAGCCATTAATCCGCCGACACCGACTCCGCCCACACAGACACCGCCACAAACCCCCTCGAAATCCAAGCCGAAGACCAAGCAGGGCAGTGGCAACACCAACTCCTTGCTGAAGCAGCAGCTACGAGGCGGTGCCAAGGATCCAGAGATACCACTGACCCCCAGACGCATCACAGTGGCCGTTTCGCCCAATTCCACTCTGAGCATTGAGGAGAACGCCACCAAGGAGTTGGCAAGGGCAAGCCAGGAGGAGGTCAATGCCTGCAGTGGCCTGCAGTCGTTGGCCAATGCCGCTGAACAACAGGCAGCTCAGGTGCACCACCAGCTGCTTCTACACATGGCGGTGAATAATCCCATGCTGAAGCCCACCGATTACTACCAGCAGCAGCAGCAACAGCAGGCCTCTCCCTCCAGTGCTGGCCAGTTTGTGGACGATGACATGGATTTCCTCATGCACGATCAGCCATTGAAGGATGATGAACCCGATCATGAAATGCTAACCCTGGCCGATGAAAATGCTGGACTGCCTGGCTATCAGGATGACCGCTCCAAGCACGACGAAGACTCACCAGAGCCACCACCTGTTCCTGCCCCGAGGAGCGGCAAAAAGGGAGCCAAGCGACCCATTCAACGGCGCCGGGTGCGTCGCAAGGCCCAGTCCACCCTGGATGATCAGGCCGAGCACTTGACAGAGATGTCCGTACGGGGATTGGATCTCTTCCGCTATGCCAGTGTGGTGGAGGGCGTCTACCGGTGTACCGAGTGCGCCAAGGAGAACATGCAGAAGACGTTCAAGAACAAGTACAGCTTCCAGCGGCATGCCTTCCTCTATCACGAGGGCAAGCACCGCAAGGTCTTCCCCTGCCCGGTCTGCTCCAAGGAGTTCTCGCGGCCGGACAAGATGAAGAACCACCTGAAGATGACGCACGAGAACTTTACGCCCCCCAAGGATATCGGTGCATTCAGTCCCCTGAAATACTTGATAAATGCAGCGGCTGCCGGCGATATGCACGCCTCCATTTATCAGCAGCAGCAGCACCAGCAGGAGCAGGAGCAGGCTCATTACCAGAGGCAGTTGGTTGAACAGGAGCAGCAGCACAACGCTTCCTTTGACAGCCAGGAGGATAGCTCGCAGCTTCTGCTGATGCCGGATGTGAAGCTCGAAGATCAGGATGCCGACGATGTTGACCTCAGCGATGGCGGCGGCTACGAGGCCTCATCGAATCCAGCGGCAGCCGCCGCCGCCATGCTGAGCCTGCAGCAAGATGTCATCATTAAGAATGAGATACAGATCTCGCCGTCGCCCTCGCCCACGCCCACCGCAACGCCGCAGCAGCCGCCCAGCTCATGTGCGGTGGCGGAGGGCAAGTCCTTGGCACTGGCCACCACCGCACAAACCGCAACGTAAAGACTTTGGCAACGCGCACAACGCAACGTTTTACCTTAAAAAAAAAAGAATGCGAGGTCTGAAACTGAAACTGTAGAATACTTCATAGGTACATTTAGTTGTAGATGATAAGCGATCGCGGCAGACTCAAATCGGTTAGTTAAATTTACTAGACTAAACTGTAATGGTAAACGCATAAGCAATATTAATATAACTACCAACTAGTACGTGCTCCGTCCAGCCTTTCACAAGCAACACTAACTAACTAACTAATAATAAATATTTAATTTTTAGCTAGAATATAATTTTAAAACCACGCACACACTAGGGATGACGAAAAATATAGGTATATTCATGCCAGATCGATATTCTGTTTGACGAATACAATTTTTCGGATATTTTTTTGATAATATTGATATTTTAACGTTAAATGGGAGTTTTTCTCCCTAGCACTCACAGTTCAGTGAACTTTAATAACTTTCGGCTTTAATTATAAACAAATTTTTGACTGGCTCTCAGATTGGGAGCACTCTTTTTTTTAGAACCTTTTCATTTCTCTTTCATTTGTGATTTTGTTGACCCTATTTTATTTAGACTTTCTAGTATCCTTTTGTTTTTATTGTATATATATTATACATTATATACATTTATTGTTTAGTTTTGTTTAATACTCAAAGTCCGTAGTATAATTATTTTGTTCAATTTCCTTGGCGACAAGCTGAAATTCAAATGTATTTGGCTATTTGTGCAATCATCAAAACGAGTTGGGGGCGGAGCCCGGGATCTGCAAAGGTTGCCTACCCCCCAACACAAAATGTTGTAAACTTAATTACTTAATTTACTTAACTAGGCTCTAGTTACCCTATTAATATTATTACTTTTAATATTATAGCCCTAAGGCAAAGCGATCCAAGCAACAAAATGCGCAACGGACTTCCAGTGAAGAAGAAATTAACTGATATTTATACGGAATCCCAAATCCTGGTATTATGTATTACGACTTTAACAACAACAACAACAACAACCGATTACTTAACGCAACAACTACGACTTACAACGCACAGAATATGCGCTCAATCTTTTAGATATTTTAGTTGGAAAAGTCTTCTAGGCGTAGCTCTTCGCAAAGAGAATTGAGTTCATTGAATAAAGAGAATATTTTACTGAAAAAATACATTGATTTCGCTTTTTAATCAACGTAAAAAGCATATAAACTTTCGACTTTAGGTTCTTAAACATTTATTGCATTTATCTGCTGATATCTTAAGCTATAAATCTACTGATTATTGGCCCTGCGGTACCAGAACCGAGCCCTAAAGTCATCGGAGCAGGTGAGAAAGGCAGGTGCATTCGGTGAGTGGGTGATGTAACGCACCGGTCCGTTGTGCCCCAGAGAGTTGAGCGTCAAACGACAGCCATTTCGTGAATTCCATGAGCACAGCGATGTGGTGGCCTCGTCGGGGAAGAGGACATAGTCCTCGGTGTGGTTGAACACGGCTTCCGTTTGATGCTCCTGCTTGCCAGTGGTTCCGGCACCTGTATACGTCTGAATGGGACGGCTGGTGCAGAGCTCCCACAGGTAAACAAGGGAATCCATGCCAGAGGAGAGGAGGTACTAAGAGGGGAAGGCAAAATGGTAATTGAATCTCTAACAAAGCTCATGTTCTCACCTTTCCATTCCGCGTAAACTCCAGCGAACAGATGGCCGCTCCGCCATGCGCCTCGGTAATGGTGTTGATGCAACGCCCGCTGATGCCGTCCCAGATTTTGATGTCGCCGTCATAGCTGCCCGTGGCATACAGCTTGGCCGTGGGCGAGTACTTCACGCAGGTCACACCAGCCTTGTGCTGCTGCGAGGGAATGGCGCTGACGAAGCACTGCGTGGTGTGCACATCGTACACGCGCAGGACGTTGTGCTCCGTCCCGATGGCTATGTAGTCGCCAGTGGGATGAAAGGAGAGGCACAGCACCGGCTCGCAGTCGGTGAACACCTTGTGGGCCTTCTTCACCGACGGCTTGGCGATGTCGAACAGCTTGACGGTGCCGTCGCGCGAAGCCGAGGCCAGGATATGCTCCTTGGGATGGAATTCCAGGTAGGACACCTCATCAGTGTGATCGTACAGTGTGCGTATAACCGGATGACCCTGCTGTTCGCGCCCAGGCTCTATATCTTCGGGCGCCGACTTGGCCAGCATCCGTTCCACGTCCAGAATTTTGATGCTGGCGTCCACACTGCCGGTGGCCACCAAAGAGCCATCGCAACTGAAGGCTCCCGCACGGCAGGCCTGCTTGTGCGACGTCACATAAGCGGTCTCGTAGGAGTGCGGCTCCGGCGCCAAGGCCGAAGCCTCTGGCTCGAACTCAAGATCAATGCCCGGCAGCACGTCATCAGAATGGGTTTTGTCCTTGTCGCTCAGCGTCTGCATGCCGGCGATCATCACGTGCAGCAACCGCTCACTCGGTGCACACTGGTCCGCCTTCACCAGCATGGACAGCTCCATGGCAAACTTCTCCAGGCCATCGTACATCAGTTGGCTAAAAAGGCGGCGCAGGAAAAGAGGATTGTTAAGGTGTTGCCTGTGCTGCCTCACGTCCGCTTACCTGATCATCAGGCGGTAGAGTATCTCCCGGTTCTTGACCAGGTTGCTGGGATCCAGGATTTCATCGCGCATAATGGTGATTTGATGGTTATTTTGGATATAAACAAAATCGTCGCTAAAATAAAATTCACCGGCAATTATGTGTGAATGGCAATGGCGCGTGTGTCTGCATTTTGTTGTGAATGGCAAACAGCTGAAAAATTTTCTGATTATTTTCAAGCAGTACGTGTTTGCATTAAGCAGTGCACGCAGCTCAAACTTGTCTCAAGCAGTGCAAAACTATTTCAAATTTGAATTTTCCGTTAGGAGAAAATAGTTTTCTAACCTCATTCGTCAATATTTTTTATTTTAAGCAAAATTCCATATAAATTAAACATTTTAAATTATAAATTAAACATTTAAACATATAATAAATATTTTCACTTACTTATTTTATACAAAACGTTAAACATTAAATAAGTTCTAGCACAAAACTAACTGATTGATTGATATTTGAACATCTATTTACTATTAGCTATGCAACGATATTCGTCTTAGATTAGACTTGCTTCGCCTCGATAATCTCGAATTTGATATTAAAATCTTCAAAACTGTTTAATGAAACATCTTCTCTGCTGATACATGTTATAAACTGTTATAATGTTGGACCAAACCAAAGGTAGTCTTCCCTCTGACGCCCCTATGCTTGAAAGACAGCAGTTAACAATTTTGTACTGAAAAATGAATCCTTTACAAAAACTTTTTCCTATAAAGTTTCCCGAAGTCGTTAAACAAAATTGGATACATATGAAGATTGTTCGAGTATTTTTTTATTTCTCAGTTACTACATATCTTCTTCTTTGCTATGCTTGATTGGATTAATTTTTCTCTTTGAATAATTAGGTTGCTATGATTTATGATGTCTTCCTGAATGTTTTTTAAATACTTAATTTCCTCACCATTCTGCGTGATAGTGCCGATAGCATTTAAATCATTATAAGTTACATTTCTTGGAATCGGAGGAACGCATATTGGACGCAGCGATGGGGATAGTACAAAAGGATTAGCCAGCGCCAAAACTGCATGTATTTGGCTGAAATAAATTATTGGTGAAATATGCATTAGTTTCTGTTTATAAATAGTTGCTTAATTGTATCGATTTTAATAATATTCATCAAAGTTAATAAATAAAAGTTGTAGTACCTTTTAAAAATATGTTTCACGCGGCGAAACTGATGAAGAACGCCTTGCTCATTGTGGTCTCCCTCGACCACGGAATATCGCAATACATCGTCAGTGGAGATGTTTCTCATGCTGACAAGAACTGCCCACGGACTGATTAGATATCCATATCCCAGAAAATTATGCCTACATATGTGTATGTAAAATATGTCACAAATCAATAAGCTAACTTTCCAGGGTTCCGGATATTTGTCGGAGTGGATCTTGCCACATTCGGGAATGCAGTAGAGTGGATTACTTTTCTCTACCGCACTCCAATATGGCCCACTTTTGGGATAGGAACCTTCTGCGCATTCGAGCACCATCGGGAGCTTCACATCGTCCTTCGGCATGTAACCCGGTGCGCAAGATATGTAAGCCTTAGTTCCGACGAACAGCTTTTCGTTACAATTTCTCATAGTCTCATTTTTTTCATTCCGACATATGGCTTGGATAGAGATGTCTCCGCTAAATTTGCGCTCACAGGTTTCCCTGCATTCTGGCCAGCTATTCTCCCATTTTAAGTCGAGACATCGGTTTAGATCGTGACCATATAGCTCAGTGTTATACAGGCAACTCAATCGCACCTCTTGAGGTACTGTAAATGTAACCTCGTAGGGCGGGTCAGTGAACAAAGGTTCAATCCGCAGGTTGAGCAGATTTCTTGGCACGGAGCACCTTGTTTTTATATAACTTTTTATGTACCATTCGTTCTCAGAACAAATATTTGAATCCTCATCGGATTCATCCCAGCAATGAAGCACGTGATCACAGGCCTTTGCCTTAGCCAGGCATCCACCATAGGCACAACGAAACGTATCCTTGGGGCATTGCAAAATGAGACAGTATTGGGAGATTTCGTCGGTGGCATCTTGGCAGTCCACAATGCCATCGCAAACACGCTCGATGGCCAGGCACTTGGAAGAATTCTCACATTTAAATTGGTTTTTTCTGAAGAGAGAAATTGTTTTAAGTATTTTTGTGTAAATAATATCAATTGCTTAGCAGAAAGCCTTACTTACCCGCACCCATTGTCTATAGTGGGTGCGTTGGTTATATTCGGACTCCAGTATTCCAGATGTTTGTCTCGACTGGTTTTCCTGCATTCTGGCCAGGCAGCCTGCCATTTTCCGTGGAGGCATTGGTTTAGATCTGGGCCATATAGCTCGGTGTTGTTCAGGCAACTCAATCGCACCACTCTGGGACTTTCTATGGGGACTCCCACATGGTAGGGTAGAACGTTAAACAAAGTCCTGACCTGGAGGTTGTGCACATTTTCTGGCACCTTGCAGCTTCCTCGAGTATCTCGAGCTATACGAATTATTGGAACTTCATATGTGGCCGACGTCAAGGTCCCGTTCTCAGAGCAAATGGATGGCAATTCATCGGATTTGTCCCAACAATGAACCTCGTTATCGCAGACCTTTGACCGAGCCAGGCAGCCTCCATAGGCACAGCGGAACGTTTCGTTGGTGCACTTCGAAATGAGGCAATTCTGGTGGGTTTCGTCGCTGCCATCCTGGCAGTCCCTAATACCATCGCAAACACGTTCGATGGCCAAGCACTCGGCAGATTTCACACATTTAAATTGATTCTTTCTGAAGAGAGACATTTTTCTGTATTATTTCTGTGTAAAAAATCAATTGATAAGCAGCTTTGTGGTCTAGAAACCTAACTTACCCGCATCCCGGCCAGTCGGAAAACCCTTTTCCTTGGACGTTAGCATTAACTTTAAATAGCAGATAAAGATGGTTATTTTTAATGATTGCTCGAAGTCTTCACGTATTTATACACACCAATCTGGGAGCAACTAAAAAGCAGGGAAAAGCCCGTCAGCAGAAAAACGCGTCTAATCATTTCGGGAAGAGCTCACTTACTGCACGAATTAGCGGCCAAATTTATATTTAGTATTTGCTTTTAATACATAGCGGACCTCATTATCTTCAGTGATTAAGAGAGGACTTTCTCAAGGGAATGACAATTACTCAATTCTGATAACAACTAATTGTTGGTATTCGCATCTTTCTCCCGCTGTTATCGCACAATAAAACAATAAAAAAATATCGTTCCAAAAGTATTTAAAAGTTGACAACCGCAGCTTTCGTTTTTGCATAATTAAAATTCAAAGGGCACAAAATATTGAAAAACAGTTTAATGAAACATCTTCAGAATATACCTTTAAAATTCCAACAGCAAAGCTGGCTCAGAGCGAAGTGTTCAATGTACAAATGGATGGGGGACAGAAGCGGGCTCACAATGCGATTGTTCTCTGGCAAACAGAGAAACACATTGCTAGATCGATAGAGAATATATCCTGCAAGGGTATTATTCAACGAGCATAACAGGGATTTCTACAATCTTTAAGCTCTCGTCTGTGGCGTATGAATTGGCGCTCGCTGAAACATAATCAGCGTCTTACGAGATCCATTATCGCAAACCTAGCCTCACGGCGAGCGGAGAATAATGTTTACCAAACTTTTTGCCCAAGCAAATCTGAAAGAATAAAGGAGCCTCAGTTGAGCTGTGAAGTGCCCCACCGACAACCTACATGACCTTCTGCCTTGGAGCAATCCTTTAAAAATTAGGTTGTATTGTGTAACAAGTTAGCTCTTTATACCCGCTACCCATAGGGTAGAAGGGTATTATAACTTTGTGCCGGCAGGAAATGTATGTAACAGGTAGAAGGAAGCATTTCCGACCCTATAAAGTATATATATTCTTGATCAGGATCAATAGCCGAGTCGATCTAGCCATGTCCGTCTGTCTGTCTGTCTGTCTGTCTGTCTGTCTGTCTGTCTGTCTGCTTGTCTGTCTGTCTGTCTGTCTGTCTGTCTGTCTGTCTGTCCGTCTGTCCGTATGAAACACTGGATCTCAGAGACTATAAGAGATAGAGCTCTAATTTTTCGACAGTATTTCTTATGCTTGCACGCAGATCAAGTTTATTTCAAATTTTTGCCACGCCCACTTCCGCCCCCGCAAATTATAAAAAAGCGTATTAAGCGTATAATTTTAAAGCTAGAGTCGCGAATTTCGGTATGTATATTAAGAACTATAGTCTGTGTGATCCCTGAAAATTTGGTTGCGATCAGATAAAAATTGTCAAAGTTATTAAAGAAATAATTTTGTATGGCCACAAACGGCTGCTGGCAGCATGCCTCATTTGGTTGACCAATTAGACCAACTAAATATTCTTATCCGTTCTTGGTTGTGTTCGGAAAAGAATCTTATAAGATATTCGAGAAGCAATTTTAATAAATGGTAAAAATTATTAGCCGCTTAAATGCAATAATAACGCGTTTTTACTCACATTAATACATGTGTATGTATTTTTGTATGCATGTGATTATTTTACATTATATTATTGCATTTGCATTTGTCCGTTATGTTCTAAATTGAATTAACTGTTTTTCTGGCGTCCTGACGCTTTTCTGGTTTAAGTATGGGTAGCGGGTATCTCACAGTCGAGCTCACTCGACTGTAGCTTTCTTACTTGTTTTAACTGACGTTAAAGTACTAGCGAATTTGATAGACTGCATTTTATAAATTGCAAAAATAAGCTATTAATCTTTTAATTAATAATAATATAAATCGTCATAAAGAATAGGTGGAATAAACCATAAGTCTTCACCAGGAAAGAGTATTAATAATCGCTGGATGAGAATTAAAACTGATAATTAGGTTTAAGTAGAAAGCTGTTTTGGGTATAAAAATGATTATTAATTATATTTATTTTATTTTATTAAAGTGTTTTATTTCACAGTAACTTATTATTTAAAATAATGTTGTCGCTTTGCTTTAGGACGTCTTTATTAATCTTTTTTATATACTGAATTTTCTGACCATTCTGTTTGATGGTGGCGAAACCATTTAAAGTGGTATAATTTACATTTTTTGGAATCGGAGGCAGGCATATTGGACGCACCGATGGGGATAGCACAAACGGATTAACCAGCTCCAAAACTGCATGTTGTTGGCTGAAATAAATAATTTAAATAATTAATTGTATTGATTTAAATAATATCCATTAAAGATAGTATGTAATACCTTTTAAAAATATCTTTCACAGAGTGAAGCTGATAACCTCGTCCATCGTTTTCAGTATACTCGACTTTGTGGAGTCCCTCGACCACGGAATATCTCAATACATCGTCGGTGGAGATGTTTCTCATGCTGACAAGAACTGCCCAAGGACTGATTATATATCCGTATCCCTGAAACGTATACTTCCTGTGATATGTGTCACTAGTGAATAAGCTAACTACCCAGGGTTGCGGGTTTTCATCGGAGTGGATCGTGCCACATTCGGGAACGCAGTGGAGTGGATTACTTTTCTCTACCGCACTCCAATATGGCCTTCTTTCGGGATCCGAACCTTCTGTGCACCTCAGCACCATCGGAGGTTTAACATTGTCCTTCGGCATGTATCCCGGTGCGCAAGATATGTAAGCTTTAGTGCCGACGAACAGCTTTGAGTCCTTTTCGTTACAGTTTCTTATAGGATCATACTTTTTGTTCTGACAAAAGGCAACGATGGAGGTGTCCCTGATAAATTTGCGCTTACAGGTTTCCCTGCATTCTGGCCAGCTATTCTGCCATTTTCCGTCGAGGCATTGGCTTAGCTCTGGGCCAGTGAGCTCGGTGTTATTCAGGCAACTCAATCTCACCACTGTGGAGTGTTCTAAGGGGACTTCCTTCCGGTAAGGTAGAGTGTTGAACAAAGTCCTAACCTGGAGGTTGTGCAGATTTTCTGGCACCTCGCAGCTTCCTCGAGTATCTCGAGCTATACGAATTGTTGGAACGTCATATGTGGCCCACGTCAAGGTCCCGTTCTCGGAGCAAATGGATGGCAATTCATCGGAATTGTCCCAGCAATGAACCTCGTTATCGCAGACCTTTGACCGAGCCAGGCAGCCTCCATAGGCACAGCGGAACGTTTCGTCAGAGCACTTCGAAATGAGGCAATTCTGGTGGGTTTCGTCGCTGCCATCCTGGCAGTCCATAACCCCATCGCAAACACGTTCGACGGCCAAGCACTCGGCAGATTTCACACATTTAAATTGATTCTTTCTAAAGAGAGACATTTTTCTGTATTATTTCTGTGTAAAAAATCAATTGATAAGCAGCTTTGTGGTCTAGAAACCTAACATACCCGCATCCCGGCCAGTCGGAAAACCCTTTTCCTTGGACGTTAGCATTAACTTTAAATAGCAGATAAAGATGGTTATTTTTAATGATTGCTCGAAGTCTTCACGTATTTATACACACCAATCTGGGAGCAACTAAAAAGCAGGGAAAAGCCCGTCAGCAAAAAAACGCGTCTAATCATTTCGGGAAGAGCTCACTTACTGCACGAATTAGCGGCCAAATTTATATTTTGTATTTGCTTTTAATACATAGAGGAGCTCATTATCTTCAGTGATTAAGAGAGAACTTACTCAAGGGAATAAGAAGAAAACAAATGTAGTACACTCTGTCTAAAAATGATACAACACCCTAAAAATGCAAGTTTCGAAAGTCGTAGGATAATGGGGAAGCATAATACAAAGTACATACAAAGGAAGCATAATAGAAGTTTGTATACCCTTGCAGAGTTTAAACAAAAAAATTAAAAACGAAATTCTGAAATAATAATTTGTTGCCAAATCTCAAATTTGATGGCAATGGTTTGAAACACGGCTAAGCTATGGTTTTTTTATTTTCCTGATGGTTCCTATGGAAGCTATAGGGTATAGTCAGCCGATTTTAATGAAATTAAAATCAAAATTCAGGAATACTAAAATATGGGTAACTATCAAATTTGGTAAAAATATGTTGAAAACTGACAAAGTTATGAATTTTTCTTTTATTTTCCTGATTGTTCCTATGGAAGCTATAGGTTATAGTCAGCCGATTTTCATGAAATTAAAATCAAAATTCAGGAATAATAAAATATATAGCAAATATTGTGATAACAACTAAGAAACAACTACTTCAAACAACTCAGACTGAATTTTTTTATTAAAGTATTCAGAATGAATCATTTTTGCAGCAATTTCCAGGCTTCCAGGTGTCTTCGAGGAATCCTTACCACATTCAGACGATTGACCTGCAAGTTTATATTGGTGTAAAAAGCACATTTCATTTGTTTGTTTATTAAAGGTTTTTTATATCTTTATTATTTTATTACTTAACATTCTTCACCTTGCATTATGTAATAAAATAATTAAAATTTAAATAATTTTGTTGCTCTGATGTTGATGTTGATGTTAATGTTGATGTTGATGATGATGTTGATGTTGATGATGCTGTTGATGTTGATGATGATGTCTGTGATGTTGATGATGATGTCTGTGATGTTGATGATGATCTCTGTGATGTTGATGATGATGTCTGTGATGTTGATGATGATGTCTCTGATGTTGATGATGATGTCTCTGATGTTGATGTTGACGATGATGTTATTGATGTTGATGTTGATGATGATGATGATGTCTCTGATGTTGATGATGATGTCTCTGATGTTAATGATGATATCTCTGATGTTGATGTTGATGATGATGTTTTTGATGTTGATGATGATGATGATGATGTTTTTGATGTTGCTGTTGATGTTGATGATAATGATGTCTCTGATGTTGATGTTGATGATGATGATGATGCCTCCATTAATGTTTTCATATAGCTAATATCCTGACTATTCTGATTGATAGGGATGATACTTTCTGAAGTGTTATAAAGAAAATTTTTTGGAATCGAAGCCAGGCATATTGGACGCACCGATGGGGATAATACAAATGGATTAACCAGCTCCAAAACTGCTTGCTCTTTGCTGAAATAAATAATTGAAATAATTAATTGTATTAATTTAAATAATATTCATAAAAGATAGTAAATAATACCTTTTAAAAATAATTTTCACGGAGTGAAGCTGATAGGCTTGTCCATCGTTTTCAGTAAACTCGACTTTGTGGTCTCCCTCGGCCACGGTATATCTCAATACATTGTCGGTGGAGATGTTTCTCATGCTGACAAGAACTGCCCAAGGACTGATTATAAATCCATATCCCTGAAACGTATACTTCCTGTGATATATGTCACTAGTGAATAAGCTAACTACCCAGGGTTGCGGGTTTTCGTCGGAGTGGTTCTTGACACATTCTGGAATGCAGAGGAGTGTGTCTCTTTTCGCTACCGCACTCCAATATGGCCCACTTTCGGGATCCGAACCTTCTGTGCACTCGAGGACCATCGGGGGTTTTACATCGTCCTTCGGCATGTAACCCGGTGCGCAAGATATGTAAGCTTTAGTGCCGACGAACAGCTTTGAGTCCTTTTCGTTACAATTCCTCATTGACTCATTTTTTTCGTTCTGACATAAGGCTTGGATAGAGATGTCTCTGCTAAATTCGCGCTGACAGGTTTTCCGGCATTCTGGCCAGCTATTCTGCCATTTTCCGTCGAGACATCGATTTAGATCTTGCCCATATAGCTCGGTGTTATTCAGGCAACTCAATTGCGCCTCTTGAGTGACTGTAACCTGGGAGGAGGGGACAGTGAACAAAGGCTTAACCTGCAGGTAGGGCATATTTTCTGGCAGCTTGCAGCCTTCTAAAATGCTCGCCTCGTCCTTGTCCTTGTCCTGCGTCGTTTTATCCTCTGGTGGATCGGGATATATGTCCCACGTCGAGGTCCCGTTCTCAGAACAAAAAGGTGGGAATTCATCGGATTCATCCCAGCAATCGAGTACGTGATCACAGGCCTTTGCCTTAGCCAGGCATCCACCATAGGCACAACGAAACGTATCCTTGGGGCACTCCGAAGTGAGACAGTTTTGGGAGATTTCGTCGGTGGCATCCTCGCAGTCCATAATGCCATCGCAAACACGCTCGATGGCCAGGCACTCGGAAGAATTCACACATTTAAATTGATTTTTTCTGAAGAGAGAAAATTTGTTCAGTATTTCTGGTAAAAATATCAATTGCTAAGCAGTCTTACTTACCCGCATAGTGGCCGTGACACCTGGCCTATAGTGGGTGTGTTGGTTATATTCGGACTCAAGTATTCCGGATGTTCATCTGTATGGTCCTGGATGGTTTCCCTGCACTCTGGCCAGGCAGCCTGCCATTTTCCGTGGAGGCATTGATTTAGATCTGGGCCATATAGCTCGGTGTTTTTCGGGCAACTCAATCGCACCACTGTGGTGTGTGCTAAGGGGACTCCCACATGGTAGGGCAGAACGTTGAACAAAGTCCTGACTTGGAGGCTGTGAAGTTTTTTTGGCACCTTGCAGCCTTTAAAGATGTCCTCCTCATCCTCGTCCTTCTCAGATGCTAGAATAGCTGGATGCCGACTGGTTTCCCTGCATTCTGGCCAGTCATAATGCCATACTCCGCCGAGGCATTGATTTAGATCTGGGCCATGTAGCTCGGTGTTGTTCAGGCAACTCAATCGCACGATTGTGGAACTTTCTAGGAAGACTCCCTTGATGTAGGGTAGAGCGTTGAACCAAGTACTGACTTGGAGGTTGTGCAGATTTTCTGGCACCTTGCAGCTTTCTAATGTGCTCGCCATGTCCTTTTGAGTATCTCGAGCCCGAGTTATTGGATCGTCATAGGTCCCGTTCTCGGAGCAAATGGATGGCAATTCATCGGATTTGTCCCAGCAATGAACCTCGTTATCGCAGACCTTTGACCGAGCCAGGCAGCCTCCATAGGCACAGCGGAACGTTTCGTTAGAGCACTTCGAAATGAGACAATTCTGGTGGGTTTCGTCGCTGCCATCCTGGCAGTCCTTTATACCATCGCAAACACGTTCGATGGGCAGGCACTCGGAAGAATTCACACATTTAAATTGATTATTTCTAAAGACAGAGATTTTGTTTTATTATTTCTGGGTAAAAAAACAATTGAAAGCTGCTCTTTGGTGTAGAAACCTTACTAACCCACATGACCCAATGTCTACAGCGGGTGTGTTGGTTGTATTCGGACTGCAGTATTCCGGATGTTCGTCTGTATGGTCCCAGCAATCTAAATTTCCATCACACTGCTGACTCTCCTTGTAGCAGCCACCGTAGGAACACGCGAGTTCGGGACAGATTACCTTGTGGCACTCGACAAAGGTCTCATCGCTGCCATCTGTGCAGTCTTCGTGAGCATCACATTTCATGTCGCCGGGTATCTGCTGGCCATCGTTGCAGTCGAAAAACCCTGTTCCTTGGACGTTAGCATTAACTTTAAATAGCAGATAAAGATTATTATTTTTAATGATTGCTCGAAGTCTTCACGTATTTATACACACCAATCTGGGAGAAACTAAAAAGCATGCAAAAGCCCGTCAGCAAAAAAACGCGTCTAATCATTTCGGGAAGAGCTCACTTACTGCACGAATTAGCGGCCAAATTTATATTTTGTATTTGCTTTTAATACATAGAGGAGCTCATTATCTTCAGTGATTAAGAGAGAACTTACTCAAGGGAATGACAATTACTCAATTTTGATAACAGCTAATTTTTGGTATTTTTCATCATTGTTCATCTTTCTCCCCCCTTATCGCACAATAAAAACAAGAGAAAATAAAACAAATTTGAAAGTTTTCAACCGCAGCTTTCGTTTCCGCATCATAATTAATCAGCTATCTGTTGATTAGTCGAAGGTCGAGGCTGCGTGGCCACTATAGCTAGATAGGGTAGGTGCATAACAGCGGAAATTGTCAATGGTCCCCATTTATCCCACTTTCTCATGAGGCTATATCTTCTCTATCTTCTCAACTACATTATAAATTTAACAAGAGACTTACGTCTTGATCGCTCATTATCTCTCAAAAATTTGGCACAACTCGAAAACTTTGCACAACTTTAGCTTTAGCAAATATATAAAAATATATACAGAAGATTTTAGGAAAGACAAACTGTTAGTATGGGAAAAGATATGATAAATCTTTTCAAAATTGCCGTTAAATCGGCTGTTTGAACTGCTTGAACTAGTGTAATAACGCACTGCACTGCTTGATAAAGATGTAAAAACATCGATGCCACTATCGATAGTATCGCTGTTGAAATCGATTTTTCGCATCTCTAGGTCACACTAAACAGCTGCAACACGTGCGACAATTGTTTTGGTTTTATTTAAGGCTGCGCTTTTTACTAATTAAACAGCTTTACCATGAAGATTCGCAAGAACCACAGAGGCAAGCACTACCGCTACAATGTGAACCGCAAGACGCTGAACAAAACCCGCAGTTCCACCGGCAAGATCAAGGAGTAAGTTGTGCTCTTCCACCAGATCCGATTCTTAACCAGTGTTTTTTGCATTCGCAGTCCCAAGCTGAAGAAGATGTGGATGGAGGACCAGCGCGTGGGCACCAACTTCGCTGAGATGGGCCTGGCTAAGGATGCCAACAAGGCCATTGCTATACCGAGCTACAAAAAGGACCGGCTTCATGCGGCAAAAGTGGTCAATGGCTTCATTGAGGAGGAGCTGGACGAGGACGAGCGTCGAGTCCTGGGATTGAAGAAACCAGCTGTAGAGGAGGCACCAAAACGAGGGCATGTCGTCCAGGAGCTAGAACAACTGGCCAGCGAGCGCGCAGATCCCGAATTCAGGTGAACCCCAGCGATTTCCTATTGCAGAACTCCAAAACTAATGAATATCCTCTAGGTTACCCAAGGGCGTTGTAAAGGAGCTAACATACTTCCTCAACAAGCACAAATTCAACTACAAGGCCATGGTCACGGATCGCAAGAATTTCGGTCAATGGACTTGGCGTCAGTTTCGCCTGAAAATACGCAGGTTCATGGCCATTCCGGAGCAGTTCAATGTCTATCTGGAGCAGAAGAAGCTGCCCGTGGGCGTGAAGCCCGATTGGGAGGAGTACGAGTCGGACAGTGAATGGACCTTGTAAATGATTGGGGAAATCTATCATATGCTTGTGTAATGCCTAGATTTATCTTTTATCTTTAAAATAAACTGAGAAATAGGAACGTAAAGTAAAATTCTTAAATTAAAAAACTACATTTTGTGAAAGTTGTTTTTAAAAAAATAAGGAGAATGCAGTTTGTTCCTTCCGTTTTGACCGTGTAACAACCCTTCCTTTACCGTTACATTTTAAAATGGCTGAGTGGGACAGATATAATGTATCCTAAAATTGCATCGTGTTGCCTTCGACATTTTGTATTCAGAGATGAGCTCGTGTAGAGCAAACTTATCATGTTATAAGAAATTTCATGAAAGAAATGCAAAATGTTTACTAAAAATATAAAATATTACTTAATTTGATATAACAATAACAGCAATAATTATAAGTTTTCCAACCATTTCTTGATTGAAACCTTTCAATTTGCACTCGTGCGTATCCCGTGTCCCGGAGGCAAACCCGGCTGCCATCTCTAAACTGTCTTGCTTCTTGCTCGTTTTCCCGATTTCGGTCTTTCCGTTTTGTGATTTCGTAAGGTAAGGTTCGTAGCCAGCTGAAGCTTCCGATAAAATCCTGAAAAATTGCCCATATTAATGGGCATCGATTGATTTTCCAATTGTGCTTTGACCCGACAAGTGCTAGAATCGCGAACTTCCGGCATATTCAGACGGATTTCCATCGATTACGAGGTGAAAAAGGAGGCTATTTTCTGTGCGAGTGTGTGTGTGCGAGTGAAATTGCATTGCCGGCCGGTGTCCCCCTGACGTTTTGCATAATAGCTGCATGGAAATAATGGTGGTGAATCCATCGATCCAAGTTTGGTAATTGGAGGAGTTTCCCCGAATGTCTCGCGGGGGCTCCCCGTCAGATTAAACAAAAATTCCGGAAGTCTTGCGAATTCCAACATGGCGGCGGCAGTGCATGTGCATGTGTGTGTGTGTGTTTGATTTGCTTCCAATCGATGCCTATTAATGTGGGCAAATTTCTTTCCCAGGCTGTCTGTCTACTGGAATTCGCTTGGGAATCATTTGCAGAATATTGAAAATTAATGCACTTGACACATGCTCGGCAGATTTTCTTTGCATTGCAAGTGTGTGTTTGTGTGTGTGTGTCTGCCAGTGTATTTTTACATATCCTTCCTTCCCTTCCCCATTTGCTTCTCTTCTTTTGCCTTCTTGCATTTTGCACATCGATGCAAAATACAGAGATTTAAAAATAACATGCGGGAAAATCTGCAAGTAAAATTGTCGCTAGGGTAGAAAATAAATCACAACGCCCTATAGGCGTGTGCATATGTATGTGTGTGCAAGGAAAGAGAGCCCCCATCTTTCTTTTTTTTCTGTCGTCTGCCTCTCGCGGCAAGTGCAGTCTGCGGCCATTTCGGCATCTCGCTCTCCTGCCTGCTCTGCTTCCTCTTTAGCTTTTTGGCTGTCAGTTCATGTGCGTGTGCGTGTGTGTGTGTGTGTGTGCAGTTTTTCACCCTTTGAAATCGCGAATTTTCTGCCGAATGCCGATGCTTTCCTTTGATTGATTTCGGTTTACTGATTTTTCGCCATTTCGTACTTAAGGTAATTTGTTGCAAAAGTTACTTTCTATTTGCTTGGATTGGAATTTCCCCATTAAGAAGCCGGCCGGTGATTTTCGCATTTTCCACAAGAGTTTTTTTTTTTTTTTGGCTCCATGGTGGTTTGGGGTTAATGGTCGTCGTCGTCGTCGTCTGGCTGGAGAGAATGCATTTTCTCAGGGCTCCGGCACTCTTCGGCTCTGTTCGTTTTCTGTCTGGGCTCAGTATTGATTTTTCACCCGGTGCAAATCAGTATATCTCCGCCGCATTACGGCAGTCTTCAAACCGACGGACACTTGGCTTGGTCGTTGTCCGGGCCCCAAAAGTACGGAAACGCATAAAGACCTTATTTCACATTTTTCTGCAAATTTTTATAGTTTTCTAACTGTTTTAATTTTGTTTTTTTTTCAGGATAATTACGTTCTGTGGATTTGTGATCAGTTTTGCTAAAAGCAAAGCCTGCGAGCAGCTCTATAAAAAACTTAGTTAAACAGGTGAGTTTGGTTTTAAATTATTTAATTTAAAGACAAAAATTTGGGGGAAAATAAGAGTCTTAAAAGTCTCCATTAAATAAGCTTCTTATTTCCGTCAAATAATTACATTTCCTGTTTTATGCACTGGGAAAAAGGTTCATCTTTAAAGTAAAGACTTCGTAAATTTATTCATCTCAAAATGAATTCAAGAATTTAAATAAATTTTAAGTATTTCCTATTTTTTGTAATTTTCTCTTATTTTTTCCCCTGTGCCCATCTGTGCATGTGTAAATGCAACGTGCTTTGTGTGTCTACACCACGATGACACGACCCCCACCCACTGCATACATACGTCATAGGTCTGCAGAGCCACCCACAGACTTCCACCTCCCAAGTCCATTTCCAGATTTATATTCCCTTAAAACTTAACTTTGCCATTTCGTTTACCCTCCTTTTAGCGTTCAAGAAAAAGGCCTATAAAACCCTTCTTTCAACTCGGCAAAGATGGGCAAGGAGAAGATCCATATTAACATTGTGGTGATTGGCCATGTGGACTCTGGCAAGTCCACGACCACCGGCCACCTGATCTACAAATGCGGCGGCATCGACAAGCGTACGATCGAGAAGTTCGAGAAGGAGGCCCAGGAGATGGGCAAGGGTTCGTTCAAGTACGCCTGGGTTCTGGACAAGCTGAAGGCGGAGCGCGAGCGCGGCATCACCATCGATATTGCTTTGTGGAAGTTCGAGACCGCCAAGTACTATGTGACCATTATCGATGCCCCCGGACATAGGGACTTTATCAAGAACATGATTACCGGCACCTCGCAGGCCGACTGTGCGGTCCTAATTGTGGCCGCCGGCACCGGTGAGTTCGAGGCTGGCATCTCCAAGAACGGCCAGACCCGTGAGCACGCCCTGCTCGCCTTCACGCTGGGCGTGAAGCAGCTCATTGTGGGCGTTAACAAGATGGACTCCACTGAGCCGCCGTATAGCGAGAATCGCTACGAGGAGATCAAGAAGGAGGTGTCGTCGTACATCAAGAAGATTGGCTACAATCCGGCCTCGGTGGCCTTTGTTCCCATCTCGGGCTGGCATGGCGACAACATGCTGGAGGCGTCGGAGAAGATGCCTTGGTTCAAGGGCTGGACAGTGGAGCGCAAGGAGGGCAAGGCAGAGGGCAAGTGCCTGATTGACGCGCTGGACGCGATCCTGCCGCCGCAGCGTCCCACGGACAAGCCGCTGCGCTTGCCGCTCCAGGATGTCTATAAGATTGGTGGCATCGGTACCGTACCCGTTGGCCGTGTGGAGACCGGCATCCTTAAGCCAGGTAAGCTGGGCTACTCCGCCTTGATTGGCTGCATTGTTTTTCCGGGTCGAGTGGCAGGTGCCACTCTCTCTCTCTCTTTGATTATAATTCATTCATGTACTCCTTGGAATTTGGGTCGGCTGTGAGGGGGGTGCCACTCCCACTCCCACTCGGCTTGTCACGATGCCCTGCGCATGTATGCATTATTGAGCGAGAGCGAGGCGGCAGTGCACCTCCACCAACCCCGTGTGCACAGTGAGAAATTGGGGTTACTTGTCGTTCACTCTCTGAGACAGTTTAGCTCTGCTCAGAATATTACGTATACGCACCGAATACATTTAATTTAATTTCGTTGCAGGCATGGTCGTCAACTTTGCTCCAGTCAATCTGGTCACCGAGGTAAAGTCCGTGGAGATGCACCACGAGGCTCTTACCGAGGCCATGCCCGGCGACAATGTCGGCTTTAACGTGAAGAACGTGTCGGTGAAGGAGCTGCGTCGCGGCTATGTGGCCGGCGATTCGAAGAACAATCCTCCCAGGGGAGCTGCCGATTTTACCGCTCAGGTAAACATATTCATGTTTTGCTGTGTTTTAATGGGACTTTATTTAAATTTTCCAGCATTCGTATTATAGATTATCAGTTAATTGACTAACTAAATCCCTTCTTCTATTCCAGGTGATTGTGCTTAACCATCCAGGCCAGATTGCCAACGGCTATACTCCGGTTTTGGATTGCCATACGGCTCACATTGCCTGCAAGTTTGCCGAGATCAAGGAGAAATGCGATCGCCGTACCGGCAAGACCACCGAGACAGAGCCGAAGGCTATCAAGTCCGGGGATGCGGCCATTATAGTGCTGGTCCCCAGCAAGCCGCTGTGCGTCGAGAGCTTCCAGGAGTTCCCACCGCTGGGTAGGTTCGCTGTACGCGATATGCGTCAGACCGTGGCCGTGGGTGTCATCAAGTCGGTCAACTTTAAAGAGACGACCTCGGGCAAGGTAACAAAAGCCGCTGAGAAGGCACAGAAGAAGAAATAACTAGGGTGCCAGCAGAACTACGACAACATCATCACTCGAATCCAACAGCAGACGGCTAGAGCAGCAACAACACCAGCAACAAAAGCAACAGCAGGAACACCAGAAGCAACATGCACACATCTCAAGTTTATAATATCCAATCGACGATCAAAAGCAAACAAGAACTACCTTAGCTCCAAGAAGACGACACCAATTACTACTATCAACAGGCAGATATTATATGAAATCGAGCAGATGCCACAGATACTACAATATATTATAATCCCACAAACAAATATTAGCAAGGAGGAGGAGGAGGAGAGGAGCTGCAGCACCTTGACCGCCTTGGCGGTGCTCGTAGTGGCGGTCCACTGCCTCATCTATCTAAACTTGTATCGCCATCGCAAGTCGTTCCGCAGGAAACCCACTGCGGCACTGTTGCTGTAGCTCCTTCGATATATACTCATCTACAAAACTAAGCTTACATTTGATTAGCAGCCACACACACACATCCTGACGTGCATCATCCACCCGAGTCTCGAATATGGATTTTAAACACTTTTTATACTTTTGATAAGTCAAGTCGGAGGCATTCGATTTAAAATCTATTATACGATGTAATTTCCGAATTTAGTTTTAAACCACCACGACCTCCCCTCCCCACACCACACACCCCCTATACTAACCCAAAAAAAAAAAAAACAAAAACAAAGACTACATTCGTAATGAATTCAAAATTTTCTCTTGAAACCAAAAGACAAATGCTTAAGAAGTATTAAAAAAAAAAAGAATGAATCATAACACAAACACACAACATAATCATGCGGTTTTTGAAAACATTTTAAATGTTAGATCGAGCCTCATTTAGCATTTGCGTAACTATACTTACATTACATTATATACGTTAACCACTTCAACGTTCATCATCGCCCATATATAAAACCAGCATGTAATTCACGTTACTCTCTCACCACTCGGAATTTATAAACAAAACATCGTAATACCAGAACAACCATTCATATATGGATACAGAACATGTTGCTTGATACAAGATCTTTTAAATGATGAGAAAAATAAAGGAAGCTTAACCGTAAAATACCAAAATAAATAAGCAAGTGGTTTTATATATTAAATATGGGATCACTATGAATTAAGGGTTTTTTAATGACAATAATGATAATCATCCTTGTTTTTAAAAAAATGTTTCTTCAACTGTAGCGAATATTTGCAGTGATTCCCTATATATTCAGATTCGCTATTATACAATTATAATTTATTGTAATGCAGATTTATTACCATACAAAAATAACGGAATTTTATTATTACTTAGTTATGCGTTTTTTAAACTTTGAGGTTTAATAAATATCGATAATTATAAATTCAAAGAATGTCTGCGAACATCGATGTTCTTTCACCACTACTTCTGACTCACTAGGCGGCTTTTATAAAAACAACAAAGCAAAAGCACCAGAATCTCAGCCGCCTGTTCACAATTAAAACTCCAAACTGTGACTCAGACTAGCAACTCCCCCGTCGTGCACAATTAGCTTTAGTCGAGTGACGAAACTCTCTGAAACAAGTCAAAAATGGCTGATCCACGCATCCGCCAGTTGGTAATCAAGACGGGAGTCGTTAAGCGCCTGTCCAAGGAGAAGTCCGTGTACGAGAAGGAAGTCCTGACGGAAAAGGCCAGAATGGAGAAGTTCAAGGGCGAGGGCGCCGACGATCATGTGCTGCGCAAGCAGGAGGAAGTCATTGCCGAATGCGAGATGATGATTCCCGATTCCAAGAGGAGGTAATTTCCGGTGACATTTTGTTTAAGCGGGCGACTTATCTTTCACTTATTTTCCAGGCTGCAAAAGGAGTTTGAGGTTTTGAAAAAGTATCTGGATGACGAGCAGGATCTGAAGGAGACGGAGGAATATACCAAGGCTGCTGATATCCTTACAGAGGCCAAGGCGGTCTTGGATTCCTAAGAACAAAGCGACAGCGTCGCACATTCCCCTTAAAACTCTGCATTTATTGCATATTCCTGAGTACATCAGCCCTTAATCCAGTCTAAGCCAAGCTGGAGACCTCAAGCTGCCGAGCAGCCTCCAATTCTAAAGTATTTGCAGCCCCTTTTAGCAGTTAATACCTCATTTTGTTCGGATTTATAATAAAACAAAAAATTAACATTCAAAACAAAATCAGCTGTTTTACTTTCCCGACGTTTACCAACACTGTGTGACCAAAATGCCGGAGAAAACTCTTAAATTAAGCGAAATTAAACAAAATATACAACAAGTACTTGAAAATTTACAACAATTGGAGCACCTAACTGACGATGATGCACAGGACTTCAATGCGGAGCAGGCGGAGGAACTGCAGCGCAGCACGACAACCCTGCTGGATGCACTTGACCAAGTACCCGCGGCTAAAGTAGCCGGCATACAAAAACAAAGAAGACGCCGGCGTCGCTTGGATAAACAAAAGAAAAAGGAACTCAAATGTAGGGCCAAGAAAGCAAAGCAGGACTCGCAATCGAAACCGAAGGTATCCATTGAACCACAGCTGACTCCCAGGGAGAAACAGGCGGAGCATATTTCCCTGAAGAAGCGCCATGATGCCGCCTCAATGCTCCAAACCTTTGATCTTCTGGAGAAGCTGTGCGAATCTAGGGGAGGCGACAAGGTAGCCCTCAACCAGAAGCTAGCCCGAATGCGTCTGGTTTGGCGGAGAGTGCAGCAGGAGAATGAGTGCGATCATGACAGGGAGTCCCAAAAGAGGGTTTCCTCAGATTTTGTTAGGGAAAACAAAGAGAAATTCTGCCAGAGGCGGTAAGAATTGTAAATTTCTTTATATTTATAGATTTTCTAGATGAATATTTTATTTCTTTCAGTACCATATGGGATTCTTATATAAGCTATGGGAAGAGAGCCACCTGTATTCCCCGAGGATGGGTCTTACCGCCTGAAAACCCGTCAGATCTGTGGACGGAATACAGAACTGCGTAGATATAATCATATTCTTATTTAATTTTTAAGAAACCCTTCTAATTCAAGAAAACTAAACATAATTATGTTGTGGAATTTTATTTCTTTTGAAGAATATCTGTTTTATAGCTTAAATGAGGGGCAAGTGTGGACTCAGCCACGCACACACACGGTGTATTCCAGCCGTTTATTCGTAGACCCAATCGACGGCAGCTGGGGTCCAGGTGACCAGCTCCTTCTCGTTGAACCACAGAGCAATCTCCTTCTCGGCGGACTCGACGGCATCGGAGCCGTGGATGATGTTGCGTCCAACCTGGATGCAGAAATCACCACGGATGGTGCCGGGCAGGGAGTCGGCGGGGTTGGTGGCGCCGAGCATCTGGCGACCGGTCTTGACCACATTGAGGCCCTCCCAGACCATGGGAACCACGGGGCCGGAGTTCATGTAGTTGACGAGTCCGGGGAAGAAGGGACGGGCCGACAGGTCAGCGTAGTGCTTCTCCAGCAGCTCCTTGGAGGCCTGCAACGATTACAACACGCAAAGCATTATCACTTGATTGCTTTTTTGACCTCTATTACAAAGGCAAAGTGTCGCCGCACTAATGGCTATGACGCTAGCACCCAAGCCAGCGCCAGTGCCGCCACCTTTGAGGTTAGATCAGAAGATAACCCCCCGCGTGGGCCATTGATTTTGTTCAAATAATCCAATTATCGCTTTGCTTACCCAGGTGAACTTCAGGGCGACCAGCTTGAAGCCCTTCTGCTCGAAGCGCTCGATGATCTTGCCGACGAGTCCACGCTGGACGCCATCGGGCTTGACCATGATGAAAGTACGCTCCTTGTTGGCCGCCATTGCTACGGAGATAATTGAGAAAAGTGCCAAAATGGATCCCAGCATTTGCAGCTTCATGTGTTTCGGTGTGCTTTCAAAAATCCCCACTACCATCCGCCGGTTGGCTGAATTTATTCCTCAGCGCCAGCCGGTCACACTTTCAAAGATAAGCTTAAAATTTATTTATCGAATTTTGTATGCATTTTAAAAAATTAATTAAATAAATTAATATATTTTTCTAGAAGGGTGAGCTATATTAAAAGACTTTTAAATATAATACAATTCTTAGAATATTAAATTCACATTTAATCAAGTAAACCATTTAAATGTATTTAAAATTTATATAATAAAGAAAATATCTATGATATTTATTGGCAATTTGGCTAAAAATTTTATTTCTTATTTATTTTTAAAACATTCTAAGTAATTTATATAAAGAAGGCTTTTACTGTCAAGTAAGAAGTATTCTCATTTTCAGTTTTAGCTGTCAGGTAAAATGTTTGGATTGAAATATTCAGTCTAACTTTATATCTTAATAAGAAAACATATGTAAAGTGAAAAAATATATATATTTTGGCCCACAATACACAAAAAAAAGTTTTAAAAGTACATACATAAGTGTGAAAGTGTAAAACAGAAAAAATTATTTTTGACTTTTTTGGTTATATTAAAACTTACTATTATTAGACATTAGTTTTTCTAAAATTAAATAAACGCACTCTAAAGCAAGGCTCTCGGGACTGGCTCGGCGGTGTGGAAAACCCACGTCAAGGTCGCTGGATATGGGTGAATTGGTGTTAAACCAGATCGGTAGCCCGGCGGACTTCACAGGTGCCGTTCCTGCCTATAACGATCAACCGTTCGCTGCTCCGAGCTCAGCGATTGCCGGGCAATGTTCAGCTGCTGAGTAGACTCCCCGCAGCGCGGCTCCGGCTCCTCGTCATTGGTGGCCAGCATCTTCATCTGGCTTTTATTGCGATTCTTCTCTGCATTCCGCTGGTTTGCCCGCTCGAGGTCCTGAATGCCCACCTCCAGGTGCTCGTAGACTTTAAGCCTGGAGTCGTACATATCGATCATTGCATTGATCAGCTTTCGAAGGTGCGCAATCTCACGCTCCTGCTCGTCCGCCTGGAACTTGTACACCTCGATCCCTGCTCTTAGTAACGCTCCAGCAGAGATTTTCCCGGCTCTACGGCCAGCTGCAGGTCGTCCAGCCAAAACCGCGGTACTTTGCTTTCCCAATTTTCCATCTGAATCCACCTCCAGCTTGCTATGTTTCTTATTTTCAAATTTAAAATTGCTTGCTTTTGCTTGTGCTTCTGCGCAGTAAGACCGTGCCGCCGGAGTCGTATTTTAGGACTTTTTCGATTTAACCCCCATTCTTTTTGTTTTTGGGGATGAAGCTGTGTGTGTTTGTGTTTTTGCAATTGTTCGACTTGAAAAAAGTAAGTTTCCTGCAAAAGCCCAAAGCCCAACCGAGAAAAAGTGGAAAATCAATCATTAATATAATCTCCTACTCCTCTACTCTCCAAAAAAAGCAGCCCCAAGATGGAGGATTGTGAAAGCGATGTCTCACAGTACATGCTGGACGACCTGCAGCTGGCCGCGGAGCTGGGAAAAACTCTTCTGGAGCGGAACAAGGAGCTGGAGACGCAGATTAAGGAGTACAAGTTCAAGGCGGACGAGCAGGAACGCGAGATTGTGCACCTGCGAAAGCATATCAATGCCATGACCGAGGTGAACGACTCCCGGCTCAAAGTCTACGAGCAGCTTGAGGTGGGGATTCAAGACCTGGAGCGGGCCAACCAGCGTTTGAATGTGGAGAAAAGTCGCGATAAGAAGCAGATCAAGTTGCTGGCCGCCAATGCAGAGGGCCTGGAGGCGCGCTGCGAGGAGCTTACCCAGCAGCTAAGCGATGCCCGGCAATCGTTGAGCACGGAACGACGAAAGGTCGATCGTTATCAGCAAGAACGCCATAATATGAAGGCCGCCGAGCCACCGATCTGCTTCAACGCCAACTCACCCATAACCAACGACCAAGACATGGGCTTTCCCCAACTCCAAGCCATGGCCCTGGCCAGTCCCGAGAACATCTCGCTTTGCAATGCTAACCTGGCCCTCAGTTTGGCCGAGAAGAGTTCCCTGAAGAGCGAGGACAGCGAGGAGCTGGTCAAGCTGCTTGGCGAGATGGAGACCATTAAGCGGGACTTTCTCACCGAGCAGCAACGTTGCGCCGAACTGGAGGAGCAGCTGGTGGCCATCATCCAAGAGAACCAGTGCCTGCAGGGCCGTCTGGCCGATACCAGTGCCAACCAGGAAATGATGTCCATGCACGAGGAGCTCTCCCTTCTGGACGACGTGCGGCAGGGCCAAATGTGCAGTCGCTGCCTGCGAGACATCAACGAAAGCATCCACAATCTGGACGAGCAGTCATCCGTTGCCCCCACGGAGGAGATCTACGAGGACGACGAGCGGAGCATGCTCAGCGAAAGCACCTCCAAGTTCAGCCATAGTGCCATTGAAGATCGCTTCCGGAAGCCCGGCGACGATCTCCCATTGACCGCCATCGAAAGCTCAAATCCGTACCGCGATCTAGTCGAGAAATATGAGGCTCTGCTGGAGGTGCAGCGGACTTCTATTGCCTCGAAAAATCTAGCCGATGCCAAAAAGACAAGTGACTTGAATCCTCCTCCTCCGGCCATGCAGCAGAAAGAGAAGGACACCATTGTCAGCAGCTCAAAGGAATCCGTAGTAACGCTTAACAATGCGCCCATTGAGTTCTCCGAGGCGGAGACTTCCTCGTCGGGTTTCTCTGACGGAACGGGAAACAAGTGCACCCAGACCGACGAGCGGCCCAGTTCCTTCCTTTGCTCAATCAGCAACGGCAACGATTGCAAATTCAGTATCTACGACGATGTCAGTCCCATTGAATCCCACTTCCGCAACCGTCCCGAGCACCGAGAGCTCTTCAAGGAGATCTTTGGGGTGCTGAAGAAGGCCGCCGACAACAATGAGAACGAGGATAAGCAGGGAGTCGAGGCAAGTGCCTCAGCTGCTGCAGATGCCGTAGTTCCCCAGGTTGCCATACCACCACTGAAGGAAGAATCTCCCGAGGACTTCATAGACGACACCCAGAGCGTGGTCTCCTCGATCATGTCCAGCCAGTCCATAGCCATATCCGAGTGTGTGACGAAACTGGAACGCAAAACGGCCAAAAAGCACATACTATCCGTCTCAAGCTCGTTGAACAACGCCTCCAAGCAGGGTTCGGTCTGTGAACCCTCGACAATGAAGCCCATTGAGGAGAATGGACGTGTGCTGACGCCCCTGAAGCGGGAACCTCTCGAATACATAACCATAGCAGTTGGAATCAAGAAAAAGAACCGACGCAAGCACCGCAACCAGAGCTCATCCCGCGACCGTGTCGACTTGATTGATTCCCGAGATAATGTGGCCCGGAACAGTCCTCTGGCCGTTAGGCAACATCATCAACACCACATGGGACAGGGCAGTGTCTCGGCGCCATTAAATAGAGACTTTGGACGCGGCATCAGCCGCAGAGGGAATGCTCCATCGTCGTCGTCGTCGTCGGCGGCGTTCTCGGGCAACTGGAACGGCTCCCCAATGGTGATTTACAACCAAAACATGAATACTCCTCGAACTTCGCGTGGCCACAATACCGTGTCCCAGGACCTGCATAAGCTCAAGAAACTCGATCTATCCTATGCCGAGGTATTGCGACGCGCCGATCCCCCCTGTGATTACATTCCCCCGAAGATGCAGCATTCCCAGCGACAGCAGCAAAGCAACGGCTCCAACTCACGGAAGAATCGCCAGAGACGCCAATAAGTCTACTTTTAGAGAATTTAGTAATTATTTATACCAAGTCCAAATCCTTTTTTACCGGGCATTTAAATCCTTTTAATTTTTTAATGTGTGTCATGAGAACTCTAGTCCGTTTCGAACGCATAGACAGTTAAATTGCCTGTAATCGTAATCTCTATCTCTCTATATAATCCAGAAATAGTTCGCTCGCTTGCTGTTACAATTGTCTCATGTTTCCTCGTAAATTGTGAATTAAAAACGAGCGGGCTAAGCTTGCAAAAACGACGATACCAACTTAAATTTATAAATAAAACAGCATGACTAAACTAAATATTGTATCCTAAATAGTAAGTCTTTTTATTTCCGTAGTACTGTTTTGTCTATTTATTAAGATCTCTCTATAGTTTACAAATTAATAAAATTACAACCAATGGGCAGATGTACCTAGTTTTCTTGAAGCTTGCTTAAGATTGAACTATTGCTTGATTTCTAAGAATGTTATCTTTATGGGGTTTCCTTTGCTGATTGCGCAGACACCCAAAAAGTCACATTTTCTGGTTAAGATTGAAAATATCATAAAATATAACACTCTAAAACATAACTTTGGATGGAGTTTGTCTAAAATCAAATCTCGGACTCTCTTAAAAAAAAAACATTCAAATTCCCCAAATAGTTCTTTCCGCTTCAATTAAAAAAGTAAACGCCTCGAGAGTCACGTTTCAAATTCGTTTTATATTTCCGATAAGATTAAATCCAGCAAATCTCTGCGAGTGATAAACAATACAAATTAACAAATAGTATATACAGTCAGGAGAAGATGCAAATAATACGTAATTTACGCTACTTGTTGCCGTCCAGCTTCGTCAGGCCGTCAGCGTACTGGAACTCCGGGCTGTTTTCGTACTCGCACATGTCCAAGGCGATGACACAGCTCTCCTTGACCACCCGCTTGTCGTCCTCCGCATAACGATTCAGAATCTGTATGCAATCCTCGGTGGCAATAGCCCCCAGGGCCTCGGCACACTCGTGGCGCACCATTTCGTTCTCCAAACGATCCTCTAGGTTCTCCTGCAGGTACGGAATGCTACAGGGTTCTTGGAGTTGTCCCAGAACAAAGGCCACCTCGTGACGGAAGAGGGCGGACGAGTCCTTGAGTCCCTCGGCAATGGCCAGGACACTCTCCTCGGTGCGCAGGTTGCGAAGGCTGAACATGGCCCTATAACGATCGAACAGGCTCTGCTTGGCATCCAGATAAATGGCTTTGAGTTCCGCCACGCTCTTAGCTCCCGCTGCTGGCGGCGATGGATCCACCGAGGCGTAGGGATTGTTGTCGTCCACCTTCTGGCCGCTCTGCAGCCAGCGGACGCGGTCCAGAGCTATGGCGCATGTCTCAGCCACCTCCACCACCGGATCCAGCTTGTACTCCTCCAGTATGGGCAGCACATCGGGGTGACCGATGGCTCCCATGGCCTCCGCCGCCTCGTGCCGCACCATCGGCTCCTGGGTTGTGTCCTTCAGCACCTTGGTGAGAATCTCCAGCGCCTGGGCGTCCTGCATCTGGCCCAGACAGTAGGCCAACTCGTGTTTGAGCAGCGCTGAATCATCGTCGAAGGCTTTGCTGATCGCCTCGATGGCCGTTCCTCCGCCAATGTTCTTCAGCGTGAACAGAGCGCGGAATCGCTCCTTCAGGGGACGATCCTTGTTGTTCAGGACTCCGCCGATGGCTCGGATTTGCTCCTGGGAGACCATTTCGCTGATGCTTTGTTTATAATTTGACTCAAAAGAGGCCGCGTGGTCAGTGTGACCGCAGCGATAACTACGAATGGCTACATCGATGTATCGATGTTCGAACTCCCCTCTCTATAAATCGATAGTATCGATTGCACCATCGATGTATTTGCAGCTCTAAAAAAAGCAGTTTAGTTACGTTTACCAGCGCGGCTTTAAAAAACGCAGAAAAAACGTTAAAGGCGAACGTTTTAAGGCGAAAAAACACCCGCATTATCTGGCCAAGAGCATCCCGCAGCACGGGTGATAAAGAGCAGGCGTCCAACTCGTGGCCACTGCTCGCAAACGGCATTTATAAAAGTTGCGCGTTCACGGTATGCCCAGCGTGGCGTGTGTGTCGAGTTACCTTTAATTGTGTGCGAGCGATTGAGCCGAGCCGAAACTCGCCAGCGTTTCGAAGAGTTTCGAATTTAGATATTGCGAAATAACAGCGACTATCCAAAGGCTGAACAATGTCGGAGGCAACTGTGGCCCAGAAGCCGGAGGCGGTGCTGGACACCAGCGTGGAGGAGGAGCAAGACAAGAAAACACCCGTAAGTATTGCCGCCGCCGCGGCACAAACATGTGTATGTATTTGGGGACAATTACCGCGGCGTAGCGATAACGCACACCAGGGCAGGCTTCGCCCGAATTATCTGCGGTGTTTTTCCAAAAGAAATCTGTGGGTGTGTGGGTCAAAATTTGTGCATTTCCAATTTTGCTTTATTGTCCATTTTCTATTTACGTTTTTTTTTCTTTTTCAACGTTACTTTTTGCCTACCCTCGTGTGCGCGCGCTTTTTCCTTGGTGTGTGCGCGTGTGTGTATACGTGTGGCCGCTGCTACTCGCTGAAGAGGGCAAGAAGAAGAGGCCTTTGTTGGTGGGCAGAGTGAAAGAGAGAGGAAGAGCGGCAATCGGCGTTTCTCTTTTGGGCTCACGTTTTGCCGCTGCCGCGTCTCGTTTGTTTTTATTTTTGCTTGTTCCCTTTTCGACTTTTTGTTGTTTGCTGTACTTTGTCATACATAGAGGGAATCACAAACACTTGCATCCGCTGCCAGGCGTTTGGATTGTGTATGTATGCGATACGTTGCGCTCCACATTCAGTTTTAATTTTTTAACCGCCGATTTTTTGGTTTCGATTAGGTTAGGCTTTAACTTCTCACCCTACCTCATCGGCGGTAATTAGTATAGACTCACTGGAGGCCATTATTTAAACCATTTGGTTTCGTTTACCCGGTTGAATGGGCATCTGTGTGTGTCCCCGTACAGTGGTGTCACTTGAGAACACTTGCACTCTGAAATTACAGTGGTTCCCCTCTTACAGTAACATCTTTGATATTATTGTTAAAAAAAATAATAATTCGTTAATTTAATAAAATAAATCATAAATGTAAATGTAAATTATAATTATTTTTTATTTGGTTTTGAATGTTTATACGCGCATATCAAGCGTGTACTGTAATAGATCACTTTTAGAGAACTATTTAGTTTTACCAGAAACACGAATAAAATTAATTAAAAATTATTAAATATCGCATTAGTTCATATTTTTATGTTCTAATCTCTGTTATTATCTACCAATTTGTTTGTATTATCTGCACACCTTAAGGCCTTGCAACTTGTACTCATCGAACACGTTTTTCTTGCCATTACAGAAACGGACTCCCAAACGCCGCTCTTTTATTGAGCGGGCGCAGCGGGAAAGCGAGGAGCTGGTGCGGACTATGGGAGGTAGTCTTGAGCTTGAGGGCGGACGGCGCACGCGATCCAGTACTCGCGGGACACCGACAAGAGCCAGCGATGCGCCGGCGACACCGCCGCCCAGCAAGAAGGCACGCACATCGCCCGCGTCGGCCGTCAAGGCGAGCGGCGGAGCTGGAAAGGGGCGTGGGGCACGCAAGTTGGACGTAGGCGGTGAGGAGCCAGCCGAGCCAGAGCCGGAAAAGGTACAGACACCAGCCAAGGGAAAGGTAAACAACAACAGCTCAACCATGACTTCAACTATAGCTTGAAACTAATGAACAAACAATCTTTCAGACCCCCGCCAAGAAGAAGGATGTGAAGAAGGCGGAAAAGCCAGCCAAGGAAGAAGAAGTCGTTGAAGCTGAAGTTGAAGCCGAAGCTGAAGCTGTGGCGGAAGTCGAGAAGGCGGAGGAGAAGCCTGAAGAGTCGGAAAAAACAGAAGCCAAGCCAGATAAAAGTGCAGATCAACCAGATGCTGTGGGGGACCTGCCGGCCGTTGCAGAGGAGAAACAGAACCATGTCGATGAAGCCAAACAAAGCACAGATGACACTGAGAAGCCAGATGAGGAGGTGCCAAAGGCTGAAGACCCACCGAAAGAGACCTCAGAAAACGGTGCCGTCTCAGAAACTCCTGCTGCTCCAGCCACAACTGCAGTCTCCGAAAATGCCGCTCCTGCCGCCATGGAGGTGGACGAAGAAGAGCCGATTGCCGAGACCACACCGGCTGCAGTTTCAGAACCCGCTCCAGTTGAAAAGAAACCTGAGGAGGAGGCCGAACCTGTTGCAGTTGCGGAGGAGAAGATAACTGAACCTGCCAAGGAACCCACCCCGGAGCCCATGGAGGTGGATGGCAGTTCGAAGAGCAGTTCGGACACAGCTCAAGTCGACACACCCGCAGCCGAGGCCGCCGCCCCAGAGGCAAAGCCGGCACCAGAAGTTTCAGTCGAGGCTAAGGAGTCGAGTACAGTCGATGAAGTGGCCACAGAGGTCAAGGAAGCAACTGTTCCAGAAGTGCCGGCTGCCGAGGAGGCCACCAAGGAACCCGAAAGTACGGTGGTCGAGTCCACGGAGGAGGTCAAGGAGTCCAGTATACCCAAGGAAACGGATAGCAGCGAGGTGCCCAAGGAGGATGTGAGTTCTGCGGAGCCCAAGGAGGCAGAGAGCGCCACGCCCATTGCCGCTGAAGTTCCAGTCCCAGTCGTCGCCCCCGCCACCAACGATGTTGCCAAGCCCGTGGAAGCCGAGAAGAACGTGGTACTGGCGGAGAGTCCTGTTAAGGAGGCGCAGACCAAGGCCGAAATTAATGTTAATGGTGAGTAATGAGAATAATTGGGGAAAAGATTCAATAAATAACCAGATGCTCTCTTAGGCGAGCCCAAGATCGTCAATAGTTCCGCCGATGTGGCTGAGATTGCAGCGCCAAAGGTCTGTAACTAAGGCAGATCCACCGATGGGCAACCACCAACTGCTTGAAGGGGTTGCGGATGTGTACAAAAAGCATCTTCAGCTCGCCCGCCGAGTTGGTTCCTGGATGTCGCCAACTACAAAAGCAAACATTTAAGAGTGCCCCCAAAAAATCCACACACAGTTATAATTTTCTTATTAATTGACCTTCAATTTGATGATACTCTCGTGTCTTCCGTATTCGGTTGACGCGAGAGGACGCCATAGGCTGCAATCGATGCTGGACTTTCAATGTTGCACTCTGTGTGCGTCAACTAACTAGACAGACAGACGAACAGAGAAAGGAGTGTCCTTCCTTACCTAAACCATCCCACCCCACTTCCCCGAACTATGTACACAGACAGATTGTGGAATGCATCCTAATATAATATGTATGTGTATAATTAATCAAATTGGAATCAAACAAATGATACATTGACCCCTGAAATGTATGTAAAATAGATGTTTTTAAATTTTAAGACACATAATATCTCTAATTCTAAACAAAAACAAAAAGAAAAAATCAACCTTTTGGACAACCAACCAACACTCAAAATATAAGCAAACTATGTAAAACGCAGAAAGATTTTAAACCATTGTAACGACGCAATACAAATGCTCTGCGGCTATTAAGATAACACGTCTCCATAAATTACCTTAATTATCTTTTCAATAATTTTTTTTGTACTTCAAATCCTTTTTTATTTGAAGCGATTTTTTAGTTCTTTTGAACGGATGAGAGGAGCGTGCTCATTGGAAGAAATTGTTGTGCTAGGTAAAGGTCTCCTTTTTTCCTAAACTGAATTCGTAATTATATACCTAACATGATAGAGTAAACAGAATTGTAAAATTTTTCAATGAAAAAATAAGACGGAGCAACCACAAATTCTAATAATATTAATAATAATATATATGATAATGATATATAAATATACAGCAAAAGCGTAAATTAGTTTTGGAAGCCGTTGCAACTGAAATGATCAGTCAGACCGTTTTTGTATGTAGCTTTTCTTCTGTATAAGGCATCTTCATTTGAATATTCTTTTGTAAATAAATCTTTAAAAAATACAAGAGAAAAACCAAGTGTAAATTTGGCTTTTTGCCTTGATGAGGAAGCTAAACTAGCTAGGAGCTTCTGGGTCTGCCTCTGGTGATTCTGTAATTCCGGTTAAACAAGAGAGGATTTTAGTATATATAGATTGCTCATTTATTATTGTTTTTTTAATATTAATTTCTAAAATATATTTGTTCAGTAATATAACAAGCTCCTTAAACTGTTTATATATATTTCCTATATGTGAACTTTGATCCTGATTGCAGGATTATTATGATTTCCATGATTATTTCTATACTATTCTAGTGCTAATGTACAAATGTGATGATGTGGTTTCTTTAGGCATCTGTGGCAATGCCATTATTTTTCTCCTTGACTTCCTCATCGTCGGGTAATGGCGCCTTCAGAGGCAACTCTTCCAGCTCTAGAACCGGGCCTGGTTGGTTTAGTAACTTCCTCACAAAAGGCGAGTAAAGCTTGGGATTTTGCTTTTCATCCTTGGCCGTGGGCCACACATAGCTCATGGGAATGGCCCAGGCGAAGACCAGCAGGGCACCCAGTACCTTGTACCAGTAGAAGGAGATGTCGTAGATGGAGAAGTCCCGGTCGCTGTCAAAGGCAGTGGTCATTGGCTTCGGAGCTTCCAGAGAAGGTATGGGAGTGGTGGTCAAGTTTTGATTGTTTCTGCAGATAAAATAAGAGAAATTAGCCAAAGAAATATGCTTTTTATCAATTTTTTACTTACATAGCATTCAGGATGGCGTGGAACTGAGGGGCATCACACTTGTCCAGGCCGTTGGGCAGGGGTTCGTACTTGATCAAGCCAGCTTTGAAATTGAGCTGGCCGTTGATGATGATCCACAACATGCCCAACACACTGAAAGCAATGCCCGTCACCGCAACCTTGGCATTGCAGCGGGGCACGAACATTCCGAGGAGGAAGACACCCACCACGGCGCCCGTATTGATGCCCGTTATTGTCCACATTGTCTGGATAATGGAGTTGAAGTTCTGCACCATGAAGCCGCCGAGGATGCAATATGCGCCCATCACAACGATTGTCATCTTCATGATGCCATTGGCCTTGGCCTCCGTGTGGTTGATGCGGGGCTTAATGTAGTCAAAGTACACGACACCGGCGAAGGAATTCAGACTGGCTGAGAGGGAACTCAGGGAGGCACTGAACACACAGGAGATGAAGACGCCGGGCATGCCCATCAGATGGCCCATAATGTCCTGGATGAAGAATGGCATCAGCTTGTCCGGCTTGCTAACAAGCTGTAGATAGAGAAGAGGGTAAATTTAGTTTAATAAAAAATAGTATAAATAAGCATTATTTATCTTTCAAATTATATTTTCTTTGGTTCCCCTTCGTAGCTTACCCCAGCCTGAATGGGATCACAGCCGTAGTAGTAGGCAAACATGATGATGCCAGTGAAGCAGGTGAAGGACATGATTAGCAGGAAGCCAACGCCAGCCATCAACAGACACCTGTGTTTAAAAACAATTTTAAATTGAAGAAGCTCCAAACTTTTTTTAAACTCACTTCTTCGCATGCGTATACGAGGGCATCGAGACAATCCTTTGCACGCAGCTCTGGTCTAGACCAATTTTACCCGTCCACATGAGCAGTCCACTGAATATGCCGCCCCAGAAGGTGATACGTAGGCGAGGATCTAGACCAAAACTAAACAAGAAATCATTTATTTTATTAAATAATATTTTTATATGTTAAAAAACTCACTTGAAATCAAAGCGACCGCCCTCGGCAGCATTCTCCAGGACATTGCTCAAACCGCCCGTATTCGTGGTGCCCAAAAAGGCCACCAAGAGGACAGAGATCAACATGACGCCGCCCTGCACCACATCGGTCCAAACCACAGCCTTAATTCCGCCCAGCATCGTGTAGAAGACGCAGATGGAGGAGACCACCGTGTTAATCAGATGGATGTTGTAGCCGGTGACTGTAAATGAAAATGAATTTTAATTGCATGCCTCTCTCTGGCCATTAAAATCGATTTCCATTGTACCTTGGGAGAAGGCCAGAGCCGGGACAAACATGTAGACGGGCAGCATCAGAAATTGGTTCATGATGAACGTAATGGTGACCAGTTGACGGGTACGCTTGTTGAATCTCATCTCCAGGTACTGAGCAAATAGAGTTGGATAATACATATTATTTTTAGATCGTCATTTGCTGTAATCTTGGTAATATAATTTCAGAAACGTAACTATTTTTCCGCACGTTTGGACTATAAAGTTACGGATTCACACTCACCTCGTAGCAGTTGGAGACATTATTCTCATAGAAGACGGGCACTATGACGTATATAAGTACCGGAACTGCCAAAACCATGGCCCATACCACGAATATCATATTGAAGCCAAAGGAATAGGTTTCCGCCGGCACAGACATCATGGCCACGCCGGAGAGCTGGCTGTAAAGGGATCAAGGAATTCCTCATAAACTTGAAACAGAAGTAACCACGTTTTCCGGACACAAAAAGAGGGGCTCGAACATGATTCTGATTAATTTCACAAGGTTTGTGGGATTATTGCAACTCATCTAAGCCCACGAGCAGCTTTATGGCTGCCATATAGCAACCTGGCATGCGCACTTTAGATAAGATAGATAGATGGATAGACATAACATAATAGATGGACTAGAGATGAGTAGAGGCGTCCCGATATCGGTGGCTTTATCTTTATGACAGCCCCTGTGTCTGCTGGGTGTATCTTTATACTGTGTGTGACGACATGGAAATTTATTGAAAAAGCGGGCACGACACTCACCTGGAGACCAGTGAAATGGCCACCGGGAGGGTGGGCATCCGCTTGCCACCCTGTAGATACTCCTCGGTGGTGTTTTTGGCCTTCGAGAAGAACCCAAAGTAGACACCGATTCCTGCCGAGGCGCTCAGCATCAGGGAGAAGACGATGTAGTCTGTAATGCTGAACCGGAGATCCTCCATGGCGGCGGATGAAGTGGCCGCCACTGTGCTGGCCAAAACGCTGGCAGTGCTTGCCATATTCGTTGTGTATCCTGTAGCCGGTATCCTGTTGGAGAAGAATCAACGAGCTTTGCCTCTGGTTGATGCTGCCAGCACACTTGCGGAGTTCGGCTTGGACACCCTTCTTAAGTAGCGGTCTCCAGTTGCCTGCCGCCACCCTTATCTCATCAAGATATCTGCCTAGGTGCGTCTCGTAATCGGAGCAGCCACATCGTAAATCAGGAGCGCACCTAATCCGCCTTACACAGAACTGGTCTTGTCCGGAATCGGCATTGAAGTCTGGAGAAGATGGGATGCCCTCAACCTCCTCTGTATTAAATGCCAACTCATTTATCAATCCGGATCGAACGGAAATATTCCTATGGAATCTAGGAGACAGAAAATGTACCATCGGTGGAGATTCTTCTTCTGATTAACAGAAGTTGAACTCATTGGACTCATTGGGTGTCTCTTTCTCTGCCGTTGATAACGAATGAAGATGATAATGATGATGATGACGATGAGTGGGTACGTGAACTTGATTCTCCAAGCGAAGGAGAGGTTGTCGTACGCATCTGCGAATCTAATTATGATGCAAATTGAAGTCCGTCCTTCAGATGCCCTCCAAGTCGGTTTATATGGAAAGTTTTTGATGAGATCTCCGGTGGCTGTGATGAAATAGGGATAGGTAAGGGATTTCATATTCATTTTCGTTGGTTTTGGGAAGGTTTTTAAGGATGCGACTGTTTTTTAATGATATTTATTTTGGATTACTAAAAAAATTATTGAAAATAAAATATAATGTACCTTGCCTTACGTTTACTAGAGCTTTACATTAAAAATTGTTATTTAAAATTACATAATAACACGAATTCAATATTTTAAAAAAAGACGATAAAGGCCAGTTTTCCAGATAAGCAAAAGAATTAAGGATAAATAGGTATAAGGATCAATTTTAAAGGAGTTTTTAAAGGTTATTTATATTTTCTGGCTTTATCTAATGATTTAGTTTTCTATATAACGAATTTATAATAATAATATAGATAGAAAGGTAATTTTTTGGATCAAAACCAGATGTATATGGACTTTATGTAAATATTTAAGAAGCAATAAATTAAATATAATTTTCGTGTTTTTTTCTGTAATATCTATTAAACTGGGCTTTTTAGAAATTTACTCTACAAAACTCTACATATTTAAATTTACGATGTCTTCGATATAATAAAACCATATTTTTTATAGATCGGATTGTTCCACTTGATATTTGTATATTCCTTGTTAGATTACAAATTCCAAAAGGTTTTTATATATTTATTTATTTAATATAAAAAAATTCTTTGCTGTTTTAAGACATCTATTCAATCCCATTTCTGCCCTTAAAAAATATAATTTCTTATCTCATTTTATTTGTTTCTTTATTTAGTTTAAATAGAATACTTAAGTAGAATCAGTGCTCGAGACCAGCCACCTTTTCCTTATCGCCCGGATCTATCCGTAGGTTGGGTATATCTCTGGCATTGTCTCCTCGGAGCGGCGCCTCCTCCATTTCCTGTTCCGCAGGCGGAAGGGAAAGGTACTTTCGCACAAATGGAGAATATAGTTTGGGATTCTGTTTTTCGTTCTTATCCGGTCGCCAGACATAGCTCATGGGCACTGCCCACAGGAAGATCAGAGCGGTGCCGAGTACCTTGTACCAATAGAACGAGATGTCGTACAGGGAGAAGTCGCGATTACTGTCGAAGGCGGTGGTGACGGGTGCCCCGGAAGGAGGCTTCACTGTGACCGGAGTGAAGTCTGTCTTGTTGCTGGAATGGACAGATGGAAGGTATACTTAGAATCCTGATATAAAATAAAGTTTGCTCTACTCACATTGCATCCAAAATCATATGCAGACCACGGGCCTCGCACTGATCCAGCGTATTGGGCAGCACTTCGTATTTGATCAGGCCCGACTTGGAGTTCATCTGGCCGTTGGCAATCACCCAGATCATGGCAATCACACTGAAAATGATGCTGGTCACCGCTGTCTTGGCATTGCATCGAGGCACGAACATTCCCAAAAGAAAAACGCCTACCACGGCGCCTGTATTGATGCCCGTAATGGTGACCACAGTCTGTAGGATGGAGTTGAAGTTCTGCACCATAAATCCGCCCAGAATGCAGTAGCCACCCATCACCACCACGATCAGCTTCATGGTCCAGTTGGCACGAGCCTCAGTGTGCCTGATCCTGGGCTTTATGTAGTCGAAGTACACAACGCCGGCCAGGGAGTTTAGCGTGGCTGAAAGGGAGCTCAGAGCGGCACTAAACACGCAGGAGATGAACACACCCGGCATACCAGCCAGATGACCCATGATGTCCTGCACAAAGAAGGGCATCATCTTGTCCGGCTTGCTAACCAGCTGTAATTATTATATAATTTCTTTAAATATATTAATTTTGAATAATGTTAATGTTAACTTACGCCAGCCAACATGGGATCGCAGCCATAGTAGCGGGCAAACATAATAATTCCCGAAATAGTGTTGAAGAAACTGATGATCAGGAAACCCAAGCCAGCAATGACCAGGGATCTGGGAAAGAGGTAAATATAAAGGTCGTAATTTAGAGATTTATCTTCAAAACATAATTCTGTTTAAATCCGAAATTATTTATTTATTTTAGCCCAATTACTCACTTCTTGGCATGAGAGTACGAAGGCAGGGAGACGATGCGCTGAACGCAGCTTTGGTTCAAGCCAATATGACCTGTCCACATGAAAATACCGCCCATGGTGGCACTCCAGAAAGTCATGCGAATGCGGGGATCCAAGCGAAAGCTGTGAAATACAAGCTTAAAATATAATTCCTTAGAAATGTATCAATAAAACCCACTCAAAGTTGAAGCGACCTCCTTCAGCGGCATTTTCAATTACCGTGGCGACGCCACCGGAACGAATTGTGCCCAGTACTCCCACGGCAACCACAGAGAGCAGCATAATGCCACCCTGGACGACATCTGTCCAAACCACGGCCTTAATGCCACCCAGCATGGTGTAGAAGATGCAGATGGAGGAGACCATGACATTGATCAGATGGATATTTACACCAGTGACTGTAAGGGAGAGGATTCTAAGGATTTGTGGCATCTATACAGGGGTAGAAGAAGCTCCACTTACCCTGGGCAAAGGCCAGAGAGGGAATAAACATATAGACGGGCAGCATCAGGAAGGAGTTCATCACAAAGGTGGCCGTCACCAGCTGCCGGGTGCGCTTGTTAAACCTCATCTCCAGATACTGAAAATAAAAGTAAATAAAATATAATTTCAATAGATTTTCCCTCTAAATTAATTATAAATAATTTACCTCATAGCAGTTGGATACATTATTCTCGTAAAATACTGGCACAATGATGTAAATCAGGATGGGAATCACTGCCAACATGGCCAGAACCACGAATATGTAGTTGAAGCCATAAGTATAGCTCTCCGCGGGAATTGACATAATGGCTATGCCAGACAGTTGACTAAAATAATAAAAACAGAAATTTAAATTAAGAAAAGTTATATAGTAATATTAATAATCGATATCAAAACAGATTCCAGGAGTTCCTTGTTGTTACATAATCTTTATGGCAAGACTTGTGGCAAATCCTAAGTGGTTCTAGGAAGCACGTCTCTGAAGCTCAATTGACGCAACCCGTTTTTATGGCCATCCATAAAGATAGTGCAGATCGTGACGGAATCGAGAGGAATCCGGCTGCGACCGCCAAACACTGCTATTTTCTCTCACCTGGCCACCAAAGATATGGCTATGGGCAGGGTCTGCATTTTCTTCCCGCCGCGCAGATACTCCTCCGTGGTGTTCTTGGTCTTGGAGAAGAATCCAAAGTACACGCCTATGCCCGCCGAGGCACAGAGCATGATGACAAAGACTACGTAGTCTGTAATACCGAATCTCAGGTCCTGCGAAGCGGCAGCCATTGTGTTGGCCGTGGACATCCTGACTGGATATTCTTTTTTGGATAATTTTAAGGAAAGTCTTGTTCGGTGGGACTTCTTCGACTGATGGTTCACATGGCACGGATGCTGGGAGCAAACTTGCGGCACCCCGTCTTCGGTTTGTACTTAAATATCGCTTGCTGTCCGCGGGCGCCTCCTTATCTGAACTTGATGTTACTCTGCCTTCCCCCACGTAAATCAGTCGGGGATTAGCGCTTCCTTATCAAGAGCCAGTAGGCGGCTCTTATATTGTACTATTTGTGTTTACCTGGCCTCTGGTTCTACCATCTTGGCCGGTTTCTAAGATATATGGGTGTTAGCTGAAACTTGAACTGGAGAATCGGATCGGAGCTATGATATTACCAACTCTGTCCAACTACGTCTTTTGTGTTTATAAATGAAGAGGAAACCGAATAAGTGAATACTCTTAAAGGTGTGGCTTTAATAGGTTCATAAAAATAGGATTTAATAATTTCAAACAGGGTCTGATCTAAGGATCATAAGCCGATATATAAAGAAAATTGTAAATATTGCAATATATTTATGAGCAATAAATCAATATTCTGTTTGATGTAAGAAATATCAATATATATAATTAGAAATAAATTATTTTAACTTTAAATTATTATATATCTTTATTTAAAATTTCTTTATTTCAAATCTGCCAATATGTTTCATATGATATATGTATGTATGCACGGTTTAGCATCTATAAATATATACCTGCGATGAGATGGGACCTCCTGCGAGTACCTAGCTAGGACTTTACGAAAATAAAATCAGCTTGAAATTATAACTGAGCAAATGAAGACGTGTTTTATTTGGCACAGCTCTTTCATATATATATATTTTTTTTTCCTTGGGGTTGCAACAAATTATTTCTATTTTAATTTATAAGTTAATTAAATGTAAGACCTTGTAATGGTTTCTTCTAGTTTAAATAAAGAGAATCAATATAAAGATTACAATCTATATTTACAGTTCGTATAAAAGTAAAGAAATATAAAGTAAAGAAAGCTCTCATTATATGTCCAGCTAAGCTAATCAGTGATTGCATTTGTTGCTTACTTATCTGTAATTAAATACTCATTGTGTTGACTATACAATTTACTTTCCCAGTATAATTGTAATAAGCTTAATCTCTCCTAATTTTAGAAACATAAAATGTGATTAGAGAAGCTTTCATTAAATCCAGAACTTAGCCTTTTTTATCCCCGATGGCTTTTGGTATTAACTTAATTTATTCAAGCCGTGTGCCTCTGTCTTTCAGTTTTTGAATTATTCACGCTGACTTTCTAGACAGTTTTGAAAAATTTCTTCGACAGAAGAAAGTCATGCAGAAGAATTGTATAATCATGACCAGAAGCAGCCATCGTCACATGGTGTTTTCCTGTGAAAATATCTATTTACTCTTCGCGCGCTTCGTTTGGAACTTTCCATTTTCATTGTTTGTATTTTCATAATTTCAGAAGGGGCTGCGGGTTCCTCCAGGTTACCTACCCCTTGGTTTTATACGACTCTTTGACGGAGTGTGTGGGGAGATTAACACCGTTGGCCCACCGATTATGGCTTAAATATTTGGCCAATGTCGGCGATAAGCAGTTTTAGCAAGCTGCGGGATTTACGATCCCTTTGGGTTTCGGGCGATCTCATTTGGCACAATGCTCTTCAGAGAGAAGTGTAGTTTTTGCCTATTTTTAGAATCTTTCCTAGAGAAGATAGCGATAGATATCTAGGAATATAGACTTTATAGATTTAGATAACAAGTTTCGTGGTGGGTTTCTCTCTGCCAACAGCTTTTATCTGTCTGGTCATCGGTCTGGTGTTTGCTGGATTTAACTGCTCAGCAAAATACAGTAAGACTTCTTTAAAAATTATATTAAGAATTAAAAAATCAATTTAAAAGCTTTGATTTATTTCTCTGTAAGTGAAAAACTGGAAGTTAAATCGTGTAAAATAAATACCTCCTCCTAAAGACAAATGATTTAATTTCAATAATCTGTATTTTATTTTAATTTTTCGTTTAAATTACACAAAACTCATATTAAAAACAATAAACCTTTTAATATTCTAAAATATTATCCTCTATTATCCTCTTCAAGCTGAAATAGAGGTTCCTATCTTATAATATCTTTAAAACTCCAACTGATGCTTATGAAGCACATCCTTTGTCACAGCTGCAGGCACATCACATCCCAGTTTTAGACCTTTTCGGGCTTCTCCAGCTTCAGTTCAAACGGCTCCTCGACTTGGGCCAGTTCGTAGCTGACGAAGGGCTGTACCACCGGCGAGAGCAGTTTGGGATCCAGCTTGTAATCCGATTTCGGCTTCAGGATATAGCTCAGGGGTATGGCCACCACCCAGGTGATGATGAAGCCCACCACCACATACCAGTTGAAGGTTAAATCCAGAATGCTGAAGCCCTCATCCTTGGCGGGGGCTTCTGTTGTGGAACTGAGCAGCAGTGAGGCAGCTGTGCTGGACAGAGTTCCATTCAGACTGGAGGCTGGACAGCCCTCGGTGGTCTTGGGTAGAGTATCGTAATGGTTGCGTCCCCAACTGCAGATCACAATGGTGGCCATGATGGCTATGCTGGCGATCACACCAGTTAAAGCAGCCTAAAAGGGATTTTTATGGGATTTTATTCAAGGCTCAAGCCGGAAGCAGCTCTCCTCCAAACACTCACCTTGCCATGTGATCTTGGGACCAGCATTCCCAGCAGGAAAACCGCACAGGTGGAGCCAAAGCTAACGCCGCCAATGGAGTACAAAACCTGCAGAATCGAATTGAACTTCTCCACCACCATGCCGCCAAAGATGCAGTAGATGCCGGCAAAGAGTACAAACAGCTTCATAATCACATTGGCCTTGTGCTCCGTGTGCCGGATGTGGGGCTTAATATAGTCGAAGTATACCACTCCGCCCAAGGAGTTAATGCTAGCCGAGAGGGTGCTCAGGGCGGCACTGAACACACAGGAGATGAACACGCCCGGCATGCCCCACAGATTCCCCACAGTATCCTGGACAAAGTAAGGCACCATCTTGTCCACCTTGGACACATGACCGGACTCAATGGGATCGCAGTCATGAAAGCGGGCGTACATCACAATGCCGGTGAAGCAGTTGAAGAACATGATGAGGACAAAGCCAAAGCCAAAGAGCACAAGAGATCTGAGTGGGAGAGGGATTAACTCATAAACAAAGTAAATTAATTAATTAATATTACCTTCTGGCATGACCCAATGAGGGCAGGGACACTATTCTCTGCACGCAACTCTGGTTAAGACCCACATAGCCCGCCCACATCAAAGTGGCCGAGCTGAAAATATTCCAGATTGTGGAACGTGTGGTGGGATCAAAGTTGAAGCTGCAAGGAGGCAAAGAATTAGCCACAAACTGGGGAAAGGGTAACTGGTAACCCACTTGATGTCCAGGCGTCCTCCCTCGCCGGCAATGCGCAGGACCTCGGATAGGCCACCCACGCGATTGGCGCCCATTACGCCCACCAAAACCACAGAGATCACCATAATGGCAGCCTGGATGACATCCGTCCACACCACAGCCTTGATGCCGCCCTAGAAATGTGAGAAAAATGCCAAGTTATGTATTAATAAAATGTATTTTTTATACTGAATATTTATTTTCTACTCACAAACATCGTGTAGAAAACGCAGATGGCGCACACCACAGTGTTGATGATGTGCACATTGAAGCCAGTCACTAATTAAGATAAAAATCCACTTAAATTATATTTTATAAAACCAAAAACTAATAGTAAAAAACCCACCTTGGGCAAAGGCCAATGAAGGCAGATAGATAAAGATGGGCAGCATGAAGAACATCGTCATTATGAAGATGAATGTCTGCAGGACTCGCACTTTTCGGCTAAAACGCATCTCCAAATACTGCAATAAACAAAGGATATAGCTTTAGCTATATGTCTCCTTCCGAAAATCCGAATTCTGATAAATAACCTCGTAGCAATTTGTGATGTTGTTGTTGTAGAAAACGGGAATAACCACGTAATTCAGAAGCGGCACCACTACGATCATGCAAACCACATTAAAGAACCAATTAATTCCGTAGGCATACATCTCAGCCGGTATTGTCATGATCGATATGGCGGACAACTGGCTGGCCACCAGGGAAATGGCAATGGGAATCGTCTTCATCCGCTTGCCACCCATCAGATACTCCTCGGTGGTGTCCGCACCCTTGGCGAAAAATCCGAAATATACACCAATGGCTGCCGAGATGCTCAGCATGAGGGCAAAGACCGCGTAATCCGTGGAGTTGAACACAAACTGAGAGTCCGGAACCACGGCGGCCGCGGTGGCCAACACGGTGGCATTCGTTAGGGATGACATTTTGCCAGGAAACAATCAGAATCCTCTCAAGGATCGGGGGGTTCGAACTTCTATCACTTCACTTCACTTTCCGGCTTTTTTCAACTCCGGCACGGCGGAGAAATCACAATTGAGCGCATCACGGCGACAGATTTTCCCTTATATAGCATTCTGGTTCGAGACGATGTCTTATCGCCGTAATTACTTGCTCTAAATATTATCTATTGACGGGGCTCTCACGCCGCCTGCAGCTTATCTAGACGATGGGTACTATCTGCTAGGATCGTAAGCCCCCTCGTTCCCATCTTGCTGCTTTCTGGAGTCTACTGACATTAGCCCAGATTATCGGGGGGCGGACGTCCATCTCATGCCATCTCATTCATTGTTTTCACTGTCATCTTACGGCTGCTGTTGACACTGATACTGAAACCCCACTGGGATTCCGTTCCTCTTCCTTGGATGAGAACTCGCCAGTCATCATCGTCTGATTGCCAGTCATCGCAAGAGAGAGGGAGAATTTCACGTGAGGTTAAGTCTCTTTTGGGATTTCAACCTCAGGCAAGGCCACCTCCCAGTGGAACTTATAGAGGTCCATCATCATAACCCTAAGTATTTTATGGATCTCCCCATATCATAGAGCGTCTAATAAGCGTGAGATATGTGTTTCCTAAAATAAAAGTGTTTACTGATAACGTATTTTATGTCATAACCAAGAAGATGGCATTTGACAGATGTTAATGATCCTTATCAGGGTTTTACATTTGTAAATATTCATATAATTTTTATAGGCCAGATATTTGCATTTATTGTATGGTGGATTTGGGGGAGGTTAAGTTTGTGAAAATAATAAAAACTAGCTTGGCTGGCTGCTTTGAGATTTCATCAGAGTAAGAAATATTTTATTAAATTGAAAAGAATATGATCGAAATAAATATAGAGAGATTTTAGATGCTTTAAATCTTGATCCTGCTTTATTGATTTTAGCTGGCTAGAATCTTAAGATTTATATTTATGATATGATTCGATATTCAAGGTATTTATTTTATTAAATAATTTATTAAAATGCAGCTCATGAATTTGTAACAAACTTAATCTTAATGAGATCTAAATTTGCTTGTAAATTTGTACAACAAAAACTATAATCTTCCTGCAATGTTTCACTTAAGATTGCTTCTTATCTTTTATATACAAAAATAAAGTATATAAAGTACATATAGTATATTTAAGTTTATTATTACAACATTTTTAGATAATCTCCAGCTTCCCATGAATAATTGAATAGATAAAAGATACTTTTTTTTCTTAGCATCTGCAAATATTGTGGTGGCGGCTGCTGCGATGCCGTAATCGATGGATGCCAAGAGTCTCTTTGCGAGGCATCATTTTGGATGCACTGCCATATGTGGACTTGTGGATGGAGATGGGGTTGGGGATGCGGCCACCTCAGCACGCACTCAATTGGGCAATGTTAATGATGCCGAATGTTGGTTAAGTGGCTGCAGCTTCAGCTTCAACTCCGACTCCAGCTTCCACTTCAGCTCTGAGCTTGAGCAGCTCCAACTCTCGGCTCACACAGTGGCTGTAATAGTTGATGTCCATCTGCATTTTTGGGCCCAGAGCCTCCGACTGCATCTGTCGCAATCTTGGCGTAATGAGGCGCCCCTGCGGCCCCATCTGCCGGCTATATAAACTATCCAACAGCCACCATTCAGCATCCCCATCTTCATCTTCATCTCAGACTTCCATTTCGAGCACTTGCACGACAGCCATTGATGATGAGAGTATGCCGCATGCACTGATAATAACTAGAGGAAAGAGTTTATTTTATTAAATATTTTATTATATTTTTTATTTATTGAAATAGTTAAGGATTTAACTAATAAATGTTAAGAATTGTAAGCCATAAAGTTGGGAATGAATATGAACTAGCAGACAGATAAAGACCGTAATCAGTAGTTCGTTAATTTATAATATTATTTATTTATTTTCAGTTATTTTTACAGAAGGAAATTTGAGAAATTCATAAGATATTCTCTTCAGTGTAGGAGTTACAGCCATAATCGAACCAAAAAGTGAAAGGATTTTTTTGAAGATGCTTGGCTTGGTATTTAAAATTACAAAATAATAAAAAAAGAAACCTCACATAAGGCCAGTGACAATTCGATTTATGGAGAGCTTTAAACTCGTTTAATTGGAATTGGTCTATGTGAGTGGTAATGGTAACAGCCTGACTTGGATTGTTATTGTCATTAAGAGATCATCCAAATGCTGGGAGTCATTGAAAATGGGGTCAGTTAATTTTCAGCTGCAAATCATTATAAAAACATGTTCAAAATTAAATATAACTTAAAATCCAAATAAAATAAATAGGCATTATTTAACGGTGACAAAATTTACTATTTTTTTTATTGTTTTCATATTTTTTTTTGTTGTTTCTTTGTTTGTTTCATATAAAATAAAAACACTTACAAGCTAATAATGCGTTATAACACTGTCTGGGGTGTTCGGTTGTGTGTTTTTCCATTTTGATGTTTTGTTTTTGTGTGGCTTTTTCAGTTGTTGTGTTCGTTTTTTTGTTTTCAGTGTGAAAGAACTATGTACAAAAGTCCAAAACAAAGCCCCGAATGTCCTCGCATTGAGGATACTACGAGCCGAGATTCGAGATTAAGTTTGGAGTTTTTTTAAGTTGGAAACTTGGGGAAATTTGGGATCTTTCGGGGGAACTGAGAGTTACTACAGTCGCTGAGTGTTTGGGATGGGAAGATTTTGTTGTTGTCTTTTTTCAGGGGGAAAGAAGCGATCTGTGGGCGATCGCTCAAGGATACCCAAATCTTGATTGTGTCCTCTTGGTCGGGTTACATGTCTTCGTCCATTCCGTCGGCAGTTCATTTTTGGCAGTGAAGTGATGAGACCTTTTAGAGTTTGGCGGGGATCTTAGAAGGGCGCTCCGTAGCTGCCGCTGGGCCTCGACGGTGCTCCATAGGAGCCGGACGGGGCACTGGGATATCCGCCGCCACCGCCGCCCTGCTGGGAGCTCTGCTGGGCGAACTGAGCCACCTGGATGGCCTGGCGCACGCCCTCCAGATCAATGCCTACCACACGGCCGCCACCGCCTCCAATGCCGGGTGCTCCGTAGCTTGTGGATGGTGGTCCGTAGCTGGTAGAGGGACCACTGGGATAGCCGCCGCCGCCACCACCACCACCGCCGCCGCCGCCTCCCTGCTTGCTCTCCTCGTTAAGCAGGATCTGACGCACCTGCTCCAGCAGCTGAGGATCCACGTTCTGGCCCTCGGAGGTCTGGAAGCCACCGCTCACGGCCTGGTAGCCGCCGCCACCGCCGCCGCCGCCAAAGGAGGAGCCACCTCCAAACGAGGAGCCACCTCCAAAGCCGCCACCGAATCCGCCACCACCACCCCCTCCGCGAGGATAGTTATAGCCGGATGGCGGCTCCGCTGCAGCCAGGGCGGCCAGAGCGAACACTAAGAACTGGAAGGGAAGAAATAATAAATTGATATTATAATTTATTTTTATAAATAATAATTTAAAAAAAATATATATTTTAAGCCCTATTTTCAGACTGAAAATTTGTATAATTTTTAGAAGCTTAACTTCCTCTTAAGCTAATAATAAATTTACTTTACATTCTTGCTGCTGAACGTCGTGCATACTTTACTCACAATTTAATTGTTGGAACTTTTCATTTTTTAAGATTATAGAAGTTTACATATTTTAAAAATCAATTTAGAATTTTTTAATCGTCTCTTAATCCTTTTTTTTTATTATTTATAGTTTAATTTTTTAATGCTTTTGTTATACAACTCTAAGCTTTTATTTACTAAGCATTTATTTTATTATAAAAAATAGATTTCATGATGATGCAAAGTCTGATCTATAAAAAGATTTAAGATTCTTCTTTTACGAAAATAAAAACTTATTTCGGATGGACCCTTTCCTTTAATTTTGTATACAATTATGTGAGCAAAACTTTTCTTTCTTAAATTTCAAGCTATTTGGCATTTAAAAAACTTTAAATTATAAAAAAGTCACAACAAAGATTCAAGAAACTATGCAATTTTGTTTATTCCTTACTGACCACTTGAAGGCACTTTAAATCTTTGAAAGATGGATATATCTTGAAAATTTGTTAATCCTTTTAAAGATACTAAAGACCTTTTCCTTTTGAAGAAACTCTAAAGAAGACCTAGCAAGTTCCAATATCCAAAAGAGTCGGTTATCCGTTTGGCTTGATCTGTAGATTTCAGGATCTCGATCCTACTTACCACTGAGAAGGAGTTCATAGCGACGATTTGGGTGTGTGTGTTGAGTTTTTGGGGGGAAAAGTCGAGTAGAGTAGAGTGGAGTAAGTGAATTTGGTTGCTTTCGAGTGGGGAACCAGCGACTGAATGCATCTCCGTGGCCAGCAGAGCCACTCTTTATACCCGGCTGCGGGGTCTTCGGGCCCATTCGGCGGGCAAACATCATTATGGCCAAGCTTCGTTGCCAACTTGTTTTTGTCTTTTATTACTTTTTATACCATGTACCAAAGGTACAAAGGTATTATAGTTTTGTGCGAGTGCGATTTTCTGTAACAGGCAGAAGGAGGCGTGGCAGACCCCCAAAAGTTACCTAAATATTGGTCAGGACCACTAAAGGAGTCGATATAGCCATGTCCGTCTGTCCGTCCGTCCGTCCGTCCGTCTGTCCGTCTGTCTGTATGAACGCCCAGATCTCAGAGACTATAAGAGCTAGAGACACCAAACTTTGGATTTAGACTTCTTATATCTGCACGCAGATCAAGTTTGTTTAAAATTTTTGCTGCTCCCCTTTTTGGAGGAGCTATTTGAAAAAAACGTATAGCTCCGAAATTTATAAAGTTATGTAAACCATATTAAAAAGCCTAAAGCATTTAATCAAAATACACAGACTGTCCAAATTTTATTGCGATCATGCCATAAATAGCGGAGATATAGGCTTTTTACTTTATACACATTACGTGTACAAGAGGCAGCCCAGGCAGAGGGCTCCAAATAAATCAAAACGTTCATTAAACATTTTACTTATGTTCATATTACTATGAAAATAAGGTTACTCATTTTGAATTGGTTGGTGGTGCAGCTGGCTAAGCTGAAGTCTTTTTCAAATGTTAGTTGTCACGGGTTCGAATCCCGTCGGCGACGAGTGAAAACTTTTTTATTTTTAGCAATTTTTTTTTTTTTTATTTTTTCCAGTACATCAAAATAATTACAGTATTTAATACTAAGAAATAAAAAAATGCAAGCAAAGAACTATACTTAATGTTTTGAAAATGAAAAAAATCCTTATGCCTGCGGTTGATTCGAACCCAGGCCAATTGCTTACAAAAATGTATGTGTAGCTTTACCCACTGAGCTATCGACTTTGCTCTTGAATGGGAAGACATTTGCATTATATGTAAATTTGTCTCAGTTTTTTATTCTTATTCTCTTTCTTTTATATAATTTTTGAACGCGTCTTGTAATGGTACATGGTATTCTACTGTCGGGACACCCGACTGCATGTCCATCTTGTTTTGTTGTGTTTTTTTTCGCCGTGGCGCTTCTCACAATAAAACAAAATTTCCAAATGGAAAACTGAAAAACTGAAAAAAAGAAAATACAAATAAAATGTCGCTAACGATTTTGGTATTTGGGATTTTCCTTTGGAACTTTCCTTCGATTTGACGGGCCTGGGACCAGGAAGTGACTTTTCGCCAAAAGATGTTGTTTGGACAGGACGATCATGGTTTGCCAAAAATAATCCAACAAAATATATATGTAGATGTAGATGCATTGTTGGCCTTTAGGGACGGTTCCTTGGCATGACGAAACCGCTTTTCGCTTTTCGCATTTCGCATTTCCCGTTGCCCAATCCTCAGTTGCAGTCTTCGCTTTTCCCCATTTTCAATTGTGTGCGGATGAGTCTCAGTCTCAGTCTTAGTCTCGTCACATGGCCACGAAGCTATTACGAAATGTGGCTGGGAAAATCAAAGAAAAAGGGAAAAACTGAAGGGACTCCGAACTAGAGCAGTAGAGCAGGGGGCGTATAATTAGGGTTTCCCAAGGAGCCGAATTAAATCCGAATTTGCATTTGCAATTTGAGTGAAGCAACTTGCAAGAAGACCCAAAATATAGTTTAGTTAACACTTGATGAGCCAGCAATTAAGTATTTAAATGTAGAAATTGAAGAATGTTTAGATTCTGAGTTATATTGTCAAAGTATTTAAAAGTTTAGGAAGTAACTTATGGGTAATTAGTTGCAGAAAATATAGACTTATCAATTATGTATTAAACAATTAAATTAAATTACATTTTGGTATATATTTTAGATGATTTATTAACCTTTTATGTGATGTTTTTTAATATTTAAATATTCCTTAAATCAAAGTTTTTGATTTTATCTCTCATGACATTATTGCTCAATCTTGTAAAGGCTTCAACTGACCATAAAATTCGAATCGTCGTTTCATTTCACGTTCGAGTTGAAGTTGTAACCGAAGTCAAAGAAGGGCACCTGAGTCACTGAGGGATTTGGTATTGCCTGCCTGCCTGCTGACGATTACGAAACCCATCTGTGACCTCGAAAGAAGCTCTGAAACCAGAAATCTTTGCCATATTCTGGCAGAAAGTGAAAGAAGAAGGCGCTGCTGCTGCCGCTGTGCCCATTATGTCATCTCAGCGAATGAGCACCTGCGTGCCGCCTCCGATGGCTGCTGGGGCAGAAGAAGGTGCGATTAAAGCCACACAATGAAAGGGAAGACGACCGCAATCGTCGGAAAATGAAACTGAAACTGACGCCGATTCCGACTCTGCTCGTAAATTGAAGTAAATGAGGTTTATTTACATCTCGACACCATACACTTTCGCGAAGCTGCCATCACATTGCAGTTCCAAAACCGGCAATGACTTTGGGACCCCCTTACTGAGAAAATATTTCACTGGAAATTGATTTATTGCAATAATAAAAACAAATTGAATTAATTAAAATATCTAAAGTCTTAAATAAAGTATAGAAATGACAGGAAAAGTTAAGAATTAAAGCTGCTAGCTGTTTTATATATCGCACCAATTTAATATTATTTAAAATGAATATTTTCCTTTCCATTTATAAACCTTTACTACAATTTTTTACAGACACATTAAATTTGGAAATTTGGTTACTAACACCTTTTTATTTATTTTCTTTGAAAAAATTGTATTTGTTATTTTTTCTGAGTGGATTAAGGGCGTCGTGGTTGTGGCTCTGTGGAAACCTTCACGCTCCAAAGTGAAGGACTTGGCCTGCGTTGCGTCTCGTTGCGTGTCTCCCTGAGTTTGGGGCACGATCTCTGCAATTGGAGTTTTGGCGCTGAAGCTGGAGCTGGGGCAACATAAAAGAGATGAAAGTCAACACTTCACACTCGACAGCAGCAGCAGCAGCAACGGCAGCAGCTAACACTCAATGACAGTGCGCTAAATAAATCATTTTCGTGGCTCCGGAATTGTTTTGATCAGCTGTGGCTGCCGTTAATTTGGTTTATTGTGGTCCGACTTTCGTCTGACTTCGGCGAAGGTCTCTCACCTTATCTATCGATGGCGCAATTCACGTTTTCTCGAGCTTTAGTTTTGGGAAGTGTAACTGGAGTAGCGGGAAAAGGTCACACGATGCAGAGTCATATGTATGCCTTAGGGGATTCTCAGTAAATTCATTCGCAAATTATTTATTTATATTTTCCATATAATCTTTACACTTCTCTCTTTTTTATGTATCAAGATCAGTTTCAGATCAATCTAGAGTTATGGTGCCATTTTATGCTTAAGTGAACATTGAGAAAGTGAAGCCTCAAACTCCAAAGAGTTTCTGATTAGCAGTTAATATTCGTAATTAGTTATGCATTAATTTCAGGTCTAAAAAATATCCTTTTCTAATTTAAAATTTGCCTCAAAGATGATTTTTTCATATACAACATTAACGCTGTTTAGTAGCTGCTTGTAAATTCTATTGCCTATGGTTAAAAATTAGCCCAAAGTCGTAACAAAAGACTTAGGCAACGAACTTGACCGCTTGATGGCGTTTTCGTTCTTTCGACCCTTTTAAGCTTAAGCAAACATTGAAAAAGTGAAGCCTCAAGTCCCTAAGAGTTCTTAATTAAATAGTTAATAATCGTAGTTATACATTAATGACAGGTCTTAAAAATTTCTTTTCTCATTTAAAATTTTCCTCAAATATGATATTTCCTATCAATTAATTTCGCTGTGAAGTAGCTCCTACTTAATTCTATGGCCTAAAGTTAGAGCCCAATTTTATTAGCCCTATTTTATCGAGATAATCGTGGGAGTCATACATTAGCTCGCCTCGCTGGCCATGTTTATTTTTACTCGCGTTTTTGCAACTTTAATGAAGCGCTTTATTAGATGCCGTGGCCTATCTGAGCATATCCATCATTAACACGTCTGTCTGCCACTAGGTCAAACTTTGGACACTCTGGCTCTTGGCTCTTGGCTCTTAGCTGTCTGTCCGTCTCTCTGTTATTTTACTATTTCTTTTTTTCTCACTCTTTTTCCGACACTCTTGTTTTTCTGTCTGAAACTCATTATGCCTCGGTGTGTGCGTGTGTAATTGTTATGACACTATAATTGGGCCAGCAATAGCAAAACAAAAAGCCAGCTCCGAAATAGAAATAAAAATAAAACTCAAAATAAAATCCCCCTTCAAGAAAGAGAGAAAGAAAACACAAAATAAGTAAATGAAATAAAATAAAATAAAAACTCTGCCAAACGGAAGACGCGCGTAAATTTTCAAATCGCAAATTCGCAATGCCTGACTTTTTGCTATCAAGATCTCGTTTGAGGCGTCTTCGATTTTGTATTTTGCAATGTCCGAGGAGGAGCCAACGCCCCCGCCCTAAAAATCAATTGAGATTCCATTCAACTGTTTGGGAATTTTAATTTTGATTTTAGATTTTGAAATTATGCATGCTTGTTGGCCAGTTCTTCAAACTTCAAATTTAATTGACAATTTTATGTTATTTAAATACAAAATGCAAGTGGTTGGCTTTTACAAGGTTTAATTTTTTATGAATTTAATAAAGAGATCTTAAAGAGATATTAAATTCACTTTTAAGCTCATCAGACTGTTTGAATATATTTTAAAACTAGCTTATTAAATTTTGTAAATTTATTTATATAAAGAGAGGCAACATCCGTATCATATTTCTTTATTTATTTGTACATTTTTCAAATTTGTTTTTCTTATAACAAAAATATATCCATAGCCTTAGGTAACCGCCATATAAAACCCTTAAAAATTAATTAACAACAACTTATATATAGCTAAATATTTCAATTAAAAAAAAAAACAGCTGCGGTAACTAGCCATTTTACTTAATTTAATAGTGATTGTGGTTTCTCATTTAAAACCAAAAATAAATAACTTCCCCCCAGGCAGCGGCTATCATGGCGTATACGCAACATTAGCAACCTTCTTCGTTTTTTGGAGACCTCCTCTCAGGTGCAACATGCTAATCGAGCGGAATGCCCACATCATGATTGATGATAAAGAGGGGGCAATTTTTCACAGCCCCAGACGAGGCTAGCTATAGGCTAGGAGCTGTGACAAAAAGCTGATTATTCCGGGCCTATTGATGACAGAGGGAGAATGCCACAAAGTAGTAATAATTGCCGCCGCACCGCTGATGAAGATGAGTCCGCAGAAATGACTGGATGCACAGGCTTCGGCTAGGTCGGTGGCTCATTCTCTGCACATCATCTTTATGCCTTTGCCTCCGAGCTGAGCTCTGCAGCGGCAGGTTACATAAGGCGCCAACGCAGAAGAGCCACCGAGCCACCAAGCCACCGAGCCCCCTAGCAGCAGTAGCAATTGTACAGGTAGTAATATTACAGGTTAAAAAATGGTATATAAAAATTATAAAGGATTTTTAAGATTTAATATAAACTAAAAGACAAATAAATTTCATTTAAGAGATCTTTTGAGAGCCAAGAATGCAAATTAAAAAATTAAACATTTTTCATCAATTTCAAATAGATTTTTTAGTTTCTGTCATTATTCGCTCTGTGTATATGGTGTCTCCAGAGTACTCGCACCAGTAATAGCCAAACAACAACCTCATCCAGCCAAGCTGGGCCTGATGATCATCAATGATGCCTCTCCACCTCCTATGCTCCGCCTGGCCAAGCCTCTGACGCCTCTGTCGTTTCCTCGAAGCCGACAAAAACTGGTTTTCGGCGTGCGAGTCCGACGAGGTAGGTGCTCCTAGCTTTATGTAAGTCAAGCCAAACGGAGCCGGGTGTCGGGAGTTGGAGCTGGGAGCATGCAGTGGGCAGATGAACCAAGAAAAATGGGCAGCAGCTCCAGCAGCAGAAATATAAGACAGACACACTCATGGAAAAGCTAGCGTTGAATGGGAAATTGCTGCGACACGTTTTCGCCAAAAGTCTGCCGGGAATCTGTGACCGACGACCGGTCTGGTCTGGGGGAGGCCTGTGGAGGTCTGCTGGTGTCGATGTCTGCGCAACTGTGTCCAAGTTTGTTTTCCGCAAAATAAAAAAAGAGACATATCCATGCCGGCCGTTCGGCCATTCTGCCGGCCAACTTTAGCCTTTGGGTGCTAACCATTCGGCGGGCTTATGCAAACGAGCTGGGCTGCATCCTCAGCTGCTCCATGGGGGCCTTGTGCAACATACCAGATCCACAGGCCATGTGGTGGATCCATTCTCGAGATCCAAAAGTAAAAGTTCGCACTGTCAATAATCGCAGCAGCAGCCAACTCATTTGGCCACCTTAATTATGCCACGATTTGGCATGGCCAACAAAGCTCATCTGCTTTCTGGCCATGGCGATGCCCCCTTGTGTGCCTCATTTTGTTAGCATATTTTTCTTGTTTTTTGGTTTTCATTTTTCCTTTTGCCAAATGCGTAAAGTGGCAAAGCACAAAAAAATATATAAATGGTTTTACGAGGAGGTCTAAATGAGTTAATTAGGTTTGCTGTTTGTGTGGAGAGGTCTTAACCAACACGAGTTGGCCATGGCAAAGCCAATGAAGAGAGTTGCAGGTGGAGGAGGCAGGGAGCTAAGGAGGAGCGTGTATGTAGGTGTTCCGACACGGGTTTAACTAAATGAATTTATGTTGTCTTGGTTTTGAAGCTCTTTTTTAATAAGTTGAACACCAGAAAAATTATGGATATTGTGGATTTATTTTATCTACAGAGGGGTTTATCCTTCAGGTTGGCACAGATATGATTTACAATTTATTTAATTATAAAATTCTTCAGTTATTGATTCCCATTGCGAATACTGTGTGAAGGTAAATTTAATTATTCGCATATTAGAATATATTGCGGATCACTCACCTCTCTACAAGAAGGCGAATCGTGCTGCGCTTTAGGAAGAACAACACGAAGATTATAATGCCCAAGCAATAATCGCAGTAGACACAAATCTCATAGAGATCCTTCCACTTACTATACATGGAAATAATGCGAACACTCCACTGTATGTCCATTGCAATGAAGAGTCTTATGTACATTGTATACCTGTGATTAGATTATGCAAAATTGCCAAAAAATTAAAAAGAAAATCTTACGTCTGCATTCTCGAACTGAGGTTTCTAGCCGTATCTCCACTGTCGGAACAGTGCATTAAAGACAGTTTTACTCTTATAATGGTGATAGTTGTCCATACAAAAAGGACAGTGTTTAAGGCGATTAGTATATTTAAAGGACCATTAATGTATACAGTCATCATGTCATCTGTAAATAAAAGAAATTACATTCGGCAAGTATTTTTTGCTCAAATAAAACCCTACCCTTTACATCACATTTATGCCAACCAACTCCGGGTATCCAGTTCACCATGCTAGGATTGTTAGCCCAAATAAAGTCGATCAGGAAAAAGATTCCGGTCAGGAGAGCCGCCGTTCCACAGGCAAAGATGCTGTAGGCCCAAAAGCTATGTTGGGATTCCGTCCGATTAAGCGAGGTGAAGCCCTTCCACATCTGATGGCTCAGGGATAAGAGCCAAGTGAACTTTGCCATAGCGAAGAAGTAATAAAAATAAGCTGCAAAAATATATTCCATACAAAATAATAAATATTTCTTTGGACAATTTTAGCTATTATTTTATATATATAAAATGTAATATATTTAAAATGACTTACCATATAGAGCACATAATTGAAAAGGTATTTTGAAGGGTCCAATGGAGAGGAAAATAAAAAATATAAACGAAGTGACCATGTAGCAGATGAAGCACTTTCCGTGCAGATTCCGAAGCTTCTTTACGTAAAGATACACCGCCGTCGTGAGAATCAAGAATACTTGCGAAGCCCAAATCACTGCAGATTTCGAACAAATATAAAAACCTGGAATTCTAAAACTGGCTTTTTAATAACTTTTCTTACGCTCACTTGGCTTGGATTGTAGAGCATGATAAAACCACTTATGCGTAGCAAAAGCCAATATATCTGTGTTGCCGGAACTGAACTGATGCGGATGGATGCAGTCATACCCTCGGGATTTCATTATCTCGTTTATGTGGCGGCCTATCAGCCCAAGACTTCCGTTCTAAAATGTTCAAGATGGTCAGGAAAGCGAAGTGATCGGAAATATATAAATCAACCTCAAATAATGTAAAATTAGATTCCTCCCAAGTGTCGAGCATCCGCATTCGATCTCTCAACACTATAAAATCCTTTAGCAAGTTCCTCTTCACTACAGATCCGTTGCTGAGAGTCACCTTAAGGAACGGATTAAGCTCACTCAGCTCCTCCATCAGGCCATCGTTACATTCACCATTGGATGGATCCCAATCTTTAAAGCGACAGCAAATCCATATGCAGGGCCTCAACTTACAAGCACATCCTCGCAAGTGGCTCTCCGTTTCATCAACATAATCAAGTTCTGTTTCCATGTAATTATATTCGCTGATTAAGTTGTCAGGAACTAGAAGGCCCTGAAACAAGTAGGATCCATTTTGGAGGAGCTGACTGGACGAAATGTTCACAGTTTGCCAAAAGTGGCATCCGGGAATATCAGCTTTGGTTGTTCGCAGGAACATAAGCTCAAGAAATGCACTGAAATATATGTAGTATAGCTGCATGTTCCCTTAGCACTTATTTAGAAAATAATAATTCTCGACTGATGAGCGAATGGTTGGTGCACAACAATTTAAAGCTTTTATGACTTGTTCTACAAACAAAACACACATTTATGTCCTTAGGGAATATGACTTGCCTCGATTCCATATGCCTTCTTATCGAGAAATGTAAAATAACATTGTGTTTCCTCTATATACTATTTTTCATTAGTCATAAAAAAGTTCAACCCTAAACGAATATCGGGTACCCGAAGTTTCCATACATATTTTATAATTATTAATTTTTAAGTCGTCATACATAAATGTTTACTTAATTTTGTGTTGCCTGTCGCATTAGCAGAGTAAGCCAAAAACGATAGACTTTGAATTCTTATGTTTGCTCAATTAAATAGTTGCTTTTTTTTTCTCTGGTAGAGTTAATCAAACTTCCTTCTTTTCCAGCTCCATTGTTACTATTCAGTTATTGTCTCCCATTGCGAATACTGTGTAAATGTTGAGTTATTTGAATATTGGCGCAATCGTGGATCACTCACCTCTCTTTAAGGAGGCGAATCGTGCTGGGCTTCAGGATGAACAACACGAAGATGAGGATGCCCATGGAGTGATCGCAGTATTCACATATATAAAAAAGATAATCGAAATTAAAAAAGAAAGAAGTTATGCGCAGGCTCCACTGTATGTCCATGGCCATGAAGAGTCTTATATACATGGTATACCTGTGTATATAAAAAAACGGTTATGCAAAATTAAAATTATTAAGAAACTTAAATCATTGGATGTATCCTACGTCTGCATTCTGGAATTTAAGTTCCTTGCCGTATTTCCACTGTCGGAAAAGTTCCTCAAAGAGAGTTTTACTCTTAGTATGCTGATCAACGTCCATATATAAAGGACTGTGTTTAATGTTACTAATGTATTAAAAGGACCACGAATGTATGTAGGCATCATGTCATCTGTGAATAAGGAAAATTAAATTCATCGCCAAGTAATTTTGTCTCTAATTAAAGCCTACACTTTAGATCACAATTCTGCCAACCAACTCCGGGTATCCAGTTCACCATGCTAGGATTGTCAGCCCAAATAAATTCGATCAGGAAAAGGATTCCCGTCAGGAGAGCCGCCATTCCCCAGGCAAAGATGCTGTAAGCACGGAAGCTATGTTGGGACTCCGTTCGATTAAGCGAGGTGAAGCCCTTCCACATCTGATGGCTCAGGGATAAGAGCCAATTGAACTTCGCCATAGTGATGAAGTAATATGAATAAGCTGCAATTTAAAAAATATATTCATACAAATTAAATATGTTTCTGGATTACTATTAATGTGTTTATTATATGTTATTATATTATGTACCATACAGATGACACAATTGTAAAGGTTTTTCAACCATTTCAAACCACTCATAGATGAAAAATATAAACGAAGTGACCATGTGGCAGATGAAGCACTTTCCGTGCAGATTCCGGAGCTTCTTTATGTAAAGATACACTGCAATCGTGAGAATCAAGAGCACTTCCGAAACCCAAATCACTGCAATATTAGGAAAATTATTAGAAATATGTGTATAGGATCGTTTTTAAAAACTTTTCTTACGCTCTCTTATTCCTGGTAACCTTTCTTCTGACTTTTTATCATACGTCCGGTTATGGATAGCAAAAGAGAGTAAATCTGGGTTGCCCTTACTGAACTGATTCGGATGGATGCAGTCATATCCCCTGATGTTTACCATCTCCTTTACGGGGCTACTCAGCACTACACTTCCATTCTAAAATCTTCAAGTTGGTCAGGGAAACGAAAACAGAAATAATCCAACCAACCTCAAATAGCGTGTAATTATCTTCCTTCCAAATATCAAAGATCTCCATTCGATCTCTCAACACGTTAAAATCCTTTAGCAAGTTACTTTTAACTATAGAACCATTGGTGAGTGTCACCTTGAGGGAGGGATTAATCTTCCTTAGATCATCCATCAGGCCATCGGTACATTTTCCATTGGATGTGTCCCAATCTATAAAACGACAGCAAATCCAGACGCATGGCTTTAGGTGGCAGACACATCCTCGCATGTGGCTCTCCGTATTATTATAATATTCCAGGTTAGTTGTCGTGTAATTATATTCGCCGATTAAGTTGTCAGGAACTAGAAAGTCTTGATATAAGTAGGAGCCATTTTGGAGTCGCTGACTGGAAGAAACATTAACAGTTTCCCAGAAATGGCATCCGGGAATATTCGCTCTTGTTGTTTGTAGGATAAAAAACACAAAAAATTGAGAATAAATCAGCATTTTGGCAAGGATAAGCACTGACTGAAAATAATTCTCGACTATTTTATGTTTTGCTTGGTCTCGATCTTATATACATAGCTTTTTTGGTTTTTTTTAACTAAAAAAACATTTTGGCAATCTACAGTCCTTAGGGAATTTCATTTTATCTGATAACAAGTGCTCATACGTTTGCTGTAGCCGATCTTATCGAAAAACGTAAAATTATATTTTTCTTATGGGTAACATTTGCGGCTAGAGAGAATATACCAAATACCAATAGCAACAAGTCATAGCTAAGTGCAAAGCTAGAGGAATATTGGCTACACGAAGATTCCGTCCCTTTTTTGATTAGTTAAAGGGTGAACTCAGAAGACTTTAAACAAAAATTTTTATTTTATTTTGTCTTGCCTTTCGCATTAGCAGAGTCAGCACAAAACTTTGTTTTCATATTCTGTAAATTTTTAGAAGGTTTAAAGATTTTGTTTAGGACGATAAAAATCCAGACAGCGAATTGCAAATTTTGAAATGTCTCTGTCTGCAAGGTTGTTTATTTATTACTTTAGTTATTCTAATATTATTTATTTTTATTTTATTCATTTAAACATTTTTACTTATTTGTTCTAATAAACTATATATATTTTTGACCAACATACACAGCCAAAACATTATGTTAATTTATATAAAATGCATATTAAATTTCTTGTTTGTTTTTTTGTTTGCTCGACTAAATAGTTTTGTGTGTTTCCTTGGTGGGGTCAATAAATTTTCCTTTTTTCAAACAATCTTCATTCTTTTCCTGATTCATTCTCAGCATTTATTTATTGGCGCCCATTGCTAATACTGTAAAAATGTTGAGTTATTGGAATATTGGCACAATCATGGATCACTCACCTCACTTTAAGAAGGTGAATCGTGCTGGGCTTCAGGATGAACAGCACGAAGATAAGGATGCCCATGCAATGATCGCAGTATTCACATATATAGAAAAGATATCGCCAATCAAAAAAGAAAAAAATTATGCGCAGGCTCCACTGTATGTCCATGGCTATAAAGAGTCTTATATACATTATATACCTGCGTATATGATAAAAACTGTTATGAATAATTAAAATTATTACGAAATTAACATGGGTATATCCTACGCCTGGATTCTGGAATTGAAGTTCCTTGCCGTATCTCCACTGTCGGAAAAGTTCTTTAAAGTGAGTTTTACTGTTAGTATGGTGCTAGTCGTCCATATAAAGAGGACTGTGTTTAGGGCTATTAGTACTCGGAAAGGACTACGAGTGTATGTAGGCAGCATGTCATCTGTTAATAAGGGAAATTACTTTCGTCGGCAAGTAATTTTTGCTCAGAAAAAAACTCTACCCTTTACATCACATTTCTGCCAACCTACTCCAGGTATCCAGTTCACCATGCTAGGATTGTCACCCCAAGTAAAGTCGATCAGGAAAAGGATTCCCGTCAGGAGAGCTGCCATTCCCCAGGCAAAGATGTTGTAGGCCAAAAAGCTATGTTGGGATTCCGTCCGATTAAGCGAGGTGAAGCCCTTCCACATCTGGTGGCTCAGGGATAAGAGCCAAGTGAACTTTGCCATAGCGATGAAGTAATAAGAATAAGCTGCAATTTGAAAAATATATTCGTACAAATTAAATATGTTTCTGGATTACTATTAATGTGTTTATTATATGTTATTATATTATGTACCATATAGATGACACAATTGTAAAGGTTTTTCAACAATTTCCAACCACTCATAAATTAAAAATATGAACGAAGTGACCATGTAGCAGATGAAGCACTTTCCGTGCAGATTCCGGAGCTTCTTTATGTAAAGGTACACTGCAATCGTGAGAATCAAGAACACTTCCGACACCCAAATCACTGAATTTTTGGAAAAAAAAATATTAGATATATGTGTATTAGTTCGACAAAGAAGTTTTAAACATTTTTCTTACGCTCTGTTGTTCCTGGTAGCCTTTCTTTTAACTTATACGTCCGGCTATGGATAGCAAAAGAGATTAAATCTGGGTTGCCCGAACTGAACTGATTCGGATGGATGCAGTCATATCCCCTGATGTTTACCATCTCCTTTACGGGGCTACTCAGTACTACACTTCCGTTCTAAAATGTTCAAGTTGGTCAGGGAAACGAAAACAGAAATAATCCAACCAATCCAATAATCCAACCTCAAATAGCGTGTAATTATCTTCCTTCCAAATATCAAAGATCTCCATTCGATCTCTCAACACGTTAAAATCCCTTAGCAAGTTCCTTTTCACAATAGAACCATTGCGTAGTGTCACCTTAAGGGAGGGATTAATCTTCCTTAGATCCTCCATCAGGCCATCGATACATTTGCCATTGGATGTGTTCCAATCTTTAAAGCGGCAGCAAATCCATATGCAGGGCCTCAAGTGACATACACATCCTGGCAAGTAGCTCTCCGTATTATCAACATAATCAAGTTCTCTTCTCTTGTAAATATTTTTGTCGCTATTCTTCTCATAAAGGAGGGAGAATTTTCGGAAGATCCTACTGAAAGAAACAACGGTTTCTTCCGCAGCGCATCCTGGAGTATCCGCTTTTGTTGTTTGCAGGATAAAAAACACAGCAAATGTACAAGAAAATTGGGAATGAAGCAGCATTTTGCCAAGGATAACCACTGACTGAAAATAATTCTCGACTATTTTATGTTTTGCTTGGTCTCGATCTTATATACATAGCTTTTTTGATTTTTTTTAATTAAAAAATCATTTTGGGCAATTCACAGTCCTTAGGGAACTTAATTTCATTTGATTAAAAGTGCTCAAAAGTTTGCTTTATAATTATATTACTCTTCGGGGAAATTTATTTGTCAGGGTCAAACTTCACATTTTGCAAGTTTGCATCCTTTCCTACTTAATTTCGCATCAAATGATAAAGCATATTTACCAGTTTCAAGAATTTTGACTCATTGTCTGACGCTTTAGCAGAGACAGGAGGGATGTTTCAGTTATGCAAATGTTAGCCATTAAAAGCCGCAGGCTGTTTGCCAGTTTTGTTTCAATTTAAAAGTCATCAAGATGCAACAGTTTTTAAAGAGGGCATTTATCAGAAATATAAATTCTCTGAATATTCTGAACCTTCATTATTAATTTGTTTTTAGTTTTAAATATTATTCTGCATGTGATAAATGTCTTCTAATTTTAAATAAAAACATAAGATAAAATATATATGTATAATAAAATGTATATTTAATTGTTGTATCAAATCCAAGACCACAAATCCATGAAGTTGAATTGAGGCGCCTTCTTTAATGCCATGGCCAAAGCTTGTTACCTGTTTTTTAGCAGCCAGACTTTGTTGTGAGCTACATAAAGCTTTTTTTTAACGTATTTAGGTAACCAAACACTTAAAAAATGAAGTAATTATGCACTAAATAGTATTAAATAATTATATATTTTTTTTTAATATTTGTTTACTTTAAAAGTAATACATAACTATAAACATAAACATATTTATTTAGTATATTCCTTAAATTTCTTCTGAGAAGACAACCTTAATGACGGCGCCACCTATTTTACGTTATATATTTTACGTTATTTTACGTAGACATGGAGGTGTATTACGTTTTTCCCGCCTTACGTTTTCGTAACGTACACATTTCGTAGGGAAAACTATACATTTTGACTTGGGGAAAATTATTCAATATCTGCTGTGTGCCAGCAGTAAACTTTAAGTTTCCGTCTGGTGGTGCAGCCAAAATAAACAATGTCACGCACAGGCATTTTTTTGGCTTTCACTTGGGACAGAGTTAGATGGTAATACCAAAGGCTTTGCGTGCCCCGTCGAGGATTGTTTTTAATGACCGCTCGCCGGGTAATTGCTGACCCCCGCTTCCCCTGTGCAGCGGAGACAAAGGCGTAGCCTAGCAACCGTCGCGTTTTAGAGGTTCCTTAACCCGGCAATAAAATTAACCCACTTTGTCTGGTCGCCTGCGTATGAGTGCTCTTATGTGGGGCCATGGCCACGTGGCGTATGCGCAATAAGTTTAATTAAATATTAAAATCCTGGGCCAGCGGGTGTTACTATATATAGGTTACTTTAAGCAGGGACTACTATTTAATATCTTTAACTTACTTAGGGTGTAACAAGTTAAGTTAAAAATCTCTCTGACCAACGCTTGAGGGTCTTACATATTCCGAAAGTCTTACAATTATTTTTGTGCCATTTTCTGCAAAATCGGAAACCCTTTAATTCAAAAGGATTTCATGCTGGCATTCTTCAATAAAATATTCAAAGGGATGCCACAATATGAAGACCAGCCTGGCCTTTTGTATCGACTTGCGGACATTACTTAAATACCTTCACTGGAATTATTGAATGTCGGTGGGTGCGTATACGTAATATGGGCGAAGCTTGAATTTGCGGAAAAATATTTATGCTGATGTCTGTCGATGTCAGTTCGGGATCCCCCATCCGAATTACACCCAAACATAGTTCAATGGCGCGACATTGTTGGGCTTAGATTCGCAATTCACGCTGCAGCCACAAAAACAATCCAATTACCCGCTTCGGTTCAGTGCAGCTTTCGTGCTAATTGCTTTGCAAAATACTGGGGTCAATAATGAAAATGGAATCTGAACGAAAGTGCGCATTGATTGCTGGTATTTTACGACTCTGTGCGGGTAATTGGAAAGCCAGTAATGTTTAGTGGGTAGTAAAGTGACCCATTTAATTCACCTTTTCACCTGGGGGGACTTTTTTTCAGTCAACAAATGTTTCTTATCTGTTTTTTCTCAGCTTACGTTTTCGGGGGAAAGTGAAACGGATGTCACTCAAGTGGAGCGACTTGAAGATAAGTGAAAATGCTCCATTTCAGTGTGGCTTAAATGCAAAGCAGCTCATTGGGTTTTTCCCTTGCTGCTGCGTTGATTTAATTAGGAATCTTATGACGTGCGAAGGCGACTGAATACCAAATGGGTCATAGGATGCCATGCTTCGTGGACTGTGCAATCAGGGCAGATATACATATCTGCAGTGTGGTGTGTGTTTGCTTGCAACTGTGCAAGGTTTTCCCTGAAGCGAAGCATTTTATTTTATTTGACTTTCCATATGCTTCACTGACTGCCAGACGAGTCAAAAGAGTCTCAAGGGGACCGGTTTCTTTATTGATTTTGTGCTTAAAGTTGAAGATTTTAATCATTTAAAATTTAAATAAATTTAATTTAATGAAGAAGCTAAATTTAAACATTAGTTTTGGGTTTAAAAATGTTACCAATGTCTGCAAAAAATATACATTGAGGAGAAATCATGTTAATAAGAATACTTTTTATAATTTTACGAGTTTCTTAACAAGTTTCTTGTATACTTCATATAATTTTTCTTGCTTTTAAATAATATTTAGAATGTGAAACTATTAAAAATAATTAGTTATATAAACCACTTAGTCCTTGAATTCTCTAAATAAAAAAAACTAACCCAATGAGCCAAGCTTAACCGCGGCCGTAAACTTTGTTAGTTCTTAAAAAACTTTCACCACATTCTATACTTTGTGCTCCTTCCTTATTTTATCCAAGGCTTATTTGCAAAAGAGCTCGAAGCACTCGAAGAATGCAGCGGAAACTGTGAAGAGTTGTAAAGTTTGCTACAAAAAAATTAAAAGCGTCCAGGGAAGTCTCAAGCACCAGCCAGACAGCCAAGGGATACGATAATGAAAATGGATACAACGTTCAGGTTTAGTACTTACTTTAAAAATGTTCTTGCCACAGGAAAGGAAAACTTCAGGAAAGAATAAAAAAAGGAAATTGGCGAAAAGTTTTTTGCTTTTGTGTGCAAATATTTAGCACGGAAATTGCACTTGCAAGCGAAGTTGCAGTCCTTGAACAGAAACCAAAAAAGGATCCCGTTGCGATAATTAAATTCACACAAAGACGGAACGAAAGTTTTGTGAAACACCAACTAATTGTAGTGAAATGTAATGAATAAGAAGAGATTTTTCAATTTGTCACAACTAAATGGTTGAATTACTTAAAAGTGAGTTTTGCCTTGGCCAATGTTCTCACTCATCAAATGAGTAAAACTTTTGCCAACTTCCTGCTCGATTCCAGGAACATATGTCGGTGTCAATGCCAACGGAATTTCAGCGAGTTTACGAGGCAATTCAAGTTAAAGTCATTTGGCAAAGTACACGTCAAGGCGGTAAGTGCTCGCAAAATATGGCAGCCTAGGCCAGAAGGGCGTTATAATTTATGGTAAGCCAATAAAAATAATTGAAAAGCATTAATGCCACGCAGCCTGAGAGACTGAGGCTGAGACTGAGCCTGCCAGCGTGCTGGTTAATGGCGAGCATTGAACTCGAACAGAGCCCAAGGAGAGTTCGGTACAGAAATGTCCTTGTCTGGCTGAAACAAAGGCCATGCCACTCTCCGTGTGCCTTCATCGATTTCTGGGAAGTGAAATCGGAGCTGGCACTAACCGGGCTACTGGAATATTCAAGTAATGGCTTGCAATAAAAAAGGAGTCGTAAAAAGCGGAGAGAGCAGCGCCAGACCAAGTCAAAGTTGAAGGAGGCCTGCTCGTGTGAAAGGTTTGAAATAAATAAAATATTAGATGCGGAAACTGCTGTATATATTGATTTGCCATAAAGACCGTGGTAGGTATAATGTAAAAAAAATAAAAACAAATTTGTTACGATTCCCTCCTAATGTTGACAGCAAAGAAAAAGAAATAATACAAGCAATAAATCTTTTTTAAAGTTGGCCAGAGCAGATGGCTAACTTGTTAACCTTTTCTACATATTTTAAATTTATGTATTCTATGAGTTATTAATAACATTATTTCAGTTTTTTGAGCTTGTGCTTGATATTTTAATCGTCTAAACAAACCTCTATAATTCCTTCAAATAATCTAGGGTAATAAACAGCTTAAATCTTGCACTTTTACTTCACTTTAAAAAGAAAACTTTTGCCTTGGATAATGGTCTCCGAAAAGAGCCTAAAGTTTTTTGGCTCAGCTTCTATTGGGATCAAATCTAAACCCCTTTGGACTGTCGATGTGACAGGCACTTGACATGGAGGCCAGTGGAGTGACAAACAATTTGCCGTTCTGGATGATGTTTTTGCTCCTGTTCTGGCCACATCAAAGAACAAACCAACGGGCAAAAACTTTGATTGAAAGGCCAACCAAGGGGGCGGACTTTTTGGCTAAAACCAACTTGCTGATTGAGTGATTTGCCAGAGTTCTGCAGCTCTCAAATTTAAGTGCAATGACATTGGAAAAAGAAGGCTTTTTCGACTCTAAAGTTTAAGCTAGGAATAAGCAGCAAAAAACCCTTAAAAAAATAGCAATTAACTAATTAAAATTGCTTGTGCAAAAAAATGAAGCCACGCAAATTAATCTTATTTATTTAGGAAAATGCTTTTAGGGCCTTAACCCATTCTCAACCAAAATGGCTGCTTTCATCTTTTGGGGCCAAAATAAGCACTCCAAAAAATCACATTAAAGCAGCGTCAGCGAATTTTCAGCATCGGATTCTAGGCAATAAATCAAAACCCATATATATTATGACATCCACTGCGAATATTCTTATATTTTTTATTGCCGAGTTTTAACCAAGCTAATGCAGCGTTACCCCCGAGTATCCTCAAAAGGGATTTTCCACCCCCTAAGCACACACGGACGCCTACATATTTTCGGGGCTTTTAATGGTTTAATTTATTAACTTCGTAAAATAAAAGTGTGAGGCCGGGATTACATTTGAATTATTTATGACGGCTGTTGGGGGATATAAATGCCAGAGACCCACTGAACATACGATTTGCTCGAGGGGCTCATGAGTGAGTGTGTGTGTGTCTGATTAACATCGCTTGGAATCTGACTCGTTTAGCCAATTAGCGATCCATTGCCAGAATTAATAGCCAGACAGACAGGCATTCGTCATGTGGAAAATTGCTCAATACTACTAACATATCAACGCATTTCCCTGGCGGTGCGTATATAATGCAGTATAAATGGTAATTTCCTGCTTTAATTCGTCCCGGGTGTCCATATTTGCAATTTGGTCTGCTGCCAATTTGGCCAGTGATTCTGGCCAAAATAATTTATGGCTAATTCATTGCCAACTTCATCTATATGTGCCTGTTGCTGTTGGCTTCTGTTAGAAATATATGACAAAGAAAGACTTTTCTGGTTTCACTTAATTTAAACACTTGAAAACTCTGAAAAAAAGTTTAAATTAAAATGCTTAAATGGCTTCTTGGGTATTTTATTTTAAGCTGCATAAATTGGCTATGTTTTAGAACTCATTATACGCATTAATATTTAAATAATTTCAAGCTAATTAATTCATTTTGAATATTCATTTATTCCGTTTTGGTCCTGATTAAATATTTACCATAACCAAAACAAAAATAAAAACCACTTAAAGCCTTCACATCCTGAAAGCCACCCACTGATTTTTCAGCTGCTAACATGGGTGGCCAAAAGCAAATATTTGCTTGCCGTGTTTTAAATTAGGGATTTCGGGCTGCATGTTTACGGCTACCACAACTCACAGCTCACGGACACGTGCCCGATTCCCATCCCGATGCCCATTCCGGTTCGGTCTCATTTGGGACCAGGTGGCGTTAACCCTTGTAGTCCTTTGTTGACTCGTCGCTGGGCGCCTTTTCATTAATTTTCAGATGCAAATGCAGCGCTTTTGGCCGAGGTTTTTGGTTGCCCCCAAAATAGGGAGACCCACATCCATATCCTTTTTCACCTTTCATCACCGAAATACGTTTGTTGACAGTCCTCTAAATTGGGGTTGGGGCTTACAAAGAAACCTCTGCTGAAATTTATTTGCTTAATAGGTTTGTTGGCTAAGATAAGAATATAATTATTTTTAGGCAGTATTTCTTTTAATAGATTTTTGTAAGAATATAGAGAGTAAAATATATATAGCTGTTTGGGTTGAAAGGGATTTTTTAACTGGTTTCCATGGCTGTTTTGCCAGCTTTAAACCATTTTATTGCCTGTTTTGACTATTGACTTTGCCACGCATAATTACACAGCCGAAAAGCGCATCGGAAAATTGCCAAACAGCGATTGGGGGGAAATGGAAATTGAGAGAAACTGACTTGCAAATAAACGGATCGTTGGAAAATCAAGCGGCCAGATAAAGTGTGGGCTTAACTAGGCGGAAAGCCTAATTTATTTGCAGACCTCACCGAATACAGTAAAGGTTTTCCAGCTTTTTAATATATTTATGATGACTATTTATTTTTTTATACTTTATTGAGAATGGTTTTATGAATTTATTAGCATACATTTCCCCACTTTTATATAATTATTTAAATAAATAAAGAAATAAAGGTATGTTACCTGCTTTTAATTACACAAGACTCATGATTTATTGTTTCAATTACAGGCATTTTAACTTAATCTGACCAATTAGTGTGTCAACCGCAGTGGCTCTCCTGTTGCCACATTCCCCCTGGACACAGGTAAATGCGACAATAACTGCCTGCTGAAAGCAGAAGGAGAGGTGAGGCTGGTGAGATCGTAAATAATAACTAAAGGAGAAAAAATATTCCATCTTCATATTCGGAGGACCCTTGAGCCTGCTTCGAACATGCATTAGCCATAAATATTTTGACGCCCTGTGTGTGTCGGCATCCTAATTACATTTTAATGCCCCAACATTTGCCAGATTTTATGGGAATCGGTAACGAGGTCCTTACGCCTTGTCACAATGATGATGTGCCGGGATTTTTCTAAGCAAAAAACTTCGAGATAGCTGAAGAGCCGAAGTTGGTATCCAAAAATGTAAATGTCACCAGATGGCTGAGGTTATTCTAAACCTGTGGCGAAACTTCATCTCCTTCTACCAGCAACTCAATCAATTTGCGCCGACTTAACAATCAATAAATGAAAGTGAGTCCTGTTCGGGGATTGCCTGGGATCAGTTAAGAGCACGATTGCCCGCAGCAGCCCAATCAGCGAAAGTAAAAGCAAAGTGCTGTTAAATTATGAAACTTCCCCCGACTCGCATACAAATGAGGTGCAAATATATATCTCTTCGCAGAACAATTCGAATTGAAAGGGAAATTCGGCAGCGAAAAGTGTTTTTAAAGTTTCGGCATGAATTAGTGAAAAACTTGTAACCACAGGCTGCAAATTAAATATGCAAATTAAAGTTGAATCGAATTGAGAATTCGCGAAAAAGGCAGCCTGTGAATGCTAATTCGCTTCCATAAATTTAAACAACCACAAGGTACACCAGCATTTGCATCAAAAGAGGCAACATTTTCCATTTAGTTGAGTGGAAAATATATTTGCATTTTATTAACCCACACATGCAGCTCGAACTTAAGCTTAACTGAGACGCAGATTGTATGTAAAAGAAAAATCCATTTAAATATGTCAACTTTAATTATATATTAAATTTTCTACCAATTTAATTTAAATTGAAATGTGACAGGATTCAATTGAAGTCACTTACTGATAAGTTGTTTTATAATTCTACGAAGAGTCAAACTTGAGCATCAAGTTTCTGACTTGTGTGGTTACCAAGTACCACAGGTATGCAAATTAATTATACGCCCTGTTGGCTCAGTGACGTTTCGTATTACTTACTCTGTTTGCGTAATAATTTCACGTGGCCCGCAGCATCCGTAAATTGGCAAAGGGAGGGATGTTTCAGTTATGCAAATGTTAGCCATTAAAAGCTGCAGGCTGTTTGCCAGTTTTGTTTCAATTTAAAAGTCATCAAGATGCAACAGTTTTTAAAGAAGGCATTTAATTATAAATTCCTTTAAAATTCTGAATTTAATTTCTTTTTAGGTTAAAATATTTTTTTTAAATAATTCAAATTTTCATAAATCGAAAATTGGTACAAACTTTAAGTCAGCTATATCTTTTATACATATTTCTGAGTCGACCCAAATACGCTTCGCTTGTTTTGCGTTCATCGTTTTCTACCATTTTTATTTGGCTTTACTCCCGGCCGAAGCCCGGCAGTATCCTTTAGGAGCCTGTTGTCTGACCCACTCCACCAGGATGTTCAAACAGAGGCGCTGTCAACAGCCCCGAGGCCTCGGGCTCTTCAAGGGATACTGACTGCGGCCGTGCGAGCTTGGGTCTTTAAGGCGGAAAGACCTTAGGTTTTGGCGGCTGGAATGCGCTTGAATATTGCCTCAAAAAATTTTCCCCTAAAAGGTCCCAGAGCTACACGAAAATATTTGTCAAAATCAAACACAAAATTGAATGACCGCCACTATCCTAAGGATATCTTTGGTAGGAAATCAATTTAAACAAACTTGTTAGCTTGACACGTTTTAAATTATAAAATATTTAAATACATTAATAAATTCCTGGAAATATTATAAAAGGAAAACTTAATTTCTTGGCTCATTTAAGGCATAATGTATGAGCTGGCCTGAATGAATATTCCATTAATTTCCGATAGAAATATTTACACTGCCCGTCATTGGGGCTTGAATTGATTTATTAGAGGCTCAACTTTGGCTCAGACAATGATAATCTGCGCATAATATGGAATTTCCCTTTAGAGAAGGGGCCCAATGATTAAGCACTAAACAATTGATGGTATCAGCCGAGCTGCCTTCGCTGTCTTGACAAGGGTTCACGATGTCAGAGTCAAGGGCAAATCGTTATATAGCCAAATTTGTAGCTAGAATAAAGAATGGGGTGTTTTTTTCCTTGAGACTATAATTTAATGAACATAAAGAAATTTATTTATAGCAGGAAAGTAAGTAGTAGTTTTTAATTGGTATATTATGAAGTAATATTAATCAAATAAATTAATTTTAATATTAGTTTAAGGAGCATTCATTATTCTTTGCTTTAAATGAATGTAATAAAGACATTTATTTACCTTTAACCATAAAGAAGGACCTACTGTATGCAGCTTGCGTTTTCCCCTACTGGGAAATGAAATTTCCTCGGCATCCTGGCGGTCGTAAATCAACAATGCGACATTTTGGTTGCCAGCAATTTTGCGGAACCGCAGAGGTATTTTCATTGTGAGACCTACAGGTAGATCCAAGTGATATATTAATTGCTAAGGATATAAAGTGATTTTATCAATTAAGGCTTGTTCTGTTGGGATATCAGGAATGAATGGAATATATAAAGCTTTATTTTCCTATTTAGCATAAGAGATCCCTTGCCTTGCATTGTTTAAAAAATGAATATCTCTTTAAAATTATGTTAATCACACAAGTTGATGAGAACGCCCATGATTGTTTATGTTTTATATGCGGATAAAATGCCAAGTTTCGCTGCTTACTGTCACTCATTTTCACTGAACAAATATGCAAACATTGTGGAAATCTGTACACATGCTTCCTGCCAGCTTATCCGGAATGTGTCTGAGCTGGCTCATCTGAAGAGTGTTGGGTTTAGCTTGGAGTTGAGGGGATTTTGCGGATGGAAATGTCTTTTTTATGCATATATATAAATTGAAAAGGTCATTTACTCTTCATTGCACAAATAATTTCATATTATTATTCTAAGAAGTGGCGTTGAGGCTGTCGTTATAAATTTCTGAATGTGAAAAAGCATGCCTGTCAGTTGGCATTATCCTTTGCGGCAGTCTAGGCTCTGGGGAGAAAACTATCTACATCCCATGTCTTTGTTCATCAAACAAAGACCTTTCAGGGAAACTTGTGAAAAAAAACTTTATATATATCAGTTGAATAGTTACAATTCCTTGCTTATTTCCCTTAGAAAGTTTGTGTATTTTCAGGTTAAATATTTTTTCTTTCAATATATAAAAAAATCTCTTTTGGTGTGAGTTAGCCATAAAATATTGAATATGCATTGTTTATGTCAGAGAAAAGGACATGAATTGATTTAAATCAGATGCGAAGCAAACTTGAGCATGATTTTCTGCGAAATTGTCAAACTTCTAGATGTCTGGCATACAAATGAAGCGACAAACAGCATCCTCTTGGCAAATGTCCTGTTAGCAGCCAATAAGGCGTGGCCCTTCAAAAATAGGGAATCCATTGTAATGCCTCATTATGCCGAGAGTACAGTCTGGCCGGGACTTTTATTGTGCCTCGTGATTGTGGCAACATCTGGCCAAAGGACTCTGCCGCACAATGTGCCTGTAATTGTGGCGGAAACGGTTGAATGGAAATGGGATATGGAATATGGAAAATGGAGTATGCTCTTGGCTTCGATCCAGCTGGCACCAACCGAAAATTGCGGTTACGGTTGAAACTAACATCGAACCATTTTAATATTTAAAATATCATTTAACTTTCCCAAAAGCAGGACACTCCAGGTTGATGCCCAGCTGAATAATTTATCTAGGATAGGTTTGGGAACGTTTTCGGTTCCAATTTCTTAAAATAGAAAGCCTTAAAAGTGGGCTATAAGATATATACTTTATGGTTTGTCTATGTAAGAAAATATAAACAAGGAAAGAAATATGTCTCTTTAAACACTGACAACTTATTAAGATTTTCCTTAAAAAGATTTCATAAAAACTTACTTCCAAAGATTACATTTTAAAATTGGGTTTCCAAGAATTTATGAATAAATTCTGATATAGCGGCTTCATTAATTATTCATTCGATTTATGTACTCATCGTCGCGGGACAACAATAAAAGCTGAGCTGTGCCCAGCGAGGAGACAAGCAGGAACAACATGAAAATAAGTTAAATTAATTCTCACGCTGTTAACCTCCTCAGAAAGAAGGACGAACTGCAGACTGCCGCAGAGCACAAAGCAGATTAGGGTGCTCTGACCTCAAGGAGCAAGAAGGACGTGCTCCTTGGGTGCGGCATTAGCTCCCACGAGGCTAATGACAAGCAGACAACAAGGACAACATTCTCGGCTGTCATTTTTCGGGGCATTGTGATTTTGATTTCGCCTAATCCCTGCTCATTCCGCTTATGCAAATTATCACTCGCTCTCGACTTGAGCCACTTAATTGTAGATAATGGAGACTTTTCAACCATAAAAAATAAGTCCAGGATTAAAGCTGTCCAATCGCTGGCAATGTTGGTCTAGCTCTGGGCTTAAGTGAAACACAATTTGTTATGTGTCCGACCCGAAAGGTTCTCATATCCAATCTGACACTGATCAATGGATGTCAATTTCTCACCTGCAGAAGGGAAAGTGAGGTGGAAACAAGCATTTCTCATGGGGGTTGGTGGGGGAGGAAATTACTCAGAAAGAAAATAAAGAGCAAAGGGTGCAAGGTATTTGATTGAGAAAAAGGTAAAGCAGTAAATAAAATATATTATTTTTGATTGAAATAAAGGCCAAGATATAGCTTAAACTTCGCTCCAAATTAAGAGTCAAAAAAACCCCATTTAAATGCCAGATTTCATGCAGTAAATTAGCCCTAGTTAGTTATGGCCTAAATGATAAATATTTCCGTATAATTTCACCTAAAATTATACAGTCCTCCTAGCCAGTAGGTAAACACCGCCATATGGTTGCTTTCTCCTCTGCAACCATAACTCAACTGCCAGTTGTTAAAATGTTGTGACATTAGATGGTGTTTTGGACAATTAACAGGCATAACATTTGCAAAAGCCTGAAACAGTTGACTGGCGAAAGTTTCAACATAAACTGGCGAAGGCATAAATTTCAGGTCTCGGTCCTCAGGCTGAAAGGACGACAGTCACAGGACGCAGCGAACAGCCTCTGCCTTGTACCCGCACTCATGGGATGTGCATTCCTTCGGGCTGTCTTGACACTGAGCAATGTGAGCAAGTGTCGGGCCAAGGAACAAGGACATTATCGCCAGGGGCCTTAGTCTCCCCCGCCTTCTCCTCAAGGATTTGGCATGCAGGCAGCTGCTCCTTTTCTGGATCTGGGCGATAAACATTCCACAGCACTATCGCTGAAATCAGTGTGGCTCCCGGGCCCCACCTTTGTCGGCATGTCTGCTGCCTGTTTGTTAATGATGATGACAACCCAAGTCGGTTGTGCTCCTGTCACCATCCACTTGACATGTTCAGTGACGCTTTGTCCTGCCATCCGTCTGTCCTTTGGTGTGTCTGTGGTCATATCGCCACAGACATATGTCAGACCGAGTTTGAGTGACTGAAGGCCAGAGTCACACGTGGTCGTCGGATCCGCAGATGGTGGCACATGCTCGTCACGGATCGCAGATAACATATTCATGCAACCACGAAAACACTTAATTTTAATATTAAAGTGACAGATGGATTACCAGGGAAATTAGGGAATTGTAAAAGGTAATTATGGGAAATGTTTTGCAATAAAATAATTACACTTATATTTTACTTTTAAATACATTTATCTATGTCAGGGTTTTGCTTCAATAAAAACAAGGGAGTTTTCATATATTTAATGCTAATATAGAAATATAGAAAAATAAAAATAAAACTTAATTTTAAAATTCTTCATTAAATTTTCATCTCCATTTTAGTTCCTGGCACCATGACCGGGTTAAATGTGTTTTTATTTATTTGCGATATATCCTGCGCAGACTCCGTATCCGATTTATTCGGCAGCGCTGTCTCTGCCTCAGTCGCTGTCTCTGCCGCAGTCGACGAGCAACAGACGACTATAGAGGGCAGATCCGATGACACTTAATCTCAGTAGACATGCGACTATTGAACTCAATGCATGAAAAGGACACAGAAAATCTCAGATGAAAATATGCTTAGGATTTTGACGAATTTTTAACTTCTGTTAAATATTCTATGAAAGCATTTGTTTAGTCCAAACTTTATATGAACCAAGTATTATGTATTAAAAACTTATTCTTAATTGTAAAGGTTAAGAGCTTTAAATAATAAATAATTTTGTTCAAAGCTACAATTTTAAATGTTTTCTTGGTCAGAGAAAATTATTAATAAATGTATAAGTAAGGCAGTATGACAGTTTTGTCACAAAAGAATATAATTCAAAATACAAATATATTTTTAATACTAAATATATATATTTTATAATTTAATAAATTTAATATTTATATTTTTATTTATTTTTTGGATGTTCCTAATGTGTAAAGGTCGACTTTGTTTAAATAATAATAAATAATAAATAAGCAAGCAAGAAAGTATCTTTCAAGTGAAGAAACTGTGAAGTTTTCAAGATACATAAATCGGATTCAAGCGATCGCAACAGCTGAAAGATATACATAGGCGTGAGCCAATGGAAATAGAGAATAGAGTATATCTGTATAGAACGATCGGAAAGTTTGTAGAAAAAATAATATAACTTTGGCAGTTTACGAGATATTGTCAACAAATTTGAGATTTGCCCATTTTTTAATATTCCCGAGTTTTGGTTTTATTTTTTTTTTTAAATCAGACGGCTATCTGCCATAGAAACAGTAGAGAAAATAATAGAAAGCATAACTTAAAGTGGCAACAAATATTTGGACAAATCAAAGGACATTTTTCCGTTAAAAAATTCCTGATATTTAAAATTTCATGAAACATTTAGTACCTTAACTAGTCTTAAGTTTAACGGATGTGTTGTTTTAAAAATACAAAAAAACCATTTCCTGAATTTACATAAGTACCTACATACCTACATACATATATCAGCTCCTCCCACTTTGCTGTCCTTGTACTCTGCGAGAATGACTCGTCGACTTTTGTCATTCGTGACGTGGCGGGGCCCTAGATATTTGATAGCGCTGAAAATGCCAACTAGACGGCGACAACCCCACACAAATGTTACCGTCAACACCCTACCTTTCCGCGTCATCATCATTAACAACGGGAACCTGGCAAAGGTGTGGCCGGGAACACAGCGCTGATTTGCCACATTTTAGCTCAATCGCTCGGGCACAAGGAGCCAGTGCAGCCCGGATCCTGGCTTGTTCCAAGCTTTCTCTTGATTCTGGTTCCTGGAGCAGCTGATGCTGACTGCTCGAGTCTGGGCCATAATGATGATGTTGCTGCTTCGAGGAAAGCAAGGAAAAACCTGGGGTGGTAGTAGGTGGGGTGGGGCATAGAAAAAATCAACAACAACTCTGGCTGCCTTGACATGCACACACACAAACAATAGCACATTTCTCAGTGTCACGACATGAGGGCTTGAAGGAATGCAGAGGGCGTTTGTTGTATTGTGCCGCTGTCATTGCGTCAGTTTGTCATTCTCCCGGTCCATCTGCTCCACCTTTCTTGGCACTTGTTCTGTGCATCTCAGTATTTCTTCTGCCACGTCATCTGATTTGAGTTCTCTTTATCTTTGACCTCACTCCAGATGCCAGATGGTGAAATGTCTCACTAAAAGCTCAGCGAAATGGAATTTAATATATTGTGGAATTAATTGGATATAATATGGGAACTAAGAAGTTATAATAACAATTCAAAGAATTTTCCATTTCTATCCATTCTTATTTATACTTATTGTTACTTAATTTCCTAATTAATATTGATTTTATATATAGTATTCATCACCAGGAATTAAAAATTAAACCAAGCAAGATGGCTTGGTTTCTTACCAATCTTTTTTGCTTTCTTATTTAATCCCCGCTTTGTGCTTAGATTTCATGACAGCTTCTTTTCCCGCCTGCCCATCAATACTTCAAATCAAATTAGTTTTTCCTGTAGATCCTTTAATTTAATCGGGAAATTCAGTGGAAAAACAGAACCATTGCTGCCCATCTAACCGCAAAAGCCTTTACCCATTAGCCCATTTACAATCCTTCGGCCGCAACAGGAGCCGCTGCGTTCACAGGTATTACGGACTAGACCAAAAACGTGTTTATCATTTTAACAGCCAGCAATTTGAGGATTGATGGTGGAACGCTTCAAAGTGCAAAACAATTTCCCATCCAAAAAACCCTACCCCAACCCGCCGCCGCAAAATAGATTTCGAAATTGAAACGGGCGCAAGGAAACAAAAAAAAAAAAGCACAGTGCCAAAGGCAAGTGGCAGGTTTTCGCTCCCTTCAACCTCGAAAAGGATTTCCATGCTGAATGTGCGAGTTTGTTCTGTTTCTTGGCAGCAATTGGATTTCCATGTTTCCACATTGTTTGCGCCACTCAGGTGAGAAATTGACATCATTGATCGGTGTCAGATTGAATATGAAAAGCATTCGGGGGCGGCTGCCACATAACAAATTGAATTGCATAGATGGGATTTCTAGTGGTTTTTCTTTCAGTTTGAGCATTTCAATTTAGGTCCTACCCACTGGATTTTGTGTTTGGAGTGACAGATGGCAGGGCAATCGCAGACAACAGGTTGTAATAGCTTAAATAAATTGCATTTTGTTTTGTAACATGAACTTTTCTGTGAAAAGGTTGAAACAGGTTCTTTAAAATCTTAAATTTCTTACCTTTAAACAAGTAATTTAAATGTTTCGTTAAGCATTTTCTTAACGTTTCTTATATTTCAGCTTAAAACCCATTTTTCTTTTCTTTATTAAAGATGTAAATTCACGTTCAATCTTTGACTAGTTCCTACGGTGACTTGTATCTTTCTCCTTTGTTCATTTCACTTTCTTTTTTGCTCAGCAAGTAAATTAGAATTTCGCCGTTCTGGGCTAGGAGAATTTATGGCTCTTGCTCCAATACACACACACACACTCGTTCGTCTCGCATGAGACTTCCGAAGAGTTGGCGGCGGCCCACGCGGCGTATGCGCAACCATCGCGATTTTTGCGTCTGATGAAAATGTGTGCATACATGGGCGCCGCAACGTGGCGCCTTAAGCTCCTTGGGTGAACGGAAAATTAGCATTCACTGGCTGCCCGAATCCGCCCAGCTGCACTTTAATTTGCATACTTGATGGCGCCATGTAGTGATCCTGGAACATCTCCGCTATATTTCTATATATATTCCTGGTGCGGCTTAACACCTTAGCACGGTACAGCCTTCGATACATCCCTTCCGCTCCGAGGATACGCTCAAGGAATATGCAAAGTACTTTAGCTGACAGGATACCTCGGGCATATCCCTCTATTGTTATTGTCGCATGATGAATTATTCAGACGCCCAGGCTTGTGTGCTCTCCATGGTAAATGGTAAATGGTATTTTAAATATTTAAACAGATCCATGATAATGGCCATGCCAAGAACTATTTTTATGTGCCACTTTGTGGCCAAGAAGGAGACGAACTTTATAATTTTTATGTCTGGGTTTCCGGAAATAAAAGTCAACATATTTTAGACTCTTTTGTGTTCTTTTATTTATTAAACCTTCTTGGCTTCTTAAAGCTTAACTTTTAGCTAAGTAAATATTTAACCCAAATTCCATTTATTCCACCATTGAGTTCATTGTCTGCGAATCTCCTTGATGTAAGGATGTACTGGTATGTGGCAACCATTACTCAAAGGCTTGGACACTCTGTTAGGGGCATCTTGTCTTCTTGTCCGGCACGTATTGTAATATATGACCGGGAAGTGGAACTCTGAATGCCGGCAGCTGGCCATCAAGTGGGTCGCCAGATGACCATCTGGCGCAGTGCCATTATTAATGATGCAATTGACATGACCCTGGCGGAGTGGCCAAGAGATATGTGCTCACATCAAAGGGATCTGGTTACGAATCATCTGTCAATGGGCGAAATCTGCAAAGATATTTAGGAAATTAGATTTGTTAATTTCTACTTTCGGTAATTTTATAAGAGCAAATATAAGTTAGTTTCATTTAAGTGTTATATATATTTTATACCAGTTAAGTTTCAAATTAATAAATATTTTTAAATATTTTTTCTATTCAAAAATATTCACTAAAGTTAGTTAAAAATACCAGGTACCTCATAGTCCTTTCACTGGAATACACTAGTATTCAAACTCTGTTTTCTAACCTTTTTCGTTTGTATATTTCTTTGTTTTTGTGTCATTCTTTTGTCTGGTATTCCACAGGTTTTTCCATTCGAATTTTTTCTTTGACAATGTTTGCTTTGTTAATAGATTTTCCTTTCTCTCTTGCTGTTTCCCCTCCGGCTCCTGTGACTTTTCTCTCGGGCGACCAATTCAATAAGAATTTAGTACGTGTTGCTGGCCCCAATCGATGTCTGCTCCCTCGAATGTCCTTGCCTTGGGTTTGCCTTCAGGTTAAGCCTGGTTCTCATCACGAATATTGGACGGTCATTACTGTTTGCCTTTGTAATATGTTTGGCTAATGGAAACACTGGAGACGCGGCTAATAAGATCACATGTGACTATTAAGTGGGCCCTTAATGGAGTGGCCCAAACTCGATTGGCAGCATGCTAATTCCAGAGACTGGTCAATATTTGCTTCTTCTGATGAAAGTTTAAAAGGGATTAAGGCTACAACTCTTTATATGTATATATCCTGGATATCTGGATATGAAGTGGGCCAGTTTTCCGGGTCATAGCCCCGCACGAGGGCGTAAAATTGTACATGCAGGACATCAATTCAATTTGTCGGATCTGGGGGACAACAAAAAAGTAAAGTCAAACTGGAACGGGCAAAGTAATAAATTTACCAGGAGGTCGAGATGGTGGAAAATCGAGAGAAAAACGGGCACAAGCCAGAGTGGAAAATGAGCTGCAGCTTAGATAAGTGAGGCTGTTAACACTTATTCGGGGCAGGGGCACTGGCAGGAGCCCCGCATAAATTGTAACAGGATTAAAACGGTGTCGATGCTGCGCTGTAGTGTTATTTTTGCTTGAAAAAACCCCCCCAAACTCTGCTCTGTAAAAGGCAAACATAAACATGCTGGCAAGGCTAAAGTTGTTGCTTAGAGTTGGCAACAGACCTTCGTTCGTTCCCTGCCGCAGGAAATATCAACAAACAAGATGAGCGGCAACGGGAAATGCGGAAAAACGAAGATATTGCTGGGCGATAAGAAGTTGCTGCATTTACCAACAACGTGCCGAATGATGTGTTTGCTTGACATTGTTGTTTCCGTTACGTTAAGTCGAGGTACAGGTGTTTAACACAAGCCAAGCCATGTGATTTTTTAGTACGAGTTTTGCCACAGTTTAAGCCAGGACCTAAAAATGATGGGTAATGTTAAAGAAGAACCTAAAAGCAAACACAAACTAGGTTTTTTTTTTTAACAAATTCTCCTTTTCAAAAAGAATTTCCTTAATTTTCTATTCCTTCTTGCTCTTTACTTAAAGCTAAAACCTATATAGGACCACTCTCAAGCAAAGCCAGTCACTTAGCCAGGCTCTAATTGGCTGCCATTATCTTTTTGCCAGGTTTGTCAAGCGGCCACTTCTGCTTGTCGCCAATTCCCGGCACGTTCTCTCCATAAAGCTCAAGCCTGCCTAAGCCAATGGCGGAGTGTTTATAATTGAAATCGAAGGACGAGGTGGAACCGGAAGTAGAGCCGAAAGGAGTTTCGCACTGAACGGATATAAAGTCATTTGACTGGGTGACAACTTCATTTCCTTCTCCCTCTCCGGACAAGGTGAATCGGTGTCTAAATTGCCAACATTAACACGGCTCAGAATAATGTCAGCTGAGTACACAAATTTAGACTTTTATAATTTACTGCCTCTGCTTTATCTTATTTGCATGTGCAAGGAGTACGAAGAGCTCATTAGAGATGAAAAATGGTTGACAAATAAGGACTAAGACAGGTAACAGGTAACCAGAAGAAAGGACACATCTGACCTGTGGTCGCCATAAATATTTTGCAAACAAATTTGCGCCAAAATACCTCATAAGCTGGGAAATACGAAAAGGGGTCGATGAAATATTGCTACTACCTTCGCATAATTTCCTCAGAAAAGGGAAAGCCCGGGAAAGGACTCTGGGGAAATGGTGGCGGAAAAAGGAAGTTGGCTGGCTGGCTTACAAATTTGCATTGTGCAGATTGCTTCCGTCGGTTGGGGATGTGTTTTGTGTATCTTTTGGTATATCACACGCCCGCGGGGTTCTTATCTTTTATTTTAGGCTCATTTTTCCCGGCACTCCGGGTGGTTTTTTCCGAGCGCACATGAAAGGATTTAAATTGTTTCAGTGAGGAAAATGGGGCTAACGAATCTATCATCTCTTAGTCAGAGGCACCTAATTTCCAAAAGGTTGCGTCATTATTAAAAACTCACCCTCGGTTTTCCCGAACTTTCCTTCGGCTGGTCATTAATTTGCGTCTGAACAATTGTGCACAAGTAAAATATAAATTTTAATTGACTTGTGCCAGCCTGGTCTTTATCTTACTTCTTCAATTTCCCCCTTATTTCTTGCTTATTTAGGCCAATTTTGTTTTCAGCTAACAACATTTTTTTTTGTTTACGTGTTAAATGATTTCCAATGAATCACGAAATGCTTACAATGAACTTAATTAAATGAATTGAATTCGAAACGTAAACAAAAATCATTGGTTGCTTATGAATCAGAAAAATCTACCTTATTTTCCGTTTTATTTCCATGGGAGTTTAGTCTATATAATTAGTTGTAAAAAAAAATCAAACAAAAGCAATTTTAGCAAAACAAATTAGCAAAAAGCTCGGGGGTTATTGAAAGAATTACTTTTGACAGAAAAAATTAAAATTAAATATTTACTGTTCTTTAATAAATTCATTGGGAAAGCCAAAGAGCCCGCATTTAATTCGGTTTTTGTTTATTTTGGAACTGTTTACCTTTCCTGCTCAGGTGCTTTAAGAGCATATGAAACCGCCCCAATAAATATAATTTGTATAACATTTAGCTTGTGGTTTTTGGTGGGAATTTGTACTTTGAATCATGGCTTATTCAATGAGATTTTTAAATTATTGTTTATTTAGATAAAAAAGCGGCGTATTAAAACCAAAAATGCTTAAAACTTAACTCAATTAACTTAATTTTTTTAAACATTTTATTTCATTTATAGTTTAATGAAATCAAACAATCAGAAATTAGAAATTCAGAGACAAAGTTATAGTAAAATCTCTGCATGGCTCAAATTGACCATATTTCAACTGACTTAATTCATGCAACAAAATATAACTGGGCAGTTATTTAAAATGCAAATGGCTTAGCAGAAAATGCCAGCCAAGTGGGATGGTGAGATTCTGGCCACAGAATCTCGGTCGAAAGTGCAGCTGCTTTCCACTTCATCGGCTTGGTTTCCAGGGCAATATTGTGGCTGCTAACTATAATATATAGTTGTCGGCTAAAAGTATAGCTGTGTCGTAAATTGCCTGGCCCAGGCAGATTTGTACACTTGGAGAAATAAATTATAGATAATGTGTATTTATTTAATATGACAATTTTTGACAATATAAAGAAGATATTAACAATTATTAAGTTTTATTTATCACTTTAATAAGTTTTAAATTTTCCTTAATCTGCACCAAGATATCCTACTGAAAGACATTTAATTGCTTACATTTATACCGCTCTGGTGCATCTTTGGGCTTTTGCCTGCTCCTATTGGATATCCGTTGTGCCGGCCTGCTATGAAATTGCCATGAAATTGCTACAAAGCCTGGTTAAATCCGTTTCTGTTTGTTCAGAATGCAGAATATTTGTTGGCAACCAACGGCTGCTGACAGCTGCACTTATTGGATTACGCAAATTGAGTTGAAAGCAGACGAGATACTTGATTTCCATATTAGTATCGTATTTTGTTTGCTGGTTATATTTTTTTAGAATGTTATTACGTTATTTATTACATGTCTTAAGAAAAATATTCCATTTCATGCTGTAATATGATGGATTATCTTTTAGAATAAATATTAACTTTATAGTTTAATGCTTAGTAATCTGCTTTTATTAAATTTCTTTAACTTAAGGCCCAAAGACTCTTTGTCCAGAAGCTACAAATATTGGCAAACATATCTTAATTAATTAAAATGAAAGTTCCGCAGGCAGCTCATCTCCTTCCTCACCCATCGTTGGTTTTATACTTTTTGTCAATTAGCTGAAAACCGCAACTGAAGAAGCCAAGGCAACCGGGTGGGCGGAACAAACAACAGCGGACAGGCCCACGCGATGGGAAAGCTGCGGAAAATGGTGGGTGGGCCAATTCATTAATTTACTTGACCAACAGGCAGAAGAGCAAAGTAAACCGTCCGGGAAAACATAACAATTAAATGTGTTTTCTAAGCCGGGAATTTAAGCAGGTGAGAAGACGGCGAGTGTGTGGGTTGGTATTAGACGGGCTTCAAGTACACCTGCCCGCTGCTCCTTTTGCCACTGAAGCATGAGAGCCGGAAAATGATCATCCATCCACTGACAGCATGGGAAGGGTCGTCATGTAGGTCAGTACAATTGCCACTGACATTAAGTGTCATTGAAGGATATTCACTCCTGCAGCAGTAAGTAGTAAGTCTCAAGGTGGCTGTGGATACCGAGTCTTAGTTGTCGGGTTTACATTTTTAAGTAAAATGTAATTACAATTTTATTTAAAGCTCTTTTTTGTTGTCTAAGTTTTACAGATATTTAACTTAATTTTACAATGGGAACAAATCAACAAAGAAAGTCAAAAAGTTTGCTGATTCTGGTAGCCAAACTAGGACCAAAATTTACTCTTACAACTGCAGGAGACCGCAATGCCTGCTGCGCGATAATTAAATTCCCATAAAAAAGCGAAAACTCCGCCAAACTTTCCTAATCGAATTGCGGATGCAATGCGGCATGCGAAAGTATGTGTAAAATGTAATCACTTTGGAAACACTATGTGATGGCGTCTTAATTAGGAAAGTGTTCAGATTGCACAGAATAACAATTCAATATTTTTTCAGAGGGTTTAAAGAAATAAAAATAAAGAAAACGTGTCCTTGCAACTGTTACAAATTAGTTTAAAAGTTTCTTAGCTAAATAAAAACTTAAAATGACACTGAGACAAGAAAATTGTTTCAGTTTGGCTTAAACTTTTCTAATACAGTTTTTGTGTAAAACAACAAACATGTTTTTTGGATAAAAAAGGAGTAGAAAGTTATAAAAGAATTTTTTATCTGAAAATATTTATTGGAAATGACTTAGATATTATACCTTTTTCAAAAGTGAATTCATTCATCAGTTTCTAGTTAATTTCATATTTCATAAGTATAAATCAAAGTTCATTTATTTTGCTATTTATTGTGTATGGATTTTCTTTGCCTCTGCAATAAAGAAAAAACCTGGCAAATGATTCCCAAGAGAACCTAGCAATTTGGCAAAATAATTGAGTAAATAAAAGACCTTTTATGAGGTGGTTTATTTATGTGAGCTCGGACTTTGGTAATCAACACATGGAATAGGAATCTTATTTCCTAAGACTTCAATCAGAATTGCACTCATTCAGGTAATAATGGAATTAACTAAATTAATGGTTCGCAACGACTAATTAAATATGTGTTTTTCTTTCATTCTTTTGCAATTTTAATTAATTTATATCAAGGTGCTTTTATGGGATCCAAAACATCTTTTCATCTTCCATTTTCCCTTGCATCCTTTGGGGACTAACTTTACGTACATGTATACCTGGAATATTTTTAATTAATTTTCGGGTACCGTTCACAAACAGAGCCCCAATGTGTTTCAGTTTCATTGGGAGAGTAGGTGGTTTTAAACCCTTGTAAATCCCAGGGTTGACTGTTTACTTATCGCCTTTTTTTATTGACTGTTTTCTGTTACCTTGTTTGGTAAGTTTTGTGACATTTAATTAAAAGCTGTTTGGAAAATTGGTGGTTTAGCTCTTGCTTTTGCTCTCTCCAGACTTTGTTTAAGGCTTCAACAAGCTGTTAAGCAAAAGGATCCTTGTTTCTGTGATGCTTTCTTAATTTAATTACATTTTCGATACGATGCATAATGCTTTTCCTGTCAACTGTAATTCGTTTTTTATCTTAAAAACTAAAATATTAAATACAAAAAATTAGCATATCATTTGATAGGATCTCCAGGTGATGATTGATCATGATTGCCCGCTTTATTTTCCCACAAGATCCGAGTTGTCATTTCCTTGATTGATATGACATTGATTGTGCACATTTCAAAACTGAAAGCAAGTAGCTACGATTCCAATTGTGCTATTTGCCTTTTGTTGACTTCTTAAAATCAAATAAATTTTTGAGCTTGTTGTTACAGAGTCTCAAGTTTGCTTTGTTATCACATCAGCAAATTGATTATTCGCTCTGTTGGTCCTGTGACAATTTGCACTCAGTCTCTGTCGGAGGAGGGAGCACAAAGGACACACATTACTCCCACTGCCCTTCTGGTTTCTCTGACAATTTGACGTTGCCCGCAGCAAATGGAAAATGGAAAGCAGAGAAGGGGAAATGTGGCAGGGGAGTGTCAGTGAGGGAAATGTTTTCCCCTAAATGCTGAGGGCTACTTGTTTACTTTGTTTAATTTGAAACATTAAAATATGTTTAAAATAGTGGTAATATAAAGTCAAAAAGCTAAAGAAATGAGTTTTTTATGATTTTTATAATTGACATATTTAATTATGTTTACAAACATACAAATAATAAAGGAACACAGCTGTAAAAAAGCATTTATCACACTTCATCTTAATTTGTGCTGCCATTAATTATTATACAAGTATATTCCGATTTACAGTACAGAAAATACTTAAATTTTTCGGCTTATTTCGAGAGAGATCTCTCTTATATTAATTTAATTTTCCGGCTTCGCTTTATTATCGGATAAAAGGAAGCGGAGTGGCAGAGCTTTCCCTCCATTGTCAAGGCAACGCTTGTGACAAAGCGAAAAATGTGATAATAAAGTGCTGCCCCCCGCAGAAGCATTGTTCCAGCCTTGAAGTGAGCCGAAACGAACAATTAAATGCTATTAACATTGTACGACCAGTCCCTGACCAAACATAATTCCTAAAAATTATCTCAAATCTTATGCCAACCCAACAGCCTGCAGGGCACATTAAAGTGAGAGATGTATTTCAAGTTTTCTCTGACCATAAATTGCAGAGAGTTGTTAAATCTGTCAGTTTAACTAATGGTTGGTCGTAATTTCTTTATCTTAACTGGTAGGGAAAATAGCTCGAAGGACGTAGGAAGCATGAGTTTGAGCCTGGGGGATAAATAAATATATATGTAAATATTCCCTAAACTGGTGGCTAAGGGTGAGCCAAAGATATAGATAATAAAAGTGGTATTTTATGTAGTATTTCTACCTGTTTACTGCTTGGGTGTAATTATTATTCAAAACAATTGTGAACAAATTTTTAGTACACCCAAGAGGCTTCCAAAGGTGCAAAGCTTCCTCATGTGGTTTCATTCCCTTGGAATTCTCAACCAAACAACAAGTTAAAACTGCCTAAAAGATTAAATGAAAAACATGAGGCCGAAGGGGGAAGACAGGGACGGATAAAGAGCACACTTCATGCTAACCAAACAATCCAATTAATTTTATGTTCTTACCACATGTGTGGAGCTCTCCGGGTATTCTCAAATGGCATCGTGTAAACTTGAGCTAATTAATGCGCCTGCTCAAAAATGCTCGACCATATGTGTGCGTGAGGAAATTAAAATTTTCACCGGGAATTTTCGAAAATGATGTCTAAGCACTTAAGTAGGTGTTTAGAGACCCATTGGTAGGGGGAAAACGAAAAACTTGAAAGCCCAATGCGGATGTGTTCCTCACACTCAGCCAGGGGTGTGCGAGTGTGCCAAGACAAAGTTTTCCCCGTGTCACCTGTGCGAGTCTCCGGATGAGAGATACGCCGGATGGGCCTGTTTTTTGTTTTTTGTTTTGCATATTTACTCTAACATTGTGTATCTTCTGTACAGCGTTTCAGTTTGAAATTGTTTTGGGTACGGAAAAGCTCATCTAATTATGATAATCTTCTCACACTTGCCGGGTGAGATAAGCTGTGTGCCTCATAATTATATTTAACACTAGCTAGGTTACTTTGGTTACATGTTACATAATCCTATAACATAATCCCCAGATTCAGTTACGTTTTATGGCAGAGAGCACAAATTTGGCATTAATGCTGAAATAGAAAATATTTAATTCCTCATTTTTTGGTTACAATATTAAATTCAATTAAGTGTAAGTGCTGGCAATCTGCAATACATTTGCAGAAGCCACTCTTACTTCTCAAGAAATTCGTTTACAACAATCATTGAAAATATTCTTACAAGACTTGCAGCGAATCCATGAAACTTTCAAAGTACAATTCTTAATTTGTTGAATTCAGTTGTTGAGTATACACAAGGATCTGTGGTTGAATTGAATTGTTAGTTGGCCTCAAACAATTAGTTTGAGAAAACTAACAAGTTACAAGTTTACCAAGCAATTAGAATTTTAAAGAAAACGAAAAAGAACATATTTAGACATTCTTTTCTTGATAGTTTTAAAATGCAATCCAAATTCACAATTTAAATAGTTGAAGGTAGATTCTATTTCTATTCAAAATGCCATGATATTTTAGTAATAGAATCTTATTAAAAAAGAATTTTATTAATACTAACTAAAGCTAAAAAACTGTACTTAGTTTAAGAACAAGCTAAAAATAATCATAGATCTGTATTATAATTTCAGGAGAGTCCCTGAAGCACTCTCATTGTCATCACATTCTTTTTATATATAATAAATCCCTTCTCCCCCTCCTCCATTCATACCTATAAAAAATATTTTAATAAAAAGTTGTCAACTTGTGAAAATATTTCACCCAATTTAAAGGGTAAAACGTTCCTGATAGCAGCATGCCAAAATGTTCATATGCGCAATTTTACACTTTACCTCGCTCTCAGACACGTTATATTCGTCGACATCTGTCGGTGGTAGAATGGCGTCTGATAGTCGAGGGCGCTGAAAATGTCAACTGGCTGCCAGACAGGAACATATTCCGTGACATCATCATTTGCAAGGACGATACCATGAAGGGTGTATAGGGGAGCACCGCTGAGTAACAGAATAGTTGCAACACCTTGGCAATTCCACTTTTTCAGCTCCACTTATGCCAAAAGGAGCTGCAAAAAAGGACTTTAATCCTGCCTGAGGCTAAAAGTGTTGCAGTTTTTGTAGATTTTTTCTTAGTAATGTGAAAAATGTTTCATTTTCTGACACATTGCATAATTTGAAGACAGCTTGGGGAATGCTTGTAGCATTTTGTGTTGCTACCTTTTCATCAGTTTGACATTCTCTCTTCTTTTTGTTGAACTGAACTTTTAATATGAATATTTCTTTCAGCAACTTTCAGGTAAGGAATGGGTTTCTAAAGGTTATGTGAGAATAGAAAACAGAGAGCTTGAAAAAAAGTATAACTTGGGTAAACTACTATCAACTTTTTAAAAAAATCAAAACATATTTTTCTTGTAATTTGTGATCTGTGAATTTATATAAAAACGTTTATTTCTTAAGATTCAAATTCTTATTGTCTTTTGTTTCGGATTCTGTAAAGGAAGTAAAAAAGAATTTTAACGTGCTTGGCTAGGAAAATATATGGCTTACATAAGCAATGCCTGAATGGATAAAGTTGGCAGTGGGCCCACATGGCGTATGAGCATTCATCGCGAGGGTTCTATTTGATGAAAATGTTAGCATACATTTGAGGGCACTTTTTTGTAGCAAAATTAGCATTCACTGTCTGAATTCGCCCAGCCGCACTTCAATTTACATTCTTGGCGGCGTCTAGCTACCAAGCCGGAAAATGCGACATTTTCAAGCATATTTTATTGCAGACTTGCTTTTATTGGTAAGGCATTAGGCTTTAGATTTTTGTCATGTATTTCAGAAATTTAAATTATTCATATGTGTTTTTACAATTTATGCAAAATAAAAGCATTTCAAAAATATGTAAACGAAAAGGTTTGTCAGTATAAATATTTGTCAGTATAAATATTAATTATTAACCGCATTTAAAACTTTATTTCCCTTTAAATACAATAAAAAGCCGTCTTAAAAAGTTGCTAAAAGCATGCTTCATTTTTCTTGCTTTGTTACAGTCACGAATTGTAATAATAGTTTAACGCACATTTTCACAATTTATTTGAAGTACGCCTTATTGGCTGCATTATAGCTTCGACCCTTTTGGCAAATTATTAACTTGTGAACTTAAGATTCCACCTAAAAAGAGTAAACCTACCACATGTGTGTTGAGAATACAATTAATTTTACCCAAAATACTATTTTCTGCTTCGACTCACGAATATTCTGTGGCCTACTTGGAGGAAGTTCATCCTGCATGTTCCGGTCATTACTCAAAGAAGCACACACACACTTGAGCTGGGATCCTTGGGGCACGTACGGTAATATATATGGCCGGACATCAGGCGGAATAGAGGCCGGTGCCATCTGGCGCATTGTCATTATAAATGGTGCAATTGACATGCTTCGCAAGTAGGTTCAATGACCTAGCCAGGATATAAAACAGATCTGATAATAACTTATTAAATTTCCGTAATAAAATCACTATTTTACTTAAAGAAAATTAGATTTAAAAATCAAGTTGTAAAGGATATATAAATCAGATGGAAACTAGTATCGCTGGAAGGATATTTTTAACTTTAAACTTGTCTACTATTAAAATCACGATTGTATTTTGAAGTTTGTGTTTCCATGTATTGAAAATCACTCACTTGCCTGAGAGTCTTTCTTTTTATTTGCTACTTAAATAAACTTATCTGTTTTATTTTTGCATAACATTTCGTTGGCCTTTTTTTGGGCCCCGCCCACAGTCTGATGCGTTTATTGCCCGCGAAATCGGTCGGGTCGCCCGACAACAAAGAGTGTTGGACCAGACAGAGGCCACCACACTATAGAATATATTATAGTTTATAGTATATACCGCGGCTTATAAATTGCTAGAGGGCCTCTGTGTGGGTTGAATGGCCTCAACTCGTAGTAAACTCGGTAATTGAATAGGGAAAATGTGTCATAAACTCGCCCTTTGGTGTCTGAGTTTTCTGTTCGCTTGCTCATCGTGACCCAATTCCCGTGACAGGCTATCGATTTTCAGCCAATCAATGACAACAAGTGCAAATGAATCGAACAGGCTTGACCCTTGCAAATCCTTTGCCCGATCTCTGCTGCCGAAGTCTTGTAAAGGTCATAAACATCTTTGCATTTCATTTACTTATCCTTTTAAAGGTTAAAGAACGAGAACACAGAAACATTTTCTTTGACTGCATGTTAGTCGTAGCTCAATTTGGGGTCAACTAACTGGACCAACACCCAACGTCTAACCACTTCAAAATGGGCAAAATAAGCTGCAACTATAGTAACTTGGCTACCAGCTCATTAATTTTACTCAACCGAAAATGAATAATGACGCCAGACGAGGGGGTACTTGTGTGTCGAGTCAAAAGTGCTCTTCCAGACGGGGGTGTCTGGAAAGCCGTTTCACAGGATATTCGTACAGGATATTTTACTGGCCATGCTCTGGGCTTGATTGTTCACCATTTTGGCAGCTGTTGCTTGTTGTTCGGTTAGTTTGCAGTAGTTTGCTGGTGTTTGCTCAAAGGAGCTGCAAGTGAAATATTTTTATTTCCCAAAACTGGTGCAGCCGGCTCTGTAAGCCTTCGTCCTGTCAACATCCAAAGGAGGGGTCTCGATTACAAAAGTTGCAAAATTCGTTGTTCGTTTATGCTTTGCGCTCTGTTTGTTTATGCCTCTCGCCGAGTTTTATGTTTTGCCACAGTTTCTGTTTTGCTTTGCCCTCGGCCGAAAGTTTTTTATGGTCAGCGCTGGGTTTGCTTTATGAATTCTGGGTTGATTTGGTTTGCTCTGCCCGCTCTTCCACTCGACCTGCTCTGCATTTTATCAGGTTTTCAGAAATGTTTATTCTGACAGAGTCCTAAACTCCGGGCTTAAATAGGTCTAGCTCAATAGAAATTTAAGATTAAAAAAGATTGTTTTGTTGCATTTTTAGTTTAAAAAATAAAAAAATACTAATATTGTGACTGGTTGGTTAAATAAAATTCTTAAATTTGTCTGAAATATTTCCATTTCGAGTAAATATAGACCTTAGCAAATCTGGGATCGTTTTAAACAACCCAAAAACAGTCACAAATCAGTCGAAACGACATACGAAAATGTGCATTAAAGCAAATATATATATTTTCATATTAAAAAATGTTTATTAATAAAAAAATAAAAAAAATTATTGTAGGTAAAATAAAATATATTTAATAGTTGAAATCAAAATAAAAAGAAAATGAAAGCAACCACAGCGACAGGACACTGGACAGCGACAGGATGCATGATAGCGACAGGATACTGGACAGCGACATAATTGACAAGTAGGCTCAATGAAATGGTAAAAAAGTAAAGTAAAAAAGTTAAACAACCCAAAAACAGTCACAAATCAGTCGAAACGACATACGAAAAGATGCCTTAAAATAAGAAATATATTTTCATATTAAAAAATAAATAAAAAAATATTATTGTAGGTAAAATAAAATATATTTAATAGTTGAAATCAAAATAGAAAGAAAATGAAAGCAACCACAGCGACTGAATGCAGGATAGAGACAGGATACTGGACAGCGACAGGATACTGGACAGCGACATAATTGACAAGTAGTAGGCTCAATGAAATAGTAAAAAAGTAAAACAAAAAAAAAAAAAAACAAAGCAAGAATAGAAAAATGAAAATAAAATAATGAACTGGAGCGTATTCGAAGGCAGTCCTAACACCTAGACTGCCGGCCGAATAATGAAATGATTTGTGAACATTTGAAGCTGGGGTAGAAATATGTTGTCATGGCCTACTATAGGTCTATCGAAAATACTACAATTCACCTCCTAAATAAATGACAACCCTGACAAATTATTCCCAAATATGTGTTGCAAAAATTACCTAAAAAATAATAAAACCATTCGCAAATGTATGTAAAATCTTTCATTTTACATAAATTCATTTATTCAGAGCTGAAGCATTATTAATGTAAATAATATTATTTTCCAACAAATTAATTATAATTTTTGTCTGCCCTTCCATCTATTAAAGGCATTGCTAGGACCTGCACTTTTTTCAAGGCTCCGACTCGTTAATAACAACGTCAACCATCGGCGCCTGTCACCCCACTTTCTGGTGCTTTTTACTCACTTTATTCTCGGCAAAAATGAAATGAATTTTATGTCCGTGCTGTGGTGGCTTTTATTAACTAAAATGTGTTTATACATTATTCAAACACAGACACAAAGGATGAAAAAATCATGCCGCTTTTGTTGAGCTCAACAATTTTGAACACTTTTATGGCAAACCACAAAAGCATTGTAAATTGAAATTATATGAAATTGATTAATTTGCCGCATTTTTGATTATGCGGTGAAAATATTTGTTGTTGCTATGGCCGCTCATAATGTGGCAGAAAATAAAGGCAGCACAAATATAAAGATTTCTTAAACCCAGGCAAAAATTTAATTTAAAGCAACACATTCAGATGTAAAAAGCCATCAAGTCGCCGCAGCCCCACAAAGCAGCGAAGCTGTGAAAATTTACGCTCTTCACTTTTTTGTGGTCGCAAAAACGAGACTCAAGTGGTTAGCAGCAAGAAATGTGTAAAAGTTTAACGACCTCGTCCTTAAAGATGCCAGAATGCTTGAAAAATAACCCGGGAAATGGAAAGCGACAATACAGGCATTTGTACTTCTCTTAACAAGTAATAAATTGCCAGCTTTATGCAGGACACTTTACAAAGGACGTAAAAGGACTAAAGTAATGTAAATTACTTGTAAGATTCCGCGATATGTGACACCTTGAAATCAATAAATTCCTCTTTGATATACGAGAAATATAAAATCAGAAGAGCGTAACCCCTTCGGGCGGGGCAAAAGCTCAAACATCAAAACACCAATCGATTATGCAATATTTATTTTTATTTCACCCGCACAGCAATCCCGCCCTGTTGACAGATGCCGCGTTTTATTATTTATTTCAAACCTTTCGCATATCCGGTGTTTCCGTCACCGAAAACTTCCGGTTGGGTTTTCGTTGTTTTCTTTTTTTTTCATTTGTATATTTCTCCCTGGCTTTTTATGTGCCTTTTCGGTTTTTATTGCGTGCCTTCAGTGCTTCAATAAGCCCTATGCCCTTACCTTTGTTTATTGTGCACCGAAATAAATAAGAGTTATTATTATGAAGCATTTAAGTATTAGATATTAGCTTAAACATTTGTAAATACTAAATTTGAAAGTGTGTTTTAAGTTCTTAAGAAACAATACTCATGAAAAATAAGTTTAAAAATAAATTTCTGCTGTGTTGAAAACAATTCTCCGAATTTTTAAAGCATAATATTTTTCTTGTAGTATTTCTCCTTTTACTTTTTAGGTTTCTCTTTCCAAATCGATACAAATATGGGCAGGATGATTTTATTACTGCAGCATGAACAGCATGAAACATATCTCTTTTGCCTGCAATTATTTGCCTTTACTTATTATACATTATAATGTCTTGAGACCTTGGTGTCGAATTTGCAGCTTGACATGGCGGTTTTCTTCCACTTTCCATATCAACTTTCCCTTTCACTAGTCTCGATTTGGCTTGCCTTTGACACCGCTGCTTATTGAAAAACTTTCTCTTCCCAAAGATACTTGAAGCGTCTCAGAACGCAGGCTTAACTTAATGGCAACAACTTTTTACATTTTCAACAGCATTTTAATATTTCCTGGCACCAAAAGTTCTTAAGGAAACAAGTTAACCAAGCTCATTATTTTTTACCAGAACAACTTAATTATTTAAGACAAATTGATTTATTCAAGCCTTATATATCTCCAATTATTTATTTTATAAAACAATAAATGACATTTTCTTTTTACTTTGTAATCTTTTAGTCTTTGACTTGAAACACTCTAAAATTAATCAACCATCCTGTTGCTCTCCCAGGCTTATGTTAATGAACAAAGGCTCTTATGAACAAAGAAACAAATACAATTAAGTTAATTACAAAGAAACTTCCGGCGACCACAAAAACACCGCTTTCTTAGAAGCTTTTATAATCTTTGTCAATTAGCTGAAGACCTCATTGAATAAGTCGGGGTTGAAGAAGCATTAAAAGCAGCGATTGGGAAAGTCCATTAATTTTATAAAAACAAATTAGGATGGCCAAGGAAAATCGACAGTTTAATGTGCTTATTCAAAGACAAAAAAGGAGATGGAGCTAAATAAAGTATAATTTTCAGAGGTCTCGAAATAATGAGAATTTCAACAAAAGCTATTAAAAGTTACAGAATTCCAATATCTCTTTTTATTTAATTTAATCATTTTCCTCCCTCCCATTTTTTAATTATTAATTTATTTATAAAGCGGCTTTTATCCATCCTCCGGACATTCAATCCGCTTTGCAGTTGTCATGGCCAGCCAGCGTAACCAGCATGAATTTTATATATATTTTCCAACCGATATGTGAGCGGGTACTGGCGTGTGTCGGGATTATAAAGATTAAGTGACTTGGCTTTCAAGTGCCGCATCGATTGAAAAGCTTAAACCATCCCGGCAGCCGCAGGAAAATGGCTTAAATGCTTAACTGACGGTGAGCACGGCAATAAGCCCCACTACAAATGTCGCCACTTCTGGGAGCGGATCCCACCGGCCTAAGGACATAAATCGATGCCCATTCCGGTGACCAATTCCCCGTTGCGTTGCGTGTGTCTCTTACATTTCGGGAAAGTTCAGGAAAAAAAGGTTCCCAGAAAAATAGCAGAGCATGGCCCATAAATAGTGGGGGTCATTAGAAGCTAATTGGCCTTGAAAGCATGTTCCCTGGCAAGTTCGAATATAATAAGTATTGAGCGGCATGCAATTTAAATGCAAAGTTATGTTTTCTTTGAAGCTTCATTGATTTTAAGTGCAGTGTGTTATATATTTTTATTTACAGTAAAGAAAACATGGAAATCCCATACATTTCTCAGAAAACTTTACTTAAATTTGCATACATTTTCATTGTTTGACTATTATCCTGCTATGACATCCTTGCAAATAACAATATAAAACGCTGACAGTTTAAAATTAACATTAAACATTGCTCTTCATTAGCTGTCTTTGGTCCTGCGGCAAAAGTTTTGAGCTGCTTCTTTGGATTGAGAAGTTGGCTGACTACCCGCCCACCTTGCTGTCTTCTTGACTGATTCTATTGTGGCCGGATGCGAAAGCCACAGCAAAGCCTCAGAATTAAGTGAGTACTGGCAAAAGAGCGAAAGCCACAGAAGCCGCTTCAACTGCACATCGATGATGGTCGTTATGCAAGGACAATGGCCACCGCCTCGACCTCGACTCCTGTCGGGTCTTAAAGGATATCTATATATACATATATATGAATGTAGTAAATATAATGGGACAAGACTGCATATTGACGGCTGGCAAACAGACTGAACAAAAGGTGAGCATCAATGTGCTGAAGATGAAGATGGCATCCACTTCCGTTTCCACCAGCAATGTAATTGAATGGCGTTTCCGCTGTTTGGCTCATAGCCAGCCAGAGAAATGAAGAGAACGGATTTCTAAAGGATGTGCCTGGCAGCACCTTCGTCTGCTTAGTGTCCAATTTGGAAATAGATGAAAATGCGGCATGAAATTATAGAGCTGCCAGCCAATTCAATGCGGAGTCAAATTTGTCTGCTGTTTTGGAGTTTTTCTTTTGTCTATAATTTAAGGGGGATTTATGCATAATCAAGCAGAATTCAATAAAAACGATTTAAAGTAAGTTTAATACTATTAATTGTTTCTAAAAACTTAAGTTAACCCACATCCCAATAGGAGAACGTATTCTCATTTTCCTATTGAAAAGAAGCTGAGTTAAAAGCGGGGAGAAAGTTCTTTGCTTCTTCGTGCAAATATTTAGCACGGAAATTGCATTTGCGGCAACACCAGCCTCGAAATAGCACTCCTTGATGTTCATGTTCTGATAATTAAATTGCCACAAAAACGAGAAGTAGAAAACTTTTCAAATGAAGTTGCGGATGCAATGCGGCATGCGAGAAAATGCCAGTAATGAGAAATTGCTCCTAATGCTGGGTTTTCGAGGAAGGAAAGTTGTGCCAAGTAACAAATAAATTTAAATAAATATTTCTTAAGTTTATATAATTTAAATTTAAATATTTTATTGATTAAACGAGTATTTTATGGTTAATAAAATAACCTCCTTTCACTGCAACCCATTTTAATGCCTCAAACGTGAGACAGGTTTTCCATTTTATGGTTAAACCCAAAATTTGCTTTTAAAATATCACGTATCACGCATATCTGCTAATGGGTACCACAAGCTAAGGCCATAAATCAAAGCCCATAAATGGTGTTATCCCTGGCGAGTATATATTTTTATTATTGACGTTGAGCTGAGCTGAGCCGACATGTCCCACGAGACACAAATTCCAAGCACTCGCATCACCCGAATTCCCACATGCGTAGCATATTTGCTCAGACTTTAATGGCGGAGTTTATTAACTCGATTAAATAATGGGAATCTGGAATTCATCTGGCATTATTTATGGCCACAGCCGGCAGTTATAATAACAGGTTAATAATAAATTCCAATGTCAGCCACAGGGCAGGGAATTTCTATGTGATTTGCAGTGGATTCCAAATCGTTTGGCCAATTAGATAATCATGGTTTAGATAAATATTCGAATTATGCCAGAAAACAAGCTATTGACAAGTGGATTACTGATGAAAGCTGGGAGAGATTTTAAAGTTAAATTACTTGCAATTATTAATATTTATGAGGCGTTGAAGGATTCAATTATTTCAGGATGTTTTTAGATACGATTTGGCTTTGTTTACACAACTTTCTTTTCTCATCCTTCTCATCCCTTTTCTTTTTTTTATGCCATGTCGGCAACTTTCAATTATAAACACTGTGAAATTGGTTTAGTGAGTGGTGCACTTTATAGCCAGGACGTGCGGAAAGATTGGCAGTTGCTCAAAGTGGCTGCACTGCCATTGAGACGCGGCGAAAGGAGTTTTTTTTTTGGGATCCGGTGGCTGGTGTGGAAACCAATCAAGTGGCTTTCTGTGTGGGATGTGCAATGAATCTTCAAGTTGATTAAAAATACAAACAAATGTAAAAAATTCTTGAATTGGATTTGTATTTGCAGCCACAGTATATTTTTATTTCTTGCTCATATTACAACTAATGAAGGATAAATATCTCCGCTTTGAATAAAATTCCCATTTAACCATTTAAAAAATGGTTTAGACTTTCCGCACAAAAAACCATTGGAGTCTGATGGCCCATTTGTATGTCAATTTTTTCCCCAAGCTCTTTGCACGGCCAACAGCCAATTAAACGATGGAGGAAGTGTCCGAATGGGCCAGCCGGAGGACTGTATTCAGTGGCTCTTTTAGGCCGACTTAGAGCGGGTTTTAGCCGTTGTCGTTGGCACGCACAATTACGTGGGCGAAAAGCGCATCACGGAAATGGGAGACGAGTCCGTCGGATGGGAAAATTGCAAAAGAGGCAGCCGGCAAAAGCTGACAACTGGCTAAATGGACCGTTGCAAGGGCCAAACAAACAGATAGACTTGCTATCCTCCAGGACTTACGTATGAGCGATTTCGGGGGCAAGAGGAAGTGGCCGAGGGGAAGAGGGCTTTCATATCACGTGCTAAGCATTCTGGCGATTGTCCAACGGAATTGCTTGGCAAAAGTGCAGTCAATAAAGCCACGCAAAGGTATTCAGTTGCCAACAATTGCAATTCCTGCACAAAAAACACATACATACAAGAGCTGCGATTTATCTACACACTTGAGTGCATACAAAATATATATATAATACATATACATTGAGCATGCAACAGATTTACCAAATTAGATTTACTTTGGCGCGTCATTCCAAACGTAAACTTGCAATTTTGCACGCCATTTGCTCCTCAAGTCTGTTTACCAAATACATTCATTGCTTATCGTCGATCATCATGCACTCGAATTTAGTTGCTCATCCTGGAAGTTTGCTTTTATTTGAGCCTTTATGGGATTTTTAAGGCGTTCTTTATTACTTTATTTAAACTTAAAGGGGGACTGTAAAAGAACAAATAGTAGCAGCAATAGTTAGGTGTTTTTTAGAAGGAAAAGTTTAGCAAATATATATATTATTTAAACAAATAAACCTTTATCAAGATTTTCTACAATTTAACAAGATTTATTTTCCATTTACGTTGCTTTTTCTAAATATGTCAACAGCTATCTTGTTACTAATCTGTTGTAAGGACAAGCTGATTGAAAAGTCCTTTCCTTAGAAGCCGCACCTAAACCCAATATGAAAACCTAAGCCAATATCAAAAGCTGCCTGTCACACTCAAAGAGCCCCAATCCTGCCATTCATCGCCTTCAAGGACCAAACCAAGAAAGGAGCTCTGACAAAAAGCATAAAGTCATGGTACAATTGGATTTGTGATTGCTGTGAAAGGTTTTCATATTCAATCTTACACAGATCAATAATTCCAATTTGTCACCTCAACCGCAACTACCAAAGAAATAAAAAAAGCGTAAGAGGGATGAAAAGAAATAATGCTTGGAAAAGATTAACTCAACAAATAATCATGCACTCTAGAATAAATAAGAGTCGAGACATATTATTTTAAAATATTTGAATTAATATTTCCTTATTCAACATTTTCCAACTCATCTGCTTAACCATTCTGGCCTGGTCACATGTAACTTTCCTTGGCTAATTCATCTGAATGTGTTTCTGTGGGACGCCAGATGTAATTCGTAATGGGAATAAGGAATGTGCATGGGAGGGGGTCGCAAAAAACAAAGAAATAATAAAAAAGCATAATAATGAATACGAGAATGAGCAAAAAAAAAAAGATGCCCAAGAACGTACAGGGGCGACATTAGCATACAAGAAATGACAATGAAGGGGAATTTGAGGACTAGGGGAAAGGCTGAATCTTGCGGTGCGAGGACGCAACTCCAACGGGCCAAGGCAGTTGCAAATGCCATGGGTTAGTTCCCGCCGCATTACGTATACGCAGCGTGCACATAAAAAATTACGAATAGTCACGTAGCAAAAGTAAATTCAACCCTCCTCATTTCAGCGTTTGTACTCGCTGTCCTGCCTTTACGTATATTCCTTTTATGTGTGTGCATATGGGCGACGCTTGTCAGCCATTTTAATAATTGTTGGGGCAATTCTCTGCTACTAAACCCTCGTCCATTTACTTGTGGTCGGTCGGTCGGTCAGCTGAAATGTGCCCCAGGCACTGGTCGCACACAAAAAAAGAAAGGCATTCCACGCTGGCCATAAACTTCCAACTCGCTGAAATGTATGAATTGCAGAGTGGAGTGAATATTAGAATTCAACAGTTGCACATGCAAATAGCTCACAATGCCCACATATTTGCTTTTAATTTGCATGCCATGCATATTTCGCAGAGAAGTTGAAGGGGTGCAGAATAGCAGGAATTCATAAAAATTCCGTGATAGTTTAGCAAGTTTCTACCAAAGTAATTAAATCAATATGTGTCATACGTAAGGAAGGGTTTCGTATGAGAATATGTATTAAAAACTGAGTAAAAAGCCCACGGATTACAAAATAGGTTTAAATTATCTGCTGCATTTTTGTCATAGTTTTTAACATTCAACCCTTGGCTTAGCATTTTATTTTTTGATACACCATTAAACGCTCTACAATATTTCATATAAACTTATATAAAGACTCATGTTGTATTTATTTAAATTACTGCCAGAAAGTAAAAGGGAAATCACTAAACCCTCAGCCATGTTAAATGTCCTCTTTATTTTTATCGTTTCTTGTTTTCATTATTTAGCGACTGTCACTTTACTAGTTAGAGTGAGAGGAAAGCTTCTGTTTCCGTTTTTGTGTTTTCCGGATTTTTATTTTCTGTGCTGGGGTGGTGGAATTGTTGTCAACGTGTTTGGCAATGTGGAAAATATGATAATAGGACAGAATTCCTAGTAATTAAAAAACGTTTTAACAGACTTGACTGATGAGTATATATAATGATAACGTAGCTTTAAATATAAAATTCCTCTTCTTTATTCACGCCATATCACCATGCAATGATCGTCCCAACACATAGCACTTATCGCATATAATTGAGGGTCCATTATCGGGAGATTTCTCAGTTTTGACTGTAATTAAACCCAATTTTCTTTGAGCTCTGCGTTTCCGAGCGTTTGCAGTTTTCTGCTTTTTCTCGGCCAAAGGCTTTTGGACTTTGCGCAGAATCTTACGTACCATTGTTATTTCCTTTGGAGTTAAGGATTCGATACATCGCTCCTGAGCCTATAAAAGAAATATAGTTAACATTTATTTTGTGGTTTATTCATTGGTTAATTAGTTACCTTATTTTTCTCGATTCGATGTTCATTCTTGACGGAACGTAGTCCCTGGAAGGCTAGGGTCATGGCGTAGTTCGTCGATCCGGAACGTGATACTATACCCAGATCGGCCTGGTTCCTTAAGCACTCCTTAACTAAAACCTCCAAGTTACTAACCGGTTTAGTGTAGCGTAAGGACCGCTTCACCCGATTTTGTATAGCATCAATTGGCACAAAATCGGTTCTTGAAGTTTGCAGAAAATCAAGAGCCTTTAAAACGTGTTTGTTCACTTTTTTCGAGTGTAGTCCCGGTAGCCCGAGGGCCATTGCATACATCGATCCATTGCGTATTATAAGACCAAGCTCGATCTGGGTTTTTAGCGCCTCTAGAACCACGTTCTCCAAGTTCTCAACTGGCTTAGTATAGCGTAAAGACCACCTGACACGATTCTGAATATCCTCAATTGGCACAAAATCGGTTTTTGACATTTGCAGATAATCCAAAGCCTTAAGTATGTGTCGGTTGACTTTTTTCGGTACTTTAATGGGTTCCATTTTCTCAAAATCAATTAAATTTAAGTTACTTAGTTTCAATAATAAATTTTGGTTAACAATGAAATTTTATTCCTAAGCCCGATAACAAATATTGTTTAGACTTTTTGACGAACTCTACATAAGTAAATGCAAAAAACTTTCAGATTATGTATAAAACTGTTGGTATGTATGTGTTCCCGAAACGTTATTGAAATTATATCAATTCCTTAAATATTACAGCTTCTGCCGAACCGAAGTTCTGACTTTGTGTGTGATGAAATATATTTTAAGAAACTGACACAGACTTATGGGTTTTCAAAAGCTTACTGGGATTTGTTAAGATATGTTCTTTTTGGGGTCTAGTAATAGCTTCTTTACTATTTCTTTGTTCTTGGTTTATTACTCTAATAAAAAAAGCAATAGACAAAGCAATTAATTTTATATTCCCACCACAAACCCATTAAATTATTGGTTTTAAAATTTCGTGCGTGAACACAAAAGAAATTAAAATTTTACATAAATCCTGTGAAAATTTTGCCTAAGCACTTAAGTAGGTGTTTAAGTGCCCAAAGGGAAACCCAACACCGAAAGTTGATGCTAATGTTTAATCCTGATGTGTGGTGGCTGCTAAGACAAAGTTTGTCTCCTGTCACCTGTGGGACTTTTCAAGGGTTACGGAAGTGGGAATTCCTGATGGCTGTGGGCATCGTTTTCACTGTGCAAATATTTAAGGATTGTGAAAATCTCCGGCACACGTTTCCCCTCAGCTTATCTGACAGGTTTCCAGTTTTTGAATTTTTCGGGGCTGAGTGGGCTCATCTAATTATGTTAATCGCAGCACGTTCAAGTGAAGTGCTCACCGAATTGATGGGAGATTGTCTAAATATATAAAGGTATAACATGTGGACGATTTATAGAGCACTGAAACAAAAAGAACAATAAAAACTGATTAATGAAATGTTACTTTTTAATATAAATAAAGTTATGTAAATGCTAATTAATTTAGTTTTAAACAAGTAAGAAAGCTACAGTCGAGTGAGCTCGACTCTGAGATACCCGCTACCCATACTCAAACCAGAAAAGCGTCAGGACGCCATAAAAAACAGTTAATACAATTTTGAACATAACGGACAAATACAAATGCAAGTGTAATAGAATCACATGCATACAAAAATGCATACACATGTATCTATGTGTGAAGAAACGCGTTATTATTACATTAAAGCGGCTAATAATTATTACCATTTATTAAAAATGCTTCTCGAATATCTTATAAGATTCTTTTCCGAACACAATCAAGAGCGGATAAGAATATTTAGGTGGTCTAATTGGTCAACCAAATGAGGCATGCTGCCAGCAGCCGTTTGTGGCCATACAAAATGATTTCCTTAATAACTTCGACAATTTTTATCTGATCGCAACAAAATTTTCAGGAATCACACAGACTATAATTCTTAATATGCATACCGAAATTCGCGACTCTAGCTTTAAAATTATACGCGTAATACGCTTTTTTATGATTTGCGGGGGCGGAAGTGGGCGTGGTAAAAATTTGAAACAAACTTGATCTGCGTGCAAGCAAAACAAATACTGCCGAAAAAAAATTAGGGCTCTATCTCTTATAGTCTCTGAGATCCAGTGTTTCATACGGACAGACGGACAGACAGACAGACAGACAGACAGACAGACAGACAGACAGACAGACAGACAGACAGACGGACATGGCTAGATCGACTCGGCTGTTGATCCTGATCAAGAATATATATACTTTATAGGGTCGGAAATGCTTCCTTCTACCTGTTACATACATTTCCTGCCGGCACAAAGTTATAATACCCTTCTACCCTATGGGTAGCGGGTATAAAAAGAGAATCGATTAGAATGCTTTAAAAAATACTTTTAGTTTTTACTCACAGTATAACTTTCCCAAATTTGTTATGTGTATTTCTAAACTGCTCATACATTAAGGAAACTTAATGAAAATGTATATCACACCGGCACTTTACGAGGGCATTCACTCTCCAAAGGCGCAGTGCGCCAATAATTTCTCTTTATTATTTCAAGAATTGGTTGTACAGCAACTGGGGAAAATCAGAAGAAAATGAGAAAAATATATGTCAGTGCGCATTATACTTTACGGTATTTTCGTTACGGCAGACTTGGCCTCGTCCCCGGAAAATGGCAGCCGGCAGGGAATAAATGTTGACTGTGGACTGGCAGGGATTACTCATCAAACCGAGTGCAGTCAGTCCGAAGCCACCAAGAGACCGGCATTTGCTTTTCCTTAAATTTCTCCTTTCCCCTTCACCTGGCTAAGAGTTTGGGTTTTATTATTTAAAAGCATTATTTTAAGTGTGACAGCAAATATACAGAAGTATTACTTTTAATATTTGTATTTTAAAGATTTAAACGAAACTGTAAAACTGTTGAACATTAAATGGAATTTAAATTCGATTGCTTTAAAATATTGAATATTGAAGTGGTATATAGAGTCCATTAAATGAAAGATTTAGCATACGACCGCACGTGCATTGCCCAAACGTTGAATTGGGCCACCAACGTGGCTACAACGTTACCCAACTGCTGCCACAGGATGTGTGAGTCCCGGTGTGAAGGGATCAGGGAAGGGAAATATTGCGGCTAGTATTTTTGCATGTTCAACAAATTTAAGGGGAAATGCGCTGACGTCAAACTTTAATGATATTTCTGCCATTAGAAAAATTTATAGTTACTGCAAAGAAAAGATAACAATACGATTTTATGTATAAGTATGTTAAGTGTGAATTATATTTAGAAAACACATGTGTTTTAGAGCTATTTGTAAAGTAAAGAAAATATATAATAAAAAGGTAACAGCTTTTTAACATGCTAGACAAATTAAATTGCTTAATTCACATTTATAAATAGGTTTTTTAATATTTTGTTCAGATCCCATTAGACTTTCAGAAATTGCCCATGATTTCCTATTTTTTTGCCTTAAAAATAGTGTGAACCAAAACTCTGCTAGTGCAACTCCAAGTTTGTCGTGAAAAGTTGAAGTTAAAAACGGAAGCCAATATGGAACAGAAGCAAAAACAAAAACATATATAAAATGCACCAGGAGACATAAACAAACAACAACAGTGCAGCAACAATTTGCCAACTTTTGTAATTGCCCAGAGACGAAAGAGACAGCTGCCGAGACCCACACAGAGAGAGAGAAAGAGAAAGGGGGAGGAAAGGAAAAGTCACCCAGACAAGCCGAAATGAAAAATTCTAACAGTTTGCTTGAGTTTCCTCTATGTTTTTATTTCGGGAGCGTTGAAAATAAAAAGAAAATGCAGCACCAGCCAGAAGGCTGCAATCAGGAAAAGGCGACAGGGACAACACACAGGCAACTCAAAGTGTCCTGCCACATTTTCATCCTTGAGAGTGTATATACATATGTGTGAGTGTGCAGGCAGGAAAAGCTTGTTGTGGTTTTGAATGCAGATTTCTGACTTGACCACGTACAAGTTTTATATTTCATGTGTGAGTTGCTCCCTCAAAGCCCCAACTCATTATTCATCTCCGGTTGAGCAAAATTAATGATCCTGGCAGACCGCTAGACCTCTTTACACTGTTGTAAAGTTAGCCGCAAAAGAAGTCCTTTTGTGTTTGCTCTCAAGTACTCTTATTAAATGAACTCTTTGGTCAGTCCAGCTTCAAGTAAAGCAAGTATAGTAATGTCAGTAAACTATTTAATTAATCTGTTGCTGAGAGAGTTTTATTTAACTGCAAACAGCAATTAATAACAACAGAATGTTGTCTTTTCTTAATTATTAGGAATGACATAATTTATCAAGGACCTTTAATAGCAGCCATCAAAGTATACATACTCGATAAATAGTACTTATTTGCCATCTTCATCAAGTCAAACCATTTTAATAATTAAAATACACATTCAAAGGAATATAACTAGCCGGAACAGTGGGGATTGCTGAGATAAATAATTCAACAGAGGACAAATTGGGCTTTCGTAGTTTACATTCGAATAAAATCCGATAAATGTGGAGTTTTAAAAAATGATATTTTACTCCAAGGATCCTTGAAAGAAAGGGTTTTCCCGTTAAAAAAATATAAAAGAATCAGATTACAGACAGTCCAAGGTCAATAAAATGTAGCTTAAATGAACAGAATCACAACGCAGAATATTGCTTTCATTCGATCCAAAATATTTTTCACAATGAAACTATTCGTTGGCTCTTTTCCTTGCTCTTGTTTCACTCACCACAATGTAAACAGCCAACTTTTAAAAATAGAAAAGCGAAAACAAAGCAAACAGCTACCGAATTCCAGGCTAAACAATGCACGAATATTAAAAATATAAACATTGCACTCAATTAAGTTGGAAAATGTAGTCCAATGAATTGAACATCTTGTTGTGGTTGGTGCGATTTCCGTTAGTACCTGAAATAATATTAAGATCATTTCGCCAATTATGTGATATTTATATTCTAGAGAGAACGTTTTTCTTAAATTATTTATTTTTTACTCCATTGTATCTTTTATTTTTCAAATCAAATGAAGTATTTGTTTGTACTTTCGTTTGTTTAAAACTTTCTCTTGGCTAAAAGGGTTCTGCCTTGAGCTTAAAAAAGTCAGAAGCTGTGTGCGAATCTATAGCTGTATGGAAAATCTTGTAGTCGAACACCCTAAACTTATACATCATAAAAGATACCTTTGCCTGAAACTAATGTTTTAAAGCTGAAATTACAATTATTTCTGTCTCCTTGTGAGCTTTGCTACCATAAACAGCCTTCTTTAAGGTACACGCCCCTGTGTACGGGTTAAGTTTGTTTTCATTTTCACGGCGTTTTTCCTGCGCAGACTCCGCGATTTTCCGACTTATTCGGCAGAGCAGCCGGCGTCGCTGTCTCCGTCAACTTCGCTGTCGGCGCACTCCGACGTCCGACGAAAATACAGTTCTCATGCGGCTTTCATCGGGACCGCAACGTAAACGTGAGGCAACGGAACGGGATATAGCCAATCGGATATGTGTTAAACTACGTAAAGGGCCAGAATACGGCGGCACGTGGGTGTGAAACAAGAAAAAAAAACAGAAGCGGGCAACAATCGCCATTACAATTACAACTACCATAAGCAGCTACGTGGTAATAAATGTTCGTAAAAATAAAAGAAACCGAAAGTAATGGAATTAAGTGTGTGAGAGTGCATTTGCGTGTTTTCGCGGTGCTTGGCAGTACAAAAAAGGAAAAACAAAGCATACATTTTCATAATTACTTAGGTTCCAAGAAGCGTAAATAATTAAAACAATAGTAAATTGAGTTGGAAAATTATTATTTTGAGGACGTTGAGATTTTTCGTTATAGATATAATTAAGAAGGAACACAAAAAATACTTCAGCTTGAGACCTTAAAGCCAGAATCGTTGTCCTAGCCTACATTTTTTGGTCATAAATATTTAAAGAACTCTTGTTTACTTTAATGCTTTCCCAATTTCAAACAAATTATTTTCAAACTCAACATTTTTGAATACCGAAGCGCTTTTAATGAGATACTCATAAAACTCAGAACGAAGTCAAGTGGACGGTTTCCCATTATAATCAACAGTTTTTTTTTTCGTTATCTGCAGCTTCGTATGATTTCAATTAAAGTCATTATCATCTTTTCAAAACTGGAGTGGATTCGAGCGTTTATTATTGCCTTCATCTAAAAAGAACCAGCTGACGCCGGGGGAAAAAGCATGCCCATCAATTATACGGTTTAATCACCATAAACGAAAGATTGAAGTGAGTACTTAAGATGCTTGGAATTTGATGAAATTCTGGGCCAAAAATATCTCAACCATTCCCTGAGACGGTGCAGATTTAGTGTAATTATATTAGATAGATTGGGATTTGGAACGTGCTGAGAATTATTTAATTAGGTTAAGTCCAAAATCATCCAACTGAAGCAACCAATTACTTGATGCTTGCAGGGAAAAGTTTATAGCTTTCATCCTGATATTTACTGGTTACGGCCTGTAATTTTGTTTTTGCAACTTTTCCGTTTGTCAATTAAGCCAAGTTTTCCGGGATTTCAATAATACGAGTAATCTGTCAATATGTCACGCTCCCTTTACATATATAATTAGCTGACAATTCATCAGCGATTTTCTCATGTTTTGTTTACCTTTTGGCCAATGCAATTTGTGCCGAAAATAAAGGAAAGTGCATGAGCGCACACGGAAAAAAGATATAAAGCGGCAATAAACAATAAAAATAAAACAATAAAAAGAAACCCGAAAGACTCAACAAAATAGCCTGGAAAAGCAGGCAACATTATCGTTCCAGTGCCAACGGGCGGGATGGAAAGGTAGTCGCATAAATGGCGAAATAACGAGGGCAAAGGCGACAATGAGAGGCATGGGGATGAAAGGACATACGGAAAAATCCACACTGGAAAAAAAACTCAGGAAATTTATTTTATTGAGTTTCCTAAAGAGTTGACTTCATTTTTTATCTGTAGATATTAATTAATGTATTTTTAACAGAGAGAAAATGGGGGCAGATAACACATGTTGAATGGGTTTATTTATTTCTATAAGATAAGACATTAAAAGGATTTATTTGTAATATAGTAACAAATGTTACTGCCCTTTAATTTTATATTTAAAATAGAAGTTTGATTTATATATAATTTGAAAGAGCTATTTTTACAATAACCTCTTTAAATATTAAATAAATATAAACTAGGTTCATTAGGTAACATTTTAAATGTTACAAAAAGTCTCGAATATTATAAATTAATTGTATAACTTAAATAAAATATTTTCTTTCTGTGCCAGGCATTCGAAGGAGCGCTAAAGCCTTCACAAATGTCGTGCGTTAGTGTTGCGGCTGAGCCATTTAGTTGGGACCGGCGTCACATTACGTATACGCAATGTGCACGAAAATTACCAGCAGTCACGTACCAAAGCAAATTCCAACTCCGCACTTTTACTACACACGACTGAGTGCACGTGTGTAGGTACGGGTGTGTGTGTGTGTGTGCGAGTGTGCGTTGGGCTTATCAACCATCATAATAATTGTTTCGGGCAATTTTCCTGCCAAGTCTGGCCAAGGTCCCTTCGCGTCCATTCCGACATTCGACAGGAATAATTACACACACATTTGGCTGTCATAAAAACCAAATTTGTTGAAATGTTAAACTGAAATGGCAGCACAAAACATTTATAACATTTTGTGTATTTCGGGTATTTAGATCCCCATTCCCAACATTCGTTTGTTTTTCGATGTCAGCTTTCATGTCAGTTTTTCAGTTTCATTTCTATTTGGCGAAACAAGAAATGTTTCTGTATTTATTTGGGATTCAATTTGCATTAGACTCGGTATGCATTTTTTACTACACCATACTTTATTTATAACCCCTAAAAAAGATAAAGTTAGGTGAAAAATTTAAGTGGCAAGACATTAAAATAAATTGTTTCGGATTTCCAGTCCCCAGTGACAGGAATTCATTAAATATTGCAACATCTATAATCAAATATTCATTTTTGTTATATGAAAAAATGTATTTCCTACTCTGTCTATATAAAAAATGATTTTATGTACCTGATAAGAGAACATTTTATAGTTATCAATTGCACATTTAATTTTCCATTAGTCATCAATTTGCTGGAATGCAATTTAATGGAATAAATTCAATTTAATGACGCTTATAATATTTACAACTGTCAATTCTGATTCGCTTTATTTTTGATAAATATTTTTTAAAATTTATGTGACATCTGTTTGCTTATTTATATTTTTTGTTAGACACAGATTATTTGAAGCTTCTTTAAGGGGATTTTCAGGCAGATTGTGTGCCTGTATTTCTTGCAAGCAATTGAATTTCCATTTTCTACCTTGTTTCCGCCTCTCAGGAAATTGCCATCATTGATCTGTGAAATAAGCTTTCTCAGCTATGATTTAAATTAGCATTGCTATGCACTTTATAATCCTAACTTTTATATTTTATAAAAGAAAAATATTTTCAACTCAATAAAATGTTTCTTTTCTTTTAATTTGAACTTTAAGTCTGGATGGCTTTCAACTTAATCAAATTGTGAGAGCTGTCAATCTGCATTCAAGTTTTTCCTTCTTTTTCCCCGGCTGTATCCATAAATCTGCTAAAGGCCGGCGGCTAAGCAGTAAACTTGTTTCCATATTCCTGCAGAAAAACTCATGCATATAATTTCGCTTTGTTATATATTTCATTTTGCAACTCGATTCAAGTTTTCATCTTGGCCATAATAAAATTTGAATTTCATAAAACCAAGCAAAGGCAAACAAACAGTCAAATGTGGTGCTGGTGGTGGCTTTGTTTCTCTCTTTTGCATTTTCCTTTTCCCCTTGCCTTGTTTTTCCCGCCGTGTAGGGAAGCAAATACGAATTTCGTGCTTGGCTAGGAAAATTTATGGCTATTGGTTTCACACAAAGAAAAACATGCATGAGACGCCAGAGTTGGCGGCTTATGTTGTCCTTGGGAACACGCGACGTATGCGCAACAAACGCGAAATATTGCCATCGATGGAAGTGCTTTCCAGCAAAGTGTTGTCTTTAATTCAGGGGAAAGGTTGAAATTAGCAAATGATTTCTGGCTGTACTTAAATTTACAAACTTGCTTCAGTGGCAAAATATCTTTTGCTGGAGGGTTGTTTCTATTATTTTTGTGGCTTCCTAAAATATTCAGTTGACTTGGCTTAACCGCTCAACAGTGAATGATATTTTAAATATTAAAATGGTTGTGTGCCGGAAAAAATTCCACAGCTATTTTTATAACCCACGTTGAAACTTACACAAGCCAAGAAGGGCGGACCAAAAATGTTCACGTTTTACACTCGGACTCATCTATTTTCACCGCAGTTACATACCTCTGGCTCTCTGTGAGGCAAGGGGCTTGAGGGCTCCACCAGCTGTTGCAACAATCACGAATTGTAATAAAAGTTTGTGTCTGCTTCCCACAGATACAACTTTTTTTGTTTACAAGGTATCGCACTCGGGGTACGCCTTATTGGCTGCTAAGGGGACAATTTCTGGCCGCAAGGAGAGCAATCCAAGGACCATTGAAATAAACGGAGTATCTTTCTTTTGTTCAAAACCTTAAAGAAAGCTTAAAGAAAGCTTTAATGTCAAAGGGCTTTCCGGTTATTTTGCAATGCAAAACACGTCTTCACTTCAACACTCTGGCTTGCCAGTAATGAAGAGGGAGAAAATCAAGTCTCTATATCCATGGTGGTCGGATTCCTTCTTTTGTAGTTTATTATCTGTAAATCTCTCGTTACGAGTGCGAGCCATTACTCAAAAAAATAAAACAGAAAACGCACAGAGCTATGCTTGGAATCCTTGTTTGCTCGTTAGACCCATTATAGTACGTGATATGTGCGGACATCATCAGTCGGAATCGGAATAGAAATGGCCAGTGCCATATGGCGCACTGTCATTATTAATGATGCAATTGACATGAGCTGTCGGGAGTGGACCAAAAAATAAGAGAGGAAATTGAAGTGATTTTATTCTTTGCCCTATTTTCACATATTTTCTTTTTTTAGCTACATGGAAAACTCATAATATTCTCATTTATTATTTGAGTGAAATTTGGTATTGAAATTAAAAGGACCTCACTTATCTATGCTTCGTTCTGTTTTTGTTTGACAAGGGATGTACTCTTTGTTTTCTCTCCGTTTTCTTGGCTACTTTTCCTGAGTAGTTTTTCTTTGTTTTCTTTTCTTTTGGAAATAGTATCTGTTGTTTCACTTTGTTCTTTTCTCTTGCCAACTCAAGAGACTTTTGCCTTTGGTCATCCAATTCAATAAAGTACGTGTTCTTTGAGGTTAATCGATTATGGCTTCACCCCTTTGGCGTTTGTAGCAAACACCCAAGGAACTTTTGATTTGATTCCATAATTCGTTGAAATTGGATAAGGTTTCGGTTAGCCCTTAGAATAACCCTTTTAGTTTGTTGAACAACTTTAATAAATATCATATTATAAATCAATCCTTTGATCTTTTGATGCCTTGATGGAAATATAAATCAATATACGGTTTTTTACGACTTCCTCAAACTAAATTCCAACTTCTTTCAGTGCATACATGGCAAAAAAAAAATCAGTTAGAAGTATGAAATTCCCAAACGTTCGATGGCTGACCTGCAGCCGATAAAGCTCTCATCTGCAAATCCTCCGATTCGCCAGCTTTTGGCCCCAAGGCAAACATCACGTATACGCAGTGGTGTTTGTTCGCTGCCAGCGGTATACATTGTTCGTCCTTTTCTCGCCCTCGTCGGTGTCCTGATGCGTCCTTTGCCCGCGTAATTGTGCGTGCCAGCGACAACAAAGAGGCCAAAATCAGACAGTTCCCACAGTTGCCCGGCGAAACCCTTCCCCCCTTTTTTTTCCCTCCAACAGTCTAGCAGTGGAATTGGCTAACGGCTACTGTGCGGGTGGAAGGACCTTTAACAGGACACTGGTAATTGAATATTGAGAATGTGGTATAAGCCCTTTCATTACAAGCTGGGCGTCGACCCAGTTTCCATGTAATCATATCGATTTTCACCCAATCAATGACAACAAGTGCGAACAAATCGACAGTTTCAGACCCTTTTATTCCTCGTTTGATCCCTGCACTGTTTGCTTGACTGTTATTGATAGCTTCTTATGGCTGTATTTCATTCAATCATCGACCAGCTTGTGTTTGTCTCAAGCAAACTAATTCTAAAACTAAATTTATTTGAATTAATCTGAGAATAGTATTTTTATACTCGCTGAGCATATATTAGTTCTTGATTTTATATACAAAATATGAAATCATGAACAAATATATAAATTTCCACAAGGTAAACAGATGTTCAGTGATTTAACTTGGTGACAACCTCATTTCCTGTCATCTATTAGGTCCTGCAAGGACCAGAAAAAATGCCAACTTAAGTTGCGAACATTAATGCCACAATGAACAAGGTTGTTTAGTAGCAGTCCGTCATTTAAATAAAGTATTTGACATTCATTTATCGCATTCTTCCTCAGTTTGCGTGTGGGCACTGAAAGTGGCTCATTAGAGATGAAAAATTGCTGACAAATGAAGAGTTTTCAGTGAAATCAAGTGGCACGCCAGGAAGAAAGGACGGAAAACCAAATCTAAGCAGTAGGGAAATGAGGAATGCTTTACCTTAGGTGAACTTAAAACTTAAAGTCACCTCTAATTTGAATACACAAAGAAAACTACAGCTTAAAATAATACAGATATTGCTTTTCCAAGAAAAACTAAGAGTGGAAAAGGGTAAAAGAGTTCATTTACAAATTTACAATGTGTAGATTGCTTCCGTTTTGAGCGGAAATGATTTGTGTTCCATCCTTAGAGGATACAAGATGAATCCTCTTCTCCGACACTCCAGTTTCCCTGAAGGCATTCATTTGTCTTAAACAAAAAATGTCTAATTTAAGTTTTGAAGATAACAAAATAAATTTCCAGGAACTAAACTTGTTTCCCAAATTAAGACCTTGACTTTAAGAAAATAAGGGAAAAGTGTTTCACTTTTCTTCTCAGCTGTTTGGCCCTTGAAGTCTTAATGAATTTGAGCTTGAATAATTATGCAAAATGAATGTTTTTTATTGGACTGTTCTTGTGCCTGCTGCCTAATTTATTCCTTTGGCGTTGACGCCTTCTTGCTTTTGTTCCCTTTGCCATTTCTGTTTTAGTATTTAAAGTGTTTTTTCCTTGCTTTATTTATACAACAGCGTTTTCAGTTTGTTTATGTATAGCTTGCTTTTCGCAGGAATTCACTTAGGTTCGTTAGGAGAAATAAATAAATATATATTTAATTTAATTTTAAGAAGGTCTAAATAATTTTATTAGGTAAAGATACATATCTTAATACTAATTCCTTAATTTATTTGAAAGGATGAAGTACAAATTAAACTCAAATTTGAGTTTAAAATATGAAAATTAATAAAAATTCCCTAAATATACAAAGGGGAAAAATCGGAATTGACCTTTTCATTGGTGTCAATATTTAAGGAAGCGAAAATGAAACCAATTACTGTAATTAAAAAAGAACCACAAAAGACCGAAATAATTGTCTTTTAAATATTTATATATTAACATTTATATGCAAGCTAATAAATATAAGTATTTCTTAATATATTGCCTATCAATTTTACTAAAGTACCTTATTAATCTTATCTTTTCAGATAAGTAAAGGATATACAGAACTATTTCGGTAAGTATTCATATATTTTTTCCCTCAACTGACACTTTTATGATTTAATTCACCGTACAAATCGATTCAATGCATTCCAATGATTCAGATTAAGGCCTTATATTGTGCCATAGCTACGGGCATGGAAATAAACCCAATTTCCTTTCCTTCTGGCTTCCAACCCAATTTGAAAATCTGCACATCCTGTTCCATTGCAACGTGAGCTTTCCTGTTGGCAGCCTTTTAATAAAACTTTGTCGGGTATCAGAAGTCAGAGAGGTGAAGAGGTAGCAGCAGGAAGGACACTGACTGAAGGATCCACTTCTGCTGTGGCCGCAAACTTTCTGCCACAAGTTGCCTTGTCTATCGCAGGACTCTGCTCCCAATGGCTGAAAGGTGCACAATCAGCCAAAAATGACAGCAGGCCAGGTCGAGCGGGGTCAACTTTGGGTCGTCCCCCAAGTGAGCTGGAGAGCCCACTCCGCAACGATTAAAGCCATATTTTCATGGAATCGCTTAACAACAATGCCAATCATCCAATGGCCGTTGCTCCCTCTCGTCCTTTGTTAACGCTGCATAACGAAAATTAAATATCCGTCCACCGCTTTTATTAACTAAAGTGTATTTTTGCCTCTGATGGGTTTTGCATAATGCACACACAAAGGAGCAAAAAATTATCCCGCTTTTGTTGATCCCACTTTTATATGCGTCGTATATTGAAATTATGTATGCACAGCAGCTTTGTGTATGAAAATTATATGAATTTTATTAATTTACCACATTTTTGATGATGTGGCTGAAATGCTTTTTTTGTCCGCTGTAAATTCCATGTAATTTCTGGTTTAATTCTGCGTAACAATGAGTTTGTAGCGAAGAAAAAAAAATATTATTTTGATTTAATGTGATATTTAAGCGAGCGAAAACCCAACAGGCTTTTATAAGGACATCTTTAAGCGCTTAAAAAATTGTTTTTCGAGTAGAAAAATATAATAATTTAGTAAATTTATTCTTACAGTATACCAAACCTTTCGTACGGCTGGAGGCCTCAACTTCCTGGTTTTTCCTTCCAGTTTTCCGTTGTTTTTTTATGCCTCGCCTTGGTTTTTTATTGCGTGCCGTCAATCCCTCAATAAACTCCTTGCCCCCATACCTTTTGTTGTTTGCGGTGGCTTCGATTTTATTTCGATTTTGTGGACTCCGTTCGATGCCTTTCGAAGGCGTTGGCTGCCATTTGCCAGCGGAAGAGGACGTCGACATGGTTGGGTTCATTACTCCAAGTTCCGTTGCTGTTGATTTTCAATTATTTTTATTGACTTAAGTTATAATGTACTATGTATGGCCTTGGCAGCCATTTTTTTTTGTGATTACACTTGCCCCCGGTTTTCATTTCGCTTTTTCTACCACATTTGTGTAGTTTTTCCGCTTTTTCGTGGCGCGTTTGACTGAGTCCACTTGGCTTGTTTTTGGCATGACCGCTTATTGAAAAACTTTGCACCCGCCTGCCTTAAGAAAAAGATCTTAAGTCGAAAGTTTTCCGTAAATGGCAACAACTTTTTGCATTTTCACAGCTCCGTTTTATAATTTCATGCTGTTTTCACCCTGTCTTACGGACAGCGGGGAGGCAGGAAAAAAGTGTTTCGCAAGTTCATTATTTGTTCGGAGCACGCCTTAATTATTTTAGCATTTTCGCGCGAAGACAAATTGAATTGTCTGCTTACGGTATGAATATTTTCAGTCTGGATTTTCCGGCAGCTCACTTTTACGGAAATGACTGTTGGAGGATTAACTAAGGAATGGAAGTTTTTAGTAGTTGAGCTGTAAGGAGAGCTGAGTGATAATTGAATTATGTTGCATCGAAGGGAAAGCTTACAAATCCTTAAATGCGGAACGTAGTTTAGAAAGAATTTACTGAGAAAATTCTTATCTAAGTGTTTAAATAGTAATTCAAGCCTTATTTAGCTTATACTTGGCTCCTATTTAATAATAAAAATTGCAGTTTTTCTAGAAAGTATTTCCATCAATGAAGAGAACTTTTATCAGCCTCAGAAAAGAAGCAACTAGCATATAACCACCATGAAAGGCGCTTTTCATTAGACTTCAACTGAAGTTGCGCCGCTTGAAAAGGCTACTCCGCAGGCCAAGGATTTTTTCACTTTGGCAAAAGGAATTTGCAACTATTCAGAGTTCCTAGTTGCATACTTTGCGGCGTTCCGTAAAGTTTGTCTGCAGAAAGTATAGAAAAAATGCCGCTTGGCTATCTTAAATTAAAATAAATATGCACTGAAATAAAATGTTAAAAATACGAACTACGGCAGAAGGAATGAACTTCTGCGGCTTACTTTGTGGTTTGCTAGTTTTTTCCCCCTCGAACTCTTTGCCACAAAATGTCTGCAGTTGTTTGAATGCACTTTGTCTGATGAAAAAGCCCTCCTTCTAGCTGATAGTAAAGTTTTCCCTGACCAGGACATTATCTTCTTATTATGCTCATTTTTTGCTTGTGATATGTTTTTGAATTTAGTTCATGAATTAAGTACGAACAATTATAGACGTGTTAAGGGATAATTAAACAAGGAAACTGACTTGGCAATGTGATATTCCTAAAGTCAATTGTGTAATATTTGCATTAATTTAAAATGCAAATAGCTGAGATTAAAATGTATGCCAGTAATGCCAAGAATTTTCACAACTTCTCTGCTGCTCAGCTCAGAAAGCAATCCCATTTAGTAAAACCTCCTTCTAGTTTTAAGGTCAACCCTACATGAATATATGTATACAAGCCATTTACTAGAACCAACAAGCCACAAAACTGCCAAGCCCTCAGAGCCACTTTGAGTGCCTTAATATCTCTGTGAAAAATTTAAATTCACCCATTTACAGAATTGTTTTTTCCGGTCAGAGGCGCATTAATTAACTGAACTTAACACACGACGACGGTATGTGGAAGTGGTTATCCCGCGGGGGAATGGGCCCACAGAGGTGTCTGAAATAAAATGAATTGCCGGTTGGTTAGACCGAATTACTTTCTGTTTTTCGCTCTGCAAAGTTTCCCTTTTTCGCCGGGCTTCGTGAGACAGCTCACTCAGTTATTCAATATGTCATTCATTCAGTCATCCCAGCACACAAACACACTCAACTTTAAATTGAGTTTCTTCGGCAGAAGTTTGCAGCAGACAGCGGGGAGGAGCAGATACCGCCAGGAGTTTGAGTTTGATAGAGAACTTTTCCTTTTGGCCTCGGTCCATGCCTTTGTGCAATGTGTTGATTGCTATTTTGTTATTCATGGAATTGCTTAAAAATTTAGATTGCCAAGTAACTTATAAACTTCAATTCGTCGTCTTGGGTGCTTTTCCGCTATTTGTTTCTAACTGCAAATCTGAAAAGCGGATTAAGCTTGTTTTCCTTTGGTCAATGGAAGGTAATAACTTGAAAAAATTAACTGAAATAAGGAGAATATTTTATATATATAAAAAAATATAATAAAACGCTGAAACTTGAAGCTTGAAAGAAGAACTGAAAGTGGCTTAGAGATGCTCTTAACCACCTGGACAGGATTTTTACCTGTTGACTGCTCCCTTTGACCACTCAACCGTGTGAGCATCGAAATCGTTGAGGACGAAAAAAAAAAGGAAAGGTGTCGGAGACCACAAAAGAGCCTCGATGTTGCCTGCTCAATCAATTGCGGTCGAGAGTCATTGAACACTGCATAGACAGACACACGATAGAGGAGGTACTATATAGTATACCTCGAATCGATGTCAACGACTTTTATCACAATACCCTCACGCCCACAACTTGTCGGGGAAAACACCGAGGGGTGGGCTTGTGGCTTAGCTATTTTGCATGCAAAAAGAAAAACTGAAAATCAGCTTGCTGGCAGTCTGTGGCCTTTTCCAGTTATCTTGAGTTGCGCTCTTATTAAAGTGGCAATTGGTCTCAAGTCAGTGGCTTGAACAGCTTGAAATGCGGCCAAAGCTAAGGCCTTTAATAGCCAGCAAATTAAAGTAATTAAAAGTTAAATAAATATTTAAGTTAACCCATTAAATCTTAATAAAGTTAACACATCTTAGGCCTGCCTAAATTAAACTTGTATTAAAGTTTTCCTACAAATAAAGCACCAATTAAAGAAAGCTAAAATTTTTCCACATTTCACAAATTAAAAATTGTTACAAATGAAACCATAAAATGAAGTTGATTGCTGCCATTCCCTATGTAATTGATTCGATCCGCATTTGTGGTGTCACATTGCGACTTCCTGACTTCCTGAATTTACATATATTTCCGCACATGTAACAGGATTACTCGATTTAATTCACCAAACCAGAACGACAAAATTTTTAAATTGGCTACTACAAAATTTCCACTGATTGAAAAGCTTAAAACAAAAATAGCCGAAACGCTTAGGCGGCGGTGGGCATGGCAATAAGCTGAGCCCCTTGAAAATGTCTCGAAGTGGTCCCCTAGTGTTGTCATGTGGGACCCATATCACTAGTAAGCTCCCTTTGACCCGGACATAAATCGACATTTATTCCGGCAACCGATTTGCCATCGCCTTGCGTGCGTCCCGGACATTTCTATGGCTAAAAGGTTCTCCGGGAAGCGCACGGCCCATAAATAGTGGAGGTCGTTAGGAGTTAATTGGCCTTGAAGGCACGTACCCCGGAATTATGAGCAACGAGCTGCATAAAACTTAAGCGCCTGCCATCCTTGGTGCTGGTCAGCGTTTACAAATATTTGCCCACTTAATTGATTCAATTTGCATGCTGAGTAGTTTCCGGTCCTTGCTATTAAAAAGCCAAAAATGCCATTAAATAAACAAGTCAACAATTTTTAATGAAATTTTCGTGAGGCCTGGTCCTCTGATGAGTTTTCACTTTCTGAGCTGTCATTTGGTTAGAGAGTAAATGTGCGTGAAAAATAAAAGAAAACACTCTGGTTTTCGTCACATAACATTTTCTTTTATTTCTGTAATTTGGAAGAAACATATTTAAACTTAAAGAGTGTAATTTTTTCCCTAAAATCAGCTTAGATCCAACTTTTATTGCCACATCCTTGGGGTTATGACTTGCTCTGGCACTGCCACTGCACCATTCCCGGCTAACTGCAATTGCGAATTGCAAATGCGACTCTCAGTTTTCCATCCCCGCGAAAATTGCACTAACGCTGCAGTTATGCAAATTTAACCCAAATGAGACTTTGTCTGCGAATGTGTGTGTGTGTGTGCCAATGCCCGTGTGTATGAGTGTGCGATGCGTGAAATTAATTTCTCCCTCGAGAGAACCAGGTGCAACCGTATTAAAGGTGAGCTCCCATACGGCTGGATGACTACCGTGTGTGTGTGTGGAGGTCAGAGAGTGGCAGATTACAAAGTTTATTTCTGGGGAAAGTACAATACTTTTTTGGGTAGTAATAACAATGGATTTATAGCTCTTGGGCTGTTCCGAAAAGTTAACAATAAAACCATAAGGCTTAAGGCAAAAAAGGTTTAAAAAAAGTAGAGCCTTGTTAACTCCTGTATAAATATTATAGCATTGCTAGTGAATAATTTTATGAGTATAGTTATTTTGTTGATCTAAAATCAAAACTTTCCCAAGTTCTCCCACGTCTAAAGACCTCTTTCCATTAAGCTAATTCAACGGAGGAAAATATATGACTTGCCAGGATATGAAATAATGACACCCTTTCAAAAAGGCTGCATAAATCCCCCGCCTCATATAACCATCACTGGGGCGGAATGTGTTAGCGATTGATTATTGCCTAATCGGAAATGGGAAGCCCTTACTCAAGGCCCACATCATAATAAATCATTTCAAAGTGAGACAAAATGTAAACCTTCCCCATAACCTGCAGGGCCCCATAGGTTGTCGGTCTTCCCATCCTATATTCGCCTCAAAAATTCCCCCTAGGTGTTGGCCGCTCAATCAAAGCTGACCCTGGGCCTAATGAGGTGCCCACTCCACCTTGTCCTGCCTGGGTTGCTGCCATTTACAGGCAGATTAAGAAATTAATGGCCTACAATTGAGCGGGCTACTTTGTCAAGGGAGAAGATTCGGGGATAACTTTGCCTTCATTTTTCATTTTTAATGTTCGCCACGGGCAAAGTTGGGTCCATGAATACGCGATTAGGTTGCACAAACTTTATTAAAAATTCCGACAATCCACGAGGCGAGTCGGGGAGATTTCAATTTTGCAGCGGCGACTAATTTAATGTCCTGCCAAAGGAGAAAGGCCACATTGAGGGCTTTTAATTGTTCGCCAGTACACACGGCCCTTTATTGACTGCCCCTTGGCTTTGTCATAAAACTTTTGTGGCAGCAGCTGGCCAAGGAAGTTGACGGCTGTTCGCCTGGCTGCCTTCGTGGCTGATTCGATTGTGGCCCAGTCGAAGCGACAAAATTAAGTAAGTACGGCCAAGGAGCAACGGGCCAAAGGATGCGCCCCTACCACGACACGCGGATGGATGGTCGTTAAACGGGGACAATGGCCACTTCGACTCCTGGCTGGAAGTGAGAGACAAAGCCCTGTTTCGGCACGGAAAACAAATCAGTCGAAGAAGCCATATAATATATAAACTAAGAATATCTCTGAAATAATATAAACTGTTCCAAGATTTACCATTCAAATCACACATTTTTAAAGATAGTAAACTAAGTTAAGTTCTTAAATATTTCCGAATGTCGTACTATTTTTCTCTCAGTGTACTAGTATTTATGGGGCCCAGACCGAGAGGATAGTGATGCATATTGAACGTTGGCAGCACAATGAACAAAAGGTAAACTTCATTTGGCCCAAAGACAAGGAGCGGGGCAAATGGCTGAGGTTGGGGCTGGGGGAGACCAGCTTCCGTTTCCGTCAACACTGCCAGTGAATGCCGTTTCCGGCCACCCTTGGCTTTCAGCCAGGGTAATATGGGTCGGAAGGGGGAATGGGAAAATGTGTTTGGCAGCTCGTTCGACTGCTTAGTGGCTAATTTGCAAATAGATGAAAATGTGCCACACAATTATAGCTCTGGCAGCACAGCCTCGATGCTGATTGGAACTCTTGGGATTTAATTATAAATTTCTTCACTTCCACCTCCACAGCTCCGCCTTGACGGGCGCCTGTCTTTATTAGCTTTGTTACTGAGTTACTCACCTGAGCCTCGGTTTAATAAGGAAACTTAATTACATTAGGAGAGGAGCCCCATCTGATACAAGTGACAGGAGTTCGACGGGCTAGGCCACAAATGACTGCGAGCAAATGTCTGATTGCCACACCCACACCCACAAAACCGACACTCAACTCACACCCTCAAAACACTCAAAATCGCATAATTAATGCACACCGCTTGCGGTTTGCCTGGAACGTTGCACATACGCCCCGTGGGCCACACGGAAAGTGTGTGGCCGCGCCATAATTTGCAATAAATATTGATCCAAAGGCTAGGCATATCCCCCGAGCGTCAGTGCAGTTCCAGCAATGATAATATTTATCTGTCATGATGACAGATTCGTTAGGATAGCAGTCGAAGAGCCTGGCAAAAAGATTGATGGAATTATTGCAGCTGTCAGGGAAATTCTGTTTCGACTTTTCCACTTTGTATGCTTTAAAGCCGCAATGGGTCACGCCCAAAATCGCTTTAAGCCCCACGCTCTGGCCCCATAAATTGTGTTTCTCGAGCTTAGCTACAGTTTCAGCCCGTAAGTCAGAATCATTTGTCATAATTCGAGTTGCCCCGGGCCCAAAGAGGACCCAAAAATAAAACAAAAAGCTAAAGAAAAACACAACCCCCCGAAAAAGTTGACCCAACAACACCTTGGGCCAACGAAGTGGCCATTAAAAGTGCCAACAACAAACATGCCACGAAAATCGAGGGGGAACCGAGAAAAATTCGGGGAGCACATGGCCAATATTCGACACGAAAATCGACTGAAAACCAATTATTTACACTTCGGCAATAAAAATATGGAACAAAAATAAAAAAAAAGAGAGAGAGAAACCTGAAACAGAAACAGAGAGTGGGCGGCATTGTGTCAAAAGTGCGTTCTGCAATTTATTACCTTTAATTCTTCCTGGCCGACAGTCTCTCTTCGCCAACGCTCCTTTGTCATTTTTTCTGGAATTGCATTTCTCCGGATTGTGGATATAATTTTTATGGCCATTGCCTTCGTTTATACTTTTCGTTTCGTTTCAACTTTTTTATGGGCTCTCGAGAACGCTGAGCCGGAGATTTTCAGCGGGAAATCGAAAAACTTTTTAAGCTTCTTCAATTCACTTGTTAATTTTAATCCCTTTCGACGCTTGCTCCCCTTGCAGAGACCGCACCGCATGAGAGGAAGCCCATGGAATGTCCACAATTGGTAAACCTGTGAGTCCTGCGAATCCTGTGTGAGTGCTGAGAGCTGAGTGAGATTGAAAGATGGCAGCGGCCAGTTCAATTATCGAATCAATAGCCATTTTGGCCCTGCTGCTCGGATTTTTTATTCGAAGTGGTGAGTGGAAAATCTGGAATTGTTTGTATTTAATTAACTATTTCATGGTAAATATTTAAATGTATTTAGGCTACTGCATAGACTGCTTCAAGTGCGTTTCCTACAATGGAGCCAACAAGGCCTGCGACGATCCGTTCCACAACAACTACTCCACGGCCATCTTGGAGTCGCCATGCATGGGCGGTCGAAAGGGGCGGGACGGCCTGTTCCCGGCCACCGCCTGCATCAAGATCGCCGGCTATTATGGTAAGTGGAGTGATGGATGACACTCTGCATCTTCGTCCTTCTAATTTTCATTTTTGGCGCAGATGAGACCGGAGAGACGATAACGGTGAGAGGCTGTGCCCTGGACAGCGGCACCCTGACCACCGACACCGAGATAATAAGAATGTCGCACTGCGGAAAATTCTACTACGATGATAAGTAAGAATTTGGAATATTTTTGAGTTATTACACAGAGAAATATCAAGTTATAAAAGTATTTATTATCAATATTAGTTTTTTATTATTTTAAAACATTTTCTTTTTAATTTAAATAAAAAGAGAGGATAAATATGTACTAGAATAACTGTAACTTTTATTTCAATCACATTACTTATTTGAAATTAAATATTCTCAGTGTATCAGAACCATAACTTAGCATTAACCGAGTAATTTCCTTGTCGCAGGTATGTCCACGGCTGCCTGCAGAGCTGCAGCGATGCGGATGCCTGCAACTCGGCCAGGAGGCCGGGCCAGAATCCCTTGGACCTGGAGGCACTAATGCGGCACCTGCTCAGCCTGGCGGTGCTTGTGTTAGCCACCACCAGGTAGCAGTACCAGTGAGTGGAGCAACGGGAGCTATGAGGCAGCAGGAAGGCATTTAATTAGGCTGCACGGGAACGGGAATCCTTATCTTTTGGCGTCTCTCCTCCTCTACGAATCTCTCAGTGTCTAGGATTGCACCTAACAGTAAACGCACCCGAGCAACTACAGCCAGGACACGCTCAACCAAACACACACTCAATCTCACTAACACACAAACACACACAGTAACACCCAACATTATGGAATTCATCAAGCAATTATGTGATTTATAAATGAATACTTAACAACTATCTAACAATAATTGATGAACGCGAACGAAACTATTTTAGATGCTAAGCATTCGAGAGTAAAATCAAAGGAAACATGCAACCTTAATTCAAATTCTAATTGCAATTATTTTTAGCTTCTAAGGAACAGAACCTAGACTTTAAATGCTGTCGCCGCAAAGAGTGTTTTTCGATTTATATACGATGCGTTTTACCCCGACAGAAATAAGTATTTGTTGCCTCTCTAGACAAAGTATTGTACATATACAACAATTTAAATTTAAATTTCATTCACGAATGCTGAATTTTTGGGCAAATTATAAATGATAAATAGTTATGTGTAAATGAATTAGTGGGTTAAATTAGCAAACGAAAACTGCGAGTCAAGGGAAGGAAGAGAATATTTGGGTAATTTCTTTAATGTACTAAAAGATCTTCCGCACATTAATTAATTCCCATAATGGATAAAGTGAAAGATTTATAATTTTTATTTAATTTTTGAAGAACCGGATTTACCCTTGAATGTTAACGAATAATTCAATGGAGTATTATTCATTGTTTCTCTTCAAATCTAAGTACATAAAAACGTCACCTCTATTTTTATTAGTTTCTATCAAGAAAGATAACCCGCTTTACTTGGAATTAAAAATACTTTCTCAAGTGTTTTTCTATTTCAATTTTTCCCTCCCAAAGAAGATTCGTTTGAAATTATTGGGGCTGCACTCCCCCAATCCGGACCTGCCTAAGCCTTAAATCAAGCCATAAATGTCGGTCGTAAATGACACCATTCTGTCCTATAAACTTCTGTATGTCTGCATCTACTAATATTTTTGAATCACCGACTGATTGGTTATCTGGTCTCGCCCGGATAACCGATAAGGTAAACAGTATCGCCAGCCCAAGTACCGGCTACGAGCAGACTTGCTTAGTACATTCTAGCAGCTCCAACGACATGGACGGTAAGCCTCAGGCGGACACCTTTGTTCCGATGGAACCTTCCGATTAAAGGAAACACTTCCTATTTCATGTAGGTCACAATTGGCTCCACTTTAGCAACGGCGCTATCCCCCAGGCAGCCGTTGTCGCTGGCCACGATTCCGATGGCGACACCATCTTCATTGGCCGTGCCTTCTACTGCAACGACATGCTGCCGGCCAAGATTATTCCCAACAAGGGCAAGGCATATGTGGCCTATGCCAACCAGGAGGTGGAGCTGGAGAACTACGAGGTGTTGAGCGGCTTCAATTACGAATGGCTGCCGGCGGAGAACGGCGAAGTGCCGCCCGGAGCTGTGCGCGTGGGCCAGAATGTCGATGGAGAGACGCTGTACGCTGGCAGGGGCTACCATGCCGGCAGCTTGACCGTGGGCAAGGTGCATCCATCCCACGGCTGCCTGTACATTCCCTACGATTCCGAGGAGGTGAAAATCTTTGCCTACGAGGTGCTGTCGCGTCGCATGGAGGCGAGATAAATACTCCGGTTATTGCCTGTTAATCACAAATAAATTTATTACCTTTTGTAGAAGCTCGTGGGATCTAATCGGTTTTTAGCTGGTCATAAAACTTCATTATCTTAGTGGTTATTTTAAATGATTGCCGAGGTGTTTTCTGTTTTATTTTTAAGTACAATTTTCTTGGAATAACTCTTCCAATAACCTTGTCATCGCAGTTTTCAACAATCGCCCAATTATGCAGGAAACAGTTCTAAGTTAACAAAACCAAAAATAATGTTGAAGGAAAGCCACTCTCATTAACGACTAGGTTCTAAACTCCCTAACCTACACGTAGCCTAATTACCTAATTGTAAAGTCTAACTAAATTTTGATACGGAGGCAGGCGGAGAACCAATAGGACCAAACTAAACAAAGGCTAGGGAATCGACGGCAATAGATTTTGATAAACGCAAAACGAACATCATGGTGATGTTTTGAATTGTTTCAGTTGGAATTGTTCGTGTTTAATCTTTACTTTTAAACAATTTTCGGACTAAGCGAGCTTGCAATGGTTTCCGCAAATGAAAAATCAACACCTATGTATAAACAAGTGGAGAAGTTTTGATAAAACTGAATGAATGCGAAATTCAGATGGTTCACAATTTTCTCTCAGCTGAAATCGCTTGCTTGCAAATGCAAAACTAAACGCAAACTAATCAAAAGCAAACAATTTAAATATATGAAAGCATTGTGCACCTACCAAGGGCCTTATAATAACAAGATTAATAACGAGCCCTCTTGAAATTCTGATCAAAAGTCAGAGATTGATAGCTATATGCCACTTCAAAGGTAAAATCATTATGCATTTTGTTATTATAGGGTCTTTGCATCCACTATTGGCCAGCAAGGAAGGCGATTTATTCAACCCTCTCTCTCACACACACAATGAACGACCAAGCAATGTTTGTAAAAAGAACACAAAAGTACATTAAACGTTTCATGGCAAGCCAGTTGCTAAGCATTTTTGAAGGCAAATGTATCTAGCACTTAAGGAGAACTTTATATATATACAATTGAGGTGGATTAACGGTAATTAGATAAACTAGATAACGACGCTACTTGAACTAATCAAATTTAATTGAAAATCGAAATTGTTTCTCTTGCATTTAAATGCGTGCGTACGACCTTTTCTAGAGCAACACTTTTGGGCAACTGAAACTATCATCATTTCTGAATAAAAAAACTGCATACATATATTGAAAATTCTATGAGTTTTACTACAACTACGCATATTTACAAACAAGATGGGGAAGGCCCTTTAATCTAGCAATGTCTTCACATAGTCGGCGTCCTCCTGCACGAATTTCTCGGCCTGTTCTGCTGGCACCTCTACAGTTTTGTAGTTGTCCAGGCCTATCTCCTCTTCTTTCCTGAAATTTCAGACGTTTAAAGTAAGATATGGCTGTTTTAATGGCTAATAAAATCCACATACTTGATCAGGATGTCCACCACGTTCTCGCAGGCCAACAGGCAGTCACTGTCCCTGCCCACCTTGGCTTCCCATTTGTGTAACTCGCGCAGAATCTCATAAGTGCCCTTGGATCTCAGTATCTCTCGGCTACGACGAGTGGAGCACAACTGGAGGAGGCACTCTAGGAGCATTTTACGCAGATCAGGATCCTCTTCACGGGTCTTGCTCTCCGGCAGATACTGCAAGGCCAAGGGAAAACTTATAACAAAAGCTTTCTTGGAATTTCAAGGTACTCACCTGCAGCTCAATGGGCAGCTTGTCGTTGTCCTCATCGCTAAACTCCTCAGGCCCGCACAGTGGCTGCAGAATGGCTACCAAAATGCTGTCCTGTTCGTTGAGTATGACATCGTGGTAGACCGCATCGAAGCAGACGTTTTTCAGTATGCCAATGGTGCCGCCTCGCCTGACCACGCTGCCCTCGAAGGAGGCGAAGGGCAGTAGCTTCTCCAGCAGCTTGTACCGGTTGTGGCAGCACAACTCCCTGCCGCGTGGTACCTGCGTGAGGTTGCAAAAGATGGGTGCCAGGTAATGCAGCTTGCACTTTTTCTTGTTGTAGTCCAACTGGGCAAAGGCCTTGGCCAGGCGGGGCAGTGTTTGATCGCCGCGCTCCAAAATATCCAGAATCTCGTGGACCAGCGACTCGACGCGTGTAAGATTGCTGAGAACCATGCTCCAGGGATCGGCCAGAACGGACTGCTCGTCTGCTATAGCCTTGGCGGCCACGTCCACGATGGGGAATGTCTGGGAAGAGGAAACATAATTTAGATTGAAGGTTCTTCTTTGTATTTAAGGTATTTGAAACCTACTGGCTGCACTTGCTTGGCCAGCCGGAACACCTGTACGGCTCCCTCCTCTTCGGCGGTTAAGTTGATCAAACTCAGCACTGCGTCCTTGGCCACTGTGGAGTTATCGTCGTAGGTGAGTCCAAATATCGCCATTAACATTTCGTCCAGCGAAAGTATGGCTGATTTGCCCTCTGCGCTGCCAGTTAAACCTTTAAAATGGGAAATTAGTATTAAAACACATTTTGGCGGCGTGACGACACAACAAATGCACGTGCAGCCAGTTAGTTTTTGTTTACATCGGAAACTCACCTAAAACATGTGTCAAGGCCACTGCCTTGAGGTCCAGTCGTTGATTTGGCTGCATAAATTGTACTAGTTCTTTGACGGTGTCCATTTTTGAGCGCTTTTATTACTAAATTTAAGTAATTTGTTTTTATTTTGCGATTTAGTTTTGAACAGCTGTGTGAGTGTGACTGAGGTTAGTTTATTATAAAAAACAAGAAGAAGCAGTGCAAGCATGTCAAGCAGTTCAGCAGCAAGCAGACAAAAGGTCACTGCTATAACGAAAGCAGCTGGGTAGCATTGGCATCGTTACATTTTCAAATTTTGAATTTTGTTTAAATGTTTTAGAATTTATAACCAAACAAAATATTATTAAAATATATACTTTAAGTTCATATAATGCGAATATTTAAGGTCTTTTTGTTGGTAGTAAAAGTAAAGTAAAACAAGTACAATTTAAAGTATTCCAAAAAATAATTTCAATTTTAATAAAATATTAAAACTATAAACAAGAAAATTCTGCAACATTTTTAAGTAAAATCCGCTCTTAGCATTATTTTTTTTATTTTGAAACCTCTATATAAAAATTAATGAATTTGTTTAAGTTATTATTTATGTTTAATTCTAACTCGTAATTCTATTGCAAAGAGGCAAGCTATATAAACTTTGACTTTCCGAATTTGTTTTCTTTCCTTGTTTAAATTATATTTTAATGCCTTAAAAACCTATTTTTAAAGTAAACAAAATCAAAATAATAAAAATACAAGAAAACTGCTAGGTAGTTCATATAAAGACTAACTAGTCCACAGTCATGTTCGCACATCGGTGAAGATGCCAGCAGCTCCCTGACAGGTGGACGGGCTCCAGGTCACTATGCCGGACAGCCCCCTTAAAACATGCTAGCTCTGATCCTGGTAAACTCCAGGAATTGGCGAAGATCACAGTCCTCTTCAAGATCCTATGTAGGGCCTACAAGCCCGCCTTTTAAAATTAATAAGTAAATTATAACAAACTATAACATTTAAATACTTTGCTTAATAATATCAAATCTTATTTTGTGTTATTTTCGGGGATATTTGACACTTACACTTGATTGATTTGATATTTTAAGAAAACAGAAGTAAGACCCTCTGACTCTGTTGCAAAAAATAAAATCGCACGAAACTGTAATATTCATTTTATTTTTAGGCTCTCAACCCTCTGAACGATGCAATGCGTAAGTGCCTGAAGTAAGTCAGAGATTTTTTGTGATGTCATCCGAAGAGGCAGTCATTGTCTCCTCTGGAATCGTGTTTTCGCACAATACTTTATTAATTCTTAAATGGAGATCGAAGATGATTAACGAGCATAAATTAAATTAAACTGGTTCAGTTGCCTTTAATTGAGGTTTACTCTTCTTTTGGGGAAATTTTCCACCGGCAAACATATAAATTATTTAAGAGAGATATGGTAAGCTTTAAAATTATTTAAATCCAAAATTGGTAAGGTTTTATAAGGATAAGCAAGTCTTATGTAAATAAAATAAAATTCATATTTTAAATCATTTGGATTTATTTTATTTTATGTAAATGCTAAATGCGTAGTTAACTTAAAAATGTATGTATAAACAAGTCTGCATTTAACAGATATATTTTATGCACCTCTAAACTGATTACAAAAAACTTTGCGGTTAATTAATTGTTTATGACTCTATCGACACTTGTTTAAAATAATTATAAAACTGAGTAATTGCAGCTGAGATTGTGACTGTGACTGATCCGCCAAGGGATATATCTTCGAACGAGTTTTCTGCTGTTATGCAATCACTTTTGACGTGAGCACTTGAACTCCTAATGCTAATTGACAATTATTTAAATCAAAAATTAACCAAAATACACTGAAAGGATTTCCAAAGAATGGTTTTATATGGTTTAATAAATAATAAATAAAAAAAAACTCATATACATATATTGTAAAGAGTTTTGTTGTAACCATTTTTCTAATGCTTACAATAAGTTGATAATAGATAGATACTATAATTATAAATATATATTATAGCATATTATTTTATTTTATAAAAATATTTAATTTGTGTTATTTATTTTAGAGATTCCTTTTTTCTCTGTGCAAATCCAAAAAACCCGCCGAATCGACGCTCTGATGACATCACAAGCGGGTTTTGGGGAACTTCGGATTTTCGGCCCACTTGCGCACTTGCAGTGAGCCCCCGCCTAGCGGTACTTTCAACCCCAAAAATAACAACCCACTGAAGCGGAGGCTGGGCTGGGTGATTATTTCGGGAACTGCGTAATTTGGGTTTCAAGTACAAAAACCGGACACTGAACCCGGTCGACGACGTCGACAGCCAGCGGACTTCCTGAACGTAGGGCTCGCTGTGGGATGGCCTGGGCAGTGCTCTTCCTCTTCCGGCTAATGGTCGATGTCCAGCGGATCACGTAGACCACATTGGCAAAAGGGTCTCCCCTGGGATCTGGTCGCGGAGCACAGAATTTGCAATCAGGCCACGCAGTCGTTGCCGCCGAAAGTGCGCATCCATTAGAGCCTCCGATTGTAATGCCCATCATGAGGCGGAGTGGTTCGCACGCCCAGATCCAGCGACTTAGTCACATACTCCGGTGCCCGATGCCGGTAACCAAGTGCTCGAAACCCGGTACTCGGAGCCCCATAAACATAATGCGGCGGCTATCGGTGTCGCAGTCCCTGCCCGGCATGCCAAATGAGGCCAAGAGCGCGTGCGCGGCCCGCTTCTGACGTTAACTATTTAATATATTAATCGGAGACGCAAACAATAACACCAGAAAGACCCAAGAGGGATTTTTTTTATACTATTTTAAAATATAAAATTAAAGCAAGATAAATATAAAAAAATATATATAAAATGTATAAATAATATCAATTTAAAAGAAGCTTTCTTGAGAGCATTTTATGGCTTAAAGAAAGCATTTTAAAGTCTTTTATTCCCTTCACCTTCTTTAATAAAAAACAATTAATCTTTAAAGTAACTGACATATAATTTTATAGCCAATAATAATAAACAAAGTCAATTAATTGCAGTAAACACACAACGACATGGCGGAGCTTAATTAATCAACAATGAGAATAGTTCCAGGAATTCGTTTACTTGCTCCAAATGCAATTCCAGGAAACCTATTTTAATTCTCAAATAAATATATTACATACTTGATATTATCTTCTTTTTATATATTTCATTTAAACAGAAAAAATACAATAAATTAAAGCTGTTATTGTAGTGTTAAAATCCCAGACGAAGCCGCTTCGTTCTTTGAATACAAATCACTACTGATTTTGACCAATTCATAAGCTCTTTATGTTTTGCTTCAATTTCAATTGGCAACAACTTCCTTCTTTAAGCGGGTTTTTTCTTAACGATTTCTGTTATTGCCAACAACAAAAGTGTCTTATTGAAACTGAAAACTCCCGCTTTTTAAATGATTTCCATGGAAATGGCATTTTACCATTGCGCCAGTGGCATCAACAACAATATAGAAGAAGGAAAAGGGGATGGTGGCTCGAAGACAAGAAAAGCAATAATTCTTGCTTATCTAAGGGGAAGGAGGGGTGGCAGAAATGTGTTGCATCTGATATCCTTGTTGATGGTATTACCATTGTCCTGCAATTGCATTGCACAAAGAATACTGAAGGCATGCAGGAAGGATGGAGAAAAATGAGAGAAAAAAGCTAGCGAAAAAAGTGGATCCTTGTCTGGGGTAACCCGAGATGGTTACTGATCTCGCAGAAGAACATCTGTTGCTCTCAGGAGATACAGCAGACACATCAGGAAGCGGTGAAAAAACCTCTTACCCATCGGTAGGGAGAGAGCGAGAGATCCCCCGGCAGACAGATCGGAAGCAGAGATGACGTTGATGTCTGGATCCGGACTCTGGGTTCATTGATCAGTGTAATGATCTTCCTTTGATCTTGGGTTACAGTTTGAAGGGGGTTCTTCTCTCCATTTTTTGGGTATTCCTATTTGCTTCACTTAATCTTGGACTATAATTTGTTTTCCTTGCTTACTGATCAGTGTAATTGTTCTTCCTTGCATCTTGAGTTACAGGTGGTTATTTCTGCTCCTCTTATTTTGTTTACTTTAAAGTTTAACTATCTGATAAAGTTGTTGTTTTTCCCTGAATCCCTTGAAACCCTTTATTGTCAGAATAATGATCTTTAGCTAGCACAGGAACCCCTTTTGGTTTTGAATTCCCATCAAAGTTGTTGCCTTCCGTTTTCCCCCCAACCTTAAGGCCTAGTTCCCCTTTCGACCTGAGTTCATCTATCAAAACTAATGAGTTTCCTGTTGCTGATGTCTGAATCCTGAGCTTGGGACCAACTCTAACGAATGCAGGTTAATAACTTAACGGCCTGGCTGCTGGCTGGCTGCTGGGTAACCTGATATCCGCATCGCCACAATGTAGGTGCTTGACCCGATTTCGTTGGGATAAAAAGCACTTTTATGGCGGCGCAGGATAAGGGGAGTGCAGCATGAAATCGAGACTTTTATCCTGAGATGCTGTTGCCAATGTGGCCAACTGACCTTTTCAACTCGCACGCTTTTTAGGGGCTCTTAAGGCCCCGATGCTAATGACCGGCGTGAACTCTGACATGCGATAGTCGTTTGCTGTGTGCCGCAAACCGAGTTGCATTTCCCAAGCTCCCTTGGCCTGGACCCCTTAAACCCAATTAAAGGCGGCGTTACCTAACCCAATAACTAACCTCTTGCGTCCCCAAAAAAAACTCCCAACCGGCGGAAGTTACTGTGGCGACCACACAAACCTAGCTGCAACATCGAACCGGGTTGGCTTCGAGCCAAGTTAGCGAAGAGGGTGGGCTTTTTGGTGGTTTCCACGGGGTTGTGTTGTGTTGCGGTAGTCTTTGGCATTTGTGAGGCGCCACGTGTAATGATGAGCCCAAAGGGAGGTGTGGCTATACCTCCCCAAAAGGCATTAAATGACACACAGAAACAAGGAGTCCTTTCTTGAAGGTTCTAGTCTCTCCTGTTCTAGGAATGTTTCATCTTTCGCCTTATCACGATTATCACCAGTACCAAGAAATCGATGTGCAGCCAATAAGTTTTCGTTTAATTTTAAAAGTTTTCGCCAACTGAGGTCCTTGTAGCTTCCTGCCGCTGCAAGTTTCCGCTTTCATTAGCATGAAGACGCCGCAAACTTCTCCAGGCGAAAGTTTCTCCTGCGCTTCGGCAGAGATACAAACAACAAGTGTCGGGAACTTACATCACTCGAGCGGAAACTGCCAAAAAAGACGACGGACAGAGCGGACCCAATCATGTTGTGTTTACCACCCAATTTGGCCAGAGGTAGGAGCATCCAACTCGAACCTGTGTGCAGGAAGTTGGCCAGGACAAGAGGCGTAAAAAAATAAAAAAAACGTGGCCAGAACGAAACAGTTTCGCAACGAACTCTGAACGGAGCAGACGAAGCGCGGCATCGAGTATAATAAAGAACCATATCTTAGTCTGAGTCTGAGTTTGAGTTTGAGTTTGAGCCTGGGGCCCCGAGTCCCGACTCCCGATACTTGTCCCGAGGCGTCGATATGGCAACGGGGCCAGCAGGAGCAGCAGCAGCAGCAGGAACGGGGCGGCTGCGTGTCCTTGTTCCAGGACCTCGGCTGGCGCTCGGCTCGATCCGATGCCACTCGGCCCCGGTTTCGGCTTCAGCTTCGGTTCGGTTTCAGTTTCGGCTTTCGACGCGCTGCACTTGCGACCAGAGTTTTGAAGTTCCCGCTGGCCAAGTTTCGAATCAGTTGCCGCCGACTTGTTGGGTCATTTGCATATAAACGTCACAGCCTGCATATTGATCAATGCACCAGTTATCGGGTCAGCATCGGGACCTTGCCAATTACCAACGATCAATTAGTGTCACTATATAGTTCGATCTTCGCGAAATTCTGTGCTTTTTGAGTGAAATTCCAAATAAACTGAGTGAGTAGTTTTCACTTTTCACCATTAATTTATTTGGCTAACTTCAATGGTTTCCATTTTACCTGTCACCCTGAAACTTTGTCGAAATTATTCATCATGGAAGACAAAGTTTTGTGCTGCAGCAAATTTAATTCAATTTAAAATGTTCGCTAGTTAGTGAGGTGTGAAATTTGCAACATAAAAAACTACTTTTTATACATTTTAGCTAGTGAAGCATAGAAAATGCGAACGGTTTAAGTTTAGCTTTTCATTTAATGCCATTATTTTAGTAAAAAAGTTTGAAAGTGAAGCCTGCATTAAATTCTTAATGAGTGGAAATTAATAATAAATAGGGAAACATATTTTTACTTTAAATAAGAATCATACAATAATATTTAATAAATGGTAGAACGATGCTGTTATACAATTATAAATTATTAAACTGAGTTGAAAATAATTTAGTTCCATTATAATTATACAAAGTGGTATTTATTCAATTAAATTTGGTCAACAATGAGAATTCTTTACAAAGAAAACACTCTGTTTGTTTTTTGTAATTTAATTAAAGTAATTTCGAAAACAAATTCTCTTCCCTGACTAATGCCCCATCATTAATACTCATTTTGTCAATGTAAATTGCATCAAATCAAATTTAAATGACTTCAATTACCGCGCTGTGGAAATTTTGCTCACCTGATAATCCGATCCGGCAGAGCGTGGAAAAGCTGCCTTGAAAAGGCAGACAATCTGCTTAAGCAGATTTATTCTCCCGGATTCCGTGGCATTCCTTTTGCTGGCGAAACTGTCGCTGATTTGATTACCAAAGAACCAACGAGCTGAAGGAGCCAATGAGATGAAAGCGACTCCGCGCGAGCACGGATGCCATGAAATTTTAATTTAACTTACTGCCTTCTACGCAGTTTGTGAGGAGTCGTCCTGTGTGCTTGTGAGTGCTTTGAGCGAAGGCAAAGGCAAACATTAACATTACGTGCTGTGGCATCAAACTAAAAACAAGGACAATGCAATTTTATAGCGCCATTTGGTGGCCGGCCGCGTCTTGTGAGTAATTTGAATGATTTGCCAGGATCAGCAAAGCCAGACGGTGGAGCAAGGAAAACTAAAGTAAGGGAAGGAGCCAGCTTTATATAGCCATTTACACACACAGGAAATAAAGGTGTTCTTTAGGATTTAGGAAGTAAAGCTCCTTAAGGATTCTTCAATAAGTTATGATTTTAAACTTAACTTTGTAACTTTCCATTACAGTAAATCTTTCAGAAATATATTAAGGGTGCGAAAATTTAAACAAATATTTAGATAAATTATAAATCTTGCCTTTCTTTTTGTCCTGTGTAATACACACAATTTTTTTGTTGTTCTTGTTGTTCTTCTTGTTGCTTACATTCAATTAGGCAAACGCACGAACTGAGAAAAGGGGGATCCCCCTTGCAGAATAGTCCTTTCCCTCCTGGCCAATGTCTCTCTGTCCGTCTGTCTCTGGCTTTGTGTGTGTGTTTAATTGTACATTACGTATACGCCACATTTGACGCATTGTGGCTGCTGCTGTTCTGTGGCTTGTATATTTTAATTAGCGCCTGAGAAAATATTCGCTTGTGCTGCTGCTCCTTTGTTTGTTTCCCAGACTTTGTTTGTTTGTGTTTTGCGTCCCGCTTTTATGGTTAACATTAGTCGAAAATTGTCGCATGTATTTTTATTGGCCTATTACAGGGTCCGTTTAATGGCTGGAAATGAACACATTGTAAACGGACAAATTATCCAACCGAGGAGGTGATAAGCCAGCCAGCAGCAGCATCAATTACAGTTGCATTTAGTGACCCTAAAAGTTGCGCATTCATGGGCCAGGCAGTATGCAAATTTATAAATATTACATCAGCCGCTAAAACAATTAAACCCTTGATATGGAAATGTGATAAAACTACTCTGAGGGGGCGAAAGGCCATTTGCAAATTAAATAAATGTGGATTGCCATTAATCACTTGAGTGATATCGAGAGCAGTTTATATATTTTTATTAAAAGGGAAAAAGTTGTGTGCTCCCCGCATAATTACATTAAAATATTGTTTCTGCTTGAACTAACTTGGCAGACAGGACCAAGGAGATGAACTTGTAAACAAGCAGACAGACTGCTGGCCAGACACATACCTACCATTTAATATATACAATATATATTTGGATGCCCGAAAAGCCGGCAGAAACCCAAAACCGAAGACCGAATAGCAACCCAGCTCCCATTGAAAGCTTTCAGTCTTTTGGCTTTGTGTCAAACTGTCACTTCCCAACAATTACGACTCTGTGAACTTCTTTGTGCCCTGCCCGGTACCTTTTTTCTTTTCGGGGCTGACTTTTAATGAGCCAAAAATATCAAAATGAAATGCGGCGCTGAGGCAAAGCCTCCTGGCGCCCTGGACAAACAGTGCATTGGTTGTTGCTCTGCGATTTTCACGCTTGTATGGTTTTTTTTTTTCGAGTCCACCTTTCCCCCGGTTCCACCTTCTTCTGGGGGCCTTCACCTTCACCGGTTGCGTTTGGGCCATAAAATATTTAAGGACCTCTGAATGCACTCACACATTTATGAAAGTGTAAATATTTAATGACGAATGCCCTCTGTTTCATAGTCAGATTTTCAGAGGCGGTGCTCCACGGTTGCCTGGGTGGGCTGGCATCTAGGCAGTGGGTTCTAGCCGGAAATGTTTTACACATCGCCACACTTAGGAGCACACATGTGCACGGGGAGAAAGTGTGCTACGTTTCTGATAAATTTATCAAATAAAAGTATTATTAAATAAAATTAAATTGAATTAAAAGAAGTGGAAGTTAATTAAGCAAGAACATTTTTTCCAAGACAGATTTAGACTTAGCTTTTTGTTAGTCAAATAATAAAATCTTTGCAATATATTATTATAAACGTGATTTAAAAGTAAAGCTTTTAATTTATAATTTTTATTTAGTTCACATTTTATCAACCTAATTTCTCCCAGTTCATCAGCATTGGGAAAGGGAAATGTCTGCTCTGGTCCTGCCTGGTCTTTTGTGGCCCGTTAGCGGTTTTACGTTACATGCGGCGTATGCGTAATGTCTGACTTTTACTTCCCTGGCAGCCCAAGCAGGCCAACGGCCAAATGGCCCAGCATGCATTATTAACTGGCCTTTGTCCTGCCCTTCTCTGTCTTGCTTTTTCGAACTCCATTAGTGGGTGCAAGGCGAACGTGACATATTTCATAACGAATTATGCGCCGCCTAATTAAATTCGTTGATGAATGAAAGTCGCGCTCTGTCGCTGGAGAGAAGGTTAACTTATGTTCGCAGGACGCTTCGTAATCAACTCACGCAGCAAGGAATAAGAAAAGCGGAAACGGAAATGGGAAAAAGAGAGCAAGAAGGAGCAGTAGGGGAGGGGCTAAGGCAAAAGACAGGACAAGCGCAAGTAATGAAAGCCATTAAAAATGGCGGCGGCTTAACTGGAAAATCGATAGCCAAGTCACAGGAGCGAAAGGCGTGAAAAGCGAAAAGAAATAGAATGCAGGTGAACCATATAACTATATATATGTGTGTGCGAGTGTGTGTGTGCCAGGACTCCACCCAGTTTTATTCACTTTTTATAGTTATCAAACACACACACACACACACACACACAGAGGGAGGTCGCCTTGAGAATTCCTGGAAAATACCCGCGTTCAGTAAAAGGGGTTTGGTCACCTGCATGTACCTGTATTATTATTGATATTATACCGGGGGATATACCATATACATATGCGCAGATATATATTTAGCCCGATGATAGGATAGGATGATATAACCTGGCGCATCGTATGCGGAAATGAAGACATTTACCGAGTGCATATGTGAATTAATGGCCTCGACGACAAAAGACACCGACCCAGCAGCAGCAGACAATTCCCTACGATTAGCTGACACGCGAATTGAGCCAAGTTAGGCCAAAGTCAAAGCGCGGGAGGCAGGTCAGTGGAGCAGGCGCACGAGATATACTATATATTTATGGCCATAACTCATACGGGTCGTCGAGCGGAGCCGTTGATTTCGCTCAGTCATCGGGCATGAATAATGTCGGCTAATGTGTCGCCAGGGAATGGCTAATTAAAGTGCTCGGATAGATCACGTTCCGTGCTAAACAAATAGCTTGCCGACTTGGCAGTCTTAAATATAGCCATCAATTATATTGTATTAACTTGTTTTTAGTTAAATCTTGACTTGTGTCACAGAAATTATGGGGGTTTTGGCTCGGAAGAATTTTATTTGCTCAATTTTAGTCATTCATTTAAATGACTTAATTTAATTCTAACGAAATATGAGTCTTTCCAACCCTTTCTTTTATATTAAGTTATTTTTAGCTACTATTTTTGGACATCATCTTTTGTTACAACTTTGTTTTGTGACTAAAGGTAAAACCCTTTGACTAACTGCGTCATATGTTACCTCAACGGCTTGTTATTTATATTCATTACTGCTGATTGGCTTACATCCTTCGTTGACCTCTTGTCGTTATCCTTTTTATACAATCAATTCCTGCAAGCTTATCCCCCCTCCCTTCCCCCTGCTGACGGGAGGAGTTATTTTTCAATGCTAATCCCGCAGCACCTGCGACATGTCCACGCGCATTCCAATTGTGTCACTTTGGCTTTCCCAACAACCCTATCACGGCGACACCAGCTGGCTTAACCCGGCACCCCTAGCCCTTAACCCACCATCCTTAACCCCCAACAGTAGCCCTGCTGCAAGCGGGTAACATCAATCGAACCTGACAACTGAGCAAACACATCGCGATTGGAAGTGCAAGGCAAGGAGAGTGCATTAAAAATTCATTAGATGTGCGCCAAAGCCAACGCAGGCAATACAAACACTGCAAGAAAAATTGGGTACGCAGAGAAAAATAACAAAAATTGTGGCTAAATATATTTCACAAGTTTAAATAATGTTTATTTGATTTTCCTATAAAAAAAAAGCTGAGCAGAGTTTACTTTCTTCTTTCAAAATAAAATCAATTTATTACTTTATTTTCTGTGTACCATTCCCCCCATTTGATGTGCAAAAAGTGGCCGAGGAAACAAAAACATTTGATTTACAGAGAGCTCTGGCATCGTCTGGCAATGTGACGACGCCCCATGGAGCCTGGAGACCAGAAACAAGGCGCCTCTAATTGGCACAAATTTTCAATGCGCCCCATGATCACGCCCTGTCCACGGTCAGTGGGTGGTGGCTGTACACCACCCACTCAGACACCCCTACCAAGAGGAGAAGGAGAAAGCGAAGACCTCATCCCCGGTGCGGTATTTTAATGCCAGGCACGTAGACGGGCGCACTAATGGAATTAAACAAATTACTTTATGGTCTGCGCCAACGGCGGCAGGAAATGTAAATTTCAGCGCGGACACGACCACTGCGGGTCGTAGAACGAATGTCCAATTCAATCCGGACCAGATCTGGGCTAAAGCTGGAGCTTGAGCACCTGGAGATCTGCTGCTGCCGCTGGCGTTGCAGTCCCATCTGGGCATGCAATTTTCGAAACTAAACTAGTTTGCACCCCGGGCACTTGGCTGGTACGTGATGTTGTCCTGTTGGTTTTCCCTCTGTTTTTCTTCGCAATTTCCTTTTCCATTTTATGGTGCTCAGGCGAATGTCCTGACAATCGCTAAGTTCATGCCGAGCTGCTGCTCTTGAACCTTATGCCAACTGTGCGGACAACTGTGGCAAATAATTGCACGCCGAACACTCTCGCCTCTCAAGGTTCACTGACATTTGCCCGAGCGCTCAATTTGATTAAGTGCACGTGGGGATTGGAGGGGGAGAAGGTGGTTCCACCTCCACCTTCATCTTCATCTTCCCAGTTGCCGAAGGCCGGGAATGGGACTCGCAATGAAATGCAATTATGTGCACCCGCCAAAGACCCCCCCTAACACCCGCTCAATGCCGCCAGAAATTGCATTAGACCTCGCTGGCACAAATTGTTTATTACTCGCGCAAGGCGAGTAGTCCTCAGTCTATCAGCGGGATTTGCATAGCCAAGATTTGAGTCACACGGAAATAAATTTCATATAATTTTGTAAAGAAAATTTTAAGAGAAAATATAAATGTATTTGAAGGCAAACATTAAATATCAAAATAATTATTAAAGCAGACTGAGACTTGAATTACAAACACTCCTGAAATATGTAAAATCTCTTATCAAAAAATATGTGCTTCCTATTTTAGATTCCTGGCATAATTTTTATGTAAATGAAGTACAAACTTTGAGCTTCCAGTACACACTTCTGACGTGTCTTTGGCTCATCCTCAAAGCCGAAAAGGAACCCCTTTCAAGGGCTCAGCTTGAACGCGTCTGGCATTTATGCCAACGCTTACATTCCGACGAAGGTGAAATGCCAGACCTCTGGTTTTCCGTTTAAATATCCCAACTGGGTGATGATGATGACGAGCAGAAGGACGAGGAATATGCTACTGTCCCACTCGACCAAAACGCTTTTGTCCCCGCACAAAGATAACAACAGAGACAGCAGTTGGGGGCAAACTCTGAAGGTTTCGTGAGGTCTGAGTGCCAGAAGGTGACAGCTGGAAGGACCAAGCTCAAAGGGGGGTTTTTCTGAGCCAGGCTGGCCAGCTCCTAACAGCATTACCCGGACACTTTGTCCGTGGTAAATGCTTTTCCTCTTTTTTCCTTTTTTTTGGTGCTACATTCTACACACTGCCTGGTACAAAAGGCAAATAAGTGCAGCCATGTGCGTACAAAGTCCCTTCGTGTGAATCCAAGTTGGAGGGCTACGTGCTTTCTCAGAGTCCTGGTGCTCACAGATGGCATGAAGAAATTGTATATTAAAGCTCATACATTTTGTTTACAAACTAATGTAAAAACAAAGTAGCATTTTCAGTTATGGCTCATTTAAATTACTATATTGCTTCCTTCCGCAGTTTCCCATCTGAAAACAATTTTCATTTTATGTGACAATCGTGTGTCTTTCTTTGGGGTAATTTTCCACCTTTTTTGCCATAAAAATATTGCTGAAAACAACCAAGGATGCACCATCTCTTCCACTAAAACAGGCAAACACTTAAAAACCTCTTACCAACACTTACTTGTGAGCACACACACACTCTCCCTCTTTCTGTTTGGCTAGAAACAAAAACAAAGGTAAAACACATTTCCGTGCTCTTGTCTTTTCCCCCGACATTTTTATCTATGCATAATTACTTAAATAAAATGCTTGTCTCGGTCTCGTTTGAGGGCGCGGAGGCCTGGAGGGCAGAGGTTACTAGATATATTTTTTACGAGTGCGCTCGTGTGAGAATGCTGGAACATTTCGGAGTCAGGCTCCGTCAGCTGGAAGCTCAAAAAGTGATTCAGGGGAAAGGCAAAACTAAAATCTGGACAGGATGTGGTGTGGCTAAAAAGTGCACCTGATGTGGCCGGGTTTTTTTACGGCCAAAGTCAGAGCTCTTGTTATGGTGAACTTGGCTTATTTGTTGCTCTTGTGCTGTTGTGCTGTTCTGCTGCTGGCTGATGCCGAATAAACAAAGTTCTCCGGTGAAAAGTGGGCTCCTCGAAAAACCCAACTCGGTCATGAGCTCGGCCCACTCGTCCTGTCCCCGCAATCCTTCTCTCTCTCTCTTGCGACCGGCACAAAGGCAATAAAATTTTTGCATGACAGCGGGCATTATTTTTGTTTTTAACTGTTTTGTATATCCACAGGAAAGACTTGTATTTTTATTTTATTTTTTGGCAGCACAGATGACGAAAAATTGGTTAGAAAATTCTAACCGACTGGAAAATATGATTATTAGCTTGCTGTTTAGAATAAATTACGAGTATTATTTTAATGCTCTATTTACAATTTTGGAGAGTTAATTTTCCTATTTTAAAGATTCCATTTAAGATTTCTCCCAGTGCACTTCCCTTTCTTTGTCCAACTGTGTTTGTGCTTTTGGCTTTTTTCAGTTCGCTAGAATTCCGAGCAACGATGGGGAAAGCAGGTCACCTCAAGGAGGCATCACAATCAAATTTAATTTATGCATTATTTATTTTTCATTCACAACTCGATTAGAGTTTTGTTTGCCGGCGAAGCCGAGAGTTTGCCGCCATCCCGTAGAATGTCAATCAGCATTCATATGCATATGAAAAACAATAAAACATTTTGAATATTTTTGTAAAAAATAAGAGCTACAGTTTTCTTTTTTCAGTTTTTCCTCCCTTACCGGTAGCACTTGATATGCAAATTGTTGGCTGTCATGAAAATATGCACATTAATTTTCATTGCTTTCACTTCGCTTTTTTCCCATATTTTTTTTTTTATTTGTTGTGTCGGCTCTAACGCAAACACATAAACAATTTATTCACGAGTACGGACGTCACCGGCGCTAAGCGCGTTATTCCATCTCACGTGTTCGGTGGGGCGCCGTTTTAAGAGCCCGTGAAAAATGTTGAGAAAAACCCCGGGAGCACGGGAGCACGTGTACGCAGGTGGATCTGCTCTGGCTGGGAGGCAAATGCATAATCACATGTAAAACGCTCGTCAGAGCCCAAGGAACCCGCCTCCCACACACACACACGTGCTGACTAATCGTCGGGGGTCGTTCTGTTTGATGCGACTGTCAATGGCAGATAGCAGGGACCACGCTGCGTATGAGTGTTATAATTTACAATGCGGTGGAAATAACAAGCCAGCGGCGAGCAGTGATGCGGAGTATCTGGGTGGCTGCACCTTGAAACGTATTTCTGTTTCAGTTTTGCATTTTCCAGGAACAGAGAATTGCTTCAGGACTTGATGTGGGTTTATAGTTAAATTAAATATTTGAAAGAAAAATGTGATTAGTTAAACATAACAAAAAGAATAAATATTAATTATTTTACCTTTTGATAATATTTAATCGTATTTAAGTATTATTTCAATAGAAAAATGCGATTTAAAATAATATCCTTTCTTTAAACCTCAAGAAGCTATTATTATTTCTTTCTCAGAATTTATAAAACACCTTCAAAAACCCTCCCTTTCCTTACTTCTCTTTCTCAGTTAACTACGCAGGTAAATAAAACCGTGGCTTTGCCATCACTGCCAAAGCGAATAATCGCCAGGGCACACAGTGCACAATGAGATACAAATAAACAGGTGTTTATCCCAGCCAAGTAATATGCAAACACGCCTGAAGAAAACCATTTTCATGTCTAGACATCGGTGAGAGTTACCCCCATTAGCGGTAATTAAGGCTAATTCGTGTAACACGGGTACTGAGCTGCTCTCCAGAAAATTTGCCACACTGTTTAACCCCTCAACCCTCAACAGCAATGCAATTATAAGAACTCTTAAACAAATTTTAATCAGACGCCGCGGAAAACCGCAAAAACCACTCAGCTCTTTGGTTCCCAGCTCAGTTGTCCATGCCAGAAAGCTATTTTCCGCTAAATTAACAAACGGCAACAACGCAACAGCCAAACTTTTCTTTCGATACACGCATTTCCTGCCACGACTTTTTCCACACACATTTCCCCAAATATATTTCGCACAAAAAAATGGTAAAAAATGGCGTAAAATCTGACAACCCCCTGAAAAATAAGAAAAACTCGGGTGAAAATACTTTGCGGAAATGTTCAGTGCCTGCGCCTGGCAACGGCAAGTGCACCATGGCGTATGAGTGACATATAAAACATTAATGTTGCCGAGTGATTTTTGGCCGCACTCAGATAACGCAGATTGTGCGAGAGTTCTGTGTGCGGCCATAAATTATATGGCGAAACTGACTGTCATCCTGTTTGGTCCTTTCGGACCCTTCTGCAGTAAACAAAGCAGTAAATTGGCCTGACATCCAAGGCATCTCTGGCCGGAGGATTACTGGGGTCTAATTGATTTCATTTGGCATTCCACAGGAAATGCAGTTTCCGCCGCTCATCGCCTTGAATTTCAGTGATTGTGCCTCTTAAGCTTTGGGCTCTAGCCATAAACCGGAAGTACGTGCACTCGTTCTAGTGCATTTCCGCTTCAAAAAATATAACGAATGTCGGCAGAAAGCCGCGAGCGTAGCGAAAATTGTCATTTTTAGAGAAATGCAAACGGAAATGGCTTTTGAGAGCACGGAAAAATAAAGAAATATGGTTGCAGGACGAGGCTAGTATATTAAATTTCCAAAGCTATACAAAATAAGTGATATTATGTGCAGTATTTACTTTTTTTGAACATGTATGATTTTTCGCAAAAAGAAACAAAAAATCCTTTTTAAGGACAATATTAAATTTTTAATATTGGACTCTGATTTCAGAACTTATATATTTTTCCTCAAAATGGTAATTAACATTTCCCAGAAGTGGTTGACATTTTTTTAATTAAAATATTTTTTATATTGCAGTCACATTGTCATCGTCCTTTTTCCTTGTGCACTGGAAATCGATATTTTGTGCGTATATTCATCCTTGTTGGTAGTCGTTTGACAGCTGTTTGCAGTTTGCTGGCTTTATGAATTGGCCCCGTGCCCGAGCGACGCGCACGGTGTCGCCTAGCGCTCAAGTGTATGCTATATTTTTTTGTCAGCCCCTCTCTCTGACTGCAACTTATTGGCACGGAAATTTAAAGCTAAGCGCATTGCCTTTGACATCATATGAACCATCCTCTGCCTCAGTCCTTTGGCTCGTTAATAACAATGAAGCGTGTCAAATGCGCACAAATATTTTGCCAGCGCTAAGGATCGGGTCGGGGTGCAAAAGTTGAACTAATCAATTTTGCGCATGATTGATGCCCAATTGTGCTGCATTCTTTGTTTGCTCCGGACCCAAGCTTGGCATTCGTCATCAACGGCTTCAGAGAGCCTTCAAAATGGTCACAAGGAGAAAATTCTTTTAGTTGTGGTTGCTTTATTTTAATAAATATATTTATGGACTCTTAATTAAATTATTGTTAAAGTCTGAAACTATTTCCATTTTATATACAAAGTTTACAGAATTTTCTATAATATTTTTTATTACATTTTTCTGGCCACATCTGGTGACATTTTTGCTCTGTGCATGACAACTTTGTTTCAGTCGACTGTGTTTCATTACAGTGTGCATGGCCAAGGCGAAAGTTAAAAGCTGTCCCCATTTCGCAGCCACCATTTCCCAGACCCCATTTCCCCACCATTCCCACTAGACTCCATATAATCGCATCACCGAGTCCTGTGGCTTCACGACAGCCCTTTTTCCAGTTGATGCGATGTCGTCGGCAGCCATTGTTGACGGGGCTTCTTGATTGGCTTTTTGCCGGGGAAATTGTCATATTAAAAATGACCGTAAATCTGCCTTTGCCTTTTGCCTACTGCCCCCACTGAAAACGGGGCTAATCTAATATGAAAATATGAACACTCTCAGCTGTCCTGCGAATTTCGAAATCCTATTAGCTTAGCCAATGCTAAGAGAAAGTATCAGTGTCAGTGTCAGTGTCTGTTTGGCCGGGATGACAACTCACCTTTTGACATTCGCTTTTCTGGACGTTGAAACCCCAATTTGGCTTTTGAACACTCGGATCTTCGCTCGAGTGCAGGATAAACAAAATGCAAATGGCTCAAGGCCGAAAGCCACTCACTTGCCAGGATGTGTCCTGTTGAGGATATGCAAAATGAGAAAAATGCTAAGGAGACAAATCAATTGCCCGGCACGGCCAAGCAATAAAATTGCGCTGCTTGTGTGCGCAACAGTGCGTATACGTAATGCACGCCAAGGCCAAAGCAATCAATCAATCGAAAAGTGTTTTGGGTCGGAAAATGTTGTGTCATTTCTCACTGTACTATATTATTATGCCCTGCAGAAACCATAAATTGTATTCATCCTGACTTGTGGCACATGCAAGTCGAGTTTTCCAGCGAGTTTTAGAGAGATTTTACCGAACTCAAACGCGCCTGCAATTAAATCGTTCGTGTGGGGGTGTAGAAAAAGTTATTTGCACATTCAATTGACGCGTGTTATTTTCGGCCAACAAATCAAACAATAAAAAATACTGCCATATTTCTCCCGGCGACAACAACGTGTAAAGAGAGTAGCTCGAAATGTGGCAACATGCCTGAAAAAAAGTTGCCCTGTTAAATGGCTGGGCAAACATTTTTATAGCCCGCTGCCTGTTTTCTTGGCCTTTATGAATATTTATCGCTAATATTGGTTATATGGCCGCAACAATAACAGACAGCAAAGCGCAGTAATCACATGTCATGTATACAGCTCTTAGCATACTTAATTATTTTGTGCGATTTTCGATGCCGCACTTCATGATTAAGGCAAACTTTGACGCGTGGCTGAAATTGGGTTGGGTTCGTAGGATGGATAGCAAAAGTTGGATGTTGTGATTTACGTAGATGGATGGTTGGATGTGGGGCATTAGCCTGCTCGACGATTTCACCTTGGAGCCCAGCGTTTGACCACCAGCTAGTGTTTGTGAAATTTTTGTGGTAACTGTACGAAATTTGTGAGCGTTGTTTAGGGGTTTTTCTAGTAAGATCCGGTTTTAATATGCGCCAAGAATTAGAGAGATGATAATTATAATTTAATGGCTATAATGTAGGAGGATCATAAAGAGATAAGGCTAATTTGTTTTACCATTTAAATGGTTTTTAAAAAATAAATGTTGATGTATAAGAAATTTTATAAGTAAACATTAGAGATAATATAAAATAAAAGGAAACAATAAGAGTTATATTTATATATTTTCAGATAAGATTTTATTGTAAATCAATATAGCAACATATATATTTTTAATGGGTCTTCTAAGGAGGAGTTTTCTAGGTAAGCTTTAAGGGAATATTTCCATAATTTATTCTCCAAGGATAAAATATTACATTTTATTGACTTCAACTCTCACTAGCATTCCATTATTTTCCCCTACTTTCTGTCAATCACTTTGGCACCTTATCTCAAAATAAAACATTTCCATACTTATATTAATACCCCACTTATGAATATGTCATTCAATATTCATCTCGTTGGGCTTATTCATCGGCGCATTTTGTGTGCACCTTGAACCCGCCACCCGGGGGTAATGTCGAAGCCATTGTCGCCAGACAATAACAATGCCCGAGGAGATGGAAAATAAATGGAAAGAAAAGAAAATCATGTCCGAACTCAAGTGTGCGCCCTTCAACCCCAAATTCCCAAAAGCCAATGCACCGCAGTTCCCAGAGTGTGTGCAGCGGAACAGCCGAGAAACGGAATCGAAAGTCAAGTCAACTGCAGTTCCCGGCGTGATATTTGCAAGAATCAAAATTTGCCAGCATTTATCGCATTTATTTCGAACGCTATTTGCATATTATTTATTTGCACGAGTTTAATGAACTGCACTGTTGGCCCACAGTGAGTCTCAGGTCCCCTCTGCGGTGGGTGTTTTCTTAATTTTACACAGCATCTTCAGTGCACTAGGGAAAATGCTGGGTTTAATAAATAAAAATATAAATAAAATCAGCAAGCAGGCAAGGTTAATAAAATGGTTACTTCCTCTGTAAATCTCTCAAATGCAATTATTTTGATTTATTGAACATTGAAATATATTTGCAATTTAAAAGCCAAAAGTAATATTTACCTGTTACTTGTTTCAGTGTTTATCGAAAGGCAAATAGTCAAGTAGCTTCATTGCTTGTGTTTGCCAAGCCCTGTTGTAAAGTTTAAACACATTTTTTGTTGTTGTTGATAAATAAATTAAGCGAGCCAAAATAAATGCAATTTCCCGGCAGCACAACTTAATGAAATATTTAAGTGAGTGAATACACATCAATTGAGTTTGGCGCTGGGCCGTAATTGTATTTTAAATGCTTTTAAGGTCAGAGAATGCAGCTGCAGCACCGCCCATGGGCCATCAATCAGCCATGCATGGATATGTGTAATTTACCCCCGAGAGTGTGTGTGTGTGTGTGTGTGTTGGCCAACGCGGCGTATGATAGATGTGACTGGGGCCCCGAAAACGAAAACTGCATTATTCAATTTGTAATCAATAATGTGTCTTGTTCGAAACGACAACGAAATTATGCTAAAAGGTCGCCCCACAAAAAGGCCCAAATGATCGATAGTCAAACTGCTATACATTGGCAACTACGTTAACCCAGTTCGGACCTGTGCGGCTGTGCTGGGGTTAAGGCACGGCAGGACATTAACCTACTGCTACTGCCTACTTGGGATGCCGAGAGATGGGTAATTCAATCCTTTGCTGGTCAGCATCCTCGTCGGAGATCGCCTCGGGATATTAAGTTGCTTTTAGCCACGTGCCAGCATCCCCTGGCATCCCCCGCTGCCCGTCGCCCACGATCGCAGGTAAATATCGATGAGGGGATGTTTTTTTTCGGCTCCTCTGGGCTGCTTTATTTGGCTGGCTTGTTTGTCCACTTGACGCTCATCACGTTTGGCTATTAAGGCCATTAACACCTCCAGTGCCTTGCCTCTCCTTCTGCTGGGCTGCCTTTTGACTTGGTTTCGTTTCGTTTTTATGGCTATTATGTTTTCTTGTGCCTCTTTTTTTTGCAGCGTGAGATTTAGGCATATGGAAATATGAGTTTTGTCTTTGAGATTGGCAGAGAGGCTATTAGTTACTTGGTTGTCTTTAAGAGATTTCTTTGTCCTTAGCTCTGGCTTTTTGTCTTTGTTTGTTTATGGAGAGTGTGGATTTGCATAAATTATTGATTTCTTATTCTGGTAGAGTGAAAATTGACTATTTATAAATGGCAGATGGAATATTTTTATTTTGCAGATAAGAAATGAGACAACTGAGAGCTGGCGAATGGAAAAATTTAAGCGAAAACGTAGCTTATGTATTTTTATATTACTGTTTATGTACTTCGGGCAATGTTTTCTTTAAACCATAACAATTTTATTGGATTAACAAGCTTAGCTTATTTTTAGCCAGGTCTCTAATTTCATATCTTCGTGATATTCTATTAAAAAATAATTATGAGATTACCAAAAAAACATCACGCCCGCAGTTCGCTTTAAATTCCCTCACGATATCCATATTTATCGATTTGCTAATGAAAAGTCTTATAAAATGAAAAACTTGATCATGTGCAAGTATATACAGTTGAGCAAGCTTAAGTTTAACTGAATCCTGAAAGTGAAATTATATATTTTCCAACATTTTTCGGGGTATCAGGATAGAAAGAATACAATATAGTAATTTATAACTTCTGATAAAGTCCTAATATATTTATGAATGTTTCGAATGATAGAAATACAAAAAAATAAATAAATTGTGAATTATTCAGCAGTTTACCCTGTATCTTTTTGGTATATAACCATTTTTTCGGCTGATTTCACTCTTGCGAGATTTTTATGGGACCTCCACAGTTTCGCACATCATAAAGTCAAAATATATAAACATCATTTGACATGCGTGACTTGGGTTAAAGCTCGTGCTGAACTCTGGCGTCATGCGTTGGTGGCGTGCTCAAAAAATGCTTCCAGAACTGCTCTGAATTTAATCAATTGTGCAATCGATTGGCCCGTGGCCAGCGGAGAATTCCCCAATTGACTTACTGAATATTTATGGCAGCCGCTGAGCTCACGACAGCCCGGTGACATTCGTAAATCAAGGGAATCAAAGGCCTTAACTATTTTCAATTAAATAAATAACGCCTGGCGATTTAAAGTCGGGTAATCGAATTCGCTGTGGAAAAGTTGGCCAGCCGCGGGGATTTTTCCCAACACCCAATTGGCCCTTGGGCCAGCTTCTCGCTCTTTAATTGACTTTCAATGTCAACAGGGAAGTAAGCCAGAAAGTTGGCAGTTGGCTGAAAGAGAGAGTGTGTTAGCTCGAGTTCGTGCGAAAGTTGATATTTAATTTGCTAATTGTTGCACTTAAGGCCGAGTGGCAGAGAAATGCGAAATTTGCGTGCCGCCAACGGGAAATTAGTCAACAAGAAGACGAATGCGCGGCCGCGGTGTTTAAGATCTTGGAGCCGCGAGAATACATTAGCCTGTCAATCTTCATTTTGCCAGCAAAGTCACACACAAGTCAGTCGACTGAAAATATTTTGGCAACATGGAATGGCCCGAGGGCAGAGAGGGCCACGCGTTGAGTGGCACTTTTTGAACTTTGGCAGCGTCGAAGTTTGCCTCAATTGATTCCAGTTGCCATCTGATGCAGACAGATAGACAGCCAGGCAGCAGGCAAGACACATATCAAGATACTTAGGGTACACCCTGAATATAGCTGCCAAAGGGCAACAAACAATTTCACTAATCGACTTAAATGGAGGCACTCAAAATGCTTTCTCAAAAGCCATCAGGCGACAGGTAAGAAATGTGAAATGCGAACTTCACAATTTGCCATTGACGAGGCACCGATCATCCCGTCGGTTCAATGACTCGATTTTTGAACATTAGCTGACATAACTTGAACTCTTTGGTGGGGCTCGGCCCATTTCGCCCATCTAGAGGTCCTTTGGCGTAATCAGTGTCCTTTTCAGGCTGAAACTCATTGATTTATGGCCGCAACCTTTACGACTTTGCCCAACTTCTTTTGTCGTTCGAAAGCAGCGCCTAAAGACCCGGCCTTTTCTACCTTTCAACCCTCGTTACGTGTCCGGTGCTGACTATAGAAATATTGAGCTAGGTCTCGGCTACGCCCCCCATAAATATATGTATATTTAATATGCATTTCAGCTGGAACTGACAATGAAGCTGCTGCCCCTTTTATTGACACATATATTTAGCAAATGATTGTTTATTGTTATTTGCCTGCTACCTCCGCCCGGATTCTATTAAATGTTAATAAGTCAAGAGCAGACGCAAGACACTGACATGTTTTCCATATTTTCCACACACCCCCCTTTACCCGGGGCTGCATACTAAATTGTTATTTTCCTGTTTATTTTGCAGTTTGCCTGCCGCAATGTCAAGGACATAGCCGTCCCCCAGGCAGAAGCTAATTTCATTGCAGAGGCACGGCCCAACAAGGGATCCGGCCAGAAGGGTAAGCAATTGCCCGCATTTCCCAATGGGAAAGCGAAATAGTAGGTTTTGTATAACGTAATCAAGCCAAAAGCCAATACTCTAAATTTGGTAATAGGAGAGCTGAGGGTATAGTTGATCCTGCAGGAAGCTGTTTATTTAACAAATTATGTTTTTGTTACGAGAGAATAATAAAGGTTCACATTATTTCAAAGAATATACATATATCCTTGAAGAATTTTCTTGATAAAGGTTCACATTATTTCAATGAATATATATATATATCCTTGAGGAATTTTCCTGATGCACATTGGCCACAAAGGAATGGAATATATGAATTTAATATAAGTAATTGAGGCATGGAAAAGTTAAATTATTCAAAAGTTGGAAGTTTAAGTAAACAATAATAATATAAACTAGTTTATACACTCTAAAATACGTCAGCTTTTACCGGCTGCTAAGGCATTATGCATTTTCTGATTTTTTTATAAATTTGTTTATTTATTTTTTAATTTTGAAATGAATTTCTAATGTTCTTAACTTTACTTAGATTTATAATTAATATTCAATATGTCAAGGAATAAATATAATATTATTTATTTTACTTGTGCTTATATTGAAGCTTTTTTTATATAAAACAATTTTCTAAGTAATATATTAATTAGAATATTTATAAAACTAAAGCCTGGTTTAATTCTTGTTCAAAATGACTTTCTTTGAACTGTATTTAAAACGATTTAACTTTCCTCTCTCTCCTGCTAGTCTCATTGAAAGAGTTTTTGACCTTCGGCGTGGCTCAAATATCCTGGCAGTCAGTGCTAAAATAACAGCTTCCAGCTTTGTTCTCCCCCAAATTTCAATCAGTTTTCCCCACACACATACACATGTGTGTGTTTGTGTATGTTCCTGGCCAGATTGAGCGGGGCATGTAAGTGTGTGTGTGTTGGGGAAATCGTAGTTATTTTGGGGGCACGTGCACATGGCGCACAAAAGGAATCTATTGCTTTCGAAATTTTATGAATTTCTCCTGACAGCCGAGTCCGAAAAAGTTACACAAGGCTCATTGTTTCGGCTGGAATTGCAACTTTTGATTAGCACTCTGATGTAATAATCAACTTTCCACACACACATCCTGCCGGCGAACCTGGCATTGTGAGAGGCTTACATAAATATGTATTATTGACTGATTGAAGGTTTCCCTTTATGCCGAAGCACTATTATTATTGCCCTGCCAGACTCTGGAGATGCCATCGAGCACTCGAGCTTATTTATTGCGCCCCTTCCGCCTCTTAAATAAGCACTATTGTCGAGGGCTCCCCTTCCCCCTCACCCAATGAAAGTCTCCTCGGTTTAAATGGCTAAACACGCCAAACATCTTTGCTCGAGTTTTCCGTGGGACTTTCGCGAATTCCGCTGCCAGTTGCCAGGCGGCAGATTGTGATTTCGAGGGTTTGAGGAACTACAGTGGCCAAAGTAATTGATAGAAGTGCTCTTGTTGGGAGTGAAGTGAGTGCCAAAGGTCGCACAGCTAATAAGGAATTATGGCTGGCCACCGGGGAATTCAATTTCTTGTGTTAAAGTTGAGAATGTACTTCCGTTTACTAAAAGCTTTTAGAGGAATCGATGGATTTTTGGGGGAATTAATTGAAGTATAAGCAGAATTTTGTTTAATATTTCTTTCTTCGTAGTTTTAGCTTGTTCTCTTAAAGAAATAATGCAAATATCTGCGTTCGATTTACCCACAATTCAAAGTGGGTTATGCGATAGAGTCTCTTCCGATTGCGTCTTCGAGGATGATGACTAAGTGGCTCGCTGCTTATCAAAGGCCAGGCGCCTCTACTCTCTGTGTGTACCCGTAATAGTCCGCAGATAGACACTCCCCCTTGGCGGCTCATAAATGTCAGAAGAACAATTGTGTTTTTCAAAGTGCAATCTTTTCGCTCAGCTTGCACATTTTATGGCGATTCGCTCTTACTGCGCTGCAGTTCTCTGGACTTGGCTTCGGTTCAGCGGAGAACTGGAGACGCCAATGGCTCCTATTTCGTAGCTGGACTCTGTTTATGATGATATATTAATGTGCCGGCCAAATGCTCGGACTGAGGTGCCATAAATCCGAGCCACTTGAAGCCAACCGCAATCGGAGGAGGAGGAGGTATCAGCCATCAAGATTGCTGCTCTCGCCGACACATGCCTCTGCACATCGCCATATGTACATATATTAAGCGCTTAGTTATATGCTACTTAACACTTCCCCCCCATTTATTTTCGCTCGAGAGCGAAAATTGTTTATTTTCATTGCCATAAATTTTGATGGCCAAGCTAGCTGGCCAGCACATAAATCTTATACTTTAATCCCGCTTCCTCCCTTGGCGCAAATCCTGTTTGCTTTTGCCGTGCTGCCTTGAATGGCTTCAGTTCTAATTGCTTTTCCAATCAATGGATATGGATATGGAAAAAATGAAATGGAAAAATGGTAAAGGGAAAAGGGGGGAAGGAGCGGCAAAGTTCATGCGTCAGCTGAGTGTCAACTTTTTGAAATTGCTAATCATGCGTCGCAGAGGGAACACAGAGACAGCCATTGAAGTCTCCGGGCCAAATGACGCTATGTGTTTGTTCGATAAACAAAATGTTGTGGCTATAGCTATAGAGACGTTTTAGTACGCACACAAAATATGGGCAATATCTTTTTTTTGTATATTTTGCTTTATGGTTGGGCCAACACACTTACCCACATTTGTGCTCATATTTTGGGAGAGGAAAATGGGGAAATACGAGCTGGGAAATAGGTCACCGGGAATGGGCTACCAGAAAGTCGTTCCTCATCATAAATTCCACGTTAAATTTTCATTCACTTTTCAAAGGGGAAATGTAACCTTAAGAAGGCTGTAAGGAAGGTATCTGGTTTCTTGCAGATACATACATGTGTTATTTAATGGATGTTTTCATTTATTTCAATTTAAAAAATGCTGCTGAATTCTATTATAATTGTTAATATAAATATAAAATCAATTTTCTAAGAAATTCAGCCGTTGAGAGTCTTTAATAGCATATTTCTTTCAAATATATATTTCGCCTTAAAAATATTATAAAAATAGTACAAAAATATAGATAAATAACTATTTATTGATTATAACCCCAGACAGCTAAATACAACATTATCTCAGAGTTTATTTTAAGCAACTAATTTATTTGCACAAAAGTTTATCAGTAAATAAAGAAATCCATTCCCTCATCATCGATAATAATATATAAATATTCGCAAAGAATATGTATATTAAAGAAAATTTCCTCTGTTTAGCGCTGTCTATAAATTACAATTCGAAATATAGACGTCACTTTGGGGTTATTTTTGGATTTACAACAAAGAAATGAAGGAGGTTGAGTGTGCAAACGCATCGCGCGGAACTTTTTCAATATACGCAAAGTACGTATACGCCGTGTGGTGCGTCTGCTTATTAAGTCAAGCTGTGCGTAGGCAATATTTCCGCTGCCACAGAATTCATTCAGCCACACAGTCACTGTGTATATATATTCGTTCGTTCATTCATTAGAAAAATAAATTTGGTTTTTGCATTTTTCTGGCCGTCTGCCAACAGGCAACGAGGCGGCAAAGAAACTCTACTCACGTTTTCGGGCACTTGCCATATCGCTGGGTCTGTGGCCGTATTTATCTCGAGATAAGCCACGGATGGCCACTTTCTAATCATGGCCAAGTGAATTGGCAGTGGTCACCTGTACTGCTCTGGGGACCATGTCAAAGTTGGCCTCGTCTATCTCGCGGTTCGGATGCGGATGTTTTTGGTGGCAAACTGTCCCTGGTCCGTGGGTTCCTTCATGTCATATCGATTTTCACCAGGCACCTGGCCCTCTTTTTTTCGGTTCTTCCCCCTGCGAGTGGGACACGAAAAAGTGTCAGTTGACTGACGGAACCCGTGTTTGCGAAATTGTTCGATTATCTTGTCTGCGAATTGTTTTTTCTTTTGCCTCTTCATGTTCATTTTCTGTTGGCCTTTTTTCCCTGTGGGTTCTGGCTTAAAGGTGTTAACTTTATCGGTGGGCCTGACTGGCCAACGGTCAGCAATTGTCCATATTTTGTTCATTTACAATGCAAACACTTGTTCGGCGAAATGAAAAGCCATTTGATATTCAGCCCTCTTCGGTTCGCTGGCGTTTCTGCATTTTATATAATTTGTTTTTCATTGAAAAATATGAAATATTAAGTCCCTTGTGATATGCTTTGGCACGTACCATTTGCCCCCAAAAAAACAAAACAGAACCAAATAAATAAGTAAGCAAAAACAAAGTTTCAAAACAATTGAAGTGAATAATTCGGTTGAATTCAAGTAATTGGAGACTTCGACTCGCTTTAGCACTAAGGATTTGGACTAATGCGTTGTAAATTTGATTTCTTTTAAAAGAATTTAAGAATTTACTCAGATGGAAAAGGGTCTGAAGAAGGGAATTTAATTTAAAGGAATTTTTTAATGTCTCGTGAACAATAAATAAAATGCTGTCATATTTAATTGTTTATAAAATTGTTAACTCATAGTGGATAGTAAATACTTTAAGCCGGGAATTTAAATTGTTTTTAGATAAATATCAGACTTTATTATTTTTAATGCTTTAAGTAATTAAAGAATTTTGTAGTTTATATCTTTAACGGCTCAGTGTTTTGCACTTCATTCTCACCCGTCATTTCCAATTACACAAACGAACTAATTAATGTGTAGATAACCAATAATAGGTTCTGTGGAACATTCTGGTGGGTCCGCCTGGCCAGTATCCGGGACAAATAGCACCCATTAGGGACCATTAGAAAAGTTGGTACTATGAATATGCATGGTGTTGGACCCCATATCGATTATTATTGACCGAGGGGCATTACCGAGAATCAGCTACCTACGTCAGGGGTCAAAGTGTGGTCTCAACACACCAGAGAGACAGCAAATACTTATAGTATTTTTTTTTGCAACCTAACAATTTTCAACACGATTGCACTTTATGACCGCAACACTGCAATTATCAGGGAAGCCTCCACCTGAGGCAACCTGAAGCCGAACTGGCAACCAGTTCGCATAGAACCCGGTTCAATGAACTCCCAACTTTCGTTAGAAACGCCATTCGCTGGCAACCGCAAAAAGCGATTACATTAACCATCGCCATCGTAATTATGCCAATTATTATGTATTTTCGATTTTTTCCCCTATTTTGTTGTTTGTTTGCAGCACGCTAGTGGCTTTGGCACCACAAAGTTAAGGTTTTTATGGTTGTTGCAAGCAAAGTGCAGGGCGCACGTGTCGGTAAGTAAGCAACTTTGGCTTAACGATACCGCAACACAAACCCCCAAAACTATAAATAACAGCAAGTACAGCGAGTTAACCGGCAAACAAGTTTAACTAACTACTTATCAAGTTCAACTCCTATTTTGGGCTTCATGAAATTTCGTGGGCTGCTCCTAGGATTTTTATTGAAAGGCTGCAAAGTTTGGCCATAAAGTAAAATATTTCAATTAATGGAATCTTTCAAGAAAAATGTATAAATATTTTTACACTACCTAGAAAAGAATAAATTAAGTTTAAAATAATAATTAAAATAAGTTTTGTTAAAGAATTTCTCCATATACATAGTAAATATGATTATTAATGAAGTAATAAATTCATTAATTGTAATATCTTGTAGATACATTTTTATACAATTCAGAACATACTTATGACAGCCAAGCTCTTGGCCCATATGTCGGCCATTAACAAAACATTTAGCCAATGACAAGTTTTTATTGACTTAGTTGCAATTAATGTTCATTAACAATATGCAATTCATATTCCAATTGCACTTTCCAGCCAGCTGGCCATTGGGACACTTTGAATATGTAATTTTTACGACCAATCCAATCCCTGGTATCGCTGTCAATTATTATGAAATCCATTTGCAAGTGTAATGACAGACTTTCTAGGGAAAAACGGGGAGAGGAATTCTGGTATTGTGCCACGAGAAGAACTGCTCGTAGAGCATTGAACTGCTTATCTGGCTGGGGCTTTTCTTTACACAATTTCCATGCAAGATTTACGCCACTCGATGGCCTTGAGGTGGTGCTGGTTTTTTTTTTAACCTAACCATTCGATGGAATCGAGAGGGGCCGCCGCTATTAATAGCTGAGGTAAAACCGCCAAGAGGTCGTACCAACTGCAAGCCGAGCAATTATAAAATCATAAAATATAGTAGACATACTTTTTGTTAAACTGTTTACCCAGGCCGATTAAGCTGTGCTTGGTCAAATATATATATTTATTTATGCACAGAAAGAATAGTATTAGTTCTTCGGATTAAAGAATAAATTCTTGAAGCTCTTTAAATAGAAAAGAATTTTCACAGATACAGTTTTAGACAATTTATAATATTAATGCCTGGTTTAGAGGTTTGTAATTCATATATTTTAGTATCAAATTATTCCCCAGTTCTTTTAAATTCTCTCCGTGTAGCCTTTTGTATGAACTTCGTTCGACAAAAGACTGCCAGCTGTGCCCTAGTGTAAATACATATTTATTACCGAACAGGGAGGACGAGGTGGACGGCCTAGCGTGCCGCTTGTGCGTTAAACCCAACGATATTATTTAGGCCAATAAAACTAAACGGTTCGGTTAGCCGAACATACTCGTTAATGTAAATGAGGTTTAATTAAAAACAAAAAGAAAAATAAAAAAACAATCCACACAATCGGAACACGGAAAGGTGGGCCCTCACCTCTTCTCAAGTGGGCTTTATTCAAGTGTAACAATTATAAGTTTAATTAATGACTCCGCTGGCCACGCCCCCTCCACTCGCACTCTTGGATACCAGATAAGGGGCTTGAATGAGTCGGCTGTTCTTTAGTCTCCGATAAGACTCTCGAGCTTTAATCTCCCCACGACATGTAGGTCATTATGGGGGGTGGTGCCTGTGGTTCTGTGGATTTGGTGAAGGGCGGAAACCCCAAAGCCTCCGCCTAGACAAGTAGCAACCAAATAGAGGACGCCAAATATTTGCTTAAAGTTTTCTAGTTTTACAGGCCCTTTTTTGACTGACTGATAGACTTTATCGTTTGGGTTGATAAGCTCTTGAATCTCTGGTATCTAGATAAAGCTATCAGCCAAGTCAAATGCACCGAACGACAAATTACTGTCTGCCTTCGGGTATCAGTTGCTGAATGATCCAAGGTGACTGGCAGCTGGCAATATTCGGGTTTGTGGGTTTACGACTGTCTCTATAAAGTAATTTTGGTTTATGGTGGAAAGTCACTGGGGAATTTAGATACTAGAAAAATAACATTTTTATTTAATTCGAATGATATTACTTAAAAATTTCCACTTCTTTGGACTCTTTATGCCAACAGATTCTTTTCTTTAGCACCGATTCATAATGTAAGATATAATCATGTATCTTTGGCACGATGTTGGCACATAGAAAAAGATACTTATCTGCTGCGTGACCACAGATACAAACCTGATTGCGATAAAAACCAGATAAGATGTGTAAAAGATTCTTTGGCAGCAGACAAAAACAGCTTACAATATTTCACAATGTTGCCAAAAGAGTTAAAAAGGTTTCCAGAAATACTTCAAAGTCATTTATCATTTGGCTTTATTTATTATAAATTCAGACATAAGAAAATGTTAAATAAATTAGCATTTAAAGTAAAGGCTTGGAAGAATTAAAGAAATTATAAATTTCTGGGAAATTTTCTTTCACCGCCCTTCGCGTTCATCAATCAAACTATAACTAATGGAAATTTGAATACGATAACATATAGCCACGTGAACCGAAGAACTCGTCTTATCTAAGGTGAACCGCCTCCGAAGAGTGGCAAGGACGGATTTCGTTAGTTTCCGCACATATTGATGGTATTGGAATTTATAATTAACGTTCAATAACTCTTTTCGATTTCGACACATTTGCATGAAGACTAGAAATATGAAATGCCATTTTCCGCTTCGTTGTTTGCGTTCAGTACGCAAAAGGTGTCAATCATGGCGATTTTATGACATGGTCGCGGGTCTCGGCTAAGGCCAAACACGATTGCAAGGGAAACTATTTCGAGTTGAATTTCCCACATGTTTCTCAATAAATTATCAATGAGACCCAAATACGCTGCTCCTCCTCCGCAGCTCCTCCGCTGGGAAAAAAGGCCATGTCAAAACGATGGAAATTGTAGGAAAATGTAGGCCTCATTCTCGATGGCCAGGCGACCTCGCTTTCGAAAGAATTGGGTCATGATAAGACAAATAAAACTGCCAATTAGTTGGGGCCCCATCATCCATTAACTTGTGTGACAAAGGCAAACCTCAAAACTCAATTTAAGTTCGAGGACCACTGAAATGTCAACAGCCAGGACGAAGCCAAAATAAAAGTGACTACGAATACGAGGACGAGGACAAGAAACCAGGACGAGACAAGCGCTTGATGATGGCCCAGAGACTATAGTTAATAGAGTGGTTGTAGCCGTGGGCCTGGGTCATATGATGAGTCCATTTGCCATTTGAACCCAACAGGGAACTTTCGCAGACTAGAATTTATTTTAAATAGATTATTTTTTTATAGATTAAAGTAATGAGAACAAAGTAAAGTTTATTATTAAAAATATATTTCATTTCTTAACATTTGTTCTCGATTTTTCTTTCCACTGTAAGTTCACCGCATTGAGGTCGCCCTGTAGCTTCATTTTGATGAACTTTTTGTCGTGTAATTTGATGTTCGAGTGTTCTCTGAATCTGAAATGTGACTACAATGCAGCACCAAGTGCATTGAACTGTCCCAGCTTTGCACAAATTGGTGTCCACATATGACGCACTATAACATCGAACTGACAGCGTCATGGAACTATCGGAACCATCCATATTGCATATATACTAATAATCTGTGGAATAGAGGGGTTATCCAAAGGGTTAGGACCCCATACACACTGCGGTTATTAATGCTGACAGCTTGGTCAGCTTTGGAGGCTGCAGTTCCCACCTTTCGGTTTGGCCTGGAGCTGGAGTTGAAGTTGAAGTTTACAAGCTGTAATTGAGACTAGCCGGGGCAAGTTAACTAATTATGCTGTCGACTGCTACAACTTGGTAATTGATTATATTAGTTGGAGCCAAGCATCGCTGGAGGTCACGAGAAGGGGCGTTTTTCAGGGGGTTTTCCCACCGCAAACTGTACTGTGAACACTTGAAAAAGAGTAAAGGTATTAAATAATAAACTTCTAATGTAAGTTTTGTATCACTTTTTAAGTTTTTAATATTTTATTACAATTTTTATAATTATTTTCCTAAGAGAATATGAATTTACTTATATTTAAAGGTTGAAATCATTGCCTAAATGCCTCTTTCAACAATATTTTTTATTTGGTTTGCTGGTAGAAATTTTTAAATATTTTTTTACGGTGTTTCCATATTTTTCGAAAGAATCTCCTTTTATTTTCCACAATATGCACTGACCAGCCCCCCTCGGAATCATAACTTTTTAATTGAATTGAACGCAATTTGTCTGCTCTTTGTTCTGGATGCTGATTGCTGGCTCTGGCTCTGGGTAATCGATACGGATTGAATTCTGCACTTGATTTGACATCGGACAAACGCTTTCGATTCGAGGTCAAGATTAGCCAAGCATTTAAACCGTTACGCTGCGCAGTTAGCCCAGCTGTCAGCCAAGTTAATGGCTATTTTGAATATACAGCCAGACTCCCTAGACGCAGTCGCGTCGAATTAACCACACGCGACTATTTTCAGCATTTGCATACTTAATTTGTGTGGACTTCACTACTGCTATTTTTTTTTCATTTTGTAGTTTTTTCGCAGTACAAGTATCAGTTTTTTCCATTGGATTGGAAAAAAACGTCACCCGCTCAGGCGCGGAATGGATGACAACCAGACGACAACGGCGGAGAAAATGATGTTAACTTGTTTTCTGTATATTCTCTTTATTTTTTTTGTCGTTGTCATGTTGCCAGCCTATTGTTGTTACACAGAGAGTTAACGAGTTAATGGAAAAGTTTCCTACTAGAACTAATAAACCGAGGCAGTGAGTGTGAGTCTGTGTTTTTATTAATATATTTTTTTTGGACTGACACGAGACGCAATTTGCATTTCACCGGCCACAAAGGCAACCGCAAAAATAATATACCAATATGGCCAGTGAGATGTACATGAAAAAGTTCACAGCAAATCGCTGCGAGTGCAACTTCAATTTGTTATGGAAACCGAGTGTTTGTGGCGGAAACTTTATATCTCGTTGGAATACAGGGTAAGCCCTCGGCGAAGCCGGAAAATCCAGCAGGGAGTAGGTGGAGGTGGAAAATCTGGAGCCGCCAACAAAGTTACATCCCTGAGATAAAAAGTTGTACCAATATTTGCTTTTTTGCTTTCGCTTCTGCCATTCCCTTTGCCATTCCCGCATTTGATTCAATTATAAGCGGATGAAAGAAAGCGAATATCTCTATACACGCACCACACACTAGTGCCCCGATATACCATATATATTGGCATAATCGCATCAGTTGGGGCAAAGCACAAGCTGCTGGTCGAAGCTAATTGAATTGGATTTGCCGAAGCCTGGCTCAACTCCCCCTGATTGTCAATCAAAACTGTTTGCCCGGAACGTAATCTTATCATGTAACGGAAACAGTCCATATTTCTGCATTATACAATATATTATATATTGAAGGGGATTCGTCATGCCGCCGCTTTTGGCTCACCTGTTCGCTCTGAAAGGGGTGTGGTTCCGCCCGGCGTCAATTAGCAGACTTACCAGGGCTAAAAGTTATTATAAAACTGTCTACTTACCGGAGGAGGAGGAGGAGGAGCAGGCAGTCACTCAAAACTTTGGCCAAGTGCTAGCAAGGCAAATTAGCGCCTTTGACCGGCCCTATTATTGCGGAAATCAGTCTCTACACAAACAATAAATAAGTATGTGTAAAAATAGCTAATGCTTTTTCTTCAAAATATGCCAGAAAAGCGATCAGCGGATTGAGTAAGCGAGTAAAAATATCGGAAGTTCATGCAGTCAGCGTTTAAGAATTTGTAAGGCTATAAAACTTTGAACTGTTTGAATAACGCTTATCAATTTTAAACTACAAACTTATTAGTTAGCTTTTAGGAATTTAAAAAGATTTTTAAGGCTGCATTCCTCACACTGTTCTTATCAGGTCTTCACCTCGCTTTAAAGCCTCGTAGGCTCAACACACAAATTGGCTCGAGATAATTTCCCCTCAATCGGGCAATGCAATCAACTGACTCGATGAGTTTCAGGCAGTATGGCAACTTATCATTAGCCGGACTTGATGGGCTTTCTGCCGGCCCAAGGACATGCGACACGATGATGACCAAAAGCATTCGATTCGACTGCATATGGCCTGGTAAATTAATGGCCTGCCGCAGTCAGGGCCTGTCCCTATCGTAAAAGTAGTCCATTTTTGGGATTTAAATGAATGGAATGAGCACACGTGTAGGCGCCGCACGAATAAAGAAAGGAAAACAAATAATAACAGATCAGGGAAAATGGCTATTTGTTTACCAATACCTCTTGAATTATTTAATACCCTTTGTACTAATTGTTGCTGTACATATTCATATGAAGCAATCGAAATTGTAATTTTATTTCTATAAAGAAAATCACACCTATTTCGGTGCGGATATAAGAAATTATCGGCTTGACAACCAATATGGGTTAAATATCATTTATATGCATTTTATTTATGGGCCTTAAGTGCTTTAATTTCGCCGATAAACACGTGAACGATCTGGGGGGACGGGTTGCAGTCTGTAAACATTATTTAAATATTTTTTTTTTCGAGCTGCGGCCAGTGAACGTCAACTGTGACGTCACAATCAGCGGATTGAAATTCAGCAAGTAGAGAGACAAAAGCGGTACAAAAGCGATGAAAAACCGGCTTTAACATAGACTGGCTCACTCCGATCAACTCTTTGTGCTGGCCTGGGAATCACTCGGATTCGGCTTTATCTCTGGAGAAGTGTTATTCATGCTGTTTTCGATCAATCCAGATCACGTGCCCTGTGACTCCCCCTCGACGATGGTCGCAAGACCAGCCTCCAGATCTCCGCAGTTGGTCAGCGGAGTGAATAACTTCAGGCCTTGGGCCTGGGGCATAAACATTTAAATTCCACTGGCACTTTGTTCTCGGGTATTTTTTTGTTGTCAGAGTATCGTTCTAACGCCCCGTTTACTCATGCCACCGCCAGGTTATTTCAGTGGCTCGGATTCCCGCCGAGTCATGCAAATGAGCGCATTCTCCAGCCGGTGCTAAATTGCGGCTCCCGCTCACCCAGACACAGTGCCAAGAGTCCAGATACTTGGATACTTCGATACGGAGATACAGAGATACTCAGATACTTCGATACTAAGATACTCAGACACTCAGATACTTTGATATTCGAACACAAAAAAGATACATGGCAGCCACCCCCAGACGAAATAGCAAACAGTTGCATAGACAAATCTCAATGCACTTGTCGCGGGCCACAAATGTTTACATTAGAGCCAAGTTAATGGAAGAAAGGCGATATAATAAATACTCTTTACTAACAGCTAAACAGAAATTAGCACAAAAAATTATACAAATATTTATAATTTATTATTCAGTATTTAAGCACCTTAAAGATCTTGTTCTCAATTCATTTGCAAGGACAGCTTCCACTGAAAAACAAAATTATGGGCTTGTAAATTATTTTGGTTGTAAAAGTATGACATTGAAGATCTTTCAGAGAACTTATATAATTAATATATCATGTTAAAAAAATAAAGAAAATGTAATAATTTCAGAATCAAGGAAGAAAAGGTTAATATATTTTTATTATACTTAAAAAGAGGGAGCTAAATATATAATTTAAATACGTTTAAAATGTTTAAATACCTAATTACTTTTAGTAATCTTGTTTATTACAATTAAAACCTATAAAGATCAAAAAGTAAATCCATTAAAGAGTAGTTTAGTGCACTTGCACAATTAAATTATTAAATAAACCAAATTCAAGCATTATATATCTAGAGAAATAAATCATCCCAGACGGCGGAACGACTTTGATCAGCTCTGTCAGATTTTGTATATTGTCTACCTCGTGAAATAAATCAAATTCTTAGAATCAGAGAGTCTGCACGCGAACGGAAGCTCTCACTTTGAGAACAAAGTGAATTCTACTGCGTTTTCCTTTAAATTCGAATCTCGAGCAAACGAACAATCGGTGTCGGTGCCGGTGCCCATATGGGTATTATCAGCAGTTGCACTCGTATTTGATCAAGTGCGAATTGCCTTTTGTGTTGCACTATCAATAAATAATCAAAGAAACTAACAAAGCCTCGCTTCCGTCCTCTGATAGTGGCTTGGGAAATGAGAGTTCCACCTTGATATCAATTTGTATTTGAGTTTGATTTCGATTTTGATTCCCTTCCAGCTCGCTCGGGGAGGCGTTAAAACGAGCGTGAAATTCACACCCCTAAAATGCCGCTAAAAGATCGCTTTCACACTTTAAAATGCCATAGATAATGTCTACAGCGAGAGATCTTTAGATCGGGCCAAAGTAAATATGAATTAGTTAGGCTCTTTATTGACTCAGCGTCACACGCCGCAGATAGATGGATGGATGGATCGCTTTGCTGGCTGATAGTTTGGCGCTTGGGGATAGTGCCACATGATCGATGGCTGGCGGACATTGATCGAGCTTTGAACGGGGAAATTAGGGGCGGAGGTTTGCTTTGGTAGGGTATTAAATGGGAATAATTTTATATAGAATTTTTAAGCTAATGAGAACCTAAACCAAAGCCTAAACTAATTACAATGCAAATTCTGGGTCACCATAATTAATACAATTATCAAGACAAAGCGCTTTAAATATAGCTTCAAGTATAATTAGAAAAATTTGTTTACTCTGATCTTTAAAGCACTTGAATCACAATCAAGACAAAGAACTCAGCAATCTATAATTAAGTTTGAATAAAAGCATTGCATAATTAAATTTCGTAAATCCTCTGGCGATAATCGCAATAATAATTCACCCCCAGTTGATTCTGCGGGCAAATCAGCAATTAAATGCGCCATCTTTATCGGCAATCATTCATTTCGCATCTTCTGGCATTTTCACGACTCGGTTGCTAGCATCGCAGCTATTAATAATTATAAAAAAATATATAGATATCTCTGGGCGCAAAAGTAGGGCATGCAAACGCCGCTCAGGCCTGACACGGAAAACAAAAAAAAAAGCCGCAGAAGAAAATGATTTTCTGTTGATTTTTCTCTGCCTCCGGTCGCGTGTTCACGAAAAATGATGCTACTCGTGTGTTCCACAGAATTTGGATTATGACGAAATGCAGAGAGAAAAATGAGAGAACTTAGAGTGTTGAGATATGGGAATTTTAAGTCGATATGGAAGTTTCTATAGATCTCAGATTTTTTATAATTATTCTTTAAAATACTGAAACTAAATTAAATTTGCATTGGAAAAATATATGTAGCTCCATTTTATGATACAATAATATGTTTATTTTATGTTAATAAATTTTATATAATCAAAAAGGAAACCCCAAAATATTTTCTACGTGCTTTTGACTTTTGGATAGATACACAGATACAAAGATACAAAGATACGCAGATAGATAGATGCCGAAGAGAATTCGCGATGAGCTCATTAAAGTCGATTCTCCGGTCATGTTGTAAGCGCCTGATCGTTGGATTTTGTGTACCGACTTTTGGGGTTGGAGGGGTATAATGCGTTGTTACAAAAAAAAACACAGTTATAATCAAAGGGGGTTCATGTGAGCCAAGCGTGCGACGATGATGATGAGTGGGGGGTGTGGTTCGTTTGGGTTCGGGGTTCGTTCAGTAATTGCCTGTAAGTGGTATCTATGACAGACTGGTGGCCAGTTTTCTTGGTGAAATAACTGGATTTCTGCCTTATCACCGCACTACCGATAAGATGTGCCACCCCCTATATGCATAGCAGGAGCGTGCCATTTTATAAACCCAACGAAACCATTACTTTTTCTGACTCATTGTCGAACGAACGAGTTTCGGGGGCTCTAAGCGATTGTGCTGTCTCATTGCGGTCCAGTTTGTATTTGCTTTTAATTTCACAATCAAAACAATAATTATACGAACGCCTTATCTCACGGACATATGTGTATCTCCCGCACCGATTCTCATTTTCTCCCAGTCTCATTTCTCTTTTTCTCTGTGTGTCTTGCAGGTGGCGCCCCATAAAATGCAATTTTAATGGTCAAGAAAACAGAGCTCCACGGTTGCACATTGGAGATTTTACAGAAGCCAGAAGGAAGAAGAAATTTTACTTGAAAATAAGCGGAAAAAGCGAGTTGCAACAACAAATACATTGAGCTGTTGGGGTGATGTAATACAGAGCAAAAGTGAAAAGGCAAAAAACAAAATAAAAAAGAAACTGAGTAATAAAAAATTATAAAAAAAAGATTATATAATTTGCTGCTGCTGAACTAGGACAACAGCAAAAGCAGTCCATAGCAACATCTTTAGAAGCAGCAACTTGGGGAGAAATCAAAGCAACAATTACAGCACAACAACAGCAACAATTACCTGTAAAGAAACAACAATTGTAGTATTAACAATAGCAGCAACTAATATCAGCAGCAGCTGCAGTAAAAGCAACAAACATTGCTGCAACAGAAACACATTTTGGCAGCAACAATTGCAGCGACAGCGGCAACAACTATTACAGCAGCAGCAACATAAATTGTAACAGCAACAAAAATAATAAAAACAATTGATAAAGACCGGCTGGCAACAGAGAACGGTCGCAACTTGCAACAACATAATTTCAAAGTCGGAGCGTGGGAATTGCAAATCACTGCAGCGCCACAGCAATCACTGGGAGCAACAATATAGCCCCACTGGCACTGGTGGCTCTCGACCGCTCTCGTGGCTCTCGTAGCGCTCTTTGCACTCGCCCTGGGTACCGCTGGCGTTGCTCCATCTCGCTCCCTCGAGCGGCCGCGTATATTTGGAGGCGTTGGGGCACTCGCTCCCAACAGTTGTGCTTGGAACGCTTCGGAGTGAAGATCGTGCTAGTCCGATCGCAGCGCGTGATATTTAACAAGAGCCCCAAAACTCGGAAGAAACGCGAAAAAAGCAATTGCTTGAGAGCTAAAAAAGAAATTGTTTTTTTACACACATCAATCTCGTCGCACGTAAATTAGCAAGCGTTCGCAAGAAACAAGCCGCCGCACAGATAAATCGCAAATTACAAATCTAAAAAACAGAAACAGCAAACTGAAAACAAATATCAAAACGCCGAAATTGGCTGCAAACGAGAGACAGCGGATACACCAAGTGAAATTTGTGTCATAAGCAAAGCCAAAAGCCAAAAACCAAAAACCAAAAACCTAAAAAGCCGAAAAGCTGAAAAGCGCAAGCAAAAGGCAACAAAAAATAAAAGCGCCCAAGTGACTGTGAAACTGTGAAGTGATGTGTAAAGCCTGAAGAATGGCCATAGACCTCCTGATCCTGGCCCTGCTGCTTGTCTCGTTCCTGATCAATCTCCTGGCTCTGTGTGCCTTCTGGATCACCCCCGGTCTGCGCACCACCGCCAATCGCTTTACGATCAACCTGCTGGCCATCAATCTCATTGGATGCTGCATCCTTGCCCCCACCCTCTTCCTGGGCCTGCCCTCCAAGGCCGCGGGTCACACAGTGCCGGCGGAATCGCTTGAGTATGTCTCGAAGCCGGGCAACCACCAAGTCACCGTCCGCCGCAATGGCCACGTCGTCGAACAGGACGCCGTGGTGGTGCGGCGCAACATCAGCGACGGCAGCGATACGGTGGACTTCATCAACTGCACTGGCAGCTACTGCCGGGAGCTGACCATCGATGAGCGCCGCGATGGGGGAGTTGTCATCACGGAGACGGAGACGCATGAGGAGAATCTCTCTGCCGCCTTCGAGAGCACTCCCACCGCGGCCCCAGTTCTGCCGCCGGTGGAGCTGCGCTGCTGGTCCATAGACATGACAGCGGCTCTGGGGGCCCTGGCCGTACTGCTTGTGGTGGGCGACACCTGGTGTGCCGTCACCGATCCCCTGCGCTACCACAGCCGGATCTCGGGGGTGAAGACCTGGATCTTCATAGCCCTCACCTGGCTGGTGGGTATGCTCTTCGGGGCCCTCTCCTTCCTACGCGTGCTGGACTTTGAGGCGGACACCGTGCTGAGTCGGCAAAGGCGCCTGGCGACCACCTACTTCAATATCAGCACCTCGAGCAACATCTTCGGCGTGGTCTACGCCAGCGTGTACTTCATCGTGATCATCCTGCTGCCCTTCGGCTTTGTGTGCGGGATGTATTGGCGAATCTTCAGCGAGGCTCGCGGCAACGGGCTGCGCATGCGCCAGAACGGATCCTCGCCGCTGCTGCAGAGCGCCCTCAACCTCACCGCTGGCCAGCAGGCGGCCCAGGCCAACCAGTTCTCCAACAGCCTGTGCGTCCACCGGCACTCCATATCCTCGGCCAGTTCGCATGGCGGCAACAGCACCGTGGGCCTCGGCATTGGCCTCGGTGGCCTGCAGATGCAGATTGACCAGCGCCAGCAGCCTCGCAGCTCGCCCAGCTGCCTGCGTCGTGACTCGGCGGCCAAAGTTCTGCTGCCCACAATCTCGGATGATGGCGGTTCGGATGCCGATGCGGAGAGTGCAGCCGGTGTCCAGCTTATGCCCGTGCAGGAGCACAACCTGTCGGACCGCAACCAGAACATCCTGTTGACCCTGCAAACGGCCAGCGGCGAGATCAAGCGAAACTATTCCGCTCGCCAGCTGCCGCTGCTGGGCACTTCCTCGCAGGATTTGAGGGAGGCTCACCGCCTGCAGGGCATCCGGCAGGTGCACAGCTCGCCCAACCTGCACAAATACACGGAGCTGAGGCAGGACTCGCTGGGCGAGGAGATCGGCTCGCCCCATCTCCTGGGTCATGCCCAGCGCCAGCAGCAACAGCAATCGCAGCAACAGCATCTGCAGCACCAGCAATCGCTGCAGCATCATCAGCAGCAGCACCACCCGCACTTCAGCTCGCCCCGCCACCACCAAGGACAGCAGGGACATGCCCTCCAGATACCCGCCATCCACGCCTCCCCCAAGGCGCTCAGCTACATGAGCTCCCTGCGCCACCGGCTGAGCAACGCCAGTTCGCTGTTCAAGTACCGCGAAGAGTCGCGGGCAGCTCGGATTAGCATCCTGGTGGTGGTCATGTTTGTGGTCTCCTACCTGCCCTTCGGCCTGCTAGTCCTGCTGCAGTCGCGCTTGATGGCTGCCAACTTTGGTGGCTCCTCGCAGCTGGCCATCTTCATGATTCTGCTGGCCAACCTCAGCTCGCCCTTCATCTTCGCCTACCGCAACAAGCGGGTGCGGCGCGGCGTGAAGCGCCTGTTCGGCCTGGACAAGTCAGCGGGTCTGCAGAGGCACTGCAGCAGCAGTGTGAAGACCAACGGAGGAGCACCAGCTGCTCCCGGGGGAAGTGGGGGAGCACAGCTGCAGCGCAATAGCAGTAAGTTGTCGCAGTACAGCAGCAACAGCTGCCGGTATCTGACTCCCCAGAGCTCCCTGGTCAGCCAGGTGCCGGTGCACACCACCCTCACCCTGCGACCCAATAGCAGCTGCAGCACCATCATCAACTTTGGAGCCAACCGGGGATCGGCGGACTCCGATGAGCTGCCACCCCCAACTCCACCGCCGCCAGCCCACTCTGCGACGCCCACGCCACCGCCCGCAAGGCCGCAGCGTCCCAAGCTGCAGCGGGGCATCACCATCGTGGAGCACATCGCCATCACGCCCACGACGCCTCACAAGTTCCAGAATCGGCGGGGCCGGCTCTTCGACATGTTCTTCCGCGGCTCCAAGAAGCTGCAGGCGGGCTGCCAGAGCCAGAGCCTGCCCACAGAGGTCTAAGTTTAAATATTTAATAATCTTAAGTAAGAGGACACACACACTAAACTCGCTTGCTGAAGAATTCTAAGAACAGTATTCGTAATTTGTAAGTGTAGCAATTAGCAAAGACAAGTTCGAATTTGAGCTGTCCCAGAAGCTTCTCATGCCAAAAACAAAACAAAGTCAGACTCACAAGTTTGAGATGCTTTAACCTAAAAGATAACTAAGCTAAAAACAAAACACTGAAAAAAAAAACTAAGAAAAACACAAAAAGAAAACAAACAATGTACCTTTAGAGCATACAAAGCAAATAGCAACAACTGTGTACAAGTCAAATTAACAAACAAACAGAGGGACGATTAATAATCTTAGGGTGGATATCAAACTGTAAAGTGGAACCAAGCCAAGCCAAGTCGAGAATGGAATCAATGTACCTAAGCAACAAGCATATGAACATGTAATGTTTTTTAAAGAGAAAGAAATCCACATCAATTCAATTCAACTTAGCACAGAGACAGGACAGTTATCCACAGCTAATTTATTATTTATTTTAAGGCAACACCCTTGCGAGCCTAGTTATTAGAGACACACAAAACACACACCGAAAAGCTTTAACTCCAAAACATTCTGGCTAACCGCGAAGAGACGCAGCAAATACATTCAATTGATAAGTTAATTAATTAATTAATTAAGTAAGTGTGCAAAGCATATGAGTATCTGTATTGTAGCGCCTAAGTAGCCGAGTAGTTCCAAAGTCTTGAAACGAGCACCTAGTGCCGCGCAGTGCTTTTCGAGCTGACCATCTCGCCCATGGCCCCTTCAGGCCGCATTTTCATATTGAAAAGCGTTAGCCAGTGCAGCGGCCATTGGACAGTTGGCCAGTTAGTCAGTCAGTCAGTTGGCCAGTCTGCCAGTTAGTCAGCCAACCAGCCAGCAGTTAGTTAACCATTAAAGTCAATTCGCTTTCGTAGAACCCTGGGCATTGCGTGCAGCTAAATACCTCATTAGATATAATTTAAAGTGCAAGATGGACAGCGGGAATAGGTCAAAGGTCGGAGCCATCATACCCCCGGCTCATGCATAATGGATGGTGCATACCTGGTATGGTTGAAGTGGCCCTGGCATTTGCACCTCCTCCGACCGCTCCAGGCCAGAAAGCTTTATACGTTATAGGTTCTCCTCAGCGCTCTGCCCCGCTTTGATTTGCCCCGCTGCACAGACGACACACCACATACAAACAAAACCAACCTCGAATTTATATTTCTAAAGTTTATATTTTATATAGAAAGTATCTATAAATATGTGTGCATGTGTGACGGTCGGTCGGACGAAGAGAGAGAGAATATTTCAAAACCAATTATTGTGATGTTGAGCAAGGCAGGCAGCCGTCGAAAGAATGTAATTTCGAAATGCATTAAAAATAACTTAAAACATGTATTAATAGTTATACCATATACTATATATACATACACACTTTTACATGCTTATTATATATGTATACATTATACCTTATACTAAATAGTGATATTTTCTCAAAACTTACTCAACTGTCATTCGCTAAACCATTCGATGTAAACGCAAGGCAAATGTAAAACCAAAACCAAGTTTAATGTGACAAATTAGCTTTTAATCGGAAAACCGAAAATGAAAATACAAAATATAAACCGAAAATGCAGCAAACACTATACTATATAGTATAAAAAATAAATTAACAGCCACCAGTGGCTGTGGCTACTGCAAGTGTAATCCGGTATTTTCTAGCTGCGCTGCTAATAAAGTCGAAAACGAATCCACACATACATCAAACCACAAAAAGAGCAAGAAACTATTCAAATAAAAGATTATGTGTCTTAAAAGAATTAATTATCACGACTTTTTCTCTGGGGGCAGTTCAATTGGGAGCCCGAAAGCGTTTCGAATTTACCCACGCCGATCGACACAGGGAGGTTGGTCCAAAGAGTTCTCTGCAGCATTCGCTATATACCATATTTCGAGTGAACTTATCGATCCAACCTGCCACCAACTTCCCCGACAAGAGCCCTAGAACACGAACAAACACTTAACCAGGCGGAGGGGAGTGCACAAGTTCAGCATTTCATTCAGGCCATACCCGTATTAATTGATTCATAAACCGAAACCAAACGAATCGACAGAAAAAATATTACATTTTTTGTTGTATATATATTGGTCTGATTGTGTGGCAAACGCGTGTTTCATTTCAAAGTGGAACCGAATGGTACAAGCTCAGTAGATACTACACAGAGCACAATCAATGGGAATAAAGATACATAGAAATATATCTACTTTTCTATTCGTTCTTGGGGTACTGCAGTATCTTGTTAATAAATAAATAATTAATTCAGCAAGAAAGTTCAATATATATTATTTATTTCATGGATACATATCTATTTGAAAAGTATCTTTTGCTTGCAAAGCAAAGCAATATCATTTTTTTTGGCTTATTTATTAATTTCATAACTTTCAAGATTCAAACAATTAAAATTCAGTTTGAAAAGTATTTTAATTTCACATATATTCCTTCTTACATTCAGCCTATCTTTTCCCCTTTCTTCAACCTTATTTTTTCCTCTGCATAAACCATTCGCTTGTCACATTGCAGGGCAGGGAGAGCAGCGGCATGGAGGTGTCAAGATGTCTTCTGTATATGGGAGTCGGTGATTGGTACGAGTACGGGTTTGCTACTTAGAACCCGACCACTAGAGATCAAACACTTGGTCAAAACCAAACCGATTTGGCCGGCATTAGGAGATTTGATCGGTGGCATGGGCGTTGCAGGCCGAGGGGGAGTGACGTGACTAACCATTTGGCACCGGGTGCAAATATCAAAGAGCCAAAGGCTTACCTCAACACCTGACTCACTCGCAGCGCGGGCAAGTCCACCCAAGACATCGGGCTGGACATGTGATAAGTGCGACTGGTATTCCATATAGGCACGCTAATTTTTGCAGCAATGCGGCGGCGGTGACAACGGAACGTCTGTTGTTTGGTCTTTCAGGAGAAAAATGTGGCACATAAACAGAGTCGAAATCAAAAGCGAACCAGAAGCGGAGACTGAAAGCCGAAGCCGAGACCGACAGGCCGACAGGCCGACAGACCAAGTGAGTATCTAGCGGATGCGCTGCTGTCCCTCAGCAAATCGGTCACCGAGAGCGTCGCACTTATTTATTTATTTTATGATTCACTGCGCGTCTCGCTCTGTGGTGCGTTTAATATGCCTCGGCTGAGGCCTTCTCTGACATTTCTACACATCATTCGGCATAAAAAAGTCTTCTGTTGTCCGCCAATTGCGCTCCGAAAATAGAATATCCAGTTTTAAACGCCCTGACTGACAGGCGGTGTGAACAAATTGACTAAAATATCGCAGATTGAATTAGCATACGTGTATATACCATACATATACTAGTGGCTTCTCTTTTTGTTAATTAGGCACACGGTCTTTTTTGTGTGAAACATGAAACCTGAAACTCATACACGTTGCGCTTACATCTGCTCGGAAGCGTCAGAAGCTGAATAGTCGCTTGGCTAAGATCATTAAGAAGCACCGACAAGGGCCCTTGACTTGAATTGATGGAAAACGCATAGAAGAGCTCTCGAAGCCCTCGACTGAAACAACACACTAATTGAAATTAAAAGCTCTCCAGCTAATATTGCATAAATTAAATAAACACGAGTTTTTCTACATTTGTGCTAAAAATAATCTCAGCTAAATTCACTTCATTGCGGGTTACGGGTTAAGCCCACCAAACATTACCGAATATGTCAACTTGCTTCCGTGGTGTGAAGCCATAAAAATATTAATTCGAATGGCTGCATAATTATATAGAAATTAAAAAGCATTAAAAAACCATTTTTGAATCGCAGAACTGGCTGAGTAAGAGACAGAAAAAGAATGCCAAAAGTCATTAGAACAAATTTTGGCAGTTGTTGGCACAGAGGCACAGATTTCGACGTTTCCCGTGTGTGTTTCTGTTTTTCCTTCTTTTTGTTTTATAAAAGAACACAAGCTCTCTGTGGCTGTGCAAACAAGAAACAAATAAATTGAATTTAAATGCTAAGAACTGTCGAAAATCAGGTGAGGAGCAGAGCAGATCGTGTGGGCGGACAAGCCGCTGTCATCTTAAGCAAATTTGTCGATTAGGCAAGAGGAAATAAATTTTTCGACTGCGACATATAGCTTTTTTTCCCCCACAATCCCAAGCTGCCGATATGACACGTCAGGTCGTCGTCGAACGGAAAACTAGCGATGGAGGAGATAATCTAAACGCTGTGTGTCAATGAACCTCGCGGAAGTTAGGGCAGCCGTCAGAGGTGTTCGACAAGAATTAAATATCAATCAAGCACCGATGCGGCCTGTTTTGTGTCATAAATCTAAGCGATTTCGGATTTATCCAATTTGCATGTGAACTTGAATGGTGGTCCGGGTGCAATGACTCGGCTGCACACCCTTGAGCGGCCAGAATCAACACGGGTCTGGGTCTGATATGGCTGTGGATTTATGTTATGTTCAATTTGGGATCGCCGCTTTCCGCGAAGCCAGGTGGGATGTATTTATGACAGCTGCAGTCGTGGTGCCATGTGGAGTGCTTTGTTTTTCACGAAACTACTGGGGCAGCCAGGCACATTGAGTCTGCAGACTTAGTCAAAGTCAGGCCACGTTATAATATGCAAATATATGACGGACCTTATCAGCCTGTCTCGTTATCGCTGATGGGGCACTAGAACATCTAACAGCATAATCAAAATGATTTAATATATTTGCCAGTAAACACACACTCGGGTTTTCTACACGAGAAAAATAAAGTTTTTAATATGAAAATTTGTATGAAAATTTTAAACATTTTTTAGCATGAAAATTATGAATTTGTTATAAACATAAATATTTACTTTGAAACCAGAACAAAAGTGAGAGAATCTGAAGGATCAGTTATGACTATTTCAACTTCTTTCAGAAGAGAGGGATGTATCTTTAGAGCTTTGTCTGTAAAGTAAACCCTTTAAACATAAAAAAAATATATTTATAAGTTCAAACTGACTTTAGCTTTAATTTTCTCTTTGTGTACACGAGTTTTTGTGTTTCTCGAATTTCTACAATAATATTTAAAGTACACGTTGGCGGCAAGAAAGTTTCTCCGTTTCCACTCTCAGTCCTAGGCCAAGAATCTGTAGAACTGTGCCTTTCTCACGCAGCTTACATCAGCATTATCTTATATACTCCGAATGGGATTTGTTGGGGGAAATGGGCTCATAAATATGCCGTCGGGCTGACTGTCTCTGTCTCCGTCTCTGTTATGCCTCCAACTGCCTTTCGACTTATCGCTGGCAGTTAACCCGCTCGCGACTCACGATTCAGGAATCACGACTGCCTGTGACGTCACATCGGCAATAGAAACATATATATGTATATGTACATATATAGGCTTCCAATATCCCGCTGCCAACCCCCCTTCGCGACAATATTTGAACTTGCCCGGAGCTGAGCTGAGCTGAGGCCAAGGGATGTCTCGGACGGACTGTTATTGTGGCCCGTCAACGTTCAGCCGAGTTCTCGGCGGAGGAGATTCATGGAATATTCCATGACACGCTTCAAATATTGTCGCAGAGCAAGCAGAAATCATGGAGATGGGGGCTTGAATCTGTCCTTCCCGTAGTTGTTTGTAAGTTTTTTTTTTCTCCTCCAGCCGGAGAGGCTTATCAGAAGCGCCTCACCGATAAAAGCCCGAAGCGACCTCTTTCGAACGGAGAAAACATTCAAATTATTTTTGACACTTTTACCAATAATTTAAGGACTCTGCTGTTGCCTTTTTTGTTGGTTGACTATTTGCATATAAATTATTTTTAGTTCTATTTTGGCACGTGCATCTAAGTACTGCGAAATGTATGCACAGAATGGCTAAGTGCATTTCTGGGGCTGACAAAAATGAATTATTAGTGAGTGCGAAGGTGAAGGGGGGAAGATGTGAAATATTTTATTGCTTTTCGCAGAAACTGTCAAGTGTGGATTCGTGTTTAAGGAGGAGCAGCCAACTGACACTCACTAAATATAAGATATTATTTGCAATTCCAAGGAGGGCATGCCAAATGATTCTAAGAAATCTCGGCCCCCGATTCAAAGGGGCTCATAATATTGACGACCTCGATGAGAATCACAGAATAACCACCCTTTTTTACGTTGGGGAATTCCTCTTACTTCTTCATATTTCTGGCTTTAAAAATAAATTTGCCTTCACAGAAAAGTATCTCTTAATTTTCTCCATATTCTACAGTTTTTATTACAGCAATTAAATACAATGTAACAATGCCAAATTATTCCAAGCAATAAAAATATATATTTGGGGTTTCCTATTTTGCTTTCATTATTATTTGGATATAGCGGCGAATAAATAAATGTTTTCCAACAAACACAAAATTCGAATTGCAAGCCAGACACCAGATCGTTAGCACTTTACGGGATCTGCGCTGCAATAAATTCCTCGTTAATAAGGCATAACATGTAATGAAATGTTTTTCTACATCTCGAATATAATTTTTCAATTAAATTAAATTTGTATCTGCTTCGGCAGGAAGAGAGAGTACTGTGGGGGCTGGGCGGTGGCATGTGTCGCGTTTTCATTACAGCTGCCAAATTGCAGAGCCCATCTATGAGTAAGCAGAGACAAAGAGTCACAGAAGACGACGACGACGACGACGACGAGCTATTTTCTGGGCTATGCACATGGGTTCCCAGGCAATGTAGAATTGGCCAAACAGCTGTGCCACCGGCACCCCCAATGGCCATTTGCCATCCGCCATCGGCAGCGCAAATAAATTCATTTCCGCAATGGCTATATATATATTTAGCAATCCGCCCGCTTGTTTGGCTGCTTAAATATTTATTAACAAGAGGGTCGGACAAAAAGGTTTATGGTTAAATAAACAGTTGGCAGGTTAGAACAAAAACGGTTGGGCAATAATATTTTATTGGCGGCAGCTTAGACGCCACTCACCTTTTTTTGGGGAGGGGAGGGGGAAACATCAGTGCACTTTCCGTGCACTTTGGGGGGAAAACTTTATCCGAAACCTGTCCGGAATACTACTTGTATCATAACTGTGCCTCTCAAACTCCTGTTTGATTTGGATGTTTGCACAAAAGCGAGCCCGGGTAGAGCCAAACTTCAACGCAGCTAAGCAAATATTAGCCTGGCTCAGAGCAGCTCAGCCAGCTACCGAACTTCGACATCGGCTCCCAACGTAAGCATCAGCAGCACCCATAAAAAACATATTATCACTCGTATAGCAAAACATTTTTATTTATACAAGTTGCTGCTGAAACTTTGTTTTCTTTCTTTTTTCTTCTTTTCTTCTTTTTTTTTTGTGAGTTCCCCCTGAGCTCTTTTGGGGCGCCACTACGTCGGCACTACGTAGGGCTTTGGGAGTGTGGCTGGGGGAACCATTTTCCAGGGGGGAAGTACCGGGATTCGGGCTGAAAAAGAACGAGAAAATCTCTGTTTTCATTTTTTTTGTCATTCAAGAAAGTTTGCGAACCGAGTTTGTGGTAAACTGATTTAAAATAAATGGAAATACACATCGGCGGTACGTGCCTAGCTTCTGTGGCCCAGGTGGCGTATACGCAATATTTAGGGCACTGATTTTATGAGGGTATTACAGCGAATAGGACTTTACGGGTGCTGATTACATGGATTACTTTATTTTTGCTACTACTTAGGGTGGTACTAGCTTAGGTAGTAAGCTTTCTATTTTAGTTTAGTTTGTAAGTAGAAAGCTGAAAGTACATTTCAAATTTTAAAGGTGAACTTACTAGTTTTAAAGAAACTTTACTCTATAAATATATATTTTCATTACAACTAGCAACTCTATAATGATTAATTATGAATTGAATTTATTTTATTCTTGAAGTGCATAAAACAAAGCCCACTTAATTTATGGCTTTAATACGGAAAGCATTTGTGGTAACTGGTAATTAAAATTGGCATTGAAGTGGCCAAAGACATGGTTAAACCGGAAGTGTAACTATTTTTCCATAAATTACAGTACAAGCTATAAACTTCTAAAGCATTCTTGTGCTGAAAGTCCACCAGCATTACTTGAAAAATCTTTAAACGCGATCAATAAAGTTAAACTTGCACCACAACATCTAAATTGTAGTTTTGCTCTTTGCCTGCGGCTAAAATATTGACTGGCATTTTGCCGGTCTCGTAATTCAGTTTTCCATTCTGCGAGAATGTCCCTGTTTGTTTGCCGACTTCATTTCCCCAGCCAAGTGCAGAAAATCGTGAATAGTGTATGCCATCTTGTGGCACCAACTGCAGAGGCAGAGGCAGCGTGAGAGGCAAGCAGGGGAAAGGGAATATTGAGTGAGGAAAAACAATGGATGTGGCGCCGAGAGAACTTGCATTTACATGCAACTTGAAGTCTATGGGGGCAACAACGGGTTGAATTGTTTATTAAAGTTGCACAAGAGCGTAGACTGAACCAAACTCGATTTGGAAAACCAATGATGGGGAATTACCCAGAGTGTTGAAAGATTTCTAGTAAATAAAACAATTTAATATATATTTAAATACAGAAATATTAATAATCAATCCATCAAAACATAATAAAGATTGCTACAAGTATTAAGTAGAGTTATTTATAAAGTTATTTGAGGGTTATTTTCAAGCCAACCCCTTGCCCACATTGCCTGCCGAACATTGCAGGCGGCCAACAAGATGACGTCCTTGCTATTGAAAATTACAGAGTTTTTGCCGTTCACACCAGCAAACCGGAAAAGTGCCAGTGGCCGGGTTGGCAGTGCGGGGAGTGCGATGGTGTGACAACACTTAGGGTTAACCGCCAGCCACCGAGCCACCAGAACCACCAAACCCTCCATGCCGAACCCACCCACTCGGTCCTCCGTAAACCACTCAGCCCAGAATGTTCTTTGCCTTTGCTTTATGCTTCATGGCATTTTTGCCTGCCTGGCTGCTTGCATGCCAGTTTACCAGTTTTCCAGTTTCCCAGCTCGCAAGCCTTCCTGCCAGCCTGCTGCTAGCCAGCTTGTTTGCCATCCTGCCAGAATGCCAGGCTGCCAGGCATCGTCAGCGTCAACTTCATCGGAGAAATGGGAAAAAGGCTGAGGGAGTGGCTAGGTTGCACTGCTAAACTGTCACTAAGCGAAGAGTGTTCGCCGAACTTTTACTGAAAACCTATTTGAAAAGACCACAATAGATTTTCCACGTTCAACTTTAATTGAAATATTTGATTCAAACTTAATGGGAATTCTTGCCAAGCAATAAAACATTTATAAATCAAGGAACAGTGTGTCGAGCAGTAACTATGATTTTATATTTAATTTATTATAAATTGTTAATTTTAGCTGAGTTTAATCCCATGACTCATTTATAAATCGAATTTAAATAAAGTAATTTGTGGTCAAAGTTGTTAATTGTAAATAGTTGTATGACGCATTAATAGGTTTTAATAAATGCTGACCTTCGAATAAACAAAAACAAAAGAAAAAAATTAGAACGTCTGATTAAAAGTGGGTTTTGGTAAACATATTTTTCTATTAATCATACCATTATATTTCTGATTATATAAAAAAGGCAAGTAAGTCAAGATCTATTCTAGTAAGCCATTTTATCCGTGTATTCACTGTCATCCGTTGGCTTCGAAGTGAGGCGAAAATTTCAAACTGTTGACAATATTTCTTCTGCCATCCACAGCTGTGTGGAGGCGGTGTTCCTCAGCAGGGGGGAGAGTGGAGGAGGTGGCATTCGGAAATGAAAACCGACAACGATTATGCAAGAACGCTTTCCATTTCCTTGCCTGACATACTGTATATATACTGTTCCCCATATCACAATGTGTGTGGCGAGGGGAATATTGTTTTAAGAATGGCTCCAACTGCGATGGCAACTGTGCAACTGTGCACCTGTGATTGGAATCGAAATAACACCCCTAACCAATGGGGGCACATGACAATCGATACAGTTACGGATGTGCAGCTGTGGTTCTGCCTGCCACTTATTATTTTTGGCCATTTCCCCACATCGACTTCCGTCGACACGAAGTGGCAACAACAAGAGCCACAGACCGCACATCGAACTTCGTTGTCGAGGATATATATAGAGAGTAGGAAAGTGTCCTCTGCTTAATATTTGAACTAGTGACTTTCACTCTTTAGTAAAGCTAAAAATAAATTCAATTTGTAACTAAATTCTATATTATTTATATAAGTATTTTTATTTCTAGTTTATTTAATGCATTTTTTTACGCTTTGTTCAATTTAAATAAATAATTTCTTGGTGTGAAATTCTCTGTCAATACCATAAATTCTTTGCTTATTTTCAACGAATAGGTTAAATTCTTGTGCTGCAAATTTAAATCTAAATTTAGAAATTCCCGGAATCTTTATATTCTTATAAAAAATTTGAATACCTAATCATATTCTCTAGCGAATTTTAATGTATTAAACTCATTATTAGCTTTATTGAACTTTCTATTGCTTTGATTTTTGTATAGTCTTCTTTAAACCCCTGGCTTCACCCCTAGAATTCTCCTATTTCTTCGAGTGTACTCAATATTGAATGGTGTTTTCCCTTTGAGTCTTGTAAATGAGCCCTGGCAACCGACAACCCGGCAAAGTCAAGGTCGAACCTCGGGCAACTTTGGCAACCGTTTGCGTGCGGTTGCATTTGACTCGCAGGCCGTAGTTTTATTGCACTGTCATGAGGCAGCAATTGGATTTACGGCTGCAGTGCCAGTGGCACCAGCGGCAGTAGCAGCTGGGAAACATGCAACATTTTGTGGTCAAGCGAACGACACGTGCCCCGCCGGGTGGTTTTCTTGTTGCTCATTTGCCAGCGGTCCAGCCGGCCAACGGGTCGTATGGGTGATCCGAATTGGCCGCATTCTGACAAATTGCCGACAGAAATTTCCGTTGGCTATTCTCATTCACCAGATTTTCCACCAATGGTAAATTTTCCATAAAGCTGTCAAATCCTGACACTCTGCACTCACTCAATGACTGACACTTTGCATTTGAATCGAAACATTCGGTCAATTGCCACACATTTGTATACCTCAATGGCCTCTACGGAGTTTTTCCATGTATTTCGATGGCGTCTGTTTTATTTACGCTAAGTTCACAGGCGAAACTGAACTGAAACGAAAAAAAAATCGGTTTTCGTTGCTTTTGGGAATTTCCAATTGAGACTGGGTCTTGTTTGTGTTTATGCTGTTGGTTTTCGGATTTTTTCCTTTGCATTTTATTTTTTGTATGCTAGAAATACCAAAGTGATGGCGAAGTAAGTGAACTTTTAGCACCACGAAGGGGGTAATACACTTAAATTTTAGTTGGTATGTGTGATGAATGAATAAATAATATAAAAATATATAAATGATATTTTGTAGAAAGATAGATTGAAGCCTTAAAGAAGAATATATTTTTAAAGCAAGGTCAGTTGTTTAGATGTATTTGATTATAAAATTTTCCTTTTATTAAAAGTTTTTTTAAGTTTTTTTTAAATTGTACTCCTAATTCACTTTTAAGCTTCATTTTAATATAAAAGAATTTCTTATTCAGCCAATGCTTTACATATTTTTGTAAACTAAAACTGCCTTAGGTTTGATAGTGTATAAAAACTACAAATAAAATATTAGTGCGCACTGCAGGGACAGCCTTTTGAAACGCCACTACCTACAGTGGTTTAAATCATTTGATTTTTAAATGCAAACTATTTTATTAAACTGATAATTAAATATTTTAATTGATTTTTCTTGTAATAATATTAATTTCTCTCCTAAATGGATAATATTTAAATAAAACTAGTTTATCTTGACATTTTTATTACTCGAGAATGGGATTTTAACTTTAAAAATATATATAAATATTATATATTAATATTTATTTCCCTCACAACTTCACCTCACAGTTACTTACCCTCTAGGTCATAGCTCCGCATGCAGTCAGAGCCGAAAGACCGAAAAAAATGAAAACAATAATCCAATAACAATAACAATCATTTTTTTTTTGTTGTGTGGAATTAATAAATGTGTATAATAAGCCAGTTTTTAGCAGCAGCCACAAAAGCATAATAAATGTGTGTTTCCATTTATTTTGTAGAGGCATATCTCATGATTAAATAAACGCCATTTCCATATTGCCATTGTGGGTTTTCCAGCCAAAACTCGCTGCGATTGCATCGGCATTTTCGGATCTCCACTCACAGTGCGTAAGTGGGTGTGGATTTTGGTCTAAGCCAAATTGGCTTCACTTCCAAACATCGATTAAAGTTGCCAAGATAAAGCCTCTACGGACAAAAAGTTTCGATTCGAAATAAAAATTGGATTGCTTGTAAATCGCTCAACGAGTTGTCGCTGGCAACTTAGTTTTGTTTGTTTCACCGCTGCCCCATCGAGAAAAGTTTAAACAATTGGTGAATTTCGCACAAAGCGAAAAGAACTGTGTGCGAGTCCCAAACAAATAATAATGCCAAACGGGGGACGCAAGTGTAGACTTCCACTTCCGGTGGCGATGCACCGCCCATTTGGGGTCACTTTTAGCTGTGCGACCTTTGCTCTTTGGCAGGGTCATCTGTCGCCGAAAAAGAGTTGGTTATCTCTGTGGCGGCTGTGGGTGGGCGGTTAGCTGGACACAGGTTCTCGAACTCACGTTTGCAGTCCAAAATAGAATTTGATTGCGAGCTTCAGTTTAAACAAATTCGAATGTGGCTGATGCTGCCTTTATTAAGCTCTACAGAGAAAGAAATGTCACCTGAATTGTTAATTATTAAATTGAGTTTATGAACAAGACTTTATAAATCTCTCTTCTCTGTGAATTTTTCTTCTCTTTAGGCAATGATCTAATCGGCCAGAGTTCACTACACTTGACTATGCATTCCGCCTTGTCTTCGGTATTAGCTTAAGTGTTCCTTGGCTGTGACGTCTGCCAGAAGTCTCCATCTGATTTCCATCTCCGTCACCAATATTTGAACTTTGTCCAGTGGCCAATGCTGAGTGGCAATGACTGTGAGCTTTGCTTTGTGCGGCTTGGAACTGGCTGGTGGCTTCGCTTGGCGACCAGGTGTCTTGACCACATTGGACTCTAGACCCATAGTTAATTGTTTATAGCGGGCTTATTTTTATGACTAACCATTTAATGTAGTTCCCTCTTCCTTTGGTTTATGTTCACTGTAAAAATAGCCAAAACAAGTTGAAAGTCGGCAAGTGGTCTACTCATTTGGTGATCTGAAACTGGGTAAAGGGCAAAACGCAAATAAAGTTTACACCATTTGACATTTAAATATTAATGACTGTGCTTTTCGTTATAGTAATAAATGATGATTCGGTTGTGCGTTGAGGTGGGGGGTTAATATTGATATAATTATTATCGGGGGTATGCCAAAGGGCGGTTCCTTCAGTGTGTTTTCAATATTCTATATACTATGGAATACATTCCAAAAATATATTTTCAAATTCTGTAATTATTTTTAATTATTTCCCCTGTTTTTACACCTCTGTTTCTAGCAGTAAAGGTGCTGGAAATCATTAAAATAACCATAATTCACGGCGTATGAGTAACAAGCGACCCAGGCTCATTGAAAAGCAATTTCACATTAATGTTCGAGTGATTTGTGGGCTCGTATTTAATGAATACCTTTCCTTTCGTGGCGCCACAACATTTTACTTCTCATTTTTAATATATTCCGAAACGGCCCCAGGTAATTCTTGCCTTTCTTTGGGGCTCTTTTTATTTGTATTTTTTCTCTTTTTTAGCAGATGTGTCGCAATGTTTTGCTTCCGCATTTCGCCGTGCCCCTAGCAGCTCATTGCAATGCAAAAGAGGTGCCACATCTCCATTGCAGCCGAAGAGGAGCCTGGGTTCGATGCGAACAATAGAGTGTGGCGGCACACGAATGCCTGTCCGCCCTACAAAACAACTTCCGTTGCGGCTGCTGCACGTAATACTCTGATCCATTTCCCCTTTTTTCAGGTCCCATTGGGAGTGGGAAGTGCGGGAAATCGGGAATCCGGGGATGCCAATAAACGCGGCAACTGATTGGCATTCCAAATGAGGCCCCGACGCGCGTGCCGGGAGCATTGAGCCCCTTTGGCTAGGAGGGTTTTCAATAAATGACAAAATTATTGGATATTACATACACCGCAGAGGGGAGGAAGAAAGGTTCGTTTAGTTTGCGAAATGAACGCCTCTTGTTATGCGGATTTGGGATTTAATTTCAATTTTCATGTCACCGGTCACGCAGCCGGAGCATTTACAGGTCATTGAGCACGGAACACGCTTCATTTTCTGCCAGGCATATCGCATTTCCAGCGACATGTGTGACAGGTAATTAAAACATTAACAGATTTCTGTTTATTTTCTCTAATCGGTTTTTAATTACATTGTTTTCGTTTTGTGGGATTTGTTTTCTTCCAGCATTTAATAAAAAGCCAAGTAAGAGTATCAAAATAGTGCCTAGGCAGCTGCAATTATTTAAACATTGCCAATTTGTATAGATGCGGGGGGGTTATGTGGGGTCTTTAATGATTTAATATGCTAATTTATTTTCGATTCAAAGCCATAAAAACGGAATTGTGATTTTTTTGTTAATGTTAATTCGCTTAAGAAACAGCAATAATCCGAAACGTGTTTGCGGTTTTTTTAACGCCTGATCCATGTGTCGGCTATTTATCTTGGCTTTGTCTTTATTTCGAACAAATTAACCTTTCAACAGGGCTGGGAAATTCGAAGTTATCCGAACATATTTTAGCCGGCGGATTTAATTAGAATCTTTTAGATAAACACAATAGAATTCTCTCTAATTAGCCAGCCAAATACATAAGATATTTTATTCGTAGTGACTCGACAGAAAAGAGTTTAGACTGGGGTTCTTTCCCCTTGGAAATTCCTTCAAACTTTTGGCAATTAACGTGAAAAGAAAGAACAAACACTGGACAATCCATAAAGTGACTGAGAATCGGAAACATCTTAGAAAACTAGACTGCGTGTGCGAATTTCTCGGCATCCCTCGTCGCAGGAAACATGTGTGTGCATAAAATAAGACCAAACAGTATAATAAATATTTATGAAATCGATCGACGAGAGGTGGGGAGAAACTTGTATAATGAGATTGGCTAAAAATAAAGCCTCGAATTGAATTAAAAGTCGTCGGAGCGTAAAGTGGTTATCCAGATAGTTCGATTGGCAGACACCACGGCGACTTTGTCATGCCGACTTTGAAGTTTTCGTTAACTGGTTTCAAGCAGACTTCTGGGCTAGCCGAAGGCAAACTGGGACCACGGAAATTATTCATAAAAGCCGTTAAATTCGGAGACTAAGAGTCTCTGAAAACCTAAAATCATTCGATTTTCACGTTTACCCATCGATCTCTGGCTTAGTCCAGCGAACCTAATTACCCGTTTCGTCAGCGACACGCCCAATGGCTTTTATTATATTGCCTGCCCGCTGTTCCCACAATTGGCGAACAAAAAGTGACTAATTTTGCGACTGGCCCACAAAAGAGGCAAATGCGAAGTACACACATCAAATCAAATTAAGTTTTGTGAAACAAAAGAGAAACAGTCAGAAGTGGCTTATGTCATTCATGATGAGCTGAAATGGCAGCAAAAATAAGTAAAGCTGAATAATACACTTTTATGATAAATACATCTTTAGTTCAAACTTAAATACAATCCAAGAAATGCACAAATTATGATAAATGATATCAACTTTTGATGCCTGGCCTAGAAAATTTTTAAATTTATAAAAACCTTTTCTTATTTTTTGTACTTCTAAACGTTAAGTCGCTGACTCAGTTCAGTCTAGCCGACATTCATGATTGAAAATGCGAAATGGTCACGTTAATTAAAAGTATTCCCAACACATTGTTTCGGCCAATACAGCTGGAAATTACATCAGACCTGCGGAAGAGGGAGAATTGTCGAGGCAGTTTTACAAATAACTTAACAGCTCAAATTTAAGCCAGAAATTAATGAATTAAAAGTCGAAGAATCTTATTTAAATTAAAAAAGGGTTCCATTAGCTACAAACAATTTCTTGAAAATAGAAACAAACGTGTGTTCCTTTACTTAAAGTTGGCCAAAGAGTTTTTCTTTGATTTAAAGATATTTGTTTTAATTTAAGAAATGTTTTTAGTTCTTCCAGTGTGTTCTATACATTCAGAATTTTTGAATTCCTTTAGATTTAAAACCCTTCAGTTACTTTATTTTAGTTCTGCTTGATTTAAATTAATTAAATAATTTGTTCATCTTGGCTAAGCTGTAAAATTTTAAAATAAATCATTTCAACATCTTACTTTATGTAAATAAATAAATATATTATATTCGTTGTAAATGGCGGCTCTCGGGGTTTCCCCTTTTTTAACAGAAAATTTTATTCTTCGAAATCGTCATTCTCATAAATAAATTAGCTATTAATACCACTTTAAAACTTGACCTTTTCTCGTTACTTGCGGCGATTTTTATTTCCTTCTTTCTGAATTCTTTCTGTCCCTAGATAAGAAAAACTTTTCGGATAATGAATTTATACTTCCTTGCGGTTGAAAGAATTTCCGCAACTTGGGGCACGTGGGAAAACCCGAGTAAAGTGCGAGGGGCGGAGGAAGTCAAGTCCGGTCGAATTGAGGTAACATTAAAGTCGGTTGCTATTTATAAGCGCAGTGCATTCCAGACATTAGCATTGGCTGAAGCAATGCTAATCGAACCTGACAATATTAACTTGCCCCTCAGACATCGGAGACATTACAAAGTCTGGTGACTTTTTCTTTGAATCTGTTCTAGCGACAGCTGGAATTTAATGAAATTTATGCGACGCTGTCTGCTGACTCGAGACTTGATCGATTTGCGTCGCTCGCCCGCTGATTGATTTTTCAGTCTTCAATTGCCGCCGATTTAATTGTCCGTCCGCCGACGTAGTAGAAATGTTTCGCACTTTATGCGAATACTTAAAATGCGAACGTAAAACAATACAAATCAGCGGACATCCATCAAAACGAAAAGCCAGCAAGTCAATCGGCCAGTCGGCCACTCAGTCAAGGGTTCAAAGTATCGATTGAAGGCGAAATCAAAATGCAAAATGCACTCCGCCAGACGGACAATGCGTGCAAAACTGTTGCTCGCCATCTGCCATTGACAATGGCATTGACGTGCGAATAAAAAACTGTATTGAGCTTTTTTTAGTGCATAACGGAAATGCCGGCTTTTTATAGACTTTTTTGCTGCATTGCTCGGGGTTTACAGAAGACATTCGCTGAAGGTGTTTTAGGAATAAGCAAAGGTCTTTGTATTAGTTTCTTGGGAGATAAATATTAATTAAATAATTTTATTTGAAGAAATTATATATTTTATGGCATTTTACCAATCAGAAGAAAATAAAAGAATACTTATAAATATTTTTCTTTATCAAGAAATTTAATTTGATTCAATTTAAGTCATAAACTCATCTTTGAAGGTCAAATAGTTATCCAAAAGACACTCAGAGCTCCATAAAAGTAAGCTTTGAATATTCCAAATACACGAAATAATTTAAGTAAATATTCGTTATTCATTTGCATTAGCCACAGCTCACTGTACCGCCGATGTCTTCGCTTTCACGTTCTCGCAAAATGATTGCATAATTGCGCTCAATATACGCACAGCCATCGAGAGGGAGCAAAGTGTAAAGTGTATGTCTGGCCAAGTGCAGGCCAGCGAGTGTGGAAGCCGGCAGCAATTTGGTGCAAATTGAATTCAATTGAAATGTGAAAACCTGGCAGAGGGCTTCCACAAACGATTTAAAAATAACAATTTACCTAATCCAGCAGCAGGCCGGCGAGGAAACCCTTTCAAATTGCTTTCTCATCCGTTTAAATATCTGCGAAAAAGTTTCCTAATGCCAAGCCCTCGGCTCCGTCTTCTTTTTGGGGCCGAAATTCCGCTCATCAAAAGGACTTGAGCCGCACGCAGTGGCTTTAAAACTGCGCATTTGAAATTGACGTCAGAGCCCTAAGCCTTATCCTTCAAGTCCTTTGCCGTGCTCTGACCTCCATCTTCTACCTCCAGCCCCGGGACAATTTCAATTAATTTCGAAAATCAACTGAGCGCAAGACGCCATCCTAAGCCAGGCGCAGGCTGGCTTGGCTTCACTGTCGCATGGAAATGCAGCACCGGGAGCCAGAGCGTTGAAAATTCAACAGTTTCCCACAGCTTTGCACTGTTTTGCACACCGTTTTGTTCCATTTTGCAATCTGTAATGGAAAATCTAAATGGTGAAAAGCTTTTGTGTGTGCTCCGTGGCAATGCCAGAAACTTTAATTGCACACTCCCACGAGTTTTCCCTCGAAGCGGCCCTTGAGCGGCTTGGAGTCGGGGTTAATTATGCCAAAATATTATGTCAGCTTCACGTGGCAGCTGACGGCAGGACTAAGGGACATTAGCTGGCTTTGTAGCTTTGCGGCTGTGAAATCAGAACTTCCTTTGGCCGCCGGCTTTGTCCTTGATCCTGCCGCCTCTCGTTTGTCAAGCGCCCATCCCTGCGTATACGCAATGTTGGCGACGTAAGGTCGGCATTGCCAATTGCGTATACGCCATGTGGGTCAATGAATTAGCGCCGTCGTAAAATGTGTTTCATTTTTTTTTTTTTTGCCATTTATTTATTCGTTTTTATGTGGTGTTTTTGTTAGGCTTTACAGTTGTTAAACAGCAATGACGTAGTCACAGATCTGATAAGGTTTATTTATAGCACAAGGAAACTAAGCAAAGTAATAAAATATATTATCTAAACTAGGGAATTTTGTTTGTCAATTTCATATTAGAGGAGCTTCTGGAAAAATTTAAAAGATGAAAGAAAAATATATTTTAGTATTTTAAAACTATTAACTATAAACTTGTAAAGTTTAACTACTTGAACCTTGGTAATACAAGTGTCAATAGTCATATTTATTTCTGTCTAGTTAAACAAAGTTATTTGATTCTGGGAAATTTCTGTGGAAAACCCCTCTGCCTTCAATGTATAATTTATTTTATTTACTTTTTAGAAACATTCCTCGATGATAAGATATAATATTGTGCAAATTGTGTCATTAAAAGCGAAGTAAATGTAATATCAAGATAGTTCATCAGAAAAATGACAACATTCACTGATTAAATTTCCTTCTTCATGACCGGCTTTCTCCAAGGGTTTTCCCCTGATTTAATTTAGTTTACTCTCTAGAGTACCGGACTGAAATCCCCCGACGCCTCTTAAAAGGCTTTCCCTCTTCTGGAGTTTGGTGGAGTACATAAAGTGTAATAAGTTCCCTCTCATTACACATTCGCGGCAGCAAAACGATTGCTCTCAGGCCCGCCCACTTGAATTAAATGGTATTCATTGCACTTGCTCATTAGAAAATATTTGCACATATAATTACTTGCGCTTTCCCGTCGTCGTCGTCGCCGCTGTCGTCTCAGCCGGCAGCTGACATCCATTGGATATAGTATCTCCCGGCGAAATCACGGGCATTATGCAAGCTCACAGCGCGCACATCGCAACTCACGCGATGTGGGACTCAACGCATCGCAGATTGCATTTCAAAGGCATTTTAATTGCACGTGAGTGAAAGGCTGAGATGGGGGCAATCTGAGAATGTCAAGGCGTTGGGAAAGTTCTATGATGCAATTCGAGAGAAAGTCGCAAGTAATGGCACACTCACAGCCCTCCCCCCCGTTCATTCACCTGGAACTCCGCTCACCGCTGAGCGGCTCAATTCACTTTGAATTGAACAGCAGCTGGCGGCCTTTGTGGGTACATTTTGAAACAGAACACAGGGAGAAAAGTAATGAATCAAATTACTTTTAAAACATCTGAGAGATTTGTATATAAAAGATTTAATTTTTAATGAAATTTCAGCTTAAGTTATAAACATTTTCTCCCTGTTCAGGCATTAAAACCCCAAAGAACTTTTTTCAATTCATTTGTTCTGTTCGATTATGCCATCGAATGCGTTCATATAAGATAAATGGAATTGCCAAAAATTATTGTGATTGCCTCATTGTCTTGTTGCTGTCAACACTGTACCATGTTCAACTCCTTAAAAAGTGCACAGAAAAAATGCTGTCATTAATTAAAAGTTTCGATTCTGTTAAAATATTCATGCTGAAATTTAACAAGGGGCAAAAATGTGTGGGCCAAAATCAGCTTCCGTTAGTTTTTTTATACTCCTGCGTAAAGTTTAAAATTCCAAAGGCATTAGTTTATTTGCAGCTGAATTGTGCAACAATTTTCAGCTAGAATTTAAGCTTGGAAATTAATAGTTGCTTGTTATATCCTCAACTGTTTGAGTTGTTGATTTTGTTTAAACTAAAAAAAAATTCGATAAGCTGAGAGCAAATATTGACGAAATTAAAAAGTTGGAAATAGATTTTACTTTACTTATAAAAGAGTTCGTAGTTAAACAAAACAGCTACGTCTTAAGTCTAAGTTTTATCTCAATTGGAAAAAGCTCTAAATTTATTGCTAGTTAAAGAGTGTAAAAGGCGTTTTTCTCTCATAAATATTGACCATCAATCACGCCCTTTTTAAAATTATCAGGTATTAATATATTACATCTTATCTTAGTTTATTATCCATATTTAAAAAATCACCTTAAATGGAGGATAATTATTTTAACACATCCTAAATTTAATTTGTAATAAACCTTAGCTCTTAAAGCCACTCCATTGTGCATCCGAACTCATATGAGTTGGCTGCAAATAGACTTCTCCTGCACTCCTTCTTCTGACATGCCATTCGAGTTTGAAATACTTCCCAAAACCGGCAGACATCGAGTGGACCCAAATTGCGGGGATGGTTGGGAGGCGGCAACAGTGCCCAAGCAATTTGTGTCGTTTCTGCCGTTTCATTTGGCACACGGCCAGTGCATTCGGCCAAAATGCAATCGAGTGCACGCCCGTCTGCCGGCCAGCGATTCCCAACCACTCCGCAAGCCCCTTCTGCCCCGTCCACCACAAATATAAATTACATTCCATTAAAAAATCATGCCGCGGCGCACAAATCAACATCAACTCAATGAACATAAATTGCCAAGAAGAGCGCCGCTGGAGCGCTGAGGGGTAGGGAGCGACAATGGAAGCGGAAACACTAGGCGGGGAGATGGACAAAGGAAGGGCGGCAGGGCGGCAGGGTGGAGGCGCAAACGGATCGATCGACCTTCACATTGGCCGCCATGGCGACGGCAACGACAACGCACATGGCCCAAAATGCACACGATGAGCTGAAGGCGAAAAAAAAGAGCCACCGAGCAATGACAGGACTTTGCACTGCCCAGCCAGGTGTACTTTTCAGTGGGCTTTGGCTATATAAATCTAAATTAATTTGTCTACGATTTAATTATAGCTCAAGACGGATGGGTATCTTTAAGGTAGATTTATGTTTAAAGAGGTAATAAATAAATCTTAAACCAAGCATGAATTTATATTTTAATTCTTAAACTTTTCCTTTTGTTCCCCGAACTTATTGTATTCCTAATTTCTATTTAATAAGCTTAATCTTTTTGTTGATTTCTTAAACCCAAAGCTGATAAAATCCCTGCTTTATGGTCTCCTGCTCCACAGTGCGACACAATCTAATGCATTGGGGAGTAGCCGCCGGGTGTCCCGGCTTGCCTTCGAGGATTCCTTTGACGACCAAGTGGACCGGTGGACACCCAGCTCGGTTAGAGCTATTTTTGCTGCGTTGGCGTTGGTGTCACGCATTTGGATTTGTTATTGGGCCCCCGAGTGATGTTTGCAGCTAATTAGAAACTGCTGGCCAGCACACACACAGAGCCACACGCACAACCAGTTGGGAAAAGCAATCTGCAATTACAGTTGGCAAGGAAGTCTAGGGACGTGAGCGAAATGTCTGTCAATCGATTTGGCTTTTGGCTTTCGAGCTGGCCATGTAATTAATGGAGCGTGGGCTAAATTATGCAAAGCTCAATCAACTGCAGTCAGGACTCTGGGATTCTGTAAAGAGTCCTGCCACCTTCCGGACCCAACACTATGCAACTCGGCTCACGGCGTGTCAATTTCCGGCCGAACACGTTGATGGCGCAACGTTTTCCAGCTCCCAGGAACTTCCTCCTTGGCGCCACATGACGTGCCGTTGATATTTATGTCATCGCCATTCTCGTATCAGTTCTCGGAGCTCCATTCTCAGGACTCGGTTCTCCTTTGAGCGTAATCAGCAACGTGCCAGGACAGGGCGAAATCACAATTGCACCGCAGGAAGCCGAAGGATACAATGAATGTGTAATGCACTGAGAAACGAAGATGAATTGCTGACGAGATAAGAACGTGATGAAGGCAAGTGTTGGTATGATGAAAGGTTAAAAATTCGAATCTAATATTTATGAATTGAGTGCAAAATCCCTCTTTAGTATCCCTTGTCCTTTTCAACCTCTTTAAAAATGTTTATAATTTTACGAACGATATCAATTTCCTCAGTGTGTGGGCCGGGCTTAGCTGTCGGAAGGGAGAACCTAGTTTAGAAACGTTGCAGGTCGAGATCCTGCCGGCAACGTGATGATGTTTACATGCTATGCAAATACAATTAATTCCACTTTTGTGGACAATCTTTGTGCCAGCAGGTCGGTGAAGGGGTCGAGTGACACAGGAATTGTTGACACTGCCACGGGCTGTGTGGATCAGGATGCCAAATGCCAGGCGCCCTTTGTTAGGTTTCCTCCCTCTAGCGTTCATCCTCTGTGGTTGCTAGGCTCCTTGGAGGCGCCACAGTTTGAGAGCCACTGTGCGAGTATTGTTTTGAAAACCATTGAGAGAATTTCCTTATTACCTCCCATGACGCAATGGTGTAAACAATTCGTTCATCTCACTGCTGTAAATCAGCAAATTCCATCCTCCCTCCCAAAAACAAAGGCAATTAAATTGAGTGTAATCGAACCTGTGATTCTACACAGAGAAAAATAAGATAGGGAATTATTTTTGAAGTATTTTAAGATAAGGAATAATATAAGTCTTGAAGCAGAGTCTCTGAAAAGTGTCGTCCTGTTAGTAAATTGTATTTATTTTATTTATATTTATGTCTTTAGTTATTTCACTACCAAGATAATACAACTTTACCTAGCAGTTAAATTAATAAAAAATTAAATAAAAATAATAGTTATCTCATGAAAGGTATATATATTTTCCCTATTACATTCCCATTTCCCTTATCCAAATATTTAGGGAACCCATCTCATTGGTTAGTCTGGCTGTCTGGGACGTTGCGCATTTGATTTGGATACGATTAAGCGAACTTTGCACTCGACGAATAAAACAAACTCGATTGGTTAGGGATCATGGTGCAGATTACGTCGCCCGTTGCACGCCGTGTTTACATTTGCATTTGAAGCCCAGGAAATTGTAAATTGAAATTACGCGACATGAACTGAATCTGGGATTTCAATTGGGTCGAGCAGCAGTTCTGTCATTGACCTAAAATATCGAAAGCTTTAACTTTGGGTTAGGAATTAAATTTTGAAGGTTTTAGTATTAATTCTGAAGCGCTTGGAAAATGGAATGTAATATTACAAACGTTATAATAAATAAATGAATTTGTGTTTATAAGTATTAAACTGGGCATATCTTACAGTTAAATAAAATTTGATAAATAAATTCAGTAAAAACTACTCACTTGGAATTACTTTTTAAACAATATTCTTGTTTGAAATTTCACTTCTATTTCATTTCTATTCAATGAAATTAATAAAGAATTCTTAGCAGCCCTCCCACCGCACAATGCTTGTCAAACTGTTGTATCTTAAGCCCACCTTTGAGTATCTTTCCCGCTCCAACGTACGCCTGAATGTATGCAAGGAATTTTTCACCTTCCGCTCAATAAAATAAAAACAAATGCTTTGTTCTTTGCTCTTTAGGTTTTTCTTTATTGAATGGTGTTTTTCACACCCTTACTTTATGCTGATGTTATTATTTTTTTGTTGTTTTTTATTTCTTGTATATTGGTTGAGCAGCTGGTTGTCGTTGCTGTCAAAAGTTGTGACTTTTATATTTAGTTACTGAATAATCTAGTTTATCTTAGTTTTTGTCTGTTACTGATATAAATATACTCGTTTTTGTGTGTTTTATTTTCACATTGCACTTCAAACAATTTTTTTGTAATTAACAACGATATGCAGAAATTGCAACTTGAATAACATATATAAATAAAAACATGCTTTGATAAATATATGTGTGTTAGTCGCTCATACAATATTTAAGTTCATAAATATATGTACGGTAAATGTAAACAGTTGTCTACCGAACGTCGATGGGGTCTCAGAAATAAAGTCGTGAAACTCGAGTAACAAGCACTGAGCCCCTGCACAGTTTTGCAGCTACTGGATGTCCTTTTCCAGTCCTGAAAGTTAGTAACAACGTTTTGTTCGTCAACAATGTAAATATGTTTCTTGTATATAAGTATAAGAGTTGTTTTTGGGGTTCTTTTGGGATCTATTGTATTGTGTTTGTTTATTTTGCGTCATTTCACTTATACTTATTTATCATAAATATAAATTGTAATAATAATAATAATGATAAAACATCGATTTTCATCATAGATAACTTTTTGTATAAACATTAAAAAATGTAAGAAAACTTTGCGCGATTTCAATGGTCCAAGCCATGTTTTACATTTCGGTGTTGTTGATAGCGACTGATCTTGTTTCCACTATAAATGTGAGGCTTAACTTAACGATTTACGACATATTCGCTTGTTCACATTGAAATCTTACATAATCGTATAATAATAATAAAATAGAAATTGCATAACTTCAACAAGTATAGTTTCTTGTGCTTAAAACTAAAGATAAAATTGCTTCTCATCGAACATAATCCTTTCTATAATCATCGTGTAATATTTGTTGTTGTTATTATCTGTATCATTTTTGTTATTTTTTTTTTTTTTTTGCGTATATTCTGTTTGCAAATATATACTAGAAGAGAATAACATGTTTTCAATCATAATCCTTCATTTTTTTTTTTTTGTTTTTTTCTATGCTTGCTTGCTTAGCTCACGAAACTAAGATAAATATAAACAAAACTGCCAAAATCAAACTTTTCAAGCAATCGGCTTCGTAGATAGTTATATGTAGTTGTGTGTTGACTGTGCCGCTTCCGCCCAAATTAGTAGGCGTGGTTGGCCACGAACAGGGATCCGGATCCAGCGCCAGCGGAGCCAGCAACGTACTTGCCCACAGAGGCATCACCGTTGGCCTAGAGGGAAAAACAAAAGAAGAAATGTGATTAATTTCGTTTGGCCAAACTCCAGGAAAAGCCTCCACTTAATTACAAAACACTTGTTCTTAATTATTACTTAGTTATTGCCTGGCAGGCCGCAGCAGAAAAGTTTTCGGCCAGCTACAAAGTTTCTGCTCTGATTTTTGCCACGGACATAAAAGTTTACCCAGTTTTCCAGTTTCCACCTGCGGCAATTTCATGGAAACTTTTACGCATCCAGGCACACGAATACATCGTACAAAGAGGGAAAAAAACTTTTCGAAAATTTAATTTTGCAATTTCTCTGAGGGGAAAATGTTGATTCGATTACATGAAACTGCACTGGTGGATCGGAGCAGGCATTTCCGAGAAAATTCCAGCTGAACTGTCAGCTACATAAATCTTATGACTCCAACTTGCTGACTTTGTGGAAATAAATTTCTTAAAATATTAAAAAAAATATAAATCTTCTACCAAATTGAATATTAAATAACAAATTAGGTCTTAACTAAAAAAAAATTTTTCCTAAAGTATTTTTAAAGAAATCTCTTCATCTCTAAAAATATCAAACTAGGCTCCTAACATTTTTAAACAGGCTTTTCTCTTAGCAAGTATAATAATAATAAATTATATCAAAAGAAAAATTAAATTTTACAAATATAAGTATAAAGTTGAACGTATAATTTATTTCGTTTATCAGTTTATCATTTTCAATTGCCAAAAAGTATCAGAGTCTCAGCTAAAAACTAATCAATTAAGCGGTAAAAAAGTAAGGCATAGGGAATATGGTTTAAGGAATATTTGTGCGGTTCCTTGGCTGGCGGAATGTGTCTGTGCCGCCAGTCTCTCAGTCCAGCTGGGCCGTCGTCAGGATCAGTTTGCGTTAACAGCAGGCTATAGCTTCGGCTTGGCTCGATTCTGACTCGGGATTAGTGCGTGCTTAGTACTTGTGCTGGGCGACAAAGAGGCTGGCATTGGCGGCGTACGACGGAATCGAGCCGGCCACATATTGACCCTGGCAGGCCAGTGCATTAGCCTGTGGGAGCGGGAAGGATGGGGATTTTGGTTGGGATTAAACAGGTTAAGGGTTTTTGTTTCTGATATTCCAATTACAAACAAGCGAAGCATTATGAAATGAATATGTGTTATGACTTGGCAGAGGCGGCTACTTGTTAATTAATGTTAATTAATTACCGCATCAAAGCTTCTTCTTTGCCATTTTTTGACAATACTTTTCAGTATTTGTGATCGTCAACATGCAAGGTATCTCCTCCAGCAGCACTGGTAACAGAACCAGCTACATAACCGCCACAAGCTGCCTCACCATTGGCCTAGGCATAGGGGATTCATGAGTTGGGTTTAAACAATGATGGGAATGGGGTAAATGAAGGAGATTTTTGGTTAGAAAAAAAATTGTAAACAGCTTGAAATATGATTAAATATGAAAGTATTGATTTACAATGATGAAAAAAATAAACCAAATGATAAATAAGAATTGATAATAAGAAATAAATAAAGCAATTTGATTTACAGAGAATTTATGATATGCCTTAGGTTTTATGTAAATAATAAATATGAACACGAATTTTGGTCACAAGTTAATCGTTTTTAATTCTTCTATTTTGTTAGCATTATTGTTTCATAAAGCTCAATTAGGTATTACTGAATTAAAGTTCAAGAGCAAAGAATTTCGAAAAGATTAAATAACGATAATGACTTTGATAAGTACTATTGATTATGGGTGTATGGAAATGGTTAGATATGGGGATTATAATTTGGCAATGGGATTTGTGGGTTTGCTGCTGTTTATACAGGCGTAATAATTCCTTATACCGATTAAACCTTTCAAAGAGTTCTTTCATATCAAACACCCAGCATTTCCGGCACATAGTGTGCCACTGCCACTTAATCTAATCCCGATCCTATATACATTTACTATACAAAATTCATCCGTAGACTCACCTTAGCGCGCTTAAGCAGCTCGTTCTGGCCGGCGCCGATGTTCTCCTTCTTGCCACCCCAGGCACGCAGGACGGAGGCCTGCAGGGCACGGCCGTAGGAGAAGGTGAGGGCCCATGGGCGGCCCAGGGGAACGTTGTTGATGGCGCTCAGGTTGACGGTGGCCTCCTCCTCGGACTGTCCACCAGACAGGAAGGTCACGCCTGTAAGAATAATTTCATTAGATCGGTTTTATAGGTAGAAAAATATAGGGGGAATAGCAAGCCAGGTAGAGCTAATTCAAACCTAATCCAAATCAGGACTCACCAGTGACAGCGGCGGGCACGGTGCGGCGCAGAGCCTGCACGGTGGCCAGAGCGATCTCCTCGGGGGTGTTCTTCTTGGCCGACTGACCAGCGGTGACCATGTTGGGCTTCAGCAGAGTACCCTCCAGGTACACATGGTGGTCGCTCAGGGCCTTGTAGACGGCGGCCAGGACGGTCTCGGTGACCTTCTGGGCGCGGTCCAGATCGTGATCGCCATCGGGCAGAACCTCGGGCTCCACAATGGGGACGATGCGCTGCGACTGGCAGATGGAGGCGTAGCGGGCCAGGACATTGGCGTTCTCCAGGATGGACTGGTAAGAGGGGGTGTTCTTGCCGATCTTCAGCACGCAACGCCACTTGGCGAAGTCGCAGCCGTCCTTCTTGTACTGGGCGCAGCGGGCGGCCAGATCATCCAGACCCTGGGTGGTGACCTCATCCTCGGAGCCGAACAGTGGCACAACACCCTTATCGACCTTGATGCCGGGGATGATGCCCTTCTTCTTCAGGATGTCGACGAAGGGAGTGCCATCATCGGCCTTCTGGTAGAGGGTCTCGTGGAACAGGATCACGCCGGAGATGTTCTCAGACAGCTTGGGGTCAGTGCTGAACAACAGCTGACGGTAGGCGCGACGGTTGTCCTCGGTGTTCTCCACGCCGATGTCCTGCAGACGCTTGCCCATGGTGGACACGGACTCGTCGGCGGCGAGGATTCCCTTGCCGGGAGCCACGATCCTCTCGGCGATGCCCCTAAGCTCATCCTGCAGCTCCTTGCTGGGGTAGTTGAAGTAGGTGGTCATTTTTGAGATTCGAGTGTAGTTCTGCAGCACGCCGATCGATTTTCCCAAATTATTTTGTGGCAACCGCAGAGTTAAGAGTTGATGTTGATGAAGTGCAGGAAGTCCATTTTTGGTAGAAGAAAAAGAACAAAAGGGATGGCAAGTTAGTATTTTGGCTAAGGAATTTGGAAAGCTTTTATTGCAAGTTGTAGCGCCATGATTTAGACAGAGAATTTTGACATATGTAATCATCGAAAGAGGAGTCTAAATTTAGGTCTATTTCTGTAAAATATCCAAAAAAGACTGACAAACTGATAAAAGTTAACTCTTGTTTTCGAAGAAACTCTAAAGAGATAACCATTTTGATTGATGGTATCTAATTTAATAATAATTATCTAAAGCTTTTTATAAAAAACAGTTTTTATATCTGTTTATGTTATTTTTTTTTTGAAAATTAATAAACTTTAAATTTATTTTTATTTAAAAAGGTTATATACTTTTATTTAATTCATTATCATAATTTTTTTCCATATTAAATAGATGATTTCATCATAATTTTTTCATTGTCAGGTGAATGTCACTCAAGACTTCTTAAATTTTCCAAATTATTTTTTCATTGAAAAATATATGTACATGAACTTTGTTTGGTAGTGTTCTTCCCAGCTGATTTCATATCAAAGAGGGAATAATTGAAAAAAATTAAATGCGCATGCCCTGAGAACGTGGCTTTATTTCTTTCTCATTCTCTCTATCTATAAATCTTCCTCTTTTTTTGAGTATATACAAATTATAGTTGACTTTTTATCAAGTTTTCTTCTCAATCCACACATTCCCTACGGCAGAATTGTAAATTCCTATACAAAATATCACACAGTTATTGTATTTTTGGAACACTATTGATCTAAATTCGAATATTTATTATTTATTCAATCCCTTATTTGCAACGAAAACACCGATTTAAGCACTTGAGAAAAGGCCAACCAACCTCGACGATGAATGTTCAGTAACTGAGCGAAGCCACGGAAAAGGCTGGCGAATAATGATTTCCTCTGATGTAATCAAAGTCATGGAGTCTTCCCTCTCGCTCGCCCATTGCCTGCTCTCTCTTTCTCTCACACGCTCGCCCGCACAAAAAGCGTGACGTAGAAACTTTCACTTTTAGCGCTGCTCTGCCGCCGCCCGGTGGCAGGGCGCATGAGTTTTAGCTTGACATTGAACAAGGTCAGGCAACAATGTGCCTTCGCTTGGCAACAATGTTGCCAGCGCATTGTGTGTTGCTTACGAAATGCGAATAGAAATTGTTGAAACAACAAAAGCAACACAGCCAGTCGTGTGGCGCGTGTGGGGAGCAAAGAAGATAGCCAGATACTGTGCGAGGGAGATCGAAGACCTATCCAGCAATATGTAGATACAGATACGAAATAATATTCGCAGCTAAAAATTCAGACTTGACTTGTTTGACATTGACAGTGAGCCAGCCAAGGACTGGAAAATATAAAATAATAAATGTCAGGCTATAGATTAGACCACCTGAACTTATCGCATCATTTCCCACGCTATATTTTTTGAGATATATAGTGCAGAAGGAATATGAACAATTCGTTATTGTATATATACAAGTTTTACTAAAAAAAAAAATATTTACAAAATTCTATGCAATTATAGAATATTTATTAATTTTTGAACCAAAATATCTATTAGAACCTATTTTTTATTTATATATGTTTCAGCCATTTTAAACACTAAATCGTCACACATTTCTTTCTAACATACATATATATTTTCTCAATATATCACTAATTCACTTGGCTACACACTCTTCTATATCTATGAGATGATTTATCTATATCTTTTTCTTAGTCACTTGAAGCGGAATACACACCTACACTTGCCGGCAATCAATCGAAGACTGAAGAGTTTCCAAAAACCTAGCGTAATATATATCTCAAGAATACAAAAAGACTACAAGAAAAATTAAATAGAGAAAGAATGAGGAAAAGGGGAAAAGAGTGAGAGAATAAAAAACCCGAAAAGCATAACAGCCAACGCATGACAACAAAAAATAATCAAAATGTATTTACTTTGCTATCAAGGAGCGAAATGTATAAAAATAAACCGACACATGTCTCTTCGTCGCTGTGTGTGTGCCCTGTGCTGCATAGAAAATAAAAAACAAGCTGATAAAACGACCGACAGAATATAGAAACAACAAAATTGGTAGAAGTTGCTCCGGGAAGATGAAAAAACAAGTTCGGCATGGGGCGACCGCATTTTGTATCTGCTATCAGTGGAAATTTCAAGAAACGAGCCCCCATGGGGTGTTGGTTCCAAAGGTTTCTTAGCTTCGCATTATCATAACGAGATTTTAGGTCCGGCCTCCTCGAAATAACACAGACAGTGGGTCAAAAGAACATCTCCTGGGGGAGATAAGTCCCAGTGCTAACTGATGTAATAACTGCCAACTGACGTCAAGTGGGTTTTTGATAGTAAACAGAAGAGGTACACAGATACATATTAATACAAAACTATACTCTATAAACAGCTGTTGGCGGAGTGGAATTTGGAAGCGATCACGTATGCCGCAAATTTCTATCTATACGCCCTTCTTAGGTGACCCCAATAACTTTGATGACTAATCATAAAACAATAGATTTCAGGCCAAAATTGCGCATTATTATTGGAATAAGTTTTCATAAAAAATCAAACATTTCACCAAGAAATTAGACAGATGTTATATTATTTTTCTAGGTAGTTGGGTTTCAATCCAGAAATTTCTTGGGGTTTCCTAAATATTTTTGTCAATAAATAAAATATAATCATTTTGATTCTAACTAATTCACACTAAAGTTTATGAACTTTTCAGGCAACTCATAATAAAATTGAAATAATTTCATAATCTTTAATTATCAATCTGAGCTGGCAGTTCCTGTTGACCTTCAAAAGAAGTCCTTGCCACTCCAAAAACTTGTTTCTGTACTCAAAGCTAAAAACCACCCTTAAAACTAGTCTCACTCTCTTTAATCACAATTCCCTTTTATTCTTTCTGTGTATGTATTTGCACTACTTTTCTCATTCATTCATTCATTCAAAAGGCAATTGGAATAGTGCACCGAGTAAAGTGCAATAACACGAAAAGAAATAAACAAACCAAAAAATCAACGATTAATTCCGCTAATTGAAATCTAAACGAAAGTGTTAAAAGCAACTCGGCAAAGATACAAAGATATATGTATATATCTATATCTAACATTTGCGGCAACTATTTATAAAGGAAAACCGCAGCGGCGACTACAAATTGCAGTTGAAACTTTGCCAACGGCCGCCAAGTGAACTCAATCGATGGTGGAAGAGGGAGGGCGGGCGGAGAAGGTGTGGCCTGCAGGCGGGAGAGAGAGCCGGTCGAGCCGGTACGGAAAACTACTTTTGAGAGACTTTTTGATACCCGATAAGGTTTCCTTATCACCTGCATGTGTAGAGCATAGGTCAATAACACTGGGTAAAGTCAAAGTTCTAGAAACCCATCATAAATATTGGAACTCGGAAACTACATACTTTGGGGAAATGTCAGGGAGAAAACTGAGAGAATAGAAAGCCTCAACGCATACACACGCAGCACTTTCTCGCTTACAGATTATCTGTGTTTCTGTAAATTTCCGTTACGAAACAGCCCAGAAAATTGGGAACGATTACGCGACTGTTGCACTGCCTTTTTATCTTGATATTTAGGGATGTATCTCAGTGGCTTAATTTCTTGGATTTTTGCTGGAGTTTCTTTCCTTATTTATTTATTTGTTTTTATCACTTTTTACTCTCCCACCCACTCACCGAACTGGAAACTGAATCTGGGAGGTGATTAGCTGCTACTGGGCTACTGGCTGCGTCCGCTGCTGCTGCTGCACTGGAGGAGAGCGGTAAACGCTTTTATTTTCAGCCCGAGTTTGCCGCCGCCTCTGCCTCTGTCGACGGCGACTGCGGCGTTAACGTGAAATTCCAAAGCGATATAAGCGAGACACGGCGACGAGACCCCAAAAGGTTGTTTAGAGGTCGTCGCCGCCGGTGTTGGGCAACCGACTGAGCCAGGCGCTACGAGTTCCCAGACCTCCGAAACCAGGAGAGCCAGAGAGCCAGCCATGAGCTGTCCAAAATGTAGCTTTTCTGGGAGCTTTAAGTCAATTTTTCAACCCAATTGAGTGATTCTGAGATACGCTGTATCTCACAGATACTTTTGCACTGCTTTAGGTTTTGCCTCTGAGCGCGTTTATGAAAAATTTAAATTTTGTAGTGGAAATTCAGTGAAAATTGTATAGTTTAAAAGGGATTTTAAATGTGGGGTTTATATAAATATTTTATAGTAGTATTATTCTTAACAATTTGGTAAATATTTTCGAATCAGTAAATAAGGAAATATCGCCTTGCATTTTCAAGCTTTATAATAACTTTGCTATAAAAAATATATCATCAAAAACACATAGTTTAAGAAAAGTAAAAGTCTTGATAATTATCCCAAATAATTAAAAAATATATATTAAAATAATGAACATTATTAAAAGAAAATATGCATTAATAAAAAATGTATTTATTATAACTAGATTAACATCCTTATTTATAAACACATCCATATAAAATAATATTTCTTATCCACAAATCATAAAATTATGCTTTTTATTTATGTTATTATTTTCTGTAACAATTTTAAAGTATGTTTTATATAAAATAAACACTATTAACTTTACCCCAAAACAAAAGCTGACAAGAAATAATTAAATTTTGTTTATTTTTTTACTAATTACTCGCGACCTGCTTTACTTGAAGCGGTCAATGAATTTTTCGTGTCCATCAGCATCAGGCACCCCTCGAAACCCAAGGACTGGGAAAGGAGGGGAGGTAACGGCAGCTAGAATAAGCGACTTTCACGCCATGCCTGACCTCCTGCAATGTTAAAGGACTCAACCCCCCGAGCGCCCAAACAGCTGTTTCAGAAAGAGAGTGAATTTCCCAGTATTTTCCTCTAAGCGGGTTTTGAGTACAAGAGCTAAACGCTCGTCTAAAGGGTTTCTCTTTTCTCGATTTACCTCATTTTGTGAATGAAAAACATCATTAAGAATTATAGTTTTATCCTTAAATAAAGCCAGGTTGTTAAAACTAAACTCTGCATATATTTAACTAAAGAATAAAGTAATTAATTTGAACAAATATGACGTACAAGTGCTCTTACCTAATGCAGCAGCCTCGGCTGGATGTGCTCTTCGCTTGGCCTTGCTCTCTGGCCGCCTCGTGCCAGCGTCCTTCGTCCTTGCTCGGCCCTCGTGCCTGCCTCACTAGCTTTCCCAGTTCCGCTTAAGGATCCTGACTCAGTTTTCAGTTCGAATTCGTGCGTCGGCCGGTCGAGTTGTGTGCCAAACGCTCGGCACCTGTCGCCTCACACGTGTTGCGTTCCACTTGCGCTGCGCTGCGCGTCTCCTTCGCTGCTGCCACTTCGCATTTCCACGCCCGCGTACACCGCGGCGTATACGTTACGTTAGATATATTACGTATTGCCGAAGGCAGCGGAAGCCAAATCGAAATAATATTCGATAATAATTATGTGAACCGAGAGAGTGTAGTGTTAAGAAAATAAATATTTCAAGCAAAAGTTGTGTGTTTTCAATCAAAGAATAAATAAAACAAACCAAAAAGAAAAGAGAAGGTGTGTGTGTGGCTTAAAGAATGTTAAATAGTTTGCACAGTTTTGGTAAGAAATCGGTTTCATTATTAATATAAAATTATGTTGGGGAAAAACTATAATTAGAAACCAGATAAACCTTCTTAAACATTTCAACTTTCCTTTTACTATATTTATCTGCCTGTAGAAACGTATCTTATTTTCAAACTAAAGACTTTAAAAGAGATAAATAAATACAGAGTTTATTTAGAGTTTATATTTAAATAAGAAATTATTATTATTGCAATGCTAACTAAAGATTTTCCGTTTTAAATAAAGCAAAAAATTCAAGGATCTTCTTGGGTTCTTCTCCTTAAAGCGTATCCTTAAATATCCAGTTTGTGCACAGAAAAAGGAGAAAAATAAACCGATATGAAATGTGTGCAGCGAAGAATGCAAACTAGTTGGTCTGGTTTCGGGTAAAGTTCAGTCTGGGAATATGTGTTTCATATGCAGATTTTTGCTCGCCAGAGTCATAATATTGAGCAATTGATGAGAGCGCGTTTAGCTTTGGCTGTGTGGCATTCGCCTCATTAATATGCGGCAGGCGACACAACACCCGGACTGCCATGCCCCAAGCACCATCCCTCCATCCCCCAACACAAGCACACATTTAGGCAACCCTGCCACCCCCTCCGCCTGTGGATGTGTGCGTCTGTGTTTTGTCTCGTCCTCATCTGCATTTGCCCCGAAATGAGTCTGAATATGAGTACGAGTATAGGGAATGAGAATGGGTATCCTATAACCGACTGAGCAGCATCCTGGCTGCTGATGATAATGTTGATTCCTGCCTTCCGCAACAATTTGCTTTGAACTTCATCCGCCCTGTTGTCCCGCAACCCCTGGAGCAATCCGTAAACCCAAATTGAACCCAAACTCCGGCTCACATTTCTCTTGCAGCTCTTGTTGTGGCTATTATAAATGCCAGTTACCTTTTCTTGGGCTGGTTTTTTGTTTCGGCCAGGACAAAGTGTTTATGGGGCTGTCGGTCAAGTTGGTCTCTGGCACTTTGTCTAGTTGAAATTTTGCGGCTTTCAGTTGGAATCTCTCGTGAAATGGTACAAATTGTGGTTGCAAACACTTTAAATGTTCGCATTAGCTAAGGTTTTGCTGAGAATGACTGACAAATAATAAAGTAAATAGGCAGGATTTCATGTTACAGAAAGTTGAGGAATTTTGTATGAAACTATCCTGGAAAATCATGTTAGTTTGCTACAACGTTTACCTTTACTTTAGTGATATTAATTAAATTTTGTAAAAATCTGTCTGGAAATTATTTAGTTTCTCTCAATTAACAAGCTTTTCTTTAATTGCCAATTTTTATTCAGTAATTATTTGAACATCTGCTAGAGGTCCTTTCTCTCTCTCTGATTACTTGTGGCATTCCGTAACATATGTCGATTTATTTCGGGTCAAAATTTGGGCTTCATTTGGTTCTTACGCCTGCAATTGGCCTAACTCAAGCATAAATTATGCATACAAAAGGAGAGAGTGGAAAATAAAACAGAAAACAATAAAAGGAAGCCCCGAAAGGGAAAGCGAAGGTCGAGGAAAATCAAACAAATGGCAAGAAACATGAAAATGTTGTAAAATAATTTCAATTCATTCGCATGACATTTCGCATGCCTTTGGGCCCTAATGTTGGCCGGTTGTCATTATGTGTGTGTGTGTGTGCGTTGGTGCGGTTTATTGTTGCTGCTGCTGCTTTTCCGGTCCTCGAAAAAATTCCATAGAAATATTCTGTTTCTGTTCAGATTCGCTTGTTTACGGCCAAACACAGAGAAAGAGAAAATGAAAGCACACAGAACACATCCTTGTTAAAGTTTGATTTTTATTTTTCCTTCACCCGCTTCCTTTTGTGTTTCTAATTTGGTTTTATTTTGCCATCGGCTTTTTATTTAATTTGTGCCATGTGAGAGGCTCTCCAATGTTGAATCATATTTATTTTAAATTATTCCGATAAAAAAACAAGGCCAGTATTGATTGAATATTTATAAATACTGCATAAATTAGAATGACGTGTGTTTAAATAATAAAAATTATTTATTTGATGGCTTTATTGTACGCAGCATTGACCTTGCCAACAAAAACAATAATTGATGCTAATTAAAAACTAAATGTAAGCTATAGAAAAACACTTTACTGTTCTCTTTAGTGTGTCAACATCCATTTTTTCTTAATTAAATACAGAAAATAAATTGTTTTTTTAAGCATTGAAAATAATAATAATATTTCCATTTCTTCCATCAATTTTCTATAAATAAACTCAGCCCCTGAGCTTCTAGGAAATAATTTGCGTGTTCGCCCCTTCACTTTAGCGGCTTTGTCTGGCCGTGGACTCAGCTGGCATTACCAGGCCTCTAATGATATGTTTTATATTCCTATTATCCTTGTACAATTGACTTAGCATAAGCCAGCAAAAATTTCCAGTATGGCCTCAAGCAACTTGCGCATTATGGTGGAAACCTTATCACACCGGGAGGCGGCATTACATTCCCCCCAACGAACCACCAGAACCACACAGCCAATCCTCTGAAGAATCCGCCAACTCCCCAAGACGGAAAATTTCTCAAGAGGCGCTGGGTGGGCGTGGGTGTAATTCGCATTGAATGTTTGCTACAATTCGCTAGTGAATGGAATTTAGAGCTGAATGAGAGGCGAATGAAAGGGAGTTGGGCTGAGCTTGGTTGGGGTTTGATTATAAATAACGTAAAGAGCACATGAATGCATTTTGATTGTCTGCAGTAGTTTACGGCACGTTTCCTTTATTTTTTCTGCTGGTTTTCCCTCTGCTCCTAGTGGCAAGGAGTTGTGGAAGGAAAAATGAAAATGAAAGACGACAAACTCGCAGGACGATATCTGCTCAGAGGGACGGTGCGGGGAGCGACTTCCTTAAATGGTGCACTAATGTAGAAAAGAAAAGCATTTTTTATATTTATTTGCTTGCCACTTTGCATGGAAATTCCAACTGCAACGAGGACATCGCATTTCCTTACTGCAATTTTCCAACGCGCGCGCTCCGGTTTCTCCATCGCCACCCCTATTTTCCTTATTTTTCCCATACTTCCTTTTTCCTCCCGCTTCCTTTTCTTGCCTTCCTTCGTTATTTTCTGTTTTTCTTCTCCACTTTTATTTATTTTTTTTTTTGAGGCCATGCAAAATAATGTTTCATGTTGCAATAAATGTACGATTCAGTTCGTACCTCCCACCGTCGTCATTCCATACTTCCTTGGAGTAGGAAGCCTCCCGCGGTTCGTTTCGGAACATCCCTGCGCCCATGCATGCCACTCAACAACAGCAAAAAAAAAAATGAAGAAAAATAAAAAATGCATAAATGAAATAAAGGCAGGCGCATACATACGCGCATTGCTCATACGCAACGTTGTACGCAGTCATCCTTGCGCCCATTTTGTCCTGTCGGCTGTGTCTGCTGGGATTCCGCTTTTCCGCTTTTCAACAGTAAGGAACGCAATTTATTAACTTGCTCCGTCATATTTAATATTATCAGATAGAGTTCAAATTGTCCAGTGTTTTAATTATCAGAGTTAACTTGAGGGAAGATTTATAGTTCATATACCTTTGGAGTTTCGAAAGTTTAGTAAAGTTTTTCAAGTTTAGAAAATATTAATTAATATTTAAGCATTTTATAAAAGCTTTCAGTTTGTTTATCCATATTGATTCCCCATTAAATCTTTAAAAATGTACTGCCACTTGAAACACATAGCAGTTGTTATAGTCCTAAAAGCTTTTAGGAGTTTAATCCTGTTTTATCTTATCGCTGCTTTGGTTTTACGTTTATAATATAAATAATTGAGTAGAATACACAACAACAAATTTATTTGGAATTTTCTGGCTAATGAAACAAATAATAATAAATATACTAATAGAACCAATAAACACTTGTAAAAACCTAGTTTAAGTTTATTATATCTTCATATTTCACTCAAGACTAAAGTTTATTCCCCTTTCTTTAATATTTTATTCCCTTTAAAATACTTCCAAATCACTTTGATTTAAATCCATTTAATTTCTTCCGTGTTTCCCTTTACTTTGCCCTGGCAGAACTGTTGAACTTAATTAAATATACTATGTTGTGGCTCTTAATTTCGGTTTGCATGCCGCTTGTTTTGAGGCATCAATGTTTAATGAAGCGCCAAACGTTTTCGATTTCACAGACCCGGCTTTTGTTTGTCGTCCTTGCCGTCGTCCTTTTCCCCCTTTACCGTCCTGTTAACCCAACTGGGTCTAATTTGGCCTGCTCTCTGTCCGCCTTGGTTGTTGTATTAATAATTCGTGCGTTGCGTTTGAGTCACGTTTTGCATGTCGCAAAATATTCGTGGCGCGTTGCCCTTGTCAATGTTGTCATTTCCTGCTCATCGCTGCCTCTGTTGATTTTTGCATAATTTTCTTTTTGGCCAGATAGCTTAAGGATTGTACCAAACAACACAATGAAATCGGGGACAGTATTGCAAAAAAAGAAGAGAAGAGAAAAGAGAATGGTGAAGCAGAAAATTCGTTTGGACAAAAATCTATAACCAGAAGGAGAAAGGGAGGAAAGTTACAGAGAAAAATGGAAAGGAATTATTTTAAAGGATTTTTAGAGAAGAAATTTTACTCGGAGTAGATTTTAAAAATACATCCATACTTACCTTTGGCTTGAAGGCTTCCAGACTTAAGTACAAAGTTCAATCTTTTTGCTATCTTGCTGGTAATACACTTTTCTCTCTGTGTGGAAGCTGTAACACAGTCAGAAGGAGACCAAGCAGAGCAGATAAGATATCGCCCAAGTTCTGTATAGTGGAATGTTTTCATTTTGTTCGCAAGCATCAGAGCATGAAAATCAACATGCGAACTCCACTTGCTCCTGGCTCTGGATTTTGGATGCTGGATTTTGGCTTCTGGAATCAACTTTTATTTCTTTGTGACCTGCCGAGTGCACACCAACAGTTGGCATTTGAAAAAAATGAAATTCAACCATAACAATGTAGAAATATAAATAGAAACAAGTGTTAACATAATCTTGGTAGATATACATTACATTTGGTGTATAAATTGGATTTGAAATGCAAGAATTCTTGGAGTTACTCTTCGTTGTTTATAAAATAAATAAATCAAATTTTATATTGGAATTGGAAAGCTACGATTTATAAGTTATAAGATGCTTTACCATGCAATTTTCCTTTGCGTTTTTATTTGCTCAGTTTACCATTTCATTTTGGCCATTAGGATGCTGGACTTTGTGGCCGACTTTGCCGTTGAAAACTATTAAAGTTGTTGAGCTCACTTTCCCTGTTTCTGGACCAAAACTTTAATTTCACTTTCTGGGCACAAAGAATAAATAAATATTTGCGCACTTGCCCCCCTTTTAGCCAACGCAAACAGGGCTTCAATTGCTTGAGAAAAATATTTAGAACTTCGCTTCCGCCACCCCTCCCAGCTCAGCTTTCTGCCACCTGCCAGGCTCAGGTCGAACTTTATGTCGTTTGCGTATAAATAAAAAAACAACTAAAGTATATATGGCATAGAAACTACCAAAATAAAATCGTATGGATAACGTACAACTTTTTTACTGAACAGCACGGGAAACTATTTAAATTTTCTACGATTTCTTTTTTGGGTTTCGGTGATATTCCTCCAAAAAATAAAAAAAAAAAAACAAGAAATGGAGAGGAAACTTTGCTATAAATAATTTTGCATTTTTATTGTGCATTTTATGCATTTTGTGCGCGATTTCGATTTGAAGTTGGGCTCTGAAATAAATATGAAAAGTTTTATTTATGTTTGTGGGGTGGAAAAGTCGGGCACAGGGAAAAAAGGGGGCGTGTTCGGTCTACGCCATTGGCTTTGGGGCTTAGATTTGGTTTACGATTTTGAGCTGCAGCCGGGGAGTGGGTTTATTTGGTAGCACCGCCGTGGGCGTTATATTTATGACATTTGTTTGCCAACAACTTTCAATAGCTCAATCACGCCACCCGCACATGCAATGGGCCTAGTCACCACCCGCCTCCATTGAACCAGAACACGTTGGGAATCAACGACATCTAAAATCAAACACACAAAAGTTCAGGCTCAAGATTGATTTTAATTTGCAGAAGATTGTTTAAGGCGAAGATTACATTTTATATTAGAGATTACAAATTTATTCGAAAGGTTTTTCATTATTTTCAACCTTTATCTCAAATATTTTTCCAGCTCGAAGACGAAACAATTTCAATGTGAGTGCTGCCGGCTGTGTGCTCTTCCATTAGAGCTCCGCGCCACTCGGTGGCAATGAAATCGCGGAAGCTGCCGAAGGGCTTCGTGCTTTGCGGCCTCAACTGTTTGACCTTTGTCTACTTTCCGCTCGTCCTGCCCATCCTGCGATGCTCGGCCGGGGCGGCAACGGGCGGCTCGGGTGCCTCCGGCGGTGGCTCAAAGACCGCCGACGATTTCGACTATCGCATGCAGCGAGTGCGAAATGTGCTCAAGGAGGTGCCGCTGATCGACGGGCACAACGATTTGCCGTGGAATATCCGCAAGTTTCTGAAGAATCAGCTAAAGGACTTTCACTTTGGCGGGGATCTGCGGGAGCTGGCTCCCTGGTCCTCGAGTGCCTGGAGCCACACGGATCTGCGTCGCTTGAAGGAGGGCATGGTGTCCGCTCAGTTCTGGTCCGCCTATGCCCCCTGCTCCAGCCAGCACCTGGATGCTGTGCAGCTGACGCTGGAACAGATCGACCTGATCCGGCGACTTGTGCAGCTGTATCCGCATCACATGGCCCTGGTCACCACCGCCTCGGGCATCGAGCAGACTCACCGGACGGGCAAGATCGCCAGCCTGATTGGGGTGGAGGGCGGTCATGCCATCGGCACCAGTCTGAGTGTCCTGCGAATGTTCTACCAGCTGGGCGCCAGATACTTGACTCTCACACACACCTGCAATACACCTTGGTGAGGAGCTAATAGATGATATTTTTTTATAAGAAAATTAATTATTAAAACTAACAATTTCAGGGCGGACTGTTGCAAAGTTGACGAACCGGGAAAGTATCCGCACATAGGCGGCCTCTCGCAGTTCGGCAAGGTAAGTTTTCTTTACCTCCTTCGATATAAAAGGATAATGCCTCTAATAAATCCTTTACGAATCGAGCAGCTGGTGGTGAAGGAGATGAACCGGCTGGGCATGATTGTTGATCTGTCGCACGTGTCGGTGCCCACGATGCTGGATGCCCTGGCGGCGTCGCGGGCGCCGCTCATCTTCTCGCACTCCTCGGCGCACGCCATCTGCAATAGCTCCAGGAATGTACCCGATCATGTCCTGCAGCGCATTGTGAGTAGAAGTCCATTATGGTCGCATTAATCCTGCGGCAGCATTAATCCAAATCCCTCTCCCCTCCACCTCTGCCCAAATCCATTGCAGGCAATAAACGGCGGTCTGGTTATGGTGGCCTTTTATCCGCATTTCGTCAGCTGCTCGGGACAGGCGACACTGCACGATGTTGTGGGTAGGTTCAGGGTTCACTGGGTGCCCCAAAAGGGGTGAGGGCTTCTGAGTGATTAATCTTTAAACTTGTGCTTTTTGGTCCACATCCACGTCCACGTCCACCCCGCAGCGCATATCAACCACATAAGGGAGGTGGCCGGCATCGATCATGTGGGCATCGGAGCTGGCTACGACGGAGTCAACTTGTAAGTACGGGGCCAAAGGACCTTCGACTGTGCACTCTGCACGCCGCATGCCGCATGCAGCTTCAATTACATTTCATTTCATTTGGCAAATTATGGTCTCTCTTTCGTCCTTTTTCGTTCTCGCCTCCGTCTCGCTCTCTGCCTGCCGTTCTCCACTTAAGAGTGCCCAAAGGACTGGAGGATGTGTCCAAATATCCGCATCTTTTTGCTGCCCTGCTCGAGTCTGATAAATGGTCAGAGGAGGATATTGCCAAGTTGGCTGGCAAGAATCTAATACGTGTATTCAAGGAAGTCGAAGCGGTGAGTCCACAGCAAAAAAACACACTGAAATTGCTCACTTTTCTCTGGCATTTCTCTATTGTTCAATGTTCTGTCCCTGAAGTATCCTTCGCAATGGGTATTGCCTTTCCAGTTCGAATTTGACACTCTACGAAAAACGAAACGTACTGAAGAGGGTCTCAGTTGAATCAGTGGGATATATCAATTCTTGTACTTATTAACTCTGGAAATTTCTATATCTTTTTGTAATTTCATAAAGACTTTCTTCTTTTTTTAACACTTTTAGCGGCATTTAAAGTATTTATTTTAAGTCTCCAAAGCTTCCTCTAAGAACAGCCCCTTCAAGGGTATTAAATATTTTGTCCCGAACCTTATTAGTTTGTATTTTTTCTTGGTGTTAGGCGCGTACCTGACCGACTTAAAGACGAAGCCAGCCGAAGTGCCGGCAACTGAACACACATTTCTTAGCAAACAAACAAAGAAGTTGGGAAAAAAAAGGACATTGCTATGGTCTCCACCCTCTGTCCCGGTTGTTATTGCAGTTGGAAAATTCCTTTCGCAAGGATAAAAGGAATAATGTGGCTTTGCAATGGAATTTGCACATACTTGTGGAGTGGAAGCCAAAGGAGGAAAATGGCAAAAATGGCTGGGAGAACGGGCAAGGACCACTGGCAGGACATTGGCTTGACGTCGAAAAGACGCAAGTTGTGAAATAATTTTAAAAGGATTTTCAAATGCTTATTCCGATATTTATACACCAGCCTGACCAGCAGCAACTGGAAGCAACAGCTCCTACGCCAGCTCCAGCTCTGGCTCTAGTTTGCTGTTTGTTTGCAGGATGCGGTCAACTTGTTTGCCATCTCAGCTCTTGGATTGGATACAGAATTTAGAGCGGGAATAGTGCTCGGTTGCCGTCTATGTCTGGGCACTCCAAGCTCAAGCAGCATTCAATTTGGATCAATACGGGATGCGGCACAGTCAGAGGGAGAGCCGAGCCCCTCTTGGAGGAAGTTGCTCCTCGGCATTGAACGGCACTCGAGCGGAGGCTAGTACCATTCAAAGGCTAGCAAAGTGGGTTTGTTTTTCAGTCCAATGGCTGGTTACTCGTAGGGTATGTTAGGAGGTTGCAATGCATGAACAGATAGCTGGCTAAACGATGCAGCACTTCAGCTCATCAATGGATGGCAGGGGATTTTCTTCCTTTAAAAGGGAAATTAAATTATCCTTTAAATTAAATACAAGAAAAGTCTTAAAAGAAGCTTGAAAGGTGACTGATAATTAAGATAGAGTTTCTCGAAGATATACTTAATTTACATCAATTTTTAATCCAGTAAAAATATCACAAGTTATTATAAATATTTATAGTTCTGATGAGCTTCCAACTAACTCCTTTCAAAGACAAAATTAGTCCTCTGAATTAAAATAGTTTAATTTTATTCTCAGCATTGCAATTTCCTTCTCTCGCTGAACCAATTTAAAGATATAATAACAAAAATAAATCTTACGACCCCCTTGAACGCTGTTCGTGGTCGTAGATTTCATTGCTTTTGCTGATTATAAAAACCTCCTCCAACTACAGCCCACTTGGCCACACCCACTGCTCACCCGCTCACCCCTCACTCCACCCTTTTTGGCCAAGTTGAGAAAGAGATGCCGCAGCATTTTTTAATTTAGCTCTTGTCTCTCGCTGACGGAGGGACGACGACCCAGGCAAACTTTAATCATATTCTCGAGCTTTCGCCGGGACTCTCTACATTGTAATTAGTTTTAGTTCGGGGTGAATATATAATACGTAGAAATACTTAATGTCCGCGATTACAGGCGCACTTACCCCATCGGAATGGGAACGGGAATGGGAATGGAAATGGGGAAATGGTAACTACATAAAAGAAGGAGAAGGCCACCAAAGTATTGCCTACTTTCCAGCGCGACTGATTAAAATCGCGGGGCTTTTATTGCGCTTTGCACTCAGCAGACATATATAAAAATATATATACTCCATATATATATATATATAAATGTGTGTATTTTTACTGCTGTTTATTACATGGCCATAATGCTCATTAAGAATTGTATTTTAATACGTTTCTGTTTGTTTCTGTACTTTTGTATTTTGCCTCCTTTTTTCCCCATTTTATTTTTTGCTGCTGCTGCCTTTGCTGTGTGCGGTAAAAAGTAATTAAAAATGCTACCCAACGCCTTTTATCTTTGGCCAAAAGCCCAGAGCGAACAGAGCACTGGAAATTAAGCCAGAACCAACCATATATACTTATCCCAATGACATTTGCTTTTGTTTTGCATCAGGCCAAGTCCCAAGTTCATTGAACCGAACCCAAAATCCCACCCATTCCAGTTCCAAAAGCCGGCAAAATAAAATACGTTATAGCCTACTTATGGACGTCGCCAGGACCCGGGCTCGTAATGCAATTAAATAATAACGAAAAGCGGGTCAAATGTTCAATTATTAGAAGCTTAATGCTGTTTTGTGCTCGGGATTTTGGGTTGTGTGTGTACTCTGGGGACTGGTCGCTGGTCCGACCGGTCATGGCTGTGATAATTAAGCAAGTCATAGAAATTAGGCAAAAGGCCATTTTAATGATTGCCATCTCGCACACAAACGCACAAAGCATTCACACATATACATATAAAACAGGACAAACCAGCTCATACATAATCCCCTTTCGAACTGGACACGCACTCGGTCAAAATACAAAGTGGGTTGTTCCTAAAAGTATTTTTTCGATTAATTTATGAAAGATTCCATAAAGCCAGAAAAAGATACTAATAGATTATTTTAAATTTTTATTTAAACTTTCTTTATTTATAAACATTTTAAATAGATTCTAGTTACTGCCAAAACTATAAATTTCCATGACTTCATCACCACATAAATCACTACTTTAAGTATTTTTCTTATCATTTTAAATGTTATCTTAAACATTTTAAATTTGCTCCTTTTAGTATTTCTTTTCCCTAGAGTCCTTTCACTATTTGCTCTAGATTTTTATCAGTTTTAAATGATTTTTATACATCACATGCATAGGGGCAGCTCTGGCCAAATTTATGACCCACATAAATTTTAAAACGGTTCAAAACTAAGTGCATATCCCAGGCCCCAATAGAAGAGATGCTCCTTCCGATCAGATTTAGCAGGCGTAACCGCTTTTGAGAACACATTCCCAAGGACATTAAAGCCAACAGCGATGCCCGCAAATTTGTGGGCGTGGGAGGCGGCCAGTGGATCTGCTCCCATAGCCGTTGCCATAGCCATTGCCATAGCCATAGCCCATGAACATGATAATTTTCCCGACGCCAGTTTTTATCTACACAAAGGCAGCCCTCGCTGTGGTAGGGGTTGGATGGGTTGGTAAGGAAAAGCCAAGGATTTCGGACTCCCTTACCCCCGACCCCCACCCACCACTTGTGTTTGTGTAAATGTATCTTTTATTTTAGCCTTTTATATCTAATGCGAGAGCGAAGAACGGCATTTGGCACGACACATCGCCCAAGTGGCGGCGACGGAGGCTTTGTGAGCGGCGTGAGATGGGATGTGAAATGTCCCCGGCAAATGGCAGCAATTTGTGCGAGACAAATTCATTTAAATATCTTTTTTCCCAGCCCTGTGTGCACTGGAAAATTAAGGAGTAACATTTTAGCACTTGAAAAGTGTTGATTTATTTACGGAAAATTAAAATTTATATAGAAACTCAGGCTTAGTTAAATAATTAAATGTAAATTATAGCGATTGCATTAAAAGTGATTATTTTAAAGCAAACTAAAACCATTTTAAAATGAAATCCAAGGCAGAAGAATCTTAAAAGTAGTTTTTACTATAATTTGACTTATGTCATAGCCTATTTTTCCCATGTGTATGCATTTTCAAAGAGTGTTTCCGCTGACCTTCTTACAATTGATTCGGCTTGGGGTTGCCTTGTAGGGAAATGCGTGGCATTAGAATGAGGATTCATTTTCCGCTCCAAACTCTTCATTTATGCTGTAACTGTGAACTGGGCTTGCCATTTTCACAGAGCCTCGGCAGGAGGTGGGTGGAAAATGCTGCTCAAAGGCCGGAAGAGTCTAGCCAAAAGGCAAAAGGCTCAAAGTTCCCATAGAGAGTGGGGAGGGGGGCCTCTGAGTGGGTCATGCACACAAAGTGCAATGACTGAGTCAAAGCTGACGTTTTATTGTTGTTTGTGTGGCAGGGCGCACATAAAGCCTCATAAAAAAGTCGTAAATTCGATTGTTGTGTGGCAAACAAAGCCCAGGAAATGGGACCGGCCGACCTAGGCCTCACCAAAGGACTCACTCCCCCTCGTCGCTGCCGCTCAAAAGGTGTTTGGTGTTAAAAACAAAACATTTTCTCTCATTTTATTTTGTTTTCTTTTTTCCTCGGCCCCAGCCTTTTGGTTATTTTTTGCTGTTGCGGCATTAAATGTGCTTCAATTTTTGCCAGCAATGGCGGGTCTCTGTTTTATGTAGATTTGAGTTTCCCTTTAAGGTGCCAGACATGCGGCAGAGGTTTCCCTGAAAGCCTTAAACTGAAAATTCATCAATAAAAAATCCAATAGAAATCAGAGAAATATTTACAACAATTTAAAACATAGGAAATCATGGAATAACTTTATCGTAGACGAAATTTTCAGTTTTATTACAGCTTGGTCTCTAATAGCCCTTCTTTGTTATTTACCAAAACTAAAGTCCAAGTCCAATTTCGGGCTGAAACTTATGAACAATATTAATGCCATATGAAGAGTATGCGAGAAGTTCCAAGAAATCATTTCTGCATTTGAAAATTCAAACAAAACTTTGGCAATTACGCTAAATAACTTTTGTAAGTTGTGCCAGCTTGGCGTTCGGCGTTATGCAATCAATTTTCATCAATCAAATGCAGCTGTTGACACAACCCCGAGCCACACCCTCACCCACACACATGCCTAAATAATTTTGCTAATGGAGTTTTAACCAAATGAAATGTTCGCTCATTTATTTGCAGGTGCGCGATCAGATGGAACTTCTGCGAGTGGCACCCATTGATCAGTCAATTCCAGCCGAAGACATTATGGGCAGATCCTATTGTCGTTATCAAGGACCAAGAACGTGATAATTTCTCCATTTGTAAAGTTCATTCCCAATCCAACTCGCACCATACATATGCATATATATCCCTACATATATTGTTTCACCCGTGGCATCTCCCGTGGCGAAAATGCGAAAAAATTATGTCAAGCGTACGTGTTGTAAAGTGAAACTTGTTTTAGGTTAATTGACAAAGTTTTTCCTCCTCTCTGCTGCTCTGGTTGTTGTTATTTGTGAATTGTTGCTGTTGCTGTGTATTGTTTGCCAGTGCGTATGTGTGTGTGTTTGTTGGGGCAGCATGACGTTGCAGACACACATATATTGGCACAGGAAAAAAAGGACGACTTTTTTCAATCGCTAAAAGTCGAGCAGCTGGACAGCTGTTGTTGCTGCACTACAAAATCTTTAAGAGCTTTGAATATATTTTAAAAATTTCCTTACAGTTCCTTTTTAAATATATAAATTTAATAATTTTTTCTATATTTAATTTAATATTTTTGTCAGTGCCAACAACTTTGTGCGCAGCTGGCATCGCTCATAAACAAATACAAAGTGGCAAGAGGAGGCGCCACCCATCCAACCTTACACCCACACACACCTACGTAACCCCCCCCCCCCCCCTGAACCCTCCTACACCAAACCCTCTCCCTCCATAAACTAGCCAACATTGTGTAAATATCATTGCCATGTTTATTTTTATCTCTAGCTCTAGCTCTAAGTCAGGCTAAAAGAGGACAAGCGTAAAAAAAGAATGCAAAAAAAAGGAAAATATATATATAAATCCATAGCACGGAAAAACAAGAAAAAGTAAGCCCTATAATAGCTAAAGTAAAGCACAGTTAGCCTCAAATTAATAAACCAAGAGAAGAGTGGAAAATGTTTGCAAAAAGCCGAGACAAAAGTCGAGACTAATCCCAAGCTAAATGTTGGTCCGGAAGGAAAATCTTATTTTTCACAAGGTATTTTTTCTATGAAAAAGTTATTAAAGTTTACAAACAATATATAGCTAATAGTTAATGAAAGTGTTAAATTCTTATTTGCGACATTTGCTGGGCCGATGCATATCCGGAAATGGCAACAAAAGTTCATTAATCTGGCCTCATTAGCCCAGCTCACGCAATGAAACGATTTAATTATAAAACATTATGCGTTTAAAGTGTTTTTTAATTTTGTTATTAACCTAAATGAAATTCCCGTTTAATTAGTTAATTAACATTAAACATTTAATTGGCCAAGGGTTAAAACAAAACGAGGGCACGTAAGCCGAACACAAAAAATTGAATGAATGCAGTTGTAACCACAATTTTTGCATCATTTGTAAGGCTTAAAAACGAATCTTTTAATCAATATTCAAGCGAAATGGTAAAGCATTTTATAATTAATAGACCCATAAAAAATTCAACCCGCCAAAATTGCAAATAAGTTCACCAGCAAAAGAATTAAACGATGAATACCATTAAATAACAATTGTATAGAAGAGGAGAGAAAATTTAAGGACGATTATTCGAGGACATTTAACTCATATACTCACCTATATCACACACACACACACCCATGTATAGATATGTATATTTAAATATTTGGTTTTAATTTAGTCATCGAATTTGCATAAGCAGAAAGGAGTTTGCTTTTCCAAACAAAAAATTAATGCAGCTCAACTTATAAAATTGGACTTTCTGTTTAAATAAAAACGTTGGCAAACTAGGATAAACAACAAAAAAAATATTAAACGTTTAACTAGGTGAAGGTCGAAATAAAACAAAAGAAATAACACATGTGATCAAAAATAAAATTAAATTACAAATATATATTATTACAACTTATAAATATTACTACGATAATTTAATGTTTAAAATAACACAGAGTTACAAACGAATTCAACCATTTCTACTGCTGATGGAAATTGAAAACACACAACTAAAGTTTATCGATTACAAATAGCATAAATAAAATGGTAAATCTAACTGTAAACCTATAGTAAAAATTCTTGAAAAACCGCTGAACTTTGTGGACAGCGAAGACCCTGTAAATATTTGTATGAATACCGATCGAATAGGCATAATAATTGTATGAAAAGTATGTCAAGTTGTGAAATGGAAAATAGCTGAAAACCAGCAGAAAATAATTATATTAATTCATATGTGTAAATTGGAAGATGTCGTAAATGGCCAGCAGAAAAATACCAAAAGAAATATAAATAAATTACAAAAAAATTATAAGAGTAATTTGAAGTGTGTTTTTGTGGGAACTTAAGCTGAAAATTAACTAAGGAATATCTGAAAAGGGACAAAATAAATTTATTTTCAACGTGAAACAATACATTTTCAGAGTTTTTCAAAAACTTTCCTTTTTGGCACCCAGTTGGCATCGCTTTCCACTTTTGTTTTTCACAGCCAACACCCACGAAACTCTCAAGGAAACCGGTCTGTGTCAGCGAAGCTCTTCAACAACCATCAAACACTTCCAGCTCCGCTCTCGTTTTTTTTTTTTGCTTTATCCTTATTGTGATGATAGCACTCGGAACACACATTCAGACAGGCACTTGGCCCGCACATCCTTCCCGTATCCGTTCATCTGTCTGATGTAGTCGGTACTGGCTTGTCAATTCGAACGTAAAAATAAAAGGATATGCCATTTCGTTTCAGTTTGTTTATATCAGCGCATTTTATTCGCTCTAAGCCGTGGCAGATAAAACTCCCGTGTAATTTATTTGCGCTTTGGTGGCCAAAAAGAGTTCAAACTGTGAAATATCATGGAATTTATTTGGGGCGAAGGTCAAGCATTTGGAATCCCACTCGCCGCAAACCACATAACTCAATGCTCGTAAAACTTGCAAATATTTCACATTTGTTTTATTCCCGCTCTGGGTTGGGCTGCGACGCTGCGAGCGTTAAAAAACTATGCATCAAACGGAACGAAACGAAATGTATGTTTTACATAAAATTTCAATTAAATGAAATAAAGTTTCGGTTTTTGGGTGTGCAGATTCGTCCTTGGCAGCAGCAGCAGCCCTAGTCCCGGCCCTGGCGCTACAGGAACCGATAGCCGGGGGCTCTGGCAACGCACGTCTCCTTTAAATCATCTCGCTGGCAGCTGAAATGAAACTGGCAGTGGCAACAACTTTTGTTAAACATTTGTTACCAGCAGCAGCCCCAACACTGGCAGCACCAACAGCCATCACTTACCAGTGGAAACTAATAAAAGCAATAAAAATCGAGCGTGGAAAGTCCCGAACCCGAAGTAAGGCGAAGCGAAAGCCAAGGATGTAGGGATTGTGGATGAAATAAAATGGGAAATACTTCATGGTTTTTAAGGTTAAATATGTATTTTACTTAATGCTAAAAGACTTAGAATAAGAGAAAATTGTACAATTACAATATTACAAAGACTAAGTAAAGAATACAGTTTAAATAAAGTTGTTAAATATATTTGTATGTTCTTTATGAATGTAGTTTTTATTTAATTAATCAATTTTGTATGTTTCTAAATAGAACTAAACCTGTATATTTTCTGATTAAGTTTCAATTCAATTTGTAAAATATATCACATTTTTATTATCTCATTTATTTTTAATTATTGTTTTCTATTTTACTCTAATACAAATTTACAATAGTTTGTTTATCTTTGAACAGATTTTAATACCTTTCATCTTGTGTGCTTGCTGTTCTTAAATACTTGGCACTATATTTCCACTCCAAAATCCTCTTACAATAAATCTGAGCTGGCCAGTCCTGAAAGAACCGAAAATATGAAAGCAGGAAGGGGAGAATGCGAAACCTCAGCAATAATAAATAAATATAAAAAGCATGCGTGTGTGAGGGCAAGAAAGAAAAGGGGAAAAGTGAAATAAAAAAATCATACTAAACATTTTCGTTTAGTTTCCAATGACGATTTGCTGGCCCAGAAAACCACCCACCACTCAATCCAACTCAGCACCCAAAGTATTGGTCACCCATTCACCCATAACACACATAAAAATAAAATGTATAAAAATATATAATAAGCAGCAGAATAATTTATCCAAATTTTAGATCTATTATAAATGTTCCCAAATACATAATTATACACATTATTTCAACAAATGTTTATTTAATTCTAAGAAAACAACTTAAATTAGAAATGGAACTCCCATGTTTAGATGCCATTCTTTTTAAAAGGTAACTTAAATAGCAAATAAAAATCGTATAAATGTATATATCATTATTTCTATTAAAATTGAAATTCCTCTCTTATTTAACTGCATTTTTTTTTTGCCGTGCATTTCACCGCAAACAATGTTGCCGCCTTATCCGGTCCATTCTCATTCCCGACTTTTGGTGGCACCCCTCGACGGCCCCGGCCCACGGAGTGCCACCAAAAAGGATTGCTCTACGCCATAAATTGTTGTATTTTATTGTCCAATTTCTTTTTATTATTTTTCTGTGTTTCTTTTTGTGAGTTTTTCCGCGTTGTGTTGCTTATGCTTCATCTAGTGCTTCGGCTCGAGTTTTGTGTTCTTTTTTTCGGGCACTTTGAGCCACATGCTGAGTTGTCCTAGGCAACCGGACCAAGATCTGGACCCTGGCCTCTGGACAGCGGACAAACTTGGCCGACATTCTCATTGTCCTTGTTGGAAAATTGTTTTTTAAAAATAAAATGTAAGCACATACACGCGCTGGCACACAAGCGATTATTTTTGAATTATTAAATGGACGCAGGGGTTGGGAAGAATTGTATTGTTATTTTCCGCTGCTTCTGCTAAACAATTAACAAATTCCTGAAATATTCAGAGTGTCAGTGCACAACAACTCAGCCCTTCTTGGCCTTGCTGCAATTGAAGTGGAAAAGTGGAAAGTGCAGAGCGCAGGGGGGAAATGTCTTCTTTAGCGTGGCGGAAAAGTTGAAACGAAAAGTGGTCATGCTGTGAAGTGGAAAATAATTAGAGAGGGTATAAAAAAATCAGGAGAATCGAATTGAGTTTCACAGGCACTCCAAAAAATTATGGAATACAATTTACAAATATTTAAAACATAATATTTAAATAGGGTAAGGAAACTCTTATAAAATCCGCTTCTTCATATCAAAAATCAGCATAAAGAACAGCATAAAAGAAATCCATATTCGTATTGTATTTATTTTTATTTGTATTTCTTTTCTAGAGAGTATTGTTTACCTTATTAAAAAATCACCATGAATTATTTTATTTATTTTATTTTTAACTCCACTTTGTTAGAAACTCAAAAAATAAATTTTTTCTGCGTCTGCTGAACATATCTCATTTTCGGCCAACAATGCGTATGCGTAACGCGGCAAACATTTTAATGAGCGTTTGCATAACAAATGCGGTTTTCAGCATTCGATCAGCCAGAACCGACAGACACAGAAACAGCACCCAACCACCAATGCACCCACCCAACCACCCATTATCAACCCACCGCAACCACAGCGAATGGAAAGAATTTCCAGCAAAAATGAAACTGAGTAACTGTTACATCCAATTATATTTAATGATGATGTTTATTGTATAATACACTCACGCACATGGCCCTTTGATTGTTATGTTGATGAAACGATGATGCCGGCAGGATGATAATTTTTTCATCTCTCCCCTGCCAAAGCCCATTTCAATTTATAAGAATTGATTCGGAATTAAGTAAATTGAATAATTTATAATGCAGTCGTTGGGCAGTATAAAACCCGCATTCATATCTATCTCGTCAGCAGCTGGGGTCCCAATGTGTGTGATGTCCTATATTCATATTTCAGACAATTGGTCCTTCGTTTAGTTAAGCCCCAGCTAAGCTTTGAACAGATGTCCTGATGTCCCCATATGCTATAACCACTCCCCCTAAAAGCGGCAGCTGACCACTGGCTGAGCCTTTGTTCCGATTTTAGCCATTCGTTGGAAGGACTCACCCCACTTGGAATAATTTAAAATCATTGAAAAAAGGTTGGAGATTTAATGCACTAAGCAGAAAAATTCCAGCATTAAACATTAATTAGTTAATACCATTTTAATGAGAGTTTTTAGAGGATTTATTTTGGAAACAACTCATTTATTTCAAAATACTTATACTTAAATTAAAGAATATATATATTTTAAGAGCTTTATTTATTTCAAATTTTTCCTGTGCTATTTTTTTCAAGAACCTTTATACACTCCCTGCTTTAGAAACCGAGAAATCTCCTCCTGAACCAACGACATATGCTGTTGACAACCGCAAGGCAATTAATGCTTAGCACCACAAATCCTTGCCACAGCATCGTAAAATATCAAAAAGTTTCTGAAGAGAGAAGACGAGTTCTACGCCGGAATGAATCCAATTATGTGCTTAATCACTAAGAAGCCCCAACCAAGAGGACGAAAGACAGAGGGGGTGGGTGATAGGGAGTTTCGGGAGGGGAGAAAGCGGTCGAACGGCGTTGACAACGCCGGGTATGTTTGAGTGTGAAGTGATGACGATGGCGACGTGTTGTCAAAGTGACAAGTGCCCACCCACACACACACACACACTGGAAAACTCAGTCACTCACTTACGTGCTTCCTTATTCCGACTTACTTGCTCATCTACACACACTTGCAGATGCAGACAGAGAAATAATGAGTTCGAACTTCATCTATGTTTATTATTTCTATGTAGTTTTTATTTTACTTTATTTTAACCTAAAAATTGTCATCATTATCATCATAAATTATTATTTAATTGTATTTTTTAAGCTTTAATCTATCCTCTGCTTAACAGTGTTTAGTCTCAAATTACTTGAAATCTTTAGTTAAATTTCTCGTTTATTTATAAAATTATTTCCAGTGGACACTCACACATGTGCGTAGCGTAACGCTCGTTCTTCCAGGCACTTGGCTCAACATGTGGCATGGCTTAAGGCGCACGGCCGGACGGCCTGAGCCTTTAAGCATTAAATACTTTAACACACAAGCGCTGTTAAAATTTATTCATGGCCGTTTTTAATGCCAGCGGGACGCGGGGTCGAGGAGGAGCTGTTGTGGAGGCCAGGACTTGACATGCAAATGTCTGACTGTGTGTGTGTGTGTGTGTTTGTGCTGTGATGGGTGACGGGAGTCCTTCCAATGATTCTCCCTTTTTTTCCCCATTTTTTTTTTACCCCCAGCTGCCTCTTGCTCTCTGCTGTTATTGTTGCTCCCACCAGCGTTTGTTAAGCATGCTTTTGAAAAGCTATTGAATATGTAACCACCCTCTCCTCCCCAAGGATCAGAGGTCCTGCTTGTGGCACACAACTGCCCCGATTCACAAGGCCCGTACAATGGCTATTTTTTACACTCATTTAGCAAGTGCCCCCAGGGAGAGTGTATAAGGACTTCGTTCTCAATTAGAAGTAACTCAAATATGAATTAATAATAGTGCATGAGATCATTACATTATCTGTTAATTACTAATCAATTTATATGATTTTTGAATAAAGTAAGTCCAGGATAAAATCTTTATAATTTGCTCTTCTTTATTACTTTAATTATTTCTCCTTAGTGTTAATGTTTGAACTAATAATTACCGCTTAAATAGAGTATCCACTTGCGGAGCCTCACATGCAAAATAATTAAATCTTGTTCCTTTTTTTTTGAGCTCCACTCTCGACCCTCTGTACCATTTCACATGAATTTCATATCGCCCCGGGGGCAGGAGGTCCTTGCAGGCCTGGCCAAAGGGGTCGTTGTGATCCAATCACTGGTTAAATGGTGAGTGAACGATGGGGGGCCGCCGCCGCTTTCATTAGTAGTGCCAACAGCGAATCAGTCCCACACCCTCGGTATCAATCGACATTGTGCTGAAAGCGGCAATTTAACACTTTTGCCCCACTGCCTGCCAGCCGATAAGGCGCCGCATTGCCCTCCCTCAAATATTTGAACATTTAATTTTAATTTTCAACTTTTTCCGCACTCGCACCCGGAGCTTGGGGCCCGACACATGCGCAAAATATTTGTCACTCTGATGCCTGCAGGCTTGACTTTACATTTCCCACTGCCAGCAGGCTTTTCTTTTATGGAAAGAGAGAGAAAGTAGGGCTAAATTACCCCGTCGTCTTTTGATTTGCTTAAAGGTTAAGCGACTGTGACATTTCGCCCAGATTTCAGGGGCAACAGCCTCCTGTGTGCGTATCCTGGCAAACAGCAGCCGGTGTTGACACAATTAAAAGCTCCCAAAAATTATAATACAAATGTTTGTCGACTTGAGCGCAAATTAGTTGGGTTACAAGCAAAGAAACAACAGCATAAAAAATTATTACACCAAGAGCCATGACTTTTGACATTTTTCGGTGACACCAGAGAGCGTTTCGCTCTCGTCTCACTTCCAGGATGCGAAGATGCCGCCGAAAGACAACTCCTTCAGACATCAGTTGCTGCCATTTCCGCATCCGTTTTGCTTTGTTAGTCCGCTTCCTGTTTCTGTCTCAGTTTCTCCTTGGGTTACTTCGGTATCTGTGTGCGGTGTATATTCTGGGTGTCTTTGTGCGATTTTGGTTTCATTGCACCCATTGCCGTGGTTTCCCATTGTTCCCGGCTCCAACTGCACTTAAAATGTTTATAAAGTTTTCCCTTTTTATACCCTTTCGAAAGAGAAAGGGATTATATTTCAGCTACTCAATATTATGTTCATATTTATTTATTAGAAATTGCTGTGATGAGAGTTCATAATTTAATGTTGATTTAAGCCTTTCTTATTTACATTTATATTTTTAATAGCTGCATATAAAAACGAATAAAAATAGACATATAAGTCTTCAAAGCTCATAACTTTTCCTAATACCTAACCCAGAAATTCCTCTTAGTTTTAATATCTGCAGTAAAAAGCTTAAAGACATTTCCCATAAAAAAGGGCATAGATCCTGCGTTGTTGAGCTCAGCTTTCAGCTTTCCTCCTCTTTCCTTCATTTGCTTCCTGAGCTGCTTCTTACTCCTGCAGCTGAAATTGTTGCTTTCCTTGCTGAGAAAGTCCTCAATTCTATTTTGGTAGCAGCAGTTAGCTTATTTTTGTTGCTGCGGCGGAATTTGGTATTGTCGTGAGGTTTCCTTTGGCAGAATTTTCAATCAGAGAGCAACGTCAAATAAATTGTTGATAAATTGAAACTATGCTCTCTTGATTTTGGGTAAAATTAAACAAAATACTACTAAGTTTATCCTGACCTTGTAACAAATTTTGTGCAGGCAAAATTACTTTGTAATGCCAGCAACTATTTAACATTTTAATGTGGCTTTTCCGGGGGAAAAATCTACCATTCCATCGAATAGCTTTGGGGCTTAAACAAACTCCTTTTGTTCTTTTGCAATTTTATTTGGTTTGCTTTGGAATTTCGTTGTGCTTTATTTTTAAATTGCAATTGTTTGGTGCTCTTTTTTTTGTGCTCTTTTACTTCTGTGTGTACTTTCCTTGTTATTTTTGCTGTTTAAATATGCCGCAGTATTTAGCATGACAACGACTTTGACAACGGCAACAAGCTCCGAGGGACCCTGTCCTGGCTTGTTTTTTCCCATCCCGTGTTCTCCCCGGATTTCCCTGTTTTTTCAGCCAGGTTCAACAGACTTTTCCGACTGCCAATATTTCAGTTGCTTTTTACATTTGCTCCTCTTTCTCTATCGCTATTTGTCTCGGCCCCTCTTGGCCCCAACCGTCGCTGGAATGTGTGTTTGCTTCCCTGTTTGCCTGCGGCTTTCGCTTGCTTTTATGGAATTAATTAAAACTTCGCTGGGCTCATTTGCCGAAAACCGAAAAATAAAAATCAAGGCATAAAGGGGAGCCAAAGACAATGTTTTATGTGGTTTCTGGTCCCAAAACTTAGCTCAAACAATGGACAACACTGGTTCCAATCAGGGCAAAAGTAACTTAATAAAGCTTTCATAAAACAAGACCTTATTATGTGGTTACATTTGTGTCCAAAAAAATGCGATGTTTGCTTTCTTTAATAAACCCAAATATAGATTAACAAATGAATGAAATAAAAAATAAATGACTTATAAGGAATTTATTAGGGACCCAATATTTGCATCCCAAATTGTAATATATTCTCAATCGCTATTCATTTGTTTCAAAAGCATGTGAGTGGGTGCGGTGCCCTCGACAAATAGTCACAATTTTGCATCCTTTCAGTGAAAGGGACGCCCTCCGAGTGGCATCCGTTTAATGACAAATTCCAAACAAACCGCTCGCCCTTAGCCAACTAACAAACCGGCAAATCCCATTCAATCCAATCCCCAAACAATGCCAAACGAAGGACAATCCTGCTGCTGCTGCTGCTGCTCGCCGGCTCTCTGGGTTCGGGCCATTTCACGTGTCTGCGCCCGTGTTGGGGCCATCAAGCCAAGCCACAGGCAGTGAGTAGCCTGATTTTATGCATTTTATTATCTGCCTTAGTCACGTTTCAATTTACGGCCCATTGGCGGTTACAATTTGCAATCACGTTTCGCTGGCAACTCACAACCGCCAGCCAACTTTCTCCGGCCTGACACCTTTATTAGGGTCTGGCACCAGCCACTCCAACTCCTGCAACTCCTCCAACACCGCCAGATCCAACAGCTCCAAGTCTGCTCCAACTCTGTTTATCATATGTCCGCCGAAGTTGGCCTCGTTGTGGTTGCCTTTGTTGCACTGTGAAAAAGGAAATACAATCTTAATTGAGAAGTGATGCAAAGATTAATGCTTTCTGTAGAATACTTTTAATTTTGAGCTGTCTTAAAAATAGTAAATATATTGATAAAGTTGTAAAAATTCTTTGAATTTGTATATATTTATTTAATAATTTCTTTGGCTAACCTTACCTTTTCTCTCTGTGTTCTGAGGCTTGTTTTAGTTTTTGAATTTATTGCCATTTCTTATTATTCCCGCCTTTTCCTGTACCACAGTCTCGCCTTCCGTTTTCCTTTGTCTTGCGTTTATAACTTATTTTTCCCGGGCAGGTGCAAATGTTCTTGGCCCTAGTCTTACCTTTGTCTCCTCCCTGTCCGTGTTTGTGTCCTTCTGTACACCTGACCCGCACGTCTGCCTCGGCTTCATTGTTATGTCCTTTATCTATGACGGTTCATTGTCCCGGTACGCTTGCTGCTCGCTGGCTGCGAGGAACATCCTAAGACCCAGGGCAGACTCAATTTCACTCCCTCGACTTGCACCTGTAGCGCCGATTTCCTTTTGTCTGGGTCACGTGAAGTGCACAGGAAAAAATCATAGTAGTTTAGATTAAATTCTTGACGAGACAAGATAGATAAACAAAGCACCTTTGGGTAGGAATCAAGCGGAAAGAATATACTTTGCTTTTTATTTTCATTATTTTATTTAATCTGCGAAAGATAACAAGTAAAATAAATAAATAAAAAATCATACTTAATATATATCTTTTACATTTATTTTCCGTGCAAGAACTCCACGTAGTATCCGGTGCCAGTTCAGACTGCAATCGTAAATTGTAACTTTTTATTACATAATTTCTGTCATTACCCTGCAAATGGCGAATGGTGGGTTAAATTGCCTGGCCACCTTTAACCCACGTCTTTGCGGCCATATTCGTAATGACTTCAATACATTTCGACTGTCGCCGCCTGACTGACGTTGCCTGCTCCCATTTTCCGCTGCCCGCCATTTCGCTTTTCCACCTTTCCGCCCTTCCACCTCACCTTTCTTAGCTGCGTGCTGTGCATACATACGCTGAAAGTGGCGGCCCACTGTCTTGCCTTTATGAGCCTTTTACTGCCCCGGCCTGGTAATGTTAATTTAAAATGTAATTAGTTTAAGTAACGAACACACTTTTCGGTGCCCCGCAGCTCGCCGCATTTTTATCTACCAATTTTCCAACTCATTACCAGGAGGGAAAGCGAACTTAGATCCGGGTGAAGAGCTTGGGAGAGTCTTAGCATGAACTGAAGTCGATTTTCGACCACTAAGGTAGTTTCCTGTGGCATTCGTAGTTCATTTTACTAATTAATTTAGAATATATATAATTTCTAGGGAAATCTTTGCATTTATTTATCAGAGTTCTCAATTATGTTTGGTCTTAAAAATAACCCTTCTAGTTAAGCCTTTGAATACGTGCTTTCCATTTTAAAAATAGTTAACCAGCACACCTGCATTCACCTCGTCTAATTCTTGGCAGCATTTTAAATGAGTTTCCCAGTTGCTGTGCATAATTTTCGCATTTACAAGAAACTTTTATCCCACTTTTCCCATTTTCTCCTGCGCTAATTTCTCTGGCTGCCATCATAAATCAAACAGCCTTTTGATCATCAGCAACGGCCCAAGGACCCAGGCAGCTGGGGGAGGCGGAAATGGGATGGGGGGGGGCGGGGTCTGCAATCTGGGAGCAGGACTCTAATTAGCTGCCGCCTTGGCCATCCCTTTGGCTTGTTAGCTTTGTCAGCTGGCTTTTTATATCTATTTTTGCTTCATTAAACCAATTTCCGTGTCGCTGTCAAAACAACAATTGATTTCCGCGCCAATCGCCAGTCGCCAGCTGAGTCCTTTGAGCTCTAGTCGGTTCGTCCTTCGTCCTGCGTCCGTTTCGAGCCCCATCTTCCGTTTTCTTCGCTGCGCTTTCCACTGCCCAGCAATTTTCCTTTTGCGGCTGGCCACTTGTGTTTACATTGGCAGCTGCTGACAGTAACGAGTTGTTCAACACACGTCCAAGCTCATGTCCACGTCCAAGTCCACGTCCACGTCCACGTCCACATCCACGTCTCGGTTGCAGCTCATCGTCGATGTCCTTTGTCAGCACATCGCCTGTTTGTCTATCACTCTTCCTTGCACAATGGCAAAACGGCAGTGTGCGCATTTGCAAATATTAAAAGAAAAGTTTACAGAGGAGCCACAGGCCCAGAGGTTCATCCAGCTGCAAGGAAGCCTGATCTCTGTTACCAAGAATCAATGTGTTATTGCTGATGTCTGCAATAAAACCTACTGATGTTCTGTACACCTTTTGTACACTTTAAATCTTGAGTTGTATGCTTTGGATATATATTTGGGGAGTTTATATTCAAATAAAAATATTAAACAAATATGTAAAGCTCTTTCAGGAACGTAAATCATATAGAAATGTTGATTATTTAAGGTTGAATTTTAATTCAATACCCAAAATGTACAAACTTCTTTAAAATTGGATTAAATTCAAGTTGAAATTTTGTTCTCTCAGCTAGAGAACACCTTAAGTTCGATAATTTCTCATACCTTCGTGGTGGCCTGACTTTGGAATTCGCTCGAGTTTAATGCAGCAGAAATTATTTGCATTCAGCTTTGGCTGCCATTTTTCTCGCCAGCTAGTATGCCAGCGATGCAAGCGGGCTTCTTAGCTGCTCGGGCACGTTATGTTGGTCGGGCCAATATGATTGAGCGACTTTGGCTCGCACACGTGCTGCCAATATGTGTCTGTTTGCCATGTGGAAATGGCGAGGCATTTGCAGCGGAGCTCGTTCTGCGTGCATTGCAATTTAAATAAATATATTTTCCATGGCTGTTGCTAGTGCTTCTGCTTCTGCTCCTGGAAAATATCGGGAATACCGTCAAAGTCGGCAAGTCGAACAAACAAAGCAGGAATGGCAGGAGCCGGAAAAAATACTAGGAGCAGGGGCAGGAGTCGGCACAGGACTGGGTTTGGGGTACGCATAATTTACCAATGCGACCGGGAACTGCAGTCCTGGGCTGCTCCTTTCAGTGTGCGAAATTATTGTGTGCTTTTGCCGTGCGATTTACTTTGCCGATTGCAATGAGATACCATGCGCCCTGCCATTTCATTCCATCGAGGCCCGTTGCACACTGCGTATACGAAACGTGGCGCAACATTGCGCTTCGCAGGCCCATTGAAGCATGCTGGCAAATACATCTACCTCTACTTGTAGCAATATGTATTTACATTTACGTAGAGCACACTATCGCGCACACATATCGCGGACAGATGCATGTGCACAGAGCTGCAAATGCTCAATATGGCACTTTTGGCTGCACATTTTAATACCCGCTGCTGATTGGGTATATAATATGGGAGAAATTTGATAAATAATCAAGGTAAACCTTAATTATTAAGAGATATTAATATTTAAAAGACATTTTCCATACTTATGCTCTATTTATTTATACCTTAGTCTTGCCGTGAATGTTTCAATGTGAAAGGGAAACATATTTACAAATGTTCCACTCACTTAAGCCTCACAGATAAATTGAAAATAAACCGGGTATCCTTTCGTCGAAGTATCCGATTACGAGGCGCTTACTTTTTGGCTCTGATATGACTCGATGGCTTGACAGCCATTGATCTGGCTTATGCTAGTTGGCAGCCACAGTCAGTGGAGGTGAACAGCGTTGGTCGATTTTGGCAATGTATCCAACTGGCATTGTGGCATTGTGACATGGCCATTTTATGGGCAAAAGAATACCGAAAATTGGTTGCGTGTTTGCGGATTATGAATATTTGCACAATGCGCTTGAATTTTAAATTTCAGTGCTGATCCTTAAACAGTTTTGCGAAAGTAGCCGGCAACTAAATTAAATTACTTTTGGCGATTCACTTAATGGTGCGACCAAAGCGGATTCGCCATGAATAATTTAAAATATTTATCGCCTCCCCCCGAGGCAAATGCCATAAAACCCATGCCGAGCAAATTATGCACATTAATGATATCAAAATGTGCGAATAAACATTTGAATTATGGCCCGGCCTCTGCCGCCCGACTAATTTTATGTGTGCTAGTGTGAACTTCATTTTATTAATTCATTTAAATTCATAGCTCAATATTCGCCCAGCACCCACTCGCACACGGATAATTTCGAAACTAATAAAGCATAAGCTCCATAATTAGGTGTGTGTCCCAGAGACCACTCGCTCCCCCAAATTGGACATCCCCCCTCCCAGTCCGGCTCAACTATATACATACTATTCGTAGATGGATGGACCGCAAATATGTAATTTATTTTACTAATTCAGCAGGTTCAACCTCTGGAAGCTGATTGCTCACGCATCTCCGGACCATGCAAAGTGGTCATGTTTCCCGTCAGCACCTCATCTTGCCTGCTGCTAGCTGTTACCTGGTACCTTCCACCGAAACATACGCACAGCACACTCCTGGGAGACAGGACATTAATGGACATCGAAATAATCAAAAACTAAATTTTCCTCGTCCGGTCCTTGGGGTCGAGTGACCAAGGACCCCGGCTCCTCCTCATAAGCTGACGCTTCCAATTCGAGTTTTATACAAGAGAGAGAGATACCGCACTTCACTTTGCTTCGACATTCATGAATTCATTCATAAATTATTGGTCCCAGTGCAGTCATAAAGTGACCGAGGCGACCACCAAATATCAGGCGATTGCATATGGTCAGCAGAGGAGGAGCAGCTCCGAGCTGGCCGGTCCAAGGCTGTGGGTGAGAAGGCTCTGGGTCATTGGGTGGCTGGGGTGTTGCTGGGGGTTGGCTACGGGGTCGCTCCGTAATGGTACTCGGTGGGCGGTGCCTCTGATTGAACTTACGCAAGAGCTGCTCTCTGCTATGCTCCATTTCGCTGTTGGCTGAATGGAAGTTATTCGATATCCGTTGACAGCCTTTGATTTGCGAACTTTAGCCCTCTGTGCCTGCCAACTACCCTATTTGCTCTTGATTTCATATTTTTCCAATTGCTTTTCGAATATGAACAATCAGAAAGTGAAAAGAGGTTGTGAAAGCATATTTGGTTTTTTTGTTTTTTATTTTTCTGATTGCAGTTATAGGTTTATATAAAACTTTGGAAAAAATAATTATATTATATAAATAGTTTTATATAATATAGTTAAGGGAATGGTTTATTAGGAACTCCAATCAATTCATGCTGAAAGAGTATTTGATTATGATCTCTTTAATGTAATATAATTACAATTAGGTAAATATAATTATTAACCATATGGATTACTCTTACGTTGTAACCAGGTTTGATTATATAAAACAACATATAATGTCATTGGAAGTAAAAGATAAAGATACATTCTGCATTAAATCATTATTACAATATATAAAATATAGTATGCTTTGACGATTATCTAAACAGAAAAAGTATTTCTAACATAAAATCAGAATAACGGGCTCTCGATTTGAGAAAATAAAGAAATTAAAAGATATCCTTTCAAAGATTATCTAATTAAAGACTCAATTTTCTTTCGTATTCATAGAGATCCACATTAAGTCTGATACCGGATGACTGCCTTTCGGCTGGACCTGCCGTGTCCAATTTTCAATTGTGTCGTAAGGCCAACGTGGATGACACTCCCCGGTGATTCCGCCAGAACCCAATGCAGTGGCAACCATGACAAATGAATTGGTTAACAAACAGACAAATCGCTGCCTATCGCTGCAGTAGGCGTGGGCGTGGCCAGGACATAGGAGCCTGAAATTGTTCACGGGACTGAAGCGTGCGGTGGGCGGTAAAGCTACCCGCGGGTCCAAAAGAGCGGATCAATATTGCGTTTTGCACTCAATGGAGGACGGGCTTCCAATTTCAGATGCCAGCAGGACGAGAAAGTTGATGCCTAATAAGCATCTAAGCAGGACGAGTGACCAAAAACAAACTGGAAAACCGAAAACCGAAAACACAAAACAGGAAAACGGAACGAGAAACATCAAAATTTTGCACGTGTTGCTAGTTCCCAGAGTTGTGCGGCGTTTGGGGCATGTGTGTGGGTGTGGTGTGTGCCCCGTGTTGGTCTGTGTGTTTTTCCATGCAAGTTCTGAGGATGCAAAAACAAAAAGTTTTGCCAGGACATTCGAGGCAGGGCTGTGAATGCATTTTGATTGCATGCACATTGGTTTGAGGATAAGGTATGCCTTGAATTTGCAATATTTATTTATATAATAATTTTTTAACTAAGAACTTTATGTTTTTAAATTTTTAACCTTTTTTTGTAAGATTTGTATTCTAAACTTTGAGCTTAATAAGTTTATAGTTCAAACATTTTCTTTCTAAAATAAATAATCATAAACATAAACATCATAAACCTCGAAGGTGATGACATCTTTTGACATAAAATTTTATTTAAAAAATATCTTTTTAAAAACAAAAACCCACCGTTTTCAAACCAATATCTCCCACCTGTCTTGGGTGTTGTTTTAAGCCCGAGGCAAAGAGCAGGAAAAAATCATTGCATAAATTTCCCAGCTGCAACAAATATGCAAAGAGTTCAGTTTAGTTCAGTTCAGTTGAGCCCAACTGGGTCTTGTTGGTCCGTTTGTTGTTCAATTGCCGTGTGCCAATGGCTGCAGGTGGGCTAAGGGCCCAAGATTTCGCTAGAGGGTGGCCCAACAACCAACAGCCAGCAGTCTAAAGCCTACAGTTACCACTGTCTGTATGTTGCCACTGCCTGCCAATTACAGCGTCGCGCTGACTGTTTGCCTGTCAACAGGCGAGGCCCGTAAACCGCACCTCCGGCCTACGTCTCTGCATTCGGCAGTTGCTCATTTATTGTCGTTTCTAATTTATTTCACTTGACAGTCATTGTCCATTTAGGATTTATATGCAACAAATAATAGCGCCCCATATCGATTGGAGGCCGCCCACTTCCGGCCCGATTGTGCGTTGTCTGTTGTGGTTTATTGGCTAACTGCTGTAAAATTGATAAAGTTGACTCCGAACATAATCAAAAGTAATAAATATTGTAGCCGCTGTGCTTGAGTGCAATCAGAACAGCATGGCGTCACATGTCCCTCCCCCCCCCCCTCTTCCCCGCAGCAATCGAATTTATTTGATTTGATTTCATTTGGCCCAATTTGAAGGCGCCTTTGTCTTCGATTTCTACGTGCGAAACACTTCCCAAATCGAATGAGTTGACTCCGTTCGCCATGGGTCTAGTGTTTGTGTGAGGTAGTTTACTGCCTCTTTTATATAAACAACATCGATATCCAGCCCGTCTGGCTTTGTTTTCGATCTGGAGTTTGATTAAGTTTAGCAGGCAAAGGTAAATAACCTGAGCTAAGAACGTGGTCAAGGGAGAATATGTTTGGAAAGTAAACCTACAAGGTAAAATCTTTATACCTTAAATCAAGTGAAAGAACTGAGCAATCATTCATACATTTTTTACCTAACTAATTAAGTTTTGTAAGGATATTTTGGTGTTTTGCTTTCTAGGAACAAATTTCCTAATTGATTTCCATTAAAACCGAAACAAAAGCTTTTGATGACTTGGCAATTATTCCAAAATCGTTCAACTAAATTGAAATGAAAATGAAAAAGACACCCCAGATGCAAATAATATTCCATACGAACTTCTCCTGGCAGCTATGCTACAAAAAATATGATTTTTTAAAGAATTCCGTAGACCGCAAGTAGAATATTTGATCAATTCGAAACTCTGGCATTTTTCCGGCATTTGTTTAACCCAACTCAAGGAAAATATGAAGGCGAGAGGGGCAAGACAATGGGTAAATGTGTGCCAAGTAGCTCTCATGCGACATAACCATCTATAGGAACCATCCGACCATCAGTTTTGTAGTTGTGTCGCCTCCCAGTCAACTTTTCTGTCAATGTTGATTGTTCCTGTCCCTGTTTTCGTATGTGTACGGGCACTGAGAGAAATAAGTAAGTATTCTTTATTTGTACATTTTTAAAAAAGTTTTTAACAGTGTAATTTCTTTTTTATTTCTTGATAAGCGATTGTATTCAGAGTATATGGGTTCTATATTCTCGAAATTATAATTAATAAAGTGTTTAATTTAATTAATTTTTTAATATTCAATGCTTTTATGAAATGTGTAGATATAAAATGTGATTTTAAAAGGAACAATTACGTGGTGATGTCAGAAATAAATATATCCTTCAAGTTTTTATATTTCCTATATTTATTCTTTAATCAAACATTTATCTTAGCTTTATTTCTCTCTCTGTTCGTGTGTCTTGCTCATGTTTGCTTGATTTGCAGCACTCGTATCACGGAAAATATCAAATTTCAATAAATCAAATTCAATTTGGACAGACACACACACATCGTAGATGGTTGCACAGACATACACAGGACCTCGAACACACTGGGTATCCTGGGCTAGTAATATGTCTTTGTTTCACTCGCTGCTAAAATATTTGCTCAGTCTTGTTGTCATCTGCCTTCTCGCTCCAATCTATAGCCCTCTCACTTCCTCCGATCCCCTCCCCCCCACCCCCCACTACCCACTCGACGGCACACTATTTGTCGTCCTTATTTGTCTGACTTGCCATGTGTGCGTGCGTGTGTTTTCGCATTTGTAATTGTATTTGTGTATTTGATTGTCATCAGTTTAATACACACAAACACAGACACACACCCACACACTCACATGGTTGGCGGCCAGTAACTGGGCCCAAAGAAGAGGAGGACGAAGGACTCCTTCACCGCTCAAGGGCATAATTTATTTGCGGCTGAATTTTATTGTGTATTTTGTTTGATATTATATGGGGTGCCAGCGAGTCCCAGTGTGTGTGTGGGTGGGTGTGGGTGTGCGTGTGTTACATAATGCAAGTGCGCCAACAGCTTGCCAAATTATGTATTACCAAAATATAATGATTGAGCCCTTAAGTATTATAAAAATTATTATTATTATTGCTACACTGATGCAGAAATATTAAAAGAAAAATTTGTTTAATTATTGCAAATAATTTCATTAATTAAATTCTTGAGGAAATAATTATATAAGATATTTTATATAATTGCTTGATAAATTTTCTGTTACTGACTTTTGTTTTGTTAAGTGTACAGTTTCTTAGAAAACCATTTAAGTTTCAAGGAGTTATATTGAGTATCTAAAGGTTTCAATAAAGACTATCTTTCTTTGTGCCTAATTATAACTATTTTCCTATATATTTAATCCCCTTTTCAGCATTACATTTCGCATATGTACGGGGCGTGGCTGGTGCCTGAGGCTCTACGGAAATAATTTGAAAAACATTCGGTGCCCACACTGTCTTTTTTCTCATCTCGAACTCTGGCTCTGTCCCTGTGCCTTGACGTCAACGGTTGATAAATTCAATTTATTTTTGTCGGCATAGTTCGGCACACTTTCCCGCATATTTTCTTTCCATTTCGTGTGGGGGATGGGGAAAACGATGAAGAGCGGGGGAGAGGGGGAAAGAAATTAGCCAGCGGCTGATGTGGCTTAGGCGCACGGTCGAGCACTCACACATGCACATAAACGGAGGCGCCACCACTAAGTGTAGCATACTTTTATGGGCCAGCGAGAAATGAAACCGAACGCGGAATTAAGTTTGCCGAGATTCCCAGAACCTCAGCGGTGGCCTAATGGATTCTGGGACAAAGGTTGAAAAAATAACCCAAGCCTTTATAAAATATAACATAATACTTAATGCCATTCAGTTACTTAATGTATTTATCAAAATATCACTCTCAACAGTCCTTAATTTAGGCCACCTCCCCCTTTTGAAGTTCAATTTTAAAACCGTAAATTTCCAAAGGGTTCACTTTCAGCATAAGTTGGACATAAATAAGCAGGCAGTCCATAAATTGTATTTTTATATTCAACCCGCAATCGCATACATCACAAATGATTCATTATCCCCATTTCCGCCTTTGGGATTACTCGGCTTTTTATTAATACATTCGAGGAGTAATTTGCCGGGCTCAAGTCAGACAGGATTCATTTAATACTTTTTTTTGCGATTTTATCATATTTATTTGCCTTACATATTTATGTTTAGTCCGGGATACACAGATGGCAAATCAAATCCACTCAGGCATAGGCACTTCCGCTCTCTCCGCTCGAACTAAATACATTTCCGATGCGCCATATTTATGAATGCCGAGACGCAGTGGAGTGTGGGATGAGTTGGGTTTGATTCAGGTTCGGAATCAGCCACGGATTCAGATACAGATTCAGAATCAGATTCAAATGAGTTGGAGTGAATGGATCGGAGTGGGCGGGTGGGGAATTGGGATTGGTCTTTGGCCTTTTCCTTTCCTTTGCGCCATGCAATGAAATGGCATTCGTTGTCGCTGTCACTTGATGCATAATTTTTCAAGCTCTCTCCCATGTTGACGTGTAGTTGTTGCACATTTGTAACAGCCAGTGAAGGTACACTCAAGAAAAAAATAGCTCAAAAAACCTAATATAAATAATAATGAATAAAAGCGAAACTAGCAATTAAAAGGACTGACTTTTCTTTGAATTAGTTTTAAACTTAAAGACATAGAAACCCTTTACCAGGAATCGAAAGTCTGATTCTAGGATATTTTCCCTCAATGTAAAGTAAAATGATTGCATTTATAGGAGGAGCGGAACGCTGGAAAAACTGGAGAGGGAAGGCGGCCAAGACAACAGCGATGCCGTGACTATTTTAGTTAAATTAATGACGCTCTATTTGCCGAGCAAGTGAACCGACTCTCCCGCCAGCTTGAGGCTGTGATAAGTACTGCCAGCATGAGTTACGGCCTTGCAGCAGGTGCGAGTTGGGCGGCGACGCCCATCAGGTGCCAGGTGCACGCCGGAAGCCGTGTCAACTGGCCGACATATGGCACACACACATAAATATTCTGGAGACCCACTTAGACTGCTAATCACATGCAGCCCAGGTCCATCAATCTAATTACATTCGAGTGCAACTCTTTGACCGGTGAAAATGGGGAAAATGTGCTCACTTATTATGCAGCTGAGCAAAAACCCAAATTAAATGATATCCTGGCAGGAGGTAAATTTACGACTCCCCAAATGTTGGCATAAGCGCCACGATTATCGGTTTTAATTATGAGCCCCATTGAACCATGTCCCCGGAAAATGATGAGGCGTTTACGGCGGGGACTTTCGGTTGGCCAGGCATATCGGCAAATAGCTAAAAATTTATTGAATTGCCCGCCACAATCATTTGCGGTTAATGATCACACGGCCCAACGGAATAAATACCACTGAAAAATTCTAGGAAATGAGAAAAATTTGTTGGTCGCTTTAAAAGCTTCCATGAAAATGCCACCAATGAGATATTCATTCAATCAAAGCTGTAATTTTAATAGAGTCTTTAGTATAAAGTGGTTTATATTTCCAGAATAAATAATTTAATGTCCAAGATGATCTTTATAGCAAATTAAAAAAGGTTTAATAAATATTTAATAATGATTATAAATTTCTTGTATAGCTTAGGTCAGCAGCTGGTCTTGTTTTCAAAATTATTTAAACTTTAAAGAAAACCTACACTTCAAGTTTAATTCATAAAATAAAATTGCACAAAATTCTCAGTTGTGCCAAATAAAATTGGAGTTTGACATGAGATTTGGGCGTGTATGCAAATACAGGGCGAGTCAAGAAAAACGAGTTGAAATCTGAATCCGAATCCGAGTCCAAATCGCAATCCTCGTCCACTTATGTATGTATCTCCACTCTCCATCTTGATGCGTATGCAAATAAACATGGAGAGCTCCAAGAGTCATTCCAGATGCAAGGGTCGGGATGGGTTTAAGGGAGACTGATTCTATTACGGCTGCTGATGCTCAACTCGGCATAAAATTGCAAAGAAAATTTTATTATTGAAATTGAAAATCAAAGAAAGTTTCGCCAGTATACAGGGAAATGTATACCCAAAAAATAACATGAAGGCAGCAACTAAAAGGCGTCTAAAAGGCAAGAACTTTTACTTCGATTTTGATAATTTATGAGCTCAGGAGGATTGATAAAAGACAACTCCAAGAGGGGTTCTCTTGCCAACAAGACTCGAGTAACTTTAGTGTTTAAATTGGCCTAAATGCACAGAGCTAAAAGATCTATTTAAATGCAGTCTATTTAGTATTATAAATTTCTGGATTTAATATTTATTTCCTAGTGCACGGCTTCAACTGTGTAAAGAGGTTTTTGTTTATTTTTGGGCAATGAAATTATATACATAACTCAAGAATATATGTATGTTGTACCTGAAAGTGGCACCCTATCCTGAGTGTAGCAGGAAGAATTTGAATTTCTGTTAATTCCGGGCTGAGCTGGAAGCCGAGACGGAGTCCTGGCCCTGGCATACCAATTTGTATGTATGAGCGAGAGAAGAGAGGCGAGCCCACCGCCTGCTCGTGCTTAGGGGGAATTTCAATTATTTTATTAGCCACATGAGCGGTCCTGGGCTTGGGGTTTCTTTTGAGCCGAAAAGGGATAACTTTCCAGGCCAGGTGAGAGAGTGTGCGGCATTGTTGCCCGAGGGCGATTATTATGAAATATGTTGCATACTTGCAGAAGGTACAGGCTCAAAGCCAGTGGCTAAGGCTGAGGCTGAGGCTGAGGCTGAGTGTGTCCTTTGCATAAATCTTTCATGTACCATATGAAAGCATATTTACTAATAACCCAATATCCCTTTTTTCCGGGGATTGGGCAGCCAAAAAAGGACAACGATGTCCTTCAGGGCGAACGGATGCCGGGCGGGCGATGGCTTAGTCTATCGACGCTAGTTTCGCATTTAGTTGAGTGCTTTGTTCCGGCGCACACGGAATTGGGACATTCTGGCCTTGCCTGTGCATATTTTTAATTAAAGCACAAAAGGCCACAAAAACAAAGGGCCCTTAGGAAGGAGCAAAAGGAGCATGGTGATGGTGGTGAGGGGAAATCCCTTTTCGGCATGAGCCGGCAAATAAATGAAATATTTATTAACAACCATCCGACATTCTTGGCATTTTTGCGAGCGTAAGTGAAAAGCCGAAAGAAAAATAAAAGCCAAACAAAACCATAAATGAATTCAATTACATTAAGTTTTTCTTTCGCTCTTTTGTGTGGCAGGCGAACAGTTTCGCGGCTCCTCGCTCCACGTTCTCTGCTGACCCCTGACCTCGCCCCTGACTAAAGGGGTATCGAAATCGCCAGCGTGTATTATGCTTTATTCAATTCCCCACACTCGTCCGACCCGGCCATAAAAAACCCAGGCAAGGCGACCAGACCAGCGAAAAATATATATACAAAAAAAAGAAACAAAAAGAATGGGTATCCAGCATCCGAAATAAAGCGCAAAATAAACAAGAGACGAAAATTCAACGTACGCGAACCGCAGCAATTTAAACAATGTCCAATGCAGTTCCAAGTGGTTTTTACGCCCAACGCTTCACTGGCTAACCAAAGGCAACTCTGGAGATCCACCGCTCAGGCCACCCTCCTCGTCCTGCGCTGCATAGTAAAAGAAAATTGTTAAGCCCTAAAGGCCATCATCAAATAGTGATGAATATTGTGCAGGTTCTTTTTACTTTCAACGCCAAACAAGTCTTCAGCTGAGGGGTTTTTGGGTCAGACAGCGGATCGAACTGGAAACAATTGCAAATTGATTGCCGAGAATTTTAAGCAGCTGCGAAAATCATCAAGGGCGAAAGTGAAACTATAAGAAGCTCTGAGACAAGTTATTGAGGGTTGAACATTAAAGGGATAAGGAGATAGATGCAATATTTTAAAGGAAACATTTAAGAGAAAATTTATTTTAGAACCTTTTTAATACTAATGGATTTTATTATACTTTATCTTTAAATTTTCCTTACAAAATAAATGGAATATCTTAATCCTTGTCTTAGCATAAACTCTGGACTAAAACTATCTTCAAATTTGAATAAACTTTCCTAAAGGTAACATTTACAGGCAATTTAGTATCAATTCAACGTTAAGTAAACTTTCAATCCATGGCCAAAGTTCTTAGAAAGTTGTTCAATAAGTTTGAATAGTTCCCCTTTGGTAAAGCCGATTATATGGGTCCAACACCTACCACAACTTGAATAGTTTTAGCCCATTGATAACTGGCACCACAATATCTACAGAAACTTACATCTCCGAAGCTTAAGGCGACCGTTGCGTAATAAGTTTATTTACATGCGAGCCGAACGAAGGAGGTCATTAAAATGTATTTATGCTGGTCATGGGATAAACTTAATATGCAGTGAAGAAAATTCCATAGATTTAAGATCTCAATATAAAATTCTCTTAAATTTAAAATTATACATGAATCTTGAAGTTCAGTCCCTTTGAAAATAAAAACCTTAATTCCTTTCAAATTTAAAAGACATTATTTATATGTTATTTATTAATGTGAATTATAAGCATAATCAAAATCTTTAAATTGCTGAAAATAAATAGCTTAGTTCCTCTCTTTTCCATATCATTGTTTATATTATTTTCCGAATTAATTTCTTTCTGTGCATTAAAGTACACACACCTTGAGCTGTAGGGATTATCTTCCTTGAACCCGGTGACCGCTTAACCGTGACTCGCTGCTGATATCGATGGAGTGGCCTTAAATGCCAATATCTCGCATTAAAGGCAACCGCGGAGTGGACGTGGCTGGGGACGAGGACACGGATGTGGATGTCCTAGGACGGCAACTTGTCCTGTGGCTTCTGCGGCTGCCGGCGATGCTGCTGCTTTTGCTGCTGGTCGAGGGCGTTAACCGAAAATCGATGGCCGTGCAAATGGAAGGGATGATGTATGCGGCCAGTGCCTGCCAAGTGGAAAAGTTGTGTGCGAGGCACTACCTCGGAGCTGTATCGAGTCCGCATCACATTTGCGGCCAAGATACGGCGCCCTGTTAGCCCGAGATGTAATTGGAATTTGTGGCATGGCCTCTCCGCGGAGCTGGCTCATTGTTTGCTCACTCTCGCTCTCGTTTTGCAATGATTAACTGCACCTGCAGACAAGAGCCAGGAGCTACCGTAGCGTTCAGGGTTCAGCGACTGGCTGACTGACTGACTTGCCGCTCATCTGTACCGCCCACTTTCCGCCTCGGGATCGCTGCTGTCCGTAATGCGAGTCGTCAATCAGCTTGGGTTGCATCTGCTCCCGGCCAGACCTGGAGTGTATGTGTCTGTGGGGTCAATGCTAATGAACTCTCATTAAATACTCGCTACGAGAAAGCTCCTCCCACAGTTCAAAAGGGTGTAATTTCAGTGCAAGTGCTTAACCAAATTGAGCAGATTTCATTGCATTGGAAGATGCACTCGGAGAAAAATAGGAAGTTATTTGCTCGTAAAAAATAGAATATTATATTATTATTTTACCAAGATATCTTGTGAACTTTTTCCTAAATATCTTTCCATAAAATCCAGTGATTGCGCAATATTTTTAGTAGTTTCCATAACTTGCTTCTAATATTCCCCGATGGATTTTTATGAGACATTCGCTATTTTAGAACCGTCGCAAGCATATGAATTCTCGGTACCGCTTGTCTGTCAATTGAAATCCCATAAGCCTGACATTTTATGATCCACAACCCGCGACTATAAACGGCATTTGATTATGGCTGGGAAAGTCGTCGCTCTCAGCTTTTCCAAACCGTGGCCGTCAAGTGCAACAATTTGCAATGCGATTTTATTGGCCGTCTGCGCTTGCTGCCATAAAAGGAATTTACAGACGAAACTCAGAGAGTTCGAACGAAAAATAGCTAGAGTTAAAGTTAGAGCTCTCGCCCTCCGATACACATGGCTCACCTAATGGATGAAGTTGAGGGAACCCCTTGTGGACTCCTTTGATCTGTCAAGCACATGCTGCGGTGGGCTCTTGGCCGTCTCAGTTAAGTTGGCAAGCCGCCCGCTACCATTATACCTGGCCGTATCCTCGACCGCGAGTGTGCCAACCGCCTAACAGTATCATCGACATAAAATAAACATGCATAATGGAGCATCTTAAATGCAACTTATTTTGCATAGTTAAGCATTTGAGTGGCACCCCTCGGCCCGGCCAGGCCTGGCCGCTCTTCCCACTTCACTAACTTTGATACTTCCACTCGACTCGACTTGCCTTGAGTTTGAGGGAGGCAAACAGGAAACTAAATGAAAATATCTAACGCTGGCAGCCACCGCCGCCGACCGCACACTGGCTATGAGAAGTATGCCCCTCTGTCTGGCCTGAATGGAGCTGCCTTGTCGGAGGAGTTTCTTTTTTTTTTTTTTTTCCGCAGCTCGCTCCTATGGCAGCCAGCCACTTGCCATATTTACACCAATTCCCTTGTCTGAGCGCCGGACTAGCCATTTTTGTGCTTCCATTTTCCTGCCTCTTGCCTTTCATCCTTCTCGAAATTTTGTTTTTATTTTCCCGCAGCCGGCAGAGCTTTCATGCTTAAGTAAAAAATTTAATGCTTCCTCCATTCTGTTTTTATGCTGTTGCTTTGTCCAACATCAGGATGATGAGCAGTCAAAGAAGCAGCCGGAAGCCCGGCCATGCCAAGTTTGTCTGCCAAGAGTGTCTTGCGAAAGGTATAAGCGGAGTGCTGAGAGACATTGAAAACAAGCCAATAAAAATTGAATGGAAAAATACAAGAGGTTTTAGGAAATTCTAAGAAAATTCTTAAGTATCTTTCTTTTTCTAAACAAATGCTTTCAAATTTTTTATAGAGTATTCAACAGTCACTTCTCAATTGTAAGCTAAATCCGCTGCACTTTTTCTTGCAGTCTTTAGGCACTTAGTCGGTTGTCTGCGCTGCGTCTTCAAAGGGCATTATATTCAATCATGGGGGTTAATCATTAGACACAAGCTCACTGACAGGCGGGGAAAACCAAGTGGCAGATGGACAGACTGTCTGTCAGTCATTCAGTTAGTCATTCCGTCAGTTGATGCTTCTTTGCTTTGCGAAATTTTGCATAAAAAATGCAGCAGTTGAGCCAAGAGATAGAGATTATGCGGGCTCCACGGCGTATGATTGATATTTCCCAAACCGAAGGCTGGCTGAGGTATTCACACGGCTCATCCTAATGACCAAGTGCTGGTAATTATAATGACCTGCCCACACACACACACACAGGAGCCGAAGCATGTGTTAATTGACTTCTGAAAAACGCTAATTATTTTGTTCAGTGAATACGCTTTTTGATAAAACACCTTTTAGCTCCTTTTTGTGCCCACTCATCCTAATTAGCCTGCCCTAATTTCATCCATACGCTCTTTGTAAATAATACAAAAGTCAAGCGCCAAGCCAAGGTGAGTGATTATCATGAAAAGTGCCTCCTTTTTTCGGGTAAAATGTGAAGGAGAACTTTAGCCAGGCATTACATTTCGGACGCCAACTTGAGATGGATTCCAGGAATCAGGGAAATAATAATATATCGGATGAGCCTTTCTGAGTATTATTATATGTGAGTACTTAATCAGACTCAGCTTCGTGTTTAAGCTGGACTTAGTGCACTTTAAGCACTCCTCTTGGTGGCTGCCAAAAAGGCCAAGGTTCTCAAATTAGCAGATTTTAGTATATATTCAACTATACTTGTGAATGAATACAATTGCAGCTTTTATCTCTGCTTGATTTAGCTTACCTTTGGGGCTTTTCAGTGAGTGGGAAGGGGGGGCTTCCTCCGGTTCATTTATATACGTTTAATTAACGGCTCAAATGACAATCCACACAACCCACCTGCCCAACATACAGTTACCAGTTTTTATATGGAAAGTATATTTAATTTTAATACCTGTACAGGGAACAACTATGAAGGTTGGTTGGGTAATTATTTAGTTGTAATAATCTTATAATAATAATAAAGCATCGATGAGTTCTCAAGGCTTAAATGTTAATAAATATCCAAGAAAAATAAACTTTAAATTGTAAATTATACAGGATATTTTCCAAGTCGAATCCCTTTCTCCCAGCTTCGCTCTACCATTTCTTGCCAAAGCCGGCATTTGGCGTTCGCATTGCTGTTGTTGGCCCGGTCATTTTTGCGGCTTTTGGCTAACAACACACATGCAGCAAACACAGCAAACAAAAACCGAGCAAAACAAAACAAAACAAAGCCAAAGTAAAGCAAACCAAATAAAACAACATAAAGAAGTGGCACAAGGACTTATGGAGGATGCGACTGCTGCCGCTGATGCTGCACCCCATTGGATGCGACCAAGAGAGAGAGGGAATTTCTCTTGGCATTTTATTTAAGCGGATTATTTTGGCACATTTGCGCTAAGGTTTTTTCTTATTTTGCTCCATTATTTTCCCTCCGTGGAAGTGTTTGTGCCGGGGCTCTTTTTTGGCATTGGAATGCCTAATGAAAGCATTTCTGCTCTGGGGCATGTGTGTACGTAAATTCAACGTAAATGATGTGCACCCCGAATATGAGGCTTATTTGGCATTGTGACAAAAGTTATTTAATTATGATTATGCCATGGCCTGGCCCTTGGTTCTCAGGCCCGGCTCCAAACTGCTCGTCTGCGCTCCCCCCGACTGCTCATTTGCACTAAAATTTACTTAGTTCAGCACTAAAGCTGCACAGGCTCAGCCGATGTAGACATAAAACTTAAACACGCACACACCCATTCACAAACAGTGAGGGTTAATTAAATGGTTACTAAAATCCCTAAAAATAGTATATCTAAAGTTAGAACTAAAACTCTTTTCTCCAGAAAATTATTTTAAACAAAATATAAGAGAAAATGATTTCCCTTTTTACTATAAATTGTGTACTGTCTGTTCTTGTTACCATTTTTCTGTCCACCACTGTTGTTCTAACCACAGCAGGCACTTGGTCAGAAGGGAAAGCTTATTCTGGCCGGAAACCGGTTACATGTTAGCTTTGGCGCTAATGTCAAACGCTGTGCACATGTCGCACGCATACTGCCACCCCTTGAATGTCCTTGCTCTCGGAATGCCCTTAAGTAAGTGCCATAATAATTTACAAAATTAAACAACAACTCTCGGTCGGTAAATGAAGATATCTTAGCCGAAGTTCTCATATACTTGCTGTGTTTTCACCCAAATATTATCTCGCTCAACACGATGGTGAAGTTGGTGTAAAGAAATCCTAAGCTGAGTTGATAAAATTTTTAATTAGGTTAATTTTTAATTAGGTTAAATGCTATGGAGTCTATGTTAATATATTTCTAAGTATGTTAATATGGAGAAACTAATTTAAAATAAATATTTGTTAGTTACAGAAATACATTTATAACTTTGAGCTGTGATTGCAGGAAACGCTTTTCATTAAGCCCAGTTTCCTCACTTGCTTGTAATTAAGTCATCCTTGGTTAACACCACAAATTGTACTGATTAATTAACCGCTCGCTTTAATTTCTCCTTGTAAATGCCTCTTTCAATTAGGTAACATTTTGAGCAGGCAGCATTCTCTTCGCATTTCATTTGAATGCCAGAAATATACTGACCAATTTTCAGTAAATATGCATGTGTCAGGAATCCTATATTTTAATAGGCAGGCTGGGAGGGTGGAGGCTATGGGTCGGCACTTGATCCTTCGTTCTCACATATTCATTTATAATTCAGCTGGACAGTTATTAAGCCCCCGGGCTGAGTTTCAGAAATTCGAATGGCCATTGCCGACAAATTTTGATGCTGCCTGAAATGTGAGAGAGTGTGCACTGGAAGTGTTAGTATTTCAGATATATATTTTATAGCACTTTTGTATGAATCTGAACTTTAATTTATAATTTGACATAGTGATTTTGATGTAAAAAGTGTTAAATGTTATTATAAACAATTTTAGTTTGACAGTTGATTTCTTTACCAACCTTAAACCTTCTTATTCGAAATATTTAACCTTCACAAATATTATCCAAGTGTACCTGTTGTCTGCTAGCTTATCCTACTAATGAAAATTAATGTTTGATTTTCTTGCTCGTGCTCATGCATTCTCTTTGCGGGGCCATCATAATGTTTCCAGGTTGATAATCCCTGTCGAGGAGACATCCTGCATTGTCTGCCTATTTGATTAATTTTTTGTTAAGCCCGACAGTTAATTAAGCCGGCAACAGTGCAAGTCAAAAGTATTTGCTCTCGAGCAGGAGCGCTGTTAATGCAGCCGAAGTGAGTGTTAAGTGAGTGTTAAGCCCATTCAAGGATTCAATTAATTAAAGCCACCATCCGTAGCAGGATTCGCTTATGTGTTAAACGTAATAGCTTTATGGGATTATAAATTAATGTAATGTTAGTTTTCATAAGGGGCTTAAGGGATTTTAAATTGGAGTTGGGTTTTTTTTTTGTATTTGCTTCTTGTGCCAAACTCATTTTATGACAATTGAAAGCCTCCGCTGGGCTTAGTTCAATTATAACAGCTTTTGCCAGCTGCCAAGAGAAAAGGCGAATTGCGAAAAGCGTAAACAAATTAAAGTCTGACAAGTCGGAAGCAGTGTGGCATGAGGGGCGGAACGGGCTGCAATTGCAGTTCCCAGAACAAATTGCACTTTGACGGCAAAAGGCAAGTTTTAGTGCCTGCCAGGAGGCGGGGACAGAGGAAAGTGCCCTCCAATGCATTCGACGGTTGTCCCAGGCGACCAACTGCCAACGGTATCCCTCTGGCTTTCTCTCTTGTCCATTTCTTTATCTATGCAGGGGGAAAAATTGTACAGTCTTGGATATATACATGTATGTATATTTAAATGGGAATTTTATTATTTATAAATTAATATTATATAAATGATTGTTATTTATATGTTTTATTTTAATAGAGAGAAATGTTGTTTAAAATCTAAAGGGACTCTTAATCTCTGATATCTTTTTTATAATTTAACCGTTCTAAATATTCCGTATTGATAAATATTAAATATATATTTATTAGATATATTAAAGCAATTTAATAGCATTTTACTGAGATTTAAAAATATTTCGAAAGGTCTTTTAATTGTCAATTTATTTGCTAGCTGATAGAAAACCGAATTAAATTAAGTCAGAAAAGTTTCAAAGAAATATTTAATTTAATATACATTTTCCCCAGTGCATTTCCCGCATATTTCTCCGGTTTTCCAAGCAGGCCAAAGCCAAAACCGAAAATGCTAAACCAACCTGAAGACGGGAGATGGATGAGTGGTGGCCATTTTATGTGTATAGCAACAACCATAACAAAAGTCAAGAAAATGAAAACAGAGAGCAGCAGCAGGACGAGCAGCGGATGAGATGCGACGGGGCTGGATGAATAAATAGGGGGAGAAGTCGTGGGAAAGACCGTAGAAATGAATTTCAAGTAAAACGAAATGAAATGAAACAAGGGAAATTACAAAGTTTTAATTCAAACATTCGCATTCGTTGAAAATACTTAAGCTGCAGCTTTTCCGAGGATGGATGAGTGAGGGCGGTGGAAAGCGGGGAAGGGCAGGGCAGGGCAGGGCATGGGCATGGGCGTGGCACTGCTGCTGCACTGAGACTAAACGGAATGTTTTCCTCTTAGCTGCAGCTCCACCGTCTTGCTCGCACACACACACACACACCTGTTCTTGGCCCCTTATTTTCCCAGGCCATTTTCTCGTTACCCTTCGGAGCCCTACAGTTCTTCAGCCCGCTCAAGAGTTTCCCGCCCCCTAGTTGGCATTTTGATGCAAAGCTGCTTGTGGGCTGCATTTAATTGCAAATTAAAATTCTGCGCACAAGACTTTGTATGTAAAAGACTGACAGACGCAAAGGATCCGAGTCCTTTGGGGTCTTCCTCGGCAGTAGCAAAATAAATAAATGTTGCCGGCTGTTTTTGGGTTCAACGGAGGAGGCGCTTTTCTCTCTCCCCCCTTCGTTTGTTTTTCTTTTGCCGAGCGCCCGGGAGCTCGACAAAAACTTAACACAACTTTACTCTTAACTCGTTTGCCCGAATTAAATGTTTCGCGTTTAAATTCGCCAAACAAAAATATATGAAAGTAACAAAAAATAAAGAGAGAGAGGCCGGAGAAGGAAACATGTCAGCTGGGCCAGCGACAGCCGGAGGACTCGGAGGCCAGGAACGCAGGACGAGAGCCCCAGTTGCACATGAGCAAATTAAATGGTTTCCGACTTCCGGCAGACAACAACAGCAGAAATAACAATAACAGTCGTAGGGAGCGGCCTCTTTTTTTTCTCCTTTTATTATATTTTTTTCATTTTGGTGAATATATGCAACTTTATGCTTTTATGGCCTTTATTTTTTTCGACATCTGCGGCATTCAGCCGGCGGGCGGGAGGCGAACGTTTGCGGAATATGGATTTATAGCTGACTGAGAGCGTGGAGCGACCCACAAGCGACATATAAACTGTCACCAAGTTATAAATTAGCCGCCACATAGACAAATGCCTGAAGGAATTTCGCGTCTACATTAAGGAACGGGGATCGTACCAAGGGTGGTTACATTCCAGCCATGATACAAGAGATATATAGCATGTATGTTACAAGCCAACAACGAATTTGTGGCCATATGCAAGGGAAAAGCGATTTAAATTATTTTGAGAGCTTGAGAGAAAAGCTAATTTGTTCAGTTGGCCTTTTAAATATATTAAAATGGATAAGAAGAAATAATTTCATCTAGCAGAACATTTAATAAAATATCTCATTATAAGTTTGGCAAAGAAAAGAAAGTTGATAGAAAGCTACACAAAAAAGAGGAAATATTTTTAGTCTTTGTGCATTTATAAAAATGATTTAAGCAACACTTTTATATATACTTTTCATTTCAAACAATTGAAAATAAATTAAAAACGCCACTGTTCGTATGGTTTATAAAGTGAAAATGACACATACAAATTGTTAAAGACCCATTTTCGATATACAAATTGAATTAAATATTTTGTGGTTTTGTATATTTTCCATTAAAATCCTGTTGCAAATTGTTGCCGCATCTCCACCAAACTGAAACAGACTGAGCCACCCCACAGACATAAAAAAAAGAAAATCCTCAACGAAAATCAACTAAAACTGTGGCGAGGACGAAAGCCACGTTTGCATATTGTAAAAAAGTGCCAGCGGAAAAAAGGACATAGTGGCGAAACTAGCTTAGAACTGCATTTATGCGCTGACAAACTGACCAACCTCCGACTGTATGATGGGAAAAATTGCTGTCACAACACAAAAATAGCTGGGCACCTGCTAGGATGTGTGGGTGCATAAAACCGCTTAAGTTTTCACTCAGCGAACTGTAAAACTGCATTTGAATCGGTCAAGAGAAAGGCTCAAATAGGATAAAGCGCCCAAAAGAAAAAGGAGGGATAGATTTAAGCGGGTTTATAATATTCAATAAAAGAAGACCACAAGCCAAATCAATCCAAAATCAATAAATTAAATATAGTAAGAAAGTAATAAAGTTTTTAAGTATTTAAAATATTTAGAAAACTTCCCAACTTTCACTGCAGTGTAGTGGAAACTGTTCTCTGAACTTGGGTGAAAAGCCTTCAATGTTCATAATAAAAGTGCGCGACTTGTCACACATTTAGAACGAAGCTCGTTTAGATTTTTTTCCTAGATTATGTTTTGATGGAACGCCCAGCTGCAACATCTGCAGCATCTGCCGCCGCCTGATGATGATTTTAGTGGCCGCCAGATGTTGTTGAGCCGCAAAACAGAAAAAAAAGAAAGTTGCAAAAATAAAAAATAATACAGAAAAAATGGGACATACCTTCCGTGAGGAAAAACATCAAGGCAGCGGCAGCAGCAACGTGAACTGCTGACAGCAGGAAACGAACGCGTAGCTGCCGCAATAAAAACCGCAAAATCCGAATAAAAATGCTGCCAGTGACGTGACGTCGCCCAACTGCCCAACTCTCAATTTTGATGGCCACCACAGAGAACAACTAAAAATCCTCGAGCTGCCACTCTAGTTAGTTAGTCGGGCTGCCGGGCAAGAAATTCTAAATCAAAATTCCAACCAGGCAGCCAGAAGGGATCTAGGTGGGTTAGTGGGTTGAGCTTTGAGTTAGAGCAGCCAGATTTTCCATTTTCCCGATAAATTCAATTGAGGTTTTTCACATCTGAAAGAATTTGGATAAAGATATATTAAGGTTTAAGTATTGCTTGGAATATAATATTGTTGGCATGAATAAAAAGAAACAGTTTATATTTTTAAAGTTATATTTAAGGGACTTAACTTAATTTTTACTTTGCAAAATGAGCTCTATGAGCCAGAATTTATTTAAATTAATTATTAATCCTTCTAGCTACTTTCTTCTATCCTTACTTGACAACACTGCCTTGTTGGTTAGCTGAAATCCTGGTGGTTACCAGCGGTGCGGGCTGGCTAGCCATTCAGTTTGTAAACCGCGCTGCGCGTATAAATAAATATTTACAACTCGTTTGCCGCAGCCAACGGCAAACGCAGGAGTAAGGAAAGGATACGTCCGGAGACCGAGACGAAGGCGGAGGCAAAGTCCCGAGCTGCTGCTTCAGGTGTTGAAGCGTTCAAGGACCTGCCCAACGGACCACCTGGCCACCGGGTAAGCTGCGAGCTTGAACACCTTTTGCGGCCAACGTTGCCGCGTTGCCGCTGCCGCGTTAACAATGCAAACTCATTGTCAGTTTTGTTTTCTTATTTTGATGGCTGGAGAATGAAAACGGTTTCTTTTGGTGCCGGGCTTCAATGAATTTTGGTGACTTGTTTATCGACTAAAAGCGAAGATTGGAAAAGAGAGGAAGTGAAGTTTAAAGACTGATTGAAGGTAGATTTAAGAGCTCGAAGGAACTATTATGAGTCTAGACTTTTGCTTTGATTGCTGTGAGATTTTGTCATTTCAGAACTTTAAGCAGAATATTTAGGATTAAATATATATTTAATAAGATAAAAGATAAAAGTATCTCCGAAATTATACCATCAATTGGGGAATTATTCGTCTACAAATAAGTTTCTAAGTCCGAAGAATTCCCCCCTTTAAATCACATAGAGTGAAAGCCAGGAAGCAGACAAAAAACAGAAGCGGAATGCAAGCGCCAAAACAAAAAACTTGGCTTCATGAATTAAAGATGACTTGGCCACGCGTTTGCACAACCCGTGACAGTGGGCGTGGCATTCGGCACCGCTGACAAGGGCCTTCGACTACAATGCGAGGTGTGCAAGGATACGAGCAACTGGCAGCCAAGAGTATGGAGCCCGAAGCCCGAAGCCCGATACCCCGGAGTGAGTACTTCAAAGGGATGCCGGTCCAAGGGTGCCAGAGCCAAGGGATCTGGGGGATATACCTAGCCAACGGAGCGTGACCAAGAACGCCCAAACCCTGTTTAATGTAAGGAAAAACGCAATCAAAATGCGACACTTTTTCAAACACTTGGGGCGCGGGAAACAATGAAAATTTCATTTCTTCATTTCAACGCATGCCCCGGTGCTCAGTTTTCCATTGCTTTTTTGTTCTATCTCCCTTCTGAGGAGAAGGAACAATGCTTAAATAAACTATTTATTGTGCTTTTGATGCTGCAAGGACTCAGCAGCAGCAGCAGTAGCAGCAGCAGCAGTAGCAGCAGCGTCGCCGAAGGACTTGGAAAACGCAATTAAATTTGTGTGTTGCGCATAAATAAATTTAAAGTGGCAGTTCAGGGACATGCCCAGCGCAGATATCCTGAAACTCCGCACAGATTGCATAAATCTGAGAGCGAACAAATCGAACAAATCAATATGCCGCAGGGAGCTTAAGCGGAAAACCATAAAACCTATTTAAATGTTTATGCAGTTTTTAATTTTTTGGCATTTCCTGCACACGCCAAAGCTAAGCCAGTCGGGAGCGGATTGTTTTTCGCCATTTGACATTTTAAATTATTTAACTGGTCTTTTAGGCCAGGCAATAAATATTGAAATATTTGTGTGTGTTTTGCGTGTTCGTGTCGTCCTTCTTTTTGCTTAGATTTAAATAAATTTCGACCGCCCGCAGAGCTGTTTAAATAGTTTATGTGCAGCATTTGTGCACCTCTATTAGGTGAAATGCATAAATTTCATTTTTCATTGCAGGACAAAAGCAACAGCAACAGCGAGTAAGGAAAACAAGTGAAAGAAAAACAAGAGCACATACACATATGTAAATGTGACAGCCCGCACACCCGCTCACACACGCATCCTCGTTGTTGGGGACCTGTGAAATCAGTGCGTGATGAGGGGGACTTGGGGACTCTCGGGGTCTCCGAGACTCGAGGCTCGAGGCTGAATTATAAGCCCAAAGTAGGCACGCTGCTTTACGAGCCCATAAACATGATGAGCCGGGCGGTGGAGTGGAGCGGAGTACTTGGGAGCCTGGGTCACAGGATTCCAAGTGGGGTGGCGGTGCTGCCCTTGGGAGCCTTGTCATAGATTGCTCAAACCGTTCCCGAGTTGGATTTCGCTTTCTATTCAGAAATAAATAATTCAAGGTGGTTAGAAGTAGTATTTCCTGTTTATGAAGATTCAAGGAACATATAAACTATTTTATGCGTTGAGTAAGATGAGTGTTAATAATTTATATGATTCAAAATAAAAAGGAACCGTTAAATGATGCTTCTTATATAAGAAATTCTTTAAAAATCATTCCCTTAAATTATAAAATATAAACAAACTCATACTTCATTCATTCTTTATGTGTAATAAAATAATAAACCTTTTGTTTATGTTTTCCATTTCTCTACGAAATGCTTTAGCGTTCACTGGAACACCCTTCCGTTTCCGTATTTCGCACTTGCGTTAAATTTATTAAAGTCACAGCAAATGAAAGTCTAAGCCAATGCTGGGGACTGAGGCTAACACCAAACTGAAGCTGAATTGCATGCATAAGTCAGGTCAGGCCCGGCACTAATCAAAAACATAAATTCACATAAAAATATCAAGGAGCAGCATTCACATGGACGTTGATGTAAGGACACCTGCATAATGTCCTTGCCGAAGCTAAAGTTGAAGGTTTATGAGCTGCACACAAAAATGGAAATTGTCTGCCGTTGTCGTTGCTGTTGCTCTTGCTGCTGATGTTCCCTGTTGTATGTTCATTTACACAGAGAAAACCTGTGTGCACTTAAAGAAAATATATCTAAAAAATTCCTGAAAACGCATAAATTATTTAAAGAAGAGGTATCACCTTTTATTTTGTATAGCTTTTGCTCTTGGTTAAAAAATAGCATGGATGTATGTAAACCTATCTTCAATATTTAATTTTTCTAGCCTCAGAAACATCTTATTTTTAATTTTGTAGAAACATTTTCCTAGCTTTTTTTTAAATACAATTTTTTAAGACATTTTCCCAGGTGCATTGCCAGTAGTTATATGGTCGTAGACGGCTCGGCACTTAAGCAGACTACTCAGAAACGGGCCTAACCGCCGGAGACACCAGACGACAGTTGACTCTTCGTCTGGCTGGTGTGGCTCTGTGTGTTGTGTGTGTGTGTAGTGTGTGTGCACGTGTAATAAGCATAACAACACTAAATGGCTACTTATGCATGCAAAGGCAAAACACTAGGGCCAGTGACAAAAATTGAGTGCATACGAGCCGTATCCACTGCTCGGTGTTCGCCGTTCAGGCCCAAGTGCAGTTGTCTGGGCCAATTTTGGCATTTCCCAAGAATTCGGTCTCCCGACGACTGGTGGTTTCATCGCAGCGCCGCTTTATGGCTCATTTCCTAAATGGTCCGCAGCAGCGGTTAGCTGCAGTTGTACCCGCTGCACAGGGACATGGAGCAGGTCCATCTAGCACCGCATTAAACTGGTGTCAAGCGCTGAAAATGGTATGGAATGGAGCAAGCCTTCCTTCTATGGCTTGCTTTTGAATTTTAAATGGGGACAACACTAGTGTGGCAAGGTGAGAAATAAAGGAACATGAGTGTTTCGTAGGAGAAGTCAGAATATTCAAAATTTAAACCAAGAATTAGGTAAAAACTGTGCCCAATTCTTTAAAAAATCCTAGTAACTTCCCTTAATTTATTACCAACTTTTATTACGACACTTTCTATGTTAAAATTCAAACAAAAGTTTGGCCCGCAATCATTGAAAACAAGCATGTCGCTTTGCTCGACTTGGCTTATCTGGCGGCTGTAACTCTCTGACAGAGCAATTATAACCACATCGCCCTTTTGTGTACTTTTTGTCGCGGTAATCGCTGGAGGAGATCTGCAACAGTTTTTGGCAGCAATCCGACTGCAGAGCAGTGCTAGCCATGAAATAGAGAAATGGAGCCGGGTTACGGGCCGTTTAGTTCGGTCAATGCGTGTGTAATTCCAACCCATTGGCTCTGCGGTCTGACATCTATGCGATTATACGGCGGGATTCGAATTTCGGGAACTGGAAGTGTGGACTGCGGGACTGGACTGGGATGTGTGTGTCATCCGAGGCCATCGTGCAATTGACACTCGGTCAGATGAGAACGAAAACGGCCAAAATGCAATGGGGGCCAAGTGTCCCATTCGCTAAGCATTTGCCATGAATGGGTTGTTCTTGTTTTTCGATCGTGAACACACATTGCGCATTTCAATTGAATGTCGCTCGCTGGCTGAGTGATAGCCAAAGGAGGCGTTTTCAGCCTTTGTGGCCAAATAGTCCACGTGCCACAGAGCCACTCCCTCCCCTCTCTAGCCAGGACTCTCCTACCAGAGCTTTGACTGAATGCCCCACATTGTTTGGTTGCCAGAGTCGCAACTGAAGCAAATCGCAGCTGTCACGTAAGAAAGAGCTACCCATTTAGGCACACCCAGCTGAGGAAGTACAGTAAAATGTAGTTAAAACTTCTTATATTTTATTGTAATTATTTTCTTTATTATTCTAAAGCAACTAAAGCATAAATATAACTAAAAGTCTTTGAAGAAAATAACAAGAAGACCATCTGAGTGATCTGCCACTGGCATGCCCTGCAATTCCTTTTCTTTATTTGTTTTTCCTTTTCATTCCATTGAAATGAGTATCAGAAAGGACTCTGTTATATAAGTGTTATCTTGGAGAAGCATCCTGAAAGGTTCCTTACTGTACAAGGATTGCATAAGATTTCCTCGCAGTTATCTCATTTGTGCGCTTAACTTTCTGAATGCATCCTTTTTTGCCAGGCAGCTGCCCTTTTAGCATATTGCCAAGCACTTGGCTGCCTGCCCAAGGTGCCGAGTATCGCTTGACACTGGGCTGACCTCCCGTACCGCTCCGCTTCCGACCCCAAAAACACACCTTTGCTCTATCGTTATCGCACTCGCACACCCACACACACACACATGACAGGTGCACGTCTTCTGGATCCAAGGAATGCTAAAATGAATTGCCGCTTTTGTTAAGATTTCTTGCATGCCCCGGCGTTGAACCGTTGCACTTGTAGTGCAGCTGCCGAGTGTTCGTCTTCAGCAGGAGTTCTTGTGTAACAAGTTTCACGTGCATGTTCTCAACAATGTCGCCATTGCTGTTGCCGTTTCCGCTTCCGCTGGCCGCCCTCGTCCGCCATGCAAAAACATTAATGCCACTACCTTTCAACTGCTCCCCATTCGTAGCTCTTATCCGGCAGATAAATTGTTGCTCACACCCCGAGACATTTGGCTGCAAAATATTCGCATTTCTTTCCTGCCAAGCCATTTGCACTTGGTATTAACCCAGATATAGCTGGAAGCCAGGGATTGTATTAAATAATTTTATTTGCTTAACAAAATTACCAAAAACAAAAATATATATCACTAAGAGGATTAAAATGATTTCAAAATCCATTTGCTTAAAATGTATTTATTTTAAATTAAAAGCAATCAAACTACTTATAACCAAATCTTTATTTATTCTTCATTTATTTTATTTGAAGTTCTGCGTTCAATTTTCGACTGACAGTTGAGCTCTAATGAAAGAACGGAAAGTGCTGACTATATCCAATGCCAATCGATGCGCTGTCAATGCTATTTTCCGGTCCTCACCCCATTTGCGGTTGGTTCTCTCGACCCTTTTTCTCGGCGAATGCATTTTAAAAATAAATTTCACCCAACGGTGCAATTTTCGTGCTAACAAATTTATGTGCTCAACAATTGATTTTCCAGTGCAGCAACGGAAGCGGCCATGGACAGGTGAAATAAAAGGCGTCAAATTGGGGGCGGGGCAGCCGCAAACTGTGCGGCACTTCATAAAATATGAAATTAGATTTGCAAGCAGCAGAAACCAGTCCGTAGTCTGCCGTCCAATGCCCATCGTCCTGTGGCTCCTATGGCTCCAAAGGCTCCGGAGGATGTCCATATATACATATATCCGTATTGCAGAGGCAAAAAAATGGCTTAATGCTCGCGCGCGGCCAAAGAATGGAGGAAATTGCCGGGAAGGATGGCGAGGGAGCGGACCAGGGACCAAGTGGAAGTGGAAGTGGATGCGGAATGGTCATGGCAGAGTCAACCAAGCGACCGACATTGACTTGAATGACTTGACATTCGATCAAAAGTTCGACGGGAAACACCATGAACAGAGCCATGGCCATAGCGAAGGAAAAAAGTAAAGGAAATTCTTTAAACTTGGCAAAGAAGAATGCTTGGTTACCCTAAGGAAAATATATGATATTCTTCTGCTTTTTACTTTACTTTATTATTAATACAGGAGCTGGAAATAAATATATTTTAAAACGAATTAGAGTCCATATTTTACAGATTTATATTTTCTGTTTATTAACTACACTTTTGGTACACTTTTTTCCTAATAGCTTTATTATAATAAACATAATGCAGTTCGAGTGCAAGCACATTGCCAGAGTCGACAATGCCTGATATTTTGCCTGTGATTTGTAGCGCATTGAATCCGGTTAAAAGGATAAAAGGGGTTCCCAAATCGAGTGGCAAAAGGGGCAGGGCAGGGGGAGTGAGCGGAAAATACAAAGCGCAACGCGCGGCTAATGCCGCTTAATAGTTTTTACATTTTTTTGCCCTGGTCTTTGTTCGCTCGCTTTTGCCGGAGACCCAGAGACATGCTGACTTAACTGGTTTGCCCCCAATCCTGGCGGAACACCCTTCCTCTCCCCCCCCCCTTCAATGCCAACGTTCATGTCCTCATGATTTTTCTTGGAAGCTCGGGCGCTACCTCCCATCCATGCTTTAAGTCCTTCACCCCCACGCCAGCGCCGACCATGTTCAATAGCTGGAAAATGTAAATCCTATTGAGTTGGTCGCTATGTTTTTGTACTTTTCGTTTAGACCATTGAATTCCAGCTCCTAAAAACACTTTAAAAAAATCTCTGCTTTCCCTTTAAAGGTTTAAATAATTTAAATGATTTTCACTTCGTTTTAAATAAGGGTTTAAGTGAATAGTATAATTTTAATAATCTAAAAAACACATAAAATATGTCACTTAATTGTACTAAAAATTTCCCTAAGTGTACCTGCTTTTTGCCGCATTCGTTGGGGGTTAAGCGGCGAAGCAAGTGCAACAAAGGGCGTGGCAGCTCGCCCACTTAGCTCCGTTGCGGCCAAAATGTCTTCATCGGTTTGATTTTCAATTTGATTGCATTTAAGCGACATTCCGGCAGGAGCTGCCATCTCTTTGTCGTCCCTATATACATATAATGATATGTATATTTATCTGTAAAGTATCGTTAAAAATTTATCGCCAGACCGACGACCGTCTGGCTTTCGCCATTCTCGCCTCGTCCCGGATCGACGATTTAAGCGATGATTGATGATTGCCAACTTATCTTGAATGCAATTTACACGCTTATCACTTGACATAACCATATATGAATAATAGTCATGGCGGCATAGAGTGCCGCAGAGGGATTAAGCAGTGCAGGACAGGTAAGGTGTAGTTATTTATTCCGCATGCAAGCTGTCTGCCACATTGTCCAAGCTAATAAACATAAATTTGCGACTGAAGGGAATTCGTATCGGGAGTCATTGTGGGAGCAAGCGGTCTCCTCTTCATTTGTTATCGCCGCAACTAAAGCCACAAATTGTTGACACCTTCGAGCATTCAAACACAGAAAAAAGGATTTAAAGTCTATAGTAAACTATCTCCAAAAGACAGGAAGCTTGTTTAGAGTTTACTAAAAAACCTAAGTTGAGTCTTTACTAATTTTATTTAAGTTCTAAAATATTTTATTATAAGAATTTGATAGCATGGTTTTTCCCAGTGCACAACCCACACGCACACGCTTAATGGGACAACAACAGGAATAACCCGCAGGCTTGACAACAATCAATCAATATTTATGTCCTCGAGCAGGCTTCTCTAGGTGGCTGTCAAAACTCGCCTCAGTCTGTATTTGTATATATATATATATAGATATGTATCTGACGGATACAGCTACCGATAACGATACCTTGTACCTCAGAAACCGGCAGCTGTGATTGTTGGTGGCTGTTGTGGCCCTCTAATGATAATGACAACGGCAATAATAGTCGAACAAGGACGTCCAAGGACGAGGAACTTCCTGTGCAGCCACCTCCAGTTGCGGAACTTTTGTCATTTACACTTTGCAGATTTATGTTTATCCGCTTGACGGGTCTTTCTATCCATCTCCCTCCTCCTCTCCTTCTTGGCCACGTTGGTCCTGCAGCAAATCCTTTGATTGATGTCCAGACTAAGCTAATTACGTGACTCAAAAAGCGCCCAAGCCGAAGCTGAAGCTGAAGCGAACTAAAGTTAAGGGGCTTCAAAAAGTTTGCCTTGGCAACCGGCGCGATTAATTGATTATTTTCAAGGGTGCCAAACAAAGCACTCAACTCGAGGGTATAATAACAATAATAGCAATAATAATAGTCTGAGGTGCTGTCATCATAATGTTTATAACATTTCTCACTCTCTCTCTGGCTCGTCTCTGGCAGGCGTTGGCAGAGATTACGCATTAAATAAATCATCAGCCTACGGGGGCGCGTTGATGTTCCTAACACTTCAGTAAAGGAGAGCCCCTGGCCGAGATTTATTGTAAATAAGCATGATTATCATAGCATCACGTATACGCAGTGTTGGGCGAGGCAAAAAGGCAGTGCTGGCGTAGCAAGCAGTTGGAAAAGCCCCTGGCAAGGCCAGTATTTTTGAAGCCTAATTAGCAGGACCACTGCTCTAGCCCTCAGAGTGGAGGCATTACTTTTTATTTGTATTTAGGAACTGGTCGGCTTTTGTGGGGGCTTCCTTCAGGCTTCATTCTTTGTCAAATCCTCTTCTGCGGTAGTAGTAGCGCATTATTGTCTTTGATCATTTGCCTCAAGTGCGGCTCTGAATGGTATTTCACTCTCTAAGTTTTAGTCTTTGGATGTAGGAGCACTGAGAAAATTAATAGAAGATTTTTAATAAAAGATTTAGTATTTCAAAGTTCAAAGAAAAGTATGTTAGAATGATTTCCCAACTTTTTATAACATTTATTATAAAGACTATATTTTTTCTGATTATTTTGTAATAAAAATTATATAAATCTATATTTCCTCTGCAAGTTACCGGCACATACGGCATTGCGCTAACCCAATATCACATTCAGGTCCTGTCACAACTCTTGGCTTGAGAGTCTGAATCTGAATCCGAATCCAAGACCTAAGTCTGTCTGGCTGTCTCCTTTCGCTTCGCGTAACCTCAATGTGTTGCGAGCCCATCAGAGACAGCATCATCAGGAGCAGGGACAGGAGCGAGAGTAGCAGCGGTTGCAGAAGCCGTGGCATGTCCTTGGCATCCTGCGCCCTATTTTCAGAGCGACCACCGCCCCATTTCCACCATCTAGCCACTTCACCACACCCATCCCACCCGGCGAAACGGCAGCTTTAGTCGCATTACTGTGGCGCTTAAAAGGTTAAAACGTTTTTGACTTTGAGAGCGACGTCTGCTGGCAGCAAGTCGTCTAATGAAAGCGACTTTCGCAAATGAAATAATTTTGCGGCCTTCTTTTTTTCGCTGGCTCCTGTTTTTGTGCTTTTCGTTTTCGTTTGCGTTTGTGTATGTGCTGGTGAGCCATTTTAATTGAGCCAGTTTGTTTAATTAAACATTGAAATTTGAAAATTATAAAGTCAAATATTTCAAATGCGTTGGCGTTGAAATGGAATGTGGTGGCAAGGTGAGATTTTCTGTCAGGAGCCAGCTAATGGGGGGGATTTAATTTAATTTGGCTTAAATGTTGGGATTTAAGAATTGAATTAGGCGGTAGAGAATTTAAATTTAAAGGTTTTAAAGTTATTTTCTTCTTAAATTAACTTTATAATTATTAATGAAGTATTATACCAATAGCTGACCCAGAAAATTATATTTTTTGTCTAAAAATCCCTATTTAATATATTTATTTTAGTATTAAACATTATGCATATTTTTCAGGCTTTATTTTGAGGCTTTGGCCTGTAAGGAATTCCATAAACGTGGCCAGGAAGCCCCATCATCCGCAAATTACGCGCATTACAAGGCTCATCGCCAGTGAAATGACCTAGACAACAGCCCTAACTGCTCGTTAGATGACCTCGCGAGGGCACCCAGTGAACTTTGGGGGATAGAAAAAAACACTTCTCTCGACCTCTAACCAATGCTTGGTACAGTTTTCCAGTCGAATATAGGCAGAGTTACCTGCTGCCAGGGAAAACGAAGCGAACTTTAAGTCATTTGCGATTCATCCAGGTTCTCCTTCGGTTTTTCCTTTTCCATTTCACTTTTGCTTGCTTGGGCTCCTGGGCAAACGACATTCATAATTTTTATTTACTTTCCTTTTTCAGTTTCATTTTGCTCTCGGTTTTCTTTTCGCATTTTTATAGCGCCTCCTTCGGCGACATTGCGCGCGTACCACATCTCGTATACTTAATGAGATTTTTCGCAGACATATTTGCAATTTGGTGCGTCGACCAGCGTGTAAAAGTTGAAACCGCAAAATCTTGTGGAAGGGAGCGGCATGGCCCCAGCCCGGCGTCTGCGTCTTTGGTTCAATTTGAAAGTTTCCCCCCAAGTTAAACCCAGAAGCAACAAAAACTAATTACAATCTCAAGTTGTTTTTTCAACACTCACCGACGCCGAACTTAACCCTAGCTGCCTATCTTGAAGCATTCATTTGAGGGATAGTTAATAAAGAAAATCTATAAGAAACAAACTAAAATATTTTCTTTATATTTAATAAAATTTAAAACTAAACAAATATTTTATAAGCAAGTTTTCTCTATACAGGGTTAAGGCTAAATGGTTGAAGCAACTTTCTGGAGATTAAAAAAATCATATTAAAAAAGTAGTTGCTGTAGTGAGAAGACGCGGAGCAACTTTAATTTTAGTTTTTCCAACTATTCTCCCTCCGCTGCGTATTTTCATTTTCATTCTTATTCCTATTCTTATTGTTGTTGTGTTGTTTTTTTTGTCTTTATTTTGCACTTGGCACTTTTTCTGCGAATTTATTATTGTTGTTGTTGTTGGCACGGACGCTGCATTTTCCTCGCTGCAAATTGCACCTCTGTGATTATGGCCACTTGGCATCGTCTTCGCCGGAGCTTTGTTACTCCATTTAGCCATTTAAGGAGGGGGGTTGGGCTTGGACCGAGTGCTGTGCTGTTTTTTGGGTCACCTGGCTGGCTCTAATGACATTCTCTCCCCTGTGAAATGCACTTGACAACACCTTGACATTGTTCATTAGTGCTGTGCCCGCTTGTTGGGCACGAAGCCCAGCACAATTCCAGCCAATTGACAATTGGCCGGGGAAAGAGCAACCCAAGCAGCCCGAGCAGCGGGAATTTCAGCAGGATCCCAAGGAGATGGAGCTGCGTCTTGAGATGTTCTGGGCGGAACATCCTTCAAAATTTGCAGCTAATCTCTGCCAGCGGGCCAGCGAACAGCTCCCGCTGGGCCAGTCCAATTGGAAGCCCCTGCTGGTGGCCTCTGCACTCGGGGACTCTGCTGGTGCAGACAGAAAAATTTGTCATTTTAAAGGAATAGAATTTATATTTGTTATTAAGATAATAGAGGTTTTAAATATGATTTAAATTATATTGAAGGGAGGTTATTTTTAGCTTTGAATTGTACTTCTTTTAAGCATCATTCAATAACTATTCGTTTTCCTTCCTTATTTAAATTAAAAACTAAAATAGCTTAGTTTAATTTCCCCCTGTGCTGTGCTCATTCAAATTGTGTAGCGTCATTATTCAAAATGTCAATGTCATTTCATTTTTTCCAAGGCTCCTTCTTCCTTTTTCGGTGACACTGCAGACTCGTTTTTTGGTGGCTGAAGTCTCAACTCACTGCACTGACAGCTGATGATTGTCGGAGGATAATGGAGGGGGCTCCACATCCACAGCCCACGCGTTTGTCATGCTTAGCTGCTGCTTCTACTGCTGCTGCTGCTTCTGCTTTTGAGGCCTTTTGACGGCTTTCTTTGGGTTTTAAAGTTTTATCCAGAACTGCGAACAATAGAGGACAGTTTACTTTGAATTTAAACCGAGAGATAGAGAGCTTGCCTTAAATCATAAACCCAATATTAGCTCTCCTGGCCATTTCGGCCACTTGCGTCCCTTTTTCGTATTTACTTGCTATTTGCCAAGAGGGCCGCAATGGCCATCAATTTATTTAACAAATGACAAACGCTTTGCAAATCAAACAACAATAACTAATAGACAGTTTGTTTGCCGTTCGCTCGTTGGTTCTTTGTTGTTGGTCGGTTATTTAGTACAAATGGGCGAGGGCCTTAGGGCCGCTTATCTCCCGATCCTGGGACCCGAACAAAGGGAACGGAGGGTTTATCTGTTTGCCGCCAGGCAGCAGGCAGGCAGCAGGCTGGCTGCCGCAGTAATGCACCATCAAAAGTATATAGATACATCTCGATGTATATGCATATAAATATGAATATAATACGTATGCATTATGGCTAATAACCGATTTGCGTGCCCAACGCACATAAGCACCATCGGGGGATCGGAGGTCGGAGGTCGTAGGTCGTATGCCGTTGTTATCGTTGGGGCTTTGTTGTTGGTTTTTCCGGGGCCACACACAGTGCAAAATATGATAATCATTTATTAAGTTCTTCTGTTGGTTAGGTTCTTTCAGCAAAACTGCATTAGGAATGAAATACAAAACAATAATCCTATAAATAGTGTAGAGTTCTATGGGAAATTGAGGGAATTATATGTATATACCGATTTTATAGCAAAATATGACCCATATTTTAAAGAGTAAAATAGTTAAACAGTTATGTTTAAAATTATTGTTTTATTAATTAATTATTTAAATATATATAACAATTAATTCTGCAGTGTTGAATTCTATTGGAAATTTGGGCAAAATATTTAAGGTTACTGTTACACTTAATTATTTCTGAAAGATTAATACAAAAAAATATCAATAGCTGAGACAACAACCAACTATAGCAAAAGATTGAAGCCAAAGCCGCTGCTGATCAGCTCAAAGCTCAGCTTGAAATACAACCTTTAGCAAACTGTTCCCACCGCTCAACGCCAGCAATCCAGACTGGGAACAGCCGCACAAGCCAGACCACTCCACTTACTATTTTGATCTTTTAGACGCGTCGTTTAGACAACTTTAAGATAAAGACACTGCGCTGCTGGCGGCTGCTTTAAGCCGACGCTGCCGACGTCGCCGCTGCTATATCTCGAATTGGCCGATCTGTCAGCGGGCAGAAACCGCGTTCAGTCGATCAGTTGAATTCACAGCGTCGGCGAGTCGAGAAGCAAAACACGGAAACGCCTGAGAACGAACGATCGAACAAGCGAACCTGAGCTGAGTTTTAATTCAAATTAATTTTTTGTACTCTGTGTGGTTTTTCGCGGGTTTTTTCCCCCAACGATCGATCGTTGACACATAAATCAGAGCAAATTGCGGCTAGTTGTGAATGAGAGCCCAGTTAGGCGGCGATTGCAGCGCGCGCAGCTTTCGAATCTATCTCAAAGTGTGGTAATTTCTGTTGGCTAATTGTGCAAGTAAAAGATTCGAAACGTGGTGTATGTGTATGCTGTGTGTGTTGCCAGTGGGTGAGTGTGTGTGTGTTCACTCAATCTTTGCTCAATCGCAATCTTTGGGCATTGCCAAAACTGGTTAACTAAAAGCAAACGTGTTCTTTACGTTTTTGTGTTGACTTTGCCAGCCGCAAAGCCACAGAGTTAGTCAGCAAAAAAAAAACAACAAAACAAAACCAAAAGTACACAAATTACAGCAAAAAGATAATAACAAATTGTGGCAACAGGGTTCCTGTGGCAATAAAGTCAGCCAACTGCAACGGAAAGAGCACCAGCAGCAGCTAAGAACCCCGAGGAAGTCAGGTAATAATATCTTTTAGCCAGGGACAAACTGGATTCTGGGATTCCCCCCATCTTTCTCCCCTCACTCTGAAAAACTATCTCAAGGATGCAGCGAGATAATGCAGGGCCCTAAATTCCCATCGCCAGTCATAAAAAGCAGCTTCGTCAACGACCTGCTCCAATTCGATTTATGCGGCCCAAGGTCAACAGCAACGGCTTTAAAATGCAAACTCAGCCGAAGTTGAATCTCCAACAGAGTCTGAATTCGTCTCTGTTGTTGCTGTGGCTTCTTTTGTTTAACGTTTTTTGAACTTTTGAGCGCGACCCGAGTTTTGCTTTACTTTTTTTTTAAGCGAAGAAGCGAACGAAGAGTGTGGCAAAGTGGTTTAAAAAATATATGAATATCTTTGCTTTGATTTTTCAGTAAAAGAAAATATATTAGTTGTAATAAATATAATTAAAATGCAAGAGTATAAAGTATTCAAGTTAATATAAATATATAAATTGTATTTAATGTATTTATATGAGCAAATCATAGAGAGATAAATTACATATGTATTTGAAATATTTATAAAATTTAAGTTTAGGTATAAAGCCAAACATAACAAACCCTTTTTCTCAAAGGCATTAACTTATTATTTCCAAAATGTAATTCCTTAATTATTACAAAACGTCTCCAAATAAATTCAGCATTAAATTTTAATCCCAATAAACAAAAGCCACACAATATGAACTTCCACAGAAATTCATCGATAATTAAAGTGTCTTCGGCTTCGAATTTCTGCATCATAATTGTCCTTCGGTGAGTGGGTTTGAGGCTCTTTCGCAGTCGCTTGTAATTATTTAATTTGCTGCCTCTAACCGGGTACTTAACCTTTCCAAAAATTTACCCACAAACCGCAACAATGAGAGTTGCCACAATAACAACAGCAACAGCCATAACCGAGGTGGCCGCATTACTTGGCACAATTAAAACCGCAAAACTCAACTCGTTAGTTAACTTTGACCTGCTCAAAACAAAACGTATAAAAAAAAAAACAATAATAAAAGCCACCGCTGGCAAAAAGCGAAAAGGTTTCCATGCACACACAAAGTTCAAACGTTTGCATTTAAAGAGGAAAGTAAAACCCCACATGAAAAAAGACGCCCCGTAAATGTGACTAATTTTTTTAGATGATGGAACCAACTAATGAAAAATTAAGTAATTAATGTTGGTCAAGGCGTCAGAAGGTCTTTGAGGAGTGAGGGGCGTAGGAAAACACCTTCGCTGCGGCCCTCTTTTATTAATTATTTCACGTGAGTTGCACAAAATGCCCATTCAAGTGACTCACTTAATAAAGCATTAAACATTATTGCCATTTTTCTACCGGTCATGCGGTAATTTCTGCAGCGGAGATCATAAAGCCGATGTGAAATATATGTAAATCCATGGCAAAGTTCTTACCGATTTCGCAAGTCAGAGTGAGTGATAAAAATGCGCATTTCGCTTTTATTAAAAATCTACTTTGGGTATAACAACTCAATTGAGAACGACTTTGGCATGAGTAATAACAATCGAACTCAGCGGCAGCTGCCAATTCAATCGTCAGGAAATTAAATAAAACTTTTCGGTCATTCTACATTTTTTTTTTTAGCAAATTGAAATAATTCCGCTTAAATTGCTAATTGTTTTGGCCAAAAATTCTAATTAGTGCATCCGTGTTCAATTTGAAGCCCTCGTTAGCTGCCAATTGCCAATGGCAATAAATTGCATTTAAAATTTTGGCACTTGTTTGGGGCTTTTTAAAGTGCAATTAACGCCAAGCTGATGCACAATTATTTATTTTTATATTGAATACTTTTTGTCAGCACGTTTATTTATTTATTTATTTTTTATTTAACTTTTTGCTGCAATTTGACAACGCTTTGCAGAGGGCCGGTCGGGCTTTTGTTGGGTTTGCCAAGGCTGAAACTGAGTTTTGGTCATTTGCTACTATCGAGCGGATGCACATGTAATGGCAATTGATTTACAAGCTATGCGAAACGATATAAGCCGGGCTGGAAAAAACACATTTCCCCCTATATCCGTATATATAATTATTCAATTAAACGACCGCACATACAGAACAATTTGCAGTGAGCCAAAGGTAACCGCCAATAAAAATATTCATCCAAATACAAATAAATGCATTTTCCTTTTCATTTATATATTGCCATTTTTTGTACGCATTTTCCGGCATGAGACAGGCAGCCAGCCGCGAATGCAATCAAAGTCGTAGTTTATGGAAAGAACGTATGAGCGTAAAAAAAATAAAAGCCACTGCCAAAAGACCGTGGTAAATTTAATTTATTTGTTTGATTTAATTTGCAAAAAGTGTCAGATCTGTAAAAAAAATCATAATAAATGAGCAGCACGTGAAGGTGCCACAAAAGGCTCTGTAATAAATGAATAAATAAAATACGAAATACACTTTCTTAAACAAAGTTATGGAAAAATATTACTTCTTAAATTTATAGAAATATATTTTTAAAGAAATCATAAATACTGAATACAAATTTACACATTTCCTGATGGTTCCATGCCATTATGGAGTCTGCTGACCCACTTATTCACTGTCTTGGCCCATTAATAATTATTAATACAATCAATTTAACCATTTTTCGACCCACAAATCAGTCGAGTTTAATTATTGTAAATGGCATTTGAGGCAGGGAGGAAGCGAAATCAATTATGCAAATACTCGCCTCTAACAAAGTTATGAAACATGTTGGGAAAACGGCCGAATAAAATTGACTTTGATGCGAAATCAATGGAGATGGCCATAAACATAAACAATCGGCAGGGGCGAAAATATAGATTTTCCAACTCATCGCTTTTTTATGTTCATGAGAATATGCAAAGTTTCCTAGCTTCCTTTCATTTCCCGGCTTTCCCCTCCATATTTGCATCGTTTAGCCGACTTCCTGACAACTGACAAACACTAACAGTAATAAGCCACTTGTAAGGCAGCAATAATGTAGATCCATAGGGCCGATATGAACCCCCAAAAGCCCCACTCTCGTGGGCGCATCTTACGTTTGACACATTTGCATAATCTCTGGCAAATCTTTGGTAACAAGTAATCGAAAATAAATTTGCATAACAAATGCCAGCTAAGCGTCAGTGGGAAAAATGAGCAATAATCTGGGAGACTCTACAACAATCAATAAAATATAGATGCAAAATTGTACGAGCACAACCCAAACGTACTGACGACTTTTTGCACTGAAGCGCACCGAAATTTAATCACAATTTAAATTGAAATTCCCCAGAAGCAAAACGAGACGAAAGGTTACCATTCCGATATATACTATATATATATCCCTGTAACTGTACGAATTTTTGCATACTTATTTGTATATATCAGCCTCGGCAAATAGAACAAACAGCAGCCTCCGGGCTGGGACTGGGCGGCTGAAAAAAAATATAAGAAACAAAGGTACGGCTCCCGTTTCCCGTTTCGAGTAATTGCCAAATGTTTACGCACATATGTACAAGTAATATTTGCATATAAACAGGCATATGTAGCCGCTTTTCATTCCCGATGTTGCAGCTCCTCTTTTTTTAGGGCCTTCCCCCCATTTGCATTTCATTTCAAAGCTTGTTTTTTCGGGGCTCTCTTATTTATTCTGTTTTCGGGAAATCCTAGGGGCATGCGGAATATGAAGTGCCAAGCGATGGGCTGTGATTTCATTTGCCAGGAGGCCGAATTCGCTGATGATGGGTATTTTTTTAATGGCAGAAATAAAATGTGATGACATGATTTTCAAGGGTCCACAGATCGCCATTGACATTGAGAGAGGGTACTCCTCTTTATGGACTGGATTGCAACACTTTAATTAATTTCCTTTTGTCCAGTGCTTAATTGAAAAGTATATCCCTGTCCACTGCGAGTCCTTAAGTCACTGCCAACAGATTATTCCGGGTTAATGACTCTTTTAAGTGACACTTGAACGCTTCGCATCTGCCTTGATGGTGCCTTCAGCCGAAAGCCGCTTACAGTCTCTGGCCTTTTTGGTTAGTGGTTTTGCTCTGAAAAAAAAGAAGCCAAAAAATAGAAGCAAAGCGAGTAAAGCAGAATTCAGATTGCGATTACTCACCAAGCAAAGTTGACTAAGCAACTAAGCTGAGCCATCATCATCGTCCGAGGGAGCTGGGAGTCGGAGACTGAGCCGGAGCCGGGAGCCATGGCTTGAAATTGGATCACAGTTTTACCATTTACCATTTTTTGTCTCCCCTTTTGGCAGTGTTTGTTTTGGACGGAAAGCGCTCAACTGTTAAACTGAATAAAATGCAATGCTGGCGCGTTTTTAATTGTTATTGCTATTGTTGTTGGCTGACTGACTGTTGACTAAATTTAGTTGAAAATACAGTTGAAAATGTAGTCGGCTCGGCTTGCGAACCTTGAAAATGAGCGTGGAAATCTGCGCATAATTGGCTGGAAAATGTTTGCACAATTCACACATCAAACCGAAAACCGTAAACCGAAAACCTAAAACCAACAACCGACAACCGAGACCCAAAGTACAGAGCTTGAGGTCGCGTGTTAATTATTGCCTCTGCAAATAAAATATAAATAAAATGCATGCTAAGTGTTAGGAATAGGCAATATAAATTACGATATTGAAATCTCTGCTGGTTGTTCGCCTTGTTTTTTGGCTTAGTTAAATCATGGCCAAACAATGCCGGGCGATGGCAGTAAATGGCCCGGCATAAAAGTGAGAAATATGCCAACAAAACGTTTGTCACCAATATCCATTTATATAGCCGGCCGTATGAATATGGTAGATGAAGCGATGTATGTGTATATAAAAATGCAATCAAATAAATTTGAATTTTCATTTTTATGGGACAACAAAATGGCCTTTTGACTTGTGCATTTCATGTGCATTTGACGCTCGCTTTGCTCTCCATTTTATTTATATTTTCTCTCGTTTTACTGTCCCGATTCTGTTCCGATGCCGGCGACCTTTTTGTGTGGTCGTGAATATATTTATTTTAGCCAATTAATTGCGTTTCGATTGAGCAACTTTGGGACACAGCCCGAAAAGGGCCTTTAAAAACTGTAAGGAGCACAGTATAATTTGCTCACTGGCTGAGTTTCCCATTCACGGAATATGAATGCAAATTTTCTGGCCTTGCTAGGAGAGAGAAAGCAATAAAAGGGCCTTTAAATATTTACATACTCAGACCGAAAAGAGCAAACAAGCGCAATCTCCTTCTCATATGCAAATAAATGTTAAACAGTTGAAGGCCTTGAATGGTGAATCTTGAATGCCTTTCGCCGGGATTTCGGCATCAACTTTTGCCAGCTTACCACACGGCGTATACTTGATCGATTTACCAAAAGTTCAGCGGCCGCATTCGCGCTCGGGTTTGTTTGTTTGTTTGTTTAAGTGTACGTACTGCAGGGCTGAAAAGTGATTGTCGGTGTCACACAGATTTGTTCTGGATCCCCTCCCATCTTGTCAGGCAACCGATTCCCAACGGCTCTGCCTCTGCCTGGCTCTCTCTGGCGTTTGTCGCACAAATAACAGCAACACTTTTGCCCCAGTGCAGCTGCATCTGCCATGTTATTTGCTGTCTGCTGATACCTAAACCCATTTCCAGACCCAAGCCTCCCCAAGTCCCCGATATCCGCCCCCAAAACAAGCCAGCCCAGACGCAATGCACTTTATGTCTTGATGCTGCTGACGGCGGCGCCAGCATCTCGAGGGTTTGCTCCTGAAACAGATAATCCACAGTGGCAAAAAATCGGGAGTCTTAAGACTTTTAATTAATCTTTATTAATAAATTAAGTACTTAATATTCAGAGATATTTTCATGGCGTTTGCCTGTAATTAATTTCTTTATTATACAGAAAACGTTGAGGTTTAATAACCCTCAAAACAACCACAAAGGAATCTTTATGCATTGTCAAATTTGTTGATTTTGACAGATTTTTTTGAGGCCTTTAAAATAAAAAGTTATTAACCTTACATTTGTTATAAAAGTATTAATATTTTTCCTTTGTGTAACTAGGCTTCAAAGCGTGTTCCCTGCTCTTGCAGTGATTGTCAGCAGCACCAGCAGTTCACCATCATCATCATCATCATCATCGCCGCCATCGTTGTCGTTGCAGACGTAGTCGCAGTCGCAGTCATCATCCCCTCCGCGCTAATCCTTGTCATGCTCCAAGGACCCTGCGACTGCTTCGCTTGTTCCACCCTGTTGTTATTGTCAAGTGCAAATGTGTCGGTGAAATATGCAAAGACATAAATATTTCAACGTGTTAGTGGGCCAGTGGAGGGATGGGAAAAACTGCTGGGAATGTGTGAAAATCACCGAGTGAGAACTGAAAATCACGATGCAAAACTCAACAGTTCATAGAGAGAGAAAGGAGAAAGAGACATAGAGTCCTTTGCTTTGACATTGAGCATTGTCTTGGGCGGTTTGCCGTAACTGACCTTAGCCAATTTCCCGGGCATTGCGCACTGCCGGGTGGAAAATTTATGAAGCCAGTGAAGAGAGACAAGCTCAGATCGCATATGGAGAAATCACAATCGCATGCTGAAGCTTCTAGATTTCCATGAAAATATAGTAGTGTTTATATTTAATTTAATGTGTGAGTACAAATTGCATACACTTTGCATTCATTTGCATTCTCAACTAGCCGGCAGCACATGCGATTGATGCTTACGTCTGGTGCACTTAGAGAATGGGTTTTATAATAGAAACTAGTTAGGGAAATGTGACGTAAATAAAGCTGAGTTTTTAAAAATAATATAAGTTCTTAAGATTCTTGTTTGATTCTTTTGTGTTTTAATTTTTTTTTCAAGTGCATTAGCCTTTTTCATTTGAGCAAACAACGGACCATATTCATTGCCAAGTGCAGGGCTCAAGTGTCGAGTCATAAGTCAAAGATGCGGCAACTTTACCCCTCGAACAGCACCCATAAAAAGTACTGGCAAGACGGCACTTGGTATCGAAAACACTGTCTGTCCATTTGGCAATCAAGGTGTAACCTTAGCCGGCCCCCGTTTCATGACAGTTGTGTATTAGTCGGCATCAGCCGGATTCCGGTTTTTTTCGCACAAAACTGTGACTAAGTGGGAAACGAGAGGCGACAGTTGAGCCCCGCCCCCTTTTCCTAATCAACGCAAACACTGTCCTGCATGAGTTCATCTGATTGAAATAACACACAGGCTATACTGGCATATATTTTGCTGGCCAGTGCCTATGACTTCATTGTTTGCCAATTGGGGATGCACATTCCGCGAGATGCCCCTTGGGGTCACCCTGCCAGCACACTTGAGTCGAGGGCATAATGTGCAAAGTCTGGGGGCTTAGCGTTCGTTGTATAAGCTGATTGCTGGCTCAATCATTGCACATGGCCGATAATTGCCGGCAATAGCTAATTTGCCTCGGTTCAAAGTGTATAAATCCAGGCAAGGCATATCATATTTAGCGAAAGTTCACCTTAAGGGTAACAATTATTTAATATTAGCTCAACTTTAGCCGAGGCTTTTAATTTGCCGCTAAAATCGAGTAGTAATTGAAGAGTAATTAGTTCAAAGTTGGAGAGAAAATGTTTGTTTATTTGTTAATGGCAAATCGGAGGCTGGCTTACGTGTTGAGGTTGCCAAGCTGATCACATTGAAAAGCGATCAGTCTAGTAAAGTTTAACCCCAACAGCAGTTTATGATGTGATTATTGGGTGATTAATTGTAACCTGGAAAAAATGTAAGCTCTTATGCGGAAGTGATACATGGGATTTAAAAGGACAATGCCTACAGAATAAAGTTCATCAGCATGCTTCTCTTTCATTTATATTTAAGACTAAAACTGAAAAGGTGTTCCATTTACTCCACTCTTGGCCCAGTTCTGGTTGCCTCACAGCTTACCATTTCCATTTGCAAAATGTTTTAATTGCAATCAGTGAACCATTCGGCTGCTGCAGTTGCATCGATTCGCTTGCCTGATCAGTTATTTGTCAAAGCTGATTCCGCTGCTGCCAATGATTTCGAGTTGCGCTCGTATTTCGCATTGCCCCATAGCGCATAGCGCGTTGTAAACTAGAATTTTGAATTCACAAATTTCAATTAACAAGCGCCGGCGAATGCGCTGAGTCAGGCCAGAAGGAAATTGTGTATGCTCCCACATGGTGGCTGCAAAAATACGACTGGCGAATCGTTCATGACTGGGTGGGTTATGGCATTGCACCCACATTGTGGCAGCTTAATTGGGCCTGCAATGGGGGATGAGTGTGCAGGAACTAGCCCCTGGAAACGCACAAATGTAGGCTACAATTTGAAAGTGAAGCGGACTTAAATCCATGCAATATTCAAGCGGAAATATAAAGGAAGGTAACATCTGCTGAGGTTGGCTTTTAAAGAATATTTATCGATTGAAGAGGTACTTTATTGATTTTTATATAGCCCAAAGGACCTTCTAGAGACTCTAGTATATGTGTAACCAATAGCTTGTACTCCATTATCTGTTCTGTGAAAAAGCATAGAAAAGCATAGAAAAAGCATAGACGCATTAGAAGAGACTCTGCTCTCAGGAAAGCAGGCAACTAATGACTCGTAATAATTGCGGTTCATGTTCGGTAAGAAAAATAGGCTTCATTAAATACAAATGCGCTTAGCAGGAGGCCTGCCAGGCGAAATCAGCCCACATTCAAATCCCCAGAGAAGCAACAACATCGCAAAACCGAACCAACGAGCATAACAAACGATCTATGAACACACACAGAAAAGTATGTGTGCCACTGAGAAATATCCTAGTTTAGTTCAAATAAAATTTATAAAATTTAAATACAACTTTTTGATTAAATACAAAAGGTAGTTAATGTGTCGCGGTAACCAAAACTATCATTATTTGAGGTGAAATATTCAAAAAACAAACAAGCTAACTAATATTTAATATAATTTAAATTGTTTTCAAAACTTTTTTCATAATTTCAAACAAAGGAAACTCATTTCACTTAATTTACATTTCTCTCTCTGCAATTTCTGGCCATTTCAACGAGCTCGAACACTTTGCGGTTACACCCAGGAAATTGTTTGTTGGATTTAGGTATTATATTTTGCTGCCTTTGCTGGCATGATACAAAATTTAAAGCGGCAAACAAATATATCCGTGTTCCAGCATGTGTGTCACACACACAGAGTCTGTCTCGAGCGTTGTGCCTCTGATTAAGTTGTGCGAGGGCTTTTCAATTTTTGTTAGAGCTTGAAAATTATGTGAAAATGGAATTTAAACGCAAACAATTTGTTATTAGCCATTTAAGCCTGTTTGCCTATGCAATTTCCTTCTTCTACTGCTGCTGCTGAGTACACGAGGCGTATACACAATGTGGTCAGGCGCAATGATGTTAAACGTTTTTATGGCCACCATTGAGGACTGGCTTACAGGAATCCGCCTTTGACTTGTGCCAAATTATTTGCACATTTGCCATCCTCCCTGAACGGAGCATGGATGTGGCGAATTATTTGTTAACTATTTTGCAAATTGTTGTAGTTCTCCGAGTGTGTGTGTGCGGCTATTACTAACACATGAGCGCATATTTTGGCGCTGACCGGCGAAATTTTTGTAGGGCCGAATTTATTGAGCGTAAAATTTTGTGGGCCTTCCGTGTGTGTGTGGGTGAGTGTGGGTGGATGTGCAAAACTAAAAATAAATATAAATATTTATTAGTCTGCAAAGTGTGGCGCTGCCATCGCTTTGCATAAATGCAAATGAATGTGCCAAGATTTGGGGCCTCGTCATTGACCCATTTTCTGGCCAAGGCATACTAGTTAATGTACTGGAAGCTGAGGCCCAGCAATCAAATGATTCACTCAACCAGAGGAGAGTGCTTCTCGCAAATTGATTTGTGCAGGGAGAGTTTAATGAAATGTGTGAGAACGTCCTGGAACTACTATATAATATGTATCTACAAAAATATTAAAGAAATATATGAAAGCAAATAAATACAAGGCATAGCAGCTGTATCTTTTCAAATATATATTTTCCCAGAGTATCTATAATATATTCCCAAAGTATCTTAGTATCTTTACCCTATTATATATTATATACTTAACTCCCAGATCCTATCTGTGTTCTTAGTTAACTCTAAACCGGGCATAAACACACCCCATAAATGCTACAAAGATCGGGGCCATAAATTGATGTGGCACAATGTGAGCAGAAATAAAAACGCAGTAAAGCAAATGCCCGGGGAAGATGTGACTCGCATTCCGCTGGGGTTAAACAATTCGGTTATTTACCTGCCTAAAAACAAATCCCCGTATAGAGAGATACGTGTATCTACGGCTAGACAAGTGTCAGGCACCAGATAATCATTTCAGTTTACAACTTTTTTCTTGTTCCTGCTGTTTGTTTGGCACACAAAAAAGTTTTTTTGGAATACCCTCGACTCATTGTCGCGCCTGCTTTATGGGCGTAGCTATTGCCATTGAAGTTGTTGTTGTTATTGTTGTTGCTGTTGCTGTTTGGGCCGTTGTTCCTTTTTATTGCGGCGTTTATATTTGTTGGCAGGAAATAGCTTTCGTGTGCTCACATTCGATAGATACAATCGCAACACGCAACAATTTGCACTTCTTTATGTTGCTGAACTTCAAACTTTGTTTGGGGTCTCTCTCCTTTCCGATTTGGTCCTTTATTTATATAAACATATTTTACTTTTCATGCATGTGTGCGCACCTGTTCCCCTCCCTCCTTCCTGCCGCTTCCTGCGGGCTTATCCGGCGCTATGTGTGATTTTATTTATTTCCGTCTGCACCTGCTTCCCCACCAAACAAACTCCCAGAGCAAAAGGGTCCATAAAGATTTCCAGAATGCGGATACAAATCTGTGCCGGCGTATCCGAGAGATACAGCCTAGGGGAGGGGGACAAGGCAAGGCCAAGTTTAAAGACAGTTTCCCTTTTCAGTCCCGGTTCGCATTTGGTTTCTGCAGTTTTTATTACATTAAAGGATACTCGGGTTTGGGCTTTGGGTCTTTGCCGCTAACACCTCTCTTTTCGTGCCTGGAAAAATTATTGCAGAAAACTTTTATTGTTTATTTGTTATTTTAAGGCTGATCAGTGCTGAGGCTACAGTGGTTGGGCCCCAAGATACATATTATTTGCTTTATTTTTATTTTAGTTTAAAGAATATATTATATAATGAATTATTAATAATATTTACTGGAATTTTCATTACTTTATAATAAATCGAAGCATATTCTTATTCTTCTCTTCTTGTAAATTTTATAATATTTAATTCCTTAAATTCCACAAATTTAAACAATTCAATTCTTTTCACTATACCCCCTGACCCACATTAAAATATATTTATATAAATTAATATATTGAACGCACGACCGCAGAAAGTAGTTATACAGTTTTACAGTTGTTTGATTAAATTTCTCAGTAACGAAGGAAAAGTTTTAATTAGAGGCAAAGATTCATTTGACGTCCTCCCTGGGTCATTGGTCTTGTGCTGTGCATATTAATTGGATTAAAAACAAGTTAATTAACATTGAAATCTGTGAGCGGTTGACCGAACCACAGGGCGGATGAGCAATGAGTTCCCAAGCTACAAGTCACTCATACGTCCTGTGGTCCCAGGGAAAATCTCCCTGCACATACCCTCGCTCCGGCTGGCTGCAGTTATAATCAGCTTAGCACAAGAGTTGCTGCAGCAGCAACATCAAGCGATGATGATTGCCCCAAAACCCATATGGCTACTTACATGTTTAAACAATATTTCTTAATTGAAATGCTGGAGGGCAAACCAACTAACATTAGCAGTGACAGCGTATAGCTCATGAGTCTGTTTCCACAAAACACCAAACCGTACCAGGGAATTGTCTGGTTCACTTCTCCTGGCCCTCTCCCTCTCTGGGAATCCACGCCCTTACTGGCTGCAAGCGAGCTGAGCAGAAATTAATTACATTGAAGTCATTTATCAAGAAAGTTTATTTCTTGCAGTCGGAGCTGGCCAAAAAAGTCAAACTAAACCAAACCAAAGCAAACCAAACCAACCTAACGAACGAGCCAAACCGAACAGAAACAAAAGTACAGAGAGAAAAATTTAATTAAAAAAGGAAAATATCTTAATGAAATTAAAACTTTTATTTACAAGTTGAAATGGTTAAAAAATGATAAGTTGTGGCTTTAATGCTTTGTTTAAAAATACTTTGAAATCATTTATTGGTAAATATGTGGCCTGTAGTATTTCCTTTTTATATGCCAAGTTTTTTTCAGTGTAGTACCAAAACGGCAGCCCAGCTCAACCGCATCCCGTCAGTTGCTGTTTCCGTTACTTGGTTGTTGTTGTTATGCTTATTTTTATTTATTTGCCATGGCCCTGCCTATTGTTAGTGAGAAGTAAATCAATAAATGGCATTGGGCTTTTGGATTTGTTTCAGTTTCTTCTTTGCTATTTTTATTTCTATTTTTTTTATACATATATTTTTGTTCTGTTTTTATTTTTTTTTTTACCCCCGTTGAGCTGTGCAAAATAATTGCAAAAGTTTTGCCCAAGCTGGCAAATTGTTTGCTGCATTTTCGATTAGCAAAATGTCAATTTCAAATGAAAATGAAAATAAAAAGAAACTACCAAAGCACTTGGCCAAATTGTCGTTAACTGGCAAATGCCACTACACAGAAGTTGGGGTTTTTTGGGCTGCAGGATGCCGGTTGGCAAATACAGGACACTGGACAGTGGACACTGGACAGTTGGCACTGGAGAGAGAGAGAGGTTATCGAGGTCTCTGGCGACAAGCGGAGCCATTTTCAAAATTTGATTTCGCTCGAGCCAAAAATTGGCAATAGCCAGCGACCAGAAGCATCCGCTGCATACCAGAACTGGGGTAAAGGGTCTCGGACGGGGTCAGGGGTCGCATCTACATGACAGCAATATCCATCACAAGGCTAAAGCTGGTGCTGCTGCTGCTGCATCTACGCTCCATTCTGGCTTGACGATATACAAAAATTGGTTTAATCAACTGTGAAACAACTGCAGCAACGACACTAGCTGAAATAGCCAGCACCAACGGCAGTAGCGACAAATGTCGGAACTTGGCCGGGCTTATAACCCAGTAACAGGGACCAGGATGAAGGGGGGATACAAGTGAATGCAGTATCTATAAACAAGAATAAAGTTTGGAGTTAAACGAAGGAGGATTCTTAATACTCTTTGTTTGAAAAAGTGATTTATAAAAGAAGAAGGAAGCATGCACAAATCTTAAATAAATTAAAGTTAAATTACAAATACTTTATGGAATATTTCCAGAAGTTATCAAAGCTTTTCTGATAATCCAACTACCCCTTCAACCTAATAGATTTCTCTGTAATATTCAGCGTTAGATGATGTCGCTGCGTGGGCCATGTCATGGAGGGAGGAAGCTATCACTATCGATATTCACTTTCCTTGTCAGTGCGCACCAACAACAGCTCCGCCATTGTGTGCCAATTTTAGTCCTTACTTATTCCAATTTCTGTGCATCGACTTTATATCGATTTATGGACTATTTGCAGACAGCCGCGGAATGGACGCCGCCGCCGATGGAGTACCGCCAGCGGCGCCAGCAGCAACAGCGACAACGGCCAACAGCGATCTGGACTTGGCGGCCCGTCGACGGCTCTTCATCTCACAGCCGTCGACACTGGCGACGCGCCGCCAGCAGGCGGTTTGTGTGCGGCGTGCCCACAAGATGTACGGCAGCAGCAAGAATCCCAATGTCGTCCTCGATGGCCTGAACATGACAGTGCCCAAGGGCTCCATGTGAGTGCATTTCAAGATAGACTAAGACATATGGTTTTCACCAGCTTAATCCCTTTAAGCTTTTCAATATAATTTTGTTAACAATTTTAAATTAAATTCATGGGCATCTGATTAAATTTGATCCACGGATTTGGGCCCTACGTGATTTCCAGCATTTTTCATATATTTATGCATTTTTCCCCCTGCTAATTAAAGTATTTTCTTTTTCAAATTATGCACGGAAATGTGATTTGTGTTATGATAGCTTATGTAAATATCGCGTTTCGCTTTCCCCCCCAAACTAAGCTACCTTTATCAGACTCCACCCAATGCTTAAAAATTAATGTGTGGGTACAAAAAACATGAGGGAAAAAATATCATACAAGGTACTATATATGATAGATAGATAGATACCCACAGAAACCCAGAGAACCGTGATGACAAAATCCAAAATCGAATATGCAAATTTCCGTAGAGCGTGCGGGATATTGAAATTGAAATTGGAATTGGTATGGGGATTTCTGGGGGGAAGCTCTAACGAAATGCAAATGCAGTTTCCGAGATGGATTGAGTGGGGGATCATTGTTGTTGCCGCCGTTTGTTTAAGTGCTGTGTGAATGGCCGCGAAATGTTAGTGACCGCAATTAGCACTCGGCATTCGATGGAGGAGCGAGGGAGCCAGCGAGCGACCGAGCGACTGAGCTGGCGGCAAATGAGGCAGCAAAGCGCCGAAGACGATGAGCCGCAGCAAGTCGACAGACGGAAACTGGGTCAATGTCAGCGCTTGAAAAACTGCCAAATTAACAGAGGCAACAACAAAAGACAACGACGCAGCATCCATTGAAATGGAAACCAGTTTTTTCTTAGCCAAGACTAAAACCACGACAGGTGATCCAAAGAGTTGCCAGACGGATGTAGTAACATACCTGTTGTGAAGAATTACCTGTTAATTATTATGAGATTTAATACTTTGCATGCATAATAAATGGTTCAGGGATCAATCTAGTGAGAAAGTGCTTTTAAGAAACATTTAGAATTTATTTCGTATTTGTATATTTGTGAGATAAGGGTGACAAGTTCATAAACGTTGTAGATTATGGCCTTAGTCACAATATTTGTTGTTAAGTAAATTAAAATCTCTTTATTCTTTTAAAAATATATTACTTTATCTTTATAATTTCAAAAGATTTAACAATTTTAGAAATATTTTTGTTACTTCCAAATTAAAGAAGTATAAGTTTTGCAAGCTTGTATTGTAAAATCAAATAATATCTTCTAATGGTTTATAATTCGGTATCTAAAAGTATATATTCTAAAATAAATTATAGAAAATATAGTCACACATAAAAAAATATATATTTTATTACCTCTCAAAATATATTTAATCAACAATTAACACCCTTTACACTCATCACAAGTTCTGCGAAAACAGTAACTCCCACAGCTCACCATAGTTTCTGGCAACTAACTTGTATCCACACGAAATCCAGGTAAAAACCTTTTCAGCCACAAAATCGCTCAGAGACGAGGGGCAGGGCAATAGCCTGGCCATGATATAACAGCCGCCTTGACGTGGGTGTTTGTTTTGGCCATTTAGCGAGACATTTCACACTGCCTAAGCGACTGACTGACTGACTGACTGTCACACTTGAAAATCTGCGAAAAACCAACAACAGTCCCACAAACAAAAGAGGCGCAGCTGAAACGGTGCAAAAAAAAATACAGAAAAAAAGAAATACAAAACTGAAACACCAAAATGAAGAAAGAAAAACTGTCAGCAACGCGTTAGTGTGAACAAGAAGATTTAGCACAAAATATGTCGCCCGGGCTCACACTCGGCAGTGAGGACTACGGCCTCAGGACTCGGGACTCCGGACTCGGGACTTCAGTTCCGCTTCCACTTCCTCGCCTGATTCCCTTAGCTTTTGGGCCGTGCTGTCAGTCAGCAGGCCCAAAAAGGCTGAGTCTGTTACAGAGAGGAAAATAATACTTTGGAATTAGTAATTTAACTAAAAAATACTTGCAATGGCTTTTAGAAAATGTTTAAAGCATTTCCATATTTATTAAAATATTTCTCAAAATATCTTCTTAGAAAAGTATTACAAATTATCCATTATTTTCCACTGTGCATCCAAAAATTTGGGGGAAAAAAATTCAAGAAGATTTGTGTTTTTGTTGTCGCCCAAAACTTTGAGCCGCTTTGGTAGGCGCGGCACAGACAGTCTCCCTTCTTTTTTTTGGGCCAACACGTTGACTGACATTTGTTTTGTTGAATTTCTTTGTTTGTGGGCCATCCGAGGGGCTGGGAGGAGATGGGCGGGATGTTAGCTGTGGGTGGTTATGAGCCTTTGGCCATCATTCGGATGCCTGTCTGCCTCCGTGATAAATAATTGTGTTTTTCTTGCTTTATTTGCAATGAATTATAGTTATTTTTTCACCCAACCACCAAGAGCAGAGAAGCAGCACCAGAAATCATATATATGTATAGACAAACAAGACAAGTGTAGACAACAATGAACACTTGAAGTGATGTTTGTGGTCTGGGCCCGAGTGTTTGCAAATAAATCACGCCATTGATGCATAAATAAAGCGCAGAAATTACGCGGTCTCTGCAGTGCCTGGATTTATGGCCATCGGAGTGTATTTGATTTGGCGGATTGAAAAGTCGCGCATCGGTCGGATAAATTGAATTGCGAAAATGGTATTTTTGCAAATGGCAGCCAAATAAATACAAGAAAACAAAAACGGTTCAACTGACAGCCCGGCCAGTTGACGAATTAATTTCGAACAATTGTGCATTTAAAGTTTGCAAAAATAATGAACAATTTTTGGGATTAAAAGCAAATCTCTATTGATAACCAAAATAATTAAAAATTGATCAGTGAGTTAGGAAGTAATTCTAACTGTGTAAAAGGCTTTTAGTAATAACCCAAATTCTGTCTGATGGTTACCTAACAACAATAACCATAATCTAGCCATCACAGCACCGAAACTTCATTGTGGTTTTACATCGATTTCGATGCCCATTGAGCTGCTTAATTTTGCTGATGATTTCATAATCCACTTCCGTTCACTGAGCCATTTCCGCACTCAATTACTTAAGGACAAAGTGGCTTTCTTTAAGGCATCGCTGCCAACAAGTTGATCAACTAATTGCATCGTGTCTCGGGCGACTAATTAAATGTTTTATGTCTCTGACCCCAAAAACGAAATGTCCCTCGAACAGCCGCAACAGCACATAAAACCGCAGAAACGCACACACACAAATTTTCTTCAAACTCCAATATCCACCTCAACTCACTCCACTTGTTGCTGCTGACCACAGGCTGAAAGGCTTTCTTAGTCCTAACTGGAAGCCAGCTCGTCCTTTGTGGTCATCGCCTGGCACAACGGGCAAATGGAGAGCTGTCAAAAATGTGAAGGCTTTCAGTTTCTTTTAAAATTCGGAATATTGAAAATTATTTTAACAAGTTATTAATTATTTGTATATATTTATATTAAGGAGATGAAATAATAAAGCTACAGAAGGCTTTTGTTTAAGTTATACAAAGAAGTTGGAGTTTAAGCATGTAAAACAGCTTCTTGCTTATTGTAAAATGTGTAAATTATATTTTACAAGATTTATTTGAATAGATTTATTGAAGAATTAAAAGCAAGGCTGTGTCCTGTAATACCAAAGCTGTGTTACAGTTTTTTCTCGAAGGTTTTGCAGGTGCTGATGTTGCTGCCAGCTATGGAAGGCCAAAAACAACTGCAATGCAACAAAAACAACGGCAAGGACAATAACAATGGCTGCCCGTTGCCGCCATTATTTTGACATACGAGAGAACCTGAGCCTGGGCGGGGAAAACCAGAGAGAACGAGCCTGGGTAAAGGAGAAAGAGAGGCCAGGCCTGGCCGACCGGCGGTTCGGAACAATGGAGGACACGGCAATGTTTTGGGCGGGTTCCCTGCTCCCAGAGCCCAGGACCAAAGGCATTACAATGCTGGAGGCTCTGGGGATGCGGGGTGGATGGGGAAATGGCGGGAAACATGGGCAACATGCAGAAACATAATGGCTGCTTACAATTTGTGAACGAGCATAATGCGAACATTACATCCGCGCCATTGTTCTTGGCCAGCAGCGGGGCAGGGTGATGGGTCAGTCGGCAGAGGGGCGGGGGAAGGGAGGCAACCGGGAGGAGCTTGGGGGGTAGGCTGGGTGGCTCAAATTAAATTAAAGCTGTTTAGTTGTAATTGGTCGTTGAGAGGGGTCCAGACAGTTAGGAGGGCTTTGCGCCCTCCTCTCGACTGGAAGTGACCCTTTTTCTGGGTCCTTGATTGCGTCGAATTTCGGCTGTGCGTCTCTCCTTTTTTGCACTTTATTGCAACCACCACGAAAATGGTGAATTAATGGACCATGAGTAACGCTAAATTGAGTTCGAGCTAACACACACACACACACGTAATAAACTTGGCCAGGCCAGAGTCTGTGATTTTTAATCTTGGGCCGCCGCTTTTAATTGATTGTAAATTGTTATTGAATTATTCAATACAAAGTCAGGGCCAAGGCTGAAGTTAAGTGTTGGCCATTTCGCTGGCCATTTTAATAAGCTTATAATTATTTTGTTGGCCTGACATTAATTGTCGCTTCGCTCTGAGTTTCTCTGTACATCAATAACAGACCTTAAATGTGGCAAATGTGCGTGCGTAATGAATACTGACTCTCAAAGTAATACGATTTGTCGCTGATACTTGACTTGGCCTCAAGAAATTATAGCTACTAAACCACAGAAAAAAAGGGGCCAAGGGAAAAGCATTTATTAATGGAAATAAATATTATAGAAATCCTTTGGAAATTCTGTATTAAGGTAAACAAATAATTTAAATACAATTTAACAGCTTGAAGTAGAGAGAATTATTAATATGTTACAGATAAAGTAAAGTAATTATTTATTTAATACCCCCGACTTGCCTTGTAAATTTTCCTTAATTAAGCGCTCAATAAATCCTTTTAAATTTACACAGATTTACCAGATTTAACAACAAGTGCTTAACGCACAACTGAACTAAGAGCCTGCTCACCTCCAATTAAGCATCCAGTTATGCTTGCCTCTATTAATTTAAGTTTATTTATTGCAGACTATATATAGCTGATATTATAAACTTAGCACTGCAATTGCCTTCACGTGCTCTGTGTGTTTTGTAATATATATATCTCACTCGACTCTGAAGTCGGTTGTTATTTGAGGTCAATAGCAAAATCATTAGCCCCTAATTACAGCTCGATTTATGCATAAACAAGTCCACATTTAATGCACCGACTCGTTCGCAGTGGCCATCATGACATGTGGTCATTAGGCCGCACAAAACCTGCCAATCAATAGTTTGTTTAGCCTCATTGTTGATGACAGCGAAACGCCTTTTCAATTTCAACAGTATTTGCGTAAGAAATTGCTTTGCCTGGAAAATAATCAGGGCAGTGTCTGGTGGCGATGATGGTGGCGGTGGCAGTGCGTCAATCAAATTATTATTTCAGTGCTGACCGCTGATGTGATTTTCCTTCCATCGAACACCCACGCCCGCCAGGAAATTACAATTCCACCCGCTCGGTGTTAGACATTAGTAAATTATTGAATGCCTTTCAATGCCAACTCATACGCCCTGTTGGCCAGGCAATCGATGCCCGTCCACTTGACTTTAGCCAGTTACAATGCTTCTCTCTCTCTATATATATGCTCTCCGATTTGCGTGTGTGCCTACGATTTATCCAATATAAACAAGCCCGCATGCACAGAAATAATATTACTACGCAAGCCTAGTGGAAAGTTGTGATTTTTATAATTATTTAAATTATTTAAAGGCATTTTTTATAATTGAATCTACTTATTTAATACTATATATTTTTCCTATTTATTATTATAATAATTACTAGTTTTCTTTCTGTGCACATCATTTGTGAGCTTAATTTGAAGTTCAAGTGACTGAGAGGGTACGTCAAATCGTTTAGCCTTACCTTTGCTTGCCTGGCAATCATATCGTTTTTAGTAATTTGTGTTTTGCCACCGGTTTCGTTGACGTGCCCTGTCCTTGAGATATTGTTGGCCCAAATTAATCCAATATCATTTGCCTTAGAGTGGAGTAGCTTTTGTGGAAACTTCACAATTAAAATTATTAAACCCTTTTCCAATGCCAAACTTAATCTTGACTGACAGCCTCTTGCTGCTGGCAAACCAATTACGTCTTCGCTTAATTCATGAAAAATATTCAAAAGGCAAACAAAAGCCCCACAGAGTGTAGCCGGGATTAGTCCCATCGACCCAGACCACAACGATAGGCTTCATGCCTATTAAAAAGCGGAAATTAAAATCTTTATGGCAAATGATTAACCAATAAGGAAGAACCAACAAGAAAGGGACAACCAAAGTGGAAGTCAGGAAGTAGATGGAAATTTTTAAGGTGCTGCACTTGAACAAGAATATAGGAAAATGTTATTTTAATTTTTAAAAAGCACTCAAACTGATTTAATAATTTTATTTACATTTAAAATAGCCAAGAAACTGTTGAAGAGAAAATAAAAAAAATATCAATTTAGTAAAATCCTATCCAGAAACATCTCAAAAATGTATCTTTCCCCTCATAAGAACCTCCTAAAAAAAAACATAAATTGCTTCAAAATTTCCTTGTAGTCCTTTTACATCTTTAAAAGCCCATCAATGCTTACACAGATTTTTTTTCTTGTGTCGAGGCGGCGGGTTGAAGGCAAATGGCCAACTGCCGCTTCAACGCCGCTGAACTGTTTTGGCATATAATTACCGAAAGTGGCCGAAGGCTTAGCCATCGCCATCCCAGCCACATCCCCGTCGCGCCGGAAGTTCAACAGCCGTTGCAATGGCCAGCTTATTAGTCAAATTAGGCAACCAACTGCGGGGCAGGGATCGGCGTCGGCGGAGGGACCCAGGAGGGGACACACCGCCACGTCGAGAGTTTGTTTGCCCATTTAGACGAGGCCAATTGAAGCGTCAAGTGACTGACGAGAACGGGGGGCCAGGGCCGAAAAGGAAAAGGCAATGGCAGACATGGTCATGCCAACGAGTCCGTAATGAAAATCGATTAAAAATGGCAGAGACCTCTCTCCCCAAGACTCTCTGCCGTAATGGCAAATTAATTGTAAAGTATGCCTCCATTTTGCTTTGATTTTTGCCTTCGCCTCAGGACAGGGAGTTCCTTTTCTTGCTTTGTGCTTTGCTTTTTTTTTTTGCCTATCCTTTTGAAGGATTGAGAGCGGCATAAAACAATAATTAATTGATTGAAGGAGGACTGAAGTGCTGGTCGCGCCAGAAGGCAAAACGCTGTCGAACTCCATTTCCGTCGTCATCGAATTTTCCCCGCTCCCAACCCCCGTCGCTAAGTGGCATAGAAAATTAGTTTCTGCCCAAGAGGTAAAATGTTAATTTTCCGCATACATTTCCCTGTCAGCGAGCTTGATGGCTATTCTGAGAACTTTGGCCATGGTCAAAGTCTTTAAAATAAATCAAATTAGTTTGAGTATTTAAAAATTACAAGGGAATATTTAATTAAGCAGGAAATATTTCCAACTGTTTAGTTTTGCTTTAAAATTGGTTCTCAGAATTAAAGAGTATGCTACCCTTATGCTTACTTTGTGGAATATTAAACCCAACCTAGAACTACTCCTATTCCTTCAGTCAGTGTGAAATCCTATCCTAGGATATCTGGGCTATGGCTTTTCCCCCAATTCACTGGAAATTCAATTTGCATTGAGGCTGTGACAAGTGCAGGGTAGCCGAGAGCGTTCAGCGGCGTTTTAAGGTTCCACAGCTCCGTTCGAATTGAAATTCAAGCAGCAATTATCCAGAAATGAAACGAATTTCCGGGGCGGGGAGGGTTAGCTGAAGCAGCAGGAATCTGCAGGACTCGGCTGCCTCTCGGCCAAGGACATGGCTGGGTGCGAGGGGGTCGCGGTATCGCTGAGTGTTGGCCGCAATTAGGAGAATGCGACGAATTCAATTTGCTTAAGCCCAGTGGTTGCTGTTGCCGTTACTGGCAATGTTAAAATAATTGCATAATGTCCTCCAGTACCAATCTGGGGATCCGGTGGATCTGTGGAGCTGATGTGGCCCCACCATGGCTTCTGTTTGCCCATCCATCTGCTTGTCAGTGCTGTGATTTTGCGCTTAATTTGCTTAAGCTGCGCTTCATTCTTGGCTTCCCGCTGTTCTTCAAGCTTTTTCTGAGCTCATTCATTCGCTTGCACAGTGAAAAATTTGAAATTGTTAAAGGATTCTAATGGGAAATGATTATTTTTAGGTAGAGAACTGGAAAACAATAACTAAACTCCTTAACCTATGTCTTGGTTATCAAGGATATTAAGCAAACTCTTCACTTAATTAGTTTAAAAATGTTTTTTAATTTTTTTCTCTGCTGCGGTTGGAGTCGCACTGGTCGACAACTGTCAATGTTTATCCTTGTTAACGCTTTTCCTCTTTGCGGCCACGCACTTAAATGCTGGTAATTCGCAGTGCACAGCGATATCAAAATGTCAGGGATGCTTTCTTGCGATGCCGATGCATCCGTTTGTCTGTCTGTCTGTCGGTTCATCCATCAGTCAGTTAGCTGGTCATGCAGTCAGTCTGTCTTTCTGTCAGTTTGTCAGTCAAACAGCGAGTCCTTCGTCGTTCATCATTGCGGTGTGTGCGCTGTTGAAAATTAACAATTACGCACCGCAAAAGGAGGCAGAGCAGCGCCCTGTTGCGGGCTATAAAAATAAACTATGCCGCAGGCATTACAGCGGAAACGGAAGTGCGCATTAAAATTGTGCTCGGCTGGCATGTGTGTGTGTGTGGACCCGCAATTAGCAACTCACACGTGCACCCACAGTTATGTGTGTGAGTAATTAAAAGCGGAGTGTGCGCATTTAATAAGTTAAGCGTTCCCTCCCCACCCAAGCAGACCCACACAAATACACTGCAAGGGGAATGCAATTAATAATAAAACTATTGGTAGCTTGATTTAAATTATAATAATTTGAAATATTTAATAATAAAATAATAACATTAAAGACAATAAACTTTATTAAGCTAATTCGTATTTAACAATAAACAAACTGCTTGAAGGGTTTGTACTTTTTTGCTCACTGTCTCACCAGCCGCAGCATAGTTTTCATATGATTTTTTTATGCTCATTCCCTGTTAAGTCTGATTCCTGTATAAATCAGCCATACTTAACGTCCGGTGATATGGCGGGGCTTTCACCCAAAGGCTTATGGTGTCCGAAAATTTACAGCCAGTTGGCGTGAAATAAATATTTAAAAGTGTCACAGAGAAGGGAAAATGAAAATATGTAGGTGATATGGTCAGTCGATGAGGCTGAAAGCTTAACTCTATAACTAGCATCTTGTGATTCCCCTTTAACATACGCATAAAGGCGCATAGCTGGCGGCGTTTTTTCGGTTTGACCTTCCTGCCAACGCGGCGTATGCGCAACTTCCGCCAGGAATGCCATGCCGCATAAATGCGAAACTACCAGAAGGCTGGCCATAATGGGAAAATAAGCAATTAAATTACGTTGCCCCGGCACCTTTATTTATATGCTGCATCGCCATGGGGCAAGAGAAAAATAAAATAAAAAAACAACGCACAAACAGCAGCATTAAGTATAAAATTTCCATTAAAATGAAATTATGTGCATCAAAACTGAATTTGCATTATTTAGCGAATGCATTTTATTCGCTCATTGTTATGCACCCCCCGCCGAATGGGATGCCATGACAAAATGGCTGCCATTGCAATCTCTAAATTGTTAATTACACGGCATCTACGACGCCAAATTGCATGGGAATTTTCCAATTGGTTTCCTATCCGCACGCACAGCTCAATGCGATAAATTTAAATAAATACCTACGATCCCTCAGACCCGTTTAGCCTGTCAATGAAGCCCAAAAAGCTGCGCACCCAGGGCTATAGGTTTACGACATAAAAAAACACAGTAATTGCCAGACATATGTGTGTAGGAATGACCGATGCATCAGGCTATATACTATATATGGCTTTGATTTTGCTGCGTGTCCGAGGCAATTTGTCTCTCAGCTGATTTTGTTGATTCACGCAACATTGTCATGATTTTGTTTAGCCTGTAAACAAATGGTAAAACACAGGTCTTGTGACCTGTGATTTTTTTCAGCAATTCAGAAAATAAAATCGTCTAAATATTTGTTCGTTTAAAAGAAAGAAGAGTCTATTGTAATTAAGTGGGTTGAACTGATTAAAATTTGAAAAAAAGCCTGCAGAGCTGGATAACAATATACGTTTGTTTTGTGTGGCACAATGTGTGTGTTTAATTAGATAATAAATTAACTTTCATTCATTTAAAGAGACAACAAAAAAAAACTCAATAAACTGACAGCTATTTGTTATTTTTAATCGTTCTTTTATGGTCTAAAAAGGACTTTACTTTAATAAACGCACTTTTTATGTGGAAGACTTTAAAGAGCAAATATTAAATTCAGTTTTTTTAAAGGATTCCACAGAATTAAATCATTATAGTTGCTAAAAGAGATTGTAGAGTGAAGAATAACTTCGAAGAGCAATCGATTTGTGGCACGCTCAGCATTTTTGATTTGTTTGCTGACTTTCCAACGTGTTTTGTTGCTTTCCGGATGACTTGCGGCCTGGCCAGGACTACAAAAATCTTGTATTCCGTTTAATTTATATGTTCTGCGAGGGGAAGTTGGCGCGAAATTAATGTGAGTCCTTGAATTTTTCATAAACTGCCAATTCAACAGAAAGTTGGCACACGCACACACAGCTCACACCTCGAACCTTTCACTGAAATCGACAGATAGAACCCGGAAAAGTTGGCGCAAAAGTTCAGAGTACCAGAGTGGGCGGCGAGTTCTTTTAAAAAGCATCTTAATCAGCAGTAAATTCACAACTAATCAGTTGCCCCATTGTCTGACCCTTATTTCTCAGCTTCTCTTAGAGATTCGCCATTGAAGTGCCCGATCACATATTTGTAACCAGCGCATTAGCGAGCTGCGGACAAAGATGCCACGGCTGCGAGGCAGCCAGCGCCAACTTATTGCAACATAATTACAAGTTGCGAGTGCTGTGAGGCATAATAAGTTGGTACAGTGGGGCGTATGAGCGATGCAGACAGATCGATATTAATGGTGCAGCAAGAAAGTTGGAAATTCTCACTGCACTAATTATTAAATAATAAAGTATCCATCTTAATAAAAGCAAAAGGGAATTTGAAATTATTCTTCTTCTAAGAAAACTATCAAATTATTTTCTTTCATCCTCGAGATTTGTCTTAACTTGATTAAGAATTTTCCAAGAGTCCTTCCCCATTCTCTTACCAATTCAAGTTTTCTTCTATTCCCCACACAATACCAAGAATAGAAACTAATTAATACACCAAATTATATTATCCTTTGCAATAATTGTATTTAAATGCAAATTAAATTGCAAATATTTGGAATTTCTTTGCAGCTCAAACGCTCATCTCTGGCCGAGATTCGGTCCATTCTGTCTGGGCCAGCGCATTGAACTTACTTTTAATTATGCTGGCCACATGGACACGGACATTGTTTGCGCTTTGCCTGGCTCTTGGCTTAATAAATTGCAATTGTTTGCAAGCTAAACTTTGTTCCTCGGCTTTCAGGGGCGCCCTGTCCTGTTGGCCCAGTTCGGTTTGTTCTCTGACTATGGCTGTGTGTGTGGATTTTGTAATTGGTTTGGTCTGCATTTGACAAAAGGAATAAAATAAAAGAGTCCGAGTCCGAGTTGCCAAAAAAACAAAAAAAAAAAAACAACCAGAAAGCTGAAAAAAATGGAATCAAGCGCAAGAAAGTTTAGCATTATGGCCAGCGACGGGCGGCAAACAAAGTTTTCGCAAACATTCACTCGCAGGGAATCCACTTTTTGGCGTTTCGTGTGCGGTTAACGAAGCAAATAGAAAAATGGCCATAGGAAAATGTTGCAAATGCTGCTGGGCCCCAAATATTTGCTAAAAAGTTTCATAAACCAAATGGCCAGCCAGTCAGTCAGTCAGTCAGAAGTTAAGACAAAAACCGTTCCCCACTCCCCTTTTGATTTTACCATTTAATAAGCAATTGTTGCTGGAAACATCTAGATTTTGGAAACTTGATTAAAATGCCAACATGAAACTAACTAGAAAAACGAAACAGAAACCGAAACTAAGCCAGCATCCGCTGGGGGCAGACAGGGCCGAAAATGGTTTAAATTATAGCAAAATAACGATATGCTGGTCACTGATATGCAACAGACACGCTGCCAGACAAAGTAAACAAACAAACTGGGCAGCAACAATGAACGGACATGAGTGCATCCAGTTTGGGTGAAAGGTCTCCTCAAAAACAGATAGCAAACCAAAGGCCGAAGGATGCAGGAGCGGAAGGACCAGGGCAACATGTTATTGTTTGCATTTGTTTTCTCATGCCATCGCACCCACACTCGGCACACTAACCAAGAATTTGTTTCGATTTGAACAATGGGAAATCGCCTTCACTGAAGAGAAATATTTTTGCAAAATGCAGATATTGGATTAAATTAAAACAAATTTTCCTAACAACAAATAGCAAGGGGTTTTAATATAGTTTAAAGAGATATCTTTTAGGAGATTCTGCAGGCTTTATCCTTCCTTCTGTTTTTTACTGTGTACTCTTTCCAATCCCAGTTCACTTGGCCAGCAAAAATATTTGGTTAGAAGACGAAGCAGCAAAAAACAAAAAAGATCTAGAGAGAGGAAACAAAGAAAGCTAAACAAATGCTGACTCTGCCACCGCAAGTAATAGGCCAAGGCTGCCAGGGAGTCGAGGTAACAAATAATAACCGAGCACTTCCTTCTTCCGCTCGGCACTCTCTCTCCTTCCTCTTTATTCCTGTCCGACTGGACATGGAATTGTTTAAATTATTTACACAAGCTGGAAAATTAAAATGGACAGCTGCTGTTTGGGGCCAGTGGCGGCGGCAATGGAGTAGCAGTCATTGTTATGACTGTTGCAACCGCTTGGGTCAAGTGTTGTGTGTTGTGGCACGTACTGTACATGGCTGCGAAGCCGGATGGTCTGGAGTGGACTGAAGTGGAGTAGAGTTGAGTGGACTGGACTGGATTGGAGAGGAGCTGTAACTGCCCCAGCTGTAGTTCATAACTTTTCATTTTGCCCTCTCGGTGGCACGCTTCCGACATCTTCTTTCGGTCTTTTGGGGCTTATCCTTTGTGGCAGGCAAATTTTAATTATTAGCAGGCAGTCGGAAAAAGGTCTCCCTCTCATGTTGACTCTGATTTGGATTCTGATTCTGATTCCAATGCCAAGTCTGAGTCTGACTTTTATGAGTTTGATTGTTCTACGGTCCTCGGGCATTGCGTATGCGTAATGCGTGCGCCTGTATCTAATTGAAAAAATCAAGCATACGCCATGTTGTGCCATTGTTTTTGACGAAACGCACAAGTCGGCAATAGGATGGCCATAACGCTCAGCTGCTGCTGTTACATAAGGCACAGTCCTGCGGGCAGGAAAATCTAATGAAAGACGAGAGTACACTGGGAAAAGTAAATAGATTGATGATGAACTTCAGCTCTTTTATTTGAATTTAATACCAAATTTTAATTTAAAAATAATGATCATCAATATCGGCTGGCATTTTGGGAAAAATCTCATGGAAAACTTTTCTTATAATGTGATACTTGGCATAGAGTCCCCCGCCTGGAGGCAGATTTTTTATATCGGCCGCCTTTCGATCCATGAGACTTGAAAGATTTCGAAAAAAATATATATCGTTTTTCTGTGCGACATCTCTTGTAATTCTTTCAATGTTCTGATCCAAATTTCGATCATCCGTCACGGCAGCTTCACTGATCTTCGGTGCGCCCGCCAGCAGCAGCAGAATCAATGTCATATTGTCCCTACTCCCCCGATGCAGGCAGATATCCAGAACACTATTGCAAATCTCTGGCAGATCCTCGGTCACCAGGAGTCGCGAATGGATATAAGCGCAGACTTCTTTGCTGCTCATCACATCCCATATGCCGTCGCAGGCAATCACCACAAACTCATTGCACACCACACGATCGCATTCGAAAGTATCGGGTTCCGGAGAGACCATTTGATCGCCGGGATGCCAGTGGGAATGCTTGTACTGAAAATCGCCCAATGCCCGGGACACGGCCAGAATGCCGTTCACTCGATCTATCAAAACAGTGCCGCCGGCCTTTGTTATGCGGGCTTTCTCCTTGCGTGAGGTCGGCTTATGATCCACGGTGCAGATACAGGCCTTTCCCCTTCTGCTAATCACAGCCCGCGAGTCGCCGCAGTTGACCAAGTAGATTTTCTGCGGAGTAACCAGAACACAGGTGGCCGTCGTTCCACCTGGCATATCCTTCTTAATCTTTCGCATCTGTTCGTCCAGCTGTATGAAACCCTCTCGCATTCCCTCCCTGAACTCCCCTCTAGAAAATTGCTCCGTATTTGTTATGGTGTTCAGCAGATTCTCGGCACAATGGACCGCAGTTCGATCACCCCCATGACCATCGAATACTCCAAAAAATGACAGGGATTCGTAGGGTTTCTTAAGGCCACAAACGGCGATGTGTTTATCCTCCATTTCTAAACGCCAGCCTTGCATCGAGCTAACGCAGTAACGAACACCGTTTCCTTCGCCCACGTGCACTTCCTTTTTCGTACTTGGTTTTGCGGAATAGTTGCCCATCTTCTGGTTTATCTCACACTATGAAATTTTTAATCTGTTCTTTTTATATCTCAGGAATATTTGGATAGTTCCAAATTCCTTTTAGTTTATTTAACGTTTCTGGCATTTCCCATTTATGTCCAAATTATGACACGAAATGAAAAGCTAAAATCTCTTGAAAATAAAAACAAGTTTCTCTTTGTGTAACCTCGACTCCTGCGGAATCATCCAACTTTTGTTCTTGCTAGTGGAAGTTATTGCTTTGCACATTTCCAGAATCTTGGGCGAGGCTCCATTAATCGATGACAATTCAATTAGCATCGGAGTCCATAAACACACAAAAGATCCCCACTTTCAGGATGACTCTTACTACCCCCGAAAAATTCCTTTGAACCATTGGCTGGGTGTGGAAATTGAATGGCCATAAGAAAGTTTACCGTTTAATTGGACAGCCAAATAGGCAGCCGAATCGCTGAGAGTCTAAATGTCAGTTGGCTCCGCTGGCTGTTCGCATTCTGGCAAAAACAATGAGCTAAATTTTCCATGGAAAACTACTAAGTAAGCTTGTTAATTAAATACGCATTACCGCCCCTGTAATTGCCTGTGACGCGCTGCTGCCTAGCAACAACAACTCCAACTACTAATGAAATCTGGGGAAAAGCAGGTGCGGAGTAGGGATCGGATGACTGGTTTGGTGGGACTATTGGATGGGGGAGGACACGAACTAATTGTTAAAGCCAAGTGCAAAGTTTTAGCACCCTCAACATCTCAGTTACACTCGACCCCCTCCGATTTCCCTGTGCACTTGTCAGGGTATCAGGGCAAGAGTAAGTACAGAAAATATAATTAAATGCGGGTCTAAACGATCTGGGTTTACGGAAATTTTGAAAAAATAGTATACACAAAGTTTTAAAACTGAAATAACTCATTAAGTATTCATTTCGTCATGCCTTTGGGTGTAATTTTCGATTTTAAAAATGATCTTTAAAAGCCTCTAAATATGTATAATCTTTTCTGTAAAATTTCCTAGTTAATAAATCTCAGAAAAAACAAGGCAACATTAACATTAATTACCCACTGACGCCGGGCACATATCCGGTAATTTTAAAATCAAATATGGACTTAATGATCCTCGCAACACACGCGATGTTGCACTGGCAACTAGAAATTAATTAGCGCATAATTTATTGCCACCGAAATGCACAGCCGCGACTCATTTGCACACACACACACTCCCACACAGAAATCATCAATCAGGACTCCAGAAACTCCAGAAATGAGTTGCGGAATGGAATGCATCAAGCTCAGGCTAAATGCCAGCGCGGCAAAAAAGGTTAATGGGTTGCAATATCAACATCAACATCAACATCAAGTCGGGTCGTCGGTCGCCGGTCGTCAGCGTCGACGTCTGCATCACAGCTTATTGTTTGCATTGTTTTCCTGCGGGGAAAAAGCCCCAAGGTGGACAAAAAACAGGGCTTAACGGGGGCTAAAAATATGCGCACACCGCAGGTAAATGTTGGTAATTTGTGACTTGGAATGTTTTTCATCGTCTGCCTTGCCGGCACTGCGGAGTTTTACGGCTGTGTTCCCTTCTAACACGACACTCGCCCATTTAACGCTTTATGGCATCGGATTTATGCTATGCGATATGCAAAATGCGAAACACAGAATGCAATTGCATGCAAATGCCGCTGAAAGCAGAGGGAATTTACCACAGGAAACTGAAATAAAACTGGGCGGGAATATTGAATTGGCCGGGGACAAGAAAATTGCATAAAGTAGTAAAGCCTCAACCTGTTAGGGGAACTCAAGGCATTGCAAGCATTAAGATATCATTGGAGAATCTAAATATTTTGTTACAGAATTAAGAAAGGATACAAATTAGATGAACAAATCTAGCTGATATCTTTGGTTTGAACTTTTTTCTATTACAGGAAATAGGTGATAGAAAATGAAGCATAATAAAGATACTAAGTCGGAGACTATAACTAAAACTACTGAGAGAAGCCTTGATCATAAGCTTAATTAACACCTCAGCCTTAGTATCTATTGATGCGAGTAATCAACTTGGCATTCAATATGCATAAGCGGTTTCAGGCTTTTGTAAATATATTAAACACAAATTCTTTTCTAAGACCCAAAAAATCCCATTAAATCGCAACAATGTACATAATTTCAGCTTCAATTTAGGGAAACCCATTCAGGTGCAGTTCATGGGAGTTCAAACACTCAATTAAAGCCAACAAATTATCCACTTTTAGTTAGTTTTATCTCTGCGCTTGAGTTTAGCAGAGAGAGAGTTTAATCATATCTGGCTCCATTGTCCTACCTGACGCTTCCCCCTGCCACCCTACCAACTGGGTTGTCCTTAAGCTGGACCGAGCAGCAAAGCGCTGTGCTTTTATTTACCCCTTTGGCTTTTGCTTTGGCTTATACAAGTGTGGCTCTTTCTCTCGCTCTCCCTCCCCTCTTGGCAAATACCGAGTGCAGTCGCTTCGACCTGCATGTTATTCATGGCTAAGCACACACACACACTCACCCACATATACATACAGGTCGACCTCAAACCGCGACTCCCTCCCTAACCCACCATCCTGCAGCACATCACCCTCAACATCTAACTGGCAACTGCCAGACCAACAATTTTCTAAACTCGCGCGCTGCGCACGTTATAAAAAATACGGCAACTTGGGGCAGGTTGTTGATCACACAGAACCGAAAAATGTTTAAGAAATAATATTAAACTAAAGAATTTAATAATAATTATTTAATATAAATATTATATCTATTTTTATTAAGCAGACGGACTTGAAAAACCTTAAAATAAAAATGTCTTGAGACTTCTGTAACCTGTAACCTTTAGGCTGTAGTTTTTAATCTGTTTTTTTAATTATTTTGTTTTAAAATATGAATTATTTTTTAATAAATTCCAGTGCATCTGCCAGCATGGGGACACTGTCATAGTGGGTGTTTGGTGGGAAAAAACGGGCGGCTTGGGCGGCTTGTGGGCGTTGGGCGGAGGCTGACTGGCGCGCTAAGCTGTGCTAAACATTCCCTAAATATATTTCGCAACAGCTCCTCCGCACACGAGATAAGCGGCGCACATACCACACCGACCTGAACCTGAACATGAAGATAGTGCGGGCGCTGGAAAAGCGGGGGGTGGGGAAGAGGCGTTGCAAGAGTGGTGGAAAAGTGGCAGATAGCTGGGTAAAAAAAAAATGGAGGTAAAAGCGGCACAGGGTATGGCGCTAAGAGAGCGCTCAGGGAACACAGCACACGGAGCAATGAAACTTTTTGCGCCTGAATATTTTTGCAAAACTATTCACAGTTGATTTTTCACCTGATGCTTTTCATCCTTGTGCCAGTGTGTGAATGTGTGTGTGTGTGTGCGAGTGCACCTGCAGCCGAGTCGGTGTGAGTGCTTAAAATATTTGTGCGGCAAGGAGTCCTCACCCGAAAATATCCGACTCTTGGCCAGCAGTGTTCTGGCCTTATTTCAGGAGCAACTTAATTGCAGGCAGCCATGGTAGTTTCCATGGTAGTTTCCGCCTTTTTAAAGAGTTTATTGGAATTATATGTTATGAGAATAATGATAAATTAACAAATTTAGAAATTCTAGTGGCTTGTAAATATTTTTATCAGAATTTTCTAGTCTTTTGTTTTCCTTTTTTTCCTTTTAAGGCAAAACTAGTTAAGTTGAGGCTAAATTGCACCTCCTTAAAATTATATTTATATCCACCTCACATCCCCATATCCTTTTATCCTTATATCTTATTATGGCAACGACTTGAAGCTAAACTTATTGTTTGCAATTGCAGATATGGCCTTCTGGGTGCCTCTGGATGCGGAAAAACAACGCTGCTCAGTTGCATCGTCGGACGGCGTCGCCTCAATTCGGGCGAGATTTGGGTGCTCGGCGGACGGCCAGGATCGCGCGGTTCCGGTGTGCCAGGACCTCGGATTGGATATATGCCACAGGTGAGTTGACCTCAGCACACAGCAGACGTTTTCCACCTGCCATTCCAGCTGCTATCTGCTGAATTTTTCATTGCGCTTTTTATTACCGCATGCCCGACTCGACTAAATTAAATAAGTGCAATAAAATGGCAAAAGCACAAAAGAAAACATATACCCAGGAAAGTTTTAAATGCCTCTCAGACGGGGAAATAAGGATTCAGAAGGACTGAGAGCAAGCAAAACTTTTAATTTTCACAATCCAAAAGAATATCTCAACTTTACTTAAATCGGATTGACATTGCAGAGCATCAATGCCGGGTTTAAAGAATTTTATATATTATTAAATGTAATTATTAATTATAGGAGAAATGCTTACAGGTTACTTTCACATCAAGTTATATTTATTTTTCATTATTTAAACTTTATTCATATTAAAATTGGTTAAGTTAAGAGCTGCTACTCTTTTTATTTCTTAAAAAAAAAATAATGTTTTCCCTGTAGTGCAGAGCACAGTTCCCATAAAGAATCAGCCCCAAAAAATAGGCAACACTTCTGAAGGGAAACTTGATGGAAAACTGCTGTATTGCTGCCCATTGCTAACATAATTTCCGTATTTCAATTTGGCTTTATTGCAGGAGATAGCCCTTTATGGCGAGTTCACAATGCGTGAGACTTTAATCTACTTCGGCATCATTTCGGCCATGCCCCGCAGCGACATCGAGGATCGCACCGAATTCCTGCTTAAATTGCTCAATTTGCCAAATGCCTCGAAATTTGTCAAGAATCTTAGTGGCGGCCAGCAGCGACGAGTGAGTCTGGCAGTGGCCCTGCTCCATGAACCGGAGCTGCTCATTCTGGATGAGCCTACTGTGGGAGTGGATCCCGTTTTGCGACAGAGGTGAGTGCTGAGTTTAATGCACTTAAAAAATTAATATAAAATGTCAGAAAAAGAAAGAAAATAGTAAAAAGCTTATTAATGTGCAAAATGGAATTTATTTTGTATGCTTGTAATTTAAGGATTTCATTTAAAATTAATATAAAACTCAATGTTATCTAAGCCACTTTCTTTCTCTGCCACCTAAACTGAGGCATTTGTCAACCGTTTAACTCTTCATCTTGTCGATTACAGCATCTGGGATCATTTGGTGGACATTACGAAAAATGGTCATACGACTGTGATAATCACCACGCATTACATCGACGAATGTGCCCAGGCACATATGGTAAGTAGCAGGAAGATTTCCCTGATTTCCCAGGACACGATGAGCAGGGCTTTGGGAATGGGGTATGGCAGACAGGCAGGGAGGCAAGTGTCAATGGCTTTTGGCGCCCACGCATTGTTTGGCCGGGTGATTTATAGCCAGGCGGCACATCTATGTGTAATATGCGGCGTATGAGCAATATTATGGTGGCAGTGCCAAGGTGAAAGTTCAGCTATCACCACTGCCGAGGGCTGTCAACATGCGGCGCTAAGTGCTTCCGCTCCCTCCTCTGGCAAATTTGTATCCTGCCATCTGTTAGCTGCAGCAGCAGCAGCAAATCCGTGTCCTGTCCAAAAAAAAAAAGCGAAAAATGAATCGCGCAAAGAGAAAAGCCGAGGAGTAGAATATTACTGGCGGCTGTCTCTCCCGTTGACCCATGGCCATGGCAGGATTTACGAGGCATTTCCGAGCGAGACACATTGCAGAATTTACTTCAGATTTATTTATGCCACCGACAGAACAGATGCACATAAAATAATAATTGTAAGAATAATGAAATATATTACTATTAATATTTAGAATTATTTAAAATTGAGAAAATATGTTTGTAAAATGATACAAATCACATCTTAAGAATTTGCCTTTAAGGTATGGGAAAAATATTAAAACCTTCGTCAATATTTTAAGATTTCAACACGTTAGGAAATATTATAATTTATTGAAGTGAAATTTAACTTCCATTTAATTAATCTATTTATTTTTTCCAAGTGCTTTAACGTTGCAGGGGTGTGATCTGGATAGGGAAATATAACTGCGCTAGTCATTTAATGCCTGCTGCAAACAATGAACTTGAATACAGATGAAAAAAATATATACGTGAAGGGGAAAAATACGGGAATAAATCGTGACAAAGCTCACAAACAAACGCCCATCACAATGGACAGTTGGACAGGACAGGCAGATACATAGATACAGGGCCAGAGCGACAGGCTGAGATATAGGCACAGATACAAATACAGATACTTGGCAACACGCACAGGATATATGCACACATAAAACAAACAAAATCCTTACCCAGGGACACACGCAAGCTCAAGTGAAGTGTGAGATGGTTGAATATATCAATGACAACACTATGAAAAAGATTGATGGGGGAAGCACAGAAGACGGGGTGTGTGTCTGTGAGAGATGAACAGGAGATCGACACTCAAGACACTTCACAGCGAAGCCAAGTTGAACACCGTTTATGGTGATTGATTGGGTGACAAAAATTATTCATCTAAAATGGTATTTGTATTTGTTGTTTTTAAGGGAATTTACAAGGAAGTGAGAGGAATTTAAAAAAACACAAAGAAACTACCATAGTTAATATTTAAATGAAGGGATCCTTGGTAATCAAAGAAGACTTTAAATATATAATTTTAAGGAAGACTTCTGATACCTCAATTTTAATTTCAAAGATTGATATTTCTTACCCATCTTCCATCTTAAATGATTGATGGTTTGCTCAAAAGTATTTATTAAAAATATTTGCCTTAAGCAAACTCTCAGCTTTTAGCAAATATTTATTATTAAAAAGTTCATTCCCTGCCCAGATTAAATTCTAAATAAATGTATAAGAACTTTAAAGGCTTCTTTTATTCGTACATACATAATTCATATAAAATCCTTGTGGGAATGATTTCCGTAATACAGAAACAATCAGCCGGCTTTGGGTCCTGAGCCCTCTAACCCCACTTGACCCCAAAGGACATTCAGGGAGCTAAATGGCTCACATGCTGTGCCGGGGTGTGGAGTGACAACACGCTCTCGCCACACCACCCCCTCTGTGGGTTGAACCCTTTTTAGGAAAATCCCCAGGCCACCGCACCACGTGATCTGGCCGCCGTTGTCACTCCGCGGTTGCCGTGCCGCCGAAAGTCATTGCGGTAAAGAGTTATGGCCAATAAACAAAATCACTGCCAGGAATAGAAAACTCTCCGCTTTGTTTGCGGGCAATCGACATTCAGCACTCAGGGCACTTGGGATTCGCACCGGTATTGGGTGTCTGTCTGGATGCCAGGAAGCCGTCGAATGCCGTCGGATGACAAACAAAACAATCGACTGAGCCGCACTCACACAGTCCATAAAGCCGGGTAGGAGGATCGGAATGAAAGCATCCGAATGGCAAAGCGATGAAATGTGAATTTAATGCGAATTGTTAGACCAAATTTATGGTTTATGGCTTTCACTGCCGGTTAGGGTCTATAAAAATCTAACTTGCGGAAGAAGTTCTCCTCTATACGCGTATGCAAAGACCCCGGGGAACCACCAGCCAGCGAGAAGTTGTTGTGTCTGTGTAACTTCTGGTGACAGTGTTTAATTGCTCATATTGAACACGTGTTGGCCAAGGAGCTGAGAGCTGGAACAGCAAGCGGGTCTCAGCTTGGATTGTACACGCCTCAGATGGCTAAGACTGCACTGGGAGAAAGATATGTGGACATATAAAGACAGATTTCTGGTTTACTGAAATAGTTTCATTATTTTTTTTAACTTTATAATATGAACATATTTGGGATTTGTAGGAAAATTAGCAAAATTAATCTAGTTTTTCCAAGCTTTTCTTTTTTTGTTCATATTTCTTTCCTGTGCATGGGTATTATGGCTGGCAGCAAATTGCTTTTTCAGCTTTGTCACTTTTTCGTGGCACGCTTTGCTTTTGGCCACGAGCTCAAGTTGAAGCCAGGACAGAACCAGGATGAGACTTTGCTTTGGACCAAGGTAGTTATCTCAACATATTTTTGGCCAATTCTGCACGTCACGAGGACTTTGCTAGAGTTTTTCCTTCGAACGTTAGACCTTCCCTCGGTATTGCGGGCTTTTCTCTTTGTTTTTTTGTCGCCGCCTTTGTTTTGGGCACTTTTTTCTGTTGAGTCAACAGAATTGCGTGTCCAAAATGGGATTCCCCTGGCCAAACTCGGACTCAATCCCGCACAGACAGCCACATAAATTTAACTGTCCGGGTACCTGATTGAGCGAGCCACTCCAATCGTCACCTAGACGCACATGGACAGCACTTGATCTATTCCCAGTGGCAGGAACCAAAGCCGGGCATTAAAAATGATTATTGCATGCTGGCAATTTATAAGCTGAAAATTCATGTGCCAATAAAAATGATATTGCAAAAAATGCTATTAGTTTTTGCAGCAGCTTCAACAGCTTCTGATGCGGATGCACTCAAACAAAAGCAGGAGCATTAACCATAATCGTAAAATGCATTTACGGCTGCATCCCAATCCTCAGGGTATGTGTGCATGTGTGTGTGTATGTGTTTACTAGTGTTGTTAAAACTTTGCCGTGCTTAAATTCGGTTATTGTTATTTGTATGGTGCTGCGATTAAAAGTTTTATTTTAATTGAAAAATATTTATGGACATTAAAAATTTGTACGTGTTTGTGGCACAGAATACCGCATGCTGTTGTGCATCGTCTTCACAAATGTTCGGCCAGGTTCATGAAGAATATTATTATTTAATGTGCGAAAATGCAGGTTTATTTATTACAAAAATATGCTATATTGATTTGTGTGTTTGTGTAGCTCTTTTCATAGTCTGAGAGCGCAAATTGAAAAGCAGCCATGTGAGCTCAATAATTGGGCCAACCACAGAGATTTTGTTTTTGTGGCAAATGGGATTTTTCGGCCATTGCTTTGCTCAGTAATGTACTTTTTTCAGGGGTTTCTCTGGGTGCAGTGGGAAAAATATTTAGTAAAAATAAATAAAAAAGTGGTATTATATTTCGAGTTTGTATAGAAATTCATTTGTGAGACAGTTTTTAAATAATGTGTCACAAAACTTTTAGGTATTATTCATTTAAAATATCTACAATAAGTAGTTTACTTTATTAAATAGAAGTTTTAGTAAATTTCGAATACAAAATGTAATTTCAATAAATTTCAAAATATTCTCAAATATATAGAATGTATGAATATATTTTTTGTAGTACATTTTCCCCATAGAAATTACACCTACGACGACAGTGTGACCCACATCAAAGCTAGCAGCACATTATGGCAGCATCAACGCCTGCACTGGTGTTGGCATTAGCCTTAGACTCTGAGCACTCTCCCTCCTTCAGGCCCACCCCCACCACCATCACCGCAGGTCAACCAACTCGGGCCACACAACAGAATCACGAATGGCTTCCAGTCTCGTTCCTAACAAAGTGCAGCGCTTCACTTTTTTTGACAGACATTGCTCCCCAAAATTTAATGTCAGCATTGCTGCCGCTGCCGCTGCCTTTGCCTTTGCTCAGGGGAAATTGTTGGCTCACACAAAAAAAAAAGGACAGAGAACACAAAAAAAAAAAAATAATACAAAAAAAAAAGAAAGTAGCTAAAACAAAAGGAGAAAAACCAGGACAAAAAGTAGGAGGAAAAGTAGGAGGACACACAAAAAAACCAAATCGCGTATACGCCACATGGCCACACAGTGAAGACAGGGGCAAGGGACCGGGCTCTCCGACTGTCTCTGACTGTCCCCAGTTGTACATGCAGCACTTTCTGCTCTAATAAATGAAATCAGGGAGCGTAACATTATGTGATGGATATATTGTTACGAGTGCTCTACTCCAGCATTTACTTCAATTCCCCTGCCCACCCACGAAATTCCCTGCTGGGCGCGCCTTTAATAGTTGATATTGTTTCGGTTGCATTTCCCATTTTTCCCTTCAGTTTCCACTCTCATTTTTTTGTCGCGTAATTTTCCGCATGTTGCCTTCGAGCGGGAAGCAAAAAAAAATTAAGGAAAAATGCAAATGGACAGTTGAATAATTGCTAAAGCTGATGAGTGACAAGAGATACATGTGGAATAACCAAGAAAAACAAAACTTTACCCGATGAAGTGCTGATGGGGCACTACACGTGAACATTAAGCCCTTAGTGATGGTGCCATAAAAACAATATTAAAAATGTATAAAACATAAAGAAAGGGCTTAAAGGTAGGCAAGGGTTTTACATTTCGTTTGTTTATAAAAAATATATGAAGCTTATTACACTGTAAATCAAAATATTTACACATTTGCTTAAGAAATAAATGAATCAGTTATGAAGTTTCCTAAAAATACTCTTAGACTCGTTACCCTTTTGTATAATTTCTCTCCTTATATTCAACAATTCCCTTTTTATGTAAATTTCACGGTACATCCAAGATTCATTTGGCTAGCTTGCACTATATATTCTAGAATAAATTTCAACCTCGCCCCCAGTAAATGCCACCTACGAACCCTGCCATAAATATCGTGTGCATTTTTCAATTTTTCAATTTCCTCTGCGTGCCGGGAACGGGAGGCAAACGGAAAATTATTTATGGCATGCAAAATTGTTGGCCATAATAATGCATATCACATAGTTGGCCAATAAAATTACAATTGCCAGGCTTGGCAGGAAAACCGTAATTTAGTTTGGCATTGCAATTCAATTAAGACGTTAATTGGCTCCGAGAAGTCGAAAAGGCAGGCCCTGGAATTGGCCAGAAACACAACAGCTCCGGGGGAAATGGGCGATTTCCTAGCCTGGGCCTGGCCGAAAATCAGGAATCAGGAACCGAGGAGCCGAGGCCAAATCAAGCGGCAAAACTTTGCCAACTAGTTGTGTGTGGTGTGGTTTATTTAGCATACAATTTCCCTGTGCAGTGTGTGTGTGGAAAATCTGGGAAAATGGGGATGCAGCTTTAGTCGCAGTAGCCCACTCATGTGCATGCCTAATGAAGCCATCAATTTCGTGTGGAACTGATGAACAGCCGTCTCCTTTAGACGTCTGTCTCTCTCCGTTTCGTGGTGAAATAATCGTCGAGCAGGCGGCAAACTTTTCCGTCCAAGGATGAACCGAGGGCCAAGAGGATGACGACGGCTGGTCATGTCCGGACACAGAAATCAATTAAGTTAATTTCCGCACGTTGCGTGAACAAGGGATTAAGCCCGGCGAGGGAGTCAATAAAACTTCATCGACATCCCCAACAACAGGATGTGCATAAAGGGCGCAAACTTTTGTCAAGATTCAAGGCTCGGAATGGGGATAAGGATAAGTAGAAGTATAGTGACAGGGACAAGGACAAGGACTACCAGGCAAGTCGCATCAAAGTCGAAAAGTTTAATTGGCTCGGCGACACTTTACGAAAGCACGCACGGAATCAATTGAGAGATGTCAAAGCAATTTATTCTGAAATGGATTTGGGAAAAGAAATCTTTAAAGTGAAATGCATTCTTAACTCAAAAGTTAATATAAATTTTTGTTTAATTTCTCTAACCAGATTGGCCTCTTGCGTGGCGGAAAAATGCTGGCCGAGGAATCACCGGATTACCTAAGGCAGCAGTACAATGCCGAGTCTCTGGAGGATGTTTTCCTCAAGCTTTCCGTTATGCAGAATATGGGAAAACGTCGTCGCTCGTCCATTGCGCAGGAAATAGTAGAGCAGGTGACCGTGCCGGCGATCTCGAATCCCGCTTTGGACATGTCCGATGAGCAGCATGCCGCTGAGATATCGGGCGAGTTTGGTGACAACATCTCAATGTCCTCGGCAGCCCGGGATCCGATTACCACCACCACTCCGGCAGCTCCTCCACTGCCTCCGGCTCAGGAGATACCCACTTCGTTTTGGTACAATCTTCATGTGATGCAATCCCATCACCTACACGCCCTGATTTGGAAGAACTTCCTGTGGATGATGCGGAATGTGGGGTAAGTAAATGGGTTGAAGAGTTTCCAAAGATCACTTTTTAAAAATTAAATAAACAATTCAGGATTTTGTAAATATTTTGTAGAATAAAGTATTAAATATTTCATAAATTTCTAAAGAAAATACTAATTTTATCAATATATTTCTCAATTCTAAATATTGCCAGAATATCCGTATCTAAAGGCAATCAATTTTCCAAGTGCTTGTAATGCTCACTTTACCTTTAGTAAGCCCCTTATTGCTTTGTACAATAATTAAGCTGCTTTAACTCATCCATCTGTTCGAATTTTCTCTGTGGGGGGTGATTTTTCACAGGGTTATGCTGTTCATTGTCGGCCTGCCGGTGGTCCAGATACTGCTCTTCTGCTACGCCATCGGCCATGATCCCACCGGACTCAAATTGGCCGTGGCAAATCACGAGATGTCCAGTGAAATGATTATGGAACAATTCTGCCCGGTGCACACCGGATGCAATCAGACGATGCTGAGCTGCCGTTATCTCGATATGCTGGTCAAGAACAAGAGCATGGTTGTGGTGAGTGCAATGCAAATTACCTACTCGAGTTCACTATGTATCCCTCCATCTCCCTATCCCCGACTGTATATATCCAATTCCATACCCAATACCAGAGGCAATGGCAAATGCAGAGATGCCCAGCCCAGCCCAGCCCCCGGGGGTGCAATATCAGCTGTCATTGGCTTTTCGGTTAAATTGTGCAGTGCGAACTTTACAATAACCACTCATGTTGGGGAGTAGTAGTATATGCAGTGGAGATCCCAATACACCGGCCCTTCTGGCCACTCCTGTAATTTATTTCAATTTGTGTGGACAGTCGAGTGGATCCCCGGGTTGGGTCCAAGTAGAGGCTACTTGGGGAGCCAAGGGGTCTTCAATCTACTGCACACATCATTTCGCCCTGCCGCACTCCTAAATCACCCCCACCATTGACTTGGCTTTGTCTTGGCCAACTTTATAGGAGAGTGTTGTGAGCTTGGAGATTTTTCTGGCCAACTATAGAAAGAGCTAATAAGTAGAAATGTATTTTATATTATATTTAAAATATTAAGAGGAGGATATATATAATTTTTAATTGCTTTCAAATTCATTTTTAGGTATCTTTTCCTATCTTAGCCTACTTTTTATGTCACATTTAGCATCCTTTTTTTGTTTGGCATCACTGTGCCTGCTGGGTTCTCTAGAATATGCGAAGGATGTGGCCGTTGCCATTGCCATTTCCTCTGCTGCCATTACTGCCATTGCCGTTGCCGTTGCCGTTGCCCTTGGTGTTGGCGAACACAAATTACAGCTGCTTATCTTTGGCACAGCAACAACAGGCCGACGACTGTCGGCCAGTCGGTCGAGATCATCAATAAATTTACTGCCCTGCCATGGGCTGCGATGCGATGGCCAAAATAGTGTGGGCCAAAACGGCAAGGGGCCAAGGCAAGCCGCTTGTGGCAATTTATTGCAAATTACGCTTCAAAAACAAAGTCGCCTTTGTTGCCTAATTTGAGTCTCGTTTCGTTTCGTTTCGGTTGCGAGGACTCAAGAGAGAGGGAGCCAGTCCTGGCTTACGATTTCATGCATTTTACATTAGACACTGGTAATAACAGTAATAACCGTAAAGCAGGACAAAGTCCGGGAGCACTTTTACGATTAGTTTGGTCCAAAATTTCATGTAAAATTTAAAGTTATTAACAGGTTGGCTGTAAATTTCCTTCAGCCTTCTCCAGGGTTGAGATCTCCGCAATTTCTGGGAATCCAATCAATTGCGTGTCCCCGAAAGGACAATAAAACAAAATCAGCATTGAGAGATCTCAATGTCCAATAAAATTATCTCGCCAACGGACCGTGACCTCCTAAACTTTTTCTAAATTTTCAAATAACAATATAATAAAGACCGCCGCAGCAATAATAAGGGGCCGGCAGCAACCATCCGCCGCATGCCTCAACTGGCAATTTGTGAGGAAAACTTTTTACCTTTGGAAATTGAAAAGCTGCCCAAGCAACCGACTTCCCCCCAACCCCAACTGCCCGCCCTTCAGAGTAAATTTGTATAACTTGGGAGGGAAATGCGAAAAGAATGCCGAAAAAATAATACGCGGCGTGTATCTTTAGGCCGCATCAAAGACCCGTTTCAGCGAAAGGCGGAGCGAGGAAAGACCAAGTTAATTTTGGTCAATGAACAGCATATCAACGTGCCATCAGCACTTGGCCAGAACCTCCACCGCCCCCCTGTCAGAATCCTCTACCTCACTTTTCCACCTTGGAGCAACCCTCGAGGGTGGGTCAGGGAAATTTGAATTTTGGCCGTGTATTGATGCTAAAGCGTTTTGTGCTTTTCAATAGCAGTTTTCCCTACCACGAATTTTGGGGAAGGATGTACTTTTCGGGGAAAATCTCTCGGACAGAGGAACCTAAGTTTATTTTAACTCCTTTTATGAACCTTTTAATTAAAAGGAATCAGGTATTTTCAAAAGGGAATTAATCAACTTTGAAAAAACTTGGCTAAAAGTTAAAATCAACACAAAACTATCGATTCTAAGTATAAACAATACAAATAATTTAATTAAACGTTAATTTCTTTCATGTATTAATTATTCTCCTATAAGTATATTTTATTCGTCATCTTGAAGCAATTTTTATTCTAATTTTTGTGGACAGCTAGAAGCCAGAAATATTTTTTCGGGCTATGCAAAAGCCAACCCGAAAAGGAAAAACACATAATTTTCGATTCCAGCTTTGTCTCCTCAATTGTTTTGGGGTTTTTTCCTTTTTGCCTTGTGGTTATGTGTGTTGTCCTTGTACTTCTTCGTGCAGATCAAACGCATTTCGGCCACCCTTGTCTTAACGATGCCAAAATTGGCCCAACCCACAAAATTTCCTGAGGGCTGCTTCCTGAATTGTTGCAGTAATAATTTTACCAAAAACTTCCCCCTCAGCTGCAAGCCCGAAAAAGGGCTCTTAATTTATGGGAAAATTGAAAAACATATTGTGGTCAGCCGATGTCCTTGGATGTTGTCGTCGCTTCTAATTAAAAGTTCATTAAGCATGAAAATGTGGCTCATTAAGGAAAAGGGGGAGGCGTGGCAAAGAGATTTCATGCTTTGAGGATGAAGTTTAATAGAATATTTAAGGGGTGTGCATAAATAATAAAATATAATATTTACAGCAAAGAATTGTAAAAACTTAAGAAAAAAGCAAAAGTATCAAAGAAACCAACAAAATGTTGGCTAAAATGTTGTAAAATAAAAAATTATGCACATAAAATGTAAAATTAAATAATGTTGAACTTATAAGGAGCTACTTGTTTTTCAATTTAACATTTTGTTTAACATTTTGTTTAACATAATCTCCATTTTTAATCCCTTTAAATATCCTTTTTAACTGCGCTCCTGATAGCACTTGATTAGCGACAAGCTCTTACCTCAAGTAAGTGCTTGAGTTTTGATGTTTTTCTTTCTTTTTTTTTTTTTGTGGTCCCAGCAGCAAAGAAGGATTTTATGAGGCAAGTAAAGGCAAAGTCGAAACAAAAATTGCCAAGGTAGCTAGGGAAAGTTTTTCCACCAGCTCCTTTCAAGCTCATTTGCGTCGAGCTTCTGACCAAGTTGACTTCATTTGCGCATAGTTTGTGGCTCAAGTTTGTCATAAACAATGTTGAAGTTGGGGTTAAATAGTAGCAAAAAAGTTACGCAAGTCTTGCAGTTTGATTGTCCGTTGCCATGGCTTTGATGAAGAGCCATTTCCCATTATAATTTATTCCAGGTCTCTAGTGTAAAATCAAAGCTGTATTTAAGATTAAGGTAAGCTCTAAGAAGATGAGAATACATGAGATAAAATAGTTTTTCCTGGGACAGGGAGTAGTAGAAAGTGTACAAAGATATATAAACTAAATACATTTATATTTAATTTAACATTTTCCTTACAATTTTACGAAGTTCTCCCAATCGTTTCTCTCTCTGCATCCACACACGAATCTCGCACATCCCCTTTCTGAGCCATAAGATCTAATGAGGCCAATTAAACCACATTCTATAGTGTCTGCCCTGAAATCGGCAGCCGAAAGTGTGTGTGGCATTAAGGCGGCAATTGCGTAAATTTCACGCCTGCCTGGAGACGTCTGGGCTTATCCCCTTTCGGCTTAAATAACTGCATATCGAAGCCGCAAAATGGGCCGAACTTAGCCCAAATACAAATGCCAATACACGCAGCCTGAGTTTTGTGGCCAAAACATTCCCTCGGTTGTGATTGTTGTGGTGGTGGCGGTGGTGGCGGCGGCGGCATAAGTGACTGCCAAAAGTTTAGGCAAAGTTTCAGTCCCTCTCACAGAGCAACTCAATAAGTGTGCGAGCACTTGCAAGGACTAGCTCCAGATCCAGGGATGATAGTGTAGGCTTTCACTTCATTATTTATTTCACAGCCAAATGAAATTGTTAAAGATAACGCAAACATATTGTTGACAACGAAAACACGGCCAGCAAAAAAGTAGGCAACGCAATGTAAGGCAACGCCTCTCCTTTGTTGTTGATTTGTTTGCCTCGCTGAATTTATCGCTTGGCGCAAAGTACGCACATTAATTACGGGGAGTTACTTTTATTGTTGCTACTCGTACAACAGAAGCAGAACAACGCCCCACATGCAGCAAACAATGCGACAGGAAATGAAGCGGGACGCACAAAGAGACAGCTCACAAAGCTGCCAAGAAAGGAAGTGCCCACGGGCAGGCACGCAGGCACGCAGGACCCATACCCCCATTTCCCTTGAATCCTGAAAGCCGAGTCCTGAATCGCGACATGCGTGGCTCAATAATTCAGCGGCTCCGATTTTAATTGCACGGCAACAAAAACAACATGGACTGAGGATGGCGAAAACAATGCCCCAGACACTCGGCATCTGTCGTCTGGCAGGTGCAATGACTTTTTAAGCTAATTGAACGAGCATTTGATTGACTGTTAGCATTCCCCATGTTCTCACTCTCCTAAATAAGATACAAATTTGTATATATTTAAATTGAAATAAAAGGGAACCGAAGAAGGAATTTAAATCAGAGGATTTAAAGAAAAGTTTTTAAGTTGAAGGAGATTTCAGGGAATTAATTTTAGGCAAATCATAAAGAACAGAAATTATTATGGATTTAATATAAGTTTCTTTTGATAATAATTAAAAATCGATATCTATATTAATCTCCTATATTTTAGAAATATGTAAACGATGATGAATCCGCCTACGATGAGGTTAGAAAAGGCAAAGCCTGGGCCGCCATAGTGATCCAACCCAACTATACTGCCTCCCTAATGGAACGCGTAGAGGAGGGTCGGTTTGCAGAGGATGGTACCATTGAATCCTCCGATCTCTCAGTGCGCATGGATTGGTCCAGTAAGTACACATAATTTCTTAATTTAAAAACATAAAAAATTAATTCAAAATTTCCCTTTTTAGATCAACAAATCTCACAGCTTATGTATCGTGATCTTCAGTACACTTTCTTCAACTTTGTGGGCGACATGCTGGGCGACTGTGAGCTGAACCCCAAGCTAGGACGTGTTCCCGTCGAGTGGGAGCAGCCCGTCTATGGCTATCGCAATCCCAACTTCACAGACTTTGCCGCCCCGGGTGTGATCCTAACCATTATCTTCTTTTTATCCGTGGCCATCACATCGGGAGCCATGCTGATCGAGCGGAATGAGGGCATGCTGGAGCGTTGCCTGGTGGCGGGAATTACAGGTCCTGAGATCCTGCTCTCCCAGGTTGTGACCCAGTTCACCGTGATGCTGAGCCAGACGATCTTTGTGCTCATCGTTAGCTTCTACTTCTTCGAGCTGACCCTGGTGGGTGACATATGGCTCGTTGTGGCTTTATGCATTCTCAATGGCCTTTGCGGCATGAGCTTTGGTTTCGTCATCTCCTGCGCTGTGGACACTGAGCGAACCGCCACATATGTGGCCATGGGTTCCTTCCTGCCCATTGTCATGTTGTGCGGCATTATCTGGCCAATCGAGGGCATGTTCCCGCTGCTCCAGTTCGCCACGGCTTTCCTGCCGCTGACCAAACCCACGGAATCAATGCGATCGATCCTGCAACGCGGCTGGGGCATTGATAATCCCACAGTTTATAATGGCTTCATCTCGATTTCGTCGTGGGTTCTGGTGTTCCTCATCCTCACCATCTTGCTGCTGAAGTTTAAGAAGGGTTAAGCACTTGGGTTTGAGAATTATTCATTTAAAAACAAAGTTTATATTTCCCATAAGTCGGGGTATTCACTAGGAGTAGTTAAGTGATGTTTAGGAAAGCCAGAATGTTTATCTTAGAAACCTCAAGGAACCTAAGTACAATGGAGTCCTTTGAAATAGTCAAGAATTATGTGATAATTCTGTTATCATGCTTTTTTTGTAGAATGCTAATTTGCTATTTGACATTTATAACCATTTTCAAATTAAAAAGTGTTTATCTAAATTTTAAAAACAATTTAATTAAATATCTTGAAGTACGATTCCTGAGAGCTTTGTTTATGTTAAATTTATCACTTTATGTAAATCAGAGAATATTAAAAACATTTTTAGGCTAAATACAGAACAATGTATTCGAAATATTAACAATTGATTTCTGAAAACAAAAGGAATTGAATTTTGTATTAAAAAAACCTGTAATAATTGTTAAAGAAGAAACGAAAGCATCTCTCCCAATATTATGTCAAATTTATAAAATTTTCATGTGCACATTTCTTATGATTTTACTAGGTTTTAAGGGTAGGATTACACTACATCTTAACTAGCGACTAGTAACTATCCATAGGTTCCGGATCACCACTACTTCTAAGTATGGAAAATGTTGTGCCTTGTAAAATAAGCATTCCCATGTCATATATAAGTTTCATTCCCACTTCGCCCACACAAACACCCAAAACGCATCAAAGCATTATATATATATTTATGTTGTAAGCTTTTGAACAAATTGCGAAAAGTTTGAATAAATTGATAGAAAAACTTTGCCGAGATTTACCTTGGAAATTATTGCAGAAAGCTTTGCGTTCGGTAATTGTGATTTATTCACCTAGGAGAGGCAGCTCTCAGCCAGTGATTGCTCTGATTGCACTCGGTGAGCAAACTGGCTGGCAAAATTTGGGCCAGGACGACCCAGTTCGACCCAAAGGCAACAACTTTGCCTGCATTGTCGAAGTTAGTGCCAAGTGGTCCTGTGGTCCTTTCAATCAGTCAATGCTTTGGCCAATATTTATTTACCAAGTATCTGCAATCAAAGACCTCGGAAAGAAAGGACCCTGAGCTCACACCCAAAGCATTATTTTGAGGGTCCCCCAAGGATGGGGATGTGTCATGGGTGGCTCGTTTTCGACACATTTCACATTTTGTGGCAAAATCAATTAAACCGGAAATGCATGTTGGACCCAAAGTGACTAAGAGAGAGAGTGGCACACGTGCAGCGGCGGGTGGGCGGTATCCAGCATCCGCTTAACACGAAAATTCAACTTAACAACTGAACAAAGTGGCAAGGACTCGAAGGGAAAGAGTTTCCTCATGTGGTGCACTGGGGAAAAATAAGTGTAAGGTATCCTGAAATTATGTAATATTTGTATAACAATCTTTTTTATATCTTATAAAATATATTTTGTAATTATTTCCTTTTCAACGAATTAAATAAAAAACTTATAAAATCTGTGAAATAATTCTTACAGTTTTTTTGAATGAAAGCCAGAAAAAAATGAGAGACGCACACACAGGACGACTTATGCTATTAGGTGTTACATATGCATATGTAGGTCAGCCAGCATGGGGCGTGTCTGGAACAACACTAACTGGATCCACATGTCGTCCGGTTCCGTGACTGTCGATGTCATAGTTCAGACTCCATTTATCCGTTCGATGGCCAGTGTCCAGTGTCCCGTTTACAGTGTCCCATGTCCTGTGCCCTTCAGCCCGGGTCCAATGTCCACTCTCCTCCATCATCGGCGGTGGGCGTAGCAAATCAGTCAGTTACTGGTTTCCAGTGGCATCCACAGCCACATCCACACCAGAATGGCGCCCGAGACGTGTGTATTTACAATTAGATAACCGTCAGCAATCGATAACATTTCAAAGCATCAGTCAGGACACTCGAAGGAGCCACATTTGCCATTATTTTTCTGGCATTCCGCTTTGGATCGGTGGCCGGTCTGCTATATCCTTCGCATCGCCGCCCATCATTGATTACTCGAGTGTAGCTGACGGCGGCACTCGAGCACATAAATGGGAAAATACAGCCAGGGCAAAAATCTCATTTTCATTTTCATTTTCATTTACCCATCTCCCTGGTGCTTCTTGGTGCTCCTCCTCGCCTTCCACATAATTGAAAGTTCAAAGTTTTCGACTTGCCGCTGAATTAATTTTTCAACTTCATAATTTCACGTGCTCCGTGAAGCTTTAATAACCTCCTCGGGCTATCCCCCTCAGAGTATCTTCCATTTTACATTTACCCAGCTCCGCCCATTTCCCGATTTCCTCGCTTCAGCGAAAAGCGGCAGCAGCAGCAGCAGCAGCAGCAGCTGTCTTCAATGGCTTTCTTTGTTTGCGGCTGAAGCAATCTGAACCTTTTCCCGCCATCAAATGGACGGCCCTCCTCCGACTCTTCAATGGTGTGTTAATTAATTGCTCAATTAATTTAATGTTCAGAATGTCCAGAGTATTCCCGCCAGCCGCTGCTGCGGCTCTTCAAAATGTCAATTGTCTGTTGCTCTCTCACTGGTTTGAATTTTACTCGAAATGTCAACGTAATCCTTTTTTTCCTGGCCTCCAGGGTCAGGTCAGGCAAAAGCTTGTAAATTAATAGCGGTAGCTGCTAAGAAAACATCTCAGGTAGACTTCGAGTGGGATTCCATTGGGCACTTGGAGCTGTTGGCTAAAGGACCATTCGGTTGATTCATGACACTCGATCCATCTTGCTCACTTCCTGCATTATTAATGCTCAATAATTAACCAACGGGCACTGTTAACTCATCACATCACCCGAAATATCCTTAATTATTCAGACCCAATTAAAACGGGATTACTCAAGGCACAGCTCATGCAGCGCTCGTATGCACTTTATTATTTTAATGATTGGCATTAATTATTTGCGGTGCATAATGTGCAATTTGTTTGCCCGCAGCAAGCGGCAAGCAGAATTGAGACGACGACTCGTGCTACTCGGTTTGCTTTGTCTGGCAAATTGTGTAATGAAAATGTCAATCAATTTTCCCATGATTTGCCATTAAAGGAAGGGAAGTTTTCCGGACAAGTCTACACCTTCGCTGGCACACACACACATACACATTTGTAGAAATGCCTGTCGCACTCAATGCCAATTGCAAATTGAGTTCATCTGCTGGCGGCAAATATTGACATGACAGACACATTTTTATTTTATTTTATTTGCATTTTTATTTCACTCTTCACCCGCCCACTTACTGGTTTATTTTTCGCCTTTTTTTTTCAATTTTTCCACAGCTTCATATGGTGTGACTGGGTGTGTGTGTGTGCTGGGGAAAACCCCTTAACGTTTGCTCGGCATTTGCTTGGCTCTCCTTACTGCACTGAGAGGAAACAAATTGAGATATCATTTGAATAAATATCATATTTTAAGGATTTTTTATCTATCATAAACTTAGCTATTAAAGAAAAGTAAATAAAATATAAGCTTTAAAGTTTGACAAGTGAAAATGTAGACAGAAAATTTGTATTATGTGGCCCATCTTTTGAGTGTATCCCCTCCTTTTATCGCCATATCGTCCCTTTGCGTCTGTAGGTGGCAAAAATGACATATTAATTTCCAAAGGGGAAACGAAATAATATAAATGGAGTTGTCGCTTCGAGCTTAAGCGTGTAAGCCGTCTCCATGCTTCTCCCTAGCCATTCAATCCCCTCTAGCTTTCGCCTTGCTTGGGGCTTGGGGCACATTCATATGCAAATTGCCTGGCAAAATCTAAATAAATATGATCAGGGAAATCAACACTTTGGGCGTGGCATCCTAGGTAATTGTTTGAGCATTATTCCAGCGCCACCGCTTATGCTGGTTGAAATTAAACCCAGGCGTTATTTCGGTTATTTCGGCGATTTGATGAAGTCGTTGGGCTGTCAGCACGGGATTCCCCCTTCATCAATCATCCTTCGATTTTCCACACACACATTGGGCATCAAGAAAGAGCGGAAAGGAGCAGAAAAGCTCACACACACACACGTTCAACCAAAAGGGGAGAAGAAGACAGGATATGACCGTCAGTCTGTCATTGAGTCAGTTAGCCAGCCGGAAGCCGCCGCCTCTGTCCATACCTCAATTGAAAAGCACTTTGGAAAAGGATAATAACGATAAATTTTTTATTGTAATGTGTCTTGCAGTGTTTACATGCCGGCTGCGCCTTATGGCAGTCAGCGAGGGTAGCTCTAAGAATATTAAAAGAATGTAAGAAAGTCTAGAGTTATTTTATTCAAAGAATAAAAGAAGAAAATGTATTTTTAACAACAATAAATACAATAAAATTAAATCGTTTGAATATAAAATATGTAAAAGTCTTTTTGTATTTATTTTATATATATTTAATTTAGAATTCTTCAAGCTCTCCACTCCCACCCATAACAACTGCCAAAATAGCGTGTATTGCCATTATTTTCCAAGCAAGGTCTGATGCCTTCGCTGATGCTTTTTCTAGTCCTTCGTTGTCCTGCTGCCAGCTCAGGTCTCCCCCGATTTCCACGCCCCCTCTTTTCCACCATTTTCCCCACCATCCTGTATGAGGACAATTTGCAGTCTCTCTCTGCCGACGTCGCTTTCATGCTGTTGCGCGCGCTTACGGGCAACACTTAATCGGCTTCCGGGGATATTTGGGATTTAGGGCGGAAACCTATTTGTGTCAAGACGCAGCCAGTGTTCTGCTCCGCTTATCCAGCCTCGGCTCCTCCCCTGCACTCCTCATCCTTACCCTCGATAGCCTCATTTCCCTGCATTTCCCCCCAGCCCTTTGTCGCCCCCAGCTTTTCATTTTAGGCATTTTCCTTTGGCAGCATATTTAGTCCTTTGTTTTGCCACAATTTGATGCTTGCTTTTTTACTTAGCCGTACTTAAAATTTATAACAAAAGAGGAGACTCCATCTTAAAATGAACTACTTAGTTTTTCTTTTTTCTTTTCTTTTCCATTCCCTTCGACGGCTTCAGGCGAAAACATTACAACAAAGATGCCAATTCCGTCAACAGCCCGCGGGCTGTGTTGTGAACATAAATATCCGATTCTTTGGCTGCCGGGATAGTACGTGATAATGGCTGAGCAGCGAATGACACCAAGCCAAAAGTCAGCCAAGAGGAATCGGCAGCCATATCATAAATATGAGTGTACTGGCAGAAAGGAAAGCTATTCTTTGCTTAAACATAAATCTTTTAATTATGCTGCAAATCATAAGATATTTATAGGAAAGAAATATTCATAAAACCTTACTCAAAAAATATCAAGCACAAAAGATGATTTTCTTCTCCTATAAAAGATTATTATACTGAAATTTAACACTGTTTCTCAATAGGTATTAACTCATAAGTGCTTCTAAATTATTTATTTCTTTTAAGTTACTTCTTTTACCTCTTTTAACAACTACTGAAACTGTAAGTAATTAAATAATAATCTCAATCTTTTGTTTTAGAAATTATTTCCTCTGTATTTGAAGCTTTTTTCACGCTTGACTGTCCTGCCACGCCCTTTATATAGAACTAATAACAGCTGCGGGGACCATTGAAAAATGCTGAGCATTCAGACACATCGGATAATATATATACTGGAAGGGATTCCCTGGCTAAGCAGCCGAGTTGAAGCCTCATCCTGTCACATATTAACCTACATACATATGTATATGTATGTATGTGTGTAAGGACCGTGTCTGCCAATTCCCTGCTAATGGCTCTTTTGTGAGCATTCCCACAACTTGGCTCAATGAAATGCCAGAGGCAGTTGTTTCATCCGTCGACTGGTCGCTCATTTTCAGTTATTTTCTTTTAAATATTTATGATTTTTGAAATGCCAGAGTGCACGTTGAGGAACTCTGGGTATTTATACACTTCCATCAGGAAGAAAAGTCATTCAAACTTGGTGGTAATGAAAGGCATTTAACTTCTTTATATTTTACAATTTGCCTAAAAGTATACTTCTCATAATTAAATATTTAAAGTATTAACTTTTAATAAATTTTCCTTATCAGATTTAGTTGTTTTTATTTGCATAAATTAAAGTAGCACAAAAGAGGAGCATATTAACTCTAGAATGATGTGCAATATGCAAATTTTTTGATTGAATAGTTCTTTGTAAGCCATAATAAAGGTAATAATAATATATAAATTATATTTTCATTCATTATTTTGTGCAGAGCATAAATAATTCTTAAAACAAACTCCTCAGTTCACTTTATCTACACAATTATTATTCTTATTTTCCGCTGGCATTCCTGGCCGTCAGCATTTTGAACCATATTAACCGTAAATATGCCTTCATTAATATTGCTTAAAGCATCTTAGCTTCTATCTGCCGTCTATTGCTCATTTTCCAAATAAAAAATAATGAAAAAAAACATGCAAAAACCATGGCAACGACGACGTCTAAAAATCAATAAATGACACGTGCCGGGATCGAATCACGCATCCGCCATGTGGCACGTTGAGTGCGTTGCGACATGATGCCCGACCCCAGGCTCGTCTCATTTATTAGCCAACATTTGCGGACACGCAGCAATGAAAACGAATAAAAATTAAATAAAAACGCATTGTGGCCGGTTTTAAGTGCGTATTCAACATATTGGTATAATCAAATGTGCATTGGACATTATTCAATCGATGCAGCGGAAGGTAATAATTTATGCGATAAGAGAGAATGGGGAAAGGGATATTTGCAAGCCAGCAAATCCCATAAGTTGCCTTTGCAGGAACAGAAATTAATTAATGAGCTCAGCTATAGGGATTAAATTAAACTTTTGCGGCCTCTCCAACGGCATGCAATTAAATTAAATGGAATACACTTTCCTTTAAAGATCCCATATGCCCAGGCATACCCTTACTTATTGCTTATAAAAACTTCGCCGCCACTTCACATGCATTTTTACCCTTTTTTAATGCCAATTTTAAATGCAATTTAATTGCCACCGATTGGAAAAGGGAATGACGATGATGGGGCTTATCGATGCACATGATGCTCGTGCAAAGCACTTTTAAATTATCAACACAATTGTATTAATAAAAGCGACAGCGTGAACAAAATAAAATAATAACATCGGCCCACGATGGATGTAAGCGACATGTCTGCCAGCCACTTGCAAAACTTTTGATTATTAAAATGTAATAAAAAACAAGTAACTTAATTAACAGTGCGGAAATGCGTTTAATTTTTCTCTTTCTCTTAGTTTTTATTATCGAGATCCCAGCGTCGTTGCTTCAGCAACATAACAACAACAGGAAAAACCCGGCGAGCTGATAATAAAAATCAAAAATAACGTATACGCAACGTGTACGACGAACATGACAATGAAGAAAGGCGCTCTCGTGAGCGTGTCCCATGCATAAAAATTACATATTAAAAGATATTAGTGTGAAAATTGATATAAAAATCAATGAAGCAGCATCCGGAGCAGCGTTGACAGCCCGGCGACAATTTTAAAGGGTGGCAGGCGAAGGGCCATAGCCAGTCTTCTCCTGAAGCGTCATGGCCGTGTACTGTAAGTGTTGACATAATCATTAAATTTTATTGCCGTTTTATAGTTGGTGCCAGTTACTGTTGTTGTTGTTCTTGTTGTCCCAGTTGTTCCTGTTCCTTTTTTTCCCCCGCCTGGCAACCATCTTTCCACATACTTTGCACTTTAGTTTTCATGCTGCGAATTAACGAGCCGGCTGCCCCGCCCATTCCCCCATATAAATTAGTTGCCCATCCGCCCACAGGAACACACACGCATGACATTAAAGTGGCTTCGGCCAGGACATGTCTTGAGGCGCGTCCTGCTGGGCAATAAAACGTATTTTTACGAGCCCAACCATTCGAGTGGCACACTTTGCATGCAAGACGGGCCACCGAGATGCCCGGCCCAGCCCGTAAAGGGAGTCATATCAGCGACAAATAGTGCCACTAAATGGCCACGGATTATAATGATACAAAGGTTGGCCCAAGAGTCCCAGAAAACACTGAGAGAGAGAGTGAGAACTGGGATAGAGCACTGGGTAGCCGAGGAGCAGTCAGGGCCATTAAAAGTATGCCAAACTAGCCGTGAACTAGGCACAGTCACAGCCAGAAAGTCATCAGCTATAAATGTTAGATTTTACGAGCCACTGAGACTTGCGATTGAGGGGGAATAGGAAAGCGGTAAAAGACAGAAAGCACTGGAAGAAATACATCAAAAATAGGAAATTTCCATATCAAATTGAAAAGAATTAATTTGTTAGAAATAAGGCAAGCAATAACTCTAATTTAAATGGGAAAATAATTACATTTCTGATTTATAATTATAAAGTCATCTAATATCTATGCATTTGTCACACTTTCAAGGTAAAAGGAACTTAAATTTAATTAATACAGAACTTCCATAGTCTAAAATTTCTCTCCGTGAGCTGTATAGTAAAAGCGGTACAGATATATACCACGACTAGTCCCAGCTCGGGGCATTGAAATAGTTTTTGGTCTGGCGAACATCAATGTCAATTGATTGCAACCCTTTCAAGGGGGGAGGGCAGTATGTCGAGGGTCCTGCGCCACTAAGTGTTTTGTATGCTGCTGACCGATCCCGGGGCCGTGTCCAGCAGAGCATGCCGGTTGGACGCTGATTTCTTCATCTGATTTCCTTTTTTGTGCTCTCTCTGGCAAGCGCCACGGGATGCTTAAATAATTGAGCAGTTAATCGCACCAAATTGCTTGAATAGAATTCCCTGCACCGCTGCTATACTGCTCTTATTTTCCCGACTTGACCACGTGCATGATTATGTGGCTGCCATTGATTGTATGCTCATTGAATTATGCAAATGTTGCATGACCTTACCATACATGTATGTATACAGCAAATTGTCAATGCAAACACAACCTATATACATATATGCCATATATGTACAGCTCGAGTGTGAGGAAATTATCCAAAGTGAAAGTAAATTGATTGCCTGTATTCAGCAGAAAATTTGCAGGACTTACGTGAGTGAGCTTCGGGTCAGCGGGCAAAGTTTCGCAACCTTAAGCCGATTATCTAAAGAATTTATCTCAAGCTAAAGATACGATGTAGCAAGGCCTGACTTTAGATTGTCAGACATGAGATTTTCTAGAGAGAGATCATAAATCGTTGATTGGTTTTCCCCGAAACCTCAACCAAAGTGGATCTGCAATGCATTCCATTGTATGGTATTTTACCCCCCTTTCACCGTGTGACTGCCATTGTTGCAAGGTTGCAACTGGCATACACAAATTCTGGGATAACCCCATCACACCACCTGTCGTTTTCAGTTACGCATTTTGGAAAGCCAATCACGTTTTATGTAACAAGTCCAACAACTCCACGAACCCAATTCAATTGAAGCCAAAAATCCAGCGCGTATTTGTTTTTTCAATGATGCCTGATTATTGAAAATCTAAATTCCAAGCGCTGATGATGATGATGATGACGTATACGCGAAGGACCAGGACCAGAAGCAGAAGCAGAACGATGCAGCTGTGCATGATCCCCAGCATCCAGAGCTCCCCTATTCACCCTCGCTAACATTTTTGTTTGTTTTGGTCATAAAGCTGAGCTGAGCTCAGCGTTAAATGCGAGGGGATTTGTCGGGTGGATGGAAAAGCGTCGCCGGTTGATTGGAAAATAGCTGCAGGTGATTGCTTGCCATTTTCATTTATGAGCGAAACACAACGCATCGAATGCATAACGCAGCTGTTTTCCAAGCTTTCTTTTGTTTTTATGGTGTAGTTGGAGTTTAAGTACTGAATTTATGATTAATACCATATTTATTAGGAATTTATTTCTATATACCTTCAGGAAGAAAATCATATTTTATATTTTCCTTATAATTTCCACCCTTTTTTAAGTAGCAGCATGTTCCTGATTAGATTTCCGCTTGCAAGTGCAAAGCTTTTGTTATTATTCCGAGACCTGGCAGCGCATATGTAAATTTCCCTCACACATAATTCAAAATTCCTGTCACTCCTCAGACCTGTCGCCTCGAGGGCAGTCAGTCTTTGCGAACAGCTACCAAGTTTGGAGTGTGCATAAAACCGCTGCGATATAATTTATTACCAATTTAAATATAATTCTAAAGGATATCGCGAGCTGCGGGTGTGTGCTCAAGGAGATGGCCCAAAACTGGATAATAAAAGCACATAAATGTCAAAAGGAATTGTGGCAAGCGTCGTCTTAATGTTGTCATCGCTCGCTGCACCCAAAAACCGAGTTCCAACTGCAGCTTCATATTGTGCTTATGTGCGGTTATATGTGGTGGCCATGATGAACTGCGCGAGACAATGTTGGAATTTTTATTAACCATCAAAAAATCCGTACTAGCTGCGGCTGGAAGCAGTGTACTCCCGGGTATCCAGAATCCAAAGGATCTTAGGAAAGAGCGGCTGGCGTGTGGCACGCACATAGCCAGAGATTATCTCATGCAACGCGCATTCCAAGCACACAGATACACCCACACATAGCTACAAGCAGTTACAAGTCCTCACAATGCACTTGGCGAAAAAAGAAATATAATACTTTAAGAAATATCAGTTAACTGCATTTAGAGAAATTTGTAATGAAAAATAACGGCCTTTCTATCGTTCACTTGGCTTGCTTTAAAGGCTTAAAAATGTTTAATTAAACCCAATTAAAATCCTAAAAATTACCCTAAAGCTTAAATTTAAAATAAAAATGTATTTTTTATCCATATTTTCCCAACATTCCCTTTCCTAAGTGCAAACCCACAGACTGAGGAAACGCTCTTTAGCAATCAGCGTGCCCTGGTAGTCATCATAATGGCAGCAAAGCGGCAGCACACAGATCCTATGAGTGGCAACGCTGTGGCCGGGTTTCGGGAAATGGGGGCGTGGCTGGGTTTCAGGGGCGGGAAACTAAGGCCATGGCCGTGGTCGGGTTGCAGGCACTTGTGGTCTTAATATAAAAATCACTTTGTGTGTTGTGTTTGCCTCGCGCGCTGCTTTGCATTTCTAAGCAGGCTGAGTCGCAGGCAACATTGTTGATGCTGCTGGCTGCTGTGTGGAAAATGAAGAGCAAAATAAAAACAGCAACAACAAAAAAATAGATGAAAAACTAGAGGTTCAGTTGCCCTGCTGCTTTTGTTCTACGGAAACGGAAGTACAGTGAAGCTATAACTGCACCAGAAGCCACCAACAAGTCCGAGAGAACTTGTACATCGTTGCAATGGGCCTGCATATGTTGCACGGCGCTTTAAGTGCTGGCGGGCTCTTTATTCTGGATTGACAGAAACAGGAGCAGGAATGAAACGGAAGGGGATGAGACGGGACGGGACGAGGGGAGATGGATGACTACTTGGCCACTGACAATGCCAAAGGTCAACGAGGCGTATGAGTAATGTCATAAACAGCTGCCGCAATCGCAATCACAGCAGCAAGCAGCAGCAGCAGCAGAGCAAACCGAGAGACATTTTAAGCTCCCAGTGCAGTCAAGTGAAAATGTCGCCAGGCCACACAGACAATTCGGTAGCTCTTGTCCTTTTAAAAACACTGAAAAAAATTAGGAACGACAAGTGTTTAAAACCTTAAGTTCTCCGAAATTATTGAAAAGCTTAGTATCACTTATAAATTCTTTTAGTTTTGTATCTCATTTTTATGATAGTAAGGATTACTCTTATTTTCTTTCTGTGTCTCCACTAGCCCTCCCTCCTCCTCTTTCTGAGTGTCCTGGCTCTTTCTGCATTGCCATCTCGCTTGCCTGCAAGCGTCTTTCCAATGCTCCCTTTTTTTCTTGCCATTTGTTCTCTGCTGCCTGCCTGCGTTGATGGCTTAAATGGATAAAAGTTAAGTAGCTTTGAAGTTGGCCAGATTAGCGCGCATATCGCGCTCTCCTTGAAAGGAACAGCACAAAAAATAATGAAAGCATAAGGAGAGGCAGCAGCCCCAAGCACTTAATGGCCAAGAAGATGGGATACCCTTTCACATGTCGCATGAAAAGAAAATTCTTTCAAAGGAACTGTGCTTCAATAAGATGTTTGCTCTTTAGAAATCATTGCTATATATACTATTTCCTATATTTCAGGATAAATATCCAAACGTAAACCCCAACTAAAACATCATTATTGCAACTCAGAAGAAATAAATCATTCTTCACTCATCTTCCTCGATTTATTTATGAAAAAATCCCGAATATTATAATATTCATTAATAAGCAAACCCAAATTAAAAAGCCTTAGCCAGTTTGAGCCATCTGTCTGCTTCAGAATCCTGCACAAACACTTTAAGCCGTACAAGCTGACTTTTGGCGAAAGCCCAAACAATAAAAGTGCGCCAACTTTTTGAGCAACTAAACGCAGAGATCCTCAGTTTAGTCAGTCAGTCAGTCGATGCCTTTGTTTCGGGGCTCCCGCAGAACAAAAGTGCTCAATTTTTTTCGTTGTAAAATTTTCATGAGCTCGGTAAAGTTTTCATAAGCTGGCGGCAGTCGGCGACTGCAGAATCAACAGCCAAACAATAAACAATGCCATCGCCGGGCTTGGCGACGAGCGGGGCGGTTGTAAAAACTAACTGAATTTTTAATTATTCGATATTTCCACTCAATGAAACGAACTACTTTTGATGGCAGCAACTGGGCGGCGGTGGGTGAGCCATCAGGCCAGGCATAAAATATTTTTGAAAGGTTTTCAATTATTTATAAAAGGCAAAAACTGAAACCCGCAGCAGCCCGGAGGAAACTTTATTTTTTGGCGACATTTATGGTTGACATAATGAGAAAGAAAGCGAGTGAGAAGGCGCCTTAAAGAAGCTTTAACAAAAAGGGGAAGTTAAAAAGAAAGTAAACATATTAAAAAATTACAGAGAAAATAAATTAAGATGAAAATATTGCCTTAATTTTCGGTTTCCAAAAGATTTCACCTCTAATTCCTTCTTTAATATAACTCAACAACCCATTTATTTAGCAGCTTCCCCATCACAAACTCAACTTAAGTGTGAAACTCGCATTGTTGTCGCTTCTGATTGTTTGGCTTTGATTTGACAGAAATTAATAACAATTTATTTATGTGCGCAATTAGTCGAATCACATGAATTGGCAAACAATGTGGGCCAAAGCGACAAGATTGGTTGAACAAATACGCATAATTTGCATTTTTATACACTGCCCGCGATTCGCAGTGACCAACAATTGCCTTTATAACTATTATTTTTTCTTTTTTCGTCGGCCTTCCAATAAATAAACTAACTAACGTTATCGTTTCGTGGCTGCTGTGACTCCATTTATTGTGATTCCGTCTGATATTTATTTATTTGGCTTTTAATATGTTTGCGGTTGGCCAGCCTAGCTGCCTGTCAAATGATAAACGTTTTAAACATTCGGTTTGTAATGACTTTTTGTCGAGCAAACTAAAAAGAAACTGAAATCTATTTTGTGCAACTAAAGGATATTAAATTTCAAGTTAGGGCTTTCACACATGAAAAGTAAATTTTAATTATCATAAAAAAAGATTGTTAAATCAAATAAATAAATAACAGCACCTAAAGAATATTTTCCACTTCTATCTAAGGCCTGAAAGTCCTCAAAATATCATCTTAGGAATGCTCAATTAAATTCAAGGAAGGCACGCAGGAGGACATGATGGCTTTACATATTTGTTCCCGGAACTTGCACCCATCGAGCCGGGTGTTGTTCTTGCTGCTCCTCGACATCCTTCACTGTCGAGTGTCAGTCATGCTGTGCGAAATATCCTTGCTACAATTTGTACAACTGCCAGGCGGCCGTGCCGAAATTAGCAGCTAAATGCTACAATTCATTAAGGCGCCACCAATGCCAGGTAAGACTTAATGAAGTTGGCCTACAAAGCACGAAAATGGCCAAAACCCCTGCCAGCTCCTCCCTAGCATTTGTTTGGGTTACGTGAATTTTTCCGAACTTGCTGCCCCTGTTTGTCGGTCGTCGGCTTGTTTGTTCGTTTTTGGCAGTTTTGTAATTGGACTGAAAAATGCTTGAACACCTGCTGGGAACGAGTGTGTGTGCGTGTATTATGAAGGGTGTGCGCGTTATGCCATTAAAAATGTTGAAATCACACGAGCAGGGAAGTAAATATTTTACATTTGCATTTTGACGCTAGTTTTTTATAGTCCCTCAACAAATTTGCATATTTTTTGTGACTGGGTTTCCCTTTTTTTTCCAGATTTCATATTTTATTCCGGCTTTCGTTCTCTGTTGCTTTTTTTATTATGTGCGCTTAATGAAGTCAGCAAGTCGCATAAAATAAAATAATACTCTTAACGGAAATGGTGAAGTTGGGGCCATAGTCCCCTCCTTTGCACCTTTGTGTTTCGGCCAACTAAATATTTGTAACAAATTATGCTTTTAATTAAGTGACTCTGTGCCCGAGGGGGGGCTATACAAACACATGGGCACCAGCGGAAATGGGTTAAACAAGGACGCAGAGGGGGAGAATTGGAGAACTCGGAGCTTACAGAGCTGGCGAAGCCGAAGGCCAAAGGCTAAAGGATAAAGGAAGCTACGTGGCAGACGCATGACAACCGCACAAAGAAGCGCACACGAAACGAAAATAAAAACTGCAGCCCAGTGGCCTAAGGATACAAGCTGTCTTTGGCAGAGTCCTTTGGACTTTCCCAAAACAGTTGCCGCAATCCGTCAAAAGGCTTTCTGACGGATGCGTGTTACTTTTTCAACTAGGTTCCTCATTAATTAACTTAAAACGCAGTCGAAATAATAAGACACAAAAAACATTTTGCAAGGTGAATAAATAAATATGGAAAATATTTATAACCCTAATATTTATTGCAGGAATTTAACATTTGATTAATTTGTAGGTGAGACTAAGACCTTTTGATGATGTCAGCTAAAAGTCAAGGAGTTTTATAGCTCAATTTAAAACTTAGTAGAGTTTATCTTTAAATCAAAGCATTTCCCTCTTAATAAAACCCATTTAACTGTAGAGTATATAGTCGTTTTTCATACCCAAAATACCGACTTCGGGGGAGTGCTGGCCAGGATCCAGAAACGTCCTGCCGAATTGGCAGCATTCTTTGGCATACGTGCCGTAATGACTGGAACTCCCGATGCTGCAGAGTCGGAGTCCTCTGCTAAGGTAACCTCCAATTAAGCTCATCAGTTTAATGTGCTCTCCGTCGCCGGACGGCATTAATATGTGTCACCCCCTTCCGGTGCCCCCCGGCAGAGTCCCGTGTCCGGAGGCTGGGACCCTGTGCGCTGACCTCCTGAACCATTGACCGACCTCCCCCGGACCTAGACCGTTCAGCCAGCCACGTAACTGGCATGTCGACGCTTTTTCGTACGTGCCTGTGGAATTGGGTGGACCGAAATGTGGGCGGGTGGGTCACTGGGAAGCCAGGCTGGATAAAATTACTTAAATTTCAGTTGGACTGAGAGTCGGACTTGGACTACTATTGACACGTTTTGCTGTAAACTTGGCATTTCTCATAAGCCAGCACATGGAACAAGCATAATCCTCGTATATCCCAGCGCACACATTTGCTTATGACTCATGCAAACCCAAACAGACACCCACAAACGTACACAGGGACACTGGAAAAAATACAAATATTTTTAAAAATTCATTTCTAAGGCATTTGGAATGTATATTATACATTTTCTTGCAATGTTTGTTCCAGGATAAAGAGTTAATTAACTTTTATAAATGTTTAAATGATTCTTTAGAAATGAAATGAAATGCCAAGTTTCTGACACAAATTAACTACTTAAAAATTTGTAATCCGTTGTCCTTTTTAGCAAAAGGCTGTCAAACTAACTTGCTTAATGTTTCCTTAACTTCAAAAGGCAGAAAAGGTTTTCTCATAAAAGAAATTCGGAGGAATCAGACACCGTTAAGTTAGTTTTACTCAGAATTATAATTAAGCTAATGGCAAAGACCTTTAAAATCATTAAGGGCACTCCAAAGTTCTTACTTTATTATTACTTAGTTTTCTTCATCCTTTTTCCTTTTAATAGATATATAGAACTATCTCAATTTATTGCTGTGTAATGTCAGGAGAGCATAGAGCATCGACAGCTTTCAGTGCAAAATCTGGATTACGGGTCGTATGTGTAATGCAGCAAATGTTCAGCTTCTCCTTCTTTCACAGCTCCTCCTCTGACTGCCTGGCTGCCTGCCTGGGTGGCTGGCTCCCTGTTTATTTGTTGCCATTTTTAGTTGCTTTAAACTTGCAGCTTAATGGCAATTCTCCGCTTGGCCACCACTTGGTCGGTCGCTCGGTCGGCAGGCAGCCCTTTTTCGGAGCACTTGACTTGTTTGCCGTTCCGTTTGTCGTTTGGCCCGCTGGGGGCGGTACGGTCAGTTGGCCAATGGCAGCCTTACATATATGCAGAGAACGTATACGTAGGAATATGCAGTGTATATGTTGTTTTATGTGGGCCAGAGATCCTGGCTGCTGCCGGTTCCGCCTGTTGCCTTTGACAGTTGTCCGGGCTAATACTGCATTTTCCCCAACATCTGCATGTCGTACTCGCACTCGCACTCGCACTGCTCGAATCGTATCTGTGTTACTTAAAGTGCACAAGAGCAACAACTGAATGCTAGAGGCACTTAAAGCATTTTGATTGCCTTCCATCTGGCTTCTGTCGCCCTGATGATGAACATTTCAGAGGAAAAATGGGGCCAATATCCAAGCTACAAGGACAGGGCATAGAAATAGCACAGAAATGATGCTCACTTCCAAGATTTTCATTTCAATGAAGCGAATTTTTCCGTTAATTAATTATATTGCAGATCAAGTAGCTTTTTCATATCTCCAGAATTATGGTTGCCTGGTAACTCTCAGAGATTTCCAACAAACTTTTCGTAAAAACCAGGAAGGACTTTTAATAAAAATAAAAGACATACTTTAATGTTGTCTCTCAATCTAATTATTACAAATAATTTCCAATCTTGAGCATTCTGTTAAATATAAAATACATGATAATTATTTAAATTATTTCTATTAAAAAACCATTTGTTTCATAACCGTATAAATAACAAAATAATCTGTAATCCGACACCCTTGCTTTTATATTGCTTTTACAGAGTCATTGTATTTAATTGGAATTCTATTTACAGAAGACAGCCAAAGGAAATATGGTCCCAAGAAGGGATGAAACTTTATATAATAGACAACAATTGATAAATGCCACAAAAACGTGCCACAAAGCAGCCGGAGAGAAAGATTTTCGATTCCTTTTGTGGCTTTCAGGTGGCGGATAAGCCACTGTTGTCTGCGCTGCTTGAATGTGCCAAAAATAAATATGTCATTGTACCAAATACAAAGCAGATAGACACAGCTATAGATATAGCAGCATTCCCCCCAAAAAAGGGATCCCGCGGGCTAAATGAGGACGGAAGGGGATCTTAAAGCCGCGTAATTTGTTTGCTTGGGCGAGGGTCGCTTTGGTCAACAAAATGCTATTGCCATGGGGCGCGGCCAAATTCCCTTTGAATTCGCTGAACACACACAGCATTCGCACACCCACAACACTTGCACACACACAGGCTGGCTCTTTAACCTAATTAAACCGACAAAAGGCCCGCAAGTCCTTCAACAGGCTGCAGTGGCAGCGGTTCGTGTCTTTTGTAATTTACTAAAAATTGGTTTATAATTTTGTAAAATATTTTCGCCATGGCTGCATAAATTTTGGCCAGTGGAAATTTAAATTTTCCCCCAGCTTCCTCATCCACCGGTGCGTAACGAGGGGCGGAATGAGAATTTATGCCACGCTCACCGTCTCTGTGGCAACTTTGTGTGGCATTTGCTTTGCCGCCTTGCCTGCTGTGTTTGTGCCACCGAAAAACAGACCCTAATTGTTATCTATGTAATGCGCTGGTTTTCATCTTTTCAACAATTTTTACCCAGAATGCAGCGAAAACATTTGCCTTTTGCCATTTATTAGAATTTTAAATATGTTCTCTCTGGCTCTGTTGGCGATGTTGATGAAAATTTAATGAATTTAATGCGGCACTCCAAGGAAAATGGCTAAGCCAGGATAAGAAAAAAGGGCTGCCTTTAAAGCAAGCCCCATTATTTAATTAATGTGGGTAGAGAGGTTTGTATAAAGATCTCAAAATAATCACAACTGCTGGCAGGGAATTCTTGGAATTTTTTTATGCTGTGATGGCAAAAATAATGATAATTTCCGCAATTAATTCAACCTTAGGGAAAAGATTTTTATGCTCTAGGGTAATTTTAAAAGGAAATTCTGGAAATAAACATGAAAGCAAGGATGGATATTTTAGGAAAAAGAGAGAGAAGACTTTTTTGAGATAACAAAAAAGAACAAATTATGCAAAAAACATACTGTGATTTCTTTTAAAGATAGAGCTTTGTTTTTCGCATTAAAATTAAGCTAAAGATTAAATTACAGACAAAAAATATCCCATATGCTCATTGACTCCGTAATACATTTAATTGATTTATTGCCTTTTCTATTAAACAAACAATTGCTTTGAGCTGGAATGAAATCTATGATTTATGGAGTTAAAAGTGCTCCTTTTTAGATGAGTTCCCCCCCAAGTAGCCTTTCCAATTGAATGGGCGCAGTTAAGCAATTTGATGCACTTAATTTGCCCATTGCCCCCACTCGAAATCTCTCGATTACCGATTCCCGCCGATTCCCTTTTCCCGTCACGCGCTAACAACCTCAAATAACCTCATGCCTCATGGGCCCAAAAGCTGCCAAGGACCCATGGACCCCACATCCACAAAACCTCCCAGCGCTTCGGTCCAAGCAGGCGACCATTTATGGCATTTCAACAATTTCAAGTAGTTGCCAACGACCAAAGTCAACCCCACACCAGCCAACGCCCCTCCAGCATCCACCACCCAACACCCACTACCCCGTCCAGTCACCACCCCCTCCGCGGCGTCCAAGAATTTTTGTTTATGTTGTAAACACATTCCGAGCGTCTACTACAAGCCAAAGCTTTAAAGAACAACAAAAAGAGGGCCAAGATGAAAATCCAAAATAACAACAACTGGCTGGCTGGGCGAGAGTGAAACAGGAAGTGGATGGGAAAATTGTCCTTTTGTCAATGGCAGCGGAAGTGTCCTGCGGCCCCCGCTTTCTCGCCGTGCATCTTTGTATCTCTCTACGAAGTCTGTTAACTGTTTGTTAAAAATTTTTTGGCATTTTCTTTTTTTGTTGTTGTATTTCCCTTTGTGGAGGAGGCTGACGAGAACACAAGTGTGTTTACCCAGCGATGGCACATCTGTGTTTTATAATCGAGACTAAGCCTAGGCGGCCGCCAAAATGTGTGGGAAAAAATCGTTGAAACCTGGCCAAGGAAGAAAGCTGGACTCCAGAGGGGAACATGGAGAGAAATTGCTGAAAATTGTCAAAGAATTTGAAGAAAATACAGGAGAAGACAGTTACTTTAAAAAGAGATAAATAAATATTACAAACAGAAGAACAAAATATAAATAAATATATATTTGAAAGAGTTTATCATTATTTTTAATAGAAAAGGTTGCAAAAATTATGTATTTAGATTAAAAAAGATAATTTGTTTAATAAGATACATAATATTTCTAATTTTTTAAGTGCTTAAATATGATTTAAGTATTAAATATGAGGTTTAATATTTAATTTTATTTAGCTAAATAAACATACAATTGTTGAAAAAAAACCTCAAATTTATGCATAAGAAATTTAATATTTTTTTATTATTCTTAAACTTTTCTCAGTGTACCAAAACGAGGAAAAGCGGTCGAAGGGCGAAAAGAGAAAGTGCGAGAGGAAAAAAAGTAAATTAGTGTTTTGGCACTTTCGGCAAACAAAGCGAGCAACCCACTCGCTGCGAGTGGTGACCCCGGGGCCACCCGATGACCCCCACTCAGGTGCTAGTTTATGCTGGACGTCCTCCACTGGACGCTGAGTTATCGTCCCCTCCCCGACCTTCCCCTTAGTTTTCCATCATCCTCCCTCCACCCCGTGCAGTTAGTTAGTTTCTAGGTCCTTCAGTTTCAGTCTCCTCCGCTGTGTTGTTGCCGTTTTCTGTTGCCATTTCTGTTTGTACTGTTTGCCTTCGTCCTGTACACTTTGTTTTGGTTTTGGTCCACGACTGCCCTTGTTGTTATTTACCTTTTGGCGCCTTTATTATTACGTTGCACCTTGCAAAACAAAAGCAATGGGGCGGGGCAATAAAGGTCGCTAACCAAGTGACACGTGGCCATTAAACACCACGCCAAAGCCGGCTACATACAACAGCATCCAGATAGAGGCTAATGGAAGAGTTATGAATTTATAACTAATACGCATTAGCATTATCCGGAGAGCAGGAGGAGGCCAATGCAAGCCGGGAACGCGTGAACGCAACAGCCACTGTGGCAGGACCTGTACATAAATTAATTAGTCAGATAAAGAAAGCTCTTGGCTGATGCTGTGCAGACAAAGGCTGAAATTAATTTCAAATTAGGCGGCAGGCGGTGAGTAACCGAAAACCAAAAGCCCCAAAACCCCAACTGCATGAAAGCGAAAGAGAACGAGTCGAAAAATAAAGCAGATTCAGGGTTTATACTGCAATATTTCATGAATTTTAGAGTTTAAAAAATCACTAGATAAAGTTGAATACCCACTTTAAATGTACAATATTCAACCTTAATTTAAACTTATTAAAATTAGAAATTAATTATTTATATCTATCTCTAAACCCAGGTCCTTAAATATATCCCAACTTGAAATCATTTCCCCTAATTAGCCTCGCACAAACATTGTAGTTGCGAGCTTGGGGTAGACTTGGTCGGTGAGATGAAGAGAGCAATTAACATGAAAGGTCCTTGGACTTTGGCGTTGCCTTCGCCTCGACCACAATTAGCGATAAGCCATGACCGGACCAGAACACAGAGACCGTCCCTCGGGTGAAGCAGCTGCTCAAATTATGGATAATTCCACTGTCGCAGACGGTGTCCTGATTACCCGATAAGGTCCCACGCCCTTACTCAAGGAAAATTGAGTGTAAGCTTGCCCCGAATAGATAAGAACTGAAAAAGGAACTGTTTGGGAGGCCATCCAGGGATGTGGGTTTGGCAAATAATTTGGTAGTCACTTAATGCGGCTGCTGACTGGGGAGAAAGAAAAGGTGAAAGTTGGCTACATGAAAAGCATGTGTAAATTTGGTTACGATAAGGGAAACTAGATTAACATTTTGATTGCTCGAAGATTGTGGTGTATAATGAGGGGAATCTAAAATTAGGAAAGTATATTGATGGGAAAAGATAAGGGGATTGATATTGTACAGAGATATTAAAGATAATGCTTAAGAAGTCTTTGCAATAAATTAATAAATTAATGAACAAGTTGATTGTTATTCCAGGATTAAAACTTGTAGGGATTTCCTACTAGACAATGTTGTTATTTAAATATGTTTATATCAATATGAATGAATTTCTAATATTGAAATTTGTATTTAAAATATAGATACTTGTAGAAAATTTCTCCTGTAAAGAAAATCATAGAGAAGGTTATAATTCCTAACATACATTTAGGTACGAGACACTTAATTTTCATTGACATAAGAACAAATCATTTTTTTAAAACAAATTAATTTAATTTAAAATTAAGTGCATCTGATATTCGCTTTTAAATCAACTCAGCTTGGCGTTCAAATTGTTTTTAATTAAATATGCAGCGCAATGAGTCCGCCATTTCTGTCCACATCCTCATTCAACCCCCGCATCCACATCCGCATCCTCTTCATCGTCGGTCGGCGGTCAATGGCAGCCACAGACACTGGAGGACACAGCATGGAGCAAACCGCTTGACAAATGCCTTTTTAATCCATTCGCACAACAATTATATGTAGCTGTAGCTGCTACTGTCAGTTATGTAAGCGCAAAAAAAAAAAAGAAATCACTTCATGAGGGTACGGAAAACTATGCATAAACATAAACATAAACATAAATCCGTGGATGACAAATCTGTGCGCCGCAAAACTGTCAGCCTCCCGCTTTTTTGACAGCCCTTCCGTCCGCCCGTTCGTCCATCCATCCGCCGCCTCCGATAGGCAAATGGCGGCACACATTCCAGTTGGCCTTTTTCCTTGGGCGCACATATTGTGCGATCTGGATCCAGGCAGCTGCAGCCTCCCATGTTTGTGTTTCTATATAAATAGCGTGGTTCGGTGACTGCATGACAGACTGTTAAAATGTCAAAATGACACATTTGCCTAGCGTGTCATTAATATGCGACAGTTTTCCCATTTTCCGCCCGCACTTCTCACTCCCACTCCCACTGCCACTTCTCTTACTCTCTTCCTCGCTCTCTGCAGATGTGGCATTTTAATTTGCAGGCATCGGCGGCATTGGCAACTGCTAACCGACTGACACAGAAACCAAAGCAACCGAGACACGAACGGCCAGCGGAAAACTCCCCAAAACGGAATAAGAGAGAGAATTTCCCGGACTCTCTTCGGGAAATGTTCCCATTATTTTTGCACTCTTTAGAGCGGGGTTTTCTTTTTTGGCATAATTAGTAGACGGAAACTTCATCAACAAAAGCAAATGCAATTTCAAGACTCCGACTCTGACTTTGACTTTGCCTTGGGTGTGAATTCCTTTTCCGTTGCTGCTGGAAAATGCATTTTCCCCCACGCTGAATTGACAGTTTCGAGTGTTGACTGTGTGTAAACCCTATTACGTTAGCATAAGTACATATTTTAAAATGCAATCGCTATTCACATGAAATTAGAAATTATGTCAAGACTTTTGTCTCCATTATCAGGGAGAACTCGTCCTTGGGTGTGTGTGGGCTTCTGCCTCGGCTGGAACGAATTCAATTTGGCAAATGACAGCATCAGCATTTTCATTTGTTTCTGTCAAAAATTGTACATTTTGTAGACAGGAGGGAAAAAATATGGACACTTTTTCTCAACACTTATTTAAAGTACAATAAGCGGTGCAGCAATATGAACGAAAAGTAAAGGTAAATCATTTAAGGGTATGCACGAACACAAGTTTTGCTTTACTTCCATTTTTATTTCACACTTAAAAGTATAAAAGCAATAGAGAGTTACCTAATAAATATATAAGAAATAAACATTTCAAAGCACTAAACTAAATTTAGAAATTCGCAGAACAAACATAGCTTTATTAGAGTTTGGCAAACAAACTTAGCCAAACCCTCAAAATGTTGCAAACATATTCATTTATTCGAAGGCATCTACGACCAAAGTTTTACCCGTTTCCGCTGTGCTGGGAATGCCCGAGGTCTGGCTTTTTCCGCGAAAACTCCACGCAGACACATTTTCATTTCTTACCAGCCATAATTCTTAACTAAATTGAGAGCGCAAAAAAAAGGAAAACAACAAAAAATGGAAAAGTAACAGCGCAGTAAAAGGTTGGTCTGGGGGGGTTCGCTTGCAATTTCGACAAACGGCCGACTGCCAACATTTTTCCGTACTTTTCCAGCGCTAATAATTCATTTTTAGCGCAATTTGCTTAGCCTGAGCCCTTAGCTCTCTGGCTCTTTGATCAGCTGTCCTCGGCGCTGACTTGGTCCAAAAAAAAAAAGGGAACAAAAAACAGGATTACCATCTTTGGGAACCGTTCTCAAGATACCTTTTCACACGTCTCAATGAGTTCATGAAATTTTTAAAAACCGAAACGAAAACAATGCGAACTTCGAGCGGGTTTCCAGCGCGTAAGCAACATAAAGCTTAAGTATAATGCATGGCATAAGTGTGCGTGCCGGGGTCGCACAAATACACACAAGTTCACATATAAGCGAAAATATAAACACTGGAAAAAATGTAGTTTTGGGGTCTTGAGAAGGTAGAAACCTTGAGAAATATAACTTCTAATAAGAAATATTTAAAAATATTATTCTTTGAGCCACAAAATTACTCCTCCTTATTAATTTATTGAAGTCGAGAACACCATTTTCTTTAACCCAGATTTTCTGAAATTTTCTCTGTACAAAACATAATGTTGGTGGGTGGGCTTGAAAGCGCCAACTTGGGTACAAATTGCTTTTCAGCTTGTTTTTGCCTTAGTTTCTGTTCTGCATTCGGAATTTTCATAACAATGCTCGTCATTATTATGATTATTTTTCAAAATCACACAGTCCCAAAGGAGGAGTCACAGGTGCTGTCAGTTGTTTCTACCTTCCTGCCTTTCTACCTTGCACTAATCAACAATTTAAATCCATTTTCCTTGGCCTTTTCCTCACTCTCAACGCTGCTCGCCTGCTCATCATTCAAGAGCAGCGGCAGACACACGCCGTCCTCACGCAGGATATGTCGCTTTAATGGCTCCGAAAGGAAGTCACGCGTATTTTGTTTATAACCCAAAAACCTGGTCTAATGTTTAATGCCGTTGTCGTGACTGTAAAAGAAGCTAGAGCACAGAGGAAAAATATTTTAAATATTATTTTGGAGTCTTCTTATTTGGGAACATAAATATTTATAGTCAACGAACTTTGGAGATTTGTAAAATATTTTAACATATATTTGTGTAAGCTCTAAAACGGAGCATTAGTATTTTTATTCAATATATAATTTAAGCCGCTTTGAGTTGGTTTTTCTCCCAGTGCTGTGTCACCTGAGAAGCTGGTTGTGTATACGCCTAGATGGTCCCTAAATCACGAACGGATGTACAGTGACAGCGTCTTCAGCTCCGTCGCAACAACATTCACACACACGCACCTCACTCGCTCCCTAGTCTATTGGGTATAATTAGTTTCAAATATTTGCAAAGAGGAAATTTAATTTTTCCTTACGCACTTTTGGTAATTTCAATTTTATGCGTAAATGTAACCTGACATTCCTGCCACCAAAATGGAGCCGGGGCAGGAAGTTGGCTAAGTAAGTTGAAGCCAGCATAATGAGTGCTGTGTGGGTGTGTGTGTGTGTGTTTCTGCTCCTGAAGCTTGGAAGTTTTCAATTACCCCGAAAAGATTTCGGTGGCATTTAGATTCTGGCGATAGGAACGTGACCCGGCATGGCCCGATTCGAAAAAATAAACCTAATCTGGGATTAGACAAATAATTTGGTAAACGCACAAACTCATTCCCCCAAAACCAAATCTCCGGCAGAATAATCTGCAAGTGGCCTAACCATTAGGAAAATTGTAAAACAAGTTTTGGGGTAAACCAGAAATTTTCATAGCCAAACTTACGCATACAATCAAAGCGACAAGGACACATATATGAGCCTGCGAAAGGAGAGGGACTGAGTCAGGCACGCATAAATATTCAATCAAAGACGAAGGAAAACTTCCCAAGAAAACTGCAAACAACAATAAAAACTCTATTAAATACGCATAAATTAAGGTTCACAGAGTGGAGTGGAAATGCACTAAAGGAAATTTCAGTTAAAGGGAATACATTAGTTTGGGGTGAAAATTTATATAAACGAAGCTTTTTTATTACTCAAAAAATTTTACTTTGGATAAAAATCGTATGAAATAATTTACTGAACACTGTTTTGTAATTTTAGAGTGCATTTTATTTGCTATACATTTTTTACAACGAATAAATTCAATCACTTTTGATGAATATGAAATTTAATTTAAAAAATACGCCTTTTCCCGACTTAATGTTATTTGAATTACATTTAAAGAAAAGTCCGTTTTGGAAAAGGAAGACATTTCTATTTTGCTAAAATCAGTTAGGGCTTTGCCTACTTTCAATTAAATTTAATTTAAAATTATCTCATTCCATTATTAATAATTATAAATAATTATATTTGAAGCTAAGCCTCAGTACTCCCCGGCCTAAATCTTTCAATAAATATTTAATGTTTGTAAATAATTTACACAGTTTTTAAAACCCAATTAAAGTCCAAGTGTATGCTGAATGAGCTGAAGGCAGATAGTACACAGACACTTGAGAGCTGAGAGAACTATTAGAACCGTGTTCACCTGGATTTTATGACCAGCCGAGTTTTTAATGCCGCCTGCACTGCCACCTTTCAAATCCTCTAAGGGAAAAGTTCATGTGCGAACTTTTATGCCTTTTTTCGTCCCCGTACCCATTCCCAGGCCCATTTCCATCCACAGACGCTACCAAGGCTCATTCGCATTCAAATCAAATGAACACATCTAGGAGTGAAGCCGCAAAATGAAATGGAATTCAATGGGAAAGTTTTTGGGCTTACCGCACCAGGACAAAGCCACAGCAAATCTAACAGTTTTCGCCTAGGCTTTAACGCCTTACCGTGTCGGGGCACCCGAAAAGTTCAGACAAATTATGCATTAGACCGTTAGTTAGTTAGTTAGTTGCCTAAGTTGCCCACACCTGCCACAACTGGGGAAGAGGCCAACGGACCCACCAACCGCCGCCACTCAGAATCCGCTCAAAATTTTGGAAAATGCTATGTTTCTGATAGAAAATTATACACTTTTTTGGCAGGAGTTTACACTTGGAGAAGAGCAAGTTTTGTTATTTTATGTAAACGGGTTTTATACTTAAAGAAAACTATAAAGAATATAATAATAAATTGTGTAAAAGTGGGCGACTAGGGGATATTATTCTATTCAAAGTTATCTGCTTTCATAAAAGTTTAAATTTCTATTTTTCTGAGTGAAGCTGGAATAAGAAAAAAAGTATAGCCCAGTATAGGGACTCGGCTAACCTCTGGCTCACCTGGCTGGGATGTGTTCTGGTTGGCTATCCCCGTTGACGATGACGATGACGGACAGGCACCTGTAAAGCGCCCGAGCGCTAGTTCAACGCTGAACAGGATTGGCAGCTTCCAGATAGTTGCATTAGTATCTGACAGCTTGTAAAATGCACGGAGCATGTAAGAGCGAGCTGGTGGGAGAACTCTGGCGAAAATGTAAATATTTTGAAAAAATGTTGTGGAACATATTGCGCGTTTGTTTGTTGAAATCCTTGGTGCGAGAAATAAGTGCCTAATGCAATTTGGTAGCTGCAAACAAAACAAAAAATAGTTAAATAAGCCAATAAATAATTAAAGGTATTTAACAATTTCACAACAGTAAATTCAATCGCTGGCTAAACTTTACATATCAGACTCCCCACTGGCAATAATTTAATAATACCGAAAACCTGTGAAGCATAAAAACAAATGGCCAACGGCCAGGCGAACTTTAGTTTCACAAAAAGTTTGTAACTCAACTTAAAGTAAATATTCCTTGATTTTTCGATTTTAAATTTTACATAGCAAAACGAAATTGTTGTGTACCTCAAATTTATAAAGCAACAAACAGATTTTCAACAGTTGCAAAAGTACACATGTCATAAAATCCTGCGAACCATAACAAATTCGAGCGGTTTCCTACTAAGTGTGGAAGACACATTTGCCAGGACCGACCCATCAGGGCAATAACTTCCCGTTCATATCACTCAAAATGAAGATTTCCGAGCAGGAAGTTTCCACTGACATCACCCATCAGTCAGCAGCAACTTTTGATATAAATTTTAATTTTTCCGACTTGCAAAAAAGGATTTCTTAGCTGTACCCCCCGTCCAACACTAACGAAATATCAGTCAGTCACTAAAAAGTTATCAAGAAATTGGGTGAGTGTGTGTGTGTGTGAGTGCTATTGAAAGGATTTATTACGCTTGTCCTTTTAAAAAATTTTGCGCATTATTTACGGTTCTCCTTTACGCTCTTACCGCACTTTTCCACGTTTCATTTCACTTTTTTCCACAGAGCGGCTGGCAGCAGCTTAGACATTTTTTTAAAAGTCACCAACACGCACGCATTTGTCAATCTCTATCAAAGAGCAAAAGAAGTTTGGGGGGAAAAAAGGATTGGCATCGATGGGGGAGGAGAGCAGGGGAGGGGCTGAAAAGCCTGAACCAACCCGCATGCTGACTGCCAATCCTTATTGACAGCAGCACTTCCGCTTTGGCAGCCAAAATAGCTGCGAGCCCCATAAATTAAACTCGTGTGCCACAAATTCTCCTTCGAAAGAGCTGTCTGAGTGTTTGGTTCGTGGAAAAAGTGGGGACTTTTAGGCACCGAGCAAAAGGTGCACCGGAAAAATTATGTTTTAAAGGATTATCTATATTAGATTTGATATTTTATTATCAAAACAATGTAGAGGTTGTAGTCAACAAAACAAAAAATAGCAGAACATATTTTAATATTTTTAAATACAATTTTATAGACAATTTTCTGATGAAGAAATTGGCAAGAAACCGTTATTTACAGACATGTCTATATATAAGCTGTATATCCCCTTAATTTTCAATTTTTTCCATGTGTTTAAGTAATATAAGTTATATAAGAATCGCCTGGGCGGTGCAAGTTGAAAGGCCATCAAGTGGTCTTTGGCCACAATCAGGACATTCAGGACGCACTTGGCGTAAGCCCTCTTACAGTTTAGTATGCGGTAATTGACATGTAATGCGGTTGCGATTGACAACACCAACAACTGCGACAGCAACAACGAGGACATGCAACAATGTCGCCCACTTCCGGTCGCCATTTTGACTTGGGAAGCCCCTCCCCTCCCTCCCTCGCGGCGCTTTTCCAGTTGTGTGACAAATTTCGGAGGCATTCCAAAGGCGGCCCAAGAAACTGATCCGCAAGGCGGACAACCAAAAAGGAGGCGAGCCGAGGTGAACCACAAAAACGTACGCCACGTAAAATTTGGCTTGAACCTCAAGCAATGACCAGCACAGTGGGTATTTCTTAATAAATTTAATATATATAAATATTTAAAAATTCTTAAAGATAAGTATTCTAGAAGCTAAAAGCCTGCAACAGATTTTCTATATAATTTCAGGAGTATTGAGTTCCTTTACAAGCTGAAATTGATACCACTGTACCTTTAAGACATTCTTGGCTGGCAATAAAAAGCAACTCAAATGAAATGAACCCCATGAAAAATGGCCAAGTGTTTGCCAAGAAGTGTTTGGTTAGGTTTCGTCTTGCCTTTTCCATCCTTCGTTTATTTTTTGGGCCAACCACCTGACCATTGAGGCGTGCACTTGGTCCCTGGCAATCGAACTCAGGCCACAGCCAGCCAAGACCAATACCAAAAACAACCTCGGCCTCAGTTCGGGTAACAACAACCACAGCATGTCAACATAAATCAAAAGGCAGAAGGCAGAGAGCATTCCAGACGACGGTGCTGGGGCAGGAAGCCATAAGAAATCATTTCTAATCCCAAAAGTTCTGGGCCAGCCGAGTCGACATGCTCGTCGTCGTCGCTTGGCAAAGAAGCTATCAGCAGGCATGGCCATGAAATGTTGCTTACTAGTAACCGATCTAGTAAAGAACAAAAAGGAAAAGAAAGGATGAATTCTCAGTTCGACTATAAAACACTTGGTACTCTGTCCTTAAAAAGTGGTAACAGAAGCCTGGATATATTTTAGCAGGATTGAACCCAAGAGTATCTAAAAGTATAGCATACTTTTTTGAGTTGTTGAGCATAAATACAAAATATTTTGTTTTCTTTACAAATGAATTGAGGAAAAAGCTTTCTCTTTATATATACTACCATATATTTTAGCAAAACATTGTTATATATCAGTATTAAAGAACATACAACATATTTTATCGATTTTCTAAGAATTTTTATTACAATATACCCTTTTGTTCTACAACTACCGCGTATTAAAGCTCAATAAAAGGGGAAATCGAAACAAAACAAGATGGACATAAAGTCGGGTGTCCCGACAGTAGAATACCATGTACCATTACAAGACGCGTTCAAAAATTATATAAAAGAAAGAGAATAAGAATAAAAAACTGAGACAAATTTACATATAATGCAAATGTCTTCCCATTCAAGAGCAAAGTCGATAGCTCAGTGGGTAAAGCTACACATACATTTTTGTAAGCAATTGGCCTGGGTTCGAATCAACCGCAGGCATAAGGATTTTTTTCATTTTCAAAACATTAAGTATAGTTCTTTGCTTGCATTTTTTTATTTCTTAGTATTAAATACTGTAATTATTTTGATGTACTGGAAAAAATAAAAAAAAAAAAAAATTGCTAAAAATAAAAAAGTTTTCACTCGTCGCCGACGGGATTCGAACCCGTGACAACTAACATTTGAAAAAGACTTCAGCTTAGCCAGCTGCACCACCAACCAATTCAAAATGAGTAACCTTATTTTCATAGTAATATGAACATAAGTAAAATGTTTAATGAACGTTTTGATTTATTTGGAGCCCTCTGCCTGGGCTGCCTCTTGTACACGTAATGTGTATAAAGTAAAAAGCCTATATCTCCGCTATTTATGGCATGATCGCAATAAAATTTGGACAGTCTGTGTATTTTGATTAAATGCTTTAGGCTTTTTAATATGGTTTACATAACTTTATAAATTTCGGAGATATACGTTTTTTTCAAATAGCTCCTCCAAAAAGGGGAGCAGCAAAAATTTAAAACAAACTTGATCTGCGTGCAGATATAAGAAGTCTAAATCCAAAGTTTGGTGTCTCTAGCTCTTATAGTCTCTGAGATCTGGGCGTTCATACAGACAGACGGACAGACGGACAGACGGACGGACGGACGGACGGACAGACGGACATGGCTATATCGACTCCTTTAGTGGTCCTGACCAATATTTAGGTAACTTTTGGGGGTCTGCCACGCCTCCTTCTGCCTGTTACAGAAAATCGCACTCGCACAAAACTATAATACCTTTGTACCTTTGGTACATGGTATAAAAATTCACTATAGCATTTTTCCCTGCTCCCTGAAGTCACCGAATTATTTCCAGTTTTGGATTTCGCTTTCGGCTTCCGTCTAGCCCTCACCCGGGGGAACGCATAAATTGGACAACCAATTTAAGGCCTAAAAACCACTTTTGCGTTTATATTCGGGAGCTCAACGATTTTGTTCTCTCTTCTTTTTTTTCTAAGGAAGAAGGAAGCACAACTTAAATGCCAGGACTCGGCCCAAGACCAGGGGGATTTGTTTGTGCGGCTTCTGGCTTTGGTCCTGCTTTATGGGGCAAGGTAAAGCACGTGCAAACATTTGTCGTGGTTATTTTGTTTGGATTTGAATCGTTCCCGTTCCCATTCTCGTTCCAGGACTTCTGCCCGTTCTCGTAGTTTACAGCCTCGACTGATGATGATGCCCTGACACTGATAATGCCACGTCGACACTTGCCCATCAAAGTGGCCACGTGCACGCTCTGCTCGGTCTTAACTTGGCTTCCATGGATTGCTGCGTTAATAGCCAGGGCGATAAGATTGGCTGACTTGACTGACTGCTAGGCATTATTTTGCAATGTTTATGGTGTGTGACAATATTTTTGCCTTGGCTAAAAGAGGGTCTAGCGGCTTATGAAACTATATAAGGTAATCCAGGAGGAATATATGAAAAAATCGGGATTTATTGTATGTTGACAAAATATGTTTAACAATTTTATTACAGGTTTTCTTATTAAATCCTGGACTTTGTTTATAGGATTGTAAAAACTTCGTTAAAATAAAAGTAAACAAGTGAAAATTCCTAGAAGGTGCTAAGATATTGATATTTATTCTTATTAACAGAAAACAAGATTAAGTTTGGTCAATAGAGATTAAGTTATATAAATAAGTCTTCAGGCAAGACAGGCAAAGTAGAACAAAAAGCCTGCAATTTAAGCTTCATAAAGACACCTGTTTTATGCCGCCTTTATACCCAGAAAGTTTTTAGAATATCTTGTCCAAGTAGTTGGATCATACATCCCAAGATAGTCAATATTTTCAGAGTGCTGCCAGCGAACTAACCACTTAAGCAGGAGGAGCATCAGCCAGGGCTCTAGATAACAGCCCAAAATCCCAGCCAAGTTATTCATATCGCCGCTGAGCCATTCAACTCTTCTGCTGGCAGTTGGAACGACGGCGGGCAAAACACTTGCCAAAACAAGTCGCGCACTTTGCCATCAGCCAAGAGGCAGCAGGCAGCTTGCAGACGGCTCGTCTCAAGGACCCAACTCAACTTGGGCTATATGCGATATATAAATATATATACATATATGCATCCGCGACGCCATAAACTTTGCCATGTATTCATACTTCACATATATATTGTATGGTAAAGTATATTCCTGGTGCATGTGCAACTCTTTTGAAGACATAAATTTGCAAAATGCCGTGCGTTAAACAGCTGATGTTTTATGGTCTTATGAACAACAAGAAGGAGCAGAGAAAAAAATTGGATACAAATAGGCAAATAGTTCTCTGAATAAGAAAATATGTAACAACAATAACGAGATAGTGTCCATTTTAGGTGTAAAATTGTTTTACTACAAGAATTCGTTGTTAATAAAGTTTATTTCTTTAAAATTTTTAATTATTTAAATATAATTTCATATTTAAATTGTTTCCTGTGTGCCATTGCGGCTAGAAAGGCCGTCGAACCGCCTTGGCAAAGCAAATTGCAATGCATTTCCACTCAACGCCTCGGGCGTTAGTTGGAATTTCAAATTTCTTTTCGGGCGCTGACTTTTCCCTACTATACTCTTACAATATAGTACTAAAAAAAAAAAAACAAACAAAAAATATAAAAAAGAAGAAGAGGAGAGAAAAAAAGGATGCATTCCTTGCCTTAATTTGTGTATAATAAGTGCTCGGCTCGGCCACCCCGGCGTATGATGAATATTTATAAGGCAATGCCAGTGGCAGCGATACCGGCAGCATCTTCATCGCTCAGAACTCGTTCCGAAAAGTTTTTAAGCAAACAAATGAAAAATGAATTTCCTGCTTATGTTTATGCTTGGCATATGCTGAATGCCCTGACGCACACACCCGTACACACCCGAACACACACTTTTACCAACACCATCCGAGGCAGACAAAGGCAGAGCGTGAATAAATATTACTCATACGCTGCGTTGTGCAACATTGTGCAAATGCCAGAGGCAAGTTTTTACACCTAGACGTAGCACAATCAAATGCTACACAAATGTGTGAAAAATGCATAATATCCATAAGCATGTGTGGGTCCAGGATACGGCTGTCCATATATTTGTACACAAAAACAAACTAAAAGATGAAAATGGAATTATTTATGGGAAATTGAAGGAGTAAATGAAGTTATTGATGGGAAAACTACACTCTATCTTAAAATTTATTTCGTTTCGTTTAAAAAACTAATTAAATTCAATTGATTTTTTAAACTTCCTACGATATTCCTCTATAAAAAGTAAACAAACAGTAAAGTCACTATCCTTTTTTATCATAAATAAATATTATATAGTATTTTATTCACTAAACTTTATAAGTTTTAAGTCCTAGTTAACTAAATAAATTATCCCTAATTATCTCAGATATTTTCTTTAAGTGAACCAGAGCTTTGTATGCCGTGTTGTGTGCTGCAAAATGGCTTCCATGGCAACAATGCTGTGTGGCAGCAAGTGCCGTCAGCTACAGAAAAAGCAGAAGCTGAAGCTCTAGAAGAAACAGCAGCTCACTCTCATAATGATTATCCATTGAAATGGAAATGCCATCCGAGGATTTAATATAATTCCCAATGCGTAAAGTGCGATCTGCCGAGCAAAAACTTTTCAAAAACTTCAACGCTGGCAACGAACGAAGCCCAAGGAGCTGCCGACACAAGGATGCACCTCAGCATGAGTTGCAGGGCCGAAGAATAGAATTCAATTTAAATAGATTTCCGCTTAGGGGAAATTTAAAAGTGGGAAATAGAGAGAAAAAAAGCGAGGAATGGGAAGGCAATTGTTAACACTCAGCCAGCTTGCTGTGGCGCTTCCGTTATTGTGTGGATGTGTGTGGGCGTGGCAGGCTGATTGAAAAACTACTAACTACAAACACTAAGCACACTCTCAACCGTGTCCATGTGAGATGGCAACAAAAAAAAAAAAAGAGGAAAATAAATACGAAAATGAAGAGCTGAAATAACAATTGAGTGATGTTTACTTAGACGAAATTGATATTCCCTGCTTCATGTTAATTTAAATTGATTTCGAGCCCCCTCGTGCCGGCAAACATTCCAAATTAGCAAATCAAAAATATATATACAGTTATCCAAATAAACATTGCGCTAACCAGAGGGATCATCATAAATAAAACGGTTAGAGCATTGCCAGGAATATCTTGCTGCCGGCATCTCTGGCCAATATCCTGCTCAAAGGAGCCGAATGCTAAGCAAACGTGCGTGCGAAAAAGGTAATTGAAAAATAGTTACCATTTCCTCCGCAACCTGGAGAAAAAGAACGAAACTCGAGTTTTCCTTCGTTCTCGCCTTACCTTTGCACCGTGCACTCCGTGCCACTCGACGATTTCTTTTAGGAGTTCCCTGGCAATTGCTTATTTTAGCGTCTCCCATTGGCAATCGCAATTGCTGCAATTGAAATGCAGCCAAGAGAGAGAGAGCCTGCCCACTTACTGGCAATTCCCTGGCACTCGAATTAAATTTTAATGAAGTTATTTGAATTTTAATTATTTCGAACGTGGCGCTCTTCTTTCTCAGTCGGCGCCGCGCTTAAATCAATGACCGGAAAGCATTATAAAATTATATTTATATGCATATATAAATATATATATAGCGAGAGAGAGAGACAGAAAATGGTGCGGAATATGTGCTCGTGACTGTCAGGCGGCGAATGATTTAAGTTGCCGGCGGCAATCCTGGTTTTTGGCCCGGTCAAGCGACCACATGCCGGCAGCATATTTCAAACTGTCTGGCTAAATCACGGGGCCAACGCTGCTATAAAATCAGAGAAACGGCGACACTGACTTTCGGGGGCAATAAAACATAATAATTAACATTTTGCGAGCCGTTTTGATAAATGACGATGCGGCGTTTCATTTAAATTATACATATACCGAGTCTAGCATACTTTTCAGCGTTATGCTAATGGCCAGAAGCTTAACCGCAGACTTGCATGGCAACTTTTAATTACATTTTGGCCAAGTGTGTGACATGTTTAGGTGTGGGTGGATATGTTTTAGGCCACTGACAAAAAATTCAGACATTAAATAGACGTTCTTACTGGTTTTGGATAAGGGATAAAGCAAAATTATAACTAATTTTATGCTATTGATCTTTTCTATAAATTAAATATAACTAATTATCTTTTAATTTATTTACTAATTAACTTTTCTAGCAGTGTATACACTCTGTATCATAATGATACGACACCCCTAATATGCTTAGGAGCTTTGTAGGATAATAGGGAAGCATAATACAACAAAACCAAGTATACAGAATGAAAGATTAATGAATTCTGCTTTAAATGAAATTGTCCTATTTCCCCCCTCCCCCTCGTTTTAAAGTAATGGTCCAAAATGCAGAAGAGTACGTTTTTTTGCGTGCCTGCAACTGTATCAAAATGATACGACACTTTCCAATTATTCCGGCTGGAGACATTTATTTGCTTTCCAATAATTTTTTTTAAATTTCTATTAACAATTTAATTAATTTGTAATAAGATTCCGCTGCGTCGTTTGCTATTCGACGAAAAAAATATAAGAATAAGAGCCTAAAATGATCCTGGCTCAATATCCTTAAAAATTGACCGAAAACGTTGTGTTATCCTTAAATTTTTAATCAATCCAGATAAATATGATGCTAAGTATAGCTGTGGATAAAAATCAAATTTGTCTGACTGCGGTAACATCCCATAATTCGGTTTGTTTGCTTCAGGCTTCATACTTGCCACAAGTTGCAGTAAGCCTGTGGCACGAAGAAAAATTCGGGGGATGCTGCAATTACTGCAGTGCATTCTCAGAGGAGCCTTAAAAAAAACCTCTTACCAAAAACCGCGCCAAAAAATCGCACGACTTCATTATTTACAAAAGACTGGGAAAGGTACTGCTCCCCATACAAAATTCAACTATTATTGTGATTAAAAAGTTTTTTTTTAAATATTGAAGTCGTGCGATTTTTTGGCGCGGTTTTTGGTAAGAGGTTTTTTTTAAGGCTCCTCTGAGAATGCACTGCAGTAATTGCAGCATCCCCCGAATTTTTCTTCGTGCCACAGGCTTACTGCAACTTGTGGCAAGTATGAAGCCTGAAGCAAACAAACCGAATTATGGGATGTTACCGCAGTCAGACAAATTTGATTTTTATCCACAGCTATACTTAGCATCATATTTATCTGGATTGATTAAAAATTTAAGGATAACACAACGTTTTCGGTCAATTTTTAAGGATATTGAGCCAGGATCATTTTAGGCTCTTATTCTTATATTTTTTTCGTCGAATAGCAAACGACGCAGCGGAATCTTATTACAAATTAATTAAATTGTTAATAGAAATTTAAAAAAAATTATTGGAAAGCAAATAAATGTCTCCAGCCGGAATAATTGGAAAGTGTCGTATCATTTTGATACAGTTGCAGGCACGCAAAAAAACGTACTCTTCTGCTTTTTGGACCATTACTTTAAAACGAGGGGGGAGGGGGGAAATAGGACAATTTTATTTAAAGCAGAATTCATTAATCTTTCATTCTGTATACTTGGTTTTGTTGTATTATGCTTCCCTATTATCCTACAAAGCTCGAAACTTGCATATTAGGGGTGTCGTATCATTATGATACAGAGTGTATGTGTGTGTCCTGCATTTGCATGAGACTGACAGCGAAGGAAAAGTGCGAGCGGAAAAGCAGAAAATGTAAGTAATGACTAAATGCGCACTCTGACAGTTTAACATGACAAAAATGTTCTTGTTTCCTTATTTCTGTTTTAGTTTTTTTTTTTTGCTCCTTTCCGTCATTTTTCCGATGTCTTTTTTTTTTTGTCCCCTGCTGAGCTTGATAAATGATATACCCGACACCAACAACAATGTCCCCTGGAAAAGTTGTTCCGGACAGATATGGTTACACTTTCACTGCAATTCGTTTGACCTTTTCCCCCGTTGGCCGTTTTGTTCGGAAAAATCCTTTGAGTGAACCATAAACCAAATACAAATGCACAATAAATATGAAAGCGGACATGGATGTGTTAAAGTAGAAGGCGAAGAAGACCCCTACAGGCAAATGAAATGTAATGAAATGGAAAGAATTTCATGCTCAAAGAAAGTCAGAAAAATATATAAAAAATATATATGTATAAATGCAAATGTATGTGTGCGTACGCAAGAAAATGTGAAAGTATTATTTATGAGTTTGCGGCAAAAGGCGGCAAAAGATTTTTATTCCATTTCCTTGAGTCCTTTTAGTTGAAAAAGTTGTTGTGGTTCAGTTTTACGGACGCTTTTAATGCTCTTTAGGACATATTTTTAAAAGAACATTGGGTATTTTATTTTAAATAAACTGTTTCAATAATTATAATACTTTGGTAAATGTTGGCAAACCAATTTACAATTGTGTATTATAAATAAATTATCATAAATTATATGAGACATATTTTTCTGTAATATTTTAAATATGATTAATGGTTTTATTATAAAACCAAATACTTTTCCTTTGTTATAGAAGTAAAATTCCAATATTAATTACCCAGAAAATGTAACTTTTATAGTTAAAATTAATCTTTAATGAGCTTAAACTCCGAATCTCAAATATTCCCAACGACCCACTTCAAAACCAGAGTGCAGCATATTTTTTGAACTCATTTCACTTGAGTTTTCCAGGCGGTAAAAGCTTAGGCCCATTCCGTGTCTCTTTAATTGGTGTAGAGCATAATTAATTAACCTTTGTCGAGGTGACCAAAGCAACAATGCCGAAAAAGGGTGAAAAGCCAAAAGGGAAAGAGCCAGTGGCTGAAAATTAATGTGATTACATTTCTCTCTTTGCTTTCAGTCCACTTTTCTATTGTTTTTGTGGCATTTTAAATATTTAAAACAGAGCCAAGCAAATGAAATACATATTAAGCTTGAGCGGTGGCCAAATCCGAGGCGACACAAATATCCTTACACTATACATATATACACTCTATGGTATATATATGTATATCTGTAGATGCTGCAGTTGTCGCCAAGAGGCGTTTTGCTGACTGTGCAAATTGTGTTTCATTGATTTTCAGTTTCACACTTGGCTCGCGTGGCATCGGTATCCTTGGCATCCTGACGGCATGCCATGGCTGCATTTTTAATGCGCATTGCAGTGACCGAGCCGAGCAAATATTTAATAAAATTTTTAAATTGCGCATACGCCGCTTGTGACCGAGGTCAAGGCACAGTAAAATCGCTTGCATTACGAAAAATATTTTAAACACAAAAATATACATTTTATCCATAATCAAAAGTATACATTTTCGAAGCGAATGGAGAGCGTTTAAGGATAAAATTCCTTTGAGGCTTAAAAAGTTGCCAAATAAATTTATATTTGATATTTGCAGCTGGCATTTTACCAATTACGGACGATCCGAGCGGTTCCTTCTGGCATTGTTGATGGCTCGCACTGTGAAAAAGTAGATGAACTCAATGCCACTGAGTATGCTGGCACCCAGGAAGAGCCCTAGCATTCCGCCCATGGACACCACCACGTCCAGCCTTGTGCGTAGAGCCTGTCGCCGATACTGATCCGTGGGCAGAGCGGGCATGGAGAGGGTGATGTTGCGCTGTTTAATATCCTTTTCAAAACTATTTAGGTTTAAAATTGATTAATTAATTAATATTTAATTTAGTTAAATGCCTCACGTGGATATAGCCTCATAAATGGCTTGTATATCACCATCATTGCAAGACGGCAGACAGCCACAGCTATCGTTGAAGCCCTTGTTGTTATTCATCAGCAACTTGGCATCGGGCTTTGCCACCATATTAAGCTCTAGGCAGATGAGCCCTTCCAGGCCGCAGTCCGGATACCGTGGATCGGCCAGGGGATTCATAAAGAACGGCGTGCAGCCGCATTTGGCCATCTGAAAGTTCCTTGTGCAATCGCTGAGACAGGTACTAAAGCTATAGGCCTTGTAAACGCTCGACGGGAGATTCTCCTCAGGGAAGCGGCAGCTACGTATTTTCGGATCAATCTCATGCACATCCGGATCGTTTTCCATGGTCTCACGATGGAACTGCATATACTTTCCCTGTCCTGGGTCCGTGACAGACACACCCACCGGTTGCAAAGCCGTGTGTGGAATATCCTCAGCGTTCAGTAGACTCACCTGCACCGGCAGATTTGTAATGACCTGAAGCAGAGCCTTTTCATTGGCAGGATCCAGTTCGGTGCGCAGCCAGTGCTTCGATCCTGGGTTATTGTTTTGCAGCGAGTTGAGCATAAAGCACCGGCCGTAGGGAGTGATCATGGGCAAGAAATAGCGGCAGCAGTCGAATTTTCTTCCAGAAAGTTCACAATCCACAAAAAAATCCGAGCAATTAGCGCCGAACTAAGGATGGAAAAGAATGTCTCGATTACGATATATATATATATATATATATAGACATATAAAAATCGATATTTGAACATTTTAATTTTGTTTAAATTCAATTCTCGAACTCACGCGGGTTTGTATTTGCCGATAGTTCTCAGTAGGACACTGGGCACAATTCGGACACTCCTTATCCGGCGGATGGCAGTTGTTCTTAATTATGCCCTCATGATACTGATGTGGAAACAGAATGTATGCTATATGGGACTCCACTTCATAGTTATAGTTCCCCCCATCGGCGTCGCCACCCAAACTGCAGAAAATCAACTGGCATTAATTACACAATTATCCTTGCTCTCCGACAAACCTTTTAATGTAGGCCTCCACTTCAGCGGTCAATTGGTACTTGTAGACAACTTCACACATGCTGATAGTGGGAAAATGCCATTTGGAAAATGGCGGTAGACTCTCGTAAACGATGCTGGCGGCTCGGGTGGGAAAGCTGCTCTGATAGTCATTGATCAGGTAATAGCAACCCATGGTCGAGAGCACGACACAAAACAGCCAAAAGATGCGCTCCGTGAAATGTAATCTACAGTCGAGGAGGAGGAGGAGAAGGAACTACAAGTCGATGATCCAAAATCGAGAGAAAACTCGTTACCCACCTGGAGTTGGCAATGTAGGCGAAGCCTACCAACGTACAATTGGCGCAATAATCCTTTAAGTAGTTCACAAACCTCCAGAACAGGTCCCTCTTCCTGCTCCTGGTGAAGCCTTCAACCTTTTCGGGCGTCGGTCGACTCATGGCCACTGGATATCGGGACACCGTCTCCGCCTCTCAATAAGCCGATCTCGGAGCTCAGGTCCTTCGTGGCGGACTTGACCGGGCCAAATAAATTGGTCTTGGCCAAGCACGACACGGTCAGCCACTCGTTGGGTAAATTTGTTTGTTGTTCGATTGGAGTGAATGCTGGTTCACTGCGAAAAATAGTGAGTAACTCTTTAGGCCATGTTTTCATCTTTTATTATTTTATATTAATTTTATATAATGAGTAACTCTGTAGGCCATGTTTTCATCTTTCATTATTTTATATTATTTTTATATAATATTTTGGAGTAATCTTTGACTTTCTCAATATCTTTCTTCAATTTTAAGTTTCTTTAAAAGATTTTAGTAATCAGTAAACTAAATAAAAATCATTATTATTATTTAATAGAATATTTCTTATATATTTATAGATTTTTCTCATATATTTGATTATAGTTTTTCACACATTTCAAATTCAACAAAATTTTCTCTTTGGAAAATTCCCATTTGTACTCATTTTTCTTCCTGTGCCAAGGAGCAAGGTGGGGCATTGCAACTTAATGGCATGCAAGTGCGGTATCCTTGCCCACACACGCACACGCATACACACACCCTGTCGCCACCAAAAACGCCCACACAACCCACCCAATGTCGGCGTGGGTCTGCATGTGAAAAGCCTTTAATTGGTATTTGCTTTGTGCAGGTGTCGCAATAAGGATTTAAATGCACACTCGCCCAAAAACAGCACACCTTTCTGCGTGTCTGTGTATATAAATACAAAGATATGTATGTATGTACTTATATTCACTTGAATTTCATGCATTTTCATTCCATCGCAGGTGGCACAAGGAATCAAGTTGGGATTGCAACACTTAGGGTGTAAAATTAAATGCGATAATTCCATCAAGGACGTTCCTCAAAAAAATTTCACATATTATTTACTGCACACGATATAAAGGTAAATGATAAATATTTGTTATTGACATTTTAAAGTCAACATAAACAAAAACATATTGTTAACACTTTAAAGTCAATTTGAAATATGCAAAAATACTGTGCAAAGCTGTTTTTCATTTATTATTTATGGCTTTGTGTAAAAATAAGGGAAGTAGAGAGAGAGAGACAGAGTAACTTAGTTCGTTTTCTAAAAGGAAATTAAATAATATAAATATTCCACAAATTTTGTTAGTTTTCGAAGCTCAAAGATGAAGTAAAATATTTCAATATTATTCACAAGAAGTACATCTGGGTTTTCTTTATAATCTGCCATAAAATACATTCAATGCTCATTTCAATGATTTAGTTAAACGACTCTAATTTTTTTTTTTTAATCTTTGCATATTTAATAAAAATATTTAATATTCGTCTGGGATGACTTTACTCCTCACTGACTTTTGACCAACAACTTTGACGACGAAACATTATCCGCCACTTTTTGCCACCTGGTCCTCGTGTGAGTACGTTTAACTTTTCCGTTGGCATCGCCATCGCTATCCCGACTCCTTTCCACCTTCAAAACCCCCGGTAAAAGCAACCCCCTTGCCAGCCGCCACCCGCTTAACACCTACACCGCCCAATTACGGCAGTTAACCCATCCACTGCGCCACCGATTTTCCTGGCCAAACTTCAACTCCCGAGCAACGGTAGAGGCAACACCTAGGTGCACTTGCATTGAGTTATTAAGTAAAACGAGTGGGTGAGGGAGCCATACTACCCCACACCCACCCAAAACACACTCACATGCACACAGACACACACCCGCCACAGCCACATGGATGTGCATAAATTGTAGTCAACATGTTTTTGGTGCTTAGAACTCGACGCTAAATTAGAATTATGCAATTACGGCTCATTTGCGCTGCACACGACTGCAGTGGGCGTTGTCGCAGCTAGAAAAACACTTAAAAACAATTAGAGTGCTTATTGAAATTCGAGCTGCCAACATGCGAGCTGAATGAAAAACTAATGCGAACATTTTAATTATTTATGCATCTCTGAACATGCAACGAGGCAAATTGTTTTCTAAATCGCAATGCCAATGCTCAACGATATATTCTCCTTGCTTTTCAATGACAATATGATTTCCATTTGAAATTTGGGTGGGCTTTAATCCTTTAATCGGGCTTTATTTGTACATAGATATGCAAACAGGAATCAAAGGATTAAATCTGAACTTTCTTCATCTTTTAAGGATTTACTCCTATTGAATTTTGTTAGAGTTTCGAGGGTCTTGGTTATGCATCGCTGGTCATAAATATATTGTCCGAGATTAGTTCAAACTCACTGTTGAAGGTGCTTATGGTGGCCACTTCGAAAGTGGCTTCTCCTCCGCCTTTTGTCGATTCCTGAAATGCTTGACCATCTTTGGCCTTCTCTGGACAAAATACCCCATCAATTTGGAGGCTCTTCTCGGAAACTATATCCAAAAATGTGGTGAGAACTGAATCCAAGTGCTGATTGAACTCCATTTTTTTTAATAAAAATATCAAGAATATATCTGGTGATTTTGTCTGACAGTTCTAGCAAGGATTATATGTTTACTTTATTAAAATCTAGCTCTAAAATCTATCCTCTCACCAAAAGATGGAGTTCAAACTGTGACCGCTTGGTGGCGTTTTCGCTTAGACAAGCGGTTATTGGTTCTGCAGTCAAGTTCGTTGCCAAAGTCTTTTGTTTGTAATTTTTTATTTGTTGTGAACCATTATTAAGAAGTTTTTGGTTAAAATAATCTAAAATTATGTAAATTAAAATGAATTAATTTATGGGGAAATCGGTTTCAGCTTTCCCAGTAAATAAAATTTTAGAACCCAGTTTCATTAAGCGGATCAGAAAATGGCTTAATAAATAACCAACCTCAGTTTCTGTTTCACTCTTTCAAATTAAAAGTTTCTTACTTTAGTTGATATTCCGAAGCAATCACTTTGGCTTGTATGTTTTTATCACAATGCCTCCTGTTTTTAATACTCAACTTTAACGATTCGTTTGTCCAATTTGGGGGTATAACCCAACACACTGGATAAAATCAACTTATCATTCTCATGCAAAGAGCGGCGGCCAAGTTATATGCACTCGACTCGGTTGTTGGTCACAATTGTTTGGCAACACGAGCGAACGTTGAATGGGAAAGCTGAAACAAGTTGTTAAATATTTTCCATTTATTTTTTTGACAATACTTCATATTTGTTGTTGTTTCCGAGAGACATTGGAAGCGAAAATGGATCAAAAGAAATATTTTAAAAAATCATTTATATATAAAAATAAATAAAGAACGGACTGAAACGCATTGAAAAAATACAAAGCTGGTTGAGATGGCTCGGAAAATAAAGAAAGGTAACATTTTGGGAAACTGAATAACTTTAAAGTAAAAGGCACAATTTCAGCTCTGGTTAAATATTGTTATTAAATATTTCAGATTATGAAGAAGGCTGTATTTAATTTTGTATATGTAATTTCTGAATTTACAAGAAAAGAAATTTACAAAAGCCAAAAGGACATTGTAATGTCCTTGTGTTTACTTATCATTATGTTGTGTAATTTCAGGTGTATCTGTGAAATACCCATCAAGTGCAGTAAAATGCAAAACCATCGCCGAAACTACTAAACAAGCGACAAGGCAATTTAAATACAAACAAGCACACAAAATTCAACAAAACCAAACAACAAATGTTCGAGTGTTCGATGAGGGCGGGTGGGGGAGTGGTGGCAACATCGTTGACGTCGACACACAATTAACTTCAAAATACTCCAAGCCGTGTTAAGTGTCAATTAGCTGGAGCCAGAGCTTGCCAGCCATGAATGCGAAATTATACAGCTAAAATATCAAAGATATACAAAGTATTTACATATTCAGATTTCATTTCATATATAATTGCGCATGCCAAGCAAGTTGGCAAAAAGCTGATTATCGCCTCTAGATAGAAAGCCACTAAATTGCATGGAAATAATGAGATCTTCTATCAAGATGGAATGTCTGACTAGCTGGGAAGACCACAAATAAATGCGAATAATGATGATGTTTAATATGGTCTCAGTCAGCCCATGAGATCATCATAGAACAGAGCTCATCAAAGTCCATATGCTGTCCCTCATTTGATTTATTCCTCGAGACCATTCTATCATAAATAAATTTGGACCTCTAAAAGTTTTTGCCAAACTGGAGATTCGTATATTAAAAAAGTTTCTGCAAAGGCTCGCCTTCAACTCGTAACGGTTTGTAAATGACTTTTGCTTTTGAGTTGAACTCACATAATTTCCAAACATTTCATTTCTAATAACCAGACAACCCAAAATGGTCAAAACAGCCGCCAATAAATAAAATCGGGTATTGGGGGGGTATCGAAAATAAAAAATCAAAAATTGTATTGGTAAAACAAGGAATGACCAAATATAATATGCAGACCGCAAAACAATAAAAGTGGACAACCAAAAAAAGTTGGACAAAAAATAAAATCAAACAACAGCACAGACACAGCTCACACACACGGCACAGCACAGCACACACCAGAAATCGTGTCCAAGTGCCACGTTTTGCCTAAGCGACAGGGAGGGGGCCGACGAGTAGGGCCATGACCCCGCCCCCTATTCTCCCAAACTCCCGCCCATAACTAACTCCCCCTCGGTGTCACCCAATCCATCGGTTATGTTTGGCCCGGCACGCTTGTGCAAACAAAACGCTGTTGTTTGTGTTCATTCCCACATGTGCTGACAATATCGCAACAATGTCGGTCGACGACATCCAAAGAACAACAAACGCTGCTTCACTCGGGCCCCTCAAAAAACTCCGAGTCGAAAAAAGGAGCTCCCTGAAATAAAAAACGAAAGAAAATCAAACGACAAACAAAAAAATACGAGCTATGATGGAAATTTGTATAGGGCCTGCACGTGAAACAATTATAAGCTGACTTTAAAAGTAACAAAAAAGGGTTCATTCAAGGAAAAAATTATTTTAAGCTGGCTTTGATGGTACAGAAAAACTTTGGTATAATGGACAATTTTAATGGATATTTTTTGTTAATTATAAGTTGAGCTTTAGGGATGTTTTTTATGGTATTCCTTGTAAAATCATGAAAAATGTTGAGATTATACAGGAGAATGGAATATTTAAAATTATTCCTGAATGTTTATATGAAAAATATAAAATGATGTAACTAATTTCATACTTAAATTTTACAAATAAACTATTCTACTTCTAAGAAACACAACGTTAGGGAGGATATAATTATAATTTATATTTAAAGAAATAATATTTCAATTTGCAAAAATCATATATCATAAATAATATATATTTAAATTTTTTCATATTTTTTGTATTTACATATTTACTTCTCCATATTTTCTTGCAGTTTCTCTGTAAACCTTTGCCAGACTGAGACTAATGGCACCTCCACTTCTTTGCATACCCCAAAGTCTTCCGCTTCCAAGAGCTGCCAAGACAAGAAGCGATTGCAGATGCAATAAAAGGCCAATAACAATGCAATAATCGTAATAATAACAACGGCAAACCAGCCCAGTCGACCATGTGTTGCCGCCGCAACAACAATCACACCAACGGGCAACTAGCAACTAGCAGCAACACAGGCAACAGCGGCAACAGTTGCATGCAATATCAGCAATAAAAGTTGTAACAATTATCATTTGAAAGTGCATTGTTCCAGTTGTCAGATGCGGCGCTTAAGTAGTTCCAGCAACAAAAACAAACACAAAATGCAACCCAATGCAAGCTCGTGCCGCGAGCAACAACAATTGTCATGGCAAAAGCAGCAGCAGAAGTAACACAAGCAGCAACAATGTGTCTACGTCAGCGACTTTGAGAATTAATATGCACAATCCGCTGCAATTGCAATTTGTTGAAGAAACAATGAAGCGCACGGGCAGCAAAAAAAAGAAATATTTTACATATTGTCGCATAAATTTCCAAGCGATAATCACCGAAGAATATCAATTAGATGGGCGGGGGCTTAGAGTCTGGAAGCTTTTCTTTAATGTGGAGCAAGCCCACATAATGAGTTATAGATTTCGCTTCAAATGATAAACGACTGAGCCGAGGATTAATTGGCCAAACGCGATGGGAATATATAATGGATTTGCCAGTTGGAATGATAAATGAAAGTTTTTGTTCAGAGAGTTGAGTTTAGAAAATCAAGTGAAGCAATAATAGATTTTTTTACTTCAACTAAAATAATTAAACTAAAATTGTGTAAAGTAATCTACAGTATTTTCTTTTTTAAAATATTTCATTTAATTTATATATACGAGTATTTAATGCCACATAAAATATTAGATATAAATTATGAGAATAATATTTAAAATTCTTTTAGAAACATAACTTCTAAGTATCATTTTTTAACTTCTAAATAAATTCCTTATGTGAAAGTGCTTGTGTACACTTTATTATTTATTATCTTCTACACCTCTCTCTCATTTCTCTCTCTTTTGGAATATCAAAATCCTGTCCATATAAACCCAACTAAAGCCTTTCCTGTCATCTGGTGGATGTGTTTGCATATGAGGACATGAGTGCAATTAAAACCAATACGAGGCAATTAGCCCCAATGGCCATAACCTGTCTGCTGCTGCTGCTCCTCCCTGGTGGCTTTTAATAATGCAACCACATAAATCTTTTCATTAAAGTTCAATTAATCAACAGCCTTCCTGTCACTGCGCATAAATCTCATAATGCACCCACCCGCACATGTGCTTCTCCATTGGGTTCAGAATGCACAGACACACGGATGCACAGGCACAACATGGGCACATGGACACATGTGCACATGGAGCCCGATTCCCGGCTCATCCGAGTTATTTGTCACCATTTCCCTACCCAGAGTGTGCTTCGAGTGTGTGTTTCCCCCAAAGTTCACCATTTCCCTTACCATCTCACCAAAGCCTGCCAAACAAATGTGCAATGTGTTGTACTTACAACGAATTTTGCCACGCCTCTGGCTTGGAAACCTAGCTGTTCCGCTTCCGCCCCTAAGGTACACCGTAACCTGCCTAATATTCGGGGCTAACAGGTAATAACATTGTCGGGCTACAAACATTTGCATTTGAGTTGAAAGCGTGATGGGTTTTGGCAATAAAAAATTATACTTTAATGTTAGTTGGTAAGCAAGAACCTTTGTTAATAAAAATAAAATATTTTAGAGTATTTCAGAGTGAATTTTATAGAAATTATAACATCTTAGCTTGGTTTCTACCAAACTTAAATAATCCTGGTCCAGTCTAAGCTTAACTATCGCCACCGTGTCACGAGACCAGCTTTATTTAAAGGATTAACTGGGACAAGAAGCATTGAACACCGAGCATGGGGCATAGAACACCGAGCACTGGTCTGACCACCAATGATTACATTTTGGCCCATTTTGGGGGCAGAGAGGGAGGCTGGCAGGTGCATGGCGTGGGCGTGCCATTGTTTGTGTTTCTGCTGGGCAATTAACAAGCAATAAAAGCCTGCTGCCTGCTGCAGGCAGCCTCTGCAGTCACCCAGCAGCAATCATGGTAAAGTCGACAAGGGGACAGTGTGCAATTAACACAGGGATTTCGCAACGCCCTATTGAATAAATGTCCAACGCGGTCTGATTGATTCGGGGCTGTGCCCGCCGACGCGCACGTCTTACACCTGAACTTTTTCCAAACGAGATGCTGCCTTTTGAATGCCAAATGAGGGTTGGCAGGCCGACGACACCTGCCTTCAGTTACAGAAAACTGCACTGCAGTTTGAGTGGTTTTTCTTTTTCTTCTCTTTCGTTCACTTTTTATGAATGAAAAACTTGAGTCACTCGCTCGCCCGGAATCGACATGGCGTGGGTGGTCCGCCCCCGGCAAAAGGCCAAAATGCAAATGCACCGAAAGACCAAAGCAGCGGCAGTGGGTAACAAAAACGGCCAGAAAAAAACACCAGCAAAAGTGTTACACGACTTTACGAGCACATTCATTGACTGCAAATCAAAACGTGCGCCACGCCAACGCCAACCACAGTCAAAATACACTTGAAAAATAGCAGAAGAACTTTATTTTTGTGAGCTAAAAATTATAAATATTTATTTTGTAAGGGAATATGATGTTTAAAATTACATTAACTCATTTTTTTGGATATAAGAAACACTCAAAACGAGGTACATTTCAAATATATTTAATTCTAGAAATTTCTCAGGTGCATCTAACTCAAGTTCGACATCGAACGCCAACGCTGGTGGCAATTACCAGGTGACTGCTAACTGGCAAGGTTATGGCTCTCACAGAAACGCCGCGCAAATACCTCGCATACCACGCACACACTCTTGCCTGCACATTAGCGGAAAATACCTTTTGGCATTACGCATACGCACTGCATGCCGGGCCAAAAGGTTTTTTTATTACTTTTGTTCTTTTTCTCTTTTATTTGGGCGCATTACTGAGAGCAGCAATTTTAAATTATTGAGTGTGAAGCATTTAACATTTCAGGACGGACTTGTTCTCGTAAGGACACTGGTTGTTAGGGCCCTGATAATATAACCTTCTTTGATTTTTTAGCTATAAAATTATATGCATATTTCTAGATTTTTTATTATAGATTATTTGCTACATATGATAATGATTTTGTTATTAAAAATAGAAAGCTTCCTAAAATAGTTTAGTACATTTAAAATAATATTTCATATTTCATATTATGAAATCTGAGTCGAATTTGTTTTATTTATTTACTTCCAAAAAAATACTTTTAAAAATTCTGTAAACTAAGAATATTAAGAGCTATATAAGTATATTTACTTCTTTACATTCCTTTCATTTTCTTTTTTATTGAAAATCCCTTTTTATGTCCACCAATTTGTGTATCCACTGTCCAGGCGATGCCCCCACCGACTGCTTGTTCAGCACACACAGTTTAAAAATAATTGTTATTGGGCCGCGGCCAAACGCCTCCTGAGTCCACCTCCGAGCACGAGTCCTTGGCTTCATCCCTGCTGCAGCAAATTTCAGTTCGTGCCACCGCTCCTCGCCCCTCCTGATGACTCTGTGCAGCCATTTTCAGTGCTAAATGTCACACGCACATAAGCGAAATTATGTGAGGCATTTTTAACGACTGATATGCGCCGGGCGCGATATGGCAAACACACTGCACGGGCAGAGAGCAGGCCGTCAGGCTCATAAAAAAATCCGTAGCGAAATTGAAACTGCCGCCCAAGTCGCCCATTTTACATGGAAACCCATACCACGAACCATTTTGGCCCGCCGCCTACTGTAAACGCGACAAACGCATGGCCGATGTACGTGAGATTGGGCCGCCGTTAATTGGTAAAAATTGGGCAACCTCCGCCACCTCTCTCTGTGCCAAGTACTTATGCGATAATGCGTAAATTTTAATGAAAACTGAAAATGCGAAACAAAAACAAAGAGGAAAGCGTACTTTTCTCGGGTCGTAAAGTCGCACACGAAGGCGGCGATGAACTTTTTAGTCCTTCGTGCAATCGCCTGGAAGTTGATTTAATGAAGATTTCACAAAATGGCCATTCTCCCGTCACCAAGTCTGACATGTTAGACAAGTGTGTGTGTGTGTGTGGGTGTGCTATATGTTGGTTTTAAGATTTAGATATTGAAGTATATGCGTTTGGCACGTGTCCTGTCTGTCAGATCGTGTGGCTGGAATTTCAAGTGGAGATTTTTATTAAAAACAAAAAAAAAAGAAACACATTTTAAAGTGAAACTAAATTGTGAGTTATAGGCAAATAAATTTGATTGGCTTAGCCTTAATCGAAATGGGGCCAAAAACCAAATTGGTTATAATGCAAAAATGTATATAATTCCCCCACAATAGGAGTGAGGGAAGTGTTAGGTAGTGAAAACCACAACACCCAGCCTTCTCTCTCTCCATGAACAAACACTTCATTTCCATATTGAACAATGGAGGTTCAAAGGCAAATGGCCAACACAATGGTTTGTTACAACATGACCACACACAAGCCTTTTCGCGCCAAAAAATGCCAAAGCAAACACCCCCAGACCGTATGCCTAATTATGCAACAGTATGGCCTGAAAGATGGCTCTCTCTCCTGTATCCTTTTATAGGCAAATTTAACACAGAGCTGGCCCCAAAAAAAGCAGCACAAGAAATTATTAACAACACGGCAAACGAACGCAACACGATAGCGAAATTATGAACGTGATTAATTCATAGATGGTGGCGCTTAGCCATTGTTTTCGGCCTCCGTACACTGTACAGGCCAGGGTCCAGCTGGAGGCGGACATGGATATGGCAGCACGATCCACGACAATCGCAAGCCATGGCCTGCAGTTGACATCCACGAACGTTGTGGCCAAAAAGCTAAATATGATTATGTGCGCTCGATTTAATCTCAGTCGATTTAGCGCTGGCCAAGACTTCCCTCCACGGGCTAAAGTCGTTGATATTTTATTGATTTTTCCTAAGCACATTTAGGATACACTCTTAAAAGTTATTAAAGAAAATATTTAAAGTAATAAGTCATAAAACTAAAATACAAATAAAACTTTTGTAGAAGAACTTTTAAATCGTAAATTCATTTTACAGCATCCTTTGACTAGAATTTGTTGTTACCACATTTTCGTACCTTTTTTTTATATTTTCACTAAATATTAAATATAATAATAAAATCTTCTCAATTTTCCCTCATTTGTAGTTTTTTATTTGATTTTCTATAAGTCTGTGCAACATATGTATGTGAATTGCTAGCGCATTAAAAATGAAGAGATTTTCCTTGAAAATAATGCCTGACTGCGTATGGTTTTGGTCAAAACGACTTTGTGCTCAAAATTGAAAATCCAAAATCGTAAAAAAATTGCACCAACACAGAGCGTGAGTAACTTTAAGCCCCCCTCTCCAACCCCCCCTTAATCACCAGTCCCCACGCACCCACGGAAACACTCAAGCACCAAGTAGTCGGCGGATTATAGTCGTCAGTTCGGTAGCTTTAGTCTGATAAAGAGTGGATGGAAGGAAGAAAAAATAATAAAAAAAATAAACCAAGAAAAAATTGGCTACTTAATTTGGTAATAACAATAATTACGCCTGACTGACTAAACGCTGACCAGCGGCCAATTTAATATTGAAAAGACAGGAGAGCCAAGTGGCTGTCTATTGAATTCCCTAACCAATTCTGTGGGTATTACAGGCTGATAATGATGGCTAGTGGAGGAGAAAGAGCCAGAGTTAGTAAAAAGCCAATTACCCAAACTTTTAGATTTATAATTGGCTAAGAGTTTTTATGGGGAAGTAAAAGTTGCTTAAAGATTTATAGTGTAAGGACAATTAATATTTCCTGAGGAAACAGTAAAATATTTTTAAAACTACTAAATAAGTAATTGAAAAAGGAAGCATTTTCTTTTGCATGTTTTAAGATGTTCTCGGGTTTTAAAAGTAGAGTGTAGGAGAGAGTTAATTAGGTTTTTTCTTACTTAGGAACTTAGGAATTGTTTATCTATCATACATTTCTGTAGCCTAGATATCTATAATTTAATTAATATATTAAATTTTCCGCACAATTCTAATCAATATGTTTTATATTAATCTTATATCATTCTATTTTTCCTAAGCATAGAGTATTCGCTTTGCGCTACTTCAATTAGTTTTCCATCCATTTTCAATTAAAACGTTTATAGATAATCAATTAATAATTTTTAAGCCTCGCTGGCAGTAACAAACTCGGAGCCACCAGTTACTGGCTACTATAAAGCTACTGGCTGGGCTGACTCAGCCGTTCCACGCTCAATTAGGTGCAAAGACATCTCGACTGGCTCGGCTCGAAGTTGAGGATTTTCGCAGTTGATCATATTTATTGGCTTTGCGATTAGGCTCGTCGAAGTCGACTCGACTCGACTCTTGCCTCTGGCCTAATTGGGGGATCTAAACTTGAATATTGATGACGGTGTCGGATCGGAAAAAACATACACACACAATCCAAAATGCGATGCAATTGTTGCCGCTGCTGAAGCTGGCCGTGTTGTTTGATATTTATCGTATTTAATTTTTGTTCGTCGGCCGTCTTGGCTATTTTTGGAGAATTTCACGTACGAGACTCATAATTCGTGCGATAATTTACACAAAATTAGGCAACTGTCTAGCCATCGAGCCATTTAGAGCTATTGGAGCACTCGATGCGTTTCCCACGCCAATTAGAATTAGCGCGGAGATCGACTCGGGTTCAATTGAGTTGAAGACTCACACACCGAGGTCTGTCTGTAAAGAAAATTGGAAAAATTCAATTTACTCTCTGCAAATGGTCTGAAAATTTAACTTCACCTTTTACCCACTTTGTAGCGCCTGGATTTTTTATGACAAAGCACGGCCGCGGAGGCTTCTGCTTATAATTTGTGTTAACAAAACTTTTGCCATAAAATGTCCAAAGTGGAACTCATAAAAAGTGAAATTGTCGGTGCGGTCAAATATAATTAATGTGGGGCAAGTTTATTCTTCCTTGCGGTTAATCTTCCCCCTGCAATCTTGGGCTTTACAAGTTTGGGGGAGACCCTGTCCTGACCCTCCTCCTCCTGGAAAGCAATTAAAAGTCTAATTAGAATGCCATTAGGTGGAGGCATGTGCTAAGCGGTCAGGTAGTATTCAAGTATCACAATAAATAATAAAGCTCGAATCTTGATTTGATAATTTCTGAATAATTGCTACGACTGTAAAAAAAAAGTCCCCAAAGCTGTGCTGGAATACTCAAATACTCTCTCATTATTTTTCGGCTTTAAATTTAGACACTTCAAAATTCCCTTTGGTTCCGAATTTCACCTGGTCTAAATTCAAGGTACTCCAATATGACCACCCACTTCTATTATCCCAACAAGGAGCTGCAGGAGGAGCTGACCTGCATTTCCAAGGCTCTGGTGGCACCCGGCAAGGGTATCCTGGCGGCGGACGAGTCCACTGCAGTGATTGGCAAACGTTTCCAGCTAATTGGTTTGGAAAACACCGAGGAGAATCGTCGTCTATATCGTCAAATACTATTCACCACCGATCCGAAGATATCGGAAAATATTGCAGGGGTGATTTTCTACCATGAAACCATACATCAGCGGACAGACGATGGTGTGCCATTTGTGGAGGTCCTCAAAAAGAAGGGCATACTGACTGGCATCAAAGTTGACAAGCACTTTTCGCCACTCTTTGGCTCAGAGGATGAGTTCACCACACAGGGATTGGATGATCTGGCTAATCGATGTGCCCAGTACAAGAAGGAGGGCTGCAGCTTTGCCAAGTGGCGGTGCGTCCTGAAGATATCCAAGAATACACCATCGCCGCAGGCCATTCTGGAGAATGCCAATGTGATGGCTAGATATGCGGCCATCTGTCAGTCGCAGCGTCTGGTGGCGATTATTAGTCCTGAGATCCTGCCCACCGGGGATCACGATCTGGATCGATGCCAGAAGGTTACAGAGATCCTGCTGGCTGGTGTATACAAAGCCCTCAGTGATCATCACATATTCCTGGAGGGCACATTACTGCAGCCCAGCATGGTGACTCCAGGTTTGCAGAGCACCAAAAGCCATCCAGCTACGGACATTGCACTGGCCACGGTTCTGTCTATAAGACGCACGGTTCCGCCAGCGGTTCCTGGTAATTAACATTAACATTACTTCTAACTGAACTTTGTTAAATTATTTTATTTAAAGGTGTCCTCTTCTGCTGCGGTGCCCAATCGGAGGAGGAGTCCTCGATCTCCTTGAACGCCATTAACAATGTTCCTCTGTGTAAGCCCTGGGCCATGAGTTTCGCCTTCGATCGGGCTTTGCAAACTTCAATCCTGCGGACTTGGGGTGGCAAAAAGGAGCAGATTATCCATGCCCAAAACGAGCTGCTCAAACGCTGCAGGGTTAGTGTTTTTTATTTATTTTTTTTTTAAGGTTTTTACAATTTTTGTTAAAATATTTTCCCCTCCAACAGGCCAACAGTCTAGCCTGCATTGGAAAATATGTCGGTGGTTCGATAGAAAGCTCAGCCGGCACGGAGAAGCTCTTACAGGAAGCCATCGAGTACTAGGATTTCCTTTTTAGCAATCAAATAAATTATTTAAAGTTTTAGTGTAAAATTAGAACTGAATTTGCTTACAAAAATAAGTTGAAGAAAAATATTCCCCTTCAAATATAAATCATTTTATATTTAAAGGAAAATGAACTGCAAATAAATTACTAAATTTGTGTTTACAATTGAAAGTCACCAAAACAACTTGATTTATATTTTCAATATTTAATTTACAATTATATATTTTATTGAAAATAAAATTACAGGGCTTAATGTCATGACATAAACCCATTAATATTGATCTCGTTTTGCTTGTGTGAACCAGCTTAAGTTCTCACTTGTGAGTTCTGGCCAACACTGTGACCGCAGGCCGCGTGTTTGATGCTCACTCGCTCGGCAGTGCCACCAAACGAGTCGAAATATTGTTAACAAGCCTGCAAAGAACAACATGACTCTGGGAGCGAAGTGTCGGCATAATCCATGGAGATTACCAGACGACCGAGCGACACGCAGCTGCGTTCGGGGCTCCACTGCAGCTTAATTAACGCAAGCGCATGCCAAAAACCCAAAACGACGGTGCAGCAGCAGCAACATCACAGCAGCAGCAGAAACATCGAAGCAGCAGCAACAACAGCAGCAACATCAACAACAACTGCAACTGTAGCGGCAGCAAGACCCGCACTGAGAGCTTCGACTTAATCAAGCGGTTCGGAGCCGCTCAAGTCGGTGTCATGTTGTTGGCAAATTAGTCAGACTGCCGTGGAAATGAGCGGGGGGAGTGCGGGGGTGCCTCTCAACTCAAGCAATAATTAAAATTAAAGCAGTTACTAAGTTGAAGGCTCGCCTTTTGCAGCGCCGTCAACTCCTCCCAGTTGTCACGCGTCGAATTTTAAGTCAGACAGTTTAAGTTTGAGAAAGGCAGCTTGTGTGTGGCACTCGAAAATTATATTTACCGAGTAAAATGTAATTAAACTATAAATAATATTAATAATTAATACTACCAGCTTTTTTTTTAAATACAAAACCCATCAGAAACTAAAATATTCTTAAGGAAAATATTTATTTACAGGCAGTGGAATGGAAATTCAATAAATATCCAAAAACACATCATATATCTCGTTCTGTTGAGTGAATTAAAAAAAAGTAAATTCAAATTTCCCCATAATATTTATATATGAATGTTATATTATGTTAATCGATAGCCAAAAAGATTTTCCCCATTTTATAAAATGAAAAAATTAATTTTATGCATTAATATTTTCATTGAGCATCAAGAGTAATGAATAATACAAAATCGAAAGCTATGAATAATAAACTTTGCTAGGATTTTCAATAAAAATGTAAAATAATTCGAATAAATCCAAATCAGAAGGATTTAAATTTGTTTTAAGAAATGTTTTCAATCAGACACTAAGGCAGTATATTCATAGCCTCCTAAAATAAAATATATAATTAATATGTATCAAAACTTTTACCAATTCGTTCATTATTTTTAACTTACCATATACTTATTTCCTAATTGATCTTAATTCTTAATAAAATTTTTTTCATAATTAACATAGAGTACTTTCAAGCCTGTTTTTATATCACATTCATCTTTTTTCACCTGCAACATCGACCCCAGCTTCCTCCTGCGGTTAATGCAATCGCCATGTATCCCGGGGCCACGATATGGTGTCCCCGTGATCCATGGCCATCGGTGTCCCGCAGTCTCCTTGTCGCCTTTGAATTGAATTCTGCGTCCCAATCCCAAACCCAATCAGGCCAACGCGTACGACATGTCATGTTAATTGCGCCTCCATGTATGTGCGAGTGTATCCGCGCGTGGCTGTGTGTGTAAATTGCCATTATGCTCATGTTTGCTTAATATGTGGCACACAACTCCCACCGAGTTCCGCTCGATGTCAGGCTATAGCCGGAGCTATATAGCCATAGCAACGGCAGGCAGCACGCGACGCTTCGCGTCAAGCCAATTAAATCCGAATTATGGCAGCGCTTTTTTAATCACATGCATCGCACTCTGCCGCCTCCTCCTCCTCCTCATAGGCCCCTCAATCTGTTACTCAGTTGCTACAGCTGGGCTTCAGCTATTCAATCACTCAGTCCGTCACTTGATCATTTACTCAATCAGCGGTTTCAATTTGCCGCTGAAGATTTATGGGCGTTGTGAGCGCTAAGAGCAGCACTTAGGAAACTTTTAAAATAAATGGAAAATGTGACACTGCATAAATAAATCTTTACATTTATATATTAAATATTTATATAAAATTAATGAAAATAAAATATAGAAGTTCAACTATAGCATAAATTACTAAAACAAAACTGTCCTGATCGCGACAGCTGCTCAGCTCTTTGCCGGCGGCACGCGTTTAAAAGAGACTTCCACAGCCGCTCGGAGATCAAAGCCAAGAGACCGACAAACTTCGAACCCGATTTGAGTTGGTCTTTAACGAGATTTCCACTTGCTGAGGCGAGACGGCTGTTGGCCATAAACGAGTATGCGACAAGTGGGAGTGGGCCCAAGACATAATTAGAAAAATTCAAGCCAGGCCAACGAGGCTAAAGCTTTGACTGGGACTGGAACTGGTGGGACTGGGGACTGGGGACTGTGGCGCCAAAGTTTAATTCACAACTCCGGACGGCGCGGGCACAAATCACTCAGCTGTCAAACGCTTGTTTTGATTAATTTGGTGTTAATAACGCAGACCGCACAAATCCTGTCCCGTTCGGCAATTAATGTGGCCTGGTCTTCTGGCCACCCCAAACTTGGTCATGGAGCGTGAAAAACGTTTTGCCTCCGAGGATGCGACAACGACGACGATGACTCCGACGACTTGTGTTAATTGAAAGTTTTGGCCAGGCCATATAAAGTGAGGTAGCCAAAAGTCTCTCTCGATTTCGATTTGGTTGTCTGCTGATAGCCAAAATGTAAGCAACTCGCCCGGCCATAAATGGCAACACACGCGTCCGCCGGCAGATGGCTGGCAGGACGAAGGCACCACGAATTCGGGACAGTTTCGCTTTTGGTCTCCATGTGTTCCGCCACATCATCAGGCCAAAAGTAAGAGGTGTTTAAAATGCTAATTTGGGCAATGCCAGCAACTGAATCACGTACAGTTGTCTCCATTTCTCACATGACTTAATGATGCTTGATTTTGGCCTGGCCAAAAGTTCAAAAAAAGCCACCCAAATTTAGTTCTTCATGGGTTTGCAGAGTCAGAAAAAAGTCTCTTAAAAAGAGGATGTATTTTATAAATAAGGATTTAATTAACAGGAAAACCTCTAGCCGCAGAAATTATTTTCTTAATTTAAGCCAACTTTAGTCTGCCTTTCACCACCATCATTACCGAAGTAAACGATCAAATTTAAAGTGACCCACTGGCTCAGTCGCATGCAAATAGTTTCGGCTTGGCTTTCAGTCTTCCTACTCGAAAGGCTGTCGCCCCATCAACGCGCTTGTTCAGCTGTCACCATATGCAGCTTCCTGGCCAGGACAGGCCAGCGCTACTGACGCCGTCCGCCCGCCGGGGCTGAATCGAAATTTGCTATGCCAAAATGTCAAAATGTCAATTCCAAAACGTTTAGAAAAAAAAAATTACACAAAAAAGTGAGTAAGGAGGGAAACGCAGCGGCGCTGCCAAATGTTGGCTAAATAAACTTTTTATCTATTGAATGGACGGGCAGTTTGGCACAAAACACAGAGCAAACAAATGTAGACAACAAATTTATGGAAAATTAAAATAAATATAATTGTATTTAAGTAATCCACTTTCATAAATTTAAGTAAATTCAAATGGGTAAATTTAAAGCATGTTTTTATGAAGCTTAAAGCACTATAGAAACCTTCATTTGTTAAAAAGAACTCAATGTATTTTATAAATGTTAAGCTTCTGTTTATTTTAATATTCTTTATTTATATTTTCATAAAGTTCATCAAGAATAGGGCCTATAATATGACTCCAGCTTTATTAATAACTATCCAAAAATTATGTATGTTTTATTATTTATTTTGGCGCCTTGAGTGTTTTGTTTTAACTTTTTTTCCTAATGGCTTAGCTTTAATTTCCTTAGGAAAATTTTTTTTAAATTCTTATAATCAAAATTTTATAAATTAAACCGATTTCTCTAAGTGCAGCAATAGGCGTGTCACTGGCAGTCGCTCAAGAGTTGGTCAGGTGTAGGCTCGTTTGTCTGTCACTCGTTACATTTGCTTACCTTTCCTTTATGCAAATGCGGTTAAATTTTTGTTTTTCCGACTTCGCGGTGTGTTGCATAAAGGCTCTGGCTAGGCCAAAGTTTACTTCTTTTTATTAAAAAGTCTCATTTCCTTGGGTTCTGCTGTCAATGCCCCACAAGATGCCTCATCCACCTCGCAACTTGTGTCGTCTGCTTGACAATCGTACGACATTTCTGACAAATGCTGCCGACACAAAACTCTTTTTTGTATTTTTTGGCTTCTTTGGCTGACGGACAGGCTCTCGGATATGCATAGGCAAGGCACGTTGACAGCCAAAAAAAAATATATATATATATGTATAAACAAAAGACAAAACTTGGTAAAAAGTAAATCTTTTTGTTGCAAATTTTATGCAATTTTTCAGTGGGCATTGTGAGTGTGTAGTCGGTAGTCGAAAGAAACAAAAATAAATTATACACCCAAGCTATTTCGACAAATTCAATGAGAAAAATCTGCAATTTAAATAATCCTAACTGGCATTTATTTTGAAATGAAGCCTATACAGAAAACCATCTTGGACAGATGTTGCATCATTGGGTTGGACTCTGGGAAAATAAACAATAAAAATAAACAGATATGGGCGTGGTCAGATACTAAGTTCCTCGTTTTAGTAAATAAATGTACATAGTTGATTCAGTTTATTACTAAGAAAAGACAAATAAATAAGGGATTATAAAGTTTACTACTCTGCAATATAACAAATATTTTAAAAATTATTTTGAACGTGTTAAATAATTAATAAGTATTTAAGTGGCAGGACAAGTTAAATACAGCCATTTATTTCCATTTAAACACAATACTAAAATGCTTTTTAGTTTTCTATTTTTGAAACCATCATATTTACTCAATATTTTTATTAATTTCAATAAACCCATTTCAATTGTAATTTCATTTTATTTAATTAGAATTTTTCAATATAAAGGCCCTAGTAAAATGTGAAAAAAGTTAACAATTCACAGAGCGAAAACTACTCAATAAAACTCAAACAACCGGCGGCAAATTCATAAAAATAATCAACATTAAAACATAAATAATATATGAGGCAACACGTACGCATACTAGCATACCTACACACATACATACATACATATTCACGAAAAAGCAAATGAATTCAATTTCGAATGAAAAATGGCGGCAATGATGAAGATGGCGACGGCGACGGCATCGCAAGTGCGTGCCTTCGTGATTGGTGGATGGGGGAGGAAAATAAAAGGAAAGCAAAGAAAATGAGCTGGAGAAGGTTGATGAAGCGGCTGGGGAGGAAGGAAAAAACTTTATTAACATTTTTCGCATGCTGCACGTGCAGCATTTGTGGCGGCCGTCGCGTATTTCGCGCTCTTTAATAAAGTTTCATAAATTGTAAAAATCGAACGTTAATCAAATAAGGAGCGTGTACAAAAGGTGGCGCCTTAAATGGCCGACAGACTGCAGACGTGGCCAAAAGAATCGGTCAATAAATCAATTAATGTAATATAAATCAAACAGCAAACGAAAAACACCAAACCAAACCAATCCAACGATCCCACTGGAGGGCACTGTGGTGATGCTCCTAACTTCTGTAAAATGATAGTTGCGGTCTTAATTAATTGCAACAAATTTATTGGTTGACACAGAAATAGAAAATATTGTATTAATAGTGGCCCAGAGCCACAATTAGCCAAATGACAAAGCCAACACGATGCCTCGTCTCATAACTCATGACATTCTGTGGTCGATGCCCGTCGCTGTGGTTTTTCAATTGTGAGTTGTTAGCTTCAATTACCCCTGCTCTCTTTTTGATGGAACAAATATATGTATATTGTTATATATATGCTTCCTTGGCAACTTCCGGTGTTAGCCTGGCATTTAGAGGGCGTTCCCTGGTGGGCGTGGGCGAAAAGCCCAGGAAATGAGCCGGAGCCAAAATGAAAATGTCTAAGAAAGAAATACCTCTACCGGTTCGAATAATTACACAAAGCAACACGGAATGGGATTTGGGGTGGTATTTTGAGAAACAAATTTTATTTAATTGAAAGGATTAAGGTAACTGAAAGTAGAAATAAAAATATCCTTTTGTTTGCTATTTATTTTCGTAGGAATAATCAAAACATATTTAATGTTATCTGTTTTTTGAAAGGGAAAAATAAATTAAATCAATTCTAACTACCTCTAATAATTTTTAAAAATTGCTCCCTTCAAATTCAATACTTCCTTTAACCTATAACCTGTTCTTCGGTGTACCCTTTACCCTGAGTTTGACTACTTTTCAAATTGTTTTCAAGACTCCAGCCAGGGAGCCAGGGCAAACAAAAGCTCCTGGTCCGTGGCAAACAATTTTGACATTTGACTAATGCAGGGCATTAGTTCTGCCAAAAAATTTCTTAATTTAGCGTTAACGCTGCTGCGAGCATTGCCTCAAAAGGTGGAGCAAAACGGAGAGCTGCCGGAGACCTGCATGCCAAAATTTATTTTGGCCACAACCCGGAGCTCCAAAGTTTTCTCCCCAAGCTATTTTATCTGCTAAAAATTTGTCACAGCAAATAAAAAGTTTTGCTTTTTCGCCATAGTTTGTTTTTTTTTTGTTTTTTGTGCCAACCCACGTCGTATTTGTTTTTTAATCCGCCGACCAAGAGATAAAGATAAAAACTTAAGCTAAAATAAGTTTTTATAAAAGTGTGCAAAGAAAAAGGGGGAAGAATCGAGGCTAACAAAAAAATGTACGAAAAAAGAGATGAAGAAATTTGAAGTGCAGCAAACTGCAGCAATAATAAAATAACAGAAAAGCAATTAAGAACCAGCTGCTGGTGATTTGCCGGATTAGGGTCCAACTTGGCCAAGGCCAGAGGCGACGGCGACATTGTCTCTCCGGAATAACCTTGATAAGGGGTTGGGTTTTCGGGTTGTCATATAAAATCCTAGTGCGGGTCGAAGGGTCCAAAAATGGCAGTATTATGTAATTGCCCGGACAAAGTCTGGCAGCAGCTTTTGTGGGTATAATCAGGTGATAAAAATATTGGCTTAATGTTAAGTCAGATAATAACTTGTTTAAGAGTGTGACTTGATGGAGAGTGAATGCTTCTGGTTGGTCACTTTTGGATTTAAGGTTTCAGATTGTGCTGGTAAGTTACTCTATAAGGATAATAATTATGGGAAAAAGTAAGGAAGACTTCTTATATTTATATATCCAAATAATTCCTCTATAATTACTTAGACTAAAGATCGCATCGGCCCTGAATTCCATCTTGAGATTTCCCAGACCACCTTTCACTGCAAATAAAATTTCCTAAAATTTCACTTGGACGATTAAGCCACCATTGGACAAGTTTGTTGACAGCCAACGGCTTTTCCGCCAACTCCTTTCAGGTGCGAGGAAAATGCAACGTTTCAATATTCATCAGACGAACATTTCCGTCGCATAGTTGGCAAAATTTTCGCTGCTCCGCTTAAAATTCTTGTTGTTCTTGTTGGCTAACAAAACTTTGGCCCCCAAAAGCCGCTCACACACACGCTTAAATATACATATCTTTATATATATAAATATGTATATATATTAGTATTAGCGCCCACATTGCATAGACATCGTTTTTGCATTCATGGAGCATATGTTTCAACTCCCGATTTAGTTTTCGTTTTACGGTTTTGAAGTTTCACATTGAAAGCATTTCAGACAGGCTAAATAGAGCGTGAGCGAGTGGGACAAAAAGCGGGAAAAGAGAGAGAGATAGAGAGATAGATGTAGCGGAAACACTGGAACCGCCAAAAGTCCTTGTCCCCCTCCACTGATAAAGTTTTTGTTTTTGCTCCGCTGGTAAAATTATATTATAATTTCAACTGTGAGTACTACTCATGCAAATAACTCAAATTAAAGTTTTTATGCCTATGGGGCACACACACAGGCAGGGACACATAGTGGCAACCGCCATCTTGTTTTTAGTTTTTGGATAAAAGTTGGCAGCACGCACAAGACGAGCAGACAAACATGGCCGAAAGGCAGGGCCAGGATACTTGGTTAAAACCAAGTGCAGGCAGACTGGAATGCGGCAAACACTTTGTTGTTCGGCTATGGAAATTCTAAAACTGATTATAGAAAATAAATAATATTAAGAAAGAAGGATTTAAAAAATATATTTAATTAAAATTAGTTAAAATATAGTTCATTTATTCAGTATTCGTTTTTGGAAACCAACAATTGTTATTACCGAAGATTATTAAGGAAATAAATTTGAATAGACTTTAAATAATTTTAATTTGTTCAGAATAAAATGAGTTTTAAATAAATTGTTAATAAAAAACAATATAATGCAATGTTTGAGTTATTATTCTATTATATTTAGAACAATTAATTTGTAAATACATTAAAAATATAAAAAATATATAAAACATCACATTATTTTACTATAGTTTAAGCAAACAAGCTGTTTTTTATCTAATTTCCCAAAATGCCGAATAAAAAACCACAGCTGAAATGATTTAACTAATTAAATATATAAGCACACGTGTGATAAATGCAGCCCCAAAATTCCACATTATTTTTAACCCAAACTAAACCCTGCAAACTGCGATTACCTAATAATCCCGATAAACAAACAAATTTGATTACAGTTTAAAACTAGTGCTAAACACGCTAATTAATCAATATTGATTGAATTTACGCAGCGATTTAGGCAATTTAACACACGATTAAATTTGATAACTGGCCGCGCCTAATGTTTTATGATATTTTGCATAGTGTAAGTATAATTACAGAAGTCCCCCGCCGCAACCATTATCACTTCAGGCGCCGAACAATTACGAGGCGGGGGATGTGTATATGCCGTCATAAAAAGGGTGTTTGGGTGCATTTAAACTATTTCGCAAGTTTCCTGGCGTTCTGGAGGCGAGCCTTGGTGAGCCTCGTCAGCACTCTTTTTGGATAGCATCAATAACGGGGAAACTTTTAGTCAGCCGAGGGGGTGGAGCAGGAGGGACAAGGAACAAGGACCAAGGAGTAGCGTCCAACCACAACAGCAGCAACACACCCGGGCAGCTCAAAAATTATAGCCACACTTTCGTTTTTACCAATGGATGGACGATGGGAGTAAAGGGTGGACAATGCCCCAGCGCGATAAGAAGCACTGGGAAAAAAGTGTATAACAATACTTCATAAATTTCAGATATATATAAAATTATGAATTAATTATAACCCTTTAAACTTAAATATTTGGCTTATTTAAAAAAATATATCTAGCAATTAATAATTATATTTCTTCCTGTGCCACTGATGGGACCTAGTTGCACAGCAGCATTCTTGAAATGCAGCCAAGCCGCAACTATGTGGCCCCCATAAAGTTGAGCCGTCACCAGCGGAGAGTCCTTGCTTGGTTGCAAAAGTTTTTTAGGGCCAGCTTGTGTTTATAAGATGGCCAAGTAGGAGAGCGTTCGTTCGGCTATCAGTTGGCCAGAACTTTACTGCTTACGTTCATCATATTTACGCGTGGTTCTTCTGCGGAGGCAACTTTCTCGGCAGTCCGCAGTCCAGATACCAGATCCTATATATATGCCATATAGAAGCAAACTGCAGCGATTCCTGTCAGCTGCAAGGCTCCAGGCGGCAGGCACTTGAGACTCCTTTTGAAAATTGTCCAAGAAGAAAAACCCAACCCCCTCCCCTTTGCACCTCAAACTGAGGGCCATCGGCCCAAAGGACATTGCATTGCAACAACTGACTGATAAATGTCGCTGCTAAGGCAGCAAATACGACTGAAAACATTTCCTTATTTCCTGCCGTCCTGTCCTCTGTCCGGCTGGCCGACTTTTGCTACAGGAAACTTTTAGACCAAAAAGGAAACCCAGAGCAGCGGAAGGCATTCTGGGGAGAGCCCTTTTTTATGCAAGTCATAGAAATTTACAAGCCCCAGTGACAAGGACGTTTAGTTTATGGACGCCATTGCGGGTGCAGTGCTGACGAGTTTTAAAAAGATTTAATAAAATTTTACAGAAAATGTTAGCTGACATTTTCTTAGGATATTTCATAAAATCCAAAACCAATTTTATAAATATTTTTAATATAAATTTCTCTATTATTTTGGAAAAAACTATTTATTTCCGAAACAAACTATATGCTTTAGTGCATAAAAAATGTGTGAATTTGTTTACAATTTTCATAGACAAAGATGTAAGACTTCTAGTTTCAATAAAGGGTGCCGTAATTCATAATTTCCGTTGAATTTTCTTTAGCGGAAAATGGTAAACCTTCGGGGACTTTGCACTGAAGTGCCATCACTGGCCTGGGCGTGGGACATTTTGCTGTTGAAAACTTTGTTACATTGGCATATGCAATTGGGTTTGCTGCACATCCTGTCGACAGCTTGGACTTGCCAAAGTTTTTGCCACTGTTAAATGTTTTCTACGTTTTTATGTCTTCGCCACCGTTTTTTTATTTTTTTTTTTTGTTGGCCTTTCACAGGCCGAGAGAGTCGGGGCAAAGTTTTTAATGAATTTTATAGCAGGCGGCGGCAGGGCGATTGTGAGACGATTCAATTTCAATCCGAAGGCGAAGCTTACGAAACTCAGTTGGGTTCTCGCCTCACCGATAAGCCTGGAGGGGCCAAAGGTGCGGGGCCGGGCCAATCAAGCTAATCGCGAACAGACGGCGTGTTATATATATACCCTATGCCTATACATATATATGTACATTCTGCGGCAGACAGACAACTCCGACTTTGATGGGCTGTCGCTGGTGTTGGTGTCGGCTTTCGGCATTAAATGCAGCACATTAAAGCCGCAGGAGCCCAGAGCCACTGACGTCTGACAAGCGTTGAGTCAATTACATGGTAATAAACTAATGGCCAACGTGCCTGCCCGCCTGGCGACGACGTCATTCCCCATCATCATCACCTCACCACCGCCACCAGCATCGGCCTCTCATCAGTTTTCGGTCCTCACTCATGCTCGTTTAGTTTCCACACTTGTTGAACTTCCCATGGCCAGGCCAGCAGATAAAGCCAAATATAATTGGCCCAAAGTGAGTTTGAAACGAAAAACGGCTTTCGCTTAAAGGTAAAAAGTTGAAGTTGAAAGGCTAAGGAGGGTAATTGGTATGTGAAAGAATAACTGGGATTTCAATTTGTTATGAGAGTAACTGATGGGGGGATATATTCTGATATACAGTAAAGGATATAAATTGTTTTAAAAATAAATAAAAGATATAGAAATCTTGTCTTAGATAGATTTCCTTACATTTTTCATATTTTTTTCCTGAGCAAAACTTCTGGCTATAAAAATGTCACTGTAAATATTAGTAAATAATTTTAGTAACTCCTTAAAACCGCTCGTTCTGTCTAAATAAAAATAAATATAAACTAGTCTGAAGGTTTTTCCAATACATTATTTATGTTTTGTGACGAAATACTATTAGTTATTGCTGCAACTTAAATTGTTTGTGTCAGAAATTATTTCCTACTACTAATAACTTCATGGAAACCTTGTACATTTTCAAGCTTAATAGTTTTTAAAATATTACTTAGCTCGCCACTAAATTTTCCTTTGAGAATAATCACACTTTTAGCTGCTCAATTTATTTATTTTTTCTTTCACATTTCTTTTAACATTCGAATTCAAAATTCATTAAGCATGGACACACTTGTTGATGTTGAGGGCATAGGAGGATCCGGGCGGGCAGGTTCCATGGATAGGTCGCTGCTGGACACACCGATTGTTCTCGGGATTGAAGCCCGAAGGACAGCTGCTGGCAAAGGCTCCCGCCAGCAATGACAGGACCAACATTAAAAGCCAAGTGCATTTCACCAACATATTTGCAGAGTTTTTAATTCCTTTTCGTTTTCTGCACTCAAAGTAAATACCTTAGCAAATCAAGTTATCAACTGTCGGCCTTAACTCACCTCGCAAAAACACAAAATGCAACTATTTATTGAGATGCAACTGAAACGGATCTTATATAGACCAGATGCGCTAAGCTATATCAGTTCGACCTTGGTCTAGTTCCAGCAAAAACCGGCGATAATGCCCCCACTGCTGATAAGCAGCAAAAAACAAAACAGTTTCTAATTAATTTAAAAGTATTTCTTCTTTTCTTTGTGTTTAGGTTTTATGTTAGTTTTTATTTATTACATTTTTACTTGTGGACACACTTGTTGATCTTGGCACTATATTGAGAGTGGGGTGGGCATTCTCCACGAATGGTACGGTTTGTGACGCACTGATTTCCCTCCTTCTTGAAGGGAGCAGAGCATTTGTCGGCGGACACAGCCATGGCAAAGATGGCCAAGAGGAGAACGGCAAGCCAGGAGAAGTTCATGGTGGACTGCAAGGAAAGAATGGGGTTTTTTTATTTATATTTTAATGTAGAGTATTTGAGGGGAGACATTAAATGAAAATTTATTTGATTGATGAGTAAGATCTTACTTAACAGAGTTGGATTTGATAAGCTTTGTGTCAAGCTTAGATTAGGAATTATTTTTGTTTACTTTTCATTCAGTTCCTATATAAGCTTATATTTAATATATATAAATCTTTTGAGAATTGAATAAAAAACCTAATAAAGCCTAACAAAATAATTTTCTGAGAAAAACCTAAAACCCGCAAATTTTAAATATTAAATCCTTTTCACTTGCTTCAAAAAATTAAACAAAATAAAATCAAACAATATATTAATCAGCTCACAGAAGATCATTTTAAAGAGGAACTGTACAAAATAAAATCCTAATACTATTTCACTTGCTGAATAAAGTATATACCCTTCTTTCTAAAATCACAAATATTTGACTTTAATTTCCTACGGATTTAGCATATTTTTATAACACCTCCAACAAGACAGCCGAAATTACTCACTTTCTTGTCTTCACTTTGTAGATGAGAACACTAAAATATTTCGGCAACTGGCTGCTGCTTTTATACCCACCCGAAAATACGATCCCGATGTCTTTATCACTTCATCCATCGGATGACGGAACCTTTGACACAATTAGTGGCGCTTAAGCCCTCGCTGATAAGGAGCAGCACGACGAGCAGCAGCCACCGCCACCAGTGAGATGAAAGGTGCCGGGAAGGCTTGACACATATGGCCCGATGGATGCCTATCTTCATTCACAAAAGCATGTTGGCAACAATTTAAGGGTAAAAGAGAGAAGACACAACAAAAGGCATTTGCGTGGGGTCGAATGGGTGCCGAAGTAGGCGTGAAAAAGCTGCGATGGTAACGAAAAATTCCGAACGAAGCAACTGACATCAAATTGTCACGGGGACAGGAGCAGCAGCAGCAGCAGGTGGAGTTGCTCCTACAGAATGGTATGAGAATGCAGATGGAGCAGCCATGGAGAGCAGGGAGTGAGCACTTTTGGCATTGTCCAGGTCCAACAATGGGCACAAGGATTGGGGGCTCCTGTCAGTCGCAGGAGCACAATGGGAACACGACAGCGTTGGAGCGCTTTTGTGCGTTCAGCATATGTCATTCATATACAATTACGTTCGCAATTTTCGATAGTTGCAAGATGCGAAATGTGGGTGCAAAGTTCAGTGAAAGAAAAGGTATTTTGGGTGAAATGAATTTTGAATTGAATTTTATACCTTAATTTTATTAATTAATAATATAATAATTTAATCTCTCTTAATCACATTTTTGCATTGTTTATAAGACTTAATATTTAGCATACAAATATCTAAATAATAAAAATACAAATTCCAACATTATAAATATAAATTGTATAAATAATATTCTTTAGTTTCCTCTGCACACAACCACCTATTGCAGTGAACATTTATTTGTTATTTTCTTATTATTCTATTATTATAATATTTTAAATATAAATCATTTTAAATATATTCCGGTTATAACCCGATCTATAAAATAAACACCACAATTTAACATATATGTACATATTTATGTATGTTATGTTGATTATTTATAACATTTCCTTTATATACATACACTTTTATTAGTCGACTATAAAAACAATCCAAAGCTTAAATTAGCTAAGCTGAGATAATCAACACTGTAATCAAAGTGCCAAACAATTAAATATAGAATCAGGGTTTTTCCCATTTTTTATAGTATTTTGTTTTCTTTTTTTTTGTGCTGTGCACAGTTTGGAGCATAAATCACGGGCCACGCAACCATAAAGTTTCATTGTCGGGGGCCAAGAGAGTTCAATATTTGTACGCTATAGTTTGCATTTGATGGACGACAACAAACTGTTTTCGAAGGTGGCCACTTCAGACGAAAGGAATCGAACTTGGAGCGTGTACTTGAGCGTCATAATTCACTCGGCACTTGGGTCGCTTCGATATAGTATACACTAGTCGGCATAATTATTTTGACGAAAGACTCTTTTTGACGATTGAGCTTAGCATTGCTTGAAATCGCCAAATAACGGTGCGAAAATGAAGCGCAAAACAAAGAATCTATTTTTAGCTATGTGCATGCCAAATTTTAGTTCGTTTACCGTTAGCATTCACTTTCTGTTGATAAAAATGCATGCGGACAACGGTTTTTTGCGTGGCACAAGTATTTTGACAGCGTCTTTATGGAAATATTTTCACACTTTAAAGCACGCGAGAATCAAACAACTTCTGTGTTTAACTTTGGTCAATATTAAACGTTGTTTTTGAAATATAAAGTTACTAAAAATTATTAAATAACATGGGTAAAACGGCTGAGCTAAGTTTAGTTACCAGATCTTCAATGGTAGCAAAGTTTAACGCTGGAATAGCAGTCAAAGACATTGCCAACGAGTATAATGTGTCGCGTCAAACTGTGCACTACCAAATTAAAAAGTTTAAGAAGCATAATGACATGTGTAATTTAAAAAGATCAGGTGCTAAACGCAAAACAAAGCTCAGTGATGACCGACTTCTTGTACGGGAATTTAAAAAAAATATTTTTCTGAAGCCTCAATCTGCAGCAGATCAATTTAATTTGACAGCTGAGACCCCAATTAGTGAGCGCACAGTCCGTCGACGATTAAAAGAATATGATTTTAAGACTTACAAAGCCAAGGACGTACCATATATAACGAAAGCAAACAAGCTTAAAAGATTGTCTTTCGCAAAGGAACATCTCCATAAGCCAAAGGAGTTCTGGAGAAGCGTTCTATGGACAGATGAAAGCTCCTTTGAGTATAATTCATCAAAAAATAAAGTTTTCATAAGATTGCCAATGGTACAAAGGCAAAAAAGGCGGCCCGTTTGCCAAAAAGTAAGCCATGGTGGAGGCTCTGTGATGTTCTGGGGATGTGTGGCGTATAATGGACTGGGTGACTTCGTTCCTGTCACTGGCTCTATGAACCAAGGCCAATATTTGTCGATTTTAAATGATAATGCCTTTACTTCTGGAGACAGGCTTATTGGACAATCCTTTATCCTGCAACAGGATAACGCCCCATGCCACAAAGCCAAGATGATCACAACATTTTTGAAGGATGTTGGTGTTCCCACTTTGGACTGGCCACTGGTCCAGATTTAAATATAATTGAAAACGTCTGGTCTCTTGTGAAACGCAAAAGAGAAGTATCGTTGAATAAAACCCGAGAGGAGACAATTTCTGAGATCACTTCCCTTTGGGAAGAGATATCTCCAGAGATCATCCAAAATTTAATCGATTCAGTACCCCGACGTCTGCAAAAAGTTATTGAAACCAAGGGAAATTATATATTTTACTAAATTCTCTTTTTTTTCCTTTACTTTTTTACGTTTAAACTTTGTTATTCATTAAAAACTCACTTGTCAAAATACTTATGCCACCACATGAAAATTACTTTAGCTTATATTTTTTCAAGTTCAAATGACAAAATGTTGAATTCATTATTTTTAAGTTTGTATTAGCACTAAGTAAAACAGAAAAAAAAATTCATTGAGTTATATTAAACCATTAAAAAGTTACATACAAATTTGCACCATTTGTTTTTCGTCAAAATAATTATGCCGACTAGTGTATATGGCTATATGCGTTGCGTGTCGGAGGCGACTTCTTCACTTGGCCAAGTTCGGGTCCGGGCTTGCACCTTAGTTTTTGGTTTGTCGCTCGGCCAGTTGGTCATGCCTTTGGCTTTGAATTATTGATGGGCGTATTAAGAAGATTAATGTGATGAGCTATGGGGCCAGGAGAGTTTTGTCGTTGGCTGTTGTCGTTGGTCATGTTAATGTCTTCATTGTCGGCTTGGAGCTTTACCTTTACCCCACTTTTTTTTTTTTTTTGGTTTTTCTTCGTCTTTTTTGTGGGTGATTGTGTATTGATGTGTGTTCGTGTATGTGCGGGGGAGGGAGGTGAATCACTTCGATTGAGCGGCACAGAAAAGCAGCAATAACGTTCATCACTCTCCCTTCCTGGGATTTCCTCCTTTTTCGGGGACTCTCTGAGGTCGATTGGTCATTTTGCTCTACTGTACCGCTCAATTTCGGTACGGATTTTGGTTTGCCTCCTCGATTCGGTTCTTTTTTGGTTGCATTGCGCGTCTATAAGCCATTTTTCTTTCCACCTCACATAAGTTTTAAGCTTGGTGTAATTTATTTTTATAGCCATGTTGCCTTGCCGACGTAAAGATTGCAAATATGTAGTTGACCAATCCTCGCATTCGGCATTTAAGGCGCCACTATATAAGGGTGTTGGGATTTCTCTAATTTAGGGGTAACTTAAGATGTACTAAAACGATAGATTAAAGTTACCCACAGCTTTTGGGTTTTAATTGGGTTGGGGTTTAAGGCTTTCAAAGGTAAACAAAGATCTTTAAAGGATTATGTTTAATAAATGAATTGTTTTTTACATAAAAATATATAATATATGAAATATGATTCAAAAACTAAATAAATTGCATCCAAAATAACTTGTATTGTCAATTTTAGAGTTTAAAAATATATAACTAATTATTTTAGAATCTAATCTTTATTACCTTGAAATATGCAAAGTATTTACAATTTACTTCGCTTTACTGCCATTGCTTTGATTTTCCAGTAATTTAAATAATATCTTTAATTTTTCTCTTACAATTCAAAATGGTAGCTGCCCGCATGGCTCATTATTAGGCTAAAAAGGCAAAGGAACTTAGTTTTTAGCCATTATCCCGCTGCTTCTAAGGGGCGGCATTTTCCGCCCAGCGAGTCCGATGGCAACCTCAGACATTGACTTTGGTAAAATTGTGGCACGCCAAGCACATTTTGAAGCTCATCAGTAATACAGTAACACAGCGGTCCACTGGGGGAAAAGGCGGTAAGTGCAGGGCAGAGCAGAGAGTCAAAGCCAAAACCGAAACCAATGTTGATTTTATTGCTTGCCGCAATGTTTTTAACTTTTGCTACCGCCGCCACCACCGCTGCTGCTGCTGCCAGTATTGCTGATGCTCTAGGCACTGGGAGAAAAGTTACTAAGCTGCCAAATGTTAGAATAAATAGAAGCTATATTAAAACATCTTTAAAAACTATTTAAAAAACAAGCTTCAGATAATTAGAAGCTGTGTAAATTTTTGTAAAATAACCTTAAAACCTGAAAATCTCATAAAATCTTCTTAGAAGATGCTTACCTAAAAAGGGTTAGCAGGACTTAGTATTTGTTACCTATTTTTTCTTGAAAAGCTGTTCAAATATAATGAAAAAAGTCTGATTAAAATACAGACCCAAAGCCTAGTCCTATGTTTTTTTCTCCATGTTCCCAGAAGTTTCCCCCGGGTGTAGGCAACTGTCGCGTTGCATGTTGCTGCTATTACTGCAGCAGGGCACAGCAGAGTACGCCGCCGGAGCTGGGCAGGCATTTAACCACTCGGGCAACAAGGCGGCCAAACAGGCAACATCCACAGCCAACGGGAGCGGTAACTGCAAGCAGCCAGACAGCCGGGCCAAGCTCTGAGCCATGCGATGGCAAAACGTGCTGAGTTTTCGTAATTAGTGCACAAGAGTGCAGCCCGATGGCCACGTGCAGTGATTCCAGTGGGGGTTGGAAGGGGATTGGGTGAGGTTACAAAAACCCCGGAGCACGTTTATGGAGGGGAGGGGAGCTGAGGCTGAGGCCTTTTCGGCCTTTCGAGTGCCCGAGTGTGACATGGCAATGGCAATGCCTGCGTCATCTATCGCCTCTTTCTGCGAGTGCTTCCTTCGCAGCCAGTTGGCTTAAGTAAGTTGTTAGCTGCTGGTTGTTGCTGTTGTTGTTGGCCAAGTTGACACATAAGTTGTCGCCTTTAAGCCACAGCCAGGGAATATTGAATTGGTTTTGGTTTTTTGTTTGAGAAATATAAGGATATTAAAAGGTATTATAAACAAAAATATAACTCTAATTAACCAAATGTATTCAGAGATTATCTTTAAACCTTTCTAAACATTACTTTAAATACTGTATTTTAATATATTTTGTTATAAGTTTAAAGTACTTTTAGTTGATTTACATTTCTCCTATTAAATACTTCCTCTTTTCTCTTTTCTTGGTTAGGCCACAAAACAGACTTTAATTTTGTTAAACCCTTTGTTTAGAGCAATCAATTGCTCAAAATAAAATCAATATTTTATAGTTAAAAGTTTTATTATATAATGTTTATACACATATTTAGCTGGGCTCTTTTTATGCGGACAAAACGCTAACGACATTGGCAGGCAGCAAACAGTTTTCAGCTGCCATGGCCTTAATTTTACTGATTATGGCAGCAACCGGGCAAACTTTTGGCCATTAAAAAAGATTCGTTTTAATGAGTTTGGCAGACAAGGCAACAAGGTTTCCAGCCCCACCCACCGCAGGCACATTACCCACTATCCCCAGCCCAACCCCACCCAATCCACCCTTCACCTTCATCGCGGCCTGTCCCCCATTTATCGGGAGAAAAAACTGTCGCTGTTTATCTTTTGCCAGCTGGCTTTCGAACTGCAGCCAAGGTCTGTTCCGAACTGGACCTCAGATGCATGTGCTTAAAGATGTACATATATATTAAATAAATACATAATTACACAGGGCAAAAATAATAACAATTCTTTGAATATTATATTTAACTTTAAACATTAAATACCTTTAATAATTACCTTTCCAAATTTCAGTTCCTTTAGTACTTTTAAGATTTTACAAGAGTATTGGAAATTAAAATGATTTTAAAAGGATATATGATCATGAAAAGATACGGCAAGACATTAAAAGTATTTGAAATAATTTTATAATTAGTTATAAAATGTATAAAACACATAAAATAATCAATAATCAAAGCCGTAAAGAATAAATATTTGTATAAGTAGTTAATTATTATTATTAGCAACATTTATATTACAATTAAGGTAACTATACAAACCTTCTCGAAATATATATTCTCCGCTAAAATTATTATTTATATGCAAGCCAAATTTAATACTTTCTAACAATATATTTATTTTCTACTCATTTATTATTTACATAGACTTTATTTCAAGTGTCTTCCGATATCTGCATTTTAGTGCAATTAACATTTGGTTTGGAGACAGGGCGATGGCTTGGGACACAGCTACATTGTGCATTGTTTGGCTCCATAAATCAGAATAAATTGAGTGCGCAAATAAAGTAATTGTCCTGTTTTTTTTTTTTTTTTTGCCATTTAAGGCTGTTTAATTTCTGGGCCAACACCCCGAAACGAGTAAGACTTTTACCTGGAAATTGGTCACATTTGGGGAATCATTTTAAGAGGGCGCTATAAAATCACTTGTTCTGCTAATTGAAACCCCGGCACAATTAAAGTTTCCTTTGGGGGAAAACAAAAAACTTTCTCGTCCAGGACTGAGTTCTTTTTTTTCGCTGAATTTTTTCCCTCTCTCTCCAAGATTGACAGCTGTCATGGCGATAACCGCAGTGGGACTTGCTTCGTTTTGGTCTCCTTTTTTTTTGTTGAGTTTAAGTTTGGCTTGGGTTTTTTCCTCGTGCATAAAATGCAGATGCAACTGGCGCATTGCTCATTTTCTCACTGAAGGAGACGCTTGTATAATTTCAATATTTCACAATAATTCGCAATGCCGCCAACGCGTTGGCCGGACTTTCTCCATCTCCAGTCGGTGGGTCTCCCCCAGCATCGCATAACGGTTTGACAATTTGCAATGCGCCTGTCACTCCAGTTCAGTTCCACGGGATCGGCATCGCCATCTGAATTGGAATCGGGATCGGGATCGTCCCATGAAAAATGCATAAGTGACGAAAAAAAAATAAAGATTGCCAACAATGGGATTCAAAATGCCGCTTGGAGACAGAAAAAGATACTGCTGACCGATTTGACCGTACATGGACTTGTTTACTCCTTATGTTTATTAGTGGAGTGCAGTGCAGTGCAGTTCGGTTTGAGTTCGTTTTCAGTTCGAACGCCTACTGACCGACTGACGGAGGAGGAGGCCCTCACTCCGCCTCCAAAACCAGCGCGTGGAAAAAGGCACAACAATCAAGCAGGTTATTGGTCATCGTCGTGGAGTCGTTGAAGTGAAATTAAGTCATTTTTCAATGCATTGTATAAGAGCGAGTGCGTGTGGCAAATGGATGGAAGAGTTAAGAGGAAAACACAGGACTTTAAAGGTCTAAGGAAAATTTATTAGAATGTGAAGAGGAATTATAATCTTTTAGTAAACTTTATAAATTTACCTTAAAGAAATTCACTGCTAAGAACCACATACAAGTATAATTCATAGCTGCAGGGAAATAGTAATTAAAGCTTTATTAGCTTACAAAGTATAAGCATATTATTACAGATTACAACAATTAAATCAATATCTTTATCCTTACTGCCTTAAAGGGATTATTTCTAATATGTTGAGTCTTAAACTAAAACACTTTAATACAACTTTCCCCAGATTTCACCTCTGAGCGTCGTTTTATCGAAGTCAAATCCATCATCAATTTCCTCCTGCATTCCCTTCCCCCTTCAACCCCTTGAACAATTTCTCACAACCTCCACCAAGGCGTATCAAAGGACACTTCCCCCTTGACTTCCTCCTTAACCCCACCCCGATATGTCCCAGTTTTATAGAGCCACTTTGGCACATTTGTGGTTGCCCTGGCCAGCTGTCTGAGGGCTGAGGTTTCTAGCAGAAGGGACAAAGCGATACCCGCAAACATTTACAAGATGGAAATGTTGTCATACCAGGAATAGTCCTTATCGGGGGCCAATTTGAGACCAGGATAAGGACACCACACACACATACACGCACACAACCGGAACGAATGGCGATTTAAGTAAGTGGTTCAGCGTAAGCTCACCTGGCGGCAATTCAATTGACATAGATTTATGTGTGCCATATAATCAATAATTACCAACAATCATGTGCAAAACGCTAATTTCCACGTCGGAGCAATTAATTGAAATGAAAATGGCCGCAGGGCTATGGAAAAATATACTGCAAAGGCAGGGGAGGGGGAGGGAGGAGGTGGAAGCGAGGCCCAATGATGTCTGTTTCAGGCATGTGCTTTGACTTTGCTTTTGGCTTTGACTGGGACTCCCGACTTCCCCTTATCCAAGTTAATTAATGCGTGCAATTTAATAAAAGCATAAACGATATATTTAACCGTCTTACCCCCACACAACCGAATGGGCAATAAAATTAATCAAATAATTACGCTTAGACAGAGCCCAGAACCCCGGGCATTTGACTTATCAGCGTTCATAAACGAGACATTAAAACTGGTCAAGAAAATCGGCCCAAGACTCCCCTCTCCCCTCCTATTTTCCTCTGGAATAAAAATTTTTTTTTCTCTTTGTGTGCTGCTCGTGTTCGTGTGGTTTTCACTTGAGCGCAGCGAGGCATTTATCATTTTTAATCGAATGCGGAAACAATGGAGCGCGTCTAAGTGGAGCATTTGATGTGGGCGAGGGCGATGGCTGGTGGGCGCCTTTCTTGGCAGCCAAAAGAAGTCGAAAAGGCCAACGAACAGCGGCAGCAGAACAGCAGAAGCGGCAGTAAGTGCTCAAAACAAATCTATAATAATTTCTTTTAATTGTTGCTCTACCGGCGATGGGGCTTTCTGCCAGATTGATTGAGTTGGCGGTGGCTTAATGAGCTTTCTATAAGCTAGAGAGTTGTAAGGAATTAAGATGATATGAAGGGGAATAAAGGAATTATATATTTAAAAAAAAATTATTTTATGATTAGTTAAATGATTTAATAAAGCTTATAAAATAATGCTACAATCTTATCTATTCAGTAAGTATATGATATGTCCAATTATAATTTATTTAGAGACTCTAAAGCCTTGGATAAGATTCTTTTTTAGTTGATCATTACTATTTCTTTAAGCTATAATTTATTTTTATATTTCTGAGACCATCTTTAGGTCTTCTTAAAACTAAAAAAAATTTAAATGAGCTAAAAATGAACTCTACAATTTAAATTATATAATTCCACAACTCCAAACTCTTAATTTAGGTAATTTCCAGTTCGACCTGACTACCATTTAGTATCTACAAAATCGTGGAAAAGATTTTCTCAATTTTCCCTCATCCGCCATGTCGCCACAGTCCCAATAACTGGGTCCCCAAATAGAAGGCGAAAGCTAATGTAGCAGAAAATTACTTTATATGCACATGGCAGAGTTGTCGATAGATGGTTAAAGTTGAGTTTCGGAGCCTCGCCTATCAGCAGGCAATAATCGAGCCGAACAGCAAATTTAATTTGCTTTAAATTGTTGTTAAATGCGAGCAATTGAAATTTATGCCAACAACACAATACAAAGCCAACGTTGGCAGGCAAAACAAAGCCAAACACGAGCCGTGATAATCTGCAGCGACACTGCCTTGCCACAGCCTGCCCCAGCCGCCGCCGCTGCCACCATCGCCATCGTCGTCATCATCATCAATTTAGCCAGAAATCGGCGACACTGTCACTGGCACATTGGTTTAAATAATAAACTAATAAAATTAATTAATTACAGGATTTTTTATTTGAATTTAAAATTAAAAAAATTGGTTATTTTTAAAAGTTTTCTAAAGGTATACGGATTTCTCAATTTTATTGGTATATTTTTAAAGGTTTTTGTATATTTATTTATTTATATGGTGTTGAATTAAAATTTTAAATATATGGTTATATTATATCGAATTTTCAAATATAAAATATGTATCCCAGTGTATATGATGGCTGAATTGTTTGGCCCCAACTTCAAAGTTTCGTTTTGGTTTTTACCGTCGACGATTTGGCGCCGTCTGGGGGCGCATGCGCGAATGTCCTTGTGCGCTATTTTCAGTTTTTCTTTTTTTCCCCTCGATTCCGAACATAATAATTTTATAGTGAAAAGTGAAGTAAAACAAATGCGACAAAGCAAATGGCGCAAATTGCCGACTGTCTGCCGAGAGCTGTCGGACTGTCTGTCCGTGTGTCTAACTTAATACGGCATGAAATGTCAATTGGGCTGGCAACCTGTGGGCCCAAATAGCCTCACATAATCAAATTCAAAACAAATTTGTGCAAACAGAACTCTTTACCGAGTTTGCACTGGAAGAAAGTTGAAGGTTTTAAGTATTTAAATTAATTTTTTTAATAACTAAAGTCTTAGATTGGATATTTTAAATAAATTAAATTGGGAACCATTAAAGCAATAGCAACCTGGCTTTACTTGGGGTGTCAACATTACAGCTTCAGGACTTTTAAATTTTTGACTTTAAAGATCTTTTGATCTTTAAATCTCTTTTAATGTTTTAATAATTGAAATAAATAAATACAACATTACCTTGGCTTTTATTGACACTTACTGGAGTTCTTATAGCATTCCTGAATATTTTATTTAAAAATATCATTAAAATTGCAAATGCTGACAACTAAACTTTGATTAAATCCAATTTATTATCACAATTTTTATTGACTTTAAAGCTCTTTTAGATAATTACCAGTAATTTAACAATTAACACTTGAAAATCATTAAATTCTTAAATATATAATTATGTAGTCTTAAATAGAAATGTGTTTTTAAGTGTCTACATGCGAAAATTGGCAACAAGGCTGCGCCATTTGGAACTGGTTTAAAGTTATTGTCCATCTTTTGATTTTTCTTGGGCTGTCGCTGTGATGTTGATGTTGATGTTGCTGTGTTGCAGTTGTTGCTGTTGCTGTTGTTGTGTTTGGTGTTGCTGTCGGACATCGACAATGTCGTTGCTGTCTCTTGTTGGTGGCACTTGTTTGTTGTTGTTGCCGTTGCCGTTTGCCGTTGTCTTTCGTTGTTGACTCTTATTGGCTTTTTGGCTCGGTGATTAGTAGGTCAGAGTTTTTCATTTCCAATTGGATATGTTGCACAAGCGGCACAGGCTCAGACACAGGCTCAGGCACAGTCACAGTCACAGCAAGTGTACGAGTGTGCGCCGCTGCATTTTGGCCATATTAGGAAAGGGTACAGCGGACCAGCAATGCAACCAGGCAACTCACACTAACATTCGACTACTTACGTAGACAAGGCAATAAGAACTACACTCCAAAATCAGCAGCTTTTTGATTCATTCAATTCACTCAGAGGTTGTGGGAAAGTGTCGTGTCCAGCGAAGACATCAGTTGTAGACGGTGGAAAAGAAACACAAGAAACATTAAGGAAAATAGTTAAAGATGTTTATAATTAATACAAAAATGTACAAACAAATAATTTTCATACTGAATAAGTGCCTGTCTTTATCAAGACACTAAAGAATTTGGTTTTAAAAACCAAAATCACGTAGCTACGACCTGCCCTAAAATAATTTCTTGTTTTCTAGATTCTAGATTTATGATCACTATTTAATAGGTAATATAAATCAAAAATCATTTAAAAATGAATATAATAATCATCTAAAAAGATAAAGAAACCCAGACAACATCCACCTTCTTGGCTTGAAAACTCCAATTCTTAAAGAACGTAATAAGACTTCAATAATATTATTGCAATCAAGTGTTTGGCCCTCATGTTACACAAGAAACACAAAAAAAACACACACAGCGAGACTTTAATTGCCATTGGCAACTCTTTTCGATTGGTCAGCAAACCCACAACAAGACACACTCGTACATTTTATCCCCCGCAAAGTCACTAAAAATATTTTATTTATCTTACGAGCTGGGACAACGCCTGAGCTGAGTCTTACCTCGCCAATGGCAATGCCAATGCGAGAAAGCATGAAAACAAATATAAATTTTTATATTTATTTTCGTTGTACTTTTTGTGGGGGTGGCGCCAAAGCCAAAGACCCAAAAACTCTGTGTTGGCCTCCAAAAGCACAAAAATTCGCACGAGTATTTAACACCAAGAGCCAAATGACACAAAAAACAACAACAATAGCGACATTAACAAGCAACAGAGAAATAGGAAAAAAAAAACAGAAAAAACAACAAAATAACAATAAAAACAGATAATAATAACATTCGCCCGGCAATCAATTTGAAATTGAAACGCGCTTTTATTGTGGGTAGGTGGGCCGGTATTTTCCTATAAACGATATTACGACCCTGCGTAGGCCCCCCTCCTAAATGCTTCGAGTCTCCCAGACTTTGAGTTTGGTTTTATTACTAGATTTTTTTTTTGGCTAACACCAATTGAGGTGGCTTATTATCTGCAATTAGAGCCGGCAACCCAAGGCAATGCTCGTGCAGTTTTGAACGCTGCTCTTTCGCTACTAAAAATAAACTCTGTCATCATTTCAGAGCCATCTTTAGCATTTTTTAAGCGTTTATTTTTATGTGCATTGATTGATTTTTAATGTGCGTAACAGCCAGAGGCATGCCAAGATCAAAGAGTAAACAATTAATCAGCGAGAGAGGAAAATATGCATAATGGTGTGATTTTTATTTTATGCTAAAAGCATTCTAAGGCGTATCGCCGGCCATTGCAATTTCCTGGGGCTAACCTTGGTCTTTTTTAAGTTCCAAAACTTGGTTGTGATTCAATTAATTTGAGATCTTTTATATGAAATAATTAACAAATTTAAAAATATTATAAAATTTTTCGTTATTTAAGGCAAAAATAATTAAAAATGTAATAAGGAAATGCTAAATATTTGAATAAAATATCATATATTTCCTGTCTATAATTTATGAAACACACAACCAAAGCAGATTAAATTCTTTCTAGTTATCCATATTTAAAGGTTAAAAAATATTATCACCCTAATAATACCCCTAATTTAAAATTAATTCAGATTATAAGTGACAAAGTTCTATTGAATTACCTAAATAACATTTACTTGTGCAATCTATAAACCGTTTTTTATTATTTTTCACCTCAAAATCAATACTTTTTAATCAGCTTTAAGCCCTGCCAACTAAATTTCCTCCTACACTTGTTTTTTTTATATTTTCCTCTTAATCCCTTCACAGCTCCTGCCACATGAATTATCAGCTGCAGTCCCACACGATTCGTATAAAATATGTAGATGATGACATATGGCCTCAATGTTGGACCGCTAAATATATCAAAATTTATAGCCCGTGCCCAGAGGTAACCCAAATAATAAAAGAAAAATATATATATGTGAAAATAAAGAAAATAATCAACTCACCTGCCACCCTCAACTCGAGCACACTTACCTCTTTATTTGAGACCACTTATTTATAAAAACAGGCACGCACCCATATATATCACTCGGATAAATATGTATGTGAACTCGTGTATATAATAATGTCGAGCAAAACCAATCGCCGATGTGAGACTGAGACGTCTCAGATGCGTTGGCGTTTTGTCAACATTTATGGGAGGGGAGAAAGAGGAGCCATCCATCCACATGGGAATCTGAATCAGCAGGAACAGCAGAAGCAGCAGACTCTGCAGCAGAAATCACTTTGATGAGCATCAGCATTGACATGTCGTTGAAATTATTGCCCGACTGTCGGTTGGCATCCACATTTATTCACTCAGCGCGCTTTTGAGTGGCCTTTTATAATTGGCACTCGGACAGCCACCAGGAGAAGATGGCATTTGTGGGTGGGTTTGTCCCGAACCCAATCCCTCTCTCAAAATCAATATTTATACGTCCCTCGGCTCGGTGCCCTGTCTGATCTGCCCCGACCAGCCATGATGAGTTAATGCCGCCAACAGTCAGCCATTAGACGGACCAGTGGACACACCAATCCCCAGAAATCCCGCTTTACCCCATTTACACTGCATGTCGTCCTGTCATGTCGAATGTCCGCTTGATGTTGCACGGAGAGAAAGTTGGGAAATCTATCACAGTTCTTAATATAATATAATTTTTTTAGATTTTATTTAAATAAGTTATTATTTATAAATAAAATACAGAAAACCCTTTAAGAATAAGTGTTTTTATTGTTCTGAAAATAATTGCTTCATTCACCAGGTCTGTTAATATCTTTAATTTTAATTTATTTATCCAAAAAAGTAACTAAACACTATAATTACTATATAATTGTAATTTACCTCAAGGACCCCCACTTTTTTCTCAGTGTTCATGTTACTGTCCATGGAGATTTGCATTGGTTATTAGCTCAGCTGCTCATCGGGACCTTCCATCTCCGCGGTTGTGTGTGCCTGTGCGTTGTCTGCGGTTTCGATTTTGTTGACAATTTGTAGCGTAATTAATTGAACCAAAATTAATAAAAACAACAACAAATCGTGAGACAAACAGACAGACGATGACGACAGCACAGCTTTGTTGTGTGGTTGCGGCTGCTGCTGTTGCGTTGTTTGTTGTTTTATTGTTTGTTGCCGGCGGGGGGACAGATTACAATTGGCAGCGCCAAGTGATACATAATGTTACGAGTAAATGACTCGACTAACGGGGGCTGAAGCTAAAATATAAAATCACGTTCTTCCCAGCAGCAGCAGCAACACCACCATCGCTCACGATTAGCCACGATCTCTGGCGGTTGCCATTTGACGGGTTCACTTGGCTTTGGCTCTTTGGCAGTTTCACTTTTCGCCTCCTTGTGATTTGTTAAGCCTTGTCAATGCTCCGACATATCCATTATTCTTCACACACGATTAGTTTTCGTTGCTCAGATGTTGGCTATAGTTTGCCAGTATTGCGCTTTTCATGGCTAATAAGCGTTGATTGATATGAACAGGCCAAGCATTTAGCTGAAAGTGATCCATGTTTATGTCAATGGGTATATATGTAAGTCTAAGTTTAACTGGATTTTGATTAAATTGAACTATTAAATGTATATAAATGATCAAAGAAAATTTTATAAATTTAAGGGGAATGTACTAATACAAGAGGATCTTAATAAGTTGATTTAAAGTTATGTAAAAAGTTTAGTTATAACAGGAAAATTTACATTTAAAATTGTTGTAAAAATTTCACAATGTTTAGCAAAAGAGTTGGACACTATTTTGATATTATTATTAAGAAAACAAAATTTCAGAAAACTCAAAATAAATCTAAAATATTTGATTAAAATAACAATAAAAGAGAATTATTTTTAAAAAGTATCTTTAAATACCAACACTAAGAGTTCTTTATTTCTAATCAATTTTAAACTGTTTTAAATATATTTTCTATAAACTTCTTCTTACCAAACTTTTAACCTAGTTTTAAAATAATATATTTATTTAAATTTCCCGGCATTAATTGCCTATTGTCAACCAGCAAACGTTTAATTTTTATCTATGATTTTTCCATAGCATCTTTACTCTCCATTCATAAATATAGAAACTGATTCATATCACCCACGCGTCCCTCACTTATGCAAATTACAAATGCAAATTTAAATGCGTACAAAATTAATTAAACATAAACATAAAAAAAACAAAAAAAAATGAATGGATCAACGAAACCAAGCTGGTGAACTACAGCTTAATCGTTCGGCATTTCCGCTCGTCCAATTCCACTCAAAATAGCCAGCTTCCACTTCCCAAAAACAAAAAAAAATTATATATAAAAAAAAGAAATAAATAAACTAAGAGAACTAAGAAGAGAGAGGGCGCGAACGCAATGTGCAGGTGGTTATGGCCATGAGGGAGCGTGGGCCGGGCCAAGTCGAGTGTATTTCCGCTTGAAAGCGGCAATAACGATATTTGTAATAATAAATTTACGTGAAATATAAAATAAAATCAACGTTGACTCAAGTCCCAGTGGCCGCCCACTCGGCGACACCAACGCATTGTTTGTTGAGACTGCAGACTGAGTTAACAACCGGCAACGGGCCAGCCAACAACAAGAAACATGGCCCAGAAGATCAGCTTTAACCCGAAGCCCGACGATGCTCACAATTAGCCAGCTGAGAGAGTTTATTTTTTCGCTTTCTCACCGCTTTCCCAAGCGGGGGCCATAAATGGTCACAGACACGTCTCAGAGACTTCCTAAGCGGGATCACCGGCAATTGTGGCAGGCGGGGAGCAGGGATGGCGGTGGAGGAGCCAATGGTCTAGTCCCCCGGATCGAACTTGGCGGGCATCGCGCTTTGTGACCATATAGAGGCAAATGCGATTTCCGAAGCTGGCAATTAAAAGCCAGAGCCAAAGTGGAAGCTCAGAACATTTGCATAGGCAATGGTAAGACATGGGCAGGTGACCTGCAGGGGGTTTTTAGTCTCTAAAAAATGTATAAATGTTTATAGGAATTTGTAATATTTAATGCTATTTAATAAGAAATAATAAATATACATATTTACTACAAGAAATTTGTAATATTAAGTAATATTTAATAATAAAGTCAGTTCCTAACTTGAATTCATGTTTTTCAACTGTTTAAAAAGTGACATAAAGCAATTTTAGATATTTTAATTAATAAATTATTTTAAATTATATTTATAGGATTTTAACAATTAATGCAAACTAATTAGATAAATTAATTCAAGACACAATCTAAAATCGAATAACACTTTCAAATATAATTTATATTTAAAAGAGAATCCCTTCCTTGAATAAGACCCCCCTTTCCCCTTCTCTGCCTTAAAACTATTCTGTTTTTAGCCCCCTTTAAGCAATACCTGTGTATTTTTTGGACACAACCATAACTTGATCATAAAACAAACATTCAAATGTGACGTTTGTTTTTTTAATTATGGCTCGCTTATTCATGTTCTTGTCTTTGGGAGTCGACATCGTCGTCGGCCGACAGATTAAGCTGTCAGCCGAAAACACAACACCATTGGCCAATTTGTATATATTTAAAACTATATATAGTATATTCAGTTAATCAAAATTGCGCTCGTGTATATGTATATAATTTTTAGCTCATTTTTGGTACTGCGACGGCATTCGCACGCAAATCAAATTAATGTTGCATGCGTTACTTTTTCACTCTCGACGACGGCGACGGCGACCTTGTGCCATGAAAAATGTTTGCTCTGCTGAGGAAAAATTATAATCAAATTTAACTGTTGTCATCATGATTTATTTACCCAAAGAACAAAACACGACAAACGATGACGGAGTCGCCGGAGTCGGACACAGAAGCACAAAGATAAATTAATCGTCAGTCGTCAGTCACAGAGTCGATCGGTCTGGTCTATTGCCCAAAGCAAATTACTTACAAGTGGCCATATTCATATATGTGCCCATATAGCTATATATGTGTTATATCGGAGCCAGCTCAAGAGTTTAAGCTGAACTGATTGGAGGCTGAGGTGGTATGTCGTCATGGCAAAAACAATAAGAACGAACACAAGCAGCTTGTTTCGCCTGCAGGAGCAAACCCATTTTGCAATTATTTACCTGTTGTCAGTTAATTATAATTATTTGTGAAGCAACAAAATGCACAGAACAATAACTAATAAGAATAAAAAACAACTATAAACACAATGATTTTGCTAAACAAAAAAAGAAACTGAACAACAACAATATCGAGTTCCACAGCAAAATGAAATGTGACTTTGAAATCGGCTTAACAATTTGTAATTAGAAGCGAAGCGAAAACAACCTGAGAAGTGCACACACCCCATTCATACATCAACTTAGAGATTGATCGTATCGAATTGAAATAAATCATAAATCGAAATAATATTAATCAAATTTATATAACTTTATCTTAGAGACAACGCTGAATGCATTCTTTTTAGCTTAGAATTTTACTTTTTTAAAGACTTTTTTCATTACAAAAATGCACTTAGGTTCATTTGAAATGGAAAACTTATGGTTACAATATTCTTATAGTACGATAAAAAAAAATAAATATAAACCTATTTTCAAATAAATTAGATATAACATTTGTTTAAGATATACCCCTTTGATGATTCTTAATATTTTCATAACATTATGACTGAAAATTAATGTAATCTTTATAAAAAATATCTTTCACTTAAAAAAAAGAAAATTATCAAGAAGTAAGTGATATTTTTCATACATTTCCAAGTATATTTAAGAACTAAATCTTTGCTGACTCAACTTTATATTAAAAACTACTCGAAACCCCTTTAAATAAATAATTTTCCTTGAACTTTACTTTGGCCATGCATCATATTTCCAACTCCAAATCAAAGATAATCCAAATAAATATCTCAGAGTGAGTATCATTTATGGTTGGGCAACAAAAGTTCACCGCTGAAATGGAGCTAGGTAGCTGATAGCATCTCAATCAAAGATGAATAAACATTTTTAACTATTTTCAAGTGAGCTCTCCTCCCTCCCCCGCAACCCAGCACAATGTTTGACTTGTACAAATGGATGTCAAACGCTGCTGCAGCACAACAGTTGTCAGAGTCTGAGTCGGAGTCTGAGTAGCAAATAAAATTAGCAATAAATTTAAATAAATAACTGACTGGCGATATTAGATCATACCAAATCTCGGGGGGCCCGTAGAGCATGGAGCTTCGAGCTGAACTCACTCAAAACACTCGAAATGAAACTGAACATTTTGAATTGGAAAACACTCAAGAGAGCGGAAAAGACCCACTGGGACCCGATACCACACGATACCCATACGATCGCCGATCTGTTCCGATCCGATGCGATGCGGCCAACGCAAATGGCACCCACACATTGGGTAGATTTTGGGGAAAGAGAGAACTGGTTTCTCTTCAATGACGTTGTGTTGGCGTTGGCGAGCGCCAGTGGGTTTCTCGGTTTATTGGTCGCAGAGACTTCGTATCTGTAAGTGCGAGTATCTGCGAGATACCGCTTTGCCTTTTTAATGCCGCATTTCATTCATTGATCGTTCCAATAGCACACCGCACGCTCAGCGCACCAGACAAGTGAACCGATCGGATCTGAGCCCGGCTTCCACTTCCACTTCCACTGCCAGCCTCTATGTGTGGGCGATCCCGATCCGATCCCAATCCCTCTCGGCGCACTGGCCTGGCTAACGGAGTCAAAGCCAAGTGGCTCAGCTGATGCTGTCGCTGGCTGGCTGGCTGGCTGACTGGCACTCATCTCGGGCGACATTGACGATCGAGATATATCTTTTCAGTGCACAGCGGACAAGCGCAGCAAGCGGACGCAGCGCGCGCAGCATTTTTTCCGTGTGTCTTCTGTCGGGTTATTGGATCCAACAGATACAGATACAGATATAGCCGCCGCTAAAGATACACAGCCGCTCGGCGCGTACTCATAGATATTTATAGCAGCCGGCCTCACGCATACCGCCGCACATAAAAGTCCCATCGCACTGACACACGCGGCTTGCACGTTTCTGGAAAATACACTCCGATCGTTCCTCAAGGCTTTTCCTGGCTGGAAAATTCAAACAAAAAAAATCTCCGCGCAAAACACACACATAAACCTTAAAGTTCTTATCAATAATTAAATCGCCATTAAACCAAAAAGGAATCAAATCAATTCAATCAAAACAAAAACACACACAAAACATCTCACAAACAAGTTTCAAATCGCTTCGAGGAAATAAAACTGAAAACAATAATTTTTGTTTGTGTTAATATGCCAAATTTATGCATGAGCTAAACAACTTTAATTCAAAAAAAAAAACAAAAAATAGAGAAAAAAAAGAAGCAAAGCAAAGATTGAATATCAAAATTCGGTGGGTGACTAATTAGTTGATACGTCGTCGGAATTTCAATTTGCATACTTTAATGAGCCCGAAATTAAAATAAAATCATCGACAAATCTTAATCAGAGTGCACAGCCCAAATTAAAAAAGATTTTAAGAAAAAAAACCTACAAACGCCACAAACATCAGCCATACACATTGTTGGATTTATAAAATCAAAAAGGTAAATATACCTCTGCCATTTATCAGACATATGGAAGCAACAACAACAGAAATTCTTCAATAAAAATAGACAAAAAGCAAGAGTGGGTGGGTGGGTGTTGTGCCGGTGGGGGAGGGAAGGCTTTTCGAGCAACTTCTGAAACATTTATTTGTCCAAGGTGTTGAAAAGCCCGACATGTGGCAGGGGAGAGAGCATTCTAAGGAGAGAAAACTGCGACGACAGCAGCTTGTCAACTGATTTTGAAAGGTTACCAAAAGGAGAGCAACAACTTGGCCAAGTTCTGTTTGTGGTTCTAAGGGAGGAGAAACATTTTAATTAATGTGTAAGCAGAAGCTGTGAATTTGTTATCAATGAAAACAGGATTTCTGACACTCGTCTTTGAAGTCATTTAATTTGAAGCTTGTTTAGGCTTAGGAAGCAACTTTTGAGAGAAATTTAAAATAATGTTACCTGAATAAAGACAGTTTGGGAAAAAGTTACAACTTAATAAATAATTTTTATAATTAAATAATAGAATTTTGTACAAAAAAGTAAAGAAAAAAAATTAAAAATCTTCTTTCAAAATTACCTTGCTTAAAAATGTTATTTTTATTTAATATTATTTTAATGCATTTCGGACTAATATTTATCAACATTTATGGGGAACTTATTTACCTTTAAATTTATAATTTATTTCCATTTCATTTAAGTCTAAAATGGAATTAAAATAAATTAAATTTAGAAAGACTTCCCAAAACGTTGGTTTTTTTAATCAAATCCCCATTTAATGCATATTTTCCTCAGCTAGCATTAAATTCGAAATTAAATTTAGATTATAAACTCATAGGTTTTCCGCATTTCTATATATAAGTTATATTTTTGCCCAACCAGATTGTTTGTTGTGCCCCCCTGACCCAAATTACAGTCCAATATGCGGGACAGACTACGTATCTCTCTCACTCCCTCCTCGATGAAAAGGCGAAAAATCAACAACAACAACAATAATAATAATAGAAGAAAAAATAAGAAAAATAAAAATTAGCCAAAAGGCGAATGCCAGAAACCTGTCAAAAACTCAAGCAAATCAAACGCCGATGGGTAATACAAAACCACACAAAAGCTATCAAAATATAACTCAAACACAACCACACGTAGACATTTACATACACAGGAAAAAAAGGGGAAGATAGGGGACGATCTTGGGAACATTTTACAAATTTTAAGTAATTATAATAATCATTAAATTTAGTAAAAGTTTGACTAGAACTTACCAGTTCTGGGTATAAAGTATATCTCTTAAATTTTGAAAGATTCCAGGTTAAATTCAGAACCAAATCCTTAATAATTATATATTTTTAGTAATATTTAACTCAAATATTAGTTTTATTTAATCATTATTTATAGATTTTTATTATTATTTTTTATTATCTTCATTAGAATTCCCTTTTCTTATCAAGAAAAATCATTTAAGTTAAAGGCGCAAACTCAAAGTCGAATTTAAATATTTAATAATTTCCAAAAAAATTAATTAAAAATTCTAAATAAGATTCCATACATCCTAAATGTCGTTTCTTAAATTAATTTCCTCTCTGTATAAATACACACATATCCACACCGTGACAAAAGGAGCTCCCCGAGTGTAAACACGGGCACATCACACATACGCCGTGTGTGCCAATTTTAATAAACAAACTCAACGTAAATGGAAAATCAAACAAAATCATTTGGCCAAAGCAGCAAAGCAATGGCAACAAATCAACATCATACCAAAAATAAAAAAAAAAATAAAGAAAAATGAAACGAAACTCAAAGAAAAACAGCAAATAAAAAAAGGTAAAAGATGCAAAAAAAAAAAGAAAGAAAAAATAACAAATAAGAACTTGCCGCAGGCTGGCTAAAAATAATAGCTGCCAACGGTAGCGCACACGAGACAAAAGCCAAAGGGGGCGGGGCTCAGGGGGGGCAAAAAGGCGGCAACTGCACGAGACAACAAAAACAACAAGAATCGACAGCAAGAACAACAACTGCAGCGGTAAAAGCAACAAATGAAAGATTTTTTGACGCTTTCCACAATAAAAGAAACACAAAAAAAAAAACACAAATTAAGAATCACAAATCGAAAGAGATAAAAAATAGAGAAATGGGGGGGAAGGGGGAGGGAAAAATAAGAAACAAAAATATAGAAAGAAAATTCAAGTTGCATACAATAAAAACTAATTTTAGAGCTGTGGCAGAAACAACAACACAGCAGCAACCATAAGCGAATCAAACTCATGCCAGGCACAGGCAAAGGCACCGCCACCGGCACAGAGAAACAATCTGAATCACTCGGAGATTCTATAGCAGAGATCTATCACGAGGGGAGATTGAAAACTAGGGTATTTTAGAGATTTATTATTGAGATTGAATTGATTTTATTAGAGAATATTTATGAAATTAAAGAACAAGTAGCTAGCAGACAAAGTTTACGATTCCATAAATTGTAAAGATTATTGAGTTTTTCCTGATAAAATGTTTTTGTGAGAATTATACTAAAATCGCTTAGAAATTTGTTTAATTTAAAATTCTATTGAGTTTACATTGAGGTTTATCCGGACCTTTTCCTTTGCTTTCCGACCATTCTTTAAAAAAGGTTCCTTTTATATAGATTTTTGTTACCTTTAGGCATTAATATTAAACTTATAAAGTTTATTGACAATCTGAACGGAAAACGACGATATATAAGAAAATAGATTATAGATAGGGAATATAAATGATTTTTAAACATTTTTAATTAATCCTTCATTTTTATTATTATATTTTTTATAAATAAATATAAATACACCTCTCTCTATTTCAACTTAATCATCCACTCTCGTGTCACTTTTTTTTAATTTTTGTCTTTTTTTTGTGGGCCCAAGCAGCAGACGCTTCATTTTCCATTTAACCGCACCCGACTGCCCGAATCCTTGAATTCAGTTCTCTATTTATTCCCCCCCTCGAAAACCCGTCCCCATGGCGCGCAGACAACCGTGCAGAAAAAGTTCTAAATTTAATGGCTACACCTAAAAATGCAGCGACTGCAACCGAAACCGAAAAAGTGAAGGGCAGACAGGAGGAGGCGGAGGAGGAAGTTTCAAGTGCACTCTCCAGCTAGGCCCGGCTACACCTCCCCTGCCTGCGATTTACCCAAAAAAAAAATAGACAGAAAAAAAGAGCTGTACCCCTCTAACTGGGGCCCTGGGTGCACTCCCTCGACCCCTTCACGCCTCGTCGCACGCATGGCTCGCCTTTTGTCTACCTCGTTGTTGGAAAATTCAAGGGGAAAGGGAAAATGAAAGGGGGTGACACAGAAAGAAATTAAAAACTTGAAATTATAGGTTTTTTTTTTAATCAAAAATTATTTAAAACTAAAAGAACAACCCAAGGGAAAAGTCATATAAATGCTGATTAAAGAATATCAGGAATTCTTAAACCAATTACCTTTAAAGATTTATAAATTATTTTCCATTTTTATTTTCTAATATTTCTCTCTGTGTATCCATGCAATGGTAAAAAGGGTTTGCACCATGGTGGTAAGAGGAACTACTACCGTTCCATGTTTGTTGTCTGCGCATTTCAATTGGGAGCTCTCTTTCTGCATTGTGTCGGCGTGTAATTGAAAACTTAAGCAGAAGCTTTCCCAACAAACTCCTCCCTCGCCTCATCCGCCTTTATCCCCTATGAACGCGCAACAAATTTTCCAATCATCAGAGAACGAAAATCGAGCCTACACCCACGCTTTCAGCAAAACTCCCCCCAAACGCCCTGCTCATTTCCTGCCCTGCTTCCTTCCAGCGTATCCTGTGTGTGTGTATCCTGGCTGAAAATCAGGAGGCGCGCTTGTTGCTGTTTGTTCAACAAACGTTTATTAGCCGCGAATACTTTTAATCGCATGCAATTTGTTGATTGCGGCCAGTCGCTGCTGCACTTTCCACGCTTTTCCACCCAACATGAACCCCACTTTGAGTACACGGAACTAGCTAATTTTCACATCGTTTCCAGAACTGTGGGCAGCAGGTGAACAGCAGCAGCAGAAGCAGAAGCAGCGGCAGGTGAGCAATGGTTGCCGCCCCGCTTTGAAGAAGGCGCACAAATTTTTCTGTGTTGTAAACTTAATTGCAGCTTGTTTGTTGCATGTCGCAAACTTTGACGATGCCCTTTACCAATGAGGGGTTGATGGGTTTGTGGAGAAAATTTGAGGCAGATTTCATAAATACGCTGAGAAATATGAAGAAAATATAAGGGAAATTAATTACTCTTACTTTTACTTCTTCTTTTTTATTGATTTTTCTGTCTTATGAGGGTCTTTTTTTAAAAAAGAATTACACAGTTTGGAGATATATTTTCCAAATTTTTGTATTTTAAATAATTATTTAAAAATGGAATCCTTAGAAAAGCTTTTCAACTTTAAAATGAGTTAGCTTTCTCTGAACAAAACAAAAGAATATTTAATATTATAAATGCTTATCATTGCAAAAGTATATAACGAAAAAATGTCCAACTAAACTCCCAGAAAAATATATGACAGCATATCCTTAAATTTATTTTATATATTTTTTACATCTTTAAAAAATGAGCAACACTTTCTTAATTCAGTTGAAAGTTCTTGAAAAGAGCATGCAATCAGTTGGCACTTTTCCAAACTCTTCAAGTTCTGTCTGCAGGGTCTTTAAACATTTCTTAGGGTTGCGTGGTGGAAATTAATTGCACCTCAAGTTGCAGGCGAAACGCCAAAGAAAATCACGACAAGAGTCTAGCCACGTGTTGAAAGTTGCATGCAAAGGTAATTTGAATTGAAAAAATGGTGGAAATTTTTAGGAGAAATTTGAAGTTTAGTGGAATCTAAAATCTTTCATTCTCTCTCTCTTTGTAAAGATTAACGGTACAGCGGCAAAAAAGACCTCATAACTTGTTTAGGCCAAGCCAAGAGCGAGCTCTTGGAATGGTCAAAGCTATGCAACAAGTGTCAAACAGGCCAACACGCCAACAATCCAAGCCAAGCCAGGCCAAGCCGGATCGGGGCAAGGCAACAAGAATTGTCTAGCGCCAATTTCGGACAATCTGCACTAAATTGTCCATTTAAGTGAGGCCGACTAAGGCTAAGACTAACTGGCTAACCGACCGACTAACTGACTGACAAACTGACGTTGGCTAGAACAACGTGAGCTGCTGCTCCCCTTAGATCAACTGACTGCAATCAATCCGCTCGCATTTACACCTCTGCATTCGGACAGCATTTTCACATTTTCAGTTGCAACTTGCAACTTGCGATTTATGAGGCCAAGGCACCATAATAATGCAAGGGCGTTAGCATCGATGCAGAAACAATTTAATCTCTGCACTGGAAAATGAATTATGGAATAATAAATGGGATAGAACATGGTCTATATACACTAGTCGGCATAATTATTTTGACGAAAGACTCTTTTTGACGATTGAGCTTAGCATTGCTTGAAATCGCCAAATAACGGTGCGAAAATGAAGCGCAAAACAAAGAATCTATTTTTAGCTATGTGCATGCCAAATTTTAGTTCGTTTACCGTTAGCATTCACTTTCTGTTGATAAAAATGCATGCGGACAACGGTTTTTTGCGTGGCACAAGTATTTTGACAGCGTCTTTATGGAAATATTTTCACACTTTAAAGCACGCGAGAATCAAACAACTTCTGTGTTTAACTTTGGTCAATATTAAACGTTGTCTTTGAAATATAAAGTTACTAAAAATTATTAAATAACATGGGTAAAACGGCTGAGCTAAGTTTAGTTACCAGATCTTCAATGGTAGCAAAGTTTAACGCTGGAATAGCAGTCAAAGACATTGCCAACGAGTATAATGTGTCGCGTCAAACTGTGCACTACCAAATTAAAAAGTTTAAGAAGCATAATGACATGTGTAATTTAAAAAGATCAGGTGCTAAACGCAAAACAAAGCTCAGTGATGACCGACTTCTTGTACGGGAATTAAAAAAAAATATTTTTCTGAAGCCTCAATCTGCAGCAGATCAATTTAATTTGACAGCTGAGACCCCAATTAGTGAGCGCACAGTCCGTCGACGATTAAAAGAATATGATTTTAAGACTTACAAAGCCAAGGACGTACCATATATAACGAAAGCAAACAAGCTTAAAAGATTGTCTTTCGCAAAGGAACATCTCCATAAGCCAAAGGAGTTCTGGAGAAGCGTTCTATGGACAGATGAAAGCTCCTTTGAGTATAATTCATCAAAAAATAAAGTTTTCATAAGATTGCCAATGGTACAAAGGCAAAAAAGGCGGCCCGTTTGCCAAAAAGTAAGCCATGGTGGAGGCTCTGTGATGTTCTGGGGATGTGTGGCGTATAATGGACTGGGTGACTTCGTTCCTGTCACTGGCTCTATGAACCAAGGTCAATATTTGTCGATTTTAAATGATAATGCCTTTACTTCTGGAGACAGGCTTATTGGACAATCCTTTATCCTGCAACAGGATAACGCCCCATGCCACAAAGCCAAGATGATCACAACATTTTTGAAGGATGTTGGTGTTCCCACTTTGGACTGGCCACCTCAAAGTCCAGATTTAAATATAATTGAAAACGTCTGGTCTCTTGTGAAACGCAAAAGAGAAGTATCGTTGAATAAAACCCGAGAGGAGACAATTTCTGAGATCACTTCCCTTTGGGAAGAGATATCTCCAGAGATCATCCAAAATTTAATCGATTCAGTACCCCGACGTCTGCAAAAAGTTATTGAAACCAAGGGAAATTATATATTTTACTAAATTCTCTTTTTTTTCCTTTACTTTTTTACGTTTAAACTTTGTTATTCATTAAAAACTCACTTGTCAAAATACTTATGCCACCACATGAAAATTACTTTAGCTTATATTTTTTCAAGTTCAAATGACAAAATGTTGAATTCATTATTTTTAAGTTTGTATTAGCACTAAGTAAAACAGAAAAAAAAATTCATTGAGTTATATTAAACCATTAAAAAGTTACATACAAATTTGCACCATTTGTTTTTCGTCAAAATAATTATGCCGACTAGTGTATATACCCTTAAAAATAATTTGTAAGAATTTATAAATATATTATAAATAAGTTTTTTGAATCAAAATATTTTATTGTTTACTCAAAGTCTCCGAAAACTCACCCAACTTTAACGCTTTTATTAACCAGAAAATTCTTTTAAAAGTTCCTTCTCCTTAAACAATTTCTATATCTTTTTATCTATATCATCATGATTATAATTTTTCTCTCTCTGCATGGATTTCTGTGTTTGGGAGGTAGAAATGACGTTGCTCTGCGTTGGCTTCGTGTTACATTTTCATGTAACTTAATTCTTGCATTAAAATGCATTCATTAACTGTTTCTGTGTCTTGCTTTTGTCTGGTTGCATTTTCCAACCGCCAACAGCAACCGCAATAGCATTTTCCATGCAGTCGCGGCTGGGGGGAAATGTGAGTGAAAAGCGCTGGAAAATATTTGGTATAGCTGACCTACCGCAAACAAAAGAAAATAATAAACATTTTATATGCCACAACAGCAGACACAAAACTTTCTCAAATTGTTTGAATTTACATTGTAATTGAGTAAAGCCCTTGGCCATGATGGTTCAAATTTAAGAGTTTTTAAAAAACCATTTTCAAAAAAATAAGATCACAATTTCAAATATAATAATTTGGTAAAGGAATAAATTGAATAAATCAAAAAGAATTTATTTACTGATGATAATGAATAAATATATCATTTGGTTCTCGTGATAAACCCAATTTAAAATCATTTTATAAAATAGATATATAGTAGAGTTCTTTGAATATAACTTTATTTTCATATTAATTTAAATAATCTAATTAATAGATATTAATCTAAATATTATTTTCATACTATTTTTTTTTATTATCAGTTAAAATATATTATTTTACCGATTTGAAATCCCACAATAAGTCTACATTTTAACACCTTTAACCTGTGACACCTTGACAAATGCTTTTGAGGATCTGCTGAGACAGCTCATAGAAAATGACGGAGGCGACTCATCTGGATCGGACTCTGTATCGAAAGTGACTCAGAAAAAAATAGAAAAAATCATTCTTACTCGGAATTTCGAGGATTGCGCAATGAGCAATGAGCAATGAGAAAATGTGCTGCTTCGCAGATCAATTTGTTCTTGGCCCCACTCCTAAATTGTATTTATGAGTTTTTTTTTTTTTGTAATTTTTGGCCTGATGCGTTTCGTTTCATTTCGTTTCGTTTCGGTTTTTCGGCTTCAGTGGGTTTTATGACGGAAGCACTGCTCAAGAAGCCAATTCAAGAGCCGTTTACGGAAGTTCTCGGCCCGGGGTGGGTCCGAAAAAGAACCGTTTCGCTCGATTGCCCAGGCCCCCATATGTCCCCCCGATGTCTTTCGAGGGAAAACAAAATTGTTAATTGGTTGGGCTTTGAAATAAGACTATGCGACCCACGACTAACGTCTGCCTCTCTGCACTCCACTTTCAGATGAAGTCCAACACGTACGAGCTGCACAACTACGCCGCCGATCTGAACGACATGCCGGAGGCCAAGGATTCGCGGAAAAGGAAAGCAACCAGTGCCCGGAGTGGCGAAAAGTATTCCCTAAGACAGAAGCGACAGAAGAGAAATGCCATCGAGGAGGTGGACTCTGGCCACCCGCCGGACTTTCAGCTGGATTTGGATCCTATCGTTGAGCCTGCGGCCAGTAAATCGCGTAAAAATACACCCACAAAGGCCAAGACGAAAGCACCGCCGCTGAGCAAATACCGCCGGAAGACAGCCAATGCCAGGGAGCGTACCAGGATGCGAGAGATCAACACGGCCTTCGAGACCCTCAGACACTGTGTTCCCCAGGCCATAACCGGCGAGGATGCGGCCAATGCCAGTGAAAAGTTGACAAAGATCACCACCCTGCGGCTGGCCATGAAGTACATCACCATGCTAAGTGATTCCATCCAGGATCCCAGCTATGAGAGTGAGTTTATTGGCGAGTGCCTGGAGGAGAGTGCCAATCGTGAGGCAAGAGTGGATGCCGAGGATTTCGCCGAGGAAGCTGAAGTGGAAGTGGAGGCACCACTGATAGCGCCTGCAGCTGCAGTAAAGAAACCAGCCAAGGCCAAGGGAGGTGGCAAGAAGAACTCAGCAGCGGCCAGCAAGAGGCAGAACCAAAAGCTGGCCAAGACAGTGCCTCAAGTAACGCCCATCAGTTCCGGAGAATCCTGTTATGCCACCTCATCGATAGGATCACCCGCCTCCTCCGCCTATGCCTCGTTATCCTCGTCATCCAATAGCCACAGCAGCAGCAGCAGCCCCGGCCTGGAGGTGGATAGCTTGGTGGGATTACATGGAATCAGCGATCTGGACACACTCCTCTTAGAAGCCTCCGACGGGGACTCCCTCACCTGCTTGAGTCCGGGCTATGAGAGCCTGCTAACCGGAAGCGGAGAGTCCCTGTTACCCGGATGTCGCGGCGATATACCCATGTCGGGCCTGGAAAAATCCGATGTGGAGCTCAGTCTGCGTTTGTTGGACCAGAGATCGGCGGACTCCTTTGACTTTGGCAGCGATCAGCAGCCCTCGGCCTGCATTAGCTCCCTGGCCAGCCTGGAGGGTTGTTATCCCTTCAGCGATCTGCTGCAAAGCGATTTTCCCGACATGTTTCTCACGTGACGCGTATCCTTTTGGAGCTCCTGTTAAGCCTAACCCTCGATTTAAGTTAGCGTGCGAGTTATAGTCCGACTCTCACATTTAGCAAGCGCCCCCGTGGCGGAATTCATTGTGTCATAGCCACCAGCAGTTATTGGGATTTATCTGGATTAAATCTGAAGAATGGAAAAGGGAGAGAAGAGGAGCTGCTAACCATCGCCGCCACATCCACATGATAACTCAACTAGTGATCTAAGCATTTCTTTGTGACGCATTTCTCGTTATCGTGTAAATAAAGAGCACCAAGTGTTGTTTCATTAATTTAACTTGAAGATTTGTAATCTATTTTATTTTGAATTCATAATCCCAATAGGCCTGGAAAATTATAGCCTTAGTTGAGAGAGACAAGACAGACATTACCCCAATTCGCATCGCCATGGCCAAATTCAAGCCCGAGATAGACTTTCCCGAAGTCTACAAGGTCTGCCAGTTATTCGCGCCGAGCGATGCTGACCTGGAGAAGGTCAGGGATCTCATGGAGCGGGAGATAAAAATGGGACTTAGCCGCGACGGTCACGATCGCTCGACGGTTCCTTGCCATTTGAGCTATGTCATGGAATTGCCAACGGGCCGGGAACGTGGCCGTTTCTTGGCCATCGAGATGATGCCCACCAATTGCCGTATAATGCTGGTCAAGTTCAGCAGCGAGCGGGATATATACACCAGTTCCCGATGCGTCATCATACCGCACACCATAAAGGCGGGCAAGGGAACCGAGATATTCACTTATCTGGCCGGCATCCTGGTTAATTTTGTGAAGGAAAAAAAGGTGGATAAGGACAATCTACCGCTGGGCATCTCCTTTGGCTTTACGCTCAACAAATTGGCCCTGGACGTTGGCTTCCTTGTGTCCTGGACCAAAGAGTTTGGTGCCACTGGTGTCATTGGCAAGGATGTGGTTAAGCTGTTACGCGATGCTCTGGCCAAATACCCCGAGGTGGCCATCGATGTGATGGGCATCATCAATGTGGCAGCCGGTTCCCTGCTGGCCCTATGCTGGGCCCAGCCGGAAACAAAAATTGGCCTCATAATGGGCAGCATTGCCAACTGTGCCTATGTGGAGCGGCTGAGCAAGTGCGAAATGTACCAGGAAGACGACGATCCCAAAGGGATCATGATCATCAACTCGGACTGGGCTCATTTCGGCGACGGCGGGCAGCTGGACTTTCTGCGCAACGAATTCGATAAGCAAATGGATGTCGAATCCATTAATCCCGGCATGCGGCTATACGAGAAGTTCAGCGGTGCCCTCAGCGTGGGCGAATTGGTTCGCCTTGTGCTCGTCCATCTCATGCAAAAGAATGTCATCTTCGAGGGGGAACGGCGCGACTATGTGGGCATACAGTGGAAGCTGGACATGGTCTCGGTGATGCAGGCGGCCTCCGATCCGCCGGGTACCTATGCCAAGGCCCAGGAGGTGATGGACAAGTTCCGCATTCGTCACTGCAAGGACCGGGATCTGGCCGCTTTGCGTTATATTTGCACAAAAATCTCTGATCGAGCCGCCATGCTGGTGGCCAGCGGAGTGGCTGCTCTCATCAATCGCATGGCGTTGCCGAAAATCTCAATTGCCGTTGACGGTGGCATTTATCGCCTTCATCCCACCTATGCAGCGACCCTGAACAAGTACACCACACAGCTGACAAATCCAAAATATGAATACGAGTTCATTGTGACCCAGGACAGTTCCGGTGTGGGGGCAGCCATTATGGCAGGAATGGCCCATGCCACCAAATACAGGTCGGATGCCAAGATGATTGTGATGGACTACTAGGATCAAGTCGGGCAGCTGATTGTTATTAAATAAATATATATATATTTTAATAAAGAAAAGGATTATTAGTGTTAGAGAAATTATTTGGATCTTTATAATTTCAGTTAAATTTCAGGAAATCCACATAGATTCCGTTTGAAATCTAGTATATGTTTCTTTTAAGATAAAAAACCCCCTGAAAAGAATGCCTTGACCAATCACTCACTCAAACTTTCTAGGCCTTTCATCAAAATATCCAAATCATTCAGTAATTCCATTCAAAATTCCTGTCTTCCTTTAGAAGCCTTTGGCCAGTTGTGGCGGCTGTGTGGCTATAATGGCGAACAGCATTCACCCCGAGGTAGAGTCAGCGGTCAAGGGCTTTCTGCTCGAAGATGAAAAGTTGGTGCAGGTGGTGGAACGCATGACCAAGGAGCTGAAAATGGGTCTGGCCAAGGACACGCATCCACGTGCCGCGATCAAGTGCTTTGTGACATATATCCAAGATTTGCCCACGGGAAAGGAGCAAGGCAGGTTTCTGGCCCTCGATCTCGGCGGCTCCAATTTCCGGGTGCTGCTGGTGACAATACATAACGAGTCGCATTGTGACATTGAGTCCAAGACCTATATCTTTCCCGTGCCACTTATGTCGGGAACAGGGAAAGAGCTGTTCGACTATATGGCCGAGTGCCTGGCAAAGTTTTGCCAACAGTTTAGCCTGCAGCACGAGGGACTGCCACTGGGGTTAACCTTCTCGTTTCCCTGCCGCCAGCAGGGTCTCTCCAAGGCCACTCTGGTTGCCTGGACCAAGGGCTTTCACGTCGAGGGCGTTGTGGGTAAGAATGTGGTGGAATTGCTGCAAGATGCCATAGTGCGGCGAGGTGATCTCAATGTCACTGTGGTGGCACTGATTAACGATACAGTGGGCACCCTGTTATCCACCGCTTACCACAATCGTAATTGCCGCATTGGCCTAATCCTGGGCACTGGCTCCAACGCCTGCTATGTGGAGAAAACGGTGAATGCCGAGTGCTTCGAGGGATACCAGACCAGTCCCAAGCCCTACATGGTCATCAATACCGAGTGGGGCGCCTTTGGGGACAACGGTGTCCTGGAATTCGTGCGAACCCCCTACGACAAGGTGATCGACAAGGTGACACCCAATCCCGGGAGGCAGACATTCGAGAAGTGCATCTCCGGGATGTATATGGGTGAGATGGTGCGCCTGGTTCTCACCGAGTTGATGGCCAAGGATGTGATCTTCAGGGGTGAGCATTCGGAGAAGATCCAGCAGCGCTGGGCATTCGAAACCTCGTTAATTTCGGAGATCGAGAGCGACGCTCCCGGGGAGTACCGCCATTGCAATATGGTCCTTGACAGCCTGGGTATTAAGAGCCGCCTGGACTCGGATCGCCAGGGTCTGCGTTACATCTGCGAGGCGGTAACCTCGCGCTCGGCCAAACTGTGCTCCTGCGGCCTAGTCACGCTCATCAACAAGATGAACATCAACGATGTGGTCATCGCCGTCGATGGCAGCGTGTACCGCTACCATCCCAAATACCACGACATGCTCGAGAAGTACATGAGGAAGCTCCTCAAGCCGGGCGTCAAGTTCGAGCTGGTTGTCTCGGAGGACGGGTCCGGGCGCGGTGCAGCTCTGGCGGCGGCCGCTACGTACAAAAAAGGAGCTGAACGCTATTCACACTTGAAATAAATTGCAACTTATTCAAAATATTCAAAGTTTGAAATAACGGTTTTATGGTGCACTGCTTGCAAACTGCTTTGTGGACTGCTTGCAAACTGCTTTCCCTAATGCTTGGGTGAAGAGGTGTGACCTGTTCCCATTTTTTCCGACCCAACGAGTTGGCAGCACGGATAAGCAGCTGTTTGGTCGGAGGAAATCGGGAATTTGGCACGATTTTTGGAGCACAAATGCAGGATTTAAGGAAATCGGACGCACTGCGTCTGCCTAATGGCGACGGCTGTGCCAACGACGAGGTCAAGTCTCCGTTTCTCATCGGCGTCGCCGGCGGAACGGCCAGCGGCAAGTCAACGGTATGCAAGAAGATAATGGAGCAGCTGGGACAGGCGGAGATGGATCACACGCAGCGCCAGGTGGTGTCCATCAGCCAGGATAGTTTCTACCGTGAACTAACCGCCGCCGAGAAGGCCAAGGCCCAAAAGGGACTCTTCAACTTTGACCACCCGGATGCCTTTAACGAGGAGCTCATGTACAGCACGTTGCAGAACATTCTCCAGGGACACAAGGTGGAGATTCCCAGCTATGATTACCGCACCAATTCGCTGTGAGTGGCGTGGCATCCTTTCTTCATGTTCAATTTGCATTTAATCATTCAATATCAGCGTTTCTAGAAGCTTTTTCCTGCTTTTTGATTAAATTTCTACTTGAACTCTTGCTTCAGGGACTTTGAAAATGTGCTGATTATCTACCCAGCGGATGTGGTCCTGTTTGAGGGCATCCTGGTCTTTTACTTTCCCAAAATTCGTGACCTGTTCCACATGAAACTGTTTGTGGACACAGACTCCGACACAAGATTGGCCCGAAGAGGTGAGTTACAATCATACTTTCAATGGATTGGATTAAACCATACATATTCCCCTTTAGTGCCACGTGACATCAATGAGCGCGGACGGGATCTGGACGCGGTGCTTACCCAGTACATGACCTTCGTGAAGCCCGCCTTCGAGGAGTTCTGCTCACCCGTAAGCTGAGAGGCGGCTACGCCTTATTTTCCAGTAAAAGCAAACACTAAGGTGTAACTCTATTTCAGACGAAAAAGTTTGCTGACGTTATCATACCGCGAGGCGCCGACAACACAGGTGAGGCAGCAACTGCTTTTCTGTAAACACTCTCTATGCCACACCAAACACACAGTCTTACACCTTAAGCGTTTGTAGTGTTTCGTTGAATTGGTTGCCTAATAACCATAGTTATAGCCATTTATTTCTGGTTCGATTAACCCCGTCTGTGAGGACACCAAACTCTTATCACATAGACTGCTTGAGTATTGACTATATACGAGTATTATATTCTTCCTATCAACATTTCTTCCCCTCTTTGTTTTCCGTCATCTATGTTGATTGTAACTCTTGCGTTATGATTTCCCTTTTGTTCTTGTTTTCGTTTTGTTCCTGTTGTTTTATTGTATTTCTTGCAGTTGCCATTGATCTTATTGTACACCATATCGGGGAGATTCTCGCCACCACCAACAGCGCACAGCACAGCAACACAGTCAGGGTGGCGTCGTCCAGCATGAAGCGAGATCACTAAACGCTAAGCTCGCTTCTGGACCGGCCACAGCCTGAGCCAGGTCCTCAGCTTGTACTAATTGCCAAAAACAAAAGCAGGCCCAGCAGCACACTAAGAAAAAATATCCTAATACCGAGCGCCGGCATCGCTTCTCATTCGGTCGTCTCATCGTAACCGATTAACGTAGCCCTAAGATTGAAAAGTATCTTTATACTTAGTTGTATCTACTCTTGCATATGTTCCACAATACATGGTAGTGTGTATGTACGTAAGCTCGTTTCTGTTCATCAAGATAACCCCAATCCGCGATTGCGCCTCCAGTCTAACTCTGGTCGCCAGTTATAGTGAATTAGCAAAGTTAAATTATTCTAACCCGGTGCCCAGACCCGATCAGGCTCTTACACAGGTTCCAAGCACTCTTAATCACAAAATCACACCCATGTCACACACACATAACTATTGTATACTTATGTTCCGATGCCCGATAATTTGTTGTTAAACCTAATCTTTTTCTGACTCTAATTGTCTGTTTATCTGAATGCCCCGAAATTTGTAAATGTAAATACAAATATGTAGATTTTTGGATTTATTTCAAGAAGACTTAAGCAGTAATAATACCAAAAATATGATGACATTTCACTTTTTAGTTAATTTTTAATATTCTTGACATCTTACTATCTTTAAAATAGATGAATATCTTTTAATTAAAATCAAACATGCCTAAAATTTATTGAAAACCAATTGAAACCTCAAGAAATTAAATAATTTACATACAAAGTCATCCAAAAATTGTGAAAACTTAACATAAATATACTAAAACCATTTAAAAACTGTATAATTGAGGTACATGTCATAGCGCCACAGGAAATATGTTATTTATCTTTCAAAAATCTAGCGATACCCTACGAAAATGTTAAGATTTACCCAAAATTCTGGGGCGTTATGACACTTACGCATATAATCGTTCTGAAATTAACATGATAGATATAAGATTGAAGGAATTACAAAAAGGCTTCCACTTTGTTAAACATTCCCGAAGTACCGGGCATCTCCAAAGTCGGCATAGGCGACTTTCCACTTATATAAATATTCCGAAAGCCGTCTCAAATATACAAGATAGACTAGATATCTCCCAGCAATGTGTGACGATAAATCAGTGTTTCATTTTGTAAGTACACCAACTGCCGATTGTAAAGCACACTCACTCAAGCCACAAGACACAATAGGGTAAAAAACACATTTAACAACAAATTGCCGCCCAGCTTAGATGCGACTAGATAATAGACCCTACTAACTAGAGCTAGAGTAAGTCCTTGGATCGGTGAAGCTCTTGGAGGAGCAGCAAGGTAAGTGGTTGTTCCAGTGGTTGAGTTGCAATGCCAGCAATCGGTGCAGCATTACGATTTGATAGCCAAGATTGAAATTATCCCTAGACCTTCTGATGATAGTTTCCTTTCCTTTTTCAGTGGCCATCGATCTGATTGTCCAGCACATCCGGGACTTTTTAAACAACCGCTCCCGCCATGGATCCACCGGCAACATGGCGCTCTACATGAACCTAGATCTGAATGCCACGGGTGCTGGATTCGCGGGCCCAGGTAAGGCCAGCCGCCTCCACAGCCTGCAGCACAAGGCGCGTCCCCACTAACCACTACCCCAACTGGAGCGGATCAGCCGGATTACTAATTAACCCATTGCATGCGATCGGGCCGTTGCTCCGCTATGTATATAAATAGTATCTTCTGTTATGCTTTGTGTTTCCCTGTCGAAGATGGAACCGAGAGCCAGCACGGCACCTACAATGCCATCCGGCGATTCTCAACGCTCTGCAAGGAGCTCAACATGCAGGGCAACTTCTTCTTCGAGACGAACAAGAACCTGCCGCATCACTGAGATGGTCTTTCTGTGGATTCCCTGGAGAAGAAGTACAAGCCAGAGGCACGGCTCATCTGTAGGCAAATGTTAAATAATATTATTATTGTACCCATAGACATATTTTTTCAGTAAACACAATTTGACAGGAAAATGTTTGATTTTATATCTAATACTGAATTGAGGCCCGATTTTAACTTGAATTTTCCTACATCTTGCACTTGTACATGGCGTTTATCTTGCGCACATCTCCGGCAGAGAAGCCACGGCGTTGTCCCATCTGGTTGGCATCGGCACCGGGGCGCAGAGCCTTCAGCGTTGGCTGTCCATTCCGGGTGAAGCTAGTGGAAGAGTAGTGCATCACGCTGGCATAGTCATAGTCCACACCGAAGCCCGACTGAGTCCTGGAGCTGGCCTTCTCGAAGTTGACCATCATCTCGGGTTTGATATTGTCGCTCATCACTCGGACATAGGAATCCCGCTCGTGACGATTCTGCTCGTGGAAGAATCCCAAGGCATGCATCAGCTCGTGGATGGGAGTGCCGTATGTCCTTAGGCAGTTGGGTGACTGCAGATTCACCTCCTGGCGCCCGCCCAGGCGGCCAATGCTGCTCCAGCAACCAGATTTTCCACTGCCAATCGAAATGTAATCCTTCTCAGTAGTCCGGGGCTTGAAACGCACGCAGGTTCTGGTGTGGTATTCCTTCAAGGACATCATTAGATTGGGGATTTATATTAATAAACAGTTTATTTAGCTTTACCTTAAAGGCATGGTTGATGTTTCCCAATTCTTGGGAGGTAAACGGACCCTTGATCTCATATGGCACCACGCCACCCGGCCAGCGGGAACTCAGCGCCAGGATGCCATTCCTTGTGCCATTGGATCTGGATTCAGTGTAACTCAGCGGGATGAGTATATCTCCCTCATAGTACGTGCCCAGTTCCTCGGGATTCTGGGCGGACTCCTCGTTGTGTGCTTCCACCAATGCACCTGTGGTCTCCACATCCGGATTGCCGAATATGGTGTCACCCAAGTCGGTCAAGTCAATCATCTCCTCGGAGTCCATATCCTCCAGGGGCATGGAGTCTCCAAAACAAATGCCAAGCAGCACCAGGAGCAAGAAAAGGAGTGGTTTACTTTGGAACTTTGCCATTTTACCAGGTTCTCGTACTGCTGTGACTCCATCTACAACTACTGCTGGCATTATATAGTCTCACCTAGACCTCCAAAATTTGGCGACTTGCTGTCGGCCTTTTTGTTACACTAATTTTCTAGCTACTTATGCTGAGTTTTTTTTAGTTTTAAGCGATAAGCCGGTGCTTTGTTTCATTAGCATAAAGTACGCACTTGCATATCCGCGTGCCTCGTGATTTATGTAGAATTTTATGCATTCTGCTGTAATTTGTCAATTTGTAACTAGAGTAGAGGAATTTTTGCACATTTTTTTACTGATTGCAAAATCAAGTTTTTGCTCATTTATTTAGAATTGTTTATAAATCTTGTAGAAGCCATTGTTTCAAAGGCACTTTTTCAGAAATACTTAACATACATTGGATTAAGGAAACATTTATTTAACAATAATCTATATTATTAATGAAATTAATGAGTTTAGAGAAAATTGCCTTTATTTTTTATGGTTTTATATTAAAGTACAAGACATTTCTATTTAGAGTAAAATAAGTACATTTCTTAAGCAAATTTTAAATCGTATTTTGTTTGTTAATAAGCACATACATTTAATATATTTAATAAATCATTTCTAAATCTGTAAAAAGTTTCTTTTGGTGTGTCATAATTAAAAGTCAAAATTAAGTTATTCCGATAAGTTCATAAAATATTTTTAATTGTAAACATCTGAATACAAATTTTTTATACTTTACTCTAAATAAAAATGGAAGAATATTTATTTAGTAATTATTTTAATTGCGCTATAGGTCATTTTAAAATGTGTATTTTACGGTTTGATTTTTAAATGTAAGCTTTCGTTTTTTTGAGTCAGAATTATCGATAGTGGTCAACGAAACATCAATATTCGAGAAAATTAAAAACATCGATAGTGCGATTGATCTCTCTTCGCTCTTTCAATTACCGATTGGGATTTCGCGCCCATTTTTTTCCCATATAAAATCTGTTCTCAGTTACCGATTGGGAATTCAATTACCGATTCGAGCACGGACTATCGATAGCGTGACACGAAATATCGATGTACGATAAAAACTATCGCTATAATCGAAGCGCTTGCATCTCCAATTTCGGTTTGATTGTTTTAAAAAAAAAATTTTTTTGAACGGTCGGACGTGTGGCGCGCTGTCGAAATCGAAATCGAATACAGCTCGTAAGAGCGCGGGGCACTCGAAAAATAAACATTGCTTGAAAACCGTCCAAACGTTTGTTGGCTGTTTGGCTTCGTGTGTTGGTGTTGGCCAATGTGTGTGCGTGTGCGTGAGAGAGTGCGGCTTGCAGTTCAAAAGGGCAGCAACAGCAACAAGAACGGCCGAAGCTCAACTCTCTTTTAAGCCAGCTCTTCTGCGCGTGTGTGTGTGATTTAGGGTAACAATTCTGGCCAGCGTGAAGAAATGCGAAATTAGATTGGCTCAAAGCGGAAACGGAATCTCTGTGCTCAATATTCAAATTCAGGCTAGAAAGTGTCGCGTGCGAAAGTGTGCAAATAATAAAACTAGCGAAAAAACGAAAAAAAGTATATAAACTGCAGGAAACCTGTTCTAAGCCAAGTGCGGCAAACGTGTAGCCCGCTCGCTTGTGTGTGTGAATTCGTGTGGGATAGGGAATAGAGAATTAGAAAAGAGCAGAATGCAATAAATAATAACAACAAACAAAGCTCAATGCCCAATGAATCAAAATCACCTGGATAAAAACTTTTAGCCAAAACGAAAAACCTTAAAACGAAAACCCTTTCCAATACGATTTGTGGCCACAAATCAACGATCATGGCTGTGACCGCGAGTGCGTCACCAACACAACGGCAACAACAACAACAGAGGAAAGCAGCAATGGAAACAACAACAACAAGAACAACAGCGAGAAGTCGAGACCGCACGAAAAGCGCAGCTCAAATTACGACGCCAACGTCGTCGCATTTGCTCAAGCGCGCCATTTCATTTTTTTCGTCGCCTCAATGGATACCGCTCTTCATATTAATTTATTTAGCAACAGGTGAGAGACAAAAAGAGAGAGAAATAGTATAAATGACAGAGAGAGAGATAGAGCTCTGAGAGGACACCGATTGTGTGTGTGTGTGTGTTGTGGATGCAGGTGGGGGGCAAAATGAAGTGGTGGTGGGGGAGAATACAAACAATTGTCAGGGACATCCCAAGAGTGGCAGCGCTCTTTTGGAGCCGGAGAGCGTGTTTACATGACACCGTTGAAACGTTCTTGCCACAGTGGAAACTTCGTAAAGAGAACACATAAAACATTATTGCATATTTTAATTCAATTAATTTTTCACTATATATAAAATCATTTATTAAAAAAGAATTTATAAATTTACAAAGTTTATCTTCGCGAAGTTTTACTGTCCAAAGAATATTTGCTGAGCCACATGCATTTTTCGGAGTAAACATTTTGCTGATGTTTTCAAAAAGCTTTTTTCTTACCAAAACAAGAGCAACAGGTCACATGTGTGAGTGTGTGTGTGTGAGAGTCTCGGGTTGTGGCCAAAGGAAAAGTCATTTTGGGGAAAGGAATTTCCATTGATTTCGGGCATCCAAGAAACTTGTTGAACGGGTTTTCCTTGTAGAGAAGTGACTCATGGCGATGGTATACCTGAAGTTTGATTGTGTTAATTATCCACTCATTTCTTTATATTTTTGAGGGTTGAGTTGTGTGGCTGTGTTCTTATCGCCAAAATAAAAGGAATGCCTGAATAACTTTACGTCAAATGTATTAGCTTCGATCACGTATTTATTTATATTCGTTTCGTAGATATTATTCTCTGTAGCTGGGCAGGGTTATTAATAATATTTAATAGAGAACAAGTTTGATATTCTGTTAGTTAGATTTTTTTTACTCGATTCTCATATAGAAAAGTAGAATTTTTCGTTAAAGTAGGACTGCGTTTGCCTAAAAAATGAGTCTGAAACAAGGCCAAGTCAGTTGAACCAAAAATATTAGTGTAATAAGTAACTAATATTGAGTTTTAGATTCGATTTCATATTAAATAATCAACCCGGAAACATACAAATTTTAAATTTCTATATCAACTGTTTTTTATTATTTGTTTTTATTATTGTTTTTCCCACAATTACTATGTATTTGTACTGCATTTTTAACAATATCTATTTGCAACTCCGAATCTGATTGCTCGCATAATGATCACATTAATTGATTCATAACTCTTGCTGACTCATTCTGTGTAATTATCAAGTTACATGTTGCCCGACTCTCAATTTGGCTGCTTTCTTGGCATTTTCTGTGGCCGTTTTTCAGCGGATTGTGCAAAACCGACCAAAAAAAAAACAGAGTTTATTTATTTACAATAGCCCACCAACGTATCCGAGAGTTGTTACGCACAATCTTATCTTTTGGCCGGAAAGTAGAGTACAACAATTGCAAAAGCGCGGCCGGCGCAACGTCAGCAGACCGCAATTCGATAAGGAAAAGGAGACAGAGACGGAAAGAGAGATAGAGAGAGAGTTTTCCAGTTCAATGATGGGAAAGCCCTGAAATGCACCCAAGAAACTGGTTTTCACAGCAGCTTCCAGCATGGAAAGATAATAAACAACCTTTCAGTTAGAAAGGGTTTCGGCATTTGTTCTTTTGAAAGAAAAGCAATTTGTTTTTCCAGTAGTTTTAATCGATTTTTAATTTTAATTTATAAATAGCAAATAGGTTGAAAAATACATCCAATCTAGGAGATGGTTAACCGTGGGGATATATTTTATCAACCAGTCAATTGACTTTTCTTAATGACTGACGGGGAAAACTCACAAAAGAGTAAACTAGGCACAGACAGACAGAGGTTTTCCATTTCACCATTGGGAAATCCCTGAAATGCATCACAACAACTGGTTTAAAGCAGACCCCATCATAAAATCCCGATGATCATCAGCGTCAACTTCACTTCGAGAGTGGTGTCTCTCTCTCTGGTTTTCCTTTGAATTTCCGCCCTAAACACAGATATAATCCATCATATTCAGGGGAAAATCGCGGCGCAGGTACACAAAAAAAAGTGGAGGGAACACATAAATTAAGAAAACTACCTGCATTTGCGTTAACGATAACAACACGTGACCTCGCGGGTCAGTGGAAATTCACTACATAAATGGGAATCGAGAATGGAAATTGTATGCGGGATGGGCACACACACACCCGCGTTCTCCGGCCTCCGGTGTCCGGTCTTTTGGCCTGGTCAAGTGTTAAAGTGCAATCGGCCGTGACATGGGCTGAAGTTCCGCGCTTTGTGGGCCTACGCAGCCAGCCGGCCGCGACCATTGCCTGACGCTGGCCATTAGTGCAAGTCGTTAGTCAGCTCTATAAAAATAGCCAGAGTAGAAAACTAAAAAAGAACTGATTTTGCCCCAGTCCCTAAAGGTTGGAGGTAATTTTATACGCAGTAATCGAAGTTGAGGGGGTATCTCTTTTCTATTGAACTCCAGATCATGATAATTACTAGACCTATAAAGGTGAATTTTGGGATGTTAATAGCAAAAATGTGTACCTTGGGTTGGGTAACAATCTTTCTTATTATTTTACAGGATTTCTATAGATCTTTGAGGGTATTCTATGGTCGAGGCCTTCGTTCTTACTACTTTTTAGTTGCAATGTTGCCAGTTTTCAGCGACTGCATCGATTAGCCCAGCCACCTTGGGAATTTACCACGACACAAAAAACCGCAAATATGAGAAAATCAGGGAGAAAAAAATAAAACCCAGACAAAAATAAAAAAGATTTTGCCGCTTTCGCTTTTACTTGATTTTATTTTTACAAAATTTCCAAGCCAAACAAATGTTTAAAATTTGTGGGCGTTGTTCAATGCTGTCTCTCTCGCATTGTCTTTATCGCGGTGATCACGTAGTTGCGTTTTATCTGTCGCTATTTGCATACGCAGCGCGCTTGTTACCAGCAACAACAAATTCCATTGTTGGCATTGACTCAACATTACCAACAACAACAAATACGATGGGCATGAAAGCACAAAAATCTGGCACAAATTGTTTGGTAATTGCTGTGGGAAATTAAACGATAGTTCTAAATCCAATTATTGTAATCAGAATGCGTGATAAAAGTTATTTGTTAGTGCTGGAGGTGGTGATTGTAACATAATGAAAGATTTTATTTAGATTTTTGAAATACAAAAACAATTTCATGTAAATTTAGTAGATTAATCTGGGGTTTAGACATTATTTTTCTTGCAAAAAAAGTAAAAATATGAAAGCATTATTTTGAAAGTGTATTTCTTTGGCTCAAATATTTATTATTTTTTAATATTATTTTTTTTCTAGATAATCTAGATAATAGATCACTATTAGAGCTTAGATAATTATATTTTAAATGCATAAAAATAAGAGCTCTTCTTTAAATCACATGACTTTATATTTATATTCGCCCCTTTGAAGTTCTCCTGAGAGTGTTAAGTCATTTCCTGATTTCCTGATCCACAGTACATAAATATTTTCATAATTACTCATAGCTCTTAATTTATTTTGAAAACCTTTCCGTAGTGCAACGCCCACTGGCTGCGTTTCAGCCGCAGCAGTCTGTGTTTGCCCAGACTGAGTTCTGGCTGTTGGTTCCGAGGGTTCCGTGGGATCTGCCTGGTGCTGCGCTCTTTGGGGACGCACCGGAAAAGATTCTCAGGCGTGTTTTCGGTTTTTGTTTTATTCAACAGTTCATTGCTTTGTGCCAGTTTGTGAACGAGTCTGGCAGCCCCTTTTTCCAGGCCCACAGAATGTACAAGGGCCGATTGTTGTTGGCCACAAAACTGGTTCCCAGGCGCGCCTGCGCAGAAGAGGTTAAAAAAAAATCGTCGGCGCCTTAGAGCGGGGGAGAGAGCAACCGTCTCCGAACTCTATTTTTGAGTTGAGCTCAATTCTAAGCATTTATTTTTGGCCTAAAAGATACAGCTAGCTCTTCCCAGAACGAAGATATTAAAGAATAAACGTTAACTGTTTGTACGTGAAAGAAAAGTCCCACAGAGATAAAGAGACGAGATTTTATTTATATTTAAAAAAATAAAATAAATAATAAAAGCCACTAAAAAATGTATACAAGTCACAGCTAAAACCTAAGAATCCACAAAGAATGAAAGAACTCATTATAAGATTTGTAAAATTGTTTGCACTCGTGTTGATATCAAAATATGATATGATTTGATTATTCAAAGTTCGTGCCAATTTATTTTTATTGTCATCTTTTTTTTGCTCTTTGTGTGTAGTGACACCCTCGTCTTTTTAAAGTGGGTGTGGGTTTTGGGGGTCTTTTTTGTTGCTGCTAATCTCCAGCTGTCATGGGAAACGTTTATTTATCAAAACTAATTAGCTTCTGACCACTTGAATGTATTCTTACCACATTGTATAATAAAACCGCTTCTTTATTTAAATATTTAAAAATATTTCCTCACCGCATTTCTTGGAAGCTAAAGCGGAAATTAGTGTGGGAACGACGCGTCGTTCGCATCTCAGTTTCGTTTCTTGGCTTTGTTCCCTCATCTTCACAAACAAGGTGTTGGAACAAATGATGGCTCTAAGCTAAGTATTCTTCGGGTCTAAAGTGCAGTCAGACATAGAAGAGCTGAAAATGTGTATAAGATCTCCTAGGGTATGGGAGCAATGGACATGGGAACCAACTAATCTTGGGAAGAAATTAGTTGCCTTTCAGGGAACGCAACAAAGAACACATTATCAACAGGGATTATACACCTTTGAGGTGTTTGTTTATCGTTTAAAGGTGGTGAAAAAGTGCAGCTAGATATTTGTTACTATTTTATGTTAGTTTTTCTGTGTAAACCTTATAGTATACCAAATATTCCCAGAACCTATTAGGAAAAATAAATATTTATGAATATTTCATAGCGGAAAGGAATCCATTTTTGGCTCTAGATAATTAACTTTTCTAGTTTCCGCTCAATATATATTCATCCTAAATTAGTTAATTAAAAATTTCCTCAGAAAAACTTTTCAACAACAAAGAAACATAAATATTTTTAGCTTAATAATAAATTAAAAATTAATTTCCTTTCTTTTTTCGTTTAATATTTATTAAAGTTTAGGTCGTATTTTCTGTAATTAATTAAAAATGGCAGAAAACAATTTTTCACAACAAAAATTAGACATCTTGTTGCATGTAATAAATAATTTAAAATATTTATAGTTTCCATTTAATATTTATTAAAGTTCATGTCGTATTTTAAAACTGTCTATTGAAACCTTTTTGACAACAAAAACTAAGCGTTAGATCTTTGTTTACGATCTTCAAATGATCATTTACACATTATATATATGTATAAATAATCTTCACTCGTGATCATTGAACATCATATGCAATTAAGCCCTCTCGATAATCGTATTATCAACAAGCTATAATTAAATTTTAATCGCGACACGTTTTCACTTTTCCATCAGTAGAGAAAAATCGAACAGAGACCGAAAACTGAAAACGAAAACGCAACAATTAAAGTGCAATTAAAAATTTTCGTTTTTAATTAGACAATACAAATTATTGTTGTTGTTATTGTTGCTGTTGAAGCTAACAACAAATTAAATACAGAAACGGAAAAAAAGTAAAATCGGTCAAAAATAATTTATGCAACTTCTGAACATCCGATAAGCGGAAAGAAAACAAACAAAACAAAAATCGAGTGCAAAATGAAACTTTTTCGTAGGCGTTTTGTTACACAAAAGCAATGAAAAAGTAAAAAGTATTTAGAGCAAAAATTAAAGGCAGCAACAATAATGAAAATAACAAAAAACAGACTTTTTTTGTGTGGGTTGGCTATGTGAGGCAACACAGATACACACATACAGGCACGTAAAACAGAGGTAAAACAATTGAAGTATGACCAAATGCAGAGAGTTGTCCGCACGAGGAAGAAGAGGAACAAGTGCACTGCAAAAAAATTAGGGGGAAAATATTATACTAATATATTTTTTCAGAATTTTCTCTATACCAGATACTTCATTGGGAAAGTATTTTCTTTATAAATGAGTGTTTTCTTTATACAAAAAGTATAAAATAATAATCAGTTTAAAATGGTTCATCATTCTTTTATAATTTCCCACTCTTAAATATTTTAAGTCATTTTTATATTCAATTTTATAAAGCATAGTAAAGATAGTAGTTTTATTATGGAAATAATGTTGAATCTTCAGAACAAGAAACAATCGTATCCTAAAGATACATATACAAAAGCGAGGCTATGTTAGCTTTCTTTCATTTTTTTTGATAAATTTATAATAACATTTTTTTTTAATATATTTTAGTATATTTTAAAAACATTTTTAATATAAAATAACAAAATCAACAATTTCTTCTTGTGCCTGGAGAAAAGGAAAAAAGATGAAGCAGTAAACAATCCCGGGCAACCGTCCAAGTTAGCCCAGTTAGCAACGTGCAACGTGCTTTGTTGTGGCCAAACATCGGACCCACGACTTGGGCTAAGGGTTAGGACCCACGTGTAGAGGGGGGAGGGAGAAGGTGTGCAACGATTTCCAGGGGAAGTTAATACTCAGCTGCTATTGCAGCGAACTGAAACAACAACATGGCTTAGAAAGTTTGAATGAGTTCAGGACACCAAACAAAAACATTATTGAGGCGAAAACTGAAAAAAAACAACAAATTTAAAAAACTGGAAACTTGTAAAGTTTTTTAAATATGTAGACAGCTGTCATTGTTCTAATAAAATTTTAAAATAATTAAGGAGCTTCAGAGTAAATGTAAAAGTGAATTACGAAAGGGGATATAAATTACTGTATTAAAAATAACAAATTGCTAACTTCGTTACTTTCATAAATATTTTGTAATTAACACTAATATTATTATTTATGCATGTCGGCAATAAACCTGGCTGTAATTGGAAATATAAATTACACTTTTAAAATGAAACAAAAAGTCTGACGAAATATTTTCAGGAATTTACACTTAAAAATCCCCATTAAAAATTCGGCAATAAATATTTGTATAGTTTATTGGCAGATTTGTAATTATTTTTACGGTTTTTATAAATTAAATCTTGCTTCAATATTTATGTTTTCCTGAGAGCTATGTGAGAGTTTCCTGGGCACTGCTGACCACGAATGTGTGACGGCACACCACTTGCACCATTTTGCCATGTACTTGGTGTTGTTTTGCATATGCAGACACCGATTAGTCATACCAACAGAATGCAAAGCAAAAAAACAAAATAAAAAACACAAAACTGCAAAGGCAAAGGCAAAGCCGGGGCCAAAAGCAAAGCAATGCAAGCTGAGCTAATTTGCATACATCTACTTATGTTGTATTGCAAGTGTTGCAATGAATGCTGAATGTTTTTTGTTAACTGGGTCCCCCCACCCCCTTTGGGCCATCTTGAGGTGTGAGTGTAAGTGAGTGTGTGTGTGGGCGTTTCAGGAATTTGCAGTTGTTGTTTCCTTTTTCCAACATTTTGCGTGCTTTTAGCGCAATGCACTTTTGCATAAATCAGTTTTTTTTTTTAACAATGGGAAGTCCGAAATGGGGAACTTGAAAAGAGTGATTAAACTCGAGCGTTTTCTCTTTTAAATTTGAAGATTTAGCCCAAGTGTTATATGTATTAATTAACTTCAAAACGTGGCAAAAATGAGGAAGGAAATATTTCAGCTTTTTAATTATAAATAAAAGAGTTAAAAACTGTATAACTTTCAAGATATTCTCACAATAGAACTGTGCAAGAACCTTTTACTATTACCTAAAAGTTCATTTACATTTTGAAATGATCTTGGCCATTTGCCACACCCCTGCCCAAGAACCGGCACAAAAGCATCTTTGTCCCCGAAAAACTCCAAGCGAGACATCATTAAAAGCTTAAGAAGCATTTCTTTTCTGCCCAAAAATAACGAAAAAAAAACCTATTAAACTGTTTCTTTTATGGCACCGCTAAACAGAATCTCCTCGCTCTTAGAAGCCAAGTTAAGCTCGAGTTTTGCAGTTTCCAGTTCGAAGCCAAAGTCGAGTCATTCATGACTCAAATAAAAAAACAAACAAAAAAGAAGCAAACAGTCCAAACGGTTGTCCGAAACCACTCAAAAATATATATATGTTTGTATTTCTATAAAAGAGTGAAATAGAGTTGTTCTCGTTGTGTGATTTGATTATGAAATTTCCGTTCCGTTTTTTTATGGCCAAGATTATACAAAAGCGCATTCCACCGGAGCCAGAGGTAGATTTATAATTCAGTTTCTGAAGGTTTACACAGGGAAAAAAGGTGTAAAAAATATTTAAAACATTATTTATTTATTTAGTTTTAAACCAAGAAACACATTTATTAAAAAAGTCATTTTATATCTATTTAATTTTTTTTATGATTCCATTATCTTTCATCAAACTTCTTTTAATGTTCTTCATTTTTTTTTCTCTATGTACTTTATAACATTTTTGCCTCTTAACTTTTAAATATTTTTCTGCATAGTTTCGTACGTGAGTATAATATAATTATGAGCTACTTTGCTGGGGGCTTATTTACTTGTTGTTCACTCACTGAGTACACATAGGCAGGCTGCCCCCGAACACTCCCCTTTCGCACCTGGCACATACACAAACACACACACATGGAGAACCCACCAAATGGCCACAAAACCAAACTGTCAATGCAAATAGCAAATCGCCTTTAAATACGAAATAAAATGTTTGCAAAGAGTGAGCTAAGAGGAGGCGGCAAAATCGATGGCCTCATAAAGTATTGTATTTGGTTTCCCGCCGGCTTCGTTCAGGTTCCGTCGAGGTCTTCCAAGCGCCTTCTAAGCCCAAGCCGGCCATGGGTCAGGGCAGCCCAAAGGGCACAGCGAAGCAGCAACGGGTTCACCCCTTGGACCAAAAGGTGCTAAAAAGATCTTTTATCGGGAGAGGGGAGATGTGAAAAAATGTGTTTTTGTTTTTGGCAATTTACTCAAAACAATGCCATTGAAATAGCTGAGATAATCTATCTTTTTGAATGCCAAAATGAGATTAATTAACAAGACTTGCGTTAAAAAAATGTTTATTAAGATGAAATAAAGTTTTTAATGCTATAATTTTGGGTATGAAGTAATTACAATAAAAGCAGAAAATAAGATAATTTTAAACAGTAAATTAATTGACTAAAACTTTCTTATAATCTTATAAAGCAGTCCGTTTTTTGACATTTCTTAATATAATGATTAATTAAAAGAAAAGTATTCCGTTTAAATCCTTAAAAATATGCTTGAAATATAATTTCATGTTTATATTATATTTTAATTCAAAACAAAACAATTTCCCTTTATTTTTCTTTTAATTTCCTTTCTCTAATCACTTTTTCCTGTGCCACTTTCTTTCCGTTTCAAGATTTTGTTTTCGATTTTTCCCTGCGATCTCTGGTGTATTGATGAAAACCAGCTTATAGACATGCAAGTCTGCTCATTTTTCATGTACATTTCATATTTATATTTTTTCTTTGCTAATTTTTTACGCCTTCTGCACTTCGGACCAAGAAAGCTCGTTATTTTTGTGCCCGACTCTCTTTGGGTTTTGTTTAGGAAATTTTGCAAAAACCACTGGGAGTCTGTTATGGAGTCTTCTGTTTTGTTGTTTTCTGCGTTCATCTTTTGTTATTTTCTTCCTACGAATTGATTCTGCGCTTTGGTGATCAGCGCAAATGAAAGTTTGAATGAAGGAAGGGGCCTCTAACTGATTACCACTTAAGTGGCATGTGCCGGGCCATGGCAACTCGTCTAATTTGGTCAATGCTACTCGAAAAGACAAAACACTTTCTTAGCCAGAGTGGCGGCTGCAGAGCAGCAATGGGCGAAGACGCGGCGAAAATGCTGAGGCAGACACAGGCACTGGGAAAATGTAAGCCAAAGTAAACCAATTGGCCATTTGCCGTGTGCCAAATACGCGAAATGAGGAAGTCTACGGTTACAAATGCGTTGGCCAAATGCGAATGAAATGCGATTAGTTAAATGGGAGCCCCCGACTTGGCCCGTACCGACCTGGCCTTGTCATGCTTTTATTTTATACATTTCACCCATCAGTCTCTGACTATCAGCAGAAAAATTGCACTGAAATTAAATTTATTACAATAAACTTTCCATGGCAATACGTTTTTTCTATAGAAATAATCAAAAATGTAAATTTAATTTGTATATTTTAAATAAATAACAAATTATTTATGGTTTTAATAATAAATTATGAATGAAACCAAAGTATAAGCCTTCTTTCTTCGTCTGTAATCCCACTAACCCTGACAATCTTGATCTTCTCTTGCAGATGTCGCCTCCGTGGAGGTTCAGACCAAGGAGGCGTATTTCAACGGCTCCACTTACCTCCGCCTGACCACACCGATGCCCATTTGGGACCACTCGGCGATTAGCTTCCGCTCTTGCCGCGGCGGCGAGATCCTGGCCCAGCAATACAACAAGAACTCCATTGTAATCTCGGTGCTCAATGATTTTCTGCAAATCTCACTGGCGGGACCGGCAGTCCATGGGCCCAACAATCGGTTGGATGTCAAGCTACCCTACCAGCTGCTGGACAACCGCTGGCACACGCTGCAGTTCAAGTACGAGTATGGCAATCTTTACCTGCACGTGGATCGTGCGGCAAGCATATTTGGTAAGTTTAAATCCCTCCAAATCCCCCCGTTGCAAGCCACTTTAATGGGGTCGTGTCCGGCTGGGAAACGTGAAATGTTGCAAGCAAATCACATTGCGAGGGTTAAGCCATTCAATTGTGCCTGAAAAATGGGACAGCAGGAGCGGGGGTAATGATGAACTCATTTGTAAAATCAATTTAACGATTGAAAAGAGAACTGAAGAAATTAAGAGAATTTTTCAGGTATTTTTAGTCTAAATTCTGGCTTGAAAACAACTTTTAATCCATCCATAAATTACCTTCCTATATTAATTACTTTCTCTTCATTCCCCTTAGCCAACTCCACGTACAACAGCCAGTTCTTAACGAACCAGGACATTGGCTACAAGGATGCCATTTTGATACTGGGAAACTCCTTCTCTGGCTGCCTTCTGGATGGTCCTGGTCTCCAGTTTGTCAACAACTCAACTGTGCAAAATGTGGTCTTTGGAGCTTGTCCCCTCACCCCTGGACCCTGCAGTGATCATGATCTGTTCACCCGCCTGCCGGATAACTACTGTCTCAACGATCCCTGCATGGGTCACGGAACCTGCTCATCCAGTCCCGAGGGCTATGAGTGTCGCTGCACGGCCCGTTACTCGGGCAAAAATTGCCAAAAGGACAATGGTTCGCCCTGCGCCAAGAATCCCTGCGTGAACGGTGGCTCTTGTTTGGAGAACTCTCGAGGCGATTATCAGTGCTTCTGCGATGCCAATCATAGTGGTCAGCACTGCGAAACGGAGGTCAACATCCATCCGCTCTGCCAGACGAATCCCTGTTTGAACAACGGCGCCTGTGTCGTCTTGGGAGGAAGTGGAGCCATTGCCTGCGAGTGTCCCAAAGGCTATGCGGGAGCCAGGTGCGAAATCGACACGGATGAGTGTGCCTCGCAGCCGTGCCAGAATAACGGAAGCTGCATCGACCGGATCAATGGATACAGCTGTGACTGCACTGCCACCGGCTACACGGGCACCAATTGCCAGACGAACGTTGATGAGTGCGAAAAGAAGCCTTGCCTGAATGGCGGCCAATGCTTCGATACCTATGGCTGGTACACCTGCCTTTGTATGGATGGCTGGGGCGGCGAGATCTGTGATCGACCCATGACCTGCCAGACGCAGCAGTGCCTGAACGGAGGCACCTGTGTGGACAAACCCATTGGCTTCCAGTGCATCTGTCCGCCGGAGTACAGCGGAGAGCTCTGCCAGCTGGCACCGAGCTGTCCCCAGCCGTGTCCCATCGACTCGGAGTGCGTCGGCGGCAAGTGCGTGTGTAAGCCAGGCTCATCGGGTGAGTTTCAAGTTCCATTTTCAATCGGTGGCGGGTCATGCATGTCATTTTTAAAAATGTATTTCTCATTTGCTTAGTTTTGGTTTCATGGGTTAATGGTTTCTTTTGAATGATGCTGATATATGTACATATATATGAAACAAGCTTCCGATTTGGAGCCGCTGACTCCTCTTGAGGTGGAGATGCTGGACTCCACATTGTGTCCCAGCGAAAAGAAGAAGCGCTACATATCGCCCGAGTGGCTCAAACGCAAACGTTGTGAGCTAAAACTGAGTACGTGGACAAAGTTCACAGGGGTTAATCTATAGCTTTTAATGTACTTAAACAAATTATTGCTTTATTTAATTAGTTTATTGCTTTTTAAATGTATTTTGCAATTTGTAAAACTTTTGAAAAAACTCAGTATTATTTTCATCTTGCTTTGTTGATAATCCCCACAAAATCCCACCCAATACTAACTTGTATATATTTCCCCTAAATATTTTTGCTATAACCTAATACCCTTAATCTTATATTGTAAAAAAAAAAAACAAACAACGCTATGCTGTAAATGGGAACGGTTTTTAGGACCCATTGGTCACTGTTTGCCAATAACAACAACACCGACACCAGAACCAGAACCACAGCCAACAACGACAACAATAAGAATTGCTACCGAAATCCCTATCCCAATTTTAACAACTACAAAGATTCCACCAACAATAACAACAACGACAACAATTGCAACAACACCAACGACAACAACAACAACAGCTATCAAAAAAGCACAACAACATCCCAGCCAGGCACAACAACAGCAACAGACACCAACCCAACGCTCGGCCTCCCTGAATGCATGTCCCCAAGAAAACTGCTTGAACGGTGGCACCTGCCTGGGCCATAGTAGCAATTATACCTGTATCTGTGCCACCGGATACACAGGTTTGGCATATATATACATATATATCCATTATGTTACCCCGCAGCAGCGTCAGCGGCAGAAGGGTTGTCCTAAAAGTGTGCATGCCAAAAGCACTTTGCCTGCGTAAATTGAGTTAAAATTTGAATGCGGTTATTGGCCTTAGTAGTTGGTTGTTTTATAAATTGATATTGATCCTGGCTAGAGTCCTGTTTGAATCTATAGCACACAGAAGTGTAAACAATTTTGATTTCAAATTTTTGTTTATTTATAACTACTTTATTTATTTTTCTGAATCTCATTTAAATGCGTGACAAGCCTTTGTTTATATTTTTGTATACCAAGGCACGTTCTTTGAACGTGTTTTCTATTAAATTTTTAATAATAATTGAACCTTTGTTTCAATGTTTTTCCATATCAGCATTATAAAGTTAAATTGAATTGTTAAATTTTTATACAAAAAACAGATTGCATTTCAAAAAACTATACAATAAATTTTTTTAAGTTCCGAATTCCTGATATATTTTCGTTCATTTTAATGTTCCAAAAAAATTACTTTTGTTTTTAGATTCACTTAGAGCTCTAGCTTAATTTTAATTCTAATTCTATATATTTAATTCTAAAAACTTTTAGTGCAACCCCCAGAAAAAAAAATTAACTGTAAATACGTAGTAAAGTATAACTATTTAGATATAAACAATTGATATTTGGTAAACACTTGAAATTTCTTGATTTATTTAAATAGAAAATAATTTTTTACTATGGGCTTTTGGATAATTTCGATTATTTACTAATCTTTAATCTTCAATCCCAGGTTACAACTGTCAAACGAGCACCGGCGATGGTGTGGCCGCCTTGGCCCTGACCCCCATCAACTGCAATGCCACCAATGGGAAGTGCCTGAATGGAGGAACCTGCTCAATGAATGGAACCCACTGCTACTGTGCCGTCGGCTATTCCGGCGATCGTTGCGAAAAGGCCGAAAACTGCTCACCCCTGAACTGCCAAGAGCCGATGGTCTGTGTCCAGAATCAATGCCTCTGTCCGGAGAACAAGGTGTGCAACCAGTGCGCCACACAACCCTGTCAAAATGGCGGTGAATGTGTGGACCTGCCTAATGGGGATTACGAATGCAAGTGCACCCGCGGATGGACGGGGCGGACATGTGGCAACGATGTGGATGAGTGCACGCTGCATCCAAAGATCTGTGGCAACGGCATCTGCAAGAACGAGAAGGGATCGTACAAGTGCTACTGCACACCCGGATTCACCGGCATCCACTGCGACTCGGATGTGGATGAGTGCCTCAGCTTTCCCTGCCTCAACGGAGCCACGTGCCACAATAAGGTAAGGTTGAGGGCAGTCGGATTAATATTCGATTCTGCCTATTGGTTTCCCTTGAAAGTGTATCTGATACTAAAGTGTACTAGTTGTTTTTCTTTAAATATGGAAAGCATCGGATATTGAGACAAGTGAGTGGGTGCAGAACGCTTTATCAGAGTCCTGAAATGCTCCTGCTTCCCAAATTAGTTGCCATTCCTTTGCCTTAGCTTAGAGAGGTCTTAGAATATGCTCGTATCCGGGTATTGCGCTAGCTTCCTTTTATTTATTTTCAAATTGCATTTTAATAAACATTATTGTATCCTCGATTCATCCAGATCAATGCCTACGAATGTGTTTGCCAGCCGGGCTATCAGGGCGAGAACTGTGAGGTTGACATTGATGAATGCATCAGCAATCCCTGCTCAAACGGTTCCACCTGCATTGACATGATCAATAACTTCACCTGCAACTGTATACCTGGAATGACGGGCCGCATCTGTGACATTGACATCGATGACTGCGTGGGAGATCCCTGTCTGAACGGCGGCCACTGCATCGATCAGTTGGGTGGCTTCCGTTGCGATTGCAGTGGCACTGGCTATAATGGCGAGAACTGTGAACTGAACATTGACGAATGTATCTCGAATCCCTGCCAGAATGGCGCCAAGTGCATTGACCAGGTCAAGGATTACTTCTGCGAATGTCATGCCGGTTACAAGGGCAAGAACTGTGAGCAGGACATCAACGAGTGCGAGAGTAATCCGTGTCAGTACAACAGCAACTGTCTGGAGCGATCTAATACCACGTTTTATCAGCTGAGCCGCAATACGGATCTGCCGAAGGTTTTTAGCCAGGCCTTTACCTACGAGAATGCCAGCGGGTGAGTCATATGACTGGATTTTAAACCAATTCCTTGTCTAATCTTATTTAATCCCTTAGCTACGAGTGCGTTTGTGTGCCGGGCATCATTGGCAAAAACTGTGAGATCAATATAAACGAGTGCGAGAGCAATCCCTGCAGCAAACACGGAACCTGTAATGATGGGGTAAGTTTCGGGTTTCCCAAAAAAAAAACAATCTGTAAAGACTAATCCCGTTTGTCTTGGTTTTCCTTTTGGCAGATTGGCGCCTACACCTGCGAATGCGAACCCGGCTTTGAGGGCACTCACTGCGAGATCAATATAGATGAATGCGACCGCTATAATCCCTGCCAAAACGGCACCTGCTATGACCAGATCAACGACTACGACTGTGACTGCGATGCCAAATTTGGAGGCAAAAACTGTTCGGTGCCACTAAAGGGATGCACAACGAATGTAAGACTGAAATTAGAAGATATTTTATTCCAAAAATCTAATTAATTACTCCTTTTTCTTTGTTCCTTTAGCCCTGCTTAAATAACGGCACCTGTCTGCCGTATTTGGTCAACGAAACGATACATAAATACAATTGCACCTGCGAGAATGGCTTCCAGGGCAACACCTGCGAAAAGACGACCACTCTATCCATGGTGGCCACCAGCTTGATTTCGGTCACCACGGAACGCGAGGAAGGCTATGACATAAACCTGCAGTTCAGGACAACGCTGCCAAATGGAGTTCTGGCCTTTGGCACCTCTGGCGAGAAAAACGAGCCTGTTAGCTACATCCTGGAGCTAATCAACGGCCGGCTAAATCTGCATTCTTCCCTGCTGAACAAATGGGAGGGCGTCTTCATCGGTTCCAAGCTGAATGACAGCAACTGGCACAAGGTGTTTGTGGCCATTAATACATCGCATTTGGTGCTTTCCGCGAACGATGAACAGGCCATATATCCGGTGGGCTCCTACGAAACGGCCAACAACAGCCAGCCCTCCTTTCCACGCACCTATCTGGGTGGCACCATACCCAACCTGAAGTCCTACTTGAGACACCTCACCCACCAGCCGTCCGCTTTTGTGGGCTGCATGCAGGATATTGTGGTCAATGGAAAATGGATTTTCCCTGACGAGCAAAGTGCGAACTACACGTCCGATGACACCAAGCTGGAGAACGTGCAGAGCGGCTGTCAGCGAATGGAGCAATGCAAACCGAATCCCTGCCACTCGAATGGCGAATGCACGGATCTGTGGCACACCTTTGCCTGCCATTGCCCCAGGCCCTTCTTCGGACACACTTGTCAGCACAGTAAGTAGACCGAAATGGCAAGAGAAGATCATAGATTAAAACTGTTTTTGATTCATTCTGTTTGCAGATATGACTGCCGCCACCTTTGGCCACGAGAACACCACCCACTCGGCGGTGATTGTGGAGACAACTGATGTGGCTAGGCGGGCCATCCGGTCTATTTTGGATATCTCAATGTTCATACGAACCCGAGAACCCACCGGACAGGTCTTCTACTTGGGCACTGATCCACGCAAGGCACCCACCAAGAGTAAGTGAAAATTAATAAGGTCTTTATATGCCTTTTCGATCTTACTGAATCTTCTTTCTCCCCCTCAGACGTCGGCGACTCTTATGTGGCGGCCAAACTGCATGGCGGCGAGCTGCTGGTGAAGATGCAGTTCAGTGGTACGCCCGAGGCTTACACCGTGGGCGGCCAGAAGCTGGACAACGGCTATAACCATCTGATCGAGGTGGTGCGCAATCAGACGCTCGTGCAGGTCAAGCTCAATGGCACCGAGTACTTCCGCAAGACATTGTCGACGACGGGTCTGCTGGACGCACAGGTGCTCTACTTGGGCGGACCTGCACCCACACGGGAGTCCCTACTGGGGGCCACCACCGAACCGGGACCAGTGGGAGTACCAGGCGCAGGAGCAGGAGCTCCCACAGAAGACACCACGGTGTCCAAGGATGCGGACGACAGCAAAGACTATTTCAAAGGCATCATCCAGGACGTAAAGGTGAGCAATGGCTCGCTTAACCTGATCGTGGAGATGTATCCCCTAAACGTGACGGATGTCCAAGTGAACGCCAAGCCTCTGGGTGCCGTCACCATCGATCGGGCATCTGTGCTGCCGGGCGCCGTGTCCGATGACCTGTGCCGCAAGAATCCCTGCCGACACAACGCAGAGTGCCGGAACACATGGAACGACTACAGCTGCAAGTGTCCCAATGGCTACAAGGGCAAGGATTGCCAGGAGATTGAGTTCTGCCAACTGGTAACGTGTCCCGGTCAGAGTGTCTGCCAGAATCTGGACGATGGCTACGAGTGCCTGACGAACACCACGTTCACGGGACAGGAGCGCTCTCCTCTGGCGTTCTTCTACTTCCAAGAACAGCCATCCGAGGAGATTGTGGGTGAGACTGCTCCCAAGCAGACCCTCAAGCCAGTCATCGATATAGCCTACCGCACGCGTGCTGGAGGAACTCTGCTGTATATTGACAGTGTGGATAGTTTCTTTGAGATCGGCGTGAACGGAGGCCGAGTGACCATCACCTGGAAGCTGAGCCAGCTGCACTTTGGCGAGTCCACGCGCTTCGAGAAGGAGAACACGGACGGCGAATGGAGTCGCATTTATCTGAGGGCTCATAACGGCAAGCTGGAGGGCGGCTGGAAGGGCTGGGAATCGATGGTGGATCCGGCCCCAGCCTTCTCGGTTGACATTGACCAAGCGGCCATCCAATACCTTATCGCCAGCAGCAACCAAATCTACTTGGGTGGCATGCCGGAGTCGAAACAGGCAAGGGGATCTACGCTGTCCGCCCAGCAGGGCTCCCAGTTCAAGGGCTGCGTGGGTGAGGCCAGGGTAGGCGATCTCCTGCTGCCGTATTTCTCCAATGCTGAGCTCTACCCCCGCACCGAAAATGTGTCCGTTCAGCTGAAGGCTCAATTCCGTCTGAATGCCACGCGCCCAGAGGAGGGCTGCATCCTGTGCTTCCAATCGGACTGTAAGAACGCCGGCTTCTGCCGAGCTGCATCGGATGAGTACGCCTGCACCTGCCAGCCTGGCTTTGAGGGCGATGACTGTGGCACAGATATTGACGAATGCCTGGACACGGAATGCAAAAACAATGGCACCTGCATTAATCTGGTGGCTGCTTTCCAGTGCCAGTGCCAGCCGGGCTTCGAGGGCCTCCACTGCGAACAGAACACCGACGAGTGTGCAGACCAGCCGTGTCATAACGGTGGCAACTGCACGGATTTAATTGCCGCCTACGTATGCGACTGTCCGGAGGACTATACGGGTCCGCAGTGTGAAGTGCTCAAGCAGATGACGTGCGAGAACGAGCCTTGCCGCAATGGATCCACCTGCGAGAATGGCTTTAGTGAGTACTTGAAGATTATACAACAAAGGACTTGGACTTAACATATAAATTCCCTATCCATAGATGCCTCCACCGGAAATAACTTCACATGCACATGCATGGGCGGCTTCGAAGGACCGCTGTGTGACATTCCCTTCTGCGAACGAACGCCCTGCGATAATGGCGGTCTCTGCCTGACCACGGGACCGGTGAGTATCTAGCTTAAAGTTAGTCCGTTCCCTTAAAATAATAAACCCAATATTTCCTGCCTCAGGCACCCATGTGCAAGTGTAGCCTGGGTTACACAGGTCGCCTGTGCGAACAGGACATCAACGAATGCGAATCCAATCCCTGCCAAAACGGTGGACAGTGCAAGGATCTTGTTGGCAAGTTTGAGTGCGATTGCCAGGGCACTGGATTCGAGGGCATCCTCTGCGAAAACGACATCGACGAGTGCAGTTTGGAAACCGAGTACTGCGGCGATTTGGGCCGTTGCTTTAACAAACGCGGCTCTTTCCAGTGCATCTGCCAGAAGCCGTATTGCGGCGCCTACTGCAACTTTACAGATCCCTGCAATGCCACAGATATCTGCGCCAACGGCGGGCGCTGCGTAGAGGCTTGTGGCGCCAAGCCGGACTACTATTGCGAGTGCCTGGAGGGATTCACGGGCAAGAACTGCACGGCACCAGTGAGTTTTTTTTGGGATATTTTTAAACCAAAGGATCATCTATCTAATATTTAAATTATATTTTAGATCACGGCCAAGGAGGATGGCCCCTCGACAACGGACATCGCCATCATTGTCATACCCGTGGTGGTCGTGCTGCTGCTGATTGCGGGTGCTCTGTTGGGCACCTTCCTGGTAATGGCACGGAACAAGCGAGCCACCCGAGGCACCTACAGCCCCAGCGCCCAGGAGTACTGCAACCCGAGGCTGGAAATGGACAATGTGCTGAAGCCGCCGCCAGAGGAACGACTTATATAGTTTGGGCCACGAGGCGATGACGATTAGCAAAGCAAACGAAAGATATTTTTAAATCCGCCCATATACACCCTAGTTGTAAAAGTAATGCAATGTTTCCTCCTAAGTTCGCCCCTAGTTACGGTTACGTCTTAAGGTGCTCAAAGCAACAGCAGCAACCAGGCTTTCGCCGATCGTCCGATCGATCCCCCTGCCTACGCTTTAGTTAGTTAATAATGACGTTGTCTATTTATTCATGTAGTTTATATACAACAAATGTCAGAAAGTGTCGATATATTGATTCTGCATTAATATTTAACAATATATAGATCGATATTTTATTTATTATATCGGACCAATATAATCGGGAAAAGAGACAAAAAAAAATATATACAATTTTTCGATCATATCGATAATTTAACGTTAAATGCGATATCTTTAAAATTCGCTATATCAAAGTTTATGATATTGAGCGCTACATATATTTTTTGTTGATATATCATATCGGATTTCTTTCGATATACATTCCTAGACACACGTACCGCCCCCCTATAGTCGTTATGTAGTTACGTTCCCATAGTTTAGATTCAGTATTCGATTTCTCGTATATGTAATCCTAAAGCTGCGAACAAAGTTGAGCTCTGACACCGATTCCCCTGCCCCCTCCTTCCTCCTTAACAACATTCCCAACGGAAGCCCATCAAATGTATTGTACGAGTATTTTTGTAAATAGATTTGTACGACTCTTTAAACTATATTAGCTGAGCTAAACCTGAAAATCCTATATGCCTATATATATGCGAGTATATATATCAGTAAATGTGGCCTTATAACAAAAAAAATTATTAAAATCAAAATAGCAATGGCAACTATCAAGAAAATGAGAAACTATTGGATAAGTTAATCAAGTGGAAGACATATTTTGCTCTAGAATTTCTAAGCGTAAACGTAAGAGACTGTACTATATAATAAATATTAAATATTTCGAACATTTTCAATTTATTGATTTACTAGCTTTAGGGGAATCCGGAATTCAGATAAAAATTGAACTGTTTTTGGGTATATATTCAAAATATATGAATTTTTGTATATTTTAGTAGGGATAAATTTAAACTAGGTGCGTTCCTTTTAATTAATTAAACCCACCAGCTAATCTTCTTTTGACAGCAAATAATATATATTTTGACTTTGATTCATATTTCGAAACAGTCGAAATATTAATAAAACAACATGTATATCCGCTGTTTTCCCATATATTTCATAGGTATATTATAAATAAATCAAAGTAATGCTTATTTTGTTTCAATTTATAGCAACTATTGCTAAATTTATTCGTCAACGTAGGCATGACGTGTTTTTAATGGTTTGAATGCAAACAACAAACTTGCGCTTTGTTTTGTAAGAGAGCTGCTAATATCTAATGTAAAAGTTTTTAAATAGGTTTATTCAAGAGTATGAATGCAAATGAAAATAGTTGAAGGCGAAAATAGGTCAACTCCAAGCACGCCTAGTTGTACAATTGGGGAAAGTAATGATGAATAATAATAATTATAATGGTTGTGAGTGGAGTGGTTAGTACGACTTGGCTAAATATTGTTAAAATGTTGTGTGTTTGTGAGTGTTTGTGCCTTCCGCTCAGCCCAACGAAGCCACCCACTTGAATTTGCTCTGCATCTCCGGATGATAGAAGATGCACTCCAGCTTGTTCACACAGTTCTTGCCGAAGCGGCAGGGCTTCGGGTGATAGAATGTGCAGCCCAGTTTGGAGCAATTGGGATAGTACTTGCACATAGTCGTGGCAGTCGTTGACGTTACTGGAGCCGATATCGACTTGTAGTTCTGTACTGGTATGACGTGCGAGGCTGTTGAAGGAAAGGCAATATTAGTTTAATTCTAACAAATTTCTTATATAAAAAAAACTTACACAGTGGCGGTGCCGTGAGCTGCACATGGCTGAGATCCCTTTGTCCGCTGTGGGCAAAGTTGCAGTCAACACTCATGCAGGACATGTCGAACTTGCATTTGGGATGCGAGTACATGCACTTGTCGGCAAATTTGCAGTTGGGGAAGGACTTGCAGGGCGCCGTCGGATGATAAAACTCGCAGAACTGTTTGGTGCAGCTCGGATGGTACTTGCACCGCTCTTTGGGCTTGGTAACCTTCAGCACAGCAGAGTCCACGCTTACCGCGCTCACTGTAAGTATTAATAGTTTGGGTTTAATTGTATTATTTTTAAATATTTTTAAAGATTCACTTACATGCCGGCAAATTGTCGTACTTTCTGTCCTCGGCATTGCGAATGGGTATCCTGCGCACTCCTTCGCGTTCGGGGCTTTTGGAGCGATGCTTTCTCGTCGAACTCGGCTCGTCCTCGTTTCTCAGAGTGAAGCGTATGGGCGTATGCTTACCTTTGGTAGAAGTAGACGAAGTGGTGACGCTGGCGGAGTTCTCTACCGCTGCTGGTTCCCCGCTGGAGTTTGTGGGTGTCTCCTTGCTGGCTGGCCGCTTCTCTGCCCGAGGCTTCGGCTTGGCCGGTAGGGGAGGCGTGGTCGAGCGCTCCTCAACCGAAGGCTTCGCTCTATTGTCCTTGTGGCCGTTGGCCGAGGTCGTCGCCGATGTCGATGTGTTCTGCCGCCTGATGGACGAACGCTTCCTGTGCGAACCATGCTTATCGTCATCTTCATCGGTGTCGTTCTTGATGACGAGCTTCTTAATTTCCTGCGGCTGCCGAAGCACCTCGCTGCGATTGAGGCTGCGCGATGTCTGGGGCGAGGCACTGCTCTGTGTGGGCGAGGGTGTGAAGCTTTTCTCCGGAGCCGATCGCCGTGATCGCTTTTCTGACGTCGTGGACGTTGGCTCAACGCTGGAAGAGGACACTTGTGGTGTGGATACTGGGGAGGAGGAACGTTTGCGTGAGCTGCTCGGCCGTTTGCGATAGGAGGAGCTGCCTTGGCTGCTGCTTGTCCCGCCCAGAGTTTTATCCCCGTTCAGGGTAACTACAAACTGTGTCTTTCGCGCTCCGGAGCTGGGACTTGCATCGTCGTGCGAGCTAATGTGCAAGTCTATGTCCTCCACACTGGTCAGCAACTGAGGCACATAGGGTTCGAAATCCTTCGAACTCAGACTAGGGGCATACTCTTCCTCCACCACCTTGATCTCGGCATGACTCTCATTGGAGCGCCGTAAACGCTTGCCATCTCGTTGCGTCACATTTACCACGAGCTCCCGAGTGCTTCGCCTGAAGAGTTCGCTGTTTGTGGGAGCACTTCGCTTGCGACGATCCCTGCTGCGATCTGATTGGTCTGCCGATTTTTGCTTGGCCACCGATGGACTGACTTTTTCCGGCTCCGGCGTCTCCTTCTTGTTGGAAGACTTGGCCAGAATGGTGGAGCGCTGGGCATCGGCCACCGCCCTTAACAGGAGATTCTTGCAGGCCTGGCGCCGTGGAGAGACCTTTGGTCTGGGCTGGATCTTGATGACCGAATTCAACGGCTTATCGGCTAGATCCTCATCGTCTGAGGGTTCTGGCGGCTTGTGCACGGCTACAATCACCCGGGAACCGATGCGTTGCTTGCTAGTTGGTGTCTGTGGACTAGGTGAGCGGCGCTGGCGGTGACCACGTTTGGCGTCCCTGGAGTTATCCCGACTAGAGCGTCGTTCCCGGGAGCGATCTCGCTGACTCCGTTCCCGGAGAGACTCTGGTTCACTGCGTCTACGATGAGCTGGCACGTATAGCTCCTTTTGAGTGCGTGGCGGTCTTTCTGGCGGTAACTGATTCTTGCAACCGAGGCGATCGTGCACGGAACGTCGCTCTAAGGGGTCTTCTTTTGGCTTCTCAACTGCCGATTGCAGGTCTTCCATTAAATCGATCTCTTTCTTAAATTCCTTCTCCTGCTCTGCTTCCTGACGAGAGTTTGTATCAGGCTCAGGTTCTGGTTGCTTTTCGGGAGTCTTCTCGCGCCTGTTGAAGATAATCGGACTCTTGGGTTTCCGCGGCGGCGGTTCTTGCTGCGGTGGCTCCTCTTCAACCTCTTGGTCCACTGACTCATCCTGGGCACTTAAGTTTAGCATATCCTCGTCGTCCTCATCACTCTCGTCATCGATTTCGCCAATTTGACGTAAATGCTTCTTGGCTGCCTGGATTTTCTTCTGGATCTCGGCCAGCTCGGCAAGATCCTTCTGCCGATTGACCCCGCAAGTGGTTGAGCTGATCTCAGACGTGTTGGCCGGCATGTCACTGTCCTTGGTTTTTACCTCCTCATCCGACGTGGACCTCCGCTTCTTCTTCTTTTGCACGATCTCATCCTTAGCATTGATGTCAATGTTGAGCGATTTCTTGGCCTTCTGCATCAGTTCATCGGCAAAAACATCTGTGATGGAGGTGATGACGGGCATAGCACCCGCCGAGCTGGATTGCGGCTCCTGCATCTCATCGCAGGACTTACGGTGCGGCTTCTTGTCCTTCCTGGACACCTTCTTGTCCTTTTCCTTGGACTTTGCCGCTTCGGCATGGCCTCGCGACCTGCGCTTCTTGCTGGAAGCTAATGGAAACGGGCGTTAATAATGAGTCCCTCAAGGGAGTTCAGTAACTCACCATTGGCTGTCGGCAGAGTGACCTCCTGAAGCTTCTGCAGCACCTCGTGCAGCCAGGTGACAAACAAGTCAGTCTGATCGCCCAGAAACAGGTTCAGCTCGGCGTTCATCTGCTGTTTGGAGCGTTTATTGGCCACCATGACCATCACGTAGTCGGGCAGTTCGTCGTCAATAAAGCCTGAAGATCCGCCGGTGCCCAGCTCCAGCAACTTCGCTTTGACGGCGCTCTGTGAAATGGAAACAATTTTCGCCGATGCATTCGAGTTGGATTACGAGTTCATTGATTTTCCGCAGCGACTTACGCGCATCTTCTGGCCGATTTCGCTGCCCAGGTTACACTCCATTGTTGCGGTGTCTTTATCTCTTCTGTCAGTTCAATATCATGTAGTTTTATAGACGACTATTTCGAAAAAAGATGTAATTTGTATTACATGAAAAATGGGCAAAATCTGCCAAAAAAAATAATTATCGCAGCTGCTGCTCCGATATCAGAAACTAGAGATGTGAGGTCGGCGACAGTGTTGTCGACCTGACAGCACGGCTGAATAGTCCAAAACCATTTACGAGGATTTGACTAATATTTTAGGGATAATTTAAACAAAATTAAGAAAATTTTAACAAGAATAATGACTTTGTCAGATTTTTTGTAATTAATTCTTTCATTAATGTCCAATTGTGACTCGCTATTTATTTTCTTTATTTCGTGATTGACGTTGTCTTGTCAATATATTTTAAAAGTTAAACTTAAAAATACTATTTCTAATACAGCTTACAAATAGAATTTCAGAGATTATTCAAACAAATAACCAATTTTGAAAATTCTAGAGCCAAAACACCGGTCGAAACCCCAGTCAAATGCATAGCAAAGGAATCGTTATCTACTCAAAAGAGTACATTTTAAAAAGATTGTATATATATTAAACATATGACTATAAATATAATAACATCTTGACTAGAGCTGAAGTTTTCTTTCAATTTCAATATTTATAAATGTCAAGCATGAGAAATTCGAAAACATAAATCCCAATTAACATCGCACAACCGTGTACAAACGATAGCACGAAGTTCGTCTGCGATACCGATAGTCCGTGAGCATCGATGGTTGCGAACCTTCCCTGTTAATGGCAAAAAAAGAAGAAGCGAGAAAAGAATTTTAGAAGAAAGCAACTGCAATTTTGTCATAATCGTGGTGCAATTCGCAATGAATAATGGAAAATAGACAGTCCAGTGCCAGTGATGAGATAGTGCCAGGTGCGTACCGCCCCCGTGTTGTGTGTGGCGTGCAAAAAGAGGCCCAATTTGAGCCCCTCGGCCCTGCTGCCTGGCCAAAATGTGTGTCTGTGTCTCGCTTCGCCTTCCGTTCCGATGGCTGTGGAAGCCAGCCAGTTGGCCCGTGAATTGCACGGCCCCGGATTGATATTGCATTTTGGCGACTTCTTATGCGTATGCCCAGCCACTTGTTGCACTCATGGTGTTGCCTTTCGTTTCCTTTCAGAGCTCTACTTCCTCATCTCCAAGTTCCTGGCTGCGGGGCCGCTGGAGGAGACGGCAAAGGTCGGTATACAGAGGAGGCGGGATCGGCTTGCTGCGGCAAAAGAGCGCAATTTTCAGCGGTCGCAGCTTGCTGGCGGCTTTGTTTACAAACATTTTACTAATTTGGCCTTTCGCAAACCCCTTCCTTACAGGTGTTAATCCGCGAGCTCGAGGAGAAGAAGGTGAGTTGTTGGGCTGGGGCAGACGCTGGGCTTGATTCCTGTCGGGGTGTCGCAAAAAAAAAAAAAGAAGCGAATCTCTGGCACAGCGTTTGTTTATACGCTTTGTTTTGGTTTTGTTGTTGTTTTCGCTGCCGGCAGCGAACGACGACAAAGCCTACGTCCGCTTGTCTCAGAGTTGGAAATCAGACTGAATTTGGTCTGGCCACGGGATATGTAGCCCGCACGGCTCTTCTGTCCAAGAGTAGGTAGCGGCGGCGAAAAAAAACTAAAAACAAAAAAACTGAAAGGGATGCCCCGCGACGTCATCATAAACGTCATAGAGTGCAAGTGATAACACCTACACACAAACGCACACACCTGCATATACATATACTATACATAAATTCTCCCCTCCATCCTATCGCCCGCAGGTTCTGCCCCGTCGCATTGATTGGCTGGGGAATGAGCATGAACAGACCTTTGCCGAATTGGTGAGTATTGCCAATTGCCTAATTAACAACTAATGGCCGCTTAACGCCATTGAATTGATTTGATCGTCTGTCCGAAAATCTTGCGTAAGTGTGCGCGCATTTCTTTCCTCTTTGTCGTGCGTGTGCCCTGTGACGTCATGGGCGAGGGGATAGAGAAAAAACATAGCGCATGCCAATTTCTTTTTAAAGTTTTTGCCCTAAAACATTAAAAGTGCAGCTATCAATCATTTTAGCACTGCAATTAATAAACAAATAAGTAATTATTTAGCAAATAAAAGGTAAAAAAATTAACAAATTACAAAAATCTTAAGAACGGAATGGAAAAATTCCCAAACTGGCGAAAAGCAAGATATTTTTGAAAAACAAGCATATTTAAACAAATGCGATTTAATTTTAGTTATAACAATTAGTTGCAGCCGCCGACATTTTGCTTTCGCACACATAGACAGTCTGCGCGCTCACACGGACAGGCGAAGCCACCACTTTGCCCAGACTCGTGTGCGACAGAGCGAGACAGCCCTATGTCGGCGGCCTTGTGCTGGCGAACAGCTGCCTCCCAAGAGTTATCGATAAATAATCGTTAATTTTAATTGAATTCAAATCTTTAGGAACAAAAATACGCGCATATCGGCGCCCAACATTTGCTGGAAATATGCGGCCGTCTGTGCCCGCTGGTGGACCGGGAACTGCCGCCCAGCGTGCCGGGAATAAACTCGCTGCTGGGCCGTGGGCGACAGAATCTGCTGCGCACCAAGGAAACCGTTTACAGTCATCGCTCGCTAAGAGACTACTGCACCACATTGCATGGCGTCTCCCTGCCGGACTCGAGCCTAATCAAGTCCACCCACAACTTGAGTGAGTAGCTAATGAAACCTTTTAACTCTTTTATTCTTTAATAACGAATATCAACCTTTGTAGGCCGCGTCCTTGCTGGCCGGGAACATGGCTGCAATGTGCGGCGCAAGCTGCTTGTGCCCACGGACATCTACAGTAAGACGAAGCTCCTCCGCCGCACCGTGGGCCACTTGTCCTCGGTGTATTGCGTACTCTTCGACCGCACTGGACGCTACATAATCACCGGAGCCGATGATCTGCTCATCAAGATATGGTCAGCGGCTGATGGTCGTCTGCTGGCCACCTTGCGCGGCGCCTCCTCCGAAATCACGGACATTGCCATTAACCTGGACAATACAATGTTGGCCGCCGGGTCGTTGGATCACATCCTCAGGGTGTGGGATATGCAGACCACCTCACCGATCGCCGTCCTGTCTGCCCACACGGGCATGATAACGTCGGTGAACTTCTGTCCCTCGCCTCGCAGTGATTTGAAATATCTGGTGACGACCAGCACGGATGGATCCATAGCCTTCTGGCAGTACTCTACGCCACGCGGTCAGAAGATTACATTTGCTCCGAAACCGACCCAGTACCACGAGAAGCTGCGCCCCGGTCAGGCACAGATGATGTGCACGTCTTTCTCGCCGGGTGGCATATTCCTGGCCGCCGGCTCTGCCGATCATCATGTGCGCGTTTACATGATGGGCGAGGACGGACCGAAGCGAATTCTGGAGACGGAGGCTTACACCGATGCCGTAGACTCGGTGCAGTGGTCGCACCGTGGCCTGAGATTCATTTCGGGCAGTAAAGATGGCACGGCTCACATCTGGACCTTTGAGTCGCAACAGTGGAAGAGCGCCAAGTTGTGTATGACGGAGCGCCTGCCTAGGTGAGATAAATGATGATTTTGAAGTATTGAATGTAATTTGAATTTTAAATGACAGCTGCCCTGAGCCGGAGGAAGGCAAGAAGCTAAAGGTCACCATGGTGGCCTGGGATGCATCGGATCGCTATGTTATCACCGCTGTCAATGATTTTACCGTAAGCAATCATTATTCATTGCAACATTCATTGAAATATCCATTTATTCCTTCCCTCGAACAGATTAAGATCTGGGACTCGAAATCAGCCAAGCTGCATCGCGTCTTGCGCGGCCACAAGGACGAGTTGTATGTGCTGGAGTCGAATCCTAGGGATGAGCACGTCCTGCTCTCTGCCGGCCACGATGGCCAGGTGTTCTTGTGGGACATCGAACGGGGCGTTTGTGTGGCAGAATTCTTGAATGACATCGATGGCCAGGGCCATGGGTGTCTCTTTGACGCCAAATGGTCGCCAGATGGCACGATGATAGCCGCCACAGACTCGCATGGACACATCCTGATCTTTGGCCTGGGAATGTGTATCGAGAAATACAAAATGGTAAATTAAGGCCACATCAAAAATTATGCTTTTTTTCTATTTTTATTTTTATTTATATTTTTTGTTAGCTGCCCACCGAACTGTTCTTCCACACGGATTTCCGGCCCGTGTTGCGCGACGCCCAACACCATGTAGTGGACGAGCAGACCCAGATAATGCCGCATCTTATGCCGCCGCCATTCCTGGTCGACGCCGATGGTAACCCGCATCCCTCCAAATACCAGCGCTTCGTTCCCGGCAGGGAGAGCTGCAGCATAGACCAATTGATACCCAATCTGACGGTGGGCGTAGATGGCGTCGTTATCGATGACAATGCCAACGCTCAGCCGAATGCTGGCGGAGGTGCTGCTCCTGCTGCCCCGGCTGGTGCGCCCGCTCCAGCCTCTCCTGCAATTGGTGGACCTGGTGCAGGTGGAGGAGCAGCAGCAGCTGGAGCCAACTACTTGCGCATAGACCGCATGATAGCAGCCTTGGCCAATCGGCAGTCCGGAAATGCCAACGTCAATGATGGCAATGCGAGCAATGCCAACCAATCTTTCGAGCGCCTAACCAATCGCCAGCCGCTTCCCGACTCCAATGGCAGACAGCCCTCTCGCGGCAATGTTCTTGGCAGAAGTATGAGTACGCCACGCCAGGGATGGGGCGCGGCAGCTGCTCCAGCTGCGGGTGTCGAGGAGGCTCAGCCACCGCCGGCCGAGCCACTAGGGCAGGCGCTTCCACTTAAGTTTGTCCGCCGCACGTACGTGCGTCCCATGAAGTATGCCCAGTTGCAGAACCTCAAGCAGATCATCTACGCCGCCGGCCAGTTCGAAAAGCAAGAGTACAAGCGAGAGATGCGTCGTCGACCCATAATGATAAACACTGCCAGTGCGGCGTCATCGCAGCTAGCCGGCGTTGTGGGCAGGCCGCGAAATACGAGAGCCAATGGAAGCGGTGGCGGTGGCGGAGGAGGCGCGAGACCGGCCAGAAGGCGTGGAGGCCAGTCAGGAGCCGCACAACAGCAGCCTGCCTATCGAACGCGAGCTGTGCGCTCTCAGGAGCCAGAGCCATACGATGAAGTGGCGCCGCCCCACGAGGAAGAGGAAGACGACGTCTCCAGCAATTCGTCCGGTGACACAAGCTACTCAAATGTGGAAGAAAATCTGGAGGACAGTAGCGATGAGTCGGACACGGACAGCTCCGACTACTCGGACTGGGTGGCGGACACCCCGGGTCCGAACCTGGAGCCACCCAAGCGCTCGAAGCGGAAACCGATCTCCCGCCGACCGCCTAGCAGCGACGACAGTAGCGATGATGAAGCAGCAGCCGGCCGAGCGACTGGTGGCCGGGTTCAGGCCCGCAAGGTGGGCCGCAAGACCGTCCTGTTTCCGCCCACTGATGCAAATGGCGAGATACCGGAACTTTATCGGCCCGCCGAATGGCTGTCCGAGGTGATTCCCCGAAAGGCGCCCTACTATCCCCAAATGGGCGACGAGGTGGTTTACTTCAGGCAGGGCCATGCCAAGTACTTGGACGCTGTTCGCACGAAGAAGGTCTACAAGCTGTCCCACAGCTCGGAGCCCTGGAACTTTCACACGCTGCGGGACCACGAGCTGGTCCGTGTCATTGGCATCAAGTACGAGATCCGGCCGCCCCGACTGTGCTGCCTGAAACTGGCCATCATCGATGAAGAGGGCAACATGACGGGGACCTCGTTTAAGATCAAATACCATGACATGCCCGACGTTCTGGACTTTCTGGTGCTGCGCCAGACCTTCGATTTGGCGGTGCAGCGCAACTGGAGCATTGGCGATCGCTTCCGCTGCATGATTGTCGACGGCTGGTGGATGGGCCAGATTGAGTCGCGTCACCCCCTCTCTGCAGACTTTCCCGAATCCTTTTTCATGTGCTTCCGCGTGCGCTGGGACAACGGTGAATACGAGTTCATGAGTCCCTGGGACATGGAGCCAATTGACCAGGAACGCGTGCCGGACGAGGTCGGTGGTGCTGTACCGGTGCTGCCGGAAGAGATTCGCGCCACCCTGTACCAGCCCAAGTCGGAGGAGTGGCATCGTGGCGATCGGGATGGCACCTGCCGCCGCATCATCAATGGCCTGGAGCAGGTCATGCGTCTGTCCATCGCTGAGCATTTCCTGGCCCCTGTTGACCTCAACATCTATCCGGACTACGCTTACCTGATCGAGTATCCCATCGATCTGACAACGGTCAAGTCGCGCTTCGAGAATCACTTCTATCGCCGCATCACCTCAGCACAGTTCGATGTGCGTTATCTGGCCACCAATGCGGAGCAGTATAACCGCCGGCACACGATTATCGTCAAGCATTCCCGGATTGTCACCGATCTCTGTCTAAGGATTATCAGGTGAGTCAAGATTCACATGAGGATATGAAGGGAGAAGTGTAGAAAATATGGATATATCGGATTTGATTGATATTTTCGCACTTTTCCTTTCGATAAACATCCATAACATGAAGTTAATTCTTGAAAAATTAATGATATTCCAGGGAAGCGGATGAAATCGATGTGGCAGCCGTCTATCACCAGCTGGTGGATGTATATCACTCATCCGAGTCGGAAAACGAGGCGGATTCGGATGTTGTGCCTTCGACAAGCACGGGGCCCACCACATCGGCAGCGGCAGCAGCTGCCAGGCAGAGAGTAACCTCCACCCGACGGTGAGTGTTACAAGTTGCTGTTTCTGTGTCTGTTCCCACTTACTAATCCTGTCGGAATTGCAGCTCCACTCGTACACATTCGGAGGGCGATTGGCGCGCTGATTGCCGGCAATTGTTGGATCTGATGTGGGCGCGAACGGATTCGATGCCATTCCGAGAGCCCGTGGACACCATCGAGTTTCCCGATTACCTGGAGATCATTGCCACTCCCATGGATTTGCGTACTGTAAAGGAGGATTTGCTGGGCGGAAACTATGACGATCCGCTGGACTTTGCCAAGGATGTGAGGCTTATATTCCAGAACTCGAAGAACTACAACACCAACAAGCGTTCGCGGGTGAGTTGTTGGAGAAGCAATTCGGCAGATCGTCGTACAGATCGTCATTTATTGCATTTCCGGACTGAGATTGGCCCCCTTTCTCAGCCGCCTGCGCCTTCCTTTTTATTGTTTCTAATTCCCCCCCCTAATCCTCCTTTCCCCCTCCTCCACACGCACTCACTTGGACACATATGCAAGCTCATCAATCTGTTCTTTACGTTTCTTTTGCCTTTCGCGTAACATGCCTTCAATCTCGATCTTCAAATTAACTAACCATCCCAACTCATGATCAAAAATAACCCATCAAACATATTGATAACATAATGACTAACCAAATGAATGACGATCTCCGTGACTATCATCTAATATAGGATAATCTAGCGGTAAGGTTTCTCTTTTCCCGGCCGGGCTACTAACAACAATAAGCTGCTTAATGGGGCTTATGGAACCCTTTATCCTATTATAACTGGCTCTCCATTTCCCTTCCCTTTGCAGATCTATGCCATGACGTTGCGCCTGAGCGCGCTCTTTGAGTCCCACATTAAGACGGTGGTCACCAGCTGGAAGGCAGCCTGCCGGCGAGCGAATAAAACCAAGTCGGGCAGCAGTGGTGGCGGAGGGCGCGGCGGCTCTAGCAGTCCCACTAAGCGCGCCAATAAGGAGCGATCCACGCGTCGTAACCAGAAGCCATCGGCTGCAGCTAGAAGATTACCGTTGGCGCACTCCAGCGACGAGGACGAGGACGATGATGACGACGATGATGATGAGGAAGGCGTGGCGGCGGCATCAAGATCCGCACGAGCTCGCCGTCGCAACGGTGTTGCGGTCACTGCCAGCTCTTCGGGCTCCAATCGCGTCACCTCTTCATCCGCCGCCCAACAGCGCAGGCACAAGAGCAGCAGCAGCGAGGAGGAGGAGGAATCCAGTGCACAGGCCACCTCAGATGCTAGCAGCGATGAGGAGGAGGAGGAGGATGCCCACTCAAATGCCAGTTCCCCAGAGCAAATACGCACGCGCCGAGGGAGACAGAGGCAGCGTGTCAACGACGATGAGTCCATTGCCAATGATTCCGAGGATAGTTATAATCCCCATGAGGGACGCAGCAGTGGCCGGAGAGCGGGGGTCAAACGCCCGTCGAGCAACCGGAACAGAGACAACGGCTACTCCTCCAGTAAACGTCGGCGTGTGAACAAAAGTCCAGCTCATGTGGCCTCCGCCGCTGGGACCTCTCGCCGGACGCGTCGCCTGCTGGGCAGTTCAGCCGAGGAGGCGGCCTCCCTTTCGCAGCACGACGAGAGCACCCAGGACAGCCAGACGGGACGTCGAAAGGGTAGATCAGCCACGATCCGGTCCCAGCCAATTGGCAACGGTCCCAGCACCAGTGCGGCAGCGGCTGCCAGTGGCTCTGGCAGCCTGGAGAGCCCCTCACGGAAAACTCGCACTAATGGGAGCCGAACGACCTCGAGCCATCATGCTGCCGAAAATGATCACAGCTACCACCTGCCAGTGCGCAACGGGCGCATCATCGAATCGGACACGGATTCCCACGGTCCTGTGGCCAGACCAACTCGCCAAAGCGCCAAGCGGGCGCTCATGGATTGGGGACGAGGCAGCGACATCGAAGAGGAGGATAGCGATGATGCCGAGGAGGTGAGTAGTTTGGACTTCGTAATCTCCTTTGTCAGAAAATGTAAATATATATCTTTATTCTTAGATCCTGCCCACCCCCACAAAGGACGACGTACCGTCGACTAGCAGAGCTGCTTTGGCTCAGGCTGCCGCCGCTGGACCTGCCCGTCAGTTGCGTACGAACCGCAACACTGTCGTCCGACCGCCCCAAAGCGACGACGACGACGATGATGATGACAGTGACAACGAGCCCTTGGCCAACAATCAGCAAAGTAAGTACAAGGATTTTTTTGTGTTTAAAACCAATTATTAATCTCAATTTTTGCCAACAGAAAATTCACAAACTCCCGCAAAATCAAGTTCAACGGCGACAGCACCTCATCCGCTCACCCTGCGCCGCCGTTTGGTCTCGCCGCTGGAAAGAAGCCCACACATGACACGCTCGCACGCCACCTCGACGACCAATGCAGCGTCCTCGGTCGCGGGATCTCAGGCACAGCAACCGGCAGTTGCCACTCATGACCACAATTATCTGGGCAACATGAACTCGTCCCGGGCACCGAGACGCATTCTGTCTCGCCATCAGCGCAATGCCGATGAGCTGGACACGAGCCAGGATCCCCTGGAGAGCTCCCGCCTGCATACAGCCATAGTTAATCATCGGCGTCCCACCTCCACGACGACGAATAGTACCAGTAATAGCACCAGGCAGGTGGTCACCCGTCGTCTGCGGGGACGCGTCAGTCAGGCGAACTCTCAGGACGAGGACGAGGAGCAAGAGCAGGATGAGGATGAGGCGGCTGCCTCCGATGAGGGCACCGACGGCGGCTCCAGCACACAACTGAACGAGGACGAGGATGAGGAGGAGGATGATGATGACGACGAAGAAGAAGAAGAAGACTCGGACTCAGAAGACAATCAGCCACTGACCAGCTACGTTTCGCCCAGCAATGGGCGCACCCGGAGACGTGAAGCGAAGACTTCCTCCTCCTCGGCAACCACACAGGACCGTCCGTTGCGGCGCACACGTCGTCCGCCCTCCGATCAATCTTTTGTCAACGATAACGATGACGACGATGATTATGTGGTACCCCGGAGCAGGCGTAACGCAAATCGTAGCGGCAATCAGCGCGCCGGAGGACGGAATCAAAAACGGCCACGCTACAACGAGGAGTCCGAGGAGGAGGAAGCGGCGACAGGAGCCAGATCCTCTCATCGCAGTAAACGAATACGCAACGGAGATGCCCATGCCAGCAGCCAGGAGCGATCACGATCCGCCGCGGACGAGGACGACGAGGAGGAGGGTGGCAGCTCGGTGGACAGCGATGATCAGCGCGTAAGCGTTAGCAGCCGGGGCAGGGTCCGAAAGATTTCGGCAAAGGCGCGTGGCATGTTCAAGGAGTGACCACAGACTGTTTTTTGTATAAATTAAATCTTAAATGGCGAATCCGTGTAGCGTTTAGCCAGCAACGTCGCTTTCTTATTATTGATTAATGTGTAAGAGTAAACCACGTCGTCACCTGTCATTGCCCCACGTCTCAGTCGCAGTCCTTGTCCAGTCCGTTCCAGCACACATACGCTCCCCCCACATCAACCCAACCAACCAGCCCCAACGAGTGTTCGTTCTCGTCTCCAACATCCACATCCACATTCACATCAAATCGTTGTTCAATTCTTGGGCTGATCATTGGCCTCCGCCCTACGTACTATGTGTAGGGCGGGGTTTATCTGTATTTCTATATAATATATAGGTACTATCATACATATATATTACAAAGGTAGTACTCTGAATCACACTTCATTTAAAATAGTTTTAGAATAAAGTATCATGAAAAATCTGTAACTGCTTCTCTTAATCTCTATTTAGGATCTATAAGTTAGGGGGGGATGGCGTCCGCACTACTTGACCGCCTTGGCGTAGTTCTTCACCCATTCCTCGGCCTGCCGTTTGACTTTGGCCACTGTGGCTTCTGTGCCGTGGGTCTCCTCCAGTTGCAGATACTTTTTGTAGATAACCTGCATCTTGTTGGGTTTCAGCTTCTGGAGTACAGCGCGTTCCAGGACGTTTCTGCAATGGAAATTGAATTAGGATTAGAAAGAAAGTACTTCTCCCCAAGATATGAACTCACCTCGCCGAGTCTATGAGATCCGCCTTAATCAGCATGTCCACATACACCGACCAGATGTCAATTCGCTTTGGATACGAAGTGACCACATCGTCGAGCAGAGTCTGGGCCATATCGTTGGCATCGTTCTTGGCATACAGCTTGGCAAAGGACACAATGCAGTTGATGTCTGAGAAATGTTAATTAACAAATTAATAATTTAATTAAAGAAGCAAAGAAAAGTATCCTTACGTTGTTGATTCGGCAGTACTCGCAGTGCCCGCTGGAGCAGGGCATGCACCTGGTCGGACTTGCCCAGCCAAAAGTAGGCCTCGGCTGCCACGGGCCACACCTTCATCTCGGCCTTGAACTTGTTGAGGACGGTGGTCAGCACGGAAGTGAGGCGCTCCCTCTGGTTATTTTTCTTTAGAATATCAATGACACTTATGTAGATCTCCAGGGGATCATTGCAATTGAGGGCTTCCTTCAGCACATCATCGAAATTGGTGCTGTAGACCAGCTCAATGTTAAGTAGGGCGCTCCATATGTTTCTAAGTTCCTGGGACTCCCGGAAGGATATGGTGGAAATGGCCCGGCGGGCCAAGTCGCGTGCCTTCTCGATCTCGGTGTTGAATAGAAGGAAGGCGATGTACTTTAGCCAGGAAATGCTACTGTTTGGCTGGGATACAACCAGTCGCTCGAACTCATCGATGCTCTCCAGGCGCGCATTGGGATCGGCATTGTGGTTTTCAATCTCTCGGAGCCGCTGCTCCTCCCTAACCTCCGCCTTTGCCTTCTCCTTGGCACTTAGGCGCTTCTTCTTCGCCGGCTGGACATCTGCTGCATCCTCTTGGTCATCATCTTCGTCACTGGAAGCTGCCTGCTGGGGATCGCTCTCCCAAAAGCTGGACACACCGGGCAAACGCGTTTTCGCCTCAACTCCATTGGTCTTTGCTGTCTCGGTCTTGGCACTCTTGGCTGGTTTCTTATCCTCAAAAAAGAGCTGGCCATTCTGCTTGGTCTTCTCCTTGGCAGTGCCATTTGTCAGGGATTGAGTCTTCTTTTGGCCCTTGGCGGGTTTTTCCTTAGCCTCTTCCTCCAACTTTCGCTTGGTGGCTACGGCTTCAGTTTTGGCTTTCTTCTTTGACGATGCCTCCTCAGTCTTGACCTTCTTCTTGGCGGAGGTTTCATCCAGTTTCAGCTTCTTGGCCTTCACAGCGGCTACCTCTTCAGCCGCCGATCGCTTCGCATCCCTCCAGATGCGCCAAACATTTTCGGGCACAGCGATGGGCAGCTTGGCGTGTATGAAGGCAATATTGCAGAAATCACCCTGCCGAAGGTCCACGCTACCACTTTTCTCGATGTCGTTGGGATGCAGGCGAATGGGACAGATGACCAACGGATTGGTGCCCTTCTTCAGCGAGCATATTGCTACGGATTCCAGTTTCAGCAGAACCTTGGCCTTCATACCGGCTCGGCCGACCAGATTTGTGGGCAGCTGGGCGCCGCTCTTCGAGATGTGCTCAATGTCATGCTTCTTGTTGCTGATCAGCAGCACATTGCTGGAGTAGTCAATCCACAGAATCACCGCCTGGTGCTTGCTGTCCACCTGGGGAGCTGACACTGCGCCGGCCAGTTCGGAGAGCAGCAGAACGCCGAGATCACCGGCTCCAGTGTCCTCCATTTTGTAGACCCAGTTATGGGTCTGCGGATCGATGCCCTTGAATACCACGCTTATCTTTTCGCCGACGGAGTAATTGGCGATGGAGGCTGAGCTTTCGCTCAGCGCTCTCCTAATTACCTCCACTTCGTCCAGATATTCTTCCACCAGCTGGGCTGTGCCACTCAAGTCCCCGTTCCACACATCGGTGAGCTTGGCGGACACCGTTAGGGTCTTGGTCTCCACCTCCTTGCTCAGCACCTTCACCATCAGCAGCTGCTCGGGTTCCAAGTCGACGGGCGCGTTCTTCACAGCATTCAATCGCAGCATCTTGACGTGCACCTTCACCGGCTTGTTGTAGTTGCGAATGCAGACCATCAGCTCCACCACCTGATCGGTGACTGACTTGACGTAGGAGCGTAGAATGTCGCCCACGGCCACCGATGACCAGTCCTTGGTTAGTTGGCTGCTAAAATATGCCACGTCGCGTACACTGAAAATGTTCTGCTCAATGCAGGCGGCGCCGGTGAAGGTGCCAACCGGATGGACTCGCATCTGGGCGTGCAGCAGCTCAGAATAATCCGAAAGCAGTCTCAATGGTATAAGACCAGCAAACTCCTCAACCTGAGGATGCCCCTCCTCCTCGTCATCTTCCTCTTCCTCGGCGGCATAAGTGATTTTAATCTCCAGTCCAGCATCCAGGGCATTGGTCACCTCAATGGGACAGATTTCCCCCAGCTTGAACTTGTCCTCGGGCAGAGTGAGAATGATTTGATCCTTGCTGCGGCTCAAGATGCGAAACTTGGTGGTCTGTCCCTCGAAGAAGGAGCTCTGACCCTTTAGGTTTTGTCTGTGGAGGACTCCCTTGATGCCGTTGCCAAACTTAACGAGCACATAGTTAGTCTCGCAGCGGACCACAGTGCCGGTGTACACGTTGTCCACCTGGGCGGCCGTGTAGTCGGTAAGGAGCTTCAATCCCTTGGCCAAGTACTCGCTGCGGTTGCTCAGATAGCAGACCTTGCGGTCCGTGTCCACCTCAAGGACCCGGCACTTTAGCTGCTGACCCACATCGTAGCGGGCATTGGGCGCCAGGTAAAACTGCTCCAGAATGCCGTTGACCTTGCCGAGCTTCACCGCCCAGCCTTTGATCTTGTCGTCCTTGCGGAACACCTTGGCAGTGACCAGGTCGCCCGGTTTGATATCCTCCAGGCTGTAGAGTTTCTCGTTGACCAAGTTGGGATCGTCAGAGCAATAGTAGAGGGATTCAATGACGTCGTAGCCAAGAATGCGCACCTTGTGCTTAGTCTTTCGCCCGTACTTGGCCAGAACTTCGTCCTTGTCGTAGTTCCCCTTGAAATTGGCCCGGATGGAGCCGTAGGAGATGATGCCTTTGAACTTTTTGTTGAGCAGCAGCACCACTCCACCGCTGCCCAGTCGAAGGACCTTGCTCTTCTCCACTACGGAGCCCACCTTAATGGGTTCTCCCTCTTCTGCGGTTTCTTGATCGTCCGCTCCGGCCTTGATGTCCAGGTTGAGAGTCAAGTACACCAGCTTTGTGAGGGGCATTACGTACAGAACCCTGGCGTTGTATTCCTCATTCAGTTCGTAGGCCTCCACAGTTTCCAGAGCGTTGGCCAGGTGGTGCTCATTGATATAGGCGTTGAAGGATTCGTTCATGATGCTGCCCTTGAGGCCGTCTTTTAGATGCTTCCCCAACTTGAAGCGGACTATGCTACCCGGCAGAATGTAGTCCAAATTGGTCTCGTTCTGGCTCTTGATCTTCATCTGGTCCTGCTCCACCTGGACACAGGTGCAGGTGCTCTGGTGGGCGTCGTGCTTCACCTGCTTGACTTTCAGAAAAGCCAACTGACCCACGTGCAGCGTCTGATTCGGCTCCTCGCAGGGCAAGAAAGCCTGCAGTCCCTGTATTCCCGTTTCGATGACATAGCCGTGTTCCTGAACCTCCTCCACGGCGCCGGAGAAGATGAAGCCCTTCTTGATGCTCTTGTGGTGCAGGCTAGCATGAATGTCGGCCGGTTTGAGAGAGAGCAGCAGCGAGATGCGGTTGCTGTCCAGTTTTTCTGTCTTAATGGCCTTTCCGTAGACGATGCGGCCCACCGGGAAGAGTTCTGTGAGGTCGTGGTATTCGCTGGTGTCGCCCGACATGGCGGACTTGGCCACGCGAGTGTAGGCCTCCGATATGTCCGCCACCAGAGTGCGGGCAAACATCCGGCCGGGCAGGGCGATTTGCAGCGTGGTGGCGCTCGTCTCCTTGACCACTCCCATGACCAGCATGTCCTCCTGCAGAGTGTCCATGTTGAGCGTTTCCGCGGAAAACGCTTCCAGCTGTTCATTGTTGTCCTCGGTCAGTTCCTTGAGAAAGTTATCCTTCGGCTTTTGAACCTTTTTCGTCTTCTTCTGCGACGCACCAAATACCTGCACAGGAAAATGAAAAAGTATGTACCACTTGACCGATGATTTCTCCACGGAAACTCACTATATTCGAGTGGCTGTCGGCTGTCTTGGCCTCGGCATGGAGTGTCCCGCCTCGGGGGAAGCTTTTTTCATTGGGAACCATGGCTAAACTGTGCAATTAACAATTTTAAAAAACAAAAATCAAGCAACGTGCCCACAACTACACGTGCTACACAGAGTGACCATGTCCCAGTAGTTGATACATACCAAGAATCACGAACAATATACCAGAAATGTACTGAATATCATGCGAAATACGGCGGCTTGAACGTGTACCGCCACCTTAGCCCGGCACACATGTGAGTTTTGGGTTCGCGACTTTTGAAAAATGCAAACTTTACGCGAATTTACGCGTAAAACCAAGCGCGGCAACATCCTGAAGATCGTGCGGGAGCACTACCTTCGCGACGACATTGGCTGCGGCTCCGATCTGTGCCAGCAGTGCTTCCAGAACGAGGTCTACCAACTGACCTCCCAGCATGAGATCCAGAGCAGCCTCTTCAAGTTCCCCCACTACATTGTCTTGGACACCAATGTGGTCTTGGACCAGATCGATGTGCTGGAGGAGGATGTGCTCCACAATGTGATTGTTCTCACCACAGTCCTGAACGAGGTGAAGCACAAGAGCTCCTCCATTTACAAGCGCTTCAATGAGCTCGTCCACGATCGCACCAGGAACTTTTATGTCTTTGTCAACGAGCACCACAAGTGAGTAAAGGAATTAAACATACTCTTCCCCAGAAATACTTATGTATAACCTTGTTATAGGGACACCTATGCGGACCGAGAGCCGGATGAGACCGCCAACGATCGCAATGATCGAGCCATTCGGCTGGCCACCAAGTGGTATGACGACCACCTGCAGGCCTCGCAGTCCTCCAAGGGGTTCGAGCGCAGCGGTCAAGCTGCCACCCGGGTAATCCTGCTTACGGATGATGCTGGAAACCGGGCCAAGGCCGAGGCCGAGGGCATTCTGGTGGCCTCTGCTTCGGAGTATGTGAAATCCCTGGACGATTTCCCGCTGCTGGTGGACAAGCTGTCGCGCAATACATTCGAGAATGAAAAGAAGGGTCTGCCCCAGTATCCGGCGCATTTAAGCATGAAGGAGCTGCTCGAGGGACTGAGGAACAAGAAACTGTTGCAGGGCGCCTTCCAGGCCTCCAGGGAGAACTATCTCGAGGGCAGTGTCAATGTGGAGGATTATGAGAAAGGCGTAAGTAAGCCGAAATACTTTCCCTTCTCTCTAACTTCATCATACGCTTTCATTGCAGATTTTAATCCAAGGACGCGAGGCGCTTAATCGAGCCGTGGACGGTGACCTGGTGGCTGTGGAGCTGCTGCCGGAGAACGAATGGTCGGCGCCCAGCGAGATTGTTCTGGAGGAGAAGAATGTCTATGCGGACGATGTGCCCAGCGAGGAGCGTGCCGCCGACGAAAAGGATATGCTAAAGCAGGTCCAGGCGGCGGCTGCATCCGCAGAACGCACACCCACCGGTCGCATTGTGGGCATTGTGCGACGCAAGTGGCGTCAGTACTGCGGCATTCTGCAGCCCAGCCTCATTGAGGACACCAACCGGCACATCTTTGTGCCCGCCGACCGAAAGATCCCCCGCATCCGCATCGAGACCCGGCAGGCGGCCATGCTGCAGAACCAGCGCATCATCGTGACCATCGACACCTGGCCGAGGAACTCGCGCTATCCGCACGGACACTTTGTGCGCTCCCTGGGTCCACTGGGCAACATGGCCACCGAGAACGAAGTGATTCTGCTGGAGCACGACGTGCCTCACTGCAAGTTCTCGGAAGAGGTGCTGAGCTTCCTGCCAAAGTTGCCTTGGACCATCACCGAGGAGGATTACGCCAAGCGTGTGGATCTACGTGATCTGTTCATCTGTTCGGTGGATCCACCAGGCTGCACGGACATTGACGATGCCCTGCATTGCCGGGAGCTGCCCAATGGCAATCTGGAGGTGGGCGTCCATATCGCCGATGTGAGTCACTTCATTCGACCGGGCAATGCCTTGGATAAAGAGGCAGCTGCCAGGGGAACCACCGTTTATCTGGTGGGCAAGCGCATTGACATGGTTCCCGAGCTGCTTAGCTCAAATCTTTGCTCGCTGGTCGGCGGCGTGGAGCGTTTCGCCTTCTCCTGTGTGTGGGAAGTGGACCACGAGGCGAATGTGCTGGCCAAGCGCTTCCACAAGAGCGTTATCAAGTCCAAGAAGGCCATGACATATGAGGAGGCGCAGGTGATAATCGATGATCCCACGCAGCAAAATGAGATAGCCAAGTCTCTGAGGCATCTCAATCGTCTGGCTAAAATCCTGAAAAAACGACGTATGGACAATGGGTAAGCTTTCAACTCCGAGTATCCCTAAGAATCAAGGTTTTTCATGAAATCTCTCATTAACAGAGCCTTGGTGCTGGCCTCGCCGGAGATTCGCTTCCAGGTGGACAGCGAGACCCATGAACCCCTCGAGGTGGAGGCCAAGCAGATGCGCGAGACCAATTCCATGGTGGAGGAGTTCATGTTGCTGGCCAATATCACGGTGGCCGACCACATTGCCTCGGAGTTCTCCGAGTGCGCCGTTCTGCGTCGTCATCCCCGGCCGCCGCCCACCAACTTTGATCCGCTGGTGAAGGCCGCCCGCTACCAGGGCTACCAGGTGGACATTGAGTCGGGCTTGGCGCTGTCGCATTCGCTGGATAAGTGCGTCAAGAAGGATAATCCCTATTTTAACACCATGATTCGCATTCTCACCACCCGCTGCATGATGCAGGCGGTGTACTTTATCAGCGGCAGCCTGCAGAAGGAGGAGTTCTTCCACTATGGCCTGGCCGCACCCATTTACACGCACTTCACCTCGCCCATTCGTCGCTATTCGGATATTATGGTCCACCGGCTGCTGGCTGCCTCCATAGGCGCCGATAGCACCTATGCCCAGCTGCTGGAGCGCAAGGCCAACGAGGAGATATGCCACAACCTGAACTACCGCCACAAGATGGCTCAGTATGCGGGCCGTGCCTCGGTGGCCCTCAACACGCATCTGTTCTTCCGTGGCAAGGAGGAGGACGAGGAAGGCTACGTGCTGTTCGTTCGCAAGAATGCCCTGCAAGTGCTCATCCCGAAGTACGGCCTGGAGGGCACTCTGTATCTGAAATCCGACAAGGATGGCAAGAGCGGTCTGGAGCGCACCAAGAGCGAAATTGTCTTCACCTTCAACGAGGAGGATTACACCCAACGTTGCGGCAATGTGGTCTTCCACTCCTTCGACCCAGTCACCGTTCGACTGAGCCTGGACTCTAGCAATGTGCAGCACGAGAAGTTGGTCTTCCGGCTGGTCAAGCCGTACATCAAGGGGTTCAGTGTGGAAGCGGGAGAAGCAGAACAGGCAGCAGACGCTGCACCGCCCTCCAAGAAGACGAAGAAGGATAAAAAGAAAAGGTAATCCTTTCGATTCCTTGGGATTTAGAATTTAAGATGAAATTGAGAAAATTTATAACTACAATTTATTTGTAATAAATAAATGAATTATTTTTATAGCTTAGCGTTCAATTCAATTCTATTCCCAACGTTCCAGCGACTCTCCCGGTTTTTAAGAACCTTTGATCCGGGTATTTCTTTAAGGTTTTCGGTATGCCACTTGTGTTCTACATTTTCCAGTCTCATTGCAAAGTTTCGACTTCAAAGCGACGGTTGTGCACGGTTCGATTGAAACAAAAGCTTATAGAGGATATATAAGAAAAAATATATCCATTATATTATATATACAAATCATATAGAACTTTAGATATACGATATGGAACTGGGTGCTGGTTCGGTGAATGAAGAAGGCAGTAAGTTAAACATGAAAAAAACGGAAAGAAAGAAAGTGTTGAATATAATTTGTCAGTGAGTAATCACATGATTCGAATGGAATATATATAAACTGGAATAAATATATAGAGTTAATTAGCAAAACGGGAAAGTTAAAGACAATAGAAAAGTGTTGTAAAATGAGTATGACTTCTTCAAGGATCTCTAAAGATCAGATAACTCTTGAGAGAGGTTTAAGCTTTAATTAATAATGGCTTAAAACTTCATCTTTTAAGGATTTAAGCTTTAAAAAACAGGCTATTTTAATCCTTTAACTATTAATCTTATGATCTTTCCCTCCAACTATGATGTAATTTGTGCCCCAAACTTTAAGCACCGCATATTAATGATTCGCGATTAGCTTATTCCAAGGGTCCAATGGCCAGGTGAAGTGACGTCTGGCTTATGCTCAAGCGTCTGACTCGGCGGTATATAAGCACGGCGCGATATATAGAAGGCTATATGAAAATCAGTTGAATGACCGCGACATTTAGAATATTTAAAATTCAATGCGCTCTAATTTAGTTTCAGCGCCTAAATTATGCAGCAATCCTAAGCAGACTTAAGTGGAAAAAGAACACCGAATTAATGCCTTTGATTCCCTATAGATGACTCCATCTGCGGTATGCCGGTGGAGGCCCACGATCCTTTGTATCTGCAGGCCTACCGTCAGAGCATTCAGAATCCGGAGGCCTTCTGGGAGGAGCAGGCTCAACTCCTGGACTGGGACCGACCCTGGCATCAGGTGCTGGACAACAGCAATCCCCCCTTTACCAAGTGGTATGTGGGCGGCTACCTGAATGCCTGCTATAATTCCATCGATCGGCACATACTGGCCGGCAGGGGCTCCAAGGTGGCCCTCATCCACGACAGCCCAATGACGGGCACAGTGCGTCGCGTGACCTATCAGGAGCTGTACGACCAAATCGTTTTGCTGGCTGGGGGCCTGGCCAAACTGGGCGTGGTCAAGGGCGATCGCGTGGTGATCTACATGCCCCTGATCCCGGAGACCATCATTGCCATGCTGGCCATCGTTCGGTTGGGTGCCATTCATTCGGTGGTCTTTGGTGGCTTTGCCGCCAGGGAGTTGTGCTCACGGATAGAGCATGTGGAGCCGAAGCTAGTGATTGCCTCCAATGTGGGTGTGGAGCCTGGCAAGGTGGTGCCCTACCTGGACATACTCCATTCGGCCATCCATATGTCGCGCTGGAAGCCACCGCAGCGGAATATCATCTTCCGCCGCGACAATGTCATCCCAGACATGAGCAGGCTGGATCCGGAGGCGGATGTTCTCTGGGCTGATGTTCTGAAAATGTCCGAGGGAGAGGAGCCGGTGGCCTGTGTTCCCATCGAAGCCAACGATCCGTTGTATATTCTCTATACATCGGGCACCACAGACAAGCCAAAGGGAGTCCTGCGCACCATTGGTGGTCATTTAGTGGCACTGATGTATACTCTGCGCACTTTATACGGCATCAGTCCCGGGGATACCTGGTGGGCGGCTTCGGACATGGGCTGGGTGGTGGGACACTCTTACATTTGCTATGGCCCACTATGCCTCGGGGCCACCAGCATCATGTACGAGGGCAAGCCAGATCGCACTCCCGATCCTGGTCAGTACTTTAGGTGAGTTAAAAATCGAGTGAAATATCTTAAAATTATTTAATTCTCCCTTTTCTTCCTAGAATCATTGACCAGTACCAGGTCCGTTCAATTTTCTCGGTGCCCACCTCCTTCCGGGTGATCCGTCGCGCCGATCCGGACATCAGCTATGGCCGCCAGTACTCCACGAAATCCCTGCGAGCCATCTTCATTGCCGGCGAGCACTGTGACTATGAGACCAAAAACTGGATAGAGAAAACCTTCAAGGTGCCGGTGCTCAATCACTGGTGGCAAACGGAGACGGGTTCCGCTGTGACCGCCACCTGTTTGGGCTTCCAGCAGAACCTGAGTCCGCCCACCTACTCCACGGGCCTGCCTCTGATGGGCTACAATGGTGAGTGATGCTCCAGGTGGCTTGGAATTAAAGAAAGATTAAAAAGTCCTGGGACATCTCTCTTGCAGTTAAAATCCTAAAGCCCGATGGCACCGAGACCCAGTCCATGGAGTTGGGAAGGATTGTGTTGAAGCTGCCACTGCCGCCAGGCAACATGGCCACTTTGTACAAGAACGAGGAGCTCTTCCGGAAGTTGTACTTTCAAAAGTTTCCGGTGAGTAGGGAGTACTTTGATGATCTAAATTTTAATCTTTATTTAATTATTTGTTTTATTTTTAAATCTTCTTAATTATTCTCCCATTTTAGGGCTACTATGACACCATGGATGCTGGCTATAAGGACGATCGTGGCTATATTTTTGTAACAGCTCGCGATGATGATGTGATCAATGTGGCTGGTCATCGGCTATCCACCTCGAGTTTGGAAGATGCTGTCCTGCGACATCCGGATGTGGTTGATGTGGCTGTATTTGGTGTTCCCGAGGCCACCAAGGGTCAGGTGCCGCTCTGCCTTTACATACCCGTAGAGAACTGCAAGAAGACCGATGCCAAACTGTCGACGGAGATTATAAAGTTAATACGGGACGTAGTGGGTCCCATTGCTGCCTTCCGCCTGATTACCTCTGTGAACAACCTGCCACGTACTCGTTCCGGCAAGACGATGCGTAAAGCCATGGCAGATTTTGCCCGGAATGAGCGCGTGATCCTTCCAGCCACCATTGATGATGCCACTGTCTTCACCGAGATACGGCGGGCGCTGCAGCAATTGGGTTACGCAATGACTGCCCCCGAGCCGATAGTGGCCAAGCTGCTGGACTGAAGGACTGCGTGACGATGATGTCCTTTCCCCCCCCACATAGTTTGTACGATTCCCGTGAATGGAAATAAAGTTTAAGCAAGTTTTTCTGGGGTTTTTCCTCCGTTTATTTGCGTAGGCCGCAAAGTGGCGAAAATAATTTAAATGTTAATCGCTGGGCACTGTGACCTATTCGCACAAACTACACATGGTCCCTGCACTGGCGCACTTTATCCACATCCAACTGAAACCCAATCAGTTTATTCAAATTTTGTGCAAATTTCGTGTTTGTTGGCCGCGCGTGGCGCTGCTGCTCCTCCTCTTTCCCTTTTTTACTAGTCACATATGGATGGCATTGTCATTACGTTATTATTTTGCCAGATTTGTGCACATCAAAGATGACAGATAATGGCGGCTAAATGTAACCCAATTAGTGGGTGGATGCTCGAAAAGTGGACAAGTGGGGGAACCTCTAATGTAATCTGTGCTGTCCATTATTCTTGTGGAAAGGAAAGTGTGTCATGTTCTGACTATAATAAATATATTATATTTTTTATAAAGGGAACAAATATAGAAGTTTGAGATATATAAAGTCTTTAACGTTTTCTAAATCTTTACAGATGATTAGTTGGTGTAATTTAAAGGTTTAAATTACTGATTTTAGAACTTTTTAATAAAGTTTATGCTACTTTTTAAAGCATAAACTTTTTTAATGTTCTCTGTCGATATCCTTGAGAAATATCCGGACTGCCTATGCCCAGAGCTTACCCACTAAATAATAATTTAAAGTTAGAATTACATTTTTAGCACTAACTCTACTTGAGTAACAGCTTCATCCCGACTCCCTCCTTACTGTCCACTAAGCCACATCCAACACAAATCTATAAAATCTCCCTCTTCACAGACACGACTATATAGTTATATAGCTTCATCCGTTTCTGGCCAAGCTCCAAGCCCTGACGTCACAGTCGAAAATTCCTGACAAGGATTTTGCATGCAAAACACGCACAGATTCAAATTAATTGCAACGCTTCGCCTGCAAATCCCAGTCTCATAAACCGGAGATTACTCTGCTTACGCAAAGTGCAGCCACCAGGACTTGGCTTTAAACCCAAGAGCTTAAAGCAGGAGCTTCTCCAGCCTCGGGATGGGAAGCGTAAAACTTCGATGAAAGGTATTAATAAGTATAACTACCTATAAATATCCCATGGCTGCCGCTGGCCACTGATCATAAAAGTGCGAACTTTTACAACATAATTAAGAGCTGATAAACTTATATAATAGATAAACATATTGGGCAACTCGGTGGGTTGCCATCGAGCCAAGTGTGTGTGTGCCAAGTGCACACACAATGTGAGGCAGCGCATCGTGCTCTGGTCGAAGTCGGTGGCGTATGAGCTATGTTTGAGCACGCCCACCAAACGTATCCCCCTGGCAGGAGAGCGCAACATGTGGTCCCCCCGCCTCGTTGTTTGTGTGCTCCTTCCGCGACAGCCAATCAGAGGCCGCCTTGCGAACTGCGTTTGTCCTCAGCGAAAAGTAAATAAAAGCGGATTTCCTGGCTGGACAGGACATCATTCGAGTGCTTGCGTTCAACAAGTCTAGCCAAACGGAGCAGCAGCTGAACTCCAGTGTTATAAACCAAAGGAAATCTTTGTGGAAGTATCCAGATCTCAAATCCTCTATCAGGTTTGTAGTAGTGTTTTTTTGGGTTTAACTAAAAAGTGAAAGTTTTGTGGCAAAACTAAAGTGTTTTTGGTAGAGTAAAGTCAAGTAGAACTAATGAGATTTTCAAGTGAAAATTAAGCAAAACGGTTACGGAAGTTAATTAATAAAGGTTTCTAATGTTAGATTTAGTATTCTTCAAGTTGAAAAGGAGAAAACAGTAATTTAAAACAATTTATGCATTAAAAAACTTTAAGGAACTCGAACTTAACTTTAAACTTGATTTGTTATAAGATGTAATGTATCCATTAAAGCATAGTTTATTATTATTTAAAGCATTTAGAATTACTTGAGTCACACTTGGTAAAGCATTTTTTAAAGTTCAAAAATATAAATAAAATAGATTTAATGGTATTTATATTTCCATTTCCATAGAGATTTGTTTTCAAATCAAAATTCATTCAAAAATATCAAAATTACATTGAAATCTTATATTTTCCAATGGAAGGCAATTAGGAAGTGTCTTTTAGTTCATTCAAAACCTAAGCACACATCATTTATTGGTGTTCGTGCGCATCGTAGTTAAGCCCTAAACAAGCGACAGCAGTTTGGATCCTTGAAACGTGTCCTTTTGGCTCATGCCTTGCCTGCAGCAACACCACTTCCTGGCAACACACTTTTAAGCTAAATAGATGAAGGCGAGACACGTATGCATATGGTGCGCCTTTGCATGCCAACTGCATTCCAGTCACAGTCACACGGGGCGTATGAGTGCTGTGCCACCACCTGAGGATACATGGGAGTAATCATTCCCATCAACAGGCAGGGAGGACAGATTGCGCCGCCTCCTACTCCGGCTAATAGAAACAAATTGTCTGTTAGGTAAACACATTACGGTAGCATTAGGGCCGACTGCCTGCCTGGATGGTATTCAAAGTGGAAACTCCCAACGAGAGCCTGCAACGCAGACAACTCCATTTATGCATAATACTTTGCCATGGCAGCAACGCCAGCAACTTGGCTTGGCAATCAGGCACGTAGCATTAAGATCATTACACTTAATCAAAATTTGCCAGGGGGGAATATGAGAGAGCTGCCCTCCAGCGGGATGAATGAGCAGATGGCGTCCTTGCTGGCAACCTTTTGCTAGCTAAATAATCCAATAAGCCCGACACCCGCTAACGATGTCAATCGTGCTTCCTGAACTTGCAGCATGTCCTTCGCACAGTTCTTTGTCGCCTGCTGTCTGGCCGTTATCCTGCTGGCGGTGGCCAACACACAAGCAACAGCCCAGCCACCGCCGCCACTATGCGCGGCCGGCATCGTTGAGGAGATGCCACCGCACATCAAGAAGGTGTGCCAGGCGTTGGAGAACTCGGATCAATTGTCCTCGGCCCTCAAGTCCTACATCAATAACGAGGCCTCCGGTAAGTGGAGGTTTAATAAATAATTAACATTTTTTATTTAATTTATTTTTATAATTTCTCTTGTAAAATTATTATTTTATTTATTTCTAGCTTTGGTTGCCAGCTCGGACGATCTGTTGAAGAACTACAACAAACGCACGGACGTCGATCACGTCTTCCTGCGCTTCGGCAAACGTCGTTAAGCCCTTCTACTTCTACCCCCAAAAAGGACACTATCGCAAGCCCAACTTGATCCCACGACGACACAGGACCTTGACCAACGAGCAGCGAATCGTTTCTGTTCCACACACACACAAAGCTCAACGCGCACTTTTTGAAGTATTCGGCATAATTATGTAAATGTAATCAATGACAAAACTCAGAACTATACTCAATTGGAAGCTCTCTAGTTCATTAAATAGCAAATCGATGTGTCCAATGTTTCTATAAAAAAGTCACACACATGTTTGTACATACCCCAAGACCCCCGAAACGTTCTGCACCAAGTTGATACCTTGTTTTGTTAATTGTTTATTTCTTTCAACTATTAATGTTATACAAAATATGCGTATTAGAGGCAGCTATCTCACACATATATTTCCCTAGCATGAAGCACTAATATTAAATAACTAAAAATATGTTTTCAAATCCTATCAAGTCTTGAGTTAATCTTTTAAATAAAGACAAACTTTTCCTCTCAATATGTGAATGCATGACAAAATGCAATTGAAACTGGTGTATTTTTGGGTTTTAAAAGTGGGATAATAATTAAAAGATAAAGTATATAGCACAAGGTTTAACTGGAGTTCATTTTTAGCATATAAATCAAGGTCTTGCAAAAAGATTGATTTACTTTTTAGCCTAGAAAGCTAATCAATAGTTATTCTGCTTTTATTTATCAGGAATCGTTTTCGTTTATATAATTTATAGATTTTATTTTAGACAATTTTTTGGAATTTATATTCAACATTCTTATATTTAAACCATTTCAGCACAAAAGAAAATAATATTTATTGGTAAAATATAGTCTTTATTGTAAGACAGCTTTGTCTAATCAATGTTTTATATAATTACAAGAATTTACAAAACCGTTCCGTATTCCCTATATTAAATTTGACTTGAATTAATAAAAAAAGCTTAGTGCTAGTTTTTAAAAAATATTAAAACGTATGAAGCTTTAAAAAAAACCACAAACAATTTTTAAAAGTGGCTCCAAATCCGGCTGACACCCTTCTGAAATTATATAAAATAAAGTATAATAAAATATAGCCTTTGTCCCAGCCCCTAAATAAAATCACCAAAGAAAAAGTCAAATTTTTATAGCAATTTTTGACATTACTTTATTTTCGTGTCCGTTTTGCGAATACTGAAAACTAATTATAAGAAATAGGTCCGACAAAATGTGAATTATATTTTATTATGACCGACTTTTAATTTTAAATAAAGGCAATTTTCTTTTTAATATTTAAATAAACACAGTACCACACAATATACTTTAATATAACAGTCAATTGTATTCGTTCTGTTCCAAATTTGGAAAATATTGCCCGGAAGCACACTTTACATATAATTAAAAAAATTCATTACATAAATTTGACATAATATAAATGTTTGCTAAATTTTTTAAATATTCTTTATCAAAATTAATAAGTTTTGCTGAGATTTTACTTATAAGTAGGCACTTGTGTATTTGTGGATATGGAAACATCATCAAACGCTTGTTCCATTGTTTGCTTTTGGCAACCAGAAGTAGTATCATATTTTGTGGGTATATATTTGGTTAATGGGTTCCACAGTTCGCTGTTATTTTCGCTCCATTCGGTTATATTTTGTTTTCAATATTCTTTTGCTGAAAGAAATCATTAAAAGTTTCCATTTAATTGCATATTGGGTTTAAGTGATTGCTGCCATTTGAAATGCTTTTTATTAAATCAACAAAGAATTAAACAAATAATAGAATAAGTTAAATCAAATTATTTGACACGAAAACGGGAAATAATGCAGTTAGCTCATGTCTATATCTTTGGATATATATTAAATGCCAAAGCATGTAAATTAAAATATTTATATACCATTCACAAATGATTTTCATTGTCTCTGATCTCTTAAGTATATATCAGTTTTGATATTTGTAAATCGATTTTCTGGTTTTTGTGTTATTTTAATTATTATTCTTTTGCTGCCATCTGATCTATATTTGGACATCCGTTAAAGGATATTTAATATCAATTTGGAACATATTATTATTTATTTCCTAGGGAGTTCAGTTCTAAATGTTTTTTCTATATTAAGATGGAGATTTGATCTCCTTGAAATATCAATCAGCCTTTTCGTTTAATAATCATTTTTATATAGTTTCTTAGCTTGGTCTTTGCAAGACCCGAACAAATTATTAGACTTTGTCTTAACTATAAACAAATAAAATCATTTTATACATAAATCAAAATATATAAATAACATAAAAGTGCAACATATAAAACAAAATATTTCATATATTTATAATCTCTTGTTTTTTTTTTAATATATATATACTTTTTTTGTTTGTTTTTTGTTACTTGGTTTTCTTTAGTGATGTTTGTTTTGAGATTACCACCATTGGACAAATCCATTTTAGATCGTTTCCTTCAGACTTGATAAGCCTTTAAATGCTTTCATTTTGATTTCTCATTAAGATATCATTCATTCCTGTAAAAAACAACTAAATGCTACGGTTTATATGTGAAATGCGTCAAAAGGGCCGCAATTTGTTTTATGTAGAACTCAGTAAAAGTTGTAAATTACAGATAAGAAGGTATTAAGGTATTAAAAGTTCATAAAGCGGACAAATCGGACATAAATATATATATTGTTCCTTGCTGAGTTCATCATATTCTTAGAGTTTTGTATACTTTTTTGGCTTTGACCTTAACTTACCAAAATATTTTAAAAATGTTATACTGATATTGTTTTGTTTGTACTTTCAGTGCTTTTTCAATTTGTAAATTTATCTATTTAAGCTATTATTTGGATAGTTTACGTTCAATCAATTTTAACGTTCTCAAAAATGTATATTCGCGACACTATCTCAATAATTATTTGATTAATAGTCGTTCGTTGTATGTTCGGGGCGCTTTTCGTCACATTTGTTTCTATGATTTACCCTGAGTATTGGTTCAGGTTATTTGCACTTTAATTATAGTCTTTCGTTTCTTGTTCTTAGCTTGTTTTTTATGCTTTTGTTATCTTGGCAACATTTCGAATAAAAGTAATATTTTGTTTGCAGTTTCATTCATTTGTTTCTTGTTTTTTTTTTTGTAAATGATTTTTGCTTGCTTGCTGTGCTTCTTCGGTTCAGTCTCTTTTATGTTTTTTTTTCACTTTCGACTTTCTCGACTTTCGATTGCTTAATTATTTTGTACTGATTGATTTTTGTATAAACAAAATATTTAAAATAATAATTGGTACGCTTAAATAAGTTTAATGCATTAAACACATTTTTGAACATTATTTTATTGACTTTGATATTGGTTATGATTTTTGCATCTTCTGCTAATATATTTTTGTGTATTTCGTTATTTGTTTTTCTCAGCTTATTTTATAAGTTACATAAATACGAAATTGTTTGTTTCTGCTTAAATTGTTGCTATACGTAATTAGTTGTTGTTGAAGAAATTAAATAAAACAAAGTAAATTAAAGTCTGGCTTCGGTCATTCACGTCAATATGGTAAAGAAAATAAAAAAAAAATACATTCTTGCAAAATCATAAACTTCTTTCAGATATAGGGAGAATATATATATATAAATATATATGAGGGTTGGGAACCAACTTTCAGTGTCGAGAGCTTATCAACTAAAATCTATACATTGCATTCTTTTGTATACAATTTGACATCATTCACAAAATTAATTTAGTTTAGTTCATCGAGAAGATCATGTTCGTACTCATTGTTTTCGTCATATAAAAAATATGATTTATGCATACTTTGGTCACAGTTAAATTGTAATCGTAAATGAAACTAAGGAGCACATGGGATATATGGTTCTTGGATTGTTTGTCTACTAACAAAACATTAAACAACAGGCAATGCAAGTAATTTTTGTTTAATATTTTCAATTGGGGATTTTGGGGGGAGACGGAACAAAGACGAATAAAGAAATTAGGCTGCGGGGGCTTCATATCTAGAAAGACGTAGCAACAGGAGTTGTCTTAAATGCTAAGAAAAAGAGAACTGTATCCTTACAACTAAACTTGTTCTTAAAGTCCGTAAGTGTATCGTGTGTGTGTGAGTGTTATATATAGCAAGATATTTTCCGTATTAAACATATATTCCCTTCTTATTGTTTGCCCTAATCCCTTCTATTTGGTTTCTTGGCCTATCGGAGCACGCGCAGCGTTCTGATCAGGGTCGGGAGTGGGATGCGGTTGTCTAGTAATAAGCAGCTGCATTCGAATAGTTCTGCGAGTAGGCCTGCGAATCTGCAATGAGACACCGATGACGGACGACCATATTGAGGAGTTGTTCGAATCACCTACCATAACCCGTATAATTTCCGCGCTCATCGTATCCTGTGCTCTGCTGCCCGTGCTGACTGTAGTCCGTCTGCCCAGCGGCGTTGTAGTCCACGGCAGTGGAGCCGTACTGCTGGCTATAGTCCTGGCTGTACGACTGATACCGCGTGTCCTGTTGGGTGGCATAGCCGGTGGAACTGCTACGAAAAATATCAGCACCTGCTTAACCGAATCGAACTGGAAAAAAGAGTGTCAAGACTTACTTGTAGTTCTGGTACTGGCTCTGGTCATATTCGGTGCCATGGTGGGTCGCATAGCTGCTGCTGGCCGGGGCACTAGTCTGCGATGTGTGAGCCGCATAGCTGCTGCTGCCGCTCTGGCCATAGCCATTGTATCCCTGCTGTGTGGCCTGGGTACTGTAACTGCTCTGTGCATACGGATCCACTTGCTGGGTCTGGTCGTGGGTCTGATAGCTGTGGTGGCTATTGAGGAATGAGAAATACAGTTTAAACAAAGTTTTGATAGTTTTTTTTAGTCTTGCTGGTAGCCATGAATCATATTAAATAACTTAATGAAGATCAAGGGATATGTATACGAGAACTGTGCATGATTTTAGGCTTATCTTTAATTCAAACTCTTAAATTGTATAATTTATAAAATTGTATATTTTATATATACAAACCCCGCAAGACTATGTTAATGCCTTACCTCTGTGCTGGCGCATGATGGCTTGGCGGGGAGCCGTATGAGGATTGCGGGGCCATGCTTCCGCCACCGCCTCCGCTGCCGCCCATGTGCTGGGAGGAGTGGTACTTGGGTGTCATCGGCCGCTGGCCGTAGGGACTGCCCTCATAGCGGCCTCGCTTGGGACCAGGACCACCGGGAGCGCCGCGTTTGAGAGCTGGTACCGGTGCGAGTTGTGTATTGGAATTATGTGCCTGATGGTGATGCAAGGGTGGCCGACTCATACCTTGATTGTAGCCGCCCCTGCCGCGTGGTGCTCCTCGCCTTGACATCGAGCCGTGCTCTCCGCTCGGACCGCCTCCCAGCGAGTTGCTGTGGTGGCTATGTGGACCGCCATACATACTGCCGCTGCTGCTGCCATTCATGTGCGGATTGTAACCGCCGCCACCACGACCTCGTCCGCTGAAGGGACCTCCGCGTCCCCGTCCACGACCCATATAGGGAGGAGGACCTCCGTTGCTGCCGCCGGGGCCTGAGCTGCCGCCATGCGAATTACCGGTGGGCGCACCAGATGCCCCATCGGAGCCATCTTCGCCGGTTGCTTCGGCCGGCGGTTCGCCGCTCACCGAGGAGGTGGGCACCGGCGACACTGTCTTGTTGTTATCAGCGCCTGTGTGTTGTTTTGGGGCTAAATTGGGTTGGATCTCGATTTACAAGGAGTTCTTCGGGGTTAGGGGATTGAGGGTACTCACGCTGCGAGTACAAGGGTGGTCGTCCGCCGCGCATGCCCATCGGAGCACCGCCGCGCGGCTGGTAGCCACCACCTCGTCCCTGGTAGCCCATGCCACCGCGAGAACCGCGCATTCCGCGCGGCGGTCCTGACATCATCCCTTGCATGGGCGGTCCACCGCCCATTCCACCGCCCCCACCGCCACCGCGCATGCCACCCATATAGTGACCGCGACCGCGTCCACGGCCCCGATCGAAGCCGCCCCGCATGGGGGCGCCACCGCCGCGGCCACGGAAGCCGCCGCCGCCACGAGGGCCGATCGAAGAGGAGGACACTGGGGCTCCTTCCATGCTCCTCGCTCTCTCACTCAATTGGTTATCTCACACGGGGCACACACGCACAGAGTCGGACGCACACTGCAGCGGGCGCAGTATGAAGGAAGAAGAAGCGGTGCTCGAATGCCGGAGATTTGCGATTTGCGATTCCGGACGTTTTAGTGCTCGCGTCGGCGGAACACGGGTTCTGAAATGGTCACTGAACTGCGGGGAACCCGATGCACTTTCAATAATAGCTTATCTTAATTAACTTATTTATCTAAACATAGTTTTTAAGTGTCCGAAGCGCGTTGGTCGTCGAGTGAAAAAATATGGCGGCGACTATTGATTTTTGTTGCAGGCATGCCAACTTGTCGATGTGCGATTCCAAACAGGACTGCCACCCTGCCACCAATGGTTTGAATTTAAGAATTTACTTAAATATATAGAAACCATTCTATTGTGTCTTAAAATTAAGAGAAATAGACTATTAAAATACATTTTTTAATTAAATAGTAATATTGGGTTTTTGGGTTCGAAAGTAATGTAATGAATCTAAAAAAAAAATTGGGATCTTTAAGTAGGCCATCCACAACAGAGTTTGTTGAATGAAAAATGTTGATAGTATTTAGTAGATACTTTTGATCTATATCTATATGTCTATAATTTATGTAATTTTGCCGATTTTTAGGAGTCTCCCACATACATCCCTCCTACATTGCTATACATTCCTAGGAATAACTGAGGGACAGTAGGGATAGTGATACAATTTTATTAATTTTCTAAGAGATTATTTAAAACTCTATTCTTTATTTTCTTCTAAGCTCTGATTTCTTTTTAATTAATTATTGAATTAATTAATTAATTAAAAATAATCACCCGAGGCAGGTAATCTCTATCACCTCTGTGAAGATTTGGCCAGTTCCCGACTGCGGTCACACCAAGGAACCAAGAGGAAAATGGAAAACACTACTTAAAACGTGAAGTGTTTCGGGCGATTTATTGTGGTATCAATCTGGTGAAAAGGTACAGGCGAAAGCGACAGGATGCCAGGCAAGGTGGGGGTGAAGATCAAGGCGGCACGAAACCTGCCGGTGATGGACAAGAGCAGCGAGACAACCGACGCGTTCGTAGAAATCAAACTGGCTTCGGTGACCCACAAGACGGATGTGTTCCGCAAGAGCTTGAATCCCACTTGGAACACCGATTGGTAAGATGTCCTGTCCAGGGATTATGACCCAATTAACTCCAACGATTCTCGCCAGGTTTCGCTTCGAGGTGGACGATGCAGAGCTGCAGGACGAGCCGCTGCAAATCCGACTGATGGACTATGATACGTACTCTGCCAACGATGCCATCGGCAAGGTTAACATTAGCCTGAATCCCCTATGCCTGGAGAGCTCTAGTCAGGCGGTGCATGGCAAGGGCACCGTGCTGTCCGGCTGGATTCCTGTTTTCGACACCATGCACGGCATCCGCGGCGAAATCAACGTCATCGTCAAGGTGGATCTTTTCTCGGACGTAAACAAATTCCGGCAGAGCTCTTGCGGCATCCCCTTTTTCCACTGTGTGTATTCTTTCGATAAAATACCTTCACTTACGGGAAATAACCCTTTTCCTTTACTCACAGCCCAGTGCGTGCCGTTTGGCTACCGCGCCCAGGTGATTCATGGATTTGTGGAAGAGCTGGTAGTCAATGATGATCCGGAGTATCAGTGGATTGACAAGATACGAACGCCCCGAGCTTCGAACGAGGCCCGACAGGTGGTCTTTCTCAAGTTGTCCGGCCAGGTGCAGCGGAGAATGGGCCTAAAAGCCATAAATATGGGCGCCAATGCCGTGATTGGTTATACCCAGTGCTTTGACCTGGAAGGTGATGTGGGCGTGGTGGCCAGAGGAGTGGGCACAGCTGTGACGCTGATCAAAGACACCAGCAGCAGTCAGCCGAATAGCGCGGATGTGGCCCTCATCGAAGAGTGAGTATATGGAAATTATATGAAAAGGTTAAATACAGTTTGTGATAATGCTCTTGCGGGGAATTTGTAAATTTGTATAGAACTGGCAAGTCTTTAGGACTTATAAGACCTTTTAAAGGTGTTTTAAAAGTCAGAAAGAGTGATAAGAGCATATAGAGATATATTTCTATATTTCGTACACCTAAAAATGACAGAAATATAATGATTCTTTATTGATATTTGACGACCAAGTTAATATAATTATAAATCTGCAAGAGTATTATTATTTTCCCCTCTTTTACATAGAAGATCTTAACTATTATTCCGTTTGCCGACTGTAGGTGCTAGTAGAACGAAAACTTTAACGTGTTTTAAAGCAATTTTTCTCTTTTCTTGAACGTTCTCCACCCCACACCGAAATGTCTACGACGATGTTCATCCCTCGACCTCTCTAATTTCGCTCCTTGTCGTATCGTATTGCACGTTGAAATCGTTGTTGTTCCGTTGTTGTGTCGTTTTTCTGTTTATAAAACATTTACGTACCACCCTCACTTTCCCACAAAATGGCTAGACTGACACGAAAGTATCTAGACTTCCTCAACTGTGCGGGAGCGAGCAGCTCGAGCTTGCCGCTTTCCGGCCGCACGCCCCAATATCGTCTCAATATATACAGGGAGCCCAGCTCGTCGGCGCCTTCATCTGCGCAAGCAGCGGCGGCGGCAGCAACGTTGTTTTACCTGGAGAGTGCCAGCAGCGATACAGAGGACGCGGAGCTTATGCAAGATCTAATTCGGCAGGAGGATGAGCGTGGCGACCGGAGTCGCGAGAAAAAGCTGAGACATCGGATGCGTCGCTTGACCCTCTCCTCGAGCAAAGTGTTTACCCAGAAATATGCCACGCTGATACGTCGTATAGAGCCCAAGATACCGGAAAATGCCACTCAATCGCTAAGCAGCATCTTTGGCGGAGGAGGAGCAGGAGCCAACCCTTCGAGTTTCAGACGGCGGCGCAAGTCGCGCTTTCCTCTGCCAATCATCAAGTCCTCTAATGCCCCGTTTATAGTGCGTTCAATTAGCAACGATACTGGCGTGCGTCCTGGCCATGTTTCTGCCAAGAGTTTCCTCACTGTGCCCGGCTTGTCAGAGTATCAGGAGAACACTCGTTCGGCGCCCGATTTACCGGGAGATGAATTTAGGGCCAAGGCTTGCCCGGCCTCTAACTACTCTACAGACTCGGATGAGTCTCTGCAGTTAGATCTTGAAATAGCTCCACCGGACAGCAATGTTGATGAGTCCCAGGATGAGGATAACTTGCAGGACAACTGGATTAAGCCGGGGGAAACACGCAGCTGCGAGAACAGCCAGCAGGACCTGGGACCCAGGCACCACAATCTGCTCGAGGACCTGAGGAGCTTTTCGCGACGCCTCCAGAAGCTAATGCATATAAAGTCCAAAGAAAATGATTTGCAGAAGAAGCCAAAGCATCCCTTCGTGCCTTCGCTGGAACGCAAGGCGTACTACAGCTCACAGCCGGAGCTGCCGACTTGCAGCGGCGATTGGCCAGAAACTACTCTCAGTGGCTCCTCTTCCATGTTGCAGCTCAACTTTCTGCCCAGCTACGGGAAGAGTTTGCAGCGTAGTGCCTCACTGAATCATCTGGTGGCCCCTGAATCTTTTGAACCTCCAGTACCAGTACCCCCAAACACGTTGCTGCTGAAGGCGCCCGAGCTGCGTATATGCCCCTCCACACCCACACCCACCCATTCCGAGCTAGTCGCCTTCGATTACAATAACTCGCCCCCTAGTCTTGCCCAATTAGATCGTTTTGTAAATATCTCTAATAGTACTAACCTTAGTAACCAAAATAATGAATCATCACTGCTTGCTCCATTTGCCATTCGCCAACAACAACAACCACGCGAACTTAGATCCAGCACTGACCTCCAACAGCAGCCAGGGTTAGTGGGTGGACCAGCGGTCGCAACAGGACCATCCAGTATACCGACAACGGTGGAGGGCAGTAGTCCCAGCTTAAAACGTTTCGCCTCTCCGGTGGGCAGCAATCGGCTGAAGCTAACGCCTAGTCCGTCGAAGAGCGGCATTTCGGCCACCACGAATGCTGACAGTGCATCCACCTCGACCACATCGACGGCCACCACAATGGTGCCGACCACAGTGGGCGAGATCTGCCGGCGCTCCTCCGACTCCGACCTGAGTGTCACGCCCAAAGGTATGTAGGGGAGTGAGTTTCACATGAATATAACAGCTTTGATTCCTGTTCCTACTCTTCTTATATTTAAATTTTGTGATTTAATGCAGAAATATATAAAATTATGGAATAATTTATATAGAAAACTTCTTTGGCTTTCTTTTTAAACTCTATTTGAGAAAGGAATCAGGGCTGATCTGTTGCATTTGTAGTTAAGATTTAGTCTAAGGCTATAGGCTCTAAGCATCATAGCACCAGCTGTTGCTGCTCAATAAATTAAGTGTGTGTTGCCGTTACCGTGTGTCTATATCTCACCGTCTCGTCTCTGAGTAACCGTAAACGTCTCTTCCAACGTTCTATATCTTTGCGTCCGCTGCTGCATCTCGCATCATCAGGCATAGCCTTTTCATTCAACCGGAAGCGTAAGTAGATGCTGCCGCCTAAACTCGATGTCCTTTCTCGATGTATCTCTCTGTTTATCTGTGCGTGTGTGCCTTCCTGTCTTTTTCCCTATTTCTTCGGCGGATTGCCAAGACTTTTCCATTCTATCTTTCATATGTCATATCCGATCTAAATGTTAACTAAATTTTATACTACACAGCCATTAAATGGGTCACTAAAAGCAAGGACAATATAATGAATAAGATACACTTGAAATTCATTATATTGTTTTGGCTTAAGCAGAGCTTCATTGATGTCTGGATATAAGTTCTTGGTGTTTTACTCATACCACACAGTGTTACAGGCTTTTCAGTTTAAATAAAATCAATGAAGAGTTGAGGTTTCCACCGACATTTAGTGACACTGACAACTAATCCTCTCATATTGGCATTTTGGCAGGGAATATCAAGAAAACTGGATATACCATTTAAGATTACAAAATATACAAATTCAAGAATCCCAAGAGAAAAACTCCTTTACAATTAAATGTGCGTTTGCCACTCTCAAGACTCTCATTCATCCCACACAGGCCTAAGACATTATGCTGTAAATATAAATGTATTCATTACCTGTAAGACCCTCGTGAGCACATATCATGTTTTATATTTGATTTATCTAACTCTTCCGTGTGTCCTTCATTCACAGGAAACTCAATTTGTGTGGCCAGCGAGCGTTTAGTGGCCGCCACGGCAATGATGCGTCTAACGCAGCCAACGGTTGGAGCTAAACCTGGCACAGCAACTGACAGCCTGGACATGTTGGAGTATCCCTTTCTGACCATGACCAAGTACCCAACGGGCTTCATCCTACATCTGGGCGCAACGGTGGCAGCGCGTTCCGTGAAGCTTCTGGAACGAGTGCCAAATCCGGATGAGCCAGAGGTACGCGACAGCTGGTGGACAGAATTACGCATGGAGATCCGATCTCATGCACGTTCTCTTGGCTGTAATGTTGTGCTGGGCTATGCGGAGACCACAACCATATCGTAAGTCATCGGGAAAGACTAACTAAGCTGTTTTTAAGAAGAATTAATGTATCCCAAATTATCTTCACAGCGACGATGTGTGCGTATTATCTGCCACTGGAACGGCCGCAGTGATCAATATGGTCTTTAATAGATCTGTGTCACAGACCGATATATTTACCATGTCCAAGGCCACAGCTGGCGTGGCGGCCATGTCGAATTCCCTGGAGGAGCGCGAGGCCAATGGCAGCAGTGGCGGAGATGCGGGCACAGGAAAAGACAGTGGTTCCCTGGGTACAGGAACCGGTTCGACGGGTAAACGTTATGGACTTCCTCCACTCAATGGGCCACGCAATGCCTGCGCCATTTGCCACATACCCTACAACCTTAGCTCTGTGCCCTTTAACGTGAAGATGAAGAAGTGCGCCGTTTGTCGCAAGGGACGAGTACCGGACGTTCTTCTAGCCACGCTGGAGGTGCCGGAATTTATGCAGGTTACTGGACGTGGCTGCTTCATGCAGGCTCAAGTGGTGCGCGCTAAGAGAGATCTACGAGCGGAGCTCAACGCCAAAGAAATATCAGATGGTCTTCCCTTTCTGGAATATGAACTGCATCGCGTCCTTATTAACAAGCTGAAGGCGAAGGGAATGAATGCCATCTTTGGACTACGCACGCAGGTGGCTATTGGGGAGCGCATGATAGCGCTAATAGCTACGGGAACGGCCCTATTCCTAAGTGCCCTGCCAGTGCCGCAGGTACCAAAGATCGTGGCCGGAAACTCGTGGACCGACAAGCAAAAGCTGAATGAGTTACAGAAGAAGCTGCAGGAAACGTTCGAGCGCAATCAGGAGATCTATCAGCTCAAGAGCTTGGACCCCGATTTGGCGTCCAATGCGGGAGTGGCCTCTGCCGCATCCTCGGCGGACAAGCAATCCGATACCGATGACTCGGATGAAGAGGAAATGAACGAGATTGATCTGAATTGCGGCAACAAAGAGCTTTGTGTTCTTGAGGTCGACGATATCGAGGATTTGGAGATTATTTCGCTGCTGATGGAACCGTATCCACCGGAGGGCTTCCATGTGGTCAACACACAGCAGGTGCCGGGCATGCTGGAAATGGACACAGTCAAAAATTTGCAGATGTTTACCCAAGTGTGGCGCGCACGTCTTGAGGTGGGACAGAGTGTTAATGGGTTTCCCAAGCATTTTCAGAGGTGGGTTTTGAGATGGTATTCCAGAATGTTGTATAAAAATTTGTATTTTCATAGACTGCTGCAGACAATTTACTTCAAGCTGCGCACCATGATACCTTGTGCCATCTGCGATCTGCGATTCCGACTTGATCTGCCCGAGACGGTAAGTAAAATATATATAATTCAATATAAAATATATATTTATAGTACCTTATATTTTGTTTTTAGGATCAAATCCAATTGCTAGTCACTGGCATGGCCATGGGTCTGAGCGATGCCAGTAAAATGAAGTACCGTGGACGTGGCCGAGTGATGCAGCAGCAGCAGCAGCCGCCGCCACAACAGCAGCAACAGCAAAACGGATTCCATGATACCCAGTCTCAGTCTCAGCCTGAACTGAATGGTAAACGTATGCTGCAGGAGGAGGATTACATTTTCCCACTGGATGAGGATCAGATGGTGGATACACCTACGCCGACTAGCACCGCCATACCGCCGTTTGGAATGAGTTCGTTTAAAATGCGCAAAACTTCGCCATCGCGGCTTAGCAACCTGGTGTCGGGCTTGCCATCCACCGGAGTTAAGCCGCTAAGTGTGGGAGCGGTTCCCCGAAATCGCTATGTAAGTTATTAAATCTGTTTTTATATTATCTTAATATTATATTAAATATAATTTGCTTTCTAGTTTCCACTGCGCGATCGTTATGGTGTGGATTTGACCCCACTAAGCTTTATACCAGGCGGCCGAATTGATAAATATCTGGGCAACCTGAACTTCTTCTTTATTCGGGAGAGCACTTCGATCCGAGAGAATGGTGGCATTAGCGGCTTTGTCCATGGCTTCATCACAGAACTGCTGGCCGTGGTGAGGGCCCACATCGCTTCCCTGGGCGGCAATGCCATGGTCTCATTTTACATCACAGAACTTATGCTGTTCGATAATCAGCACAAGAATCAGGTTAGTGCAAATTTTTATATTTTAAACTTTTAATGTTAACGAAAATGATGTGTTGCAGGGCCAGTGCCTGATTAGCCTTGGGGGCGATGCTGTCTATGTGAGCTACCATGCCGATGACTGATACAAAAGCTTGCGGGGCATATAGCGCCTGTTTTACGCGAATCGTCCCAAAAGTCTCTACTCTCTATATTCTTCCGCTTAGCTAGCAAGCTGTCAGCTCTGCCCAGCAACTGCAGTTAATCTGAGTCACGTTTACTTAACTATACCGTCTCTCTAGTTGGATTCTTTATGCAATATTTGACCTGTGACGAAACGTTCTTTTCTTCGGTCTTGTTATTTGTTTGCTTGCTGTTTTTAGCGTTAAATCAATTGCAATTTCTGTACATAGTTGATGTTTATTGAATATTGAATTTAGATCGAGTGCGAAACACACACCCACACAACAAGTATACTAACGATATATACAATTGCTGTAATCACAAACATGACACACACATATACTCGTACTCCTAGATATCAAATTTTTGCGTGTAAAATACAATATTTAAAAATAAAACAATTGCTCAATTAACTAGAAGCTATTCGATTAGTTTGGCGTCGTGGACAGCAGCACGAACATGACCCAGAGATGGAGCAGGGCCACGTAAACGATCACAGACACACGCATCATGGGATAGCGTCGCAGGAAGGCACCCACCCGGATGCCCATGGAGTCCGCTTGCCGCAGGGCACGCTTGAATCGACGGGCCACACGGTTGTCGAACGGACTAGGGTGCATGAGCAGCGGAAACTGGGCTTTGACTGGGAATTATAATTAATTATTTAATAACAAAAGCATTATATATTTACTGCTCTCACCATCGTCCGTACTGTTGGAGAGCATGGGATTGCGGGAGCCTCCCCTATGGCTCTCCATCTCAACCATATGCATGTTCTGCTGGAGCTGCGCTTGGATCTTTTCATGCTGCAGGCGCAGGGCATTTCTCTCCGATGTGACGCGCTCCAAGAGACCTTGCCGCTCGACCAGCGATTGGGTGAGTGCCTTTAGTCGTGTCTCGTAGTCATTCTTAGCTCCGCTATTGGCATCTTCGTGGAGCCGCTGGCGCATCTGCAGCAACTGTTGCTCCTTCTCCTGCAGGCGGGTCGCGGATGCGGCCATTTGGTTGCTGAGCTGCTGGCGAAGCGAGGTGAGTTCCTGGGTAAGAATGCGTTGTTCGGACTCGGAGGTAACGGTGTGCTCTCGGGATTGGCGCAGCTCCTTGGCTAAGGTCTCCTCTCGGTGGAGCGCCGAGCTAAGCTCAACTTGGCGTTGCCTTTCCTGCGAGAGATAATCGTCTAGCTGCAGGCGAGCCTTCTGCAGCTCCTCATTGGCATGCTCTAGTTCCTGTTTCAAAGAATCATATTCGATCTGGAGGAAGCGCGTCTCGCTGTCTTTGGCCACCAGCCCAAGATTTCCACCGTCCTCCACTGGGTTTGCTTTGAGCTCTGCGATGAGGGCATCCTTGGCCTGCAAGGCTCTTTGGGCCTTGGTGCGGTATTCCTGCAGCTCCTGGCGCTGCTGCTCCGTTTCCTTTGTCTGCATCTGCAGCTTGTGGGCGGCACTCATGTATTCTTGCTGAAGTTTGGCCAGATTGGTTTCCAGCTCGGAAATGGAGTGCACGTAGGCCATGTGAGCGGTCTGTGCCTCGTTGAGGTCGTGCACCGCCTTGTCTCTCTCCTCGGAGAGGGTCTGAGCCAGAGTTTCCAGCTCCTGGCTCCGCTGCTGCAATGCGAAGTTCTCGCTGTCATGGTTTAGTTCGTTCAAACGAAGACGTAGCTCATCCCTCTCAGCGGTAATCTCATTCAGAGCAATCTTGAAGGCAGCCAGTTCGTGGGTGTCCATGGAATTGCCGGACCCTTCTGGAGCGTTGGAGGAACTGGTCGATGTGGCCATCTTTAGGCGCATGTCCTTGGTGACCACGGAACCGCTTCCCTCGCTCTTGACACTCGATGTGCTGTTGGCGACCGAACGTCTTGCTGGCGAGAGGGTGGACTTCAGGGACAGAGATTGGGTGCTACTGGTCATGCTCCTTCGCATGGGATCCGCTGACCCGGTTGGATTGTCTGTCTGAAGCGCCGTGGCCGCATTTTGGTCGAGCTTGTTCAGAATGTTTTCGGCCTTGTCCGCCAGTCCCGTAATCCAGGATGACATACTTTTCTACAAAAAAAAAACAACACAAAAGCCACCCAGCAAAACACGTAAACAATATCTGACAATGTGGCCAGGTCACCACCAATTGAAATGGGAATTCCCATAGTACAAGGTCCATAATTAACGGAATTTAATGAAAGTTTTTAAATTTAAAGCTTGCAATAAAATAAAAATAATAATAAAAAACAGGAATTGGAGAACAAAATAAAATTAAAACAAGAAAGGAAGCTAACTTCGGCTCACCGAAGTTTGTATACCCTTGCAGAGTTTAAACAAAAAATTAAAAACGAAATCTCTGTTTTGTTTTGATTATTGCTTACACACGCATACATATGTGTTAGTTGGTTTTGTGTTGTATGTATGTGTGGCGGCCATCATTAGAGCTGATAAAACCGCGATATTAATCGAAGCTTAGAACAAGTGACAGGCTAGTAATAATGCCCGCCAAACCATAACTTTTTTAAATTATGACTTTTAAATCCGTTTTAACACGAGATGGTGTCTTTTTCCACCAAATAAACCCCATATATTCTTGATCAGAATTAATAGGAGAATCGATCTAGCCATGTTTTGAAAATTGGTTGAAAACTGACAAAGTTATAATATTTTTTCGTAGATTTTTCCGATTGTTCCTATGGCAGCTATATGATAAAACTGAGGGACTAGTTTGCGTAGAAAAGGACAGACGGACAGACGGACAGAAGGACAGGCGGACATGGCTAGATCGACTCGGCTGTTGATCCTGATCAAGAATATATATACTTTAAAGGGTCGGAGATGCCTCCTTCACTGCGTTGCAAACTTTTGACTGAAACTAATATACCCTGCAAGGGTATAATGAGAGGAAGTTAAAAAGGTATTCGAAAAATGTAACTAAATAATTTTAAAACAAAATCATTGAATCGATTTGGAAATTGCTCATAATTTCAATTCGAAAACTGTGAAACTTTGGATTAAAATGATATTGCCCTGCAAGGTTTAAAAAAAAACTCATTCTAACTTTTATTCTAATCCCAAATATATTTGACTTATTTTTAACCGAATAATAAAATCAAAGAATTAAAAGTTCTCATTTATTAAATACTCAACGTACAGGCAGTAGCACTTTACAAACTTTGAGCCTAGGAACTACATATATAAAACTATTATCAATTCACTTTCCAATGCAAAAATCTTTGAACACGACGTCGAGTATATCTTCGCAGCTGACATGTCCGGTGATGCGCTCAATGCAGCGCACCGAGTTGCGTAGTTTGGCGGCCGCAATAGCCAAGTCCGGGTAAACATCGGGTCTGTAATCTCGCAGAAAGATGTCAATGTGCTGAATGCAGCGCTCCAATTGCTGTCGGTAGCGTGAGTTTGTGATCCGTGGGTTCTCTGCCCGGGGCTCGCCGCACAGTTCCTGCAGCTGCTTTTCCAGACTACCCAGAAATATAGGCATTTTATCGGGTTTATGGCATGATATGTGTAAAACATTGGAGAGCTTGGTTAGCTGCTGGAACTCCTCCTCCGAAAGAGTGTCCGTTTTATTGGCCACCAGCTGGAGGCGTTTACCATTGCACAATTCCAAAGGAATATCCAATTCGTTCAGATAGTTATTCACAAACTGTGGAACCGAGTCGTTGTGTGTCAGTTTTGTAACATCCTTGGCATCCGCAAGGAGCAGTATCAAATCCGATTGGGCCAGACAGGCCTTGGCCCTCTGCATACCCTCCTGTTCAATACTGTCCGTAGTTTCCCGTCGTAGTCCTGCCGTATCCGAAAATACAACTGGGTATCCCCCAAAGTTGTGCATAGTTTCTATGATGTCTCTTGTCGTTCCAGCTTGATCTGTCACTATAGAGATGGATCTTTGACAGAGCAGATTAAGCAGACTGCTCTTGCCCACATTGGGAGCTCCGATGATCACAGTACGGACGCCATCGCGCAGAAGCTCACCCTGCCGCTGGTCACTAAGGTGTTCGACTATATCGCGCCTCACCGCTTTCAGTTCTTTGGTGAGTTGCAGGATAACGCCACCCTCAATCTGCTCATCCTCGGCAAAGTCAATATACGCCTCCAGGTGGGCGGCACAACGGATGAGTCTTCGTCGCCAGTTGTCGTAGAGGCGGGCTAGAGCGCCAGTACTCTGCAGCAAGGCCTGGAAAGGATTAGATTATTGTTAAACCTTAGCAGGGATTTCTTTTTGGTACTCACTTGCTTCCTTTGGGCCTCCGTTTCGGCATGAATGAGATCCGCCAGTCCCTCCACCTCTGTCAAATCAAGTTTTCCACCAAAAAACGCTCTTTTTGTAAATTCCCCTGGCTGTGCTGGCCTAAGACCATCCACCTTGCCCAGGGCATCCAGCATGGCGGCAATTACGGCCAAAGAACCGTGTACCTGGAACTCGCAAGAGTCCTCGCCTGTGAAAGAAGCTGGTCCGGGAAACCACAGTAGCAGGCCACGATCAATCATTTCTTTGCTGGCAGGATGGTAAAAGGATTTAAGGTACGCTTGACGGGCCTGTTGAAAAATTAATTAATGATTAAATTATGTGACCCATATATGTATAAGAATGTGTGCATATATATAAAAGCTTTTTGTCGCACGAGCTGTGGATTAATTTTAGAGCCAATTAGCAACTATTTCTTTGTTCTGTTTGAGTTCAACTCTATATGATAGGTTAATATTCATATATTTATGATCAGCAAACCAAATACTATAAGATTTTTACATTTTATTGTTAATTTAACTTGGCAGAGTGCCACTTATTACGATTTTTGAATTGTAACAGAAGTGAAGATTTTAACTAATGGAGATCTGGATTTCTGCAAGGGTATGCCTAACGTAGGCCTCCACGACGTGCTTTTCTTGCTGATCATAGTATATATTCGCGATATCTTATAGATATATATATTTAGATATAATTAATATACTTGCCTTTGGCTCGTACTCTTTATTGGCAACAATGGCACGGAGCGCCTTCTTTGTCTGTGGGCCGGAAACACGAATCACGGAAACGCCGCACTTGACATGGCCGGAACTTAAGCTGTATATGGTGCAACCACTGCTGGCGAAGCGTCTGAAGCTGCCCCAAAAGCCGTTGGTCCCGTTTCTGAGCAGCGCCATGCTGCAAAATTAATTAAAAATTGAACCGCCGAAGAAGTAAACAAAACAATTAAACAAGTGTGACAGTAGCTTGAGTATTAAAGAATACCAATGCTGTAAAACGTTTGGCCATGCAGAAAATTAGCAAGGTTTAAATTTATCGGTTTTTAAATTTTAACAAAGTAACGGAAAAACGGAAATTGTTAAAAAATTTGTCATTGAAGATTTATTAGTCTGGGATTACAGAGACGATTTTGAAGTGTTACAGTCAAAGAAGTTGTGCGGTTACTGGCGTCGGACCCTGAAAAAGCCTCGTCTAGCCGGACTAGAAATGAAACTTTCGCTTTTGAGCGAACAGTACATCATCATTATTCACTACAGGCGGTGGGCAGGAGTGGGTGGATCTCAAAAACTTGTTCCGATTTATCATGGCAGTGTTATTTTCCCACTGACTGAGGAAGGCGGTTGACTCGGCGTCGAATGGCTTGGCAGTGCCCGGGCGTTCCCCCTTTGATCTCAATTTTGGTTAAATACAAGAAAATAAAACTATTTAAATCCTTACCGGAGATCTACGGCGTTGCGGTGCCTGCTCCTCGATTTGCGGCACGTATACGCTGCTTTCCTTTTCCACGACATTCTCCGGGAAATCGGACCAGGTGCAGTGGTACGTACGTTCCTCTAGTTCTTTGGGGCGATACTGATTGTCATCTACGCGTTTTTGGTCCTCTGGCTCCGGGAGTCGTCCGCCGGTCTGGTTCCACATGGAGCGCTGTTTGTTTTTGTTATAGGCATCAGCCTTCTGCCGCTCCTTGACCGCCTGCTCAAGGTACTGACTGCTACGCCGGGAATACAAGCGCTGACGACGATCTGCGATGTGCCGCGTTGGCGCACACTGAATACGGGCTCGAAGGAGCTCGATGTAGCGTTTCACCATCATGCGGGTGCCACTATGAATGTTAACCATTTTGATATATTTAAGGAGTCGGACTGCTTAAACTTTAAAGGCCTAAATGTTGTGTCTCTTTGCTTGTCTAGAAATGAAATCGTTCCATTGGTTTCAAAGTGACATGTAAACTTGGATCGATTCAAGGCTGACTCGATCTCCTCAGACTTACATCTCACCCGTCTCAATTAGCGCACTTAACTCGCCGGGCGTTAATTTTGTGCGTGTAGTACCTGGCACTCCGATCAGTTTAGTTCTTGGAGCGACGGCATGTGGTCCACTGTCTTGGTAATTCTTCTTTGGCTCGGAGTGGTGCAGGGAAACCGCACACATATGGCGGTGGGTCCTGGGCCGCCGGAGGATCGCTTGCTATCGCGCCGGGTGCGAGGCTTAGTGTTTCCGGACAAGGCTTCTGTTTTGCTGACGGCCGCCCTAACCAAAATCATTGTTGGCGGCCGTCCCAGTGGCCTTCAGTATAGTCTGGAGTTTGATATTTACGTCCCATTGCCCGATACCGTTGAGGGTTGGCAGCCCAAAATCTTGAAGAGGTTGAAGCCAAAGCCCACACCAAAACGTCGATGGGATTGGTCTTATTACCGAAGACCTGTGAGCTCGTATCCTTATGAAACGCCTTATAAAACAGATTCTTACAGCAGGTAAATTATAAAAATTAAATATATATAATCTTGTAGCTCTCAAAATATAGTCTGCGTTTCTCTTTAAACAGGGAGTCATTATCCGAAGCACAATCAAATTACTGGGGGCCTTACAAGACAACTCCTAATGCCAGGCAAGTTTTATAATACTGATTCTATATGCTATTTATTAATGTTTTTTAATTAGGAATTCATTCTACCAAGCCAAACCCAAATCTTGGGGGCCCTACAGAACTACATCTAGGTCTCCACCAACTGCCTTCAATAAAGATTCTTTTTACCAAACTCCCTGGTATTTATCATCGCCTGCCCAGCGTCAGAATGCATATCAACCCGAAGAAGAGGTTTACGAATCATGGGCCCAAGTTCCTAGCTGGAAGCTAAATCGTGTATACAGAGAGCGCAGGGAAATATTCGATCAGTTTGAAGCCATGGGAAAAGTGTAAAATATATCAAACACATTTATCTGGAATAAAATGTAAACTTTATTATCAGTTTCCAGTTGGACCTCAGAGCATGCATCAAGAGAGCCATGTGCGAGCTTCGTGCTAAGCTAAATGCAGGCCATGATCAGGGCTTCCTAATGGAGGATCTAGTGCGGATTGTGCTGACGTAAGGGAAAATACCTTTTTTATATAATATATAAAATCCATTTTTTAATAATCCCTTTTGCAGAGTGCCCGAGGAGATAGGCGACGAAAAGTATAGGCATCGCATGGATGTCCGCGATTGCGCTCGGTTCTACTCCCCCAGTTGTCCCTACAAAGTACTGGATTTCCTCATACCGAGTGCCCAAAAAATTTAAACAAAGTAAACTGTCTAATATCTGCCACCTTGTGTCATTTTGGTAGCTCAGGGGGTTAACTCAATTGCTCAGTTCTCGTTCTCGTTCGGTTCAATTCGGACCTGGATAGTGGCTCTTCACTTCCACTATTTTCAATCAAAATTAACCCACCAAAATTTTCGGCTAGCAAAATTCTGTTTACTTGCTTTGGACAAACCTCCAAATTTTCAGTCACAAAATGTCACTTACTTTAAATCCAAACTTGGCTCGTGGACTCCGCCGGTCACAGCGCATGCACGGCGTCGTTAGCAAGTATGTACGCTTCATGTCGGGTTGCGACAAGCCCAAGGGTGTGGACAAGTGCCCCAAGCCACTGGCAAAGTTCCCCTGCGGCAAGCCAGAAATGCCGAAAATAGAAAAAAAGAAGCCAGCTGGCACCAAGGTACCGTCCATGTGGTTGAACCCCTTCTGTGAGCCGGAAGACCCCTACTGCCCGTTTAACCCGCGCTTCGACGACATCTACTACGTGGAGTCTGACAAAGCCAAGCGGAAGTACTGGCAGACCTGGGTGGCCTGCCCGCCACTCCAGATCAAGCCGAAGAAGATCTGCTGCTACGCTAATGCCAAGCCAGCGCCGGTCAAGCGGCGAAAGCCCGCTGCAAAGCCACCGACTGCCTGTGAGCAGGAATGTCCCGAAAAAGATGAGGGTGACTGTCCAAAACTCGCACGGCGTTGTCACCGTCGCGGTCGCATTCCGCCCTCGTGCAAGCCCGAGCGTCGTCCCTCCAACTGCGTAAAGCCTTTGACTCCCTACCCATCGTTTTCGGAGTGCCAACGCCCCGGCCCACGGCCACTGCCACCTGTCGAGTGCCTCTGCCTGAAAACGCCAATGCTCTGCGAGGTCTGGGAGAAATTCAGGGAAGCAGCCCGAAAGAAGAAGTGATCTACGAGCCAATTAGCCTTTATTGTTTTTGGTAAATAAATCAACTACCGAGCGCTTTCAATGAACAATCAGAACGGATTCTTGGCCATGTTCGTGACAAGAGTCCAAAGCAAAGGGTTGCAGTCACTGTAGGTCCGTTCACAGTCTGCTCCACCGCGTCCAGCGTTGCGGGCATGCAGATACTTTTCGGCCACGTTATCCAAGCTCGGTCTTAAAACAAAATTTATTTCAATTAATTTGTTAAATTTGCCGTTAATAAAAATTGTACTTACACCAGCACTGCGTTTACAATCTCGCTGAAAATGTTGCTGTTCTGGAAGGGTTTCTGGGAGATTTCGCAGATACTTCGTAGCAGGCAGGTAGCTCCAAACTTGCCATCAAGTCTGGTTCAAGAGAATAAATATATTGATATACATATAATACTCAAATACACTCACTGTTCCATGCCCACTTCGATGGCATTATAGACCCAAGTTCTGGCCTCGTCATGCGTGAGCTTCAGCTTCATATCCTTGCGCCACTCCCGAGCGGTGGACACAAAGGCTGTGGTGTTCCAAAAGCTCCACCAGTAAATGGGAATTGTGGTGGGAATCCACTGACCCTGGAAGTTGAAGAACCACCAGAAGGACTGCTCCTTGTCGGTCTGCTTCACCGGATAAGCTAAGCTTGGTACAAACTGTGGATTACAATGGTTTTAAAGGAATAGTTTTAAAAGAGAATCTGACGATGAGACCTTGACAATGCCCTGGCCATTGTAGATGGCCAATCGTTTCGAACGACTCAATGGGGTATCACTGGAACCAAGACGAGTGCTGTTACCACTTCCATCCAGACTGTAGATGGTTTTGCTGTGACTCGCCACCAGAACGATGATGGAAAGCGCCGTTAAGAGCTGCAAGAACCAGGCAAGAACCCTCTGGACCATCTTGTTTGTTTTCGTGTGCAATGCTTACTAATCCGGCATTGTTTAAACTCGAATCGAAGCCACGAAAGACAACCAACGCAATATTTGTTTACCCAAGAAATTTACTACAGCTCCAAGATCACGCTCCCCACCAAATCTGGATGACGGAGCATGCGCTCCAGTTTCCGAGCGTTCTAATTGCTGCTCACGCATCAGCCACTGGTCGTTGATCCGTTTGTTTAGAGCCTGCCTTAATTAATCCCCAAATAGACAATGGCAAGAGCCAGATTTCGGGTGGCTCGATGCGTGATGACCAAGTGGATCACATCGCCATGCATTGTCCAAAGAAACAGAACGTAGGAAAGAGCCTGCTGCTGCTGCTGCTGGTCAGCCTGACTGACCCCATCCGGGGTCTATTGCTTTATCCGGCCTCCACGGTGCTTCAGCTGACCTCATCGATTTCGATACCAGCGGATCTGCCCACTCGCACCAAGGTCTTTATCGACATGGGCTTCCAGATGAATTACAACCTGCCGGCAACGGTCTCCGCCTTCTACAACGCCAACATCTGGGCCGATGAGCTGGCGCGAAGACAAAAGCGTCAGCTGGAGGACAATGGCTTGGATGCAAATCAGCAGCCTCAATTGCAGCTGGAAGATGGCATGCATCCCGGTGATTTTACGGCCGGACAGCTGTACTCGGGGCTGGAGCACATGCTGGAGACATATGGTTTTCACAGGAGCTGTCTGCTGCGAAGTGTCTGCGAGCTGGCCCTGCATCCCTTCGCCAAGGATCATTTCTATGGAATGGTGACCCAGGTCATCACATTCCTGCTCACGTAAGCTGAAAACTTTATTATTTATTTATTATTATTTTATCTAATGAATATATTTGATCTTTTCACTTTTAGACCATCCCAACACGAAGGCTTCGCTGAGAACGAACAGCTCTATCGGGACCAATACGAGCGAGCGGAGCAGATTGGCTTTTTTGGTGGCCAATGCCATTTATCTTATCCCAGCTGTGAAATAGACATCATAAACTTGGCCACCCGACTCGTTAGATGAAATAAATACGATTGCAGACAAATGTTTGAGTGTATATTCATTGGGGCAAGATAAAGTCGTTGGAAACAAATCAGAAATAAATTTCATTGAAGATATGTTTCTAAAATCTCAGAGCTCTTCTGAAATTTATCTGTTAGATTTTTAAATCCGTTTATGTAAGGATTATAATTAAATTATTAATACTAGCTCAAAAGGCTGCTGATGCCGCTAAGAAAGTCCATTGGGCAACTGGGATATAAACGGGAGCAATCCTTTCCCAGGAATCCTTGCTGCTCGGCATGCTCGTACACCTCTCGGTAAATGGTTTCTCCAGGGGCGAAGGCATCGTGCAATGATGGTCTGTAAATAAATATTTTATAAAGTTATGAAGGTAAGCTAGAGTTTCTACATTATTTATTATAAATGTTTCAATCTTAGCCCTTTTTACGATTGTAAAAAGGAAAAAGATTGTTCTGAATCTTTACTAAAAATAACTAATAGCTTTTTTTTTTTAAATTAATTAATTTAGAACTTACGTCAGAGTAAAGGTCAGCAGGGCAGTAAGCATGTTGTTCTCTGTATCCTTAAAAGGATGTTTAGCTAATTCACAAACGCTGCGTAGCAAACAGGACTCATCGAATCCATACCGCGCCAGCATACTTTCCAGACTCTCGTACAGCTCTCCGGCCGAGAAATCACTTGGATGCATCCAGGTTACTCCTCCCGGCAAGTACTTGGCCGTCTCATTCCTCAGCTGACGCTTGCCACGCCGGGAAAACTCATCCGGCCAAATAGTGGCTGCGTAGAAAGAGGAAGGCTGAGCTGGCAGGGCGTAGTTCATCTGGAGACCCCAGTCCCAGAAGAGCTTGCGATCCGGAATCACAACGGGCACCGACAGTGAGGAGGTGATTTGGTACACGGAGGCAGCCGGAAAGAGCAGGGGGAACTCGGCCTGGCCGATATGAAGACTCCACAGCGACAACACAGCGGCGATCAAGTGGACGCGTCTGAGACTCATTCTGATGTGAGACAAGTGTTTCGGCTGGACATTCACCGGGCGACGCACTGCGTTAATTAGTGGCTAACTGAAGTTGCTAATGAAACGCACAGACATTGTCATTTACTTGTAGGCCTATTGCCATGGATTTTATTTTACATTTATTTTTATTTTAATGAAATATGACTTGACTCATGAGCTGTAACAAATCGTGCTGGCAATGGGAGTATAATTTCCGGCAGTCTCTACCCAGAAAGCCATCTTGCTCTGCCTGTTCATAGGCTTTCCTGTAGACTGTTTCGCTATCAAGGAAACCCTCGTGTTGAGATGGACTGAAAAAGAGTTTTTCTTAAATTTTTCGATTAATTAAAACTGTGAAAAAGTAAAAACTCACCTCAGTACAAAGGTCACAATATCGCTGAGCATGTGCTGATGATTGTCATCGAAGGGATGTTGGGCCAACTCGCAGACACTCCTCAGTAGACACGTTTCGTGAAAGCCATAGTCCGCCAAAGTATCCTCGAGGAAGGCATAAAGCTCGGCAGCCGAGAAATCCTTGGGATGCCTGCCAGAGTCCAAATCATGACCATATTTGGTGTAGAAATTCTCATCTGTAAGCTCCATTCGGGGTGTAAGTTCTCGTTTGGCTTTATAGTTGGCAAATCCCGGCCAGATGGGTATGCTATAGAACTCGGTCAGGTTGTAGGGATAATTGTAGGATATGGCAAAGCACCAATCGATCAAAATGCGACGCTCGGGGAAGAGTTCAGCAATGGGTGTGGACACTGAAAGGGTCAGCTGCGAGGTAAAGTAAAATAATTTATTAACACAATCTAGATATTAATAAGCAAAACCTACTCCCAAATTAGATGAAGCTGGCCATAGCAGGGCCTCCGATTGGTGGGCTAAAAGGATGATTGTAATTCCAACTCCCAAGTCCCAGCTCGTCTTCATTTTTGTGAGTCCGTCTGTCTGTCTTGAGTGAGTAAAAGTATCTAAAGAACTGACTTGAACTCCTACAATTGCTGCGTAAATTGGGTTGGTGGGTTAATGGACACATGAGTACCGTAAATAAATCAAGATGTCAATCACTTTTTGGGTAAATATTTGAACAATCGGTTTGCGCCGACGTTATGACTGGCTCGCTCTGTGCACAGCCTCGATTATTTGGTTCTTTTCAGTTGGTCAAGATGCTACGAGCCACAATCTTTGTCGGGCTGATGCTGCTTGCCGCCATTTGGCCAAGTCTGGGAGATAATCAAGGTTTAACCCAGGAGAATTCCCAGCTTAGGGGAGCAGCGGCTAGAGCTTTCAGCCGGCGGAGGAGAGCAGTTCTATTTCCTCCGGGATCGTTTGTAAAGTTCACCTGCTCCTTTGCCACTGGCTTGCTGGCAACTTATCCCAAGGGTATATCCTTTGTCCTGGAGGAGGCGGTATACTTTCCGGTGCCGGGAGCCGTGGATGATATTTATCCCAAGAGATTTTTGCCCAAGACCACCACCAAGAAGCCGGAGAAGCTACCGGATACGTATGTGTATATACCTGGCACCGATTGGCGCTTCAAGGCTCAGACTTTGCCCAAGCCCAAGTGGAGACAGCCGCCGCCAAAGACCCATCGCATAGACGATGATAGTTATGTGAATCCTTACAAATGGCAGCAATGGAATCAGGCACAGAAATGGAACAAGTGGAAGGAGGTAGATGAGAGCAAGGCCAAATGGTCGAAATGGACTACACCTTCCCCGAAGTGGAATAATTATAGTAAAGCCTGGCAGTCTCATCATTACTATGGACATCGCGATCGCCGAGCACTGTTTGATCGCTTCACCAAGCTGAGTTCACTGTGGGTTTATTTTTATTTTAAATTAATTAATTAAATTAATTGATTAATTAAATCTTTGTTTTTCATTTCAAGTCTTGGCATTGATGTCAAGTCCTGTATATTGCGTACAATCTGTGATAGCAAAAGATTGTTATTGCCTCCTGGATATTCCATGCTGCAGGACATGCTGCGTGTGGTTTTTACGTAAGTTTTTGGAATTACTTAAAGATAATTTTATATTACATTTTTTCTTTAATATTATTTTTTATAGTATGCCTCGTTTGGATGGATTAGAGGATGAGTATACTCGCATAATGGATAGAGAAGCAGATGATTGTGCCTCAGAGTTGAAAAGTAATTGTAATATGAATTTATTAATTTGGTTGTTAAGTGGCAGAGTTGAATAAAAGTAAAATAATTTGATACAATTTATTGTTTATAAAAAAATCTTTCTTATTATCTATAATAAATGATAAGTTAGAAGAAAACTTTCTAATGTTTTTATATAAATTCTATTTGCTTTTCTAAGTACATATGTACATAGTTTAGTTAACGGTAGCCACTTATTCGTGACACATTGATGCCCAATCTTCTATATAATTCTCTTCTTCAATTGTTGGCTGTGCAATTAGCACTGCCGTCTAAATCCAATTCAATTCAATTGAATCTCAATCCGACACTCGTTCTTGATGTCTCAATCAGTGTTCTTCTGTCATGCGCCTCAGTCTGTTGATCCTCTTCAGCTTTGCAGTGCTCCAAGTGGAGTCCAATCACACAGAGCTAAACCATGTTTTGGATCGGGTATTTTCTCGGAGAAAGCGTTTTGTACTATTCCCGCCTGGTTCTAATCTAAAGTTCACTGGACAGCTGAGCAAAGGCCTCATTTCGGCCTTTCCCAAGGGTGTGTCCATGAACATTGAGCAGGCCTGCTATTATCCTGTGCCCACTAAACGCGAGGATGTCTACCCAAAGCGATATCGCCAAAGGACTACCACCACAGAGAAACCAAAAACCACAACGGAACCCACTTATGTCTGGATACCGGGCACCAACTGGCGCTTTAAGGCCACTCCACTGAAGAAACCCAATCCGGTGAGGCTGCACCAACGCATCGATGTGAGGCCCCCGAAGCCATCATCGTATGCTGATCCCGCCAAGTGGGCTCAGTGGTCGCAGTATGGTGATCGATATCAGGGAAAGTGGTCACCTGCCAATTATAATTATAAGAAATACAGCCAACCTGGCAGATGGAGCAAATGGACAACGGAGTCGCCCAAGTGGTCGAAGCGCTGGTACAGATCAGTCGATGGCGAGTACTACGATCCCGAGGTGGAGCCTTACGAGGATGTGAGATCTGTTTCGGGGCATTATGAAGATCCCTATGATCCCGACATGGCACCCCATGAGCCAGCACATTATCCAGAACTGCAGCATGTGGACAATTGGCGGCATTACAATGGCCATAGAGATCGCAGGCAATTATTTGAGCACTTTGATGGCTTCAGTAAGCTGTAAGGATGAGTTACTTTATTCTGTTTTACATTTTTGTGATAATTATTATCCCATTTAGCCTGGGAATCGATGCCAAGGCCTGTGTCCTAAGAGCCATTTGTGATAGCAAACGTTTGCTGCTGCCAAGAGGATATTCCATGATTCAGGATATTGTGCGGTTGGTTTTTACGTAAGTGAAAAGAAGAAGAAATCTAAAGAGATATGCTATATCTTTCCCAATCCTTAGACTGCCCACCTTATCCGGCGTGGAGGATGACTACTCCCGCATAATGCACATGGATGCGGATGACTGTGACCGCCAGTTTCGCGACTCCTGCAAGCTCAATCTTCTGGCCTGGCTTATTGGTGGCGGTAAATGGAATTAAATTTAAATAAAAAACAGACTTTCAAAGGAACCTGTGTTTTATTGAACGAACTGAGCCTGCCACATGGACTGCTTGCACTCCGGATAGAGGGCGGCGCAGTCCTCCTTGGAGGCATGAGCCTTATCATAGTGGGTGTCGCGATAGGCAACGGGCTCGTTGTCCAGGGCTTCCGGAATGGTGAACACCGCTCGCATCAGTTCGCCCACAAAGGTGCCAGGCTCTTCCTCCTTGGATTTCTGGCCCGTTTCGCAGAGGGTGCGCAGAACGCAGTGGCGACCATGGTGACCGCGTCTGTGGGTAGAGAAATAACATCATTAAGACAAAACTGAAATGGTATTTTGAGAGGTAATTAGAGCAGTGAGCTAATTAATTTGTTACGTTTAAATTTACTACAAATCCTTGAGTGAAATAATACTTCCAATATCTATTGAATTTCCCTTTGCTGATTTTTTAAATCTTCCCTTAATCTCATGCTTTACGCTGCAGTGTCCTTGTCAAACTATTTACATAATTAAAACTGGATAAAAAGCCATTTCCTCGGAAGTCAAACACAGGACTCCATTTGACCATGTACACTTACTTATCAAGATACTTCTCCACGCGCTCGTACAGCGACTGGCGACTCTGGCGATGATGCTTGATCTGAAGCTGCTCCAGCCTGCTTATCTTGTCCTCGTGCTCGGTGGCCACTCCGCTGCGGCGTTGTCGTTTATGGGGATTGGTTGCATCCGGAATGCTGCGCTTGCCAAACACCGGATATATGCGATGGTGACGTGGTGCCGGCCGGCGAGTGGGTCTCCTAGTGGTGGTCGTGGTGCTAGAGGTGGTATCCTGACGCCGTTGCGCCACAGGCAGAGCAGCCTGTTGTCTCTGATAGCCATAATAGCGGTCTTTGACTCTGCAAATTATATATAATTTAATGTAAACTTGATATATTTTGTATAAACTATATTATTCTTATCCTTACCTTGAGTTGAGCGCCCAGTAGGGATACCGTGAGTTCTGGGCGGGTGAGTAGTGGGGCCGGGACCACTTGGTAAAGGGATTGCTCGCACTCAGCCCCTGGTGGCTGTAGTAGTAGTGATTGTCCTTGCGCCTGCCACCCTTTGGGCGGCTGTAATAACTGTCTGCATATTGGTGCGACGGATGCATTGGCGTCCGGAAGACGGGGTTTGAGCTGTAGTAGGAGTTGCTGCCACTCCCACTCCCAGTCCCGCTTCCCAAACTCGACAAATTAATGTAGTTGGGCCTGTATACAGGAGGGGCACTGGTTGTGGGCGCTGCCGAGGCATCGTCCACATAGGTTATGTTTGACACGGTATCGTTGCGACTGATGTCCAGGGTTCCGTCCTCCAGCTTGGTCAGCAGGTCGTCCAGCTCCTCGCTGGGTGGCTTGCTGGGCAGCTCCCAGGCAAGAGCCACCGTAATGCCCAGAATCAAGTAGTTGGTGTGGTCCACCACACCCACGATTTCGTCGTACACTAAACGGAACAGGATAAGATAAGTGAGGCGAGAGTGATTTGCATGGGCTAAGAGAGAGCAGTGGCTGGTGCCAAGAGGGGTTTTAGAGGGATTTCTCTTATATTTATTTCACCCTTGGAAAATCTTCTAAGACAGTCAATTAAAAAACTTTATATTCTTGTAAAAAATCCTCTTCCTCTCTCTTAAGCTACGCCCCTGGGTTGTGACATGAATGACTTACCCATCTGAAAGGAGCTGCCCTCCGGAAATACCAAATAGCGTCGTTTCCTGGACAACAGCTCTTCCGACTGCTTGCCCTGGACGGATGAGAAGGCCGACTCATTCAGCCGCATCTCGATGAGCTGCTCCAGGCTGGAGCTGTCCTCATTGTTTATGTTCAGTGATGGCCGGCTGCCAGCTGCCGCTCCCAGCTCGATGGATTCCCCGGCCTTCAGTGCGTTGGCCAGGCCGAGAAGGACGAGCAGCATCAGAGCTGCCATCCGCCAGCAATTACCTATTGGGGAATTTTCCTTCATCTTGCTGCAGGTTCTACTTTTCCGGCTCGACATTTCTGGTAGTTGCGGTCGAAGCGTTGTCCATACGCCAACTGTCTGCCAAAGTATCGCGTAGAAACGGAACAGAAGTGTTCTATGGTCTATGGTCTCGCTGGCTGGCTGGAGAACTTCAGCCGTGGCTGTTAATTGTGAGTGGCCAGCAGAAAGTTTCCAGTTTGAGTTTGAGCTTCGTTCGTTAAATTTCTTTTGCCCCCCTTTTGTCTTTCATTAGTTTTCACACTTTTCGTCTTTTGTGTTCCGGCAAGTAGTTTGTCTTGTAGAGAAGAACCTTCCTTCCCGTCGTCTGCGTCTTTGCGTTTGCCTTCGCCAGTGCTTCGTGAGCTCATTGGTCTACTTAAAGGTTCAAATTACTTTTTCACGCTCCCAACTTGTTTTCCCTTCTGCCATCTGAAAAGTGGCACACTTCCATCCACAGAAGCTGCTTCTGGGGAATTGAAGTTGAAGTAATGTGATCACTAGTCGCAGTTCTTCTTGGGATAAAACTTGAATGCAGGAATGCAGAATGCTTTTAGAGCTGCTGAAGTGAAGTAACTTCCAAATGGCTTTTGTAAGAATTAAGGTAATGTACTAAAGATACTAAGAGATTCGCTTAAAAATGTGTAATATTTTATATTATATTTTATTATTTTTATTTTCTTATCCCTTTTATTCAGACCAAAATGTGTGACTGCAGTCACTGTACAGCTGCTGGCAGTTTCCCTTTTGCCCATGGGCCTCCAGATAGTGTGGTGACATCATAAGCTCAAGGTCCGATGGCTCGCTGACGTCCTCGCCGCTGGGCAGCTGAAAGATGGCCGAAAGGAGTTCCATTATAAAGCTCTGAGGCTCATGCCCAATCCTTTGCTGCCTTTGAGCGGACTCGCAGAGGGCTCTCTGCACACAGGAGGTGCCATTCAGTCGTCGCCTGCGGGTGATGAAATTCCCCAGATCAGTTGAGTGGGTCAAGGGATTTGGGTTGGCGTGGATGGACTCACGACTTGTACAGGCGCTCGATCTTGCCGAGGAGTAACTGGCGGGAACTGAGGTGCTGCTGCAGGTGGAAGCGCTCAAAGTGCAAATCCTCTGCGATTTCAGGACTTCGTCGTCGCCGGCGCCTGGCAAAAACAGGATATATGTGATGTTTGGGCGGGGAATGTAGTATTTGCCGTGGACGTTGGGTGTAACCGGAGCTGTGAAGGAGGATTTTGATGTTTGAAAACCTAATTTTTAACCACGATTTGAAAGCGAAATATATTTAAATATTTTTTTAATTTTAAACATATTTTAAAGCAAAGTATGCACTATTTTTAAAAGGTAAAGTTGCACTTACTCCCACTTTGAAGGGCCCCACATGCGCTGCTTTTCACGCCAATTCTGCTGCACCCGCTGCCCGTTTCGCGTCCACCAGTTATCCACACCGAAGCCCGTTCCTGCTCCTGCTCCCTTTTGCTGCCACTTTCCCACCGACTGGCGCGCATCCCAATTAGCAGGCATCGGCGCCTGTCGCTGCTGTCCACTCGCATTTGCATCCGCATTCGCATTCGCATTTGCATATGGGAATGCGTCGGGGATATGTCGCTGGACATTCGTGTAGTACGAATGGCGGCCATGGTCATTGGCCGCATATGCCGATGGATTCGCTGGCGGTGCGTGGACTGCCTGCCAATTAACAGGACGCCCGTTGTCCAGCTGCTGAGGAGGATGAGGTTGGAACGGTGACTGGGCTTGAGGCTTAACCTGAGGCTGAGACAGAGGCAGTGGTGTGGCTGGTTCTGGTTCGGGGGCGCTGCCATTCCGGCGGACAGTGCCGATGGTGCCATCGTTGATCCGAGTGAGCACGTTTTCAATCAGCTCGCTGGGCGGCTTACTGGGCAGCTCCCAGGCCACGGAGCAGGTGATGCCCAGGATGGCGTAGTTGGTGTAGTCTATGATGGGGATGATAATGTCGAACACCAGCTGGAAGGAGGAGCCCTCCGGGAAGAGCAGGTAGCGCTTCTGGCGGTGCAGTCGTCTCATTGACTCTGTTGTCGTTTCAAGCGGAGGAGGAGTAGGAGCAGGAGGAGCGGGACTGCTGCCCAGTGGCTGGGAGCCATTACTGTTCGGCAGCCTCTCCGTACGAAGCAGGCATAGTGGCAGCAGGAGGATAAGTATAGCGCCAAGTCCAGCACAAGCAATTACTTTGATTGTTTTTACCATTTTTCCTTTAATGGAAGGCAGCAAAAGTCGCTTGGTCAACACTAATCAGCCAAGACAGCGGGTAAAGACAACACAAAGTTCATAAAATATGTCCATAAGCATATAGCCAATATTGGTAATTGGTTTGGAAATGAGATTAAGACAAGTATTCCTTGTTAAATGTAATTTTATTGGTTATTTTATTATTAAATCTTTGATTCTAAAAAGGCTCTTAACCCTAATTGGCCAATGAATGTGGTAATTCGTAAATGGACAGTCACTGTTACTTTTTTTGTGCTCACGGTAGAACACCTTTTTGTTCGTTAGTGTAATTGAGCAATCGAACATTCCGATTGCTCTTCTCTCAGACACACACACACACCCTACACTCTACACCAAAAAAAGCAGCAACGAAATTTGCATAATTTCACTTTAGCTGTGACGCTTCCATTTGCTGGCTCTGCCAATCATGCGTTAAATTAATGCAATTTTCAACAACATTCGCGAGGCGCGAGAGATGGGTCCAAACGGACAGAGGAACGGACGGACGGATGGACCGGACCCGTTCATGGGCTGTACAATTAAAACACTGCCATTCTGCCGGAATGGAATCGAGCGCGAATTTATGGTCCAGATAATTACCATTAGAGATGGGCTGGGGAGGGGGCCGAGCGAATTGGGTTTTCGATTGGGAACGATTTCAGCACGGATCTGCACTTTTTATTTTACGATATGTCGATGCCATTAGCTGTCCAAACCGAACTGATGGAGCTCGGACCGCTCGGCGCTTCTGGGAACGCATCGCTTCGATTCTGGGTCCAGTTCGGGGCCTGCAAAGTTTAATTGTACAATTAGCAGCCAATTGAGTGTCGTTAACTCGTTTTTGTGTCATTTCGAGTGCTCTTTGAAAGGTGCTAAATGCCCCGCTTTGACCTGATTCATTCGAAACCAATATCAAATATCCAATCTCCAATATCCATCCAGCCTCAAGCGGAAATACTAAATGGATTCTTTTTTCTTTTTCCCCATGTATCCATAACAAGCCATTAAGAGCGATGTAATTGGTCTGATAACAGATTGTTAAATTACTACATTTAGTTAGTGATTGGTAGTGCCAGCGGCTGCCATAAATTATCTTCAGTGCACTCTGAATAAATTGGGCGACAGTAGTAGATCAGGCTGAAGTGCTTAATATGCGATATATTTTAATCTCATCGGCTTTCAGAGGGATTAAAAGCATTCATATTTATTTTAACGCTCTGTTTGATTTAATTTTCAGCTTGTTGCCTTAATGGCTTTCGGAAGTTATTAGAAAATACATTTTAATGCTATAACTAACATAAAATCATATGATTTATGGTGCTTTTTAGATTTATTACAAGCATTAAGTCCACTTTTTGGGATATTAATCTATACAGCTATATCTAAAACTATAGTTTATAGTTATTCATTAATGAATATTATGATGATTTATTGTTTTTGTTACCATTTAAGGACTGGAATTGACGACACCAATCAATTTACTGCTACTGGCCAGAATCAACGCTTTTTTTTTGGCCAAGGGAATGACAGTCAAAGGCTGCAGGAGCTTTCACCAAAGCTAGGTGTCGACTGCATCGAGATAAAAGGAGGAAAAGCCAGAGTCCCATGTTAAGTCCTGGCCAGGAGTGATTGCTTTCTGGCCCACGCACAATGACCATCGAAGGGATGAAGGGGGTTAAGCGCACAAGTGTTCCTTTTAGGAGTCGTGTTCCTGATTGTGAGAATTGTTTTTTACAGAGACTTCAAGATGTTCAAGTGATTAATTCGTATTTTTAGATTTTTTTATTACCAATATAAATTAAAATAAATTTAAAGAAATTAATTTATAATATATTAAAGCTATATTTAGTTTGATAAATATATAAAATTTAATATAAAATTTTATTGATATATTTTACTCATTTAGCAACTCACTTTTAAACTCTTTGTTAAATTTTCCCTTCAAACATTTTCCCTCAGTGAAAAACTCTTGGCAAAGCGAATTCTTCTCCCGTCAATTTCTTGTGCAAACTAAAAATTGAATTTCCCATTGCGGCCACAAGTTGCACGGGCTGCAAAATTAGTTGACCATGCACTCCAGCGGCAAACAGTTGGCCCTGAATCCTGTCATCGCCCAGCTTCCGTTCCTGCTTCTGCTTCTCCTCCCCCTCCTCCTCCTCCTTGTCGTTGTTGGCCCCGCAGAAGGGAATTCCAGTTCCACTTTGAGCCTGAGTCGGCAGAAGCGTTTGGCCATCTTTAATGGCAGTGGAACCAACAAGGTTGGTGGCCATCGATCCATCGAGTTTGGCATTCGGAAGGCCTAATTGTTCTTCCCCAGATTGTAGTTGGCATTGCGTTCCCCATCAAGCAGGAGGACACGGTCCAGTCCGTTTGGGGTTTCCTTAACTACCAGGCCCAATATGTGCCCACGCCAGTGCCTCTTTATTGGTGGAGTTTCTGGAATACCACGACATTTGTGTCCACGGCCAGGCACTGGCGAAAGGAGGTTCAGCAAGTGCTGCTTCAGGACGAGACTCGGGTATGGTTGTATGATGTTGTGGAAACGGGTTTGGAGAGGTGAGTGATTGGGTCATCTCTGGTTGTTAGCCATCAATATGTTTACTCAACAGGTTTGCTGGTCACAAGGCAGGAGTCTGTCTGCTGAGGATTATCTGTGAAATTTCACAGCGTCCTTTTCAGTGTAGCAATATCTTCAGTGAGATCCTTAATGCAGTGTTTGTGTGAGTGAAATTATTTTTTTTAATTTGATATTTTGTGAATATCAATTTTATATTTTATAATCTTCTATAGGCCATCTTTTGATAATGTCCCCGAAAAATATTTACATGCCAGAGATGCAGGCAAAGCTGGTGCTGACTGTAGGAAAACCTATAAGGAATGCAGCAAGAAGCTCTGGACCAAGCTTATTCAACTGGCTAAGATTACTATTTAATACAACTTTAAATAGTTAACAAAAAGCTGAAATAAAGAATTTAATATAAACAATAGAATAAACCTATTTTGAGAGCTTTTTAAGGGTTAAATATTTACATACAAACATTACAATATTTTAAAATTTATTTCTCCAACTCTGATTTCATGAAATGCATTTAATTAAATATTTTAAAATGTTACTTTTTATATTTTTGTATATAAAAATACATTAAATTTCTTCAGAGCAATTTATAGAATTAAAATTAATCATAAAAATAATAAGTTTCCTCTTTCAAATGAAGTAAACTAATTCCCCTTACAATGTGTGCTTTCAAAATGATATTTTTTAAGTACATTTAAGTCGCTCCTTCCACTGAATTTCCCATTGAGTTTGTTTAACGTTCTCTCCTTAATCGCTTACCACACACAGTACCTGGAATACACAAGCGACATCCATTTAAATTAGTTTTCTGAAAATTTCGGTGCTTCGTTTTTCCCCTTTGTTTGTCTTTTTCGATTCTCGCTACTGGTAGTATTTTTTTTTGTATTGTTTTTTCCTTTTTTTTTTGTGGCGGGGTGCTCTCGTGTGAGATTTTTACTAATTTCCAACCAAGTTGAACTGTAAACAATGTCAGCGCAGAAACCAAATGAAAACAAATGCAGCTAACAAAACACCAAGGGGCAAGGACATGACGGGTTCCTGGGGGTCTTGCTATGGCGGTACTAACGAACAGCAGTCGTCGTCGTCGTCGTCGTCGCAGCAGTGGCAAAATTTTGTAGCATGCAAAACATTTGTCAAATGTAAATTAGCCAAGAAGTGTGTGTGTGGGAGGGAAAAGCGTTTCTAGCTGCGGTTTTTTCTTTTACCAATGGCAAGGACTGTGTGTTGGGTAAAGGAGTGCGGCAGGGGTCGGCGTTGAACGGGTGTTTGCCTGGTACAAATCGCATAAAATCACACTTAATGCCCGCAGGCAACATGCAGCATGTAAAAAGTGCAGCGAGGCGTGAATGTCGCTGGCACACAAAGTTCTGCATGTGTGCAGGACACACACCAGCACAAAGCCCCAGCACTGACTCAAAATTAAGTAAGAAATTATAAATAATTAAAAACTAATAAACTGTAGATAAAAATCTGATCATTTGCAGGTGTATCCCTTCGCAAACAGGTCAAAAAATGGAGAGTATTTTATTTTACCATAACTTTAGTTTATTAAGAGTTCTCCAATTTAATTAATATTTCTCCCAGTGCATTTACCACACACACACACAGGCTGGGGCATTGGTGCAATGTTGCAGCTGAACGCAAATGCGGAAGCATTAACATGGTCAAACCCCCCATGCCTTCAACCGGCACCTTCTGCTGGCATCTATTGTTCGCAATTATCATGGAACGCAAAAGGCAATGCTTAATTTTTGTTATCCGAAACTTTTACTTTGCCTCGCTGCATTCACACCTCCCACACACCCACCAAAAAAGTGATAACAAACAAAAAAAGAGATGCAAAAGTACGAGTCAAACTTTAATAAGCGCAATTTCTGCTCTTCGTGTCGCTTGCCATCGCTTTGGTGGCTCTGGCAGTCCACACGGCGTATGAGCAATTTGCATTTGTTTGCGCCACGTCCTCTCAGCTCCCTTTGGGAGCCCCAAACAAAGTTCTAGGCGATGCTCTCAAGTGAATTTTATCGCACCCAGATAGCAAACAAAACAGGTCTGCATTTGTATGCGAGGTGGAGCCTTAAGCAAATTCAAGTTATAATTAAATTTTGGAAAATGCAAAGGGACAGATGACATCTGAAAAAAAGTAACTGGAAGAAAGCCAGGTCTATGTAGTTGAAGGGAAAAATTATATGTAGCTAAAAGAGGGATGGAAATACGTCTTAATAATAAATATATATTAAAAATTATGCATAGAAATTAAATGGGAAATATGTTTGGTTATATAATTTAAATAGGTTTAATAATATATTTTATATTTTGTTATTTATTATATCTTGCTTTAAGAGTACGATTTGTTTTTAAGATAAAAGATCTCTAAGTATATCTCATCTGTGCCTCAGCAGCTCTCGTTTCCAGTCATTGACTTCAGAGGCATTTAACACTTCAGTGTGATGTTCATTGAACTTCTTTAAGATCGAAAACGTAACGGGAACCGCCATGGTCAACATCATGAGATTGCTACAATTTCTACAAGCCAAATATGGGACAGTTGGTAAGAGTAATTAGCACCTTGAGTTAATCACTGACAAGAAATTAGCAAAATGTGCGCTACACCATATTTTCCTTTTGCCCAGCCAGAAGCTGGAAGTAGAACTTTCTTGGCTGGCTCGCATTTCATAAGCCAGAAATGGTGGAAAATGCTTTTCCGTATTTTAATTATGTCAAATTTACACAGCTTCTTGTAGCTGCTGCTAATGTTTATGCCCTTTAAAGTGGTGTGTCTTATTTATTTACTTAGATCTCAAACTTAAAAGAAGTTAAAATTTAAAGTTGAGTTGTATTTATTTTGAAATAATTTTAAGGGAACTTTTGGGCTCGGATTAAAGTTAATAAATATTCAAAAACCTTAAGACGACTTGTGTAATAAAGGTAGAGAAATCTTAGCTTCGGCTTAGCAAGGACTCTCGTTCATTTTCGCTGTAGCTATTTCCGTCGCCATTTCTCTTGTTGCTGCTGTTTCTGTTGTTATTGCTAGCTGGCAAATGTCAGCAGCCAATTAGGGAGAGTGAGCGAAAGGATGTGCCGCTGCGTCTTCGTCATCGCGAGTCAGTCAATGTCACTCTTTTGCTGCTGCTGCTTCTGCTGCCCCACTCAGAGTCCCAAACTCCCCAACCGGGGCGTGGCAGGGCAGGACAGACCGTGCATGGGTATTCGGCTGCCAATGCCACTCCAGCGCCTGTCCACACCCCCAGAATGCCTTGCTTGGCCTTGTCATCATTTGCATAAGAAATTTATCTCAATGAGTAGCTAATTGGGAAATTGTGACATGCCCGCTTTCCCTACTCCTTACCCTCGCAGGACCTCCGCCCGCCGTCCCAGTTCCCCTAAGTCAACAAAAGGGCTGCGCAAATCCATGGCACGTTAGTTTTATTGCACTAATCCTTGAACTAATTTAGGGTAGAAGCGCTGATGCCGAGAGTCTTAGGATTTTAAAATTAAGTCTAGGCGTATTGGCTTTTATATATAATGAGAGTCAAGATATTAGCTTTTAAAATTGATTAAGTCTTTATTTGGGCTAATTATATAATATTAAAAATGATTTTATATTGGAAAGGAAAACAGTTATCAGTTGAAATTTAAGCTTTTTAAGCAATTTACTTATTTATAAATCAATTATTGAAGCTTATTTCCTCACTTAATTAAAGTAACTAGAAGCTATAACTTTCTAAGTTTTTTTTTGGAAATTACCAGACTGTAAATCGTGACCCTATTCAGTTTCCCAGGACTGTCTGAAGTGCGGCAATCAGCGTTTGACTAACTAATTGCGTATACGCTATGCTCTCTCTCTCGCTGCCATATCATAGACGGTTTAATTTAGACACACAGGCTCAGCGCAAGCCCACACACACAGACACCGACACACCCGATCATGGCCACAAACTGAATTGGCTAACTGAGCTCATTAGCAGCCGCTGCTGTCAGGGTCTATATCCCTATCTCCCGCCTGTGGCTAGTCGCCTGGGCCCATGGCCCCCTCCAATCACATATTCGATAATGCGAGGCAAACCAAATGAAATTAATTGCACATTTTAATTGACAACGCATCAAATCAATTTGCATGCCAGTCACTTCACCCCACCACCGGACAGGTCAGGGCAGACATCGATTAATGAATGAATGAATGAATGTGGAATACAGATGAACGGAAGTGCAGTCAGGTTGGGTTTTGGCCAGGGGGTCCAGGGGTCCTTTTCGCATGCATAATGAGCCAGGTGCGCATTTTGTCGGTCCTTGACTGCCAATAAATTATCCGAGGTGCGCTAATCTCATCTATATTGTTTGCCCCGGCCAATGGAATCGGACGGAGGCCAAATAACTTACCACACCTGTCTGGCCATTTTAATATTAGCAGTCAAATTAATGCATTGCCCGGCGAACACGTTGAATTGTAAATGGCCAATATTCCCAAGTAATTAAATTGGCTTACGTTCTGACATTGAGCTGGCAGCTAAAGTATTTTATTTATTTCGATATAAATTCAATGCCTAGTCAAATGAAGTGTGTGTTTATGTTATATTTTAGTTTTTCAGAACAGAAAAATGCTTTTAGATTTATTTTCTGACATATTTATATCCAGCAGGTAATATAAGAATCCTGGCAAATATAACTTGTCAATAAATAATCGAAAAATGGAAATGTTTACGTTGATGCCAAACAAATTTAGCTTTCACTGATATTTATTTTTTATTGTGCAACATGAAACTGCACTAGATGTTTATGGTTTAAGAAATGTTTATTTAAAATAATTTATGCTCAACACTTGCCACACTTTAATACTTTTCAATATATTAACAACAATCTAATTGTGCAAATTTGTTTTACATAATTTACCACTAATTTGGCGTTTTAATTATCTTAATATAAACTGTCTAAGCTTGGTGGAGAATTAAATGCATTTATTTTCATTTTCGCCACTCTTCCTTATTAAGTGTCACTTGCAATGACAGTTTCGCCTTTTTCCAGGGTATTTTAAAATTAATTATAATGGCGAAACTCTGCTCATCTGTTCTCGAAAAAATGAGACAGTCCGAAAAGGAGAAAATAAAAAACAAATATCACCAAATGAGAAAATTAAACTGAAACCACCGAGAACATCAGCAAGAACAAAATGTTATTTAAGTTTGGGCTGTCAGCAAATTTAACAAGGGAAAAGTATTGTCTTGAGTTCGGTTTTTGAAATACCCACTAAAATTTCATTTAAAAATTTAAATTTACTAAGTATTTTGTTGATATTTCGACAAATAATTAATATGTAAAAATATTTTATTATTTTTTTTAGGTGTTTCATAAAATAAGTGAATAATATACCCTCTCAGAGTAAAGGTAATGGGTAAAGAAATGCCAGTGGGTACAGGCAAGTGAAGTAAGGTCCCTTGTTCTGGGCTGGGAATGGAGTTGACCTCTTATTGCAGCAATTCAACGCACGGCAACATAATTAATACTTGATTAAGGCCGAGACGCAAACCCACCTCCGGGTGTGTGTGTATTTAACTATGCGGGAGAAAGTGTATGTGGTCCACTATATATAGTAAGGAGGTGACACACACAAAGTTGTTGGCCAGCAAACGCTTAAAGTTTTGCGGTCAATGTCCAACGGGGAACACCCCTCCTTCTGGCTCTTATTCCCTATTATTTTAGGATCTCATCAGTTGCTTTCTTCGTCCTAATGGCTAAAAACTACACTTGGAAAAGAAGATCCTTGAATTTTTTATTTTATATTTATATTTATTTATTAATTACATTCCTATTTACTTATATTTGTTAAAGCTAAAGAATTAATATAAACGAATTTAGTTCAAAATCAATTATTTTTCAAGGAAAAAGGTGAATTGTTATTAAATTAAAATTGTAAGAACCAAAAGAGAATTTGAAGTAAATTCTTTATGATTAAAACAATTGTTGATAAATTTGTTCTACATATGTAGAGCCTTGAGATATCAGCTGTAAAATACCCGTGTGAGTGTGTTTTTTGTGCACTTTAATGCCCTTGCCTCCGTGCACGTAATTTATGTTTTTCAACTTAATTAAAGTTAATTTTTAATGCGGCTGCGGTGGGCGACAGGTTACCTCTGGGGGGTTGGGGCCGTGACAAGTGCATCAAAGGCTGCCGCAAAACATTTTAACACCACTCGGCATTTTCATGGCGGTGACATTAAACAGCTGCAACACTGGATGCAACCTTTGTCAGGCATCGAGGTCAACAGCTATAATTTTGTACTGCCTAGGTTCGTTTTTCCTTTTTTCATCTTTGTTTTTTATCCCTGCAACAGCTCACTTTCAGCTGCTTTAATAAAATTCCAATTAAATGCAGGCAGCTGATTGCAGCACGCACAATCAGAAGCTGTGGGAAAATAGCGAAACTGTCTTCCTGGAAAAAACCTGCAAATGGCACACAAGTTAATTATAAATTACAAATGGCAACAACAGCGAATAAATATCATCAGCAGCCACAAACACTTCCTGTAAGCTGGAAATGATTTAAGCAAAAAAAATGCGACTTTTCTTTACCTTATTTTGGGGGTTATTTTATTAAATGATTAAATGATTTGTCTCTTCATTTATTTATAGCATTCACAGCTTTATTATTAAAGCCTTTCAACCATCTACAATCACTTGAAAATATTGTTACTATTCTATATTTATTATTATTTTAGGCAATCAGCCAGTTATGATGCTTGTTTTCATGTCCATTTCAATCTCAGCTTTTGTTTATTTTGCATAGCCTAAAATAACACACAGACCAAAACATATCTCATATATAAGTATCATTAAACATCGTCCGTATATGGTGAAATGCTGTCGAAACTCAGGGGACAGTGGCTGTGCATGATTTGCTCGCAATTCTCCTCCCGCAAATGCGGCATGTGTCTCTGGTCGTGCTCATCCAAACTGCAATTAAAAATTGTACATGTGTGGGATATAATTTACGCATACGTGGCATTTCGAGAGCACTTACGTAAATACATATTTTAATAGCTTAAACAGAAATCCCTGCCCATGATCTCCGGCCAGAGCGGTGCAATAGGCCTTCAGGACACAGGCCCGCCCGTCTAGGCCACTACGATCGATCAGTTCGTGGAGCAGTTCGTAGGTGTCCCTTCTGAAGGGTCTGTTTTCCCTTTTAACCAGAACTGGAGTGTTGGCTCGAAAGCCATAGCCATGAGCCCATACAATCGGCGATTTAATCACATTGTTTTTGGCATTAACGCGAAACTTTAAGGGAAGAGGGAACTGTCTTTATCAGTATCTGAAGGATTGAGATTCCAAAACTGCCGAAAATTACTTCAGGAAATTTATTAAAATGTCTTAAATTATTTAACAGATAATTAAAATAGTGAATGAATCCATAAGGACCTAAATTAAATTTTCCTGGAGTCTTTTGACAGTTATTGTTTGAAGTTTTACCCACAAAAATTCGAGTGGTCTCTATTATATCCAGATATCGCTTCGCTCGACTGTGAACTGCAGTGGAGTTTCGATCTTGACTTGCCACCAGGGTGACGTAAGTGAAAATAAGACCCCAACGAACCGAAACCATTGTAACCGATGTAAGAACACAACTAAGAGATCAGAGACTCATAAAACTGTCACAAACTTTGGGCTGCCACAATATTCTTTTGCTCCCAAAACGAAACTGGTTTTGGGTTCTTCTATAACTTATTAGAACGATGCTAATTGGCGACCAACTCTGCTCTACATGACCCGGTTTATAGAGAGCACAACCCACTCACCTGAATATTAATTTGAGCAGCTTGAAGAGCATGCCGCTCTTCTGGGAAGGTTTATCCACGTCTCTGATGGCTGTGCAGAAGGATTTAAGCATGCAGGCTCGGCCATCAAAGCCATGTCTTAAAGGAAAAATAAAATTAGTCATATTTAAGTCATAATAAATATAATAAAATTTGATTAATTTAAATTTACAAACTCACCCATCGAGAGCCGTTTCCAGCTTTGAAAAAAGATCCCTTTTAAAGAGGCGAAAGAATACCGCATTGTCCTTTTTCTGCTCCTCGATGGACGGGAAGGGATAATTGGTGCGGAACCCGTAGCCGTAGGCATACAGCGTGTTGATGGTCCACAGATTGTTCTTGCCGTTGGTACGCCACTGTGTGGCCAAGGGGAGGAGGAGTAAATGAATAAGATATCCTTGTGATTGGGCGCCAATTAAGACGGGATAACAGCATACGCACCGACATACGCGACCCCTTGCTGAATTGTAGATAACGCTTGCCGCGGCGCAATATCCTTGTCGCATTGTTGGAGTTAGAGTCATGTTCCGAGCCGGGGTTATGGTTGGGGCTGTCAAAGTGCATGTCAGGCATGTGGGGCTCGGTCAGTGTGGGCATGGTGGTGGCGAGGTCCTCCAAAGTGTCATGGGGCGGTTGGTGCGCCGACAGGACGGACAGGGGCATCGCCACAGTCAGCTGCACAATCAACAATGCTGCCGCTGACAGGTGAGTCATGTTGCAGATTTTCCACTAATTAATACTTTAAACGGTCGATCCTCCGGCGTAATTTACTGTTTTTCTGCCTTAATTGCAGTTCGTTTGGGCCCCGGCGGCTTGTGTCCGGTTCTAGTTCCCCTCGGTTACTGATACCAGCTTGGGTCCATTTAATCCGCCTGACATAAATACAAGAGCCACAAAGAGAAGCGGGAAAGCAAATAAACAAACAAAGAATCCGTTCTTGATGGCGTTGCTTATTTATTTATTGCTCTGTGTGGTTCGGTGACATCTCGTGTCTTGGCCATTGCCACCACGCCACCACTCCACCATTTTCCCTTCGTGCTAGCTGCTCCGGTATTCTAGTTTTAGTTCTGGACATGACATTTACTTGTTAACACTTTTCTCTCCATCGTTCCTGCTGCTGCTCTCAACTCTTGTTGACATCCACAATTTCCCCGTTTATCATTATAAATGGGGCCAGCACAGAGCTAAATCAGCGAGTTTAAGCTTTTGGTAGGAACACCTGGCAATGAGCTGAGAAATTGTTAAGAAATATTTAAATTTTTGCCTATTGAAGGTATTTTTATTAAATAAACTATTTTATAGATGGATGGGCTATGGTTTTTAGGACAGTATTTTAGTCCTAAATTAAACTTATGGCCGTCTGAAGATGCTCTTCACATTTTCTAGTTAAAATATTCATCAGTTCTCTATCCAAACACCTTAATAATTACATTTCTAACAACCTCTCCAAATTATCATAAAGTCTGTCAATTATTGCTAGCTTTTTCATCAAGCTAAACAAAACTTCATCATCTTAGCCTCGACAGTTTATCGTTTCATCAGATATTGAGATCTGCTCATGGTCAGTTTGTAGATTTATGCCTGCTCATATTTTCAAATGGTTCCACATTTCTCCTACAGGCACTTAATTTTCACTCAGAACCCCAGACTGTTTGTGCAGTCTACAAAGTATCCTGATTGAATTCAGTTTTCGGAACAGTAACGCTTCTGTCGAGCCGAAGAAAGTTTGTCAAACGTATTTTTATTTCGTTTAAATTGCATTCCTGCGAAGAAGCCAGAGAGGAGGTGCCAGGATACATCAGTCAAGCCGAAGTCGGCTCACAGACAACCAACCAATGGCTCCTCCACAAAGGAGGAGCAGCTGGGGCGAAGATATATGCTCTGCCATTTGTTAAACTAGCTCAACAAGTGCCCTTTGCCCCCGATTTCCCTCCAGAAGGCACGGAGAGGTGGACAGAGTTGACATTTAAAAGAAATTTGACGTGAAACACTTTTAAGTATCGGGAATTTATTAGGCATAATAATTCTTAGGCGGCGTCGAGTATTTCCCAAAGGCCAGTTCGAGCAGCGAGAAGTGACAGTGATACTGGGTGCAGTCGGTGACATGTCCGTGCCGATATGCCTTATCGTAGTGCACTATATCCGGATTCTCGTGGAGTTCCCGTGTGAAGAGTGTTTGCTTCGGCAGGCTGTTAAAAAGAGTAATAAATATTTGTTTTTAAAAATATTAAAAAGAAAAAATATGAATTTTACCTGAATATAATGCGTAGCATCTCGCCAATCATGTTCATTTTGTTGCTCTTAAACCACTGTCGACTTTCGCAGAGGGTTCTCAAGACGCAGTCACGTCCATTGTAGCCCATGCTGAAATGGATATAAATATAAATATTACGGAGTACATATTTAATTAATAAATCTTCTTTGGATCATCTCTTACTTATTGACTATCGTTTCAATACGTTTGTAAATGGCACTCCGGGAACGCCTTCGCAGCACTGCAGGAGCCACAGGATGCGTGGCGAAGCCATGCAGATGCTGCAGCACCCAGGTGGTATTGGGCAGGTCATAGGCCACTCCCCAGTTGAGGCCGAAACTGTTGTAGCCATAGTAGGGGTTGCCAATGATGCCCACGGTGAAGCAGACGGCAACCTGATCAAGGACAAGTGACAAACTACACTCGGGACTCAGTTGGGGAAGAACGGAGCCGGATGACTCCGGCTGACACATACGGAAAAAGAGGAGCCCTCGGGAAAGCTGAGATAACGCTTCGTACGACTGAGCCGCCGCAGCCAACGTTGATGGTACGGCATCGAAAGGGCGGATGTGTCCTGAGATGTGGACGTGGTCGTGGTTGTGGCCGTGGATGCGGCTGTGGATGGAGTAAAGTCGTCTGCACGTTCCATCATAGTCATCAATGTTGGCGGTGGCCATAAATCATGACTGACATTACTCGGGAAACGCGAGGGAGGCGGAGTGTCGGCAACAGTGAAAGAGGGCGTTGCATTTGTCGCAATTAAACCGTAAATCAAAAACTTTGCAACAATTAAACGATAATTAAACAATACGAAGTGCGCGTAAATCATTGCAAACAGCAACGTGGCACGTGCCACTCTCGATGCAGCTCTGGTTTCGACTGCTGACGGCGAACTGCAGTGGAAAACTGCAATGGAAAACTGCTACGGAAAGTGCCCTGTGCCAAGACAATGGCTGGGTTGGATGACTGTGGCGGGCCAAAGGAAAATGGCCAAAGTGCAAATGTGTCAATTGTCAGTTAACGTTTAGAATGCTCTTCAGCCACTTGCAGCAGTCACGTTTACAATAAACATGGCACCGGCCCAAGAGGTAGGTGCTCTGCCCCCCAGACAGGTGCTGCAACTTAATTGAATTGCCTGCACCGGCACCTTCTACCAGTGGAAGTGCCTCCTGCTCCTGCATTTGCACCTGTCGATGGCATAAGGTCGAACTGCCTGTGCAAAGTCAAAGATGCGATGACAGAGATCGATGGTATGGCTGGGAGTTCATGTTGGTGAGCAGCTCTAGCGAAAGCACCTGGTTGGAACCTCAAGTTAATTAAATTGAGTATAAAATGGTGGAGGAACCAACAACTTTTTAGAGCCTTTTAATTACCGAATTTCAACCTTTAACCTTAGTTATTTCAGAGAGATAAATAGACTCAATAAATTAATCTGAGAAACCAAATACTAAGCGACTTTTTAAAATAGAAACTTTAACTTAACCGCTGCCTGATTTGAATTCTATGGAGGATTCCCTCTGAATGATTGTGGTGCATAGAATAAACTTTAATTTTCAGGGGAATATTTCATTTATGGAAGGATACCAAACCAACTTGGTTTCCTGTTTCCAATCTCCTCGAACCTGCGACTCCTGCGACTGTGGCGGCTGTCAACTTGAACAAACAAACAAACAACTTCATTAACCCCATAGGGCATACATCGCATACACAGCGACAGGCAGATCCCGATCCGGCACACAGACACTCGAGCAAACATCTGCAAGAATTTTCCCATATATACTACATATATGTATATATTGGATGGAGCCAATTGAGGCCAAGGAGGCGCTTAGCTGACCCATTAGAGGGAAAGGCGCTCGTAAACCAGAAGGAGCAGTGCCAAAAGTCAGTGGGAAAATTGCCGGGCATCAATTGTGGGAGGCTAAGCAAAACAGACAATCGAAAAGCGAAACCAATCGAGGGAAAACAATAATGAAACACAAGACGACACGTGAAGCTAAGGTCAAAACCAAGGCAAAAATCCGAGGCAAAAGCCAAAGTAAGAGACGGTCGAAGGACAAATATGGTAACTTTTTGACGGCCACTTGAAGCTTAGCCGGGCTCTGGAATTGAGGCAGAAATGCGAAAAGGGGCCCAAGTCCTTTGATTACCATGACAATGCCTGTCACTGTATCCGACGACTCCCTTCGAGAAAGGCAGAGAAAGAAATGTTAAGGAGGAGTTGATTTTTGTATTAAAGAAGCATATATTTTACTTAAATTTGTGTAATAATAAATCTGTAAAATTTATAAATATCAGAACCTTAATAAATGACATAAACAATCCTGTAATTATTATATTTTTAATATTTCCTTCTAGAATATGTTTTTTAGTATTTACACCTTTTAATTTTCCAGTGTATCTGCGTGTGTGTCGCTCGTTGATAAGATATTTTACAGATTGCAGATAGTTTAACAGGGACTCGCCACATAACTCTGCCCAATTACGGCCTAATTTGTTATGCATTTTTCGCTTTTCAGCTCAAAGTTAAAGTTGCCGAACCGCAGACTCAGACTCAGACACAGACTCGTCCTCTACGGATATTAAACTATTTCCGAAGCATACAAAAAGCCAATTTAAATGCTAATATAAAATACCAACATTTTATTATTATGCCAAGAGCACGCATCCCCGCATTTCCCCAGCTTCCACTCAGCTTCCTCCTTCCCCACAAAAGGGGGGCTGAGGGCATGGCGTGGGTGGTAGGGACAACGACCACTTCGGGTGCGAAGTTTTCTTGGTCGCACTGTGCGTGATAAGCCAAGTGGCTTGGCTGATTTTGGCACAGACACACCCCGCCGAGAATGGGAAACCTGCCACTTGAACCGTGTAAAGTATCTACATATGAGTGAGAGTATATATCCGCATGCTTTAACAGTGCGACTCGGAAATATAAAGCTTTGGTAATGGTGATTAAGAATGTAGATTATCTAAGGAACTTGAATTAACATTTTGAATAAAGAATCTAGGATATACCAACATATCTAGAAAAGCTTTCCTTTTAATTTATCAAGTTTGTAAATAAATAACGATAATCAAAATAACATATTATGTTTTTAGATTCCTAAAATAAAGTATTATGTATAAAGCCTCATCAAAATCTATTGTATGCTTCATTATCTTTGAGCTGCCTTTACAATAGTTTCCACAAGAGTCCCAATCTTGGCTCACAACTTTGTGTGAATTTTCACACAAATACCTAGAGAAATTCCACTTGGGATGGCCAAGTGCCGTTGACCGAAGCCCACCTGAAGACCCATGAATCCCCCTGCTCCACTCACCTGTCTATCATTGTCTCCAGGCGGTCGTACAGCTCCCGTCGATGTCTGCGCTTGATTTGCGCCTTGGCCGACTTCTTGGTGGTCCAGCCATGGGCATTCTGCAGGACCCAGGTGACATTGGGCAGGTCGTAGGCAACGCCCCAATTGATGCCCAAACTAAGGTACAGCAGGTTGGGGTTGCCGATGACACCGGTGGTCAGACAGACGGCGCCCTACACGTGTCCATTAAATGGTTCAACGAACAAAGGGAAAACTTATTGATTAATTTGCTTTTGTAAAGAAAGAGATTTCAAGTAGGCCATAAAATATACAAAACAAACAATATTTGCATTATTATTTTGTGCTATTATTTCGTTAAGTTTTTAAAGAATTCCTCGCTGTGCAGAGATAAGGCAAATTGTGCCATCGTTCGATGGTTCGTTGACTCACCGAAGCTGATGAACCCTGGGGAAAGGCCACAAAACGCTTGCCTCTCGAGAGTTTCCGCTGCGACGATGGGGCCGCATGTGGTGTCAGTTGGTCCTGGTCCTGCTCCTCGTCCTCATCCTGCTGCTGCTGTTGTGCTACGATGAGTCCTGGTGGAGTCAGCGTGACATTGTTGACTTTGCCGGCTTCGTGACTCTCTCCAGCGTGTGCCTGGCAGTGGCCCAAGAGGAAAGCCGCGGCGACCAACACTAGCAGCAGCAGCAGCTTAAACTTCAGCTTTGGCCAAGTGGTAGACATTTTTCCAACTGATTCAAAGTTTTGGGTTTTGATTTGTCCCCATATTTCGTGAATCTTTTTGTCTTAGCGTTCTATCAAAAATGCCAACTTGCTAATTAAATTAGAGCCCGGCCAACTGACCCCTTTCAGACTAATGTCTTGGCCAAATATCTGACTGCAATGCGGCCAAAACACACTCTAAATTAAAGAGGCACGCGTACAGAATTGGAACTTGGTCATCGACTCCATCTGGCCATCAAGTCATCCCGCTTATTTAGTTCTTCGGTGGACTTTGCTGGCTGCGCTATGAAAAACTCTATTGGGCTTAGAGCGGTCCTAGTGACCGTTTTGGTGGCCTTGGCCTCGGCAGGCGATCTTTCGGACACTTTGGGTTTCAGTAGTAAAAACTCCAGCAGTCGAGGGGTTACCTACATGCAGGAGAAGAGCCAGCTGCTTCATAGACAAAAGCGGTGGCTTACATTTGAGCTGGGTTCTTCTATGACGGTGAGTTGGGGTTTCTTTTAATAAAATTTTAAATAAGAAATTATTAATTCCCGTAAGTTTATGTTTATATTTATTTACAGATCACTGCCAATTGCGCCAAAGCCGTTCTGGATACCATACCCAGAGGTTTGGTGTTCCTGGCTGAGATCACGAGTCTGTATGAGCTGCCAGCTGCCATTGAAGATTGGATACCGCGGCGAGTGGGCAAGCCAAAGGTAAAGCCTCCACCGCCCCCTCCACCCCCGCCTCCTCCACCACCTCCACCACCTCCTCCACCGCCGCCACAACCGGACTCCTCTGTTGTGCTTAGACCACAGCCTGTAATTGTGCCTCTTAGTCCCGCGGATCCCATACAGTCCTTCTACTTCGCATATCCGGGAGGCGTTCCCACCCTAAATCGTCGCAAGTCGTATTCGCAACAGCGGCAGGCAGGATGTCCGGCCTCGCATCTGGTCAAGGATATGTACGGCACCTACTACTGCAGACCATCGGCCATGTCGCGGAGACTGAAACGAGAGCTGGAGAGCCAGGGAGCCACGGTGATCAATGAGGCGCAGAATCCACATGGCATGCTCTTTGATCTAGTCAGCATGATGTCTACGATGTAAGTGTATTTACAAATATTTAGAACGAGATTATGAACAATCTAAAATAATTTATTAATAAAGAAATATTGATAAAAAGCCCTTAGTAAGGTCTCCTAACTCCACAAATATTTACTAAAGTTTACTCAAATTTTACTGCAGGTTTAATTATCAGCCAACCTATTGCATCATGAGGACCCTGTGCGAGGCGCGTCATCTGTTGGCTCCGCAGGGCCTGACGCTCTTCCACGACATCTTCCGCATCATGCTGCGCTACGTGCATCCGGAGATAGCCCACAAGCCCAAGTATCGGGAGGCCTTCACCGCCGGCCACTCCCTCCATGAATGCGCCAGTCTGTATGGGCCGCATTGCCGGCAGAGTTTTCTGTTGCTTTTCAGTGAAAGCTTCCAGGAGAAACATGTGCGTTGAATGAAAATTAAAATAAAAACCGAAATAAGGCGAGAAAACGAGAGATGAATTTATCCAACAGGATTGTGATGTATTTTCAAATGAAACTTTAATAAATATTTAGAGACTTTTATAGCACAATATTGAAGCTTAAAGAATTTATACATTCCTACAAATATCAATTGATAACCTCTTTTCACCTGGCTTTCAGGGGCTTATAAAGCCTTGTAACTTTGCTGAAAAAGAAAGCAAGAACCATTTCACATATTTTGTGTTATAAATGTTGTAATATTGCCACAGCACAAACAATAAATGAATACAAAAAGTAAAATGCATAAATTGATGAGGCAAAAAATATATTTTATTGTGTGTCATGCCGAAACGTTGAATGGAAATTAAGTAAATACTCGTACATCGACATTTTTATTGACAATTTTTTCGACCATTTGGTGATGCCCTTCAGTGAAAATAAACGGGCATATTTGTTCTATATTTAATATTTATAAGGAAGGGATAATTTTTTCAATTAAAAAATAAGATAAATATGGAATAAGTAGTTCCCCAAGTTTGGTTTTAAAGTAGGTTAGCGCATAGAACTATTGATGGATCCTCTTGCAGGTGCAACTCCTTTTTCCTCTGGGATGTGCACTGCAAATTTCATAATTTGTGCTGTTTGTTTTTCGCGTTACAATGCTGACAATTGGACTGGAAGTGGAAACAAAACAAGAGTATTTCCCACTGTTGACAGAAATTTACATGCTACAGCAATCAGTGTTGGCCGCGTCGACAACCGATGGCCAAATGAAGGGGAAGCTGCAGCTTCATGGTTTCTGCACCGAAAGATGTATCAAATTAGTAAATTTAATCTGAAACAAGTAAGAAAGCTACAGTCGAGTGAGCTCGACTATAAGATACCCGCTACCCATACTTAAACCAGAAACGCGTCAGGACGCCAGAAAAAACAGTTAATACAATTTTGAACATGACGGACAAATGCAAATGCAAGTGTAATATAATCACATGCATACAAAAATACATACACGTGTATCTATGTGTGTAAAACGCGTTATTATTGCATTTAAGCGGCTAATAATTTTTACCATTTATTAAAATTGCTTCTCGAATATCTTATAAGATTCTTTTCCGAACACAACCAAGAACGGATAAGAATATTTAGTTGGTCTAATTGGTCAACCAAATGAGGCATGCTGCCAGCAGCCGTTTGTGGCCATACAAAATTATTTCTTTAATAACTTCGACAATTTTTATTCGATCGCAACCAAATTTTCACAGACTATAGTTCTTAATATACATACCGAAATTCGCGACTCTAGCTTTAAAATTATGCGCTTTATACGCTTTTCTATTATTTGCGGGGGCGGAAGTGGAGGTGGCAAAAATTTGAAATAAACTTGATCTGCGTGCAAGCATAAGAAATACTGTCGAAAAAAAATTAGAGCTCTATCTCTTATAGTCTCTGAGATCCAGTGTTTCATACGGACAGACGGACAGACAGACAGACAGACAGACAGACAGACAGACAGACGGACATGGCTAGATCGGCTCGGCTGTTGATCCTGATCAAGAATATATATACTTTATAGGGTCGGAAATGCTTCCTTCTACCTGTTACATACATTTCCTGCCGGCACAAAGTTATAATACCCTTCTACCCTATGGGTAGCGGGTATAAAAATTGATTAAATTACAGCTGACAAAAGAAGGGATTTTATTATATTCGTTTATAATTTTAAAAATATTTAAATACTGTAATGGGGAGTTAAATGATAAATGTAATATTTTGACTTTATAATATCATACAAAATATTATTTTCTTAGTGTACAGATTCCAGGGATTCGGACCATGCCCACTGACAATGGCTATTTGTTAACGTGAGCCCCGTTGTGAGGAGACTTTACAGGCAGCCGCTAATCAGTGCCATCAACACAGCACTTGAGCTAATAAGCCGCTAAAGCGTTGGCCACCATGAAGAGTGGTTGGGTTTTTGGATTCGTGTACTGCTTCAGTTTCAAATGGAACGCCCTGCCGATAGTATGAGGCTCTTACACAGTTTCTACCACCTGAATTTTCTGGTTATGTGCCTGCTCCTAGTGCTGGTGGAATCCACGCAGCCGGAGGTCAACGGCACACAGGAGGTGACGAAAGTTCTGCGCCGGCACAAGCGTTATCTGGCATTTCCGGATGGCTCTTCGGTTTCGGTGTGAGTGTGTGGTTCTTTTGGCTAGTATGAAGCCTTGGTAAAGTGACCCTAATGGTAATGCATATCCCTCAGGGAGCCATTTGCATGACGATCGGAATGATTGGCAATCCCGATGTGGATTACCTTAGCTGGGCCGTCAACTGGGGCGTGGCTTATGACCTGCCCAACCACCAGTGGGTCATCCAGCATGCACACGGACTGAACGCCACCCTGGCTAAGGACACCATCAAGCGGCGCTCTCGAAGAGCCTTTTACGATGAGGTGCAGTCTTTGTTTGATAAGTGAGTAATTTGGGGATAAATATTGAATTTAATTTAATTTTGATATACAATTCTTTATTTCTCAACCTTCAGCATGGGCTTTAATGGTCGCGCTTGCATGGCTCGTGCTCTTTGTGAGAGTGCTAGGTTTCTGCTTCCTCCTCAGAAACGTGGCAACATGTTGCAGGAGCTGGTCCGTACCGTATTCAGTTTGCCCCCAAGTCCTGTGTCCATTGATGAGCCTCAGGAGCATCACCAGTACGACCACATTTATCGCCGCTCCAAGAGAAACTCACGCGAGTGCCATGAGATCTATCCTGGCTGCCAGTTCTCCCTGCTGGCTCTCGCCTTGGGCAAGTATATGGCTGCCACCACTACCAAGTTCAGTTCATTTAACTATATGTGAAATGGTATTTAATTGGATTGACAAATAAAGAAAATAAAGATTGGCATTTAAAGGATTTTGAGTGAAATTTTATAAAATTAAATTCAGTTGGGTGTAAAATTTGTAAGAAATCAAACTCAATAAAGGTTTTTGCAGGATAAAAGCATAAGAAATTCTTGGTTATTTGTTATAAAAAAACATACTGAGACTCTTCAAGATTTGGATGAAAACTATAGCACTGATCTGCTGCTCTTAAATCTGTGGGAGATTTATAGATTTCCCCAATTTAAAATCGGTCAATTAATTATCTCAAAAACTAAAATTTCCCTTTCAATTTCCCCCTTTTAAAGTAAAATAAAAGACGAAAATATTTTTTTTAAAACAAATTATTTTCATTCTTCTTTATTTAATAACGCGTAACATTTATTTATATAGTAATTGTTTTCTTTTAATGTGTTGTCGTTCTTTTTTTTAATTGTTTTCAATTTTAGTGTTACTTTTTTTTCGCAATTGTTGCTATTATTTCAATTTGTTTTTGCGTTTAGCTTAAGTTCATTATTTAGTGTCTTACGTTTAGATTTTTAATGCATTTCGTTTTTATATTGTTGTGTTAGTCAACATATTTTGTTGTTGTTTGTTTTCTATTAATTTTGTTCGGTTTCCCCTCATTTTGGGAGTGATCTGTTTGTTTTTGATCAATTTGAAGTGTTCAATTGTTTGCTTGCTGGCTGCGCGTGTGTAGTTTATTTTAGTTTCGGTTCGTTATGCAATATGTTTACTGTTTTGTTGTTCAAAAGAGTTTCGAATATATATTTAATATATATATAGTATTTATTTATATATTTACGCATGTATTTTTGTTATGTATTCCTTGTTTATGTGAAATGTAAATGCAACGCTTTTCCGTTTAAATGTAAGTATTGTGTCACATTTATTTAAAATACTGATGCACAAATGTCCGGGTCACCACCATTGGGTCAATGGGTCATTGGGTCTTTTTGCCTTTTGAGATGATCTTGCATTGATTTTGCAGTGTCAAAGTTTGCTTAGCCTACACTTACGGATCTCATGTCATGTTTTAGTTGCAAATATTTTACATAAATCTGTTATGGATTACCGTAGCTTACGCCTACTTACGTTATGCGATTCTTTAACTAAATTTTCAATTTAGTTAAAATTGATTTTCGTGTAGAATTTATAGCGAGCGCTCGACGCGCCTAACTAATTGTTGATTCCATACATGTATTTATATCTGGCTTTAATTTACTGCGTATATCTTTAATATTAATATATACTGCTTTGTTTTCTTTTCCTTATTTTTTGTTGAGCAAATTGTCGTTAGTTTGGCCCGAAGGCCGTTACCTTTAACTTTAATATTCGTGGTGTTGTTTTCCCCAGTGAGTTGCAAGATTCTAAGATTTGCCATTTTCTTTGATTTGTTTTAAGTTAAAAACCTTGATGCTAAAATTGATTTCCCTTTCGGTTTGCATACGTTTTCTTTTTTTGTTTTTGTTTTGATCGAACGAATTGAGAAAGAAAATGTACACGAAAAGTTGCAACGGAAGCACTTAAACCTAGCGGCACCTAACAGTTAATACAAAAAATATACATACCGGTGTATATGTATAGTTAATACGCCTAAATACCATTTATTCGCAGATATATGGTTAGTATTCCTTCGATCTTTTTTTCTTGTTAAATTTATACATTTGATTTCGGCTTCATTGCTTACACACACACATGCAATGGCAGTCATACGAAACGCATACACACAAGCATTAACTATTCGAGTGTATTGTGTGTGTGTGTCTGTGGGGGGATAAGGTGTGTGGTGTGTCCTGTCTGGTGCTGCTTTGCAATTTCTATGAAAGCGTTTTGAAAACTCCGGAAATGGTCTTCTGTCTTCCGTCTGGGAATGAGCAAGGTCCTTAAATTTATCGGTTGTGGGAAATATCTTACAAAAGTCGTGAGAGTTCTTTCAAATTCGATTTACTGCGATGAAGAGAGGCTAGCTGCTCGTGTGTGTGTCAGTGTCGAAATTTGCTTAGCTGTCATTGAAACCGTTTTTAATGAATTAATTTACGCGTTTTGTTTTGTGTCCTTGTTTGTTCTGTAACTCCTGCCGAATCGGTTTGAACATCTGGCATTTGTAGTATGTACAAGCCGAGCATAAATGGGTTGGTTTTTGCCTGGGAAACTCCGGAAAGGTGTAGTTCATCTATTGTCAGGTACTTGATTAGTTGCAGGGAACTGAAAGTGGGTCAGATTTCAGGGGGGAGTTAAGCAGGGGTCACTCGAAAGGGAGACTAATTCCACTGAATTAAATAATTAATTTGCAATCATTTAAGCCAGCAAACCCCTGAATTATGCTTGGAGTTTTCTTTTTCTTACTTTTCCTGGTAACCCTAGAAGTAGGCAACGATTTCCGGCCAAATGAGCTTGCAGTGCAGAGTGTGTGAGTTATTATGTGTAAGTGTGTGCGTGTGTGTGGGGGGGCGGGGAGAGTGTGGTGTTCCTCATATATCCTGCACGCCCACAGTGGCTTCCAATTTGTTTTCGTTAATTACTGATTTTTTCTTTAGCAATACGCAGACTTTGATTCTTGTTGTGTTTGCTACAAAAGACGACCTTTGATTGGAAGACATACGATTTTATGTTTTTTGAATCTCAGGGTCAAGCCGCATATTTATCAAATACCTCAATTTCCTGTTTACATCGTAGTTATTTTGCTTTGCTCGCTTTAATATACGTTATTTGTTTTTAATAACTATTTCGCGTTTAACTAATTATGATATTTGGTAGTGCTTAGTGGGGGGAAAGGGGGCCCTAAAATTGTATTCGTTTGGCTAAAATGAAACACCTTTCAGATGCTCTCGCTCTCTCATTGAAAAGGATCGAAAATACCTTTCAAATCTAACCCGAAACTTTATCTAAGGGCCATCAATCCATTCTGTGTGGTTGTTGGTATTAATTTCCTTTGTCAAAGACTTGCCTGTGCTTTATCTAAGTTTTTCTTTTTTTGGTTTGGTTTCTAACAAGTTCGTTGTCTGCTGTAACTGTAATCGTGAAATGAATTGTACTTAAAATAAATTCTTTTCGCTTGCTGACTGATCGATGATGGATCGGCGGTGGCCTCGCAATATATTCTTATATACATGTCCTGGGTTTGTGTGCTCGTGGCGTATGCATTGCTATGTGTGTGTGTTTCATTTGTTGTGTGGCTACTTTAGCTATTTACAGGGTTATATCTTATCTAGTCCTTAGCTTCAATGTTAACTTCCAGCCCCGGTCTTCATGTTCGAATCTTACGTGACTAGTTTGAGTGGCTTTATCTGCTCGTCTGGGATCAGATCCAACCGATTTTCCCCATCGAAAATTGTTTGCTCTTAACTAGTTCGTATATCGTTTATACTCGTACTTGATACATACATATTTGTATATATGTGTATATTTTTTATATGTACTATTTGCATTTCATTTCGTCTTATTTGTGGCAGTATTTAAATTACATGGTTTCTTCTCGATTACTTAAACTATATTCCATTTTTTTATGTATTTTTTTTATTTTTGTATATCAAGCATACTAAACATTTAGCTAGAAACAAAGTGGGAAAACTTGAACAGAACGGGCTTAAAAGGCAAATTGAAAATGTTTGACATTATTAGCATAATATACAGTAATGCACGATTTCCGTGGCTAAATCGCGCGCTAAATTTAATTAAATTTATTTGTTAATATTTATGAATCAATGTGGAAATGAACTGTACAACTAGGGGTCATGCCTATTGGCGGCAGACCGACTGATTGAGTGATTGAATGAACGATTGTTTGTCTGCTTGCTGGTCCGTGCGGTGCGTGTGTGCCTGTGTGTGGCCACACACCCACACGCTCTCACACCCACACAGAGCAAACCTATTTGTTTATAACCTAAAAACACAACCAATGAGAGCATATACACTTCTATGTATTTGACGTTAATTCGATTTTGTTTTTTTCTCAAGTGTCTTTTGTGTTTTTTGTTTTACTTTTCGCATTATTTCATAGAACGAGCTTCCATTTATTTCTCTATTTATTTAGTTTTTGCTTTAGCGTGTCGATTTCCCAAGTGAAAAAATTTACAAAATGGTTTTTTGTTGAAATGAATTCTTCGTCTTCTCTCGTTTAATTTTTGTTTTTTTTTGATTTTCCATAGTGGCATTTAGCTTAAATATGGATTAATGTTTTTACGCTTTTTTTACTCGTTTAGTTGGTTTTATTCACAGAAAAGTTACGCCATTTACTTGTCATTAGTTCTTTGTTTTCATTTCGCTTTGCTGTTATTTTAAATATTCTTTAATAGTTGATTGTCTAAAACTATAACAAAACACTTGTTGTTAGGCTGGAAGTCTGTACACAATATTCGTAAATAAAAGAGCTTAAAATACACGTTTGATTCAACAATTGTTATGCACTAAACCAAAATGTATACAATCTTGAATATTAATCATACGCACATTTAAATTATCTGAGAGGATTTTTTATTAAATAAAAAATATTTAAAGCTTATGCAAATTTAGGTATATATAAATATGTACAGGTGGCACCAAAAAAGGCGTATATCTAATCTCTTCTAGGTGAGTTTTAAGATTTCTACAGACCGTAACGGAACGAATAACTTAAGCCGACATTATCGTTATTTCACAAAGAATATTTCATATATTCTCCAGGCTGAATGTGCGATCTAAACTGTTTTGTTTGTGGATTTTCATTTGCTGGCATCAATTTTTTGTGTGTGTACCTATTTTTTTTTAACGCTGCTTCGTATTATTGGCTATACGGTTTTTGCATTTTAAAAAGGTGTCATGTGTTATTTATTTATACTTCCTTTGCACGTGTATGTATGTATGTATATTGCATTTTATTTTCAGACTTTTTATTATATGCTTTTCGAAACGGAAGTCGAGAATGTTATCAAATAGTTTTCGCTCTTTTTCCCCATTTCGGTTTGGCAATTTTATGTGTGTGTGTGTAATTTTTAAAATTTTATAAGCTCAGTTTAATACTTTCAATATTTGATGCACAATTATAATTGGTATCTGCCTGTGGGGTATGTGTTTTGTGTGTGTATTTTTATTTAATTTTTCACTTTGCCATTTAGTTGGACAAGTGTTTTACATTTAGTTCTCACGCTTTATTTAATTACTTGATTTATGATATTCCGTTTGTTTATTTTATAACGATTATTTTAATTTTAGTTTAATAGCTAAATATTTAAAAAATGTTAACTGTTGATTTTTATGCACTTTACATTTTAATACACCCAAAATGGCATTCGCTATTTAGATTTTCCTGTTAAATTTTCCACTTTTTTTAATCGCTAATCGTGTGTCTGTGTGAATGTGTTTGTTTCGTTAGTTCAGGAATAGTTTAAATAAAAAAGTAATGACAAAAGTTTAAAGGCAAACAGTTTTTTACTCAGTCAATTGTGGCTTTAAGACTGACAATAAATTTTCTGGGAACAGAGTCCTTCGGCCAGAACAAATAGAAAATATAATATACTAGCAGCCCCGCTCCGCTCGCCTTGAAACACTACTGCACTTTCTCCTCGGGCTCAGTGGGCCACAATCGTTGGCTTGGAAAACTATTTTAATTAATTCACATTCACAAATGTTGAATATTTTCGATTAGGAATTTTAATTAAACTTGTGCCGGCTAGCACGCACAATGCCTGTAGCAGCAGCAGCACAAGTAGCAGCAGCTGAATCGGCAACAATGAGCAACACGCAGGCGGCTTGACAATCCTGGCAGGGTGCTCAGGGTTGCTGCTTTCGCGGCATTCTTTGCTAATAGTTTGCGGAGATTCAACTTATGCTTGGTGTACAGGGAAAAACAGGATAAAAGATTGTTTACTATCTTTATTTTTAAAAAATTTAATCAAAATAAAATATTATGCTCCTTTCTACACCAAAAATAAATAGAATAAACTTGGATTTTTTATTTGATTTCAATAAACCATTAAAAATAAAACATGAACAGTTTAATAAAGTAGAAATAAGCTTTAAATGACTTCAAGAAGTCCATAAAAAATAACTTAACAAATAGTTCAAAGACCAGAGAAAACAATATAAAAGTTTTTTATATATTTTCCGATTTCGAAGAGTGTTTTTGCCATTGCTGAAAGTCTGCATACTTTGCTTTTTTATTAACTATTCACACATACCCTGGTGCACATGCATATACACACACACACACACCCGTTGAATGGCAAATTGCATTCCACACTTAATTTGTTGCATGCCTTGCGGCACTGCCACGCCCCTTTTTGCCACAACCGCCTCACACACACACACACACCCCATTTTGCACACTCTCCGGGGCAAAAATCCGGCGGTGGCTTTCGCGTTTGCTTAATGTTTACTGTTCTTGTTGCTCTAGTGGCGAAAAACTTTTGCAAAATCAATTAAAAATGCAAAAAGCAAAAATGAGTGGGTGGCGGGTGGCTTGGCCAACCTTGTGGCAAGTTTCGTTAGCTTTGGCATTTAAATTGAAGGTGTTTGCCGGGCGGCACTCGGACGAGGCTATTGGAATGGCCAGAAATACGGCAAACAGAACCGGGAGTACAGAAAGCAGAACGCAAAGCGGAGAACCTAGAACTCAGAACGGCACTCGCGTGGCCCGTTGAAAGTAATTAAAAAGTTTTATTTTAAATTGAACTTGCCAAAGGTTTCTGAACGCTCCGCATGCTCCGGTGAATGCATAATGAGCGCACAAAACTATGCTACGAAACAGCAAGAGTTGGGGCTGCAGAGAAAGGGGAGAAAGTGGAGAGAAACTGCTAAATAAACAGGAAAGGTACACAGTAGTGACTGAGGAAAACAATCAAAATCGCATGAAGGCGCACCCAGCTGGGTGAAAATGAAATTCGTATTATACGCAATAATTTAATTGATTAAAATCGCTTCGAATTGTGCAAACAAAGTGCTAGAAAAATTCCAATTGGCTTTAGTTATTGTTTCCTGTTTGTCTGTTTGTGTGTTTTGTGTGTTTTTAATTGAAATTGTTTTGTGAGTTGGCTTTTGTTGTTGTTGTTTTTGTTGTTCTTATGTGATTTGGCTAGCTGCAGTCCTATAAATACGTACTCTATAGTATATTATATGTATGCTTGCTCGATATAATATAGTTATGTGTTATGTGTGTTTGTTTGTGTTTTGTTGTTGTTGTTAGTAAAAATATGTGGCCTTAAAAATGTGACGACGACTCGCTATCAACATTCAACTAAATTTATTTCAGAATTTCGCGCTTTCTGCGAGCCGAGTTGCCTTGCAGCAAGCTATCGGGCGTCGCTTTGTTAATATTAAATTTAATTCAATACTAGATTTGCTTATCTACGATTAGTTACGACTTACTGGCTAATTTAATGTACTTTTATCGTATTTAATTTACTTATTTATGCTAAAAATAGTTTTCGAATTGTATGCAATTTAATTCTCGCCCATTCAGCGGGGCATCTTATCTGTGTTCTTTATTTTGTTTTGCCCTGCTAAAAATATTGTGAAAAATATGCACAAATAAATAAACAATTAAAATTGATTCTCATTTCCATATGTATATTATAGCACTCATACTCGCATCCATACCAGCAGCCATGCATACACACTGAACACATACAGTCAGATTTAAATTTAAAATGCAATTTTAAAACATTTTTTCATTTGTTTTTGTTTTTAATTTGGTTTTTTTTTTGTTTTTTTTTCTTGTGTGTGTGTTGTGTTGTGTGGAACTTTAAAACTAAAAGATATAACAAGGAACTTTTTGGCGCTCAAAAATACAATATAACTTACAAAACTCCGTACGCTTTATACAACTCAGGCCCCGGGAATATATCTTTTGGGATTAATGCCCGGAACCACTCGAACTTCGATCCATACAATCATACATCAAGTACATCAAAAAACTTACAAACTAAGCCGATCTTCTGGCTACGTCGCTTTCCAGCACGGTTAATCAACGCTACAACATCCTCGAATTACATTACATACATATTTTGATCAACTGCTCCAAAAACATGCCCTCCTTTCTACCAATTTCGATTGTATCTTAATTTCAATTCATTTCGCAATGTTCACTTCACTCGCCTCGCGGTTCCTACGATGGGCTCCATGAGGTATCCGTTTCGTTGGCCTTTCCAAAACTGTCCACCAGGAGCTTTACCACAGTGCCAATGACACTGCCACTGTCACTGCTGTTGCTAATATTGTTACTGCTGCTGCTGCTGCTGCTGCTGATATTGGTGTTGTACAAGGCCGAGGAAATGCTCATGGTGTGGCTCATCGTATATTATCCACGATCATCGTCGCGAGCGGCGAACAGGGTCCGCAGCGAGCTGATGATTAAATTCCACCAGCCCGCCGCGAACCCAAGTGGTCGCTATAAGGTGTTCTCGCTGCCCATCTTGAGCAGCTCGAACTTCTTCTTGGCAATCTTTGAGTAGAGTATATCGATCGGCTGCGATTGGTCGTACAGGCTGGGCGCCTGCAGGATAATCAGCGCTGTGCCGACCACGCAAGCGATCGCGAAGATCCACAGAAACATACGATCCAATACCATGGCAACGTACTTCCAGTCCTCTTCCACCTGCAAGAAGGGAAAACAAACGAATGGGTAAATAAAGTCCTAAGTAAGATCTTGAAGTTATAATATAAAAATATCTATGATTGATGTCCTTCGAGTTTCCCAACTGCAACAATATCCATTAATCATTTTGGCAATCGAAAACTAATAAAATGGCTTTGGCAGATCTAATTCAGATTTGCGGTTCACTTCGATTGAAATGTTCCAAAGCAAACAGCGATTCCAGTTCAGTTCCTTCTCATCCACACACTCGGCTCACACACTCACACACATACTGAGCCCAAAGTACACAGAATCGTACACACAGCAAATTCGCCGTCAAATGGCAAAGTGGTGCACTGCTGCAACCGCATGTTGCAAACTCCTCCTATTTGCGCACAAACAACTCAATCACTCAGCTCCAACGGTGGCGACAGCCCGATTGCCCTTCAGATTGCACCGTCAGACCCTCCAAGCCCATCAGACCCGTTCCAGTAACACCATCAGGAACCGAAAATCTCGCCTCCCATCGAAACAGAAACCTCCTGCGGCACCGACACCGTGATTCAACCGACTATGGTTGGTGTACTTTTTTTTCTACTTTTTCGGCGGATGTTGGATTTTGTCGGACTCCAGCTAATGCGGGTTATCAGGAGCAGACATAAACACAGAGCCAGACATGCTGGCCTGGTCTGGATGGGTTTGGGTTGGTCTGGTTTGCTTTGGTTTGGTCTGCTCCAGTCTGGTCTGGCTTGGTCTGCCTGTTCCCTTTTGCTAACGATTGCAGTTTGGCAATAGGATTCACTGCGTTTGCGGTTAAAAACAATGCGGGTGTGGCCACGGATTATTACATTTCGCTTTCTGTTTTGGGAAATTAATTACAGGGTGGCAAGGCAAGAATTCCAATTTCGATTCGTGGTTTAAATTCAAAAAGGAGGAAAGATTTTGTTGTTTTCTATTACAAAATTGGGGGAAATATTCATTTCTGTTACTTCCTAAGTGAGTCTTCAACTGTTAAAAAAATTTTTTAAATATGACCTATTTGAAGATAGTTGCTTTGAAAACTTTGTAACAATTTTTAATTTAAACATTAAAATGTACTCACGCTCTCAAACTTATCCTTATTCTTCACATGCTGCGCTATAAAGCGCGATCCCTCGATGGTCTTCTCCATCTCGCGGGCATAGGGTTTCTCGAACGTGGGACTGAGATCGGCAGCGGCGGCCGCAGCGGCGGCTGCAGCAGCTGGACAGCAGCCGGGACTGATGTCTCCGTTGAGGCCCGAGGGGCTAAACAGGTCGTCGTCGGCGCCCGGAAGTGGCAGTGAGGAGGGCAGCGGCGGTTCGCCAAAGCAGTGGGCGCTGATGCCACCTGCCGCGGCCAAGTCGAAGCGGTGCGAGGCGGGGAGTGCTGTAAATAGGTAAAAAGATACGAAGACATTAATTAAAGCATTCTACAAATTTAAGATGTTTAAAGTTAAAAAATATCAAAGTATAAATTTAAAATTACAGCAAATATTACATAAAAGAACTCCTTGTGAAGGTCACATCTTTTCTTTTTCTACCGTGAATCGGCATTAACAGCATTAGGCAAATAAAGTTGTAAATGCAATTTGTAACTTTTCTGCTTTGTCTTTGGCGCAATTCTCCTAGGCACAATGTCGTCCCCGAAGGAAGTGAGTGGACAAAGGACCCTCAACCTCGAGCGCGGCCCAACAGAAGCAGAAGGAAACTCAATAAATAGTTTTCTGCATTCTGTTTTCCATTTTACATTTTCCATTTATTTCGCATGGCCATTTCCAAGTTTCAGCTCTTTTCTTTTGCCGTTTTTCTTTTTGTTTTTGCGCGCTTACTTTTCTTTCCTTGAACGAGGAAATTATTAAATTCTTTAACCGCCGAATTAAGATGAAGTTCATGTTTTCCTTGAACTTTCTCCCTTGGCTATAATTCAAAGTTAATGTTTAAGTTTTTTTATTAATATAATTGAGTTATAATTTTTTTAAACTTAAGATTTTGATCAGAACTGTGTTTTTGATAAAAATTTCGACTGTATGGGTCACCATGTCGTATACGTAATATAACGTATACGCAGAGTAGCCCCGCGATTGAATATAATTAGAGCTAGCAAGAAGTTTATTATACAACTGCGTCTGATTTCTGGATGAAATCCAGCTCGTCGGGTCACCATGTCGTATACGTAATATTACGTATACGCAGAGTAGCCCGCGATGGAATCTAATTAGGCGTCGCAGGAAATTTATCAGGAAACAAGAACAAAGTTAACTTTAATGCCTCATCTAAATGCTGCCAGTCAATGAGAAAACTATACGAAACCCCATTTCCTTTATAATACGCGACCGAAACTTTCCATTTGGCCGGCGTCCTTGCAGTGGCACTTGTTAATTGTCATAAATTATTTCGCCCGCCCCCGCTCTCAGCGTCATTATAAAGTGGTGTGTCTGAATGCATATAATTTCAATGTTGTTGTGCATATTTAAAGGGGAATATAAACTGGCAAGTTGCAACTTTCACGTTGCTCGCTGCATGCTCCGTTGGTAATGTGCCCACTAAAGCCAGTTGGAAACATTCATAAATTTCCCAACTGCAGCGCCGAACAAGAAGCCGCACAAGCAGCCCAAGAAGCAAAGTTCTACACAGAAAGTTTGCCTCAAGCAGAGCGGGAAAATAATGGAAAACTTTTGCCTGTTTTCCATAGGATTTTCTCCAACAGCCTCCATTGGGAGGCGTACCTTTGTTATGGCTAGTGGAGCTTAGGCTTTGATAGCCACGTACCTGGTATACCATAGTCGCCGCTGAAGCGCTTCGAATCGTAGTTGACAAACTTATCCACATCCGGCGGCAGGTGATAGACATCGGTGAGCACCTCGGGCGGCTGATCCTCCTCGGGTTCCTCCTTCTTGGGCCGCTCGATGCAGAGCAACTTGGGCAGGATCTGGATGAAGAGACGTTGCACCCATGGCGCCATGCGATGCGTGACAGGTGATCTGTAAATGGGGGAAGAAAATTAGAAATTCGTACTTGGACTACAGTTTTGAGACTTCCACCCACCTGAAGTTCACATTAAGCACGGCAATGGTGACCACGACAGAGAGCGTGACCAGCATCATGGTGAAGAGCAGATACTTTCCCAGCAGCGGAACCGTGAGTGAGGTCGGCGGAATAATTTCTGCCAGCAGCAGGAAAAACACAGTGAGCGAGAGCAGGATGCTGATACAGAGTGAGATCTTCTCGCCGGAATCGCTGGGCAGATAGAAGACCAGCACCGAGAGGAACGAGATGCCCACACAGGGAATAATGAGATTGACTGTGTAGAAGAGCGTTTTCCGGCGCAGCGTCAGATTGAACACGATATCCAGATAGGGTTCCTCGCAGCAGCTGTAGAACTTTTCGTTGCGCACAGCCGGCACCCTCATGATGTCCCACTCGACGGAGATGTAATAGTCCTGCAGGTCTATCCCCACCTCGATGTTGTCTGAGTCAGCAGTTTGCTTCAAGTGCCTCAAGTCAACCTGGAAAAGTGTTGAAAATTATTTATTTAATATTTATTATTATGTAAAGAAAGTTTAAATTTTTATAAAGCTAATTTTAATAGCATTTTGAAGTGATACATGGGTAAGATAAAAGGCATTTACTCTAGTTTTAAATTTAAGCTTAAAGTGTAATTAATATTGTCTGAAGTCAGCTCTAATATTATTTAAAATTCGTATGCCAAAATATATATGTTACTTTTATATATATTATATTTCTTTTGCAAATTTTGTATCTAGGGATTATCCACAGATCAAAGAGTGGGATAATCAATATAAGAAGCTAGCACCTGCTGCCTTTTGCTTTAAACTTGATGATTTATGCCCAGCAACTTTGGCAACTGCTGCACCTGTTCGCCCCGACACGAACCCGGGCCAATCATACATCTATTTATGTTGATTTGTTGGCTCATTTCCCCAGGCTCCCTCGACACCATTTGGCCCAAGTGTCGCTCATGGTTTCCCGTGCCAGCTGGGCAAATCAAAGGTGATGGGAAAACGTACTTTCTGACAAATTTTTGACAATCGTCAATTGCACAGCGAATTGCCCACGGAGTGTGGGAGGAAGGCAGGTAGGGAATCTCAGTGAATGGTTCCTATTCCTGTTCCGGATCCTAACTCAGCTTCTGATGGCAGCAATCGAGATAAGTTTGGCTCACGTGCCGGCCGAGACGCAAATGACATTGGCGCTTGTAACCTTTATTTCATTTCCATTTGTCTTGATTTGCCATTGCTTGTCTGTTGCTCATTTATCAGTTGTTGGTTCTGTAGTGGAGTGTTTTTGAAAGCGATTTCAATATTTCAATTATTAATAATAAAGTATATTATTTATTTTATGAATTTTTGATACTTCTAAGAGCTAAGGGAAATTTTTCATTGAGAAAACTTTGATAATTAAAGTACTTTCAACATTCTAAGCAACGAAACTTCTGCTGCTGCCAAGCAATCATATTTAGGCAAACTATTCTCGACTCCTTATTTGTTACTCCGGAAAAGTTTGTGAGGGAAACTTGGAAATAGTTCAAGGATCTGCCAACTAACCAACCATTCATTCACTTGCCTATTCATACCCAGGCTCGATCTTTGGATTCAGCATTCTTTCCTTTGTCGTGTAGTTGGCAAACTGAATAAAAAAAAAGAACTATGGAATACATAAACCTCTCAGTCTGTCGGGACAGCTGTCATTAATACCTCGTCCTGCATTTGCGCTGACACTGTAAAATGCCCAGAAGCCGATTCACAATTCCATATCCCACACGGGTTGCGAGGAAGTCGAAAGTCAATGAAGCATGCTCGAAATTTGTGATGCGTAAAAGGGAAGCAAACGAAAATTTATATGTAGAATAATGTGCTGTCATTTTTCGATTTCGCCCCCCTTTGGGCTTCCTTTCTCTTATTTTTTGTTGCTGTTCATAATGAACACAATAACAACGGGAAGGAAGAGCCGGGCGGAGCTTTCCAGCGGCGCAACAGTTGTGCCGCCCCCAAAAATATATATTTTGGCAACACCCTCGATATTAGGTCGTTGGGTATTTAATTTTGAACTTTAAATGGTTTAAATTTTATTAAATAATATCCTTGAAGTTGTATTTTTTGTAAAATAAAATATATTTAATTGAATTCTTGCTCATCAAGTGTTTTTCTTGACCTTTTAAAAGTATGAAAGTTTAATAACTTTCTTTTCCTCTAGAAAATAGATTTATAAAAAATTAAATTAAGTATTCTATTTGCGAAATTTAAGAGGTATTATATACTCCGAGCTCCTCTAAAATTTTATAAATTCCACTTTTCTTTGTTTTTCATCGTTAACAGTCCCTACACAAAAGTTTTTTGAAAAGGCATGGGCGTGGCTGGTTCATTAAACGCAGCTGCCAGCTGTTATCTCACACACCCACACACACGCACACACGATGTGCATGGAAAATGGAAAATGGGGGGAAGGACTCCAGTTGATTTATCACATGACAGCAAGTGAAACGTGTCAAGTGTACAAAAAACAAAGTAAACATTAACTGCAGAACTCGAATGAAAAAAAGGGACGCACATATATTTTAACCATGAAAATCCATCCAAGTAAATCATAAAAAGCGTCGTTCTTTTTCATTTTTTAACATGTTTAAATAGTCGTTTAACGGGGAGTCAACTCACTCCCACGACCCCACATATTTCTCAAAATTAATGTTTTTATAATCGAGTCAGAGCCACGTTTGATTAGCACTCAGTCAGATAGAATCAAAACCGGGGAGGCCTCTGTCTCTGCCTCAGCCTCAGCTCAGCGATATTCTCTTTCTGGATTTCACTCGGCTCCGATTTTGATTGATGGCCAGGGACATAATCTGTCCGTGGCCAGAGTTGGCAGCTGTTGCGGCAGGCCTTCTAATAGAGCCTGGATTTGGAATAGGGATTGGGCATAGGGGAAAGGGAGTGTGGGCTTGTGGGTTGAAGATGGAAACACTTACCATGTAACCGTCGTAGGTCCAGGAGCCGAACTTCATGAAACATGTCTGCTCATCGAACGGGAAGTATTCCACATCAATTTCGCAAAAGGATTTGTAAATGGCGGGCGGTTTCCACACCACTTTGCCCGTGTGATGAAGAATGGCTTTTGTCATTATTGTCACTTCATAGTTGCCATCGGCGCTGTAAGCAAAAGAGGATGGAAAACATAAATTGTGGGTTTTCCATATAAATTTCATAATTTAGAAATAAATTGAAAGAATACATAGCGTTTAGGATGCAATTTCTCATTGTTATATTGGGGCTTAGTATGGGATAAAATATTCTAAACATTATTACATGAGTTTGTTTTTTTTTATGATATAAATTTATTCTCTTTCTGTTTTTTTTCCATCATTATCCTTAATTTAAATCGTCCAGACTCTGGCTAATTGAACGAGTTTCAGACATTTACTTTTATTGAGCTTTCAACTGGCTGTAACTGACTTTTTATGCTTCGCATTTACTAAGTTCCTTTGGCAGCCTCTCCGCCCCACCAAATGTTGTCTCCGGTCAGGATCTACTAAAAATGCTGAGCTAATTAAAAATACATTTTAGGTTCTAATTACAAATTCATTTTAGACTACAAAAATTGCTGCTAATGTTTTTTTTTCTTTTTTTGTATTTTTCTGCAGAATGCTGATGCGCTGATTCGGATTTTGGATTCAGGTCCTGTTCCCCGGGGAAAGGGACACGCCTCCATATCTCGCATATAGCATCGGCGGCTGTGGGCTTTGCGGACGGTGGTCCATTAGCAGCAAGGTCCTTTTTTCGGCAAACTCTGGCCAGTGCCACTGGCCCAGAGACACACACTAAATCTAAATCCGAAAGCAAAGCATTTTAAAATGTTATTACAACAACACAGCCCAGTGGCAGCAACAACCACAGGCGGCAAGCCATTAATGGCTAAAAACCATTTAAAATGGCTGTCGGCAATGCACAGGCACATTCACACACAGCCCAGGGTGGAGGTGGAGACGGGCAGGGAGCGAGATGGAGATAAAGAGCAGAGGAGTCTGTGGGGCAACAGAGAAAGAAAATCAACAAAGAGAACAAAAGTTTATAGGCGAAGCCGAAAAAAAAGGCAAAACCACGCCTGGGGGTCACCGCAATTGCAGCCATTATCTTAACGGTGATTCACACACAGAACGACACACAAACACACACAGCAGGGGGAGTGGGGGTGGGCCGGACAAGGCGGCGTATGAGTGTCATCGCTGTTCGTCCTGGCAGTTATCCTGGCCAAGCCGACGGCGCCTGCCGCGTCTATCAGCGCGTTAATCTCAGCGCCGCAGAGCGAGCACAGCGCCATCTTTGTATCTCTGGGCCCAGTCAAAGTTTTCAGGCCAGAAATCGAAGCACTTCACAGTGGGCCAGAGGTGGGTTTTTTATATAAAATATTATAAAACATATTAAATAAATAAACCTTATATTTTTGTATTTAGTTACGGAAATAAAAAGTTTGATATTAATACGGTAATCCTAGCTTTCTTATTTATTTTAGAAAAATTAATTAAAAAATTGATTTTTTATAATAATAATTAATAATACTAAATGTCAAGCCTTATAAGAAAATACAATAAAATTAATGAGTTATCCTTAAAGTAAACAAGAATAAAAATATGTAAAGTAACTTCTATGATTGACAGATTCAATAATGTATATAATGTTTTAGCTAAAATAATTCTTAAACCAATAGTTTATTTATTAATTTATTATTTGAATCTTTACAGATTTCCTTCTGAAGTAAATATATTCAATTAATAAACTTGGGCTCCACCGTACCGTAACCGAAGCTAGGGAGTTGGCTGGCAACCCGCTGCCGGCCAAGAAAAACTTTTTGCTGACTTTGTTGCCGCTGCTCTCTCGATTCCCAATGCCAGTCCCAGTCCCAGACCCACTCGCAGTACTAGTACGAGTCCTTTTTGCCTTTTGTCCCCTCGGCCTGCTCGTATTTCTCTACGCCATTTTTATTTTTATAAATCTAATGAAAGATAATGAAATTTTATTTCGTTTCTTTTGATTTCAACGCAGTTGTCGTCAGCTTTCATGCTAAAAACTAAAAGCCAACAGCAGTTGAAAAAGAATCATAGATACGAGCGGAAGGCTGTGGCAATGTGGGGGGCGAGGCCATCTAGCAACATACAATAATAGAATTAAAGTGGCTGTGGCTCCTGTTCCTGATTCTGATTCCACTGCTCTGGCTTCAGCTCCTGCTCCTACTGCTGCTGCGGGTGTGGATGTGGGTGTGGTCCTTGGTCGAGGCCCGGGTCTCGCAAAAGTTCAGCTGATAATAAAGTTGTCAACAACATTCATTTAATTAAAGAAAACAAAGCAACGCAGAGCACTTTGGGAATAGTATGCCGAGTGCCGAGTGCATGGAGAGGGAGTGCCAACCGTAGGGTTTGAGGGTCTAATGCCTAGGCAGAGATTTATGGCATTCGGCTAATATGGCATCTCAAAATGGTAATGCGTTTCTTCCACCCACTAGAGAGGGGTTGTGGCGAATGTGTTTCTATCTCTGTGTGTGTACTGGTTTAGCGGGGATTATGTTTCCCGCCAAATATGGCCATATGGGTGCGTCCTTAAATCTGTTTAGGCTATGATGGAAAGACCTTTAAGGTCTGTCTAGCTTGGCTAAGATACAGAGAAGCAAAAAGGACTACAACATAAAATTTCTGATAATAAATTACTTGACATTATAATTACGATTCAGAACTGAAAGTATTGTCTAAATATATATTTTTTTATGTAATTCACATTTTCCTTAATTAAAAGTTTCATAAATCAAAAGTATTTAGATTTCAAGACAATAATGTCATAAGCTTTTCTTTATCCTTGTTTGATCTTTATGTTTATTATGTATATTCTTTGAATTCCGAGATCCAATAGGCACACTTAAGATTTAATAATAGTTACACAACAATAGGCAGTAATTAAGCTGACAATATTTTCATCTCCATGGAGACAAACAGTAATTATTTGGCTTAAAGCCCAAATGAACTCATATGCGGAATATGTGTTTGTGTGCCAGCTAACCAGAATAATAACCAATCGCATAAACCACTAAGTGCGGCCAGAATAAGCTCGGCGGTTATGGGCCCAAAACCGAAAGCTGGTAGACCGAAGCCAGTTGTACGCCAGCCGTGGTCTTGAGTCACTCGAGTGCGATTTTAATTTCTTGGATCAACATGAAAATTAATTGCTGGAATTAAGCGGCTTTCACAAATACAAACAATGGGGCCCATGGAGTGTGGGGGGTAGTCTGAGTTTCGTGAGGACAAAAGCCCACTAAATTATAGAGGCTTCGAGTGACTGTGTTTCGGGTGGCGTCACGTATGCTCTTTTGATGAGCTCATATGCCCGAAGATAATTATGCCAGAGCCCGGGAGACCACTTTCGCCGCTTTCGGGTTGAGTGCACAACAAATGCACAAGGTAATTGCAATTAAAAATTAACAAAAATGTTGCCAAAAATGTTGCAATTTGCTGGTGGCTGTTGCCCATAGAACAAAACACAAAAACATGCCGAGAGCCGCGTGCAATAAATAACAACTTTTGACGCTTGTTTCAAATTCTTTTGTGGCCCGGCATTTTGGCCCTGAATGCGTATGTTGTGTGTGTGTGTGTGTTGTTGTGCGGTTTAAGTGCCTCACGCACGCAGGTATTCGTGGTGGTGGTATGCTGGCAAAAATTTGGGCCATTTACAAAGGGCCCAGAGCCGCAAAACAGAGGCAGAACCACAGCCAGAGCTCGGCCAACTATTTATTTTGCTGCCATTGCGCGTTTAGCAGACAATTAAACATTTTTCATTGCATACAAATGGGCGCGGCTGCGTCGGGGATTCCCCTCTTTAGCTGGCAGCACAAAAGTTGCATCGTAAAATAGATTGCCATCGTCCTTGTTGTGAATGCGATGTGTGTGTGTTTGTGTGCGCGACAATAAACGCGCTTTTCCTCCAACTGCACATGTATTTGCATTTAAAATTACAACAAGCGAGGGAAGGAAGGGGGGAATCCTTTCCCCGTGAGCCGCTCTTTTTTCGCTCTGCAATTCTCGGCGCTTAATTTCTGCATACATTTTCCTGCCTGCTTGTTTGCGTCAAGGATCGAAGGCTTTTCCTCGGCGAGCGCAAACAAATCAAACTAAGAGCCCACCCGGCAGTAGCCGGCAGAGAGGATATTGATATTGACATTGGACTTACGTTTATTATCCTTGTGGCAACATTAAAGGCCGACAAGATAAATATTCGACTAGCATTCATTTAATTTTTATGAATTTGACGCAGATTTCTGCCGAGATTCTACGTTAGAGTTCGCAGGCGATGCCATAAAACGGACCGTAAGCCATCACCTCAACTTGCCACTAAATTAAATGGACTTTGGCCGGGCCATTTTGCCGTTTGGATTGGCAGGCAGGAAAGCAAAACACGAAACACAATTAAGTATACGCCGTGGACACAAAGGACACTTCAAGTTCAATTTTATGCGGCAACAAAGCGAGCCATGGCTTCATTATGGCGCGTACAAATTATTTGCAGTTTAAAAAATGTCTCAACGACCAAAGCCGGCCATATAACACCCATGGCGTTCAAGTAACACTCTGCTGGGATACACAGAGAGAAGAGATCCTTTTATATTGAAAATAAAATGTATAAACAAGAAAGACTTATTCTAGACATAGAAAAAATTAAGCCATTTATTGTTATAGAATTATTTTGAAATAAATATAAAATCAATTAAGGTTAATAATAATAAATAACATTTATAATTATTCTTAAATCCAGAATTATTTCTCAAAGTATATGTCGCCATAGTTACTCACACTCACAGCTACAACGACAATGCTTTTGTCGTTGCTGGCAAATGAAATTTAAGCTTTTTCCAAGCAATAAATTACGACTTTTTATGACACTGCCAGCGAAACACCCAGAAAGTATGCTTCGCTATGCGTATAGTTGCCTTAGCCAAGGCAGCTGAATAAAAAAAAGTATGCATCCGCCCCGTTTCCCACTGCCCCTGGTAACATATATAAAGGGTCCATAAAGCGCGTAAGCCGATCTGCCAAAGCAGCGCCAACAACAGCAGCAGCAATGGCCGAGATATCCTCTGACCGATGTCCTGGTCCCGAGTAGAGGGAGAGAACGCTCGCCGGGCAGACTGGCAGCTGGCTGCCAAATCGACAAAGTCAAGTGTCTGGGTAACCGAGCTGAGGGCGGACCGTGGGCAGGAAATGTTGGAGAGAAATGCGAAATAAATTGGGAAATAAAAGCGAGAATCTAAGCTAAATGGTTAGGGGTTATTTAATTTGCTCCTCGGATATTTTACACTTCTCGAATTATTTTTACTTGAGTTTAGAGATACAATTACTGGGAAATCTGATAGGATTAAAGCTGTGCTTATTATGAATTCATTTAAAAAAATATATTTCTCTAGCTGCCATTTTATTATATTATTATATTTCTTACGTTAATATATTTATGTTTTTTCAGTGTCTCTAAACCACACGATACATTAAACTGTTTCTGCGCTTGCTACTTTAGTCCTGTCTCCTAATTGGCAATACTCCAGCAAATAGGACACAAGGCAAATTATAATAATTATACCAAGAGTGGCCCAAAAAGAAAACGTTCAATTTGAGAACAGTGGAACAGTGGAGACTCGGAGCCGGATCTACACAAGCCTCCCCAGCAGACACACTTAGCCGGGCCTAGGGGATGTGGCTCTCGAAAGGCAACCGCAATGCTCAAGTTACATTGAAATAAAAATACGTTAATCATCGCCTGATAAATGGCCGAACGGAGAAACAGTTTGGTTTTGATTTATACCGCCGCCCATTCTGGGCAATTATGCAAATGGCAAACCGGCTCCAGGGTTGTACTTGGGCTCGGAATCGGATTCGGATTTGGATTCAGATTTGGAGCCCAGTGCCTGGAGGCGGGTCCCGTGGCTATGAGCTGGGCGAAAATTAGTTTGGCACTTACTTGTTATAGAGCACGATATCCGGCAGCCATATATGCTCGGAGGGCACGTGCAAAGTGTCCACGCCGCCGTAATCATCGGGATTCCACTTCAATTTATAGTCGTTCCATTCCTGAAATGACACAAATGCACAATGTAAAATGGATCGAAAATGGAACATAAATAGCACAACAGAAACTATGTACAAATATGCAAATGGCAGGCTGGCAATTATTTATGCCTGATTGCCATGAATAATAGAGAGAAAATAAAAGTAAATGTAAAAAATTAGAAATATGCACAAACAGTGCCAATTCAGGGTCTGATATATGTTTAAATATTTCATTTTGTGGTTCAGGGCGTTTAACTCGCGTATTGCTGCAATTTCAATTTCATTAATTATGCATTAATTCATTGGTCGCTAAGCTGTTGGCATTAAATTACATTTTCATAATGCAATTGTGTTTCAATGTTTGTTGTTCGGTGTTCAAGTGTTTGGGTGGCTTTCGAAGGGGTATATGGGTTGTATACTTAATATGTGTAGATAAAGGTGGTTTAATGGGTTTAATCTCTTAGTTTATAATGTTAAATTAATGGTGTTACTTGGGGATGGTTTTGTTTATTTTAATTTTAGATTTAAAAACATATCCCAGGATATAGCTTCTCTTGGGATGAAAAATGTTTCCTTTACCTAATAAATGTTAAATAATGAGCAATAAGGATAATAAAATATAAAGAATAATAGTTTTCATAACTTTTACCGATTAATATTATGATTATTTAAAAAAAACATTACAAAAAATGGTTCATTTATTTATTTAAATACTTTTACTAGCATAAATCAGGTATCCCTTAGTCGTGACTCATGATTACCTCACTCGGACTTGTGTTTTTTTTATTGCCTCTCCATATAACTGTAATTATGTTGATTGCCACTTTCCCAGTATGTATTTATGTGGCCAAGCCAAGTGGGAGCCATCACGCTGGAAGATTAAGGCACTCCGGACCGGGATGAGGCTTCCCGGTGGCAGACACGCTCGCGTGCTGACCAAGCATGAAATTCATCGATAATTGCAAATATAATTGAGAAGCGGGATCCCCAACCGGTTTAATATTGATCCGACTTACACACGAAATCGCGTTTCGATTGTGATTACATGCGTTCCAGCAATTATCAGCATCAAGTGCTTTCTTTATGACAAAAATCAAATGGCATGGCCTAAAAAAAGGCTACTTTTCTTGTTTATCTCATGTGTGAGTGGTGTTTTTTTGCAATTAATTACAAATACAAGGCAATAATTAATTGAATTATGTGAAGCAAATCAGAAATCGATGTTTATGGGATGCCAAATTGTTGTCTGCTCTATTGGTCAATGGTATTTATATGTTGCTCATTTAATTGCGGTTGTCCTGGCCATTTGCTTAAATGCATCTGCATGTTGGTCAAATACGCTCGAGCACACACACACTTTATGCGGCTACGTGCGCAAGCGTTAGAGGCTTTATTGACAGACAGCCGCCCATTTATGGATGGGCGTGGCAAGCCACACCAACAAATGGGTAAACAAACAAAGAGTTGGATGCCATGACAATCTGTGAGTTTCAGGTTTCTGTAAAACTACAAATTTTGTAATTTCAATGCATAATTATTGACCGATAAAGAAACCAAATGCAGTTTGTTTTCTATAAAATAAAAATCAATAAATAAAAATGAAAATGAAGGTCGAGTATTTCAAGTTTTATCTAACTTTAGATTAGTTTATACTAATGTTAAATTTGCAGCAATATATAAACTTATCCTTTAGCAATTTAAAAATGTGTATACGCTCATAGCAAAGTTTAACTCAATATAAATATTAAACATTATTTATATTGAGTTAAACTTTGCTATGCTTTGTTAAAGCAAAATAGCGTAGCTCAACAATTCATTAAAATATAATATTTACTTTTGCGAAATTAAAATTATTGCTACACAAATAAATGTATAAATTTTTGTACTCTTTGTTTTTCTAACCAAAATTATTTTCAGGCACACAAAAACGCCAACGCTTCCTCTCATAATAAGGCCTAAATGGTCAGTCGTCCGCATTTGGCCAAAACAAATACCCATTCAGGAGCGGTGCACAATGCCAAATTGTTCGGTGAATGCATAATTAATGTATAATTTGGAATTCCGCTTTTGCTAGTGTTTTCGGTTTTAGTGAATTGTCAAACCAAATACTTTGGATAAGCTCCGCGCACTATTGACTGCAATTTGTGTGCGAGGCATTTGCTGTGCATGTTTTATGCAAAACCGGAAAACTTTAAAGTCCATCTCGTCCCTCCCGTTGTCGTTAAAAGCAGCTGGGATAAAAGTCGGATTTCAGACCAATTGATATTCCTCTTGTGGCGTTTTTGTTCACTTATTTTTTTGGCCAACTGCTGCTGCCGCATTAGTGCAAAGCCAATGGACATGTAGAGTGGCTACCAGGCAAGTGGGCAACGGGCTCCACTCCACTTGGCCAAGTTAGAAGTTTGGCATAATGCGAACGCGTTGAAATTGGCTGGCGAAAATAATTTTGCATTCGTCGCCAGCGAGGCATGCAAATGGCGAATTCATGTTGCTCGGAAGCCACCTCACAGTTGAGCAAACCGCAGGAATATAAACTTCTATATATTTGTCATGCTAGTATATATCGTGCCTTATATTTTATGTGTAGCTTACCTGCTCCACCCAGACATTGGTTGTCATGATTTGATTCTTCAGATTCTGCAAATAAAGGAGATAGCGAGGGTAGATTTGTTAGAACCGAATGTTAACAAGAGTTTTATTAATTTAAACTCTGACAGTTTCCACTTCATGCAGCATGCAACTCGAGTGGCAAGGAGTGGGCGTGCCTCCCTCTAAAGGCGAGGCGCTTCTGACAGCTTCTTCAGCATTGAGTGACAGAGACCATCAAATTGAAATCTTCCTGCCGGGGAAATATTTTTTTAGTGAATTGTGAACTTGTGCTCTATTCACTGAACGAAACTTGTTAAGGAAAGTTTGCAAAGTTTTCAGAAGGAAGACTTTTGATTTGGTAATAAAATAATTTGTTTTTCTTATTTTTATAATTACAAAGAAATACGGAGAATGATTTTATTATTTATTATTATTTAAATCCTATATTATTGCTTATGATTCCTTTTTTGGTTTTGTTCAGTGTCTAAAAAAGAGTCTCCTCAGATCAGATGCTGTTCGTGTCGCTTAACAAATCTATTTTAAAGTGCCAAGGCAGGGGAAGTCCACCGGTAAACTAAAATGGGGATTCGAATCGGTTTCTAGTATTGAAGTAAGCTGCAGACTCTCAGTATCAATGAGTTTTAATCCAATTGCTGATACCCAGCTGGATAACCTGCTGCCTAAAATTACTTAAAAGCTTAACTAAGCATTGTCATAAGCAGACAATCGAATGACTTTATTCCCAGAAATAAAATTGTATCTACACAAAGTCAAATAACACACGGAACTAGGATTGTCTACGCGGAATTGCTACATCCTGTTGTTTTCCTTTAATTAATTTTGCATGGCATGACAGATTTTTCGCAGAAAATATCCTGCGTCGTGCCATTAATAATTCAAGCACATCATCGGCAGACAAAGCAAGTGCTTAATTATCGTCTTAACAGATTCACGCACGACCCCATCCCATCACGTCCCTCAATATACAATATACAATATAGTATCTGCCCCATATCAAGCATCTCTTTGGGGATGCTCCCATTACTTATGGGAGCTGCTGCCTCCCTTTCGCATTTATTTACGCGTCGGGCCAAACTCATTAAATGCGGGGAGCTCAATAGAAAAAATTAGAAAACGATAAAATTGCGGAATAAATCACTTAAGCGCTGAAAAATGTAATTAACGACAGAATGATAATGATGCGCCGTAACGCGTTTTTCGCATTTCTCTCCGCAGGATAGCTACCGAGCCGGTCGAAACCTCAGAGACTCCGGCAAATATGTCGAGGCATGCAGTGTTAATAGATTTTGCCGGCTCCCTTCGAGTAATCACCCACTTAGAGGGCTCTTAGCTCCAGGCCCCTCAGCTCGTAGCCCTTCAGTGGGCCAGGCCCAGACCGTGGAAAGGTCATTAGGCGATGAGGGCGACGCGGAAAACCGGCAATAAAACGACAAAGCCAAGAGCCAGGCACAATGGCAGCAAAGGCGATGAGTACGGCATAAGGAAGAGATAAAATGTGCGGCAACAAGGAGGCGCATGAAGGGAGTATCCCAAGGATCCGGCGACAGCGACGGCGGCGGAGAGATTCTAAGCGCGTATCCTTTATACTTTATGTGCGGCATCCGTTGCAACTAGTGGCTAAATCAGAGCACAGAAAAAAATAGGAGCTGCTAAAGGCATTTTAATTCCAGATAAAAATATAATTATTTGTAAATTTATTGAAGTAATTTATGATTTCAGCCCACTTTAGCTTAAGTAATTTAAAAAACCCATTTCGAATTATTTCCCACTTTTCCTCTGAGTGAAGATTTTGCAAAAGTAGCTCGGCCTCAGCTTATCTCAACAAGAAATACAGAAATTTGCAATCAGGATGTCTGCTTCCCCTGCAGTTGCCTTCTCTGGCAGTTCACACCTAGCTTTGTAATTGGTGTTGCTTTTATCCTTGTTGCATGTCTCGCTTATTCGCATTAAGGAGGCGCCTGGCAGGGGGACATTGCCCAAGACAGGATGCAGGATATACACCACTTAAAGCCGAGTGCTTTAAGCAGTCGTCCTGCAGCTGGATTTGCATTCACTGCTGTGGTGTGTGTGTCCACTCCGGGGGATCGGTCCAAGGAGCTGCAGGAACTGCTCTGTGCCGTGCCCATGACTTGCCTGACTGGGCTTGTTTACAATTTAAATCGAATTTCCGGTGTGCCGTAAATAAACTTTGCAAAAGGCATTCCGCTTGGCATACAAAAAAGTGTCCTGTGACCGCATCAGGAGGGGGAGAGACCAAAGGAGGAGGGGTAAGGAGCGGCATTTGAAAGGCAGTGTAAGCTGAATAAGCAGTAAATTAATTTCCGAAAATACCATGAAGTATTTCCAGGGAAAACGCACCTGATTCCGACAATTATCAACGAGGAAAGATGAGGAAAAAATGTTCAAGGAAAAAAAGTAGGCTTTTGATCATTTCTAATTCAAAAACATTCCATTATTATAATTAAAATATCACTTATTAAATATGTTTAAAATCTTCGTTTTACTTTAAACTTTTCCTTTTTGAGAAGAAGTAATTCCAAACAATTCTGGTTACTTCCAGAAAACAGTTTCCCAGAATGGAGAGAATACCCGTTTCCTTCTCGAAAGTGAAAAGCTAATTTTCTCCTTATTACCAATTGTCCAACAAAACAGGTGCTCACAAAGGACGCTCGCTTGAACAGACCCAATTTCGGTTTCAATTTCAATTTCCCAATAATATGTGAAATTTATGGGGAAACATGCAATTAACTGGCTCGAAAATGTGCAACATTTGCCATTTGAATGCCTTTTGGTGGCCAAATGAAAGCCGGCCTTACCTGGCAAACAATGCAGCCGAAATGTACGTCACCTGGTCGGACGGTCACCAGTTATGCAACTAATAAGCCGAAGGGACTGAGCCATGGATCAGAAGGCTTAGATGCAAGCAGGGCAGCTGAAGGAAATGGAGACCCAAGGTTCAGGCAGATGGAAAATTGCAAATTACAAATTCTACGGTCAAAACGCATTTCTGCTTTGTTGTTATGGCTGCAACATACCCTTTCCCATACCTTTCACCCCCTCTGACAGTTGATTGCAATTTCCAGGACAACAACACAAAAAAAAGAAAAGGAAAATAAAGTACAAGCACTGATTTCAGTGTGGAGAATTTACAAGCAATTGTATGCCAATAAGGAAAAGTAGGCAACACGTGTGTCCACAACAACAGCCACAGGGGAAGCCAACAAGGAAAAGCCAGGAGTGGCAGAGGCGGAAAGGGCGGGAAAGTGGGTGAAAAAACGTGGACTACCAGTGGACTATTGCAATAAAAGAAATTCTGCGAATATTTCAAGCGAGTCAGCAGTCAAGCGCACACAGGGCGGCTGAGCGATATTCCAGTGTGCACGAGCTCACATACACAGAAAAGCAATTTCGATATAAGCACCTTATGCCAGATGCCCAGATGCCACAACACACAGTGGAGCCAAGTTAAGTGAAATAAAGTTAAAGGGTTGATTTTTGATTAAAGCGGAATGTATTTGTGGAAGACTGGGTTCTAGTTTGTAAACACTTGCATTAAAAATATACTTGAAATTAAGATAACTACAGCTTTACCATAAAATTCTTTATATTAATTAAATTATTATATAGTTAAATATATAAAAATAATAGCGAATATAAATAACTATATCAACTGATCGAACAAACGTAATTTAACTACTAATTGTTATACTTTTAAAAAGAATAAATGTTATATTATAAAATTAAAAGATATTCAACATATTAAGTATGTCTTCTATCTTCTTAGCAGTATTTTATTTAATGTTAATATAACTGAATTCATTTTTAAAATTAAGGATACAACCCTTTCCTATTTTAATAATTGAGATTATTTTACTTTACTTGCAGTTCAGACTTTTTACCACGGCAGGCAAAAAGAAAATTGATTAATTCCGAGCTCAGAATGAAAACCTTCTTTTGGAAAACTCTTTAACTGCCTTCATAAATGTCTCAAAATTATAACACTTTATTATTCAATATAAGCCCATTGTGTTAATAAACTCTGATGACTTAATTCAGTGCTTTTACTGCCCCGATTCAGCTCTGAATTAAATCTGTCTACTGCAATGCTGACCCAATGTGCATTGGTATGACTGCCTTTACTGCCACTGCCAGTGCCTTGGCTACTGCTCCTGCCAGGCATGCCCTTTAGTGGTCTTGGTGCTTAGCGCGTGATTTATAACAGCAGCGAAAGAAAGCAAGTCGAAAAAAAAGAGTCGATGCCAGAGAGCAGAAGGCACCAGCAGCTCAGAGTCAGGCGAAGGAGCCGGCGCAAAGTCCGACTACTGTGTGGCCAACAGCACGTAACTGTTAGCCGGTTTCCCATTTCCGGCTGTCATGTGCAGCCAAACCGAGCAGAAGATTGTGCACCATTTGCCTGGCCAACGCAAACCGATCTGGCTCTGGCCCGGCTGCTGCAGCTTAGGCTACCCGCCGCCGCCGCCTCGATATTGCTCCGAATTCCTTGATATATAGTATACAGGGGGGGGGGCGGCAGTTGTTACTTAATTCCCTGGGGGTTCCCCCCGGCAATTGCATAGTTAATCAAGAAAACAATCAACCGAGGCAGCCCATTGATTTATTATACAAACAGCCAGCGAGACAATGGGGCTTAGTTGCCTGGCTTTTTAATCGCAGGGTAAACAGTTATTAATTGCGCGCCGATTGTTTGCTGTGGCTTACACAAATGCCAATGCCTACTTACCGGCGTCGCGGGTCTTTCGCGAATTAATCTGTTATGATTGTCATTTGATAAGCCCGAGCTCTGGCCGGGGGGCACACTTGTCAAACAAATGGATGGAGCTCTCTCTTTGACGGCATCGTTAACAAGAATTTTAAGCGAATTTGTTTGCGATTTGCGTAGACATTTTGGGGATCAAGGTGGGCACTTAGGGGGGGAATGGATCATATTTTAATCATTAATTTGTGTCAAATTGAAGGACAACACTCAGGGATTTTGATAAAATAGTCTTGAGATATGTGTTATCGTGCAGGAATCTTTATTAATCAATCAAAAGTATTTAGAAATTGACTTAAAAAATGTCTGCAAATCAAAGTTAACCTCCCGCTAGATTTTCTTTTTAATTTGTGTGATAAATTTTATGTAATAAATTTTCAATATATAGATATAGGTAGTTCCAATTGTACTCACCACATCGATCAGCTGGGAGAGCCGCAGACCCATCTTAACAGTGAGGCGATCCGAGTTATTGCCCACGGGTCGGATGAGCCGATTGTAGTTGCTCAGCAGGTCGTCGTAGAGGCGCTTCGCATCTGGGTTGGCCATGCCGCCGGTGGCAAAGTGTAATGCTATGAACACAGCTGCGAAGAGCACGCTACCCATCTTAGGCCAGGTCCAACCCTGCAAGTGAACAAACAAATATGGAAATAAGTTGCGGATAATGTCTTCTGGCAGGGCAGGGCATCGGTTCTGCCTGCATTAGAATTATTTCAGCATAAAACATAAAAACTTTACGCTGCAATTGTTCAAGTGAAACAGAGCGGAAGGGCAGAGGGCGGAAGAGGGGCGTGGCGGGATCTGGCTAGTGGTATAAGGGTCGTAAATTTTGCAAAAGTGTCAAAAGTCCTGGAGCTTTGTTCCCTTTTGGGCAGCAGTGCAGTGCAGCCATAAACACCATTTAATCTTTGGCTCAAACACTCAAGACACCAAACACACACACACACACACCAAACATGCACGTCCGTGTGAGTGCGCCGGAGCATCCTTCCGCTTCCTGCGTCTTCTGGCTGCCATCCGCATGTGCTCGGCATTTTTGTTATTGCTCAATTGCATGGTGCATCTCGATTCCCCGCCCACCCTCGTCAGGAAACCACTCTCAATATGCGTTTCTGCATTTATGCATAAAAATCCTGGCTCAACGGCTGTCGAGGACAGCCACATTAAGCAGAGACAAGCAATTATAATCAATTCCTTGCCCGGCATTCTGGCCAATTAGAGGAAGTGCTCAAAAGGTCCGATGTCAGAAATCATACGAAACTATACTGCAAATAATAACAAATAAATAAGAATTGGTCTGTTGACTCTCGTAATTGGCCGGCCATTGAGACAATCGGAGAACTGTTTGCTTATGCAGGAAACCATGGAAAAAGGGACACGAGAAATGTAGATGCAGTAAACAAATATCCTTGCACTGCATACGAAATAAATTGTTATTTACATGTAATCCATGACCAGCTCGATGAAACTCTGTGCTCTTGTGGCTAACTCAAATAGCCTCTCTCGGCCAAGTGGTTTACGCCGACTCGAGATTTAGCCAAGGCAAAGCGGCAAACTGGAATCCAAAACTTTTAACTGCCAAACTGTAAGCTGGAAACTAAAAACTTTGCGTAACTTTTTTCTTCTCTTAGCTGCGCCAAAGTTTCAGGGAAAAGATTTTACGTGTCAGAAGCGGAAAAGTTTGCCATAATTCGAGGTGTGCATATGTGGCCACGGCCACGGCCAATTACAATCATCAGTTTGATGGTTTGGCCAGACGTCTAAATTAATTATGCTAATTTCATGTGTAAATTGCTTGTAATTTGTGCATTGATTTGATAAAAATTCGTCTCTTTTCCGCCTCGAAATAAATCAAATCAAATTCCGACGTCTGCATAATTCAGCAGTCGTGGCGCACAAAACACGTGTCAGTGACCGCAAAATAAAAGCGAAACAAAAAAAAAAAGGACCTGGGAGAGAAATAATAATAATAACGGAGAGGGCAACATGACACATACAGAAAATGGCGACAGGGCGACAACAACAACACACACACACACATGAGGAGAGCAAGGAAAATGGCCGACATAAACAACGGCAACGAAAATGAATGTCATTTGGAGGGCTATTTATGCGCCTCTTAGTTGGCAGATTATTTCATTTTCATTTCCATATGACCATTTATATTTATTTATTATTTATACTTTCCCTCACGCATTCACGCACACCCACACACACACGCACACGTCTGGCCACAATTTGGCTTGCTGCGGCTGTCAACGCTGCGTATGCGCAATATTATTTGCTGACTATTTATTAAAACGTCTACGAATGTGCCTGTGATTGTGTTGGTGGTATCAAGTTTTTTGTTTGAATGCCGCAGACGATGACGATGACGTGTCCTGGCCCCCCGAAAATAGCTCGCATTTCCATTAATGAAAAATATAAACTGAAAAACTTTGCTGTCCCTCCTCTGCTGCCACTTTTTTGCGGCTAAAGTTTTTTTTAGAAAAAAACTGAAAATGCCAGTGGCCGTTTTAATTACACAAATGTTCCATTTCCATTTCGGTTATTTGTTTGGGGCCATCATTCCAGAAAAAACGGCGACCAACTGCTACTTTAATTGCAATCAGGGAAGGATAGAAGAGTCCTTCGAGAAGAGTCCTCGGAGAGAGAGTCAGTTTATTGCAAAATGAACTTGATTTGAGCACTTCTATCCGAGAGGGGGATCTGTGAAATAATCGCTCGATGCTCCATCCTCATTTGTCGGGGATTGAAGGCGACTACGAGCGCGATTAGTTGCAATATGCGAGGAGAAGTCCCCCCGCCCGCCAACATCAGAACAAATTGTTATGTAATTGCCCGATGTACATAAAGATGTATACTCCATCCATGCCACTATGTGGCAGTGCCACAAACACAAAGCCAACACTGCACTGCTGTCCTGTCCTACGCTGTGCTTTCTTCCATTTTATTAGCACTTGTTGGTCTGCTCGGTAAAGGAGGGGATTCGGCGGTGGCATAAAAATAATAAGTATCAAAAATAACTGACCAAGCTCTATGGCCGTAAAGAGAATGAGACGGACATTGAATGCACTCGACGTGTCCAACGGCGGCTATAATTTCAATCACTTCCCCGGCAACTGCAGCAGCCAAAATGTGGCATTAAACACTCGTAAACGTTGAGCTGAGGGGTATGGATTTCAGCGTATCCGAGTTCGTTCTTATATTTTGTTTTTTGTTTGTGTTGTGTTTTCTTCCTTCTTATTTTTTTCATTCTGCCCTCCCTGTTTGAGTGCAGCCAACGAAATTGCAGCAAATATTGAAAGAGAAACTATTTGTTAGCTAGCCGTCAATTTGTTCGTAATGAGCTGCGGCTGAGTCCGAGTCCTGCCTCTTTGTTGTTGTGCCTTTGTTGGTTTTTTCTTTTTTTTTCCTATTTTTGTTGCTGCTGTGGCACAAATGAAAATGTCTTTCAGCGTGGTAAATATTTTATGTCATTTCTGTGCTCGTCTTTTGTGCGCTTACTTGTAGTTACAGCCTGCCCTTCCTTTCTGCTCGCTTTTAAATACCCGTTACTCGAGAACTGAAAGAGGGAATATTGTATTTTTGGGGGAAATTTGTTAAAGGGAATAATAATTACAAGGAATAAATAATCAGGTTTTAATGTGGGAGGAAAATCTACTTGAAATTCGTAGGAAATGTGCTAAATAACACTTCTTGTTCTCTATCTGAAAGTAATATTTTCTTCCCATTTTCCATGAACTGATTACCGGGTATGCTTATGGTCGATGCCTTGCTGTTCTTACTCGTATTTTTTTGGGTTCCTTTCCTTTGTTGCCTTTTTGTTTGGCATTTTTAAGCGCCAGTAAATTTTTTAGTAGGCAGAGCTGAGCAGAGCAACCGCAGCAGCAGCAGCAGCAGCAGCAGCAACAGTAACAAAGTGAAACTCTGCCGGAAACGGCGTCGACGGCAACATGGCTGGCGAGTCAACTTCCGCTCGCTGTAAATGTGTGCGTACGGGAGTACATGTATGTGGGTGTGCGGGGGCTCTTGCAATTTTCCAGTTGAGTTCGTTTTTCATTTCCGTGTTATTTGTTTTGCATGCGCCACTCCGCCACTCTGCTACCCTGCCACTCCATACTCCCCGCCCCGCCGCGCCCCTTTGGCCATTTCTTTGTTATTTTCCCGGCGCCTTTTTGCGCTGCATACTTTTCCAGTCTGATATATTAACATGGCCGCAATGGCAGCTGCCATTTTCGGCATTGTTGTTGTAATTGCTTTTGTCTCTGTGGCACCGCTGTAATTGAATTTCACTTCGTTCTCCCATGAAGCCCCCGTCCCGTTGCCAAAAAAGAAATGCAAATACCCATCCGGGCTCTTAATCCTCTGGTTCACCCTTCAGACAGTTGCTGGAAGCTCCTGGGTTTCAAGGCAAAACTGAACCCATTCGAGTGCAAAGCACTTCCTAATTTATTCAAATTTATTTAATATAATTGCAAATGTTCCTTCCTCGGCCATTGATTGGCCTCTTATTAGCTGAGCGACTATCTGGCTGAGTGCATTTTTTGAGAATTATGCAAATGGCGCCGAGAATTATGTGGAAAATCTTGATGCATGCATAATTTGTGAAAAATTTCCCCTAATTTCTTGACTCAATACATCTGGGAGTGGCTGCTGGCATTAGTTCTAGGAAAGTTGTGCTCGGCAAATACTCGGCAAAAGTCCAAGTACATAGCCAAAGGGCAAAAATCGAATAGGGAAAAGGGTCGGCGGAGATGAAGGTGGTTTTATAATCAAAGGAACGCATACACACACACAGCCGTAATCTGCCAAAATACCTGGCTGAGTTTTTTGCGTATATATTTTTTTTTCGGTTGGGCAAAAAGTAAAAGCTGAAATTTTGTTATTTGAACTTTTGCTCATGAGCGCCCTCAGGTAGCTTGTTAAACATTCTTTGCTTGCCTATACAGTTACCTATATATGTATATAAACATGCCTCTGTGTGTGTGTATACTTTTACCAAAAAAGAAAACTTCAACTTGAAACATGAAAATTTGCATATGATAAGCAAATAAGCAGATGTATTGCCGGTGTTGTTGCTGCTGCTGCTGCTGTTGCCGCTGCCAGGTAACTGGGAAAAGTTTTATTAGATTCTTGATTCGTGAAAGGCGGCGGCAGCAGGGAAAGCTGCAAAAGGGAAAACTGGAAAAAGGGAAATCGGACGCCTGGCAGGTAGCTCGCGCGTTTGTGGCTTGGCATGACTTGGCCCCACCCAAGGAGGAGGAGGAGGAGGAGGAGGTGGCGTCTATGAATATGCGGGGCAAACGCTGGCAAATATGCGAAACATTTTAAAATTATTTTTGCATAAATAACATTTACCTAGCCTCATGTGTGTGTGTGTGTGTGTGGGCCAAAGGGTTGCAAATGAGCTGAAACATTTTGGCATTAGCCCCAGCACGAGGCTGGAAATTGAACGTGCCCGAAAAAAGTTATGGCAGAGAAAAGAGGCTTTCCAACTGCCATCCCGCAGTCACTTGAGTAACGCAAATGATGTGCAAATATGCGTGAATTGCACACAGACGCACACCCATACAAGAAAGCAGACCCGTACAATGCGGCGTATGCGCAATATTTAATTTCAAGTGCTTCGAGCTTTTGCAGGGAGAGAAATGAAGACTAAAGAAGTAACTAAGAATTTTTTAAAATAAAAAAATTAGTATAAATAATTATTTTTCGGAATTATTTCAACCCTTTTTCAAGGTCTTTTAATTTTATGTTTAATTTTTTATTAATTATTTTCTCAGTGCACTTGAACACACAATGTCCTTCGACACAAACACAGACAAAGCTAATTTTTCGCTGGCTGCGCCTCAAAGGCTTCAGTGCGTGTGTGTGTTGTGTGTGTGTGAGTGTGAGTTAGTGAGCGTGTGTGAGGAAGCATGAAATGCACTTGCTTTCACCATCAGCGTTTTAAATAAAATATTAGCATTTATTGCCTTCTGCACTCAGCGGACTATTTAGGCGAAGCGGAGCGGCAGCAGGATGCACAGGATGTGCAGGATGCCCCGGTTGCGGGGCGCTGAGATGGAATACGATATACCGAATGGGAGCCGTAACTTGCTCTAAGTGCTATGCAAAAGGGTTGGCCCAGGTGAATTACTCCACCTGCTGCTGCTGCTCTTGGTGCCGGGGGAGCGGAAGCTGCATCCTGCTGACGCTAATGTTGCTAACAAGGATACTTTCAGCTATTTAAAGATGGCCTTAAAATAATGCAGCAATTTGTTGTGTTTAACTATAGGTAAAATATGAAACCACAAGGTTGGCTAATGATAAATATGGAAATTTCTCTCTCAAGATACATAGACAAAGGTTCAACCTTAATTCTGTCAAATAGGAAATTCATGAAATGCACAGCATGAGCGGAGTAATAGATGCAATCAGTCCTAGAGCTGAGTGCTTCAGCTGACTTATTCCGTCAATTACTTAACAGATGATGTGTCCAACTCCAAGGCAAGCTTCATCAGTCAGCGCCAAGGCACTTGTATGCGAGCATTGCTGCGGTTAATTCAGCTTAAAGCCACACAAATTGCTGGCAGTTCGGGTGTAGCAAGTTGCCAGTTGCAACAGTAACCGGGGACCGCAAATGCGTTCGCACTTAACCCAATCGTCCCTTAAACGCTCAAGTGGCGACACAAGGAGCTGCAGGAGCTGTGACAAAGGCGAACATTCAGCAGGACAATCGGCTGCAGTGACAGCTCAGCTGGATGTCGCCGACACAATGGGATATGGGTATATGGATATAGATATGGATTCTGCTGGAAATGCATCTCAGTTATGGCCCGTTGACTCCACTTTTGAAAGGCATGTGCATTGTGTGTGTGTGGCATTATCGGTCCGCTTATCAATAAACTGCAGTCCCCGCAGGCTCCAAACTGTTGCTTTCACTTCCACTGCCACTTACAGCTGCCAGTCCGGCCGGCAGGCAGGCAGGCAGTGTCCCTCTCCCCAGCCGGAAAACTTATGAAACTACTTACTATATATCCTGTATGTAGCCGCGAGGCAACGGCAATTGGCCTGTGACGCAGGTGCTGGATTTTGAGATTTTATGCGGCCAGGCTTTATGGCCAAAGTTGCCTCGAAATAAGCGGCTAATGCAAAAGCTCTTCAAGCGCTTTTATATGGCCATCAAAAAGTTTCATACGCCACGTAGGCCGGCCTCGAGTTAATTATGTTTATGCAACGCGATTTACATGAGAAAGAGCAAAAGACCAGGCGACAAGAAATGGAATTGCTTGTACATCCGAATCGCAGACTGTTGGATCACAAAAAGATGTATGCATAAATAGCCCAAGGTGTTAATTTAATAAACGAATTACGAAAACATGAAACACCCTGCCGGGGGGCAAGAACGGGAAACTCCCGGCTAATGCTAATGCACAGACGAGATATCCTTAGCATAATGCCAACTTGGATGGACAATTATGCTAAATAATTTCAGGTCAAGATGGGGATTGTAAAGTGAAGCTCAATGTGGAAGGAGAGGCTTAAGGTTGAAGTAAATCATGTATTTTCTGATTCTGGTTCTTAGGTAAACTCGTAAAAAATTATAAAATGCTTAAAGGTACGGTATTGCTGAGACCTCTCTATATAAAGTAAAGCAACTAAATCAAGTTCCCTGCAGGTCCTTAGCTGTTATCTGCCTCGAAGGAACAAGATGTAAAGAGGTCAAATAAAAGAGGTTTACACTGGCAGCGTTTTTTGTAACAAACTACATTTATTTTCCAAGTTCCTCGCGTTAATCTATATAGTATCTATGAATAACATTAAGAGTGTTAGGTAAATGGGAACTTTCTGCAGCAGGTCGAAGCTGGTTAAACTACAAGCATGATTTTCATAGCCCGGTAAGGTAAATCCGGTAAAAGACGGGGTGTAATGTGTTCCTCCCCGCAGTCACCTTCTTTATCCGGAGATTCTTGCAAGGAATAGTTTCATGCACGCAGCTAAAATTCGTGGCATACTTTCCGGCAACATCGCAACTGAGAAGAGAACCTGAAACTGCTGCTGCTGCTGCTCCGGCTCTGGCAGCTAACAACTGAAGAATGTTGGGACTTGCGGCTATGAAACGGCATGCCAAAAAGCAAATAGAGATGCTGGGGCCGTGCCACGCCCCGAAACTAGCAAATATGTAGGTTGCCACCGCCCCTCGGCTACCCGTGAACTAGTTTCGCGTTCGCTTTAAATTATCTTTGATGCGAAAACACGGTGGGGAGGCAGCACCATAGCGATGACTGGGGATGGGGCAGGGAAACGAATTGCCGCAGGTGTCAAAAACACACAGACAAAGTCAATTTGCGCTAGCAGACGACAGGACATGCCGGCGGATGGTGTGGCCTGGCCATGACTGGGTAGTTCCAGCGGGGGCCTGGGTTCTAGCAGAGGATGGTGAGCGTGCGCTGCTCATTACGCGGCGCCTTTGATGTGCGGCAAGCCGTCGTAAAGTGCCGGCAGCAACAACAAACAACATTACAAGCGCCAAGTGGCCCGCTTTCTGCTGGCTGCTCTCTGATTATAATCATCATGATAAGTACTCTATATATATACCATGTGCCACGCCCACTAGTTGGCTGCCTAACAATGGCAAGCCGCAAGCCCCATCATTCGCCACCACCCCTCTGTCATTTGATGTCGCATTTACCGCAGCAGCAAAGGGGGGAGAGGAGCAGGATGTGTGGCCTCTAGAACTCCAGAATTTAATGCTCACCTGCACCTTGCATGGTGTTTATCTTTAAAGCAAACAAATAATGCAAGAGCTGCAAGTGTTGATGTCACCATCAGCAACACCAACACCTCCAACATCGTCACCATCTATGTTCTTGCCACTCGACACGCCATAAAATCAAGAGACTCGCCATTTTAGAGCCAGCAGAAGCATCGGTAGCGGAATGAGACATATTGGGGACACGCCCTCTCAACCAGAAATGCCATCTAATTCAGGAAAATGTTGCACTGCGAAAACTTGCATCTATCTTAAGATATATTTCAGATAGTTGTCCAAGCCAGCAAGCATTCTAACCTCCAAATGAATTAATTTTCTATTAAATCTAATTTTAATTACAGTCATTCATTGTTAATAATAGTTAGGATTTTCTATAGAGTGATACAAATACAATCAATGAGTTTCCTGTTCAGCTAGACCGATAAGTGCTATTTAATCACGTTCAAGGATCTCCGTTCGGCCAGAGGTTTCATAAATTCCAACAACTCAAATCATCTTTCAGGCACTGTCAGCATCAAATTGATAGTCTCAGTTAGATTTTGAGCACTTGGGGAAAACAAAGAATAACCGGCTGTTGAAATGACTTTTGCCCATTTTGATAGATAGAAGGGGCTCCGACTTGCAGCTAGAGGAAAAACAATGCCGACAGCTGCCAAGGCCTGTCAATATTTCAGAGGTGCTGCTTCATTAATCAAATCGGCGGGCAGGCAGGCAGGAAGGCTCTCTCCAGCTCGTATCTCACCTATTTCAAGAGATTTCGGCAGGAATAATTGGTTATGTGTGGAATGGAGGGCATTGACCAAGGCGGGGAGGAGCTGTGTGTGTGTGTGTGGCGCTCAGCCAATTTCTGTCATTCGATATGCACAAAAGATTTATGAGTTAATTAATGTAGCGGAGGTCGGGAAGCGGCCGAAGTGGCAGCGGATTCATTGTTGAGTATGATTAATGTGTTTCCAATTTTTTGTTTCTTGTTGTGTTTTTTTTTTGTTTTGTTTTGTGTACCGGAAACGGAAACGACATTGTTGCCGCAGTGGGGCTTAGGTTTAAAGCATCAACAGGATCGACTTTTATGCATTAGACTGCAGTAAATTTTGGGGCGGTAAAGGAAGTGCGGTTGCCAGTCGTAGCAGGTTCATAGCTCATAAACGGTGCTAATATTGAGTGTCGATTTTCCACCACACTGGTCCAGGACATTGCACCAATGTCTCTCTTTCACACTTTCGCACTCTTGCACTTTCTCTCTCTCCCCGCCATCTGCCTCAAGTTTTCCCTTGCAGCAGCTGTGTGCGAACAATGCAGCTGTTTTCCTTGGCTTCTCTATTTTCTGCGACCCGCTTTTTTATGCTATGGCGGCGAGGACCACGGACTAAGGACTCAGGACTATGAACTACGGCGGCAGCTGCTTCATTACGGAAGCCAGTATCCTGTTAATAGTTTAACATAAACTGTGGTAAAAAGTGCACGCCGCCTGCCGTCACTTTTATTGATTATCGCTGCTGGACGACACTTATCCTCACACCGTATTTCCCGTATTTTCCGCCATTTTCAGGGCTGCAGCGGAAGTTGACACACTTGGCAAACGACGCCATCAAGATGGCCGCCGTTCCTGATGGGGCAATTCATACAAAATTCATCTCAATGTAATTTGAGTGGTCTTTAAAATTAAATTTCAGCACCCGTTTCATTTAATATCCGAACACGCCAACCATTTTAAATCTCTTAGTACAGTTTATATATGTATTAACACTAACTGCAGCGCCATAATTCATCTTGGAGCTGCTGGCAATAAGATTGCGATTTCATCGACACAAAAAGTAGACATTGTAGAGGGAAGGTGGGGATTTTAATACCTCTTAGTGGCAGCTTTGGCTATTGAATTACTTAAATATTGTATATATTTTTTACCATAATATTTATATCAAGTTTTATTGTATGAGTTAACTTTCTATTTTAAATTTTTTCTAATAAATTTAATCTTTTACTTGTCTAATTTATTTCTTTTCCCATCTATTCTTGGGTATCCTTGTGTCCTTACACTGTTTAAAAGAAACCCAACCTATTTTTTGTTGCGCCTTATGGCTTGGACAAAACATAGTCATAAATTTAAATCAAACATTCTGACAGGCGACCACCAGAAGCGATTGCGAATTTATCTATAAGAAGGGCAAGACAACATTTGAAACTTGGACAACAGATGTCCGCTTAAAATAATTTCTTTGCCCAAAAGCACACACACACAAAGACTCGTAAAATGAAACCTTTCGAATATATTTGTATATATTTTGGCGGAAATGTACCGTCCTGATTTATGCGCCAAGGTTTTGGTGCTTTGACTAATTATGTGCAGAGTTCTGGATTTCCCGATTGATTGATTGATGGATGGGGATTGCTTTTGGGTTTCGCATTATTTGCAAAATTGATATTGTAAAACAGATGTTTCCGCTCCCACTTCATTGTTATTTAATTAGCCCCGATACCGTTGCAAAAGTTTGGCGCTTGATTAATGTTTGGCCATCGCTCTATCCGCTCGTAGGTAGGAAATGAGCGATGCAATCGATAAATGAATAAATGACAGCTAATTAATCCAAACACATGAATACTCGGATAATTGTTATATGGGCAACCAGTCGCCCAGCCAGGCAGGACACTGGCTGTCGTTGTCCTTGCGGCATTTTAAATTGCAATTTCATTTGCCGCGAAAGAGCGAAAAAGCGAAATGCATTAAAAATTCATTAGCATTTAACTGACACGGCAGCGCACATTGATATCCCGAAATGGAATGCAATGCAATTCCAATTAAGAAGCAGATCGATTGCTGTTTTAGTTGTCATTCTCGGTACTTTCCGCCACTGGCGTCAAATCGGTTTGAGCCTTCGGGCCAAGTTGAATGAGGCGTGAGAGTATTATTGACTCAGCTGCCAGCCCTCGAGCTGTTTATAGTTGCATCCACACCGAGACTCTGAGTACTCACTTGCATAATCACATACCAAACACACTGAACAAATCAAATATTTGTTTTACTTAAAATTTTATATGTTTTTTTCATTGAGTTTAAGGGATATTTTCAGGTTAATTGGATTCATTTTTAAACTCTCATCTAATATGATGTATAATTTATTTATTTATTTTATTTGCCAGTGTAATACTCTTTCTCTTTCGGAATGAAATGGACAACTTGCCAACATCCAGAGCAGAGCTGCAATCTGGGATGATGGGATCGGAGGCGGACTGGCGAGGAGCTGGGCTTGGTCTGACTTATGCATTGCCACGCATGAATTATTCAAATACTTTAGCCATGCTATATGCATAGCTCGGAGCTGGAAACGGAAGGCCCGGAAAAATGCTGGCACAACACGTAAACGAAACCGAAAACCAGAATTCAAACAGCATAAACTGCAGCCACTCGAATTGGATTGAGTTTTGTGAAAATGCTGCAAATACAACTGCCGGATGTGCGAGTGGGCGTGGCCCGGCATGGCTCAAAGTCACACAAACAGGGCCAGGACATGGTAAAACAGAGTTATGATGGAAAATAGTTGCATACATAACCCATTCCAGGGCAAGGTTAGCCGGACGACCAACTAAACTAACATGTTCATTTGAATGGGGAAAACATTCAATTTCTGTGTGTAATCTGGCGCTCACGAAATTTTCGCTGGAAAATAAACGAGGGAAAATAACAGAAATCGATTGCCAAACTCCCATCCAAAACTCGAAAAGCTCTCTATTCCATTCTATTTCGCCAGCATGGAAACTAAATAATTGTATAACTCTGGGCAAAGGCAATTTGATAAATTGTTGGCTTGAAATCGCTGCTGATTTTGGTAATACTGAAATGATGTGATTCCGCCTGGCTGTGGGTAGTAGCACTTTGCCAGTCCGGAATCTAGCAGCCAGCCACCATCCAACATTTAGATCCCAGCATATTTGCTCAACTTAATGGCTGAAAAGCAACAGAAGCGCGTAGTTCGATTATTTAATGCAAATCCAATGCATTGTCAATCAGCCACACAGCAGACTCCTCGTCTCTTCATCTCCTCGGCTCTCGACGGCGCAGTTGGCAAAGCGATTTTCAATTTCCAATTTCAAATTTCAATTCTATGCAAAGTAGACGATGACTATGGTCCCGCCCACTTTTATCCTGTCGGCTTCCAGCTCTCAGCCACAGCCCCTTAGTTGCTCCCACGAATGCCTTCTATGTGTGCCAACTATTGACACAGAACTCACTCAGCCAGCCACCCACAGCACACACACACACAGTGGCAAAGCACTTGAGCAAATACCCGAGGATCCGAGACACACACACAAAGACAAAGCCAGGACTCGCTCTCGGGAGGGGTGAGCTGCGATTCGAGGGGCTTTGGGCTGTTCCAGCAAATGAATTCTCTACAATTAATTATGGAATTGGTGGTTATCGCAAGGATATTCTCTACTAATTGTCAGAGGATTGTGCACTTCAATTAGTAAAATTTCATATCTAGAAATTCCATGTTAAATTAAAAGCAAATTAAGAGCAATAAATACTTTTTATTTGTGAATTTTAACCAACAAAACTCAGGTTAATAAAACCCAATCTTATAAGCCTTATTTAAGCTACAATTCCATTTGAAATATACTTAAATAATCTTCTTCAATTTCCGAATAAGCCGTTTTAAGGAACTCCCTGTGACTTGACTGCCTTGCTGGCTGCTGGCTCCTGCCTGCATCTGGTTTTATCTGCCGCGCACCATCGCATATAGTTTACTTGCGCTAATAGCATCGAACGAGCTGGAAATCAAAGCAACGACATCCAGCTGAGACACACATCGCCTCCGCATCCTCTCCTGCCGCGTGTCGCAAGTGCATTCAATTACTTGATGTGTCTATATGGCAGCTACAATGTCTCCTCGTATCTGTCCCTCCACGTTTAATACAATTGCTATTTTGTAGTGAAAGCGAACGGGCGCGGGGCCACAAAAGAAGAGGAGGAAAAAAAAGCAAATTGTAAAAGGTATAAAATTGATGGATAAAATGATGCAATGGCACTGGCTTTTCCAGCATCCTTAGCGTCAGCTAAAGCTATAGCTACTGCTACAGGATTTTTGCTGAGCCCTGGATGCCCCCGTGATTGTTTATCCGTCGCAGCCATAGCTCCCAGGGCTCCTGTCACAGGTGAGCCCTGTTTTACCCTCCCACCTGGCGGCGTGGGGCTGGTTATATATATATAAATAAATATGAGTGCTCGGCTGGGGCACTTAAATGCTGTAACCAGGCTGCAGAAGGGAGCGAAATATTTTCGCTGTCGCTCGTAATGGAAATTTCAGCACTATGGCAGTTCAATTGACGACCTTCCTGTTCCTGAACGAAGGATTCAGGGATAATCGGAGGGTTCTGAGAGGGATGAGTTACAGCTTGGTTTATGGGTTTTCCATTTGCAATTGGGTTTAATATATAGCTGGCTGAGAGAATGAGTTTTTTAAAGCTTTTCAATTTAATATTTATTTCGTTTGCATTTCAAGTGCTTCAAATGCACTTCAACAACTAAATAATTATTATATTAAAATAAATACCTTTCAAGTTTTAAGTTTAATGGTAAATTTCTTCCTGACCAATGGCACTTCATTGATTAATCGACTTACCTGGAAGGAAATAAATGTAATTTTCAATTAGTAAATGGTTAATAAATGCCACTTGCAAAGGAGTAAGTTCCTGGCTTAGGCTGCCAGCACAACAACAATTTTCAATGGTTTTATGACACGAAAAGCCCCTGAAAGGCGCCTGGAAAACCACAACAGGCCAACGTTCAATGCTCTCAAGAGATTAGTGATACAAGTGTTCTGCTGCTGCATCCCATATCCATCTTGCCGTATTAATAGAGTCAATAGAGGGAGCGGGACACCGAACAATGCGATATTAAGTTTAATAGCCTTAAAGTCTGCTTATCATTTGGGATTTAATTGAAAATTTTCTGTTGACCAAGGAACATGAACATGACGTGTGAGGAAATGAAAAGCTTGGGGCCAATGGGAGAGCGAAGAGCAGCTGGCAGCTGTCACGAGTTGGAAACCCCGCTCGTGTCATTATCTTCCTGGCCAAAAAAAGGTGGAAAGTTTCCACTTTCCACATGTGGAACCACATGCGGTTCTATTATCAGAGTATAAAAATATTTGGCCAAGCTGCACTTGACCAAAAAACTAGCCTGAATTAGCCAAAGTCAGCTTGGTACACTACAGGAAAAGTGGGTTTTGTGTTGATTATTAAAACATTTCTTAAACTTCCTCTTACTTTTCGGTAAATTTATATTACAAATGTAGAATTAGCTACCCTTTTAAGGTGACTCCTTCCCCTCCTTAGCAAAGTTTGACACACAAATTTCTCTGTGTGCATTCCCTTTGGACTGTTGCTTTCTCTCATAAATTCTAATGCGGGTGTGAGTGTGTCTGTGTCTTTGGTACTTTTTTGTTTTACTTTCGGCGCTTGGTTTTTGTTTATGTTTTTCGGGGGAGTGGTGGCTGGTTGGATGGATGCTCCTGATGGGGGCGACGGACCCGAGCAGAGGTGTGGCCAGCGCAGGAGGGGAGGCCGCCTCTGTTAATAATGCGTTGTCGGTGGGACCCGGCTTTTTGTGTTGTCGCAGCTGCAAAACTCATGCTTTTGATATGGCAGATAAGCCCAGCATAAAATATTTTATTAGCCAGCGACTGCACTCTGTTCCATAGATGGAGGGGGAGGGTGGAGGCTGAAAAAAGTCCGACATAATGACGTCGACAGCCAGCAGCAGCGAGGGGAAAAAAAGGAAAGGAAGGACTGCCACTCAACTCAAACAGTGGAATTCTTTTTTCGCGTTTTTCTTTCGTTAGCTTAGACATAAATGCCTTGTCGGCAAAACGGGTATGGCGAATGGGTTCAGGGGCACGGAAAATTTTCCATTTTCGCAAAGCGGAGGCGCGGGGATAATGAGCCCTGGGCCCGTGTACGTGGGTAAGGGTATCCGGGGTGCGTTGCCGCTTACTTTTTGCCTTTCGGTTTCCGTCGTCTTTTTGCGAAAATGAAAATTAATGAATGCGAGCAAATGCTTTTGGCATTGTGCCAGGCGAAGGCAACATACCAAAGACACTAAATTAAATGTCATATGTCAACTTCTCATGCCACGCTTCTGTTTCTGTTTCTGGTTCTGCTCCTGGTTCGGGATCTGGTTCTGCTCCTGCTCCAGCTTCTGCTTCTGGTTTGTTTGCCCCAAAAGCGTGTGTGAGTGCGTTCCCTTTTTTCCATCTCTCAGCTTATTTCTTATTTCATCTGCTGTTTGTCTTTGCCACGGCCCGCAAGTTCATTTAGCCAGCTGCCAGCAGGCTGCCGCCCCTAATGCCCGCTTGATGTGTTTTAAATTAAATTTCGATTCTAGCCGCCGTCGCTTTTCTAGCGTAATTCGATTGCAGGGCCCATCCGTCTGCGAGTTCAATTCAATTATGCCGAAAAAGACCGAGACACCTAAAGCCCAGCCCAACACCCAGTCAAGCTGGGCTAAAAGCTTTATAAGTAGTTAGGAAAAAATATTAATTTAATTTCCGGTTAACACTCACGTGTGCCAGGTGTTGTCGTTAACTCGCCCCCGCTTTATTTTTTTTATCTACCTCGCAGCGCGTTAAATTATTTAATGGCTCGTGTCAAAGGTAATAAATGTTCGTGCTGCGTGAGCCACTTTTTTTTCTACCTTTTGCCACCGCAAGGGTTGAGGGTTAAGGGTTGAGGATTGGAGCTCTCCCAGCATCGCAGACAAAGGGCAGAAATCGCTTTTAAATGGGCTTAATAGTTCGCGCATCATTAAGTTGGATTGCATAAAAAATAAAACCGGGGCCACCGCATGAAAGAAATATCCTTATGGGGGATTTTTTACAAGGATGATTCCCTGCACTTAATTGCAAATCAATATGGCAGGGACCGACTGCTAATTGCACACTCCGATTGCCGTCCTCGAAACCCACTCACACAATTAGAGGCGGACAGTGTGGATTTCAGTCTGCATTTTTGAATTTCCTTGAATTTTTTCCCTATTTTTTTCCCACCCGACATCAAATGTCGAGTGTCAGCAACGTAATTTTCAATTTCCATGCAAAGCAGGAATCTCAAATGAATGCGCCCTCTCATTCCGCAGAAATCTCCGGAATGAAGCTCCGGCTCGACCGCAAAAACCGATAGAACGCATATGTAAAAAAAATATTGTAAATAATAAATGAGATCGGAGCTAGAAAAAGTCCAACCGTCCGCTCGTCCTTCGGGAGTGTGGGGACGAAAAAGTTTTCGCTTTAACCGCATGACTTTTGCTTTTATTGCTACCGTTTTTCTTTCGATTTTTGCCATTTCACACTTGGCCATAATGGCGGTGGCGAAGCCCGTCGAGAAAATTGCCAGAGCAACAAATAATAAAACCCAGGCGAGGATGTGTTGCCGCGATGACTTTGAAGTGCTCATCTAGAAAACATTTAGGAGATAGGAAATCGAGTTTACAAAAAGAACAGAATTCGATTTGGATGTGTGTAAAAGAGTTTCTTAATCAGGCAGTGACTTTGGGAATTTATTGGATATTATTTATGATTTACAAATGTGTTTATTTAATTGAAAGGAATTTATATTTCAATATTAATTTAGCTTCTAAATTTCAAATCAAAATAACATTTTACCAGGACCAGGAGCCACATTTCTAAGCAGAAAACATTCCAATGACTTCACCTCCAATGGTCATTTTGTCAAGAAAAATAATGAAAATAATTCTGCTGGCTAACCAAAAAGAGTTAAGCGCTGTGAAATTATAGCTCAAAAATATGGGTTTAAAGCCCCATTCAGACCATTTCCCTTCGGATGACAATACAGTTCCAGGGCCAGTTCCTGTGCCTCGTCCTGTGCCCCGTCCTGTTCCCACTGCCCTCCTCCTGCAGCCACGTGTATAACTTATTTATAAGGCTTTTACGCACAAATACACAAAAATGTGCCGAGGCAGAGTTCCAAACAGAACTGGAAGCGAGAGTACATGTACACTGACTGGGTTTGGTCCTGGCCATACGGGGGGATATTCCGGGGCTTTTGTTACTTTAACCCGCTTTCAGCAGAGAATTTGCAAATGGACTTGGCGAAAGCGAAACTTGTCCTTTGTGTGCGCTTTACACATGTTATCGGAGGCGGGGGCGTTGCTATATGGTATATATATATATATATTCTCGTATATATCCCAGGCAGAGGCAGTAGTTATGGAGTGGCAAGGGATGCCCGAGATAATTGCGTCTTTGTGTGCCCAAAAATACGAACGAGTACGAGTGTATTCATAAACATTTCCACAGACACACAGCAGCATTCGCATTCGGTTTAAGGCTATGGGGGATATCGCCCGACTGTCAACTTTCTGTGGCAATGAAATGGCCCTGGCAGCCATTAAAAATGTAAAATAGGAAACAACAAGGAGCAACGAATACTAATATTTTTTTACGACTAAGCATTGTGCAAATTTGTACATCTATGACATAAGCATAAAATCCATTTGGGATCGCAAGGGTTAAGCAATGTCCGAAAGAGAGAGCTAACTTTTGCGGAAAATTTCACTTCAGCATCGACAACGACAACGACATCTATTGTAAATAATTTTTTCCGCCATAAAGCAGCTTAAATAAATTCGTAATTATTTTAAATGTGCCCATGGTGCCACGCCCCCGTTGCGCCCGCGAAAGTTTCGGCCAAAGTTTCCATCGCCGCTCATTAAGTAGCACAATTTCTGTTTTCTTCGCCAAGTTTTCGTTGGCCAGGGAAAGCGAGGAAAGGCGAGGCTGGGGTGGGTGAAGTGGCGCCGCATCACACGCCAAGTAATTATGAATATTTTAACGAACTTTTGCCACTGGCAGCGGCAAATCAAAATATTTCATTCGGCTGCACAAAAGTTAGAGCGAAAAATAATTTCATTCCGAAAATAGAAAGACGACGGCGAAGCCAGAAGCCGTAAAAACACACAAAGAATAATAATTATTATTGCATTCATGCAATCGCGATGCCAGGAGCTAGATAAATCATTCTTACATATTAAGCGCATCTCGGGCGATTTATATAATTAATTAAGGCAACTTGGATAGTTTTTTGGCTTGCCAAAACCCGACCTCGGTTAGAGAATTAAATGTGGGAGGGCATTTTGGAATTGTCTGTAATTTTTCAAGCTCAAAAATCGTGCCTTCTGGGTCTTAATCACTCATTTATTTTATAAAAACTATTCTTAGACGATAGTTAAAGTTCTCTAATCAGCTTTTCCCTGCAATGCAGTTTTATGTGTCCTAATGCACCTCCTCTACTTTCAACCCAAAACTTAGACTTGCCTAAGCTGCCATTTATCGATGGCCTTCTGGTAGTTTAAAGCCAACTTGATGCCTTGATTAACTTGCACGTTGCGTATACGCAATCGATCCGAGTGCCAGATGCCAATCAACTCGAATTGGGGGCCAGCAAACAGCTTCTGCCTCACTGCCACTAAGCTGCTTTTTGTTTGGGTGCATAAATTGATTTTGGCCTTAAAGCCAATTAAGTGGGTCACTTTCCGTTGCCAGTTAGGAGCCCCATTCATCTCAACTTGGCCAAAGTTGTGGCTTGCTTGGTGGAAGTTTTTGGGCTGCGCTTAAACGGATATACATACTTGCAGCTCTCCGGCTTTTCTTTCACTTCCACATCCACTTCCACCAGATCCTGTAGCCGAAAGTTACACCCGGGCTAATTATCATAAAAATAATAAGAAGGCTTAATTGAATTTTGCCACAATGCAGCCAGGCTGCTGGCCAGTGCAGTGGAGAGCAGTGACAGCTGCAAGGACTGATAAAAAATCCTGAGCCGAGACAAAAACACCTGAGACGACCGGCCTGAGATGGACTTCTTTGCTGGCTGCGCATAATTATTACGACGCTGTCTGTTTATTTTAGACTTTGACATATTCGAGGGGAGCCAGAGGAGCCACCGAGTGAGCGAGCTTAATTTTATGCAGAATTTCAATGACTTCGGTAACTTTGCGCCGGACTTTGCGGCACTCAGCTTCTGAGCTGCATGGATTAGCATAAAATCAACGACAACCACGCCCCCAGACCCGGGCCAAAAGTCATTTCGGTTTTCAATTAAAAGCCAGGGCAGCCAGGAGCTGGCTTGTCTTGGTCGTATATCAGCCGGGGGCTGCGTAATTCACCTGCATCATCAATCTAACACCCGAGTCCTAGGCGGCAGGCCCACAGTTGGACCCGAACCCAGACCTCGGGAGTCCCGGGTCTGTCGTAAAATGCGCGGCCAAGAGGAAAACAGGAAATGTGGCGCTTATAAATTTGCAAGAACATGGCAGGTCTGACTAACTTCAGGCTCGTAATTCTTTCCACCAGCTCGCAGGAGCACTGGCCGGCAAAGATTGGACCTCAAATTATGCAGAGAAAGAAATTAGAAAAGGAATTTTAAAGATTTCTGGGGAGTTTTTACAAATAATATGATTTGAAGAGGAAAGAGTGTGAACACTTGTAAAGGGAACCATCTTTTGGCTTAGTTTCCTTAGAGATTATTTGGAAAATACATTAAATATTATGTAAATATTTGTTTTTAGTAAACCTCCTTTTTGTGCTCAGTGTAGCGGAAGTTCTGGTCGAATGGAAATTCGATTTGTATGGCCACTCGATGGGCATTAGTGCGGAAGTTGTGTTGGTCGGTGTAAATAATTGCCTGGCAGAAACTACAGCCAGTCATTCATCCATTCATTTTCGCCATCATAGCGTGATTTGTTCGTTGCCAAGTGCGGGAGATTTATGCATGTGGCCATCGGGGGAGCAGCGGAAAAGCAGGAGTACCAGGAGCAGCAGGACCAGCGGGAGAAGCAACAGCATCAACTTCGGCAGCGGGGAAAAGCCATAAAACTAATTATGAAAGTTTACCTGGTCGGGTGAACGAACCGGGGAGTGGCACGTGCAGTGTCGTTACTCCAGAAGCCAGATAATAATCGTGGCATTAATTAATGAAATAACCAGAAGGTTTGCCGCCTTTTGTCCTTCCCACTGTTGGTCTTGTAGCAACATTTTATTATTATTTTTTGTTTCATTAAAATTAGTGGGGAAATGTGTCTGTGCTGTGGTGTCCCAGAACGGAGCTGGGAATTCTCTTTTTTTTGTTTTTGGCTGACTGGCTGACTGTGTTGGGGTTTTGCGGCCATTAAATTGCGCCATAAATATGCCCCAAATGGCAATTGGACATTGTTGCCTTTGTGATTGCAGTGAGAATTCGCATTTAAATTTCCATTTCATGGAAATTAATTAGCTACGAAGCCGGAAAATATGCTGGAAATCCTGGGACTGATCTGTGGACAGAAGATACAATTTCAGTCATTCCTCATCCTGTCCCAACCGACCGACCGGGTTATCTTACTTTGCCTTTGCTTCCTTTCTTCCTTTTTCCGAAGGACATTTGATTCGTTATGATTATGTATTTCCTTGATTTCGTTCAAGTTTTTTTCTTTCTGCCTTTGGAGCTCTGTTAGTGGCCTGACATCATAAATATTATGTCTGCCTTCGTTTTTACAGAGCGAGTGAGGCCAGCTTAGAAGATTTATGCGACCAGGCACACACATCAAAACTGTTGAGGCTTGCGGTTCGAGGGGAAAACTTTATTTCCTTGAGACCAAAGTCTCGCAAGACTTGGGAGCCGCATGTGACATAACTCTGATTGAGTCAGGCACAGAAGGGGCGGGGAGAGGCTGCTGCGGGGTGGCTATTTGCAGATACTCGTATCTAATATGCAAACTGACAACTTAAGTACGCACATAAACGAAATCTAAGACAGGCATAGAGAACGCTCAACACATTCGGGCAAACAAGCCACTCGCACACATCAGGCTCCGCAGATTACACACACTTGCAGCACCTCATACCTCACCCCAGCACCACCCTCCGGTTACTCCCACTCCTCCACCCAGCCCCCACGTTAGTGCCACGCTGCTCCAAATGACAAGTTAATCATTTATTAACGTTGACATGTCATTGCTCAAGTATTTATTTACTGCCTGGCTGTGGCAACTATATATGTACGTGCTTGGGGCTTAAGGGCATGAAGCCATTACCTCTCCATCTCAAGGATCTTAAATATATAAAGTCTAAAGAATCCTTTTTATATTTTAAAATAACATTTCTCTCTTTTTATATTTATCTGTGTGAAAAAATATGCTTTTAATTTTAGTTCTTCATAATTCATCTTTTAAGAACTTGTACACTTCCTTTCTCTCTTTTCAGGTTCCTCAAACAAATGCAATATAATAATGGCGGTGAGCAGCTGCAAAATTATTTATAATAAACATAATAAGCGAGCGACAGCTGTTGCCAATGGCTGTCACAGGGTCGGCGGTGGCAATGGTTTTGGTTTTTGGGCGGTTTCGGATGTCGGTTTGCCGATGACAGCGCAGGAGACAGGCGAAATGCCTAATCCTTGAGACATTTTCAAGCTTAATTACGTGTTTACCGCGCTCTTCAGTTACCGTTCTGGGATTCAGGTGTTCTCAGCATCGAGAGATTCGTTTTTGTGTGTACACACACACACCCGAAGGATAATATGTTGCCCCAAAAAGTGCGCTACACATTTAATACTTTCTAGCATATTTGCCGCGCATAGCACAAATTTCTGACGGTTTTTGGGGGCCCAGTGAAAATGTGAAATATTTTATGGTCTACCCCGGAAAAGGGCGAAACGAAACGAAACGATGATGAAGCACTGGGCCCTGAGAGAAGGAACAGAAAATACCAATCAGCGTGACTGTTGGCTGAACTCGTGCTTATCGTCGAGTTTTTGATTTGCTTTAAACTTTCCTTTCACTCAGGACAGCCGGCCGCCCATCCCTTTCACATTTCTCCCTTGGCAAAGATGGACTGAATTTTCTTTTGAGGCAGGCTCATCCTTTCTGCGTGTCCCGGCATCCTTTTTCTTCGTTTTTGTTTCTTTTTTTTGTGTTCTTCTTCTGTGCCGTCTTTTTGTGGCCCGCTTTTCAGTTAGGCGCCTGCCGCGGCTCAATTATATAAATTTTTATGGGGCCCCGAAACGAAAAATTTATGCGAACGTTCGTTTCTGTTGTTTACACAACAAAAACGTGGCCTCCCGCCGAATCCCGGCCTCCTCACTCCGGCCCTTTTGCTAACAAGTGTGGCGTGAATATGTCCTGCCCGAATCCTGTTCTCGGCCCAAGCCTTTGGCCTGACTCGGCTCGTTGTCTGCCCTGCGCCAGGCTCTGTGATTAATAGTTTTTTCATCGACAGTCGGAGGGTCCTGGGCCCTAGAAAAAAATTATACAACACACAGAGCAGTGGAGGTAGCTCCCCGCTTCAGTGAACTTAAAAGTATAAATAAATTCCATGGAGTTCCTAAGAATAAATATATGTTCGCCCATAATTATCGTGCCTGTGAAGGAGAGAGGAAGAGAAAAAGTTCCGGTTACGTTGGCGATGCTCGAAACTTTCGCCTGCCTGGTGAAAGGCATCTCTCCTTTTTGTTAGTTTTATTGGCTTTGGCTGTCGTTGCTCACACTGCCCTTGACTGATATTATGCCAGGGGGATTACTTTGATGGCGGCACATGAATTACAGCCATGGCGCTGACTGTGAGTGTGTGTGCTCCTACTGCTGGCACATAAAACTATACACATATCGATCGGAAGGTGCTGCTGCCATTGCTGCATTGTATATATCAAGTCGGGACTAGGCTGGCCAAAAGTTTTATTACCCCGGCTATGTGAATTTCTCCTGTTGCGAATACGTTCGGGTTTTATGCCCAAGAGCAGAGTCAATGAATTGATTGATGTACGTAGGAAAGGAACCGAAACGAGACCCAAAGACCACGGCGGCATCAAAAGGCAGCCACGGAATAAAATGCGCATAAAAGGGCTAGTAGGTTTCGCTTTTCAGTTTCGGTTTCTGCTTCTGTTTCGGTTTTGGGCTCTCGGTTTTCGCTTTTCGGTTGCCAGTTTTTTGGGGCAAAAACCCCAAGCTCTCACACATGCACATAAATTACAGTTTTACGCTGACATTTTACTATTCGCCGGCGCTGGCTTTTCATTTTTCGAGGCAAACGCACTAAAAAACCAAAGCTAATAGCCATGAGCATCGAACAACTTGGCTTATGCCGAATTGCTACGTTCGCCGCAAGAACACACCCAAAGCCAAACCATGCAGCTGGCATAAACTACACCAGTTTATGTTCTATTTGCCGGTTTTACTACTGCTGTTTCCTCTACTCTTGGCCGGGTCAGAACTTCAAACAAGCTGAAAATTAATTTAATGCGCAATTTCCATTGGGGGAGCGGATATTGGGGAGTCACCGAGTCGCCGAGTCGTCGTCGAGCTGCAATCTGGGAGCTGGGAACTGGAAGCTGGGAGCAGGGAGCGGAAAAAATGATTGTAAACGGCAAAAGTCATTGGGGCAAGCAAATGAAAATGTAAACTTAAGTGGCACACACGCATTTTTTTCCCCCAACCATTTTATGTGCAAAACGAAGGAGGACGCAACAGAAAATAAAAAAATGAGGAAAACTGCTGGCAAAAGCTGGGTGGAAAAGCGAGGAAAAAGTAAACGAAAGCCGAACAAGCGGCAAACAAACAAGCTCGAGCGAAAAAAGGGCCAAGCACAAGAGTCTCGACTCTGCTCCGCCGCTCGCCTCCATATTTTATTTAACAGTCTCTGTACGAACACTCGACACACATTCGACGCTAGTTTCGGCCACCATTAATTGGATGTGCCAAATACAATGGCAGGCCGGGGATATATGTATATCCCGCCCACCTACCTGCCGCCCTTCGTCGAGATTCGAGCGGGGCTTCAATTAAATTCAAATTAAGGCTCGGCCTAATCCCAACACAGATGGCCAGCTCACATTGGAACACAAAAAAAGCAGCACAAAAAGAAATACTTTCAAGTTTTTGCTATAAGAAACCATTTATTTGAAATTTTGAAAGACTTTGAAAGCATTTTCCGATTTTGAGTGTGATGCTATTTCCGGAAATTTATTCTGAAAAATCTAAAAGTTTGTGAACAAATCAATCTGTGCTCATAAAAGTCTCTGACTTTTCCCTCAGTGTCGCAGATATTCCCGCACAAACGACTTAAATGATGCCCCAATGACGTCGCATAAATATTTCGTTATGGCCCCGTCTGCAAAAAGAAAAAAAAAACCGGTGGGAAACGAGTAAAAACAGCAATCGAAATGTGGCAACAAATCGATGCCAATCCGCGCCGCACCACGCGGCGTATGCGTAATGCAGGCCCGGCCAATGGGCCAAGAGCCGCTTACTATTATGCCCGCCTGGTTATTTATTGTATCCACACACATAGCTAAGGAGTGGAGCTTTAAGGCGACTTCACCCGCCGACTGCTGTTCAATTAAATGGAAAATAACCATAAATCAAGGCAATATCATATCTCCATGATTGAGGCCCGACTTGCATTGATTTCGTGGCCCTCAGGTACTTCATCCTGGCACTCTGGCACTCTTGCTTATCTGAGGTCCTTTGGCTTTCCGGTGCGGTTTACTCCCGGAATCAGTTTGCAGAATCAGAGGCGTTAGCTCGTCACACACACACACACACACTCCTGGGTAAAGGGTGTCCGCATTATTCGATTCTTATTGTAATCGCATGAATATATTTCTCGCATTATAATGCTCAGCTGAGCTTCAGTGGCTTTTTCCTGCGCAGTCGTTGACTTTTTGCATTTTTAATGTGTGCGAATCTCCTTTTTTTTCTCCTGCTGTTCGCTTTCTCGTTTTTTGCGTTTTCCGCCTTTTCCCGGCTATCGGCGCATGTGTGTGAGTGCGTTCAATAATTTCCGCCACGGCATTTTGAGTTGGGTTCGCTGCCAAATAGAGTGTAACGCGTGTGTGCCCGTGTGTCTGCTGTGTGTGTGTGTGTGGCGGCGCCATCAACTTGAAAAAGTGTCAGCAGGCAAAGCCTTAAATCTCTGCCTGCCACTTTGTGTATTTGCGAGCTTCGGGTGTGTATGTTACACACCTCTTCCGCTTTTGGCGCTGCCAGAAAATCGCATTTGTATCACTGCATTTGGCATTTTCCGCTTTTCCCCTTTTCCCAGAGTCTCTCTGGCCGCCGTGCAATTTGTGCCGCCTAACAAACCGGAAGGAAGTAAGTTTTTAAACGCAGCCAGCCAGGCCGAGATTCGGGATACCCATGGATTCCACGTTTGCTGTCTCACCCGTGGGCACGAAGCTGTGATGCTGACTGCGGTTTTCCACCTTCACCTCCACTTCCCTCCCGCTCTCCAGCCAAGACAGTTTATTACGTTGCACGCGCGAATTGCACTGCTTCCAGTCAACGAACCGAAATCAGTCGGCCTCCCCTCCCTCCCTGCCTGCCTGGGAATGCAAGGAAATTGGCCAGTGAGTCCTGCCGTGGAAGCGTTTAAAAGGAGAACTCCATTTCCTTCGCCGTTTCATTTATAAATTCACCTTTTCGGCAAAGCAAGAGAGAGAGTCTGGCTCGGCGGTCGATACGTCAAATGCAAGTCCTGGCAAACGGCAGCAGGATGCCGAAAACGGCTGTTAAGCTTTAACCGGTTTTTGTGAAACTTTCCCAAAGGGTCCTTACAACATTTCTGGTTGCCATACAATTTGACAGCTTCCAGGCCTTTGCGCGCCGAACTTGTTGGTCTTCGGTGGAAACTTTTGCCTCAGCCAACCCCCGAAAAGCGGCAGCTCAACTCATTATAGACCGCTTTTCCGCTCCACCCCCTCCCCTCCCCGTATGATGGCAGAGCAATTTGCTGGCCTTTAAGTCATTTAAATTAAATACACTTTAAACTAAAGGCTTAGGCAGAAGAGTCATGGCGGACAGGACCAAAGGGTTTCCCTAGCCAAAATCATTTCGAGAACCCGCATGAATGCGACTGGTGCGAAAGATATACCCCATATATACATATATATAAAGGGGGGATCCGGCTCCGTTCTCGACCCGGAGCCAGAGGAAATTAAAGTGGTTTCTTTCTCGGATTTTGGGGGTTGGCGTTGGCTTTCGTGTGGGGTTGTGAGGGCGAGTGTCTGAGTACAATATTTCGGAAATTACTTTGCACTGTCGGTGGTGGTTGCTGTGGTAACTTTGACACCGCTCTCTCTCTCAACTCAACTCCGGCTTTGAAGTTGTTTCGGTTTTTCTTCTTATTTTTTGGTCCTTGTTTCTACCTGCACCCCGAAACACCGAGAGTATAAACTTCCGTTCGCCGACATTTGGCAAATTGACATTTTTATTTTTGGCACACAATACTTGTTTCACTTGTTTCGGGGATTGCCGGGATTTCGTATTCAGTTTGGCCCACCACCTGGCCGGAATATCCTTCTAAATGAAAGCACGCAGCCACCTTTTGTCCAGGCACCAGTAGTGAAAAGTGTACCGAAACACGAAAAAAAAAACAAAGAAAATCCGATGGAAATTTGAAAGGGGTTCGTTTCATTTCCTTCATTCGTTTTTTTTCCAGCAAGCCCTTTTGTCTTTCGTGCGTGTGTCGGCGGCTACTCCTTTTTGTCCTGGTCTGGTCTGGTGAATGGGTCTCTTTGGATCCGGGCTGAGTGTGGGTGCGAAATGCTTTCATGCTGGCGCCATTTTGTGCCGCCGCCTAAAAAGTGTTGAATGAAAGCGTCTTGAGCCTATTATGGCCTTAGCCTATATTTAGATGAGTGTCCTCGGTGCCGTGTTATCGTGTAATTTTCGGTCCTCCATGTCCTCCAAGCCCACTAAGTTGGCTTGAAAAAAGGGAAAAACACTTCCTGGGATTGGGCTTAAAGGGTTTGACAAAGAACAAGAGACTGACTTTGGTTTCTGCCAGCTGAAACGCGGAAAAACTGAAGAGTGACAACCATCTCGGGTGGATGAAGTTCAGCCAATCAAGAATTTAGGGGATTTATCAAGTTATTGGAGTATAATTTAATAGAGATATCCATTGCCTTTTATTTATATAAAGTCATGACTAAACGGAAATAATTTTCGCCATTTTTTTCAGCCACTTACATAAGACATATGGAGCCTGGAAAATGGTTTCAAAAACAACCCACAAAAGTTCTCTACTTGCACAAACCCCAAGCCAATTTTATTATGGTTTATGCAAAGACATACACACACATTTGGCAGTGACAGTTGTCCGATATGACACACATAGAATGGAAGTTGTAATAGATATGCACATAAAACTTTTTAGAACACCAAATTTCTTTCTTTCTCTTCGCTTTTCCTCTGTGTTTTCTTTTTTTTTAGATCTCTTTCCATCATGGTCTTGCTTCAATATTCTGAGTGAAGGAGAGCGGGGAGTACTTGTCTTTTTTCCTCGCTGGCTGCATATATTTGCGTGTAATTTTACAATGTCATTCAAATTCAAGCAACATCAATAAAGTCTTGAATCGCTTCTTGAATATATTTATATACATGCCGGCGTCCTATTTATTTCGCCCTAAAACTGAAGTGAAGCCACCGAAAAAAAAAAAACAACACAGAGAGAGCTGTGAAAATTGCATGCAAAAACAAACACTGGGAGACAGGGGATGGAGCAACATTTTATAGCGGCAACTTATAAAAAGGAGCGAGGACGGGGTCGCACTAAGGACCAACTTATAGTTGATATGGCACGAAGCGGCCATATAGCCCCGCTCGAGTTCGAGTTCTTAGATTAACTGCCAGGCACACACACACACACTCACAGCTGAAATGCGAACGAAAAGAGGAGCAGAAAGGAGACAGAGTAAAAGAAAATGGCGCAAGAGGACATCGAAGGAAGCCTGGTTGTCCTTGTCATCATTTGGTGTGCTGGCACAAAAAAAAAGAAGGAAATTTTGGCAAAATGCGAAAAACAAGTAAACGGAATTTGACAAACAATTTCAATAAATTTCTGCAAATAACTGACAGAGACAGAGACAGAGGAGAGACAGAGTCGGAGACGGAAACAGCGTCAGCGAGGCGGGGAGATGGTAAAGCGGACAAAATGGCCGACGAGGAGTTCAAAACGAAATTAAGCCGAGATGAAGAAGAGGAAGCCAGACAAGCGGAAGGGATAACAAGTCGAATGTTGCGTTGACAATATTAGTTGATGTTCCGCACAAACACAAACACAAGCGAGCACACACACACACTCGCTCACACACAGGCTCAGAGCAAATGTTATTCCAGCAGAATGAGGCAAAATGGCGACCATGTCATATCCTAGTTCATTGGTTCGCCTGTCAGCTGTCAGCACGTAAGCCGCTCGTTCCGGCTATGCTGCCCCTCCTTCTATTCTTCTCTCCCCCTCTCATCACTCTGTTGACCAAGCAGTCTTCATCGTCTCCTGGTGTCCAGGAAGCATCCATCCTCCTTTCGTTGGTCTTCCCACGGCTCAGGCCTTTGCAATGTCATGACATGTCAACATTTAACACTTTGTCCTTTTGCCAGCCAGGCAGCAGACCCTTCTTCCTTCCCTGGGCAGGAAACTTTTCCTGTTTCTCTCAAGCGCTTTTCTATTCGATTTCTTCTGGGCTGCGACACAAATTTGTCACACGAGCAAAATGTTATCGAAGGCATATTACACGCTGCTGCTCCTGGCTTATGAACTGCGAGCAAAACAGGGAAGATTGCTGCCAGAATAGATTGGATATTCGGTAGCGAATACTGATGACAGCCAAGTGGGGCTAACGTAAAAATATTTAACCCGAAATGGGAGCTCTATCAACCTGAGGAAGACTTCCTGGATTGATTTGATTTCCATTTAGGAGCATCTTTCCCCAACCGGAATCTGGTATCTGCTCCAGTGCATGTGCCCCGCCTGTGGCCTTTGACTGGCAAGCAACCCAAAGGAGCAATTTCTCTCTCTTCTCTATCTCTTCTGACATGCCGACTGCAATCAGAGACTGAACTAGCCAAAGGCAAGATGGCACTCCACTTGATTGCCAATAATAATCGCTGCTTCCTCGGCCCTCGGGCCAAACTGCCTCCGGCCAGGACGCAATCACAGAGGCAGACACACACACACATGGCCAGAAAAAGTGCACGGAAAAAAGTAGCACCAAATTGGCCATCAAATCTTCATTTGCTTGTATCGAAATAACGATTGCTTGTGGGATATTAACATGTGAGAGGTACATATATTCAAAGACAGGATATATAAAAGCTTTACAGGAACTATATAAGTGATTTCTATGTAATTTATTCTGTGTATCCTTTTAAAAATAAAAACATAATAATACTTAATATAAATATGTCTCAAGATCTAATAAATATTCATAACACAAACTGCTACATAAATAAATATTTTTATCCTCATAGATAGTTGTAAAAACTTAGCTAATATAATTAATCCAAATGTTAAGATTTTCACGGTATTGATGGCTATAAAAACTGACTTATTATTTATATTTTTTCTCCGTGTCGCCGATAAGATGGTTTTAACTTGGTCGAGGCAACACTAACTACACGAAACTTGAAGTGCGGCCATAAAATGTTGAACATTTTATTATGATACCTAAGCAGGCACAACACACACACACACACAAACACCAACGTAATTATGGTACAAGTCGTGCTCAAATCATATAAAAATTTATAACTCAAATGCTGATGATGGCGACAACAACAACATTGGGGGCATTATGCATGGTTTATTCTTCGCTAAGCCTCAACAACAACAAAAACAACAACAACAAGAGCAAGAGCAGGGAACTGACAACGGCAACAGCACCGGCATGGGGGTTCGACATCTATTTTTATGCGACAACGTTACATTTTTTATGAGCGCCTAATAGTATGCAGTGTATATTACGTATACGCCCCGTTTTGTAGTAGTGTCAAGGTGTAGTAGGCAACGGCACCGTCACCGTCACCGTCACCGTCACCGCTCGGTTTAGCTCAAATTCCGGATCCCAGCTACGGCTATCTGGCACCGGTGCTAAAATTAAACCAGACGTGGCCTGCCCTGCAACACGTGCACTTGGGGCCATTGTTGCCACTGCTGATGAGCGCGAAAATCACAATTTTCCCTGCAGTACAATTTGTCAGGGGTTTTCGCTTTCATCGTTTTTTCTCCTCTTTTTTTTATAATTTTCTTTTTTGCCTGTTTCTATTTTTTTGGTCGATGCAGTCAGTCTCTGGCGAAATTTGCCTACAATGACAATGTTGCTGACAGCCAGCGGCTTCGATGTGGGCCTGTGGTTTGTCAGCGGCAGCAGCAACACTGCTGTTATTCTTTTATGCATTTTAATTTCCACACAGACACACACACCTACGTTCAGATATATAGTATTTCCTAGTAGGCTGAGGCACGTGCGTGGCAGCATCAGCACCCGTGGGTGTTTTTCCGAGTGTGTTTGTGTGCAGAGCGATCATAAAAGCATCGCATTAGAAATTATACGACTGTCGGTGGCACACACTCAGATACAGGGACGCAGATATAGGTACACTAGCAGAAACTTGGTTTGAAAACCGATTGAAATGGGAATATTATCCTATATTATCCTATAATATAGAACAGATTGAGGAATTTCTAGGAAGGTCATTTGGAAAACCCTATCAAATTTCCGAATAAAATTAATGAACATTTTCTTAAATTTGGAATTTTTCCCGTGCTCACAGACACAACAACATCTACAGCTACAGCACAGGCACAGATACATTGACAGGGCGTGTGCTGGGGAATTCATTAGCACAACTCGCGCTGAAAGTTTGCCCACGTCACGCTGTCGCAACTTTAAAGTGCCTGTTTTCCCTCGCCCCAGTCCCTCCGCCCAGCCAGCACACCCAACTCCCTCGGCTTCTATGCCCCCTGCGTGTGCTTATCATAAATTCATATGTGCGCCGCTCCGTTCGTGTGTGTTTGTGTTTTATTAACATTTTGGGTGCATTAACCTGACAGCTAATGGGCAGGCGAAGGCCCGAGTCGCGTCGCTGCGGCACAGATTCACGTTCGCATTCACATCTCTCCAGTTGGCCCCGGGCCTGGTGGCAAGATTGACACGAGATCACGTAATGGTCGTGGGAAATTCTCGGAAGTAACTTGTAAAGATGCGATAATTGAGTTTCGCGTAGGAGGGCCATCTTTGCCAGGTCCTTGAGGGGCAAAAGTCCCCAAAAGTTATTGGTATTGGAATTTTTAAGTGGGCATTGAGAGAGAGAGACATTAAGGAGGAAATATAGAAAATAATCCCTTATAATATATCTCTTGTAAATAATATATATGCTGGTCAGAGTACTCACCGTTGCTGCACAGCGCGTTGCATTGCCTACAGATGACAGGCCGTCGTAGCGTCGCCGTCGTGCTCGTTGCTGATGCTGCCGGTTGCAATGTTGTTGCTGCTGATGCTGCAGTTGCTGACTTTGCTGCGTTGTTGTTGCTGCGCCGCCGTCGTCGTCGCCAGCGTTGTTGCTGCTGCCTGAATCGTCGATTAGTTGCTGAGTGGCGAGTTGGGACAAGGGACAGCTGCTTGCCACGCCCACAATGCCCAACAGGCTGCCGCTGATGTTGCTGCCGTTGCTGTCGCTGTTGCTGCTGCGCCGTCGTCGTCTGCGATGGCGATGATGTGGATGGTGTTGTCGCTGGCGTTGATTGTGACGACGGCAGCGTTGCTGTTGCGCCGCGGCGTCTATTTTAATGGCAGCAATGGTGCTGCTTTACAGCAGCACACACCTCTACCTACGGAGTGTTGTTGCTCCCGCTGCCGCTTTCCTGCTCGGTTGCTTCTGCTGCTGCTGGTTCTACTGCTCCTTCTTCTACTGTGTTGCTGCTGCCGCTCAGTGTTGCTCCTGCTGATGCTGCTGCTGCTGCCACATGCCTTGAGCTGTTGCGTCGTCAGTTGCTCGTTAACAATGACAATTCCATAAACATGTTTTCGGCTTCCTTCCTGCCTTTCCTTTTATTCTTCTGCCGTTTCGGTTTCTTTACGCTTTTTACTTAAATTCCTGATTACGTTTTATGTTGCTGGCAGCACTTTGTTGATGTTCTTGATGTGGTTCTGGCTGGTTATGGTTCGTGTTTGTAGATGGTGTTTGTTTGAAGCAATTCCAGATAGCAGTCTTGAATTTCGGTATGGCTGTTGGCAGAAACCATTAATTCAATTAAAAGTAGGAACTAACCTGAGTTCTTTTTTGGGCCAAGAGGAGGGAGTTATAAAATCTGTAGCGTGCGTCGGAGGTTTAACGTCTCTTATAGTCTTAACATATATTTTTTCCCATCTTTCCGACCTCTTAAAATATACAGGCTAATGAACTAAATAAAACTTGGCATTGTCTGCTGAAATCAAAGTAACAATCACTGCAAAAAGTTAATGGAAATTATACTATCAATTAGCCGGGAAACGGACGGAAGCTGGCAGCCAAAAGCACTGTACATAAATTAAATTAACCAGAAACAGTTGCCAACTGGTCGAGGACCCGACCCTTTTCGGCATTCACTTGGCACACTTCCTATCGGGAGCTGTCTAAGGTCGCCAGTCGGATTGGTGGGCCGATTATGGCCATTTCTAGTGGCATCAATATGAATATGTTATAAGCGCTGGGCAGGCGGCAAGCGGAATGGGAACAATTTATATTGGAAAAGCGTTCGCATGCGGAAACGAATTTTGTGTAAATTATAGATTTTTTCCTCTGCTGCTGCTGCTGCTATTGCCGTTGCCGTTGCCTGGCAATTTATCGTAGTTGAGTTTTGGCTGGCAATGATAATTTATATATATACACAGACTTATAAATGTGCCTGGTAGAGAGTGTGTATATCTGAAGCCGGGCTGCTTTGGCTGAGGCTTTTCAGGGGCCACACCCAGTTGACAAATTGCCAGTGGAAAATTAAATTCTTTTTTATTTTTTGAGTTTTTAAATTGCAATAACGCTGAACGAGTTTAATTTCGCAAGGAATTTGTGCGGCAAAACTTGTGTCATACATATTCATTAAAGCCAGCTTAAAATGCAGTTGTACTGTTTTCCTTCGATTAAAGTGAATGGACAAAGTTCATGTGCCTTCCAATTTATTATTACTTTCCATTCAGTAATTGAGAACTGCAATTAAGAGTCCCACAGAAGGCACAAACCGTTGGGCCATTTAAAAGTACAAAATGTGCAGCTGGAGAGCGTTTGAAATGCAAAAAGGAGTCCAAATGTGAAATGCAAATGACAAAGCCAGGATAAATGCAAGAGGAAAATGGGAAAAAAGGGGGCAAAACACAGAGCGAGGCAGCTGAAAATGGAATGAAAAGCACAGCAGCAGCAGCAGCAACAAATGCAACTCTTAATGAGTGCGCTGACATAAAAATAATTATGAATTAAAGCCAAAGTTGCTCGGTTATTTTTTTGTGTTTATCCCTTTCAGCTGGCTCATAATTCAAATGCATGTTAAATAAATGCGGAGAGGCAGCAAATAGAAATAGAAATATGCAGAGAAAGAAAATGTACATGACTTGACCAGGTCATTATCCTGCAAGCCTTTTAATTGAAGTTAATGGAAAGCCGAAGGATTAGCAGTTGGAAAATGTTTCAGTTGGGCAGGAGGCAGCTTAATGATTACAGTTTAGTTATTTTATTAATTTTTATTATACATATTTTTATCCTGCAAAATATTCTTCTGTTCTTCTAAGACCTCTTCATAATCTCACTTTCAGATTTAAATATATTTTTCTTGAAGTGTCCTGGCGGGAATAGGGAAAAATAGAGAGACATGGAGACACAGTTGTCAACGAACTCGGCTGGGATCTGTGCCGGGTTCAGTTTGTTTCATTGTCTCCAGAAATGCGACGTCATCGTCAGACGGCGATGTCCTGGCTGCCGATGTTTCCCCTCTTGTTGTTGTTTTTCTTGCTGTTGCTGTTGCCGCTGTCGTCGGCTGGCGCCCGTTGTCTGTCTGCATTTTCATTTGTGGCGCATAAAGGGACGGACCCCGACGAAGGCACAAGAGCTGCCAGCAAATGTCCATCAGCCACTACCACTACAGCGACAGCGGCAGCGACAGCGACGGGTATCTGTATCTGTGTATCTGAGCATCTGTATCTGAGCATAAAGGAGCAGCAATGCGGGCAGTTTTTCAACCGAAAAAAGCTGCAGGGAGTGGAGCACTCCTTTTCAGGCGCTGCAGGTCAGCTAAGTGCATCGCCAGCAACAATGGTCCTCGAATCCCGAGTCCCGAGTCCCAAGTCCGGGCTCTCCTCCAGGAAAATGGAAATGAAAATGGAATGGCGCATAATGCACTCGAGTTAAAGCGCAGATTTGATGCAACAGCACGTTTCCAGAGCTCCGACTGCCTGCGGCAGAGCCCTTCTACTCCGGGGAATCCCCGGGACTAATGAGCTGGCTTGAATATTTAGTTAGTCGAGGCGAGTTCCGGCTGTGTGGCGGAAGTCGCAGAAAGTATGCTATAAATTGCGATGGCCAGCAAAGCAATTTCATGGGAACCTCAGCCACAATCGAATTGCGCTCTGTGACAGATTTCTCAGTTATAAATAACGATTGCGATTGTGTCTGCATTGCAGAAAATATATATATTTTTTGGGAATTTTCTACATTTTTCGCTATTTTTTTTTTCTGCAACTCTCTGGATGTCACCCCCTTTGGCGTTGATTCATTTGTATATTGATCGGGGGCAAAGTCAGCTTTAATATCTGTGAGTCTGTGACTGCGTATTTTGGCCCCACCCACCGTTTATTCTATAAATTGTTTACTCGATCTTTCCCACCCGCTGCGCAGCGCTGAAATAACAATTGTGACAGCAACTTTTGTCCAAACAACTTGCAACTTGCTTAATTTTGTTTGCGCTGCACAAACTACTTAAGCGTGCAGCACCATAAAAGGAAGCTCCAACTGCGAGGAGAATGGGTCCGAGACTGAGACAATTGTGCCACGCTCCATCCGAGATAATACATCAATTTCAAATTATTTGCTGAGCGCAGGACACAGGGTGGCGGGCGTGACACTTGCCGGCCAATATAAATAAACACTCGATATTCAATTTAGCAACGATTCATCAGCATATTGGCGCGGCATGGGGCGATTTGGTGGAGCAACTTGAGCTAGCAACAAAAGGCGCTCAGACGAAGACCAAAAATCAACTTCAAAAAAGGCAAATATTTGCTCAACAACAAGACGCTGAGCACAAAGAAGGCAATGGCGTCTCACAAAGACTGCTACGCAGAGACAAGGGACAGTAAGGATAATACAGACGAGGTTAAAACAATAGGAGTACAGAAAATAATATAAAGGATATTCGGACATGGTTTGAAAGACTTTAAAATTGACTAGATAAGAGTATTTACTTTTAATAAATGGAATATTATATCTAATCTGAATCTAGTAACCATTTCTTTGGTCTGAAAAGTTTATTCCATTTAAAATCCTCCTTAAAAACCCTCAAAAATGGTTCAAATATTATTTGACTTAATAAAACATCGTTATTTGTTGTGCTAAAATTGTGCTAGCAATTGTTCAGAATATATATATATATCCTCAGCTACATTTGTGTGTCACGGCAAAGACAATGGGGCAGCAGCATGCACACAAAAAACAAACCCAGAACAGGCAACTAAGCAAGTGGGAATTTGCGTTAAAAACAATAACAACGAAAAACAAAAACGCAACGAAACGAAAAGCGAAAAAGGAAAAGGCGGGGAAAGCCAGGCAAAGGAAAAGCGCGACGAGTTGGGAGACTGTCTGACTGACTGGCTGCCTGGCTGGTTGACTGGTTGGCTGCTGGCATACCTGGCGTATGGGTAATGTGCTACCTTGTAGGTAGCTGCCAGCATGTTTGCGGGTTAAAGGAGAAGGAGGAGAAAGGAGAGAGGAGGAGGTGGCCACCAACGAAACTGGGATAACAGGTCGGAGTGTATTCATTAGAGCAAACGAGAAAAACGTTTGAGGTAATAATAAAATGAGAAAATCAACACAAAGGCCGCCTAGACATGTGAACCGAGCCAAGTCAGCATTTGTTTATACGAGTCAACGAATTGTGATTAAATATGCCAGAGGAATAATTAAACTTTAAGATGAGCAATAATATTTATGATGAGTAGGTAAATAAAATGCAAACATGGCTAAAATATTCTTCTTAACTTATTGAAAATTAAAGCAATCATATCAAAAGACTTAAAACTTGTTAAAAAATAAATTTCTATGATAATAAGTATCATTAAAATGTTTTAATAATTATATATCGCCTTGAAGTGTTTAAAATATATTAATTAATAGAAAACATATTATTTTTATGGTAATATCATATTTAAATTTATCTTTAGGCATATTTTTGCTCTCCTATAGTATTTCTTTACATTTTACTGACAATTCCTCTTATGTTTTTAGAGCAAAAATATTATCTTTTTATCCGGCAATAAATAATATATATAACGCAAGCTATGGAATCATTTTTTAACCATTTCACGACATTGGTATGCCATAAACATTCAGAGCTTGCCTTCGCCTCAATACTCAAGTACAGTGAGCTCGCACACTGACACACATTTCCCAAGCCACCGCACCCCCCAGTGCCTGTGCACAGCTCGTCCTTTCGTCTTTCCGTCCCTCTGTTTGCCTGCCCGCCTGTCTGTCTGTCTGCATGTCCTGCTGTCTGGGGCGTTGAACGTTGCGGCACCGTTTGGAGCAACAGTTAAACAGGTTGGAAACGGGGCAGGATTAATCAAGGAGTGGGAGTGGGAGTGGGGGCAGGGACATCGCACCGTAACTTACATTACAGGGCGGCTGCCTGGCATCGGCATCAATATTCGAGCAGCACAAAATGTCTGAGAAAACAGAGGACCGACTACCCAACGCGTTGCTACCGAGCGACTTGGCCAACGGATTTTGGGAGAGGCGCGGCGGAACCGGAGCCCGGAAACGAAACTCAATTTCAGACGCGATTCTGGTTTAGTTTGCTGGCATGCGATTGACGGACGCCGTACACTGCAATTGCGGGCGGTCCGCTTCGATTAGGCACTGGCACTCACACAGGGAAACGCGGCGGCATGCGAATGAGGATGATGCGGCTGATGAGGCGCTTGCAGATGCGGATGCGGATGCGGATGCCGATGCGAATGCGTATGCGGGACCGGGCTCGGACTCGCTGCTCTGCAGCAGCCGCTGATGGGAGCCGTGGGCCAGTGGGCTCATTTGCCTGCGATTTCTGGCAGCATTTTCGTTTTCGGTTTATAATTATTTTTGCAACTACAAAATATTCGTTGGACTGGCTCTGTTTTTTTTTTTTTGTGTGTCAGTGTAAGCTGGCTTAATGTGTTTCTTAGATACTTTTTGTTGTTTTTTATTACTTTCTTTTCTTTTTTTTTGCTTTATTTATTGGGCTCTGCTTTTTCTTTTCTTTGTTTGGTGAGACGCGGCGCTTGTCACTCGCTCGATGCGTACGATTTCTTCAACCCGCGGGCTCTGAGGCAACTACTGATGGCCGCCGCTGCACGGCAGACTTTTTCGCAGCTGGGGCCGCCGCCGCTGGTACTTTTGGAGCGGATGCTGTTCGGGATGTGGTCGTGTGGCACCCGCCGTCGCTCTAGGCCGCTCTGCGCATGCTGAGCCACAAAGCGACAAATGCGAAAGAGCACAGCGGCAGCTGTGCCACCCTTTGCCAATGAATCTCTGAGATACAGGACCTGCGACTCTCTTTCAGCCAGTAAGTAGGCAATGGTTTGTGATTTTCAAGCTCTTTGGGTAGGGAGTTCCAAAGGTGAGTAGTTATTATATTTCAGGCACTACCTTCTATTTTACCTGGTTTTAGCCTATAAAGCATATAAAGGACTCTCCACCTAAACTCCATTTAAGCCAACACATAAAAATAATAATACCCAAAACTCTCTCTTTTTTTGATAACATCTTCTCTTAGCTGCTACTCCAAAAGGGCGTTTTACTTAAAGCCACATGGCAAAAGTCTACAAAACGAGAGCATCCTCCCATCTCCCTTTTGGGTGTCTCTCCGGTTTTTTGGCCACCATTTCTCAGCCGCCCGCAAAAGTGTTCACCAGAAACTCCAGGGACTTGTGTCGCCGCGAGTTGGGCGGACAAAAAGTGGCCTGGCTAATAATTTACATATAGGGCGTGGATTTTTCGCAGGCCGAAAAACTCTCCAGCGATCCAGTCGATGGATGCGTGTGCTTAATCGGGAAATCGCACCCCCAGCCACACACTCCACTCCACTCCACCCGCACCACCACCCCCCTCTTGGCTGTCCAGTCACATTTGTTTGTTTATTTCGAAACATTGTTGTCCTTATTTCAGCGTGTTGTTATCCCTGTGCAGTTTCTGGGGGGGACGCTGGGAGGAATGCGTAAGAGAGCCTGGGAAAAAGAGCGAGTTTCATTATGCGTGTGAATGAATTTTATTTGTAACTTTGCGATGTGTGTGTGTGTCTGTAGGGGTGTATGGGTGTGTGCTTGTACATATGGGTGCAAATGGATTTGATGTAAATTGCAATTTTATGCGTATTTTCATTTCGTTTGCGTTTTACTTCCTCCTTTTTGTCGTTCCCTCTGCTTGCCGTCTTCCTGTTTCAGTTTCTGTTTCTGCTTCGGCTTCTGCTCCTGCTGCTGCTGCTGTGTCCTGCCGCCGTGTCCTGCTGTGCGTGTAATTGATAATGGTCTCGATTGTGGTTTCTGTCCGCCGCCACCCTCCCTCTGGCTGTCCTCTCTCCCTCCGTCTCTTTATCTTTGCTGTTTTTGTTTCTCCTCTTTGTTTGGCTTTCATTTGTCTGCTTTCGAGGAATTTTTGACAAAATATGTGTGTGTTGTCCTGCCACTTTGTGCCGCTTGCTGCATGCTACATGCTACATATATGTTATCGGGTTTGCTAACTGCATTCAAGTTGCGTGTGTCCTGTGTAAATATTTTGGGTAAATTGTTTATTTATTCCCAGGACACGTGGCTTTATTTACGGCAGTAACTTAAGTTGATTAAATGCTTTTACTTGGGTAATTATTAGTTCTTAAGTGAATGTGTTATTGGGAAACATTTTATGTAAAAATATCTTTATTTTTCTAAGCCTTTCACTGATTATATTATTCAAATTAATATGATAAAATGCAAGTAAAACCCACTTCTTCTTAACTTGAGAAAGTGTGACACATATTTTCTGGCAAGTGTAAAGCTTGTTCTTCTTACGAATGATGTGGGAATTTGAAAACCCCCCATAAAGGGTTGCCAATGTTTGTCTCTGATTATTTAGGGCCAAAGTAAAGGTCAAGATTCGTGCAGGGAAATCCCAATGAACTAAATCGAAATGAGCTGCCCGAATAAGAGATGGCTTCCGCCGAGGGAGAGCTGGGACTTACTTACCGATTTATACGAGTTCACTCCCAATTACGCTGTTAATTTTAACGGTCAGCTATTAGTCCCAAGCAGGCCACCAACTACGGTTAGAAATCGCAAGGTCCCCCGCCTGTGCGGTGGCAACAGCATTTCGCCATTTGGCCAAGGGCCCAAAGGTATCGCTGGTGTTCGTGTCCTTAGCCGCGTCAACTGGCCCAGGACAATGTCGCACTGGCAAACGGCGAACGGCAAATGCCAGACATCACGGCCAATGGATGGCCGCTCATTTGGCGCTTAAAAATTATGGCCACATGTGGGCAGTAGCGTTAAGCGTGGCCAACACGCTGCTGCTGCTGTTGACCGAATTTCGTTACGTTCGCAAGTTTATCGCGCCGCAAGGCTCTCCTTTATTTCATCCCCCTTGAAGTGCGTGGGGTGTGTGTGTGTGTGTCAGTTGTGACCAGGTGGACTTGGGGGTGGTGGCAAGTGGCAGGTGCTGGGTGCTGGGTGCTTCAGCGGGTAATTGGTAGGCAGGCTGCATCGCCTGTAAGTGCGACTACGCATCAGGCGAGTACACAGCATAAAACACCTTGACTCGGGCTTTGATGTAAATAAGTAAATCGTCCGGCTGAGAGAGGAGGGAGGGAGAGGTGGGGGTTACATTCACGCATTACGGACGGAAGGAAGAGCCGGGGCAGGACTGGAGCCAGTCTGGGCATATTTCATTGTTCACTTTAAATGTTTAACAGGCCCAACCACGGCATTGTTCTAGCCTGGATGGTCGGAGAATACCAGATTGCCAGCAGGTTCGTGCAAAGGTTTTAATGCTTTGTCGCCATGGCAGCTGCAGTTTCAGTGATGTCTGCCAGGAGCAGGGCCAGGAAAAAAGCTGAGAGCGGTGAGATTCTGTGAAGGAAAGGATTATTTTAAAGTAAGGGAAATGATTATCAACTATAAAATATTTTTTAACAAACTAAAATATTGTTTTTATTGTGTTTTAGGAAATAAAGTGCATAAGTAAATGAATATAAAACAGCTTACAATTATTTCTTCCCAATTTAAGGCTTACTTAACAATTTAAACAAGTTTTAAATAACAGTAATACTCGTATTTCCAAGGAAATCTATAGTTATATAATTTATTCTACCCAATTTTGGTCATAGATTTCGCTTGAAATATATCCTCATAGCCCGAATTATGTTCCCCACCTGAATCTATATTCAAACATAGCTGCACTCCATCAATTTCTTATCTATCTCCCGACTGCTATAAGTTCTCTGGGCAATTATTTATTTCCTGATTTAGCTGTGGTTCTAGATCATGACATCACTAAGCCAGCACCTGCATCTACTTACCTTTTGGTGGGCGTCCGAAAAATGTTATGGCTGCCATCGCATCCTTTGTTTGGCCAGTTGTATGTGTGTGTGGGGCTGTGTGTTTTTGTGTGTGCTCCTGGTTGTGTTTTTGGCCGTGTGTATTATTGTTTTGCCTCTGTGCGAAGTGCGCTGCTTGAAATGCTGCACATGCCTGGCCAACCGCATGCCTGGGCTTAGAGGACCGCCGCAAATATTTTGGGCTGCTTGCCCAGAGTCCAACATCCTCCTTCTTCACCATGAAATACACTCAAAAAAATGGTAAAAAAAAGGTAATAATAAGATTATTATTCAGTTTCGAAGTGAAGCTTTTATATAGTAAAATCTATTTTGTTTTTATGTTTTAAAATTATTATATAATAATTATATTTTCTTAGTTTAAATTATTTTTTCCTAAGGTGACTACTCTTGGTACTTCTTTCACAGCTCAAAATTTATTGTACGAAGCTGCTGGGTCCCACCTGTCCCCCTTTTATGCAAAAGGCAGCCCGGCGGCAGCACAATAAAATATTTTTTGCATTAGGCAAAAATTTGTTGAAAATATTTGCAGGTTTTTAGCTTGACCGAAGGAGGACCGGGACCTGGGCCCGGGTCTCACCAATTAAGGCTGCTTAAGGGTCACAGCTTTATGGGGGAGACGGGAAGTTGCACATTAAACGCTTCATTAAATATTTAAGTTTAACCTGCTGGCGCGCGTACCACGTGGCGTATGCGTTATATGTAAGAGCTTCAACACGCTGCCTGCTGCTGCTGTTGCCTACTGCTATTGCCTGCTGCTTGCTGCTGCTACAGCTGCTGCTGCTGCTGTTGTTTCTCCACAGAAGAAGTGGATTCTTGTTGCTGGTGCAGCAGAAATAATGTTAAGTGCGGCCGCGAGCATGAAACTGACATGCTTTTCAGCGTTTTCGCATTTCCCCCTTTTTTTTCCTTTTGCAGCCAGCTTTCCTTTTGCTTTGCGCGGTGAAGCACTTGCCCGACGCTCGCAGCGAATCTTGTTGGCCGGGTTGGGGCTTCCACTGGGGTTTTGTCTTCTGTAGGATTTTCGCATTTTACTTTTTCTTGGCATTTGGCATGGCATTGAACCAGTTTGCCTTTATCAATTGGTGGCTGTGCGCTGGAACACCTTTGGCTCAAAGGGATTTCTGTGTGTAGGGGATTGCCCCTGACATAACTTTCATTTCTGGTTTCGGTTGAGGTTCTGTCTCTGGCTCTGGCTCTGCAATTTGCATATTAAAATGCCGGGCTCCCTACTGTCTGATTGCCACACTGCACAGGGCCCATCCGTGTCTGTGTCAGCCTTTCACTTTGTCAGGAGCTCACCTCTCTCTCTCTCTCCAGTCAGGTGCAAATTAAAAACCACGGCTAACGACTAGGCGGACGAGCACCTACATCCCACTTCCATATCCTGCATACATACTTTACCCTCCCAGTTTTCATGACATCTCTCATATTTCGTGCTCAGATTTCCAGCACTTCAGACGGGCGAACACTTAACCGGTTTCTGTAGCCGCCGCATCCCTTTCGCCGCCGCCTACATTTGCTCATTTGCCGCACTGACTTTTTGGGTCACATCCTTTGGGAGCAATGCGTCAAAATCAGTGTCAACGCGCAGCGGGCTTCTTCTTTCTTATAGCTGCGAGTGCACTGTGAGAAAAATGGGATTAGAACTAAGAGTTTTTTTTAGAAGCTTAGAAAAAATGAATTCTTTAAAGTGAGATTGAACGTTGTTAGTTTGGAATTCAGTGATAAAAACTAACTTAAAAGTTTTAAAACAATTTTTATAGCAATACTTTTCTGAAATATTTTATAAAATGGTTTCGAATTAATTATTAAATAACGAATTTAAACAATACAACGTCTCCCCATTATTCAACGAATTTTTAAGTGATATTCCTTTATTAAAAATTAGGTAGTTGAAAGAGTTGGCTTAATGCCAAGACCTCAGAATCTATTTTAACTACAAATAATCTTTGTTAAATAAACACTTTTGGTCACAGTGCATACCTTTCTACCTCCTTCTAGTCCTGCGCGTGTTAAAAAATTAATTCTTACCGTTATGCAAACCTCTTTTAGCTGCCTCTGCTTTACCGCTCCCAACTCGCTGGCGGAAATTGGCATAGTTCGCCCGCTGAAGGTTGGCAATAAATTCCCAAAAAAATAAAAAAAAGAAGAGCGGAGTAGAGAGGAAACCTGCAGCAGTGTCGTTACCTTGAGGCTTATCGCGTAATGTCTTCTCCGGGTCCTAGTGGCTGTGGCTGGCAAATGGCTGGCAAGCGTTTATCGCAACGCGCTCTCGAGCCCGCCAAATTTCATAAATAGTTTCCCCATTTCGATCGACCGTTTCGCAGGGTCGACGCTGGTGATTAATGCCTCGGGGCGCGGCAAATCCCACAATCCGAGCAGATAAATTTAATGGGCACAGGATTCTAGGCGAATCTCAACGGTTCTTAACGATTCTTCATCACCGTTCGCTGCGCTTCTGCTGCTGCGCTTCAAGTGCAGCGACAGCTCCTTCAAAAACTTGCTTTATGGCCGTCGTTGATGACTTGAATAATAATCATAATAATAACAAGGACGAAGGACGAAGGATGGGACGGGACGGGACGGGGCGGGGGCTCTGACAAAAGCACACCTGCCGCATACGACTCGCCTGGCACACACATTCGCAGGACACTCGGCGACAGGTGCGCGTGCACTTGTGTTTGTGCTTCGTGACTGTTAGGCTGCCACGCCCACACACACACACACACACACACCGTCATAGGACCAGAGCCGGAGCCTATGGCACTTGAAGTGTGTTTAAAGATAAAAATGCAGTTTATCCTCTTTTCAGTGCAACTAACTGAGGCATCTTAGCAGCATGCTGCGAATGTGTCTGTACCCACGCTTTTCGGGCTGCCGAGTGCTTTAGAAAGAATTTTTGTTTTTGTCCATAACCCCCCGGCCGCCTGCATTTTGGGGGTGAGCATAGCCATAGCCACTCGTGTCGCCCATTTAGTCCACGGCCCAGCTGAGGCTCTCCTGCGCTTGAATACTTTTCAATAGTTCTTCAATATTTTGCCGTCAACACTTTGCTTTTTTTCAATCCCCCGCCTGTACCTCTGCACTTTACTTCAGGCTCTTTTATTTCAGATTCATTGCCAGGTTTTTCAGGTTGGGATGTTTGGGGTTCTGAAAGGATGTCCTTTATGCTCTTAACATTCAGGTCAAATTAAAACGGAAATCGGAGAATATATATTTGGGTTATGGTCGAATTTAAGTGATTTTTGATATGGCAAGTTCAATGAGATCTCATGGGGTTAACAGATAAATTATTTGTTGAGTAAAATATATTTTTTTATGCACTTTTAAATGTAATCAGGCATCAATAGAAACCTCTCCCATCTGCAAGTACATTACCAATATGATTTCTAAGTACCCAGAAGAGTTTCTAACCAAATAACTCATCCGCCCTGTGGGACGTAAAGCAAATAAAACGGAATAATCAATGAGGGAAATGCCTGGCCTAGTACTAGAAATTATTGGCAAGTCAAAGAAGGCATAATAAAGTCAGCGAATTACGAGGCAAGACAACACAATCAAACACAATCAGCGAATGTATACAAAAAAAAATTGAATTTTGATTCGGATGTTGGCCTGGCTAATGAAAATCAATTGGGTCGCTTGCCATTTTGGGCGGAAGTCCGCAGAAAAGAAGAAAAAAAACAAAGCAGCCGCCTCCTGCCTCGTTTGACTCCAGCAAATACGAGCGAGTAATTTTGCATGCGATGGGATAAATTTCGTTTATGCGCAGCAGGCATAAAATTATATAAAATATAAATAACACAAAAAGTTCCGACTGGGTAGGCAAGTTCTTATGAATACCAAATGATGGCCGGCGAGTAAATGAGAGAAGTTTTCGGATTGATGCTCGGCGCTCACTTTCAACAATCAAAATAAATATTTAAACATAATCGGACCCACAATTAGGCGGCGCCTCTACCCTTCCCCTCGAGTCCTATCTTTTCGGCCGGTTTTGTGGTAAAAATAAATTAGACTCCGCCACCCGCCTGCCACCCAACTGCAATTGGCCTTCATTTGCGAATGAGCAAATAAGTGAGTTAACTGTAATTTCGGGCTAGTAATCATTAATAATTTATGGCCAATAGGCCCAAGTCGAGACCCACCGCGCAGTGCCTCCTCTCACACACACCCTGAGCTCAAGTGGGCGGGCGGCGTTCGGTCCCGAGCGGAAGGGGCGTGACAGGAGGTGGGAAATACAGGAGGGAGGGGTGGACGGGAAACTTCTGAAAGCCAGGGGTTAAGTTTGGACCGAGTGGCACTTTGGCCCCGGCTGCCGTTGCCAGCCACTTGACGTTTGGTAAAGCAAATTTTAAATAGCACAAATACTTGTGCTCCTTGCTTATTGTTGTTGTTGTTCTCCTTGTTGTGCTGCTTTTGTTGTTGTTGTTGTTGTTGTCCTGTTGTTGCTGTGCCAGTTTTTGTTTGACCGGCAACAATTGACTGAGCCCTCGTTTTAACCCATTGAGGCAACGGACTGCAGGTACAAATGAAATGTAAATAATTTAACAGGCATAAGTTTAACGCACCGTTTCAGAGTCTCTGTTGATCTTTCAATTTGCCAAAGAAATTGTAAGAAATAGGCCCAAACAGCGGCAGTTTTGTGTAATTTCCAAAGCGACTAAGTTATGGTAGAAAATCAATTTGATAAATAAAATAAAATCAGCATACTGCCGATTTAATGAATGATTAAATATGCTCAAGTTAAATGTCTTGTGTTTATTTTGAATATTAATGGCAGCAGCTGTTTTTCCGCTGAAATATGATTAAATTAGAAACCCAGCTAATCATGGCGACTTCCTTTTCCCCGGCTGGCATTGTCTGTCTTTCTGAGTTTTCCGTAGAATTTCCCCGCAACTCAGCCAAGGGACGGCATTACTCACGTTCACGTTCATTGCAGGCGTACGTGCTAATGCCGGCATATTGATAGAAATCCTGTAAATATCCTGTCAACACGCCGCATCAAGCAATGAAAGGAAACACAACGGAGCAGCCATTTCGCAGGACGACAAGAAAATGGAGCCAAAGGCTGAAGGACTCGGCAAGTCGCACGCTAATAGCGACAGCTGCACGTCGCCAGCGATAACAGGATACAACATTAAAGTACTTTCAGATTTATTTTTAAAGACGCCTCCACTTTTCTGCATTCACAGGAGGAGCGGCATGGGTGGTGCTTCACCTCAACGACGATGGCTTAAAACATAAAATTATGACAGGTTGTGGCCGTTTTGAAGGTGTAGACTCCTCTGTTCCATGATGTATTCAATGGCTGCTCGACTTGGTTGTCATGACAGTGCCGAGCTGCTTAAACACTCCAGAAAGAGAGGCAGACACGGAGGTGGGAGTGATTTAAGGAGTCTTGCAAAAATCAAAAAGGAAAAATATAATCTCTTTGCAGTTCTTTGGGGTCACATATAAAGGTGTATGAATTTAGCAAAAGTCTTGCAAAAGTTTTTTAAAAAAGAGTATGTAAACCCCAATTTCCTTTATGAATATTTTTCTAATATTTCTCTGGCTCAGTTTTGTTCGTTTCTTTGTTTAAACAATAAGTAAACCTAGTGCTAGTTACCGGGATGTTCTTAACATCTATGATTGGCCTGGCTCAACGGAAGAAGACGCCACTGATTACTAAAATAATATCCTTTGTTCGCCTGCCTCCCCCCTTGCATTTTAATACTGGAATTTCCCTTTCTTTTAAGCTGATCCCAAGCCTTATCAGCACACTCCAGTAAGCAGCAACCCCAGCTTAGCAACTTACCAGCCCAGCCAATCCCCCTCCACCCGCAATCCCAGCCCCCGGCGCAACTTTAGCTGCACATTTTTGTATTCCTCTTCCTGGAATTTCGCTTTATTATAAAATATTGAAGATGTACACAATACAAAAAGGAAAAAAGAGCGCTGCTGAAAAGAAGGAAAATTGTGGGGGCCAACGGGGAAAAAAAGAAAAGAAAGCAGGTAAAAGACAGACGTTCCGTTCCGCTCTCCCCGCCGCGACTTTGAGTAATGACAGCAGCTGCTCTAATCGAAAACGTGTTTAAGTAGCTACCTGAAGCATTTAATAAAGCGAAATAAAAACTGGGGCCAGCTGAAAAATGCCAAAAGTCGTAGGCGTGGTCATAATTGCGTGGCACGGCGTGTCGCCATTTTCAAGTTAGTTACACAAGACAATGGCCGCCGCGCTGCAGGGCCAGGGCAGCGGAAACGGAAGTGGAAATGGAAGTGGAAGCAGCGGCTTCATTTTGCCGTTTTGTTGTCTGTCATTTGCCGTCAGCCCTTTAAGTTTTGTACGTGCGGTTGCCTTGCGGTTTGACTTGTAGTCGTGTCCTCTGTCCGCTATCTGTGTGAGCAAGTCCTGGGCCTCCTCAGTGTGCCTGTGTGCCTATACTGTCTGTGTGTGTGTGTGTGTGTGTGATAAACATAATAAACATTCTTATCCCGACCGGAGAGAGGCATACACGGGCTTAGTGTCTAACAAATGTGCGCCGTGTGACAACGCCAGCGACACGAGTTGCAGGGCAAGGTGCCGCCTGCGGTCCTTACATAGGCATGCGTGTAACTACACTGAGGAAAAAGCTTAAAACTGAAATCTTAAGCATTGTTTAAAGTTGTAAATAAAAAATAAATTTAATTTAATAAAGAAGAACAACTTTTATTGCAAAATCAGACACAATTTTCTGTGATAAAAAGCAGAGTAAAGATTAATCTATTGAACTAGTTTATATTTATCCTTTAAATGGTTATATTTCTTATTCAATAACTTAAAAAGTTAGTAAATAAAATTGTTGTAGTTATTTTAATAAGTTCCAATTCCATTAGAATATGTTTTCAGTTCAAAAATGAATTATATTTCAATTGAAACTTTATTGTTTCTCATAAAATATTAAAACTAAAAATGCCCTGGCATACAGCAATGAAATAAATATTTAATATTTATGGTTTTTTAATTTTTTTCCGTGTTCCTCGAAGCCTGTTTATGTGTGTGTGTGTGTGGGTAAGCGGAATGAACGGTAATCCGTCGTGTTTTGAATAACAAAATTTTCCGTACGAGATTGTTGCACACAGGAATTTGCCTGGACCGCTAACAAACCGCAAGCAATGTCAAGTGGCACGAGGTGGAAACAAAAGACACAAGCAACAACTATGGCAAAAAATGCCGTGTCCCGGGCCACGCCCTACCCAAAACCACACTCACATGCAGACCCTCTTTTTTGTGTGTTCTCAAAAAGAAGAAGGAGAAGAAAAAAGGAAGAACACTCAAAGGATAAGGGATATCCTGGCCAAGTCGCGCACGCACATTTCGCACAAATTCTCGTCGAGTTTGTCAATAAAAGTAAAGAACCTTTGCAGCCTTTAGGCCAGCTGCCATTGCGTGACAATCGCCACCTGGTCTCAAACACCACACCATACATCCTCGGAGGAAAACTCACCCGTAATTGATCAAAACATAATTCCAGGCATATCAAATAGAAATCATTTATTTCAGGGTCCACATTTTCTTTAAATTGCCTAAGAAGCCATGGAAAAATGATTTTCCTGCATGAGTTTCAGTTTATAAATTTCCAGATTTGAATTCCGTATAAAAATTATTTCTCAGATTTTAGTTAATAAAAACAATTTACTTATTTATGATCTATGATTTATGATTATATTTATCCGTACCTTATTTTTCATTAATCATTTATAATTTAAAAAAAATTCCATTTATAAATTCCTGTAGGAGTATCCTAAGCTTTGTCTTCACTTTCTCTTATGATTTTTAAACTATGCTCTCTGGTTTTCAATTTCATACTCCATTCGTTTTCATCTGGCACGCTTTCCCTTTTGTGGGCCCATCATCCTTCTGTCTAGTCCACCGCCCCGCCTGCCGTATTAATGGCATTTATTATTTTCTCGTTACACGTTGACTTTTGTGCGGCAATTTCTCAAACCGAACGCGTCCTTTGCCGGGACGGTGGGAGTCTGGAGTCGGGAGCCAGGAGACGAGCAGCAACAAACGATAACAGCTGACAAGGATAAAGTGCAAACGCTGTCGACGAAGTCGGTCCAAATACAAGTAGTTGGTCGTCCAAGTACCTGGACATCCTGGCAATATCCCGGCCATCCCAGATTCAGAGTCGGCCCTCCACTTCGGATTTAGTCCGGGCTAGGAGGCAGTTTTTCTTAATTTTCCAGGGGAATCTGCTAGGCCAGCGATAAAGCACTTGGCACGCGGCCTTGTTTGGCCTTTAAATTTAAATTTATAACACCCGCCAAGTGGCGCCGCCGCCTCACTGGGGAAATGGGTCGCGCTTAGTTAATTGGCCTGGCTGATGAATTGTTGAGCCGTTGGCAAATTAACCCTCATCAGGATCGGAGGAGTGGGGACAGGATCAGGGGGCACTTGCCATCATCCGGTTCCTGCGGCGGATCTCCCCACCCGTTTCCGCGTCCTGCACACATGAACACGCACGTAGAACAGGTGCCAGAGCCGGGGCCAGATAAATTGGAGCTGATATATTTTCCACAGATGCAAAAAAAAAGGAAAAACAAACGGAAAATAGAATAACAGTTGAACTTCCTGAAGGTGGAATTTGTTTATAATGAACGCTGTTTCCTATAAGAATTCAATTCCTATGTTTCTCATATTTTATTTAGAATAAAAATAATAATAAAAAATTATTTAAATTTACTTTAAGAAATATATATTCAATATAAGTAATTTATTATTTGTACTGAAACGAAAATATTGCATATTTCACACCTGGGAATTAGCATTCAACAGCTCTCTTCCCCCCATCTAAGGGAATATGTTCATAACCAACCCGACAAATCGTTATCATTGATCATCGATCTGTATTAACTTCAAGGTCCGACCTCTGTCTGCACTCGAGACAGGAGCAGAGTGGCCAGCATCTCGCCTGCCAAATGCTTCTTGGCCTTAGCTGCGATGCCACGTTTCGTGGGCACATCTCCAGACTCCACTTGGAGCCCCAAACTGGTACAAAGGATGCCGTTGCTTTGCATGCCGCAGGAAATTCAATAAAGATTCCGGCATGAGGGAATTTCAAGTGCTCGGGCGGAGACTGAGAGAGTCTGAGAGACCAACGTGGCCATTGCACTGAGCCAAGGCGCATACAAATCAAGTCAACAATGGCTCGGCCACAGTCCCCCGGCGTCACAGTTACCAGTTCTACATGACTCAGTCCGAAAAGGGGGCCAGGGAATAGAATATATTTGTTAGCTTCTTCCACCAGTGATGTTCGTTTTTTGGTTTAAGTGAAATATTTAATAGAAAGCTAAATTTCATAAAATCTTAAAAATGTATAAAAATATTTCATTTTATTTTTTTTTATTCCTTCGTACACAGATTACTTCCAATTTAGTAATCAAGTTTATTTTCTTCTGAATTAAATTTGTTTTAGAAAAGGATTAGAAACAGAAACCAAAGACGAAAACTCATCATCGGTGCATCTCCTCTCAGCAGCTTTCCCCGCTCCCAACCACTTGCACCGCTTTTACAACAACTAGTTTTCCTACACCCACAGTGATTCCCAACTGGTGGTGGGTCAACGGGAGATACATAAGCGTATCCAGCAGCTGGACTTTAAGGATTGCCAAGCAAATTTCACACGAAGTGACCGGGAAGCACTAGTCGCCCACTCGTCAAAGAAATAAGATAAAAGCCTCGTGGAGGAGCAGAACCAGTGTAAGGAGCCGCTTGTTTAAGTAGCTTGCAATATAGTCCCTTCAAAACAGGATCTAACCGTGGAATATAAGCAGGATCAGATTATGAAGGAGGTTGAGAAGCCTGGAGCTCAGATGGTGCAGCAAGCAGTACAAGTAGCCTGCGGTATGGTGTCTGTTGACTTCGATCTAGGAATCCTCTAGGTATCCTTGCCGGCACAAGTTAACCATCCGCCACCTCATTCAATCCCAAATAGAGTGACCCCGCGTCCTGTGGTGCCACAGACGCCAAGCAAAACTCCAGGGGGCTCGAAAGAGTCACCACAACTCATCGAACAACAAAGACAGGTGCAGCCACCACACACGGTTTAACAGGAACAAGAAAAAGAGTCTCCTAAATCCGTCCAGAAATTGAAGACAATGCAGAGGCAGCAGTTAAATAACAATCCAAATTCCACTTCCTTGTCGTCCTGTGAAGTCCCTGATAAAGTTCTGCCCGAGAAAAAGCTCTTGTTTCCAGAGTCCATACCCAGTCAGGTGAGTGCAGTCGAGACCAATACAAACCACAAGAGATAAGGCAACAGTTTAATCCATCTGGAATTTAAAATATATTTATTTATAAACTTACGATGAAATTATCATACTTAAACTGTATTATTATTTAAGAAAATTAATAAAAACTTATCATTTTACAAGAAGAAATGAAGAGTATATTCTCGAAGAATAGAATCAACACCCTCCAGCATCTCGGCTTCTGTTTTATTTCCTTCAGTGATCCCATAGCAGTGATCAATGCTGGGTGTGTCATTGCCCTGTGTTTTGTCCAAGTGCTTGCCCAGCTTTGTTGGTTTCCCATTTCATTGGTCGCAAATATGTGCAGAAAGTGGAGCAGGCCTTCCCTTTTCGGGCCTTTTGTCTGCCAGTTCATTGGCCCATTTCCCACTTTTATGTTGGCCTGCTGCAGCAGCCAAAATGCAAATGAGCAGCTCGGGATCTGGACTGGGATCTGGATCTCGGCACTGGACGCTGGCCAGCCGCCAACAAGGGAACGGGGGGCGCAGGGAAGCTACACAACAAAAATATAAAGCAGAGTGTGGCAAACTTTAAACGAACTGAAACCCGAAAGGAACGGAGGGCCGACTCCTGCGCTTGCTATATTTTATTTACTAAGTGCAAATGTTGTTTGCAGTCATTGAAATTGAAACAAATATACATACACGCACGCCGGAGCACATAAAAACAAAAAATAAAAACCCCAAAAAACCATAGCGAGTGGGAGGGAAGGTCGAGGAAGAGCCTAAGCCATTTGTAGCCCTTTTGTGAGTGAGGAAAACAGCAGCAACAAACACGCAAACTTAGCTGCCTCATCATGCCGCCATTAATGGGCATGTGTGTGGGTATGGGTGTGTGTGTATTGTGTGAGTGGTGTGTGTGTGTGTGCAAAAGTTATAGTAAATGCGAGACGCACGTATTTTAATATGTGCCCCAAAGCAGAAGAAAAATCGCACGTACGTGACTTCATTTGCTCTGCTCTGTCCCATTGCCTCTGGCCTCTACTCAGTCCCTGTCCCTACCTCAGCCACTGTCCCTGTCCCTTGCCCACGGCGCCTCCTTTTCGTCCCTTTCAGAGTTGCCATTGGGTGCCGAAGAGGATTGCCGCGTGATATGCTGAAATTATTTGTAAATCATTCAATTGAAAAGCCTCAATTACTACCTTGAGAGCTACATCATTTCCGATTAAAAGTGACTCAAAATGTTTATTTGATTATCTGAATTAAGCGAGTTTAATCCTTGATATATGGAAATTACAAGTTGTGGTTTTTAATGTTCCTTTAATTATTTTCTATATTATCTTATACTCGAAAAGAGAACCCTATATTCATATAGAATTCCTAACGCTCCTAAATCTTGTTCTCTTGCTAACACAGCTATAGATGTACTCCTGTTGGATGATTTCCATACGGAATATTCGGAAATTGAGATTGACATGAGCTTCTCAGAGTCACCCGATTGCCTTGCTGGCTGCCTGGCCTCTCACAGGAGTATATGATTGCCCCATGTCCTGGCTGCTTCTATTCTGGCCGCTTGCCCTCCCTGCCCTTTGCCTTAATATCATCCTTTGCCTGCTCGGCATTATCCCTGTTGGGCAAGGACCAATCAATGCCGTCTGGCCTGATCTGCTGCTGTCTGTGTGCGCTCGTGCGTGCGACACATGTTTTAATTAATAAATGCCATTGTCAAATCACCTGACATTAGGCCATGACGACGGCAGAGGACCTGAAAAATTCGCCTCATAAGTTATGGTAGCTGGATAGCGAAGGCAGGACCCACCGTCCAGGGGTAACCTTACCGTTACCGGACCATACAAAATTAGCGTCATTATGCCAGAAACAGTTGCACGCCTTCCAGCTATCTCCTTGCACACACATATAGTATATATATTTGTCTAATAACAACAACAATCATGCCTAATGCTGATGATGATGGGCACGCACTGAAAGCAAATCAAACGTAGGGCACGATAAACTAAATTGAGAGAATATAGAGGACCTGGGGAGTGAGGATATATGCGCAGAGGAAAAAAGTCCTGGAAGGAAGATATTTTCATAAGGGAAACTCTATTTTTAATTAAGCTTTCTGCAAATGGAATTTTCAAAGCAAGGTTATATTATAATATCCATTTTTCAAATTAATTAAAAAATAAATACAGAGAAATCGTAGAGTTTGTATAATAAATTAAATTAAACGGGAAATATGTTTCAACTTCCCTAAAAATAATATTAAATAATAAGCTAGCTTTGCTAGTCAATTAAAACCAATACAAAATTAATTAGACAGCAGACTTTAAGACATATTTTTTCGATCAGTGTAAGAGCCTGAAAATGTATATGTATGGGTGTGTGTGTGTGTCGCACGTAACAAATAAATGGCCTCTGCCTGGCGGCTAAGCAGCCGAAAAGTAGGCAACATTGCGACTTTCCCAACTGCATAGCCATCTTTTATACCCTCCCCTTTGTTAGCCAGCGAATGTATCTTTTTATTTGCACAGCATTTACATGATGTGCTTGCGGATTTTATTTATTTATTTTGGTGGTTCGCCTCTTTTTCGGTTTTCGGGGCTTTTGCCGGGGCCCAAAGTCGCTTGAACTGTGCGCTGAGCTCATTAGGGCCATATAAATCAAGCGATGTATTTATTTTTATTTATGAACCACAGCTGTGACGCCTCGCACACACAGAAACACACTCACACACGTTCCAAGCCCTCCTCGAAGGGTACGGGGGGTTGCAGGGGAATTGGCCAATTTAGTGGCCACAAACAAATTGCTCTAGATTTGTGTACTCTACAATGGCGATACACTGCATCCGCTCACTAATTGGAAACTATTAGCGACGAACCAAGCCATGTGTCCGCAGATCATTTTCCTAATACGCAGCTATATATTTTATGGTAGACAACATTGGAAGGGTATTTGGGAGTCGGCTGAGCTCGGCAGCTTTATAGCCGCTCTTGTTTCTTATTCACAGTATTATTACTGGCCGAACCGCATAATGAGTGTCCTTAGCTGGCGGCCATAAAATATATATCCTCCTGCCATCACGCACAAATACTCATGCGCTGCGAAAAATAAAAATATATATGTATATGTACATATATTTATATTGATGAAGAAAACTCAGCAAATTATGTAAAATTAAAGTTAAAGGAAGTTAAAAGAATCTAGACAAATGAATTGAAAATAGCCATTAAATTCAGTCATAAATAACAGACAAATAGAAGATTTAATTCTCGAGTAATATAAATCTTATTATAGTCATATCCTTTTCTCGCTATACACATAAACGCCTTTATGTGTGCGGCTCAAAAAATCGATTATTTAAAATAATAAACGTGAAAAAATGCTGAAATTGTTCGATTGCCGGCAGATGAACCAACGAGACTCGCGGACCCACAAACGAATCCATAACAAACACCAGATATACGGGGGTGTCGGATATTAAAGAGGGGGCAGGTGGTTCGGTTAAGGGGTGCAGGAAGCGGGATGCGGAGTATAAGGACATAGACCGAACAGACAAACAGTTGATTGAATATTTGCGCGTCGTAATCATTGAAATGTATGGCATTCCAATTGACGTAAAAGGTACAACAAAGGCAATAAAATTGAAAACAAAAATATGATGCGCAGGAGGGATAAAGCCACGTGTTTTAAATATGATTTGGTGGATTTATATCCTCAATTTGCATTTGCGGCTCATTAATTTTATTTGCTCGCTTCGAATATAACTCTCTTAGTAATAAGCAAAATATGGCTTTAGATTGAAGCGCTTGAGCCCTAAGGGCCATCAATCATAAATAATTAATTGCTATACTAAGCCGTTGAAGCTTACATCTCATTTAATTTATTTAATGATTTTTATTAAGTAAATGCTATTACAATTATTTTTTTTTTCAATTGTGTTTTAAAGAGTCTCTTTATCTCTTTTTAAGGCAATTAATAATTCATTTTAAACACTGAATGAATTTAGTTTATTTTAAAAAGCAACATTTAAAGTGAATTTATATTTTCTGTTCATTTATGTAATGACAAGTTGAATGCACACTAATTAAATTCCTTTAATCATTGCCAGCACGAAATGTAAATGAAATGGCCTTTGATGTGGCATAATAAACTCATTTGATGCAGCTCCCAGGAACTCAATAGGATCTCTTGCCACCTGCAAGACAAAAGTTTGATTTATGGGGCCATAACTTTGTGTGTCATGTCGGGAATGCCTCTCGATTTCGTCCTGGCTCTCTCTTCCTGATGGCATTTTGTATTTTTCGGTTGCCTTTGCCTAAGCTACACGCACTCTCGAGCCCGAAAGGACTGACACACGGCTGCGATAAAACTCGGACCCCGCAGAGGAGACAGTTAACCAACCTCAAAGGGCATGTTCGTACGCCCCAGTCCCGGCCCTGACCCCTGAACCCGCCTGACAGTTGTTCAAAGTTATGCTGCCGTAGTTGTAGCTATATCCAGATGACATCCACCAGATATAAGGCTCACACACAGATACACACGCTCGCCAGTTCGCTGAATATGACGAGTTTTTTTTTCTCTTTTTTTTTGTGGGCGAAAAAGTTTCACTTGGTTTTTTTTCTTTCTCTTTTTTTTGCTTTTTGGGCGGCTGCAAAAAGGGACACAAGTAATTGAATTTCAATCGCACACACACACTCGAACGGGGCAATTGCTTGTGCATATGTATTTGCAGTACACAAAGTGAAACGACAAACAACTCGTAATGCGGAATTTTCATATTAAATCCGCTTTTCAGCAGCCGCTCAAACACTCTCAAAGCGCGCGTCCTGGGTGTGCGTGTGTGTGCTTTGCGCATCTTTTCGAGTGAGTTGAAAATAATGGCAATTTAATTCAGGGTCACTAATTTTTCTGCCACATCGCACAAGAAGACCGCATCAGCATCCGAGCTGAGCCGAAGCCAAGCCATGGCGATGCGGAAAGCGAAAGGCGACATTGCTCATACGCCACGTTGACAGCTTAGCCCATGAATTTCGCTTGGGTGTGTGTGCGTGTCTTAGCATTACTGGCTGACTTCTTAAGCTGTTTAATCTAATGTAGCGCAACGCTGACACTCCAGGCCAGCGGACTGAAAGCCAAACACCAGCAGCCACTTTTAAGCACTTTGAAACTCATTTCCTACACTCAGGCCACATTGACATGCACACAACTATGCTCTGATGGGTGGTGTGTGGCGTGGGTGTGTGTGTGCGTGGTATAGGGTGTGTCGAAAGAGAATCGATTTTAGTTTGAAAAGAATAATAGATTTTAAAGACAATTATTAGAAGCAAACTGGAAAATACTCTTAAGAAAGAGGATTCTACTGAAATTAATTATAATTTATTAGCAGTAAAAACTGAGTTATAAATCAATTATAATATAGATAAAACTCTAACCTCTCGAATCACCTTACTCCTAGTGCTGGCGTGAGGTTGCCGTCAATATCAACTTGAGTTCCATGGGCCTAAGCTCCGCTTGTTGGCCGCTGGTTCCGGTCACACATATGGCAGGACCTCAAATGTGGCCTGGCCACTCTAAGGCTGCACTTTAAATTGGCCTTAAGTCTTGAGCACTAGCTGGGCGAACTGCAGATACCCTTTTAGCAGCTTCTCCTATTTGGGGCGGGGGCGTCAGTGAGCCTTGGCGAAAAGAGAAGCCGCACTTAGATGTGTATAAATTTCCCCTTACAGGCAAGCATCGATCTGTCCCGCCCCCTAATTGATGACCGCATTTATACTCGACCTTCATCCTTTTTCTGGAAACTTTTTTTGCGTTTTGCGAAGCTCTGTTTACTTAGCCCTGTGCCTTGGTCCCTTTTCGGTCCATTTCGGGCCACGTTTCCGTTCATTTCACTTTCACATGGCCAATTGCTAATTTGCAATTTTTCGCCCAAGTGTGTGACGAAGTGTTTGTGTAAGTGGCATACTTTACAAGTCAGAAGGCAGGACTTTATTTTCACTTTGTATTGTAAATACATTTATACGAAGCTCATTGGCTTCCGGTTTCGGCTTCGGTTGTCAGCGGCAACGGAAACGTAATCTGCCTGTCATCCACCCAGCAACCCACCATCAGCCACCAGCCAGCAGTCAACAGTCACCAGTCAACAGTCGGCAGTCACCAGTTACTTTGCCCCATTCTCGTGCTCCCTGCCTGGCTGCCAGTGTCCGTCTTTATCTTGGGTATTTCCGCGGATCGGTATTGGCTTTCAGCTGCGGTTTGCGTTTGATTTCCTGTTTGTCTCCGAGTCGCTTCCTCCTTTGGTTACTGCCGAGGTATTCCTTTCACGCAGTCCTCACTGAGAAAACAACTGCCAAAGAAACAAATAAAGATGAGAATGTGCTATATGGAATATGCTTTACTTGCTCAAAGATACATTTTAACCTTGGGAATAAGACAAGGTTAACTAGGAAATAAATCAAAAACCAAATGAAAATATATGAAAATAAGTTTAAATTTCTACTTAAAATTATATACAATTAAATATAAACAAAAGTTCCGAGATTTTTTGCTATATGGAATAAATTGTTTATTGTTTTAATTTTATGACCATTATCTGACATCTCAAAAAACTAATAATAACATAAATTTCATATTTTTCTTTGTGTAGAAATTGTTTTAATCATTATACAAGAAATTGGCAAATAAATAATTTATTACATGCGGAATTAAACACACAATTGAAAATTGGACAGTTTTCATAAAGAACTCGAATTTATTACAATCAGACAAAAACCTTGCTTAAAACTTTGTGTTTTTGTGTGGCGCCATTGAAGCGTTGAAAATTTAGCTCCTATGCGAACTGCATAATCATAAAATTTTAATTGGTTTTCATTTGTTTTTCTCTGTTTCTCGTATACGTTGTACGTGTGAGTGTGTGTGCGGCACAACAAGCCGGAAAATGCCCCTAGAAGCTGTAGAAAATGCAAATTCATTATTGGGTCTGGAGTGCGGTTAGTGTTCGTGGCTTTGGTGTCCTTTTTGCATTTCAGAGCGAGGGCTTTAAAGTTCATGGTTGATTAACTCATAAATAGCGAGTGTTGGCATATCCTGTTTGCTCTCCCCGCTGCTCCTTGTCCTTTTTTGTGGTTCTCGTTGAAATTCGAGCATGCATGAACAGCGCCGTGCTTTCTTTAAGCAAATTAAAATTCATTTAGTGGAAATAAGTTTGTGTGCACTCAATATAGCAAATTAGTAATGGACCCTTGCCACTACAGAGGGGGTTATTGAGTCAAACAAGGGTTTCACTAGCTTTCGATGGGTTTTAAAGGTTAAAACAATTATGTTTTTTATAGAGTTCTTATAACTATACATTTTATATTGAATTGAAAACTCACCTCTTTCTATTTCAAGTTAGTTTAATTTAACTCTGGACTCTTCAGGCTTAGTATAATATTTCTTTTAGACTTTATGTATTTGTATACCCCTGCAGGGCTACTTAACTGTGGGTACTCCACAATACATATATATATATATACATACTATATAGTCCGCGTCCGCTGTTCATCTTCTCGAGCACCTGCACTCTGGCAATTAAATGAGGGCGCAGTGCAAGTGGTTTTCTTCAGCGTTGGGCTTTAAGGGCCCAAAGGTCCCGGCAAGTGTGTTGGGGAATTACTGTGCCATGATTGAAATTATTTCACTGTACTGGCGCACACATCCTGCATTCTTATGTTTCTTTCTCCCCCCATTCACTCTTTTGTGTATTTGGGAGGAGAGCCAACAAATGAGGAGAGGATACAGGAGGAGGAACAGCATGAGGACCTGCCCTACAGCGGCACAAGACAACATAAAATGCACTCAGCTGCTTGAAAACAATTTTACACGGGATTATGAGTGGGCGGCGGACGGATGGGTTGGGTTGGGAGGATGAATGTCTGGTTGTACGGCAGGGGCGTGGCAGATGAAGATGGGTCAGCTAATAAAGCGCCACTCGGTGCAGTCTGCCTGGGAGCTATTGAGAGCTGTGTATACTTCTGGTTCTGCTTCTGCTTACTTGTTGCATAATATTTTCCTTTTTATTAGCTGCACGCCAGGGGCGAGTAACACTGAAAAGTATGCTACGAGCTTATCTCTCCTGCCCCACTCTTGTCCTTCCGGTTCCTGCCTCGCCGGACTAAGTATCTTAAATCTTCAAATGCTTTTTCAAGCTGATTGGCCCGCTTGGAAGGCCTTCGTCCGAAGGTAATGAAATGTTTTAGGCTAATACAATTTAATGTTTTCGCAAGGAGTTCTGGCAAGGACACGCTGCATTGCCTGGCCATGGCGGCCACTGGCACGCTGCTGCAAATGCGATTCCAAGACGAGTTGCCAGCTGGCAGTTACCCCTTAATCAGCACACCGCCCGGGCACGTGAGTGCCCTCCGGCGTGGCGAATTGTTGAAGCATTACTTTGGCAAAGAAATTGAAATTGCCAACGCCGCACAGATATACATGGTGCACTGGAAAAGAAATGTTCTCAATAAGTGACTTACAAGAAGAGTAAATTTGTGAATATAATTAAAGCATTGATTGGTCAAAGAAAATGCAGTATTTTATTAATCAAAGATTTATTGTTTATATGTTTTAAATACATAATTTAATAAATAGTGATAGTTTATATATTATTTTTCCTCTCTGCACGGAAGAGCAGCCCTTTACAGCAAATAAAATAAAAAAACCAACTAAAATATTTGCAAAATATTCTGCTGCAAATTCCCCTGCCCACGTTTTTGCTTTTGCTATTTGATTTTCATTTCAGATACGCTACGGAAATCCTCTCACACCCACACAGCCACAGTCACAGGCTGCACATGCACACCCACTAGTGCACCGGCACACGTACACGCAAAGCGGGCAACTCAAACAATGGTCCGTCTTTGCACATTACTCATACGTAACGTTGGCCGCACACTTTTCAATTATCAATTGCAAACGCTTGTCTAAATATTGATATGGCCAAAACTTGATAATCGAAATTTACTCCACATCCATTGTGTGGAAATCTGTAAATCTGAGACAGCAATATTTATATTAATCGCCTGAAAGTTATTCTGCTGGCAGGGATTTTCAATTATTTTACCCCAGACATTTAATTTAATATTTTGTTGAAATGGCAAAAACCATAAATTGTAAGCAACCGGAAGTCCCTGTCCTTGGTCCCATATGCAAATGAACTGAAGCCCCTCTAGCAACCGCAATAGTTTCAATTATTGTCGAGAACTCTAGACAGCAGCTCGACAACTCCGCCTATTAAAATCAAACTAATTAGAAGTGCAACTCCAGCCCCGGCATCGTTCTAATTAGTGGAGAGCCAGCAGGGTGAGTTGGCGTTCATGGAAAAGCCACAGAAAAAATTGTTTGATAACAAACATTTTGCAGCTTAAGGAATTTCTCGAAAACAATTGCCAAACTAAGCGCAACCACAGACACAAACACTTTTCGAAGGGAGGCAAAGGGTTGGCATAGCACATAACCAAACAAAACAGACGAAATTCTGTGCAAGTTAAGCCAACAAGTTATAAAATACTCCTACAAGCCAGCACACAGATATGCGCCCAAAACAAACACCCAGATATAGATACAAATACAGCCCCGACCATCCAGTTATATCGCTATATATCCACAGAGCCACGCAACTGCAAAGAGCGCCGAGCTGCGCTCCGAGGGCAAACAATAAACAGCAAGTGCAGAAAGTATGAAACGGAAATTCTGCATTTGACATAAACGCCAAAAGCACGCACTCCGACACCCAGGCAAGAGTGAGCAGAATCAAAAGCCGAAACCGAAAGCAAGGCGAGTGTTGCATACACTTGGCAAGGATATGCCTAAAAGGATATAATATTTATTAACAAAAAGAGAATATATTTAAAAAAAAAATAGAGTGCTTAAAAGTAAAATAATGATTCATATTTTGAATTAAATACATTTTAAATAAATTGTTTTTATTCATTAAACATAAATTTGTTTATTGAAGTTCCCAAACGTAGCCTTTTTAAATAACTTTATGCTTTCTGAAAGATTTAACCAAGCTTTATAAGATCAGCACTCGAAAATCTGTAACTATTTTCAATTTAAAATTACTTCCATAACTTGTAGTCTTCTTTTCACAATAATGTGAAATAATATTTAAAACTTTAAAACCAAGAATTTTTCACTTTACCTTTTATTTTGCAAAATTAGTTACAAATCCGATTGCTTAGCTAATAAATCCGCTCGGCAGGCTTTGCAGCAAAGTGATAGAAAATGGAAATGCAAGTGGAAACTCTATGCCAGGGGACGACGACAGGGAAGCCAACAATTGCTTTGCAAAAGGAAGCTGAAGGAAGCCTGAGACGTAACTGAAACGGGTTGCTAAAATTTCAGAAAACGTTTCGCACTGATTTTCATTCAGTTACTCTGGCAGGCAGGCAGTCAGACAGCCTGCAGTTAGAGGCGACTTTGTCTCTAGGATTTTGGGCCTAGCTGCATCAAACTGGATATCCTTCTCGTTTTGCATTTGGCTTTTTTGGGTGAAAAGGGGGAGGGGCTTTTCGTTTTTTAGTTCTACGCTGTGTGCCTCCTGAAATCTGGCATTCTGCATTGGCATCGCATTGTTCTCACGGCTCAAGTGCTAGGCAGCCTGTGGCTTAAAATATAAAAATTGATGCCAAGTGCAGGCCTTGCTTTTGCCCGCCTTACACATTTCCATTTTCCATTTGTTGGGCTTCGCTTTTCGCATTTCGGTTTTCAGTTTTGCAGTTCGCAGTTTGCAGTTCTCAGCTCTTAGTTTTGGTTTTTCAGTTTTTTCCCTTTGTGGCCGCTGCCGGCGACTAATGGGTGTCAACGCTTGAATGCAATTTGGAGCATATTTTGCGGTGCTGCATGCGGGGCGTATTGCGGTTTTTGTTTTCGGTGTTCTTGCAGCTTGTTGCAAGGATAAAAGCCCTATGTGAGTGGCAACCGCTTGCGGTTATCATATGTCAATCAATACGCTGATGACTAATGGATGGCAGCCAGCCAGTGGAGCTGAAATCAATGTCAGGCCAATTTACAGACAATTTCATAAGCGGAATTGACGTCAAGACGCGCACGCACATAAATCACCAGCAACAGGGCAACAGGGAGCTGAGGAGACGGCGAGACCAAAAGCCCAGGAGCCGCGAAGCAGGAACTTGAGCACCGCCACCTGCCAAACGAATGGCATTCAATCAAGTCATCCCGCCCCCAAAATCCGCCACTTGCCCGCCCTTAGATGTCCTGGCGAAATAACAATAAAAGCGAGTGGCCGCAATGATGTCCTGTCCCCGAACCTCGAACACCGAGCCGGCATATTGATGACGATGACAATGAATTTGCAAAAGGATCTCAAATCAGACGATGCGGCGTATATATTGACATCCATAAAATCCAAGACGGCGCAATTAAAACTTTGAGATCTGGGCCGGATTTATGCATTTACTTGGATTTCTGTCAATTTGTATAAATTTTTTATGATAATGAAGCGCAAATATTTCAAGAGCAAACGACAAAAGGCGAATGCCAGAAGATAATGTATATAGTACGTTTATATATAAATATATACAGCGGTGGGGCACTGAAACAATGAAGGGACAAGAAAGCGGGGTCAGTCATAAAGACGACAACGTGGCGACCGGAAGCAGGAAATGCCAAGCGGCAGTGCCAAGATGGCGGTGAGCAAGGAGAAAGACAGAGAGAGAGGGAGAGCGAAAGTTAGAGAGAGGAAACGCCGGGAGAATGGCAATTGCTGGGTAAATTGAGTCCTCAAAGAAGTTGGCAAAACATTTACCAAGAAGTTGCCGGATGAAAGCCGAAGCTGGAGCTGGAGCTTGTCCGCGCTCCGCCTTATTCCCAGGATAATGAAGCAAGTGTGACAAATTGTTGATTTTATGTCAAAATTGACTTAGACAAAGATAGATACTCGCTACTGGCTATATAAAATCTGTGCAACTTCTTCCTGTCCCAATTTTCAGCCGTAAAATCATTTCCCCACCCCCCTCCACTGCACCGTCCCCCACACATTTGTAACAGTTAATTTAGTTTGCATGTTTTGCACTGACTTTGGCAAATCGCAAGCCGAGAAATTCGCACAGGAGGCGAGGCGCCAAAAGTGCTGCTGATGACAACGACAATGAGCCGAACTCGGGTCCTGAAGCAAAAAGTTGACAAAGTATTCATAGTAAAAGACGCTCTCAAAGCGAGACAGCGAAACTTGTCAGTGGAAAGTTGTTAAGTCAGAAGCCTGATGACTCTGCGTCAGTCAAACTATGGCACACCGAGAGAAAACATTTAAATTTTATTATAAGTAATCCTTTAAGATCTAATTTTGGGATAATAAGGAATTCTTTGGTTTATAGAATGGTCTATTAATTAAATTATAACCCAAAAAATTATTATTTCAAGGTCTATACAAGTAAAGTATTTATTTCTTCTGTCTTCATTTATTTTCCCTTCTTGGCCTTTTTGATCTACTTTTTTTCAGTGCAGCCAACTCGCTCTTTTAGCAGCTTTGTTGAAACGGATGGGCGTGGCAGCTGCTGAAACTGCTGCAAAATATTATAATAATAATAATAATAATATAATATTATTTGCCGCTGCCTCGAGCTCTTGGCCAGGCCGAAACTTTGTTGGCTGCTCAACGGGCGGCACTCGACGTTTGGCGGAACTTAAATCCTAATCACATACGCAGCCGAAGAATCAAGTTAAGCCAGCCGAGCAGCGATTCAAGTACGAACATCGCCAACTCATCAACTCGAGAGCCCGCACTTACACCTACACCCAGAGACACCCACCCACTGACACACACACACACACCCCACACACTCGCCCAATAACGCAAATGGCAAATTAGATTGCGCATACGCCTCGTTGGCACTCGAATTCCCTTTGATTTGCGAACGCGAAATTCACACGGAACGCGAAGAGAACAGAAAACAAAACTAATGCGCAATTAATGACATCCGCTTAGCGGGCCAAAAACTATGCAACATTTTATGTGGAGCGGAAATTTTACGGCGTCATAAACACGCCACCAATGGGCGTGTAATGCGCCTCCATTTTCAACACGACTTGTCACCGCTCATCATAAAACCGGTATCTTCATTAATTGACCAGCTGAGGAGCAAGGAGCAAGGACCAAGCATCCAAGGACCAACAGTCCACAACTCCCACCGAGTGTTTTCGCCTTTGCCTGGCTTTGATTTCCTTGGGCCACTGGTTTCTCGTTTTTTGGCGCGGCTCACGCGAAAATGCCATTAAATTGATGGGACGTTGGAGTTTGCACGATTCACACAGTCGACAAAAACAATTAAAAATGTTATAAAAATGCTGCATGCAGGTTTGCTGGCCGCTCGTCGGCTGTCGGTTGTCGACTGTCGACTGTCGGCTGTCAACCGTGGACCGGCGACTGTCCCCTGTCGATATGGACAGTGCTGATAAAAGCAAACGGCACTTAAACGTGTCAACAATGGGCACGACAAGCGCAGCAGCCTCGAATTGATGAACAAAGGACTCTGCTGGCACCAAATAGACCCTTCGTCCCGCCCCCACCTTCCCCTGGACAGACAAATTTTTTGCCCTTTCTTTGGAGAGGGTTGCGCGGGACAGATTTTCGCAATCAGTTTTATGTTGTTCAAGTGGCAGGCGAACGAGCGCTCATTGTGATTGGCCTGCCATGGCCAAAAAACAAGCCACCAGACTCACACATATAGTTTAAACACTTGCAGAAATAAGAGCCTAATTTCCACTTAATTAGGTAATTTATTTCCATTCATAATCCTTAAAATATAAAGGCGATTCTAATTTAATTCAAAATTTCCTTCTATTTATATTTCCCTTAAAAAACAAATAAAAGCTTTCATAACTATTTTCTTTGCTGTGCATATAAATATCTGACAGTTCAGTTCTGCTCAGATATATATATATAAAGACACCAAACAGTTTTGCAATTAATTTCTGGCCAAAAGCAGGAAAACGTTTGTTGTTGCCGCGCTGCTGCTGCTGCTGCTGTGGCTGCCATAAAAGTTAGATAAATTGTACGAATATAGACAAAAACTTTCGATCACGCAGCCACGCACGCACTTTGTGGGGAAGGGGACCAATGGTTAGGGACCGAAGGGGGGACTGGTCGCGGCTTTGTCAGATTTTGAAGTGGCAAGCCAAAAACCAAGAGCAAGCCAAGTGGAGCAACTGCCGATTATTTATAGTTGGCAAACTTTTGTCATTTACGTTCGAAAATTTAAATTTTAATTGAGTTTTCTTGCAATCAGGAAGCGAAGCTCCGAAAGGGTTCGGGTGGGGGTTCTGAGGGGGTCAGGACCCAGTCGAGAGTCGAAAAGTCAGGTGTTGGGCTCAACTTTTCCCTGGGTGGCTGATAGGGCGATGGGGCTTTGTTATCGAAAATGTTTTGTTAACTTGTGTGCACTGAAACTGTAAAGTAAAAGCCATTTAAAAATTCAACATCAAAGATTTAATTTCATAGGGCTTGAAGGATGCACCTCGCAGGATACATACATATATTCGTAGGGTATATCAAAGTCAATTCTCTGCCGACCCATTTCGGTTGTTGACTTACCAGGGAAAGTGCACAAAACAAAACTTTTCCAGATGTTGTTGCTAAAAGACCGCAATAGCGAAAACCCCAACAACAACAACGAAATAGTAAAAAGGAAAAAAAAAAGAAATAAAAATAAAAGTTTGAGTTGCAAACAAGCTAAAAATTGTTGTTTGCTATTGTGGCAAACGATGGTTGTTGTAATTTTGATTGCTTTGTTATGTGCAGAAGTGTGTGTGCCGAGTGTGGGGCAGCAATAAAACATGAGGATCCCACCATTTCGCAGCCCACAAACATTTCGGCGGGGGAGAGGGAAGCCACGCCGAATAGGTTGGCTAATGAAAGCAATAACAACTGTAGCGGCCGTATCAGCAGCTCATTCAAATGAGGCTCAAACAAAGGGAAATAAATAAAAAGGGTGGCCACAAAAACAGCAATAAAGCAGCTAATAGACTAGATTAAAGTTGTCCCGGCAGCAGGCGCATAAATTGCTCATTGAATGTTTTTTTTTTTTTTGTTCTCTCCAAAAGACGTGAAAATGCTGATGCGACCAATTTGCCAAAAAAAAATGAGTGTATATATATAAATAAAAAAAGTAAGAAATCCGAGCAGCCAAAAATGCCTTCAATGACCGTAAGCCATAAAACACACGCGGCTCAATGGCGGCACGGCCAAATGACAGAGTTCATGTATCATTATGGCTTCGCCAGGACGAAGGGCCAACAACACTGACCAACAGGACACAAAGCACTAAGCCAAATGGGTTTCGTTCGGGGCTGCTCCATCCAAAAGTTCGTACAGTCGCAGTTGGCTCCAAAGGAGTTCGGAAACCAAAGTTGTGCCATTGGAGGATATTAAAATTTTTGACAGAAGTTGGCAAGGCATTAAAGTAGGCCTCTCTGACCCTGTAAATTATTATGGCATCATCCGTCGATTAACTCTCCTGATTTTTTGCTCAGTTCTCTTGTAATTTGTGCATTTACTTTTCCCAAACTTTTCACTTCTTCTATGCATAAAATTAAATCAAAAAATTAACTTAAATCAGCCAATCAAATATGGAATCAAAAAAAGGAGATGGTAAAACGCTTTGACCAGCGAAGAGTGATGCTAACTCAAACCGATAGCGCTGAAAACTTGCAAATTTCAATTAACGAGCAAAAAACGATGGTAAATTCAATCATATTCAGTAATTAAATTGCCAGTCAGAGCAGGAACGGGGCTGGGGGCTGGGATATCGGTTGCTCCGGCCGGTTGTCATCATCGTGGCTGGCACATTACTAGCAATGCACAGGATGGGGGGCCAGGGAATTCCGGAACTCAGCCAGCATAGATCTGGGCGGGAGTTTGTATGTATGGTAAGTGGGCGGCAGAAACCAACCGAAACCACAGAAACAACTCAAAATCGCAATATGACACATATGTGAACAGACACGGCAAATACCAAACGAAACGAAACGAAACCAAAAACCGAACCGAGCCAGACCAAAAAGTAGAGCCAGTATTGCAACGTTAAACATGCAAAGTGCACAAGTGCTGATAGGTGTGTGTGTGTGTGTGTGTGGGAGATGTGTGTGCATGTTAACGTGGATTTTAACGAATGTTGACAATTACGAAAAATTTGGTTTCTGGTTAAACGAAATGTGCCAAGGATGAGAGGTGCGGGCATGGGCGCACGGGGCGTATGAGTGCTTTCTAAATGTGCAGCATGTACATGGGTGAAGTTCTTCTCCTTTTCGGGCAACTGTGTGCTGCTGGGAGTATTTGTGGGGAATTTTTTGGGCTGTGGCTCGTTTTGTTGGAATATCGCGGGAGAGCGAGCCCAAAAAATATCCACAAAAGCCCGAAAGAGAAACCCAAAAACTTGGCTGAAGTTGTAATGGAGTCTCGTCCTCGTCCTCGATGGGGATTAGCTCTGCAGCAGCAGAAGAGAAGAGCTCCTCAGAGAGTCGTTCTGGTTAAGGAAGAAAATCGTCAAAAATCTGTGAAAAGGACTCTCTTTTCTAGGGCTTGGCTCAGCTCGGCTGCTGTGTGTAACAGGATGGCTCTCCCGAAAACGGGGTGTGCTTTTGGGCGCAGGCGCTGCGCAGCATCCACATTGTGATACAATTCCGCCGGCGACAAAGCTACAAAGCGAGGCTGGAGCCGCCGAAACAGAGGTCCTGGCCAGGCTACAAAAACAAAACGCGCGTCAGTACGATTCCTGTGAATATCTATGCAGGACAGCACGGAGCAGAGCCGAGCAGCTCCGCAGGAAAAAGGCGTGAAAATCTGGTCTGAAAAATACCAAAAAAATCTATTTAATTCAATTGGGAAGTGGGAAAAAATTTAAAAATTGTTTGGGTAACATAAAAGTGAGTGAAAAGGATTCAAGGATTTAATTTTGAAAAGGAAATATATTGAAGCGGCCGCTGCGAAAACAAAATCAGCTGCATGGGCGCAGCGGTTTCAGCTGCTCAGCCAGTGCGCCGACTCGAAAAGCGGCCAGCGGGACTTGGAGACTTGTAAACACTTTTAGGCCATGTGCTAAAAGCCAAATACAAACACTCGCTGCGAACTGCGTCAGAGGCTGGCCCAAGCCAAACCGACCCGAGCGAAGCCCAGCCAGCGAGGCAGGCAGGCCAAGCCAGGAGGCAGAAAGGTAAACAAAAACCTGTGCGCGTGTTTGTATCAATAAAACACCGGCCGACCGTCAAGGCCTTCTTGCCACACCAGTGACGTCACCATGGCTGGCTGCTGCATACGCCCACGCACTTTGGCCCACCTACTGCCCCTTCCCCTGGGGCCACTGTGGCGGCACTGCAAGCTTCTATGCCTGCTCTTGGTCCTGCTGCTCCTCTGCGAGACGGTTCAGGCCAATCCTGATGCCAAACGGCTGTACGATGATCTCCTGAGCAACTACAACCGGCTCATCCGCCCCGTGAGCAACAACACGGACACGGTGCTGGTCAAGCTGGGCCTCCGGCTATCCCAACTCATCGATTTGGTAAGTGTAAATGGTAAATTGTATTTTGTTATTTGTGAATTGTAATTTGTGGGCGGCGACCCGAACTCAAATCAATTAATGCAATTGCCAAAAGTTAGCGGGGGAATTTTTAATTAAGCTTTCGGCAGAGGCCAGGCTGCCGGCGTTACGCTACATTTGCCGCGGAATAAAAAGCGAAAAAGTTGCCAGAAACTTTCAGCGGGTCGTAAATAAAAAATGCTAAACAATAAACAGCAACAAATGAGCCAAATCGAGAGAGCTGGCAACCGAGAAACCTATGAAGCCATAATGAACCGGGGATGAACTTAAGTGCACACAGAAAGAAATGTTTTGCTATATGGAATTTTTATTTTTATTATAAAAATAACATTAAAATGTCGTGTTTATTCAACTTTATTTACAGCCTTTTAAGAATTTTTTTGTTCTTTTTATAAATTTTCTGGTCTAAAAAGTGCCTGAAAAATCTTAAATAATTGATCACCAATAAAATTATTCTTATGATAGACACACAATCTTCTAAAAGTGAACAATATCCTTTATCAGAGCCTGGAAAATGTAAAATAAAATATTCTTTAAAAAATAACCATAATTTTTTTTCTGTCTAGGATGCAGAGCATTAAAGTGGCATATTTCAATTCGCAACATCAGCTTCGTTTCTGTCAGCACTGGTTTCCCGCCACTGCCCCCATTGCCCCTTCAGATAAATCGCTCGCATTTCTCAAAACTTCCAGCCACGGGGAGCACTAGATTTTTATAACATTTCACTCCAACATTTCATTACATGCTGCGACCGGGAAGAATACTGTAGCCAAGAATGGGAATGAGAATGAGAATGTTTGGTTGTCTGCGCTTGCTTAAAGTTGCCCGGCCAAGTCATTTGTCAGCCGGCCGAGACTGCAATTCCGGCTGCAGGACTCCCTTTTATACATTTTTTGGGGCGGGTCGGTTGAAGTGCGGTGGAACGGTGCCACCAGAAGGCTTAAAAGGTAATAAAACAAGCCAAAAAGAAAGGGACGCCGTAAGCTGACAGCAAAAAGCACATTAGCCGGGGGGACAGGACGAGAAGTGCAAATGATATAAAGGAGCGGCAGGAAAAAAGGGAAAAATGAATAAAATGCAAATCCCCCTTGATGCATGGCTGGGCCTTAGTCCCCAAACTCCACTTGGCTCTCTCACACACATTTATATATTCTTTGCGGCTTCCAGAGTATTTACGTATATTCGCGGGCTTTATTTTTACAGAATCTCAAAGATCAAATTCTAACGACCAACGTGTGGCTGGAGCACGAGTGGCAGGATCATAAATTCAAGTGGGATCCCTCGGAGTACGGCGGCGTCACAGAGCTTTATGTGCCCTCCGAGCACATCTGGCTGCCCGACATTGTCCTCTACAATAAGTAAGTCAGCAAAAAAAAAAAATTACAGAGAGAAAAAGTAGTTTACTTAGGCTTCAGGGAAATAACTATAGTTTTTCATTTACTTTCTAAAAATTACCCAGAAATCCTCCCAAGTTTTCTTTAAAATAACTCCATAAATAAATGCCAGATTTCTTAGTATCCAATTGGGACATCCTTTTCCTTTTTTCTACCATCCAAAACCCTTCTAAACTATCTCCTTTTCTAACTTATCCCACAATTTCCTTACAGTGCCGATGGCGAATATGTGGTCACCACTATGACAAAGGCCATCCTCCACTACACGGGCAAGGTGGTTTGGACTCCGCCGGCCATTTTCAAGTCCAGCTGCGAGATTGATGTGCGCTACTTCCCCTTCGATCAGCAGACCTGCTTCATGAAGTTCGGCTCCTGGACTTATGATGGCGATCAGGTAAGTGATGGCCTCTCCCTAACTCCCATTCCTGCCACAGCTTCTATACACGCTCCTAGGGTAGCTTCTGCCTTCGTGCCTCCTAGTTGAGTCCGAGATAAATGGGCGTGGCCAACGATTTATGGGCCACCATTTATCTGCGAGATGAGATGCCGAGATGCGGCGATGAGGGAGCGACTTACACGCCTAAGACGCGGTGAGAACATCGAAAAGGCGTCGTCGGCAACTCGCAGATTAAAATGTGAGAAATTGTAAAAGTGTAATTGAAACTTGTCTAACCGTTGCACACTCACTCGCACACACTAACTCACACCCAGCCACTCGACTCTCTCTCTTGGTGTGTGTGTGTGTCGCTGTCATAAAAATGCGCGGCCATAAATTAAGGCAAAGTGCGTCTCCCAGCCAGCCCAGGCAGCTTCCGTTTCCGGTGACCCTTTGCAAGTTAGCCTGGCAAGGGAAAAGGGACGAAAGTGCACTGAAAAAATTGTACAACAAGTAAGAAGCAAGGGAGAAGCTTATATAAGAAAGGAAATAATTAAGTCCAGTATGTTTTTTTCTGAGTGTATGGCACGGATTTCACAAAGACATTGCTCTTTTTCACCGGGCGTTTGTCAACGCATTTGAATTTCGCCACTCTTTTAACGAGTGCACTTGAGCTCCCAGTTCGAGGAGCAGGAGAAGGAGCTGAAGCTGAGGATGGCGCTGTTACGCCCATTGATGCCAAGTGGCTTTGAGCTGGACAGGAAAGAGGGCTGCCTTAACGGCTTCATCAACAGGCCTTTTCTTATATCCTCCCCTTCCCCAGATCGACTTGAAGCATATCAGCCAGAAGAACGACAAGGACAACAAGGTGGAGATTGGCATCGACCTGCGCGAGTACTATCCCAGCGTGGAGTGGGATATTCTTGGCGTGCCGGCTGAGCGGCACGAAAAGTACTATCCGTGCTGCGCGGAGCCCTATCCGGGTGAGTTTAGTGGAGTTTAAAGCCTCCAATCGCCGGCAATTGCGCGAAAGCTCTACCCAAACTCATCCCCTGAAAAAATTCCCTCTTTCTCCCTGTATTTATTTCGCGATTTCTTTGGTGATGTCCTCTGGCTACTGTTTTGTATGGATTGACTTGTTCAGATATCTTCTTCAATATCACCTTGCGGCGAAAGACTCTGTTCTACACGGTGAATCTGATCATTCCCTGCGTAGGCATCTCCTATCTGTCAGTGCTGGTGTTCTACCTGCCCGCTGACTCTGGCGAGAAGATTGCCCTCTGCATCAGCATCCTTTTGTCGCAGACCATGTTCTTCTTGCTGATCTCCGAAATCATACCATCCACATCCTTGGCTTTGCCGCTGCTGGGAAAGTATCTCCTGTTCACCATGTTGCTGGTCGGGCTGAGCGTCGTCATTACGATCATCATACTCAATATTCACTACCGGAAGCCGAGCACTCACAAGATGCGGCCCTGGATTCGATCCTTCTTCATAAAAAGACTACCCAAGCTCCTGCTAATGCGTGTCCCGAAGGATCTGCTTCGTGACCTGGCGGCCAACAAGATTAACTATGGCCTCAAGTTCAGCAAGACCAAGTTCGGACAGGCTCTGATGGATGAGATGCAGATGAACTCCGGTGGGTCCAGTCCGGACTCCCTGCGACGCATGCAAGGAAGAGTGGGGGCTGGCGGGTGCAATGGCATGCATGTGACCACGGCCACTAACAGGTGAGCAAATCAAGCGATTTTATAAAATATTTTATTAAGAGAATTATAAGGAACAACTTTCTTAAATAATAAATAAAAACAATTATTATTTGCACCCTTAACACCCTTTAAACGACTTCAATAATAGTCCGTTTCACATATCCTTTCTGATGACATGTCATCCCCTATCTCTCTCTCTCTGCTTACAGATTCAGCGGTCTGGTGGGCGCTCTGGGTGGCGGACTGAGCACCCTGAGCGGCTACAACGGATTACCATCGGTGCTGTCCGGATTGGACGACTCCCTGAGCGACGTGGCCGCACGCAAAAAGTATCCTTTTGAGCTGGAGAAGGCCATACATAACGTCATGTTCATACAGCATCACATGCAGCGCCAGGACGAGTTCAATGCGGTGAGTGCAAGCTGGAGTCCGGCTCCGAGTTTGAGTCCGGCAGCTGATTGAATTTTTAATTGGAAATTCCGGTTGTGTCCACGGGGCAACCGGAGCAGGGTAAGCCGCAAGAATCGCTTTTGCCGGGTCTCCGGGTGTGGTGTCCTGGCCAGTTATTTCCCGGCTCAGCTCATCCGGCCGGCTACTCAGTATCTGCGTGTGTGTGTGTGATCTTTGGCCGGCACTAGTTTCCTTTTCATTTGTCGACTTATTTAAGCTTTTGCCATATTTGCACTTTAAGACCGCCCGGCAAATCCACTTTTAATTGCTTTTGTTCAATTGACTGGCAATCGGCGTGGCCCTCGGCTCCAATCCAGTCCAGAACAGCCTGGTCCACCCACTTCATCTCTTCATCAGCGGCAGCGGGTGCGGCAAAACGTTTCAATCAAACCCGAATCGAAATGTTCTTTGTTGTGTGATTGCGGCAGCGGCGGCGTGGGCTTTCCCCGTTTTCCCGATGCGCCCCGAAAATTTCCCGCATTTTCCTGCTCTTCCCTTTGTTTGGCTTGTTTTTTTCTCAGCCATTTATTTTTTCGGGCTTTGCTTTGTTGGCGAAATCGCAGTGCCTTTTGATTGATAACCGAACTGATGCCCGGCATAAGTAGATTAAGCGAACTGCTTAATGAAAGCCAATCGCTCAAAGTGTGGGCTTAAAGCGCAATTAACCCGGCCTGCATGCGGGCAGCTGACTGTGGAGGAAGAGTATGAAATATTCAATTATGGACTAAGATTAAGTGAAGGCTTATTCGAAGTAATTGGGTGATGCTTAAATTCATCTTGATTCTGTTAAATATTTATACACATTTTTAAACAGAAACTTATGTCTCGATGCCATTATTAATTATCGCTCTTTTCATTTTACAGGAGGACCAGGACTGGGGCTTTGTGGCCATGGTTATGGATCGGCTGTTCCTGTGGCTTTTCATGATCGCTTCCCTGGTTGGCACCTTTGTGATCCTGGGCGAGGCTCCGTCTCTGTACGACGACACCAAGGCCATTGATGTTCAGCTATCCGATGTTGCCAAGCAAATATACAATCTAACCGAGAAGAAGAATTAAATTCAAGACAATTTAACCTTAAGACAATTTCCTAGTTTAATGCAGTGTTTCAGCAAATTGATGGAAACCAAAATTAAAATACATTATAATAAAAACGTTGGCCCGAAAGCAGCCAAGCAAAATGCTGAAATGCACAGAGCTGGTTTTCTTCTTTTTTTTTGCCTTTTCCCTCTATAAACCCACTTTCTCTGCTAAAACGCAGGCACATTCGCTTGGAAAAAGTTGCATGCCAAAAAGGTTAAAGCAAGAATTATTACAAAATAAATGTTCTACAGAGAGGAAAATATTTAAGAAAAAATTGAATTATTAAATAAGTTATTTTATTCTTTAATTAATTCTAGGTTGCTGAGAAAATTAAAAGGAAACCGCAATTTTTTAACACTTTTATCTTGAAATATTTTCTGAATAATAATTCAACGTTCTTTTGGTCCTGTATGGTTTCTTTTTGGAAATATATTTTATATTTTTCAAAGAACTAAAACGTTTAATTAATTATTATTACTTTTTTTAAACTCATTTAAAATAAAGTAAAGATAACTAAAATAAATAAATTTCTCCATGATTGAACTTAATGAAACTTTGACAGGTTTCTTTAATTTTGGAAGTTAAAAATCCATTTTCTCAGCGTATAAAAAATACCCATACGTAAGAGGATGCCAACGGCTTGCAACCGCTTCACTTCCTCCCTGCTCCGCTCCTGATTCTCGTGCTGCCTTCGCCCCGAGCCTGTCAGAACTATTTGCCAAGCATGTGTATCCAACATCGCATATATTCGCACTGCTTTTGCCTTGGGCACGGGAGTATGCCTGGCCTTTTATTTGATAACTGGAAAATTAACCTTTGGAAAATGCTGCAAATGCGCAAGCAACGGATGCCAACTCGTGAGCAAGGCAACGTCGAAGCTGCAGCTCGTTCAGGAGGCATGAAAATGCATAAGTCGGTAATGAAGGGTATATGGCTGTAAGCCGGCATAATCGGTTGTTAAAATGTGAAAGCCACTATTTAAAGTAAGCCGGAGGCCAGAGTAAGTGAACCAAGATAATTCTCAGAAAAATAATTCATTTAATGCCATTTGGGCTGGAATAATTACTAGTGGAAATATTTAAGCGTATTTAAGTCAGACTTTAAGGTAAATAAGTATTAAATTGAAGGTGGTTCAGCCTATTTTGAGAGTTAAGGAAAAAATGTTGACAGAATTCTTTAACTTTCTCTGTAGGAAATACATTTTCTTTTAAAAATAAATAAAGGAAAGCCACACTTTGCCTACATACTCATTTTCATAAGGCCGCAACAAAGCAAAAGGAGTAAACGAGCCCCCAAGGATCTTTGATAAAAATTCCAGATCCAGCCAAAACAATTTCTCAGCACTCTTCCAGTTGTGAGCTGCAGGCATCCATTCCGGTTGACTGGCTCCCCGTTGGAAAAAGCTTAAAGTATGCGGCAATCAAAAAATGTCTGCAAAACTATTTGCTACAACTGCAAAACTATTTCTATACAAATGTCACAATTTCTTGTTCGTCGTGCATACAGAATTTCTTTCCTTTTTTGCGAGCTGCCTGGCTGTTTGTGAATGTCATTCAAATTGATGGGCAACGGAGTGGCAGGCCAGCCGCAGTATACACGCTGTATACCCCGTATGCTTTTCCTTTTCCCCTTTTCAGAGGGGGCGAGTTTTCCCCGCCGGGGGCTGTCAATGTCAGTTTGCGCAAAGCAATTGCAATTTCTTACTGCGGCAACACAAAAGGAATGGCGAAGTAACGCTGGCTCAGCTCAACAAGTCGCGCTCACCAGGATCCTTACGCCTGAGGATGAACGCCATACGTCGTAGGATGGATTTGGGTGCACGGGAAGAAAGAGGGATTTTAATAGGTGATTTTATGGGTATTAATGGTATTGAAATAGTCTTCACGAAAGCCTGTATTTTATTTTAAAACTCAGCTATTATTTTTTAAATAAAAATGGGAGTGTTATTTATCCATCAGATATCTCCTTTGTTTCCTCTGTTTACCTTTTTTGCGAGTGTGAATTTATTTTGCATACACTATCGGGAATCACTCTACGCATACACCACACACACTCTCGCCCCGCCATTCACTCAGTCAGTCATTCATTCAGCTTCCTTGGCCTCGGTTCCGCTCCCCTGTCATGTTGACAAGTTCAATATGCTGCCAGCCGACCCCCCACACCACCACCCACTGACTGAGTGACTTTGCCAGCTTGTCGCTTTTCACATTTCGCATTGTGTGTGTATGTGCGTGTGCATCATTTTCGCTACTTCCCGTCTACTTTTCACAGTTCAGCGATCCGCTGGCATCGCTCCTTTTGTTTTCCCCGCCGCTGCACATTTTTTGTTTCATAGCTCCAATTTAAATTCATATTATTCGAGCTTCGCATATGAAAAATACAGCAGGGAGAGAGAGCATACGCAGCGGCGATAAACAAAGGGGAAGTCGGATTTATGAGTCAGTTGGATGCTCTGCAGGAGCAGCATCACCAGCAGCAGGAACCAACAAAAGGCAGGACCTGCTTGCATCTTCATTCCGAAATAGATTGACTTACTGGCAACATGTATCTTGCTTTAAAATCACTCAACAAACATGACAACTGAAAGCTGGAAAATGGAAAAATATATCATAATAAAAATAATTGAATATTCTTATATCCATTTTTGTTACTTTCAAAGCTATGATTATTATTTTCTCAAGTCCCTTTTAATTTCTATTCTGCAGCATAAAGTTTGTCCCATTTATAAGTTTCTTATAGTCGATGGCCATGTCATTTCCGGCTACACACTTTCCCAGAAACCATTTCATTTTATTTACTCCTCAATTTGTGGAAAATATTTCCCAATGCTGTCCCATTTTTTATACATATTTATTTGTACAAATACAAATATATGTATTTTTAAAGATTTCTGTTTTATTCCCAGCATGGGGTTTTTTTTTTTTTAGTTGTTACATTTTATTTTTTGCCATCCTCACGTATAATTCATTGCATGCAATTCCATTTCCCGCTGACAGCAGAGTTTTCAATTCGTTTGATTTACCATTTATTTATGTCGTCTGACAAATTCAATTTGATTGCAGAATGCAAAACATTGTGGGCAGCGGGGGGGGAGCAGCGTTTCCTCTCCGCACTTTAAATGCAATTTCTGGAACGGTCAGGCGAAAGTTTCACACAATAATCCCTGGCTCCGGCTCGAGAAAGTGCTCGTCCTGTGTCCCTCTGGCTCAGTCACTCTAATATAATTAACGTTAACGGACTGGCAGCCTTTTAGGTTGCAACTGGCCACGCCCCAAAGCCCTCAGTCCAATGGCCCAACGCCCACTGCCCCTAAACGATTAGGGCCGCATGTCACTTGTCTTATTTTATCGCAAAAACAATTTGTCGTCGCCTGTGGCGGCCGACTTGCGGCAGAAGTTGCTCTGACAGCGTTTTCCGTCTTTGGTGGCAAATTTTATAAACGATTTATAAAAGTCATTGCCGCAGTAGTTTGCCAAGGCAAAGGCAAAAGCAATGGCAACGCCAAAGGCAGCGGCAGCGGCAGCGGCAACGGCAATGGGCGAGGCAGCCAACTCAAGCACAAACTCAATTCGTTGACATGTGAAAACTTTCGACGCCTTCATTTATTTATGAATTGTTCGCTCGTAAAGTTGCAGCATACCAACACTCACGTACACACTCAGATCACATCCAATTAGCATATTAAATTAAATAAATATTAAACTAACTGCCAGAGGCCCCCGACCACGGCCACAAGCACACGCTGCCAACCACCCACATTACGTATACGCCATGCAGTCCAACGTTGTCAATACTTAAAGTGATCAACCCAGCACTGGGGCATATATATATATACACACATATATATGTATGTATATCGTGGCTAAACTGTCATGCAGTTAGTCATTCACTCATCAAACAATCCGCCCGCCTCCCTCCTCCGCATCCTGCGAGGCCAGTCCCCAAGGATTACATGCCAGCGGCTTTTACGAGTCCTGCGCTCGGCCTGCTGCTGCTGCTGCTGCTGCTGGTCTGCTCGTAATTTATGCCACTCATCTTAATAATTTTGGGCGCAAAACTTCAGCTACGAGTATATGCAGCAGCAGCAGCCAAAGCTGTGGCAGCAGCAGCAGCAACCCAAATATTTTAAACATTTACTTAGCCAACATAAAAGCTTTCGGGGAGTGGATCGGATAGAAAGGAAGTCAAACCGGGGGCGCCGAGCTGAATGACCCTTTGATCTAGTTCCATTCGCAAATTGATTCAGTTTATCAACTTTTATCTTTAGATGGAAATTTTGTTAGTCAAGTTTAAAACTTTCAATTGATTTATTTGCCACTATTTATTATTTAAGGATGCAGTGAATACTTAAGAGTTGTTTTGGGTTTGTTTATGGCTTAAATGTTTACTAAACTTAAGCTTAAACTTCCTAAGTTACTTGTTGTTATCAAATGATTTTAAATTATTATTTATAATTTGAAGTTCTATTAATTTCAGTTTCATGGTTCAGTTCCGGGACACTACTCCGATAGTCCAGCCCTGGATTCAGGTACCGAGTTGGCTTTACCTTTGCCTTGGCATGTTTCATCAGCATCGTCATCATCTTGTCACACAGCATCTTTTACATTGCTAAATACACACACTCCCACACACACCCGGGCTCATGTCCTCGTCCTCGTCCTTATACCCATCCAAATCCCACTCCCCCTGGCCAGCCCCCGCTCGCCATTTGCTGTTTGTTTTAGTGCCAATGTAGCATAGTTTTATGCATATCCAAGTAGTCCTATGTGCAACGTCTTTGTTATGGCATAACTTCATGTGGGCGGCACACTCGGTGTGCATGTAAATGGTTCTGGAGGAGTCTCGGGGGTGCTGGGGACATGAGACTCCTCTCGTTCCGCAATGTAACTTGCTCCCGGGAAAATTTTAGTTTACCTTTCTTGCTCCGCCCATCTCCGCAGACCCAAAAAAAGGTAAGCGTATTTGGCTTAAGATGTGAAAGTACAGAGAACTGAGAGCAATGTTTAATTTTTACGTGTATATAATAATATAATAATATAATAATAATTTTTATTTTTTCCCTTGATGCATAGCCTTGTTTTATGATTAAATGTTTATAACACATCTATACATCTATCTATTAAAAAAATAATTTAAAGCTTTAAACAAAATTGAAAGCCATCAAAATAACATTCTGTTTTGTAATTTAATTTATGTTCATATTTCCCAATTAATTTACTAATATTTTTTTAATTATTTGTCAAATTTTTCTATCTGTATAAAGAATTTTATTTATTTATAGTGAATTTCCACTAGAAAATGGACTTATGTGGCGTTTTAAAAGAAGATAAGAAAACCAAAAAGAAAAGAAAACGCATTTAACTTAAAAGTCTGACTTGTGACTCTGCGTTTTCTATATTTTAACGTTCGGGAATTGTGCAATTACGTAACGCTTGAAAGAACATTAAGTTATCTTGAAAAACCGTGGCCAGAATGGGTTTCTTGAATGCCCTGAAGCTGGCAGTTTTACCAACTTTCACTGACGATGCCAATGCTTAAGCTTGCCGAATGTCTTCAGGTGTCATTAAAAAGGCACTTGCAGCCATTAGACTCGCATTTACCCCCTATCCCGGCACACATACAAACACACACTGCATGGCAAACAACCTTCGAAAGCCGCCAGTGGCAGCACTTTGCCCAAATCCAATTAACTTGAACTGCAGCCAACACACGCACACCCAGGCCATGGCAGGAGCCACACTCCCCACCACACGCCCTCCAAAACACACCCACGACCCTATAGAAAGTGCTGCAGCAAAGCCCGGCGGGCATTTGTCGGGATAGCTAAGCAACTGCAACAACGTCTACGGATCGGGCCCAGACCCCATGGAAATCCTTCTTTGCACTGGGAACACGGAAAGAAAATTTTTCCAAGAATTAATACTTGGCTAGTTTCCAGATTTAAAGTGATTTCTAAATCAAGCTTTAAAGGAGAAAAATTAAATCTTAAAAAGCTGTTTATATTTGCTACTTAAAAGTTTGTAATTTATTCCTACCAAAAAGAGCACAAAATTACTTACTTGTTAACTGATTTCTTGGTTAAACTTTAGGTTTTTTTGCCACTGTCTCCTCCTTCAGGCCACCGTTGTCTTCGTCTCTCTTGTTTGCACTGCAGATATTATAAACATTTTTCGAGCTTTTGCATATTTTAAGGCGGTGCTGCCATTACTCAAGTGAAGGCAAAATGACTTAGGTGACAGCGGCAACAGCAGCAACACGGGCAGCTGCAACAATGGAGCATTACAAATATCCTTTTGAGGCAGCAGTCTTTTGGCTGAGGCCAATGTCGCATAATAAAGCGAGCGGCATTCTTCTTTCAGGGATGCACCAGTCACCAGGCAACCGGCACCCACTGCTGTCTCCGGTTCCCGCGCTCCAGACAAAGCCTTGCAGTTGAATGAGTGACTGGCCCGGGTGCCAGGAGGCCGGAGGAATGGGTACGCTGGCCGGCGAACTGGGTCATGTTTACAATTAACTTTTTGGCCCCTTAGTGCTGCCTACCACCACGGCCGCCCGTTCACACCCATCCGATGGAGGCCCATCTGCCTCCACGGGCAGCCACAACCGCAGCCGCAGGATCCGAATCTGCCTCATCCAGCATGCATAAAGGACTCGACTCGGTGTCCGCCCTGGCTTAGCGTGTTTTCCGTTTGGCCCTGCTAATGGCTTGTGACCCACAAAAAAAAAATATACAGACTGTGAAAATATAAATGCATTGCAAAGGGAAAGCGATTCGTATATATCCTTGAATGACTTCTGCCTTCAAAGAGTTCGGAGAGAGTAATGAGAATTGGCCAGCCGCCTTTTCCAACACTATTAAGTGGTAATTTTCATTTGTAATGAGCCTTAACTGCCGCTTCCCGATCCGTGGCCGCTGCTCCAGCTGCCGCTCTCGATGCATTATTCAGGACCTCAAACAATTGGCCTGATTAAAATATCCTTGACGGCTAAGACCCAACCGAGCTCTCTCTGCCTCGACCGCGCCGAAACCTCGAACCTCGAACCACCAAACCGCAGAGCTGTCAGCGTCGATTTTAATAAGCCTAATTAATAGCTCGTCGCACAAAGGATATTCCGCATAATGCACTCGAAACTCCATTATGCGAAATGCAGTGAAGTGAGCAAATTGAGGTTAGCAACTAAAGGAGACAGTCCTCCAATAGATAAGAGGATTCTGTGGAAGAATTGTATTTAAATAAAGAGCTAACAATGGTGCCTTGATATCCTTCTAGAACTTGTAGATATTTGAAAAGTCTTTATTACCTAATTTAATTTGCATTTCAATGAGGGTCCTTCGATCAACTCAAAACCTGTCGATTAATCCCAGAACGCTCTCATTATTGGTTGGTCACCTACTAAATGGATTTGCCTAATGACCAGCAATAAATACCAATTCCATTCTCTCTTCCTTACATCCACAGCTCTTCCTTCTCCTGGCCAGGCAGACCCAAAAATTCAATGCATAATTTCAAAGAGTTTGCACCTTTTGTTCGGCTTTCAGTTTGTTTTGTTTTGCTGGGGCTGTGTTCCGTTTTGTTTACTTTGGGCCCAGTTGAGTTTGCTGCTCAGTTGTTTGGTTGTTTGGCTGCTTGGTCGGCTTGCGGATTGGGAACAGGAGCAGGCAACCAGGCTTGAAATTATGCTTCCTGTAATTTGACATGCAGACAAAACCATTTAACACCCCGATGCCTGCATTGTTCGGTCTTTCCACACTGCGGTCATCGGTATTCGGTCCTCGGGCAAGTTTCTGGTATTGAATATTTAAAGCCGGATAGCAGAGGAATAATAAACAACGAGTTGCAAATGCATCCTAATAACCAACCAACCCGCCCACCATTGGTGATTAAAAACTCATTAGTACTCAATACTTTTTAGCCCTGCGCTCGCTGGGAGCTCGTTTGGAGTACTAGAAATTTAGTGGCTTTTGCCTTGTGCATTGTGTGTTGGCGGAGCTTTAAGGACTCTTATTTTGCCGTCTTCTAATTAACTTTTATTACACTTTATTGCTGCGCAGCATACAGAACCGTTTTCATATTTTAATTATGTTTAAGTGTCATGATTTTTAATTGTAAATTATGGACCAACACAGAAATACCATAAACCGGCAAAACGAGCAGCTAGCTGGAGAACTGATACCAGGGAGACCAAAGCCAGAGAGCATTGGTCAGTGTCCACTTCAGGAAAAGTCCAGACAGAGGCGGCGACAAAAAGGTATAATCTTAACTAAAGCTGAAAGGAATTATATATTAAATATGAAAGATATTGTAAAGACGGATCGGGAAGCAAAGAGAGAGTTAAGTTAAGAGAGTTAAGCTAATTTCGTTTACTTAGTTAATTTACTTATAAAAATAATGAAATAGGCAACCTTTCATAAACAGCAACAATGAACAAGTATAATTTATATAATTTATTACAATATTTCTAAAACTGATTACCTATCTCAATGCCGCCACTGCATCGCGTTGGTTGTTAACCACAGGACAACAGTCAAACCTCAGACCCAAAATCCGAAATGAAGCCAACGAACGTCAGAGCTGCGCGGCACCTCAGCCCCTCTGGGCACATTCCCCCAAGCCACAACCCTCATCTGGGGCTGCGACCATGTCCCCTTCGCTTCTAGCGTAGCCCCCTTTCGCACCCCACACCCATGCTATAATTATGCGCTTGAGTGCTTGATTATGATGGCGCTTGGCTGACAACGATGATTACGTAGGCGCTCTGTTGTTTGTTCATTAATAAGTGCAACAAAAACGCGTCGAGCTTCTTCGTCCCCTTTCCAGGACACTCACATACACACCACTAACACACTCAACCGCATGACACACACTCACACACTGACATCAGCATTTTGCAGTTGTTATGCCCTTTTATGCGGGACTTGTCACTTACACGCAAAATTTAGCAAAAGCTCCTGCGATAGCGAGGTGTTGTAGTTGTCGTGGTACTTGTTCTCAACTCAACCCGCATTGTGCGATCGTCTGTGTGCCATTTGTGCATGTGTGTGTGTGTGTGTGTGTCAAAAGCGCACGTGTGTGTATGGGAGTGGGTGTATGGGAGCGAGGACTCTTAGTCGCACTATTCAGTCGCGCTCAAATTGCATATTTTGCAGCTTGATAGCTCATTACGCTGACACTTGATTGTTGCACGTACCCGCCAAAGGAGCAGGACCAGGAGCCGGAGCTGGAGCAGGAACAAGGGCAGCGGCCTGGAGTTTCCCCCATGAAGATGCTGCATAGCCATAAAGAGCGATGACAGCGTGAGTTCAGGCCCATAAAGGTTGGGAAAATTAAAAAATATAAAATCATATTACAGGCAATATAAGTTCTTGTTCATATTTCGTATTAAATATAAAAGTTGAACTTCCCTATCATAATTGAAAGGGTAAAGAAAGTAGTAAGGATTGAGAACCACAAAGAAATATTGAAACAAAAATATATAAAAACTATTTCAATACCATTTTTTATTATAAATGTTATGTATTACAAAGAAAACAAACAATAAATGAAATAAATAGTTCTCTAAACTTTAAAGTCAAAAGAATTATGAATTGTTCCCTATTCTCTAAGCACTTACGTTTTCTTTATAAATTTCGAAACAATTTAATTTATTTTTAATCTACGTCTCACCTCTGAGACTGACTTGCCGCAATCTATTACCAAATTTAAGCGCTTAAGTGTTATTACGCACACACGTTCAGGCAGGATACTCGCTTCGGCGATGACAAAAACCTTTTTCGAAACTTTTCCTGCATTTCCAACGACATTAAAAATCCATTTAGCGCCGAGCTCACTGCAGCCAAGTCAAAGGCAACAACAACACCAGCAGCAGCAAGTGCGGGAGCTCATCATCTCGTGGTGGCCCCAACTCTTTGACCCCCTCACCCCGTAACACCCTGTAACACCCCAGCCAAATTCCGAACCCGCTACATCCTTTGACAACCCCTCGCTAATAACCCGTTGAGTGTCTGTCGACATTGCTCTTGTCATGCAAGACAACGTCGGGTTTATTGAGTTAGCTGCTCCAAAAAGAAATCTGTTAACCGAAAGTGAATGCGGTGAACTAACAAATTGTCCAGGACACTTTGTGTCATCTTGGATAAATGCGTGAATGGGAAATTCCTGTCGTCAGCAGAAAAGTGCAGGATTTGCGCAGGATGAGGAGGCGGGTGCAGTGCCATCACTTATGTAATTAAGCGTTTCGAGGGCCACGCCTATAAAGCGACACACACTGGTGCTAATGCTTCTCTCACTGATTAGGCGCAATTAACATGCTTCACACACAACGCTGGTCACACTGCCAACGCCCACACACATCCACAGGGGACAAACATGCCGCAAAATGTAGGGAGTGGCAGGACAGACACAGAAGGATAACTCCCCATGGCCGTCCTTTTTGCAGTGCACAAAAGCTAATCAAGTGGTTTAATTGGAAAGCAAACTCGGATTTAATTGTCACTCGCATCGATAAAAGAAAGCTCGGTTAATGAATGCTGCTGGTCTTACAGTAAAGCCAGCCATCCGATCTGAAATTCTGCTAAAATGGCTTTAATCAGGGCTTTCTCTTGAGCATCAACTACATTTTAATTAACTTTTAACCTGGCTTTAAATGTTTTTAGAGCTATGAACTAAGCAGCAGCTGTGCTATAGCTTAAGATCTGAGTTTAAATTCAAAACTTCCTTGAAAACAATTTAAGAACTTATATCATTTATTTTCTCAAAGACCTACAAACCAAAGTACAAATCAAAACACGAATCAAATTAAGTAAATTATAAAAGTTCCTTCTTAAGCTAGAACTTTGCTCAAACAGAACCAATCTCCATTGAAACTCGACCACTATTCCCAGTCAATGTAATGTTTATCTTTAAATACTCGCCATATGCTAATGCATTTTTCACTTAAGGACTGGCTGAGCATTCAGAGAAGCTCACCGACCAGACGGCAATGGAGCAAGTTGTGAAATCAGAGCTCTCCATGAAGCCAGCTCGGATTCCCTTTTTTAGTTTTCCTTTTCTTTTTTTTTGGCAAACTTTCCTTCGTACCTGCACTTTGGTCTATCGAATTCCAACGAAATCCTAGATGCTGCATTTATTTTGTTTTCAAATACAACACAAAGGCCGAATGGGGGAGAAGATGGTGAAGAAAGAGCGCTTACTTTTAAAACTTAATTTATATGCACGCACACACCGACAAATAGACAGGCCAAAGGATTCAACTTACACAGAGCAGGGAATTTCGCCAGCACACAGCAGCCCCAAAACAGAACGACGAAGTTGCCCCCATCCTCGGAGGCACAGAACACCAGAACACCCACACTCAGAGCCACACCCTAACCCGCACCCACAACCCATTCACCCGCTGGACAGCACTTTGTTATATTTTTCAGCAATTTTCAATTTATTTCAATTTTTCGGCGCTTTTATAGTTTCGCTCGCTCGCATCCTGCTACTGTTTTCTCTGTTGTCGGAGGGTGCGTGACGTGGCTTGTCTTTGCTTAAAAATTTATACTGCGCAGCCAAACAAATTTATGGCTTGACAATACATATAAAAACGGGGTCGCCACGATGTCCCCTGACCTCTCTCTCTCTCGGCGCTACCCTGCCCTCGATTCCCATGTTAGGTGTCAAAGTTGAGCTCGTAAAGCAGACAAAAAAGCGGGCAATCGCGATTTCGTTGAGTGTATAAGCCATAAAATACCCGTTAAAAATAAAAATGATTTCCAGATTTAAGGATATTTGGGGCTAGAAAAGGAAATTTCCCTTGTTAACCTAGTTAAAGCTGAACCAGAAATTGTAGAAAAATTACAACTTTAAATAGTTTTTTTTTTTATAAAAATTTAAAACAGAACTATTAATGTTTAAATATAATTTGTACTTATTAGAAAAATAAATCTGTGTATGTTCTTTATAACTATCTTATAGTCTATACAACCCTTTAATCCTGGCATCAAAAACTATTAAAATAAAAAAGCAAGCACAAAAACATTTTGTTTAAATTGTAAGGCTTTGAAATATTATTTTCTGTAAACGCAATAAAAAACCCGAAGTGATGTAGTATTTAAAGTTGCCTGGAAAAAGTGCCGAATGAAGTTTCCCAAGGCGAATATAAATATTGGTCAAACATTCACTTGACTCATGAGTGTGCTACAGTGGGGTCCGTTTTGGGATCTTGGGTCTTAGAGTCTCCATTCCGAAGAATGTTTGGTTACGCTGCTTTGCATAATTTGATTTACGGAATCCAGCTTTCAGTGCTGCTTGAATATTCAGAACGCGTCCGACTATGGCTCATTATATTGTTTGTGCGCACAATTAGTGGCCGGCAGAATCAAATAAATTATCATAATAAGGCGACAAATATTTGCAGGCAGGGTGCAGCCGGCAAATTGGATTTGCAGAAAGAACTGAATTATATTTACTTGATCCGAGGGCGCATCATCAGGAATGCAACAATAAATCCTGCTCTCGCGCCGACAGCAGCAGTGACACCAAAGCAAAGAGGCAAACTCATTACAAATTGCTGCATTAATTTCAACTCGAACGGGGGGAGTTCCGCTGGAGAAAAGGTGCAAGGCAGCCAGGCAGACGGACGCAGCCACTCGAGCTGCAGTTGTGTTCAAGGAAAATGCAATTAAAAGGCGAAGGGCACTGGGACGCAGGACTCGTAATTCAATAAGGAATAGGAAGACAGGATTGCACAATACAAAGGCTTGGCAGGCGACTTGAAGGAGATTGAAATTAAGTGCCGAAAGAACGAATTTACAGAGAAGAAATGCCAGTCAGCCAGACCAATCTCAACAATTGTTACACAATTAGCACTTTAAAGGACTTTAAACATTGAAACTAATATCCTTCAAACAATGTATGTCCATTAAGTATTTATTTCAAATAAAATAAACAAATAATAAATCGATTTAGTAACTCAAATAAGATTGAATATTTATTTCTGTGTACAACAAAACATGGTCAAGGAAAAATTCTATTGAAAAAAAGGACACAAATTGGAAAAAGGAAGGAAAAGGCAGCGACAACCTTGGCCAGCTAAAGGGTTAAGGCGACGGACAGCTGTTTCCGCTGATTAATTGCCCAAACGCAAGACATGCAAATTAAATTAGCCAATAAACGGCGGGCGGCCCAGAATGAGGCGAAACGAAACAGAACGATCCCGGCCAAAACCGTGAAAGTGCCAACTTAGAAATTTCACGTTTTATTTTTTTCTTTGTTTTCCCTTCGCTTTATTTTATGTTATTCTTTGTTCCTGGCAAAAGGTTACACAGCATTAAAAACAAATGAAGCCCTAATGGACTTCGAATGCAGTCAAGGGAAAGGATAGCAGCTACGGCATCGGCAATAGCAATGGCCAGGAAGGCGAACACGGAAGGAACCCGGGACAAGGTCTCTGTGTTGTAGAGGCCGGTGTTGAGCCAGTTCTGCCACGGGGCAGGCACAAATAATTGGCTTAATTTTTAATTGACGCGAAATTAATAGCCTTTGCCAGGAGCCGGGAATTGAGGCAAGGCGGTGAAATTGAGGCACACGGACGGACACTAGAGTCCTCAGCGCCCATGATAAATGAAAGCAGCGAAGGTCCTGCCAAAGTTTTGACCCAGAGTTTCAAAGGAAAATACTCTAACTAAGGGGGGATAGCAAATACAATGTATGTTCTAATTAAATTTACATTTTAATGAAATATTAAAACAAATAATATTTTAAATTTGACAATTTTTAATTAATTAAATTTTATTTTATCAATTATGATACATATTTTAGCATAAAGTCAGTCTTTTTGCCACTATTTTAGCATCTAAACAGCATCTGCAACCTCACATATATTTCCACCCATTCAATCACCTCAAAATGTTTCCCAAAGAGCCACTTTGCCTTCTTACAAAGTTAGTTTTCCAGAACTTGAAGCAAATATCCTTTCAAAGCATCCCTTGGAAAATAAATACAAATTTAATTTGAGAAGTGTAAGTTTGTTGCCAGAATGGTTATACCCGCGACGGGAACTCCATGTATTTTGTTTAAAAATTGAAAAACTTGGCTCGAAGTTGGAACGCGCCAGTTCAAACTAAAGTTAAGTTGATTTTGGCTCATTAGCGTTTTGGTCAAAATTATTAATAGCAAGGAGAAGCGTCCGCCCTTCGTACTACCTACTCCCTGGCAGGAGTGCAATTAAGCAGCTGTTAAATTTAATTAAGCGCCAGTTTGCCAGAATCCACCCTCCTCCCCTCCTGCCCAGTGCAAGCCTTTGGCACGTTTTCCTCCGCCTTAATCACGACCCACGCTAATCAGCATACATGTGTTGGTGTACAGGTGTGTGAGCTAAGGTGTGCCTGTAGATAGGTGTCTGTTAGTTAGTTAGTCCGTCTGTGTGTTGGGATAAACTTTTCAACTTTTGCGCGGCGCAAATGTTAAGCGTGAAACTTTTGCCCCTCAACAACTTCGACATGAAAAGGGAAAAGGCTAGGGAAAAGGACATGAGAAAGGGGCCGGAGCTCAGGTCGCTCAAAAAAAGTTTTCGCATAACGGAAACGGAAATACACGTCAAGTGTGTGGACAGGTGGGCCAGCCGAGCTGTCTGTCTGTCTGTCTGTGCGAAACAAGGCGAAACAACTATTTATTTAACTGCCAACATTTTCGGCCGCCTCATCAAGAATCATAATAAAAGCAGACTTCAAGGCGCAAAGTTTAATTAGCCACTGCTGCAGATTTATATGGGTTACTGTCTAAAATATTAGGAAATTTATTAGATTGTACAGATTACAGCAACGGCTGTGATTATGCCCGGGGAAATTTGCAGTGATAAATGTCATTTAAATGTTTGAAAGGGGTTTGTTTTTCTTGCCCCACTGAAAATTGTTTAAATTAATATACTAGCAGTCCTTGTAAAAGTAAAAATTATTTTACATGAAATAGCTAGATTATCCTAATTTTTTCATTATTTTCCATTTGTTTTCTGGCTTCCCCAACCTCTCTTTTTCTTTGGGAATTTATGTGATTGTTCAACACGATTTCATTTTCAGTTTGCTAAAAGCCAAGGCCCGAATAGATTTCCTATCCCTAATGTATTTCCATCTCCCCCCGCTCTACACTGACATATATTACCTTTGCCCACACCACCAGGACCACGCCCCTTTATCACGCCCTAATGTGTAAATTGCTACGCCCGCTAATGCATTTATCCTTGACAAGCGACAAGTAAGAAGAATACAAATAAAGGATATCCCCCGAAAAAAGTAAAGGAAAAAGGAAATACGAAATACGAAAGCAAAAGCAAGAGCCACTTAAATATATAGTTGATATATTTTACATACACGAAATTGGTTTTTAACTGTATTCCGAGGACAGGCAGACAACCGCAAAGGACGAGGTGGAAGTGTAAGGGGTCTGGGCGGTAGGCGGTGTAAATAAGCACACAGAAAAAATATTTAATATATATTAAAACTTTAAACAAATATATATTCGTATGACAAAAGCTTAAATATACTATTAAAGGTCTTAAGAATTTATTAGATCAATTATAAAAACAAATAAATATGCAAAAAAAATATATTTGAGGATAAACAGCTCCCTGAGTTATATATTCTCACAGTGTAAGGATTGGGCCAGGGAAACTGAGCCTCTTGAAGCGGCTGAGCAATTTCATTTTACAACCACTCGTTGTACTTATTCCTCTTTTTTTTCTCTTGCATTGCGCCATTTAATGTAAATCGTAAATTTAAAATGTCATGTAAAATGGTGGGCGGCTAGGCAGAGGCCGGGGTATGCCAATGGGGGCGTGGCACCAGCACTTGACAGCGCCGGGGCCTCCACTTAAGCGACAAAAAAACACCAAAAGACAAAGGCACAGGAAAAAAGTGCAAGTGGAGACGGCCAAGGAGCGCAGTGAAAAATGTTATTAAAAGCAGTCGACTCTGATTGTCCTGGCGGCAGGACAATGCCATAGAAAAAAGTCTTCAATCAAGCGGATGTTCCAGCTATGAAATCTCTTCAAGATGCTTTTATTATCAAAATAAATTTTAGTTTGAGTTACAAATTAACTTGTAAAAAGTTTGAAATGAAAATATATTAAATATTACTAAAGTTCATAATAAACTTAAGTTCCCTTCCTTCAAAATATATAAAACTGATTAGAAACTCTCATCACTGATCCCGGTGATTATGGATTGCAGAACATTTAACTATATAACTTGGACATGCAGCCTGTGTAAGAGAGTTGGGGGACAGAAAAGGGGCGTGTCGCCCTTTGCTAAGCTTTTTCGCCTTTAATAGAATTTTTATGAACTTAAGTAAAGTCGTGTCCAAATCCCACGCAGATTACACACGCACACACAGCCTCTGGATGCGTCGTCCAGAGAGATGAGAGACTTTCTGACTTACGCAACAGCAAAAAGCTTTCAAAAAGGCTAAGACTTCCCATCGAGTGCGGGGAAGGGAGGGAGGGAGTGGTCTTAGGGCCAAAAGTGGGAGTGGCACGACGAGTGCGAGTGCGTAAAATGGCAGTTAATCGTGACCACGTACCAGGACTATTAATAAAAGCGTCTTTAGACCTACATTTTGTGGACATTTCGTTGCCATTTCGACTGCACAACAATGAAGCCGGCGAAGAAGCAGAACTTTGGCGCATCATTAATTTCACGCAGTGTACAACTGTCGAGCCTTCACCCCTCCCCCTCCAGGCCACACCACATAGACAAAAGCCATGTGCAGCTAAAAAAAAAAGCAGCTATATATATATATATATTGGGTAGAAAACTGGCAAAAGGCAAACTTAATAACAACAAAATGGCCTTTGTGGCCTCATCTTGGTCCTGGGGTCACTCACACTGGCAAACACACATGCCTTTTGCCAGCGGCAGGAATTTTGTAATTTATCATTGCACAAATACAAAAACAACAAATACAAATAAATACAGTGGCCCATATGTCTGTCTCCGCAGCCGATTTGTTCTTGTGCGAAATGAACTTTTCAGTCGAAAAGAGGGGCCCTCGACTTAACTATTTAAACCCGCCAATGGCCCCAACAAATCAAGCTTACAAGGACATAAGGATTAACTCGAATATCTGGCGAGTAATGCAATTTTATTGCAAACAACATTTAAGGGATATATAATATTTTACTGAGAAGCCCACAAAAGGCAGCAGAATTTTAAGAGTAATCTTTGTATACAAACCAAACAAAAGTAGCTTAACTTGCAGGTAAATATTTTTCTTCTGCCTTACTATTCCTTATTGGATGTAGTTTTTTATAGTTTTGCAAATTAATATAGTTACATTTTTATCTAGTTTATATTTTTTAATAATTTTACTTCTTTTAGATAAAGTTTGAATAGGATAAATTATAACTTTAGTTAATATTCAGGAAAGGTTACCTTTTCTTTTTCATATCTTTTTCCTATCTTAATGAATTAATTCATTAAAATAAATTCTTAAAAATTAAGATTTGTTAAATATTAATTAATGTATAAATAATAAACAAACTGAATAACTTTTCACTAATTTAAATACACAAATAAAACCCTAACACCCACACACGGGTTAATGTGCAGCCGAAAACAACTAACAATCATTCAAAACTGACTCACAAATAGCCGGCAGACTTAGCCCAAAAAACACCGACACAAACAAAGAATTACTTTCAAATTAAATAAATAACCAAAACTGAAAATGAACACGCCACCCCGCTGCGGTTTTCACCGCCCACAAAGTCACCCACAAAACTATATGTTCTGCTAAACCCTTTCGGCACATCAAAGTCATTCGCACATCGACCACGCCCCGTAAAAAACTCTAATTGACGTGCCTTTGGTCAAATGTAGCAATTCTCTGGCTTTGGTATATATTTTTTCCTGTCACGCCGCCGGACACGGAGACACACGAGTGCATTTCGAGAGTGTTTTGGGTGCACGATGAGAATTACTCTGTAAACACGAAATTTTAAACCTTTATTTCAAGGCTTTTAATTATTTTATTATATTTCCTAATGCACACAAAACAATTTCTAAGGAGTTCTTTGAAAGGATAATAACTTGAAAATGATTTAAAGTTTTGTTAGCTTCCTTTTTCTTAGTGTTTAAATGCGCACGAGTGTGTATTGGTTAGTTGGTTGGCCAAACTTAGCATCGTACGTGCTTCTCCCAATGGCCATTTGGACATTCCGGGCTCGCCTGGCTCAAGTCAATCTTGGCCTGGCCTCCAGCTGGCTGCTTACTGGATGCAATCCGCGCTGCATTTCCTTTGCGGCAGCTTAGTTTATGGTTTTGATTTCCGTTGCGCAACTCGTTTTTTAATTAGCTGCCGGGACCCATTTCACTCTGGGTTTGCCCCTTTTTGGCTGCTCTCTTCTGCTTGCGGTGTAATTGACCGTGTAAACTGGGCTTAAGTCACTTAACAGTCGCTTAACACATGCAGCTGGAAAGAGGGAAAAAAAAAGGGACCTCTGGTCCTGACCCGAAAATCTTCTCGATTCCCCTTTTTTTTGGTCGACGAGGTGACGTTGGTCCGGGTTGGCTGGACGATTTGCATATTGTTTTGTGCTTTGGTGAACTTTAGCTCGTGCCCGAAAATGTGTTGCATACTTTGCGGCTTTATGCAAATGTCACAACAGTGGACACTCATCAATAAAGGACACTTTCCTTGGAGTAATCTTTTAAAAAGACTTAAAGTAAGTAAGGGAAACCCACCCGAAAGTTGCTTAAATTTTCATGATTTCTTTCTGAAAAATTAAAGAAGGACCTGTTATTCCCAGCTGGCCCCTACTGTAATAGGACTTTCATAGAGAATACAGGACCCGGGACAAGTTTGCCGCTCTGCATGGCAAACAAATAGAAATTAACATGACATACTTCGCCCGGTTCGCAGCTCAGCTGGTGTCGGGAGTGGATTCGGTTCCACGAAAGCCGTTGCTGATGTTGATGATGATGGAGAAGGCCATGGAGCCAGAAAGGGAGCAGAAGATGGTCCTTCGGTCAGGAGGTGGGGCTTAAGCATGAGGAAGCTAAGGAACGGCTGCTCGGTTCCTCGAGCTACGCATGTGACGCGGCAGCAGCAACAATAAGGACAGCGACAAACATGCACAGCGGGGCACGGCCCGTAGAAAATATGAAAAATGTAAAACAAAAATCTGGCAAAAACTTTTCTAATTTAAAACTGCCAACAAAAAAGAGAGAATGCCAAAAATAAAATAAAGTACGGCAACGAAACTCAGTAAACGACATTAAGATAGAGGGTTTTGGGTGCCAGCCTGAAATCCTTAAGCAAATCTTAATAATATCTGGATCACACGCTAACTTGGTAAGGGTACTAACAAAAAGGGGTATATTTACTGATTTAGTAAACTTAAAACTAAAGATTAAAATATAAAATGATAATCAAGCTTAAAACTCGTTAAAGAAATTATTTAAAGAAAGTTATTTGTATAATGATTCATTATTAAAGGGTCACATTGGCATTTTTTCAATAAGTTTAAACTCAAGACTTTCTTTTGCCCTATTAATTAATTTATAGCGTTAAAATAAATCCATTTTGTATATTTTTGATCAATATACTAAATTAATAAAATATATTTATACTAATATAAACACCAAAATAGCATAAACACCTTATCCTTAGAGTATTTTCCCTACGACACACGGAATGTCAAAGTACCTCATTTTTTTCCTGCCGTTTTCCATCATCAACACGCTTTATATAATGTTATCCTGCTCCCCTGCCAGTCAAAGTGCTTACCAAATTATGTCTGTTGACAGTGCTAAAGTGAAAGTCCTTTGCCGCCAGGACCTGCACATGTTGATGAATGCGTGGCCAAGAGATTTCAACTTTCTAATTTAATGCGGCAGCGAGTGAGACAAAGGCCAAAGAAGGCAGGGAGACAAATAAATGATACTGCAAATTATTTAGGCAGCCAACGTGGCGTATGCGCAATGTCTGTTTGACATAGCAAATGCGAAGTTCCTTCCTTCCATATTGCTGGTCCGCTCTCGAAAGAAAACGTTTTATTTCCCCGCAAAACTTTGCAAAAGTCATCTCTTAATTGAAAATTAACAGCGACAGAACAGATGTCATTGTGGTTGAGCCAGAGATATGTATCAGCAACTGGAAAGTGTTCTTTCACATTAAATCACAAAAGTGGGGTTTTAAGTTCACAATTGAAACTTTAAAGAGGATTTTGCATTTATTTTGTGTAGTTTCTTTAATTACTAATCTGGTTTTACAATAAATATTGCCGAGTGATAAACACTTAAACATAATAAATCGTTTCAATATTCCGAACGAAGACAATTGATGCGATTGAAATCCATAAAAACTGTTCCTCGGAAGCATTGTTAACTTGTGCAGGGAGCAGAGAGCATCCCGGGACCCCAATTAAGTCAGGACCTGACGAACGATGTCCGGCGGCAGCATGAAATTGTTTTTGCGCAGGGGAATCTCGCTCAGCTGGCGGTCGATGGGCGAGCGGGTGTCGTACAGCGAAGGCGACTGGCAGATGATGGCCAGGGTCCCGAACACACAGGACAGCGTGAAGAGCCAGAGGAAGAAGCGATCCAGGACCATCGAAACGAACTTCCAATCCTCGACAATCTGGGAGGCGAGGCAATAAAAAATAGATTCTTAATATCATTCGCTGTATCATTTTTGCGGCTGAACGAAATTGGTTTTATACACGGTTTATTTTTGGGGGGGCTAATAAAATACGGCCCTGCGGCTGGCTCTCAATAAACTTGAATCGCAATAAAAATATAAAGTTATGATTTAATATTTTACAATTGTTTGCTGCACATTTGGGACTTGGCTCCATCCAATGCATTCAAGTCGAAGTTAAGGGCAATAAACAATAATAAAAAAAAGGAGGCAAAAGCCCCCCGCCAGACGCCGAAAATATGGCAATGTAAACAATAACAAAGCCAAGGACTCGCCTCCACCTTCTCCTCCTTCTCTTCTCAACCTACTCCTCGAGGAGGAGACGCGGCCACGCGTCAATAAAAATGGGCAACAAAAATAAGCACGGCGAGCGGCCTCTGGGTACCCACCTCGTTATCCTTGTCGGCATCCTTGATATGCTGCGCAATAAATCTGACCGCACGCAACGCCTGCAGCACTTCGGGTGTTAAGTTGCGCGGTATCACATTGTCAGAATCTGTCAAGTTTCCGCCACGAAATTGCGAAAAATTGAAATAAAATATTGGAATAATAAATAAATGCGAGACTCGAGAAAATTCCTCCCCATCGGCCATGCATGTCCTTATGTATATATATATATATATGTATATCATGTGTGCATCTATGCTTTTATGGGTAGACAAATATTTTGGCCTTTGCCAGGACGCAAATTAACGCCTCAAGCCAATAGGGCAAAGAAGCTGAATTGTGTTTGGAAAAGATAATTTATCGGCTGCCCTTAATAGTAAGCAATATTGGTGCTTAAAGATATAGAGGAGTCTTTAAAAAGTGGGGTAAACGTTTATTTAATTGTTACACAGTTAAGATTGATAAAGATTTAAAATTTGTATTGATAAACAAAAAACACTAAAAGAGCTTAAACCTTTGAAATTTGTTCTGTAATTGTATATTTGTTATTTAAATAAATATTTTAAATACAATTCAGTTACAGAAACTTGTAAAAACTTTTATAAAATTCATAAGATTTATTTTAAGGAAAATGTAGTTATATTTAGTTATATAGGAATATTTTCTATAGAGAGAAAATACAATTTTCTACATGCAACTTTACTGATTTTGTGATTATGTAGTCTCAATATTTAAAGTAAATTTAAACTAGTTTAAATTTTGCAACACATCAAGCTACTTTTTATTTAATTTGATAACAAAGCTGTTCGTCAGTTTATTATTATTTTATGTAGTATAAAAAATGCATAAAAACATGGCTGTGCCATTTCCAGCTCGATTTTCATAGCGCTTGGCTTGTTTTATGATCTCCTACAAAATACAGTCGGCAGCAGGGGCGTAGATTCACCCCCTTTAAGTATTCGCTGACCGCGACCCTGCTTGGATTTTGGACCGCGTAAGCGTTATTTGTCATCAAAGCGTCATCTCATGGGATTTTTTCCCCAAATTTATTACATTATTTGCCATGTGTTTTTTTCTATTTCTTTTTTTTTTATTTGGCAGAGTTATATTTGATTTCAATTTGGGGCTGCCGGGCATGCAAAATATTTGTGTGTTTTATGGTTAGATTTCGCGCACTCACCCACAGAGTTCTGCATGCCATTATCGTAAGCGCCGTCCTGACTGTCCTTAAACTCGCTGGGAAAATCGCTGATGCTGTCGCTAGAAGGAGGGGAAAAACCAAAGACCAAGCACAAGTGGGAAAACGGCAGAGAAAAATCAAAAGTCAAGTGTTTACATTCAATTTCGAGATATGCCACTTACCGCACATCGATCTCGTTGGTATATCCATTGCTGGGCGTAGAGTCGTCATAGTCGGGGAGGGTATACTGCGTCCGTCGCATCATCATCAGCTTGGGCATGAAGTGCAGGAAGAGCTTTCGCACCAGCGGCGACATGTTGTGCGTGGAGGGAGATCTGTGCCAAGGGGCAATTATCACCTGCTCTTACCTGCTCTGCTTCGAGCATACATATGTATATGCCCCCGAATTGGAACTCACCTGAAGTGAATATTCAGCACACAGACCGTTGTCCAGACGGACAGCGAGACGAGTATCATGGTAAAGAGCAGATACTTGCCCAGCAGGGGCACCGCCAACGAGGTGGGCGGGATAATTTCGGCCAGGAGCAGGAAAAACACGGTCAACGACACGAGTATTGAAATACATAACGTAACCTGTCAACGAAATGTTTACACAATTTCCTCTTCTCGACATCCCTCGGCTATTTAGCGGTTTGCCACTCGATCCAACGGAACACGAACGAACCATCAAACAATCAAACCAACAATCAAACCAACAACGACAGTGAACACAGAACAAACAACCAAATTAAAAACACAATCAACATAATTTGATCAATTAATTTAGCCCGTTGCATTGCAATTACTTATACAGAAATTATAATTGGCAGCGGCAAGAAATTTCCACAGATTTTCAATGCTTGCTGCTTGCCACAAAATAAATGTGAATAAATACTAAATAAAATTGGCAACAATTTGTTACAAAATAAACAAAAGGATATGTACCAAAGGACCGCAACGCGTATGTTGTGACCAAGCTAAGAACCCACAACTATCACACTTGCCAACACACACAATCTACAGGATGAATAACCTGGACCCGTCTCCCACAGCAATCAATCATTTCAAGTTTAGACGAAAACAATCAACACACGAAAAAAACATAAAGCAACAAAGCGCATGTTACTACGTTTACATGAAAACTTTTCTGTATTGTGATATATTGTATGTGTCAATAATAAAAAATTGGGTATTTTGTATTAATTATGTAACTTCCTGGGAAAAGTTTTCAAGCAATTAAGTCTCGATCTTGTGACACTTTAATTTCTGCCTTGATGGATGTAACCATTTTGAGGGTTACTTATTTAATTTAATTTTGTTTTTAATAATATTAAGACTGCGAATGCCGAAAAATATAATGGCAACCATTAAGTATTTATACCAATTTAATCATTAAAAAACACTGATCTTTTCTTTTACAAATTTGAAATCCATTATTAAAATTATTGGTTTACAGATCATAAAAAACGAATTCATTCAGAAGTATAAGTACAATTTTAAATAAAAAACAAAAAATTGCCAACCCAGCTTCTTCAAGTTAATATTATTCAAAAATAATACGAGTTAATTTTATTATTAAATTATCTCAACCACTTTTTATAAATATTTCTTTAATATAGGATGCATCTTCTATGATTTATCTCAAGTCTTCAAGGACCCCATTTCCTGCTAGAACAATATAAGTTTACGAATTAATCAAGCGAGAAGCAATGACCCATTAAAGCTGCCAACTAAACTCTTTTGAGCCTCAAAGGACTCCCATAAGTTTGTGCATTTAATGCCAGATTATATACTCTGTATGACTGAGTAAATATCGGATTCAAACATCATTATCTGGTGGTGGAGCATTTACTTTTACTTAAGCAAACGAGCGATACGAATGAACGAACAAACACTAAGGCAACGACAAATGGAATATAACAACAAACTGCACGAGTCCAGTACGTGTGTGAATGTGTTTGTAGGTGGGTGTAGGTGTTCAGGTGTGCCTGTGCCAAATGCAGGTGTCCTATATGTATATGTATGTGTCTGTGAGTCAGTGTGAGAGTGAGTGCGCTGCTCAATTACAAGATACGCGGCGATATGGAATAATTTTGCGTGTGGCTTTTTGGCATTTTGAATTGGATTCGATTCGGTTCGACATTGGGCATTTGTATGCATTCGATGAGAATTTACGTTATGAGATTTCACTACTCAGGACAGCACAAATGATATTCAACGCAAAATGGGTCTGATATATATAATATATTATATATTTAAGGATCGTAAATATATGTGTGCTGCTTAAGGAAATGCAGAGAGCGACGCCGCTGCGAATTGAGAGCTGATATTTGAATGGTTATATAGAATAGGCTACATAGCATTATTTTATTATCTATTAGTTTAAAAATTTGATCATAAAATAGAGAAAGTTAGAGTTTGGAAAGAGCAGGAAGTGCAAGTTGAGCTCTTCTCAGGAAAGATTTAGTTTTTCTAATCGGTTCTTTTGGAATATTTGATTGTTGAAAGCCAATTTACAATTTTTGTCGTGTTTGGAGTCTAAAGTGCAAGAGCTCAGCTTTAGGATAGCAGACTTGAAAGATTAAGGAGTGATAGTTAAAGTAACTGAAAGTAGTTTGAGTTTGGTGCATATGAGGTAGACAGCTTAGCTAAAGTTTATAGGTATATTTTTGAGGTTTTGTTTTTCATAGTGTTTAGGTAGTTGACAAAAAAGAGTGATGGACAAAATGATTTGAATAAGAGTATATTTTGGAAACAATTTACTGAACTAAAAATATATATTTAAATGAAAATACTTTAAAGCTTCGAAACATATATACAAAACGGTTGCAATATTAATTTAAGGTGCAAGGAAGTTATAAAAATGTAATAAATAACACATGCCACAAGCATCATTTGGTCCTGAGATCCTCTTTCATTACCTTTTCGCCTGAATCGCTGGGCAAATAAAACACCAACACCGTGAGGAAGGTTAAAGCCACACATGGCACTATCAAGTTGACTGTATAGAATAAGGTCTTACGTCGCATGGTCAACTTAAATGTTATATCTGATTGTAAAGAATATAATTATGAAATAAATTTAATTTAAAATTCAGAAAACCCACCTGAAAAGGGCTCTAGAGTGTCAGGATAATACTCTTCATTTTTAGTGGCCGGAACTTCAAGTATGTCCCATTCCACAGACAAATAAAACTCGGTTAGATCGATGCCCACTTGAACCAGGTTGCTTCCAGGCACCTTTAAAATGATATAAATATTTGTAATATATTAATTTTGATATAGAAATCTCCATCTTACCTGATCCAAATGTTTTAGATCCACCTGAGCGCCATTGTAGGTCCAGGAACCGAATTTCATAAAGCAAATTTGCTCATCGTATGGAAAGTATTCCACATTCATTTCGCAGGAAGACTTGTAAATGGCGGGTGGCTCCCAAAAGACTTCCCCCGTATACTTGAGCGTGGCCTTGGTCATCAGAGTTACCTGTAAATAATTAAAAAATTAGTTAAATATAAGTTTAAGTTGTATAAAGCCATCCTCACCTCGTAATTGCCATCCCAGTTATTGTAAAGCACAATATCAGGAACCCAAATATGCTCAGACGGCACATACAACTGTTCAACTCCTCCATATTCCTCAGGATCCCATCTTAGCTTGTAGTCGAACCAGCGCTGTTTCACCCACAGATTTGTGGTCATCACCTGGTTCTTTAGGTTCACCTCAATCAGCTGGGACAGCTTCAGACCCAGCCAAACGGTCAGGGTCTCCGTATTGTTGACCACGGGCCGGATCAAGCGATTGTAGTTGCTCAGCAAATCATCATAGAGACGTTTAGTGTCCGGGTTAGCCTCAAAGCTGATGGGAGCTACAGGAGATTCGGAAGAGATTCGGTGAGAAATGTGTCCAAAAAATATCCCAAACAAATAATAAATTTCCCAAAACAAACTTCTGCGCCGACGCCGCTCTGGCTCTCTTCGAGGGCGCAGCTTCCTGACATCTGTCAAATATTCGGGATACAGCATCAAGGTATCGGAATTTTCACAATTTTTTTCCTAGCTTAAAAGACAATCCAAGAATGCTTACCCGTGGAGTTTGCCAATGGAACAAGTAGGAAAACACACAACAAACTCCAGTGCCACATTTTGTGGCTGTTTTTCTAGTTATTTACTAGGTTTATTTGCTATAATTTAATTAATTTCCTTGCAACTTAAAACATTTTCAGTGCGGTTTGTTTTTTGCCAGAACCTCACGGTCGGAGAGTTTACTTGGAACTGAGTTGTGCCTTTTTGACAGATGCTGTGGCAGAGATGCTCGATGGCAGATCCTGAATTTATCGTCCTGCTGGCGCTTAATTTGAATTTAAAAGGGTTTAAGATTTAAATAAATGTTGGATTTTCTGGTAAATTTAATACTGTATGCATTAATTAATATTTTTTTATGTCCTTTCTAAGTTCATATATAAATCAATAAAAATAATATAGAATTTTGCAACGATTTACTCTATATAAATGATATTTAACAATTTATTAATTAGTTCCCAGTACACTACTATTATGCTTTATGGAATTTGAATTCCTTAACAGACCTAGAACAACCCCTTGCTGAAACCCAGAACAACCCTTACCTTGCTAACCAAGTTCTCAACCAAAACCTAGACTAAGTTGTATTTTTCGAACCTGACCCATTGTCCTGGCAACGTCACCTTGTCACCTTGACAACGATAAACCGAAAAATAGGAGAAAGAAAAATAAAAGCAGTACAAACTGAACTTTGACAAAGAACGGAAGCAAAACAAAGAAAGCGAGGGCGTAGTAAACAACTTTCGATTTTTTTCCTCGGAAATGAGCTTCAAGGGCAACTTTCCGCAAATGGTCCGTGGAACGGGCTTCAAGCTGCGACAGTATCGAGATGGTCCCCTGGACTGGAGGCTAATGGGTGAGGAAGATCATAGTCAGCTTTCTGTTTACCAAATAATATAATAATTTCAATGTAACCTGTACCCAGGCTCCTACGAAACAGAGCGCATTCTCAGGGAGCAAAACTTCGAGCTGGTGGACAAGGCCCTGGCCCACCTATCGGAGGCTCCGCTGGGCACTGTGCTGGAGACGCACATCCTGGACAGCGGCATTGCCAAGTACTTTGTGATGTCACAGTATGCCATTCAGTATCTGCTCTGCTGTCGCACCTACCTGGATGAGTGTGTCACGGACTTGAAGGAGGCCCACACGACGGCCCAGCAGGAGATAGCCACGCTGAGGAAGTCCCTGGGTGAATCCCACAACGAGGTGGTACAGCTGCACAAACGAATCACCCAGATCGAGGCCATTCGCGAGGTTGTCTATCCCTGTCACCTCTGCCCCAAGAACTTTATCAGCAACGAGGCGCTGAATGTCCACATAGGTCGAAAGCATCGCGTTGCCTCGCCCCCAAGTCTCCCCTCCGGCCAGGGTAAAGACAAGGAGAAGGATAAGGATAAAGACACCGATCTGCACCTCATCAACACCATCAAGATGGAGCTGGAGATAAAGCAGCTGAAGGAGCGTCTGAATGCAGCAGAGCGGAACATCAGGGAGCGGGGAACTGGATCAAAGCGGACGAGTCCCCGCCAGGAGCAGCGTTCCGTTGGAATTCAGAGTAATCTGACGGAGGCCAAGGAGAAGGACGAGTTCAGCGGGGAGCAAGCACTTGAGAGCGAAGCTAGCGAGAGAAAGGAGCAGATGACAGGATTGGCCGAGCGACTGAAAAACTTTGAGGAGTGGCAGCAACAGTTAAAGCAAAGCAACGAGCACTTCATCAAGGTAAGTTTTTATTTATTTATATTTTTATAGCTCATTACCATCTAATTGCCAACTTAACATCCTTCAGGACATCAATCAGAGGCTTGAAGTATTGAGTCGAGCCCTGGAGCAGAGCAAACAAGCCTCAGCTAGCACGCCGCCACTGGAAGATCGAGTAGCCACGCCCTGTCTGGAGGATCTCGAACGCATACTAACCGAAAAGGTGGCAGAGATTGGCAAGGTCAGTGCCCACAAGCTGGAAGAGGTGGTCTACCACATGGAGATGGGATACAGGGAGAAGCTGGAGGCTCTCGAACGCGAGCTCAAACACTTGAGTTCGCAATCAAAGGAACAGCCTCATCATGTCCAGGCTCTGCCAGCTGCATCGAAAATACCCAAGCCCGTGAGCCGAAAAGAGGAAACTAATATGGATCGCATTCGAAAGCAAGTGGAGAGCGAGTTTCACAAAAAGAAAAGAGACGATGACACCTACTCCATTGAAGAGGCGCCGCGGGAGAAGCCAATCTCTCAGCTGGTCAGCCAAGTCCAAGTTAATGCAGTGGAGAAGGAGCAGCCAAGTGCTGGCAGCTCGGGCAGTAATCCAACCTATACAAAACCCTCTGCCGAGCCGATTACCACTAAACTGGAAACCCGAGAAGCCACAGACATCAGCGAGAGTCTAAGCCAAGAGGAGACCGAGCAGGACGAAGAACAGAGCCTGACTGAGGAAGAGGCCACAGAAGTCTCAACATCCGAGTCGGAGGCGCCCAGGAAAGACGACAAACCAAAAGCCATAAGGCCCCCAGAAAGGATAATCAAGTAAGTTCAGTCATTGATTCAATAAATACTTCAAAATTAATTAATATTTTATATTTTTTATTTTTCAGAACTCCGCAAAAACCTGTTACTCGAAAGGAGGCCCGGAAGCTCGTCAACCGGAAGTTGATGCCTCTCGGCTTCGATATGAAGTCCAAGGGCATTTCCCACATCTCACTGAAGCGAGTCAACTCGGAGCTGGCTGAGCATCGCAACAAATTGAAATTGGTAAGGAAAAATTAATACAGAATAATTTATTGTTAATCAAACATTTTCTTAGAAATATCCACAGTTCTATGCCACCCGGAATCGCATACGGAAATTCGTGGAGAAACTTTGCTCTGCCAAGTTCCCCGAACGCGCCCAGATGCTTCTCAAGCACAAGACCCCGCTGAAACCCATCGAGGTGCCTAAGAAAAGACTCCCACAATCGACCTCGTTGGATAAGTCGGAGGAGGATGTGGCTTCCACTCAAGACGAAGATCAGGAGGATGAAGTCTCACAAGGCAGCGAAGAGTCCCAATCACGTGGCTCTAGCCCTCAGCCTCAGGTTAGTCGGGATTTCAAGGCCCGGCTGGAGGAAATTATTGTCAAGCCAGCGGCCACAGTCCGAGGAGGAGTTTCCAAGTCAGCTCTCAGCTCTCGTCCAGTTCCTCTGCCCAGAAAGCGAGTTATGTTTAACACGCTGAGCAGTGGGAAAAACTTGAATGACAGCGATGATAATTTAAAATAAAGGAAATAATAATAATTTAAAATATATTAGACAATAATAACAAAAAAGAAATATTTCTAAAATTTAAATTAAGGTTTTAAATAAATGTCATTGATTTACCCAAATTTCTATTTATTTATATAACACTTTATATGCATTTGCTTATGAAATATATTTTTAAAATTTAGCTAAAGTTAACATTTCTAAGTTCTTAATTAGCAATTTATATTTAATTTTAAAATTTTTAAAAGGAATTAGGAAATATACATTTTCGAAATTTAAACGGAACTAAATTATTTTTTCAGTAAAAAGAAATAAAAGCAAAAATTAAGCATTCAAGGCGTTAAGCATAGAAATATATAAATTTATTTAACTTAAAAAGCAATAATAATTTTATTCAAACGATTTCCCAATAAGAAACCCCAAGTTGCTTCGGTCCCACTAATACCACCCAGTGATAGGTTCACTCGATAAAGTATCGCCTCGTTTTGTAAACAATCGACGTCACTAACACAAATGGCTCTGTAAAAATTCACACGCAAAATTCTGTAAAGTAGGAATTCGCCCGCAAAACTCTGTTAATTTCACCCGCAAAATTCTGTAACGTACATTCGCTGTTAGCTAAAGTTTCAAGCATTGACACAGAGGTGGCGTGCTATTTATGCAGGAGAAAATTTTGTTGCTTCGGTCCCACTAATACCACCCAGTGATAGGTTCACTCGATAAAGTATCGCCTCGTTTTGTAAACAATCGACGAGAAAATTTTGTAGTACGTCGCGAATATAACGTGCAATAAATGCAATAAAAGGCAGCTGGAGCGGTTGAAAATCAATTGAAGGCAGCCAACCGTACATGGGTCAGCATCCGAGGCAGTGAATCCAGGCAGCAGGCAGGTGGAAGACGGCGAACCCGAGGCGGAAGACCCAGCGATTTCCAACAACACACACACGCACCCACACACACAGGCGCCCGTCCCCGTCGATGAAATAACATACATAACGAACGTATACCGAAAATACATAAGAAATAACGGCGGAAATAACATTAGCGGAAAACAGCAGCGGCAGCGGATAAGCGAAATTCGGTGAGCGGAGCGAGCGGAGGTACCCCCGGGCCAGGAACATGTCGGATATCATGAACATCGACAGCATTATCTCGCGTCTGCTGGAAGGTATGTGCTGCTGCTGCTCCTCCTCCTCCCCTCCTGTTCTCACCCACTCCCACTCATATCAACACTTTGCATCTTTACAGTGCGCGGAGCACGACCGGGAAAGAATGTTCAACTGTCGGAGAGCGAGATTCGCAGCCTGTGCCTCAAGTCCCGCGAGATATTCCTGTCCCAGCCGATCCTGCTCGAGCTGGAAGCTCCGCTGAAAATATGCGGCGACATCCATGGACAATACTACGACCTACTGCGCCTGTTCGAGTACGGCGGCTTTCCGCCAGAGTCGAACTACCTGTTCCTGGGCGACTACGTCGATCGTGGCAAGCAGTCTCTGGAGACGATATGTCTGCTGCTGGCCTACAAGATCAAGTACTCGGAGAATTTCTTTTTGCTGCGCGGCAACCACGAGTGCGCCAGCATCAACCGCATCTACGGGTGAGTTTTTGTCAAGTTTTTTAAGCTCTCTCCCCTTTAAGTAAACAGAAAGTGGTCTGAATAATGTCAGTTTAATATAAATAATTATGTATAGTTGTGTAATTCGCATCGCATCACATTACATTGTATATATCTATAACATTACTCATCTAATTGCATCCAATTGACAGGTTCTATGACGAATGCAAACGTCGCTACACCATCAAGCTGTGGAAAACGTTCACGGACTGCTTCAACTGCCTGCCTGTGGCGGCCATCGTGGACGAAAAGATCTTCTGCTGCCACGGCGGCCTGAGTCCAGATCTCTCGTCCATGGAGCAGATCCGGCGCATCATGCGCCCCACAGACGTGCCCGATCAGGGTCTGCTGTGCGATCTGCTGTGGTCCGATCCTGACAAGGACACCATGGGCTGGGGCGAAAATGATCGCGGCGTAAGCTTCACATTCGGAGCGGAGGTAAGTCATGCAAAATATTAACAAAATGCAACAAAAAGATTATTATATTTTATATCGTTTTCAGGTTGTGGGTAAATTTTTACAGAAGCACGAATTTGACCTGATCTGTCGGGCCCATCAGGTTGTGGAAGATGGCTATGAATTCTTTGCCAAGCGTCAGCTGGTGACGCTCTTCTCAGCGCCTAACTATTGCGGGGAATTTGACAATGCGGGTGAGTGATCATCTACAGTGGACTTCAATCAGAGATAAACATTATCTCGACGCAAGCACCCTTTACGGTCATGTATAAAATATAAATATAAACACCGAGGTCAGCGTTGATCTCGGAGATAGTCAGCAAGCAGCAAGTGAAAGCTAGCAACCAGATTCCATTGCCATTTCTGTTTATTTCCACTTACCAAGAAAATGCGCACTTTAAAATAATCAATAGCCTGTAATGTAATCGCCATAAATGTCAGCAATGATTAATCATTATCGATTACCTCCGCAGGTGCCATGATGTCCGTGGACGACACACTGATGTGCTCCTTCCAGATATTGAAACCCGCCGACAAGCGACGATTTGTTTATCCCAACTTTGGGAGCTCAGGACGCCCGTTGACACCGCCACGCGGTGCCAACAATAAAAACAAGAAAAAATAAACGCTGCACACCTCGAACACTGCACAATACAAGGAACAACAAGCCACACAGACACACACACAAATAGGGAGAGTGGCAAGGAAAATCCGTATCCGTATCCGAATCCGAATCCGAGTCCACATCCAACGGAATGCGCAAAATGTTTGTTTTTATCGAATACGTGAATCGAATTGTGAGCAACGTTATAAGGGGTATATGAATCTATACAAATTAGCCTATTTTTTATTTAAAAAACAAACAAAAAATGATAACGAAAGCAAAAACAAAATGAAATAATATGAAATGAATCAACAAAACAAAACACAAATCGAGACACTTTAGTTCAAACTAATTGTAGTGTAAGACACTGCATAAGCAAGAATATTTTATCTCCTAATATAATAATTTTGTTATAGTTTTTCCTTGCGCAAAGCCAACACACTCACACACACCACACACACACACAATGCATATATCACCCCGTACAGTAGGTACGAAAAGTGCACGCACCGGTTGTATTTTATTTAGCATTTCTATCTCTTGCACAGCATTTTATTTAAGCAATTATTCTGGCGGCACTTTAAACAATCTTTATCTCTTTCCTCCCTTCTTTTTGTTGCGTATCTAAAAACAAAAACAAAAACAAAAAACACTAGCAAATGGTGAAAATGTTAACTTTTATGTTTATTAAGCTGTATGAGAAATGCTTTTAAATGTGTGAGTTGAGTTAACACTGCATATTACATATGTACTCGAGGCACGATTTATTTTTGTAATATTGTCTTAGAAATTTTACATCGACGATACATGTTTACTTAGTTTTAAAGTGAGGAAGAAGCAATTTTAGTTGCAAGCTACATAAGTTTGAATTGTTTACACCAAAAATATTAAAATAAACAAAAATATTATAATACATACATATTTTTTAAAACTGTTTGCGTTACACACACACACCATGATCACATTCAAAACATGCACACAAATCCAATTTAAGGAAAGTCCAAAAACAATTTAAAAAAACAAAATTTAAGCGATAATAATAATCTTTTTGTTAACCTCTCGTATGGCTGGGTTACATATCTGCTTAAAGTATGTAAATATATAGGTTTTGGATCGTTATAAAATATTGTTTTGTTTTTCTAGCAACGAAATTTAACTTTTAAAGAATAATTATTAGGTGTTTTCTGGGTTTTAATCAATTTATTTATCTTATCGAAGTACTTTTTCAAGTTCGATGTTAAAGGCTGCAAATGCATCTAAAATATTTTGTATGCTTTACTTTTTTAAACTTATAAATATCTATTAAAACCTGCCATACGGGAAAAAGCTAAACAAAAGAAAATAAGGCGAATGCGAATACCTTTGAGTGGCACTGTGTGCCCTCTGCTGATGTATCAGCGACGAGGCAGATAATGTTACCTTTCCCCTCTTATTGCCCCCGCCCTCGAGAGGAGAGCAGACCCATTAAATACATGCTAAATTTACACAACCAAATCGAAACAGAAATATACAAGTAATAAACAATAAACAAGCGCAGCAACAACACACAAACAGACACGGTTATTGTACACGTAAACGTATATACTTTGTGTATTTCGCTACATTCTAGTGCTAAAGGCCGCCACACTCAATTACAAGTATTATGCCCAGACAGGCAGCGATCCGCGGCAGGCACTGCAGCCTGACGCAACTTACCCAAAATGGTTTCGTTTGTATAATTCCCGCCCGACAACCTACTAACAACAATCGCGTAACCTATAAAAAACCAAATACAAAACAAAGGCAAAATGCTAAATGCAAAAAACGAATATGAAATATGAGCCCAATGCGAGTCCTCGTCTATTTCACACACTCTAGTACTCTGTTCAATGTTGTAATGAATTCAACGTATATTTACGACTATATATGTATGTACTTGTAATATCGCGATCCAGTACGACATCGGCTGTTTTCAAACCCCAAACACAAGACATAAATCTAAAACGTTAATATCGTAAAATACAAAAAAAAAACAAATAAACAAAATAATTAAACAAAAATACATATAAAATTAAATTCATTTCAAGATGGAAATTTGAAAAGACAAAGAGGAATAATGAGTAAAAGCATTCAAAGCGCAAGTTGCAAAGACAAAAAAATAAAATGAAAAGCAAAAAAAAAACAAAGGCAATTAAAAAAAATATATAAAAAAAAAAATAAACAAAAAGGACACAATGAGAAGCACTTGTAACAAAATAGCACTGTTTTATTAAAAGAAAAAATTGAAATACATACTAGCAATAAAATGAACTTCGAGTTGTGGATTTATTTGAATGTCATGACTTATAGAGTCTCATGTTTATGGTAAATGTTTGGGTTTGACAACATTTTATATTATATATAATTATCTAATTCATTAATTTATATACTTGTTTGAGTGGAATTGTTCATTTATTGCTTATTTAATTTTGATGTCAACCTTCCTTTAGCAGCAGACAGAAGGAAGCTTCTTGGAACCGAAAGAATAGTTATATTCTTGATCTGTCGATTTGATATACCCATGTCCGTCTATCTGGTCATCCGTGCGTAAAATTTTCTATAAAAGCACCTGGATTTTTATGAACAATAAGAACTAATGGAGCTGAAACTATCAAATTAAACCCATAGAAAGATTAAACCTCACAATTTGGTTAATAAAAATCTGATAGAAAATTTTAAACAATTATCATAGATAAAGATATTTCTTAAAATCCGAGTTTTTATTCATTAAATTCTATATACAATTAATATTGCATTAGAGTCTTACGACTAAGCTTACTACTACTATTATTATTATTTTCTTCATTTTATACTAATTATATCTCAAGGCACAACTCTTTTCCAAGGGAGCACACATGGCGCCAGTGCCCCGGCCGCACTTCTCATCCGCCTGCAGCCTCACCTGCAGTAACTTCTGCCGCAGGGCATAGGGTGTGGTCGTGCTGGAGCTGGAACTGGAGGTGGCATCCTGCTGCCTGCTCTCATTGGCCCTATTCTTATTCCATTTGTCCGTGTTGGTGGCATTAAAGCGGTCATAGGACTGCTGCAGTCGGAGCTCATCCTGCCGGCCATCGCTGAAGCAATCACTCATATTCATCAGGCGAAACTGCTGTAGAGCCTGCAACTGCTGCAGTTCATCCGTGGATTGCTTGGTTGGATACTGAACTAGGCGTGGCGAGGGCGATGAGTTGCCACTGTGAACCTGACCCTGACCTTGGCTCATCTGGCGACTGGCGACGCATGCGCTCTGCTCATAAAGCCGTCGATTGTCCGTAAACAAGGCGTAGTTGTTGGCTGTTGTTACGCGGCCAGTGGTGTTGGTGTCGACACCTCCTGTTTGCTCCCAGCCCCATCGCAGCACCTTGGCCCTGCTCTGCTGTCGTTGCTGGGTGGAGCTGCTGCAGCTGCAGCTGGAGCAGTGACTCACCGTGGTGGCAGCGGAGTTCCGGCGACTAAAGCCGTTGCCCAGCTCGGTGCTGGAGTGCCCCAGACCAAATCTGGGCGGTGTCTTGAGGCTGGGTTTCTTTACAAACTGCGTGGCTCGCTGGCTTTGACGGGAGGATGAGGTCACCGACATTAAATCGCCACGTGGATGCTGCGGGCGGACATCTAGCTGCTGCTGCTGCTGTCGTGGCACATCTTGAAATCCCATTCCGCCGCAATAGCATTGTTGCATTATATTAACCTTTTTCTATATTTATTTACAATAATTCTCTACGGATTGCCGGATTGCGTGCCCGTAGAATGTTAAGAGGCAACTGACGACAACCGGTTTCCACACTTGGTACTTTATCACCAATCACCGAACCAAGCACCGAATGCATATGTATACCGTTAGCCGGCTGACTTGGGGCGCTCACATATCGTTTGTTTATATTTGAACAACAATTGCAACAGTTTCCATAGACACATGCCGAGGTCCTTGGGCTGTTTATTTTTGGCCAAGCACTCACACTCACGCACTGGCCATCCATACACATATCGTCGGCTAGTTAGACAAAAGAATGTGCTGGCAAAACGAAAGACTTAGGCAACAAACTTGAATGCGCTGCCACGAACTAAAGTGGCGGAGAATCACCAAATGAACTCCATTAATAGTGTTGTAAACGATTTAAGGCAAGAACGATCTAATGAGAAACTAATGCTTGATGTTTTTTTACATTTTAAGATAATTATAGTAGAAGTTATTGGCGGGTTTATAATTATTAAAACCTAATTAAATAAATGCTTGTCCTCTGATTGTTAGAGCCTCATTAAATATGGACATGAACTACATAGTTTACTAGTCACATAATTATTTTATTGTTCTATATTTTTCATTACAATTATTTGTTTATTAGTATTTATTATTAATTTTAATTGTTATTATGCATTTTCGTTCTGTAGAGCTGCGACTTAAACTAATAAATTTATATGCCAGTTCCCACCAAAATTACCCAATTTACCAAATCCACATTTTCAAGAATTCAACTGTTGATTTCGGCACACAAAAGTTGCCAAATATTGACCCAATAAAAACTAGTTCCTGTGCACATATAGAATCTACTCTTGCCGGCATTAAGCGCATGAATTGGGTGCCTTGACTTGACTTCCTTCAAGCCAGCGATGCCTGAAATTTAATGGAAGAAGCAAACAGGCTATATGCGTATCATTTAGCCCGATATTACTACCGGGGATAAGTGGCATGGGAGAAAGACCCTCAATTACAGGGGCATGTAAGGTTCAATGAACCGCGGCAAAAAGGAAAATGAAAGAGCAACGCAGGGTTGATGGGTTCCTCGGTCAGCGGTGTTGGCCGGTTGGCATGGCCAAAATCGGCGAGCCGGAAAGCAAAAGTGGTTCGTTTGCTTGCTTGGTCTGAGTCTGCTTTATGGGCCAAAGCTTAAGCGACCCATTGAGTTCGATTTGCGGGAGCTTTTCGCAGTCGGACGTTGAACGCTGGCTTCTGCGCCGCCGCCGCTGCTTAAGCTCGGTATAAAACGACGAGCGGCGAACGCATCCCGTGTACACAGTGATAAGTCGCCGGCCAGAATCACCTGTCTCAAAGATACCGCTACCGCTAACGCCCATCGATTCGTATCCGTGCGGAGATCGCGCGCGCTCGCTGTGTCCCACTGAAGAGTGTCTATCGAAGAGTTTCTCAATTTCTGCATCCGATTTCGTACTTCCCCCTTCGACCGGAGATATGTCAAAATACGCGCTGCTATTGCTGCTAATCGCTGCGGTTGCGCAGGAGTTAACTGTAACGACTGCGCAAGATTTGCGTAAGTACTAAACCGAAAAAAATAGGGGGAAAAAATCATTAAAAAAAACTCAGCAAAAACACCAACCACCAAGTGCAAAAAAATGATCATTTGTATTTGCTTTGACTGTACGTCTCGGCTTTAAGTATTTGCTTAACCTGACACCGCGCTTTGATGGTTAAAACGTGATCGATATTGTTTATGGCTGGTTAATTTCGGCTTGGGCCTGGTGTCTTGGCCCGAAGACCTCAAGGTCGGGCTCTGTAAAATTCTCTAATGTCGCGCAGACGAGCATGCAAATCGCTGTGGCATTACAGCGACTACAGTAGACACCGGCGGAGAGTCACGCCGGCTTAAGGATAAGTACCGCGACGAATCTGGGTTCTGGGAATTTTGTTTATAATATTTTATTGACATAAACAGAGCAATTAGGATTAATGGTAGTGTTTAAGGCTGTAGCTAATTGTTAGTTGGGGTTTTTTTGTTTTCTTTGAAGGGAAATTACATCGTAGTAACTTTCAGAAGTTAAAGGATATAATCTATCTGGGATTATAAGTATAGACAAACTTTAATGTGTAATCTAAAATCTAAAACTTAAAATCTAAACTTAGTACATTAAGAACATGCGAGTAATAGAAATAATGATGCGGCGAAGAAATAAATCATTTTCTTAGAAGAATCTTTATTTCTCGGCAATTATAAAAGAGTTTCATTAGGGGAATTTTTTTTTTGTCTTCTCTCAAAAAATACTACCAATAAAACACAAAACTTTATATTTGCTCATTCGCGTGCTGCTAAATAGCAACAATAAATTAAGATCACTACCGTCGGGGGGCTGCATTTTCGGAGTTTCCCCAACCGATGGCCACTGTACACGGGTATTATGCAATTGTAACCATCGTCTGCAAACAGGTTGCTCTTGGATCAGGCCAGTTTGGCAGACAGACAGGCCACCACTGATCCACATCCACGCTTAGCTTCCGCTTGTGACACCAATATGTTGGCTCGACACAGAGAAGGACATATGTAAGCGACAGATGATTTGTGTTAATTGATTCACACATTCCACGGCGGGCGTGGATTTTTTCCAAGTGTATGAGACTCGAGCTGAACTGATTAATAACACCGTTGGCATAGGTCATGAGTGCCTTTGTCTTCTCAATGTATTCATGATAAATGGCCCCTCGCAGCGTGCGCTTCAACTTGACATTGAGCCACTAAAATATGCTAGCTCACTTCTGTTTTATCATATATAAGCTGCCTTGCCTTTAACTTATTTATTCGTGGACTCTTTTGTTTTGTTTACAAACAAGTTTTGTGGCCAACGAACTCTGGCCGAACGATGCTGCTGGCTGGCCCAATTGCAGGCTAGCCGGGGAACTTCCGCAATCCGCGAGATGGCCAACGTCTCAATGTCATGACCAAGCCGAACTGAACCGACTCAACCTATCTTTATCTGTCTCTTGTATTTTTGCAGCCGAAGGCTTTCCCAAGTGCAAGCGGGATGCGAACTTCGACAAGTGTCTAGTGGATGCTGTGAATCATGCCATTCAACTGCTTAAAGCTGGTGAGTATTCTTTAAACCCCAACACAATGGGTGGATAACGCTTCCCGATCCGTTTGGCAGGCAACAAGGAGTTCGGCATCCCGCCCCTTGAACCGCTGGCCGTGAAGAAACTCGTTATAGATGCCGGCAATGCGCCAATAAATCTGCGGCAGACCTTGAAGAATGTGAAGGTTCACGACATGATCTCCACCAGCAAGATCCAGCGGTACAGGTAATATTTCCAAGGCCAAAAAGCTGTAAATCGATGCAGCAAGAACAAAGCCAAGGAAAGGCTAAACATTTCTCTTCCTGCTTTCGACTTTATCCTCAGAACCGATCTGGACAAGCACTTGATTATCTGTGATAGCCGAACGGACCGCATCGAGATGATCGGCGACTACGAGATGTCCGGACGCATCCTGCTGCTGCCCATTACGGGACATGGCAGGGCGAACGTGACCCTGATTAACACCAAGATCGAGCACCGTCTGATCGGCGAGCCCTTCGAGCGGGATGGCGTCAAGTACATGCGCCTCAAGGAGTATCGGGTGGCCTTCGACCCCAAGCGGGTGTACATGAATTTCGAGAATCTCTTCAACGACAAAACCCTTTCCGACGGCATGAATCGGTTCCTCAACGAGAACTGGGAGACGGTGTTCAATGAGCTGAAGGTTGGCTATTCCAAGAGCTTCGGCATCATCTTCCGGGAACTGTCAAACAAGCTCTTCGAGAAAGTACCCTTTGACAATATATTCTTAAGTTAAGTGCTACCCGCTTTTGCTTTACTATTAGGTTATACCTAATTTATGTTACTAATTAGTTAATAAAGGATTTAAAAAAATAATTTGTACGCCCTTTGCGTATTATTTTCATATATTGGCAGGGAAAAGAAAATAAGTATTTACTACGTGTTTACTTGCTGTCAATTTTTAATGTTTCACCTTTAGAGCTCAGCTTTAATTATTGTTCTACGAAATTAGCGCACGTAACGCCTTATTTTGTAAACAAGTTCTTTTGCTTAAATAAAAAGTCATTAGTGTCAATAGCAAAGGTTAGTCAGTAACAAATTGTTGAATAAATTTATAAATATATAAATTATAAAAAGGGTTTATAAAAGCAATAAATATAAACACATTTTCTTAGATTTAATTGCGTATAAAAAATGGTATAAATAATTATAACTTTCGGGCCGTTATTAAGCCAACATTCAAATCCGATAGATGTTCGATAACGTTTCTATTGTTATTTTGCATTTCTTAACGCTATTTGTTGTTGTGGCGCATACACGGACAGGCTGGATGCCTGGTCACACTGGTGGGCTAACGCAAATATATTTTTATGCTCTTTTTTGTTTAAAACAATTGGGCAGTAAAACGTAAAAAGTACACCGTCGCCTGAAACGGACGACTGCCGACAGCCTGCCTGGATGGCTGAGAAACCAGTCGTCATGGAGGCCACCGTGCCGGAGGCCAAGTATCAAAAACTGGCCACAGAATACTCAAAGGTACGAAAGTTCCCTCGAAGCAGCAACAGTTAACGCCCATTAATCTAATTAATCCCCTGTCCGACCGCCCTGATTAGCTGCGTGCCAAGGCGACGGTGTTGAAGCGGGCAGTGGAGGAGCACGCAAAGGAGCAGGCGAAGGAGGGCGGCCTCCGGGAGCAGGTGCAGCAATATGCCACATCATTGCGCCGCATGGAGCAGGAAGTGGACTCCCTTGGGTTCCGCAATAAGCAGCTGGAGTCTCGCGTGTCACAGCTGCAACAAGAAATCTCAATTAACGAACAGCGTCAGAAGACGGAAAAGGATGCGGGCGGTAGGCGGGGACTGCTGGGGAGCAACTTCCGGCACCCAGAAGCTCTCGGCGATGCCCACGCAGAGGCAGCTAGCGATGCCGCCCAAGAGGCGCTCATATTCGAAGAGCTGCAGAAGAAAATCATGGAAAATGCACAGCTGACGTCATTGGTAAGCCGCAGGGTTGAACCGCATAATTAAGAAAGATGAGCTAGAAGTCCCTTTAACCGCCCACAGATTGACGACAAGCAGCGAGACCTGCTTCTGCACACGGAACGAATTGCGTCACTCGAACAGAAGCTGGAAAAGCGGATAGTCGACCAAAACGAGCTCGAAAAAAGGCTGCGAAAGGAGGTGGAAACACTGCAGCACCGGAACAGCGAGCTAGAAACCAAGCTGGTAGATGCAACCAGTATGGTAAGCGACCGATGCCAGGATTTATAACATTATGTTTACCTAGAGGATCTTTTTTTTAGCTTGGCAGCGAGGATGCCCTTAGCGCCACAGGAAGCGATAATACTCCACTTCATAATCTCCAGCAGCAGCCGAACAATGCACAACTTACCTCGGATGATCGGATTGCTATTCTCGAAAAGGAGGCAGCGCATTGGCGGGCCCAGTTCGAGGTGGCCAAGCTGCACCAGGCATTTGTCACGAACCCTAACCAGGATCTCAGCACGTGCAGTTGCAGCACGGCGGCGGCGGGCGTGACTGTCCGGCCGGCGGAGCCCGAAACCAAGGGTAGCCAGCGAACGCGAGACTCCCTGCAGGAACCCCCCGAGCCGCCCACCAAGGAGCAGCTCATCTACAGTGTGTTCAGCAAGAAGTTTGAGGATCTGCTGCGGCTCAAGGTGCAGGCGGAGTCGAAGCTACGCTCTTATGAGTTGGAGGCGCAGCATTTGCAGAACTGCTTGGAGAACGCCACGCACGAACTGAAGGCTAAGGACGAACAGCTAGCCAGCCTGGGTGGAGCCCTGCAAATGCTCGAAGAAGAGTTGGTGAGTTGGCCAAATGACTTCCCTGTGGAATAAGATTATAACACCTTGTTTTACCCCAGACCACGACCCGTATTAACTACGAGGAGCAGATCAGCGTGCTCACAGAGCAGGTTATCAGTCTGAGCGACCAACTGGCTGCCTGCAAATGAGCGCGGAGTGGGGAGCGAGTCCCGTCCTGCTGCGTTACTGTATATTATTGTAAAATAACTAACCGGGAACGCCCGCCCCCGCCTGTTTTGTTATTGTCCGGCCTCGACGTGTATATAACTGAACATTATATGTGTATTAAATAAATCTCTAAAGTTTAAACATTGAGTAACAGGCGCTTATCTCTACAACTTGATCGAGAAGGAGGAGCCGCAGGAGCAGCCCTGTTCCGCTAGCGGATTGGCCACCATGCGGAATCCGGCACGGATAAGTTCGGTGTGATAATCGACGGTGGCTCCGCTGCAGTACTCCAGCGATAAGGTGTCTATCACCACCTTGGCCTGATCCTCGCCGAACTCCCGATCATCCTCGTTAAGCTTCGAGTCCAAATCGAATTTGTATTGGAATCCGGAGCATCCGCCGCCCTCGACGGTCACCCGCAGAAACGATCCGTCCACGCAGATCTCACGTAGTCGCTTCAGGCAGCTCTCGCTGACTTGGACATTGAGCTCGGGATTTGCGGATGCGGAGGCGGAAAAGTGCCGCATAAGCGGGAGATTTCTGGGAAAAACAATAATATTACGAAATGATCGATATATTTTCCAGGATGTACTACCTCTGCAGGCCCGTCCTGGCCACTTGTCTTAGTAGGAAAGCCATTTACAGGCGATTTCACAGCCAAGAAATATAATTTCGAAATTCCTATTTACAATCTCGTAATCCAAACAACGACAGCTGTTCTCGATAACTCCCAGGGCTGACACACGTTTATAAGATAAATTAGGTATTTTCAAGAGCTTAGCTCTGGTCATACTAAACAAGCGTGGTCTTTGGAGGAATTTTTGAAGTTGCTTGCTTTTCCACTCAAATTTGTTTTTGTTTCGTGTATGTCCATGTTGCCGTAATAATTGTACGTAGTTTTAGAGCAAATGGCTCTGCAGTTCAAGGTGAACGGGAAGTTCGGCCTGAAGCCCATCAGCAGGCTGGACGACCCGGAACGGGTGCGTAAAGATCTGGAGCGTCAGCGTCGTATAACTCGTTTGCAGCAGGTAAGCCATAGTTCGGAGTTAATTACGCAGCAGCCCTTTGGTCAATATTGATGCAACCCACTTTCCCACTAGGTGCGTGTGGCCTCCAACCAGATGACCAAAACAATACGGGAGAGAGTATCCGCCGAGAAGAAGCGGCAGATCGAAAATCTAGAGCGTGTGAAACAGAAGGAGGTGGACGCCTGGCGCGAGAATGTTTTGGTCAAAAAGCACCAGGACTACCGCTCGGCCATTTTCCAGGTGGGCGGCGCTCACCGTGCCGCAAGGGAGGAAAACGAGCGTGTCCAACAGGAAAGGCTAGAAAAAAAGGAAAAAATTAGAAACTGTCGCAAGCAGGCGGCGAGGTCGTTACAGCAAAAAAATACTAATGTAAAACTCCTGCCAAGGACCGAAATGAAGCTAAATACGGAGGGACGAGCTACGGCGGGCACACAGACCCCCACTACGCAGGTCGAGAACAAGGAGAACCGCCTTCGCGGTGGTTGCGAAAATCCGGATTGCAAGTGTCAAGGGCAGGATGAAAGCCAGCGCAATAGGTATTGCGGTGCCACCACCGAAGAGGATGAATCTTCCGAGGACGAATCGTTAATTTTGACAAGCGAATCTCCCACAAGCAACAGCCGGCTTCAGAAGACTCCGCCGGTTATCCTTGACGTGGACAACGATGATTCGCTGTCCGAAACCGTGAACGACGGTCAGGGCTTGGAGATCAACGATCGGTTCATGCAAACCAACCGCAAATTCAGCCATGTGGTGAGACCCAACCAGGACGTCAGTCCAGAGAGGACAGAGAGCCAACGCCGGCCGAGGTTCACCCAGATAACCGACCTGGTCAGACGCACTCAGACCATGACAAGTATTAGCCGTCCGATGGAGCCCGAGGTGGCTGAAATTGCGCCACCGAGTCCCACCAAATCACTGCCACGTTCGCCCACTAAAACCGTAATCCGTGTGGAGGCACCCCCTACTATGCCCACCAAATCGGCAGGATCTCCCAAGAAATCCAGGCAACAACAACCAGCCAAGCGAGTTGGCTTAAAAACAGATCCACCGGCTGCCAAGGTTATTGATCCGGGCATCTTGAGAAATCAGAAAGGAAAGACAAAGGCCACACTTCCAAAAGTGACTACCGTCGTGAAGGAGCCAGCGCCGCCAGCCAGGCCCGTTCCAGCGCAGGAACCCCTCGGGAACCTGCGACCCATTCCCCAACAAGCTAATTTTCCACACCAAATGCCCGTTATGCCCAATCCTCCGATGCCACCGGCTTATCCTATGCCACAAACTCAGCCCTACATCCATATTTACTCACAAACACCAATGCAGCCATACGCGGTGCCATACTCGATGCCCTTTCCCATGCAACCCCATCCGATGTATGCCCAGCAGCCAGTGCATATGCCCGCTGCGACAGCTCCGCCGAGCACCACCACCCAGTCTACGGTCTCCACTAGCACCACTACAATACAGCAGGGACCAAAGATGGTACAGGCGGGAGGAAGGGTTCAGTTCTATGATCACGGCAATAAATACCATCGAACCTATGAGGCGTCAACGCAGTCTGTGCAATGCAACGAGAAAGATCCCAATCAGCTGAACGCAATGGATCATGCCCGCATCGAAAATCAGCTAAGGGAGCTGCGAGAACAGGAGTTGGACAAACTCAGGCAAGAATCAATATATATATAGAGATTTATCCCTTACATATTATTAATTTTTTCTTTATTTTTCGCACCGTTATAGAAAAATTACCCAGGATCGGGGCCAGAAGGCTTTGGAACGCGAGCAGGTTCGTCGAGATTGCGCGGAGCTGACTGAAAAGCTAGATGCCATGACCCAGCAAGACCCGAACCTCTTGCCAACCGATGTAAGTGTTCTATGAAGTGGAATATTTACCCAATTTAACTAATATTAACCAATCCTTTAGGCCAACTTTACAGCTAGCCATCGATATGCGGATGTGGCAGCTAGGCGAGAGAAGAAAATGAACGAAGCCATGGAACAGATGCTGCTGCGTCCGGCCATTATTACCTGTCCCGAAGTCAGCACCAAATCAGGTCCAACTGCATCGGCGCGAAGTAGGGTATGTGGTCCGGAAGCTGTCAATTTAGGAGAATATCCAGTTCGAGGTAATCGAAACGATCTGGGCAGCACCGAGAGCAGCTGCTCCATCCTTCTCGATTATGCCGATGATCAGAGCAAGCAACTGAGGTCCGACATTAGAGCCCAAAAGAGCAACTCCCTGAAGTCGGCGAGGTTACGAGGTCTGCTCGATCGGATTGAAAATATACGCGACCATCTGGTGGAGGAGCTGAAGGCGGGCGAGGATGCCGAATTGAAGGGGGACAATGCCCAAAGGTTGATTGACAACATACGCAAGGAACGAGCGGATATTCTAGCGGAAAGAACGAGATCGCTCAACGAACGCGAATCGGATTTGCAGCAGAAGGAAGCCATACTTGAGCAGCGCGTAAAGGATTTCTACAAAGATGTCAAGAATAAAAAATCCAGTGAAGATGAAAGTGGGAAAGCAGCCTCCAAATTGGACAAGCCACTGGAGATAATAATCAAAGTGAAAAGCGACGGCACTGTGAAACAATATGTGCCGCGCGGCAAATCGAAACCTAAAGCTAATGTGGAAACTATAGCAAACGGAAAAGTAGTTTCCACGGACAGCACGCCCAGGGAAGAGCCAGGGAGGCCACCAGAGGTCGCGACCGGAAGGCAGTCAGCGCCACAAGATCAGCGTCAGAACTCGTTTGACTCGAACTCCACCGCCTATCGCAGTCTGCCGCCTGTGAGCTACAAAAGTTTTAATCCTAATGAAGCTTCTCCTCCTCCTCCTCCACCGCTGCATCCCTTGATTGCTCACTACATTGATCGCTTGCTCTCGATGACCCACCAGACCGTAGACGATATAGGCGTGAGCAGCTCCAATATAACCACACCATCACCATCGATCATCAACACATCGAGTAACATAGCCCCGGAACCGGACAAAGAATATGCGAATCTCGTTAATGCTCAGCGCATGGAGCGGGTTGAGACCTTTATTGCCGAGAATCGTAGTTTTGTCAATGACCTACAGGATTCCATAAGATGCCAGCAGGAATTACAAAAGAAGCAGCAGGCCAACGACATTGAGACCAGCATGCGGAATTTTGATCAGATCTGGAACAAGCGTTTAGCCGCCAGCAAGGAGGAATCTAACAAAAAACAAAAGGAAAGGGAAAAGCAAGATGGAAGTAAAAGGCTTCAAGAAGTTAATAAAAAAGTGGCACCCCAGGATAACAGAAAGGCCAAGCCTCCGCAGGGGGAGAGGGACAAAAAGCAAAGAACTGAGACCCGAGTCCAGTACGAAAAGGTGACCAGGGTGGGGCAACAGAGCTCAGACGGCAAAACTTTCTGTGTAACCCAAAAGTCGACAACAAAGTCGACTAGTGAAGCGTCCTCGGCCCGTCAAATGGACCGTTTTGAAGAGCTGACGGAGAATTGCACAGCACGGATTGCCGAGCTTACAGACCTGATTACCAAGGTGCGCGAGGAGAAGCAGCGTCTGGTGGAGGTCACTCTCACATCGAACAGCGAAGGCGAGCGCCAGTCTACTGAGTACTTTGAGCTGCCAACTGGCCAGAAGGAGCAGCAGCAGCAGCAGCCGACCAGGAGCCGCACCCAATCTGAACGCAGCGATTCCCAGACGGCTTCCCTCTCGGAAGGCCTGCCTCTGCAGAAGAACAAGCCCACAGCTGCCAGCAGGGATAGTGGCATCGCGGACTCGCGTCCCCTTACGGCCCTGGGGCATGTGAACGTGGATGCAGAGCCCGTCTCCCTGGGCTCCTCCAATCAGAGCAACACGATGCGCAACAAAACGAAGGCACCTCCAGCTACCATCCGACGTTACAGTCCCCAGTTGGACGAGGATGACTTGGGCCACGAATTATCCACTATTACGGAAGTTGAGACCCCGGGGCAGTCGCACATTGTGTCCGCCACACCGGTGCCCAGGCCTTTTCCCAACTTCGATCAATATGCCAAGGAATTGCATCTGGACATGTCCACGGTGGGACCTAATGAGAGCCAGCGGCTGCAGCGCGATTTCAACGATCTTTTAGAAGAGGTTCATCAGCGCGTCGGCGCTGATTACCGTGAGTTTCCCACCATTAACGCCTACCTGCATAACATTACCACCACCAACATCCACGTGGACCCGGATCAGGACACCGTGGAAACGGAAGAATTGATTCGTCAACTGCGGGTGGTTAATATGCAGATTCGGGACTTTCCCAAACGTAGAGATTACTTAAAGAAATTAGTTGAACAGCAGCCGGCCGATGAGAGACAGCTGATAGACAGTGCGAGCCTCGATCAGGACTCATCCGATTCCCTGGATGTGGAGCAAGAGCTGCGCCAGCGAAGAATTCTGAGGACATCCTTTCGTCAGGGCAATATGACGGAGACCAGCGTGACGGCACAAGAGGTAGCCAGTAGCACGCGGCGCGAAAGCGTGGCTCGCGCCGCCAACGAGGCTCCCAACGAAAGCGGCATTGATCCCCTGTCCGGCAGCAACTACTCTTCCGATGTGGACCAGAGGGAGCGGTTTTGGCCTGGCACAACCCACAAGAGGAGGAATCGGTTGAGTAGCATGCAAACCAGCACTGCCAGCACATCGCCAGAACGGGTGCCTCGGCAGCGTGGCGGGGATGGTATCCGGCAACGGTCCTACGATGAATACGACATGCAGGATGCCAGCCAGCTGGGAAAATCTCTGAATTTACGGGAGTTTTTGACCCGGGAACTGCTCAAGCATCGCGTTCAGCCCGGTAATGCTTCTGGCGAGAGTTCAGACGAATCTCTGAAAGGACACTTCCTGAAGTCTATCCTCCACTCTTTCTCGCCAAACACAACGACGCTGACTCCAGCCGTGGGCGTGAGCCATGCCACAGGAGCCACAAACGACAGGCAAAAGACATCAACTCCAGTTGGTTCCTTCGTTTCACTGCCAAATAAATCCGGTTCGATTCAAAGCACGGGCACGGCACTTTTCTCCGGTGAGAGCCGCCTCTCGCTGGTCCATTATCCGGATGGCACACCACCCATTCCCTACGAGCAAAAAAGTAAGCAAAGTACAAATCACAACCCATCACCAACGATGTCTGGCGGTAAGAAAACTCCTCGGAAATCGGTACGTAAATGATCAGGAAATATTATGTTTAGGTTTTAAATTGTATTATCGATTTGTATGACAATTATTTATATTTTAATAAACTTTGCAATTATGTACCCAAAAAATAATAATAATTATACCTTCGAGCACAATGTATTTTGTTTAAGTTTTATATTTATCATTCCTTTTTTGTATGACAATTATTTTTATATTTTAATAAACTCGGCAAGTATCAGTTTAAATTTCTAACTATGGTTTCAAGTACAATGTTTACCGGGGTTGGGTTATCATACAGATTATATATACAATATATATAGTATGTGAAAAACTATCTAGGGGGATAGAAGATATAGTGATCCTTATAGGATCCTGTCTTGTTCTGTAAGTATCTTTGTTTTGTCATGTTCTCTGTTGGCGAACTATTCACTGGCGATCTACAAGAGGATTTTGTATACAAAAGCTCACTGCAGTTCCTGTGGTGTTGTAGAGATTATATCTATACATAAGTACAATACGTATAAGGCAGCACATCAAGACTTTTCGTTAACAAACTTAACTAAGCTATAAGTACATTAAACACATTTAACATAATCTGTGTGTGAGTAGAGGAAATTCATTTTGGTACGGCTTTTGATTGGACAATTGGTCTTTGCTCCTTGGAGCCACCGCCTTGAGCCATATGAAGCACCTTGCCTTTGGGTAAATGCAAATCCCGATAAGACGCCACTGGAGTCTACTCCTCACTCTCGTCAAAGTCTGTGGCACGATCGCGCTCATCCCTCAGTCTCTGCATGCGCTTGTGATTGTCATTGGCCACCTTTTTCAGGGCATCCGCCTCTGCGCCCGTGGCCTCCACCATCTGCCGAAGGTGGCCCCGCGATTTCCTCAGCAGCAAATGCGGCACATCGAATTCCACAGCCACGCCAGCGTCCATCACGATGATCCTATCCGAGTCCATGACCGTATGCAAACGGTGGGCCACAGTGAGGACCGTGCAATGCTGGAACTTGATGCGGATGGTGCGCTGGATCAGGGCATCGGTTCTGCAAAGTGATAAACGTTTTAAAAACAAGCTCGAACTCCACCATCTTTTAAACTCACTGTGGATCCACATTGGCCGTGGCTTCGTCCAGCACAAGCACCTTGTTGTTCCGCAGGATGGCCCTCGCCAGGCAGAGCAACTGCCTTTGGCCCACACTGAAGTTGCTGCCCCGCTCTGTGACCATGAAATCCAGTCCAGGAATGGCACTGCGCAGCTCCACATCCTCCAATGCGCCCCAGAGCTCGGCGTCAGTGTATCGCTCGAAGGGATCCAGGTTGTAACGAATGGTGGCCGAGAAGAGCACCGGATCCTGAGGTATTATAGAGATGCGAGTACGCAGAACCTCCAAGGCAATGGTGCCCGTCTCTACGCCATCGATGAATATCTCGCCCTCGATATGGGCCAGACGGAACAGGGCTCCAATCAGGGATGACTTTCCGGCACCTGTGCGACCCACAACGCCCACCTTCCAGCCCGCCTCAATTATGAGATTAAGGTTCTTTAGCACCGGCGAGCCATTCGGATCGTAGCGACAGCTCATGTTGCGGAATTCCACCTGGCCGTGGGTGGGCCACTGCTGCGGTGGTATCTTCTCACTCAGAGCCGGCTCCTGCTCCAGCTCGGTGTACTGCAGCACGCGTTCCACGCTGGTCATCTGCTGCAGGGACTCGGCCACCTGGCGTACGCCGTACTGCACCATGCCCGTCAGGATCATGGCCTGGGAGATAGCCAGGCCCACATTGCCGCTGTAGGTGGCTGAAAGGGTATTGAGAAATCAGCTTAAAGGATTTTTCAAGGGCCAAGATCACACTTACATTCATTGGCCACAATAAAGCTGAATGTGACGGAAGTGAGAAAAACGCAACTGACGCAGTCCAGCCATAAGCCCAATGCCGTATTTACCGACATCGTCAGCTGCCAGACACTACTGTGCACATCTTGCAGCAGGTCAAACTCCTTGGCCACCAACTCCTCTAGCTGCCGGGATCGGAGTATGGCCAGGCCAGAGAGCGAAGCACTCAGGTGGGAGAATACAGGACTCCGGCAGATGCCCTCCAGCCGCTTTAGGTCCTGGGCGGGACGCAGGTACAGCCATAGGATGAGCACATCGATAAGTCCCACCACCAACATGGCCGCAATCAAAACCGGATTCACTATGCTGATCACAATCAGAATGCCGAACATCACCAAAGCGATCTGTATAAAGTCCATCATGGCCCGGGGAAGCAGCTCATCAATGGCACCCATGTCCTTGGAAAACCGATTGAGAATCCGTCCCGAGGGAGTGGTGTCAAAGAATCGCATGGTGGCATTCAGGATGCAGGCAAACATCCGATCGTGCAGCACCTTCGAAGCATGCATGCAGATCTTGAAGAAAAGGAAGCCGCGGAAGGTGGTCATGATGACCACGGCGATGATCAGGGCTCCATAGATGTACAGGCACTCGAAAGTGGTGAAGCTAGTGGCCTTTCCCTGCGATCGTTGGTGCTCCTGCTGCGTCCAGATGTTGGCAAAGAAATCCGAGCTGCTGCACACCACCTGCGACATGATCATCACGAAGACCATAAAGCTGAAGCTGATCAGGGTGCTGCCCGCATGGAAGTACTCGTACCACACACGGGGGTGTATTCCACCCGAGGCTTGGGCTTCGGCCAGAGCCTCCTCGTTTGCTTCCTCATCTTGCTGTGAGCTGTCCAACTGAAGGTAAAGTTTATTAATTTTTAAAAAAATAATTAAATTTAAATCCCAACTCACCGACTTGCTGCCATGAACCGAGCTGTTCTGCTTCTTCAGCTGCTGGTAGCCATCCTTCTCCCCATCGATAAAGGGTATGTCCTCGTCATCGCTCTCCAGCGAAATGCCGCTCAACAATGACTTTTGGTGACTGACGTCCGCCTCTTCCGCCTCCTTGGGGCGTTCCAGCAGTTTGGCAAAGTCCAGGTCACTGTTGATCAGTTCCTGGTAGGTGCCCTGTCGCAAAATCCGTCCCTGGTCCACAATCACAATCAAATCGGCCTCGGAAAGGAAATGTATCTGATGGGTCACAAGGATCCGGGTGGCCTTCTGTTGAGCTAGCCGTCCACGGGGTCCGATCACCTCATCAAACAAATGCCTTCCCACGTGGGCATCCACGGCACTGAGCGGATCATCGAGTAGATAAATCGACGCGGGTTTGTAAACAGCTCGTGCCAAGCTGATCCGGGCTCGTTGACCTCCAGATAAGGAGGCTCCACGCTCACCGACAATGGTTTTATCGCCGCTCGGCAGCTGCTGGAAATCTGTGACCAAAGCGCAGCACCGAGTCACCTCCTGGTAGCGCTTCTTTTCATACTCCTCACCCAAAAGGATATTATTCCGCACCGATCCAGTAAAGAGCCAGGGTTCCTGGGCAGCATAGGACAACTCGCCTTGGATCACTACGCCGCCATCGATGACAGGCAGCTCCCCGAGGAGCAGCTGGAGTATGGAACTCTTGCCGGCACCTACAGGACCAATTACTGCGCACAGTTGACCCTTCTCGATCTGGAGATTAATGGCCTGCAGCGTCCTCTGTGGCTTCTCATTATCCCAGGAAGCATTAATGTCCTTGATGGTTACAGCTCTAGTATCGCCCGCCTCCTGCTCTTGCTTGTGCGTCAATCCATGCGTTCGCTCCTCGCGACTATCGAGCAAAAGGAACTCCTGAACGCGACGCAGGGATACCAAGGCTTCTGCTCCAAAGCTCACAGCCAGTGGATACCAGATGGCCGCCACCAACTGCAGGATATTATAGTAACTGGCTGCGGAGAAGACAAAGTCTGCAGTGATGGTCTGACCCAACAGAGCAGCCGCCGCCAGGGTGATGTAGAGGGTGGAGCGCTCTGTGAACACCATGGTGCTGAGGTAGAAGCCTCGCAGGTAGGATGCATAGCGGATCTGCTTGATTTCACGGCGACGAGCCTCAGCCACCACCGCCTGGAAGGGACGCTCCCAGGCGTACATCTTTATCACCTGGATGCCCTGCACCAGCTCATTCATGATGCCCACCCTGGCGTCCGTTCGCTCCGCAATCCTCATCCGCAGCACTGAGGTGACCTTACTCAAGGCGGTCTGTACGGGCACAGTTTTCAGCAGCAGCCCAATGACTCCCACCAGCGCTGGAATGCCGATTTTCAGCCAAATCAGGTAGCATGTGAGCACGGCCTGCAGCGGCATAATCCAGATCCAGTGCATGAATATGAAACCATAGTCCAGGCGATTCACGTCATTGGAGAGCAGGTTGATCAAGTAGCCAGCTGGCGTCTGGCCAGCTGTTTTCATCGAGAGCCGAAGGGTTTTCCGATAGATCAGCGAGCAGCAAGCAATACGCATACGGGCGCCCATCAGCCGCTGACGGAGATCAACGTGGTGCAGCAGGAAGCAGCAGAACAGGGTAGAGGTAACCAAAACAGTACCCAGGGCGTAGGTGTCGTGCCACACATAATCAACCGTCTGATCGAAGAGATTGGGCACGAAAGACCTGTTTTGATTTACACCATCAGACACCGGCTGCAGGGGTTCCTTTAAGGGGCCTCCCTTGTCCAGCGAATTGGGGGACTGTCCTGTATTTAATAATTTAAATTAAATAATATTTCGGAATCCAAAATATACATTAACTCACCCTCACTTAGGGAGCCACTGGCATCGGCCACAGCTCGGGCTAGCACATAGTTGCCAATGGAACGAGCAGTTCGATTGAGTGACCAATCCTTATCCAAACTGGCAACTTTTGCAACTGGAGACCTTTGGAATTGGATCAACAACTGGGCCAGAACAGCTGGTATCAAGGTTCTAGAAATAAAGTTATATATATAGAAATCTATGCCAGATATTATTACAGTTTATACTGACTTGATGATTATGTAGAATAGACAAATGAGACCATTAACTATCGTTGGTCCCAGAAAGCAACGGAACAGAGCATTCCTGAGGCTGGGCTTCTTTTTCTTCCTATGCGAGCGTTCCAGTTCCTTATACCATTGCCTGTAAACGATCAATGATTAGAGATATCTGTCAGGTGAAACAGTATTTCAGAAAATACTTACTCCTCCAAACGATCACCCAACGGTTCGGACCGATCTTCCTTGAGGCACTGTGTCAAATCATCCGTATTCAAGCCCCTACGAGATCCACGGAAGAGCAAAGGTATGGCCCAGGCAAATATCAATTGCGAGATAATATTTGCATTCTGGCGCGGATTCTTGCGCGTTGGCTTGGCGCTACTATCCATGCTGACATGCGGCGGGGATCACTACTCGGTTGGAGCCGTTCTCTACCTGTGAAGGTAGAAGGCGAAGTAAAATCATGACTTCCATATTCATAGACTTATAGATAAGAATATTTGTTGTGTCTGAGTGATATATATACAGTGGACATTGTTTGTTAGAGAATATTTTGTATTTTGACAGATTAATAATAAAGAAATAATGATTTGATTGCCTTTGATTGCCTCTTCTTTTTATTACTTTTACTAAGATTGTTATTGAATTATATATACTGCATAATGCCTGTGGAGAGATAGGAGGAAATGATTGTGCCTCATCGTGACTAGCTTAGTAGCAGCTACTATTTCCTTATCAGTAAAAACCTTGACCAATAATGCAACTGGACCAAGCTTTAATGAAATACAATTGAGTTCTAAATTAATAAAATAGAAACTACTGTAAATAAAAGTTTGTCAAATTCTTAGGCAACTCCCATAAATTAATGTCTTCCTAAACTGATAAGAAAAGACGTGCGACTAGTAACGAGAATTTAAGGAAATAAAAACTAATCTCAGGCAGTTAAAAGTGAAACCCAAAATAAAGGTTCTGCTTTAACATTAAACAAATATTTTTAAAAGATTTATTAGAAACCAAAAAGCCTAAAACATAAATGTTTATTTATAAACACTAATTAAATATTTTAAAAAGATTTATTAAAACCTTAAAAGCCTAAAAAATAAATGTGTATTTATAAACCCACAAGAATTAAGCTTTTATTGGGAGCCCCATAGAAGTCTAGCTCGATCTTTGCTCAGCATTGCCCACGGCTATGACGGTCAGTCACACGATATCGGTCATTAGCTTAACGCCTGGCTATTTACTTGTCTGTAACTGATAGCACACGCCACGATGAGCGTAAATCAAAAAGCATTTGGAGTCACACACGACACCGGCACACCGGCACATCCTCTCAGATGACAATAATCATAATGTTTATTAATTGGTAAGCAAAAGTCCAGAGACCTTCTCAGATAAGCCACACGAACGTTTGTCTGGACACGTCTTATTTTTATTATTTTGAAGTCTACCCTTTTTGTTGGCTAAAATATGATGACCCACTTTAGCCCCCAGCGGAAATTGCACTTTTTACATTAAAACTTTCCCATGGAAAAGTTTCAAACTTCAGAGACGAAACCCAACTTTTATGTGAAGTAAAGCGTTCATTTTGCACAGTTGCTCGAATGTAAAGTAATATCGTCAAACATTAATAGAGTAAATTTCCAACGCCTCGCCCCTTCCTCGAATTAATGGATCTTAATTGCTTGGGCGCAGGCAATTGAATTGAATAATTGTGACGTTGCCAATGAATTTACGTAAAAAGATACATAATGATTGGGTTCTTAAATAGATCCCCGCTTTCCGATTGTTGCAATTAAAACTACTAAAAACAATTTGAGACAAATTAAAGTTTTTATCAGCTGTAAATGGCCCACATTTTTTATCTAAGTTTGTTATCTGTTGTTAGGCTTAAAAAGCTGGCACATTAAATGCTGTTTTACTTGGTTGGTGACTGTTTTTATTAGTGATAATAATACGTTTAGCATTCAAAGCATTTTTTAAACGAAATCAAATTAATAATCATTCTGAATAAGCACAGACGGAGGCACATCGACAGAAAGATAACTTTGGTTTTTACAGCTGCAGCAACAGATTGTATAAACAAATTGATTTATACATTTTTACCGGCCTCACAGCAGCAGGTACAGTGAAACCTCTGGTTTAATAACAAAAGAAAGGAAACAATATGTGATTTACATCTATAAAATTAGATAATCTTTGTAATTTACACAGTTTTTGTGTAATAAAATCACTGATGTTCCACTGTATGAACACACACACAGAGTCAAGCACTGGGGCACTCGGTAAATGGTATCTGCGACCCCTTTGGGCTAACAAGTGGTTGTTGTTGTCTGCCGGTCGTTGCTAAGGTGCTTAAAAATGCGCCTGTTTTGGTGGAAAAACCGGCATTCCATATGCTTCCCATGCAGATTTGCTTGAAAAGAATACATATTCCACACATCTGCATACAATGGCAAAGACTAAATTTAATAACGGTTAATGACGTAAGGCCAAAGGGTAAATTGCAGCAGCACCAGCAGCCACATAATAGCACCAAGCACACCAAAAAAACAAAGAGCGCAGAGCCCAAGCACACACAATCGAACAAATACCCACTGTACATACATATTATATAGATAATTTTACGCCACTTATTACGCGAATGTTTTTAGCTCCCAATATTCTATTCACTACAAGAACTAATCATTTGATTGGGACTCTACCTGAGCATTAATTAATTCCGCTACCTCTGTCAATTCCAGTGCCACTCGACTATGTCGCGGCGGTCAGCACGTGCAGAAAGAATACGAACACTATGGAGCACCGACACTCACACACACACAACGCAGGCACAGACGAACCAACGACCTGACACTAGCGGCGGATTCGGAAGCGGATGCGACGCACGTCTGCCTGCTTCTAAAGATCGAGCGCGAATGAGCACCGGCTGGGCGAATGAGCGTTCAAGTAATGCGTGAAATCTCAGTGGCACAGTGGATTCCATTGGATGGAATTTCAATGATAAATAAATTTAAAAATTTATATAAAAAAGTTACATCGAAATAAATAACCAACACTGCGTATGAGTAACAAATAATCAACACTGCGTATGAGTAACGTTTTTATAGGAACTTATTTTCTTCCTTTGTCAGTTGAATTCGTACTTGGAAATTATTATTAAAACTATACGATATATTGGTTCGAACGATATAGTAACTAATATACTATGTACACAGATCTTTAGGATTTAATTTTGTAGCTACAAATATGACCTCTGATAATGCTAATAATATTGTATGTAAAAATATATTTTATAGAATCGGACAAGCCTCTTTTAAATTGACAGAAAAATTATAGATTATTAACCAATGTTGCTTGCCGCCTAAACGAGGGCTAGAGGAGCAGTGGGGGTGACTGGTGGCATAATCACAAATGAGAGACTGCCCCTTGAAAGACCAGGCGGGGTTCCGCTGCGAGAATATTAGGGAGAGCAGTGCTTTTAGTGAGAGGCTCTCTTTGACACCATGCAACAAAAGGGAATTTTTGATTAATAACTAAAGTATTAGTATTTTCTTTTAATATACGATTTTTAACTAAAAAGATAAGTTTTATAAAATACAAACTGGTACACAGTTACACAATGGATTTAAAAAATATATTCTTAAATATAATTGCTAAACAACTTCGAAATTAATATATTTAAATTCCATAATTTACCCTAAGCTTTTGTTAATAGAAATTAGGGTTTAAAACTAAGATTTTGAAATCTTTTTAAAATTATAAAAATATTTTTTGAAGTTTTAAAATTATAACAAATATTTTTCAATTTTTCTGGGAGTTTACAAAATTATTTCAAGAGTACCAATTTAAGTTATTTTTATTTCTGCTAAGGCATTTTTTCTTAATGTTCTTTAATTTATTGTCTGTCCTTTTAGTAAACTGATAAAATCCAGCAAAGCAAAGAGCTTCCGCTTTACTCTTTTCTAAATATCCTAAATGTGTTTGTTTAAGTTCATATCGCAGTTTAGGCATCAGCAAAACTCAATTTAAACACAAGCTGCGATTGAGGAGGGTAAATCGCCAAAAAACTGGGTGAGAGTGAGTCAGGTTCAAGAGAGCTCAAGCTCGTAGGATGTAAAATCTAAAAAGCTTTCGACAATTCAAGTAAAGAAAATTTGTAAAACATTATTTAGCTAAAAAAAATATGAAAATAAAATTAACAAATTTTAATTTAATCGTAATTTTTTTTTATTAAATTAAAATAAAAAAAATACAACCAAAGCCTTTCAATGAACAGAAAACTCTTTATTTTCTCAGCTGAAAAACGCACACACACATCTGTATGTATTCACACACTAAGAACACTCTCACCACCCCCCTGTTAAGGTATGTAAACACGCACTGCAACAGTTGTTCTATTTTGGCGCCAAAAATAGCTGAGAAAGTAAACAAAGGTCTAGCCGATGTGCTCCAAGCCAAAGCTCTCTCTTGCACTCGCACTTCCTCTCTCTCTCTTTCCGCTCTCTGCCAGGATGTAGGTCAAACACTGCGTATGAGTGATATTGCAAAGGCAATAGAATTGCTCCTTCAGTTACCGCACTTTCAGTTGTGCGACTCCCGTACAACGGTAAGCGTCACACGGAAAATGTGAAAACTCGGTTGGCACTGTGTTTTCTTAGTCCTGCGGAGGAAATTCGCGCGCGACTTATACGAATCAATACTGCGACTTGAGAGCCGGGCCAAAAAAAAAACAATAGAAATAAACTAAACGAAATAAAAGAAAGCAAACGGAACTACAAAAGGAGGCCGTACAATTGAATTTTATTTTTGGCAACCCGTTGACATTGTTTAGCACAAGGCAAGTGACTCCCAAACTGGGCAAAGGTTCAGGTTGCACAGAGAAAAAGAGCCATAGAAGGGATATCTTAAAGGCTTACAGAAAAACCCACCTTAAACCACAGTAAAGACTTTATTGCCAAGTTTATTAATAGTAAAAAAAAGTGGTGGCAATAAAACGAGAAATCTTTTATTTTGCCTGCGAAATACGTGTTTTTTAAAAGATTTAAGAGTAAATCAAGTGTGCAGATTTTATTTATTTACAAGAAAGCAAGAAAAGTGAAGTGTAAATAGTTAAATATACACAATTAATAACTAAACCTTTAATATTACTCTTTATTCTAAACTATTTCAAACCTTTTAAGTACAAAAAGTACAAAAACCAACTTGTTCTTAATAAATCTATGTTATTAGCATTTTTTTGTTTGATTTTTCCCTGTGTTTGGCATTAAAAATGCAAAAGTCCTAAGTGGCCACTACCCCAAGTCCACCTGCGAAAAAGTTTGGCCCTTATCGCGGCTCCAGAGACACTCCCATCGGTTCGTCCATGCACCTTTAACTTGACGCATGTAAATTACACATACGCAGCGTGGTCCCAGGCCCAAAAGAACCAAAAAAAAAAAATATATACAAAAAACGCAGTGTCAAGTGACAGAAAGAGCTGTCAGATGAAGTGGGGGGGCAGCGGGAGGAGGGAAGGACGGTCTAGGGTGGCTCGGCAGGCATTTGAAATATTTATGAAAGGCAGAGCGCGCTGCCATGAAGCCTTCAACATTTTTGTTCCTCCATCGTTGTAGCTGTTGTTGTTGTTGTTGTTGTGGCTGCTCTTTATCCTTTATTTTTCGGTGGCAGCCTTTCGCACTCGACATCAAGGGTAATTAAAATGTGGACACATTAAGGCGGCTCTGGGTTTAGTGGTTGTGGTTAGCCGCACGCATACACACACCGGCAAAGCGATCCTTGCAGCTGGTGACAACCAGTCAGGCGTGTCAGGAAAAAGTTGAGGATTTTCATTTAAGTTAAGTTGTTCCCTGCCAAGTGGAATCTCTGGGGAGAATGGGTTTGCATGTGTGAACTTCAATTATATTCAGACACCCGGCTAACGATGGGAATATTTTAATTAGAAAAACATGTTTAAACTTAAATTGGGTAAAGTGTTAGTACAAGTAGAGGGATTATAAGCTAAAAGCATTACATTTATTATTTAAATCGCTTGTTTTTAGAAGCCTCAAACGCCCCAAACTGTCCCTATTCCGATGAAATCATGAATATGAAATGCAAATAGTATTCTGCCTTACCATAGTTGAGTTTTTCCTTAAAGAATCCTTCACATTATATCCTTTGGCCCCCAAACTAAACCTCATTAATAATCGGCTCCGTTTTTTTTTCGGCTTCCTCTGTTTGTTGTTTTTATTGCCGCAATCAACGGTTTCCGTGCGTGTTTCTTCATTTTGATATTAGGTCCGAGGACCCTCGGCATTTCGGGGCAATAACCACACAAAAAAAATAGTGGCAAACTGGTGTATAATTCATAAGGCAAACCGCATTCCCATTGTACTTACTGTAGATACCCAGATACCCAGTTGTGGCGGTCAGTTTGGACGATGTCAACCGATAATGCTCGCATTAAAGCCCCACAATAATGGATTTGGATTACGGAACGAAAGCTGGCACATGCCTTGAATGGCAGAGGATAATTTAATGGACAAATCCCGGCTGGGTGGTAAAACTTTCATTTGCAGCCTTGTCTCGACTTGGCTCCCAGTTGCCAGTTATTTTATATGTATCCCTGAGGCCGCTTTACGTTAACATCATCTGCATATAACAACCTGGCTAAGGGTATTTTTTTGGCTAACCAAACATAGTCAAAGGAAAAGTTTGACATGCCAGGCCAAGGCACGCTTAAAGGCCTCTGGGAAGCGTCCCAAACATTTGGCTTTTGTGAAGAAATTTACCTCAAAATAAAGAAAATGGCTGAAACGTGTTTGGATGGGTTCTGCACGAGTGATTAGAATTTTATCTTGAATCTTGAATCTCTTGAATGCACAGCAAGTAAAATCTGCAATGTGCCCTTAAAGCCAAGTATTCTTGATTGAATTACCAGCTGCGGGACCTTGAATCACCCCTTGATTCTAATTCAATTCTGACCTCATTTAGTGTTTGCTTCAATTTATCACATTTTCCTGCAATCACTGTTGCTTACTTTGCACAGAGAAAAATATGTAATAAAATGGGGATTCAAAAATATAGAAATATTTTATTTAATATTTAAAACATATCAGAAATTTAATGACATTTTTATTAAGTTTGCTTTTAACTTCTATAATGTCTCACTGTGCATATCTGCTTGACCTGCTGCCACACATCAAAGGCACCTTCTTTGGGTCAGGTCTACTTTTACCTCCTCCCCACCTCCCTCCCTCCCTTGGCTTTCCTCGCCTCGCTTGACTGGAGCCGCTCCATAAATCAAAGGCTATGTGACGCAATTTTCTTGCAATAGTCGAGGCAGATGCTACACGAAAGCCCAACAGAGAGAAGCATATTCCCAATTTGTTTACATTGTTCGTTCAATAAAGTCAAGGCGCCGTCATCGGCATTGTGTGACCTCGATTACAGCCCGGGAATTGTCACAGTTTAGTTTTGAATTAAGTTTTATGGCAGGTTTTTTGGGGGGGCTAAAAGTTTTATTACCACAGAACCCAGTTCAAAGTTGAAAAACCTCACATATAGTACACACGAATTTTGAGGGAAATCAAAGCCGGCTGAATAAAATATTTATGTGGCAATTAAATGAAAGCACATGTTGAACACGTGTTACTTTATTCAAAAAGGAAGAAGGATGTTGCCTGGGAAAATGCTTGAAATTTCCCCAAGGCTTCATTGTGTCATTAATTGAGACTGTGTGTATGCATCACCGGAAAGGAGAGCAACTTCCGCTGATCCATACTTGATTACAATCAAATGTGCACAGGGAGAAAAAAGAGAAGATACAGAATAAATATAACTAACTTAACATATAGGATTTTAAATGCCTTGAAAATGAATGAAGTGTCAGGTTAAAAACCCACATCATTTAAAACTTCGAAAGGATGCTTAATTTTGTGCGGCTTCACTTGCAACTCCATCTCCCTTTAAATTTTCTCCTGGTGAAGATGTGATACAGACTGGCTTTATTTGCCTGCAGGCTGGCTGCGTCCTTCGGTTGAGTTCTGCTTCTGCTTCCCTGCGTGTCCTGCAGCCAGACAATGTGCACATCTCTGTGTGTGTGCAAGAGGGGGCGGTGCTCGTGAGTGGGCGACTGTTGAAGGCCATGTTCAAGTACAAGCCCTTTCCCGGACAGACCTTTGTTTGCTTTTGATTTGCGCTTTTTCGCGGTGCAGTTCCGCTTTGTCCTTTCTTTCCCGCTTTTTGTTTACTTTTTCGATTTCGATTTCACATCGAAAGCATTAAAAATGCATATGCCATGATTATTACACATACGCCATGTGGTACGCCAGACATTTAATATTTATGAAATAGTGAGAGAGACGGAGCAACAGAAACAAAATAATAACAATAATAAACAAAGCAAAGAAAAACAAATGGCGGTAAATCCTTAATCCTTACTCATGACTGCACACGGTGGCCGGGTATTATTACGCCCGTGTGCGTCATGAGGCCAGTGGCTGTCAAACCGTTTCGCTAATTACTCAACACAAACCTAGATTTTATCTCATTTGCAAGTGAGTCAGCTAGAAAAAAGAAGGCAGCAGCTAACAACAACAATTACCAGTTAAACCAGGACGAAGGACAAAGTCATACCAATTACACTGAGCAGCTAATATTAGACGAACTCAAAAACAAAGATATAACTTTCTAAATTCTAATTTCTCAGCTTTAAGAATAATTATAAGGAATAAAAACTACAAGTTAAATATCAAACATTTATATTAATTAAGAACATTTTAAAAGAAAGTTAAGACAAAGTTCCTAAGTATTTACAGAATTTAGAAACTCCCTTCTTCAAGTTTTCGTTCTATAATTAATCATTCTATTTGTCGATCCAATTACGTTCTGGCACCGAAACAAAAGCCAACCAGTGCCACTTCTGTGTGCTCCAATTGTTCATTAATATTCAAATTAATAGTAGGACAAAAGAGGTCCTTTACAAATGGACTCAACCTTGCTGTCTAGTGCCTCGGCCCAGGCCATCGCCTCTCACAGCTGGGGCCAACCATTGGCGCCAACAATCTTCTGACCCTGCTGGCTGCTGTGGCAACAAAAGCTTTCACTCAAATGGGGCAGCTTTGACTCAAATCCCCCGAACGCGGGAGACCCATTCTAGAGACTGATGCTTAGCGAATTGAATTCAATTCAATTTAGTTCGAAAACGCCGCTCACAATGAAAAGTCGGTGAAAAGTCCGTCTCCGCCGTTTGTGACAGAAATTGAAAAACAAGTACAGGAGCGAGTGAAGTAATCAAGTCTCTAGGGAATTCGTTTCGTGCTCGGTGCGTATAATCAGTTAATTATGTGTAATCGAGGAAACCGATGTGTTGTTTTTTTGAAACTGGAAACATGTTGACTCAATACAAAAATATAGAACTTGATAAAAATATACAAAAATCGTGCCCGAAGCCCTGAGCTATAATCGCCCCACTCTATATATATGCAAATGTCGGATACATGTATTTATTTGGCTTTCCGTTCGGTTTGGTTATTCTGTGAGAATTTTTGATGAAAGGAATTTTAGCTATCTAAATATGTAGTACAAGCAAATGCATATTTTTTTTAAATAATTCCTTCCAATTGAAAACGAGTGAAAAGAATAGCCAGAATAAGTATTTCGAGATACAAAAATTCAAAAAAAAGGATTGCGGCATTTATAAAGTGTTTTGGATATTTTTAGCAGAGTGAAATAGTGGAAAAACCATAAATATTATTTAAATGCCATGCAAAACAAAAACGATATGTGCAACATTAAATCAATTTTAATTTATTCAGGGTTCTATCTTGATGGTTGCATGTTTAATGTTTAAACCTTTAGAATCTTAATTATTTATACAAATGTGTGAAGTCATGGATTGCCTGGTGATAACTTCATTGAATCTTTATTTCAGATGCACATAAATTCTACGAACATAAATAACCCACACTCGACACACATCACAAGCACACCCCCAAGCAAAGGAGCAATCTAAGCAATGAGGTGATGCCACAATTAAATTAAATTATATTTATTTATTTATCAGTTACTTAGGCACATTTACACGGCTGCAAACGACGCCATCACTCCACTAACAAATTCCGTACATATAAAGTAACAACATTAACATTTATCCATGTACCCGCGACTACGTCATCGCCCAGAAACCTGAACGAATGGCCAAGGAAATAAATTTGAGCAAAACAAAAAATACAACAAAAATTAAAGCAACAAACCAATAACAACAAAAAAGCAGAAAAACCATGTTCAGTTCAAGTTCTTGGCAATGGGAAGTCTCCCCATCATTTGAAGGCAGACAAGCTTTGGCAGCCAGTCTCGAATTAAGTCTCTCGCTTCCTCTCCAGCTCCCAGCTCCACTCTCACTCTCGGTTCTCGTTGCCTCCAAGTGGAATGTATTTTGGGTTGCCTTTTTCGGTGGGGCTGAGGGGGCCCATTCAACAGGTGCCCAGCAGCTCAGAACGGAACAAAACGTAACAATTCCCTGAGGGCCACCTACCATCACACTGTGAATAATTTCTTGTATGCTATTATATATTTCATATCCTCAACCCTAATCTACCTTAGCTGCATGATTATGGTTCTTTACAAATTTAAATCTTATAAAAACAAATTTTTAAAAGTTCTTTCTTAAAAAATATTAACAAGAACTTTTACTAATAAATATTTAAAAAAGTTTATAATATTTTTTGTTAATTTCTCACTGTGCCTCAGTTAAGGTTAAATGTTGGCAACTCTCGAAATTAGCAAAGCTCGTAACTGGAGCTGTTATCCCCCTCCTGGAGGGAATCCTCCTCCTCCCCCTTGTTTAGCCAAGAATTCCGCTTTGTGAACATTTCTGGTCCTCCTCCTTTGTTGTTAACAACAAACAAAGCGTGAAAAAGTGTAAAACGCTGAGGTTGTAAATCTCCTGGAAAGTTTGGTTTGGCAGATTATTCAAGTCAAGGTTAGGCATAAAATGTGAATGAGTGTGTGTGTAAGCTGGCTAAAAGAAAATTACGGCTATATTATAATGAGTCCCCGAAGTCACCGCAACACAAAAAATAACGAAAGAAAAGCGAGAACGAAAGGTAAACAATGAGAAATATTCTGGGAAATTTGAATAAAGTCAACAGCTGCTAAAGCGTTGAATAATTAAAAGAGACGTGAAAGTAAAAGGAAAAGTTTTAGGGAAACGAAATAAATACACTTTTAAGAACTTTAGTAAATAAAAGTATTAAGGAAAATGGGCCTAAAAAATAAGTTATAGTTCAAACAGTTGGCTAATATAATAAATTATAGCTTCAAAGTAAAATTAACACATTTTTGAAAACAATTATAATACCAACCAAAACTAGAACACATTTAAATGAACTAAATAAAGTTCGGGCATTAACTTTTATCTTAGATTCCATCACTACTACAAACTTGGAATATATATTCTCCTTTATATCCTTAAGTTGCCTTTTTTATGGCCAGCAAACTTCTCAACAAAGTTGTGCTACCCCTCAAAGAAATGAAAGCTATTTTGTGTATCCACTCAACAGGTAACGGTGGCGGTGGGTGGTGGAGAGGTGAGAGCACCAGCAGCAGAAAACCACCATCGTAAAACTGTGTCAATTTACCCCACCCAACCCACACGGCGTATGAGCAATGCGAGACTCTATTAAAGAAATTAAGCTACGCAAACACAAACCGACACAAAAAATGGGAGGCGAGAAGTGTTCATAGATGTTATTGTGTACGGCGTATATACTATGTATATACAGTGCCGGAGAGGCATTCCAAGATCACATTTCTAGCTGATAGTATGACATCATCATTGTGATGGCTTCGACGCCGGCATCTTAGCCGGCAAACGCTAATGAGTCAGCTGCTGCCTCTCGCTTAGCAAGCTTTATAATCGGAAATATCTAGTAAACAACATTTTTTTATAATTGTATGCATTAATATATTTTCTAGCGATAACACCTCGTCGGTGCCCTTGGCTGAGTTCGTGGACCCGCCCAACCCCACTGAGGCTGAACCCTTTGTGCCCCTGGTGGAGCCGAAAAAAATGAGTGAATCCCCAGTGGCAGCACCTGCCACACCAACCGGCAATGCCAATGGCCATGGCAATGGCAATGGAACGCCGACAGAGGCAGCAACCGCAGTGGTCACAAAGCCCGCCAGCGATGATAATAGCATCTTCTCCATCTTCTACACGGTTGGCAAAAAGGTGGCCATTGTGGGCTCCATCTACCTGGTGGGCTACATGGGCTGGTCGGTGGCCTGGCTAATAGCACCCGTCATTCTGTCGGTGGCCCGTGACCAGTTGGCCAAGACATCCGAGAAGAAGAGGGACATAGCCAAGGCATCGGCCTTGGCCTCCGAAAAGGATGTGATCCTGGCCAGAATTGATGAATTGCCAGCTTGGGTGTACTTTCCAGATGTAGAGCGTTGCGAATGGCTGAATAAGGTGGGCCTTAACACTAAGAGAATTTTTATATTTACGAATTTATATTCTATATTTTATTTTAGATCTTGAAACAAGTATGGCCCAATGCCAATCACTTTGCTCGCACTTTGGTTAAGGAAACCATTGAGCCCAATGTGGCCTTGGCTTTGGCCAACTACAAAATGAATGGCTTTCGCTTTGATCGCATTATTCTGGGCACCATTCCACCCCGCATTGGTGGCGTGAAAATCTATGACAAGAATGTGGATCGCAATGAGATCATTATGGACCTGGATCTGTTCTATGCCAGTGACTGTGACATCAACTTCTATTTGGGCGGCATGAAGGGTGGCATTAAGGATTTCCAGATCCATGGTTGGGTGCGTGTGGTGATGAAACCCTTGATTAGATCAATGCCCCTGGTGGGAGGCCTGCAGATCTTTTTCCTAAACAATCCAAATATTGATTTTAACTTGGTGGGAGTCATTGACTTTATGGACATGCCTGGACTGAGCGATTTGCTGCGAAGGATCATTGTGGAGCAGATTGGCAATGTGATGGTGTTGCCCAACAAGCTGCCCATCTCTCTGAGTGAAGAAGTCTCAGCGGTGGCTCTCAAGATGCCGGAACCAGAGGTAAATAAATGATTAAATTATTTATTATAATTTTTTCTTAATTCTTGGCCGACATTTTCACAGGGCATCCTTCGCATTCACGTGGTGGAGGCCAAGGACCTGATGAAGAAGGACATCAGTGTGCTGGGTAAGGGCAAGTCCGATCCGTATGCCATTATCAATGTGGGCGCCCAGGAGTTCAAGACGCAGATCATAGACAACAATGTGAATCCCAAGTGGGATTACTGGTGCGAGGTGCGTATTCCTGCGGAGGCTGCTTGCGGGGGATTCCCCCGAATCCGTATCCCGAGAGCTTGTTGCGTTGCTTAATGTAGTCTGCTGTTGTTGTCAATCGATTGCTCTGCATGCTACCAAAAACCAACACGAGTCCACCGATTATTATATTTGCATAGTTCTCGTTGTTTTTGCCTTTTGGTTATTTCCATTTTGATTTCTTTCATTCTTTTATCACTCGATTTACGTTGCAACAGGCAACAGTTTTTATTGAAATGGGTCAATTTGTCGAGATACAATTGAAGGACTCGGATGATTCCAAGAAAGACGAGAACCTTGGCAGGTAAGCAAAGTATTTGCATTTTCATTTTCTTGAGTTAAAATCCCCCCCAAACGAACCACCACCTGCACCACCCACAAACCCCACATTTGACTTGCGACGCGTCGTGTGAGTAATGTTTGTTGATTGAAGTGATAGTCCTTTTGCATGAATCGAAAAGGACAGGCTATATCCTTGACTCTGTTGCGCTCTGCTCTATATACTCTCTCTCTCTATATATATTTTTGTACTACCCAAAACACTCACACATTTGTTCTTCTAGGCGTGTATTTTTACCACCATAGGCCACTATATTGGGTTTTCTTTGTGGGACTATGATCAGACAATGCCAGGTGTACAGAGCGATGATGTATTGGGCAGGTTGTATTGCCGCATGAAACTGCATTCACGATTCGTTTGTTTCTTCTCTGTTTATATTTTTTTTTACGTTTTTTTTAGACTGTTTTTGACTTTTATTTATGTTCTGAATGAATTTACTAACAACAGCACTTGCGTGAAAAACAACACCTCGGTGTGATGGGATATCAAGCGATGCGCGGTTTCCGTTGAGAAAAATTGTGGGGGGATAACGCACAGATGTGACCCAATTTAATTGATTTGATTACCAAATAAGACATACATTTTGTTTGCTTAAATTTGATTGGATTTTGAAAGGATTTTGCTTAAGTCTGGCCGATTTAGATAACTTTAAAGATTGAAGAAATCTGTCCCATTTTGGATTTTAAGGCCTTTTAGTTGAGGTCAATCAAATTTTAAATATATATTTATATTTATTTTTCAAAATAAAATCTATTAAAGTCTGCTTTATCGAATTTAAATTTAAAAGTAATATTATTCATTTTTATACTTGACTAATCTTTATAAATAAGTTAACTACCGTAGACTCTTACTAGCTTTTTAAAATAAATAACATTTTTCCAAAATATTAAATTTTATTATTATCTGAAAGTTACCCATAAAGCCTTAAAAATATTAAAAATTATAGTATAACAATTTTCGTAGTATTTACCATATATTTCGTTTATAAAAAATTCTATAAATTCCTCTGTCAACCGTAGCATCTCGGATATTCTCATCACACTCACCAGACATGACGTATGCCACTAATTGAGAACCTAGAGAACCCATTTGCATGACCTTTGACACACCAATTTCAAAACACAAGCCAAAGCTGGAGCACCTTGAACCACAGAAACACACTCTTTGAAATAAAATAATAAACAAATAAAGAACCACCAGAATGCATGCCAATTGACCATTCCGTAGTTAGTTGAGAACCTGTAAATAACTACCTTTAATCGAGTCCGTAGAGTTTTTAGATTTGCGCTGGAATTAACCCACTAATAATGCGAAAATGTCTTTTACCTTCGCTTTTGGTTCGAACGATGATTGGAATAATAAAGGCCGTGGTCGAGGTCTCGCAGCATGCGATACTTGTGCTTAGACTCTTTGACTGGGACCGCACTAGTGATGATGAGTCGCTTGGCAGGTTAGGCAACCATTGATTGATTGATTGATAGATTCAACACGATCGAGAACACCCAAGAACAGATTCGACACACCTTAACCCAAGAACTCTGTACACAAACGATCGGGAAAAAAGACCTCCGAAACAGCTTGATTTGGCAGGGGCTCCCTGACCCATGACCCTGCTATAAAGTTAACCAATTAATTATTGTTTCATTATTATTATTAAATAACACAAGTTTTCCATTTAGCTAACTACATTTTTTATTATCTCAAAAACAGAGCAAGCATCGACATTGCCAGCGTGATCAAAAAGGGCGTCGTGGATAGTGTGAGTATTAATTAGGTTCAATAATTATAAACTCTATTCTAAATCCTTTAAAATTCCTCCTCCAGTGGCTTACCTTGGAAGATGCCAAGCATGGACTCCTTCATGTCCGTCTCCAGTGGTACAAACTCACCGCCGATCCTAATGATTTGCAACAAATCCTGCTGGAAACGCAGTTACTGCGTGTGACCTCCATGAGCTCAGCAGTTCTAAGCGTCTTCATTGACTCTGCCAGGCACTTGAAGGTGTGTTTAATTATTATACATTTAAATATTATTCCAATATTAATCTGCCCCTTGCAGCAAGCCCGTTCCAGCTCCAAACCCGATCCCTACCTGGTGTGCAGCGTCAATAAACAGAAGCAGCAAACGGCCATGATAATGCGCGACGATTCCCCGGTTTGGGAGCAAGGCTTCACCTTCCTGGTTAGCAATCCGGACAACGAGAGCTTGAACATCAAGATCTATGACCAGAAGACAGGAAATGACATTGGCCAGTACACATATACGCTGAGCACCTTGCTCAAGCAGTTCAATATGGAGGTGATCCAGCAGCCATTCCAGTTGCAGAAATCTGGACCAGAATCGAAGCTCTACATGTCACTCTCACTGAGGATTCTGAAGCCCGGTGAGATTGACAAGGAATCTGATGCTTTGGAGCAGGTGGCAGCCATCACGCGTAGCAGTTCTGTAAAGACACCAGAGGTGGCTGTGGTGGCACCTCCTACATTTAAGGTTGGTTACGAATTCTAAACCAAACCAAATGCAAGAAATATTAATTTATATTCCCATTAGGATCCTCAGGCACCCAGCAAACGTCTGTCCGCCGAGTCGCCCATCAGCGAGGAGGCTCCTGCGTTGGCAGTAAAAATCTCGCCAGCTCTTTCTGCCTCCACTTCCAGTGAGAAGCCCATCAGTGAGCTGGCTGCCTCTGTGCTGACCCACCGCTTCCCCGACTCTACCTCGTCCGCTGGCGAACACAACCTGGGACGCATTCAGCTCTCGATTCGCTATAGTGCGCAGCGCCAGAAACTGGATGTCACCATTCACAAGATCATGAAGATTCCGCTGCGTGATCCCAGCAACATCCCTGATCCGTATGTGAAGCTCTACCTGCTGCCTGGTCGTAGCAAGGAGTCCAAGCGCAAGACGGGCGTGATTAAGGACAATTGCAATCCTGTTTACGATGCCTCCTTTGAGTACCTGATTTCCATTGCCGAGCTCAGGCAGACGGAACTCGAGGTAACGGTCTGCACACAGAAGGGTTTTCTATCCGGCGGCAGTCCCATCATTGGCATGGTGAGTATACCTATCCTAATTCTGGAAAACCACCCCAAACTCTGGCACCTTTGATAATAAATACATATATTTATATATTTATTTTTAATTTATTTATTTTTCAGCTGAAAATACCTCTGGATGATGCTGAGATTACCACGCAGTCTGGCTTGAACTCCTGGTTCGACCTGCAGCCTGAGATGCGACATGAGTAAGGAAATCCAAGCACAGGATATGCGAAGTCAGAGTCTCATTTAAGCACAATCAACTCAAGAAGAACTTAACACTTTTTTACCAATCGCACTTAAATTTTTTATATTTGTTATGTGTATAATTTATTTGGTATAGCTTTGGTTCGTCTATAAATCCCCTAACCAAAACCCAAGCAAAGCTCTCTTAGTCGTGCCTCTATATTTAAAACTATCAAATTTATTGTAGTCGAATAAAACGAACTGTGTTTTCAACAAAACTGGAGAGTTGTCATTTAAAATGATTGGGAGTTGTCGAAAATTTTCATTGATTTATTTTATATTATTTGCAATTATTAAAATGTATTATTAAATAAATCGTTGTAGAACAATTATAAATTGTATTATTATTGTAATAATTACGCAGGACATATATAACAACTTCCGCACATACTAAATATTTTACTAGCACAGGATCGACATCTACAGAGCTACGTACATACAAACCGGAGGGCGGTTTTCCATCGCACTTTTATGATTCCTAAGCCCGTTTTCCGCAATGCGTTCATATAAATAGCGCACGTTTCCCACAAACTTCGTTCTTGCTTCGGCAGAACATATACTAAAATTGGAACGATACAGAGAAGATTAGCATGGCCCCTGCGCAAGGATGACACGCAAAATCGTGAAGCGTTCCACATTTTTTTGTAACTTAAAAACCCAGCTTCTTCGCAATTTATTTTAAAATTGTTTAATAAAAAAAATCTTTATGGAATAATTTTTAATTTTATTATTATTGTAATAATTACTAGGTACATGTATAAGGCAAAAATCAATTTCTGCAGGAATTACACAGGAAGGACATCTACAGAAACGCCCAACCGGAGGGCGGTTTTCCTTCGCACTTTTATGATTCCCAAGCCCATTTTCCGCAATGTGTTCATATAAATAGCGCACTTTTCCCTTGAACTTCGTTCTTGCTTCGGCAGAACATATACTAAAATTGGAACGATACAGAGAAGATTAGCATGGCCCCTGCGCAAGGATGACACGCAAAATCGTGAAGCGTTCCACATTTTTTTGTAACTTAAAAACCCAGCTTCTTCACAATTTGTTTAAAATTATAAATCGATATTGAATTTGGAATCAATTGCTCATCGTTTAAAATAAAACACATTAAAAATTAAGCCCTTTGTATTTATGATGTAATATTTATTTATGTATGTTATGTATTCACAAGCACTAAATAAAGTACAATAAAACTAAATTCATTTTTATATATAAAGTTGTTATTATTTATTTTAAAAATAGTTCACAAGAAATAAAACACAAAAGACTTAAGCAACGAACTTGACGTACCCGATTTACTTCAATATTATACTCTTAATTGAATTATTTTTTTTGATCTAGTCAAGCTGTTAGTTATTGGTTTACTTTAAAAATACAGACAACTTAAATTTTAATATCTTTTATTTAGTATAGAAAGTTTTTGTGAATTATTTTTAAGATAAATAAATATAACGTTATAAACACAAAGGACTTAATTGTTAATGTGTTTTGTTTAGCTTAAGAACGTGGTGAGAAATATTTTTTACATATATGTAAATAATAAAAATAACTTTATCTTTTATGAGTTTTATTTAATTTTAAGAGATGTACAAATGTTATTCATAAAACTGTTGTAGTATTAAAGGATGGACAGTTAATATAATAGTTCGTTTTAAGAGGTGGGCAACAGTCTTTAAACAACCGGCCATTGATTTCAAATTAAACAAAATATTTTGGAATCCAGCTTCTTCAAGTTACAAAAAAATGTGGAACGCTTCACGATTTTGCGTGTCATCCTTGCGCAGGGGCCATGCTAATCTTCTCTGTATCGTTCCAATTTTAGTATATGTTCTGCCGAAGCAAGAACAAAGTTCAAGGGACACATACGCTATTTATATGAACACATTGCGGAAAATGAGCTTGGGAATCATAAAATACAGTGTGCGATGAGAAAGCGCCCTCCGGTGTTGGCATTTCTATTTATATATACATAGGTCTGTAGATGTCGTTCGTGTGTAGAAAATTTTTTACATTTTTTGTATATACCTTACTGAAACATTTTCAATTATTAATAATTTTGTATAGATAAATGTATTTTAATAAAAATCAGTAGGAAACAAAAAATTGTTTAGAATTGAAAATGGTTTCAGTAAAAAATATACAAAACAAATTATACAAAAATAAATCGTTTAAATTAAAAAAAAATTGCAAGCCCTGCGTCTTTAGACTCATTTTGTTGGCTACCTGAAAATGGAAAGGTGAAAGTAAACTCAAGGGGTTGTCTGCTTTCGCCATTGTTTATTTTATTTCTTGAATATGTATTCAATTTGGTATGTATTTAATAATATAGACAATTGTTTTCTCCTTGACGTACATATTACATCTGACGTGTTTATTTAGACATAATAGTTATGTTTCTGTTTCCTTTAACTTTTGCTTAATGCGTAATATGCATACAAAATTTGAAATTTTCAACACAGTTGTTTTTTTATAATTGTTTATTCATATTCTTTTGTAATTATATATTGTTCACATAAATTTGTATTCTTTCAATTTTTTGGTTCTGGTAATGCACTTGGCAAAGGGTTCTGGAATCTGGAACTCTCTTCAGACTGATCCAAGTGCATTATCTTTTCGGCTGGCCGAGTTTTAATTTTTATTTCCATTTTAGATCGTATCATACCTAATTTTTAATAATTTGAAAATACATAATTATGCACTGTTATTAATATATATATATATATGTATATATTTATATTTATATGCTTTAAATGGACACATGAATCAGGCTTAAAATGTACTCGTATATAAATAATAGTTACATTCCAAATGGTTGTTTTTAGTTACTTTGTCGAATATGAAACTTGAACTTTTTTTCCATTTCCAGCGTGTTTTCTTGAGGTAGTTTGCTTAGTTTCGTTATTTATGTATATAAAAGTTGGTTTCTCTGAAGCACATTTATATAAAGCACACACATTTACAATAACCGTAACATTTAGGTATAAATTGTTTGTTTTGAATTCTTATCACTTATGCAATGAGCTTAAGCTCCCAATACATGACATTGAAAACCCTAAAACTGATGGCCAATTTTGTGTTTTTGATTTATAACTTATGTGCGCTCAATTTGTTTTTGTTTTTGTTTATGTTTAAGCCTAGATTAACAACTACAATTTGTTATGTCCACGTGTTCATCGCTGTGATACGAGTACCTAAGTTCTAAGTTTTTAACTTGAATCACTTGTAGTTTGTATTTTCGTTCTCATTCTCAGTTAGAATGTTGATTTTCCCCTCCGAAAGTTAATTCTTTTGATATCAATTGAACACAACACGTTAAGCAACAAATAGCAGTAAGAAAGGCTACACATAGATAATGGAAACTCGAACCCAAAAGAGGATAAACCCGTGTCCGCACAACAAAGAAAATTTGAATACAATATCACAAAATTAGCATCGAAGCAGTGCAAAAATATTCATTTCGATAATGCAAAATTAGAATAAAACTCAAAATGTATTACGTTTTTTTGTTTTCGTTTTTTTTGTTTCTTATATTTTTATCAAAATAAATTTTGGAGTAGCCCGCAAAGTGAAAAGTATGTAACTGAAGCCTTGAAAGTGTTTTCATGTGTGCCTAGAAATTAATAAATTATAATTTATATTGAAGGTATTTCATATGCAAATCGTATGGGTAATATAAAAACTTAAAACTACTGCATTCTCAGTTATTGAGTTCAAGCATGAATCAAACCTAAAGTTAACATCAAGAAATAAAAGCATAAAAAGAAAATTAAAATTATATCACCACGCATGTATATATATATATATAGTAATATATAGAATATAGTTAAATTAATCGAGTTTCGCACAAACATTTTCATTCTCTTTGCGAAACAATCAAACTTCCTTTAACAAAATGGAAAACTTAAGAACAACCTAGGACCATAATGTATATATATTGGATGTGGGTCAAAACAATTAGGATTACCAATAAATGTAATATGTGGGTATATATGCATACATGTTCAATATAAAAGCTCTCTTCTCCACATTGAGTTAGATGTAAAAAACCTAAGACTAAAACATTGAACCAAATTATACAGAATTAATGTAAATATAATATGTATATAGCGTTGAAAACTTAAACACATAAATCGCAGTTGTATATAACTTAATCATGTATGATTTTTAGCATTCCAGATATTGTAATTCCAACAAAATCAAACGTATTTAAACCCTACCCTTTCTTATTCGTTAAGCAGGTAAAACTGGTAGCGAAGTCCTACGAAAATTTACGTGCTCTCCTCATCTAACATTTCGGTTCTTAACAATCTTAAAAGCTAAACAAAATGTTGTATTTTTGTAATTTTTCATTTTCCATTTTAGGTTTGTTTTGTTTTGTTTTGTGGTTGCCTCTTTCTTTACGTTTTTTGTTTTGTTTCTTTACATTTCAATTTGTTAATGTTGCATTTTCAAAAGGAATATTTTCTTTTTCGTTTGTTTACGTTTTGTTAGTGGTGGTCAAAAAAATTATATCCTTCTATTTCCTGCCATACAAAACATACTAAGCCCAGGCTCATTAAATCACAGTTATATATCTCGGTTATCCATATTATATCACTCAAGCAGAACATTGTAACAGAAAGTTGTATTTTGAGGAGGGTTCAAGGTTCCATCGGTTTCCCCCGATGATCTCCATATCGCTGCATCCAGAAATAAATCTTTGCTGGTCGCCGACTAATTACATTCCAAATCCAATCTTTCACTTAAATCGGCTTCAGCTGCTGTTTTTTTGGGGCATCTCTATAGGTTTAAGCTCGTTAAAACTAATCTTGATGGGCGGTTCGTTGGCTTTGCATTTTCTGTTTTTGGTCTACGATGATTTGCGCAGCTCCTCGAGTCCTCCATTCGGCATTCCACCGCGCATATTCTCCAGCACTTTGTTCACGAAATCCGTTGAACCGCCCGCAATGCGAATTCCAGCTGTAGAAATAGGTAAATGCATTGGATTAGCATCGGAAAAGCAAAGTCTGCTGTGTATTACTTACACGAGGCGGTGGCGTAAATGCGTGCAATTTGCTGATCCACCTCCTCGGTGGATTCGCCGAGAGTTTTGGTGCGATGCTTCAGGGCCAAGGCTTGCTTGAGCTCTGCGATGCCATTCATTAGGCGCTCTGGAAAGCGGATGATCCGGATTAATATTAAATATAACTTTATATGGCTTTTCTTTACTCACTGTGTTCAATTTCAAGGCCATACAGCTTGATCTTGTTAGCCTCATGCTGGGCCTTCTTCTTCAGCCGGCAGGCACGCGAGGCCAGCTTGTTCTTCTCCTTGCGCGACTTGGGACGCACGTTGAAGGGCAGCTCGGAAACCGGGGTCATGTCGTTGATGGTGCGGCTAAGCTTATCCAGCTCCTTCCCAATGTTATGCAGCTTTCGCGCATTGGGAGTCAGATCGTTGCCATCGCCCTTGCGGGCTTTTCCACTGTGCTGTTAATTTACAAAGATATTAAATTAGTTTTTGTTTAATATTTCGTATAAATTTCAAGTACCTTGTACACCTTAATGCCCCTCACGGAGCAGGTGGGACTAAAGACGGGGTCCGTCACCTCGTTGAGCACATGCGGATCCTCGAGTTTCGACTGGAAGACCAACCTCTTGCCCTTGGGTCCCTTGGCCTGGACATTGTACTGCCAGAAGAAGCGCTCCTTGCCCTTGCTACTGGACAACTGATTCGGTGTCGAAGTGCGCGTGTCGTCCTCATCACCAGATAGCCCGTTGTCGCTACTAAAGTCATCATAGTTGTCGCTGTTCTCGCTGGAATTGTCATCGTCATCGTCCTGCGAGAAGTCAATGCCATCGGGGGACAGAACACTTCCAGTGCTCAGGGAGGAGAAGCTCTCGGCCTCGGCCAGCGAGCCGGTGGAGAGTAAATGCTGTCGCGGTTCCCGACGCATCCAGATGTGTTCCAAGCCCAGGTGAGTGGGCGCCGACGAGCTGAGCCGGCTCAGCTGGGAGCTTTCCACGCCGCTCTGGTAGCCAAACGACTTGCGCACAGATGATCCCGGTGTCTGATTACTGGCAGCCGTGCCATTTCCTGAGGCGGAACTGCCGAAACCGCTGCTGCCACCAGGACTAAGGGCAGCAGATTGACTAAGGATTGAGCGTTCCGGCGGCGAGGACATGGCAAATCCCTTCTTGATCAGCTCCTGCATGTTGCGTGACTTCACCATTTGGTACTGAGGACGATTGGCATGCGGCGGTGGCGGTGGGGTCAATGGCGACTGGGAAGCCTGGCTGCCGGGTGAGAAGCTGGCGGAGAGCTGCTGCTGTTGCTGCGCCTTCTGGGGTGTGCTGTGATAGATCTCATACGGACTAGTGGAGGAACTGTTCGTCGACTGCTGCTGCTGCTGGGTGAGCGTGAGCAGCGTCTGCAACTGGGGCAGGCTGCCGACCTGCAGCTGCTGTTGATTTTGCTGCTGCTGTTGCTGCTGAAGCAGCTCCATGGGCGGCGCCACCAGCGAATCCTGACCCGAGGCCTGTGGCGACAACAGGAAATTGACACTTTGAGAGACTGTGGTCTGCGGCAAGAAATCCTCAATGTTTCCAATGACATCCAGGAAATCGCCACCATTCAGATCGGACAGATCGGCTGCTTGGATCTCGGCCTTGTCGTTGGGAAAGATATAGTCATCGTCCAGGCTGAATGGCTCGTGTTTGGTATGGATAATGGCACTGCTGATATCACTCCACATGGCATTCGAGTTGGGCGTCATCTCGTAGAACTCATTCTGGCCGACGGGGTCCTGGAGCAGCGCATGCTCGCTGACATTGAGACTGAGGCTATGGCTCATGTCGGGGGTAAAGAAGCCGCCAGTAAGACCACCGCCTCCCGATCCGGACACGCCATTGCTGCTGGCCACACCACTGGTATTGCCATTGTAGAGGCCGGTGCTCAAGGGAGAAGCGGCGCTGAGGCTTACATCCTGCAGCAGAGTGGGCGACAGGGAAGCTGCGTCCAGGGCGTCGAGGCCAAAGTCTGAGAGCTCTCCCAGTGCCAAATGCGAGTGCTGCAACTGATCCTGCTGCTGCTGTTGTTGTTGCTGCTGCTGCTGCTGTTGTTGCTGCTGCTGCTGCTGCTGCTGCTGATGGTGGTGTTGCTGTTGTTGGTGGGTCATGCTGGGCAATGTGTGTATAGGACTGGGATGATGGCGCGGCGTCTGCAGATCCGGCTGCTGATACGGATGATGATGGCTCTGGTTGTGGTTACTGCTGCGCGGTATAGTTATGGCCGTTGTACTTAACATTACATTACAGGTGTTTGTGGTGCTGGTGGAGCAGTTGCTGCTGGTGCTGCTGCTGCCGCTTAGACTGCTGCTAGTGTTGTTGTTGTTGTTAGCGTTAGTGTTAGTGCTATTGTTATTACTGTTACTGCTAATGCCATAGCCCGTGTTGATGGTCAACGTGGGCAGGGCCGCACCCACAACACTGGAGCCCAGCGAATACAGATCGTATTTGAGTGCGTTGCTGCTGCTGTTGGAGCCTGTGTCAAAGAATTCCGATGACATGGGAAACAGCTGATTCTCTGTCATTGTATTTCTAGCGGGCAAATGCCGCTTTGCTCTAGGATAGTAGCTCCTGCTCCTGATCCGATTACTGCTCCTACTGCTCCTTCTACAGCTTCCAAATGGTAGAGGGGATGGGCACCAAGGCCCGGTGCTTAGTTCACTTGTGGTATCTGCAATGAAGCCAAGAGAGAGATCGAATCAGACTCTAGTTGTAGCGTAAAACGAGACGGCGGCTAATTAAATGAATATATTATGGCGTTTATTATGCCCAGACAACCTTGGCGGCCGCTAGCATTCGCATTCCCATGCACAGGAAAAAAGAAAAAGGAGTCTCAACTAATGGTAAACAAACTTGAAAAGGTTATTTATAAATGAAAAGCATTGACATTTGATTGGTTCTTTAATCTTCAAAACATTTTAATTATTTAAAAAGCACACCTAGAGATAAAGCTTTCTTTCTGTGTATCCATTGACTGACTGGTAACTAGTTTCCCATCGAGACATTTCAGCCCAATTCCGATGAACTTACAGATAGTATGCTAAGTACTTTTGCAGCTGTTATCTAGGCGGAACTAAAGCCAAACCCAACACAAGATAGTAATTGATGGGCTCACGTGTTCAGGCCAACACGTGATTACTTAGTTAAATATCTACATAAATTATGATGGAGGGAATGGAAAAAGGTTTTACCCCGCAGAGCTAATAAAATAAATTAAATAATCATGATAAGATTAGGTCGGTTTCCCTGGCTATTTTTACTTTCCCTTCGCTATCTCTGACTTGTAATCCCTTTAGGCTTATAAACTAATATGAAAACAACCTGATATGGCACTAAAAACTTATGAGATAAAGCCATCCAATCTTTTGGTGACTCTGAAAAATGTGCAAATCCAAGAGTCAGCCAAGCCAACTCAACATTATTCAACGTTTGTTATTGTTATGGTTATCGCCTATTTTTAAGCAGAAAAACAACAGCGATAGACCCGGTTCGCTCTTTTCCCTCGGTTTTTTTTTTTTTTACTGATTTGGTGATCAACAAATTTTTGGAAGCAAAAAAAGAGCAGAGAAATCATCAACAACTTTGTTTTGCACATCAAAACAACGAAATGGTAGAACTAGATACAAAAAAAAAAGAATAACAAAAATCAAAACAAAAGAGGAATCGAGAATTGGCAAAAAGTTTCTTTTTTTGGCAAATATTAGTAAGCCATTTTCGGGTTCGATTCGAGCCGATTCTTTTGGTTTATACTTCGTTTCCGATCAGGTGAAAGGCCTGAGGCGGATCAGAAGGAGGTGCCGCCCGCCTGCCTGGCTGCTATTGTTGTTTTTCATTTGGCGGCCCGATAATAAATATTAATTAGTTTGTTTACAAAAGAAAATACAACATTCTCGTTTTCCATTTAATGTTCATAAATCAGGAATGAAAAGTGCATCTAGTATAAGGGATTTGGCACAATTTGCGCGGCGCATTTTGGAAAAATTTGAGGAGGAAACGGCCTTGACGAGTAACATCTCAATTAAAGGTGAGCCGGAAGAGGTCTCCAGGGATTAAAGTCTCTAGAATGAATACTTAAACCATTGAGGAATATTTCTCAGGAGATTGGCTTAGTGATTTCGACTCACAACGAACTCTGTCCTAATTCTGGCTTATCTTCCGCCCATTTACAGCCGATATGTAAGCACACATTCCGCTTGATAAGGTCCACTTAGGTTTGCTTCCGATCTGAACTTTGTAATGCCCCTTCAAGGCGTCAAGGTCATACCTTATATAGAGTTTATATAGAGTTCCATGGAGGGGGCCACTCGATACACAACACAACACAAGTCAAGACCAACACTAACTCAAACACAAAACTCAAACCCAGACGAAATTCTACTTTGCTAAGTGATATGCTTGTTTCTCTGGTTTCTTTACATTATTGCTATTTCCTCTTGAAATTGTTTAATATTCGTCAAAGGTAGCTGAACGCGTTGAAGGCCAAACAATAAAAAAAAACAAAGCGAGAACCGAACCAAACCGAATCAAACACCAAAACATAGGAACCGAAACCCGAATGGGGCGCTTATATAGTATACTTTATAAATGCTATATACATATGTACTTCAAACATGGAAACAGACGCGAAGGGGCAAACGGGAGGGAATTTATTACAAATTTGCTGCCGAATAAAAAACCAGAAGACAGAAGAAGAAGAAACCCCAAGTGGAATTGTACGAAAAAAGCGAAGAAGACGAGCAAACATTGACGAAGGAGCCGTGCAAGAGGGCACAATAAAAGCTAAACAAGCATTTCTGTATAAAAAATAATAATACTATTCTAAAGTTCCCCACTCACGCACACAGATGCGTCGAGTTAATGAACGCGAAATGTTTGGAATAAAGATGGTGAAAAGGGGGGAGGCAGCCAACGAACATCTGATCCAAAGCATTATGATAGCGAAGAGGCAGAGAGAGAAGAGATTTAAGACAAGTAAATAAAAGTAAATCTAAAAAAGTATCTACAGTTAAAAATAATTAAGATGCACTTTTCAAGGAAAATAATGGAGGAATAAATATAAGGAAAATAACCTAGAATTAAAATATAAATAACAGAAAAATCTTAATTGATAATAAAGAATTTTCTAAAAATTGTATACCATTAGAAATAAACACTCTGCATGTCTCTCTATATTTTATATAGTTCATCTCCTAGTTCACATTACTGAATCCCACCTGTAGCTCTGCAAGCAACAAGCTAAGAAAACTAATAAAATCCAATGGATGAGCACGTCAAGAGCTTTGAATTCGGATGTCTAAACTCCCGCAGGGGTCAAAGTACAGAGCTCAAGTTCCAGGCGTGACAATAATGCAGTTTTCGTGACTAATTTCGAACAACGAAAGGGAAATGGAAGTCGGAATATAAAAAATATATAGATATCGCAATCAAAATCAACGATACATGTTTAGGCGGAGAATGAGCAATTTCAACACACGATGAAATAATGCAATAATAATAATAACAATTATCGAGGAAAGTTAACTACAAAAAAGGAAGAATGAAAAACAGTTAGCGTGGCTTGCTATCAACAAATTAAATGGCTGAAAGCCGCAGAGCGGTGAGAGAACGCCAGTGGGAGAGCACGAATTTTAAGCGAGCCCAAGGTCAAAACTGTTTATTTTTTATATTTTGTTTTGAATGTATAATTTATCGCAGAATTGCCTTTGTTTTCCACTCACCCACACATACACACAGTGCCCTGTACGGCAGAGTTGTAAACAAAACGCGACGCTTGTAAATAAAAAAAAAAAAAAAAATATAAATAAATAAAGCTTTGCGAGAGCGTGGGTGCTTTTACTTCGCTCTTCTTTCCTGTACCGCTCTCTCTCTCTCTCCCCCCAAATGTATCTTTTTCCAACATATGTTTTCCGTCTATTTGCTTTTGTCGCCATCTTCGTAGACTTTAGTTATTTATATTGGGCCCGTACGTGTGAGTGTGTGATATATATGATGAAGCTTTTGGTAGCTTTGCTTGACTGACGAGTTTTGACTGTTGTTATTGTTTTTATCGCTGGGGTTTTCGTTGCCCGCTTACAATAACAAAGTGTCTGCTCTCGGAAGCTTTTTACATTTCGCCAGAATTTATACTAGATACTTTTTGTGCAAGTGTGTGATTTCATGTGCTTGTTGATTGCTTGGGTATAAATGTAGATACATAGATACATTTATATGTACGTGTAGAGCGTTCTTAAGGCATATTTGCACGATTGGCAACACACGAGTCCGTTTAAGACAGATGAGGAAATGGAAATTCTGATGAAGGATCCACCCACTTATAGCAATGACTCGAATTCGGACACAAATTACTCATACGACACGTTCCAACTAAATGTTGTCAACGGTGCGTATGGGTAATGAACGTTGGGACCATCACAAAGATTTTAAGGCATATCTCAGATTACATGGTATTTTTTTATAGATTGAACTTTGATCCATTCACTTTCGTAATAAAGCTAGAAACTTGGTCTGGGGTTAACAGACTTTCCCAGAATCTCCGATTGGAAATAACCACATCAGCGATCTCAACACCTTTTCCATATTATAGATTCCACATTGAGATTGTGTTAAGACTGTCAGAGCTGGACCCACGTTTGCGTTATCAACAATATTTTGTCGTATAGAGAATGAGAATTAAGTGAAAAGCGGAGACTAGCTCAAAACAAAACCAGTGTGAGCTGAAAATTGAAACGAAAACAAAAGCCAGAGGCAAAAAGCTGAAAGCAAAAAATAAGGAAAAAAAAACTGAGCGAGCGAGCGCAACTTCCGTTCCGCATTATCAATGGGTCAGTGGCAGTGGTCAATGCCTGATGATGATAGTATAAGGTGCTCTATAATTTCAATTCTCCCCCTGACCCCCAATCCCCCTTTCTTCCCATTCACTTTGCGGTTTGTTTTCGTCAACATTCGTCATCGCACGTCACATGTTCCGGCTGCATGCAGTTTTTCCTATTCCCCACGCGTGCTCTTTGTTCCCGTCTCTTTCGTGGCAATTAGACCTCTCTGTCTGGCAGGAGACTATGGCCATTTCTTTGTTTAGCAATTTGTGCAAGTCACTTTTACCTTTGTCTGCGCCCATGTCTTGGTTTTTGCTTTGTGCCCCACCTCTTTGCTCTAATTTTAGGTACACGCAATTTTTGCATGCACCCACACATGGGTAGAAAAAGCACTTAAATAAAAAGAAGAAACAGTAAAAAATTCCTAAAAAAGAATCAGTTTCTTAGAAGTCAATAATCTGACTAGAATTATATTATCTAAAAATTAAATTATTTTTTAATAATTTATAAATTCTTAATTTTTATTCTTGAAGTTTAATTAGTATCTGCACTTTATTTCTCTCTGTGCACACACACAATAAAAACGACACCAACACACCCACACTTAGATAAACAAATTTATGTTGAGGTAGCCACAGAGCCAAGTGCAAGTTCCTTCGACTTATTTTTAGTGCCCCCGTTTTAGTGGGGGGTGCAATAAATAAAATAGCCACACATACACATATGAATGTACATAAATGTGAGGATAGCACGAACCCAGCGGGTGTGGGTGGCGTGTGTAGTGCAGGGTATTGGTAATTCTACGCGATTCTAGCGCTTATTTTTTTTCGAATTCATATGCCGGAATGTTTAGCATAGCATAGCGAATGTCTGGCAATTGATGATATAACACGCTCTGTCGCATTCGATTTTTGTTTTGTTTTATACTTTATACTTCTTATACAAACAGCTGACGTAAATTGTAAATTGTTGTATTGATTGGAAGAGGGTGGGAGGAGAGGGGGGGGAGGCAAGGCGCCGATTAGCAAACTCAGGGAAGTGAATATACATTTGCACATTGGAGGTGAGAGATCTAGGTTGTTGTATATAGGACAGAATTTGCATTTTCACATGTCTTAACGAAACATTTTGAGGATCACATAAAAGGCTCTAAATTTGATAATCGCATAGAAAGGTTTTGAATTTTAGAATCGCATAGAAAGGTTCAAAATTACACAAGATTCCATGAGAAGGACAAAAGTAAAAACCTTTTAAATTTCAAACTATTTAAACATTTTGATAATAAAATATTCTTTTGATTTGTTGCTCCTTTTTAAAATCTAATAAAAATATAGCCAAAGATAGTAGATCTAAAAATTCAGTGATGATTTTAGCTGTCTGTGGTTAAGGCCAAAGACTTGGTGAACCTGCAAAGAAAGTATCAAAAATTACCTCTACTCTCGGAACCCCTGCGAAGCAAACCAATCAAGCACAGTATAACTTGTTCGCCTCCCCACCGATTCGCTAATAGATAAATAATTAAAATCAATTTATATCGATTTAGCAGCACACAAAGAAATTAGCACAAGTCGTCTGAATACTAAAGCAAACAGAGAAGATGATACTGCCAGCCAGGCCACAGGGGAGTCTCACTTTTGCTGAATAGAAATCGTGACTGTAAAAATGTGTTTGAGTCTGCGACGAGTGTGTGGCTTTTAAGAGCGCCAAGTTTGTAGACTAGACAAATAGAGATGTATGCACTTTAAAGGGTTGAGAGGAAACAGCTCCCGCCGCCGACAAATGACGCGATGACGCGACTCGGGGAGGAGGCAGGAACACGTGAGCCGATTTTTGAGCCGTTCTCGCGCCTTCTTATCGAGCGACGGAGACCCTCCTCCGGAGTCCGGAGGCGTCTGGTCCGTCAGCTGCTGCTGTTCCGCTATGGACTACGCCTCTTATCAGCCAACAGCCGCGTGCCGGCAGCGACGACGACGACGGCGACGACAATGGGCACTGGCGATGATAAGGGGTGCGCTCAATGGGTCAGGCACTTGCAAATTTTTTAGAGCTGTCCCCCAACTGGATGGAGAACTTATCTTATCGAGCGCAGCCGGGCGAGAAGAGATAAACCAACACTAAATGTTCACACACACAAAAGATGGCAAACTCAGCAAAAATGAAAACGAATTTCGGTTCAGGAAGTGCTACGCCCCTCACAAAATATTATTTTGTGTTCAAAACGAGAAGGGAGCTGTCTCTCTCCTAGAAAAAACTGACCCGAAAAAAGGGGATTTCGGTCGCCTGTTTGTTTATAAATCCAAAAGTAAATACAAAACAATATTTTATGAGTCAGCGGCACTTAAAAAATCAAGAGACAGCAGCAACAATTTATATAAATATGTATGTATATAAATATTTCTGTGCTAAAGAAATTTCAAAGAAAAGCAAACAAGTTTGCTTAATGGCCGGATCCGTAGAATAGCCTCTGGAAAGATCACAAAAATCTCCTCCCTGCTTGGCGGCAACAAAGAAAGTTGAAGGCCAGCAAAAGCAAATGACCGTATATAGACTATATGGCCAGCAATTTGAACAAATTATAATATGTAAGAAATCGGTTTCAAACAAATTCATTTCGAAAATAAACAAATCAATAAAAGTTCAGGCAAAAGCATGGCTCGTTTTATGGGGAAACAAGATAATGATGCAATATTCTCAGTTGTTGCCACTATTCCCATTTTTTTTATTTTCGACAACTTGTAAATGAATTGAGACATCTGTAATGTGTAAATAATATAATTAATACAGGCAATATGACTATATAACCAGTTATGATAACAACATGTCAGCCAAGTCATTTTTATGATTTTAATATTATAAGAGGCGATTGAGAAATTGATTTAAAAGTTGAACGATGAAATAATTTCTGATTTTAGACGGGAAAAGCTATGAGTAACTTTTTGATATTTGATTAAATAAATTTTTGCGGAAAATGTGTTTAAGATTTATTGTTTTTTTTTAAATATATTTCTATGTTTATAAATACTTCCTATATCAGCAGTCTAATCACACCATATTCGAGACTGCCCTAATTAATATTTTTATATATTTTTTGGGGTTTCTTTTTTACGCTGAATTTTTATTAGGACCTCTGCCTGCTTTACGACTCTTATCGTGCGCTCAACTGTTGAGTCACAGCTGGCTCTTGGCTCTCGGCTATCGCCCATTTAAAGATGGCCTAAACCGAAACTTTTAGCATCAAAAATTAACTTAGCTGCGTATACGTAATGTTGCTGTGGCGCCTAGAAAGGCAAACGGGGCGTATGTGTGATTATGCTTGACTTGAAACTGGCTCCTAACCCGAGACGAGGGGTAAGTGGATTGGATTGGGCCCGGGTCTGTGTTTCTCTATTGGTGTTTGCCCAACATATGGCTGGTTTTTAGGCTTTGTGATCTTTTGTTGCTGATACTCACGTGTCGATTTGCCTTTGCATTTGTTTTATTTTCTTCTTTTTGTATTTCTTGTGCAAAGTCAACACTTTTTAACCTTGAATTTTCGCACTGACACTGAACTCAAACCGCGCGAACAAAATTCAAATTGAAATCAATTTCAATTTAATTTTTTGTTGCCATACACAGAGTCAATTTTTGTTGATTTTCTTTTGTTTCATTTGAGCGTTTGTGTGCACAAATGGCAAAGAAATAGGGAGCCAACCGCAAATGTACTCAACAACAAAAAATTAAGCATTCTTTTTCTGGAATTATTATATTTAATTCACAAAAACTGCTGGCCTCTTGAGGAGTGAGCAGCTCGAAGATTCCCAAACAATTCTGTCGACGCGACAGGAAACGCTTAACTTGAGCCGCGGCTTAATAGCCGCCTATACAGTGTGCTCGATACATAAATAAAACTTGGAATGTTTATAGGTTTATGTGCTAGCCTCTGCTCTTTTTTTTTCTTTTTTTGCTTTTGTTTTGTTTGACTTGGTTTAGGTTTGGTCTCACATTTCAAAAGGGCAGCCTAGATTTGAGTTTTTTGTAATTTTTCGGTTTCTCTTTCTATTTTGGGGGAAATCTTGAGCTTGGGAACCACTCTTCTGGCTTGGGTTAATGTTTTAATTGGTCTGTGGGATCATAAATAACAAATATGTCGGCTTAGGGAGCTGGAACTGATGTAAGGGCTACTTACAATTTGTGAACTATAAAGATTTATGTTGTTTCTACACAGAATCACACAAATAGGATTTGATTTTAATTTCAGATAAGAACCTTTTTAGATATTTTTACTTTCTAAAGAAAAAAATTTCGAATTCTTTCAATGATCTTATTAAAAATTCTAGGAATTCTACTTCTATCTTTCATTAATTTGTTTTTAATTTTTTAGTTTAAAAAATGCCTTCCTCATTGCTCATTGTTTTTATAACAATTTTTCCCTGCACCCTCATTTTTTTATACCCTATATTTTATTATGTTGAAGATTTTCCCCAACCCATTAACCGCTTGGGAATAAGGAACCAATTTTGATTGCCCATAACTCTTAATGTTTTCAGCTTTCCTATTCATTATTTCTTGTCTGGATATTTTGGGGTCATTTGGTTAATCTTTAAACATTTTTTTAATATCTTTGTACGCACCTTTTCAGCTTCTTTTTTTAATTGTGTATAAACAAGGATGATGCTCTGTGTGGGGGGGGGGGATTGTTGTAAACGCGTTTTGTATTACTTCCTTGAAGGTTTTAAATTAAATGCACAGAATGTTTAAACACACATTTTCCTCGCGCTCTGTTTACGAATTAATTGATATTTGTATTTTTGTTGATGTTCTTCCCCCTCTCGCTTTTCCTTTTCGGCGCCTCCTTTCGTTTGTTATTAATTATTATGCATGAGAGGGCCGTGTTTATATGTAAATTTCATTGTTATTTTATGTGTGGTCGAGTGTGTTTTTTTAAACTGGGTCACACATGTGGCGATTAAGACGGAAATTTATTTATAATGAAGCCACACCACATAGCTACATATCATCCGAAGCACACCAAACTAAACGCACACTTTGTATGGATTTTGATAAGCGCGCGCACAAGTATGAATCTTATCAGCTGCGACAATGTCGATTTGATTTATTTATTTGTTTTATTCTCCGGACAAAAACTGCGTTTGGCACTCAATATATATTCGTGGAACTCGTTTGTTAATTAATGGCAAAAATTTACAACAAATTCTGATTCTCTCTCTATGCCTTTTTATCTGTTTATTCGCGTTATTTCTTTTTTTGTTTAGTTTGTTGTCAATTTTGCGGTTTATTTCTTGCGACCGAGCAGCTGAGCGCCAAGCGAACAACTGATCGATGCAGGAGAGCGAGAGCGCAGCTTTTGGGGCTTTCGGCTGTTGGGACGGCCCCACTCTATCTCTCGGTCTCTCCCTCTCTGCGTCGTTGTGGAGAGTGGGGGTTCTAATAAGAATCTATATACGCACACACACACACACGGCGATTTATATATGCGTATATGTATTTTATATATTATTTTGTAGACAAATTCCAACGCAGCGTTTATGTTTGCGCTGCTTTATTTATTTATGCAAATTATTTTTCGGTTACCTCGGAAACTAGTTCAATAAATGCGGCAATAGATTTCAGCGACTGGTTATGACGAACCAACTATTAATATGATTTTTCGGGTTTATTTCAATTTGCACACGCTTCTGTTAGCTTTGTACACTTTAATTGTTTTCGTTCTCCTCTTTTTTTATTTTGATTATCATAAGTGTGTGTTTGTGTGGGCTCTCACCAACACTCTAGAAGTCTGGTTGGAGTTCTTGGCTGTTCTTATTCGCGTGTTTGCTCGTCAAACGTTCTTGACCGATTGATAAAAAGTATACAAAGCTCGGCGACAAAGCCGAAAACCAGAAACCAGAGCGCCAAAAGCTCCCCAATTGCTTTTGTTTTGATTGTACAGCTGTCCACCGAGCGAGATGGAGAGTGAGAGGAACCCCATGTGCGCATGCCACAAACCCACACACTGGCAAACACTGTTGCTTCTTTCACTTCCACTTTTCCACAGAGCGAGAGAGAGTGGGGCACAAAGCTCGAGTACAGTCTGTTTCGGTGTTGTTGTCTTGGTTTTTATTATTCTTCTGCTCTTTGCGTTTGATTATTAAATAAATTCATTTATAAAGCTTTCTTTTCTCTCTTTCTATCCCACTAGCCGTTTTGACGTCACTTTTGTTGTTTACTTCAGCTTGTTTTCCTCTTTCTTGCTCATTCGCCAAACGCTATTGTTGTTGTTTTGGCTTTCGCTTGGTGTTTTTTTATGCAAATTTTTGTTATGAAATTTGTCTGGCGCTTTGATTTCAATTTGATTTTATTTTTTCGTCAGTGTATAAATAAACTTGTTTACATCAATTGCAAAAAAATACAACTATACTATAAAGGATCTTATTCTTGCGAATTGCACAAAGAAATAAAAGGGAAACGCGGGCAATATTTTTTTTATTTATTCTCTGCTGACATTGCACTTTTTCCCCCCTCCGATTTTGATTAGTTTGTTTATAACAACAACAATCAGCAGGAGCCGAGCGCACAAACAACCCAATATTTATCAATTCAACTTCTGAATCGCGTATCAGTTTGATTCCAGTATAATATATCTCTTGCTATTCCCACATTCCACGAATCGATTCGTTCTCGGATGGATATATATTCGGCTGATGCAACAAGTCATTTATCGAGTGCAATCCAATCCCGTGCAAAGTTGGAGCTTAGTTGGCAAAATAATAAAATACTGAAATACTGGGAATCAGGGCGTTATTCTGATCAATTTGATAATTTCAATATTTTTTTTGGGGAGAAAACCTAATATTTTGTAAATATATTATAATATTTTGGAAAAATCCTAAATGTCCTAAAATTTCTAAAATATTTAACTCAACACACAGCTTTTTAAAATCATAAACTTAATCTAATATAAGAGCTGTAATCAAAGTAATATTTCATTTACTTTAAACATTATGTATTTATCGAAGAACCCAATTAAATAAACCAGTCAAAACTCATTGAGTAAATTGGATTACCACAACAGCATTGCTTCATATGTGTATGTATGAAACCTTCAAGGACTCGAACAAATCATCGTTCTCAAGATCTCTTAAAAACAGCTCCGAAGGCTGCAATTGAGAGCACTCAATTGGGATTGCCGGGCAACAGGAAGAAGGGTCTGCCTATCTGAAGTCCTGCTTCTGCTGCCCCTGTTCGATGGAATTAAGTCGTACCGACAACACGTAATGGACAGGACACCTACATAATACTCTTAGGAGGGGAAAATAACCGACTGACGCACGGAGTTCTCTGTTGTTTTGCTGCTGCTGCTGCTGCTGATGTGGCAGCAAATCACGACCATGTCCTTGAATGCGAAATTGCGCCACGAGTGGTGCAAAGAGGGACGCCAAGGATACATAGGGAGCCAACAAGGACAACAGCCAGATCCCACACGCAACACCCACGTATAGGAAAACACAACGCTGTACATTTATGCAACAGCGGTCAATATTAAATCTCGGAAAATAAATATATAATTAGAAAGTATCCAAAATTAGAAGCACTAAGCTAGGATCTAGCATTTCAAATAATAATAAATAATCACAATTATCCCATTTATTTTCTATATTTAAATTAAAACTGAAATACTTTTCTAAGAAGTTACTAAGATATTAATCTCCTTAAAAGTTAGCCTTTGAGGACTTCTTTCCTTTATTTTGGTCACCTTATTACTTTGACCTCAGCTGTGCCTCTTCCTGGGGGAAGCGTGTTAAATGATTTTCAAGGACGTGGGCGCCGGTATTTGAAGTATTTACAAAATATATTCCCAATGCCCAACACCGCCTACATAACACACAGACCCGGGTTTAGATACACATCCATATATATATAGATGCGTATATACTAAGGATATGCGTGGGAGCTCTGACTCGGGTTTCATGGGATCCACCCTTCCCTCCATGGGCTTTCACTTTCGTTTTCCCTTCACAGAAGTTCAAGGCAGTCCAAAGCTTGTGAAGACCTTGAATAAATGTTGTCGTGTTTTTCCTTTCTTCCATTTTTTGTGGGCGTTGTCCTCGCGCTGCCATTCGCTTTTCGGTGGGCGTTTCCCACCCTCGAAAACATATTCATTATGCGGAGGCGCGAATTTTCCGTTTGCCAAGCATATTTTCTAATTCGTTGCTCACCCTTTTGGCGCTGTGCTAAGGCATAAATATTCCCTAATTAATTAATTTCGGCTCAAGTGTTTCTCATTTAGCAGCCATCTGGCAACGCCTGAGGCCAGAGCTTTGCGTTTAAGCCTTCTAAGCTTCCTGGCCAAAAGGATATATGTATTTTCCACCCTCATCCTCTCCGGTCTGATGTTGCTCTTGTTATGAATGAGCAGAAGCACAACAAAAAAAAATACCAACCGCAGACTGTCAAGGACAGTGCAAAACGGGCAAAAAGAGAGGATTTGTGGGCCTGCAAGGACCCCGACCATAAAGTATCCGGCAGTCAGAGTCACAAAAAAGCTTTGCCTACTTTTTAGGGGAAGTTCAGTTCGATTTCTCAGGAAGGCCATAGAAATTGAGATTTAAAATCAATTGATAAGTTATTAAATCTTAAAAAAAATTCAAAATCTCATTGATACATTGATAATACACTTTGATACCATTTCTATATAGAAGATACCTCCAGACATAGACCAAACTGGCCAACGTTTGCTTAAGGATTAATCCTTCGTAACTTGATTTCTGCGTCGTAATTTTCCAGCTTTCCCCTCCCTCATAAACCACCCTCCAGTTTCAATTCAAGAAAAGGGGGGGCCCAGCCGGCAAATGTGTACACAAAGCTTGTTAGTCTCTATATGCTGATGCAGAGCAGTCCTTCCAGGTCTCCCATCCCTGCCCAACACCACCCACATGTCTCCCAGCAGAGACGTTGTTGTGACGCGTATCGATTTGTTTATGTTTATCAAATGGAAATTGGCACAAGGGGCGCCAGACGAGGCACCTCGATTCAAGGGGGAGGGGGGAAGAACTGGGCCTGGGACTGGGACTGGGTCTGGGTCTGGGAAGTGAGACCTGAATAACAATGCCAAATTTCTTCACCAATCATCATCATGTGTGTATGCGTAAATTTTGTTTTTATTTTCCTTTTCCTTTTTGGGCACCCCCAAAATTTTCCTAGAATTTTCCATCCAAAGAGAATGCCTAAAGGGGGGATGGGTGTTGAGCCAAATTAATAATTCCCACTAATTTGATGGGCTGTTCAAACAAAAGTATTAGCTTTTCGTAATATTCCTGGAAAGCCTTTGATAAAGCTGGAATTTAAATTACTTTTTGGGGCATTCAAAGAAAGATAAAGATAAGAGAGCACCTTTATATATAAATATATATATCAAAATAAGTGATTAAATATACCAAAAAATTAATTAAGTTGAAAGATCTAGTGAAGTGAAATTTATTATTATTTAAAAAACATGTTGATGTGATTTCAATTTTATTGGCTTTCTTTACTTTTTCAAGATAAATATATGTAAATATTAAATTGATTTTCACTTAAAAATTGTTTCAGTTTATTAAACCTCAGTTTATTGCTCACATGCACTTTGCATGTGATAGAAAAACCATTTAGCAATTTGCTAGCTTTGTATAAACAATTTTTTGTTCCTCATATTCTTTCTGTCTCTTCTTTTTTTGCTGATTTGCTAGCTTTACGTTCATTGGCCCCAAAGCCAACAACAAAATGCGAAAAGAACTGATAAAATATAATAGCAAAAATGTATATATATACAAAAATAAATAAATACCCACAACGCTTTTAGCCACTAAGCATTTATTTTTGTGGTAAACAGGGAAAGAGACCAGACCATTGACTCGCTTTTCCCAAAGACCAACTCAAGTCAAGTTCAGGGCCAAATGGGAGGCTCTTTACTTATTTCATTCTTTGTGTTTTTTTTTTCTTTGGCGGAGCCTTGTCATTATCTAATACTGTTCGTCATCGTGATGAAAAATAATATAAAAATAAAAATTGGACAAAGCTCATGGCTAAATATAATCAATGGGGTGAGATTTATTGGAACGGAAATTATTTAATTTGAGAGAATTTTCTAACTGAATTATTGAATTTATATAATTTTTAGATATTTATTCTGACTGCATTAAATATTATTCTTTATTATTCTTATAAAAAACCAGACAAAACTTACCTCTCTCTGTTTACTCTTCTAATTTTCCAAGATGTAATTTTCCAAAATGTAATTTATTCAATGCCAACCTGCAAATGGAAAGAAAGAAAATAAATTTACATAAATATCAAAGCTAAAATATAATTAGCAAATTGTAGGTGAAGAGTATATACTGTAAAATAGCCTTATGGAACCCATAAAAATTTAGTTTTTGTATGAGAATAACTTTATATAGTGCAGTTCAATGATTGCAGGCATCGCCTGTGTTATGTCTATATATATTCTGATATATTCTCATATATATAGATGCAAGCTATATGTTTGACAATGCGGAAGTTGTTGAAATTATAACAAATCCAAAGCGAAACAAAGAGAACTGCAGACGGGCAGATATAAAAATTGTTGCACTCTCTGTCTGCCGACTGTATTTGCAGTTTAGCAACAAGGCAACGAGACATGGATCGGGTCTGTATATATATACATATATATATATATATATGTAGCAGATGTATATTGTATATATTGCCGGCTGCTATCTGCCTGGTGCAATTAATGGATACACTTTGACTACTGACAAGGTTACAGGCGGAGCAGATACGGACAGAGATTTACTCCCCTTAATTACAGAAAAAGAAAATTAAGCAAAGGATTAATTTCAAGAAATACATTAAGATTTATAAAGGTAATTAAGACATTTCCTATATTTATTTTTGTTGAAAGTTTCCTTGAGTAAATACTTAAATTTTAGAAACTTTAATTGAAAATTTTACCACTACCATTTCCCTCTTATAGAAGAGTTCAAGGCAATAAATCCTTAATACCCTCAATAAAACATTTTATAAAAATAATTCTTCAAAGGAAATAATTTAAGAAACCTACAAATTTTTCTTTGAGTACTTACTAGTGAAATCTAAACAGAATTCCTCTAAAAACACGGCTCTAAATGCGATTAACGAAAACAAACGATGCGTAAGAAAACTCGCCGAAAAGTTAGAGGCAAAGGCTTTGATTTAAAAGATTTGCTTGAATAACACGATCCTAGGGATTAGGCAATAACAAAAAAACGAAATAATCGCGACCGAGGGAACTTAACAAACCGGAAAACGCGACGCGGAGGACGAACAACGACGATGAGGAGCACACACAACCGACCTGTCCGGATTGCACTCGATAACTGTGTCAGCCTCTAGCGGCGGAATGCCTCGGGAGTCGAGTCAGAAGCCAGGAGATGTTGGCTGGTTAGAGGTTAGCCTGCTCTCACCACGTCTCGTCTCAGGTTGCTTCAGAGTTGGCTAACCCTCCACCGACCGACCGAAATGCGGGAGAGTAGAGAAATATCCTGTAATATCCTGCCGCAAGACGCGAAGATAACCACCGTGCTGTGCCGGGGGGTGGAAAGATGCCGAAAAGTAACCCCGAACCTCGCCAAATCCACTCTCTCCTTAGCATTCTTCTTGCTGTTTTTTTTTTGTGGACGATTTAACTTTTTGTTTGGCCAGCAAACGACGCGGGGTGGAAAAGCGCCGGCGGCGGCGGCAAGGAGTTGTATTCCATGAATGAGTGAGTGAGTTTTCCCCCCGCACCGATAAATTATAGATGCCGGAAAACTGTGGAAATGCAGCCCAAAAAAAAAAAATGTAAGAAAAAGTACAGTAAAACTTGCAATTTTTATGAGGTTTTTGTGGGTGTCGATAAAGTTGGTTGCCAAAAAAAGAAAGTCGGTAGAGTAATTGTTTTCTAGGAAAAGGATTCATTGGAAAACCCATTAAGGAGGAGTTCTTAGAAATTAAAATTGGTTTTTGTGTTCCTGGAAAAGTGGGGTTTATAGTTGAATGTCGGAAACAGGTTAAAGGAAAATGACTTTAAATATATTTCAAGCTTTACCAATAGGAAAGGGAGGCTATTTATAGGATTTTAAATATTTTAAACATTATTTCTGCAGTTCACTTAATTATTTACATTTTACCCAAAGAATTAGTACAATTTTTTATTGTTTTTAAAAAAGTTTATATAGTTTTTATAAGATTTGTTATTTTTATACAGTAAAGTTTATGCTATTTATCAAAGCCCAAAATTGTATAACTTGTCTTCGGTACAGTTGAAACTTCTCAAAAGAGACACTTTCCATTTAATTTTCTTCGCTTTGAGCCCCGACCCCCTCTTGGCATTTCCCCCTTTTTTGCATTTTCCACGCTCTTTAACGCTCAATTATATACATCGATGGAAATTGTTTGCCTAAATAGAAGTTCAAATGGAAATTGAAAATCTGACGACAAGCGGCGAGGCAGGCGATTAAAAAACAGTTTATAAATCATCGATGTCAGCTCCAGGAACCCTTCTCCCCTCGATCCTTGAATGGATATATTTCCCCGAATCTGCATATTGGATGGCAGAAAATTACATAGTTAACTGTGGGTTGCCGCATGCAGTTCTTTAGAAAGGATTGCAACCCTCCTTAAAGATCGTTCTGACTGCCTTGCGTTTCAATATGGAAAACCCATTTCAATTATTATTAAAATTTCCTTATTTACATTTCTATTGAAGAAGAAGAGAAAATCCCAGAGAGGAGGAAAAGCGCACCTAAAAGTACTAAACAAAACAAACCGGAAGAATGAAAAGAATCGGAACTGCTTTTATAGCCAACGTGAAAAATTGGGAAAACATATAAGAGTAGCACATAAAACTTGGCCAAGGGTAGGTTAAGTCGCTACCAATATCATTATTGTCCTGCCCCTCGCCCAAGTTATTGTTATTGTCTGTCCCGAATCCAAGCAGATCTCCTTCTTCGAGCTGTCTTCGCTTCTCTCAAAGGGAGACTAAAGTTAATGTCCTTTGATCCATATATGCGTGTGCTTTTGTTCGAAAGCAAACTGGAAATTGAAATTTGGCATTCGAGTAGCATTCAAGGAACTCTGGCAAAACTACAATAATAATAATAATAATAATAGGAGATCTCGGGATGCTTTTCATGCTTATCTAGGGCAGCGGGTTGTCTCTGGGTTTGGTTTTGCCTCGGATTGTTCCCCTCCATTGTCTGTCTTACAAAGTTCTGTAAGCTGTTCGGTAAGTAGAACAATCTTATGGGAACAATGCCCCTTGATTTATGGTTCAAGGCTGGAGCCTTAGATTTTGCCACTGGTTTTCATAGGGAAGTGTGAAGAGAGAATATTCTCCCGGGAATACCATTTGAGGTCAGCTTTCAGTATTCTCCTTACACTGCGATCGTTTTTATTTATAAATATTTCAGAACCAACTACCTACTGATATTTTTAAATATTTATTTCTTCATTTAGTTCAACAGCAGCTAAATATTAAAGATATTAAATTGAAGATAGATAGATATAGAACACTTATAAATGTTACTTGACCCTCTTTACTCTATATTTTCATGCCTTTGACTCTAGTCAATATCCCAGCTGATCTCAGCTTTGTTTTAATCCCTTTAACTACCACTTGAACCCAACTTAAACTCTCATTAATAATAATAACTCATTAATAGCCATATGATCAGTTTAAGGCTGAGTCATCTTGACATCACTTGATGATCTCACACTCTGAACTCGGAAATGTCATAACAAGAACCTAATTATCCAAATGAAAAATGATCCAAGGAAACTGAATTTTCCTTCCCGACTGTCGAGAAGAAAACTTTGATGAATTAACCTTAATTTCCCGTGTCAGTGGCCGGCGGCGATTTGAACCCAACACTTTCGTTTTTTTTTTTATTTTTGCCTCAGGCGGAGGGAAGGAACTAGTTTTTCTCAAAAAATCCTTTGTTGAAGGATTTGCACGTGTGCACAAATTAGCAAAAACTGGTTACAAGGCATTCGCCTTCTGTTTTCCGATCGAAGAAAGCGGGGAAACTAGATTTTCCAGCAGGGCGCTTTTACCTAGCATTGTTCTAAGAGGATATAGTAGAAAAAAAGGAGGAAAAACCAGATGGGCAGGAAAAAATTATGAAAATTCCATTGTTTTCCTTGGGTTATTTGTTGGCCTGGCGGGGTGTATTAGGGGTCTTCCTCTAGCAGTCCTTTTCTCTCTCCCTAACCCAGCTTGAAGTCGGTGAGGTAATAATTAAGGAATTAATATGAAATCGAAGGGAGAGAACGCTGATTGGAAGATCTTCCATTGAAAATCCAGTTTCAGGATTCGAGTTCCTCCACTCAGAAGCTTCCCTAGCAACAACCCCATTCTATGACTCATTTGAAATCCCGAAATCCAAGCACGTGGTGCTGAGGAAATTCCTCCGAATCCCGAATTCACTCCCCATTCAACAGGGCGGCCTTGAACAAAGGAAATTTGAATAACTTTGCCCTCAGTGCTTTCAGCATGTAAAGGAATTAAAAAACGCTTTACAAAAAAAAAAAAAAAACTAGAGTTCAATTGCCAAAAGTTTACACTGTGAAAATTAAAGAAGTCCTAAAATTAATGCTAAAACTTTATGGCTGGAAACTTTTGGTTAAAAATATATTTAAAATTGTATAAATTTTTATTCATTCCTATGAATCACTTCATTGTAGATGATAACTCCAAATTTCTATGTAAAGTTTGAGTTTTCCTCAGTGCTGACGACGTAAACCAACCCCTGGCATCCCCAGAGTAGACCAAAAGGGAGGATCAATCTTGGAATTGTAAGGGGTGCCGTGAAGCAGGCTCTCAGCAGGAGATGCGTGTAAATTTCTAAGCCATTACAATGTCATGTCACTGGGTCCTTGGAAGCACCCTAAACGGGGGAAAAAAGCACAAGGAAATGCACATGGAAGTGCCAAGGACAAGGGTTGAGCTTGCTTGGGGGATGTTTTCGGACCAGCGCCAAGGTTCTTGGGGTGTCTTTTACCTTGAGCTTTACTTCCTTTTTGGGGGTCAAAAATGCTAAGCGCTGATCTGTGTATTTTATTATGCTTCATTTGCTAGAAGGGAGTTTAAAATATTGATTATAAAATAAAGAACATTATGAACATTAATATTTCCAAGAAAACTTAAAAAAAATCAATATTTCTTTATTATTTTTTTTTTTTATTTTATTCCCATAAAATACAGTGATAAATGTAGTTATTGGCACAGTTTTCATGCCTGATTTTTGTGATTTTTTAATGAACATTTTCTTTATATTTTTATATTGATTTAATTACAACTAGAATAATTTTATATTTTATTATTCATATTAAGTTATTCTTTTTTATTTAATAAGTTCAAAACTGTTTAATTTATATCGAGAGCAAACAGATTAAGAATCATATTCCAAATGATTTATAAGAAATACCAATTTAAGTGCCGTTTATGCATGAAATGTTCCAAACAACTCTTATTTTATATTTAAACAAAAACCTAATATTTTAGCACATCTTTCATAAAATTAAAAATATTGACCCAAGACAGCCACTGTAAATAATGCTTACTTTTTGCACACTGCAAATTGGCTTAATTTGCATTTGTAAACAACAAATTAAATTAAATTAATTCAAATCTTGCAAACTGCTCTTCATTTGAGTGGGAAAACAACCTAAGAATCTGGAAATCATGAAATACGAAAATGAGATACAATCCGCGAATATGGGGGAGAAAGAGGGAGCAAAAAGCAGTGTCATGAATGAATGCCGTGTGCGGAAGTGTGTATGTGTGTCAGCCAGAAAGAGATGGGGCGAGATTGCAGTATTTGCATGCCACACAGATAGAAACGCAAGAAAGGGAAATAATAAGGGGCAGAGAGAGAGAGAAAGATCGAAATCGAGACGAGCGATAGGCGCGTGCATGCGCCAAATGGCTGATTTCTACACGTTTTTGCAGCTGGAAAACTTTTCGCGCCAATTTTGCGCCAAAGAAATTGCAGTGCTGCTGCAGCAGCAACAACAAAATCACAACAATCAGCAGCAGCGATGCAGCAGCAGCGATGCAGCAGCAGCAGCAGCTAACAAACAAACAGGTTTTTCATCGGCTGACCGACAATTGTGGTTGAAGGCGAAGGGCAGCAGCAGCTGGAAAACCACCGAAATCCCCAACCCAAATGCAGGGGCAACAACACGTTCTTTTGGCTTTGTTTTTGTGGCTAAGAGTGTTTTATGCTAATTAACTAACACTAACACTATTTCCCCCGCCCCCTCGCTCTGATCACAAACACGCACACTCTGACGAATTGTTACGCTTTGTTCGCTGTAACGAAAACAGCAACAAAGCAAAGCAAAATCACCATTTCCATACAGATACTAACACACACACATGCTCAACTGCTTACAAAGCAAAAATGTTAGAATGGATTAATCTATCAGATAACGGCACTTACCCGATCAAGTCCAGCACTTGGTGTGTGCCACGAGCATTCAACTAAATAATTACAATGCGATTTTCACAAATCGAAAGATTTTTAGGGGAGTTTTCAACGATTATTTGGGAGCTACTAGCACAGGTCGCAGGTGTAGATGAAGAGTATTTTTTGACTATTCGCTTTTGCTCCGCTATTCTACACACAGTGTTGCAAGGCAGGGTTGCAGTAGCAAGAGCGTGTTATCGAAAAATTTGCTGGCAATTCAAAAATCATTAAACGAAAATATAAACATTTAGTTTTATTATTAAATTTTATTTTAGTAAATTGTTTTCTATTATTTATTTAGTTAATATTAATATTACGTTGTAACCAAATGAAAAAATAAAACATGTTTCCTCCTATTTCACCATTCATGCAATTTCATCGATTTTCAAGAATATTACAAATATTTGTAATTTTTTTGTTTTATATTGAATTACGTTTTTTAATTTACAAATATTCTGAAAACACCGTTTAATTGTTTATAATCATTTTACAGGCAGTAGTGAAATATTTAAGTTAAGTTTACATGTCCTCCACGCTGTACTTGTAGGCCTCGTCCTGCACCGCCTTGCGCTCGTTCTGCTTGTCGAACCACCGCTTCTCGTAGCCATTGGACCGATCTACGCCGTCCCATCGATAGCCTGGCCGTATACCGAAGCGGTTCTCCGGATAGCTTCCCTCGTACTTGGGCATCACCGGCTTGTTGGATTTCTCGTCCTTCTTCTTGCGTTTCTGGCGCATGTACTCCAGCATTGGGTCGTCGGCGTGCTCCTGCTCCCTCAGGTGCCTGTCCAAGTCCTCGTCGTTGGCGTACCGAGCCACTGGCTTGGCAGCTTCGTGGGCCATCTCCTCGAGGCGGGTCTTTTGGTCTTCTATTTGCTTCAGACCCTTGCCCCATTTATCGTACAGCTCCTTTTTCTTCTTTTCGTGCTCCTCCTTGCGTCGTCGCTCCGCGGGATCTTCGTTGGCCGCATCACGTGCCCGCCGTCCCTTCCGGCCGGTGCTGCGCATCTGAATGTCAGCATCCCGGCCAGAAACCTCGGTGGACATCTCTTCGAACAGCGCCTGCTCTCGTTTTCTCCTTTCATCACTTTCCTTCTTCAGGGCTTGCGCATCCTGCAGGCCAGCCGTCTTGCCATCCAGAGTCTTGGTGGATTTTGGTTTGTGCGTGGGAGGCGGCGACGGGGATTTGCTTGCTGCCCAGCGGCTCTTCCGCTCGCGGACCTCTTCTTTTTTAAAAGGATTCGGCTCCCGATATGGCTTTCGATCTCTGCTGACGGAGCGGCGTCTTTCTGGTGGGCTGTGGTCGTCATCTCTACGTCTTCTAGGTGGACTTTGGTCGGCATCTCTACGTCTTCTTGGTGGACTTTGGTCGGCATCTTTTCCCCTCTTTCGTGGTGGCGATAGATCGTCCGCTTTACGTCTTCTGGGTGGACTTAGGTCGGAATCCTTTTGTCTTCTAGATGGAGACGAATCCCTATCCCTACGTCTCCGGGGTGGGCTTTGGTCGGGCTCACTTTTGACACGCCTGGGCGGACTTTGGTCGGAGTTTCTACGCTTTCTTGGTGGTGATTGGTCCTTATCCTTTCGTTTCCTAGGCGGGCTCTGGTCGGAATTCTTTCTTCTTCGAGCTGGTGACTGGTCGGCGTCTCTTCGTCTTCTTGGGGGCGATTGATCTTCATTTCTTCCTCGCCTTGGAGGGCTCTGATCAGAGTCCCTGCGTTTCCTACGCTGTGGCGACTGATCTGCGTCTCTTCCTCGCCTTGGAGGGCTTTGATCTGCACCCCTTCCTCGCCTTGTAGGGCTCTGATCAGAGTCCCTGCGCCTCCTTCGCTGTGGCGACTGATCCGAACTGCCTCTTCTTCTCGTGGGCGACCTCGCTGGACTCAAATCCCTGGAGCTGCTGCGTTTCTCCTGCTTGATTTTAATGGGAGGAATCCGTCTGGGGGGAGAGAACTCATCTTTAATTTTGATGCTAGTAGCTTTTCGCCCCCACATGCCCGATTCCTCGTCCAGCGGTTCCTGCTTGATGCGGACTGCAGGCCCTGACGCTGGCGAAGATTCTTCCTCTTGCTCCTCCTTGATTTCGTCTTTGACGGCAATGTTGCGCCACTTGCTGCGCACGTTGGGATCCTCCTCGATGTACTCGCCCACAATTTGGGGTGCGTCCTCCCCGCCCAGCAGCAGATCCTCGTCCATTTCCCGGTTGTCCTCATCGTAGGCATCGTCATCAATGATTTTCACTTTGGTGCCCTTCTTGTGCTTTTTCTCCTTCTTTTTCTTCTTCTTCTCCTTGTCGCCGGACAGGTACTTCTTGAGGTACTCCTTCTGGTCGATGATTTTGGCCTTTTGCATGGACATTTTGCAATAATTTAAGCGGCAAATGGAAATTATTTACAATTGTTTACGTTTAAGCGAGGCGATGACGAGCAGAGTGACCAGGCGGCACTTCCCACTCCGAAATCGATATCCGATTCGATATCAATAGCCGGTTCAGATTTTACATTACATTTTGAAATTTTAACCCTGTTCCTACATAGAAAATTTGCAATTTAACTTTTTTAACTTTTATCTTCATTAATTTGGATGTTAAAAATAAAAAATCTTAAGCAAAGTATTTTAATGTTGCGACGAGAAATGCTTGAATTAAGGCACGGCTGTCTTTAGACTTCAAATTAAAATTTTTCTCTATGTCAATTTAACAAGCTGATGGTATATATTTCGGATCTTAAACACACAATATTGGATATTGTTAAAATATTATCAATAAAATGTAATCTTTTTGTGAATATTTGAGCACCATTCATTATTGTTTTTTTTTTTATTAAACAATTTTTTAATAGTACAATAAGCCATTTTCAAATACGCCTGTAACTTACATTTCTCTTATTCAATATTCTGTTTTCTACATTTATTTTACTTATTACCGGAAATTCTTTCGATTTCGTTCAGTTGCGCAAAAATTAGGTTACAACGAATTCTCTTTTTTTCGATTTCGTTCAGTTGCTCAAAAATTACGTTACAACGAAATCTCTTTCGTTCAAATTCAAATCCAAGTTATTCACCAGTTATAACAGTTATTCCCAATCGGTAACTGAGAAATGAATCGGGTTGGAGTGTGGCCAGCTTAGCTTATTTTACATGATGCGAAAAGTAATCCCGCCAACTCTGGTTCTCTATTTGCTCTCTCAATTACCGATAGGAGTGATAAGTAGAGGGCGGGAAAACAGCTATAATTCCCGCTAGCCGCTAGTTTTTTTGTTCACACTGATCAGCTGGTTCGCGCGCATTTTTCCCCCATACAAAATCTGTTCCCAGTTACCGATTGGGAATTCATGCCCGTTCCCACTTGCATACAAAATCTGTTCCCAGTTACCGATTGGGAATTCATGCCCGTTCCCACTTGCTCTCTCAATTTGCTCTCAATTACCGGTTCGGAATTCATCCCCGCTCTCAATTACCGATTAAAGTGTTGAGTAGAGGGGGTGAGGGGTAATAATAATTCGGTGCAAAACAGGCAATTGTTTAATAATTTATTGTGGCGAAACGGCAGTAGATAGCTAAAAAATTTAAACGCCATAAAATTGAAAAAAAATTAAAGATTTTTTAAAAAATATGACGGTTAAAAAAAGTGCACAGGTGTGGGAGCTATACAATTGTTTAAGTCATTGAGTCATCGCTCGTTCCTCCATTCCATCATTCGCTTTTGGATCATCAACTGAGTCGGACGTGTTTTTCCGATTTCCACTTTTTCACTTTTGCAGTGTAAAAGTCGAAACATTGGTTCATAACTTTACCGGGTTTCCTGAAAGAATACACTACGGGCAACACGGCGGATGATATTAATTCGAAACTGACCGTTAAAACGAAAATAACTATCTTACAAAATATATACGGTCGCGTAAATAACTTAAAATATCGCAATAAAACGAATCAAAGTGTGTCCCGTGAACTACCATTGAACAAAAATCGGGAGATATAGGAATCGTGATAGTCATAGTAGTTCGCCGTTAATATCCAAAGAACTTTAAAAATCTACACCGGATTTCATTTTGGATTAATAAAGAAAACCTGAAGAAAACCAACCCTACAGCGGCGTTACGAGTTGAAGATGTAAAAAACACTGCTAATTGGATATAAAACTACATTTAACTCAAGAACGCTTCGCTTTGGATAACACAAAAAATCATATCGCGCGTGCTTTGGTCAACGAATATTAAAAAAAAGAAACAAAACAAGTGTGAGAGCGCGCCACAAGTGGAAATAAAACTCGATTTCTGGTTGCAACACACACACCGTACACCCAAATTATAACGGGAAGTGGCTCAACAAGTGGCTCGGGCATTATCTAATAAACCCTCCTACCGAAAATCATAGAAATAATAGATTATACGGGCAAAATATCAATTTTAAAACAGTTTTTCGTGCTCGGTCCTTGTGTACATGTGTGCGTGCGTGTGTTTCGCCTGCCTATGTGTGTGAATCGAGCAACGCAGAACAGCAACAACAACAACACCAGCGACTATAGCAACAACAACAACGCTACAACGGCAACGTCAAAAACACGCAACAACAATTGCTGTGAGTGCGACGGCGACAGCAGCAGCGTGAGTCATAAAAGTGAAATGAAAATGCGGATAAAGCGAGAAGCGCCGTGTCTTCTGTTATTTATGCCAATCCAAAATACCAACAACAACAATCGTATTGGTGGTGAGTACAACAACAACAATAGCAAAGGCAGTATCAAGTAAAATACAAATTAAGATTACACTTAAACCAATCAAGAGAGGGAGAACGAATAGCTTGGTCGCGCTCTCTCTCCCGCGAGCGTTTAGCGCTTGGCATGCTGCCTGTTTACTTTTGGGTGGGAGGGAAAGAGAGGGGACGAACACACGTAAGCGTCTCCATTTCACACAGAAAAAAAAATAAATAAAATAAAAATAAAGAAGAGAAGGAGAGAGAGATCAGAGTCAGTTACTTTTTTTCGCTCCATTCGTGACTCACAATTCGCGTGTCTTTCAAAAATAAAAGCAAAAGAAGCGTTTCGAACAAAATACGAGTACAAATAAAAAACACAAGACAAAAAATGTAAAGCAAAGCAGGTTTCTGAAGCGGCCTGCCAACGCTGAAAAAAATCCAACTGAAAACCCGCTTTGAAACGACCTTTCGAGTACGAATTCATCGGCACAACAAAAATAATAACAACAAAAACAACAGCAGTAACAAGACGCAAGCCCAGGAGGAAGGGAGAGGGAGAGGGAGAAAAAGCAACAGCCTCAGCAACAACTTAAAACGAATTGAAGTTGTTGGTAGAGCAAGCGAGACGGGCGGAGAGAGTTGCATGTCTAGGGGGCAGGGACAGGGAAGAAGGGGTTATAAAACTTTAAAATAACTAAACAAGCAATAAACAATACCTCGTAGAAATCCTTAAATCATATGGCAAAGAAAGGCAGGAAAACAGAAACCAGACTGATAACTTGTTTTCAGGAAAACAAGGCTACACACTGCTGCATATTAATTCACACTTCCCCCTTTCCCATTTTTTTGTTATTCCTCTCCAAGTCCGAAGAAACCCCTTTGAAGCCCACACACTCCAGACCACCGCCGCCCCTGTCCGTGTGCAATGCACTATTGGCATGCGATTTTACTTGTTTTACTAGCGAAAAAAAAGAAACAAAATAATTGAGCCAACGTTTCCTGCCCGCGGTGAAAAGTTGGTTGTATTGTGGCTGTTGCTTTTTTTCTGTGTTGTTTTTTGGCTTTTGAGGTCGCCAGGCTGCTGATAACAGCGAATTAGTTCCCTCGTAGTTCACTCCAAGTTGTTTTGCTTTTGTGCCTCTGCTTCTCCCTGCCAGCATAAAAAGACACTATGCTCGAAGCGTACAGCAGCTGATAAAGACCAGTCCTTCAACCTCCTAAGACCCCTTTCATACACAGCGAGAAGTTGCTTCAAAATAGATGATAATATTGCAATTTATCTTATCAGATATTAGCGGCTCTTGAATTTCAATCAAAATATGAAAGGAGCTTTGGCAATGGCTTAAACAAATTCTTTACCTTTTTCATCATTATACAAATTATAAAAATACTTCAAAATTTACGTTATTTTCGCTCGGCTCTACTACATTTTGTTTACGTTTTATCAAAGTAAATTACTATTTGCGGTTACAAAGCGTTTTTCTGATTGTGCCCTCTCATTATGATAAGCAAGTTATTAAGTTGCTAGCTCCGACTTGGCTGTGGTGAATGTGGAAAACTTTGGCTTTGCATTCGTACCGCTGCTAATCAGGCAACAAACTCCAGAGCCGAAATAAATGTCTTACGTCAGTTCTGGCAGGCAGGCGGCGGCAATCGAAGCTAAAGCGAAACATTTTTGCGGTTTATTCGAGCGGACCGGCGCGACAAGTTTTTCGCACTGCTGACATCATGGGGTATATAAAATTAAGCAAATCGCTAACCGCCAATTATAATCAGTTTTTAAATCGCCGTATTAACGCATGTTTTCGTATGTGTCTTTGCAGCCAATCAGAAGGACTATCCCAACAAGCGGTCCAGGGAGAATCTGGCATGTGACGAGCAGCAGCAAGTGACATCGACGACGTCATCCTCCATGGCAATGAACGGCAGCGGCGGACGGACGCCGCTGCTGACCCGCAGCTGCTCCAGTCCGGCGGTCTATGGTAAGTGAAAGCCACCTGAAATTTAATGGGGAACCCACTGCCGGAGCTATGCGATCTCTAGACGGGTTTCATCGCAAAGGTCTCTGACTCAGTTTGGCCAAGATTCGCGGTTGTGTCTGCAAAAGCTTTGAGTTGTCACAAAGGAAAGTCAAATATTTTTGGGAATCCCGAGTATATGTTTGGAATCCGGTGACCTAAGCATCTTTATTGGAACTAGGAAAGGGAATAGCTTTAACATTGCAAGCGATACGATCATTAAATTGATTGGTTTACAGCCAAGTTAGGTTTGTTTTCTATTGTTATTCTACAGTAGCAAACTGAATATATAATTGGCATTTTGAAAACAATGATGTAATGCCTTAGAAATTTTAAGAAGATGAAATTCAAGGAAAATTATGATACATATTCAATTATTAGGAAATTTAATTTGTAATTCTTCGAGATTTGGTGATTGAAAAACAATTTATTATCAGAAATATATTTCTAAAATAATTGAGAAATCTTAAGTTTTTGGTGTTAACCGGAAATATAGGTTCAATGATATATCGCCGTGATTCATATTGGTTTGCATACCAAGAACAGTTAGTCTGGCTCTTTTATCAACCGAGTTACTTGAGTTTATATTCCGATCAAGAGCGGAACCGAAGCTATACCATATCTATTCTAGATCGAGCTATCTCTCGATTGTTCGCTCTGCTGGTTGCATTGCTGCATGTAGAATGCTGTTTGTGCTTATCATTGCATTTCATTTCCTACTCGGCCTAAGTTCTTTTCCCCTTCCCCCCCTCTTGATAGTAATACATGGCGATAAATTGTCTCAGATTGTCGTACAATTCTTTCCGTCATTTTGCCCTCTTCACCGCACTCGTCTCTGAGCTCAGCTTTAACACTAAAAAACAAAAAAAATATTGTATTTGCTTCGGCACGTGCTGTGTGATAAATCGCCTCCAGCTTATTTTTGCACGTTACGAAATCGAGCGAATATATATCTGTCGGTCCGTATAAAAAGTATGCGAAGAGCAGCAAAACACATGCAAAACAATAAAAAACAAAGCCAGCAACAGAGTAATAATAACAACAACAAAACCGGGTGTAATACAGTGAAATTTTCAATGTCAAACTCTCGGGGTGAACTTTTGCATATTACTCATATTTACCCACTGACGTTGAGTCTGAGTACTTAATCTCTCCGCTTGAGTCTTTTTTTTCCACCTGATAGACTTGTGATCGCATCGTGATATTGCTTTCCAGTCATTCTATATGGTTAAGCGGATCTATTAACATTTTATAAATAACTCAGCATTTTAAGGGAAGCCTAATCAATTTAAAACAGTTTATTTCCAAGCTCTATCTCAAGTGGATCGGAATGAATGGGACCTTATAGATCGCACTAATCAGTATAGTTGGTATAAGTATTCCCTTCTAATTTTCATTATTATTATTTAACATTTGAAATGTATTTGCAAAATAATTGAAATAGCTCTTTAGGCCTCCGTGAGTCACTTCAACTCCATTAAAAGTTCGTCACCCAAAGCTAGTCATAAGGTCAATGCAATATCGAAGGAAACCCCAAAAAAAAAATAATAATTTATGTGTAAATTGGAAATACCCTTGAGGAGACTAATTAGCGAACAATTACTGTAGTGTGGGGCTATGGCGACTTTATCATCACCTTCCATTACAATATTTTTTAGTAGACACTCGCGATTCCTGTTTACCCAAATGCCAACTGAGTCATTGTGGAAATATTTATGAAATCCGTTAATTGCATTCATACTATACGGCGCCATATATATGTTTATATATAAAGTACTATTTGTACTATCAGTGTTGGCTTGCGTAAATGCCGCTATGACAATCATCTTTACGTGTAAGGTTCCAACGTGGGTTCCTCCACCCCACAACTGTGATCGTGTCGATGACTAATGCAAGTGATTTCCGTGTGACCCACAAAGTGCAGTCGGCCCAAAAAAAATATATATACATATATAAATACACGACGTCGAGTTGCCATGGCTCTGAGTGCTATCAATTAACACGCAAGCCAATGACAAATAATCGATGAAGCAGTGGAAGGGGTGGGAGGGGGAGGGTGGTTGGTTATGGCCAAAACCGCAGGGCATATGCTGGGCCCAGGGACTTGCTATTCAATCTAAGCACTACACTTTGAGAATAGCTTATGATTTTATATAGAAAATATGAAGAAAATCAGACTTTGTCTTCAGATTTATTTAGATTATTTTCCATTATTTCTTCATAATCTCTTTTAATTTTGGTTGCCTCCATTTATCAATCACAGAAAATAATTAAATTAGCTTTTGTTTAGTGCTTTTTTGGGAGTGTAATTGGACAGTGCACAATTATAGATATACACACAGACATAGACAGGGAAGCAGAAACAATTGCGCGGCTCATTGAGAGTGCTACGAACTCGGGGAACTCGGCCATGAGGCAACGTGAAGCCACCCCAGCCCCTCTGGACGTCCCTCCCTTCGACTTCGCCCACTGCCAATAAAACTGAACCCAACTGAACCGAACTGAACTGAGACTATACTATTTTCCGTATGCCTCTGTGTGTGGCATGACTCATGCAACAGCCACAGAGTCGCGCAGAGCCCCAGCAGACGAATCGAAACGAAACGAAAACCGCCTGCGGAGGGGAGAAAAAAAAAATAAACAATTTGTTGTAGCAAAATTTAGACATTGTACACAACAATAGATACAGATACAGAAAACAGGGCCAGGCGGCGGTGATGATCATCATCTGCCAGGCCAGGCCAGGCCACACTCTTTTGTTGCATGACATCGCGAATTGGCAAACTTCCACCTAAACCTCCGCCCCAATGAGAGAGAAAGATCGCAATCCGACAATGGGCCAGAACTTTTCCATTATTTACTCATAAAAACTAATGATCCAATCCGCATGTATCTTGCAGATATAGAAACACATCCCGCCTCGCCCGTGTTCCCGCATCTATTACTGGGCAATGGCCGCGATGCCGACGATCCCAGCAGTGTGGGCGCCAACTGTGTGCTGAATGTTACCTGCCAAAGTCCCAACGAGAGTCATCTGCAGGGCCTCAAGTATATGCAAATACCTGCCAGCGATACGCCCCATCAGAACATTAAGCAGTACTTCCAGGAGGCCTTCGACTTTATCGGTGAGTATTCGAAAAAATATCTCAGATATCATATATAGAACATGGCAGCTTAATCAATTTTATTAAACTGCGTATTTCCTCAATCATTCCATCGCCATGATAAAAATTATATTGAATATTATATTGCCAATAGTGATGATATCACATCCTTAACCATTTTAGGAAATACTTGTTATGGGAATTTTTAAAAACATAAAAAATAATTTTTAGTAGTTTTCTGAAATGTATCTTAAAATCCCTAATAGCCTTCCGAGATACTGTATTTCATCAAATAATTTTAAAAACATTAATACATATTTTCCTGGAAATTTTTAAAGATAAATAAGGAAAAATAATTAACTTTGAAAATAAGATAAGGACAAGTTTTCGTCTGAAAAATTCCCTAGTTATGACAAACTTTACAGATATTTCGCAGTCTCCCAAACGTAATGAAATTTCCCAAATATTTGCCAGAGATTAGGCTAGACTGCATTATCTTCTTTTCGCGTGGAAAAAGTAATAATAATAATAACACGAAATTCTGTGGAACCTAGGGCTCCCCGAACTGAGAATCTGAGAATCCAAATCCGAATCCGAATCCAAGTTACGCTTAGTCATCATCTTTGGTTACGATTTGCGATTGGCGATTGCTAAACGTGACTTGTTATTGGATGCCTGGCGGCGGGCTTTTTCAGCGGTCATTTGTGTATTTTTTTGCATAACGGCTTTGCTTTGGTCTGGCTTCCACTTCCCTTTCTTTCGTGTGGCTGGAAAATTCGTTATTGACTTTTTTGTTTGCCCCTTTTTTTGGGGCTTTGTGCTCTTGGCATTTTGTGCTGCCTTCAGCGCTTTTCCCACACAAGCAAACACACTATACTTTTGTTAATTTTAAATGAAAATAATAATATGTACACACGGACGACTAGAAGAAGAACGAGGAACGAGACGTGCGGCGAGGTCTATAGGTTTAGCCGTGGAATATAATGCTGACGTCAATCGCATTTTTCCATTTCCATTTTCTATGTCCAAAGCTGTTCATCAAGTATTTTTGTTTTGTACTTTTTTCTTATTATTTTTTTTATAACCAGCAGCTAATATCTCGGCACGTGTGCACGAGCAGTATTATTAGTGTTTTTTTTAGCATCTCTCATTTAAGTAGTGCAAATATTTCATTTAAAACAAGCGTGCTAGAAAGTCCGAGTGGGCGGTTTTGGCGACCTCCAAAATAGGTGTCTCTTGAAAAGTGGTATTCTTTGTTCTACACGATGGTGTCTTTCTGTTAGAATTGAGATTTATCACGTATAAGATTTGGTTAGCCAAAGAGAATTTAGTTTTAATATGTTTGGTTTCTAGTAAAATTACATTTGGGATAAGGTCAAACCCATTTAGAAATTTGTTATATACTTCATTACAAATTTATTGTTTCCCTTATTTTAGAAAGTTTTAGTTCAATAATTTTCTCAGGAATAATTTTCTTAGGAAAACTATTACTAAAGATAAATTTAATCACTTCTAAAAAATTTCTAAGTAAACACAAATATTTTTGTATTTTCAAAAAACAAATTTTGTTTTGTTTTGAGATTATAAATGCTTGATAAGAAAATAATCAACAAATAAGGAGTAGATAAGAACCATTTACGATATTCCATTTTATTAGGAAACTTTTCTAAACTCTTGTGAAATTTTATAAATATTTACAGGAGATTAAGGACTCAATTTATACGACTCTGATAAAAATGAATGAAATGGGTAAACAATTCTTATTTTTTATTATATTAAAGAAAGATAAAATTATTCGTCAACAATGTTTTGTCACAAAATAAACAATGCTTTACAATTATTAGGAAAATGATTGCAAAAGAATACATTATATAACCCCAAATACTCCTTACAAAGGAATTAAGTTGTTCTTAGTACATACCTAAACTATTAATATTTAAACATTTTTTCAACAATTAATTTAAAATGCTTTCCTATTTAATCCCTAATCCCCAGGGAATTTTAAGCACACTCAAACCAAAGAGTCCCTCTAGCCCATAGGAGCAATTAGGAGGGTGTGGTGGGGGTAAGGGAGCATTGCTTCATCCTTGTTCCTCTTCAGTGCCTATTGTTGTTGCTGCTCCTACGCTTATCCACGTTCCTTCTGTCTCCTTCTCGTCCATTTGCCGCCGCATTGTTGTTGCTGTTGCGTGCTGGCGATGGCAGACAGCTTGGCGGCAGCGTCGTCGTCACAGCTGTTGTTGCTGTTGCTGCCTTTTAGTGTCGTTACTGTGTTGCGACTTCGGCTTCGGCGACTATGACGTTGGTGCTCCTGCGCTTGGCTTTTCCTTTCTGCTCTCTTTGCTTTTACTCGCTTTGCTTTGGTTTGCTTTGCATAATAGACCAGGGTGCACTGAAACAAAAATCAAAATATAATTACAGGGGATTAGTGGGTAAATACAGTTACTCACCATTTTCAGAGGCTTGCTTAAAGATTTGTTCTGTAAAAAAGAAGAATATTTTAATTAAGAATTGTAGTCTGACATTTTTCAAAGAGACTTACATATTTTCTTTGGAACTAAAATTCAATAAGTGGCCTTTAGTTATCGCGGTGCACACAAGTTTGCCCGGGTAATGGAAACTCTATGCAGATTGCCCGGGGCAGCTAACGAGAACAACAAAACGTTAACCAACCGCAAACGTCCTTTCTGATAAGGGTTGTGTCCTCGGCCTCGCTTCGATTCCTGCGCGCCCGACGCGACTGTTAAACATTTTTCGGCCACCACTGTGGCACGGCGATGAGTCATCGCCATTCCGTTTTGTTCGTTCACAATGCAATGTGGAACACAGAGAGCGAGACGGCGCGAGAGTGGGAGGCGGTTGTGGGAGGGTGTGGGAGGGTGTGGGAGGGTGAGCGGGAAAGCAGCATCGATTTTTCTGCTGGCTTCTTATTGTTGCTATTTATTGCGCCGCCAGCGGCACATTTCACCCCTCTCTTCTCACACTCGCTCGGTCGCTGCGCGTTTCTTTTTGGCATATGTTCTATTTTTGTAAACATTTTCGGTTCCTGTTCATGAGTCATCGTTTGTATGGCAATTTTGTTGTTGTTTTGTTTTGTGGGTTATCCTTGTGCGTGCGGCCTCGACTGTTGGTGCGGATGTCAGGTGCGTGAGCAACAGCTGCTTTGTATGGATCTTCGCCCCTCTCTTTTATTCTGTCTTCCTTTTGTTGCATCTGTCAGATCAGCAGCTTCCTTTTTGCTCGTATCTTTTCTCATCCACCACCCACTACAGATACCTCCACTCCCCGTCTCACTTCACCTCAAGTATTATTTTTATAAATGCTCTCTCCTTCTCCCTCACGCTCACTCACACCCGCACAGAAACACATTAGTACTCAGGCACGAAGTAATGGAGAGGAGGAGTAAGGCAGGAGGAGGTGGAGAAAAGTATATGTATCTCGTACTGAGTGCATGAGTCATGATTTCATTTCTCGGACTGTGTTTGTGTTTGCTGTGTGCTGTGCCTTTTGCGCATTCGTTTTTGGTTTGCCGTCGTCACCTTATGCCTATTATTATTGTTTTATTTCGCCTGTATTATGCTACTTCTTCTTATGATTTCTCATTGTTGTGTTGCGCTGCGTTTCGTTTCCATTCATCATAACAGCACTTTGTGTGAGCGGGTGGGTGGGTAAGGAGGAAGGTGGAGGGGGCAAGGAGGAAGCACCGCTATGTGAAGCAAAGCTTGAAATGGGCTCAACGCTGGCAGAGGCCACATCAGCGCGACAGAGGCTCATTAGGCGGCGGCAGAGTTCGAGGTTGTTGTTATTGCCGTTGTAGTTGTCGGATAATGCTAATGTCATTATGCTGTGTCATTAACATGAATGATAAACTCTGGCCAAAGCCACTTGGCCTAGAAAGCAATCAAAGACTCAATTGTCAGGAAATCGAACGGTATCACACTTGGATTCACTCTGAAACACTCGAGTGATCATAAAAAGGGGATTTCATGGTTGTAAAGAGAGAGAGAGAGAGATCTCAAGATTAAATATTTATCATATCATAAAATACTATGTGATTATCTGTTAAAATTCTAAAGAACTTATCTTGAAAACTTATTCAAAAATATACTTCTTAAGTTTATGATATGAACCATAGAAGTTCCTGAAAGATGGCTCCATTAAAGGGAAAATAAAATGCATTAAAATATCAAAGATAAAGCATACAAAAGTCCGAAACGTATTTTGGTCTTTTGTAAACATTTAAAAATTTTAGGATTTAAAAGAAAAAAAAATATACCTAATTTTGGAAGGCCATAATCGTAAACAAATATGCTCGCTGTTTAAATAAGGCCAAGGAAACAACAAAAGAACCTCCAATGGTAAATAAAACCGAATTTTCTTGATCAGTTTGAAATAATAGTCTCTGTTGAACTTTCACTGTATCGGCTCTTCGATCCTTCCTTATCAATAGTGCGCCGCCTAATCAATTTGTCAAGTTATCGCCACGGTGTCTGTGCTGACTGTACCCCCATATAGCGCCCATTATTTGTGCGCCAAGCTATCACGTTATCAGTTAACAGGCCATCAGCTTTTATCTGCCAGCAGCGGAGTAGAAGGCCTCTTTGACAAACTAATTTAATCTATACGGGGAGCATACAATATATTCGTCGGTTGCGGGTTACGTTTGGGTGTACGAGTACGGGTTGTGCACACACTGGCGCAGAAGCAGCTAAGTAAACTGGAAAAACGGAGGCCTCTCTAGAACATTTGGTGATACCACCATTCTATATAGTACACACATTCAGTTTGAAAGGCCGATTAGATAAAACTATGAATGCATATGTACAAATACATAGCAGGCACACTCGCGGTTAGAATTCTAGGAGGTTACTATGATTTTTTGCTAAATATTTATATTAGGCTGATTTACTATTTCTACAAAATATAATATAATATAATATATATTTATAATATCAGAAATATCAATGATAATTCTACAATTATTGTTCACACCTTTATAATTTTGACCATCGCTGTACCTGTGTAGATAGCCATTCAGTGTACGTGCAAAAGATACAACTCGAACAGTCCTGCGACTAATGAGTAATCGAAAATCCGTTGGCAGACAACAAAAACCGAAAGAACCAAAAAACCTCGAGGTGACATTTTTGTTGTGGCCCCCGTGCACATAATTTCAATATTCGTCAGCCGGCTATTTATAAAATGCAAAAACCAACCGAGCTAAATAAACTGAAAATCTTCGCACAGGAATTTCGAATTTGAAATTTGCGTTGCGACTTCGGTTTTTTCCTTTTGTATTTATTTATTTTTCGTTTCTCGTGCCGGGCGCATGAGAAATGCGAAATTATAAAGCACTTAATCATTTTACAGGGAACCACGCCTACGTCCACACTTCCTTTTTTATACATTTGGAGAAATAAACATCATTTATACACGTTCGCTATTCAAAGATACATAAATGTATCTTTTTGAGAGAGATGTATCTTTTTGATCTGTATTTTTTTTCAGACAGATTGGGACTGCGAAAAAGTGATCTCAAAATAAATACGGATATAATATTAATGTTTTTAATAATTTGTTTAAAAATAATTATTACATTTTGGGTATTCATCAAGAGGTTTTAAAATAGTTTTCAGTGTACTTATTCATTATTGCCTTCCTTTTGAAGACTTGCGCCCGCGCACGATGTATTTTCCTCCTTATTATTATTATTTTTTTTTATTTTTGCGCTCAATTTGTTTATGAAACATTGCGATTGTTGCTTATTTTTTCTGACGCTGCGCATGCTCTTTATGAATCACTCGAGGGGAGCCCTGAGCCATCCGGTGAGTTGAAGGCGACTTCAGAGTGCAGGCCAGGCTGCTGCCTTTTGAGCTTTTGTTTTGTTTCCGGATGACTCCACACGTCAAAGTCGAGATTCGCCAAGTTGAAGGTCAAGTTGAGAGCCCCTCTCACCCACTTCCCCACCTCTGTGCCCCGCTCACATATCTCTCTCTTTGTCTCGTATGATTCAGCGGCGTCTTATCGCCATTTAAGTGTCCTGGCGGGCACCTGCCGCACTCAGACTCACACTCTGTCCGTCTCGTTCCCACTCTGTCAGTGCCTGGGACTGAATCAGAAACACGCATGAGTAAGCGGACATTCTTAATGATAAACAGTCGGTCTCCGAAAGTAATTAAATATTTTGAAAATAAACAAAACTACTTGTTGTTGCTTGACAACAAGGCCCGGGGCTAAAACAGTTAGAAGCAGGAGAATAGTAGCTGTTCAAGTTAATAGAAGGTTACGAAATATAATGTTACTTTACGGTTTATGAAGAAAGCTGAAAACGACATCAGAAAATATGATTTTATTCTTGTATTTGGAGGATTATTTTGACACCATTTCGGAAATAGAACATTTCCTATTTTATTTCCATGATCCTGTGTGATTATTTCCCTGACCATTGCTGTTACAAGCAATCTTATTCATATATCATGTTCCACGTACTCTCTCGGCGGATATTTTAGTTTCAGTTTCTGTTTTCAATTCCGATTCTGTTGCCGTTTCTGTTTCTGGCCATGACTCAGAGGAGTTGCGAGAGTTTCGCGCCCCCGGGGACACTTTGAAGTTGACCCTTGGGTCCGAGAGAGTCAAGATCCCAGATCCGGGGCTTAATCATCAACTGAAAAAGTGAAAATGATGCATTGGGCAATCGGACATTGAGAACAAGAACCGAGAATGTCGCGACAGGCAGTCATCACAGTCTGGCCAGACGGAGGAGATACTGAACCAAAAAACCATGCACCCCGATTTCGATACCATCCCAACGCATCGCAGCTGTCAGACAGTTGTCTGCCACTTGGCCCACTTCTGAGCCCAAATCACCAGATGACGCATTCGGGGGGCCCGACGACAACAATAAAAAAAGAAAAAGAAAACATCATCGCATCGCTACTGTTGCACTTAATCATCCATTCAGCGGTGGTACCACCGGGATGAGGGAGGTGGTGACTACCCAAAGTTAGCATTACGCATCGCGCCCCCTAAATGGAGTCACGACGCTCTCAGCCCTGTGTGCTGGGGGAATGGTATCGAATCGTGGACTGCCCCATTATAGACACGATTCGGGATCTATCAGTCATTCACACTCATCGACGGAAAATGTGAGCCCCGGTGAACTGGGTCCGTTTAGTCATAAGTATCGCAAGTATTGGCGATTACTAATCCTCCGTCGTCCCCACTTACATTTCCATTACCAGTCGAAGTCGCAGTCACAGCCACAACATATATGGACGCATATTTGTCACGAACAATAAACAATTACCTAAGCTCCGCTTCCCAATAATCCAGCAAAAGTCCCCTCTCCCAGCATAGAGTTTTCAGCGAGTTCCGTTTTCTCTGAAACGAAACAACATACAGAAATATGTATGTAAAAACAAAAAACAACAAACAAACAAATAATTGTTGACTTTTTAGATATATGTATAACCATGATTAACGGATTCATTAAAACTGTCATCAGCGACGAAAAAATAACACAAGATTAGCTTGATGAGAACGACTTTGTGGTGTTAAATAAACTGGTGAAAGCTGAAAGATAAAACTTTAACTTAAGAACTTAATTTCTTATAGTGGATATATATTTAGAAATAACCCCCCAGTATGAGTGTTGAAACTAAACTGGAGCTCAATTAGCTAGTTCAACTTCTGAGTGACTCAAACTAGACTTTTGCGAAATTCATTCATTATTAACAGCTAACTTCTTGGGAGACTTTTTGCGAAACTCCCTTCCTTTCTTATACTTGCCCCTGGTGCGTTCTTGGCCTCTTCTAGCTATATGAGTCATATCATATCATATCATATGGTGTGTGTGGTGTGTTCGAGACGGACGCGTTTACGGCGCGTTTTATGCGCGATTTTAACTGTCTGAGCGACGGGGTCATTAACTAAGAGGATTTATGAGCGCCGTGCGAATGGAATGGAATGGCTTGGGGGGAACGGAAAAGAGACAGGGACGACGAGCACGGTGACCAATTGTCTGCCATTGTACGCTTAATGACCATCTTTCTTTATCTAGGCGTCGGCCTCCTTTGGCCTCCCCCCCCACCGATCAGTGGGTCTATTTTTGGCCAGCCTTATAGATTTGTCATCTCTTTATTTGTTTCTGTTGTGACACTCGGAGAAATATTCAGAGATCTTAAATAATTCCGATTTTAAAGATTTGAAACTAATGAAAACTAACGTCTAAAGTCTTTGCTATTTCTTTCTTCTTCATAACCTTCTTCATTATAATCATATGTTAGATCGTGTGAATCCCCTTCTTAAGATTGACAAATTTCTATTTAATAAAGAGGGGATTTTTTTGGCCACTGTATTCGAGTCTTTGAGGCAAGAACCCATTTGGTGGGGGCTCTGACGTATTTACCTTAGGTGCTCTAGCACTTGGAAACAACCTCCATTTTTAACGTTTATCGGTTATCATTGACTGGTAGTTGATTATTTATGATGGCTTTTCCCCATGGCACGGTTATAGTTGCCATATCATCGTCATACACCGACCATCGATAGCGTTAACTCGATTTGATTTCACTTGACTGTGTTGTAGTGTGTAAACTGCAATTCATAATTGTAGTCGAAATTTGTGAAATCGAAAAGAAGGCACCAACATCCTTATCGCTGTCTACTTTGCACCCATTCATTGATAAATCAAACACAGGCGACGCTATCGCTCCACTTGAAAAGGGATTGGTTTGGGGGGAAAAAAAGGGGGAGTGAAGGCTAGGCTGTTGTCAATATGGCTGCAATTGCGAGTGGGTTACACCACGCGACTTCCAAGTTTATCGCTGATATCACCTCCTTTGGCCATATATTTTTATGTATACTGTAGAAAGGGGTACTACGGCGGGTACTGGGGCGCCTGGTGACTAACAACAAGGCTTCGCTTCTGCCCGACTGGCCTCGGTTATCAACTGTTTGGAAATCAGACAAGTGTTGCTTTGTTTGCCTTATGAGTAAGCATCGATTAGGAAAGGCTGTGCCGGCCCCATCCATCCAACCATCCATCCTTCCGTCCATTCACTCCCCCTACCCGTTACAGCCCACCTTATGGTTTCCACTGTGTGTGCTCGCTCAGCCCACCACCAAACCCGAAATCACACCACAGCCAATTCCTGTACGATAAGATAATGTTTTACTTTTTTCGGTGGTGGCTTAATAAGGCTACAGTTGAACTTCTATATTAAAAAATTGTATCTGAAAAAGGAATAAAGATATAAAGGAAAATTCCTTTTGCTCTTGAAATTTTTCAGAAAAAGCCTTTGCTTTGAATCTGAGATCATAAGATACATTTTTCCCAACTTTTTAGTATTCCAAAAAGTAGTTCTCTTTTCGAATTTCCACTGTATATGATTATGTGAGCCTTGGAAAAAAAAGTACGCCGTATGCTGCGGATTCTTCTGGGCTCGCTCTCTTCCTCCTCCCGCTGCTGGCTGCTTATCTTTGCCCAAAAATAACAACGTAAATTATGAGTTAATGTGTCCCACGTGTGTGTGTGTGTGTGCGCGTGCGAGGGTATAAAAATGTTCTGTCAATAAGCCTCAGTTGTTGCTGCTGCTGGCAATGATGATGACTCATCCATCCAGCAAAATTCACACAGTTGAGTTGCCGAGGACGGCAGCGAGGGCGACAGTGGGACAGAGGCGGAGGTGGCAGAGAGCCATCTTCACAGAGAGAGAACGGGAGAGGCGGCCAACAATCAAGTACAACTCACCCATACACAACCAGTATCGACGGGGCAATATCAACAACGAAAAGCAACAACAATAATAACAACAACAGCGAGAGCAGGCAAATCGAAGCTTCCACGTTCGACATTCAAAATTCGAAAAAGTTTCTCCCTCGCCAGAGATGACCACAAAAAGATATAAAGATATAAGATATAAATAGCTAGATACATCAGGAAAAAAGTAAACAAAACGAGCACCAGGAAAATTGACCAAAATATAAATATTTGCAAGAACAAAAATCAAACGAAGGTTGGGAATTATACCTTTTTTTTTTATATATATCTTCTTAATATGTTTAAATTTTGGAATGCGTAAAATGGATACAACTTTTAAAATTGTTAAAACAAGATCAAAATTAGGTTTATGATTTAAAATTCATTTCCATCTCAATTACCTTCCCATTAACCATTTTTCAAACCTCAAAAAAGCAACTAAAACAATTCCTTTTTCTTATTTTTTTACAGAGGATGCCCGGAAAACGGGTTCCCGAGTGCTGTTGCACTGCCACGCGGGGATCTCGCGCAGCGCCACCATCGCCATCGCCTACGTCATGCGGTACAAGGCGCTCTCCCTGCTGGAGGCCTACAAGCTGGTGAAAGTGGCCCGACCGATCATCTCGCCCAATCTAAACTTCATGGGCCAGCTGCTGGAGCTGGAGCAGAGTCTGCGGAAAAGCGGCATCCTGGCACCGGCCACCCCGCACCTCAACAGTCCCAGCACCCCGTCCGTGGGTGGAGTATCTTCGGTGGCACTCAACCACCCATCATCATCTAGTCAACTGGTAGAGCAGCCAGAGCAGGAGGAGATCGAGGAGAAGCGGGAACGGGATCGCGGCAAGTCCAAGTCGGACAGCGAGGCCATGGACGAGGATGTCTACGACTACGACGATGTGGATAGCGGTGCCGGCAGTCTGGCGGGCAGTAACTGCTCGTCGCGCCTCACCTCACCTCCCATAACACCCGACGATGAGGCGCCCAGCACTTCGGCGGCTGCTTCCACGATTTCGGAGCTAGATTCCCCCAGCTCAACCAGCAGCAGCAGTGGCATATGCTCCCTGCTGTCCACCAGCTCATCCGTATCCTGCGCAATCAGCAAGCCAAGTCTGCTGTCTCCCACACGGCAGTTGGCCGTATTCAAGCGGAATTCGCCCGCCAAGTTGAGGCTAAATCTGGAGTCCAGCTATGCGCCCGCGTCACCCATCCCAAAGTCCATGTCCTGCATCTCCATACCGGCGACGCCAATCTGCGAAGAGGCGCCCGATAGCAGGAGCAACCATTTGGCGGCCAACCCGAGGGACTGAGGAAGGATCCCCAAGAGAAGTCGCCACCAAGCAGCTGTGAATAAAAAGAAAATGTACAGACCTTGGCCAAATTCATGATAATAATTGGAATCGGATTGATATGTTGTAGGGTTTTGAACGAGAAGTAAATTAGACTCGAGTTTTATCATTATAAAGTTTTTATTTTTAAAACAAGAGGCTCGTCTTACATTTCTCGAGAACATACAGTATATCAATTCACGTCATAAATGCTAAAACGGTCTGATACTTCCTATAAACTAAGGTGATGCAAATGATATATCAAACATCTAACACTGAGCCACCTTTTGGATCATGTAAATTCACAAATTGTACATACAAGCGTACCTAAATAACAACAAAAACAACAAGGAAAGAGAAATACCAATTGCAGCTGGCACTATTTTCAGTACTTTTAAGAGCTTTTGTAATGTATTTCATCGCATCCCTGAACCCTGAACCCTGAACCCTGAACCAACAAAACAAAATCAAAACAATACCTAAAGTAATCCAAAACAACCAACTGCAAAATATTGTTTGAGAAGAAAGAACACCTCGTATATGTTAATTTAGTTTAAATTTAGTATGTAAGCGAATCTTAACTATACCTATACACACATAAACTATATTAAACTCTTTACATAGAACAATGAAAATCCAAAATGCACTGCAACTATTTCTGCTGACTTGCCACACACAAAAAACTTCCCGTTCCCCAAAACCAATAAGGAAAACTCCGCCATATATACACAGCATAGATCTTATCAAAACTGTTCTAAGTTTTATCAAATCGCTATAGCCAACCCACACCCACACCTACACACTGCATATAATTTAGTAACTTCTTGAAAGGAGTAAAGCTTGTGTTTGTGTTTTCTAGTTTTAGTTATTTATATGAAGCGAGTGCGCGTGAGAGAATAATGAATGCGATTTGATTCATTTGTATTAGATAGTAAGTCATCTAGGCTAAGAGACACGCGAAAAGTGTAACCCGTGTGTTAAGTAAACGGACATTATAAAAGTAATCAAACAAATTGTCTTTTTTTGTGATTTTCATTTATTGAAGGAACCGCCAAAGTGGTGAATAGTGTTGCAAGGCGCGGAGATGTGGGAAGCTAACAGCACTGGAGAGCAGTCGTTTCCGGCTGGAGAACTATCGATACCAATATTTATGATTTGGCTCTACGTTTAATTTAAAGGTTACACAAAAATCTAATTTATTACTATGAAAGTGAAAGGATTCAAAGAGTTGAATTTACAAGAGAAATTATTATATTTAAATCCCATTTTTGCAGTATCGTTTAGCTATCGATGCATCGAGTCAACTGTCAACAACAACCCTGCATTTAAAGCATTCCTAAAAGCGCGTCGTTTAATTTCTTGTTTCCTTTCGTTTTTCCCCGAAAAATGGATTAAGCATAGACAAAGTAAGCTGAACATTTAATATGTATATATTTAAGCAATGAAATTAATTCTGGGTTTTGCAGCTTTCCTTAATTCGCAAGATATTTTCGCTGAGTAGCTTCTTTTTGCGGCACTAATACCAACACACGCAAAGGAATTTTACCGTTTGAAATCATTTTGCGAAGTCTGCATTTTTCACGTGCTTCGTTTTTTCTCGACCAAAAAATAAAACGCTGAGCTATGGCTGAACTAGATTGGGATGATCCAAATTACGTGGACCCGCTTCCGATCCAGGTGTACTCTACGTTGAACGAAAAATACGAGCGCAGCTTCGGAGGCGACAGAAAGCGCGAAAGTTACGGAAGACGTGATAACCGTGATGATTATGGAGGAAAACGGGAAAACCGTGGCGATTACGGCGGAGGAAGACGCGAAAACCGTGATGATTACGGTGGAAGAGGACGTGAAAACCGAGATGATTACGGACGACGCGATAACTACGGCGATGGTGGACGCGCCGATCGCAATGGCGGAAAGTTCAGCGATTCAGTAAGCGTCCCCTTGAATATGGTGGGAAAAGTCATCGGCAGAGGAGGATCGACCATCAATCGCATCCAGGACGATTTCAACGTTCGCGTCGATGTGGACAAGAGCCAGGAGCTCGTCAAAATCTCAGGCAACAACCAAAAAGACGTCAGCGATGCCATAGACTACGTACGCAAGCTGACAATCTCCGACGCTTTCAGTGGACGCGACCGGGACAACAACTACGGCGGAAATAGGGATAGAGGCGGCGGCGGTAGTGGCAGCTATGATACGCCCAAGGGAAACTACAATTTTAATACGGCCCCGCCTAGGAATGACGATGGCAACGGTGATCTCACAGGCACTATCGATTGGGCTGCTATAAACAGGGCCTCGGTGAGTTAAAACATCTTAAGAAATTCCTATTCTATTTTAAATATTAAGTTAATGTTTTAAGGACACTCGTAAACTTGCAATTAATTCCAAAAATCGTACAGGAAGCAGCAACAGCGGCTCGCTGGGCAAAGTTACCAGAGCTTACGAAGGACTTCTACAAGGAAGCACCTGAGGTGGCAAATCTTTCGGAATCCGAGATTAAGCGTATTCGCGCCGAAAACAATAATATCACCGTGGGGCACGTTTTCGAACCAAAGGAGGGGGAAACAGTTCCACCGATTCCGAATCCGGTGTGGACTTTCGATCAATGCTTTGCCGAATATCCGGATCTGCTTGGGGAAATCCAGAAGCAGGGCTTTGAAAAGCCCTCGCCCATTCAGTCGCAGGCATGGCCCATTCTCCTCAAGGGCCACGATATGATTGGCATTGCCCAAACGGGCACTGGCAAGACGCTGGCCTTCTTGCTCCCGGGAATGATACACACCGAGTACCAGAGCATTCCGAGGGGTTCGAGGGGTGGCGCCAATGTCCTGGTGTTGGCCCCCACACGCGAATTGGCGCTACAGATAGAGATGGAGGTGAAGAAGTACTCTTTCCGCAACATGAAAGCGTAAGTTTTAACCTTTTAAGGACCAAACATGATTGTCTCATTTTCCCTTTAATATTTCTAGGGTCTGTGTGTATGGTGGTGGCGATCGTCGCATGCAGATCTCCGATGTGGAGCGCGGTGCCGAGATCATCATCTGCACACCGGGGCGGCTCAACGATCTGGTGCAGGCCAACGTAATCGATGTTACCAGCATCACGTATCTGGTGCTCGACGAGGCGGATCGCATGCTGGACATGGGCTTTGAACCGCAGATCCGCAAAGTAATGCTGGACATTCGTCCCGATCGCCAGACCATCATGACGTCGGCTACCTGGCCGCCGGGAGTGCGCCGAATGGCTCAAAACTACATGAAGAACCCCATCCAGGTGTGCGTCGGGTCGCTTGATCTTGCGGCCACGCACTCGGTGAGGCAGGTGATCGAACTACTAGAAGACGATAAGGACAAGTTCCAAACAATCAAATCGTTCGTCCGGCAAATGACAAAGACGGACAAAATCATTATATTCTGCGGGCGCAAGGCTCGTGCCGATGATTTGTCTAGTGACCTGACCCTGGAAGGATTCGCGACGCAGTGTATTCATGGCAATCGAGAGCAGAGCGATCGCGAGCAAGCCATAGCAGACATCAAGTCGGGTGCAGTGCACATCCTGGTGGCCACAGATGTGGCTTCGCGTGGCCTAGACATCGAGGACATCACGTAAGTCTGGAAGATTACCTTGTGATTATCGTAAAACTAAATTTTCTCATTTTAGTCATGTTATCAACTACGATTTTCCGCGTAACATCGAGGAGTATGTCCATCGCGTTGGACGCACAGGCCGAGCCGGCCGGAAAGGCACCTCCATTAGCTTCATCACCCGCGAGGACTGGGGCATGGCCAAGGAGCTGATTGAAATTCTTGAGGAGGCGAATCAGGAGGTGCCCGATGAGTTGCACAACATGGCCAGGCGCTTCAAGGCCATGAAGGAGAAACGAGCTGCCGAAGGTGGCGGAGGCTTTGGAGGCGGTGGAAGAGGTGGCGGCCGCGGGTATGGCGGCGGCGGTGGAAGACGTGATGGAGGTGGAGGTCGACACTTTGATCGATTCGACTTTTGATTGCATCTATCGATGCATTTTTGTAGCTCCTAAAAGACCACAGCACATTGGAGTGCCCTGAAATTTAGTTAATCAAATCATGTTGATACCTAAAAGGTAGAGAATCTCGAAATGTGTTGGCTTTAACGCCGGTGCATAGATCGTAAGCTAAGTTGAATTCATATCATGAACTAATAAAGTGTTATTGATCCCCGAAAGTTTGTTAACGGAAAGAACAAGTCAAAGTTGTACATCAAATTACAAAAATTAGAATGTTTATTGAACTTTAGTTGGCCCCGCCGCCGTATTTTTCCAAGAGTTCTTGCTTTCGTTTGCGGAGAAGCGCCTCCTGGACATCCTGCTGCGTGGGCACGGGCACGTGGGCGGTGAATTTGGGAGCCAGCAGGCCGTGCGGATCTTCAACGGCAGCCCGGGCCTTGGCATCCTCGGCAGCTTCGCGAGCAGGTCCAGACAGGGGGTATATCTCATCCTCCTCCTCATCATCGATGATCCGACCATCCCTGGCCATTTTATCGCGCCACTCCTGCACGGCTTTGAGGATAGCTGCCCGTTCGATGCGTTCCTCCAAGGGAATAAGTACACCGTCCTCGTCGTCTCGATAACCATAGTACTCGGCATCTATATCTTTCATTAGCTCGGCACGCGATTTCCTGGGCGGCGGCGGCGGATCCTGTTCGAAGAGCTCACGAACGCCGGGCAAGTCCTTGGCGGCGCCAAAGTATTTGTAGCCTCTGTTGCCCGGAACTTCGCGGCCTTCGGCATCGAACATTTTGGGGCCATAGCGCCTATAGTGGGGACCGCCCAAGGATGAGATCTGGTTCTCCCAATGACGCTTCTCACGCAGCAGCTTGTTGATTTCATCATTGAGATCTCGAATGCGGAATTCACCCAATCCAGCTGTGGAAAAGCGAGCATTAATACAAATTTTGGGTGAGTGTATGCCGGGTACGAACCATTTTGTATTTGTGCCACTTTTTTGGATATTTCACGGATTATCTCCAGGCGGAACTTTTCGCATCTCGGCAAATCGTGGCATTCGGAGGCCAAATACGGCCGGCGTTCCTTTTCGCCGGATTCCACTTCCTTGGCCGCCCGCCAACGTGCCAAAGTTGTCCTGCCGAAATAGACCACATTAGTAGATGAATGTTTATATACCTTAGGGTCGCTGAGCTACTTACATGGCCTTTTCTGCATTGCGCGCCTGAAATTGTAGAAATTTTAGACATTTTTAATATAATTTAGCAAAAAATCAGCACACTTACCATTTTGTTTATGTTCTTCTTCTGCCAAGGTTGCCAGTCACAACGAAGTCATAAAAATGAGACCGTATATAATCTGTGAATATCGATACTATTCTTTTTTAAAACATCTACAGTTCTTAGAATGCTTTACAGCCTCTGTCTACGTACACCGACATATATTTCTATTTAATTAAACAATTTAATTGATTATCACTTCCCGTCGAATGATTAGATTTTTCCGTTACGTGTTTGATTACGTTGTTGTTAATTCACTTTTTTCTGCCAAGTTAAGGTAATTTTAGGGTTCCTTGATAGGGTCACACTAATCAGTTGTTTTTTCACGGCAACGCCATTTATCGCCCGTTTTAAACGTTTTTTTTTCGCGAATAAAGCAAAGCCCCAGCCCCAGGATGTTGGCCCTCATCAATAGGATCCTCGACTGGTTCAAGAGCATCTTCTGGAAAGAGGAGATGGAGCTGACGCTAGTGGGTCTGCAGTTCTCTGGCAAAACGACGTTCGTCAATGTTATTGCAGTGAGTACTTGTCCGTGGGTGTGTGTGTGCCTGCGAATTTTGCTACAAGTGTATGGGTGAGAGGGTGGTTTTGCTAGGGGCAGGGCGGCGAGGCGGAGGTGGGGGAGGTGAGAGAAAGCCGGGGGAATATGACTAAAAGTCAGTAAAAAGTAATACTAGACCTTAGCTGACAAAGGCGGCATGGAATGGCCATTGTTTTGGTAGGGAGCTCCTAGGAGACACCTTGCTGTTTCGGACTTTCCTTTGTTGGTTTCTTATCTGTTTTCTTTCACTGCATCAATAATTAACGCTATGCTAACCGTTTTTGTTTTAGTGGCAAAGTTTACTATTCCTGCGGCTGGGCAATCAATAAATAAAACCACGCATGTTCCGAACAATGACGCCATTATCAGCAAAACGACCACTGTGAATCCCCCCATTGAAACCTCCAAACCCAAGTGTCTCCTCCTCCTCTTGTCACACATTTCTGCACGCTGATAATGCCGCGATCCATGAGCTTTCAGCTCGGAAATCGGAGCCTAATGCTGCGGTTAGAAGTGGCGGAGGAGCAGCAGCAGCAGCTGGAGGAGGAGTCAGTCTGTGAGCCGCCGCCTGACTTATGAGTCATGTGAGCTGCCGCCCGCCATTAAATCTGAATTGGATTTAAATGTGCCCACATGCAAGGGGATTAAGCGAGGAAATTTGTTGAATCAAGTGCTCTGCAATTGGAAATTTTCCCCCGCTTATCATTGTGCTCGGTGTAATCCATTGTTTGTTTGGGATTTAATGATTACTGGGAATGAATGAACTAATATTTATCGAGTTATTTACTTTCCGTCCTCGAGTTTTGTGTTTTATTGGTATTGAACTATTCTTGGCTTGGCGTAATATAATTTGCTATATGGATTGTTTCTCTGAGGTTGCAGTCGACGAATTTAAAGATTGATTGACTTGTATTGATGCCAGAACTTGTTCTTAACTTCTTTTTCTAATTTGGGATTATTTATTTGATCATAAATTATGTTATTATATAAGTTCCAGGTCATAATATATACCATTTCATTATGTTTAGATTGAAAGTTTAGAGAGTTTAATTATATTAAGTTTCCCAATGGAAATGAATGCATTTTGGCTTAGTTATAAATGATTTCAAAATCAGCCCGCTGATCTGATGGTAAACTACAAGGCTTCACATCCCAAAGTTGTCTTTCTTTTAATTAAAGTTAATACCAAGTTTTTTCTAATAAAGATCTTATATAGCATTAATTTTACACAAATGCTACATACAGGACTAGCCGTTTGTAGTTGCATACTTTTGGGCTGATATTAATGGGTATCAAGAAATATATTTAGTGAGAAGTTTTAAATTAAAAACAAACTTCCAAACTGGTTTATTTAACTCTTCTAATTCACTCCATATTAATCTTTATTTTTACCTTTCCAGTCTGGCCAATTTGCCGAGGACATGATACCCACAGTTGGCTTCAACATGCGCAAAATCACCAGGGGCAATGTGACGATCAAGGTGTGGGATATTGGCGGTCAGCCTCGATTCCGCTCCATGTGGGAGCGCTATTGTCGCGGTGTTAATGCGATTGTGTAAGCCATTATATATAAATGAGGCCACAATGGGAGACCAATTAATTCTGTATATGATTATTCAGTTACATGGTCGATGCAGCCGATCTGGACAAATTGGAGGCCTCGAGGAACGAGCTGCATTCGCTGTTGGACAAGCCGCAGCTCGCCGGCATTCCAGTGCTCGTATTGGGCAACAAACGTGATCTTCCAGGCGCCCTCGATGAAACCGGGCTCATCGAACGCATGTGAGTGTTTTTAACTCCACGATTAGAATCCTAACTAATGGCTTAAACTTAATTCCAGGAATCTTTCGAGCATACAGGACCGTGAAATCTGCTGTTATAGTATTTCGTGTAAGGAGAAGGACAACATTGACATAACGCTGCAGTGGTTAATTCAACATTCGAAAAGCCAAAGTCGTTAGATAACGAACACACAACCTCCCTACCCTCTACAAACACACACAACACACACACAACACACACACACTAGGCACTATATCTCACACAGAACAACTATATATATACACATATATACTAATAATAATTTGCAGAGTGATGAAAAATTAGCAAAGCCAGCAATAAGCCAACTATTTGGGGTAGATCGGTTGAGAGAATGTTTCAAAGTGCAAGAGGGAAACTGAGAAAGACAACTAGAAAACACAGCGAGAAATAACTATATGCCTTGATGATGATGATCTGTTTGTACGTCGTATGTCTGTTTGTATGTTTATGTGTAATTTCGCAGTGCAGAGTTTGGGTGCTTGATTGTCTCGAATTTGTAGACTCACAAAGGGAAGATGCTTAAATGAATTCTGTGTACGTTGTAAGTTTTGTTAGTTAATCTATGTCCCCACTACCACACACACACACATACAACACACACACTGACACACACACACACCCACAACCCAGCAGCCAAGAGCGCGTACGTTATTATTCTATGCCGATGGCCGACCAAGTATCTCCAATGGAAATCTTTCGCTTTTGCCTCTACAAATCTGTTGCCGTGTCCACGTTTAGTTAGTCTTATGTTTAGTGTATATTGGTGTGATTATATTATTATATAAATATTATTTTTATCATTTTTGTATACAATATATAATTTACATTTCGCTTACATGCTTACTTCGATGGAAATTATTTATTTTTAATTGGAATTTTTGCTTAGCGAAAACTGACATCGCGACAAATCGTACAATTTGAGAACGTAGAACAGAAAAAGCTATTAAAACGTTTTAAACTATAAAAATATATATTATATACAACTATATGAATGTAAAATCAATTAAGCAGCGAAAGCCATAGTTAAAGAAATTCCAAGATTGATTGTAAAATATGCAAAAGAAATTGTTGAGTTGTTCTCCCACAACCAAAACGCCACAAATTGAGATCCTTAAGCCTTGTCACGCCGCTTCGCGCCAACTCATTAACATTCACCTAGTTAATTATGATAATTTATAATATGAAACATCAATGCAAATTATAAACTACAATAACCAAAAAATAATAAGAAACAAATGGAAAACGAGCCAGGCATACAAACAAAACAGCGAGAAAACGAAAAATAATAAATGAAAAACCAATAAAGACAAATTATAAAAACATTACAAAACCTGGAGTGCATCTCATAAATTACGACCAAGTGCCAGCCCAGTGAATGCGAGCATCAAATATTCCAAACACTTGTTCGAATGTAATTTATAGAGGCAGGCCAAGTGCCTGGCCGGCGGCCACCCAAATGCAGACGGAGCAGGTTAACAATTGATAGATGCAGACAGCCCTAAGAACGCATAAATCGGGAAGCGTAGTGGCCGCCGCTCTGGGCCCTTGGCTAATTAGGAATTCTGTGTGCAGAATCAAGGCATTGCTACCGGAGGATAGCACCTGCCACTGGAGGGGGGCAGCGGGGGTCTTCTCTGCCTTCCAGGAATACGTGTCAAGCACGAGCCGGTGAGTCAGAAGCCACGATCAAATACTCTCATGTCCCATGTCCGGGCTTCCTGCTTCCTTTCCGTAACCAAAACGAAGTCCTCATCCTCATCCTCAACCTCCTGTGCCCCCACACACGGCGAGTTTGTTGCCTGAGTCTTTTGTTTTTCTGTGTTGTTGCTTTCGCCTCATATTTCAAATTGCGTTAATTACACTTTTAAATGCGGGGTATTAACAGTGCCCGCGATAAGCATCTCTCTTCGCGGCCATTTGCCACAAGCCAAACATTCGGCCATAACTTGAGGGGAATCTCCAAAAACGAAAAAAGAAGACTGACAAAAAAAAAATGCGGCTAACGACGACGTGCTCGTAAATTTTCATACAAAAACTATAAACAAACTTCAAACAAGCTGAAAACATTTACGAACATTACGCATATGCCCCTGCTTAGATGTCGTATAAAAGCGTAAAGACAAGTCAACAGTGCGGTTCATAGCGTTAAAACAAAACACCAAAGGTAAGTGTAAAACAAGAAAACCGATTTGCTTCGATTTCCAGTTTAATTATTTATTTTGCTGATTCGTTGATTGGCCTTCGATGCCAACAGATTTTATCTAATGACAGACTGTCAACGATATTTAATCTTATTGCCAGTCTCTTATGGTAATTAATTATTATTTATAATTAGTCTAAATTGGAATTGAATTAATCGGATGAATAAAACGAATGTAAAAGGTTTCTAGGTGACTTTAATTGGGTTTATAATAAATACAATGCTTTAATGTTTTTATATTTGAGTATAATTTTAGATTGATTACTTAAAAACTCTATTTAAAGATGATTTATATATTTTTTTTTAGGTAAACCCATAATCCAAACCCATCTTACCCTCATGTGCCACACTGTATTCTTGTGTAAAATAAAATTGAAGAGCGGCAGACGAAGCTTAGTTCTTTCTGCTTAATTTTCAGCGATTTGTGCGACTTGTGCTGATTATATAATGACATATAAAACATGCCCAAACAACATTAAAATTTTTTGTAGCTGTTTTTTATATATTTTCGCAGACTTCATCGAGTCAGATTTATTCATTTGTATGCGCCACAGTTGCCCTCAGCGTGACTCCTTTGATGAAAAGCCGTCAGTAAATGCAAAAAAAGGCAAAAAATAAAAAATGGTGAAAAGAATGAGTAAATCACTTTAACAAAAAAAATAACTAGAAGGGGTGTTGACCATAAATTTACGCAGAAAAACTTAATTTATGTATTAAAGATATCTTATTAATTTGTGGATTTTAATCTGATTTTTAGTTTTTCTGAGAGTTCAAGCAGATATAGGGTGGAGTTCAAGAGATCAAGTGATAGTTTTAATTGGAAGTAATTATTAAGATTAATTTATATTTTATAAGAAAATAAGAAGTCTGAGAACTATACCCTTCTGCATCCTTTTCTAACCAAATTGTTCTTAAATATATTTTAATTGAAGGCCCCCACAATGCTTTCTGCACGAGGCCACCAAAAGTGTGTCTGGCCCGAACATGCTGTGCCACCTGAAAAGTTCCTGGAACTGTGCCATCAGAGACCCCGGGCCAGAAACAATAACCCCCCCAAAGATGTGGGGCAAGGAGGCGAGGGGACGACGGCGACTAGTTACTCCGGAGCTCCAGAGCTCTGGAGCTGGCATAAAGTTCAGGCCTTAACAAGATGGAAACAAAAGGCTGTCTGGTCTGGATGCTCTACCGCGTACTCGCCAGACTCGTGGGCAACAGTTTTCATGTTTGACTCTTATTTTGCTTTATTTTCCAGCAGACTGTCAGTAGCAGGATGCCAAGATGGAGGTGGAGGAAAGCCCCGGATGGGGACGATGGCGACGACGACAACTTGGCTGACAACAGGGCGAATGCAAATAAGTCTCCTCTGCTGCTCATTTCTGCTGAAATCGCTAAACTCCGCTCGCCAACTGCTGATTTTCACCTTCGACTTGATTTATCTGGCATTTTATTGGCCAGCGCCATTTGCTTTCGTACCTAGACCATAATTTACGCATTCGCATTTTCGGCCCCAACCAGGCCCGGCCTAATAAAGTTCTCTCAGGTGTGAACAGCTCTCCACTTGCATACGAGGCAGCTTAATTGATGACAACATCTTGGAATTTTTGTTGGTATTCCTGAACTTGAAGTTGGACCAGGATTTTATGTAAGGTATAAAGATGGGTATATAGTGTTTTGGGGAAGTGTTCCTAATAAAAAAATATATATTTTATCTAAATTTATTATAAAAATATTAATAAAAGAGTTTAATATTTAAATATGCAATTTCGGAGGCACTAAAAAACCTAGGTTTATTTTATTTAAGGCACAATAACTCTATCTCTTAAAATTATTCGAAAAAGATAATATTTCTTAGGCTTAAGATATTGTATAGTTTCAAAACATGTATTTATATTTAATGAAAGAAATTGCTTCAGAAAGGTCCTGTCAGGTATTCAATATATTACGTATCCAAAGTATCAGGTATTTTATAGTCGGGGTTACACTTCCATAACGTTCCTTCTTCCTTCCTTTGCGTTGGCCCAGCTGTTATAGGCCCGTCGTCGTTCTGGTCGCTGGCTGGCCAACTAAAATCAGTTAAATAATGAAACATTTGCACGATACTGGCGAATCGGAATCGGAATCGTATCGGGCGCGAGCTCTCCGAGCCAGCCGAGGATAGTGCAAAGGCTGCCCCAAACGGCAGCCTTAGCAGCAGCAGCAGCAGCAACAATCAGCACAATCCGCAGTTGTATGGTGCTACATATCGTACAAGATTTCCGGGAATTGAAAACTGCTAAAAATCGTGTTTGATTTTATACGTTGCTGTAGCTGAAGCTGTTGCTGTTGTCCGTAGGAGCGATCCGCTCCTTATGCATGCAATGCCTGGCCAGGCCAGCCCAGGAGGAGGCAGCGGTGCCAGCTGGGGCGATACCTGCAGCATCTACGATACGCGTCGTGGTTCAACATGCAATCGCAACAAACGAAAGCAGCTTGTTAACTAATTAAAACCAAAATATATGCAAATCAAAGGACCCAAAAAGCAGCCACAAAATAAACTCAAGAGCCCCAAAAGGAGTCCCTCTGTGTCCTCTGCTTAAATACATTTTTTTGTGTGTCCTCTGTAGAGCTACTGTTTTTGGGATGGGGTTTCTTAACGTTTTTTTGTTTTGTTTTTTTTTTTTTGGTTTCCAACTCTTTGTCAGCGATCTTTTTCGGGGGCAATTAAGCGAGGCAGCCGGAGAGTCGTCGGGCTGCCATAATGCTGCAAAATCGAGAACTAAATAGCACAAAGAGCATTGTGCAAAATTTAATTGCAACATTTTGAGCAGGGACCACCACCCTCACCTCCACCTAGCCCCCCCGCACGGTGGATCCTGCTCCAAATGCAATCAATTCAGTATGGATTTCTGGCGAAGCAATCGATGTGGATTTACGAGTAGCCTGAATTTTGCCTTTTCCAGGCAGCCATTTGGCCCATTGTCGAGTGTCCCCCAGAGAGGACTTGAAGATGATTCTGCACAGTGAGAAATAAATTGAAAATAGTTAATATAGGATATATTTTTTATAAAATATATCATATATTAATTATCAAGATTAAGTTTTGTTAGATTGATTTTTTTTTAACAATTAATTTGATTAAAAATCTTAATGTTTTCTCCCTGTGCTTGATGTGGCTGTGGGTGAGCTGCTCCATCCGCCGTCGTGGTCTTGTGTCTTCTGCTTAGGTGCGGACATATGTAAAACAAGCCATGAAACAACTGGCTGGGAGCAGGACTCTTCGCATTGGCATTCGCATACGGCCGCGGATTGAGATTCAGTTTCGGAAGTGAAATTTATTTTGCATACGAGACCCGAGAGCTGAGACCCAGAGCCAGAGCCAGAGCCTTTGCCCATTGTCTTTTGTATTCGGCTCGCCGTGGATGGAGTGGAGCACTCTGTGGGGTCACCAGCAGCGGCAAGTGTCCCGCTCCTGGGAAACTTTTCGCTGGGCGCATATATCAGGGATTGGCTGGGATGGGTACAGGGACAGGACAGGACCCGCTGCTGGATTGTCACTGGGAAATTATCCAATTTTGTGGTTTGCATTCAAATTGAGCAGCGGCGGCTGTCAATTTACCAGCAGCATACAAAGGAGCAGGAGCAAAGGGAGACGAGGACTTCGGACTTCGCCTCCAACTCTGACTTCGATTTCGACTCGGACGAGTAGCTGTCATGTTGATGAATGCAATTGGCAATTGCCCCCGAAGCGCTGGTGGTCTGAGATCGCTTTGGCTGCGGTTTGTTTGGGGTTAACTTGTGCTCATAATCGCGATCTGGCCGCGATCCCGATTTCGAACCCTTTATTGCCCGCTTCCGGATATCCAGGGCCATAAAATGCATGGCCAACGCCGTTTATTAATTGCATCAAGATCAACTCGCAAAACGCCGCCAGCTTTAAGCCCGGTAAATATATATAAAAAAAATATATATATATAAAAAAACTGAAATTTTGATAAGAAATTTCACTAATGAGTATTTACCTTTTGGGAATGGCTGCGGCTTTGGCCACGGCTTATTTGGGGTAGGGTTATAACTTATAAGTAAGCGCACGTTAACGTTAACGGGGCGTATGCTTAATGCTAGATTAATATCGCGAATTTCATGTGCGCTGAACTTAACGGCTGATCGCTCATAAAATTAATCAAGCTGCTTTAGGCTACTTTAATGTTTTCAGCATTTTACATTCTCCATGCCCTAACAATTATTTCGGGGTATTATGGAATTAATATTAAGGATATTTTGAATGGAAGGTAAAGAAAATGTAGAGAAAAATGGTTATGATGGAGAATAACTATTTTTCTATTATTCTTATATTTTTGTATTGGAATTCTTAAACTTTTCACATAAAAATAGGAAAATTCCTTGATTATTTTAAGAGTTTCCACCAACAAATTTGACACATAAACTTTTACTTTATAAATCTGTAAATTATCATAGTTATTTACTTTAACTGAAATGCATTATTAAAAATCTTATTTAATATTTAAAAGATTTATTTCTTTTTCTATTCTACCAAACTTAAGTCTCTTCTTTCTTTCTAAAAAGACAGACAGGGCAACCAGTTTTCGCTGCCTGGCGGGTTATCTTTTGACTTGTTCCAAAATGTTGTTAATATTTTCACATACTTTGGTGGGATTTCCTTTCCCTTGGCTGGCCTGGCGGTTAACAAATTGCCTTCGTTATCGCCGTTTTCGATGCAGAGCTAAAAAAGAGTTGAATGCCCTCAGCAAACTCCGCCAAACTCTGGCTCTTCGATTGCAGTTGTGGCCAGGCGAAACTCCTTGGGACTCACGTACGAGAAGCGATCGGGTGGTCGGCTGGTCTCAGCCATTTGTTACACTATAAAATATAATAAATTTCAGCCAACCAGCCAGCTAGCTAGCTAGGCTAACCAAGAAGGCGCAGCAGCTAGATAAATAATGCATTTGCCCATAAATATCCTGCTGCCGGCTGATTGACGCCTGACGTTTGTCATGGGCCGGCAATTTGCAATTGGCAATTGGCAATCTGCATTAAGTTCAATGGAAAATGTCAACTTTAATTGAATTTGCACTGACGAAAGGCTCCTCCGATTTATGTCTCCCCGGCGTTTCGTAATAAACATGTCAGGCCGCAGCTTCGATTCCTCGGATTCGGATTTCGGATTCAGCCTTTGACTTTGGACCAACTAATATGAGCGCTGGCTGGGAACAGTTTCCCAGTGGCCCAAAGGCCTAAGCCAAAAGCCCAAACAGGATGGAGAAAAAACCTGCTTGGCCTCGCCTCGCTCGGTTCGGTTCGCCTTGCGTGTGGAGGCTGCGGAGGCTACTCCGCTGGTGCAACTGGAATCGGAATCCGGAATCGCCTGCCGCCACTTCCAGATGCACCAATCCCAGACGCTAGCTTAATGCCATAATTTATGCGCACAACTCGCTTTCGGTCTTGTGGCTCTGGCTCCGCCTTTTGGCCAATCAGCGGCCGACTTTCAGGCCAAGTCTAGGGCTGGCTCAATACATCCGCTTAGACCTGCGAAGAATCCGCAAGGAGTTATGGCATCCATATTATAATCGTAGGGAATCCTTTTTATAATTAATAAAATTAATATTTTGGAAATCATTACTTTACCTTAAGAACTTTTTATTCAATATTTTGAAGGGGATACATCTATTAGAGATGTTCTTTACGTACTTCTGGATTATATATGTATCATAATTTATATACTCACTACCTATCATTTCAAGCACAAGTTTTCTCTCTTTCCCGATTAGAATTTATTCCCGACAGGATAATAATAATAAACACACAATTAAAATCTTCCCTAAATGCACCCTGCAGGCTCCCCTAACTATTCGAGATGTTCGACGTCGGCGGAAACATGAATTACACATTTCTTAGGGCCATCGAATTCGACTCGGAGGGAATTGCACCTGCCAGGACAACCTGCGGCCAGGATGAAGCAGTAAAAATGCAGCGCGTGCCGAGTATTTGTGTTCCCCAAAACACCAAACATCGAAACCGAACCGCCAAAAAATGGGACAACGCAGGAAACATTAAACCCAGAAACCGAAAGTGCAAGGTGCAAGGCCTCAAATGTGAGAATAAGCATGGGAATGGGAATGGGAACCTTTTCGGTTATGGGGTAATTGAATTAAACCCACAATGGGACTAAGCTGAAAGGCAAGCCTAAAATACAAACCCTCGGAAACTGAAAAACCAAAGAACCACAAAAAAATAGGAGCTGAAAAGTCCACAATCCTAGGCGGATTAATGAATTTCTCGTTTTGCGCTTGAGTGGCAGAAACCGCAACATATATACACTCAGGGAAAAACCACAGGATTACAAAAATCTGGAATTGAATTTAAAAGAAAATTATTCTGTAAAGGACCTACAAGATATGTTTTTATTTGAAAAAGAGTGAAAGCAATTATTCTGTAAAAATGGTTTAATGGTTTAATTGAGAATAAAAGATAGCATTTATATTATAATGAAAAGTTAGACTATAATTTTATTTTAAATAATGAAAATACATCGATTTATAATTGATTTTTGCATTCAAAAACACAATCTTTGATTAAATTTTACCTAATTCCGTTAACCATTCTTATGCTTATTAATAAATTCATTGCAAAATAATAAGCAAACCCAAAACCAAATTCTCCGATCCTAAACTCTAAACTTCTCTCTGTGTAAAGGTATTTGTCGGATTTGGAACTTGTACACAGATTTAACGCCTCGATGGCCGGGTATATATGCGAATGCAATCCCATTGAACTGAAGTGGTATGAATTGATCTAATCTGATCTCAACTGAGCGATCGCTTTGTCAATTGCCAATTGATCTTTTGGGCAATTGATCCGCTTTCGTTTCGCTTTCGATTTCATTATACCGGGTGGGTTTTTGATGTTTATTTGTATCTTTTTGGGTGCGTGCTACCACCAGATATGTACATATGGGCTGTGGCCTACAGAATCAATAACAAATAATGCCTGGAGAGCTAGAGCTAGATATGTGTGCTCTTCAATAAATTTCCAATGAATTTTTGAATGCAAATATTGCACAATTATTCAGCACGTCGATTGCCATCTAAATGGGCTTTTAATTGTTGGCATTAATTAGCCACAGAGATGAGTGTTTGCCATGCGATAGCCGGAGTTGTCTTACATTGCCCATCGACATACACAAACACACTGAATTGTGGCTTAAACCCCGGCTTAGTCATAAACAAACGAAATTGATTCTTTGCGTTGTCAAACTTTATTGGCTGCCATAAAGAATCGCATCAAATCAGTGCAAATATGGGGGCTAAGCCGCAGGAATCCTTGGGCAGGAACCGTGGCACGTGTAAATAAATTGCTTTCCTTTCCGACGGGTTAGCTCTAAGTCGAACCCTTCCACTTGACCTGACCGCTGCTGGCCTTTATCAGTAGTGACCCGCTCTGGCCAGCAGCAGCAGGAGCAGCAGCAAAGCCGGCGAAAGGGTTGGCGTCTAATCCTTGGCAATAAAATACAATTTTGTCCAGGCGCAGGAATGCATAGCAAATACAGTCTGAATTCGAAGATTTTTATAAGGAAAATGCAAGAGTTTCAGATATTTTTGGAGCCCTGAGTAGAAAAAAGCCACCATTTATTCTGAAATAAAATTTCCCTATTAAAACTTACAATATATATTAAGTTTTTCATTCGATTTCCCTAAGAGGATTCTAATTACACCACATAAAGTCTCTGTTGTTAAATGAAACTTTGGGATTCCAGCTTAAGAAGTTCCACTGTAACCCTTTGACAGGAGGATGTCGGGGGTGTTGGCTATATCTATAGCTTCTGCTATAGCTCTTCTTGCTTGCTGTTGCTGTATAAATAAGAATTGAACTGTGAAGAAGCGATGCGAATGACGTTTACTTTTTATGTTTGTTTATCGCTGAAACCGAAAGCTGGACACTCGCCTGGACTTGCCGTCAATTCAAAGGATTTTGTTGTTTATTCTTTTTTATTGGATTTATGCTGCTGGACTTTTGAGCTTTGGGCAATTGGATTTACGTTTTTTTTTCGGCCATTCAGCTGTGTAATTGAGTTGGCCTGACCAGGAGATTCAGAACACGGCCATAAACTTGCAAAACTGTAAAGTTATACTGGATTTTATGTACAAAATAATGACGGCCATCGCGTGAGGCTCAGAACGAAGGGTACAGTATGAGGTACTCACTGGTTTTATGGCTTATTACCGGCCTAATTGAGGCCATTGTCATTCTGGCTCTCTTTGCAGATCTTTGCTGCAGCTCAGCTCGCATGTCACTTACTTGGGACCGGGTTGGGGTTCGGGTTCACTCGCCCACTTAATTGACATGTGCGCGTAGTGTGTGCGAGTGTGTGTTTGCTTGGCGAATGACAGCTTTTTGGGTGGCAAAGTGCTGAAAGCACTAAAAAACTGGCTGGAAATACCCAAATGCCCGAGTTGCACGTGAGGCGACAATTATGCAGTGCCATTTGGCCGGCAACATGTTGCCAAGTGGTGCAATGTTGCTGGGATCTCTGGAAGAGATGCCTCACACGTGAATTACATGTATTTCCAGATGGGAGGTGTGATTAAATAACATGCTAATACTGGTTATTAATAACTGATGGAGGTATAGTGTCAGCGGGAAGGAGGAAGATATATATTGGCCAGGAGCTAACAAGGAAGGCACAGTCTTGGCTTTGATCTAAATAAGAGTCAATTCACTGGGAATATATAAAAAAAAAACAAATATCTTTGAATTTGTTTATTGGTACATAAAATATTTGAAAATGTATCTAAATATTCGTATACCTACAAAGCATCATTTTCAGTCAGTCACTTTATTTAACATATTACCTTTCCTAATTAAATATTTTAACTATGAAACAAACCATTGGAATGCAGCAGCAAGCTGCTAAACAAATTCTTAATGGGCTCAAGGTCTTTTTGGCCTTTTTTCAGGGCCCGTTAGAAGGGAGTTTTGTAAATGGTTTGCCTCGTAACTTGACGCAAAGTCGCATAATTACATGTTTCGATGACAAATGTCAGAGAGGGAACCCTCCTCATTAGGGATGGCCTTTGGCGGGGAAGCCCCTGCTGGACAAAAGGAATGCTGCACGAATGCGCCCGATTAACTAGCCACAGGAATGACCAAAAAACACAAAAATAACTAGAGAGTTGAGAAGGAAACGTTGCAGTCCCCGGCTGCTACCACAATTGCATTTTTTGGTTACATTTCGCTCACGTTTCGGCTGCAATTAAAACCGAACGAAAGGGAACCGAGAGTCGCGAGGGGGAGGAAAAATAGGTTGGGAGGAGGGGAACTTAGCCAACTATGAAGATTTAGATAAGCCGCTCATTTTCCTAGCAGCTTGCCCGGGGTCCAGTTCTCTGGTCACTTCTCGTTTTTGGCCTCTCCACGTTTACCATTTCATTTCGTTTTTATTTTTAGGGGCGTGTTTCCTCTAACACACACACGAAGTGTCGCCTGCAATGGGTTGCACGGAAGGAGGCAGGAATGAAGGATGGTTAGGTGGGTGCACAGAGACCTTGAATGTCCTGCAACTGCATTTAAATTATATCGAAATACAGTCTTACCTCCATAACTCTTTCCAAGCTTAGACTTCAAAACATAGAATTAAGTTAAGCTTAAAATTAATAAATTAAAATATATATGTTGATCGACAAACTATAATAAATTTTCGTAGATATTTTTAAAAGACTTTGAAGGCATAATTTGAACCAAAAAAAATGTATTTGAGGAAAAAAACCTTGAATACAAAATTGTACTAAAATATTCATTGTTTCAGGTGCTACAATCCACCCTGTACTCAAAAATGCATATATTTTTGAAACATTTTTTTAACTGCTGTATTTACCAGGGTGTAAAAATGAAACTCCCCCCTCCTTGTGTCTCTGTGTGTCCCAAACTCATTCGTAATAATGTAATTTTAAATGTTGGCCAGTGTCTCCTTTACAGTTTTTTAATTAAAGACCAGAAATGGCGGGGGTAGGGGGTGGAATAAATATATAAAGTGAATATAAAACCCAAACAAATTGCTCGAACTGCGCTGCAACCAATCAAAACTGATCCGCTTTCTTGGTCGTGGCCGTTTGTAATGATTGCAAACACAATCGGACCATGTTGATCTCGCCTGCCTGCGAGTGGAGGAAAATGCTTTTCCACAGAATTTCCCTCGGTTGCCCTCAGATCATGACTTCGGGGGCCCGGCTGCAACTGCGAAACTGCATAGAATTTCAAGCATAATCGCGGCGAGCGGCTAACAAACCAGCAAACAAGGCGAAAACAACACGAGTAACAACAGCGAACGGCACAAGCAAACAAAGAGCGGCTAAAGGTATCATCATAATCATAATGCGCATAAGCCGCCATCCAAAAGGGATGGTTGGGCTTGGAGGGAGGTAGGGGGGAATTCATTCCAGCGAATTCGCAATTCTGCGAAATCAAATTGCACAAATATTCCTCTTATGCAATGCACCAGGGGGATACATAGATACAGTTGGGCGGTGGTGAAGAATAGCGCACCGCAGAGATCCCCCAGTTGGAGCACTAACTAAGTAACTAAGCCCCGAATGAGACCCAGCGTCAGCCTCAGACCGAGCTTAAGCCGGCTGTAGAGGTGGCCATTGTTAGACGCAGATGCAGACGCAGACACTGAGACACCAAAGCCAGAGATCTTCAGCATCCGAGCACTTTTGGGTTTACACGGGAAAGTAGTTTTAAAATAAAGTCACTTGAGGAAATAGTATAAGAAACTGAAAGATCGTATTTGAATTATTAATGTTTAATTGTTAAAAAATAAATAAAACATTTGAATAAAAAAGATTAAAGGAAAGAAAAACAAAAAAGTTATTATCGCCCCCGGGTGGACTCGAACCACCAACCTTTCGGTTAACAGCCGAACGCGCTAACCGATTGCGCCACGGAGGCGGATGATCTCTCGATGTCTAAAGTCCAAGTTGATAGCAAGGGCTAGCAGCGCGAGAATATTAAACCCGCTGTGAGCTATAGATAGTTCTGACTTGACGATTAAATTTCCACTGCCTATTTAATTTATTATTGTTGTATTAGTTATAATAAAAACACTATTTCAGCATATAAAAATACATATTAAATAAATGAGAAAAATTTAAACTTTCAGCTAGGAAATAACAGAAATGGTTAAAGTAATGGGTTTTATAATTAAATAATTTGGGTATATTTTAATTAAAATAAGTTTTAAAAGTACATTTATTTTTAAGTATAATTATTTAATTATTATAAAATATTTTTAATTTATAAATAGAAAAAAAATTAATTCACTCCGATCCTGCCAGGAGTCGAACCTGGAATCTTCTGATCCGTAGTCAGACGCGTTATCCATTGCGCCACAGGACCGATGAATTAATTCGGTCTTGACGCTAAACATCTGGTCTGAAAACTATCTGGTCTATAAATAAATTCCAAATATTCATGTATCTTTTGCTCGTCTTTTTCGGGCACTTTGCATATCATTATGCTAATTACGATAAATATCTTATTGATGGACAGCTGAGAGATTGGATTTCGGTAATCTTATAAAACCATTATTGAAATTAGTTTGGACATCTACTGAGAAAACCACACAAGTTATTTTATTTATTGAATTGCCTATGTTGGGGGTTTAAGAATTATGGGATGATCTGATTATTCAATTATATAGCTTGGGATCAGGTTTAGTAACCTGAAACTAATTCATGACTTACTGCGCTAACTTTGCACTATTAAAAGTGAATCGTTCTGGCTTATATTCCTCGAAAACTAAGAGTGGTCTATCCTAGGTATCGCAAACTCTGAGACTCGTGTAAACCTGTGGAGCGTCTGGAAGTCTCCCGTGAACGTGATAAGCCCAAATCAACCGCATCATCATCATCATCACAGTCGTCGTGGTGGCTGGTGTTGGCGTTGTTGGAGTTTCTGCTGCAGTTGTTGCTGCGGCAAATGTTGCATTTGTTGCTATTGCTGTTGTATCTGCCCCCATCCCAGGGAAGGAGGAGTAAGCCAGGCCAATCGGCATCGCAAGCCAAGGAATTACAGCAACTCTAATCTCTCGACAATTGTGGGCGCGCACACCGAGCTCAGCGAGAAATCATGCGAAAAGGAAATGGAATCGCAAAATGCAACTGCATCGGATGGGGGGAAGATCAGGAGGCGAATCTAGAGGATCAGGAGGAGGCTTGGGGGCTGGAAGTGGTTCTGGCAGACCCCAAGCAGTCTGCTAAGGTCTGTTAATGCCCCAATGCAATGACTCGCCTGGCTGTATCTTGAGGTTTTTTTTTGTTTTTGGCCATGACCATGGTCCCTGATTCCAGATTCCTGTCCCCTGATCGTGTCTCTCAGTTCTAACTCGAGAGAATTCCTTTAAATGGTTCTCGTAACAATTTTTCCTGCCATCCTCCTCTGGCTCCTTATTATTTCTGTTCTTTTTTTTTGAGAATTTTTCTGCGACGAGCATATGAATCATCCCAGCTGGGGCATGGAGCAGCTCCTCCCTGCTGTGGCGTCGAGTGCCGGGCACTGTGACCAAGTCCAGTCCAGTCCAAGTCCAGTCCATGGAAAAACTGTGAGAATCAAACATTTACTTTAGTTTCAATATATTACCAATATTTAATCAATGCAAATATTTGGAAATTGAGCCTAAAACAAATATTTGATAGTAAATTAAAATTGGCTAGCTCTATATTTCTACATAAATCTTGACATTAAACAATTTATCAAAATTTCTAAAATCATCTGAGTATCGCTTCTAATTTTTTAGAGTGCAGGAAGTCACTTCTAGGTAGAGGGAGTCCCAGAGAGGTGGACTTGCTCAAGATGTGTGAATTTTTTGTTGGATTCTTGCCTGGGACTAAGACTGGAACTCGGGACTGTGGACTGCGGACTGCGGTTGGGGCTGTGGCGAAAAGAGTGAAAATTTATTGAGCTGTGGGCGCGCATTATTCATGCACTGCATCGAGCAAGGCATCCGGCGATCCAAGATCCCAAAAGTAGGCGACACCGGGCCGAGCTCGGGACTTTGCTCGGGGACTTTGGGGCCCGTCGCCGTTTGCCGTCAGTTTGGGTTAACAGGTTAATGTTGTCCGGGGTCCAAAAAAAAAATAAGTTTGAGCGGGAACTATGCGCTGCCATTGTTCCACTGGAGACTGGATACCGTGACCAGATCGAACCACTTATCGCCTGTCAGGGGCAGCATTCGATGATGTTGTTGCCCCCTAATGACGATGAAAGCCTGACCAAAAACGGATAACTTTCGCCAATCGCAATTAGGCAGAAGTGTGGCCGGCTTATCACCTTCGCCTCTGGTAATTACACGCGAAATTATGTCGGCAACAATAATTCGTTTTGGCATAATTCCGGGAAACTGAAATTTATGCCTCCGTGTTCTTGGCCAGCTTCTTGGCCATGCTCAAAGCGCATTTATCGCGCAGCATCAATAAATTGTGCCTGGCAGAAGCGCAGTCAGCCTAACTGGCAGAAGGCACAGCGAACAGGCAGCCGGACACGGGCAACAGCAAGAGCAACAGCAATCGCAGGTATCAACATTTCATAATATTTACAATAAACATGCAACTGTGTGGAAGGGATTGGGGATTGGGGATGGAGCTGGGACTGGAGCTGGGGGATTGGCCAAGGAGTTGGTTGGGTTGGTTGGTAAAAGAGGCAGCAGCGGCTGCTGCAGCACAGTTGCTGGCCACATTTAGCGCATCATGTTGCGTGAAATTTGACACTTTCGGCCGGGATGACGACACAAATTTTCACCGCATCTTGGCCAGACAGATGGGCAACAGCAACATGTTGCATGAGGTCTTTGCTTTTTCTTGTTGTTGTTGTTCTTCCTCTGCGTTTATAGAATCCCTGCCAGTCGCTGGGCTACCGAATTTATGTGCCTTTGTCATATTTGCCAGGCTCTTCTTTAGGTTCGCCGTGTTTTGTGCGTTTGTTTAACAATAATACACAAATATGGCCACTGCCTGGCTTGTCAACAACTAACCCAGGGGCCAGTTAACCCCAGAGTTTTTGCCTCCTCCAGTCATCTTTTGCTCCGTCTCCATCTTGAGGACCTACTGCAGGAGTTTGGCCAAAACTTTAGCTTGAAGCCGGGCTAAAAAGGCAGGCCTCATTGCTTGTGCCATGCAAAACGCACACAATCAAGCGACAAATTGATCGCACTCCCAGATAGCGCCGGTCATGGACAGTGGTGCTTGGAATGTGGACTTCTAAGATCACAGCATCCAAATAGATTATGCTTAATCCACTAATTTTGAGGCTTAGATAAATTAATTATATTATAGAAAATTCAATTTGAGGATCGGAAACGTCAAACGGATTTTAAGTCACAATAACTTTAAGTTGGTTCCTCTAAAATTGAAAATAATTTTAACAAAGGATCTTTATCAAAGTCTATTCTACTTTAATTTAGAAAATCTATGAAATTCCTATATCTTGAAACTTAGAAAAATACAATTCTTTTACTAACTAATTTTTATTTAAGATACAATGAATCTTTCCATACATTTTCAGCATATTTAATTTGGAAAATGTACACAAAATTTGTTTCTAAACTTATTGCTTCTTCAACTTAATTTATTTTGCTTTTAACCATAAGTTGCATCCACTGTTGCAACCTCTGAGCAGCTTGCAGTTTGTTGGCCAACTCTGCTCCTAGCGTAGGCCTACCTACATGCACTGTCTAGAAATACCCGCTCCTCCCGAGGTAACTAATATCTGTTGCAATTGCCAATGCCAATTTTCCTGTTTAATATGCCACGAATTGACATGGGCCGTTGCCATTAAGCATTTGATATGAGAAGGCTTAGAACCGAAGGTAAAACCTGGACCAGTACACCAGGACCCAGCCATGTATGGAGTTGGGAGCTGGACATGTGATGACATTGCATTGGGCCGCATGCAGATGCTGTTACAGCCGCTGTGGCTGTGGCAGTGGCAGTGGCAGTGGCATCCGTATCCGTGCCTAATTTAATCAAATTAGCTGAGAATGCAATGGAATGAAATTGTTCGTTCAGAGGCAGAAACTCATTACGTTAATCAGTTGATTGTGCTGATCTAAAGCAAATTATGACAAAGTTCCAATTTGCAGCGTGCATATGGCCGGGCATATGGCAATTTCTATAATTAATTCGCTGACCATCTCCCTTGCCCTCTCTGCGTCCCTATTCAGTGTGTTTGCAAATGCAATTTGTGCAGTTTAATTTCATTAGAATAATTCTAATTAGAGCAATGAGTTGTAGGTGCTATCACAGCCGAACAATCGTTTGACTAAGCGCCAGCTCTGCCACCCGGGATGCGGCAGTGTGTGTCCGTGTGATAACGGAAATTTAATTGAAATTGTGGCAGCTTTTGTGAAATTATTGGAAAGGCCAATGCACATAGAAAAAAAGTTAATGTGATTTGCATTAAATATGTTGAGGATTTCTTGTTTTTTCTATAGAATTATAAAATTATTTTACAATTTCAAGAGTTTTGACGAGTGAAGTTGGAAAAATACAAACATTTATTGATAACAAATTTGAATTTTGTATATAAAATAATTGTATACTTATTTCAAGATTTAGTAAACCATATTAATTTTTGCAATTACTTTGATAAACCTATATTTTATGTAATACACGTCTCGTAGCAAAATAATCGGGGGAAAGACAAATAAAATAAAATTTTTTTTTGACGAATTTTAAAGTGAAATTCGAAATTCACGGTTTTTCAATTTTGAATAATAAAGGTTTACGATATTTTCGATTTATATTAAGCGCTGTAGTTTCGTCTTTTCCTCGTTCACTATTCACATGAAACCCAAATAAATATTCATTTCTTTCTCTGCATCAAGGAGCAGCCAACCAACGCGGGTACCAATTACATTTGCCAGAGGAGACTTGAACCCAAACCCTGAGCCAAAGCCAAAGCCAAAGCCCGACGAACAGCCATTGATGAGCTGGGGCCAATGATAAATACGGCTAATGGAAGTTGCCCTTACAGATTGTATGTATAATGTTTGTTGTTGCCATCTAAATTGAATTGCAATCGAAGCTCGCTCCTCTCTCGGATCGGTATTAAAATTCATTTAAATGGACTCGAATGGCCAGAGCCATAACCGAATGGCCTATCGCAGCTAATCATCTAAAGAAGTGTGTTGTGTGTTTTGGGTCTGTGTCGCCATTGTTGGGTGCACATTTCCAATCAGATAAACACGCAGCCGAAACGCACGAACTAAACCTGAAACAGAAACGGAATTACTGAACCCACATCGAGACAAGGAGGAGGTGGAGGCGGAGTTCGAGACCGGGACAATGAGGAAATGGACATGGCTCCAAAGGCAGCAGGAGGAGCCAGAGGTAGAGAGGAGGAGCACGCATTGTCCCTATACTCCAATCCTCCTCTCTGCCACTAATTAGTTAATGTATGACCAAATATTTGCTGCTGCCTTGGCCAGAACGAGAGTGAGCCTTGGGATAAGAGAATTCTAAAGGCAGCCAGCACTCAGGCAAATTCGATTTCTATTGAACTGTTTAATCATTGATTTGCTGCGTTTAATAGAAGCAAATTGATTGGATTGAAATGAGCTGGCTTTGTAAATAGTACGGAGAGTAATTCTATAGCAAAGGGTAATCCTTTTTGAAAAAAACTACAGGCTAATAGGATTAATAATAGTAATAATTTCAGGTCCTTAGCCAATAAATTTTGATATTTAAAGATTACCTAGATATATTTCTAAAATATTTCCAATAATTTACTTATTCCCTTTACAAATTAAGCTGGATCGATTCAAATACAGATAAGTCAAGACATCTAGTTCATTGGCTTTAAGTTTTAAAAGCATAAGTAAGCTGTCCGTTCCAACAGCCAATCGAATCATAAATTCCATTTCTTGTTGTCAACTAATTAGTTAATGCATGGCCCACAAACATTTGGTAGGAACACCTGGGAAAAGGGTTCTTCTAATAGACCAACTCCACTCTATCCCTAAACGAAACCATTGATTTATGCTCATATTTAGTGCGGTTTATTTATGTCGTTTGTTGCATGTCCTCCAACTGGTTTCAGGTGGCGTGCCCCATTATCATCCCAATCCCCCGCCTCCATCTGAATCCAAATCGGAATCCGATGCCCGCAGCCTGTGTGTGTGTGTGTACCGGTGTGTGAATTGTTTCCCATTGGCTGAACATATGCGCAGTGCCACGCTTATCTGCGATGCTGATTAACTGATTTATATGGGCTGGTCATTGCTTATGCATTGATCACCGTATTTTTTCGTCTGATGAACTGGGCCCGAAATCGGTATTGGAATTAGAATAACCGAGTCCAGTTACTATTACAATTGACCCGTGACACATGCGACACTTTAGTGTCTGGTTTCAGGGTAATTGCCGAGCCTGGAATGACTTATTTTGTTTCAATTATATAGTAATTATATAGCAATTAGCTTTACCTTTTTGCCGGCCTCTGTTTATTTTATTATTTGTTTTTTTTTTCGGTTACCTTTGTCGTAATGGTAGAGGACAGTGCCTAGCACGTAGTGCCCATGTGATGCTGACGAATCAGGTGCATATAAGCCATGGAGATACAGTGCGGTATAGTAAAGTTAAGCAATTAGGTCGAAATATATTTATAATTTAATGTAAATCATTATTTTGTTTTTAAAACCATTTCTTTTTATTTGTTTTGTAAGTTTATTGTTATTTTTATTAAAATATTGCTCAGATTTAAAAAAAGGGCTAATAATTACTTTATAGACATCTCAAGGTTAAGTTTATTATCTGAAGAAGATAAACTTTTAATATTAAGAATCCATATAATATTTAGAAAATATTTTGAACTATTAAATTGTCCAATTCTTTGCAACTAAATTCTTAAGAACATACCTTTTTAACACGCACTGTCCCCTGATATATAGACGCCAATAACTGAACAAATCGGACCTGCTTGACTGGCCGGCCTGCACTGGCGTGCACTTAATTGTTGTCCCAATTATTGCATTGCCCAGAGATATACCCAACCGATAAATTTGTATTTATTTTATTGTTTGCAATTGGGAAAATTGATAACGAAAAGAGCCAAATCAGAGACCCTGGTGCAAGGTGCAGCGGAAGCGGATGCGCGGCATATGACAAAGGCCTAATGGGGTCATCATTGCAGTTTGCTCGGCGACTGGTTGCCAAATTAATGGCCGGCTAACACGCGTTCGTTTGGGAGTTTTTCTAGTCAGAGTTATGGCGGGGGCATTGCTGGAAAACAAAAGACTCAAGCAACGAACTTGCTTCTTGCGGCACCTCACCGAAAATAAAATACCAAAAAACAACAACAGCAACTATGATGGTATGAACATGCCATTTCACGCCTCCAAACAACTCATAATTCATGCGTTCAATGGCCAGCAACAAATGCTGCATAACAAATGACCAACATAGGCACCGAGAATCGAGAATATTGAGGGAAACCAAGGCACGTTTCTTGTGTAGCGAAGACGCATCGAAATTTAAAGAGCAATTCATAAGCATAAATGGCCATTATAGAGACATCATTGCTGGCCGGGCCCATAGCTGCTTATTGGATTTATTACCAAACCAATTTCGATTTTCTGTCCACTCATCTGGCAGCAATTAATCATCACAGAAGCCTTCAGTTACCGTTCCTCAATTAGAATCGTTTTTTGTGTTTTTTTTCTGTATTTTTATGTATATTTTTTTCTTCATAAATTATTTGTATTTATTTTGTGATTTTTTTTATGGATTTTTCTGGTGATTGCCATTAAATTTAATACAATTTTCCATTTCTTTTTTCTTGTTTGCTTTGATTTTAAATAAACATTACATTTGCTTTGATTTATATATATTCAACTATCAATATGGCCAAATTACAATACATTTATCGTTTACACTTTGCACATAATACATCATATTTATATTTATATATATTTATCCGTATCGTATTCTGTTTATACCTCAGACATAAATTAGGTTAGGACTAAACTGGCTTTATACACACAACTTAGGGGGTTACGATTTAATGTTTAGTTGGATTTTTCTTTTTTTGCGCGTTTTTCTACTTTTGTTATCACTTAAATTATACAAAAATTGCTAACAAATGTATTTTACAAATTGCCTTTAACATTTAATTTAATTAAATTTATTATATTACGTTTAGATCTTAGATATTTAAGTGTGTAGGTGTGTATGTATATTTTTAAGACTTAGGTATTAACATTGAACATTTAAGTTTGTGTGTGTTTTGTTTTAGTTTAAAAAGTTGACGGCGGCCTTTGCATTTAATCATAAACATTTCCTCGTTATCCTTAGCGTTTCTGTTATATTTATTTTACAATTGCCAGTGGCGCGCCATAGTGAAATCGTATAAGTTTATATTTATATATATATATAGATTTTACTTTTTGTTTATCACGTCTGTTTTGTTTAAAGTCTAAGAATTTAACTAGTTTACAGTAGGCATACGCTCTAAAGTGTCTGTGCAATTTTTAATTGCGTTTTGCGAATTAGGACAAACATCTCAAGCAACTTCTCTTACTCCTAGGATTTTTCGTTTAAGATTTATTTTTACAAAAAATGTTTACTTTTGGACGTGCATTTTAACTGTTTCTTTTTTGTTTTGTTTTCGTTTTTTTGTTTGTTTCGTTTATTGTATATAATAATTTTAGTTCTCTGTGTGCTTGCTTCTGGCTTTCATTTATATGTACACAATAAATATTTATGAAATTTCCTCCCGTTCTGTTTTTATGGCAGTTCATATAAAGCACGCTTAAATACGCTGAATTTGCGGCGAGAAATTAAATTAATTAAGCGAAATATGAAACACAAGGAAAAAGAGAGAGAACTATACAAACACTCACAGAAAAGCCATAAAGGAAAAATAAAATAAAAATAATGTGCAGCCCTTTAATTAGTTTTAATGGGGCTTTTGTTATTGCTGCTATATATACGCTCTCGCAGCAGCAGCAGCAACAGCAGCGACAAAGCTTAAATAATTAAAAATTGCACGCAATGTTTACAATTAGGAATAGCCAGCTCTCGTCCAGCTGGCACACACCGCCCCCGCACACCATCTACACACACACAAACACTCGGCGTGTGCGGATGTCAAGGGCTCGGTGTGCCACTGTCAATCGCTGGCCAAGGAGTCCTCAGTTTGGCATTGTGTTTTGTCTGGTTTCGGTTGGATTTGCTTTGCCTCGATTTATATATTTGCTGCTCAAATCGATCGATCTGAGCGTGGGCGAATCGCGGCTTTAGCTGAACAGATTGTTGTTCAAGTTGTTCCCGCTCCATCACGTGTAGTCAGTGCGCCAGGTGCCCTGCGGGAGGAAAGCGGAGAAAGGACCAGGTGAAACGTTAGTAAGGAATTTTTATAGTTTTGGCACTAACAAGTTTGCACAGAGAAAAATATTTAAACTCAGAATTTTAGCTTGAAGTAGCTCTCAGAAAATTCTTAAAATCAAGATTTAAGATCTATAAATTTCTTTAATTTTTATTTTCATAAGAATTACATTTAAAATCAATTTAATTAAACCATTTTCTAATAGATTTCTTTTTAAAATTCTTTACATATTATTTCCTTTTATTAACCTCTTTAATTTTCCTCTGTGCCCAAAAAGCTTTTCCCAGAAAGCTGCTCCTGTCTAGAAAATTCTCAAATACTCACCATTGAACTGAGACCCAAGTGGTAAGGCTGCGAGTGCGGCACCACTGCTCCACCGAGAGAGCCGGCGGTGGAGAAGCCGCCCTGCAGGCCGCTGGAGGCGCCCAGAGCTCCCATGCCGCCGGTGTACCAGCTGCCATGCATGTGCGCATGTGCCGGATGCAGTCCGCTCGAGAGGTGTCCATGTTGCGCTAAAAAGAGAGCAGGAATGCGAAAAGGGAGAGCGTTAGTTGGAGTGACGGGCACTTAATTGGCGCTGGGGGAGATTGGAGTTGGATGTAGATGAAGATGCTTACCCATGGAGGCCGAGAAGCCGCCGCCAAAGCCCTTAGAGGGGTCCAGTGGCTTGAAGTCGCCCATGCCCAGATGTCCACCGATGGGCAAACAGCCGCCGCCCAATCCCTTCTTCTTTTTAGACTTGGAGCTCAGCTTGCGGTTTCGCGTTTGAATGCCCTCCTTTTTCATTGTGAGCGGACGATTGACCTGTAAAAATAAAATAAAGAAAATTGTTATTATTAGAGGAGGTGATACATATGTGAAAAGTAATGAAAATTAAGCTTTTCCTTTTAATGTTACCTATTTAAGGTTGCTCAAAGAAGGTTCCTTTGCCAAATTCTATTAAAATAATTTAAGAATTGACCCTATTTTTCTAGGCTTTTCTCATAGTGTAGGGGGAAAATCAATAATGTAAAAGCGGCCGAAAAGAGGGCTAAAAACGTCAGTGTCTGACCACTAAAATGGGTCAAATTTATGCAAATTCATGGACCGGAAATGCCGCTAGCTGCACACGGTGTCTGTGTGAGACAGGGGTGGTGTATATATAGTACATACACATCGTGTGTGTGTGTGTGTGTGAGTGCAACCGGGAAGTGAAAATGAAGTATTACAAGCATTTCTACACGATCAGATAAGCGACATTTGCGAATGCGATTAGTTGGCGCTGATAGCGCTCTCCCAACGTTATTTTTTTTTTCTTCCATGTATTTTCACTTGAAGCGTTCGTTGCTGCGCTGCTGCTGCTGTGCTGCATGCTGCTGCTATTGCTGCTGCTGTTCCCTGGGCCATTGTTGCCGCGACGGGACTCTCTTCATATGCAATTCCCTATCACTTGCGAACATCTAAGCGGCAGCATGCGCTTCATTGCGCTACAATTACAATATTGGGTTACCCATTCCCAGCAGCGACATTAATGCAACAAAAGCAGGAGAAGAAAAAGGGTCTCCGGGTAGCCAGAAATGTTACATTAAAGTACAAAGCGAATGAGAGGACTTTTGGGCTACCTGGGCGTGAATTACGACATTGTTTGGTGCGCCTTTGCAAACACAGAAATTGTTAAATTGCCGGCAATCCAAAGCAGGCACTTTGAAGAGCCGAAGAGCCGTGAGGAGATTTTTGTCGTGAGGGTTGCTTTTGCCAAACATATCACTTACACTGCACACACAAAAAAATACAGAAACCCCTGGCCAGATCACTTAGCCGGGGAGGATCTCCCGGGCAGCCCACGTAATTGATATTCTCTGTAGCGTTTAGCACAAATTGCGGCAATTAGCAACTCAGCAGCAGCGGCAACGGCAGCTGCGGATTGTGGATCTTGAGCTTTAATTGATATGCAGCAACAAAGCATAAAGTTGTTAATGCCCAGGCCCAGCTCATTAGGGAATTCAGAGGAAAAGCCCAAAGGGGAGCAGCATCTTTAAGATTGCACTTTTTATGCATAAAATCTAAATCGAGCGTAGAGCGAACACGCGCCGCTGCAGCTGACTGGCAACTTGACAGCCCCCGGAGGAGGAACATAAACAGGCAGTGCAGCAGGCCACCCACAGATATATGGCTATGGATATAGCTTGGATTTGGTGGCTAAAGACAGAGAGCGAGAAAATCCAGGCGACAGGAAGACGGCGCCTGAAACCGTTAGGTCACTTTTATGGTTTTTATTATACTTTTCTCTTTTCTATTGACAATTGTCATTGTCACGCCGCAGGACATTCATTTCCAGGATAACGCACAGCAGGTTCCAGGCTGAGAGAGGATCAAGAATTGTCTCATTTGCTGTTAATTAACATGCTGATTCTCCCAGAGATATTCGATTTCAAGGAACTGCCGAGCAGACACGCGCAGATGCAGGAGATATCTGATCGGAGATCTAAGCAAGTGCATATCAAGAAATGAGGAACGATAGAAGGCATCTGTGTTGCTTAGATAACAGTGGTGATTAGTTTTGAGGATAATAAATGGCATTGAATTTATAGAAAATTATTTGTCCTGAAAAACTAGGGTTCAAGGTAGCCTGATAATGCACTTTTTGAGTCAAGATCTTTATATTAGAAGAACTTTAAAGCTAAATACCTACAAAGCTTGTAGTACAAGTTATCTATTTATCTTAAAAAATATAATTCATTATAGTTAAAGCTGTAGTCTTTAGCTAGTCCCTACTGTGCTGCAGCAACATTTCCATAAAATGTGCCAATCACTTCGCTTAGAGGCCCACACAGGCAGGCGGCAGATCCAAATGACAAACGAATTGAATTGAAATGAACTGCAAGCCAAAACCAAATAAGTAAAAAGACCAGGAGAAAGGGGTAAAGAAAGAGATAAAAATAGATAGGAGAAAGATATAGAAAAAGAGAGCTATACCGGCCAAGACAGAGATGGCAATGGAAAAAATGCGCGCTGATTGGCATCTTATCGCGATGGGCCACTGTCCAATTGAAGGAAAATGTTTGCAAAAATAAATTTCGCCTGTGTGCGGTGGCCAGCCACCCAGAGTGCATTTTCTTGTGTGTCGGAAAAGTTTTTACTTTGTGCAAATCAGATTACAGAAAATAGAGCAACTTGTGTATATGTATGTGTTTGCCTTTGATATTTGCCTTTTATGGACGGGCTCAATTAAAAATATTTCGCCTTTTGCCGTTTGAGATAGCCATCGAAATGCAGCAAGTGGCGGCCGCAACTTAATTAGTTTGCCACAGTGCACAGTGGGGCCAGCCAGACAGGTGGCCCATCACTTAAGGGCCACTGACATGTAAATGTGCCAAAAGTTCAGCCGCAAAACTCATTAAAACTTGACTGCAGGCCATGGCACAAAATAAAATAAAAACAAACCAAAAAACAAACCCCCAGGAAGGAAGACCAAAAAAAAAAAGGACGTTGGGGGAAAAAACTTTGAGCTTATCCCGTGAAAAGCGTGGCTAATGAATATTTAATAAGAGATTTTGGAGAGGGTCGGTCTGCTATACATCTAACATTATTCAATTCAATGCAGTTCGCCGGGTAGTCGATTACATAAATTAACTCAAAAAGGGGGAGATCCAGCCAGCATCCTGCCACGCGTTGCCCATAACTGGAAATCAGGGAAAGCTTATCGCATTTTCACAGCCAAGCACCAAACACCAAATACCAAACGGCAGACGCTTATCGCAGCGATGGTAAATGGTGGGTGGTGGCTGGCTACTGGCATCTTTAAATAATCATCGGGCATTCATCATCATGAGGGTAACCTGCTGCGGCAACAAATGGAGAAGCTAAACGGCAGTCAACCACCCGGGGTCACCCCCCGGAAAAGCGGAAAACGGGAATCGGGGGGCGGCTTCAGCAGACACTTCATTTTTGTCACATTTAATCCGAGAGCGTGCTGAGCTTCCTGTCCGACACTCGACAGAAAAAGTGTCCGATTCTTATGTTAAATGTGGCGTTAAATCGCGGGAATCGAGAATCGATACATTTGGGAGCGGGGCTAATAGTTCCGTTGACCAATGGACTTGATATACACTTGGGAAAACTTGATCCATTTAGCTCTCAGAACTTCATAAGCTTCTTTAGTTATTAATTTGTATATTCTTCTGAATTTGATTCTTTACTGTGTAAAATATGTATTTGAAATACTTACATTGTGCAGCTTGTAGTACAATCCGCAGGCATTGCAGACGGGTTCGCCGCTGGCATTGCGTCGCCAAAGGGTTGTGGTTGTGGTCTTGCAGTTGGCGCAGGATGTGCCCGCCCTCTTGGCCGCACTCTGCAGCGATTGGAGGGTCTGAAAAGAAAAAGGGGAAATATTATTAGAAAAGGGTTAGATTATGGATATTTGAAGCGTGTCTTATAAACCTCAAATTGATTATGCTAATCCATGGCCATCGGCTAATTGAACAGCGCCAAAACTAACGCATTAGAGTCCGCCTTGAAAGCCAGGAATTTCTCGGCCTTATTTTCCCCTTTACCTCTAGGCATAAACCTCCTTCAAAACAAAGTTGCTTAACACACCGGGCAACAACATTTTTTAAATGGCATACCAAAAAAAAAAAAAAATAAAGAAAAATAAAAAAGAAAACAAACTCCGGAGCTGCAGAGACTGAGGCGACTCAGGCTGTGCCTGCCTTGCGTTCGACTTGGGTTAACAGCAGCATCAATTCATTAAAATGACAATTTTTACAAAACTGCCCAAAAACAACAGAGGCAGCCAACAGCAACAACAACAGCAACAAGCGGGGATCATGTCTGTGCCACGCTTAAATTTCCACGAATTGGCTACAAGAACCGAGAATCGAGCAACGGGCATGGAGACCCCAAGAATCGAGCTACGGAGAACGGAGAACCAAGAATCGAGATTGGAGAATCGGGCATCGAGAGGCCCAAAAACCCAGAGAAGCTGTATCCCCACCCCTGCCTTGGGATCCATGTCTGCAGTACAGACTTTGTCTGCGTTTTGGTCTTCGTTATGGCATGCTCCCCTCCATGGGTGCCCCCTCGATAGGCACTGGACGAAAATATATCTTTTATATTGAATTTGGGAGATTAATTCACTGATTTTTAACTTAGAAATTATAGCTTGATTTGAACTTGTTTAATTCAGATACCAAAATATAACTTTGCTCTTATTTAAAACCATTTATTTCTCCCAGTGCTTCCTTCCAGTTTGGCTTGTTCATGCTGCTGGTACAACACATGGCTACGAGGCCTTAAACTGGCGTTGATCATGTTTGACTTTGATTTTTAATTGTTGCCTCTGCCACAAGGGAATCGCCTTCGTCTTCGAGTTGGACTCGGAGTTCGATCTGCTCCGATCTCCGATCTCGATTCCGATCTCTCGCACAGCTCTCTGCTCTGCACTGTGTGTCTCACCTGTTCCCGATTTGGCGATTAACATAAATCAGAGGTCATATGGCAAGGGAGTTGGAGCTGCAGCCAAAGCTGGAGCTGGAGCTGTAGCTTTCGGCCAGTGTCTGCATTTTTTTTGGTGGCACTGTCTTGTGTTAACGAGCTTGTAACAATTTCTGCAGACAGCGACCAAATGCGAAAAGTGAGGAATTCAAAATTAATTTCAACGCCTACGAGACGGTCGGAGGGGGATGCGATGAGGTGGAGATAAACTGGAAGTTTTGTGGTAATTATGCTGCATTCGTTTTGCCTTGGCCAAAATGCTTAAGCGTAAATAAATTAAGTTGTTAACATGACAATGCAACAAAACTGTCCACAGAGAGCGAGAGATTCGAAACAGGATCAGCATTTCGCAATCGACATTCCATTCCCAGTCAATCCAGTGGGTGTTGTTCAACTCCTGTTTGGAGTTAAGGATGACAGAATCAATTTTAAATCGAAGCTATCGGTAATTGGATATATTTGGTAGGTTAATTTGATATTTTTCTATAAGAAAAATGAAAATATTCCTGTAACTATATAAATATACCCAAAAAACCCATATTTATTGAGCTTCGATATAAAATTATTACGATATTTCAAGTCTATACATCATATTGGTTTTCTCCGCTCCAAGTGTCACTTCGATTCTGCTAACTGACATAACATAAAGTACAATAAATACAACAATCACGGGGCCCAGCAATCAAACAGCAAATCACATAAATCAATGTCAGTGCGATGCATGCAAAAGCGAGAGGCCAAGCGGATAGAGCGAGAGATGGCATAATTGCGGGGGTGATGGGAAAATTGACAAACTGTCAGACATTGACAGGCGTTTGGGGTTTAATTGAAATGCAAAAAGCGCAAGCGCCAAAACAACAACAATAACAAAAGCAACAACAGCAGTAAACATACAAAACAAGATGGCGCTTGAGATTAATAAACAAAAGCAAAAGTCACATAAGAAATGTTTGTTGTAGGCCAACCCAACCACTATAAAATCATGCAAACGGTTAAAAGCGGTTAAAATAATAGCCTTTAAATGTTCAATTTTATGGTTTTCTAATAAAAACCTCGTAAATATTACCAATTACATTAAACATTAAATAGCTTTTAGTTAGATAATAAATTGTATTTGTATTTTCAAAGGTATCTTTAATAGCTTACATCAATATAATTATTATTTTAATTTATTTCCACAAAGGTATTCATTAAAAAAGCTTTAATATTTTAATTATAGACTTAAAAAATCAGGAATTAAATAATATTCCAGCAAAGAAAACAAAATTTAACTTTGCACTATTTTTTCCTCAATTGTTTTTTGTTTTATTGTTTTCAGTGTTTTGTGACCGTAAATTGTGATTTATCAATGCATGACAAAATGCATTCTTTTTATTGTTGTTGCGCTTTGCATTTGGCATCTCTTTCGCTGCTTGTATCCCCATCTCTTTCATTGCTTTGTGTGGTCAACACAGTTGACACCTTTTGCTGCGCTTTACTTGATTTATTTATATATTTTGAAAGCCAAAGAAAAAAGCTCACAAAATGGTCGACCCGTCTTCGTTTTACTTTTCTTATCTTTGGGATTTTCCTTTATTTTTTCCTACTTTTTTTCGTATTGCTTCTCAAATTTCTGTTTGGCTTTTGTTGTTTTATGCAAATTTCGTTTTCATTTTACACACAAACATACAAAACAGACGCACAGGCATTTAAATATTTAATTGTAAGTGAAACACAGAGAAAAACATTTTGCAAAAGCCAGAAAGTAAATATGTACAGAGTAAATAGATTTCCCCCCCTATCTACACTGCTATTTATTGCGCAGCTTTTGTGCGCTCTCTTTTTGAGTTCAGTTCAGTGGCAATGCCCTTTGCCATCTGAGATACGTCAAGATGCTGGGGGAGGCGGGGAAAATGGGTGGAAAATGGACAGGGAGACGGTTGTGGGGAGGGGGCCTGCCCGGCGGATCCAGTGTTCGCAGCCATATCTCAGTGTAACATCTTTCACTTGGGGCATCTCTTTCGCTCTGCAGAGGACATTTTATCAACTGGCTTTTTTTTTAGTATCTCTTCCTCTGCCTCTCCCTGCATCTGTATCTTTATCTGTATCTGCAGCTTTGTGTGTGTGTCTGTGTGTGTTATCTAACAAAACATTCATTAAATTTTTCCCTGCTTCTTCTACCCTTAACTTGGCTCACAGCGCATGGCCGCCCCCTCATTTTGGGGGTTGTTTTGGAGCCACCCACCAAGCGTACTATATATATACATATATATGAATGTATATAAAGTGTATCAAGGGAAGATGGCTAAAGATAGCGGGCAGAAAATTTCTATATCTGATGCTGTGTGCCAAAAAGGGGGGAAAATGGGGTTTGTTGAGCTTGTGTCTGGCACATAACAGTTACATTTGAAAGAGCCCGGTGAATGTATATTACGTATACGTAAGTACGTATATCTCTCTGAGGGAAATGTAATTTAAAAATTCAAATTTTATTTCCTTCTTCCTCTCTTTAGAAGTGTGCTCCTCTTAGGTTTCTTCATCGTCCTGTTTTATTTTCTCTGCAGCTGTTAGGGGGGAAGGGGCGTGACTCAGTTCGGTTTGTGGGTCTCTTCGGCTTTCCCTGCAGCTAATTTGACTAATTAAAACATCAGCTTAACTCATTTCCATGCTCAAGCTGCGACCTGGCACGAAACTGTTGCTAAAAATCACACCTGCCCCTGCAGAGTGCTGTTGGTTATAAAAAATCAATAAAATGTTATATGGCCAGCAAACAGAACAAGCCATTAATGTCGCTCATTAATGCTGCTCAATGAATTTTACGAGCCGTCCGGCCCGGGAATACTGGGGAGGGTTAAAGCCGCTGAAGGCTCTTTGGGTTGAAATTGTCGCTTGAAAATGCTAAAATGTCATTGGGCCTTTGTTGTGCATTTTAAGCAGAATAGTGGCCACCAGAGCTTGACCACAAATGAGAGAGAAATTTTGTGGGAATTTCAGGTAAGCTTTATATAGAAATATTCGTATAATTTAAAGCGAATTATTGGCTCTATAAAATATAGTTAAAAATAAAGAAAAAGTATCTTAAAAATCCTGAAAATGTAATTTAATTTTCTTTTTAAACAACCCCCTGATTAGTTCTCAAATCAAACAATTTTTTGCAAGTGCACTGACTTGCATTTAAAACAAACTATAGTTGCAATAGACAGACAATCCCCCTAGACCCTTTCCCCTATCCTAGCTACCATAGGAAGGCATGAAAATCGTCATTAATATTTGTCACTGGCCAGTGGCCATTGAATGGGGCCAGCGAAAAGCTAAATAAATTATGGAACTGGCCACGAGGCAAGGTGGAGCTGGACTTGGCCAAAATGAATGTGCGCTAAACACGCTCACGAATGCGTGTTCGTTGTCTGTAAACGGGAAAAAGGGTTAGAAAATGCACAAGCAACCCTTTTCTGGCGGGGGTGCTACAAAGTAAGTGTGTAACCTGTGCAAAATTATGCATTTGCATATTAAACAGTCACCATAAATTTTATTTTAGCCACAAAAAGCGAAAGCAGCTCGAAAAACCGCTGAATTCCCGCTTAACAAGCTTACGAAAAAAATATATATATACAAAATACAAAAAATAAAAGCCAACTTTATATAAAAAAAAAATAACAAAACAAAAAAAAAGACAAAAAGTGGCCAAGACAAAGGGCTGGCTTGGCCTTAATCATCTGGCGGCGGGGCAACCCTTTGGCTGAGGCAATGTTTGAGCCTTCGTTTGAGCCCTCTTTCATTATTATTATTGGCACGCCCCGTTTTTGCTGCGTTGCGTTGCGTTGCGCTTCGTATCGTTAATTTTTAATTGATCTGCGTTGCAGCATTCTGCGCTCTCCTCCTTTTTTTAGCATCGATCAGGCTCGTCAGCAGCAGCCGCAGCAGCAGCCTTTGTGCCCCAAGTGCATTTTAATAACATTAGGCCCCCACTTAACAAGATCCTAGCGCCCCAAATACAAAATAACCGAAAAAACAAGCTTAATGCCCGCGATTGCGTATACGCCCCGTTTGACAGGGGCCACAAAAGGAGTAACGTGCATTGAACCTCTTACTTTTTTCTCTCCTTTTCTTTTTATTTAATGTTTTTTTTTTGTGATGATGTTGTTGCTTTGGCTTGTTCGATCTGCGATCTGCTTTAGTTTTGATTTGGCTGGCTGTTGGTTGTTTATCGATCGCCTGCCCTTGTGCATTTAATTTTTAGCGTCACAGCCTACAATCGTTTCGATTTTCCCACGGGGAACCCGTGGAGAAGATGCCACAGCTGGCCCCAAAAAATCAAAATGTGTTAATTAGTTTTTCCTCTCTCCTCGCCTCTCTCGTTCTGCTGCTTTGGCCCTCTCTCGATCTTTTGGCCCGCTGCGATCGTTTAAGCCTGGTTTATGGCTGTTGAGTTGTTAGCGTTGAAATACGCCCGCGGATTAATAATTAATTAAGCCTCGGTCTCCGAATGCATTTATAAACGATTGTGTCAAGTGTTGATGGGTTTATTGTTCGGCGGTAATTTAACTATTTCCAAATGGCAATAGCAATCGCGAGCTTTTCTTGGTAACACACAATGCCGCATGCAAATGTGACATAAGCCAACGTAATAAGCGTAAGAATAAATAATTTTAAAGTTGGTTTTTGCTGCTTTGCTGTGTGTTTTTTTTTTATTTTTTTGTAACCATGACGTGGCCGTCGTTTTGTTCAATTTACTGTGTGAAAATTCGCATAAATTAAGCTGGCAGCAACTGAGGCATAAATATTATGCAAAATGCAAGCGCCGAGTCTCGCCTCTTTTCCCCTTGGCCCCACCTCACCTGCCCTTACCTGCTGATTATATAAGTCACGATCGGTGAGATGAGCAGCTGCCTGTTGACTGCGACTGACCCCAGCTAGAGTTGTGTGTTCTTTGCGGATTTGCGGCTTTAAACATGGATTGGCAATTAGCTAAAGACATTAAAAGTATCTGTGGACATCTAGCGTTTCGAATGCGTTGTATTGGTGAATAATTAAAGACAGTTGAGGTAATAAAGAGTGTAATAATCCGTAAATAAGAAAGGAGTTAAACTCATAAGTGGACTATTTGTGCCCTTGAAGGATACATAAATATATTTTTTGAGAAAATACATTTATTTAGAATTTAATTTCCCACTTTTACTTCCCTACAGTTGCGTTCGGCACTGTTTATCGAATGTGACAAATGCCATTCAAGGCTGGAACCAAAAAGGCTTGGCTGTATTGGCAGCCTGGCGGCTAAAAAGGCGCAAAAACAAAACGAAACCTTAACGCTTTTATAAGTTTTCGGGCCTTATAATTAAATGCAATTATTGCGATGCCAGCGGGCTGCTTAGCTTCAGTTCAGTTCGGAAACAAAGGAGCAGAACAACAGCGAAACAACTGGAAAACATATGTAAGCTGAAAGCTGAAAACTGAAACCGAAACCGAAACTTTGTTGCAGGCTAAAATACATAAATTAAAAATTTGCATTGTTCTGTTCGCAAGAGGAGTCAATGGCAGAGGCAGAGGCAAAAGCAAAGGCACTGAATTTTTGCAGTGTTTTGCGCTCCAAGAATAACGACTTGTTGACTGTTTTCATACGATTCGGGAGATTTAATTAAAGGCGGCCCCAAAGCAGACAATGAGGTCTTTTGGCTGCAGGTGCAGAGCGGCATCTCAACTCAACTCAACTCGGCTCGACTCCAACCCAGACTCGTTCGTCGTATGCAAAGCCAGAACTTGACCCTCATCGGTGGACGGAGGAGCACTGAAAATCAATACAATTGCCACCCAAAGAGTCCGAGTCCGAGTCGGAGTTGGAGTCCGAGATTTCAATGGTCAGCCCGGGGGCCAGTTGGATTCGAGTGAACAATTGAATTGCATTTCAAGCAGCCAAAGCTAAGGACATTTGAAGTTGATGGGCAGCCGCATCCTGTGAGAGAGCAAGAGACAGGCCCATAAGTCAGCTGAGTGCCACATAAATTTTAATTTGTTGCATATTTTGTCAACGGCAAAGAAATCCTGAGCTCCAGCTGTGAATTTCTTGGGAATTCCCTACGTCAGCGGGGAATAGCGGGGATAATAATGGTTTATTTATGTTAATGTTATGCAATCAAAACGCATACGATTTAAATGCCAATAAAAAATCAACGCCAAGCCAAGTCGAGAGCCCTGAGACGAGGGGACGAGGGACGAAAGCTGAGAGGCAGCGTTTAACAGTTTGTTTGGGCCTGTTGTTATGGTTGTTGCCTGCCTTTTTACGCATCTTTAATAGACCAATTTTTCGTGTGGTTACCTCTGCTCTGACTCTTTCGAGTTCGTTGCCTAAGTCTTTCGTTTGCTGGCGCCACAGAACCAACGAACGAACGAACGAACGAACGGACAAGCGAGCGAACGAAGGTTACATACTTATACATATTTTCATAGTTTGCTGATGATCCAGCTCGATAAAGTGTGGCCCCTAACCCACACACACGCACACTCTCTTGGTGGCTGCTGTCTGATTATGTTTTTAGTGCGCTAAGTGATAATGATGATGCACTCGATCGTTATCGGGCCAGCATCCAAATCGAAAGCATTTTTCCCATACCATACCAGCCTCCAATCAAGCGAGGAGCAGAGTTTCTGTTTCCCGGAATCGTATTATGACATTTGAGAACTTTCACGCTGCTTTTTATGGCCTTTGGCGACAGAAACGTTGCCCGGGATTGATGCTCATGTGCAGCGATTTCCCAGGAAATCCCCAGCAAGCCAACCCCGCCCCAATACAGTTGCTGAATTTATTAGTTAATTTGATCGAATGTGTGGATGTTTAGCCCAGCGGGTCGTATATATAGTATCTGTGTATGTATATATAATCCAGTATTTGCTTACCAGTCTTCGCTTTGGCTTGATCAGGGGTCGGTTTTGGCCGTTCATCTTGTAGTAAAGGCCACAGGCATTGCATAGATAGTGTCCCGTTCCGTCGCGTCGCCACAGTGGCGTCGATGTGGCGCCGCAATTAACACACTCACGTCCCTCTGCAAGTAATGAAAAAATAGTAATTAAATTAAAAAGTGTTTGAAGTAGAAATAAATTTAAAAGTATTTATAATTAGTTAAAGAATTTAAGTCGATATTTTCTTCAAATTTATCTTCTAAATTTTTGACTAAGAAAACTTTGAATCCAACTCCAGTTTCTCAGTTGTTAATGACAGTTAATGACGTAGGAAATGTGACCTGTAAAAAATGGCTTAAATTAGGTATTATTTCTTTCTGTGCCGCATTCTTGCCAACTGGCGTGGCCAGAAGACTTTCTTGGGAGACAGTCTTCCGCACATTTGTATGGGTTAACTTTAAGCGCACGACAACAACATGATACAAGCGGCAGCAGCAATGATGCACAGCAGCAGCAACAACAACAGCAAAGAGCAACATTTTTCAGCTGTTTCTCAGTCATTTTGATGTCTTTTGTTGTGTATGAGTGTGTGTTACTGGTTGTGCTGTATTCTTTTTTTTTAAGTTTTTTCCTGCCTTCTTTATTTTTTTTTTTTTTGGGTTGCTGGGCAAACGCATGGAAGCGGAAATGATGGATTCGCTGGGGTCGGCTGTGTCTCCCTCTCTTTCGCCGGCCATCTCCCCGTCTCTGTCGGGGCTTCGACATTGCCTTTTGCTGACTTTACACATTTTAATTAAGGCTCCGTTCTAGTGACTGCAGTTTGGCCCTCTAGGCCCTCTCCCCCGCTCAGCAGCTAACTGTAAGTCAGCCTCATTTGAATAAGTTTAGTCATAATTTGTAAGCCGAGTTGATTTGACCCAGGGGCACAAGGGCGGCGGAGAGATGAAGTTGCAAATGTAACGCGTTATTAACGTTCCACATTACAGTTGCGTCTTCTGCTGGATTTTCTCTTCTCTCTGCTCTATGGAGAAGTTTGTGTACTCCCCCGACTTTTCCACAACTCATTTAATGACGCCACTAAATGGGCTTCATTATTTCGGTTTTTGTGTTCAGTCTTTGTTTTGTTTGTTTTATGCTATTTACCAAGCGCTTGTTTTGAAATTGAAATTTAGTCATAAAGTCACTCCCCCAAAACCAAAAACCTCCCCCCCCCCCCCCCCGAATAGCCCCCATTAGCCATGCTAAAAAGAAAAAAACCGAAAGATTTAACGCTACTTTCGGTGGGGGCCTTTGGCGTAATTAATTAAGCCAGCCTTTTTACATGGCCACATGAGCATAACTTTTTATTGAATATTAGCCACTGGCCTAAAGGTGCGCCCCGAAAAATAAAAAAAGAAAAACGGTTGGGCTGGGGGGGCAGGCGTTCGGATCTCATTAAGTGCGTCGCCTGCCGAAATGCCATTAGGGGAATTTCAGTTGCGTTTTGATGACAGAACTTGGCTTCACTTCACGTGATTTAGTTCACGCAGCTATTGTCACACGTGTCCAGCGATGTCCTGCGGTGTCCTGTCTTTCTTTCCAAGCAGGCATTCCAAGCATTTTGTTCTTGAGCTTTCAGGGAAATTAAATAAAGCGCTCTGCGTGTTTTCCCCCATTCCCCCGCCCTCTAAGAGCTGCCAGCGTGTGGTCAAGTAATCTCTTTGGATTCCTTTTTTCTGGCCCCCGGGCGCGTTAAATAAACAGTTCATTTGTTTTCATTTAATCGCAAGTTTGCTCTGCTTTGCTTTACAATACAAACATTCGTTTTTTGTACTTTTTTTTTGGTTGGTTTTATCGCACTTTTTTAATTGCTGCCGCTGGGTGTGCTCTCGCTTTCTGCGTAAAAGTGCCGCCAATCAGTGAGACAACACCCACTGAATTAAAATTGCATAAATTATGGCAACGAAGAAGAAATGCCAGAAAATTGTGTTTATTTCTTGAGAAATTTCAAATTGAATTTTTATGTCCCTTGCTGCGGATATCTCTGTGTCTGAGAGGAGCTGCACAGCCAGCCATAAATTTTCACCTGCCCTAGTACGAGTATTTCATGCATATTTATGCCGCGCATCTGTCTTCGGTTTGCACTTCCAACAGAAGCCGTTGAAAATTGAAAACTTTATGCATTTATTAGTTTGTCATAAAGCAGAACAACGGAAGGCCACCGCCACCGAGTCAGCATTTAGCATAAAAGGAGCACAGGGCACCCCCTTCTCCACAGGTCTAGCTGCATATTAAGCCATAAAGTGTGGCCCGGCTATTGTTGGAGCGGAATATTCTCCTTGGCTTTGGTCTCGGTTTCGGCTTTCCGGGAAGTTGTGGGGCTGCAGCAATAGCAATCCGCCATACGAATATCCAGTCGGCAGTTAATAAATCAAAGCTGTTAATGATGTTTTTACCCTACGTGCCCACTTTTGACAACACAAAAAGGCAGTGACAATCTGGTAAACCAGAGAGGGGGGGAGTTGGCCGAAACGGAGCTCGGAGAAGGTGAGCCAAGAAGCCAGGCTGCTGCGCACGCGCACTTGGAACCTCCTTTTCTTGGGTTTTATTACTTTTTGATTCGACTTCTATTTATAGGGTTGCTCCGATCTCAGGCTCTCTTTGTTTTATGAGCATTTGTTTTATATATATTTTCCCTCGCTTTTGTTTGCTGCCTTCAATTTGCCTCTACTGTTGCGGTTGTCCCACCTCTGTTTTACTTTTTATTTATTTTTATTTTCGTTTTCCCGAGACACGTAGCAGGTTGGCCTATGATTTAGTAGCCTGCTTATAACTGTTTCTCCCCCTCCACTTTACATCATCTTCTGTGGTCCAGGTTCAGGTTCAGATTAAGGTTGAAGTTGAGGTCCAGGGCCCAATCATCTGGCTGTAATTTTCCTGGAAATTTGTGCACACTTTGGTATTTCTTCTCGGCCGTTTGTTTTTTACGGTGTGACATTGTCTGGGGTCCATATAACCCAAAACCGAAACTGAGAAAAAAATGAAATAAAACAACAACTCGAACCCGAAAACGAACCCAAAACTGAAACTGAAACCGAATCTGAACCTGTTTTTAGGGCCTGATTTGGCAGCCTCTTCTGGCCTCGACTCCGCTGCTGGTGCTGCTGCTGTCCCCGGGGTCTAAAGGTCCAACTAACTGTTGCTGCTTGATTTGACATTTGGCGTCAGTGGGCCATAATTGTCTAGAATTTATGTGTTGTACCTTTTTCTCGTTAATTTGCTGCTTGTCATGCATGTGGGCAGCCCGAGAGAGGGAGATCCTGAGAATCCCCCGCTCAGACCATCTCCCACCCTTCGATTTAATTAGTTGTTTGGATTAATAAACAGATTTATGGGCTGGTTAGGATAGTTAAGAGAGAGACGATTACTGGTGAGCAAGACAAAAGACACATGGAGTGTGTGAGTAAATAGTTGTTGTTTCGCTTGATTATCGAACATTTTTTAATTGTTGTAAAAATATTTCAAAAATTATAATGCTAAAGTTACGCAAAATAAGAACAATTAAATTGAAATGAAAAGAGTATGAATAATTGGCACGCTCTTTCGATCGCACAAGGGTTATAAATTGCATGGGTTAAGGAATGGTTGGTTGGTTGGTTGGTTGGTTGGAGCAGGGGGAGTCGATGGTGAATGCCTTAAATAAATGGCAAGCGCCTCATTTTGAGGCCACAGCTGTCACAGCGTGGACAAAGGAACAATGCCTTTAAGCCCGCTTGCTCTGGCCTTAAGCCCTGATTGAGTGAAGTAAAGCGAAGAGGTTCCAGGGACTCCTCCGGATTCCAGATTCCACATCCCGAATCCCAAAAACCGAGCTCCCCAGACGAAGGTTGCCACAGTCACAAGTCGCAAGTCGCGAGTCGCGTACCCATATCAATTACTTAAAGCTCATTCACAACATTTTTTATTTTCACCTGACAAAAGCCCAAATGGCATCCAATCAATTCAATGGCCTGGCTGCATTCTCGCTCGACTCTCGATTCTCAACTCGACGTTTTCTCAATTCTGAATTCTCCAGGTCTGGATTCTGCGGTGGCAACGAGCCACAAAAGCCACAACACATGTTCTTGCGCCCGAAAAACTTATCGCCAGCGATGAGATAAACGATAAATAAATACAGCCAACAAGATGCTGCCGGGACTAACGAAGGCAGACAATGTTTTTTCCCCATCATTTTTTCTCATCTCATTTCATCTCATCTCCTTGTGCTGCCTTGTGGTTAGTTAGGGAGTAAAAAAAAAACTGTCGCCGGGCCAAGAAAATGAAATAAAATAAAATCTGCCAGCGTTTTGTCAGGCGACTTCTCCCTCTTCACGTGTCTTTCTTTCTGTTGTTTTTTTTTAATATATTTCTCGAGCTGCTTCCTCATTTTATACAGTCATGATTATATGGCTCATACAGGTAGGTACAAATCTCGCCTCTATTTGCATTTAGTGGGTGCAGCTGGAAAGCAAGGTGCGCTCGGTGTGTTGTAATGAAACGTAACGAACAAACGAACAATTGCATTTTGGCGGCAGTGCGAAAGGTGCAAAGCACGGCGAGTGCCCTTAACTGGAGGTTAGTTGTAAGTTCACAGATGTATGTAGTTGTGGTTTTTAGTATCCGCTAGATAAATAATGGCAAAGATGTAACAATTTGTTATATGTTTTGTAACTTCAAATTTGGGTATCCTTTCTTTTCTACGAATTAATTTTGATTGCTGGCATATTATTTGAACCCAAAGTTACTGGATAAAACTCTCACCTATATTACCTCTTAACTTCTGTGGCTTCCTTTGCTAATAACCTACTTGTTGGCTAATATTTCCTCTAACAGAAGGTAGACTGAAACTAACAGCTAGTGGCTAATATTTCCATTACTAAAGCTAATATAGCTGCTGTGACTAATGTGGCTGTTATGCCTTTGGCCAGCTGGTTTTCTCGGCTGGTTCACTTCTGGTTTTTGGGGGTTGGCTGTTTGGCTGTTAACTGTTGGCAGCAGAGCGACCCTCACGCATGGCCCGAGTGGCGGCTATAAAGATGTCGTTGTTGCTGCTGTCGCTGATGTTGCTGTTGTTGCTGCTTGTTTTTTCTGCTGCTGCTGCTGCCGGGCCATGCAAAAACGCAACGCTAAAGCAGGTGCAGCAGGCTGCAACTTCCGCAGCGAATGCGAATGAATGTGTGCTTGTTTGTGTGGTGGGTCTTTGGTCTTTGCAAACAGCAGCAGCGGCAGTGGCAGCAGCAACATGAAGTAATTAACAACCACAACAGCAACAGCAACAACAACAACGGCAACATGAAGCGTTGACAATAGCATTGATGTTGCTGCCGCAAATGCAGCTATTGTTGTTGCCGTTGTTGTCATTGTAATGTGGTGATTTCATGGCGTATACGCAACGTTGGCGGAGCAGTGGAGTAGCAGTAGGAGGGGACTGTGCCTGCAAGGGCTTCTCTTCTGCCCTGGGATCTTTCTGCATATTTTTACGCGGGCAGGAAACATGCTCAAGTGGCGGGAATGTGGCCAGCATGCTGCTCATGAGCACATGTCAAGTGCCGGAGCTACGGTTTGGGGGGAGGCGAAGGGAAAAAGTGCAGGAGTTAAGTGATGGAAGTTCGGTCGCGGATTCGGACTTCAACTCTCGAGCTCGAACTCGAACTCCGGTCTTCCCACGTGAGCGTGTGAAAGAGCAGTGGCAATCAAAGTAAGCGGGGGCAGGTGGGGGTTGGTTGGATGGGTTGGCTTTCAAAATGATAACTACAAACTAAAGTGAAAACTAAACAATAAGTGGTTCACTTTGAGACTGTTTACAAGAGGTTATCAATGGTTTATCCACAAAACATAAACGAATGAATTTTATTTCAATAAATTACTGACACTTCTACGCAAGAAAAATGTCAGGAAAGTCTTTTGATTGCTTACAAATATGATGAATTTTCTTGAGCTTCGTTAAATATTTAGATTTTGCTTATTCAAAAAACCCTTGTAAACAGTCGCATTGCACACAACACTGAGATAAACATAATTGAATGGTTAAACAATCGACGGCCATCGATAACGAGTAACAATGATTATTCACCCACACCGAGATCGCATAATGTCTAGAGGCTTTTGTCTTGCTTACCAGCACTCGTCCGGGGTTTCGTCCGCACGGGCTTAATGTCCAGCCCGGAATTGCCATTGCCCGCCGATCCGCCGCCATGGCCGCCCAGGGATCCGGATCCCGCTCCTCCTCCGCCACCGCCACCGCTGCCACCACTCATGCTGCCCATGCCAGTGACGGAGCCACCAAGCGAATGCATACCCGTCCCGGAGGACGATCCACTGTGGTGGTGTCCACTATGATGGTGATGGTGATGGTGGTGCGCCTGCGCCGCAGCCATGCTGTGACGCACTGCAGCAGCGGCCACCGAGGAACTTTGGAACATATTCGCCGCCGCCACCGCTGCCGCTTGATGATGGGCGGCTGCCTGGTGGTAGGAGGCATAGCTACTGCTGTCGTAGCCACCGCTCCCGCTGCCTCCGCTGCTCCCGCCTCCGCTGTTATTCTGGGAGGCATAGTGCGCCTGGGCCGTGCCCTCAAACAAACCGTTCGAGGACGTGGCTGCGGCGGCTGCTGAGGCGGACAGGGATGCGGCAGCTGCTGCTGCTGCGGCGGCGGATGAGGCGGAGGAGTTGCTGCTGGCGTTGTTGTTACTGTTGCTGCTGCCCTGCTGCTGCTGTTGCTGGGATTGCTGTTGCTGCTGCTGACTGCTGCTGGAGTTGGAGCTGGGATTAGTGGTAGTACCTTCGCGCTGCTTGGGCGCCGAGCTCTGGCTGGGTCCACTGCCGGAGGAGCCGTTCGCACTGCCGTTCTGGATCGACGGCTTAATGTCCAACGCACAGCTGGCGTCCGTCAGTGAGGTAGAGCCAGTGGCCTGCTGGTGCATGAATGCGTTCATCACGGCCTGCGAAAAGATCGGGAATACTGGTTAACTTATGATGCAGGAAAGCTGATTAAAAATTCTTCTTTACTATTAATTAGTTTTATATTTTAACTTGTTATTAAATCCAGAAAAAAATATGAATGTTTCTAGTAGTTTTATTCAAATTAAATCGAAATAATCGATCGCGATATCGATCCTCAATCTTACCTGATACTCAGATGGACCGGTTTGCACGGAATCGGGCGTGGAGTCCTTTGGCGGCGTCGGCGGGAAGGGAAACGAATGCTGACCGGCGGCCGTCGTCTGATGGCCCTGGCCCATCTGGCCCAGCTTGTGCTCCACCTGCGGCTCCTGGGGGCAGGCGAACTGGCCCATGCTCCAGGCACTGGCGGGGGCGAAGGACTTGTGCTCGCTAGTCAGCCATGGACTCAGCGGGGTGTGGAAGTGCGGCCGGCACACCTGGGGCGTGGCATGGGTGGAGGGCATGCGGGATGCTGCAAAAGATAACGGAGGGGGTTAAAAATCAAGTTAAATGCTGCATTAAATCAATTATGGCCCGAATTTATAACGAAGATTAACCGACTAAGCCGCGACCAGAAGCGATCAAAATTCGTAATAAATGACGCGCCGTCTCTCCGGCCGTTCGTTCCTACTCTTATTTTCCTCTGTGGCTGCCGCGCAAATTTGCGGAAAAGCTGCGTTATAATTTATGAAACACCAGCGAGAGAAAGAGCCGCCTCAGAATGGCCTTCGGGCCAACTTTGCATATGCCAAGAGACCATAGAGACCACAGAGGCCACTGAGGCTGGCGAGCGAGCGAGCGAGCGAGCGAGCGGGGGGACTTCTGCATTGTCATAAATTGTTTAATTTGTATCATAAACAATCGCGTTAAACTTTTGTCCCAGAGCTAAAAAGATCGATCAACGGCTCGGGCCGGCTCACCTCGGCTTTTGGCCCGGCTAAAAGTGTAGCCTAAATGTCTGGCAGTGTATAATTTAGCAGACACCAAGTGAGATTTATGTGCGCCAATGCTGCCGGTTACTCCATCGATCCCAGTTCGACTCCCAGTCCCAGTCCCAGTCTCAGACTCGGTTCAAGTCCAAGCCGATCCGATCCGATCCGATCCTATCCCATCCAGCGATCGAGGGATCCGACAGATCCCCATATCCTCGCAGGAGGGGCATTATCGAGGGGGCACGTTGCAATTGTTTGGGGCGCACTTATTCTTATTATTATCATTAATATCGGCTGCAGCTCCCCAAAGAGTCGCGAGTCGCTGGCCCTCGGGGCTTGTTTGTATGTGAAATTATTTTTGATTATGCAGCAGCCGCAGCAGCAGCAGTATCGGCAGGAGCAACCTCAGCAGGAGAAACAGCAGTCGTAGCTGGTTGGCCAACAGTAGGTCAGTTCATTGCTCGCCAAGATGGATTAGGCCAAATCAAGACAAGAGTCAAAAAGGCAGAACGTAAAGGAGAGTTTGTTTAAAAACTCACTAAGAGAATTCTCAATACTCTTTGGAGGGAAATAAAATATTTCAATTAGGGTTTCAATTAAAGTTTTTAAAGAGATTCTGTATAAACAAAAAACTAATTATTATTTATGATCTTTTTACAGCTTTTTTTAAGTGATATAAAATGTAAATTATATTTTTATCGAATTCTTAAAGCCATGAAAGGTAAATAATATTTGTAAAATTTTATAGTTTCATTGGAAATTTTCAAAAAGTTCATTATGTGAGAGTATTCATCATTCATTAATAAGCAAACACAAAGAACCTGATCGATGGATGGATCCAACGCTGGTTTTGCCGGATCGCTGTCTGCGATAATACCCATTTGATTATCCTAATAACAGTGCTTTAGTGGCGATATTATATGTACGTGTGCCTGATTATAGAAATTAGCTGCTGCCGCCGCAGCATCACATCAGAAGCAGAAACGTCAGAACCCTGCAACCTGCAACCAGCAACTTGCAACTCGCCGAGACTTTTCCCAGTGCCGATGCCTCAATCAAATGTGCTTATTGCTTTTCCCGATCTGCTGTGCAGACTTCACACTTTTGCGCCAACGACAAGTCAAATAAAATCGATGAGAGAAAAGTACCCCCAATCGAAGCTGATGAAACGATCCCCCATATGAAGTCGTCACTGCGGGTATATAATTTAGCAAGATCGAGGGAAATAATACCATTGGTCATGCTAAATTATATGGCCAGGCTCCGTTGCATCTTTCGACCCGTTGCCAAATCAATGTCCGATGCGTTCTTTAATTGGCATGGCGAAACTTTCAATTTACCAACCGATGGTGTTGGCGATAGCTCCGGCGGGCTGTTAATGTTAATCCCGGCGAGCATGACTCACTCTTACCTGTTTATTTCGTTTTTTTGTGTGTGTTTTGAGCTGAGGCTGTTCGCCGCTCGTATAAAACAATTCGCTAATAAATCAACCTGAAGCTGAGTACACGGCAATTAAAGTTGCAAACTTGAAACAAAAAGAACGACATTTTTTGCTGTATATGCAAAGCTCGTGCTGGTGGAAAACGCTGCCCTTGGTCGTCTCCAGGCCAAAAAAAAACACAGCCAGCCTGACACGTTCTACACAGCAACAACAAAAGCGGTAAAGTAACAATAAAAAAACGAATACATAAAATAAGTACAGAAACAAGAAGAGGAGCTAAGATGGGTTACCAAGGAATTTATTATACTCTTACGGTGATAACACATTTTTAAATAAAATATTTGAGGAAAATATTAAGCAAATTTTTCGAAAAAATCTCCAGAATATAATCTGTTTTAGACATGATTGTTATATAGAAAATTCTGTAAAAAATATATACAATTACAGGTACTCTCTTAAAGAGTATTCAAATCCAGCAAAGAAAGAAAACATTTTGAAGTTTTTGGCCTGCGCTTGATTTCTTCAAACTGACAGATCAAAGCCACGAATGCCGCCGAGCTCTCTTTCTCCTTCGCTCTTGTGGCTGGGACATTTTAAAAGCGTTTGACAGCGCTCAACGCTCTCAGCGCCTGTCCATCCGAAAGCCGGGCTAAGGCAAATCCAAAAACCTGGCTTAAAGCGCCTTTTAATTGCAATCGAAGCTGACGCTTGACGACGACGTGAATGACATAATTAAAGTGTATGTACGTAGGCAGGTTTTGTATGCACTTAGCCGGACGTGTTGGACATTTGAAGATGACAGAAAAAACCAGATGAAATGGCTTCAATTAGTAAAATGCATCAGCTGCCCGGAAAGCTATCATTTCGGCCATCTCGTTCAGCATCATTTGAATGTGAAAGGCCCAGGGAGCACAAAGGACGAGCGGAGCGGGGTGGCAGTGGCAGATCTCCTCAAAGCACATCTCGATAAGGAGGACAAAAAAGGATTGCCAGCTCTCTGGTAAATTAAATTCACACCAACCGAGCTGCCGGATTAGGGGTGCCAAATGCTGGGCGTTATCAATCGAGGGAAATCAAATCCGCAAACGACTCTCGCTCGGTCTCTCTCTCTAGGGTATTTTCCGAGGAACTTATGTGAGATGTCAGTGGCAGTCGATTAGTGGATTCAGCTGCTTCCTGCCCTCTAGCGGAGGCCAGCAATCAATCATGCGAAAGGCCGGGAAAGACCAAGCCAGGCCAGGACGAGGGAATCCTGCTGCAGCTTGACTTGACCCTGTCTGCAGGCGGTGGCTTAATTTATAGCCTGAGCTACCCTCAAGGAACAAGGACTTGGGACTTTTCACCTGCTCAACGGGTGACGGTGTCGACTCCAGGTTGCCGTTGTAGGCGCGTGGCTCCAAAATGCGGTCAAGTGTTGTCTCTCTGTGCCGCTGTTACACCTGCTCCAAAATTGGAAATTGTTTAAGCATGCAGCAGCGGCGGCAGCTACATCAGCAGCAACACAGGCAGCCAGCAACGAGCCATAAACTATAACGGATTCCAGTTTTAGCCACCACCACCACCACCGCCAGCTTGAGATCGAGCGCTCAGCAGGTAGGTCAGTTTCGGCTGCTCCAAGACACCTTGATAGTTAATAGTAGCACAAGGAAAAATATTTCATAAATATATCAATAAAATGGGCATGAAAACAGACATAATTCAGCAGAAGATATTCGAAAATAATTCAGAAAAAATAAGCTAAATCGAAAATATTAAATTAAATACTTCAATGCTAATAAAATATTAATATTCCAAACTGTATACAATTTCTTCCAGTGCCTCTGAGCTATTTAGTTTTATTTTTTCGGTGCAGCAGTAAGCAGTAGCTGAAACTGAAGCTGAAACTTGGGTCTCCCGACTGCTTAGCATTTTGCGCGCTTGTTTGTTTTAATTATTTCTTTGCTTTCTGCAGTTGCGTGACTCCGACTGACTGACGGACCGAGTGACTGCTGGATGGCTGGCTGACTGGTTGGCCGGATGAGTTGGTGACTGGTTGGCTGGATGACTGACCTAAGGACTGCCTGACTGACTGACGGAATGGCCAAGTGAGTGACTGACAGAGGCAGGCTGCATTATTAAGCGCAAACTGCGCTGCCTCCGCCATCTATATTATTAACACTTTATTTGCAACGTTGCATGTCAGCTTATCATTAGTCATAAGTTGTCAATTGTATTTATGATAATGCGTTTAATAACTCAAGTAGCTGCCCCGGCTTGTAAGTTATGCCGTTGCACAACGCACTGCCCTGGAAAATGCTCTCATTTATTTATTTCTTGTTGTCTTTTGCGGAATTATGGAATCGAGGAATTCTCTGGGTTATTAATTGCTTTATAATTGACGCAGAGCGTCCCGCGATGAGACGGGAATTTCGCTCCAAAAACAATACTGGTTTGCGGCCAAAACGTGTGAATTACGTGGCCTGGCCCAGCTTTTGCATACGTGCCACAATGTTGTGGCCGCAATCAAAATGAAAAAGGAAAAACAAAATGTTAAGGAAAAGCTGGTTGACAACAACAAGCTGCTACAGCTTGGAGTTGGGCTGCGGCTGCGGCTGTGACTGGGACTGGGGCTGGGTTTCTCTGAAATGCGCCATTTTTGTGGCCATTTGCAACATTTGCAACGCCGGTGGTGGGTGAACAGAAAAAAAAAACGCAAAAATAAAATAAAGAAATGCTAATAATGCGGCTGCAAGTTGGCACAAAAAGGCGCGTGCATTGAACTGGAATCCTGGCCACGCAATGCCAACTTATGCAAATGCTAAGCCGCACTGTCACTCACCCAGTCAGTCAGTCAAAGGGACTGTGTTGCCCTGACAGTTGGTTGGGAAGTTGTTTTTACTGGGGCCTGGTGCCTGGGCCACCAGCGCGGCTAATGAGCGGACACCCCGCCCGAAAAGGATGCACGAATCCTGTCCAGAAATGCCTGCGGGCGCACTTATGACAGTTCGAAGCGTCAGCGAAATCATTAAAATTGACAAGTTTTTATATGGCAAAACCAAATTTGGTCACTCAAAGGCTGCGTTTGAAGTGATCGCGCGAAGATCCGCTGACAAGTTGCTGTTGTTCGCGGGATCGGCATCGGAATCGGAATCGGGATGTAGCCGCCGCCAGGATTGTTGCTGTTGCCGCTGCGATGTTGCGTGGACCACCAAGCGGGCCCCTTCACATGTCATAAATAAGAACGCGTTGACATTTATCACAACAAAGGGCCAAACACAAAGACAATGCCTCGAAAAAAGCAAAAGAATCGCGGGGAAAACGTTGCATAAATTCATAAGCCGAGCTTGAGAAATTCAATTGATGCGACCTCGAGTCTTGGACTCTTGTGGGGTTGCTGCTGCCTCTGCTGCTGCTGCTGTTGGAGCGTCCACTGCTGGCATATTCGCATATTAATAAAATATTTTATTAAACACACGCGCCGCCAACAAAAGATGAGCGGCCGCGGAGGATGCTAAAAATTATGCTAAACAGTTTTCGGCCACCAAAAAAGGCTGCAAACGAAAAGCTGCAAACGAAAATCGTGATGTTGCTCCTTCGGATCCCGAATGCTGCACGCGCATTGCCAACAAATTTTTGGCGGCGTCTCTTGCGACACATATTTCTGTGAACCCAAGAATTCTGCACAGTTTTTGTTTCCTTGCTTATTCTTTTTTTATTGGTTTTATTGGTGCGGGTTGCTCTGTTGAAGAACCAGTTTACTCATCGAAGGCAGCAACATTGACAAATGTTAATTAGAGAGGCGTCATTTGTTAGAAACCATTTACAGGTGGTCTCTGTCTCTGTCTCTGCCTCATCTCGTTCGGATTCGAACGATTCAAATTCCCGGTAAGATTGTTCTATTTCGATAGTTAAACTTGGCTATTTCTGGGAAGCAATTTGCCTTCGAGTACAATGACTCTTTTGGGGACCGCTCGATTAATTTTGATTCGAGATCAGCGCCAAAGATCTCTGGCGAATGTCGCAAAAGTCATTTGTAAACTTGACACTGCAATGGGACCACAGACCACTGCACAAATGTATTAGCCGCAATTTATCAGCGGCACACAAATGTTGCCGCGCTGTCGTTGTTGCAAGTTGCAAGTGGCTGCTGCTGCTGCATTGACAGCGGGGGCAGCAACAATGCGCTAATATTCAATATTGTAATTGCATTCACAAATCGTGAGGAGCGGCTAAGGAGTCTGGTGCTGTCGCTGCTGCTGCTGCTGCTGCAACTCCTGTTGCTGCTGCAAAATTAATGAATGCTGCTGCTGGGCTCTTTGTATGGTCATCTGTGGGGGAAGAGGGAAGAAGGAGAATGGGGGGCTCATATTGACCCCTCGCTGTGTTAGACAAATCACAACAACAGCAGCAACACAGGCAGCAACAGAAACAGCAACATGTTGCTGCCGTGCGTACGCTTTTGTCTCGCCGGGCGATATAAATCGCCGCAGAGCTGCTTTTTGATTTAACAAATTAATAACGAGGCCCAGTAGCCGGCATATTGATGATGCCACATCACAAGGCATACATAACCATATTCGTATTCTCTCGGCTATATGAACAAGTTCCTGGAAATCGCGGCTGAAATGACAGGCCCAAGACTTCCGGCCCAGTTCGCCAGAAGCCAGAAGCCAGGAGAAACCGGAGGATTCAGCAGGCGGCGGCAAGCTTTAAAGGAGTCGCCATCTTGGCCAGATTGAAGCAACACGGCAATGGCACAGCCACGGAGCAGCATAGCAACATCAGGCGACATTGATAGTGATTGAAGGACAGCTGTTCACACTAGGCAAACTAGCCGCAGTCCAGTGAACGTCAAATTAGAATGCGAAACGTGTTGCCAATGGGAATGTGGACGTTGCAGTTGCTGCTGCTGCAGCTCTTGATATTGCTGCAGTGGACAATGGACAATGTGGCGGCACCTTTGGCTCAGACACAGCGGCATGCAAAGCAGCTAAAGCAAAAGCAAAAGCAACAACACCAAGAGTTGCTGTGCTGCTGGAGTGCAAATTAATTGAAGCATCGCCGCAATGTCAACGACAGCGGCAGCAGCAGCCGCAACATCACGTGTTGCATGTGGCATTTTGGCGTAGGCTGAGCTTGGCTCGGTCCTGCCCCAGCACATTCTTATAATTATGTCATTTAATTAAGCAAAGACAGTTCGCTGTGCCACGACTAATTAAAACATCGCGCCAGCAGCAGCAGAAACATATCCACCAGCAACATGTGCAACATACAACGCGGGCGGTTGAATGAATGACCGGCACTGTCAATGCAACGAGCAATATAACACAAACAGCGCTTCAACTTTGCCGCTCAATGGATCGTACGATGTAAGGAATGCTTCCAGGAATTTGGGTCATAATTAATGTGGCATGATTTGGCAGACACTTTAATCAAAGCGAATTGAATAGAGAATGAATAAAGAATGAACCACTCAAAAACTAGAGAATCGTTTAAGAAACTTTACTCATATATGCAACATTTGAGTATTTATTAACATTTGATTTTAATTCTTACTTTTAAATTATGCACCTTATTTCCCATCTTTACAAAAGCGTTAACAATGATGGCTAATGTTGTTTTTTCCTCCCTAAACCCTGTCCCCTGTGTGTGGTGAGTGTTGTCAAGGAGTTCGAGGACTTTGTTCCAGTACAAAACGCACATCAATCATACGCAGCGGTGGCCCAGCTGTTCAATTGCAATACCATAACTCACTTTTATAGGCCATCCACTCGCACACAATTCGCTGAAAACTTGCGCACCGGGATTAAGATTTGCCGCCGAGATTCTGGCCCCGGCACGCTATAGCTATAGCTACGACCCGACTGTTGTATGGCCAAAAGCCTCGTGGTTGCAGTCGGTAAATTACAACAACTATTACGGCCCAGCCCCAACTTTGCTAGCCAAGTTGGCTGTTTGTAATTTCTTGGAAACTCCAGTCCAGCCCGGCTTATGCTTATGCGCTTTCGGGCCTGGCGGCATGAAAATTTATGAGTGGCCAGCGCTTCAAGTGCAACACCTGGTAGCTGACTCTGGATAGGCTCATGTTGGCACTCAGAAAGGGGCAAAAGGGAACAGGAGCTCGATTTGGCCAGCCTTTTCAATGGGCCCGCATCGCATTTGATATCCTTTGTGGCCAGCAGTGCAGCAGCAGCGCAGCAGCCCACTGTGCGTGACATTTGCGTTAAGTGGCTGTGGGAACTTTCAGCTTCTCGAATTATGAGCAGAGGGGCCGGCAGCGGCCGCTGAAAGGCAAAAACTTTTCATTTGCCCGATTTCGCCTCAGAGATAAGCCGAAAAAGTTGCCAGCAACAAATAAAAATGCACGACACACACACACAAATATTGTCAAAAACTTGGACCTCAGATATCGCTATCTCCATTGGGGCATCTATCCATCTCTCGCTCTCGTGCGAGTGCAGCGGCTATAGTCCGAGCGATTCGAATTGCATATATTTTTGCGGGCCAACGAATATTCAAACGTTCGGTTCGCTGGGGGTAATTAAAAATAAATTTTATGCTCGAGCTTTAACAACCGTCGGAGCGAGCACAAAAAAAAAGGCTAAAATCAAACAAGCCGAGATGACTTGACGAATTTCAGATGCTCTCATTTGAGGTCATTACTTAACTCTTAACACCATAAAATTCCAAAGATTCCTTCAAAAACTAAATAGACAACCTGTGCTCCCATTTTATGCTTCATTTTATTTCGATAATCTTCTTTATGGCCAACATTAATTTAACTTAATTGGCTAAATGCAAATGGGGCTTAAATGGTTATTTTTATGGAGAAGTTGGCGTTAAATTCCAGGCATTTTATTTATTTTAATACAGATATAAATATATATTATTTAGTTAGCAAAACTTTAGGTAAAGAAAATCATAGATACAGATACCCAATAGCCACAGAAGTGTACAATCATGTCCAAGACAAATAGCAAAATACCAAAACAAAGAAATAAAAAGGGGGACAAAAACAAGAGGTTGTGTGTTTGTGTTTTTCATCGAAAATGTTTGAGAAAAAAGCGAGCCAAGATGAAAAAATGTAGAAAAATAAAACAAAAGCTTAAATAAACAGAGAAGCACATACACACACTCACACAACACTACAGAGTCACGCGGCAGACCAAAGTTATTGCCAAAATTTTCGGCATGTTTGCTTTTGAAATTTAAATTTCACATTTGTTGTCGTTGGTTTTTATGGCCTGGGCTATCATAAAAATCTCCGAGGGAGTGTTTATGTTTGTGTGTGTGTGTTTGTGTGTCTCAGAGTGTGTTGGCCATTAAACTGCATTGGCCCGAAGAGTAGAGAGTAACACCGATGCTGCCCTAGTTGCTTAATTTGCCACTAATGACAGCGACTAAAAACCCGGGCGAGACGGCCCCTCATAATTGACAACTAAATTGGGCTTCTGACAGCCCCCACATTTTCGGAGGGGGGTTTTGGGTCTCCTTAATCCCTCCCGAGATGTGACATATGCAGACTAATGAATTTTAAAATCAACGCTCGCCACAGGTGCCCGTCCGTCGAGTGCCACTTCACTCCACTCCCCAGACAAACTGTCTGTCAAACGATTTGAATCCCAGTCTGAATCCGAACCGAATCCGAATGCGAGTCCAAATCGCGGCATGAATGAATTACAGCAGCGACTGGGGGATCGCTGGATGGAATCAAATCAAGCATCAATAAAGTCGGCATATGAATAACATGAATTAAACATAAATGCAAAAGGAATGGCCTCGGCACACAGCCTCCGCGAGCTGATTGATCACTTTGCAGTTGCAGCCTCACTTAGCCCGACATTCCGCAGGGATCGGGATTGGGTTGGGAATGGGAATGGGAATCGGGAATCGGGAGTTACGGGGTGTCAAGGGGAGTTACGCGGGCACTGAGCTGAAATTTTAAATTAAAATTTTGCACACTCGAAGAGCAGGAAATAAATTCAGCGACCACGCCGCATTGATGCATGTCACGTTTGGGTGTTCGCTGCGTTTACGTGGAACTGTCAAAATGCAAACCGAGCCGAGGAATAAAAGCAAAACTAAAGCCAGCAGCCAAATCCCAAAAGCTGCAACAACAATGGGCCCGGCAATGCTAAGTGCCAAGTGAAAATGGTTTGGGGCTTCAACTGTCAAAACTGACAGCAGTCACAGTGACTCTCAGCCCAGAAAACTGAAAGCCCAAAACAGAAAACCGAGCCAACGGTGGCTCAAATTGAAAATTAACTTAGCGGAACTGGAAATTTTTTTGGAGGCGTGTGAACCTTACACACACACACCTCAGCTCTTTGGCAAAAAAATATGTATATAAAAATAAAACAGAAAAACGAAAAAAATGTCGTCTGCGCGGTTTTTTTCGGGGGCTCTCTCTCCCTAATGAGCATAGATCATTTTCAGTCTGACCGAGGAACAAATTTCAGACAATTAGGAGAAAACTCAACTGAAAGAATACACCACATTTTAGTCAGGGAAAACTACAATCATAATAGAGTTATAAAAGAGGGAATAAAGAAGAATTGCCCAGTTGGTGAGACTTTCGTTTTGTTTTTCCAAAGAGTTTACACATTCAAAATAATGATAGAATCATTTTTGTTATACATATTGTATTCCTTGAATATTATAATTTTCATAAACGCTTTTCTTTAATGATTTCTTTAATTTTAAATCGGCATATTTAATTTTGATCTTCATTTTAATGCTTCCCCTAATCACTCTAACTTTCCGTTGTCAATCTAAGACTGTCTTGTCCCTGGTTTATCGCCTCCAATTGTTTCCCAGTTTTATCTGTAACTTTAATTTAGGTTCTAGGAATACAATCTAGCTGCAGGACAACGGTGATTGCTATCGACTTCAACTCCCTTCCCCTTCGGAATTTCAATGGCGGCCAACAGGAAACGCTCACTCAGCAACACAAAAAAGGCGCGAAGCCATCGATTTGTGGGCGGTGGGCGGTTCATAAGGGGGAAGTTGGTTCCGTGGAGGGCGGTGTGGTGGAGGGCTGGCAACACCCACGCACTACGTAAAATACCAACCAGAGCGGCAACTATCAGCGGCAACCCCCCGCCAAAATACATTCATTAAAAACGCATTAGAAATGACATTAGAACAAATGTCCAAGGGGGAATAACAGACGAAAAAAGATGGAAGAAATTACTTAAATAAAGCATAAATCGAAATGGTGGTTAGGGAATGCGTGGTACTTTCCCCACAAATATACATTTTTTTTTATTTTGTTTGGGAAATTTCCATAAATCTCTATAAAGCTCAGTTGGCATTTGAAGATGAATTTTAAAATTTATAGCATTTTAGGCTGTCATTTATAGGGAATTCAGTTGAGATTCAATTGAAAGAAAATAAACAAATTATTAATTGTATTTAAGCTATAAAATAGACCTCTGGGATAATCAGTAAATAATTAAATTTATAATAAATCTTCATTTTTTAATCTTCCTAGTTTTAAATTCACCGAGAATATAACCAGTTTAGATGGACGCAAAGTTTAGTAATATAAAAGTCTCAAAGAAAACATGTTATAGTTGAGGAAATAATTCTTACTGTGCTGATGATAGCTGGGATAGTAGCGCCGGTGGTGTCCGTTGCTCTCTAGGGCGTAGAAGGCGCTCATGTCGCTGCTGTCCAGTCCGGAACCGCCGCCGCCGCCAAGGGCCGCTCCCACGCTGCTGCCCGCAGAACTGGCGCCGCTGGAGAGGCTGTGATGGCTGTGGGCCAGGCTGCTGCCGGCGCTGCCAAGGCCGTTCGTTTGGGGCGAGACGCCGCCCCCATTGCCGCCGCCGCCGGAGGAGCCGCCGCCTAAGCGCGGACTGTCATACCAGCTGCGAGCGGCAGCCTCCGCTGTTGAGGTCATATCCATTTCGAGTATAATTTTGAAAGCTTTTCTGTGCTACCGGGGGCCAGGAATCGAGTCAGATCGGATCGGATCGGATCTCTATATCGCTCTAAATCTCTCTGCTAAGCTGGGGGGGAGGTCTTCGGGGCTGGCTCCCTCAATTGCTAAGCATTTTCACCGCACAATAACTCTCGCGCTCTGCAAGAAATTTCAACTTTTAGCAACTGAAGTTCTGGTGTTTTTTATTTTCTGTATTTTATTTTGGTTGTCTGCTGTTGATAAGATTTTAACGGTAGCCGGCGTTATCACTCGCTCTCATTCTTATCGCGGGAGCTTTACATTTTTGTTCAATTGTTTTTATGGCTTTATGGGTGCGGTGTACAGTTGTACAGGATAACCACGAGTTGATTTACGATTGGACTTTTGGATCCGCTCCGGCTGGTGCGGAGTGTGTGGGAACTGCCAAAAATAGAGGGAAGCAAATCGTATTTTTTCTTTTTTGGCATTCATTGGTTGATTGATGGATGACCGCCCAGGGGATCTAATAAACATGTCCCCGCACAATGGCCTTGTGGCACTGTCACAATGTTTACACACACAGCAGACAAAGGCAGGCACAAAGGAGAAATCCTGAGGATTTCGGCAACCGAATCTGCGGGATGTCAGGAGACGGCGCCTCCTGCGCGGGAAGCGCAGGTGAAACTGAGTGTGTGTTTGTGCGTATGTGTGGGCGCAATCTGGGACGAATTAGAGATTTATCGTAGAGCTCGAATTGCTGGCTGGTTGACTGGGCGAAGAAAGAACCTCAAGGCGTATCGGGCACAGACAACCCCCCCTTTGATTTAGACAGGTAGCCACATATTTTTTTGGGGAATTTTGGGGGCTTATCAGCGATAGATAGCGACTTATATGTGTGTGTGCACTGCACTCGATGATTTCTTTTCGAAACGATTATTATCAACAGGAGTTCTTTCTCGACTCGACTACGACTACCTCTTCTGTTTGCCCCGCTTGTTTACTTTGGCTTCGAGAAATTAATAGTACAACCCGCGTTCGGACTCTATCTTTAAGGTGCCAGATGCCTATCGCTCAATTGACAATTGCGCTACAGAAATGCGCGATAAGGCAACATAATTTGTTACCTCCCGAGGAAGGTGCACGAAAAACAAATAAGCAGACTTTCTGATTCTCCTCCCGCTGCTGCTGGTGCTGCTGGTGCTGCCCTCAGTCGAAAACTCAATCAATTTATCTATCTATCAGAGGCGCAGCGATAACCGGAGTGGAGGTGAAGGTGGAAATAAAAAAAAGAAGCAAACACTTTTCATTAAATGTCTTCGTTTTGGTTCTTGTATTTGTTGCCCAAAAGTTGATAGCAATAAATTGATAAGCGCAAGTGCCAGATTTTTTGAACGCCGTGTCAGCAATTTTTGGGTTTTCCGGCTCTGATCTTTCGATAAGGATAATGAACTTTAGGGGGATAGCGGCGGGCTAGCGTTAAAATCTATTTTACTGGGTTTATTTCCAAATTGGTTTCTTTGTTTTAAAGATATATAATCTTGCGAACTTGTCACTCGTTTATGATCTTACATTTGATTCAAAAACACTTTCGAGTATTAGTCACACTGCTTGGTTTTTCTGGGTGTTTTCTTTTGTTTCGTATATTTGTTGTTTCTTATTTTAGATACATTGGTTTTATTAGATACACTGAGCTCTCAGAATTTTTGCCGACGCGTTTCGAGCTTTTGTTTATTGTTGGTGTTGGCGACCGCCGCGAGACGAGAATCGAAAGACGAACGAACGAACAATCGACGATAACACGCTTGCAACCACGTCAACAGTTGAAATTGAACTGAACAGATACGAGCGGAAAACAGGAAAGACCAGCGCGCTGCTTGCCCCGCCACCAACACAGAGGCACACGGGCACACGCACACGAGCGCTAGAGAGTGAGTGAGAGACGGGGAAAACCCGTTTGCCGAGGGCCGGCCTTCGTGCGCAAGTGTGTGTGTGTGGCACATACAAGATGGTCGAACTGTCAAGCAGTGCGGCCGGGTGAGCGAGAGAGATGGCCGAATTTCCGTGAGCGGACAATATGGCTGTCACACTTCCGCTTAGAGAGCGGGGCGTGTTTTTTTGCAGGTAACCGGTTGCAGTTGCAGTGGCTGCTTTGTTGTTTGTTTGCCCCTCGGATTGCTGCTGCTGCCTTGGTTTTTGTTGTTGCTGTTGTTGCCCTCTCCGCTCGAGTGCATCGTTCAATAATCTCTCTGCGGCACGCCTCTCTGCACTTGACACACACATTCGCACTGGCATTCGCCTTAGCAGCGTTGCGTTGCGTTTTGGTTGTCTGTTCGCTCCGCTCCGCCCTTCGTCCTTCTTCCTCGCCCGCTGTCAAACAGTGACAACAATCATCGATCGTTCCGTTTGTGATTATGTGGTTTATTTATGGGCTTTAACATGTGTGCAGATTTGTCTGACGATTTTTGAGTTATGTTTGTGTATGCGTATGCCACGGCCCGAGAGCGGGATGGCAAGCTACACACAGGCACACAGACGGGGCTAAATTTGCATAAATTAGCAGCTGGAAATTAAGAGAACTACACATCTCCCCCTCGCACAGCATCTTTTGCGAAAAGATAGTTCCTATCTAGATGCAAATTATTAATATGGAGCTCATATATTTTCGCGGCAACTTGGCTCCTTTGCTGGTGCGTATGTATTGTACATCTGCTGCGCATAAACAGCTAGCACACACACAGGCTCACGAACAAAAAGGAAGTCGAATACGTGAGCAACATTTTGGTTTTTTTATTTGCCACAGTCAAACTTTTAAATAATAAACTTTTAAAGGTACAATTTGTTGGGATCAACTTGCGTAAACTCCTTGGATTATAGTTTGTTCGAAAAGGCGATGGTTTTTGTAAAAATATACTAAGTTTCTTTGAAACAATATTTAAATTATTTAAACATTAAAATTTTTAAGACATTTGTTTGGCAAGGAAGTGATAAACTTAAGGAAACATATGGAATGTATTAACTTTAATGTAGACCAGAAAAAATATATAAAATCTATTTGGCAAGACTTAAATACGAATACAAAATAACACAAATTAGTAATATGCTCAAATTACGGCTTCTCCTTAATGCTAATAATAATAAAAAGACAAAATATCCTTTATTTTATATTCCAAGAAATCTGCCAATAAAAATGCCAAAAAAACTTCAGGTTAACTTCAGGTTTTGTGGAGGAAGTTTGACTGTACACTTGCCCCCGCATTGATTTTCGCATTTAAGAAGGAAACTTTTTGGCGCCAAAGGGTTAAGTGGGGCTGCACCTGTGCACTGGCAAAAGGATGCTATCTTAGATGAGGGGAACTGCGAAGGGGAGGGGAGGGTGTGGAGAGCACAGGAAAGACAGCTGCGAAACTTACTGAAAGTTTCCCAGGCCGACTTAATTCCACATGAATATTTTTGAATACATTTCGTATTCTCGCATTGATCGTTTTCCAAGGCATTTCATAAGTTCATATTGCCGAGATACGGATCTGACCAGATCTGGCCGGGCTTATGACCGAAATAAACCGTTTGTCAAAGCCCCGGGCTGACTACCTAAGTAGTTTATGTATGTAAATACCTGCGACGCAGATAGCGCTGTTGATAGTTACAGATACATAATTCGAGATAAAGATACAACCCGAGACCCGGGGCTCCCAAAGACAGTGAGCGGCTGCCAAAATATATATGTTTAAAAAAAAAACCTGTAACCAAAATCAGATCAACAAACGGTGCGAACACCAAACACGAGCGACGAACCACAGAAGAGCCAGAAACAAACAAACCACAGAAGAAGAAAAACAACAACAACAAACACACAGAGAAGAAAAACAAACACCAAACAACACACAACAAACACTGTGGTGTTGGTGTCGCCGCCAGAACAACGCAGGCAATCTGCCAGACAATCTATAGTGCAAGGATATATCTATCGGATACGGATAGGATAGCGAAGTAAGCGGCGTCGCCAGCGCAAGATCTTCGATGAGATGATACTGGTGCTGGTATTGAATCTGTGTCTGCAGATTAGATAATCTTGCACTTGATCATATGGCGGCAATTTTTAGTGGCGAGTGTCAACGTTTTACCTAATTACAGATATTGTATCTATTCCTTGACAGATACGCATATGCTACATATAATAATAATGCGTTTTGCTTCCTGCCACAAACTTATCTTAATTTGTAAACGCTCAATCGAGGGAGATTTTTATTATTTTTCCTCCATTCTGAATGAACAAAAATGAAATGATTTTACTTTGGAAAGCCTTAAAATTGTTTATCATTTTATACTTTAAAAATTTTTTAAAATTACTCAAAAGTATAATTAGGAATTTAGTCATATTGCTTAAGATGGCAAATAATAATTAATAGGGGATTAAATTAGTTTAAAAACAAGAACAAAACCGTTATAATAACAAATTTAATTCAGTTGGCGCACTTCAACATTATTTTTAACGATCTTATAATTATAAGATTTTGAATAAGTACATCGGACCACCATAAATGTTGTTTATACTTAAACTGCGATTTAAATTTTGAGTGATATAAATCACCTGAGATCCCTCAGCAATTCGAACGCTTTGAGACAGCACTGGAATGCCAGCGAGGAAATCTCAATGGGTTTTGGGGTTTCAGCGATAAGATTCCCTCAGTCATGTCTACTTATGGGTATCAAAATGGATGAATTGTCACGTCTGCCTGTCGAGCACTGGAAACTCAACTGGTAATCGCCAGATGATAAGTTCACGTCAGCCTCAATTGGTTGAGGAAGTTGTAGCAGGCGTACAGGTGGCACCTTTCGATAAGGATATCAATATTGATGAGATATCGCAGACGAGCTCACTTCAGAGATACGAAAATACTTATTAGGGCATCTAAAAAAAAAATTTAATAAATTGGGTTTCGTGGTGAAGTTTGCGATGGTTTTTGAATCAACATGAAAAACATAATCCTTGTAAATTAAATACTATTTTAAATTTAAATAAATTAAATTGCTTTCTTCTTGGCTTGTAGATTTTTGTTTTAATTGTATCAGCAGCCACCTAAGCGAGTACAATGGAAAGCATGTACATTTGCTGTGCCTTTGACTTTTCCTTCTGATGCACAGTTTTCCAGCACGTGCGCAGCTTTTCCGGCTCCGTCTGACTGCGGCGATGGTGCCTCCAGTGGAACGCCGTCGAGCAGACAGATGAGAGGGAAATAGGGAGGAATACATATGTATATACATAGGATCCAGACACGGCCCAACGTCATGCCCGAACTATAGACCATGTCTGCCCATTTCCCCCGCCCACGTAGACCCCATTTTCCCTGCAGTCTTCCTCCCCCCTTTAAAAAGTGCGACGCACGTTGCGTGTAATTCCGATTTTAATCGCATAAAAATGTTTTGTTTATATGTATAATTTAGTTTTAACAATTTGCGTTAACCTTTTGTTACCATTTTTAATTTGCCGAGCGCTCGCTCAGGTTGTTAAGCTCGTACTTCTATTCGGGTTAGTTCATAAGCAGCAACAATTAAATGCTCCATAAAATCGGTTTAAATACGCGCTCAGTTTGCCTTGCTCCGCTATGCATATACCATATAAATACATATATACCCATATAGACGGTTATTATTACCGAGCTCGGTTGTTGTTATAATTATTGTCATGCGATAGAAATCAACGACATTTTTACAGCATTTAAACAAAGCATAAATTCTGATTTAGTTCCAAAACTGTCGCCAGATTCTGTAGAATGCATATTGCATAAACAGACTAAAATAGAGCAGCTATATCATCATCATCATCAACATCAAAGTCTGAACCAGTATCAGTGGCAGACATGCTTTTAAATACAATACAAATTCTATTTAAATTGCCACCAGTAATTGCATATCTCTCTGTGCGATTCCCTCTTTTGTACAAATTATTGAGGCCATAAATGTATTTCTGAGCACGGGTCCACACAATTAACTGGAAAAATTTTAACGAATGTTTGCCCAGATTAATTACAGTGTCGAGATTGATTCGGCTCAAGGAATGTAATTAATTATTGATTTCAAGATAGCAAATTCACATTCAAATTCAAAATAACTATTAAATAATTTCACAATGTTAAATGCTAGTCCGTTAGATGATTGTTGTTTTATATTTTTAGTAGTCATGCTTCATAGATTACCTAGTCTGCAATAAATTTAACTAAAGTAAACAAGTTTTAGAATAAAAATTTCTTATATATTTGCATGTGTTTTTCGGCTTTTTATATATCATATGTCCTTACATAGTTATCCCATCAAAATCTCATGCCTAGCTCATCCTGTCATCAATTTATTTCCCCCATTTATCGACATCTCCCTTGGCAATAATCGCCAAACATTCGCGCCTCTCCACATTTCGCTGCAATGGCTGCTCCTTGGCCTTCCATTGCTGTTGATTTTGTTATAGGCTGAGTATATAATTTAATAACTATAACAACAAAGCGACAACATAGCGGCAGCCACGATGGGGGGTTCAGTTCATATGTCATGTGCCAGTTTTTTGACTGCAATGCAGCGCCAAAGCCCCCACATTGACACCCCTCCGGCCTTAGGCCGTCTTTACGCCGTATTTGCCCCCTCATTTGACGGCTTTTTACATCCCTTACCCCATTTGCTACCCCTTCCTTTTGGCCCGCTGCCTCCAACCCTTGGCCAATGCCGGCCATGCGTTCTAATTTCATAATAAACTTGGCTGCCAGCAACGAACGACGGCGGCTAAAATTGGCTGGATGCAAAACCGCAACGGGTGTAAATTTCAGGACCCCTGCGCGCCGCGCCTGGAAAGGCCCCCTTCCTGCTGCAACCGCCAATGGCGGCACATCCTGTGCAGCTCGTAAGCACCTCATGCGCCAGGCTATAAATGTAAATTGCCTAAATGGGCAAAAGCTCGAGCATACGTTGGCCAGGACATGGATACGTTACGATGGAAGGAGTGAAGGGAACGAGAGTCCTGGTCACTGGCATCGTAAATGAAATCAGTTGGTGCGCGAATCCTGCATGGGTCAATTATGCAAATGTCCTGCACTCCACTCTGCTGGTGCATACATGAAGGTACATATATCTATGTGCCTGTGTATATCCCCTTGCGGCCAGGACATTGCAGAACGAAAGTGATTTGTGGCCGGCCGGCAGTGTAAATCTGTTTCCATATTAAGTATTTTAGCGGCAAATTAAGTTGGACGTGGGAGCACCCAAAATGAACCAACGATGGCGCCGATTCAAACGAAACAAACTAAATACTTTCTGCGTTTGAAATGTAATGCCCAGATTTTCAACTTTCACTCGGTGTGCCCCCAGCCAGAGAGCTTTCCATTTCAACCCTCAAAAAGTTGCAGTTTAGCAGCCCAACAAATGCCCGGACACGTATGCGAAATGGATGGCGATGGTGGGAGAGGGACCCACTCACAGCAACAAACAAAAGATCTTTCTAGGCTCGGACCAAGGACTCTCTGCAACTGCTGAAGTTTGCTGTCTCATACAATTCAAGCACGTTCGCCACAGGAGTGGAGTTGGAATGGCTCAAAGGAGGTTTTGTTAACATATTCTTAGGTAAAAATAACATTTTTAGAAGAAAAAAATATTTATATTTCCTAATTCCTTAATTAAAGAATTCTGGAGTTAACATTTAATATTCTGGAGTAAACATTTAATATATTTGTATTTCCCTAAACAAATCTCTTGTATATTTAGTTAGTTATATATTTAGCTGTTTATAATCTATGCATAGCTTTGTTGTAGAAAATCTATATTAACTTCTGAAATCTGTATAAAGTACCAACAATTTTGGGCCCATTCCCTGTGACCCCTCGAGGTTGCCCCTGGGTCACCTCCATTGTTTGTCCATCGTCTGGGCAGGGGGGCTTTCAGTCTTTCGTTCATTTTTCTTCCTTTTTTTTTTTTGCCAATTCATGGAGCTTTGTCTGCCCCGTCCCGTGTCCTGCGTCCTGGCTGCCTCGTCCTTCGTGCTTTGTCCTGGCCAATACGCTTGGCAAATAGCTGGGCAGGGCCGGCGCTCGTCGAGTCCTCAGCTCCTCATACATATGCATGCGAGTTTTCCGCTTTTACACTTTTCCACGGAGAGCACGAGCCCCAGGCCCGAGGACGATGTCTGGCCGTCAGGATGTCGGCTTCCGCCGTACGTTCCCGGTCCTGTACGATGGTGTGTATGTGTATGTGCAAGTCCTGCTGCTGCTCCTGAAAGCTTGGCTAAGCACCTGAGCAAACTTATTGTTAGCCTGCGCATTGTGTTCGATCGGAGCGGAGCGGAGCGAAGTGGGAGCGTCAAGGTTAACATGGCGCTGTCCTGGGCGAAATTACGACGTGTCTGCCAGGATAATTTTACGATTTCCTAGCTAGCCGAGAAGCGATTGCGGGGAATCCTCTAGGCCATTAAGCAATCAGCCCGTTCGAAGCTGTCCTTTCAACACCTACAACAGAAAAGGGAAACCGAGGCAGATGAGACACCATCTTTGTGATGAACGCTGCCATGTCGCAGATACAGATGCAGATACGGCCCCAGATACGGATCCAGATCCGGGCCTTGCAAATTACTTAAAAAAATACACACAAGGGCGGGGGGAGCCGAACAAAATCTCAACTGATGGCCGTCCACTCAAGCTGATGAGACGCTGGCGATAAGGACGATAAGCGCTTACGCATTTCGCCATACAGATCCCAGGAAAAGGGAAGGAAAGCGAGGTGAAGGGAGGGCTAAGGGAACCAAGCCGGGACCACGTAGGGCCGGAACAACAATAGCAAAGCGTACACTTAGCGAAAATCAGAACCAAAAGGGGCAATCTTTAATTGTTATTGATATTAAAATGGCTAGAAAATACATCAACTTTAAATGCTTAAGAAATATTATATATTATTTGATTACTGATCTCCTTGAATTAGAGGATTTCTTTCACATTTACTTTTCCCTATAGGCACAACTTTCTTTCCAGTGTAGCATAACAAGAGAGTTAACGCTTTTCTCTCTCTGTCCTCTTTTTTTTAGCGATTGCTGCGATCAGATAGGCGATCGTGTGCGACGGGGCGTGCGGGAAGCGAACTCTAGGGGTAGAGGCAGGGGACGGTCAAAGGAGGAATGGGGTGGGACGTTTTTAAGGGCGTCACAGGGTAGGGACAGCGGCAGCGGGAACGGGAACGAGTCTCGGATCTGCGAGCGGCAAGTAATTTGATGTCATATTGTGTCACACACTCTGTTCCAAAGAGCCAGAGATAGATGTTCGCAGATAGCATTGAGCGAGGAGGAGGAGAGATTTCTGTCGGGGATCTCTGTAGTCCTTAGATGAATCAGAAGCCATGTCCTTGTTGGCTCCGCTCCTGTTTGTTTATGCCATAATCGTAGGCGTTGATTCGGTCTGGGTAGATCACAGCATCCTTTGCAAGCCACTCGGCTGATACACTCGTTGCACAGCCGAAATCTGAGAACGCCAATGAGTGGAATTACCAAAAGAAATACAACAAATCCCACAACTTATGTCACTCTTTTGATGATAAAGAAAATACCGACATCCAACTGTTGTGCAGCAAGGCAACTCTTTGTATTAAACATTTCAAAAATAGTTGTGTAGTAAATAAAATAAGCGAACGAAGGCTGAATATAATTAATTTTTATGTCGCAATCCAGTTTGTTAGGATAACAAATTCGCAAACAAGTAGATGCTTGGATAAAAGCGGCTTTATAGCCAGAAGAATTTCTAATAAGGCTGGCTTTAATTATTTTCAACATTAAGTTTAATTTATACAAATTAATATTCCTGCATGTGTACCATTATGAAGAGGAGGAGAAAATAAATATTGAAGGTTACTTATAAAGAGGTTTTCAGGAGAAGAACTATCTAACAATTATTCCAATAAGTGCCCAAAACCTTTAACTTCTGAACACTCAAGACCCCATTTTACTGCCCTCTCCAATTATTCGTTTAATTCAACTGATTTTGAGCAGACATTACTTTCTTTGGCTTACGGATTACGGGATTACGTTAACGTATTTGTTTTTATAGATTTTTTCTTTCGCACGCGTTCATTTTCATTGCCTTTTGTTGTTGGTTTGGGGCACTTTTTCGGATCGTCTGCGGCGCTTCTTTAATGGTTGATGGTTAATGGTTAATGGTCAGTCTTGAGGTCTTCCAGATCCAGTCTCCTGGTCTCTCAACCTTTACGAGCTCGTCACTTTACGATTATTTGCTGGTTGTTCGAGAGCATGAGTGTCTTTGGTTTGGTCTTGCGTGGCGCATACAAATGATTTGATTTGCCTGAGATTTTCGGTGAACAACGCGACTCTATATATATACAGAGATATCGCATGAGCCACACGCTGCTCTGCTTTTAAGCATGATTTTGGAGTTACTTCATTTGTCACTCTGGATTTTTTCGGTTTTATGGCTTTTCCCGAGAATTTGCCACAGCAGCCAGCCAGCCAGCAGCCGAAAAGTTGACGCGTCGTCGGCTATTGACTTTGATTTTAATGGCCATGGCCCTCCTCGCCTGTCTTTTGCCTAATTTCACTTGGACAACGACGGCCACTGACCAACAGTTAACAGCTAACAGCCGCCCCCTCTTTTTTTCTGCCCCCGATTAACACACGGCAAGAAAATGAGATCATTATAGGATCAGTTTATATTTTATTTGAATGAGAAAACAATAAAGTCAATCAATCTATATTAAATAATATAAAGAGATTAAATTAAAGTTTTTAAACGGTTTGTAGATCTTAAGAAGAGCTTAATATATAAAATACTTTGGTAAATAAAGAACATTTTTAGGAAATCGAAATAAAAGATAATACAATTTTAGTAGTAAATAATTAACATTTTCCCCAGTGCCCTTGAAGACTTTCTTTAACCGTATTTTATTTGTTTTGGTCTCTGACGGATGGTTGTACTTGCTAATGAGTTCATTTTAAGTAGTTCGCCGCATTCCAATTGCTCGATTCGATTTGTATCTAAAAGTGCCTTTTAGACTGTGATTAGTTTTAATGGCCGGTTTTAGTTTTTACTGCCTGCACCAAATCGAATCGAATCAACACTCCATCGACGAAATTAAATTGCTATTTTAATGAGGCCCTAAAGCCCCAGCCCGATAAATAGTTAGATTCCAGGGATCGGAGACCTGGGGACATCCGAAAAAACAAGTGGAAATGGAAAACCATTTGACGCCCAATAACCGACGAATAGTTTTTGCGACTTTTCCGCAAATGAAGCAATTAACACGGCCCAGAAAAACAATAACCGAAAGCTGGGAAAAATGAATTGATGCAAACATTTTTCCGCAAGGCCATCGGAAAGTAAACACCGCTAACTGTTATTTATCACGCGGCTGTGTGTGTGCGAATCTATGTGTTATGTATGTGAGTGTGTGCGGAGTGTGTGAGAGCGCCCCAAAGTCTACGCCATCAAATGTTTTTAGCCCGCATAAAAAGCCAGTCACAAAAACTTATCAAAGATGCAAATATGTTCCGGGCATTGGGCTTTAAGAGAAGGGTCACAAACTTTTGGCTGCGCTGCTGTTCCAATACAACAAATATGTCGTTGAAATATCTGCACAAGAAATCTTTAAATATTTATACAAATTTTTAGGGAGTTTGGCTTAACTTAAAGGGAAGTTAAAAAATTATTCAATGTTTCTAAGAGATTACAGGAAATATTTTTAAAATTTATTTAATTAAATATTTTAAAACAAGATTTCTATTTCTATAAAATTGTAAAAATGATTTTCTGAAGAAAAGCTAATATATATTTACATTCATTTAACCTTCTCAACAACCTAAGTTATACTATTATTTTACAATATTTAATATAAACTAAAATATTTCATTTTAATAAGTTAATTTCGTCTTCACTATAGGAAATAACTTCTAGGTTTTTATTAAATTCCAAAAAGCTCATGAGCTGGCATATTGAAAACCCACAAACTTAAATTTTCCTGAAAGAAAGCCCCGAAACCTTTGTCCAAAAAGGTGTCACACACACAAACACACTCAGCATACAACGTAGCACTCTCACACTTGTAAATGTTGGTGCAATGCAAATATTTTTGACGTTCACTGAACTTTTGCAAAAGAGAAAATTATGCAAGCTTCCCGCAGTCTGTGTGCATATGTGTGCGTGTGCGTGGCTGTGTGTGCGTATGACAGCTGTGTGACAAAAATTATGGCAAACAACAAAAGCCAGGCAAAATGCAAAAAAAAAGATGAAAAGAAAAGAGAGCAGAAACGAAAAACTATTTTTCGCAGCCGCCGAGGCGACAACAACGAACATCTGCAACAACAGTCGCTGTGGCTCAGAGAGCGCGCCGCAGAGAGAGTGCCGCAGCGACGCTCTCCCACTGCGCACACGCCGTAACCAATGAGGAACTCAATGAAGTGTCAAACGAAACGCCGCCCAAATCAAAAATGGCGAGTTGTGGAAAGAGATGGCAGACCGGATGTCACTATGCTCGTCTCGCTCTGACTGCTCTCAGAACTCAGCGTTTGGCAAGCAAGCAGTGCAAGCAGTTCAAATTGTGGTCATCGGCGAATTACGAAAGTTATCCTGCAGGAGATGCTGCTGCTCCTGTGTTGTTGTTGCTGTTTCTGCTCCTGCTGTGTCTGCTGGCAGTGCAATCCTTTCCTTTGCTTATTTGATTTCAATTTCAATTGCGGCGCATCCTTTTGACGTCCTTTATCAGCCGGCTAGGTGAACCTGTCGCCTTTGTTTGTCATGATAATTGCATTTGTGGGAGATCTCCACAACGACACTAGCCATCCCCTCCCTCCCCTTTGGCCATCATCAACACACTCCTTTGTCATTTATCAAACATTTTTTCCTCCGATTTCTTTTTGGCTGAACTTTGGCCGACAAAGCGTGCAGCGCATGCAGATTAACTTTTCACCTGTTCCATCTGTACACGAAGAAAAAACATGAATACACAGTTCCCTAAAAATTAAGCAAATCACAGACATAATATATCAATTTCACTTATAATTTTGACAGAATTAAAAAGTATAAAAAATCATATTTACCAAAAATGTATACATTTCCCTAATTTATTACCCTATTTATAAGGGTCTATATCAACGTGTAAGTTATTAAAGTACTTTAATTTAAATAGGTTACTAACAGCATTAATTTAATAAAAGTTTTATTTATGTATTTATTTCATTAATTAATGTAAACTGGTATTGTTATTGCCCTAAAAGATACATTCTATCTGTCATCCTATTTCTGCTTCTCCCAAATTCTTAATTTTCCCTGTGCACAGGTGAGATGGGTGGTTAAAAAAAAGAGGTTTAACTATGGAAGGGAGAACAGTAGCAATCAGCCAGAGTTGTCATTGAGTTGCTGCTGATTGAAATGCCGTTTGTTTCATAAGCTCGCCTTTCATTATTATTGCTCGCTCATTCACACAAGCCACAAAAAGCGAAACAATGCGAAAATTTTAATGAAAATTGTCGCTTGACTTCATTTTAACTGCTTCTGTGTGGGTCTCATTGATAACAAAAGGGAAAATCCAGCCAGCAGCAGCAACCAGCAACAATATGCTGATGTCCCAACAGCAATCAGTTTATTTAATGTCAAAATGTGCAATTTAAATATAATTAAATCAAATTATTCTTGACGATTTAACTAGCGAACTATGAGCAGTAATATCTATATTTCATTTCTTTCAAATTTTATGAAATCAATCAGGTTCCAAATAAACTTAAAATATATTTTTTATTTAGCTTAATCTTATCTATGATTCTTTGATATATAACTATCAAATTAAAAAAATAGGAACCATCTAACATTTATGAATTATCGCTTAATAATGGCAACAATATGCTGATAGCCAAATCGCAATTATTTTTTTTTTACTTTTGAAAAATAATAAACTCATAACAAATGAATTGGCAGCTTTAAAGAGAACCGATAAAATTTCCGCTGTACTCTCCCCATTTAGGGTTAAATCGCCAAACAAAAAGCGCAAATAAAAATTTAATAATTGTGTTAAAATATTAAACTGACAACAATTGGCAGGCCCGAACGCAAAAGCCGCAAAAAGTGGCCGTCGCAGAGATTTTAATCCGCCGATAAGGACTCAAATCCGAACTCAAATCCCGCCAGCAACCCTCGCCGGCAGCAACCCCCCAGCAGAGTAGCAGAAGGATGTGCGGTACGTATAGAAAGGGGGAGGTTGGCTGGTATTAAGGCCTGACAAATCCTGCCAAGGCTCGAGCTCGTCCTGAATCAGATTCCCCCCCAGATTTGCTCGGCAATCTCGGATTCTCATTCTCGTATCGACGATTGCATCGTTCTATTAAATTACCAAAAGGCAAACGACAAACGGCAAACGTGTGCTGGGTCTTTCGCCCTGGAGGATGGGGTTTTCGGATTGGGAGTAGTATTGCGTTGGGGGGTGGGGGGTTAGTAGGCTAAAGTGGGTGGTGGCTTCGGCTTAAGCTGGGGGAATTGCCTGGTCGCAATTGAGATAAGATTCCCTCGGCCGAGATACAAGATATGTCATGTATCTCGCACACGAGAGCCAGCCAACGAATCAAAACCAAATTACATCAAATTCTCATCCTCGACTGCCTGCTGGCTGGCAAATAATTATAAAAGTCACAGCAGACAGGCAGCCGATCGAAGATAGAACATGCATTGAACGCTGATGGAGGGAGGGGCCACTAGAGGGGAAGTCCGTAACATGCACTGAACTAAAAACGGGTGACATTCATGACTAATTTACCTCAGTGAGCTCAATTAAGTTAATTAAGTTGCATGACTGTTTCTAATTATTTACAATGTAAATATACTATTAATTTTTTATAATCCCAGCCTTGTTAGCACTTTGTATGAAAAGTAACAATTGTAAATAAATTTAAACTAATTCCATAAGTTGGGCAAAATGTCTGAATTCTTTTTCTTTAATTCCTTAAAAGTACAAAGGCATTTTATAAATATTCAAAATATCTATAGCTATTAAGCAACTATTTGTCTTGCAGCTTAGTAAACGTAAATACACCTTGATATTTTCTTACAGATTAAATCCCTTCAAACTCCAAATTTCTAGTTGTGTAAAATCCTGGACCGATGCAGGTTCGATGCTGGCAAAGCGGATGCCACGTGTGACTAATAGAAATTTGCATGCGCAATTATTTGAACAAACCGCAGCAATTACACGGCAGCAACACGCAGCAACACCAGCAGCAGCAGCAGAACAGTGGCAATCGACAGACAGGCTAATTAGAAAAGAAGTACACTTGGGAAACACAAGTGAGGGAAGTTCCGGAACAGAAGAGGATGTAGTAGTAGCGGCCGATTCTCTATTTGTGCGAGACCGCAGCGAATCGATTTGGGCATTTTATTGCCCATACAACGTGCTGGTCCTGCGAGCAATTTGTGCATCGTTAGGGGTTACTGCAGGAACTGTGGATGTTGCTACACCTCCACCGCTAGAAACTCCACACCCCGGACCAGGATTGTTGTGATTTGTTGTGACATCTTTGGCCGAATGTTGTTATGCAAAAATTAGGCGCATAATTTTATTGCAATTTTTATGATCGACCAGCGGCCTGTGTGGGACTGTGAGAAAGTTTTCCCTGAACCTGATTCGATTTTAATTGTGAGAAACTTGCTTCTCCAAATTGGAATTATGAGCCATTACGCTGGGAGCGCTCCTTTCTGTGAAAATTATGATAATTTCGTTTACTGGGAATCCCTCCTTTTTTATATATTTTCCCCAAACAATAGCGTAGAACGTCTGCACCTGACAAAAGGGGGAAATCGTGAAAAGTGCCTTTCATGTTTGACAAAAATGCAGCGACAACAAAGCCAAACCAGAATCCTTGCACTGATTTTGGGCACTTAAAGGTTCACGACAGCCACGAAAACAAACAAAAACAATTTTGCTTTCTTTTTTATTTGGGATTCCGTGGAGGGAAATTTATGAAAAACTGTCACATCATCGGGTCTCCTTGTGTTGCATTTGCTGGGCTTTGATGTTGCGTATCCCATTGTTCTGGTGTCCTGTCAAAGGGATTTTTCTCTGGAGCATTGGATTTCACGGTCCTCACTCCCCTCACAATCATTCCGATATACCTGTTCATGATGTCTTCTTGTTATTGTTGATTGTTGTGCCAAAACACTCGACACACTTTTCATAAATACAAACTGAGAGAAAAATCTATAAAGTATTAGTGTTTTTAAAATATATAATTTTATATTTAAAAGACATTTTTAACTTAGCAAACAATTTAAAGCTTGAATTCAGCAAATTTTTACGTTTAATCTCTATCTGATTGATTTCTATTTCATCTCAAGTGTTAATCATTCGATTTCCTCTCTGTGCTTGGGATGTTTGAGTCATAAAAACTCTGCATGTGCTGCTAGTCAACACCTGAAATAGGAGAGCTGCGGATCCCTCAAGTACAGTCCTATATTTGCCCTGGAAAATCTTCGGCCAAACCATTTTTCTCAGCCTTATTCCCTTGCCACACATAGATACATCTCTGAAAGCCATAAATTCTTCAAACATTAGAGCACAGCAGAGCAGTAGATCCTAAACCACCCGCAATACAACAAAAACAATAAAACGAGGCAGGCGCATCCTGGCCCACTCTGCTCTTATCCTTGCAACCCCAAAAAAGAGAAAAAATAAGCATTGCCTTTAACCTGGCCCACAAGTCACGGCCCAAAAGTTTCGTTGTTGCCGCTGCTGCTGTTGTTGTTGCTTTCAGCTGCGGCTGTTTCTTTTGCCGCTTTCCTTTTTGGCAGAACGAGAAAAAAAGGACGAGGGGAGGAGACAAAGTCGCAGGAGCACACTGTACGCGCCATTTTCCGTGCGATTGCCAATGTTAAGCGCAGCTCCCGAGAGCCAGCCGGAAAAACCACCCGCAACCACCAACCACCCACTTGGCAACCCCACCTACACCACCCCACCCCCATTCCGCTCCTTTAACGTGGGTGTCCTTGCTGTTGTTTTTGTTGCCACGGCGGTTGTTGTTGTTGCCGGTGCTGGTGCTGCTCCCTCTGGACCAGAAAAAGAAATGTTTCGCATAAAATGTTATCGCAAAGATTTACGACCCGACTTTTGCGCATCACACGCCACCGCCACCCCCCTCTCAGCCTCTCACCCCTCACCCCATCACCCTTGTCCGCTCATCCCCCTACCCCTTGGCATCCAGCAACTTGTTTTATGATAATATACGAGCTTTCTCCGCTGAAATATAAATGTTGTGTGTATGAGAACTGCCTCTGTTCTTCCTTTGCTGAGCCCCCCATTTCTCATGGTCGTGGATAAGGGGGTGAGAAATATTCCACTCTCCAAAAAATATATAGAAATTCGAGGCACAATAATATATATAGAAATATTTCAGTTATATATTAAAGATCAGTTCATGTATTGAAATTTTCTGAAACTTAATTAAGGCAAGATAATTGAGATACTTGAATACATATTTCTTCTAAATTAAGTTCCCAGAAAAGCAATTCCCAAAATCTAACTACGCCCATGTGCCCCAGCTCCTCCTGTTTTCCAGAGTTTCTCCTTTTGCGCCATTTTGGCTGTCATCCTTTGCAGGAGTCACATCACTTGGCTGGCATATCTATTTATCTAAGCATTTGTACATATTTATTTTAATGTTGAGGCAGCCCCAGTGACTACAATTGTGCCCACCTCAGGAGCTGAAGGCAGCGGCAGTGGCAGCTCCATCTTCATCCTCTCCCACCAAGAAGTGAATCCACAATAAAAATGGCTGCTGTATCCATAAGATACATGCCACTGATTTCTATGCCAACGCTTTATCTCAGCAGGCATAGGAAAAGCTTGGCTTTTCTTCCTTGATATGTGTGTTTGGCTTTGTGCTTCCTTCGCCATCTTCTCCCGCCCCGTTCTCCTTCCACTGGAGCGCCAAAAATCGTAAAATGAAGATTTTTCATGTGGATTGTAGTGGTTCCGGGGGCTGGTTGGCATCCTTGGACGCATCCTTGCCGCTGCGGAAGTAATTTATGACTTTTCGTTTTGCAAATGTTTAAATCTAAACATAAATATTCCCTCTTCCCCTGCCGGCGAAACATATGAGCAGCGTTTGTATTTATTTCATTTGCTTTTATTTGCCCTGATAAATTGTGCAATATATGGCTATGACTATGGCCATAAACATCACAACGAGCCGAAATTGGCTTTAACGGTGCCGGCGCAGGCTTAAAGTCTCGAAATCGAAATCAATGACAAAATAATTATACCCACACACATATACGCATAGATTTTATTAATCAAATTATGAGATATGGCGTCAAAATAAACACATCGAGCTCTCTAAGCCGCCCAGCAAACTGGAACAAGTCGCGTGAGTCAGAGACAAATGAATGGCGCTGTTAATGGTATTAAAGGCAAATACGAAATGCGATACTACAGTGGCCGTTCCATATGGAAAACTGTGGCTAGCTTCACTGACTGGCTTTGCTCTTAGCCAACTGCCACCGTCCGAGCCACACGCGTTGCCTTGGAAATTAATGAATTGACAGCGATTATCCTGACCGCATCATCATCGACATCATCAGTGCCAGCATAAATAAACACAGATTCAATTACTTATGCCAAATAAGTAGAAATGATTCAATAATGGAACCGAGATACTCGTACAAAACGAAACTAGGCCCATAGCCCCACACAGGCATCAGAGATAAGGAGCAGGGAGCCGGCTACTGGAGCCTGGAGTCAGGAGGCCAAGGAGCCAAAGGAACTGCTACCATTTACCATTACCAGTGTGCTCAGATAAGCGGGGACACATACAGATACGCGCGGACCATGGCGAACAAACTGATCAAATATGCTTAATTATAATTTGATTTGATTTATGAAGCCTTCTGATTTCATGTGACATTTGTAATTATTCTTGTCGCGCCCCGAACAGCAAGTCTCGATCAACGAAATCATCGCAAAGGCAAAAAGGGAACCCATAATGGCACTTGAAAAAATTATTCCTAAATTTTCTATACACTTTAAAGTCATAAAAATCATTTAAATAATTCAATACGGATTACTTTTTTTTTTTTTTTCATTTTTGATATTAATTTATGAAACTCTACTCTGTTTTCTTGTCCGATTTTCTCTCTGTAGCGTCTGTGGCAGGGCCCCAAGGAACAACATCATCATCATTGACAAACGCTGCCGTTGTTCCTGTTGTGGGTAATATATTGTTGTTATTGCTGTGGTCTTTACCTTTTGCCTTGGCCATTGGCAATGATCAACGATGTCGACAGTGACAACGACGAGGAGCAAGCGACAATCCTGAGCTGCATACGAAACTAGCAGCGCCTGATGAATACGTACATTCAGCTTATATACGTGTTGAAGAGGGTGTTGGAATAATGTAATGCCTAAGATGCCATAATATTTACTTACCAAGGCGCTACACTGAAGGAAAAGTATAAATAGGACAAGAAACAAGGATAGGCTTAGAAAGGAGGGCTTAGAAAGTCTGAAATAATTATGAAATAAAGGAAATACATACAGAAAAACCTAAAAAAAATATAAAATGCATAAAGAAATGAAATCTAAAAGTTTGTCTAACTTTAAAACCTCAAATCAATCAGGGTTTTTATGACAAAATTCTGTGTAATCAAACCCCCATTTTGCTGCATTCAATACGTATATAAGGGCATTGCTCATTCTAAGTCAGTTCACTTTATAGTCGTCATCAGCATTGTGTGTGTTTTTATTTGTACTTTGGCAGCCAGATATCATATACTAGAGCTGCAATATATACACCCATATATGTATGAGCGGGTCTCGGTTACCGTGTCTGCGTCTATGGGGAATAAATCAACACGCTGTGTGGCTTCGTCAACGATCCATCTTGGCCCGGCTGTGTGACTCTGTATTTATCGGCTTGGCTGTCTGGTTGGAGGGGTCTTCTAGTTTTGGCCTGCTGCCGTCGATCAAAATCGGAGACCGCAGCCTGTTGATCGGAAATTCTCGCCTACGATCGAGTGACAATCAGTCGACTGACTGTGTGCGCCGCTAGTGAGCCAAAACAAAGCCAGATCAAATTTAAGGTAGGTTGGCCAGCCTCAGCCCCTCTCAATGGAGATCAATATGGAGCTGTATACCCCCGATCACCCGATCCCCGATCCCTGATCTTCGATCCGACCTCTCGCCCGCGTAGATTATCGCCGTTCGATCGCCGAAATCGATCAGTTAAGCCAAAGGCGCGCGCCTTCTACGCGGATAATAAGCTGAATAGGCGTATGACAATAAGCTATGTAATTATATGGCATATCGTTCGACCGGCAGTAAGAGAGCGCAACTGGAGCGGATTACCACGATTACCAATTCCTGATTACGGAGAAGTGCGTGGGCAGGGAGCCCTAGAGGTGGCCCCACCAGTTCCAGTCACAGTCCCGGTCCCAGTCCCAGTCCCACGGGGGAAATCTGATGGAGATGGTTGGTTAAAACGATATGTCATTATTCAATGTAAAATACTTTTTAACTTGTTTCACTTTTTAATGAAATTTTCGAGAAATAAGCATTTTTAAATAAATAAAAACTAGTTCATGTAATTCATTTTAAATCCCATTAATTTGAAGCTTGAATATCTTCGTGCTTCTGCACAGCCGAGTATTAAATTGGCATTAGGTAACCGACTGAGAAACATTGTATATCTCTGGGATTCCCACTCACATTGTCATCGTGCAACTGCCTTATAATTGCGGTTGACAAATTGCAGTCAGCATGAGAGGGATTAGACGAGAGGTGTACCATGGCTCTTATCTTGAGGGGTACCTGCAATATGGGAGACCAATTTCCTTCAACCGATGGCGGTTCTGTCTTTTAATTAGCATGTCATGTGCACTTGAGCTGTCTCCTGCCACGCCTCCCTTGGCGCGGAGGGAGAAGTGCATTTCGCCCCACGAGATGACTGGCACTAAATTCAATTTACTTTTTAAATATATTTCGTGGGCTCGGTTCACGCAGCTCATTTGTGTTTACGGCGGCGGCGGCTGCCACTCAGGCCGCTCCTGCAATGATTGGCGCTTTTTCGAGTTGAGGCCATGGTACGCGGAATCGGGCTAATATCGATGACTTGGCCATTGAGTGGCCCGGCATGATGCTGGATGCTCCCGCCAACCGAACCGACTCCCTGACTCACTGACTGACTGACTGACTGACTGACAGGCTCTGACCGGGGATATTTATTAGCCAACTACTCGAACAGCGCCACTTGAGTTTGTTTTTTCTTGCGTTTATTTTTTTGGGCTTGCGTTTTTAATAAGCGGTTACCTTCTGTTTTCCATCTCCTGGCGCAGTTTTCAATTAGCCCAAGGATTCGCCAAGGGTTTTGGCGGGGTCTTCGGGTTCTGCACTTTAATTAATCGCCGTGTCTAACAAAATATGACAAGCGCCATAAATTAAAGAGCTGCCCAGCCACTCTCCCCCCCTTTCCCAGAACTTGTCCTGATCCGGGGATACGGCCATTACACTCTAAGAAATTTGAAGACTTTACTTTCAATTTATAAAAATAATAATGAATACTTTATTTCAGATCATTCTTCATCGAAGCTTAACTATATCTTCTATTTCTTTTATATTTAATTTTGTTTCACAAAACAAACTCTCTCTTAATATAAATTATTTCAATTATTTTATCCTTTTATTATATATATTTTTATATTTTCATTGACCTTTTTCTGAAGTGTTGGTCCCTGATTTAGCTTCAACTCCAGATGCAGCATTTGGCTCCCAGTTTGGCTGGAACCGCAGGTGTGCTCGTGGAAAATTTGCGTGTGCGGACAGCTAAGCTGCTACCGCGCTTAGTTAAAGCCCGTTTCGGGCGCATATAAATGAGAGATGTTTAACTAAGAGACACACACAGGCTCTGCATAAAATGAACACAAATTATGGGAAAACAAAAAGGTAAAAATAAGGAACGAGCATGCAATGGTGGCCACTGGCAGCGTGGGCTTAGAGTCACTGATTTCCAGGCAGTTAGGTGTTGGCCCAACAAATGGAAAATATAGGAATGGAAGCTGCTTTTAATTGAATTAATAGAACTAGAATAATATGGTTGTTTTCACATTTTTCTTGAAATGATAAATCTTAAAAAAAGCATCAATTTAAAGCCCTAAAATGAGATAAAAACTTTCGCATTTCCCTTAACCAAATCTGAAATCTTAACTACCAGAGGCCCTTACATAATACAATTATATAATATAGCAATAAATTCGTGTGCAGTCGTATATAAATTAAAACCGTGCAAAACAAAAGGGTTACGCTTCGGCCTTTTGTGGCCCCAGGAAGAAGTGGCAGTGGCAATGGGACAAAGGATGGGGAATGGATTTGGGAATGGGATTTGGCCGAGGGCGCCACATAAGCCACAGTCAGGCTGCATAACTCAAGGCGTCTGTGACATTTTTATGGCATCAAATATATATTTTATTCGTAGGGTAACCGAAAACACAGAGGCGTTAAGGCGAGGGGTTACTATTAAAAGTGATTAAGGAAAAACTTACAAAGAAGTTGCAAATTTTGGAAGAGGAAAAAGAAGTGCAATCATTTAAAATACCCCCCAAGACCCCTCCTTTCCCAATGCACTACGCCCCATCCGGTAATATATACATTTATTTTCCGACACTTTTGGGCATTTTACATTTCGTTTGGGCCCATTCCTCTTGGCCAAATCCCCTGCTCCCCGAAACCTCAATGCAATTAAAACAAAGGGAGAAAAGGAGCACATTAATCCTTTTTACACAATATCCTGTATGTATGACCGCCAATTGTGGAAGCGGGGGTGCTCGACTTGGATGGGGAAATGGCAAATGGAGGTTTCGAGAAATGCGGGGGAAAATGGGGCGGGAAAACCGGGGTTCCGCTGGGCGGCCATTTTCTTTTGCCAGCTGCCATTTTTATGCTCGTTTTGTGTGCTTTTTTTATTGTCTGCTCTTCTGCCTTTTTTGTAGCTCTCGCTGTTGTTGTTTGGCATTAAAAATGTTTTATGTTGTGTGCGATTTGAGCAACCTACTTTGCACATGTTCAGGGGCGTGGGTCGGCAGGGATCAGGGGCTCAGATCTCTTCGCTGTATATTTTTTCCTTATTTTGTTATATATTCTATATATGTATATACTCTTCACAAGGATATGCGCTCGTTTGTTTGCCTAGAAAGGCTTAATTTGTACAGGACTTGGCCGCACATACACATGCGCCCATTTAACGACTCCTAAATCGCATTGGTGTGTACATGGTGTAGGTGTGCGAGTGTGTGTGAGTGCCACTGTGCGACTTTTGTCTTGGCTTTAACTGTTTTTATGGCGCATTGCGACTTTTTATGGCCTTGTCTTCCCATGCACTAACGAAATGAGGGCTCTTAATTTGGGAAACTAAATTGGTAATTCAAAACGGATTAAAACCTACAGTCTTAAATCTTAAATAGTAAAAATACAAATATATAATGTTGCTACTATTATTAGTAATAAACCTTTTAGGACCCTTTTGTTATTTTTCTAATTTTTTTTTAATTAAATTGTATTTCTTAAGTAATACTTTCAAATACCAATCTTAAAGGATATATAATTTCTTCTTCCATACATATTTAATGAGATTTGGTGGGACAATATATTTTATAACTTCATTTAAAATTTAAAAATACTCTAATACCATTTAACAACGAAAGAGTATCCCGATTTCCATGAATGAAAATCCTCGCAGTTGTCTTGTTTTAGCTTTGCCTATTCTAATGTGTGTGGCGCCCCCAAAGGATACCCCCAGCTGAGGAGAAAAAAAAGCACACGAAAAGCATAAAGGATAATAATAAAACGGAGCCTTATCGCTGATGCCGATGCTGCTTTTGCTCCTGATGATGGCGATGTTGAATGCCGCTCGCTGTTATAATAAAACAAATGGCAGCCCCATTTAATTGCTGGCCATAAATGTGTTTGGCCTTTCGTGTATCCTTTTTCGAGGATGCCACCAAAGGCAGAGTACGGTGCGGTGTGTGTTGGTGTGTCTGGTGCGTGTATTACTTTTTATTATTATTAGTATTTAAATTTATTTGTTACTTTATGGCGTGCACGCTGATAAATCTGAGCAAGCTCGTTCGCCTTTTTAATGGCCGCCCATAAAAGGTAAGCCCAGAAGAACGGGCCAAATTATACAATCAAAGCAAGTTAAAAGTCCATTTAGTATCGCCGATATGACATAATTGAGTGGACTTGGCCGCTATCTCTAGCGCGCTGAAGGGAACGGGAGAAATCCCGGCATATGCACTCGCCATTTGAGGCGATGTCCTGCTGCTTTTGTTTTCAGTTCGACAATGCAATTAATGCAATTGCACAATTGTTTTGCGGGCACTTACAGCCCGAGAACAGAAGTTGTCGCCGGGGGAAAAGTTTGTGCAGTTTGTAGCAATTGGCACATTTGGTTTTATTACCCAATTGAGCCACTAATTTGTGGGGAGTTCAACATTCAACCCGGCAAAACAAGTCAATTTGCGGCTCAGAAGAGGGTTGCTCCTCAACAAGGACTCTAGTGTCATCGGGACTCATTAAATTGTGGTTGCTGCTGTTATGATATTTCCCTGGTTTTATTGTTTTTGTGCCTCTGTGATTTCAATTTGATTTGTGCGATGATTAATTGATGCTGGGCATAAGCCACACCTACCCAGCAGAATTACCAGTTACCGGCTACCATTCCCACTCCGATTCCCATTCCCATTTCCATTCCCATTGCCTGGAGCCAAGCAACGCTCCGATGATAAATGAACCTGATTCCCCCCGATCTTCGGTCTTGTATGTTGATGCTTATCCGCGACATTCCTGCCGCCCAAAGTGTCACTGTTGTCGATCATTTTTATGTTGTTTATTTGATTGACAGGCCGGAGTTCCGAGCGCGGGACCTCCAGCTCCGGCTCCGGCTTCGAGTTCATTTCACATGCAGCGATCATCTCTCGGCCGCCTTGTTTTTATTCGTCGTCTGCCTTTTATGATCGCTCGTTTTATGGGGATCGTCTGGGCCGGGGTTTACCATAAAATGGCCATTAATCATTTAATAGAGTGCCGTAATGAACTCGGTATTCGGCTGGCTGCCAAAAAACTGCAACTTTTTCCAAACTTCCTTTATGGTTAGTTTCCTTTTTTTGTGCGTCGTCTGGCTTTGGCACCTAATCCTGGCGCACAACTATGCCGTTTGCATTGTTCCACGCACAATGGACACAAAGGACATGTTTGCACTGATTATCAGATTAGGCCATTGTACGTACAAATTGATATTGTCATGTTTCAAGTGCCAGTGAGCCACTGAGCCAGTGTGCCTGTCCGATGTCCTGTCTGTCCTCAGTCCTCGGACCCCTTGCGCTCTGTCCAGTTTTCCAGCCGGAGGCAGTGCAAAACTCATTGAATGCTGTCGCCAGTGCCGATTAAGAGATTTTTATTTTCGCACTCGGCCCTGGCAGGGCTGCCAACGAACCAGGCCAAAACAATGGCCCAGTCGCCCGACCAGATTTGCAATATTTAGGCTCGGTTTCCTCTTTTTTTCTGGTTCGGTTTTGACGAAACAATCGCCGCACAATGAGTCCTGAGTGGTTTTCCTCCCCGTTTTGGCCCAGTTTCTGGACCAGAACCGATCATTAGCATAAAGCCACAACGGCGACGGCAATTCCTGTGGCTGTGCCAGTGTCTGTGCAGGGCGTTAGCCGAAGGATTAGCCGAAAATGTGCACATCATCATCGCCGAAAATCGGAGAGTTCGGAGATCGTAGATCGGAGGTCCTTTGGCGTTAATCTCTGCATCGCACAAGTGATCGTATCGCAATCTTCGCTTGGAAAGAAAATCGCCCATAGCCATATCAGATTTCTCTGGAAATCAGGATCGCTGGATTTCCCTATCAAGGCAGCTGAATCGATCGTAGGAGGTGTTGGCCAAGCGGCTTCCCTCTGATCTCCGAATAGCCGAGCTGTCTAGTGATCGCCTCAGAGATATGCTAATCTTTTGGCACATTCAATTGTGGGGTTTCTCGTATTTCTTGGATGCATTGGCCAAAGTGTTCTTGGCACATTTGTGATCTTGATAAGGGGAAATCTTTCGGAATATAGTATTATAACGTTCTTGTATTTCTCGGCTTATATAGTGTAAAGTTCATTGTTAGTACCGGAGTACAAAGAACACCGCCTTAGCTAACTTACTAAAAATAAAATTAAAGAGAATGCACACTTATTTAATTATGTATAATATTAATTAAATGTATATGATTTCATACCAATACACGAAAAATAGGGCTCAAAATATTTGTTAAGAAACATCCGAAATTCGGACCACAATCTCAATAGTGCCGGCAATTTTGTCTCCGTCATATAAGGTGGCCACGCCCTTGAGAAAGCCCCTTGGCATTATGGCCGGCCAATCGTCCGTTTTCGCGGTTACGTTTTTCACATAGTATATCCCCTTCGGAATGGGGCATGGACGGGTGTGTACGGGAAAATCTGTGTTCACTCCGTACTTTACAGATGCTTCAATGTACTTCCAGTAGGATTCCATGGCCTGGCAGATGGGTTGGCGAGGAACAAACATTGGCAACTGCTTGTAGTCACCATTACCATTGGGATCATTGAAGCTCTCGGCCGACACCGAGTATAATTCATCACTAAAATCTTTTTTCAATTCCACGGTGCCATTGGCATAGCGCTCGCGACCCAAGAAGCGCATATGGGTTACGTCAACGTAATCGGTTCCTCCTGTGGAGGTTGCGGATATAAAACGGAATTCGTAGTTTATTTTAAACGGCATCTGCTAAATAAATTCATATTTTGTTAACTTTAAATAAAACGGAACTAATTATTTATATGTAAACCTATTTACCAAAGCCTCGCCAAGCAGAATCAGTTGAAAATAGATCCATAACTGCAGCATTATTTCTGAAATAAATTAGATACTTCTAAGCAGCAAGCTGTTGTAGTTAATGCTGGTTATTTTCAGAATCCATTGCATTTTATACATTCGCGTTGAAATAAATTATTATCTAACATGTATGATATGTTCGGTGATAATTTAATTATTGGCATTGTAATAAAGTTATAATTTTGTAACTAATCATTTCTAAAGTAACATGTGGTTTCAGTTTTTAGCATGGCCTGATACAATGATATTGAAACCTTAATCTCAGACATATAAAATATATATTACAATGCTTAAATAAAATCTCAGAGCTGCAGCCATTTTTGTAAAAGAATTGTTGTTAAAATATATTATATGGGAATCACGTAATAAGTAAAAGGTTAAATTCTAGTGAAATATTGATTCCTGAACTTTTTAAGCCTTATTAAAGCTTATCATTTTTACCTTTAAAAATAGATTATTATATTATTTTTCCCTTGTATATAAATCGTTTTACTTGACTTCATTGACGCTTTATCTATCTACTAATTTTCTTGGAAGTATGCTAATCTTTTTACACTCTCAATCGTGGCGTTTCTTAGATTTTTTGGATGAATTAGCCAATGGTTTTTGACACTTGTACGATCCTTATAATTACAGCTGTGTCTTGTTATATTCTGATAAAAATAATGTCAATTTTTATTGTTAATGTACAGAGACAAATTTATCAAAAACAAAGGTTACAAATTTTTAATTCTAAATATAGTCAAATTGTTTATATATTGCATATATATTTTGTATATATTATTATTACCAATAAAAGAAATAATACAAAATAATAAAGTTCGAAATTGTGGTTAAGAAAGATCCGAAATTTGGATTACAACTTCATATATTCCTGCAACTTCGGTTTTCTCGTACAGGGTAACCACGCCTTTAAGGAATCCCCGTGGCATTATGGCCGGCCAATCGTCCGTTTGCGCGGTTACATTTTTAACATAGTATAGCCCCTTCGGTATGGGACATGGATGGTTGTGGGCGGGAAAATCGGAGTTTTCCCCATACTTCAGAGAGGCTTCAAAGTACTTCCAGTAGGATTCCATGGCCAGGCAGATGGGTTGATGTGGAATAAACATTGGCAGCTGCTTGTACTGACCATTGCGATTGGGGTCAATGAAGCTCTCGGCCGACAACGAGTATAAATCATTGCCAAAATCTTTCTTAATTTCTACGGTGCCATTGATAAGTCCTTCGTGACCCAGGAATCGAATTTGACTTAAATTAACGTAATCGTTTCCTCTCGAAGAGTTAACGGATATGAAACGGACTTGGTAGTTTTTTTTTAACAGCATCTGGAATAGGAATTGTATTAATAAAACGGAATCACTTATATGTAAGCCGACTTACAAAAGCCTCGCCAAACAGCAACAGTACAATGTAAATCCGAAATTGCAGCATCATTTTAGGATACCTTTAACGATAGCAACGATTTAGGTTAATGCTGGTTATTTTCAGAATCCATTACATTTTATAGGCTTCTAGGATTGAAATTAATTATAGTCTAACATGCCATTCATGTTTTGGAAGTAATTTATTATTGACATTGCAATGTCAATGCATTGTTAAAGTTACAATTTTGTATCTAATCATCTCAGAAGTTACATGTTCCTAAAATACCTTTGCTGGTACGTATTATTTAGCAGTTGAATTTTGCATTTGCATTAAGTTAAAACCAGTAGTTTTCGATCACTTTGGGCCTTTATGCTTAAGAAACGGTATTTCTTTTCGACATCATAATTATATAACATATAATTTATATAACAAAATTGTTTTTGCATCGCATGTGCCACTTGACTTTATTTCATAGCTCAAGGATTGGGATTGGGCCGGAGCACGATCGCTACACGCTATCACCCCAACCCAGCACAGCCCGAACCCAAAGCATTCCATTGCATTCGAAAAGTGCCTTTCACAGCCCTTTGTTTGGGAGATGAGCTCCTAGGCGCCGGGTCATAACTCTTAGCGGCTGTTGCAGCTATTTGTTCGATTCTGTATACTGTATAATGCATGGGCAATAAAAATATTGGCCTGCCTTCGCCGGCACAGGACAAAGGAATTGCACCATAAAATGCATGCGCACACAGAAGCGGAATCGGGAAGCGGGGAACCGGACCGGGCAACGCTGAACGGAGTTGAAGACAAAGCCCTGCGGATCCCGGGCCCTTTGTCTCCTCGGGCCAAATCCCTACGAAACTAGTGCAACACTTTTGGCTTATAGACAGGGCCAAAGTAAACTGCAAACTGGATTGAGGGAAAGACAGGGAATAAGGCCAAGAAGAGCCGGCCGGCCATTGTCTTCGCAGAAGTCGTTAGTGTGACAGGTTGGATTTGTTTTGTGTACGGTGCCTAAGTCTGTCATCATCATCAGCATAGGACTTGTCTGGCGCCAGCATTAGGGACAATATTTTCGACTAAATATTTCGTCACAGGCTCAGGTAAACGCTTGAGAGGGAAACGAGGGCGTAGGCCCCGGAAAAATCGGACATCTCTGCGGGCGCCTATTTTTCGGTTCCTTCGATTTCTCTTCGGCCTGCTGCAGTTGCATTAATGATTTATGCGCTGGTCGTCGGCACCGAATTACAGGTGCACTGGGAATAGGCGCAGGTAGTTGGCCAAACGAAAGAAATATTATTAAATGACACTCCAATAGGCATTATTTAATGCTGACTTATATTAGGTATTTTGACAAAATAAAAGAATATGAAGCTGCAGTTTAAATTTATCTAGATCTATATTTATTTATTTAAGTTTGGGTTCTCCATTGAAGTATTTAAAATGGGTTCCATAATACCAACCAATTCAAAGTAAGGTAAAATATTATAAATGTATTAAATAAATAAATTATAGAAATTAAATATGGTTCTCTATAATTGCGATGAACTACCATCCTTGATAATTAACAACAGAAGAGCAAACTCTGCAAACTGCAGGGTATACAAAAGTCAGCTTCCCCAAGCTAGCTTCCCTCAATGTTTGTAGATATTTATAATTTTATTTAGAAAACTCAAAACAATTAATTAAAATCAACTTTGTGATAGCAGGAATCATGAAACAACATTGGAATCAGGTCACTTGTAATGTTAAACTGGGCATGAAATCGCCTTGCAAAATCCTAGTTTCTATCCACAATTAGAGTCGTCACAGAGTAGGTGCCCACGTGTACATTGTCCTTGAAGAAGGATCCATTGCCTCGAAAAAAACCCCGTGGCATGATCGCTGGCCAGTTTTCTGCAGAGAGTTGGACGTTCTTTAAATAATAAGTGCCCTTGGGAATGGGGCAGGTGTCCCGATGGCTTGGAAAATCGGTCTCCCGTCCGTATTCGGCGTGCTTCGAAAACAACGGACGGTACTTCTTGAAAGCCTCACAGATAGGAGTCAGCGGAACATGGAAAGGAAGCAACTTAAAGTTGCCATCGCCGGCTGCATTAGTGAAGGTCTCTGCCGATTAGGAATAGTGTTCGTTGTCCATGTCCTCCTTTAAGGTAACTGTTCCGTTCAACAGCCGTTCGCGTCCAATCAACCGAAGTTTGGATAAATCCCAAATCCCGATTTCAGGCCATGACGCAACAGACACAATCTCCAGATCATATGGCGGTATGCCGAAACTCTAAAGAAAAAAATGTAGAGGTCCTTATTTTTTGTATCCTTTTGCAAACTTACAACGGCCTCGCCGATCAGCATACACAAAAAGTACCAACTTAACTGGAACATTTAAGGAAACCAATAGTGCCACATGAAAAATGGACTCGAATTTATAGGCTGGGTTAGTTAAAATTTACAAGATATTTAACAATATTTGCATGTTGAACAAGTCGAAAATGAGCCGAGAACATGTATTAATTGGTTAATTAATTTGCACGAAACTACTAATCTATTAATTAAACAAAAAACGTTAAAATTAGTTTGCACATTTCAAAAAATGCACAAGTAACAGACGTGTTTAGATACCAATTACTTTTAAACAAAACAAAATATAATTTCCCTTTAGGAACAGAAAGGTGTTAATTGAATAATTTAATTATTAAGCCGCATGCAATCGAAATTTAATAATACAAGATTCAGAATACAGTTTTTATTAATAAATAAATATAATAATTAAAATGTTATATGCTTATAGCTGCAAGTCAGACCACATTTCCAGGTGCGTAAGGCTCCGTGCGACGGCAGTCTTTTGGCATGTGGCACGAATCGAAGCTGCAACATATTGGCACACTTGAACCCACACTGAATCCCAGGAGCCGGGCACGTGCTCCTTGGCCCACTTGAACCGCGCTCGCTGCTGCTACTGCTCCTGCTCCTGCTCCTGATCCTGCCACTGAATAAACTTCTGCCGGGTGGGCTGCTCTGAAAAGTATGATTACAACAATCGGGGGGTTTTTTAATGCCAAAGAAGTCGCACGCTCTCTATTGGAATTTCCACAATGAGCACACTTGAGATACTTTTCTTTCTCCCCCTTTTGTTTTCCTGGGTCGAGACATGCAGAGCAGGGGAGGTCGTTGGGCTGGGCTGGTGGGTTGTGAACTTTTCGGCTGGCGAACAAAGGCTCAAGTGCTGCTTGCAAAACAAAAAGCGTTTTAAGTTTTAATTACGCCGGGCACAAAAGGCCGCAGGAGCTAACCGCGACACATGGTGGTCCTTTCAAGTGGAAGTGCGACCGGAGACGTGGCTTAAGATACTGCACTGACTTGTGACCATATTGACGCCATATCGGAGCCACATTGCAGCCGAAAGGCATCGGAAAGTTTTGTATATGTGTATAAGCCCGGCACCTTGCCGTATCGGCTGCCAAATCTTGAATCATTTCTCAACCCGGTCCGAATCAATTTCCAGCCCTCATCCCCACGAGGGTGCCATCAGCAACTATCTATCGAATACAGGCAGCCATAGCTTGTCAGTGATTAGATTTCTTAACAATGCTACCATGGGCCACAAAGAAAATTATAGGAAACACTTCAGTTTGAATGAAAAGTGCTTAGACTAGACATTGCTCTGTAATATAATATCTATATAAAAGAGGAGTATATTTTAAGATATCTTTGCCATATTATGGAATCTATTTAAAACTGCATACAACGTAGAGCTATACGTTTGAAGTAGTGTTTTGAATTAAGTCCAAAGTTCCTTTTTTCCCCCAATAGAATCTGTTAGTAACTTTAGTCTCTTGTATTGCCATAAATGAGCCCTCGTCTAACCCCCTTTTAATCCGATAAGTAAGAGGTATGTAAAATTGCTCAATTGCTCAACTGATTAGACTTTGTTTTCAATTTGTCTTGCAGCCTTTCCATTCACAGCCAGCGAAGAAGGTTCCCCGAGCTGTTAAGGCGGTTGAGACGACATGACAGACGGGCTGAGCGAGACAGCCGCACAGTTTTTAATCAAAATTGTACAGGAAATCAAAAATCAGTTTTCAAAAAATAAAAATCACAGTTTCTTATCGCGATGTTGATTTGTAGCTGCCGTTTGTTGTTCTTTTTCTGCCTTTGTCTTGGGGTTTTTGAGGTAGCGCTTTACCCCAATTGCTCGGCCCATCAGAAATTTTATTATTATTTCTTTTTTTACCTTTGGTAGGTAGGCCCTTGGCGTGTAATTTGAGGAAAGCAGCGCTGAAAGCAAACGCAGTAGCTATGAAATCAATTATGCGATAAAGATTTGACAGCACAGCGCACTGAGCAGCGCTGCTGGCACTCGATAATTAATTTTAACGCTTTATCGCAATTGGAGGTGCGCCCCGCACACACCGCCACCGAGGGTGGGGACATTTGGGGGGCTTCGGTTTCGAATCCGAAAGATAGTTGCTGCCGATAGGCGACCGATTTGATTGAAGTCTGTCTAAAGGCGTTTGTCTTGGGGCCCCGTCTAATCTGTGACACAATTGGAAAAAGTTATGAGTGAGCCAGTAAATTTATTGAGACCTCTTTGCCTCTTTGCCTCTTTTGCACTTGGCCAAATAGTAAGTTGATTTAAGTTTAATTTAAGAAGAAGTAACTCCTGCAAAAGTAGATAAAATACCTATAATAATTATTATAATTAATAAGTAACAACGTTGTGACACTTGCATACCTTATAGTTAGGTTCGTCCTCATTAGTTTTGAATTACAAGAGCTGCTATAAACATTTTTCTTTCCGTGCTTGGGCATACTTATATATGTATATTTATTTGATTCTTTGTTCTGAGTGAGGTTTTGGGAAGATGAAAGATGCTTTCCCATGATATGCAAACGAACTCAATTATTTATTTTATCACAAATGATTTTGCTTATCAAATCTAGCAATCGCGTCATCTTTGTCTCTCCCAGAAAACCACAATAACGAAGGGGCAGGAATGGGCAGAAGACGCAGACGAAGGGCCACGAAGCTGTAGAGGAGAAGAGACCTTTCTCAGACCCCGACGCTCTCCACTCATCCTCGTCTCCGGTGCGATGTGCTGTCTCTGGCCTCTTGAGTTTTTCTTACAATTGCTTCGGTTCTGGGTTCTGGGTTTGGGTTCGGTCCTGATTGAGGCCGCCATTATTCAAGGAGCCCGAGACTCCTTGGGCCTCTCACTCTCTCTTTCTCTGTCGCAGTGGCATCTTTTTGGCGCTATCTTTGCGTTGAAATCTCCGCAGTTCATGTCAAATTTCTTGTGTTTTTATATATCATTCGGCAGCCACTGCCGCGACTGCTTTCCTTGTAAGTATGTAAATGCCGGCAGGCTGCAGCTGCAGCTGCATTTTGCATGTACCCCCTCCCGCTTCAGGTCTCCATCTAGCTTTGAGTGATTGTCGGGGGTTTATCTTCTGATGGGGCCTGGCTTCTGTTGCCGCAGATACGGGGCTCATGCATCTGTATCTGCATCTGCATCTGTATCTGTATCTGTCTGTGTGGCTTTAGCTGCGGCGGAGTCTTGTTAATTAAGTTTCAAGCAGGTTCCGTCTGGGCGTTGCTCGAAAGTCAATTTTTAGCACCTATTGACATGCAAAGGACCCGCATGCCACACACACACGCATACACATTACTGGGAAGGAGAGAGATACGGATAGTGATGGGTGAGATTTTTCCTTAACTAAGGTACCAAGAAAGGAGTATTTCTATGGTTTAAGTAATACATATTATTACTCATTTAATAACTAGCTTTAGCAATAATTTTAATATAATTATCTCTAAGGTAAAATATATTTACTAAAACCAACTTCTAGGTAAACCTTTTACCCTCTTATAGTTCCTTTTTAGGTACAACAATTTGCCAACCACTCATCACTGTCGACAGATACAAATATAGACTGCAATTTGGATTTGTGCCCCAGGAAGGCAAATCAATCAATTCAACACGCAAAGTTGTTGCCGATAATTTCTCTATTTTGACTTGGCTCGACGATCGGGACAAGAACGAGGACGAGAACATGAAGGGAGACGGAGACGCTGTCAGAGGGGGGCAATAAATAATAACTCAATACAAATCCCAATTACAGACGATTGCCACCCGGAATCGAGGAGCCGGGACCAAGGTAACAACACAGGCCAACCCTCTTGGCCCGGCCGAAGCAAATCCTGGCCGCCTTCGATTGTCCTTTTCGCCGTCTGCACATGGGTCTGAATCCGACTCCGTCTCTGCATTTTTGTCTCTGCCTTTGTGTGTGGTGGGTTCGGTTCATTTGATTCGATCAGCGGGGTTTCGCCTCCATCAACCACAAAAACAACGAGGGCCAAGGACCATCAAGGGTTTGGGCTTGGGTTAAGGCTTGGGCTCCGGCTTCCCCTTAGTTGATTTCGGGCTTATCCTGCAACCGGCACATAAATCGTTGTGCGGCTCCTGCTTCTCCTTCATTTAAATTTTCATTTAATTTGTTATTTGTTTACATGAAAACACGACGACAGCGACGGAGGCGACATATGACAACATTCTCAGCCGGCCACAATTGCCATTGTCTGGCTCTTGGCGAGAAGAGGGGTGATTGCTAGGGGATGGGGCTTCGAGTAAGGGCAAGGGCCCTCGTGTGGTCATCTATTGTGACCACACACCTGGACGGTCGATTGCTCTGCAGTTGGCCACTGTTTGGAAACAGTCTCTAATTGCTCCATTCAAATGGTGACTCCCTTGTGGGCGGGACAAGGATTGCAGTCTGGCTCGGAGGTGAAGGAAATGTATTCCTCAGGGAAGGGGTTAATACAAAGTGTTTACTCTATCAGGAAAATGATTAGAAATTATTATAATTATGTAGAAAATTCCAGGGAATTTATAAAGTTTAAAAAATATGTTGTTCATCTTTTAGTTGTTCTTTGAAATACCAAAAATAAATATTTATGGTTCCCTATTTTCTAAAGAAATCATTGATTTTGACCATTAAGCATTCTCGCAGCTCCCCAGAAAAATCAACAAATTATTTATGCAAATCGAGAGAGAAAAGCCCCATCTCGATGGCCCCACCCCGAAAACATTTAACGCAGTTTAAGTTCGCTTAGACAAACTAGTTCAGTTCAACGGAGGGCAAGACTCAGTCGAAAGAGTTCCCAACGATAAGGCAGTGACCATAAATACGACGATCTACAGCGAATTAGCAGCCGGAGGGGGATATATCTGGACAGCATCTCTAACAAATTAAGTGGACAACAATAAATCAAATGGCTGACGACGAAATTCGGATGAAAAATCAATAAGCGGCCAAGTCTATTCGCTGCGAGGGTGTGGGGACCCTAAATCAGTAACCGAATTCCGTATTGGACTTGGAATCCGACTCCGATTTGGATTCGGACTCGGAATGGGGATCGAAATCTGTGGCTGCGTGTTTAACAACAAACAATTAAGATGGCGTCCGATCGATAAGGCCCAAAGGCCAGAGACACACTAACAGAAACAGAAAAGGCGCGGAGTGGAGACCCAACTCATCAGCTCAACAGTTAGCAGAAGTCGTGGCCAATGGGGCTGATGAAACAAATGGGCTATAATGAAATAATTATGACTGCGCTTCGGGTCCGAAGCATGGCCTATGATGGCCTCTGGCTCACTTGGCTCACTTCCCCGTCCAAAAACGCATTTAAACTAGCTCTGATTGAGGCTGAAAACAATGCCCGGCACTTTATCGTCCCCCCGCATCGCTGGCGACTCGCTGCCAAAGGACACATATATCCGCACGGGGATCGGGCGATGCCGAGCCCGCTTATCGACGGCTTGGCATCTGCCAGCCCGATGCCAGTTGATGGACTTTGATTGCCGCTTTTGGCCATGCGTGATATTTATTTGTTAGTTGACGCAAAGCACTGATTGCAGTCCTGCGATGCACAGTGGTACTCCCATATTTATGTATAATTTAATAATAAACTATTTAAGTCACAACATCTGTAGTGCCACTTTTTCACCTTAAATAAATGTGTAGCAACATTGTTTGTGCTGTTAACACTCAACAGAGAAATCTCGGACGCCCGGGTATCAATTGTTCTCCCGTGATTCACTAGAAACCTATTCATTCGACAGTTCCAGCAAATGGTTTCCCTTTCGTCGCCTGGCCACCAATGTGCCATCCTTTTGGCATGTGTCTCGGGCACAATTGAGTGACCAACGTGAAAAATGAAGCCCGGACCAAGTCAACCACTGGAAACATTTTTAATTTCGCAGCCATTGTGAGGAGGGAAAAAATGAGCAGCGAAATTGTAAACATTTTTGCGCGCCAGCATCAAGATAACCGGGGACACAACTGGGGGAGCCGGGAACCCAGGAAAAACCAAGCCAGCCACAATGGCATGGATTCTCTCTTGAGGACTATTTGGGCAGCGAGAAATTAGACACGTGATGGGCGGACTCAGAGGTCCGAGATGGTGGCAACAAAACCCCGCTCGATAACCAGGAAAAAAAAACTGCCTGACAAAAATCGACTCAACTGTTTGTTTCCTCTTTTTTTTTTGCAAAGCGATCAGCTGCCTCGGAGGATGCTGATTTCTCTGCCGATTCGACTAGATTATTTAAATAGGTGCGAACAAGAGGCGATCAAAGCGACGAGATAGCAGAAACAGGAAGTCGATGGCCCGAATTATGAGGGTCCCACTTCCAACTGCCAAACGCAAGCCGTCGATAGTTCTTGGGCATCCAATTAAATTGAATTTCTGAACGATGCTACTGCGATAAATTAGACAAACATTTTGCTTTCCTTCTTGCTTGCTCCACTCTCGAGCCTTATTACTTGCTGGTGGCCACAGCAAACTCCAACCGAATCCAAGACAAACAAGCTGGCAGAGGCGTTGAGGGCAAACACAGGAATCGAAGTCGATTATCTAAAGGTGATAAGGCATACGCACTCACTGAGCCAGGCACTGAGAGAAATGATTCATTAAAACCTATATTTTTTCCCCCTATTTAAAGAAAATATGCCTCCTTTAAAATCTTACCCCTCTGGATATTTCTGAGTGCATTCGACAGGACTGTGACGATGGCCTCGCCTCGCTTCACTTGCTCCGGCCTGGCCCTCGTCCAAATAAATTTCTAGCGCGCTCTACAAGTCTATTTGTGCGTAAACAAATATTTATTGGAAAGGTAACAATTGCGGCGGCAGCCGCAGAGGGGTTACAACTAGGTGTTAGGTGTTAGATGTGAGATATTTGGTATTTAGGGGTTCTACATTGAGGGGCTGAAGTTGCCCAATTGACCAATAAAATGTTTGACGATGTGTGGCGCACGGGCAGTTGATTTGAGCTGGGTTTTACCTGTCACTGCACCAATTATTTCCGGCTGGATGGTTGTGATGGAAATTCAGGGGATTCAATCAGTAAATTGATGTCTAGACTGATGTCCTGAAAATAAATTATTTGATATTTAAATTGTTGTCCTTATTATGTGATTAAAAGCAGACAGCTTGCTGATTAATATTAATGTATTCCAGAATTTCGCCAAAAAGTCTACTAAATCTAATTCACATCCTTTTATTATTTTTTTTTCTTTATTCATTTCCATCTCCCACCACTTTTTCTCTTACCAATTGTTGTTAGCATGGCGATGACTTGCACAGTGCTTGCCATTTTGGCCTAACAACTTTGTAATTTTTTGTTTACACGCTTAAATTGTAACGTAATTGCTTTGGGAAGTGACAATTGTCGGGCACCCCCCTTTTGGCTATGAGTTGCGTTTGTCGATTGAAGGCCCGGCGCTGTGAAAGCGGACACATGCTCGACTTGGTCGCGGGTATTCTTGGTTTGCTTGGATAACTATTCCTCCGTTCCGTCCAGTTCAGACCACAGTCCAGTTGCCTGGGGGACCAACAATAGGGCCCATCTGAACGCACTTGGCCCTGTCAACCTCAGGCCACTGAGGCCTCGAGATGAAAGGCAGATGCTAACCGCCAGATAAACGCGGCGACTGCGTCGTAATTCGTGTAATTATATTCTCAATTACCAAAACCCGACAGGCCAACAAACCAGCGATGCTGTGGCTGCGATTAGAACAAATAAAAGCGTTTTCAGATTTTCCTTTTTCTATTTGTGCACTTTAAGAAATAAAATAAACAATTCCTTAAATTATATACATTTTTTTTTAACAATTTGTCTGAAATTATTAAAACTCCGGAAATGACTCCTTCACTATATTGCAAACTCCCACCAAAATTTAAATACTTGCAAAATTATTCAGAATATAAATATTATTTATTTCAAAAACATGTAATACATATTACATGTATTACATGTATTTGTGGACAATTTTAATGGCTTACAATTATTTGCTGTGTGGCATCTTAGTTGAGATGATTTTTTTAGAGTTTGTTGATTTTTGACATGGTTTTACTCGAAAACATGGACAAGGACGGACTCAGACTAACCCATTCCCCGAAAGAAATCAAAGGCAGGCCAGCAAATAAAGCAATGAAAGGCAGATAGCTTCTAAACGATGCTCATTCGTGCTGCTGCTGCCAAGCAAACAAGTCAAGTCAAGGGGCGTGGCAAGGGCAAAAAGACATATGCAAATGGCCAGGCTCAGGCTCATTCTCCATGCCCATACCCACACCCATTCCGTCCCGTTGTCCTGGGCCAACTTGAGTGGCTTTAGGTTGGTAGCGATGTGATGCCCACGATATGATATGATTATGTTAAATGCCCGTTTTGTTTGCTCACTCACTGGCATCAGTGCTGCCAGGAGAATGTTGCTTCTAACAAGAAGATTACTCCCAATAAAAAATAAATATTATGTATTATTGTCTTCCATAAAATATAAATATTTTAATAATTAATTCCCGACATTAATTTTAATGTTCGTTATCAAAAGAGTTTCTTGCATTTAACTTCATTATCCTTATACCTAACCGAATCGGGCTAGAAGCCAGCTGAATTGACACCACTGAACGCCAGGGATATGGTCATTGGGCAGCTGGGATTTTGTAGTTGTAGTTGTATGTTAGTCGTCGTCGTCGTCATGGCTCTTAACTGATTTTCCCTTCCATGGGCTGAAAGGAGCAGCCTCTGTTCAGTTCGGATTCAAGTTGACGATTTCATAATTCAATTTACAAGATAAGAAGCCGCAGCACAAGCAGGCACAACCACAAGCACAGCCAGAACCAGATTCTGATTCGGATGCGGATTCGGATACGGAATCAGCCAACCAACAAACGGCCACCGTTTTTGGGGCGTGTTGTCAACAGCAAACAGACAGCAAAAAAAAGAAAATAACAAAAAACGTAAACAAAACGCACAGAAAAAATCATATTGAAAAAAGACCTTTTAATTAATTATGCATCAGCGATTGTGTTTAAATAAAATGAAGCCCAGTCAAATCTCATTCAAAGATTATTGTTTGTTCGCTTAACCGATGGGCGGGGAAATCGCAGGGCCGATCAGCAGCAGCTGCCTGTGACAAAGGCGCATTGCGCATACGCCAGGATGAACCCATGTAGATGAGACCGATTAGATAACTCAGATAGCTCCCTAAGGTATTGACTCAACTTATGTCTGCTTCGCTGTGATTATCGCCGGAAATATGATCCTAATTGTACGGCACTCATATTGATAATGGAGGTATTTGCAGTGGTTAGTTTTATTTATCCTAAACAAAAAATCATTAGCTTCTTAAAATAAATACAACAATTTAATTTAATTTTTTTTTTTTAATTTTATGGTAGTTTATTTTAGGGAAAAACCTTTGAATAAATGGTTCAACAACAAATGAAAAATAAGAAACAAAAGACTTAGGAAACGAACTTGATTGTTTGATTAAGAAAAAAAATATAAAAGTAGAAGTAAAAGTAAAAGTAAAAAGTAGAATATATGTTTCAAGCGATGACTTCAAATATCTACTATTTATTAATTTATTACTTAATAAATTAACAAAGCGATGGAATAACGTCCTTAGTTCATAAAGGATTTCTTCTTCAATCTACCCATTACATTGGGAACATTTCTTTGAGTTGACCCTTTAACATTTGCCGAACTTTAATTGTTCATTGACTGGAAGAACGAGTCGTCAATCGGGGCCCTTGTCAATGGGTCGTCAGCCATGTCAGCGCCATATAGTGAGCCTGACCGACTTTTGACACGATCGCAGGGAGCGAGAGAAAGAGAGGAGTAAGGGAGGGTAGCCCATATGCCCACATTCAAGTTAGAAGCCATCATAATTTAAACATGAGTGTTGGCTGCCACTGCGCACTGGGCTAACAATGATGCGGTTGTGGCTGGGCTTTATGGTCGGGTTTCTGAAGAGGATCGCTTCGTCCATTTGGTCGCCTTATCAGCGATAGCGATGGCAGATTAATCGGGCCGATAAGCGCGAACCCAGGGATGTGGACACGATGACGAGCAGGATGACGAGTGCGGATGATCGACCAGGAGAATGGTAGAATGGAGCGGAGTTGGAGTGCCGTCGATGATGATGATGACGACGGTAGCGACGGGATGGGACGGGATGAAACGGTCGGGGATCTGTGGAGTGGCTATGTTCTTTGTGGTACGAATTCGGTTTTATATTCTTATTTTTCGGGGCTATACCCCTGCCCTTGTGGGACTGCCTGGGCGAAAAGGTGTGCCTGGGTTATGCGAAATATGCGTGGCGTTGTCGATCGGATCGGTCGGAGGGATCTGCGCTGGCACTGCCCAAAGTGGTTTAGATTAAAGGGTTTAGTTCTCTGCCTTGTGTTATTTTATTTTTGGGCGTTATTTGCTCAGCGAGACGTGCGACTGCTTTGGCCAGCTCTGCTCTGTCCGCAGGCTTTGGGTTTCGGTTTTTGGACTGCAGGAAGATCGATCTCCCCGATCGGTCGGTGCACCCCGATGACCTCTCGTCTCCCGCCTCCTCCTCCCGCTGCTGCTCCATCTCGGCATTTCTGTTGTTGTGCCAGCTGAACATCTGTCGATCTTGTTTGCCGATAATTTGAATTGAGTTTTCTCTTCAATGTTGGCCAGCCTTCACATGTGTAAAGAGTTCAGGGCATTGTCCATGTTTGTGCGAGCGGAATGCAGGGCTAAGATGGTTCAGGGGTAATGCCGGGAGGCGTGTTAATAACAGAGCTCATCCCCGTCAAATGGAAGCCCACAGAATGACACCAAGTCTAGGCAAAGTGCAAAGCTTTCTCAGGGCACTTGGATAAATTTAAACTTAAATGTAAATATGTAAACTAGTAAAATAATAAACACATTAAAATGTAGGCTTCTAAATTTGTTTAATTATTAATATTTTCATGTATCCAATTTATTTTAAACCAAAATTATATCATATTCAATTTAATTTTGGCATCTATGTAGTTCTGTTTCTCCAGGTGTGCCTGCATTAAAAGAACTCCATACAGAACGTGTCAACTGGTTAGTGGATTTGATGGGGGCCGGGGAATTGGGGTATTTCGAGGGGGTTAAGAAACAACCAGGGTCCCAGAGGCTCAGCCAATCCGCCGGGCACGTTCAAGTCGTTTTCTCGCAATTAACGCGAAATTCTACGAATTGTTTAATTAGAACTCCAGTTTCAGTTTCCAAGTTCTCAGTTCCCAGTTTTCAGGTTGCATCTCCAGGTCTGCGAGTCGCCTGCAACCTCTGCACGTTTGTATCTCGTGGTTCTTGTTTTGGGGCTGCATAATCTTTTTTGTAAACATGAAACTCGCGCCATTATATCGAGCCAACGTTCGCCGGCCAACTTGGGAATGGAATGGAATGGTATGCCATGTCATGGCCGGGGGGAAGACCTCGGTGGAGGGGAGAGAGCAACCGAGCTGGCTGCTTTTTACATCTTCGCCTGCCCTGCGCCGTGTGGCAACGATTTTAAATTTAAAATCTGTGAATTTGAAGCAGTTTATCGAGACGGTATCCTCCGCCTCCTTCGAAGCCTCCGTACTCAGCGTTTTTTGCTTAGGTGTCTGCTGGATTCTGTTGTTATTTCAGTCGCTTTTCGCTGATTCGCTCGACCGATTAAATCATTAAATATTCCGATTGTGTAGCGTTATAATGAAATGTTTTTAACGCTTGTCTGATTTGGAATTATGCAGGGAATTAAAGGATCTCTCTCGCTTTTGCCTGTCTTGTATTTGCCAAGTTAAGACTCTTTTTATGTGGAACATGCTGGAGGCTTGTCCGTGATAAGCAAAGATGTTTCACGTATTTGATGTATTTACTGCATCCAACAGAAATTATGTCTGAAAAGAAGATTAATTCTGAAAATGTTCATGTTTATTTCTAGAAACCTATAGTCACAGTACAGTAAGACTATTTATTTAACTTAATTTTTAACATTTGCCATTTAAATGCCCGCCAAGATATCACATATTATCTGTTAGCCAGAAGCTTGTTGCTCTGGAAATCATGAAGAGCTATGATAAGTATATAAATCTGTATCTTCTAGCACTACAAAGCTAATAAAGCTAATAAATTCAATCTAGGTATCTGCGCTTGCAAAGCTTTTTTGCATTAAAATGTTTTATGTGTTGGAAAAATTTATTAAATGGGAACCACATAAGAAGAAGAAGTTTATAATAAATTTTACTATCTTCTAAATACTACTAAATAGAAAATACAAATGATTTACTTTTCATTCCGCTAACAGGCCAAGCTTAAATATAATTCTTTAAAAATTGTGGGAGGAAAAGCTTTTATAGATGTTGTACAAAGCTTAAGATCGGTTAAGCCTAGTTTTCCTACATCTCGGAATCAGTAACCCCTTCGTTCAGTTCGCGAAAGATACGCAGAGCAACAATTTTAAATGAATTATATTCTTTATATATTGGTGATACCCACACCTTTCGTTCTGGGGTTCACTGATTTGGCAATCTCATGCCAAGATGATAGCTGCAACAGTACGGAAACGGATGCAAATTCATCAGATGAAAGTGACATAGAATTATTCAGTATGGATCCCGATCTAAGGGAGCTCCACCTAGATGAGTGCAACAATCTTACAGTACTGGAATTCACTCCAAATCTTCGCACCCTGGAAATATTTAATTGCTTCTGGCAAGATTTTGAGATGGCCAAGCTCAGTGTTGTGGCTAATCTGAGCTCTCTTCATTTTCGGAATGGTACACTTTTGAAACTGGACAGGAAGATGTTTGTGCAATTGTCCCACCTGGAGGTGCTCGGGCTGGATGGAAACAAAATAGCAATTGTTTCTGCAGACACCTTTATTGGGCTCACCCAACTGTGGATGCTAACTTTGAACAACAACAGAATAATATTCTGATATCTTTCTGGACTAAGGTACCTAGACCTTAGCGGCAATGTGCTATTTAAGCTACCGGATGCCATTTTCGACAAGAACCCCAAGTTGCAGGTATTATTCCTCAATGGAAATAATTTATCAAGCTTGAATCCATATACCTTGGCCATTCTTAAGAAACTTAACATGTTGAATCTGAGCAACAACTTCATCAATGAGCTCCAACTTCTCAGCTCAGAGACAATAATCCTGGACAATAGTAGGGTCTACAGAATGGATGTGCTTGGCAATGTTAGCACGTTCCAGGCAAGAAATAATTTTTTGCAGTATCTCCATTTTAAGGAAAAAATATATCTCACCGAACTGGACCTGCATGGGAACAAACTGACAACGGAAGACATTTCTGGCATGCTCAAGGGCATGTGGAGGCTTCAACGGCTAGATCTTTCCGCAAACCTTGCTGAAGAGTGGCCAACTTTGGAACGTTCTATGTCTGATCTACAGGAAGTCTATCTCCTGCCCAGTCTGAAGTTTGTAAATATATCCGGGAACCTAATAAAGCACCTAAATGGCGACTCGCTCTTGCTGTCTCCCAGTCTGGCCCACTTGGATCTGTCATACAACAGAATTTGTGAGGTGGATCCAAAAATCTTTAGCATAGTCAACAATCTTCAAAGCCTGCACATTGAGGGGAACCGCCTTGACCACTTCAGCTATAAGCTCCTTCACAATCTGCAACAAGGCCTGAAGGAGGTGGCGCTCTATGACAACGAATTCAGCCATGACAGTTACAAGAAGATGATTCTATATTTCAAGAATGCCGGTATCCATGTTCTTGAACAAGCGTATTTGGAAGGACTCACTTCCGTGAAGGAAGAGTCGACAATGGAGAAATGTGATCGGGCTGAAATAAAAAACGATGATTTTCTGGTCCACACCTCACACTCTGAAGAGGAAATTGAGCCAAGCAAGAGCGTCGAGCTAGAGCATCAACCGCTGAACACTTTTAGAAAATGGAGCTCCCGGAAAATCCTGATCCTTTTAGGCCTGTTGGCTGCTTTGACATCTAATGTAGTTCTGGTTATACAGCTCCGACGTTCTAGGACTAGGTTTGGAGATAATAGCTAGTAAAGCCAAAAAAAAATTACAAATCTGTAAAAATAAAGTGTAAAATCGTTATATCCTAATATTTTAATTATAATACATATATTCGTATTAATAGTAGTAATAAATCAATTGATTAAATAAAGCAGAATAGGACGGCAATTTTGTGTTTTCTTTTTCTTTATACATACCTAGCGACTACGAAGGCTCTGTAATTTTTCTAATTTGAATTTTTTTCATCAATTGGCTGCACAAATAAAAAAAAGCTTTTTTAGTAAGTCTGAGATTATAATTTGCATCCCACGTTAGTCAGAACAGCGCCTTTATCCAGTAAATAGGTACGGAAGAGAACCCTATACTTTAATATAAATGGATACTATTCCATATATATTGCTGCTTCCAACTGTATATTTTCTGCGATTCGCCAATTCTGAGAACTTGTGCAATGGAAACAGCTGCAATACTACGGAAACGGATGCGGCTTCTGGAGATGAAAGTGAAATCAATTTATTCAGTTTGGATCCCAATGTAAGAGTGCTCCATTTGGACAGCTGTAATAATCTGACAATTCTGGAACTCACCCCCAACCTCCGCACCTTGGAGATATTAAATTGCTCCCGGTATAGCATAAATATGACCGATCTCAGTGCGCTGGCCAATCTGGACACTCTACGGCTGCGAGGTGGTAGGCTTGTTAAACTTGGCAGCGATCAGTTTGTCGAGCTACCCCATCTGGAGGTCCTCGAGCTTGGGTCAAATAAAATAAATGAAGTTTCCGAAGACGCCTTTAAAGGCCTTTCTCAACTGTGGATGCTCACATTGAACGATAATAATATAGTATTTTTGCACAAGAATCTCTTCTATCCTCTTCCAAAGCTCCTGTCCCTTGACCTAAGCAATAATAGAATCAATGGCCTACCGGAGGAAATCTTTGCTAATAACCCAAAGCTGCAAGTATTTCGCCTACGTGGTGGTCGCTTTTTAAGTCTATCGCCAAAAACACTGCGGCCACTTAGAAATCTACTATTTTTGGACCTAAGCAATAACAATTTTAGGGATCTGCAACTACCAAGCACTGAAACAATTCGTCTAGAAAATAGTGGAATGCATAAACTTAGAATCGAAGGAAAGGTTAGCAAACTCCAGGCGAGAGATAACTATTTGGAGATACTTGACATTGAGAATAAAGCGGCTGTCACCGAGCTGGATCTGCATGAAAATAGCCTGGACACGAGTGCCATTTCCAACACTCTTCAGGGGATGTGGAACTTACAATACCTGGATATTTCCAAAAACATATTGAAAGAGTTGCCCATCTTTACGAAGGAAAAATTGGGTGAGGTCTTTCTGCTGCCCAACCTGAGGATTGTCCTTATTTCGAAAAACTCGCTGAAACACCTGAGTGCCGACTCGCCGTTGCTGTCCCCCAGTCTCACCCACTTGGATTTGTCTTACAATAAGATACGCAGCATAGAGCCACATACATTCAGCATGGCCAGCAAGCTTCAGAGCCTTCACCTTCAATGCAACCTCCTGATTGACTTACAGTATGAACTATTTCTCCATCAGCAACGAAGCCTTAAGGAGGTGGCCCTCTACAACAACGAGTTCCCCCAAGACAGATACGAGAAAATCACCAAATACTTTGCTACGGCTGGAGTTGTTGTACTCGAGGAAAACGAAAAACCTCCTTTAAAAATTGATTCTTCTAATAATACTACGTTTTACGCCGGAATGCTAATTCAGCGATTGCATCCAAAAAGGCAGCATATTCGACCAGGAAATCGGCAGTCCATTAAAGTAAACATTTTTAGAAAATGGAGCACTTGGAATATACTCATCCTATTTAGCCTTTTGGCTGTCCTGTCTCTGAACGCAATCCTAATCCTTCGGCGTTTACATTCCAGTGGTCAAAGGGGTTGGAGGCGAAAGCAAGTTTCTATAATTAAGTCAAGCTTCCTAAACAGAAAGAGCTCTAAAATATGAGTATATTGATTAATGTAATATAAATAAATGTCTTCTAGAAGAGCTTGCGCCTTCTTTATTTATTACGTTGTTATTTTTACTACGACTGAGAAGATAATAATTCGGTTCCTCAATTTGTTTGTAAAAGCTTTCAGCGACCATTTTACTACTATGAGAATCTAACTCGGATCAGTCTAGGCAGCCGCCTCGTTTAGTGAAAGATCGTACATAAAAATCTCTGCGAAATATAATAGTATATATAGTATAAATGCATTACATTCTATGTCTATTGCTGGTGCCAGCTGTCATCGTTTTGGCGGTCACCGAATCCGAGTTCTCCTGCGATGAAAACTACTGCAACAGCACGGATACAAATAATACAGATAAGAGACAACTCGAGCTCGACTCTTGCGGAAACCTAACAGTGCTGAAGCTTACACCGCGCATACACACCTTGGAATTACTGAATTGCACAAGTGATAACCTTAGCATAGATGATGTCAGTGAGCTGGCCTGGCTAAGGTACTTTGTGCTGCGCAATGGTCATTTTGTGGAGCTGAGTGATGAACAGTTTGCCAAGTTGGCCGATTTGGAGATACTCGCAGTAATCGGAAGTTGCATAGAACGAGTCTCTGCTAACGCTTTCAAGGGGCTCTCCAAATTGTGGCTCCTCTCCCTTAGTAACAATAGCCTAAGCAGTTTGCCGGATAATGTTTTCCAGCCGCTTCCTGATCTAAAGTACGTCTACCTTGATCAAAATAGGTTCGTGACTCTTCCGGAAAACCTCTTTATTCAAAACGTAAACCTCAAAATGATAACTCTCGATGGAAATCCGCTCACAAAGCTATTACCCAAAACTCTGGAGGCTGTCACAGAGCTTAGCGACTTGGATTTAAGCAACTGTAGTTCCCTGCATGAACTCCAAGTACACAGCACTGAGTCCTTGTACCTAAACAATAGCGGTGTTAGCAGACTTGATATACTTGGCAACGTAAACAAAGTTATGGCCGAAAATAACCAGATAAGCGTTCTCAATATATATAATAAAATTCCTGTCACTGAGCTGGATCTGCGTGGCAACAAGCTGGAATCCCATTTGCTACCCGGTATGCTCATGGGCATGTGGCGCCTCCAACGCCTGGACCTTTCCATGAACCAAATAGAAGACCTGCCATCCCCCAAGAGCGCAAATAACTTCGAGGCCTTTATTTTACCTAATCTCCGTTTTGTCAATCTGTCGGGCAATCGATTGGAGCATCTGCGAGGCGATTCGCCGGTTCTATCCCCCAGTCTCACCCATCTGGACCTGTCATACAACAGGATACGAGTCCTAGAGCCACATATTTTCGGCGTGATTTACAATCTTCAGAGCCTGTATATCCAAGGAAACCGTATCCGGCACCTCAAATACGATCGCTTTTTCAGCGAACAAAGGGGTCTAAATGTGGTGGCTCTCTACGATAATGAGTTCAGCAAGGAAAGCTACAATAATATCACAAAATATTTCATGGAAGTCGGTGTTCTCGTCATAGAGAAAAATATGGTTGCCTTTGTAGAGACATTTGAGAATGCAACTTCGGATGACTGGAGTATGTCGGAAGTATTGATATTTATATGTCTGTTGATAGCATTGGCCTCCAATTTAATGCTTTTCCTGCGACTCAAACGAGTCAGCGGACGTTCTTTTGGACAAATAAGGACCTCAAGATTGAAGGCGAGCTTCGTCAGCATTGATGGCTCCGAGAATTGAATATATATATTTGTATCTGCTTCAAAAAATAATAAATTTAGTGTTAGTTTCTGCACTTCAAAGTAAATAGTGTGCTATTTACTTTTTTGTTTGTTATGCATTGTTAAATTCATTTGGATGTAAACATTATTTAAAAGCGCGCCAATCTTTATATCTCATCTGAAAGCTTAGTGCTATGGCATAAAAGTGTTGACCCATAGATACAATCTGGAACAGAAAAGCTGATTTGCCTGACCTCTGTTCTCTCTGACAACAACATCAATTTAGATGTTTCTGCCGACAATTGATATTAAGAGGGAAAGTAAGAGACCTGCGCGTCAAAGCTCCCGGGGAATGTGAACGAAGTGCAGTCTGGCGCTCTTGGATTAGTCGACGAATAGCTCTGATCCGTGATAGATACAAAGAAGCTTAATTAAGAATAACGAGCATTAAAACTATAAATGGATCGAATTCTTTACATTGTGCCGCTCCTTCCAGCTTTGTTTGTTCTGGGGATCACCGATTTTGATCCCATCTGCGAAGGAATCACCTGTGACGGTACCGACCTAGACTCAAACTACACCGAAGACAAGCCTGCTGCTGCCCATCAGTGGGAGCTCCATCTGGACGATTGCAGTAACCTGACAGTGCTGAGGCACTCCCCCAATTTGCACACTCTTGACCTGGCGAACTGCTCCAGTGGCGACCTGCGTGCGGACGACCTCAGTGCGTTGCCGAATCTCGGCTACTTTCACCTGCGAGGTGGCCATCTCCCCGACCTGAGTGACGGACTTTTTGCCAAGCTGGCTGATCTGAAGGTTCTTGAGCTGGGAGGCAACGACATAAGCCGGATTCCTGCCAACACCTTTAGGGGACTTTTTAAGCTGTGGCTGCTGGGACTGCAGGACAATAAAATCAGCGCCCTGCCCGATGGAATATTCATCCAGCTCCGAAAGCTCCTACACCTCGACCTTGGCAACAATAAAATCGAGACGCTCCAGGAAGGAATCTTTGCTGGAAGCCCTAGGCTGCAGATTTTGCTGCTACATGGAAACCCGCTTGTCAAAGTGTTCCCTTCGACTCTGCGATCACCGAGGCGGCTCATTCTACTGGACCTGAGCAACTGTGGGCTTCTGGAGGAGCTGCATCTAAACGACGCCTACATCCTCATGCTGGAGAACAATGCCATGCGGAGTCTTTCTATTGAGGGAAGTGTGGCCAAGCTCCAGGCGGCGAACAACGAGCTAACCCATCTCAGCCTGAGCGACAAAAAGTCCATCGTCAAGCTGGAGCTGCATGAAAACAAACTGGAGGCCGATGACATCCCTGTTATGGTCATGGGGATGTGGAGGCTTGACTACCTAGATCTGTCAAAGAATCTCATCGACAGTTTGCCTGTGCCCAGTGGCGACAATTCAAGTGAATTCTTCCTCCTGCCCAATCTCAGGTTCCTGAATCTGTCCAGCAATCTTCTGGAACACCTCCACAGTGACTCGCCGCTGCTGTCCCCCAGTCTCACCTACCTGGACCTCTCATATAATTTAATATATAGCCTAGAGCCCCATATGTTTAGCTTGATCAAGGAGCTGAAGGGCCTCCACATCGAGGGGAATCTCATCCGGCAATTTCAATACGATCACTTCTACCAGCAGCAACCACGCCTTAGGGAGTTGTCGCTCTTCGATAACGTATTCACCCCTGAAAATTACCATGCCATCACCAAATACTTTACAGAGGCTGGGGTCCGAGTCATAGAAAAGGTTCGAGGATCAACTCCTAGTCACAATATCTCTGTGGATTTTACAGAGAAATCTGAGTTCTCACCGCCGAAAATGGGGCACCGCTTTCCTAAACTTCAGCAATGCGTAACTCTTCAAAAATGGAGCACAGTGGATATCATGATATTTACAGGGCTATTGGCTTCGCTTGTCCTTAATGTAATCCTTGTCCTGCACTTTCAACATGCCCGCGGACGGGAGAAATGCCTTATTTCGCTCTCTCGGATTTTAGGAAAGAGACGAAGGTCCAACATGGAAGCCAGACTTGTCTGTATTGAAGACTCTGAGATATGAATCGATTATGGGAATCCAGAAGCGTGCCTTTGTTTTAAATTAAATATAATTTAAAAAATATTTTCTAAAATAAAATATATTTGTGACTAAAATTTGGGAACCCTATTTGATTCCATTAATTTTGCGGCCAACTGTTTCTCCCCCCTAATCAATATGGAGAGCGTTGACCTGTCAGATAATCAATTATCTGCCATAGCAGTGGATACCTTTTTCCACAACAAAGGGCTGACTTGTATATTTCTTAGTAGAAATCCAGTGACACGGTTACCCCTTCCGGCAGAGATTTTCTAGAGTTTAATGAATGTCTTTGCGGTGGATAATTGCCCCCATCTTAAATTCTGCAGCTACCGTGCGATGTAGACCGGCTATATCTAGAGAACAGTGCAGTGAAAACCTTAAAAAGCGAACAGTCTGACCCATTTGGATTTGCGAGGATCTCAGTCGGATGAGACTCTCCGCCAAAACATCTTCTGTGAACTGCCGAAACTTGAGTGGTTAGATCTGTCAAGCACCAGAATGTTTTATCCGCTGCTGGGCTTAATACATTCAGCTCAAGGGCAGTGCACGCTGGATAATCTCAAATTCGTAAATATTTCCAACAATCAATTGGTCGAATTTCCATCCCTTTTGGCTTACTATCTTGATACTATTGACCTATCCAATAACAAGCTGGGAACAATAACAGGAAGCACATCTTCGAGTCTTGCGCCTGGAGGGAAACAACCTGATTTATTTTTTCTGAATTAAAATAGTATTTTCGGAGTGGAGGGATTGAGGCGACTCAAGATTCAGAGATTCTTAGAGCAGCAGCACTCTCTCACTAAAGAGTCCGCTGCTACTGCTACACTCTGATTAATGCAAACTCAACTCAAAAAGACTGCTCGCTGCCTAATCTCAAATTTCTCAACTTCTCCAGCAATCAGTTCGCCAACGTGCCTCTGAAGTCTCCCCTGCTTATGCCCAATCTTACCACTCTTGACCTTTCCCATAACAAATTGGAAAACATACAAATGGACGCCTCCAATGATTCTTCCCATCTGGAGGGGTACAATCTGAGAACCTTTGACTATCGTTCCCTTTATGACAACCACAGAAATCTACAGGAATTGGGTCTCTAAAATATCAAGCTTAACTCTAGTTATTATGATGAAATGATGTAAACGATTCAAATATTGTTTTCAGAAATGCCTGCCCTTCAGCTTATTCGGAGTGTAGCTTAAGCGGAGAGAGGAGTGGGAGGGGTAGACCTAATCTTACTTGGAGCAGCCTCGGTTTTGTTCAGTTTATTATTTCGCCTCAATTTCGACTAATCAATTTTGAGACACGCTTAGTATAATTCATTCATTCGCTGAGATTGGACGCTAGTATATTGTTAAAATTTATATAGAAGACATGATTTTGTTTTACGTTCTTATCCTGACTACTGTCTCTGTTGTGGAAAGCTCCGATCTAGATGAATTGTGTCCGTACAATACCTGTAGGCTTTCGGATTTTGATACCCGTTTGCAATTCTCAAGCAAACCTGCTCCAATGATAAATACCATGAGCTTGGGCTTCTGTCGGGACTTCAAGGGGCTCCAGGTCACACCAAATTTGGAATACCTAACTATTGACAACTGCGCCAGCGACTTCAACTTGGATGCTCTGACCACAGTGCCTTATCTATGGCACCTGAGAATTCGGGACAGCACCCTTTCGCAGCTTCATTATGATCAGTTCGCCAAGATGCCCTCCATAAAGGTACTCGGTTTGACGGGAAACGCCATCGAATCAATAACCAATGGAACCTTCCAACAACTCCAGCAACTTTTGACTCTAGAATTGGCTTACAATTCAATTAAAATTCTTCCGAAGGGTGTCTTCTATCCTCTCGGACAACTGGAAAGTCTTGACCTGAGCTATAATCAGATATCTATCATTGCAGAGGACACCTTTTCGCGGAATATAAAATTATATTTGCTGCGACTCAATGGAAATCCCTTGACTAATGTAGTCTTCCCCAGCGATGTACCGAAGTTGAGACTTGATTTCCTCGATCTGAGCGACTGTGGCCAGTTAAAGAGTCTGCAGTTGTCCTGTGAGGTAAATATGTTACTCCTGGAAAACAGTAGAGTGGAGAAATTAAGCAGCAACAAAAGCATCCAAAGGTTAAGAGGGGCCAACAGCAACATAACCCACGTAGATCTGCAAGGAGCTCAATTGAATGGCGTATATCTCAGTGAAATTCTTTGCGACTTAGAGACCCTTGAGTGGCTGGATCTGTCGAACACCTCATTAGAAACATCCCACGTTTCAGGCATTAGTTTTAATCACAGAAGATGCCTGCTGCCCAATATAAGGTTCCTGAATGTGTCCAGAAATCAAATGGACAGTCTGCCGCCGGAGTCGCCACTCTTTGGACCCAATCTTATATTCTTGGACCTGTCCCATAATAAATTGGAAAGTATATCAATGGAACCAAAGAAATCCCAAAATCTTCGAAGCCTGCGGCTGGAGGGAAACAATCTGAGCCGATTTTACTATACCTACTTTTACGACTGGCACAAAAACCTGAAGGAGTTGGCGTTCTATGACAATAAGTTTAGTTCTAGTTTTAACAACGAAATTATAGAATTCTTTTGCGATAAACAGGTTCATATAATTCAGAAGAACAATCAGGCGCAGTCGGAATGCCAGGATAAGCCATGATCTACATGAACTTCACATACTTTTTTATTTAATATCCAGAGAAATTAAATAATATTTTGAATATCTAAGAAATAAAATAGCGCCTCGGTTATTTCTGGTAAACTAAGATTGTCTCCAATTATTATTTGCTTCTGCCTAAGATTTTCAGGCTTCACACAATCTGGGGTATCCTTTCAAGAAAGTTTCTACGCGGATGAAAAAACAAACAATACGGTAATTTCTGATGAAAAAGGCAAAAATATGTTAAAATATGTTTTTAAAGATTTTTCAATAGTTAATCTAAAAGAAAATATATACATTATTCCAGATGCAATACAAAATATTTGTATTTCGACTCATATTTTAAATATTCCACATTTAAAATATTTGTTCGTAATTATTTAAGCTTTCATCTTTTGAAATACGCGCCAATCTATCGAATGTATCTGCCCCCAGAAAGCTAAGCGTTTTAGAACTTTTCTTTATTTGTTCGATGTATAGTATCTTGCCACGAACAGCTGATTGGATCCGCCTTCACTCAGTTAGTTTTCTGTCTGACAGTAACTTTGATCGGATTTAACATAACCCGCGTTTATTCTAACTTAAAGTGAGTGTTTCAATTATTAGCTATTGTATATGCTGTCCGATTTATTTAGATGATCGAATACTTCCGATTTTATTTCTAAAATTCTCGCTGATCACACAAATTACGCAGAATCATGTTTTTTCTTCAAATGGTGCTGCTCGTGGCTGCAGTCTCTGCTTTGCAAGTTAATTACCTTCAGGATGTCTGCCCGGAATCATACTGTAGTCTCCCACAAATGCAACCGGAATACGCTACAAACGAAGCTCCTAACATCACGGAACTGCACCTGGGCTACTGCCAGCAGTTAAAGGTGCTTCGACGTACACCCAATCTTCGTATTCTCTCACTTAGCAACTGCCTTGGCGATCCTTTTGCCAGGGAGGACATTCAGCTGACATACAAGCTTAAAATGTTGCAAATGCGGCACAGTAATATATCCGAACTTCACGACAACCAATTCTCTGTCATGTACCGGCTGGAGATCCTAGAACTGGCGGAGAACTCCATCGAAAGGGTGGCCAATGGAACCTTTAGGGAACTCACCCGTCTGGAGACGCTGGGGCTACAGGGAAACCTAATCAAGTCGCTGCCAGATGGTGTCTTTTATCCTCTGGAGAATATCAGAAACCTGGACTTGAGTGACAATATAATCTGCAACATAACAGAATACGATTTTGCCCGGAACCTGAAATTAAAAACGCTTTTTCTCAGAGGAAATCCGTTGATCCAGATAGTATTTCCCACCCAAGCACCTCAAAGCTTTATTCAACTGCTCGATCTTAGTCGCTGCTCCCAGCTGAAGGAGCTAGTGCTGTACTCCAGCATGGACACCATAATTCTGGAGGAGAGTGGAATAGAGCGCTTGCAGTTCTCAGGCAACAAAAGTCTCCTCAGGTTGCAAGCGGCCAACAGCAAGTTAACCCAACTGACCTTGGGTGATCCCATTTCGCTAGTAGAATTGGACCTGCGAGGAACTCACTTGGTGGGGAGAAATGTCAGCCAAATGATCTGCAACATGAGGAGCCTTCAAAGGCTAGATTTGTCTAATAATTCCATCGACATTCTTCCGCTCTCTTTAAACAATGTCTCGGGTGATGTGTGCCTGCTGCCCAGCCTAAGGTTCCTCAATCTCTCCAGCAATGGATTGGCTAGTCTGCAGCTGGAGTCTTCGTTTTTTGGACCCCGGCTTGCCATCCTGGATCTTTCTTATAATAAACTGGACAGCTTTTCACTGGAAGCCATAGATGCAGCCCACGATCTTCAAAGCCTATTCCTGGAGGGCAATAATTTGACTACTTTAAACTATCGCACTTTACACAAAAGATACGGAAACCTGAAGACATTAGCTCTCTTGGGGAATAAATTTAGTGCCAGCTTATACAATGAGATGATCGAATACTTCAGCCACACGGATGTGAACTTTATTGTGAAAGACTATCCAGGAAAATCCGAGAAAAAACAGCACGAGTGGAGCGTGTATGATATCCTTATCGTTATTTTCCTCATCGGAGTCCTGATATATGCGAGAATGTATCTCTATGGGAGAGGAGGAATAAACTGTTGCTTCGGATGCAAGTGGGGGCAGAGGACAGAGGACAACTCCGAGAGCAGAGTCAGGTTCCTATTACGGCCAGAGTCGGAATCCTAAACCTTTAAATTAAAATCTTAATAATTGTATGTACAGACTTTCTAGCTATATTTTTGTAAAAGAAATAAACAAATTATTTAATGAAATTTAACAATAAAGAAATGCTTAACATCCACTGTTTAGGAGTCAGTTAGTATTTTTATTTTATATTTTATATTTATATTTTTATATTATATTTTACTTTAAAAAAAAAGAACTGGAACGCCTTCGAGAATCATTCTTGGCAACTATCGTAAACCCTTGTGAACTCCATCAAACTCAGCTTGTTGCTCGCCGCATGTTGACGAACCGATTTCGAGCTAACTCTGGCAACATGAGGAGAAAGCTATAATTTGTTGTGATCAGCAAAGCTTCCCGGGGGCTTTACATCGGCCCTTATCAGTGACGCTCCCTCCCAGCGGATCCATCCACCCGCCGATCATCCACATACGCAGATAAGCCCCCGATGCTGGTGCCTCTGCCGCGACTTTAGTGTATTTTCAGAGTCCGAACAAAGTGGGAGCCAAGTGCATCGTAATTTATTTAAATAACAAAAATAATAATAATATGCGCTGGCATGTGTATCTTTTACTGGCATTTTGCGGCTTCCAGCTGGGAGGTGCCGCCTCTGTTTACGACGCCACCGGACGGCTTAATCTCAGTGCCAGTTGTCCGGATGCCTTCTGCCATGTGAATGATCAGCTGGTGGCCTACTCGAGCACTCCGGCCCTTAAACTGCGGGAGCTGCACTTGACGAACTGCAGCCGCCAGACGGTGGCGTGGCTGGTGCTAAATCTTACGCCGGGACTCCGGACTCTGGTAATCAGGAACTGCGCCAGCTATCACATCAGCAAAGAGAGCCTGAGGCCGGTGGCCAATCTCACGTCGCTCCAGATGCAACGCTCGAGTCTCGGAGTGCTCAGGGATGAGCTGTTCACCGCGGTGCCCCGCCTTGAGATTCTTGAATTGGGTCGCAACACCATACACACGGTGCACAGCGCGGCCTTCACAGGCTTAGCCAAGCTCCGATTTCTGGGACTGCAAAGCAATGGGATCCAGGAGATCCCGGCCAAGACCTTTGATCCTCTGGCTGAGCTTTGGCATCTGGACTTGAGTGGCAACCAGTTGACGAACTTGCGCGAGGATATCTTCGCCAAGAATGCCCAACTGCAAACCCTGCTGTTGAATGGCAACCAACTGAGGAGCCTTCTTCCGGAAACCGTGGGCTCCCTTCCGAGTCTCCGGCTGCTCGATCTGGGCCACGTTGGAGAACTGGACAACCTGATGATGGTTCTAAGCAACATCCAGAGTCTCATATTGGAGGACAGCCGACTGAGCGGATTAGTCATCAGTGGGAGTGTTATCAGGCTGCACGCCGCAAATAATGAGCTGGCTCGCATCGAACTGGGCAATAAGAGCTTGGTCGTAGAAATGGATCTCCGAGGCAATCTGCTTGATGGAGCTGCTATCGCCGGCTTGCTCCGGGGCATGTGGAACTTGGAGAGACTGGATCTGTCCAAGAACATGATAGAGTCACTGCCCATGCATGGCGGTGGGCCGAGCGAAGGTCCGCATTCCCAGGAACTGTTCCTCTTGCCCAGTCTCAAGTATCTCAACTTGGCCCACAACCGAGTGGTGCGCTTGCCTCCGGACTCCCCCATTCTGTCGTCGCATATCAAGTTCCTGGACCTCTCCCACAACCTAATGATGACCTTGGAGGTAGAGAGATTGACAGGCCTGCCGAATCTGGAGAGCCTGTTTCTGGAGGGGAACCGCCTCAGCTCCTTCGACTATCAGGTCTTCCATCAGCAGCACGAAAGTCTCAAGGAGTTAGGCTTGGGCTTGCATGAAAACTCCTGGGGACCTGGTGTGTTCCACAAGATGTACACATACCTCAGCGATCGAGGGGTACACATACAGGGAAACACACCGCCTGCTAGTAGCAGTCAAGTGGACACGGATTGGCCGCCTGAGGCCCAAAAGCTGGATCGAGTCGGAGTTTCGGGAATACATCCCTATTGGACCCTGAGGGACATCCTGGCCTTTGTCACCCTACTAGTGGTTCTGGCCATTCTCCTGATGAATCTCTACAACATCCTAGAGGAGGAGGGCTGCCTACGGAGATTCCGCCGCTGGAGAAGGTCGAATGTCCCGGGAAGAGCCACCACTGCGACCAGGACTAGTGCACGCCGCCTCAACGATCAGGACTCCGAAGTATGAGCCTGGTCATCCATCGCCTTGGCTAATTCGCTTATCCTTTCTCCGTTTTCCAAAACAGCCCAGCTCCAGCGATTAGATGGGAAGTCTGGCCAAGTGGAATCGCAAACCAAATAAACGTCACTTTGATGTCAATTTAGCGCAGTGTTTTCTCTTTTCCAAGCGTGTTGTTGGTGCTCACTAACTTGTTCGTCGATACCAAATGCTACCCTTTAATATTAATTTATATGAAATCATGTTGTAAATAAAAGCAATAATTAATAATAAATAAACCATAAGATGTTTTGTTTTGTATATTTTTATAAAATAGTTTAAATCTCTTTTAAAACTGAATACATTTCAAAGTAATTTATTTAAATTTCCTTACTGTTTATTTAGGAAAATATTGTTAGCTTATTTGATTACGATTTTAAATGAGCTGTAAATCTTATAATCATTTCCATCAGGCTTATCAACAAATAATATATTTAATGGGCAGCCTTAGTTGCACAGTATATTATTTTATTATATTTATTATTATTTCAAGATATTTTAGTTAAGTCCGTATCCAACTTGACCCTATTACTTGACTTATTACACGGTATAAGACTCGTCGCTCTGGCCTTCGAAGACTTGCTTTGCATATGAAATCTCTCAAAGAAAAGACATAAGATACATCTTTCAGTTGCATGGACCAGGTCAGAAAAAATCAGGAAAAAATAATAGCAGAAAAAACACACAAAAAAAATAATCACACATTGGTAGAACGCAAATATATATTTAAAAATTGTATTGGTAATCTCAAGGGCTCATTTAAGCTACTAAATATTAATAAGATTATTAAAAAATGCATTAACAAATATTATAATTTTTATAATATTCATTTTGGTCGGTGTAAAAAAGAGCAACTCGCTTCTCCATCCAAACAAGATGCATTTACAAGATTCGAACAAAATACGAATTTAATTCAAAATAATTGCACGGCATGCACAGGAGGACATGTGGACATGTGGCCTCCACTTGGCTGCCGTTGGGCTTAAGCCTAGTTAAGACTCCACCTGGTAACAGAAGAGCGGGGGGGCCCAAAGTGGCGGCGGAGCTGGTTGGACATGGACTTTTCCGCCTTCGTTTGCTGGCACTTCTTGCATGTTTACTTCGCGGCCGTGGATTTGTGGCGTTTGCATTTGCGTAGACCCGGCACAAGCCCACATACATATGTGCATATAACTCGTAACTATCGTATGTATATAGTAAGTATTATAGGACCGACTGGTCCCCGCTCCTCGGAGTAGCTCCATCAACAAGCTTTGGGTGGATATATCGGCCGTGTTTATGTTTGGGGGTCTCTCTCGGCTGCATTTTGATAGGGCATCGCAATTTCTGAGAAATTGTATTTTGATTTATTTATAATGTTGCAGCGACATGCACATGCATCACACAATGGCAGTTGCTTGTTGTCGCCGTTGCTATTGCTATTACATTTTCGATGGTTCGGCCAGTTGTTGTGTTTAAATCGTTTTGATTAAATTAGAAATATGCAAATGATGGGCAGCAGGCTCATTAATTATGCGTCAGCAGATGATTTTTGGCCAAAACGATAAAGCACTCGACGCAGGAGTGGGAGGAAGGATGAATGCTTCAACAGGGCGGAGGTGGAAAGGAGAGGAGAGGACCATAACAGCATCAGCTTGGCAATTAAATAACTTCACACCGCGCGCTGAGTGGGCGGGGCAATCGACGCCCTCAACCGCCCAAAAATTTCGCATTTGAAATGTAAAGCGCACGCGGCTTTTCTGTGAAAAATATTTCAACGATTTGTAAAAATAAGAAATAAATAAAAATCGAAGGGCAATTGAAATGCATTTTTATCCCTCAATTCTCGGCTTTTTAAAAGGGGTGTAAGCGAGGGTATGTTGGGTTTCCGACTTACCCAGAAGGGTTTAAAATATTAATAAATTATACATTTTGTCAAACTAATAAATTGGATAATGTGGGTTGTTTTATAATTGAATGCATTGATTACATAAAAAAAGATTCAAATAAATTTTTTAATAACTAAAAAAAAAATCAAATAATCAATTAACAGATCTGGCACCTGCGATATCAGAAATAATTGATATATCAGAACTCCAATGATATTTGATGCGAATGTCTAGATAGTTATTAAAATGAAGATATTATATAAATAAAAATCGATGCAAAGTAACATTGCTCTCGAATTAAATTCCTTTTTTTTTCAACATAAATAAAAAAGTACCAACTAATCGTTACCATTGCTTTTGTCGGTAATTCTCTGATTGCAATTGGCAGAAAGCATAAAGCAGGGATCCCTGAGAAGGCAATACCCATCGAACCGATTGCGAATATGGAATGGACATGGACCCAAACCCAGGCCGGCACCAGGACGTAAACCAATTCTGGCCCGAAACTCTGACCGCAACAATTTAGCAATCGTTCACGCGTCCCAGGGGCCGCACTGGCGTTGCGTGTGTTTCTCCGCCCCCTTCTCAGCCAGCCGCCCATGTCCCCTAACCCCGCGTAACCCCCTAACCCCGTTCGGTCCCCACCCCCAATCGATGTGCATTCGAAATCTCCCGCCTCCCTCCGCCGTTCGTTTTTCGGGGTGGGCGTTGCCGCGGAGGCTGTGCAAAGTGTAAATTTATGATCATGCGATTTTTATCGAATGCGAATGTGAAAAAGAGTACAGCGTTTTTTGCACTTTATAAACAACGGCACAGCAGTTGGGAAAAATGGAATAAAACTGTGGAAAAAAGAGAAGGCCGTCGGCCGAACGAACGCATTATTATTAATACTCGCACGCCGTCTGTCATGTTTTGTATTTAGTCAATTTTTATGTGTGGTTTTATTGAGCGTTTTTTAGCACTTTATGCCGGCAAAAAGAGCGGCAGAAACCACACCTCCTTCGATCCCCTGCCCTGCGTTCTAGATTTCGGTTTAGAGCCAGGTTATGGGTTATGGATTGCGAATTGCCAGTTGCGAGTTGCGAGCTGCGAGCGGCGGACTGGGTTGGTTCTGCCCTTCGATCCATAAATCAAGCGCCTTTCGGGGGTCGGCGTTTATCAAATTTTCGCACACTTGGCTCTCGTCTGCGCCTGGCTGGAAAATGAGATTTTCCGAGGAGACACGCCCAAAGACAAAAGTGCAAGGAAAATCTCTAGATGAGACGTTGGGCCCGCAGGCATTTCCCAACCTTTTCTGACTTTTCAGCTGCTCAGGCTGGCACGACAATGACACCACCGACCTGACACTCAGTCTGTCATTCGGTCCGTCCGTCCGTCAGTCAGTCATTCAGTTAGTCATTCAGCCGGCAGCTCACACGTGGCTAACTGGGGGGAGTGGGCTGACATGGGGATAGGGGGTGGCGGCGGCATTAATGCGATTATTTTGTGCACTTTTGGCAGAGTTAATAAAAATTATTTCCAAGCCAGTGAATGGCATACGTCGTGGAGCACTAAAGACACTTTAATGGCGATAGACAATGACAAACCCAAACCAAGTCGAAACTGAAACCAAAGCAATAATTTTTCATTTTTTCCCAAGTACAGAATTTTACACTTGGCAAAAGAATATTTAAAGTTTATATTTTACAGGTATTTTAAGGATATATTTATGAAGGAAATTGTTAATAAAATTGAAATAGGTAAAGTAATATATTATACAAAATTTCATATAAATATAGATTGAAAGATCATAAGATCATAAATTGATATTTGAAGTATTGCAAATGATCGAAAGGTTATCATAATTTGATAGTTAAACATCAAAACATTTAAATCCTGAAAAATATTTTGTATTATTCGAATTACAAGCCAAGTTAAACTAAAACTGATGTATAATTCACAGTAAACTCATCATAAATCAATGACTTTAAGCCATCCTTCAGAATGGATTTTCCCCCGGTGTACGAATTTATATTTCACACCATGCTTAGGCGCGAATTTGTAGCACTAATCCGGGAAACTCTCGCTGGAGCGCAGTTCCTTCGCTGGCTCATTAACAGCCGCCCCACCCCCCAATTGAGGAATCCTTGAATCAGGATCAGAAGCTGGCTGCGTGATGCCGTTAATCGCATTATTTACAGCAAACAGGATCAGTGGCCTGACTCCGCTCAAAAGTCAAACGGCGCGAAACCCTCCCACGGGGATATCCGTGACATATGTAAAGTGTAAGCTCGTCGTCCAAGCACCAAGCAGTTTTCCCGTATTCCCAGCGGCAGGACGAGAGGGTGCTAAAGCGGCCAAAGCGGCGGCGCGTGTCAGCGTGCGGTTCGTGTAATGAATATCCGCTTAGCCCTCAGTTAGCCTTGGCCGCCGCCGTCGCTGCCGCCTTGGAGGCTGCAATTCAGCCCCGGATCCCGGATGGGTGGTGGAAGCTGCAGCATGGAGAGGACATCAGCGGTGGAGGGTGTGGCCGTTATGACGGGCGTGTGCGTATGGGAAATTGCCTCACTGACTGCCACAATATGCCCATCCGAGCGACTTTCCTGCACTTCCCTTGACAGTCGAGCGAAACCCGAAGGGGAGTCCTTATAAATGAGCAATCAATGAATAGATGGATGGATGGGACAGTGTGAGAAATCAGAGCATAAAAAACGGGGGAAATCTCTTTAAATTCCAATTGGCAACACCACCTAACAACAATGAACTTTAACCTGATATAATTCGATTTATTTTTAGATGAAAAGAAAGTAAAGGGAGTATATAGGGAAATAAATATATTTATTGTTACAAAATAAAAGTCATAAAGGATTGAGGAGAATATAAAATTATATAAGAAAGAAAAAATTATAAAAGATGTAGGAAAATATTTAAAATAACTTCACTGGTCATTATTAATAATTATAAAAAAAAGGGGATTCATACTGAAATAAAATTATTGTTCAGATTTACCTAATACATTTTCTGATAAACAGATTGGCCTTAAATATCTCTGCATTCTCCTCTGCTCTCATAACTATACTACACTTTACAGATTTCTTGTACGATTTTTCCAGTCCTCACCACAGACATTAAAAAAGCATAAATCACTATTAAATTTCATCTCGCATCATAATTCCCCCATTGGGATAAACTTAAATAATTCCAACCCCTAATCCCCAGTTGATTTCCCAAGCCTTTGGCCAGGACATGAGCCGCTGCAAATCCAGCGCTGTGAGAAGTCAGAACATTAAAAAAAGGTCAAAGGTTACACGCAGTGAAGCCATCAGTATTTCGATCGAGTGAGAAGAACTTTTCACGCGACTCTTTCCGGGAAATGCCATAAAAATAAAACGTAAGCAGTGAAAAATCTCCGCGCCAGGTAATTAACGCGGGCATAAAACCGATAGGGACTCCGAGGGAGAAGTGCCACTCCGGGGGAGTAATTAGTTCTTTCTCCTGAGATAACCGCTCTCCATCTCGTCCAGCGATAAGTGGACACAGTTCTTATGGCCGTTTAAAGCCTTTTTCGTTAATTTTTATTCGATGCTCTGGCGTCGCCATTAAGTGGACGCCAATCGGGCCAGGACAAATAATTTTTATGGGTCCTCAATAAAACGTAAAGAAGCCACCATCGATATCGGTGAGTGGGGAAATCGCTGGGGAAAATACTCAGAAAGTGCCGAGTTTTTCTTTTTTACGAGGCCCTAATGAACAGGCTGGCAGATAACCATGGAGTGGGTTAAAAACCCAATGGGCGGAGGTCAAAGGCTGTCGGGGGTGGCTGTTACAGATTAACATATTAAACGAAATCGACAAGGACAAGGCTGCCGCCAGCTCTGAGGATATTGCGGCACTGAAAAGGCACGTGATGCGCTAATTTTTCGCCTGACACTTGCCCGCAGGATCTTGCTGGATCTATATAGAATATATACTGTATATATAACAGGGTTGGCAGCGGCGCGTGTGGTCCGCCGGATATGTCAAAAGTGTCGTCGTCGATGGCACGTGACTGGCTTTGGAACAAAAAAGAGAAGAAAACTCCAGCGAACGCAGCTGAAACAAAGCCCACTCGGGTGGTCCATTGTCCTTGGAGGGGAACTCCCCTTCGAATCGAAAGTAACCTGATCCCAGTGCCGCACAATGAGCCCTAATTTGTTTTCTCCAAAGACTCGCAGTTAGCTCGTCCATAAAGGGGATCATCATCGCAAGGAGCCACGAATCGAACAAAGCCCGGCAATCAAGTGTAATGTGAGCTGACGATTGACAAGATTCGATAAATACCTGCTGCATTAACACTCAATCTGTAGTATCCAGTTAGTGACATATCGCCCATGTAGCATCGGCTTCAGTTTGTATAACGTTTTACATGCTCACATTGTCAATAAAGCTTATCTAATTGCTTTTATAAATAAATAATTCATTTAAATAATGTTGTAATCCTAAGCAAAGAATAGATAATTACATGTTTGCAGCCATTTAATTCGATATATTTTAGCAACTATTTCAATATCTAAATAATTATTTTCCTAAGGCAGTTCCTTTTTTGTTTTAATTACGAATTAATCTAAAATTTTTAGTTTTATAAATTCTTAAAAGTGGAGCAGCTTAAAGCTTTAATGTCTACTTATGTTTTGTTAAAGGAACAACATACAAACGAACAAATAATAGGAAAATCTCCATAATTGTCCATATTTTCTACATTTAAATAAAAATTATAAATTATATTCAAAGTATTCTTTGCTGAAAATCCAAATCAAAATCCACTATATAATTCGAAGGCAATATAAAAGTGATTAACGATTAATGGCAGCTGCAGGGGCGTTATTGTTTCGTCCTCTCCAGCTCGTACTTTTTTTCTCCCAGCCTCCTACCAAATGCAAAATATGCAGCGGAAAACACAGCGAAAAAAAAAAACCATAACAACTGCAATAACAACTGCCAGCTCATAATGGCCACAAGTGGAGGTTGTTGGCTGGAACTGAAGCGAAAAGGCGCAACCTGATTGGATCTCTCCACTTGCAGCGGCAACAGAAGGAGTCATGGTTTGAGCCACAAAAGAGTCGGGCCAAGAGCCGGGCCCCATTGGGCCAAAGCCCAGCGAACGGAGACAGAGAGAGGCCAATGCAGCCGATGCAGATGCAGCGTGATGCTTGTTGGTAATAAAATTGGTGCTTAAACGAATCCACTCACAGCCATTTAGCAATATCAGACATGGCTGTAAAATTAACAGAGCAACACAGTCCCAGCAGAGGCCCAACGATCCGCCATCGACCAGAAGACACACAGAGAGAATAAAGCTCTAAGTCAGTTACATAATCATCATCATTTTATTGTTTTATTACAATTCTTCAAACTGACCAAGAAATACTTGTAGGGATCATACGATCATAGATGTTTTGCTTGCTTTTTGAATTAAATAGTTCAACTGTTTTATTTTTGAAAGTTGAATTTAGTAAAGGCTTGAATTATTTATTTTAGTTCCGAACAACACTGCCATAAGTAAATAACTTGATCCCCTTTTTTTTCTTGTAATTAATTTCGAGTTCCGTAATGAAATCCATTTCCGGTACATAACTGGGCAGGACCTTCGTTTCGATGGTAAAATCCTTAAGGTAATAGGGCGTATTCTGAAAAAATAAATTCGTTTATTATTTAATTTATTATTTTATATAAAATATAGATAAAGTTCACAAACCTTTTTGTACGGGCATTCTAGCGGAAAGTTTGAGAATCGCAGTATTTCATTGAGAGCCATCCTAAATAAATAATTAAATTGCACGCTTTGCAATAACTTGCAGTAATCCATTTTTATTGACAAATATTCTGATATAGACGAGCCTCGCTTTACGGACAGCTTGCAATTGCCAGTAGCTGCATAAATGTCCTTGGTCAATGAGAACCCTGCAGTTAATGTTCCTCGTCCTTGAGATGTTCGATTTGCATAACAGGTGACATTGACAAATATATCCTGATCATAATTCAGACACTCAATGTTTGACATGTAGGCAGTCATCTGCAGTCGTCGAATATTAGTATTTATCTTCCATAGCAGCACCATGCACTCACCTTTGCCCGAGAAATGCTCAAAATCATTGCCCACAAAATCAGGTGAAGCAAAGAGAAAAACCTTTTCTCGAACATGTTTGGTAATAGACTAAATTAGGCCTAGGCATACATTTTAAATTAAGCTTTATTTCCGCGTGTCGTTAATATATGTACGCTATTAATCTGATTGCTATCAATGCCTCTATTAAATCCTTCACTGGTTCGAACAATCACAAATTTATTATTGAGCTATTTATGCCACAAATAACTTACTTCTCTCTTATTCCTTGCATCAAGTTTTTATTGCTTCAAGCTCCTGTATTTTTCTCGGTGTAGCAACTTTCAGCCAGAGACTTGCAACAAGGGAACGGCCTCGAGTCCCGACCATGCAATTATTTCCTCTCCTCGCTGCAGTTGCAGCAGTTGTTGTCGTCGTTGTCGCTGCCCCGCGTTAATGATGCAGCACAGCAGGAGGAGCGGGCAGCCGGAGGACTCTGGTGGCCTGCAAAATGGCAGACTGGTTCTCCGGGAAGCGAAGCAACGGCCAGCCATTGCGTCTCCAGCATCCAAGCCCCCAAAAAACACTTAGAAACACCCACTTTTCGGATCACGACAAGCGCTCGGTCGGTGCAATGCGAATCCGAATCCGACGGGTGCAGTGGAAAACAGTCTCTCTCTGCAGGCGACTTACAGCCTGAAACTCAAGACATTTTAAGATACAGTGGCTTTAAATTAATTTAAAACTAGTTCCCCTATATGAAATTTATATTTAAATGTTTTTAATCATAGTTTTTTACTAACAAATTATTTGTATAAAATGTATAGAGCTTGTGGAAATCACAACATATAACCAACCTTTTTTTTTAATTTATATAATAAATTTAAAACAATTTATAGCTCTCACAAAACACTGTTGTTTTTGAAGAAGTGCTCAGAAATGTTTTGATTACCAATAAACTTCTCCGCCAAATAAACTGTTTTATTGAGATTTTGTAAATTCTGACAGGCCAGGAAGAAATCGAAGATCGAAGGGGCTGGAGGAAAGAAAAGCTCTGCTGGCAACTGGCTGGCCACATGATCGACTATTGCACGATCGCATTAATTTATTAATTTAATGGCAAAAACGTTATGGCCACAAAACGAGGTGGAAGAGGGATCAGAAGCAGGAGCAGGAGCAGGAGCGGGAGGGAGTGTGAGGCATTTTACCCAGGGGCGCACACACACGGGGCGTTTCTAACAATTTTATGCCAGATGAGCGCCTAAGTGATCGCGATCGGGCGTTCTGTCGGATCCCATTCCCTGCCACGATCGGTGGAAGGACCTGCTTCCCATGCCATGATTCGAAGCACTCAAAAACAATATTAAAAGCTTACGAAACATAAATAATATATAAAAGAATCAAAATGGAAATTCTTAATAATTTACTGAATTAGTTAACATTTTAAAAATAAAAAATAAATAATACATTCAAAGCTAAAGATCGGTAAAGTTTAATTTACAGAATCGTATCCATTTTAAGAGATACTTTTTTCCCAGTGTCCATCATCCGTGGATATGTTTCTTGCCATCCATCTGGGTCCAGCGACTGAGCAACGTGCGTCCACTTAAGCCGCAGACAATCTTCATTATGGCCAAGTTGCGGGGCACACACAGCTGCATGAGCTGGAGGAGCTCCGCTCGCGATTGGGAGATACAATCCCATCCTTCAGTGCCAGCCCCAGTTCAACTCCAGCTCCGATCCCACTCCCACTACCACTCTGTCGGAGCTCGCCAGGTGAGGTGTTTATTAAGGTGTAATGCAATTTTTCATATTTCACTCGGTTTCGCTTCGCATTGCTTCGCTTCCTTGGGGCTGCGGCGTGGGCGGAGCAACTGGAAAATTGCAATAATATGGCTTGTGTATCTTTCTTTCTTCTGGCCAAAGCAGCAAATAAAATGGATGCACAATGCAAGCCACCGAAAGGATCCGAGGAGCGGCCAGCAGCGGCAGGAGCAGCGGCACCGGGAGCCGGACTAAGAGCAGGGGCAAAAAGTGTGGCAACATGTTTGAGGTTTTCGCTTTTCCGACATAAATAATGGCCATAAATTGAGCATGGCCGGAGCTAAAAATTCAGTATTTATAGCCAAATGATAAAAATAAGATTTATTAACATTTTGCTGCTCCCCTCCATCGCACACTCACACACCCCCATCCCTGCGGGAAAAAGAGAGAGCGAGAGAGATTCAGGATGACCTGACTGGGGATGGAGATGGGTAACCGGGACCGGAGCCAACGCCGCGCGAGAACATCCGTTTCGTTTCGCCGTGCGGATGATCCTGTGTTCGTGGGTGGAGGCCCTCCTCCATTCACACATTCATCTGCGGAGGCTCCTGTGTGCAGTCCAGAGGAAAAAAATTAACGCTCCACCAGCACTTGGAGGAGGATGGGATGGGGACTAGGGAGCAGAATTCCAGGCAACTAATTAGCTTTTAGCCTCTCTGCTAATTCATAAGAATCCAATGCAAGAAATAACACTGGAAAACTAGTCAGGGTCTTTATTTTTTCAAATCATAAGTCAATTTAATGTAGAAATGTATATATTGATTAATCAGATAAGATTCGTTTATTTTGATCACCTTTTTTAATTTTAACAAAACCAATAATGTAATATTTTGAACATTATAATGAAATAATATTTCTCTTCAAAACAATAACTATAATAAAAGCGCATATTTAAAAATTTCTTTCGGTGATTATTCGCAATAAATTGGCTCAGAATGGGTAAAGGTGGGTAGCCGGGCTGTTGCATAAGTATTATCCTGGCAGCTGCAGCTCATTAGCAGTCAGAGAAACGGCGAAAGAAATGCATTTGCCTCTCCCAGCTCCTCTCTAATGATGGTTATTCATAGCCTTCCAAATTCAGCAGGCGCAATTTTAAAGCAGCGATATTTCTGGTGGCCTGGGCGACTTTCCCATACCAAATTTGGCGGATTGCAATTAGGGGAACCACCGCAGCACCGCCTGCAGCAGAGTGGGCCAACAAACGAGATGTCCGAATGCCGTGAGTCCGGCTCAGCTGAGTGCTCCAATAACGAGAAATGTCCCAGAGAGCCCAAGGAGCCAAAGGAGCTGAAGGAGCAGCGGAGTGGAGACGCACACACTGGCTGATTTTAATCAAATTCACAGCATTGTTTGCCTGTCAAGCAGCCAGCGGGGCGATTATCACAGGCGCAGGGCGCAGGACACAGGACGAGCTGGGGATCTGGTTGGAGGAGTGGACAACAAGGCGAAGGTCTGTCCGATATATATTTTTCTTATACATTTTTTTTTTTCGTTTTGCCTTTACTGCTGGCGAATTCCGAGCGCATTTCGTACGACACCACAGGCAAAACCACAAACAAGAGCCATAAAGCTGCTCTGCCCCACATTCTTGGCGGGCATGAAAGCGCGTGACCATGCCACCGACCCGCACACCCCATACAACATACACCCCACCCACCTGGGGTAGTGCTTTTATTTTATTATATATTTTGGTTCTTTTTCTGTGCTTGCCTTTATCTTGTAGCTCTCTTTAACCTGTATAAAACTCATGAATATCATTAAAAATCGCGGCTGCCCACTCGTAAAATTATTGTAATAACAATAAATGCGCTGACATGCGATGGTCAGATTTCCAAAATGGTAATTGAAGAGCGACGTAAATCAAGTTGGCCATGTTAGCAGGGGATATAGCCAATAGAGATATTAATTTAAATGTTTAGTATTTCTAAAACATTGATTATAGAAATATTATCTGAGTTTCCTATAATATCAAAATGTGCAGTATCTAGATATGTCCCTGAATATTTCGTATTTGTAATTCTGTTGAGCTTAGCCTGCAAATTTTACCATAGAATTACAATATCCTTAAAAAAGAAAATAATAAGGAAAGAAAGTAAACTGTCAGTGCGATTCCTTTGCGATTAATTTAATTTAATTTAATTATAATACATCGCAGCTCGGTTTTGTAATTCTAACTTGTTTATTAATGTTCCCAAAAACAATAATAATTATTTATTTAATTAGATTTGAAACTGATTCCTAACCCACGGCATGTACATCCTGAATTTTTCTAGAAGTAAAAGTATATCGGATTTAAGTTAACAAATTAGTTACCCTAGTACCACTTCCTATTCAGAAGTTAATACAATTCAAAGTACTGGAAACTAAACCCATTTCGTAAAACACTCGATTTATATATTTTAAAAATAATCGAATTTTCACTGGCTGGCAACACCACGGATAACTTCTATTACGTGAAATCATTACGTTACTAATGTTGTTCATTTAAGTGGTATATTTTTAGTATAATTACAAAAATTATATTTCTATAAATACTATATTATGCTCAGAGCCGGACGGTATATTTAATAGAAAGCTTTACGGTCACACAGATTTTAAAGAAAACACAAACAGTTTTAATAGTTTTTAAGGTAAATAATTTAATAAAATTATGGACTGCAGGTACCTGCAATTAGCCCCAAAATCGTGTCGATAAGGAGCCCGTGTGAGTTTTTTCGTCAGAGACTGGTCGGGGGTCGGGAAATGCAATCCGTTTAAAACCTGGTGTTTTCTCGGCCATTAACTAATGCGTCATCGCGAAACCGACAGCTTTGTGCAATATTTTGTTTAAATGATTAGCCGGCACACGTTCTCTGCGCTGTGTGTGAGTGTGTGCGCACTGTGTTGTGTCGGACTTCAATATTTTCGCAATGTTTGATTAGAAAGTTGGCGGTGGAAGAAGAAGAGAGGCGCAAGCAACAGTGGCTGCTGCCGATTTCTCACCCAGAGGAGCACCCCTCCCTCTCCGAGGCAGCATCGCGCGCTCTCTTTCGGAATTTGCTTTGTTTCACCGCCAACCAAACAACTTGCATCAGGAATACCCAGTAATCGTAAATTTGTATGGTATATAGGGCAAATGCTAGGGCTTTACTACTTTACAGAATCTCGAATTTTCGGTAGAATAAATTCGCAAAGTTCATTCATGTAATTTCATGACCTTTTGCAATTGCAGGCGCTGTGAACCACCATGGACTTTGCCAGTGTGCTTGCCAAGAGCGAGGCGCACCAGCGCACCATCATCCACCTGGACATGGACTACTTCTACGCACAGGTAGAGGAAATTCGTGATCCAACGCTCCGATTAAAGGCCCTGGGTATCCAGCAGAAGAACATTGTGGTCACGTGCAACTATGTAGCGCGGGCTAAAGGAGTCGCCAAACTGATGCTAATTACGGAGGCGCAGCGTATCTGCCCGGACTTGGTGCTTGTCAATGGTGAGGATCTGGCCCCATATCGTCAGATGTCGCAGAGGATCTTCGACCTGCTTTTAAACTACACTCCCCTTGTGGAGAAACTTGGCTTTGACGAGAACTTTATGGATGTTACGTCACTGGTGGAGCTGAGACAGGCACATGCCGCTGAGGCACAGCACAAGCCAGCTGTAGGTCACACATATCCGGCGGACGGCACCGATTTGTCCGCCTGTGACTGTGGCTGTGCCCAGCGCCTGGCGATTGGTACTCGAATCGCTCAGGAAATCAGGGAAGAGCTCAAACTCCGACTGGGCATAACATGTTGCGCCGGGATCGCGTACAACAAGTTGCTGGCCAAACTCGTAGGCAGCAGCCACAAGCCGAATCAGCAGACCGTTCTCGTATCCACTTATGCAGAGCAGTTCATGCGGGAACTGGGATGCTTGAAACGTGTCACTGGAATAGGCCAAAAGACGCAGTGCCTGTTGTTGGAGACGGGCATGTCCTCCGTGGAACAGTTGCAGCAGTGCGACATGGATGTAATGCGCAAGAAGTTCGGGTTTGAAACGGCCACCAGGCTGAGGGACCTTGCCTTTGGTCGGGACACTAGTGCCGTGCGTCCCACCGGAAAGCCCAAGACTATAGGCATGGAGGACGCTTGCAAGCCAATTTCTGTGCGCACAGATGTAGAGGAGAGGTTCCGCATGCTGCTTAAGCGGCTGGTAGAACAGGTGAGAAAAAGAGCTGCAAGAAATTTGAGTTTTTACTAATTATTAAAACTATTCTTTCTGCGAACTGCTTAGGTTGCCGAAGACGGTCGCATTCCGATAGCCATCAAGGTGGTGCTGCGCAAGTTCGACTCCCAGAAGAAGAGCAGCCACCGCGAAACCAAACAAGCCAACATCCTACCCTCTCTATTCAAGACCTCGACATGTCCGGGGGAAACAGGCGTGAGCAAGGTTCAATTGGCTGACGGAGCCCAGGACAAACTTCTCAAGATTGTGATGCGGCTGTTCGAGCGGATCGTGGACATGAATAAACCCTTCAACATCACCCTGCTAGGACTAGCCTTCTCCAAGTTCCAGGAGCGTAAAGTCGGCTCCTCATCTATAGCAAATTTCCTCATCAAGAAGGCCGACCTCGAGGTGCAATCGATCACCTCGCTGACCAACACGAGTCTCACGAGCCCAACAGCGGAGAGCCCAACGTCGGATGAGTGCGCCTTTCGCTCGTCGCCAACTACATTCAAGCCGAGCGATCAATTTTACCGAAGAAGAGCTACTACGGCCTCCCCCGTGCCGATGCTACTGGATAATGGCTCCGAATCGGCGGCCACTAACTCGGACTTTAGCGACTTTTCCGAAACGGAAGTGGAACCCTCGCCGAAGAAAAGCCGTATTGGGCGTTTGCTTGTCTCAAAACGGAGCCGTCTAGCAGCTGATGTAGCGGACAATGCCGCAGATGTTGCCTCGCCTAGCAAACTACGCGTTTGTGATCTGCGCCTGAACTCTCGGGATAGCGAAAAGGACTTCCCAATGAGCACCACGCCCTCAACTTCCACATCCGGGGCCGCTCCTCGTTTCCGCACCGTCCAACCGCCGAATACGCTTTTGCAGCGAATCGATGGCAGTCTCCGGTTCGTGGCCACGCGAACTGCCAGCCGTTTAAGCTCAAATGCCAGTTCCACAGCCTCCTCGCCACTGCCTTCGCCGATGGATGACTCGATGAGCGCGCCCAGCACACCGACTATCACAGCAGCCGTGGCGACTACCAACAGCAGTTCCAACACATCTACGAGTGATGCCCTCTCGAATATCGCATGTCCAGCTGGTGTAGATGCGGAGGTGTTCAAGGAGCTGCCCGTGGAGCTGCAAACTGAACTAATTGCCTCGTGGCGCAGCTCTCTAGTAGCAGCAGCGGTGGAGCAAACGAATGGGGCAGCCAACAGCACTCCAGCAGCGGCACGAGCCGGTGGTGCTCCTGCCACTGCAACCACTGCCAGTGGCGGAGGTCAGAAGAACACGTTGTATCGCTACTTTCTCCGAAATAAGTGATGCAGTGCATCCAAACATCACATCTCCTCTACTTGTAAGGTCAAAGTGAATAAATAATTTTATATACTATATTTTTTAAAGTATTCGGTTTTAGAATTTAGTTATAAGGGTATCCTTGGTAGATCTTAAGCTAGAATACATACAAAAAAAGGACAGCTTGCCAGAAAAGCCATTTTAAACACATGTAACCTTTGATCGTAATTTCCTTTTAAACTTTAATCTTCAAAACCTGTCTTTTATAAGAAATACACCACTATGAATACTCAAAGTTCGATGCCAGAGGCCTGCTGTACAACGAGAATAATATCCGTCAACTCTGAGTTCCGAGACACAAGTCCATATCATTGCTCGCATTACATTTATTACTTCATTTACACTTCATACTATATCATACACATTCAATTGGTTGGGAGACCTACTTACGCATAGTTTAATACATACTTATTTTTTCACACGGAAAGGAACAAAATTGTGGCTAATTTTTGAGCTTAACTTGATACAAGTAAGATTAATTTTTTTGTTTTCTGTAGTTTTCCCTCGAAGAAAATGGCAACGAAAGTTTGAACAATATAAAAAGATGTCTTTTACTTAAATACTAACGATAATAAAATAAAGTGAAGTCCTTCGATCAGGAAATGCATGTTTGGACTCTTATTGTAAGGGGTGCAGGGGAAGGATAGCGGTTCCATCAGTGGCTCAGCCAGCCGCACTTGATAAAGAACTTGCGCAGCGAAGTCTCCATGGGACTGCCCAGCGACGGCGCTCCACTCAGGCAGACGGTCTTCAAAGAAAGGTAGGTGGTGGGTGTTATATTGTGCTTTTTGCACAGATCCAGCTCGTTGTGGCTAAGCAAGCTGCTACCCAGAGGCTGGGGCAGGTTCTTCAGTTCTTCCAGCTGGGTGCGCAGCTTCAGGCTCATGCTGGTAGCCTGATCACTACTGCTTCCGCCGGCGGCCTCGTTTGGCAGTGGGTTTTTGTGGCCTCCGCCGCTGCTTTGCAGGAGCTGCTGCTGCAGCGGCTGCAGATGTTGTTGGCTTCCCTTCGCGGAATTCGTTGGCAGATTCGCCATCGTCGTAGCCGTGGAAATCGCTCCCGTCGTCGCTCCCGAGTCCAATGTTATCATTGCATTCATTCCCATTCCCGCCCCCTGTCCCACCCCCATCCCCGTCGTCGTCATCGTCGTCGTCTGCAGCATCGTAGCTGCCGACGATGCCCGACAGCTATCCAAGTAACTTCTGCTGGGCAATAATGCGCCGGAGCAAGTCGGGTCGGCGGTGTGGAGCGTGCTTCTTGGTGCGATTGAACTTGAACTTGCCTCGGCGGCGCTTGACATTTCGCTAAAAGTATAAACCAAACATTAAAAAGGTATACCGATCAAGTAAACAGCACAATTTAAATGTAAATGATTTATCTGTGCCGTTTTATGGAAAATCCGAATTACTTACACCTTTCTGAGATTCGGTTGTGGGGAGTGCAAGGAAGAGCTTGGCGGCCGAAGACTTCCATTGGAGTGTTGCGTGTGGTCCTGTGGTTAAACATTGTCTTATAGAACCGTTCGAACGCTCGTGGTTTGGCGCGTTTATAATGCAGTGGAGCTGAATATCGTGAGACAAAGACGGAAAAGCGATTGTAAGAATTGGATCGGGTCAGTTTGGGGTCGGATTGGGAAAAGCAGGGCAGCACACACGATATTCAACTCGTCATGCATTCTCATGGGAGGGGAGCACTTAGTCCAGGAGGAATCAAATCAAAACTATTTGCAGGCAAATTTCTTGACTCAGTTTATAATTTTAAATTAGTTCGACTCTACAATCATTTTATATATTTTCTGTATTTTCTAGAGTTTATAAAATTAGAGTTATAGAAGTTTGCCAGCGTAATAATAGTTCAATTTTAATAGCTCTTTGGTTGTGCCTTTCACTTACAGTCTTGCCGTGACCATATGGTCCCGTGGAACGGTGCGTGGCCATTGCTGCGTGCTGCTCAAAGTGGACGCACTCATCAATCTTGGTCAACCCGTTGTAGCGATATCTGTAGAGCTCCGCTTGCCTGATGCGAAGCTCTTTTTCCCGCTCCAGAGAACCCAGCAGCCGCTCGTACTCGTTGCAGGTATAAAACTGTGCATAGACACGAAATCTGTCCCGAAATTCGCGCTGCTCCTTGGTCAGGCCCTGGTGCAGGGCGTAATTGCGGTTGCGGAAAAAATTCGAGACTAGCTGGTAGTCCTTGACCATCCGTTTTCTGCGGGCGCGCTCTCGTAATCGGCGGGTATAGATATCCACATGGGCCAGCTTAAGCATTACATCCACCTCCGTGTCCTCCGAGCTGAGGGTGATGTTCGAGATCAGTTGCTCGGCCGTGGGGTCGTACTCCCGCTCGAAGCTGTCCCTGTTGGGCATGTAGCCTAGCTGCATTGCCTCATCGGAGTTGATGTCCAGCGGCGGCAGACTTGCCAAAGCACTGGTGCCTAGTGGGCCGGCATCATCGTCTCCAGTGTGATCGATTAGCCGCGGCCTTTGACTGTGGGCCGGCGTCCAGGTAGCCCTTCCGATGGTGCCATTGACAAACTTGTTCACATACTCCTCCTTTGCGTCTTCCGCCGATTTCGTTTCGATATGCTTGCTAATGTCTTCCCAGTTGCCGAATCCATACTGCTCGATGGCGTCCAGCAGTCGTATTTCCTCTCGTGCCGTCCACGCCCCCTTCCCTCGGAACACGCTCAGAATGGACGTGCCCGTGTCCATGAACTGGTAGGCATGGTTGTTTTGATGGGCTCCAATCTCCGCTCCGGCCGCAAAACACTGTAGCAAAAACAAAAAAATAATAATAACAACGCAGTTAGCAAAAGTCAGCTGTTTTTTGTCAATATGGTGAAATCGCCGGCTATGTGGCGTTGTGTGAGTTGCTCCCAGATGAGTCAGTTTTCCGGTTCCAGATTGGCGACGCATCTCTAGACTGTACGAATATTGGTGCACTAGGGTGGGTCGCTTTTGTCGACAAAGAAATTATATCTATGTATGTTTTAAATTCTTTACTTTTACGTACAATAAAAATTTGTATTTCTACAAATTCCCTATCTTGCTATACCCTATATCGGAAAATCTTAGTATTTCCTGATCTCTCTAGTGTTTACAAAATTTGTCAGAAATTTATTTTCAAACAATCATATCCGATCCTTTCTAGAACCAAAAAATCTATCCACCCTACTCAATACATAGTTAGCTGCGTCGCTCTGACTTTGTGTATGTGTGAACTACTTACTTGGAGGCATAAATCGAAGTTTTCGCACTCAGCACAGTGCACTCGGATACCCTGGATGTCGTCCTGGCAGTTAGTGCAATTGTACTTAGTAAATAAATCCGCTATTGTGGTCATTTCAGCACAAAAAATGGATTTTCTCCACTAAAAAATTTTGTGCGAAAAACTCGACTGTGCAGTGTGACCAGCCGCAGAGACAACGCCATGATGGTTCTCGACTACTAATACTGAAAATACCGCAAATGAACCAGAGCTCATGACAGTGGGAGCACTTACCGTTATGGATAATTTTATTTTATTTAAAATTATACATAAATATCATTATTTAAAATGTACCGATTTTGTAGTTATACCCATAGACTTACCCAACGACTTTCAAAACCACATTGGCAAATGGCTGGTTCACTTTTAATGTTTTACAAGAAATATAATTGCTTTAAATATTGATAGTAGTTTATTTAATAATTTCAAAAGATTAATTCGAGTGTTTTGCCTTTTGTTTAAAGTTGATTTTTATGCTAATATCACAAAAATAATATATAAAACTAAAAATATAAAAGATTTTAATATCAAACCGAAACCAAGGTAAACATAAATACGAATATGTACGTGTGATGGTTAAAACACAAAACGTGTGTAGTAGCTTAAATAAAATCGAATGCTTAAAATGCAATTGGTTACATTAACATAAAGCGGTGGTCGGGATATACGTTTAAACCTAGGTGAAATCATACAAAATGATACGAAATCGTGTAGATATATCTTTTGTCTCAAACAAAAAGTGACAAATTCAAAGCTGCCGAACAATATCGTGGGGGACGCTTGCTTACATCTAACATGAATCGTGGGTAGGTCACAATCGTTACAATAATCGGAAAGGATTTGGGGCTAGGCTACGGCTATATAAATATTTGATTATTTGATTAGTTCATACGTATGTGTTTACGCTGAATACGTTTAGGTTACTGTTAGTATTGCTGTCTTCCGCCGAGCAGCAGCCGAATGGTTATGGGTTCCAGATATCGCAGTGGGCGGCGAGGACTAGTTTGTGTTGCTTGCGGCTTTGGTGGCTTGATTACTGTTGCTAGTTTGCTTGGACCAGGGGAAACAAAACTTTACGTGTTACGAATCGTAACTTACGATACAAAATGGATTAACAAATCTTAAACAGATATGGCAAGGTTCTTGTGCAGCTGCGTTTCTGAAACACGCACACGGCCAACAAAATTCAATTCAATTCGAGTACCTAAAAACGTCTAAATAAGTCTATTTGAGCGCCAAATTCGGGTTGGTGTCGCACCTGCGTCTGTTCCTTGGGTTTAGGGTTCAAGGGCAACAATACTGTTCGAGGGCATTAAAGAGTTTGAGATTCACGATTTTCACAGATACGTTTCGATTCGAATTCGCTTGCGTAAGGAACTGAGGAGAGGTCACAGCGCAGGCGCGACCCCAGTCGTCATAAGTGACGACTGGCAACTGCCCCGGTGCCGGATCTGAGTCCGGATCCATCCGAGCCACCTGCTCCTGGCAACGGGACTCATAAGCAGGCAGCCGCCGCGACGGACGGGCTCTCAAAATTTGCATAAGCGAGTAGTCCTAAAGCATAACTATCAACTAATTTGGTATGTAAAGTCTTTCTGTCTTTGTCAAGGGGCTGATGATGGGTGTGATGAGAGGACCAATGCCAATTGCCAACTAGCAACAGTAGCACCAACATGCCTGCCGATGCCACAACATACTCGTGGCCGTACTCACTCGGATATGGGAACCGATTCGCTGTGCTCGGTGGCTGCTTATCGTCTTTGTCGTATTTGTGTCTGGGTTCTCGTGCCTCATCATCATCATCGTCGTTGTGTTGGGAAGCATCTAAACGTTGGCTAAGCTGGGCTGGGATCACTGGTTTGGATTCGGGATAGCTGGTGACATGGCTCCTGGCGGTGATCATCCCAGCGATATGCATCTGACTGCATAAAATGTGCTCGGGAAGGGGATTACTGCTGCGTCTGCTACTGTTGCTGCTGCTGCGGTAACTGGAGGGGCTATTGCAGCTGCTGCTGCTGGCGAAGATCGGTGTCGTGGGTGCGGATAAGATATTTGGGTGTGGATTAATTTGTTTCTTGATAAAATACTTGAAGAGGGTTTTGTTCCTCTTTAGTTACGGTTGAATCTGCTTCTTGGGTTTTTTTAACTCAGCATCTTCGTCACGCTTGATCTCGGTGTAGCGCTCGCCCTTGAGCGAGACTATCTTGTTGTCCCGGTAGCGGACAAGCTTGCGCGGCTCCATTTTCGGAACCACTGGCTTATATTCACGCTGGGTGGCGTTCTTGTCCACATAAGAGTACCTATAGGAATAATACGTTATTGTTTGTCTCGACTTTATTGTTAGAACTATCGGTTAAGTTAGTTTGGTTTTTGAAAATAATAATTATAATGTAATTATAGGGAATAACTATATTGAAATATTATTTCATATTTTATTTGGTTAAACTAAAAGCTGCGGTAATTAAACACTTACCTGGCGATAATGCGATTCTTAAGCTCATTGTCGTCAACTACAACATTCTTCTTGATGTATCCAGTATGCGATTTATCAGTAATGCACTGATTGGTCTCCTGGCGGTGCAGCAGGATCTGAGTGGCGCTATCGATATCTCCCTTGGATATAGCAATGCAGTGCTTGATCTGAAGGATTGGGAAATATACCGGAACATTACATTTGTATACATTTTGCTAGTTATTTTTGTGTAAGGCTTTACCTCAGCATATGCTGCGTCCGGGAACATTTCCTGCAGCACCTCGGCCTCGTCCAGAAAATAATCGCATGTGGAACTGGAGCTGTCGGTGGAGCCTCCATCGCTGGTCTCCGACAGATGTTGCGAGCGCTTGTTGCTGCCGCCACCGCCGCTGCTGCTGCTGTTCGAAGACAACTCGTCCTTTTCGGAAGTGGATGAGTTTCGTGCACGTAGCTTGGACTCCGGAATGATGCCCGACAAGGTCAAAGAGCTGTAAAAAACACTTCAGTTAATCACAGCAAACAGAGGGTATGATGAGAGTTAAAACTTGCCTGAGCGACAAGTTGACAGCGTCATGGCTGCCCTGGTTCTTCTCCGCAGCGGATAGCTCGCTGGCCAACTTGTAGATCCACTCGCAGATGACGCCCTGGTCGATTGTTGAAAACTCCTCGAAGTAGGCACCCATCATCTCCACGAAGCCCTCCACATCAAAGCAGGGGTCCTGCGAGGCTTCCTCCAGAATCGAGATTATGTATGACAGCACGATCTCGTCTACAACGCTGAAATCGGCACCGGGAATGTGGCCACTGATGAACTGCACCAGGCTGCGCTTAACCATCTCGTGCTGCTTCTCCAGATTGGTCATTTTGGTGGCTATATGGCTTTAGGACTTCTCGAAGTATCTCTCGCTGGATCGGCGAATTTAATTTATAGCTCGGAAGGCTCTCTCTCTCACAAACGGGCGGCTAAAACGTATAAAATCACTCGGTGGGGCCTTCCCCGGACTCTAAAGCATGCCCAGTCGGGTTTAATAAGTTTAACCTAAGTTTAGTTCTGCAACAAATTCGGATTTAAAAACGTTTTGACTTTGGTTTTACGAGCTGCGCCTTTCTTTTGCTTCTGCTGCTTCTTCTTCTTCCTGCAATCAATAATACGGGAGGCAGTGGCTTATCTGAAAAATACCAAGATACCTGCGGTGATGTCCGGAGAACGGTCACATTTTTAGTTTAACGATTTTTTGAATTTGCAATATTTTGGCGATTTGTAAAAACCATAAAAACCATGCTTTGACCAACATCAACAACTTCCTTTTAAAACAAAAATGAAGCAGTCAACGACCTTGAATGAGCGAACAATTCAAGGTCGTTGACTGCTTCAAAAGAGAGAGAGAGAGAGAGAGAGAGAGAGTGAACAGCTGATCGACTATTTTTGTTTTGAAGGAAAGTTGTTTATGTTTAGATCAGAAAAAAAAAAAAAAAAAAAAAAAAAAAAAAAAAAAAAAAACAAATTTACCCCAAAAAAAAAAAAAAATAAAAAAAAAAAACCCCCCCACCCCACCCCAAAAAAACAAAAAAAAAAAATTTTTTTTTTTTTCCACAAATTAAAACCTTTAACCTCATTTTTTCCTTTTCATTTTAAAATATCTAAATCTACATAAATAACTAAAATGCAACAATTAGATCAGTGCAAAACAAAAACAGTCAATCAGCTGTTCGCTCATCCAAGGTCGTTGACCGCTGGTGCAACAATAAAAAGAGAGCGAACAGCTAAACATTGCAAATAAAATGATAGAAGATTTCATAAAGTAATGGAGTCCAGACAATTATTAAAGATCAAAACAGATTTGGGGCAGTTTTAAGTCTTTATTATATATTTATATATATGTATTTAAAATTCACAAATTCTTATAGCTACAGTTAATTTTCGCGGCATCTTTGCACTTTGCTTTCCAATAAAATCAGACTTTCTGAAATGAGTGATTTGAGCTGTAATATAAAAAATGAAGAAAAAACAATATTGTAAAATTATGATTTTCATGGAATTTACTTTTATTAAATTCGAAAAATAATAATCTATCTGATATAACGTGAGATAATAGTTTAATGTTTAAACTAAGCAAGATGAGATATGTACTTTTGTGTCTCTGTATAAATTGTATTGTTTTGTATTGCTTTTGGTCTTTATGGGTTGGCGCCTATCACATGTCCGTTCGATCGCACAGGCCTTGCCGCAAAAAAATATTATATATACTGGCGTATTATATACATACATAATCTTTACCGTTAAAGTTTAAGAGTATTGGCTTAAAGCTGCTTGCATTTCATGCTGTCTCTATTGCAACCTACAGCTTGAGCAATCTCGCTCACAACCCTATCGTTTTTTGGGTTATATTACACATAAATATATAAATTGTAAGTATGTAAATCTTTTTCAATTAACTGATAATTTGCACTGCCGTTTCCAATCGGAATTTCTTACTTGGCGCGACGCTGCCGCGGCGGCAGGTTATTCTTCTTGCCAAGAATCTTCATAAGTTGTTTGGACATAAAGAAGGGCTTCTCCGGCGAACCATCGTTCCGCTCGCAGTCCTCCAGGAAGCAAAGGAACAGTGTATCCACGGCCGTGGAGTAGACACCGAAAAACACGCTTGTTATGAGGAAGGCGGCAATTACCACCACGGTTGTGGGCACCGCATTATAATGTAGCTGAATAATGGCAGGATTATTAACCAGGAAGTAGTAGGTGGAGACACCCGCTCCTGCGGTAAGCAGTAGTTTCGACAAAAAGAACAAAAAGTCCGTGACCTTGTCCAGCGTAATCACACGCAAAAAGTTCCTCATAATTAGGTTAAACGCGTCCTTGGCACTGCTACAGAAGTTCTTTCCGTGAATGGCGCACATGATGTAGGCATTCTTGTTGAGGAACTTTAGGAAGGTCTCTAGCAGCCAGAAGAAGCAGCGCATGCAGCAGAGGATGGCCCGCGTCACCGTATTGTCGTACTTTTTTAGCTTGCTATCGATGTACTCCAGCACCAGGCGAATCAATCGGCAGATGGCCAAAATCAGCGAACCGAAAGCCACCGTGCCAAGGTGGTAAAAGGCAGTTTGACAAAAGGCTCGCGTGAGCGTAAAGTAGGGAACATCTCGTTTCTTGAAGGTCCAGTACCAGCGGGCAAAGGTGGCTGCCAGAACCATGTCACTGAAGGCCGAGATGAAGAAACTCAGCCAGAGGAATCCAAAGACGTTGTAGAAGATGGACCACTTAATCAGTGGTGGATTGACGATCGTATCGAAGCTGCATGTGGTATTTGAGCAGGGAACTCGCTGCGATTGCTGAAAAAATCCTGAAGTCGACGCTTGTGGGTTGTAACAATGCTGTTGGAACACCTCCGGATTACAGGATCCACCGAGCGTATAATTGATGGCTGGGCCTTCGCAGACGCACGGCTCGTTTGTTACTTCACTGTCAGCTGTCAACAGACGCACCATCCGGAACGAGGCCTGACCGATGGAGCCCAGGTATAAGCCCACACCGACGGCGAAGGCAATCGCCGCTATGAAGAGTATCCAGGAGAAGATGGGGAAGAAAACGGTGCTGATCACACTGCTCACCGCCTTGCTGCCCTCCTTCGTTAATGCAATGGCTATCCGGATGCGTTTCCTCAGCACAATGACCAGAAGAAGGATAACAATGAAGCACACTGCCACGAAGATAGACAGGTACAGCCAGGTATTTTGGTTTTGGAGCACATTCTTGACCGTGGAATGCAGATTCAAGCCATGCACCGTCACCGTTGGCGTCTGTTCCCAGTATAAGTACTGCCTCACGGTGTAGTAAACGCCCACCAGAAGGCCAATGAGCACGCCGAATATGGAGAACCAAAGGATCGGCGCCGAGAGCCATCGCATCAGAGCTATGAAGATCAGAGAGGCAATTAACGTGCAAAAGCACGCTATCAGCACAATCGACCAGGAGTTGACTAGATCCTCGACTATCTCCTCGCCCAATCGCTGCGCGTCATGGGTGCCATTGTAGAAATGAGCCACCAAGTTTCCCACCATTTTGGCAAGCCGCGTATCCGTTTGCATCATCTTCTCCTTGATGACGGCCTCGTTGAGTGTGCGTCGGCATTGAGTCGCCGGCTCCTCCTCGACCGGTGCTTGCTTCGAATTTACCTGAGGGGCGACAAGAGATTGTGCCCTTGCCATGCTCAGCGCCATGACTTTGGCTTCCAGCTCGACTTCAGTGGTGGCATTTCCAGGCAGCAGCGTCAGCTCACGTCGCGAGCGTCCGTTTCTCAGAAGGAAAGCGGGAATGTACTCGCAAACTTGTGGTGAAAACTCGAAGAGGCAGCGGTTGAGGAAAGGAGCACTCTTGATGTACCATCGGGCACACAAGTTCTTTTGGATGGCATCGTTCATTTGCTCCTTGTTGCGTATCTGCGCCTTGATCTCATCCGACAAGCAGATGAGGCGACTGTGCAGATCGTTAAAGCCCAGATTATTCTTCATTGTATCCCAGACAAACGTCTGGCTGGGACACTTCTCTACACATACCTGTGGAATTAAACAGATTTTATTAATATACCCTAATTAACAGCTTTTATATAACTTACCTGGGGTGTGGGACAGCCCGTAAGGGGAACTAAAGGATCAATGCACTGCTCCAGATTAAAGAAGAAGAGGTTCTTCTTGTTCAGTACGCCGGAGTCGATGCCGCATTTGCGGTTAAATGAGTCCGTGGGTACCATCAGCTTGTTGAGATCGCCATGTTTGATGGCGTACTGTGCGATGAAGCCCCATCCAGCTAGGAAGAGGGCGAAGAGCAGCAGGCAGGGCACATCCGTGCAGCTGCGATCCCGCTGCCGTGGTCCCGTGAAGTTGCGGTCGTAGCGCAATGGCTCGCCGTACTTGTTCATCAACTCCTCGCTCTCCGTCATCGCGTTTCACTGGAAATGTCAATGGAGAATCGAATATTATATACATATCTAAAACTTTATCATCGATGGGCCCTAGTCGTAGTTCTTAGGTAATGATGCTTTCTCAGTTGTCAGTGTCCCCCCTTGTAATTTATTTCCGTAGATGCGTCATTGTTTTAAAAATGGAACTGTGGGTATAGTGGGTACGAGTGGGTGTTGGTGGTGGTGCTGGCAACTACCAGCGGCACTTTTTGTACTCGATGTTCATTGTTGATTGTGTGAAGGGAACGTTCGGAATAAGAATGTGTCAGCGATAAATTATGGCTGCTGATAGTTTTCAGGGGGTTATCTAGGGCCAATGATCTTGTATTAATGACTAATTCCCAGTAGAGTTAATCTATCTATTTCAGCACCGTATTTTTGTCACAGTGAATCTGAAAAGCCAAGGAGGTTATCCTGCATACCAAGTAATAAATTCAATGACCTCTGATAACGATTCTTTACTAGGTTATTAAATTGTTTTTTAACATTATGGCAAAATTTTTTATGATCATGTGCTTCATTTATTAATTTTACTTCTTTCTTTCTTTCACTCAGTTCTCTTCCGATTAATCCATCGTATTGTCATGCAATTTCTCAGTTATCTAATTCTTGGTTTTTTTTTTCATAAGAAGAAAAAGCTTAAAAAACAGAGTAATTGTCGTATAAATGTAAACAATTGCTAATTTACTTTTTTATCGTCATTCATGTCTCAGATCTCCGATAAACTTGGAAACTGTACAACGAATTCGCATCGCTAAAATCAGCGAAACTATATTCATTTGATCATACACCAGAAAATCAACTCGAGCATGTCGCAAAATGGCAATAATGACGCATTAAAAGTAAATTAAATTTGTGCGCTCACTTGTTGCTGCCGTATGTTTGTTTATGTGTATAGCTGGTTTTTTGTTTGTGGTCACTGTCTGGATTCAAATGGAAAACCCGCCGCCGCCTTTAATGGCAGAGTTTCCAAAAAGAAAATAAATAAATACAAAATAAATCAACAAGCACATGGCGGTTTTCATAGACAACAAAAAGGACTCTTATTTCAGTTGCCGAATTTAGTATACCCTTTGATTGGGATTGTATTGGATAAGGATTCAGCCTCCCTAAAATTGAATTTAAAATCTTTCCTAATTGTAACAATGCATGTTTGTCTTAGATGACAGGGAAATACTTTTTGTGTTGGTTTTTATTAGGACACAACATGTAATTTTTTAAAAATATTTTTATTTATATTTTTAAAACAGAAGAAAGTTTATTTCTGTTTACAATTTTATATGTTAGTTATTTATCAGCACATATAGTTTAAAATTTATTGTTTTAAAGGTCGAAAATGTTGCAAACTGTTTACTAAAATTATAATACTCTGAAAGGGTATAAAAATGTTAAGCCAATTTTGGCTGACAATTCGGACCACATGGTTCAAGGTCGTTTGCCCGAGCTCCATTACGATATAAGGGTATTTGGAATCTCATTGCCTTGGAGCTTAACGTTTCAGCAGCATTATTTGCCTTGGTCTACATAATCCTCAACTTTATCTAGATTCTAGAACAAGTAAGAGTTTTTATCGCATAATGGAAGCTGCTACTTTTTCAAGGGGAAATTCCCTCTTTTGAGTGTTCCATTGGAATGTATTTTAAGGTTGAGGTCGGTACAACATTTCGATATGGTGTTCTTGGTAACGCAACTTACAGGAAGGAGTTAGTAATATTTCCCGTTTGCGTCACCTTAAACAAATAATGACCCACAGGGGAGCTTTTTCAACCAGTACAAGAAATATAGTTAAAGTTGTGAAATTATAGAATTATAAAAGTACTTTCAGCTACCAAAGTCTGAAGAGCTTAAATTAGTATGTTCCACAATATTGGAAAAAAAAATTTTTAAAGATTATACATAGCTTCAAAAAGAAATTTCACTTAAGGGAGTTCGACTGTTGTGAGCAATTCTTATCACATAATGGAGGTTTCTTGTTTCCAATTTGCAGTTTTCCACAACACACACCGCTTGTAGTTTCAGCGGTACAAGACGATATCACAGTAATTTTAGTAAATGAACGGCATTACTCACCGATGGTTCACTGACAAATGATTCTTCCAGAGATGCGACAAAGGAGCTCTACTCTCAGTCTGTTTTCTTTGTGCTCCTTTATTGTCTTGCCATCCGAACGAGGCCCTTGAATGTGGGTGCGGGTGGGAATGTGGCTGTGGGTGAGGAGTCACAAGCAAACGGAGTAACCTCTCCGGCGAAAGTCACCGGACCACTAAAGCGGACAGCCTTTGTTGTAACTCCGTGCGTGCGTTGCTCTCGGGTTGTCGTGGCTTCGGTCACTTGCACTCGAATAACATACACACCAGTATCCAAATTATATACGACGGGCGAGAAGGGGGGCTGCAAACATAAAGGCAGCATAAATATGTATGCAGGTGTGTGTGGGTTTGTGTGTGGGCCACTTGGGGATTGTGAAAAGAGCAGCAGGGCACACTTTTGTTAATTGCACAATCCTAATCGTTTTCGCTCCAACAGCGAGCGTAGTCCCGTATAATGACAGCTTGCAGTTTCGACCGAATTTCTGAGCATGCAATTCTGTTTACTGGAGCAGGCGCACACATAATAATCCACACGTACTGCGACTCACTTGCACTTACGCTAATTGTATGAGCACTCGCTTGTCTCCCGAAGTAAACAGCTCCCCATACAAAACAAAACTGGCGGAGCCACCTCCCGACCCTCCCCCACAGCGAACAGCTGTGCGGATCAGTGTTGAGCAGCGTGAATATTTCAACCTGTGCCCACTATGAATTTGGCTATGTTTCAGCTGAAAACAGATTGCCTTGGAGAAAGTTTGGTGATTTAAGCAGCTTGTACCATGTACACGCTGAGAAGAAGCAGAATAGTATAATAAGAAATTTGATGATTTTGAGAAATAAAATTGTTCAGAAATCGAATAATAGAAAATAAAACTTTCATTGAAATGTATGTTATCCAAATACTTTGTACTTTATTTATTACCAGAACGTCCTAAATAATAAGAAAAACTGATTTATTCGCCAATCTTTCCGATTTCAAGTTAAATGTTTATAACCAAATTTGACACTTAGCATACAGTTTTAACTATAAATAAAATTTCGCTATTATAAAATTGTTTAAGTAATCGAGTACGAATAGTTGCGAACTGACCGCCGAGTGAGTTACTGCGCCAAGTGTGAACATCGCCCTATCATTCGCGAAACCGCGACCAGTGCTGGAAACGCGCCAAACTTGTCCGCCGCATATAGGCGCGGGGCGAGGGCGGAAAGCAGAGAATGTAGCGTTGAGGACGGCCACGGGATTTTAATAAGAAACAAATTAAGAAGCCCGCTCGCAGCCGTGCGAAAAGAGCTGCAGCCCCAACGTTAAATGTGTCCCCGTTAAGAACGTCGATTGAGTGTGTGCGGTTCGCGGTGTCCTGCCGCCTGCGATCGTGTTGTTTTTGTGCCGGCGGCACTCAAAACCGAGCTGAAAGCCCCAAAAAAAAATTGCTACCTTGCAACTGGGACGAGACTCGACGACGGGTCGCGCGACCAGCAAAAGTGACAATTAATCGTGGCCAAGCGGATGCAGTTGCAAAGTCTGCCGAGTAGCGCAACTATGCCACAACTTGTTTACGTTGATAAGCGTTGTTTTTGTAAAAGGTTTTTGATGCATTTGCCGCGGCTAGTACCGATTTCGTAGTGGTTGCTTTTTGGTGTACGTGCAGAAAACAGAAACAGACATCCCAGCAGTTAAATACAAGAAGAAGAGAGAAGAGTGGTAGCGGCAGGAGGAGGAGGAGCGACGGCGACGTTGCCGTTGTTTTTGTTTGCTGCGTGACACAGAGAGAACCTCTGTGAGAAGGGGCGCCGAGAAAAAAACGCGAGTGGGAGCGGGAGCAATAGAATCGGAACACGCGCTCGCAAAAGGGCGGGAAGGCTAGGTGACAGGCTGGACCGTAATATTCCTCCGACCCACGACCCCAACCATAATCACCGGAAATGTCGAGCGGGCCCCAGCACAAACGCGTCTCCCTCACATCTGTCATCCAGAGCGAGACGGTATTTTCGCGCTTCGGCAGCAACTTCCTGGAGCCGGAGGTCCCCGCGGCGATTCCCACCAGCGGTAACAAGCCGGCCAAGACCGCGAAAAGCATTCGCATTAAGCTGGAATTGTTTGAAAGTGATTCAAACAAATATCCCGAGTTTAATTATTCCCGGCTTTTGTACTTGGAGAAGGTGAGTACCAACTGGCAAGCCCCAGGGAGAATCATTCTTCTTAAATCGGATATCCTGCAGAAAAAAGCGAAGAAACTGAAACAAGTGAGCACGTGCAATGGGCCCAGCAGCGATCCCTTTGCCGACAACGACGACGATGTGGCACGGATCGTCAAGGAGCTGGAGGCCAAATACGGCAACTCTTACGCCACCGGCAGGGGCAAGAGCAAAAAGGACGAATACCGGGACATTGGAATGGGATACGACGAGTCTGACTCCTTTATTGATAACACGGAAGCCGTAAGAAAACTTTATTTCGAATATTTGTCGTACTCGTGTTGTAGTTTTTTATATTTTTCGACCTATTCTTATAAAAGATATTTGAGACATTATTTTTACTTTTAATTCCAGTACGACGAGGTCATACCGGAGGAAACGGAGACCCAGGAGGGCGGTTTCTTCATCAACAGAGGTATTGTGACGCTCAAAAGTAACAAAAAGTCCTACACCACGCGCACGGATGCCATCATCAAGATGCCGGAACGATCGCGCAAGCGAATTGTCTCCTCTGAAAGCTCGTCCTCATCATCGTCTGACGATGATGATGATGAAAACGACAACAACGATGTCGAGGGCGAGGACGAGGGAGAGGAGGAGGAAAGTGATTCTGAGGACGACGAGGAAAGCGATTCCGAGGAGGACGATTCCGATAGCGAAAGCCTCGATGACGAGGACTCCGCTGCCACTGTCAAGTCATCCAGCAAGTACAAAGACAATCAACCAGCCAAGCGGTCAAAGGTCACCGTCAGTGGGAAGTCGAAGCCCAGTTCCAGTTCTAGTTTCGGCAGCAAGAAGCTACCCAAGAAGCCGACGGTCACATCCTCGTCCTCGAATTCGCCAAGACCAATTGTTATTGATAATTCGGATACGGACGAGCGGCAAGGTCAAATCCCGGGCCCGATTCAGTCGCAGGCCCAGGCCCAGGCTCAAGCACTGAAAAAGGTGGTAAAAACTACGACAGTAAAGGACATGCTGAAGGCCAAGCGGGATAGCTTTCTCAAGTCGCAGAGCAGCCCGGCCGCAGTAAAGAGCCTCGTCAACGGCGAGTTGAAGTGCATCTCAACCGACGTAGAGTCCTCCAGCGGCAACAGCGACTCAGACTCGGCGACGGAGCAGGGAAGGGCTGACAGGCAGGCAGCTAAACAGGCCAAGGAGGGGCCGGAAAGTGAGTGTGCTCCGAATTTTGAAGCGTTAAGAAATAAAATTAATCCCAATTTTCAAGATCTCCGTTCCGCCGACACCCTTCTCCCTGCCTCTCTGGATATCGAAACCTTAGCTGCGGTCAACAGCTTCAAGGACGAAGTCAGAAGTCGAGACATGTGCGGCAAGAAGTTCAGTTTGGATGACAAACTCACCCCTCTGCTGCTTAAGTAAGTTTCTGGATCATCTTCTGAGAGTAAAGTCCTTGACTACATATTCTTTCCAGGGTTTACGAGGCGGTACTGTGCACGGATCGGAACGAGCGCAATATGGTGTTTTCTCACATAGAGTATCAGCTGCAGCTTCCCAAATACTACATCCTACGGAAGGGAAAAGCGGTGCGGGCCAAGGAGGAGAAAAACAAGTCCAGAAAATCGCTCGAGAAGCTGCGCCAGGCTGTGGCTGTGGTCATGCCCAAGGCGATGGCAAACTACGAAATGGAATTGCGAAATTTTGCAGAGCAGGGGTCAGTAAAGCGATTTAAATTAATTTAAAAAGACTACATATTCTTCTGTTTTCCAGGGCAGCGGACGTAAACTCTGAGCAGCCACCGAAGATGCCGCGCAAGAAGTTTCAGTGGACCAGTGAGCTGCGTCAACTGCTATACGACGTATATCAGGCGCGGTGGACCTCCTATGCCGTGCTGGCCAAACGAAAGGACTCGCTGGAAGAGTTCATCAACGGTTATTTGAAGGTCAAAGTAGTGGATGTCTGGCCATCGGGCTGGATGCGGTATGACGAGCTGCAGCGGGAGATTTCACGCCATAAGAACGCCAGTAGAAAGTCCAAGGAAAAGGCAAAGGCCTTAACAGCTGCGGCATCGTCGATAAAGCCAGCACCTGCTCTTGAGCAACTGCCACAGGCTAGCAGCTACCCTAAGCCAGTGGAGGAGCCCCGATCGCGTGGAAATTCCGACACTGATTCTGCCACAAGTGCCTCTTCCAACAGCCTAAAGCGCAAGCTACAAGATCAGGCCAAGGCAACGTGCAAACCGCCTAAGAAAAAGGTGGCAAAGCAAGTTCCACAGCAATCACAACAGCTGCCACCCCAACCGCAATTCCAGCTGACACCGACTGCCACGGCGGCAGTCAGTGTACCAGCCATCAATAACAACCACCTGCCGCCCCACCTGGATACGTTGCTCTCCATGCCCAGCACTTCGGCCCAGGCAGCTGCACTGAATGCCGCCGCCATTGCATCTGCCGGTTCTGTTTTGGACCTGGCTGCGCCCAGCCGAAAGGTTATGAAACCGGCCTCTCCTCAGAGCAGCTATATCAAGGTGATCTCGCCAGCTGCCCTGGCACCCAATGGAACTCCTAGGCAAAGTCCCATCGGCGGACAGACCAAAGTGATCGTAGGAGCGCGGCCCTCCGCGCATGTGATCAATCTTGATGACTACCAATGCCCCAGCGAAATCCTGCAAACGTCCAAGCAGCTGGCTGCCACCAGCGTCATTACCTCCACCTCCAAAGCGGCCCAGACGACGCCAGTTAGTAACGTCAGCAGGGACAGCAGTAGTGAGTCCGACGGCGTTGAGTTCGTGGGCGTTTATCCGGCGTGGAAACCTACACAAAATGCTTTGCCCAAGCCCAAGGCCAAGCCGCAAAAAAAGTCTTTGGGAGCAGCTGGAAATATCGGCTTCAGCAATAAGAACATGTACGTCTACAACAATAACAGCAGAGGAGGCAGCTTGGGCGGACCAATGTACGATATAACCTCCGAGTCGCAACTCATAAAGGCCATGTCGGATCTAAAGGCGCTGGAAAAGACAATGAAGTGGCCCCCACAGTCCATCTTCTCGCCAAGCACCGTTAAGGGCGGCGGCGGCAGTTCAATGGGATCTCCCGGCACTGGATCCTCGTCCCGCCAATGACAATTGGCCCCGGCCGCACAGCAGCCAACACCGGCTGCCGTGACGGCCTTTTACAATCACGACCAGGCGATGGCCGCCGCGTTAGTGCTGTCCTCCTTGAGTGTCGCGCCGCGCTATGACCTGCTGACTAACGGAGCTGTGTCTGGGCAAGGCGCCCACGTGGCTCACGTGACCTCTGCCAATACACTGCCACAAGTATTTGTAAAGCCCAGCCTGCCACAACCAACAGTCGCTGTTGATAGTGCGGTAACCGCTCCTGGAGCCGCTCCCCCGCCCACACAAACACTGCCCACAAAGTTCATATAGCTTAGGTCACTCAGCCCGCTACCGGGTGGACTATAATCTAAGGTTCTAGGGCAGGCACGTAGGTTTCATAAGTCGTCAGTCAGTTAATCGTGTTCTCTTCGCAGAGTCTCTGCTTTCCAATCATTTATAAAAGTTCATTACTGTTTTTTCTCATGATGTCGTTTAATTTTTAAGTCCAAACAACATTTAAAGATGCAAGTTTATATATTTATTTATAGAGAACCATTCTTATTAAATAAAGCAAATAAGTTATGTAATAAAAGTAAAACCAAGGTGCTCCTTCTTTTACACAGCATACACATGTATATATATACATATATGTATTTATCTATATATACATATGTATATGTATAGAACAACACAAAATTGTTAGTTCTGTTAACCGAAAGATAACGCTAAAACCAGCGACTACTGCACGCTGTCACAGAAACGATAACTTAGCCTAATTTGTAAAGGATAACACACGTGCCTGATATCGCCGGAGGACCTTTGATCACTTCATCCAGCGCAGCACCGACGTGGCCGCCATGCGCACGAAGGCAATAGTCGACTGCTGGTTGGCCGCGGGCAACTGATTGGGATCCGCTAGTTCCGGCTGCGGAGTGAGGCTCGGCACCGCCTCCCAGTCCATGCGCAAGGAGTTTTCATCTGGAAGAAATAAAAAAGATAGCGTTCAACTTGTGTAAAAACTTATTTAATAAGGAAATATATAACATCAATCATTAGGAATCTAAACAATGTTGAAATTGTCATAACGACTAAAATATTTAGTTCGATATTAGTCATTTTTAATAAATTGCGTTAAAATAAGATCGATAAAACAAAACGTGAATTAATGAATTCAAATTGGTGGCCAATAACGAAAACTGATAACGAATACCAATATTAATAATAAATTTATGATATCTGTAATAGCGAAAGGGCTTAGAATTTATCTAATCGGTTGATCATATTAGATACATATTACATTTTCAAAACACTTTCTCTTATTTAATTTTCTAAATTTTTTAAGCCTCACTTATATTTTAACTCACCCTCCGATTCCGATTCTGTCGCCGTTTCGATGCCGATTAGTAGAGAGTCCACAGATTTCATGAGCGGCGCATTCGTTACATCCAGATGACCGAAGCGGCCCAGATCACTGCGTTCCAGATCCAGAATGGCCAGGAGGTTCTCCAACGTATGCTGTTCGTTGAGCGCGCGCAATTTTACTTGCTGCGTGTAGGCCAGATACATGATGTTGGAGTTGAGGCGCGATATCTTGCGCCGGAACTGCTCTTCGTTAAGCAGCTTGCGACAGAAGTCGCCGTAGGCGATCTTGTGCGGCAGCCGCACGTTCAGGTAGAAGCTGAGCAGCTGTGTCAGCTGCGCCGTGTAGGTAAGAGCGCCGACAATTCGGTAGGCCTCGAACCTGCTCGGCGTAATCTCGTTTGCCGTGGCCTTCGGCACATCGTCCTTGTTGTCCGCCAGCCAGTCCAGGTAGGCAGTATAATCGCCATTGGCCGGCAACGAAGGTCCAACGATGCGGTACTGAACCTCGCTGATTCCGCTGCCATGGAACACCCATTTGCCGCGTATGTAAGATGTGTTTTTGGCATCCGCCAGGGCTGCAATAGTTTCGGCCTCTTCGCTGCGTTCCACGCTGGCCCTGCGTTGCTGTTCCTCCTTGAGCACAACTTCGGCGATGGGGAATACGTAGGTGACCAGCTGTTGGATGCCGCGGCGTGCCGCCTGTTTAATGCCGTCTAAGAGCTGACTGTGGGTTTCCCTCAGCGTGTCGATCTTCTCAACTCTGTCCAGAACGTAATCTTCCAGCATCTTGACCTTGTCAGGATACTTCGGTAGGTTCTTGCGCTTTTCGGCGTTGGCTCTCCGAAGCTCATCGCGCCGCTCGCCCAAAACGCGCAGCCTTTGACCCGTGTTGCTGATCAACTGGTGGATCAACTCAAGTTGCTTTCTCTTAGCCTTAATGGCCATAAGACGATTTTCGTTGGAGCGGTGCTGCTCGATCAACCTTTCATAGCGACTGCTGAAGGTCTTAAGCCCTGCCTGCAGATTGATGTAACGTTGCTGTTTCTCCGTTAAACTGAAAACACAAAGATCGATACATTAGCTTACACGCGTTCCCGATAAGGCAACTAGTCACCAAACCTTTCCGGTCTCTCTGCCTGGCTGTGAGTAATATTTCCATTTCTAACGCAATTTCGACAGTGGTAACGGTTGGCGCTGCAGCTGTGACACAGCGGGCACCGCATGCCAACACCTGCATCCTTGATATTGGCCTTTAGAGACTCTTTTGCCTTGCCAGCGGGTCTTCTCTTTGTTGTGTATCCTGCGACATCGTTGGCTTCATCCTCCTCGCCGTTCGTGGAGGCACTCGATATGCGGAAGTTGTCGGGGGCCTTGCAGCTTTCGTCGGAGCTGGAACTACTTGCCATTACGGCCAACGCATCGCAATTAATTGTTTATTGTGTTTTAACAAATTTTTGTTATTGTTTTCTCAGATACGGAATACAGCTGCAAAAATATCGATGGTACATCGAGTTATCAAAACCTTTAATGCGTGATCTATCGGTTGCGGGCTCTGAACAGTCGATAGTGTGGGCGTTAATCGGATTTTAAAAATGTAATTTTAATTTGAAAAATGAAAAATGAGATCAGGAGTACAAAAAAAAAAAAATCCGTTTAATTAAGAAGTTTTGTGTTAAATTTTAGACATAGTCACTATAATTTAAAAAATATATTGTTAATATTTATATGTTTCATTTTACTTGTTAAGCTGTTTAAACATGAATATAGTATGTAACTGAAAACATTCAATCTAAAAAACTTGCAACATTAATGAAATAATCGGGTTTGCTTTAAATTAATATAATAAATAATATAAATGTTGACAAAATAAATAGGAATTTGTCCTAATTAGTATTTTAATTCTTATTTAACCATATAATCTTATTATTATAAATGGGAATCTGACCTGATTAGTAATTTAATTCTCTGTAATTTTATTTTATTCAAATTGAAAAAAGATATTAGAATATCGGAATGCTAAATAATGTCTGCTAGCCAAACAGAAATAATTTTTCGCATAAGTTTCAAATAGTGGAAACCCGCTTTCATTTACAGTGCATAAGTCAGACGCGCCTCTGACTTTCGGTTACATAAATATCCAAGTTTGTTTACATTTAAAAAATTAGATTATAAGCAAGATCTACATTTTGTTTATTGATGATGCTCGAACAGAAACACATATAGAAGGGCAGCGGCGCCCTCCAACTTTCTGCAAAAAATCGACAATTTCGCTCTACATTCGAGTGTGTTTTGTATGCCTACGTCATTCGGACAAATCACAGAAACCAATCATATTACCTTGGCCGCTTGCCAATTTTTTAAAAATATTTTTCCCCCTGTTTGAGAACGTTTATTACTTCCTTTTATACAAAACTCAATTAGTATATTTGCGCATGCACATCCACAAACATACGTACGGAGAAATGTACTCTATATGAGCACGAATTTTCAAAAATACGTAAGCGTTACGTAGACTCCTGCCGTTTCAATACAATGGCATATACATATGTATAAGCATTTCGAATTTATGAATTTCCGGAAGGAAATCTTTACATTCCTGTTTACCACACAATATTTATTTACCCACTGAATAACTTTATTTTTTCTGGCGACTTAACAATAATATTTATTTCTGATACATTTGTTTTTTAATGACGCCATTCCGCTGCTGCGTTTTAAGGTCCCAATGACGTCAAGTTTTTCTATAATTTATTGATTAAATTTGAAACTTGTTCTGTTGGATTTTTCTGAAAAAGTTCCAGAGCCCCAGAGGCTGAAAAATAATCCACCGAAATATATAAATAAATTGTGACGGGAAATCCATTTAAGGAAAATATCTACTTGTTCAAAATGTGTATTTGTGGTGCGTTTATTAATATCGAGGAACTTTGAACTTTGCATCGAACACAGGGTCAAGATGATGCAAACGTCAAACAATGAAGGTTTAATTGAAATTCATATTCTGGATATTTGTGCCCATGTGTGCGCATATTTTCCAATTAACCCCGTGCCTATGGACGTTCATCGGTTGCCATTAACAAAGCGATGCACTCGATGTTCATTTGATTGCCCACGGCTCTGGCGGGGATGGATCTGTGTGTATCCAGTGGCTCGCTTTTCACCTAAACCAATTTACTCTATTTTTTGCCGCCACCCGCTACGTAGGCCCCAAGTAACGTAAACAAATGCGCAGTGATCCAAAGTAGTGATTGGTGCGTGATGAGTGGCTTTTTAACACGACTCGGGCACGAATCGAAGTAAGGATATTGATATTCAAATTACGCAATCGATCCGGATTGTTATTTATGGCTTAATTGGGTTGCCCATCACTCAGATGGCTGGCGAAATTAGATAATTGCTTCTAACACGCTTCTACATATTCTGAAATAAAAATTCTTGAACGTCACCAGCATCCGTGAGCTCCTGCCCAATTCCGAGAGAGAGCGCCTCTACATGTATCTAGTGGATACAAATACTGCAAACAGCGATATAGATACAAAAGGCACAGAGGCGCGGACAGAGACGTGTGGGAGGAGGTGAGTGGCAGAGCGGAATCTCGCTCAGTGGGGCCTTTGTTTTGTGAATGAAAATGAAATGAAAATTCTCGCCGTACATATGCCAAGCCCGCATCTGTTGCACGTCAGTACACTTTTAGATCTCGACCGAGCACGTTAATCCGGAACAGATGCAATCCGTACAGTTTTGGGAGTAGACGCGAAATCACATTTGCCAAGCCTTGCACTCAGCCAAGCCAAAATCCAATCTCGTCGCCGTGCAGCAGGGGATCATGTACATTTACCCGAGCTCCCCGGAATCAGCATCGTCCTTGCAGTCCGAAGAAAGCGCGGCCATCAAGATCCAGGCCGGATTCCGAGGCTATCGCGTTCGCAAGCAGATCCACCGCAACAGCAAGTCCTCCGGCAGCGCCACCAACCGCCTGTCAAACAGTAATACCCGCAGAAACCAACGCCAACGATCCCAAAACAACGCCCTAATGGAAAATCAGGGAAATGTGTCTCGGCCCAACAATGCCAGCAGCAACGATCCCAAGGCGAACGGTGAAAATGGCGGAAAATCTGTGGAGGATCGCTGCGCCACCAAGATCCAGGCAGGATTCAGGGGATTCTTGGTCCGCAAAAAGCAGAAAATCGCCACCGACGCAGCCGTGAAGATCCAGGCTGGCTTTCGCGGATTCAAGGCCCGAAAGGAGCTGAAACAATGCGACCCCGTTGTATAGTGGCTCTCGGGCGCGTTGCACAACTCAATTTCTACTGTACATACAAAATAATTATCTGTATTCAAATCTTGCTGTTGCACAGCAATCTGTTATATGTACCTACCGCCTAGTTCAATATGTGTCGTGTAAATAGTTTAATATCATTATCTGATAGCTTCCAGAAGAATAAAATACTCTACTCAAGAAACCGCAATCTTGAAAGACAACATTATCCATTAACGTTAGACATTTGTTTGTATTTTCTGTAGGCCTATTTTTGGGTCAGTTTGTATGTATATGCTACGAATACAGTGAATAAACATTTAATTTATCGAACACCCCAATTTATACACACACTGCGAGCAGAGGCTTGGAATTTTCCAAATCGGAAAATATGTAGTTTATGGAAAAGAACATCCAAACGAGATCAGGATGCTAGCTGGGTTGGGATAATATTTACGATCTTCGGTGGCATGCCCGCGTATCGTAAAACTGTCAAGTCTTTTCAATGTTTATTCGTTCATCCGTAGCCGGAATAAAATAATATAATTTAAATATAGAAAAATAAGCAGGATGAGCTTCCGGGGTGCGTTCTTCCGTTTGTTTGCTAACAAAAACATTTTTTCAGTTAATTGTGTATATATTTTATTTAGATATATTTCAGCAAAGATATATATGTATTTATATATTCGAATAATTTATTTTCTTTTGCCTGCCTCGGCGCTTTTGATCCGTTTTCGCATGTGTTTGGGAATAACTCTGAAAACTTCGCAATCGATCTGAACGGGCATTGAGTTCTGCCTCATTGTGAGCCACTTTAATTCCATGGCTGCCCTGGACTTGGCCTCACCTGGAAGGAAGGAATATTTCACATTATAAGAAATTAAATTAAATTTATTATGTTTGGGAACTTAAAGATTTATAATTTGTAATATACGCTTAAGCTGATCTTTACTTACCAATTGCTTTGCTTCGCTTTTCGGTTTTCAGAAGCTTTTGAGTCTGTCCACTATTGGTGGACTTTTGAGTCTGTCCACTATTGGTGGACCCACTGTTCTCGTCATCGGGAGTCGAGTCATTTCGCAGAGCATCGCCGCGTTGCAGCTTCTGACGCCTGGCGGCTAGATTGCTCTCCAAGCTGATGCCCTCCATCTGGCGAGTCTTGCCCTTGCGTTTGCGGGTGTGAATCCTGTAAGCGGCTTGTATCTTCTTCGCTGCCTCCTCCTCGATAAATCGTTCCAAGGACTCGCTAATCGCATCGTTGCCAAAGGACGCCTTGGTATCCATGGTGGACGATTTGGTTCCAGCACTTGCGCGACGCAGCCTCCGCCGGGTGAGGAAGCCGCGTGCTCCCGCTTGGATCTTTGTGGCCGCCGAAACAATGGTCGATTCGGTTTCCGTGGATGTGCCCATCGCATCCGCCATTGCAGTGTCTATGTCGAAGTCCTCTTTGCTCATCTTTTTGGGGTCAAAGTAATCGGAATCCGTTTCGGACAACGAATAAGCCATCATCTTCTTGCGGATATTCTCCGAGGTTTCGTCGTCCAGATAAAAGCTGTTCGTACTGTTGATGCCAAGGCTGGAGTCTAGATCCTTTTCGCCCAGTTCACCATAACTCAGAGCATCGTCAATGGTCACAGATCGGAACAGGCCTCTCGGATCGTCTCCTGCGATGGTGTAATGCCTCATCAGATGCACTCTTCCGGACTCCTCCTCAGTGGCAAGTTCCTTGTCTAGGTTTTTGTCGGATTCTGCCTCCCCGAAGACCACCGAGTCACTCTGGGCAGAGCTTTCCCGGGTCTCATCTCGCTGGAGACGGTTGTAAACGATAATGTCTCCATCCTCAATGTCCAAGCTGGCTTGTTCCTGCAGCGAACTCATGGGTCTCACAATAGGTTCATCAAAACTGGCCTCAGCAGAGAGATTTCTCTCGCTGGACCTGGACTCTCTTAGCTGTGCCATTTTTTCAATGACTTCTTCGGGCTTCGACAACTTGACAGTGGCCTTGTCTATGGTATCCGCGGATAGGGTGTCTAGTCCCGTGGCTTCCGATTTCGAGGAATCATTTCCAGTTTCACCTTCAGAAAGGCTGACAAGTGAGGCTGATCTTTTGATGCAAGGCTCCTCCACAATTTCTTGGAGTTGCTTTCCATTCAGAAAAGGTCCTTGCGCAGAAGAAAATCGAATCTCGTTCATCAAGAAGTCATTAACTAACTCTTGAGTCGAAGCGATATCTAGAGCTTAATATAAATAATACAAATTTAATTGAGAAAACTTTGAAGAAATAATTTAAATCCATATAGCTTACTCTGGAAAATTCCGCCAAGATCGGACTGTGATAAAAGTACTTGGTCCTCCGCGGAGCCAGCCCCACCTTCAGGGGCCTCAGTTAAACCTGTTAAACCAGAAGAGACTGCATTATCCTGTCTAGATGTATTGGCTTGATTCTCATCGATTTCGGAACTGATAATATCAGTAGTTAATTTGGATTCAAGCGAGCCATGCGATCTATCTACTGTTTCAACTGTTTCTACTTGCGTGCTGGTGTCGAGCTCGGTTTTACGTGTGATTTCAGCCGGATCCGGTTCGGTTTCTAGCTCAAGAGGTTCTTCAACGGCTCCCTGGCTTGGTACTATGCGAGTGGATCCCACAAACCACTCGGACTTTGGATTAATTTTCGTCGCTTCTTCGATTGGTATTTCCTCCTGAATTAGGCTATCGGACGGTGTGCCTTCAGTTGGACACATTGAGTTTTCAATGGCTGTTATGCGAGAGCTGGTAATAGAATCGAGGGAGACCTCATCCAGATTTTCAATTTTTTTTCGTTCCATATACTGTCTGAAGGCTTTTTGAATTATAAGAGCCGCACTCGCAGTACGATTGCTATCGCCTGTAAGCGATTTAGGCATTTTCCCTGCAGTTCTAGATTCTTCTGATTTTATATCTTTAATTTCTGTTTTATTAGACTGCTTTAAAAATCGTCTAAAAGCCCTTTGAATCATTTCAGCAGCTTCATGCTGCTTTGACTCTGTCAAGCCTTTGAGGTCCTTTGCAGGACTAAACATTGGTTTAGAATAAGCTTCCAGATTGTTTGAACTTGGAGTAGCACTAACATCCGTTGACTTATAAACTGTTACCGATTCCTCTGACTCTAAGTTAGGTATCACATTTGGCTTGTTGGATTTTTTCAAATACCTCTTGTAAGCCCTTTGAATTTTTTCTGCAGCTTGATGTTGATTTAATTCTGAAAAATTTGGTAAATCTTCTAACGGACTTGAATTTGATCTAGAATCAGCCTCCTGAGTTTTATCTTCCTCTTTGAGTTGATCTGAGTTTAAGACCGACGAATTCGGACTAGCATTAACTTTCGTTGACTTATAAACTTTAATAGGTTCCTCTGACTCAGAGTCAAGTATAACCTTCGACTTATTTACTTCTTTTAAATACCTTTTGTAAGCCCTTTGTATTTTTCTAGCAGCTTGATTTTGATTTAATTTTATCCTGTTCGCGGGTTCCTTTTTTTGAGAATATGCCCTAAAAGCATTTTGAATAATACGAGCAGCTTTAGCTTTCTTTTCTTGATTCTCTTCGGAAAGCATTTCTTTTTCTGAATTATTTTCTTTAGATTTCTCAATGTATCTTCTATAAGATCTTTGAATTTTTCTGGCTGCAAGACTTTCCCGAGTGCTCTGAGAAATATTTGAGGTTACTTTTGCAGATTTTTTCACAAGGAAGTCCCTCACCCATTTTTGTATTATTTTAGCGGCCTTGTTTTGGTTTTTGTAAAGGGTGCTTTCTTGACTGTCTTGTAAGCGTCGGTCTTTGAAACGCCTGTAAGCTCTTTCTATAATCTGAACGGATCTTGTAATATTTAAAATATCTGTTTTGTAGACAGCTTCATAATGCTCGGTATCACTTTTTATAGAGTTTCCTAACTTTAGACCTTCAGATTTTATAAAGCTTTTCGAATCACTCTGTTCCTTATCGCTAATATCTTTTGAGGACTCAGTTACTTCTTGATGTAAAGGCGAATTTTCATTATTAAATTCATTTTCATTAAGTTCCACTATGGTTTGCAATTTTGACCCGCCCATCTGTTGGTACTCCGGATCTCCTTCGGAGACTTCAATTACTTCTATATCTTCTTCATTATTTTCGGGTTCCGGGTCACTTTTCTTTTCTGCTAAACTATTGCTTTTTGATTGATCCCTGAACTTTTTGGGTATTTTGTATTTGGGCTTGCCATCGTCAGAGTCAAAGGAAACGAAAAATGAGATTGAGTTCTTAGCTTTTGGAATTTTGGGCTCAACAATTTCTTTGGGCGTGTAGTAGCTGGGAACTCTTTCAGCAACCACAATGGGTTCCGTTTCTGGAGGTATATCTTGATCTCTCTCAGTGTCGTCTGGTGAGAGTGTAGCTGCTGGCGGAGGGTTTTCCAAATCCTTACTCGGCGGTACCTGGGGCTCCACATAGATATCATACCAGGCGCCGTCGTCGTTGGGAGCTTTGAAAGACTTGAGCTGCAGCTCGGCAATTGGTGTGGGCACTAGACGACCCGATGCCAAGGTGCCAATATCTTTATCTTTTACGCTTGCGCTAGACAACTTCTTGGTGTTCTTTTCAATCTCATTACGGTTAGTAGGTAAATTTTGGGTGCCAATTAATTGATTAGTTACAAGCAATGAAGAGTCTTTCTGCTAATTTAAAAACAAATTTAAGAACGTTTCGATTCTGAACTCTTACCAGTATTTACTTCGGGTTGGGCGGGGGCACTTGTGAGGGATTTCTCATTTGATGTTGGAGCTATATTAATATCAATATTAATATAAGAACTTAGGGATCAGAGATTCTTTAGCAGCCAACTTACTAATGGTATCTTCGAGGGAAGAACTTTGTTTGCTATCTTCGGCTTTTGAGGCCTCAAATTCTTTAGCTTTGGTTTCACGTTCTGAAGCTTCATCATTAAGCTTGGCTGGAATGGAATCTTCAACTGATACCCCTTTTTTCAATTCGGAATCGGGTTCTATAAATTTTAAAAATATTAAATTAAGTAAATATAAAATATTTACATTTTGGTAACATACTCGTTTCTTCTACAACTTCTAAAATATCTTTGGGTTTATCCTCACTAAGACTGGATTTAATTAAAGCAATAGGCGCATCTTCTTCAGTTTTTGTATCTATTACTTAACAAGAAAAAATAGTTTTAAAATCAATATAAGTAAAATATGAATATTAAACGATTCAACTTACTTTCATTATTTTCAGGATTGCCAGAAATATTTACGGATTCTTCAGTATTTTCACTATCATTTGAAATAGGTTTTACATTTGTTTCATTTGGAGATGTCGTCTGATCTTCCTCCATTACTGGCACTAGTATTTAATAAAACTTATATAATAATCTTTAACAATAAATAAGAGTACGTACCCATTATTAGGGCAGGGTCTGCAGTGCTACATTCTTCAGCGCGTTTTTCATTGTTTATAAAACTTTCCATTGAAGGTGTGTTTTTCAATGAAATTGATACTGGTTTTTCTTCCAAAATTATTGATTTTTTATCTAGATAAAATAGTATATTATTTTATGTTTCCTGATTATTTATTTAATAGTCCTTACCAGTGCCTTCGGCACTTTCATCAATAAATATTTCTTCCCTTTTTAAATTATCTGCTGCTGTGCAATGTAAAGGCAATTAAAATGTTTAATTTAATAATATTAATCATAAAATTACATTCTGATTCCTCGGGCAACAAAGGAGCTTCTCCTAATCCTGTAGATTCATGTATTAATTTTCTATCTTCAACTGTAATGATTTCTGGGTCGAGGGGAACGGTTCCTTTGGCTTTATCTTCAGCTTGTAAAATGTCACTTTTCTCATAAGGTATATCTTCTAGAAATTTATGAACTGTTTAGTCAAACTTTAATAAAACAAACTAATAAACTTACGAGCTGCTTGGGCAGGATCATCCACATTAATTTCATTGCTTTGCTGGGCTTTGTCAGTTGCAGGTTTTTTTGTCGTCTCAGTGACTTCTCCTTCATCAGCTTGAGTACCGGATTCCACTTAATTTAAGAAATAAATATTTTAAAATATGTTTAATATTATTATTATTTCGAGTAACAAACCAATTGGTTTAACAATATTTCCATTGGAATTCGAATCATCTAAATCACTTTTTGAACGTTCTGATTCGGCTTCCATTGATGCGGATAAAGTATCTTCCCCGAATGCACTGCCTATTATTTAAAATTTAGAGCTTAATATTCATCAATAAAAACATATTCCAAAGGTATTCATTACCGGCAGAAATTAAAGCCTTTTCTATGATTTTATTTGTGTCTTCTACCGTGGCTTCAGCTACAATAAGTATTTATTTGGTCATTATTAAGTATATTTTAAATATGATATGGCTTACCAGTATTTGCTTCCTGATTCTTTGTATCTTCTATTGTATCTTCTATTGATTTATTTTTGATGTCTGCAATACCATCAGTTGAAGCTATATCTTCTACTTGCGATAGATCCAACTCAATTGGCATGGCTTCTTGTTGTGAAAGTTTTTTATCCTCTAAGCTTACTGGGACTTCTGATGCATCAGAATCTAGGTTATTAATGGTTATGTTTTATAAAAAAATATTTAACAAAACCCAAGTTTACTTACTAACTGAATTAGTGGACTCTTTTGGGCAGGTTTCTTCTTTCTTTTGCTCCTGGTCGGGTTTAGGTTCCATTAAAAGGCCCACAGCCTCCTCTAAATGATTAATTATTCCACCCTCTTCTTTTGTAGTCTCTGTTTAAATTTAAAGTTAAAAAATTTGGTGTTAAATAAATTAATTATAATATTTACCCTTCAAATCTGATGTCTCTACACTACTTTTTCTATCAAGGACAATAGGTTTAGTGTCCTCATCACTCTTTTGATCTCCATTTTTAGAATCGTTGATTATATCTTCTAAATAATATTTAATTAATAATAAAAAATTTAGTATCTAATTATTTCCTACAAATTAATCAATTCCAACCTGCTTGGGGCATTTCATCAGTGATAATTTCTTGCTTTAATGGTTCGGTAATCTCTTCTATGGGTTTGTGTACTGTAATTTCTCCAGTTTCGGCGTCTATCAGGTCTGTTATTTCCTCATTACTGGTTACTTCCTTCTTATAGTTATCATTTATTTCCGGAAGAGCTTCCGATGCTGCCCTTGACATGACTTGTTGCTGTTTTTCTACAGAGTCTTCTTCTTGAACGAGTTTATTTATTTCTAATTCTGCCTCGTCTGGATTAATTGCCTCAAAACTAGATTTTTTTGAACCACTTTCTGCATCCTCAATGCTTATTTTTTCCTTTGTCAAAGGAGAAGCTTCAATTTCCTGTTTGCTTGAAGAATCCTGGTCTTCCAATATTGATTGGGTTTCGGTGTATTCAACGCTCGCCCTTTTTTCAGTCATGGCAGGGGCATCCTTAACCGATTTATTTAAACTTCCCTGGGCTTCCAAACTCCCCGGTCGAGTCCCAGATAAACTATTCTCTACATCATCTAGACTTCTCTTTTCCCTTTTAATGACAAAGTCTTCTTTAATCTGTCTATTAGTAGAATTGCTTGCAGCCAAAATGGCATCTTCTTGAGTATCGATTTCAGTTGGTTTTCCATCTTCGGTTTTTACAGGATCTTCGTCGGGTAAAATTTCATTAGAAATTTCTTTAAAAAACGTATATGGATTATTTGGATTATAAATTATACATTTTAAAGTTAATCATTCCTTACCTTGATCTCTAATCTCTCGATTGTGATTAGTTAAGACAGTTTTTAAACTATCTATCTCAACGGTGGCCATACTTTTAGGCTGTTGTTCAGCATCTGATAAATCATTTCCAGAATTAACTGCTACAAAAAATATTTCGTTTTGTTATTAAATAAGTATTTTTATTTGTAAATATTTACCAATGGGATTAGGAAGATCCTCTTCTGGAATATCATCCACAAGTTCAACTTCTATTGAGACCTTGGGGGAAACTTTGGTTTCAATAGGTTTTTCTATTATTTCTTGACTTTCAGAGTTTATTTGTTTATCCGATGATATAGTTTCTTTGCTTAGAATATTGTTGTCTTTATCATTTTGTTCTTTTTCTTCTTGTTGTTGTGGAATATCATTGGAGACAAGTTCTTTTAGATCACTACTGTCAGTTTTCTCAATTAAATTAGGTAATGAATTGCCTCCATCCTCTAACTTTACAGGATCTTCAATACCGGCTTCAGGTTTAGCTTTGCCTTCGATTTGCGGTTCCTGATCCTTATGGAAAGGATCTTTAAGATCATCTTTAACTTCCAATTGTAGTTCTCCTATGCTGGCTTTTATAGTTTTTAGTTCATCTTCCGTTTCCTGCTGTATGTCCAAGCTTGCATTTTTAGTTTTTAATTCATTTTCTGGAGAAAAATCTAACTTTCCCCCAGATTTGATGGGTGTAAATTCATCTTCAATTTCTGCTGGCTTCTCTGCGACAGTTGCTTGGATTAATTCATTCTCCTGCTGTATTTCTTGACTGTTAGTTGACGTTTTAATTGCTGTTTCATTGGCAGATCCTTGTCGTTTGCTGATTTTAGTGGCTGTAAATTCATCCTCGATGACCGGCACCAGCGGTTTCTCTGCCTCCCTTTCAGTTAGCTCGTTAATAAGGTCCTTTTCCCTTTCCAGGCTGTCTTTAAAACTCATGGTTTCGATCAAGGCACTGCCAAGTATTTCTGCAAATGTACGCAATGATTACAAAGAAAACAAATCATATGAACATAAAAAGAAACACTTCATTACAATAATTCACTTGAATAGAAAAGCATTTGCATAATTACTTACCTCGTTTCCTTGGGTCTATCGATTTGTCATCGCCTTTAATGGGTTCTGCAAAATACTCCTTCTCCAGGCTGGCATCTACGTTATTGTTCTCCACTTCCTCATCCTCGTGAATTATTTTCTGGTGAACTTTTTCCTCGTAGCTTGCGATTCCCAGCTCGGTTGATTCCGTTGAGAGAAGGGCCGTGGAGACGGATGTGTAGGATCCAGTCTCAGAGGCATTATCATTGAGCTCCTCTCCCGGATCTGCGGTCACGGATGCCGTTCTCCTGGCCCTTCTAACTGCCACCATCCTGCGGAAGGCTCTCTGGATTATAATAGCGGCTGTCGCTAAGGAAACTGGGCCGTTTTTCAATCGATTTTGCTCCTGCTTCCTTTTTAAAAATATACGATAGTGTCGCTGAATGACGACTACGGCTTTCATGTAGTTGGCCGCATTAAATTTCACGTAAGATAGTTGGCCGGGTCGCGACTTTTTAAGTTTTTCGACTCGTCTCTTGGCCAAAACGCGACGGAATTGTCGTTGGATTAGAATGATGGCTGTCATGTATTCCACGCTATTGCACTTATTTTTCTCACGACCTATTTTCTTTTGCCTCAGATATCGACGGAAATTTCGTTGAATAATGACAACTGATTGCACATAGCTGATGCTGTTCGTTAGGGTAGTCTGCTCTGTGATAGTAGTCCCTACTTTGGCAGTTTCAGTGGATACTGAATACTTTTCAAGATCCTTGCTTTGGGCACTGAGCACTCGGCCACATTCGCAAGTCACCTTCGAGGAGGGAGCTATATTCTCTTTGTCCTTAATTGACTTTTCGTATGACGAATATTTCGTGTACTCGATTCGCCCTGACTTTTCCTTCGAGAGCCTTTGAAAATATTCCTGTGCGAATATGTAGATATTTTCAGGTTTTTCTCGCAGAACCGCTTTTATAAACTTCTTGATCAGGTCGGTGAGAGTTTCGGGAATTATGTTGAACACCATTGAGATAGGCACCTGCTGTTTTATGCGGTTTTTCATGATGGTTTCGTAAGTCTGAACCGGCTCATATTTTCGCACAACTTGATGAGACTTTTCCGCAACAATCAATTTGAAAAACTTTGCAGAGAACTCATAAAGATCTGGGGGTTTTTCACGTAACACTTCTTTGGTGTACACCTTCATGAGATCCCTTAGACCCTCGGGAACCCTTGGTAAGCTCGCTGTCGTCATTTTAGTATTTCAGGCAACATCCATGGAAAAAGGTTGAATCAATACTGACCGATGAAGGTGTTCGTATGTGCCTGGAAACCTCGATAGCTACGTGTTGCCATGTCAACACCTTGGGTGCCAAAACACTGCCAGCTGTTGTTGCTACAACTTGTTGCTTCATGGAAACAATCAGGTGTATATTTATCATAATTATGGGGTTTATTTAAGGATTCCTGACTTATAAATACCACTGAAAGACGTAATACAAGTGACGTTAAGAGCTGATTGCGCCTTAAGTAGAAGACTAGCACATTAATATTTAATAATCCTGCTAAAGAGCTTGAAAATAACTTGTTTTTTATTGCATTACTTTGGATTTTACAGGGCCATTGCTACGTTTTCCTGTTGGGTCAAAATTGGCTTATTTTCAAGCTATTTTTAACCCAACAAGAAGAGGTGAGCCCAGGCTCTGATATTATTTATTTAAAAAAATTAATGTCATCCTCTGCAGATTCTACTATCCTACACATAATTGGAATATCGTCTAAGTGTGTGCCATGATTATCCGATGGCTTTAAAGTTTGGCGAATTAAATTGTTTTTGAATTTCTTCCAATTGCGAGTCTTGAGAAATTGTTCGAACAGGGCTTCCCGCGATGGAATCATACATTCCAGATAGAATAGCCGGCGTTCCCAGATATTCCCAGGGTTCTGCTTGTTCTCCAGCAGGAAAAATCTGGGCAATGTCAGGCACTGAACCGTAGTCCTGGCCATTATCACGCGATGCTTCATAGGCTCTCCCAAACCGAAGATTCCTCCAAATGTTATAGTTCCCACATCGATGAAGCGGCTGTCAACAAAAGGCGTCTGTAACAAAAGCAACAACAATAAAAGGCATTTCGGGCGAAGTAAATTGGCAAAAATAATGATAAGGGAATGGTATCTCTGGAGACTTACGATTCCACCGTCTTTACATGACAAAGAACTCGATGTTAAACTTAGGGAGAGACTACTTTCATTGGATTGGTTTTGCTTTAACTGTGATGTTGGGAATGGAGCTGTGATTTCAAGTTTATACTTATTGTCTTTAGAATCATCTTTGTCATTATCTTCATAATCATCGTCATCATCATCATCTCTCATGTTCTCCCAATAATCTTCATTTAAGTCATAATCGTCGTCCCAATCTTGGTCCTTGTTAGAATACATGTGTATCGAAGATTTTTTGCGCCCCATTAATTGAGAAGCCCGTGTTCGCTCTTTCCTTAAACCGCATAACTTTTGTATATCTACCAAATTCATTTTACGTTTCTGTCAAATTATAAAATAATGTCAAATTAAAAAAATAAAAAATAAAACAAAGTCCTATTATCTTAGGTCCAAATTATATAGTAAATTGTTATAAATATTTAACGCAAATGTCTATATATAAATTGTTAATTTAAATCTACTAGTATAGGTGCGATAAAGGATGATTCTGTTTGATATTTCAGACATGTAAAGTTTAAAAAAAATCTCACCAAGTGCCTGACGGAATTCGGATCCTTGTCGGATGAACCGGAACTGGAAGTTGCCACAAGCCCATTCATTTCCGCTTGTGAAGCAGTTTCATCCTTACGTCTAGATAGGATAGAATATTCGGATCTAACGCCTTGTCTGAACATTTTCGAAGTATCGTCTTCTTCCGTCGTCATCAGATGGAAAACTCGTTTTCCTTTTTTCATCGTCACCTAAATTATAAATAGAAATGATAATTGTATATTGGCAATGGGTTTTGGTAGTGGATAGGATAACTCACCGTCATTCTTAGACACTGCAATATGAGGCATTCTCCACTAAGTACAAAGTGTACATTTGTCAGGGAACCCTCATCGTCGCAATACATAGTATCCAGCGGATTATACTGCCTAAGGCTCCCAAGACGGCAGGCTTCCACGATCTGTAGAGGTAAATATGGATGTATTAATTAATACATTTCACAAATAAAACATTCAAGTCTTATAAAGATACAAAACTGCATTAAAAATGTGTCAATCGATATTTAAGGACAATTTTTTATTTCCACTTGCCTGTTCATCGTCGAGAAAATGAAAGTAATCCAGCGACTTGAGGGCCCGCTTCTTTTCGTCCCAAGCCTTCGTCATATAAGGACCGAGAATCTCCGCAAAGTCATAATCATAGAGGACCAGTAGCTCGCAGTAGGCTGCGAGGTGCAAAGTGAAGCGTTCAATAGCAGGGACTCACTCGAAATGGGAACATTGTGGAACTTGGAGCTACCAGAGGCACCGATGGCACTACTGGTGGCACCGGTGGCACTGGTGGCGTGCATCTGTTTTTGAAAGATTGCCAGCACGAGGAGTAACGGGCACAGGCAACTGAACAACTGAACAACACAAACAGCCGAAAAAATCAGTGCGCCAAAGGAAGGCGGGTGTTGTTTCGGGCCAACCTATATTCGATGGAATACGAATACCTGCCTCGGGGGGCAGGTGGCACGTGACGGACTTGGGGGGTATTTTGTTATTCATTTTGATTGAATCGAATTAGGACTTAACGTTGTTTATTGCTGATTAAATTGGTGGGTACAGGCAATCGTAAATGAAGCAACAAAACACAACAAATCCCCAAAAACACACACAGGGCTATGTATAAATCGCGTGATTGGCCTATGTATTTCCCATTTATTTCGACATGAGCCGCAAATGTTGCAGTTTACCTAATTCACTTTCTTATCATCCTTAAGTGCGATAAAATTGGGAGTGAAACGGAATGATTTTTAGATTTAAAAATGAATTTTAGATGAAATAAATGTAACAGAAATGAGTCTGAGCAGGGGGAGATTAAAGCTGACCCGAGATAGGATGAGTTTCTGTCAAATAAATCAAATTAAGGCTATCAGTTTGATTCCAAAGAAACCTCAGGTCAATGGACAGCTTAATAGCTTTGCAAATAAAGTAAATAAACATTGCTTTTCTCCCAATAAAACGTTCTCTAGACTATATTAATAATTCATTAGAAAACCTTGCTTACTTGCTGCCCTGAAGGTGTGTGTTCGTCTACAACCTTCCAAAAGTCCAACTTCGCCTATCAAGTCTCCTGGACCAAAAATGCCCTCCACCACTTCGTTGCCCTATTTAAGAGGTTTTTGTTTAGGAATTTAACAGTATTGTATTTTAAATTCATACATATTTATCTGTCTCCTTAATCATCTGGACTTCGCCCACGAGAATAAAGTATACGGTGATGGGAATATCCGACTTACTCATAATATTTCGTCCAGCATTTAGGGGCAGCAGCCTTACCAGTGGAACTAAGCGGGCACGCAGTTTCTAAGAGGCAAATTCTGCAGATCATTTTATGATAAATTAATTTCACAACAAACTTTACTGGATTAAGTTTATGAAAGCATATTAGCGTAGCGAACAAAGAACACAAATGCCTTCTTTCCGCAATTGTACGATAACTATGCGGAGTCCGAATTATTGCCTTTTCCTTTAGTTCATATTTGATATATTTGTATATATAATTATTTATATATATTTGCATTTTTTAATATTAATTACCGCCGCAGTAAGAAAGCCGGTCTTGTGTTTCGACCGCACCCGCATGGATATATTTCTCTTGACATTAAAAGAGACAGTCTGTTCGTCATTTTCATACTCAATCCACGGATTGCTTAGGCTCATGATGCGGACCACTTTTTTGAACAGTGCCTTGAGATTGGAAATCCTTTTTCTATCAAGAGTGTCCTTGTTTCGCTTATACATTTTCTTAAGTGTACAAAAAAACAAAAAACAAAAGAAAAGCACAACAAAAAGTGTTTTTAAGTAGATAAAAGTGTTGTTATTTCATATTTATTTTGAAATATTTCGTGACGGGCTCTGAGATAAAACAATTACAATTCAGAATGTAAAAACAGATTATTTTATATAATTTATAAAATTATATTACGGGAATTATAAGGGTGTAATTTCCTTCCTTGATCCTACATATTTTATTTATTTGTTATTTGGAAAACACATTTTTTATTTGATGTTTTTATATATTTGTTTTCCTGTTGCATTTAACTTGTTAAATTGTTTCTGTGAGTACATTCAGTAATATAATCAAAATGTTAATACATTTAATAAAATAACATCTTTTAGATGGGATGAAAAACCTGGAAATAAAAAACTAATCACCAAATTTTTCTTAACCCTTCGACAGAGATGTTATTTTTAAAACTGCCGCCATTAGGGGAAATTACCAAACAGCCGCCATGCGCAGGCCGTGGCGGCGCATCATTTGAATGGCAAACTGGGAAATTTTCCTTTGTTGTTGCCGTGGAGATCGTTATTTAAAAAGGTTGTTTTAATTTAGTCGCTTGCACATGTTTCTACTCTAAAATAGCTCCTGACTACTACTATAAATGGATGCTAAAGTGGAGGACAGTGCTCCGGAGCTAGTGGAGGCTGAATGCAAAGTGAGTTTCTGGATGCACTTTTCGACGAACAACTGAAAACTTTCTCTTTTTTTAGTTGGCCAAATCAACGGAGGAAAATCATGAGAAACCAGCACTTAGCATTGGATTGCTGCCAGTTATGATCTTCCTGGCCGCCACTGTGACCACTGCAGTGGTGGTGGAACTCTTGCCACATGGCAACAGCAGATTTTTCCCCTGGCTCTGGCAAGAGGCTGCGGAAGATCAGCTGCAAGCCGCGCCTACATACGCCATCTTCGGCCGAAGTCCCACTGAGGAGCACCTGGTGCATGTGATAAATGTGCTGCAGCGATTCGGATACCGGCGAGTGGACGTGAACGGAAGCTGGAACCTCCTCTGGGCCCACGATTACCCCTTTCTCACACACCCAAGCCTAAAGAGTCTCGGCCAGGATCAGGTGGTGAACCACTTCCCCGGCTGCGGCTACCTCACCAACAAGGTGGATCTGTGCACCACGCAGCTGCCGTTTCTGCCCAGAGCCTTCCGTCTGCCCGCGCAGAGGCAGGAGTTCCTGGACTACGCCCGCGACAATCCGCAGGCTCTCTTCGTCCAGAAACACAACGAACACAGGCACATTAAGGTGCGGGAACCGGCGGACATTGCCTTCGGCTCCAACGACTCCTTTGTGCAGGAGTTCGTGCAGCGACCTTACCTCGTGGATGGTCACAAGTTCGACATAGGCGTTTATGTGGTGATTACCTCAGTGAATCCCCTGCGAGCGTATATCTACACGGGGGATGTCCTCTTCCGGTACTGCCCAGTGAAGTACTATCCCTTCGATGCCGATAATGTGGACAAGTATATTGTGGGCGACGACTATCTGCCCACCTGGGAGGTTCCCTCGCTGAGGAAGTTCTACAATCGCTTCGGCGGCAGCATGCGCACCGTCTTCGAGGCCTACGTACGGGATCAGGGCATGGATCCCTCAAAGATCTGGCCCCAGGTGGAACACATTGTCCGCACAACGATAGCTGCCAAGGAGAAGGACATTGTCAATATTCTGCGCTCCTACAGGACGCACAATTTCTTCGATCTGATGCGGTTTGACTTGTTCATCGATGAAGATCTGAAGGTCTACCTTATGGAGGCCAACATGTCGCCGAATCTCTCTTCGGCACACTTCAAACCCAACTCGCTGCTCTACGAGCAGGTCCTGTACAGTGTTTTCAATCTGGTGGGCATTCGTCCTCTCAGTGCAACAGGTGGCACTTTGTAAGATATATTTTTGATCTTTTATTATATAGAAAACTCTTTTAAAATGTTGGATTATTTCAGATTCAGTGAAAGCAGCGAAATGCTCACAGCTGACAAAAACCTGGCCACCGATTTGAATAAATGCGCTGCCCATGACTGCGACAAGTCGTGCAACAAGGACGAGTGTGACCTCTGCCTAGCCTGCCTCAGTGGATCGCAGTACAAAATGCTGCAGCAAGCCCATCAGGAGCACCTGCACCGCATCGACATGAAGCGCCTTTTCCCCAAACCCATTGTATGAATTATTTTTAACTTTAATCAAATCTTTTACTGACATTTATATACTTATTTTAGCTCGACCTGCAAAGCTACAATCTGGCCGAAGAAACTATAAATATGACCAAAAGAAACGCTTGGATGACGCAGTGGTTCTACAACAAATGCCAATTTGATGCTACCTGGTGTACATAGTTTTAAATGAATATTTATGTAAATAGTATTAATCTTGACCGCAAAGCCTTTTATGCTCAGCATTAGGAAATTGGCCACCGATTGTACTAAGTTGAAAACATGTTTAAATATTTATATATGGCCATACAGTCATTATTATTCAGTGCAAATTGGTATTTAATATTAGTAATTTAGTGATGAGTGAGATTTGCTCTTAGGTGCCTTAAATGACAATGAAAATGTGTTCAAATTTAGAGAAATTCCCGTCCTTAAAATAATTTGTCCTTAATATTAGCTAAGCAAGGAAAATTTGTAATGTATTTATCTTTTATGAAATTCCTTTAAATTAAATTATAATTGGCTGCAATAAAATGACCAATAAAATTCGGCTAAAACCTACAAAGCCATCTAAATGATTTAATAAACTAATTGTACCCCCCTCTAATTTAATTACAAAATAAAAGATCATCAATAATCAAACTCGTTCGCTGCGTTGCGTTGCGGCAGGTCATTGTCCATTTTACTCGAACCAACAGCAGGCGCAGGCTCCAATGAGCACTGGAGTTGTCGCCAGCGTCCTCGGATGGCGACATTGGCGGCATGGCGATGGCAGAACGTTAAAGCGATGCCGGCTCGGCTCGACTTGGCTCATTTCTGCAGTGGTTTCCCGATGGCCAGCGTACACTTATTGCAAACCGATAAGACGCGAGATATGTCAATGTCAACATAAACATAAGCAGCGGAATAAATACACATGGGCAGTGGCAATCAATGCCGCTCTCCGGCGACCTCGTCGCAACCCGGGCTCCATAATCGGAGCTACACGAGGAAATGTCAGGTTTGATAAAATATTGGCCAGCACACATTCTTACTCAGGAAAGTCGTCGGGACTCGGTGAGGGAAGTTGCGAGGCGGCTGCGGGGAGACGAGAGTCGCGGCGGAGCCCCAGAGTCCGATAGAATAGATGGATGCCTGGACCAGAGTCCCGAGTCTTGAGCTTTTTTGTCGAAATGGAGATGGAGATGAAGACGGCGACGAAGACGCTTTGTCGGCAATTACTTGTGGCGGTGTGAAGCGATGGATTTATTGCTCCAACAGCTAATCAACCAGCTGAATTTATCGCTGACTTCATTCGACATTTAGAGTCTCCATACGCCATAGTCCGATACTCGGATACTCGGAGCTGTGCATTAGTTGTGATGGCGATGAAGCCGAGCCGCCAAGCCAAGACGAGTGTCATGGGAAAATAAAAAGCGCGGCTCAAAAAAAGGGACACCAATCACCAATCAACGGGCGGCCGATGGACTGATAGGTGCAAATTGCTGCTTTGATAAAATGTGATTCCCCCGAGTCCAAATCAGTGGCTTAACAAGCAGGAAGCTTTTGAAAACGAAACTGAATATATTTTGTTAAATGCTTGTTCTGCAGAATATTACTTCAATCTTATCACTCGGGATCTCTGCTCCTCGAATTAATCCCCAGAAGCTGCTGCCCCTATAATTTGTTTGTATTTTTATGTATTGAACCAATAAATATCTGAATTTTTTAATGCAGCAATTAAGATGGACCACTGCAAGGTATCGGATTCTACACTCTCGACTTGTGTGAACTGAACTTCGGTACTTGAAAGGCATTTGAGCTTCCGTTTAACGGTTAGACTGCTCCACTCCACTCCGCTCTACCTCCATCCACTCCACGCGGGTCCGCTCCTCTGCTCCGCATACCGGCCATAAACAACTTTTTCTCGGTTTCGGCTGCGGTGCCATCGTTCCGTAATTAATAGCGGCTCATGCGTGGCAATTTAAATAGCCGCTAATTGTAACCACCGTCAAACAAAACCAGTTAAAATGCCAGGAAATGGCCACCGTGCAGAAGAAGGCAGCGCCATAGCCATAGCCATCGCCATCGTGAGCGCCACATAGCCATGGTGCAGCCACATCTCCATATAGCCAGCAGCAGAAGCAGCTGCTCCCGCTCGCACTCCTCTGAAATTTGTAATTCTGCTCTTAATGCCAGCGCATATTTCATTTGCATCTCGGCCTGGCCCAAACCGGAGGCCAGCTACCAAGAAGCTTAGGCAGGCAGCGGCGCAAATGAAGTACTCCGCAGGATGCTAATATGCGACCATGAGTCGAACTGGTACTGGTTCATTATTTTTTTGCTCATTTTCGTGTTCATACTTAACACCAACTCGCACTAAGCTCTATATTGGGCGGGTTTTGGCTTTAACTTGGCCTGGCCTGGCCCGGCCCGGCTCGGCTTGGCTTTGGTTTCGGTTCAAGTATGCAAATTCCCTGGACTCTGGACATCTGTTCTTCTTAAGGTCGTTACCTTGATGACACCACCGTTACTCGAGAGGAGGATCCCATTATTTTTCATTTCTCATCGTAACCTGATCTGTGTACTTAAGTTTCCATTAAAAAACTGATTACTTTTACGCATGTATTTCCTCGGGAAGTCAAGATTTTTTCCTTAATAGCGCACTTGTACTTGTTTGCATTAAGTCGATAAGAAAAAGTGTTCAGATATTCTTTGAGTAGAAACTTTGTCGGACACGCTGACATCCTTATTAATTTAGTGTCCAAGATAAAGTTAACCTACCAGTTGGGTAGGCAACAAGGGCAAGAAGATCCCACGACAAATCCTTAGCTTTGGTAACTTGAAACCGAAGAAGTATGAAGAATACCGTAAAGCAATATAAAAATATCTTTAAAATTCCTCTTTTATGGACGAGGGAAATGTCTCACAGAACTTCAATTTAATGTTTAAATAGCAAAATTACAGCTCTTATAGGAAATACAATTAATTAGGCTGAATTGAGGAATTTGAATTGGAGGAAAGACTGCTATCCTAATTAAAGTCCTGCGGCTTTATAAGAATGTTATAAGAACAACTTTGTTTTAAGTAAGTAGGCAAGCATCTTGATTCAATTTAATCTGCTGATTGGTCGAAAAACCAGTGATTATTCGGATGGCAGCCGGCGAAATTGGAATTGCTCGCCAGATAAATGTGCAGGATAGGATGGGATGCTGGATACTGGGATACTGCCGCTGCTGCTGCTGATTCGATTGAGCCAGGCCGATGTGATGATGCATCTTGGCCGCGGCACACAAACAAAGAGCTGCAAGGGACTAACCAACAGCCAACTATCCGGTTTGGTGGCCAAAACCCAGCACAGTTGGCAGTGGCAACTGCAAGGCGATGCTCTGCTCATGGCCTGGATCAATTTCAATGCCTCGCATCCGTTAGGTGACCTCGAGAACTTCAAAGAATTTGAATAGCTATTGAAAATTATGGTGCATGGATGAAATGGCCGCCGGCCAAAGAAAAGTGTTTGCAGCATGGAGCCGTGGAGCCACGGAGCCATGGAGCATGGAGCTGCCGGTTCCGTTCGGTTCCCATATCCCAGACCAGCCACAATTCCAGATCCTTGTCTGCCTTCCACACAGATGTACATATGTACATGAGCTCTGGAGTGTACTTACTTGACCCTAGACGGCTGGGTCTGCTTTCCCCGCCCGATGAGATACTTTGCGCTATAAGTTTATGCAGATAAATGTGGCGACGTCTTTATTTAACAAGTAAACAAGGCCAACGAAAGGCCTCAACAGCTTTAAATGGAGTGGATCTGTTCTCACTTGAAAGGGTACACAGTAATGATTTGGCTTAAAAAGGTGTGAACACAAACTATTTATTAAGGAAATTCACAAGCTTTGCAGTTAGTTAGAAGCTAAGGTATTGCAATATAGAGTCGGAAAAGTTGTGAGAGAAATTGTTAGGGTAAAAATTGTAAATAATTTCAAGATATTTTATATATTTTTAAAGCTGTAAGAAAAGCCTTTGCTAGAGATTAATATTGTAGAGAATATTACTGGGAATTAGAGGTCATGGAATACTTATTTTTAAGAAATCTAGGATTATTAAATTAACTATCTTTTAAAATATTTAAAGCTCATTTTAAACCAAAAGTAAATAAAAATATTTAGTTTAAACAGAGAGACGAAATCAAAGCGAGAATATTTATTACCTCTCAGGATATAACCATTCAAGGATATATTCATAAATTCAAAAATTCCAATCCCTCTGAAATACAAATGGACTCCTGGCATACTCTACCCTGGACTGGTCTCAAAAATGGGTCGAGCCCCAAAAAAGAACTCGCTTTCAAAACGCAATATTGATCTATGTTCATTGCCAGGAGATCGATTAAATATCAGGCGAAAGGGAAAACGCAGCAACAGCGCCATCAACAGCTCCGGCAAACAGCCCCCCCGTGGCTCCACTTTGGCAATCCGAATCCCAATCCCCGCCTGCCACTGCCACTGCCGGGCGCCGCCACCCACTCGGCATCGGAAAAACATGTGCCTATTGACAGAATATTGACAGAAGCTATTTCACTTTTCGGGGTGTGACAGACATGCCGGCGTTGCTTTTGCCGTTGCCGTCGACGACTGCACCGCCGGCACCCCACCCCATTCCCAATCCTTCACCCCAACCCTTACAGGGAGCAACTGGGAGCCGACCCACCGCCAGGCCGCCCAAAATCAGCAACTTGCGGCGAACTAGTCGGTGCGATAAGGGGCAGTCAGAGGGGTCCCTGGGAGGACTGGGTTTCCGTCTGTGCCAAAAGTTTTGACTGCGATTCAATAAACAAACGGTATTATTAAATAATGCGCTCGTTTCGCAGCGTCGCAAGTTGGCCGAGAAATCGGTTCCGCTGCCCGATTTGTCTTATGCAGAGCAGCGACTGCAAATGGATTAATATTCATATAGCCAAAGCCCAATTTTACACTGGAAAAAATGCCGGTAAATCTCATACCTAAATAAGACAGGACGAATATTTCTTTCAACTCGTTTTTTGCCAACTTTTATTAAAAACTAAGCCAGGATCAGCCATGTTGCAAGTGGATTAAACTCTTGATCATTCTTATAATTATTTTATTGAGATTGTACATCTATTTTTTACAGAAATCATTCCTTTATTTAATAAAAAATATATTTTGTATACCTTTTTTGATTTCATATTAATACCATCATAAATTTCTCCATGTGGAATCCCTGCTACTCGCGCCACTTTCTGCCTCTAAATTCGGCACGGCGCCGTTCGGAGGTGTTTTAATGAATGTTGCCAGGATACAGGTGAGGCCATTTTGTTATTTTTATTTGCTTTGACAGTCGGCACTTGAGCACCGGAGAAATCGGAGGAGTCGGAGTCGGAGTTGGAATCGTTCCGCGAACATTGGCCAGTTTTCGAGAGACTGAGGAAGCGATCGGAAATCGCGCCATGCGGACGCCCTTTGCCAACTTCGATTTTAATTTCTCGCCGGGCTGCCAGTGCGAAACGGCGGGAGTGCTCGCCCTAGTGTCCATCTCGTGTCCCGCCGCCACTTGTTCTTGCCCCACTTGCCTGCTGGTCATCATCCATGGTGCGCATCGGGACCTTCTGTCGGCGGTCCTTGAGCGTCGCGGTGAGTTGCTCCGAGAGTCTTGGCCGAAGTCGGCGGCCATGTGCAGTGTGCAACAATTTGGGGAATTCCTGCCATCTTCCTGCATGAATAAATCGAATATGGCTTGAGTATGTAAATTGCCGTTGATATGAGAGTGTGTGAGCAGGGCCCAAACATTTTGTACAGGTAAGGTTTGCACCTTCGCCTGAGCCACTCAAATTAACGCCCGGGAAACGTGTGGCGTGCGACATTGGCCCCCTCAATGAACAACATGTGGAGCACGATGTGTGGCAAGTGGATATAGGGAAAATTTAGGGCGGGAAACGTCATTAAATATAAAGCTTATCATGTCGAACATTTGAAGCAAAATATGAATACCTGAAAAGGATAAAGCTTCGTATGTTTGAGCTACGTAAAAATCCTTCTTAAAACATTAAAAGATAAAATGACGAACATTTAAATTAAAATAGATCATTGTTTACAAAAAATATTAGATAAACATTCTGTTTTAAATATATTATTTCATAAATCGTTAGACTGAAATGTTATCTGTTTATTTGTCGAATTTTAAAACTCATTAAGAAATTATTTGTAGTTATTTTTCAATTTATTTATGTACTATAAACTAGCTTTGTTTTTTTTTTAATTAAAATAAATAATTAATTTAAAATCAAGTAAACCCCTTCTTGAAATAAATTCCTTGCACAGCAATCATTGATGATACCTCAGGAAACCAATATTTGTAAATTTAACAAAAATAGTTTTGAGAAAGCTGTCAAAGAAATTGGATAAAATCTTAACTAGCTAATAAACAAATGAAAAACATGAAAAACATGAAAAACAAAATAAATAAATAAAGGAAAGGACTGTTACTGGTGTCCTTGAGGCCCAGAGCTATAAAATTCTAACAAATATAAACAGCTCATAACTTATATAAGCCCAAGGATAATCAAAGGTCTTAGGCATGCTCCCAATAAAATATTTCCCCCTAATCTATGCCCGTTTTTTTTTGTTTTTAAGAAAGTAGAGGCAATTCATAAATCATTTTTTATTGGAAAGAAACGTTGCTTGTGGCACACACTCACACTAGGTGGCTGACCCCAATTGGGCTAGGGCTAAAGCTAGGGCTATTTCAAAAAACTCACCCAGCTCCCAGCCCTTTGCCCGGACTCCAACTCGGATGCACGTAAATCCAGTGAAATCTCGCTGAAAGGGAATTTGGCCATTAAAACAGAATTTGATTTGCAATCGGGGGTCAGTGCGTGGATTGCGTGAACGCGAAAATATGGTGGAGGAGAGTCAATAGGGAATAGGAATAATTAAGTATTCCAATACACTCCCCACAAGCGGCGGTTAAGAGCAGAGCTCGCATGCAAATAAAACCTCAACAAGTCAAACCGGAAACCCAAACATTTCGTTCAGTTTGCCTTTCACGAACCCACAGAGAACGAGGTGTAGGTGTGGAAAAACTCCTCGGACCCCAGATGTTGGACAGCCCGAGCTCCAACCACCTGAGATTCCATATATACACCCGAGCTATGTATAGCCAATTCAGCCAGGATTCATGCCACCATTCATCCTGTTGTATAAATTAATGGAAAGTCCAGTACCATGTTTTGACCATGGCCGGTAACCATGGCGTTGGGCCAGGCGGTAGGGAAAAATAGAGAGAGGTCACTTCGGGAATATGTATGCAAATTGGATTAGGGTGTCTCAATGACATTCTCCGGAGCCACATTTCACCCGTACTGGCCAAGGGTTCGCCGAAACACCTTGTAAGTGTATACACTTACGGCCGGACTTCGTATAAATCGCGGCTTAATTCATTAATTTACTCGGACTTTGCCAAGGGGGAGGGTGTACTCCACGGTACTTTCCACAAATTCAGCCCACAACCTTCCAGTGGAGGTCCTTCGTCCTGTGGCCGTTAGCGTCGCTTGCATGCAAATCAAATTCAAAGACCTTTAGACGTGGTCAAGACTCCGAGCCAAGCGGTAGCGAGCGGGTTTTCCCAAGTTTTTATTCGCCCAGTTGTGACGCGTTTTTTCTATATTTCTTTTCTGTAATATGAAAAGTCACGGATTATACAACTGAAAGTTATCAATTAATACAATAATTCTTTAAAAAAATATAAAGTAAAATAGTGCCTATTAATTCAGTGTTTCCATAAATCAGAAGCCACCTTCAACGGATAATTTATCCAAGTTAAATGTTAGTGAACTCAAGTTTTAAAATGTTTTAAGTGCTAATAAAATGGTCAATTACAATCAATAATTGTTAAATAAATCCTAACTCAGGAGCATATAAGCTTTGAAAGGTCAATATGTTTACAGCGTATTTTATTAACTTTTAAAGATCCACTTAAAACCTATACCTTCGTGACATAGAACAGATTTCATTATAATTTTGCAATCAAATCAAATTTTGTATATAATATGTGAGAGAGTGTGAGACGTTAATCTCTAATAATATAATTTCCCCACACATTTATAAATTAAAATCGAAAAATGTGTAGATAACTAAGGTCAATAAACTTGATTTTTTTGGCAGAAATATAAACACGACAAGGCTGTCCGTCCGTCAGACTTTTAGGCGAAAAATCGGCCACATGCCCGAACATTTTCAACAAAAGCCAGATTAATTATTTTCAGGCAGTGAACTCTTTCTCTTGCCTCCACCTCGTTCTATTGATTACCCTAAAAATAATTTGAGAAAGTGGAGACGGAGCTGCTAACTGCTGGGTGCCTTGGCTTGGCGGATCCGATTCCGAGGTTGTTGTACCTCCGACTTCGATTCCAGCCGCCTGCCAAAGTGTTTTCGTTAGCGCAGATAAGCTGCACGAGATGATCTAGTAACCACTTCCTAAATAGAGCATCAACAAAGGGCCTTACACAGACAGAGAGTACGTGTGAAAACTTTCAATTCATTTACGTACGTAGTTTGGCTTTTTCGTGGAATGGCTTTCAATCTTATGACCAAGTTCTTTGTTCGCGGCAAGTTGCCAGATGCAAAGAGTTACTGGCTGGCACTCGGGCCGATAAGGGGCCATAAAACCAAATTGCACCAATGCAGGGACTTTATTTTTTTGGTTTAACTATACTCATTGTTTAACCGAGGCAGCCACATGTTGCAGGCTGTCATAGTTCCGCTGCCGAAGCGCATCGCGTGATTTGTGCTCCAAATATCTACTATATAGATATAGTATATGTGTGCATTTGAATTTCCATGCGGCTAAAGTTAACATGACAGTGAAAGCCCCAAACTTAGGGCCAATATTGAATTCGGAATAACAACATGACATTTGTTTTACTGCTGTCTTGTGTTTCTCAAGCGAAATATTTCGACGGTTTTGTCAGGAATTGTTAACATGTTGATTTAATACAATTTTTACTTAAAAATGGGGACAATAAAGAGGTTTGAAATATATAAAATCAAGTTCGTAATGATAAAAATGAATATAGTAAAGTATAGTATAGTAGTTATAGTTAAATTGTAATCTAAAAATTATTTATTTAATATTTAAATATGGCATAAAACAAATAAATAAATAAATCATTATTATTATTAGCCTTATTCTTACAGACTTGTAGATTAAATTATAGGTCGGATTTTGGACAATCATTCTATTTACGATGCAAGATTTACTTAACATTTATTAAATATAACAAAAATCATAGGTGTTAAACGATTTATGGAATACAAATAATATGTATTTAAACACAATTTTCATTAGATAAGTAAAGCAACCGCTAAAAAGTTCAAAGTGCCTCAAAGGAAACCCTCCCACGAGTAATGGAGCGCAACAAATTCAACATTAACTAAGGAATACTATCAAAATGAGGTAATGGCGACTCAAGAACTATAAAGTAACGATTCAATCATGCACTTGAAATTGGTTATATACTAAATACCTATACTTATATATACTTAAATATGCGTGGTAGTGGAAATGGTAATGGATATTTGACGTGTTCGATTCGATACTTAGCGGACTCCTTGGGACTGTTCGGCCTGTCTGTGTTTGTTTTGGCCGCCTGGTCACAAGGTCAGGCCATCGTCATCATCAGAATTAATATGTGTAGGTCAAAGAGGTTATATACCAAGCCAGTATGTTCAAGGTAAGGCCTAATCGAAGGCCCACAAGGCATACTCAACTAGTGGCTCCGATCTAGGATTTAGGGCGTAGCCAACCTATGGCATTTGGATATTGGATAAGCCATCTCTCTCGCGGTACGACGGTCTCATTATTGGGTTGACCCCATTTAAGTGTGGGATGTGCCAGGGCCACCAGGATGGAGTGCGGCTCCAGCTCTGGCTTCGTCGGAGCGGGACGTGACTAAGCCTGGAAAAGTATGTCACCACGTGGGCCCCCTTGGCCAAATCTCAAGTTTTTCCAACTCCGCCATGCAGGAGGTTAATATGAGAAATGGGTTCAACATCTGCTCCGCGTTCTGGTCTTGGGTTCGGAGTCGGGCTCGGGCTCCGGTCTGGGCCTAGGCCTGGGCCTGGGTTTTTGGTAAACCCGTTTAGGTTGCCGCCCTCATTGTGTTTTTTGTCAGTTCTTTTTCATTTTTTCCCCCTGTTGGTCCGTGTATAAATATCCTATAGACAGCAGACAGCGCACTGGAAATATTTTAATGTACCTACGATAGCGCCGTGGCCGCTCTGCCGGCTGCATTAGATGCAGGTCACAAGATAAATGGCACAGAACACGATTACACATATTGAACAAGCCGAAAACATGATCGAATTACTGCAATTTCGTGTGGAGCGTTTTACCGCGGAACCAAACCCCAAAAAAACATTGTTTCCGTAAAATGTTTTAATTTGTTCGCCAGCCTTTCGACCAAATTAATTAAACAGCCTCCAATTATTAATCGAAAACATGTTTTCAAAAATTTGCATGGTCACTATGGGGATTATGAAACCGATGCTCCTCGGGCAGTGATGATTCTTCTTTCTTGAAAATGTGGCATATTGATTGATTTAAATTGAGATTTTCCTTAAAATAGTTTTCATTGGGAAAATATTCTAAAGAAAATGTTGTTAAACTTTAAATTGTTGGTCATTATTTAACAAGAAAGTCATGAATCATAAAGAGTCATTGAAGGAATCTTTATGATACTATTCATTCGTAATTAAAATATATTTATAAGCAGATAATATCTGATCTTTGGACCATAGAGTCTCAAAAATATCATAATTGAATCTGTCTTTTAAATATATTGATTTATATAAAAAGAATGCATGTTTAATGATAACCTGGATTTACGGTATTAATAAAATACATGCAACAAATGCATTCTGGTTTTCTGTTTTTGTTTAAATAAATATCATTAAAAGAAATCCATTTGTTGTTTCTAAAATAAATGATCAGAGCTTTCGCTAAATTAAACACTCTTTTATTCCTTAAAAATACAATGAAAACATTTGCATTTAAAACTCTTCAGTCTTCATGACTTAATTCCAGCACCTCTGAGAGCGTTTGATATAGTCACGAAATATCCAGCAAATTACCTATTGTATAAGCGGTGCAAATTTGTTGCCAATAGTTAGATAATTGAAAGAAACCCATTTGCATGTGCGAACGCAACCGAATACAAGAGCTGCAGGATTAATTGCGGACTCGTCCGCTTCCGATAGTTCTCAGGCTTGTTTATTATTGGGAATATATCAAGGTTCATTGGAGTGGTTGTTGTACCTACCGGCAAGCGAAACGGGTTTGCTGCTGCCACAAAGATCCGAGAGCAGAGTGGGCTTTGGTTTTCCACAGAGACAGATAGAAAGAAAGAGAGAAACCGGCTTTCTGCGTCTGCGTCTCTGGCTTTCTGCGAAGAATTCTCCCCGATAAGCTTCACTAGCCGAGCAGTCTTTCCGGACCATTGGTGGCAGTAGCACTTCGACGGCGGCGCGCTAAACAACAAACCCGGATCGGATCGGATAGGCTCAAGCGGTGATCGAGATCGGCATCCGTATCGGGATCGAGATATAATTGCAGCAATTAAATGCGGACGCTGTACCGCATACTTTGTCGTTTGCAATTGGAGACTTTGTGAACAAAGAACGTTTAAGAAATTCGCCAAGTTCCCCAAATAATCGCCTTCGGTATTGAATTTCGAAAAAAAAAGAAATAAGAAAATACAAAATCGTTTCCTAGTAGTGAGTGACAGGTCTCTGGCTGCCCGGGATCCCCATTAATTTCGAACCGATCTGATCGACTTTGATCTAATCCGAAGGCAAGGTCGTTTGGGGTCCATTCAAGCGAAGCCACAAATTGGCCATTTGAGCGGCTTAGAAAAACACGGATCGATTTCGATTTCGCGTTCGGCTTCGGTTTCGGTTTCTGTTTCTGCTCTCCGAAACGAAATTTACTGAAGACGTGCTGGATGCGGAAGGACCGAGCAATCTTAAAAAAAAAAATATATATAAAAAACACACACTCAAAATGTGCTTACTAAGCCAATGTGCCAGCGATGCCCCCAACTATTAATATTCAGTGCGGGTCCCAAAAAATGTCAATCACTTGATTACGAACGACAAACAAACAAAATCAGTGGAGTGCTCGAATTCGGGTTGCATAAATAAGGCGACCGACCGACCACATGGAAAGTTAAAATTAAAAGTCAGACTGTGAAGATACGACCATTTTTCTCCTGGGTTCACATCGCAGCTCGTTTTAACCATTCAAAAGGTATAATTGAACTACTTCGTATGTACATATTTAATCGGCTCACAGTTGGTGTTTTTTGGGGGGGGAGAGTAATATATATAAATCAAGTCTTTTCGCCAGAGACAAAAATCAAATAAGTCTTAAGTGGCAGAGGGTGTATGTAATACTTAAAAATAACTTTGCTATGCTGTAGGTTTTTGTCACTGTACATTCTTAAATATTAAATATAAATAAAGCTAAACAATTTTCATTGGGTAATTTATTAAATTACAAATGCTACTAAAAGCAGGTTTAATATTTCGCAAGGCTTTAAAGTTAAATCATTTATATATCTATTAAAAATGTCTCTACTAAATACAATATTTATTTATTGAGTAAACAACAATTATTATTAATTACATTATGGTTTGTTATTTAACTACTTCAAAAGACAACTATTATTTATTAGATAATGGTTAACCATTGAACTGCCCGAATCCGTTTACGTATTCAAATTTATTTGCAAAATGTAAGCAATTAAAACTCTCCAAAAATAGTAAAAACAACTTAAGGATAATATTAATAATGTTAATAACATTTAATTGACCCTGATATATAAAAACAATTTGCATGATATTATCAGTAACTGGTGACTACTCTAAACTCACCAATAAAAATAGTTGTTTGCTTGGGAAATAATTTATGCTGCAATCTGAGATCTCTTTTGGCTAATTTCCCAGTTAACGGCTACTTATAAACTGTTTATGAGGATAATCCCCGGTAAATGTTTGAAAAATCAAACCATATGGCGGATCTAATCAAATCGTTCACTCCATGTTGATGGATTGCATAATACATTCATCTGCAGCCAACTAGTTAGCTGTCTGTCGACTGTTTGTTGCAGGAACTGGCTATGTCGGCATCGGTACAAATTTATATATATAAATAAATATATATATTTGTATCTACACGAACATGGCTACCAGCCAACGCAAACGCAAAAGCAAACAAGCTATGTACATACCTGGGCACTTAGCTTACTCTACTCTGCCTGTGCGTCGCGTCGCGTCGCGTCGCACTTGGAGGCAACAACAGCGGCGGAGCGACCTTGCCTGACCCACTTTACTCGGGGCAGTGCCAAAATTGACAGCTCTGCGGCATTTTACAATTTATGCTGCAAAATTACCCATAATGGCGGCGCTTTTTATGAGCGTGCGTGCTGGAGCATCGAAAAACTATATATATTTATATATGATATATGTATGTGAACGAGCTCAGCACCGTTCTCCGCTCGAAACTTTTACCATTTCTCATTTATAAAATCCGACACGCCGCTGAGGGGTGCACTCAGCCAAAGGCCGTTGGCCGCTGCCCGCTGCCCGATGGCTTATTCCCCGATTACCGGTGGTCGCTCTATGATTTATTTTATGCAACGCGCGCGAGTCGAGTCTGTATATATTTATTAATTGGGGGGCAGGCTGTTGGCCTCTCCTAAAACGCCAAATTAGACTACTGGAAAGCCATCCGATCGCTGCATCCCGATTAACAGTGCCCGGGGACGAGCGCTTAGAGTTAATTACATCGCCGGCAACGAGCATCGGGAATCGAGCGTCGCGCACTGAGCGCGTTCGTTGCTTAAGTCTTTCGTTTTGCTGCGAGGCAACGGGACGCACATCCACTGTATGTGGCCCTGGAGCCCCCCGCTCCTCGCTAGTTCGCACTGGTAATGGCGACTAGTTCTCGGCTATTGCTCAACAGTCTGGAGTCGTTAAAGTGTCGTTCAACTGCGTCTTAAAAATACAATTCGGAGTTGAAGCCTCGGCCCGACCGCATGCAGAATGAAGAACAATAACTGTGCGAGGCGAAGGCACATAAAGACATTTATTTATGCTCGACGCCCACAATGTCGCCGCTGCAGTCTGCCTTTCTGCCGGCCGTACCGCTCTCTCATCGCGCCCGTACCGCTCTTGGCCAACTCTCAGCGCGTCCCATTTGGCGGGGCCCAGGCCAAAGCCTGATGCGGCTCAAGCGGTTGAAGTGGAAATAAATTTTTGCTTTATTGAGGAGAGCAATTATGGCCTACAACGACGCGCCGATCCCTTACAACGGCTGCAAATAGATTTTCTGTTCTTTAACACAGTCCTAGCCTCCGCTCCAATCCCAAACCCAATTGTGGTCCGTTTGCACTGAGAGAAATGGATTTTTAATAGAGGGATCTTGGTTGAACTGCCAATCAAGGCTTAATTAATAATGAAAGCAATTTATTTAATTCTGAAATAAGCAAACAAATAATAATATCAAAGTATTTAAGTAAAAATAAATAATTAACAAACAAAGATAAGTTTATAAAAAAAATTAAATTGTTTTTCAAACAATTATTATTTTTTGGTCTATATAAATTTTGTAAAATATTTTATTTTCGAAAATAATTTCATAAAATTAGCTCCCTATTTTCGCTGCGTGCATTAATGCCCCAAGCCTCCAATCCGCCAGCCAGCCATCAGTCACAGTCTTTGTCTGGCCGTCTACGTGGCTTCCCTCATCCGTTGACGGTTGGTAATCCACCAGACTGGAGCTGAAGGCTGGCCAACGCATAAGTTGGAGGACCTGGACGTGGATGTGGCTGTGGCTGTGGATTTCGATGTGGAAGGAGCTCAGCTTGATGCGGCTTTAACAACCAAACAACCATTAGACGACGGGGATGGGTATTTAAACCGCGTTGGCAATGCGAAAATAAATGTAAATCAACTTTGCACAGAGCCTGAGTGCATTTTCTTATAAAAGTTCACATAAATTAAGCCAATTAATTTCGTGTCTGCCAGCGGCCCGTGGCTGGGTGCCGATAAAGTCGAGATTCAATTTGAGTGCTCAACACGCTGCCTCTGGGACTGGGATTCGCTGGGGATTCGATCGCCGATGGCTGTGCCTGGGGCATCACGAGCCCTCGAATAAGCCAGACGATGCTGCCTCTTTGGCCAAAGCCATCTCTCCAGCTCCATCTCCATCTGCATCTGCATCTGTAGCTGTCTTCGCTGTCAATCCCACGCACCATTTTATGACGCTGCTCGCTAGGATTGCTGTTATTGCATTCATTGGAGTCTTTTATTTACATTTTTATTTTATTTTCCCTGCGTTTTCCCTCGTAGGATCGAGGGAATCGTTGGAACCGGAGGAGCCATAGCCCCAAAACAAAGCGGCAGCATGACGGATAAAAAAAGACGGAGAGCCGACAGGCGAGACGAACGAAATCCGGACGACGGGGTAGACACAGTGGGTCAGTTTGTTCTTGAATAATTTTAATAAAGACTGGAATCAAATGATATGCATAAAGAATATATACATTATTGGTATATAAACCAGGAGGAATAGTAGTAAAATAAATGAGTTTTTAGATAGAAGTTATTTTGAACTTTTGGTTAGCATAATGAACCACTGTGCGAGGGCGATGGCGATGACGGTGTAGATCTTGGGGTTTCTTAATATTTATCAGACGATGATGGCGAGCCGGAGACTTAAAGCCGAACTCGAAGCTGGAGCCGCAGCGGCGTTGGCGTTGGCACCCCGACTAATCGAATAGTCTGTGGTCCAGCCCCCGTGGTCTGCAGCTGAATCCACATCCGAGGCTGGAGCGGAGCGGTACTGTACTGTAGCCGGGGATACTAAGACACATTGTTTGGGCTCTTCATTTACAATCGGCTGTGAACTGCAGGCCAACATTTCTGCCGAGACGCTGCCGAGAGCCTGCAGCTGAACCATGAACGATGTCTAGGCCGCGGTGCGTTGTTAATTATAGGAAAATAACTGAAACAAAGGCAAAGAAACGCAGCGTCGTTGTCGGCCAACTGTTTGGAATTGTTCAGATGAAAGGAAAATATCACAGTCGCTATAACGATGATAATGAGTAACCGCTGAAGTTCATAAAAATAAAGGGTACAACACTGAACTATGAAGACTTGGGGTATCACAGAGCACTGATAATTATGATAGGTAGCTGTGTTAATATTCCATATAGTTTATAAGAGTTTTATTTATAGTTCCTGGTACTAACAACATGTTTTATAAAAGCGATCTGATAAAGAAAATTAGCTTGGCCTTGAGAAATATTTGCAAAGAATGTGCAAGACACAATGCAAATTCTTAGAAAGCAGTAAAGTCTCTGTGTCGATCAAAGATAGGATTATGCAGTTAGACTGTGGAAAATTGGTCACCATAAAATAATCTTAAAAATATTTATAGTAGAGCTTGTAAAGAATTCTTTAAACCCTTTTTATAAAGCCTTTGAACATTACAGGTTTTACTCCCCAGCTTTCAAATGTTTACCTTTTTTGAAATCTGCTCTGCTTTTAAGCGGAAAAACTTTTGCCCCCGAAGGCTTATTTAATTCAGTATGCAATATGTACAGAGCGTTTTATGGGTCGCAATTAAAATACAGGAATAATATATTAAAAACGCTGCAATTCTCGGACATGCAGTAGTAGTTTATCCCTGTTGCTTCCATTCCGCGCAGCTATGGTGGCTTTATGCGTATTTATTTTACCCAGCGAGGCGCACCCAGAAACACGCCCGCAGCTGCGGCAATAAAAACTTTATAGATGCAGATATGTACATACACTGCAAAAATTGCCAGCAAATACCTGAGCACAATATATATATATCCCTCTGTATATGTGTGTATATTGTACGTGTATCTGCTGACGAGCTGACAGACAGACAAAACCCCAAAGACGGAAAGGAACGGCCAGCGGCCTAAGTCCCAGTTCCAGACCCCAGACCTGGCCAAAGCCCAGCCCCACCCTCCATCTCCATCTCCATCCCCATCCCCAGGCCCAGTCCAGATCCCCATCCCCTGAAGTCAAAACAGGAAAGGATAGACTGGGCTTCTAGCTTGGTGAAGGACGGTCGACGGTCGCATGGGGGACACGAACGAGCCACGAAATAAACGTTGATTACGAGTCTGCGCCGCTAGCAGATTTGCCGTCTGCTGGCAATTGCACTTGCAAAAAAATTGACATCTACTAGTATTTTTTACTAAATTTTTCTAGTTGAAGATATATGGGAAATTTAGAAAAATTCAATCTAGAATTTATTGAAGAAAAATCTCTAAAGTATTGGTTTTTTCTTTGGCATGAAACTGGTTTAAAATATTTCTGGGATTTTATTGTGGTTTCAGAAGAATATAAAAAGGCATTAGACTTTACATTATTTTTCCTTTAATTTTCTATTTTAAAGCGTTTCAGAAATTATAGATTTGTAGATCGGTCTCCTAACGTTGTGATATTCTCTAAGATATTTTGAAATAATTTAATCGGAAAAGATACAAATGATTAATCAATAACAGATATTTTATTTATTTTATTTATAATTAAATCTTTAAAATAACTTAAGCATTTGCTTGCTTAAATATCCCATTTTAAACCCTTTTAAATTCCCTTAGTTTTTCAAGTGCAGTTGTTTGTTGCTGCCCGCTGTCTGGCTGCAAGCTCTATTGTCGTGAAGCAGATTAGTTTGCCATCAGGTTCAACTTTATTTGCAACACAAATTTTCATTCTACTTGTGTGCAGCCACGGCGCAGTCGCAGCCAGTTGGCGAGGCTGATGCAGCTCTGGCCCAGCCCGAATCCGAGTCCAAGTCGAGTCCCAAGCCCAAACCGAATCCGAATCCAAGCCGAATCCACAAAAACAAAAACCAAAATAAAAACAAAAAAAAAGAGCTCACGAAGCTGCGTGCTGGAAGTTGCAGTTTTGTTGCAGTTTGGATTTTGAGCCGGAGCTGAGGCAGCCCAAAAATTGAACAACGCCCAAAATCTTGTTTCGCTCCAGAGTGAACTCACGAGCTCACCGCCGCGCCCGCAGTGGAGTGGGAATATACTCGTACAGGCCATGGACCACGGCAGACCACAGACTAGACCAGAGACTAGACCACAGACGAGGCTTGGCAGCAGGAAGCATTGATCATTAGCGAGGGTCGAAGTTTACATACCCTTCACTTGGGCAGCACCAAATGGGGCCTAATGGATTTCGGGCCACTTTGTCAATTTGCAGTCTATAAACAAGGCCGTTGGGTAAAGACGAGAAAGAAAAGAGATTTAATATATCCTTTCTCCGGATGATTGCGAACATATTGCCAAGATAATGAACAATTCATGGCTCTGCTATAAATCGGTCTAAATGATTTTCAAGTTATTTACGGTCAAAGTGACATTAAAAATGTTAGTAAAAATTTTGTTATGTTCATTTGGAAGACATTAATATGCAAGGATTTGCCCCCATGTACTTAAAATGAGTATAATGATTTTTACACATTTGCGAATAATGGAAACCCATAAAGCTAGGAAGTGAATTTTGAAATTGGCTTGTTTTTTTAGAAAGGATAATGAATAGTTTATGTTTTTGGTTTATATGATGTAAACAGTATAATGATATAATTACCTCTTTGTATAATTTAAATGGAAAATACTAATTGCCAAGGATTTACCCCCTTGCACATTAAATGGGGTATAATAATGTTTTTTAAACATTTGCGTATAATGGAAACCCATAAAGCTAGGAAGTCAATTTTGCAATTGGCTTGTTTTTTAGAAAGCCAAATGAATAGTAAAGTTTTTAGTTTATATGATGTAAACAATATAATAATAAATAAATAATTAAATCCTTGTATAATATAAATGCTGTTTTTTAGTTCAGTAAAAAGATATTATAACAAATAAGGTTGCATTTGAGGAAATAAATATTAATAGCTCTTCAGTAGCTAGAGATGTTTCATTATGTTCTCAAAGGAAAAACAAATATATCTCCTACATTAAAGGAACACAATCATTGTAGGATATGTTCCTAGTTAAGAAATCTTACCCTGTCCTTGAAATATATAGAAATTTATGATTAAAGAGATCTTTTACGATTGCTTAGCAAACATATTTTCACAAATTCCTCTGACACCTATTTTACGTAGCTCAAAACTCATAAATCGAAACATAAAAGAAGCAAATTTTTTAATAACTTTGCTAATTAGGTCACCTTTGGAGCAGCAGAGACTGGTTAGGGGAGGAGCATGGCATGGCCATTCATCTGCCCAAGTGTTTCTTGCTCCCTCGTCTCATAAAAATTTCTGAGTAGCACAAATTAAGCCATTTTGGGTGGTAATAAATTCAACTGACTCACACTCCCCGCCAGGCCGAGGAGAAATGTAGTCTTGCCTGAATGCGCGGCGTTATATGAACGATTGTTTAATCCTATATATAGACCTGGGGACCAAGACCAAGACATCGAGGCGTTGGCCGCAGATCCAGCTCGGGATCTCCAACTGGAGCCGGGCGACTTCATTGCCAGTAGCTGGAGCTGGCCAGGCTGTCTGACTGGGAGTACGGGTTTCTAGTATGTGTGTTAGGAGAAATTCGGTCAAATGGCACACAAATATATTGTGAGCCGCCGTGTGTTACGTTTGTTGCGCAACAGCAGCCGCAGCCGCAGCCGGAGCCCCGAATTGCGAACGGGATTGGTATTAGGATTGGGATTGGGCTTTGGGAACCGAGAGTGGAACTGGAACTGGAACTGGGCCTGGCGCTTGCCGCCTGCCGCCTGGCGATACTTGCAAATGAATGCATTATCGGGGCGCACATTTATTCAAGCCAAGCTTCAGCCTATATGCACACAGATTCATTATGTGTCTCTCGGCCTTTCTAAGCCAAATGCGGGCCAGGCCAGGCCAGAAAATATTGCAACACGCCGGCGAGGCGGCCAAAAGCGAGGGTGTCGGGTGGCCATAGCCATAGCCATTGCCTCGCCTCCAAGTCCGATCTCCGGCTGCCTGGGATCCGACTGACATAACTGGTCATTGGCTTGCAGCAGCTCCAGCTCCAGCTCTGGCTAAGGACTCGACGATGCCACTTAGATGCAGCTGCACAAACTGGAAATTGGCAAATACAGCTAGCACGAACAGCAGACGGCCAAAACCGGATTGGCAATAGCTCACCGCGGAGCTGTTCGCAAAAAAGCCTGAGCTCGCAATTTAAGCAGCCTCGGCAATGCGAGGTTCACTTCGATTCGGGCCACAAGGAGCTGTAGTTGATGCACTGAGAAAATATCATTTATATTTATTTTATTTTAAAATTTCAATCAAATAATATGGCGTTTGTTAAAAGAACGACTAAATATTAAAACTTAAAGCATACTTCGATGTTGGCTAGAAGATTTCAAGCTTCCTTTTGTAGTTCATTTAGGGTTTTCGGACTCCCAAGCTTTAAGTAGAACCTCCTGGATGTCTTCTCTCAGTGGACAGCCCCTGCAACTGCGACTGCTGCTGTCTGTTTGGCCAGTTTTGTAATTACGTGGAGCACACACGTGAACGCTAAGGGCCAACGAATGCGGCCAGCAAATGGTCGGAGGCCAGGATTTGGTCAATGATTCGCCGCCAGTGGCTACTGTCCGCAGGCTCCTCTGGATCTTTAAACCTCCAATCTTCAGCGATTCTCCAGCGTTCGGGGCAATCAGAGAAGAACCCATTCTTTGGACCCAGATTGCCACTGTGTGTCTGTCGGTCGGAGCCCCTCAATTTGCCCCAACAGCTCTGCGGGATGAGTGCAAAAAGCCTACACTGTCATTTCAACACCGTTTAATGTCCGCTGTCATTTGTGTCAGCGTTCCGGTCCGAGCTTTATCATCTTTCACGCTGTGTGTACTTACCAATTTGAGCGATTTGGGCTAAGAAAACGAAAGCCGTCTCGATCTGTTTCTCGATTCCCTTCACTGGCGAGAGCGAAAAAAAAAAACAGAGGCACATTCCCTAGGGTTTGCGGAATTTTCATTAGAATAACGAGTTTCCAGCAAGTAGACCAGAAACACGCCGACAAGCTGCGAATCGTTTTGTAAGAGCAAAGTGCTGACTGCGGTAAAATGCGTCTAAAATACCGCTTGTAATTGTCGCACATGATTAAACGTAATAAAACCTCTCCGCGTTTAGACAGTCGAGACGTGACCGCTTGAATGACCGCGTTCCCCGGCCAACGATGACCGATATGATGACTCCGAGAACAAAGCCCCAGCATAGACGTCGTAGCCCAATTATATGCCATACACGGTTCTTGCTTTTGGGCCGGGAAGCACATACTCTTAACCAGGCACGAGCTGTCCAACCCGTCAGGTAGCCCCATAAACCGGTGACTCTCACCGAACGCAGATGAATCGACACTTCACTTGGCTTTAATTGCGTTCAGTTACATAAAGGTCATCGGAGTTTTATAAGATCAGCCACAAAAGGATCATAGATATCTGTTAGAAACAAGCAAAACGAAAGTTATTAAGTTGTTATTACAAACTTTAATTTGACATAACTTTGCTGGCCATAAAGTTTGCAGGTTAAGCCAAAGTCGTAACTTATTTCCAAAGCCCTTCAGAATTAATTTGATAAGTGATTTCAAGGTTAATATCTTATTTAATTGCTTTGCTGAAAATTATTATAATTTAATTATATTTCTGAGATATAATCTTTATTATTTTGGGAAAGATTAAAGTTACTCTAACTTTTACTTTGCTTAATTATAAATAAATGTTATTACAAGTAAGATTCGATGGAAAGCAATGTTGTAATTACAAAATAGTAAAGAAATAAAGAGGGAAATATTAAGCAAGCAATAAAATCGATTCAAATGCTAAACGTAAGGCTATACAAAAAAGTAATTATGATAGCAGATCCATCATCCATTTTGGTTTAATTTTTGAAAACCATTCATATAGCTCTAAATGAGATAATCTCCATTATAGTATATAAAATTCGATATATTCGGCTGGCAATTTATGTCAGCTAACGAGGATCTGCACAGATTAATGGTGTCGATTGTAATGGCCAAGCTAAAATAATTGAGACAGTAGATACTTCTTCTTTGTGCGCCGTAACCTTTTAAAGTGTTAAGTTCATAATTTATGCCCATTTCAACATATTGCCAAACCGCTTTCAGCCAAATCATTTCTCTTGCTCGTATGCGAGTAAGTGGCCCAAAAACACAAGTACTTCAGCTCTCAAGCTCCAGCTCCAGCTCCAGCTTCAGCTCCGGCGGCGGAAAAACATTGACCAACTGGTCTTAATCGCTGTGAAAAGTCGTTGCTCAGAGCGATTGCATAAAGCCAGGCACCAAGCCAGAGTATTTTGTTAATTAATAATATTACAACTCGGCCTGCTGTTTGAGTATTTTGTTCACAGTGCCAAAAACAGAGCGCGGTGCGACAAATAGGCATTCGTAGATCTCTTAATTGCATTATTTATCAGCCGCCGCACAAATTGCTCTCTTCTGTTGGTCATGGCTACATGGCTTAAGGAAAAAATGAAAGTGCTGCAGTATTAATTATGAAATCTAATTCGATTTCGTAGCCGCTGCCCAAGTCCGCCCCGAACGGAAAATGAAAGTAGACAAAGTGGACGGTCAGCAGTCGCGCGGACCGGAATCCGGAATCCGAGCTAAACTTTAGCAGTTCACACTTGCATTCCCCCCCTCCGAAAGCAAACCCGAGACCGAGACCAAGACCGAGTCCAAGCCGATCCCAAACGGCAATGCAGTCCCCGACTTTGAGTCCGACCGCATTCGACTTGGCCCACAAAAAAAAAGGTTATGCATTTGGACGACGATTCGGCGTGGTTTGTGGCTTTCGGTCACCATTGCATTGCACAACCGATCCCTCGATCATCTAATAGACCTTTTTCCCAAATCTGTAGATGCAGATCAGCTGCCTCGATTCCATTTAATTGATCAATGATGATGCATTACAAGTTTTCTATTAAAATGGATCTCTAATTGAATTACCTTGAGACCCCGAATTAACACTATCCATTCGTTACGCATTGCGTTATAATTAATTTTTAATAACAAGAAAATTAAAAGAAAATTTCAATTTTCTGGCTGTTAATGAAATTAAAGGAAAACATTTACTTTCTGTGGCTTTTATTAATATTTAAGGAATTGCAGAGACTTCATAAAGAAGAGCAGAGACTTTTTAGACTTAAAAACAGAATACAAAAGATTAAACTATTTCCAACGAGTTCATTTTGAACTCTCCCACTTTATTTAGCTTTAACTTTTTATGATAATTATGATGATTACCTTATTGCCTGGTGTTAATGTTGAATAAACAAAAACAGATTAAATGTAATCATCAACAGCTTTCGAGTTATTTGCATTTGTGGCTAACAAATAAAGGAGAACTTCATACACAAAAGCTTCATTAAAAAAGTAAATGTTTATTTATCACAAAATTACAATTAAAGGCAAAATTATAGTAACTAAATAACTTGATGTATGTATATTTATTATATGTATGTATGTATGTATATTTATTAAGCAAAGGCTCCACAGGATCTTGTCATGCTTTAGCACCTTCTTTAAGGCGAGATTAAGCCACTTAATTATCTTAAGAGATTCTATGCGATCGTATCTCTTGTTAATGACTACTTAAACTTAATTTTTGGCAACCCCTTTCCACATTGCAGAAATGGCTTCCACTAGTAGCAGTCAGCCGGAGCAGAGCCGGTCACATGCCATCCCGCTATGCCGCCTGGGAACGGAGCCAAGCAGCCGGACGACGGCTGAGGCGGAGGAGCCCAGCGAGCGGCGGGAGTGCTACTACTACAGCCCGACCACATCCCCGCATCGCCATCATCATCATCCTAGGCATCACCAGCATCATCATCATCATCATCACCAGAGCCAGCAAATGCACGGATGGCCATCGCGACTGGGTCCCTGGATCGGACCCTGGCTGGGCGCAATGACCGCCTATCGGCTGCTGACAATCAGCCTCCTAATTGGCATTCTGTGTCCACATCACGTCCAGGGAGCGGACCCCAAGTTCGATCCCACCACGCGCATGCGCCTGGTGCTGGTGCCAGCGGACGCACAGGTCAACTCGGTAATCTACAGGTTGCGTGCCACCGACGAGGAGTTCGACTATCCGCTGACCTTCGAGTTCGTGGGCGATGCCAGCGCCTCCACGGTCAAGGTAGAATCTCTGCCCTGCACCAAGTACAACTCGGTGTGCCAGGCGAATGTCGTGCTGCAGCGAAGGCTGGAGCCCGGACGCTACTATGACTTCCAGGTCTCGGTGAAGGACACCAAGGGCGGCATGACCACGCAGCGCTGCTCAATTACGGCCACCAACTTCACCACGCCGCACGACCTCATCTTTCCGCACAAGCCCGGCATCATAATGATACCCGAGGTGAGAACACTTCCCATATGCCAGCTCTTATTTTCCCCCCTATCATCCCCACTGCTCCTCCTGCCGGCCACATGTGCCTTCGGTTAGAACGTTTCAATTACCAATTACAAATAACGCCCGTGAAGAAGTATGTGCACTGGGGGAAAATCTCATAGGCCAGAAGATCCGATAGTTACAGTCTTTTCTCAAATCAGATATATCTCTGACATCTTGCAGAATAAATTGCCAGAGAATAAGCCATTCCATTCCAGGCCATTATCCAACATTTCTGGCACCTCAAATACCTCGAAACAGTAAATTTAAACATATAATATAGTAATGAGTGGCTTTAGGCAGTAGTTTCTCTGAGTGCTCCATGCTTTAATGAAGCAGTAATCAGATAAGCCATTAGAGGCACGTCCCCCCAATGGGAAGATGCTATTCGTTTTCATAAGCGATGCTCGTACACGATAATCATTGTTATGGTGCAAAATTACAAGCAGATATTCGGACAGGGTCAAATGTGTAATTTCCTCCAACGACCAGCCAGCCAACACATCCTAGCTATAACCCCGATTTATCTTTTAAGGATGCTAAACGCGGCACGGAATTGGATTACGTAATTGCCCGCAAGAATCCACTGTTCCAGAAACCAGTCTACCTCGAGTTATGGGTAAGTGGATACGGGAGACCCCTAACCCAACGGGGCCTTTGATTTATAACTTGTCCTCTCGCCAACAGGGTTCTCCGCTGTTTGCCATAAGACAGAAAATCGTATCTTCCGAGACCACAGAAGGCACTGTTTTCCTCCTAGGACCATTAGACTTTGAAAAGCAAGCCATGTACCATCTAACTATACTAGCCAACGTAAGTATCCACCAAGAGAGGGGGAGAGAGACTCATAAAAAGCACATATAAAAGATTTGCACAAATATCCGGTCATCCACAGGATGCCTACGCCGAGCCTGGTCAAGACAGTCGCAATATAGCAGGCATGGAGATAGTAGTCATTGTCCAGGATGTGCAGGACCAGCCGCCAGTGTTCACTTCCGCTCCGCCAGTCACCAAATTGCCACCAGGCATACTGCCAGGAGATAAGGTATATATACTAATCACAGCTCCTCAATATACAGATTCAAATACTGCTATCTATATAGATACTGCAAGTGCATGCCGAGGACGGCGACAAGGGGAATCCCCGGGAAGTTCGCTATGGCTTGGTCTCTGAAAACAATCCATTTACATCGTTTTTCGACATTAACGAAACAAGCGGTAAGTGGAGTCATTATTTTAATATTACAAATATTATTACTCGCAGCTCGAATCCAGTAGCTTATTAAATAACAGGTTGTGCTATCTAACCTTTGGCGTTGGTAACTAAACAAATAACACACTTTAATTCACCTTTCGAGGGGTCTGCAAAATGCAATGTGGTCACTGGCTAGAATGTTTGCATAATACTTACACTCTGCTCACTCCGTCCAGCGTCCAGTGTCCGTCGTCGAGTGTAATAAAATAAGATAACATCTTCATGGGACACTGATAGTGCATAGATAGAGGAAAATTTCAGTTTTCTGCGGGCTTAGATGCATTGCAGATTCCCATAGATCCATAGATCCATAGAGGAGGCAGAAGGCAACGAAAAGTCCCTCCTCCTTGGCCTGCCTTTTGCAAATATAGTCGCAGGAAGCAAGAAAAATGGTCTGCGCATGGGCAGCGGACTTAAAAATATTGACCACAAGTAAAGCAAGCAAAATAAATTGGACGAAAATCAGAAACCACAACAGCCAGACGACGGGAGAGGGGCACCAACAGGGCGGAGGTGGAGATGTGGGGAGGTACTGGCCGCAGAACAACGTCAGGTAACCGATATTAACATAACTACCAGGTGGCTTCGATGCGAGGCGGAGTGCCGGAGAGGGAGCTTCGAGCACGGAGCACCGGGCACGGCAACCCGCTTTGTCGTCAGACTCGTTAGATAGAAGCAGCCATCTCCTCCAGCACTCCAGCACTGTGCACTGTGGTTCCCCCAACTCCAGGCACTGGCTCTCCAGCGACTTCCTCCGTCGTCGACGAGGCAATACCCGTTCGTTGCGGCCAAGTTCTGTGCCGCAATTTGGCTGGCCGTCCCATCCCCCCCTTGTGACCACAAATGCACAGAGACTTCCTTGTTTCGTGCTAGTCTCGTCTCGTTTCGTCTCTTCTCTTGGCTTGGCAGTAGCACTTTGATGACTTTGGCTATGACGCCGCGACTCGCGCTCCTCACATAATGGCCAGGCTGTCTCCACCTCCGCCTCCTCCTACCTCCTGCATCAGCAGCTCCTCCTTTGGCCCCTCCCTCTGGCCCACTCAGCCCACAATTTCTGCAGTGGGAAGTAGTTTTGTGAACGGCCTTTGAGGCCTTCCACGAAGATTCACAGTTTACTGGCTGCTTGTTCCAAATGAATTTCAAATTGGAATCCCTTCGGGGCAAAGCAATTAACAACATTAAGCTCGATATTCCCACTGCCCAGATTTATTAATAATGGTTTAAGGAGGGACTATAAGTGGCCTGCAAATATATGTTTAATACTATTTCATTGGATGAAAAATATAATCTGTGACACCAGAAATCTTTTTATGATGAGATGGTATCCATTATTTCAAGATAATAATTTGAAGGATATATAAATACAAATAAAAACGCCAGATTACTATAAATGCATGAAAAAACTATTAATCGTATGTAATTTTGACCTTGATAATTTCTTCCTGTGTAGTGTTACGCTACTCCTATTTTTAGGAAAACAAAAAACGCGACTTGCAGCCACGCAATAATTACTTAACGGCATAAATGCCTGAAAAATATGGAAAAACTGTTCAAGAAAAAGCTGCTACCTGATTATGAATTCAAATTGCGAACCGTAAACCAACTTAAACTCGGCTCAGAAAGGTTAATTTGGCAATTCTAAGCCTTGAGAATCTGGCCAAGACCCTGCTACCGCGTCGACTTATCCCCAGAAGGTTTATGGGTGGGAAATTTTTCTTTCTGGCTGCACAGAATCTTAGCATATTACTCAACGGCCACCGGGAAAAAGTACAAGGCGACCATAAAAAAGCGTTCAATAAAAAATTGGAAAAAAAAAGCATAATCAACATGAACTGAACTTGGCGTGGGAACTACCAACTTTCTGCACCATTTATCAGGTTTACTGATGATGGCTTCGTAAAAAAAGAAGGCAACCGCTTTGGCTCACAGCGTTTACAGCAGCCCAGCGGCATTGAGTTTTCCACTCTTTTTTCCTTTACGCAAATTAGCAGGGTGGAAATGCAAAAAAAAGAAGTGCATTTCCCATACTTGACCTTCATAATTAATGTCTCCGTCTTGGTAGTTAAAGGGGGAAATTTACTATTAAATATAACACCTATTTGTAGTTTAAATATTTATAGAGTTTGTTCAAATTCTAACTAATTGTAGAACCTCAAAGCTAGTAGGAAAATATTTGGATTAGTTGATCTATTAAAATATTAAGCACAATTTAAAACTTAAGATTAATAATTAATTCCGACACATCCCCAATTTTATAATGATTCCTTGTCTTGCAGGTGAGATCTTCCTGATGCGACCCCTCGAGGACATTGCCTTCATCACGCATGTGGGTGATCCGGTGCTGCTCACCGTAATTGCGGAAGAGGTTAAGGTGGGTCGTGACGAGCCGCCCGCACTGGCCTCCACGGTCCAATTGGCGTTCTTTCTGCCCGATCGCACCAATTCGCCGCCGTACTTCGAGAACGATCAGTGAGTACTATTACTATGCCAGCAGGTTCCCATTGAGGCAGCCGGGGGGAGGAGGGAGGCGCAGCGGGATTTTCGGGGGAATCCACATCGAACTTCTGGGGGGCGAGGGCAAGGGCAAACCTGCTCAACCACTATGGACTTGGTGCTCTGGTCCCTCCAAGTGCAATTTGGCGAGGTAGGAGTGATGTTGCTTATCCAAAAAAATAAGGAAAGAAAAACAGAAAACGGAAAACAAAAAAAAAGACACCAAAGCTGCTGCGACCAACACAAACAACAAATTTTAGCCGCGTCCATTAGCATAAAGTCCTAAAATTCTTGGCATAGGCTCCAACGATGACGGCGATGGCGACAAGACGACGACGACGAGTAGACTCAGGGAAGTCTTGGGAGACGGCGACGACCAAGTCGAAGACGAGCACTATAAACTCTTCTGCTGAAATCAGCGACTCCAACCTCCATTTATGCGCACTAACTTTGAACTCCGGTCCGTCGTCCCAGCCGAATTCCCGACAAACTGGAAACTGCCAACTGCTAGTCCCAGGCTGCAGTCGGAAAAAAGTTGGCCATTTACTGGGAAATATTCTATAAATTATATGTGAATTGCTCGCTTCAAATGGAACTTTATGGATACTTATAAAAAGACATTTGTGCAATTTAGGAATTGTTTATAAACTATTAAGGGGAATTGGAAGAATCTTCTTTTTTCATTTATTAGTTAGTCTCCAGACATCGGCGATATTCCTCTGTTCCTGTTAAAAGAACAGTTTCCTTATTACAAACACATTAATTTATTTTTATTTTTTTATAGTCACTTTCCTGTTAAGATATATTTTTTTTTTGTGAACTGTAAAACAAAAATGTCGCTATTAATTGCCCTGAAACAGAGTGACGGAAATGCTGACCAATCTTTTTTGGACTGTAGAGCTTGTCACACGCCTTTACAACACAGTACAGCGTTCACGAAGTTCTTTCTCCATGCTAATCTCTGGCTCACGACTTTTCTCTTCCTTTTGTTGCTCCTCCTGCCTGGTACCTTCCTCCGCCAACCCGCAGCTACGTCTCGAGGGTGGACGAGAACGCCCCGCAAGGCACCGCACTGACGTTCGTTGATCCCTACGTGCCGCGGGTCTACGACGATGATACGGGCAAGAACGGCGTCTTCTCGCTGACGCTGCTCAACAACAACGGCACGTTCGAGATCTCGCCGAATGTGGCGGAGCGGAGCGCCGGATTCCTCATCCGGGTGCGGGACAACTCCCTGCTGGACTTTGAGCAGCGTCACTCCGTGCAGTTCCAGGTGCTGGCCCAAGAGCTGGGACCGGCCACCAATCTCTCGGCTCTGGTCAACGTCACCGTGTATATCAACGATGTGAACGACAATGCTCCTGTTTTCGAGATGCCCGCCTACTCGGTGGAGCTGCCCGAGAATATGACAGCGGGCACAAAGGTGGTACAGGTCCTGGCCACTGATCCGGACTCGGGTCTGGGCGGCAAAGTGCGCTACACGGGCATCCTGGGCTACCTGAACACCTCTCTCAATCTGGATGCGGAGACAGGCCTGATTACAGTGTCCACCAACAAGCATGGCTTCGATAGGGAGGTGATGCCCGAATACCATCTGTACGTGGAGGCGCGAGACATGGATGGCGAGGGTAACCGAGCCCAAGTGCCACTGATAATCAAGCTCATCGATGTGAACGATGAGACGCCCATCTTCGACAAGGATCTGTACGAGTTTATACTCGCTCCCGATCTGCTGGGCTTCACCACCACAGCTGTGATTCATGCCGAGGACAAGGACGCCACTGCTCCGAACAACGAGGTGCGCTACGAGATCATCAATGGCAACTATGACAATCAGTTTGCCCTGGACAAAGTGTCTGGTGAGCTGACCGTCAAGGAGAGGGTTCATCTGCGGTCGAAGAAGAATGCCAAAACGAGGAAACGTCGCCAGACGGGCACCGATGACGAGGACACCGATATATTCATCCTAACTGCCAGAGCCTACGATCTCGGAGTGCCCGTGCGTTTCTCCACCACGACGATTCGCATTTATCCACCGGAGAGCCGCAAGCGAACGGTTACCTTTGTGGTGCCAGGCCACCATCCGGACAAGGCCAAAACCGAGGAGACCCTCTCGGCCATTACGGGCGGCAAGGTGTACATCCACAACATGCGACCCTTGCGGCCAGATGAGCCAGGTGCCAAGGACATACCGGCAGGAAATTCGGGTATCAAAGAGCGCAGCGTGGTCACTGCCACTGTAATATATGACAGCTCCTCGGTGGTGGATATATCGGAGATACAGCAGCGACTATCCCAGCACAACAACTCGTATGCCATCATGCCGCAGGACACTTCCTCCACAGACGTAAGTGAATCTCGGGGGAATCGGTTGGCTTCATTGCGTTTAATAGACTCTCACCCCCTTACAGACCCAATACAAGGCGGAGAACAAGGTGCTCTTCTGGCTGCTCATCCTGCTGGCCACTTTGGTGGCCCTGACCATATTGATCCTGCTGCTCTGCTGCATCTGCTCCTGGTGTCCCCTGTATGGGGCTGCAACGTGAGTAGCTCCTCTTAAAATATTACTTTGATTGATGCTACTATGCATAATCTCTGGATAGGTCAATTAAAACCCAATTATTCCGGGTATTAAAACCTGAAAACTATAACTGTGCCTGTGATTATCCATAGTTAATGTATTAAACGTTTTAAAAAGAACCAAGTACTACAACTGTAAAACTACTTGTTGACTCCATCACTTAGTCGCAGTAATAAAACCCAAATCGTAAATTAAAAATATGCCGAGTGCATTGAAAACTCGTTAGCACTCTTACAATTTAATAGTGGCAATAATACTTATTTATTTAAACTTTTCGTGGTTCAATTAGTCATGGCTTGAAGTAACCGTTGAATATTTACGATGCCCAATAAGCATTAAGATCGTAACTGCCATCGGTTTATTAACTGAATTAAGTGCAGAGCCACGTATTGAGTCCAACTGTGAAACGAGTATTTTAACATTCCTGCGATAATCTACAAATACGTATTACCATCAACATCACAACCATTCTATCTATGTATAATCTTTTATTCTTCTCTTGTAGCAAAAGAATAGTTAATATCAGTAGAACTGAAGACGATGTGCATCTAGTGCATAGGGAAATGGCAAATGGAAAACATACAAAATCTGTTCAGGTAGATTTTGAACTTTTTCGAATTCAATTGTAGTAGTAAACGTAATGCAAACGTAAACGCACTTACAAAAAAAAAATCTTACAAAATTGCAAAAGCTCTCAACTTTTAAGTTTTTCATTTTTGATTTCCTTATTGACTACGACAATTTTGACATTTCTACACAAAATTTGCACATAAAAAACCCGTATTGGATGTGGAAGTCTGTCTAACTAACCCGGCGAGGGAAATTGCACAGAGCAGTTGTTGTTAACAATTAAATAGCTCAATTAATATTGTGGCTGTCTCGTAACTGAGTTTAATGCCAATAAAAAGATTGTTATATTGTCCAATTTTATATTGCTTTTAAAAAAAGCGTTAGACAGAAAACGATTAAAAAATGTACATTAACTTGAGAATTTATAATGTATTTAATTGTTAAAAATAAATTTGAAAACTTAAAACTACTGCTCTGTGTAAGCCACCCCTTTATCTTCGCTGCATCATAATTTTCTCAAAGAATTATTTGCTTATTTAGGCCTAGAAAAAAGTTATTTTAAGCCAGCTTTTGTGATCCAAATCCTTGCGTAAATTTCAGGTCGCCGAGTGGATGGGAAGACGCGATGCCTGGTCAGCGGAGAAACCTCCCGATACCCGAACGAAGCCCACCCGCTGGGAGTTCCACGATGGACGTGAACAGCTTGACGAAAACGTAGGCCCTCGCCAGGACATCGGCGAGGGGCGTCACGTCCAGTCGGCCGAGGAGCAGCAGCGACGCGTTCGCATCAAGTAGGTTCTTCCAGCGGATCTTAAATTCACACAGAAATTAATATTAATATTTCTCTTAAAACCCCCAGGAATAACCACACAGCCAAAGACGATCTTCATCTTAGTTTCCATAACTCTAGAACTAATCTAATTAACGACCGCGACGTCTACATGGAGGATGTGATTGAGAACCGCGATCTGGCTGACGACAGGGAGCATATTTCTCGAACCAGGGTCAACCGGCAGGAGTACGCCCGAAGGAAGCACTACGACTCGGAGGTTCGCATCGATGATGATTCCATGCGGCGGCACGAGATCGATCGGGGCAGCGACATAGACTTTAATACGGCACAGAATAATAGTTTGAAAAGCAAGCGGGAGTTGTTTATCAAGGATGGCAATGTGGAGATCCTGCAGCTGATGACTAGGGATAAGACAAGGGATGGTCTGAATCTGGACGATGATAATATCTATGTAAACGTCCCCTTGAAACCGGCTGGCAATCTCTCGCATCCACAGCTGCTGATGGTGGATAACACCGGCAAGGAGATTCTGATGCGAAGGTTTATTGAAGAGCAGCCGGATGGCAAGCAAATCATACGGGAACACTACCAGATCGTTCCCGGTGCCACGTATATACAGTCCATGCCCAATGAAGTGCAGCAGGGATCGACCCTTAAGGGAGACACATTCCCGTTGGGCAAGTCGGGACCAAATAGCATAGTTTACTCCCAGTTGGAGCCAGAGGTAAAGGTTATCCACACGCAGCCTGTCCAGGGTGCCGAAGGCATGTCCTTGGAGCAGCAGTTGCAGCCGGCAGTGTCCAATCAGTCCCTCACCCACGAGCTAGAGCACTCCCTGAAGCAACAGAATGCTCTGCTAAGACAGATTCTACTTGAGAAGGAGAAGCTGGAGAATGCCTACACACAGCACGAAGTGGCTCTGGAAACGCAAAGTCTTCCCGGACAGTCGATGGCCATTGGCACCCAGACGGATTGCGATGCTGGAACACAGACTGAAGGATTGGATACCTTGGATGCCGAGCTCCCTCAGGCGAAACCGTCCCGCCGGAGAGCACGTAGCGAGAACGACGAGTCCATGTCTGAAGATGGCTACGAGTATGTGCGCTTTAATCCACCAAACAGTCCCGAGGGCGTCTACTGGATAAAACGGCGGAGGACGAAGAAACGCCCGAGGCAGCCGCGAAAGAGGATCGTAATGGTGGAGGAGGTGAAACGTAAAATCCGCACGCCCATCAAGGAAGAGGAGGAGCTGCACGAGCGGAAGAAGCGAGTGCCTCCAAAGAAGCCGTTGAGAGAGACCAAGACCAGCATCCTTCGCAAGCAGCTGAGCGACGAAAGCCGCAAGGATAATGCTAGGAATGGGGAGTCCCAAACGGGTGGCAGTCGTCACCGATCCGAGGCCGAGGCCCGCAGCCGTGAGCTACTCATGGAAATAACCGATTCCATGGATGAGATGGCCAGTCCCGGATCGCACAGCATCCGGAAGATCCAGGTGGAGAAGTACTACAAGCACTCCGATGGCGACTTCGATGAGGATGACACTGAATACTCAATCGATTCGGATGGGGATGAGATCGTGATCCGTTCCAACTATCCTAGCCGAGCACAGGAGAACGAAAGGTACAGAAGGGAGGAACGAGTGTATGCGGAGCCAGAAGAGCCAAAAGGACACAAAAGACAGAGTCACCAGAGGAAGCCATCGCCCACGGATTCCCAGCCAGAAGCCAAGCCGCGAATATCAAGGCGCGACAGTTCCAAACGGAGCTCCAGAAAGCAAACCTCCTCGGAGCCCCCGCACAACCGGCTGTCCATCTCCAAGTATGAATCGACGGTCAGCGAGAACGGCAGGAAGCTTACGTCCACCTCCACGGAAATAGTGGGCTCCAAGCGATCCCTCACCGATCGCAGTTACCAAAGTGAGACTGAGTTGGCCGCCCTCGAGCACGACCACGAGCCCGAGCCCGAGCCCGAGGAGCGAAATGTGCCCAAGTATATGGAGTGGTACTACAACAAGAAGAAGACCTCGGTGAGTGGACGCACCTCCACGGAGTCATCCAAGTCGCAGCCGTCCAGCAAGAAAAAGGTGGGGGCTTCCGAGAAGCGTGTTTCCAAGACCCGCATAACAGTGCATCCCAAGGACTTTGAGGAGGATGATGATGCTGGCGGGCGGTACAAGCCGGAGCCCGCTCCCCGGAAATCCCCGCCGAAGGGCAGTCGCCTGCTGAAGGAGGACCGCGCTCTCAACAAGCAGCACAAACCAAAAATCGAGACTGACACGAATCACCCGCTCCTGCAACACTCGGAGCATCGTTTCGAGCGGGAGAACGCCCTGGAGGTACCGACTGCACCCACCAAGCTGCCCCACTACATGTATCCGGAGACGCCGCCACGTGCGGCTGCGGCCAGCAAGGATGCCACCAAGTCCGCCAAGGAGCTCAAGCCCAAGCCATCGCCCATCAGGGAAAACGAAGTCAAGGTGTCCAATTCAAAGATCTACGTGGAGAATCGCGGGGCGGGCAATCCCTCGCAGAAGCAGCTGAATGCCTCGACCCTGGAGGATGACCACGACTCCGGAATTGCCATGAACTCACTGCTCAACAGCCTGGGACGCCGCAATCCCATTGCCGAGAAGAAGAGCGTCTTCTCCATCGCCTACGACGACGTCAGCCGCGTGAAAAAGATCAACTCGGGCGGCGAGTCGCCGCAGTACTAGTACCGATCCACTCCAAACCCTTCAAAGGAACAATCATATGTGATAGCCTCCAAGGCTCCCTACCTGCGAATAATCGAACCAATATCTGCAATACTGTATCATATACACCCAAAGCCAGCCTGTTACGTTGAGAATGTTCAACTCGTTTCTGTGCACCGACATACATACGTTAGGATCCGGATCGGATAGCCGCCTTCATTGTAACCATAAGCCGTCAGATGTAGTTGAAAGTTTTATATTTAACTTACACCTAGAGTCTAGGAGAATGGCATAGGCTCCATGCCACTCAAATGTATTCAACTCTATCCTATATGCATAAAGTACCCGACCCTATGTATGACCAAAATTGTTAAGGATATTTATACGGTTAAACTTTAGTGTGTCTTCTTGTACATATCACGCACAAGTCATTAGCAAGTGCCCTCCTACAAGAAACTTGTGCAAATGTGTATGTACATAAGCTATTGTATACTTTGCAGTCGAATGAACAAATGCCTGCCATATTGAAAACACTTGCAAATATAAAATAAAGAATCAGTATCGAATTAATGTACATATTCTAAGGATAAGCTTATGCAAATAAAACAAATTAATCCGAATTAATGGGTTGGCATTTTATTTAGATGTAAATGAGGATTCAAAGGTAAAAGATACATGAAAAAAAAAACAAACCATTTATAAACTTTGGACGAGGAAATATTACAGCGATAATTAAGGCCTTACCGTCCATCATAAATACTTCCTGCAGCGACCCCTAAAAGTAGGCAACATATTTGTTCGCCCAACGGCAAACTGGGAATATTTATTGGCTGTAATTCAAAGGAGCACACACAACTTCATAGGGTAAATGATAGCTCATTTTTCTTAGTCTGCTTTTCCTTAGTTTTATTGTCTTTTCTCACCCAGACTTCTATATGTTTGTATAAGAGCTTAGCTTAGAGGGTAAATAAAATGCGTACAGCATTCGCGCTGTCCATACTTAATCTTTAAGCGCCAACAAAACAAAAATAAAAAAAAAAAAAAAGCAGTTTGACAACATTATGAAAACTCTTCTACTGGTTCGAGCAACCAAGAACGAACCGCAACGGTTTTAGAGTGTTACTTCAAACCGAGTTCAATTGACGTTACATCGAAGTAGGAAAATTAATTGAGGATATAAAAATACAAATCTATTCTTAATAAACAATAAATATTTGAAAAGCTTTGATATTATATTTATTGCTTTAAATACTTTTATTGCTGTAAACAATCATTAGAACCAAAAATTAATTTAATTTATCAACAATGATGAATGACTGAGTTCATAGGATATTAAAAAAAGTAGTATGCTTGTCATAGACGCAATCTATAGTTATAATTATTGGTCAACGTTTAACATCAGTAATAACTTTAATATATTATCATTAACTATACTTCAAATACCTTGAAACACTATTTAAGTGATATGATATGAACATAAAGAACGAGATTGTTTAAAAAAAAAGGCGCCATGTAAAGCTTCGAACCTATCCAAGCTTTTTCATTAGCCCCAACTCGGAAATCGGGCTACATATATATATGTATATATCATGCTGATCAGCTGGTCGAACGCAACACCTCACAACATCGAGCTCAAACGCCAGAAGTACCCGAGACGAGTAGCGACGCTCCTCAAACTCATTCTCTTTGCGAGTGCGGATGTGAGTTGTTTGGCTTTTTCCTTTTCGTTTGAAAATACTCAGATTATTCAAAACACATTTATTTAATTACAGAGGAAATCCAGAAACTTTTATCACACCCAGCCAAGTGTTTAATAAACAACTGCAAAATGTGCAAGTGTCTAGCCGGAAACGTGGCCTGCTGGTGAGTTCAATTAATTGGTTTAGCATCATTGAACTTCATAATGTGAAGTACCCAAGATGCGTATATACATTTAATATATATAAAAGTTTTATTCAAACGGTCGGTAACCGCACATAACATATAAATAGATCGGGACTCGTGAGTAAGACAGCTCCGGCCAGATAAGAAAGTGTGCAACCACCTGATAACTCTAGTTAGCTCCTATTTACATATAAAAAAAACAAGTGAGGAAAGATCTCTGGGTACACACCCAAATATTTACCAAGGGAGCTGCTTCTGTCTAGTACTTTCCTCTATATATATTTATATCGCTGTAAAGAGAGCATTGTAAATTTAAAGCGGAAGCAGAACTGTGAGAAATCTGGAAATACGCTGTGCGAATTCTCGCTTGAATCTCTTATACGTCTCGGCATCGGTAGGTAGGTAGGGAGCAATACAGGTTTCGGTTTCCATATCAAAACAATGAAAGCAATGAGAGCGCAGGTAAACAAACTGCATCCGTGCTGAGAAGCATTCTACCTAAAAGAGTTTCCACTTTCGGTGCGGTTCGACTGTATGGGTTCATGGGTATGTATCATCGCTTAAGCTGGCAGAATAAATTACTTAATTGTCTGCGGTATCATACGCACAGTGACTGCGATAGAGCATATATATTTGTACATGACATGCAACGTGGATTCCACAAAAGTCTACTTATTATTCCAGCTCACGCTTCCCTAAGGCACTCTATTATATATGTATGTGGCGGTTCATATTCGCGCACAGTGGCCACAATTGAAAGAACCGCATATTTGCGTATCTATTAGATACAAACAGCGATGAGGGCATGTTGGAAAGAACGCTATGTGCGACGCGTCGCATTAGTTCCTTTATTTGTGTACCAGCTGGCTCCAAAAGGTCCTGGCTCCGCTGAGGCGCGACGGAATTATTCCTTGAATACACATATCTACCCCCAGGAATCTCCCCCCTCGCGGCATCGGACTTCTCCGGTGCTTTTGGCCAACAACAAGCGTCGTCGTCAGTCTGTCGCCGGTTTCGCATTTCCGTCGGAATGATATGTCATGCCAGCTCTTGGCCCTAAGAACAAAGTTGGTAACTCGCTGCTGCTGCCGGGGTGGAAATTTAATTTACGAGTATTATTTGGGGTGCATTTTTATTAGACCCAACTTTTCATGCGTAATTAATTCGAAGGTCTTGCATCATTTGGATGTTCACTTCCCCTTGCGATAGCCATAAAAAATGATACTGATGACCACTTAAAAATGGATTATGAGGAAATGTAGTAGAAGTTAGAATGCTGTAAATAGTGAAAATATTTTTATATTTAAAATTACTGGAACAGAATGAGTAATACCACGAGCAAAGTTTCCCATCTGCAGAGCATGATCTCATTGGAAGGCAATTTATTTTCACACTCTTGAAAGAATTTATTTTAATCTGAGAATGCAGAACACAAAATGAAATTTGTATTTATTTTGGACTTTCTTTAATTTCAGCTGCTTCAACTGCGCCCTCAGTGTGCTCATTTCGGTCATCAGTACCTTTTTGGTGGTCATCATCGTGGTCGGCTTGGCCGTCTACTTTATTTACTACTACGAGAAGGAGGACGACGTTACCAAGATTACAAATAAAGTAACCGACAACATCCAGTCAGGAATTGATAAAATAAAAGATGCCCTCAGCAAATAAGAAAAACTGCTAAGGTAATATACTAATTAACTAAAAGATAACTAAAAATTATACCAATTAATTTTTACTTTCAGATAAGTTCACATCCATAAATGTTCCAAGCTATGCATGATTCCATCGATCCAGATTAAATGCCACCAATTTACATAAACAAACACCGCCGGAGCCTTGAAGAGGACGATAATTGTTACAACTTTTTCAGTACAAGTACAAATAAAATGTTATAACACCCTCTTAACTCTATATATTATTGTGAATCTCCAACTAAAACAGAATGTTCCAACGCAAACAATTTTATAATTAAACTATTTATGATATTTAAATACAGAACAAAAAACTTTATAATAAACCGAAATGGTTTAAATTCTGCCAAGGTTTTGCTTAATAAAAAATTAAAAATGATAAATAAATTCCTTGTGTTTTTCTTATTAAAATTAAAAATATAAATTGGGCTGACAATTCTGGCATAGAAACAGCTTAAAGCATTTTCTTGGGAATTAATTGAGTAAGCAGAAGGAAGTCTCAGCTTCCGATAAGAGGAAGTCAAACCATAGCGCCTTCCAAAAAACAACTTAAAATTTTCGCGAGGCCGAATTCAGTAAACACACATCTCCTTATCAGTTTACACCCTCGCGGCTGCTTACAACATTTATAAACAAAGCTTCTGTTTACGTATTACCATTCATTGCCCATTGCCCATTGCCTAAAGGCCAACATAAATATAAGTTCATAATACCAGACATCAAACTCTGCACCTTCGGATATTCTCGACGGCCCTTCAATACGAAGAAGTTGCTCTCCATTCGGTCAATCTCCAATAAAATCGATATATTCAGAGCCATTTTGAAGGCATCGACTCGATGAACTTCTACCAGGCTCCCATAAAGTATGGAATGCCTCCAATCGTTCGACGACTTCGATTGGATCCAAATCAGCCCCTTCATCGCTCCGAAATGGAAACTCAACACGACGGAAATCCAACATGGTGGAGAACATGAAGGGGAAATGGGAGCTCTTTCACAAAGGACAGACATTTTCCTCTCGTTTCCAGCTGTCTGGCAATTCTTAGCATAAGCCGGTTAAATTTAAAATATCAAAAGGACCTCTGAAAAGGAGCACCTTTTAAACATTTTGTACTTAAAAGGTTGCAATAAATTTACTAACATTTTTAAATTAAAAGTGTGCCCTAATAGTGAAAATACAATATTACTAAATTAAAGAAAAATCACAAAGAAAGTTGGAATACTAAAAACAAAACATGCTGATAAAATAAATGTAAGCAAACTATTTTGATAAACTATTTTGAATGAATCGATCTGAGAATGACTTCGAGGATGACTACGAACACCCAGAGGATACAGAGTACATATTGGAATCGGTATTGATGTCCAACGATGGCACTGTAGAATTTCAACGGCTGCAAGAAGAGTACAATTCCATGCTCCTGAACCCATGCCATTGTAGGGGATCCTGCGATAATAGAGAAACCTGTTCACATGGTGGTCAGTACAAGTATGGACCAGATGGAAAAGAGTTGCTCCTCTGCAACAGCGAGCCGTCTCCAAGACCAGTCATAGAATGCAATCCTTTATGCGAGTGCAGTACCAGCTCCTGCTGCAATCGCCTGGTGCAGTATGGGCCAAGAAAGAACTTGGAAGTATTTGATTCTCCGATTTACGGATCCAAAGGACTGCGCAGCATAGTAAATATTCCCAGCGGGGCCTTTATCAGCGAATATGCCGGCGAACTGTTAACCACAGTCGAGGCAAAGCGGCGGCTAGAAGGAAATGAAACGCTCGCGCTGATGAACTATGTCCTGGTACTGAATGAATACTCCAGCGATAAGAAGCAACAGGTGACCATTGTGGACCCCTCTCGTCGCGGAAACATCGGACGATATCTGAACCACAGCTGTGAACCCAACTGCCACATAGCAGCGGTACGAGTAGACTGTCCTATACCGAAAATAGGTGAGTTTTATTAAGTTTTTATTCCAATTACTGGATTAAGCGTTTTCCAAATACCCAGGCATCTTTGCTGCCCGCGATATTAAGGCCCAGGAAGAGTTGTGCTTTCATTACGGAGGAGATGGGCAGTATGTGAATACAAATAATGGAAAGACTTGCCTATGCGCTGCTCCGAGTTGCACGGGCTACATGCCCAACACTGCAATTGATTGAAAAATATATTAAACAAAATTTATAATGCTAAAAATAACAACTTACCACTCAGAGCTTGTTGGCCACTGGGAGTTCCGGCAGCTTTTCCTCTATCCACTGGTCGAAATCCGTAATGGACGCAGTTTTCAGTTCATGCAAAGTGTTTTTCAGCGGATGGAATGTGCCCTCCACGCCGAGCTTTTTTAGATTCTCAAATGTCTCTAAACCCCAGTCTAGAGGTACCAGCGTATCGCGCTCTCCGTGGAACATGCGCAACTCCGGCAGAGTACTTCCTTCTGGGCGATTTTCAAGAGACTCGTAGACAACAGATCCGCGATTAAGGAAGCAGGAATGGGCAAAGACACCAGCCAATTCGGCTTGCAGATGATAACCCGCATGCAGGGCCAGGGCTCCGCCCATGGAGAAGCCGCCCACAATGATCCTGTTCAGCGGTATCCCGCTGGCCACCTCCTCCTCGATCAGCTCATTGATTGAATCGTAGCACTGAGACATACTCCTCTTGTGCTCTCCGGCGGCTATGTTGATTGACTTGCGATCGAACCAAACGTTGGACAACTCGCCGTCCATCGGGGTGTACTTTTGGAGCGGGGCCGTTGGATATATGATTTTGATGTGCGGATACTCCAGATTCCGGCCGAGCACGAAGCGCACCCATTCCAGGACTCCGGGGCCAGTGTCCCCCGAGCCGTGGAAGAATATCACGGAGGCAGTGTGCCTTCCCGTGGCATTCATCGTCTTCAAGGCCAGTTTCATCTTTAATTCACCTTTGGAGCTTTAAATATTGCACGAAACCGAATAAATAATACAATCAAAGGGCATCAGTGTGACCAGATGCGAGCAATCCAAAGCAAAAAAGATCCAGAGTTTTTTATTATTTTTTCGCTTTGTATACAAAGCTATTTTCTTCTACTAAAATATTACATTACTTTCTTTTTTTTATTAACTTATCTTTATTATGTTAAGATGGGAGTCAAATTTATTTTCAAATATAAAATTACGTATCTGGCAACGTTCTATGTCACACATGTAAATACGTTAGCGTTTTGCAACACATCACGGTTTACCTGAAAGAGAAGAAGAAAAGTCGGAGTGGCAAGTGGCAAAAATAAATAAATAAAGTTGTGAGTAGCTGAAAAAAGATGGAATAAAATACAAACTAAATGGTTATATGTAAACACAACAAGTTAACTCAACCGTTTTGAAGTTTTGGTGGCACAATGTGTGTGCATTTGTAATACAAAGAGACAAATTTTGTATCTTTGTATCTTTGAGATAAACCTTCAATGAAACAAAGGGCTATTTACGTTGCACTTCCCAGCCTATATACTTGGTTACTGGCCAGAGATTGCTAAAGCAGCTGTAAATTTTTAAGCGTGTGGTGAAACATATTGAGGCTGCAATTGCGCAAATCTTTTACAACAAAATAGCTCTTGGCCTTCCCGTTTCCATTTTTTGTGTCAGCTGTTCCGCACATGGTATGAGAATCCCTAAATATCTACGTGTGGGTATGTAAATAGTCGTGTATATAGAAGTGATTAGGAGTGGAAGAGAGGCAAAAAGTTGACTGTAAGTGAGTAATATTTGTTTATGCTGGATTCAAAGTTCAATGGTACCTTCACCCCCACTCGCTCGGCCGCCCGCCCGATTACGCTATTTGTTTTCACCTACACAAAACCATTCCAATGTGTGAATATGATGCGAACGTGTGTAAGGTTTGCCTCTTCACCGTGATTCGGCAGTATTTCGCCCAGTTTCTGGCTTTATCATTCCATTCCCACCAACTCAGCGTCATTTTACGCGGAAATTTTAAAACCGCAAAATATATGATAAAGAAAAGAGGATATTTGGTAATACTCGCGGCTTGAGCCTATCTGAAGCCCTACTAGATTTTGGTTTTCGGGGGAAACCCCATTCTGCGTTATCAAGTTTACTAAGTAATCAAGTTCAAAGATTGAGATACATAAATTCAAGAGATATCTCCACTGAAAAATACAATTCGGTTTTATAAAACCAAAACATTAAGAACATAAATATTTATATTGTAAAAACGGTTCTTCTTTATTATAACTTTTAATGATAATAATGAACATATATTTTATTGTATATTATTTTTTAATAATATAAACTTCTAGGTAATTTCTATGCATTATGTGCTTTTTGGGTTTTAAAAAACAAATATTTTTTAAACAGGTACATCTTCAAATTTGTTGATTTATGAATATGTTTCAGGATTAATTTAAAATTCAATTAAATTTTTCTCTAACTCTTTAATGGCCAGTTAGCATTATGTTTATAATAGCATTATTACGTTTTCAGGTAGGTAAATCGATCATCAATTTATAAGTGCAAAAAGTAGGTGTGTTTTACGACTATTGGGTGTCATAAACTTGTGAAATCCACCCATGACAACCTTAAATTTAGTGACTCAAATTGATTGGTAACAATGATTAGTCAAATTTATATTTATGTAATGATATAATTTTTTTGGAGTGACAGTAAATATCACAAATATATTTAGAAATTTAATAGGGATTCTTATATTTCTGAATAACTTAGATGAGAATTCTAGGAAGCCAATCCGATATGTTTTTAATATTAAAATACTTAATTTACTTCAAATATTTTGTATAATGACCCAGATTTGAATATTTGCGGCCTAAATTCGGCGTAAAAAATTCCCATAAAAATGTCTGATTACGAACTAGAGGTCTGAGGGAATGTACATCACACATTAACATATAGAGTGCTTAAATTTGTTTTTATTTTGTTCTATTGAGCTATTTATTTCAGATGGACTTTGAACATGTTAAAGCTACACTTATAGACGAACCGAAATTCCGGGAGGCTAGAATGACGTGCAAACAGTTTTTTTTTTAATGAAATTATCTGCGCATAATATCATAAGTATGGAAATTCCAATTTTTCCGAAAAACCTGCTAAACCGGATAGTTAATTCTCACAAGAAGTGAAAAATCATCGTAGCGGTTTGTTTACAAAAAATCACCGATTTGTGAACAATCATCGTTACCGGGTTCGAAAGCGCTCGTAAAGCATTCGTTCATTCATTGTATGACTTTTTATCGCATCCAAAAGGAATATATTCACCTGTAGCCGCAAGGGCCCGAAGAGCCGAGTCACATGTAAGCATGATAACGCTGTTCGTAACGCAACTCTCGCCACCATGCCATCTGAGAGATAAGTCCGTTCCATGGGCTGCTCTGGGCCCGCCAGTTTCTACCGATGGGGAAACGGACCACCGCCTGGCAGTCAGTTGACGGGCTCTCTCCACGGCGCACGCATGATCGCCGGAGCGGATTTACGGCGCAGCAGCTGATCGCGCGCTTTCGATTTCTCAGTGTCTTTGTTCCACTTTGTTTGGAATTATCTGGCGTCGAGTGTGTGCCCATAAGCACGTCCATATACGGGTATATACCCGTGCTTGTTATTGTTACAAAATTATCTCTTGCGAAGTGAAAACAAAAAACATTAAAGGATTTTACAAGTGAAATCAAACAGTGCCAAAATGCAAACCCAAATGCAGACACAAATGCAGTATGAGAGCCATATCTCATCTTCATCCTGTCAAATGAATAGTCGCCTGCAAGAAGGTTGGTTTTTCCTGCAAGGAACACAAACAAACAATTTTATTTTGAATATTTTCTGTTATATATTTGGTTAAAAAATACTCTCAGTTATATTATTTACATTGTTTACTGTTGCTTTTCTTCACTTTAAAATATATTTGCCATTTATATCAGTTAATTAAATGGATTTTGTAAAAACCTAAGTGTAATTATTACATCTTGACTCAGTTTTAAAAATTTATATTTAATTTTCGACGCTCTTAACATAATTCAAAGGACTTAGGGAAACCCCTGGGATAATTGGTTTCTTAATATGTGGCTAAGACCTTGCCCTTAAGCTCCCAGAAGGTCGGAGTCTTTTTTCTGATCTTTACGATGGGTCTACAGTTCAATTCGCAACGAGTTTGCCAGATAATTTCGTTACTCGCGCTTTTGGGGGAAAAAAACCACTGATCATGACTGTGCACATTGCGAATCAAGTTCTCTGGCCGCTTCCACAGTCTAAAACAGCCCACAATGATTGGCGAAAATGTTTGAAACGTTTCTAGATTGTTTTACAGTGAAGTCACTCGAAGTGGAACGTAATTAAGAGAAAGGAAAAGTTAGCAATAATAATATAAATAATTCCATTTACTGTTGCCCCTTTACGCCCGCGAATTGATTTGAATTTTTCTAGTTGGTTGAGTGTAGCTTCGGCTATTCAGATAACAGATATCAGTATGGAGAAACTAGTTTTACGTTGACAATAAAAAATCCGGTTGTACTTTACAGTAGCTGCTCGAATAGTAAACATCAAAGGAGTAAGCAGTAATAATAAATTATAATATTCCCTTATTAGATCGCTTACGAATCTTTAAAAAATAAATAGTAAGCAAGCAAATCTAGTTCTAGAAAGTATTCAGAGATTTCATTTCTATTATCTCTGCGCTTGGCTATCTAAGATATGCATAAAATACTACGTCATCTCAATCATGGTGGTTTTCGGTCTTGAAAGTGCCATCTTGTATTTGTTTTTATTTTTGCAAATTCATACCAGATTAGATAACATAATAGAATATATAGACTTAACTGATTGGCGATCTATTTGCGATGAACGGGGTACAAGGGTTATAGGGCTGGCTTTTGAAGTGTCTTGGTTACGACGGAACCATGGGGAAAATATGTGCATTAAGCTCAAAGATTAGGACTCATTAGCACATTGTAGTAGCATATAATTGGATAAATATACATTTATAGCCACAGGCCTGACAGTCATTGTGTTTAATTATAAAAACACATTTAATATATTACCTGTTTCATATAGTAATAAATTAACCTATTCTTTCCTCCATAGAGGCTGAGATGAACAACCATGCAGAAAGTTGTTCCACCTCGTCGTCGTTTGGGCGGTGCGGATCGACGCACTCGCAGATTGATGACCACGATGCCACGGACGACGACATGACCTTCTGCATGTCCAACTACGCCAAGGAGGCCTTAAAGATGATGTTCATGATGCGGTCCCACGGCATGCTCACGGACGTGGTGCTCGAGGTGAAGAAGGAGCTCTTCCCCGCCCACAAGGTTGTGCTGTCCGCAGCGTCGCCATATTTCAAGGCCATGTTCACGGGCGGACTCAAGGAATCGGAGATGTCGCGCGTCCAGCTGCAGGGGGTAAGTAGAGCTCAAGAGCCGCCCTTAATTGGTTGGTTTAATGGATGAACAGTTCGTCCGTTTCCCTCTTCCAGGTCTGTCCCACGGCCATGTCGCGCATCCTGTACTTCATGTACACGGGCCAGATCCGTGTGACTGAGGTGACGGTGTGCCAGCTCCTGCCAGCTGCCACCATGTTCCAAGTGCCAAACGTAATCGACGCCTGCTGTGCCTTCCTGGAGCGTCAGTTGGATCCCACAAATGCCATTGGCATTGCCAACTTTGCCGAGCAGCACGGCTGTGTGGATCTGCAGAAGAAGGCGAATGTGTTTATCGAACGGAACTTTACACAGGTAAAAGATTATCCCCAATAGTTATGTTCCGAATACTACAAAATCCATTTCTTCCATAGGTGTGCCAAGAAGAGGAGTTTCTCCAGCTAACGGCCTATCAGTTGATAGCCCTCATCCGTCGGGATGAGTTAAATGTGCAGGAGGAGCGAGAGGTATACAATGCAGTGCTCAAGTGGGTCAAATACGACGAGGACAATCGCCACTGCAAGATGGAGCACATTCTGGGCGCTGTGCGCTGTCAGTTCTTAACGCCCAACTTCCTCAAGGAACAGATGAAAAACTGCGACGTTCTGCGCAAGGTTCCCGCCTGCCGCGAGTATTTGGCCAAAATCTTTAAGGACTTGACGCTTCACAAGTGTCCGGGTGTTAAGGAACGGACTCCCAACACTACTCGCATGATCTTCGTGGCCGGCGGCTTCTTCCGCCACTCGCTGGACATACTGGAAGCCTACAATGTGGACGACAAAACGTGGACAACGCTATCAAATCTACGCATTCCCAGATCCGGCTTGGGTGCCGCTTTCCTCAAGGGCAAGTTCTATGCGGTCGGCGGACGAAATAACAACATTGGCTCCTCCTACGACTCGGATTGGGTGGATCGTTATAGTGCCGTCAGCGAGACGTGGCGTCCCTGCGCACCCATGTCCGTGCCCCGACATCGCGTAGGCGTTGCGGTCATGGACGAGCTCATGTATGCCGTGGGTGGATCCGCGGGCATGGAGTACCACAACACCGTGGAATTGTGAGTATTGGTGATGAATGAACATTAGAAAATTTATATTATTATGTTTATCTCGCATTTTAGCTATGATCCTGACTTGGACCGCTGGACACTGGTGCAGCCGATGCACTCCAAACGTTTGGGCGTTGGTGTGGTGGTGGTCAACCGCCTGCTCTATGCCATTGGCGGCTTCGATGGGAACGACCGTTTAGGCAGCGTGGAGTGCTACCATCCGGAGAACAATGAGTGGAGTTTCCTGCCACCGCTCCAAACTGGTCGCAGCGGAGCAGGTAAATATGACCGGCGTTCTCTTATCAGTGCTCCTGCTAAATTCAGATTTAATTACTATTAGGCGTGGCTGCAATTAACCAGTACATCTACGTGGTCGGCGGCTTCGATGGCACCCGACAGCTGGCCACAGTTGAGCGCTACGATACGGAGAACGAGACCTGGGACATGGTCGCGCCCATTCAGATCGCCCGTAGTGCCTTATCGCTAACACCGCTGGACGGCAAGCTGTATGCCATTGGTGGATTCGATGGCAACAATTTCCTGTCTATCGTGGAGGTGTACGATCCGCGGACAAACACGTGGGTTAAGGGCACGTCATTGAAGTCGGGACGTTCCGGTCATGCCTCGGCTGTTATCTATCAGCCTGCCTGTGCCACCACATTTATGGACTACGAGGAGAGCGAGGACACGACGCGACGGGATGGAAGCCAAGATGACGGAAGGTCCAGAGACTCGTCGTCACAAGATCCGTGCAGCAGTAGGAGTCCACACTCATACTCTGCGTCCAACATGCAGTTTCATACGTCGTTCGGCATGAGTGGGTGCAACAACTGCGATTCCGAGGTAGATGTAAAGCAAGAAGTCACAGCAGACACGGGAAACTTTCAAATTCCTGCCATTAGAAGTGAAGAGCTGAGCAATCCCCTGTGTCCCTGGTCCAGAATGCAGAATAAATTCCGAAGGACGCCACCACTGTCATTCACCGACAGCGAAAACATCCAAACAACTGATTTAACACACAAATTCGATAGAGCGCGGAAAAAGTGCTTACTAAGCACAGCGGCGAAAGTGATACATAACCACATCGAAAGCCGCCTGCGGAAACTGGCGGCCACATGACAATACGAATCCGATCCATACGCTTAGCCACAACCAAAACATCATTCATTGTACAAAGCCTGTCCGCATCCCCCAGAATTCCATGTTGAGAAGCAGCATTCCATTGAAATATCGCTTAAGTGTTCGTTCGCTGGGTGATATTTATGAACGTGTAGTCAATACTGATTTTATGGCATCCATAACATTAACTGACGCTCGTCAGCACATTTTGTAAAGATTGATTAGGGTTAATAGTTAATTAGTGGAAGGAAGGAAGGAAAGTGTGTCGTCTTTTATGTATACTGATAACTTGCATATTGTACTTTTTTTTAGAGTAGGTTCAAAGGAAATACGTGCATCAATATAGTAATTTATACAAAAAACGCAATACATTTAAGATAATAAAATGAGAAAAACTATTTTACAAAATTTAAAAATATGTGTTTAAAATGGGAAGTAAGTACGACTGAAGCTTGGCTGGGACTGGCTTATGAATGTATTAATTGCGTAGCTGAATTGATCGTTAACATTTATGAACAACGTTTATGGCAAATATGTCACCCTTAAACCCAGAGGTTTATCCAAGCTGAATGTCATCGTGACTCGGTTTTTTATTTCAAATTAACATCAATTTTATTTGCTAAGTGTATTTGTTGCGAGTAAACACAGAGCTCAACAAGTTTAAGATTAAAGACTCCTCTGCTTTCGCGGTCGCGGAGGATTAAATGAAACAGGCGTGTTGTCGGTAATGGACACAATGTTTAGGCCACCCATTTGCAGTCCCTTAATCGCCGACTGTAACAAAATTTAAAATGATTAATTATTTGATTTAAAGGTTTCAGATTAAGTCGTACCATTCTTCCGGGACCAAGGCCACGAACCTTCACTCGCACTGTTTTCCAGCCCAATTCAACGGCTTTCTGAAACGGATTTTGTATTAATTAAGCTTCAAATTATGAGGCGAAAGATAAAACGCAAAAGTCTAAACGTTTTTCTGAGTTTAGAGAACTTTCTGCCTGATTACTTACTCCACTAATGGTCACGGCGGTGGCTTGTGCGGCAATGTTTGTGCCCTTGCGGGTGTTTTTGAATCCTTCAATGCCACAAGAGCGTATCAGCCGCAGGACTCCTGAAAATAAAAACCCTGTGAGCACATATGGCACTTATATGAAAGATACTTCCGCTTTTCAAACCTTTGTAATCCGTCACGGAAATAATTGTGTTGTTGGGCGACACGCGAATGTTGCAAATGGGCAGCTCGTTAAAGGGGATCCCGTTGAACAGCTGCGTGGAGGTGCTGGCATCCGGAAAGAACTTTGCCTTGCTGTGGGATTAAATATTCATAATTATTTACTAGTTTTCAAGGTATTAAGTTATCCGTACCGGTTAATAAGGTTGTCTATGTCCACCGACTTCTCGCCCACAGTTCCTTCGTCTTTGGCCGGCATCGATGCTAGCATCTCCTTGCGGTCCTCCGCCTTCCGCAAGCATGCTCCCGTATGGATACTCGAAGCTTGCAGTGGGCTCAACCTCTGGGCATGCCGAAGAGCACTTAAAAATACGCTTTTAAGTGACATTTTAATGTTTATTCGCGGAGCCCGTGTATGAAACCAAATTACATCACACCGGCAGTCTGGCAGCTCTGGGAGTGTTGGGAAGCGAGTCACCACAAGTGGTTCGGCCATGGAACCACCACATCGATAGTATCGATAAACTCATAAGTGTTGTTGCAGCACGTGTTCAAGTTAAGTTTTGGTTCTGGTTTCTATTGTTTAAAATGGCTCTGAAAAGACTAAAGAGTGAGTAATTGGTTGAATATCCAAAGTAATTTTAACTACCTCGTGTGTGCCTTTTTGCAGCCAAGAAATCCAAGCGCTTGACCGGCCGCCTCAAGCACAAAATCGAAAAGAAGGTGCGTGACCACAACAAAAAAGAACGGCGTGCTGCGAAGAAGAATCCCAAGAAGGGAAGCAAGAAACAGAAGCTCATCCAGATCCCGAACATCTGTCCCTTCAAGGATGACATCCTCAAGGAAGTGGAGGAAGCAAAGGCACGACAGGAGGCCGAGCGTCTGGCCCGTCGCGAAGCCTTCAAGACGGAGCGCGAACAGAACAAATTCAAGTCGCTGGAGTCCATGGTCGAGGATGCGGATATGCGGAGCACTGTCCACGGAATAATGCACGAAAACGACGAGGAAGGCGGCGAGAAACAGTACAAGAACGCCGTCACCAAGGAGCAGTCGCTGAAGCAGTACTTCAAGGAGTTCCGCAAGGTGATTGAGAACGCGGACGTCGTCCTGGAGGTAGTGGATGCCCGCGATCCCCTTGGCACACGCTGCAACGAGGTCGAGCGCGCCGTTCGTGGTGCCCCGGGCAACAAACGCCTGGTGCTGGTGCTCAACAAAGCGGATTTGGTGCCACGCGAGAACCTGAACAACTGGATCAAGTACTTCCGTCGCAGTGGACCCGTCACCGCATTCAAGGCCTCCACCCAAGACCAGGCCTCGCGACTGGGACGCCGCAAGCTGCGCGAGATGAAGACAGAGAAGGCTATGCAGGGATCCGTGTGCATCGGAGCTGAGCTGCTCATGTCCATGCTGGGCAACTACTGCCGCAACAAGGGCATCAAGACCTCAATTCGGGTGGGTGTTGTGGGCATCCCCAATGTGGGCAAGAGCTCAATCATCAACTCGCTAACGCGCGGCAGGTCGTGCATGGTGGGCAGCACTCCAGGAGTGACCAAGTGAGTTCATTACAGATTTTCCCTAATAAATCATACAATTTACAACTATTTTTTAAAGGGCCATGCAGGAAGTGGAGCTGGATTCAAAGATAAAGCTAATTGATTGTCCCGGAATAGTTTTCACCAGCGGCTCTGAGAACTCACATGCGGTGCTGAAGAATGCGCAGCGCGTGGGCGACGTAAAGGATCCATTCACCATTGCCGAAAGCGTTTTAAAACGTGCCAGCAAAGACTACTTCTGCGCCATGTACGACATTACGAGTTACGACACTTTCGAGGAATTCTTTGCCAAGAAGGCAGCCAGGATGGGTGAGTACATTACACGCCAGAGATGAAATCCATTTCTGATTGTTTCTGGTTCCTCAGGAAAATTCTTAAAGAAGGGCGTGCCCGATGTGGTGGCCGCTGCGCGAAGTGTGCTCAACGATTGGAACACTGGCAAAATCAAATACTGCACACAACCGCCGGAGGTGCAGGAATCGCAGAGTGTGCATATAAGTGCCTCGATTGTACACTCCGAGGCTCGAGAGTTCGACGTAGAGAACTTTGAGTCAATGGAGACAGAGATCCTGGATCAATGCGCTGTGAAAACCGATGACATAATGGAAATAACATCGACAGGTCCCCTGGAGATCAGACAACCGCGTGAAGAGGAGGATCCTGCCACAAAATTGGCTGCCAATCTGATCATTAACGAGAAGGAGAAGGCAGCAGCAAAGGGTCGCAAAAGAAAACTGGAAGATGAAAAAGAAAAGCCAGACCCCGTCCTGCTTTTGGAAGGTATGCACACTGACTATCAATAAAATCACGTTAATATTTAGACTTATTATTTTATTCCAGAAAACCAATCGCTGAACAAGGGCATCAAGGAGCTGCAAAAGCGAAAGAAGAAACTGAATGTCCGTAACGAGAAGAAAATCTCAAAGATCACTGACGTTCTGGATAACTTTAGCATAGGTTCCGTATCCACAAAGGCAGATAAATACGATTTTGATGAGGATTATGTGATTGAATAAAAACCATCTGCCTTAGCTTTAATCTTATAAATAAATCTGTTGATGATACACTATATTTAGAGGAAAGTGTAATGTCTGCAACCGTAACTGATTTAAAGTCTTTTTATTTGTATTCCAGATTCCAGGATGTTAACCATTTCATTTAAATTGAAAAGAGTAAAGTTGTTTTTTTGTAAATATATTGAAATTTATTACAATTTTTTAAACTTAACAGTATAACTGCACTGATTAAATATTTGATCATATTGAAGCTATTGTATCGTATGCATGCATGTTTACTTTTATCCTCCTGACTTTCTTTAATTTATTGTTAAATTTTGTAAATCAGCCCAGTAACTTTGCTCTTGAGTGATGAGTACGCTTGAAAGTTCGTTTCCTTTTATTTCTTACAGTGATTTTTGGAATTAAATTATACATACAATAATCACGTACCTATTTTCTTTATGAATTTACTGAACACGGTCTTGCTTTAACAGTGAAACAATGGGTAACAATCGTATTTATACTCTTAGAACGAATTACATAGAAGGCTGGGGGGGGGGGGGGGGGATTCTTTACGGATTTTAGGTTGGTTTGGTTCAACGGATAAAGGCTCCAGCGCTGGGATATTAATTGCAACACCAAATCCTCGAATTGGCATTTCCTACGGGTGGAAATGCAACCGAAATCGGGGCTTGTGGAATATGTGAATATATTATATTTAATAATATATTTGCTGATGGAAGGTTGAAGCTTGGACTTGAGTAGATGAAGTGCTATGAGGAACGAAAACAGTCAAAATATCAACATAAAACAAATGATGTTCGAACATGACGTATGCTTTCTTTAAACCAATTGCAATCCCTGCGCGCTGGACCCCATGGCCGTGACGAATTTAGTTAATAGTGCTTTTCATTTTCATTTAACCTAGGATCTATGCAGATTCTACTGAACAGACATTTGTATTTCAGTGATGTTTGGTTTCATTTGGGTGGGGTATAAATTATGGTTTAGGTTCTCTTAAAAACGTCGCATAGAAAAGGTATTTAGATGCTGATCGAGTGGTCTCTCTATCTCTGTTAACCCTGATGTGCCTTCTGTTTTAATTATGTATATAAATTAGTTATTTATACATGTCATATAGCTACTGCCACAGGGCTCTAGCCCCACGCGTCGGTACATACTACATGTGTATATATATATATATAGAGTGAATCACAGGATTTCAATTTTTGCTAAGTATGTTTAACAATCAATTACTATGTATTTCAATTCAACTCGCCGGACTCCGACTCCTCCTCCATGCGACTCGGATGCGTTAAAATTAATTTCGATGTATCTACTAGCAGTAATTGAAACTTGTTTCGTAATTATTATGTTTGTAAACATTTAAAATGATTTCTTTTGCAGTCCTTTGTTGTTCCAAATTATTGGTTGTTTAATGGTTAATTGGCGGCTCGGTCTTCTGCCCGCCAGACTCCACGGTTTCGATCTCGAATTGGATCTCGTCCGCGCCGCCGGATCCTTCAGTGAGCACACAGTGCTGCAAAGTTTGGTTAGCAGCTTCTGCGCCTTGCGTAACAGTTGACGCGATCGCTGGTTTCCCTCTCGCCGCCAGCTGGCTGTCGCCTGTGGCTCGACCAGGTGCTGGAATGCTGGGTGGGAAGACGATAGCGCCTGCAGTAGGTACTGTCACCGCAGATGACTGAAGTGAACCTCCACCCAGCAGGGGCAGCCCATGATGTCCTGGCGCGTGTAGCTGTGGCCCCAGCCCTTGGCGAAGCTGATCTTCAGGCTGAACCAGTCGATGGGTCCCATGTGATGGTGTCCAGGCTGCCGCATACTTAGCCATTGGGCCCTAAAAAATAGAATTTATTATAAGAATTTTAAATAATAAAAGTTAATTGCGAAAGGCTAACCTGTTTGTTTCAAAGGCCTTCAGGCAGCAGCCGGGCATCACTTTGCAAACGCGATCCAGTCGCTCAGCCAGAGTTGGGGAATCTACAAAAACGGCAGAGTTCCCACGGTTGTAGATCCAAACATCGCCACACTCCAGGCTCAGCGTTACTCCTGTAATGTACACCCCAGTTAGAAAGGATTCTCAATACAAATATATGATATAGTCTTACCTAGTCCAACCTTCTTGCGTGTGTTCACCACCTCGGAGGACACTTGCTTGCCATCCGGAGTGAGGTCACGCAGGCACATGCTGTCCCCGCCACTGTCCACAATCCCATCCGTGTAGATATTGACTGCGTTGGTCCGGGCGTGAAAGAACTCCCCGACTCGGTGGGCCAGCTCCCAATAGGCGATTTGGCACCAGCCCTTGCTGCCGATGGTGTTATCTGGAATGGTAAATTAAAGATAATTAATGATTAAAATGGGAAACTTACATATACTTTATGGAGTAAATTTATGAATGATTAAGAAAACGTTTAAAGACTGCATTGTCAGTTTAACATGCCAACTAATTTATAGGCTACGATGTCAGTTTAATATGCTAACTTATTAACCAGATAGTCAACTAATTGAATTTTTAAATATGCCCGTGATTAAGGCATTCCCGTAAATAACTATTATTCAAATTTCGAACTTGTAACCCGCATACAAAGTGTACACATCAGCGGCAATAACTCTTTCGCCGGCTAATAAAGTTTGATTTAAAATTACAATAATATCGGGGCAGTAAGCTCCCGCCGCCTACCGCCGTCTAGTTTGAGATGAATAGAAGGAACGCTCGACGAAGTCGCCGGCCCGCTCGCCCGCACACTCACATTACGTTCGCACTCACTTGTGTGTGCTCAGACATTTAAATGGTAATAATTTTGGCGCCAGGGCATTACGTAAACAGACCGGCGTCGGGCTTGTGTGTGGTATATTCATTTGTGCATATGTAGCGCCCTGTTCGACCGACCGACTGACTGTATATACATATTTAACAAAACCCACCGCACCGAGAGTCTGTTTATGGGTTCATTTGTATATTCCGATTCCGAACGCGTGTCGGGGCAATAACAAAGTGAGAAACAAGTGCAACTCTCTATTCGAAATCCTTGCTAACAAGACTCGTTAGTGGTGTGTGTGGGAGTGTGGGTTTTCAGTACAAATTATTTAATATTTACGACCCCATAAAATTGTTCATAAATTGTTGAAATTAATATATTAATAGGCTTTGAAATATCTCTGCAACGTGCCGTTTTAAGATGATTATTTTATTTTTGTATATTCCTAAGAATATCTGCATACTTTATATTTTGATTAAGAATACGTATACGTTAATCATCAATTCGGGTTTGTTTTTGTTTTCTTTTTAACGACATACCATAATTCTTTTATTTTAGAATAAAAACTCATTAAAGACGAAACGTGGGTAGTCATCATTTTCCACAGAAATATATTAATATAATTTCTGTTGTTGCAATAAAAGGTTTAAGAAGTACCAAATCCTTGGCTATTGCAGCTAATCTTTAATTTCTATCCAATCATTATATACCCAATGACCCCCTTTTGTAGATGACACCCCTTGTTTTCGCATTTATCAATCAACAATGGACTCAAACACCCATTGTAATGCAGCACAGTGCAAATATTGCGCATACGCCATGGCAGCCAGCGAAGCGAAGTGCAAATTGCAGCAGTGCCAGCGGGTCGATAGTCGATTGGTTCTCTAGTTGGCCCATAGTTGGCTATTGGCGAAAGCCAATTCGAGAAATATGTGCGCACAATGGGTCGGAAAATCAGAAAATCGGAAAATCGCAGAGCGAAAATCGCTGGCGAGAATCGCAGCGGGGAAAACAGCAACAATGGCCAGCACGCGCTCGCCGAGAATAAAATTGAACGAAAGGCCGCCGAAAGGCGCAAAGGCCAAGCCCAGACGGGTGGCGCCAAGTAAAAATATATCGCAATAAATCCGTAGACGGCTTTTAAAATTTTGCATGGCAAAGAATGTGTGGCAAAAAAGGGGAAGGACGGCGGCGGGAAGCGGCGGGGGCGTTGAACGTCCGCCGTTGGACGCTGCAAGTGGCGCCTGTCCGATGTTTACCTAATTAGGTCGACGCCGGCAATGATTCCGTCGCGTCGCGTCGCGCCTCGCCATGGCCACGAAATATTGTTTACCCCACCAGGCTGGCGTCGGGCTCAACGGGGCGAGAGTGAGATTGGGGGCCAGCTAAAGATGGCAGGTGAAGTTGATCCAAGAGAAAGGTGATTTTGGAAAATTGGGTAATCAAGTGCTTCTCTTTTCCGCAATCTCAAACTGGTCAAGATTAAAATATTGTTGGTTGCTGGGAACAACAACTCTTTGAGTTGTGAGTTAATTTTGATAATATTTTAGGCATTTTTAGTATTTGCATTTTGTTTTAAATAAATTGTAGAGATCGTTTTAGTCGGGGTTACTGGGAAAAGTCTATAAATCTTTCTATTACGAAAAGTTTTCCTGTTGCCCCCACTTTGACCTGTTCTCAAAAAAGAATGCATCTTGGGAACTATACGATTTTCTTCATTTGTTTATGTTTATTGCTTAATTCGTGTGTTTTTTGTAGGAGCCTTCAATGTATAAGAGAAAAGATGGGATTTCTAGATAACTTTAACGGATGCCATATAACTTTAATGCAGATTTAACTTTAATAATTTTTGAAAAGTTTAGATTCCCTAGAAAACAAAATAACTACAAAGTAATTATCTTTAAATTGTAATTGGAATAATGCAAAGGTTTTGTTTCAAATATATGCACCTACTGCATTTTTTCCTGTGCTATATACATATTTGTGTAAAATCGTAGCGCCGTTTCATGGCTGTTGTGTTCCCCCTGCTAATATTTATGTAAGTCGGTACATAAGCGTACATATGCATGTACATATGTACATTTGTGTTGGATGCCCGAATCCACGGGCTGCTACATCATCTTTAAATTTAGAATATTTTATCTTCAATCTGTGCGCCTGTGTGGGTCGAGGCAGTGGCCTGTAAGTTTGTTGGTGGCCCACATGTGCTGCTCTCAAGGAATCGCCCATGTTCGACCCAATCTCCACATAGTGCATATAGTGGAGTCCCCTAACTGTGAGTTGCAATTGAGTAATTGAATCGATAGACTGTAGTTTTTCGGAGGAAACTGAATCTGTCTGTCTAATTAAGCTCTAAAATGTCTTTGATTCTGACTTAAGATAACGTAACGTAACTTTTAATCTAAGAAAAACAATAATTGCTTATGTTTGTTTAGATTGCGAAGTTAATGGAAACCTACTAAAAATGTTTATAATTGAGATTGTGGATTTATTAATAATAAAAAGTTTATATTGGTTTATTAGGCCCATAAAGATGATCATTTTATTCATTAAATATGATTAGCCAGAATAATTATACAACACCCGATCATATGTAATTATCCTTCCGTCCCCGTAATATGTTTATCATTAAATCTCTATAAATTGAAATCCCCCATCGTTCACCTTAACTTCCACAACACAATGACTTATCAAGGAATGTGCAAATTATATGCATTTGTCAAAACTCTGATGGGAATTAATCAATTTGAGAAATTTCAATCTATTTTTAACTGGCCTATCACCCAATCGTCGTAAAGCCGCAACTTAACGGTCCATTTAAATGTAATAGTTTTCCGTCATTTTGTCGCCACCAGTACAATGCCATAAAAAAGTCAAATATACAAAAGTCCAATACGGCCAAAGAGAGTGTGTGTTCGGTGTACGAGAGTGTGTGTTCTGGCCAGTTTCACGGTGCCGTCTCAGTCGCCGGGTAATGCCGCGAATGATATCATTGGCCCATTGACGTGGTTAATGGGGATTGGTGGGGCCACAGGCCCCTTTCCAACTACAAAGACTGAGTATGGCGAAATGGCAGGGGATTTTTTTTAGGTAAAACCCCAGAACGAATTTTGGAAGACAAAGCGTCAAAGGAATTGCAAAGATAAGGAATTGAAGGTAATATTTATTGCACAACTATAATTGATTTAATAACCTGAAGTTAGTTTTAACTGAAACTATTGTTGGTATTTAATTTAGCTAAAATGCTAAAATGTTATGTTAGAAATGTTTTAAAATATATTTTGGAAATGTATTTCAACAAATAGATTTAATACATTTAATATCAACAAATAAAAAGAAATTAAAATAAAATCAAATTAACTAATGGTAAAAGATTTTATCCCTAAAGGTTCAAAGTAATGTTTCTTTAATAAAACACTTTCCTAATAAAACTACTTTTATATTGATAATATTACGTATACGCCTCTTGATCAGAGAACACTCTTGTGAGTAGGACTGAAATATCGACAAAATACAAAAAAATAAAAGTATCTTTAGCTAATGAAAAATGTTTTTGCCCCCAATTCCCTAATGAAAAAAACCCTCAATAATATCACGTATACGCCACTGGTTCGGAGCACACTCTTGTAAGTAAGCGCAAAGATTGTGGCGCCGTCGAGAGCGCCAACTCACCTCGCTCGGCTCCCCCGTTCTACCGCCCACCCACTCTGACCCCGCGGAGCTCTCTCTCCGGCCGCTTGTGTTTGTTTTTCGCTCATTATTTATTTTCATTTCGTTTTTGCTGTTTTCGCTTAAAAGTTAATATCAATATAGAAAGTGACGACCTGACGCGGCAAGCTGGCGCCACGAGCAACTTGTCTCTCTCAGACATACATACGCTCACACACGCATTAGCGGCCCCAAGTGCCGCGCACACCTACATGGCGAAATAATCGCAGCACCGTACGCTCGCCCTCCCCCTGTCGCCCCCTGTTAAGGTCAGGGAGGGGGCCAAAAAGAGAGAGAGGGAGGCGCTGGTCTGGACTGGACGGGGCTGGAAACTCAAACTCACCTTTCCCGTCAGTGGTGAACGACTCGAAGAGCTGCGGCGTCGGCGACGGCGTTGGCGACTCCGTCCTCTTGTAGATACTCGATGCCGAAATGCTGCTGCTCCGCGCACTCCACGTGCTCAGCGCCGCCGACTCTGTGTCGTTCTGCAAGTCTTCTTCGGGATCTGCAAGATACAGACACTAAAGTTATCGCACTGCCCGGCTAGGAGGGCTTTGGGATGACTTACCTGCATCTTTCAGTCTCTGCATTTTTGAGCGTTGGTATGGCGGCGGTTGGGGTTCTGAAAATAAGTGGAGATTTTCGTTAGATATCTTTAAGATACATGGGTTCTTAAAGCTTATTCAAGAGCTCCTTACTAAAAGGTTGAGTTAAATCTAATTGTATTTTCCAATCAAACTTACTTTAAATTGTAAAAGATAGGCCTTATTTTATAAACAATCTTAGATTCTTTATTTTAGATTTTATAAATAATAAAAACTAGTATCTTAAAACCATAGAAATCCATTCAACATCCCCATAAGTAATGCCCCAATTTACCGAAAAAGAAATTAAATAAATTTTCGAAAAATTGCTCAAATCATTCATAATCAAATTCGAAGTTGTAAGGGACATTTTCACGGTTTGATTGCCCGCAATTTTGAGTTAATCAAAAGTTCGAGTTATAAATGCGCGTCTGCTAGTGGGGCGCACATCGCGATGGATGAGATCATGGTTCGGATCGCAAAACTAATACATACTAGTGTTCAGATCGAATATTTGTATGGCAAATCAAAGCGAAACAAAAACAGAGAGGAGAGGCAAAGAGTGGAGGCGAGAAGAGAGCACAAAAGCCAAACAAAAACAAAGGCGGAGGCAGATCGGAGGAGGCCAAGGAAGAGGCGAAACCCCAGCGTAAGCGTAAGCAAGCCAAACATCGGGCGGCGATATATAAATAAATATAGTAATCTTTGCATATCAGGCAGCAAGCGGTCCCGAAATGGGGGACATTTTATTGGCGCAGCGCAGAAATCGTTTGATCTGCGGCGCTGTGTTTAATCTCGCTTACATTCTACTCCACTCCGTTTTCATTCTTCTCTCATTTCACTCCCAGAAAACAAAAACCAACAACTAAAAAATAAAAAACAAAGAGCCAAAAATCAAAAAAAGCAAAAACAAACTGAACGGAACAGGTCGTATTTGATGGCAAAGATCCACACAAACAAAAGCCTCAATGAATTGCTCGTCGGAGCCCAAAGATATTATTCATTCAATCCAATAAACTCAATAATTTATGAAATGTCGCATTAACATTTTAGCAGTTTAATTATAAAACTCTTTACTTTAGTTATGGGACGGCAAATTAATGGAAAGTAATATCAATTAGAATTCAAGGAATGTTTTCTAATTTATTGCAGTAATTATATCAGAAAGTATGGAATCTATTAGAAATTGGGTTACTTTATTGGGAAGTTCATTTAAAATATTATAATATATATTGTAATATATTTTAAGTTCCTTATAATTAATCTGATATCTTAATCAATATGGAATTCCCAGTCCTAGGAAAGGATTGAACTCTAAGCCCAATTAAGTTAACGTTAAGAATACTTTCTTCCCAAAGTTATTAAGACCTAGTCCTAATGTGAATCCATTCTAAATCATAAATAGATTCATTTAAAATCAACGTTTATTTTATTGCATAATATATTTTCAATGAACAAACAAATCTGAAATGTTCGCCAGCGCTTTTAATTTATTAAAGTTAAAGGGGCACGGCAGATATGTAGAATAAACCAAATATGATTAAAATGGGTTTTACATATGAATGGGTCTGATTAGCTTAACAGCAATTAATTCAATATATTCAATAAAAAATGTTAAATGAAATATAATAAAGTCTAGATTCTATAACAAAAGCCGCTGGCGAAGATGCAACAGGTAAGCAGCACAGATTTCGATCGCGATGAAAGATCTGTAAATGCTCTTGGTATTCTGACGGCGCATAAATCGCTTGATGTGCCTCGTCAACGGCGCCCGACGACTCGACTCAAATGTATCCATACCCATACCCATGCCCGAGCCCGTTCCCGTGCCCATACCGTATCGTCTCGGTTCTCCAAGCCTCAATGTACCAGTTAAACCTGATTACGAGCGACGGCGGCGGCGGCCGCGTCATCGACGCCAACGTCGAAAATCTAACAATTCTTAAAAAAAGCACGAGCGCCGCAGCGAAACCGAAACTGAAACCAAACCGAAGGGAGAGCCAGAGCCAGAGCCGGAGCCGCCAGTCCCCAGACCCCAGTCCATTCCATTCCAGCCCCGCTGTCAACAAACTGATGGATGGATCGTATGACCAGTCGGCGAAATAGCCATAGTCAACTGAATAATATCCACGGTTCTGGTGCTATATATAGTTATAGTCTGGCTATACTGAGTCAGATTCCAGCAATTGAAATCGTAGCACGCCCAAGAGTCCGCAGTTTCATTTATCAGTCATGTCCCAGATTCAGATTTTGATCTAATTAAGCGAATTTGGCATTGATTACATCTAAGATTTCTGGAATTCTATTTCATGTTTTGGGTTTCAAGGGATATAAGGTATGTAAAGATTATAAGTTAATCAAGATTCTGATTTAGGATCATATTCAATTCCTCTTGATATTCCTTAGAATTTGTAGTTCTTGGCTCGAAAAAATCTATCGTTCTGCCGGATAAGCTTCTTTAATTTCATTACCTATTAAAAAAAAGTTTGTTAAATAGCAATCTTTGATCATTGTACAATAGAGACGATAACACATTTTTGCACTTATGAAAATACACAATAAATAAAAATAAAAGGCAAAAACCAACTCGGAGTCTAAAATTTAATTTTTTTTCAGAGAAAATTGCAAAAGACTGCAAGGTAATTAGTCAAGTTCCCCTTTAGGACCACTCAATAAGCCCAAAACAATGCTGACCAGCAAAAAAATATAAAAAAGCCAAAGATATGGACGTAAATGTGTATCTGTAGCCACTCTACAGGAACGTACCGAGCCCAGAGAGGCCGAGCTTTGTGGACAACAGCAGCAGCGGTCGAGCAAGAACCGCACCTCTCAATGGGTTCCGATCCGATCCGATGGATGGGGCCCAGGCACGCAAAATGATCCTTTTTATGGGTGCTCTCTCGTGGTGGAGGAAGGGTCCGAGTCCAAAGACTGCCACCAGCGAGCGTCGTTACAATTCCTGGAATTGTGTTCCCCGATGCCGATGCGGATGGAATAACATTATCGACTTGTTTAATGTGTTCGGCGCCATCATTAAAAAACCAGTCACTGTCGGGACGTCCCGTCCATCCGTCGTCCGTCCAGACGATGACACAGCCAGCGGAGCAGGAGGCAGAGCCAGTTGCCTGTTGCACAGGTAAGTGGCACACACAGGTAAGCCATAAGCCATAAGGCAAGGCACAAGGTAAGGCAAGACAAGGCAAAGGCACGATGGCAAGGGAAGCTGTATCTGTATCTGTACGAGTATCTGCCGCAGAACGGCACGAACAGAGTCTTCATGTTTCCCAAAAGATTGTGTTCTGTGCACAGGAATGTCGGTATAGACATGCCTTTTTGCCATCGCGCATCTACGGTGATTATCGGTTGTTAGTGGGGGCAATCTCTCTAAAAATACTGGCAAAAACGGTGATCTTTATCTTACCGGGGCTATTAAGCATAAAATCAGAGAGTAAACATATACGATTTCCTAATTAATTTGTTTACAATCAACCCATAATCTCTGAGATGGCACTCATTATGGGTCTTTATTCAGTAACTGGCGTCTTAAGGAAAAGATAACTATTTGTAGAATAGATTTTATAAGATATTTGTGTATCTTAAAGGGGGTAGTATAGTTTTATGAAGCTTTCTTTATGAATTAATTATGCAATTTTAGATGCAAAGGTAAAAGTTATTTAATAAAGAAAACCTCTTATGTAAATTCCTTTTATTGTTAACCCTTAAGATACATTTAACAGTGTTTTGTATGTTCAGAAAGAACATTTGATTACAGTTCCTAGAATTCAACGTGGAAGTGGTGGTTTCCAGCTCTTCAAATTTAAGCCTTCCTGAAGATCTTTTGATTTGTAAGAATCCTACTTAGCAACCCTTTCCGCTTCCCTATTTACTTTTCTGCCCCCGTGCGATTTTGTTCCAGTTTTAGGTTAGAACTGCTGGGCGAATGATGAAAACAACCCACACTCATACCCACACCGATGAGGTATTACATGCAGTTTAGTGCTGATATAATAGCCCGATTAGATTAACAGCAGAACGAATGGATGGCTGGCTGGCTGGCCGGTTGTAAGCTCGGTCGAGTGATACGCACGTTCTAGATAGTGTGCGATTCGATGGGGCCCAGTAAAACTGTCCGGCGACATCAGGGGGGGTTATTAATAAATCGGACTCATCAACTATGTACATAGTACATACGTATGTGTATGTATGATGGAAAGTTAATCCCATGGCAATGCAGTGTGCATCTTTCTATCTGCATTCGATGCACCATGCCCACACACATGCTAGTGCAATATTTGAAAAAATACAGATACGAATACAACAATAGTACCGCCAGCATAAGCAATTTTTAAGCAAATTTTTAACTTTAAGAGGAAATACATTTTTAGAAACAGGAAACTATAATATAATTTCCAAGAAAAAATTAATGTTAAAATTCTAAACAGAATATTCACAAAAAGTGTAGACATAGTTTTTAAAAAATATATTCAGAATATAAAATATTTTTTACAAAAATCCAATAGATATTGTTTTGAAAACTATTAAAACAAAGTCCATCTTCTTTGCTTAATATTTTTTATACGAAGTGTGTGCATGCGCGTGCTAAAAATAAAAACAAACAAATCGGAAGGCGTACATATATGCAGCGTACATATGTATGCATATAGACATGCACCGATGTTTGCCCGATTGTACATAGTGCGAATGGGATCTCTAAACGATGCGCCAACTAGCTGGTGGCGACGGATATGCCGCGGCCCCAACTACAGTGAAGCTCCACCCATTGGGTATAATAAGTATTTTGCAAGTACAACGAAATTTACAGCTAAACGAAACAGAGATGATCTGCGAGCTAAACGTTTTCGGCTTTGCTGACTGACAGGAACCGATGACAAGCGGAAAGCTTTCAAATGTCGATCGTACCCAAAAAGGATAAAGGGAATATGATTTTCTACCTCAATAATATAAACCTAAAACTGAGTTCGAGTTTGAGTTATGGAAGTTTGACTGTGTTTTTCGAAACGTCCGACTGCTCGGACTCTTACTTTGTAATGGTAATGGTAATGGGTATGGGCAATGGGTAACGGACTCCGCCGCCTTTGCTGACTCGGCTGTAGCTTTGGCTTTTGCGTTTGCGTTGGCGACGACGCCTGATTATTTCCTGGCGCCAGTTTCTAAATTTACGCAAATTATTTTCGAAAGAATTTAGTCGCCGTCATGTTGGGCCGACCGTTGCGTGGCGCTTTCACGCACATTCTCTCTATCTTTCTCTGCCCCCCCCTGCGAGTGTGTGAGTTTGATAAAGTCCAATCAGCGAGCAAGAGAGAGCGGCGGATTCGGCGGATTCGGTGGGTGTGTGTTCTGCTGTGTGTGTGTATGAGTCTGGGCAAAAGTCAAGGCAGGAACTTGAAATTCAATTTTCTGCGGGAGCAATTTAATGCCTAATACAGACCGGTTGCACCTTGTCTCTCTCGCTCTTCCAGACCGAAAATACCCCACACACACACACACACACACGTAGGCAGAATGCATTGCGAAAAAAAGATACAATTCGCGAGCGGCGGCATTTTCGTGTGTGTGCCTCTGGCGCCACCAAATACAAGCAAACCAAGTCGAGTGCAACTGTGTGTGCAATCTACAGTCGCGTTCAGCAGTATTGGCACAGCTGGCATTTATATACACCCCCCTCCCCCACACACTGTCGTAATGATTCAGATAAGGCGGCTTTAATAAAGGCAACCATTATGCTATGACCTTGCTCATAGATTTCCATCGAAATACGTAAATAATTATCCTCAAGATACTTTTATTTCAATCGGAAACCCCGCTTTAACCCCGAGTCCTACCTGGTAGGGGCACTATGCGGCACCAGTGCAGCGGATTGCAGCACGTGTAGACGCAGTCTTGGACGCTGTGACAGGCAGGCAGGCGCTTCAGCTCCTCGCCGCTCCTTAATCCCGGCCAGAAGAAGAGTCGGCTGGCGGTCACATACTGCTCCCGATCCGCACTCGTTGAGCAGGGTATCAGAATGCACTGCAGGTAGGTGGGCGGCGTCGTCAAGGTGGAAGCGGAGGAGGTGGTCACGGCATCGCGTTGCGTCTTTGACGGAAGATCCACGCGACTTTTGACAGCCATTAGGAGCTCGGCTACCTGCTTCCGCTTTAGGGGCTTCATCAAGGCATCGAAATCCTCGCGCTGCCGTCGCAGGCTCTGGGCTTGGGCTTGGGCCGGCGTTTGGTTGGCTTGGTGGGCAGGAGATGCTTGCATCGTGGCTGGAATTGAGGACGTTGAAGATCCGCTGGTGGATTCCGCTCCGCTGCCACAGCATTTCCGAAACATGGTCGCAAAGGTGTTGGCACTCGGCAGCCGGCGATCCACCTGTTGCTGCGGCTCCACCGGCTCCTGATACCGATTCCGATCCCGTTCCCGCTCCAAATCGCTTTCTTCGATCAACATATCGTCGCAGGAGTTTGCGCAGCTGCAGCCAGGAGCGGTACAGCAGCGGTCGTAGGCCGATCCGCAGCTCAGAGGTGACAGTTCCCGTTCCTGGGGATTTGGCAGGCGGTGATATGGATGGCTGTTGTTGTTGTTGTTGTTCTGGACTGGACTCTGACACGAGGAGCCGGAGCAGTCCATAGCGCAGGGCATCGAGTTGTAGGGTGGCGGCGGCGTCTGGCGCATGGCCAAGGAGTCCTCGTCGCAAGAGTAGCCCAAGGAGGGAGGATGCAGAGCCTGCTGCTGCTGCTGATAATGCTGATAATGCTGAGGGCGGAGTCGATGTGGAGGGGGCGGCGGCCGTGGTAGCTGGGAGGGCGGCATTGGAGGCACCCCTTCGCGCGTACCCGGATTGTTTTTGAGCGCATAACGCCATAGATCTTTTTTCTTTTCGTTTGGGAATATCATGGAGGGACATACAATTTTGCGGTAACATCGATCCTATTGTATGCGCATTATTTGTAGTTGACTAACTTGGTTTGCTGACTCGACGGGGCCGGCTAGTCACGGTATTTGTTTGCTCTTTTAACGTTATTTCTTTCTTGTTTCAATTTCACGGGTGGGTCTGGGAACTGGGAACAGACGGGGTTCCGGTTCGAGTTAAGGTTCTCGGAAGGAGGTCGGGAGCAGGGGGCTGTGGAACTTGGTGCACTCCTTGTATCACTCCTAGGCTTTGATATGCTTTCGTTGCGTCTGATATGTATTATCCAGTGGTGTTGTGCACTCTGCAATAAAAGAGGAATATGTTGATTAGTCACAGGCTTAATTGTTCGTCCCAGCAGCGTTATATGCACTCGTGTTTATGCCGGACACTGGCGGCACTAGGAAGGGGTTTTGAGTTGAGTCTGAAGATTATTATTTATTAAGAAAACTATTATAATCTTTAAAATTTGAGGAAAAATAAATACATTTGAAAATTTTTTACTGAAAAAAGAAACATAAAAGCTCCTACAATTTTTACAAAAATCCTTTAATTGAATGTTTTCATCCTTTCCCCTTGTATCACTATCATTAGTATTTAAGTGGGATTCATAAAATTTAAAACTGATTACAAAAAAAAAAAAAGTAATTTGGAAAAACCCTTTTTCTTATATCTCAAAAGTTATTAGTAAGTTATCTGCGGAAAACAAGCAAAGACGCAAGAGTTTAAAAGGTCCGATATTATAGCCTACTTTTTGGGAAATATTTTAGACTCCAATGAAAAATTAAAAATTCTTTTGTGGTTTTAAAATTGTAAAATTAATATTTCAGAATTCATTCAAACGAATCTTTTAGATTATTTAATGTTTCGACATATTACGTTCTTTTTAAAAACTAAATATGATTTCCCCCTTCCAACTTTTCCAGCCCTACGCCTATTGGTGGTGGCAAGCGAGGAATCTGCTGCTTCCAAGCTGCGGATCGCTTGAGTGAGTAATGCCCCCCTGCCCGCCGGCGCCAAGATCTTTGGGGCAGCATCAGCTGTCGGTGTGACAGAGACGGGGCGAGAGTGGGGGGCCTGAGCGGGGAGCGCCGCAAATTAACAGCCCCAGCCATGTGTGTGTATGGGTGAGTGCGTGTGCGTTTGTGTGTGGCCCATGCGAGCATTTTCATTTCCATTTTGTTGCTGGCATTTCTTGCGCTCCTTATCGACGACAAAAGTGGCGCCGCCGGCATGACGGCAACAACAACAACGCGCCAGCCGCAGCCACAGCAACAGCAGCCCCAATGAGCCCCAACACGCTCACCGACACACACACACTCGTTCGCTGGCTCGCTCACTCACTCACACAGACGCTTACAGAATGTTTGCGTGCAGAGCAACAAGGCAGGGCGGCGGGCGAGCGAGCGAGGGGGAAGCGCCACTGGCGCCACTGACGTAATAAAAGAAATAATAGTAACGATGTCGGCGGCAGAGGCGGCAGCGGCGTCGTCGGAATGGCGCCACACCAATATAAGCTTATATCAGACAGACACGAACGAGGGGCGACGCGACGGTCGGTTTGTCAGCCGGTTTGACAAGTTGAAGAATCAACAATTTAAGGTTGAGGTGAGTTGGAATAATCTACCGAGCGCCACAGAGAGAGCGAGAGAGAGAGTGCAAGAGAGTGGGGCCAATGTGTGTGTGTGTGTGTGGTGGAATCGGACGCAGATTCGGGACGGAACTCTCACAAAAGCGATTCCAGAATTCTATGGGCTCCAAAGTTCTGTATCTCTTTGCGTCTTTTAAGATTTCAAAATGTAGATACATATTCCAAAATGTACAAAGTTTTCTGTAGGGCTTGGAATAGTTTGAATACTCAACGATCTTTAAATTTGGTTTTATCTTGTTCTTTAAACTCTGTTTGTTCAAACAGATTCGAATCAATATAGTATACCGCCTCCTATTTGAAGCCAACAGATAAACATTATTTTGTTTAGAATTTATTGACCTGGGATCAGAATATTGTATTTACAGGAATGTAGTCTTCGTGTTTTGTATTCTAAACTTGAATAGTTATTCTGAATATATTTTTTTATAATATGTGGGTGACTTTTCTTTACAATTTACTTTCTTTCTACCCACAATCGATATGTTTCAAGATCCCTTAAAAAACAAATGAATTGAAAATAGAAGGGGTTATTCGACATTTCCCGGAACTTTTTATGTACAAGTATGCAACATACAAAGCCAATGTGAATCTATCTATTCTGAATCGAAATCTTTAAATGCCAAAGCAATAAACAGGCAGTTGAAAGAAAATCTATATACAATTCATATTCAACAGAATTTATTTGAAACTGCCGAGTGATTGTTTTTCCCGATTTCAAGCTTTCATAAATATGCACATACTTCTTTATGTACGTACATACGTATAGGTTTTTGTAGGTATCACTTTTGATAATGAAAACATGACTAATTGTAAGCTCAATTGGAAACAACCGCTAGATAGAGTCCACGATTTGCTAACATATACACAACACCTTGATTGGGAGATATGAATTAACTAAAAGAATAATTTATGGGTGACCTCTCAATAATAAAAACCCTACAAAATGATATAGCAAAGAGTAAAGTATACTTATTTAGCTTTAAAATCCGATAGATAGAACGATTTTCTAATAGATAAAAACACATTTTCGCAACTTCAGGCTTGTGACACCAACTTTTCACAATATTAAAACAGTGTTTACCAATTTCAGTATCTGAAGTGATATTTCACTATATTTAAAGGAACCCAACCTTATTTCTACCAACAAAACTTTGTTTGCATAATCACGAGGTCCGAATGCATACATTATTTATAATAAAATGTGGGTGGTACTTACTGTTTCAAGTATATTTTGCAATTGATATCCGTTTTAATCGTTTTTGATATGTATTTTTGTTTGTCATCCCTGGGATAAATCACATGGGGATTTGATATGTTTGGGAGTACACTTGATTTGTTTTGGATTTACATTGGACTGCAGAGGGAATCAATTATTATTAATATATTGCACAACAAAATTTATTTCGTGTTTAACACGTGCCGGCGACGGTTATTCATAGATTTTTTATTCAATTCTTGGATTGGTAATCGCAGTCTTATTTTCTGCACCGCCCTGCAGATGTGTGTGTGCTAATGAGGTGCGAGTAATGTGTTGATTTCGAGCCGAAAAAGAAATAATAACAAAATCAACGTGGTGGAAAAGGTGCTCTTTTTGTTTTGTTGTTCTGCGCTGCTTCGATTCTGTCGGCGCCGCTGCCGCATCTATAAGATACGTATACGAGCGTTCTGTGAGTGTGTTTGTGGCCCAATGCAGGTACAATATGTGTACGTGGCTGGCGAACAATTGCACTTCTTTTCTTTTTAGTTATTTGCACAGTTAAAGTTTGGGCCCGCACACACACACACACACTCGGTGGGTTTATTATTTGTTGCTTTTCTTTCGCCTATTGATTTTTAATTTGCGCACACACAGATACACCAGCACCGAATGGGAAACGGGCGAGCGAGCTCGCAAATTAACACAATCTCCAATTGGAACTTGACAACGTGATCGGAGATCCGTAACCGTTGGAAGAAAGGCAGGAAAAGCCGGGCGGAGAGCGAAGAAGCTTTTCTCTTGCGGACTACACACACACACACACACGTGCATAGAACTCATAGCAGCAAATAAGCGTTTTTCAGCGATTTCCAATCCACAGAATTTTCACTTTGATGCCTCGGTTTTCAATTTTTGCTTGCACTCACACTTTATGTATTTATTGCTCTTTCACTTTGATTTTCCTTTCGTGTGGCAAACAGTTTTCCAACTTTACACTTGAACACAACAATGAAAAGTTGGTGTTCCCGTTTCTCGAAAATAAAATACGAAATTCCGGACTTCCGGCGCTATTTAGTGCACACAAATTGTTTCATTTTATTGTATTATTCTGCGTGCAAAGGCGTTAAAAATCCATCTTTTTTATGATATCTTTCGAATGTGGCAACGGGAACGAAACACACAAGCGGCGCGACGACTATTTATTATTTATAATTTATTTATTGCCGCTCCTTCTAAAACACAAAATCTCAAACGTTAACCGTCCGGTGTTGCCGTTTGAGTTTGTATCTGTCGGATTTGTATCTGACACTCTCATATTTATAGGTTTTGCTCTCTCGAACCTATGACCGAACATGTTGCGTCGAACAATCTATCTCGTCTTAACAGACTGTTAAACCGAATTTGTTTTTAAAATCCTGCAGTCTTTAAAGTATCTTAAGAATATTAGATCTTGGATTTAGGAAAAGTTTATTTTCCTTGAAATTTTCTTTAGTACTTCAGCAATAAAAATAAATCTGGAAGATAATGAGACGTAAATTCATGTGCATTTCTGTTAACTGCCTCTGTAACTGTGTCCATACAGTTCCTCCTCCTTTACATGTTTGCTTCGAACGTGTATGCCAACCACGATAGAGATAAACTATATTGCGGTTTGGGCCTTAAAAAGTTGGAAACTTTAAATATAAACCTCCCCGAAATCCCATTTAAATAACCATCTAAAATAATAAAATAAATATATGCTTAGATACAGTAGTTAGATTCGGTCGAGAATGTTGACACTAAGAGTTTGAGTTCAGAGTGCAGTTCGAACGGAGAGCAATCCGTTGGATTGCGTGGTGAGTTTGGCGCCGCGGCGCCTCTCTCAAACACAGATACACCTTGCGCGCACCCACACACCCACAACCCGCTGAGCGCCATTATTTACTCCTTCCCTCTCGCTCTCAGCTGATTGCTGTGTCCAAAGCTGGCAGTGCCTTTGGGTTTAGTATTGGAAAATATCGCCGTTTTCAAATGGCCGCAGATTTGAGATATTCAGGGGGTAAGAAATGCCTACTACTTTTGGAAAATAATGTATAAATTGGAATTAAATTTAAAAAAATTAAATAATTATTCATTATATTACATGTTGATACCTTAAAGGTTTTTATAATATGTTAAGAATATGAAAATGTTCAGTTAATTAAAGTAAAAGTTCATCATTTCCTGCAAACACTTTACATTCGATCTCCGAAATCGGGAAAGTATCTTGCATTTACTTGAGCCAGGCTTATAAATCCTTAATGCACATTAGTCCCTGTTAAGTATCTCACATAAATACGTCGGTTTATATCGCTAAAAAAGCGAAGAAAAAACCTTAACTCCCTCGATGCAATCGAGAGCGGCGAACCTGAGGAAGCAAGAGCCACATTTAGCGCGGTCTTCTTGGACGCAAAATGTGATGAATGGTTGTGATCAAGGGCATATCAGTTGCAATTGCCTTGCCCATGTCTGCCCAGACACACGGACAACCCGACAGACGCACGCCCATACAAACTGGCGCCCCTGCAGCGTGCCCACTCACACAAGCGCACTCCACGAGGATCGTATAGAACACGGCGAGGAAAAATGTCTTTAAACCAATGAAATATAGAAAAAAAAATATTTACAAATAACTAAAAAAAAAGGAATACTAAATACTTATTAATTAGCTGAAAATTATAAATTATAATTCTCTAATAATGATTTTTTTCAGTATTTATTTTCCCTCAGTGCACCTTGCAGCAGGAACCCTGCCTGCTTCGTCAGTTCCAGCAAAAATACATAATTGTCTCTCGTTTGGACGACTCGAAAACACAAAAGCAAATAGGCTCCCGTCATTACGATAATAACAGGTCGGGAACAGAGAACCCAGTCGGCCACTTGTGGAGTGGAACTGTCGGCCGACCGCTGATCTTCTTCGCAGGAGGAATTCGATCGCCGCGAACCGGCGTCGTGAGCGTTAAATAACCAAGAGTCGAGGGTGGAGCGAGGAAGGGAAGAGGTTTGGTTCTGGAATTGGGATGGGGATCGGACACTAGGCCCCGTCTTGTGGAGGCATTACCTCAGGACGGGACAGCAGCAGGAGTTTGAATACATTATTTTCCTGTGATGCCAAAGACATTCCGCAAACGCTAAACAAATAATAAGACAGGCGAGGTAACTTCCAGAGTCCATCTTATTTACTGAGAAAGGGTTAATTATTTGGGTTTCACTTAAAAAAAACTTGAAAAATTCAGACGACTTCAAAAATGTTAATTGATAATATTTAGAAAGTAATTAAAGGTTTGAATTAAAATGTTACGTGTTTCTAGAATACATTTAATAAATATCTAATAAACAGTTAATTGAACACTTAATTAATAAAGCTCAGAGTTTATTGTTGCAGTTTCCAGAATTTAATATATAGTAAGTGAGGTACGTATATGTTTCATCACTTAAGTAAACAAATATTCTGTTTACGCGCTATTAATGTTGATTTTTTTCTCTGCCTTTTTAATAAACAATATTACACATGATACGCAGTGATCTCGTATCGAGTGTCATAATTCTACACGTGCCCATCTTGAGAATTCAACTTCATAAAATTGACGTCATCTACATATAGTCTGTACAAATGCATAACGTGGCACATAGATTAGCATAAATATGGGCAAGGTGTGTGGGAAGGCTTATATAGAAGATGGTCATCTATGAAATCTTAACTCGCCCAACTGTTTACGCGTTGGCATGCTGGGAAAGTATCGGGTTTCGGTTTCGGCCTCGTTTTTTTTCAGGGAGAACAGAAATCTTTTGGAAATGCCGACAAACTGTGGAATTCGGGGCCATTCAGAATGTTTTCCAGCTGAGGGAAAAAAAACTATAATTCGCTATCTGCAGAATTCTCGGAAGTAAGGTTTGAGGCTAGCGAAAAATAATCTCGAAAGATTAGAAGATCGGAGGGATTAGGTTTTGCTTTATTTACGAAATTTCCCACACTGCTGTCAGATTTAATCTGGCCAGGTTAATAAGCTGTAATGGTACTTGATCTTCTGACCCTCTTTGCCTCGCTGCCTGAATGATTGTTCAGTTGACAGGAGCCCACTTGGGTGGTCATTCATCCTTGAGAGTCCTCATCCTCATCCTCATTCGCATTCTTGGCGCATCTTTTGCAATCGGCTATCAGCAGCAGCGACTTCCTCCGAAACAGACAAAATTCCTGGCAGAGCGGAAAACCAGTTTAGCATCGTTCCATCAACCTCTTCTTATCCTGTGCAACTCTTGGAGATTTGTATTCCCCTTAACGAGTTGCAGGTTGGATTTTTATTCATTGATATTCACGTTTCTGTCTCCGTTTCTCTCTCTGTCCCGATCTCGGTTGGGTTTTAAGTTTCATAGCTAATTTTTGAGAGTTCATTCAAAGAAGATAAATCTGAGTAGCGTGTGTCCCTGTTCCCTGAAGTCGGAAGAATTTGTCTGGTCTTTGGGCTCTTGAAAGCCAGATCGACTTACCTGTTACTCCTGATCAGAGATCTTTGTTAAAAGAAATGTGTCGGTAGGGATCGGAAATAGTTAAGGTTTAGGTCTTAAAGAAAATGTTTAAGACTATATATCATTGGTAATTGAACTATTTATAGCTAATTTATGTAACACTTTGTAAATGGAAACAATTATACTAAGACTATGAAACTCTACTTTGTTATTATTTACCACAGAGTTTTAAAACACTTTCTAAATATTCGTAAGTATTCACAAGTATGTTTATACTTATGCATTTATTTTCCAGTTAGTTTATAATTATCTTTAACAAATTGTTCTTTTTATAAATATTTTTATTCATCAGTTGTTTTTATTAAAATATCGAATTTATTTAAAAACTTAACTAACCTGGTTTTTTTGTCATTGTTTTATAATTTTATATTCTCAAAAGCAATTCTTTTGTCCGTTTTTAAAACTGCACTTTATGTTATTATTATTAAAATAAATTATTAAAAAATTATTTGTAAAATGAGTTCCTTTTTGAATGCACAATTCCGAAGGCGCGCTTTTCAATTTGAACTTTGCGATGTAGCCCGACGTGTCCTGTGGCACATTTCTAAGCCAACTAAGCGCTGTCCGTGGCAGGACTCATGCTTTTATAGCCACGGATACGGGTGCGCACTTGGGACTTGGAGCACTGCGCACGGACGCGGACTCGGACTCGCCGGCGGCACGGAAGAATCATTGGACAAGGCGCCGTCGCCGCCGCCGTCTGAAGCGAGCTTGCGAGTGGAGTCCGCCTTGGACGCCGACGCCACTCGTCCGCGTCCCGACTTCTGACTCATTGTCAGTGTAGTCTCCACTCCGGCCATTCATGCACCCATACTGGCACTGGAGCTGGCACTGCCACTGGCACATGCATATGTATGGTGCTGGTTATCCCAGTTTATTGTCTTTCCCCGGTTGCTTTTTTGTGTGGGGCACATTAGTTGTTTGGGTTTTTGTTTGTTTTGGTTTTTGGCTACCGGAGCTGCTGGCGGCAGCATCTTGAAATTGAGTTATAATGTTTTTTCAATAATTTGATACCTCATTATGGAATTTATTTATGTTTGGGCATTATGAGCTTCAAGATGAGTTGAAATTAGTTATATTAAAATATCTTAATTATACTTTTTACTTAATATTATTATTTCTATATGCTTTATTGATATGTTTAAGAATGTTTCAGAGTATTTTTAATACCGAAATACATTCCACAAACTCCAAAAAGAGGAAACTATTCATATATTTCCCGTCAGTCAGTAGGTCAAAACTAAATTACACATCTTACCAGATCTCCTTGCGATTATCTTGATTAATAAATGTCTTGTTAACGGATTTCTTACTTACACAACAACAAGAATAAGGAGACCCGATTAAATTGAAAGAAATTAAGGGACTGCAAAAAGCATAGCGGAGCAAGTACATAAATTTTTAGTTGGCGTCACTAGGCGTCTAGTCTTGTCTAGTCGTAGTCGCAGTGGTGTCTAAGCCGAAACCAATCTGCGCGCCATTTCGTTTTTCAAATGCTGGCTGCCGGCGTCTGACGATGGCGACTGGCGGCCCAAGTTGGCCTAAACCGCACAGCAAGCCCTCGTCCCAAATGGGAAGGGAAAGTTTGCATTTCCCCATCACCCCTCGATGACGACCCTTTTGGCAATTGGCGGAGAAATCCAAACAACGACCCTCATTAACCGGCAATTAAGCTGTTAAATCAAATATAAACAGGTCGAACGTCAAGTTAATCAGGCCCTTTCTAAACCAGGGCAATTTTATGCATGTTAGGGAAAGGGTCTGAGATTTGATATTTAAAATAAACTGAAAGATCTATATAGTAAACTAGTGAGGTATTAAAAACAATATATACTTCTATTTATAGTATTTTTTATGTTTGTATTTATTCTATACTATATTCATGAAATTAAAATATTAATTATTTAAAAAATATCTAGATTTATGTCAAAATGCACTTATAAATTACGTATACGCCACATTAGATAGTTCACAATTGCCAAATGATTTCGAATATTTCCAACTGCAATAATTTCTTTTACAAATATTTAAATTCAATATATTGGATTTTTAAAAGTTATTTGGAAAATATTAAGATTTATGTCAAAATGTACTGTAAATTACGTATACCCGTATACTTAGAATTACCCAATTATTTTACTAAAATATTTTATTTTAAATTATTTAGATCAAGTTTTAGTAATATAAAATATATATAATAAGGGTAACTTGTTATTTGATCTTTGTTTATAATTAAAACTCGTTTTAATTTCTTTGAAGCAGATGGAATGATCATTCAAATCCCCGGTTCACCCACATTTTAATGTGCCATAATTTGCTCTTACAAAAGGGAGACAACTCCATCCTGCTGGCCCCACCCTCAGTCCTCTCCTCCCCCACAGAACGTATCGGCGGCGGTGTCGTCAACAAAAACAACGATAGATAGACGCGACAATAACTCGTCATCATCGACGCGCCGGCTATTTTCGCATCTAATTGTGAGAGCAGCGGCGTTTGGCGCGCCAATGGTGGCAATAATAACGGCGCCCAGTGGCGCACACTTGGCCCGTTCGCAAATCAAAGTTCTGCGTATCCGTATCCGCCAGTGTCCTGTCCCGTCCGGGGCTGTGTACTATCCTGGCCAGAACTGTGGCACTGTCTGCTCCTCAACAGAGTCCTGTCGCGTGTTGTCGTCGTCGTGGCATTGTCGGTGTCGCCGAAGGAGCATCGCCGGGCGACTGGTCGCCGCAATCGTCTGTCTAAGTCTAGCCTTTGGTTACACTTGCAAATACTTTTGACGCCAAAGCTAGGCAATTCAGGGAAATAAATTATGTTTCTTGTTTTAATCTTTTATTATCTTCTTCTTTTATTTATCTTCAAAAATATCTTTAATAGTTAACGGAGTTTCTATATTAAAATTACATTTTAAACATTGCTACGACATTAAGCTTACACTTTTTATATCTGTGAGCTTTTAATGATTATTTTTATAGATTTATAGTAAGTCCTAACTTAGTTAAATATTCAATTTGTAATTACTACAACATATTTATACATAGATCAAGTAAAGTTTTCAAACCCTACATTTCAGCTACTTTCATTTTCCAAGTGTACGAAATGCTGGCTGCTGGTGGGGTGGGCATGGGTGCGTGGGCTTCGCATCCCTTCGAGCTGGGCGCTGGGACTGGCACTGCTGCCGACAAGTTGTCGTCTTGGTGACCGTCGCCGTGCCGCCGTGGTTTGGCGTCGCCGACTCAGAAATTTGCAACAATTCTCGAGCGCGCCGCCGCCACTTGTTACGCACTTTGGCGCCTTCCCACAACAAAATGTCCCTTACGGACGACGGACTATGGGCCAACTGCCGACTGCCGACACTTCGACGCTTGATTCTGCGCCAAAAACAAAACGCAGTCAGACACAAAGCACGGTCTGTCACCGCTCTCCATTGAGACGATGGAGCAGCCCCTGGCCCCCAACTAAGCTAAGGATGATGCGCGGTCGTTTACAGTTGTTCATATGGATGTAATTGTAATTATTATTGCCGAAAGTATAGTTCTCGAAACGGCTCAAGAAATTAGGTCCTTCCCAAATATAAAAAATAATGTTAATAGCACAAATAAATAACTAAATTAAACTTAGACTGGGCTTAGTTTTAAAAAGGTTTAACCTTTATGTTAAACCATATTATAAATAATTTATTAAAAAGATCATTGCCCTAGGATTATCCCAGCTTTTGTCGAATCAGAAAAATAAAAAATTAAACATTTTAGAAATATCACAAATATCTGAAAACACAATTAATTCCCATATAAAAGACAATGTTTAGTTTCTGTGTGTTCTGTGAAATGGTATGCTTTATTTATTATACTCTTTGAAATAATATGAATTTTAAAAGTTGGTTTTCCAATCTGCGAACATCTTTATGTTAAAAAAATTGAAACTGTTTTTTTTTCCAGGTGATAAATACAAATTAATCTACAATAATTATTGTATATGCTTTGACGTTCTTAAACAGCTATCGTACTTTGACTCTTGACTTGCTTGCAAAAAGTGTCGTTATTTTGCGCAATCGAATGGTATTACCATTGTAGATACAAACATGAATTCAATTTTAAAAAAATATACTTAAGCACAATAGTCAAAATGATAAAAAGGAATTAAACTAATAATAAACGAAATAAAATGAAAATGCTTCACAACGGATTCTTACAACAAATATCTATCCGTTGCGTTACAAAAGGTTTACGAGAATTGCATTTTTTTGTATGTTTCTTTTGTTTTTGTTTCTAATTTCAAATTTTATGTGTGTTACACTAATTTTCTCCGACCATCTTCGTCTCGTTTACGTTAAAAAGTCAAAATGTATCACAACTTTGATCATTTTGTTTTTATAAACACGTTTTTCTCGGCTGCACCACTCACAATGTTAATTATTATTTAGTACACATTTATGCTGAATGTCTCGATTATGATTACAGCGGGTTTTACACAAAATTTGATTCAATGAAACCCAAAATGTATTATATATGTGTAGGAGAAATTTCATAAAACCGATATTTACAAATACCAGGAAAGTAAAAAGCTATTAATGGTTGCCTGTATAGAGGTTCGCGCCTACAGATCGGCACTTAAAAGTGTATAAACGTAGATATTATAGTTTCGTCCTCCGTTCGAGGCGTACAAATTATGTTGAAAGTCCTTTCGTTATTGTTTCAATTCGATGACAAAGTAGGAAAATTATCAGAATGTTATAGGTGTCGGATTACCATTATAAATCTCTAAACAAAATGCCGGAAAAGTACTCCTTATTAAATACGAAATGATATAAGTATGTACAATGAGCAAAACCTACCATTCGATATATATTATTTATAAAACATGTTCTCTTCTCTGTCTCTTATACAGTGTGTGTGTTTGTGTTTGTGTGTGTGCACATAATTTCGGATAAAATAACGTTTCTAACAAACTATTATCAAAGTTTATTGACCGTCGCTGAGTACTCTCTCATTTTCCACGTGAGATTTGTATACCCTGTAGCAGCAATATGTTTTCTGTAATAGGCGTAAAAGTAAACACGATCGTACATATCGGTGCATATGTAAGTATTGGATACATAATTTATACAAACATATGCGTAGTTGAGTAAAGCAAAGTAAACTCGACTACATAAATTTTACAATTATCTGAATCCTCCCGAACAAGTGAAATGAAAGTCTTCACACGCATCCTAATCAATTTGATGCTTGGCTTCAGTTATTAACGCTAAGAGTGCGTCCAGCTTTAGGTCCTTGAACCGCTCAAAGTGGTCCATAAGCGGCTGAATCGCATCCGACTCGATGGCTGCCGAGATGGTCTGATTCTGAATGGTGCGATTGAGGCAGGACGCCACCTGTGCCAAAAACTCCCGCCACCTCTGCCTGTTCTCCTCGCTGAGGGTGGCGTCAGTTCGGGAAACATATATTTCCTCGGCGCGCAGTATAAGGGCAACAAGCGAAAGGATTCCGAACTACAAGCGAAGTGATCAGTTGATGGTAACTCTTTGCACTCAGAAGTAGGGGTTACTTACGCGACTGCAGAAAATTCCGGTCAGCTTCTTGTCGTTCAGCGTGATGGCTGCTGAAATGCTTACTAGGTTCTCGAAACTGGCCTTGTTGATGTGCTTCTTAAATTCAGGGTAGAGTGCGTGTAAGAGTCCCTCAACGTCGTCCTTGTCCTTCTTCACCACCGTCTGGAGCGAACAAAAGACGCCGCTCCAAACAGTCCAACAAACACTTTGATCAGCAATGAAGGGCATTATGCGACGGAGTAGTATCTGCAAGGACAAAGTATTGCCGAGTTAGCTTCCTTTTCCATAATTATTAACATTTTCCCCTGATATCAATCAAAGATCAACTCACCTTTCCCTTGCGCACATTCATCATGGACATCACCTTGTCAAAGGCCAGACCCGCCTTTAACTTATTGACCAAAGCCGCTTTCGTTTCCACCTCGTAGTTGAACTTGTTCTTTAGTTGCGGATTCATAGTCTGCGGATTGGCGGCCTCGGCGGCCCGCTCTTCTGCAGTTTTATTGGCTATCTCCAGCTGCTCCAGGGCCGCGATACGCTCGGCCTCCTTTTTCTTTTTCAGCTCTATGGTAGCCATGACTTCGGGGCTCTCCAGATCCTCCAGCTTGAGCAAATAGCGGTACAGCGTCTCGATTAACAGCAAAATGTGACGCGACTTGCGCATGCTGCTCGGATTGACATCGCTGCTCGCCGAGGGCAGCAGTGGAGTTCCTGCGTTGGACTTGGGGTTCGTGCTAGTGGCTGTCGTAGCGGTGGTATCGGTGCTCGATTCCATAATGTCGGCGTCTATGATTTTGCGGGGCGCCGTCACACTGCCATACTGCAGCTTGCCCAGGGAGTTCTCGAACTTCATTGGCGAGAAGATGTAGCCCGTCAGGTTGTTGTTGTTGCCACCTGGCCCATTATTAGTGCTGCCTCCCGTGCTGCTGGTGTTCTCCGAGTTGCGGCGTTCACGTCCATGGCCATTGCGAGTTCCGTTCTTGTTGCCCAGCTGGACGAGAATAAGCTGCGCATGACCGCGCGGCTGGGTGAGCGGATGGTTCAGCTGGTTGTCTTTGTGCGCCTGGCTGTTGCGCATCTGCCCGTTCTGCTGAGCTTTGCGCTCCCTGTGCACCGTGAAGTAGTAGTCGTCGATGTACGGCGTGTCCGTGTTCAGTTGCGACAGCTGGATCCCAATCAGCCAGTGCTTATCGCGGGTGCTCATCAAATTGGCGTACTCATCGTATTCTTCCAGAGGGTAGTTCCCCTCCGGACGCCGACCGAGCTGGTGCTGTTGCTGCATCTGGTTCTTTTGGCGGTCGCTGATGACAGAGCCGGCACGGCTTTGCTGCATCTGCCGTGCAGCGGCGGCCTGCTGAAGCAGCGGATGGTTCTGCTGAATCTCCTGTACCAGCCGCATGTTAAACATGTTATACATTGAGTTTGGCTGCTGACCGAGCAGGCTGTTGGCCGATTGCAGAGGGTGCGGCGGCATTCGTGGCTGCTGCATCTGATGCGGATGGGGTGGCTGCATAAAGGCCGCCGGATGGAGGCCAGCAGCGCGCATTGCATTGAAGCTCGGATGCATGGCAAAATTGTTCAGGGCCGTGGGCAGGGCGTGCGGATTAGGCAGTGGGCGCTGGTTGCCGCCGGGCAACGGAAAGTTGGGCAGCAAGTGTTGGGGCATGAGCGGATGCTGCGGCAGTTGGGGGATATTGCCGGGCATACCTGGCGGATAGATAAATCCGGGCGGCGCTCGATTGCCACCCATGCCGTTTAGTTGTTGCTGCGACGGCGGTGTCGGTAGCAGCTCGGGCAGTTGATGAGGACCGGGGAAGCCCAAATTTGGCCTGGGGGGAGAGGTCTGCGGCGTTCCTAAGAAGCCAGGAGGTGCTGCGAATGAAATGATATTTACTTGTTACTAGGGGCGAGTTTAAACAATCGCAGCTAATATAAACAATGAATAACAGTTTAATGTTTTATGTTTATGTTATTCAGAAAGTGGATCTTATAATAACCGATATCCGGAGGGGACTCAGTATTTATGGTTGGTTTCATAGTTTTTCCACCTAATAAAGCACAAAAACCTCTAAACATTGGATGCACTATTTGCTTACCCTTGTGTTGTGGCTGCTGTGGCGCCTGCTGCTGTGGTGGCTGCTTCTGCTGTTGCTGATGCATCATGGTTGGTGTGGCCATCTGCTGCCTGTTGCCTAGGCTGAAGTCGTCGAACATCTTTCGCTCCGCTGCCTGGTGATGGTGATGCTGTTGCGGCTGCTGATTCTGCTTCGGCATTGACTGCTGGATAATCATATTGCGCTCAATGTCCTCCAGGGTGGTGATCTTTGGCCCAGCCTGTTGCGATGGTGGCGGCGGCATGTGATGCAGCGGGAAGTTGGCATTAGCCTCTGGTGAAGGCTTCATCTGGTGCTGTTGCTGGTGCAGCTGCTGTGGCTTAAAGGCGCTACGCAGGGGTTCTCGAAAGAGTGCCTGGTTGTTCGGAAATGGCTGCGACGCCCAGACGGCAGAGTCCAGATTTATCCGATTGCTCAGACCACCGGCCTCACTGTCGGCGAATGTGGAGAGGTCCATGTCATCCAGCTTCATCGAGGAAAGGTTCAGCTCCAGATCCGAGTCGCCAATATGTCGCGCCTGCCTGAAGGGGGCATTGAACGGGGCCGGTGTAGAGCCGCTTGACGACGGACCAGACGACAGCAGGTTTGGGTGCCTAAAGGCTCCATTTCCGTGGTCGGGAAAATCCGCATCCGCACTACCGCCGGCCGACGCGTCCGCGGGCCGTTTGCGCACCCGCTCACCATTGCCGCCGAGGCGCACCATCGTCTCGTGGGCCTCCTCCCAGTCGCCATTTATCGCCGATCCGAAGGTTTCGTCGTTCAGTGCATCGTATTCCTCCTCCGCAATGCGCCCGTCGCCACTGTCCTCGTCCTGCGAATACAATTAAGAAAAATACATTAAAATCACGCTCATCCACAGCCCCCGCTGGCCTTCGATTGCCCCTTTTTGCGAAACTTCTCCGGAGGTGAAAAGCGCACACGAAGAGGTTGTTTTAAGGGAAATTCTTCAAGCTAGTGTCGCTCCCGCCCGGCCAGGTATCTCTACCAAAATACTACACCCTTGAGGGCGCCCATTGCTCACCGGTATAGTTGTATCGAAGCCGAAAAACGAATCATCCATGGCGAAAAACTATTGCTTTAAAAAAAATTATCATGACTTGTCAGTGACAAGTTGTCACCAGTGTGACCTAGCGATGGCCGGTCGTGCAGCTCTTTTTCCCTATCGATAACGGCTATCAATACAGCAATTCAGATATCGATTATTTTTATTATATTCTGAATATTTATTTAATTAAATTAATTGAAATTAATTGATTATTTAATATCGACATTGCTTTTGAAGAGTAAGACTTAACTTTTATATTATAAAGAAAGTAAATACAATTTATTTTGTTTTTCTTTTTGTAGGCAAAATGATTTTGGTGCTTGGCAATGGTATATGTTTTTTATTAAAGTTTTTTTCTAATGTTTTATTTATGCATATTTAGTTTAGTTCTGATCCAATTAAAAACTGCAAGGGTGTTCAAACTTTGACTTTTATATTTTTTATTACTTATTCTTTTTATTACTAAAATACTGTCCAGGAATAGTAATTGAGAAGAATACCCCATATACCCCGGCCACGTCGATATTTTGAATCAGTTCCAAACCATCGTTTATTTTGCGGCTTGCACATTCCTAAACTACTGGTTCTTTTAGGAATACGGATTATTTCCAAAACAACTTATTTGTCCCATAAAAGAAGCCCAAATGAAGCGTAAGACGAGTGAAATTTGGTGTTTCTTCAGGGCTGTGGACGACACCTATGCGTTGTGCAACATCTGCAAGGCAAAGTTGTCCTACAAGACAACTACCACCAATCTCAGCAAGCATATGAACAGAATGCACCCAACGTCTACTCTGTCGCAGATCTCCAAATACAAATATCAAATGACGGCTAGCGCCATGGATCGGAACAAGGGCAAGCCACGGAATTCGACACAGGAGGTGATCCTGCTGGAGTTCGTTAAAAAGCATCCGCGCCTGCTGCGGAACCCGACGTGGGAGACGCGGAGCGACTTAGAATCCTTGTGGGAGCAGCTCACTTCGGACCTAAATCGACATGGACCGCCGCGAAAAGACGTGGCCACCTGGAAGAAGGTTGAGTATCCTTTTGCCACGCGATCATTCACCCCTTAATGGTTTTGCTTATTCACAGGCCTTGAAGGACTGGAAGAGGTTCATCCTAAAAAAGGTGGAGAAGAATGAGATGCACAACGTACCCTTCGGGACCAGTCTCAATTCGTCGGAGGAAACAATTGCCACGTTGTGCCGCCTTAACGAGGATGTTAGCCAAATAATCATGAAAGTTTCCGATGACGACGAGATGAACGACCATTCCACGACCGAGTTCGATGTAGACGACGTCGAGGATGTGGTTCCGGAGGAAAACACCTCCCCCGATTTCGTTTACGAACCGGAGGAAACCAAACCCGACATAGACCCACTTTACCTACAGTCCAGCAAAGGTGTCGCGTTGACTGCGAGTCGAACCGTGGACGAGGACACGCTCCTGCAGAAGATTAGCAACAACATTGGCATGGTCAACGATGCCACGAACAGCGCACATCACGCACTTAACGAGTTCTGTGCCCTGTACAAGCAGAAATTATACGAGGACAAGCGGCACCACCTCGCCATCGAGCAGTTGATGGCGGAGAAAATCGAATTAAAGAAGAAACTCTTAGAAATCGAACAGCGGAAGCTGTTGCTGAAATGACAGAATGCACACGCAGTAAACTAATGTAGTGTTAATATTAAGTACCTAAGTACATTACATGAATTAAAGTAAGTCTTTTCTAATTGTTGTTTAATTTTCCATTTTATATTATATTAAACTCGTACTTTACTTTACAAATTTAGCTAATTTGCAATTGTTCTTCATAGACGTCTTTTATGATCTCCTTGAACTCCAAGGGATAAAATGCATCACTCATAACAGCATCGTAGGCGTACTTCACGTCCTGATGGATTTAAGAATTACTAAAAATACATAAACATCAGAAATTGCATTTCTTACCGCATTCGAATCCTCTGCAGTTTCAGGTCCTTCACCAGAGCTGTCACTTAGCCCCCCCAAATCTCCGCAGGCTATGAAGGGAACCAGACGGCGGTTGACATCAGATCCCGTCTTCTGTGCCAGCACTCTGATATCATCTCGAGCCGTGTTAATCACCTGGGGTATGTAGCCGGAGGGCAAACAGAACTCGGAACACACCACGAACGCTTCTATGCTCGATGGACGCGAACTGGGCGGCTTGTAAATGTCGAACTTCTTGAAGAATATCTGCATCTGCGAACTGAGCAGCCAGGTGGCATTGCCCTTGAAGATTTTGGCCACAAAGGTGCCTCCAGTTTCCAACACACAGGTAGCAATACTGAGGGCTGCCACCAAGAGCTGGTGCTGCATGTACTCGTCCATCTCGTGGACGCCGGTGACATCGGGAGCTCCGTCGCAGACCACAAGTTGCGCCTTCTCTTCGTTATTCCCACCAAAGTGACCGATTATTGCTTCGGCAGTGGATTGCTTCGTGATGTCGCCTTGTAGTTGGATGACGCCCCGGATGGGAGCCATGGCCTGAAGGTCTACTGCAATAATTTTTACAGCGGCCTTTTCATCGTCGGTTTGGCAAGGATCATATAGCTTCCGGGACAGCACCTGTGACCAGCTGCCAGGAGCGGCGCACAGATCCACCGCCCGTTGAACGCCTGTTTTAAAGTTAATCAAATATTAAAAGCCGGAAGGAGTTGGAATACCACGTTAATCTTACCATCTAGTATTCCATAGGCTTCGTCGACGTGAAGGAGCTTAAAAGCACTCCTGGCACGCCAACCTTCCTCCTTGGCCTGTCGGTAATATATATCCCGTTTATCCTTTGAAGTTTTGCCCATGTTTAGAGATTTTATTTATTAAAAGTATCTTCCATGCTGGGGATGAAATAGTAGAGAAGGTTCATAACGGAACTAGTTTGTCTCAAATTTGTTAAGGGTATTGCCAATAAATTTTATAATACTAACTGAAACATTAAACTTATAATATCCAATTTCGAAGCAAGTTAAATGTACCAGCTAATTATTCAATTTCAAAAACATATTATTTATTATTTTTAATTATTTATCATAAGTTTAATTTAAAAAAGGAAAAGCGCCTCTACCAATAAAAGGCATTTCAATCACTTTCACATTCGGTTACACTTTTTAGCGCGAGAGCTTGAAAACTGCAAGTTCTTGTGAAATTTCTAAATTAACTGCAAATTATGCGTAGGATACCATTGTATATAGTGACAGACCCTTCTCCAGAGGACTCAGAATATGAGACTATGACGTCGGTTATGTGTCCACGCAACCTGATGTAAGTAGCAATGGTTTTTGATCTACGTCCCGCGTCCTATGGCGAAGACGTGCATTAATGTTTTGTGTTTATTTTTCATTTAACGTTGTATTTCAACTAATATTAACCCATATTGCAATTCCAGAGAGTGTGAACTGTTTCTGAAGATCTTGCGAAAGGAAACCGATGCGGCGTTTCAGAACTTTGCCGCGAACGCTAAAAGTTGCCTGGCAATTGCAAAGGAGTGCTTGAAGCTGAAAGACACCCATGTGATGAAACTGGTCTGTAGGCTGTTTGTTTGCCCGGATCGTAATATTTATGTTGTACCACTCTTAGACCTTGCTAAATTTAAACGAAATCATTTGCCGGGGACCTAGTGAGTCGATTTATTTCGTGGACGCAATGATGGCCAGAAGTGTGGTCTACATGAAGAACTACGAATATGAGGTAAACAATATTTACTATCTGCGGTCTTATCAGTGATTAATCTACTAATAATTCATGTACAATTTACCTTTCATCCCCAGATCGCCTGCAATGACCTGCTATATTACGAATCGTTGCCGGACGCCCTAAAAACAACGGAGGGGATCATAATCTCTGAGATCTACCTGTGCATTTGCCTGTATATATTGCGGAAATATCAACCGGCGAGGGATAAGCTGGTTTATGTGAAGAAGCTGATTGGTACACAAAAACGCTAGCCATTAGTTCCTTAAATATGTAGTATATACTAATTTATGTTTTTACAGATAGAGCCTCGAAATATGAAAGCAGTGGTGAGCATAGTTACACGTTTTCTAAAAGTTTTTGTATTTATTATTTTTGTATCCTGTACATATCAAAGAAATCAGAAGCGTTTTATTGCTTTTAAAACAATATGAGGAGAAAATTAACCAAGCGTCCAGGAATGTGGAACTTTTTAAGAACTCGATGCGCAAGTTCTTTGAGCCGTTTCTTGGTTACAAGTTTTGCAGGAAAATTGCCTACGCCAGCAAGGCATGTAAATATGTGTAAGCATATCAATAATTCCTTCTTTTATTTAAAATGTCTAAAATGTTTGTATTTATAGACCAAAGTCGGATGATAATTCCGCCGCTGTATTGGCATCATGTGATATTCCCAAAGGGGAAATCGTCCTGGTAGAGGATCCCGTCTTCTTTCAATTCAGTGCGCCTTTCCTAAACTGCAGTCTGTGTGAAACGCATCAAGAATTACTTTATACCTGCGAGGAATGTCGTTACAAGACGTACTGTTCCAAGGGGTGCTTTGACTCCGATGCGAAAGTGCATAAGTTTGAATGCCATGGCTATCGAATTGGATTACTACCCATGCTAGAGGCTACAATGTTGTTTCGACTATTTCTTCAAGCAGCCAATTATATATTTCCCGCTATACTTGACTTTACCATGGATGGCGGGTAAGCTTTACGTTATTAATATTAATAAAATATTACTTAAAAACATTACGATTTTAGAATAATTAACGATCCACGCGACGCGTGGAACTTTATTCTGGAACATGCAGAGGAAGAAGACGAAGAATATTACATTGTGGCAGAATTTCTCGCCACACGGCCAGACTACAAGCGGCTCAGTAAGGAGCAGTACCGCAACGTAGTGTCCACAGCATTTCGCCTGGCGGTCTTCATATATACCGAGACCGATCTTATAGACAAGTACTTTAATTTGCTCCGCCTGGAGAAGGTCGACATGATCAATGTGATGGCCGCAGTACTTCTGCGCTTAGGCACACACCTCCTATTTAATTCCCAACGCCACGAGATGAGGTATCCGAGACGCGGAGAATTTTTGAATGGAGCGCGTGTAGAGTTGACAACAACGTTCCCGGTACCAATGCCATCTGAACGTATAACAGCAAACGCTTTTAGTTATTACAAAATCAATCCTCTGACAAATTTCTTGGATCGCCACATTAACATAAAAACGACACCGGAGAATGCCGGAAAAAGTGAAGCGCCCAATATGCAAGGTGAAAGTCCGTTAGCTCATTTTGAAAATAAGCTATACTCAATATGTCTGAAAAATCGGGACGTCGATTGTATTGAAGATATCTTAGAAGCGGAAATCCTGCCCATGCAGCTAGTTGACAAAATTCTTGAGGACTTTAGCACACCCAAGCGCTGTCAGTTAGTAAAGAATATTGCAAAATATTTTCATCTGTACGTCCATCAATACTTTAACAAGTTTACTGTAAATAATCGAATCCTTCAACTGAAATCCTCGCTTTGTGCTACCCTAAATACCTTTAAGCATTGTTGTAAGACTGAAAATGTGAAAGTGATGTACGTTTACACATTTAAAATATTTTTCTGTTTCTAAAGTCTATGTAATTCCATTTTAGATTGCTACCTAGTGGTCATATTTTGGGAGTGACAACTGACCAAGTCAATGCTGGCGTTGAGCTGGTGGTATGCTGCAACTTGATTAACCAAGATGACCAGAACCTGACGTCAGAGAGGGCACAATTTCAGGATTTTAAGTTTCCCTCTACTCTTAATAATGAAGACAATATCGTAAGGAATTTAAATTTAAATTTAAATATTCATTGATTAATTCTTTTTTATTAATTTCAGTTCGGAAAAACAACTGAAAAGGCATCGGAACTGTTGCGATACCATAAATTAATTATACACCAAATAAACGACAAGGTATCATTTCTGAAGAGCTCTCCAAGAGGTTTGTAACACAATAGTGCGACTGTGTTATGAAACTAACCCCTAACCTATTTATTAATATTTTAGATTTAAAGGTCCAGCTTGATTTAATGACTTTATATGGAACATACAACCTTTTTCTAACCATGCATTTCCCCGAAACTCATGAACTGAGGTTGCTTGGAGTGCTTAAGTTATCTCATTTCCTTGCTACGAATGGTAACGTATATTTAAACTATTGTTTTAAAAATATTTCAATATTCACTACTTTAGGTTTCCTACAACATGCCAGTGATATTATCTTGCACGTGATCGAGTTAATAGAACTCAATGATATATATCTGAAAGATATCGGCCTTTACCGACAGGTCTTCTGTATTATTCAGAAGGTTGTCGAACAATATATTGACATTATGTGAGTTTTTCAACAATTTCTGAAAATATTTTATTAATCTTACCGTATTGCAGGATCGATAATCAGGAGCTGGGCTCTGAGTATCCCGAACTGCTGCTGCTAAGCTGTGCGTGCCTTTTAAAGAGACTGATGCGGCATATCGGAAAACTACTTGACGATGAAGAGGCTTCCCGCTTATACATGGAATTCAGTACCTATCACATCAAATGGAAGACAATACTTAACTCTTACATACTAATGCCACCGGGCCTAAGAAAATATTTGCTGGAATCAAAATAGGGTCCCAGTTACACCATTTAGTGTGTACATATGATGAAACCCAAGAGGCATGACTGCACAAGTCTTTGTTGATATTCGGACAGCAATTTTAAGTTTATTTATGATACATTCCAGTCACTACACATGCCATCGATATTTTTGTTTCGTTTTTATTTATTTACGCAAATGTTGAATATATTATAGAGTACGTTAAAGTACGCAGGTTCCATTAAATAGATGTTTCATTAACAACCAACAAACTAATTTTTGTTACCGAATACATTATTTCCCAATTTTTTCCGTTTTTTTCTTTACGTCAATTGGTTAAAAGTGTGTAGCTATAGATACCTGCTCCTGCGTTTCCTCGATATCCATGGGCCACTTGCTGGAATTATTATGGATGGGCGTGAGAATGACCAAAGTCCTTCGAAAGAAGCGACTCTCCATGGCTGCTGTTCCCTTCCCACTGTAACCTAATAGCTTTTGCTTGCAACTCCGTATGTAAAGGGGGCTTGAAATTCCTTGTTTACTTTGTTATTAGAAGACATTACTTTTAACTATGCTGGGTGTCCCTTTCGGGGTGCTTATAAAAATCGGGAGGTGCTGGATTTATTAAAAGAAATGTATGTGTAATACATAAAAGTTAACATCTAGCCATGATATCTCTTATAGAGAATTTCTATTACAAAAACCAAAGTGCTCAATAGCATACCGCCTATGTAAATCTTAATAAAAATCGTGTAAAAAGACAAGGTCAGCGGCTTAAACTCTTTTTCCGAATCCAAGGGTAACTTTGTGATGCCGAAAATTTCACGAAACTTTTGGAAACCCATAAGTAGCCATTTTTGCTGAAGGCCCGACTCGACAATCATATCAAAGTAGTCCTTGAAAATGTAAGTCAAAGGCGAGTACGGTGAGATAGGTAACCGAAGGTGACGGAGTTTCGAGCAGAGCGTAGGTCCAGTAATAGAATACCCCTTGGTCTTTAGACGCTCCTGATATAAACGAGATCCACGCCAATTGTGCGTTTGGTACGCAAATACGACATTCTCGTTAAGGTTCATAAAATTTTGTATAATCACCTGGTCATCCACTAAGTCCACCAGATCGCTCAAAGAGCTGGGCATTTCATTATCCTTAAATGCTTTCGATATGGTGGGATCTGATGTAATAATCCGAAGGCCACTAGCGCGCATTGACTCCACATCCGTGATGGGTGGATAATGAATACCAGTGGTAAGGGTGCTGCTCAATAAAGAGCCAAAAGTGCTGACGAGGATTCCCATCCACAGGAAGCAGTAGACCTCGATTATCTTATCAGCCAGAGGCAATCGAGCCAATTGACCACCGGGCAGAGGTATTCCAAATACAAATCGGAATGAGCCCAAAAACGAGTCCACTAGCGATCGACGTCGGTGGGCGATGTACTTAATCACGACCACCATGAAGAAAGTAGCCAATATTATGTGGTACATGTTGGGAACAATCATCTTGTCCAAATATCTGCTGAGAGGAATCGTCCTGTGACGCGGCACCAACAGGCAGGTCTGAGTATCAGAAACCACTGGACTGAAGTGATCGTTGATCACAAGATTGGCCACCATATCGACTGTCCGATTACTGCTCACTTCGAGGAACTCATAATTCGAATTCTGCGATATTGGGACCGGCAGAATGTCCATGGTGGCGTTGATGTATCGCATGAACTCCACGATAAGGATACCAGTAGGTCCGGACAGACTTATATTTCCGCCGCCAATTACATCCGCTTGTTCGGATGAGTTATACTGCAGGGTAAAAAAGATATATATTAATATATAATTTGGCCTCAAGAGCATCTTATTGTATTCTATATTAAGTATGAAATAAAAATAAAGTAAATATCTATATATGTATATATTATATATTTATATATAAGGTCCAAATCATCGAGCTCACCCAAAATATAGATGGCAAATCATTGGCCGCTTGAACAAGAAATTTATATCCATAGCTTCGAAACCTGGTTATTAAGCTTCCGGCGTTAATGATTTTTCCGACTATTAGTTTTTCATGTTTATAGTAAGACCACATCTCAAATTCAGATTCTCCTTGGAACATGACCAGGGATCTGATGAATTTACGTTCCCAGCTCCAGTAAAAGATCTCTCTTATCATTTCCATTGTCAAAGGGTTGGTGCAGAAAATGACGAAGCTTTGTTTGTCACTGTATGCGAGTCCCGTGTCGTTGAGTGCACCGAGTGTCGGATCATCCATGCCAGAGAACATAACAACCACGAGGGTCTCAGCCTGGAGATAGTGTCGATTAAGGGGTCCTTTGTTGGATCTAACTGTATATATGGGAATTCTTAAGCTTTCCATCAAGCGCTGTTCGAGTGAAGGTCGCAGATCAATGTTTCCCGTGTAAGCGATAATGCTGTGGCATCCCCAGAATCGGCAAATTCCATCAATCGCGTGCAAAAACTCATTAATATTGTGCTCCAGCTGCTGATTAGTTTCACTGTTTTCTAGTGGAATCTTTAATGGACTGCTGTCCAGTATAAGGGCGCTGACTAGGATGAGGCAGACTAGGTGCATAGTCCGTAGGTGGTAACGACTCTCCATGGCTGATGTTTCTCTTCGACTGTAACTCTTTAGCTGTTGCTTTCAATACTTTATAAGTACTAGGACCTTGCTATCCAAACTCAAGTTTGCTTTGCTATTAAAGGGCATTACTTTTAACTATGCTTTGGGGCCACTGCGGGTTCAGGTCGCGGTGTTAATAAAACGCCCAAGAAGTCCTGGATTTATTGAGAATTTTTTCAAAAAGCAAACATTGGGATTACAATTTTGGGATATATGTATGTACATACATAAATAAGTCAGGTCACAGGGCTTATAAATTAACATTTCCTTTATAGACTAGTTCCATTTCATTGCTACTGCAGTTATATAAAAGCCAATAAACACAAGAACGATGATTCAGAAGAATTCAGCTTTCATTATAGAATGAAAATCTGGCAAGAATAGGAATCTGGCAAGGTATCTCTTCTTGATCTTATCTGCTTAATAAGTTCATTTATTAAGAAATTGCCCATTCCAGATTATTTCCGAACGGAAAACACGTTCAGGTCGGCATTATTTGGCTATGAGTTTGCCCACTGGTGGCCACTGCCGAATATTGGAAATTATGCTCGCATATTTCTGCACGTTCTTCTATCTTGACGATCTTACCAAGAATTTCGCGTTGCATTATCACGTCTCCGGAGCGCGGAGATCGTGCGGGCCAGCGGCTATATATGGGCGCCGCGTCTGTGGGCCGTCATTGCGTTTCGAGGTGTCGTCTGTGCGATGAGAGTCTTTCTGTTGGTGTCAAGTGTGCTGGCTGTGGCGGTGGCCAGCCAGTGTCCGTTCGCTTCACTAACTCCGGTGTCCAGGACGAAGCGGGATACTTACGATATTCGTCCCGGTGTTAGTGATGGCGGGTTGGATGCTCTCATCAAGGATTTCCTGCCCAAGTTCGAGTCAAACGCTGCACACAATAGTTGGGCGCCGTCTTCGGGGCCCCAACACCCCGTGAGGTGTGGGGTGCCGCCTCCAAGCTGCCTGAATGACACACGCAACCTGCAGTACCGAACCATCGACGGATCCTGCAACAACCTGCTGTATCCGGATTACGGAATCGCAGTTTCCCGGTACCGTCGCCTCTTGCCCCCCCGGCAGGTTGAGCAGGCCCCCAATGCACGTCTCATCTCCCTGTCTGTGTATGGTGAACAGACCAGCAACGACAGATTCCGTACCATGGCGGCCATGCAATGGGGTCAGTTTGTGGCCCACGATCTTAGCCAGCTGTCGACCCAAGGAGCTCCCCGGGATTGCTGTGCTGAGCCAAATAATCCCCGCTGCTATCCTATCATCTTGCCGCGTGGAGGACCCATAGCATATCACACGGGAAAGAGCTGCCTGCCCTTTGCCCGTAGTGTGTCGGAGGCGGATGCCATTTGCCCAAGGAGTAATGCCCCCTATCCCGAGAAGCTGTCAGTTGCCACGGCCTACATGGATCTTTCCTCAGTATACGGCAATACGCACTCGCAGAACCGGAAATTGCGCCTCTTCAAGGGCGGTCTGCTGCGGACGAGTTACATCAATGGCCAGCACTGGCTGCCGGTTAGCCAGAATCTTGAGGGAGAGTGCGGCACTCAAAGCGAGTGCTACACTGTACCGGATAGGCGAAATCGCCTCCAGCCCACCATCGCGGTGTTGCAAACGCTGCTAGTTCGAGAGCATAATCGCCTGGCCGAGCATTTGGCTTTGCTCAACTCCGACTATGATGACGAGCGCATATTCCAGGAGGCGCGCAAGATCAACATTGCTCAATACCAAAAGATAACCTTCAACGACTGGCTGCCCCTGTTTGTGGGTCGCACTTATACCTATCTCAATGGCCTGGTGTATCCTGTAGAGCCGACTGAATACGTCAATGACTACGATGAGACGGTTAACCCAGCTGCTTACGCGGAATTCTCTGCCGCAGCGTTCCGCTATGCCCACACCCAGGTCCCTGGCTGGTTCTCGTGAGTTTTATAGTCAAAGTAAACCTTAATTCCTGTGCTCATTGCCACTATTATCCCCTTCAGTTTGGTGGCTCCCAATCGCATCTCCAACAAGACGCTGCGCCTGAGCGACTACTTCGATCGGTCGGAGACCATCTCGCTTCTGAACAAGTACGATAATTTCGATGCCATGCTGAGGGGCTTGGCCACGCAGCTGCACAAGCGATCGGATGGGAACATTGATCGAGAGCTCAAGCACTACTTCAATCGCCGGGAGTTTGAGGAATTCGGATCGGATCTGAAGGCTATAGACATCCAGAGGGCTCGGGACTTTTCCCTGGCTTCGTACAATGACGTGCGCGAGTTTTGTGGACTACGGCGAGCTGTTGACTGGGCGGACTTTGCCCACGAGATCCAGGCAGAGGTATAAATGGGATTAATTTGATAGAATTTTGTAATTTAGCAAATGGTTTTTTTTAGAAAATTTCACTGCTGCGTCGCCTGTATGCTACTCCCGACGATGTCGAGCTCAGCGTGGGCGCTACCCTGGAATTCCACATCCCCGAGTCTCTATTTGGACCCACTTTATTGTGTATTATTGGCAAACAGTTCCACAACACCAGGCGTGCCGATAGGTTCTTCTTTGAGCGCGAGCATCCTGCTGGCTTTTCACGGGGTGAGTTATCTTATAACATTATTTGAGAAACGATTGCAATCCTTCTCTACAGATCAACTGGCGGAGATCCGCAAGGTCAGCTTGGCCAGCTTGTTCTGCAACAATGCCCAATATCTGCACACCATTCAGCCAAATGTATTCGTGTTTCCCAATTCACAGTGAGTTTTAAGATATTTTTCCAGCTAAGTTTCCCATTTAAATCGAATTTATCCTTAGAAATCTGCTCATCAACTGCCACGACGTACCGCAAATCGATCTGAGCAAGTGGCAGGATCTAAGGCCCCAACTTGTTCATTAGAAGCAATTAATTAATTAATTAATTGGGTACCTGAAACATATTGGTTGGTCCAATTTGAATATTCAGATACCACCATTTATTTTCATATTTTCATAACCTTTTTGCTTCCATTAACTAATTGAAATTATTAAAAATCTGTTTTAAAAGAATTTACTTGTTGTTACCACAAATTCCATGCAAATACAAAAATTGTTGATCAAATATTTAATATTTTTGTATTTAAAATATAAGCTTAGCAAAGCAACGCTTTTCTCTTCTAATCCAAAACAAATCAAACTAAATGGTAAAGGGTTTTTATTTCTGTACATAAAATTGGTTGGGGGGCATTATCATACAAGGGGTATAGGGAGCGATTGAGTTAATGATTATGTTACTGATTAAGCTAAAGGTATTTTGTATTCAACTAGTTAATAATAGATCGCACGGCGAAGCGGCAGCGATCACTTCTTTCCGAAATGAGCGGACGGATCTACCGCGGCATATGGCTTTTGGTCAATCCATTTGGTGAGGTCGACTTGTGGAATATTTGAGCACGGCAGGATGGGATTTCTGGAATAAAAAATCATACAATTAAATCCAAAGTTCCATTTATTCTTATTCAAAGCCAAACTCACGAATGGGAAACCGTTCGGAATGCCTCGGGTTGCATTGATGTAATGTGATTGCCATTGTCGCACAGAAGACGGGCCATACTCGACTTTTTCAGCTCAGCAAGTTGGTCTAAGATATAGAATTTATGTTTATTTTGTATCATCCAATATATATATATATATATCTACCTGGGGTAAATCCAGTAAGCTTGTCTCCATTCTCAAAGAAGAACCGATCGCCGACTCGAGTGCGATAGAATTGTTCGGTGAGGATGCACAGGAAGGTGGGTCCGGCCAGAGATCCGGCCACATGGGCCTCCAAGGATGCTCCCACAGTCAGATCTACATCCTCGTGGCTCTCGTACAGTGACTTGAGCTTCTCCAGAATCGGAGGACTGATCAGATCTCCATATCCCTCCCAAGAGTGGGCTCGCCTCAGGCCGCAGAACTCACGCATGTCATTGTAGGTGGCCAAGCCGTGATCGCGATTGCGCTGAATGTCCAGGGATCGCAGATCCGAACCGAAAGGCATGTTTCTTCTGAACAAGAAGTGTTTGATCTGCACAAGAAAAGTCAACAGTGAGCGGAGCCTGGTGGCTAATAGCCCAGATGGATGCATACCTGTCTGTCGAAGTTAATATCGGTCAGTTCCTCTGGCTGAGTGGCATGTCCTCTGGTCAGGGAGTCAAAGTTATCGCCGACCTCGATGATGCCGGGGCGGTTGAACCAGTCGCTGAGTGTCAGGGATCCGAGAACTTGACGCAGCTCCGACAACAGGCTGAGAGTGGTTTTTAAAATAGTTAATAGTTAATAGTTAAAGAAGGGAAAAATATGTAGAAATAAAAAGCTGAATGAGTTCCAAAGCACTTACTCCAAACGGCCTTCGATCTGCGAATGGAAGTATCTGAAGGCGGCAGTCGCATGCTCGTTGAGAACCGCCGGATCGATATTGGTATCAAAGTCGTTGATAAAGCTTCCCGGCGGGGCCTTGTAGATGAGCCGGTTCTTCAGCATGTTCTCGCCGCCCAGGAAGATGGGCAGCCACTCGTAGTAGCTGATCTGCTGGTACTGGGCAATGTTGATCTTGCGCGCCTCCTGGAACAGTGTCCGGTCGTCGTAGTGCGGATTCAGGGCGGCCAAATGATCCGCAATGCGGTTATGCTCGCGCAGCAGAACTGTCTGGAGGATGGCCAGACCAGGGTTCTGGTTCACCCTCACATCGCCGGCGCGGTAGCAGACCTCATTGGCATCCACAGCATCGCAGTCTCCGGTGACATTCCTGGAAAGCGGCATCCACTTGGCACCGTTACGCTCCTCCACAATCATACGTCCGCCCTGGAACTCTCGAATGTCGCTATTCTGCTGGATGGAGTTGCCGTAGACCAGCGACAAATCCAAGTACGAGGTGACCACTGTCAGCTGTTCCGCCGGCCCGCCGCGGTACTGACAGTTCGAGTCCCGATCTGTGAGCGTGCGCACAAAGTTGAGGCATTCGGTGCCCACCTGGGAGTAGGCGGGGTCGTGGGGCGGCACAATGATAGCGAAGCATGTCTTGTGGGCGGTGTCCAAGCCAATTAGCCGGCCATCGTCCGTGCAGCAGCGAGTGGGATGCTTCTCTGTGTGGTAGGAAATCATTAATTTAAATATTTAAAGGCAAAACTGGTGATCTTCACGCTCAGATTTGCATGAAAGTGAATGCACTTCACTTACTCGACTGGGTGCCTCCCGCCTGCATGCTCATATCGTGCGTCATGATCTGGCCCCACTGCATGTTGTGCAGCGTGAACTCGGGATCGGGCACATCCTGCTCCCCAAAGGCCACCAGAGACACCAAACGGGCGCTGGGCAGCTCGTCTCCGGTCACGGATCTAGTGGGAGCCGAGATTCCATCGGCATACTTGGGTGTAAGCAGGCGTCCATATCTGTAAAGGAGATGACTAAGTACCTAAAGGATGTGAAGGTTTTTTAATGTTGTTATCACCTGGAATTGGCCACACCGAGTTCAGGACGCTCCAGATGGTTGCAGGATCCATCGAGCGTGCGATAGGCAGTCTTCTCGCAAACTGCCGGCGGAGCAGCACAAGCCACCTGACCAGCAGTGGGAAAACTGTAGCCATAGGCAGTCACTGGAGTACTGGCAGGCGCTGAGAAAGGATGCTGGGGAGCCGGAGAAGTGGGCAGGCTATTTCTAAAAGATAATTTCAAAGTTTAAAGTGAAATAATCGGTGAATTGAACTAGACTCAACTTACCCCAAAACAAGCTGAGATGGAGCCGATCCCTGGAGATATCTATAGCCATGGAAATTTGGATAGGACGCCGGCTGGTTATGCACTATGTGATAGCCCGTAGAAACTTTTAGGCCAATTGCACTGGCCATAAGGCCCAAGAGGGTTAAGAACAGAAAATCTCTTGCCCGGATCATCTGTAAGTAAATGGTAAGAAATGTTAACTAAACATATATATATGGAAGCTACTTAAACTAATGTTTTCTTAATAAAAATCATAAATAGATACTGCGTTTAGTTAGCCACAGTTGGCTTGTTAAATTTCAGTCTGTCTTAACGAGTTGTTTCCAGGAAACATTAACGATTTCTTGTTGCAATCTGTAAGCCACTAATCACACACCATTTCCCTATTAAATTCCATTAAATGATAAAAGCCTCGAATAAAATCAATTAAACAAGAATTGCAACTGGTTTTCGATCGACTTTTTAGCCATTTTTCGTTTCGCAACGCTTAATAGGAATTTCATTTAAATGTCCATAATCCAAAGAATGCTGATTAAGCGGTCACAGTAATGTTGTTTTCGGGAAATATGGAATTCAAGACAAATTCATCGTGTTTGTATACTGTGTAGTCCAAGGTCTGAGCCATTTATGGGAACACACAATCGTCGACAAACCATTCATATTGCATCCTGAACTACATGGGAAAAGCTGTTAGCACTCCTAACACATTCGGCAATTTATGCACTGCAGGTATGGTAACCCACATAAAGAGCTGGGTTTTTGCAGAGCCGAAAAGAGCCAGTATCGTACACATGTGAGGCTTGTGGAGGCTGCAAAGCCGTTTTGGCCACTGGAAGCCAACGCCGACGACTTGGACATGTCGGACACATTGGACACATTTCATGTTCGGCAAGCAAGTGAACTACAACTGGAACGTTTTGCATTTTTTTCCTTCAAGTCTACGATCGATCTGGACTCTGAATCCGAGACGGAGTCCGATCTGGACTCCTTTGGCTGGCATATGGTCACAACAGGTTTCATCACCGTTTTGGTGCGCATTCATTATTATTTATTGCGACATTTTAGTACGAACATGTTCATTGCTCAGACCCGATTCGCGGGGCATTATGTGCATTATATGGTATTGGCCCAAGCCCCGGCCAAGAGCCGCAGCCTCCGGCTAAAAATCTGAGCACAATGAAGCCGATTCAGATTCGTGTGCAAGCGTGAAAAGTCTCATAATTGTTTTATGGCCAATTTGCAGGCTACTTATGTAAACAGACCGAATCGACAGTAATGGTTAGCTTTACATAATGAATTTGTTGTCGCCGACTGCGGCGGTGGCGGCCCCGTTCTGTGGCTCCCAAAACCCACTCCGCGCCACGATTCCGCCTGCCAACCTTTACCACAAAAGGCCAGCTGCTGCTGCTGCTGCATGCAAATCCCCATCCACATCCAACATCCAAATCCCAATCCAAGTGCCCAGCTAATGCTCGTGGCAGAAAAACTAAGAAAACAAAGGCTGAGGCTGCCTCTGTCAATGTTTTAATTGCATGCCGTGCAGAACAATGGACCAGACAACAATTCGAGTTCGTGCCATGAGTCTTACACTTTCTTGGACCTAGACTATACCGCCACCGCCGCAATCCGATTGGAAATCGCCCTCTCCAGGAAACCTAAACCTGCACTCGGCAAAAAGGATTCAAAGCTGGGTAAACTTTAAGTCTGTAAATTTAATATAAAACGTATTAAAATTAAGTCACTGCTAAACCATGGTCATTTGAAGATATTTTTATTCTTTAATCTGGAAAACTATCTATACTTTCCCCTATAGTTCACCCTAGGTTTTCCTCCGAGTGTATCTCAAGAGTTTCTAAATTCAAATAGGGTCAGCGAGTGATTGGTACCGATGATTGGCCGGATTTGAAAACCACAACGCCAACGTCGCCGCCTGTCAATGGAGAAAAAGAGCGACTGCACTCGAATCACAATCTTAGTCCGAGTCTCCGAGCTTGAATTGCAGTCTCAAGTCTCATTTTCTGGCGGACACGCCAAGGCAATCCATATGCAAACTTAAACTCAACTTAACGGCAGCCGTTGGTCAGGGCCGTCATCGACATTGTCGGGTCTTAATGAGCTCCAACTTAGCCAAAGCCAAGCACGAATGACGGCGACATAAAAATATCAGAATATCTATCTAAGAAATCTGTAACACAGAACACTGGAATAATTCTGAAAGATCTAAGCGATATTCGATTAGATGTATTTGTCATGGCATAAATTGTGCTGAACGGTCAGGGATCTCTAAAGAACCACTAAGAGGCCCTTTCTAAAAACTTAAAATATGCAAGAATTTTAAGCGACTATTAGCAGCATGTTAGAAACGGTTTGACAATAAAGAACATAAATGTATTTTATGAACAATAAATTAAAGTATATTAATGGTTTTGAGAAGTATACAAAATATGCAATTTAAATGTCAAAATTTGTAAGACGGTTTTATTCATCAAAACCCCTGAAAGATTTGTTATCCTGTTAAAAATTCTACAGCAATTTGTAAATATTCAAAGAGATTGTTTAAATATATAAAGTATAAAGATTCCCAAAGCGAAACTTATGATAATTACGAATAAAAAAGGCGGTAAATCTACAAAAATGCTACTTTTTTTACTTTTGATATGGACTCAACTACTCGTAATTCTACAGCTGAAATATGTTTAAAAGCCTTTATTAAACAACAATAAAAGATAATATTTTTACAAATCAATTTCTGCAGGCCCTGATTTATGGCTGCTTTTAATGGATTTTTGCAAAGGCAAATTAATTAAGCTTTTCAGTTACAAAGTTTCTACTATTGATATATTATCTAGATTTTTTGGTGTTAAAGCTTTATAGTTTGCTATTGTTTATTGACTTTAACTCACCAAATTACTGCAATTAATGAAAAGTTGTATTGAAAATATCTCCGAAAACATGAGTTTAAAAGTACCAAGGCCAAAGACTCTTTCAGAGCTTGAAGAATAATGACGTCTTAGTACTCATTTAAAACTTTTTAAGCTAGTCGGAGATAATACATAGTTTTTTAATGATTAATGTAAAGTCGGCGCACGCTTTGATTTATGAGGTATTTTGATTGACTTTCGCCCTGAAACACCCAAAAATGAGTTATGGTTTTGCCAAAATAAATCGATTGTGGAAAACCCAAACATGTTACGCAAACACAGCGGCAAGGGCTCAACTAGACCCACTCCATTCTAGCCTTTTTTTTTAATTTTCTTAATTTTATGATTGACATAGACCATACGTAACAGCGATGCACTTATAGACATGTCCAGCCACTACGCCCATATGTGGGCAGACCATTGTGGGTCCAGCTTCCAGCGAAGGCGTGGTCAACTTGGCCGGGTCCACGTCCACGGATCCCAAATTGGCCAACGCGAGCAAATTTTTTACAACTTTAACGACTTCTAATTAAAAACGAATTCATATCCCGAGCTATTTGGTGATCATTAAAGTGTAAAATAGTGGCTGGGCCGAGGGCGCCGGTGAGCGCCGGTACGCGGAGTGACGCCGTGATTGATTTATTGGCTGACTATGGTCCGAATCCCCGGCCATATAAGCCATGTACCATATGCTATTTGCGGAGAGCGACAACATCATCGCAATCGGATGAAAAACGCGCCGAGGCCTACGTGGCGTGCACACAAATCGAGGACATTCCGATTTGTCCGACCGATACAGTAACAAGCACTAATTGAAATGGCCATTTAAAAGGAAAGTGTCCCAAGCGTCGGGCACCTAAAAGTGCACCCGATCTCGGATCGGATTGGAACCCATCAGAAGCTGTCACTGCTCTGGTTTTTTTTCTTTGCCGACTGACGCATTTCGCAACAATTTGGAGAAACGCGCGCGTTAATTACAAAATATGTGCGGCTGTTAGAAATCAAAATTTATGCAAGGCAATGGCAGCTTTTTGTCAAAACGCCGTCAATATGCAATTTTACAGCCAAAAGTCTCATGCGAATTGCGCAACCCGTTGGGTGAGATCACATGCTCGCCACCGGAGATCTCGATCTCGATTTGGATTTCGATCTCGTGCCCAAGCCCACGCCGCTGGGCCCACGATCTCCGGTTCAGATTGGTCACTGCCAACGAATTTTCCGAATCCGGCAGCCATTTGGATATTTTCACACATGCCATGAGTGTAATTTGCAATCGCCTTAGATGCGACTCACTAATTGATTCTTAACTGTCTTGCGCCAATTTCGGTGGCCCACCGGTTCTGTACGTTCCAAAGTGGTCGCTATTTTTGGTTGACAATTATGGCAAATGAAAATTGTGCAGCATTTTTCTTCGCCTTTAATGACTTTTTACGACTTCTCATTAACATATTTCTCAGTCGAAAATTTAGTAGTTGCACGCTGATTTTTATCTCGTTTTGCAAGCCACATTATTTATGCTTTTTGCAGAGTTTTTAAATTAAATAACTCACTATTTAAGCTCAATTTTTCAACAGAAATTATATGTTTGTATTATTTTTTTATATGTACTAAAGTAAAGTTGAAATTCACATTGAAAAGCCTGCTTCTATAATAGCTATTTATTATAATTTGTAGGAATACAAATGTAGAAAAAGTTTAATCGTATTAGGATTTTCAACTCCAAAACCATATTACTTATTTAAACTATGCTATTTGTCTTTTAAAATATAATTTTTAAATATTTTGTAACGGTCTACTTTCAAACCCAAAGATACTAGTATCTTTCAGTACGCAAACCCCGCGGTATATTTCCAACCCCAGCGCTGCGACCACACTGCCACCAGCCATGTGAAAACTGAACTTCCCATTGAGCAACAGTTGTTTTCCGCTCTTCGTCGCCTAATTACTTTTCCAGCTGCTAAATACCCTGCCTGCAATATTCCCAAGATGGCTAGCAACTACGAGGGCTACAAGTCGCCACTGAGCACCCGCTACGCAAGCAAGGAGATGCAGTTCCTGTTCAGCGACCAGAACAAGTTCTCCACCTGGCGCCGGCTGTGGGTTTGGCTGGCGAGGGCGGAGAGTACCCTGGGCCTGGAGATCAGCGAGGTACAGATCGCAGAGATGGAGCGAGAGATCAGCAATATTGACTTTGAGGCAGCGGCCGCCGAGGAGAAGCTCACGCGGCACGACGTCATGGCCCATGTCCATGTCTTTGCCAAGCAGTGCCCGGCAGCGGCGCCAGTCATTCATCTGGGAGCCACCTCGTGCTATGTGGGCGACAACACAGATTTAATTGTGCTGCGGGACGCCCTGCAACTTTTGCTGCCGAGGGTGGCCTGTGTCATAGCCCGGCTCTCGCAATTCGCCCAGAGCTACAAGGACCAGCCCACACTGGGCTTCACCCATCTGCAGCCTGCCCAGCTCACCACTGTGGGCAAGCGCGCCTGCTTGTGGATCCAAGATTTGATCATGGACGAGCGTGCTTTGTCCCGCTGCCTTGAGGATCTTCGCTTCCGGGGAGTCAAGGGCACCACCGGCACTCAGGCCTCCTTCCTGCAGCTCTTCAACGGCGATGGGGAAAAGGTGAAGCAACTGGATAAGCTGGTAACTCAACTGGCTGGCTTTAAGAAGGCTTACTCCGTGACCGGGCAAACCTACTCCCGGAAAGTGGACGTGGAGATCGTGGGAGCTCTGTCCAGTCTGGGGACCACCGTGCACAAGATGTGCACAGATCTGCGCATCCTGGCCTCCCGCAAAGAGCTGGAGGAGCCCTTCGAGAGCACCCAGATCGGATCCTCGGCCATGGCCTACAAACGAAATCCCATGCGCTCCGAGCGTTGCTGCGCCCTGGCCCGCCATCTCATCACGCTGTTTAGCAGTGCAGCCAACACCCATGCCACCCAGTGGCTAGAACGCACCCTCGACGACTCGGCCAACAGGAGGTTGACTCTGTCCGAGGCCTTCCTGTCTGCCGACGCCACGCTGCTGACTCTGCTCAACATCTCGCAGGGATTGGTGGTCTACCCCAAGGTGATTGAGCGACACATTGCCCAGGAGCTGCCCTTCATGTCCACAGAGAACATCATCATGGCAATGGTGAAGGCTGGCGGTGATCGCCAGGTGTGCCACGAGAAGATCCGCGTGCTGTCCCAGGAGGCTGGAGCTCAGGTGAAGCAACACGGAAAAGACAACGATTTGGTGGATCGTGTGCGCAAGGATCCCTACTTTGCGCCTATCCTGGAGCATTTGGACACCATACTGGATGCCAAGACGTTCACAGGCCGAGCCAGCGAGCAGGTCGACGATTTTGTGGAGGAGGAGGTACGACCAGTGCTGGCACGCTACGCCGAGGCATTGAAGAACGTCCAAGACGTTAAGCTAAACATCTAGAGCCCATTATGTTGTCCCGCATTAACCCCCCCTGAATTTAATTTTGTAAAAAACAACCGTACTCGCACCTAATCAACAGCGTCAGCCGTCGACGATGCAGTCGGGGGATTATCGCCATTGACTCAATGGGGTCGTTGGCTGTGTCAGACCCCCGACGAGATTTGTTGTCGGTTTCAACTTATTTTTGTTTTTGTTTTGCCAGCTTATTTACAATAAAAAACCACAAGCCTCCAATCGAACTCGAAAGCTGACGTTCTTGATCCGAGTAAACATATTTTGCCGCCTTTTTGCCTTTGCCTTTCGCCACTCGTACTGACATATCACGACTCCAATGCTGCTGCACAGTAGGTCTCTGGGTCTGTCTCGTGGAACCGCAGGTCGCTGCCGATTTACTTTTAATTATACATATAACATACAAACAGAAACATACAAACATATGCTGAGAATTTTCCCGGCAACCGCATGCCTTAAAGAGTTGTAACGAGCTACTAGTTTTAAACTAGAACAATTTTAATTATGCAATTGTATTTTATGCACTGATTTCCATATTTTATAATGTTTTCAAGAAAATAAAAAGTAATAATAAAAGGAGTATGATATTATTGAATTATGAAGCAATCGTTGGCAGTTCAAAGTTTACAAGTCCTTTCCGTTTTTAAACTCAATTAGCTTGATGAAGCTAAACTTTCAAAAAGCTGGTCAGATTCATTGCGGATTAAGAAGCTATATTTGTTTACGTTTTATATGAGATGCAAGATACAGATTGGCTCACAACTGTCCACTTTAAAAGATACTTTCATTGAGAAGGCTGAAGTTCAAAACTTTGAAGATAGATATGTTACTAAATGTTTATTTTTAGCACATTTTTAAAGGGGAGATTCCCTTGATAGGGAAGCAAGAGGAGTAACATCAAAATAAAACATATAAAATAGAATTATTTATTTAAAATTTTGCTTTTTCCACACATTTTTAAAACACCATATTTTAACTTCAACATTCAACACATTTCTCACATTTCCTAATGTAAACATTTTGCATATTTTATTTAATTTCAATTTCTACAGGAGAAAACAACATAATTAATTTCCGGAAAATTAAACAAAATAAACGTATGTGTTTATTAGCTGTTAATAGATTTGCTTGTCGAGAGTATTTAGCCATAACATTTTTATCAGCCCGTCGGCTTCAAGTTTCCTTTTCGGGCTTAGGAGTGATGTCTGCGAAATGATGATCCAAACGTGTTGCACTCTCGTGCGAACGACGTGAGACAAACACACACGACTAATTAGGCCCAGTGTCATGTCATGTAAACCCAAGAAATATAGACAAGAGACAGGGTTTTGTGATCCGCTACCTGGTTGAATATTGAATCGACTAGCAGGCTGGCAATTAAGTCTAATGTAATTACGTTGGTCCGGTTAACACGCAAAATACGGCAGTGACAATGCCAACCAGAGCAGATCCAGCGCCACTGCGGATATATGTAAAGACTATTGCAATAACTCAGACTATATACAAAAACGGAAGCATCCAAAGACAATTCGTGGGGCACGCGAGAAACAATTTCTTCATTATTATAAAAGTAAAGATACAGTGGCATTTGTGTTTCTGCAATGTCGGCTCGTTTTTCTGGATATATGCTTTCACGCAATCCCCATGGCGAATTGCATTTCCCACACTATTATTCGTAAGCGACCTTCTCGGATGGGATTTTCCGATTATAAGATCAGTGCACAGGAAAACATTCAACTTGATTTTGAATGTATATCTTTCCGAACTTAGAGTGGAAGCTGAAAATGCATCAGTCCAAAATAAACGACCTTTAAAAAACAGTCACATGACTTCAAGATATCATTCTTCTAATCATCTGTCTTTACTTTATCTGTGTGGTGGAGGAAACTCCAAGAGATAATCACTCAACTGGCTGATATCTCGGGTTTCATTAACAAGTCGTGCCGCTAACGACAGACGCCCCATGAATCAACTAACCGACGAGCGGTTACGGACTAACTGAAGTAGTAATGGGGGCCAATTATGGACGGACCATGTTGCCAGTTGTTGTTTGCCACTTGCCGTCGCTGCCGTTGACCGTTGCAATACCGTTGCTGCTTTTTGGAGACGGAGACCTTGACTTTGAAACCGATACCGAGACCGACACCAAAGCTATTGGCGAAGCCACAGGTTAAGCCGGAAAATGGAAGTGAAATTGGCAAACAGGTTCAAGCCGAATCGAAGCCCCCAAATCACTTTCTTTGGCCTGCATTTAGTTTGGCATGAATAGTTAAGAGTTTGCTGACTGCACTTGAGATTAAGTCATATCTATTGACTCGCTAATAACTTTGATTTTGATATGCTAATGGATTTATAATATATGGAAGAGCTTATAAAATTAGTTTAAACATGGTTAATAAATGTAGAATAATTATTTGAGGAGCTCTCCTGAACATAGGAATAGTTATTATTGTTTTTATAAAAAATCTCAGAGTTTTATTGAAAGGATAATTTAGCAGAAGGGATTAAAAAGAGCTTGAAAATCAAATTAAATTTACAAAATTATAGACATAAATAAATATAGGAGAAATTTTATTAAAAAGAAAATTGTTTAATTTACTTTTATATTTAATAGTATCCACTTTTGTGTAGTGATTCCTCCGCCTTTTTCGAAAGTCTATGGTCATCAACCACATTCCACAAACGCCTCGGCTAATTAATTATGCAATTATTTAATTCGCTAAAGTAATTGCATTAATTGGCCGCACTTCTGGGCTGCTTCGGTTTTGGTTGCTGTGGTTCTTGTCCGTCTAACTATTAACCACCACCACCTGCCATGTGGAGAGCGCACGCGCCGCTCTGTCTGCCATGAAATTGCGATTTCAGGCAGCGCCTTTGCTGCGATACGATTTGGTAAGCTCAGGTGTAACGCCCACAGCTCTAGGTGAACAGTGCACACAGAGAAAAAAACAGCAGCATAATTTACAATAACAAATTCTCACACAATTTGGCACCTTGTACCGAAATAGTCAGAAAGCCAGTAATAGTAAGTAAAAGTTTAGTTTACATTTTGGTTTGCATGTAGCCAGGTGTGTTTCTCAAGACATTTTGAGTTATTTTTAGCCATTAACATGCGTATATAGTTGCTTGCCTGTCCATATACACGCCATTCTGGAGCGGATCGATTGGCAATACGTAACTGCAATGGCCTAATTAGGCGCCTAGGCCTGGCTTAATTGAACACCAGAAGTGAATTATGCATATTCGTGTCACTTTGGCAATTATGTGCAACTAAACTATGTTGCCGAGCCAGCCTGTTTTTCTTCTTTCATAGCTGGTTCACTTTGTAGTTCCCAAAACTAATCCCTGCTGGCATTGTTGCAGGTGTCGTGACTCGGAGCGTAGGTCTCATTATTATATTTCCTATACAGCTATTTAATTTTATGTGAGATCGAGCGACTCAACACCTGCCCATATTTACATACTACATATACGTATGTATATACTGGAGTCCCAAAGATCGAGCGGTAAATGACTTCTGGGTTTAAAGCTAAATGGCAGCCCGGATCAGCGCTGAGACCACCACCGGCAGGTGAATGGCGGCAAGTCGTCAAATGCAGCCGCACAATCTTGCGGATATATGAAAGTGTGTAAGCGTTTACATAACAGGCTTAAGATTCCGATTCGAGAGAGAGCGAAAGTAAAGCCCACGGGGCGTGATAAACGTCATGTTCAGGCCGCTCAATGAGCTCCAGTTCGATCCAAACCAGATCCAGGTGATGGATTTAAATGTTCTAGATGAATAATTAGCTAATGGCCCGACGATAGGAAAGGCAAATGTCGATCATGTTGGGGCATTTATCACAGCTGTCAGGGTTCGATATACAATCCGATCTGATCCAAGATTTATATCAAAGTCCGATGCCGAATCAAAGCCACCGAACTCGGACTGAGAATGCATTAAATAGAAATCAATTCGAGGCACTCAAAGGCCGACCTGCGATCTGCGATCGGCGGGTGCTGTTCGTTGTGGTTTTGGTATTTTTGGCCTTTCGGTTCGCTCGGCTTCTTGGCGGACTGGAAACCTTTTGGCGGCAGCTGAAGGTCACTTGCATTGGATCTCAAAATAATTGTCTTGGTTGTAATTAAAACATTTGTTACTTTCAACGCAACGTGCGCTCTGTTGTTTACCGCTGCGAGCGGTTGTTTTAAAAAACCGCTTTTGGTCGTAATTTTTATTAAAATGTGTAATTTAGAGCAGTCTTGCAAACCGGTATGTGTTTCAAAGTACGTGCAGCCATTGAGCTTCATAATTGGTCATTAATTAAAGAAAACTCATTTCATTTCAAAATCAAATCGTCAAGATATAAAGACAATTCGGGCAAAACCTATGCGTAATCTCATTTTATATCGCTTGGGTGCCCTTAATTGTATTTAAATAAAATTAAGTCAATGCTATTTTTTTGTGTTTAAATCACAAAGCAAATAAATAATACCTAAGAAAGCCATTAAACTGCCAACTTGAAATTGGCAAATCGTATTTGTAGTGGGTTTCTGTAATGTCAAATTTAAAATTATTTATATCGAGCCCAACTTGTGGTTTTCCAAAAGAAATAAACAATTATAAACTAATTTATATATATTGTTTTTTGTTTAATTTATCCCTCCTAATTTTTAAATTATAAACGAATTAGGGCTCAACTTGTGGTCACTGCAGATAAAACTAATTAACATTTGATCCAAATCTTTATGAATTAAGGTAATCATTGCAAAACTTGAAATAAAAATAAGTCCTATTAGATGCAAATCTGTGTTTTACGTAATTTTTTTTTATATTTTGTGTTTAAGGTAATAAAATTAACTGACTTGGGTTTCCAATTTGCAGTGAAAATGAATAGCATTTGCAGTAAAATCGTTTAATTATATTAAATGTGATATATTTTAAATAAGTTATTTATTTTTTCTATTTTTAAAAGGATTTAGCTGAATTTCGTTGTCACAAAAATAAATGTATAAATGTGATTTTTATTGTTTAAGAATAAATCACACGCAAACACAAATCCTTTAAAAATGGTTGTTTTCATAATGAATTTAATGAATATAGATTGGTTTAGTGAAAGTCCACTATTTACTTAGCTGAATAAATAACTCACAAATAAAAATTTTGTTACATTTTGTTACAAACTCCTACTTTCTAATATGATGATTTTTTATGCATTTTTTTAAGGGGGTTTTTATTGAGCATTTTGATCATTTAAGTGCGGTTTTTTGTCTCATTTTTTGTAAACGATAAAATTGGCATGCGTATTCCCTGCTATTAAATTTCGTTACAGCATATTTCCTCAAATCATACTCACTGTAGCTCCAAGCGAATATCCTTTCTCCCGTCGATTAATCAACAGTTTGTTGGCGAAGACAATGCTGTTCTTTCACTTTTATTGCTAACGACTTCGGTGAAGGGGCTCCTCGGAGGGAACTGAGTGAATACACCCTGGAGATACAGATACAGATACAGATACTAAGGCACCGTATTTACAATCCACCAATTTCGAATGCGCAATCGTAAATTCCACGCTGAGGTGAGCAAATTGCTCTGAATTATGTTGGTTTTCGCGATTACAGGGTGGCGAGTCCGAAATCAATTCACAGTTTAATTAGCCGCTGCTTTGCACCTGCCCACCAAATTGAGGGCTTAGCTTGGCGCTAATCCGTGGCTAATATCGAAGTTATATATATTCGTACCTAGGTCGGATCGGATTACTGGTTAACTGTGGCAAGGCCCAAGGCGAACTAACTGCGCTGCCGCTGAATTTGGGCCTTTTATAACGAGTCCGCATCCGAATCCGCTGGAGCGCAGGCGCCAGCAGCGACGCCGCCGTTGGAGCACGGAGGAGCCGGTTCGCGGCTCGGCTTGGTTCCACGGTGCTCGTACTCGCATTGGCGAGTGTGTAAATCAAATGTCTGCTCTGCCTGGGTTTTTTTTTCTTAGCTCCAAACTCCACTCCACTCCGCTCTGATCTGCGCTCTGCTCCAGTTTAAAGCCGCGCTGCTGCCTGCCTTATGCTTTATGTAATTTATGTTCGGACAGTTGACGTTTTTGGCTAGGACTCGCATATCTGATGGGGACTGCACTCTCAACGTGTGCCTAATGTTATTGGTTATTGGTCTTTGCCATTCAGGAGGCAATCGTAAACGCGCAACCCGCCGACCTTTTTAAGTGGGGAACGCAGCTGTGACCTAGAAAGCTTTTCTTTCGAAAATGCGTCTTTTTCGGGGATTTCGAAATCAAGCCACAAACTTGTGGCTCTCTGTCTCTGTGTCACTGGCTCTGCGTGACCGTCGTTATGGCTAATTGTTTTCATTAATTAAACTCGGGGGCCGTCCTAGAGCAATATAATGTAATGTACAAAATTGGGGACATAACCGTGTCTGCCAAAGCGCCCCACAAAACTAAAATATTTTATTATAAACATGGAAAAATTAGCAAATGCAGTGGCATCTTAACTAAAAAGCTGTACATTTGTGCAAGAATTTGTAAAATTAGTCAGCTGTAACATAAAATATAAACGATTGCCTTCAACTAACTTATTATTTGCCATTGCTTAATTATTAAAATAAAAAATGTACGAGTAAAAGCCTCGAATAACCTTTCTCTTTATTTTTATATGCTCGACATTTTAAGTTCCACGAATAAAATATACAAATCCCGATCCAGATTAATTTGTTTCTGACGAGTAATTATTTTCAAACAAAACATGATCTTGAGTCGTAAATTAATACCCAATAGATATCATCAGCAAGAAATAAAATGTGTTTATATAAAAGGCAGTGTTCAAAACTCGGCATTAATAAATTCTGCTGAAATATATATCTTTTTTGTAATTATATACATTTATTTACTCCCGGATAAGTCACCCATCAATATGGGAGAGATTGACACACACAAAAAAAGGCACCCAAGCCAAAACGAGCGGAACATTTAATGTATTTTTTTGTGTGGTTTGTTCGAGGAATGTTTGCCGCTGTCTAAATCGATTGCATTTCCAAATCACTAAACAGTTTGTAATTATCTGACAACATTAACTGTCAGCAAAAATGTTCGGGCAACATAGTTGCAAAGGAAAAAAGTAACCAACAGATACAATAGTATCTGTCGGATCGATCGATTTAGAGTCCTATTCGTACTAAAGGTTGACAAAAACTCAAGTATCACTCATAACTTGTTTCTTCTGCGTTTTTCTGGTTTGTTCGTTACAATAAATTTGTGAATAATTGATTCGTTTTGACCGCATATTAAACCCAAATAACCCAAAGACCTGTTCTGTGCATGGCGCGTAATTGCAAAATTAATTCGTTCTAATTGGCAAAACTGTCGCAGAAAGCGAAAAATCAAAATCAAATTCCAAATCAAAATTCGAAACAAAATCCAAATTCGTATCCCCGTAACCGACTGATTTTTAATGTCCCAGCGAGTGGGTACACGTGAACGGGTACATGTGTACGAACATGGGTCCACGAGACCGGTTGGAGCCTTGGAACATGTGACTTCACAGATCCGAATTATTGGGTGAGAAGGCGCGTGACTTACATTTTCAAACGACTTTTCCCAAACAGAAATAAATGCTGCATATGACGACGAGTCACGCCCTTACCGGTTTCCAACTCCCACTCACATTTAGGAAACATTTTTAATTTAGAATTTATGAAGATTACCACTTACAGTTTCGACAGTATTACGACCAAAGCTGAGTGGCCCTAAACGTTGCACTTACTTCTTCATATCATGGTAAATTCATATTTAATTCGATTGGAGTATTGTGCAATTACAGCCTTTGATTTATGTGTAATAATGTTAGACAGAAAAGGTAACTGGGTTAAACATTAGCATTGCATTACAGTTCCGTAACCAGTTTTTATAAGGTTCCTGCTAAGATACAAAAGCACATATATTCGTGCTTAATTAATCATTTTTAAGTGCGGTAATTATGCACACTAGTCGGATTTGTTTTCAATTGAAAATAATTCTTGTTTGAGAACAGGAAGTGACGAAGATATGGGTTAGCAACAATTGCATTGCTGTTGGGAAACTAATTTAATTCGCTCAAGAAATAAAAATATTCTACGATAAATATAGGTTTCACTGATAAGTAAAGAATTTTCTTAAATATAAAATGGTGTATAATATTTGTTTGTCTTTTTTTTAATGTATAAGTATGAACACGGTTTAACACAAATGAAGGAATATTACACATAAATAAATAGGTGGCAAAATTTAGCGTCCTGGAGCTATGGTTTATGTTAAGCCCAGTCTCGGACGCCGCTATGCAGCCAGGACCAACAGAAATCCAACGAGTCCTAAAAGACTTCATTGGGATCGCCATTAGACTGATCGGCCTTTTGCCTTGCCTTGGCCAACTTGGCTGACAGTTCCGAAGAGCGAATGGTTTTGTACTACAAGTGGAGGAAAATTATTAATATATTTATTATAATTTACAAAATGTTATTGAGTTACCTCGCAGAAGTTCTTTTGCAGCACAATCTGGGAGATGAGGCGACGGCTCTCCCTCTGGCCAAAGTAGCTCTCGATGGTGTGCGGGGACAGGGCGAAGATCTCCTCGCCACTGAGCGTGTGTAGCCTCTTGATTATACCATCCGAAAAGCCCTTGCCCCGCAGCCACTCCTCCACTTCGCGCGGCTTCGAGTACTGTGTGATGAAGATCTCCGGCGTCTTTAGGATTTCAAGATCCTTGCGCTTCTGTCTTTGCTGCAGCGCCACTCGCAGCTCATCATTCACATCGTCCTGCAGATAGTAGGCCTCGTCATCGGCTTCGCAATCATTGCGGGCACGCATCGCTAAGGGTTTTCATTATTTAAATAAAAATAAAATTAGAAAAACTGGCTAGGACAATATAACAAAATTTCAATTCCCAGCCGACTTTAGCTTTGCCAGTTTTGGTTCCAATATTTCTTGAGTAAACAGTGGCTTTTATCTGGACTACATGAGGTCACAAATATCTTTGATAGTGGGAAAGATAAAAACAAATATGATAACGTCTGCAATTCTTAGAAACTCTACTAGAACTTTCTCCAGAAATATTACATTTTCCTACTTTTAATAAACAAGAAAAAGGAACTTGACTCACCTGCTAAAGCTCCTGCCGCCGCCATGTTGCGCTTGAGAGTACCGCTTGGCGTTGGCGGCTGACTGTCACTTGGCGGCATTGGTGGCGGAACTGGAACAGCATTGGGCATCGAGTACGAGCGCGGCATGGCCTTGCCGTTGGTTACCGGCTCCACGGGAGCAGTGTACATGGCCATGGTGTTGCGGTACAGAGGATTATTGGCATCCGCAAACTCGGCGCCATTCTCCACCAGAGCCAACGAGGCCAAGGACTCGGTGTCCCGGCCATTTAGGCCGGGCTCAAAGTTGTACGGCGTAAGCACAGTGTGTGGCACGTAGCCAATGTTGCCGTACGAATTACGAGCCTTCCACCAGTTGCGAGAGTCGTCGATAATCTAAGATTAGAAAAAATTTAAATAAAGAAAGATTATAGGTGTGGGAAATAAATATCTTTATAATCCTTGTTATCAAATTGATGAATTAATCTCACATCTGATTAGATTAATCAATAGCAAACATATACAAAGCTGAAATCAAAAGAATTTTTAAGCCAGATATGTTAAAATAAGATTAAATATAAGATTAAAATATTTCTTGGCATACAATTTGCAGTCAAATTTATATGAATATATGAAAAATTATTTAAATATTTACAAAATAAGCCAAATAAGTTTTCCTTTTATATAATATTATAACATTTATCTTCAGTTTGGATACGTTGCAAAAAAAGCGGTAATTCCCCAAATTAGAAATGCCTGAATCACATTTATTTTTCGGAAATCTTTATACCTTTATGGGACTTGTTTTATCTAAGTCTATTGCTGAGGATGTAGTTTATTGTATTTGAGTGAGATTTCTGTTACCATAGAAATGAACTTCTATAGATTAAAAATAGCTACAGATCAAAGGTCTACCCAATATTACGTTTTTAATAGGATAATAAATAAGCTAGAATGCATCTAAAATATTCCAAAATCTAATCGAGTTAAGTCATAAGCACTTAAATATTTAGTAAACAAATCTTACACAAAATGATCTCAATTTAAGTTATTTACTTTATCTCATTTTTTTAAATCTCAAAATAATTATTTAGTATCTGATTTCTTTTCAATTTATTTTTACATTTACTGTTTTAATACGCAACACATGCCTGCCTTCATTCCAGTTTTGGTTTTGCTTTCATCTCTCTGGGTTATTAAGTGTCTGTATTTTACAGTGAATTTATGTGGGCCGCCCAAGCAGCACAGAATTTATTATAACAAAATACTTACCTCCAAATACTCCCCCTTGGTGACCTTCAGCTCCTTGTCGTTGGTCGCCTGCTTGTTGTAGGCCACCTCGGCGATCTTGACATTCCGGCTCTCGAGGCGACTTAGCCAGGTGCGATTGCCGCCCTCTGGACTCGGTGGAATGGGTATGGGCACTGCTAGTGGCGAAGGTGTATTGGTCTTCTTCAGGGCGGGTGCCAGGTACGGGACCTCCTCATCCACCACCCAATCGGGAGACCAGTCGTCATAGAAGATTGGATGATAGGAGCTCTTGTGATCCTTGAACTGATCCTTTGGTACCGTCCAGTTGGGACCTAGGCTCTGCCACAGCTGCTTCTCGTTGGAGTCCAGGGCGCCGTTGAGGAAGGCAATCGTCTCCCTGCGCAGGAGGGGATTGACCACTGCCTCCGGCAGGCCCGCGTCCACATAGATGTCATTGCAGACGGTGACGATGGTGTTCAGCGAGATGAAGACATTGTGCACCGGATCGGTGGACTTGCTAAAGTGATTCTGCAGCCGCACAGAGTAGATCAGCGCCAGCTTTACCTTGGCCAGGATGTCGTGAAATTCGCTCTCGATGGGCGGACGGGATCGCAGGACCAAGAGTCCCTCGCCATGCGGATTGTGCTGCTCCTTACGCAGCTTCAGCTCATTAAGGGCCTCGGCCGCATAGTGAAGTCGGGCCATGAAACGCTCGATATCCTCGAAGCAGTGATTGAGCACCTGCACAGCCCGCTCGGTTTGCTCCTTGTCCAGGGCATTCTTCTCCGCTGCTATTCCGGCCACTGCCGCTGCGATGCCATACTGATCCTTCACCTCATGGTTGTGGCTTCTGTCTGGCTTGGGTAGCAGAATGGGGGTCTTGTTGCGATCCACAGTGATGGGAGTGCCTTTGCTCAGCTGGAAAACATGTCAAATTTTTATTAGAAGCATTTCTTAATTTAAAATCTAAATGTGAAGTATTATCTGATAATCTGTCTACAAATATCTTGCTATAAGTTTAATTAATTACTCACCGTTTTTAGATCCTCCACCAAATGCACAGAACTGACGTCGGCTACCTGTGACGTTTCAAGATAAGATTATGGGTCCAAATTAACCGCTGACTAAATCCAAAGCTGTGGAACCTCACCTGAAAGATGTGCATTTCGGTGTTGCCCAGCGAGATACCCGGCACCGAGAAAATCAGTATGTTGTTGTACGCCTCCTTGGGATCCTCGCTGATAAAGGCCGTGGGCTCTGTAATCAGGCTGCCTGGGAAGTTCTCGATCTCCTTCATCTCGCTGTCGAGCATCACCAACCACTGACCATTGAAGCTCATGAACATCTTGTGCGGCCAAATGCCTCCCGTTTTGTCCAGCTCGATCAGCAGCTTCATCTTCTCCTTAGGCTGCTTGATCTCTGCCTCATTCTTTAGCTTGAAGGTGGCCAAGTGCTCCAGGGCATAGGTGGGCTTGATTTCATTGTAGTGCCCATTGGCGGATGGGTCGCCGTTTGGGATTCCATTTTCGTAGCCGTTACGTGGCATCCTACAGAAACGGGAACATCTCAGTTTATTTATTCTTGAAATATATTGTTTCCTTTTTAAATCCCAAATAAGACACCAAAGTTATATTTTTTTAGGAATTGTTGGAAAAATGAAATAGAAAAAAACTGCGCTCTTCTTGGCCATGTGTTTGCCTTGTCTATTTGCTTTTTATATTTTCTTTTAAGATAACACTACATATAAACAAATACCTGTAAGCAACAATAGTGGTCAAAAAGCTTTTACAGTGTTTGCATTTGAGACTTCTTAGGAAATATAATATTATTTTCACATCAAAAAAGGGGGAAATACAGTAAAGTTGTAAAGACTTTAATTGTAATGACTTTAATTGCAAAAGAATTTCTCAGAAATGCCTATTTATTTATTTTTAATATCGGATGGTCTGATGTTTTCACTACTACTATTATTGGATTAGAATCAGAATTCTGGGAGGTCCATTCTGTATAAGAATACATACTCTAACTATACTTAGTCAATTTTTTTTTTACAAATTTACAAGAGCTTAAATTCCAATTTGCGATGACTCATACTGCTTTTAATTTACCAATTTAAATACCAAATTCCGCAGTTTGTTGCCAGGTGTAGGATTATCTCTCTCTGTGCCAATATCTGCTATAGTTTCCTGCCCATCTTTTCCCATATTTACCCATTTATCACCGCAATGGGTCGAAAGTATCTCAAGGTCCTATTGCCCGCTTTGAACATTGCGTTTTTAGCGTTGTGCAGTCAAAGCCTTCTGGGAAAATATTGATTCCCGATACCCGAGTGGACAATGGGATAGACGCCAATTGACAGAGATTCACACCTGTGCAACGAACTACATATTGGCCATTATATATGAACAAATACGATTTCCCCGTGTGTGTGGTAGCTACCTGCCCGATTAGATAAACACAATTAGGCACTGGCTTTGCGATTGCCTTTGCTTTCTGCTTTTGCACCTTACTTTTGCAGTTATCACAAAGCCAGGAAATTCTTGGCACATGAAGCAATCATTAATGGAAGGCTCATTACATAAAGAGTGGAATATAATGGTAGTATCCGTATTTTTGGCCATGATTAGAGCACGACTGAGATTCATTTATTGGTCTCGCTGGCATGACATCAGATCCTGAGATACCCCGTATCTTTGGGATCTTGATTTACGAGCCGAGATCGGTCAGAGCGATGGCTGGTTACCTTGCTGTTCACACGGTGGCCCACTGTGATGGTTATTTATTCGGTAGCAAGGCTCTAGTACTATTTATCTATTTGTAATTGTATTCCAGGTGGCCCGAACTCGCGCTCTCGACCCGCTGCGAATCAAATTCGAACTCTAACTAACCACCGACAGTGGGCCCAAAGGGAATTGGCCATATCAGCTGGCTGCTCATTAATTGATTGCCAGAAATTGTTCAGGCCGGTCGGCCTTATCGCAAAAGCAAAAGTGTGCCTTATCTTGCTGTTCTGCGATTGTGCATCATATCGCTCGATACAATACCCATTGGCACTTGGGGCAATCTTATCGCGTGGCGGAGAATAACAGAAACAAATACATATTTATACAGATAGAGAGAGGGTCGCCTGGCGCTGGGCCTAGTTCTTTTATATCAGCGACAGAAGGTGATCGCATCAAATGGTCAGCAGCTGACCCTGGGGCCTCCCTATCAGGCAGGTGTACTATATATATGAGGAATTTCGGAGAGTTTCCCCGCCACAACATGCCATTCCCACATTTCTGGCATATTTGCACAAATTGACAACTTAAGTCGGGAATTAATGCATTATTGTACTGTGTCTTGTGCCTGTAAACCTATATTTATAGGTCTGAAAAAGTATAATTTGCATAATATCTAAAAATATAAATAAATATGAATCATAGGAAATTATTAAAGATGAAAAAATGGAAAGCCTTTAAAGAGGTTAATAAAATAATATCAAATTCTTAGCAAATTTTCTTTAACGTTATCAGTTTTATATACTTTTATTAATCAGTTCAAGTCATCCATTATTTAAATTATCTCCATTTCACAGTTCTCAGGAGTTATAGCTTAATTATAACTCATGCCTTACCTATCCATTATAAGTTAAAAGGTAATTTCCTACTGAACTATCAATAATTTTCTTCTATAATAAATTTATTTAAATAAAATAACTTTAATTAACAAAAGTTTTAATAGTAAATTTCATTATATTTGCGTATAAATCACTCTCTTAATTAGAAAGGCCCTCTCTTTATGGCTGCAATGATTGCTTCTAAAAGGTCTGGGGAAACATTTTTATTCGTTTGTTGGCCAATAAGTTTTATTGGTGCTAATTGTGACATTCTTGCCTTTTATTGGGACTCGCAAACTAATTCACGTAATATCAGAAAAAAGCGACCCTCATTACAGTTGAAAATGGAAATTGTTGAAAATGGCAATACACGTATCACACTTGCTGCAACACTTTCTGTAACGACTGCGATTACACCAATATTGCGTGTCTCTAACGATGTAGCTTCTGAATTGAGTATTATAATTTCTGTAAGTAAAGATTGTTTTGTTTACATGATTTTAATAATTTCCCATCAGTGCATTTACAAATACAATGTTTCAATTCGAGGTATTTATTGAGTTTAAAATCTTTCTTTTCTTTCTTGGAGCTTAGGAACATAATAATCTAAAATCGTTTTGGTGAGTATATATGTATATGAGACCTTTTCGTATCTTCCGAACTGCTTAGACCACATTGTCGCAGGCGACCAGTTGATTGCTGTAAGGAAACACACAAGAAACCATCATTATGCTTGTAGATAATTGCTGTTGCGGAGCTTATCATTCCGGTACTCAGGTTAATATCAAATGGGAATCTAATTTTCTACCATGTTGAGTCACAGCTCAGACAACCGCTGACAGGTTATCTATTGCGGGTAATGATTGAATGGCAAAACCTACACATACCTGGCGGATGGCAACTGGAAGATATTTTGAGGCACAGCTCTCACATCGGAGTTCAGGCACAGGAGCTTGGAGCCATTTAAATAACGATATTCGTCGAGGAGAACGTCGTGCTTGTGATCCGACTGCTCCCGATGCTGCTGGTGCACATTCCAAAATTGTTCGCCTGAAATTTAAAGAATACATTTTAAAGTAAACATAAGTATATATTCTTTTAGAGAAAACTTACCCAATATGCAGCTAAAGGTGCGACCAATAGCGCCGCTAACAGGACGCTCTGAAATTCCACCCACAATCAAATCGATATCTGTCCAGCTTGAGTAGATGGTTTTCAGCTTGTCCAAAACCTTTTCAATGAATTAATTAAATTCATTATTATAATATGTAAAATAATGTAATGCTTAATTATGGCAAATATATTACACTCAATTTTAAAACAATTTGCTATTTATCTTTAATATAAATGCTTATGTTTGCAATATAAGGAAATAAAATATTTTGATTTATGAATAATTTAAATTTTTACTGAATGATTATTTTTAAATCTTTAAAAAGTTATGATTAGAAATAAAAAGTTAAGTAAATGGCTAAGTTGTTGATTTTTAAGTATAGTTCGTTAACTCATAAAAATGCCCTTAAAACCCGAACCTACATCATTGGGAATAAAGCCTTCAAAGTCTCTCCAGCTAGTTACGGGTCTGTGTAGGCTGCAGGTTTCAAAGTACTTGTAGTAAGGCTGCAGACCATGATCCCTGCCTCGTTGGATGTCAAATGCTAGGATATCAGCATGCGTAGGCTTAGTGTCCTTGTACCAGACAACCTAAAAGAAGATTCACTATTAATTCTTATATGAATATGAAGAATGAGAAGATCAGACTTACATCACCAGCATAGGCAGCATCCATTTTCATGGTACGTTGATTGAGCAAACTCTCGAGGATCTCGTTCAGCTTTTGAGTCGTATATTGCAGCCGGGGCTTGTAGATCTCCTCTTTGAGCTCAAACAGGTTTGTGGTGGGTAGTTTATTGCTAAAATAAAGTAAATTCCCAGTTTATAGAGAGCCATATATGTATGTATCATAAACTAGCAACTTACGCATCCAGGTCGTTATCCTTGACCAGATTGTGAAGCTCATTGGGCAGCATGGAAAAGTAGAATCTAATGGCAGCCACTCCAAACTCATTGGAGATCTCCTGTGCCCGATTATTTCTGCTTCGCGCTTCGCCGGCCAATTTCTCTCCCAGCACCTCTGGCAGCCACTCGTCTACAACCACTCGCCTATAGACATCCACATTCACGGCCTTGGCCGCCTGGAAGAGCTGCTCATCGCTCCACCCTGGCTTCCTGTCACTTAGATCCCTGGCCAGGCGGTTGTGGTTGCGCATGAAGATCGTGTAGATAAGTATGGAGAAAGGACTGCTGTTCACCCGGGAATCGCCGGCCGCAAAGCATGTGGCATTGCCAGTGGCACCCCAGGCACAGAAGGAGTGTCCCAGGTCCTGGGTATCAGCGGTCATGGGCAGCAGCACATGTTGGCGCTGACCAATAGAGGTGGATTTCAACAGGCCACCTCTAAACAGTCTCATCTTCTGCTCTGCAGCCGAGGTGAAGCCATAGAGTTGGGATAGGTCCAAGGAGGCAGTTGCCTGATTGAGCTGGGAAGCCAGAATATTATTAATATTATTTCCCATGATCTAGTACTGGGTGCATTCGGCTCACCTGCTCGGCGCCACCGAAATTGCAATCGGCCACGGCCAGCGCACTTCGCACATAGTTGAGGCAGCTGGGCACGTCGTATTTCCCACTGGGCTGGTACAGAATTGGAGCACATGCCGGGTGGCGGTGGCGGGGCTGAAGGTTATTTTGGTCACGGCTGCAGCACTCGATGGGAGCTCCGGTGCCTTGGGAAAACAGAAGTCAATAATTGAATTTATTAAGTAAATAGAACCCGATTTAATCGATCGGTTAAAAGCTTAGTACAAGCTCTTGAAGCTAAACTTACTCATCGATTGTGAAACAGGTTTGCTGAGGTCGTGCTCCACAAACTGAGCCCACTGAGCCAGGCCCAGATTTAAATGGGATTTCTCTTCAGGGATTAGTTGTTTGGCTTTCTGGATGGTATCCGGTTCATAGAGTGCCTTGCTTATGGACCAGGCGGGCGGCAAAATAACGGAGCGACCAGTTTCGGGAAACATCTGCAAGGATATAACACTTCCTTAAAATATGTAAATTTTCTAAAATCCTTCCCACCTCATGAAAGCCGTCTCTGTAGTGAGGCTCCATTAAGCGCCGGAAAGCATGGTGACCCTCCCTGTTTCCTGAGAGCAAGTTCAGACACTCCTCTCGCAGACTGCTGCCCACAGGCAGGGGTTTATCTTCCAGATAACTCCTACACTCATCTCCGTTGATTTCATGGCTCAAACATTGACTGTTGTACACATACAGACTAGACTTAAGTATCTTCAGAGCTATTTCGCTGTCCTCCTTTGAGGCTCCTGTGGGCAAAGTGTCCAAAAGTTGGATGTGCGAAATGGTGCCATTCTGGACAGTAATATCGGATTTTAAGAGATTTTCTTCAAGTCTAGAAGGAGTTAAATTAAAGCAATATTTAATAGTATAAAATAATATTTTAAAAACTTAAATCAATCACTTTTAAAGGATTATTATTAACGAAGAAAAAACCAACCTTTTTTGTCTGTTCAAGGAATCAAGTCCGGAGTTCACGAATTCCAACCATTTTGCAGGTGGAATTCCGTTTAAGTACGTTTTGGCTTCATTTCTTATTTCAGTTCTTGCTAAAAAAAATAATTTAAAAATACATAAATTATAGCAAAAGACGTACCTATTATTGTAAAGTAAAGGTAAATGAGAGTCCTATCAACCTTTCAAAAGTTTCCATACGCTTTGTATTCTAATAAACCGTAAATGATGGTGGGAAAATCTTTTTAAACTCAATTAAAATACGTTTTGCCTATTAGGCATAAATGATTTATGCCGCTGGAATATTCCACAAATGAAGCGCTGTCAACACTTTAATCAAGACGACTTTAAAAGTTCCATTATATTACAAAGGTCAGTGCAGTTCGGTAAAGATTGTCAGTCAATAAATAAAGATTGCTTTTGGGGGTTTTTATTGATCTATCCGATCATTATCAAGAGACTAGGGTGCATTCCCTCATGAATAGAAAAAGGTTAGTAATACACAGACTTGCTAACAAATGTTAATTGGAATGCATACACATATAAATACTCAATTTGTTTGTAATCAGAAATAAATCATTGACTACAATTGCCACGCCTTCGAAAATCTATTTAGAGCTCTTTGTAAACATTAGTTCAATAATCATTTTTTATTTTTTTAAGTGATAAGCAAAACACTTTTGTGTGAACTTTTTCAAGCGATAATTTAGGAATTCCCACTGGGTGCATAATATGTCTATTAACGGGAAATTTATATATTTTTGATTTTTGTAGCTGACGTGACAGGGAACAAGTGAAGCCATTCATGGTGATGTAACAAGTGAGCTTCGAAAAAAAGAGAGAATACTTTTTGCTTTGCTGTATTAAAAATCAAATAATAAGTGGCCTAAAAATGATTATTTTTCATATCTTAAGCACCTATTAAAACCGAATCATAAATGAATTAAAAAAACATTTAATGGCTTTCTGGCAATTGAAGAAATAAATGTTTGTAACCCATTGACACTTTTATTGGTGTGATGGACTGAATAGCTTTAACAAGCTATAAAATTAATAGTCATTAATTCAACCTATTAGATTCACCGCATTCAGGTTTTGTTTTGATTATATTCTGTGCTTCTCAGACATGATATTTGAATAAAAAAGTATTTTATCAACAGCACCGGTAGGCAGTGATACAAATTGTATTTAAATTAATAGATTTTATAAATTATAATTTCTAGCTGAGAAGCTTAAATAAAAAGTTCATTTGTTTGCATTAACTATACATAAAAATAGTACTCTTGATAATGTTCGTGACCTGACTTACAATTTGGGAAGGCAAAACTGGTTGCATCGCTTATGGAGGGCAGTATTGATGCTCCTATTATAAGAGCCAGCAGGCAGATGCACTTGTCTCCAGCCATTGTTCTTTGTCCCAGAATACACAGCTCTCAGGGCAAACTCATGGGCGGTCGCTTCTGATTCACAAGATCCACAAGCTCCGGCAACACGTCAATGAAATGTAAGTCACGTCGCAAGCGTCTGATAAGGAAGTAATTCGAACTGCGACTCTGGCAGGGCTCTCCGTGCTATTTCGTCGTCCGTACCGTTCCAATAAACCGTGTCGATGGTTCAGCCGCTCATAGACTACTGAGATGCGGCCTGATCGCGGCGGAATCACAGCCGCTTAGCCGGATCATTATCACGCATAATGGAGCTCATCATCTGACTTGGGAGCGTGTTCTCTCGGCAGCGCAAAATGTCGAAAAAGCGTAAACAAATGTTATTTTTGTTATTTGGCGCGCGGTGAATCAATCCGTGTGAGTGTTCTTCCCCAACAAAAAGCAGAACAAATACCAATGTAATATGTAAATGACGACCGCACCTGGAATGGTATATATTATAAATCGATGTCCGCGCCTTAATCATGTAGCAGCAGCTGAAATTATACCCAAAAACTTAAAGTGTATCTTTGTCACTCCACAAACATGTTTAAAAAAGTTTGCAGTAATTATAAACAAAGCGCCAAATATTGATTGCATGGAGTACATTAATCGATAACTACAACCAGGGATACATCTGTTCTCTAGTTTTTAGTTCCGGTTGGAACAATTTAATGAACCTTATAGTAATATCCGATGTCGATACCGATTATCCGATATCAAAATCGTTGATATTTCCACCCCTAGCCAGTTTTACTAAACAAGCGTTTTCCGAAAAATAAATTGAATTTGATCAATAAAAGCAAAGAGTCTCAGCAGCCATGCCAGCTTTAGAAGCGGAAGCCACCGAGGATCAATTCAGCAATGACCAGTCGAAGCCAATGTCCGGGCCCATTGTCGGCATCATCTATCCGCCGCCGGAAGTTAGAAGCATCCTTTGCCAAAAACCGAAAAATGTTTACTTCATTTCCATATTACAAAACTAATTAAAGTTACAGGTTTAATGTGTTTTCCCCTGCTCAGTTAGCTATGTTTTAACTAACAGATATCGTTGACAAGACCGCCAGCTTCGTGGCTCGCAATGGACCGGAGTTTGAGGCCCGTATCCGGCAGAATGAGTTGGGCAACCCAAAGTTCAACTTCCTAAACGGAGGCGATCCCTACCACGCCTACTACAGACATAAGGTCAACGAGTTTCGCGAGGGCAATGGTAAGTCTGTAATATTTACCAGGAAACACGTCTTATACACATGATGTCTCGTCCTAACAAGATGCCGGGATCACGGCCATAGCCGGTATGAAGCAACTGGCGGTGACCAGTGCCGCCCAGCAGCGCCAGCAGGAACTCTTGAAGCAGGTAGTGGAGCAGCAGTTTGTGCCCAAGGAGCCGCCGCCGGAATTCGAGTTTATTGCCGATCCGCCTTCCATTTCGGCTCTGGATTTGTAAGTTTCCCTTGTCCAGCCACCTCCAAAACTAATCTTATTGTTCACCTTTTGGAAACAGGGACATTGTAAAGCTAACAGCTCAGTTTGTGGCACGTAATGGCCGCCAGTTCCTGACCAATCTGATGAGCCGCGAGCAGCGCAACTTCCAGTTTGATTTCCTGCGTCCCCAGCACTCGCTCTTTCAATATTTCACCAAGCTGCTGGAGCAGTACACAAAGGTTCTGATCCCGCCCAAGGACCTGCTGGGCAAGCTGCGAGCAGAAAGTGCTCCGGGCAGGGCAAGCATGAACCAGGTGCTGGAACACGTCAAGTACCGGGCCAACTGGCAGCGACATCAAGAAGCGCAGCGTCGCCGCGAAGAGGAGAAGATCGAGAGGGAGCGTGTAGCCTACGCCCAGATTGATTGGCATGATTTTGTGGTGGTGGAGACGGTGGACTATCAGCCCTTCGAGTCGGGCAACTTCCCCCCACCCACTAATCCCGACGAGGTTGGTGCTCGCGTGCTCATGGAAGAGCGTCTTATGGAAGAGGAGGGCGATACCGAGATGCAGATCGAATCGGACGACGAGGACGACTCCCATGTGAGCAGCCACTTGGAGAGCGGCCTTAAGCTTTCGCAGATGGAGAACCGTGTGGGCATTCAGATGAAGAACGTGTCCTCCTACAGTCAGCCGACGGGTGCCAAGCGCGATAATACCCAGGTGCAAGACATGGACGAGGCCTCCAGCGATGAGGATACTCCGACGACAAAACTCCAGCCCTCGGTGGCGCCCATGTTGCCACCCACTCACGACAAGGTGGTGGTCAAGAAATACGATCCCAAGGCCACGCAACCCAAGCCGGCGCCGATGCCCACAGACGAGTACCTCATCTCACCGATCACGGGAGAGAAGATCCCGGCCTCCAAGGTCTCTGAGCATATGCGAATCGGTCTGCTGGATCCCCGCTGGGTGGAACAGCGGGATAAACACACCGTGGAGAAGATCAATCAGGACAACGTATTCGCGGCGGGCACTGCAATCGAGGCGAGTCTCAAGCAGTTGGCCGAGCGTCGTACCGATATTTTCGGTGTGGGCGACGAGGAGACAGTTATTGGCAAGAAGCTGGGCGAGGAGGAGACCAAGAAGGATGATCGCGTAACCTGGGATGGCCACACGTCCAGCGTGGAGGCCGCAACGCGTGCAGCCAGAGCAAATATCACGCTAGAAGAGCAGATCCATCAGATCCACAAAGTCAAGGGTCTGCTGCCTGACGAAGAGAAGGAAAAGATTGGCCCCAAGCCAGTGGGCAACAAGGCCACGCTCTCGGCCCCTCCACAACCATCGACTAGGTCCCAGACCAGTCACTCCAGCCAGAGCCAACACCATCAAGGTGGCGGCGGCGGTGGTCATCACGGCCATCACAGCATGCACCATCATCATCCACCGCAGCAGCATCAACAGGCGCCGCAACATCCGCCTCATCATCATCCGCAGCAGCCAACGCAACCTGTAATGGCGCTCATGCAATTGCGTCCACCCATGATGCGTGAGTATACTTAAAAGGGACCGTCCTATCCGAGGATTAACGAGTTTATGGCTTTTGCAGAAACGCCCTATGGAGCTGGCGGCGGGGGCTACATGAACATGCAATCTGGTGCCCCACCCCAACAGCTGGCACCAGCTCCACCGGTTGATTTAATTGAGGAAGAGCCGCCTGCCAAAAAGCTGCGTTCCGAAGATAACCTCATACCTGAGGCAGAGTTTATTGCCTCGCACAAGGTGGGATTTTCAGACTAATAACTAAAACGTCTAGCGAACTATTTTAATATTAAATTTCTATACTTTCAGAGCCCTGTAACCATTCAGGTTCAAGTGCCCAATTCTGACAAATCCGAGTGGAAGCTGAATGGCCAAATGATTGCCGTAACCATGGCACTTTCTGAGCCAATTACCAATCTTAAGACGAAGCTTCAGGACGAAACCGGTATGCCGCCGGCCAAGCAGAAGATCTTTTATGAGGTAAGATAAATGTGACTTTATCTGAAAAAGAAAGAATATATCTACATAATAATGTTTTTCAGGGCATGTTCTTCAAAGACAGCAACACGATGGCTTTCTACAATCTGGTGAACGGAACCACAGTGCATTTACAGGTCAAGGAGCGTGGTGGTCGCAAGAAGTAAAATCAATTACAAGAGCTTCACCCAATTAGGAATGTTCCATTTGTAGACATTTATTTATATATGGGTTTTCGCATAAATTTGTAATAAATCGTCAATCACAGAATTAAGTTAATTGCACTTTAGTTCTTTCAATTTCAGGTGGCGTTAAAAATTGGAGTGTGAATTGTGGGAATGCATTGGAGTATAAAAAGGAATGTTGCGTCTATTCGTTCATCTTGGCCAGGATGCGCGCCATGTCGCGATATCGCAGCAGCATGGGAGCGTAAATGTCCTCACTGTCCTTGTGTGGCTCGCAGACGAGCTGCAGCTTGTTGGGCGTCAGACTCAGCACGTAATCCGTATAACTAAGCGGGGTTGTCCCCTCATCCTGCTCGTGTCTGTAGAGAGCATATGCGGCTCTAAAGGCAGCTCCCATCAAGGCGGCCTCACTCTCAGTCTGCAAAATATGAGTTTAGGGTCAGAAGTCAAGTACCAAAATAAAATAACCACCTGAATATGGACGGGTGCATTGAACACATCTGCGATCGTTTGCAGAATTGATTTGTTAACAGATGCACCGCCGGTGGCAAGGATTTGAGTCTTGTTTCCAAAATGGAAGCCCATGTCTTCGGCAACTGCGCGATGGTGCAACATCTGGCCCTCAATTAAGGCACGAATTTCAATTTGAGGAGAGCTGAATCTATAAAGTATAAGAAAATAAATTACAACTCTTTTTTAATAACTATAATAAACTTAGACTTACTTTAAAACGCCCTTCGCGGCGTCCGGTGAGCTCGGCACGCTATCCTTATTCCAACGCAGTGTGCCCTTCGCCTTGGGAATTATTTCCATTTCATTAAAGTGAACGGCCATGTTGCCAAAGTTTCCACGTGGCGTGGATTCGAGAAGTTCGTTGAATTTTTGCCAATCTCCGCCGGCCTCCGTCTTGTTCATTCCTTCCCGGACTAGGGACCCATTGCGGAAACTATAAGGGGGATAATATGAATACAAAATTGTGTGCTTTAAGAATAAACTTACCATAGCAATCCCATGTATTCTTCCGTTTCGGTTGGATGACACAGCACGTGACCCTCCTCCCAGTTAAGGGGCTCCGTCATGCTCATCATCAGCGTGTCGCTGGTACCGAGAGAAATGCTGAGCCAATTGCTGTCCACCAGCATGCCAGCCAACGCCGAGGGATTGTCACCCGTGCAGGCTACAACTTTGCAATCGGCAGGAAAGCAAAAGCGCTTTACAAAATAGTCGGAAATTGTGCCCACAATCGCATTGGGACTGACCGCTTGACCCAGCCGTTCATCGAGGTCGGGGGCACAGGCATTTAGGCAGGCCTTAGACCAGGTTTTCTCGCGGATGTCCAGCAGATTCATTCCGGAGCCATCGCTGAAGTCAATGGGAGCTACGGCACCGAGAAATAGCGAAGCCAGGAAGCTGCTGACCAGTGAGATTCGTTGGGCGTCCTCATAGGCGTGCGTGCGCTGCTGGTAGATTTTCCGGATCTGTGGTCCTGTGAAACGTTCATAGCACTTGGAGCCCGTTATTTCCACCATACTAAGATGGCCCCCAATGGCCGTCTCCATTTCGACACACTGTTTTGTGGTAGACGCGTCCATCCAAATGGGCGTACGGTTCACGACAAAGGCAGAGTCGTCGATTTGGGAGTGCAGGAACTTGTCGGGATCAAGGTTCTCCAGCGAAGCAATGCCGTGCTTGGACCAGTATAAGGATCCGTGCTGCTGTCCAGAGCCACTGATTGCCGCCACAGTGCTTAAGTCAGCCTCCTGCATTACTAGGCGGTCCAGGACAATGTCCATGGCCTTTACCCACATCACGGGCTGCACAAAGAATCTAAAAGGGGAGAAAAATAGGTGAGACATTTTAATATGGACTCAGGACTTAATTAACTTACTCATTCTTGTTGGGTCCTGGGTTGGCTCCGCCTACGGTCCGGAACTCTGGCAAATCACTGTCGAATTTCACTTCCGCCGATGCCACCACCTCCAGGGTGGAGTTTAGCAGGATGGCTTTAAGCTGGAAAGAGGAAGTGGGGCAGCAAATAGAGATACGGAGGCAGACACACCTTAAAAGTAACGATCAAACACAGAGGGCAACTAGGAGTCACCGCTGGCGTCATTGCGGAATTGTGAAAGTTATTGGGGTGGTTAAGATAATGCGGCGGGGGCCAATACGCCGAACGTGAATTGTAATAATCAAACGCTAATAGTTAAATTATTGTTTGCGCTCTTGGGTTTAGCAGATAAGAGGAAAGCGAGCCCTGCCAATAAGCCCTGCCTGATAAGCTTTTTGTTGTATGCTTCTTTGGAAACAGGTTCCATTCCGACCGAGGCTGCGAGTTCCGTGAGAGATGACCTTTTTAATAACCCCATTCCCACGCAGACGAACGAGATGGAAATAATAGTGGGACGCCTTCACATCTCGTAGATACAAAGATACTACGTAGGCAGTTACCGTTCTGGGTTTTAGTCACCTTTTGCGTGCTCAGATCAAAGCCTAGGAAGGTGCGATTCAGCTGCTGCGGTCCCATGATAACTGTGCTTCCGGTTCGCTTGGATGCCTGCTGTAGTCTGCCAGTCGGATCTCCCTCATGCGGCGCTAGATTCCCGATTCTACGGGTTAAATAGCCGGAATTGCCGAGATTAGCTTTTGTTGACGAATTCGGACGGAATGGTGTTACCGTTGCTTGTTATTGCGGAAACTCCTAGTTTGACGGATTTCCATGGCAACGCACTGAACAAAATTATGGTATTTGAACCTGCACTCCAAAATTGATAAATTAAAAAGTATCAAAAGGAAATACGTTTTTAGTCCTGGAATGTGTTGTTGTTGTTAAAATGTTTAATTAACAAACTTAAACTTTATTCTTTTTACAAATATATGTACATATAAACTTTCACGTCAAAATATCTTTTACAAGCCGCACTAATTTCCCATTGCAAATTTCAGGCAAATTTTCAAACATGAAATAGCAATAGAAATAGCAAGCAATAGAGCATACAACCATTTCCATTTTCATGGCAGTACTCATGGTAGAATTATACAAGGTAGTCCATTCGACCTGTCGAAATCATTCGGTTTTGGTCCCCTATTTCAGTTCAGGCCTGCTTGTCGAACTGAAAGGTTGTGTACGGACGGTTTTTAAATTTTTTTAACTTTAACCCTTAAGTGGCCAAGCAAACAAAAAATGTCCTTTTGCAAAAGAGTCGACATTTACATACGTAGATGAGGTTTCGTATGGAGGACTGATGAAACCTTCATCAACATTAAAATACAAAATAAAACAACTTGAATGCATATTTGTAAATATTGTTAAGGACACATTTAAAATAACAACAAATTTAAAACAGACATTGTTAAACGCCGCTGAGCAGGTCGATATTAGTGTAAATATAAAAAAATTTATTTTAAGACACGTATATACTTTAGAATTAGGAGCTTGAACAAGAGAATGGCTGTCAGACAACAAAAACAAAGAATTATGTCAAATTCAAAACTAATTAAAATAAAATTATAAACTCTACAACTCTTGTCATAACTAAGGAAACTTTTAGCCCCTTCCCCGTGTAAGGGTTAATGAAGCCCTAGTAGGCGTTTCACTGACACTTACTATTTAATGCTATCTCACTCGCACTTATAGCAAGGGACTATGATTTTTCCGAGTGGACTACCTTGTATAATTCTACCATGGCAGTACTGTTATTATTTTTTATATTTTGTTTTTTCATTTCACGCTAAAAATATGCCTGATATAGGGATGAAAATACAGCGATATATTTTTCCGATTTATCGATGTAATGTTCCGATATGGTGACATTTATATATATTTTTAACATCCCTAGATCAGCCCTGAAAATTAATTGCTAATAATTGAAAAAAATTTAATTTAATACAAGTGTTAAATAGGTTTGAGTTGGAGAACATGTCACTTAACTACGAGGAGATGAGCTGGTCGGGTGAGTTTTCCGCTTTTACCGGCTCTGTAGCATGCGGGCCCACGTCAGTAAGCCAATTGGCATGTGGACGAAAATGGGAGCAGAGCATGAATGAAAAGTGGACGACCCTAATCCGTTCACCCTTTGCAGATGTACGGGATCAGTTCAGGAAGTGGCGGGAGGAGACCGGCCGCCACAGCGAGGAAGTGGTACAGCTGTGGGTGGCGGTGCTGGAGGACAAAGTGCACAAGACCGGCAACGAGCGCCACCTTATCTTGGAACAGGTGATCATTGCAGCTCTGGACACTGCCCGCTGCGACATTGCCACCCAGTGTACCAAGCAGCTGGCCCTGGAGTTTCCGGGCAGTCTGCGCGTGATGAAGTTTAAGGCAATGCGCTACGAGGCGTTGGAGCAGTACGACGAGGCGGATGAGGTGCTAGATGCCATAATTGCCAAGGATGAGACCAATGCCGCGCCCCGAAAGCGCAAGATTGCCATTCTAAAAGCCCGCGGTCGACGGGTGGAGGCCATCAAGGAGCTCAATGAATATCTGAAAAAGTAATAAGTAGGATATTAATATTGTCCCAGGATTACCCCTAAAAAATTTATGTTTTCGCAGATTTATGTCCGACCAGGAGGCTTGGCATGAGCTGTGCACCTTGTATCTGGCTGAGGGCGAATTTGGAAAGGCGGCTTTTTGCATGGAGGAGGTTCTGCTGCACAATCCCCACAGCCATCTGATACACCAGCGGCTGGCTGAAATTCGATACACAATGGTGAACCTCTAAGCAGTTATTTATAATCGTTTAATGTTCTTTAACAAAACTATTTGCCCCTTAGGGCGGCGTCGAGAATGTGGAATCTGCTCGAACTTACTACTCCCAGGCCCTGAAGCTCAACCCACACAACTTGCGTGCCTTGTATGGGATTTACTTGTGCTGCAACTACTTGGCCAACTCGAGGGCTGTTAGCTCCAAGCGCAAGGAGCTGCAAAAGCTGGCACAATGGGCTCTGGAGAAAGTGTCGGAGCACACGACCAAACAATCCACAATCAAAAACAACGACAAACTAATTCTGTCACTGGAGGCTGCCTTAGGAAACCTGGAAATCAAATCGAATTGACCAACAAATGCGCCTATGGATATCACACCATTCGTGCAATAGATGCCAGAAAGTAATGATTCCAAATATTCTCAGAAATGGGTTTTCAGTTTCTGTTTCTTAAGCGAAAATAACATAGATAAAGCATTAAAAGAAGCGGGAGTTAACAAATATTTTATTGTCAGTGCATCCGAGCTAGTATTTTTTTGATGTTAAAGAATCGGTGACGGCTTCGAACTCGGATTTATAGCCTTGAATATATCGGGTGTGCAAAAATAGTTCTGTAATAAATTTAGTGAAATTAATTATCAGCGATTGCTGGCATTCCTTTAACACCCCTCTTGAGATGCAATGAAAAACAGACATTGATTTCTTAATGTACTGCTTATTTTATTTTATATCTTTTTGGGTGACCTCCATTTCGAAAACAAGAGCACACTTAATCAGGCCCACGAATTGATGCAACATTAATCGGACATTGAACGGAATTCACAGCGCTGTTAAAACGAGCACAATATTTACTCAAAAGATAGGTGCCATTATACTATATACCCACTGTTGATCATCTCATGAGTCCATTGACTCGCTTTATTGTAAAAATTGCTTCAATGCACTAGATTAATTCTCACTAGGCTCGTGCATGTCCAACATCGTCATACATCTGCATATGCATATACGTGCACTCGGTTCATGGCATGTGTGTGTATATATTTCCATGCATCGTTACTGTAGGTGCAATCGACGACTGCAGGGCATCCGAGGGCAGCGCTGATAGTCCAGCGGACGGCTAAAAATAGTCCAACAATGGGACAGAATGCAATCTACAGAATACCCCTCCCACCCAGCCATCGCCCGTGGACTTCAGTTTGTGGAGGAGCCGTTGGCGTAGGTCCATCGGTTGCGCGATTTCCTCGAATGTTTCACGCGAAAGAAGTCCTTGAAAGTGAGGGCGGGCGCAGTGTGTGGCTTCTCTGAGTTGCTAGTTGAGTCCTGACCGTGTCCCTGCGACGAGGAGAGCGCCGTGTGTCCCCCACTTCCGCTGCTTAGGCAAACCGGCAGTCCGTCGAGGTATTTAAGATGTGGCAGCACCTGCAGGGTGTAGTCACGAGGTCCTTGGCTTCCGAAGACGGTGCGGATACCAGGGTTGCCCATGCAAGAGAGCTGCTCCAGCGATGGACATTGCCGCTCGATGCGGTGTATCCAGTCTGTTATATTGGCAATATCGCAGTTGTTGATCCTGCAACATTAAAATGTGAGTTGTGGTAACTGGAAGAGCAAGTGAAGATCTACTTAATCACCACAAGATCCTCAGACTCGGCAAGTAGGGAAAGGTGTTGATATCTAGGTTCACATTGCGGTCCAGGATGAGGGTGTCTAGGTCCTCGAAAAATGAGAGAAACTTAAGATTTCGGAAATCGTTGTGACTCAAATCGAGGAACTTGGTCTGTGACGCAAATTTGTCGGCTAGTCGCCGAGGAATGGTCTTCAGGTTCTCATATGCCAACGATATACGCCCGTTGTCCTCGAGAATGCTTTCCGTGAAGGACACATCTTCACTGGGGCAGCTGCTGGTGGAGATGTTCCCGCTGAAGGAGTAGGGATTCGGCGAGATCATTTTGCCCTCACTGGGTCCGGTCAGGTAGACGTCGTTATACTCGTAGTTGAGGCTCTCTAGCGATTGAATGTTGGCACAGGTCCTGAGCACCTCCGTCAGGCAGGGATTCGATGGGCTGGCACACAGATGCTACCTATTATTGCGGATACTTTTGGGTAATTGCTTAGCTGCTTACCTGTCTTCGGAGTTCGAGCGGTCGGAGGTGGATGTCCCAGACATCCTCATAACTGCTATGCAATAGTAGCGTCCGGATTGGGTTGGTCTGCTGGCTGCCGGAGGCCGTCTGATTGTCTTTATTTTGGTCCAACGTCAGTGACAGACTGAGGAAAAAGTGACACTTGATTCTCGCTCCGGCCAGATTATCTCAGTCTTTCCGCTCTCCATGCAAACAAGTGCCCGAGTTTGTGTGGGTGTGTGTGTGCATTGAAACAATTGTCATCTCGGTGGTCACAATTACCCGGCGCACTCAAAGAACACTGGGAAACTTTAGAATTAGGACCAAAATTAATTTTATTATATGAAATATATTTCTTTTAAGAACTTTGAATAATAAATCTAGAATTGGGATCAAGGCGTCCAAGGACTTCAATTTTCTTACATACAATTTTATTTCGGGAATATTATAATATTAATATAAAATATTAATTGTTTCGACTTTATATTTGGCTAAATAAATTTATATAAATACCTAAAATAAAATAAAAACTTTGTCTTATTCGTTTAGTGTACAAAGATTAGTGAGTAGACAAAGACAAAGGTTTAAAACAACAAAACAAAGTAAGTACTAGGAACTGTGTTCTATTGTGTTGTTTTTGTTGATGCTGATACCCTGCAATGAAATTTTCTAGTGATGTGGTATGTTTAGTCGTTTGCTTTCGTAAAGTACAATTAATTACCCACTTGACAAGTTTCTTACCTTATTTTGAGTGCCTTCAGAGAGGGTGTGAAAGTTTACTTCTTATCTACGGATCCACTTTTCACCAGAACGTGTCTACTTTGTATTTATCAGATGAACTTCGTATAAGTGATAAGCATGAATTCTATTTTCATGGATTATCTTACACTTACGTGGCCGAAGAGGGTACCACAACGATGGGTGCTTTAAAAATAGTTTTGTTATTTTCATGTTCACTATCATTTGCAACAATTCTCTTCATATAGGACTTTATATTTACATCGAAATGCTGTTTACGCTCTAAAAGCATTAAATTGATTTGTGTGCTTTTGTTTATAAGGGCTGGTAGTGTTGACAAATAGATTGCCAGCCGGAAAATAAAGAAAACGTGAAAATATGTTGTGTATGTGAGATTTCTCTAGTTTTTAAGCGTTCCACTATTTACATCAGTGCTCTCGTTTTATTAATCTCATTTTGGCTTTTGAGCTAGAATGATATGTGTAATATCTGTTATAAAGCCCAACCCAAAAGTAAAATTATATCTTTATAAGTATCTATTATATCAATGTTCTTGCCATGTTCTTAATTAATATGACAAGGGTTGATCTTAAGCAAAGCAAATTATGAGAAAATAAATAACGAAATAAACCTTTATAAATTTGGTTGCATATATATTATTGTTGAGGTACTATATTATCGATAAGATTCAAGATACAAACAAGTTTATTTTTTTATGATTTAATAAATAAAATATATTTTGAATGATTAAATAATAGTAAAATGCCATTTAAATTACATTCTTGGTTTGAATTTAATCTCTAACATGTTTGTATTATTTAATTATTAATTATTATTTTGTAATAACCATATTTGCATTCTATACTCTACAATACACACAATAAATAATTATAATTTAAATTAACAATTTATTTAAATTTAAACCCTAACATAAAATAGAGATTAAGTTCCAATTAATGTTGCTATTCATTTTTGTTTGCCTCTCCCTATAGCTCAATAAGAAATTCCATCTATAGAGACCCCCCTGTGGTCAGGACCGATTAGTGATCTGATATGTCCAGGCTGATGTGTAAGCTTTGCTCCGTCAACCTCAGTCTCACTCATTCATTAACTTAATTCGTCTATGAGCACTCGTAAGGCACTCGAGCCCGATGCTAGAGTCTCTACTATGCCATAGTATCATACGATATACACCAGTATAGTGGCAAGAGCGCAGCGAAATATGGGGGCGCGGCGGACTTTCGCTCTCGGCGGTACTATGGCTATAGATATAGCTCCCCACTGGTACTACCGCTCGCCGAGCTACTGCTACGGGCTGGAGCGTGGCGTTCAGTCTGCTCCCTGCTCTAGGCCCCAATAGTTCGGTGCGGCCAACGCGCGAAGCTCGCAAGATCGATCCGTGTACGAGTCGGAATCTGAAGCCGAATTCAATTTTATAGAGAGTGTGCGTATGTGCGAGTGTGTTTTTTGCGGCAGTGCACAGCTGTTGACTAATTCTCAATCGGTGCTTTTGGCCTCGAGGAGCCACAAGTCGAGTCTGAGTCCGAGTCACTACGAATCAGCAGCGGTAATAACCAAAACACAACAACTACGCCAATAGCTTTACATAAATGTGCAATTGAACATGCGAGCATAACAAAAACAAAACTAAGTTTGTTATTGATTACTCGGGTTGCCAGTGGCACCACCTCCCCAAACCACCCAACGCTCATAAAATCGATTCATACACAGAGGGGCAAAGAGTCTTGAAAATGTAGTGATTATTTCACTTAAAATGGGTCATAGGAATATTATATTATTAATTCTATAAAAATATTTGTGTTGGTTTCAGTAAACAAAGAAGTTATTTTCGATTTCTTTTAATTTATTTCCACTATTTTTATTTAATTGTAAATATTTAATATATAAATTGACTAAATACATGTAAATTTATACATATTATTTCATAATAATTAGTTGGATGTTTTATTAACTCCAAACTTTCAAACAAATAAATTAAAATAAATTCACATTTATATGTTTTGAAACTTTTAACATTTAAACAACTAAAAAACGTTTCTAAATGTACAATTTTTTACAGTGATTGCACCCCCACCCCACACATTGATAGCCCCACATATGTTTTTATTGATTAACTCACAACATACGATGTACATATGTATGTACAGACATACTCCTACTATACATCATGAATTCAACGAAAGAGGTCTCCCTCTTATCTCGCCTTCTGGCGCGTGTTTACCTCCAGTGAATTTTAATGCTGATTTGTGTCAGATTACGTTTCGCATTTGTGAAAACTATTCCACAGTTTTAGTTCAGTGGCTTTACTGTTGAACAGTGAAGCGTGGATCTTGCGCAATGTATGTGCATATTATAATGGCATTGGCCAAAGCAGGTTTTTTGGCTAAAAAGCTCAAGTGTCATGACCACTTTGGCTTAATGCAGAGAGATCCAAAGTAAATTCAGTTTTCCCTAAGCTCAAGAAATATTAAGACATTTACATTAAATTAGTATATAAATCCCTAACGAGTTTTCCCTGTATCTGGGGCTCAAGTGGAAATGGAAATGGGCATCTGCGAAACGAGTGAGTTCATTGATTAAAAGTGCTCAGCTGACGTTGGCGTTTCTTTCTTTGTGAATCTTATCAGAGGACGGCGGCAACAAAAATAGGAAAAACCAATTAAAAAAGCAATACATCAGATGGCATGAGTATTGTATTTATGAGATGCAAACGCAGTCGAACCCCAGGGCAGTCGTTTGTAAGCGTCGTATTAATGCAGAATACTGGCGTAGTAGTCCTCGTCCTCCATCGAGAATCGTGCAAAGTCCACCAAGAAATCAATTTTTGTTTCGATCGTGCCAGCAAATCGTCCAAGTCTAACGTTTATCATTAGCTCGCGAAATGTGCTAAAATCGGGGACTGGCAAAACCAGACATCATTGGTGCTAGTCTAGAATTTCACCAGCAGAGTGATTAGGTAAATATTAGACATTTTTAGTAAGCAAACAAGGGTGATTTTCACTTGAAATCGGAAGTTCTGAGCTAATGAAATGGATCGTGTGTGAAGCTAATGTAATCATTCAAGAACGATATTGCTTTTGTAGGCTTTCGTAATGCCAGATTTCAAGGGCAGGCGTGAATGCGTGAATGCTAATTTGGCGATGCGACCTTTCGCTGTCGCTTTCGGAATACGAGCACCGAGTAAAATATGCAAAAACCGCACTCAAAACCAATAGCAACAGCAGCAGCATGTGTTTCGATTTTTCCATACCTCTTAGCCAGCAGGGCGTATACTTATTCCCCTGTTTATTTTCTTCTGAAACAGCAGTTGGTTATATTAATTGTTTCATTTTGATTTATTGTATATTTCAAGTTTGAGAGAAATACTATCTATAAATAATGTGCCAAGTACCGGGTACACAGCAGTCAGTACGAATATATATCTTTTTGTTTGTTGCTTCTTTCAATTCGTTTATTTTTGTTTTCTGTTCGCTTTGCGTCATTCATACTGTGGAGTTTTTTTTTCTGGGTTTTCATTAGCGCATCTGTTTCTGTCCTAAAACGGTTTCCTAAAAATATATATATAAATATATAATATATTAAGCAAATCTTATGAACTAAAAGATAAGGATAGTGGCAAATAGTCTTGAATTCCACAGCCTATCGGGTTGGTCTCTTTGACATTGGAATCGAGCCTATCGCTGGGATATACAAATAAGCAAGGTCATCGTTCAAAAGATACTATATTTAATATAGTCAGGGTTCAGAGCATTTAGGTAATTGTAATTTACAAAAATGCGGAAATTGATTGATAAACTGGAAAAGATATAATTTTAATTAGCAAAGCAAATAGCTTTTAGACTCAATTATTAGTTTTAAAATATATATATATATTTATAAAAATTAAAATAATGAAGGTATTTCAATAACGAGTTTGATAACCTTTCCAAAAATACATTTTAAACTTCTTATCAATTTTATAAAACCCATAAATTTCTTTGCTATTAAGTTATTTGTAAAGAACCACCGAACTCAATAAAACGCAGAAATTAGATAAGCCATTCTTCGGTAATTACTTAAATGGGAAATACAATTTCCTGGTCACTCGCTACTTATCAGTTTTGCAATATTTACCCTTACAGGTTTTAGTAAATATTGCCATAAAAAAGACCTCAGGTGATAAAGTTTTCTGCCTTCAGTGCAAAGTGTCCGGTGTGATTGATTTTTGCTTTATGCCCTCTGATGTCGTCGCACCACATTTTCGCATGACAAAAACTCAAAAAAAATAAATAAATAAATAAAATCAATGCCAGCAACGTGCGAACAAGGGAAAAGTAAAAAGTCAGGTGGCGTCTTCCCCACTCGGTTGTGTGAGAATCCGAGTCCATGCGGACTGGAATTTCAGTCGGCTCAAAGTCTATGCCAACGCACGCCGGGCTAATGGAATATCACAACTGTATAGTACAAAGTATATATAAAATATATATGGGAAAATATAGCTTCGCTTCGGGCAGCGTCCAATTTATTCGGAAGGACAGGGTCAGACACTTAACCGCCGTGTTCCATTTTAATTCCGATCCCCAGTCGGGAAGTGTGAGCTCTAATAGCTCGTGTGCCGGGAATGCTAATTAGATGTTTGCACTTCATCTAGAAAGCCTGCTTAGTCAGCACATTTCTGGATAGAATAACAAATAATTAATTCTACGCAATGCTTTTCAATTAATTTATTCAATGATATTTATTTTTTGTGATTCCAGGGTTCTCAGTTTCAAGCGTTCTCCGAAAAAGGCACAATGACTGGATCAGGTAAATATTTAAATTATTACGAAACTGAGAAACATGCATGCATTTAATGCTTTGCCAGCCAAACAATTGATTCGAAACAACAATTCTTCCAATTACTTGTTCTACAGCTTTCGGTTTAAATGCCACCAAACGATCGTGACCTCTTGTTCGATAATTAAATTTTAAAGCACACTTTTAGGAATATATATTTTGCGTGTAAAGTAAAAGCAAGTTGTCCAAAGTCTAACGATTACTTGAAGTTGTATTTTTAGACTAGAAATATTATATTTTGTATATTTTTGGATTTCTTAAAACTCTTTTATATATATTCATAATTTTTAATAATTTTATTTGTCCCCCTTGCAGTCCACGATCCGAAATGGAGCTTGGAGCGTCGCGAGTCCTCTGGCCATTTGGTGTGGCGCAAGGACTCGCCGGAGTCAAAGGTCCGCTTCAGATTTGATGTCGAGGTCCTGGAGTTCGAGAAGCATCCGCACGAGGAGCTAGACGAAAAGGAGGACCATTTCTCCATGACCAGCCTCTCGGCGACAGTGGCCTTGTGCGCCACCTGCGTGGCCGTGGTGGCCGCCTCCGTCTTCCTGCCCTGGTATCTCATGGAGAGGGTGGGATCGCTGTAAGGGATCGCTGGCAAAGGCACTAGCTTCTTGTATATATAGGTACAGCCTGGAAGGTATTAAGTAGACTCTTGTATATAAACAAGCGTAGATTTAACTAATTGTAAATAGTTCGTATGTTGTAAATAGACTGTGTGATTTTAAAAGTAAATTGAAAAGCAATAGAGTTTGGAAAACTCGCGGTGCAATGTGACTTTGACTATTGGATTGTATTTTAGGATGTGTAAATTCTCATAAGTTTATTTGCATGGTAATTGAACCAACGAAAGATCACAAAGATAGTTTATGGAATAAACGAAATACTTGCCTCTAAAAACCTAGTCTTTTGATATTGAAAAGGATCACGATCACGAGAATTCGAACAGAAGCCGGGGTAATAAATATTTAGCATGCACTTCTCGTTGAGATATTACTTGGAATTGAAAGTGACCAATTAGACCCTCGGATGCACACAATGAATCCTTCAACCCCTAAAGGATCTGGACCAATTCAAGGTAACAATCATCCCCCGCAACGACACCCAGCATCCCCTGCACAAGGATGAGGGTTGATGTCGTAATTTCTGTTTCGCTGCCCGTGCCTTGATTAAAATTCTTCCCTTTTTATGGCCACGCTAAAAGCGCACGAAAATCCAATAAAATTGTCTGCAATCAAATCATTGGGTAACGTTAGCGAAAAATGGCCGAATGGCACGTTAGTGTAAAGGGGAGTAAAGTTAACGACCAACCCCTGAGCTGAAATGGCTAAACTGGCAAACTATACAGAAAACTAATTGGAATCTGCATGGGTTATAGTGTGACTCTTGTGACTCCACGAAGGAAATGATAAAGCTTTTTAAGAAATGCGAATTAATGTTTAGGTTTTCATTCTTATAAATTGTTTTTTATAATAAAGTCTAGCTCTATCTAAAAATGACTTCAAGATTTTTAATGATTTTTAATGTTTTTAAAATTAATGCCATATAATTCTTGATTCATTAAGTAATTAAAATATGAATTCAAAAATTCTAAAATAAAAACCTATAAAAAATATAATTATTTAATAACTAAAAGCTAAAGTTCACTGAGCTTTTATTATACTGTTTTGTTAGTGAAATCGCAATGTACTATAATTCAATTGAAGGAATACTCCTACTAATTATATAGCACACCGATAATGCAGTAGTAAAATTACATGGATAAGATATATCAAGCGAAAAAGGAATAATCACACTTGTAAACACAATTTCTTTGATTGTTAAACCCTGAGTTAATTTATGTATTTCAGTGGCAAACCCACTTTAAAATTTCTGCATTTAAGAATTCCACTCATCCGTGATGACAACCTGCGTCTACGTCAGAGTCCCAATTGATTTCCTTAATCTGGCATTATACGCCACAGTCGTAGGAGCAGAGTGAAGTTGGATCATGATAAGCGTCGTATTCTGGGGGGGATGAGAGAGAGAGTGAACCCCGGCGATAAGAACTGGCGGGTTGATAAGATTCTCGTAAATGTGGCGATCTTTTAGTTGAACTCGCTCTGTGGTCTTGTTGTGTTTTCGGTTTCAGTTTAGGTTCTCTGGGTCTCTGTTTTCGTTTTTTACTTGCCGTATTTCTTTATTTCTATACGATCGGCCTGGCCTGCTGCCTCATAAACCCTGGCCCATGAGTCAGTTTGTTGTTTGCCCCAGTCGAGAGCGGTTGTCTGCTCCGGAGATCTTTGATTCCGCTTCCAAAACCAATCAACGCTCACCGGTCTCCGATCTCTGATCGCCTCAGATATAGAACGAAAACTAACAAATCAGCTCGCGAGGAGATCTTAACGAGATCGAGAGGCGATCTCGTTTGAATTCGCGACGCTGGCCGCTAGTCAGCCGCCTGATCTCCGCCAAAACTGACGTTGTGCCAGCTCCTGCTCCGCGGAACTATAGGAGCTACTACCGCAGTGAATCTATCGACACTTGCACTGGCCGATTAGAGCTGGTCTCCGGGGTGCACAGAACGTAGAAAATCGAATTGAAATAAAAACAAATAACCAAAATAAAACCCAACAAAGTCGAGAACCTGTTTTGAATCGATCTAAATGTAAGTCCCCGAAGGTCGTTATCTTGCCTTTGAATAATTTCTGGCACTGACAACACTTTTGTTTGTTTTAATTTCAATTGTTGGTTTTATTTTTTATTACTTTATCTATTATTAGTGCCTTCAAGATGTCCAAGATGCCAGAGACAACGTTTGCCGACCTGAGTTTGGCCGATAAGGTAATTAATAAGCAACTAAAGTGACTAACAATGGGAATATTAGTCTGAATATGCATGAGATGTGCTGGGTAAAAACGCGTTTCGATCGCTGATCTTGGCGATTAATCTGAAAACAGCACGTGACAAACTTGACAAACAAACAAAGCCCCCACAGACGCTTTCTGAACAACAAATAAAGGCGAGACAATCACCTCGAAGCTTTGAATACCCTCCGTGAAAGTGAATGCATGACGAATCTAGTATAACTGATTTAATTAGGTGAATCTAAAAGGTTATTAAGAGTTCTGAAAAGTTCAATTATTGTAAAGATTTCATTGAGATCTTATTTTTAATGAAATGTTTCAAGATACATTAGTATCTTCAGCCCCATTGCCCCACTAAATCGCAGTGATAAATCTTAAATGTATTAGCTCAGCATAGTTCCGAGATGTAACAGAAAGATTGGTCTCTCAGGCATCTTTCTCCATGGCATATATCTGCTCATTAAGATCGCAGAGATATATATTATAATGTTGTGGATACAAGGGCATGTTTATTCCATGTGGCCTGGTCTTGGCAATGTAAACAACAATAGACGCAAATGCACAAGGTATACAACAATCGTAGATTTCATTAATTCTCTGCCTGTGTTTACATACACTCTGGATACCGCTCTGGATTGGATCCATAGATACGCGTTTTCATAAAATATATATGTATGTATATCTGCCTGAATCAATTGGCGCGACGAATTATCGCCGGTATGCTAAATGACGCCAATTAGTGGCCAACTTTTTCCACTTGGCTTTTCTTTGGATTGAAATCTAGATTTCGCTGGAAATGGCGCAGAATTCGCGCCCATAAATGATGAATTTCTCATCTGATCAGTTCTTACAATATATATAATGTTTAATGTGCAGTGCGAAATCGATTAATTCAATGAAGAAGTGTTAATTGGAATGTGAAACTGAATTATGGGAATGCGATTTATTAGCTTACCGTATTACCACTGATTAGATGGGATTTTATATACCATATATTTTTACGCTTTTAAAGTAGTGTTTATAATATGTTTATGATATGTTTTTCATAAGCAAATTTTAGGATATACTATTTAAAAAATCAAAAACGATTTTATTGCCGCATAATCTTACTTGTTAAATTCAATCATTGGGTTAAAAATGTAAGTGAGCTCATTCTCTGTTTAAAATTTGGTTAACAGTTGTTTGCTGAAATAAGATAAGGCAAGATTACCTTCATGCCTACACATATATTTTATCTAACTTAAATAATTATTTTTCCCTTAACAGACTGCAGTGAAGAAGCCCAGCATAGAGGCTCGCCGATTTTCCGATGTCTCCACCTGCTCCTTCAGTTCTAGTAAGTTGCCCTTTAGATCTGGATTAATCTTCCTTGGAGGATATGTACCACCTGAAAATTAAATATATCTTTGTATCTCACCCATCAGCCTGCTTCACTGGAAGCTCCGACGAGGACGAGATCTCGCCGAAGGACAATCAGCAGCGCAACTCCGCCGGCGGGACCGACTTTTGCGTGAAGAGCATCTCAAAGAGTGCCTTTGGAAGGCGCGAAATCGAGATTGCAGAGTCCGAGATGCCGGGCATTATGATGCTTCGAAAGCGGGCCAAGGATGAGAAGCCTCTAAAGGATGCCAAGATCGTGGGATGCACACACATCAATGCTCAATCGGCGGTGCTAATAGAGACGCTGATTCAGCTGGGCGCCACCGTTCGCTGGGCGGCCTGCAATATTTATTCCACGCAGAATGCCGTGGCCGCCGCCTTGGCGGAGGCGGGCATCCCGATCTTTGCCTGGCGCGGAGAGACCGAGGAGGAATTCTGGTGGTGCCTGGATAGATGCATTCACTCTGATGGCTGGCAGCCAAACCTCATCCTGGACGATGGCGGCGATGCCACCCATTTGATGCTGAAAAAGTATCCCGAGTGCTTCAAGGCAATTCGCGGCATCGTCGAGGAGAGCGTGACGGGTGTTCATCGGCTGTACATGCTCTCAAAGGGCGGCAAGCTTACTGTTCCCGCCATCAATGTTAACGACTCAGTGACCAAAAACAAGTTCGATACCTTTTACACGTGCCGAGACTCCATCCTGGACAGCCTGAAGCGCACCACGGACATCATGTTTGGCGGCAAGCAGGTGGTGATCTGCGGCTATGGGGATGTGGGCAAGGGCTGTGCCCAGGCGCTGAAGGGTCAGGGCTGCATAGTCTACATCACGGAGGTGGATCCCATTTGTGCCCTGCAGGCGGCTATGGATGGCTTTCGGGTGGTGCGGCTCAGCGAGGTTATCCGAAGCGTGGATGTGGTGGTCACGGCGACGGGGAACAAAAATGTTATCACTCGGGATCATATGAATCGCATGAAGAATGGCTGTATCCTCTGCAACATGGGTCATTCCTGCTCAGAAATTGATGTGGTAAGATTAACTGGAATTATCTATATGGATCTACCTTTCTCATAGTTCTCTCTGGATTTCAGAATGGCCTGCACACGCCAGAGCTAACGTGGGAGAGAGTTCGTTCCCAGGTGGACCATATCATCTGGCCAGATGGCAGGATGATTATCCTGCTGGCCGAGGGTAGGCTAGTGAATCTCTCTTGCTCCACAATTTCATCGTTTGTGGTCTCGGTGGCCTCTTCCACTCAGGCGCTGGCTCTGATCGAGCTTTTCTCGGCACCGGGAAGATATAAGTCGGATGTGTATTTGCTGCCAAAGAAAATGGGTATGTTTAAGACATTTTTTTAGTAGTGTAATTTATCCTTTTATAGCAGTTTCTTATAATTTCTTCCAATTTCAGATGAGTACGTCGCCAGCCTTCACTTGGCCACCTTTGATGCGCATCTCACGGAGCTGACAGACGAGCAGGCCAAGTTCATGGGCTTAAACAAGGCCGGGCCTTTTAAAGCCAACTACTACAGGTGAGGGGGTGTGGGTGTGCTAGTTAAACATTTAATTATTTCTAAAATTTAATTATTATAACCTTCTTTGTTTACAGATATTAATCAGTATTTCTTGTTGTATCCTGTTTTTCTCGTTCTGTAATTTTGATATTATTTAGAAAAAAATACAAATAAATGATAATATAAAATTCGACGATGATATTTTTGAACTTTTTGTTATATAAACAATTATTAAATATTAAAAAATAAATTTTCCGATTAATTTTAATTTATTTAAGATACTGTTAAAGTGCTCACAGTCACAAGCTTCTTGCTATATGTATATAAACATTTCATGTTAAATATTCAGATACAAAATCTCACGAAGTTTCACGAAGTTTCACGAAAATTTCGGAAAAATAACGAAGTTGCTATAAATTTCCTATAAAAAACGAAAAATTCATATCAAACTTCAAATTTCCATCTGGACGTGAATCTGAATATTAAGTTACCTAATTAGAAATTAAAACTGACAAAACAATTTCATTTGGGCCAATTATTTCTTATTCGATTATTCAGGAGATTAAAATGAAACAAATGTATATATTGAACTATAATTGTGGGGTTTTTTATGCATCTAATTAATATATAATCGTATTTCTTTGGAAATATTTAGTCAAGCTTATGTTATAATCTAACTTATAATCGCAATTTTTCATTATTTTGATGAAAAACGGCAAAAAAAAGGCCAATACAAGACAATACATATCTATATATAATTTGGATACATTTGACAAAGTGGCGCTGCTGGAAAAGTCAGTTACAGTTACTTCCAAAAGTGAACGTAACTGTGTATAATAGGCATGGCGTGTTGGTAGGAAAAAATTTAATTTAGAAGAAGTTTAAATTTCATTCCCGAAATTCTAATTAGTCAAAAATAAATACCATGCTGCAGGCTCTTATAGCGGAAATTAAGAGTGCGGTGTTTCTCCTGGGGAATGAACGTGAGCCGGAGGAGCTGAATATGAGAGCCTGTATGGGGTTATCTATACAGTTAATGATAGACCTGAGAAACACGGTAGTTGAGAGCGGGCAGTACAAGGAGCCGGTTGCCAGACACACCTCGAAAGTCCTAGCAGAATGTGAGTCTGCCAAGGAAATGCCACGGATCCCTTCTAAGAGAACTCATTCCAATCCGCAGGTCGTACAAAAATGGGGCTTTTATTTAGGAGTGTGCCGTGCCATGCTGAGGGAGGAAAGGTCACTCCAGAGGTGCAGCGCTTTTTCCTACGGGTCATGAATCTCGTTATCGATCAGTTTGATAACATCGTAAAAGAATCCCTAAAGCCAGAGAATCTGCGGGATCCAGATCCCCAGAATGTGTTACAGGGGGAACTGAAAAAAATAAACCACAACCTTCAGCTCTTCAGGAAACTAATTGCCTCGAAAAAACAAGCCTCTACAAGAAGTCGCAATACTGAACGTCATCCGAGGAATCAACTTTTAGAATCCAATGTCGAACTCCAGATATCCAAGGATCACAATAAGCACCTCAAGACATCACGAACGAATTTACAGTCAAAATTCAATGCCTTCAAAAGCAATGGAGGCGATGCCATGGATATATATACTTCCAAACGGACCAGAAATAGCCATGATAGTCAGCTGGAGGGGAGGCAGCTCAACTACCTGCCTCTATTTAAGATAAATAAAACGTTGGAATATTCGACCGCCGAGAGTCAGGAAAACATGCGGGTTCAAACGAGTTCCACTTCCTCGGATTATGTACTAGAGGACCAGTCGGAACTAGAATCTAATGTTGCAATAGCAGGCTCTTATCAGAACATTCGAAGCCAAGGCATGCAGGTTTTGTGGGCCAAGAAAGGTCAGCCTAAGAATCACACAGAATGTACTTCAACCGATTTTAGGGACTTGATGGAATTCAAATCAAATGAATCAACAGTAGGTTCCATTCTGAACATTGAAAGTCAGACGAGTTTGGGGATGAAGAATGGGCAAGACCTCCAGGTTTTGTGGGTCCAGGAAAAAAAGCCCTTGATTCAGACCAGCTCTACTTCTTCAGATTTCACATCTAAGGACCTGCAGCATCTGGTGAAAGATAATCGCAACTCATGTCTGACGATTGAGAGTCCGCAAGACCTGGAGGTTTTGTGGGAGCGAAAAGAAAAGCCAATGAATCGACTCAAGAAATTGCCGCAAAACGACAAATCTGAAATAAATTTGAGAACCGCAAGTCGGCTGACAGAACAGCCTACAGTTCAGACAGTCTCCGGCGATTCCGACTTGTTATTCAAGGACCTGCCGAAGCCAGAGAATTTAGAAAATCAATCAAGTTGGATTACCGAAAGTTCACTAAACCTACAAGTAATTCAAACAGGTTCCACTTCTTCTAATTTTAAAATTAAGGACAAGCCACAGCCAGAGACAGATAAAAGTCAAACAAGTTGGGTAACCGAAAGTTCGCAAGATTCGCAGGTTTTGTATGACCAGAAAGATAAGCCTATGATTCAGAGGGATCAGGATTCCGATGTTAAGTTGATAGGTTCCGTTCAAAACTTGGAAAAACATGGTCGGCAAGACCTGGAGGTTTTGCATTTTCAAAATAACAATTCCATAGTTCTGGCGGGCTTTACATCTTCGCATCCCCAATTCAATGACCTCCCGCAGAACGACGAAAGTAAACTCAATTTCAAAGAGAGTCAGCAAGAAGAAGAGCCCATGATTCCGACAGTTTCCGCTGCTTCCGACTTGGTATTCCAGAGCCTGCCAAGGTCAGGGAAAATTGAAAACCAATCGGGTTGGGTGACCGAAAGTTCAATAAATCTACAAGTTGTTCAGACAGGCTCCACGTCTTCCAATTTTAGCTTCAAAAATCAGAAGGAACCGGAGTCCGATTTGGCACATTTGAACATTGAAAGCCAAAAAACTTTCAGGATAGAGAGTCGGCCAGACCTTCTATCGCAGAAAGAAAACATCAAAATTCAGACGAGCTCTACTCCATCAGATTTTATATTTAAGGAATTGCCGAAGAAGGAGAAAGATAAAAGCCAAACAACTTTGACAACCGATAGATCGCAAAGCCTACAAACCACTTCTTCCGATTGCATAGCAAAGGACCTGTCGCAGCCAGAGAAAGATGAAAGCCATCCTAGTTTGTGCTCTGTGTCGGTCGTGAGGAACCAGATAGATGAGCCCAGGACTCAGATGAGTTTCTCTAGCGATCTAAGATTAAAGAATCTGACTGAACTGGAATCCAATAGGGCGTTGGCAAATTCCGTTCAGAATATTCAAAGTCGTTGCCTGCCGCCTCTGTGTGTCCAGAAAGACAATCCCTTGAATCGTATAAGCTTCAATGTTTCCGATTTCTTATTGAAAGATGCATCCCAACCGGATAAAGTTGAAAGCAAAACATGTTTGGCATACACAAGTACGCCCCATTTGCAAGAATTATGGACTCGGACACGCAATTCCATGGTGGTCACCAGCTCATCATCTTTCGCTTGCTCAGAAAAGAATACAAGCTCGTGGAGTAACAGTCGGCAGATTTTAAACAAGGTGAACACCACGAATCCTATTTCCGCAGGAATTCCTTCTGCAAACACTGCCCAACCTTCTGCGACCAGTCAGCAATCAAGCCGCAATATTGAGATCACGAAGCCAAAAACAGCTCCAAGTTTCTTTTCGTTGGGGAAAACCTTTGGGGATCATCGACTGCGGCTGCTCCGCTGGTGTCAGGAGAAAACTAAGGATTATGGGATTCCTATGTACGAGTTCAGCGAGTCCTGGCGCAGTGGCCGAGCACTGGTAGCCGTTATTCACTCATATCGCCAGGATTTGATTGAAGACCGTTTCAACCCAAAGGGCGAGACCAAGGAGTCGCCAAGAAATATGCTTATATGCGGAGCCAAGGCAGCCAAGTCCCTGGGAGTGGACAGCAAGGTGGATATTGTCCGGGTGTGTCTGAAGAAGGTGCCAGATTTCTACAAGGTCTTTACCTTCGTGGGTGAACTGCAGCGCTGCCTGGAGCCAAAACTCACATAAGAATGTTTTCATTGATTTCATATATTTAATAAAATATAGGGTTTTTCTTATTAAAATATAATTGTTCACATATTTATTTAAGATAAAATTATGTTATCTAAAGTTGGGAGCTATGTGCTTTATTTTTTAAATACAAATTTACACAGAACGATTCTTCCACATAATTTATGAATTATGATTCCAATCGGGACATAACATTTAAATTTCCAATATATTCTTAAAATATACACATCACGACGTACGGCATCACGGATCCATCTCATCATGGAGGTAGGAGTTGGGCCAGTAGCTCATCATACCAAAGACGACTTTCTGGTTGGCCCGCGGCCCTATCATCGGATTCATCTGCATCAGGAAAGTGACCAGCCAGGACAGGTAGCAGCAGACGGCGGTAACGATGGCGCAGCACCGGATTACGCCGCGCTCCTCGAACCGGAAGGAGATCAGGAATCCGACGACGACGAAGAGCAGCCAAAACGCAGTGATACATAGGAAGACCACATTCTTATCCATTTCCGGAGAGCTTGTCGGCAGCTGGCAATGACAACTGGCTAGTTGTGACAACTTTCACCCCTGGTCCCTGGACCGGAGAGCTTGCCAATCCCAATTTGGGTGCCGGCGCACTCATAAACTTTTATGGCTGCGAACATTTCGATATTTTATGGCGGCAAGCGGAGGCTGCAGGCGCAGTGGAGCGTGAAGGTTGTAAATGGAAAACTGTAACTGTGCAGCCAGCGACATATTTCCCGGAGCAAGGATAAGCCGACAAACATCTGACATTTGTGAATTGTTTTAATTTTAAATAATATTATGTAGCTTAATGAATTATAATTATTTTCTCTATCAATTTCATTAAGGGAGAAATTATAATATAAATATTATACCTCTTATACCTCTTATCCAATTGTACTCAATTCTGTCGTAATTTTCTATGAAAGAAATATCCATAAAAAAATTAAGAATCCTTGTAACGCCAAGATATATAAATAAATAACTTGATAATAGAAGCTGGGTACCCAGTTTTTTGTTTTATTTATTTTTAGTTACTTTTAACATAAAACTTCTTATCAAATGGTTTACAACAAATAAAAAATAACAAACAAATGACAGGCAACGAACCTGACGGGACATCGATTCCAGTTTTCAAATTACAATTTGCGAACTCAGATTCTTCAACCTAAAATAAATAAAGAAAAAACTATAATTAAATTAATTTAGTTGAAGGAAAAAACTTCCAAAAAAAAGGCTAAACCTATCCGAAAAAAGGACAAATTGTCCTCTCTGAACGGTAACATTTTCCGAGTGCCTGGACGGCCCATAAAACTGCTGCACGCATCCTGACTAAGCGAAAAATCCGTTTTACGAGGGCTGCCAGCTCTCCAGCTCTCCAACTCTCCTGAAACCTCCACCCTACATCCTCCATTCCCCCAGGATCCATATCCATCCCCTTCTCCGCATCCTGATGATGCCATAAGTGCCCAGGCGCGCCTCATAAAATGGCGGCTGTGCAATGGCAATGCAGTGGGCTTCGGTGTGCGGTTCTTCCGTGATGGTGGTGGTATGGTGTAATCGAGTTTTCCCAAAGTAGCAATAAATGTTAATGGCGACATCGAATTTTCCATTTTCTCGCCATAAGTATCAAGACGTCCGGTGCCAAGCCAACGGTTATTTCGCGGCAATGGCCATCTTTAATTCTATTTTGATGCGGGGGAGCCGTCGCCTTATAGAGGATGAAAAACAGTAGCTACTTTGGTAACAATTTCGCTATTGATTATAAAATACCAACTTAAAACCATCTCAGCATAAAACAAACTTTTTTGCTAGTGGAATCTTATGCACGAGTTATTGTTCTTTCATTGAATCTTAGGAAGATTGAATGGTTTGTTTTCCACAATTATTTTGTTAGTGCGTTATTTGTAAAGCATTTATAATGTTAATTATTGAAAAAATAAGTTGGCTAATATTATATACATATGTATGAAAAACCCAAATAACGTTTTATTGATTTAATACGATTTATTTCGAAGGATTTACATTTTTTTACATTTTCAAAACAAACAAATAAAAGTTGTTTTATTATAAAACTCAAATCAGTAGCTATTTTCCGAATCAACTTCGCACTTCGACTTCAGACAGAAACTAAAAACATTCTTTCAATCTTTTGGTTCGAGTTTCCTGGGCCTCAGATAGACTTAGATTTGGGATCGTAAATCACCACTTGGCCAACGAAGTCTCGACTCTGGAGAGTCGCAAGCAAATGAAAATCGGGCCAAAATGTGTGATTTCCCCTTTAGCACGGTCGGCACTTAAGAAGATATAGAGTCCAAATTGAACCCAAAGCCGAAACCTAAAATTCTGGGGCATTGCCTTATCGGTTCCGGTGTCGGTGTCGGTTTGACTTGTCACTTCTTTGACGAACCGTCAAAATATTTGACTCGAGGTAAAACAAGAACGTGAGTGAATGGTTAAGTTGGGTATTTTGGCCCCTTACTATAGGATTCTTACAGGAGTTAGTCCTTTAAAGTTACCATAAATAGAATTCGTGGGGTATTTTTTGTTTTAAATAAAATAAATAATAAGGAAATGAATAACTTTTAACATGTAAAAGTATCTCAAAACATTAGGTATGGAAACAATTTTATATTTGAAGACAAACTGAGAAGTAGTACCTCTGATTTTTCCATATTTTCGCGTTGTTGTTCTCCCTCGCATAGAAGTGCTGGGTGTGGAGGAGATTTTAACAATTTGGATTAGTCGTACGACACTAGCACGCGTTGTTTGGGCAGCCACTTAGCGCCTTGGCCCGGCTCGGTCTCAAGGAAGTGCCAGCGGTCACAGCGGAGCACAAAGCTTGCAACACATTCCATTTCGCAGGTAAACACCTGGCCAGGCAGGCGTCGCGTCGGCTCTTTGGACCGTGGCGCTTTCCCCGCATCCCATACATCACTTGCCCCTCTTCCAGTGCCCCGAATAACGGCATGGAAAAGTGGCCTTTTTCTGTGCGGGATTTGCCAGGGAACTTGCCTTTGTTGGCTTTTCCATTCACACATGCATTTCCACGCTCATAATGGCTGAGAATTTAAAAAATCGGTAAGCAGGAAGTTGATTTTATTAGGGGACTTACTTTCAGTTTCATATTTACAAAAGGATTTTGAAGACTGACTTATGGAAGTGAAAGAAATATTAAAGTGGATAACAATGTATATTTATATGGAAATAAATTTTAATTAATTCAAAATATCCTTCCATCTCATTTTGTTTATACTTTTAATAATAAATAAATACCTTTACTTTGCTCTCACTACTTAAGTTCTTTACTGTTTTTATACTGTGATTAAAAAGGCTATTAAAGTCATTATTAAATAAATTTCTAATTTCTTATTAAACTAAAATCTTTAATTTAAGCAAATGCAGTCTTCGCAACTTTAATGCAATTTTTCTGTTCAGGGCAAAGTCCTTCAGTACTTCGCAATTATTATTCCCTTTCATGTGGAGGACTTTCATTTTCATTGAGGGTCAAACTCAATTCGGCAGGTCGTATCTTTATCTGGACAACATTTGCGAATTAATGCTGCGCATTATGATCCCTAAGAGTGCTGGGAAAGTAAATAAGAATAGGATATATAAATGTATGTGGGCGTCCACCCCAATATCGTTGGTCTTCATAAAACGGAGTCTGCGCACGATAAAATGCATCTGTCGATGGCGATTGATTTTTGACATAGCACGAAGCGTATTCGTAGCTGAACACTCAGAAAAATTCATGGTAAAAATGTCTATATACGATAAAATTAATGTGCAAATTAAGACAAAGACCGGAAAAGGACAAGCAACTTCTCAATAAAAAACATATTAATAATTTTCAATAAACGAAATAAAAAGCAATGCAAAATATTCCAGAGAAGAAAATAAATAGATACAAAAATGTACACATCATTTAATATTGTTTAAGCTTAAGAATTAACATATTTTGTCCTATTTTTCTGACTGCATCTTTAGCAAGTGACTGGTACTGCCCCCCGTCTTGAATGGCGCACTGCGCAGATACAGATACGAATACACTGATACGGACGGATACATGTTACGGATACGAGGGCGTCAACGGTCGGTGGTTGATTCCTGTCGCTGGCGAATTTATGTATCTGGAACGGGCAGTGCAACCCCCACAGTAAGACCCGAAATCGAAGAATATCGAATTCTTTTTGGGGGTGCGTGTGTCCGGGTGCGGTTCGATATGGAAGATATATGCCCGTCATATATCTCATTCCCTCCGCGCTGCTTTATTTATTTGTTTATCTACTATTTATGATACCGGGACGGAGACCAAGAACCGAAGGCGGAGTTTTCCCCAGGCCCCCAACCCCTGTTGGTTCGTCACGGTCGCCGTTGTTGCCGATTTTCCTGTACACTCAAAGAAACAATTGGATTTGGGAAAGTCTTATAAGGAATACGTGTGAATAAGTATAGGGAAAAGGTAGTTGGATTGGGGTTTAAGCCTAATTAATACAGTTTATCAAACAGTTTAGATTTAGCTTTGAAAATGTCTTAAATCTTAACGAGTTATATATTTAATATTAATGTTGGTCACTTTCAGGATGCTTATCTATATATTTTACTCATTTTCTTAAAGTGCAGTACATAGCATGCGTATGCCATAGAGGTATGTCCATAGAGAGCCCTATTGGCATCGCTTTCGGTTTGGCTTTGGGTTTGGGTTCGAGACTGGGTGACTCTTGGCGTCGGCGTCGTTGTCGATGTGGTTTTTTGTGTGAGTGAACGAGTGTGCCATGCGATTGCGATTCCTGGAAACTAACAGCGATTCACAGACAGCGGACAACTCGCACACCATTCAGTTCAGTGTTCAGCGCACGGCCGATGACGCTCCGCACCTCGCAGTCAAATCCAAAGTTGGCTCTATTGCCCATGGCCAACCGCCGGCGCGCTCTTTCACGAAAGTGTTAAAATAATAAACCAACAACAACAGCAATAACAACAGCGTTAACATTTAACGTTAACAACAACCAGAACGGAACTATAACACCCGTAATTGACAGACTATTGGGCCACAAACAAAAATTTAATGTGCAATTTTCATAAACGTTCCGCGTCAGCCCAATGACTGTGTGCTTTAAATTATAGCCATCATCAAATCGCAGCTAAATCGGTGGCATATACTCATATACTATATATCCCGTCATTACCAATTATTGCACCTAATTGCCAAGTATCAAAGTAATCGCGATACTAAATCACCATTCCAATTGGGAGCCGACGGCAAGTGACTTTTCCAAAGATTTCTGTAGTGAGATTTAAATCGAAGTCATCTTAGACTCAAATGTCATCATATAAAGTTTGATTCGCATTTAAGGATTGTTTGGGTGAGTAGAATTTCGATCTTAAACTTAAATGATTTTGCAAGATTTAAAACAATGCTTTGCTACAAAGGTTAAAAAGAAACTTCTGTGCTTTTCGCGGAAATGCGTTTCTAAATTCTTTGATTTTAATTTATGCTGTACAATATTAAACAATTTACAATACATTTACTTATAATTTTATTAAACTTTTTTAAAATGCAGGCAATACCTTTTTTCTTTCTTTAATTCAAGCAATAAATAAAAATGAGACGAAACTAATGATTAATTATAAATCTTAATCATTGCAAGTCCATAAAAAAAGTAGAAATGTTTTAGTTAATAAAATACAATTTAGCTTTATTACTAACATTTGTTTAAATGTTCAAATTTGGTGCAAACTTTTAGTTTATATTAGAAGGCCTATAGCAAAGTCCAATCTGAATTATTCTGCTTATATTTATATTCGAAAATCAATGCAATTCCATTTTCTTTCGTTGGGTTAACAAATTTTTATAAATGGCTTGTCCTTCATTAAAATTTTTAATTCTCAAGGGTATACAGGTAATACAATTAATTGCAATAATATTCTTTTTCAACCAATAAGATCCGTTTATAAATCATTACAAGTTGGTTTAGGAAACTTAGCCATTAAGCCAATAATATATTTATTATACTAAATTTAAATTAAAATAAATTATCCCTTTCGAATCTTGTGAGTTCCTTAACTGCCATTTTTATATAAAAATAAATATTATCATAAAAATGCAGTAAAACTTGAGCAACGAAGATGGTGTCATGGTTAAACATTTAATTATTATGTACTTTTTAGAAACTTATATTATATGGACAATTCCTCTGAAAAAAAAAACTTTTTAGACCGATTTTTTTAGTCTCGACCATCCCAGGCATTCGCCTTGAATTTTTAAAAATTTGTTACTTTTGCCTTATTGCCTTTGTTGAGATATAAAATATTTATTATTATGCACATTTGCTTCAGTTCAAAAGGAATTTCGAACTCTTTTATTTGTCTTTTGAAGACGGCTTTTATATTTATTAACAATTGACAAGGATTGGCCTCGCCTACGTAAGTTCCCATTTATATTTTATGAAATTAATTTGCATTAAAATAAAGTCGAGTCTGCCACTCCGCATACATCGCCTGTCTTGCCACGCATTTCAATCGCATCTCGAGGCCCATTAAGAACGACAATGTTATCATAGCCGGGCTTTATGTCCTTTTTAATTTGACTCCACTATACGGGAGTGCGTGATACTATTTGTACTAAATCCCCCCAATAACAGAGCGAACTGGTGAAGGGATGAAACAGATTTCCGGTCGCCATTTCCCTGTTTCCGTTTATGGCAGCGGCGGTAAAGGGCATCTGGGAATTTTCCCACGGATTCTGCTGCTCAACAAGATCACGTACGGCCGTAAAACCCCGCGACGCATAACGGCGAATGGGGAGCGGGAATGGCGGCACTTAAGAACCGCCGCCGCTTAATCCAATTCTGCAAAATGGAGCCACGCACGCCACCCCTTATTTCCCATCCCGCGGGACGATAAGGAATTATCTTTCAACCACCACCTTACCTCGGTGTATCTGTGTCGCGAATGGCCGCCAACATTGTTGCAGTTCATGCGGACACACAGATACGATTTGATGGTGTTGTTGTTGTCTTCGGCTCGGTGACAGCGTCGGTGGGCGGGTCTTAATGCGGAAATAAGTAATGGCGTGTGGATTGCTGCGGAGGTGCCAGATGGGTGAGACCAAAATGCGATAGTTGAGAAATGCTTACTGTACCCTTTAGGGCGGATATTTAAATGATGCAGAAATATAAACTAATTTTAATTGCATTTTATTTGTATAGAATTCACAAGTTGAATATACAATTTTTGTATATTACCACGGGCTAAAATGTTATTGAAATAAAAAACCTTTAATAACCGAATTATGAAATTAATAATCGTTTAAATGAAAGGCTGTTCAATTTTGGTTAAGATCTAGTACTGACCTTAATTTTAACTATTCCAACCAATTACTAGCAATTAACTAATTAAAAACATTTTTACCGGGTTTAAATAATTTATTCTAAAGTATAATACTTATTTAAAAATATTTCAAACATTTATGTGATGTTTTTTTTTTATAAACATTCAAAATTTATAAATACACATATATTTTCTAATTAATTTTGTAACATTCTGAGTAAATTTTACTGATTACAATTTAACCAGAGCGACATCTGTCATCGCAATCGATGAATACTTTTCCAATTTCGGTCACAGGAAACGTATGGCGCTAGTTAAATTTTACACTACGATTATTTCATCTCTTAAAAAGAAATTAATTTTAAATTCTATTAAATACAATACATCTGCTTTTTATTTTTATTTTTATATTTATTTATTTTCTATTATTATTCTCTCGTTTTTGCACATTTTTTTTTATCTGCCCATATAAGTGTGCTACAAGAAAAGCTTTTAGCAAAGTCACAAACCTATTTGCAGGATATAAGAGAATATAAGAGAACGTTCAACTGAAACTGTCTGTATACAAAGTGGGGCGGAGTCAAATTCCATGATGGCCGCCAAGAATCGTTATTGTTTTTGTTCGAATCGATATTTGTGTGTATGCCGTTTGGGGCGAATTTATAAACGGCGGCGGAATGAGCAGTGTTTTTTAAAATTATTTAAAAATATTTACAAGCCTTTATGTTGATTTAATGGTTTTAATTTGCTATAGGCCTATAGGTTTCTCATTTTGACCCTAAGCTGATATACCACCTTGGAAACATAGCAATCTAAAAGGAATAAATATTAAATAAATTAATTGTATACTTCGGTTGAACAAGGTTTAGCTAAAATTCGAATGCTTTTAAATTTTTAATTTAACTAATTTTTAAAATAAACCAAAACGCTTTAAATTTTATGATTTCCTTTAATGGCTGGAAGTAGACCCACAGACAACATTGAAAATAAAACAGGGCGTAAGTATTAAGTAAAAATGTAACTTCAAAACTAATTCTCTTTTTCCAGACATGAATTTAACAAAAATACTCAAACTTAAATGATTCAAACAACAAATTTAACTTTTAGTACAAAATGTAGCTTCCTTAAAGTATAAAAAAAGCTACAAACTCCGTTTTTAATGAATTTATTTAAATATGTACATATATATGTAGTCTATATTATTCAAAAAAATATGTTTACTAGGAAAATCTCTGAAGATAATGATAAGGGGAATAATCTAAAATTGGCAAAATTTTTTTTGGAAAGCTATTACGATTGAGCTTTTAATTGGCCAAGACTTTGTTATCAACCAGACATTACCGTCATTTTTAATTTTTAAGAATACTTTGCTCTTTTACGAATAATTAAAAATCTTTGCGTTATTGAAAAGTTTTCTAAGAATAATTTTTCAATATTGCAAAGTCTTTCCTAGAAAACTTTTAAAATATATATGTGACATTCAGTGTTGCGATTACGTATTTCCTATTAAATTTCATTAATAAATTTAAATGCTTAAATAAATGGATGTATTCATTGCTGCATATATATTTCTCACAGAAAATAAAAACAGTTTTAAGTATTTATGTATTTTATTGAATAGCGTCAACTTTAATTAATTAATATCTTAAAAAATCGTATCAGACATTCAAAAATGCATATAAACAAATTAAATGCTAAGTAAATCAACACCCCTCAAAAAAACAAAATTACTGTAAATAAAGCAATAAAATATCTTAGGAAAATGCTCTCATAAAAATATAAAAACAAAAAAATAACAGTCGCTCGAGTTTATCCATGGAACCCTTTATGTACATTAGAAACTCTGGCAGTTTTTAATGTCCTGGCATAACCATTAAATAGCGACCTTGAACCAAATTCCGTTTGTGTGATCGAGCACAACATTGCGCAATCGAAGGATATGTCGTGTCCTTGAGCTGAATGCACAGTCATTATGATACGGTTTCTAATGCCATTTGGCGGCGTAGGTGAAAAGAGTTGTGTTTGCAGTTGAGTCGGGCTTAGGACTCGTCCTTTATGTAAACTGTTTTGCTGGTGGCCTCAAGGTCAGCGGGATTGCGTGGGTGCCGGCTGGTCGTCTCCTGACGGGATGCAAATCAGTGTGGATTACGAGCTCAGCGGTGTGCAACATGTGTTGTCCCGGGGATCGCGGATCGTTCATCGGTTTTTGGTTATCCGATATTCGGTTAGAATCTCCGCAGTGTTCCGGCTACAATTGAAAAACGCTTGTCGAAATTGCCAGCGGTCTCCACGTGCGGCAGTAACGGCTTCTGCTCCATAGTCCGCGAAATCTAAGCGTTCTCGTAAATCGAAATCGTGGGAGAAGGCTCCTTGGATTCCTTGCTACGTGAACTCGTAAAAATCCAAGTCAACTTCTGCAGGGGCGGTTCTAGTGATTATTTTTAGAGGGGGTTCCTGAGGGGCTTGCCTTTAAATTTTGATTGAATTTGATCAAAGAAGCATTTCGGAATTTGTAAAGAGACAAATTTGTGACTGTTATATATTTTTATGAAAACAGTGTTATTTCTTTTAATAATTAGAGTCCTTAAACTTTTTTATTTCCCTTTTTGTATAATCTTTTTAACTAATTAGATTTCCAAGTCCCTTCTAAAAATCAATTTCAAGTTTCTCAAATCCTCAGTAGCTACGCCACTGGCCGACGGACAGCACAATAGCCCCTTACAATGTCAGTGGCAGCTCCTTTGTCTGCTGAAATGCCAAAGAAATAAGTAGAAATAAACGGAAATGCCAGAAAGAAGCAAATTTATTGCCAGGGACCGAGACGGACTTTGCGAAAATGTCAATTTCGTTTTTATGGCATCAAATGTTTGAGTCGAGGAGAGGAGCTTATGGCGAATGGCTGTCACAAAGTGGATTTGCCTTTTAGGGTGGATTGTTGTCAGTCGTCTGTCGTTTTCCGCTTAGATACTTTGTCATCCGAATAGTTTAAAATGCTATTTATTTTCGAGACTTATTCGGCTCGTCGGTTGTCCACTCAAATCGCTTTCCAATACTTTCAGGAAAATGTGATGTGCTGCAGGCCAAGCCCATTAAGTGCCGCACTCCCCGCTGCCTTGCATTTAAAGTGTATCTTTTAATGGCGGATCAATGAGATTTATATAATGAGCCTCGCTTTGTACGCAGCTTTAAACGCGGCCTCTATAAAAAGAGCCGGCCGCCATTTTCTTTCGAGAAACCGAAACGAAAACCACATTCACATTCTCAGCCAAAACGAAACGAAAGGCACAGAAATGAAAAGAAATCTGATATCATTCGGCGTCCGTAAGAGAATAAAGCGGGAACCCTCCGTTTTTTTTATGGCCAGCGTTGAGATTGTGCGGCAGAGTTTACCATTTTGGAAGCAGTGTTTCTCGTTCCTCCACAATCCAATCAAATCGAATCCAATCCCATCTCGGTCGCCGAGGTTGGCCCTTTGTTGCCGTACTTTTTAACAAGTTTTATGGGATGTCATGTGTCAAATGGAAATGAGAATTTATGTGTTTGTAATTGAAGGCGAGGCGCGGGCTCAGACAAGTCAGACAGCGACCACGGTCGTCGTCTCCCGATCTCTCTTTCCGATCTCCCCTCCAGTTCCTGCGACACCATTTTGCCAGCTTGGAGCCCCGACAAACTAAAGCCGGATCCCTCGAGTCCAAGACCCCGAACCTGGGACCAAACTGCGTCATGCTGGTGCTCTGCGCTGTTGTTTTGGGTATCCGTCTCCTTCTCGCATTTACATAAATTATAGTCTCTTTTTGTGAGGAGCGAGTGTATCTTGACTTATCATCAGCCGACTCATCCGGACCCATCTGAAGCTTGGGATGCAGAGTGTAGAGTGCAGGAGCTGGAGTCCGGTTTGGTTTGGATGGAAGCCAGTTTTCGTCATTATCACAGCAGGTCTCTGGTAAAGAGTTCTGGGATTTAATGCACTTACCTGAAAGATGATATAATTTAATCAAGCAACTAGAATGACGAAAGATTTGTAATAAAAATATATTTAATAATTTAAAAGCTTCATTAAATAGTTTTATTATTAAAAAAACGTATAAATTCCAAAGTTCAGTCAGTAAAAATATAAATCAATTCCTAAATAGGCCTTAATTTGGTGAATTCCATGAATTTTAATTTTTAAATCGAAATGTAAATGAGTCTAAAGTAGGAAATCCGTTTTTAGTGGGTCGATATTTGGCTTTATCAAAATGGTAATCTGAGCAGAAGCAATAAAAGCAAAGAAAAGGCAAATAATTAAAAATATTAATTCTGGCAGCTAACTGTGGGCAGCCAAAGTTTTGTTTACCCTTGCAAAGTATTGAAATATGTTTCTTAATCAAGCAAACGAATTTGTCCAGAATATGTCTTCATTTGAATATCCAAAGCGGCCTGACAATTGACAAATCAGAATCGCACTCACTTTCCCAACCCATAAGAGCTATAAAACGCAATAAAAAACAATAAAACAGGAATGGAAAAAACAATGTTTGAACGTACTTTATGGCCTAACAGTTCATGATAATAAATCCATGTGAATACGAATACCCCATTTGTCTATTTGCATAATGAGCGGGCTTCACTTACTCACTTTTGTTATGGAAATCGAAGTTCTCTGCACGGGCGACGGCTCACGCAATTTTCCCTTTGATTCCCACAGCAAGTTGCATTGATTTCGGGGCACGATGTTGTCGTTGTCGCGTTTTTATGAAATCAGCCATCAAATTAAGTTTATGTCTCAATTAGTTTGGATCGTCAATAATATTTTCGTTTCGTTTCGTTTGGTATCGTTTCGCGAATGGGCCACAACAGTTTGCTTACAATCCGGGCGGACTCCATAAAAGTATCAGGGCCCTAAGACCTACGGAGCTCTTTAACTACTGCAGTGAGTGAACTGCGAAGGGGCGCCGCCGGCAGAGACAGCTTATTTTTGTGGGAGAAGAGGTAAGGGGGGCGGTGGCTCCTAGTGGCGTTCGATTGTAAAAAACGGTTATAGCCAATTAAACAAAATACTAAAACTTAGCAATGCTTCCAGAACGACGGACAGCAGTCGCTGCGAAGTAGTATTTGCCGGCTCATCTTGAACCACGGCCAACGGGGCGGATGATCGATATGGGGTGTATCATCTTTTCAACCCCTTCCGCTCGATTAACTGTGACATTTTACCGGCATCTTTGTTGCCTCTTCCGGCATCGCTTCGCCATTTTTAATGCTGATGAGCCCCCAGGATCCGATGAAGTTGTGCATCATTTTTATCGCCCGCCGGAAATTACGTTTCTTCCTTTTTTTGGCAGCATTAAAATGGCTGGCTGGCAGCTGATGTCAAATGCATTTCCTCAGCTTTTTAGAACTTGCCAAAAATCCAAGGAAAAAAAAACAAATTATAATAAAACCATATGAATTTTATAGCGCGTTAAAAAAATCAAAAATGTAATTTGCATAACAGATTTAATGGTTCCAGGCTTGGTGGAAAATCAACTTGGAGATTGAGTTAAAGTGTGAAGTGGATTAAAAATTAAAGAGCGTGTCGGTTTAAATTAAGCACTTAAATTAAAATTGGATCGTATTTTATTTATTTAATTTTCACTAGCCAAAAACAAATCCTATTTGCCATGTATAAAGGCTTGAGAGTTGTCTGTTAGCAAAATTGAAAGCAAAACCTATTTTTTCTCTTGTCTCTTTATTTTCTTTTGTTTTCTGTCCTTAAAACCTGTCTCAAAAAATCCTAAAAAAGAGATTTCTTGCGATTTTGTCAAGAGGCGTGCTCCAGATGATGCCGCTCAACCGAATCGTTCTCAGAAATTTAATCTTCAAACCCCGCCATAGGCTTCTACCAGCTTCGGTCGCGATGTGCTTCAATTGTGGCATTGCCAGCGGTCTGGGAATATTTCGCCTGGCCCGAATACCACGTCCATTTTTCATTAGTTAAATTGGGAATTAGTTGGCACAATGGCGGTGGTGATGGCCTCGTCCTCGGCCAAGCCCAGGATCAAATTGCAGGATCCCATGTGTGAGTGGCAGGCGAGGAGAATGGGCATTGGGCTCTGAGTGCCAAGCCCAGCCCTGTGGCCGGCAACTGCGGAGGCCATAAATTGCGCCTGTCAGTGTCTTAATGTCCCGAAACTCCACAATCAGCAGCGCCCAATGCTGAGGAGTCCGTTGCCAGAGCCCTGAGTCCACAGTCCACACCCATGCCCTCGTCCTCGCCCTCATAACCGCCCTTCTGGGTGTCCTGCGGCCGGCAGCGCAACTAAAGGAAAAACAACGATAATTTATAAGTCGTAAAAGTGTTCGCCCGCCTCTTCTCTGCGAAAATGCCGAAATGCCGAAATGGTGCACAATTTCCTAAATGTATCGCTTCTCGCCCGCTCCGATTAGCAGCCGTCCTTTTGCCGTCTTGCGGACACGACACCGCACAGTAGTCAGTCCTCCCCAAAGGAAAATGTCCTTTCAAGATGGCTGACGACTGCCCTCATTCTTACGGGGGGAAGAGGAGTTTTATTTGTCCGCCCTAAAAGAAAATATCAAATTATTGGCAAGGACGCAGCGCAGACGACAGAGGACAATTTCGGCAAATTGCAAAATATTTTCAAGCTCACTGACTCGCATCGTAAATTATGGGCTCGTAATTCGGATTCCACTAAACACAAATGAATCGTGGAAATTGTTTCTGAACTTAGCTTCTGCTCAAAATAAATTTCGTTTAAATGGGATTACCACTTGTGCACGTGCAGATTTTTTAAATCATTTTACGGGTAATTAAAGAACTAAATAAATAACTTGTTTGATTTAGGTTTCTTTTGAGTTTAAATAAAGTTTGATTAGTTAAAAGAGATCCTAAAAGAGTATTCCTATAGAGATGGTGAAGATTTTATAATATATTTTGCTTAAAATTACTTTAATAAATGTTATTATTATTTCCATTTGTATTTAAATTTATTTGCCATTTCAAATTATATTTTTTTAAACGCACTTTGATGTCTTCGTTTAACTGAAAATCATTTTCTTTTCTCCAGCGGAAAACCCCTTTACAGAAAGAGATCTGTGAGACAGAGAAGTGGATAATTATTTTAATTTACGCAATATTGGAGTTCTAGAAAATCACGTTTATTTTTAATAGTCTGCGGGGTTTCATTTATCTTTCGTTTTGGGCATTGCCAAAAGTTTTTAGTGCACAGAAAGACAGCCTTCGGCTTTATCGATTTGGTTTTGGATGTCAGGTGTTATGTGGTTTTAGGGGCGTTCTTCTGCGGATTTTCCCATTTCCATTACCAATTCCAATTTCCATTTCCCCATCGAAGGCTGCCACGTCAACCTCAGCTGGGTTCGGATTTTCAATTTTTTACGAGTCGAGATGGGGAGATGGGGAGCCCACGAGGGAAAGAGAGAAAGAGCTAGCCTGCCGAAAGCCAAGAGATTTCCACTCGCTCACTCGTGCAAAGTGGTGATTTCGTATTTGCCTCACACACACTCTCACACACACTCTGACCCGTCCACCAATACAGGCGCACCCGAAAGTATTTGTGTGGCCATCGGCTGCGTGTGTGTGTATACCGCTTTAATGCTGTTGTTCTGGTTTTGGCGCTTGGAGTTTTTTACGGTGCGCCGCCCGAGTATTTACCACTTTACAATGGAGTTTTAGTACCGCGAGTCGTCATTGTCGTCGTCATCATCGCCGCATAAAGTCGAAATTAAAACCGCGGAGTGTCAGCCATAAAGCACTAGAATCGAAATCGACTTGCTCCCAGTCCCGATCCGATTCGGATTAATCTGGCATAATTACCTTTCGCGATCGAGTATCGCGAGAAAAAAGTTTAAATTTTAACATAAATCTACGAGTGTTTATTGTATGGATCTGTTGGATTTTTAATTCGATTTAAAGGACTTAAGTGAAGCAATTTGACTGCAGTTTAATATAAACAAATTCTTCCTAGTGAAAAAAAAAATATGAAGAAACTCCGCTGGCAATTTATAGAAAGCAAATACTTGAAATATTAAACATTTAAAATCAAATTGTGATTTACTTTTTGACGGTAAGAGATTTATTTTGTGTATAAAAGGTGTTCTTAAAATAAATATAGTGTGCTCTTTATTTGTGTTTACAGAAGTTATTTAAAAACAACAGCAGTACATATATTTATTCGTTGTTAAGTATAAGTTACTGTTTCAGCTTGGAAAAGGTTGAAATAAAAAAATAGTTAAACTCATATACTTCCTGCTAAGTTTTGTTTTTCATATTTTACAGATAAAATTGAACTATAAATTATATTTGATAATTAAACATAAACATATATAAAAGTTATATTAAAAAACGAGTGAGGTTTTTATAAATGCATTTTAAATTAGAAGAAAGAAATGTAGACTGTATTAAAGTCTGCTAAATTCATATTTAAAATCCTTTTCCTTATATTTTTGACCATCCTTTTGTATTTTTAGCTTTTTTACTTTAAAGATACATTGATATCTTTTATAAATAACTTACCTAATCATTTAGTTATTCGAAATCTAAAAAAGACATTTCTGTATTGGGAATACCTAATACCTTATACGAAAAATTAAGTCAGCCATTTGTTAATTTCACCTTAATGGTCATTATATTTAAGCTTAATCCAGATGGTCAATTCAATTGAAAAAAATAATCGAAGATAGAAATATAAATTTGTTGTTGGAAAATCAACTTAATCTACTTTAGTTTCTACAACGAATTGCTTTTAAAATGGATTAGTCTGCATGTGAAATGAATTATATAAGAACATTTAGTAATCCCGCCATTGGACTTTATTAAATAGTGACACTTTCCATAATTTTCCACTTCATTACCCAATTTGGGACTCCCCCCAAAGAAAAGTTAATTCCATAGGCTCGTTCTTTCCATTCGCTGAGCTCGTTCCGCTCGGCGTCCCGGCATTGTAGGCCATAATGCCATTATTTTGATTGCCTGACATTCGATCGATTTGGGGACCACATGCCACTGGACCAGTGTCTAATTAGGCGGGCCAGAGCGTTTAGCTAATTGCAGTCGGGTGCTCTCCTTATTTACGACTATCTCAATAAAAATAATGCATAATAATGGCAGTAAAACAATAAAGTTATGGAACGCTCCGCAGTCAGATAGATAGAGCGAAGGCGGACCAGGGAGCCAGCAAGGCAGCGAGACAGCGAGACAGCGAGTGAGCGAAATGAGCACATACGATGGCCATAAATATTTACAGCCAAGCAAACACTTGCTCAAATTAAGTACTCGTTAAATGGGAATTGGATATCCAGCCAAGACCACCGACCAGCGACCACTGACCAGCGATGGGTGACCGCCAAATTGATAAAAAGATAAATTGAATCATAAAGAAGGTGGTTCCCCGCAGCAGTCCTGTGTCCGATTTTGCGGGGCATTTGGCATTTTTAATTGCCGTGGAAAGGAATGCAAACAGATTCAAAGTCGTAGCCCCCACCCACTCCAGCTAAGATTCTAAGCCCCAAAAACTTGGAGCAGCAGTTGGATTTCGGGCGGGTTTTACGGCCTAAAAACATGAGCTTCCGTCGCATTGCGCAGTTTCAGTAGCTAAAGTCCATTACACTCACAAGACAATTTTAGTAATTGAAGTAAATATTATAAAAAATAGTTACAAAGGAATCAATTTTTCTGAACATTATTTAATTAAAAATTAATCTTTACAATGACTGTAGAAACATTCCAAAAATTATAAACATTATTACACATTTAAAGGGGTAAAATGCGATTGGTTATCATAAGATTTTAAGAAAGTGCTATAAAATATATATAAATAGTAAAATTTTTAAAATAAAATCGTAGAAAGAAGTTGTTCTTCATAATTTGAGACTTAAATAGTTCCAAAAGTTGGTAAATATTCAAAAGAAACCAAATGCAAAGTGTAAATAATAGTTTATCTTCATATTTTTTCCTCTGTGCAGGACTCTAGTCCTGAAAAGCAGCCAAGCCTGGGGGCCTTTTGTATGATTAACTTTCGGATTTTGTAAAATTATAATGGGTCTCTGCTCTGCTCTGTTCCTCCGCTGGGGGTTGGGTTGTGTTCGTTGGGATGCCGATGTCTTTGGCTTTGCCTTGCTTCTCCCTTTTCCGATGCCGTGCAAATGGCGCTGACAACCCCCAACGTTGTTTTGGGGGTGGCAAACGAATTAAGCTCGTAAAAGGTTCAGGGGTGCTTGGGCTTCGTTTGGGGATTTTGGGCCTTTTTTGGGGGTGATGCTTCTGCTGTTGCTGCTGCTTCCTCATCCGCTTCCGTGGCTCGTAAAACCGGAAGGGGAAGCCAGAGAATGAGGGAAAAGTCCATTAAAATCGCAACCCCCGAGCGTTGGAACGGAATCTGCATTAGCATTCTACGGAAATAAAGTTGCCTACGAGTCCCAAAAGTTACACCATCTCGCAATATGTAGAATATGTGAGGGAGAAGGGGGGTCGAAATGTAACACACACGTGTTTGTGTTGACTAAAATTAAACCCGAAACTAAGGAAGGCTTTTGTTTGCATTCCTAGTGGGCCGAGAGTGACATGCTTTTCTCATTAATAATGCTTGGCCAAACAGCAGCCAAAGCTATATTCGTGCAAAGGTTAATTAAAAATAGTGTTACTGGCTATTTTCGACACACAAAAGTGTGTTTGAAACGTGATTCTAAACTCTTAATGTTGGAGTTAATTTTTCTGTTGGATAAATTTTTAAATAAGTCAAGATATTTAAAATAATAAGCCAAAATATTTATTTGATGGTTTGCCTGAGATGTCTTATATTCGTTTTTTATTTTGTACTTTTTGTATTTTCTTCTGAATTCCTCTTATTATTAAGGAGCAGTCGTGGAATATGTCTAAATGGACCATTTGAATTGGTTTTTGGCTGCCTATAAAACGATTTTGTGTTTATTATTAAAATATAAACATTATTCTCATAATAATTACAAGAATATAAATAAGATTAATGCAAATCTTTACTAAGTTCAGACTTTAATTTAATTTGTAATTAATACAAGATAATAGCAAACATTTGGGGTCAGCTCTAAGTCCTCTAAAATCTATTTAATTTAAATGAACAGCTACTGCTTTTATGATCAAGCCATTGGGCATGAGTAAATTTCTTCATTCGAATTGCAATTTCAGAGATTCCCCAGAGAATCGTGAGAGCATCCAACGACTTTCTGTTCGAAACAATGCCAAGCTGATTTCTGTTCTCTGTTTTCAGAGCCATTTAAAAGGCCAAAAGCGTTTGCTGATTAGAAATTCTTGTAGTTCTTCCCAGTCCTCTTTGGTCTCTGAAAAGAGAATAGCGGAGAAGAGGAGACAAAGGAGAGGACACAAAGCGAGAGAGCAATAAAATGGCTGCGAATGGAAATGGAGGTGGAGAGCAGCCAAGGGGTAGTTTTATTTTTATTTTAGAGATACACAACGGCAAAAGATACAGATACACATGGCAGGCGCACCAACAGATACATATGCGGGCAGAGCGGGATGGAGAGATGGAGAGCTGGGGCATGCGCACGCGTGCGAGCGAGACAGGCGCTGGGCAGAGGCGAGGATGGGGACAGGGGAAGAAAACGGAAAACACATTTTCCAGCCTCGTCGACTTTTTACATCGCATTTTATGGCATTTGGTCGTAAACTTCTTGTTAGTGTAGAGCGGATCGCAGTGCGCGGAGCAATCGCAAGAGTAACAAAACCGAAAACAGAAAACCGAAAACCGAGGACCTATAATCGAAAACCACAACAAAAACAAAGCAAATCAATAAGCAAACATTCAAGTTATTAAGCTTCCCAATCAAGGTCTCCCTTTTCAATTGAAAGTGATATTTGTCCACCGAAAAGTGCTCTTCAAGAGTGAAAATGAGGTTGAAAATAGATGCTAAGCACAGCAAGCCGCCGGCACTTCACTGACCTCAAACCGCGAAAATACACCGTATCTGTCAGATAAAAATCACGTAAGTGCCCAAACTCCACTCTTCATGTCCTTGCCGAGAAACAATCACGAATAGTGAGCGGTGTGTCCAATTTGAATACTCATTTCCGGTGCCCAAGGCCATCGAGAAATAGGTGTCAAGTCCTCAAGGTTGTCCGCGAAGTCCACAAGACCGAGGTGCATATTCTATAATTACCGTGGCAAATCGAAAAATGAGTTCCCACTAGTCGTTGAGTTAGTAAAATTGTAAAAGGGAAGAAGGGAGAAAACTGAAATCAATAAAAACGCGTAGATAACTATTTTGAGTGGTTACTTATTAGGTTACTTATAGGGTTCTAAATATTTAAAAATGGGATTACTCGTGTCGTATACGTAATATTCTAAATGCCCTTCAAATCAGGGTTAAACATATAAACAACCCATCCTACTGATAACCCAAAATATTTTTAATATATAATTTAATCTTCGAGACCCATTTAAACTTAGTTTGGCGATTGGCATACTTCCCATTAGCAACAAAAAATATATATGTAACATTATGGAAAATTTTAAATAATGATCTTATGACCAGCAAAGCTGATAGGACATTTACTACGTCTGAGAGCTACAATGAAGTTAAGTGTTTCATGTGACTTAAATAAATACTTTTAAATAATATATTTGAGTTGTTTATTAATTAGATTAGCCTTTGTTGATTTGTTAAAATTCTTTAATTTTTTATGAGCATTTAACCCATATAAATATTATATAACCTTTCATAAAAAACTATTTCAAAATGTGAGATTGTGTTAATTGTTTTTTACCATAGACATTTTATGTGTTCGATTGCCTCAATTATGTTTATTATTGGTCCAACCTAGGCTACAGCCTATATGGAGCGAATATTTCCGTTAAATTCCAGATAATGGGATAATGCCTAAAAATACAATCCAGAAATAGCAGCCAGCACACATTGCCACCGTGCACGCTTCATTACCGATCAGGTGTTAAGTGCATTCCATTTCTTTATATTCCGTGGCCCGCCAGGCCAAGGACTCTGCCCGCTGCTCTCCTGCCCTCCTGCTCCTTCGAGCAGTTCTCCTCGTTGGCCTGGTTTTATGATGGAATCTCCTCTCCTCAATTGAGCGCCATCGTTGATGGCGCACTTAATAGCGCAACCACTCAATGAATGCCGCTCCGTTTGTGTGGATTTATGGGAGGCACTAAAGTCATTAGCGCCAGTCACAGTCATCAGCCATCAAACGGCAAACGGGCATCGAAGTTGCGTGCGGTTTTGGCACCTCGTACCTCACCTCTTACCTTTCACCTTTGCCGCAACGTAATTGCGGCTATAATTTCATAAATATTCTTAATCGCTGCTAGGTGGCCGACTGCGGTTTTTACGGTCTAGCTGGCTAGCTGCTCCTCATAAACCCCATAAACCTGCAGTTTATTAAAACGCCATGAAATGTGGGTTTAAAGGAGCCCCGAGCTCGCTCCTTCGACATGCGTACTATAAAATATATAAAATAGTATACAGCCCGCTAAGCGACGCGTCGACCATAATGACCAATCTCACGCGACCGATACAGGCGGCCATGATGCTCTGCTCCAGGGAGGGTGTGTGTGTGCGTGAGCTGCGAGACCATTGGCTGGGCCTGGTGAGAGAGAGATAGAGATACCAGAAAGAGAGAGATAAACATATCGCAAGGAAGAAAACTCCAACCTGTTTTAGCTGCATGAGAAGCTGAGACTGTAGCTGTGTTTACTGAGGGAAATGAATAGTATATTATGGATACTTATAGATTCGAAATAAATTTTGTATATAAATAAATTTAAATAATGTGATTTATTAATTGAGTTTTCTTTTTATAATAAAATTAAACAAGTCTTCCATTAATAATAAATTATGAAACTCAAAAGATAACACTATTTATAACATTAAATTCGGGCTCTGAGTTTATTTATATTAAACAGAAAATAAATACTTTCAGAAGACAATGTTTAAAAACAGAAATCAACTAAAATATCAAAATAAATAATAAGAGAGCAACATTTCGGTTCAAAAACAAGTTAACATGCTGCTAGTTCGGGACCTCCCCGCCAGGGGCGGTGTGTGCGTACCTTGGTTTGTGAAATGGAAGCAGAGGGTTTGTTTGGTGCGCCGACTCGGCCAAAAGAGCGCGGCACTGAAAAATGGATAATATAAAATTCGGAATTATCCTAATCACTCCGAATCGGTGAATATTAATTTTTATTTTTATGGGTGAAAAATTAGACTTTCGATTTAATTATACCTTTGGAAATTTTATATAAATTAGATAAATTTTGTTTTTTTTTTACAATTTTAGACTACGCAAAGAAGGCTGAATTTTAAAGACCGATTTCAAAACTATACTTTATAGATGTCTAGACTTTTTAATTACATTGCCTTGCTTGGCGACTTATTCTGTTTGGTGGCTCTATAATCTACTTTTTTAATGATTTATTTGACTGTCAAAGTAATTAATATTTCAAACTAAATCTTTCAAATGATCATCGGGTCAAACTGTGCACGCATGAAGCTATATAAATTAAGACATTGGCAGAGTGATGGCTTTATAAATAAAATGTGTTAGAATTTTAGATAATCTATTGACCTTTCCCTGAAAGAAAAGCTAAATTTTGAAATTTATTTAGATTATGTTGCCATCCCGAATATAAGATACCGATTAGGAAATACCAGAGTCTTGATTTATGATCTGTCCTTATCGTAAACATTTATTTATAATACAATTTATTAGTTTAATGTGAACAGATATTGCTTCCACTTTACTGCTATACAATTGAATAACTGACTGAGTTATTTCTCATTTTATTCGTTTAATTCCTGGATTGTTCCACTCAAGATGTGCTTGTAGTCTTCTTGTTTTATTTCTGGAGCAGCTCCTGATAAAAGACACTCTAGACTTGTCCTATTTATGGAGTAAAATGGAAGACAGATGGAAGATGGAGATGAAAGACGACATTCGGGGGTGGAGTCCCCGTCACCGTCGCTTGACAACAACAGCCGCCAGTTGCCATGTTTTATCTCTGGACAATTTCGAGTGCAATTGTTCGAGAGCTGCCTCCTGGGTTCCCGCGGGACGTGCCGTTGTCCCCTTTGCCTTTGGCTTTGTGTATGTCTACTGGCGGTGGAAGGAAGCCAGAGTCACCCAAGCATGTATCTACAAGCGACTGGCAATGGGAATGGGGTTGGAGAGGGAACTAGCAGTGGAAGCACTTGGCTGGAAAAGGGAAACTCAACTGGGCACCACGTACCGATGAAATTCGTCTTCCGAGAAGTTCTCGAGCGTGGCGATCGCGAATATTTCCATATACATTTCCATTTCCATTTGCCGCCAACTGAGTTCCCAGGGAAAACGAAAACGCGGCTACAAGCTGCCCAGTTCTCAGTTCTTGGCAGTTCTCAGTTCCGTGGAAGTGACAGAATCGCCAACATTTGCTCCACATTTGGCTGGCAGTCCCACCATATTTTAGAACGCGACTTCCGCCGGGAACAGAAACCAGACTGGGTCTCCCATATGGTTTTTTACACAGAAAATAAATAAATCTGCCACAAAATGTACTAAAGTAAAATTGAAGAAATACAAGACAATAATTAATTAACATTCAATTTATTTATTTACATTTTGAGTTATAAATATTATTTGCTTTAACTTAAAAAGACTTCTTTTTGGCTCTGTGTATGGTTTTCATCGACCCTGAACAGCTCTTTTAGATTATTATCGACACTTATTTGTGCGCCAGCCGAGGCTCCCCGTTACTGTCCCAAATTAAATTGGCTTCTCTTCACCACCAGATGGGTTCTTAAAATGTACACATGAATATTTATAGAGCTATATGCATATGGAGCACACCTTTAATTTTGTCAAGAAAAAAAATATATATTTCGGTTTTAATAAATTAATATTTGTTAGATCCCAACAACCACATGGGAATATTTTCCCCTTTTTAAGGAAAATTCACACGGCCAATTAGGTTTATTGCACTAATAATACATCACTTTTATTATGTAATATAATTAAAGCGCAATTGAATTCATTAATAATTAATTATTCATTGTTAATTTTATTTTATATACTCTAATTATTTTTATGGATATGGCGAGCATTTATTTAACCATTGGAGCTTACCATTTAATTTTATTGCATCATCAAAATAACGACTCTGATTTTGTTAGTGTTTAAAAATAGTTAAAAGCTTTTTTAACAACATTTTACAATTATAAAGTCTTAAAATAAAATAACTAAAAATAGAAATTGTGGCAGGCATTTTTGTATTCGACATTATGAAGTGAATTATTTGTTTAAACAAAGATTTTGTAATATAAACCGGGTTAAATAATTAAAGTAAACCCTTGAAACCATTGGGATAATTCCCAGTCCCTTTGGAAATACATATATTTGCCATAGCTCAACGCTTTGGCTTTTTAATCTTTTCCCTCGAACTTCAATTTTATTCGTTTTATTCTTTTTTATCTCTTTGTGATTTTCAACTTGTTTGTAACTTGATTTTGGGCCAGGCCGGAAACTTTTGGCATTTCCCCTCCGCCCGATCCAGATATCCTCGCAGCAGCAGGAGCAGCACCAGCAAGGAATACGGCTAAGGCTGCTCCACGTGCTCGCCGGGATTAGTTGGGAGCCAATTTATTTTATGTCCCCGGGCACAAACATAATCATCTCTAATTTTGTTTACTTTCAAAAATGTGCGTGCGTGAGTCTTTCCTTCGAGTGTGCCGAGTGTGTATCCATGGAAATGGAAGATGGAAATGTTTCGAGGGGCTGTTTTCCGGGCTTGGGTCCAGGGACCAGGGACCTGGGACTGTTTTCCCTGCTTTTCCGGATCTTCCTGCAGCGCAGCAGCGACAAACAACGTTCATTAACTAAATTTAGAGTGCGGCGGCTGGGGAAATTACACATTTACTTCGCTCCGCCAACCGAAAGTTACGCAATCGAATGGGGGAAGCGCGACAACAACAGCGACACACAGGACGAAATCAGGACGAGAATGGTGGTGGGAGTCAGTCCTTGGGCCATTTTGCACTCAAACCCCATTACACAGGGAGAAAGAATGAGAGGTTTTAAAATGATTTTAAAGGACTTTAAGGAAAATTCTCTAGAAAGAATTAAATTTAGCTTGGAAAAAGAATTTTAGAGACAGAAAGAAGTCATTATTTAATTGTTTATTTACAATTTTCAAATGTAGTTTCTTTAATTAACTAAATTTAAGCGACTTAGATCATCTTTTGCATAAAAAGCTGAATTCAAAACACAAATCAAATAAATTATCTTTAAGATGTTAATATAAATTTTTGTTGTGTACCCAGAACTCCTTTCCGCCAGGACGAACCCTTGTCGATGGGGTGTGTCCATGTGGTCGGGAGATGCGTGAGGCTTGTTTTAAAATTGCGTGTTTGCCGGGGCCAGGGTATTTCTGTGGGGTATCGGAATTGGAATCGGGCAAATGGCTGGATGCGAACAATGTGGACGAGGAGGTCGGGGTTGCGGGGTGAGTGGGCGACTGGGAGGTCCTTTGGGTGGGTTGCGTGCCGAAGTGATTACGAAAAAGGGACTACGCCGCCGCCACATCTGTACGGGGACTGGGAAAAGGGTTCCGAAATTGTATTTCGTTTTCGGGGAATTGGAACTGGAATGCGAATAATTTGAAACAAAAGTTGCAGAGGCACAAAATGGCGGCAATTAAAATGTTTAATGAAATTTGGCGAGGAATTTCCCGAAGACGAAGGCCTTTCAGATATTTTAATTATCTTGGCGTTTGTTTAATGGCTTCTCTAACCCCTCGACAGCTGGGCTGGGCGGCAAAAAGGGTGAGGTTGCTGGAAAAGCGGCGGAAACTCATCCATATGCAACACGCCAAAAGGAGCTAGGAGGAGCTTGGAGGAGCTAGGGGAGCGAGAGGAGCTCCCAAGTCGCGGTTTTCAAGTCGAGTTCGGTCTTCAAGTCGTGAAATCGGATTGCGTGTAGCTATAAATCTGTGATTTTAATGCGCGTTATTAAATTGCAAGCAGCCGCAGTCGACGGAATCGCAGTCTGCGAGTCACTCGGCAGTCACAGGCCAATAAAATGCAATTAATATGTTCCGCCAACCTGCAACAAAGTTCACCTCCCGAAAGCTTGCACAAACCGCTTCACGACGATCAGGGATGTCGAGATGACCCTTTTTCAAGGAGTTGAATAAATATTTTAATGCATATGCAGACTTTGTTGTAAATATTCTAAAAGGAATTTAATATTTTGTATTATTTAACGATACCTTGCTCTAAACTGGTGGGATTTACATTGATTTTGAAGAAGGATCTTTCGTTTAAAAATATTTTTAAATTATATAGGCAATGCGATTCATGTTTTAAATCAATTTCAAAGCCTCAGTTTAGTAATATGGTTTCTCATTCTATAAAATATATATTTCTGAAACTTGTGCCATCACTGAGCCCAAGGATTGGCACTGCAACCCAATCTTGTCATCTTCAAGCCCATTTTGCGCGCATTTCGATTAAGTCGGGCCCAGAATTTGCATTGTAAATTCTTCCGCCGCAGAGCCATGGCGATCGTTATGGCCGATATCGGCCACACCCCCTTTGACGCCGTCGCTGCCCATGGGGATATATTGAGGAGTACCCGAAGCGGGTTCGTTATCGGGCGGCGCAAACAAGTCACGTCGCCTAATTTATGCGACGGCAACAGCGACGGCTAAAGCTAAAATATTCGAAAAACGTGTCTTTCGATTTTTAATGGCCGCGCATAAATTTCAACATTAAGACTCGTAATAACTTCATTACACGAACTATAATTCTGTTTCTTTTTTGGTCTTTGTTCGGTTTTAAGATTTCGGTTTTTGGTTTTTGATTTTCGCTTGCCGGCGGTACTCAAAATGCCACAGAAACAATAATGAAATCAAGGCTCATCGGCATTCGCCAAAAATGTGAAGGGGAAAAAATCACTTTAAGTTCTGCCACCGCCCACCTAACAGATGAATGAGAACCAACGAGAAAAAAATTTATTTCAATATTTTACAAGCGTCTGAGAGATCATGGGAATTATTTTATGTTTTGCACAATCGCTTTTTCAATCGCTTTTTATGTGAATTGACCTTCTTCTCTCTGCTTATAAATAGCGAAAAATAGTTTATTTTCTGCCTTGAATATGGAAATTTAAAGGTTTTATTTGAATTGGAAAATAGAGTGATGTAAATGCAGAATAAACAAAATGATTGCCCATAACTGTCTGTAACAACAAATCCTTGTTAATTTATGAGGCTATAGGAATATATCATATATATTTTTTACTGGCATTAAAGAGATTAAAGTGCTTTGTTTATTACACTCACTTGATACGCTTTTTCACACATCTTTAACATACAGAATTACTAAAATAATCTTATGATGAGTTAGTTCAAATATAAATAAATTGAATATCATAGATATCTCCCTTTAATTCGTATTCATTTAAATAGCTTTAAATCACAGTCAAATTAATAGGCCATTCATCATGTTTTAACGTACTTAATCGTATAATGACTCTCTCATTCAATCACGCAATCAAGAGGAAAATACGAGTATTAGTTTTTCGAATAATGAGTTTTTTAAATGCACCTGAAAGCATTAAAACATAAAAAATATAATATGCACACAACTGAGGGATACATGTATATACGTATATATGAAATATGTATTTATGCATTCACGTACAGCCACATAGCTGACACGTGAGTCCGGGCCGGGACTTAGACGTAATCCCTGCTCTCCCCTCATACGCCAGCAAATCCCGGGACCCAAAAACTCCGTCCACAAATCTCATTTTGTATGCGAGTCCGCCGCCATCGCTTTTTCGGTGGAGCGGGTTTAATGGAGAAGGGGTATGGATGGAATGGCTGCGCGGGGGAACTACAACAACAATGCGGAGGTGTTGATAGAATAACGCTGGGCGTGAATTTTTAGTCGAAATATTATACACCGTGGAAAATGAATCAAGAATTTAATTAGTTCTTTAATATTCTTTTTAGTTTAAAGAGAAAGAGAATTGTTTGAAACAAAATTAAACTTTTCATAAAAGCCGCTTTTTATATTAATATGTAAATTAATGTTTTACTTTTGTATCAGTTTCCCAAAAGCAAAACACTTTCAAATATGTCTCACTTAAATGAATTTGATCGCTATTTTTGAAGTTGTCTTAAAATCTGATTATAAATGAATATAAATTGCATGGCTTTACTTTCGAGTGCTTACTTGAACGAATACCCTCGATTAAATGTATATTTTTCTTTATTTATTGCTAGGTTCTTTTATAAATTCTTTAAATTAAATATTAGATCAAACTATACACAATTTCAAATCATATTTTAACCCTCGATAATAGTTTTTCCTCCCAGTGTCCCATCATCAACACCAACGCACACACGTTCGGGGCGCCCAGGGGTTATACATATTTAAGCCCCATAAAGGAGAGTAAAGGAGTGGAGAATACCGCTCGCAATCAGTGGGGAAACTGCTGAAACTGACGGGCTCTGAGATAAATGCACATATTAAATTTGAAACGTATTTGGAATTTTTGATGAGCAGCGAAATGAGGTTGAGCCGGGTGGATTTCTGGATTTGTGGACTCGAGGATTCGGGGATTTGATGGTGGTGAGTCGTTCTCGATCTCGGTATGGCGGCATATGGCTCAGCTTGCCAAGCAGGGGTTAAAAGCCACTTTCCTTTCGATGCGCTCGCATTTCGCCATAGTTGTTGTGCTGCTGTTGTTGGCATTTTCCATTTTCCTCTCGGGCTGTCGCTGCCATTTCCGTTGCACATGTTCGCATGCGGCTGGCAAAGCGGCGGTTCGTTGAACTGGCCCCCAGACCAGGGCAAGCCAAGTGTATCCGAGAGATACAGATACTGAGATACGAATACTGGGATACTGCCTCCAGTCAGTCGATGCCTGCCCCTCAATTCGTTGTGGCAGCTCAACCTCGGCTCAGCCCAGCCCAGCCGCAATGGCCTGATTGAGGGTCCCAACCAGTCTCCTCACTTGCACTGAAAATAAAGAGTTTAATTAAAAAATTTAACTAGAAAACTAGGTAACGTGAGAATAATAATCATGACTTCGGTAGTTATTTGTTATGAACTATAAGGAATAGAAAAATATCAATCAAACCGCTAGTTTATTCAATATTAAAGTCACCCCCCTGTGGGTTCAAGTGTATCCATCCTATCTGTATCTTGGGCATTGGAAATGGGTATGGGAATGGCCATCGTGTGGGCACTCAACCCACTTGACGGCACGGAGACTGGAACTCATCTCGAATGCGCGCCTCTTATCCGATCCATTATTTCGATGGATTTATAGGCATGAAGGTTGGGCAGCCACTCCGCTTGGACAGCCAGGCCCAGGCCCATCCCCATTCCATCTCGATCCCATCTTGTCCAGCATTTTCGTTGGATTTTTTATGCGCCTTCGAGGTGGTTTTATATTTCGTTATCTTTTCTTTAAACTTTTTCATGCTCTTAGTTAGAAGATGGCATTTGAAGTTGTTTCTTGTTTTTTCCTTGTAGTTATTAGTTGGCACTTAGTTTTGATGAGCTCACCAGAATCGAAACAAACAAATAAATATTGATAGAAGGAGATGTATTCTTATTATCTCAATATCAAATTGAGAATTAAGTCGAACATTTTAAGCACTGAAAATATGGCTTTAAGAAAGGCCTCGCCTTCTATTATATAAATAAAAAAAAGCTCCAATATTCTCAAAGACAAATATTATTAAATTTATAAAATGCTATGAATACACTGCAAAATAGACTCAAAATTCAAGCTTCTGGGTTTTCTCTTCATCAGATTTTCCAGCAGATTTACCCTGAGAATATTTAATAAATAAACAAAATACCCCCGAGACCTTCTATCCTTTTGCAGTGTAATTTACAATTGAAACTGCCTCCAAAAAACCTAAGAAATAAAGCAGTGGGAGAATATTTTAGAAAGTTACATAAGCGAGCCCGAAACGCAAACAATCCTTTTGTGTATAGGTCCTGTATCTCTTAGCATATCTCCAGTCACCCTCAATGTGTTGCTCTAATTTCATTGTTCACGGTCTCTTTGCCCTTTGTTTGAGTTTTGAATATGCCGAGAATGGTACATTTTCGGGTCTGAAATCGGAGCAAAGAATAAGGACGAAAAGGGTTCTCTTGGTTCGTCCAACCGTCGCCATCATAAATCAGTTGAGCATCGACATCGACAACGACATCGGCATCGGCATCGGAGGGCAATATGCGTAAATGCAATAAAATCATAAAACGAATTGTGTAAGGGAAACCGAACCGGGATGCTAAACGGAAAATTTGAATCTCAGCTCTCGGCAAGAAGAGTTGTACCGACGCACGGACGGCTTTCCTTTTTATGGCTCCGGCGCGTTAACTGGACGCAAATAGAGCTCGACGGGGAGCTAAAGGCGGGGGCTTGACATTTCTGTTGTATAAATATACAAATACATATTTTTATTTGGTACGCGTGCAGGCTGTGCCCTAATTCTGGCAAAAGATGCTTTCTCGCTTCCGAAATTCACGCTTCCATTATGGTCTGCAGGGTGGCTGTGGACGTTTCCATTACCCTTGCAAGGGGTGTTTTTCAGTTATTTTAAAAGTTCTGTAATATATATAGTTCTTTAAGAGATGTAAGTACCGGTGCTTGGCTTTAAAATGAGACATGGGATGTAGACTATAGATAGTTTTGTGGATACATAGTAAGGAAGGGTATCAAAAATTCAGGGTATCAAAAATTCTTTTCTCCAAAGTTTAGCTTTTTTCCTTATTGCTATACGCTTTTTGTCAGACACTGGACTCTGTGGATCCATAAAATGATTTTACATTCTGTCCAACGACAATGCGTCTCCGCCTCGTTAGCCACGGATGTTGGACCTGCATCTGGCAGATGACGATGCCGATGTCGATGCCAATGCATATGTAAATTATATATACGGAGGCATATGCAAATGCCAATGCAAATGCAGCGTCCCATCCGACTGGTTATGCTCGACCATAGACTGTAGACCATAGTCCATAGAGCTCGGACGACCCGCTGTGCCTGTGCATTCCAAAGTGCCCTATAAAAGTGTCACTTTTTATTTGGCCCCAGTCAGTGGGCTGCCTGATTAGTCCGCCCGACGGGTTTTCTTCTGACTTTGTTTGGCCTTTCTCCTAACTTGTTTTCTTCTCTCTTTATTTCGAGAATAATTGTGAAATTCTTTGCCGGACAGAAGCAGTTTTGGGAGGTGAACAAACTGCAGCGAAGTAAACACAACAGACTTTTGGCCAAAAACACCAGAGACATTAAATCGGTTCATTTGCATTCAGCACCCTGGTCGTCCTGTTTATTTGGCCAGAAATGTTTCCATAAACACGGTCGGGTTTTATTTACAAGACTTTCAGACAAAGAAACACATTTGTTTATGGAGTCTATGGCTGCAATGAAACTGCAGTCAGTGATTGAATGTAAATAAATTGGTAAATAAATGTTTCAATGATTGCTAGCGGAACTTCGCGGGTGATTTATGGACTTAAATCCTTTCGAAGGGAAATCATAATAATAAATTATTATAAAGTTCCCAGAGAGAAATCTTAGAAATTGTTTGAGAATCTGATTCTGCATGTTTTGCAATCTGATTCGATTTGTTTGGCTGCATTTCTCCCTCAAATTGAACAGAACATTTGTACCTACAAATGGCAAGCAATCAAAAATATGTAGAAAAAAAAAGAAAAAAAACCAAAATAAAGCTAAAGGGCGATCGGCGTTTTGGGCAGCTCGCCACGTGCAATAAATCCAGAGACCATAATCAGGATTTATGGGGCTGGCTGTTGTGTTGTTGCTGTTGTCGGCGGTGCTTCAAACATTTTTATGATGTCTCTGCAGTATTTATGAGCGAATGCAATAGGGTAAGGGGGACCGAGGTCCAGGGTCCGGGGTCCGAAGTCTGGAGTCTCCAGAACAGCCACTGATATTACGCGGCGAGGGCATAAAATCCGAATAATTTGCAACAGGTGATAATTGTTTTACAATATGTTCGTGCATGTGGGAGCGTAGAACAAGTGTATTTATGGGTTGGCATAAAGAGCCTTGTTAGCACCTCACCTCGATTGCGGTGCCCCCCAGACCCCACCAATCCCAATGAATGAATTGGGCCCAATAAAAGTAGTCGTATTTGTATTCCTCCATATAATATATACATTCTCCCAGAGCTGCACTCAAATTTATTCATTTCGAATTGCTTATTAAATAAACTTTTTGCGGCTCTCGTGCAGATTGATTGATTGATTGCCCGACTGGCTGACTGATTGATGGGCCGGCACGGCAAATGGGAAATGCCAAAAGCCGCAGTCGCAGCCGCTCTGTGCAATTAAAAAACTTTTATGATTTGTTGTGATTTTAGTAATTGGCATTTTTACGACGGCTACCTGACGATGCGGATTCCATTCGGAATTCACTCATTTCTATGCAGTATATATTCAGTGTATTCAGTGCGGCTTTTATTGTTTCGCAATTAATTTGGCCATTGTTGATGGCTGATAGTTTTGTCTGTGGCCCAGAATGGCTGAGAGTGCCAAAGCCAGTGCCAGAATGGCTGGCGAAGGTGTCATAACTCACGTAATAAACGCCACGCAGTTTAGCCGGCTTTGTCACACACTGCCATGGGCCGTGGGCCGTAAACCGCCACAAAAAGAGATACTATACCGCAACGATACGATATATAGTACGCCCGTATGGAGCTATCCCGCGACTTGGCTCATAATTCAGACGCCCAAAACACATGAATGGCCGTCGCACTCGTAAAAGCAAGGAAAGCCCGTTGTTGTGTCTTGCGGGGAAAGAGTTTTACAATCGTTTAAAAACTCGTCAAAAAATTAGACCTTAAAATATTGTATTTGCTTATAGGCAGGGCAACCCCGGGGTCCACATCCACCCGCGCTAAGGAAAGGACACACCCATAAAGCCGCTTTGGTTGCTCTTTTTATGAGCCCACAAAATATATTTTTTATATTAGCAATAATTTCACTAGGCGTGGGGCTCTGATTTGATTGTGCATTGTGCGGCACTGATTCATCGGCCGCAATTAAAAAGCGTTTATTTTTTATTAGTCCTAGATCGGCGGTGTTTTCTGCGTGCATCGGCGGTCTTCGGTTCCTCCTCTCGCTCACACAAAGTGGGCAGTGCTCATCTTAGGCGCCATCCGGCCGCCATTGGTCTTGCCTCTCGCTCGCACTTTGAGATCGAGCGATCGCCGCTTCGTTCGCACTCACTGCACAGCCATTATGGCCGGTGAGGTGAGTTTGAGTTGCGAGAGAGTGGTGACTTTGCTGCGCTCACTCATGGCGGCGCTGTTGCCGACGGCGGCAGCAAATGTATCTTTTGTTGTGTTTTTTTGCAGCTGCTGTATGCATTTTAGGGCAAAGGCTCTCCGGAACATTGAATTGTTTGGGAAGAGAGGCACTTGATTCAGACAAGTAAATAATACAAGGGGTTAAATTGTAATAATTTTATGATTACAAAGGTAAATAAATACAGATGATTAGGCGGCTTTATTTAAAAATACCTCTAACAGTAGCATAATTATTAATAAATATCCATAGAGTTTTATTGAGTCTTAATTGCAAGTTATGATCATGGTTGTATTTAATGTTATATTAATTTATTGCATTAAAAGAGAACTTAAGCGACAATATAAGCTTTTAATTTTTAATTTACTTTTATGGTATCTTTGACTAAAACTTACCTTCTGTATCATATCCCGTCGCGTTTCCTGAGCAAAGAAATTCTGTGTTTTTAGCATCTCCACTTGCATATGTTGTTAAATTAATTGAAAATGTAATTCGACATCCACTCCTTTAGCCATATTGTTTGTTCTCCCGTCGAGTCATCAGCATCAAAAGCATTAACCTTTAGACGCTCTGAACTTGACTGGATCGCCGTGTGAGTCACACGGTTTTGATGCAGTTTTAATGGGCCTGCGCTTTGTAACTAAATGCACAATCCTAGGCTTCTCAAGCGCTTTACAATTAATTTTATTGGCACTTAAGATTAAAAGGAAGCAGCGCGGCGGGCGGTGTAATTAAAATAATATGAATAATAAAAGAAATTGCTCGCCAGCTGACGCTCAGTCGAGCTGAAACACTTGCAAAAAGTCTGATTTCGACTCAAATGTGAATCCACTTAACCTTAGCCTAACCTTTGCCCCAACACGAACATACATACATACTTTCATACGGTTGGGGAGTCCGTGAAACTGTAGCCAAAAAGTAAAAATCGAGTTTCCAACTAGTTTTCCCTGTGGCCAGCGGCACATTTCCTCAGGCGGCGAATCTTGCGCAGCTTTCAAAATGTCAACCCATCGATGCCGACGCCGTCTGGGGGCACTGGAAAAAATATGAATGAATGAAAACATATCCTTTTCTTAATCCAGGAATATTTAATTAGGATTTAAAAATGTAATTCCCTTTCGACAAATCACAGTAACATCATTGTGTTTCTTGAAATCAATATTATTTGTTTGGCTTTAAACTAAACCTAGCACCCATTTCTTTCTGTATGATGACGTGGTTTGCAGAACCACCATCACCGCGCCGCAAACCGCTCTCTGCGAACCACTTTTCGCACCACCCCGCACTCCGCAGAAAGTTAATGGACCGTACATGTTTTTCCCTCAGCCGTGGCGCTTAACATTATTTATGATGGATGAAAAACGGCTATTTCAACTGCTCCTTCTGGCTCCGAGCTCTGTGCTCGGTTCGCTTTCAACTTCCTTTCGACATTGCCGCCATTGGCTGTTGTTTCAGTTGCATATTCCGCATAGTTTCGCAGTTTTCCCCTCTGCTGAAATGGGTAATTATTTGGTCGCTTTGCCCTGCGGAGATTGAGCCATCAACCGCATTTTCCCAATTGATATTTGTTTTTGTATGTATTTATGGCTTGGTTGATGCTGCGAAATTGTGCCATGACTTTTGGCCATCCTAGAGTCTTAAGAGCACTCCTCTAGTTGGAACTGCTCTCTGGGGTGGCTGCTAATCAATGGATATAATGGATCATGTGCAGGATTTGTTCGAGGGGTTAATGTTATTGTTAAATTCAATAATTAAGAATAATGGGTTTGGTAAATAGGATGTCGTGTAATTTAATATAATACCTATTTTTATTTTTTTTGGTTAATAAAACTGTCAAGAAACCATTTCCGTTATCAGAAAAGATAATAATTTATTTATTTCTGGAATATTTTTAAACTTTTTATAACATATTTGCAGGTACAAAAATCACAAATTTATGCAGAGTCTTAAGGCTGAATGAAAGTTCAGGCATTTGAAAAGTCCAATCCAATTATCTTGTATTTTTGTCTCAGTTCTAAATGAACTTTTCCAGGGGTTCAGTAACATCATTAGCATTCCCCACCCCCCCAGTTCTGACTGCTTTTCTCCCCCCGACTGCGGCTTAATTAAACCAGCACAGAAAGTGGCAGGGACAGGGGTCATCATCATCGTTAGCAACTGTTGGCCTGCTCAAGTTTTTTGTCTGTTGTTTTTTTTTCTTTAATAAAAATAATTACTCGCATTTTTTGTGTGTGCTGCTTCTTTTGTATTTTTTTGTTTCTGTTGTGGCTTTGGTTTTTGTGGCTCAGAGCCGCAATTTTGAAGCGTTTTATGGCCGCGTTTTTGTTTCGTGTGTGCGACGGCCATTTTTGAGGCGAACGCTTTCCAGATTGCAATCTAAATGGCGTTTTTTTTCCTTCTTTTCTGCTTGCCTTAATAATTTTGTTTCTCTTATTTTTCTGCTTGCCTTAATAATTTTTTTCTTCGTTTTGCGGCTACAACGGCAGCGGGAGCTTTCAATTTATGAAACACGCTTATTACTCCGCCGCTCATTACGCGCTCCCCCTGTCTCTGTCCAGGGCCGCACAGGTAATCGCAATCAGTCTCCAAGGCCGCCGAGCGGGAGGCGGTACACGGAACGCTGTGCAAAGGGGGCGGGGTCCAGTGCTGCTCGGTCCGGCAGCGATCAGCGTCCGCGTCTCTGTTCACGGCCAGCCGCAGCAGATACAGATACAGTCGACAAGCTGAGATACAGATACAACCTCTCGTCGGGCTCTGCCTTTTCGACTTGCCAGTTGGCTGGCCAATTACACACAGCACTTGGCCAAGACTTTTCTACAATTTTGTTTGCTTTTAGCCGCAGTCCGTCCCCTGCCCCCCCCTGCTCTAACTCCGGGGCCAGAGTTAATTGCACAGGTTGCTGCTGGCAGTGCCACTGGCGGGTATTTTTTAATTGTATTTTCCAGGTTTTTAATTAAAGCTCAACTTGATTTTCAGTTTAGTTGCAATTCCAAAGCTGCTTTTTGTTTTCGCACTTGACGCGAAACAGGTTTGCCTTTGATTGGCAGCTTCAGAGCCGGCCAAACGGGTTTTGGTAGCACGAATCAGGATGCCGAAGACGTTTTTACGATCCCCCCCAGCAAATTACACACAGCAGAGGCCACTTGACTTTCTTCTTCCATTAGAAGCAGCGGCAGAAGTAACCTAAGCTTACTAACTAGCCTTTGGATTAGGTTAATGCACACAGCATCCGCCTCTCATATCCTATCCTGTTATTCCTTCGACTGGCATTTAAATTAACTTGGTCTGCTGTTCCATGAATTGGTCAGAATGTTGTTCATTAAAGTGCCGCCATTCCCATTCTATGCAAATGAGTTTTGGCCAATTGAATGGGTCTGAAGGATACTGAGCAAAAATTTATTCATAAGGACATGAGTGTTTTTATTTATATGATCAAGAAATATATGAGATAAAATGCTTATCGCTTTAAAATCGATAATATTTTGATTTCAAATATTAATACTTTTTTAAATGAACAAGATTTTATTATGGAGAAAAAGTTAAAGTAAAATTAGAAGCACAATGTATATTATTTATATAATTAACAAAATTAATACATTTATTATTATAACATTCATTCTGTGCCTAATGTATGCTTTACTGCAAAAAATTGTTTTTAAATCTGCAATTGAACCTATGACAATTCAAACACACAGTTTCACGCTTCTCCTACTCGTATCTCTCCCTCACCCATTTGGGTCAGTGGAGCTAGACAGTAAATTTGATTTAAAAGGACAATTTAAAGTGATATCCATAATGTGTTTCCTTGGATTTTCTCTGTTTTTCTTGGTTTTCACGCAACGCTTGCCATACAGACACTTTGCCAGCGAACCGCAAAGCCCGTCGTAGCCGCTAGTAAATGAGATGTGCAAAGTCTGCCTTCGGGCGGCCTTAATGGGCACTGTACGGATACTTGAATCCATATAGTATACAGTGTGGATGGCATGTACATGTAGGTTTGTCATTCTCATACCCGAATGCTTGTGTGTGTTGCTATCTTTTGAAATGGCCGCACTCGCTGTCGCAGTCGCAGGCAGCATGTTATAATTAAAATTAAGGGAAGCAACGCAAATGTAAAAAGGCAAAATAGAAAACACAAAAAATATATATGTATATACATATATTTTTTTTAACTTTGGCGGTGAGCTTTGTGTTGGGACACGGGACTGTGGGTCCCCCCTTATTTGGCCCCTCTCCGGCGATCCAGAGATCGCATTCATTTGAATGTTCACTTGTTTGTGCGTCTTTGTGTCTCTTTCTGTCCGCCGGCTGGGGCCATAAAACCCAAAATAATACTATGTAAAAAAATGTTTTGTGTGTTTCTCTTTCGGGGATCCCCCCTCGAGCCCACCCGGAGCCCCACATCCAGTGCTTGGCGGAGGAGCTCGTGTGGAGATCGGAACTCTGAGATCCGAGATCGGCTCTCTTCGCGTTTGTGTTCGCCGTTCGCGTTCGCATTCGCGTCAGTTTTCGTTTCAGCCGGGGCTTTGTCTAAACAACAAAATATTGAATTTAATTTTTTAGTGTTAGTTGCTCTCTAACAATTTCGGAGTCGTTATCGCATGCGCATGTCGCCGTTCGTGCCTCCGTTGAAATTAATTCAGCCCGCCGCTGCTTCCTCGCCAGATTCCAGTGCTAAACCCTTGAGTTATCGATCCAGTTTCCAATACTCGATCCAGATTCCGATACCGATCGATGGCCGGCCGGTGAGTGTGCGCGGGTGTGTGTGTATCTGCGTGTGTTTCTGTGCGTGTGGGTCATTCATTAATAATAATATCGATGAGTGACCATAAATTCGGGAATTTTAAGTTCTTACATGCTGAAAAGATCATTACTTTGTGATTCCAAACACGAGATACTTTTTGGAAAGCAAAACAGAAAAAAACATCAACAAATTTATTCGGTTCCCATATTTAACGACGGACTTTTACGAGTGCCTCGATTTCATTTCAATAATTATTATTTGGTTCGGATGAAATATTCCCCTCTGGCTTATCATCCAGTTCAAAGCATCGTTCGATGTGGTGAGTTCTGCATCTCAATTCTCAATTGTGATGACTGACATAATCATTATTATATACATTTATTGTATAATAATAATTAATAAGCAATGTGGTGATATATTTTATAGTATTTTATAAGTAAGCAGTTGACACAAACTTTAAAGTTTATTTTGTAATAAAGTATAGTATTTATTTTTGTTAAACATCAGCGAGAACTTTAAAGTGTTTGTTGAGCTTAAATAAGAATTAAGAGTTATTTTAGTTTTTATGTTTTATTAAAAAAACATGTTAAGTAAATAAACTGTGAAATTGTAAAAAGGAAGCTAAGTATTTAATATATTTTACAGAAAGTTATTAAAGGAACTTACAGCAAGGACTTTTATTTAAAAGTATATTCTTTTTTGTGTTATTTAATTTGCTAGGAACATATTATTAATTTTAAATAAATAAATAGAATTAATATAAAATAAATAAAACAACATTAAATTAACTATTTAACTTTCTTTTTTGGCTTTCAACTATTTTTAAAACATTTCTTTGGACCCTTTTGATATTATCCTTATAGTGAGACTAGTGATATTCCGATAAATAATATTTATAATTGCCTAAATGAATGCTTTGAAATTAAATTATTTTAATCCCCAAAAAGAAAAGAAAATTAAATACTATTTTTCATTTTATTTCAGTTGCAGCTTTCTACCCTTAAACCCATCAAGGAAACACTTTTTCAATAACAAACTGGTAAGTGAAAATGTCGCAATAATTAAGGCCAAAAGCAACCGAAAGAAAAACAAGGCACGAGAGCTTTCGACCCAAAGAATGCTCGAATTACCTTTTTGATTTTTATGGCCGAGACAATTCGATTGCAGCGTCGGGGGAGCATTATTGTAACATAAAGTGGTCTGCCCCTGACCGCCCAATCCGCATTCGCGACAAGAGCTGGGCGTTAAAGTGTCCAGGCTGGTGAGGCGGACGGACGGCGGCGAGAGGCGGTGGTATTAAAAATGGCAATAAATAAAGTAAAGTACGGCGAGTACATGATTTCCCTGTTAAGATCCCACACAGGACCTCGACGGGGAGTGGGCGTGGCCTGGGCAAGGACAGTGTCCGAGCGGGCCAATTGTGGTAAATCGGAAGTTAAAGACGGCAATAAAACGGCGCAATAAAAATCTATGAATGACACATTAAATCAATTGCCAAAAATCACAAAAGCGTGGAAAAAGTCGCTTATGAGTGGATTTGACCACTTGGGTGGCTCTGCTGGGTGGGGCGAATTCATTTGAAAGTTTAAGTGAATTATTTTTATGTCCGTGAGAAATCGAACAAATGGCCTAATTATGACTACCTTTTTCTGTCCAGGGGCTGCTGCTGTTGCTGCCGCCGCCTCCAGACAGACGCCAGATGCAGATCTGGCATCTCGGGTCAGGTGCATCCTTGATTAAGCAATGCATTTCAAAATCCTGACGTTTACAACTCCATTTCCCATTGTTTCGCCAGACTTTCCCAACAGGCCAAAGGCAAAACCCGATCCGAATGTGGCTTATCCACAAAAAAGAAGCAAGAGCGGGAGAGAGAGAGAGAATTTTTTAACGACTTTCGCCAGAACAAAGGGGAAATCGTGCACGACATCAAGAAAATAGCAGCCGAGTTCCACTTATGAAGTAATAAAACGAGAACGGAGGGAAAACCCCCTGCTCCGTGGAGTTTATCGGTGGCAGAAATCGCTCTGCACTTGGTCCGCCATCAAGGATCGAGGGCGGCTCAGGATCTAACCGGAGGCAGAAGGTCGCACAGGTGAGCAGGTGAGCCGCACCCCTTCCCTCCCTGCTTTCCCTGGTGTGTTAAGGTGGCCATTTTTTGTAGACGATGACTTCATTCGGCAGCTTCAATTGCCGGCGTTTCATTTCACCTTTCGCCCCTGGTGCCGCCTGGGCGAAACATGTGCATCCGTCAGCTACAGATACAGCTACGGCTACAGCTACAGATACTCGTACTGAACACTGAACACTGTACCCTGCCTGTATAAAACCCATAAAATATGTGCACGTCAACGCGCTCCGTGCTGTCTTTTGTGCAGCCATTATTAAATTTCTGATTGTGGCTTTCTACTCGCATGTCTTTTTTTCTTCTCATTGTCTGTCCGGCGGAGGGACTAGCGGACCAGTGGACAGGCGGACCAACGGACCGGTTCGACTTGTTATCTCGTCTTTTCCCCTCTGCTGGCTAATCGAGCCGCGGGCCCGGAATGGGGAACTCAGCGTTTTTTCTTTCCCTTCAGGCGACAGTGGATGTGAGAGGGGAAAATGTAGTTTAAAACTATATATTAATTTAACTTTTTAATAATATATTTAATTCAATTTATGAAGGATAATACACAGAATATGTTTACCAATAGATTCTTAACAAGTATTTGGTATTTAGACTTGGATAATTTTAAAGCAGAAAACAACACTTTTCAAATATATTTTAGACTTTCATTTATATTTCGTTTAAATAAGGAAAACAGTTTTATAATTAAAATTCAGTATATAATCGTCCCACAGTGCCTTATTTATTCGACTTCTGGCCCCTAGGCACCCGAATGAAAATTAGCTTGAGGTCCTCATCATATTAGTCAGCAGGAATTCCATGGAAGCGAGGGGCAGGGTGGACCGAATGAGAGATATTTTTCGGACATTTTGAACATTTTTCAGGCTTATCACGTAGTGCGGGCCTGGTTCGGTTTTTAGGGCTCTTGGGGTCCCGCCCCTGGGCAACCTGCAGTCGAGGAGACACAATAATAATAAAATGTTAAATTTATAATTCAATTAATAATGTCTGCGTGGCAGCGTGCATCCGTGAGATAGCCATGGCAGTTGTCATCTCCGCTGTGCAGGAATGCGTTAATGTGGAATGTGCATCTCTGTATAATATCTTCGCTTTCCAATTCGATTTGTTTGCTTGCCGAGTATCTGAGAGATACAAAATCTATACATACACAAAGTAAATTGAGAACTCATTGAGTGCAGGCAACGACCCAAGAGGGATCGATATTCCAGCAACACAAACAAGGGGCGCCACCACCCGCCACCCACTACCCACTACCCACTGTTCTTCGTTCTTTGTCCTTGCCTTTTGTGGGTGTGTTTCGCGCGCGTGTGTGTGTGTGGCTGTGTGGGTGTTTTTGTGAGCAACCAACAACGTCAGCAAAAGTGTTTTCAAACTCGGCTACCCTCGATCCTTGGTCCTCGCTGCTCCCTGCTTCTTGGTCCTTGGGGTGGTTTGTGTTATTCTGAGGACCCCCACATTTCATTCCCTTCCCGTCTCTCTGCCTTTCTCGCTTCCTCTCGCTCTGCCTTTATCCTTGACTGCCTTTGACTTTGCTTATCGCAACCGCCCGTCGCTTTGCCGGGGGTTGTTTGGGCATCCAGCGGAAGTGGGCGGTTCGCTGGGGGGTTGCGTGGGCGGCTGGGTGGTTAGGGTCTTCGTTGGTGTAGCGAAACTGAAATTAACCTTTAGGGAGACGCAGGCGAGGACGAGGACGCGCACGCTATTTGAATAAATATTTTGCTGACTTTGGCTGCTAGGCATGTGAACAACAACAGGGGGAGGAAGGGGTGGCTGTCTATATATACATATACACATCTCTTACTCTGCGCCTTATTTAGCTATGTAACTATTCTATGTGGAAATTATGCTTATGTAAATGAGGCAGGCGGTCGCCTTTAAAAAGAAAACCAGGGGCAAAGCGAGAAAGAAAAACGGAAAAATGCGCACACAATGTAGCAAAGTTTTCATCCCCCGCTGGGAATTTTCTTAGAGGAGAAAACAGAGCTCTGTCAGAAAAAGAAAATTGATGATTTCACTTATTTTTTCCCGGGGCAAAAGTGGTTTTTATGTGCAGGCTTTGGGCTAAGCCCAGCATAGTATTATCTGGCCTCACAGTTTCAATTTGGCTAAAACTTAAAAGTAGGAAAAGGCAGTCCCCCCTCGCCAGCATTAGACCGCTTTAGGTGATTTGCATACATGCAATATATAGTATATTTTAGACGATTCTGAGCATTTAATTCGTTCTGCGACAATTAATTCGCCATAAAAGCCCCTGACTGCCCAGATGCCAGGCTACAAATATGTGAAATGGGGATGTGCCGAGAGACTGAGACTGAGACGGAGACGCCATCAAATAGCCTAACGACATCATAACTCGTGTCTCGTTGTGTTTGCTGGAATTTTAACTGGTGGCCAATTTAATGCCCATAAACATGGTATTAACACCTTATTGGACCGGAGTCGAGGTGGAGTGGCTGGGAGTAAAGGAGCAAGGGAGCGGAGCAATTAACACTCTGGCCCACTGGTCATAAAGCACAAAGCCAAACAAGAGTCGAGGTGCGACCAATTGACCCAGTCCATCAATGGGTTAAAGATCAATTGAATTTGTGAGGGAACCTGCGCAAATTCACCTCCGATTCCACCAACCGTGAGAACCCATAAAAGCAGACGGCACTCGCATGTGGTTCAAGTTCAACGCTGGCCACTTTATGGGCCTTGATTTTCGATTTTAGCCAATGCGCGGCAGCCCAGCCGGAATTTGAATGGACTTCCAAGCGGAAGCAGCAGCGATTCGACTGCAAATGTGTCTATTTTTATGGTTGCCACTGTCGCCGCCCTCGCCTCCGTCCTTAGCCCTACACGTGGCGGTGTGTAATTAAATTTATGATGAGCCCCGAAGGTCGTCGCTTGTCAGCTGATGGATGGCAGAAAGGTGAAAGTAATGCTCGAATTTAAGGAGCTGTCTGGTCGCGTTTGGAGAGCCAAAGCCCAGACCGAAATAGTGATAGTAAAGCCTGGAGCAAACAGAAGTCAAATATGGCCTGACACGGGCCTTCAACTCTGCGTTAATTTCGAACATAAAACCATTCCATGGAGTCGAATACCCTGCACCACCGCCAGACGACTGACGACTGACTGACTACCCATAAAGTGGCCAAAAGTGTTGCTTTAATTTAAGGGGTGTTTACTTTTATTTTTATTGCAATATATAATGCAATCTACATACAATTTCACTTGCCCGAAAGAGTTGTGGCCCCTCTCACTCGTTCTGTCTGTCGTAAAACGCTTTGCTGGCAATAAAAGGCAGTTAACTAGTTAGATTTAATGTACTAAAATATGGCTCAAGTGCGCGTCCACCGAATAGACACGGCACTTTCTCAGGTGCTTAAACTTATATGAATGCCAGATACGATAAACGGCCGTTTAGTTAAGGGTATCACGACAGCTAATTGTGGCTTATACTCTTTTTATTTCGTGGCATAAAGCACTCGACACTCAATTAGTGCTCCTGTAATTGATACGTTAATGGAGAATGAAAGCTGCATATAAACTAAGACTGAAGCTCCGAACTCTCGACCCCTTTTAAAAAAAAGGGCTAAAAGGGTGCGCGGCCCAAAAGGTGTTCTAAAGCCAGATCAAGTCTAGGGGTAAGTGGGTTTTTCTGTTTTGGAATAATAAAATATATGTATATTAAAATATTTTAATGTACAAATTAAAAATGATCATAGCTATGCCTTGAGATACTTTAGAAGTTTTTCAAAGTGCGCTACAAAATATATACAATTCAATAAATATATTTAAAAACTTTGCAATATTTTTATGATAAGTTTAGGAATCTTTGGCAGTTCAAAAGATTTCTAAAACTACAGAAAATATATCTCAAATTTTAGCCACACTCCACTCAGCTCGCTGACATATTTATGGCACATCTAAGATGTTCTACAAACAATTTTACAATTTCTGAAGGCATAAAATTCAACAATTACTCCTGAGCCAAACAAAGAGCAATGACATTTTGTGTACATAATTAAACAATGCCATTTCCAATCATAAATTGCATTAACAAAGGATGCAGCATCTACAAGTATGCAGAAAAAAAAATGGAAATTCTATGTAAACAAAGCGAGTGTATCCGCAATGAAGGGAACAAGGGAGCGAGGCGGCGGAGGCCATGTTGGGAACGAAAACACATGCATCCGACGAAATGTATCTTAGGGATACAGCTACATGGCCGCCTGTGCCTCTGACATCTTTCCACAAAATGTCTCGCTTGGAAGCTGTCAGCACGATATTTCATTTTTCAGCCCCTCCGTTCGCTCTTTGTTCTAATTATGGCTCTGGATGTATGTATCTTGTATCTTGTATCTCTCGCTCGGATGATTCTGGCGGCTGTTGCCCAATTTCTGGCTCTTTGCTGGCTCTTTTCGTAGGAATCGGCAAGAACACGTTTCCACGATCAAACGAAGAAAAAACAGACAACCAACAGAACAAAAATACAAAACAACGAAGAAAAAAAGAACAGGAATGAGAAAACTTGTTTGGAAAAGCAGTCGCCAGTGGCCTCATCTCCGAACCGAGCTTAGTTTTTCAGTTTACTCGGAATCGGAATCAAGCCGCGTATCTGTGATTCGTCTCCGGTTGCGCTTACTTACATGGAAAACGTTTCGGGTCCAGGAAAAGGGTTCCGAGAATAAAGAGATTCCCGGCCATTAAAGGTTCTGGACGCATCATAATTAGCTGGGAGAAAGATCATTAAAGATCGGGGTGCCCTCCACGAGAGCTGTGTCTAATTGGATAACATGAATTTAATTTTATTTCATTTAATTCGGCCGCAGCATCTCAGAAGAAGAACCTACCGGGAGAAAACAACAGCCATTTCTGGCTCTTCTCATTTTTTATGGCGACTGGCCAATGAACCTTCCTCTCTCTCTCTCTCACTTCTCGTTCCTTTCTTCGGGCATATTGCATGTGAATTTGTCCGAGATGATTATATATATTTTGTGGTGGCTTTATTGTTGTCCGAATTTAAATTTTAGTCCAAGAAACTCTGGGACAGGCCGCACAGACACAACATAATGAAGCCATAAGCCGCCGCCATTTCGGCCATAAACCCATTTGAATATTAATTTTGTTAATTAACTTATTCAAATTCGAGAATCGTTAAAAATGGAAGAAATTCTTTTTATGGCTATCGCTCTATTCCCATCTCAAAAAAAAAAGAATGTCGCAGCGAATGAAAGGCTTTATTGTCGACGACAAAGGAAAATATACAAATTATTCACAATAATTGTGACACCCACAGAACCGATCTTCCCACGATGATTGCAGTTGGGAACCGGGTTTTGAAATGAAACTTTATGCATTTTTCATATTTTCTTATTTAAATGAAAAAATAACAAGCTGGTTAATTTTAGATTATTAAAAAGAGCAGTAGCAATAGAAGAAATTATGTTTTAATTGGGAAAAATTGCGATGGCTTCAAACCATTATAAAAATTATAGCACAGACATTTCTTAGGATATTCAATTTCATTTGTGTTCTCAACAAGATACTTAATAACCTAAAATAAATTTAATAAATACTTCAATTATCTTGTTACAATTAATTTGAACTAACAAATATTTGAAAACTGAGAAGACTGAGAACAAATTAATATTTTCGAGACCCTGGAACAACTTTATTCCGCACAAACCGGCTGCGTTTTCCATTTCCTCTTCCACTTCCCTTTAGTTTTCCTTTTTTTAGGTGAAGTTTCAGTCAAATGATTTTACGAGATAGCTGAGTGCGATCAAAGCGAAAGCGAAACTCTTGAGGGACACATGGAGGCAGTGGCTGCGTTCCTTCTCTGAAGGCGAGTGGACTGGAGTTCAGTTGGGCATGAAAGTACAAACTGTCGAAGGGCAGGAGTTGACTTTGACCCTGACACCGCACTGTATGTGTTTGTATCTGTGAGTGCGAGTATCTGAAGAGTGCGAGTATATGTATCCGTGAATGTTGCACAATGCAAATGCGAAACGAGAAACAAATTTTACGACGTGTTTGACGGCTGTCTGCATGTCTCATGTCGCCCTGTCTTACTGACTCCGAAGCGTTGCCTTTCCCTTTTCCGGCCCGGCGCTCACTTCCGCAGCGGGAAATCGCGGCATACTTCATGCCACGTCCTGCATCCTGCATCCTGGTTGGCCGTCAGTCTGGCCTGCATTATTACCTGCTCGGTGTCAAAGGCAAACAAGATGTTTGCGCCGGCCATAAAGACCTCACTGTCCTCTTTACAGGACAGCTAAAATGGCCAACTATGATGATGATGAGTGGCGCCTGGATTTATTGATGGCTCACCCACCTCTCTTCTTCTCCTATTTTTTTGCAGTACTGAGGAACTGAGGCATCAGGTGGTGCAGACATCCCGTACCAGCTCCAAGCTCCTCAAACGTCAGCAACCCACAGCGGTGGCGTCCGGCCAAAGCCACCTCGTTGCGCCGACAGCGGCGAGCATCTCTCCCTCCAGCGTCAGTTCCCATCCTACAGGTAAGATATATATTTAATATTCATATAAAAGAGAAGTATAGAAATATTTTTAAAAATTAGATAATATATTCATTTATAAGCTAGCTTGTAGGCTTTTAAATATATACAAATGTTTTTGATATACATTTATTTCGAATCCCCTTGAATATTAACTCAAGAAAAATATATTTTCTGTTCAAATCCTTGATTTTTTCAAATCCTTTAAACAAATGTATTATTGTAATTGCCGAATATGGATTTTTATGTGATTGTACACTGTACATACACACACATTTAGCTGAGAACGGGTTAAGGGTTGCCCTCAGTCAGTCGTCAGTCGCATCCTTTTTACGATTTGTTAACATTTCTTTGCCCTCGACTCTGTTTCTCCTCTGTTTCTTTTCTTTCATTGGCAATTGCCATAAAATTCCCATAATAATTGTCCATTGCAGCGTTAAATTTGGCAATTGCCGCCTTAGGCGGGAAAGGGAAGGAAATCTGTAGAAACGTAGGCAAGACGGCAGCCTAGGGAGGGCATGTGACTGAGGATTTTAGGGGTGGCTCCGGGGTTCCTTGGTTCCAATTGTGCTGTAACAATTTGTCAAAGGAGCTGAGCTGGCGCACGCATCTATTTGTTTAGCTAATTAACATTAATTAGCTCCATTTTTGTTGCTAAACGTAAGGTCTGGAGAGAATAAATCTATGGAAATGAAGTATATTTATTTAAAATAATATTTTTTATTTATAAGACTGTGTTGAAATAAAGGCAAAAAATTGAAATTCTGTATTGAATTTTTATTGAAATCGATAAAAATAGTACCACAACCAGGAGATGTGTGTAAACTTACACACAATGTGTAAACCCCCTTTAAGACCCCTCCCCCACCCCACACTGAAATCTCTGCCATAGATGGCGCTGTGGTGCGCGCGTGTTAAATATTCAAATCAGCCCCCACCGAACAGGGAAAGAGTACTGGAACTGCTCCTCTGATGAGTCAGTGAGCTGCAAGGCACTCGAAGAGTCTCACATGTACAGTGTCTGGTGTACCTCTGCCCCCTTTGCTGACCCCGGCAAGCACCTGCTGAGCTCAGCGAATGCCAGAAAGTCGAATTGAAAAAAATGTAGACTCTGTTTCTGGTAATATTTTTTTGAGTCTTATCCCCTTCAGAACTCAGGCGGGCGTTCTCTTTACCCCACACACACACTCACACACACTCGTACTGCTGGGATCCACACGCACGCTGTGTACAGTGTACGTGTGCATAATGCCACAAAAGAGCGCCCTGCTGGGAAACCACCACCAAGCGAGCGCATGCGCGCGCTCTCTTTCGCCTCACACGGACACGGCGCCGTTTCTGGTTTTCGGTCGAGGCGCTGCGTCCGTGTGTCCATGTGTCCGTGTGCGTTGGTTGCCCCGTCGCCGCTGCCTGGCGATGTCAGTGTTTCTGTTTCTGGCATCAGTTCGATTCCAACTCTGCCAGCGTGTTATCGTGTCGATTGTTCGTTCGCTTCGTTCGGTTGGGCAGCTACAACGGCCACCGCGGCAACAACACAGGCCCTGCAACCTCTGGAGGAAGCTCTCAAGCTCCGGGGACTTGGCGATTTCGAGCAAGCGTTTTTAAACGAAGCTGGAAATTAAAAGAATCAAACAAGCAAAAATCAAATCACAATCAAAAGACAACACGGCCAGCAATGTGTGGGAAAAATAATAACATTTTTGTTAACTGTTGCAAACATTGAGTTTAATTGTTTGTTTTGGTCGTAAAATCAAATTTTATGACCAGCAACATAAAAAGCCAAACCCCAGCAGCAGCAGCAGTGGAAACAACAACACCCAGTCGCGATTTGTGCCGGCATCAAAAAACTAAAAAACAAACACACAGTCGGCGATAATAAATTATTTATTATAATTAATACAAATTATCAAAATAAAAATAACCAAGGAAAAAGCAAAAGCAAAAGCAAGCCAAACAAATAGAATCAGAAAAATAAATTGAAACCAGCAGAGTGTTTTCAAACTTCCAATTTAAAAAACTGAGAAATACCCAATTTGAATATTTTGTGAGATTTTGAACGCCGCAAACACCCTGTGCAACGGAAACTCTCTTTTCTGGCCGTTCGATCGAAATCATCCGCCCCGTGTGCCACAGCAACAGCAACGCTACGTGACTCTCTTTTGTCGTTCGCTCTTTACGCTGAGTGCGTGTGTGTGTGAGTGCGTAAGCATTGTCTGTGTGCGTGTGCGGTACGCAGATAAGAGCAGGGGAATTTTTGGATATTAAAAAAGAAAAAACTAAGAAACATTGGTAAAAAAAAAAAAATACAAAAAAATAATTGTAATTAAACTAAAAAATCTTCAAGGAAGAGAGTGATTCAGACATCGAAAGCGGTTGGCGGGTCGCGGCGATCGACCCCGGAAGAACTTCGATTCCTTTCGCCAGTTCGAGTGACACGCGTGCAAGATAACCGTAAATATTCCACCCCTCCCCCAGACCCCAACCATCCCGCTGGCGTGCGCTCTCTACGACCCCCACGATGTCTCGGCAGTCGGGTCGCACGCCGCTGCCGGGGCGTGGTGGGGGCATCATACACACACCCACGCCCACACCGCCCACCCGCACCTGCAGCCGCATCCGCATCCCGCCATGCAGCAGCATCATCTCCAGCAGCAGCAGCAACAACAGGAGCAGCAGCAGCAGCAGCAACAGCAGCAACAGCAACAGCAGCAGCAACAACATCTGCAGCAGGAGCAGCAGCAACATCTCCAGCAGTTGCACCACCATGCACACCACCACCTGCCTCAGCCATTGCATACCACCAGCCATCACCACAGCGCGCATCCCCACCTCCAGCAGCAGCAGCAACTTGCAACTTCGCCCTCTTCGGTGCTGCAACAGCAGCAGCAGCAACAGCAGCAGCAGACGACGCCCACCACACATTCCACGCCCACCCATGCGGTCATGTACGAGGATCCACTTCCACCTGTGCCCGTGCCCATTGTTGCCGTGCAGCAGCAGCAGCAACACCTCCCCGCTCCCCAGCAACAGCAGCAACACCCTCAGCAGCAACAGCAACAGCTGGCCACAACACCAACGGTGGCCGGCGCCCTCAGTCCCGCCCAAACACCCACTGGTCCCTCCGCCCAACAACAACAGCAGCAGCAGCAGCAGACGCAGCAGCAACATCTCACATCTCCGCACCACCAACAAATGCCGCAGCAGCAACAAACCCCAAATAGTGTCGCTAGTGGCGCCTCATCGAATCTCCAGCAACAGCAGCAGCAGCAGAACTCAGCGGTCGCTTCTGGCCAGGCGCAGATCGTGGCGCCGACAACAGCCAGTGTTTCTCCCTCCAGTGTTAGTTCCCAGAAGGAAGGTGAGGTCCTTAAAATGATGGGGGTGCAAACTCTATTGATTTATTCGGAAAATCCTGTCAGATCTGACATTTATAATGTGGAATTTAAAGGGATGTGTCCCCAAGTCCGTTCTGGCTATCTCAATTTCGTAAAAGTTTAAAAGCTTCTAGAGAATATATTCTACGTTCTAAAGTACATAATTCTTTAAACATTTTCAAAATTTATAAGTATCTGATGATAAAAACGAGATGGTTTGTGTAGGAATGAGGATCCCATTGGAAAATTTAAAAAATCATTTAGGAATTTTCTGAACTCTACATGAAGAATAATTTATTTTAATAGCTTACAAGAATTTCATATAAGTTACCTTAATGTTCTTGAGTTAAAAAAGTATATTAAAACCTTTTTAAAGAATTACAGGAAAAATTTATTTTAAAAATGCAAAGAACCATTACAAAAATAATTAATTAATAAATAGATTCTTAGTAAAAAGCAAATTTTAAAAGATTTTTCGGAAGCATTATACATTTTTTTGTTCATCGTGCTGCCACTGAAGGGGTTATTAGACAACAATATTTTTTATGGCTGGTTCTATAAATGTTTTTGGTTAAAGACGCCTTCTTTGCTTTTTTTTTAGTTTTACTCATTAAAAATTTTTTACAACGAAGTTCCAAAATTAGTTTTTGTCGTATATATTTAAAAATGGATTTAATTGGAAAATACAACAATATAAAAGCATATTGTTGTTTAAATATTTTATATATTTCTTTTAAAAGCATAAATAAAATATATAGATATACAATATATATAAACAGAGAGGACTATATATAGCCTGTTGCCTTTTTTAAAAAGGAAATTACGGTCTTAAATAGCACTGCAGTGTGACATTTTATTTGGTTAAGATACATTTAATATATCATATTTTACGCCTTTTTTAATTTAACAAGATAATATGGGAAATTTATTGCAATGTTTAACCTTTAGTTAAGATCTAGCAGATCGCATTAAGTAAACATAAATAGTCATAAAAAGCCACTCTCCCATGCGGAGATTATTTAAATTGACAAGATATTAATAGGCCACTTTCGTTCCCTTTCAGACATCAATATGTCCATCCAATTAGCGCCACTGCACATACCCGCCATCCGGCCCGGTCCGGGCTTCGAGACGGACGCCTCGGCAGCGGTCAAGCGGCACACGGCCCCCTGGCCATACAATGACGACGGCTTCAACCAGTACCACGCCTCCGCGTCGCAATACTACATGGAGCAGCGGGACCGCAAGCACATGTTCCCCTACTACCCAGACACCCAGTTTCAGGTGAGGTCGCCACACCTGGCACTCCATTAGCCCTCCCCCTCAAATGCACCTGCCATGAACAATTCCTTATCGCAGCAGTACTGGCCTAACTACCGCACCGACCAGCCGACCTCCGCGGCGGCGGCGGCCTACATGAGCGCCACTGAGGACCGCCACGTGAGCGCGGCAGCGGCCGCCAGACAGTCCGTCGAGGGCACCTCGCAGTCCAGTTACGAGCCGCCCACCTACTCCTCGCCAGGCGGGCTACGTGGCTATCCCAGTGAGGCCTACTCCAGCTCAGGTAAGTTAGAGCAGTCGAGAGTCAAGGGAAGGTTAGCTTTCACACGGAAAATAATTGTTGGGATTTTATACAAATATTTTTATACATTTAGAATATTTTATTTATAAAATAAATACTATTCAGTTAATGGATTTGTATTTGAGGCATTTTTCGAGACTTTATAAAGTTTTATAAAGATTTTAGGTTCAAGTTAATTACAAACTTATAATTAGATAGTTATGACAGCTTCAATTAAAGTATATATATATATTCTACTAACTGTAACGATTTGAAATTCAAATAACTGAAATCAAAATATCATAGATTTTTCCCATGTGCATTTTGGTGCTGCTGCTGTCACCGTATCGGTTGGAACAGCGAATTGCAAAACCGAAACAGCAAACTTGCCGTTCAATTAGCGTAGTGCAAAACAGCCCATAAATCGATTCTCGCTGTTTGGCTAGCGTTACGCCTTAATGTGGGTGTGAAAGTCATTGGAAGCGCATTCTATGGAGGCTATGTTTCGCTGCAGTCTTATCGCCAGAAGTTGAAAACTTTTAAGTTCTGTCAACTAATCACCTAGGGATTCCCTAATAGTAAAGACACGATTTTATCGGGTTATATATCATAAAAAACAGGCACTTCAATGGCTACTCTAACAAGTTTGCATATAATGAAGCTGCGAAGGCCAAGTATGCATGTTTCCAATATTCACAGCCCCTAAATAGTTGACAAGTTTTCGAAAGACACCTCTAATAGGTGGGATGTCACATTCGTAATCATCGGCGAGTCAAAAATTATTTATTTATATTCTCTCAGGTTAAGGAACAAGACTTTCTATATATTTTGTTGTTTAAATAATGTTTGAAGATTTAGCTATTTTCTTTTTGAAGTATTTAACACTTAACAAATCAGAAATTTAAATGATGAATTAGTTTTTGAGAACTTTAAACTTAGATATAATAAATAAGACATAGAGAGAGATTTACATAATCCATAAAAGTCTTAATTAATTTTACACAAAAATAGAAAAGCTGCAATAAATAGTGAGCAAAATTGTTGAGTTTCACCTTTCTATTTAAAGGAAATAATCTCCTCCAATCAAAACGCAATACAAGTTGTATATAAATGAAAATAAAGTTGACAATCTGTCACTTTTTTAAGCATAAAGATAATTGCTTCATTTTGGAAGCCCAATGACCGGGAACGAATGTATGCATTAACCATTAACCATTATCCATTACCCATTACTCAGTCGGGTGTGAATGGGCCTCATGCCAATTCGGAGCTCCGCTCCCCGTACCGCACCAATTAAGGGGCCATAAACGTTGAATTGAATAATTTTGTATTACGCTTATTGCTAAACAATTTCCTTAATTGCTCTATAAACTTAACGATCTGATATTGCATTAAAAACAGAAATAGTGCGGGGACCACCCGCAGTTTTTGCTTTTGTTTGCTGAATTTAACCTTAACCCTTTTATGTGTTTTTCAGGAGCCTCTGGAGGATTGTCTGTGGGAGCCGTGGGTCCTTGCACGCCCAACACGGCCCTGCACGAGTGGACCGGCCAGGTGTCCGTCCGGAAAAAGCGGAAGCCCTATTCCAAGTTCCAGACCCTGGAACTGGAGAAGGAGTTCCTCTTCAATGCCTATGTGTCCAAGCAGAAGCGCTGGGAACTGGCCAGGAATCTGCAGCTCACCGAGCGACAGGTGAGTTTAAGGGCTTAGAGGATTCCGAACTTGACATAGATAAATAATATATATGTGTTGCAGGTTAAGATATGGTTCCAGAATCGGCGCATGAAGAACAAGAAGAACTCGCAGCGCCAGGCCAATCAGCAGAATAACAACAACAACTCGAGCAGCAACCACAACCATGCTCAGCCTACTCAGCAGCACCATAGCAACCATCACCTGAACCTCGGCTTGAGCATGGGTCATCACTCCACGAAGATGCACCAGTGACCCTTAGACAACGGCAGCGCGGGCGCAATGGGCTTTGCCACCTACTAGCAGTTAGCCAATCCGAGTTCGGTGAATCCCCAGCCGCAGCCGAACTCGCAGGGGGATCCGCATCCGCATCCGCATTCGAATCCCCATCCCCTGACCGATCCAAACCACCATCTGATCAAAAACGAGCTGGCCCTGGACTTCCCTTGTTAGCCAGTGGATGGAGATAAATAGACAAAGAGAGAGAGTATAGTGTACAAAACCCAGAGAGATCTCTAGGATGGAGGTTGGTGGATCACGATCTGTGGCAGCCCAGTACCGCGCAGACGTCGCTGACAAATGATGGGAATGCAGTTAATTATTAAGTCAGTTGTAGAGATCCCAGAGATCCCCGAGATCCCAGGCCCAGCAGCTTAGTTCGGTAGTTGAATATAGATACGAGTAAGATGGCAGCGGAAGCAGCAAATATGGAATATGAAAATATATGTATATGTACTATATGTACTTCTTTTGACGCTCTCATTAAACTTAGCGAGCACCATGAATTTTCTGAATTATAAATTATGAATATGAATATACTTAAAAGTCAACGTAAATATAACCCCGCATAAATAATGAATACACGCGTTCGAGTAGTAGATTTTACCATAACTAGTATCCATTTAAGAGCGGCTAAATTAGGATGAGCACATTGTAGACCCAGCTAAAAGATGTTCTTAAAAACAAAACAAAACGAATTGTTTAACAATTGCAAGACCCTCCCAAGTCCCCCTCTAAAAAACACACACACACTCCGCAAGGCCTAGGATAAATTTTGTCGTGTATTGTTCGTCGTGTCGTGTCCTTTGATACCCTTTAAGTTCCTGTATATAAACTAAGACAGCGTGCCGACTTCCGGCCGAAGCAACCACTCGATATAAATTAATCTGAATGCAGATATATATATATAAATTGGCGATATTCGATATGTGTATGATATATGAACTCGATTTCGATTTTAGCAAATGGTTTAATAGTAAGTCGCAAATTTTCAATGTGTGTGTGCATGTTTACTCCATAGTTGAAGTCGCTTTCGAATTAAATTAACTCTAAACAAAAACTACTCGTAAAGCTAGAGCCACATAAAAGAAAACTAAAGAAATTTAAAGCAAAATGAATACATTTTACTAAAGTAAGCGAGTGTGAACAAAAACAGAATGAAATCGATGGACGGGGTGGACATGTCGCGGAGGAAGTAATTAGCATACCGTAACAGCTACTTATATAACTTACACATAGTACTATATACCATATAGTAATCGTACATATGCATACATATATTTTCATGTGTATCTATGCCGCTTGATCCTGATATTAAGTCTAAGTTTAGTTGTGTTGTGTAATTATCGATTTTGTTAATGTTTTGCCCCGAGCATTATATTATTATGCTAAAACCTAAACCTAATCCTAAAGCCTACACCTACACCTACACACCTATGCCTCTCATTCTATGTGTATAATTAGCTATATGCATACTTGATGAAGAAATGATTTCACCCACTGCTTTATTCATGTTCTTGTATTATTATTATTTTGAGCCCTCGATAAGTTGTAGTCTTAACTCGGTTATGTTTATGATTATGTTCGATTATAGTTTGTTTAGTGAATTTAATCTAGCATTAGCAATTCTCTTTTTTAAAAAGTTAATTATTGTGAATAAAATACAACAACTTGCAGCAGTGCAAAAATATACACACAATTTAAAAGTATCCCAACTTCTTGGCGGGTTTTAATGCCCTCTGTACCATTATTTAATATATCCTCGAATTCAAAATTATTTTCCCTGATTTTTTCTCATCTCCTCTGCTTTTTGGCCCATTTTTGTTCGGTAAGTACACCAAAGAGGAGGATGTCAACACATCGCAAATGACCTCTCACCATCGAATTTACTCATAGACATCCATAACATACTCGATACTCGTACTCGTACACGACGTAAAACAAAATACGTATGTACTGCACCTACTCGTAAGCAGATCAGTTCGTAATCTCAGCTCTCTCAGCCAAATTAAAACTCTGAAAGCTTTCTGGCCATCTAAATAACACATCATAAATACATTTATATTTTATTGAATTTTCCTTCGTTTCCTTTGGGTTTTTATTATTTTTCGTTACCATCTCTGTTCGCCACTGGTATTGTAATACAGCGCTTAAACGATTTGAAACTAGAATTAATAGTCTTGTTTCGGCATATGTCTTAAGATTAAATAAATTATTATGTAACTGTGTTTCTGGAACTTTTCTTAACATCTATATATATAACTATATAGCAGGCAATGGTTCTTTGTAAGGAAAAGGTAAGTAATTCCATTGGGTTCAAAGTTGTAATAAATGTAATTAATTATTACATTTGTAAAGAGAAACAGAAAGCACGGGATTGGTTATTTAAAAATGAAAATATCAAGGTTTTATAATTAATAATAGAAAAGTTAAAATATGGAAACTGCACAATGAAATAATAACAAGGATGAATATGCGTATTTTATTTATTTGCAGCTTAAAAATAACGTGGGAAGGCAGTTCACAAAACATTTTTAATTAAATAGAAAGTCACGTATACGTAATTTTTTTCTCGTCCTTTCATATTTGTGATAATGTTGCAAACTGCAATAACATTTACAATGAAAAGTAAGTAAAATGTCAATAAATTCTATTATTGATTAAAGTAATAGATTACTAGAAGTGGTCCTCAAAGTCATTCTTCTTCTTAAAGCATTAAATTTTTTTAGGAATATCTGCTAAGATACCTAAGTTCAACCCGCCCTGATGATTATTTGGAAGTGTAAATATAAATCAACAGTTTATTGCCTAAAGATTGACGGAAAAAGGTTTACAGGAAGATGTATATTTGGTTTAGCTTTGATTAATTTTCCATTCGATTTATGATTTATGGCAACTACGGCTTAACAAAGTTAATAGTACCTTTATATAGCAAAATATCTGGACAGTTTTTGGGTATTTTGTATCTAAATGTATTATCCATTATGTATCCATTATCCATGTCGCACTGGTACCCTTAATAAATTGAGAATTTCCATTTCTAATTAATTATTATTATTCATTTAGCATTATTCATTTAAAAATAAATAATTTGTACTAATATAGCTAGGTTTTAAATGGCACAATAAAATAAATAAATAAATTAAATACAAATTGCAATTCGACTAAATTTTATATATTTTAAATTAAATATATTTTCGAAAAATATAGTTATGGAAATCTCAACATTTTATCATTACAATTCTTTTCGGCAGATGTTGGCTTTAGTATATTAATCATGTCGAATGCGTAGTTTCTACAAAACAGCTTCAAAGTACATACATATATTTAAAGTACATGTACATATCTAAAGGTACATCTCATTAGGATTTCGCATTAATATCGAAAGCAAATATTTGCATTGATAATTGCCTTCGCTTGGGATCATAAAAGTGAACCCCGCAATCTGTTCTTCGTTTAAATGCCATTCAACCCCCTGCCTACCAAGGGGTTGGAAGCGGACTTGAAGCCGCCGATAGATGCATACATGGGTGGAGTGGTATGTGGACACGTCCATGTACCTTTCGCTCGGATGTATCTACCTATATATGTATAAATTTGAATAAGTTTTCATCGATGCCCCGAGCTTAGAGGCTTCGGGTTCGGGGCGGGAAACGCCGTAAAATGCACCCTGCTATGTAAACACTGCCATGGCATTTCCCCTCTTTCTCGAAGGTTCACAGATTGCGAGATAAAGAGCTTCAGACTCAGCTTCGGTTCTGTTCGGTTCGGTTTCATGCGTTTTTTACGTTATGTACTAGAAGCAGCTTTCACCCATCGAACAGCAGTGGGTTGCGATGTGCTCCTTGGGGTTGGATTGAGACAGGGTCTCTTATTGGGGATGGGGATGGGTCTGCTCGACGGGTGGTTTCGTCCAATGGACTTACCAACCACCGACACCGACATCGTAGTTTCCCGAGAGGCGAGCATTTTAAAATAAATCGATTGAAGTCCGATTCTCTAAAGAAAACAATCAAAACTAAGAATTTTTACACTTATATTTGCCAGTATAAAGAAAATAGAAAGGAAAAGTCTAAATTATATTAGGAAGTAAGTCGAAATATCCTTAAAATAAGGCCTTAAAGGAACAGCCTATTGGGCTCTTTGGCAATCACCGGATAAATTTTGTTTTCAGAGTTGCCGGAAGAGAAAAAAAGAGCAGATGTTGTATTATTTATATATTAAAGCTTTTAGAAATTGGTGGAGTTTGCCTTATCACATTGGTGTTTCATAATCTAAATGCAACAAAATAACTACAAATATTAGGGATCCTTTTACTAAGACAATCGTTTCAATGCCTAACATTTGACTACATTTTGATGAAATCGAATATTAATATTTTGGAATATTTATATTTCGTATATTGTATCTAGAAGTCTTTAAATTTTTAAAATGGCATTAAAAACAAAAATAGAAAATCAAAACACTTCCTCCAAAATGCATTACAAATATTGTAAGTTTAAAAATATTGCTAAGATTTTATATATATGTGATTATATTTTCTGAAGCCATTCACTATAAAATGGAAAGTTTGTTGAATTGTCTGGCTAAAACCGCATTATGCAGAACACGAGATACTTGCCTTTCAAGTGAAAGAATCGAAATGGAGTTGTAATCTTGAGTATATTTCATAAATACTTTAAGGAATTTAATTGGATGTTTGTTGCTAATAAAAGAACTTAATATTACATATAAATATCTGCTAAAATATCAAACTGAGTAAATAGCAGATGATATCTTCGAAACGTTAATATAAAGCAAGGGATTATTGCCTAAATGTTGACGGAAATGGGTCTCAAGAAATGTGTAAATATAATGCATATATGCATTATTAAATCGCATTATTAATCTTTAAAACCCGTATCGCGAAAATTAACAAAATGCTTTCTCAATTTTAAGAATTTACTTTGCCAAATATGTATCACTATGACTATAACTAAAAAGTTTTTAGTATATGTACATCTCTAGTAGGATATTGGAGTTAAATCCTGAAACTCTCGCAGACCCTGAGAGTTAAAACACTTTTTACCCTGGGGGATCCGTGTCGAATTCGCGGCATATGCGGGGTAATGGTAAAAAGTTGTCACAAAGTGCCCATGGATGCTATGAAAATATGTACCTAATTCAATACGATTCGATCTGGTAATCAAAAGATAAGCGTGCGGGAGATGGCAGCCATGTGAACCGGACTCGTTTTTGGGGTTGAAAATGGAAGATGTGCGCCGGGATCCCAGGACGAGCGGAGTGCAGAATTTCGAAGGAATAACAATCAAATGATTAGAACGGCAACAACCACCGTGGCCTGGCTGGGAAACTGGAATTCAAAATTGACTCGTCGATGTCGTCAGCCTCGAACTCGAGTGTCGTATTCAGTTTCAAATATAGCCTCAGCCTCAGCTTCAGCTACAGTTTGGCTTGGGTTTTTTTTGGTCGACTCTCGGACTTGTTTCGCACATAAAGATACAAATGTATCTGCGGCAGACAGCAAATGGCGTATATAAAATGATTGGACATGAGCCGGTGTGTGTGTGTGTGTTTGTATCTGGTGGTTGTTTCTGCCATTCGATGTATGAGAGCGAAGGAGATGGGTGTGCCTGGGCCGATAGAGAGGCAAGATACACGCGCGTTTTATGACCCGCCGCTCCTCCTGGCTTTTCATCTTTTGGCATTGGGTCTCGGAACGAGCACGAGAACGGGCAGGGAGGGGGCAGGGGCAGGAGCAGAGGAATGAGAATTCAGAGAATGAGAATTCAGAGTTCTCCGGCGAGTTCTCGATTCTCGCACTCGCAAGTGTTGCCATCGTTCGCTTTCAGCTCTGTCGCAGCGCTGCCCGGGGTTTACGACCTTCCATATTCCATTCCATTCCCATTTTTCCCTTTCGGTTTTCTGCCGTTCTGTTTTCGGTTTTCAGTTTTCGGTCTTTGCGCCAGGTTCACGGCACATCCTCACATCCTCGCCGGCATCTTGGCACTGGAGACGCCAGCGACAGCCACAACCACCGCTCTTACCATGCACCTCATGTACCTCAGGCCCGTTGTATCTATGTATCTGCGTATCTGCGGCGACGCTGGCTGCTCTGCCCACGGCGCTGCCACTGCAGCCGCCTTGTGTCAAAGTGAACAGCAAATATTATTTTTTGGACACTTTGCCATCGCCGTCGCGTCGCCCGGAGCTGAACTGAGCTGAGCTGAGTCGAGACGAGAGTTACGTCCTGTCCTGCTCCCCGTGCCCGTGCCTTTTCCCGTTCCCAGTCCTGCTTCCATTGTCCTGACGAGCTGCACAAGTCGCAGTGTCGCATTCGAGGTCCGACTGTGGCTCCCATTCGACCTTTTGTCGGCGGCGGTGCTGCCAATTGTGTATAATTGAAATCGACACACAACAATGGCCCAGGCCAGAAGGAAAAGGGAACCCGAATGGTGCCCAAAAAGAGCCCAAAAGAGGTCCAAAAGTAATACCAAAAAAAATTCAGAAAAATAAAAGACGTGGCTGTAAATCAAACCCAGCCGGTTCGGGTTCGTTTGGGCCCAAAAAAGCAAAGAGGAGCACAAGAATTAATTATAATAATGACAAAGAACCAGAACTTCGTAACGATTTCGCGCGCGTTCGTTTACCTAATTGTGAATGTGGATTACAATTTCGCGTGTCCGAGGAAAATATAAAGAAAAAAACCTAAGCTTGGACAAAAAATATGAAATGAATATGCCAGCGTTTCCGACTTGCGGTTTGGAGGACCAGTGGAGCCGGTGGAGCTGCCTTTCGACTGAAATCCCTCGAGTGCGCGGGGCGTGACTTCAATTAAAGTGATTTGTGGCCGCCGGTTTTGACATTCGAGACGTAAATAGCAGCTCTGATTCATGGAGCTGCTAAAATATGTATATTTGAACAGGGTCCTCGGCTCACAGTCACGAATCCATACGCCTTCAACTGAGCTAATTGAAAGGGTCCTTAGTTGAGGTGAGTACATTTCATGTTATGCCTTTGTAAAATTCCAATTGTTCAGTTAAAGAATATCAATATTTAATGTATTACATATTTAAGAGGTAATAGTTAAACTGGATGAGTAGATGATTTTATTGGATTTAAAGTTCTAAGAGCAAAATAAATTTTCGTTGAGTTAATAAATTCCATTGTTTGAATATTTCAATTCAGCCTTAACACTTAAGGCAATGCCAATTTATGTTAAACTTATTGAATCCTGTTTTTAGCTGATTAGATTGTGTCGTTAACACATCACAAAAGTCAAGTGAATCTTTCTATTCTGGTCCAATAAGACAGCTTTTTACTTGTTTTAAATATTCAAGACATATACTAAATTCATACGAATATATTTCAATTAATTATTTATTTATATAGAGATGCAAAACACTTAAAATTAATTACAAATCATGAATAAAAAATGCAAATCCGGTAATCATTATTCTTTGACAAACACCTTTCACATATATATTCTTAAAACTTATTAAAAGTAATCGTATTTTTCCCGGGAAACTGAGAATTTTTCCCTGACAAAAAGCTAAAAGCCTAGGAATATATCTTGGTTCAAACTACGAAAAGCTTTGATTGTTTTAGTTAATTTTAGTTATATTTTAATCTGACTTTGATGATAATTCAAGAATACAGCAGAGCCATACAGTCTACCTAGAACCCTTCTAATTTATCCCTTGGTGCTGTCAAGTTTTTTTGCCAAGCGAGGGAATTAATATATTACCTCCGATTTCCGGAAGAAGAGCACTATCTGAATGGCAGACAGGTAGTAAACGCTGAAAGGGTTCTTCACTCCTCAAAATGATTTATGAAAGTGCCAAATGAGATGCTTTCAAGGCAGCCTGCGGCGAGTGACGTAAAAGGCGGGCAGGATCAGCATGACTCGAAAGGATTATGCTGATGACAATCCAAGATCCCAAATTCCAAATCCCAGATCCCTAGTTCCCAACTCAGAATGCGGAGAAAGCGTGAAGGCGGGTCATTTACGACCACATCATAAACAGTTTACAGCAGCTCGGGCCTCAAAATATTTTGGTCAGAACAATGGGCAGTACGAGACCATAGCTAATTCCTGGAGAGATATCTCTACAACGAGTTGGCAGAAACTAGAGCAAAACCCAGCTGGATATGGAGATAGAGATGAAGCTGGAAGTGGGTGATGTAACTGCAACATATGGCACTTCCTGCTCCGACTCTCTCCCAATCGAATGAATACATAAAGGCCATAATTGATGACGTGTGGAATGGTGTTCTGTCACAATTTAATTGTCCCCCTTTACGGGCAGAGTCAGCCGCCATCCACCCACGAAAAGTGCGTGCTCTTTCCCCAGCTGGGAAAATTAATGGGAATATGTTCGAGAAGAACATAAATAGAAGTACATATGTACGGTTGACATGCAGGCAATCGTGTGTCACCACCGCCTACAACTCATTAAAATTCCAAGAGCCAGACCCAGAGACCCAAAGCAGGCAGCGATAGTAACAGAAGAGGGTTCGGCTTGGGTTCCCGGTTTCCAGTTCCCGCTCCCCAGTCCCCAGTTTCACAGGTTCCATCTTATCAGTTCCGCGGAACAGGCGGCCCAAAAATAATGTAATTTATTCCGACACTTTCATAAAAAGCGTGGAGATCCCAAACTCTCGGCAACAAAGCAAGACATTATCGCCGCATAATTAATGCCACATGTTGCAATGCGCTGCAGCGCGACAATAAAAAGGCTCCTTTGTCTCCGAGTTTCGGAACGGTGGAGCGGCTCAGCGGCGGCACCCATGAGATATCATAAAGCCATCCCACTTTTAATTGCCCGCCTAGAATATTGAGCGCCCCAGCTCCATCTCGTTTGCATAAATTTATCCCAAATGAAAATCGGCGACGGAAAAGCCTGAAAATCCTGTCCTGATAGCGGGGCTATTCCCCCCACCCCTCTCGTTTTATTTTATCCGTCCGCTTTGGCTTCCATCTTCGCTTTCCAGGCGCATGCGCCGCTTGGCCGTCGGTGGCCATTATAAAATGGGCGGAGCCATTGCTCTGTTAGCTCACCACGGGCTCAGCGGTCGTGGTGAGATTCCGCCATCGACCCTTGTTGCCTGATGACAAGGCGGAAAGGAAACCAAACCTAGTTATGGGATTTCTGTGACACTTTAAAACAGTTCTCAGAAATCTGAGTGCTCGCATGTCTTTTGAATATCTAATTTCAAATATTTTAAAATGGGTAATTTTAAAGTAAATTGCTTTATTTACAAGAAACAAAAACCCTTTAAATCGTTAGAAAATAGTAAATAAAGGTATATGAAAATTTAAGGTTAAAATACGGTTCTTGATTACACTTTTAAAATAAGGAATCTAAACAAGCGTCTACAGAAATTACTGTATTATGTGTTTTAAAATAAAATATTATGTTATTTTAAATATTCCAATTAATCTTATCATCAGCGCATGACTAATGGTTAATTAGTAACATGCTAATCATGGAAAATCTATTTCTTAGCAACATGCTATGCCCAAAATAGTATTATTTCTATTATAGTATTATTTTTTATAATTATTAACCATTGTGTTTAATCTAAATGACAGTAACAAATATTAACCGTCTTAAAATATAATGGCGAAGGGGATTATCTATTCCATTTGGCTATTTGTTATCATTGTTATCATTGATTATGAAATACTCAATCTACTAAACAAATAAAGCAAATTATAATTTTTTTTTTTTGTTCTGTTGTTGAATTTTAAAAATTAATCGAAATTTGTCTACGCGCTATTTACAGTTACGCGCATTTCCGCCCCTGCAGCAGCCATTTCCGCCCATGCAGCGACCTCTGGTGTTGCAGATGTGCGCTGTAGTTCCGCATTCCCAAAACCAGATGGCGCATCTGGGTGGGAAGTTTGTTAAAATCTCAAGAAGTCCGCCGTCACTGCTCTTTTTCTCTTTTCCCTGGCTCCACAGAGAATCGCAGTCTTCGCTCGCTCACCACTACAAGTGGAAAGCAGCGATTGCCGCTGTGTTAGTGGGTCTGATTTGAATGTGTTTGTACTGGTTGGCGTTGACGTCGCTGCTGCTGGTTTTCTCACTTCTCGTTTTTCAATTCTGAGCAGCAAAATGCGGTCGAAAACATTCCAAAACAGCATTCAAAATATTGGGGAAAAAATTACTGAGTTAAAATTAAGAATTTCGTAGTAGATTTCATAGAAATATTCGAAATTGAAGACTAACACTGTGAATAACGGTCAGCTAAAATGCTGTCCCTTTCCCAATTGTAATAACAATTCCAATTTGCAACAGGAACCTAATTGAGGAAACAATACCAACCATTTCCCAGCAACAATTTAACATTTTTATTTAACAGTTTTATTTTTCCAACCATCTACTTCTGTAAAGACAAATAGTAGTGTGTATTTTCATTCCACAACATATCATTTATCAAACCGATGTCCAACGACTCACATCCATTCTACAAATTAAAATTGGCCGCTATCGCCTGTTTTTCCAATTGATTTATGGCCCACATAAAAAGTTGAATGGGGAAAAGTCGGCAAAGTGAACACGTGTGCCCAACTAGTATCAAAGAGATGGAAAAATATGACTAGGCTAGAGAGGGAGGAGGAGGAGAAGCCTTCTATAAACGCGATTATAATTAAACAAATTGTCAACCGTCGAAGGCATGAAGAAATGCCATAATTCATGGGCCAAGGACCGAGTGGAACCCGCCGAGTGAGACGTCGAATCGAAAAGTCAAGTAGCCAATAAATTCGGATTGCAACGGGGCTGGAATTTTAAAACAAGAACCAAAAATATAAAACCTCTGCTGATTACAAATGAAAATGCCCGATTCAAGTGCAGCCACTTGTCCAAGTAGAATCTTTATGGATTCCGGATTCCGTAAGTAGAAATAAGAAATCAGAAATGGAAATCGAAATGGCTTCCCGATATCAAAAAAACTTGCTTGACAAATGGCAGCCTCAAGTGCCAGCCGCAGATGCACTCGGCTTCGAATCTATATCTCTATAAGGACCCTCGTCAATGGCCATGATTCGCTTGTCAAAATAATCGAGAGGAAGTCGTAAATCCTGTAGTTAATCATATTCTGAGCAGAGAGGAAAGTGCTTGTAGCCATGCATCTTTCATGCAAGTACTTTAGGTTGTTGGAGGTTTTTTTCTTGTTTTTAATTTGTGGCATTTGCATATTAAAGTCTGTTCTTTTGAAAACGCTAAAAAAAACAGGTGTTACGGTTTTACGCTTTCTATCTGAGCTTCACGCACAGTCTTCATTAATGAAGACACTGTGATATCTATAAAATTAAGTATTCATATAAGCCGAAACAACGGCGATTTTTGGCACAGTGGTAAAGGCCAAAAGAGGCGGTGATTTGTTCCAGCTCCATTTTTCTTTCAACTCTTTGTTAGAGTTTTAATTAATATTTGCTACAAGCAACTTGTGTATTTAAACCTTCAAGTTATAATATATTCATTTTATATTTAATAAACAATGTTTTTTTTTACTTAAATGTTGCTGTTTATTTAAATTCTTACACTATTGGCGCACATTGGTGCTTTTTTACAAAAGAAATATAATTTTGGAAAAACCATAAAGAAAACAAGAAGCTCAATACTTTGACTTCAATATAATTTCTAAACTCCAATTATATTCTAATTTTATAGGTATTCAAAAACATTTGTTACCATTTGTCGGCATGCTGAAACACCTTTTTAGTCTCTTTAAACAATAACAGACAACATGTTCTATAGTTAATAACGTACTTCATAAATTTCCCAATAAAATTGAACTCTATAAAAGCTTTAAATTACCGAAATAAAATAGCTTGAAGGAAATTGAAATTTCCTTTTTTTACTAACCCCTAAAATGCATCTGAACCATGCAAATTAGAGACCACCAGGGGCGATATTTGCTGCGACAAATTTCTGTTTTCATCCACAGTACTTTGTGCCCTGCGGACTTGTTTTCTCGTTCAGCGCCAATGAGAAACTTGTTTCAGCCATAAATTTGCGTTGATTTACGCATTTTATCATCGCGGGTTGAATGGCAGCAGCAGAATCGTATTTTTTCCTTCTTTTTTTACAAATTATTGGAAACGACGAATGACGCGGAGTTGAGTGGATGTTGCATGGCCGGCGGATTGCTCCATTTGCCAACTGATCGGATCCATCCTGTGCTCATTCTCCCCCTTTTTGGTAATCAAGTTTTATCGGCTGCCCCTTTGCTCCTCCAGAAATCTGTGATTCGCATTATGCGACTGCTGACCTGAAACCCATTAAGTGCCCCACATCAGAAGGCGACCATTATTAGAGTGCTTTCAACCTAATAACACCAATAAAAGCAGTGCCAAACAACAGGACCCCCTCCCAGCCATCCATTCTCTATCTCATCCTCCGATCCTGGAGCCCGGAGCTCTCAGTTTCGAGCAAGTGGAGCGCATGAGACACTGTAAACGACTTTTTGTGCAAAATTATATGCCAGGCGCCCGACGAATATGATTTTATTGTTACTTCTGCGTACTTGCTCGACGGGCGGCCATTGCCGCTTGCCATTTTGCCATTTTGCCTTCGTATTTGCCATTCTGCCATCGCCACGCCCCATTCCACTTCATTACAATTCATTTTGCAAATGTAAAAAGCGCAAAGAAAAACACGAGGCAGAAGGAGCGGGGCAAGAAAACCATCCTCGAAGTGGATCTGGTTGGAAACACTGGGAAAATATTACCAAGAGAATTGCTTTTCATTTAGATTTCTAGGTTTCTTTTCGAAATGTTCAACTTAAGGGTCAAATAATATAAATTTTTTATGATTTATCCTCTTCTAATTTATTAACTTTTATTTCTAAATTTATTATTTGGAACGTATTGAGTCGAACTCAGGAATTTCAATGACACATAGATAAATTTCCTCCCCCTTGCTTTTATAATTTAATTCCATTTATTGCCTGTTTTCATTTATGAAAGATATACGCAGTAATTAAGGCTTATTTTTTCTCTCCGTGCCTTCGTACGTGGCTCAAGTGGAGCCGGGATGTGGCGCCGCGCCCACTTAGCCACTTGGTGGCAATCCACAGTCCACGAGCCACAACCTCGAGTCGCTCCAAATAGTGCTCCTCGAATGAATTGCCCCCGAAGCCGAAGCAGGCAAATGGCATGAAATGGCCTTTTTCCATTATCCAAATGGAAAACTTACACAAACAGCCAACGGCCCAAAAACAGCACGGCCAAGAAAATGGTGTCTCTTTCGAAGCAGCGAAAAGGAAAGTCAAAGGCAAAACTACTCGTGCGCGTCATTTCCATTGCTTTATCAGCCTGAAAATTCGCACAAAGGCAAAAAAAAAGTAAAGTAAAAGAAAATAAGAGATGGGAAAACCTCATACCGCGACGCAGTAAAAGCCAACGAGTTTTCCGCACTCCACTTTCCATTTATGTATGTATGCCTTTCAGGGTAAATGGCTTCAATTAGGGATTACTTGGTCTATATCCTTGGCTTTTATTAATTAAGAATAGTGCAGGTCGCGACTGAAATGATGATTGCTCAAGAAAAGCACTTTCAACAGAATCATAATATGTATATATTTATTGGTTCACCAAACAATGTTATTAAAGTTCCTTAGGGAGAAATAAAGACATTTTTCCTCTTCTAGAAAAATTATGAACTAATTTCGTAAGCCAAAGAACAAATATTTCCCGAATGTTTCAAGGAATAATTCTGACTTATTCCACAATTTCTTAACCCTCTTGGCAATTAGCCGGCCCTTTGCTGGGTCAAATCACGGAATTGTTGTTGACCCAATTAAGGCAAGGGCAAAGAAAGAAATAACGAGTGCGAGGCAAAGCAGAGCAGAAGGCTTAAAAGGAAAACACACCATTAAAAGGCGACAACAATAAAAAGGCAAATAAAAGAAATGAAAAAGAAAAGAAAAGAAAGCGAATGTGTCTCGAAATGGGTGAGAAAAAACTCTTTAAACCGCCCTGCCTCTCCGCCACTGCCTATCGACTCAAGGTCGCCCGGACAATAATGATGATTTAATGGGCTCATAAATAAATTTATGGCTTCAAACACTGAATGCCAACTGAGGAGAGCCGGTCAGCAGAACCATTGGCGATCAGCGATCGCAGTGGCAGAAAAATGGGATCTGCAATGGGTTCCAAATAGCTGGTCCTAAAAGGGCTAACACGAGATATGGCCAAGTAACATACGCAGTTTATGGGCCATTCATAGAGACCGCCGGAGCGAGAGTTGAGGGTGTGGGAGAAGCAAACTGGGGACACATGCCAGTTTCAGCTCGGCTCTGGAATGAAATTCAAAGTTTATCTGGCAGAACTTGTTAATTCCAAAATGGCATTAACAAACATGTTGACAGTATCTTCCACTCTCGTGTGTGTAAGTGTATTCTTTATGTGGCCGTTCCGGCGTTTGGGTGTGTGCAAACAGTGAGAAAAAATGTGCATAACAAAAATACCTGATTTAAGATGGGTTCAACAACTTAAATTTACAATTTCGGAAAACTGTAGACTGCATTTTTCTGACTTTATCTAATAGGTAATAGATAAAAGATTGCCTTGAATTACATTATAATAATCTTACCCTTACATATTTTCTATATAAAACTTCCCTTCTCTTAGTGTATCTCCATATCTGCTATGTGCGTGTGGGGTTAACCTTAAGCCCCATAGGACTCCGGGCTGCTGACGGGGCACACAACTTTTGGGGAGGTCGCTGTGCAAACAGAGATTAGGCAAACAATGGAATCAGCAAAAAATGTCACAAAAATATCAAAAGAGTTGCGACACACAGGGGGGCGATCAAGGGAGGGGCGTCGAGCTCTGCTCGAGAGGAAACGTGGAGCGACGACTTAATTAAATCGAGTGGTCCCGAACAGGAAAAAGGAAGGCGGAAGGAGTAACCCGGGGCTGCAGGGCGGAGCCTTAATCGTTGTCATTAAAAAAATATTGTCAGGTGCTGAAACAAAAAGAGCTGCAGGAGCACAGGGAGGAGGGAGCAGGGAGAACCTGCACCAGCCGCATCCACTTCCCTATCCAGAAAAGAAGCAAAAAAGAGCAACAGCAGCAGGAGCCAGCAATGAATATTAAATGAGTTTTGAGCTTCACTTTTAAGCATTCGCCATTCGCAGTTCGAGAATTACGAAATTAACTGAAAAACTGCACAATGGGCAAAGGGAAAAATCTGGAGGATAGAATGGATTTTGGAAATTATAATATATTGAAGCTAATTATTTAAAGATGTCAATACAAAGTATCTAAAATTTTAAAGATTGTTAGCAAATCATAACTTTTTCTGTAAAGGATACACATGTATTCTTATGATTTACTCTAAACCTGAAATACTCTAAATATTTTGATTTTAGGATTTTTTCCCTTCAGACTTTAAGATAAATCAATCTTGAATAAATTTCTCAACTCTGAGGTATTAAAAAACCAGCTTAATTTAGAAAACTTCCAGAAATTGATATGCCACTGCAATCCGATCCCGATCCTAATCCCTCCCATTGTCTCTCTGACATCCTGACTTCTGGATGGATGGTTATTAACGTTTTCTTTTATTGCCTCCGCTGGCGTTGTCATGTAATCGTCTGCATATGCGACGGGGCACGAGCTCAAAAATAGTCCAGGAGCTGGAGTAGCTGGAGCAGGACAGGATGTGGCATTCCACCTGCGCAGTCAGCAGATCGCCAAATCCCGCACACATGCAGGTTAAGGTACCCGGGGAAACTTTGTTAGAGGCCGTGTCGCAGCGGCGTTTACGACTTATTAAGTTGGATAAACGTTTACGATATGAAAATGAGTAGAAATCTTGTGTGGTTAATTAAAAAAGAGAAGCCAGCGCTGCCTCCTCCCCCGCAGGCAGCTCCAATTCTGTGATATAATAAAACGCTGTGAAATGTAACACAAGCCGCAGTCCACAATCCATGAGCCAGGCTGCAGAAATTTATGTGGCACGAGTTTCGGTCTTGTTAATTGTTTTATGATGCTCCCATAAATCCGTGCCCCGGCAGTCTTGTTCTTAGCTTTACTTTTCACCTACGCAACATACGGCGGACGCTCGTAAATTACACACGGGACGTAGCTGACGCTACGGAACGGAATGGGCATTACGGCAAATAGGCAAATGAGCCCCGGGCAAACGCTCCCGTTCCCCATCAGTCATCAGCCAGCAGCAGCGGCTCCTCTGCTCCTCCAAACCAACTAAAAAACAGATCCCAAATCCTGCATCAATCGTCGGTCCCCTAGCAGCCATATAGAAACTAGATGCTTACATAAACTAGACGGGAAGATATATGTACTATATACAGAGCGAGTGGTGCTGAGATGTCTGTTTTCGGGATAGACTTGTTAGGAAACTTGAACTGAAGTATTTAATATGAATTTCCTAACTTTTCCTTTAACATTTAAAACCGTTTTCAGTTCTCCAACTATCTTTTTCAAGGGAAAACGATTTTTAATACTTTAAAATTGATTTAAATTTTCTATTAATTTTCTTTTTTCATTTATTCAACTTTATTTTAATGCATATGTTTCAAATTAGTTCTTATCAGCACTAACTACTAGCTAGTATCTAATAGTTCCCCATCAGCCATAGCTCCAGCCACGCCCAAGAAGCGCCGCACTGTGCATGCGTTGTGGCTGCCGAGCAACGGCTGTGTATCTGTCGGATATACCGACGGCAATCCATGGGCACAGCTCTCCATCTCCATCACCATACATATCTATCTTCATGCCATGGCAGCCATGGCTTGCACAAGACCGGTGTGAGAAGGGTCGGCGGCCATCGAGGCGAGCTGTGCCCGGGAGACAGAATCCACCACCATCGACTGCTGCGGCTGCGGCTGCTCTACTTTTAGCCACACACAGAGTGAGTCTGCGTGTGTACGTGCGTTTTTTGACAGGGGGTGAGTTTTCACAGCCAGGGAAAGTACACTGGAAAATATATGAGAAAAAGAGAATTGCAACCAAAGTAAAAGGGAATATGGAAGCATATGAATAATAAATTTAATTGTTTATTTATTTTAAATTTAAATCTTTTCCTTTGTTGTTTTTGAGACTAATTTAAAAATAACTTCATTTCAATCTATAATTTTGGAATACATTTATCACTAATCATATTTTTTCCTTGTGTAAGATATGTAGTATCTTGTACTCAAATAAAAGAATATTTAGTATGGGGACAGACATACAATTATTGAATTTTGCCTTCATATAAAAAAACCATAAAATTGTTGCCGTTTTAAATGAATTGGTAAATACATTTGGTATTTGTTTAATGGTCCTATAGTCACACCTTCAGTGCTTCCTCATACATGTCAATTAGTTATAGCTCTAACATTTCCTAATTATATATTCAATTCATGAAACTTTCGCTTTTACAATTAGAAAACTATAATTTATTAGGCATTTCTTCAGTTCAATTATTCGTGTTAAAGGTTTAATTAAAAATAGCTGAACTAAGTTTAGAATTTTATACCTCAGATAGCCTTACCCAAAATTCCTTAAAACCAAACATTTGGTACATTTCCTTCCTGCAATTTCCGTGGAAATGGCTTGCGGTTAATAAACTCGCACTTTTAGTTAGGCCGGAAACTTTTCCCATTTAACTTTTCGCTGGGATCCGCTGCCCCGAAATGGTCCGTTTTTTATTAACTGCTGATGGAAGCCGCAAAACACAGGCCAGCATCCATCTGACGAACTAACCGGAACGAAGAATTTAGGTCCTTACATTTAGGCCTGTTTTTGTTTTTTTTTCTTTTTTGCTTGGGATTTGCTTAATTTTGGCGTTACTTTGGGTTTTGGTAGTTGAGGCCGCTGTTTGTTATGAATCTTTCATGAAATTGGCAAGACGCGAGATGGCTAAACAGAATACTCTATAGAAGGGAGGAGATGACCCTTAAAGTTGTAAATAAGTTACACGTTTGCTATATACTTTCATAAATATAAAAAGATTACTTTATTTATAGTTTTTAAATTAATTAATAAATATGTTTGTACATTTTATGCCTAATAGAAGTAGAACAAATTTAGTTTAACTTACTTTTATATTTATTAAATTATTTACTTGTTATTATTATTATACATTTATTAAAGGGATATAAATAGAAAAAGCAAAACGTGAAGAGTAACCAAAGTTCAGCATTCTCTCCCTAATTTCCCAATCAATTTTTTGTCGACTCCACCATTTGGATGCGGTTTCTTGGGGGCTCTGAAGGCCCTTGGATTCGGATTCTGATTTGGGGTCGAGTCTTCGTCATCGTTGGAGGACGCTGTGTGTGGCTTTTTCTTTTAAATTTGTTGTTTTAAAAAGTTTTTTCTTGTAGCTGAAATTTTGATGAGGCGTGTTATCAAAAGCAACTTTTTTGTAGTCTTCGTCGCCGGCTAAATGATTTTGTTGTTTTCCTTCAACCTCGATGTGGTTATTTGTTGTTGCTTTTTCCCTGTTTTGTTGTGATTTTTTTGTAGGGGGATTTGAGCTTGGGTTTTGGGTCTAGAAAAGAATGTCCAATTTGGGGCTGACGCACGCCGAGTGGGAATATTATCCGGGCTTAATGAGATTACCTGCAGGCTGTAAATTTTCCGGTGGACTTAATTTTTGCTTTCGCACCTCTGGCGTCTTAAATTTTCCAAACTTTACAGTTTCTGCCACGACATTTCAATTAAGTTCGCCGCCCATTCATTCCCCCAGAGACTGATGTAAAATCCAGAGCTAAATTTGCTCACGTCGCAGCTCCAGCGGACTTTTATGCCCGGCTCTGATTCCTCATTCCTGAATCCTGAGTCAGGAATAGGGATTGCTGCGCTGGTCCGCCGGTCTCTGATGCATATCGCATCTAATCTTGCATCTAATAAGCATTTTCAATCAACTTTTATGCTTGCGCTGTAAAACGTAATCGACCTTACCGTCACGCCCCCTCTCCGCGTTAACCGAACTCCGTTCTTTTCCCCGGAAAATAAGCAGGACCACTCACACATGAAGTACATACTCGTACATACATACGTCGCACAATAACTTAATCCGTAAATTTTATTTAAAAAATCCCTAAAACCGCTCCCAGGATTTACAGGGCGATGGCTTGGCGATAAATTGAAAACCAACGCCCCAGAATCCGCCCCGCACGTGAGGAGCTCACATTCCGTGCCGGGCACATGCAGTTCACGGACATGGAAGGGGTCACCCAGTAAGCACGGCTCTGGGTACAGGTACTCCTGCAGCTCCTGCTCGTTCTCCTGTTCTGGATCCCCATCGGTGGAGAGTTCTCTTTCCGTTCGTTTCGGCCTATTAGATGGGCGTGCATTTTGAATGAAATTCATTTTAGGCCGTGGAAGATGAAAGGGGGAGCTGGGAACAGTGGGTTTTCTTTGATGGAAACTCGATGGAAACTCTTTAAATAAGGATAATAAATTTGTAAAATAAAAATATTTAATTTATTTGCTTGATTTTAAGTGCCTAAGATATGCCTTTAAAGAAAAAAACACTGGGTGGCATCTTCTTAACAAAATGTATATAAATTATGATTCAAACGCGATTCTTTTCTGAACTAGATATTTCATTAAAAAATGTCATAAACTATTTTCTATTATATATTTTATACAAACATTTTGTTAATTTCGATTTCCATTTATAGGTTTTCCATTTGTTGACTATATATCCACTGTTCATCCTTTAGCGGCAATTGAGAATTCACCACTTTCCCAATGCGTATAGGAAAAACCGGTGCAATCGAAATGTCTCGGTGAATTTCCGTGGGCTGACTCAACGAAATCTAAAGTGGGCGGAAATGGGTTGGGGGAAATGGGATGGAAGCAAAGGGTATTTTTAAAAATCGACAACCATTTTGTGTTGCTTTTTTTTTGGGTATCCCTTTTACCAATTTGATGCGTTTCGTTTGATTATTTGCGTGCGTGAGGGACTCGGAAAAACGAATTTATACCCCAGCAACCACAAGTGGCTCTCCCGTTGAAAATATCCACATCCTCTGCATCTCCATCTCCAACTCCATCGCCGGTCCAGATCTACTTCCCTTGCCAGCTCCATATTTATCCTCTCGAAGGCAGCAGCCACTTGAGTTGGCATCGCGTTGCGCATCGTTGGCCGTAATAACACGCTTTGATAATTTTCATGGCCGCCTACCAATCCCCATTCCCAGTCCCAGACCCGATCTCAAGCCCCCACTTCCATTCCCCATTCTCCTTTCCCGAAAAACTCCTTCCCCCGACTGCGGATGGGGTTCGTTAAACTTTATTTGAATTTATACCCGCATTGGCTCCAGTTTCGAACTCTACACTCACCCCGCACCGTCTGCCTTTGGGTCTATCAAAATTCAGGACATGCCTGGGCGCCTCGCTTATCCTTTCGCTCGTTGCCGAACGTATCCATTTTGCTTGGTTAATGGACATGAAAATTAAACCAAGACTCGTTCTCCTCCATCTCCATTCATCATCGTGTTCACCTTTCCTAGACACACGGAGAAAAATTTGTTACATAGTTTAAAGGGAAAAAATCTTTATACTTAAAATGTATCTCAATGCTTAATTAATAGCAATAAGATTGGTTGCGATTAATTTTAGTATTGTTTCTAGCTGAATCTGCTTAACAAATAAATATAAACATGAAGCTTGAAAGAATCTATAGCACTTTAAAATGTATAAATATACTTGAAAGCATTGAATCTACGATTTCTTACCCTTAAATTCAATAGCACTCTTCCTCATTTTAACCAGATTTACATAATTTAAATAATGGCAGGTGATAATTGAGCTTGTAATTTAAAACCAGCTTTGCTGCTTCCTTTAGTGTGTCAAGATTTTATGCCTCCACTCCACCATTTTGCCCTGATCCTAGATTTAATGCGATATTTAAAGAAACCTGGGCCGGAGGCGGGGCTTATGGAATAACGTGGCAATAAAATAAATATGCCATTGCCATCTTCCTGGCTGCACAATATTCGGCTCGCCGCTCCGCCATTCGCAGCTGTGCAGAAATGCAAATTGCAGACGGGCCGCGAGTTAGAAGCAAGTTTCCAGTCACAATTACCATATAAACGGATATTTATTGACGCTGGCCGCCGCATGCGACAATTGCCGAAGCATTTATGGCAGCGCTTTGCGATTTTATGGTTTTATAATGTACGTCGCTGATTATCGCGCATGATATGCGAATTAAATTTTTTACAATTTGCCAAATGCAAATACACTCAACGCAGGCAGGCAGGCAGCCATTGGCTGTAGCCCTCCGTCCCGTCCTCTTAACGGCCATCGTCAGCGGCATCGGCATCCATTTTAATGAGCTCCGATCGGATCGAGGACAAACGAATTTCAATAATGATTCAATTTTAATTCGATCGCGACTCCGTCGGACTCTTAATGGAAATCGAATGCAATCGGCTAAGCGCTCAATTAGCGGATCCATTCGCCTCCATAAGCGGTCTGCGCCAATCGATTCTCACATATCAAAGGCTTGCGATAGTAGGAAAAATATTCATATGGTTATAGTACGGGTTCCCCAAGAGAGGCTTGCTAAGAGGGACTTGCCAAGAGGGGCTTACATTGAGGGGCAGTGCGTGATGGGGCTACAAAATGCGGGCAGCTGATGTAATATTCCCAGCCGGCATTGGACAAATCGAATCCAGTGGAGTAATATCTTAATGAGAACATCCATTAGAAGGGAAAATATATAGCGCCAACGAAAGATTTGTCGCACAGAAGATAAGAGCAGTGAATATTTATTAAACATTGGAAAATTTAGCTTTTATCTGTGGCTTAACAATATTTTCTATGCAGATCTGAATATGATTTGACTATATAGTAATTTTTATTTATTAAAGCAATTTCTTTAAAATTCCTCAAAGAAGGTAAACATGTATTTTTTATTTATTGTTAATTTCAAAAGAATTAATCAAACTTTTGTGCTCTAAAGAGTTATTTATTCTTGTTATAGTTTTCTAATATTTTACCTACAAGTAAATATAAAGATCTTTTGTTCTATAAAACATACTTTTAATGTCATTAAATTAAGCAAACAAGCTCGCTTTGAGCTTTTATAATGCATTTTTCTGAACAGGAAAGAATCTATTCGTCATTTGATATTTTATTGAAATTAATGAGAAAACCTTAAGTCACAGAAATCCTTCACAAAGTATGTTAAACACATATTGTTCCAAAATAAAAGAATCCATTTTCACTCAATCCTGACTGCATTTAATGTGCACTCGGACGTAAATCCTTTCAGCAGAGCCACAAGTTTGTAGTCCAAGACTAGCGTCATCAGCTTTTTCCATTTCCGGTGGCCACCGCAGTTGCCAAGTTTACAGCAATAATTTGATGGCCGCTCCGCTCTCACATCAAATGTAATATTTTTGGCCGAAAAAAAACCAAACTCAATATTCAGAGCACAGCGCGGGAAATTTCAATATTTTGCTTTTGTTGTTTTCAATTTACGAACATTGAACATCAGCGAAACGTGTCGCGTTCCCGTGGATCTCATTTATGGCAAACAGAACGGAATGGGGCCCCAAGTTATGATATGCCCCCGCCTAGAAACGTCAGATCTGGACGGGAGGAGCGGCTATATCCGAGTCTGGGAATGCAGGGACTGAGATACAAGATACATGCACAGATACAGCCGGCCCACACATGTCCCGATGCGAATAAAGAATGCGAATACATGCACATAAATTTTAAATTTCGTATTTCGCCTTTTCCCCTCCCCGCTGTAAAGCCAAATATACATGTGTTCCCATTCCCACTCACTCCCTGCATATAGTAGTATCATGATCCCTGCAAATAAGCGAATGGGAAAACGTAAAAAACAAGCAGAAGAGCAAAAAACCGGGGGAAAAAACCCCAATGCGAATAAGCAAATCGAAAAGTATAAGCAGCGCCTGCGACAGCGGAGGAAATATTGTTATTGCTCATGCGACATGCATAAGCAAAGAGCTGCGTCCGATCCGGAGACCCAGTCCACATCGAACGACCCCGTCCACAGCCACATCCCAGACCCAATGCCCAAGTGCTCGGCCAGACCAACCGGAGCGAGGGAGCAACACTGCAAAAGACATACATGGAGAAAAATTGATAGAAGAACAACCTATGGATTTTACAGGGTTTATTGGGATTTATCTAAGATCAAGCTGAAATGATATAAAACAGGTTAGGGAAATATTGGAATGCTTAATAATAATATTAAAATATATTTATTTATAGTTCTACAAAACACTATACATTAAAAATTATATATTTTCTTTAAATTTCATTTAAAATGTGCCTTTTAAAATTCCCATTTAATATTTTTAATGTTTGGTTTCTGTGCATACGCTTCTTCAAAGCTGCAACTTGTCAGGCGGTCCGCTCTACTCCCAGAAGGCGGGCGGTGAAATACAGTGGCCCAAAAAGAGAAATTATTCCAACAAATATAATTGAATTTAATATTAATCTTTAATATTTATGAACCAAAGTTAGAGAACAGTAAACCGAGCCTAAAAGTTGAAATTAATGTTAAAATTAAATGCTAGAGTGCTTTTAAGTCAAAGTAAAATAATGTTCTGGCAAAGAATATTAGGGATATATTGAGGGCATATCAAAATTCACCCCACTGTGCGGATGCGACCCGGGGCCACCTGAAGCGGCGGAAGGGAGCAGGGGAGGTGGACGCTGGCAACGAGCACTCTGAGAGTTCGTCACATGCAAACAACGACAATGACACGCCGCAGGGATATAGAGAATGTTTGCGGAACAGGAGGAGGTGAAGGCAGGCCAGGCAGGGATCAGGGCATGGGGATCGGAGGGGAAAGGGAAATGAAAATGTGGGTGGTGATGGGGAGGTGGAGATGGAGATGGAAATGGATGCCCAGTGGCAGGCAGCCAGGGTCTGCGTCAGCTCGTGTCATCGTCATCGCCATCCCGGCATCGTTGACAAATGTTGGAAAAACAAATTTTTATACTTGTTTTCTCTGTGTTTTTCGTTGTCGCTTTTCATTTTTTTCTTACGCTTTTGTGTCTTTTTGTTTTTGCTTTTATTTTTGTTGGTTGGCCGGGTTTATTTGGCTGTTTTATTTTTCACAGCGCTGCAAAATATGCCACCGTGTGTGCAGGGAGCTATAGGTGGAAGTGGAGGATAGTGCCAGAGATATTCCGAGATATTAGTCATAAAACGAGGGCACACACACAAATATATATGTATATAAATTCATTTGGGCATGCAGGAGCAACACCCCGAAAAGCAAATCCCCATTCCCGGGGCCACCACCAGCAGCATCAGCGGAGTTATGAAGATGGCGGCCAGGTCGTGCCGGGTTTTTATACGAGCGACACTCTCCGCGTCCTCCATCAAATGGGAAACCTAATTTTCTAGGGTAATCCTACCCAGCATCCAGTACCTACATGCAAACATAAATTATGCAGATCCTGCAAACGTGCTTAGATGACATTTTCCCGGGGCAGAGCACCGAGATGGTGCGTCCATAAAGGTAACACAAGCACACACACACAACCAACCCTCTTTGCTGGCCGGAGGGTGGAGGGAGGGATATCATTTACGTAATGCCGGCCAGGAATACTACAAACACCAACTGCATAAAAAGTTTTCCGCGCAAATAGCAAAATGGCCAGGAGGAGGACTCTGGACTCAGGACTCAGAAGTCAGGCTCTGGATTCAGGAGTCCTTGCGGTCCTTGGCTCGTTTATGTGGATGTGCCCGGCTGCCCGGCATGTCCAGCCATTTGGCTTATCCTTGATGAAACTAATCCCAACTTTGCCATTTTTATATGCATGTATTTCTGCGAGTGGCCCACAAAAAAGTTTTTTTGCCCAATCTTTTTACGACTTCATTTGACAGCATCCCGTTGCCGCAACCGCCAGCAAGCGGAAGCGAAAAGGACGCAAACGTAACGAAACGAAACGGAACGAGAGCAGCATGAAAAGTAATAAGTCACCGAGTCACGACAAATGCCACGGCCTCGCCTGCCACCGCCCACATTGCACCACACACAGACACAGAGAGACACATATCCATCCACACAGTTATCCCAGCGACATCTTAACCCCCTCCGGGTGGCCACCAGGAGATTTGCAGTCTTTCACCCTATCTGGTTTTATTTAGTCCATCGATTTGCCAGTGGGTTTAGCAGTATTTAACAAAGCAAGATTTGGGATTTTTTATTGGGAAAAATAAATAATATTACCCTCGATTTATATATAGAAAGTTTTTATTAGTATTCATCATACATTAAATAATAAAACTTATTAAGAGGTTTCCTTTTCTATGCATTCATTAAACTCTTAAAAATAGTCTATAAAATTGCAGTGTTTTCCACCATTTTTTTATGCAACTACTCTCTACAACCCCCACTTGTGTTGTTCAGTGTTTCTAGTGCAACGCCATCACAAAAACACTGGGTTCGGCAGCTCCTTTGGCTGCAGCTGTAAATGATTTCATTGGAGGCCCCACCTTAAAGCAGCTAAACTTTTTTATATGCGCTTAGCCAACTGGCGCCTCCAGTTGAATTCCCTCCCCTCGCTCCTGGCGACCACTCCCTGGACTGCGGGAGAGAGTTGGCTCCTTGCTGCTGTTTGTGCAATTTCGCGCTGGTTGCATTTCCAGTTTCAGTTTTAGTTTTGTTGCCTCGCAAACGCTTAAAACGCGAACAAGGACTGGTGGTGGTGGTGGATGTGGAGGTGGCGTCCTGCCTGGGTCCTCGTAAAAGCCACAGATCGCTGACAGCGCTGTTGGAGCCAAGCGAATTTTCGCCGCGCGTTATTGGGCAACGCAATTCGGGCTGCCAAGGAAGCGTGTCGAAATGTTGCCAAGGAGAGCGCAGCCCTTGCAATGTTGCACTGCGAAAAATGCAATATCGTGTGGCTCAGCAGCATATGAACATTAAAAACAGAAAACTAAGGACTAAAACAATGCTGGAGAAAGTATTAGAACACGAGATTAATTAAAGGGATTTCTTTGGGACTTAAAATGGTAAATAAATGTGAAAGTGGAGATTTTATTTAATTATTTAATTCATATACGCTTTATATTTTCACAAATATAATTTCGTAAATATCCTTTAAAGCAAACTTCTGCTGCAAACATTGTTTTCCCTCCCCAGTGGTATTTGTCAAGATGGTTTACTCGCCCCATTGCGATTGCTGATTAAATTCCAAGCTGGAAAATTGCTGGAAACTCGACAAACTCAAACTCTGTTCCCAACGGGTCTAGCGATTAAGAGGCCTTTAATTGAGGCACATCTTCCTTCTGTCCTCCCCGTGGTGGACATCGTGTCCGATTCGCCACTGTGTATTTACATATGCCCTCCGCTCGCATCGTAAACTTTCTTATGGGAGTTTCTAGTTTTGGCTCAGCATCAAGAATCGGGCATCCTTGGGAGATGCGAAAAGTTCAAAACTATTTGAATCTGTGTGCCATAAAAAGCGGGTCCAAACGATTGCCAAGCGCTGTCTCCAGTCGCAATTAATTTCCCTCTCCTGGCCAAGACGGCAGCTGGCATCGAATGTGTTTTGGCATTCAGCCTATTTCGTCTTCTAATTGAACTGTCACTTGCCTTCCAGTTCGAGTTCGAGTTCCTCCCTTTTTTATTTGGCCCTGCCATAAAAATGTGGCCCCCCAAACAAAGTCTCCTTCGCTGGGCGGGCAGTAAATAAATTGAAACGAATTCAATTGGCAGCGCAATGTATACAGGCATCGAAGACAAACAAATAAAGAGCGTGTTGGTGTTGACAAACGAAAGATAAACAAATTCAAAAGTCAGAAGGGCATCGTGCTCGCTCCACTGGAACTTCTTCAGTTATCAATTTCAGTCATTGGCGCCCCTCCTCGATACAGTGTCCAGTTGTCCGTCCTGGAACTGTCTTTGGCGTAATAAGCTGTTTGTTTTAACGGCGCTCCTCCTTGTTTTCGGACCGGCCTCTCCACCGGCGAACATAAACAAAAATAATGGCACTGGAATCCCCCAGAACGGACAAGACGGATCGACGGACTCACAGAGCGGGGAAAGAAAAACACCATAACGTCAGAGCCGACAACTACGACTTCATAAATTCGACTGGCGTATTTATTTATAATAATTTATTTCAATAACAACGCCGGCCATTCATCTCCCTCCATCCATCCATCTTGCCGGGTCTGTTTTCCCTTGTGACTTCATCTGGGGCTCGGTTTGGTGTGGTTTGGTTTGGGCTTTGTTGTTGTCGTTAAGTTGCCCCAAGGAGGACGGCATGCATAAGTATTCGAATTTCGAATATCAATTTATGCATTTCGTTGGGAACTGGGGAGCCGGCATATTTTTACAGTTTTCGTCGGAATGCTCTTTGGGGAAAGTGTTTTTCAATTCGAGGCCGAGTGAATTGATTTTAAAGAGCTTAGTTTGCCCTGAAAGTGTGAATAAAAAGCGGATTTTCTGTAAGTATATGAGGCTCCAAACAGTTGTCTGCACCTGCTATCTTGTGGTTGGATCTGTGAGGCTTATGTTCATGTTTATTTAATGCTGCCCCAACATGACATTTGCAATTATCAACCTGATTAAGAACATTAGTTAAGTATTTATGGGGTTAAATGGGATGTGATTACAATAAAAGTTTTCTTTTATATTTACATTTTTTTGTGTTTACTAATCAGCAGAAACATGCGGGTTCGGACTAGTAATAAATGGTTTTTTGAAGAGCTGTGAAAATCTCTAAAGTGCAATCCTTTTCTTAATATTTTTCTAGAAAATATGTGTTAAGTAGAAAGGATATTCCTAGTATTTTATTAAGTTAAGACCTTTAAATTTCTCTACACTTGTCAATCTGCTTTTCAAGCCGTATTAAAGTTCCTATCACGAATCTTAAATAGAGTCTCAAGCTGACTCAGCTCCATTGTCTTCATGCACTTAAATTTTTGCAAAAATATCTCCATTTCCCCCACACTCCGAGGATGCTTTACGGCTCCAACTACAGGTAATTCCGTCGCACCTTACGTTTTTGTAACATGAAATGGAAATTCGCGCTGTGAAAAGAAGCAGCTTGAGCAGCCCCCACCCTTTCGGCCTCGTGTTTTTGTGCAAGTAATTTACAGAATAGAATTCTTGATTAAATTGGAGTACATTTCGTGTTTCGCCCCCTTCGGCTTACCGGCGACGGCCATGGCGACCATCTTTTCATTTACCTGGAGAGGTGTGCGCGAGGGGGTGGGTGTGGGGGCTGTTCAACCCCCGCCCTGCGCACAGCGCATATAAAATGGAGCCGACGTCAGAGAAGCCGTTTGAAGAATATTTGCTGCATATTCAAGGAACCGAGAGCCCTTCGCCCCTTGCCATTCCCTGCCAGAGCCCTGCCCTTTGCAAATCCACGCCCGCCTTTGGCTCTTCCGCCCCTTTCGCTTACCTTTTTTTCTTACCTGAGTTTGCTGAAACATGCGAAACTTATTTTGCAAGTTTTATGTCGACGTCGACGAGCAGCAGCTTTTATTTTTTCTCCTTTCTTTTCGTATTTTCTCCTTTTACATTTTTTGCCCTTTTCCAGTTTTCACATTTGGCTCTGTGGCTCAAATTACAAAAGCACTGGGAGAAAGGGGAAGTTAAATTATTTATATTTCAATTAATATAGAAAGGAATTTTATATTATTTCTATCAAGGAATATAAATAAAAGTAAAAACTGAGCTTAATATTTCCCTAAATAAAGAAGAATATTTGGAATTGCTAAACAGATTCATGTTGACTTATTGAAGGATCCTTCAGATTATGATATATGCATTATTTAAATAGAGTGAGATGTTCCTTGAAAATACCTTTTGTTTTCCATTTCAATACTACGAAATATACATATTTTTTAGCCATGTAGCGGATGCATAAAATTGTCGGCGAAAAAACTTAGAAAACCCAACGCGATTCAGGCGAGCGAGCAGGATCCAAAGGGGCTCCAATGCCACACCCACTGGCACATCCATGGCCACATCCACGCCCCCGGCTCGAATTGCATGGCAAGATGCCATCGCCATTTGGCTGGCTGAATCGCTGGCAGACGATGGCGATGGGAACCCAAGCATAAAATAGAATTTCTAACCAGCAGCGAGCAGCGACTTAAAGCATTCCCATTTCGTGGATTAAATGAGTTCAAGTCGGAAGCGTGAGGGAGGCAGAACGGGTTTATCTCGGGTCCCAGCCTCGCATAACTCAGCGACCGTTATGGGTCCAGAAAGAGATACAGATACGACAGATACGGATACAGCCGATACAGCCTTACAGAGAGCAAAATAAACTCAGTAGTATATGTAATGGGTTGCAGAATATAAGCTGTATATTAAATTCTTTATTATTATGTTATGTTTGTTTTTATGACTAAAAAATAGTTCACAAAGATGTCATTTTTAAACTATTGATCGAAAGGAAGGAGTAAGAGATAGGATGTCTTTAGATATATTATTCGTTCTATAAATATATACATTCGAAGGACTTTTCCCACAGTGCAGAGCCAGAAAAAATACCATTCGAACACTAGGCTCGGGCTCTGAACAAACATCGATACGATTTAGGAGCTCAGGAAACCGGAGACCAGAGCGTTTCGACCTGCTATTGTTCCTCGGGCGAAGAAGAGTTGCGCTCCGCGCACCAAATACGCAGCGGGATAAACGACCTCGACCACAAAGGCGTTTGTTATGGTCATTAATGCTTTTATTGGCCCAGAACAGAGTCCTGCCGCTCCAGTTGAGGCCGTGAAATATGGAATTTGAATCCGAATGCGAGTCCCGATATGGATGAAGGTCACCCGGCAGCAATAAATTTGATCGAAGTGCGCTCTCGTTTTCATCCGAAAATCTGTCCCAGGGTCATTGGCTTGACCTCTTTCCCAATCTTTTTTACGGCCTATTTCAGTTATGCGAGAACATTACGAAATCCCTGGGAATCCTGGGCATTTGAAATCGGTTGAGGATCGAACTCTTTACCCATCTGGAGGCCCAGGAGAGGCCCACTCACGCTCCACATAAAGTGATGCGATTAATGCAGAACATGCCCGAACTCTGAACTCATCATCATAAAATCGAGGCAACGACAACTACAACGATGGGCGGTGGGCGGTGGGCGTCGCTAGGTGGTGTTCTGTGGGCGGGGCCAGTCCCGAGCCAAATTAGTGCGATTCCAGATGAGAGCCGGCATGTAACCCCATCCACCCAGTGCCATTCACTGGGCCTCCTCCGATAATAGCAATGAAGTAGAAAATCCCGAAAAGCTCTGAAGCGCATAATGATGAGGAGATTTGGGAGTGGGAAATGGGGAAAGGCAAGGGGGCCTGGGAGGTGGTGGCATCTATTGGGCACGCATATCAATGCCGGTGGAGGGAGGGGTGGGGTCCATACCCCAGAATAATGCCCGGCTATAAGGCGACTGAAATGCCAACGAAACGGAAAACTAATTCCGTCGTTTGTGACTCAAATGGCAAGGCCGAAAACAAAGGCGAGTTGGGGAGTGTGAATCGCATCTCTACGCATCCCCATCTCCACAGTGGTTTGGGTGTGAGGGGATCTTAATTAGCTTAAAACCATTAGAGAGATTTGCTGGAGTTTATAGTTCTGAGTCTGAAGGTATGGGAAAATTAATGTTTAACTAAATTTAAAGGATGTATAATTATTTCGATTTTCAACTGTAATCTCTACCTACATTATCATTTTATTATTTTGTAATTCAGCTCAATTATATTTATTAATCTTAGCTGCATTTCAACTAGCCAATTAGTTGACCATATTAAGATGTTAAAAACGATTTTATTGCTTTTTTATTAAGTTTTTAATATACACATTAATATTTTAAAGGCACTTGAAGCTGATCTAATTGCTCAATAAAAATGTTTATATCGCTTGCCTTTTAAATACTGTTGTTAAAGGAATTGATATAAAGCTTTAACAATTGCATTTAAATTTCATATTTATTGTTAGTCTAGGTATTATTTATTTATTAATATCTTGCTTATAAATTGTTAATTAATTAACATCTTAGAGTCGTTAAAAAACTTGTTCACAGCGTGTTTACTAAGCCTAAGCATTTATCATGCGATTTTCTTGTGTTGAAGGCGCCAGAAGGTTATTTATGATTGTTTTTGATCTAAAAATATCAAACCATTAGAATCGTATTAAGAACAGATGTTCATATACATATTTTCATATTAAAATCTTGCTTATTATATTTTGGCAATTCAATTTTCACATGTCTTGGCAATATATACAAGTAAATCCACTGTGCAGGGGCCTCTTTCTAAGGGTTTTCCAACCAACGGCACGTTTCAGTTGCTGGGCTGTGACTTTGCTTTGAGGATAAACGATTTCCAATAAAAATACGGCTTTGCTAGTGTCCCGGAAATTCGGTTTTTGGCCCAGGCACAGGAATCCCGGCAATCTCGATCCCAATTCCAGGTCCTGGTCGAAGGTTGATGCTATCGCGTTCGATTGTTGATGGGCCAGCGAGCTACGGGGATGCGGATGTGGATGTGGCGGATAAACGGAGGTCGAGGTGGCGCACGATGGAGCATTAAATTGTATTAAAATGCGCAACGCACACACGCCCTCCCCTCGAGGCCGCCTCACGCCCCCAGAACAGCTCCCTGAGCGCCTTCACTGAAAGGCGGCATTTATTTTTAGTCGCGGCCAAAAGTCTAGGAAGCCTATAGAAAGAAAGGGACGCTGGGGGACCGCTGTCGGATTCCTGAACAAATGGTATTTTATTTATTTTTATTGGCAAATGTCAACGAGGCGTCGCTTCCTTTGTTGGCTGCCAGGCGATGGAAATCAAATCGGAGAGTTTGTTTTAATTCTGGCACGGGTCCCTGTCCCTGCCAGTGTCCCGTCTTTTGATTCCCCAGTTTATTGCTCGTCCAAAGAAATAGTTTTGCTAATGTATTTCGGTCTGGCCATTAAAACTAAAGAGCACACTTGAGCGCCGATTCATTTCAAATTTGATTCGATTTCAGTTAAAAGTTTAAATTGTAAAAAAACTAAAGGGAACAGCTTTGTTTGTTTTTATTATAATGCTTTCAAAATAACAGAAATATGATAACGAATTTAAATATTAAGATGTTGTTTAATAATTTAAAATAACAATTGCATATACATATTTATTTTTCCGTAAATAAAAACGGATAATTTATTTGTAATATTAAATCATTTTCATCTCAGCTGCCAATGCATATTTTTATGAGTCCAAGACAATTTTTATTATACTTTTCGTATGAACATTAAATTAAATACAATAAATTAAAATATACTTTTAAAAATTGCCCAAAATATATTATTTGTGTTATATGGCAGAGTGTTTTAAAATGAATTTAAACTTAATTTTCACATTACAGTAAAATTAAAACAGAGTTTATGTCACACGAACAGGCTAAAAATTAAAATGTTACTGGGAAAACCAAAAATATTTTTAAAATAATTATAAATTTAATAAATTTATCTTTATTTTGTAAGCAATTTCTCCTCGTACTCGTTTGTTTTATTTATATTTAAAATTTGTTTAATTTTCAGCTAAAATTCCCAAACAAAATGCCGTCGGCCGAATCGAAGATGTCTGCCACACACATTTTGTGGCTCAGAAGAGGCGCAGGAGAGCGGAGCGGAATTAATGGAGCGCCATCATGGTGGCAGCAGAAGAGCCGGAAGAGGGAATGACAGCGAGGAAGAGAGCAGAGCGGAATGCCGTCGGAATGTTTGACACTGCGACTGCGATGCCGGCAGCGCTGCCTGCGTAATGGTTGCCAAGCGACATCGGCGGCCATCATGGATGTGAAAAAGAGAGCGCCGCTCTCTCCCGCCGCCGCTGACGCCCTCTCCCTCCCGCACACGCAACACAGTTCGCTGCGGCCATGCTGCTCTGCTCTGCTCGACACTCACCTGCGACGGCGGCTGTTGTGAAGTTCTTGCCTGAATTCCGGAGCAGCCGAAAAACAACCAACAGCCCAAACAGGATTGCCATCGAAACGGGCCGAATTCCGACTGAGTTTCTGCGACTGCGTGGTTACCAAAACAGAAAAATAAGAAAAGCAGAAATACAAACAGAAGAGTGAAGGCTGGAGGAACTTTGCCGGGGGTAAGTAAAGGGAATTAGGGGTGGCTGGGTTAGACAAAGAGGGATATACTGGAAAATAGGGAGCTATGCGCAGGAATGTCCAGGCAGTAGACAATACACAAACCAAGGTGTTGATGTCACCGCTATCTTAATAAGAAAGTAAATCCAATTAGAAGATATTTTTGTGCTTATGAGAAGTCCGTTTAGAATTTCTTCAAAAATGTATAATTTATTAGAAATGTAAATAATTTTCTATAATTATAGACTAGAAAAACATTTGGTTTTAAAAATGAATTTAACTTGGGAGGAAATTAAAAATGAGTTCAAATTTTTTAACATTTTAAATTATCTTAATTATTTATATTTTTGTGGTTTAGGCATATTTTATTTTTTATTAAAATTACGAAGCAATTTACTTTAACTTTATTCTAGTCTATAGAAAAGCAAAATTAACATTAGAAATTACCGAATTTTTAAAACATTTATTATTATTTATTATATACATTTTTTGTTGACTTATTTTCTAAAATACGAAACAATATTTAAATAAGAATTTCAAATCCGACAAAACCCAGCCGCTCTCTTGCTTACCAATACACTCAAACCCACGCCTTTCTCTTCCAATTGGATTTGTCACAGTGTGCGTGCAGGCTCTCTTAGAAATGCTCTCTTAAGCTCTCCGCTTTTGCATATGTATTGGTGAACTACGCTCTTAGACCGCTTCTCTTTTTGTATCTTTCTCTTTGCCACCACTGCACCTGTTCGTTTGGCGCTCTTTTGGAGCTCCATCCACCTCACATTTTGTTTTTCTTTTTTGGCGCGTTGCTCGCTCCAATGTTTTTGTTTGCCTTGGCGCACGCTCTTCCCCGCTCTTCCCTCCCCTGTGACAGCTGCCATTTGCTTATTGGATGCCGCTGCAGTTGCTCTTCCTCTTCCTCTTGCATTTCCCACTGCGCCTCGCAGCTTGAAATCTTGTTAGAATTTAATAGAATCTCGAAAGTCCTGCGCAAGTTGCGCTGCTTTGGGGAAATGCAATTTCCTTTTTTACGATTTTCCAGCTTTGCCACTCGCCTTGCTATTTTTTCTCTCCTGTTTTTTTGGGCTTGCATTCATTTTTTGAGGGGGGAGCAGGCGAGGAGGAGGGCGATGGATGACTGGTGACTGTGTGGAATATAATAAGTTTCTCGCTCGCCTGGCAACAAAGTTGGATGCATTGTGGGCGGCGGGTATCAAACAATGGCAGTGCTCTGCTTTTTGCTGATAAGAATGATTGGAGCAATCGCAAAAAACACAACAACAATGTTGGGGCGGAAGACGGAGAGAGTTCAAAACAAAGTCTTTCTTTTCCAGCCATCACTTCCAATTGGATATTGTCTCCTGATTCGACGGGTTTATGACTCGGCTAAACGGTGTTCTAATTGAGATCCCAGAGCTATCGATGTTCTTGCCCCTTAAATGAATTAAATAATAAATAAAATTATAATAACAAAGGTCCAGGGCCAAGGGAAGAGTCCAAACGAGGCCAGTCAGCCAGCCAGCCAGCAAGTCGTTCGTGATAAGGTGCAGTTAATTATCATTTCCACTCCCGATTGCATTCACATTCGTCACAGTTTCGCGCCTTCACCCACATAAACAAATCAATCGGATCGGAATATATACCCATCTATGTACATAAGTATGTATGTACACGTGTGGCAATGTTTAAATATATCGCATTGTTTGTTATTGAAACAATGCGCCTACACATTCAAGTCAAACACAAACATTTATTTTTCGACATTTCTCTCCGTTTTCTTTGTTTACTTCGCACATTTGAATAGAGCGAACGGCCAGGGGAGAGGTCAAATTTATGCATGACCTTCACGGATTGGAGAAATTAATTTGTGTTAACTAATTCATTGAGAAATAGTTTTTGGTTAAATTATTATCATTGAATATCTTTATAAACTGGGAAGAGGCAAGCTATTTTTAGATTTTTAGCATTTTTTTAGGACTCTAGGACTGTAGGAAAATATTAAATAATTAAACTAACATCATATTGGGTTGAAATTTGTCAATTTTTCGTTATCTATTTCTAATTCCGGCATTTAATTTTACTTAATATTTAGTTTCTTTCAAATCAATCACTAAATAAAGTTCAAAATTAAGTAATATATATTGTTTAGCAGTTATAAATTCAATAAATCGGAATCTCAATCATTTTAAATTATAAATAATAAGTAAAACATTCTGTTATCTAAACGATGTACGCTTTAATTTTAATGAGTTCAATATCGGATGTCATTACTCCCTCTTACACACTGGCCAAAACGGGTTCCAACTTTACTCCTCCACTCGAAACATATGAGGACTCGGACTCAGATTCAGATTCGGTACTTACAATCCGACGATTGCGGTGCCAACAATAAAACATAAATGCAGGACTCGAACTTAAGTAGGTGCAAAAGGCGATGAATAAGCAAAGGGGACAGTAAAAACTTAAGACCGAAATCAATCTGTAAATTGGCGCAAATAACTCCTGCAGGGACATAAATCAGGGGCATTACGAATCCGAAGATCCTGAGATGCCGAGATAAAGCCACTTGACGGGATTGATGGCGAAAGCCAGGAGAACCTCGGAGGACGAGCAGCGGACGTCATAATCGTTTCAGTGACAAAGCATAAAATTTGAGTTTTACGATTTAACTGGGCCATAAAGCAACCAATTAGTGTCAGCGGCGGTGGCGGTGGCAATGGGATTCCAGGGGGGGTTTTCTTTCCCCTTCTTGTGGGCGGGAGGCAGTGCGTGTGGATTGAATACTTGCCTACGGTTATGAGTGTGAAATGCGTTTAATTGCTTTATGATAATTCTGACAGCTCATTAAAAGAGTCCACAAAGAAGCCTTACTGTTTACCGTTTGCCGGCTACCGGCTACCGGCTTCTGTATTTCCCCCACCACTTGGTATTTGCGTTTTCCGTTCAACTGACTTTTTAAGGAGCTGCCTAATATACGACTTCCCCAAGAACCTGAATCTGAATCTGAATCTGAACTTGAATCCGACTCCAAGACAGGCCCACGGTAGGGAGTCATAAAAGTGACGACAATTTCGTTTTATTTTTTATGACAGAGCGTCGCCTGCGGTCTCCAGTTCTTCATTTTTCCACCTGGTGAGTCCTCCTCGATTCGCATGTGTGTGTGTGTGTGGGTGTGAGTTGTGCAGGTGAATAATTTTCATTGCCGTAAATCACTGTGTCAATCGCCGTTGTAATGGCCGTCCAATGGATGTACACGAAAATGGAGACATCGACGTAGATTTATGGCCAGAAAACCAGGAAACCAGGAAAGACACAACAACATGTGAATATAATTAAAGAAGTTTACAGGGAAAATACATGTGTATTTATAAAATCAATTTATTTACTAATTTTTACCACAAATAATTTCTCCTATCGCAATCAAGTGCCGCCTGTGGCAAATGCATTTACTAGAATCACTCCCAAGGCCCAGACAAATTGCATTGCCAATTATAATTTGATTGAACTGATTGATCGTGACTCGAACTATCCTCAGGCTTGGCCAATTGATTACCGTTTGGCCTGGCCAAGAGGAGGTAGGCAACTTGCCAGCGTCAGAGTCATTGTTTATTTGAAAGTCAATCTTCAGCCAGAGTGCTCGGCAGCGGCTTCAAACTCTTTCAAGTCCGGGATCCTCTGGCGAAGAACCCGCGCCTCGAATAAATAAAATAAAATGGCCAGCAGGCAGGCTGACTGAATGGAAGACTGGCAGGAAATTTGAAAACAAACAGAAGCGGCCCCAAGGTGAGTTTGGGTAAACAAAAATGAAGAATGTTCGCTGATTGACACTATCCGGTGCACATGCCTGGCAATTGGTAACTGGGGAATGCATTCCCATTCCCATTCCCATCTCCATCTCCATTTTCATTCCAATTTCCATTCCGGACCCGTACCTGGGCCCCTCAGGCCCCTCAGTCCCATTTAGCGTTTCCGCCGCGGCCATATTTCAATCGAACTGTCCGGGAATATATCTGATTAACATGGGCGGCATCCCCATGGGTTTATTAAGCCATAAATTAAGCGGGAATGCTTCTGCAGCTTTTGATGGATTGCTGCCCGGACTCTGAGCAGAGCTGAAATAAACCAAACTAAAACTAAACTATTCGTGCTGCCGCTGGGGCAATTTTTCATTCCAACTAAAAAAGCGAGCGAAAAAAATTATTTAATTTACCTAAAAGCTTTTGCAGCTGCTGGCTTTTCCCCAATTTTTCGCTGCATTCCTTGCCCCATTCTACACATTTTTTGTGTCTCTTTTTTTTTTGACAAAATGAAATATTTAAGCCCCTAGGAGAAGCGGACTAAATCGAGGCTAGGAAACTTGAAATACTATATATTCGTGTGTATCTGTGTGTCCGCGTGTGTATCTCTGAAATGTCTAAAAGCATTTCTACTTTAGTTTTCATTTCTGGCTGTCGGTCTGCTTCTGGCATTCTGCCTGCAGCTCTTTGTTGTTCTGCTCCCGTCTCCTCCCCCTTTTTATATTCTTTGATTTCGTCGAGTTTTCCCATTTCCATTGCGTACGTATCATCATCATCATCAGTCGCCCATTGTGTTTTCTTTTTTGTTTTTCCTCATTTTCCCTTTGCCAATTTTTTGTACATATCTTGGAGGCCCCCAAAACACTCGAATTAAATTTTGGGCAAATTATAGGAATATTAATTATGAAAAATTAAAGAAAATATTGCTGACTTTCGAGGTATAATTTATTCTACGTGAAGTTAATCAGAAGTCCTTTTTTCATATTCATTTAATATTTGGAGGTATTTGGAGGTTATCAACTTTGCTAATCAAATTCCTGCAAATTTCTCCAAGTGCATAATACACCTCACTCACTCATTCTCAACTCGTCTCCTTCGCATTTTCGTTTCGCATCATAATTTTTCGTTCGACGCCAACGACAACAAAAGGAAAACGACATTGAAAATCACGTTCCTCGGAAGCAGCCAAAGGAACTGCGAATTCCTTGGCCTGGGCTCCCGTCCTCCCTTCCCCAAGCCCCGATCTCTCCCCCCTTTTGGCCCAACTCAACCGGCCGGAACGCCCACATAGTTCGTGTTGCGTATTTAGTTGGGACAACCAACTCAACCCAACACAACACAACACAAACTCCTCCTTAAGCACATCTATATATTGGTCTCCAAGGCCCCACTTCGGCAAGTCGGCAAGTCGGAGGACTTTTTAAATGTAAAGGCTGTAAGCAAAGCACGCGCCAATAAACGGGGAATCGAGTTGGCCAGTTTCAGATTTCCGTTACGTGTTCTTGGCCATTTACCGGCTCGAGCACGAGTCCTCCAGCTCTCTGGCCGATTCCATTTATCGGCCATTAATTTAATGCAGCAACTAATGTTGATCTGCCGAAAGTAAATCGGGTTAGTTTACGGAGGAGAACTAATTTACACAATTCCTAAGAATTCAGTAAAGAGCTAGAGCAGGAATAAAACTTTAAAGGAAGAGAACAATCAGTAAAAATATATTTTATTCTAATTTTGGTATATACTAGAGGGGATTTCCATAATTCGCTGATTAATTAATCTGAAATAAATAATAGAAACGAACATAAACTAAAAATAAAAGTCATAAATTAGGTCTTGAAGACTGGACAAATTGAAGTGTGTCTATATAATAATATAGGGGCTTTAAATTACTGATGATTGAGCATAATTCCCTGCTGAACACACCCAATAATTAAGGCGATATGAAAATAAACAAATAAATACAATGATGTAGCTTTGTTTATATTTCTTGTGTCCGACAGCCAGCAAAATATTTTTCCGTCGCTTTGGGGCCATCGACATTATTTAGTTTCGCAAGTATTTGCATTAGTTTAATCTGGCCGAGCAGCGAGCAAAAGCTCAGCGAAGGGAAAATTATGACTGACTGATTGGCTGAGTGGCAGCAGTCTGACAGAAAATGGGAAATGGAAAATGCAGGGAGGCGAGGCGGGGCGAGGGTTCAATTTGTCTGGGCGGCTGCTTATCTTGCCGCGTATAAAAGCAAGTGAGCCACGAACTGCATTTTCCTTATTCCATCCGCTGGGAAATGTCACTGCCATGAGCAGCCATCGTTCAGATACAGATACATCCAGTGCAGCCGGAGGAAACCTTCGGGCTCTGCACTGCGCTGATTCCTGCATCTAGCCGCCATATGGCTTCAAATCGCACAGCTCCACGGCGAACTTTCGGTGTGTGTGTGACAGTATTTTCATCGCCTTGGCGGAAAAGCGACCAATTTCCCAGGGGTCGTGCCATCATGAAAACTCGCACATGCGCATAAGGAAAATGGCAGTGGGCAAAGTGGTTCAATGGGTGGTTGGAATGTGGACGTGGACCGAAACTGGTTTCAGGCCACACGCGAGGCCTGATAAAGGCTGATTTTGCAACTCGCTATAAAAAAGGACATAGGCAATATGCTAAATTACCTTTTAGGAGAGTCGGGATATAATTATAATTATTTAATTTAATTAAGAGTAGAGGGTGAAGAGTGCAGGGAATATAAAAAGATCTAGAGGAGATTTCTGGTTTCTAAACAATTCATAATTTAAAAAGTTTTGAAGTGAAATAATGCTAACACATTCCTACATCATCTTTATATAAATTCCAATAATATATAGATTGGCTTCTTTAGACATCATAAAAACTAAATGCATCTCAAGATGAGCAGACAAATATTTAAAAACGAACTCCCTCCCCTTGAGGAAATTACTTTAAGCCTTTAACATTTAAATTAATTAAGTAACTAATGCTCATGTGAATACTTTGCTACTCCCCACAAAAACCGTCACTCCTTTTTGCAGTAATAATGCGAATAAAATATTAAAAGTTATTGCCGAAACCCGTTTCCTCCCTGCACCGATAGGGAATTATTTAACCAAAGCCGTGCCACCGCTTACCATAAATTGCAATTTATACCCAGCGGCAGGCTGAGCCAACCAGTTAACCAGTTTGACCAGACACGGGCCCCGAAACGGAGGCTCCATTTCGAATTGAATGAAGCAATCGCAATTAATAATTGTCCGATCACATTGGAGGGGGAATCGGCCATCGCCATTGCATTGCAATTGCATCTGCATCTGTTTTATTTTTGGGTTCGTTGATCCATTCGAATGACCGCCATTCAAGTGTCCGCGATTCGCATTTGGTTTCCAGATTTTTTACGACTCTGTCAGGCTCAGGGCACTCCCATCCCATCGCGGAGATGGTCAACTGGGGAACTATTACGAGTCCAGAGTCCATGGAAGATGCATCGCGAAATCAATTGTCATAACACAACAGAGATGCTAAATAATGTTTATTAAAAAATATAAGAAATATATAAATCAGGAGCACAAAACTTTATACAAAAATAAGACAATTAAAATTAATTTTATAATAAACTATTTTTTTTGAACAGCTTCAAGTCAAGTAAAAAATCTTCTTTTTCTTGCGGGACACAATTTAAAAAGGGAACATTTTCCAGGATAACATGCATACACTTTAAAATAGGATAACTCGACATCACTGCAAGAGGCAGTCTCCTTTTAGTGAGTTCGTTCAGCTGGGCAAATATTTGTGCTGCCTGTCGGCATGTGGCAGCAACTATATATCCATAGATACAGATACCAGATCCCAGATCCATATGCCCAACCCGTTAAATAACAACAAAACGCAGAATGCAGCAAATTGCAATTTATATGGCTGTCATAAACACAGAGTCTGGCCGCATCACTTTCCCTTTTCCGGGAATATTAGAGACGCTTCATTTTTTGACCAAAAAGTCTGTCTCTGTTTTTTTTTTTTCGGTAATTGCATTCAGAGCGTAGCACTCGCAGGTCTCAGGAGCAGGCACCTCTGACCCTTGGGTCGTAAACCCGTAAACCCTTTTCGCATATCGCGACCTCGACCGCTGGGCCCAGTGGGAGATCGCCTCCGACGTTCCATTTCCGCAGCAGGCGGCAGGATATTCGGGAGTTTTCGTGTTTTACACTTTATGGAACTAAAAACTGGATGATAAAATATATATTTTATATTTATTTAAATATAAATGGGTTATGTGGAGTGATCTCTATCTAACTTCAAAGTTTTAGTTAACGATATGCATGTCGTTCCTAATTCTACAACTTCGGTGCAAGAAAACTTCATGTTCATTTCACATGACACCTCCTCCTAAAAGTTTTCCCTCCCATCCGGAGCTTCTTTCCCTGGATTTGTTCCATCGTGACCCTTGTTACGATAACAACGAGCATACATAAATAAATCGGAGCACGAGTGAGCTCCAAGGGCGGGGAAATGGACTGTGCCGCATTTTCGTTTCCATTTCCATTTGCCGGCTGCAGCTAATCTTTGGGAAAACGGAAAATATTAATGAGCCAAAGTTTCTCTTTTATGGAATTTCGATACTGACAGACAGACAGACAGAGAGGAAGGCGGGAAGCCAGAGGAAAACTCCATCACTTTGGCCTGGACATGTTTGTCATTTACAAGTTGCGCGGCCAATTACTTTGAGGACTCGAACCTCGACCACTCTACTGCTCGGGAAAGTGAAGGGAAAATGGCTCCCAGTCTCCGGCTGCTCATTATGAAAATGAAAGCAGGGAAAGCCGTTTTCCGCCAGAATTTATGCACACGAGCATATTCCATTGGGGAATTCGAGGTCGCTCGATTGCCGTCTGTTTGTCTATCAAACAAGGAAACTAAAAAGTTTTTCGCAAAAAGCACACAAGCTCGCATGAGCACGGAAAAGTGAGGAAAAAAAATTGATGACGCCGTTGATGAGAACGGGGGCAGATGGCTGATGGCGAAAACAAACAAATACCATATAGACAAACAAGCAGCAGCGACCACTCGACGAGACAGAGACTACTGGGGGCGTTAAATGGCGAACGGGGAAAGGGGAAGGGCAGTGGATGGGGCGTGGCAAAAGGGCACACGACCTATATGAAGCATAAAAAAGTGCACAGGGAAAAAAAGAGTATCTAAAGGAGATTTTTTAGATAGTATGACTTGCAAAAGCTAATGTAAAGCCTTTCTACTTTAATCCAAAGAACTTTTTAAAACAATTTAAAGAAACTCTGCTATCTTTAGGAAATGCAATCAATTTACTTTCCCAATTACAAACCCGTTTTCTCCCTAAGAATTTCTATAATTCCCACAAACCATCTACATAATTCCACCAATGTATTATAACCCAAAACAAGAGTTTCTCTTTGTGTATATTGTACATATATGAAGCATCGATGTCGACATAATCGAATAAGCGACGGGTAATGGGGCGCACGGAACACGGAGACCCGCAACTGGACCCCATGGAATATGAATGCATCTCGAGCATCTCCATATAAATGTCCCTCGTTGGTGCGTGAGAGTGTCCTGGGCCCTGTGTCCTGAGCTCTGAGTCCTGCGGTCCAATCCCCGGGAAGCAACTATGAATTTATTGTATATCTTTTCTGCTTTTCCGCAAACATGAAAGCGCACTCTGGACGGATGCGGGGGCTAATGGGTTGGGGGGCTTGGTGGTCGGTCGGTGGGCCGAAATGAATTGAAATAAAATGATAAGCGTGAAATAATAATGAGGAGCGTGTTCCGGCATAAATCGGTTTGCTCTCCATCCCCACCGAGCGAGCGTTGGGTGTCGGCGAATCGGGAGTATCTTTTGGGTCCTCGGCCGGACGGCCATTTGCCATTTTGGGTGGTATAATCCATGTAATCGGCTGTGAAAAGTGTTTTACATACGAGTCTGCTTGGGAAATGGAGTGGAACCTTATAGGAAAACTCACACATGAGTGGGGAATTTACACCGATGCAGTAACCCTTCTATATTTATTTGTTATAAAGTTTAAAGTACTCTTCAATTTGTTAGTTGAATAACATATTTATTTATATATTTATTATTAAATATTTTCTATATATTATTCTTCAGTATCAAATTTATATTAAGACACCCAAGTTTACATTTTACAAAACTTAATTTTACCATTTCCGTTGTGCCATTCCAGCTTGATTACTCAACGACCCCTGGGGAGAGGACTTAACCCGACGGCAGCTGCTTCAGGTGAGTCTCCTTCCCGACCTTTTTCCATATATAAATATATTTATATGCATGAAAAATAAAAGTTATAATAATCAGGGATGTGCATAAAACTCCATCTGGCGTCTGGGCCAACTATCCAATTGAATTGGGTCGCAGGTGCAACTCAGCCGAGGGAGAATTGCTTCCGAACACTCGAAATTTCGCATGCCAGTTTCCATTTTTATTCGCAAACATGATTTTTGCTAAATTACACTCACTGTGTATGAGTGTGTGTGCGGCATATGAAATAGTTGAGACCCAAAGTTGTACCTTTTGCCATTTATTTTTCACATCCACAGCCCGAGTTGATATGAAAAAAGGCAAAAGTTGATCAAATAAATGGCGAAATTTCCATATTCCGTCGATAAGAACGGAAACGTGTAGCTCGAAGATTTCCATCAAGTCGAATCCGAATCGCAATAGGAATCGCAATGCGAAAATAGGAGGGCTGGCGAGTAACAAGTTGTGCGAATCCTGAAACCGGGGTTGTGGGAGGACCTTTCTTGGGTGGGCAACAGGGAGGGATGGCTGCGCGGGCAGGTATGCGGCACGACTACAACCCCCATCGCTTAGCTAAGTAAATGGGTTGGCTGACGAACGTGACTTCGCCAGGACCCACATACCCACCCACACCCATATCCTGGCACTGGCATCGGTTGTTCGGCACACATGTCTCCTCCAGCTCCAGATATTAGCAATGGCTGCACAATGGAAGGGTATACAAAAAAGGCAATCACAAGCGAAGGCTCAGCTAGAAATGGGAAATAAATTTATTTAAACATACGGGTTCTTAGGGAGTCCTGTAATGGTAATCTTACCCAAGAAAACTTTACTAAAATTCCATCTTATAATGTTTGAAGTAAGTCTTTTTTCCATTTGACTTCATTGTAATAATAATTTTCCTGAAAAAGATACACTTTTTCATAGAAATTCCTTCAGTTCAGTTCAGTTTGCATCCCACCGTGCCTTCGCCTAGCTTTTTTCTACGAAGCCAGCCAAAAGCCAGTCACGATTCCCAACTAATGAGGAATACACGTAATTACATGTGGTTACGCAATATCTGAAACTTGGATCCAGCACGGGGAATCCCGCCCCCACATGGCTGCTCGGATGATACGGAATCAATGCCCTGAGACAACCCCAGAAATTTAATAAACACGCAAGTGCACGGAAGTGAATTATCCCGTCAGTCAATTATGTATGTTGCCCCGCCCTGCCGAGTACTTCCCTCGCTTAAGGCCTGACTTGGACCTGGACTTCTCGTTGTTCTTGTTGTTGTTGGGGTTTGGGGCTTGGGGCCTCGGAGCTGATGTCTTGAGACGCCACATAAATACCTCGTTTATTTGCCCTTATTTTCTGGCTGTGTGCCGAGTTGCCGGTGTTCCTGCTTCATTAAACGCCTGCCACACTCGCTTCAATTGGTTGCTTTATTTGTGGCTTCAATTTGCCAGACCCTTGTGCTTTTTAATTAAATCGAAGCCATTGCCAAAACCTAATTAAATAGTCCCTAGATCGTTTCGAAGGAGTGAACTTTGCTGGCATATTGTTTACCTTTGCGCAAATGAAAATAATAAAACGTTAGTTGGAGCAGTTGGAAATAGATAGGGAAAGAGTAAGACTTGAAAGGTTACTGCGGAAGTAAAACTTAATATCATTGAATAAAGTCAGTAAAAATTGAATTATCCTCTGAAATTTGCTGAAATAGTTGGAGTTTTACGGTAGTTTGTGAGACAAAATTAATTAAAAGGGAAAGCGGAAAATAATACATAAACAAGTCTTTAAAATTAAGGCAGGATAAATTTATATTATTTCGTTTTCATTGATTCTTTTATTGAGCAAGAAAAAGTATATAAATAGAAGCGCAATGTCAACAGTTTAATCGGAGAATTATAGAATAGTTTTGCAATTGCAAACATAGAAATTCCTGCATACAGCTGTCTCTGCATAAATACAACAAAATTTCCCCCAATTTTAAAAATATTCAAAATTTTCTCTGATAATTCCTCACTGTCCGTGTTTACACGAAATTTGTTTAAACCAAATTGTGAAGAAATTCAAGACACAACATTCAGCTGGATGAGGGATGTGCCTCTGCAGCATTCGCCATGTCTGAAAGCCTCTAAATAAATAATGAAATTACGTCTGCAGCGGACAACTCCATGTAAGTGGCTCCGGATCGCTCGAATGGGAGTTCATTTGAAATTTTAATCAGCGCTGCGTGCTGCAAATTCCAATTGCGCGGCCGAATTGAATTAATTTAACTAATTTCTTGGCTACATTTGCATGGCAGAAACCTCTCTACGGCCGCTCCCCGCCTCGAGCAAGTTGATTACATTAAAGATGCGCAATTAGAAGGGCAGAGTGAGACCCAGTCCGGCGGGATGAGGGGAAGGGTTACCCGGATGAAGGACCGGAATGGCCAAGGCTTGGGTTGGGCCACCTCTCGACTTCATTAAGTGCCAGAAGGTGCTGCCAATTTGCCACTTTGGTCCACCGCCCTCACCTGTGCGGCACTTTGTGGACGGGGGATTAGTTAAAGAGCTGCCCCTCAAGTGAAATATTAATGACCAGTTTCCAGGAGCTGGGGAAATGAAAAAAAAAACAAGCGGGAAAAAAGTAAAAGGTGAAAAAGTATGAAATTAGCTGAAGAATGCCACTGGGAAAGGTGAACGATTCTTTTCTTTAAAAATAAATGAGGAAGAACTTTTAAAAATTACTTGATTTGAAAAATTCTTTATTAAATGCATTAAACATTAATTTTGGAGATTAGTAATTGTGCAAAATATATATTTCTAATAAAATTAAAGGCTTTTAAGTAATTCAATATTGCCCAAAACAATGTTAAAAGAAAAGGACTTGAAACTGTTTTGATTATATAAAAAAATCATTTCGAAATAGTATAAAATTCTATTTTAAACTTTCCCAAGCTTATTTTTCTTTGAGTGCATTTATTTTTCCTATTTTCCAGTTCTGACATTCTGTATTTTTTGAGAAAATCTTGTTGTCTGCTTCGCCTTTGATTTATTTCCGTCAGAATTCCGAAGGCCGCGGCTAATTAAACAAGCCAAGTACAGAAGCACCTTCGGGGGCCACAGTGGATCGGCATCCAAAGAAAATCGAATCGAATCTGCCACAAATCGTAAACAAACTTTTGCCGGTTCGGTGGGAGTTCAGTCGTAAACAGCTGCACACCGAACGGGTTCAAGTTGAGCCAAGAAGCTATTTCAAAATGTACACCAAGAGAAATGCTACAAAAATTGGAAATGAAATTGATTAGAAATAACTTACTATGAAAGGTATTTTCTATCTGAAAAATATTAAATCTGCAGAGTTAAAATAATTATTTTAATTACTTTGATATTCCAAATAATTTAAACACTTCTTGCTGTGTATCTGGGCCAAAGTACGGAAACCATCTGAGCTGGGATTCCTTCAAAATCGAATTTAGAACTCACGTAGGAACAGTGGGCATCGGAGTTCAAGTAAAGTAGCAACCACTATGCCAGGGTAGCTCTTTCTCTCTCCTGCTTCTAGTGACCCTTAGGGCCCTGCGCACTCTGCTTCCCTGTCGCACTCGCACTCACAGTGGCACACGCACCCAGGTAGAGCCGGCTCCTGGAGCGGCGGCCATTGAAGCTGGCGGCCATTCGCTCCGCCAACCCCTGCCACGGCCGTCGTCTTCGGCCACTCCTGCCACTGAGGCTGAAACTGCGCAAAACAAAACGAAATCCCTCACAAACTCACGTAACCTGAAATTGACTCGAGACTTGAGCCTGAATCGAGGTGAAAAATCTGTTGTTGCTGGAATTAAATTTATATTCTAGGCTGCAGTCTCAGCCCCCCGTTCCCTTTGCTGACCCCCGCAGACTGAAAACTGAAATTTGTTTGGGTTTTTAGGGGACTCTTTGTGTGCGTGTGTTTGCTTCTGACTCATAGAGAGTCACATTCGTTGTATTATTTTCTTTTTGTTATTTTTTTTGTGTATATAAGTATGCGTGCTGGGGCACATTTATTTACATTTTTTAATGCACCCAATAAAGAAAACAAAGCACAAACAAGTTTTCTTCGGCCATTTATTTTGCAGCGCTGCTTTATTTGTTTTTAAGTGGGCAAAGCAACTTGATTCGCAGATATTTCGTGAAAGAAACTTGTGTTATTTTTGATTTATGTGACATACTTTTTAATGAAATGACATTTTAAGGGAATTTATTTATCTTACAGAGTTAATAGAATTTATTTGTAATAAACTTTATGGCAGAAATGTTTCTTTATCAAAGTTTATTGTTCTTTTAAATATGGAAAATGAGAAATAATATATTTTCAAGCATTATATTTATTCTTTTCAATTCAGTTTAAAAGTGTTTTAAATTAAATTATTTGCTCTTATTTTTTAGCAATTGGAATACAATAACTTTAGTATATTAATTGGGATATGATTTCTTTTATATAAAAAATGTAATGTAATTATTCTCCATACACTAAGTTAATTATATATTCGATAAGCCAATATTACCATAGTTATGCCTAGTTTTGTTATTACCATTTCCAACGAGAGGTTCTGCCAGAGTTCTGGGGATCATAAAATATGAATGATGACCCTTGTTGCAGGGGCAATTAACTTGCGGTGCTGCATCGTAATGTCTGCCAATCTCCACGAGGGGAGATTGAGATTAGAATAGAGCTCTGTACCACTGGAGGGGGAGTCGAGCGTTGAACCCAGCTCCAGCTTCAGCTCCTAGTACGGATCCGCATAGAAATGGCTACATTTCGGGTCCCTCTCTGGTTATATGGCCAAAAAACTCGCTCAGCCCGTGGGGAGTGCGCAAACTTTTTGAAAAATTCATATTATTTCTAAGTAGTTGCGGGCACAAACTATGAACTATGACCTCCGCCAGCGAAATTGCGCGGCTTACGAGTGCGAGCTCCGGGGAGCAATCGAGGGGCCTTATCAGGGGGATTTATGCCAAATGATGGCAGATTGCCAAGCAGCCGAAAGAGAGCTGCAACTACTACACACTGGCTGGGCGGGGATTCGGCGATGGAATGGATACGGATTCAAATGGCAATGGCCACAAAGCCACGGGACTGTGAGGCTGCAAGGGCGGGGCAACATGCTTTTTAGTGTGTCTGTCTCTCCACAGCTTTTCTTTTATTTTCCCTCATTTTTCCGCTTTTTCCCCAGTTGTTTTTTACAATTTTCTCTCGAGTATAATGGCTAGGAAAAGTTGCGCCATCCCCGGGAATTCAAGTAACTGAACAGTGGTGTCAGGGTAAAAAACTAGAGTGAGAAGGGAAAAGTAATGCCTTCTTAAAGATTAAGTCATTATTTTTTGTTGTGAGAGTTCTTGTTCATAGGAAATATATCCGTTATAATATATATTAAAGTTTGGTAAGTTATTCAGTTAATTTAAAATTTTATCCCACTGTGCGGCGCTTGACATTCGCCTTCTGCTGCGCTGGCCCTGGCAGTAAGCAGTCGGCATTGCCACCGTGGAGCCAATTTGTTGCGGTTCATCAATATGCCACACCACACACATCCCGCCCGGCCCGTCACCGCATCCCCCTTGTAGATATTCCCGTCTGTATCCACATCTGTAGCCACATCCCGCCAAATGGCCAGGCACAGGCTCGAGACCAAGCTCCCGGGGAGCCAACCAGAATGCCATTCGGAGCCAGGCGCAAACGGATGCGGATGTGGTTGGGCGGCTCGGCTCGCCACGTTCCGCTCCCCCGAGGGGACGGGGAGGCGTGGCAGTGGCCGTCGAGGAGCTTAAGTGGCTCCACGTACTGCTGCTGAAAAAAATATGTGCATAAATTTAAAGAATCTCAATTTACTTGGCCCGTGTTCTCCTCCGTTCTGTGCCGGCTGCTGCGAGATTTCGTCTCCGTTTCTCTGTCTTTTCGATTCTTCAATTCTTTACACTGTAAGATATTGGCAGGGCTTTAATGTTCAGATTTTGGGAATTTAATAAAGAATAGAAGTTTTAGAGAGATTTATCCTGTTCATAGAAGAATTTGTTATTAAAATCCTTCTATACTTTTGTTAGGATGAAAAGGAGAATGCAGATTATGTCCTAGAAAATACTATATTTAATCTCTGTAATCGTTTTCAGTATTCTTATAAATCCGAGAGCCAAGAAAAGGTTATAGTATCTAGAAATACTTCAATATTTTAATGGTTTTCTGCTCAGTTAGCATTCCTTCAAAACTTGTCCGTACTTTCTCACTGTGTACCTGCTCAGCCTGGTGATTTGTGAGCTCAATTATGGTACATTTTCTTGTCTTGCCGGCCGCCTCCACTTCCACTTCCCCGCCATAGCCATTCTCTGTCGCTCCCGCTCCACCTTGGCAGTGGTCGTTTTTTGTGGTTGTCACTTTGTTATTTATTCAGCGCCATGGAGCAGGCAGGTCTGGACTTGGATCTCTGGGATTGGGATCGGGATTGGGACTGAGGGTTGCGGCACTGGAACCGGGGACCTGGCACTTGGTTCCCTGAACAGAGGATGGAGATGGTGATGCCGTTGCTGATGCCGATGCCTCGGCTGTTAATGAGTTCGTTCGTCTTCGCAGCTCCGCATTTGGATGCTAATGAGTGGATGGCATCCAATAAATTTAGTTCGCGGGCTTTGCTTTTATCGCTCCACTTGCATAATTCTGTTCACATTCTGTGCGCTGCAGGGTTGCCTTTGGGGGTACAGAGGTCAATAGAAATTTATGGGTCGCATTGTTAACGCCACTGATTACAAATTATTTGTATTGTGTATTGCCCCCTTGCAGCTCTGCAGAGGCCTTGGTGCCTGATTACTGATTGCCTTTTACTATACAAAAAATATAGCGAAGATATCCTCTGACCGACCACTAGCTGCTTGCCGATAACATTTGGGGGTTGCTTAGTTTGGGTTCTTTCTTTGTTGTTAAAATAAGCAAATGAACTACATTCTTGTTACTCATATAAAGGCTTTAATTTAATTAACTCAGTCACTAGATTATGGGTGGGTTGAGTTGTATAGTTTTGTTTTATAGAAAGACATCCGTGCAGATTAATTCATTCATTAAAATTTCCACCATTTAAATCGGTGTAAGCTTTCACGGTCCACTTAAAAATTTCTGATAAACGCTTTTCAAAACTAATTGGTTGATAAAACTAAATGGTTTTTGCTTTCCCTCTGCTTCCGATGTTATCAAAATACAGCCTTTGTTTCAAATAAACTGCCGCCTGGCTTACTCAATTACGGAAAAAAACAAACTGAATAAATCTTAATAAATAAAATGAATCAATTAAACACCAGATTTGTCACCAAATATGTTGTTTACTTTAAAGTTTTGTTTAATGTTTTATTTTGAAAGAGGCTGTAGGGCTTAAAATGATACCAAAATATTAATAAATATTTAAGAACATGATAAAATTCTTGAATTAGTAAAGGAGTTCGCAAATTTATTATACCGATTTAAATATTCTTTAATTTTAATACATTATGAGAAGAATATAATAATTATTTATAAAAGAAAAGGATTAAGAAAACCAAATTACAAAAATGTTTCCTTCATAAAAAATAATCCTCATAGTAAGCTTCCTCCTTCGATTGCAAATAAAATACCTGAAAAATCTACAAGAGTCGTGCAGCCGCACTCATCGATTTTTGACTCATTCCAAATTATGGCCAAGTAAAAATAGAAGCTCTGCAACTTATAAACTTGGCACAAAATCGCCTTTAATCCGCAACTCGGTCAATTATCGTCATGAGAAATATTTTCTCCAATCGGCGCGTGGATAATTGTCAAGTGACAAACAAGATTGTGCGTCTGTCAAATCTAACCAGATTTACGCAAATTCCACTCGGAAGGGGGTGGCTGGGGAGGGAGAGCGATACCCACTCCAACTGGAGGACGGCCATTGGAGTGGCGTCTCTTATCTGACGCCACACAACTCCAATGGGAGCGGCATTCAGACGCCTCCTGGTGGCTGAGCTGAGAAGCTGACGTCCAACTGGGAGATACAATTATCCTTCGGCTGCAACTGCAATCTCGAGAGAGAGGCAGATAACCACACGCCGCCAGGGGGCGCTGGCGCTGCTACAGACAAATCCAGTTTATCTGCCGCTCGGGCGGCCATTTTGGATTTATCTGGTGCCCCGGCATTCGGCAGATATGTGCGTCCTTTTCCCGCACATGCGCGCAGCGTTGTCTCGAGGCGTGGCAATGCCAACGTCGACAGCAGCAGCAGCAGCGACAGCAGCGTCGCCCACGCACACCATTGCACGCACAAATACAGGCGCAGAGTATGCCGCCCCACCGCCCCCTTTGCGCGGGGCTATATCATCGGAGAAGAAGGGGTCTCCCAGCGCGTGTCTTCCATTATCCGACGGCCCAGCCTGGTTGGCACGGCAACGCGGGTTGCAAGGGACCCAAGCTGGGGACCCAGGCCCTGGAATTTGGTTTCTGGACTGGGAATTCGATGCCGACATCCATGCAGAGCAGCAGCGGGTTCGAATGCGCATGAATAGCGCAGCGTTGTTCAGATACTTTCAGAGATAAGTTCAGAATATAGATTTTAAAACTAAAGAAGGTTTATTTTCCACTACAGTTCTGCTGTGAAGGAGAAATAGGGAATAATTATAAACGTTTAAAGATCGTTTTATTGAATAAAAGTATATATATATTGTTTGAATGAGTATTTATTATATTCTAACCCTTTTATGTTTGCCAATGTTAAAACCAGCGTTTTAATCATATTTTTATAAACAACATTTTTGTACTATTATTTTTAGAGGAAAGCCTTTTTAAATACTTTCAAAATTGCATTTTGGGAGTTTAAAGATGCATTCATTGTTTATTTTTAAAGTACGAGACAAATACATATACTTCTGTAAATAAAACAAGTCAGTAAACGTATTAAACAAATTAATTAGGTGATAAATATAGATTCATGCCAAACTCAAATAAAACCGACCCGAAATAAGCCCCGAAAACTAAGTAAGCGCCTTGCCGACGGCTATTGGAGCTCTATTAGAAGTCCCCCCTATCTTTTTCTTTCGTAATTCGCCTTCGTACGCGATTCCCCTTATGCAAATTGGCATTCTTTGGACCACACACTGGCAGCCAGCAGCTAATTGTCAATTAGCGGACAAATGCTAATGGCGAAGGCCATTGCCGGAGACCGATTCAAGTGGAAGCCTCGCTGACTTGACTAATTGAGTCCAGAATTCATTCAGGCCACGATTTTCTGGGTTCTGGCGTTTTGGTGAATCTTAAATTCGCCCGGCAAGTGGCCATGTTTGCATGCCCATTCATTCGAAAATAAACGCAGCTGAATTTGCATAACTGAAATGCAGAATTTATTTTAATACTGGCATTGCATAAAACGTACTTCTTTATATGCATTCACACTCCGGTTGAGGAGGATGGGGATGGGTGTGAGGATGAGGATGCGGATGCGAATGGCGGATGAGGACGAGCACGAGGACGGAGCTGGAGCTGGGGAATCGGGATCCAGCTGGAATTACAAGAGCAATTTATGCAAATGCCCCAACTCGAGACTCCAGTCGACTTGCCTCGACTCCATGTCTGTGCTCTTTGGCCAGCCGGCAAGATGGAATATTTCAGTCACGTTAATTCATTCACGTTTAATTCAGGAATAAAGTTCGTAACTTATTTTGTGCTCATAATGCATGCAAATTTATTACCCCTGCAGACTTGGCCCCAGCAGGTGAGTCCATTAAGTGTTCGATTTACATCCGATGGCCAGGCATTCTCCCGCTGATTTATACGTATCCCGGCTTCAGTCCTGTATTCAGTCCCAGCGTGCACTTTGTGGGTCCCTGTGTCTTAACGACTTGATAAGTCGCATTTTCCCCACTCCTTGTCCTCCCAGCAGCTGCCGCATTTCCCCCCCGAACACCGGAAATAATTAAACGAGACGAAGTTCTGCCATATTGGATGAGGCAGCGGAGAGGAGGTGACGAATTTCATTAGACAAAACTGACAAAATGTCACCAACTGCCGGCTGGGGATATAAAAAAAGTTGGACAAAAATATTGGCCAACACTTTTCCTGGCCAAATTAAAAGAAAATGCCGGTTCAAGTGTGTGAAGTAGAGTGGTGCCTAAGGAGGAGCGATCACCCGAAATGTTCGAGGAAACTAAAATAATTATACTTTTCTTTGATATTTATTTAAAAATTAAAGGAAGCTATGCTTTTAAAAGTTGCAAGTCCCTCAAAAAACTTTTCCAGCTCTACCTCCTGGCCTCCAGTTTATTCACCTTTAAGGCCCGTTTATATATTTTGACTCCGTTGGAGTTTAGTTCAAGAAAAAACAAACAGACACCGCCTGAGTTAAATGATATATATATATTTTAATAATTCCATATTTGCCGAGCTTATTTGGGTTGTTTTGTTTGTACACTTAGGTGTGTTCCTCCTCCAACCGAAATAGAAGTCAACATCCAGGCAATTGGGGCACTTACTGTATAAACGAAGGGAATCGTTCCACAGACACTGACAGAAATCGGTTAGAGTTAGTCAAACCAGATATGCACCTCCTATGTTTATGGTAATTTTGATCTCATCAGATTAGTTTATGGCTTTATAAATGCAAGTAATAAAACTGTGATGCGCATCTTTAATTTCTGAATAATAACGTGTTTATTATTTTTCATTTCAAATGATTTCTTTATAGACAACTAATGACTTTGCATCCAAAAGTTTGCCAATATTAAAAGTAATTTATTGGCCATTTTATATCTTTAAGTAGTGTCGATCTAAAGGAATATATTGATTTAAATTAGATTAATATTAAATACAAAGAGATATATGAGCTTGAAAAAAAAAAGAAATATAATATAATAAATATTTACCTGTTTCTATCTATAAGATTTCCAATCCGATTTCTGCCAGTGCCGTGCCATGGAACGTCACTTGGCTGAACTGCAACGGCTGCCATCAGGCGAAGCCAACCGACGAAGTCAAGCGACTTCCTTCCCGCCCCCAAAGGAACACAAAGGCATTCCGCATCCGGAATGGGAACGAAGCCATTCTTCCGAATCGTTGCCTTGTGCACAAATAAAGGAAAAGCCAGGGCACGGAATAAGTGCCTATACGTTCCGGATTCGGTATGCGGGGCGGATGGGGATGCCGGGACAGCGAGATTGCGGGTCTCCGGGAGTGCGAGCTCCCGGATTCACTGTCCGTGTCCGGCATGCGGCATCCTTATCCGGAGCCGCTGCAACTGCTGTGCAAATAATGGGAGGGAAATCGCTGCCTCGGGGGCGGCAGACGACACCTACAACGTCCACGGGGATTGCAGCCACTCGAAAGAGATTTACTTTTGGCAACTGCTGCTGCTGCTGCTGTTGCTGCTGGCTCAAAGGGCGTGTAATCGGGGGTGGATCTGAACAGCTCCTCCATTTGCCAACTCCATCTGCGTCTACATTTCGGGACGTCGACACGTTTGGTGTTGGCAAAAGTTTTCTCATTTTGGCAAGATGCTCGCTCGTAACGAAAATTGTCGAGTTCGCCAAAACGCCGATGGGATGAAAGGAATGGAATGGTATGGTTGAGCGAGGGTCTGGCTCCTGGCTGGAGCTTCCGCTCAAAGTGGAACCGCATGCACTGGCGACATTTCTCATTAAAAGTTTTCCACATTTTGTTGTCTCAACAAACATTCTTATCAGCAGACAGAAGCCATTCCAATAACGAACCCCCAAGAAGGCGGCGAGTGCACAACGCCAAAGGGAAATCGGATCGGAAGACAGGTGTCTGACAGCTTAATCGGATATAATGAAATATGGCTGGCTTAACTAATAAAGAGCTTGGTGGTAATCAGGAAGAGGTATTTGCGGTCTCAGAGGGTTTGGTAATAGAGGAAAGGTTGAGGAATTTGATATTTAATTATAAATGCATGTCTGAATATCACAAGAACACAGCTCAAAGAGCTAACACATGTAAGAATTTTATTCAACAATATTTGTATTTCAATTCCAAGCTAGCTTTGGCAAGAAATATTATCATTTAATTTGCATATTACAAGATCTGGCTAATAAACCTACATGCTTAGGCATACGCCTGTGGTATTTACTTAGAAAACTAGTAATTTTCTCAAGCCATAACTATAGTTAACCGACCAAGAGGTAATAAATTAAACCTAACTGTTCCAGCAACATTGTATGCTCCGATAAATAAACATGACTGGCATCGATCTCTGAGCTCTATGCACATTTCTTTCAAGATATTCCAAGTCATTTCAATGCCAACTCTTTTCTAGGCCTTGCCTTGAGTGTGATTATTTCCAGTTTTTAAGGGGCAATTAAGGAAATGTGCCTTGCCTATGCCACATTGCTGCAATAAAGTATGAAATGATAATTTCCAGAAACAGGAACAGCAACAGCAACAGAAACAGCGGACCTTGAAACTAAATTGGGCGAAACCTGCGTGCAATTATCGTTAGTTGTTCTGCAAAGGGTTAAGTCGCGTTAGACAAAAGGGTTGGGCTGGGCCCGAACGGATGGTTTGGCTCAATGTCAGTTTCGCCTGGCTCATGAGGCAATAAAACAAGGTCGGGACATAAAAAACGAGGCACAAGGACAAGGCTTGCCACCCACATACACACACACACACACTCGACGAACAAGGAAGCGAAAAAATAACTCGACAGAGCCAGTTTAAATCCTCGCATTATGGCCGCACAGTGGGCCTATTCACCTTCTTGCGGCCGAAGAGCGGAGCGATCTCGCTTTCGATGCTGACCCGTCACAGTTCCACAGTTCCACAGTTCCACAGTCCCACGTTTTACGCTCTACGAGAAATGGCCGTAAAAAGTGAGAGTCATTAAAAATTTTACTGCTTCTCAAGGTCGTCGCCGGGGATTTTATGTCACTTTTTATGGCCTAGCTGCTGCTGCTGCTGCTGTGGCTCTGCCTGTAACTGTGGCTCTCGCTACACGGCCATTGCCATTGCCAGAGTGCCACTCGTAATGGGCATCGACTGACCCAATTTCCGTCTGGGATCTGGGAAATACCTGGCCAATTGGATCAATCATTTTATGGATGGCCATTTGCATGGCCGAGTTCAACGAACTCTGTGAGTCACCACAGTGGGTAAGTCTCTAGTAACAGTGGGTGCATTTGAACGTCTTTCTGTTTATTTAAATACAATTTAGCATTCCAGATTTAAGTCAAAATAATCTAAATAAACTCTGATAATTATTGCAAACAAATTTCTCTGATAGGGAAAACATTTCAAGGTATATCATATATATGCTTTGCTTATTGCATAAATAATTTCACTTAAACCTTCTTTTACATAAATAAATATATCTCCCAGAAAATCTCTTTTTCATACGCTTCAAGAAAGAATTTATAAGCCAATAATGAAACACAAACAATTATTGCAACACAAATATTTAAGTCAAACCAAAAGCGTTTATTTAAAATTCCACATAAGCCCCTTCGGCATCTGGAAAGGAGCTAAAACCAGAACCAAAAGTTTCGGTTTATTAACGAGAATCAAAAGTTTTCTGCTTGCTGCATAAAATATTTAATATATTCGCTTGGCTTTCATATCGCCACAGCACACACACTCTTGATGCCTTATGAAAGTTTTGCCGCTTTTTGCTCTTAGCTGTTCGCCGGCTTATTTGCGAATTTCGTGCACGCCTCAGAAGCTGGCAGAAAAGACGGAGCATTTCTGCTTAGTGGCAAGTGCCGAAACTAAATCCAATAACTATATGCTGAAACATTCATGAGCGCAAATTGAACACGTTCCTGCGTCTGGCTCCTGCGAACCGAACTCGGATCCCGACTTGGCATTAAGTTCAATTGAGCTTGGTTAAAGCAGCAGCAGTGGATGGGATTGGGATTGGGTCCGGGATTGGGTCTGGTCCTGGGCTTGGGACTGGGTCCAGACAGGTCCTCCGGGGGCCAACGCACTGGTCGCTGCAGCAGGACGAATTATCCACACCTTCTGCAAAAGAGTAACGACCATTTTGATTGCAAGTATTTCTCGCAGACGTTTCCCTGCATTTAACAAAAATGGTGGCCAACGGTGGGAAATGATGGGAAATTCCTTCACTGATTGCACGTTTTCCATTCAGCTGGGGGCCACTGCTCGGGTTGTGCATTCCTTGCCACTTCGCTCCCAGAATAATTGAATCGAAAAATTGCTTCGCTTCATGAAAGGAATCCGTTGTGACATTCAATCCAGGACAGTATATCTTGAAATTCAATTTGATTTGCGATTGAAGAGGGAGCTCTGGGAGAAAGAGTTTACAGAAAATGTGAAGGAGCTAAGAAATCCTTCTGACTGGAACAATTTACATTTTGAAGTGGAGAATTGATACAATAACTATATTGTCCTGAAATAAATTAAGTTGTTTAATTGATCGTTTGGGAGTTCTTGTCATTGTTTTATGGTTTTGCTAATTAAAGGGTATTATTATAAGAACTATCAAAAACTTTTCTAAGTTTGAAAAGCCACAAAAATTAAAGAACTAAGTTATATGTTCGTAAGTTTATTTGGCAGTCTTTGGCATAATCTGGAATATACACCTTTATATACATTATTTAAAATTTTTGTATAAATAATACTTACTTATTGTTGTTTACCTATACAAAAAATGAAAATACAATTCCACAAAAGAAAAACAAACCACAGAAACAACAACCAACCCCCTTTAACAGCTGTTTGGAATTATTTAACCCTCGAAATTCCCGCCACCTTCCGATTTCGAGAGACTTAAGAGAGTCAAAGAGAGAATTTTGGGGCGCTCGGCGAATGTTTTCGATTGGAGCTGTGGGCAGCGGCACAGGGTGACTCGGGTGCCTGGCAGCCTTCGCTCACTGCAGTATCTCGAATGAAATAAAAATCCCATTAATTAGCATATTTAACTGGGCGCAACGACAGGTGGGAATCGAAAATCGAGAATCCAGAATCGAAAGCCCTAATTAAGCCATTTCTCCCTGCTCCACTCCGGTAGCAATTTGCATTCCAATAGCTCGCAAATCAGTGGGAATCGCTGTCTGAATCTTGGCAGGCAATAACTTTGGCAAGCGATGGGTTTATTAGCCACCAAGTGACATTGCCTCGTAAATAAACGCTGGCAGCCACTTAAATCTCATCTCCATCCATCGATAATGATGATGATTTGATGCTGATGGGAATGGCCATGGTGGTGATGGCGATAATGCCGATGGAACAATGGATCCTGATGGGAAATTTCGTATGCAACCGAAGTAGCAGGACTCGCGGGAGGGGAGATCAAAAACTAATGGAAGAATTTCGCGATGTCACGAGCGTGAGTTATGGTTAAGTGCACTTTTTGGGCTGGCTTTTCGCGAAAAACACCTCCCAGTGCCACCACATCCACCGGTTCAGTCCTCCTTTTCCACTCTGCCCCCGTCCAATGCCGTGTTGTTTGCGTCTAAATGCAAATTTTGTGTAATGAACATCGTGCTGCGAGAGGAGTGAGACTGTTCATTATACACTAAAATACATACATATATGAAGCGAAGGGAATATCCGAAAATAAAACAATTTGTATTTATTTTTTGTCTTTGTTATTTATGGATTTTCTATTTTTTTTATAGAATTTTATTATTCTCATTAAATTTAAACGATTAAGCTACGAGTTTTCCAATAAAATATTAATATAAATAATTATTTGCTGTATTTATTTGAATATTTATTCGCTTTCCTTTTAAAATATCCAACAATTCTGATTAAAACTCCTTACAAATATGCTAAAATTCAAACAGAAAGTGTATCTGTGTATCATCTAACCTTTCTCTGATATTATTCCTGTGTTAGCTTCAAGTTTGCCGCTCTGCTGCCGCCTGACTATTAGCTAATGCCTGAGCCGCAATTCGTGACGTGCTGCGCCACCTTCACCCCCCTTGCTCCGAGCAGCGACCTCCAACCTCTCACCCCAAGCAACCCAGAAAATCCAAATCCAACCCCAACCGCAGTCCTGTTGCTGTTCCTGATGCGCTTCGTAAAGTTTGTGCAGAAAATTTGAATATCGCTTGGCTTGGCAACCCACGTCGGTGGTGGCATAAGGGGGTTGGGGGCATTATTTGGCCATGGCCGCCACCCATGTGTGAGTCTGTATCTGTGCGAGTTTGCTTGGTGGTGGAAATGGAATTGCAACCACCATCACCTCACGTTGTTTGCACTTCTCCCGTCGCCTGCCGCCCGAAACTCTTTATTCTGCGTCCTTGCTGAGTTTTCCTCGCTCGGCTTCTGTTATTAATTTTCCTGCTCCTATGAAAGCAAGCCTCCTCCTCCTCCCACCCCGGAATCCCCTACAACCACTGCTTGGGGCCATTTAGCCCCAATTGCGTCTCGGTCCCAGACTCACAATCAGTTTCAGTTCCAGAAACGCTCTTTGTCTTGGGGCCCTGCGATGCGTTTCATTAATTAACTGAAACGCTCTCGACGAGCTTTGCACGTTACAACAATGAATTATTTATATAAAATTTGTCTGGCATTTTTTTCGGCACCACTCCTGCTGCGTCTTTGTTGCCGTTGGCCACAGCAGTCGCAAATTTGTTGCCACTTTTCTTCCACTCTCTCTGGAGTCTTGTGGAGTCCTGCCCAGGAGGCGAAATGAACTGCATTACTTTCGGCCATTATTGACCAGATTTTTTGTTCGCCGTCTGTGGACTCTGAGCAACTTCTGGGCTTCTCCATTAAATATATAAAATAAAAAATATATATATTTGCGTGTCTGGAACTCATTTTAATGACACTGAATTGCTTTTAAGAGCTAACATTATAAGTAATGCCACCTGACATGCAATTCGTCGCTATCTCTATGTTCTTCACTTTTTAACCCTCCTCGGTGAGCGTGGCTTAATTAAATTATACAAATATCTCCTTGCCCTGCCCTCTTCCCCTCTTGGGATTACCAGTCTGGCCTTCTGCAGTTCTGCATTTTACATTTATTCCACGGCAAATCTCAGCCAGAACAAATTTTATATTTTTCGTCCATTTTTTTCGGTGGCTTTTTTCGGTCTGTTTGCTTCTGGGGGAAAATTAGAGGATTAAATTCAAAAGGATTTTAGTTGAGGACGTTGAGGGTTTGGATTCGTCTGGACCTCGCTGTTTAATGGATTTTTATAGTCAAGACACCAGCTGCATTTGCATATTACGATCTTATTCCGCGAGCAGAGAACGCCATTATAATTATGTACAATGTAATGAGATGCTTTTCGTGTAGGAATTCATGTTGCTTAAAGTTATGGCTGGATTATGCATTAATGGAAGCATGCTTTTTTCGTTTTTAAGAAAATGTAATAATTATTCTATTAATATAGAAAAAAAGCAATTATATTTGCAATGCAAACGAATTTTAATTTGATAATTCGTCAGACTTACACTACATTGGTTGGGTTTATTCTTTAAGGAGGGTTTCCTTCTTATTAAATAAACAAATAAAGTATTAATAATGTCTTTAGGAACAGCTTAAACCTTTAAAATTAATAAAATAATATTTATCACAGCAGTATATCTACAATTAAGCTATCTTGGGCTATATATCTTTATATCTTTTATCACTAAACACTGTCGTTCTCTTATTAAATTCCTATCTTCTCTCTTATATTTACAGGTAAATAAAACCCACCCATCCTAAACACTTAAGCTGAGCTGAGCATATTCAATATTTTGGTTATTTAATACAAGAAACAAGCTGGTAAGGTGAACAATAAGCGCGAAACGTATGAGTTTTATTTAGTGTGTTTATGAAAATGGCCAACAATCAGACAGAAGCGATAACGCGACATAACGGGAGGGGGCGATCGGAACAACAGCTTTTACCTAATACCTAAACGAGGCTCCTGACTCCAGCAACTCTCCTGTCCCACCGTACCGAATACAATAAAATAAAATACACCCCATCAATATAAACGACAGTTCAGACATAGCGACAGCAGCAGCAGCCACACATGAATCACGTCCTGAGCGGTTCAGACCAAGTTCCCAAAAAGGGCCAAACAAAACAACGGCGACCGTGGCTGCGAGCGGGGAAACAAATGAAAAAGTCTGTACAAATAATGCAGCCATTTTGGATAACAATGGAGGCTAACAAAGAACAAACAACAACATCAGCGCGGGGGGAAAAACAGGAAAAACAAAACGAATATATGCGCTGGAAAAGGTGGAATCGGAATTCGATTTAAGCGTTCAGTGACCCCTCCCCCGCGCAGCTTTGCCACATTTATCAAAGTCCCAAAATGCCAACAACAGAGAGCCAAGAGAAAATAAAAAGAAAACACAAAAATGTCACATTCGAATTGAATTTAAATGAGTTTTGTGCTCGTCGAAGGCAAAGGCAAAGGCAGAGGCCTTGGCTTGGGCTGGGTTTGGGTTCGGGCTGGTGAGTTGGGGCTGTGGAAGGAACCCACCCGACCCAAGCCGATCCGATTCGATTCCGGCCCAGAACCAGAACCACAATTCGATAACAACTCCCAGAAATTATGCCGCCAGGCCAAAGGCAACGGCACAGGCAAAGCTCCATGGCCATTAGTCTGCTCTGCTCTAAAGGCCTTTTCCTCCATTCGATTTCGTTCTATACGTCACTGAGATGGCCGCACAGTGGGCATAAATTGGGGAAAATGGGAACAGGGAAAAGGTATTCCTACCTGCACTTAGAGCTGATAAGTTATCAAAACATTCAAATTCTCTTTACATTTTTGCTGCTTTATTTAGCTTGAAATTTACTATCTCTACTTCCTCTAGTTTTAGAATTGTTTTTTTGTTCTTTAAATCTTCTTCATATTTGTTTTTGAGGCTCTCAAGGGGTTAAGACTCCCATGGTGCCCTGACTCTTGGTCATATTATTACTCCGCGAACGGCATCATTAGCATTTACACTTGGCTCGACTATCGATCGACGCGATCAGAGGCGATGTGACTTGACATGGCCCACTCTGAGCGACGATCATTTTAATTTAGTCCAATCAGAGCCAATAGAATTAATTACGAGGCTAAGACACGGATGGCGACGACGCAATTAGCTGTGTGTTCTGCCCCATAAACAACATGGCATACACATGTGTACATAGGGCATTTGGGCTGCGGGGAGCGAGCCAAAAATCTGGCAACTAGGTCACGAAATAAGAGGAGAGGCAGTGACACATCGCCGGGCACATTACGACGAAGATATAAATAAACACGCATTCTCCGGGAGGCTGCCCCGCCCTTTCTAGGTCCCACAGAGGATGGTTATCTCATTTTGGGCACACAGAGGGAAATTAGAGAGGGAATAAGCATTTTTAAATATTTTTTCATAGACTTTATGTACGATTTTAAGTCCTTAAATCCTTATTTACTTACTTACTTAATATCCTTTATCAAACCCACTTTATTAACTTTAAAATCCTTTGAGTATTGCCCCGATTTTCTTTCTGTGCATTGTGTATCTGTGGGCCGCATGCGGATGTGACGTCTCCCATGGAATCCCAACCCAAATGGCCCCATTCAACTTCCTTATAATGGGCTGGCTCTCTGCCCTGCCAATCCGAAAGTTAAGCTGCGCAGCTCCTTTTGGCCAGAATGGGCCTCGATGCGGCCCATTGTCGGTTGGGTCAGAAAGAATGGCATTTCAAAAGGGGGACAAGCTGATTCGGATTCCACAGCTCCGTTGGGATTAAACATCAACGGACAAAAAGTCGGACGGATATTCATACAGATATTTATGTATCCATGCAGGCCGTAGATACGAGTATCTCGTAGCTACACTCCCACGTACCTATATACATACATATCTACTGCGTATCTCAAAATGTATATTTATATTTTTGGCATTCCCCCATGAGTGGGGGATACATATAGACACAAACAAGGCGAGTGTATGACATCAAAGAATGGCTAATGAACAAAACTGTCGCCTTCATAATTTAGAGGAACACAAGTTGACATCTGACATAGAAAGTCAGCTTCTATTTAAGCCAACAAGTTGTTTATTATATTATTATTATTTTGTTTTTAAAGAGATTCCCCTTTGCCCAACAATGTCTTAAATTATTATTCAATTCTTCATTGCACTCTCCTCAATGGATTAATCGCTTTTCCTTATTAACAATACTTCAAGTGTATTTTTTGAACAATGTTTATATTCGACACCATGAATGGTTGTTGATAAACAAACATTCAGAATTTCGCTTTCGGTGAGGCATGGCTGGCGTTGAATGAGAATTGCAAGCGATTCAGAATTGTTCTAACCGCCATTACGAGCCCAAAAAATAAACTCAGTGGACACTCCTCGAGAGCTCCGACAACGTCAATTGAAGCGCATTTTTTGAGACCGCCCAAGAACAAACAGAAAAGTGCGGTGGCAACACCTAAAATGAGTTAATGGCCGCATTTATTGCCAAACTGCTATAATAAACAATTTGTTGGGCATTTAACGAATTTTACTACCGCCAACAAAAGCCGGCTGAAGAGTAGGGAGACGAGGTGGGGAAGCGGCGGCGGGAAGTGGGCCAAATGCGAGTGCCCATAAAAATGTTTATGATGGATTATGCTCCCGCTGCCGAGCACAGCCACGCTCATCACTCACTTAATGTTTTACGACGCTCACTTTCCATGTGGGACACCAGCGCGTTGGGGCAGGTCGAGAATCTGGAGCGGGCATTCCCATCCCGGAGAGAATCCCTGGTCAATGTCAAGGTGAAAAGTGTGCCCCATAAAGAGGCCATAAAGGTGCCGCAGATTGATTTAGACCTTCATGAAGAGATGGCCACGACGAGACAGGAGGCATGAGGCAGGAGCGAGTGACGTCGAACGTGGAGCACTACTAACTGGCACCGGGGATATTAAAATTTTACGGTCAGAAGTAGACGGCTGCCAGACACCTAGACACACTTTTCCGCTCCGCTCCGCTCTGCTCACACATGCGACACTCGACGGTCGGCAGTAAAAATAAAGCATTATTATGGCCGCCATTAAACGACGCGTCGAGTGCTGCTCAAGTCGCAACCGGAAGCTGTATCTGTATCTGTACCCGCATCTGTATCCGTTCCCGTTCCCGCATCCGAACTGGCCTTGTCCTGGGTCTCTTCGCCGGCTCTTGGCCCTGTCTTGGTCTGCTCCAAGACGTCTTGGCCTGGTCTGGTTCTCGTTCCCATAAAAATAAAAAGGCGCGCGACTAACACGCGAGTCAACTACACCCTCTCCGCCCCTTTCGCTTTGCGGCTGCGTTTTTATGAATGAAACTCCTCGTTTTTGTTGCTTTTTTAGCGTCATTTTATTGGTTAAATGCCGCACTTGGCACCGCTGCCAAGACAAACAACCATTTGCAAAACAATTTCAACATTTTTAACATTGCTCAAAAGTTGCTTTTATCGCAACGTTAAAAATCAGAATTATTTACTCAAAGTTGACTAGTTAACAGGCAGTTTGTTGGTAATTATTTAAAGTAGCAGTTTTAGGGCATTCAAGTCATATGCAATTTGATTTTTATTTATTTCTTTATAATTAGAAGCAATGTACTAAGCCCAGTTAAAGTTTGTGTTTCCTCAGAGGGGAATTGAAGCAATAAAAATAAATGTTTATATATTTAATGTATTTATTTATATAGTTTATATTTTGGGGAAGCAATTGAGATGCAAATTATAAATTTAAAATCACAATCAACTGAGTTACAAGGCTTAGATTTTTTTAAGCTATTTGTTATTCGTGGTTTTATTTATTTATATATTTGAAATTCATATAGTTAGGACAAAATATAACGTAATTACTTAATTATAGTTACAAAAATCCAATTAATGCAATTCCTGTTAGAAATTCGGCTGAATTTTAATAAATTATTACATTTATTATGTCTAAGCATATACAAATTGTTGAATTTCTAAACGCTTATATGTTTAATATTTCTTTTATTCTCTTTCTTATTTCAATTAATTATTTATTTCAATTAATTATTTATAGGAACATATTTATTTTAGATATTACCTCAGTCTTTTGCGTTTAGTCAATTGTTTATTCCACTTACGCGCTCCAGCGGCGGACGCCATTTAACACCTGCAAATGCTCGAGTGGAATCCGTATAGCCACGTTTTGTATTCCACATTGAGTGTTTGGGAGATTCGCTTGCGGCGAACCGGCGACCAATGACATGACTGGTAAGCATTAGCCGGCAGAGTTCCCTGGTTGTGTTTCGGAGGTTTGGTTGGGACTTCTTATATCGCAACTAATCAAATGCCAAAACACGTTTTCAGCGACTGAAAAAGAGACCAGACAAAGGCAAAGACAAAGCGAATGTCGGGGGGCCAAAAGCCCAAAACGAATTAGCATATTGTCAACAACTGGCGGCGGGCGGTTCGGATATCAGGGGCATTTGTATAAATATGATTGATTTATGTGACAATTTTCGACAGCATTATGCGGACGTGTCACGCATATGGCTGAAGAGCAGGTTTCGTAGCCCGGCAAGTCGGAGAAATCTTAAGTTAGCCGGAGATCTAGCCAAATTTGCATGCTCATTTTCTTCGTATTAAAGATTGCAGCCCAGCCAAGTTTTAACTGCAGTCAGATAAACTCGTTTTGCAAAATGACAAAACGAAAAAGTGATGTAGGAAAGGAGAAAAAAATCTGGAATAAATTCTAGCAGCTGTGCCGACTGCGCATGATCTGCGTTTTCAGAGTTTTCAGGGGTAACAAAGCCAGAAATCGTTGACAAAAAGCAGCGTCAACCTACGAGATACATTCACCAACACCAGTATACCAGTTAAGTGACACACAGATACAAAACCAGAACGGGAGGCCATGATTTCTTTTTGGCCGCCATAACGACGACGGCCATGCGTGTGTGTATGACAGGGATGATTGCTTGAACACTCGCCAGCCATCTTTTTCTCACTCATAGATACACACACTAAAAGACCCTGGGGCATATGTGTGCGTAAATGTGGCACATTTAGCTGGCGACCTCTGTATGGGAAACAACAAGGCTGCAGCTAAGCAGGCAAACCCCTAGAGGGCGCCAGCCTCAAAGGTTGGGTTATCGACTAAACCTACACAAAAAGGGAATTTTTTAATGAGATATTAATTTTAAAATGTCTTAAAAATTGCTTAACTAAATCTTACAACTCCAGTAAAAATCTTTCAAAAATCAAAATTTAATAAACATTTATTACTATAGGTACTTTGTATATAGAAATATGATAACCCTTCCTCCTTGGTACTTTCTTGCTTCCCCTCTTTGCAGAAAAACTTTCTGTTTAATTTCGAAAAAGCAAGCTCAAAGCTTGCTTGATTTTGGGGCGTCGCTTATGTACCAGCAAGCTTATTTTCTGCACACACTTTGGGGCACAGGGAACCATGGCAATATATGTAATTGGGCCTGGGCATGGCAACAACATCCATCCCTCGATGCCGGCGAGATAAAAATCAATATAAATATGTACCGGGGCGGACAGGCGCTGTTCCTATACATGGACATATACAATATACCTTACGCCCAGGCTTTGGGCGAATACATACAATATTTGCGCACACTTAATGAGCAAATTTATGCGTTTTGCAAAGGATTATGGCGCAGAAAATTTCATTAATTTCATTTAATATTCGCAATAAAATGGAAAACGAGCGGCCGACGGAGCCAATTTGCATTTGAAGGGCTTTTAAAGGCCAGAAGCGAAAGACTTTAAATCAATTTAAGACTGCAGCTTATATTTGCAGCATTCCAGCCGCGAGCCACGCCCTAATACCCTCGTGAATAGCTTATATATGGCAAGTATATGCCGCGTACTTGCCCGGGTTTTATTTAGCGCACTTTAATCGAGCCATCGAACGGCATATTAATATCAATTTTCGGCATAAACTCGGGGCTTTATTGATTCGGGGAGGGGACAGGTGACAGGTGCCTCTTAATGGCCCCGCCTTATCGCGAACCTGTTGGCGGGGCACTCCGCTAAAGGACCGCTGCTCCGACTCGCATTCGCATTCGTTATCTCCGCAAATATAATGCGTACTCGGTGCTGTCTGACTCAGATCGTAAATTGAATGTTTATGCACGTTATTTGTTACTCAAGACTGAACAAATTAGCCAATTATATTTCATAAGCGATTCCCGAATCACCTTTTCCCGGCAAATGTCTCCCGAAATCTGAAAAGTGTTTGTTTAATTTGTTATAATTTGTATTTTAAACGCAAAAAAGGCGTCGGCAAAGGTATTAGCTGCCTTATTTGGCTAATGACAATGCGAACTCGTTACGTGCTTCATTTTTTTTTATTTTGAACGCTTTTAAAATCGGTCAGCAACGCCTTTAAAAATGTTATAATTCCTCTATACCCTTTCTTACCTTTGCTTTTTTATATTTCATTTAAATTGCACATTTAAAATGGATTAGCTGGATACATTTTATTATTTATATTTCTATAAATTAGTAATATTATGATGCATATATTTAATGCAATAAAAATTACTGAAATCCTTTAAATAATGGCATTGAATAATTAAATATTATATTTGTTAGCCGCCTCTTTCATTTAACATTTTATATTCTGCTTCAAATAAAAAAACTAATGCTAAATTATTATATTATGAAATTTAGCTTTTAATAATATTCCTTTAAAGAAAACTTATGATGTAATTGTTTTTATATTTATATTATAAATACACCAAATAATAATTCCCAACATATTTTTTGTAAATTATAAAACGATTTCCATTTCCAGAGTGTTCAAGTTGTAAGTTTATTGTCAAAGATAACAAACTCGACTTTTATTAAATAGTTTTTATGCTGCAGTTGCCATCACATAACTTAGGCGAACAATCAGACTTTAATCCGATTTACTCAGTAAGCCAGAGAACTTGTTCCCCGTCTCCGAAAACGGAATTCAAAACGTTGTCTGAACTGATTTTGAATAATACGCTCCTTAAAGTGCAATAACCAGTCCCGGCGACAAAGAAACTTTCGAGTTGTTTAGGGTTTTAAACTTTACGACTTTGCTATTAGAACTCTCGGAACTGAGAACTTTTGCCAGTGTTTTATTTGTGTCAACAAATCTTTACAAGCCCGCGGATGGACAGAAAACATCGTAAATGTTTTTCCCACAGATTAAACGGCCATAAAATGCGGTTATTGTTCCGCTTCCTTGCATAAACTATTTGATTAACCAATTTGCCATATTCCCAGATATTTCGCACGTTCATAACTCTATGACGTACGCATTAACATGACTGTATTTCTCAATCTATTCTGATTCTGATTCCGATTCTGATTTGTTTTGCCGTCGCCATTTGCAGAGTGCGAGGAGACTCGGGACTCTAAGGGAGACCGGGGGCAGATATAATAAAGACTTCCAAGTAAATTGAATGCGTTCAGAATTTTAATTGTCTCGGGCCACTTTTGCATCTCGAGAACGAAAAACAGACATTCCGTCTGCTGTGTGGGGCTTCAATTAAAGCGTTTTAAAAATCCCCGGGCATATTTTCATGGCCTGTCGAAGGAACGCATTAAAATGGGCGACGCAGTGCCTCGCACTTGACTCTCGTTATAAGTACATCAGAGAGTCAGGGAGTTCGATGTGGGATATTGGATGTGGATGTGGATGGAGCCCTCTCTGTACAGCACATATATCTTGTATCTGTTTCCCTGGACACCCATTGTCGGGATGTGTCCGCCATTGAAATTCAAGACGCAAACTTGCTGCATTTATCAGGTTCGGCTGGGATGGTGGAACTCCTACTCCTGCTCCTAGCACTAGACTCTCGACTGGTTGATATTCCCCGACATCGAAATGGGCATAAATATGCCACTCATATAGCACCATTTTTCATTTCGAAACCGCTTTTGGGTACGCCTCGGAAATCACTTCAGAATGAGCGATGTCTCTCTGATCTAATTGCAGAGGGGAACTGACTAGGTTCGGATTCGGGATGCCAAAAACAAACCCGCTCCCCTGACACTTGAGACTCAAGTGCTGGTGGCTGAAAATTCGAGGGAAAACTGGTTTTTCAATATTTTCGAAACCATTTCAATGGCACGACTGTTGCTGTTGGTCAGGTCTCTCATGGCTCATAGTTCGTAGCTCGTATTTTAGTAACTAAATTCCAAGTTGACACCGACCAGTCCCTCTCCCCCCCTGACCACTCTTATCTTTCCGAACAGCGTGACTCGAAAAATTTGAAAATAAATAAATAATTTACTTTGTCTCTGTGGCTTTGTTTGGGTGTTTTTTGTTATATTCCCCGTTCCAAATCTGGTAAATATTTATGCCAGCCCAAAGCAAACCGAACTCAATCTCCGTCGTCATCGCGGCCATATCTTGTGGCACAATTTTTACGGTCCTGAAATTAACACATGTTCCGCTAGCGCTACATATCTCCGGCCGATCCGTACTCCTCTCCTCTGGGGAGCTGCAGCGGGGAATTTATGAAGCAGGGTTCTGGGATCGGGGTTCGAATGCATTGAATTTTAATATTTCTCTTGGCACTCCGGCCATTGGGAAGTCGCAGCGCAGCGCACCGCATCCATTTCGGTTATCGCCCGGCCACTTTGGGCCTTTGGACATTTTGGATATGTTTTTTGGACAGGGCAGTAAATCAATCAGGGAGTTTACCACTTCTTCGAACTCCACTCTGCACGAATCGATATACCCCGATATGGGATCGGGGGCCGCGCATTAGCATATCTCGAGTGACATTTTCAAGGCATTTAATACTGAATTTAAAATTCAAATCGATTGGTAAAATTGTTTCAAATTGTCTGAGCAATAAAATTAATTGGATCTATCGCTTGTAGAACGAAAAGTTTGTTCCAAATTGCTTGAGTTGTTGATCGGGACTAAAGTTAATGTATTTATTGTGTGTCTTGGATCACTGTTTATGTAATTACATTGCTTTAAATTATTTTTAATTAAAAAATCCTCTTTTTACATAGCTTCTTTTCTTATTTATTTATCTCTGAGTGTAAATAATAATTTGGATTAGTTTACAACGGAATTCCGGCAACATATGTATGTTTCACCCTTTGAAAAACTAACCCCTGAAGTTATACTTACAATTCCATTCATTAATTTTGCCTTGAATTTATTAAAAAGGTTGCTCGCACAGTTCGTGCCATTTGAGAAATGGCTGAACAAATGTTTCTCATCTTTTAAAGCGATCTTGGGTGCTTAACACGCCCTCCTGGAAAAACACGGCGGCAGGGAGGACTTTCAATTGAAGGCATTTCAAAATAAACGGCATCCTGTGATTAAGTGGAATGAAAGTAAAACGCATTTCATTTCATAAATAGGTAAACAACAACAAAATGGGCGGCTCTCGCCGGCTGGCTTTTGTTGTTGCGGTTTATCAGATGGAGGAAAAGGAGGAAAATTCGGGAAAAAGGAGACGGGCCAAGGAGGAGGACCGATTTCCATGGGAGCAGCGGCAACTGCTGCCATTACAAGGATTAAACGGGGCATTTACATGCCGGGGATAAAGCCACCCCAGAAGCGACCGCATCCTTCCGTCGTTCGCCTTTCTTTTTCTTCTTGGCCTTGCACCAGGTGAAAGGGGGTGGTCCTTTTTATTTCCCCCTCGCCTTTTCCTTTCCCTTTCCAATATGGCAGCCATTGAGGGTTCAGCGCTGGGGCATGGCCAGCAGCAACTTTCGCTTTCACTTTTTCGCGCAGGACGAACTCTGATTTTGATTTACGGCCTCTTCTTTTTACGATCCTGTGCCGGGGAATCGCAACAATTGTCATCTCTCAACCCTGCAACCCTTTGTCCCGCAACCTGACGAGACGGCGACGGCAAAGGCAACAGCAGCGGAGACGGAGACGGGGTTCCATTGAAAGGCCCAAAGGAATATGAAAGGACAATGAGGCTCAGCTGCCTGTTTGGCAGCATTTTGAAATCCATTTATGCCGCATATCATAAAAAGTAATACAGAAATATGCGCCGTGAACAAGTCGCCTCTCCGTGTCTGTGTCTGTTTGGTTAAAACAAATTTTACGCATCGCCGTTTCAGTTGCAGGGAAAGGGTCAACTCCTTCGCGGCTGGGCACCTGATGCAGGTAAATTCGCTACCTTCCGAAAGGGAAACTTTCTCCTGGCAGCTCATACACCGCAAAGAATACTTTCTGAAATGAAGAAACTATGTTCTTAGCCCTTTTGAGATCTTTGATTGCATTTTCGGATATTATAAGGCTTCGATTGCATGTTAAAAATGCATAAATGGAAGGGATTTTAAGCAGGAAACTGTAAATACCCTTTATATATAATAATTATCTTACTCCTGCCTCTGGAAATTTTCCACCGCTAAGGCTTAGTCTTAATTCGATTGACAATTTATGCGCCGCACGCGTAATTCAAAGTACCCAGCTCGATGGGCTTCCAATTTGGCGCAAATGAACCCACCCACGGGCAATTACTGGCCAGCAATTACATTAACTTTTGGCAGGACCCCAGGATGGCCATTATTAAGGGCCTCTTCGGCTCGATTTAGTGGCCCAATCAACATCCCCCGCTCCAGGCCATATGCATATATGCAAGGGGAAATTGATCAATTGGGTAAAATTAAGGAGGCACTTTGGTGCTCACTTTTCGGTGGGGTTTCGTGTCAACGTGCCGTTGGACTCATCAATAAATAAGCCAAACTCCGGACCCAGGGACATGACTCCAGTTCAGCTGAGTTGCTGAGTTGAGTTCAGTTAAGTTGAGTGTTCTGCGACACAAGTTGGCTGATTAAATGCGACTTTGCCACATGGGGAAATTGGGATAATAAGGGTTAGCGGAAATGGGGGTAAACTTCCGTAATTATGATGGGAAATCGCTTGACAAGAGGTTCAATCTGTCATGAAACTAAACTATCATAATGATGATATGAGATAGCTTTAATACAATGATTATCTGAGGGTTACCTGGGTGAAAGTATCCCCAAAAACTAATGAGGAATGTCCTGAGATTTAAAGAAATCCTTTCTTTTATTTCAATAACCTTAAAGAAAGTCAGCATAAAACTACATTTTATTAAAAAAAATCTTAATTTAAAAGTTTCATTGAAATGGAAAGCTTATTATTACATTTTTGCTAAGTAAATTAAAAGAAATCACAAAGATTTGATTTCTAAAAAATGTCTAAGATAAGTTTGCGTTAAACTTCCACACATTTTCTGTGGAAACTCAACGCTTTAAGCTGATTTTCATGGCCGATCCGGCAACTGGCATCTCTGGATATTGAGTTTCCCCCCAATAGGTTCCCTATCTCCCACTCCGTGGAATAGTTTTGCCGTTGACATTGCCGTTCCCGTTGCCGTTTCGCTATCGTTCGCCATCATTGCTCCTCTGCCATCATCGTAAATTACACGAAAAGTATCTATCTTTAGTTGGCAATGCAGCAATTTTATTAAAATTCCAAAAACCCACCCGCCCGTCGTCATCGGTTGGCTCCTTGGAGCTGCCATGAATATATGTATGTGCTTCCACTTAGACTCGCAGCTCCCCGAACTTGGACAAGGACGAGGATTCACCCTCCTGGCACAGCCATCCAGCCATCGCCATATTGCAGAAATTGTGTGGAGCAAATAGTTTCCCCCTCTGCTGTCGTTGCTTTTATATAAACATGAGGCAAGATTAGATACAAATTACACGCCAGCTTCCCAAGGTGGGCAGCCAGCTCGTCCTCGTCCTGGTCCTGGTTCGCATCCCTCGTTTGGCAATTTGCTCACCTTGCCCGGGCTCCCTTTGGCCCTTCTGCTCCTTTGGCCTCGTATCCATAAGTTACCAACGCAAAGTATCTCCAGTCCGACAGCTGCAATAAGAGCGAAAAAGTTTTGGGAGGCAAGCAAATGGCATTTCTGGGGCCGCACTCACTCCTGCTTCGTTGTGTATTTTATTATTTATTTATTTCATATATTTTGCAACGGCGGCGATTATAAAATGTAAAAAAAAAAATGTGCGGAAAGAGAAAAAATATGGAAACTATGTTCGTGCCCTCGGGAAACCATCGGCATCCAGGGCTTCAGTGCTGGCCATTTCGTACTTTCTTTATATTTGAAGGACGGATCCTACAGAGGAAATATTTCGAATCGTATTAGTAAAAACATCTCAGATCAGGGAATCCTTTTATAATTATAATTAATCATCAAATAATTATTATACTTAATTAAGAATATAATCATTCTTTAAAAAGTATCTAAAGAATTACTTTGCTGATAAAAGTGAATTTATAAAATAATTAATAATAGACACTAAATTCCAGTAACTTCAACAATAGGAAACAAATGATTTATTTATATATTTAAATATATTTACAACCACAGTTGCTATGCCTTTCGGCTACACATTAAACACACTTTTTTTAGAAATGAAAAAGGAATTATTTGTTGCCCTTATTTATTTATTTAATTATAATTATAATTATATTATAAAATATGTATATATAGTTTTCAACGGATTTGTCCTGTATTTGATATTATTTTTGGGCAGCACTACTCCTCTTTCCCCCCAGATGTAATTTATGTCTGCCAAATTCAAACTTTACTTATTTTCGGCAAACAAAAAAAAAAACAAGAAGAGAAACCGGAAAGTTTGTCCTTCTTGCCGTTCGTGATTTGATGCCGGGGACGCTGGGGGCCAAAGGCTCCAGGGCCAAAAAAATAAAAGCAAAGTCAGCCGGAAAGTTGCCGGATCCGAGTCCCCATATTCGAGGTCCTCCGATGTCCTCTGAGCGGGTGAGCGGATGTCGTTGTGGTTATTTTTGGGGGACATGAGCAGGAGCAGAAGCAGGATCTGGAGCTGACGGGGATGGGTACCCCAAAGTTGAGCCTCATTCGGTGGCACGTTTGCAAAATGGCCTGATGCGTGTCTGGAATACATTTTCATGCTTGCCAAAAAGATGGCAGAACTCGGGCTGGAGTCACAAGTTCGCCACTCCCCGGTGCATTTGTACACACACATTGTCGGCTGTAATTCAACGTAAATTTATGGGAAATTGTTTGCCAACAAGCCAAGGGAACACGGAAAGCGGCATTTTGTGTTTTCTAAAATTTAATGTAGCCCCGGCTTGTAAAGAGGAGAGGGCTGCTGCTCGAGTTCCGCATCGGGTTCCCCTGCTTACGCCACAGAATTTCAAATTAGCAAACACACACGCACCCGCCGCCTCACCGGAGAGTCAACAACAACATTCCCATGGGCTGTGCAGGTTCTCTGGAGAAGAGTTATCATCGAGGGCAGAACTGAACCCAGGAATGGAACCCAAAAATGTGAACGCGAAGACCCGAAAGACCAAGCCAGACTGCGAAGGGCTTAATGTTAATTGCGGCTTTTGTTTGGTTTTCCGTTCGATTAAGTTAATGGCGCCAGGCAGCGCGTCGTGTGTCGTCGTTCCATTTTTGGCAAATGGAAGTCACTATAATCGGACTTGATACCTTTAGGACTTTACACCTGCCTGGCGAATACTGTATTGTCAGGGTTTTATTTTAAAGGCTACTTTTAAAAGGATATTTTAAAGGTTTTATTGTAATGGGGATATAGTTAATGAGCTTGTTAAAAATAAATTTAAAACAAGAAATGTATTCTCTTAAGAGACTCAATCTCAATCGCCAAAAATAACTAGATGTTAATTAATAATTAAGATCTACCTGAAGCTAACCCCTGTGTCTCCTCATTTGGTCACTAAATCCACTTGAATTTGGTCTCAACTTTAGATTCAGTAGATGTGCTCTTCATTAATTGAATCATAATTATGAAAATGGGAATACAGTGGAACTCCAGCTTCAGCGGAAACGCCAGCAAAGGAAGGCCAGCAAATAATACAGGAACAGAAACAGAAAAACTGTCAACTTAAGCATCATAAAAAGTCGATTGTATTGACAATAATTTTCCGCATTAAATACACAAAGTTAATGCGCCAGAAGTTGCCGAGCAAGTCTGTAAGGTAGAGGCCAAGATGCACTTGAAAAAATCAGAATTAAGTCAGCAAACAATATGCTATGCCCTTTAATTGAACTTATTTTTAATAATAAATAAAATAAGCCTAATACTAAATGTATTAAAACATAATTCTATGTACTTTTCAACAAATTTATCAAAGAAAACTCTTTGTTTTTAGCTTTTGGCAGTATGTCTCCTTCTCCCCAAGTGTAAGAAAAGATGGAGAGTGTGGCACAGAGTTGGGGAAATGGAGGATCAGGACCGGAGAAAGCGGGGCAGAGAGGAGAGCCCGGAGCGCCTTAATGGCAAACTCCAATGCTCGTAAAAGTCAGCGGGTTAGGGTCCATCACAAGGGGCGAAGTGGAGTCTGCCAGTTTTCTCGAGTGCACCGCTGGGCACTTAACTGAACCGAGGGAATTTGTTTGTTTTCTTAGCACCGCCCCTGCAATGCCACAACACTCCCAATCTCCACACTGCGGCAGTGCGAGCATGTGCATCTGGCACACTTACCGCGCAATTAATGGCGCAATTAAATGTTTACTTTAGGCGCTTTCGAACCGCACATAAATGGCAGCCGTTCCCCTTCGGTCGATGGCGGCTCTGATCGAGACTGAGGAGCTCCAAAGCCAGGTGAACGAACAGAAGCCAGGCTTAAAAAACACATCCAATATCTGATATTCCCTTTGTTTCTCTTTGGCTATTCTTGCTCGTTTCGTTCACACTTTCAGAATCGATTTCGCATAGAAATCGCAGAGTTAACATTGAAATTCGTCTGCTAATGATATGGCTGCAGGTAATCTACAAATTGTTTTAGAATATTTGCCTTTTGTTTATGGCTTCTAATTGGATTTGACACTCAGCCGGGAGGTCGTCATATCTGGTTTCAAATTCAGAATAATTTGAATAAAAAAACAATATAAAATAAATGTGGCTATTTTGCAGACAGAAGAATCTCTCGACAAACGAATAGGAATTATTTCTTGGCTTTTATCAGTTAGCTTGCAGAACCATCTGCATTTAAATGTTACATTTTCCTCCACTCAAAATGTATTTAAGTTAATTTATTATTATTTACACTTTGGCTAGTCGGGAGTATCAAGTTACTAACATTTCAGGGTCTCAAATCTTTAATATTTAATATTAAAATAGTCCGTCTTCCCTTCTCCTCCTTTCCTGTGTCTAGAAACTATAAGTTTAAACCCGCCCGCTGGGCCGTAAAACAATTTGTTGCAAAATTCAGCAAACAACCAGAAAAGTGCTCCATAAAAATATTAATCCTTCCGCCGGTTGGATGGGCGAGAGGAAAACGTGGAAATGGCAAAGCGAAAAGGGTAAGCGGCAAAGGGAAAACGGGAAAACAAACCCCTACACATGTTCCTCGCTTTCGCTTTCGTTTAGTTTCGTTTTTAGGGACCATAAAGCAGTTTTAATGGCCGCAGTGCCTTGAATCCACGCCTGTGTGAGTGCGCACAGTATCTGTGTGGGCGCAGCACCGCAAATAGAGTGAAAATCTAAAAAATCACAAATCGCCAGGGATCTCCTTTTCGTTCCGTTGCTGCTGCTGCTGCGTCAAAGAGTTGCAATTACAAAAAATGTTTAATTGCCGGCAGCGAGTGTTCAAGGAAAACCGAAAGTGGCCTCGGAAAGAGTTGACTTAATGGCACTTAAAAGGCCATAAAATCCTGAATTATGATTTCGAGGTCGCAAAAATAAGCCCCTATATGTGCGCCCTGCTCGATTTCCAGCGTGACGTGAGTCGAGTGCTTCGGGTATTCTTGGATATTTGGCCAGCATACAATCTTAAGTCCAATGACGCATCCTAAAAGGAATGAATAAAACGAAGAAAAGTCTGAAATTAAACATAAACAAAGTATTGTCGAAAATTATAAGTAATCAATCTTTATATCTGTATGTTCTGTCACCCCTACATCCTGTAACAGAAATTCTCCACAGGAATTTGAAAATGACGCCTGTCAGTGCTGCCTGCTAATTTATGGCAACTTCAGATATCTTATGGGGGGAGGGCGACTGCATTTACATATTCCAAAATCTGTGGTCACTGGGCAATCGCAAATCCAGACCCAATCCCAGACCCCGTCGCAGGCCCAATCCCAAAGCCATTTCCCTGTCATGCCAAGTGCACGTTTGCCTGGTTTGTTTATATATACACATATTTCTGAGCCGTTTGCCTTGTTGTTTTTTTCGGTTTTTAAATGAAATATCACGACGAGTGGCATGTAGACAGAACAAAGAATGCATAAATTACCCATCCCCTCGCTCGGTGCTGCCCAAAAAATCTCTGCCTTCGAGTGATTGGAGCCCGGGTTCATTGCGCCTTATCAGCCAAAGTCGAGACAAAGTCGGACATATCGGGCGGGAATATATGTACATATAATACATAAGTGCAATTGCCGGCGAGTGGGCATTAATTGACAATCGGGCATTTCGAATGATTTTACTGCCATGCGAAGATTTTAAATGCCAACTCTTCTTTCTTTGCAGATCTTTCGCGGTGCAAGGGAGCCGCAGATGGATACCCGGGACACTCGTAAGTTATGCCAATTGATACAATCAGCCGATATGTAATCGGTTTATTAGCCATCACAGGCTCGGGACCTAGCCACGGTTTTATAGATATCATAAAATGGCAAACCTATGTTGATATTACCACAAAAAAATCATTATATGTAGTTTTTTAATGTCCAGAGCAGGTCTTTAAAATGATTTTAATTTTCCATCTAATTAGGATCCAGAAAGAATATGCTAATGTTGTTTATTAGCCTTGCCTCGGAGCGGAATTAGTTCAAGAACTTGTGGATCTCCAGATAAACCATACAATTTGTATACTTTGTATTGCTTTGAATATTATTTAATGGTTATTTTATGAATGCAATTTATTACTTAGTAACAACTTAATTAACTTACTAAGCTTTATTTCTACATAATGCAAATGCAAAACAAATATTTATCTCTCTGATTCTTTATTTATTTATTTCTTATTTATTCTTTTGACTTACTATTTATAGTCTTGTTTGGTTGTTTATAATGTCTTTTGTTTCACATCGAATATTATTTTACGATTATTTTACGACTTTAAAATATATTTATTCACACCTTTCGCTTGGTTACCAACTTTGGCAGGCAGAATGTTAAGATTATTCCCCAATATTGTTATGGAGCTTTAATTAATTATATACTTTTGCTGCATTATTTTAAGATAAGCCACATAATTTATGTTCATTTTATCATCTCGCCAGGCCAAACAATTTGCTCTGAATATTATTTAACGATTATTTTACGACTCCTATATATCTATTCACACCTTTCCCGATGAGTTAGTTTACCAACTTGGCGAACGATGTGTGTAAATTATATACCAGCTTTGGGTTATGAAGGCATTATAAATACGAATGGGTATATGTTATGGCCGCTTGCCTGGCTGGTTAATGGAGCTTCAATCATTTTTAGGGACAGCTGTATGGGACGGGCTGTATTTTGCGAGACACTCCGCCAATATCTTACTCACTTGGCTCCGGTGGATCGCATCGTTAGCGTTGTCGACTCATGGGTCGTAAATCAATTTTCGACAGGTTTCGACTCTCCCATAAATTCCACTAGCTGTATTTATTTATAGGTAATGCTGGGGGACTCGAACTCTCGAAAAGGAGAACCAATCCAAGCCAAACCGAAGCCAACTTCGAGTCGGGCATATCATGATTTTATGGGCGCAATCGTAAATCGGCAATTTTATAGTTAATCGATGGCCATTTAGGCCCATAGGTCTCTCGTTGCATATTAATGCTGGGCGGGGACGACGTGAAATTGATTTATTTACTTTTAAAGACGTGTTTAGCGGGCGGGGATCGTTAAATTAATAAGGGATTAGCATGCCATGATTATTGAGCCTCATAGTGCGCCAAAGGTTAAAGTTAATCATACTCCCGTTGCCGGCGGAACCGGCTAAAGATACATACGGATGAGAGCGTGCAGATACATAGATACAGATGCCGGCAAACGCCCAAAACGGAGCAGACGCACTGACAGATACCAACGCAAACCGAAAACCCACCCCGGACGAACGAGAGCAATGACAGCATGTCCAAAATCAAATATGGCCGAATTAAATGTTCTCGGCCTCTGCTTTGCTCGCTCCTTCGCAGCGGCCATTGTTGCCATGGAAACGTAGCAGAGTCCATGGCGGGGGGAGAGCAGAGAGAGTGCGGTGGAACGGAGAGAAAAAGAGCTCTGGGCATGCCCATAAATTCATTTGCTTGTTGTTGCGCAGCCAGTTTCGTTGCGGCTTTCGTTATCTCCTCCGCTGTGGATTCTTCCCTCCAGCCTCTACTTCTCCCCCATTCTCCATCGCGTGGTATCTGTGAGATACTTTGTATGAACGCTAGTTGCCAGCTGAGGTTCAACGGCTTGGTGGCTCTATACATATTCATTTTAAAAAAACCAAAAGAAAATAAGAGTCTAAAATAAATATAGAATAGAAATGCTCATCTGAATATGCCTTTTTCTGTTTATTTTGGGAGTTTCAATTACCCTTAAGCCCGGAATAAAATCTTTTAATAACAATTGCCTGACAATGATGCCTGTTTCTCTAGGCATTGCGAATTTTTGAATTTAGAATTCTTATAAGAAATCGTCTTTCAACCCCGACTTCCCTTTGAACTCGAATCTGCGCACTATAATGTCAAAACTCAACTGTTGCGCAATAGGTGGCGCTCTTAAGGTTACAGCCACTCGCCGACAATGTCGCTAGAGAAATAAACGACAACCAGGAAAATATGCCCAAGAGTTCTGTTTATTGTATTTATTTTATTATTAATAATACAACATTTGTTGCTGGTTGAAAGAAATGGGGCATAGTTTCATTCAGAAATTCCTAGGAATATTTCCTAGATGTGTAATAAAACCAACGATATTTATTATCATTGTATTTCATAGTTAAACTTTGTTTATTTAATTTGGAAACTATTTATAAATCAGATAAATGCGATATAATATACAATACTATACAATTTATAAAGTGAAATTCAGTTCAGAGAATATTTGCTCATACAATAAATGTATAGAAACTTGTTTCTTTAATTATAAACAATCACAGAGAAAGAATGTTATATTTAAAAATAGTATTTATTACATATTTATAAAAACCATTATTTTTCAAGCCAAAATCTTTTCATTTAAATATTTGCAAGGCTGTACGAAACGCCTTTCATTCTTAAATTATTTGTTGTCTTAAAGACTTTATTGTGTGTTGAAAATTGCATGATGAGGCAATCTCAAGATTTTTTATGTGTATACTAAAAATCATTTTATGACAGTTCAGATTTGTTTATGCCTCCTAAAAGATATTTCATTTATTTACATTTCGTTTTCATTCCTTATCTTAATTGGCAAAAAGATACAGTGTCTTTTTGCAAAAATATTTATTTCAGCAACAAAAATTTAATGATTTATTCTGATGTTTATTATTATCAATTTCAATTTGTTAAAGTTTAAGTACAAATAAATGCGTTTATTATCCATATATCTTATACATGTTATATCCAATTAAATCCACAAATCAGGAAATTATTCCGTTTTGCCGGCTCATCCATCTTGCTGAGTTATTGGTGGGGCAAGCTCAAGTCAGCTGTTCATCCATCTGGTTCCGAAAAGCGTGGCAGTATCAACAGGTTGCGGGAATGGAACCCTATTCCAGCCATCCAGTAAAAGACGTAAACGAGTAATATATCATTTTCAAAACAAGACTTTATTCAACCATTTTATTTACAAAGTGAAAAGTTTTAAAACTAAAAGTGTTAATCATATAAAATCACAACGTTCTCATTATTTTTCAAGTGTTTCACATCCCGCGTTGCTGGTGTTTCCTCGTGTTACGTATACTGAAGGTATACCGGATAGGATACACTCAGGATACATTCAGTATACGTATACGAAGTTGCACAGAGTCATCATCATCCGCAAGTGCTAAAATAGGGACACGAAAAAGGACTGCAGTTGCAGATACTGATACTGCTACAGCTGTTGTGTGATTTTGAAGAGGTATATTTCCACATTGAGATCCTGACAGGACACGGAGCGTTGTTGACCCGACGATTGCACGGCCGCAACTGAAAGGAGCAGATAGGAACAGCAGAAGGCGAAGCCGGCATGTCCTCGTAATTGTCGTTTCCTTTCGGGCCGCATTCGCTCGTGTCTCGCTCGCACTCGTGTGCCCGATTTTACAAGCGATTTCCTCACTTCCGGTCGCCCTGTGTCCTGTGTCCTTTTATTCCTTTTCGGTGGTTGCTTTTCCATCGAGTTTCCGAAGGGGGGAGGGAATCGAAAATGATTGCGATAACCTCAGACGTTTAGCCTGCACTTGTCACATAAGACGTGTCTTTATTCCCGGCATTTGCCGTGGTGCATATATCCTGGCGGCTGTCCTGCGAAAAATATAAGAGAAAGAGAAGACAACTCGGTAAGTTTCAGAAGTTACGACAACGCACAAAGTTCCCAGATACCTGGCATTAATATTCTTGAAACCAGGACCTCAACCAGACCCAGGACCAGCTCAAGCTCCACTATTTCGCCAATCGCGATAATCACCCTTTGTTGCCATCCATTATCCACCTGCCCGCCCCTTCGGCAGCTCCTACTTTCGTCCTCGAGCACGTCCCTTCATTTAATCCCTAACGGGCGAGGGGCGGGAAAGTGCTGCGGGGAGCGCAGGAGGGGAGAGAGCTCCGCAGCCAACCAGGCAACTCTCTGGCAATCTAATGCCTAAGATAAAATTCAAAATTTATAATATTGCACAGTTTGCCCGATATAAAACGTAAACTTATGGCTCTCGGGGAGTACGTGCCATATTTTTCTATGTGTATGTGCCCAAGTCTCAGCCACTATATATTTGCCTATGTCTGTGCGGCTGTGTGTGTGTGAGCTTGTGTGTGCGAGAGTCCTGGCTCCCTAGTTCCCGTGCTCGTCCTGGCCCTGCTCCTGCCCAACCCTTGCAGCAAAGAGTCATGAGCTCGTTATGCCTGTGAGATTTCATTTGTGCGCCGAGGCAACCCCCATGGAACAGTGGGCCACACAAAGGGGTTTCAGGTTGGAAAAATATTTTACAAAATTATATGAGCTTCTTCTACATATATTATATTATTTATTTGTATAAGATTAATTTTCCTTATGGCTTATTAATATCAATATTTTTATGTTATGACTTTAATTATGCATTTTAAAATATTTTTACAGCACATTTGAATTTGTTAATAAACTGCAATTGCCGAATATCAAGGGATTTAAATTGTGTTTTTATTCATTTACTTTCAATTTTAATTTTTTTAAATGTTAATCTACAAACACATCTTCAAATGAATCTTCTTCAATCCTTTCCAGCTTAATTTCTTATAGAATCCTAAACTTTCATTATGAAAACATAAAACTTGTTACCAATGTGCCTTGGCCGGTGTTTGTATGTCTTTCGGATGGGCTTGTCAGACTTTCGGGGCGGATGCCGTTAAGGGCGGGGGTGGGCGTACACACAAAACGGCCGTTACAACCATAAATATCATTTTTTTATTGGCACAACCCTAAATGGCGGCATTTGGCAAAGCAAATTCCGATGCAAAACGGCGGCGACTCCCAGTGGACGGACAGTGAAATGTACTGTACCGCCTAACGAGCTCAGAGGGCGGACTTGGATGTCCCAGGATCTCGCCCCCAGAGAAGGTGCGACCATTTGGCAAGCCAACGAGGCATGTGAGGGATGCTCGCTCGGCCATCGCCAGAAATCCTGGCGTGGTTCGCAAAATATATTTCGATTTGGCGGTACGTGACTTTATGGCAAATCGTTGCCAAGCGAGAGCAAAAGGTGTTAAACGCTGGCTGGAGCCTGCAGATGAGTCCTTTGCGGCATGTGGTGTCAAGCGCTGGATGCACGCTTCGTTGGCCGGCAGCGGGGGGGAAAAGACAGACAAAGGCGTTTTCCTTTGAGAACGGAAACAATTGCTCGGAATTACAGACGCCATTGCGCCATTGTTGCCAGCAGACGCATTCCACAGAAAAACCCCAAGCTCCCACTCCTCTCACCTGCCCTGGACCACAAAAAGGAACAGTCGTCACCATCAACGCTTTCAGTTGATTGTTTCCACGCTTCACATCCCAAACCGAAAACCACACCCCTCGAGACAGCCCAAGGACCCTGCACAATTCTAAACTTTTGAGGGAGCAGCACTCGCATTCGCCACCTCTGGGGCGTAGTTTCCAAATGAGTTTCCATCTTTTTCCACCTTTTTTCTGTCTTCCCAATTATTCTGCTCGGTTCCATTTCATTCTTTCCTCTCCGTGGATATATTTCTTTATCGCCCATTGGGGATTATGTCTCAGGAATTGAAGTTTAATTTAGTTTCCAAATTTCTTTCACCTCGAATTGACTTTGACACAAAAAAAGGAACTTTAAGTGAAGGAAAATAATGAAGACAAATTTTTTACTAAAAATGCTTTTAAATTAAAGTAAAATTTATACGAATTTTGGGAAATATTTATCTGTTTTGTTTAAAACTTAATAAACTGTAATAAAGAATTTATAGAAAATATATAAATTATGTATTTTCAAATAAGCAGTTCGTATTTTTTATATATTTTGGAAATCTTACTTAAAATTTGTAGTAGCTTCCATTCTTTTTTTAAGAAACTTTCCAGTAGCTTTAGTTGTATTAAGATAACATTGCTAATAAAATCATTTCCCTGCAGCAAAGGCCTTTTTATGTGCTCATAAGCTCCCGCATTGCAACTATTTGTTATGAATTCTAATTTAAATTTCTGAATACCCCACGTTCAGTGCCTGGCAAATGTGCTCGGTGCGGTTCTTATAAAATTTTCGAGTCGCAGCCGGTGGACAGAACTGCTACGAATCGGGGAAGGATGAGGAGGCTTTTGGGGTTTCGAGGAACTGGTAACAGGGAGCTGGAAACTGGGAGCTGGGCAATATTGCGTCAATGACTTGCAAACAAAATTAGAAAAGAAAACCCGAGCGAGCGGTGGGTAGCATATGCTGCTGAGTGCGCTCCGGCATCAAAATGACTACACAAACTTTTCAAATTAGATTTCACACCCAAACTAAACACGAGACGATGGCGATGGCGACAGAGCTGAGTTCTGGCTGGGATTGGGACGGAGATGGAGGTGGAGATAGGACTGGGGCTGGGGGATGGCACAAGAGAAGTGAATGCCAGAGACAGAAACAGAAAGCGAGACTGGAATTGGAAGTGGGACTTGGACTTGGATCTGGAGGTTGAAGATGGCCACGACACTTGCGCACAGAGTTCGCCGCTGTGTTTTAGTCGATTTTATTTTATTAAATCGACTAATGGCCTCGGGTTGCAGAAAACAAAAGCGACACCCCGGAATGGACACAATTAGTGTGCAATTTATGCTCCGAGGAGCAGCTGCCCCCAATGGTGACCTCTCTTGCCTGTCTGAGTTGCAATTTGAATGGCCAAATTAGAGTGTCTGCCTGGCGCAAATTTAAGCATTCCAAGTCTGAGGCTGACATGGAGCATTCCGACTTGAGCCGATGATTTGATAACTCACAAGGCCAGCCCAGACGAAGCGACCGGTGGTGGCATTAAATTAATGTCTGGGGCGTTAGCCACACATGTAAATTCTCGGCATTCCCATGGCATCCCTCAGCGTGCTGCCGAAACATCGTTCGAAATAATCAAATAACAACCCCTGACATCAGCAAAAATAATTCTTGACAATTTGCAAAGCAAAGTCAGACAACGCCATATTGTCTGGTGAATTTTTGTGGTACAGTGAATGCGAATGTTAATTTCTAGCGGTCTTTTTCAGTAGTTTATGTACTACCTTTGAGTTTATAATTAATAAAAGATACTATTTTCTTCAGAAGAAAGCGAGATCAATTTAATAAACATTAAAGGCATTTAAAGTTAAGTAAAATAATTAATAACAAAGAGAAAATATAATCTAAAATTTGTTTACGTTTCTATTGGCTTTCTCTCCTTAAATAAATTGTTAAAAATCCTCGTAAACTTCCCATTTAAAACTTCCAGAGTTCACTAAAGCGAGGTCTGCCTGTTGGTCGTGCCACATATGTGCCACCTATGGACACTTCACGCCTGCATCTGTTCGCATCGCAAGACAATCCCAAAATATTGCAATCAAAATTCGGATAAATGGAGTAAAAATCAAGCGGGTTGTTTGCCATTTTGCAGCATCGCTCCCCTCAGGGGGGTGGGTTCTCGTATGTGTATGCGTGTGTTTCTAGCCGAAAAACCGCCCCTAAAACGCGCTCGTATAGGTGAGAGGAGAGTTCGTAATTATGCGTTTGGCAGTCGTAAAACTAAACTTTATGGCTGTCGTCTGCCCGTCCATTGCCTTCGGTGCAGTTTTCGTAACTGATCTCCGAGTTCACAGAACGACCTCTGCATCTCTTCTCTTTTTTCGGGTTCGAATTTCGACCCGGAGTTGGGCCATTTGATTGATTTATAAGCATGTGAAAAATGCAGCTTGTAACTGGCGCACCGCTCGTAAAATCTGTCTGTCCCGGCAGGCCGGTTTGATTTAGTGCCGCTAATAAGTAGCCAGGTGGCAGTTTGACCGATTTCTGGCCGACCGACGACCAGTGGGTCTCAGTCTCGGTCGCCCGATGCGCAGTCATATTGCGCATACGCCCCGTGCGCCGTGGGAATATTTGCAAAGGGTCTTAGAAGAGGTGTGTGTACAAGTTCTTGGAACACTATGGCTGGGCATATGGTAATAGTTCAAAGGGTAATAGTTAGTCAAGACAAATATACAATATAAACATAGCCTAACAAATAGGAGGCAATATAGGAATGAAGTCTATTGAAAGATGTAGTAATTCTTATAAAAAGCCTTCAAAAGGTAATTTAACTATTTCAATTCTTCATTTAAATTATTGTGACCCTTAAAAATTATAACTCTTCTTTGTTCTCACAACTAAACACTCTTTAAATAACTAAAAACCATTTGATATATATTAAAAATACTTGCGTAATCTGAAGTTAGCTATTTATAGTCGCATTTGTTGAAACGCTTAGTTTAAAAATTCCAAGAAAGACATTAAAAACTCACCAGCACATGCTCCAGAGCCCTCATCCTCAGTATAGAAACCTGCCAAGTGATAACAAAAAGCTGAAATAGTGACAAGTCAAGCCGAAGGCAATATTAATCCAATAAAAATCGATTACCCCAGTGAGTGTGGCCATAAATAACCTGCCCCACTGAATGCAAACTGAGGCTGCTGGATGAGAAACCGGCAACGGCAACGCCAACGAACCCGAAATGAAAATCATTTTCATTTTCATCAACGCGTGCCTCATGATGAACTTCATGATTGTCTGCCTCATCAGACTTTTGTCGTAGCTCGGTGTTTATTGCTGTCGGCTTTCCGGCCCCCCCTTGGCTCCCCCCTGGCCCCAGCAGCAACCCCCGCTGGTAACCCCCGAAATGGGCATTTTGTAGCTATCTGTCTGGCAGTCAGTCATTCGGGGCAATTGTTTCATTCATGGACCCGCCAAAAAAGGCAAAGAGGCGTTTATCATCGCAGACAACTGAGCGATGCTCTTGCTCCGCTCTCTCCTTCTCTGTCTTTCTCTCTATACCCCTCTCTTTCTACGGCTTCATGGGTGTGTGTGAGGAAAACAAACCATAAATGTGCGTGGAAGGCAGAAAGCGAAGAGAAACGAGGCAAAAGCAGAGCTGGCAAAGCGACAAAACAAAGTTTTTCTTTTTTTTTTTTGTCAAAGGGTGGATACCCCCCACACCTCCGCTGGCAGCCCCCCCTGTTAAGCATAAGTCAATGTCAATGGCACGCACACTAACAAGAAAGCACACAGACTAAGTTATTTTTTGGGACAGCTGCGTGTTGACTCTTCGGGCGGACGGAAGGATGGATGAATGGATTTTCCACGTTTTAACTAGACCTTGACATGCGACATTTGTTTGCTGGCCAAGCCAAATGTAGTAGCAGGTCGCCGAGAATTTGTTATTTGGTGTTTATGGCGGCGTTAAGACGTCCGGCAAGAGATCTGCAAATAGAGATAGAGATACACGAGATACTTGAGATCGATCTGGGAACCAGTTTCTCTCACACAGATACTCGGGGCGGAACACACGTGTGAACTCCGGCAGTGCAGTCACTGCCAGAACCAATGCAAACCTGTTTCACGCTGCGCTTTCGGAACTTTCTGCTTCTGAACTTTTCATTAATCACACACCAGATATTCAAATACATATAGACACACGATTAGCGAGCACTGTTCTATGGACTAGAGGGCCAAACACCGCTGGAGTTGCAGTTTTATTTTTAGCTGATGGCTTTTTTGCGGTTGTTTGCTTTCCAACGTTTTGCGTTCATTTGAAGCCGTTGGCCGACGATTTCTTCGGTCTTTCAAAATCCCAATGCGGCGACTGCGCCGCCGGCAGCGACGCCGGCAGTGCCGAGTATCTGTATCTGTGCGTATCTCACGGATAGCCCGCCGAGTATCTGTGTGAGCGCACGTACGCGGTATCTGTGAGGGGTTTCCTGTCGCTGTGTGTGTGTGCCATGCGCAAGCTGAAATTTCCCTCACAACACCAAAAATCTAACCGCTTTGGTACTTTTTTTCGGGCCAGCCAGTTACCCAGTCGCCGGGAGAAGGAAGTCCAAACCGCATCGAATCGAGTTTGGGAAATTTCGAAATACTTGAAACACAGTTCGCCGGGAAAATATCCCCACCACGTGCTGCCCGAGTTTGTTGTGCTTTTGCCTCTTTCCTCGCTCTGCAAACAAACACGAAAAGCTCTTGGAGGAAGCCCAGCTGCTCTGGCTTTAGCTTTTCTATATATTTGTGTGTACATAACCCCGCCCACTCACGCCGATTTCCGAGGGGTATCCAATCCATTTATGAGGCACTTTCAGGCCATCGTCGTTGTTGTTGCAATTAACGACCATTTGAATTATATTTGCGCTCGTAAACTTTACAAGAACTCCTCTCGGGGAACTCGGGATCTGGGAACGGAGAAAAGCATAGCATCGGCATCGGCGCGGCCTTTTCTCATTTTCCCATTCATTTCGAACGTAGACAGCAGAAATTTTTACGACTTTTCTGCACAATGCGCAAATACAACGACAATGGACCAGTGTCGACCCCAGATATATGTACTATATAGCCCATTCCCGACCCGCCCCTTCACCTTCGCCTTCCTCCTTGACTTTCTGAATAAGGCTCGGATTGGTTTTACCCTGGCAATTGCAGATTTTACTGTAGGCTTCCCCATTTAATAAATCGATTGTTTATAATACACTTTTCGCACAAGAATTGTATTAAAAAATGTTACTGAGCAGTTAGAAAGCATTTTGTGGCGGAGGTTTAAAGCTTAAGTTGCTTGTATATTCTTTTGAGGTTTTCTAAAAGAATTATTTCGGCTGTCAAAGAAGCAGAATCCATTTATGCAACATATAGGAACGTAGTAGCTTAAAAACATGAATATTTCATAGCTTTTTTATGCTGTTGTACTTGGTGTAAAATGTACTGCAATTAACCAATACAGTTTTATTTATGATAAAAGATACTTTTTCGATGATCTGTCGGAAGTAACATTATACATCTATTAAAGATAAAAGTTAAACTCTTTGACATCAACCAACAAAGGATCAATCTAAGGTTTCTTTTAATTTCAATTGGATTATAATTTAAAATAAGTATTATCCCTTAAACTGGCTTTCAAGTTCTGATTCCTTCCAAAAGCTAACTACAAACTCATGCAAATAAGTACAAATGCAAAAGATATCCTCATGTAAAGAACATTCAAACCCTTGGACAGGAATTAACTGCAGAAACTATTTGTTTAGCATTCCCAGGAACCGGCAATATGGAATTCTCAGATAATTGTCGCCTCGGTATGGGTGCTCACTCTTTCTCCCTTCGGTAGATAATTAACAACCCTTGGCCTGCGCTTCCTTTGCACCACTAGCAAATATCCCTCTCTGTGCGTGCGAGTGTAAGTGTGAGTGTGCATCGATGCGCTTACCCCTAATTGCAATGCCATAAAAAAGTGCAATTCAAACGAAGGACAACCACCGAAGCAGAAATGCGAGAGCGTAGAGCGGAGCAGAGAGGTGAGGTGAGGCTCCTGGCATTTTGCCATTACAGTGCAGCCATGATTGCGATTAGAACGGGCATTGTCTTGCCACCAGGACTCGCAGGATGCTCACCGAGCTAGGAACTTGGCACACACAGCATTCAGGACCATCAGTCGCAGATAGAGAGACCGATTTCTCCGGGGGTTGGGGAGGGATCAAATTATGCGAAACTGCATTTTCACTTTTCGCATCGCAGAGCCACAGCCATTTGCACCATACGGCCAACTGGCGGAGATGGCCAAGTTGCAGCTGCTCTCGGCTCTCAAGTGTCCTTGATGGCGAAACGGAAACTCTAAGTAGAATGGAGAGAGGCTCCCTAAAGTCATTCGTTTCTGCATGCAAATTCCCTCGTCTTGGGATATCGAAAATCTCGAAAATTGCAGCCAATCAACTGGAAATTGCCAAGCGCCGGGCTAAGTGCGCTGCCAGCTCCCCAGGCTTTAGAATTGATAACAGATACGACGGCAACATCGGACGCAGCTGCAGCTGCCACAACTTGAGGCACAGTAGCAACATCCATAAAATAAAGCCACAAGTGCAACGGTGGCAAGAGTGGTGAAAGGAACAGGATGGTGGTTGCATTGTTTAAGATACCAATTTTGGGATGCAATTTAGGAGACAAATTTTGAGATAAGCCTTTTCCAGGAACTTTTGTTAGGAATTAGTTAATAACTAAAAAAATATAGAATATAGAAAAACATCTCAATAAAAGGAAGAAAAAGAAACAATACTTAATCAAATCCAGCAGGATCCTAACTGATATTCAAGTCTTCAGCTAAGTTTCCTTCAAAAGGGATTTCTGAAAGTCAGCATCAGCAGCAACTTTAGACTCAGCAGTGACTAAATAAATATAGTGAAGCAACTTTTGATCAAGCAATTCAATGGTATTTCTTTAATCAGTTCCACTAACTTCTCAGCAACAACTGCAATATCTGGACACTTCAGCAAGAACAGCAAAAAGGATGCAACAAAAGCGGCAATTTTCAAATCAGATCCAGTAGCAACAATAGCAACTTTAGAACCAGCAGCAACAGCAAACAAAACATGAGCAACCTCCATGAGGCACAGCAGAAACAACCATAACAGCAACCTCCAGCGGCAATCGCGTCGGCAAACGCCGGCGATAAGCGCTGCAAGTGGACCGCCGCCGTCCGACTGTCGAGGCTTTTTCTTAGCCCGCCCGCGCTCATGTGGGGGCGCATGGGCGTGGCACTGGGGAGCACCGTGCCGTGTGCTTATAGAGTGCGCCCTGTTGCGCGCACAGCCCCCAGGTCGCGCTGATCTGCTCGCACGCTCGATAAGCTGCCGGCAGGGCGAACGAGACCCCACCAGAGCGGCCATTTTGGTGGGAACGAGAGCGACATAGCCAGGGAGAGCGGCGCAGCGCAGGCGTCAGCGGCGACGGCGACGCAGACAGCGACCGCAACATCAGCAGCAGCGGCAGCAGCGGTGGCGACTGCAGCAGCAGCGGTGGCGACTGCAGCAGCAGCGGTCAGCGTTGGAGACTTTCGCGGAATGTGTGCCGGAATCTTGGGGCACGCACAACAAGAGGAGTCCGGGAGAAAAAGAAAGATATTTGAAGCGCTCGCTGGGGAGAACTCGTTCCCCATTTTCGCTCAAACGGCGCTGCCAGTTTGAGTTTCACTCGCATTGAAGGCCTGCGGGGAAGGCAGCTCTGTGAAACCTGCAACACACTGTCGGAATTGATTTTCCAAACTCAACATTTTCGCCTTTCTGTCTCTGTTTCGTTTTTGTTTTTTATTAAAGTGGAAAATACGAATTTCAACTGGGGAATTGTCGTTCTGCACACCTGACGACCTGGCCAACGGCAGCTGCTGCTCCCCTTGAATTGGGTTCAATTAGTTGCCACCAAAATGGGATGCCTGGCGGGAAACCAGCAGTTTTCGAAATGAAATCACAAAATTTAAATTATTTTCCAAGGCAGTTTTTCCCCAAGCAAAATGGAGTATAAATTATTAATTGTGGCATGTGTAGGAAAGGTTAATGGAACGTTTACAGGCTTTAGAAATGGTTCTTTGAAGTCACAAGTTGTATTTCAAAATATTTTACTCGGTTTAGAACGGCTGGAAAGGGGGATCGGATTTCTGATATGCTGCATTTTTAATTATTTTTTTGAATTAAGACAAAAAAGAAGAAGCCTCTAAAAATATTTTATAGAAACAAGTAGGATACAACTATAAAGATGCATTAAACCAAATTTAATTATCATGCATTAACATCAAGGTGAAACATATTTATTTAACAGATGGTAACGCATTTTTAATAAATATTTAAGTCAATTTATTCAGTTTTAAGTAAGAACCTGCTTGATAGAAAAGAAATTATGAAAAAATTAAACTTTACATTAAATTTATTAAATATTTGAAGTAACTTTTCGAATCTTATAGTATTTTAAACATGCTCGTATTCAAAATTTAATACAAATTAAAACTTGAATCAAAATAAAATTAATAACAAAGCCAATTTCCAATTCAAATATTTAAATCAATCGAACTCTAAATTCGATGCATTCAAACTTGAATAAACCGAAACATTTATTTCCGTCTGCGGGCGGATTTCCAATTAAAGTCTTACCAAAATTAACATTTTAACAATTATCTTTCTTAAAATAGAAACTAAAAGAAATCCCTCCTCTCTTCTATTTCCAGGTCTGCGTCTTCGCGTGTGTTTGTGTGTGTTTTTATAGCATTTGTGGATTACGCCTATAAAAACTACACCTCACCGCGAGGCCGGCGAAGATGCTCCCCACAAACAAACAAAAGGGTTGGTAGACGAATTTAAATATTTGCCTTTTATCGCCATTGATATTAATTCGAATACGAATATGATTTTGAGCCGAGCAGTCGGGCGGGAGATTAAATCAAAGAAGCATAAATCAGGCAACGTTTTAAATAAATTTGCTTTATGGGCGAGCCAAGCCACCGAAATCGTAAAAGTGCTTTGTCTAAGCCAAAACACGAAGATACCTAATGATTTAATCCCGTCCAGCGGCTTCGGTGCATGAATCGATCATTATTCCGGGACAGTCCATTAAAATTTCTCGCATAATCGCTTTAAAAAGCCCTTAACATGGCCATAAGTCCGGAGCCGTCGGACTTTCGCGAAGTTCGGGCGTGGAGTCGCCACCATTAAATGGGAATTGTTCACCAAAAATTATGCATAAAACTTTACGAGGCCTGTCTTTGTTTAGCGCTTTTGTTGGTCCCGAGTTTATGATTTAATTTGGCAATGGCCGCAGTTCAAAATGGTCACTACAATCGGTGACCGAATAAATATGACCATTGGCCGGTGCGCCCAGAAATTGCTCGATTTGTGCAATTCTCATTGCGATTCGATTATGGATGAGGCCATAAAGTGTGTGCGTTATGGCCATTAGTCGCTCATAAATTGGCTAACGAATGTCGGAGGAGCAGAGTTCAGGCCCGTCATTGGCGGAGCCAGGGACGGAGCCCCCACGGAATCCGGTGGAATCCACCTCCAAGAAGCCACTGACAAAGACGTTATTCCAGTTTTTAATCGGGGGGCGGTCCAAGAGACAACGGCATCGCCATCAGATTCGGACTCGGAATCGCTGTGCAAAGGCGAAGTAATTAATATATTGCATTAAATGCTCGTAATCACGCATTTTTATTAGGGATCTCGGGACACACAAACAGCGAACAAAAACAGTCGGCGATGTCGCAATACACTAGGGCGATGCACTTCTGATAGATATCTGGGATATTGGGTAGTAAATTTCATTATTTATTATTATATTTAATGGAAGCTTTAGTTATTTTGTCCTTATTTTAGAATAAAACAATTTTAGATAATTATATTTTTAAATAAAACATTTCTCAATGCAAAATCAAGTTGAATTAAGACCCAGAAAAGTTGTTTTTAAACATACTTAATGTTAATTGAAGACTTCTATAAATGCTGTATTTTAATTGTGAAGATAAGATACTAAATATTTAAATACAAATTATATATAAATTAATATCATACTTTTTAGTAAAATATTTAATTTCTCCTACTTATTTATCTTCTTGAAAAGTTTTTGAAGATAATTTCTGATATTTTTCTTTAATAAATTTGCTTTCCTTACGAATAAAATAGTTTATTTCCTGTAAGAAAATATTATTTCCTTAATTACACATATTTCAAATCCGTTTTCTTTGATTAAAAGGATATATCCAGTTACCTCTTGCCTGAGTGACCCTACTGGCCATTGATTAACTCCGTGCATTAGCCGCACCTGCGTCATTTAAGCCCGGCTAAAAGCACTCAAGAAACTTGTAATCCGATCGAGATACATTCAACATATTAAATAAATTATAAAGGCGTACACAATTGTCCACTAAAAGCCTTTGCAATTAACAATTTTTGGGATGACAGGTGGGGATCACGTGCCACTGCTCAGAGGCAGTACACTTTATTTTAAATCAGTGTCGTATATAATGGAATACAGGGGCTAAATCCAATTCTTGCCATATTCATATACTTTTCAAGTCGAGCGCGACTCACAATCTCCGCCTCACAACGTAATCTGCAATGGACGCTTATCATTAAATGTACATAATGTGCTTTATTGTCACTTAAATACAGATTTAAATAATTTTATGACTTTATTTCATTTGCGGACGGAACGCAATCGTTAGCAGGTCTATCTCGGTCGGAGGAAGCCACAAAAACACCCATCTATATAAATAATAATCGCTCATTATAAGTAATCAATGACATTTGCACCCGCATACGAGCTCGTTACGCCCGGTAATTATTATTATTTACTGCACAGAGCAGCTGAATAATGATGGTGATAATGGGCCTTAACGATGAGCACAAAACATCGGGGAATTGTATATTATTTTTGACTTATTTATTTAGAAATGGCAGACACTGAAAAGCTTTAAATCAACACATAAGAACTCATAAGTCAACTCTGATTGCAGAACGAAATAAATGGAATAATTTCCATTTGCTTTAAATTTGTTAATTAATCAATTCAGAAACTTAAGCTCATTGAATATCAATCAAGAAAATCAGTATCTTTAGACAAACTTAATAAGTCTCAAGGGTTTTGTTCAAAGAGATCACCTTGCACTAAATTACCTCTTTCTAAAGGGCTAAACACACACTTTATTTTAATTAAACCACTTGACTCTTTAATCGCATTTCCCCTGGGTGCTCCTTCTTTAGTTTTCCTCCTCAAAAGAGGAAAACTCAACGAACTAATTTGCGTTAATTGCCCTTCGCAGCGCCAGTTCACAATGGAGCTTCAAGTGGTAATTGCAGGCATTTCCATTACAAAAGCATAACAATATCAATATGCCGGGCATTTGCATAAATTGTCCACGCCCGACCGATGATCGCCGGAATGTCGGGCAAGTCAAATAAATTTGCGCACTGAAGGCGGACTTGGCTAGAAAATCGTTAGTCCAAGAGCGACACAAATGGACAGTTAAATAAATCGAGAGATGTCAGTGTCAACGGTCGGGGCCCAGTGGACAACGAAACATGGTCGGGAAGGTAGATTTCGATTTGGATTAGAGACTTGGAGGTGCATTAATACGCTGGCAAAAATAAGAGCCTTTTTCAGAGATCTTTTTTATAATACAATCAAGTCATTTTTGTAGAAATATCTTTAAGATACATTGCCTCTTTAAGATACATTTCCAAAGAATATATATTGATTTTACGGCTGCGAGAATTAAAATATTAATTTATATCAACCAATTAATTACAGTATTATTTGGTGTTCTTTTAATTTCAAGGAATCCAGAATTGTTAGCAAGTTCTTAAAAATAAAACGCTACTGAAATAAATATAGCAATATCTCCCAGTTTAATATCAAAGACTGAAGTATTATCCTATTTTTCTCCAATTTCCTGACCCCTAATTATTTTTTCTCTGTGCAGCGAAGTCCCGAGTCGCGAGTTTGATATGCAGAACATTCACTCGCGTGACAGTGGAGCTGCCTGGCGTGGTGAGAGCAGAGGGAGGAAGTGCTGGGCTAAAAGTTTGTGGTGCAGAGTGGTTCGGCGGATCTGTGGCTCGGTGGCTTCGAGGCTCTGTGGCTCCAACGCTCGGCTGTGTGCGGCGTGGGCGAGTTAGTTTGTTGGCATTTCGCACGCATCCTTCATAAATTAGCGAGATTTATGCGGCGGAGCCTTAGATTCGCTAGAAAAGCGACTTGAATTGCGGCGGGGACATGGATATGATGTGGAATCGATACTAAATTATCCTCTTTGGCGACGAGCTTCCTTCGCTCTGTCTCTGTCACTCTCTTTCTCTTTCTGTATCCCCATCTCTGTGGCGTGGGGACACACCCAGAAATGTCCCGTCTCTCTCTTTCTCTCTGCGCCATCTCACTCGCACGCTCATTATGCGCACTCGTTTTCGGAGTCGAAAAATCGATGGAATATGCAAAATATTGTTTGAGCCAAGCCGGGGATCCGCCTAAGTCAACAGGGACTACCCCCAATCCCGGCCAGAAACTCTTTCCGAGAGAAATGTAAATTTGAACAGCGCTTTCTTTGTTTTCTTTCTGGCTCCCCGAGTTTGTTGTGTTATTCCAAAATGCTCTTTGCCGTTCGCCCCAAATGTAATCTAAGCTATGGCCGCTATCTGTATCCGACAGATACCGAATGCTAACCGAACGCTGGAAACCCAAAAACCACTCAGTCCCAAAAGTTTGGTTCGGGTTTTTCAATCGGGCCTACGGGCCTTCGAGGGGCCCAGTCCAAGGTGGTCAGAGAGTTGTCCATTTTCAGATTTTAATCGCTGGAATTTGTTTTAAGGCATCGGAATTTATGTGACAGCCCAAATTTTGTGTGTGACACTTTAAAAACATTTTTATGGTTTATTAAAAAATATCCCAGCCGGCGCAGCTCATTTCAAATGCCGGGCGAAAACTAGTTTTTAATTAAAATCTAATTCGTTGGGGCAGAGACCTGGGAATGTCGAGGGGATCTCTCTCTCGCCATCAAGGGGATTTGGCAATGATGCACCGGGCCAAGTGGAGAACTGCACTTGAGTCCCTTTTAGGCCGAAATCGAAACAAATCGATCGAGAGCCATAAAACGAAATGTTTATATTTCGAGAAGTCAAAAGTCAAATAGGAAACGAATTTTCCGATTGGTGGGGCCTTTATATATATATCTACGCGATGTCGGAGGGAGTCGAAGGGAGGACCGCTCTCTCAGCACTTGGACTTAATTGAAATTTGAAATATGGTATTATGTGCGCGTCGTTCGGAAACAGTTCATAATGCCAGGGCACAGCTCGAGCCATGTTCGAGCACACGATTCCTGGGCTTGTTTATTGAAATGCCCGTAATTATCCAGTCGAGTGTAATGAGCAACTGGCTCAAGTGGAGGTGTTTCCCCTCCCGTTTCAGTCCAATGCCAATGCCACATGCACTTGTCCATGAAGGCAGCGTCCACCAATTGCCGGCAAACCGCTGCGTTGGAGGCATTGAATCGAATCGGATCGGTAATGGAACGGAGCCAACTGGCCGCGATGCTCCGCCTAATCATCTGCAGATGTGCTCCTCGATTGCATTTTAATTGGAATTGTTTACAACTCAGGACCAAGGAATCTAGGGTATTTAAAAAGGGAATACATCTTGGGAAATAGTTCAATTCAACAAATCAATATTTAAACCACTTCTAATCCTTAAAATTCTCTACAATTATCTAAATTAATTTAAAACAACACACAGAAGGACTGATTAAATGTGGAATTCCTTTACAACTCCCTCAAATGGAAACCAACGAAAGAGAAATAAATACCTTTAAAGGGGAAAAAGCGAACTCATTTCAGCCCTTTTGTTTGTTTAAGATTTATGGCGGCACTTCTAAAAATAATTAAGATTCCCGATGATCATCACCCCTTGCACCATTTGGTTAGCCTATTGAGACGGGCATGTGACTGGCATATAAATAGAAATGGTTCCTTTCAGAATAGCTAATTAGGAAAACACATTTCCAGGGTCCGAAAATGAAAATGGCAGAAACGCTCGTTTTCGCCGTGCTTTTCTCGCCCAAATGTCCGCCCGCAATTACCGTGGAAGCATTTACATAAGCCTTTCATTAATTTTTATTGCACATTTCTGCTATTGTAAATAAAATGTCAACAAGCTTCCCAGCAGCGGCGGCACATTTGCGATTTAAATTAATATAAATGCGAAAACCTCAAACGTCACTAAACAACAAACACTGGATGAAGAGGGGGGAGCTCTGCCCACACAGATCGCGGCCAATTTCAAATTTCTATTTTTATGTGATGAAATTCTGAAAATCTGACACAACAAACGATGAAAACAGACTCAAGAATCAAAAATCTGGCCGAGTGGACAAGAATGCGGTGATAACCTAACGGAATGGCGGAATATTTTAAAATAATTACGTGCGCTTTCGAGCCACCTCCGAGAAATAAGTTTAATGTTAATTTGATTGCGCTTTTATTGATAGTAAAAACATTTATGCGGCATACAAAATGAATTATGAATGATTTGGCGGACAGTGAGGCGTTGTCAGCCGAAATTATAAACACAACATGTATAGTATTCTGAATCTTCAGCCGTGGCGATCGCGGAGAATTGCCTAATAACAAATTTACGTTCGTTATTATTTGTGTTTTTACGGTTGCTTCCATTTTGATTGGAGTTAATTGGGCCGTTGGTTTCGCCACGAAGAACAAGTTATTTCAGTTCCCCATTAAATTAAATTGGCTCTTTGATTCGTATTAAACAAGCAATTTAAAATTGAACAGAGGAAAATGCATAAAATTAATGAAAGTTAAATAGGTTTTGAGCAATTTTGAAAAATATAGTTGTGGTTGCGGTTTTGTTAAAGATTTATTTGTCTTTAAGGTTTAAAAAGTAAGAATACATAATTTCTAGAAAAGAAAAAGCCAATACTGAATGGGAATTAATAAAGTTTCGATAAATGAATTAAATCAATTTATTGAAACGTTAGCCGCCATATCCAGAAATACACTTAAAATATGCGTTTCACTCCAAGAATTTTCATTATCTGCCAGAAAATATTTTCCATCGAATCGAATTTCACTTCAAGGACACAAAGGACCAAGACCTTGTCCGGTTACTTGGTTACATTAAGGGTTATGCGATTTGCACGGGCTGCATTTTCGGCACTACAAGTCCTGCCGCGCCCGAAAGTCCTTGAGTTGCGTAATTACGTTTTTTATGGACAGCTGTCGGGGAGGTCTACCTGTCCCAGCCTTTTTCCAGGGAATATCCTTTCTCCGGATGCAGTTTTTTAAGGCCGTCAGCGTCCTTGAAGGTCGCGCCTATTAATAGTCGTTAGCCAAAAACAAACAAAAAATACAAAATGCAACCGGTTAATGGCTGTTGCCAAGGTGAGCGGGTCCAGTTCTCGACTTGATTTTGCTGAGCAAAAAAAGTGAAATAAAAGTGACAACCATTTGGCGAATCGATAAATTAGAAAATCTGCCGACTTGGTCGAAGTTTTGAAGGCTCGTTTGGCCAGGTTTTCATCCAAAAAGTGAGTCAGTTAAATGGCAGACTCGCGCTGGGAAAAAATACGCAAGGAAGAAGGAACGAGGCTGGGACCATAAAGTCGGCAAACAAAAGGTGAGCGGCGGTCGTAAAACGCGACAACATGGTGTGACATCGCTTCCATATTTCCACCATATATCCTTTGGGCAAGGGGTCGCGGCAACAACTGGTGGTCACCCGGCGACTTTTGTTTGCCATTTTTATTGCCACTACTCGTGGGGTTCCCGCCGAATACCCTTCCAGTTCTCGAAAGCCGACATTTTACGGCCCTTTTCGCAATTGGACAGTTTAACCCTTCTGGACGCGGAAGTCCGTCCATCTGGATTCCTTCACTCCCTCGGCCACGAAAGGCGTAGGGACACGTTTCGTGGTCCTGCTCCTGATCCCTTTGATTGTGATTTATGGGGCGGGAATAACCGGAAACAGAGAGTGAAAACACGCAATTCCATGCAGTTGTTGTGTGAATACAAAAGCGATTCCAAAGGCGCAAAAGCCAAGACTCCAGTTGCTCTTGAGAAGGACTTTCCCTAGAATATGATGGCAGCTTGATGCCAATAAATCTGGGCATATCTAATGGAGTTGGAAACCACCACAATATAACAATCCTAACAGCCATTTGTAATATTATTATGATTATTATTTGGTGATGTTTGGAAATGAGTCCTTGGTATCCTTCTTCATTTAGCAAAAGTACATAGTTCTTTGAAAAGATTTCGGGGTAACAGAGCCAAGATTTTTAACTTTAAAATGTAAATTATTCTTTGTCTCCTTGCCATGAAGACTCCCCGCCTCCTATGTGAGACGTCTCAATAGCCTGGCCAAGCACCTGTAAAGTATGCTGAACGGCCGTTAAGGTGAGTTAAGAGATGCGGCCCCTTCCCCGCATGCATATGCATAATGTGGCCAAGTGAATTGGCCAACCTGCTGGCGGGGCGTAATCACGTCTCTCGATGTGTGGCACGCGATGTTGGGGCCATGTTGGGGGAGTGGAATCGTTGGTGGATGAGTGGATGAGGCGGTGCCTTGGCTGCCCAGTGGCAGACTTTGTTTGGCCGCGAGTCGCGGGACTGGCCAATTTATTTTCACCCGTCTAATCCGCTGCATAATTGCGCTGGAAGCCAGACTCCATTGGAATGGCCAAGACGCGGCACTCGTAAATTTCCTGTTCCGCCTGGCGGACTCTGGCCAAAGCCCAAGAAGCTTCACTTGCAAAAATTATAATTGTAATTATAATCAAGAAATAAAAAGAGCTTTAAGATATTTTTCTAGATTTATTAAACACACATATTTGTATTATAATAACTCATACTTATTTTTATAATATTCTTTATTTTTTCGACTTTAATCAAACAATTTATTATTGCTTTTAAGGATTTTTCTCTGAGTGCCCAAAAGGGTGGACAGTCGCCATGTCCGGCTGCGCGCATAATTATCCTGCGTTTGCTTTAAAGTTGCCTCTCGCGCGGTCAGTCCTACAGTAAAACTCCCTTTTAATGGCCGCCGGTGATGATAAGGCCACCGAGTTTATGGCTCCAGATAGCAAGTGTCAGCGTCACGTAAATTCGCCAGAGAGCGAGAGAGAGGAGGGAAAATTAGGGAACCAGGTCCTCGGTTCCCAGGGGGTTATTAGCCATAGACGTGTTTTAATGGGGTTTATCGGGCCGAGGGGATAAATAGTGGCTGTGTGGGATGCTATGCTACCAGGGGACAGAATATGGCATGTTTAATCTGTCCATAATTTATTCGACATTGGAATTCAATACTCCAATTGAATTTCTCGGATTTCTTGGCTGCCCCCCCGGCAATAAGTCGGTCAATCGATAATCGGATGACGATGACCCAAGGCCCTAAATGACGAAAACAACGCATTTCGGGCTGCCAAGACTTCGACCTCCGCGATGACCGCATGGATGAGTCAAGTCAATGGCTGCACTCGAAAAAGTATAACTAAAACGGGTTGATTACAGAAATATCTTAAGGATTTTTTTGTATTTCATGGGTTTAATTAAGTATAAAATTTATTTGAGAGGTTCTTAATCCCAGAAATTTAATTTGATTTCCAATTCAAAGTAGAAATATCAAATATAAAATGCTTCTCATATTTAAAATCACATAATTTTTCCCTGTGTACAAACGAGTTGTGTTGGGTTTCGGGCTGGGTTCTTGGTTTTTCAGTCAGACAAAGAAAGTGAGACCAGGAGAAATGCGCATGGAGAGAAAGGAGGATGTGCGCACGGCCAGGGGATGAAATGGTCATGGTTGCGCCTTCGAAACGACTCTTTTCAATATATTTATGAATGCCCAAAGTCTTTGAGGCCAAAACGATGGCGGTGTGCTGTTGTGCTCTTATCACGGCCATTTGCCGCCGCCATTGCACCGCTGAAGTGGTTGATCCGGTTTCCGAGGTGCGATTCCACATCCAAAGAATCCCACAGAAACTGCTCTTCATTGCGCCCGTGTGAAGCTGTTGGTGGCTCTTTGGAGACTCGTTGAACAGACCGAGGGGGCCAGAGGTCACCAGAGTGGCTGGATAACTAAACAGAACACTATTTATGCATGTATTTCCCCCTCGGAATCGAATTAAAGCCCCATTGGAATATGCAAATACCGCTGACATCGCATTGAACCAAGCAATTAGCGTTAAGTGTTTACATTATGCGAAGTAAACTCGATTTATGTTCCCAATTAATCCCTTTGAAGTGGAGCATATTTTATGAAATGCTTTCAGGCGCACTTTACAGCGCAATAGTTATGCCTAGGGTATTTCTATTAATTTAATTGTCTTAATAGCAAGGTGTAGTATCGTTATAATGAATGAATGTTAAATTTATAAACCACAACATATGATATTATTAACTTTAATAAGAATGTCCATGAATAAACCGTAGTTAAATTATGAATAAAATAGAAAATGATTTAAATAACTATTTAAATTGGGTTTTGAAGTTTGTAGCCCTACAATTTCCTCAGTAATTAACAATTAATGATCCACAAATCAGTTCAATGGCCATTACTTGCCTGGCCCATATGAGAATCAATTTGAACTATCATAATTTCTGGCTGACTAAGAGTTCTCGGAAATGCAGAGTCTCTAAGAGCCAAACTAGATTATTAAGCCCCAAGTTGCACACTTAAATCCCACTGAAATTCTGTGGATTACGCTTAATATTCTTGTTCCAGCTGCAGACGCCAGCTGGGGTTTGAGAATCGCTCTCATTTCGCAACCAGATGCGGCGCTTTCGACTCAAAACTTCTCAATTTCCCCCCAATAAGCGCCACTCCCCCTTCTTTTTTCGATTTTTACGAGCCCATGAAGCGAAGCAATCTCTCTGGATATAATGGATATTCGACTATCGGCCATCGGAGCTGGCGCAAAAAATCTTAAATTGTTGCAAATTGCGTTGGAAAACGTGCCTTTTCCCGGAGATGCCTCCGCGAAGATGCTCGGCGATCGTGCCGCCGCATTTGAGAAGGAAACCCATTGCCTCCACCACCGCAACCACCAGTCCATTCCGCTGGACACTTTAACGAGCCCAAATACAAATCACTCACGAGTGGTTTCGTTCTGACCCGCGGCCAACTAATGCGAGAGTTACGCAAAACCATAATTAACAAACATTCGGCAGAATCCGTTTTACGAGCGGCACTGCTCGAACTTTCTGATTTATTTCGGCTGGCTGCACTAAGGGAAAAATTCAGGGAGTTTTTAGCATGAAATTAAGGTTGAATAATCCCTGAATTTATAGAGATTTAAGGCTGGAGATCGAATGTACTGATGCTTGAAATATTATAAAGTCAGTAAGCGTTGCAACTTGAAGGCAAGACGTAATATAAATCCCCGCTAAATATTTTATATATAAAGATCAATTCGATTTAAGATTATTTCTAATTGACAATATGGAAAATCTTTATTAGATTTCCCACTTTCTAAACAATTTTCCCTGTGCACATACTAGGGCTGTAGTTAGGTTGGGCTGTTGATTTATCTGAGTAGTGGAAATCATAGGAAATCCTTTCCAGCAGTCACATAACTCTCGCTTGCAAAATGATGGATGGCCGCGTCTAATGAAGTCGTCGGGTCGTTGTCACCAGACTTCCACTAAATTGTTCGGAAACTTGGAGCTATGGAACGCTCTACGTGACTGCACCTACGAATGGCATCCAATGAGCCCAGAGATTTCCACCGACTGACTGACTGGATTCATCGAATCGTCATCGTCTGCGTTTTAATACGGAAAATAAAGATTAATAGAATGGTTGTACCCAATAGGACACACTGCTGTTTTCTCCTTCGCCAATCGCCGCCTCTGAGGTCATTTCCGATCAATCAAACCAACTCAGACATCCATCAAAGTGGTTTTATCTATTGAAATTGCAGACTTATGGCCAATGTCATGCTGAAGTTGAAGGGCTCTACAGGTTGTTAGTTCCGAGCAGGCATTGCCTTGAAAATGTTCATTTATTGAGAAATATAATTTATAAATTACTGAAGTAGATGTATAAGCTTGGAATAAAATCTCTGCACATATTTTTATGATTGTAGGAGGAATAATATACATGATACTGTCTATGACTGTGCGAGTTTAGGCTGAAGAAATAAATATTTTACCCTTTATACCACACATACCGCATTAATTTCATCCAAAGACAATGTATGACATATAATTTTTAAATTAAACCACAATTCAAATGGGAAGCACATTATTATTTCTGATACTTGTTGCTAAACTATTTTTTTGATGTTATTTAATTTCATAATTTCAAACATAAACATTTCCGAGGATCCGATATATAAAATCCGCTGTGCAACTGAGAAGTAAGACTGCCAATCTCCTCAGCCGACCCACCATAGTGGCCTGCCCTTTGCCACACCCATTTCCGTATGCCTACCGCTTCAAACTCTGTTCTTTCGAAGGACATTCGCTTGTGCCTGAACCAATGATGACGTTATTGATGACCACGCCCTTCAATATTGGCAATAGTGATCGTTATAGGCGCTACCTCCCTCTCTCTCCCTATCTCTTTCCTTGCAAAACGGAAAAAGGAAGAAAGGTCCTTGCGGCGACACTGCTTGCTTGAACTCGTACCCACCCCCTGGTCTACGACCTCAGTCAGGACGCACAAACACTGCTTGCACTGCTTATAGGCTGTGCTTCGACGAGCAGCGAACAGATGGCGCCATTAGACAGTTGGAGTTTTCCGGTCATCGAATGGCCATTTCGCTTTTTGTCTCTAATTGAAGTTTTCCATCCGCAGCATCCGCAACATCTGCATTTTCTGCAGCACCATCGGCATCCGCATCCCGCAGCAGTGTCCCACGACACCACTTGGCCATATTTTACCGCTTTTAAGCAGCGCGTAAATACTCACGCTTACTGCAAGAGTCCATTAAACGGTCGTAAAAACTTTACGATTCCCAATATGAGATTCTCTTAATACGATTTTTTATGATATTGAAATCTCCTTTCGCAGCGAGCCCATCATCGCCCATCTCCCCTCTCTCTCCCTGTATTCTTTTCGCTCGCACTCTAACTTGTCTGCAGCACGCTTTTCTCTCGGTTTTCCAGCTGGGGGAAAAACTGAAAAACCACCGCCGCAGGTAACGTAATGGCCACCCCGCGCCAACGGGGCGTATGCGTGTGTTTTAATGCCTTGTTGAGGCCTATAAAACACGCTCGTCATTCCACTTCCACTTTCCGAATCCTCGACATTCCACATTTCCACTGTCCGATGACAATCAACTAAGTCAGGGCCAAGGAAACCGTTAAAGGACATCTAAATTCTTTTTATTTTAGTAAAAGATACTAAGTATATTTTAGATAGCTTTATAGTCAAAAGAGATACATTTTGTTTCAGGCCAGGAGCAATCGATGGTTACAAACTGTATGATGCCTTCAAACTTTAAAATTTTGAATAAAATTCCAGTCACTGCTGCCGCTGTTGTCCTTGTCACAGCCATACAAACTCATGCTTACCCTATGAGAGAAGATACCCTGTAGGCTGATGGATAGGAAAGCCTGGCTAAATTACAGGAATGCCACTGCAATGCCCATTGATCATTCTTTGAATTTCGTTGGTCAAGAAAATATTTAAAGAGTGCAGGATACATGACAGTTAGGCAGCAAGAGTTCAAGTAATGAACAGTAAAAACTCACTATTGTGGACAACTGAGCTGCCAGGTAAAACGCCAACCGAACAAAATTTCTTCAAAAAGATGCAGTGCCGCAAAACATCATAAAATTAAAAACTTCCAAACAAATTACAGAAACAATAATGGGAGTAACGGCCCTCCAATGTTACAATTTCTTATCTGGATTAGATAATGATATGTATTACTATGTAAAAGCAAATAATAATAAACAAGAACTCACTGCCACGAGGTCGCCACCCTTGCAAAAGAATTCGCAAGGGACTGAGTCTTCTCGAAAATGTACCTGGCAAACCGGAAGGGGTTGAGCCAGGATCCTGTCTTTTTTATCTTCTCTAGATAAGTTTCTGAGGGATCTATTTCCATTTTTAATAAATATAATTTTCCAAATTTGAGACTGAGGACTGTTTTTATGAATTATTTGGAGAACAAAGAGAATATATGTATATCTGAGTATCTTGACTTTAAATGCACAGAAACACAGTCTGAACACTAACGCCTAAAATTTTCTGAGTTTTTCGATTACAATTTATAATTTAAAAATATCTCACAAATTAACCAAAAATGTTAAAATAATTATGTATCTCTATATTTACAGATACACATCTGCAATAACGGTAAGTGCATAACTTAAATTTATAGCTCACAGCTAAACCCTTCAATTTAAGGACCTCTGGTCTCATCCATTCACCTCATGCATTTTATATCTATTACCTACGCACTTTACAAAAAAACAGTGTGTCATTAGAGCAATTAAAATGCAGTAAAAAGCGGAGAGGAAAACACCCAAAGACAGACACTCGTATAATTTTTATTGAGTAATTCGGAGGTGACTCGAGATCGCCTCCGTGCAGATGCGATATGACACAGAGACCCAGTTTCCGGACACCGGGTGATGGGGTGACCCATAAACCCGACCGCATCGGGGATTAAAAAATGATTGCGTGAGAAGGCATTTAGTAATCGTCGTCATCCGACGGAAAACTCATTCGTCAGATCGGCCGGCAGACGGGGAAAACCACAAGCACAAGCCCAAGCCCGGCCAAACAAGCCATAAACTCCGAGGCCATAAAAGTGTATCAAATTAGGGAATGAACTTGATGTGCAGCGAGTTTTATTCCCATTCTGAGCCGCACTTCTCACTCAGGCTGGTGAGTCTCACTCAATGCCATTGATTCACAGCAGCGAGTGACAATTGATTCCGGTCTCATTACTCACTGCGGAATATTTTACAGCCTTTTTATGAGCAATTACAGCAGTCCTCTAGCAGCTTTTACGATCCGAACTAAAAAACGGAAAGACAATAGTTTCAGCTTCAGATTTGGGCTGTGAGAACGAGAGGAGGAAAGCAAAATCCGTTGACAATTTATTAATTTAAGGGATGTAGAAATTTTGCTTAGGGAACTAAAAATTCAATCAATATACAATATATGGTAATTATTAATTATATTATAACGCTTTTTTTTTAACTCAGAAATATATAAAGGATAAAGAAGAAGCATGTATTCAAGCATTGGGAACTTTTTTATACGTTTAAGATCAAGTTCATAAAATAAATAAAATAAACTGTGTGCCAATGAAAATAATTTATTAATTGAAAGTTGAACAAAATATTTTAATAAGATAAGAAAATTATTATCACAAAAATAGGCTGTGTAATGTTATAAATTAAATCATCGTAAATGAAATTTACAACCATTTTTAAAACTATTAAATAACTTGTAAACTGTTAAGTCAACCAGCATAAAAATCAAATAACTCTCTAGATTTATTCACTTTCATTTGAACCCACTCTGGTATATATTTTGTGTTTCTTTATTGTTTTTCAAGTGTTTCTCATTGCATGCGTCTGCCCTTCATTTTATGCCTATTTTATTTTAGATACAACCTGTCGCACGGGAGATTACTGCCTATGTACACAACGGAGCTGTTTCTTTTATGGTTTGTTCCGTTCCGCTTTTGTTTAACGCTCTTGAGGATCGCAATCGCACGCAATGAATGCCACCACCAGAAAAGTGACACAAAGCCGAAGAACTCGACTCGAGCGAAACTCCATTCGAAACATCCAACTCAAAATAGTGGTTTTATGGCTGAAAATTACTCTGTTTTTATTTATTTACTCTTTTGGTGTGTTTTCACTGCTCATCCACTCTCAGCCAGTTTCAATTTTTATTAGTTTATTACGATTATTATCGCTTAATGGGCTGTTCTTTGTTGTTTGTTATTGTTGCCGCAGTAGTGAGAAGACTAACGTGCGAAGTTGTTTTATTATTTGTTTTGATTATCAAAATGGGCCTTTTACATTTTTCCGGTCGTTGGGCGGCCCACCTGCCATGGTCTTATAGCCCGCACCATACATATAGCATACATCCCGCGGCAAGGGCAGTAAATCACAGCCCGCTGTGAGTGGCTGCAGATCTGAGTGCACTCTGAGAAAAACTCTTTTGGGAAAATGCTGAAAATAAATATTAATGAGGAGGGTACTACATAAAATAAAATGTATTTAGCATTACAGATGTTTGTTTTTAATTGCCTTCTACATAACAACCTTGTAGAAAAGGAATTATAATCAATAGACAATTAATTATTATTATAAAAATATTACATCTTCGAATAAATTTAAAATTTTGAACACATGTTTTCCAAAGTGTAGTTCGATTTTGAGTGCACTCAGTGCGGCCACTCATTCGCACTCGCCGTATGACCCATAAACATGAACCAAAGTGTGGCAAAATGTTTAATTTGGAATTTATGAGCAATTAATTTTAAAGCACTCGCCCGACCGTTAACGCCATGTCCGCCTCGAAAACCCCTCCTCCTTTGGGCCATAAAAACATACCAGATTTAACAACAAGCCAGTGTGCCAAAAAGAAAAATAATTGATTGTTTAGCCAATCCGCTGATTGATCAATTATTCAATTGTTATCGCCCAGGATTCGGCAATCTCACTTGGGCAACGGTCATAAAACTACGCGTAAACCAATTTAAAGGTATTAGCCAGTCGGGAAGTCCGTAAAACTGGCAGGTTCTTAGCTCTGAGGGGATACTTAAATTGAAATAAATATGTGAAGTGAAGAGAGCATAATTAAGCAGAAATAAATTAATTGTATGAGAATGATACTCTTAAAATAAAAATGATAGAAAATATATTGTGATTTATAAACTAAGTATGTACAATAATACTCTTCAAAGAAAAAATCGTATTAAGATTGAGATTGTAAGAAATAATGTATGCAATAAATTAATAAATAAATTTGGTTTACATATTATAAAGACTGCAAAATAAACATTAAACAGTTATCTTTAATTTATTTAGTATTTTTTGTAATTACATTTCAGCTAGAAATAAATAAAAATTGTGGAGAACAGATAAATATTTATTTATTATAAACTAATATCCTTTCCCTGTCTCTCTTTTTTTCTCTCTCTCCTTGGTTTTTTCGCTGCTACTCCCAACTCACGTCCTCTTAAGATATAGCAAACTTCAAAATGTGAAGAAGTTAAGAAATTGCAGATTCGCTTTATTTTGCAGAACGAAAAGAGCTAAGATAGAGCAATAGAAGGACCAAGACAGGGGTCTGGGGAAATGTCTGTTTTTGTTGTCCAATTTTAGTCGTAAATTTGAAATTTTTCATAAAAATGTCATAACAGCAATTCCAGCGACAAACGTCAAAAGGCGTGGTGAGAGGAGCGGAGAAAAGAGAAGAAAGGAAGAGAGAATGAGGAACAAAAGGCGGAGGCCGAAAAATGGTAAAGGAAGAGCGAATATTTTGCAGCGTCGGCATTTTTCATCTCTCGAATTTATGGATTTTTCGTAATTTCAGTGTTTTTTCTTCTTTCGGCTATAAAAAAAAAAAGAACGAAACGAGACAAATTTCAGGCTAATTTGTATAGGAAAGCACTCACTCAGGAAGCCACCGACTTACTCGCCCTCGCACTCAGCATGAATAATGCGGGGTAATTTAATCAACAATAACATTTTGCCAAACAAAGCATAAAACACTTAAAAAAGCATTCCACTCACTCGAGGCGGGCAGCTCAAAGTAGTTGCGCTCAGCTGCGAATGAGTTCTCACGTTATAAACATGAAAATTAAGCGAACACTAAAAACCGCACTCAACCGCGAGAGCAACTACTCACTCAAAGAGCGGAAGCAGCCGAGCGGCCATCTTGGTCTCGAGCGACAGAGCAGGTCTCGAGCAGCTCGCTTGCAGCGGGAAAGCGGCGAGTGGGAGCGAGACAAGCGTATGAGTAGCGGCGCTGCCATCATTCCTATTGACCGCAGTCGGCGTTGAGTGAGAGCCGCATTGGCCGCGTATCTGTGTGCGCTCGAAATGAATGTCACAAACTCAGCATCCAGTTGCCCATAAGAACGCTCGCATGGCTTTTGTATTGCGCCATAAACGTTTCGCTGCTCGTAACGCCACAACGCTCGGCCTTCGCCGCGTAGTCTCCCCAGAAAGCGGCAATACCAACAGCAACATAACCAGTGAGGAATAAATAAATCCAAATCCCATCCGCAGACAGACAAAAACTCAAGTCTCCAACGACTCAAAGCGCTGCGTCGCCGTCGCCGTTGCCGCTTCAGTCGCCGCTCCGCTGCGGTCTCTGCCCACGCTGGCATCGCTGCCTGCGCCGGCAGCAAGAATTACCAATTACACGAAATTTTTATACTCTTTTAAAAATTTCGTTTTATTATAATATTTATTATCGTGGCGCGCAGTAGTGTCTGCGGAACTCAGCTCCACTCTTGGCTTCAGCTCCCGATTCAGCGATTTCGATTCTCTCGATTCTCCGGATTACGATTGCGTTCACCGACTTCGATTCCGATCCGCCATCCGCCGGCTTATTGTCACTTAACAGTTATAGAGCGCATAAAACCCGGCATCGCAAAAGTAGCGACACGGAAACCCATGTGAAAAATCGGAAAACCGAAAAACTGTCAAAACACTTCGTTTATAACTCTCAGTGTGCGGTGCATAAAAATTAAAAAGCCATAAAGTTGACATCGTAAAAGGGCCCCAGAGTTCGAGTTCGAGTTCGATAGTTCTACCTGCCAAGTGTTTTATGGCATTTTAAACAAAGTAATTAAAGCGAAACGAAGAAAGCCTTTCTCTGCAAGCACACAGCACACACTCGCACACTCGATAGGTCCTAAAAAAGCCATAAAAACATAAGAGTGCCATTAAAAAACAGATCGCGCGCCTATAAATCACACGTACGAAATCCCGCCGGCACTTGGACCATTCAAAATTCCACGTAATTGATGGCCGCCTTTTAATTGCTTTCACAACAAATAAAGCGGGCTCATACCACACCACACACACCGCTCACACCCAGCAGCAGCAGCAGCTGGCACAACAACACTCGGCTGTAACCCGAGACTATATGCAAATTTAACAAATTTCGTTGTGAATTCGCACAGTTTCAAGCGAAAAAAGAAAACGGAAAAGCTGAAAAGCTGCTTGCCAAAAGTTCGCTAGAGAAAACCCGAGAAAGGTAACGAAATGCAATATCACGATTCTCCGAAACGAGAAAGTAGCTTGAAGTCAGACAAAGTTTCCAATCTCTATCTCATATATCCCTAAAAGATACTAACTCTTTGCCATCTTAGACTAAACTTAACTGGGAAAACTAATCCCGTACTAACCCCTTTGGCATTGTGCTGGGAAAAACTCTGAGAACCAAAAAGTATAAGCAAGTCGAGGATTATATATGTATATATGTTTTCCACTTGAGTTCTTTTCCCCGCCATCCGCAAGATTTATGTTCAGTATAAACATATTCAATTTGGCTAATGTTCATTTTATGTTTTCCGAGCAATTTTTATAAGCAGTATATATTTTCAATTTCTCCTTGTTTCTTTTTGTTTATCACATTTTGAGCAACACTTTTACGATAGGCAAAGTTTATTTTAGCTTTTAGTACATTTTAATTTGATCAATTTGTGGTGATTTATATAGTGATTCCACTGTAGTTTCCATGGGGTTAATAAGGCAGTAAAGTCAAATCAAGACGGGAGTTTAGAACATAAATTTTAGACACTTAGTTGCCACTAAAGTTTAATTTGATTGGGCAGATATGGGCATTTCCAATTAACTTTTATATGGATTATATAGTCATCAAGATGAAAGGGCAAAGAGATCTTCAGAGTTGATACCTCAGCAATTTATAGAGTTTAGTGATTGTGTAGGTAAATATTGGATTAAATTATAAATATTCCTGTTAAACTGTCCCACAGTTTTATCCATAAATTAATCAAGAATTTGTATCTTTTGATAGAAAGAATATAGAAGTTTTAGTTTATGAAAATAATAGATTTATTAAATATTTATATTCGCTCTCCCTTGGCATTATTTTGTATCTTTTAAAAGGTAACAAATACAGAGCAACTTTAGATTTTAATTAGTACCAACTCTTGGCTCTATTTCCTTCGCTGAATTCGCACAAAATTTGTTAAAGAATGCTTGAAATGTCTTAAACCGAAATATGCAATCCCAAAAAATATAGCCAATCATAACGAAGTTGAAACCACGAAAATAACTTGAGTGAAAATAAAAGAGAAAACTATCCGAAGATTCGATCCTCGGCCAGAGAGCAGAAAACTATGTGCAATGTCAAAATTTGTTTTCGATAGTATGCTGCCAAAGTATCCACAGTTCCAGCCGTTTATCAGTTCGCACCACCTAACCACCACCCCCCCGACTTCGTCATCTGCAGCAGTCGCCGCCGCTCTAGCCGCCGCCGCCTCCGCCGTGAGCCACAGCAACAACACCAGCGCCAGCAGCAACACCAACCACAGCAGCGGTAGCCCCAGCAGCAGCAGCAACCATAACAACGTCAACCTGAGCGGATCCGGTGGATCTCTCTCGCCCAGCCAGCTCAGCCAACACTTGGGCCATCAGTCGCCCCACTCGCCGGTCTCCTCCTCGTCGCCGTTCCAGCAGCACCAGCAGCAGGTGCAGCAGCAACAGCATCTCCAGCAGCAGCAACAGCAGCAGGCTCAGCAGGCACAGGTGCACCACCAGCAGCACCACCAGTACTCATCGCTGTCCGCTGCCCTGCAGCTGCAACAGCAGCAGCACCACATCAACAAGCTCGCCGCAGCCGCTGCCGCCTCGCACGGCCACGCCCACCAGCAACTGTTGCTAACGCCACCCTCGGCGGGCGACAGCAGCTGCTCCCCATCGCCGTCGGCCTCTGGCAGCTCCTCGCTGCACCGCAGCCTCAACGACAACTCGCCGGGATCCGGAGCCTCTGCATCAGCGGCATCCGTATCCGCGTCGCATTCCGCCGCGTCCGCATCAGCGGCATCTGCTTCTGTTGCCGCCGCAGCCGCTGCTGCAGCCGCCGCCGCCGCGGCCAGCTCCTCGTTTGCCATCCCCACCAGCAAGATGTATCCGTACGTGTCGAATCACCCGAGCAGCCACGGAGGACTCTCCGGAATGACCGGGTTCTCTGGACTGGAAGATAAGTCGTGCAGGTGAGTTAAAACTCAGGGAGGGGAAAATAAAAAAAATCTAGAAAACAACACTTTTCCTTTCCCAAAAATTGTATTTAAAAAGATTAATAAATTCATTTAAAATGTTGTTAAACTTAATTTGAAATCGAGTTAAATATCAATTCAAGATTTTTATTAGCTAAAGTCAATAAACATAAAAATAAATTCGGATATTCGTATTTAATCTCTGTCAATTGAATCTATCTATTATTATTAAATAAAGTCCTTAACATTTGATTTCCTAAACTCATATTAATTCTCACTTTTATCTTTGATTCCCCATTTATGTAAAATTCAACTGAAACCTGCAACCTGAAACATAAGGGAGTATTATATCGATTTGGGGCAACCTAAGTTAGTATTTATTTTAAAACTATGACAACTAACAAGTCGATCTCCTGGCCTGCTTGACTTTCTTATTTTTTATTTTATTAAAAAGGCAATTTCCGCTTAAAACAAATAAATTAAACCCCTCTCACCTTTCCCGGAATTCATTTCGCTCGCTCTCGATTGGGCCAGCGGAAATGCCTGCCCGAAACCTTGAGTTAAATCTCCAGAAGCCGCAAACCGCAAATCCGTTTCGAATGCGCTCTAATTATGGGCAGGATCCTGCTTCCCAGGGTCCAGGTCCCTGACCACTGGCCATTCATATCGAATGGCCATAAAGCCGGCAAATTAGAGCAGCCTGCGGTGCCCACAAGATTCGCACGCAGCCTGACCTTCCGCTGCGGCCATTTGCATATTAGTCCACTGTACCATGGCTACAGTGAGTCCTGCTGTGCGTGGGCGTGTTCGGGATTAGTGGGCAATTAGAGGCGACCGCAGAAGGGGGCATGCAAATGGTCAGGGCACAGCGGCTCATTAGCATGTGACTTCTAGACGGGAATGGGAAGGCTATGGAGAGGAATCAGGAATCAGGAGTCGGGAGAGCAGGGATCACACACATATTCCTGAAGCTAATCGAATTTTTGCTTCTCTCTCTCTTCTCCCACAGCAGGTACACGGACACCGTGATGAACAGCTACCAGTCGATGAGCGTACCTGCCTCGGCCTCCGCGCAGTTCGCCCAGTTCTATCAACATGCCACAGCCGCCGCATCGGCGGTATCAGCGGCCAGTGCCGGAGCGATCGGCGTGGACTCCCTGGGCAATGCCTGCACCCAGCCAGCCTCCGGCGTAATGCCTGGAGCCGGTGGAGCAGGTGGAGCCGGAATTGCTGATCTGCCAAGGTATCCATGGATGACGCTCACAGGTGAGTCATGTATTATATTATTTTTAATGTAAATAAAAGGGTGGAAAATAACTATGTATGTAGGTCTTTAAAAATTCGCACTTTTAGGGAAAATAAATTGAACTAAAATCAAAAATTTTCCAAGTTTTCTCATAAATTACTTACGAGGAAAAACAGCACCTAAAATGAAGAGCCAATCACTATACATTTTTGAAATAAATCATATTAATTACTCAGCGGAAAAACACATTCTGAATGCTTGCAAAGAACTATGGACTCCATAGATATAAACACATACATTTCCCTTTTTCGATATATAAATCGTTCTGAAAGCTTTTTGTGTACATATAAATCAGGGTTTATAAAACAGAGATAAACAGAGTATAAAGTGGCTTCCAAAATCAGCAAATGAAGAATTTGTCTATCAGAATTTAAAAAATATTTTATATATTTCTCATAGTTAATAATTAGTTTCCTTCTTTCTACTGTTAGAATAAATTTTCCCATATTCGCGATCTTGTTTTTCCACATGCAATGCTCCAAATGGTTAGTTTATACCCTCCCAGCTCCGGTAAACAATAGATAAACCTGGCGCAAAGATTTTCCAATGGCAGTCTCATTTCCCGCGCCATTTTACCGCCAATTTCAATTCATAATCACCACTTTGGGGGGCACTTCCAAGTCGTTTATTTCGCATTAGTCTTCCAGCGCTATTCGATTCCGAATCCCAAACCCGAAAACGTATCCAAAAGCGAAATGAACGAAGAGCTAAAAAGTTGGCAGTAAATAAAAATGAAAATAGTTTGAAAAATGCTTCGCTTGTCTGTCTGTCGTCGATTTGTAATTTAAATAGCCTCAAGGTTGCCCCGCGCACAGAAACACAGAAAAAAGCCTGGGATGTGTGCTCCGCGCATACGAAATCCAGATACAGATACTCGCCGAGAGATACAGCCACGGCTAGTGATACAGATACTGCGGCGGCGAAAAGTGTATCTTTTTATGCGGCTAACGTAGTACGAGCGAACTCGCCTCCAAATTTATGTGGGTCAGTTTAATTTACGCGATCCGTTCGCTCTTTTTCGCGCATTTATGCCGGCAGATTTATTTGCCATTTCCACAGTGCACAAGAAATTGAGCGAATTCGGTTTTCCGACCGCCGCCCGACCGCGGGTTGAACGCCTCCTGATTAATGGCAGACGGCATATGAATAGACTGTCAATTGGCCAGAGTTATAGACTGCACATCGGTCGGCGGAATAGAGAAGAGATCGAGCAATGTATTTACTCGAGAACCCAGGGGGATTTCACTTGAATTTATGGCCCAGGCATGTGCATTAACTCGTATGAGTAATTATCCATCGATTGGCCTGCAGACAGTTTTTAAATAATGGCCTTTAATAAAAGAAAACAAGGTGGTAATTTTATGAATATCATATTTTAACGGGGCGAAAAAGAGAGAGTAAAGAACTTACAAAGGTCTGGAATGTAAATAAGAAAATAAATAAAATAGCTAAACCAGATGCCAGGCCTTTGAAAATTTACATTTTCTACTAGATTTGGGTGTCAGCAAATCGATAACCAATGCTTCGATTAATCTATGCAGATTAAATATCAATTCCACTATTTTAGACCGATGAAATTATGAAACCATATGCATAAATAAAGGTATTCAACACGCCCATCCGGCCGATAGACGAGATTTGCTGGCCAAAACCTGTTGGCAATAGTAAAAAGCCCGGGCCTGGAAGATAAACGGTATTTCGCACAATGAAATATTTTGCATATCTCCCGCTCACAGCGCCGCGGCGATAAAATTGTCAACGAGATCATAGACGACGCGACTGGCGGCGATGAAAGTAAATACGAGCATGACGCCATTATGGCAGCCAAGTGCACGACACGTCGACGCAGCGGGTTCTCCCGACTCCTCCTCGTTCCCCTCCCCCCAAAATCCAGATACTGTACATAAAGTTGCACATAAACTGCACATATACACACATAGATATATGTGAGAATCCCTCCTGCAAAAAGTCTGGGCGTTTGGCTTTCACTTGGCCAAGCCTGCAAACCCACCCAAAAAAATACACACAGACCCGGACACACGAACAACTGCCACGGCAATGGTTGTTGCTGCTGCAGCAACGTTTTACAGCTGAATGCTTGCCAAATGCAATTTAACTAATGAATTTTAATATTTTACGCCAAAGCGTCTGAATGAATTTTCATTTTCACATCGTTGCACCGACTCGGCCAGCAGCAACATCAACAACAATGTTGCATGTTGCTTGTGCTGCACTGGGGACCTGGGGCGTGGAAAATCCAACAGAAAACCGGGATCGCGGGAGGAGAGGCGTGCCTGCACCTGATTATGCTGATAAGAAAGCAAAGAGGTTAACTTTTCTTAATTATCTGGAAAAGCGCAGCCCGACAAAGCATGAAAATGGCAAAAGCTTTTCCCGTCTTGGGATATTCGCAAACTCAGCACGTGCTGTGGCAAGAAGCTGGAAATGGCCAAGGAAAGGGGGTGAAGAAGTACACAGCGAAAAAATCGGGAGAGGTTTTTGGAGTGGCAAGCGAATAAGATATGTTTTACAATTAAAAGTATTTTATTATATATTTTTGTATTAATTAAAAATACCTAGAAGCATTTTCCATGTGTAGACAGAACACTGCCTTGGCCAGATAAGAAGCGTCTGGCCCATAAATTGTGCAATCATCGAAGCGACAAAGAAGTCTCAGGCTCAGAATCTTGTACATTTTAGAGATTGCTCGTCTGTCCATCGGACAGTCCGTCCGTTCGTGTGTCAAATAAAGTGGCAACAGCGACAAGGCGAATGCACAGAAATTTGTGTATTTTAATTAAAAATGCGCCAACGATGCCGAGCAGCTTCATCTGCTTATTAATTAGGAGGAGCCGACGACTCTGGTCGTTGCCTTTCGGTCATCTCCCCCAGATGCTTCTCCATTCCTCCTTGCTTGCACAGTGAGTCTCCCCAGCTTCTGCTCAGAGATATCTCCTCCCCCAAGCTCCACCATCTCGCGTGGTCTACTTAAAGCGAAGCCGGTTCAACTGGCCAGAGAGGGGTTCACTCGGCCGGTGGTCCGGTGGCCAGGCTAATTCTGCTTTTTGTGGCCGGCGCTGACAACTAAATTGAAAATGGCCCGATTGAGTGGTTTATGAAGGCTGCCATGTGGAACCTCTGCCGGGAGGGGAGGCACTGAACATGATTTGAGGGATCGTCGAGTCGCAAGCCTCAAGGCTTTTGGGCGAGGAATTTCACATTAAGAGCATATGGGGAGCACACATAACTCCATAGTTGTAACGCAACAAAAACATATTAAAGAAAACCCATAAGTTAATTGCTTTCCTCTTTTTTTCTCTTCAATTTCAGACTGGATGGGAAGTCCCTTTGAGCGTGTCGTTTGCGGCGATTTCAATGGTAAGTACCGCAATTAACCGAAAACCCTTGAAGTTAATTCCCCGACTGGCATTGAGCCAATGGGTTATGGGCCAAGGATTGCGGGTAATCCGTGGAATATGACGGTTTTTTTGTAGAGCCTGGCCAAATGGCCTTGAGAAATATGATTTACCTGCTGCGGATGCATTTCTCTTCCAGCTACTTTCACCTCGGTGAACCCTTCTCGGCAAAATGCATTCGTCACATAGCTCCTGCTGTCCTGTCATAAATCCCTCAACCTCTGTCCCTTTCTCTGGACAATTGCATTGTTTATCGGAGTCATTTACCGGCAAATATGAGTTTATGAAAAGGTTTAGACATCCCGGCAACTGTTCGCCGCACCATGCTAATATCTCTCGGGCTCCGTGAAAGTTGCAGCTGAAATTCCAGTCAAGTAATCGTCCGGGATCGTAAATCACCATTCGCCATCGACAGGGCCCCCCAAAATACGAATCGCTGCTGTCCATAGCAAATACCTTGGGGTACATCTCCTGCCTGGTGACAGGGGACAAAACACTCACTCGATTGATCGATCTGCGTTCTGCTGGGCCTCGTTAAATGCCTTTTTTATGGTCGTTTTATGATCTATTTACGATTTTACGCATGGTCTTGCGCCGTGCATAACGATCGTGATGCTATGCTGTGGACTACCGATCCTCCCGTTTTATGGCCCGATAATGGCGTTGATTGTTTGGCGAATCACCGCCGTATAGCGATACAGCCTATATGTTCCATTTAATTAGTTGGAAACACGGGTAGCCACTGTCAATTGCGGCTTACAATGGGCGGTCATTAATCGGCATTCACAGTCGCCTTCACATTCCCATCTAAATTCCCATTCACATTTCACTTGAGTTAATGGCCGCTCACTTTGTAGTTTTTCGAATTAGTTGGGCCTGTGAATAGGGCACGAAATCGAATAACAATCGGGAAGTAAAGCATATAAATTGGTTGGCTAGTTATTGTAATTTATTAAGGCAGATTAAAGTTATATTTACTTTTATATTTATTTGTATATTAAATGGATATTAATTACACTTAACTTAAAGCATGGAAGCACCCTGTTTATGGCTTTGAAAAAAACGTATCGATTAGGAAATGAATTCAAGCGTATTAGTGCGCATTGCGCATACGCACTGTGGCCCGCAATGACATTAACCATTTCCGCTCTCACTCTGTCCACCCTTTTTCCCCTTGGTTTTTGGTGTAGCATATAATTGGGGCCATTTAATTGCTCTGGAAAACATGGACAAACAAATTGCGGCCAGTGTCCAAGCAGTCTGGCTTTGTGGTCGGTGCTCGGGTCCCTTGGCCTCTTGGCCTCCCTGGTCTTTAGTGTGAAATCGGAGCAGAAGTACGTGCCACGGCTCGGCTTTGGGCGTCACAGATCGTTTGATATTGGAGCGGGTTGAGGTCCCTCCGGCCCCCATTCTGCCTCGGACTACTGCCACTGGCGATCCTCTGGTGTTTGTTTTGAAAATAAATCACTGGCGTTGGCGTTGAGCGGAGTCATTCGGACAATTTACAGCACTAACAGCCGCTGTTTGACAAGTAATTAACTTACCGAGTCTCCAGTTGCCATTGGTTCTTTGCTGAAGGTTTGGGATTACAATGGGTTGAAGGGGATAGCCACAGAAAGGAAGTGAGGATGATGAGGAGACGAATTTTTAAATAAATCTATATATTACTGACTGACAACTGCTAATAATTTCTTTGTAAGCTTTTAATTTAAATATTTGTAATCCTCTCAAGCAACCCATACAGCTAATGTCTCAGTGGTTTTTTTAAAACAAACCGCTTAAATCAACACAGACACTATCTTTTTTCGCGCCATGATTTATTCGCATTCTTCGCACAGCGATAACCGCGCGAATGGAATAATAAAATATATTATTTTTATTAATTTTACAAGCCATAATTGCGGCTGGCGATAGTCTCGCTCGCCGGGGAATTGAATTATGGACTGTCTTTCCATCTCTGTCTCCGTCCCAGCCCCTATCTCTCTCTCTCTGAACCCTGGCTTGAACTTCTGCATCGCCCGGAATCAGTGCACAATCAATGTTTCAATTATATTTTCAATATTTTCAATCTGCGGCGGCGATCAATGTCATTGGCAGGGGGCTTCGGGGGCGCGAAGATCCGCCATTTCGTCGATAAATGTTGATCCCGCTGGCCGCCTGTCGCTCCTTCTCGCATCTCTTTTGGAACATGGACGACGGCTGGCAAGGGTTAATTTATGAGGCGCGATAAGCGAATTCCATTTCGTTTCGGTTTTGTTTAATTTCCGATTCCCTGTGTTTTCTTTCGGTCTCTGTTTTCCTCTTTTTTTATTTGGTATTTACATTTGCTGCTCCCTCGCCTCGTGGCCCTCCATTCATATTCCTATCTTGCTCCAATACGACACCGTGTTATCGGCACGTTTCGTGTCGTTGTATTATTTTTTTCCTGTTTTTTTCATTTTGTTCTGCGGCGGCGGAAAATTCGAAATGACACGTTTCTCTGAGTTTTTTTCTTTAACTACCCCGTGCGGCTGTTAATCTGCGGTTTTAATGCTCGAGTGGTGCAAATTGGCAAAGGGGTTTGGATTACCAGGATCAGGATGCTCGGGGGAAAGGCCTCCCGGGCTCAGAGTGGGCGACACAGCCGCAGACAAGGACTGGGACCGGAATGGCAGCCAGACTGGCGCGCATTTTGGGAGCTGGGAATGGGCCGACAGACATGTAAATTTGGCGCAGACAAAATCAAATTAAAAGCGCACACGTTCCACAGACAATTGCCGACTTGATTCCCACCGAACAACAGACCTCTCTCCCCGCTCATTTAATCAAAGTTTATTCCCCTCTCACACGCCGCGAAAATATGGGTTCAAAAGTCAGTTCATTTGATTATATTTATAGCATATTTGGTGAAGCTATGGAATTGCCATAACAAACAGTTTTAATATATAAAAATAATTGGAAATTCCAAGAACCCAAGTCGTTAACTATGAAAGGAATGAGCTAACTATTCATTAATTTTAGTCACAATTTAAATTATTTTCTTGCAGTACATATGAGAAAAACAAACAAACTCATCAGTATTCAAACTTTTCACATTTCCATTAGCTTTAATATTTAATTTACACAAAAGTTTTATTTAGAACTTGGCTCTGGCGTGCGACAATTTCGCAGTTCTCCATTTTCCGCATCGCGTGCAATGCGTGACTGCGACCATTTCCCCCCGACTTTCCGGTTGTAATAAATTCAAAGACAGAGAGTACTTAATATTAATTTAATCGCGGAATTAAATAAGCCGCTCGCGGTGTCGGCTAATGCACTCTTTTGTGTGCGATTCCTGAGCTAAATTTATTACATCTTCTGATTGATTACCGAGATTAGAGTGTTTACGATGCACTTGGTCTCTTTGATGCTCCATAATAGCCCGAAAACGTGGGTGGTAACGAGGTAATTTCACCTTATTACAGAAATAGTGATACTTAAATCAAAGTTTCTGTTTGATTTTGTTATAAATCTTCCATTAAATCATTTAAAATTCATTTCTTGCCATCATTGTTTCAATTACAAGGCTTTTTCTTCTTTTAAATTTATGAAGGCAGCTTCAAAAGTGAATTTTTCCTCTGTAAAAAAACCCTAGGCCTTTAGTTTTCTTAAAAAAATCCTCCCCTTTCAGAACTCGTTATTCCAGTTGTTGGCTTTTGTGGGAATCCTTCCGCTCGCTCCTCTCTCTCTCTCTTCTAATGAAGCAATTCAGGTAATTGGAGTTCCCTCGCCGGAGGAGCTTCGGCCACATACATATAGGGTCTCTGAAGGGAGAAAACTTCAGAAAAAGGAGGCAAACAATAGGGGAAATAAAACCTGTCGGTGACAAAAGACTTTCCTCTGGGATCAGTATGGCAGCAGCATTCACCATCAGACACCATTTTCTCGAATTACTCTGCCCGAGCAGCCATTAACAAAGGGCCAACTGCGAGTGTAAGTGCGAGTGTGTGTGTGAGCCATTAATCAACTTTGTCAGCCACGAAAAACCAGAAGAAGACACAAGAGAATTCCAAAGGAAGTGCAAGATTGGAAACACTAATAAGCGGGCTCGGTTTCTGTGGTCTGCGGTGCCACAGCGGAGCGGGAAGCGAGCGACAATCAATTTCTCAGGACCCCTTTTCAGGACCACACCTCAACATGCAAGGGGGTACACAGGGAGAAATAAGAAATATGGGTGAAAGAGTACAGATGCCTCGTTCTTAAAGTCAGCAGATTTTATATTGTGTATTCAATTTATTATCTGAAGAATTAGTCCCTGTAATACCTTCTTTTTCTCAGTGCACACACGAGAATTGCCACGGCTACGGGTATTATATTGAAATTTCCATCCGAGGGGGATAAGCATGAGTTATGCGCACGCCTAGGTAAATATAGAACCCGCATCGATCGATCGATGCTTTTTATACGAATTTAAGTGTCACGTTCTCATTTTGCGGGGGGAAATGGAGTGGTGGGGATTACAATATGAGGCGAACGGGGGGCGGGGGTGCTTCCCCGAATGGCGTTTTAATACGTCATCGTTTCAAGTCGGCCCACGCAATCTAAGTTATGGCCGACATCTGCCCCCAAGTTCTGCATTCGAATCGAAATCGGAATGGAGATGGAGATGGCAATGGGACTGGGAATGGGAATCCGGAGTTCGTGTTTGTTTTCACCAAATAGGAATAGGAGAATATATATATATTATATACCCAAATATCGAGTGCGGGGACCCGTGTGCACCGAGCCGTGAACGCAGTTGGGAGAACAGGCCGAAAAAGGCAAGGAAAACCCATCGAAGGCAAACAAAAAACCAAAAAACAATACCGAAATGCGTTCGCAGTCAGAAGGCAGTTGGCTCAATTTATATGTATTTTCAATAAAAGTCGATATAATGCTTGCCAAGGTTCATAGAACGACCAAATGAACTTGGAAAAAAGGAGAGAAAAGCAGCCAATGAAGGCAATCAATTTCAATTCAGTTTCCTCGCCTTTCCTTTTCCCAAAAAAAAAAATATATATATAACGCCAAAGCCAATGAGGCGTCCAAAGGGCAAGACGAGGCCAATTGCAGTTATGTTACTGCCTGGAAACCTTTTTCGCTACCCTTTATCTGTGGCGGATTGGGTATCTTAGCTTTGTAGATCCAATACAACATCCTTTTTAAGAAACTCTTGGGTGGCCCAGGAGTACATAATTTGTGAAAGTGCTTCACAGAATAATTTATCATATTTATTGTCATTAAGTTATTCCTTAAATGTCTGCCGGAGAAATTAAAAATCTTCAGACGAACTTAGCCAAGTAATTATTCATACAAAAATGGTATTTGTTGGGTAAATTCGTTTTAATATCTGTTTCTGTTGCCTTGTAAATATAATTTTTATTGGTTTTGCACTGCAAGTTATGCCTTTAGTCCCAAAAATTACAGGGTATATTTGTTGTTAGCTTCCAATTGCCATTGCCCTTTGTCTTCTCTTAGCCTTAGCCGAAGAAGAGCTCCAAACAAAGAAGCCAAAAAGTGTTGATGAACCCAAAGACCACCCACGAAATCCAGCTGCCTAAGCTGTAGATACAGCTACGTCCACAGCCAGGGGCACAGATATAGAGACACTGATAGCTACAGATACTTTACGCGAACAAATAATTCCACTCACATAGAGAGAGTCGCTGCGGCGCCACTTCATTGTGATCATTGAATGGCCGTTGATTGTGTCGCATCGATTCGCGGCGATTTTAATCGCAAGCGGCGCACATTAAACGCCTTTCATTTGCAATTAAATTGCGGCTCAGAGAGGGGGATGGGAAAGGCGCAGATACGGATACACAGCAGAGGGCGGGGCCTTAGACTCAGATACATATACTGTGGCCGTGCTCGACTTGCGGTCAGTTGGCGACACGTGTCCCCGGAAATATTCAAGAACGTGGCTGAAGTGGCAGGCACAGACGCCGTTTGCAAAAATCTTGCGGATTACCAATTCTAGACGCCTAATGCCATTTATAGGCCATCGCTACAAATGCTCCACAGCTGTCCGTCCGTCCAAAATTAGTTGAGCTCCCCCGCCCGGAACTTGCCCTCCTCGCCGCTCCTTCTCTACCCTTCTCTTTTCCGGGTGGCCCGACAAATTTATTGGAACCACTTCGGTGCGATGGGCTGAATGGGGGGCCAAAAAGAGTCTGATTTTACCGGCTTCCTTTTGGCAAGACTTTCTGACAATCAGTGGCGCAGCAAAGGGGGCTAGTTAGTTGTCTAAAGGGGTCTTTTAAGAGGATTACACTAATATATATATTTAATTTCATACAACTGGTTCAGATATTTATTTTCTATCCGATTTGTTTATTTGTTTTATCCCAAATTATTTGTTTTCAAAAGCTCCCTGTTAGCCGGCGCTCCTGCCTAACAACCTCCCCCCGTTAGCCCCCTCGGAAAACACCCATTCTGCGGCTGGCTTCTTCCGTTTTCCCTTTTTCACTTCTGGCCATATATTTTTCACATTTATGTCGGGTATTTTGTCTTATCACACCCTCGTGTTTGCAGTGCGTGCAAAAAATGCCTTCGCTGGGTGGGGGTAGGAGGCGTGGCTGAGCAGGGGGGACTGTGGGAGGTGAGGTTGTGCCGCCAACCACCCACGAGATTAAAAATGCCATAAAGACAGTAAGGGTGAATGGCTCTAATGGCTGCCGTTGCCATTATTTGCCCTCTCACTCGCACTCTGCCCTGGCTGTGTGTGCAAAAAAGGGAAAAGCGGCGCAAAGGAAAACGGAAAAGGAAAACCGAAAACTCGAGCTGTTACCAAGTTGCCATGGCTCCATGGTTCGGGCGCAGAATTAAGGGCTGTCTGCACTTTCCGGAATACAGAGCAAGTATCCGAAAGTTCTGGCCAGATAATGCGAAAAACATATGAAAGTATACATTACATTCGATTTTTTGTTAGATATAAAGGCTTCCCATATGTCTTTGAAACTAGATTTTCATTAAAAAAAACTATTATTTGATCGTTAGGAAGATATTCTCTAAAATTTAGTTAAAATGTAATTTTAATTTCTTTCTTTTAACAATTTTTGTAGCTTTTATTTACAGAATTGGGAAAGGTTTCAAAAAGTATCTTAAATAATCCGAAGTAAAAAGTATAAACTCATTTTGAATGTTCTTAAAATATATTTCACCTTAAAAAACTGATTGCAAATCGCCTCATTTAAGTTTACAATTTTAATATTTAAATGAAAAGCCAAGTTTTGAGAATTGTTCTTCCTGCTATTTTCCATCTCATTGTATTTACTCCTACAACATCCTTTGTGGGCATGATACCGTTTTAATTGCAAACTCAAACAGACCTTTCTTCCTGCTCTTGTAACACTCCCTTCACCCCTCGGTGTAATTCCAATAATGGCGTGAAATATTTGATGAGAATATATTAATCCCCCAGGAGCCAGGAGTATTTGCAACATTTGCCGGGAATTTTCTCCGCTCTCTCCACACAGACAGCAGCGACAGCTTGCCATATATTTTCCAAGATTAAGCACACAATTAGCAGTCGGGCGGGGAGAAGAGATAGGGGGAGGGAGTATGGCGGGGGCGTGGCAGATCTGATAGCACAGACAACAACACTGCACATAAATTGCAGAGGAAGCATCCCCCGGCGCAGGCTTTGCCGCTGTCAGGACACCGCCACCCTCAGCCTCTTAACCTGCCGCCCTGCGCGACTGATTAAATTTAAATAAATTTAATAAACATAAATTATTTGCAATGGCAGCCGTGTACGAGGAGCCGACTCGTCCCTGCCACCCCCAAAGAGACGAGCATGAGCGCAATTTAATGGCGGCGCTTACCTGCCCCACCTCCGAGAGCAACCCACCACCCCCTTGTACTGTTCATCTTCGCCCCCTGAAAAGTGCGGCTAAAAGCCACACAAAGGCGCCAGATGTTGCCCGTGAGCCTTGTCTGAACAGCGTTTAAGCGGCTTTTCTTTCAAAGTTTAATTAGTCTTCGTCGCTCCACGAATTCCGAACATTTGCATATTCCAAGTGCTGTGGGGAAAAGGGGGAAACTTGAAGAAGGAGGCCGAGGACCGGTCCCTGGGGATGGCTCATGATTTTACCCGGGAACATTGCAATTTGCGCTAAATGCTCGAAAGATCGTCTCCGCAGGAAGAATGAGCTCTGTACTGCCCCAAAAAAATTGTTGAGCCATCACCATATTTTTTCGGGACCCCCAAAAATACATTTCCCACTTCAATTCATTGTGAGTGTGATGGTATATCTCCTCAGGCATGTTAAATGTCTGCCGTTTGTTTATATATCTTTCAACATGCCATCCGGGAAGTTAGTTTCGAAAATTCATACAAAATATAAACAAATCAGCATAAAACATACGCGCAGCCAGTGAAATTTCTTGTCTCCCTCTCTCTTTGAAAAGAAAATGAGATAAATATACGATGTCATAAATATGCGTACACATTTCTGGATGCGATACACCTACAGATACATCTGTATCTTTTATGTAACAAATTATGCAGAGAATTTCAAAGAACCTAACCAACTTTACTTCAGGATATATATTCGATTGAGAATGAGAGAAGTATCTAAGAAAACTTGCAATTACACTTTCTGATTTGTTCTTGAAGCAGTTTAAATTATCTAGAATTCCTGAAACTTTTTATTTTCTTAAAATCATAATATCAGATATTAATATTTATTTTAAAGTATCTTAAATTGTTTTTACTATGTTCTAACCATAAAAAGTCACATTTAAATTGACAATGAACATGAAACAAAAGGCCGCTGAGATAGATCAGCATTGTTTAAGTATATGCCCCCAGATACTACCATAAACTAAAGAGAAGCCCCACGCGGTTTCTACAAATTCCCCTCAAAGACAAATACACAACGAAATTTGCGCGCCAAAAGTCAACAAACAAGCGAAAAAAGAAGGCCGAAGACAGGAAAGTTTCTTGTTTCTATTTATTTTTGGTCAACAACAGCAAAATCAGGGAATTTATTTGCCGGCAAACAGAATACATACAGCTTGACCCCGGCTAGAAATTCCAAATCGAAATTCTAACTAATTGCCGGACTGAAATAACATGGAGAAAACGGCGCTGCAAGCACGCCATGCCACACAATGTTTCTAAAGTTCTTTGTCAAACGATATGTAAATTTGTTTATTATTTACCAAAACGAAACGAAAGGGAAAATGGAAGCCAAACACTAAACACGAAATACTCGTAGCCGAAATGTTTGTTTATTGTACAATTTTGTGTCGCTTGATAAACAAGAATTCCAAGTCCCCGCGGAACCACTTTCGAATGCACACACAGATACGCACACACACATATACACATAGAGGCACTCTGGGGCAAACTATGGCGCTTTTTACCGCCCCCTCGTCCCCCCTGTGTGTGTGTGTATCTTTATTGTACGCTTTGAATTGTTTTTATGATTTTTATGTCATCATAAGTTTCAGTCTCTGCGCTGTATTTTTTTTTTGTTCAGCGTCTCGTTTTCGTATGTTTCTGCGCTTATTTATACGCGCCGCTGTTTATTGAACAATTACGTTTATGATTATTAATATTTTTAATTGTTAATGTCATTGTTATAGACGCTGTCCCCGGTTTTGGGCCATAACCATTCCCATTTCCATAACCATTCCCATTCCCATTCCCAACCCATTACCATTGCCATTCTCAGTCCCATGACAGCGGCGGCGCCTTGGGATGATGTTCCCCAGCTTGTTGTTTTGTCACCTCTCGGATTCTCTCTATATGTTCCCTCCACCGATATACTATAGCCTCTTCGATCCGTGCTCCATTTTGGCGGACAACGCCGCCGCGTCTGGAATTTCCCGCAATTCGGGGAAACAGAAACAGATTTCTGGCCCCCAGGTTTTATTCAGTTTTGTTTACTGGCCGCCGCAGCCGCTTCAGTCAATTGCAGCCACGATTTATGGCGCGCTAATTGATTTTTAATTGGAAAATGGTTTTCCTTAGCAATTGTGCAACGGACCGGTTCGACGGGCAAAAAACTAAAATAAAACCTCTAGACAGCCGCTTAGCGCTTGTCAAATCTATCGAAGAGCTTTAAGCTAATTTATCTATTAGTGCGCAATCGAAAGTCAGCGCATTGGAATCAATTATGGAAATTTGAATAGTTTATAGCAAGACATAATCGCAGATTACAGTTCATTAAAATAAAAGTAAAAGTTTATTAACAAACGCTCAGATTTATTGCTGATTTGAAATACTTTTTAAAGTGAGTAATGGCAAAATACAGTGAATAAATAAATAAAATGGCCTTGATGAGTGCATTGTTTATTTTGGAAAATACTTTGATTAAATTTTAGGAATAAACAAAGCTCCGTGGATTTATTTTTCTATAATTATGTGCGTTATTTCGAAATGAAAATAACTATTAAATAAGAAATAAGCTTTTCTCAAAGATCCTGAGATACTCCATCGTTAGAATTTTCATTAATAATAATATTGAGTTAGTTTTTGTAAGTAATATTTATAATCCAATTTCATTGACTAAAGCCGATTAATCTTGACAGGAATAGTTTTACGATCCTCTAAACCTCATATTGATTCCAATTATATTTTCCATATTTTGAATGAATTTCTTGCTGCTGGAAAAGATCATTGAACCCGAAAAGACTCCCACAAAGTCGCTCTCTGCGAGACTCACTCGAAACCCGAATTGAAACCGTCGATTTTCCATTTTTCCCAAGCGGATTTAAGACTTTTCGAATGGTTTTTTGAGTGAAAAAGCAGCGGCGTTGGAAAATCAATAACAAAGTCTATGACTCAGTGTGTGTGGGTTTTCTCTCTCTCGCTCGGTTCCACGTGTGAGTGCGTTCCGGCACCTTCCTCACTCCAACCTTCAGACCGGTTTGCCTGCGCCGACTCACCACTTCGCTCAACTTTCCATGCCAACGCTCTCTAGCCGCTCTCCATGTGCGTGTTTGTGTGTGTGAATGTGTCTACCTGTGCGAAGGCAGACACTGCGGCAGCCATGTTGGATTCCATCACTCCGCTCCTGCGAGCGAGTGCAGCCATCCCGCTCGCACCGGCGGCCATTGCGGGCGTCGTAAATCTTGTTTAGGGGCGCGTGTGTCCTGGGAGTCGTGATTTATGGGACGAATTGTAGCTGCTCATTGTAGCGTGTAAATAATTTAGATTAGTTTGCTATTCCCGGACGCAGGACCCCGCAAAAGGGGGGTTGATTAGAATTGAAATTGCTTTTCCCCGCTCAACTAAGTCCTGTCTTGTTCCTGTTATTGTTCTGCTCTGTCCAGTCCACTCCAAGCAGCGAATGTATTTCCCATTTTATGGCTGCCATCCAGGAATTAAAAACATAGCACTGCTTTCGCAGGAAGAGAAATTAATTTCAATTTAAAGGGATGCAATTATCCTTTAATTTATTTTAGAGGTTTGAGGCTTTTAATTTGTCAATAATATTGTCAAGTCATACAAATAAATGTGCTAAAAAGTAAATTAACTCAATTACTATTCCTTTTCAATAGATTTTTCATTTAAATCAGCTAATCTTACTTAAATTTCTTGTATAAAACATATATAAAGGGGAATGTCTAAGTATTACCTCCTCCATGACTCACAAAATCCACTTATCAGTTCAGGTAAATTCAAGCGTCACAGACTCGTCCGTCCGTAAATGTTTTGCCAACTGCTCAATCTCATAAAAAATGCAACGGAAAGTCGACAACAAAAAATCCAAATGATTTACAACTGCAACCGGGAGAGATTCACAAAATCTGCACCTTTCATAATATTACGTAAAAATTGTCCCTTTCTTTGCCGGCTTTGTCGCTGGAAAGTCGCAACTTGCAAACCATAAAAAATTGCTGCTGACAAGAAAACCTTTTAGCAGAAAAACTCCACACAAAGGCGGCAAAAAACGGCAGAGAAACATGAAAGCCATAAAACGGCAAGCGGCTAAAAGTGAGAGGCTGCTGCTAGGCTCTGGCACTGGGACAGCAATTTGTAGATAGCGAATTTTTGATTTCCGTAACATAAACACGGAGCCTGTGCCCATTCCGGGCGCATCTTCGCACCGTCGCGCAAAAAATTCGCACAGGTAGCGTGGAAAATTGCTAAAAAAAAAGCAGATACAACAAAATGTAAAGAGAAAACAAAAAAGTACAGACAAGAATGTGTGGCCTGCTGCAGAGAAAATCGAAAGAAAAGTGCTAGCTGGCCACCAGGGCGAGACCTGCCGCTGGGTGATTCGGTGCTGGTTGCTTCACCCTTCCACGCACTGCGTGCGATGCCAATCCGCAGCGGAATCAGGTCCGGAATGGACCCCGGGGAGTCCGTGTCCTGGGGCGGCGGCGGCTGCTGCTGACGTCAGGTCTAGTCTCTCGGCTCACCCTTCTCCCAGTCAGTTGGGAAAACTGTTTGTTTGCCTCGTAATTTGCAGCCAGACATTCGCAGTGCAGCGAATCCACAATCCACAGGCCCCAATACCCAATCCCCAATCCCCAATCCCCCATCACAAATCAAGGGGCGACATGCCTGACATGTGTTGCTGCTGGCCATTTTCGACTGTCTGACAGCGTCTTTGCAGCTCATTAAGCGTTGCCAAAAACAGGCAGCGACAACATCATCATCCCAACAGCATCTGATGTGACTTTCTCTGCTCTTCCCCTTTACAGGCCCCAACGGATGCCCCCGAAGACGCGGTCGTCAGACCTACACACGCTTCCAGACCCTCGAATTGGAGAAGGAGTTCCACTTCAACCACTACTTAACCCGGCGGCGGCGCATCGAGATAGCACACGCCCTCTGCCTGACCGAGCGCCAGATAAAGATCTGGTTCCAAAACCGGCGCATGAAGCTGAAGAAGGAGTTGCGAGCAGTCAAGGAGATAAACGAACAGGTAGGGTCTCCATTTTGTGCTAGGCTTGTCTAGAAGTATCCTGCCTCCAAATCCCTAACTAACATCCCCTTTTTCTCCCTTATCTAGGCGCGTCGCGATCGCGAGGAGCAGGAAAAGATGAAGGCCCAGGAGACGATGAAATCCGCCCAGCAGAACAAGCAAGTGCAGCAGCAGCAACAGCAACAGCAGCAGCAACAACAGCAACAGCAGCAGCACCAGCAGCAGCAACAGCAGCCGCAGGACCACCACTCGATCATCGCACACAATCCGGGCCACTTGCATCACTCCGTCGTCGGCCAGAACGATCTCAAGCTCGGCCTGGGCATGGGCGTCGGCGTGGGCGTGGGCGGTGGCATCGGACCCGGCGCCCTTGGCGGTGGCTTGGGCGGCAATCTGGGCATGATGAGCGCCCTGGATAAGAGCAATCACGACCTGCTAAAAGCGGTCAGCAAGGTCAACTCCTAAGCTGGTCAGCGCTGTCGCCAAGAGCCGAGAGCCGAGCCAACGAGCCCATCTTCCACCAGCCGCACCACTAGCTCCATTAGCACAACACCACCACCGCCGCATCGCGTCGCGTCCTCGTCTCAGTGTAGCGCGCGAGATTGAAAGCAGAAGATAAACTCGATAACTAAAATACGTAAAGTTTTACATAGTAAATAGTTGGATAAGTCTACAAACCTACAAGCATACACGCCAGCGAGTGAGTCCAGTGGCCAGGGAGCCCTTTGCTGGGGACAGCGATTGGTTGGCAGTGGATCAAAGCTTTCTGAGGTTTCCCCCAGGTGCCGTTGTCTATGTGATAGAGCAACGCCTGCGATTCCCTTCCAGATCTCCAGTGAGAATATGTGTATTCGACATTTCTTCCATCGTTTTCCCTTTCGCGTGGTCCAACCCCCAAAAAACCTGTCAATTCAACCCCCAGCGAAGGGCCCGCGGGCCAGAGGACTCAACGTGGCAATATTAATGGATAACTTGAACTACTTAGAATAGCGGTAAATGCTTAAGGCAGGAGTTAGCAGGAGACGCGATCTACATATATAAATGAATATTGACGAAATGAGCGATTTTTGATAGTCAGAGAACTCCGTTGCCCGCCCTCAATCGGCTCCCGATGGGAGCGATTGGCGGGGTGGGACCCTAGCGGATTCGAGTGTAAAATTATTTGCGACTGCTGTAGGATAACCTAGTTCGATATTTAGAAGCCACGTTCGACTATGTTTGACGGTCTATGAATACCTATATATATATATATATGCATATACGTGTGGATATGCCTACGGATTAAAGATACTTACATATAGAGTTATAGAGCGTACGTTTTGTATCTACTACCTATTTATTGGATATTTCTGTTTATGTTTTCGACCCCAGAAAAACCCTCTTCCAATGTTTTGTTTAAGCAAAGTCCCTACCGTGTATTTGCTGTATTTTGTTGTATGCCAACGCTTAAATACAATGAAGTCTTCATTGCCATATTAATCTTAATTCGACTCGGATCGATTCGATGAGTAAGCAACCTAACGAGTAAGCAGCAGAGTATAAAGAGAATTGCGCAAATATTTCCATAAATACCAGGAGTAAGAAGGAACGGTATGCAACATACCCGAAAGCATAATCACGATTTCAAATACGTAATAATAATAATAATAATTAAAACTAAACAAGAAACTTAATTTGAGTTAGGAGGAAGCTGAGAAATTGTCGTTTTGCCAGTGACTAAAATTTTAAATTAAAATACAATTAAGCGAGGGCGCAGAGCCCGCCAGTCTACAGAAGAATAACAAAGGAAACACTGAAATACGTATTAGATTAAGGTTGCAACAACGGAGATAAGGCCAAGTAGGGAGGGATATAGAGGACGATCGGCACGAACCCATATACGTAGATTTCAAACTTCCCGAAATTAAATTTACCTAGCATAGTCTCTCGCGGATTGCAAGTTGGATTAAAGTCAAAATCTATTTATTATACACAACCGAGGCGGAAGGCTTACACAGCGCGTATTTACATAAACAATTATTGACAAATATATATGAGAATATATTACAAATATATACAACTATGAAATTATATGTGTATGTATAATACCTAAATGTATGTGTATCTAGTACGATTAACATTAAATGCAGTCGAGTCAGAGCTAAAGTCACGTTTTGCCCACAACCACACCACCAACACCACCACCACATAGAGTCAGCCTCCCCAGACCGCGCCCATCCTTCTGTATTCAGCGTATTCCTGCGTCCTTGCAGGAAGTTCTATCTTTTCCGCGTTCTCCCCTTTGTTTTGCCTTTGTTCGAGTGATATTCACGGGTGGTGACAGCCTTTTGCCTTGTTTAAAGACCTGATTGGAGGAACTCAGTTGTTTCCGTTCCCGCTTCCGCTTCCGTATCCGTTCTGTTTTTGTTGCGTTTCAGTTTGCTTTAAGTTGAATGTTTAGACTATTTGGATGGCCTAGCAAATTAGCGCGTAAATTAATTAATTTTGTTTGACCTTAATGCTAAAACCTTCTGTTAATTTTAGTTTAAGTTTAGTTGTGACGAATTGTGTATTATATAATTTTATGCGATTTTAAAATGAATGCGAAAAACAATTAAAGAACCCTTGTTTCACTCCCCCCACTGACTGGGAGGCCACTGCAACGAGATCCCATCCATACGACGACCTTTTCGATGAGGTCCAAAAACTCGAAATCAAATTAAATATTAGCTAATGCCTAACGAACAAACATATATACGTAGAGTCAAGTCGATAACTATTTACTAACCAACCCAGTTTACTCACCCAGCCAGAAATATTCGGAATTTGCGATAGATCGAGAGCCCGCATATACGTAACTGAATTATATTCGAACCTTAAAGAGATCCTAGTATTAGATCGAGAGCCCGGCGCCCGATCAAGAAGTGCGCCCCAATATTTGCCATCGTACTTGTACATAAAACTGCATGACAACTATACTAACGATAAGAAAACGGAATATAAAACCTAGAAATCGCATTTTGTTGCACTCGAAACGATTTCGGCCAAGGGAATGAATACAATATGAACCATGAGTTAACCAATTGAAGCGAACCCAAAATAAAAACGAAAAATAACGTTAGCATAAGCCAACAACAACTGCAGTGAAGAATTAATAAATAAATAAAATCAAATCCAGTTTGTTTTGAAGTGATTGTGGAGTAGATGGGACTCCATTAATGGGAATGGAATTAACTGCATATCTCTACAAGTTAGTGGAAGATATTAACTGAATTGGATTGATTTTTGTTTTAAGTATTAGTCATACTTTGTTTTTGGATATACCTCTGAATGTATGACTACTATGGGAATTAGTTTTAGCCAAACAAACTATTAATTCGGGGAGAATTTTTTTAAACAGCCATGTTTCAATGATACCTAAAACAAATTTTTATAACAAATAATGATCTATAAACATTTATTTATTTATTATACTTAAAAATACGGACATTAGCTACTGACTGAATGTATTTCCCATAGATTTCAATCAACCAATTTCACAGGATTAATTACAGATTCATTAATTCCCTGTAAGGACATACTATAATATATCTTCCCAATAATTTTTAGTAGTTTATGGCTACTCCATCCAGTAATACTAAACATATATCAAAGCATGTGTTTAGCATCGGCTTCATTCCATAGATTGCCTAATATATATGCTCATGCGAGGCATAAATTCCCACTTGCTAATGCCGTTGCCACAAATATTAATTAACGAATGCCATTTTGAGCAAATTGATTTCATGGCGCGTCGCAAGGACGATTGGGGTTAGAGTTCGCACTTTTGGCTCAAGGGACAGACGGAGATCCTTCCCCTTTTTGGCTCGAAGGATCCTGGCATTTGCAATTTGCAGCGTGGCCACGTAGCCGGAAATGTTGCAAAACGCCTTTAATTAAATTTAATTAATGCGGCAACAACTCAACGGATTATGATAATAAGCGCACACATAACGACGCCATTTACGACACACACACTATAGCACATGTGTGCGAATAGGACGAAGGACGCAGGACGAGGGGTGAAGGACAAAACACATAGAAGACGGAGTCCAGACGATGTACTCATCCCATCTCTGAAGCTGCGACAGCGTAATGGCAGCGTCAACGAGCCGAGTCCTCGCCAGAAACGGAAACGGAAGCCCCGGCACCCAAATGGCTCATGTATGCAATAAAAGAAACTTTCGAAAACGTCAAAATGGCGTTCCAAAGATTGCCCCATTGATGGGGACTTGGGTTTGGTGGCAAGTGGGGTTCCCGGATGCCGGCTTCCCTGGGTTCACGGCGGATGTCGCCGCCGCTCTCTATGCGGAGCACGTAGAGGAGCCGGGCATAAGTTAACATTTGGATGCTGTGTTATTGGAAAACTTTTCCTGTGTCGCTCAAACTGCCCCAAAAGGCGATCATCGACGCGATAAGGCAGCGCTTGAAATATATTTTATTTCATATGCCAGTCGAAATTGCTTTTAAGGCAAACTGTCCCTTGATTAATAAATATTTAGCAATTATCAGGAGCTCGGAGTTAGGTTCTTGTAAATTTAAGTAATTAGAAACTTATTTTTAATGCCTAAAGGGCTCTAAAATAAAACTCTAATAAACGATTCCCTCTTTGAGATTGTTCTTAAGTGAATTCCCTAATTTCGTAACCTTATACAGAACCCGCACAGTTGGCGGTTCCCATGATTTAAATCCATTGAAACTCCCATTCCCGGCATATGTTTTATTCATGCTGTATGACTGTATCCACTTCCACAGCCACCACTTCCCCGCGATTCAGTGGCTCAGCGAATCCGCGGATGGCGTTAGTCGGCCGTGTAATTCTAATGCCGAATCGCACATAAACTCTGTCAGTTTATGGTATTCAAATTCGTTGGCTCTGGGTTGGCGCGGCCGAAAAAGAATTACAATATTTTGACAGGGCAAACAAAGCCGCAAATGCCGCGCCCTGATCCTACTTTAAATTCCGTGGATGCTGCGGCATATGCGAGGTCTAATTACGGCGCATCGCAGATGTTGCCATCCAGGATTTCTGCCGAACAAAATGGCTGCCAATTACCGAGCGCATTGCGTTTAATTGAAACATAATTTTGCATAAATAAAACAAGGCATAAAACACCCTGTTCGATGGCATCCCCACCACTCAGGATATCAGGACATGGAATTAATGCCATTGCGAAGGGTGTGTTTGGTGTTTCCTCTTCTATTTTTTGTGTTTTTGTTTAGCAAGTGCAAAAAGGGTCCCAATCCCAGTCGCAATCGAAAATGGTATCTGTTCCTCAGATGGTACATCTCCCAGCTCACAGCTCATTGCGAATGCACAGGTTGATTTTATCCCCTGGCACTTTTTCCGGAAGAGATTGGCCTTCGTCCCTGACTCCACCTCCCATTCCTTTCCCCGTGCCAGGGTAGGCCTTTATGGATATGTTGTCTTTTCCCCACCTCAGCCTTTTGTTGCAAAATTGCACATCCCGCCGCGCTGCTACATCATAATTTATTAACACAGCGAAATGAGTTTTTGCCTTTTGGCCGGCACTCGCTGAGCGCAATTTTAAAGCCCACGGCGCACATTTATCACAATTTTCACTTTTCAATATGGCAGGAAAAATTGAAAGCCAAGTTTTCAATTCGATTAATTGAAAATTGTGAGAGTTGAGCAAAAAAAATGGCAGCTGTCAAGCAATTAAAAAGAAGCGAGGGTTTTGGAGGACTTTTAAGGGATTTTTAAACGCTTGCAGGGTGCAGGAGTCATTTTCGGCCCATGAATCAATGATTTCTTCTATATTGTACAGGAAAACATAATTCAAATGCATTTAAAAAAATATGTATAAAATCCCACAATATTATTCCGATTCCTGAATACAGAAAGCACCTCAGACAATTCAGAACTGAGAGCTAAGAAATACAATTCCTGCACTTTAATTTACTTCATTACAGTTACAGCTAAAGACAATAAAATAAGCTAAGTTTGTTGAAACAAAATGTCAACCCTCTCTCCCCAGATAGCCAATAGACAGATTACTCCTCAAAAAGAGTGGCAGGACCTGTGTATAAGCGCCATTTGCCAGCCCATCCTGCTGCCTTTATGGCGCTCATAAGACCCCATTTGACATTAACACTAAATTTCAACTAAGCGATCTTCAATATATTATAATAATCCGCCAGGAAACCAACCGACAAATGTGCACCGCATTCAAATGGAACACAATCTTTTTTAATACGAGCACCCCAGAGCAAAGCCACCCCCAGTTTCAAAGGCAGCCAACCCTGCGCACCCAACCAACAGCCCAAAACAGCCCATCTCCACCCCAAGGATAGCACTTTCACAGCGGCTACTTAGGACGACTCCCTCGCACTCTGAAAGGGAAACTAGCAACGAGACTGAAACTGAAACAGAAACAGAAGCGGAAACAGAAACACGTTGCCAACATTGCAAATTTTTGTTGATTTAATAAAATTGCACCCACGAGACTAATTTATATGGAATGTTGGTAGCCGAGTGGAGAGGCCGAATTGGTTTCAGGTACAACGCAGACATCCTTGTTGGCTGCACAGTGGGACATACATATTCGTGGGGATAATGGGTTTAAATATAGCTTATTTGGAGTACATTTTGTGGAGTTTTTATCCCGTGAATGGTTACTATTCGTTATTTGTTTCTTCAATTTTATTTTTATGCCTATTTTGAAAATAAAGAAATTCCTTATAAATTAATGAAATCCCCATATCTAAAAACATGCCACTTTTATAACTATTTTCAAGGTTATTAACTCTGTCTAAGCATTTAAAAAGAATATATGGCAGATCCTTAAAACTTTCTCTAAAAAACATGATTCAAACAATGTGTTTTTTGTCCTTGGCAGTCTAGCGAACTGCCTGATTCGATGATGAGCCCTTGGCAAATCCCATAACCCATAGCACATAACCCAGCATGCCGAAACCACTGTGCCAGGGCCTGGATCCTGGGCAACAATGCCCAAAAGGCGGTCCTTCGCTTTCACGGTGGCTTGTTACATTTTCGGAACTTCTGTTATCATTTCGAATTAAAGTTTGCCATCCCCGTGCCCTCGTTTCACCTTGCCTAACCATCCACCATTTTGGAACTGTGTGTGTGTGTGTGCCGATGCCATTTGCTGATTTATATTGCATAATATTGCTGAGCTGAAAATTGCCTCGGTTATCGCCATCTCGTCGTGGAGCCCAATTGGCCAACTGGCACTCTCTGGCCGTAAACATAACCGCCTGCACCGACTCAATGCCAATTGTTTTGATCTGCCCGAATTTACGAGGTTTTCCTTCGCTTCGCCTACATTTTCCCGGGAAAACGTACGATGCTCCTCCTCCCTCTCCTTGCCCATATCCACATCCATATCCATATCTAATCGACGACCGAGTTCCCTAGGCCGTTATCGATTTTGTTGTGCCAACTAACCGTTCTCATAATTTTTATGCGATCCGCTGGCCCTTTTCTTTCTTTCTCTTTATTTCAAAACGACCGCCTCTTTTGGCAGCCACTTGAACAGATGTCAGCGCGAATTTCTTGACTTTCACCCAATACAATCATATTTAATAAGGCGTTCTGTAAGATATATGCGACTGCTCCATACTGTTCCGTTGTTACCTGAACTCCGGCGGAGACGGAGAGGAAACCAGCCAAGGAGCGGCGTGACGTATCTGTCAGATTACGGGAAGGTCGTAAAGTGTGGTGAGCGAGGATGACAACGAGACACGGCCATTGTGCTGCCTTCCACACAAACATGGCAGTTGGCTGTAGGCTTCAGCTTCTACCCTTCTAGCCGTCGTACTACCCCAACCCCAGTCCTGACCCCTGACCCACCACTGGTTATAATTTTAATTGCCGGGCCATGGGCATTCCACATTTGAAACTATGCCGATGCACAGGGAATAATTTGTATAAATATTCGAATTGATATTTAAGACATCATGAAACTTGAGTCTAAGGTTTTTTAATAAAGAAATGAATTCATAATAATTTATATTATTTTATCAGAATCCTTCATATACATTTTATGATTTCAAAAATATTTTCTTAGGTCTTTCCAATAAATTTATAAAATATTATATATTTTTCTCCGTGTCTCCACTGCTGCTGCCCTGCAATTGAACAACATTTACGACTGTAAACAGACGATGAACTGTCGTCCATATCTGTTCGCAGTACCGATCCCAAGTGCTTCCTTGGGAAAACCAAGACGCCTCTCGAATTTGATCCTGGCGACGTGCAGCTTCTGTGCGGAGATCTCGCTTGACACTCGGCAATTTCCGCTAGCCCAGCGCCAGCACCACATTGACATCGCCATCGCTGACGACAGTTATGACTGCGAGCGGGACATTAAACTGACTTTTACGGCGGTAAACAGTTCATAAAACGAACTATCACACGCAGATCCCAGATGCACGTATGAGCCACTCGAGGAAGATGCCGCCATGTCCCAGGGATTTCACTCACGACGCGTGTGCTCCCTAAGAAATTACGCATTCGAAGTGCAATTTATAAATCGCCTCGTTAAGAAGCATTATTGCTCAGCTCAAGATCTTCTGCTTGGTTGCACTTTATATTACTGTTCCATTATCCTGGGAAATGTAATTATCTTAAGACTCCCGCATTTCTATCACAGTTTTAAATTATTTTGAATCAGTAGGGACTGATATAAAATGTTCATAAATGTTACCTATTGTTTTCTTTATTTATACCATAATATCAATAAATGTCTTTATATTACATTTACCTTTAAAAAAAGTCCATTGAATAACCTAATTACAGAGGCAATAAATGCTTTTGATGCCATTGAAAGACGCCTTTAAATTGAATATTATCATTCCACCTGGCTTCCCCGGCTCTGTATTTATTTGGATATGCAGATGAGTTTCGACGAAGCGACAGAGAAAAGCACTAAACGTCGTAGATATGCCGTCAGCTATCACCCAGTTTCCGTATCTAAACGATATGCATTCATGGAGCTCGGATAACTCTTTCGCCCGAATCAATGGCAGGTTGATTTCGATCCAAAGATAGATCGACACATCGTCCAAATTCCACGCCCTCGGGGGATCTGCTCGGATTACTCGGGCCTTGCAATTCGAGCCGGGAATCTCATCTCCCGCATTTTCTACAGCGTCGGCCATCATGTGCATATTTTTATGTGGCAATGGGACCCCTGTCTCTACCTGTGCGTGTGATCCCAAGATGCAATTTATCTTATTTGTAGCCCCTTTATGGGCCATCTTGCTTTCGGCCTTTGTCTCGTCTGCTGGAGTCTTTTGTATTCGATTCCCCCTGCATTTTTCCCCTTGACTCAGGGGTTTGGTTTTGGGAAACGACTTTGGGCTTGGGATTGGGATTGGGCTTGGGCTTGGGTTTTTCTGTCTCTGTTTCTGTTTCTGGTTCTGGCCATGCGCCTCCACGCGTTTGGTTTCGGTTTTAATTTAAAACGGAATGGTGATTCCGAAGATACGAGACCGCGGCGAAGACGCAGACCACATGCCCCACACTTAAAGAAACTTGGTCTTTATTCTAGAAAGAAATTTGTTATATGTATGTTATCTTCTTTTTCAATCTTAAACCGTAAACTTAAAATAAATGAAGGACTGAAAATACAATTTTATGGAGTTTAAACAATAAAGAAATACATTTCAAGTACATACATTTCTCGTACAATTGAACGTTGAACGTTTAATATTTAATTTGTTTCATATATCTTGTAATTAAAAAGCTATGGATCTTATTAAACCTTTATGGAAAAATATTATTATTATTATTTTTATTTAAGATTTTTCTTGTTAATATAAACCTTTGAAATCCACTTAAATTTCTATACTCTCAGATTAAATGAAGTCTCTTTTTTTGAACATTAAAAACCCCAGCTTTAATCTCGAATTGTGTTCCTTTTTCTCTCAGTCTCAGGCCTAATCCCATCCCCCTACCATCCTTTCCTGTCTTCATCTCCGCCCATGGCTCTGCGCGCTTCACTCGAAATGGAACGAATGACTTTGTCTGTGATAATTTATGGCCGCAAACCGAAAACTTGCACCACAAACTGGCACTGGCACTAGCAGTGGGACTGGGACTCTGACTGGAGTCCGGAGCCAACTTTGTGTCACTGCTGGTTGGCTCTGTCTCCAGGTCCTGGAATATACATATACATATATCTGCTGCCACAAAAGTTTTTGCCATGCGGTTTCGGATTACAGTTCTTAACCCTTTCGCAGAGCTGGGAGGCTGGGAATGTTGGTTTTTCGAAATTCTGGGGAAAAGTTTCGCTGCGCTGAGCGCTCGAATTAATTAAAATTTTAAATCGCCCCTGTAACTGTTCTTGACGTGGCCAAGTTCGTGTTGGAGCGGCTCTGTATTCAATTCGGATTGGATTTAATTCAATTCCATATGCAAATGTCGCGCATGTTAGCTTGATTATGTGTTAATCTCATTGGGTTTCGACTCCCCAGCCTGCCCTGCCCTGCCCTGCCCTGCCCCTCGCTTTGGGGACTTCAAGATGTCGTAGGCACAAATTTATCGCGGCCATTAATTGTAACATAAATTTATTTTATTTTAACATTTCGCATCGCCGTCGTTATCGAAGGCGCATTATACTTATAAGTCGGCATTTAGCCGGAGACGAAACAGAGACGCGGACTGCAAGGCCCGGTTTTCTGGCTGAAATGGAAACTTGTTTCTGAAAAACCGTTGGCGGCTTTTATTTCAGCCAAACTGCCAATTGAATCATTTTTATGTGGCTCATTTAAAGCGCTGAAATACTCGCCCCACATCCCCAGCTGTCGTCTGGGCCGATTGGCCGCAGTAACTTTGCATCCGACGGATACAGATCCAGATACTGGCACAGTCTCAGACGATGGAGGGACCGAAATGTCTCTGTCTCGATGGAAAAGGAAGAGAAGAGAAATGTCGTAGGAGCCATTAGCTTTATCTGTCCGGATAAGCCGAACTGGTTTGTCTTTCAGTTTCGGAATCGAGCACTTCAGATGATTTACGGCCTTTTGTGGAAATAAATTATGGCGGCCATCGGTCAATCAAAGTTTGGAGCTAAATTTGGGTATTAAAAATGATACCTATAAGGGCATATTTAATGCTTATTTAATTTTAAAAATGACAGCATTGGATTTCTAAGATTTATCTACTTCTGTAATAGTTAAATGCCACTTGGAAATATTTATTAAAATCTAAGTAAAATCATAATCAAAATACAAATCAAGTCTTATCCTTTCTTACTTTATTTCAAGATTAAATTTATTCATCAATCTACAAGTAACTACAAAATATTTATTTTCATATCCCATGTCGTAAAACCAGTTTCAGTACAAAATCAAGACATTGTTTGTGCTGGCAATAAACAATTTAAATTGAGTTAAGTTATTGCGGAGGCACAAATGAAGTCGCAAATTTGTACAAATGCAATTCGCGCATTTTCAAGATACAATCAGCGCCGCAATTGAGGTGTTTTTATTTCTCGACTCAGTATGGATTTTATTTAAATTTTATGGGCACCGAGGTTATAATCGGACGCATAAAGTGCACGTTTTGATGAGCTGATACATTTCATGAAACGATAATATCGAAGGGGAGGTGTGTGCGACTAATTAACTTCTTCCCAAACGGGAGTGCCACCATCGGAAGATCCCATGTTGGGTTATTCAATGATATGGCGGGTTTTCCTTATATTACTCACTTGTTCTTATCTTTATCCTGGATTTCGTTGTATAAGAACCACTTAGTAAAAGAATTTTAAAGGCCTTAAGTGCCACCAAAGATGTGTATAATAATTACACTCGGAAGAAATACTATATGCCTCAAATCAAAAATGTGTGGTTTAGTTGGCTTCAAATTTTGTTATTCCAGAATTTTAAAATTAAAATAAAATGGTTTATAATTACAGAAACACAAAAAACAAAATACTTGTTTAAATGTGTAAATAATTTTGTTTTATAATTCAATTAAAAATTATAATTAAAAGCTATTTTTATTTACACATAATGGTGTACGATTACAATATGAATTTCAACAATATATAATATATATTAAATAAAATTTTTAATTTATTTTAAACGGATTTGATTGTCTTCAATTAAATAAATTTAAATCACAAAATGACTTTTTGTTATTTTAGAAAAGACTGTTTAATAAATATTTGGTACAAAAAGAAGTTGCTGTAAAATATTTAAAAATTTATCGAATAAGATACGATTTTTTACATTTTTAAATAAGGCGCTACTGGCGGTTGATTTTCACTAAAGTTTTTAACCGGTTCGAGGTGTTGCAATCTCCCACCAGAGGGCGAATGCAAATAGTTTTTAAAGGTTCTGAATGGTTTGAGTATTGGTTCGGTCGGCAATGCAGTTAACGCACAGCAGCCACATGGTTGCTTTTCTGGAGTGTGGCAGCCTTGCCTAGTTTGAATTTGTAAACTTATTTTAAAAATTGGAAAATGTATAAAAAATACCTATTTCAATTTACACCGATTTTTTTGTGATCTTTTTCAACGATTTCAAGGATCTTCTGCATAAATCGAGATTCTCTCAGATTTTGAGCTATATACTTCTATGGCAGACCCTTGACTATAATGGCAATCGATGCCGAGTTTTAAACCTCTCAAAAAAATGCCTGCCAGGGTTTAATAAATTATATGCATAAATCAATATTAATTAAAAGCAAAAATAGTGAAAATAATTTTATTATACACTCAAATTCCTGCTTCATATTATTCGCTGGTTTTGGAAACTAAATTTAGTTTAAGCCATCTTCTAGGCCAGTTCTAAGCCGCTATTTCGTCCCGGGTGGTCGTTCTTATTAAGATAAAACCCGAAATCCAACAAATGCGGCCAAAAGGGAACCCATGAGCAACAACGCCATTCGGATGAGCGTTAAATGGATTTACGACCCCCAAAAAGACAGCTGGTATATTTGGTAAATAAACTCGTTTCGGCCAAGCCACTCCTCCTCCGCTGAGTCGATTGTGTTGGCCATCTGGGCTTGGTCTGAGCTCCAGGCCAATGCAGAATTCGGCCCTCGCATTAGTTAGTCGCTCGGATGTATTTTTTGTAAGTCACTTGGCGGCTACAAAGGTCGTAATTAACGGGGAACATTGGGCATCGCGACACCGACGTTTTCAAAACCCCTCAACGCCATAATTAATTTCGAGCATTGCAACATGTCAGCGACATTGTCGGTCGGTTCTGTTGAAGTTGTTCGCCGTATTATGTCGTGTTCATTAGTTCAGGTAGAAACCACTCCGCCAATGACAGCGATGATGAAGTTGACTACTGAATTTATTATGGTCGGATCGAGCAGGTTAACTATAATGTTACTATCGCCTTCCATCTGTCCCGGCGCCCGAGTTGTTTGTGGGGGCGGAAATCTTGATGGGGTTTCGTTTTTCGAGCTAATTATCTTGTTTTTGGTGACCAATTAAGATGCACTTTTACTTCCTCATAACATGCTGAGAGTTTGTGTTTCATAATTTCCCCACTAGCTCCTATAATTTAATTCTAGTTTCTCTGAAATAATATTTTACAAATTATTTACAATCCCCTCTAGAGTTTATGGTATACTTTTTTCCCATTAAGAAATCCAACACTTTTACCCCAAAAATTGCAGAGCATCGGCCGAGAAATGCAGCCCAAGGATAATGGTCTTTTTAATTCGCTTCCGAATTGCACATTCGCCACGGCATTAAAATGCCACCAAAATAGAATCAACACGACATTTGCGCCACTTGAATTTTCATGCTTTTTTCCCAGGCTGTCGTGGACCAACTGGATCTTGATTAGAACTCTCAAATATTTATAAAAACAGGAGCCCCGAAGTCAGGTGCCACGTGGGCGTGGCAACGTGAGCTCTGGGGAATTTACATAGAGCACAAATAAATGAAACTAGCGCTAGTCGGGCACGATTCGGGTTATGAAATTAACATTTCGGGAGGCTGGCGGCCCCCTGGCGACCCCTTTTCCATTGCTGAGGCAGCACTTTCAACTTGGCCGCAACTAAAAATGCGAAAAGTCGACAAAAAGTCTAAAAAGTTTTCCGTCCACATTCGGAGCTGCTGCGGATCTCTTGCTTTGGCCAAACGAAATGAAATTTTCAGTTGAGTTGCCACAGGACGACCCAAGGATGGGGATTCTGCTGAGTTGCCAGTGCATTGGAGCCTGAAACAGCAAGCTGGGAGCTGAAAGGTTTCAGAGTCCTGGCCGGGAACGAGAAAGAGAACGAGAACGACGACGACAGTCGACACATTTAACGATTATTGCCGGCCATTAAAAATAACAAGCAAAACTTTTGCGCATAAAGCCGCTTCGGGGATTCATTCAACGGCGAGCGAAACTCCTTTGGCGTTGCTTTTGCCTTTGCCGAATCCTTTCGCGATTGCAATTGTTGATCCTTTCGTAACTGCCGGCTCTTCAATTCGCTTTCGGTCCGCTTTCCCCCAACAGTTTGCACTCGAATCACCAAAGTTTAAATTCAATTGAGGAGAGGAGTAAACGCTTTTCCGAATTTGCCTAATCAAAAGGTTTTTTTCGGGGAACAGGAATTCGATTCCGGTAGCTTGACAGGCTGTAATTTATAAAGGTTTTTAAAGCTAAGACATATTGTTTACATAAATATTTAATAGAAGATTAAAAATTCTGTGCCATTTTCATTTATTAATTTATTTAGAAACCCGAAACAATCCAAGATGGCTTCTCCATCTTCCTTGTAAGTTGCATAAACATAAAGGACTTCCAACAATCCCATATGTTCGGCTGATAGCTATATGGAGCTCCCTTTCATTCCCTCGAAGGTTCATGCACGATAAATGGCCCAGGCACTTGGCAATCGAATCACGTATCGTTCATGTTTGGTGATTATAAAGTTTTAATGAATACGCACCACTTGTCCCGCATGGCAACTGCCACGCCCAAAAGGAGTTCCTCTCGGACTTCACCCCTCCCTCCTCCTACAGAAAAGCATGTGCAATGGCATTTTATTTTTACAATGGCTTCGTGCAGGGAAGGATGCGTGCGACTCAAGGATATTAACACGTACGGAGTGTGTACCATCGATGCTGATGTGCGAGCATCCGATGTCCTCCTCGGGAATAAATATGAATGCCCTGCTTCTGCTCCACCTTTTGCTGGGAAAGGAATCCAAGGCATGCAGCATCCCTTTTTGGAAATTGGCTTTCCACATTTTTAGAAGCCCTTTGAGTCCTTAGGTCCCTCTAAGCTGTCTTTCATATTTTTCGAAGTGATAGATTATTGCAGAAATTATTACAATATAATCATTAAAGGGGTTAAAAGATGTTTTTTATTTTAAATATAAATAAGAAAAATGTATTAACAATTCAAAAGTAAAATTAACAATTGAAGCTGAGAAAACAGAGTTTAAAAAAGGTTTTTTATGATAGATAATACGAAATCGATTCTAAATAAATAATTTATTATAAAATATAATATTTTCATCTTGAAATCCTGAGAAGTCTTCAAATACTGATATTTCTAATTTTGTTTTATAAATTATGTATCTTCCCGTGAAGATTCAACAAACTTCTCAATAACTTAATTAAATTTAATTAGAAACAAAATAGCTTTTCTCTAGTTTAAAGATACTAATGTGGCCTCAGCTGGGTTTGCATCATCTTGGCTCATTTTATTAGCGCATTTTAATGGGCTTCAGCATAATAATTTCAATTTGCTCATGTTTTTCTACCAACTGCATGCAATTTTAAATATTCCGCTCCGTAATTATATTTATGCAAATGTGCTGCGCACATGTGGGTGGCCGGGGGAGGAGATACTCGTATTGGCATGAATATGTGTGCTTGGCAGCAGCTTCTGGGCAGAATATAATTTTCATTTTTAATATTCTCTTGCATGCCCGGAGTTTGTACATTAAATTTATTTATTGCCGCAAATATTGGATCGGATGCCGATGGCTCGGGTCTCTTGCCATTTGCATTATTGTGGCTCCTTTGTGGATGCCCCGCATCCCAATGCACACACATGGAGCGTTTCAATATTATATATTTAAACATATACATTGTGCTCATTGGGTTTTCAGGATTTTATCTATGTGGATACTCGGAGAGATTCTCTATGGAATTCTTAGAGTCTTTTTCTGTTTAAGTCAAATTTTTCTCCTAAAAAGAAGAAAGTTCTAATAGATCCTGGGAAAGGATATTTACAGAGAAACATATAGCACATTACTGAGGGTTAAATTCTCTGGCGAAGCCAATAAAGCAGTGGACGTAAGTAACCAACTTAAAGCTGGGAAATGGTTCTACTTGTTTCCATTTATTGGTCCAGCCAAGCCTGCTGCTCCTCCTCCTTCGGTAGGGGTGAGTGGGAGGAGCTGCCTGTTGTTTGCTCAAATGGAATTTCCAAAGTCGTTTAGCTCCTTATTTTTCTCGTTTCGCTTTTCTTAAATGCCATTTTTTTCCATTTCGTGCGTTCGCATCCAGAGGCAGCTGCCGCCGACTCGAAGGCAGTCGGAGGTGGTCGGAGCATCCGGAAGCTCCAGCTCCTGCTACGGACTCTGCAGCCAGGAGGGTGGCTGTGCGGAATTCCTGAGTGCTGAAGCAAGAAGCTGGCAGCAGGATGGCCGCTGAGGAGGCAAAGATGGCTGGCTGCCATCGCACGAACGAAACGGGAACCCACCCCCGAAGTCGCCTTCTTGGCCGTTTGTTTGCTTTTTGCCGCATTTCTTGGCTGCCAACTGTTTTCACACGGAGAGAAATGGAGTAATAACTTTAGTAAACTTTAAATAAATTAAATAAAAAATGAATTAAATATTCCAAGAAGGTAATAATAGTTAAAATAAATGATTTTTTTAAGCAAAACTATCTTAAAACCTTCCCTTTCCTTTGTTATCCAAAAAGTCTCTGCTTAAATTTATTTATAAGAATTAAAATGCTGATTTAATTAAAACTTTAGATATTACAGCTTGTGAATTAATGTTTATTTATTATATTTCTCTACCAACTCGGTTTTTATTTGCAGTGCATCTCCTCGGGAGCCTCATCGTCTTAGGGTCTGAGATGCCATTCGGATAGTTTGCTTAGGTTCATTTTCCGTGGGCGAAGCAGGGGCTGTGCTGGTGGTGCCGGGGTGGTTTTTCCGGGGGGTGAACGCAACGGAACGGCCATTGTTGCCAGAGTGTGCGCTCGTAAAGAAGATTTATTGGGAAGACGCGCGCGCTTCTTGGGGCGCACGTAGCCGGCGGATTCCATTTGGCCGGGAAGGAAATTGGGTTTGCTCTTCTGCGGCTTCAACCCTCACCCTCTCTTCGCTCGACCTCGGCCCAGCAGCTTACTAAATTGCTTTTTCTGCCGGGGAGTCTCAAGAAAAATTACTTTGTCCCCACACCGCACTTGTCCTATCTGGCAGCTTCCAGGGGATATGTACTCCGTATATTCCTATATCGCATTTCTCACATCTGAGACTAATGCGATTGTATTTTTTCAGAGTTTTTCTAATTTGCATTTAATTTTTTGCAGCTGTTACGGTTCTATATGGCGGCGGTGTCTTTAAGTCGTTGAAAATTCAGAAAGCGTTTCGCCTTTAGTTTAACGACGCTCTACATTGAAAGATAAACATTTGAATGGCAGGATTAAGCTTGCCGCGGAATTTCGTATGCAACAGGATGTTGTCGTTCGTGAAGGATGCCATTAAGAGACGGTTGCTAAACAGGTAGCCAGGATTCGGGAAATCTTTAGTTTAATTTGGACTTTAATGTATTTTTTACCAGAATTGGGAAGCTTTAGACACAAAAAACGTTATTTTTAATTGTGTCTGTCTTTGAAATCGCTTTTTTACATCTCAGAAGAACAATTAAGAAAGCATGTATATGTAAGAAATGTTACAAATATTTATTTCAATGTTTAGTTGAAGTCTAAGTTTGTAAATATATTTTTTAAATAATTAAATTTTCGTTCAGAACAAGTCAAGATATTTCTTTAAGCCGTGAAGGTTAGATATAGTTTCCCAATGTGTTATTTTATATTTTTTTTCCTGCAAAAAGCAGCACATATATGCCAATAATCCCTACAGTGAGCCTGTGGCCAAGGACGATGATTCATTGTTATATCTAGATATCCCTGGAACCGTTTTCATTTTTTGCACTTATTAACCCACCGCAACGGATGCGGCCAGCAAAAATGCGACCAAGGTTAATTGCCGAGAGCACAAAAAGAGGAGTACAAAGCACTTTGCAGATTTCATATTTCATGGTTATTATTTGCACTTGGAATGGCGCAAAAAAAACCAAACAGGTAAGCGATGCAGCTAGGCAAGAAGGTCCTGGCGCGAAGGTTAAAGACAAGTCCTGCACGAAAAAAACTAAGACGGCGCGAGTGGAAAGTAAAAAGATGCTCGGAAATTGTACTTGGGCATTTCCCACAAGACCAATACGAGAAAATCGAATCGGAGCTAGGAACAGGAGCTGGAGAAAGGACCAAGGACCAAGTACCTGGCCCGGTTCCACTTGCTTGCCGTTTTTTGTGTGTGTGTGTGTGTTCTTTTTTTGTTCGTTTGGCAGCAGCGTTCTTAATCTCGTTTATGACCTCGTATATCCTTGGCAGGGAGCACAGCTCCCCAAAAGCCGGATGGGGACGGATCCTTCGTCCTGCGGCGCCGGTACAACACCCATTACAATAAACAACGAGGCGCTGGCGTCGTCCTGACGGGGGATTGGGGGAGGTCCTCATCCTGCCTCCACCCCTGAAACCGAGATCCGAATCCCAAATCCAAAATCCCGCCCCCCGAATCGCGTATCGTGCTCGTATCTTCGGATGTCCTTTCGCCATTTCCGTTCGCTGGCAGCGGCGAGAACAGGAGGGCTGCGGGGGAAACACTTTTTTCGCCGCCTTATCCTTTTGGGATTTTGCGCCATTAACGTGAATTGCTTTTTGGCCAAATTATGTATACCCCGTACACAGCAGCAGCAGCAGCAACAGCAGCGGTGGCAGGAGCTTTAATGTTTTGTAAATTCACATAAGGAAACCATTATCACCTGAAATATGAAAGCAATTTTCATGCATCCTTTCGCCTTGGCAAGGTTTCCCTTTTCCCCAGGGTCGCTTTTCCTTAGCTTTCCATAATCTTCAGTTCGATCGATTTGGGGCTGGAGAAGGACTTCGAGTTTGGATTGTATTAAACTTAGAACTAAGCCGAGATCGTGTCTTAGGAATTTTATTGGCTAAATTTATATTTTATTTTGCATTTTTTATAAAATATATTTGCTTCCCCATTAAAACAACTAATAATTTGAATCCTGATTCAATATATATATTAATAACCTTTTATAAACTTAAACTCTCATTTGTAATAAAAATTTCATAGGGAATTAGAGGTTTCCGTATAATTAAAACTCTTGTGGTTTTAACAAAAGTTACCCATTGCCCGTCGGCAAACTTGGAACAAAAGAAAATTGAGCTCCTTGGAGTTGGATATTCTTTCAAAGACAATTCTTTGCCTTCTCCTGCCCAGATTTCTGGCCAAGACACCAACCCGACGGCACTGACTGTCTGACTCTGCAGCTTCTCTTGGCTCCCGAAGCCAAGCGATGAGGATGACGACGTCGTCTCGGTCTCGTTCCTGGCAATTGCTTGGAGCATCGTTTGGAGCCATTTCGGTGGCCATAACAATTCTCGTAATACTTCGGGCATCGCCGACTAAACGATAATCGCGCGTAAAAGCGCCACTAAAATCAATACTACGACTTGGAGCTCATGGAGCTGCGCTCGTGGCCTCCAGTTTCACCTTCGTTCGGCAAGGATTGTGTTTCGGCCATCTCGCCATCCTTTTCGCCGGCGAAAGGAGCAAAGAGGAGCGCTGCCAAGAAGCGCAGCCAAGGAGCTTGGCCAAGGAGAACTCGACGCGCCCACGCAAATGGGCGGTTATGCACATGCGCTTCCCAGCAGCTCCATGTAAGCTTTTATTTGCTTTATTTTTCCCGCCATCGCCTCGAGGCGAAATGAAGTTAGTTCGCACACAAATTGAGTGTATTTCGAGGTTTATCAGATGCGGATTTATACATTCGCATATGAGCACTTGAATGTGCAGAACCAATGCGGACCTTCAAGGGCATTAAATGGGGCTGATAAAGGATCATTGTTTGGCTCATTTCAATTTGGAAAATGTTAGAAGCACCAGTTTGTATGAACTTTCATAAAGCGGACTTTCACTTGTAAAAGAAATGAAATCTATGAGAAGTCAGAGATAGGAACATAAAATATAAAATTGATGTTTGAAATCCATTGCTTGTTCACTAATATATATATTTTTTTAAAATTACATTTTAGGAATTGCCAAATAAATATGCATGTTCCTTAAAAACAATTTAATAATTATTAAAACCTTGACTCATCGTCGGCGATAAGAACTTGAATGTCATTTCAATTAGCGAATGCAACTCATTACGATTCAAATCGAACGGCCTTTGTTCATTCCGTCCAAAGCGCACATTCGAATAATTAATTTTCCATTTCACTTAAAGAAATTATACATTTAAATTTCCGTCGCGAGATGCATAATGAACTGCCGAGAAACCTAACCTGGGCTGAACATTTTAATCAGCCTGCGGCGGAGTGGAGTCCTCCGCTTATTTACGATCCAGCGATCCGATCCGGAGATCTCGATCCGAGATCCCAGCGGGGCAGGTAAGCGAAATGAGAAATTTATCAAATTTATGGCCGGGGAATGAATTGAGATATAATTCAGGGGAATTACAAAGGCCGGCGGAGCCACCAAAATGGTGGCTTAAAACCCCAATAAATAAGCCAGGAAGAACCGGCCAAGGAAAGACAAAAGGCAGAAGGCTCAGCCATTATATATATTTATTTTTTTCCCCGACTCCGCCGTCTCTGGGCTTCTGGAGACCGCACGCTGCGTCCGTAATTAAAAGTCGTAAACTATTTTTATGGTGCCTCGTATATTTGCCGCAAAATGTCAGCCCCGATTTGCATGCGGAGCTCGTGGGAAGGTGAACGTATGTATCTGGCGGTCAGGTGAATTAATTGAATTAATTGCGGATAGATAAATCGAGATGATCGCCTGGGAATCGTACAAAGTACCAGCATTCATACCGCAATGGCGACCATCGGCTGCCTCGTTCTTGGGCATTTATCTCAATGAGACCCGCAGTTGCAGTGCCCCATTAATTGGACTTAATGGCCGTCTAAATCATGTGACAAAATGCAAATTAATATTTATACGCACTCGAGTGGGGAACTCGCAGCCAGCAGGCAGCTTTCGCAGACTTTGGTGCATAAATTCATAAATGTGCCAGCACCGCCAATGAATTTACAGTGTAAAACATAACTTTTAATTACGCGAATAAGAAAATGTTCGCAAACACACAGAAAATGTCGCCACACAGGCAGCATAAATAAGAGCGCTTAATAAGCAAAAAGTAAATGGAATGACTGCTGGAGGCACTGCTGTTACAAGATACCCATTTCTTTACTCTAAAAATGTGTAAAAAAGCTACTCTACTTTATATATTATAAACAATACATATACGAATTTATATATAAAAATATACATCTGAATTTATATTTTTTTCTTGTTTACATATATACTTCAGCGTCTGACTCATCACTGCTGGACTCTGCGGTCTTTATGGGGATTGTCGGTTGCTTTCCCATTCGATACTGGATCTGTTTGGAGGAGACCCCCTTGGTCTCCGGTATGTAGGCCAGCGTGAAGAGCAGGATGATCGCGGCAACGACGGCGAAGGCCAGGAACAGGTATGGCTGACAGACGAGTTTGAAGCTGGAGTACCAGAAGACAGCAAAGGAGGCGCACAGCCAGTCAACCGTGGCTGCAATGGAGCAGCCCAGCGGGCGCATGGGCGGCGCGAACAGCTCCACGGTAAGCAGCCATTTGATGGATCCCAGTCCAGCCGTATAGGCGCCCACAAACACGGGCACGAAGATAAAGGTAAGCCAGGGAAGGACATCTCCGCCATTTTCCGTAAACAATTTAAAGCCAATGCCTATCATGACGTTGGCGAAGAACATGATCGCTGAGCAGACGATGAGCAGGTGTTTGCGTCCCACTCGCTCTACGAGGATTAGGCACACCAGGAACCCCACGATGGCGGGCACAGCCAGTGCTACGATCACTTCCTTTGGCAGCGTCAGGCATGTCATCAAATCGTAGCTGTATAATACATAGACGTAGGCGCCGCAAAATTTATGGAGCACGGCCAGCACCAAAACCCGACCAAGGCTCCTTCTGACCATCTTATACTTGAAGCCTTGGCGCGGATTTTGGCGCTGGTCGTGCTCGCTCTGAGTGGGATCCTTCATCAGACGAGCCATCTCCCTTCTTACATTATAGTTCTTGCCACGCAGCCATCGGAGGCTGTTCTCCGCGCGCTCCATATTCTGGCGCCTCACGTAATAAGCCGGTGACTCCGGCATCAGGAACTGCAACAGGCACAACAGAAGCAGTATTAGATTGATTAGGTTAACTTTGCTAATTTCGAGGAAACAGCTTATCAGAAAGCTGTAGACCACGCCGACTATGCAGGCTCCGTAGAAACAGACGCCCATGATGCCGCGCTTCCTCATGGAACTGATCTCGGCGCTGTAGATAGGCACTGCCACGCAAAGGGCTCCTCCGCACATTCCAAGGATGAAGCGACCGGCATACAGCATATTAATGTTGTGCCCCCAGACGGTAAGGCACCAGCCCACGGTGTTCGGGAGCAGCTGCGCCAGGATTGTGCGCTTGCAGCCGAACCACCGCAGGAGGAAGCCCGTGGGCAGGCACCAGAACATCGCTCCCAGGGTGAGCAGTATGATTACATAGTTCCACTGCAACCTCGAGGGCGTAAAGCCATATGAGCTTCGATGCATCACCGACTGCTCAGCCCCGCCCGACCAGCCCATGGCGATCCCGAAGAAGAAGGATCCGATGTTGCTGTAAAAAGTGGCCAAGTACAGGCCAGCATTGTTAACGCGATACACAGGACGCGGTTCCTCTGGTTCAGGAGCTCCATCTGCTGTTTTCAATTTCACTGCGGATCTGGATATTTCATCTGTCGGTGTTTTAGTCTCTTTTTTTTCTATTTTTACGGCTTGCTTCGTGGATTTAGATTCAGGATCTTCCGTCACCGCCGGTGGCGACATTGGCCCACGAAACATCACCAGCGATAGCTTTTTGACCAAGCAAACAAAATTTGTTCTCTACCTAATGTGTGTGTGTGTGTATTTTTGTAACTTTGCGAATTTATAAATTCATTTTCGGTCTACTATGTTCTGGATACTTTACTATTTGTAATAACTAAACTGAACTGTAACTAAATAAAAAATCGTTACTATGTGTGCAGAAGTTAGGAATGTATCTTTACCTTATGCAATCTTAGATGTTTGGGGTTAAAAGAAACTATTAAATTGAAACAAAATACCTTCTATGTGTAAAAAAAAGGTTTAATTATTTCATCAAATAAACTTAGATACTCTAAGTTGATGCTGACCTTTCAATTTTTTAATTTTTAAGCCAAAAGGATGCTTTTCAAACCCGATAAAGACGAGTATGCTCAAAAGCACTAGCTCCCCTCTATTTATTTATCAGACCGGACTGTGGGACAAGTAATTATACAACTCATTATGCTTCTCCCAGCAAAAATAGCCCGGAGTGTCGAAAGGGGGAAAGCGGGGTCATTGTGGGCGGAGACGATTTACAATATTGCATTTCCAAATCCCACGGACCGCCCCCAACTAAGTCGGCAATAAACTGGGATCTGCAAATATTTGTTCGGCGCCGCCCGGAGGATATGCACATGTGTGTGGATTCCCGCATCCGGAGTCGTATTTTCAAATCGTACGGGTATCTCTGTCCGGGTGCCGGGGTGTCCTGTGTGTACTCCTGGCAAAGTGCAGATATTTATGCGTATTTGATAGCACTAATGGGCCATTAAATGCGTACGCAAATACACACACGTAGCGTGTGTGTAGCGTGTGTGTAGCATGTGTGTGGGTGCAAGGATGAAAATGTACCTAAGCGAATCTAAATGGCATCGGGGGCACCGAACATGCAAAAATCATGTACTCGTAAATCTCCTTAATGCCAGCGGCCTCCGGACGAACTGAGACACCCGGGAAAATGGCAGGAAAAGCGCTGGAGCAGGTGCCGGGGGTTGGGAGTTGGAAAATGTTCATTTCAGGCGTTGTGGGGTTAAGCATACACACAGGGAACACGCATGGCGGATGCTTGTTTTACCCCCGAGAAAAAGTCGAAGATGGAAAGGGAATTTTCGTAATGGAACTCGATATATATAAGGATGTGTGTGTGTGAGTGTGCTTGGATGTGGGCGTAAGGTATTACGTAACTAACGAAAATTAACGTTAATAGCCTTGAGTATCAAAATAATGGCACTCGCCTGTTGGTTGTCCTCTCTCCAAGGCTGTTTTTCGGATCGGTTCGGGGGTCTTCCTTCTCCATCTCTTCAGAGCCCCAAATAAATTTCAAAAACTCATTCCGGACTTGGGAAAAACGTGAAAATATTGTTACGACCTTAGGAGTACGGGTACAACCTCCTTGTGCTGTGCGCAAAAATTATATATTTTGATGTTTCAGGGAAAAGGCACCTTCCTTTTCCTTATGGCAACATATCCCATCGAACTAAATTAGATTTTAGTCACAGAATTACGATGCTCGTGGCGGTTAATTGAGAAAAGTGGAGCAGCGATTTTTAATGATGTTGTGATTGCGGATGGAAGGTTGTATCGTTATAAAGGGGATGCTAATATGGTTTCGTTAGAGGAAATTCTACATAGAAAGGGGCCATAGAGATTGCTGAGAAAGTAAGTAGAATATGGTTATTACTGCCTTAAATGGGTCATTCTATTTAAGGTTAAAATGAAATTATCAATTAATATATATCTACAAATATCTGAAATTTACGTAGACAGTTATTGGGGGGAAACTATCACAACTTAGTGTATTTTGTTGAACTATAAATTTATTATGATATTTACTTATTTGTTATTATACGCTAAAATAGTAAATAAGTTGTTAAACATTAAAGTATGGTTACAAATTTAATTTCCCATTGTATTTATATATTTTCTTTCATATACAGCAATATATAATATAAAAAGAAATTAAAATAATTTCATTCTCCAATGAATAAAACATCTAAAATCGAGTCACTTTTCTCCAAGGCAACATGTTCTTTAAAGTTTGGACGAAACCCCCCTTAAATGTGTCCATGTAAGGAAACATTTTGGGAACGCAATTCGGTTTCCAGCGAAATTGAAATTTCACCACCCACAAAATAAAAAAATAACAGGAACAAGAAGATACTTCGGGCCGACATTTTGTGAACTGTGTATGCGTGTATCGTTAATTTTTATTGGCGAGCTCTCGAGATCCCCTTTCGCATTGAAATCGAATGAAATTCAGTTGCGTGTCCTTGTTTGCTTGTTGCTGGGGGCAGGAAATGGTTTTGGATCGGGAGGACGAAAACGCAATAAGCAGTTAAAAAATACTCGTAATTGCAGCGGGAGTCAAAGCCCCCGGAGACCGGAGACTGGGAACGGGAATGTCATGCTGCACGGTTCATATGAGTTCCATTGTTGTTGTTTTTTTCCCAGAAACGTGCGCATCTCATCGACTCGATTTCGATTCCGGATCCGGAGCCGCCCCTCCTGCTCCTTTGCATTCAATGGCGGACGAGGACAACGGCGGGAATGGCACTCGGCGGACTCGTTCCGCCGGAAATTCATGAAGAAGAAGATGAAATTGCTTATAGCACAGCTCGACTTGTCATCTCCAATCGCAAGTTATTATTTTTTCAAGTTTGCCCAACTTTAAGCGATTTTTAAGGAATTTTAAAGAAGTAATATTGTAAAGAAGTGTGTCACGAAAGTGTTATAATTATTTTAATTTTAGTTTGCTAAAAACCAACCTCCCAATGGACTTTTATATAAATTAATTCACTTTAAAAATCTCGCTAGCTTCCAGTTATTATTTTAGAGTAAATATGATGCTGACATTAAGCTATCATATAATGAAAGACTATAAATAATAATTAAAGTATTAAACGAGGTTATAAATTAAGAGGAGTTTTAACTTCCATTTTTACTAATAAAATATTTTATAAAAATTAAAATAGTTCACCAAGGACAACGAATTTTAAAATTAGAAACATGCTTGATTCTGTGCTTCCAAAAATATGAAAAATAATAATGAAACCTTTGAAGTTAAGGACTCTTTGCCGTCGACCATTTCCCATGGCATACCCTCTGACCAGTCCAGTCTTCACCCATGCCAGCCGCCATGTAGTTTTCCTTTTGTCCGTCTCGTTATTGCCGTAATACTGTTGGGTTCGCCAGGATTCCTCTGTTTTTGGTGCCGTCGCCCTTGTTGTTGTAGTTATAATGGGCTAGTGCCATTCTGGGCAGCGGCAAAAATGTTTCACAAATGGGTTCATATTTTGACGTTTAATGTAGCGAAAATGAAGCGGCGATTTATGGAATGCGCACGTTGCCCTCGCGACTTGGGCACTTTTTCCATCGCTTTTCCCGTTTTTCCGGCGGGCATTATCGAGAAAATGGAGAGTGCAAATCAAGAATCAATTGCATTATTAGAAGCGATTCACAATCATCGGGGCGTAAGGGGGTAAATTTCTCTGTCTGGCTAAGAAGGGTTTCCCTTAGGTTATTTAAGGATTGTCTACGACTACATTTTATGACCGGCTAATGGTGCATTCTGTCTTGAGGTTTTTACCAAAAAATTATATAGTTTTCGGTTTTATAGTGAGATTAGAAATCACTTTATACATAATCATACCATTACAATAGCTAGTTTGCCTACTTAATATACTTTGAGAAATATATCTATATTTTTCCTATTTTTCCAAGACTTCCGAGATTAAAAGTCAGCTATATTTTGGCAGGAGCTCGTAACCTGCCACCGGTGTCCTTTATGGCCAATAGCGAATGATGAAAACGCCATCGGCTGCGGGGCCGAAGTTTGCCTAAATATGGCTAATCGACTGCCACGGCTGGCACTTGAGGCCAGCAGTTGCCAGGAGCCGTTACCAAGTCCCAGTGGCCAACCCCAACGCCCTCTGAAACCCAGTTCCAGGTCGAGCTGCCAATCCCTTCTGGGTCGCACGCCGGGGATCAAGTAAATTGCGAAAACTATGTGCAAGATGGCCTGTTATTGCAGCCGAAGCGCTTGTAATGATGACTCTAAGTGTCGTTTCCTTAAGTGTATTACCTATAAAAAATTTATACAAACATGCTGCCGAATTCGTTCCCATTTCCCACCACCAAGACTACTGCGAAGGGCAGGCAGATAGACCTGGAACCCTCTGGCCTCATCTGCCTCGCCTGCGATAAGGTGAGCGAAGCAGCGCGTCTTGGCGATAAAATGCAACATTAAGTTGCTGATTTTTTCCACCCCTCCTCAGGCCCGGGCCCTTGAGTAGCAGTTCATTAGAGTAACACTGCAATCGGGCAAGGAGAGCTTGTCGAACGTGCTCGAGGTGTCCTGTCCTGTCCCACTCGGCAGCTATTAATTGGTCATTATGCATGCAAATGCTCCGAATAAATTTAGGAAGGGAATTAACATGAATCAAACAAAATATGTAATGAAAATGGATTCCAAGATTGAAATCATTGGATTTATTTTAACGAATATTCTGATGGTTGTAAATAAGATACAAATGTATTTAAATTTAATAAATTTACAATAAAATTGCATATAAAAACCTTAATATACAAAAAACTAAGACATATTATTTTCTTTTCCTAAAATGCATTTAATTAAAGTCGTCTTTCTCCTGAAATCCCTACAAATTCCTATTTAAATCAGAAATTATAAATGCCATGTAAATTACAATATATATAATGGCATAAATTCAGCGGAGCGAACCGGTTTCCGTATCCTGCTGGGTGTCCTCCACCGACTCCCCAGGAAAAGGGCGGCGGCTCCCTTGGCGCTCGTAGTTTATGTTTACGTAGAAATTAAAATAAACGCCGCAATGAGATTTATTCAATGTTTGTATTAAGCTGCGCTGTCCAGGAAGCAGGGAGCACAAAGAGCACCAGGAGCACCGGCAGCGAAACCATCCCCCATAAAAGCAGACAGCAAAGTTCCCGGGCATTCGGGGTGATATCCTTAATGCGCGAGCAGGGTGGCCGGGTGCGGTGGGTGGTTGAGTGGGAGCTTGAAGAAGCTGGGTTCGCAATTTTTTTTTTTAATTTGAAAGCTAGAATTGTTAAAAATAAATCATTAGCTTCTTAAACTTAATAAAAGACATTATCAATTAAGTTTTTTAAATGTATTTAAATTTATTTTAACACAACATTTTACAACAAATAAAAAATAACAATCAAATGACTTAGGCAACGAACTTGACTGCAGAACCAAGCGAAAATAAATAATAAAAACTTAATTGGTAATGGTATTTAGTTTAAAAAGCTGATTAATTATTTTTAAACATGGCCAAACGATTAAGCAAAAAAAAAACACAATTTGCGAACCAGCTTCTTCTAGCGTTGAGTGGGTGGTTGTCGTCCTGCCACAGGATTTAAATTCTAATCTAACGGGGAAAACGCCGCTTGGCGAGCGAGCTGCGCATTTATCCGGCATGGCGGTAATAGCTTTATCTGCCGACAGAATTATGGCCACGCGCCCTCAGTCTGAAGGGGGGTGGCTCGGTGGCCTTTTCCCTGCAGGAAGTCGCTGTGCAGCCATTGTGAAGCTCGGCCATCGATTTGAATTGAGAGTGATGGGCAGTGTATCGGCGCTTTTGTTCCGAATGAATGGTACAGTCAGGGTCAATAGCGTATAACGTTTTTTTAATAATAACTTCCATTTCGTTTCTTGTAAGTCAAATTAAAATTAATATTGAAATAATTACATTTATAAAATCAAATAAAATCAAGGAATTTATTATTAAATATAATATATTGATTTCCAAGCAATAAATCTTTTTCTTTCTTGCCTAAAGTCATATCCATGACTGTGCCATTTTCCGCCACCGCCAGTTGATCAACTGTTTCGCTGAATAAAGCCGCGGGTGGCTGGCTTGCTCTTTTGGCATCCGCATCCGCCAGCCGTGGCTATATCTGTATCTACACGAGCAGTCGAGCGTAAGAGGAAATCCTGTTCGCCATGCAGGAGGACGACTCCACTAAAAGGGGCTTCAGCAACAACATGGAAAATCGATACCAACATGGCGGGCCGCCAGCAGCCACCCTGGAAAAATCCCGGGCCACCGGGCCTCAGCTGGGGGATGTTTGTTTAATTTTCCGCAGTGCAAGTGATGAAAATCTATTGAATGTGCGGCTGCCAAACCCAAAACTCCCGAAATCCCTGCTGGCTGCCTGGCGTCCTGTGAAAATATTTATTCAGTGCGGCGCAGAGTGAGGCGGAAGTACGTTCGCTTGCCAGGCATAGATGACGATGGACGGGCTCCGATTCTAACTTCCAATCTGAACAGATATGGAGATATATACGTATAGATATATATATACACAGAGAGAGAGAGAAATGAAGAGAGGAAAGGGCAAGCCGTGAATGACACGCACTCGCTTAAATTGACATTTAATGCCAATACAATGACAGTTATTTTAATTGTGTTTGGGTGCTGCGGCAATTTATGTTATGGCTGTAATTGTTATGGCTGAAAGCGAAGTGCTTCTGGGGAGAGCCTGGTTCAGGTTGGCTTCAGATAATCACAGGAATGAGAGATTTGGTGGTTCCACCAGTTGATTTTAGCAGAGAACTAAGCTTGGGCTTGTGTAATACCTTAGCAATTATTGGTGGCATTTTGGTTAAAGGTTGGTTGGTATAAAAGGTACATACATATATCTTAAATTGGAAAATTATTTTGTTTTGTTTTTAATGAAGCTACGCATAGAAACATACCTGTTTAAACTATATTTTTGCTTAGATAACATTAAACATAATTATATTAAATATTTAGCAATTAGTTTTCCACGATTTTAATCTATTTCATATATTTTATTTATTTCAGGTGGTAATGTTTCAGGAAATAGACTGGATATCTTAAGATACAAACCCTTAAATTTTGTATCTTTATAATTTTCTTATATATAAAGATATTTCCTGTAATTTAATCAATATTTGTTTCGTGAACTTTAATACGTTGCAGGTCCTGCATATCTAGGAACCAAACTTCTAAAAGAAAAACTATGTTTAAAAAATAAATAAAATATACGCTAAATTAAAACCAAGTCTCTTAATTTATTTTTGGGGCTTCTTAAACCCGTGCTGCCAGGCACTTCGCTACCGAACTACAAACAGGTTCTGTCCCGGAATGGCAGATGGTCCGCAGGTAAGTCTGAGCCGCTCCTAACTCGATTGGGTTCCACAGGAGCCAACACTTTAAAGCCAGAATATAGAGAAGGGGGAGAGGGAATTTTCGATGGGGACCGGGGGGCCGCAGTGTGTCCGCATGCCGCTAGATGGCGCGCAGGTCAATTTAGTGGAATTAATGGAATTGGAATTCATGGCGCGGAAATTGAATTTATGGCCCGAAGGCCGCCGTCCAAAGGCAATCGGTTTTTAATGCGCCATTGAACGCTTCGAAACTGTTTGCCGATTTGCAGCAATCCGAAGTCTGGAATCCCTCCCTAGGTTTTGTTGTTTAAAAGTTTTGCAAACTTTGGAAAGGATAATGCCTCGCATAAATAGCAAAAGGGGGCACGTAGTACGAGTAATTAAAAACACGTTTTGTCCTTTTTTGGGCCCATTAAGGCGAAAGGCAGCCGGGAGAGAGATGAAGTTGGCCGCATTTCTCGCATGCCGCCGCCTGGGAAAAGTTGAAAATAAACTTCTGCGGCAAAACAAAGGGCCAAAAACAACACACACATAATTCCGTGATGTCAACTTTCGTGTTTGGTTTCGCATTTTCCCGCTGTTTTGTTTCGGCTTTGTTCCCATACGGACAGGGACTCACCTTTCTTTCCAGCCCGAAAGGTTGATTAACGCTGACGGATCACGAAACGGGCTCCGGGCTCGACTTTGTTACCTTTTGGGCCCTCGTTAGTCATTTCGCTGAAAAAGGATTCCAAACTGGGAGTTCTGTGCAGGGATTTCGGGAGGGTGCGACTCGTCGGGAATCGATGGTATCGGAGATGGAGTCATCGGAGGGTTAGGCTTTAAGGTCGCCAATTGAGCTTTAACAGGGTGAAGTCGAACCCAAGGGCAGTGACTTAATTGTCCAGCGATTAATTGCTAAAAAAAAGGTATGGTAAGTAGCTAAAAAGTGCGTATAAACCGGATTTGATTTACTTTTTGTTCAATCCTGTTAAAATATAAGCACGTTTGATCATTTTACCAATTTAAAACTTCAGTTCTGACTTGGACATGTTAATTTTATACCGGGAACTTGGCCAAGAATTATATATTTTAGCAAATTCCACCCTCCACTCAACTGCCCAGAATCTCCCCCCTTTCAGAGAGCCTGGACCCCGGCCAAATTGTACAAAGTTGCGAAAACTTTGCGGAATTAATTTGTTAAACTTTGCTGAAATATATAGATGTGTGTATTAAGGACATTTCGGGTTGGAATGGTGCCGAACCGCAGGACCGCTAAGACCGCAATAAAGCCACATAAGCCCCCGGTACAGCCGACAGGCGAAATCCAATCTCGCAAATCAGGTTGATAAAGCGCCGGCACGCAACCCTGCGACTGAACCCTTTTTCGGCAGCCCATCAAGTCATATATGGCCGCCGTAAGCCGGCTTTAATTACGCTTGAGCCACCCTAAGTTCAGGGCCACCCACCCGCCAGGCGACACAATTAAGCATTCATGGCTCCTGGTGAGCTTAAATTTTGACATTTTCCTGTTTGCTTTTCGGGCAATGATGCTGGCTAACAGGGAAATGCGAAAAGGGAAAAGGCAAAAGGAAAAACGGATTGGCGAAAGGACAACACAGAGAGCTTGTCCGTAATCAGACACACGTCCTGTCGTCCTGTCCCTTTTCGCTGATCCCGGCGACCATTTTATAATGTGTGTATAGCAGCTCAGGACACCCGGGAGACCCATTGCCGTCGGCACTAAACAATTTTATCATTTTTAATCATCTGAGTGGATTTGGGGTGGTCTCGGACCGGGATTAAAAACTCATATTAAGTTATTATCGGGATGGCAGATACTGCCATCCTGCCACGGCAGGACCTTTCTCTAGCTGGCGGTGAAAAATTCATGAAACTGAAACAGAGACCCCGGCGAATGTCAAAGCGAAGCTCGTGGCCAATAAAAATTCATTTCGACCAGACGATGTTTAAAACATTGTCTGCACTGCGGCAACAAAGGATTGCTGCCAAATTGGTCTTGAGGATATCAGACGGAGGTGGACTCAGAGTTGAAGCTGGAGCTGGAGAGCGGGTTATCCAGGTTCAGGCTCATGGTTAATGCATGATTTAATGCAATTTCGACCCGTTCGCACGCATTCTGCAGTCGCCGGCCAATTTGGCAGCGCATCAACACGCCATTTAGGAACTGGAATCGGGACACTTGGAGAAATATATATGATTATGAGAGTTTATAGTCAGCTAGGTCTTTGCATTGAAAATAAACAACAAATAAAATGCCTTTTAAATTCAAAACAAAGTCAACAAATATTGCTCAATGAATGGGAATGTTCATCTTTATAATTATTAATAAATATTCAGTTAAGAATAGCCATTTTTCTTCCTGTGCCTTTTGAACCGTTGGTCCATTGGCAGCTTCCCAGCCTCGACCCGGGCATTGCACATGTTTCCATTAATGGGCCCACATCTTTGGTGGCAAATTGGAGGCAGCCTCGCTGGCCATAACTCCGCTGCTTAGCTGCCATTTATGGCCTGTCGAGGTTCGGGATACTCCATTGTTTCGGCTCCTCGTAAGTGAATTGCCGGGTTTCCACGTTCCTCGGGAGATTTCAGCCATTTAATGAGCTTGCCATTGCCCAGGAATGGAGCTCTCGTCAACAATGTAACTAAACGGACTGAAATTGGCTGGTAAATAGGCAGGTAATCGTTGAGCTGATGGCAAAACCAAACAGAGGTTAGTTAAGGATCATGGAAAGATCAAAGCATTGAATTATTTTAATGTCTGGGAAGTCGAGTAGGGAGTTTAAAAGATGATGTTTAAGGTATAGTTACTTTAACGAAAAAGTTCCCCTAGAAGTTGAAATTAAATCCTCAGAGAATAGTAAAACTCAGTGAGAGTTCCTGCCCATAGAATGGCCCATTCTGCAGGCCAAGTAAAAGTTGGAAACACAAATGCCGTAATTGCTACACGTCTGAATAGTATATACCACATATACAGAAAATGAACCAAGCTGGAACAACGCCAAAGCCATTAGGTGAGGCACACTCTCATCCGCAGCTGAAGCTGAAGTGCCTCTCCGCCTGTTGTGAGTCACAATTTTAGAATTAAAACCCGAAATGCATAAATTGCCGTTAACCGCAAGAAACTTTAGCCTTGGCTTGACTCCAGACTCTGGACGCCCGCTCCAGCTCCAGAGATCCCGCCCTGCCCCATTCGCCTGCTCATCCGCATCCTCGACTGTGGCGAAGCTCCTCTGGGGAGAGCACAAAAAGTTGCTTAATTTAATGTTATTTGCGCTTTAGCATATAAAGAATTTTGTGTCTTAATCTTTTGACTCTGCGGCAAGCACGAGAGCCTCTGGAGGCTTTGAATATGCTAGTGCTATTTATGCCCGGGACGTGAGTCCGAGCACCGCTCGTTCCATGAAAATGTATTTGTGCACCGAAAGAAATATATATCCAGATGGGAATTGCATTTAAAGTTATGTTTGACTAAGATTGTAAGTAATTTCTCTACAATTTCGAACTTCTTCATGATTAAATTTATCTCTAAGATTTTTTTAAATAAAGAATTATAATTTTTTCTTTCTGTGTTTGTTGACTGACTGCTGCACACATAGAATCTGCGATGCTGCAGCGGTGTGTGCGGAGTGTGTGTGTGTTGTACACAAAAAAGGGATGTAAATTTATTTCTTCATTTGCATATTTTAAGGAGCTCGCTGCGAAATATATTTTTTCGCCATCTTCGCCGTTGTCGTCTTCGTCTTGGTGGCTTTCCAATATTCATGTGCCTTTTGTGGACCCAGCCAAAACCCTTTCTGGCTGATGAAACTTTATGAACTTTGGCTTTGCCGCCGCGAGTGAACTATAAATTTGCGAGGCTCTGCTGATTGCCATTGTGTTTTACCCCCTCTTTAGGTGCATTCCCCCGCATGTAAATCGCATCCATATCTCCTGCAATTGTGCGCAATCAGCGAAATTGTAACGCAGCTCGTTTTTCAGCTCCAATCCCAAGAAAGATCCCCAGCCGGAGCTGATCCCGCCTCGAAAGGCATCGTAAATTGCGTGACTCGAAAATGTTTTAATTAAATGCGTCGGGGCATTCGTTTCTGGATCGTCAGCGTGTGGGAGTTGGCCTTAAAAATAATGTAATGAATATTTATATCACAGCCGAATCGGGCAATGGAAAACGTCAGCGGGTCGGATTATTTGGTTTATTTAAGAAATGCTTTATTTAATTTAATAAAAGTCGAAGCTTCTGCCTTATTCAATTATATTTTATTATTTGTACTTAGGTCTTTGTAACTGAAGTACTTGCTTGATAGTATTACCTTCGTCCATCCATTACATTCATATTAACTTTGTTCAAGACTCTGCTTCGTGAAATTCTTAGGTCCTTCAAAATTATATACTCTGATATCTGGACATTAATTTTGATTAAGTGGTAGCTCTTCTGTTGATGTTTTCTTTCCATCTGTAAAGTCAATCAAAGGGGTACATAAATGTATTTATAACCAGTGGTATCTGCAGTTGTAAGCCCTTAATTATTGTTGGTTTGCTTTGAAGCTATTCGAGGTGCAATTGTGAACACTTACACCATAATTATTATTTGCTTAAGGCACATACCTGCATGTACCCAGTAAACTTTTTGATCTGCATAAATAGCAAATACTCCCTTAAAGATCACAATGGTAATCCCATTTTCTGCGGTATTATTTCACCCTGATTTGTATAGAGCCAATCCCCTTGGCACATTGCTTTAAATTCTTTTATTCCCAGCAAGTGAAATAAAAAACGAATCTGAATTGGAATAAAATTATGCGACAATCTGCCAAGGTTCTGGGATCTGTTCGACCATAAATCGCATTAGAATGCGGAGCAGATCCTTATTGATTCACTAATCGAAACGTAAAGCAATGGAAATGGCGGGCCAGCAATGGCGACACACTCAGAGCTACGGGAATAACTCATTTAAGGCGCGGGCCGTGCGAGGAATCGAAAGCGATTATGCAAATGGGAAAGCGGACGCCATGGCCGACGATTTTCCTACGGAAAGAGGGGGGTTCACAGAATGCAGATGGCCAGAAGAAGAAGGCAACGCAACGCGTCACGCGCCGCATAAATATCTGCAAAATGTTTCTAATAATAGTCACCCAGACGGATATTAAGGGGGTTTGTGTTCCTCCGGGGAATGGAGCATCAGCTGCATGGTAAGGAAATGCAAAGTGGAAATATACAGAACGAACATTTGCGTTTTTAATTTGTCCAACTGAATTTATTCAACACCCATGGCTGGCCCCATTTCCCTTTCTGTTTCTGCCCCTGCAATTTTTGTAAAGGATTATTTATGATTTATATATAATCTGCATTTGGAAAAATTTCACAAAGTGTAAAAATGTCTATATATTTTTTTTTACTAATCCCAGACTTGGCTGTATTAATTTCTATGGTAAAAATATATTAATATAGCTTATATAATTTTATATGTCTTAAAACCTTAATAATAATTAATAAGAAATCAATGAGACTTATTTATATACTTATTTAAATTTGATAAAAAATGTTTTTATTATTATTTCTTAATTACAAAATTAAGAAAAAGGTTTTTATATTCTCGTATTTTTTCACCGTGCAACGAACCTATGTATCTCTCATAGCCCTGGCAAATTGAAACTCAACTTTGGTTTTAATTTCAGTTTTTTCCGCCTTTGTTTCTGCACCGAAAATGCCATAAATAATAAAATTACCCATCCGCATTGCAATCTACTGATAAAAATATTTAATTGGCTTTTACTCGGACGGCAGTGCGGTGCTGAAGCTGGAAAATCGAATCGAAAATCCGAATCGCATTTTTGCTACCGCGCATAAATCGCGAATGCAGCGATGCAAAAAGCCTGATAAATAATTTAATCGAAATTTTTCCACGGCCACTGCAGCGAGGTGGAAAAATGGGAAAATGGAAAGCACGCACTTCATTTATTTTTAATTTACAATGACGCCGCTCCATGTCGGTGCCGGGGGCGTCTCCTAGGTGCTCCACCTGGGGATCCGGCCATTCCAGGAGATCTCATCTTACAGGGCTCTCTTGCAGTTATTTTTATAACTAAATTATATACGCCTGTCGTGGCAGCCCTCCTGGCTCCTTGCTAAAGAACCAGAGCCCAGAGTCAAAGCCAGAGCCAGAGCCAGAGCCAGAATCAGAATCAGATCCAGCTTGGAAACCAGGGTCTCTCCTCCTTTTCCGGCTCGATTTATGGTGCACAAGGAGCGCGAAACTATAAACAGCTTTTATGGCGTTCTACTGGATTATTGCCAGCCAAGTTGCTCCATAGTCAAGCCCTAGTCCGGCCAATCCCCAGATCCTTTTGATTTAGCCAGGCCCATAAATTGAGTGCCCCACATGCAATTGTTCCTCCATCTTCAGGGCCGCTCTTCAATTGCCAGAGTACTCGGTGTGGACCATTTGGCAAACGTGTTGCCAATATTTGATCGTTCTGGGCAAGAGGAGAAGGTGGTTTAACTTGAGGATCTGGTAGATGGACTTCGTGGTGATTTTAATATTTCAAATTAAACAATTTTCAATCTTTATTTTAGAATAAGCTTGAAAGATAAAAGCTAAAGAGATTAAATACAAAAAAATGCTAAATTAAAGCCACAAACTATGTAAAAATTTTATTTAATCAATTTTAAATATTTAAATTAACAATGTTAAGTTAAAATATATATTAATTAAACAGCACACTCCCAATTACCTAACTAAATTCGAACTTTAATCAACATCTTCGTAACCTAAACTCATTTCCTTTGAATTACAAACAAGTTGATATGTATTTCCATTTATCATACATAAGCAAATCCTGGTTTTTCGCTTGCCAATAAATATATGTAAAAGTAAATCGATTTTTCCTTTTGTTTCTGGCCCAAAGTATTTCCTTATGTAAACGGAATTCATTTATTGGTATTATTTGTGTTGGCCCGCGGACCTGTGTTACTTTTTTTTCTTCTCGCCAAAGTTGTTGTGGGCCAGTTTTGTGGCGACACACATTTGTGTGTTCGTATTGTTGTAGCTGTTCCTTGGCACCATCCCCCATGACCCCCTTACGCCCCCCTGGGGGTTTATTCATGACGCATAAATCTCGGCGGCAACACTTTATGCGAACACACAGGCGAACCAATGGAAAAATCGCCAACCACACGCCATGTACTCCTCGTAAATTTCGTGAGTAACTTTTTTACGAAATTAAATCTTGTTACAACAACAGCCTACAACAGCATGTATACATATATTTATTTATACGTAGGTATGTTTCTCTCTTTGTTTTAACACGGAGAAAAAATAAGAAAGAAAGGCTTTTAACTAAAGAAATATCAAAGGTTTCCCTGGAATTATATTAAAATAAAATTTACTTAAACGTAGGCATTATTTGTGGAAACATAAACAATCATTAGGCTCTGCTAAAACATTCTAAATGATTTTTTCGGTGCATCTAAGGCTACAGATTTTGGCGGCACAATACTGAATCTGGCCAAGAGAGACTTCGGAGTGGGCGTTGTTGCTGGACTTGGTGGTGCTCTCATGTTGTTCCTCTGGACTTGGTGGTGCGTGGCTGGGTGGGTGGGGTCTTGAGCTTGAGCTGTCCTGGCCAACGCGTGTTTATTGCCCTGCAGCCGGGGGCCAAAGATTTACAGGCCAAGCAGCCGGGCCGCATAAATCTGTCCACTCTGCCTGTCCCGAAGGGAATTGAAAAGGAGTGGAGTTGTGGGCGGAGATACGACGGCTGCTGCTCTAGGAGGATCATGTTACAGGGAAATTGGACAGGGGGACCCACGGATGCGGTCAGCTAATTGTTAATGCACTCGCCATTATGGTCATGCACTGGACGAAAATGCATTTTAATTACCCGCCATATATTTCACTTTAAGCATTTTAATGCAAATTACCCGGCAAAGGCAAGCGAAAGGGGATTGGGACCGTATTAAATGTAATTATTTGGCGCAAATTGCGTGTTTAGGATTAATTATGATACGGATAGGCTAATAACGCGACCTGAAAGTGCAAAAAAACACATTTTCAAATTATGCCGCGTCCGTCCGAAGCTTTAAATGCGCTTTGATTGGCGGCCATCGGATAGGACAACGCATTAAAGTTAATGCCACGCACCTAAATAATGCAGTTGCCGTGTGTGTAAATGGGTGTGCGTGATGGGAATTTAATATAAGCCAACTTTTGTTGTTAGATTAAAAGTGGTGGTGAAATTAAAGGGTTTAGGGTTAATTATGGACTAATTTATTATACAAAAAATAACAAAATTGGATAAAAAGGTTAAATGTAGCCCAAACTTTGCTGCATAAATATTTAAAATTGAAAAGAAACTTTTAAATGAAGAAGATTTTAAGGTTGAATTTAACAATAATGAGTAGCATAAATATTTAAAATTTTAAAGGCACATTTAAATCAAGTTCTAAATATATTAAACTATACACTAATACAGAATTTAAATGAAACTATTATAGATTACTTAACTGCAGCTTTTATAATGACTTTAAATTCCTAGGAAATCCAAAACATTTTAAGTTAATTATTTTAAATATTTGTATTCCGTTAATTAAAGTATTGAAGCTTTATTTTCCCAAAATATTCTGCAGAATATGTACTTAATGAATTAGTGGCACTGCCAAGCTGTTGGCACACATGACACTGCATAAAACAAATTTAATTACGCCATTGTTTTCATGTTCGTGTAAATTTTCATGTTTTTGCAACGCCTGCTCTGAATTGCAGTCGTCATGAATTTCGCCCAGGAGGATGAAGTATGGAATCTGTGGAGGGTCCAAAGGGCAGCTGACACTGCATCCTGTTAATGGGGGTTCATGCCAGGAAAATAAATTCAAAGGCCTTGAAGAAGTAACCTCAAGGTAAGCCTACAACATTTCCTACACAATCTGTAAGCAGGTTACATAATATTTCACGGTATAACAAATTATGAACTTGGCTCATAATTTTTTGCCACGGCTAATAAAAAACCTCAGCCAAGGTCAGAGGAACCTTCCTCATTAAAAACACACAAGTGCAGCTGCTAATGAGCGATGTCTTTTTGGCTACATGTGTCTGGTACGTATCTGCTATATGGTCTCTGGCTTACCTGCACCTTTTTTAATGGCCGCTAGCGATCTTGACCTTGGTGCGAATTTTTAAGCGGAAAAAATAAAATGGCACACACACACACATTTTTTATGGCGCATTCCCGTTGCGTGGCGAACCGTTTTTGATTTGGTTTTTTAGCAAAAGCAGCAACATCAGCAGCCTTTGGAAATTTATGATTTATGACGCTGGCCGTGTCCAAATCCGTCCAAATGCCCGCATCCGTGACCCTTTTGCATGCGGTCCAGGATCCTCGGGGTTCTGAGCTCTGAGTTCTGGGATCGGTACTTGGGAATCGGGATTCGGCGGCTGCTGTTTTGTAAACACTCAGTATGAGTTCCAGTTCCCGCCTGCTTGGACGTTGCGGATCGGCTAAAAAACGCATCGGGAGTTGTCGTCTAAGTGATCTTTGCCAGCAATACGAAATGAGTTAAAATAAAAATGTGTGCAAAATATGAAAAGCCATTTATGGCATATGTGCCACTTTCCATGGGAAAAGTGTTAAGTGCGATCGCTGCAGAGCCCATGTGTGATATACATATGTGTTTAAATAAAAAGTGAAGAAGTCAAGGGGGTTAAGGACAAGGGATTGAAATTCCAGATGAGCTGGAAAAGTTATCAACATTTGGAGAACTTAAGAAATGGTAAGTTCTCTAAGATATGACATAAAGGATCCTTTTCACATTTTCCTAAGGAATACAAATGGAACAAGATCGCCCCAGAAACGATCTTATGAGTAATTAATTAAACTATTTTCAAACTAACATTAAACTTATAATTGTTTACCTTTATTAAATAAACATTTAGCAGCAGAAGATCTCATTAAATTCCTTTAAAATTCCTTAACCCGAATGGATAACATTCATCTGCTCCTTAATTAAATTCAAAAGAAGCTACAAAGGCTCCTCTGGCAACAAAAACTAAAACTCAAGAAGGGAAAATTGTTAAGATAAATCACAGTCATGCCTGAGCATCTCCGTCTTTTCGTCCCTATCTCTCTCCCCAGATTTTTCTCAACATTTTGAGTAATTCCGCGGAATAAGCGACAAAGAACTGGACAGCCCCCCTTACCCAAAAAATAAAATGAGAAAAAGTTAAGAAAAATAAACCCGCTCCAGGTACAAAAACAAATCTTGAGAGAGCAATAAACAACATGGTTGACAATCTTAAATCTTGCGACTTGCAGGCCATCCCACACAGATACGCGGCTACACAGATAGATGCACTCCCAGATACGAATGCGAATGAATGTCGCAGCCATTATGGAACCCCTTGTTTTTGTTTTCCTCCTCGTTATTGTTGTTGCTCTTACCGAACACATTTCCTTTGTATACCCACACTGTCCGAACCGAGCCAGAGCCAACCCAATCCCGGTTTCAGATTCGGAGAGACCCAGTAAATGTTGCGGTCATTGCTATGCCGGAATGACAGGAACAACAAAAAAAGAACAACACAGAGACCAGGGTTCAGCCCGCTTTAAAGGCTTGGCCTGTTCAGGCCCGATATGGCCCATAGGTAGGTAGAAAATGCCAAGGCAGCTCGGGCTGTGTGCTCCCCAGATAGGGTACAATGGGCAACGCACGAGAAGTTGTGAATGAAATTGTAAAATATGATTTATACAATATCCTAAATAGTTTAACTTAAACAATTCAATTTAATATCTTTAACAAATTATTGTGACTTTAATTTTATACCTTAATAATTGTATTTCATTCTGGTAGTCATATTTTTTATAGAGTTCTAAAAACCCTAATAATTCTGGAGCACATTCAACATATAAATTGTATCCCACAAAATCCTTTACATCCTGAAATTATAATATATATATTATTTAAAATGAATCTTTTACTCACCAATTGAAACTTTTAAGCCACTGTAAAGCCATTGCCATGGACCAAGTCAGCGCTTGGCCTTTTGGCATCGTGTCGAGTCTTTTGGCCACTTGGCCTGTTTGTTGTTTGTCTCCTTTATGGCTTCTTCTCGTACCCTTTATCGCTATCTCCGATTGTAGTTGGATTTTTCCCTGCTTTTTATTTGGGATTTTAAACTTTGGGGTCACATTTTCGTGCTTTGCAGGTAAGAGGAGGATGCTTTTCTTTACATCCGTTTGGCGGATATCGAGTATCCAATATTAACCAGCTTTGCAAGAAGTAAACCCGATAATGCCTTCCTGAATAAGCACTCATCTTTGTTGTCAGTTTAAAATCAACTTAACGACATTTTAAACACTCTGCTTGAAATCAGTGCTCGACATAAAGATTCAATGAACAGCCACAAGACATAAAACCAACAGACAACAAGCTCAGGCATTTGGCATTTGATGTTTATTTAATTTGCCGCAATTCATAACAATTTCGTTTACGACATTTTTACTACTCGACAAATGCCGTAAAGCAAACAGAAACACTGCCGTCGATTTGTTTGGCGCACGCTCAGGTTTTTATGGCTCGCTCAGTGGATGGGAGTCCATGGACATGAACTCCTCCTTCGACAATTATACGCCATCATCGGGCTGATTCGAAGGCGAAAGTGCAGCCAGCACCCCGGCGATTTATGTGCGTTTTATAGATCGTAAAAGCCGCTCTAACGGTCGGGCAGATGATGATTTTACGACGTGTTGAAATGCCACCAGGACGAGCTGTTCCGGCACTTGTCCTCTGGACCCTGACATCGTTTTTCGGATAGGATCGCATCGGATGTGGTTCAAGTGCAGCGTCGTAAAAACATCCTCCAGACTACGGGCTCTGACTCCTCCTCCTAGCCGTGCTCCCGTGACTACTTGAGAGAGCCGTAAAAGGGCTATAAACAAAAGTGGCGCTCGCGGAGGGACCGCAAGTAGTCGGCCAGACTTACGTGTCGTTATCCGGGCGGATTGTGTGAGCGATTCGATTCTGATTTGATAAGGATAATTATGTCTGATCGCCATAAAAAGAGACAATGAACACAAGGAGGCGGAAGTGGCATATGGTCAGTAATTGGACCGTTAAAACTAGGTTTGATGGTGGGAAAAAAATGGTGGGGAATCCTTGCTTTAGGTTGAGTTAATTAGAAGGGTTTTATGTTCTTTATTTATTTATAGTATACATTTTTTTTAACGCATAATGCCTCTAAAATAAATTAAGATCATGTTCCAGACTGTTTCATCTCCTGCTCAACTTTAACTAATTACTTTTATCAAAAATAGTATACATCCACAAGGTGTGCACATCTAGATGTGTATCTTTATCTGCAGACTGAAAAAAATTGAGTGCACTTGCGGCTAATTGAAGTCGGAGGCGTCGAGCAGAAACAACAAAGAGCCAGAAGATATAGCTTATCCATATCGTGCGCGATATCCATTATTAAACCAGCCGAAGACGTGTTGATGCACTGGGCCAGGGACCAGACATTATGGACATTACGGACAACGCTGAACCGAAGACAGAGTCATTCGCGGACAATGAACAGCAAACCATTCAGCTAATGACGTGACTATGGACACTCGACGCATTTGGTAGCCCCCCCAAAAAAAAAGGAGAAAAACCAACAGACACTGACCATTCCCAGCCCGAAGCTCCAGTCTGACCGGGCTTCATTGTTATCACCCGGAATGGCGAACGCCAAACTTATGCATCGAAAGTGTTGTTAAATTACGCCAAATTGCTTAATTTCAATAATGAAACGAACCGAGCGGACGGGAACCACTCAATGAAATTATAAATTTTCGGCCCAAATGATATGCAAAGAGCAATGGAAACGCAGACTGATCCGTGATCGTGACGTTGCCTCCTTATGGTTCTCATTTCGCTGTCCGTTTTCATTCCGATTCCGAATCTGATGCCGAATGTGGTTCCTAAACAGGAAAAAAATATATAGGGGTCTTGGGAATATTTGTTACTCTGCCTCCAATTGACTATTTTTATTTGTATAAAGGCAATTATATGAAAATAAGGACGTTACCTTCTTCCATTATCTGTTTATATTGCAATTTACAAATATTTATTTCTGTTTCTGTATTTATTTTAAATTTTTGTTATAAAGAATTAAGTTTACAATCCGAATTGTAATATCTTCCATTCAGATCAGATCTTTTAAGCCCAATTATTCTATTTGATTAATTTTTCTTTACGTGTATATAGCTTCGATCCCGGCCAGACGGCGGCTCGACGCTTCTTATTTAATGGGCCCATTGAATCGGTCGTTAATGTTGCTTTTTATTTGGCCTTTTATTCGGTCCGCCGTTGTTGTGGCTTTATTCTCCTCTGTTTTAGTCTCTTATTCGGTTATTGTTGCTGCAGACTTACTCAATTGTATTATTGTTTATTTATGCGAGCTTAAGTAATGCGCTGCAATTCCAATTTCAAAAGATAATTTCAAATTTACTGTCAAATAATTTATTAGACGAATGCCTCCCAGTCTCTCTCCCTGCCGGGTAGCTACTTTTCTGGAGCTTTATTGGGCTACTTTGTTTGTTTTCTCCACAGTGTTTGTGTTCTTTTCCCCCCAATAACAAAAACACTTCTATATTTGTGTGTTGTGTGTGTTTTTTGGAAAAGATAAAAGCAAAGCCGCAGCGAAAAGTTTTTATAAAGTTTTCGGCATTATTTATGTGTTGTCCGTCGTGGGCGTATACGTAATATTTTATAATTCCAGAGTTGCGGGGCAGTTGTTGAACTAGTTGAACCGAGGCTTTGTGATTTGACAAGGCAGTCAGATCCGATTGCCCATTGATAACACTTTAAGGCGTTGACTGTCTCATTAAACTTTTGGAATTGATTAAAGCTGGTTCTAAATATGAAGTTTACTGTGTTTCTTTGGAGGCGGGATTGGTAAATAAATCAACAGTGTAGAAAAATCTCAGAGGTTTAAGTGGGTTAACACTTTAATCTATGACAACTTTTGTTGTGATTAACAATTACAAGTAGTATCTTTTATTTTTCCTTTAATAATTTATTTTTCCTTTCCGACTCCTATAATTCTTTTTGTCCTTTCAGTCGTCAAGTTCCCTTCCCCTGGAATTGCCAATTCAACACCGTTGTTTATCATTATAAAATATGGACACTTTCAGCCGACGCCATCTGAGTTGTTGTCCAGTTAAGTGCGGAATCGTCGGCTCACGTCCTGCCATATGTCTACTTTAGGGGACACTATAGTTTGGACAGTATAGTAGTTCCTGCCGGATCGAGCCATTGCCCCGATGAAGGAGGCATTCAACTCCGAATGCTCCGCGGCATGGCAATTGAATGGACCGGAATGGCCTGGACTGGCGACGTTTGTTGGCACTTTATCATGGCCGTGTATCATAATTTAGGCAGCCATTTCACCCACGCGGCAAACAAAGAGACTGAATGCGATCCGTTGACATTCGGTGTGAGGCGGCGCTGACTAAGCGGCCAAAAGGCCGAGGACGTGTGCAAACCTGGCCAAGATGGCCTGACCAAGATAGCCACAAAACGCTGACCACGCCCACCTATCGGCCCTGGGGGCAGGCACACACAGGGCCATTTCCTGCGACAACATTTTGCGCTTAAACACTCGTATTAAGTATAAAGCATTAAGTATTGAGCAGGAGCAGGAGCATATAATGGTTCTGTTTTCATTTTGCGACCCAAAAAATGGAAACACTTTGCTCCGGCCCCGTTGATTAAGTGGATCGATTGCTGGCCAGCAACTGGCTATCAGCTCTTGGCCCAAAACACTGAAATTAGTTGGCATTTTAACACGAACACCTGACACTCGAGTCCGGCAAAAAGCAGCAGCTTCCTCTCCTCACATATGGTGAATGGTGGGGGCTAAGTTTCTCTTTAGTCAAATGGATTATATTACATTTTGGAGGGGCGGAGGGAAGCGGGGCTGAAAGCAGCAGTACGTGGTCAGCCATTATCGATGGTAAACCGCACTGTGAGAAAATTGTAGTTAGGTGAGGTCTCTCTTATATTTTATTGGTTTTATTAACACAAAATAATGTTTAACAATGTTATTGAGTAAAGAGTAATAGACATTTCAGAGAGTCGAGCTTAACAAATAAGCCTGTATTAAGCTTATTTTCTTTTTAGTTCTTTTAGTTTTAGGGGAATTTTGCAAGTTATTCCTTAAAAATTTTGCCCGGTGCCCCAATGGGTTATTGATCGATAATTCCATTTAAGCAAATGTTCGCGTTGAGCACCAGAATTGTCCAAATTATATGTGTGTGGCCTCTGCTCCGAGTGTGTATTAAAAAAATATATACCCAGGTTTCCTCAAACGCGATTGCAACTCTTTTTTCATCCGAAACTCTGGTAATAACAGGAGGCATCCAAAGGAGCCAAAGAATCGGGGAAGCGCGGAGTCCTATCACTCCCGTGTGCGTTTGTCGCTGGATCTGGATGCCGCCAACTCATCAGAACCGAACAGAGCCCATCTTCATCCGCAGCCCCATCGCATATTCACATGCACATCCAGAAGATGTATTTTCACTTAAACGTTTTACTCGTCGAATAATGGCTTTAATGACTTTAATGGCGTTCGGATAATTTGGCCGCCGGGCAGCTGCTCCATCTCCAACCATCTCCATCCAGCTCCGTCCAGCTTCGGCTCCATCTCCATCCGCATCGCCATCCGAGCTGGCCATTTCGTAATTGACGAAAGTAGATGGCCGGCGGTGAGATGCGAGCTGCACATCCACATCCAGGATGCTGCTCATGCGAAATGTATATAATTTGTAATTGTTGTTTCTCTTTAAAATGCACTCGACTGCGGCTAAAATAATTGAAATGAGCAGTTGCAAAGTGATCTAAAATTAAATGAATGCAATTAAATCCAGTTTTCTCTTTGGGTCCATATAATTTCGTAAAGGATGGTAATTGTTTCTCACACAGGGCTTGCTCTTGGGTTTTATATATTAAATAAATAAGAAAAACTTTCCAAATTCAATAGAATAAATAAAAGACTTTACGAAATTGTTAGATATCTTATTGTTTAAATACTAAACATTGATTTTTTATTATATATTTTTACAAGACAAATATTCTATCTCCCCTGAATAGAGGCACATAATTAGGCATTTATATCTTTAGGCAATAGATGCACCATTGCACGTCATTCACCCGCCTAGATTGGCCTTGAAGCAACAAAAAAAAAAAGGAAAATACCCCGAACTGGACGTAAATGGCAGTTCGTAAAAAAAGAGAAAGACATAAAGAATAGAGGTATCGCCAAAAAAGAAAGATACCAAAAACGTCGTCACACGGCGACACAAATCAAAAGGTGCAACATAAAAAATGACATTGAGAAAACAGATAATTAAGCTGAGGGAAGAGAGAGGGGCAAGTGGAAAACGGGATGTCTGACCCGAAAAAGGAGGGGGTGAAATTACTGCTGCTGCCGAATGACAAGTCGCACATTTTCAAAGAAATTACCAAAAAAAAAAAAAAAAAAAATAGAAAGGAAAACATCGGAAAATGCACATAAATAAGCGGACGAGAATAGAGGAGTATCTGGAGGAGAAGAACAGCTGCCAGGGGACTGAATAGCAGAGAACGAGGAGCGCAGACCAAAGAACGAAGAATCGTTGATGGAAAGCCATTGGAAAAACAGAGGAAAAATTGGGGAAAAGTTCCAAAATTAGTCAAACCGAGTGAGTCAATTAAATCAAATGGGATGGGATGCCCGGCAGACGGAATTATTTATCGGATCGCTTATGGCCGAGGAGCTGCTACTTAAAAACGCATTTGCCCGCGGGAATTATCTTAATATTTGTTTACGAAAACGCGAAAACATTCTGAAAATGTCGCCCATCTGAATTTATAATGGCAGCCCGTCGGATGTGAATTTTTAATTAAAATTCCGAATGCATTGGCAGTCGAAAAAAAATGCTTTTATTATTTTAATTACCCATTTCGGACTCAGATGGCCCCGCAGCGCACTCAATATTAATTTCATGAAAAGAACTTCCCCGGCTTCGGTCTTTCAGACGTGTCTTTTGTTTCTCCTCCAAAGCCGGGTTCCCGAAGTCCCAGTGTTTTCTCCACGAAAAAAAAACTCCCAAAACATGGCAAACATTCGGGGGGATAGATACGCATTTGTTCGGCGTTCGATAAACATTTATTGGGTAATCCAATCACGGAACTCACGTCCCCGGGCCGTGACAGTTTGGTTAAAATGCCTTTTCTTTATCTGACTTATTTCTCTCCTTTCTGGCTATCTGGCTTTATGTTGCCAAGCTCTTCGAATGCCACAAGAATTATGTTTGCCGTATGAAAAAGCGATAAATAAAAGGGTTTTGTATGCAAACGGTTTGGTGGAGATTGAAAATGAAATCGAATCTGAATCCAATGATGGAGTTTATTAATCAGTAAATAAATTGATTTACAGCGCAATATTTCTTTGGGTAGCGCATTAAGTTGTCATTATCTCAAGGAACGTATAATATTTAAATTTTTACTTTAAAATAATTGTGTGTCTATTCACCATTCTCTTGAAAAGAGTCCACCTTATGCCAATAAAAAATTTGATAATGACTTTACTTAATACTTAATATTAATTTGATATTTTATAGAATACGATTGGTTTCGTAATTGATTTTCCGATTTTGTTAAGTCATATTAAACATTTGCCAGCATTTCAAAAATATTTCTTTCTTTTGATTACTTCTCTGGGGATTATTTTGTTTCTATACAGTTCCCAAAAAAAATTTTAGTGTTAAACTTAAATTTTCCAATCTCTTTGAGTAGCACAACAAATTTAAATAAAATATTTTATAACTTCTCTTTCTTTATTTTAAATTTTTACACGTCGATTATAAATAATTAAAGTTTGTAGTTTTAAAAGTAAAAAACTATTATTATTAATCTATTTATTTAATTGTATTTTATTAAATAAAACAGAGAAAATTTACCATTTAAAAACATCTAATGAGAAAATATATATTTTTTTATATGAAATATTAATTAACAAAAGATCCATAATTAAATTAAAAACCACACTATATTCCCTCTTCTATTCCCTGCTTCCACATGTGCGTGGGGTCAAAGGACGCAATCAGAAGAAGAAGAAACGGCAGACAAAGACTGAAAGCATCAAGACGGTGATTAGACGCATAATCTGCTATTCGAGGGGCAATTTGTCACCGCAAGGCATCGCCACGGCCACTGGGCCACTAAAAATCATTTAGGGCGAAATAAAAATATTTTTTACGACCTTTTTATAGTTGTTGCAACAATCTAATAACAATCCAAATAATTATCCAAACAAACAACGAACAGCGACGGCAAATGTCAAAGCAGAAATCTCCGTCCGCAGAAGAAGAAGCGGCAGCGCAGCGCCAGGCCCGGTTTTCTCCGCTGCCGACGAAAATGAGCCATAAAACGAGGCCATAAAACCCCTGTGCGAAATGCTACTGCTCTGGCCAATAGGCCACGCCCCCTACACGGAAGCCATAACGGCCAAGCCAAATTGCCGATAACTCAAAAGTGAGAGGGAGCGAGCAACATGGCGATTGGCAGGCTTCTTGCGCCAGAGCGAGATGGAGCGACGGTCTAAGCGACAGCGAGAGAGGGAGCTGCGCAATAATGGCTGCGCCGGGAGAGCAGCCGAGCGAGATGGCCGACAGCGCCCTTCCGCTCGCTTACGCCGCCACGTGTCGCTCTCGCATTAAGGCAAGTAAATCGCTGGCCGTTGGAGCATAATCGATACGCAGCTCTTCGTGAGAATTGCTTTTCTCACGCTCTCCGCAGTCGCAGTTGCTGGCGACGTCGTCGCCATAACTGTCGTTGGTAATGGCCGTTTTAAGTGCGACTGAGATGGCCTCATAATCGTTTGCTGAATGTGGCTCAATTGTCTTCCCGCCGGCGCTCTTTTTTGGGGCTCACTTTTTGGGGTCTCTCTCTCCCAATGTTTAGCTCTCTAGCATGTTGCCTCTGTGCAAACTTTAATTGTTTTTGTTGGAAATGTTTTAACTGCCTAGTGACCACTTTACTGCCCAGAAATCGCCTAGAAAAATCCTCTCTTTGGTGGAGCTCTCTTTATGGGGCTTATTTTTTTGGCGACCGGCGCCAGAGAGACAGGGTGAGAGCGAGAGCGAACTAAGAAAAGCGCGCGCATCTTCGCATCCTTGAACGGCTGCCAGAATGGGACATAAAATGTGCCAGGCAGTTAAAATGTAGATTTAAGTAAGTGGAAACGAGATCGTTACGTTGGCGCATAAAAATAAAAATCATTGTGCTCAAGCACTGATTGAAAAAAACCCCGTGAGAAGAAGAGAGAGTGAGAGAGCAACAGGCGACGTGGAGCTGCGTTTTCCACTCGCTTTTCCTTTGAGTGGAAAAGTGAAAAAGCGGAGCAGCGGAAAAGCGAGCCCCGGCGAACATGTTGCGAGTGGTTTTCTCTATCAATCAGAAATCACCTTAAACTCGTTTTTTTTTCATCCGCCTTCGCCGCCGCTTTTTAAGATTCTTTTCATTTTCGTTTAATGGATTTTATGCGGCTCTTTACGACTTTTATGACTTTTATGGGGTTTAGTGCGTGCCAAAAACGAGGGGAAAGGCAATTTTTAATTGAATAATGCCGGCGTCAGGGTGCTGTTGCTGTTCTTGTTATGGTTTCAAAGACGGCGGCGATCCAGCGGCGACGGTAATTAGCCAGAGATAAACATTTAATTGGCAAATTCAAAATTGGAAATCGCCATGAAAACCACACCAACTTACCTCCGACTTCTATGAAATTTTCCGATTCCATATGTATTCTAATTGGGTCAAAGAACTGGAAGATTCCACCTGGGTGGCATTTGTGGTAGGAAAATAAAGAATTTGAAATTTAAAATATATTTGCGTTATTGGATTTTATTATTTTTATAATATTCTATAAATCAAACTAATATACCTCAAAAAAATACAACAATTGTAAATGAATGAATTGTTTTTATTTGATTTAAAACTTAAAAATATATTTAATGAGTTAACAAAATTAAATATCACGTTTAAGACGTTTAAAATTTCATTATTTCGTTTCAAATTATTATAGTTCACAGGCACAAATATTAATTATGAAAGAATTTTCATAATTTGTTACCTATTTAAAATTTTAATGTTGGAAATATTTATTATTTACATATTAACCTTGCACATGTCTTTAATATTGTCTGATATTCCTCCTGCATGATCAAAATATCATATTTTATATATGTATATACTTACATTTATGAATTACTGTGCTGCCCTAAACTTTATACCCAATCTCCCAACTCAAAGGCAAGAGGAGAAACTCATTGGGAATGCCCGCGTGCATGAAGTGCCCCAAGTAATTATTGTATTCATGGGCTCCGTTTCCAATTATGCACTGGCACAGCGGCTGGGCAGAAAGGGTAAATTGATAAATTATAAAAAAGAAACTTAATAATATAAATGAGTCGCGCCGCAACCTGTCGCATCGGCTCACAAGTCAGGCGGTAATTGGCAAACTGGAGGCACTGGCCGCGGTTAATTGCGGTTTTTAATATATCCTGACCCTCTTTGCTGGATTTTTTTGTAAGCCGCGGGAAGTGAGTGTAAACACGACATGAAATACTCGCCATTGCCACTTGGCCACCTCGAAGTGGCCCGGAACGGGACCCCCCGTCGCACCTTACTCCTTTCCAAAGGACGCAATTTATGAGGGCCTTTGTAATTGCCACGCAATGCTGCATCCGCATCGCACACAGTTTTCAATTTACAAAAACAAAAAAGAAGAGAGAGAAAAAACAAGGAAATTAAAAAGGAAAATATGAAAGAGCCGGAGTGCCTGCGTCCTTTTGGCACGGCACGTTGAGCGGACACATGTGGATCGCCGGCGTGGAATGTCCTTTTAATGGACTTGCCACTCTCATACTGTGCTGCATCCTTTCGCCTTTTAACTCGTGTTCCGCGCTGTTTGATTGTCGTGAATTGCTGTCTGCAGGATTTTTATCCTTTCCGACTGTGTTTTGTTCCATCGACGCAGACGTCGTATATCCTCCGTCGTCCTACCGGGCCATTATGACCGGTTACAACAGCTGACCAGCTGGCAGGAACCTTTACGAACGCAAAAGTGTTAGGGAAGGTGAAAAGTTAGTTTTTATTATATAATATGAACTATGTGAGCTGTAAAAGTCAGGATAATATATTTTTTGGGGTGGAGCTATAGCAAAATCTTACAAAATATATTTTATATGAAATCTTTTTATTTTTTAGATTCTAAAATTAATATTTGCAAATGCCTATCATAAATTGTTGCTAAAATAGTACTTGTATTTAGTTCGTTCTTTACCAAAATCCCCCTCAGCCTTGACCTTCTGCTTAAAAAATCAAATAAACCTTTTTAGCTTCTGCTGAGAGGCTTAAAATGTCTCATAAATGTTGGCAGAATATCTTGACTTGCCTCAATGGTTTATTTAATCAGCCTCCACAGATGATGCATGGTACAGTTGGGCCAAGAGGTCGTTGTGAGTGGCTTTGGAGGACCATGAAGCTCGTAGCTTGGAGCATCATGGCAAGTGTCAGTGTCACAATACCCTTTTTCTCCCCACCCAAAGAGCTCCATGGATACACAGATGCGATGGCGGCGTCAAATGCGACGCTGAATTTATTACGGGGGCTTTATTTATGCGCTTATCGCGTTGCCGCTGCCAGTGGCCGGCCTTAGCACGTTGTCAAGTGTTTATCTTGGCCCCGGACCCGAACTGGTACCAGTACCCTCATCCAAAAACCAGATCCCGACCGGAGCCAGACCGAAATGAAATACCAAAAAGCTTAAAATTGAATTTATGGCTGCACCTAAATCATGCGTCGACGAAAAAACAGAAAAAAAGCAGAAACAACTTACGAATATGCGAGTGTTTTCGGGCCTGTCGCATGATTTAGAGCCGCCGAGTGGCAGTCGAGAAATTTAAATAATAAATATTCCATAGTTACACAAAGGCCAGAAAAATGGAGGCCCAAAGTCCCGACCCAGGCCCAAACCCAAGCCCAAACCCGATCCAAAACCCAATTTCGAATCGAAAATCAAAGCGATTCGTGTAAAATATTCAAAGCAAGCGCGACTAAATCAAATCGCTGTCGAAATAAAACGTTTGAAAATTGGATTTCGCTCCGGCGAAATTGAAGAGCATTTGTAACGGAAATGAAAATCGTTCGAGGGTGGAAACGAACAAAACGCAATGACTCCGGCTCTGAATTTAAATTAAGAAATTTATCTTTTCAAATGACTTGGGTCTTGTGTGTGTGTATGTGCCACGCCCTTGCCTTTGTTGTAACATTTTTTTTTCGAGCATCTCCCACCTTTTTTGGCCATAAAAACAAATGAATTCGGTTTCTTTTTGTTTTGGCAAGCGTTTTCACCTTCTCTCGTTTCGGGGTTCTAAGATTGAAACCTGATATTCCGTATTTTCAAATCTTTTTGTTTTTTATAAATTTTAAAATTTATTTGCTTGGATAAACGAGTCGCTCTTGAAGTTATTAATTAGTTATTAGTCAGCGAAATATATTTAATCGCGGCATTTTGCATCTCTTCTAAGCAATTTGTACTCGAGCGGAGAGAGCAACAATTTCAAGCGGTTTCCAAATGGCTTTTATGGCCAACTTCATGGCTAATAAAAATTTGCATTGTTCGGGTCCGCAAAAAAAGTAAATATATGTATATATATAAGCCAGATCGGTGGTGGTCAAGACCGCGGCTTCCATAAATTAGCTCTCCAACTGCCAAGGGAATTAGCATACGAAATTACGCTGCTTAAAGATAAATACCTTAAATTGGTTGTTATTTAGAAGTCCATAACATAAATTCGAAAAGCAAATAATGCCATTTGTCAATGGGATTACGAATTTGGGGCTGCAATATTTTCACAGTTTTTATTATCTTGCAAACGAAGTCGATTTTTGGCAATTTGTCGATCAAGGTAATGAAATCACGTGTTAATGGGGGAGTACCTAACTGAATAACAATTAAATTCATAAACAATTAATGAAGGACTATAAATATTATAAATAAACTCTTAAATTATCCTCAAATATAGTTCAAATGTTAAAACAGTTCATTTAATCTCGCTATTTCTCCGCCCATTTAACACTTTCCATTTAATTTTCAATTACAGAGCATATAAATCATCCTCCATCCAATTTCCTCCCCAGGACATGTACCACTCTCGAGGACGATTCACCATTTTGGGCACATTAAAAATTCCAAACGCATCGAGGTGAGTCCACAGAGCAGAGTGTCCATGAACATATAATATTGTATGTGTATGTCGTGTACATTATTTATGGCTGCTTCGGAGTTGCTGTAATCAAAACTGGGATTTTGGAGAATGTGTCCAGTGACCAGTGGGGAAGTGTGTCAGTAGGGCCTCCGCAGGAAGGGTGCAAAAGGATTCGGGTATTTGGGCCAGTTGGACAGAGCCCTTGGGCCAATTTGTGCCATGTGTGTGCGACGTGTGTTCCTTTCGCCAAAGCAAAGGTCCAAAACAGAGGGCGAAAAGCCAGATACAGATACGGTTCCACTTCCAGAACTGACCAACGGCCAATGACCGGACCCCAGAGCCGGACTCGAGTCTGAGTTCGAGTTAGAGAGGTCTCAGCTCATTTGCATTTTCAGGAGCCGGGACAGGGAAAGTGTTTTTCAAATTGCCAGCCCATCTAGTCTGCCTTGAATTCCTTTTTTTTTTAATTTCATTTGCCGGCTGGCTGGTGTGTTGGTTTTTTTAATTAACAGACGAATTTTCCATTTCGTGAGTTTCGTTTTTCTTGTTTTTATTTCGTTTATTTATAGTTTTTGATGTCCCGACCTTTTGACCTCTTCGCATTTCGGGGGAGATTCGTCTATTGGCGGCTGAATTATGCCCAAACAGCGATAGCCATCTAATTAAATGAGTTATGGCCCCGGCATAATGCCGAGTATCTCGCTCTCGGATAAGCGCGTCTGCCGCCTAATCCCGCCCCTGGGCCAAAATTCCAAGTGCCAACCCCAAAACCCAAACCCCCGGCCCAGTCCAGAGATAGATAGTGAAGCCCGGGCCGACTTGGGCTCGTGGGGATTTATGAGATCGCATTTTGCATAGTTTGAAATGGCACACAGTCCGAACTTGGACACAATTCATTTTCCCCGGCCACAAATCTCTCGTTTTGCATTCGGCGGCCATGAATCATGGACTGGCATAGCCGTTGGGCTGGGGAAAGCACTTTGAAACTGTTTTAAATCCTTGCTATGCGTTCTTTTTGAATGAAATTGTAATATTTTTCGGATTTGTAAGTGTTTAAAATTGTTAAATAAATTCATTGTGTATTATTTTGAAACATTTTAAGGGGAAAATAATGAAACCCTGCATTTAAAAATCATATAAAATACATAAATTTCTTTACCATCTGATTCTTTAGATAAGCATTTCTTTTATACATTTAAAATATCATTAATACTAATATTTCGAAATATTCTGTTATTCTTTGCAGTTAAATTTGAATACTCCTTTATCGTTGTAAATAAACCCAACCCACTGTACTTAACCCGTTAAATGCAAAGCCAGTTTCGGGTTGCCGTTGAATGGCATCGGAATTTATGCACATTTTATTGACCAGCTCGGAGGCAGAAAAGAACGGAGCAGCGCGGAGTTGGGAGTTCAGAGTTGTTTGTTGGCCCAGCAACATGTCCGAAAGTGTTTTATGGCCATACTGGGCGCTCGAGTGGCCATTTTGGGCCGATCCGGGACGGATCAGAGGGGCATATGCACATATGCATACACATATTCCGCCTGCACATGCACTCTCTGGACTTGTCCGACAAGCACTTCTCCACTTCTGAATACAGATGAGGATGGGCCAGATGAGTGGCGTACTAAATACTAAACACCCGCCAGAATTTGCAGCTCAGCTCAGCTCAGCCCTGATTTATGGCCGCTGAAAAGCTAGAAACTAAAACGTAAAGGCTTTTGGCTAAGCCGGCTTTAAGCTGGAGGAATTAGATTTAATACCGAGTCAACGAACTGCAGTTCAAAGTCAAAAAGTCAATTAGTCGACGGCGGACTATATACTATAGACTGTGTCTGTAGTCTCTAAAGTGGAGTGGAAATCTCGTTAAAAGCCAATAACAGACGCCATTAAATGTGCATGAAAATTAAATGAAGGAAGAAAAGCCACGCGACCACTTGAACTTGAGCGGGAATATCAATTTGGTGTGCAGTAATTCGAACTGACCTCGCCGTTTCAGGGCAAGTTCAATGGCATTCGGGTATACAAAAATGGGGGAAATGAGCAGCGAGATGTGAGAAATGAGAAATGGGCATTGCGAAAGGGGGGAACGGGGATCGGAGACCACCATGAGATAAGAGAATTCCGATAAGTTTAATTTATTCGAACCCTCCGCCATATGTTGCAAAGCGTGAGAGGCCCAACACTTATTTAATCAACGCGATAGGCGTGTGCCCAACACTAATTATAAATCCGAATAAAAAAATATTAAAACATGCTGGGTTTTAAATTGAAAGCAAAGAGGGAAATGGTGGAAATTGTAAAGGGGGAATGATGGGTAATTAAATATTAGTATCATAACTATGATATGGGCTAAGAGGCTTATAAAAACCTAGTTATAGTAGGCTAAGGAATTGTTTAAAAGAATTCCTAGTAATCTCCGTCTTAAATGTCATCCCAAATGTCAACTGTTGGGTGTTGCTAGCCCCAAATCCTCAGTACCGTTTGCGTGCTCAAACGGTGAGGTGAGAATACTCCTCCAACCAGCTCCAATTTTTAAAATTGTTTTAGTTCACCTTTAAACCTACACCAAACACTCAACCCGTTATGAATCGAGTTCTGGAGGATGTGATCCGCAAGAATTCCACTGTTGTGGATCGCATCACCTTGGAGCATACTCATGGCTATGTGATTTCCGATAACGTAACCAATTCGGTGGCCGAGACCTCGTTCGACAATACCAGTGCCCAGGCGATAGTGAAGCACATCAACGGACTCTTGGTGAGCACCTGCCAGAGTGTGGTGCGGGACATTGATCCTGCGAACCGCCTCTGCTTCCTGAGACTGGCCACCCGCAAGTTTGAGTATCTGGTTGCACCGGAGGAGTATTTCACCGTCACCGTCGTTCAATAATTTGTAAGTATTACGGGTGAGCTTTTACTTGATATATGTAGATATAATGTAATATATAATATATAATATATATATATATAGATATAAAATCCACTGGTAACCACTTTATATGACACCCCCAGAGCGCATTTCTTTTGAAAAGTTTTTAGTAAGTCCTTGTGCTTGCCTTTGGTGTTCTTAGTAATAATTTCGTAACTTTTTCTAGAAAATATATAACTGGCAAAAAGATGAATACCATAATATGAATAACACTTAGTGGCTCTCGATTACCACAGCTCTATCAATAATAATAATAATAATAATAACCTGCTCTACTGAATAACTTGATATGATGTACACTCCGGGTAAGTGTTTAATCAAATATCTAGCAGTAACATTTCCCTAAAACCTCCTTTGTTTTGTATTACATTTCAGGAAGATAATTTTGGGTGGAATAATTCTCTTCAGTAGGATCGATTTACTCATGAATTTTCGCCTTGCAGTGGCTTACTTCGGCTGAAGTAATATTGGCGTCGTTATGCTCTCACTTATCCATCGATGTAGTGAAAGGTTCTAACCAAGATGTGTTGATAAAGTCTTTACCGCAGAATGTATAAAAGTTTACTAAAATACTGTCAATGGGATAGGTTTAGGAACTTGTTCGTAAAATCTCTAGGCAATTCGAAAACTTTAAATATTTATTAAATTGTTTTGTTTCGCCATTTGAAGTTGTCCCTTTCAAGAATAAGAAAATGTTACAAAAATGTGGCATGTAATAAATGTATTACCGTGGTAGCGACGGAATAAATTGCTTTTATTTGGAAATAAATATGTAGTTAATATGAAGGTAAATATTAGTAGAAATAAAATAATAAAAAGAATTATATTTGGAATTGGTTTTTATAAAAATAAAGCTAACAAAGAAACCCAGGGATCATCGGGGTGGTCATGCTCTTTCGAACCCTTTTGAATGCAAAACAAACTCGTGAAAGAATGCTTAAATCAACAGGGCTGCCCGAAAATCCTTTATAATTCCCCGGCGACGTTCCGATCCTGATTATTTACGACATGGCTTCATCGGGCCGGGAATCTACCCATACTCCGATCCTATATTTCTGTGAGAATGCGGCTTTCTAATGCGATAATTCAAGAGATTTACTTCTGTCAACATGACCATTTTGTAGCCGTTCGCTCGATTTCGATTTCGATAGCCAGTTTTCGGGGTGGAAATGTGAAAATGTGTGGCACTGTGGCCTTTGACCTTTTTGCCTTTTTTTTTTTTGTGCGCTTCCATCTTGGTGCCACAATGGATGCTGCTGGCTGGCTGCCTGCCTGCTATTTTAATTTAAAATGGCAGGACTCGTAACTCATTTTTACGACGCACCCTCCGGGCAGATGAATGTATCTATAGCCACGGCCTGTCCTATTTTTACGGATCCTTGCAGGGGTTGCTACAATAACTTATCTGACTCTCAGCCCGACTTCAACCCGAGTCCATAATCGCTCCTGGGGTGCTCTTTGTGGGACTTTTGTGAGACTGGCTGGCTGCTAGCTATCTTTAAGCAGTTTCCCATTGTCTGGCATCGTTTTGTGGTGCCCGGGCGAGATGAGAGTATAAAAATTTGTACAGAAACTTAATTCAACAAAGGGCCAAGCCGGGGCAAGGTCGATTCCCCCCCGATTCTCTGCCCCGGAGCTGTCAGAATTGCGCACTTCATTTCAGGCAGCGTGAAATGAAATTACTCCACGGTCCATTCCCGACTGACGACTTCATCTCGCAACGATTCGTGCGAAATTATCAATGCCCCTGGAAATTAGAAACACTTTGAATTAAATTCGAATAAAACGTTTTCCAGGCACCGGGTTACTTTTCATAATTCACATTTTATGATCTCGTCAGGCGGCTACTGTTCCCATCTGCCCAGTATTCACTGTACTACACACACGCTCTGTGAATTCAATTAGGCTGAGCGCCAAACCTGAAAGTGGACTTGCAACGCGACAAGGACTCAAATAATGACTTGATTTGATCGATTTTATACAGAGATTTTTGCCTATTTATTTTATAAATATTTAAAATGTTTCTGGAATTAATTTAATAAATTTATATACTTTAGAAATATTATATATAAAATGTTTATTTTTATATTATTAAATCATTTTATTAAAAACCATATTAAAAAAGTTGTAAATATTTGAACACATTATTTTTATGAACTTCTTTTAACATTATTATTTATAATTGATTATTCTTGTACAAATATTAATCTTTTGCTTTTATTTACTTGTTATGTCAGTCCAATTATTCTTAAAATATTTCCATTTGGCTGTCATCGTTTTTATTGAATAAAAATATTGGCTAATCAATAATAAATATTCATAAATATTCTTATGGGTTTCAAATTTGACCTCTCATTAAAATATATAACAAACAATTTCATTTATTGTTATATTTTGAATTGTACAAGTTTTTAGAAGTCTTAAGATGTCAAAGCTTAAAAATATAAATGTATAAGTTCCTAAAAACTGAACTTAAATTTCTAAAAAAAATTATATTTTTCATTATTTTCAAGTTCCTAAAACCTAAATTAAAATTTACGAAATAAAAACCCAAAATCATTATATAATCTTGGCCGATTTTGTGTACTTTCAGTTCCCGACGGCTCCTTGGAGAAATGAGAAAAGGGAGAACTTAAAACAGAGAACAGAGACCCCAGAAGGCATGAGAAAGAGCGCCTCCGCCTCCGAAATTCTCACTCAAACTCAAACTGGCCGAGGCCAAGCCCATTTTCCTGTTCATGCTGCTGACGTCGACGACCGATTTTAGTGGTGTTTTTGCCGTTGATGAAATGCCGGACTGAATTTTTTTGTGGCCCGTTCAACCACCGAGCCACACTTCCAGTTTCAACTCACAACGGCGCAGACGTCGATTGACTTTACCGGATGAGCGATTTCTTGAAAAAAAAAGAAATACACGCAAAGGAAAAAAATACAGAAAAAGTACAGCAACAAATTTGAAGAAAAAGTTAAGGTTACTCAACTAAAGTCAGTTAACAACTATAACTTTATTTGAAGTAAAACTGGAAATAAATGGAAAATATTAAAATATGAACATTTTCATATTCTACCTGAGGTGCAGCCTTTTTGCGCCAGATGGCGAAACTGTGTTGCAAGCGCCCTCTATGGCTTTGTGGCAAGGCTAGTTTTGCTGCAGTTTTAGAGCCACTGTTACTCCTTTGAAGTTGTACAAAAGGTACAGATTTAAGTACCTTTAAAAAGAGCATAAAAACCGAAATTTCTAGCTCGTTTTCGTTTGTTAAATAAAAACAAAGGAAAAATGTCATAAAATATTAAAATCGTTCTAATTTTTAGTCACGATTTTTCATTTACATGCACAAAAAGGAAATCGAAATATTAAATATTATTAAATATTATTATTAAATCATAAATTTGATTCGGGAATTTTTTACGGCTTCTTAAAAAACAATTTAAAACTATTTGTTTGATATTTTTGTTATTTATGAACAAGGGAAAATGGAAATAATTTTGGCTTTGTCACTGTTAATTCTTAACTAAAGTAAAATAATAAAAAGGTTCATATGCGTATAATTTATTGTTTTATTCACAAACACTAACTTAGACAATAGAGTTTAAGTTTATATATTATTTAAAAAGCTATTATTGCTAAAAAGTTTTCATGGAAATTTTCAGAATGTAAAGAAAATATAATGCATTGTTTAGAAAGGATATCAAAATATATAATTCAATTCCAAGATATTTATTTTCAATTTTTTATTAAATTTCCATTTAAATATATCTCGAATTCCTTTCCAAACAAATACACCAATCCACCAAAGGAATAACCATTCGTAAGATACCCAGAAAACGCTTTCCTCGCGAGTCCTCCAATTAAATGGACCAATTTCGATGCCAGCATTTTCCTGCTTTTATTTATATTGCCTCGTTCTGGATTTGCTCACTTCGCTTTACGATCGACGGACTTGTTAAGGGGTCAACGGAGCATATTGCCAATCAAAGACTTCAATTCAATTTCCCCGGCTTTTCCAGAGACTCACAACCCGATAATGGCAATGGGATAAAGCCAAGTGCGGGTGTTGCAGCGCAAACGATTCCATCCAAAATCGGAGCAATCAAAGCATCAAGATGTCAGTAAACGCGGTTAAGACAACAAAATTACTTTGAGCATCGTTAGGGCCACGATTCCGGCTCCACAGTGGGGAGACTCGCTGTTGTTGCGGGGTGGAAAAAGGGGAGGAAAACATGAAAATCATCTTTCAACGCGATGCGCTTTCGACATTCGCTGCATTTGCAACCATGGAACAGAACACACCAATCGCAATCAGGTGCAGTGGGTAAGAGGGGGGAGCAGCGGCAAGAGCACATGTGATGGCCAAGAAAAAATCGGTAAAAAATATATAAAAAAAATAAAAAAAATATATAAAAAAATAAAGCTAGAGCAGGGACAGCCAGCAAGTGCAGGGAATCAAAACCAAAGGAGGCAAAGACCGCTTTTTATTTGGCTGCCGGCAATGTCCATGGCGGAGCATCCAGTTAAGATTCAACTGGTTTTCTGCCCAGTATTTCCTCTACCTTCGAGCTTGGAGGGGGCTTGAGTCTCCTTAAGAACCTATAGCCATTATCAAGGCTCTGCAACTTTGAATACTTGGAAAATTAGCAAAGATATATAGTTTCTTTGAGCCATAACAAGTATAATTGTATGCGTATTAGGCATTCAGCCTATAAATGAATTTAAATTAGCTTTAAATTATATTTTTAAATGATAATAATAACCTTCAAAGGTTAAAAATGTTTAACAAAAATGTTTGTCTTTAATATGTATTATATTTTGAGCTTACTTTCTATTTACATATAGTTTTCTCCCTATTTTGTGCCACAGTTCAAGCTACAGGAAGTCTTTGGGCAATGCCTTTGTCTTGGCGGGCTTCTCCATAAGCTCCGCTTGCAGCATCCACCCACCCACAACACATACTCCAAGATCCATCTCCCACGCCCCTGTGACCCCTAACCTCTGAAGCAGTGCACCCCTGCAAGCTAATACCCCCTCCAACGCCCATGGTTGAGACTCCTCCATCTAAGCTGATGCAACACCGATACAAATACAAATACTCCTCCAGTCGCCCGTCTTTTTCTGGGCCCCTGTTGCCATCTCTCTCGTCGTCGTCGACGTCGCCGCCTCATTGTTCGTCTCGGTTCAGTTTGGTTTGGTTCCGTAAATTACACTTTTGATTTTTAGTGGCCGTAAAATAATCGTAAATGTCGTGGTTATTGCGACCGAAAGTGCCCATTTTGAGTGCTTCCCCTTGCATCGCATATTCCGTGCCTCTAACTGATATTTTCGCTCAGTGTGCAGCTTGTCGATGTCGGACACAAAGCCAGCAGAGCCAAGTCGCTCGGATTGGGACGTGCTGCCACTGCACAAACAGCACGAATTCCCTCCAGTGCAGCCAGGTCTGAGGAGAGCTGGAAAACAATATGTTTTTTAAGTCGAAGAAAGTTGAGAAATATCCTAAATATATCCAGAATATTAGCCTGCATTGTGAGTTAAAGATTGGTTATTATATTTTATAATTTATTAACTTTAAACAATTGAAGTAGATATATTTTTTAAATTATTTAATTAGGTTCCCATCATGCATTAAATCTTCTTTATATATAAAATTATATTCTTAAAATTACAAAGTCATTAATTTCAAGACACATTATTATTATTATTATTATATTTTTTCCTGTCTACCTATATTTTTGTTCTGGAATAATACCAGCTAACTTGACATTACTGATACCCTCCGTGTCTGGTTAAAAACCCCTCTTCTGAACCTCCCTCCACCTACCAACCCGCTAAGCAAGCTGCACTTGTTGTTTTTAATAAGTTTCTGGTTGCTGGCCTGCCTTTTTGTTTTTGCTGCTGGCTGGCTGGCTGGCTTTCTTCCTTTGATGTTTCGATTAAGTTCGGAGTTCGCATTGCCGAACTGGTTGGTTGAGTCGTCCGTCCGTCCCTCTTACCTCACCCCGTGCTTATTCCCTGGGCTAAGGAGCATTTTGGCTTAAGTTTATGGCCATTTCGCTCGTTGCGCTGTCTCTGTGCCTTGTGTTTCTGTTTCTGGCTTGATTTTCTTGAGCATTTCACCCATTTACCATTTACCTTTAACTGGAAATTTTCTCACATCGCCGCTCTGACGCAACTGGTTGCCCATTGGCCCGCTCACCGCTTACTAGCTCACCACTCACCCGCCTTCCCAGTTCACCACCGCCCACCACTGCTCGCAAATTTCGAATTTGATTTTATTGTTATGATTTCAATTGTTTTCGCAACGTAAACACACTGGAGATTTCCAGAGCACAGGCCATGTCGAGTTGTTGGTTAAATAATTTCCCATTTTTATTGCACTTCGCCAGGGAGATTTTGCATTTAACGTAGAGTTGGACTCGGGCTAAAACCGCAGGGTTTATTAACATATTTCTCTTGGGCAAAATAATCTCAAGTGAAAGATATACCAAAAATAATTAGAACCTGTTTTGAAAGACAGTTTATTATATTTTAAATGCTCTTTACATTATTTTCCCTAATAAAATGAGTTCAGTATATTTAAGTTTGCTGTTGCTGTATTTAGCATGATTTTGATTGAAATACATAACCCGAAACATTATTTAAACATGTAAATGTCCAATAAAAATAGATTTACAAGCCCACAAACATCTCCCTGATGACCCAATTTAATGGCTCTCATTATTGCTCTCCGCCTTATTAGCATTCACAGACAGTTGCCATAGAAGTCACATTAAAAACGCCCAATTTCACGAGAACAATTACCAACAGACACCGTCGAGGGTGATCGTAATATGCTCTTGTGATCCTGGAGAACTCCCAGGACTCGAAGGTCGGTCGCCGTCTTGAAAAAAACTACAAGGTAAAAATATAACAACAGAACTCCGAGACGAAACCAAATCAATTCATAAATCATAAAAATGTGTCATAAAAAATATTGCAGCCATAAATGGGAATGGAAATGGTAATGCTGCCTCTCAACATGTCCTCGAGAGCGGCGTAAAAAATGCCAAGGCGAAGGATACTTTTTAGCTGACCTTAGGAGATTTGTTTTGACTCGCTGCTATCGCCTCTCCGCAGATTCCGATTCCGATACTGATCCCGAAAAAAGGACACCCAGGTATTGTCCCTCGATTATTGCCGGGCCCGGTAATAAATCATAAAAATATGCTGAGATCGGGGAGGCCTCTCGTTACACGGTGGATTCGTAAATCCCCTGTAAAATTGGTGGTGTCCCGAGGTAGGTACTACTATGGTAGTGTGTATACTATATGCTCCGATCGCGCCCTCGAGCATCTGATAACAAAACCACCGGCCGGGCCAAATGTTTCGGGAACAAAAGGGCCAACAACTTTCTCTTTTGCGCCAGCACTCGGGCCAGATTCCGGCCGCATTCCATCCTTGCCAAATATGAGAATTTTGATTTATTTCTCCGATGTACATATATTCCTGTGCTGGAGTGCTGTTTGTTTGGCTGTCAGTAAGAGGCGCCTGCAAATATTTCCCTGGATCTGCATGGGTCCTTATGACTGTCCTTATGAAAAGATAATAATTATTAAGTATTGAATTTAAAATAACTTTATTTGGAGTCTCACATTTATTGATAACTTAAATTAAAACATTAAAATATAAACTTGTTTTCAATGGAAGAAGATAATCAAATAATCGGTATTTTGTGCTACTTTTGACTGAATACTCATTTCACAGAATACACTATTCAATAAAAATATAAATAAAATAAACTTAAAATATTTTCTCCTTTAAATAACTAAAAATCTCACATTTGTCTGCTAATCCTCAGCACATTAACACATTGTACACCATTGTACAGAGATGGCTTCATCTTCTTCAAATGTTCCTCATGCCTTGGGATGTCAGTGCTGTACTTGTGACTTGGAGTTACACCCGCTCCTTGGTTGATTTACTACAAGCAGATGATTTAATATAACCACATATATGGCATATATAGCGCACGCACACACCCCAGCAGAGTGCACTTCAGATGCATCCGAAACAGGAACCCGTTGAACAGGCCCAGACCCAGATATGGATTCAGATACAGATACTTATACTTAGACCGATTCCGAGGCAACACATGTGTTGCCACTGAAGCATCTTTTCTTGGAGGAAACTCGGTCTCGGCAGTTCAGGTTCCACCATCTTGAAAACTGACGCCCCTTGGAAACGGTTCCAAAGTCGAAATTGATGTTGAGAAATGGGATTATTTGGGCGTATTTTTTAGAGGATAAGAAAATATGTGTTTAAAGTTTAAAAAATATAATTTACCAGAAGATTTAGTTCTAGAAATTAAATTAAAATTATCTAGGAATGAGTATTAATATTTGCTAAAGAAAGCAATTGTCAAATAAATCGTATTTATTCGTAAAATATTAGTTGACGCAGATATTAGTTGTTAATGAACTCTTTAATGTACTGCTTTAAATTACTTTTTCGTGTAAGATAATAAAAGAAATATCAATATGTACTCCTGTAAGCCCATGAAAAAATGCTGTAAAAACAAATAAAGTAAAATATGACTACATTTATGGCCGCCATCAAAACGTACTTCCTCGAGTGCGTAAATCATGGCGTCAACGAGCTGCGACCTTGCGTAGGGCTGGCTCATCATCGCGATGCTGGCCAAATCCGACGTCAAAACAAATCGTTAAAATGCCATAAAAACTGCTGCCACATCCACAGCCACTGCCACATCCATATGCAATCAGTAAGCAGCCGAGGAGCGAAGGCAAATGCATTCGAATAAAATTTTACCGCCATTTCCTTGGGCATCATCATCAAACTAACGGCGGCAGCTTCCGAGGCACCTCGTAAAGGCAACGATACGATGTCTATGGGCCATCAGCCTCGCAGCTCAGAGCTCAGATACATTTGTATCTTTCGGCGAGGCAGAGCGAAGGGGATATCACAATAATTATGGCATACGTCACGGAACTTGGGTTTTTATGTCTTTTATATTGATTGTCATCGTGTCACACTAACAGATCGTAAAAAGGTCGTAAAGTCCGCAGACTCAAGCCGGAGAGAAAAAATCACTCAGATACTCAGTGACTCGCACCGGAATGAACACATCTCCATCCCCCGAAGCACTCAGGATCACCGAAAAGGACACTCGAAATCAGGATGCTTGGATCGCTGGCTCGTTGAGTGATTTTCCTTTCGTCTCTCAGGGTTTCCTAGCGAGTTCCTTCTGGTTTTGTGCTCTCTCTCTCTAGTGGCGGTGGCGTCAAGTCGTAAAAAGACCATAAAACCTAGGTCTGTGTTTGGTATTAACCGCAATTTGTTTATATAGTTGTTAAAATGCCATTCTATCTTGTTCCGCTCTGTTCTGCTTAGCATTTAATTGCCGGCTGCCGGTTTTTCTTTTTACGAGCCAATAAAATTTATTTTACGACAATTTAAATGGTTTCATTTGCTATTTGGTGGCACGACTCACCGGTACAAGGGTACGACTAAAGCAACAGGTTATATTTTAGCATCTTGTCATACTACTTAACGATGGCTGTTTTTATGGGACAGCCACAAGTGGGTTTATTAACCATTAAGTGTCCCTAAACCCGGACATAAGGTTGCCATAAAGTCTTACATTAAATTACTTAATTCAATAAAGCGAATATTGAAATATCCCAAATTCAACTCCACACGATTCCCTGTGATAATCCAGATTTTTGTGACCTTATTCCCACCTCCAGAGCAAACACCGCAGGCGTCGCGGGAAAAATGCCTTCGGCTTGATGACTTAATCCGCCGCAAAGTGGCTCAGTGGTGCCGGAAAATGCGCTCATCCTCATTACGGGGTCAGGAATCAATTGAGGGCCCGAAGGCGCTGTGAACCAAACAACAACTAGCTGCTTATGCAAAGCGAGCTGGCCACAAACCAGGCAAACCGAACCGAACAATAGAAGGGCCTCCACGGACACAATGAAGACATTCGGTGCTACCTACTAATCCTGGCAATGAACCCTTGACTTCTGGCCGCAATTCATCAAACAATTGGCAGTTGGCCGGGCATTTGCATTTGCATGCCGCTACTGTCGGCAGCTCCTCATTTCCTACCAACACCCATTTCCCGTTCCAGTTCCCGCATCCTAATCCAAGGATCGAGAGCTGAGGACCGAGGACTGAGGCGACTAATTGAGCACTTTTGTTTGAGTGCGGTGCCTCGCGGTTTTCGCCTACTTGTTAGCTGCTGGCCAACAAATCGGTGGCCCTCCTACGCACACATAAACAAAAATATACTTTTTTCTACTTAAATTATGTTTATATATTTAATAAAATATATTTAACATTTTTATAACATTTTAAAATTTACAAATCGATACAACTTTAACTCCATAAATATTTGTAGTATTGCCTTCTAGCTCTCTAAAACGCAACTCTTTTTTTCTGAGTGTACCATTATTAACTGGAGCGGTGCAAGCCAGAGCGGAATCCTTTTTCACTTGCCACGGCCTGCGAAAACGTGCAAAGTGGGTGTAAACGGATCGAAATGATGATTGTTTATTGTAATTTTTATGACTGCTTTGCACACAAACACGCCAAGGCGCCGATGATTGCACTCAGGGGGTAGCAAGGCCAACTTGCTAGCTCGAACTTGTGGGCCAAATCAGCCACATCGACTGGCCAAACTCTGTTAAGGGTATGTGTGTGGGTGCTGGGACGGAGGCATAATCCATGGACAGACCTCCAAAGGAAGCTAGAAGGAGTCTCCGGCGACGACAACGTCAAGCACTTGAAAACTTTGTAATTAAGCCATTTGCCAGATAGTTATTGATGGCAGCAAGTAATGTGAATGGGTGGAAACAATGGCAGTGATATGCACATCAAAATTGCAGTTCACGAACATTATATACAATTTTCTCAATTGAGAAATCTTATAGACTACCTTAAGATAAGTAATTAACTTATTTAGAACGAATAATAATTCATGAATAATTCCCTGGTAGCTAACACTGATTCTCATCGTATACTCAAGAAATAAGCCTACAGTTTGCAAATAAATATTTATTAATTATTAAATATATCAATAAAAAACGTAAGCACAGAAGATTTCCTGTTTTCTTGTTGTTTAATGTTTGAAATATATTTTTTGCTGATATAAAATAATTGTTATAATTTATAAAACAGCATTGAACATCCACATTTTCCTCTGCCTTATTTCTGAGAAGTATTCGCTGATCAATAAAGAAATTATATAGTTCTTCTTAATACCCTTTCTGCTTTTACACACTCGCTTAAGTAAATTTCATTCAATTTGCTTTGGCTTTCAAATAATTCAATAAATATTCAATATTTATGGCATCAGGCGGGGATAACGACCCCTAATATCATGTTCTTTAGATCTGATTAAGGATTTTGCATGCTCAGAGATGGTGGCTTATCAATTTCAATCAATTTATCGAAGCCCAGAGATAATTTACTCCTTAGACATACATTACGAATCCATCAGGTTGAGATCCGCCAATCGAGTGGCTATCTCTAAGAATCTTCTGTATGTGCCAGCCACATGGTAAGCATCGTAACGGAGGAGAGGGGTTCGCACTAATACGCAACTATTACCTGGGACTGGTTTGCTTTATGGCCAGAATCGCCACCTGATGGGGGGAATAAATTAAGGCAGCGTTTATGGAATGGCGCTGGGGGCGGTTATGATGCATTTTTAATTGACGTTCATTTGAAGCAACGCGGAGAGCGCTTCCATTCAATTATGCGCCGTTTTCAGTTACCAGTTGCCGGTTGCAAGTCGTCAGTTTGCAGTTGGCAGTCGCAACTCCGTCTCGTCTGCAACTCCGTCTCTGATTGTATAGGCCATAAAAGGCGCTCGCAACGGTTTTGGGCCAAATTGCCACTTTGTGTGCAAATTTGAATTGTGGAAATGCTGCGCATAAAAATGGAAAATCGCGCGCCTCGCAATTGTTGAGCCATCCCAGGTGCACCCGGAAAAAAGCTACCCTTCTGATGTTTATTTTACCATTTCATGTTTATTTTAATGATGTTTTTAGTATTTAAAAAGTTGCCATGACTTTCCCTTAAATGAATAATTTATATAATCTTAATTATTCGATATTTAAAATATTAGAGTCTTTGTCTATTCAATTTTGGATTATAACTCAAGAACCAAACATCATCGTCGTATCTTCCACTAAAATTCAAAACGGGTCTAGTGATAAATATGCAGCATAAACGCAGCAAAAATGTGTTAGAAAACAAAGAAATATAAATGTATTCCTTACAAAATATACTCAATATAACCAAATCTCTACATAACAGATGGATTTTTAGATTTACAGTGGATATTTAAATAAATTTGTACCTCTTTGAGGGGGCATTTTGCCGTGTGCACTGGCATTCGTATCTGGCGAATGCAATCTGCAAACATTTTAAGCGGCCGCTGCAGCTCGTCAAGCACCAGCACTTGGCTGCAGTGAACCCGACCCCACCCACACACGCCTCAATTACCACCGCCAACGTTGGTGGCACTCGGCTAACGAATTGCGAACGGCGACTTGCCAATTGCAAATAATGCACGCCCAATTGTTGCACATTGCTGGGGGAACATTGCACCTTTCAGGCTATCTGCTTTCCAGCTTTTCAGTTACCAGCTTTTCCGCTTTTGACAGGCGGCGGCGGACCGTCAGTCGTCAGGCAAACGTTATTCATTAATTCATCACATCGGAGGAGGCGCTTTGGAAGCCCCTCACGATTTATTCGTGGCAACGCAATCGACGATAGTCTTAGTCTTAATTGGCTTCGTTTCGATTGTATAAAATAATCGTTAGGAAACGTGTTCTGCTTAATTGGAAAATTTGTATGTCTTGTCCGTAGCACGGGAGTCTCTGCGTTTATTGATTTTCCAGCGTAGTCAGAAATCCAGGAAAATTCTCAAGTCCGCGAGTCGTTCAATAAATTCAACTTACGGCACAACGGCATTCAAATGAGACTCTCAATGGTTAGTTAATTCGAGATTTACCGAAAGGATATTTTATACCGGTGGATTTTTCAAATTTTTCAATGAGTTAAAGTATTAAGGCGAAGTTATTAACATATTTGTTGACTAATGTTTATTTTTACTTTGATTAATTTTGATAATTCCAAATCTTTTCTTTAGATTTCATTGTTCAATCATTTTGATCTAGATTTCTTATTTAATTTTCCATGTTTTATTTAAGTTAAATGTTGCCCGCTTTTCTCCATTTTGATTCCCCATTTAAACTTGTTTAATTAAATCCTGGATTAAACAAAACGTATTGCTGTGCCCACAATGGATGGGGGGCACTAAATATTCAACTTTGCACACCGCATTTAACCCCTTTTACCTTCAATGCAGCACAACAATCGATTCACCTGAATTTGACGACACTCGCACACAAATAGGCCTTAAGTTTAAATCCGCAAATATTTATAATTCCGTATTAAATTCATAATGCAGAATGTTTAATGCATAAATACATAATAAAATTTAACGACCTTTACCTTATCTTGTCACACAAAAACAATAATAAACTTTCATTTTAAAATGCGAGAAAAAGAGGCAGTTTTTTTGTTCCCTCCACAGCGGAATTTTACGAGTATTTTATTTGTGCATGCTGGACATTGCAAGTTGCACGTTGCAGGTTGCAGGTTGCCGGTTGCACGTTGCATTTTCCGCTGCTGTGGCTCACGTGTGGCAAGTGCAGGCGCCACCACATGCAATCGGGCGCCAAACAATTTGTCATTTTTTGCCATACGAGGCGGAGTCGCAGTCGGAGGCGATGATCAATGCCTTGAATTATGATGAGGATTTATGCTTGACACTGTCGCAATGTGGCAGATAGTGCCGGACAGCCCTGGACGGCAGATGGATGAATGGATGGATGTATGTATGGATGGATGGATGGTTTTATAGCCACCATTTCCCCCCAGAGCCGACGGAGCGTCGTCAGTGGCACGAACTGCAGGTCCACCCCAAAGGGAAGCCCCTTATGATTTATTAAGTGTTAATAAAGAACTTAAATCCGTTGGATTGCATTGCGCATTCTGTGCTCTCTCTCTCTCATTCTCTGTTTGTGCTTTTCTGTTTGTGCGGCCCTTTGGGTCACATTGCGCCCACTTTGACCCCCGTTTAACCCCACACACATAGTCGTTGGCCCTCAGGATTTCCTTATCAATGCGTTCCATATTCGCGGCGCGCCGATTTCATTTCGCTCGCTCGCCAATTTCGCAATAAAATTTCGCCAGCCTGCAAATTAAAATTGCAATGTAATTGGTTAATCCATGCGTACATTATGGCCATTGTAGCCGGGGCCATTCAAATTTGCAGAGGAAGTGCGCCCGGTAGTTTCATTCCATTTCGGTTGCGGGTCCAGTCAGGTCCTTCGTCCTGGTTCCCTCATTGTTTCTGGCTCATTTTTTTGTGGATTACATTTTTCATTAAGTTTTTTTACTGAGAAGCAGGAAGTGGAGGTGTGGGAGGTCACACCTTAATAGTGGGCTGTGCTTTGTTAAATTTCTGATGGTAAAAACTGAGTTTAAATTATTTTTTGGCATAATTGACGTTTTCTATTCCAAAATCAAGCAAATTGCAGTTCTATAATTAAAAATAACTTGTGTATTAATGTCCTGACTGTAATTAGTGGCAAATTCTTCAATCAATCAATACAAATCAGAGACTTTTTGAGTACAAAATGCTTTAAATACCCATAAACTTGTCGACACCTGCGGGGCTTACGATCCTTGGATTTCGGTCTCATCAAAGCTCCAAACTCGACAAGAAAATGTATTGACTTTGAAAATTCTGAACGATGGGTGTGATAAATCTGGAGAGTGGCAAGAGAACAGCTTCCTTCAATACAAAACTTATATGCACACCAAGAAAAATTGCAAAACTAAAGTTTGGATCATCTGATAAACTATAATATACATCTATATATTCAAAAAACAAAAGAAATAAATGTGTAAGAGATATTAAAGTCATAATTCCATAGATATAGAACGATTTCTAGTCCAATTAGCTAACACTTTCTCACAGTGCAGCATCCAACAGGTGCTCGGCACTATGGAACCGCCGAAAGAACGAGCCAAAATCTTTATAGACATTTCGTAAACAAACGGCGAGTGCTGGCGGGGCGTACAAGTATTTTGTTGAACGTTTCTGTGTAAATAAACCTCCGGGCCACACAACTTTGATCTCCGCTAGCCGGGCGAGTATCTGTATCTGAATTTGTATGTATATCTGCTGCTTTTTTAGGCCTTTTGATGTTTCTGAACTGGCGTCAGCGCCGGCGCTTCCAGCTGCCAAATTGCTGCTTTATTAGCTGCGTAAGTGGCTCCCCCCGATTCCAAAATCCAAAAAAGTGGGAGGTGTCTGCTCCATGCCATGTACACAGAATCAGTTCGAGTGGCATCGCTCGATTTGAGCGATTGTGGCCAATAAAACAGCAGGTTCCGGGGCAAACAAGCTGCCAAGGTGGCAATTAAGGCGCTTGTCTAATTGCCCCAAAGCGAATAAGGCCCATCCATCAGCGGGCCAAGTGCGAGGGAGGAGTCGGAGTTGGAGTCTGATTTGGATTCGGATTTGACCGCCTCTGGGCTAATTGGCCACGTTTAGCACTGTCCATATCCACTGGGCAACTGGGCTTTCTGGCCATTCAGCGCCTTCCAGCCTTTCCTGGCAGGTGTGAGCTTTCCCTGGCCTCGACCCCGAACCCCTCTCGCAGAACGGAAACCCTCGTAAATTGCCGCAGCAAGCCACCGTTGACAGCAGGGGCGGCTGGCCATTTGGCCAATATGAAAATGAGTTCGCTTTGTATGCAAATCCCTGGGAATCAAAGTTCGAAATGCGAAGTGCGAATCTGGAATAGAACTATCTCATTGCGACTTTAGGCCAAACCTAGTTGGCTTTTTTCGAAGTATTTCGCAGCTATAAACTTTAATAAAATAAAAACAATGTTTAATGTTGTTCTTGGAAATAAATTCGCAGGTTAAGATCATTGTTAATAAAAGTAACAACCAAGATACTGCTAGTTTTTATTGCGGTTAAGTGGAGGAGAGAGTTTATATATCATTTGTAATTGGGAAAAAAAACTAAAAAAGTAATAAATAATTAAATAAATAAGTAATCAATTAAAAAAACTCAAGAAAAACGTCACCAGTTCCCATTGTAAAAGCCACCAAAGGATATGCAGTTGAGGAAAAACAATCATCGATGTCGAACAAAAACAAAAAGCAAACCCAACTTTCTGCCCGCGAAGGAGGTCCTGCAGGGGCAAAGTCCCAGGACCAGGGAGAAGGGAAGCCGAGCCCCATTGCATACCCCATAACGTGGCAAGTTTGAATATACTCGCACCCGTAAGATTCCCGAGTATATTAGGTAGCAAAATTTTTACGAGCTCATTATGGCTCATTTCGGCGATTGTTGTGATCCTTTTATGCGCCTTCGAATGGCTTCAAATGGTTATGAGGCTATTTCTCTGTCATCCCCGCGACACCCTCCATTCCTGCGCACTCGCATCCGCATCCGAGTCCTCCCCTGGGTCCCGGCACTGGCGCTCTGTGTCCTGAGTCCCGTGTCCTGCGTCCTGAGCCCCCTGTCCTGAGTCTCTCTATGTTCCCGACTCCTCACGATATTTAGTTTGCAGTTGTGACTGCGATTTTTACTTTTGCTTTGCTTTTGCTGCCGCTGCCTCTGCTTCTGCTGTCCTCGCTTTCCTTGGGCTGCCGCATATTTGGAAAATGTCTCCGATTCGAATGGGTGCAGAGAGGAAAATATATAAATCCTTTATTAATTACTATTCATTTAAAATGAGCTTAGAAGGTTGCAGATAAAAGGTGTTGTCAACTTAAAATTCTCGGGCGCTTATTATTTCCTTTTTATAAAATACTTTTCGGAAAATGTCTTTATTGAACTTAATATTTATTAATTATTTCTTTTTTCTTAGAGTAAATTTATCAGTGCATTTCTGTGTATATTTTTGTGTGGACATCCGTGCGCTTTGTGCAAGTTTTTGTATCCATCGCTTGTTGTTGATTTTTCAGACTTGGCACCGAAATGCGGGGTGGAAAATGGCGGGGAAAATTTTTGGGTGTGGGGGGCTGAAAAGCAGAAAAGTAAATTTCTTCTTATAATAAGTTTATTTTGCAAACACTTGTGGCAAGGAACTTTGTTTGTTCGTCGTCGGTTTCTGGCTTAATCTACGAGCCGTTTGTGCGAATGTGGAAACTTTGACAAATATTTGCGAAACTTTCGCGAATGGCTCGCAAGACCCCGATCTATTTGCATTATGCATAGGAATTTATTAGCATCAATTGGCAGCCATATTTACATTGACATTAATATCCCATTGAAAGTATTGGCCAACGGATTGAGCATTGCGATTCAAATGTGAATAGGATAAGGAAAAACCGCAGCCCACAAATTTTCCGGCTCTTGGGTTGAATCACATTTTGAAGCCAAGGAGAATGAGGAGCTCACTGCAACTTCCACTAAATGATTGTTCTTTGTTGTATGTATCAAAATATATAAGCTTTTGTTTAATAATATGTTACTTAGCTGTATCTTTTTACCTTTTTCAATAACTTCCTAATACCAATTAAAACTAAGAAAGATTTAAATAGAATTCTTAAATTATTAAAATGTATAAACAGGCTTGAGTTCATTGTAACAAATAAAATTAGTCTATACTATACATTTTTTATGTAGATAATTTATATTTTATTTAAAGCAGGGTTGACATAATTTTCACTGCAGCGGAGAAGCAATAATAAGAAGAATAATACATACATATATTCTTGTATATGTATAATGATAAATAGCTAAAAACTAACTGAAAACCTTTAAAACAAATTTCTGGCTAAATAGTTACTATTTTATAAGAGTTATTTTCTTTATTACACAACAGAAAATATATATTTTTAAAATCTATTAAAAAATAATCTCATTAACTGCAGTAAAGCATAAATAGAGAACCAACTGAAAACCCAAAATTTTCGTTACTCTGCCAGCGGAAAATCATGAAAAACTACTCTGATGGAAATGCGTTCAAACCGCCTGAATGTGAGATGTGCAGCGAACAGCGTGCAACTGGCAACTGGCGGCTCGAACGGCGAGCGTGTTTCGCCTCTCCGTTGAGTGAGTTAGCCTATAGGAAAATTCCAGCCCTCCTCCATGATGAATTTCCCAGAGTTGGCAGTCGCAGGCGAGTGAGTGTATTTTCCGTATGCGCAAATGATGAACGACAACCCCGAGAAAAACCAAGGGAGAGAGAACTCGAACATGTTCGAGTCCAGCAAGCGAATGAACGCAGTTCATCTGGTTCGACGCTCTCAGTGTTTTGGTTGGGGCTCTTGAATAGCACTCAAAGCGAGTCGAGTGAATCGGCGGCGGGATGAGTGGCGAGCTGCGAACCGCTGCGGGTCTCTGAGTGTTTTCGGGGCGAGCAAAGTCAAAACACTGGCAACTGCGATTTGGTGGCACATTCGTTCGATGGCAACGGTTTGGATAACAGGCGCGCGCTTTGTTTTATTATCCACATTATCAGCGGCATTATTGTTATTATTGGCCCTCAGCTCTGCAACGGCAACAATCGCCCACGCGTCCGCCCGTGAATGCCGCGCGGAAAAACCGCTTTCCACGACTTCAATCAGCGAATCCCTCAAAATCGCCCGCGCTCGTTCGGTCAGCAACTAATAAAACTAATAAAAATAAACATAATAATAATAACAATAATAATAATAATAGTAATTGCAATAACCATAAACGTAGTAATAATCGTAACGCTTACGGGCCTTTGATAGTGCCACGGCGAAAACAACAAAAACAAACAAGTATTCAAATTAAAATTGAAATTCCAATTCTAATTCGAATTCAATTAACAGCAAAGTGCAATTGGCTAAAAGTACGAAACCAAAACGCAACAAAGTATACGAAACACTTGTGAATCTGCAAACATAAAAACAATTGTGCGGCTAAATTAATATTTATTTATTGGATCTGCAAGTTCAATAAGGACTAGTGCTAAGTGGAAAGTGCAATAATTCAAATTAACTTTTACAAAATATTTACAAAGCTAAATCAGAGCCCTTTAACTTTTGAAAAATATTTTTAAATGTAAAACAGTGCTAAAATATAAAAGTTAAAAATATCCAATTGGTTCTTGAGTAAATTTTACAAAATATATACAACAAATAAACAATTAAAAACTTATTCAATATCGAAACCAAATCTGAATTGAATTAAAGAAACAAACACTTTAATAATTAAACAAAAGTTTTTACAATATATTCAAAAAAATTTTGATAAATTGACAACAAACTTAAGGCGAAAATATTTTTAATAAATACCAAATCAAATTAAAAAATCAAGAAGATCGGGAAAAATCCCCGGAGAATTAAAAACAAATAAAAACACCAGGCAAATGAGCGCCGAAAACAGCTGAAGAAAGTCCAACCAAAGTTCCCAAATACGCGCAGCTCTAGGAGTAATAAATCGAAGAAACAGAAGCAGTAGCTATCCCCCCAGGAATTCCCAGCCCGTCTCGGACGGAGCACCGCCAAAATTCTCACCGCCAGCAGCGCAATGAACTCGTACTTTGAGCAGGCCTCCGGCTTCTATGGGCATCCGCACCAGGCCACTGGCATGGCGATGGGTAGCGGTGGCCATCACGATCAGACGGCAAGTGCGGCAGCGGCCGCATATCGGGGATTTCCTCTCAGCCTTGGAATGAGTCCGTATGCCAACCACCATCTGCAGCGCACCACCCAGGACTCGCCCTACGATGCCAGCATCACTGCCGCCTGCAACAAGATCTACGGCGACGGAGCCGGCGCTTACAAACAGGACTGCCTGAACATTAAGGCCGATACGGTTAATGGCTACAAAGATATCTGGAACACGGGCGGCGGCTCCAATGGCGGCGGAGGCGGGGGCGGCGGCACAGGTGGCGGCGGAGCAGGAACAGGTGCCGCTGGCAACGGTGCCAACGGTGGCAACACACAGGCCAATGGACAGAATAATCCAGCGGGCGGCATGCCCGTTCGCCCCTCCGCTTGCACACCCGACTCCCGCGTGGGCGGCTACTTGGACACGTCGGGCGGCAGCCCTGTTAGCCATAGGGGAGGCAGCGCCGGCGGCAATGTAAGCGTGAGCGGTGGCAACGGAGGCAACGGTGGCGGTGGCGTCCAGAGCGGCGTCGGTGTGGGCGTGGCAGGAGCGGGCACCGCCTGGAACGCCAACTGTACCATCTCGGGCGCTGCAGCCGCTCAGACGGCAGCCGCCAGCAGTTTACACCAGGCCAGCAATCACACATTCTACCCCTGGATGGCTATCGCAGGTGAGTGTCCTGAAGATCCGACCAAAAGTGAGTGTCCACTGCAGCACAAGTCCACTTAAAGTCCCCAAGAAAGAATCCCCCAAGAATCCCTAAGCCCCTGGCTTTTCACTTTAGTTGAGTTCGATTTTTATGCTTAAATATTTAAATACTTAGCAAATTGAAATGTTGAGCATTTTATCTGTTTATTTGGAACTTTTTCTGCATTGAAAATATTTTATAATTTTTGAAGATTAATTGTCTCTCTTAAAAATCGAACTCAATCACAAAGCCTAAATTCCAAACCAAAGTTTTGTTGTTTTGCCAACTGTTATCCAATTGTAATCTAGTATCAAAGCCCTGGTTTAATACATATCAGCTAAATCAACATCATCCTATGACTAATTAGTGTCTTTTTTTTAATAAACAGACAAAGTCAACAAGTAATATAAAAATAATAAAAAAGCACAAGCACAGAACAAGGGCGGGCAGTTTCAGCCGTTATCAATCCTTCAGTATATTATAAAATATTCAAAATTGTTTCATAAATCAATACAATAAGTTCAAAAATATATTTTAATATTCTTCCATATAGTAATTGCGTTTCAAATAAATTTAAAAATATTTATTTCACAACAATTATAATTATAATAAATCATTTGCGTAAAAAAACCTAAGGAATGTGACATGTTTCTGAGAATTTATGAAGTGTTAACATGATTTAGTTTAGAACGCTAAATTTATAAACAAGTATTCATATACATATTAAGATTTATCTAAACTGAAAATTATATATACACAGACTCATGTTTCTAGATTAATTAAAAATTTAAACGAGATACTGAAAATACGAAATTTGCATCATCATCATCATTAGCTGTCCAAAGTTTCCTTTGGCCAAGTGCAAATTATTTTCCACTTATTCTATTTAAAGCCAATCGGTGTATGGTTTATTCGCTGGCCGGCAATTTAAGCGATTTAATCACTCTAAGCAAGATCAGAGAGCTCGAAGCCATAAACAAGCCGGAAAACTGGCTTCCACCTGCCGTTGCCGTCTGCCGACACTTAGCTTGCAGCGCTCTCCTTCGGCCGGCTGCCTCATAATTTCCAACACTTTGTTTACTAATTTTTGTCACCTTTGCCTTTAATGATGCTCGGCGGTAATTGTTGCAGCGCTCTGGCAGCCCAAGTGAGCTGCAATTTGTGCAACAAGGAGCGTGAATTATGGCATGCGGCTGAAAGGGCTGCGAAATAGGAGAAATAGCAGAAAACGCAGCGAGGCAACAGGAAGAGAATCCTTTCAGGACACACACTGCGCGCAGAAGTCGCGCTTATTACGGTTAACTACGCCATTATGTAATTACGTTCAGCACCTCGCCCCGGTCGCTCCTTTTCCCTGGCTTTTTTAGCCACCAACCGAGCGAGGCGAACGGCTTGAGTCTTAGCTACGGGTCTGAGATTGCCGTTTGGGCCAAGAACAATGCCACTGAACAGGGCCAGGAGTAGGTCAGCCGAAGGAGGTCTAGATCGACTGTAAATTGTACTGAACGATGCACTGAAAATATTATTTCTTGATTTTTAAAACAAATATAAATAATAAAATGAATTTGTGTATAGAAAAATAATTATTTTGTGTTGAAAATGATTTCCATAAATATTTAGTTTAATATTTAGCATACTTTACGAAGTTAAAAAATTTTTTAAAGTGCACAATAAAGACTCGAACAGTATACCCTTAAAAAATCAATCAAATTTCACTTATAGCCAACGCCATGAGCTGGTTAAAAAACAATTAAAGTTGAACTAAATTCGATAGCCCTGCGACAGGTTTTCCCCTCGTCGACTCGATCGATTCGGCGAGATGATCGGCATAATGAAATTTATGCGCTGGGCCTGGCCCAGACCCAAGTGTCGGTGATGAATTGGCCAAGGCGAAAGATATACCTTTATACAGGGTGTCCTTTTATAACACTCTCTAGTTCAACTGGCAGTCTCTCAAAGTTATAACACCTCAAGGTGAACTTCAACCCTCCTCCAATGAGTCTTAGAAGTTCTAACAAATTCTTACCTGAAGATTATGGAAACCGATCTCACCTGAATCTACCTTTTTAAGTGGTTTCTTATAAGAAAACGAGATGAGCTTCCCATTTACGATATTCGGGCCAAAGTGAGTTGAGTTTTGCGTGGAGAGACGGGAAACCGTGAACTTGCACCTTGTATAATCTGGGAATGGGATTATCTCCTTATGGAATCTACAAGTCATTAGGTATATATAGTCTTTTTTCTTATCGCCATCATTGCTATTTGTCAAGTGATATTACCGATTTGATTTACTCGCGAATATAATTTAATTTTAAGCGATTTGCTCTGAGCAAACTGATTAAATCTGTGGAAGGCAACGGAAAATCAAGTCATAAATAAATCGGCGCACACTTCCAGCGATCATCGATCATTTGCCGCTGATCTGCGGCCCGAAATGCAAACCAAATTCAATTTTATCGTATCTAAACATGGCTTCACATTTGAAAAACCCACATCAGAGGGTTTTTTGTGGTGTTGGCGTTGCTCGCTATGTTGTTTGAATGCTATTCTTGGCCCGTTGGCTGTGTGCTGTGTGTTGGGTGCTGTGTGGAGCATTAAATCATTGTCCTGAAGGCTTTTAAGTCATTATCGATAAATTTCAACATAAATTCGGAAATTTGCTTTATTTGCCTGGGACGGTGTGTGAGGTTCACGTCGGTGAAATGCTTTATGGCCGCGTTCTCCAGGCTGACTGAAGTTGGTCTGCCGCCTAATTTTGGCCAAAGCACAGCCAGAAAAATTTGTTTAAAAATTATAGTGTAGTGAAAATCTTTCTAAAATAGACGTAGACGTTAAGCTTATTGTAAGTTTACAAAACTTAATTTTGCATTTACGAATAAAATGAAAGTTCTAAATAACTCTTTTCTTCAAAAACCTATTAATAATAACCTTTAAATATTTATTTTTTTATTAAATATTAATAAACAAAAATGTATTTCTCTAAATGTATCTATAGTCTCACCGTGAAAGATAGATTTACTGCGGCTTGTTCTTTTTTTTGTCCCACAATGACCTTGAGAAATGCCTGCCAAACCGGCAATTGACACGTATCGAGCAATCATAATTCATATTTGCCGCAGTTCCCGAGAGCAGGACTCTCACGCTGTGACGTAATTATCAGGATGCCTTGTATCCTGGCAACTACCTGCAATTGTGAACAGCACGTACATGGAATCCTGGCAAGGTCAATGGTTTTATGGCATCTTTAGACGTTGCAGTATTCAGTTCAAATGTCAGGCAACATGCAATTAATTGCACTTAAAAATAGTTTTGCAGAAAGGAAGTGCAAACTGCAATGGTTATATAAATGGCAAAGTGCAAGCGAAGCACACACAGGAAAACATTTCAACGCGCGCTTTTAATCATTTTTCTCCCCGAGCCCCAAAATGCAAAATCAAAAGGCATATCAAAACACAATTTCTGTAGCGGATGCTAGGGATGCCCCTCTCGGTTTCCCCTCCCAAAAGATGCTTTTTTGTATTTTCGGGGATTGGCTTTCGGGTTCTGGGCCAGCAGCTTCTTGCATTTTTTAATGTATTTTTAAATAAGGAATTTAATAAGCACCTTGGCGGTCCTCAAGTCGTTGGACTCGGACTGCGACTGCGACTGCCAGTCGAGACCAAAGTTGCAAGACGTCGACGTCGACAACGACGACAACACAAAGTGGCCCAGACACATGGCCCAGCAAATAAAAAAAGTTTACTTTGAGGAGCTGCAAGGCGAAGAGCAATTTTGGATTTTTCCTCGTATTTTTTTTTTCGTGGGCCCCGCAGTTGCAATGGGCAAATCTTGGAGATCTTCCCAAAAAAAATTAAGAAAAATATTCAATAAAAAATTTATAAAATTTCTGGATTGAAAAAGTATTAAGAAAATCTTTTTGAAGCAATTTAAATTCTAAATTGAAATGAATTAATAATTATATTGATTTAAAAAAACTGAACTTTCAATGCAACCTTTGTTTGTCTTCTTTAAAATATATTTTCTGTATTTCTAAAGGTTCAGTTATTACTTTCATGTACAGTTTAATCTAATAAGGAATACAATTTATTACTCAAAGGCAAATTTTTGCATTTTATGGGCTATAAAAAAATATTAAATATTAGTGGCGCCAAGTTATAATCATAACCATTTCGTCTAAACTAATGACCCTAATAAAAGGTATAAATCATTTATTTTTCATATAATTTGATTAACGCAAATAACAACTAGCTAGAACTTACATATATAGTTCTATATAAAATACATATACTTATATAGTATAATCGATGGCTGATAAGGTATAATTACGTTGCTGTAGGCTTCTTCCGCATTGTGACATTCATGTAATCGATCATCTGTTTAACATACAAATGTCATGTGAACAAGCAGTTATTATTAATTATTAATATTTCGCTGGCCCACTGTGCACGTACGCCTTTTCTTAGCCAGTTGCAAAATCATGTTTTAAGGTGTTTTTGATACCTAATAAAAACAACAACGCGGCCAGGAAGGAGCGAGGAGCAGCCATGCCAAAAAGGGACAAGGGTCGTGAGTTTCGAAAAAGGGGAAATATGGGGGAGTATGGGAACATATATATATGTACATATATACAGCAGACGTTAGTGACCAAAGCAACACACTGCTCCCTCCTTAACCCTTTGCTGGCTACGTCATAGCCATCGCCACTTGGAAGACGCCAACTTCGGTGCTCGACGCTCGACGGCGTGTTTATTATAAAACAACAAATCATTCATTATAACCACTTGTGTGTCTGTATGGGAAAGTGGCGTAAACATGAAAAGAAACACACACACACATGGCACACAATTCCATGTTGTTTCCGATAATATGCATATTTGCGTATTATTTTGATTTTAATAATGATTTATTTATTATTAATAATTCATTGGTGGTGGCCTCTTGCCGGGATTGGTATGAGGGATCGGATCGGATCCGATCGTAGCGACCTGATTGCGATCTGATCCCAGGTTCTCCTCCGAGTGCAAAAGCAGCCCCCACAAAGCAGGGCTATAGCCTCGGATATCGCTTGTGTAACAGAAGTTGCGCTGCCAACGACGAACTAGTAGGAAACGCATATTATAATGAGTTTCAATTAAGATAGAAATCTTAAAGACTAAAAAGACAAAGATTTATGGGTTCACAATTGTCCAGCGAGCGGCTTCAGGTGGTTCAGGCATTAGAAATACACAGGAAAAATATATTAAATATTAAACTATATTATAAATAATGTTATCAAATATATTTTGTTTAAAGAAATTTTAAATGCCTCAAAAAAATATGTTAAAAAACATACAGCAATTTATTTAAATGAATTCCATTTCTTGTCCAAATATTAATTTAAATAAATAAGAAATTATAACATATTTAGCACCTCTTTTTCTCTGTGTACCCATCTACTACACATGCCTCGCGATAGCATAATGAGTGCTACCCAAGACTAGACATCATTAAGCATATTTCTCGGCCCTGCACACCATTCAAAATGTTTCAGAATATTATATATGAATGAGGTATTTAACACTGGTGTTCCGCATAATATTTCAAACTAGTTTTCACTGCCCACTCTTAACCAAAATTAGGGCATTTGGAATTCGTTGATAGACTCCTCTTTGGTGAGCCTGTTTTTTGCCGGCCACCATTGATTTACGAGATCTGCCTTGGTCGAAATGTGGGTAACTGTTACCAACCATATTTTTTCGTTGTTGGGTCATCGATTTGTATATATATACACTCTGTATACTATAATTTATAGATTACTAGTTTGATTTATCATCCGGCTGCACTGTGAACTTGGTCAGAACTTGGGATCCTTGGCTCCTTTGGGGCCACATTAATGTCAATTTAATGTTTCCTTAATGACTTCTTCTCGGGCCACAACTTCTCAGTGCTGTTTGTTATCAGTTTGTTAGTCAAAGCTGAGGGAAAACTGGGAAAGTGTTTATGCTAAATAGCTAACGAGTTTTCCACTCGAAAGTGAAGCTGTCCGGCGTCCAAGTTGAGTTGCGTTGCATTCAAAGTTCCGATTCCGAATCCGAGTCTGAATGCCACATGCTTGGCGTCTATTTATTTGGGTCGGCAATTAAGATTTATATCAGCCCCTTTGATGGGGCAATAAAAGGCCAAAGACGCCGCAAGCTGCACTGCAGCAGCCGGCAAATGTTCTCCTTTTCTCCCAGAGATTTCCCCCCCGAAATTCTCCGCAGACATTCTCTCTCTCTCCGCTCATTTATGCGGCTGGCGGCTAATCCTCCCGCAAAGCGAGGCGTGCGCCGCCTTAAAGAGTCATAAAAATCATTTTCTCTCCCTGCCCCAATCCTCCGGAAAACAGAAGAAGGTGTGAAAATCCAGCGGCCGAGGGGTGGTGGTTTTTTTTCTCAGTTTTTCCAGGGGGAGACCGCAAACTAAATGTTTAATTTTTACAAGTCGCGTCGCATGTAAACAGCATCACCCCGCTGCCAGCCATTTGTTTGAATTTGTCTAAAGTGGCGCTGGCCCTGCTTTCCTTTGTTTCTGTCTGTTTTTCTTTCATAATTTTCAACTGCAAATACAAAAAAATAATCGAAAAAAAACCCTTCATAGTTTTTGGCAATTTTCGTTTTCTTTTTAATTTGATATTTTCTTTGTTGTTTCTTTTCGGCTTGGTCTGGGCCTCGGCTACGTAGTATCTGTAGCTCTTTGTGTGTGCTTCCTGAAAATTACGTTTACTCAGGCGCCAGGCGCGCATATTTAAATACACACGTGTTTTATCGCTGCCATTAAATCATATTTTTATACTTTTACCTTTTCTACCGCCACCCCCTCAACGCCCCCTTTTCGAGGCGTTGGCATTCCGGATTGTTTACATTTTGCACTTTCATGGCATAAACAAAGTCCAGGCGACGCTAAATATCGTGAAAAAAGGCGAGACATCCAGGCAAAGGCGAACGCGATAGAAAGAGGCGATAATACCATGTCCATGAATCAGTCTGAGTGCGATTGATAGCCCCTAGTTCAAACTTTGGAAGACTCTCGTAGTGCCAGACGAGTTATCAAGAGTGCACTTTGGGTTGGTTACTGAAACACAGCGCCCTTTTTCAATGGGAATTTTAAGTATTTTTTAAACTGATTAGGAAATGGAATTTAGGAAGGGGAAAAACCTTATTATTTATGGAGTATATATTGCACAGAACCGGGCTTTGCTAGATATGATAAGTAGAAGTTTTCAAGCGAGGATTAAAACTATGAGTCTACATATATTTATATAAAAGTTACTCAACTTCATTGGGCAATAATAGAAGAAAAGTAAAGTAAAGCGTAAGCGTAAGTAAAGTTGTACTCCGTTTAAATATCCATTAAAACAACGAAGCTTTGGTTGGAGGATCTCCTCACACACAAGCTCCGTACCACGTGCGGCTGCTTAACCCTATGAAGCTCCTCTTTAGACCCATCTCTCCCGCCCATATCCCACATCCATCTGCATCTCAGAGATCTGCAAATATCTCTTGAGAGCAAACAATTTTGATTCCACATTTTTAAAAACGTTTTCTTCTCTCTGCTTTGGCTTGCATTTTCAGGTAAGATAAGATCTGATTTAACACAATACGGCGGCATATCAACAGACATGGGTAAGAAAATTTCCACTTTTTATTTCTTTACATTATTCGCTCTTAAGTTTCCGAAAGAATTAAAAACAAGTAGAATATAGTTTAGAGAGTATCCAGCAGGTCTACTAATCCCTACTAAGAACCTAGAATACTAATCATGTGGCGGTGTCGGTGTTTTGATACCCTAGCATACATTAAGGTGGCGGAAAAATTTATGCACTCGCAGGAGGCGGGGCTGTGGGTGGACCGGGAAAACCTGGGGGCCGCGTGTGGAAATGATTGATTCACTGTCCCATGATTACGCTCCGACTAAGAGCTCGCCATGTTCCGAGCTGCCTGCTGCTGGCCAGCTCACTGCTGGCAATTAATATTAAACATGGCAATTCAATTGGCCAACAAACACGCACAGTAAGGGAGGGTAAGAACGAGGAAAGGGGGGATCTTGGCCGGGTTGGACGCCTCGTTGAAACTGCTCCCTTTTCCCTATCGGATATCGCGCTATCAGCTTTTATTCCTGCTGCCGATCGAGCAGGCGAATTGCGTGCGTTTTTTTTCACTATATACTCTGCCAAATGGGGACTATAGCATTTTAACTGAAGAGATGTCAACTTATCCCTAGATATTCTCTAAGCTAGATAGGCAAACTTTTAGGACTTTTTAACTTTGTTGTGCTAGATGGTTATATCTTCAGATAATAATCATCAGATTAATTCAAATTAAAAATTTAAGACAGAAGCAATCTCTTGTGTCCAAATGTTCCTCAAACCAATTTAGAACTCACATACTCTTTTTCCTTTTTATGATTAAACATACAAGGGTATATAAAATTCGTGTTAAACCTTTTCCTTTACGATATTCACCGCCGAACGCGAACATCAAAGCCCCAGAGCCACTGAAGGCGTTTATTTCAGCCTGTTGTTTGGGACCTTTTGATGCGAGGTTATCAATCAGTCTTGTCTCGCGCAGCTACTTCTTAAAATCCAATTACACACGTGAACAAGGAAGAAGCGGGGGGTTAGGGGAAGACTCTGAGGAGAGTGGGATCTGATCAGCGCGGGTCTTGAGCTTCCTTTTTTGTTGTTTTTGGTATTTTTTTGCAGGGCAGGCCACTCAAATTACATACATTGTGGCCGGAGCATTGAGGCGAAAAATTGTGGGGCCATCAACGAAGCCAAGCCACCCAGATTCAGGTGCTGCTCTGGACTCGGGACTCTGGCCACTTGGCTCCCACTTATTATTTATATTCAATTGATAATCTCGTGCAAATCGGTAGCTAAATATTGGCACAGGCGCAACAAGTGGGCAGCCAAGAAGCACTCGGTGATCTGGGGATCAGCTATCCCAGAAATTCACGATCCATATGCACGGGAAAAAATATTTATTAATTGATCACTTACCAAGGGAATTTTAAATAAAAATGTATCATATTTAGAGTAGAAAATAATTATTAGGAGCTTAAAATCTATCTCCTTAACCAGTTAATTTCCCTAAAACCTTCATCAACTCTTTTCTTAGCAAAGGTTTATTTCTTTAAGTGCAGCAGCACTTTTGGCACTCTTCGATAAGCCTCAGATAAGCCCAGCTACTGGCTGCAGATTATGGCCGGCACTTAAGGGGGATTTTTGGGGGAGGGGTCTTGGCCAGGAGGACTACACTCCACTCTACTCTTCCGGCTCCGCTGACATTGAAGGCCGGCGCGTTTTGGTCCGAAACCCGCAAGAGATAATTAAATAGCGGCCTTAATAGAATTAAATGCCGTGTTTGCATTTCAAAATCCGCAACGTGCCAAAATGCAATGGCCAACGGCCTGACGCCCCCTATTCCCGACTCTTTACCTGAATGGTCAGCCAGGTGGATGGTCAACAGGCCGCCCCGCAAAAAAAATGTCAATTTGGACAAGTTTTGATAATTGCTGGTGTCCCCCCTAGTAACCGTGTGTGTGCGAGCCAGCAAGTGTGTGTGTGTGGCTACTGTGCGGCACGCTGCACATTGCATGTGGCCATGTTGCATGTAGCATGTTGCAGTTAATAATTATTGAAATGTGCGGCCTGCCAGGAGTTGTGCTATGCTCCTTGCGCTTCCTGCGCGGCTTCCTCCAAGTGCACTTGGAGAAAATCTTCATAAGCCAGGTCCTGACATTTTAAGCTTTATAAAAACGTATGTAAACGGGTATTTTTTCCAATCTAAGTACAGGTTTACTTGGCCAGTAAATATGTTTTCTAAATCTAAAAATTCTATATTTGGTTTCAACTTTTTCTGAGTGCCTTCTTCCGTCAGTGGCTGCATGCTTCGTTACCTTTTAGCCTGGCCAAAAGGCTAACAATGCTTGCATTTTCCCACCTTTTTCACATAACTTTTTCTCTCTCTCCCCGCTCTGCTTTGTTTTTTGTTTTTCTCTCTACTGTTTTTTAGGGTTTTTTGCATTGTTTTGTGTGTTTGCTGCTGCTGGTGGCAGGGTAAACAAGTCGGCCACTTGGCCAACTCGTTACTTCCCGCCAACCCCCTTGCACATACACATGTCGATTGGCGATGTCGAAGTTGTTACCACTCTGGACGCGCGGTTCGGCCCCCGACGGCACCGGCACAGGCACAGTCAGCGGCTTCGGCACCGGCACCCCTGTAATAAATTCATATTCAAATTGTTAATTGAATATTATTTGTTAAATTTGCAAGCATTAAATGTAAATGTCAGCGGCGGATGTCCGACGCAGGAGAGAGGGCGTGGCCTTTCGGGGGCGAGTGCGAATACGAGAGTTCCTTTTGTTGTATAATTTTGCAATTTTCAGCCGGTGTTCACTTTTAATTGAATTTATGCGATTTTAATGGGAGCAGGTTTACTTAAAGGGGGGATTGATTTAGGGGGAAATGCCAAAAGGAAGATTATAGAATCTAAAGTCCTAGTATTCATGTCCTTTGAATGCAGATCGATCAGAAACTCGGTCACTGTTCCGATGACCCCAAAAAAAAATCGTAAGCAAATATTCGGAAACACCACCCAAAAAGTAAAACAAAACAAGCAGCTGAAAATCCCCTCCCAGGAGAGTTTTAAAATTCGCAAACAAATGACAAAAAGGTGGCAAAAAATTGTGCCAAATACGTATGAGTACTGCGAGTCCTCCGACTGCTGTTCGCTGGTCGTTGTCCTTGTCGTTGTGGCCCTGCAATTTCCATAATTCATATTCATAGACATTACACAATGCCGGCAAACCAGAGACGAGCGACGGAGAAAGGCGGTCGGGGAGAAAGGGATAAAGAGTCCAGACAAACAAACGGCAGCACCTGCAATACGGATAAATGTCCGTCCGCCCAAAAAAAAATGGAGAAAGGCAAAAAAAAGAACTGTACAGAGTGCAAAAATTCCAAGCATATGCTAAAAAGCAAAAATACAAAAAAAGAAATCCCCGATAGAAACACTGAAAACTGTCGCAGCAAGCTTATGCATAAATTAGATGAAGAATTCAGCCATTCATTTGATGAGCTTCAAATCACCAGCAAATTAGGCCAAGTATCTGGCAGATACATGACACTCGTATCCGCATCCACATCCACATCCTCGTAGCAATTTGATTTTACACACTTCGAAATTATTAACTGGGGAGCACTTTGTGTGTGGCAAGTGTAAGTGCTGTAAGTTCATAAAATGGCAACAGGGCACTTTCGTTTTTACCGTTGGCATTTGCAGCAGCATCTGCAGAGAGCGGATGGGTGAGAGGGTGGGAGGGTGTTGGGGTGAAGGGGGCTTACAAGGACATGCTTCCGGCATGTGTCGCCAATGGACGCCTGGCCAGAGCTGGACAAGTGTGCCGGGGTTTCACAGGTTTCAATTAATGAATTAGTAATTTCGGCTTCATTGCCATAATGAATACTTTGGGGAGGAGCAAAGGGGGTGATAAAAAAAATGGAGAGTGTGTCCTTGCTAATTATAGAGACCAAAATCAGGTGTTAGCTAGGGATAAGCCGTAAGGAGATTAGATTATTATGTATATTTTAGATCATCTAAGTTAAATATATTAATGAGGAAAAAAAGATAGAGTTATAAAAGGAAAAAAACTAATAGGTTTTTACAGAGGTTAAACATTATAAAAGACATTATATTGTCTTAAACCATTCTGTTAAATATAGCTATAAATCATAAAGCATTTATTGTAAACAAAGCATTAATTTTTAATTTCCACAGCAAAAGCAAACTCACAACGCATCTTTCCTCGAATTGTAGCTTCTAAATGCCGGTTGCTATCTTTACCATTCAAACCAAGATATTGTCACTAAACACCGTGTATTTACTTCAACTCTTCAAATAGCACAAAACACTTTCAACTCTGTGATTTCCACTACCAAGAAATTGCTATTCACCAATTGTGTCATTAAAACGTGGGTATCTCATCCATTGCTTGTATTTACTGTGCCATCAGGCTAATGATTGGTTACAGGTTGGCCAGCAGCAGAAATCGTAAATGGATCCACCTCCAAGGGGAGTTGTAACTGAGGCAATTTTGTTCTTTCAAAATGATATTCCTATGTTTGCATATATCCGCCGTTGAATTTACATGCATATCTTTTACCGACTCACTCTTTGCACTTTTTTGCTTCGATTTTGTGCGCTCCGCTGTAGGTATGCAATTAGTCAATTAATTTGAAAATTTATTAACCGCCAAAAACCAATTTGCTCCACATCGGCAGACAAAAAATAATAAAAACACAAACACAATGTGGAGGAAGGAACCGAAACAGAAACCGAAAACAAAAACAAAGATAGCGAAATGCCGGCGGTAAACTGACCGCGATTTTGGTCAAGATCACGGCAAGAGATCCACTCCGAGATCCATGCGAGGCGTTGGTCAGCGGACAAATGGTTGCGGAACTTTCAGCGAGTTAGGGATTTGATTTCGAAAAGGAGTCGCTTGTTCCCTTGAGCTTCATCCCTTCCCCCCTTTTATATTTTTCTAAATTTTATGTGTGGAAATGTAGTGCAGATAATTTATGGGCTCGGCGGTTCGGCGGAAGTGCGTGTGTATCTGGGAGATACGAATCACAGAGCGGCGCAGCGGCTACCGATTTTCTAGGTCAAAAAGCAGAGTCCGCGAAATAAATGACTTTTGTGCATGTCGCGGACTGCCAGCCGTCGGCTTGGCTTCGGTCCATAAATTCAGAGTTGTGTGTGTGTTTGAAAAGTGTTTGTTGCCCGAGAATACCAACTCTTTGTATGATTAATAACGCTCGCTTGAAATATAAAACCTGCTTTTTGGGCGGCCATCATGATCAGCTGATCACAGAGAACCGAAAATGAAAACGAGAACTGAAAGCGACATGACAGTCCAATACCTGCCAGGCAAATGAAATGAAACGATCCTACGAATTACTTGCAGATATCAGATACTTTGAGGTTTCCTCTATTCTCCTGCCGATCACCTGTGTGGGTGTGAGCCCATTTTGGAAATTCGTATCTGAAAAGGTAGAAAATATCTAGAGATCGCCACCTGATGCTCAGCCATCAACGATCATCGCTTGCTCACCGCACAGGTATGCGGCCAGCTCTCTCTCTCTCTCTCTAGCTCACTCTTAGTATCTTCCGCTCTTCGGAGCTCTCTCATTCATTTTGTATCTTTGTATCTTTTTCTCGCGTTGCTGCTGCTCACCTGGTGATCGATCATCTTTTCGCTCAGCCGGTTTTTTCGGAGCCTGCTCTGGCATTAATTTATGTGCTCTCACTGGAGTGAATCTCACCTTTATTCGAATTGGAACTTCTTGGAGCGTATCTCTAGATCGTTTACGATATTCGAGTTTGCACATTAATAATTCTGATTAGATGTTGCCAAGAAGTCTGTTATACAGGTGAGGTTCACTTGGAGACGTTAGAGGATGGCAGATAAGAGATTTAGTTGGGATAAGCTGTAAAGGAGGAAGAATTTTAAAGAATTTAGCTTGTGAGAGGTGTTAAAAATTAGGGAAGAAAATATCAATTAATTTGTATATTTCATAATATATTTAGAACAATAAAAACATTTAATTTGGAATATTTTAGGTCAAATGTTTTTTCAATGTTTAAACAATTCCAATTCTAAATTATAATTAAAACCCAAATAAATAAAATTATAGATATATTTGTAATAACATTATTTAAATAATATACTGTATGTTTAAAGAGTTCAAAATAGGAGTTCTATAGGCTCTACTCCTCACCTAGCAACAGGGTTCTCAGCTATTTGTAGTTTCTAAAACCAATCCCTAAATAGAACAAACAAGAACCCCCTCCAAAATGGGCATAAAATCACGTCCTCACTTCCAAGGAACACCAAAAAAAAAAGACCCTCCACAGTAATCTCAATCGATGATCTATTAACGAGTGACCATAAAAATTATGCAACTTTCCGTTGCAGCCACAAAATGGATGCCCATTGAGTGAGAATGCCATTTCCTTTGTCAACGGCAGCCATAAATCTTGAGCATATTAACATGGACGTGCGATGAAAGTGCCAGCCAAATATGTCATTGTCAGCTGGGTTTTGGCCAGGAGAGTTGGGTATAAGTAGGGGTAGGCAAGGGGGGAATGGAAATGGGATTGGGATTGGGAATCAGACGCCTCTGCGGCTGCCGTAAGCGTGTGGTGTATTGACACCTGAGATGGAGGCCAAAAGAAAGTTAGAGCCCTTCTTCGATCGATAGAACGAACAGGTAGGTGGCTTCGATTCGATTCGATTCGGTTTGGCTCATAAATCACCCATTCCCAGCCTCTAACTGAGCCTGATAACTGGCCAAAAAGTATTTCTGGGCCTGTTTATCGCACTGGATGCATTTTCGAATTGGTCAAAGTATTTTCCCGTATTTATGCGCAACTTTGTTGGGTTTTGTTGTGTGTGTGTTTGTGACACAACATAACACACAAAACATGACCAAATTTTTGGGCGTGAGCCCTCAGAAAGAGAGGTTTATATAGAGGAGTGAACAAGAGAGACAGAGAGAAGGAGCGACGCCAACGTGACAGCGCCCATAAATCTCTGTAACATGACACTTTTGGCAATGGAAATAAAATATGGCATTCGCCGCACCAAAATGTCGCACCAGGCTCCCTTGATTTTTGTTCTGTTTTTATTCTACTTTTTCTTTATTATTATTTTTTTGCTCAGTTATATTTTGGCAATGCCTTTAGCTCCTTGGCCCACTGTACTTTGGGTATCGTTCAGCATTCAGCTAATTACAAATGAAATTACAATGGTCACAACTCCGTGCCTCGGTGGCTGCTGCTGCTGTTCCTGCCGCCAGCCAAGTGTCACTTGCCGCTGTCATTTTCGTTTCGTTTTCATGTGTCACTTGGCATGGGTCTAAGCCTCCCCCCTTGCCACTTTTCGGACCCTGTTACCCCTTGGCGGGTCCAGTCCTTGTCCTTGTAATAAAGCAAAACGGCTGCGCATGCGCCCAAGTCACTCAGCAACAAGGCACTGAGAGAAAAGAGAAAGAATAAAAAAGTAAAATAAACTATTTTAAAGATTTTCTTTACAAATGTAAGGCTTTTAAAGCCTTTTTTGGGCCTAAAGTTGTATAAAATTTCATTATCTGATTTAGCTCTTTGGCATACATTTAATAAAACATTTTTTATAGTGCCCTAAAAGCCACAACAAGCGGGTAAAGCCGCTGCCTCTGTCAGATTTTGTGAGTGTCACTTGGGCTGCTTTGTTGCCAGGCTGCCTGGGTCTCTCGAAACCTCTGGATCGGTTCCCCTGGACACAATACACCACACCAGACCCGACCAGACTCTTGGGTGTTATCTGTCCCGTCGACCGTCTTCAGTTTCGAGGGTCTCTCAGTTGCATCTCCGGCTCTGAATCCGAATCCGAATCGGAATCCGACTGGCTCTGTGTATCTGTATCTGTATCTGAATTCCTGCAGAAACACGCGAAATGCTCGCCGCGGCGTATAAAACTGTTAACTAACTCAATTTTGTAGCTGTCAGTTGGCCAACTTGGGCTGCGGAGTTCAGCATGGGTTAATGAGTTGTTGTTGTACACATGTCACAACAAATTGCCAGCCGTTGAGCGTAGCAGCATCGCCGGTTTGAGTCATAAACAAATCACTTGACCCGCGGCGAAAATCGCACCATCCGACGGATCCAGAGTGAGCTTATTAGTATATAGTGCAGGGATCTCGAGCAGGTATTCCAGAGATAGCTTTCAGCACGTGTGATTTCACGGATGCACGCTCGCATGTCTGTCACACAAATGTCACTTAGAGTTGCAAACGCCGCGGACGCTCAGCTATTTCATAATTTGGTGGGGCAGCAGGGCACTTGACATTGACAGGGGGGAGGGAGAGAATCCTATATACTATATATGGGGAATTATGCGAAAAAGCGAGTACGCGAATTAGGTATTCCCAGCACATTCGAGCAGCCAAGTGACCAACAAGAAATGAGGATCTGAACGTTGAGAGAAATATATTTAAGAAGGGGTTTAGGAGAGAAATAAATCATATATGAATATTAAATTATATATTTTTTATAATAATATAAAAAGCATATATGTTTGGCCAACTTTCAACATATTCTTTATTGTTTTTTATAGGTTTTTAATGAATTTAAATGTTTAATTTTATATATTACAATTTTCAGTGTGGTTTAAAACCCATTTCTTCATCCTTCCCCATTTCAAAATATCCCTCAAGAGGTAAACAAAGTTGACAATTCAATCAGTTGGCTTTTGCTGTGGGAAGTTCTTGGCTTAATATATATATAAAATAAGAAAATAGTTTGTTGTTTGCTCTGCAACTGCTATAGTTGCCTTTATTTTGTTTGTTTTGTGTCACTCGAAGGGTTCTAGGGAGAAAAATGGGCAGAGAAATGGGTAGCAACGTTGACAACGGCAACAATTGCAGCCACAACAGTAAAAAGGGGGGGGACAAAGGAACCCTCCACGCGGTAATTCTGCCCAGAAAGAGTTTTGCACACACACACTATCGCACATTCGCACAGAGGCAACCAAACTTGAGGCCATAAATTTGCAACGGATCACATAAATCACATTCAAGTGAAGCTTAACACACGCGCCCAAGTAGAAGAAAAACACACACCCAGAGACACACACAGCCTCGGCCGCATTGCCACCTCTTTTATGCAAGGCACAAGCATTGTGAGTGTGTTTGAGAGGAAAAAAGGCAAAGCTAGGAGCTCTAGAAATCGTTATAATGAGAATTCGCAAAGTGTCACCAAGGGGTCACCAAAGGTCAGTTTAGTTGCATATTTCTAAAGTGCTAGAAACACTCTGCGAGTTTTAGTTTCAGAGTGTCACTTTAAGGGTATAATCTGATATATATTTACTACTTCAGAAACAAATTTCATAGTGTTTCACTGCAAAAATACAGCGCTTTTAATTAGGCCAGGATTTTTGATTAATTATAATAAATTATAATAAAATAATATAAATAAACAAAATTGAAATCAATTATAAATAAAACTAAAGTGTATTCAAAATCTGGACTTTCTGAAAGACTCTTATTAAATATCTTCACAAATTCCAAAAATATTTCCCCCCGAAAAACCTTCTGTCTATTAAGCAACAGCTCCTGAAATTCCCCTTACAGCTTGGTAAAACTTTCAAGCCAAATTAACTAAACGGTTAAGCCAACAATTGCAAATTGGCAACAAATTCACAGATCATAAAGTGCCCCAGAGTCGAGGTGGGACAACAATTTCGGCTGCACTTCCATCTGCAACTTCCAGTTCAGCATCCAGTTCCCAGCATCATTTGAGGAACTTTGCCATTTGAACTTGACATTTAGCACACGGTTCGAGGGGACTTCTTTGCAAAACAATTGCAGGCCAAAGCCAACCGACGACAGAGACGGCTAGACACGGGCCACAAGGAGCAGGGGAATGGGAAAGGGAAAGAAAGAGAAAGAGAGGGGAAATGCACTTTTGGCATTCCTCGACTGCCATAGAATGCCATCACACGAACATACACAAACAGCAGCACACACACACACATGTGTCGGCAAAAAGGACACAAGGAAACACAGTCGCAAGGGTGCAAAAGGGAGTGAAGGGATGCAGAGCAACCTCCTGCCAGAGAAAGAGAGAACGGGGTGAGTGGGAGAGAGAGAGAGGGTGAGTCCGGCCCAGACGGCAGGCGGCCATTGCAGCACCTGTCGACTGTGTCGGCCATGCGGCAGGGTCGCGTGCTCTGCGCTGCGCTGCTTCCCTTTATTTGCTTCCCGGATTTTGCGCCATTAACAATATGGTTGTTCAGTATCGGCAGAGGTATCGGTAGAGGTTGGAATCTCCACCCCCTTGTATAGTAATTTTGTGCAGTGATGACCAATATAGTCAAGATTTATTTAAAATAAAAAATAAAGCTTCTAAAATCGGATTTCTTTCTAAATTATCTAACAATTTTCTCTAATTTTCTATTTTAATTTATTATTTCTCATTTTATTTCTAAGACCTTTTCTAATATTATTCTCAATATAAAGATATTATTTTTTGAAAATCATCAAAACATCTATTTCAGCAACCCTATTTCTTCAGTCCCTTAGAAAATCGGTTTTACGACGTTGAGTTGCTTATAAATTAACCCATTGGCGAAATGAAAATATTGTCTGTTAATTGATCAATGTGTATGCAACGAGAGTGCAATTGCAATTGCAGTTGTTGTTGCTGCTCATGTTGTTGTTGTGCCATTTTGCATGTACTCCCCGTACATTGGTGTGCGTAATGCAGCTAAAATTTAATTAGATTCCATATTAGCCGCTGCACCAAATGCGCTTGGCTTAGGCTTTATCATCGGCACACACACACCATCGCCATGCCCATCGTATTTTATGTCGTACGTGCAAATTTATTGTTATTGAAATACAATTGCAAAATTAACTGTCAAAGTGTGCGACCCATCGTCAATGCACTCGCAGTCGCATGCCATATGTTTGCCCCCATGTTTGGCATGGGTTCTAAATATAGGGGAGGGTGGGGTATCTATAAATTTATAAAAGATGAGAATTTAATTTCTTAAAGAATTTTTCTTATACACATAAATTTATCTTCTATTAACTTAATTTATACCACCAAAGAAAATAATTATTTAAGAGAAAATTATTAATAAATATGCATTTACTACAAGATAAATGTTTTGTTTTTATAAATAAATAGACAAGCTAAAATCAACAATTTTTTTAACTAATATATCCTGACTTGTAAGGTCCACTGTAAGCCTCGGCTTCTTTCGTAATACCTTTTTGCCCCAAGCCATGATTAATGTTTCTCTTATGCACTTGTTAGGGCTTTACTTCGATCTCTTTTCTTTGGGTGGAACCAAAAGTTGCCAATACCCTAAATCAGTGGCCAAAACTCGCCGCTGCTCTGTAAGTCCCGCCCCTTCGAACCCCCCATAACCGCCCACAGCCCCCATCAACATCATCCCCTCCTCCTCCCTACTATTTGCGCTAAACGAGCTTTGCATATTTACTGTACTAGCAGCAGACATTTTACGATATATTGAGAATTATTTGCAATATATTTCGCAACGGGCAACAGCAGCAGCAACAAGGACGACAAATGTTCCACCGACGGCAGCAACGGCAGCAGCAACAACAAGTGCACTGTTCAGTGGAAATGCAGGCAGGGAAAGCTTCTAATTCCGGCACTGAAACCATAAGTCTTTGTCGCATTGTACACACACAGATATTTGCAAATACACTCGACAACACACACAGCGAAAATTGGAAAATGTCTTTAAGTGAGGGAATATTTAATGAAAAGCTAAATAATATTTATTTACAAGCCACAATATAATTATTCTGAGATCACCTTTTAAGTAAAACTATAACACCTAATTTATTAAAGAATTTTTTGTTAATCATTGTCCTTATTTTAAGGTCTTTTTAAATTCAAACATCTTTGGAAATATATTCTCTAGTCCTTACTATTTTATTCAATTTTATTCTATTCTACTATTTTTTCTCTCCATTCAAATATTAAAAATTTAAACAAGATCTTTAATTCCATATCCCTTTTCTCACTGTGCACGATGTCAGGAGGACAGACAGTGGTGAACTGCGCCTTTGTATTGGTTTGGCACCCGGCATTTCACCAACTACTACCGGGTTATACCGAAGGTCCTGTGGGTCCTAGGCCTGGGCATTCGGGACTCGGGATCTAGCCTGAAGTTGCGCCAATAACTTTAGGTTCGATACACAAGTTTCGCATATAAATTCGAAACTTATTTTTCTGTTTTCAAAGATTTTGTTTAATTTACGTAAATTTGCATAAGATACAATTGCGAAATCCTTGTGCCTGCGACCGGCTCCTTTTGCGCCTCTGCGGAGTCTGTAAATTTGTGCGAAAATTGAGCCAAAGTTCAGCCGAGGCAGCAACAAACATTTCTTTCTTTCTCTCGCTCTTTTTTTGTGGATTTTATTGCCATGGCCTGGACTAAATTTGAATTCAGCTCAAATTGAAAGTTCACCAGCGCACACAGACCCATACACTTGTAGCCATATCCCCGGCCAAACGCACACAACGAGGACACACTCTCGCACAACTACGGACACACCGATATTTATGCGTTTTCGAATGCAGCTCAACTCAGCTTTAATTTAAATGGATTTCTCTGGCAGACATATGGCAGTATTTGCAATTTCCAGTCCCAAACGAGAGAGGGCAGGGGTAGGGGTTGGGTAGCGTCGAGGGGCGCCGAGATGAATGGGAGGAGGTCCATGGGTCTCCAGTGGACTGACTCCTCCACTGACTGTTAAGGATTGATTGTGCTTGTTGATATTTTGTCAAATAACGCAAATAAATACACAATTACACACTCAAGTGAATCCGAGGCAGCATTCCGGTTGCCCCGGGGGTGGTTCCGGGGGGTTAAAGTGGGCGGACTTTGGAGTCATGGGGTTAAACCGAGCATGGACGTGCTCTCTCTCGCTGTGTGTTATCCTCGTTTAAAGGATTTTCATTTGTTTAAATGTGCTTTATCGAAAACGGCCAAAAGGCCGCTGGTCATTGTTGTTGTTTCAGCTCCTGTCCCTTGTTGCCATGTACAATTTATGCTCGGTCCACAGTGGTTAAACAATACAGTGCTTCAAGGGGTTAATTACGGATGGAGGATACCAAGGAAAATAATAATAATCAAGATTGGAACTTAAAAGTTGAGATATTATCATTTAAATTTAATAAACGATAGAATTAAAAAAAAATAACTCCCATTATATTTTCCACAAAAAGCATTGCCTACTTTTTTGGGCATGTGCGTAATTTATGGTTGATTTTAGCAGAGGCAACTTAGTTCGCTTTTAAAATATTAATATTTAAAGTAAAAAATGTATAAATATATCATCCTTATATCAGTTTCTTTATTCTCCCACTGTAAAAACCCACCAGAAACTAATTCCCTGCAAATTGCCCCACTGTATCCCCGACTTTTGACTTTGTCACTGCCTTTGTTTTGCTCTTGCTGTGGCTTTTTTCGGCGCACGCCCGTAAATTCCAATGTAAAATGTTGCATTTATCTTGTAAAAATAATAAATCCAGGCAAAGGGACTTTACTCTCTCACGCTTCGCAGCACAGCGAGTAACAGATTGTGCCGCTGCCCATCTAAGGGATGCGATCGGAAGAAGGGTTCGAGATGGGGATTAGATTTGGAAATGGGTTCGGTTGCTTCTAGTTCCTGGACATTGTTAATGGCCGAATGGGTAAAGAGACGTAAATTTGGCTAATTTTATTAACCGTCAATACGGCAGCCAATGAAGTTTGTTTCGGGGCAATATATAAACGGGGGAAGTGCCAACAAAAAATTAGTCAGCAGTCAGCAGTCTGTCCGCCGGCCATTAATTTAATTTATTTATTGGCTGCCGCGCATTTATTCCGATTCCAATTCGAAAATCCCGAACTGCTACGCGATAAATTCAGTGGAATGCGAATGTGAAAATTGTGTCTCTGCATTTTCCACTGCACATGCACATGCCGAGGATTTTCATTATAAAATATTGCAGAGCGAGCAGGGTGACTGTCGCAAAAGAGTTTGCAATTTATTTTAAAATAAAAGTATCTAAAAGCATGACAAATAGTGTGAGATATGTTTTTGCGCACTGCAGCAGCCGGTCGGACGTCCCCGTCCCCCTGCCTCGTTTCTCCCTCCCAATCCAGAGACATATGATGGGGCGCCGCTGATTTATTTGCATACAAAAGCGCACACAAACAGCAAAAACAACGAAATTCCCTCGGCCTGATTCCTCCCTTTTTTGCTCTCTTTTTACATTTTTTTCTCATATTTGATTTCTTTTTTATTTTTTGCGTTACGCCCATTTTTGACGCCAACGGAGAAGCGTCGATTGAGTTGGCTGCAGTTGCCAAAGTGGGCAGGGGTGTGGCAAAGAGGGGTCCGAGGGGATTGAGGCGACTGTGGGATGACAAAGCAGTTCATGAAAAGTCCATTCAAAAGCAAAAATCAAAAGGCAAGCAAACTAAAATGAAGGTAGACTGGAAATATGTTATAAAATGAGGTTATTTGCCTGGAAAACAATTCTTTTAGCTGAGAAATATTTAAACTAAAACTGAATGGATTTATAACTTCTTAATATTTTTATAATATTGGTTTTAAATACCTTTTTAGGCTTCCCCTCTTACAAAACCTTTTCATAAGGAACTCAATCTACAATTTAAACCATCATCTGCCGCATAATATACCTTTCTCAAGACCCATTTCCCCCTCATTGTTTGTCTGCCCGCTCAATTCATCATTTGGCAACATTTTGCTGGGCGCCAAGTTGCATTTAGTTGTTATTTATGCAAATTTTACATGCTTCAACTTTTCGCCAAGTGCGTCGTGTCGTTTTCGATTATTTAAAACTTTGTACGGAATTTACTAGATTGCGAGGAAAAGGAGGAGGAGCAGGAAGTCTCCTTTTTAATGCGCACACCTGACGCGCTGCTCGAATATCCTCCGCTGGGAGCTCCTCCCGAACTCCTTGGTCCTTAGGATTAGGGTCTGCCCTCCGTGCATAATTTTGTGCGCTGCTGTTGAGGCAAATAAATTCTTGAGACGGCTAAAGTTATTAGATTAGCATTAGAGAGCGCTTGGGAGCAGGAGCAGGAGGACAAACGTCCCGGGGCCGAGCTTAGAATTATGATTTACCTGGGGTTATTTACATGCGCATAAGCGAAATACCTCCAGCAGCCTCAAATTGCTCAAATTTATGAAAAACTTAACTCACTGCCTAGCGAGTCATGTGGCTTTTATAGTTACCCAAACAGGCGCGGCTTTTTAAACAGTTTTATTTCTTATAATTTTTACAAAAAAGTGGAAATTTTCAGCATCAAAAAGCAGGATAAGTTGCCTCCAATCATAAATATATGTTGTGGTTAAAATTGTGATATTTATATTTTGTGTTCTTTGATTTGTTAATAAAGACTTAATTGTTTTTATGTGAATATTATTTTCTTTATTTAAGCAAAATAATAAAAATCACGTTTTTCAGATACTTATTATTTCTGGAATTTATTGTTTATTTTATTTAAATATTATTTCTAATTGCAATCAAACAAATTATATATTTAATATCACATTTATTATTATGTAATTTATTAAACGTAGTATTAATATATATACTTTTCTAATTAAATTAACATTAAGTTTTACTATGGTAGCTTTGTTTTGCCTTAACAAGTTCCTAATTTTACTATTTTTTGCTTTACTTTTTACTAACATGTGAGAGGCACCTTTTCAGCCATTGACCTTCATCATTAAATAACTTTTCTCTCTATTTTTTTCCAGGTAAGAGATACTCAGAATCTCTTGCGGGCTCACTTCTACCAGACTGGCTAGGTAAGTCAACGTTTTTTTATATTTTTTGTATACCCTTAGCTTATAGTTTTACCCATGATTTGTTTTTTGAATTTTCGTGAAAAATCCTATTTTGAATTTTGACATTTTTAATTCAATGTTCAATATGTGTTGCAAAGCCATTTTTCTTTTCTATGGAAACGCTCTACTTTTTTGATTTTGAGAATGCCAACAGTCCCTAAAAACCCAGACATATTTTTCGAAAGCCACAAAACACACAAAACAAAACTAAAAAAAACCAACCCAAACCAGTCCAAAACTCTCCAAACTCCAACTCCAAAAACATTGAATCTATCCGAAACGAGCTTCTTTGATTTTTGCGTTGATTTTTTGCGTTCGATTGTTGTTGCTGTTGAATGATGTTGCAACATCATGACATCATCATCATCACCTTGATCAATCATCCCCCGTTTGTCTTCATTTCGTGTCAGTCAAAAGGAAGCGTATCCTGCCAGAGTTCGAGAGGTAAAGCATAAAGAAATTTTCAAATTCCAATAAATCTTTTGTAAGTTCTGTGTTGTGTGCCTACTATATGTACTTCCAATCTATACTCCCTAGAATCTACTGTACATACCAACATATCTATGTCTGTCATAGTTCAGCATGTGCATGCATCCCAAAAATAGGTGTGTGTGTTGGCCAAATAAATAAAGCCACTCTCTGTACATATAATATGGGCAATTATCAGCTCGTAAAATTTGACCAAAACAATTGCCAATTATTCAGTTTGTCAACTCGATCATACGAACAAGTAACACATATGCAGACAGAGAAAACTTAAATTAAATATTTGATTTAATAATAAGTACTAAAGTTGTAATTCATACCTAAAAATGACAGAGAATAAAAGTGATAACATCATAACTAAATTATATTATATTGGCCTAGCTTAAGGGAATTAAAAATGTTCCGATGTCGCTTTTCATTTTATTTGCCCATTTTAAATCCTGAAATTAATAGAATAAAATATTAAACAGTATATTACAGACTTTCTAACTTAAAAAATATGTGCAACAATTCCTTTGAGACGTTTTTAATTTTTATACAAGTTTTGAAACACATCAGTTACCAATCAAGCATGTTTTATATAAATAAAAGAGAATAAGAAGTCAATTTAAAATACTTTTAGACATCAAACTATTTTCCCCGTGCATGTAACAACCAAAAACACTCACACACAGATACACACATTTTCCTTTGGTTTTTCGGTGAGCAATTAAAAGCCACCCACCGCCCATGGAGCAGTAGGAAAAGTATCACTTGGCACGCAAAGAAAATCAGCGAGAAAATTGGTGATGGCTGGCTGCGAATTTTACAAAGCGTATCATTTTGTTAGCAGTTTTTCAGCAGGTTGCACTTGACAAGAATCGCCCCGGAGCACGCCAATATAGTATAGAGAAGTGGCACTGTGATGCAACAACTGCCACAGAGGTACCTCCCCCGCACAGCCAATTAAACACACATTTAATTTACTTCGTTTAGGCACTCGAATCGCTGTTAATTCCTGTTTTTAGTTATGTTAACCAAGCCCTCGACAAACAACGGACATTTAAGAGCCACTCTATATATAGTGCGTACATATGTGTACAAGTGCAAGCTCTGCGATTTTCTATATAAACATATATGTTTATGGGCAATTTATACAATCGCATAAATTACCAGGGCAAACATAAACAAAACTTCCTTCCACCAAGAGAGAGAGAGAGTGCCATTTGCCAATCGTAATCAATTCCTGTCCATAAAAAAGGAACAGGGTCTGGAGAGTCCTGTCGCCGACAGTGACAACAACAAGTACGGTTCCAAGTCGGTGGCCATAGCCATATCCGTATCCGTAACCGCCCTCCAAGTGCCACCCAAACCCAAACCCATTCCAACGCATAAATATTTATCTGAAATGTTGAAATCTTCAACTGCAGAAAACGTAAAATCCATTAGAAAATTAATAAAGTCTATGGCGGCGAATGTTTTTTCTACGAATGCGGTTTTCCACTCTCGCTCTCCCACCATTTCCCATTTCCCTCCCCCCCGTCTCCGGTCCATTTTCAGGCTCATTTTTTGTCATATAGAGAAAATTTGTGGCTGTTTTTTGAGGGGCAAAAATGTATATTATGCCGACGCTAATAGAATAAAATCCAATCGATTACAATAATGTTTCTCTGTCTGGAAAATGTTTCGGCGGGTGAAGTTCTTGGATCTGTTGTTGTCAGCCTTTTAAGGATATAATCCATTAGAACAGTTAAACGCGGATGTCATAGAGGAGGTTATGGATGTTTTTGTTTATGAAATAAGTGGATATTTGCTTTTAATTGAAATTGATTTATGTAAGAGCAATTTAGCTATTAGATTAGGGAAATATCTTGAAATTGTATATCGGTATACAAACTTTTTAACTCCAATTCCCGCTCCATGAAAATAAATTTATATCAGTATCTCACCTTTGTTTCGATCAATTATTTTGTAGATTTTCATAAAAGATACATTTTAATTCCCAATAACTAAGCAAATATCTGAGATATGTGCGCGAGATATGTAAATCTCTCCCCTCTATATGTCTGCTGCTTTGATCGTTTTGTTGGCCAGATGTTTGCACACACTTTGGAGTCGGCTTCATTATCATTTCGGGCGGGGTCTATTTATAAAGCGGGGAGCAGGGGGAGGTATAACATGAACATGAATGGAGCAAATGTCTCGACGAGATCGACGCCTCGGCGTCGGCTTTCTTTACCCCGCTAGCACGCAATTCGAAATAATAACATAATAATGTGCAATAAAGTATCTTAATTTGTTGAATTGTTGATAAACTTTGGCGCCACTTTGCGGATAAACATGAAACAAAGCAATTGGTAAATGTTACTCATACCCCCCGATGAACTGTTCCATTTGTTCCTTACACGTAATTCCGTATTGGCCAAGATGAAGATATTGGGCAGGTTGGCAAAATACTTTTGAAATTGTTGTTGTTGTCCACTACAAACGACAAATCTGAAAAGTTTTACCCTGCATTTCCGGTATTTCGATCTTTGTTTCAACTTTGTCTAGTGGGAAATACATTGGGCTTCAAAGATTTACATGCAGAAAACAAACTTTAAAGGTTTCTTCCCTTCCATGAAGTTCTTTTTAAAATGTTTTAAAATTCATTTAAATGAAATATTTTAATTATTATTAAAATATAGAGAATTCTTCATGCAAAACCTCGTTTTATATGTAAGATTTGCTGGTCAGTGTTATGACTTCTGACATCGGCAGGTAAACACTCACTCACACAGGTAGGAAACCATTCCGAGGACTGCAACAAGTTGAATTATCTGCAAGTGCCTCCCCCCACACTCCTCACATGTACTTGAGTGCACTTCCTACACTATCTCTGGTCGTTGGCCATGTCCTCTTAATTGCCCCTGCGAGAGAGACTTGGCAAATTAGTTAATTGGCGGCCAGTTTACTTTGAACTGAGTGCTCCACGACCTCCACGCTGGTCACTGGTCGACAATGTATCTCGCAGATGCAAAGATACATGCAGGGCAAAGGTATCGCTGTAAGTTTTTAAGATATCTTCCCATTTACAATTCTTATTAAATATATAGTTCAAGATTAAAATTTGAGTGTTCAAGAGATACATATTTCTGCTGTAATTCGTTTATTTTTTATTTCTAAATGAGTCACTGTTCTTCTAAACTTTTTTAAGGCCCACTCGTTGACCAAAATCGAATCTCTTTGGGTCAAATACTATACTCCTTTGTTTCTTTTATTTCTGTCTTCAATCGACCTTTGAAAATGCCGCATTCTACCTTTAATAATAGCATTTAATATACTTGTTTATATAGGTATTTATGTGGACATACATATATACCTTTTCGTACACCGGTTATTTCTATATTCTTTGTTTTGTTATTTCTTTGGCTGCCAAGTTGTATCTTTTATTCGGCAGTAATTACGGGGTATTAGCTTTTGAGAGTTGAAGATACACTACCAAAGCAGATACAAGGTTGTTTTTAAATGGTTTCAAGTATTAATTATTTTAAGAATTATTTAAAGGAAAATAAATTTTAATATTTGTAAACCTTATTAAAATCCTGTTAAACCATAATCCACAATATCTAAATTTAAAATTAACAAATGAATTTACATAGAGCATTCCACACTCGAACGCCTCCCACTTATGCTGATTAAATATTAATATTTTTAGTATTCATTGTCGTTGGCTTTCAGATGAATGATTAATAGTCGCCGAATTTGAATAACAATTTCTGGCATTAGCAACGGAATTAATATTTGTATGCCGGCCGTCTGCCACTCGATTCGCACGCAATTAAAACACTCGCCCGTCAGGTGAACAACACCAACAACATCTACAAAGGGAACAAACAATGCTTGCCAGTGGCTTTTATCGATTTTTGGTGGCCATTAGATTTCGCACAGTTACCCATATTTTCCGCCATTTGGGAAACTCCCCCGTTAAATGGGGGAAACTGTGAAAGGCCATTCTCCCCGGGCCTCAGGCAATGTGGCAGATATTTTTCTTGTTCTTTTGCCAGCTCAGCAGATGAATGCGTATAATTTTCGGTGTGATTTATGCCCGTTGACCCCGCTTTGGGCCACCTTAGTGGCACACATGGCCAGGACCGCCCACTCCTCCCTCAGATTTGTTATGGCTGCCAGCGAGGGAAGTACTGTACTGATGCTGCTCCTGCTCCTGGATTCGGGTTTCTGGATACTGGCTCCTGGCTTTATCGCTGCGAATGCTAAACGCAGGCCATCCATTTCGGGTTCGGATCCAGGGGCGGGCTTTATTACATTAGGCGTTCGTAAAGTAAAAATTGTGCCACTTTCTCAAAAACACGCACAGCACAATAAGTGGGTGTGTATGCCACTGCCGCTGCCAATGCCACTGCTACTGCCTTTATCCTTCGTCCTTTCAACCTGCTGCGGCAAAGTGCCGAAAAAAAGGGCAGCCGGCAAATGGGGGTTACCAGGAGATATCGGGGCGGGTAAATGTACCCAAATGTGCTTGGCTCTACGCTTTTGTTTGGGGTTCCACTGCTCTTTTGCTTACATAATCAGTCATGTTATCCTTGTTTCGCCTTGGCCCACACACACATTAGGATACACAACAATGCGACAGAGACATAGAACAAAAATTATTTATTTATGTCGACGGCCTCGGGCAGATATCTTTTTTATATTTCCATTGCGTGCGGCTTCCGGGGGTTGGTTTTTTGGTTTTTAAAAATCGGTCAACCAATATGCAGATACTGCGTAGGAATGCGGATTCCACTAAAGCAGGTCTTTAACCTTCAAGGGGAATCTTTAAAAGTTCTTTAGAAATTTGGATATTTAGGTTTAAGAACATCCCTTTTTGGAGTGTTTTGTGTGGGTGAATAAGTATCCCTATTAATATATTTTTTAGGGGATGGCAACCATTAGTTGTATCTAAAGTCATCCTTTTTTATTTTGAGTGCTGCTAATTTAAAGATATTTAGTAAAATAAAAGCAAAATTTTTTGATTTTCATACAAATTATTAATTTTTATACAAAAAATTAAATGTTAAAATTATAAACTGTTCTTAATGTTCCATTTCCTCTGATTTTCCTTAGTTTAACTCTCACGCAGCTCTGCCGTGTGTGCTCTCTCGCATTTCCATTTCCACAACAGCTTTTCCCCTGCGTTTTCACCGAATTCCTTGTGCCATTGATAAATGGCTTTCTGCTCGGAGTTTGTTGATTTTATTGCTCTCCAGGCTTCTCAGGGGTTCTGGGCCTGGTCCTGGTCCTGGTTTTCTGGCTCTCGCGCTTTTGGCCGTTTGTCCTTTTCGCATTTCGCCGTCGGCGGAATTTCTGTTTGTTTCCACTTGCCTTGCGCCGGCTTTCTCCTCGAGTTCCTTTTTTTCTGCTTGCTCAACGGAATCTGGGCTATTTATTCACCCAATTTCTATTTTTCTCTTTTTTTTTTGCTTTTGCCACATTTATCATTGTGCCTTCAGCTGCACACTCACACACGCACACCCACCAACAAAGTACACTTGCACAAATCCCCGGGTTAATACCCAGCGACCTCCCTTCGAGCTCTTGACATTTCCCAAAAGAGTCGCGGGTCTATAATCAAGCATAGTTTATTATAGTTTATTAATCATAATTGCCATTATTGTCTTTTGTGTCACAGCCAAATAGGTAAAACCCCAGAGAGATCGAGGTGCGGCCAAAATTTATTTTCTAGTATTTCAAAAGCAAGATGAGGAGGAGGAGGTCTTCGGTGGGAACTAACAAACGCACCTAACAAAAAAAAACATTTATTTTTAGAGAGTCTTTCAGTTTTAACTAATTTATTCAAAGTTAGCAAAATTTAAAGAATATCTTTTTAAAAATCTATCCTTTATTTTCAGGTCATTTTTCGTAAAAGATAAATATGCCCCACTACTAGTCTGGCTAAGATATATTATATAAATAAATTGTCAAGATTTATCCTATATTTAAATCAAACAATCTCAAAACCACATTCCTTTGTCTTGTTTAATATTCCCAATTCAAGAAACAAAAAATATTTCTTAGAAAATGACAATTAACTATACAAAATATTTGTTTATAAACATTTTGATAAGTTATCGCCAACGATCTGTGACAGTTCCTAAATCTTTATAAACTATATAAACTCATTGCGAATGCTTCGTGTGTTTCCACCTCAGCGAACTCATAAATAAACTCCCAGCGTCGGCGGATTTGTGCGATTTTTGTGTTGATATTTTTCTTTTGTTTTTGCCATACGCATGTTTAGCCCCACACTTTCCCCTTAAGCCGCTTGACCCCCTCTCAGGTCGATACGTTACGAAGCGCTGATGATGACGCTGTCGTGCGTGTTGGGAACCCAAAAACAAAAAATAAAATAAAACAAAAATAGCGTCGAAGGCTTGGCCGTCGGACACACACTTCCAAACATACTAATACAATTTTTCGGTTTATATTCTGGATGAGGGGAAAAGGGGGAATATAAAGAGGGACATGAGTTAACCCTTTAATGAATAGTGGTAGAAAAATAAGGCAAAAACTCTTACATTTGCTTAGTAATTATTAATTATTTTAAGCAAGAAAAATATTTCAAATAATTTTTCCTATTTTCCGCATTTTAAAATTCTTTTTAAGCAAAGTAGAAAATTTCAAGTTATGCTCAGTGCATTTAACAGGCACTTTTGGTAAAGGTTTAAGCCTGCTTCTCCAGTCGTCTAGCAGTGCCATCTGTCGGACATCGGTGGCACTAAGAAAGGGCAAAAGGCAACCGAAAAAAGGTGTTTGAGTCACTGAGCTTTCGGGCTTAAAAAGGCAAGCTTACTGGGATCGTTGTTTTAACACTAAGATACAAGATTCGAATCCAATTCCGAGGCAACATCCTCTCGATGGGGAATTAAAATGCATTGCATGCACTCACGAGTGGGTGGAAAAACAGTCGTTTTGATGAGGTGTCGACTGTGATTTAAACAACAGCTGGCAGTCAAAAACTGAATTTCAATTGCCGATTATATAATTGAGTGTCCCCCTCTCTTCGACGCTCTCTTTGGGGATGCCTAGATACTATTCCCAATGGAATGACCCATATACGAATTTGAATTCCAAAACTCAGCCGATAATGATGGAGTGTGGGTGTGCGAGTGAGAGTGCTTTATGGCGGTCGTAAAAGCACTCAAGTTACTGCCAGCCGCCGCTCTCTCTATTTGTATCTTTTGCTCCTGGTTCTTGAGTCTTTTCCACCGCCAAACGGCGCACATAAATAAATCGATGAGCACTCGAGTCGCTGCCGCTCCGCATCGCATACTTAATTTTATTGATTTGTTTGGTGCTTTTATTTGTTTATTAAAGCGCGTTTATGGTGGCATTAGTTTCAAAAGTTAATAAAGCACTCTTTGAGGGTCTCCCGCCGGCTCTAGCAATAAATTCGGCAGATGAGCAATTTCTTTAGATTTTATTGTTATTTTTGCGGAACATGCGCAAAAACCAAAAGGACGATGACGAAGAAGAAGCAGCAGCCGTGTCGCGTGTGTGTAAATTTAAATTTTTTTATTGTATCTAAAAAAGGCAGCAGTTTAAACTTTCAAAACATGTGAGAATCGAGAACGAAAAGCAAAACAATTCGCACATAAATTGCTCAAAAGAAGACGTGCTTAATACTTTTTATGGTTGTTTTCAAAACAAAGCGGATGATTAATGAGTTATTGGCACACTGATAAAAATCCACGGGCTTTGAGGTGAAATTAATTTGCACATTTTTTTATGTTAAAAACAAAATCATAACCAGTTTATTTAATTTCGAGCGCTAATTAAGCTGTAAAGTACCGCCGAATAATATTTAAAAACATTTATTAAGCCCTGCGCGCGCGAATGAGAGAGCGAGCAGCAGCAGCAGCAGACAATTTCCCCTCCACACACACACATGTGAAGCACCTACTCAACGGCTGCTAGGAGCCTGATTTATTTCCCATAAGTCAAAGCAGGCGAGCACATAAACGCGCCGCGCCAGAGCGAGAGCGCACGAGGCGAGCGAGAGAGAACGGGGCTGGGCGGTTTAGTTATTTGTCTTGCGGCACCGCCATTATTCATTCGGGCTCTCTGGCTTGCGCTCTCGGGCGGTTCATTCATGGCGGTCTCTCCGCCTGTGTGTGTGCGCTCTTCTCTCTCACTGTGATTTTAATGGCCGCTCTGAAGTGTTTATCGTTGGCACACAATATTCGCAAAGTGGCATTTCTTATGGCCGTGCCTCTCTCGCTCTCGGTATCCCTAATGTCGCCCGCCCCCTTTTTGGCTCGCTCGCTCTCTGGCTTGCACTCGTTTCTCGCCCCTGTTGGTAGTTTTGTTGCTGGTTTCCCAGTGTTTTCCTGTTGCACTTGGCGTTTTCTTTTCTTTTGCCGCTTTGGCATTTCTTCTTGGCAGCAGCTGAAAAACCGCGCCATTCGCTTCCTCTTTCCACTCGCGTTTCTTGGCAAAAAGAGTTGTTTTAAAAATTGTTTACGACCACATTGCTGACGCTGTTCATTTTCCCCTTGGAAAAACTCAAACTCGCTTCCATCTTTCTGTCTTCTGCTGCTTCTTCTCCTCCTTGCTGTTCCTGATTAATAGTTTTATTTATTTTTAGCGCTCATCTTCCAAGTCCAAAGTCGTTTTTGTCGTCGCCAACTCAAATTTATGAGTCTTTATTAAAACGCCGTATTTTTCTTGTTCCCCTTATTTATTTGATCTCTGTTTTACCCTCTCCTCTCTAGTTTTATCGCTTGTTTTTTTTTTTTTATCAGTTAAACCAAATTTGGTTTTTATCAAATTTCTGTCACATTTCGCTGATTTATTGGTCGCCTTAATTTATTGTTCGATGTTTTTCCAAAGACCTTAATGAAGTGGAGGAAAACTATAAATAAAAATACTATTCACGGGTCTGCCAGAAGTGTTAATTGGTTCTGGAGAGAAATATTTATGGATTCTCGGCGCGATTGATGAACTTTAAAGCTAGAAAATTATAAAGCAATCATTTTTTATGCTTTCTTTTATCGTATTTTAATCGGTAGCGATCTTAAAAATTCAGATTATAGAGTTACAGTTGTTAATAAACTAATTTTATGTTAATAAACAACTTAAATATTCAAAATGCATTTTTGACGATTTTTTTAGACTATTTAACTTCAAATTAAAGAGAGATTGCAAGCGTTTTTTATGTTTATTGATATTATCAATCATTAATATTTTTAATATTACCAAAATTGACTATAATTTGAAAGACTTTTGGTTATGGTTTTGTGAATAACCTTTTTCATTATATTTGATTTATTTATAACAATTTCTGAAAAGCTAAAGAGCCAAGAAAACCCCACACTCCCATTTCCACTGACTTCACATTGTTTGGACTTATATTTATTCTTCTTCGATGCCTTGGACCCACTTCTTTATCTCCCAAATGTAGCTGTTGACAAAGTTTTGGCTCCCAAAAAAAATCTAAAAAAAAATACGAAAGACACGACCACGACTGCCGCAGCTGACCCCGCCTGACCCCCTTTCTTGGTCCCCAAAACATCTGAGAACCCCAGCTGAAGCTCCGGCTCCAGCATCTGCAGCCCCAACTCTAGCTGGGCCTCCGATCGTGTGGAGCCGTGTCCTCGAAGAGATCATGACAAGATTTTCGTGCCCAGGCAGGAGGATGAGAAATGTGGCGCGGGACACGATATTTCTCGGTGGATTTCGGCGGGAAAACGTTGTAAATTCTCAGGCGGCACGAATTCGAACTCGACCGAATCCCAAAATCCCGAAATAACAATCGTTAGAGTTATCCTTGACTTATGTATTGTCTTTTGACTTTGGTACTTTGGTTTTTTTTCAGCAAGGGAACCGTTTTTTAACATTCAACGTCTGAGCAACATATGAAAAGCATTAAAAAATATTTTAAGATCATTAACTTTTTAACGCCGTCAAGGTCGGTTCTTTATATAATTCATATACATATATTTTCCTTAGCCTTGAGTGTGCAATTTTTTTACGAGGCCATAAAAAGTGCAATGTTAAGTGTCGGCCTCGTAAACAAAATGCTCGCCTTCCAGCGGAGGCAGCCCTGCTAATTTGCCCTTCCGCTGAAAATTCAGGATGCAGGATGCTGCGAGACGGGAGACAGGCCAACGGACGCGGCCAGGACACACGCTGTCCTGCGTCCTTTGGCCTACCGTTCTCTGTGCCATTTAGGTAGATGGACCCGTGCATTTGGCAGTTTTTTATGAGCCCACCGGCAGTTGGCAGTCAGAGAAAAAAAAGAAAACAACAAAAAATATATAACAAGAAAAGTCAAAAAGTAGATAGCAGCAGGTAAATACGGCAAATTGCATTCGCAGAATGAGGCCTTCTTTAGATGAGTTGGTAGAAGTCCTGCGGGAGGTTAAGACCTTAAAGTCAGCACCAGTCCTTAGAATTCTCTTCTGAAATATCAGAATCGTGGTAAATATTTTGAATAATTAGTTGACTATAGTATTAAAAGTATTTATAGTTAGAACATTTAAAAATTAAATTAAATTGGTTTATAAACCTACCATTCTCCCGTATTATTTCCTATACTTTAAGACCCTCTCCAGCCCGCAGAAAAGCAGAAATAAAAATAAATGAACTAACAACTTGAGGCAACAAAAAAATAGCAAATTAACTAAGGCGCAATTCGAGTGGAACTCTTATCAGATTTCTAATTAATTTAATTCTGCCTCGTCCGCCCAACGACTGACTCCCTGAAACCTGAGTCGACAAAAATGTGTACCGGCTCCTCCACAGGTGAGGAAGGGGGAAATCGCAGGGAAATCGGAGGGAAAAATCCGGGATGAGGGACAACGAACGGCTGACTTCCTGACTCTTGTCAAAGTTTGCTGATTAAATCAGTCATAGAAAACCGAGGGAGAGACACACGGCGACAAATGAAAAGCTCGAAAGGCCTTTAGACCAAATCAAATATTTGCCATTGGCCAGGACGGCAGACCGGCCATTTAACCGTTAGTTTTGTGGCAGTATTATGCAAAAAAAAACCGAGAAAAAAAAAACAACAAAAAAACAGGGAAAGGGGACCACCAAAGGGGAAAGAGCCAGGCCAAAACCAAACACGAAACAGTTAAGAGGGACGTACAAGGAAAAAGCCATCGTCATCGGCAATTCAAACATATGCACGCCTAGGCCCGCAGTCGACGCCGCTGCCGACTGCTTAGTTAGCCTCATTTAGAAAACGTTTGTTATGCAATGCCAACATTTGTATTCGAAAATGTTTTTTATTCAGTTGTTGACTCTTTTTTTTCTCCGCCGTTCGCTGGCGCGGCCTAAATGGCCGACTGGGGTCTTTTGGGCCTGAGAACAACGTCGGAGGAGATGGCCAAAACGATGGCGACATGGCTGTTGTGCCGACTTCAGCTGTTTTTTCCTCGCCTGCTTGGTTTCTCGGTCTTTTCCTGAGCTCCCTCCTCCCGCTGCTACTCCTCAATCCTCTCCTTTTCCCAAACCCCCTGCTCGAGTTTGAATTTTAAATGCAATCATTTCCTTTGCCGCAGTCGGCGGTAACCCGTGGAGTAAGGACTTCGTGATTTTCGCCATGATTGTTTAAAATGTTAAGCGAGCCAACACTAACGAACTGCCGCATAATAAAGCCACCATGCAAATTCGCTCAGTGTATGGCTCGGAATGGTGATTTCAATCGCTCTGCACGCCCGCAGAATTTCCACCAAAAAATTCGAAAACAAAAGTTTCATTTGATTTATGCGTCGAGCGATTTATAAAGATGTCGACTGGGTCCTCTGATACATCTCCATATACTTGGGAATATATATATATATATAAGTAGGTATTTTTTTGGGGTTTCACGTTTTCGGGAGTCTACCTGGAACATGCCTCCATCAGCTAAGTAAGATAAAAATTTCAAGTTTTTCTTTGGCTTGTGTGTTTTTTTTTCGTGTCCGCCGGTTGCTGTCAACCCAATTCAAATTGTGTACAAAATCGTGAGTCGCATAATTAAAATTTATTTCTTATAATCATGGCAGGAATCCGGCAATTGAGTTGTCCGCTTAATGTGTGAGTATCGATAAGCACTTTAAGGTGTAGTAGCAATTATCAGGCAGTAAAAATTGAATTAAAAATTAAAATATATTTTATAGCTAATATATAGTATAATAAATTCAATGAACCAGGTTTTAGCCACTGATTAAGGTTTGAAACATTAGAGAGAAATACGTTTTGAGGCAAGGAATGTCATATAATTTATAAAAAACAAAATAAGAACCTTTTAGTGACTTAAGTTCTTTAATTTGTATAAATTCCAGAACGAAATGAGCATAAAGAACCTACTAATTCTCCCAATAATACCCCTAGATACTTTCTGTACTGCATAAAAACCTAGTTTAAATTAATTATTGTTTATTCAAACAAAACAGAGTTTGATTAGCACTTGGCACAGCCACAACTGCTAGTCATAACAAATCAGTGTAATGATCGATCCCAAGGCAATCGGAGCAGTTTTAGAGCCTATTTATAGACAACCTATCGATCAGCAAGTCAGCACAAAAATCATGGCGCCAGTTGGCAGAGTGGAAAATGGAGGGAAAAGCGGCAAGCGTCCAATCTGTCGCAGCCACTCGGAGTCCAAGTCAAGTGGTCAGGGCCGCTGCCATTTTCGGTGGCAATGCGAAAAACTTTACAATGGCAATTAAAAGTAATTACCAAAGACATTAACGCAGCAGCAACAGCAGCAGCAGCAGATACCAAAAACGGAAAAAGCCTGGCGAAAAACACTGAAGAAAAGAGCCGTGCACGTAATTTATTTGTCATCAATCGGCTGGCAATAAGTCAGACAATCACAAAAATGCTGTCAACATTAAGACATGTGAATACGAATACGAATACATTTTTTCTGCTCTTTTTTACTTTTTTAAACAACGTAAAGTTGCTGCAGTTGCTGTTGCTGCTGCTGCTGAGACGATGGCGACAACGTCGTCGGCATTTCAAGATTTATGGGCGTGTAACCTGTTTCTTTAATTGCACATTTGCAGCAGGGGAAAAAACGAAAAAAAAACGTGAAAAATGAATTAAATAAAACTGCATACAAAAGGCAAACGAAACGATTTGAAAATGAACTGAAAACGGTAGCAAAAACACTCCGAAAGCCAACAAACAAAAGCAGCAGCAGCAGCCACAAAAAGCACTGATTTAATTCGACTTTTTTAACGTCCGTTCCTGTGATGTTGAGGTTGATGTTGATGTGGATGTTGATGTTGATGTCGATGTTGCTGCCTTGCATTTTGATGTTGCTACTGTTGCTGTGTCTCACTCCATGCATTTGCTGTTGCCGCTTGGCTGCACGGCATCACAGCCGGGGGACCGGAGGCTGCAACGCCAATGCAAAGAGTAAAAGGTTGCCATTCGTCAAACGCGTTTAAGCCAAAGTCTCTACGATTCATCGCCAATTTTGGCCCACAAACTTTTCCTTTTGCCGCAGCTGCAACATCGTTAGTAAATCTCCAAATATGTAAAGGCAATCAATCATTAAATTTAATTACATTCAGACGTTTAGGTAATTTTAAGTTGAAAATGTAGTTAAAGTTAAATGTGTTAAAGTATTTTTTAAATTAAATTGGGCTTTGCCAAGGCCTTAACAATGTTCAAAATAATTATCAGCTTGTTTATATTGAAAATAATATTGTTTTTTTTAGAGTTTCCAATTCATTAAAGGGTTTTTTACGTGTTTCAGCTAATTTTATAATTCATAAAAATAAAATAGAAGCAAGCCTTATCCTTCGAAAAGGACAAGAAAAACTCAATGAAAACTTGCCGGCGAGCAACATCCCAATAACAGTTTCGAGTTTCATGTTTTTGTCGAATTAAAATTTGCTACAAGGCACGTCTCACGCCAAAGTTTGCTGCTGCTGTCGCTGATCCTGTGCACACACACACACAGGACCAGAACCAGGACAAGAACAAGGACCAGGACGAGGACCCAACCCCCTGCAAATCCTGCAATCCTGCACTCCTTTTGCCGGCTTGCTTAGTTATTCATGTACATTTGTATCCTGCGCATAAAATTGCGGCTGCGGCTGCTGTGCGGAAAGGCAGCAGACAAATAGTAATGAAAACTCAGCTCTCTTCTCTTCTGTTCGCTCCTGCCAGGACACTATTTCTTGTGCTCGTATCTACCCATTGTTGCAAACGGCAGCGGCAGCATTTCGACATAATGTAAACTAATTAAAATTCAAAAGCCATAAACAGATTTTACCAATAAAACTTTGCTGGCTAAATATTTTTTGCACACACTCTGGGCCAGGGCAAGGAAGGCAGGGATTCAAAACAAAGGAAACTTCAGAGGGAACAGGATTTTTGGCTTCAACTTGGCTGTGGCTGTGCTTGCTTTTCGCATTTTCTTAACTTTGCCTTGGCCGCCTTGAGGCAGAAATCACGGGTTAAAGGCAGCCTTAAAGTTTAAGCATTGTGTTTTTCTTCCAGTTGCGGAGATGTATAGATACGACTGCAGATAGATGTACATATCTTTATACTATATATATATATATATATATATATTTATATAGATATAGTTGTGTGTGCTGTGTGCAGCTTGGAGTCGAGTGCAGGAAGTGAAACGTAGGAAGTGTGGCCAACAACATTTTATACTCGAGCGCATAATATTCATATGCAGGCCATAAAAAACTTTGGCAGCTCAACGAGAGATCTTCTTCCGACGTACCGACATCCCGAAAACCCCCCTCTAGGATTTTACCGCCCCCCTAGAGAGACTTGGAACAGTGGGCCTCAAAATGAAGGAAACTTTCTGTGTTTAAGAAAGCCTTTAGGGGGAAAGATGTTACAATTTTTATATTATTTCAGAGATCTTGAAGTATATATTGATTAAGGAAAAATCACTGATCATATAGAATTTCAGGTTTATTGTTAATATAAAAATCCTGAATTAATGTATTATTCCAAATACGAATGCAATAGAGTAACATTTCCACATTAAACAAATATCTTTTGTATAAAATAAATACCTTTATCATTCACTCTTTAAAATCTCCTGCGAAAACTCACCTGATTTGAATAATTTTTTACCAATCATTTCCCATAGTGGGTCCCATGATGCAACGCTCTCGATTGTCAGGGAGGGAGGGAGACATTTGTGCAATATACGAGACTCAAGTCGAGTTGAGAGCCAAGCCGCCCCCTCATACCCCTTGAAAAAAAACCTCCCCCTCCTCGTCTTCTCAACCCGATTGTTTGTGTTGGCTGCTGAACAATTGAAGTTCGCCGGCGCAAATATAAAAAGTGAGCAAGAGCCAGAGATATATGGTACTATATGCGGAGAAAGCGAGAAAGAGAGAGATAGCGAGAGCCTCAGCTGATGGTTGTTGTGGTTCCTCTTGTTGCTGTTGTTGTTGCTGGTGGTGGCAGTGGTGGCGGTGGTGCAACGCCTCCATTTGCAAAACTGTGGGCCAAAGTTGGTAAAACGGGAGCGGCAGGAGCTTAACTTAACTTTGCTTTTACTGCGATAAAATGAAAATTGCACACGCGCCATAAATAAGGATTCTCACAAGGATAATTTATAAAACTTTGCTCACAAGCGTTTTACTTATGAGAAGCGAGCGATGCCAGACAACGTACTCTCCACACCTTACAAACGCAGAGGGGGTGGCATAAAGGGGGTTTCACGAGCACTGAAAGAAAGGTTATAGGATATAAGAGAATATTTGGACACAAGTTTATCAGATCAGCTTTTATTACAACTAATTTGAGCTAATTTTTGAATAGTTAATTACATTATTAAAAGAAATTTAAAGAGGTAAAGGGTTTTCGTAGTAATAAATCGTATATTATCTTTGACATCATGGTTAATAATATCACGTTTTTATTTAATAATATATAATTTTTTAATTATCCTTGAGTTGTATTCCATTTCGTATTGTACTCCATTTTTCACTGTGTTCTCCTGACCATATTCCCCACCTCCTAGCCAAGTTGGTAAATTGCCCAGGAGTTCGCACTCTGACGTATGCACAAGTACCTGACCCCACACACCTACCTGACCCTGGCATTCGCCATTGCCCACCCTTTCTTCTAGAAATGGCCAAAATAGCCGAAATGGCCGAAAGGCCGGAATCCGAATCTGTCGGCCTGGGACACATACTCGCCGGCATTGTAATCGATGTGCGAAATAAACAAAAGCGGACATAATTATCGAGTTATCGCGCGGCGCCTTGCTGCGGGTGGTGTTGTGCCTAACGCCCTTCCGGAGAGGCATCCCCCTTTCGGTCCTTATAAAGGACTCCCTGCGAAATGAATGGAACTAAGCCCGCACCGAAAATGTTCGTTACGTTGCGACGGCAACGCATCGATATTTATGATGTCATGGATTTTATTGTTGCCTGCTGCAAAATATTCATATGCACACACTCTGTGCTGGCCGAGTGTCCTTTCGGGCCGGGGTCCTCGACACATACACTCCTCCTCGTTTCCCCACACGGAAACAGTAAAATGACCATCAGCAGTACAGGATGTAAATTTTGCAGTAAAACGAGACAACGCACAAGGATATGAATGGGTCAGCAGCGATGGGGATTGGGTGCGGGTGCTGGCCAGTGCGGGTATGGGTTATTGACGTCGGCGATAAGGCGGAAAACAGTGGGAGAGGGTGAAGGAGAGATGCTGCGATAGCCTGGCCAGGATATTCAGAGTCAAATTTGAGCAGGTCGTGGCCTCCCGCCCAGTGACCACCCCCTCTAGGTCAGAGGGCAATAAAATGTTGCCGATATTATTTCGCTGGAGCCGCCGTTTCAGAGCTGGCCAAAAGGATTCTTTTAAAGCTGAAGAATATATTAGAAAGGCTTAAAAAATATAAACTTCAACAAATTTAATCATATTTTACTAATATTTTTTCAACTTAAATAGAAGGAAAGTAGATTGTGCTTATATGCTTTTTTAAAAGTAGTTTGTTTTTGTAAGGTAAAAAAGGCGACATCACTGCTTCGTCCTATTTTTTTCGCTTTAGCTTCTCCCCTTGGCTTTGTGCTTTCCTTTGTTTGCCATGTTAGTACTCGTATTGCCTATTGCCAAGTTTGATGGGGTGCCCAGCATCAGTTAAGCGCCCAGCAGCAGCATCGGAAGTTGCACATATGCTTCGAACCCGGTCCGGTCCGGCCAGTCCGGTTAGGTTTGGTTCAATGATGCGGGCTCTCCGGTGTCGGATTGGCGATGTATCTCTCTTGTTATTGTTGCCGCTGCACTTGAGTTATGCGCATAGATTGAAAATCAGTGATAACCAAAAAAAGAATCGCACGAAATGCAGTAACAGCAACAACAACCGGCAAACAAACACGCGCCTCGCAATTGTTTGTTGTTGTTTGCTGTTGGGGGGCGTGGCACCACGAAGTTTGCAGCGCGTGATGCAACACGCCATTATAAAGTTATTAAAAGGGAACAGGCAACAAAATTGGCGAAACCAAAAAAGAGATACCAAAAACAGGTAACAGAGAGGAGCAAGGGGTAGGCATCCCCCCAAAAGTTGTGCGAATATTTCTGGAATAATGGGACAGGTGCATTAATGGGGATTGGGGAGGGAAACTTAATTAGCCAAAGAGAGTGCTAAAAAATTAGTGATAATAAAGAGAAAAATATATTTTAATTTATAATAATTATAGGGGATATGAAATACCAATTTTAAATATTTTATTTTCAACTATAATATTGTTAAAACATATTTCTTGAAGACCAACAAGACTGAATTTTCAATATTATTTAATATATAAAGTTTCTGTTATACCTACTCGCTTTCCCTGAATAAACTCGCCATTATATGTACATATATATATTTTATCACAACTTTATTTTACCTCCCTTTTGCTGACAATCAACTGGAAAAAAACAAAAAATATGTAAAAATCAAAGAAGCGTCAGAGAGAGTCGGGGTATTTGCAACAATGCAGAAATTGTTTATGAGATTAAGCTCATAAACTGCGAAAATGCATTTTAATTGAAGTGCAGCTTTGGGACTTAATAATATTTCGATTTTTGCCTTTTTTCCGAGCTCTGTACAGGGGATTTTGTGCCGTTTTTGTTACTGTATCCACTGCACTGTCTGATAGTAAATTTTCCAATATCGGAGCACAAAAAAGGGAGTTTGTATAAAATGAAGCGAAAGGCCCTGGACAATGGCGTTGATTGTTTGAACTCTCTGCCTCGATGGATGTTTTTCTCATCATATATATATACTCCCTTTTTTTTTAGCTGGCAATAAATTGTCAATAAGCGTAAATTGTGAATATTTATGTTGCAGGCAGACATGCATTAGTTTTCACCAACAAAAATAGAGTAATGAGATTAATTAACAGCGCTGATGGCTTAGATTAAGCCCTGAGTAATTTGCATTTCCCCCCAAAACGGATGCGGATGTGCCACTCAAGATGCAGCGGAAATGGCGCCGCTAATTGTCCTTCGTCCTTGCAAGAGAAGTTCGAGGAATGCCTCATACATATGGCATGTTTTGTATGAATTCGAAATGAAATGTTGTCTGAAACAAGGCATTTAATTTGTATGGAATCCATCAACGATCCTTTGTCTTGTTTAGCAAGTGAAAAAAAGCAAGTAGGAAAATAGGGGAAAAGCCCAGACAACAAGGGGAATGTCCCCACTTTCTTGCCATTTTCATGGCTTTGTTCAAAATTACCATCAAGTTGACAGTTCTATGGCGCGTTGACAGTTCACACAAGCACACACAGTTGGCCATATGTAAATGTCGCCAACTCTCTCGTTGGCTCATTCTTGTGGAAAATGTTTTTCTGCAAAACCGCAAAACGGAAGGAAGGAACTACTGGGCAAACGAAACGAAATGAAGAATGTGCCGGGGAGTAAAAAAAAGTACAGAAAAAATGTGCCAGGGAAAGGGTAGAAAATACTTGAAAATGCAAATAAATGTAGGGTTTTTTTGTTCGGTTTTATTTTCTCCTTCAGACCTTCCACGTCACGAATTCGTCACCGTCCACGTGAAGTGGACGTCGTACCCGTTCCCCATTCTAGTTTATTTCCAGTCTGCCACTATTTTTGTCGTTGGCATTTAAAGTGTCACATTTATATGGGACTTTTATTCGGTCCTAGCCACGCAAATGTGTGAATTTCTGTCGCGCCTGGGTTGGAATTTTAAAATAAGCTCCCCTCTTTGACTCATCTTTCCTTTTATCCCGCGGATAAAAGTCACTCAGGTGTTAAAATACAACGGCCCTCATCGTCCGTTGAGGAATGAAAAAGAAATGAAGGAAAACTGAGAGATGGTGCCATGTTATGTTTTAATGTTTTCTATTTGTAATCCAAAATTTATAACAGAGACAAAGATTTATCAAATTTGTATTGAAATTTGGTATAAAAAAAATTTAAAAACATAGGAAACCGAAAAAGTTATTTGTACTTCAAGAAAACAAACTACAAAATGACAGGAAAATGTCCAAAAACTATCCAAATTTGGATCCCCTTAAGATTTGAATAAATACATTTTTCCCAGACCCCAAAGACAGATTGCTACTTCACAAAGGGAAACTGATAAACCTCCTGGGACTGGGAAAATGCCATTTCATATCGCTGGAGATAATTGTCAGGCCATAAGAGTCATTCGAACTCCAATTACAATTCGCTTTTCGTTAAAAAATTATAAATATATATAGAAGAAAAATGGAAACATCCTTGATCCTTGTCTTTGGAAAACATGGCAGCCGCACACAAATGTCGCTATTTTTGGTCGATTTCAATGTTCAAGTACTTCCCACCACTTTACTGCTTTCTCCGACTCTCCTCTCTCTCTCTCTTTCTCTTTCACCAGGGAACTGCAACTGAATGTCTCACTAACTAGCGCATATGCGCACATTTCCCTCACATTTCCCTTTATGGACTAAGTACCCTTGAGCCAGCTACAACATGTTCCAATCATAAATCATAATTCAATATGGAGTACGGCCTCCAACCCCAGATATATGTATATATCAGTATACATATATATATCTGTGTAGAGGGAGGCTGAACATGCATTACAGCAATTCAAATGAAATATGCATTAAAATTGCCCACCAATTGGTAAAATAAAACCCGATCGCTTCTAGGGTTACGCCGAAAAACGAAAAGAAACTCAAACAGTTGTGAAGGATACATATTTTTCCAGGAAGTTCCATTGGTTTTTCCTTCCTTTTTTTGAATACTGAAGGGGGTCAAGTGTTAATTGCCTTAAATCACAGGAGGATTTTGAATGTCTGGCCAGTTCATGTCTCTGTGGTCAGTTTTAAATGTGAGTGTCCTAGGCAAATCCTGGGACATCTTTGGCAATGTTCGAGGTTAACAACTAAACATCGGCAAACTAAAAACCCCAAAAAGTCCACATAAATTGCGATTGTGATCCTAGTTTTGGCAGGCGAGTGGAGCCAAAAGATTGTCCAGATGGTAAAGGGAGATTAGTCTGAGGATTAAGGGACTGCTCACATGGTTATGCAATATGCACTATCCAGTCTCTATCTCTCTCTTTCTGTGCCTCCTGATCAATTCCCAGACATTTCCCATAAAGAAACTTGGCAATAGTTCGATGACATCGCGTTGCAAGCTGCAACTAAAGATTTAAATGTAAAAATAGCTCCTTATTCATCTGCTCGGCCGGTCCCCAGACCCAATCCCATTTCCATTCAAAGTCCCATACCATCCCATTTCCATTTCCATTCCTATTCCCGGAACGTGCAATGGCAGCTCGCATGTTGCATGTTGCATGTTGCACCGCGTGTTGCTTTATTTGCATACGAAGACGCAACGGATGGCGGATGCTGCTGAGGGTTGTGGCGCTGCAGACAGATGCTGGAGATTGTTTTCGGGTGTAGGTGAATGGGGGGTAGGGGGGATACAATGGTACAAGCGAAATGCAAATCAGGAGGAGGCACCATGATTTTCAAGGAGTTTGGGTGAAATTTTGAGATATTATAAGGTGTATTAGCTTTAAACAGATGGCGAAATATATTAATGACATTAATTGTCTTCATGTTTGGGCCTAATTCTAATTGAAAAATCTTAAGAAAACATATTTCATATTCAAACAAGTTAAAGATTAAAGTTTCCTCTCAATGTAGAGTATTTCCTCTGCTAACTGGGCTTATTTATCCCATTGTGAAGATCTACCTTAGCTTACCTCTATACATATTTATATCTACAACGTCTCTGTGTGTGTATGGAACCTTTCCCATATGGCAGCTCCATCTTCAATCGCTTCTCCCTCCGATTTCAGAGCTCGAATCGCTGTCGGACTTGCCAAAAGATTGGCTTTTGAGATATGCCCACAATAAAACACACAAATAAAACTTGCAAACCTGCAGCAGCAACTGCGACTCACCTCGTATCCCCTTTAACCCTCTGTTGGCCCGAACTGAACTCCTTTTTTCCTGCCTTTACCTTTGCCTGAGTGTTTTGGCTTCTTGGTTGCGTTTCCTTCGGCTTTGCTGGTCCTCCTCCTGGTTGGCGGCAAACCTTTTGTTTATTTTATTATCTTTGGCTATTTGGCTGCTCCCTGCGCTCACCCCTCTCATTGGCCGCTGATCCCCCTCGTTTCGTTGCCCTCCCCCGCAGCCGCTGGGCTCTTTGTATATGGAGTGTGGCGAAAACGCTTAAAACGAAATTTATTTAGTCGGCCCAGGCGGAGGTCGCGCGAGATTCGCAATGCGACAAAAATGCGACTAAAAATAAAGCACAAAAAAAAAAAAACTAACGACACAAAACAGCACGCGAAATGAACGGCGTAGTGGCAGTGGGAAACTAAAAATAAATAGAAATAGAAAGGCGTTGCCGAAAATTAATTTCATTTTATATATACAGAGGGCATGCTCTGCAGAATTTATACTTTTTATTTAATTTTAAATACAGTTTTTCAGGAAAATAATACATTGTTTTTATAAGTTTTAAAATGTTGCATTAGCTTACATTGTTTTAAGAAGCATCTTCTTCATCTTTCATATATATTAATTTAAAATAAATTCGTTTATAATATATTTCCTGAACATATCTATATAGAAAACACTTTAATTTTCATTAATTCTCTTCATTGCACTTTGATTTTTAAACCCTTAGAAGTTTAGCTTAAAAATAGTCACCGAATCGAAATCAAAATCAAAGTCTGATTCTCAATCCGAATCAGAATCAGCTGCCAAATCCAATTTTATGATGGCGCGCAGACATTTGCATAAATGTTGTTTTGGGGCAGCCAAGAGGGACAGAGATGGCAGCTGTTCAGGACGAAAGAGATGGGAATATGTTGGCCTACAACGACGCAGCATGTGGCAGCCTTGTTGATGTTGTTCATTCAAGGGGGGAGGTATGGGTTATATGGGGGGGACCGCGGCCAGCGGACATGGGACACTGGACATTGCATTGCAATGCGTTGCATGTTCGCCGTGTTCTGCAATTCTCGCATGCAACAGCAAACAGCACGCGAAGACAGATTAGAAACGGACTGGAGCCGCGCCTAGCGGGGGGCTAAGGGTTGGGCAACCCAGGGGGTTAAGGGGGTTTTAGGGAGCCGTCTGTTATCATTGCACAAACACAGCGGGCAGCTGCAGTTGCGAATTCTGTTTGCTGGAAAAGCTTCCACTGCATCTAAGCCTCGAATTGAGTGTCGAGGCTTATAAACTCCCATGATCCAATGCGATCTGACTTGGCCCAGAGCTAAATGAATACTGGAAACCCTGCGAAAGTTGATTTGAATCTGTTGGAAAACCTTAAAAACAATTTTTTCACAATTTCCTCGAGGAGATTACAATCCAAAATCACAGTACTCCTCCTTTGAAGGGAGTTTTATATTGAAATATTTCCTGAAGTAAAGGCAATGAACAGCAAAACATATTCTTTAAGGAGTATCTTCATTACTCCAACCCTTATTGCCTGCCTTAACCCTTCTGTTTTTTTTTTAGACTTCCACAAGTTTAACTGCATTCTGGAGGAAAAATTTGCATATGCTGCCTGTCGACGTCGAAGCAAAAACTTCTTAGCATTTTTCCTTCCTTTGTTTGGCTTTTGTTTTGTTTTGTTTTGCTCCACTTGACTTTTTCTTGCCTTTTCATTGTTGTTTTGCTCTTAGTTTTTTGTTGTTGTATTTTCCACTCGCAACTGTTGGCATTTCCATTTCAACGGGTATGGGAAAACTTGGATTAAAAATACGAGCCGTGAGCTCCAGCTCGCTGAGTTTCCAACAATTTCTTTAATTTTCTAAAGGATATACCATTTATATATGGGTATAAATATATATATTCCATTAAATCCAACAAATACAATTGGTTAACAGCATAATTTAAGCAACTATTGCGGCCAATCCGCCATATTGCAATATTGTTGGTGCAACAGCAGCCGCCGAAAAGGGTTTAATTTCATTTGGAGCTTCGGGCCCCCTCTGCCAGCTTAACCCCCCTGCTGCCACCTTAACCCTTAAGTGTGTGCTTATGCAGGAGCAGCTCTCGTTCGCTGTTGCTCTGTTATCTGCGAAACTCCATTAGAAAGGCAAAGGAAGCAAATGGCAGCTAACGAAGGCAAACACAAAGGAGCTCGAGGAGCAGCCGGGGGAAAAGCGGAGGCAGACAGAGCAAAAAAATAAAAAGAATACAAAAAAACAGGGAACGACGTCGCTTAACGACTTTAAAGAAAAATTAAAAACATCCCAAAAGGAATACATCTTCGCCCAGCTATGGGACTTGTGTGGAATGAGGACTTGAGGACCCCGAACCCGCTGTTGCCTCGGCTGTTGCATGATGTCCATCGCAGCACCGCGGCACCACAGCATCCCTGCATCCATCCATCCGTCCTCCTGTCCGCTCAACATTGTTAGTGGCTCTCGAATTTATTTTAACGAACTAGTTTGGTCACTTCATACAACATTTTTTGCTGCTGCTGGCCCGGGCTAAATTCTTTGACCGGGGCTTTTTGCGCTGGGTTATAAAATATATTCGCCTTATATAAATAAATAAATTGGTAAATGGCGTTTCATTTGGAGCTCTCCATCCTCATCCTGTACCTGAGCTCTGCTGTTCCTGCTGATGCGATGATAAATGCGACAAAAACCTGTCGCAGTTCCTTCCCTCTGACCAGCAGCAAATTGAATTTATTTGCTCGCAAATGTCCGCAAGATGGAGTTAAGGCCAAAACCGGGAACGGGAAAAAAAGGTTTGCAGACAACAGCAGGGAAGAAATCTAAAAGAGAAGTCGCCTTTTATGGCTTACAGCGGTTAGGTTCGGTTTGGTTTGGTTTGGTTTGGGCCTTGTCTGATTGCCAGCAATGTCGAGTATTTCGATGTCGGTTGCTGCTGACTGTTTCGATGAGAAAACCGCGAGATGTGCAGTGGAATTGGGAATTGGGAATCGAGGTCCGAGATCATTGTCTGCCAACCGGGGGAATTGTCAATCATCGTTCGAACATGCGGGCTCCAATGAAGACAAATCTTTGATTATATGGGGATACACAGCTAAACTGAAGTTAACGTTAAGGAAAAAATTATTAAATTAGAAGATATTTACAAAGGATTGTCATTATAGCTTTCTAGGGTTCATTTGCGAGCTTATTTAAAATATATGGTTTAAAGTTTCTAGTAAAATCCTTTTTAAATTTCTCTAAGTAATTTTCTTTTTATTAAATATAACACCATCATCACCGCATAAAGTGTGTTGTTATATAATTCCCCCAAAAAAACATGAGATAAACGAAACGGAACCGCTTTTCTTTTCTTTATTCTTTAAATTTATATTTTTTGTACTTTCTGAGAGCCCTGCACGATGATGAGCAACATCAGCAGCGGCAGCAAATAAAACTAAAAAGTAAAAAGGCAACGAAATCGCACCCAAAATGCTTAACGAGCAGCGCAGGCACTTGCAAAATGCTCGCTTGCAAGCAAAAGCAAAAGCACAAGAATTATTTACTTCAAATTCCGAGTGCAACATAGAATTCGTGCAGCCGGGGCAGCAGCAGCAGCAACATGCAATGCGATGCACGGCAGCAACATGTTACCAAAAGGAGCAGCAGCAGAATCCGGGCGGGGAGGGCGGAGAGCTGAAAGGGTGCAAAAGCAGCTAAAACGCCGATAAAAGCAACGATGGCAGTTCAGCTTCGTTTGCTGCTCAGGCGGCCATGTTGCTGATTGCCATTGCTGCTGCTGCTCTGGCCGTTGCTGTGTTGTGTGTTGCAGCGGCAACTCATTGCGAATGCAGCCCAACTGCGCGCCTTTCTCAAGACTTGGTTTCGGCGACGTTCGGCCAGCATCATTACTTCCATTCAAGCTGTTTGGCTTGGCGTGTACATAAAAAATACAACAACAAAAAAATAGCAGAAAATGCTGGGGAAAAAAATATAAAAAAAAAGAGCACAAAAAGCGCTGATGTTGCCCCAACCTCAAGCATTTTGGACAATGCGACTGGGCAGCAGCAGGAGGAATTGTTGCCATTGCCATTGCATGTTGCAGCAGCAGCAGCAGCAGCACTGCCAAATAAAGCAAACGCATTGCGAATTCCTCTTGCCTCTTGCCTCCTGCCTCCTGCATGTTTTGCGATGCTGCCTTTTAATGATTTAAAATTCCATTTTAAGAATTTTATACTTAATGATGTGTTTTACGTTGTATAGCATCGTTGTCTGCGGAGTATGGCCCCTTTGGCAAATGGCGATTGTCGTCCTCGTCGTCGTCTTTGCTTTTGATCTAAACGCTGCGTGCTTTCCGTAAATTGCTTTTCGTTGTCGTCGTTTTGGGTCCTGGACTTCGAACCTTTTGTGGAAGCCGCATGAAATGTGTGCGAAGAAGAAACTTCCTTTTTATCTCGTTGTGTTCCCAAAAAAAATAAAATAAAAGAAAGACAAACAGCGGCGGCAAAATTAAATGCAATTGCAATTGCAGGCATGAAATCGTGGCAACCAAAATATTTGCCAAAAATTAGATTTATGGGTCAGCATCCCAGCCCCGCAGCAGGTTGTAAGTCAAAAGACAATTTTCACTTTTTTGCAACTGTTGCAAATTTTAAGGAAATGGAAAATTCTATTGACGCATGCAAATTTCACGCACGCCCGCCCGCTGGCTTTGTTTTTGGCCCAAATAGCAGGTAAGGGAAAATTCCCGCCAAGTGTGTGCCGAAATATGAATTTTCATAATTTTTGCACAGTTTGCGGTTGTCGAAAAGGACTTCTGGAATGTCGTAAAACAGCTGCAGCGAATATATCATTTTTTTTTTGTTTGTCATATTCCGATAAAAACTGAATGAAACAAAAGAAAATTTTAGAAAAAGGTAAGCCAGGTTGGAGGGTTTTTCCTTTTTGAGATGTTTAGAAAGTGCGTTACATGCTCGGAAATCGTATGTGATTTATGGCAAGAGAAATTGGAAGAGAATTGGGAGTAGGTCACAGTTCAGTATAAACTGGAGTTTTTCCGAGTTCAGAAGGATTTTTTTTACCTTTGGCGCTGCAAAAGTGGAGCTGTGAGCGGCATAAAAATTCAATTATCACTTAATAACAACGAGGAAAATGAAAATTGCACGGGGAGTTTCACAGTTGCAGTTACACCTTGTTATTATTGCTATTGCTGTCGCGGGGGCAGTTGCAGTTGCAATTGGAATTCCAGGTGGCCAGAAAAAAACATTTGCACTTTGCGTTATTAACAGAAAAAGGTCGTTAAGGCACATTTTAACTTACTTTACAACTTTACGCCTTTTACGTGGGTGTATTTTCATTTTAATTATTTCATTCCGAGCAATTACACAAAAGTTGGAGAATGAAAACTTGGTAAATTATGTTTCGAAATCTTCTTTGCTGAAAAATGGCTTTGCAACTAATTGAAACGGTAAAAATTAAGATTTTTCCTCTTTGTAAAATGCATGGCTTAAAACTATATGTACTTATTTAATTTAAACTTTAAACTAAACAACATATTTTCTCTTCCTTTTCTAGGTAAGTGTCAAAACCTTTCATTTAAAAAAAAAACAAATAAAAGAAAAACAAATCCACAAAAAGACATTGACAAAGTGAGTAGATATATATTTATGGTAAAAAAACGACAGAGATGAAGCTGTACCAGTCATAGTGAGCCCCCTTTTGGAAAAACAATTTTCCGGATTAGCCGGAGATGTGAAACAAAAAATTGGGAAAATTACTCATGCATACGGATGCTGCTGCTGTGGCAGGAAAACTTGCAAATTTTCCAAGGCATCCCCCGAGATAGCGAACTGAACGCCCCCATTTAAATTTATTTGCCCAAGTTTACTTTCCCATAGCCCGAAATCAAATCCAATCAATAAGTATCTTAAATAAATTCATGGCAGCCACCCACCCACCACCATCCCTTTGCCATTTCCACCCACTCGGCAGCAGCCACTTAGCTACCTCATTTTTTGTAATGCTAAATAAATTTATTTGCTAATGTAGTTTCTCAGTTTCTCAGCCTTTTCGCCTCCTTCTCCTTCTCTGGAGAAGTGCAGCCGAGCAGAGAGCATCGGGGAAAAGGGGGACTCGGCAAACGAAACGGAATGAAAAAGAAACGTTGGTACTTGTTAGTTTTATCTGCATCCCAGTCGGACTTTGAGGTAGGAAATCTATATGGTTTTCCTACCGAATCGTTCATGGGGGATGGCATCCCCATTTCTGAAAAGCCTCATTCTCTTTTATACATGGGCGGCCGGGGTAGTTCATGATCCCCACGCCGCTGCTCCTTTCCGTGTGAAAGTCATGTGCAACGTTCATGGGGAAATGGAACATGGAACATGGAAATGAAACAAAAAAATAAAAATAAAAAGTTTCGGCTGGAGTGGGGCTCGAACCCGGGACTCTGCGGTTCTCAGTCCAGCCGCTTACGCAATGCGCCACGCAGTCGATTTGATTAACAACGCTTATATGCAGATAGATGCATAATGCTTTTTTATCAGCGCGCTGTTTGGTAAAACAAAAATCACGAAAGAAAAAAAAAAATTTCCCTTTCGGGAAATAAAACCAAAATGACATCCCCGCTGCTGCAGAATTTCTTCCTGAGCAGTTCATGGGCATGAAGCAAAGTCCGACTGGGATATCATTGAGATAAATTTGGTGCCGATCAACTGTCTGTCTCCGTCTCTTTCCCTTACCCTTACTCCCTCTCTTTCGGCGTCTGTCGGCTGCCGTGTGGCAGCTTTACAAAAAAAAAAGTCTGCAGAAAAGCCGCTGATTTGCATAGGAAAGTAATTTGATGTCTTGCGAGCAAAACACACTCACTCTGACACACACATACTCCCCATCCGGAAAAATAGGGCGTTGGGTGGAAAATTCGCCGGAAAATAAGCCGGTATCGGCATAGGACACGTCATGAGCCACATTTCCCAGTCATCGATAAGCGTACAAATCGGTTGAGCAGAGAAGGAAACGGTGGTTTTCCAAATTAAACGAATCTAAATTTAACATTTTTCTGTCATGAATTTACTTATTTAAACTTGGAATTCAGTATTCCTATCAAAAATTAAAAATTAGATAGAGAAAAATGAATTGAGATATAAATAAGCATTTTAAATTCCTTGCAAATATAAATATTTATTGTTTATTCAATTCATTATTCATTGACCAAGATTAATTTCGTTTCCTTTCCTGAATTTCTAAAAATTTCAAAAATGTTTTTTATAAATAAAACAAATACTGATTTATAGATTTCTTTGAAAGAGAATAAATTGAAATGGTGGAATGGATGAAAAATCGCCTCCTTGACCAATTCCAGTTCTAATTAATACACCAATTACTCATTGACCAAATTGAGACCGATTCATCACAGCAAAATTTATGTTAGTTTCCCCCACTGGACACACATATTTTCCTGGTAGCGCCTGCCATAGTTATAGTTTTTCCGGTTCCTTCCTAATTTGATTTCTGAAGAATTTTCAATTAACCGATTGTCAGCTTAGCCAACCCCTCTGCTAAGGCTGAACCCACAGGGGGGTGGGAACCATTTTGCGAGGCCATAATAGTCGCGGCCATTGTAAAATGGCCGCCACAGAGGGAAAATTTAAATTGAAATTTCCCAAAACTCTTGCCAGCCGTGCCGAGGGGTTCGTGCTCGCATAGTTTTATAGTTGTTTGGTCAGTGCATATGTAGATTTTCAGCTGACCTGACAAAAGGCAATGGCAAATGGCAAATGGCCCTGGCAAATGGCAACCCATCTTGCCCACGCCCCCATTTATTTTCCCCCCTTCCCAGTCGCCCAGTCACCGTCACCGCCACCGCACAATTTATGATCCTGCAAAATTCCTGACACTTAATTGTCTGCGTTTAATGAATGAATAAATGCTAGGGGGATAACCCCATTTCCCCAGACACCATGGCGCACATATTTATAGCTCGGCCGTGGCGGCCATTAACTCTCGATTATTATTAGTTTTGATTCGATTTTTCCTTTTTTGATTTTCAGTTTTTAATTGAATTTTAATGAATTTAATGTGGCATGCGTGCGCCGTCGAATGCATTTCACACATTTAAATGTGTATATTGTTGGCTGGAAGTTAATTATTTTCGCTAAATTAAATTTTAATCATATTTTTTGGCAGCAATTTATGCGTTGCATGCAACACACTCGGCAACACGCTCGTTTAATTAGTTTACACTACTCTACAAATTCTCGGCCCGTTCCAGTATCCATGAACGCTTCCGTTTCCCCCCCTTTTGAAATTCCAAGCTGCGAGGACGACAAACGTTTTATTTTCGTTATCTTTTTGCCGCAGGCAGCTGCAAATGCCACGCAAATTAAACATGCTACCTTTTTTTTGGTCCTTCCCCTGGCATTCGGCTGGCTGGTTGGTCCTTTTTTGTTGGTTGGTTGCTCGGTTGCCTTGCCTACTGATTTTTTACCTTTCGCTGCCGGTTGACAAAGTGCGCACTCTGTTTTTTCCTTCTTTCTGTTTTTTTTTTTATTTGGTTTGGAGTTTGCCAGTGGAGCAGAAGGAAGGAGGAGGTGGCATCCGGTTATTAAACACCCACTTATTACCTCTTTTTATTTACATATTCATGCGGGGCGCACTCCCCGCTGCCTGCCTGCCTGCCGGCCTTAATTGGCAGCCTTCTTATTTGGCCACGTAAATTTCCTCCCAGTCCACCCAGCTCCTTGCAACCTGAGCCGAGGCTGCCTCTGCCTCTCTGCTAATCGCATCATAAATATTCAGTGTGACTCGGCTCGGTTTGGTTTGGTTTTTGATTCCAGTTTTCACACCCTCGGGCGTTCGGGGCGTTTAACGTGTTTTATGTTTGGCCAAACACAAATTGTTGCATACTGCGCGGCGCACGCATGTGAAAAGGGTTCGGGATCGAGCTCGGGATGCTGCTCCGCCTGCTCTGGCTGGACCTGGACCTGAACCCAGCGCATAAATAATTTCACTAAATTACGCCACATGGAGCGGCGGAAAATACAGTTGAGTTGAGCCTGCTCTCGCGCCTGTAAATAATTTTTCAAGCAAAAGTTTGTTGAACTTCCCCGCGGCGGCTGCGGGTCCCGCTGCTCGGAAATTAATTGCTTAATTAGTTACGGCCAAACACTTTGAAATATGGCCGACATCGGTCGACTTTTCGTTCACGACGACTCTCAACTGCTCATAATTGCTCTATTAAATGGGCTTATACTCGCCAGTTTTATGTTTTTCTGATTTTTTTGGTTCTAACCAGCTGGGACACTGCTGAAAAAGAGAGTCTTTTATACAAAAATTATAGAATGATTTTAAATAATAGAAATATAAAATTTGGAAGCTGCTTTAGTTCAGGAAATAGTTTTGAAATAGTATAACTGATACAAAAAATTAATTATAAATGTTTTAAATAATTTTGTTTGTTTGGTTTAATATATAGACTACAGTTTTTTTTTTACAAGTCATTCTAAAAATATTTTTCCTTTCCCTAATGGCCATAGACAGAGTTTGAGTTAGCCCTTTAAAGCCTTTTCGTTGGCCCTAAGTTATTGGATGACTTTGCCATTAGCCGGGCCATATATCCTATATGGTTCCATAGTCGCCAGTGCAACAAAAACATGTTTTATGTCGCCCCTAATGACCCCGGAGACTCCAGAGATTCGACGAGATGCGAGACTGGAGACTCTGTCGACTCTCTCTAGAGCCCGGTCGCACTTAATCGCTTTGAATTGCAAAAGCAAATAATGTGCAAAAAGGCATAAGGATAAAGGATAAACCAAAGCGTCGCCAGCATGTGTGTGTGGCTGTGCGAGTGTCCTGGCGGATCCTTTTTGGGGGCGGTGAGCCGACAAAGACGCCAAAAAGGAGAACCACTGCGGCGGCGACCACTGCAGAATGACGCCATTATTTTGACAAATTTTTTGGCAATCTCTGCTGTTGTTGGCTTTTAGCTGCGACTGCTGTCAGCTTTTGTTGGTTTTTAAATTGCATGCAATAATTCAATTTTATATTTCCGCAAAAAACTTTATCATTTTTATTGGCGAGCAAACTTTTTTTCTGCTTTCCCTCATGGATTAGCGTAAAACGGGGGAGGTCAAGCATTTTCTTTTGGCAAAGATTTTGCATGGATTGTGCCATAAATTTATTGATAAATAAATATTTAGTCAAGCCAGAAGAGCGCTGCGGAATTATTTGAGGATTATGGGTTCTCAGTGGCTCATAAACAAGATGAAATTCTTAAAGAATTTCAAATAAAGAAATGCGAAATGAAAATATAATAAATAAAAAATAATATTAAATATTTACAATATATTATTTAATACCAGGAAACTTTAAAAAAGGACAAACTTTTCACCTAATTTGAAAAAATAAATTCCCAATAATATCCCAATTTAATCAATATGAAAAGTAGCCACAACAATTGCTTATTTACAATTTTACTTCTTTACAAAAATAAAATACAAAAAATTGTTTTGCCATTCCGAGTTTCGAACAAATGAAAACAATTTCAACAATTCCGAGTTTATGGCAAACTTTGCTCAATGGACCAAAAATATTTCTCAGTCGCCGGTGGCGCCACAAAACTGTCCCCCATTGTTGGGGATGCTGGGGAACGCTCTCGTTTGGCTTTCGGCTTGTGGCAGGCAGATAACAAATATTTGCAGGAAACCCCGAGACCCTTAATTAGTGTAAAGAAGCCCCGCCTCTCTAGCACCTTTTCCTCCTCATAAAATGCGAGCAAGGAAGCAATTTATCAAAGTTTTGTTGCTTAATTGTCGTTTGTGCGGGTGCTTTTTGGGGGCCGTTAGAGTCCAGTGAAAGTTTTGCCTGGCCTGTGGGCGTATTCCTGCCCCAAGGACGAGTGTAATTATCCTGATAAATGCCGAGCAGATCCCCCCCATCACCATCATTATCGATTTTGCGAGCTCTCTGTGGGCTCTCGAGATATTTTCCACATCATAAATATATAAGTACGCAAAGTACGGCTGCCTGAGTAAACACACGGGTGTCGGTGTCGGTCTCAGCGTCCCGGCCATCGCCCGTCACATTTATAACAATTTAAAATTGCTCGAAAAAATGGCAATAAAATCCCACAGACAAACGAAATTACGTGACCAATGTGTTTTATTACGATTTTATTGCGAAAATGCCAAGAAGAAGTCAGGTTCGTGCGGCGTTCCCTCCTCGGTGGGTGAGACCGCAAATATGAGACTTGCTTGCGTCTGGGGTGGAGGTGGAGCGGCCGCAGATTATTTATCTTTCGGCTGAAATCGGAACAGAAGCGCAAGGAGGCAGAAACGGGAGCAGGAGCAGGACAGGACAGTAGAGGGAACGCAGCAGCACGGGGTGGCACGTGAGTCGCCGAGGGTTGCTGGAAAAGTTTGGTCGCGATTTATGCCCATTCTTCACGGCGCTACGCCGCATCAGGTTAATGCACAATTTATGAGGAAAAACATGAGCACGAGAAGGAAAAAAAAAAAACAAAGCCTTTAATTGGATTCACGTTGGGAATATAATATATATCAGCTGCCTCAGCAGCAGGTCTATCATATCGAGTAACACAAGTAACTCCAGTCACCATCCCTCTTGGCTCGGACATGGCCGAAGGGGTTGGTTAAACCATAAATGGCCAAGCTCTAACGCCCCTTTAGAGCTATTGGTCTATTGAAAATGTATTTTGTTGTCGACAACATTTTATTAAGTAATTTGCATAAATTTCCAGGGCCATATGCTGCCCTAGAACTCAAAATGAGGAAAGGGTGAAAAAGAGTAATTAATGTTGGGAATTAAATAAATAGGACAACCAAAAAATCATTCTAACTGAACCAGAATTACACCATGATAATGGTTAATTTATAAATCCCAAAACGACCAATGCTGGTGACCTTTCTTGATGCATTTCCCCAAGGTTTCAAGAGCTGTTAATCCCAACACTTCTATAAACGATTAAGCTTAAAGCTTATGCTTCTATTGGTTAGGAAATTTCTTTCCTCAGGTCAACCTCCTACTCTATAAACAAACCTTGAACTCACCCCTGCACAATTACCCGCCCCCTAGGTTTTCCTGACCAATCTAGATGGCCCGATCTAATGGCTTTCAATATTTTTGATTAGTCCGCTCCAATTCCGGACTTTCAGACCATCAATCCCTCCGTCTGCTGCCCTTCACCTGCTGCAATCCATCTTGGATAATAGTTAGTGCTGCCATATTGTCCGTACTCCCCCCCAGTCGTATATTGATTAAAGGTAGGGAAAATAAATTGCTGCCCTGGCGCAGGGGCGGCGGTTATGTATAAAATGTAATTTTCAACAAATTATAGCAATTTTTATGCTTATAGAAAAGCGCATTCAGCTTGCAATTTGCTGCACTCGCTAACCCTAAAGGGTAAAGAGCGATTACTTTTATTATTCAACCGGACTGTGGACGGCAATGGACTGGACTGGACTGCGATGGCCGGGAGGGACAGGGACTGAGACAGACCCAGACAGAGGTGCTCTCCCGGGGTCAATTCCTTTAAAATCGCCAACTGATTGATGGGTGCCTAGGCAATATATATGTTTCGTAAATTGCGCAGAGATATTATAATACCGCAAACTGTATTATTACGGACAAGGAATGTCCTCCCGCTTGGTCTGTCAGGTTTTTATTTCCAATGTACTCTGGCAGAAGGATTACTTGGGAATCTTGTATATAACTCAAGAGCAAGAAGAAGCTTCGAAATGATTATAAACTATTTTTAATAACCGAATTTTGCTGTGAAATATAAGAGGACATTCTCATAATATCCCTGTATCCTATAGGACTCCTTTTTTCCACTCTCCGCAACTAGACTTCCTTATTCGTTTTCTCCTTTTGCTCGCTTCCCTGTCGTAAATCGGCCGAAACTGTCCACAGTTCTTAACTCATTTGGCCTGGCCAGGCGCTGAAAGAGCCAAGGCATAACGCGCGACGTTTATTGGCTGCGTCTGGCCATTTATTTCACTCCTATGATCGCTGGCGGAAGCCATTAAAGCCACCACCACCGTGCGACCGACCGACCGACCGGCTTCTTATTTTACCTGCCCTCGAAACTGGAAAACCGGTTGGCGGCTGGACGGCAAACGACAACAGCAACCATGGAAACCATTTGGCCAGCAATTCATCAGCTGCATCTTTTGGCGACCCATTAGAGCGTCGCTTCCACTTCACTCCACGTGGACATGGACCCCTCTCTCCCTGTGTCCGCAGGTTAATCATATGCGCAAGTGCCAAAAGCCGATCCCAGCCGGTTTGGCCAGTCTTCTTTCTGTTTGCAGTCTGTGTGTGGTCTCGGCCATGTCTATGAGGCATCATCTCAAGTCCCGTACCTCCCGTACCTGGGAGCTCCCCCCGCTTCACATCTCAACGGCGATCATCGGGCCTAAGCACAGTCATTAGTTTAATTGCACTGTTTATGGAGGAGCAATGCCGAGCAGGTTGGGTTCCGCTTATTACCATTTCGCATGCCGCTCGTCCATTGCGGTGCGATGTTGTTGTTTAAGCAGTGTTGTTTTAAATTAAATTAAATTTAACATCGGTTAATAGAAAATTTATGCAGGGATAGGAGTGAGTGTTGCACTAATGGAAACTGAAGGCAGCTCGTACTTAAAAGTGGAATAAATGAAAGAAAGTTCTGCTTTGAAGGGTTGTAAATAATAATTAAATAATATGGTATTCTTATATTAAAAGAAAATACTATTATTTTTGTTAATAAAGCAATTATTTCTTAAGAGATTTTATCTAAATATTTGTGGGAAGGAATGCTAATTGCTATTTCTGATTTAAGCTTGATTTTTTAGGAAGATATTCGCGAAGAAATGGATAAGTAAGTAATGCTTTATCTATAAAGAAAGTTGATCCTCAACGATATTTCATATTAAATAAATACCATAAAAATCAAATGAAAAGCCATCAAAACTAGGAAATCTAATATCGATCAAGATTTTCAAACTCTTGTAATCTCCGGTGAAAATCAAAAGAAAATTCAACAAATTGCATATAATGTTAACAATCAATTTTGGCCTGGCTTATCGTGGACAGAAATCGCAACGAATGCGAGCAGCAAAACATTTAGAAGCAAATAATTTCAAAGCGTACTTAAAATCAATTTACTTAATAACCGGGCAATTTGAATGGGGGGCTGGGATCCACCGAAACGCATGTCTACACCGGGCCAGGCTAAACATGTTGCATGCCGCTCAATTCATTTTGGCATGCGAATAATAATTTCCAGCCAAAGCAGAACAATGGCCGCAAAGCGTTGCACTTGTAAAAAGCACAACAAGAACAACAGTGCAACAACAGCGGGAACGCTTAATAATAGTTGTTCCGACACATACCAAAAAGAGAGCCTCCTCCTAGCCGGCGGGTAATCGTTTTACTCACCCGGCAAACTGGCAACCAGCGACCAACCCGGCCAACAACTACTGCCAGCGACGAGCAATTTGAAGGCACAACAGCAACAAACCGGCCAAAACAAATCAACGGCAACAGCAACCTGCTGACCAGTCGTCGACGAGCTCTCTTTTCTTATGCACTGGGGGAAAAGGACAATAAACATTCTATATTTTTGGGGGGAAAACGTAATCATCAGAATTATTATTGAAATATTTCAAAATTTTGTTTGCCGACTAAACATGGTTGATAATACTGATATATGTAATCCAACTCTAAGTATGAAATAATACCAATTCAAATAATAATTACAAGAAAAATAAGTTGTATTTATTATAATATCCATATAATTATTAAAAATATATTCATTAAAAATATACATTTTATTTCCCTTTCTTTCCGTGTCCATCAGCATTGCGATGGTCATCGGGTCTCGTTCCTTTTTTCACGCGCCCAGGAGCGTGTCCCTGCCCTGTCCAGTTCCTGTCCCTGCTCCTGCTCCTGTCCCTGTCCCTGCTCCCCTCCCTATCCCTGCTCATTGCCATGGTCCGTGTTCGCATGCGAAGGAAGCGAAAATATGCAATGTCGGACTAAATTGTTTGGGGCCCCGCGATTCTCCTATACTGTATTCCCTTGCACAGTATTCCCGCCGATTTCCAAGTCGGCAAGTGCAATCAACTTTGGCTGCCTCTCGGCGTGCATAATTCGCCATTGCCCGTTGCTTGTTGCTTAAATTGCAAATTTATAATAAATAGAAGGCCGTCCCGATCGCTGCTCTTTCCTTCCCTCCTCGTCCTTCCCGGGAGTTGGCCATTTGGGTGGGTGAGGAACTCGCATTTCATTTCAGTTAAGGCCTTCGTTTACTTGGCAAGAATTGGTTCTGCTCTTTAAGCACTTAATCTCGCTATTTATTTAATCACAAGTTGCTTAAATGGAAGATGGAAAGATAGTAATTCGGATAGAAATTATAATTAAGTAAGAGCATTGTTGTAAATAATTAAAATAATAAATGTAATTAAAACGATTATAAAGCTCTTAGCAGTAAAAGGCATTATTTATTGTTTACTTCTATGAATTTTTTATTTAAAATAAAATTTATTGATAACTAACTTGCTCAAATTTTGTTATAAAATTGTTTATCAAATAAAACCCTAAATGTTTTCTTTAAGAAATCAATTCGAAAGATAAAAACAAAAGCTATAAATTAAATCCAATCACTTGGCCATTTGTTATCCCCTAAGCTTGATTTGAAAACAAAATTGCTTTTAAAAACCAATAAATTGATGTATACCTAACGCCTTTATAATTTAAATAATGGTTTTGCTCTCTCTCGTCTCCTATCGCTCGACTAATTAAACCAAAGCCAGAAATATCCAACTCCAAGCGTACGAATTTATTTTTAGCAACTTATTTGTCAAATCCACTTGACTATGGTCAAGTTTTTGCTACTGCCAGATAGTCGTATGAATTTATATATATTTTATATATGTACACTGCAAGTGTGTGTGCTTTTTCTAGTTGGTTTTTCTGCAAAAGCATTCAGCATTTTAGGGCAGAGTTTGTTTTGTGGCTATTTTATTGCATATATTTTGTATAATACGAGAGTAACAACAACAAGGACAACATAAATGCCAAAAAATATATACGAATATATATAGTACACAAGTATGTGTGAGCAGAAATGTGTGTGTGTGTGGAGAGATAAAAGTGCCAGGGCAACTTGTCATAATAAATTCGTTCCTAGAGCTGCGCTGCGCTGGCTTTTGCCTTTTTTATTTATGCGCTTTTCATAAAACACAATAGCTTTTGTTTAATAACGCTGCGATTTATTTTTTGTATTTTTGCTTTTTGTTGTTGTTCGAACAACGGTCGGTGCAACAGCATCCAAAGAGAGCCTTAATGAAGCCAGACCAAAGCAGACAGCAGAGCAATTTCATGGGCTTCGATTTTTAACTTTTTTTATTTTTTTTCCTCGATTTTTGCAATTAATAATTTGCATAAATTTATGTTCGCTTTAATAATCTGTTAACTATGAAAACAAAGAGCTTGCGCCGGGATTGCATGCTGCTGTGGAAAGTCCGAGCAAAAAGTTTATCAATGACTGCACAGGCCCACAAATAACCATCGTCCGGCGATGCAAATAAACTGCAACACTGTTTAGAGACTGCAATTCCCTCAATTCCCTTCTCTCTCAAAAACAATGTGCAGCATTCGAATGATTAAAACAGCTCCGGAATGCCAAAATGCCGTAGCCACAGCACAGCACTGGCCTGGCCAGTTCAGTCTTAGTTCAGCCCGATTCTGGCCAGGCCAACACCACCACCACAACAACAACAACAACTGGCCCTCTCACTGTGAATGTGCGCCACGTTAATCTTTGAAAATCCGAGTGCTGTATGCGGTATTATGCGAAAATTTATCTGATTTAACACCTAATATACAATAACTTAATATGCAGTGTGCTCCGGCACTTGCACGAGCTGCCCAGGCCTGCAGTCATCCACCAAAGCCGGGTCCCAACCCAGTCCAGACTCCAGGCCCCAGCGCCAACTCCTCACCCAATGCCGTCGCTATTCCATCTGGCAGGCGGGGATCATGGCCCTAGGACCAGGCACAGTGGAGTTACTAAAGTACTAAATCCATATGGGAAAGTGTTTTCCATCGTTATCAATGCTTATGTTTCTAGTAACTATTTTTTTCGCTTTCAAATAGCATTTTTAATTTTGAAAATATTCTATAGAAGGTGAAGATATCTTACTTAAATTAAATATACTTTCTTTACAAACTCAGCTTTATAATAAATCAAAATGTAATCATTAAAAACCCATTTCGTCCCATTGTATTCACAACAACAAAAACTGCAAACTGCAATGCTCAGCGCACCCATTTTGCGCCCAAAAAAGCTCCAACAATTGCGGCTGGACTTATATACACACACACACACACATAGGCTGACAAACACATATGCACACTGCAGTGTCCTGTCCCTCCCCCGTTAACCCCTTAACCTCTATTGGTCCCCCCCAAACCTACGATGTGCGTTTCGAATGCTGGGCTTCTCTCTCTGGTATGCGGCGTTTGGAAAATGTGAATATGAACTGCATAAATCTTGCAGGGCGGCACTCTTTGCCACTGCGCCTAAAACCCCCCTGCAACCCCTTTGCCGGGGTAAGACCCCCATCTGCCTCCCCCCGGAAAACTCTCATCCAAACTCTCCCCATGCAAGGCTTTACGGCTTTTCGGCTTCGTACTCGCCGTTGACTCGCTCAAAATGGAAACGGAGAAAAAAATAGCAGGCTCGCCGCTGGCGCTGAAGCGAGGCGGTGCGAGTCCTAGTCCTTGTGATGCACTGAAAAGAAATCTATAAATATTGTATACTGCTTCTTGCAGAAGTAGAGAATATTTTTGTGTGTATTTATAGCTTACAAATGAAAGAAATGTTATATATACCTTTATTCCCCGAAAATCCTATCTCAGTTTCTCTTTCCTTTACAAATTATTCATTTAAACTTTAGTTTAAATAGGTATTTTCTCTCTGTGTACAGCGCACATATTCCTGTGCCGACCGGCCAAGATATATGGCTATAGGTAGTTGGAGCGCAAATGCGAATAGAATGTGGCGGCATCAAAGTTCAGCTCACTTACTCACCCGGCGATGATGGCCAACGGGGAAGGTTAGGGATTGAGGATGAGGGGCAGTGGCAGGGCATCGGGAGTGGGCTGAAGGACTTTAGTTTGCTGCAGTTTTATGCGTCGAATTTTGCAGACGAACAGCGAGGAGGGAGTTGGTAGTAGTCCGAACTGGACGACGGGGTCTGGCCAGGGTCATAACTCTCATATTATTATGCATTCATATCGCCATTTTAATCACACTCACACATGCAGCCGGGGGGAATCGGGGGACGGGATGCCTGTGAGCGATATGAGATTGGGATTAGGGGTAAAGCCATTGCCATTCGATTGACCATCGGAGCCAGACAAGGACTTACAACCTGTGAATGGCGGAAGCCCAGGAGGCTTAGCCCTTGTACAGAGAACGAAGGCTTTTATTTTTACTTAAATTTTATCAATTTTATTTGTTTTAATTATTAAAAAACTGTGTGGAAATGTTAAAATTATTAAGCAATTTCGACGTGGTTATATTTATTAATAATCTGTAAGTGCCTCCATCCTTGGCAAAACCCACTTTCCGTTTGGATATAATAATGGCAATCAGTTTTCCACACCATTTCCACTGCCGGCATATGTCGCAGTGTGTTGCGAAAATCTATATAATTTGTAGCTAAACAAATTCCAACTGCGCTGCCGTTGTGTGTACATTGTGGAAGTAACACTTTGAGGCCCCCCAATGATTTATTACCCAATTTTACTGCCATGTTTTCTTAATTTCGCATTCGACATTTCCCTTGCACCTCCATGCCGTCTCGGCCATGCGCATGGCACCCACTCACACCACCCGCAACCGCCCACAACCACCCACTCCCACCCTTCGGGGGTTCGTGTACCGTTAGATGGTGGATTGTAACTCAACGAAATAAAATAAAACACGCACCAAAGCACATTCATCCCTCGAGAAATATCGCTTATTTGGTCGGTAATAATTCTTGGCCTGTGTGCGCCAGGCCCGAAAAAACCCACCCCACTTCTTCTAGCAACCCCCCCGCCCTCCAAACCATGGTGTATCCTTCGAGTAAAACAAAAGGCAGCATCTTTTCTTCCCTTTTCTTCCTGTGCCTGGCCACGTGCGTGAGAGGCAGCAGCAGCGGGTGGAGGGCGTGGCACGCCCCAAGGAAAGGAGAAAGTTTTTCGGCTGAAGCAACTTGAGCAAGACGCATGGCCCCGGGAAATTCCGGGAGTTGGAAAAGCGGACAGGAAGGCAGGCAGGCAGGCGACTCCTCTTCCAAGGTAAAAGGTGGCAAGGGGAGAGAGCAGCCGGGCGGAAGGAGAAAGAGAGCAAATTTTTCTCTCGTAGACACTTTTTACGAAATATTTCATCGAAATGTGTCCCTGGTGTAACATTTAATATTAAAGGTGGGCGGATGCGGTGGCCAGACGGGTGCCTGCGAGCGGCGAGAAAAGCTTGGAAAGCTGGGCGGGCTCCTTATAAATTAGCCTTATTCTCCAAGACATTTTGTTGCGAATAAAGCAGGAGAAAGTTTACGAAATGAACCGAAGGCAAGATCCAGGGACTGAGACGGGAAAGGAGACAAGTGCAGGGCGGCAGCAGGGAAATTCCTGGGACAAGAAAATAACCAATGGAAAGAATAGAATGGCATGGAAAAGAATAGCAAATGAAGCGGAGACCGCTAAAAACTTAAACCAATAAATCACAAGTTAATTACAAGAGCGAGTATTAACTCAAGGCACTGCAACCGCATGGCAGCCCAATCCTAAACTCAAACTCCAACTCTGAGTCGAGCATCCCCCCTAAGAAGGAGAGCTACAAATTCCATAATTATATTTTATGCGATTTATTTGTTCCTCGTTGTCATGTCTGTTTGCCCAAAGATAATGGCGGCGCCTTCTCCATTCATTTATCGGCCACCGAAAGGCCTCTCCCATCTCCTTCCAACCCCAATTGTCGTCATGTGTTTCAACCATTTTAATTGCCCAACTTTTCTCGAGGGGAATGGGGGTGCTGCAACCGATGCGGGCGGACCGGGGAGAACCCTCTAAATCTCTCGGACCCCTTCTCGTCTCGATTTATGTCTGGCAAATTTAATTGCGCCCCTCGCGTTAACAAACAAATCATATTAATTATGATTATTCATTTTATTGGCTTCCCATCTGCAATTGTTCTGGCTTCTTTAAGATCTGAATAAAGGGGATTATATGTATAATGGAGTATTTTTTAAGAGGAATAATTCCAAGGAAATTCCTTGGAATTTAAAAATAACAAATATGAACTTGGTATCAACTTGGTATCAAAAATAAATTGAGGGAAACGGAACTAAATCCAGAAAGATATTTCATAATAAATCCCCTAATTTGTTTAGTCTTAAAGAGCTTCAAATATAAAATATTCAAAAGCAAATCCAGTTTAATTTTCTCTGGTTGTTAAAGTATAAAGCCTATTGCCACTCTACACCAGCCACAGTGCAATCACCCCCCGACAATTATAAGTGTATATATTTAATTTGATGGTCTATTTACCATATTCATGATGTCACTTCTATGGCATCACTCTCATAACTTTAAAAACTTTTCTTTCGAAAAGTTTCGCCTTGGCATTGGCAGCTGCTCAAGGCGAATCGGGGCGGAATTTTCACTTTGTAAGACTAAAGTTTTCATTGCCCTCTCAAGATTGCGTGTGGGCAATGTTTTTCTTGGTCTGGACTTCGTTTCGTTTCGATTCGCCGCTCTGTTTACTGTTTTTATTTAACTTACTTTTTCGGTGGGTTTTTGCCAACTAATTTACATATCCCCACACACCACCACCACGCCATCCATCTAAGCGCCCTCGCCATTTATTCATTAATTCAAAGTCCTGCGACATAAATTAGTTAACTTGGACTTTGTGTTTTGCGCTGGAGAATTTTAATGTGGATTCCCCGGGGAACTGACATCTTTTCCCTATATTTTTTTTGTTATATCTTTTCTCTTGAAAGGAAGCGGGGCTTTAGCTGCGGTTTCTTTCGCTGAAGTGCATGTTTTCCAGGGAAGGGAAAAAGAAAAAGGCAAACAACAACAATTGAAACTCCGGCGAGGGCGGCGGTGCCAAGTCAAGTAGAAAAATACTCGTACAATGCAATAATACAGCAACAAAAACGAAGAAAAACCAAACCGAAACCAACCAATAAACGAGAAAAAAAAAGCTTGAAGGGTATAAGCCACGACTATGAGGTACTCAGTGATCTTTTATTATAAATTGTAACTTAAAGAGAAGATGAGCAAACAATTATAAAGCAGAAATGAGAGGGTTTTTTTTATATTTATTTAGAAAAGCTAACGTATCAGTATATCCAATTACCTTTAAAACTTCTTTGCACTTCTTAAAAAATCCCTTTGAGCGAGCAGTTAGAGTCCTTTAAGTTCAAGCCTTTTCATAGACTTCCTGAGGTCTCATACACCCCCTGTAATCTCTATGCACTGGGTATACAAAAAAAGCAACATTGTAAAATGAAACAACGGGCGTGAACTCGGCCTGGGTTGGTTGGACAAAGTTTTCCTTTTGCCACGTTACTTTTTTTTCTGTAGCTCGCCGCTCTCCGTTTTGTTTTGGGCCTGCAACAATCTTGAACATTTTGGCGCTGTCTTTTGCCGGGCAGAATGGGTCTCGGATCGGGAGAATGGGACTGGAGAATGTGGGCCGCAGGCGGAAACACCCAATACAAGTCACAGCTGGATTTATGTCATGCCTTTAATTGGCTGCTGTGCCGATGTCGAACGCGGAGAGGAGTCCCCTCCTCTACCAGTCGCAGTCCCCAGTACCCATTCCCCCCGTACTCGGTACCAGTTTTGGTCCTGCTCTTCCGAAAGCAACAATTCTCTGCCTTCATCCATTAGCTGGAAAATCGAGTTTTTTCCTTTGGCTCTCTCCTGTTTTTTTTTTTTTTTTGTTCTTTCTGCAGACTAAAAAACACAAGTGGCAGTATTTTGTGCTGGCTGGAGTCTCGGGTATCCGGGATTCTGGCGGGCAGCAATTAAAACGAAATTTTTCTGCCTGCCGCCGCGGCCATCTTCGGGGATTTTGCGATGGCAATTAAAAACGAATTTTGCGCGGCTTCATTAGGCGATTTTGTATTGCGAATTGCGAATGCCGGCGAATGCCATTCAAAGGCGGTGGCAGGCTGCCAGCTTAAATATTCATATGAGCCAGGCTTCCGAACGTTAAGGCGGCATGAGGTATGATGGCCAGATACATTTGCAGATGCAGATACAGATACAGATGCCGATACCGATGCCGATAGACCCCGTCAAGTGGCAGCTGTTGCGGGGCGCATTCAAATTAAATTCAATAAATTTTTTACCCATATTTTCCGGTCGCTTTGCAGCACTTGCTGAAGTCAAACGAGCATCGAACGAAATATCAACACTTCCGAGAGGGGGTTTTCGGGGGGATTGAAGCCAGCGAAGGAGGGAAAGGGTTGAGGCGGCAGAAGCCGCTCTTGAGGCCGTCTGCGCCCCACTTGGAATTTATGCGCTCCGGCGACAACATATGGTCACGTAAATTCATGCGACAATATACGATATGATGTCACACACACATGACTCGGTGCTTTATTTTTTATGCAAAACGTTGTAGGGATTTTTTTCTCTGTTCTTTTTTTCTTTTTTAATATGTGAGAAGAGACTTGAAGCGCCTGGAATAAATGCTGGGTGGCGGAGAGAGGGGTCTGATTTACGACAGACAGCCGGCCGCCATTCGCTTAAGTTAATAAGCGTGCCCAGGCGGGAGGAGATACATCCATTCCGAAAAGGAAAGCTTATCTGGCAGATATTATCAGAGCGAGGAAAAGCAAAAAAGAAAATAGATACAAATACTGTTTTATAACAAATTTGATGGTGTCGGGGAAAGGGGATTGTAAACCTTGATATTATTGCTATTTTTAATAAGAAATCAGTTAAAATATAGCTTACCTTCACTGACATATATCCCTTTAAAGGACCTTCAGTATTTATCATGTATGAGCTGCTAGAAATGTCACAATATTTTGCACAATTTCTCGGACCCTCGATTCACCTCGGACTCATTCCTCAGCCAGCTATTGGCCAGAAAATTATTGCCCGCCCTGCAGCGTTTGGCAGAGTGTGAAATTGGCAAGGAGCAAAATGAAAAACTTTTGGCCAGGCCAAATGGAGAAGGAGAGAACTTAGGAGAGGGAAAGTTTGCAGTTGTGGCCAGCCAGCAGCCAGCCAGCCAGCAGCCTGCCAAGTTCATAATTTCCCAAGAAGATTTCACAAAATATTAGTTAAACAAAACATAAACCAAAACCTTGCAGACGTTTGTGCATACAAACGTGGGCTAAATCACCTAAAAGCATGCAACATAATTCAACCGACGCCAGCTCCTTGGAGCACCAGCACACACTCACTCGGTCGCACAAGCACATCCTGGCGGAGGGATGCTCACAGGAGCATCAGCATACCAAGAAGCGACGAAGCTCAACGTTTCCGTTTCCTCAAGCGCCACTCCAGCATCCTGCCGCCCACTTTTAATGGCCTCGAGTTCAGTTTTCGGCAGTTTGGGGTTCGTCTTTTGCATGTGCAAGCTAAGTGAATCGCTTGAGGCGGAGGGGGTTCTATGCCAAGGAGCACGCATGCCAGCCTGCCGGGTAGTGGGTCTCGGTGGGGATAACAACAGCAACAACAACCAAGGTTGACATTAGCGGGCACGGCGCACAACGAAACCCAATTAGAACAAAGATATACGACACCAGAGCGAGGCGACGAAACAACATGGAAAATGTAGACCCTCGACGCAAGTGGGGCCATTTCCATGGAAGTACTTAGGGGGGGAAAGTCTTAATATTTAAAATTTAGCAAGAAATTTAGATTGGAAAAGGGTAAATCAATTCGGTTTTGAGGCAAAAAGAAAGTATTCCTAATGAAGAATATGAAAGATTAAAAATCCAATTAATGCATTTTTAAAGTAAATCCTTTTCCTTCTCTCTTTGCCTTTAACAACTTTAATGTCTACGTCCCTGGCCATCTTGGCTCCTTCTTGCTGCTCCTGCTACTCCTTCCGATCCCGTTACTGCTCCCAAACCTGCCTGCTGCCTTTCAACAATGAAGCGTGTAATTACAAGCGTAAACGCTGTGTGTGTGGGTGGTGGACCAAAAATCACACGACAGGAGACATTTTTTGAAAAGGGTTGAGCTGAGTTATGTCGGAGTTGGTGGTGGCTGGTGGATGGTATGGTTCAGCTCCCGGTGCAGAGGTGAAGGCGGCACATACTCGTACGTACGCGTCGCAGCGCATAATTACTTTACAAGTTCATTATAAACCATCATAAATCTATGAAGGAGCAGCATAGAGCCCGCGCGGCGACTTACAATGGAAATGGAAATTTTCAACCTTAGCACTTTCTTTCCTGGGACAATGTCCAACCCCCTCGATCCCAGTTGAGCCGTAAATTCTTTGTCTGAGGGATGGGCGAGAAACAATGGCGAGTAATTCACTTGCGAAAATGTTATTGATTACGAAACAGGACGATGGCAACAACTGCGGCACCCGGAATCGACCAACTGCATCCCCATGTGCGGGATACAATGGCATAAAATGGGATCTTTAAGGAATAGATAAAGCAGAGAGATGGATTAAATATGAAAGAAAATATTAGGGGAGTTAGAATAGGCAAAGGGTTAGTTGGTGTGTGTCAAAATTGAATACTTTTTTATCAAATCAACTTTAAATTTACATAAGTTCTCCCCTATTAAAAGGCAAATAAATCTGTTTTATTTACCAAATTTATTTTTAAATATCTATTTTGATTTTAAGGATACATTCCTTTCCTATTTACCCCACTGTTTCCATTGGTTCCCTGGCACCTTTTGCTCCTTTTTGTCGATTTTGCGCAAAAGCAATTTGAGCATAAATCTTCCCAACGACAAACTCGCCGCCTGACACACACCACACTCACTCTCAAAAACCGAATAGGAGTGCAACTTTTGTGCAATGGACGCGGCAGGAATCGGAATCGGTATCCGAATCGGTATAGGAATGGGTCTGGATGCGGAATATGGGATATGGCGAGTTGCAAGCTCGAAATTAACTGTTAGTTTCACACGTTCTGAACTGAAATAAAAACAACTACAACTGGCGAGGGAAAAGGTGGGGAAAAATAAAGGAATTGTTGCTCTTAACTTTCACTTTTCACACACACACACACCCAGAAGGGGAAAAACTGACTGGGGAGCAGCAGCTGCTGTGACCCCAAAAGGCCGAACCCAAAACCCGAATTCGACACCGCGCCGAATGCCATCGCAGTCTCCGTCTCCATCTCTGGCTTCAGCTGTTTTCCGCCCACAAGTCTGGACCATAAGTTTGTCGTTTAGTTGGAGGGCAAATAAAAATAAAAACTTCAAGTGCCAATTATGTGTGAAATTCCGACACTTTTCGCTTGTTTACTTTTATGCGCCCTTAATGAAGTTTCTGCTTTGGCTGCATAACCTTTCTTCTCCCCTTTCTCACATGTGCAAGTGGGTGTTTTTGTGGGGTGTAATAAGAGTCCGGAAAATGTTAAGCCATGTCGGAAGTTGGTTTAATTAATTAGTGGCAAAGGTAAGCTGGAGAAATTTGACTAGATGATGAGCCATATTATGAGGTATTAGAAAGGAGCGTGTTGATAGTTTCTTGTCCCCTATTTTGAGACATAATATCATATCTTTTTTATGAAGGTTTCAAACGTTAATTGTAATCTGTTAGGGTTTTACATTTAGTATTGTATATTTTACATTTTCTTTAGTAATTTTCATTTTTATTTTCACCCTAAAATAACCTTCAACCCCAAGTTACATTACAAGACCTAAAGCACACCCCTCAATTGAGAGTTGAAAAAAATCCAATTAAAAACGCATTCAATGCGATTTTCTTAAAACTGAAACCAGATGAAAGAAGGCCGCCTTCCAGCCATGTTGCAAACGAGTGGGCGTGTCATATCTGTGGGGCGCAATCGCAGGCAATTAAAAGATACTCAGATACACAAATGGCGTTGCAGCCGCCGTCTGATTAGTATCTTAAAGCTTCCTTTCCCTCTGAACCAAAAAAAAAAAAAACATAAACAATCTGAAGCCTTATCAGAGTTGGCAGCCATTTTCCTTATTTATTTCTTTGACTGCGAATCGTTAGTTAGATTTGACACTTGGCGCTGATTTTTATTGGCCCGTTTTTCGGTTGAGTAGCGGAAATGTTGCACATTTCCGTTTGCCAAGCGGCCATAACTTCCATCGATAATTATCGGGGGACAACAGGAGATGACGTCAGATACTACATTGAACTGGAAGGGGTGGAGGAGACTCTCCGATTGCTGTGAATTGTGCGTTTTTAGTTTTTGTCTAATGAGCTCTGAAATCGTGAATATATTGCCAACGGCGATGTTCTTCTCAGATATGAAACAGCTTGACATCGTGCCACTTATTTATTTATTCGCTGTCCAAGTCTGCTGTCTTCTGTCTCGGGATTTTGCGCTTTTGCAGAACAGAGAAATAGACTGAAACAAAATTGTAATTTTATAAATTAAATTAAGAAAAGAGCTTTAAATTTAATTGTCGAAATTTGAAGTTAGCACTTTCTGTTAAAATTAAATTACGTTTCAAAGAAGTCTTAGAAAAGATCTTGTTTTCATCAGTTTCTATCGCTTAAACTACCTTTAATTCTTTTTAACTTGCTATATATTTGTAAAATATAATGTCTCCCCCTTTGTTCAGTGTATAAACTGAAACAGAAATCCCCCATTGAACAGCTTCATCTTCGTAGTCACGCTTTGCTCGCATCTTCCTCAAATGCCTTTGCTTGTGCTTCGCATTTGAACTGTTAAAAATTTTGGTCCGAGAGAGATACAGATACACAGATACATCTGTATCTCTCAATCTTCATCGATGCGTTCCGCCAGCTGTCGCTGCTGCCTGTATCTGTATCTGTGTATCTGTGAGGATGAAACTGGAAATGGAAATAGAACTTGAAACGGAGCCAAAATAGAGTCGTTGATTATTTTAATGATGATGCCGAGGTTAAAGCACGATGGGAAGGCGTTCCGCACTCACATACTCCGCCAGATATATATATTTATACATATATATAAATATTTCTACAAGCCCCTAGATGGTTAGGGGGTCTATGTATGTAAATATGGAAATGGCGTGTCGCGTTCACATATATTTTCGGTTTCGTCTTCTTTTTTTGGGGAGAAAGGGGTTCGCCGTTCGACGTTCGGCGTTCACATCGCTCATTAATTGAGCTATTAAGATAAACCCACATAAAATGCCGCGTTCAGCTCCGACGCCCAATGGGCCTGCCTGAACTCTAGGCTCGCCGGCTTGGGGCACTGGGTCAGTCAGCCAAAAGGCTGGCTGGCTGCTCGGTGTGCCAATGATGGCATTATTATACAATTCACATACGAAATAGAGACAATAAACAGTCAAATGTATTCATTCATACACAAATTGGCTTTTAATTGCCATGACAAGGGGGCAGGTCGGTCGAAAAGTATCACGATCATGAAAGGGAAAATGTTAACCGTATGGAAATTGAGAACTAGCGGAAAGTTTCTAAAGTTTATACCTTTAAAAACAATAAACAGAAATTAGGAAGCAAACAAACTAAACCCTCTTGTATTAATTCTAAATGAAAACTACATTGCCTTTCGCCACTATTTTTCTGAAGCTTCTTGGCTTAATTTTTCCCCTTCAAAAAAATACAACAAAAGTCCCTGCTAAATTGCCAGCTCAACTTAAAACTCGCTCATAACTCAAAACTGGGATGGATCCAGTGAAGATCGCGCTGGTCAGTGGCCCTGACTGAATCGAGGCGACCTGCTACCTGTTGCTGCTACCTCTTGCAATGAATTATTTTAATGACGAGAGAGAGAGCCCCTTCGACGAGGATCCTGGGCATGCGTAAGATGCGCCGCCGCCATGTCCCGGTCCAATTCAAGTGGAACCAGTTTCCTTGCATTTCTCAGATCATCATCAGTTCGCAGCCATTGGGAGCTGCGCTTGCAAGCACAAAATTACCAAAAATAAAAAATAAAAAGCCCTAAGAGAGGGTACAAAAAATAATAAAGTAAGCAAAACGTGCGTAAGGCTTAAGACTGTTCGTTAAGCGGATTTTATCGGCGATCTGGCAGAAATTTCTCCCCAAAAAGGTGCCCTTTTTACCAAAAACCGAACTCTTTTTCGGCCACAATTACGTTGAATTGCAATTTGGGAGGCTGTACGCGCCACGAATTCCGCGATCAAGCCAACCGATTCCTCGTGCGAATAATTCCATTTGGCACATCATTTTTGGGCAGAGAAAAAGCCCAATTACCACACGTAAAGAAAATATAAGGGATATCTTTTAAAAAGAATAAAAAAATATAAATATTCTTTCAATTAAAGTTCAGTTGAATTTGAGAAGTAGAGTTCTTCCCAGCCTTTAAATATTTTCCAAGTTGCCACCCCCAGGAAGCAGATGCAGACTGAGTTTTACCTCAGCCTCCGGAAAGCAATTAAACACTGATTGCCTAGCCACCTAGTTGGAAGCCTGTGCGAGTCTGAATTTGGATTTGAATTTTAGAAAAATTGAAAATTCAGTTCCTGGCTGCGACAGACATAAGATATTGCCCAAGTTGGGGGTGCACACCCTAAACGTGTATCTCAAAATTTGATAACCACACCGGCAGGAGCAGTGGCAGTGGCAGTTGCAGTTGCAGCTGCAATTTCAGGTTGCATGCCACAGAATACGGATGTATGCCGAAGATTGCGTTCGTGTTTGCGTTTGGCAATTGCAACTCAATTGCGCATTTGCCACCGCAAGCATCAATATCTGGCATAGGCGTAGTCCTATAATCACGTCTCTGGAGCCAAGGAATCCAGGCTAGGCCGAAGCCACTCCCTTACTCTCCCCTTAGAGACTCCAACTCGTACTCCCTGCGGCCAATTTAATTGACAGATTTAGTGGTGCTCGATTGGCAGTGCGGAAAATTAGTTTTCCGTCTCCCAGAAGCTGACTTTCTGTGGCGCATTTAATTGTTTTATAGACACTCGAATTCCAGGGCCATGTACAAAGCCCACCTATCTATCTAGCTATCTAACTTTATATATGCCTTGGCTATGTATACGGCAGATGCGAGTGGGTGTGTGTGTATAGTACATCATACAGGCAAGGTGGAACACGCCCCTAACAAACACGCACGAAAATAGATTTAATTAAATTGCGAATAAAATGCGTGAGTTGTTAAGCGCAGGAGAGTAGAGGGGGGGCCGGGGACACGGACACATGTGTGTGCCAAGCCAACCAATTAATCGATGGCCAATCGATTTCTCTGGCCGATTTTCGGCAGCTTTCTCCCAAAAAGGGTTCCTGCCCGATGTCCTTTTTTATTTCTTAGAAAAGGGAATTAATTTCCGGTTGGCCCGGAGACCTCATTGATGGGCTCCCATAAGTCGTAGGTAAGAAAGTGGTAATTTCGTATGGTTATGAACTGAGAAGAAAGTTAAAATGGAATTTAACAATTATATTTTGTAATTTAAAGTATTTATTAACTTAATTTTTATTTAGAATATTTTTTTTGTTAAGCATTCTCAATATTCTCAAATTCCCAGTAATCGCATCGCATCTAAATATTTTTACCTTAGGGATACCAGGAATAGGCCAAAAGTGTCTCAGATGGCTCCCTGAAATTCCTGGAGAGTAGAGGAGCTCCCCATCAAGATAGCACGTGACGATGACAAATACAAAACATAAATTAGAAAGAGTGAGATTGGGGAAGCCGAAAAACAAAATCGAATTAGATACAAGTAGTGTTCTCGCACATACATACACACGTATAGTATATATCCCCTAGATATATATATATATTCTCTATTATAATAGAAGCATAGATCACACGTTGTGCCGCATGCAACATGGAGTCTCAGCGTCACCTGGAGATTTATGGCCGCTTGCAACGCTCCGAAAATGGGGGTTGTCCAGATAGAGATGGCGAGAGGAAGACACACCCAGAGCGAGACAAGTATAGATATAGATATCGCTTCGTTTCGGTTCAAAGTTCGCTGCAAATGGGAAACACGTAAACTGTCAAAACTTTAAATCCCTCAGGAATTTAAGTTAAAAAATATAACACGTACTGGGGACTTGGGCACAGCTGCGCTACCCGAAAAAATACAAAAAACGAAAATATCCAAGAGACGACAGAACCTTGAAAATGTATCTTCGGGGCGAAGGAAAACCAGGCAAGGCCCCCATGGAAAGCCAACTGGAACAGAATAAATATTCGGTAAAAAAAAAGATTTCCTCCTCCCTCATCCAGCCTCCGCCTCCCCCTTTTTTTTTTGGCTCGTTTAAATTATCTACGAGAAATTTCGCGCCTTGCCATACAAAGTTTTATTGTGCCACAGCCACACCCCACTCGGCCCGCACATACCAGCATTTAAATTATGTACTTAGAAATACACAAAAATTTTCCAAAAGTCTACAAAAGAAAATGGCACAGCTCAGGGCAGGCACACAGCAGGACGTAGCGAGGAGCCAGCAAAATGAATTTCGCACTTTTTCGCATAATAAATTTGGAAACTTGGCCAGCACTGGAAGAAAAAAATCTAAGCGGAGGCAGGACAAAAAATAAAAGAAAAAAAATGTATCCAGGCAAAGCAAAGTTTCGTAAAAAGTTTATTTTTTGCATATACAAAGCAAAGGATGGGGAAGGAGCTGGAATAGTCAGTCGACTGCCGAGTGACAAATTCCATTTAAAATTGCCGAGCAAAGCTCACGTTCACGTACTACTCCTCAAGGCGTACTCCTGCAGCCTCCTCCTGCTCCTTCTCCTAACGAACTCCTAAATAAAATGAAACTTTTCGCTAAACCTCAGCGTGATGTATTCCAGGAGAACAGTGCCGGCAAAGGGAGCACGGCACGACTCTGCCGGGGATTTAAGTTAATCAGCAAACAGGTTTAGAGCTAAATAAATTTATTTATGCCCTTTACGCTTTTGGTTTTTTGCTCGCTCACAAGTGTTGGGGGGCAGGAAAGTGGGTATTCCGAGTTTACTTCAGAATTCTTGGAGGCACCCATCTTGGTTTAATTGAAATTCCTATAACAGATTAAATAAATAATTTTGGCTATAATACCCTTTAAGCTGTAAGGAGTGAGCAAGGTTGAGGGAACAAATTAGACTGAAACTTTGTTAAAAATAATAAATATTACTGTGATAATAAAAAGTCTTTAATACAGTCTTTAAAATATTTTAATCTGTGATTTTAAGACTTTATTATTTATTTAATATGAGAAATGCAATTTTAATAATAAATATAATCCCATTAAAAATTAAACATTTATTTTTATTGTTCTGCTGGATAGGAGTTTATTCCGAGTTCCATTTTCCGACAAATTGCCACAAACTGACGCATTGCAAATCTTGTGACCTGTCACTGGCCAATTTTCTCGCACATTAAATCGGTGTTTATAATTCTCGCAAGGCATTTATAAAAATAAAGCCCCATTAAGCAAATTTATCGGGCCGAATCACATACCCCCCACATATAGACGATAATTTCTTTGTTTCGGATCCTCTGACCATTTTATTTCGCATATCATTTTTATAGACTATAAAATTTTTACGCCATTTATTTGCACACCCACACCGATGCACTGGTAATAACGGTACGAGTACCTGTGTGTGTGTGTGAGTGAAAGATAAATGCGTTTTCACTTTATGACTTTCGTGTCGGCATAAATTTGTTAATACCTTTAGGCCAAATTTATAACATAATAAATGCTCATAATATTTAACTTAACATTGTGCCCAGGCCCAGGCACAGAGAGAGAGAAAGACCGAAATGCGAAAGTCAACATGGATGTGTGGCATGGCGATAAAATCAGACATCGTCTGGTTCTGCTCAAGCATCAGGTGGACTTGCAGGGAGGGACGGGAAAGGTGTATAGCTGGAGCTGGAGTGCACACACGAAATTGAGTTATTGCACTTGAAGGCAAATTAAACTTCATAAATATTTAAAATCAGAGATTAAACACGGCATTGTGCTGCTGACTGAGGGCCCTGCGCTCTGCGCTCCCGCCTCTCGTGTTGCCAATTAAAGGGGCATTATCTGGCATAACTGCTATTTAAGTAGCCACATTCGCAATCTCCCCAGTGCCGAATGCTCGCACGTTTCTCCTTTCAATTTTAATGTTTGCTGCTGCAATGACAGCACAGCAAAGCACAGAAGCAGCAGCAGCAGCAGCAGCAGCAATGCAGCGGCACAGCAGCAGCAGCAGCAACATCCAACATCCACTCTTGCGGTGCAGCGGCAAACGATCAATTTAAAGTAACGATCTCGATCTCGGCGGAGAAACAAAAACCACAACTGCAAATGGCAAATGGCGATACTCGTAAAAATGAAATGTATTTCTTTTTTTTTTTTGCTGCTTATACTCTACTCCTGGAGATTTCCTTTCCTTTCCTTGGCCCATGTTCCGGCCTACGTTCGAGCTGCTTGATGATGGCTTGCAAAAAAGCAGAATTTATATTTACGACTTTGGCTAAAAAGACAACGGCGAACAGCAAACAAATGCTGAGCAGCTCGTTACAATTTTTCAATTTAATTTAAACGATAAACGGCCAAAATATAAATACTGACTTGTACTTTTTTGAAAGGGAATTTTAGGACAATTAACAGCTCTTCATAAACATATATTGGAAAACCTTTAAGCTTTTAAACTTTTGTAAAAAGACTCTCTTATATACTTTGTCAATGTCTTTTAAAAAGTGGATTTCAGGATATTAAACATGAAATTTAAAAATACTTCTAAAAACTATAACAATTACCATTTAACTAAATCAACTTTCATCCTTCCTTTTCCATAGGCACAAATGGTCTGCGAAGACGCGGCCGGCAGACATACACCCGCTACCAGACACTGGAGCTGGAAAAGGAGTTCCACACGAATCACTATCTGACCCGCCGGAGGAGAATCGAGATGGCGCACGCGCTGTGCCTGACGGAGAGGCAGATTAAGATCTGGTTCCAGAATCGGCGGATGAAGCTGAAGAAGGAGATCCAGGCGATTAAGGAGCTGAATGAGCAGGAGAAGCAGGCGCAGGCCCAGAAGGCGGCGGCGGCAGCAGCAGCGGCGGCGGCGGTCCAGGGCGGACATCTAGATCAGAATTAGGACGAATTGGAATGCCGATATGCATATGCAGATACATATACAGATACGAATGCAGATGGAGATGCATATGCAGATACAGATACAGAATACAGATACAAAGCAACAACTATATATTGTAAACAAATGAACACTATTTACTTAAATGAATAATATTTAAAAATATTTTAATGGTACTTGTGCGAATACGAAACTTAACCTAAATCGAACCTAATGGAATTATTTCACGAAGCGTTTGAGCAGCAACCGAAAATACGTAAATGAAGGCAAAACTACAAACTAAATAACTAGGCTAAGTAAATGAAAGTAGTGGAATGAACCTACTTAGACGTAAAAACACAACAATTTTAATTTAGTTCCAAACGAAAGAATGAAAGAAAAACATTGTAGAAATTCGCAAGCGTAAGATTTATGTTTAGACCCTGTAGAGAGGATCGTCATCGCTCGAGATCGAACCCCTGTTCTGCCCCCTTTGTTGCTTACTGCTAATTTTAAATTAATTTTCGAAAAAAAATACTCAAAAATTGTCTAAGAAAAAGTAAAAAATGTTGAACGCAGGCAAAATTCTGTTGATATGAATTTTTGGTTAAAACCAGTTTTAAACCAATTTAAGATACGTAACAACAACAAAAATCGAAAAACTATTAAACTTTAACTTAAATATAAATAGAATTTGTTAGCAAAGTAAACATATTACCAGAGTTTGTCGGAGGAGGATCGATTCGGATATTTGAATGTGTGTATAGTTTGTGCTTACCGAATAAAATAATGCAATTTTAGTTAACTCTGTTTATTTTATAACAAATTTGTTTAGTTCTCGCCCCAAAACGACTAAAGTGAAGCTGTTTCTTTAAGTAATGTGTAGTGTGTTTACCTTTTAAATTAAATTAATAATTAATTTTATTATTATTATGTTTAGTTTAATGACGAAGCGTTTATGAGATTATCTGACAGAGGCGACGAGGAGATACAAACGGCAAACGCCAAATAAATTATTGGTTTTGAAAAAATCTAAACAAAATCTATAAAAAAAAACAACAACAAAGAGAAAAATTTAATTATTGTGTTATTATTTTAGTTCTGCCATTGCAATTTTCCTTTCTGTTCTGAGTTGTTTGAGAGCTTGATGAGAGTGTTGGCATCCGAAAGTGTTTTTGATCTCGTTCCGTTAATTGATCGTAAGTTGTACGCTCCAAGGCGATACCCCATACCGATAACGATAACGATACCGATAAAGATAACGATACCATATATAGTTTAGTGGATGTGGATCCAGCGAGCTGTGCTCCGCGCGTCCCCCCCGAAACTTGATCCTTCAGTTGAGTTTCCGAACTTATCCCAGTTTTGGGGCCATCCGTAACGATGCCCTGCACAAGATGTATACGTAACTAGAGCCTAAGATCCGAATATAGAAATACATATATATAAATCTTGATATATATATATATATATTTATGTATTTATATGTGGAAATCGAGTATAAAAGCGGACAAACAATAAGAGAGAGAGTAATATCTGCGCGATGAGGCGGATGCAAATACGTAAATAAGTATAAGTTAAATGTTATAGATTTTAAACGTAGCCCAGATACGTTAATGTACACATACACTGAGCGAAACGAGGACGAGGACGAGTGAGGCACAGCAGGAGGAGAAGCGTGGACCGCCACCGCAAACCAAGAATAGACGCTAAAATACAATACTTAACGATTTAAATGTGAATTATTGTAGCAACAGATATACGTAAATAGAGACAGATTCGGTGGAAACATCCTACACTTACCTACTACTTTTTACGTAATACCAGTGCATTCGTAGCACCATACTCGCTACGTACGTGTACATTGCTAGTGGCTTTTACCTTACACTCTCTCCGATCCGAGATTGGGATTACCACTTTTCCTAGAACTACCTACCAGATACTTTGCAGCTACATTTTCTACTCGTATCCCCCTCCCCGCATGACGATTGGACCCCGCAGCCCCCCGTTTATACTTAATCTATGTAACTCTAATTTAAAGCCATTCTATGTTAGCTCCGTAAGTTGTAAATTATCAATATGAACTATACGTAAAGAGAAACACAAAACAAACAGCAACCAGTGAGAATGTGGAAAATGAAACAAATAAATTAAACGAAACGATTTAAACAATTTATGAAATGTCTTTGAAATCGGTGAATAAATGGGTTTGGAATATAGGAATATATTGCTGTATAATATAATTAAGTATCTTTTTTATACAAAAGTTCTTAATTGTATTGCTTTTCATTTTGGAGATAACATTTTTTTAAATTTGAAATCTCTTGAGTGGCAGCACCATCTAGCGGAATACAAATGTTCGAACGGTCGGTAATAAGGAGCCAAGTTTGAGAAAGCAGTTCGAACTGCTTTCTGCCAGCAGTGTGGCAATCTTGCCGAATTTAAATTTTCCGAAATTATCATAGAATAAATTGTGTACAGGGGAAGTTCGAAAAAGGGGAAATTCGAATTTATTATCCAGAAAACCTTATAGTTAGTTAGTTCATTAATTAAGATTGTTAATGATCGATGATCGATGATATTAGACCTCTACCAAATATTTCAGATCATCATAGGGGGATAAGATAGAAAAAAGCCTGTGATTACCAAAAAAAAACTAAACTAAATAAAAATTTAAATGAATAATTATTTGCCTTAGGTATGGTTTTTCTTAGGTTGAATTTGTCCAAAAATGTTATCATATAAAACAATTTTGTTAAGGTTTTCAAAATCCTGTCCTTCCAAGTAAAGTCATAAAGGATCTTAGCCAAAACCCAGAGCCTGAGATCTTAAAGATGCAAACCCCATGAAAAACCCACAAGAATTTTAAGAGATTTCACACTTATAATGCTAACACTTCTGAGAAACCAAACTCATTTCTGATTCGAGCTCGGCGCTCTTAAAACGTGTTTCGCGATTGTTATTATTATTATTAGATCCAGCTTTAACCCAGCTCCACAGCTCAGTTCCCTTTGTGAGCTCGCTCGGGCTCGTTCTAAGCGCCACAGCACATGCTCTTCCCCGGTCTAAGTCGATCAGTACGCATTTACGCACATCAGTACGAATTTAAGCCTCTCACACCTGCATATATGTGAGTGTCGTTTGCCCCAAGTGCATTGCTAGTGCAATAAAACGTCTTGAGTTTATCCCAGGAAAAATGCAGCTCAAATATGGACTAACCAGAGGTCTCCTGTTCCTTTGCGCGATTTCGTACAGAATCGGAGCAAGTGAGTAAAGTTCAAAATGATAATACAGATCGGACGAAAATAAACACTCAGTGCACATACATTACGGGGAGGAATATGTATTGAGTATGCTGTTGGCTCCCAACACACTTAGTATTTATACAAGCCAAGAGAGGAACCCCTCGAAACGAGATTTTTATCTCGGGCCGGTTCATCTTGAAGTCGCGCGACGCACTCGCATCAGGTCATCTTTGTTTATCTCCAGCGATTCTCTCAGGGAAAGAGAAATAAATAGCGGCAAAGTCGGGTTCAGTGCTAGTGATTACGGAACTAAATAATAATATAAACGTGATTTAATATATTATAATAACAACACCTACAACGAAAGTGTTTCAGTGAGTGAGTCTGCGGTTGTAATAATCGATTAAAACTATAATAACTATAACTAAGGTTCAGTTTGAAGGGTTTTAATATGAGAAATGTATTAACATTTTCTGTTGTTGATAATTATCATTTTGAAATTAGTCACAAAAGGGTTGTTTCTTCACTGAGACAATGTTTTAATGATAAAAGAGAAATCCTTTCAACGCTCCTTCGTTTGCAGTTTTAGCCGAATGTGACGACACACAGTTTGAGTGCGACAACGGCAACTGCATCTCCTCCTATGATGTATGCGACGGCGATAAGAACTGCCCGGATGGTTCCGATGAGACAGCGATGACTTGCATCTCACAGCGGGAGCAATGCAACAAACCATTCTTCCAATGCACTTACGGAGCCTGTGTTATCGGAACGGCGGGGTGCAATGGGGTGAAGGAGTGCGCGGATGGATCCGATGAGACGCGGTTCCGTTGTGGCAACATCGACGATCAAAATCAGTTCGAGCGTAAACTTCAGGGCAATTGTCAGTAAGTAGAAAAAAATTATCCTTATTTGAATTTTTTCAATGTTAGGATAGCGTACAATTTGCATGGCCCTTTAGGTCTTTCAAGTTGCAAAGTAATACATTTCCAAGAATGTTACATTAATATACATCTGTATACCTATATATTTAATAATTAAAACCTGGCTGTAATCTTTTGATTTAATATTTTATTTATTCTAATTAATACCGACTTCTCGTTTTCATTTACTTTTTATTGCAATTCCCAGAAGCTGCAATTTATATTTTCATTAATAAAAACCCACTTTCTAATTCTTGCCTATAGGGAAAATGAGTTCAAGTGCCCCTCCGGAATTTGTTTGGACAAGACCAATTTTCTGTGCAACGGTAAGGACGACTGTGCGGATGGCTCCGCATTTGACGAATCCGTGGAGCTATGCGGACACTTGTACTGTCCGGTTTACTCCTTCAGATGCGGCACTGGCGCCTGCATTGCCGGTTCAATGAAATGCAATGGTGTAAACGACTGTTTCGACGGATCTGACGAGGCCCCGCTGCTCTGCAACACCACTCGGAAGATAACAGGTCCAACTCCAGTCACCGTTGAGATTCTGCAGTCTCAGGAGGGCTGCCCACTGCCGCTTGGCGATGAACGTCCCATCCTAAAGGGAACTGGTGGCCGTATCCTAACCGGACCCATTACCCACGGACTTGTGAAATTCTCCTGCGAAAAGGGACATGTGCTTGAGGGCGATACATCCAGCTTTTGTGCCAATCGGAAATGGGGTAACTCCTTGATTCCGAAATGCGTGAGTGAGTGGTGTATATTGAGATATTGAGTCCTATCAGAATCTATTTATAATTAAACCTTTATAATCACAGAATACTGCAACTCTGAGGGCGAGTTTGAAGGGTACTCCACGAACGCCTTGTGCACCTATGCTGGCCAGAAGGTGGACTGCCACAGGCCCTACCATCCTCCTGGCACCGAGGTGCAGTTCGTCTGTGCCAACGGCTTCAAGGCTGACGGTCCTCTACCGGACATGAAGTGCATGAGGGGCGGCTACTGGAACCGTCAACGCCAGCGCTGCCAGCAGGATTGCGGCCAGATTGCCACGCCCACCAAGAGCTTCTCGGCCAATGGCTACACCATCAACAACACTGTGGTGCCTTGGCATGTGGGACTGTAAGTGTCATAACTTTTATATATTGTTTCTAATAATAACTAAGCAATTACCTTTAGGTATGTGTGGCACAACGAAAGGGACTACCACTTTCAGTGTGGCGGCTCCCTGCTTACACCGGACCTCATTATTACCGCTGCTCATTGCGTGTACGACGAGGGGAGCCGTCGGGCGTACAGCTTCGATACCTTCCAGGTGATTGCGGCCAAGTACTACCGCAACTATAATGACACCACGCCGGACGACCAGATTCGCAATGTGACTTTCATAGAGATAGCGAGGTGAGCAACTAAAGGTATATTTAATCCAAGTATGTCAAGTATTGTTATTATTTACCAGTGGCTACAAGGGACGCACTGATGACTTTTATCGGGATTTGGCCCTGCTGACCCTCAGCGAGCCCTTTGAGCTCAGCCATGTGATCCGACCCATTTGCGTGAAATTTGTCAGCTTTTCGGAAAAGGAGAGCGTCACCGATGAGCGGCAGGGCAAGTTCGCGGGATGGAGCATCGAGAACCGGCACGAGTTACAGTTTGTGCCAGCTGTTTCCAAGGCGAACATCCTGTGCCGGCAGAGCCTGCTGGACATCAAGTCAGACAAGTTCTGCATATTCACGCAGGGCAAGTCTTTGGCCTGCCAAGGTGACAGCGGCGGAGGATTTACCGCAGTGCAGGAGACCCTGGAGTTCACAGGCCGCTCAAGCACCCGCCACTACCTTTTTGGAGTAATTAGCAACGCCCCCAATGCGGACCAGTGCGCCCACAGCCTGACCGTGTTAACCAACATCCAGCACTTTGAGGACATAATACTTAGGGCGATGAGTAACAGCGTTAACACGCGATCTTAAGCTTTGATTAGATTGATATAAAGTGGCCATATGTCCCTTACGAATTTAGGCTTAATGTCCAATAAAACTAGTCTCAGGAAGATGGGCTTTTTTTTAATTATGCTTAGTTTTTATTGATGGATATTTCCTTACCTTAGTCTCCTCGGTAATTTTTTTGAGAAGAAATCATATTTTATTTACACATTTTCAAATATTTATATTGTTTTGTAGTTTAATTGTTTGAATTTGAATTTAAAAGTTCATTTATACCGCCATCACTAATAATATCGATATTTTCGTAATCGATAAATAGCTTAAAGCAAAAAGAACAACAACAAAAGATAAACAAATGTTATGACTAATGGCTGTTTCATTATCAAAAGTAAATCAAAATGTCGAGAATTTACTGCGGCTACAACCCGCCGCCGTCCAATTTCAATACCTTCTTCTCGGAAAAGTACGAAGGCCGCCTGAAGCGACTTCCTGGATTCGGGAAAATGCGAAAATCCTGGGAAGAATCCAACAAGCGGCCAATGCTCGTAGTGCTCCATGTTTTTGCTGATGACATTGGAGTCCTGGAGAAATGGATGGATATGGCTTACCAGGTGGCAGACCCCAATGATCTCGGCCAGGCAATGGACTTTTACGTGGACGATGTATGGGCAGCATATATCTTCAACGAGGAGGATTTCACCTTTTTCCGTGGGGACGATGGCTGCTCCATTGACGCTCCGCCGCTAATTTACGGGGTGACTGCCTCGGGAGAAGTGTACTTCTTTGGCGAGTTCTCGGGACCCAAAACCCCAAATCTGGAAAGTCTGAAGGGATTCTGCAGGCAGGTGATAGAGCGAAAAGTCGAGGAACCCAGCTGCCGGGAGTCTCAAGTGGAGCATGTAGATCTGGCCCACTGGAACGAACTGATTTACGCCTCCGATGAAGACATTGCCGTGCTCTTCTACAATTCCCTACAGAATGGCATGGAGGCGAACAGTTCTATAAAACAGAGTCTAAGCAGACTTGGTGATTGCCTTAAGCAGGAGGAGGCAGTGCGTCTGTACCAGATGGACCTGCGGGGCGGAAGTGCGCCTAAAAAGTTCAGCGTAGAAACGACACCTGCCTTCTTCTTCCTGCAAGGAGCCCAAAAGCATAATCCCATCCAATGCAAATATAATCTAGGCCAATTTACTATGCTGAGATTCGTGGCCGAAAATGCCAGCGAGGAGCTGAACTACTATAACCGACGTGGCCACCGCAAGCTCCACGCGGAACTGTTTGCCCACATGAAGGAATATTTTGATTTAAGCAATAATAAGGGATATTTTATGTGAAAGTTCCCGTAATTCCGTGTATCCTTTTCTGCGATAATACACTTAAAATTTATGTGTAAATTCAAATCTTTAGCGCTTCAGGTATCTATCGCCATAAACAGGGATGATTTTTCCAATGATTTGTTATCGAAATGCTTAAATTAACAACAAATTCTTTAAATGACAATAAAATTGCTGTTTTCTTGGACCACAGAAAACTAATTGACGAATCCTATGGCGACTTTAAGCTTAGATCTGAGATTTTCCAATTCCAAGCCAAGAGACAGACGCAGGAAGACGGGGAGGAACGCAAGAGGTCGAGGAAGCGCAAGAGGAACGCCGGCGAGAAAGACACTTCATCATCGGAGGATTTGCAGCTGATCAATGGGTATTTAGAGCTCCTGCCCAAGCCTGTGGCCCCGGATGACACTCCCCCAATAGCCAGGCATTGGGAGGATCCGTATAATCTGCCCCAGCTGCATGGAGCCAACGAAAGCGGCAGAATGCAGCGGTTCCAGTGCCCAGTTGATACTGAAAAGGCTTACCTCATTCCCGACAGAGCCCGCTTCTACAATCACAATGTGGATCAGCTTCCAGCACTGCTGCCCCAACTCCTGCCCGCCTACGATCTGATTGTGCTGGATCCTCCCTGGCGGAACAAGTATATCCGTCGTCTGAAGCGGGCCAAACAGGAACTGGGATACGCCATGATGTACAATGACCAGCTGTCGCTCATTCCGATCTCCCAGCTTATCCATCCTCGATCCTTGGTAGCCATCTGGTGCACCAATTCAGGGCAGCATCAAACGGCCCTAGAGCAGCAACTCCTGCCCAGCTGGCACCTCCGACTGCTCCACAAACTGCGCTGGTACAAGCTCAGCTCGGATCATCATCAACTGATTGCTTCTCCACAGGCCGATGTAACCCAGAAGCAGCCCTACGAGATGCTCTATGTGGCCTGCCATGCCGATGCCCATGCTGGCTATGGCGAGGCAATAAGGAACACAGAGATGCTGCTCAGCGTGCCCAGTATTGTGCATTCCCACAAGCCACCGCTGCTAGACTGGCTAAGGGAACACCTTCACCCCAAGGAGCCCAACTGTCTGGAGTTGTTTGCCCGCTACCTGCAGCCGCAGTTTACCTCCGTTGGCTTGGAGGTACTTAAGTTGATGGACGAAAGGTTGTACAATGTGGGTACAGATGAACCCAAAAATATAGAATTTTAATAATAAACATCAAAGCCGCTATGAGTTTTAACAATTTTATTTGTGTGTGTACTGTTAATGAGAGCAAATGCAGCAGAATTTGTGTGTGTAGGCAGTCCGGAGACGAGGTTCCAGCCGCGGGAGGAGTCCGCATCGACCGGGCCGAACTAAATGTTAGACATTTGAAAGTGGCGTGTGTGTTTTTTGTTTTCTTTTGGGTGTTAAATTAAGTATTAAAGGATAGTAAGCATTATTAATACACGTGGTTGATCGCAGGCTACTACTCCTGGCCCTGGGCCATGGCGGCCGGGTTGGTGGGCTCGTTGCCGCCGCGTTTCTTCGATCCAGAGACGATGTCGTCGATGCGCAGCAGCAGGATGGCCGTCTCAACGGCAGTCTTGTACGTCTGCAGCTTGACGGCCAGTGGCTCCCAAATGTTCTTCACGTTCATGTCCACAATTTCGCCGGACTCGCCATCAATGCCCCAGGCGCAGACGCTGTCGCCGGTGTGAGAGGCGTGCTTGGCGCGCAGGGCAGTCAGGGCGCGGATCGTGTTGGCTCCACAGTTCTGGGCCAGCGTGCGCGGTATGATCTCCAGGGCATGGGCCACCGCCGTGTACGGTCCCTTGACCTGCTTGCGGGTCAGCAGCTGGGAGGCAGCCATCTCCACAGCTCCGCCGCCGGCTACCAGACGCGGCTCCAGCACCAGGTTGCGAGCCACGTGCAGAGCGTCCTGCAGGTTACGCTCCGTCTCGTTCAGAATATCCTTGCTGGCACCGCGCAGCAGGATGGTACAGGCCTTGGGGTCCTTGCACTGTGTCACAAAGGTGAAGTACTCGTCGCCGATTTTCTTCACTTCAAATAGGCCGGCGCCTGTGCCCACATCCTTCTCGGTCAGCTCCTCGGTGCGGTTGACAATGGTGGCTCCGCAGGCGCGAGCAATGCGCAGATTGTCCGTCTTGCGCAGACGACGGATGGCAGTGATGCCGGCCTTCAGCAGATAGTGCTGGGCCAGATCAGAGACACCCTTCTCGGTGAAGACCAGATCCGGCTTCACGGCAATAATGTCCGCGCAGATGCGCTGCACAAACTCCTCCTCGATTTGCAGCATGCGGGTGAAGTCCTGCTCCCCGATAATCTCCACGTTGGTCTGGCTTTCGCCCTTCTTGTACTCCAGCGAACAATCGAGCAGCACGATTCGGGGATTCTCGATCAGGCGACGCATCTTGGGGTGTGTAACGTCCTTGTTGATCATCACGCCCTTTAGCACGCAAGACTCTTCGATGGCACCGCCAGGAATCTTCTCCACCTTGGCGTAACTATAAGAGAAGGAAGAATCAATTAATTACAGTCGTGATAAAAGGGATATCTGATAGGAAAATACAAAGAAATGGGCACATACCGCTTAATGTCCACCTCCAGGCGACCATTCTCGTTCAGTGTCACCGTCTCGACGGCGTCCAGAGCGATTTTCACAGCCAAATCGGACCACTTGCCGATAAACTTGGTGCCCACGCAAGCCTTGACCACTTCAGCCATCTTGGACTTGTCCTTCACGTCCAGCGTTACGCTGAGATCCGACTGCAAGTGGGTGACGATGTCCTCCAGGGCCTCGCGATATGCCCTAATGATCACTGTGGGGTGAATCTGTTGCTGCAAAAAGGGCTCGGCGGCGGCCAGCATCTCCCCGGCCAGGACAATGACTGACGTGGTGCCGTCACCCACCTCCTCGTCCTGTGTGCGAGCAATCTCAATCATGCTCTTGGCAGCCGGATGCTGCACAGTGATCTCACGCAGGATGGCGTTGCCGTCATTGGTCATCACGATGCCGCCCATGGGGTCCATCAACATCTTCAGCATGGCCTGGGGCCCCAGACACGTCCTGATCACATCGGCGATCGCCTGAAATGAAGACTCTCATGAGCAGATGGCCGGGAAAATGGAAACACGAAAACCGCAGACCCAGACATGTGAGTCACGCACACACACACATACCTTTCCGGCTTGGATGTTCTCCAACTGCACTTTGCGGCCCGATTCTCTCTTCGTGTTCTGACCTGCGGGCACCGATTTTGTATGATTTCGAGTTAAACATAGGGTAAATTATATACTCACTCAAAACGAGTATTGGCTGCTGTCCTCCGAACATGTTTCTGGCTTATTTAATTATTTTTACGCGAAAACAAATGAACTCGTGCTGGCGCTGCCGCTATTTGAAAGAGAATGAGTGAGGTTAGGCTTGCCGATGACACACTATTCCAGAAGTTTCGATAAGTGACTAAACGGAGTGTGTAACTTTTTCCTCTGGCAATTGCCAACTGTAATAAAGCACTACTTTGTACTTAGTCGGGAGAAAATAAAATTAAAAGTGCAATGTTTTAATTCAATTTGGCGAGCAATTTCAGCAGCAGCTTTTAGTCATCGAATAACGTTTGAAAATCTATCGAGTGTATGCAATCGAGTTGGCAGCCCGGGGCGTTAATCAGCTGTTGCATTTTGTTTACGGCGGCATTTTCTTTATTTCGCCAGAATTTGTTAAATTTATTAAAAACTAATCACGGCCGTCACCATGGACGCCAAGAAAATATCCTTTGGTTTCAGCAAGGTGGCCAAGAAACCGAACATCTTGCCCAGCAAGCAACCAAGGGATGAAAACAAAGTGGAGCTCATCAAGTGTTTGGAGGGAAAGGAAATAAAGCTAGTAGCGTAAGTCTTAATCTAAATTAAATATTGAATATTTATTTGAATTACGTTTTGTCTTCTAGAGAGAGAGCAGAGGCCGCTCCGCTGGTCATCGAGATGCAGGGCACCCAGAAGACTTCCGCCGCTCTGGCCAGCTTGATGAAGCGGCGGGCAGTGTTGCTGGGCGAAGAAGAGCCCGATCCTGAGGAGGTGACCCCTGCGGCCCAGTCCGTTGCCGAGGTCACAGCTGGTCCGGCTGCTGCAGAAAACCTGGAACAGAGGGCCGCTCGGGAACTGCTGGCCGCTAGCCAAAATAATGGAGATGGTCTGCCCGCAGAAAAACTAGTGCTGCCAGCTGTAAAGGCCGACGAACTACCTCTCGATGGCGCCAAGGAGGCCACTTTGGACGACTACGACAATATACCTATCCAGCAGTTCGGTCTGGCCATGCTGCGCGGCATGGGTTGGGTGGATCCACCGCCGAAAAAGAAGGGTTCCGGACCCATCGACGATGCCCCTTTTTTGCGGCCGAAGGGTATGGGATTGGGCGCTGACAAGGCACTCAAACCCAAGGCCCTGCTGGTGCAGCCGGAAAAGAACGAGGTGCTGGAGATCAAGAAGCAGGCGTTCGTCCGCATCCTCGGTGGCAAGCAGAAGGATCAGTACGGACAAATCGAAGGCTTCGACGATCATGCGGGCCGAGTCATCGTCAAAATGGCCATTGGGGGAGCTAAGGAAGCGTTCAACGAGTTCCTCTGTCAGCCAGTGTCCCGAAAGGAATACTCGCAGTACGGCAAATGTATAAGTAAGTGCGAATATCGAAGAGTTAACCAAAAAGTAAAATTTTAATTTGATATTTCGCTAATTTTAGACACAGCCAAGTACGAAGAATTCAAGAAGCAGGAGAACGAGCATGGCCAAATTATTATAAAGCAAGAGAAACCAACAGAGAGAAGGGACAGAGATCGCAGGGAGGACGACAGATCACATCGAGATGAGCGCAAGGATCAGAGATCTTACAAGGACGAAGATCGGAGGAGGTACAAAGAGGAAGACCGAAAGTCATACAAGGATGAGGACAGGAAATCGTACAAGGATGAGGATAGAAAACCGTACAAGGATGAGGATAGGAAAACCTACAAGGATGAGGACAGGAAATCCTACAAAGATGATGGCAGGAATCCGTACAGGGATGAGGACAGAAAACTTCATAGAGAAGACGACAGGAGAGCGTACAAAGAGGAGGATAGAAAAGAATATAAAATAGAACGAAACTACAAAGAGGAAAGCAAATCCCACAAATATGAGGAACGAGACAGGAAAAACCACGCCCTTGACTCTCGCAGCAACAGCTCCTCCACATCCAAGCGCGATGATCGTGAACGCAGACGTTCACCGAGTCCCAAAAGCAGTAGGCGACCCAAAAGCAGCTCAGACGAGGCAGACGACACTGGAGAGTCAACGGAGAGCGATGCCGACTCGGCCTACGAGCGCAGGAAGCACAAGAAGTCATCTAGTCGCAAGTCCAGGAAACACTCCAAGAAGTCCAAGGGCAAGTCGCGAAGGGCGGACAACGACTCCAGTGCGGAGAGTGATGAGAGCTCCCATGAGGACCACCGGCGACATCCCAGCAAGCACAAAAAGAAGACCAAGAAGAGCAAGCACGCCAGATCCCGCACACGCTCAAGATCACGGGGAAGGGGCAGATAAAGAGTTGAAATCTTTATTTAAACATAGTTTCTCTAGACGCTTAAGTTCTTTTGTATCTTACGGGATTATCATATATTTCAATTAACTCACAAAATAATCACAAAGATGTCTTTTTCTTTCCTTTTCTCTCTCCGTTTGCCCATCGCATCGAGATTCCTTCGCTTTACTTGTTACAAACTTATAGTAGGAGATGTGATGAGGCCCACGCGGGATGCGGTATGTTGCTATCCAATGGAGAATACTGTCTATATGCTACTGCACTTATTCTTTATGATATACATATGTATAGTGGAAATGCAATGCTCAAGAGTTTATTTAGTGATGTGTATGCGATGGGTGCATCATGGCAAGTATATGACTTAGGCTGTTTAGATATTTGGTCAAATGTTATGGGTGATGAGGTGATGTTTCACTTGGAGGCATGCTCTCCTTCCCTCTACTGCAACTTCCGCTTGCCGCACTGTATCTTCTCGTTGATGATCTTCGATGCCTTCTGGGTGATGGCCTTGAACACGTCCTTGTCCTGCAGCCCCGGCCACATAGCAATGAGCAGCGTGGCCAAGTACATCAGCAGCAAATTGTTGATGATGGCCCCAATCCAGGCGAGACCCAGAAGTCCAATGCTGATGATAATCACGAACTGCAAAGGGAAATCAATACCAATAATAAATAAAACGATTTCATTTTGGTAACACGAGTGTCTGTTTATGGCCAGAAAGGCGTGTCAATTACTCACCACCGTGGACTTGCGCTCCTTGAATAGGTACTCGTACCAGACCACCAGGTTTGCCTTGATCGCGCATACCTGGCTGCAAACGTCCTCAAACTTGGCCTCCTGGTCGCCGTCCCAGTTGCCGCTGCCGAAGAGGAGGCGCGACACGGTGGGGAACACGTAGTCCATGAGGATGATCATCAGGCCCAGCAGCGAGACCAGGGTGATCAGTGATAGGTCCAAATACCAGAGTGTTAAGTACAAAGTACTAATGCTGCCAAAGACCACTCCGGCGTAGTACTGCTTTTCCCAGGTAAGCACGCCATAGGCCCCGACAATGGCAGTCCGAAAAGGTTCTAGGTCGTGCTTCAATTTGTTGAGAGCGCGTTTCTGCGGAGTAGAAGGCAAAGTGTCATTGGTATCCTGTTTTTTTTTTGGCAATGGCGACGCTTGTAGTGCCGCCCGCCATCCAGGAAAGCTTTCGCTAATTCACATTCTTTCCTCACCTGGTCAACCTGCGAAGCCGTCATGGTTAATTTTCTTTGTTTAAAATAATCGTTGGGCTCGTATTTTCTGAGAAATTCTAATTGTAATTGTTGCTTTCGACTCGAGCGAAAAATCAATTTTCCGGGGTGTTCGATATCTCGATTTTAACTGATGTAGCGATGTTGCTATCGATAAATCGATACGAAAGCTTGCCACTGGCCACCCCCTTAAAACTAAATAGTTTGTAGAAATAACATTTGCCCACCCTTTTAAAATGAAATAAAACACATAAAAATTAAAGTTGTTTTTGCATATAACGCCAATTTTTATTGTTTTTTTTTTTTAAATAGTTCACAAGCTTCTTCTTGAATAAAACACCACTAAAAAATAGGTTCTTTTTATTTAATTTTAGTTTATTTTAACAAAAGACTTGGCAAGGACCTTGTCGCTCACATATATACATAAACTTGGCCAAAAATACACGTACTTTAATTCGGAAAGCCTTGCTGTGTTTTCTTAGTAATATCGGCCAAGGTATCCTAAAAATAAAATATTTTTAAATATATTGATTTTAGTCGAGTTTAAACAATTATTATAAAATGAATTTTTTCAATTTAAAATGTTTGTACATGGTTTGAAATTATCGATAGTATCGTAAAAAACCCAAAAATCGATAGTCGATACTGGCCTCGGAGCAGTTTTGGAAAGTGCAAAATTAGGAAGGGCTTCCAACACTAGCCCGCAGAATAACAAAAACTTGGCCAAAAGCATAATTTTAGCTCTACAATGGTCTAAAACAAAGACGGCGACCGAGATCAGAGTCTGCATGAACTATTTAACGATTCTGCTGTGCAACCGAAAACCGACGATGCTCTCGCGCCGGAGCAAGGAGAAGTCCCAGGCACACAAGGAGGGCGTGGTGGGGAAGTACGTGAAGAAGGACACTCCGCCAGAGATCCCAGTGATCAACGTGTGGACCAGCGACCAGCGGGCCAAGAAGAAGTCGCTCCAGCGCTGCGCCAGCACCTCGCCTAGCTGCGAGTTCCATCCGCGCAGCTCGAGCACCAGTCGGAACACGTACTCCTGCACGGACTCGCAGCCGGACTACTACCATGCCCGGCGAGCCCAGAGCCAGTTGCCGCTGCAGCCGCACACCCCGCACCAGCTCCCGCACTCTCTGCCCCACAAGCATCCGCATGTGCACACGCATCCGCCGTTGCCGCCGCACCAGTTCCGGGCAAGCAGCAACCAGCTAAGCCAGGGAAGCAACAGCAACTATGTGAACATTGAGCAAATCGAGCGGATGCGGCGACAGCAATCCTCGCCGCTGCTACAGACGACATCCTCGGCAGTAGGCCCAGGCGGCGCTGCCTTCCAACGCAGCTACTCCACGACCCAGCGGCAGCAGCATCCGCATCCACATATGGCGGCCGCCAGCTACGATGCGGACCAGGGCCTGCTCAGCGCCAGCTATGCCAACATGCTTCAGCTGCCACAGCGTCCACACTCGCCCGCCCACTACGCGATCCCGCCGCCGCAGCAGCAACAACATCCGCAGCTCCACCAACAGCACGCCTCAACGCCCTTTGGCTCTACGCTGCGCTTTGATCCGGCTGCTATGTCGATCAGGGAGCGACAGCCTCGGTATCAGTCCACTAGGTGAGACACAATTTAATTTGATAATCCAGAAACTGACGAGAAATGTGTTTAGCAGAGTGATAATTGCTTTTGTGACTTAAGTTATGGCCTTAAAAATGTTTCGTAACCATTATTGCAATGCAGTTGTAATATTTTAAGTTAAATACGTTTTGACGTAACTTCGCCTTCTGTTTTTACAGATCCCCGATGCAACAACAGCAGCAGCTCCAGCACCAACAACTGGCGGCGCACCTGAGCGGCAGCTACTCAAGCGACTCATATCCAATCTACGAAAACCCCTACCGGGTCTCCTCGATGCGCGCCACCCAGTCGCAACGCTCGGAGTCGCCCATCTACAGCAACACGACGGCGTCGTCGGCCACGCTGGCCGTGGTTCCACAGCCGCACCACCAAGGTCATTTGGCGGTGCCTACAGCTGGTGGCGGAGGATCTCTAAGCGGCAGCGGTCGCGGCGGCAGCTCGGGCAGCATTCGTGGCGCATCTGCCTCAGTGCAATCGCTGTATGCTCCACCCAGGACACCACCCAGCGCAACAGGCGGGACTGGTGGCAGTGCCAACGGATCGCTCCAGAAGGTGCCGTCGCAGCAGTCGCTTACGGAGCCCGAGGAGCTACCCCTGCCGCCCGGATGGGCCACTCAGTATACGCTGCACGGAAGGAAGTACTACATCGACCACAACGCCCATACAACTCACTGGAACCATCCGTTGGAGCGTGAGGGCTTGCCAGTTGGCTGGCGGCGGGTAGTATCCAAGTTGCACGGCACTTACTACGAGAATCAGTATACCGGGCAGTGTCAGCGACAGCACCCTTGCCTGACATCCTACTACGTCTACACCACGTCGGCGGAGCCGCCAAAGGCCATTCGTCCGGAGGCGTCGTTGTACGCTCCACCTGCTCACACGCACAATGCTCTGGTGCCCGCCAATCCCTATCTGCTCGAGGAGATACCCAAGTGGCTGGCTGTGTACTCGGAGGCGGATTCCTCCAAGGACCACCTGTTGCAGTTCAACATGTTCAGCTTGCCGGAGCTGGAGGGCTTTGACAGCATGCTTGTGCGGCTCTTTAAGCAGGAGCTGGGCACCATCGTCGGGTTTTACGAGCGCTATCGGTGAGCAACTGCGCCTAGCTTCGGTTTCTTCTATTTATATATTTACATTCTCTTTTGTTTCGCTTTCAGTCGCGCTTTGATACTCGAAAAAAACCGACGTGCCGGCCAGAATCAGAATCAAAATCAGAACCAATGACCAAGTGATGACTGAATCAGACCGCATACTCGCCAGCAGCTACAACTAATTAGAAAGACGACTATATAGTGTCTTGTAATCGACCATTAACTTATTTAACCATCGACTCATCATTAAATCAGTGCCTTAGACAAGACTATAAACGGAGAGAGCCAAGCCAATCCAGATGACAGTTTGAGTGCCTAGTTTTAGCGAAGAAAGTGTATTGTTCGATTTACCCTTTTGTCTAATCGTAAATTGAACCAAATGTTTGTTATTTATGCAAATTAAACTGGTTTACAGCCCAACTTGCCCTCAGTTGCAGTTTAATATGTAATCAGCCTGAAACGTGAACCCCAGTTTGTTGGGGTATTTCAATTCTCAGCTTGGGAAAACCCGGGAGCCAAAACGTTGATAAGGGCTTCATGTTGCTGGCCAAGTTTTGCTTGTCTTGGCAAATTTCCGATTTCCTTTCCAAGTTTTCGATTCGCTGGCAAAGTAAATGCATTGGGCACAAGTGGAACCAATTCACAATAGAAAGTGAATCGCATGTGTGAATATTCATTGTTGATTTATTTATGCTTATTTTTAGTCGCCGATGGGGGAGGATCGCATACCATTAAGTCGAGTATGATTATTATTTCAACATTATTAAAATAGAAGATATTGTAGTAATTTTATTGAATGAAAAAGTAATAATTAAAATAAATGGGTTCAAATATTTGCCTTTGAACCAGTAGAGTTAATTTTTAAAGGATTTGTAGGAATCAAATTAACCCTCTAAATGTTGTATTTATTGAGCACCAACTGTTGCTGTCAGTTGTAAATTTCCTTTTGGAATTTCTTAAAGTATCTCAAAAGAATATCGTTGAGTTTGGAAACCAGCTTTAAAATGTGTTGTCTAAATATTTGTTCGATACCCGGCTGTTTATAGAAATTGAAGTACCTTCTCAACTGATGAGGAGTTCCTTCTCAAGTGCAAAAAATAAGGTATAATAAAGGCAACAAAAAAAGTTTAAAGACCGCGCGCCGGTTTGCCTGTTGATTGTTGTTGTTGACTGGCGTTGCTGCCGGCGTTGACTGAGCAGCGACTGCAGAACGGCTCCAATATTTATACTTATACGGCTCCATTCATCAGCACCGCGCTCAGTCTCTGGAGAGTCGCCAGCGGATCGCGCCGCTACCAGTTTAATTGCCAGTTAAGAGGCATTGTTTAACTTTAGTTTAACGTCGGTGAGTGACGGGAGTGAGTGCTGGGAGTACTCCTATTTGTGTGTGCATAAATCATCACTGAACAAGCAGCCTGTGTTCTAAGCACGTAAATCTTTGTTACGACGACGGGAGCGGTCCGGAATCTCGATCAAAACGGCGTCATAGCTAAAATCTTCGATCCGCAGTGCTTTCCCTGTTAGTCGCCAGTGAAAGTTCTAATCCGGCTGTAACAGACGCATTTCAGTGTCGCATCTTGTGTGTTGAATAATGTATGGACGTCATTTAAACAATTGGTTTTCCCAGCAATGCGTTATAAATGATTAAATTTCTTTAAAATAGAAATTCTTCGAATTTTCGGTTCGTTCCCCCTTGATCTTTATTTCAAGATCAATTGCATTAAAAATGATTACATTTCCCAGAATGTATAAGTATGTGCAAAGTGCTTATTTCAAAATTTATTTCTTTAAAAAAGTGCAATATGATAATTTGGAGGACTACTATTTTAAAATTTCTTAACGGGTGTCTAGTTAAAGCCGCATAAAATGTATCAAAATGTATACTATATAAAGTATAATTGCTTTAAAAATGAATAGAAAATAAAATTATTGTCAAATATGTTCGCTTCTCACTCTGATCATGACTTCGTCTATAGGAACTTTGACGGGTTATCTCTATCGATAGCAGTGCATTGGCCAATCTACGGGCTATGTGTAGATCCCGGCACACGGCCGCAATTTTAGCGTCAACGCAATAATTCGAATAAAGCGATTGACATTATCTGGAGGTTCATTGATTAAGATAAGCTCGTTCTCACGCGGTATTTACACTTCTTCACAAATGCCTTGTCACGGCCCTGGCCATAAAGATCTCGCAATATAAATAGTCTGGAATCTTTGCCTTTACGACTGACCGACAAAGCCCTGTATTTCCTGCTATGGCCCATATAAAGTGAGTGCTCGATCGGATCGTGTGTCGTGCCAGAGTTTGCTCTAATTGCAAAGTTGTAACATTGAGCGACATGAGTTGAAGGTTGCCTGGCTGGCTGGCTGCCTACCTGTTGCTCGCTCAGCACTTTTATCTCAACACAAAAATTCTAGGGGGAGCGAGACACACGCAAATCGAGAGTTTTGATAAATGTGGTTCAGCTTTTTTGGTAAAAATAGCAAATACTTTTCAACCTTATATGAGATGATCAGAATAGTGACCATAAAATGTCTTTATTTTAGTTTAAAAACAGATGTAAAAGTTTCCTTATATTTAGATTATTCTTCTCATATACAACTAATTTTTTTTATCTGTAAGATATATTTCGTGTAAATGCATAAAAAGCCAAAGATCAAGTTCTTTAGACTGTGATTCATAAATAACAGCCATCGGGAGTCAATAAGTGATCGACTTCAATTACCTCCTCAGAGGAGGAGTCGCAAGGAGGAGTTTTCAAGATTCGCTGGAATCGATCCCCTTTGATTGTAGCCAATTGACTTAATTCTCCATACAATTTATAGAGCCCCATTGAGGAAAATGTCAGCAGGTCTGAGAACGAAGACTCACGCATGAATGAATAATAACCAAACCCAAACGAGAATGCATCGACTTCTGAGCTCTCTTTGCCTAGCGCTGGTCCTCTTGGCCACAGGTATGGTGGACGCCCAACCAGCCTTATAAGGGTGTTGCTAACTGGGGAAATTCTTATCTTCGTTCCATCAGTTTCCCAGGGAAATGCGCAGACAACCAGTCGACTGACCGTCGACTCACATGACATCACCGTTCTTCTGCATTCAAACGAGACGTTTGTGGTCTTTGCCAAGTGAGTTGCAACAACATAAAATGAAGAACGCCACAGCAACGTGGATTTTCTTATTATAGCCAACCGTTGGACATCGATGTTCAGGTAACGCTGAAGACGGACTCTGAAAACCATTTAGGCCTGGATCCTGCGACATTCCCCTATCTGGCCGGCAGCGACCAGAACCAGACTGTGGTGATAACAGGTCTCAAGGCCGGCTACGTTCAAGTTACTGCCGAAGCCAATGCTGAAAATGCGGAAATGTTAGTGAATTCCTTAGATTTTAATTTATATTTTAGATAAAGATTTCTGCAGTATTTCTTTATTTACAAATTACTTCAATTGTTCTCATTCATTAAATATAGCCTAGAGGACGTCTTTGTGCGCGTGACAGTGGCCAGGTCACGGGGGCTCATCTACACCTCGATCGTGTTCGGTTGGGTGTACTTTGTGGCTTGGTCTGTGTCCTTCTACCCGCAGATTTGGATCAACTACCGTCGCAAGTCGGTGGAGGGGCTCAACTTCGACTTCCTTACGCTGAACATTGTGGGCTTCACCCTGTACAGCTTGTTCAACTGTGGCCTCTACTTCATCGAGGGTCTGCAGGACGAGTACGAGGCACGACATCCGCATGGTCTGAATCCGGTAATGCTGAACGATGTGTTCTTCTCTCTGCACGCCGTGTTCGCCACCAGTATTACGATCATTCAGTGCTTTATGTACGAGGTAAATGTCCTTTAATCGAAATATGGTAATAAGAAATTGATCATAAAATCAAATATCACTAATCAAAATATCAATTATTTATGTACATTTGTAGAGGGGCCAACAGAAGGTGTCATTTGTGGCCTACGGCATACTGGGGATCTTTGCAGTGGTCGTGATCGTATCCGCCGGCTTGGCCGGAGGCTCCGTGATCCACTGGCTGGACTTCCTTTACTACTGCAGCTACGTGAAGCTGACAATCACCATCATCAAGTATGTGCCGCAGGCGTTGATGAACTACCGCAGGAAGAGCACAGTCGGTTGGAGCATTGGCAATATCCTACTGGACTTTACAGGCGGCACACTGAGCATGCTACAGATGATCCTAAATGGCCACAACTATGGTAGGCGTGGGAATACTTTTTTTTACTTCAGAGCTATGGCTAAGAATGGAATTTAATTGCAGACGACTGGGCGTCTATATTCGGGGATCCAACCAAATTCGGATTGGGTCTCTTCTCGGTGCTCTTCGATATATTCTTCATGCTGCAGCACTACGTGTTTTACAGGTAAACTATTGTAATAATTTAATGATCATATATACTTAACAATATAATTAAGTAGTATTTTTTAAGAAACATCCTCATTGTACAATTCTCATCGTTGTGCTGTTCCTATTATCCACAGGCATGCGAAAGAGCAATCGAGCTCGGACCTCACCATTGTGACAGAGGCGGCCCAGAATCAAGGCAAAGATGAGTCGCCGAATGATGGGACAAATGGAAAATATTAGAGCAGCTTTAATCTGTGTGTGTTTTATAAGACTTGTGTGCCAGTAGCGCTTTTCTGTAAATTTTAGATTTGTAAATATATTTGTACGCTGTTAAGCTTTATATAAATTAATGGGCTTTACTTTATACCCTTTGTTTTGGGACAAATTTGAAAAATAGTCCTTTTAATTTTAGAAGCCGCCATTCCTACGGAAGAGTAAACAACCGGTGGAGCCCGCAATTCTCAATTCTACTTCGAATCTGGCCGCCGAGAGGCCTGCTTGCCATTTGGCCTAGTGGCTAAGAGTTGTATGTGTTCAACTCGGGGTTAGACTTTAGATTTCCAATAACTAATATTATTATATATATAATAATATAAATATAAAACATAAAACCCACTTACAAAAGATAAAAATAGAACTAACAAATCAGTCTAAACCCACTAGTATTTACTTGTGGTCTGAACGATTTCCAGTATTAAGATCTCTTTACCAATAAATTTATTTTCTTAATTATTTATTCAATAAAAATTGTGATCTTGAAAATTTAGTTTCTTTGACAAATCATTTTTTGGACCTGAAAAGGGCCTTTTTAATGTTTCTCAGCTTTTTCTAGAAAATTTACTTGGCCATTACCGAGAAACAAGTTTATACATTTATTGAAATTTTATGAAAGGACAATTTAAAAATAAAAAAATAAACTTAGTTATGAAAAATTCAATTTGTAGATTTTCTGAAAGTAAAAGGTTCAAAAATAGGTTAAGTTAGGTTCTTAGCTTATCCCGGAACCTCGGAACGAGGCGCGCTGTTTTTTTTATCGATACCACAAGTGGAAATGTAAATAATACAATAATAATAAATAGTGGCAGCCCTGGCTAAGAAAAAAGTTGAGTTAAATTGCGAATTAAACTTTTATCTAATATGCAGCCATGTCTCTTCAGCAATCCTCGTCGTTTGACATGATCATTAACCAGTAAGAGGCCAAACACTTCCATACCAATAAATAAACTTAACGACATTTCACTTTTCCCCTGGATAAGTTGCAGCATTTCGCGCTCGAACAGCCAAACGTTTTACTTGGAAGCATTTGAAAAGGCAAAGGAACAGGCGGGACTCTTCAACAATGAATTATACATTTTACCAACGCTGGTTGCATCCAACAGCAGCGGTGGCTTCAACCCACTACAGGATTTAATGGTCTGCGGTGTCGGTAGGAACCGCGTAAGGCAACCATCCGGAATCGGATCAGAAGTGTACAATCCCGTGCACAACGTTCAAAATGCTTCATTCTTCTATGTACCTAGTTCGGATGCAGATGTCGTGTTCAAGCGGTAAGGGATTTTAAATCCGCCCGTTCCGATTTGTTATCGTCGCGCCATCCACGTTTCGTGGTGAATAGCCAGAGCCGAACTGTTGCTGCTGTTGTTTATTCCGTCAATTTTGTGTTTTGTAAAAAATAATCCCGCGCCAGTTATTCTTGTGCGATCGGATTGCCGCAGATTCGTTTTCCGGGATGTACATATCACAGCCGATGTCGTGGCACAAAGTCAGGTACTCCCGCTTCATGTTGATGTGGAACTGGTCATGTAGCAACACGCTTGTACTTGCACTGATCCCGCACGGAGCCCTCTTTGTTGTTTTGTTCCAAATTTAAACATTTGTTGCTTGATTTTTGTAACCATTTATTTCTGATTTCCCTGCAGCACTGATTCCGACGAGGACTTGCAGGTTACAGTGACCAATGAAGCCTCCTTGGATTCAGCCGAGTCAAGGCCAGAGGGTGCGAGTGCGGTGAGCATCGAACAGGTGGTGGAGGGAGCGGGTGACTTGTGAGTTCCTAGCCATAGCTGATCGTTTCTTTTGCTAACGAGTCCTTTCCATTTACAGAGCCGCGGAGCCGATGGCCTTCCTGCAGGGATTAAATGTAAGCAGGACTTGAATCCACCAAAAAAATATTCTTACTAACTTGCATTTTTTGTGTTCTAGTCTGGAAATCTGATGCAGTTCAGCCAGGTGAGTAGGATAAGGGATTAGTGCATTCTGAAGCGTTGCGACAGATCTGCCTGCACCAGGATGATCAGGAAACTTGCCACCGCTGAGAAAACGTTGCCGATCAGCTGCATATCGAGCTCGTACAGGCCAAGGGGCTTGATCTTGTACTTTGTGACAGTCACCAAGAGCGTGAAGGAATGAACCGCCTGCCGGAAGCGACAGTCGGCATGCTGGAGGTTCATCTCCTGCAGAATGAGCACTGATCGCTTGGTAGCCACCAACAGGTTATTGCACAAGTGCGTCAGCATGGTGATTTCCGAAAGCGAGATGGTCAGGAACACTGAACTGATGAGCGCCCCTAGGCCGTCGAAGGCCTTACCGGCGATCAAGGCATCTGCTATGGAGTAGTAAATACTGTAAAAGCCAACTGTTATGCCGAGCAGGTGGCAGATGAGCGACAATATCATGGAGAGAGACATGGGAGTCAAGTACTTTCCGGCATGGAAATATATCACCTTGTAGCGGCTAGCCAGCTTGTCCAGTTCGTCCGCCAGCGAACAGAAGCGCTGCATCCGATAGTATGTTGTGGTCAGCTTCAGTTGATCCTCCCTTTGTAGCAGATTTACCTCCTGCTGCTGCGCCTCCAGTTGACAATTCAGTGCCTTCAGCATCTCCTTCACCACGACCATGGCTCCGAAATAGCAGTTGTTCAGAAGATTTGAAATGACTAATGGAAACAGCCTGTAGAGGGTCCAAATCAAACTTATTTCGGGGTGCGTTCGCCTCTGCTGCAAGATGAAGGCCACTTCCAGAGTTAGTGGAAAGGCAATGGTTTTGATGAATGCCAGGGAAATCGATGTATACAAGGACCGGCTATCGAGACGTAGGGTTTTGAGGGTCTGAAAGAAGGGCACTCGACTCATCATCTTGGCCACTTGGTGACTCAACATCATTTGGGTCACGTAGTTTATAATGGCCACCGTGATGTTCATGTAGCTGTAGAGCGTAATAGCATCCTTTAGGTTGATCTGTCCCTGGCTGTACTCCTTGTAGATCTGGCGGCCGTAGACAGTGCTGAATGCAATGGTCCACAACATGGCGTATGCCAAGTAAAACTTGTTAAACCTGAATCTCTCCCGGCTTCGGGGGTGATAGCTATTGGCCAGAAGTCCAAAGATGGTCATGAAGGCAACCAGGGTTATAGTCAGCATTTTCACCAAGCTCCGGTGTGTTCTATCGCTGGTGAGGTTCATCTTGGCCAAACAATGGATACCGACTGGATGACCACTCCTTTCACGGAGTATTAATTACGAACAGCTTAATTGTTTTTCCTTTATCCAACTGATGGTATCTAAAGGACCTGTCAAGGTGCCTGGCACTATCTGGACACATCTCGAAATGCTTGGTGCCCGCTAGCCGACCGAAAACCAACTAAGAATGCGTTGCGTTGGCAACGATAGCGTTAGGCGGGGAGAGTTGAAAGGAACAATGAGAGCGGCAAGCGACATTCCCCGTGTGACTCAACAGCTCTGGATGGCCGGCCTGCTGCAATTTCATAAGAGAAACATGTCGTCACAGTCTCACAGGGGTTCACTTTTAGCGCGTGAGCGAAACAGAACGTACATACTTATCAGACAAAAATTGCGAATACTTGTGAAAGACCATAACAAAAGAATAGGAAATATTTAGTCCATTCAGTCAACAGTTACCAGGCTCAACATGAAGCTCTACCAGCTCTATGTGCGCAAAGTGTGAATTCTGGGTCGAAACTAGTTTTATTTGCGTACTAATGCTAATCCAATCTTTTTCAGCAATCCGTGCTGCGTGAGATGATGCTGCAGGACCTGCAGTCTCAGGGGAATACATTGCCAAAACTGGAGAACCACAACCTTGGCGGCTACAATTTCAGTATGGTATTGGATGAACCACCAAAATCCCACTGGATGTTCTCGGTGGCCCTAAACAAGCTCTACATTCGGATGAACAAGACCTTTAACGTGGACGTTCAGTTCAAAGCGAAGATGCCTATTCAGCCACTCAGTCTCCGAGTCTTTCTCTGTTTTGTCAAGGATGTGAGTGGTCCGGTGCTGCGATGCCAGAATCATATTAGCGTAGAGTCATGTAAGCAAAGTCCTCGTTGAAAGGCAAAAAATTACTCTATTTATTATGTCACTTTTATCTTGCAGCGACCATCCAGAACATAAAAGTGCGGGAGAGCTTGCTGCGCTGTGAGAATCCCAACACCGTTTACTGTGGTTCTGCCCAGGGAAAGGGCATTTCCGAGCGCTACTCCGTTCTGATTCCCTTGAATATGTGCAGATCTGGCAACCGCAGCGGAGGATACGTTCGCCAAACGCTTGCCTTCAAGTTCGTCTGCCAAAATTCGTGTTTTGGCCGAAAGGAAACTTGCTTAGTGTTTTGCCTGGAGAACGCTAGGTGAGTTTTTCTATAACATTGTATGACACATCTGTTTATAATATTTTTAACTCCATTTCAGTGGCGATATTGTGGGACAGCAGGTTTTAAATGTTAAAATTTGCACGTGCCCGAAACGAGACCGCAACCAAGACGAGCGCCAAATCAGTGGCAAGAAGCGCAAATCCGAACCGGCCTGTTCTGATGAGGAGGAGGAGCCGGAGGTAAAGCCTGCCAAGTCGCGAAGACGCACCGCTTCATATCGTCGGAATGTAAAGGAGGAGACCGAGAGCAACGACAGCCACGACGACGAAATGCCCGCCTCCGATTGGCAGGTGTCGTGTACAGCGGATGGCGAGTATCGTTTGTCCATTACCTGCCCGAAAAAGGATTGGCTTCTTCAGAGCATTGATGGTATGATTAAGGAGGCCGCAGCTGGCGTGCTCCAAAGTCCAAATCAGGCGAATCTTCGCCGCCATGCCCAAAGATTGATCAGCTTGAAGAGTAAGCATAAGACCGGTTGATTCTCTACCGAAATCATACTAAACTGCCTTTATTTACAGAACGTGCCTGTGACCTTCCGTGACTGGGCGAATGGCTAGAGGAACCTCTAACAACTTCAACAAGCTACCATAAGAACCAAGTGATTTCCACGAGACACCTTTGAATTGTCGTGTGCCACTATGAAAATGGACTCGGGTGGAAATTGAACAATTTTTAAGTTCGTAATAATTTTTGTTTGTTAGATTTTTATAAGTGATATACGAAAGTCGAGATAAGCCAGTTCATATTTTTGATATAATTATACTCTTGTTACCTACAATTTTATAAAACTACAGATAAGTAAAACCAATGTCTAATACATCCAAGAATTCTAAAATCAGCACTTTGTTTTTTTTTAAGAATATCCCTTTGGTGTACGCCAATGCCCAGATCCTACTGTACTCGGGCGGAGCGCATGCTATGTGTGGCCGGGCGATGTGACATGTGTGGTGGCTTGTGTGCGCGGTCAATGCTCCCGGGATCCATCTCAGCTAGTCTGCAAATATGTCAAAATCGCTGTGCTGCATTTACATATTTTATTTATACCCGTATCTGTGCGTGTTTGGTTTTAGTTCTATGCTTAAAAAAACAACCTCAAGCAGGGCGCATGCGTTCGCCAACGTTGCACATGTGCAGAGATGTGCGAAAAATAAAGAAAAACCAGATGTTGACACTGCGCCGCAGCTGCAGGCGACTACTTTAGCTTTTGCCACATGCGGCATCCGCAGCTAAACGCTAGTATTGCGCTAGTGTTTACTCTAGCACACCGAGTGCTGTTCATTGACCTAGGGCAGGGCGTTTAATATGCGCCCATGCCTTAATTGTAACGGAATGGGAACTGCCGTGGCCATAATGCAGGCAGCCAAAGCGGATGTATCGGCTTCCATTTGGGGCCTTTCCTTTTTCATCTTACCAGTTTGGCACCGCGAAAATGGGTCGAAGCCGAGAGAGAAGCGCTCAGCGGCCGATTCACTCACTCAATTCTCGTTCGGCGAGTGCCAGGCAAAGCGGTTTGGAATTGAGTCGAACTTACTTGAGATGCAGGTGCACGCAGAAAAATATCAGTTAAATAAGATGTTTGTGGACTTTAAATGAAAATAATTATATGAGTGTAAAGGTGAAATTAAAAACACTTAGAAGTGTTTAGAAATCTAAATATTTCTATATTGTGAATCATCCTATTCAGAAGTTCATTAAACAACAAATGAGATCTGGTTTTATTAGGTTTATTCTTTTAAATAAAGCTACAGAAACTATATATACAATTAAATCCATATATCCAATGCATCATCATCTAAAAAGCTCTATTTAATATCTGAGTTTTTCTTTGATTGGCTGGTGGCAAAAGGTTGAGAGTTCCCAGTGGGTTACAGTGGGTGGCAGTAGCTAGAGTTGATCATTCATTCATTTACAATGGAGGCCTTCAGCAAACAGATGCTATCCAGTTTCGAGAAAAATCATACCTATCTTTATGGGGGCAGATAAAGGGAAAGCAAACACCGGAGAGCTCTTATCGGCACCCATCTTCCGTCGTCCGCAGTGCCCACTGTACGCACGCGTGGGGAAAACAATAAAGCCAAACAAAAACAGAAAGCCAGGCCAAGACGAGACGTCAGGTGAAACGCCGCCTGCAACTCCGCTCACTCGATTCCACTCAAAGGGGCCTGCGGCGCTGTGCTGCCCACTCGGATCTGCAGTCGTAGATACAGAAACCAGATAACGACGAGCGCCCGGCGATCTCCACTCAGTCGATGGGGAAGAGTCGAAAGCTTGTACACGTAGTTTGGCATTCGCATTCGGCTGTTGGCTTTGGCGTTGGCGGTGTCGTTGTCGTTGTCGTGGTTTGTGCTTAGTCTGTTGCCTGATCTACGTCGCGTTGCAGCTGTGTGAAGTCGTGCCATATTTGTTTTGACCGCGAAATTTTCTGGGCTAAGAAAATCTTCTTTATTGCCCCTGGGTTTCTGTGTGAGTGCATCCGTGAGTGGCAGATATGGTGGAAACGGCAACCACTACGACCATAACGCGCTCCACCACAACGGCACCGGCGGGATCGGTGACGGTGACAGGGCCCGCATCCTCGGGCACGCCCACAGCCGCTCAGGCGGCTGCGCGGGCGCAACGCAATGATGAGACCACTCGGGCCATCTTCAACCTGAAAGTGATCGTGTTCCTGCTCCTGCTGCCGCTGATTCTGTTTGCCGTCTTTCTCAAGCACTTGCTGGACTACCTTTTCGCACTGGGGCTCAAGGAGAAGGATGTCAGCGGAAAGGTGGCACTGGTAAGAAGTCTTTGTGGGTTAACTGTTAACCTCTTTTATTTGAGGTGTTCTCTAGGGAAAATATAGTAAGAGATTATTATTTAATTAGGTTTGTTTTATGCAAATGCTTTTATCTGTTTCCCAGGCTTTTCTTTCAAAAGGGGAAATAAAACTTTTTGGTTTTCATTTTAATACAACTCAACTCAACCTAAATTTACATTCATAGAAAACACACCTAAGAACATTTTTTTTTTTGATATTAATTAATAGTCAAGAGATCACATAGGTCTCTGTAAGTACAGATACACATTTGACAAGAGTATCTGATAGATAAACGATCTGGAATCCAGCCAGCCAGTCAGCTAGCTAGAAGCCAAGCGAAACGCAACGTCACGCACTTTCCTTTTCCAGTGGCTGCACTTCCACTCCCACCTTTGGCCCACTCCAAGCTTCCCCTCAATCGCTTTTCCGCTTTTCTTTTATTTTTTATTGAGTTTTTATGCGATGTCTCCAGCTAGCTTTTGGGTGCGGTCGCCAATCGCTTGGGTCTGAGTTATTAAAGTAAATATTTATGGTACTTTGGTGCCCAGCAGTGTTAGTTGGCCAACTGTTTGTGTTTATGCTTGCAATGCTTTCCTCGGCCAGCTAATGTGACATCATTTCCATGTAAGCCAAGGGAAATCTCCGACTGAATTTCGAAAAGCTGGCGGTGTTCTGTATCGCGGTCCATTAATCGCATATGTATTACACATTGACTTCTGGCGTCTTGTTATGAAAAAGTCAATTGAGGCGGACGCCACTGGTCAAGGTCAAGTGTGTAGGTGATGCTCGGGATCGTAAAGAACCCGATCGGGTTCGGGGACCATTAGCATTCCATTCTGGTCGCAGAATGTAGGCGTGTGCCGGCCATAAGCGTCTCACGTAGCGCATCGATGAATCATTGTGGCTCGATTTTTGTTTTAGTCTCAGCTTTTCGATTTTCGATCGTTCCCTTAGATACAAAAAACACGAATACAGAAACAGATACAGATACGTCTTGCGGTTTGGGCCTGACAGGGGCGAGCTGGTTAACAGAGAGAGAGGGGGACACCAGTCCCGTGCCAGCTGTGAGAAGCAGCGTAATTAGTAGATCAACTTGGGAGATATATTTGTAAATAAATTCGGGTAATGTCAGCTCAAAAGCCCCCATTTCGCGGCGCCCCTGCTCGGCTGCAAACTGGTTTTCTGTGTGTGTCGCCGCATTTTTAACAAGATGAAGCTAAAGAGAGAGCACAAAAGTGCAAACCTCAGGAACTTAACTTCACTTTTGTTTTCAGCCCGAGCACGACCGATGACGTTGGCCGACTTGCGAGTAAACAAAAACAGAGAGAGCCCCGAGGCGAAGGGCAGAAGTTATATCTGATATCTCGCGGATGCGTAGATAGAACTCAGCGTTGCTATTACTAACTGTTGCCGCTGTTAATTTGCATATGATATTGAAATTCTTCAGCAATGGTATAACCACACAACAACAACAACAATAACTGAGCACTGCCATGTGCTGGCGACTTGTTATTGTTATTATTTTTCCATTGTTTTTGTTGTGCACACGAACGTGCCAAAGTTTGGGGCTGCGACACAGTGACCCACCCTCAGCTGAGATGGCACTGAGGTCACACAGTCGTCAGTCCGCTTTAATTACGGTCAAAAGTCACTCAATTGTGCCCGAGAGGGCCGTCCCACCGAGCGTATGCGTAATGCCATTCATAAGTCGCTGCTCTCTCGAATAATTGCCGGTAAATGGGGTTTTTGTTCAATGCAAAGTCGCATTAGCTCGACTTGATTGTTTGCAAATTAAGCTAATTAATTTGTTCAAGTATAATGAGAGAGTGAACCGAGCTATTCCATCTTTTCCTCGCACACAGGTGACCGGCGGTGGCAGTGGCCTGGGACGCGAGATATGCCTGGAGCTGGCCCGGCGCGGCTGCAAGCTGGCTGTGGTGGATGTCAACTCCAAGGGCTGCTACGAGACGGTGGAGCTGCTCTCCAAGATTCCGCGATGCGTGGCCAAGGCCTACAAGGTGAGATCTTTCTCATTCCGGCATTATGGTGGCCCTAAAACATGATGTTTCCGTTGCAGAATGACGTCTCCTCGCCGCGTGAACTGCAGTTGATGGCCGCCAAGGTGGAAAAGGAGCTGGGTCCCGTGGATATATTGGTTAACAATGCCTCCCTTATGCCCATGACTTCGACACCCTCGTTGAAGAGTGATGAAATCGATACGATTCTGCAGCTGAATCTGGGCTCTTACATAATGGTGAGTTCTTACTGTGCTCGCTATGAATCATAGCATTCATTTTGTCATGTATTTCTTACAGACCACCAAGGAGTTTCTGCCCAAGATGATAACCAGGAAGTCTGGCCACCTGGTGGCAGTGAATGCCCTGGCGGGTAAGTTGACTCTTCCTCGGTGAAGTAGAACTACGTAATATCTTCCGTGATGCCTTCTATAAAGGTCTGGTTCCCTTGCCCGGAGCTGGCATCTATACGGCCACCAAATATGGAATTGAGGGCTTTATGGAGTCGCTGCGTGCCGAGCTCCGCCTGTCGGACTGCGACTATGTGCGTACCACGGTGGCCAATGCCTATCTGATGCGTACCAGCGGAGATCTGCCGCTGCTCAGCGATGCGGGGTGAGCTTTCCTAGTTTCCCTTTACCCGATGGCATGATCCCAACTCTTTCCTTTAGCATAGCACAAAGCTACCCCGGTCTGTCCACTCCGTACGTGGCAGAGAAGATTGTCAAGGGCGTGCTGCTGAATGAGCGCATGGTGTACGTGCCAAAAATATTCGCCCTCAGTGTGTGGCTCCTCAGGTGGGAATGAAATTAGCCCGGCGTGCGCTAACTATATTTAACGATTATTGTCTCCGCTCCTTCCCAGACTGCTGCCCACCAAGTGGCAGGACTACATGCTGTTGCGCTTCTACCACTTCGACGTGCGCAGCGCCCACCTGTTCTACTGGAAGTGAGCTGTGGAGCCGGTACCGAGAAGCATACCATCCCAAAAGCATTTACGCGGAGAGCTCGAAGCTTGTTGGTTTCCCATTCGCAGTTCTTAATTCAACTGTTGCTTACGCTAGGTTTACATGTTTAGCTATTTATACGAAGCCTTAACTTAAATTAAAAATATATTCCTAACAGAGGTGCGAGCGTTACTCCTTGGGCTTTGCCGGTTTCGTTGGCTTCCTTCTTCGCAGCCGTAGAATCTCGGAGAAGCATTTCTTCTCGGATTGCTGCACACAGGAGCTGCGTTCGTAGTGCCAGGTGTAGTTGGGCGGACAACGGTGGAGCAGCTTGTGGCCACTGGAGCAGTAGTAGAAATAGGCACAGTTTAGGGGATGTGGCATAAAGCCATAAACGCCCGCCTGGCAGCTGGTGATGATGCCCGGCGACTGGCGGCGATTGCAGGACACCAGATGGGCGGGAGTGCAGGCTCTGGCCAGGCCTGCTCCTTCGTAGCACACCATATAGGGATAGCAGGGTCCGGCGTTGGGCAACTCCTCCAGGGTGATGGTCAGAGGTTCCGTTTTTGGGGCTACTGTGGGTGGTAAATGCTTGAACGGTGCCTCAGTGGTGGTAACCAGCGGCTGACACCTCTTAACCAGCTCCCTATCCAGGCAGCGTTCTTGCTTCTCATCGTAAAAGTGACCGTCGAGGCACTCAGCCTCAAAGGAGCCGGGACCCGCGCAGTAAATGTACTTGGAACAGTTGCTGGAGCTGGCCACGTAAACCCCCATTTGTGGGGCACTCGCGCACTCTGCGAACTCCAGGGCCAGGGTGCGGTGACCCAGCAAGGCCACCAGAACTATAGTTAACCAGGTTACGACTCTCATTTCACTACGGCCGGAATGCGGCAAAGACATCTAACGACTGACTGACTTCAGATACCCGAAATACTCGGGAATATTTTTGCATGTGCCCGCCAACTGATAAGGCCGACAAGCATCCAGCATCGATTATTGCGCGGTTATCTCTATGTTCCCGATAGTGCTAATGAGTTGGGGAGTTACTGCGTACCCGCCGCCCCCGGCTTTTCGCTCCTACCCAGGTGGCGATTGCCATTCGTAGCCTACTTCCCAGCGGAGCCGGCCGCAGATTTAATGAGCACGCCAGGCCGCAGCACAATGCACACAACTCTCGGGGCTGGGCTCAATAAAAATTGAAAACGCACTCAATAAGCAATTAAGTGTCGCCACTTCCGACGGGGGACAAACGAACGATTCCACCAATACCATCCATTGGACGGCGCACACAGACCACCGCCATTCAACGCCCTCGTAGACATCAACATCAACAACATCATTGCCGTCATCATCATCATCATCAGCGCCGACATGGACGTGGTCGCGGCTTGTCGGAGTTAAGCGATAGCCATCGATTTAATATTCGATGAGATATTCATAACTTGCAATTAGGTTTGGCGGCTCTCGTTTTCCCGGCTTTTGCAGCTTGCGATTTACGTAAATGATTGCGTTCCTGATTAATGAAGAATTACCAGAGCGAGTGCCTCATCCAGCCACTGCCATTAACATAATTTCCCGCCCTGTCCTCGCCGGAGGGCTGTGCAAATTGCAATTTCATTAATTGTTAATTAAACGCAGTCGAGTGCCAGTTGTCCCGGCAGCTTTGTGGCATATTTTCGGGCTCAATGGTGCGACGGGTTAACAGGTTATACCGCTGTCTATATCCAACCTGCCAGATGCCGATCCAGCGGCACTTGGAAAAGGACCCCATATGGTGAGGACGCGACTCAAGTGATTAAGTGCACGCTGAAATCTTCAAATGCCGAGCAACATGTGCACAAACACAAACACAAACAACGAGACTCACTCCCTCCATCGCGCTGCCTTCCAGAATGTAAATTCTAATTAAGATTATGTGAGGAGACCCCCAGCACCTGATGCTCCTCAGTCCCCCAACTGCTCAGCTTCCAACTCCAGTGCCCCAGCACTCGGTGCGCAGGCGCATCAGCATCGCCGATCCATAAAAATAGCTCACTAATTATTTGTGCGCTAGGGTTACAGTTCTCATAAAAAACAAACAAACTGTCGGGCGTTTTTATGAATCTTCTGCTTGCCTTAATGCCCCCGCAAAGTTTTTCCAATGCCGATCCCATTCGATTCGACACAGAGAAGTATCAATCCTTCTTGTAACTTTCTAAAATGATTTAAAAAAACATTTATGGATCTACTTTGTATTACTTATTCATTATAGTATATATACTATAAATCTATGAACGGTTAAATGTTAGCCAGAATGCTTATTCATCGGCACCAGGATCACCACAGCCTTCCTGATACCTGCGCTTGTCATCTGTGCCGACCAACTGCCGCAGCTCCTCAAGAACTCGATCCGTGCGCTCCTCCAGGCGATCGAGGGCCGTGTTCAGGTCGTCCAGTCTACAGGTGACACTCTCCATTAGCTGCTCCGAGTTTCTGGTCATCTCCGCAAAGTCCGCCCACGGATTGCCGTCCGGAATGATTTCCAGCACAGGCTGCAGTTGGTTCTCTTCGTTATCCATTCGGGCTTTAACGTCAGTTGAATAGGCTCAAAATTTACTTAAATTTGTATCGTCCTACACACTGACGAATGAATATAAGGTATGTGTAGTTAAAGCCTGAATTTCTGGTGTTTAAAACAAATGTTTCTATGCTTTGATACAATATTCCACATAATTTGAGTTGTTTGCTAAAAACTTATTTGGTGCCTTTTAATAAAGTTTTAGCCAATTGAGTTTAGGCACTCTTCCATTTTATAAATGAAATATTTAAAATATACAGGGTATTTAAAACAATGGCAAGGAGTATATTAGAAACATGGTTACCTCATATCTAACCGACATATTCATGTTTATGTATCTTAATGTCAGGAACAATAATAAGATTATATTAAACAAATTTAAAGAGTTATTTTTATTTACTGCTTCTACTATTTTAATTTGAGGGTATCTCTTATAAGAGTTCCCCCATTTTGCCGCTTGTTTACTTTGCACTATTTTTTGTTTTTTTTGCTGGCGGCCTATTACAAAAGCCTCGCTCGTTCATTTCATTAAACCCATTTACAAAATGGCTTTGTCCATTATTTATACATATCAATTATAAATTGTACTCAGCGCCTGCAATATTCATATTCACTTGTCAAAATGTCAACTCAAAATAGAATATTTATGCATTTTTTTTGTGTGCGTATCGGAGCATGATTTGTTTGCTTTATGCTCTCTTTTCAAGAACTCTATAGAGCAGTGGAAAGTGACAATATGGGCTATAAATACAAATGCTCGGCGGCAACCGAAGTTGAAATCAATTTTTTGTTTTGGCCCCATACTGCGGAGGTCGCGTTTCTCGCCTTCGAAACCGAGTTGCATGAATGTGGACCGGGGATTGGTGGTGGGGAGTGCCGCCATTTAGTTTGCGGCAGAACAAGGTGCCTCAATTTATTTTTAATTGGAAGCAAATTGAGCCAATCATTGTCGATGGAAAGGAAATGGTTTGCTGCGGTTGTGGTCTTTTCTCGTTATTAACAGGATAAAGCTCCTGTCCATGTCCATGTCCAGTTTCCAGGCTCTGGCTTCTGCATTGTCGCTTAATGAATTTTCTTTCAAAGTGGCTGCAGCAAGGATGTGTGAACACCCAGAAGTGGACTTTCTGCCAGGCACAGGCCATTAACCGACCTGGTTCTGGCACACACAGAATGCTTCTCCTGAAGTCTTCTTTGCGGTTGGCAAATCTGTTATTATTGTCATTAAGCAGGCTTTTGTTGTCACCACCACCCAGAAAATGTACAATGCAAGCTTCGTGTGCAGATGCATTTTTCTTGCAAATGTCCTTCGGTTCGGTTGAAGCTGATGGTAGTTTGTTGGTTACCCAGAGATTTTCGGGCATCTGTTCTTGAGGCTGGTCTTTCTTGGTTATTGAATTTTCTGCATAGTTTATGAGCTGCTGTACTTGGAGCCTCTAGCCCGAGGCTCAACTGGTTGCCTGTAACACAAATTTCGATGAATTTTGGTTTGTGTTCGTCGTCATTAGTTGAAAGCGCTTAGTTTAGCTCGTTTGTTTGCTAAAAGTTTCATTGTTGTTCCTGGTCCTGCACTTGTTTCTGTTTCTGTTCTTGTTTCTGTTGTTGCATTACACTGGCCGTTGTTGTCATCAAGTTGATGCTGGCCAACAACATTGTTTCGCCAAAATAAAGGCATATAATTCATGTGTGTGGCCTTCTTACAGGCCCCTGCAGGGGCTACGAGTATGTGGCCATCGTGCATACGCCACGTTGACCGCTGACCAGCTGCCCGAGTCGAGCTGAATACTGAGTGAACTTTGTCACGGTACCGAGCATGGTGGCATCCTGGGGCGGGGGCATCCTGCCTGGAGCAGCATTGGAGGCGATTCCTCTGGCCGACACCGCCTCTTTGGCTGTTATTGTTTTCCAACTTTTCACTTTGGTTATGAAACGTCCGAGCGGCGCAGTCAGTTGCACGCTCGTCTCCATCAGTGCCGTCTCCATTCCGCTGACCGCAGTGGACAACGAGTAGTTTTTGGGCGGGCTGGTCATGTTTCTATCCTATGCCTGCGTGACCACACAGATAGAAAAAGGAGCCCAAAGTCAGGATTAATTCCAGTCTTAAATTTGTAACTAATAAAATATCAAAGGACGGCTTGAATTGTTATAACCATATTTATTGTTTATTTTTTTTCAGTAAAGTTGCCAATTTAGATAGAGTTTTTTTTGTACTTTTAAAAAATATAAAATAAATTAATTTTAAAGTTTAAATTTGCTTTCTTCAGTGCAAGGACGTGTGTTATTGTGCGAGCCTTGTTATGCTTATGTCCTGCGGCTTAGGCATTTGTTGTTTTACAACGCTTCAGTCTGTTTGCCAAGTAAATAAAAGCTGTTAACTAGTTTTCGCACACCAAGGCAAAAAGGTAGATGGGGTCTGGGGCTGGTTTGTTTCTCCGAGCTGCAACACGTGCTGGACAATTTTTTGCTCCGCTTGTTCTCGTCCTGCTCCTCTGGCTCCTTTTGTGCGTAGACACTCGTGTATGAGCAATTATTTAATGCCGTCCGCTCGTCCGTCCGTTTGTCATTGTTGTCTTCGGGCCGTGGTGTTATAGTCGTAGTAGTTGTTGCTTCGCTTTTAGGTGTACTTGTTGTTGCCGGTGCTGGTGGACTAGCCTTTGTCTTGGCCCCCGTCATCCAAGTCAACTGCAGCCATCTTGTCTGCCCCTTTTGTGTCGCTCATTTATTTGTGTTTATCCTTTCGCTTTTAATTGCGGCTCCGTCCTGCTTCCATCTCCATCCCCACCTCGCCTGCACTGCCCACCGCACCCCCCTTTGTGTAATTACAAGTGTTTGTTGTGTAAATAATAGCGTTAGCCGCCTGGGCCGAGGACCATCGTTGACGCATCGTTTGCATGCTCAGTTAATGCCGTGCATCAGGACATCCTCCATTGTCCCGGTCTGTTTCTGTGTGTCTGTGCCCCTGTCTGTGGCACGGAAAATTAATTACGAGCATTAAGCACAGCGCAACGCCCGATCTGTCGCATTGACACAGGTGTTGGCTGCTCGATGTAACGTATTTTCCTTAGATAATTCCCATAGAGCTCGACAGCCATGTGCGCTGCGCCTTGAACTCGAACTTAAAAGCAAAGTGCCACTGGTCCTGCAGAGAACGAAAATTTGTAATAATTCCATGAGTCCTTTTATTTGTTTTTGTGTTTAAATGTACATTTTATTTACATAAAATACACCCGCATTTAAACTGAATATTCATGTTCAAATTTAAATGCAGAGTGCTGTCCATTTTCGCATTTTTGACAATTTTAAACCTTGAATCAATTGTTTAGAATATAAACCTACATATGACAAGCCTTTTTAGATGATTTTTCAAATAAAAGTTGGGTTGTGAATTCATTAAAAACAATCAAATTTAAGGTGGGGTTGCTATATTTTTCTTTTGTTATTTAAATAAATAATATTTGTAATATGAAATAGCTGAAAATCAAACGAAACTATTCCTCTCCGTGTGAAACTCAACTGCAGTGCAGAGGCGGGAGCCTTAATTCATTCACCTAGAGACACTTACATGTGGTGCCCATTAGCCCAGTGCCACGCCCCCTTAAGAGAGGCAAATGCCAGCGAACCATGCGAGCCCTAAAATTTCCATTTCGTTGCTTGAACCGTGCATAAATATGTCAATAAGGATTATCCCATCGCAGGCGGCAATAAAATCTCGGGGAGCGATAAAAAAGTGGAATGTGGAGCAGCCGTAGGGATGTAGGAAAACCTCAGCTAAACAAACAGCAAAGGGATCAGGAATGGGAACAGGAGCAGGATCAGGAATAGGACCAGAAGCGGGAGCTGCAACTTGATTATCCTGCAGGATGGCAACCTGCCGCGCATTTTCCAACTGTTAAATTATGACATGCAACTGTCAGAGAGGGTTCAAGTGGATTTTAGCTGCGGATGCTCCTGGCAGGCGTGAGAAACTGTTATCCTTGCACCTAAACAAACACATTGAAGCGATGCCGGGATGCAGTAGCTGCCAGTGTCAGTGTCCTGGCTGGTGTCATATTGCCGAATATGTTTGGTCCTTCGAGAGCCTTGCGCATTACACGACCAGCTAATTTATTTACATTACTGGCCGTGTACTTGTTGCGTTGTAATAAACTAAAACACATGTGCAGGGATCGCAATCGAAATGGTTATCCGTGGCTGTCTCATTAGGTCCTGCTGCCACTGCTGCTGCAGTAGCACTTCAGATTGGTGTTGACAGTTGCGCTGAGAAATTGCCTCGCCCTTTCCCTATTCCTTTTTTTTCCGTTTTTGTTTTTGGTTAGCTCTTGTCTCTTACAAGACTCCTGAGCTCGGCTCTGAGTGCCCTCCGCCCGACATGCTAATGTGAAATATTAGAAAAGTAATGAAAAAAATGGAGAAGCAATCGAGATTAACGCGTTTGAGCACTCAAACTTCGCTCTGCACTTTTCGGTTTTCCCCTTTTGCCCTGGCAGCTGCGGCATGCCAACCCTTGCCTCCACTTCGCCCGGTCCTTTGTCGTGGGAAACCTTGGGGAATAGGTTAAACCACCTCTAATCCGTTACCTCAAGCACTTCTCTGCATTCTTCTGGCACTGCCGGATAAAATTCTCCATTAACGTTTTCCGTTCAGCTATTCGAAAGGGTATAAGAAAATATTTAATGTGCTAGTGTTTTAGATTTGTTATAAGATTATAAAATAAATATATGGAATTTATATAAGTACTATAAATCAGAATCGTTTTTATGGTTTATGAGGGTTTTTACTTTTCCAAGTGAAAATTCTTCAAAATGTAATTTCTTTCTTTTGATAGAAAGATATAATCATTTATTAGTTTAATATAGTATATAGTTGTTGCATATAATGGCTTTAATTTTTTTTTAATTTTTAATTATTTCCAGTGCCTAATTTGTCCAGCTTCCGTGGTCCAAGGCTGACAGCACTTCTCTTCTCCCTCCTCCAGTAGCAGAGTTCTTTGAGTGCCCTTTAAGCTGAAGTGTTGTTGTCGGGCGAACGCCACTGAGTGGCACGAAGTTTTGAAAATCAAGGGGGATAAGGCGGAATGTAAGAGTATCTGGATTAAGGATGTACATGTGCCATGTGCTCCTGCTGCCCGCAAAATACGCAGACGCCATTAAGGTCCATAAATCATCGGAGGCACACATCAATAGCCACAAAAAAGCGTCGCATGCAAAGCGACACCACGTGCACAAAGTATGACCCGATTTTGGTAATATCCAAAACAAAATCGAGTGTTCGCTTAAATAAATACGAAATGGCATCACGTGCAACGATGCAAAAAAGTGAGTCCTCCTCAGCCAAGAAGTAGGACTCGTAATTGCGCCAAAAAAATGCATCCGGAGGTGAATTCCAGGCGGCATATGGTTGGTTTTATTTGCAGTGGTCTAAGAATTGAGAGAGTCGAGCTTGGGGCCGGTGGAGATCTACGAGTAGCGATCGACACATGACTAAGTGACCTTTATATGGAACTGAGACTGGTCTTGGTTGCTGGCTGCTGGCTGGTTGCGGGTGAAACGGAGTCGCTGAGACTGATGCAGAGAACCTGCTCCGACTGCACCTTGGCTAAACCAAATCCATAAATGCGGCTATTTAAGAATAGATAAAAATGTCACCAAATACTATATTGCACCAAATACTATATCATTATCAAGGCAAAGGGATATCATAAATATTTTTTAAATATTACCCTATTATCCAATAGGTTATAAAAATTAATGGCAAACTTCATCGGCCAGCTAAAGATCTCTGGAAAAAGTCGAAACGAAATATACATATTTCACGATTCTCGTTTTTGTCGCTCGCTTTGTTATTTTTAACTAAAACCACAGCCGGCAAGTGCTCCCTCCCGCTCCATTCTCATCTGGCCCACCCATTCTACTTCAATATAAAATTATCCTTTGGCTGTCTCTATTTTCCATTCGTATATGCATGTGAGCTGGTGCTCCGATTTTTCTTTTCTTTTTTTTATGGATATCCACTTTATTGTCAGAAAATCATTTTTTCGTTGGCATCTCTCGATGTTATTTTCCTTCTTTTTTATTGTGCTGCAGCTCCGAGTGTTTGTGTTTATACGTAGTGTATATGGGGTTGGATGTTCATGTGTGCCTGTTGTACATTTGTAGTCTCTCCGCTGTTTTTTGTAGTTCACAAAAAATTGCTTTTATTTATTACTAATGGGCATGCTCGAGTTTTTTTTTGTACCCAGTACTGCTAGAGGAGAAAGGGTATACTTACTATGCAGGAATTGTACAGGGAAAGGGATATCTTTTACTTTGGAAATTTTAAGGGCATTCCAAGCAGATACGAAATATTTTAATATTTTTTAACCTTCTTGTTAAGAGCCCTACGAGTTTTCCTTTATCATATTATACATTAGGTAATCGGTATCTTCTTGTCGAGGTACTCGTTTATAGTAGTCTCTTTTGTTGTTATTGGAACCAATGTTGCCTTTCCTGGTGTGTTCATATATCGAACATTACTTACCGCGGCTGTCCCATCTGTGCAGGAGGTGACTTTTCTATTTATTTGCCGAGAACGCCAGCCCAGACCATTTTTTAGGAGCCTGTGGTAAATGGCTCTCATTTGCAAACACTTGCCCGGCATTAGTATTGAATAAATCGGAGTCACTGCTAATTGCCGAGCTCCGCTAGCGCAGGGTCACCGCGGAATGGGGTGACTTTAATGCACTCTTGTCGTCGGAAAGCCAGTTTCTCAGTTTCGCGAGTGGCATTCGCGATCAGCGATCCGAATCCGCCAACCGCGATCGGCGATCAAACCGTTTTAGCTTCTCTCGCGACTCGGACGTAGGTCATATCACGGAAAATGTCGGTGTGGAATGCTCTGGTCAAGGTGCAGGCATATATATTACTGATCGTCTTGGTAGCGATCACTCCACTGATCATCGTCGCCGCCTTACTGAGCAAGCTGTTCGCCAAGCTCTGCTGCTGCTCATCCCCGAAGAGCATCGCCGGTGATGTGGCCGTGGTGAGTTTTAGCCAAGCAGGCCACCAAAATCTTGACACACTAAATTACCAATATTGGCATTAGCGCGGGTCTTAACAAACAAAATTGCACTGCAACTTTAATGTATGAAAATGTTATAAAAATATTTAAAAAAAAAGGTAGCAGACCACTAGAAACTTAAACAAATTATTTTACAATTCTATATTGGATACTAAAATATATAAGGTGCATCAATTGTAAAAAATCTATATTGTTCTGGTTAACAAAAATGAATTGGTTTTAAACGGTTTATAATAATATACTAGTATAATTGTCCAAAAAGCCAAAGGATGTGTTGAAGGGTATATTTTCAATTGTAAAATAATCTGTTTTACATATTATTGATATATTTGTATATATTTAATTTTTAACAATTCGTTGTCAAGTCAAATTATTGGCTAAACTGGTTTTAACCATTAAGTTGCTTCAATAACATAAAACAATTAAAATAATTTTTACAGACTCAGAACTAATAATTAAAAAATAATTACAATTTATGACTTGGACGTTTGGTCTGAGTTTTGATTGATTAATTTTTTTTGTTGTTGTCCAGGTAACTGGAGGAGGTCATGGTCTGGGACGCGCCATTTGCCTGGAGCTGGCCAAGAAGGGATGCCACATTGCTGTGGTGGATATCAACTTGCCCGGCGCCGAGAGCACAGTAAAGGAAATTAAGCAATGCTATGACGTTCGGGCTCAGGCTTATAAGGTAAGTACTGCCAATTGCCAGCCAAACTGGTTTTTAATTACCCGATCTGTGAAAGATATAACTTAAATAATTTGTAATTACCATTTAACCGGTATATAAATGGCATATATACCATATAGACCAACGTTACAAGTCTTGAAGAACTCATCGAGCTGAACAAGAAAGTAGTCGTTGATCTGGGACCGGTAACTGTGCTGGTTAACAATGCAGGAGTTTTGTTACATCGTAATAGCGTTAACCCTGATCCGGCAGAAGTGCAGCTTATGATCGATGTCAACCTAACGTCGCACTTCTGGGTGAGTGGAACTTTAATAATTACAATTTTATTACAGGTTAATAGCAAACCAGTTTTTAATTTAAGAAATATATCAAGATATTGGTCTTATATTGAATTTCTAACCACTTTCCAGACCAAGTCCGTTTTCCTGCCCAAAATGAAGGAGCTGCGAAGGGGCCATATCCTCACCATCAGTTCCCTAGCAGGTCAGTTCAGAGCCCGAAAAATTCTTTTGATATCTTTATAGCTCAATACATGAAATATCCTCCGAACAGCTATGTTTCCATTGCCCTATAGTTCGACTTACTCGACGACCAAGGCAGGAGTAGCGTCCCATATGCGTGCCCTTCGCATAGAGCTCTTCATGGAGAAGCAGAGGGACATTCACGTGACCACTGTATTTCCAGCGTTCTTGTCTACCAACGACGAGGTGACGGATATGTCGGCCAAAGTTGGAATCGATCACCTGTATCCGCTGTTGAGTGGCCAGGAAGTGGCCCAACGTATTGTGGATGGCATGGTGCGCGGCGAGCAGGAGATCCTGCTGCCAGGATTCGCTTCCCTGTATTACCGACTGTTGAATCTAATGCCATCTACCTGGCAAATGTTTGTATCTGTAATGATTGCTGGCCCCACATTCAGGAAGTTCCGAGATGTGCGCTCCTGAACGTAGTGAATAAAAGAATTTAAGGTTTTGGGGCAGAAAAATAACAACTTGTCTGCATTTGCCCGGGGATTCACAGGTGGGGGGGGGGCGTTGCTGCTTAAAAGCGTTCCATTTAAATCCGATTAAAGATACTTTTTGCGGCTGGCCGGTCACGGACAACTGGCCACAGGCCATGGACTTCGTCTGCGAATCGTGTGTTTCATGTGTTTTTCTTTTTCATTTAATTTCAGGCAGCAGGAACTGCTCTAATTTTGCAGCTCCGAAAGTCTCGGCGTTGTGTCCAGGTCTGAACCACAGTCCGTGCATTGCCTCGATGTCTGCATTTGTCAGATGGCGCAGGGAGGGCTGCAATCAACTTGTCAGCAGCCCAGACTTCTTCCTTCTTTGGCCGAATCTCATTATGCAACTTTCATGAGGTCATTGAGGCTGCCAGATTTATATATTTTGCTGAATTAAGCAAGCAATGAGGTCAGAATTGAGTGTTTCGACCGCGAAATACCTTGATTGAAAGTTTAAGTTTAGACAAATTAATGGATAAACAAAAGAGTGCATCAATATCATTATGTGCTCTGAAAGGACTACTTTTGTGTTATCATTATATAAATGGATTTAATAATGTTGGCATTACTGCACCTAATAATATACCTCACGAGTTCTGTGACACCAGGTAAAGGGAGCTTAACAAAGGATCTAAAATCGCACAGTTTCACTGGGAAATTTAAGCTGCACTGGCCTAAGGCCTGGCCTTCATCCGTCCCCATTCGCTGGATTATATTCAGGGTTTTGAGAGCAATTTAGCGAAAGTGCATGTTTTTGTAGCTTCAAACAAAATATTTCCGTAATAGGGTCGAGAGAGAGAGAGTGGCTTGACAGAAACTATTTTGGTTAAAGTGATCTCGCACAAAAAACGAGAAGGAACAAAAAAACAAACACCTCTTTTTGTTCGCCATCATTGTGGAAGTGAAACTGCCTGACAGTTTTTCTTTGTTCCTTTATCTTTATGCTGGCAAAATTAATGCAACACATTAAGAGAAATATTGCAGCAGCAGCGGCGACGGTGGCAATGGTGGCGACGGGGGAGGTATTTTCTCCATTTTTCTCATTTTTACAGAGCCCGAGCTTTTCCCAGACATGCACAGAATTTCTTGCATATTTTCACGTTCTGCTCCGCACGCGCTTTTCCCATCGCCTTCGTCCTTTTATTTTATTTATGCTATCACTGCAACCTGAAATGCTTTAGCCACACACACTCACTGACTGCAGGATACTGCCTTTATGTGAAATTTCTTTCCTGCTGCATCTGCTTTTTCCTTCAGAGTTCAGTCGGGCCATAGGACATATGGATGAAGCCTTTAGTAAAATTAAGAAAAATATAAAAAAGACATTCCGGCAGAAGCAGCAGGAGTGGAGAGAGGCGGCGCACTACGAAAATGAAAAAATAATGCTGCCAAATGCAAAAATAATATCGGGAAATGAGTAAAGGTCCTCTGTCTCTGCGCTGTGACTTGGCTTTTTCGTTGGGAAAGCCCCTGAGAAAATATTATGTCAGCAAATCAAATCGATTGTGTGGGAAAGCATTAGCCAAACAGTCAAGGGATCTGCTCTGGGGCCAAGTCGCTCCAGAGTAATTCCCAATTAAAAAGCCGTTAATGATGCGTGGCCCCAACACGACCATCGCAACCCCAAAGCCCCGCAACGTGGCTCCCGTAACGCCTCAATGGCAGCCTGATTGAAAACTCAAATGTGCGTCCCGGATCCGCCCTCGTCGCCTGGCTGCTGGGCTCGGGGTTTATTGTTTGTCTTTGACACTGACGTACTCTTTTTAATTTCGACGGGTTGTCCGCAGACAAACGAGGCATTTCCGTGCCTGATTATCGCTTCTGGTTGGGAATCCACTGGGAGCCAAGGCTGGCTGGGAACCCGAGTTTTGCCGACTTGGGCTTAATTATGAGCTGTGAGGAAAATGCGTGGGAAATCGAACGGAGTTCCCGTAGGAGCAGCTGGGGGTAACAGCGGCACTCACCTGTGGTTTCCGTCTGCCGATTTGCATTTACCCGCTTCACCAACAGACTCACATTCACTCGCTCCTGACGTGGGCTATCGAGCAGTCACGTCATCGTTTGGGGGCATTTCCATCAGCTGCAAATCCGCGAAATGAATTTAATGAAGAGTTGTATCGCGGTGCCAGGATGCTCACAAAATATCATTTGGCATTGCAATTGCGTTGCCATTTTCACATTTTCGGTTTCCATTTCCATTGGCCTTGGCCCCGCCAAATAGAGAAGAGCTGCCCGCTGGACGAACTAAGAAAAAGCGATGAATATTGAGCATAGTTAATGAACACAAATTACTGCATTTTAATTTAGTAACTTCATGCTTATATAGACAATAAAAATAAATTTGAAATTTAATGTAAATTATTGTTTAATAGTTTACTTGGAAAGCCTTATGAGTTCATCTTAAACAATATATATTTTTATATTCAAACAAAAGAAAAGACAATTTAAAACCGTTCTGATCTGATTGTAAAATTCACAAATGGCCATCACTGCCGCCAACTTTCGACTGCTGACTGTTGGCTGTCGAAAACTAATTAAGAATCTGACTGGACCACGGCCATTGCCATGGCTAATGTGAACGTAACTAATTTTGATGGCCCATTGATTTGTTATGCAGATCACAAACTGGCAGGCGAAGCGCGTTGGGCGGCTCTGAATTTTCGAGTCCTGCGGGGCAATTCGACTCCGTTCGAGTGCATAAATCACATGTTTAACTAATTAAACGAAACGGCATGTAACGGTGTATGTAGGGTCGGTCAGCTCTTTTTAATGAGTAGACAAAATGCCACCGTAAATGCGGAGCAGGAACGCCCACGAAAGGCGATCATAAAATCTCCGCCGCTCTCCGGTTCCACATGCAGATGCAGTCCCCCCGGGGCAATAATCATAAAAATTGCATATTAAAATTCATTCGGGGGGCGTGAACTGCTTCAGTTTTCCGCTCCTTTCTTTTCCTTTTTTTTTTTATTGTGCGACGCCTTTAAAATGTTTATAAATACAGTCAATTTGCCGTCAACTTTTGAACTTGCCACATGTGTTCGGCTTCGGCTTTCGAGCTGTAAAATGTCAAGGGGTCAACGGCAACGGCAACGCGAACGAGAACGAGAACGTGAACGGCTCATTATAATACCGAATAGAGTGAGTGACACTTTTACTAGACAGCCCACAGATTTGTTCGAATTGGAATTATGTTTTAGCATATTTTGCTGCACCAGCACTATCGCTATGTGCGACATGCATGTCAACGCAATCATTTGACATTTTGACAGGAAATCGGGGAATGGGATCGGGGACAAGGAGCAGGGATCTGGGATCTCGATACAGGGAGCGTGGGTGCCGGAGGCTAGTTCAAGTTGAATGTCGCGCCTGCGTGGCTCCAATTACAAATTAAACAGCGACAAGGTCGAGGTTTTCCATTTCTCTTGGCTAAACAAAATCAAATTACCGCCTGACAAATTTACTTGTTGACTGCGATGAATGCGAAAGAAGGAGAAATCTGCTTTTCTTGACACCTTAGCCTCTGAAATTTTCCTCTTCTGCCGCTTTTCAGTGGCAAGTGCAAAGTTCTTTTGACTTATTGCCAAGTTGGCAAAAAACAAAGCATGAGTTCATTTGTTAAGCAAATGTTTTATTTGGCCGTCCCTTTGTTTTCATTTCAGTCAATTGGAAAGCTTCCTTTAGGCGGAAAATAATGGTGAATTAATTTTAAATAGTTTGAAGGCAAACAAATACAATCATACAGCTTACCAATAATCCTATTTTGACAGATAATCAACCCCTTCGAACTGTGCTGTATTTATTTATTTATTTAAAGACAGTCCCAAATCACATTCGAGGCGTACACATGATGTCTATGATTGGAAATAAACAAAAGCAATAACCATTTCTTTGCCGCTTGTTACCACAACGAGAATTACCCCAGATAGATGGATGTATATGTGCATCCCTAGCCCCAACCTATCAGCAACTCACTTGATGGAGAATGTGGAGTAAATAAACGCGACCATTTGCAGCATTGTCAAGTGGAAAATCATTGACAAATTTATGAACCCACCCGACTGCGACACACACTCCATGCCGATGTTTACATATATCCCTGACACGCGGAGAGCGGAAAGCATAAAGTTAAAAATTTCATTAACAAATCGACACCGCACCGTCCTTTTCATTATTCCGCAACAAATAAATTTTATTAAGTACACATTTCCAGTGCGCTTTTCCCCCGCCGCTCGGTTTATTTACGATTTTTCATTAAAGTCATTTGGCTGGCCGCACATAATCCCACCCTCTGCGCCACAGAACTTATGAAGTTGACCAAACATTCGGCTCTCGAGCAGGTCCATTAATGTTGCGGCTTATTTGTTGCAGTTTGTTTGTAAAGAAAAATATTACAATTTCACTGAAAATTTTCCCAGCAGCATCGAATGGCAAAGACTAATTAATTGAATGCCCTTGAAATAAGTAAACTCAACTGTTGGAAAGTGAATCACTCTCGGGGATTTAATTGAAATCGAAACTTGTCCCAGACAAATCAAAATTCGGCGACAGCAGCGCAGCCCACGCACATGAGAAATTACCTTAAATCTTGGAAAATTAATAATCACCCGGGGGGGAAAGCGTTTGACAGCGGAAACGGCCGAGTGTTTTCCCAAGAAACGTCGCCGCACGTCATCGCCACTCTCATAAACATCAACTCGGATCGGCATCAGGCTGCTACCAGGTCTTTAGGTCTTGGCCAGGAATCACTTGCGCTACACTTGGCCAAATTTTGTGATCATTTCTAGAAACAAGTTAGGAAATGTGAAAGCATTGCAGGGGCATTGAAAAGAATCTGAATCAAATGTGGATTTAAATAGGCTTAAATACATTTTAAATATATATAAAAATTGGTCAAGACTCCATATTAAATATTAGTCAACATTTTTAATCCCTTCTATTACATAAAATGTGCTGGTATTCCCCGATTAAAATCAAATAAATCTAGAATATTTGTATATACTTTGAATGGCTCTTTTCCTCCCAGTGCACTGACGCCAAAAAGTATGGCCAAAATCGACTAATTTTAACAATGATGTAACTTGTCGCAATCGGGGCGACAACAAAGGCAGCGGCCACACAATTTTGGCCAAGAGCCCAATCTTTTGGCCAGCCCTGCGACCGATTCGCAAATGACAAGCGCGCAAGTGGCAGGAATTGTGTGTTAAACGTTTCTGAATTGACGTGACGCGACCGGGCCGAGAGCAGAACCTCCTCCTCAACCAGGCGGCCACCCTCAGACCCCAGCCATCCCAACCGATGCCTTCCCATCCGGGTGAACGTGCGCCAAAGCGCGACGCTTGCCAAAAATCATAAAAAATATATGGCGATTATAGGGGAGAGATGGCATCATTTAATGATAAAGTGCCGAGTGCGGCTGGAAAGGGAAATATACTATAGATATGGAGATAGAAATGGAAAAACTGCCACTGACTCATGCTTCGGAAATGTCACTATGGCCAGTGGCAAGGACCTAGGACAATGCTCGCTTAGACGAGGGAGGCAAATAGTTTCGCAATTGCACTTCTGTGGCGTAAATTAAAAACATATTGTCAGGCATTAGCGGATGCAGAACAAAGTGCTAAAAATAGTCCAAGAGAGCGATATGCACATCGAGATGCACTCTGGATGCTGGAGCGAGTGTGCCTTCCTATTTGTCGCAAATGGTAAATGAGTTGCCTTAATAAATTTAGCCCATGCTCTCAGTACTCGCGTATAGAGTACAGTACTTACGCCCGCCTGGCAAGGAAATAGAAAAAAAAAAAAAATACAAAAAAAGGCTAAAAACGAGTAAAATTATGTGGCAATAAAAAATAGTGCTAAAACATTCGACAGGCCTAGCGGCAGCAACAACAGCAGCATTGCAGCGCATCGCACACTTGCACACCATGTGTGCATCGCCTAAAGATCGCTGGAAATGTGCGGGGAAGTGTAACTGGGTGGAGGATGAGGATCCGAGATCAGATCGGATCTGGGCGGAGCACCGAGCAGCGACACTGCCACGGTCAAGTGCACTGTGGAAAATGCAAGGGATGATGGTCTGCAAGATACTTAATCATGATGATTAAATCTAAATATAAATCTAAATATGGAAAATATTATTCATACAGTATAAAAGATAAGAAAATCTACACAAATATATATTTTTTAAACTGCAAACTTATTTTATTTTCAATCAAAGATACTATTGATCGTATTATAAATCCCGTTTACTGGCTTTCAGTGGTAAATATAAAAATATATCTTGCTTTTTTCATAAAATTTTTAATTATTTTCCAGTAAAACAATGATTAAAATATTATTACTAAATCATAGAAAAATCCCTAGGTAACGTTTGCAGGCTCCATGGATTGTTCAACTCAATTTCGTTGTAAGGCTCGTCGCATTTTCCACATGGCACTCGCGGCACAGCTCACGCATAATTTCTATACACAAACATAAACCTAAAATAACAATATTAACAAGAACAACAACAACAACCACATCAGCGGTACTGAGACAAAACGAAGAAAAGTACAACTAAGATATAGAGGGACGATCGGAAAATCGGTGGGGGGAGGGGTGAGGAGAAACGCCGCCAACTGAGGCAGCAGCAGAAGCGGCAGCACATGTGCGTGCCAAAGGCAGGAAAATCGAGCAGCAGCCACGACATCAGCCACCAGTGCTGAAAGGTTGTCCTTTTTACAGTGTGATCTATGTTTGGTTTTAAGGAAAATAAATATTATTATTCCTTAAAAATTAAATCCTATTAGAAATTATAGGAGATTATAAGGGATATGTCTATATAAAAAATGCAAATACTTCAATTGTTGCTGATAAGAAGTCAAGAAAATACTTTTATTTTTCCTAAATGTAAATTTATCTGTATGAAAATGTAAATAAAAATGTTATTTTAATTTATTTGTTTATAAAAAAAAACAATAAAATGGTTATATATCTCAAAAAAGAATAAATCTAGAGGAAAAGAGTCAGTAAAATTATTTATTTATGTTGCGAAGTAAATCTTTAAAGCATTTCTCTGTAAATATTGTCACATTTTAAATGATTTCGTGATTGTTTGAATTTTTTTGTAGTCACCACTTGCAGCTACATCAACAGCAGCAGAGACTACACCGACGCAGGCAGAGTGTCGCAGCGGCAGAGACAACATCAGCATCACCCTCAGCATCGGCAGCAGGATCCAACGATCCACTCTGCTCCCGTAGCCGTGGAATATCCGACGATCACGTTCCGGACATTTAAATATCGTGCGGCGGCAGTGCTCCGGCTTATTGTCAGCTAGATCGCGGTGGCGTGAACATCACACAGCAAGTGCCAGCCACTAATGAGAACTAAATCACGTCGGCCGAGGTTTGAACTAGAAAAGTATAGAAAACTCTCCGGTTTACGTGTGTGTTGCGGTTCCCTGTGTGTGTTCCCTGGGATTTCCCGCGTTCAGTGGCCGTAAAAAAAAATTGGCAATCTTCCAAAAAAAAAAAAAAAAAAACTTAACCGAACGCTAGACAACTGCCGGAAATGCGAAAGTGAAAGCGACCGGCCAAGAAGAACAGACAGCAAATCACCAGAGACCCATAACATGTCATCCACGCTGAAGAGCCTAGCCAGCCAGGGCGGCGGCGGCGGCGGCATGTACGTCAAGACGCCGGATCTCGGCGGTATCTCGGGCAAGGAGCTCCCAGGCAGCTGCTACAGTGGAGGCTTCATGTCGCCCCCGCTTAGTGCGAAGATAGCGACCGGCGGTGCAGACCGGGACATCTTTCGTGTGCCGGCAAAGGTGGAATCTGGAGGACACAATAACTTTGCCGCCGGCGAGCTTCAATTCCCAGACTTCTCACACCTCTGCTTCGCGGCCGAGACACCCAACTCAGTGTTCAGTGACTGCCACGCTTACTTGAGCCAGGATCAGCAGCAGGACTCCGACCAGGATCATGATCAGGACGACATAGTGTGCGCTGCTGCAGGTAACACGAGCATCCCATACCAGCAGGGTCAGTACACGCAGCTTAACCGCGAGGATATCTTCCGCTTTGAGCCGGAGGACATAGCCCGGCTCACGGGAGAGTCCGACTTGCCGGGTTTGCTGGCGGCACCACAGACTCCGTACACACCGTACACCCCGTACACACCTTACACGCCCTGCAGCGCCCAGAACAGCCAGCCGACGGCGAGCGACTCCGTCAATCTGGATATTGATTATTTTAATTATGACGAGATTAATTGCCAATCGAAAAACCAATCTCCGTGCTCATCACCGCCGCTAGATGCCTGGCTGAACTTCAATCTCGGCGAGATATCGGCGGCGGCATCGAGTGCCTCGCCCAAGCTGGGTAACGTGTTCGAGGAGTATGTCAAAGAGGAGCAAGAGCCCTCGCCCACCAAGCTGCCGTCGATGAACTCCACTTTCGGCACCCCCAAATGCATTCCCATGTGCGCCAGCAACTACGAGGACTACTCCAATCTGTACCAGGGATCGGCCTACGCCGCCGAGAACTACCAGCACAATCTGGCGCAGTCCGTGGAGAAGCCCAACCGGGAGCACAAGGAAATTTGGACCATTGATGAGCTAGACGAACTGGTGTTAGGCGAACAGCAGCAGTTCCAACAACATCAACTGCAGCAACAAGAGCAACATCAACAAAATCAGCAACTACAAGAAATGCTTTGCCAAAAGACCAAAAACCAGGATCTGACTAATTACATGGCGGATGATTTAATCAAGGAGGAAGAATTTCGCAATTTGGACAGCGAAGATGAGGAAAACTACCCCGAAGAGGACGATGATTTGGATAACGAGGTGTTTGCCCTGCCGGCGGAGTTGGAACCAAAGCCGGATTCAGCTTGTTGTGATCCCGAAGCGGAGACGGAGGCTGAGCCAGTGCCGTTGATCTGTCGCTGGACGGGATGTGATGAGGAGTTCCCGCATCAGCAGGCCTTTGTGGAGCACATCGAAAAGTGTCACGTGGACGTGAGAAAGGGTGAGGACTTCTCCTGCTTCTGGCTGGACTGTCCCAGGCGCTACAAGCCCTTCAATGCCCGCTACAAGCTGCTCATTCACATGCGAGTCCACAGCGGCGAGAAGCCCAACAAATGCCCGGTAAGGAATCGATTTAAACCCATTTCTATGTAGGATTATGAATTGAAGAAGAAATTGCTAGAAGTCAAGAAGCTTACACTTAAAATCTTGAACTATTTTTAATTGAAAAAATTAGAAAACAGTTTCCTTTAGTATAATTTGTTATACAAAATCTATTTTTCCAAGAAAAGACAGTCCAGAAAATGTATTTTAAATCCTTGCCTGAACAAATAGGAACTTGTTTTTGACTCACTTTTCTTTCTCTGTTGGCCAACCTTTCAAATCCCTCATAGAATATCATTTTTCAAAATCAAACAATAGATTTCGATTTGCCTTGCTTTGGCCAACAGCTGCTACATTTGTTTATGTGGGGCGACTGTGCGTCCAAACAAGACTTTGGCCGTGGAGCACCGAACGGAGCCCATTTGGTGTTTTAGTTTCCCTTTTTCTGTTTGTATCATGCACGTGTTGACATTTGATGCGGCAGCGCTCGGATGATGAATTGTGCGGCGCAGGGCAATCACAGAAATTGACAGGACGAGAGCTGCAAGCTGCGACTGAAAGTCCACTTGAAATAGAGTTGCTGGTAATGTTATTAGGGCACACACTATATCTTCTACATCCGCCACCGGCCATCCCGCATGCTCTTTCATTTTGATTTTTGAGTAATTGATGGATCGTTGCTTGTTTTTCCAATGCCAAAGACTCTCTCACTCCTCTGGCCGAGGGAGGTGTCATCAGTTTGGCCCACTGCCTCTGCCATTACACTTGTTTCGTTTCTGTCGCAAAAGTGTAATTTGCCCTTTCAGGTGTCCGAGTGGGGGCCCAGGTCCTATGTGACACCTGCGGGCAGCGGCAGCATCGGCAACATCTGTTGCGAGGTCACAATTTTATGCGTCCTTCCAGCACTTCCTTTCGCCATTTCTCAGTCCCATCAGGCCCATCTACCCCATGGTAATTGCAATTTTTGATGACACCCCGTCTTTTTTGTTTTTCCCTTACAGTTTCCCGGCTGCAATAAAGCATTTTCGCGTTTGGAAAATTTGAAAATTCATCAGCGCTCGCACACAGGAGAGCGGCCTTATGGCTGTCAGTATAAAGGCTGCCTCAAAGCGTTCAGCAATAGTTCGGATCGGGCGAAACATCAAAGGACGCACTATGACACGGTGAGTACCCGTCCTTATATTGGAATATGCGTGTGTGTGTGGGTTGTGCGAGGTGTGTATGTGTGTGTGGGTGTGGGGCAAGCAATTTGCAATGCGTGTCAAAAGGAAATTGAAGAGCTCGCGGCTGCAGCGACGGAGCAGCGAAGGATGCCCAGCTGGGTCCTGGAGAGCGCAGAGCGGCTTTAAGATTTAATGGCTGCCAAGGCGCTTAGGGGCCCAGCTTGCAGTCGCTCGGAAAGACCAGGGATTTCTGCTGCTCCAGCCACTGTTGCTGCTGCTACGGCTGCCAGGATGACATGTGCACATTTCGCATTTCGCTGCCTGAGTGATTTATAGTTTTGCCTGTGTGCTGTATCTGCGAGAGGGGGGTCCGATGGCAAAAGTAAGAGCAGCAGCAGCAGCAGGAGCAACTAAAACAGCAGCAGCTACTGCAACAGCAGCCGCGTCAGTGCGTACAACAGACGGAAAAAAGGTCAAAACAGCTGGAAAGGCCAGCAATTCAGCCAGCAGCAATGGCAACAGCAGTAGCAGCAGCAACACAACACAGCAGCACAACCAGCAGCAGGCAAATCGAATAAACTAAACGAGTTACTTTCCTGGCCTCGCGGAAAGGGCGGTTGACAGGGCCAGGGAGATGGGGCGAGAGAGGGTAGCCAATCAGGATCACAAAGGATGCAATGTGTGCTGGGTTTTCGCACCACCCATGCTACCATTGATGCACTCTGAAAAATGAGAAGCTAAAGTGAAAGCATTTAAACGGTTTTATTTTGTTCAGAAACAGAGATCTCCATTACTTTTCATCATTGAAAGTAAAAAAATATGAACGATTGGCATTAGAAAAAACCTTTTAAATACATTTTCTTATAGTTCTTGCAACTAACTATAATATAATACATTTAAATATGAATACTATTTTCCAAACGGTTTGCTAAATAAGGTAAATAAAATTTATTCTCTAAAAAAATGAGGGAAAGTTATGTAGTTAGACTACTTCATTTATTTTCTCGCAGTGCCTGGCTTTTGCCGTTGCCGCTTTCGGCTCGCGGCTGCTGGCTGGCCAAAATAAACAAAATGCACCATGACATTTCAAAACGATTTGACTTGGCAAATATGCTGGCCCTTCGTTCCAGCTGTTATGTGGGTGTGGGTGTGTGTATTTGAGTGAGTTAGGACGCGCCTGCGGGGCGTGGGCGAAATCAATTGCATAGTTTTAGGCGTCGGCACTGAGCCGCTGCGGTTTCCATCGAAGCTGGGTCAATACTAACGCATCGCTCTCCCCATTCTCTCCGCTCCATTGAAACAGAAACCCTATGCCTGCCAGCTGCCCGGCTGCACCAAGCGCTACACGGATCCCTCCAGCCTACGCAAACATGTCAAGAACCACGCGCTGCGCAACGCCAACGGACAGCTGCGTCGTAAGTCAGCCGGAGGAGCCACGGTTGCGGCCGCAGGCGCCAGCGGAAGAAGGACGGCCAAAACCCGTCGCCACTCAGAGTCGGCCCTGGCCCAAGTTCAGGTCCAGGTGCAGCAGTCAGGAGCAGCAGCTCCAGCAGGTGGTGCTTCAGGGATGCCAGGTGCAACGGGGGAACAGCGCCAGCAGCGCAGCAATAGCTGCAGCGAAGCTTTGCTGCAGACAGACCGCAATGGCTGCGCCACTGGCGTACCAGCTAATAACAATTCAATGAACTTTAATGAGTTGTCAAATTGCATTGTCATCATTGAGCACAATCGGAATGGGCCAACAACAACGATGGCAACCGCAGCACAAGCACCAGCAGCAGCACAAGCATATGGCATCTATGATGGCAGCAACAACATGGCGTCCGCACCGGAAACGGATGCGCTGAGCGTTTGCAGCAGCGGCAGCCACAACAATTACAATGGCTACGACGGCCATGGAAATATTAATCAATTAAGCGAACTCGAACAATTGCTGACGACGCCAAATGGCGTCTGCAAGCAGATTCCGGCTGCTAATGGGATTAGCTCCGCCACCATCACCGCCGGCAACTGCAGCTCCAGCAGCAACGGCAATGGCAAATGCCAATTGAACGAGTTTGTGTCGTTCGAGTACGTGACGAAATATCTCGCGGATGTGTACGAGCCGCCATCCGGCGCACAGCGGCCCAAGAGCCCCAGTCCTGCGGCTAATTTCCATTTACAGCCCGAGTTCGACAACAATTTCGACATGCTGGACTTCCAGCAGTTCATATAAATTGATCTATTTTAATTTCTAGTTTTAAGCGAGAGAAAGCCCACCAAGGAAAGTCAGTGAATTCAGCAAGTCCAAAGATCTCAGTGCCTGAGCCCTTATAAGAATGCCTACCATTAAGTAAGACATCGCCTGTAAATAGACAATTACTTAGTAGGAATCCTAGGTTAAGTGTATGAAAGAAACGTTCCTGAATTTAATGTTTATCCAGTGATTAGCCGTGTCTTCCATCTGCCCACCCTTCCTGCCACAAAAAGTGAATCATAAACTTAATTAGAATAGACTCGGTTAAGTGCTATCTGTAATTGCTTCGTTAAAGTTTGTCAGCATTGCGCATTGACCATAATAAATAATTGTATTTGCATAATTTCTTCTTACAAAACTGCATTTGAATATTTCATTTGAATTAAATATTTATATTAATTACTTGGCTGGGGAGAGCAAAAAAAAGGTAATGAAAAGATTGCGGGCAAAGTTAATGAATTGGATTAAAAAAGATTTAATGTAATGTCATAAAAATGGTATGTAGGTGTTGCATTGCAGCCACAATACTTTATATACGTTTGTGTAAAATTTTTTCAAAAGCAACACATTTCCAAAGAACATAAGCTTAATGACATTTTTTTGAAATTTGTATTCAAGCTCCGCATTTCAATGCCCAGATTTATCCTCTTAAGACGAAATGAGTATGAAAATCAGATATAAATCCCCCTCTGAATACATAATACCCGGTAATGCATTCTTTTCCGATTAAATATCTCACACCTGGTCCTGTCCGCAGGACTCGATGCCGAGGGACGTGCACAACATGTTGGGATTTCCGTTTCATGTTTGGTCATCTGACTTCACTTAATTGCTGTGCATTCAAAAAATAATTTACAGCGCTTACAACGGGCGCGATGGCCACACACATTTATATAGTTAATTTATTATTTGCATTTAACACATTCTCAGTTCTCCATTTATTTGTTTACATATATCGAATTAATTTGCGCCGTATATAAAATTCATAAAAATCGGCTTATGTCTTTAATTAATTTGAGTTGAGGTCGAGCACTGATTCTGATGTGAATCGATGGAGACAGGAGTGTTGCATCCAGCTGACTTTCGACTAATTTGATTTAATGGAACACAGAGGCTCTGTCTGCTTGCTCAGTAATGACCAAATTATGTGTTAAACCTTGACAAACCTGGCTGGCCACCATCTGTGCTGCACTGCCGATGCAATTTTAGTGACTTAATAAGGCCCGAATGGCCTCTTTCGTTAACTGGCTGGAAATGGCTTTGGTCATGGTACACAGCGGGCTGTTAATGTGTAAACAACTGCCAACATATCAATGGGCAGGGGCGGATGCGAAATGCAGAGGCAGTGGCTGGGGCAGAGTCAGCGGAGGAAGCGGAGGCGGAGGCAGTCAGGCAAAAATAAAGTGGCCAGAAGCATAACCCCGTTAAATGAGCAGTTAACATTGCCCGTTATGAACTTTAATATTAATAACCATTTATGCTTATGACAGACAATGAAAGCCGTACCCTTACATCTCTCCCCGCTTCCCGCGTTTCTGTTTTCGCTGTTAAACTACAGCCCTAAAATGCTTAGGGCGGGTTTGGGGCTTTAGGGTGGTTGCTCTGGCCAGCCGGGGTCTGCACATGCATTTAAAAATGCTGCAAGTGCGCCAGTTAATATGCAGCCCGACATGGTCTTCATTACAGCCCGCAAACACAGACAGAGGAACACATATACACATACATACATATACGCGGCACAACAGGGACAGCAGCAGGACAACAAAATAAACAACAAAAATGTAAAGCAATTAAAAGCAGCCTGGCAGAACACAACGGAATATCCCACATAAAACATGAGCAAAGGCATGATTTTGACTTTTTTGCTTGCTTACCTCCTAGTCTTCCGCCCCAAATACCAAATAATTTTGGATAGCCTTGAGGAATCGCCTGGAAAATACCCATTTCTTAGTATTACACTTAGTTGGATCCAAGGAACTACCTATTGCTATAAAAATATTATTAATTAATATTAAACAATTTATTTTTCAGCAATAGGAAATATCAAATAATGTTCAAAAAGGCCTTAAAATCCACACATTCCATAGTATCCTTCATTACTGGTCATCTGAATGAGTGCAGACTGCCTGCTGAGGGCTACAAGTGGCCATTGGCTCTCTCGGTCCGGTTTTCAGCTGAACCCAAAATGCATTTTTTGCTTTTAGGATTAAAGGGCAGGGCAGAAATTGTGGTGCGGCCAGTACACGCTAAATATTTACAAGCTCAACGAAAACATCGGCAAACAAAAAGCACAGACAGAGATCGGCGGGGGCGTTGGAGTTTTATGAAAATGGCCATCGCCCAGCCCTCATGTGGTGGAGTAATTGTTATGCTAAAGTCGGGCTCACAATTTATTTTTGTTAATCAGCAAACGCCCCATTGCGGGCGTGTGCCACGCCCCCCATGCAGCACCACGCGTGGCAAGTGGCAACAATTCGACAATTATGTGGCATTGCCATTGCAGCCTTTGCGCTGCCGTTCGTTTTTATTTTAATTAAAAACTCCCCCTAGAGCCGGGAGGGATGCAAAAAGCGAACAGGTTCGCAGGTTCTCACACCTGCAGGCAGCCCAGGACCAGGACCAGGACCAGAAGACCCGACCATGTGTTAGAATTTTTGATATTTATGGGCCGCCACGCCGCGTTGGTCGGGGGTGGGCAGGAGGATATGGCCAAAGGCCAGTGCAAAGTTACAGCCCGATAAGCATCTGCACCCTCCCAGATTTTCGGTGCGTTGCGACGGTTTTTAGCTCGGTTCGGTTTGGCTCGCAATTATGCAAATCGAAAGATCGCCACACCGCGATATCCTAAAATTCCATGCATTTACAATTTTCTAATCAATGGAATTTTAATTTTAATTTCCAAGGCTGCCGCCCCGCGAACTGCGGTGCGATGGCGATGGTGTGGCAATGTATCTTTGCGGTCTGCAAATTACTGGCTCCGAAAAACGGTTTCGATTCGGCGGAGCTCAAAATCAAGGGTAAATCCTTTTTCCGGGCTTTCGATTAAGGCCTCTCTGTTCGATGTTTCAATTAAATCAATCCCAGTGTGAAATGTGTCACTCAAATGTCGCCTGCGAATCTGTTTGTTGCCTATTTACAGGCGCTGACCATGCGATGCGACTGCGAGGGCGAGTGCGAGTGCGAATGCAATTCATATTCATTTTAATTTAATCAGGCTCTTGCGACGTCGCTCAACCATAATTAAGTTTCTTTCCAGGGGCCAGAAGCTCGGCGTGGGCTCTCGAATAAAAACGAAAAAGGCATATACACATATTTATAATGGGAAAAAATTGAATAAATCAGACGGATATGCAGCATATTTTACAGTGCGCCTCCGTAGTGCGACTAATGCAATAAACGACGGCTATAGCACGTTTTTAAATATTCAATTAAATAAATAATTTTCATTTCAAAATCCCCGCGTCCACGGGCGAATGCGATTTTAAATATGGAAATACTTTGCACGCAGATTGGTTGCATATTGCAGGCGGCATTTAACGCCGGGGCAGCTCCGGGGCTCGGCTCGTCAAAGTTTCCAGTCATCTGGTGCGGCACAAGAGATGCACACACACATGAATCATGGCCGGGTTGCCGAAAGTTTTCCCTCGGAGTAATTAGAGGACTTAGTCCTTTGCCAGGGGGACTCTGTCTGACTGCTTAAAATGCTCTTTTGGCGTTAAATTTATGACAACCGCACATGTTGTTTGCAGCTAAAAACAATAACAATAACAGCCACCAAGGGCGTGCAGCAACAAAGGACTGGGGCTCGAGTCCTCGAGGCTCCGCCTTGCCTTGCAAAATGCTCGTTAGAAAGTTTCTAAGGTTGCGGCCGCACACGGAACAGCTGCGCCGCCAAAAAGGGAAGGATTCTCCAAATTGTTGCACGCTTTCCTTCGCTTTGGGGCGGTCACATTGTTGCTAAGCTATATATACACACACACATATAGACACGTGTAGAGACTGCTCCTGCGGCCGGCTGATAAGCTGCACTGAGAGAAATATATTACTAAAGGGAGGAAATAATATTATTTAGTTTTTATTATAATAAAATTGTTGAGATTTCTTTTAATTGCAGAAGTATATTTATTAATTGCTTTAACAAATTTTGTTATTTATCCTAAGAACACATTTTGGATGCAATCACCATTTTCTTTTTTCACTCTTACGCCGTGTGGTACACTGACGTGACCTCCGCTGGTGCGGCAACTGCTCGGCTGCCAAGTGGGCGTGGCAGCGAAATTCGGTCCAAAGTGAATTTATTGTTTTGGCCATTACCACTTAGCCGGGCCCGAAAACTTGCCCCAAAGTGCCGTTTATTCTGATGCAAGCCGAGAACTTAAGCTGGCGCTGACCCAGGATGCAAATTGAAAGCTCACAATGTTGAGGGGCGATGCTTTAACATTTGAAGTCCCGTGTTATCCAAGGTAAATTGCACTCGATAATGAGTACTTCACATTAATTAAACAACCAATAGATCGCTTCGGGTTTCCCCGCTCTTCAAATTATGCAGGCAACTACACTTGTCGCGGTCCTCGCAACGCTTTCTTTTGCCAGCAACTGCGAAATTAATTGGAATGCGCCACGGCGCGTTCCACGTGGAGGAGCACTTGTTACGGCTGCCATTAGCGGTGCCATCATCGACCCTCGAAATCGCTGTAATTTCCAATAGATAATGAAATGCAATTAGAAAGTGTATGGCCCACACAAGGCTCCGGCAAGACGAGAGTAAAGTGCAACAATAACAGCAATTTAAACTGGTTTCCCAGCAGCCGCCGACTGCATAATGGCGCATAGAAGTTTGTAATTAAAGTTTGCCGAGGCAGCCAGGTGACGTCGCCACGGGACACCGAGCACAATGCAGCAGGAGCAGCACTAGCAGCAGTGCCAGGAGCAAATCAATTTCCGCATCGGACTCGCAACCGGACCTAGTCCGGATACGGACTTGGTCTTCGCCCGGACTAGCTCTTTGTCCGAACGATCAACAATGCAGAAAATAAAATTCAATTAACGCGCTTAAATTAAACTGCCACTTCCTGTTTTGATGACATTTTCCGAGCAGCCAGCCGGAGCAGCGGGAGGCATCTGCCGGGATAAGAATGGCCTGCGGTTGGGCATTGGAGGAGGAGGAGGAGGTGGCTAAAGGATCTGGAGAAGCTCCAGCTAACGCCTGTTGCTGGCGTTGTTTACTTCCAGCTTGCATCAATATTAAATGGTAAATGGCCGGCATAATGGACGTCCAACTGCGGCTGTCATTATGGTTGCCGTAGGTTGATGATTCCGTCCCAGAGACGCCTTTGGGTGCCTTATCTGGCCTCCGGTCCAGGCCCGTCAGGATGACAAATAAAGCTCATTACGCACTTGTCCAGCAGCCTTCACTTTGCTCCTGATTGACCCGCAGCTGCGGTTGGCGGCTACGCCTGCAGTCATAACTGGAAAAGATGCACTGAAAAATCCGTCAAGCGAATGCAAACACTTGGAATTACTTATTATAAAAGCAATCATGAATATATATTTTCACAGACTAAGACCTTTTTATTTTAATTTTTATGCTCAAACTCGTATTGCTCTAGTTCGTTAATGTATATAATTTTATCCCTTTCATCTCTTTCCAAAGTAAAGATGCACATTATTTCTGTCTGTGAGAGTCTAAAACATGCATCTATCAAATAGCTCTGACATAGCGGACCGCCCGGGTTCATTATCGAGCTGCCCCAGTCTGACGCCAAATGACACAAAGTCATTGAAGCGTTCAGGAGTGATTAAATTAAAACTTAACTCGGCTTCCCCGGAGGAACTCTTGGCTGCAGTTCACTGAGTGACAGAGTGCACCAGCTCCGGACCAACTTCTTTGCATCTCCATCTCGGCCTTTGTCCGGGGCCGAAAGCCATTCAATTCTTTTGCGTAGTTCGTTTCTTTTCGCGATAATCAACTTTGGCAAAGCAACTGGCATTTCATTTAATTAGTAAGGGTTTACAGCAGCAGTCGGAGTATGAGTAGGGGGAAGTAGAAGGAGGAGACGGCGGCGAGGCAGGGGCTCCGGCTGATAAGAGGATGCCGCTGATTGAGAGATGCTGGGGCTCAAAGCAAACGGAAAGCGGATTTGTAGCAGCAGTTCTGATGCAGCGCCTGCCCCTCACCCTGTGGGTCCATCTCGCAGGGACAGCGGCAGAGCGCGGATACCGAGGTCGGCTTAGCCGTTACAGCATCAACATGTTGCGGGAGTTCTGGGCAAGGATTGGCAGGCGATGCGGACTGTTCGCTGACAGGCGGAGGCGGTTGCTCCTCCAGAGCGGTGCTGCTGTCCGATTCCGATTGCGAGACTTCGTCAACGCCCTCGGCGCTGGGCTCAACTCCTTCGCGCCGTAAATCATTCGCAGGCTCCGCATTCCCGTTAGGCGGGGCGTCCATAGTTGTCGCTCTGATTTCGTTGGTTTGCCTGCGGCTATCCCTAGTACTGGTCCGCAGCAGGGTGGCCGCATTCGAGGGCGAGAGATTGTCCATTGAGTAGGCGCAGCCCTCGAGCAGCTTGGTCAGGAACCTATTCGTTGGCAAAACCGGCTTGCGTTTCCGCCAAGTGTCCTGCCCCGTTAGCCGGGCTGTCCTTTCAGCCAGCGTGGGGCCGGGAACCGGTCGTGTGATCCCCGCGAAGAGCTTCTGTCGCAGCTTATTCTCCTGGCGGCACATTTCGAACGCATTGACAATGGTCAGGTAAATCTGCTCCGCCAATAAGGCCCGGCTTGGCGTATAGAAGTCCCGGCAGACGGGACAACGCTCGGAGCGGATGCGACAGTCCACGCAGACCAGGTGCCCGTTCTGGCACTGCATGGCAGGCGGAGCAATGGTGATGCTGCATACAGGACACTCAATCAGCCGCAGGATGCTCTCCAGGACGAGGGAGAGGCGACGCAGGCTGGTGGGCATGGGGGCGCAGCAGATGCTCTGAGGAATTAGAACAACCAAAGGTCACGAGATTAGTTATAGAGCCACAGCAAGGGCTTGTTGTTGAAAGTTAATATTAATCGGGTTCCTTACGTTCTTATCGCAGTCCTTTTCACAAATACTATTCCAGCAGAGCATCGTAACGCAATCCTCTTGGCTCTTCACAATTCGTGCGACTTCTGCTACTTTTAAGCCCAGAACATCGTTTCCGTTGACCTGTAATTAAAGGTTGACCACTATAACGCAGTTCATTTAACGGTAAACTCATAAAGTGAACTCTGTTTAGCCACAGTAACCTTAACACACTTATTTAAACTATAAAAAGTGTCGAAAAAACACTAAAAAGGTAAATGCTTAGTTAAATCTTCAAATTACAGTGCTTGCTGCCGGTTGCACTGCTTGCCGATGTTAATCATACGCCCTGTTAACCACAGACGCTGTTAACAGCTAAAGCTGATTAAAGAAGCTGTTAACCGGCTGCAAGTCGCTTGCTGTTGTTTATTTTAATTGTTTACTTAGCGCTAATTAATCTTTTCCTCGACTTTGGCTCTTTGCTAACAACATTCGAATATTGTCATTAGTGCTGGGATCGTCTAGGTCGGGTTCTGCCTGCACCAACTGTTTCTAACTCCGCAACATGTGTTCTTCCCCCACTCATCATCCGCAAAAAGTACTGAATAAAGACGATTGATGCAATTAAGTTTATTGCATTGCTATTTTAAGCAGGCTAAATCCACTAAGAAAAAAAAGTAACTTTGTCAAAGTCCGGGACTCAATCTACAGTCCAACTTCCATAGCTCAACCTCTGCTTCGTAACTCGATCTTAACGAATTTCGGATTTCCATAAAACTCGTTTCTCCATAGTTCAAATAAATACCGTATGACAATCAACTTTCAGCTTAATTATTTTTTGTTTACTAAAAGAACGTAGTCTTGAAAAATATATGGAAAATATTAATATCTGTCTCAAAGTCAGTCTTAGCATTCCCTCAGTTATACTTAAATAGTTTTTCCTGTAAGTCCATGCCAAATGTTATTATGCATAAAATTATCTTTAGTTATGGTTAGCAGAGTCACTTTGCATTTGTATATCCCCGTTGACTCTTTGCAGTTGTGGCAACTCGTGTGCAGCAGTACTCAGTACGCGGTACTCGTACTCACCTCCAGAACACAGTCGCCGGGCCTGAGGCCGCAGAGTGCGGCAGGTGTGCCAGCTGCCACCTCGCATACCTGTCAGTGGTGTGGGATATCGCATTAGCGGGATGGGGGCAACAAGCTGCCTACTTTGTTACCCAGGGATAGGGGTCCCATTTGCTGCGGGTCAGATGGAATCCGTAGTGGTCGATGCCAGGCGCCGCCCGGGGAATCCTTAGCAGGCGCACCGAGGAGGTGGCTCCATCTCCATCTCCAGCTTCTCCGGATTCGACGGGACGCTCTGCCTGAAATCCTCTTGATGATTTTCTCATTGTGAGTTGCGGATGGGAACTGAAAAAATTAAATACCGCTGGCAAGAAACGTGCTCCACGGGCGCTCTCGCTTGGCAAACTGTTTTCGTGTGTGTTTTATTTCGAGCTCGCAGCGCCGTCACTTTGTATGAAAAGTTGCCGAGCGCCGATAGCGAAGCTCAGCGCTTTGGGCCGACGCAATAGGCAACGACAAACATTTTGGCCTCAGCTTTTGGCCGCGTTTACAGCTCAGAGCTCGCAGCAGCCTCACCTATCGACCACGCGCCCCTCGGCCACATTGGGCCATCCGCTGTCCGCGATCTGTCTTGATCTGAGCTGTGTTGTAAGTTGTCGGCGCCAAAATGTGGCTACGACCAGGGCCAGATTCGGGGCTGTGCTGACAGCCAGTTGTGGGCATGGAACTCAGGCAAGAGCGCTCGCTAAGTAAATATTTGAACTCTGCCACGGAGTGGGTTCCGTCACTGGCTGCTTTTGGGTGCGCTCCATGTAGTCACAGGTCTACGTCAGTAGAGAAAACATAAACAAAGAAATATTTAAAGCTTCTCAACTTAATTGAAAAAATATAAAGTAATTATTTCAGAAATAATTCAATTTGAAAGAAGAGTTATAAGAGAAACGGGATTAAAATTGGCCTGACTCTACTATTTTTAATTAAAAATAATTACACTTTCAGCACATCTTAAAGCACCCATAAATCATACAAAAAATTCATCTATCACCATAGATGCTTTACATCTTCACTCTATATTTAAGCTATTAAGCCCTAAACAGTTTTTAATCAGAAAAAACCGCACAATTTAGCTTTCGATGTACATTAATGGAACTTAATCAGTTTAATTCCGCTTTATTTATTTTAAAAGTTTTCCGACTCTGTAATTAAATTTCAAAATAAACAGCATTATTTTTCAGCTTAATTGCGTATGGCCAGTGCCAAATGGCAGTGCATTGTCAATGGCCGGCAAACACCGGTGAAGCAAAATATTATTATTTGAAATACCGAAGAAATTAAACCAACAAACGTGGAACTGCATGAAGGTGTTGGACCGCGATAAACACAAACAATGAGGCCCTAAATAAATACCTGGCCTAAACCTGCTCGTCCATTAACCCTAACAATGATAACTGATGGAAATTGGCAGCTGACAAATGGATTTGGCATTGCTAGGCTCCCAAACCTCACCGGGCCATTTGACTTTCGCTTTTTTGTTGTTTCGTTTACCGGGCCAACTGCCATTGAAGAGGTAATTTCTGTTTCCAGCGCTGGTTTGCTGCCGAAATAGCATTGAAATTGGTAATTTCATTAAATTTTGCGCCCAGCTAACTGACCCTGGGCAGCACGGCTGTGTGTGATTTCGTTTTGGCTTTTCAATTTGCGAGTTCAATTAGATTTGGCTGAATTTATTTGTGCAATTGGTTGCGAGTGCGGCCGGCATAAAGTGGCGGCCAACAGAAGCGGACGGCAGCCGACAGCCGTCAGCGGTGTCAAAATTACCAAATACTTACGCAGCCAATAACATCAAATTTCATGTTTCTCTAGAGCCAGGGCCCACGCCCCCTTGAACCGCCGTCCACCGACCACCGAGGCAATTGACTTTTATTAATCTGTCAGCAATTAGGCCTGGCCCAAAGGCAAATGGCCAAATTCAAGTGCAATCACGCAAGCGATTCCGCTTGCTCTTTATAATAGCTTAAGTACTGTGTAAATGCTCTACCTGGAGGACTTACACTCCCATTCCTTACATGCAATTTTAACATTGAAATTAGGTATTTATTAAACTTATTGTTCGTTCTATGCATGTGCCAGCGCATCTGCTTTGTACATTTTGCTAAGCATTTAAAGCTAATGATAAGCAGCTTGTGAAAATTCTATATGCGAAAACATTGTTTTATTATTTTGCAGATTTATTGATTGCTTGAAATACTGCCACAAATTTAAGGTAAAGTTAAAGTTCTAAGTTGTAAGCAGGTTCAACCTCTGCAAGTTCTCAGCTTGAACTCTGCTCACATAGATAAACATAAACATTCTACTATATATAGATATTAGTTTCCTGTTTAAACAATGCTTCAGTAATCTCACAATTATTTATAACAAAATATTTAAAAAAATCCGTTCAAAAGCTTGCTACCACTGAGTTCCAAGCTTCGCCAAAAGGGGGCTCTCTGCTTAGCCGGTTTAAGCCAAGTTTAGGTCTGTTGGTCAGCTGTGCAGACGCCGCGCCTCAGTCTCTTAGCAGCTCGCAGACAGTGCGCAAGCGCCGCAGGTTCCGCAAGCAGTCGCGAAGTGCGTTGCTCCGGCGCTCAGGAAAAGCCATTGGATTGAGTTATTTCTAACGTGTGCTGTTAACGTGCCAAGAGCCGCCAAGCGGTGCGAAGAGTTGTGAAAATTGATTTCCCAGCGAGCCAAAACCGAAAAAACGGTGTGTAATTGTTAACAAACCATGCGAGGCCTAATGGCCCAAACGACCTTACGCTCACCCAGAGCCCTCAGTTGGCTTAATGTTTTGTCCAAGCCAAGTTGGTTAACGTTACCTTAGGTCAAGGTGGCTGCCACCGCACATTAGCCCCACGCAAAATAGAAAAAGCGAAAAATAAATGAATACTGAAAAACGCGGAAGTGTAACGCACAATTATTAACGCATTTGCTGAATATTCGCGTAATTAAAACCGCAAAACGAGTTTGTTTCTAGCTGAATTATCGTTTCCTATGCTGTCAGGCAAACAAACGCGTCTAAATTCAATTAGAAACGCGCCAAGAGCAGTGCATATACATACACTGCCCGTAAATCATACGCATGCGCAACACTTGCGAAATGAAAACAGAGGCGAAATAAAAACTGGAGACTCACGTTCGACTCGGAATTTACAGCGGCAGCGTCAGGTCTCAGGCTGCTAATTGTATGGTACTAGTGCGGGACGGGAACAGGCTGCAGCGGGACGAGCGCTTCAATGGCGCATGCGCAACAGTTTGCCCGCTTTGGGGTTTCTGGGTCTCTGTCTCTGTCTCCGTTTGCGTCTCCGTTCCCATGCGATTCGCTTGCGGTTTCTTTCGTGTAATTGTGACGCAATTCCGTGTGAGTTTGTTTTAGCCAAGCTTCGTTTTAGCCAGCTCCCCTGCGTACACTGAAAACGAAAGCGGGCCAGTGGCTTTCTGGTTGCTGCACCCGCTCGAATGCAGTCAGTTGCAATTCACACGCGCCGAAGCTCAGTTGGCTTCCGATCGAGAAACAGTTTGCAGATAGAGTTAAAACAATAAAACGGTATAAATATTGCAGCAAGGCCTTAAAGAGTCGTGCCTTAATTGGAGCGTTACCAGGGGCAGCCCTATGTTGGTTTTCGTTTCGTAATTGTTTGCCAAGTGCCGCGCTTCATTGACTTTGGCCAAAACAATGGTCCGCAAATTGTTCCTGTGCGCCGCCGCTGCTGCGGTTGGTGGTTTTCCGTCTCTTGGTCTTTTTTATTTTTATTAGTGGGTGCAGCAGCTTTAACTAATTTGTGCGGCTTTGAAAAATAATTAAATCGGCCTCTTAATTGCCCCTCCAAGGGAGATGCTAAAAAAATATATATTAAAGGCCTTAATAACGAGGCATAATTGAATGATGGCCAGCCGAGTATCAATCGCTTTTAATTGCCGCCGTAGCCCTAGTTCGAATTATTGTTCAATAACTTATTTACTTTCCGCTGTGCCCACTTCACTTGCCCGACGTCATAGCAATTTCATGGCCAATGTCAGCCAGAAGTGAAGTGAAGTGAAGTGATTTCAACAAGTTTGCCGTACTCGCACTCGCACTCGTAGTCTCGTACTCGTATCTGTATCCGCGTGCGTAGACAGCAATGGGTTCTCCATCCACTCGAGGCTTGGCGCGTAAGCAACATAATCAATTTCCCGGCTGAGAAGAATCTTCTAAGCTGACAGCCCCAAGAATCTGACGCAATCCATTGGCTTCAGCATCGACTTCGATTGGGAATGACAATGCCAGTGACTAAGCGAAAGAATCCAGTTGGCAGAACAGCTGGGTTCTCGGTTCTCTCGACTAAAGCTGGTTATATATGGTACTCGATACTTACCCGATGCTGAGTTCCGGCTGGGGCTGCTTAATTGATTTCAAAACTTTTCAAGAAACCCTTTTCTTTCATTTTAGCAGAAGAGGTGAGGGGCTGAAACTTTTGATTTATGTGTGCGAATTTTACGGCTGGCGAACGTGGCGTATGCGTAATTACGACCACTTGGCGCCAAACTTTCTGAGCCCAGCAACTGGCTAATTAATTGGGCTTCGAGGCACCTCGGCACCTGCCGAAAGGTAAAAGAATAGCCCTCGGAAGGTGCAAATGAGTCAAGTGCCGAAATCTGGGGACAGCGGTTGCCCCAATCACACACTCACGCATAATAGATGCGAGTGGGGCTACGTGATGGGCATGCCAAAGTCAAGTCTGAGGAGCAGGCCGAATAAAACAGTTTGCCACCATTTTTCACAGTCACTCTCCCTCCGTCGGAGAGGGTGTGTGTGTGTGTGTGCGTTAGGCCAGGTAATTAGATGTGTCTGGCAGACGCCTCAAGTGTTGAAAATTGGCCAAATTTATGTTGGCCAACGCCGGGTGCGTGTGTGTGACATAAATTGCATGAAATGCCGGCGACGTGCGGCCTTGAAGATATGCCTGATTTAATCTGGATGCCTTGCTTCTTCTTGCAGCCACCATGCTTCAGCTGTGCACCATCTACGCCTGCGCCAATGGGACCCTAGGCCTGAATCTGAGTCGCGCCCCCTGGGACCCTTATCCGTGGGTCAGCGGGGTGCAGTCGAAGTCGAATGCGGAGCAAGGCGGAGTCCGGCTGGGCGACACACTGTTGGAGCTCAATGGAGCCGATGTCCTGGGATTAAGGATCAGCGAGCTGGCAGGCCGGCTGCAGGATCACTGGCAGAGCGGCGCCGAGCACGTGACCCTGATGATGTGGCGCCAGCAGGCGAGCATCTCCCCCAATGAGGATCCCGCGGAGGCAGCCCACGCTGTGGTGAGTGATTGCCATTGTGTTTGAGTTAAAAATGTAAAAAGAAATACCTGTTATGCGAAATCGATTCTATTGCACATCTTTACCTAAGATGTGCACCACTTCTGGCTTTGTGGGTTGAGGCAGTCGCCTAATTGGCTCGCAGTGCTCGGATTGATGGCTAAATGGGCCATTGTCACACATGAATGTGCGGCACACCACCGTTGTTCGTGTGCCACTGAGCGTTACATAATGCTGATTGGCTTAATGGTTAGCTGTTGCTGCTGCTGCCAGTAATTAGACGCTGCAGCCCGGTCCACTGGCTTTGTGGGCTCAACACCACTACAGCAACTATACATAGTTTCTCAGCGCCAAGGTTTCTCTCAAGAAAATCGCAAAATTAGTCTTTAGCTACTAATTCATCCATAACCACACGTAATCCATTGAATGGCCATCAAATGCTATTTACGTAAGCTAAATTTGCGAATATGTAAACGTTTATGTGCGATTTATTTCAATCTGAGTGGACCCTAATTAATTTCTATTGCTACTACTTTTGATTTCGATTTTCCATCTCAAATTTTAAGATTTAATATAATTTTTATAGGAAATAATATATTTAGATAGAATCTTAATCGATTTCTCTCAGACAAGTAATTGAATGCAAACAAATATTAAGTATTGGCCATGAATTTATCCAAAACTAATGTCCATCCCAGTGCCCAGTTGAGGTAACTTAAGCCCTGAAAGCTTAGCCCGAGGTGTTCTGCCGTGCAGATGTCAATATCGGGCGTCGTGGTAAATTGTTTATCGGTCGAACTACGAACTGTTTATTTTATTAAATTCAATTGAATCGAACTAACGTAATTCCGTTCTTGACACATTATGTGTACTTTATTACAATTCAATTGACCTAAATGTCCTTGCAGTGGCATAGTCGAAAATTTAAGCAGGACACACACGCTGAATGACAGACTCCCGGACACTCGAACACCTGGCACAGGTGGTTGGCATAGAAAGTCCATTTCAATCAATGCCGAAGGCTGTGCATCACAGAGTGTGTGTGTGTGCTGAGACCTGACCCGTTAAACAGATTAAACTTGCAACCGCAATCAGGCATAGGACGTAATGTGTCTTCCGAATGCAGGTGGCCCTTTCGATTGAATTTTGAACATATTATATTGCCCAGTCCTCGCTTGGCTCGTTTTGATAATCGAATGCAAATTAAATGGAAATCAGCTTAAATCCGGGACCTTTCATGGGCACTCTTGTGTGAATTATTTACGACACAGCATCGAAAGTGTGGCACGCCGAAAATTTAAATACAATTAAGTGCAGGCGTCAGATTTAATTGATTGAATCCCCGAGAAGTGTTTAACCGTTTAACCTTGAACGGAAACCAAAAACCCTCACCCAATTAACCAGCGCTTTCCCTTCTTTCTCTTTGTATTTGCAGCAGCATGGAATTAATCAACAATCGCTGCAAAAGTTTGCAACATGCCTGCAACATATTTCCCAATTACTGGAGTGTCCTGTGTGCCTTGAGGTGAGTGGACGATGCGGGACGGACTGCGGTGGTCCTTGGAATGATGGGAGATGTGGGAGGCTGGGTTGGGGTCGCCTGCATGTGCATTGCATATCGATGAGGCGGCTGGTCGGCTTTAGTTTTAGTTCGTCATTATCTAACTCGGCTGGGTCCGAACTCGTCCAAAAACTTAGTTGGCCAGTTGGTCGTTTGTTTGCCTTCGCCAGCCGCTGCTATCAATCTCACATGGAGAGAAATTTCACCGCTATTTGTAATAATATTGCTGGAATTTTTAGGTGAGGAAATATAGATATTATATACCATTTATGATCAGACTTCTATATAAATCAAAGAAAATTTGCCTAAGTCGGTTGCATAATTAGCAGAGTAGTTTATCTACTATAAAGAGATTCCGATTATTTCAAACTTTAAACATAGAGTTTAGATCCTAGATTCGAGATATCTATAATACCTTTGGTTGCACTCATATTCCTATTAGTTTCTCTCTGTGCAGTGGCATTTACAGACCTAGTCGCAGCGCCATCCTTTTCCGGGCCTGCGTTGATTTTGCTGCGCAAGTTTGTTGCTAATCACTTGAGTGTCCTGCTACGAATATATATTTATATATACATATATTTTAGATATATAGAAAGTTTGGAGCACACCGGGCTGCCAGTGATTGCGTGCCCTCGTCAGGATATCATCCCCCTTTGGCAGCCCCCTCTCCCTCGTGGGGTCAGGTATGCCGGCCTTGTTGACTCAATTACTCAAACGACGCACATGTCCCGATCCGGCCAGCTTTCCATGCTGCCAGTTAATAGCCGTCGGCTATGTTCCTTTTTGCTCCTTCTTTTTATTTCGTTCAGCCCGCTGCCAGTTTTATTTTGTCCTATATTTCGAGTAGGTTTTTGATAAATGTTTGCTCTGGCATGTGATTTGATTAGTTTTGCAAAATATATACACATAGCATGGTCATGTGATTGATTATGTCGTTTAAAAATCAAATATTGACGATTAGAGTGAGCGGCAGCGGAAGTCAGTGTGAATAATCGTGTCAATTGCCTGCGGGCAGCTTCTGTTTTTGCCGATGCGATGCTCTCCATGCTAGCCCCCCGAGCTCGTTGTGCATTTAAATTGAAGTCGAGGGCTGGGCTTTAAATTTATTTATGCCCGGCTTGTCAGCAAAAACATAAATTTAATTAATTAGACAAGATAAAGAAGAGTGAGCGGACCGTACTGGTCCGAGCCGGTGAACGGGGACTCGGGCTGGGCCCGACCTCCATTCAAAATGCAGAGCTACGAGTATTTTCAAATGAAATTCTCGCCTGGAGCAGCAGCAGAGCTGGAGTGTCGGTGTGTAACCATAAATTAAGCATGTGCAGGCGGCAGCAGCAAGAGCAAGGACATGGCAGATTCCGGAGATATCCCTGATATGACCACGCTGCAACGCCTTCGGAGCTGAAAGCTGGCAGTTGGCCACAGAGCAGCTTGAACTCCTTTTGCAGCTGCACTGAATAATTTGTTTATTAACCCAAATCAGTTTATGCCGGATACTCTCGTTCTCGCTCCAACTTTGGACGCCCTACGGCTTAGTTGCCATAGAGTCCTTCTGATTTTGCCATTATTACTGTGGCACGAAGCCGGTATTATATTGTATTATGAGCGTATTTCTGGGGTGTTGTCCCCCCAGTCCTTGCTCATGTATGCACATACAAACGTATCTGTGTATGCCAACACGCACACAAGCCCATTAAGTTATTAAGGGATTTTGTTTTGCTGGACTTTTAATAGTTGCGCATCCCGATTCCCTTGAATGATAATCGCCTGCATTAGGCTCCATCCGTTCGGATAAGGATTTGCCAGAGCTTTTCCTTGTTTGACATTAAATCGGGCATGAGATTGTTTTTGTTTCATTTAAATATGCATAAATTTGCGAGCCATTTAATTTTCATAATCTCAGCAAACAAACGAAGCACTAAGGCAGGCAGGGATTTGGCCAGCACAATATGATTAATTCATTTTGGTTGCACTCGATCGGCCCTGGCCTGGCGGGCTTCTCGTTAATATAAATTGGCAGGCGGACTTTGGCAATGGAATTAATTTCGGTATAGTTACCATAGAACGGAGAAGATATTTTACAAAATGCCCAAAAGCATGCTACGCTGCCATCGATTTCGAAGCGACAGCTGCAGCACGGAAGTGTGGCGGGCATCAACTCTCGTCTTTGGCCATTTCCGCTTCCTCTGACAGTCCACTTCTATTTCCAGTCCCATTTTGTTTTCGCTCAGCTGCATTTAATTGATTTCTATCACTAATTGGAGTCTTTGTTTATGCATGCAAGGGTATTAAAATTAAAAGCATTTGCTCATACCATTTAAGCCAATTAAAAACAATAAAAGACGAATAACATTTAGAGCGTTTGCCACACGTACACGTCGCTTAAATCCCTGCCTTATTTCCCACGTAAATCTCTTACACATATAAACATATATGTTAGAAAGTGAGGGAATATGTACATATTTTCGATTTTGAATGGTGGTCAGAGTCCTTTATCTTGGTGTTTCCCTTTTTTTTTGTTTCGTTTGGTCAGATTGCCATCGAATCGTTTTACATTTGTAATACTTGGATTGCAGTTCTGGCAAATTGTAGCAAAAAGTATGAAATCTGCCGACCAGAAATTGTTTCTTTATTCTGAACGTAGCAAATTTATGTTTGTCTGCACATCGATTGAGGAGAGACAAAAAGCATCAGCCAAATTTCGGTGTACATATGTACGTATATTCCCCTCCAGTCCGTCAGTCTATCCGATTGCGAGTGTTTTCCGTGTTCACATTTTTATATATTTCCGTATTTCTGCATTTTGTACTTGTGTTTTTGCCCCAGTTTTGTACATTTGTAAGGGCCAGCTTCAAATGCGCAAAAGTATTCGGGCGCGCATCAAACACAGTTGTATTATTTTAAATCCGCTTGCAATATTTTCAATTTGATTTTCAATTTAAATGGAAAGCTTGCTGCGCACAATGCTGCCAATATAATACATTTTTTATATGCATTTGATAGCAGCAACAGAAGCAGCCACTAGACGCCAGCTCCTCCCAAAGGAGAAGCCATTGAGGAGCCGGTAAGGGAGAGCCAAATATGAGAAATAATCAAATTTAGTTGCAATTTGTATATTACTTACGACAAGGACTTGAATTGGTTTTTCTTTAAATCCAATTCGAAATATCATAATAAAGCAATCAGGGGCTAGACCGGTACAGCAGTCAGTCCTCTGGCCGTGTTCGATGGTCACGATATGTATAATTAATTGAAATGATTCCCTCTCTGAATAATTACACGCTTTCTTCGCCTCCTCGCCCCGCGAATCCTCTCACCTGGCGAACGAACTGGAAACCAGGTCATCAAGCCACCTGGCTGGCAGTGCTGCAATGGACACGTGCTCTGCAATAATTGCCGCAGCCGCTCCGTAAAGTGTCCTGTGTGCCGGGTTCCCCTGGGACCGCGAGGTCGCTGTCTACTGTCGGACAAATTATTCACCCTGCTGGCGGAGAGCTTTCCCTGCGATGGCGGTAAGTGCACCCAATATGCAAGTACTACGACATTTATCTATTCAATCCAGGCGAAACGAAGCCCGAATTAGCGGTGTCATTAGACGCCAACGGGCTGGTTCTGTCAGATACTGGCAGATGACTAGGTTTATTTGAAGCCAGAGGAGGGTTAAAGCTAACATAGGGAAATATATAAATTAAATATATCATATTTTATAAATATTGAAATATAAAAAGTTTTCATTTGAAGTAGAGTTCAAAACCAAATTTATTTAGATTTTAAATGGATTACCAGGACTTGCAGTTGTTAATGAATGAAAAGATTAAACAGATTTTCCTTAATAAGATGTTAAAAATGTATCTTTAGCTCTATCTCTTTTTTACTATGGAATTTTATTTACAAAATATAAAATAATATTTAGTCAGAAGACTCCCCCTGATATATTATTTGCTTTCGCCTGTGTATCCCTATATATTTACCATTGGCAACATCTTGAGCCTGAGCACAGGACACCGAGACATCATTTACTTGGGCCAAAAAGTTTTCTGCAGCGGCAAGTGTCAATGTTTCACTTAAATCTCAACCGAGGGCGGCGCAAATGAAAGAAAAATGCGAGCAGAAAGCGGAGCCGAGTCAAGAGTGCTTGAAATTGAGCGCAATGGCTCATCTTCCCTTGTTGTTCTTTTTATAGCATAATTATGTAACATAAATTGCTAAAGTTTTTCGCGCTTTATGCCGTTGCCATCTTGCCGGCATTGCGTTACATTGCCGCTCGCTGTTCTTCTGCTCGGAGCCTCGTTTAAAGTTTAGCCGCCTCGTTGCCATTTTCAATCTGTGTCCGCCAACTTAACTTGGAGTGAAGTTTACAGCGTAGGTAACAAGCAGCGAGCACAAGAATTTCAGCGTTGTCTGCATTTGTTTTTACTTGTTGGTCTTCATTTTTTGCCACTTTACCCGCACTTCGGGGGATTCTTCTTTCGTTGTTGCTCCTAGCTTATTCCGTGCTTAGTAGGTTTTTATTGCTTCCACATTAAGTGAGGATTCTTTATGTTTTGCTGAGATTTTCTTAGCTCATATTTATATATACATATATATATGGACTTGAGGAATTATTTACTTTTTTCTATTTTCATTTGCCAGTTGAACTTCCGTTGAGTTTCTGTCAAGGGGGCAATGCTCTAACGAGCGAAAATGGACAATTCCAGCGGCAGGGAAACTTGCAAAACTACAGCAGTCAAGTAAAGTGCGTACTGCACTTAAATAAAAAATATATAGGATGAATTTTCTAATTTATTTTGAATTTTTATCCATATATACAAAGGTTATTAATATTTTTACAAATTTTGTTGCTCTTGGAGTAAATTGTTTTAAAATAAAAGTAGAAATATCGCTAGCATGAAATATATACAGATACTTTTTTAAATAGATACAATTTTCAGAATTTTTTTTAGTGCAGCAAGCCTTAAAAATCTTAAGCTATAGATACCTTGCCTGCATTTATTATATTTACATTTCGGAATTCATTCCTGCGGGATTCTCATCGTTCTTGTTTCGTTTCAGGGAAAACCAGCAAGGTGACTGCGGCCCAGGGCTATGAAAAACTGAGCAGCGTCAACAAGTGCACAAATCAATATCATAATCAACCAAAAATGGCGCTGGCCAAGTCGAATTCCGGCAAGAAGCAGGGCAAGTCGGTCCTGTCGGTTGCGGCTGAGCCAATGCCAGAGGGACCTGCACCGGCTCCGAGTGATGTCGCCTACGAATCCGGTGGCAACCGGGGCAAGGAGCACTGCTCGCTGATAAAAGTGCAGCAACAGCAGCACCAGCCGAAGACTTTCGAGGAAGGTCACAACAATATGCTCGTTAAACCAAAGTTAAAGTTTGGCAAGAAAAGTTGGCGGATTGCGGGGCCAGATGAAGACGGATTGCGATGCGATGGAGTCGCCACCACGAATAATGGACAGCGCATCGCCGGCGAGCAGGTGAACAGCGAGTCTCAGAATTATCATTGCCCCACTGGGAAATCATGCAGTCACCAGCAGCCGGTGGCCAACAAATTGTCAACAGTGGCGCTGCCGTTGGGACAGACTGCAGCAGGATCAGGATCAGGAGTAGTAGCGGAGACCGGCGCCTTATCAGCGGGGAGCCATAAACAGGCGGCGGCATCCGGCGTAAATCAGGCGCTAGATGCAGTGCACCGGGAGTGGCAGCTGCTACGTCATCTCAGCGGAGAGCACCGCCTGGCCGTGGTCCAGTTCTGCGGCACGTTCGGACAGCGGCTGTACGTGCGGCCCCCGCCGCCGCAGGAGGGCTTGGTCTGTCTGAAGATGAGCGAGGACCTGGACACGAACACAGAGTCGGACCTGGTGCATCCATTTTTCTTGGCTGTCATAGCGATCGGCGGCGACGAGCACGCTGTCTTCCTGTGGCACCTGGACCAGGGACCACTGGGAGGACGGTCCAACTTTGAGGCTGTTATCGAGGCTCAGGGCGAGGGCGTCAAGTGGTTCGGTCCAGTTCAGTCACTCCGGCGTAGTTGGCCCGAGATTAGGGCATCCGGCGAGTTCCTCAGCTGCCGCAACTTTGGCGCCAACTTTGAGGTGACAATCAAGAGCAGATAAAACTGTGCATAGCCCCGCCGCAAGACTGGCCCTCCAAAGTATTGCTTAGACTTAGTGCTGTAGGATAGCTCCTTAATAGATTTTAATAAAATAAGACTACTTATAGTTTTAGTGATTGCCTGGCTCTGCACGAGTGGCGATAGAGCAAACCAAAATGTAGCGAAAATAAAAAATAAAGTAAAATCGAAAACGAGCCACTGACAGCTGCTGCTGTATGCTTTATAAATTATATTTACATTTTTTCAAATGCGCGTATTTATCGGAAAAATGCAAAAGGCAATTTGGAAATGCAATATTGCAATATTTTTAATTAATAAAAACATTTAGAAATGTGCTTACCAGACGGTTTAAAATGCCTCTAGAATAATGAGCTACTCATTACCCTATTAAACAGGAAATATGCAATTTACATTTAAATCAGATGGATGATAAAAGACTCTACTATTGTGGTATTGTTTTTAATTTCAGAAATGCAATGAAAATGAAATATATAGAGAAAGGCACAAAAAATAAAAGTGATAATAATATTTATTGGTGGTACTATAGAATTGTACAGCTTTATTTGAAATTAATGGTAAAATCAAATTGAATTCTAAACAAATTACTCGAGTTACAGATCGCAACTGATGAGTTTTTCCCTTTACCTTTTTCCCGCTTAAGAGTTTGTATGTTCTTTGTGGGCCAAAAATACCTCCGATGTTGCAACCACTGGTGACTGACTGTTGGTTGCCTTCCGATAATTGACTTGCATGCAAATTAATGTTTTTTGTGCCATACTCCAGCGTGAGTACAGAACCAGTGGGGGCGTCAATGGCTGGCTGTCCGACAAACAGTAAACACGGTCAATGCAGCGAGTCATTTTCATCAGCGCCGTGCTATACATAAATCCGTGCAACCTTCATGTTTGCTATATTTAAGGCAAAAACTCCAATTTGATACAACAAAAATCATGGCGCACTGGCAAATAAAGAAACATTTGTGTCAGCTTTCCACAGTTTTTTATCATTTTTTTGCCCCCGCTTTCAGTTTGCTTTTGTGGCCTTTCCACACTATCGCCTGTTTGTTTTTGATGAGCCATCATCATCATCATCGCATCTTATGCACTGCCCTGCACTGCATTGCACTGCACTCAACATTGCAAACAATTGAAAAAGTGTGCGTAGTTAAAATAAATTAAATATTTTCGCACACGACACTTTTTGCGCGTGTGGCTGATGAGGAGATGATCTGACTGCGACAAGGATAATGGCGTTGACGTTGCAGCGATTGGTCAGGTTTCGCGTTGTCCATCAGGTAAATTAAAAACGTTGCTACGGCGGAGCAATTAAATTAAGGCCGGTCTGGCGGTGAAAGCCAACCAAAATTTGATGAGCCAGTCAAAATGCAAATTTTTTGAAAAAACAATTTACAAGACAAACGCATCGTTTTTAATGAACAGGCGGAAAGGTAAAATAATGGATATCCGTTAAAGATACAAAGTTTTTTAATTAATTTATTTTACCTATTAGACAAAGTAAAGATTACTTTGACATTTCAGATAAATACATATTGAAAGGTAGGATTTAATGAAATTAATTTGATATCAATTATAGCTAAGCTTTATTGACATGCCCTACAAGCACTCGGCAGTCGCTTATATATGACATAGAAAATAGGGTAGGTCAGGGATCGGGAAGTAATATGGCCCCCCTTCCTCCCCTTCCTGGACACAAACAATGAGATATGAATAGATGGCTAATAATAATCGAGCCATTCACTTCCTTATCACATTCTGATAAATTACGAGCATATTTCATTTATTTATCAGCTAATTGGCCTGCTTCTGCGAAGTGTGGGAATATTGAATCGAAGCTAAATCAAGTTCCCTACATGTCTATATAGAACAATGCTCTCTGGGCTCTCTCCCCCGATTCGCTTGGGTATAATCTTCTTGCTCAGTTTTCTGCTTCCAAGGGAGGCACCGCGTTGGGTTTGCTTTGCGGCGATTGTTTGTTTGCCAATTAGTTTTAATCGAAGAGCGCTCGCTGGCTCTCCACTGGCCGGCGATTGTTTAAATTGCTTTGCTAATTAATGCGTCGGGCAAATATTTGTCAGTGCATGCGTTGCGATAAAAAGAAGCTCGTGCTCGGGGTTGGGAGTCCAAGTTCTCGGCCCGCCTTGCCCACTGAGACTCTGATTCCTTGTCTTTCCGGCGGCCACGACGCGTGTTTTCCATTCGCTATATACTCTCGATTCGCGTGGTCGATTGTTTTTAGCCGTATACAAGTATATTTTTCTCTGTCGCGTTTCTCTTCGTTACCCGTCACTTTGACTCAAGAACGGGCGGCTACGTCATCGTCCAGTTGCCCCACCAATCGCTCTTTGTTGCCGCTCTTTGTCATCGGCTATTGGCAGTCGGATTTGTTTTGCTCCGCTCTTGGGACATGAGCGCCGACTTGGGTGAGCTTCATTTTTTTGGGGGGTTTTTAATGCCGAACTTGGCACTTAGCATTGGCAGTTTTCAATTCTCACATTAGCTGCTAATTTACGAGTTTATGGTTAATCAATTAAATGCCACTTTCTGCTGAAGTGCCAATAAATAAAAATCGTGTGCGCAATCCATGACTCGGAAAGATTCCACAAAAAAATATGGGATTTATATACACATTGGGTTGCAGAATGAAATGATTTTTCCAACGAAAAGAAAATAATAAAACAAATATAACATGCAATATGGCCTTTTATGGTATTGAGTGAGTTGATTGACATTCTCAAGCTTTGCGTTGTTTTTAGCTGAAAATATACTATAAATGAAAATATTTAGTGAAGAGTAGTTCATTTATAAAAGAAAACTTTATATTTGCTTGCTGCTTTCCTGCTGAATTGTGTTTTTCGGATGATTTTAATTTTTTTTTATTTATCCTCAAAGCCTGTTTTATATATTATCAGCGACCATATCTCTTTAATGCCAAATAAATATAACATAAGAAAATATAATAAATTAAATAATGAGAGATAATTTTTCTTCTTAACTTACAATTCAGTTTACTTGTTAGTAATGCAAAGTTACTAAGCTACTTCGCAGATAAGAAAAAGGCTATGGAAACATTAAACTTTGTGTAATGAAAACTTAAAGTTTATTCACGCTGTGTAAAGTGCAGAACTTGGACTTTAGCAAATTAGCGCCAAGGCTGATTGGATGACTAACGAGTGCCTTTCCCATAGATATCCTGGATGTGGTGGCCGGCAGTGAGGGACCTCCCTTACAGGCCTTCCGCAGCAGCAATCCCTTCGACGAGTCCTTTCAGAATCCGGCTCAGGCCGAGCTGTACCTAGAGCGGGACCGGGACCGGGATGCCAATCACACACCGCTGCAGCTACTGCGGCGAGCCAGCGAAACGGTAACCGCCAGCATCCTGGAGCCCGAGAAGGAGCACCTACTGGGCGGGCGGCCTGAGCCCCCACCTCGCTCCCACGGAACTGCGATCCCAATCTCAGGCGCCTCTGAAGGTAAGTGAAAAGTCTAACTGTGCGCTGTCGTCATGGTGAAGCGCAGAGATTTGTTCCGGAAATTCTTTCTATTTTCCACCATCCTCTGATGCACACAACCCGCAAACAGGCACAGGGACAAAGCAGGATGAAGAGAATTGTGGAAAGCTGGAGAGAGACATCCGGAGGCGCAGACAGTCAGCGCTTTGTGGGTCGGCCAAGCGAGGTGGCTGTGAAGTGCATACTTAATATATGTATTCGAGCATATATTCATAGTTTTTATATGCAAAGCTTTGTTTCTCTGCTGTCTCTCCTGTGGTCTGCCATGATCTGATTGAGGCATTTGGCTTTTGAGTGAGCCGAGTACCGAGCAACGAAAGAACAAAGGACAGTGATAACTGGGCGTATACGTAATATTTCCTCATATTGAAGGCACTGGGTCTGCATTTGGCGGGGCTGCATTTGAGTAGATTCTCTGCTTCTGGAATTATTCAACATGGAGAGAAGCCCCTCCCCCCCCTTCTGAGAGGCTCATTAGCTTCGCTTGGATGGAGATCCTGCATTTATTTTGGCAGGTGGTCCCGCAGGGTGCTGGTTTTTCCCTGGTTATTATTGTTGAAATCGCGGGAGCTGCAATTGTTTAGCATGTGTCTAAATATGCGTTTCTGCACTGCGCAAACAAACTTTTGGCTGCCTAGTAGGATTCGTTTCCAGGCTATAGCCGCCATGGAAATTTCACACGAATAATGAGCCGTTTTTAGATTCCCACAATCAAACAACTAACACAAATGCCAAATGCCCGGGGCATTCGCCATAGTATGTTTCCATGAATATGCATTAGCCCGGGCTCATTTCCTCTGCATTCATTTCGTTTTGCACTCGAGTTTTGCCCTCAGTGATTCCGACTCCGAATGAAACTCCAACTCTAACTCGAACTCCCTCCTGGAAGTCATATTTAAATATTTGTGCTCTCCGGCTGCAGGCTGCAGGGGCTCGTTTATATTAAATAAATTCCATTTAAATGCAGCATCTCGGGCGATTTCTCAAGCTCAACCTTGAATGGATGCTCACCCTTCACTTGGCTGCCACCGACCACTTTTTATGTGTCGCTTCTGCTCCAGAGGAGAGGCAGCGACATTTCTGTTAACTAAAGCCAACATGATATACGTTTGGCACACAAGCATTCTCGGCTATTGACAAATGCAGGGCGTGTGTGCCATGCAGCAGCAGTGGCAGCATTCGCATTGCGCATTCGCCCCATGTGCCCACAGAGTCGTGCTCAAGTCAGTTCATTACGTATACGCAGCGGGTGACATTTATAAATGCCAGCGCCGCCGTGAATCAGCATAATGATTGCCAAATGAATGGGAAAATTTTAACTTGCACACACTCCCGACGCCATTTGCATTGACGCTGATGCGTTTTGCCCAACAGCGTTTCGCAGCTCGACGACATGTCCTTTGACTGCAGGCAACTCAGTTCTGAAGGATGTCGCACTTGCACTTGCTCTGCAGCTAATTACTAAAACTACGCTTAATCGGAGCACTGCATCCCGCCTTTGACCGTCAGTCAGACTGATATGCTGGGGATTTGTTTATATGGCTTTTCATGTTCTTTGCCATTTTCAATTTGCCATTTTATTTGCCAAGCGATGAATGCAGCTTGCTGAGCGCACGCTGACCTGCTTTCGTCTTTTTCCATTTGCCTGGGCCCGGAGCCTGGGGTCCAAAGAGATTGCCAGTTTTCCCTGATTTGCGATGTATGAGCACTAAATTAGACGTGAATCGTTGGGGCGTGAGTTCGTCTCCGGGCAGGAAGTGCGTGACAACGGAATGCAATCTTAGCCAGCCAGCAGCCCGCCCACTTTGCGCGGAAAGAAATAATTTTTTTGAATTCAGTGCCACGCACTGGTTAACAGGGAAGTTGCAGCTTCCAACTTGCAACGCAATCCTGCCGAGCACACACGAGAAGGATGCGAGAAGCGGGCACGCTTAAGTAAACATAAATAAAATAAATGTGTGTTAGGTATGGGAAAAGTGAATTGATATTCGCAGCAGACACAGACAGACTCTCAGACTCCCAGACTCAGACAGGCAGAGAGTTGAAGCTCTTTGGTAGCAATATAAAAAATATATATGTAATAAGTAAATAAAATGCAGGGAGCAAAAGTCATCACCGTGTGCAATTTAGCGTTTAAACATATTGAAAAAGCAACTGACGTTCGTCTGTAAATAATGAATAGTTGAAGAACCGATATAAATCACTGGAAATACACACAGCCCGCCAGTGCAGTGCACACCTACATCAAAGTGCATTCATATAAAACCAATTTATGGCACTTTTTACAACAGTTGCACGCTGTAATAACAATCTAAATGTTAAGTGACAGGGAAAAACTTTTTCAACTTTGAGAAGTACAATAAATTCTACATTGGACCCCAAAGAAGTTTCGCCTGAGAACGGCAAATGTCTTGCTTGTCTCTCAGGCTCTCCAAGTCTCGAACTTGTTTAGTTTTTGCAACGGCCTCGTCCGTAGCAGTCTTTGCCTCGATTCCAATTAACACCTCGGATTCGCACCCGTACGCAACTCATTGCCCGGGTCCTCCTCACATGACAACCGAGTGACAAAAACTTTTGTCCAGCTGCAGCCAGGATCTTTACTTGGGTATCCATGCCCATTATTTTTTTCGCACTGCGTGGGAGTGGGAGCGTAGAGAATCGTCCGTTTTTTGTGCCCAGTACCAGTGCCATAATTTGTGTGGAAACTTCTGCAGCAATTGAAAAGCGAATTTCTAGCCATCCAAGGAGCTGGAGGAGCAAGACTGGCTGGTTGGCTGGGAAAAAACTTTTGCATTATTTTCGTGCCTGGTCACTTGAAAGTTGCAGAAAATATGACAAGATAAAATGCCAAAAAGTGCCAGCAGCGATAGGGGGCGTACCCAAGGCCGAATGAAATGGAGGAGGTGGAGGAGGAGGAACAGTGGCAGGAGAATGGGGCAACTGCCAAAGGTAATAATCAATGGGGCGAGCTGCAGGTCCCAGCCAAAGGCAGTCGCAATGGCAGCACCAAAGAAGCCTTAATGACCTGGCCAACTTGCAGTTCAAGTTGGCTCAACGTTGCTCCGCTGAGTGCAGCGCATGAATATGAAATATGAAATATCACAAAGAACAGAAGTGGAGTGGAGTGGAGTGGAGTGGAGGAAGGTGGGGAGACCACCTCCGTGAAAGCGCCTTCTTACAATACTCGCTGTGGAGCGCTATCTCTGCCGACACCTTTGCACAATTTATGCACAATTTTTTCATTGCAGCGGCGGGAGCTGACAAAAAATAAAAGTGAGTGCCGCAAAAAACTTTTAAATGAGGCACATAATTCAAAAATGTGGAGATCCAGCCGAAGAAATCTCACTTCGCTTATCATTCCAGCCCGCCCATTCGCCCATCCCCTTTTCCTAGCAAGTTTCCTACGGCGGCGATATTTTAAATTAATTAGCAAAACTTAAATATTTGTTGTAGTTCAAACGCGAACTTCGCATTGAACTTGTAAATATTCAATAAGCTGGGAGCCATAATGAATTCATCTCAACTGAACCGCATCGAACCGAGCCGAACCGAGAGTTTGGCCCCGCTGAAATGGCAAATATTTGCCGGGCGTACATAAGTTTCTTGTTGGCTATGGCTAATTAATTGATAAGCAAATGCTCGTAATCATAATTGCGCCGCGGGCCGAACAAGTGTTTATGTTGGAAAGCCCCTAGGTTTGAGCTTCTCCAACTATTGCCGGAACCCAGGGATTCCTTGAAGTAAATCTCATACCAGCCGGTGGGAAGATATGTATATTTTGCACAGAAATGGCAAAGAATAAAGTAATCAAAGGGAATACAAGCTTTTCTAAATTATATTGACTAGAATGTTAGGAAAAACTACATTTTTATATAAGAAAATATCTAAGAAAAGCTATGCTAATTGATACAAATATATTGTTATTTATCATTACAAATTAAATAGCTTTGGAAATTCCCATATACCTCAAAGCTCCTAACATCACCACCAACAGTTTGCTCTGGAAGTAGATATTTATTGTTAATATCTTGATCGGTCTCTGACAGCTCTTCGGATTAACACCTCAAACGCGTCTGATTTTCAGTGGCAATTGTTGCTAATAATCCAATCATTTCCCAACGCCTCGCATTAGCTCTCACTTGGCTCTCGTCTCTCTCATGGTGTGTTCCCCAAGGTGTCTGCTAATTTTAAATTAATAAACAAATATTTTATGTGTTTCGCTCGCGTGCCCACGAGAGATTCTACTGCCGTCTACTAGATGTATGTTTTTTATTAGCATAAGATAAAAAATATAGATGTCGGGAGCTTTCCGTGGAAAGTACTGTGTGCGTTGGGATCTCAGTAGGCCGCGGCCAGCGAATGCGATTAGTTCGGCATTAAATTTGTGCGGTTCGGTGCGGTAGGTCGCTAATCGAAAGATTTCTACAGATTATAATACCTCTAAACGGAATATGTAACTCCAGTGAAGGTTTACGAGTGCTGTGGCTGTCACAAACCAATTTATTTATCCCCTGCCCAGGTTAGCATCACTTGCTCCGGTTAACAAATTAAAATTTCCCAACTTCAGTCGTTCCATCCATTGTTAGGAAATGCAATTTTATTAGTGGTTTAGAAATTGTAAATGCTTAAATTCGCGTTATTGTTTTAAAAAAGTTATACGTTCAACATTTCATTTTCGCTTACCTTTGACCGTGCTGATTATTTTATATTTTCATTGCAATTAAAATTAAAATGTAAATAAATGTACACCTTTAGAACATCGCTCATTTCTCCAGTTGACAAATTAAAATTTCCCAACTTCAGTCGTTGCATCCATCCATTGTTAGGAAATGGAATTTCATTAGTGCCTTAGAAATTGTGAATGATTAAATTCGCGTTATTGCTTTAAAAAGTTATACGTTCGACAGAGCTGATTATTTTGTATTTTCATTGCAATAAAAATTAAAATGTAAATAAATGTACTCTCTCTTAGAACACAGCTTTTCTGTGTATGTAAATATTTTGATTGCCGGCTTTTTCAATAGCTTTCTTTTTGCCTTATCTCTCTCAGACGGAGAATACGTATCTACAAATCAGCTGTAGTTGTTTTATATTTATATTTTGATGTCTGAGAAGGTCATATAGAGAGCTTGTCAATCGAAACATTATATATATAAGTGGTGTTTACCAAACAAATTTCGTAAAACGATTTAAATTCTGAAATTTTGGAGGAAAAGGATAATTAAGCCTAGTTGATTTTATTATATTTTAAATGGTTACTGGTTATAGTAAGCATATATACTATATGTAGATATAATATAATATATTTATTATTTGAAAGGATTTTTAACTAAAAATTTGTATGTCCTCCTTTATAGACCAAACCTGATTTATTGATTAATTAAATATGTATAAAAGGCTAATAAATAATTAAATATTAAATATTCTAACTTAATAAATTGTGAATGGTAAAAAAACGAAGCTAATTGCAGTAAAAATTAGTTATACTCTACTAAGTAAGTTTAAATTCTTGCAACGATTACCTGCAACAGAGACTTATAAAATAATTAGCCGAAAGGAAAATATTGTTGATTTCACAATCTAATACAATTTTATGAGCAATTTTTTTACAGCTGTAATTCAAATATTTTTAGACTAGCTTACGCACACGCGAGCTCCTTGGGTGGTGACAAAGCCCGACAATTAGCATCGCCAATCAATTTGGGCGTGTGTGTCAAAGAGTCGCATGATGCTCTGAATCGCAATCACAATCGACACGTGATCGATGGACAGATACGCAAACAGGCAACCTGGAACTAGAGTTTGAGCCGCAGCGGCGAGAATTGACGCTAAATATTTGCGCACAATTAACACGTAGCCGGCGCAGCGGAGTGGTGACAAATGACAAGCAGATAGTCTTCTAAAATCAAATACAAACACAACTGGTAGCTGGGAAAATAAAAAGGGCCTAGGCTCCTAGAATTCAAATCCCAATCCAATCGAATCAAATCAAGTGTTGATTGCACGGGCAACTCTGCATAATAATGGCTGCGAGGAGATTGTGGATTGTCGTTATTAGAACGGCGCTTCATATGCAAATCGCAGTCTCCCCTCCAATTAGCTCCTCCAGGTGGAGGCGTCAATTGCCCGGAATGGCATGGTTCACAACAAACCGGCATTAAGTGCGCTAATTATAAATGGAAATATTTATGTATTTCCTACCGCTGCTAGCTTCTAGCACTTTTCCCCCGCTCACAAAAGTGTGAAGTTGTCGCGGCAACAATGCAGCCAATTATGGAGGCGACTGCCGGAGCACGAGCACCTGTCATCTGGAGGACCTCGCCCTGGCCCAGGCGAAAACATCTTCCTGCCGGCAGGCATCGGTGTTCTCGCTCTCGCTCTCGTCCTCGTCACGTCCTCTTCGACCCCTTTAGAGCCCATTCTGTGCAATCAACGGTTGTCAATCTTTGTTGCAATCTTCATTTCGCCATCGTCGACAGCGCCTTGAGTTCAGGGTCTGCAAGAGTGTCTGCTGCACTTAGCCATTTAAACGATCCAACTGCTGTGCTGTGCCGGGCCTTCGTTATGCATGAGCTGTAGGAGTGACAGTGGACTGGGTTAAATGCAACCGGGATGGCTTATAAGCCCCGGGAAGACTCTGCTCATTTTGTTTTCTTTTTTTTGGTGCACGGCAAAAATGGGGATCAGACAAAATTTGCCTTTAAATTGGTTAATTTAATATGGATATAATCTTTAAAAAAATCATTGAATATGAAATCACCTCTTTATACTCCTACTATAATAACATCTCCTTATTTAATTTCATTCCAAAACTATGCCATCTCTGAATACCTTCTCCTCAGTGAACCTGACTCTGACACATCTATTAAGACATTTAAATCTGTTCGCCACTTACAGCTAAGCGCGGCAGACAGCAGCCAAATCAAAGGCAGCAGCAGCAGCAACAGCAATACAACAGCAGAGCAATGGCGCCAGGTGACAGGATGACGCAAGGAGCTGGCAACGGCAACGGGAGCACTGTGCCGCAGGGAGCACAGTCGCAAGGCGACAACCTGCCCACTCCTCCGCTGCATACCAAATTAGACATACAGAGGATCCCGGAGGACGCAGGCGGCGGAGATGCCACACAAAACGCTGCAACAATAATTTTAACGCCGACATCATTAAATTTAACAAATACAACACAAAATGTTGCCGCCAACAATGCGGGCTCCGGCAATGGCTCCGGCTCCGGCTTGCCAACTCCGGGCGGAGTTCATGGCGATGAGTACAAAGGACCCCAGTGGTAAGTGAAAAGCTCATGTGGCCAGAACTCCGGCTCGGTGGCATTGTGCGGATTTGTGCTTAACCCTTTGAATGCACTTCCGGCGGGACAGCAGCGCCGCCATTCACACTTGCATTGCACGCGTTTTTCGCATATCCGCTCGCCGCCTTTCGTTTTGTATTTTGTATTTTGTATTTCTTTTGTGTGACAACAATGTCCTTGTGGAAGTTGCCGCTGCACTAGGCAGCCGCGCGTGCTTCCGTTAGCGACGACGCTGTGTTCGGTCCTGCTCCAAGCCAAATCCCATGTCCCCTATCCCCCGACGTCTAGTCAGCAGTCGAGCCTGATTTCCCGTTTTTTATTTCTCTCTTCTTTTTTTTGTTGTTCTTTTTTGGCTGCGACACTTACTTTAATAGCTGGCGAAATGCCTTGCTGGCTGCAGGCGTTTATTCTCGTTGTTTACAACCACGCGGCGTATGAGTTACAGTGTTACGTATCCGACCCGTGGGTGTTTCCATTGTGCTGCTTCAGCGGGTAGATGCCTTCCTTACTTGGATATCTTCAGCAGCAGGGCGAAGAAACTGTAGGCATTGTTGATAGTCTGCCAAAAATATGTACATAAGTTAGTCAGGGAGCATAATTCAAATATTTTAAGAGTTTAAATCTTGCAACTCGATATATTTAGTCGGAATAAGAGAAAGAGAAAGCTGATTCACCTTAACAAAAATGGGCAATCCAATTTCAAAGAAGACTCCTGCCCGCACCTTGACCGGTCGCTTGAGGAACTCCATGTAGCAATTGAGCACCTTTCGAGTGCCCACGGAGTACTCCAGCCAGTTGGTGCCAAAGACACTGTTGGTAAGGGCGTTGGCGTGGAAGGTCAGCTCGTTGCCGTAGTAGCAGGGCAGAAAGATCTGGACGATCATCACGGCCACAAACTGCACTGTCGTGAGAAAGAGTCCAGGGCGCTGCTTGAATCCCATGTGCACCAGTCGATAGGCGCTGAAGCAGATAATAAAGGCGCTAAAAACGACTTGTGACAAGACATACGGGGACACCAGCAGCTCGCACTCCCTTGTCAGTCGGCGGACTTTGGCGTGCAGCCGAAAGAGTCGGTGCAGCTCCGGCTTGGCCTGCTCCTCGGGGGCATCTTTCAGGGCCTGCAGCCGGAGACTCATCAGCCGAAAGAGCGAGGCGATCTGGAACATAAAGTAGCAGCCAAGGGTGTCGAGCAGAATGTTGGACAGGCAGCAGAGTGTCATGGCAACCACGTTGTAGCCCCAGGCGTACATGTAGCGCTCTTGATTGCGCCACTCGAAGGGCACATAATAAGCAAAGGGCAGCTCGTATTCCTCCTGGAGGAACACGCTGACATATCCCATTACGGCCACAAAGAGACTGCCTCCTATATAGCCGTAAAAGATGCGCTGGAATTCCTTCTGGTTCCGCTGCCAGAACTGAATCTCCTCTAGATTACGTAGACTATAGGCTGCATCATTTTGGAGTTCTTCTAGGAAGTGAGAAGCCTCATCGCGACGGTACCAAATGTTCAAGAGTTTGGTGACCAGCGCCAGCTCGGTTATGGACATGTACAGAACCTGGCCGGCCTCCTCGAAGTCCGCAGAGGTAATGGCCTCGTACCACATCAGGGCTATGTAGGTAAACGTCAGTGGTAGGTGCAATACAAAGGGATAAATGCGTTTTATCCAGGACAAAAGGCCGCCTTCGTGCTCGTTTTTCCACTTAATTAGTCCCGTCCATCGCTGGACCACAATCAGGAAGTGAATTGCTGATAGACGATCTGTAGACTCCATTTCAGTAACTCCAAATTCATTCACTTTACAATGGACAAACTCTGAGTTTTCCTGCTTATATAAGTTTTGGGGGATCCCAAAGTATTCGTAGGTCACCTTAAGCACATTTCTCTGATTGAGGCTGAACCAGGGCGGTGTTATCGAACCCTTTGCTAGTGGAACTTACATTTTTCGTTCTAGTTCGAGAATAAAACAGGAAAAATGAGCTAGTGATAAAACTTGCATCGGGATAGTAAAGCATTAATGTAAATGCTTTCCCTGAATTATGTGGAACCGGTTCTTTTTGTGAGCTCAGTTCCTGTGCTTTTCCGTCCCTAATTGGTTTCGGTTATCAGTGAAAATATTTATACAATTAATGAGCAGAGGCAATTACAATAATTAGCTTGCTGACATAAATATCCTGTTAATTGCTGGCTCTCTCTAAACGTGAAAGTCACGCAATAGAAATCGAAGATGACAGGGGAATTAACCCCATACCAAACTTTCATTTTCAGATTTTAACGTCAGTGCATCGAGAACTGTGTAGCAGTGAACAGGCTCTCATTTGAATAATTCTTTTAATTAGTAACTTCTTAGATTTTAGTTGGAATTCGAGTTGGCTTTTTGAAATGAATTTAAAAGTCCCTTTTTGTGGACCTTTACATATTTTGGGATTGATATACATTTACTAAGAAAAAGTGTAATATTAATAATTAAAAGATACAATTCTGGAAGCCAAAAAAAGACTAGGAATCGAAATATGTATATATGAGTCGTAATTTGTGGCATTCAGATAACATCCATAAAACCCAATGTGCATATTATTCTTTAAATGTTATTTTAATATGATAAATGTTTAGGCTCGTAAACCTTTTTAAAACTAAAACTCAGTATTGATTTCCACATATTTTATTTCAATTAAAATAGCAAAACCCATAGATCAAAATACATATATTCAAATAAGATGCAAATTTAATTTCCAATTATTTATCGAGGTAATTCAAGAATGTTTAGTTTATTCATTTATTTAACCGATTACTGATTGGCATTGCTCATTTTGATACATTCAGTAGCAGGGCAAAGAAGCTGTAGGCATTGTTGATTGTCTGCCGATTAAAAAAAAAAGAATCTTTAAAGACAGGAAACGCAGCAAGAATTATAGAACATAAACCTTGACGAAAATGGGCAATCCCACGGCGAAGAAGTTGCCTGCTCGAATGGTTACTGGGCGCTTTAAGTGCTCCATGTAGGCATTTAGCAACTTGCGAATCGGGGGCCCGCACCGCAGCCAGTTGGTATGATAAACCTCGTTAGTCAGCTGGTGGGCATGGACGGTTATCTCATTCCCATAATAGCATGGCAGATAGATCTGTAGGATCATTACGCTGAGGAACTGCAGCATGGCTACGAACTGGCCAGGATTGTCCCGGATTCCCACATGCTGCAGACGATATCCACTGAAGCAGATGATCAGGGCACTCAGGATGATTTGCGAAAGGATATAGGGTGATACGATTTTCTGGCAGATTTGGGTTAGCCTATAAAGATTAATAATGTTTAATATAAGCAAAAAATATGGTTAAATTATAACGAGACCTTCGCACACTCTGATGCAACCTGAAGATGTTACGTAGCTCGCGGCCAAAACAAGCTTCGTCCTCTATATTCTTCAGAGCTCTCAATCGCAGTCCCAGCAGGCGATACAAAAGGGATATATGGAACAGGAAGTAACAGCCCAGGGTGTCCAGGGTTATGTTGGAGATACAGGTGAGAGTCATACCGGCCATGTCGTATCCATAAGCGAACCAATAACCCTTTTCGCTCCGCCACTCGAAGGGCACGTAATAGGCGAAGGGCAGCTCGTACTCCTCCAGAAAAAGCACTCCCGTGCATCCACTGTAAACCACTCCCAGGCTGATCAGTATGTAGATGTAGAAGAACCATTTGAAATAGCGTTGCTCCCGACGCCAGAAATTCAGTTCCTCCTCTCCGCGAAGTTGATAATCCGGCGCATGTTTGAGCTCATGCATTAGCTGCCAAGCCTCGGAGCGGTGGTGCCAAATGCTCAGTATCTTCACCACCAGCGCCATTTCCGTGATGGACATGTAGAGCACCTGACCTGCCTGCTCTAGGTTACTGGAGATAAACGCCTCCAGCCACATGAGTCCGATGAAGGTGAAGGTTATGGGCAGGTGCAAGAGGAAGCGGTAGTTGAGCTTAACGAAACCGGAGATGGTCCACTGCTCTCCTTCCCTGAGCGACCAGGGCCAGAGGCCGAATAGCTGCATGACCCGCAAAATGAGGTGCATAGACTCGGTTCGATCCTTGTGCTTGTCCATTGGTCCTGTTCTTGATAGAGTTTCCGCTGTTTAGGCTGCTTTTATACCTTCAAGAGGGGCTCGATAATTAGCGGCAATTATGTGTGCATAACTTAGACACACGAAACTCTTGATGTAATTGTTCTGGCCATAATACTTTTCAGTTTATTCACCATCTCCCAGTCGGTTAGTCAACTCTTTTTTGCTTCTTTCAGGTGGCGCTATTTGGTTCAACATTGGGTGAACACTTCCGAGCAAGTGGCTCTTTTGGCCATTTTCCTGGGACTCTGGGCCATGGCCTGGGTCCTGCTGCCGGATTTCTCAGAGCCGCAGACAGTCATCATGCGCATTGCATTCCTCTTTGTGGGCGCCCAGGTCTCTGGAATCCTGGTAACCTTTATCCACCTGCCCGACATGCTGGGCATGCTCTTCTTCGGAGTGCTCTACACTAATCTGGGCCTGGCCAACTTCGAGGGCTATCAGCGATTCGAGTTGTTTTTGAGGTAACAATACGGAATGTGTTCTTTATGGAAAGTCTTGCAAGGTAATTTTCCCTCATTAACAGAGAAATGGCTCTGATTAACATCATGCTGCTGGCTGGCCTGGGACTGGATGGCGACGCCTTTAAGAGGCTGTGGTTCATGATTCTCCGCCTCACGCTGCTGCCCACAATTGTTGAGGTGGCTGTTATTGCCGGACTGGCCTACCTCACCTTATCCATGCCCTGGCTGTGGGGCATCGCCTTGGGGTGAGTGAGGAAATATATGGAATTTCTATAAGGACTTGGTGCAATGTTAAAATTACAGTCTGGTCATCACCGCCGTATCCCCGAATGTAGTCGTCACCGTGATGCTCAAGCTGAAGGAGGATCGCCTGGGCCTCAACAGCGGCATCCACACGCTCATCTACGCCATGACCACATGCAACGATGTGGTGGCCATCTTCATGTTTGGCGTGATAATCAGCGTAATATTCTCCACGAGTGCGTGCCACCCGCCGAGCCTTGAAAACAGACTTGACTAAACCCCATCCCAATCCCTTCGATTTCCTCTCTACCGACTGTCTTGCAGCCTCACTCACCCAACAAGTGCTTCAGGGACCCATTGGCATTGGGATTGGACTCGTTTTTGGCTATCTCTACGGCACTATGCTCCAGTACTTGCCGTCCCGCAACGCGGTAAGCATCCCAGGCCAGACAAAGGCGCGGACCCAGACGCAGCTCGTCCTCGTTCTCGTCGTGGAGCTCGAGCTGGAGCTGGAGCTGCACTTAAAATGCACATTCAGTGAACACTTAGACACTCAATCAGCGCATTTAATGATGCAAAACGCGCGCAAGTCCCAAGTGGCAGGAGGGTGGTGGCGGGCGGTGCTCTGTGCCATATGTACAGGCCGACGTAGACGACTGCACGGCACAAAAATGTCCTCTAAAATCAGGAATATATTCCAAAATGTATTAAAAATATGTTTGAATTATTCCAATGAAAAGAAAACCCAATTTAAATATTAGTTACATCCAAACTAAAAAAAAGATGCACAGTTTTGTTGAAGCAAAAGTCCCTGATTTGGAAGTAATTTTTTTGCCAAGTGTCAGCTTCCCTTCTCTCCACACCGTCCAAGCGATTGTTTGTGTGGGTGCATTTTGCATAAAAAGACACTTACATGCACAACGACTACAACGACGACGGAGCTGGCGACATTTGCGACGACAGTTACTGCCAGCATCTATGTGAAGTTATGCCGGGATGCCAGGATGCTAGGATGCCAGGATGCCGGGGACATCGAGGCAGTGCAGCCGCAGCGAGAGCCACAAAACTCATTGCCGCAACTTACACCGCTAATGGCGCGCATAATCAAACGCCATGGGTGGTGCACTGAATGCGCTGCTGTGCCACCCGCCACCCATCCGCCATCAGCCACCATCTACCATATAACAGCCATTACTCCCGCCTCACACACACACACACATCGGGTTCTCATAACTTTTGTTTTCTGCAAGTCGCGCTCTCGCCTTTGCCATCGTCAAGTGGCATCCACATCCTCATCCACGCAGTGCTGCAGTTTGTACAAAAATTTCACGCTGAGCGTCGTTGAAGTTGCGCCACTTGCATCCATCTCTGGCCTCCCCAAAACCACCCTCTGCAGCACACACATAGCCACAGCTTGGGGCTATTCACAGTTTGCTGTCAGCATCAAAGTGGGGGCGCTGTCATCAGGCCCAAGATTCGGGCCGCAGCTTCTTTTCGCATGTCATTGAAACCGCCTTTATTTTATTATTATTACGCAGTCTCTTATAATTTGGCATTCACCGTCACCTTCGCCACTTTTTTAACAGGCGCTCGCCGACAGTATTTTTCAATAAGAGATATTTGCGCAAAAGTTTTCAACTCAAGGAGGTGCCGGAAACGGAACTTATCGCTAGAAAAGTGGAAAATTAAGAGTCCTAGCGAGACAGAAAAGTTCAGTTTTCCCTTTAATAACGAACGGTGGACAAGTGAAGGAGAATCGAAACCAATTTTATGTAATTTTCTTGCGAGCAGCAGCTTAAATTTGTAAATTGATTTACAGCCATTTTGCGGTGCTGCCCTGTAACTAAGGAAAACTAAAAGATCTCAATCAGAATTTCAACACCAGGCACAAGAACTGACTGGTTGTCACTGTCACTGTAGCCGGTTAGTTAAAAAATAAAAAAATATTATCCGGTTGAGAAAACATTGTCGCAAGCCAGATTTATCAGATCTAAATCGGTGTAGATAGAAGTCATTTTGTTACAAATTTTGAGCTTGGAAAAAATGCAGATAAAACAAACAAAAGCAGACCGAGAGGACAGGACGACGGTACTTTTTTTTTTGCACATATTGCAGCCCACGTTGCGTATACGCAACCTGACCACACCAAACACAAACAATGGACGGATGCGGGATAAAAAAGCGAACCAGTTTCCATCACAGTTTTGTAAAGTGATTTTGCCTTTTTTTGTGTTGTTTTTTTCCTCCTTTTGCCTACACCTGTTATGGCATTCACTCTCTTCATATCTGTCTTGTGCTCATCCTTGCAGACCTACGCAAATGGGCTGCGCTTCGTCCTGACCATCTTGGGAGGCACCATCGCCGTGATGGGCAGTCGCGTCATTGGCTATACGTCGGCCGGCGCCCTGGGTTGCGTAACGACAGCCTTTATTGCAAGGATTGGCTGGCGGCGGGAGGAGAACAAGCTGACACCACAGCAGCTGCAGGCCCAGCAAATTGTAAGTATTCAAGCACTGTTAAAAATAAGTCCATAGATTGCACATTTCAGGCATCAAGTAGGAATGTTTTATCTTTATTTTGTATTTACTTTTAAAAGTCCAATCTTTTCTTTGATTTATTATGCATTTGGTAAACAAAATTCAAGAGGAACATAATTATTTTTTCCTGTGAATCGCATCTCGATTCTGGTTCTGTCGGCTGGCACTTTGTGCCCGGGAGTGCGTTGGATTTGCCTTCACCTTGGCATTTCTGAGTGCTTTTGGGGCACTGAGCCCACCCGCTCTTTTTCTGACTTGTTTGGGTTTGAGTTTGGGTCAAGAAAAATGCTCACTGGCAATAGTACCATTTTTTATGTCTGTTCCAGCGAAGCGGCTGCAGCTATAAAAAGCGCCTGTATGTGCGGGATTTTTGCTAGGTAATTTGTGACATCACGTCCTTGTCCCATGTCAGAGTCGACTGCTGGTCCTCGATTTGTTTCGAGCAAGTGTTTTTCTTCGGCTCTCTCCATTTACCGTTTACCTTTTACCTTAAACTTTTAACCCAGATGCTGGGCGGGCACTTGATTTCCAAGGCAACGGCTCCGCTCCGAAAGCCGATTGGCGAATTGGCTTTCTGGGCAGCATTTGCGCTATGTCTTGGCCAGTTGATTTAAATGGTCCTTGGGCGGGGGCAACTTAGGAAAACATGACGAGAACGCACGAATCTAATAACAAACCATTGATTTCTCTTGCAGGCAAGTGTGCCCAAGCGCCTGGACCTGCTGTGGAAGTTCCTCAAGCCCGTCTCCTTTGCCCTCATCGGCAAGGAAATTAATTTCAACGTGCTGGAGGGCCATGTAATCGGTTATGGGGCCTTGTTGGTGCTCGTCGGAAGTTTGGTAATTAAAATGGCCGCCGGAGGCGTGTCCCTGCAACCGGAGGTGGAGGTGGTGCAACGCTCGCCCGGCCACTTATTTAATTTCTTTCGGTTCCCATTCAGTTTGTGTCGGGAATACTCCGCCAAGCCACGGGTCCCCAAGGTTCGGAGCCATCCCTTGCCGATGCCCTCCAAGTTCCGTTCGATGGAAACAAGGAGCGAGTACAAAATCCGGGAGTGGCTGAGAAAAAAGGGATGGGAATGGGGGAAAAAACCGAAATGAAAATGTTCTGGCACCGCAATGCAAATGTTACCTGCACACACAACTGAATGTGGAAAACCGAGGGGCGGACAAAAAAAATAGAAGCCCGAGATGACCATTTTCTTGTTCTTATTTTCAGTTTCGCTTGGCTTTTGCATATTTATCCACATATGGCGGAAATCTGTCGAGAAAGGAACGTGCCTACATTACAATTTCCGGTTTTCCCAAAGCAACTGTCCAAGTAAGTTTTCCGTTCCGCGTGTCATGTTGTTGCGGTTGTCCCGTACCCCTCCTTCTTTCCTCCCTCTATTTTCCCTTGCTATTTCCCATTTCCCAGCCTTTGTCTCCTGGCCTGGTGGCGGTTTTTATTTCATTGCCGGCCATTTCACTCTCTTGCCACTGGCAGCCGGGCTGGGCTGGCTGTCGTCCTGGCCGCCGTCCTGGTGTTTCCCATGCTTAAGTTATACACGTATTTGCAGGTCATGTTCTCTTGGCCAGAGTCATCGCCGCCGAAGCTGCCACTGCTGCAGTTGGCATGCCATCCCTTTTGTTTGCAGTTTAACCGCAAACGGACATTTTGTTTATGTCGCCTGGCGAGGAGTGTGCGAGCTCCTGGCCAGGAGTGTGCCGGTGTGCGTCTGTGGTTGCCAGAAATTTAAATGTTCCGCTGGCTTACTTATTCGCCATCCTGTCTTACTGTCCTGGAAAGAGAAAAAAAAAATAGAGAACACTGTGGTGGAGGTCACATGTGTGGCTGCAAAACTTTTCCCTAATATGCGGCGCATATTTCATTGTCCCCTTTTTTGTACTGATTTAATTAAAATTGTACAGCATTCTTAAGCTGGTCTTTGCCCATATCACTCATACGCAGCGGTGACCGGCGCTTTATATGAGCCATCTAACAATAGCGACTCTCTTCGTTTCAGGCTGCCCTCGGACCGGTGGCTTTGGACTTGGCCCGAGCTGCTACTACGGCCAACGCCGATCAGCTGGCGCTGGCCAGCAATGTCCTCATCATCTCGGTGCTGGCGATTATCTTCACCGCTCCGTTGGGTGCCATACTCATGCTGCGCCTGGCGCCGCACTGGCTCAAGCACGGCGATGCCGTGGAGGCAGTGGACTCACCGACCACGCCCACTCCCACGGCTTTGGGCCAGGTTAACGCATTCAAGAGAACATAACAGCTGGAGGAGTGACCCTTCGTCGAAAGTTGTAATCCAAATGTGCCGATGCCGCACTTAGTTAGCAATCCTCTCAGTACTTATACTTATGTGTACTTAGTCGCATTCGGTAAAACTCGTTGCAAATAAAAGTAACTGCTAACAGCTACCGGCTTTTGTTTCGTTTTGCCTACAGCAGACATCATTCTAGGTGATTTGTGCAGAGAAGCTGCATCATTTATTAATCTAAATATAAATGTGAAAAATAATTTAAATATTCTTGAACATTTATGAGTTATTTGCAATCAATCAATATATTAATTTTGTATGCATAAGAAATTGTCAATAAACCGGATATTATAGTTAGTGTCTACTGTATTTTTTGAAAATCAGGTGAGTTCTTAAATTTCTTTTCAATTCCAGCCATGCCCTAGGTACCTTTTTTATTGAGCTAATTTCCCAGTTATTTGCTTACTTTTACCCAAAATTTCAATGAATTAACAAAGTTTAGTCCGAATCCTCAAGGACTAGCACCCCAAAAGGCCAACTTGAAAAAGTGTCCCGCAATCTGAGCGAGGGATTTTATTGTTTTTCCCTAACACTTGGGCAAAAGAAAAGCTTTTTCGGCACCTAATTATGACGGGATCTGTGTTAATCCCAGGGCTGGAGCCTTTGCTAATTGATTTTATAATTAATTTTGGGGGCTTTAAACGCCGGAGTCGGGTCCTTGCGTCATGTCAAATCAATCCGAATTAATGATTGACAATTGAACAAGCTGTTACTGCGAGTTAGGGCCACTCAAAGGCTTTCGTCCTCCATTCGGCGACTTGGTCAAGTATATAAATGAACCCGAAATGATTTTGTTACTTTCAAAGAGCACCGTAGTTGTCCTTTTTCCAATTCCAAACTCTCTCTCCCTCTCTTTGCTGTATTTTTACGCCTGCTGCTTTTGTGGCAGGAGGAGGAGAAAATCGCTTCAAGCTGGAAAAAAACAGGACCAAAGGCAAAAACACAAAATAATGGCTCAGAGAAGAATGCCATTTAATTGAAAAGTGATTGTGGGGCTAACCAAGGAGCTCTCCACCCTCCCACCACCTAAAGAATATTGACACCGAGCAGCTGCAGCATTTGCAATGCAAAAGGCTTGGAATGAACTTAATGTCCTGGTCGCCTTTGATGATCTCGTTGCCTTGGTTGCTGCTCCATCCGCTCGCATGACAGTCGTGGGTGCAGTCAAAAACATGACATATTACTTCTTGACCAGAGAGTGTTCCTATTAACATGAAAGTAGCCTTAAGAGGTACAAAATTGTAAAAAGAAGAGGAAACCTGCAAGGAATTATGTGTTTCACTCTGGTTGAAAACTGTATCGTTAAGGTTTACAAACAATTAACCATTTAGGAATATTGTTTTTTTTAGACTTGAAAAAAGTAGTTCTTTGAAAACATTATGAAATTCTAATAAAAAGCCATGGTTGTCCTACATCCCATAGGAAAGTTAGCTATTATGAAGTTCTAAGTGTGAAATATAAAAACCTTTATTAATACAGGTTATTAATAAGATCAATTAGTTTTAAAATTGGTAAAGTATTTCTCTCTGTGCAATAGCTAAGCTTCATCTGTGGCCCGGTTGAGTGAATGTTGAAAGGAATGAAATTAATAGACGGCAAAACTGGACAGAAAGAAAAAACTTATAATTTGTATTATCTGGCAGCTGCGCATATTTATACTCTGCATCCTCCCTCTCGCTCCCAATCTCTGATATCGTCTCTGTGGCCTTTGTGCGCCATGGAAAAGAGTTTGAAATTGAAGGTAAATTAGTGTTATTAAAATGGTTGCACAAAAATAATTGCGCAACTAAATGAAAATTTTAATGAAAATTCCTTGGTTTATATTCTCTTTGCATTTCCCCGTACCTTTTCGTTTTTTGTCTCTTTTTTTATTTGTACCTTTGGCTTTTCATTTGCATTTCCAACTCTCTGTTATTAGTTGCATTGTTTTCGCAGTTGATGTCCGTGCAATTAGCATAATGCAAAAAGCATCTGCGCTGCCAGGAGAGGAGAACGAAGGACGGGAACGGGCTTTAACTTGACCTGGAAGCCGCAAAAGAATTATAATGAAGTGCGTACCTGGATTTCCATTTCGCAAATACCCAGCGATTGAGTTATGTCCGCATCGCATGCGGCCTGGCGCATCAATTATGCTGCCACCGGCATAATCCTTCAAAACTCATTGCTCTTACCGGGGCCATTGAAATGCCAGCGGCCATAGATCAACCTTATCAGCGCAGCCAAAGCATTTTCCTGTGCCAAATAAATTCCAGCAGTTTATTATTCTAATTCGCATGCCGAATTCCGGCAGAAAAAGAACGCCAGGCACGTCACCACCTGGCCACCCACCTTGCCGCCCGGAAAATACACAGAAAATCCACCACCCACAGACAGCCAGCCGATACGGCGAGAAAGGAGTTGTGCGAGTGGGAAATGAAACGAAATCAAATCAAAAAGTTCACAAAAATGCCAAACCAACAGAAATTAAGTTATAAAATTTTAAGGACTATGCGCAGTTTAATTTCCAAATGCCATGCCACCACCCATTGCCCCACTGCCCAAAGACACACAGGTGGGTGACTCCCCCCATGCTCGGTGGGACTCGCAGCTCGAGGACTCGAGGGCTGGCTGACTGGGCGAGAGCGTATTGTGGTTTTTGTTATGCGCCGATTACCATAAAAACAAGCTAAAGAAAGTTGCGTCCTCCTCGCCAGCCATCGCATTGCCTTTCCCTTGACGTCGCGTCGTCGGAAACGGAAATCAAGAAAACAAAAAGAATGAACCCAAATGAAGTCAAACCTGGCGCCCGCTCCTTCAGTTAATAAAGTTAGTTGCGTTTGCCTTGACGGTGAAAGTTTTGAGTTATAAGCGCGCAAATTATGGCTTACAACAAAGCCAGCCAGTCAGTCAGGCATCCTGGCAGCCAGGCAGCCAGCCAGCCGGCAAAAAACAGCCAACAATGCCGAACAAAGGAAAACAATTAACATGACGAAGACACATAAAATTTCCACTTCCAGTCCTGCCGCAGTTGTAGTTGTTGGGTGCGTCGAATTAGCAGTTGTATTTGCTGGCTCGAAATGTGCGTCAATCACGTGATGGGACCCGCCCTCAGCCCTTGGAAAATCCCCGAAAATTTCCACCTTCCCAAGCGACTCTTGTCTGCGTCTTGTTGTTTTGTTAATTTTAATACATGTACTTTTTATCGCTCGGCATTCCGCGGCAAGCTGCTGGCTGAATTAAGCCATTTGTTAGCTGTATCTGTGGCTAAGCTCTGGCAGCTCCACCCCTAGAAGAGCAGGAGGTGGAGGAGGAGGAGGAGAAGTAGGAGGAGGCTATCAATGCCAGTGCCGGGTTTCGGGCCACAGGTCACAGCACATCACAGTTATTTTCGTGTAAATGGCATATTTTTTATGGCTTGTCGCTGGCGTCTTGTTCCTCGCGCTGTAATTAGACAAAATTGTTGGCTGCCACGACTCCGCCCAACCCAACGCCCACCAAAAAGTAACCCCAGCTCCCATTTCACAAGTTCACGATTGTTCATTCAGTCCTCAATTCCGCGGAGTCTCTGGGCCGCCGTTGTCCTGTCGCTGGAGGTGTGTTTGACACTTGGCGTGTCGGGATAGCGAAAATATTATTCCTGACCAGCGTCCACTCATCGGGGACTGCACGGAGAAAAATTGAATTGATACTCCTATAATCCTAATAATTATGAATTAGATTTTAAAAATAATCTAAAAACCGCTTGAATTATAATTGATTAATTCGTTAACAATTGAAAAAGCTTAAAAAACGATAGAAAATTCTTTATTGTTTTCTTATTTTTGGCTTTGACTTCAGGTTATCTTAAAAATCAAACAAATATTCAGGCATATAAAATACAGAAAATACAAAAAAGCTCGCTGGTTATACAAAATATTTTACTGTGTCGAACTTGGGGATGATCGTTGCGCAACGTCGGTTTTTATTGTGATTATTTAGAGTATGCATGTTTATAAAGGGAAATTCCACGAGAGTAATTATGCAGTAAACACGTATCACGAAGCTTGGTCACCGGGTATAACGTCAACCCCTACCAGATTTCACGGCAGCGCCCGCGATGGTCGGGCAGATAGCCCGGCTGGCAGGGAAAGTCGATCATGGCCACCTCCATGATTTTTTCGGTGACGGGCTGACCGGCTACTGGCGTCACTCGCGCCGCCTCGTAGGCCTCCCTCACCTGCTGCTCGTCCAGCTCTACGCACTGGTTTGGCTGGCCTCGGGTCTTCTGGTTGCCGGGACACTCGACCAGCTTCAGGCAGTACTTGAGGCAGGGACGAGGAGCCGGCACTTGGGTGAGCTTCTTGCTGCAGGTGAAGTGTGCCTGGCAGTCAGCTGCGATGGTGGGCACATTGTTGTTGATAAAGAACGGACGCCTTGGCTCCTCCGTGGTTGTTGTTGGTGTTGTGGATTCGCGATGGAAAAGTTTGCCGAGGAGGCCGCCCTGTACGACGGTGACTAGGAGGGCCACCAGAAGGAGGAGCTGCTTCATCGCCGATGTGTTTACGCCTTGACTGTAGTTTGACTACAGAGCGGTGCCAGCTTCCAAGAGCAGAGATCCGCGGCAGTGCCTCGATAACCTCTGACCGCAGTGGGAGAGCGCCCGAGATAAGCCCACTGACAGACACTCACACATATTAGTTTATAATTCGAGGCAGTTTTTATTTCATTTTTGGTCGGCTTTAAATTGGTTTATCACAAAATTCAACTGCATTTGAGGTGTGCGGCGGGTTGCACAAGCGGCGGTGGCAGCGGCAGACGCACATTTTGGCAAATTTGACACAGGAATTGAATTATCTGCTTTCTGTGAACCGCAAAATTGTATAAATAAATATTAGTCCATTCCGTATTTCATACATGCGTACGCATAATTTCGAGCTGCCAGGGGAGCAGCCGAGGGCGAACCGAAAACTGACAGTTTACTATAATAGAATATAAGCTGGGCAGGAAACGCGCTTGAAAATCAAAGCGCTTTTTCGATGATAATGTGTATGATTTGTGAATTGCGCTTTAAGTGGCTTTAATTGATAAGAAATTGTTTGGAGGAGAGTAGAGGTGGGCATTTTGCTCTCTCAGCTGGAAACTGATGAGTTTTCTATTAGAATTGATAGTTTATTTCATAATTTATACGAGATTTTGTATGCCCTTTAATTTAAATTGGAAGAGAATCAACATTTTGCTATAGTAAGGGTGCAATTTTATAAAATATTAATTAAAATCCACAGATGGATATTAATTTATTACCTACCAAAATTCAATTATTATTTCGCTCCCCTTAATGTTTAAATTTATATTAAATTTATATCAACCAATTTACTCTAATTAGCAATAAACCAATTTATGTATGTTACCATCCATTGCCGCAGATTTCGCCCATTAGATTATGCGCAGGGCTTTAACGTTGCACTCAGGGCTCATTGGATATCCTCAATGGACGACCACGAAGCATCCGAACAAAGCAGACCGCTAAGCTCCTTGCCTGCTGGTGACTTTACAGATGGGGCCTAATGAAGCAGCTCAACGCCGTTGTCGGCTACTCCTTTGAACGGGATCCGAGGAGGCTCGGTTCAATCTAGGCGCTGGCAGCAAACTATTTGAATAATTGATATTAATTGCTGCCAAGAGCTGTCAAAATTAATTTGTGATGTGTTTTCAAAGCGAGATTATTGATGATGATTACGGGCGGGCCCTAATGAAAGCAGCAGCGGCTAATGGAAATGGAGGCGCCATGGCAATTGAGACGTTCGACAGTCGGCAGATGGGCAGCCGCGTCGAGTAGTTGGTCGCAACTAGTTCGGACTTATCCCAGTGCGGCATTAATTAGGCTCGGACTCGGGAAATTGATTCGCCTTGGACGTGGCCAAGTTGGACTACCCATTGTCTGGATGGGAAATCGCTTAATATGTATTAGCATTTATTGACTGGCAAAGTTTCAGAGCGGGCAGAGAAAAGAATGCTAAGACAACAGCCGGCCGGAAATTGCCAAATGCTGATACTTCCGCCGGAAATAAGTTCAATTCTCGTTGTTCACGCCGCTCTGAAGGGGCGGTGGTCCAATCGCCCTCATCCCAAGGTGGTCTGCCTACCCCAGAGTAAATTAAGTTAAGGTCGGAAAGTGAAGGACAACGCCGGCCGGGCGCCGTTTCTTCGGCTATCGCCTGGAACACATTTCACATTCGTCGTAAAGGCGACTTAATTGCCGCCCACTCCCCGGTTCACAGCACTCTGCACAATAAACAGATCATAATCTGGCTAAAACTATCAATTTCAGGCCAAACAGAAGGGAATATCTCAATCGGCGGGAGTGGAGCGAGCTTAAAAGCGGACGAAGGGCGACAAAAAACAAATGAAAATGCTTTACAACATAAAAACAAGCGGAGGATGGGACGCAATCGGGGATGCCGGAGCGACGGCAACGATGTGTTAACACTTAGGAGGACGACCGAGCAATGGCCGGGTGACAATGGAGGAGACAGCCGAAATCCTTCGATAGGTTCTGCTGGATGGCACTGTGCGTCCTCATAGATTTACGCACACTTAAGCAGCGTTTACTCAGTCCCCAGTCCTCCGGCTTCAAATAGTCGTATAAATTGTTCGGCAGGCGCAACTGTAGCCCCGGCATTTTGTTTCTTCTTCTCTTTGTCTTTGGCTTTCGGTTGAACTGCTGTCCGGAGTCCGCACGGAGTTTCATGAGGATGAACAGGAGGAGGCGTTGGGGTAGGAGTAGGAGTAGGAGCACTTCCGGGGCGTGAATGAAGTGCCATGTTCTCACGCTCACGCATCTGCCAAGTGCCTGCCGGCCCACATGTCGTATGAGTTTTATGTCCCTCTGTTTATATGACTGTCTCTGTGCGCTCAATCGTTTCTTAGACACATTTATTTGCTCTGCCACTGCCGTTGCCGCTGCTGCTAGCCGTTTTCATCGTCGTCCTTGCTGTTGCTGTTCCGTTTGTTAGTTTAACAAATAAAATTAGTGCTATAAACATTCGTTTGTCAATGTCTCTATACGTGCCAGCTTTTTCTTTTCGCAGCAGCAGCAGCCGGAAGGAGGCAACGCCATTAAAGTGATGTTTTTAAAAATGTGTTAATAAATATGTATATATCCATGTCTGGGAAATATTTAAGTAGTATAAATCATTTAACTGGCATGATCTTAATCTTGAAAACCCCTCGTCCAACTACGCCACTGATGTCTTCTTTATATTTGTTTACACAATCCCAACTCTTTGCCACTTCATAAGTTTTTTCTTCATTGTGTTGTTGCTGCCGCTGTTTGTGTCCCATCCAGTTTCCTGGGGGATTTATTGCCACAGCGAATCTGTTGGTATCACAAGGGGTTAGAGGCCAGCGGAGTCGGTTTTCTAGAAGCAAAATGGAGATGGAAGCCAGAGAAGGACCGAGCTTGTATCCCATTTCCGGCAGATGACTCGGATGTTTGTTTTAGCGGCGGCATTCCACTGCGCTGCAGCTCCATCGCAGCCAGTCCCACATTGTGGCGATTCGTTCCTAGCTGCTGGAAATATCTATTAAATTTCTTTTATATGGGCGGCATATCGAAACAAATGCATTTTGCGCACAAATAGCCAGCGGGCGACATAAAACATAACAAAAGATGCTTAAAGGTAAACACATTGATAAGCAGACAATAGGTGGGCGGGAAAAAGGAGTTGGTGGCTGAGTTGATACCCTCTAAATGATACTAGGAGGAGGGCTGAAGGGAAATAATAGTGGAAAATTAAATACTTTATAAATTCATTATATTTAGTAGTTACAACCATTTATCTTGGGTTGCCGAAAGGAAATGCTAACTTTTAGGGTTCTTAGTTGTTAATGGTTCTCTCATAGAGATTCTTCAGACCTTTTGAGTACGTTTTTTTTATGATTTTTAGTTGAATAAAATATAATATTTTTGAAATTAAAGAGTATATCAGCCTACTCAACACAGGTTGAGGAGCTCGGAAATTTATTTCTCTGTTCTCGGTAAGGAGGTAATCAAGTCGTTGAACTCGTCTATCGTCCCTTTAATGGGCTATTTTTGGGAGCAGGAGCTGCTCAGCCCAGGGGCAAGTGCCCCATTGTCAGCCATTAAAATGTCCTCCTGCTGGCAAGCAAATTTATACAAGGACCTGAGCTGGCATGCCACCCACATGCTACCTACATGCTACCATATATGCGATTATATATTTTCAATTTCAGTCACACACACACACACACACAGCCATCTGAGCAGTCAGGCACATAATTATAATTCGCTGTGCAACAGCCACTAAATTGCAGAGTTCTCACATAGAAAAACACAGAAACGAATTGCTGCAAATAAATTCTATTATTATCGCAATTGAATTGAATTTGCGATAAAACGTAAAAATAATTCGCATGTTGCACATGACCGCAGTAGCGGTGGGGAATCGATACAGTTTCCGATGGTCCGGCCTGGCTGGGAAAATCTCTGCGAGGAGGACCTAGTCCCTATCCCGGATCCGTAGCATGTTCCTGTGTGTTGTAATCCCTGCCAAAGCGATTATAGTTTTTGTTTGAATTTTGAATGCGCGCACGGGAGCGGGCTCTGCAGTATTTACATTGATGCACTTTAGCCGCATTTTAATTGGATGCTAACTGCGCCGGCACACGGCCAGGCCCGCACACAGTTGGCCGATTAGCGCCCAGTGGAGTCCAGTGCAGTTAGTCTATTTCCAATTCGAATGCAAATGTCGCTGGTCGACGGCAGGAGAGCGATAACAAAGGGTTAGGTTTCCCTAATTTTGTCGACCGTGCGGTAAATTTTCCCGAGTCGGAGCCCGGTTTCGATAGCTGATTTGTTTCCCATAATTGTTATTTATTTTAGTTATTTTTTTGCAGCCGCCATTGCTGTATAATTTGTCACTGCTGCAGCAGTCGGAAAATCCGTTTTAGATATAGATTCTGAAAGGCAAACAAATTGCTGTGCTTTATGGGCCGCGCTAGGAGTGGGATATGTTCGCTGGCTTAAAAGCTAATTACGTTTTATTTGAGCCGCCATTTCTGGGTAAATATTTGAGCGCTCATTAGAGTTTGTACGCTCGGCCCAAGAGCTGGGGAAGCTCTCCTCTCACCTTCTCCCCTCACTTGGTTTCACACTTGCCCGCATTGAGGGAAAAATCGAGCCGCCATTCAGCGCTCAGCCTCACTTGAGTTCAATTAAAACCGCACTCGTAGTTGTTTGCACAACAAACACACTCGACACACACTCGGCCAACTGGCCAAGCAACCGAGCCGCATGGGCTGACCACGGACCCGCCCTCTGACTGGACCACGGCTACCGCCCAATGCTGGGCGAACTTTGCACCGGAGAGTCAAAGGCGGCTGCCCGTTCAACGCATCGCAGCGCAGTCATTGTTGGCCATTGTTTAACAATTAACCGCAAATTGAATGCAATTAAATAAATAACGGTGTTGAACCTTTGTGCAAACGATGTAGGAACGTGTACGCGTCGCCGAAGTCGCTTCAGCTCTTAACCCTCATATATACGTACATACATATATGAGGCATATATGTATTAATAGGCGAGTTTGTAAGGGTATGTGTGCTCCATCGCAGTGCAAATACACGCACCAACCTACCACACACTCACCCCACTGCCGCACGTATGTGCGTTGTACAAACGAAATGAAATATTACGTATACGTCACGTCGGTCCATTGGCCAGCAGGCAAACACACAGGCACAATGGCCGTCGTCGAGCTGAAGTTGCCCGCTGGCCGCGTATTTGCCAAAGTTATTGTTGTATTCGATTCGAAGCGCACCATCGCCTGCAACACTTTTGCAGAATAGTGTAATGAATAGCAAAAATGGCGGAAAGTGTGCACCATCACCTTCGAGTACACTTACCTACAAATGAAAGATGAAAGCTAGATGAAAGCGCTTAATGCATGATATTAAACTTATTAAGAGCTTACTTGCCTAGGGTTTTATAAATAGATTTTCTATTTATATCCCTGAAATGTTATATTTTTAACTATTAAAAACGAATCCTACATAAAAGTAAGCAAAGTCATTTACCAAAAAGCAATCACTGACTAACATTTAAACAGAAAACACAAAAAAAATCGAAGGCCAATTGTTATCCGCTAGGACAACTGCATTCGTTAGCCCTTAGAATCCGGCACACTTCCAATTGCTATATAAAAAAGTACTCTTTTTTCCACTGAGATTGCTGGGACTCTATTAACCCAACTGTAGCCTGCAAGTGCCCAGTGCCAGTCGAAGCGCAGAAACAATTTATTGTAACGGCAGGCGGGCTGGAAGGCCAACAAGCGAAATGCAGGCAGTGGGAACGCGGCCAATTAATCGCAGCACCCTTGCAGACCGAGCGATAAAAACACCCTAGCAGTCCGCACTTCTACCCCTCTAGTCCACAAAGTCCGGGTCGAGCGCACTTAAAGCGCATAAATGAGTAGTTAAAAGATTGCCACACACTTTGCATTGATTGATGGATTTGCTTTGTTCCCATTGAAGCCATTCGAGGCCAAGAGCCAATTGCAAGGGTTTGACTTGTGGATGCCCAGGGGCCGGGGGCGGGGGTTTACCGGCCAATTTGACGCTTTTTTATTGAGCTGTTTTGTTTTGTCATCGGTGGAAAAAATTTCAATTTCCTCAACGGATGGGTTTCCAGGACATGTGCACGCAATCTAAAACTTGTATGAGGACGACACTGCACCCGTTGCTTGTGTTTCAATTTCGCTGATTGTCTATTTGCCAGGACCACATTCACGTTCCACATCCCGTCGAAAAAAAAACCATATACTTTTTGGCGTATTGGCAACGGCAAACAGGGCTCACCGCGAGTGAGTGAGTATGAAACACGAAACGCAAATGTTAAATGTCAGTAAGACATGCAAAGTTATTGTCACACATTGTGGCATGTTCGATGGCGGTGGCTGTGGCGGTGACGGTGACGGTGAGGATAATGCCGGGGTTCTATTATATATTCGGCCACCCCAGCATTGATTGACTTTCATTTAGCGGGACCCTTTGAATCTCGAACTGCTGGCAAAGGGACCACCTCGACGGCATCACCTCGTGTGTTATGACAATTTATTGCCTGGTGTTTGACGAAATTGAATAGCCAGGCGACGTTGGATATTGTTGGCTGCGACGTGCGAGGTGCGATGGCGGTGGAAATTGGAAATTGAAAATTGTTTGCAGCAAATGGAGTGGCAACAAAAAGCTTCAGATCGAAAGGACTGAAAGGCGACTGTGATGTAATTGAATTGCCTGCCATTAAGCGACAGAGTAGCACCTTCGCCTGCCCCAAATATGAACTGCTCACTTGCCTAATCATTTCAGAGCCTGATTCTGCTGAGCCCGAGTGCGGAGTCGGGGCCGAATTCAAATCGACCCACACTGAGAATTCCTTTGAACTGTCAACATGACCATTTCACGTCTTTTGTTCGCTGCCAGGTCCTTTCTTATTCATGCGAAACTTTCACATTTCGGCAAACAAGAAGTCAAATTGAAAAGTTTTTATTTTGTCAACAGAACACAACAGAAACAGAGAAAAAGTGAAATTAGAAGCCGCGACTGGGTGGAAAGTGAAACAAAGTTGGCAACGCAGGCCAGTTGTGAGCTCGTGGCTCCCAGCTCGCAACTCGAGCAGAACAAAAAGCGGCCAAGTCGCGGGAAGGCATTAAAGCCACGATTTTGGAATTCCAATTTAAATTTTTGTATTTTCTGTTAGCGCAGAATTACCTTCTAATTGTGACAGCTGGGCTTGCATCGATGGCAATTAGTTCTACTTTTCTGCATTATTTGCATTATTTGCAGTCTCAAGATAGCAGAAAAATGATGGCCAAGACAGAGGCAGATAAACTGCAGCTTGGGAGGCAATTATTATTCCTAATTATCCAGGAATGGGCTTTGCTACAGGACTAGCCCAAGCGACAAAGCGTTTCCCTGTCAGTTCTTCTTGCTCCCTGGCTTTTCTCCTGGCCGAGGACGAGGCCGAGGCAATTATGCGAACTCTGGGGGCCGAGCAGACACAACAAGAAGGCCGAGATAAGAAGAGGGCAGGCCGTATTTTTCCCCCGTTGCTTGCTTTCTTTTCATTTTTTTTTGTTTGTTTTGGCTTACTTAGCTCTGGCGCTCGTTAATTGTAATTGAAGTTTGTAATTAAAAAGTTTATACGAAGCGTGGAGTCATTAAAAGGAAATGATGCCCGGCCAATACAACTACTTTATCCAGCTAGGAGCGGGGGGATTCTACAATGCTTGGAGCTGGATGAGGGTTCAGGTAGGAGTCGGACATGGCATTAATTTTGATTTAAATGGTGTGTAAACGCTTTTAAACTTCCGAGATTTGTGCGGCAGTCCTTCTGGCACTTTATTTAGCCGCAATTGAGTTATTGGCCTCATTAGCGCTGGCTTTTTGCTCCGGGATGCAGCCCGAAAGCGGATCCGGTTCGACTAATTACCGTCCTGATGAACGGTTAGGCTTGGGCACGGCTCCAGTCAGCCAGGACTATTGGGCTGCTACTCCCACCCTCCCTTGTCAGCCAATCAAAGTGGGTAAACACCCAGGCACAGCCACACACACACATCGCACCACACACCGCATATACACGCACTCGTAGGCACACACAAAAACGACGAGCAAACGACCTCAACCTAATCATGAATAATGTGCCACATATTCACACAATAAAATCAAGAAAAAGGCAACACAAATATCATAACAAGCAGTCGGGCGGGCGTTAGCAGCCCCTCCTCACCTTTCAAGCGATCCTATCAGCCAAAATGTGACAGGGGCCACGCGCGTATAAGCGACTGAAGTGGGTAGCTACACTGGCCAAAACAAAACACCACATTATGAGTTTATTATACTCAAGTCAAGCTTTGATGATCGAAATTCTCTTAAAAAAATAAACATTAAATTTAAAGTAGGAATATTTTGATTCCACTTTCAGTGGCTTGCGACTAAGTGAGATATTTTTTCTACTGTATGTGTATGTATGTGGGTCGCGTATTAAATATGCGTGTCATGTCCATTTATTTGGCTTTGTTGTCACCTTCGGCCATGTTGACTTTTCAATCTCGGCGAATGCTCCACGCTGGGGAAATCGCACAAACAAGAAGCAGGACCAGCAAGGCGGCAGCACGGACAATCTGGATAATGTTGAAAACATATTTCGAACATCTCCATGAGAGAGGACCGTGGACTTGATTGAATGGGCCTAGACCACGACCAGACATCTAAAGTGCACACACACGACTTGCTCGGGCGCATCCAATTCCCCCATCAGGAGCAGAAATATATTTTCCAGCCTCCGACGGCCGCTTAATCAGCATTTGTCAAATGAAAAACCTTTCAGCAGAGCTCCCCCACTCTTGGCCAAAATGACACTGACATTGCGGGGCCTGGCAAATGGCGTTGACTCCTTTTGGCTTTCTCTTTGTGTATATTAGTCTGGGAGGCAGTGTGCGTGTGTGAGTGTGTGTCTGCTTCTTAACAATGACACCAAAATGCCTGGCATTATGCGGGCTGCTGGCTGCATTGAGTCTGACGTCAACTGTTTCAGTTGACAAATTTGAGCAAAAAGTAAAAATGTCCCAGATCGCAGACAAAGTCATCCCACAAACGACTTTGTGTACGAGTCAGGGGAGTCGGGAGGAAAAAGAGCCTCTGTTGGTTTCATGGGGCTTCCAGGGGCTTCCGGGGAAGCTTCAGGCTGCTGGCAGGTGATTCGGAAATGCGAATAGCTTGGGCTGCCACCTGGAAAAGCAAACACACACACACACAAAGGCAGCACCAGGCGCCAGGTCGAGTGCTTTTACCAATGCGAAGCTGGCAAATTTCCATAAATCATATTAACCCACATTTGACATTACCGCCTCGCCGCCCACTTGCCCGCTTTGTTTGCCTAAAAGTTTTCATTATGCACATTTGGCATAGTTTTTCCTTTTCCTCAACTTTGTGCAGCTTCCTTTCGTGTGCAGCCTGCACTTAAAAATTTCCCCCGAAGTAGGTAGTTTCAGGGCTGGCGTTCTTAATGAATTTCGTCGAGGCTTTCAAGTTACTCGCAAAAGACAGAGTAAATAATTCAGGCTGAGCGAGTATTGATGTACTTTACGTGGCGAGTCGAACACGGAATACCTTTTAAGCGTGAGGACAAGATTAACTAATTAAATAAATAATTTACTAATTGTGGGTATCGAATCTTTAAGCCCCGTATGCCAAACAAGGAAAATGGGTTTGAAAGCGAATGATTCCTTTAAGTTTAATGGCCGTTTTGTTCCTGTGTTTTCAGATCCTTACATCCGTATTGAATATATATGTAGGTTAGTAGGAGAAGGCATATGAGACATATGACATCTTTGCTTGCTTCGGAAAATACACCTTTTTGTCCATCTAAGGATTTGTTAAGACATTTAATTTTCCAATTTAAAAATAAGAAAATTGCTGATGGGTATTTCGATTTGGTACTGAAAGAGATGCAACAAGGATATAAAAATTAAAGCACTTGTAAAGAACCAGATATACTATACTACCGTTTACCACCGTACCTATCGTGGTCAAGGCAGTATACCCCCTGACCCATTCTAATTAAACCCCGAACGGAATGGTAGATTTTTACATGCCCCAGGTTTCGGCGGCTCTCTTTCCCAATAAATCATTTTTATAGCTTGCACTTAAAATACCATTTTGTTGCAATAAAATCGCAATAGTAAAACACGAACCTCGGGGAGAATATGGCCCATGCTGACCTCGGTGACTTGACCACAAAAAAAGAGGACGAGGAGCCGTAGCTGGGAGCCTAATTGAGTTGGGATGTCTTCCTGCGGCACTTGTCGTTAGTTTTAATTTTCGTTTCGGGATGCTATCCTGAGAGAAATCTAGCTGCAGCCACTTGGCAAGCTGTAATTATGCAATCACTTTTTGGCGTGGCCCCCGAAACGAACAGCTCGCATGTCCGCCTCGCCGCTCACAGAATTTGCAGACCTCCTTCCGGTCCTGCGGCATAACAAATTGCCGCCATACGCGAGGTAATGCTTTGCTATTTGTACGAAATGCTAATAAGATTAATTTCCATTTTATTTTTATGAGGCCTCGCTTGCTTTGCGTCGCATTAAATCCATTTTTCAACAGACTCGCGTGCCGTCGCCCGAGTGAATGCGCCTGAGAAATGTTGACGGCGAGCGCCGAGTGCCGGGCACCGAATGCTCCACATCTGCGACCAGGACGACTAGCGACTAGGCAAAGGCCAGCTCCCAATTAGGATAATCGGCGGCGGGAAATGTTAATTTAAATGTGAATGATTGTGGCTCTTATTCTGGCTCCGTTTGCTTTGCACCGGCGACTGTTGCTCTGGGATCGGAGGCTCTCGGCTGTCGGCTGTCGGACTTCCGTGCTGCCCTTTGCGTGCTGGAGTACATGTGTTCGGGGCGCGGAACTAGCGGCGATTGTGTAACCGCTTGGCTAAGCTTGATTCCAAAGTGGATTCTCTCGTGACAAGCGGCCGTGCCCGGAGCATTGATTGAACGGCGTCCGAGGTGGCAGCCGGGAGACGAGAGACATGATCTGGAGGGATTCCAATCACCGGAGGAAGTTATAGCGCTGTTGCTGATTCATGCTGCACCAGGCTCTGGCGGCTTTCTTCACTATTTCTTGCTCCGTAATTTCGCTGTTCTGGTCCCGGAGTGCCTTGTAAAAGTGTTGGAACCCAGTTTTGAAAGGTTCCCGACGCGGTTTTGCCTTCGCCTTGACTGCTTTAGAAACTGGCTTTCGCTCTTTGGCTATGATGGAATGTTTTTTCTTGGACGCTGCCGAATTTGGTTTAGTCTTGGTTCGACACTTTTGGGCAGGCGTCTTGACCTTGAGCTTGGCCTTCGTTGGTAAAGAGAATGTGTGATGTGGCTTGACATATTCGGAAGGCATTTTATACGGAAGAGAGCTTGGGTGGCCAGGATACTGCAAATGAATATAATTAAGTACTATTAAAACATATATGTAGAAAACTGAAGCAGTAAATTATTAAGTTGTGCCATGTTGGCCGATAAATCTTATTTTATTTCCTACTCACCATATGGGCGTAGTCCATCTGCTGCTCCGGCGACAAGTTGCACCACATGTAGGTCGCATGTTGGATAGCGTCGTTCGGAAGCATCTCGGTGTGGAGCAGGCCATAGGAACAAAGAAAGTTATTGTACGCAGTAATAATTTCTTCTGAGACTTTTTGCCCTCCAATATTGTTACCCATCATGCGAACATACCTATTATCGTTTATAAAATTACTAAAATTTATTTTTCTTAGTTTTTGACTCGGAATTTTGATGAAGCTCTACAAAGGTGCAAAAGTAACTGATAATTCTGACAAATACTGTAGCAGTTACTGCTCTGAAAAGGAAAAATAGTTGGAATCTGATACTGCACACCTGCTCCAGACCCTTAGCAGATATTCCAGGAAAAATTATGTACATTGTTGGCTTTTCATAATTAAAGAGCTTCCTGCAACAAACACCGCTGATTGGGAGCTGGCTTCCCCGAACCTCCTTCCTAGCCCAATCTTATCGCTTGGCTAACGAACTAACGCCATTAGCCAACGCGGCCAGGGCGACAACCAGCGGCTACGTAATAAAAAGAAAAGGCCAACAACCCACCATTAGGACTTGGATGGGGTACGAGGACGCGGACGAGGTGAAGCCTAATGAAATTCCATGGAAACATGTTCTCGCCTGATAAGGAACCATTGGTCAATTGGCCCACTGCTGGGTCGCTGGCCAGCGGACGGCATGCAAGCCACCTCGAAATGTGCACCACACAGGCAACCTCGCGGAAGCGAGCGTGACGCGGTACGCAAAACGCGAACGCAAACGCCACACGAAATATGAAAAACTGCAGGGGCGAAAAATCAATGTCATTTGCAATGCAGCGCAGTAAATTATTTTACATGGCCGACTTAAGGCCCTTCCGAAACCGGGAGCCGGTGAGGCTTTAAAACAAAGCCGGAGGCAGGAATCTAGCCAGGATGAGCCTCACTTTCTCCAAGCTGCAACCACCGGAGCGACACCAGATTGCAGTGGAATAACACACTGGGGAAAAGAGGGTCAATGGGACATAGTGGCTAATATCTAATAAATAGTTGTATGAATTAAATGATTCCCTTAAATGGTCTTATTTATCTTCATTTAGATTGTAAAAATTACTACAAAATATTCAAGTTTTCAAGCTCCTAAAATTCAGAGAATTTATTTATACATTTTAATAGCACTTTTTGGTAGTGTACATCAAGGCGCTTAAGAACATTGCCGCTGCGCCTGTCCCAACTTTCTGGCATTTATCTCTGTGAAAAGAAATCGCTCAACGCCCGGCGCACGACACCAGGCAGAGGGAGCTAGGGGGATTCTTTGTTTTATCCGAGTTCTGGTGGCTGGTGGACTGGCAGCCACCGCAGAGGAGCGTTTCCGCCTCAGATTCCTGCGCCGCACGCCTTGCAACGCCCCTTCTTTGGCTTTGTGTATGCAAACAAAGTACGAGATAAACTTTTGTTCTGCCTGAACTTTGTCGCGGCCGGCTGTTAGGGGCTTCTGCTCCTGCAGCTGCCGTTGTTGCTGTTGCCATTCTCGCATTATAATTCCCAGTTTTGTCCGCGCTTTATGAAAATGAGTTAAACATAATACAAATCTCTGGGGCAAGTTTAGAAAATTGTTTTTAAATTTCTGCCGGCACCGTTTCGGTTTCGTATTCATTTTCGTTGTCGGCAATGGCTTTGGTTCCTACTCTGCCTTGTGTCACACGCGCGGCGTCGGAATTGAAAATGGCAGGAACAATATGTCATTAGAATATAAATTGAAATTGACGGTCCAACTTGTTTGCCTTTCGCTGGCATTTCTTTTTTTTCGGCACGCAGACAGGGGAACTGTCATTGGTTTTGCATGTTGCAGGTTGATTAAAAAACTATATAGGAGGAGCAGAGTACTCACGTGCCGCACGCAGGCCAAGTCGAAAATTATACGCCTCGGATGTCGGGACATTGAGGAAACTCTGGAGGACTATGGAGGACGGGAGGTGGCGAGTGGTAGCCATAGACATACTTTTCCAATTTACCATCACCATCGCTGGAGCGGGCTGTGCAAAATGAGCCACTCAAAGCAATCAGGCAGACACATCTCCGCCCCACCCAATCACTCAGCAACAGCCCGACTCACCGCCGGTTCCCAATCCGGATCCAGGCCGTCCCGTTCCGCAATCCCCACCAGCCATCAGCGCCATGAATTATGCAAATCTCTTGCGGCCAACTCAACGCAGAAGTGAAGGCAGCGGCCGAGCTGGGAAAAAATCAAACAAAATCGATTGATGTACAAATTTTTCTTAGCATCCGCAAACAATTTTCTCCGAAGGAGCCTGCCTTTTGATTTGTGCGCCAATGACAGGCGGGGATGTGGATGGGAGTGGGAATGTTGTCCTGCCGTCTACTCTTGGCGGCCTACTCCTAAATTATGTAGATTTGTTTTAGCATAATGCCTGTGCAGGGGTGTTGTGTGCTTTGTGTGTGCTTTATGTGTGTGCGTATGGAAGGGAAGGAGCCAAGCCGGGATCCTACAGCGATTTCTCTCGGCTGCAACGTTTTAAACCGCCATTAAGTTTCCTCCATAAATATCAGGCTGCCCCGCCCGGAAGAATTATGTAAATTTGTTTGGTCACAGCACCGCCTCACCCGCAGCTCCCACTCGTCCGTAGTACGCATTTCATTGAATTATTGTGCGTTGCCCGGGAAACTGAAGACGGGACCAGGACACGGATAGCTAGCAGGACTCACAGGACTGGCCTTTTCGACACATCGGCCCGGTTGCCATAGTTGCTTCGGTGCGGTTGCCTTTGTCCCGGACAATATATGGAATTCTTAAGTTTCCCCTGTTTGCCCCGGCTAATTTAATTTATTTGCATTCTCTGCACAATTTGGCTTGATTCGCCGGACATTTCTTTTATTGGCCAGCAGGAACTTTTGTCGAAACTCTTGCATTTTTAGCAATAACTGTTGGAGAAATCAAATCAGCTGAAAATTAATTTAATTCGCACTTGAACGGCAAACTTTTGCCGCCATGTAGCTTTATGATTTGCTTGCGTTTTATTCCTTTGCCGAATGTTTGGTGGAAAAAAGAGTCGAGAAAATGCTGCCGTTGCCGCCGAGCTGCAAAATTTTAATTATAAAAGTTTGGATCCCGCTCGCCATGACGCCTTGACTGAATGGCTGACTGGCTGACTGCCTCGTCGTCCTGTCTGCGGAATTGCAACTGTTGGGGGTATTAGTACCGCTCGTCAGCTCCGTAGCTCCGCAGCTCCGCAGCACTGCACTTTGCCAATTTCACCAATATTAATTATGATTTCATTTTCGTTAGTTAACAGTTTCTCCCAGCGATTCTTTATTGCTTCTGTGAGTTGTGAGTCCTTTTGAAATGAATACCAATGGCACCCGGCGAGCAAGAAGGATGCACAGTACGGGGATGAGACATGCGGGTTGCGGGACCAATTGAAAGAGTTTCCTTGTGGGGCAACTTAATTAATTTTACATTGCTTCGAGTGCACTGCTCGCTGGCTGTCAGAAAAGTGTTCAAATGATAAACGAGCTAATTAATATGCGCCAAAAGTTGTCCCGGGGCCAACTGGCCAAAGCCAATGCAAATAGCTGGAAATAGTCGCTTGTGGCTTTCCAATTATGCGATATGATTTGCGAAAAATCCTTAGCATACTTCTACATTTTTCCTCTACCATTTACCATTCACCATTTTCCCCTTTCCGCTGCCCAGGCAGGCTCAACGGTTCAACGACACAGTTTTCATTAAAATTCATGTGCAATATATTGAGACTTGCATGCATAATGGTCACTAAGTTTGCAGTTACCAACTGCAAACTTGAAGGGGGGCGTCAAGTGGGCCCCGCCCAGGACCCCGGCCCCAGTCCCCGACGCACTGCGACATGCAAATGGCAACAACGTGGGCAGCGACAACTGGGAACCAGTAACTGGCATCCGGACATCCTCTTCGCTCCCTTCCAAATGGAACTCCTGGCATTTGGCCCCCGGCCCTCGGCCACTGCAGCTGAAGTAGTTTGTGCGTCCTGTGAAATTTCATGCATAAACTTTTGCGAAATGCAAAACTTTTAATAATTTAAACCATGCACGTATGTATGTCCACTTCCGCTGGCCTCCTCCGTCGGTCAGCGCTGGAAGTGGGCTTAGAAGGGCTCCGGGCAAAGTCGTCAAAAAATCGAAAAAGAACCTGGTCCATCGATGATTATGTATTTTTTGCAGACGTTGCCCGGTCGACACAAAGGAAGTGACACACTTACCATAAATTTCGAACTCAGGGCTCGAGCTGGAGCTGCTCTTCAGCAATGTAATGAGGCCCTTAGGGGGAATGAAACACATTTGCATAGTTTAGTTTACATCTAATGCTTTATTTTATGTTTGAATAGTTTAGGGTTTCTTATGCGCGTTAATCATACAATTAGCATCGTACTATGTAGTTAGTAATTAATGAATTCACTTTCAATGACGCTATTTCTGGTTTATCTGAATTATACTCGTGTGTAGATTCGCGTCTGTCTGTATCTGTATCTGTATAATCTGCATAATGCATTCGAGCGCATTCGACTGGCTATTTAAGGTACACACATACACATTTATGTAGATAAATTGTAACGCTTTTGCTTGAGATTCGGCTTTATATTCTTTCCGCTGCGTCTCGGATTTGTTTCTGGTTTTGGTTTCGGTTTTTGGCTTCGTTCGACATGCTAAGTACAGGAGTTTTATACGAGTTCGAGGGGCCGCAGCCTATAAAATATACAAGTGAGCGCTGACCTCTATTGTGTGTGCCCTAAATGAAACAGTACGGATACGAATCGCATCCTGCGTACAATTGGAAAGGTGCAAAAGCTGATAAAATGCCTGCTGGGTTCTTTAACACTCAATAAGTACCGTATATTCATGTATTTACAGGTGACACTCGAGTCGCGTGGACGTGCCGCTAATATGTATGCAAAATTCAGATTCAAATACTCCGACTAATATTCCGAATGATGGGGACTAGCTGGGCTCCGAACGCTCCCCGCGCTTTTGGTGGTACAACATGTTTGCTTAGGTCCTAGTTTACATCGAAAAACATTACATTGAATTGCTGTTACGTTGTTATGCTTTGGTTACGGTGCGCTTACTAACTAAAATATAACTACGCCTGCAAGGAATGGCAGTGGAACGAAATATGAATCGAAATCGACGTCAATTCGGAACGCAAACGTGGCAAATACTTTACAAACGAACATCCTGCGGTATGGTTTCTGTGTTTTGTTTTTTCTGTTTTGTTTCTGCCCCAATATTTTGTTATTTATGGTTTCGTTTGAAACTAAATAATATCACTATATAATGTTTGCTTAATTTACATACACATCCTGCATCGGGCACGGGCCCCGACCTTTTATGAAGTAAAATGCAGTTCACATTCAGATATCTAATGCTTATTTACATGACCTAGTTCGAGTGGCTTATTCTACCGTGGGCTTGGGGATGGAGATGGTTGGGTTGCAGCTGGGGCTGGATTTGGATAGTGGATTTGCATTCTCAAATTGCAATTTCCATTAACCGTCATCCGGTCTGATGTGTGTGCTAATTTAATCGTGGACAAACACTTAAAAAATTATGTACATGGGTTCAATTTTCATTTTAATCCATTGGTTTCCCTCTCTTCTCCTCGTGCTTTTCAATTAACTCTCATTTAATGTGATGCCTTCGCATTTGCTTTTTGGTTATTTCTCCGGCCGACCGGAAAAGGAACACAATTTAAGATAAAATGATCAAAAATCCAAGAAATAGCCGACTTTGTTTCTCTTGACTTCTGTATCTTACAGCTCATATCGTTGGTTTGTGCTTCCCCGCCAGTCTCGTGCTGCCTGTGTTTGTGAGCTGCCTCTGCTGGGACTGCTGTTCCTCCTTCCGATCCTCTCCTGCCGAGTTAACCGCTTATCCCAGGCCCAGTCGGCGTCTGTCGAACTGACAATTACTCAAGGCCAGGACTAGCAGCAGGGCAGTGTGCAGGAGCAGGCTCTGGGGCAAGGATCCTGGCGGACTGGCGACGGCGCCACTGTTGCTGCGTGACTTGGAGCTGGCCACGACCTCTGCGTCCTCGGGGCCAATGTCCGCATTGTTGTTGGCGACGATAAATTGAAATATATCGCTGACCTGCGGGGGTGATGGGTGACAGAAGACAGGCGGCAAGGTTGAGTAAAGAAAAGTGGCATAGAATCAAGATTAAGTAGCCGCCCTGTCGCACCGAGCACGACTAGATTTATGCCGGCTTTTCGGCACCGTCAATCCCAGTCCCCAACTCACCTCGTTCCAGCCGTAGCGATTCTTGGCCTGCACAATCGCCTCGTAGTAAGCGCCAGGATGCAGATTCTTAATGGTGTAGGACATGATGTGTGTCAGGGGCTCCGAAGCCGGCCGGTGCTCCGGGGTAAGGATGAAATCGTGCCACCTGCCCGGCTGCTGGAACGAATCATTCATCTGGACGGGGGCGTACATGAAAGCAGAAAGAGATGGAAAGAAGGCGAAGAAGAGCCAAATTAAGTGCCGGCTTCCACCATTGACAGTTTTCCTTTGGTTGCTTAATTAATTTCATGTCCTGTGCGCGGAAACCAAATGATTTCCGCTGCGAGCGCCCGATCAAGTTATGACAGCTATCACATCAATTAAGGCTCCTCTGCGAGGCGGCCACTCGTTCGCCAGCCCCGGCGGAAAGTCCTCCACCAATAATTGCACTTCAATGGCGCAGGATAAAAACACAGAAATTATCCCCGCACTGGCCCAGGCCACTGCAGTTTGACATTCATCGCCAAGTGTGCGTGAGTCGAAATCTCATTAAATTCACCGCCGCCCCCGCCTCATCCGATGGCGAGCCTGCCTGAAGTCGCAATTAAGCGACATTTTCATGTGTCTACCTGGATATTAAAAATCACTTTTGTCTATCTACTATACCCTCCCCCCAACCGCGTCGCCTACTTTCCTTTATTTCCTTCATAATTGCTTCGTTTCCAGTTTTTTGTGAGCTTCTTTTCGAGCGAATTTTTGGTGCTCGATTTTTTAGACCTCTCGGTGAATATAATTTTAATCACGTGCTTCATTAGTGAGCACCGTGTTCCCGAAGATAAGACCCCCACTTCAAATTGTCAAGGTATCGGATTGCCTTTCAGAGCATCCATGGAGCGTGGAGAGCCGCTCGTTCCATTGTCTAGATGTCAGTCTGGCGGGATACGGCTTTGTGCATATTTCAAAATTAATTAATTGAATGTACTCCTTTCATATCGGATTCCCAGTGGCTTCCAGCCAAAGCCCTCCCCCTTTTCCCTTCTCACTTCACGCTCTTCTCTCGTTTCCTCTGCCAATCCGGCAATCTCCCTTGAACTTACCAGCACTCGGCGGTAGAGCAGACGCACCTCCTCCAGCGGCGGGTAACTATCGATTTTCCAGGTCAGATTGTAGCTGTCCGGCGAACGACCCCACTTGGGTGAGTAGAACTCGGCAGGTCCCGGGCGGCCGGAGAGCTCCATGTACTTGCGGGAGCGTCCCAGAGAATTGTCCGCCACGCAGCTGAAAGCGATTTCTAATTAGCATGCAGTGCATAACATACATAGTATACTTATGGCGGCCGCCTAAAGAACTCGGGCCTTAAATGGTTAATTGCCTTAATTGGCCCTTGGTTTTTGGCATTTATTTATGCTTGTTAATTTCTGGTCGCGTCATGTTTTCCCGGCAATCACTTTGCATGGCCAGAAACGTAATTTCCTTTTAATTTTGCATTACACTCTGTCGACATTACTCATACGCCATGCCGCCGGGGCAGGCATCGTCATTCGCCCCGTTGGCCCGCATCGATCTGGCAGCCGGCAAGTGGCTGGCTGGTTGGCTGGTGGCAAGCCAACTGAATTCGACTCAACTAATCCAAACACGTCGACACGTCGTGTGCACAAAAGCCACTCACTGTGGGTGGCTGCCAGGTGGTTGGGAGCTCCCTCTGGCCTCCATGGAAGACGGCTAAAACTTTGTGCATGAAATGTTGTGTCAACATGGCGAAACTTCCGCTTCTTTAATATGTTTCAGACAGATTGACATTGATGTGGAAAACTTGTTTGTCCGCAAAATGGGTGGGACACGCCCCGCACAGACAATTCCCCAAAGCCGGACGTGGAGCCCTTCGCAGGACCCGCACTATATATAGGAAATATATAGCAAATAAAGCAGCGGACCAGGACTGAGACAAGTGGGAACTTTGAACTGCTAACTGGCTGGCAAAAAGTGAAATAAGTTGTAGCAAAAGTTGCCAAATTGACTAAATCAACGCTGGCCGACAAAGTTCATTGTGCGCCACAAGTTGGCTCCGTCTCCTGGCGAGAATCGAAGTTCACCTTGATTTCCCGATCCCGATTCCCCGGGACTCATCCACTCACCTGTAGTTGCCAAAGTCCTCCTGCTGGATGTGGCGTATGGTGAGCGTATGCCGGTTGGCCCTGGTGTTCATGAGGCGTCTGTCGGTCGATTGGATCGGAAATGAGTTTTGGTACCAGGACACCTGCAGCGTGAAGATGGCAAACGGGGCAAGTGCCCGGGATTAGCTTGGATACATGTCAATGTCGGTGACAATGATGATGATGATGATGAAGAATGTGTTGGGGGTGCGCAGCCGGGATTGCAACTAATAAATTCAACTCAAAATCTGACCCACTTTCAATAACTTCTACCTGCTTCATTTCAAACCGAAACGGAAAGAAAGTTGGCTAAATAAAAATGGCATTAATTTGCCTCGGCAAGAAATCGGAAAAAGAAATTGCAAGTCAACAACGGCAATACAACAAAACATGAGCGAACAACGAGGCAGGACACAACAGAACAGAACAGAGCAGAGCGGAATAAACGAAAACCTGAATAACTGAAAACTGAAATAAAACAAAAAAAAAAAAAACAGGAAAAGGTGACCTGAAAACAAAGTTCTCTGGCAAGCAGGCAGGATAGCTCCTGGAGCTGCTCTCCGCCCGTGCCCGTAATCGTAATAATCTAAAAATCCACCAAAAATAACAAAAACTATCTGGGCACAATGGAAGGAATGGAATGGTGCATTCAAAGAGCCAACAAACCGTTGCGACTGGATCAGCGTAAACAATGCAAACGAGCTTCGCCTCGAATCCTTCGCCAGAGTGTATCCACGACTTCTCCACTTGTATATCCGGTGGATCTGCAGCGCGCGAGGATGGGGATACAGATACCCGGGCATCCGTCACGATGGTGAGTTGCATGATGAAGAGTTGGCCAAGACAAAGACACGGCCAGCCAGAACGAAAGCGAAAACGGGAACGAGAATGAAAACGAGAGAAAGAGGATGGAATTTAGCACATGAAAGCAATCTGATTACAGTCAAAAATCAATTTATATACAGTTGCTAAGACTTCCGCTTGGTCTCGGCTTACGGCTCTTTTCTCTTTGCATTTCAACGATTCCCGCCCCAAATTGTTTTTATTTTTTTTTGTTCCCCGACATTTGTCTATATCGAATCGGTGGTGCCGCATTGTTGCATGCACCTAGTATCGCGTATCTGGCATCTGCATAGCGGTTCCTGGATTCCTGCTGCCGTCAGCAGCTTCAGAGCACTGATTTACGAGTCCTGTGAGAGTTGCTTGTCTTAAAACACTTTTCGCCGTCTTTGAATTTATTTTAGGGGTTTTTTCATCGGGTTTTTGGTTGCTTGGGGAACCTTAGTTATCCTCAAAATAAATATACCGATGCTCTATTTTATTGTCAGTGATTAGGTAAGCGCGACAAAGAGATATTCTTTCTTATAAATATATTCGCATTTGAAATATAAATTTATATTTTTATTACCTATCTTGCAATTATCAAATTATAAACTATCTTAGTTAAATAAACTTACACAGCACATCCAGCCGCATGTCGACTGTCACGGGATCGCCCACGCCATTGTCGGCGGTACATTGATAGACTCCCGCCTGCTGGCGCTCCAGCTTCTCCAGGGTCAATATGGGACCGTCGCCGATCCTTGCCGAGGACTTGTTAGCGCCGCTCTGCAAGAAGAAGGGAATACACGGGGCTTTGTAAATAAAGTGGCAACAAATTGAATCAATCGGAGACAGCTTCTGGCTTGACAAAAATGATGTCGGCGAGAGTGCAAGTAGCAAATGTCAAAAGACAAATGCTGTTGGCAAGCGAAAAAGTACGAAGACGAAATGAAACGAAACAAAACCCAGAATGAAGACATCTCCCCGACGAAAAACTCGCTCCGCCTCCAAAGGGTCTGGGGCAGGGGCTAAAGGGGCACGGAGCAGAGGACATGGGGCAAAAGCCAAGTTGCACAAATATTGGATGTGGAGCATGCAAAACTGGATGTAAACACAGACATCGAAGCGAGTCTCAAAGGGCCAAAAGGGCGTTGTAGCAAGTCAGCTTTCTGGCTGCGAGCGTCTTTTCTTTGGCAACCAGCTTGGCTTGGTGGGGTTTTCATGGCTCCGGCTCCGGCTTTGGCCAAGTAACGCCCAGGGGGTAACACGTGTCAACGTGAGCTCCAAAGACAGCCCAAAACACGACGGAAACGCTGGGCCAGATTGAAATGGAATGGGGTGACACGACACCCCCTCTGGCACTGTCTTTTGGCGAGCAGGTGCAAGTGGAGCGTCGTCGGAAGGAGTAGGAGCAGAAGCAGGAGGAATCTCCTGGATGGGAGGCGGGTCTAACTCATCGTACCTGCCTAGGAGCAAACAAATCGAACGGAAATGTCAAATGCGCCAAAGTGCAGTAATGCAAACGAGACTTTTACCCAAAATGTGGAAGCCCTGACATGGCCATATAAGGTGCACAGACATTCGTGGAGTCCCTGCAACGACACTTGCTTTATTGCAAGTTTGTTTGCGGATAGAAGTAAAAGTCGCACTGGAAAGAAAAGGGGTCTAAATAAATTTATAATTTCATAAATTTAAATAATAAATAGAACACAAGAAGGAAAAAGAGAAGTTTGTTTATTGAACTGTTTTTTATTTTTAAAAATTAGCTCATGGAAATCAAAATACATCAAATTATAATACCAAAAAAATTGTAAAAGGTCATTCTTCCATTAACAATTAATAAATTTATAAAGTTAATCTTTATTTAGCTTCACTAAGTTCATAAAACAGTTAGTTTCGATTGCTTTTCTTCAAGTGTGTTGTGTGCGAGTGACACTGACAGTGTCCTGGGTCACCTTCCGGTTGCCTGCTGGCATGCCGACTCTCCCAGAGCAAAGCTATCTGCTGGGTAGCATACTTTTGTGGGTCTATGAATCGCATTAATTACGCCTTGACTACACACAGGCAAAGCTGGGATCCCTCGCTCCCGAACGACAACCTGCAATCTCAGCCACCTTTGGAAGTTGCTGTCGCTGACAATGATTTAGTGTAAATTCTGTGGCCTCGAATCAATGCCAGATTCAGAGTCAGAGCCTGAATCCTCTGACGAATATATGGTATACTAGTCGTGCTCGACACAAAGCGTAATGGGAAACTGATGTATTGAGGCACCGTTCGCTGTGTCTCTGCTGCTCCAGTTGGCAAGTGGATGAAGTTCTCGAAATTAGCAGCGAGAACTAATTGCCGACTCGCATTTGCAAGTCATATAAGTCGGCATGAATGCCTGCCTTATCCCGCTACCGCTCCCAGTTTGGTCCCATTTTGGCCCACTTTGGCCCACTTTGAATAGCTGGCAAATATGTTATCCCTTTGTTGGCTCATGCGTAAAATTATGTGTTTGTTGAATTCATAATTGCCTCCCATTACAGCCACATGCCGCAATCGTAGATGCTGCCGCCTTGCGATTTATCATTTCACTTTTTGTTTGCTCGCCCGTTTGTCGAGGGGAATGTGTTGAAAACTTTGAGTGATGGGATATTTTGTTGATTTATAATACAAACAAACACACGCATTCATATCTAGCCGGGGCGCTGTGTGTGACTTTAATGGAAGCGAATCAGTTTTAATTAATAAGCAACTTTGGCTGGCCCTGGCAGAGCCTGAAAGTCCCTGAAAAAAAGCCGAGACGAAACTTTTCCCGTAGGACTCGGAATTCTGAGAAGTGGCCACGGTAAAGAGCTTAAAAGCGAGCTCTGGCCGAGCGAAACTGAAGCTGAAGTGAGAGTGAGAGTGAAATCTGAAGGGGAAAGTGCTTAACAACTGACCCCACGCAGCTTACTGGTAAGCGCGGACAGGCGGCCGCCCGCTGGGAGGGAACGCAATTTAAATTTACATAACGATGCGAAACAGTTGCGAGAATTAAATTCAATTAAACTAAATGAAATTCACTTAAATGGCATTGGAAAGAGCGCGGAATAGCGAGTAGCGGGGGAACGAACCTTCTTGGTCCAGTAAATGGATGGCACCGGATTACCGGATCCCTTGCACTCCAGCGTAATGGGTCCTCCTTTCCTCGCCTGCAGCTGCCCGGATGTGGGTATGGCCCGGACGCTCGGTGGCACTGTGGAAGAGTATAACAAACAGAGCATGGAATTCGGTTTAAATCGGTGGCTAATTGATGCACGGAGGCACTTGTCAAATGTAAATCCGTGCCCCTAATCCTGTGCCAACATGTCGACGCTTACTCACCCAATATCTCAACAGTGTGCACTTGATCACGATTTATTTTGTCACTGATTTGACAAACATAATCCCCGGCGTCTTGGGGCTCCAAATCGGATATCTCTAAATTATAACCATCTATCAGTCTTACGCGCTCATCCCGTGTAACCATAATGTTGGAGGCAGTGAGCACATTTGGTCCCCGTCGCCACAGAAGGACGAAATTGCCTGAAAGATACAGATACAGATAGGGATAGGAGGATAAGGAGGGGTCCTTATAAGCAGATGAAAAATATAGAGTGTGTCTTCTTGTTGGCTGCGGAATTTATTGTAAAATGCCGCAATATAAACATGAAGCATTTTGCTTCGTAGCGTAGACATATACGAGTATGTGTGTACTTTCAGCTGTCACTGGGCCAGGGAAAGTTGCAGGCAAGCAGAAATAGTTTTCGTCCTCCGGATACACATATCTATATCCTTCCATCTCGGGTCCGGCGCCTCCTTTGCCGAGCTGCGAACGTTCTGCAGATTCAGTTCTGTTTGTCTATGCGGAGGTTCTCTGCTAGTGTGTGGGCTGCTGTTTTCATCTATTTTTTAGTATGTTTGCTCATATAAATGACATAATTTCGCAGATGTTGCTGGCATAATTCTTTGCTTTTTTTTATTCTTTGCATATTTTATACCGCTTTAGTTTTTGGCCCTGGATCGCCTTCGCTCTGGCCGCCTTTATTGTTGTCGTCGCCGCAAAAAGGCAAACGAGAATTTGCTAAATGAGATTAAGTGGCGTATAATATGTTTATTTATTTTGTGTGCTTAAGTTCTGAATGAGCCGTCGAGCAGCGGCCTAGACCCGTACGATATCCCTGGCTCCTCCGCTCCGCCGGCCTCGAACAATTTATGAACTTGTATTTATTATGGAAATATTAAAAAAATAAACGTGAAAAAGCGCCGCACGGACATATTACGTATACGTGCTATAAAACCGAAATCAGAGTAGTGTAAACACGACGTCGAGGACGTTTACCCAGTGTAAGGGGGGGGGGGGGCGTAAAGGGGGTGTGGCAGCCACTCGTCCTTCGGTCTGCCTGGCTGGTCTGGGCAGCGCTTGTTGGAATATGATTTTCATCATTCGAAATATGAAATTTTAATGAAATGTTTTTATTTTTCTGACCTCCGCTGCTCCGCATCACTGACCCCGCAGTGTGGAGTTCTGTGTGTGTGTGTTTGCCAGCTGACATTTTCCTGACCTTAAGCTGCCATTAAATAATCACGGCTTAAAATAATGCATTATTAATGGCGCTTTTAAAATGCATACGAGTATCCATAATGAGAGTGTTCAGTTGGGCGTTTGGCCAGCTTCCGGTTATTAACGCAAAGAGAAGGAAATGCTATCCGCTTCAAATGTAAATAAAAAGCCTAAAGACGAGCCACCAACCCCAGGAAAAAAGCCCCCCAAAGTCCGGAAGCTTAAACTCGAGCAATCATCGTTTTATTGCGCTCGATTATTATTGAATCGAGTCAAGTCGAGTCGAGAGTCGAGTCCTGCGGAGCAAGTGCCCGGCACTTTGTGGAATGATTGTGCGGACGGGTGGGCAGGTGGTGGAGGATTTTATTTTGATTTCATATTAGTCCTTGCCAGCCCGGATCCTGCATTTTATTAGAGTCTAATGGCTGTATATTGATATTGCGGAGAGCGGCGACGGGAAGGGAGGAATGCTATAAAAATTTCATTTTATTGCCCGTCAATTTCGACATATGAATTTGTATGGAAGTTGAGGGAGAACCCTCGCATAATTTTTGGGACGACTCTATCTTACATAAGCCGTCCCTGCAGATGGGTTTCAATTGCCAAATGAGTCCCGCCCCACCCCCCTGACCCTCTTCAATAGACCTTAGGTGAAAGCAATTTGGTAAGTCAATAGGTTGCGGGGGCCAGCACAATCCACACAGGCCAATGAAAATCCAATTTATAACTGCGCTCAATATATATTGACCGCCGTTTTTGTCTGCCATTCACCGGGCGACAACATGACGTATACGTATTGGATTCGCACATATGTGTCGCTTGTAGCTCGTACTCGTAGCATGCAGCATGTAGCAAACAGCGAACGGCAATCAATGAACGGCTTCATAGACCATTTGATACTTAATTTCTTTTATTGGATTAAGGGCTTGGGCCGGCCACCCGCTCTCTGCTGCTTCTGCTTGACCTCGCCAGCGGCTCTCGGTGCATGAAAGCTGCAATCAAACCCTCGCCATGTCAGCCATGTCGTTAAAAGCTGAACCGGATTGATGACAGTGCTGCAAAAAAGTACACGGGCACCCAGACAGAGTGCCAGAACCACAGCGAGTGCAAAGTGCAACGAGGAGATTGTTGCCAACAAATGGCGGAAGCCTTGTGAATCACTTCCTACAACGTTTGATTATTTAGCACAAACTTTAAGAGTACTTTGAATTTAATTGCAACTTTTGGAAATATCACAACCGTCTTTCACAAGAATTTTAAATCAAGCAAAAGTTTAAGGCACAGATTGGAAATCTGTGTTTAACAGCTGAATCAGCCTCAGAAAAAGTCGAAACATCAGGCGTTAATGGGAAATCATTGCACTTTAATGCGTCGGCAAGTGAATCGAATTAAATGAAAATATTTTTCGAAACAAAAAAGAAATTCCACACAAACGAAAACCCATACCGCATTTTTTGAACATGCACTGATAAAAAATAAAGTTACATTTTAGCTGAAGTCCAAATTAGTTAAAAAGAAAACACAAATACAAGTCAGCAACATTAAAATGTTTAGATATATTATTAAGTGAAATAAGAAAATGAAACGCAAATCTAATACCAATATTTCAAAATAATTACTTCCAAACTTGCTTTTGTTTCTATGTGTATGCCTTGAGGGATTGGTTATGTTCAATTGTTTTATGAAAAAAAATAAAATAAATTAATATTTTTGTATCGTGTATCGTCCATTTGATCTACATTGGCTTTCCCCTGCCAGGGGAACGGGAAACTTTGACTGATGTCAATCCAGGCGATTTCGTGCATGCTGCGCGGACTGTCGTCGTTGCCATCAATGTGCAATTTATTTTCATTTGCTGCGAACGGTTAATTGCATTTTATTTATTGGCTTGTCAACAGCAGTCGCAATTTAAACTTTTCTCCTTGTTCGCCGCCGCTCAATTGGGTCAAAATTAAAGCGGTCGCAGCGATAATGACTCTGGCGCTCGGCGCGCTCTGGGAAGCCATCAGCTCGGTCAATATTAGTTGAAATTGTTTAGTCCGGGTAAATATTCAGCTGGCCTTTAATTGATTAAAATTCGATTTTCCCCTGCCGGTCCACATTATCCGCTGTGTTTCTTCCTGCTGCCGGAGGACACGTCAGACCTGCGACCGGCAAAGGTGCTACGCCCCAGGATATTGACGGAAGCGCAAAAGTTCTGGTGGCACTTAGCGAAATAATAAACTTAGTTGGCCGGCAAACACGATTTGACCATGACTGCTAAGTGCTTGCGTTGGCCCAGCGTCAAAGGTAAATTTACTGTCCTATAACCTGGAGTTCACCTGCTTTCAGTGGACTACGAGAGCGGAAATTTCATTAATTAATTTATGCACATGGAAAATGAATTAGGCAGCCAAAGTTCATTACATTGTTTGATACCTTTGATACCTTCTCTAGTCAGAGCTAATTGAAGCCGCTGCAAGATTTCAATTCATGCATTTGGTTGCATATTTTAATGCCAATCCGAATCCCATCTCAAACAGCAGCCGTTCATGCATCCATGGGCAATCAAATGTCATTTTATTTTCAGCCCAGCCGAGCTGCATTCACGCATGGATTGCATTCAGTTTGCCATTTGATTGCCGGCCAAATATGTTAGGCCAGGCTGGATCGAAAGTCGAAATCTATAAACTGGAGGGAGCCGGGAATCGAGGACAGCACTAAACTCCATTTGGCCGTGACAAGCGGCAGCCGACGTTAATCAGCCAAATTTATTTGCTGCCAATATGTGTGAGGTTGCATATTTGCCCAGCCGATTTATAAATGCGAAGGGAAAAATGTGTCGATGCGTATGGTTTGTGCTGGCCAGGCCCAAAACGACAATCTGCTGACAGCTGTTGGTTGGCCAAATGTTGTCGGCGCCATTGTCGTTGTTGTCGCACTCGAATATTAAATTTATGTGCAGTGACATTTTGCCTAAACACATTTGCATATATTTTGCATAATTTGAGCCGCCCCTCGTGGAAAATATTATTATTTATATTATTATGGTTCGCCCCTCCGTCCGGTGCGTGTATTTTTATGAACGCATTTTCCCATCGAAGCACCAATAACGCCGGATTAATTATACCGCCATCGAACTCACCCAGATTCTCCACCTGGCAGGGCAGGACGAGTGTGTCCCCGACGACGGCGCGATAGGTGTGTCCGCGGGACAGGAACCGTGGCTGTGGGGCGGTCAGCGAGGAGGGGGCGGCCTGTTGTGACTGCTGAACGTTGCTCATCGAACGGCTGTTGCTGCCTGTGAATGAAAGGGAGCGGGGAAGGTGGAAAAGTGGTTAGTTTGTGCTTGTTAACGGAAACAAATACATATCAGTTTCTGGCGTGTGGCTAATCCATTGAAAGCTTTATAATAACGACTAGGGATGGCCCACAGCATGGATAAAACTAAAAATGTAATATGAGTATTTAATAATTTAAAGTTTTAAATGGGGTATCAGAGAAATACCTCAGAGTTATGATTATTTATAGCATAGTATCAGTTTTTCAGATACTATAATGTTGATGTACAATATCGGTATCCTATGCACACTCCTGTTTAGAGAGAGAGCTCACCCATCGATGGCAATTTGTTTCCAAACGAATGACTTTCAATTAGCATAAAAATGTAGCAGCGCGTCCTTCCCGTTTGTGCGGAGACCCCAGGACTCCCAGGATGCCAATAAACGCGTATAGCGATGCGCTACTGCTCACGCTCCCAAAACAGCCGGAGGACATGGCCATGGCCGGATAGAAGTCACTCGTTCCGGCTGCTGTTCGTTGTATGTGTGACCCCGTCAGAGCCAGAGACCCCGTCCCGGGCAGAGTGTGTGTTAACGCACTCGCTCGGCCTCGGGGGCATCGTTTCGCCCGCACCAACATGACCGGCGTGAAAATTGCTGTCACCAGCCAGCCGAAGGGTCCTTTCTATGGCGGCCGGGGTACAGTACCGCACCGTACTGTGCCGCCTGTCTGCCCGTCTGATCCAGGCACGCAGCCTTACCGGCTATCGGCGACAAATGAGCGCAGCGAGGTGTAACAAATGCCCCGACAGAGCTAAATGCAGTTCAAGAGCAGGTCCTGCGGGGCGGCAACAGGACACCAACGCAGCGTAACAAATTTGATTACAACAACTGCCAAGGAAATGCAGCCGAGGAGCCAGGCGACTGCTCCGGCCAAAGGACGCCCCAAGGAGCCGAAAACGGCAACATCAGCAAACAGGCCAAAAGTTGCCTTAGCTCTTTGCCGACTGCACTTTTCCGTTTTCTGTGGGCTCCTCCGCTCGTTTTATCTTTTACGATACTCCCGGACACGGACACGGACACGAATACGGACACTGGCACGGACACTCCTCCCCTTTTGACCCACCTGGCGGGAGACTTTGCTTTTAGCCGCCCCCCGCTTCTTAAGAGACACTTTTACAGGTCCTTAGAGCCCAACGGACATAAAAGGACATTTTCGCAGATCATCATTTCATGGTGCGGGTTGGTCGCAGGCAGAGGCGGAAACAAAGGAAGCGGGTGGGAATTGGTCAGGCTTTAATGCTGGACCTGGACACGGCCCGAGTGAATTTTTCGACCCTCAGATTTTATATTGTCTCGAGACAAAAGCGCACGCTTGTGTGAAATTGCAAAAATTTTGCAGCCAAATGAACTTTAAGACGCAGGCCGCTCACCAGCCACAACTTACAGTCATAGTAATAAATGAGAGTAACTTTTTACGGGGCCACAAATGTGGAAAAATGTGGTATCTTAAAGCGATTTTCATATGGTTTGAATTAGTAATATAACAGCCTTCTATGCGGATACTAAGTTATAAGAGATGTCAGTTGAAAATAAATTATAGAAAGCGCTTTCCTTCTCATTATGATTATTTACCAAAGAAAGGAATCTCTTCAAACGAACTCTCTCTTTGTTTTGTATGCCTAGAAAGTCTGCTTATCCCTCCCAGATATGTCTCCTAAACTGTGGACAATATACCCTGACACTTTGCAAGTGCCGGATAGAAAAAGTGTCGTACCAGGGGGGGGGGCCATAAGGGGTGCCTTAAATCTCCTTTATGCCTGGGACACTCTGGTGTTGCTCGACTGCCTGTCGAAATACGAGCTGGCCTTTGCGTTAATATCTCGGCATGCATAAATATGTCTGGGCCTTGCAGGCTGCGCGATATGCACTCCGTCCCTTTGAGGCGCCTTCCGAAATTAGAGTTTTGCATATGAATTTCATGCAAAACTCTAGGCCAGGACAGGCAAGTTGTAGTCGTAATCGTAGACGTGGCCGCCTCCTTTGCTGCCGGTCATTCGGGCCAAAAGGACCCGAGTGGCACATGTCGAGGCTCCTGCACATATTTTTCAAATGACCAAAAATGCAGTTGGCCTTAAATTGCATGCATGAAATGCATTAAACATGCAAACCACTTCGCACCGAGTAAGCCAACGGGGAGGAAGGTGATTTGTGTGGGTTTTTGGGTGTGCGTAAGTCTCTTCCGAGGACACGGATGGATAGAATGGGGCTCCTAGGGTGGGGTGTATTCATAGGCGTATTAAACAATTTTAAAGTGGTTTCCAACTGCACAAAATTGCATTAAAACTGAGAAAAGTGAAGGACAGATAGCCACTATGGACGGGCAGGCTTAATTTTGCTATCTCTCTAAAACGCTGCACAGCAACAAATAAATCTACATCTAAAATATTTAACTAAAATGGAAAGAATACTTCTTATAGTTTGCTTTAAATAAATTAATTAGAAACCTTTCAGATCTTGAGCTTTTCAGACAAAGATAGATTTTTTATCGTTTAAGCTCCTGCTCGACTTTAAGAGTCCTTTATATACAATTTAAACCGCACATTCGCCACGTAGCTGCATAGTGGCGTGCGCTGCACGAAACGCACAACTTTCGCCACTTCCGCACCGAACACTTTCTCTCTGTTCGCGTTGAAAAATGAGCGCCATTCGGTTTTGTTTTGTCCTCGCTGTCGTGAAAGTGTGTCACATGAGTGTAAGTCCGTCGTACAGTGCGCACTCGCACGCAAAGCACTTGCATCAAAAATGCACACAACACTGCAGCTGCTGTCGCCGTTCGTCGTTCGGCGAATGTGAGTCTCACTCACCGCACAATAAACTCGATTTGGTAGTGGGACAGCTTAGCCAGCAGATAACTCGCCCAGCTGATACCCATTATCCCCCTTGTACTGCTTCCTGTTCTGATTGATTTCCATCCACAGATATCCCCAGAATTTCACTGGAAAAGCGTTGCGAAAAGCGCAGTTTGTTGCTTAAATAATTTATCTCCTGCACAAACACACTCTTAACGCGGCGCGGGTTTTTAGCAGCAAACAACATTGTGCCGGGAGAGGAGGGGATAAAGAATGGCAGCCGTGCCCATCAACATGGTTGCATATATAGTGACGCTGCCTGCCATTAAGTGCACCACAAAAACAGGATGTTTTTAGCTAGTTTATAATATTTACAAGACTCAATAGTTTCTGAAACTGAATATGGTTTTTGTTGAGATTTGTTTTACTTTCCAACTAGTTTCTGCAGTTTGATTAATGAATTTCCCCACAGGTTTCCACCAATAGAAAGATGCCCTGCCGCTGTAATGTTTATTTTTCAACTAGAGTGGATACCTTATAAGTTTATAAAATAATATAAACAACTTGCCTTTCCTATATGATGCGCATATCTGAGCTTTCCGGCTGTTCGGAATGCAGTTGCCGCCTGCCACCTGACAAGGTAGTGGGGGTTGCAGACTGTGGCATGTGCAACTGCTTTGTAAGCGAAGCGAAAGCATTGGCATACTTTGCCCAAAGGCCTCGGATCCGTTGAGCTCAGCTCAGATTCTGTTCAGCTTCTGCGGCCGCGAGCCGGCAGCAATCTGAATAGCTTGCCACACGACTGCGTCGATTCGATGCGAGGCACTGCGGATTGTTTTCCCAAAATAAGGTGGAGCTGCAACATCTCTCTGCTGCTCATTTGCGTTCTGCGGCCGCGGCAATAGCTTGCATGCGATTTGCATTGCGATTGTTTTGCGCCAGCGACATTGCGGTCGCCAATGAGAAGCAGCTGGAAACGCCGCTGTCACCGGCGACTGATATATGTATGCATGCCCTCCATTTCCATTTCAGCCATTTCCCAGGCAGCTCACTAAATTTGTTGCATTATTTTCCGCGGACAGGGAAGCCCGCACATGCAACAGCAGCGCTTTCTCATTTCCGGTGCGTGGTCGCCGCTACTATCTTTGCTCTGCTTTCGGCTCTGCGGTTCAGTTTACACGCCAGAACATTTTTCCCACTGTGCTGTTGCTGCCACAGCCACTTGTGATGCTGCTGGCAGGAATTCTCGGGTTACGGAGAAGAGTAACAGCAATAGCACCGTCAACGGCAATGGCAACGGCCAGGGGCGGTATCAGGTGGGGTTCCTTTCTAAATTGGTATTGTCACAAAAATAGCTTTAACCTTGGGATGGAATTTCAAAACCGCTAAAAATGTGCTGTATAAGAATCCTGGATTTTAAGCTAATTTAGTCTGAAATAACTCAGAAACTGTAGCTGAGGTATATTTGCAACAATTTAAAACGCCCTAAATGACGATTAAAATTCAACTAAGTATAGAAAGAATCCGAGACAAATGCCATTAATTATATATAAAATTCAAGGAGTATTTGTTTTGTAAAATAAATAAAGGTCCCGCACAGGAAATTGCCTGGTTCCGACCCTGGCAAGGGCAATAGTTGCAGGAGCAACATCAGCAACATCAGCAGCGGCAATACCTGCAACACGGCAGCCACACTTTGTTTCATTAAAACTTTTGCCACGTGTCGTAAGTGCATGTGTGTGTTGTGTTGCCGGGGTGTTGGTCTCCGTGTCGGTGTGTTTGTATATGATCAGCATCTTTGCTTGTTTTGCCATTTGTTTAGTGCTTACTACCCTCCTGCCCCGCCCACCTGCTCACCTGGCGCGCTATCTGCATTTCAATGCATTTTAAAATATGCATGCCGGCGACGTAAGGAGGAAAACCAAGAAAAACTAACCGAAAAGCGAAGGTGAGGAACAAATATTTTAGTTAACCGGCTGAAAAAGAGAAGGAGATGAAGAAAATGTTCATTACACCTTTGTGTTTCTGTTTTCGCTGCGCATTTTCGCCGTTCGGCAGCTCCTTGGCTGAGATTTCCATGCATATGGAGCGGAGAGCCGCGGGACATGTTGCCACACCTGCCAGGGATTTCCCAGCCACCCACATCGCCCTCCCACACACTCTCAGCATATTGCATTTTCTGTTATTCTCCCTTGTTGCATATTTAATACATGCAAATTATTTACGGTGTCGACTTTTAGCCTGCAGCCATGGCGCAGTATTTGTGTGTGTTTCTTTCTTTCTTTCTTTTTTTAAAGCGCAACTAGCTGCGGCCAATTCATTTTTATTGCCTGCAATTTCGCAGTCCCAGCCCATTAGAGGATGCTGGGTGCAGCCTCTATTTCCACCAGGAAAGCCCACCTGAATGACATCTGGTAAGCCCCAGTGACTTGGCTGACTTGGGCGTCGTAAGTGCATTTATCAAAATCCTCTTTCCCACCAAAAGAAGGAGTCAAGGAAAAAATGCACGTCAACGACAGAGGCGTGGAAAACGTGCAACGGACCTGCTACGTCGGCACAGCAATTTCCCAGCAATTTCGCAGAAAAAATGACAAAAAGCGTACGAGTGAAATGTCATTCAAGCAGCGAATGCCATTTACCCGAAACTCAAACTCAAACCCACCATCGGAGCCCATCGGTTTCCATCAGCCAGGTGGAGAGCAGAGCAAAGCAGAGGAGTCCTGCCATTTGACACCCGAAATATGCAAATGTTGTCAGCTCCTGCCACCTTTTTCCTTTTTTTCCCTCTCACTTCCGCTATCCGCGTCCCGCATCCTGCTGCTCCTGCTGCAACTGTGGGCGTGAACTCGTCAAGCTTTCGCGCTTGTCGATAGTCAATCTATTCATCTTTCTAACTGGTTTCACATGTGCTGCCAAAGCTGCCAAGCTGCCACACATCTCATCCCGCCCATTTGCATGGGGGGCGTGGCCGCTGTCAGAATCGAGCTTGACTTTTATGCACATATCATTTGCATAACATTATTTGAGCAGCGTTCACTCCACTCCAGCCGCTCGCCCCGCTCGCACCACCGCCCGGCGCATTAAATTTTGAAATGCCAAATAAATCCGCAAGCGAAATGCTATTTTTTCGAGCTATTTTCGTTTACGTTTGCACTTAGCATGCACTGCACTTTGCACCCGGCATCGACTCCTTACCGGATCCCGATCCCGTCCCCGATCCCGAACTCCCCTCTGCCGGTTGATGCTGACAGTTTTCTCAATTTGCATTTGCATTTCCAGTTGCAGTTCGAGTTTGAGCCACGTTTGATTTACGCTTGTTGACGCTGCACTTGGCGTATGCGTAATAAGCGTGTGAGCCCAGAGACTTGCCTTCGCATTTGGAAAGGGTTGCGCCAGACTCGTAAATTGTTTTATTGCCTTGTCATGGCTGAGCATCCACGGAGCTCCTTAAGGGGCCCAGACTATAAACTTATTATGGATTTCGGTTATTTATTTGGCAATTTATATTTCATGCACACTGGCAAAACCCTTTAAATTAAATAATAAAAACAATGCGCGCTCTTGGAGGAACAAAACGAACCCCTTAGCTCGCTGAGCCAGCGAAATGGGAAAACCCAAAAAAAAAAGGAAAAGCCAAGCGGCAAAAACCAAGGGAGTCCCTTGTCGACGCACAGCTACGATATGTATGTATGTACGGGTGTTAAGCGTATAAGCAGGCAGATAAAAGAGCCGGGAAAAATAAAAATATTAAAGCGGAAAACGTGTGGACCTGGCTGTGAGGCTATGGGTTTTGAAAATGCTGGCAATTGCCCTAGAAACACTCACATAACCGCACGCACATGTACGCCTAATAAGCGAGGGAAGTGCGAGGTGAAAAAAACAACCTACATATACATATATCTGCCACAAGGACACATTCACATCCGCATCCACATCCACATCAACATCCCCATCCACATCCTGCGCCGTAAATCAAACTTCTCAATAGACAGAAATGTTTGCGGTTATATATTGACAGGAATTTTCACTAATATTTTACACACAGACACACGAGCACACTTGGAGAAGTATTTTATTTGCCGGAGAAAGGAGAGCGGAAGGCATTTTCCGCAGAAACCCACGCTCACATGGCGTATGAGTAATGACGACGGCTTATGGCAGTCGTGCAGCAAGCTAATTTGAATTTTAAGGCCATTTCCAAGCACCACTCCGATTTCAATTGCTCGGAAGCCTGTGACCGGCTTCGGCTGTAGTGGTGGCCATTAATTTGCAACGCCTCAAAATTGTTTACGAAACATTAAGCAATTGCAGTGGCAGCAAAAAAAAAAAAACAGCATTAAATATACAACATAGTTGCTCTGCAGTCGCACCAGAATGGTCCCCAGAGTTAGAGGCGTCAGTGGGCGGAGGCGGCGACGGTGGCGGTGCTGGCCCTCGGTATCACATTAAGAATTTAAATTAATTAAATTAAAATGCGTGTAGTTGTTGCTGCTGCGGCTTTTGGCCAACCAAGCGACCAAAGCCCGTCTGCTGCCGCAGCTCCCTTCGTCCTGTTCCCGTTCCCGTTCCTGTTCCTGTGCGGTTCCACAGGAGACTGGGTCGGAGGTTTGTTAAAGCTGCCGCAAGATTTGCATAAAGTATAATGGCCATCTTCCTGGTCCGGGTCCTTGCAAAGGACGATGCCGGCATAAAGGGAAAGGAAACAGGAGAAGAGACTGCGCTGTAGGAAGAGGAGGAGGTGGCCCCAGTCTACAGGATGAAAAAACCAACCGAGCGTGGCCATTCAATTTTCATTTTTTCTCTGGCCAACGTCTTTGAACTTTTCACATTTCTCGTTGCCTTTTTTTTCGGCTGTCGCGGAGTATTTGTACTCGTACTTTTTGCAGAAGACATTTCCGCGCCGCATGTCCAGTTCCTGTCCAGGCTTTTGGTAGTTGGCTGTTGGCTCCGCTTCTGCCTGCTGCTGCTCCTGCTGGCTGACGTTTTATGGCTCGCTCGATTTCTCTTTGGCTTGATTTTCCCAGCCATCGCCTTTTCCTTTGCTTCCGCTGCCCGTTGTCTGGGGCGAGAGGAGAAATTTCAATTTGATTTTGCTCCTACGATCGTATTGTTTTATTTCCTGTAGATATCTGCAATTTCGTGTATCAGATTTGCTCCTTTTACAAGCAGCGCCCAATAAAAATTGACTTCGCCCGCTTCCGTCGCCGCTGCCATCGAAAGTTGAGCATTTAAGCTGCCGCTTCTGACTGTTAAACGAACTGATAAATTTAATGCTGCGTTATGACCAGTCCCTGGATCCTCCTCGTAGTCTAAACAGCCGCAGGGCTCCACTGATTATTATGCGCTTAAACTCTGCCACCCCTCGGGCCATTGGTTTGGTTGGGAAATTCGAACCGTGAGTGTGCGGCGGCTTATTGTTCGCCGGCTTAACTTACAAATTGCTTTTAATTACCGCCTCAGACTACAGGCAGGAAGCTTAGCTTAGCTAGGTTCCCGCCTGCGCCCTTCAAGGTGAGAGTGGCTATAACCCGAGGGATCAAATCGAAGCTCCCCTCGAGCGAAGCGAAATTCTGTCTGCAGTTTTATTTCCAGTCAGCCGGCAGTACAAACTTTTACAGCAAATATCCTGAAGGGCAAAAACTTGGGCTAAAACCATAGAGCATACAGAAATAAACCCACTCTTGTACACATACCGTACGTTTATACTTTGGACTTAATGTATTCCAAAGTCCTACAAATTGTTATTTTTATGAAGTACGTAAACTATCAAGCGACATGAATAAAACATGTAATGTAAAACAGTCTAAACAATTGTTTAGTTGGAAAACCGCGGAAAAATAAATTTAATACTCTAATTTACTCTTCATTATATGGGGTTGAACTTTAACCTATTCTTGTATGAAATGTGGCTTCAACGTAGGCTTCAAATTATTGAAAAATAAACCCAATTCTTTTACAATTTCCCCCAAGCAAACTGCATTTATGAATTGCTATTTCTGTCAGCCGTTTGACCGCTTCTCATAAAATTTATTTCGCAAAATGACCTCCGCATAAACTTAGCCACGGTTGAGAAGGCAGCCATGCTGGCGAACGACCTTTGTCTTTCGGCCCGCCTCATATTTGTGCTAACTGTTTGCGTATGTGTGTGTTCTTTGAGGCCAAAATGCAAATGTTTGGCCGCCTCGCAAATCCTATTATTTTATTATGAGGGTCAGCCGAGCAATATTGTTAATATGAAGAGCAAACAAAGGCCTTTGCCGTCGCCGACGCCACTGAGCCCTTTCCACCGAATTAGGCTCATAGCGGCCTATAAACATTCGGATATCTTTTGATAACTTTCGCCGGTCATATAATAAATATATTCACCGAAAGCACGATACTGAAACTTGGCATAATTTAAGGGATATAATCGGATTCGACTTGATAAGCCGACAGCATTCATTTAAAGAGCTTTGGCTTGGGCCAAATTTTCACTATTAGCCCGATTACCGCCGTCCGGATAATTACGTGTATTTAATCACAACAGGAATGCGGTTTAGAAAAACCAAATCCCGCCATCTCCTCCGTGTGTGTGCGCGAGTAGTGTGTGTATGTTGTTTGCCGTTGGCCAATTTTCAGCTAACTAATGTTTGTCTGTTACTTCGCATTGCGCTTATTTCTGCTCATTTATTTAACAGTTTTTCCCCCTCTGACTGTGACTGTGATTGCTGTTCTCCGTCCCTTGTTGTCCTAGTGGTTGACGGTTTTCCTGAATTCTTTCATGAGTTGCAGGACGAGTGGAGCGGAGAGTTTGAAAATAAATTAAACGGGATAATTTGTGGTGCGTTTGTTAGCAAAATGTTAATGAGGTCGGTTGCGGGTCTCTGTCTCTGGGGGCCAACTCCGACTCCGGGCCTCGCATAGGTGACTTCCCCATTCGGATGACAGCGGCGGAGATAGGGCTCCGGGACAGAGCAAACATTTAGCAATGTCAAGCAAAAGGGGCAGTAAATTTCAATTTGTAGCCAGGACCGAGAGCATCATTCAGATTGTTTAAATACCAGCAAAGGGGGTGGCTGCCTGCCACTGGAGTCGGGCATCAAAGCCAAATGGAAATGCATCCGCACGCAGCCAGACAAATTGGGCAACAGTTTTTCAGATGCCGAGCCAGGACTTTGGCCCTGTTGCTTGTGGTTTCATTTGCTGGGCATAAATCAAGCAGAAAGTGCAGCAGTACCGGCTCCGGACAATCTGTCACCCCCGCAGAGCGCTTAGGTTGCTACAATTTTAAAGATAAACACTCGCCAGTCAACCAGCCAGGCAGGCAGCCTTCGAGTCTGACATCCAGCCAGGCAGTCTGTGTCTCTGGCTCAAAGTTATTTCATATTTAAGCCAAATTTAATGGCCATGTCCAAGTCGAGTGGACAGGACCCAGACGAAGGCAAGTCAAGTCCCTGCTTATGTATGCATGAATATCAATCCCTTTGCCTTTTGCTGTGCTCCTCCAATCTATTCGGTATTTTTTTTTCTGGCACTGCCTGCATATTTGCAAATCAATTATGTATGGACCCCCTTGAATTCTGAGATATCTGAGTGTATTGTCAGCTTTTGAGGGCCCTAAGTGACAGCGGAAAAAGGATCGTCTTCGTCTAATTACTTTAATTTTGAACCACAGAAGGAGCGGCTGCAATCGAATGGGAATTCCGAATCAAAGTCTGTGCAACTGGGTCGAACAGCTGCAAGTTTGCCAAGTCGAAAATTATCGGCGGCCAAGTGAGGGCCAAGCAAATGTTGTCTGCGCCGGAAACGGAAACAAGCTGTGCACACGAGTGGAGGCGGCCAAAAGGAAGTAAGCCAGCCATCGAGTCAGCCTTTCAGCCCTTCGAGGAGGACCAGAGATTGTCGTTGCCGGCGCAGTTAGTCAGCAAGTCGGTGCAGTAAATGGGGCGAACAGAAGCGGCAAGAAGTAAAAAAAAATACCAAAGTAAAGAGCCAGCAAGGAATAATCCTGCGGCAGCAGACGGAATGCTGCTTAGTTGACTCGGTACTCGCTGGCGGAGGCAGGCGGGAAGGAGCTCTGGCGCTCCTTGTACTCCACTCCTGCCCCACATGTGGCATGCATTCGAGTGTAGTTTGCTTTTAATTCAGCATGGAAAATGAAATTGAAAACTGTGCCAAATGTGAGCACTGCACAGACACAAGCCGCCGCAGTGGAGCGCTCAGATAGACAAACTTACTAGGGTGCACTGGGGGAAAACTTCTCTGAGAAAGCAATAAAAACTTTAAGAATAATCTGAAACGTATCTATTTTTAAGTTTTCATACATCCAGTTTTTGTGAGAGTTAGAAATAGAGATAAAAGAAGTAAGTTAGTAAGTAGAAAGTTAGAATTTGATTAGTTGATTAAACTAAAATATTAGGGCTATAATATTAAGACAATAATTTGGTGTTCTTTAATTATTCTTTTGTAATTAATCTCTACAATCAACTGTCCTGCTTTCTACTGAAGAAAACTTTTCAAACTATTCAAAATAATATTTTCCTCAGTGGAGAGATGGTGCTAGAGCTGGAAGGATGAGTGCTGGATGCCTCCCTGCAAAAGTGACATGTAATAAATTTTATTGATTTTCGCTTTAGACAGCAGGCGGGCAGCGGCAGCGGCTTTAATGTATTTTTAAGACTTTAATATTGCGGCCGGGCCGGGTTTTCGGGGGCGACGAGCTGGCAATTATAATTGAATTAGAAATGCCAATCTCGGTCCGGGTTTGTGCCGCTGCATTGAGTGGATTTGGATTGGAATCTGTGTGCTCATGCTGGGGTTGCATTTGCAATTAGTTGGCCGAGATATTTCTCAGCGATTTGCTTGGAAATTGTTGGAAAACCATTTGCATTGTAGTCCCCTGCAGTTTTCCTGCTCAGGGGCGTTGCATTTTTCATGCATTGCCTGTCACAAGCACTGATCCCAGCCAGACATGCCAGTGTATCTCTCTGTTTGAATTTATTGCATTTTTAATCAATGGTTCGGGCGCGTGAGGGCGTGTCCCCAGATGTGCCAGTGCATAGCATTTCATTTTATTATATGTTTTTCAATTCAGTATTTTGCTCACCGAACACGGCACAGCATAGTGCACAGAAGAGGGTTAAACAATAAACGCCCCATTAATAAATAACAGCAACTGGCATTGTTTATTTTGCTCTTTTTGTGTAATTTATATTCACCCATTGTTTTTCATCACACCAGAACTCACCTGCAAATAAATGAAAAACGAGAATGAATCAGAAAAAGGTTGTTTTTTGTAAAAATATTTCATTAATTAAATGCTATATGTTGTGGACAAGTAAACGTTGTACTGCTTACAAGATAAGTAGAGCGAACAAGATTGCTATAGTTTATACTCCTCACTACGGACTATATGTATTTAAGTACAAGTATTTCCATTGCGAAATTTTTCATTTCTGGAAGGCTAAACCGTGCCAGTAAGCTTGTAATTTTAGTGGGGGCTTATCTGATAAAATATGAGTAGTAAACATGCACATCTAATTTGGAGAAAGGAGAAATTATAATATATTGTTGTCGTAGACGCTTTCGTTGATTCCTCTATGTGATTGTTGCTGCTGCTCATTTTGCAAACTGCGGCCGGGTTAATGTGTGTGCCTCATTTATCAAAGCGCAAAACGCTGCTCTTGTTTGCTGCCAAAGGGTTGAGTCACGCCCACCCATCAAACCACCCACCTGCCACCCAACCACCCAACACCCCTCTTCTCGTCCATGTGCGTGTACGGCATATGAAAAATCCTGCGGCTAATAAGTGACACGCGTCGATTAATAAAACTGTACGAGGCGTACAAGGCTGCCAGCCATTTAAGGGTGTGGCCGAAATGCCACTGCGTGTGTCGTACATTAAAGGGCCATGTCACAGCCGACGATTATGCAAAGCAGCCGCCCGATCTCGGATAAGACCAAGACCCAGCCAAGGACTCCCCTGTGAATGACTTCCCTGCAATTGCGTAGGTCCCTTGAGGCCGTTTGAGTCGCTCTGCAGTTGCGTTAATAGCTCGCCGGGATTTTAAATGACCGGAGAAAAATGAAAAGACTGTGGAAACGATTTTCCATTCCAAATAATAATTGTTCATTATTGTTGTTTTTGTTGTTAAATATCTCAATTTCCTTGGTAGCTAAAGAAAGGATTTAATTGATTGACATTTTGGTTTTGGTTATTGTTTTAAATATAAATATGAACCTGATATTGGTAATATGGTATATTTTCTGTTTTAATTAATCAATTTAGACAAAGCTTTCAGTTTTCTGATGAATATCTCCAGAATGGCCCTCTTAAATTGCCAAATAAATTTAAGATATCTTAAAGTGAGCCACTTTTGTTCAACGATGTGGCAAGTAAATCAAATTTTAAAATATGCCCAAAGCAAAAATATGAAATCAAAATCCATTCAATTTCCATTTGACGGGAGAGTCAGTATCCTGTTGCTTCATGGCTCTGCATTTTTTTGTAATTTCTTTTCTGTGGTTCGTATGGAAATGAGCAAGCAGGATTCCGGCTCCTCTCAGTTATTGCTCTTCGTTATTTTGTAAGCGGAACAAAAACAGATGCAAATCAACAAGCTGCCAGCTTGATAAGGCAAAAACAAGTGTCTCCTTTCTGTCCTGCGTGTCCTGGATATCCATCTATCTGTCTGACTGCCCCGAACCGCTGTGCTGGGACTCTCATCTCCTTTCTGGCATATCGTCCGTATTTACAATCCGTATGCAGAGATGAATGATGCTGCCAATGAGAGTGTGTCTCGGATGTGTTTTGACAGCATTTTGCTATTAACTTGCTATTCCTCGGCAGATATTTGTTTTTCTTTTCACTTCATCTGGTTGACATCTTGGTGCCTGCCCCTGTCCCTGGGTCGGGCACAACGACTTGGGCTGGCATTTGATAAGCCATCGGCTGGACTAAATGACTGCCAGGGGTCGAGGAGATCTCCGGATAAGTGATTTATGCATTATGTGTCTATCGTTATGGACATAAATCGTATTAAGATGGCTCTCCCCGATCCGTTTGTCTCATTACCATCCCCTGAGTTCCGCTTTCCCCTCCTCCAGGGCTCCTTTTGAAGTTTACACCTGCGGCATCTCTGCTGAAGACAAAAGCTTCTTTGTTTGTCAACCTTCGGCACTGGCATTCTCTTTTTTTTCTATTTGGGTGGCTGTTTTTTCCCAGATCCTAACGAGAAACTTCAATATTGTCCCTTCTGCCCAGCACCAAACAGGGCAGGAATGGCAGATGACAACAAAAAGCGAAGCTAGAAAGAAGGCAAGGCAAATATTAACCCGGGGCTATTCATTAAACAGTCCTTTGCTCATATGTTTTGCTTTCGCCTGCTACTCTGTGTCCTTTCATTAAACAAGCCTCTCGACTCGGCACCCTCGTGCTTCTCCGCTTTGCCCCCGAGTTGCCCTCTCCGGCGGCCACTTGAAGCGCTCATTGTTTGCACTTGATGATGCCGGGGTGACAGCCACACCCACGTTTACGCCCACGCCCACACCCACGATGGGCCACCGTTGCCCGGCTGCTCCAACGAGTTGCAAACATTTATGGCCACATTGCCGGGCATCTTCGAAAGCACCTGCTCCTGGGTGGAGTCACTGCACTGGAGAAAAATGCCCTTTAGTGCGTTCTATACTTTCCAGATTGATTGAAACTTCAAAATATAAAAAACCTTCTGAAATTTAATATGATTTGAATGCTATGCATTATATATTTCCAAGAGGTATATTTTCAAATTGTTATCCTGTTTGACAGCCTGTCCTTGGCTAGGGTAAAATGTTGAGCGCCATCTTGGAAAACGGACTCGATTTCTCATTTCAATTTCGACGCTTGACGATTGCCCGGTTTTAATATTTCCCTTTCTCCTCGCTTCTCTGGGGCTTGGCAACTTTTCTCATTGCCTCGCATTGTCTCCGCTGACAGCAGCTGGTCTCGTCGTCCCGCCCGTGTCCGCGTCCTGCCAGGAATTGTACATTAAAAAGCTTAACGATGGCGCTCTCGGTTGTCCTTGTCATTAGGTCCTTCACCGCCTTCCGCCAGCACGCAGTCGTTTGACCGTCTGAGTGGCATAAAACGCACCTGATGTGCAAAAACTGCTTAATTGAAAACATAAGCTTCTATAATTTCGCCCGCCCTGCCACGCCAGCCACGCGGTGTCAAAGAACTCAATTTAAATATTCTAATTTATGCGCCTGCATATTAAACGGCACGATCACGTAGCCAGGACTCACTGTCTGCTTAGTTTGGGGAGTGGCTGCCGAGATGGCCGCTTTTTGCTTACCCCTCCCATCTGTTGTCTGCAATTAAAAGCGCTTAAATCAATAAGCCCACACACAGTTGACGTTCCATTTCTCATTTGGCCAGAACGTGTTGGCTTTTAGTATGCAAAGCACAGACAGAGGAGGACTAACAGGCCATTGGCAGGGGAGTCAGCGACTGCTCCTCTGCTCAGACTTTGAGCCGACTTATCGCCTTGAGTTTGCCACAACCGATTGCCGGCAGGCGCGGCCCTGTCCCAGCGGCCTTGTTGCGATATTGTGATTGGCATCCCGAGACTCTTGCCATCATATCACAATGGCAACTTTGGCTCTCACTCCCATCGCATTCCGTACGATCCCATCCCAGGCTTATCAATGTCGCTGTTTCAAATCTGCCAGCGCGACAAATTCGCGTGTTATCTCCATCGTGGCAGCAGGAGCGGCAATCTCACCTGACACTTCCTTGCTTCCAGAAAGAAAGATGGTTGCAGCACAGTGATGGCAAGGTACAGCCTGGTTATGTTTTTTAACTGGTTAAGGGACTATAGGTATAACTTTTCACTTGAATTAAAGATACCTTTTTATATTCATAAGAGATGATAATAAAAAGAAAATTCATATATAAACAATTCAGGCCTTGAGTTTGAGAAAATTATTCTGTAATATTAATCTTGTACCCTGTACCTTTGAGACATAGATAATAACGAGTATTGCATCACTGCTCGTGGGGTGGTGGTTCGGTGATTTGTAGGTGATAGGGTGGCTTCATTACTTCTTTTCACGCAACCGATTCTCGGTTTGCGGTGGAGGGTGGCAAATGGAAGTGGAACGATGCCGGCGAAACTTCATCCTCCTGCAGTCATTCATTTCGTTGCCGAGAAAAGGGGGGTCCGTCCACCATTGTTGCTGTTCGTAATTTATCTGCCTCCTTTGTCTACCGCCGTCTTCTCAGTGTCAACCGTTTTGGGTCTTGTGGTCCCGTGGTCCTCAGTCCTCAGTGCTCAATCCTCAATCCCCAATCCTTGGTGTTCGGCGGCATTCCTATGGAAAATCTCAGCGCAGTGCTTAGCATCTCAATTCGGGTTTTCGGTTGGCTGTTGCTATCTGGGACAGATAATAAAAATACCACTGCCAGGTCCCAGGGGTGTGACAACTTCCAGCTTTGATTTTTCCTTGTTTCGCTTTTCTACCCAGCGAGTGTCTTATCAGCCGAGCGAGTGCCGCCCCAGAAGTATGCAGGGCTAAATTATGTCAATAAGTAAATGAATTTCGGCTAAATTCGGATTTTAATATCCAGCAGCGGCGGAGAACATCTTCTGCGGCCTCTTCACTTATTCATATGGCTGGAAAAAATGTACTCGCGCACATGTGGGTTGTTTATTTGTCGTTTTGATGACGACATCTCCGGCAACAGGACGCACACATATGTGACATGCCTCGCCCACCACTTTGTACTTGATTTTAACAAAACTGTCTGTTTAAAGGAAACAAAGTGAAATTGTCTCCTTGGGGGGGCCGAAAAGAAATGTGCCGGCGCTTGGAAATGTATTTAATATGCAAATCCTGTGTGTCCTTTGAGATGATTATGGCGCACATTATGTCCCAAACAGCACACGTAGAATAGCAGCTCGGGAGGCAGTCACTTTGCTCCACGCACACATAATTATCGATTCAAAAAGCCGCTTTCCCATCCGCTTTTCCGCCAGCACCGCAAATTGTTTGCTCTGACAAATTGACGACTAATTTAAGCGAAATTAAAGAAGCTTTCAGCCAGTTCGGAGTTCGAATGCGGGAGAATCGAGCTGAAAATTAATATAGATGGGAAATGGGAAAATGGGATTTTTTTTGCTCGCTTTGCGGGATTTGTTTTGTGAGCGGCGCGCGGAACTTTTCCAATTTGTGCACCAAAAAGGAAAGATAAACAGAGACGCAGACACGGGCATTAACTCTAACTCAAGCCCCGGCCAGGACTCAGACATGGGCAAATACTAGAAAATAGAGGAGCCGGAGAACAGGCAATGCACCTGGTCAGACATCCGCATCCACACCTGACCTCTCTCCTTCCTCGCCTTCGCCTGCGCCTGACCTCTCCTAAGAGCCCGGGATGGCCGGAAAAAACTAATCGAACCGAAATACTCGAAACGTTCGCCTGATTTCTCGAGAGTACGCGCAGCTTGAAATTGCAATCGTTGAACAGAATTATCCCTTCTTTCTCTGTGCCCTGTCCTCCAGTTCGGAAAAAGTTCACCCAACTTGTGGGCGGACAAAAAACACGGCTCCTCTAGCCTCTATAAATTAGCTCTTTAGAGTCATGTGAGTCCTGAGCCATGAGTCCCCAGCCCCCATCGATAATTGTGTGGGGCGGTCGGCTTGCCTCCGCTTTGATTGCATTTAATTCGATTTAATGTGGCTGATGAAATACTGTATATTTATTTGTATATTTAAATTCCGAATGAACAATTCTGTGGTGATATATGTTTATATTCTTTATTTGCCACGGCCAGCGTTTAATTAAAATACAAACAGCGATTCCACTCACAATTATCCTTTTTTTTCTCTCTGCCAGATTTCTGCGCATCTTTTGCCTTGCGCCCTGATAATCTTCTTCTAAATGATGGAAAAAAATTATGCTTCAAGCCGGGAAATGACCGGGTTTTTCCTCGATTTTTCCTCTCCTACTCCTCCTGCGGCCTGCTCCCTAATTAAATGTGTGGCATTAGGTGCCGCATTTTGGCACCGAGCCCGGCTTCTGGTCACAGATTTGTGGCCGGCGATAAGACCAACATGAACATGTTCCCGCCGAACAGATGATGTCAATGCCAATGGAGGGTTGGGTGGGATCCTAGAGGTTAGGGGTGGGCTGGGGTCCTTCTGGCTGCCAATTTTCGCCGCCATTATTGAGGTTTTTTCATACACTTTAGCGACCACTTCCGGCCACTGCAGCATCTTGTCTTTCGCCCGTCCTGCTCCTCCGGTCCTTCTCCATTTTTAATTTTTATTTTTTCGCCGGTCTGTTTGTTTTGGCCTGGCCCACCGAAATAATGCTGCACGCTCCGGTCGGACCGTCATTACGTCGTCCGCTTTCTTCGCGGCGTGCCGGAGTCGTAAAGTAAATTTTTTAATTAGAGTCACGAGTAAAACAAACCAATTAGTAAAGCTGTCAGAGCAATCCTTTCTGCGCTCTCCTTCGCCGGCCGCGTTGTATTTTTAATTTCTTGGCCATGTTTTTGGCCGCAATTTACGCGTGCTGCCGCGTTGGCGGCGTGTGAATTATTGAAAAAGTAAATTATGTGAAAAGGGCAAATTAAGAAGGTTCGGAGCGGGTCATTTCCCATGATTTTTACGATTCCTGCGGCGCATCAAGTGTCCGATCCTGGCCAGAACTGTGCTCTACTCTCGCAGGACCCGAAATGTAGTTTTAATTAAATAGCACAATTGCTATCGTCACCGGCCACCTTTCATGCTTCGAGGAAAACTTCTTGGTCGCCTTGCTTTTGTTGCTCCGCTGGGCTGTGTTGTGTTTTAGTTTTAGTTTTTGGTTTCGGTTTTGGTTTATATCCGTGGCTACGTGAGCTGCATGACCGATGGCCGGGGGTGCAGGCAAATAAACAGAAAAATGTGCATGGCTCACGGAGCGGAGCGGAGCGAAATGAAACGAAAAGTGCGGCGGACTTGGGTTCAAAAAGTTTTGAACTTGGCCCCCGTTGGCTAACAGGCCAGGGCGGGCAATAACACAGAGGGGATGGGGTGGGGCAGCAGCAGAACAAAAATGGGAAAAACCGAGGAGAAAACTAAGTTATTAGCACCAACTGTGCTCGGGCGTTGGGGGTCCTGGTTCTGGTTGTTGTGGGTGTGGTCGCTCTCTGCACTCGTAGTTTATGTTTACTGCATTCTGTGTGCAGACGTGCGGCAACGATTTTCGGGCTACCATCCTTTCCATTGTCGTCATCCTGTCTCCGATCCATGGCCCGTTGACACAGACAGTTCATAGTTTGGTTAGGGATCGCAGAGACTTCGATATTTCTTAAGGTATTTTATGGGAGCTTACCTTAAAGAACTTTAAGCCAAAATAAATTAATTTCTTTTAACCGAAATTTTTTAAAGACCACCAGATAAGAATTGTAAATTGTTTAACCCACATTTTATCTTAGCAATATTGTTAAAGGAATATTAATAACAGTTTTATCTGAAAAACCGTATTTCATTATGATTTATATTCTGATATTCTCATACATCCTGCAATTTGTACATCTCTAGAATGATATACTATATCCAAAAATATGTTTGTCCCTTAAAAGCTTGTTTTTGCTAAAAGCTTCGCCGCCTTCCGCGTGCGTAAAATTTATTATTGTTGCACTCTGTAGCACAATATTTGCGGCTGCTGGTATTAGCATTTTATTTTATTTGTACAAATGTTTTCCGTATTTATTTTGGCCAAGTTTACCCAATTGTGTATCTGTTTGTCCACAACTCGTTTCAGGCAATTTCCAATGTTAGCCTGCCGTCGCAACGGTGCGGAGTCCTCGTGGAGTCCATGGATATTGCCTTTGTTGGCGCCTTTGTAAACACACTCGACTTGGCTGCCCGATGAGGTGAGGACTGGGATGGGATGGCATTTTGGCAGCGTGGTGTCTTGGCACGCCAGCACCTGTTCATGTACATATACCCCGCCATCGCCCCTGTGTTCCAGGCCTAATAAAAATAAATAGCCATATAAAAGCGAAACGAAATTCATGGCAACGCCTGGCGATACAATAAAGCATATTATTTCAACATTTATTTCCCTGACCCCATCTTGGCAGCCATTTGGCAGTCCTAAAGTGTTTTCCCAGTCGGAATGTTGGCACTACTCCGCCGGCTAATGAGTGCAAGAGCTACGTGATTTACTCGGATTCCCGTCTTCAGCCCAGGCCCCGTCACTTAGGATGCATCCGAAAGGGCGTTCGCTTCCAGCTCATTAGAGACGCTGCCGCCAGTGAATCTCCATTATCCATCCACTCCTGCTGCCTGCTGCTGTTCGGATAATTCCCGTGGCAGGCGAGTGCGAGTGACGGTACAGCAATGCTTATTTATGCCTGATATTGCTCAAGTCCTTGGCAAAGTCCTTGTCGGTTATTTACTCTGCAGGGCACTCGACTGCGAGAGGCGAGTGCCTCTGCTCGAGTCGGATGCATCCGCACGAGAGGAATTGAAATGTATTGATTTATGGCTGCAACTGAGCGAGTGCCTGACCGAGTGGCCATCCAAGGTGGAGACACTGCCGGAAAGTTTGTCCTGGCAGCATACCGCACTCGCACTCGCACTCCCACCCTTCGTAAGTTCAATCAGGCGAACCCAGAGCTCGGTCATTGATAAGTCATAAGTTGGTCGATGGCACACAAGTGCGCAGAAGTTGCGTCGCAAAGTTTGTCAAAGTCAAACACAAACTTTCCCGCTGGCCGGGAAATGCCAGTGGCTTAGATATTAGCAGTGCATTAGTGGTCAGTGCATTATTAATGACCAGCTGCGCATTGATTTTTACACTTGTTCCTTTGACAGGTCTCAGTCTCGGTCTCTCTCCCAATCCCATTCCCTGTCCTTGTTTCCATTTTTGTTTTCCTGCTTCAGTATTAATTGAGTTGATTATGTGGATGAACACGAAAAGGCTTTCTGGCTGGGAATCGGAAACGAGCACTTGGAGAAAAGACTTCATAATATAATTAACATTTTAATATTTTATTATTTGGAGTTAAGCGAATGTAAGTTTGTCAAAAAGATTCTATATATTTAGGCTCGAAATGTTATTTGTGATTTATTTCCCAGTGTGCGCACACTTCCTCCGGCCCTTTGTTAACCCAGATATTGATAGCTTTTCACTGTGGCCCTAATTGTGCCGCGTGACCTCGTGACCTGTTGCATGTCGGGCCGTGCAGTTAATTACTTTGATTTATTCGAGAGTTATACACATGCGTGGTCCGCCTGTCACATATTTCAAATCTCGCTTAATTACGGCGCCGTGTACTTACAAATTAACGAAATTGCCTCGCTCTCAGATAAGACCTCCTGCCACCTCCCACCCCCAACCTCCCACTCGGTCGTAAATTTATTACAGATTTCAACTTAGTTGCCGCCAAGCAGTTCACCTGCCACTCCGAGTGAGCTCGGATGGAGTGAATTTATTGTTTTGTTAGACCAAAAATTACAGCGATAAAAACATACAAAGTGCTTAAGTGCGACATTGCCAGGGCTCAGCGCCAAGACCGGAAAGGAGACATGGGACAAGTCCCAGGGAAAAGCTGGCATCGATAAAAATCGATAAGCATCGGCAATAAATTGCCAGCCACGGCCCAGAATTCAAATAAAACCAAATGCCAGCTAATCTCCATTAGGCAAATACGTTGAGCTTACCAAAATGTTGTGACCCATTTTTGGGCCCCCCGTCATGCCTCCGCTCCCCTGTTATTGTTGCCGTTATCTGGGATGTGGAAAGTGGGATGGGATAGGGATCGGGAGCACAGGATGCGAGGCAGAAAAGGTCACTCTAAGTGCTTTTCATTGAGCACTGAACTGCTCGCTTCCGAGCATAAACTTAATGGAATTTAGATTTCTTCATTACGCATCCGCCGCGTGGGCAGCAACAGGTGAAGGGAGCAGCTTTCGGCCCGACTTGATTACCTGCACACATGAAAGAGATTCCAGATTTGGGTCGCTTAATATTCGGGTTCATTTTCATTGGATTATAAAGAGCTTTTGGCCCCGGGGCTAAATGTGCGAGCACAACATCAATGGCAAATTGATTTGCTCTTGATAATTTGAAAAGGTAAACAGGATTAGCCTACATTTCTAGATAATTGCCCGGGGTCCCCTAGCTCTGCCTCTCTCTATGTTCTTAAGGAAGAAACATGCTCGCATATAGACCAGGTTGTTTGACCCGCGGGGAATTGATTGGAATGCACTGGAGCACGTGTCGTAAAAACTGCGGAGGGACCTGCTGGAGTGCCACTGTACATGAATAAATGGGGCTATACGAACCGTTCTTAATATTTACATTCGGCTACAAACATTGTCGCAGGCTTCGGCGAACGGGGCACTGGTCGTGACCCACTCGATACACTCGCCTGTGTATGCTCTGTACATGGACGCAATCAAGGAGTTTCGTCCTCTACTTCTGGCCAAGTTTTATGCTGAGTAATGGCCGGCCATGGCCATTGCATTGCTGCGAGTGCCCGTAAAGAATCGTACTCGCAATCGTAGTTTACATAACAGTTTTACGGCCAGCACTTAAATGCCATGCGAGTCATAAATGGCGGGAGATATTGAGTATACGCCATGTAAGCCATGTGCTCCACGCTCGGTTACCAATCTTTTTCCCTGATTGATATCCCCGGTTGGGCTGCTCTGAGTTCATTCAACCCTTTTTGGCAACGATCATGGTCCAAACGGATGTTAATGATGCCGGGCTACATTGTAGCATACATATGTGTATGTACAGATGCATGACCCCGGACATAGTAAGTTCCGGGCAGAACATGCACAACATCCGCCGAGCAGCTTCCGCCTCGAATGTTTACGCTCGGCTTCAGTCATAGAAGTTCGTTATTAGAAAAGTTTTAATGTCCCTGGCAAACGCACAACAACTCAGCGTACACTTGGGGAAAATTTCTAAAGTGAATAAAGTAAGACATTTGCTGATTTGATATATGGTAAAGGAAAATAATGTTTGGTGATTAAATTACACAAAATATTTTTCGAAGCTAACAAATAAGTATTTCTATTAAGTGAGAAGTTTTTGAGGATTTTTTGAGTAAATTAATAATAAACTTTTCAGAAGGAAGCACTTTTCCATTCTTTTAAAATAACTTTAATTGTAAACTGTTTCAATTACTCGAAAGCCGGAACTTTAGGAACTTCCCCTTTATTTTTGAGTGCACACATGCAGATACTTTGGCATTTCGGATTTTGGGACTGACGACTTCTGGAGCTGGACGGATTCTCTCGTCTTCCCGGAGGCAGGCCACAATATGAGCCTGACAAGCGACTGGCAATGATCTGTTGTTGCCACTTAATAAGCTCCATTTGCGCCAGCCGCAAAAATAAGACAGGCGACCTTCGGTTTGTTGGCTTTTAATTTGCCATCGAAGGCTCTCGCTCGACTGCGCACAAACTTTGATGCCGACTGGGCCGAAATTTACATAACTGAAAAAATATTGTGCGGGCGCCTAAACGAGGCACAAACGCTGCCCTGCGGCCTTCCACTGCCTGCCGCTTACAAGCATTTTTAAAGCGGTTTCCCTCATATTTTTTTCTGCTCGCTTTTAGGGAGCGAAAGCAGATGTAAAACTTCGAAAAAGGAAAAATGCTTTGGCAAAAAAATATATATGAATAAGCCGTGCATGAGGTCTGGCTGCCTTCTAGGCAAATGTGTTTAACATGGGGTAGCAGCGTTTCGCTGCCGGGTTTTTTCCTCTTTGGCTTTGGCTTTGGCTTTGAGTCGGACCGAAAAAATAACATTGGCCAGAAAGTTAAAAGGTGGCCCTGGGCCACACACGACACATGGCTCCGGCACACGTGGCGACCATTACTGGTGCCTACTTCATCGATATTTCATTTAACCCTTTAATAAAAGATATGGCAGGCGGCGGCAACTTACTTCATAACTTGTCGCTGGCGTTTTTCCCAGGCGGCCGACGAGAAGTTTTTGGTCCAAGTTTAAGCAGGAGGCTCCTTAGTCCGGACTGAGCCGGCGGCAAATTGAAATTGATTACCAAAGCAAAACAATTGATGACTGGCGATGGCGGAGCGGAGGGATGGGACACAATCCGAATGTTTATTTATAACAGGCAGCTTGGGTTCGATCGGAGCCCATTTGCATAAGCGACCGACCGCTTATTACACAATTTAAAATGGAAATGGTGCGACGTGAACTTGAACTTTATACTTTCAGCCCGGCTCGGCGGCCCAGCGGCTCAGCTGGCTTTCAGCTGGGACTCGACGGTGACTTTCCGCTGCCTGCGCACATAGGTCTTGTAGTAGAAGTCGAAGAACATGGAGAACATGAAGATATTCTGGATGAAGCCGATGAAGGCGATGAAGACGGGGAAGTGGCACGGATTCCGCACGATCACCAGCAGGAAGTGGCAGGTGAGATATCCGAACTGCAGCAGCTGCAGCTGCGTGATACGTTGCTTCCACCACAGCAGCTGCTTCAGGGCGCCCAGCGAGGACACATAGTAGTAGGCGTACATGACGGTGTGCACCAGCAGGTTGATCACGCCCAGCATCGTGCAGTGGGATGCGCCCAGGAAGGTCATGAATATGGACACCCCGAAAACCATGCCGCCGTGGTGGTAGACATGCAGAAAGCTCACCTGCGAGTTCTTCTTTCGCAGCACAATGAAAACCTAAGGGAGCGGGAGTAAACGTTCGGTTACTTATCCATCAGATAGCCCTTCAAAAGCCGAACAAACCGTATCCAGAAGATCCAGATACTTGAGCATGTAGTATCCGTACGAGGCGTAGAGCGTTACCATCGTCTTTGGCGAGGTGTCCGAGTGGTCCACTCCCTGACAGGTCCAGCTGAAGGTGGGCTGTAGGTAGGTGTAGCCCAGCCCGATGACGAACAGCACGCCATTGGCCACCACCTGCACCAAGTTATACACCTGCATCACGCGCTTCAGCTCGAAGGGATCGCGGTGTTCCATCCAACGGGGTCCGTAGTGGAGCACAAAGGCCAGGTACAGTCCGACAAGGGCCAGCACGATCCACAGATTGCCCACCAGCGGCAGGTGGGCTACACGGGGATCTCCGTGCTCGGCGTACATATCCCGCACCAGGCAGTACAGGTAGGCCACCAGGTTGTGCCTCATCCTGATCTCTCTGTTTCTGTCCTCCTCTCGGTGCGCTAATACTCTAGTCCTTTAGTTCCCCACAATCCTTGTCGAAACGCTGCGCAGCAGTTCGCTCCACATGAAGGTCTTCAGTCTTCTGAACGAAGCAGTTCGACCAGCACGAATTCCAGCAAAAATTGGCTTTGGCTATGGTAATGACCTCCAAATGAGAAGCAGCACGCACCCCCGATTAACCCGAGTCAGGCGTTGCACTGGCAAAGCCACTCGGAAACAGGCACTCCAGGGAGATACAATGTCGCCGGTTTGATGACTTTCGAAAGCATAAGTTTTGTACTCAAAATGCACCCACAGAAAAACTGCTTCGAGGCTGGCAAAATAATATGATTGCTGTCTTAAATTTCAAAGAGCTTGAAAGTTTTTTCTAACTCTCATTAAGTCTTAATAAAATTCTAGACACGTTTCTTATTCATTTTGAATTTTTTTGCATATTCCCAAGAACGAGAATGATGTAATGTAATGTGATGTAAGTACATTAAACCGATTCATCGACACACTTATTGAGACCACCTTTGAATTTTAATAGAATTAATTGCTACCTTCTCATAGTATTTCAATTTTGTGAAATCAATTTGTTTTGTCTTGAAGAGTAATATGTACATCCGGATTTTCGTTCTGTGTCGAAAAAATGAAAACTTATTTTGCTTCTAGCAAGGAATTTTTTATCTCTTTGAACTTCTGCCTGTCGGGGGTAAACAGGGTTTAGCCATTACTTGACAATGTATGAGAATTTATGGACTATAAGCAGCCGCCACGGAAACTTAGCTGAGTGCGAAAAAATGATGTTCCGTTGGCTGCATGGAAGGGCGGTGGTGGTAGCGACATCAATTTGGGTTACTCAACGTTAATCGTTTGGCTCGCAGCTTGCGGCTGTGAGATATACATGCAACTAACCCAGTTTACAAAGCATGCCAATAAATTTGCAGCATAACTGCCAATATAAGCGCAACTGTTTTGAAATTAAGCCAAGAGACAGAGGAAGCGAGAGAGAAAATGCTGGGAAAAATGGGAGTGGCAGTCTGCGGAAATGCCAGCTGCAGCTTCCGCTTCCATCGTCTAGTATCCGGCATCCAGCATCCAGCATCCACTTGCTCCATCCAGTGACCCAGTGAGCGAATCCGCCATGCTTGATAAATTCGCCAACTCTGTACAATGGCTGTAAATAGCCGCGGGCATCGGACAAATGGCTCTTAAAAACAACAACAGCAGCAGAAGGAAGCAGAGGAGCAGACGGAGGGGGATCTGAACGAGGAGCATCCAGTGAAGCCAACTCAGCGAAATAGGCAAAAGTGTTTTACGACCTAGCTTGCAAAGCAGGCGGAACTGCAGGTGGCCAATCAAAGCGGGGCAGGTGCAATTTGTTTGCGCAACGTGCTAACTTGGCCAGCATTTTGTGGTCGAAAGTTTGCAGAGCCCCAGTTTATTTCGATAAGTAAATGTGCCAATTTATAGCGGCAAATCAATCAGGGATCCGTTCGGGAAATTACGCTTTATTCGCCCACTCAGGTGGCCCTTGCACTGGCGGCCATCGTTAAACAATGGCATGTGGGCTAAGTCGAGCGAGGCCATCACTTACTTTCACTTGAGACCGAGGTGGGGTCCGGGGTCCTTCGGTCGCAATTGATGCGTTCATGTGTGGCCGCGGCCGAGTGTCCTTGGGGCTCCTTCGGTGACCTTGTTGTGTGTGGCAGACATTGAGCCAGTCAGCGCCAAAACAATCATTTGCATTTCACCTCCCCACGGACAATGTAATGGACGTCAGCTCATTTGCACAAATAAGCCATAACCACCGCACGGCTCCCCTTCATCGGCATCGGCGGCCATTTTCGTAGCTCCAGGACATCCCGTCCAGTGAGCTCCGAGGAGCGAGGTGCCGTTGCAATAACGGTAATGGCCGCGGTAACGACAACAGCAAACAACACAAATAATAATGATAATCATTTTGCGCGCACCGGAAGTATGCAAATATACGACACGAAGGACGAAGGACGACTGGACGACCGGACGACCGGTCGCCAAGACGAAGGCGAGCACAAGGATGCGGATATACGGATACACGGATATGCGAATGTGCGGATATACGGCTGTTCGGATGTGGCAAGTTGCCCGGCAAAAAGAAAGCAAGAGAAAAGAAAAGCGGAAAACACGGAAAGCTGAAAAACCCTGGCCTTAACAGCTCGCCCTGAAAATTAAAAGTCCGCCGCGAATGAAGCGTTAATGAAGGCGATACACGGCTGGTAAGTAAACAGTTTTCGGGGCGACAGCATAAATATGAAAATGAGACCGCGACCCCCATACCCCGCATACATACATATACCGGCTACCGCCCTACGTCCCCGCTTAATATGTAGCTTTCTGTGTCGTTGGCCATGCCGTGAAATGAAAATAATAATCTCTTTGGCCAGGAAATGAAGGGAAATTCAACAGGAAACTTTTGTGACGTGCTGCAAACAGTCTGTGAGTGTGTGCGTGTGTTTAAATTGAAAGGTCCAACACACATACAAACACACACCGACCAACACTCGTGCAGGTGTTAAACTGCGCCGCGTCTCTTTGTTGAAGTTGCCAATGCAAATTACAGTCATTTGGCCTGATATTTTTTCCTCTGGAATTTTATTTAAAAACGCTGAAAAATATATACGTATTCGGTAAAGGGAGAAATTTTCGCCCTTATTTTTTTGCAAGTTGCTGCCCACTGTCAATGGCATTGTTGCCTGGCACGCACTCATGCACCGAAAGAAAATGCAATTACTTTAGATTAAACTGACTTTTGGCCATGTAAAATATATTTTTAAAATTTTAAGAAATATTATTCATAAATCTCTTTTTTTTGGAAGTCAATTTAAAACAGAGTTTTTTGTTATTTCTTCTCGTGCACCTGTCGATAGGTAACCTGTTTGGCATTCAGCCGCCGCCCACTATCCCCAGGTGGAGGCCATAAAACTTTATGCGCACTCATTATGCGCCCGACCACCCGAAACATTGCACCTCCGAGGACTGTCATTAGTATATAGTGCATAATTTTCGGGAGAGCCGACAATCTGTGCATGGGCGGCCGTAATTATCGCCCCGGCAAGTGGATGGGCGATAATGGCTTGATTTCCAGGCCGGCAAAATAAGGTAAATGGGTATTAATTATTATGATTATGGCCGGTCCGAAGACACTCGGAAGTGGGGCTCGTTTCGTTACGTCTCGGATTGGCATTGCCATGGCACATGGCATTTTCGTGGAAGCCCCCGCCCCAGCACTCGGCGGCGGCGGTCGTTCAAGCGGAATTTGGCAAATGCCGAAAACTTCAAGGGTATTATATATAAACGTTGGCCCTGGCCATGTCTTCTAAGCATATTTTGAATGCCAAGTAAATCCACACCACGCCACTCCTCCCCCTCCCCCTCCCCATCCACTGCTGTATGCCTTAGCCATGAAAGTCACTTCCAAAGTTCAAGTCAATGTCGCAAAATGTTAACGGCGCGTTAATAATGCGATTAGTGGATGCTACAGACCCATTCCAATCCACCGACCCCACGGCTCCCGTCCTCCCCCCCACAGCCCACTTTTCAAACCCAACCCAGCATGTATCCCCGGCGGAGTTGGGAAAACACATTTGAATGCGACCGCCCGGTCGGGGAAACATGGCGAAATTGGCTTTAATTGGTAAGAGAAAGAGAGAGGGGGATCGGAGTGGAGTCCGGGCCACAGAACATGAGTGCGGTACCGCCTCCAGCCCTGCTGGTGCTAATTAATAAATTTCTTGGGGATTTCTCGCTTCGTCTTTTTCGGGTTGCCTGCCATAATTATCGCATGGCAATCGCCCCAGGGACGCACAGCGTGCAAATGTCTATGCTAATATTCGAACGAATGAATATAGGATGTGTGTATAAAGCAGCCTACTCCTACACGATCCTGGCGAAATCCCCGCTAAGTGAAGCCTTCAATTACAGGCGGCGGTGTTGCTGTCGGCGCCAATCCCCTGGTAATAGGATATTTTCAATTTCCATTTGCCCGCTCGTATATTTTGCAGTTTCGTATTTGTTTTAAGTTATGCGCCGCCGGCCCTCTGGGGGAATCGTTCATATTCCTGCTTTTCCCGCCTTTCCGGATCCCTAGGAACATATTTCATTGATACGACGATGCTGCTCCAGCGGAGCGGAGGCGCGGAGGCGCAGCCAGGCAAACATGACAGCGAATATGTATCCCGAAGTCGGGTACATCAGGCAGGGGAGAACGAGTCCGTGTAAGCCCGGAATATTGTCAACCCGCAGAGTGGAAGAGCTGCGGAGAAGAGCTGTCCCGGGTCGCCCTGGTCACGTAATTGAGCCTTACACCACGGGGGCCGGTGAGCCGCTTCCGCTTTCTGGGCAATAGAAAATGAATTGTATGCACGGAAATATGACAAACAATCAAAACGAATTCGGAAAAACCGCAACACAAACCAACAAATGCGCCAGCTGAGCCAGAGATTTGTTTCCCCAGTAACCAGAAGCCAGGAGCAGAAGGGATTGGCATTGGGGCCGGCACTCGCTGAAGCAATCGCGCTGCCAGTTAATGGAAACGGAGGCGCGGTCGGCGAGAGGCTGGAAAAATCGCCTGGCACAAACGACGACGACTACGCGACGGCGTCTGATGGAAATTTATTGCTGGCAACATACCCAAAGGGATTCGCAAATATAATACTACAGTCGGAGAGTATACAGCAGGAACTGCTTCCCACTGAGAAAATCGTTTAAGGATTATAATATGTAATATATAGATTTTCGATTTAAAGAAACCTGTTGTAAAGCTGAGCTAAAGCTTATCGTTCTTAGAATTATCTTTGTTTTATTTATTTGACGGGTGGAAAAACAATGACTAGGTACTTCTCGGTTTAAATACGGATTATAAACTTATAAACATAAAATTTAGATAACATGGGAGGACTTCAAGATTGAATTTGTTTCAGTAACTTTTTGTATAGTTTTTAATCATTTCCTTAGAATATATTATGAAACAATTATTTATAAGTTGTAATCGATTTTAGCTGTTCTCTTTTACAGTAAAGAAACCATTTGGGAGAAGCGGATATCATTTAGCAAAGGTCCAAAAGTAATACCCATTGATATTTGATATCCTTTTTTAATGACCCTAAAAATGTAATATTTTTTCCGAGTGTGGGATCAGTAAATGGAGGCGAGGACTGCATACAAACACGTACTCCATGTCAGGCCGTTTGCCAGCCCGGAGCGTCGATCCCTTCCCTGCTGATGCCCGCCCGCTGGCGTGCTAACATGGCTCAGAGTTTGAGCAGAAGGACGGCGAATTGGCGGGTGGGAAAACTAACCCTATGAACAATTTCCCAAAAGCATCTGAAAAACATACAAAATGCGGTTTTAGCCGCTGAGAGAGCGTATTCGTACAGGGAGCTGGGGGGCTGGCGCAAAAAATCTGTTGAAAAAATATATGACAGCCAGAACATGTTGCCCGCTGTCCCGCCCCCTTGTGTCCCTTCCGCTGAGCCAAAACTGAGCTGCAAGCACGCACTGTGCATATTTTGTTATGAAAATTTAAGTGAAATCACTAAAAATGCCAAACAAAACAGCCAGATATGCAAAAATGCAGTGTTAGTTGTGCGAGGGGCTGGCTGGCAGAAGCTGGCGCTGGCAATCCTCGAGGCGGAAAACAGCTGTTGTTTGTGTTTGCTGCTGTCTGCTGATGATGCTGATGCAGCTCTACCCCTGCTTCAGCACCAGTTCCTGCTTCTGCTTCCACAGTCTTATGAAAAATTGTTGTCAGTTTATAAAATGGTAGCTGGATGTGAGCCACTGCGCATCCTTCAAGTGCATCACGTGCACCAGATTTTCAAACAGGCAACTGATGCGAGAAAATTGAGGAGGGCGGGGTGAGCGGTGGAGCCGGATCTGCCCACGAAAGTGGGTCAAAAGCGGAAAGTTTGGCCAGCGGGCGGAGCAGAGCGGAGCTCTTGCAGTTTATGGCTCGTGTTACTCAATAAACATTTGTCAAGGCGATGCAACCTTCGCACCCGTTCTCCCGCCACTGTCCCGCCAATTTGCTGCTATCAGAGCCAGCAGCATCCTTTTTCCACTCTTCCTTTTTCGAGCTCGAACTCGGATCCCTTTTCGGTGCGTTCCAATGTCAATTGTTACGTTTTATTGCCTCGTTCTTTGCACTGATAACACTGAGGGAAAATGTGTAATGAAATGGCTTTTAATTTGTTTGAAGAAGGAAACAATTCTAGGAATATTTTAAAACTTAATATTTTTGATCTAAGCAATAATTGGACACGGGACTTTTGTGATTTTTATTCCAAAATAAATTCTCTAATTTATCTCCAAGAACTTCAGTATTCAATTTCTTTCCGTGCAGGTACCCAAAGAGAAAGCAAACGTTAAAGGTAGATGGCAAAGGAAGAAATTTATGATCAGTGACAAAAGCACATTCTCACCTTTGATATAGCTTTACTGCCTTTGCCCCTTTTTCCGCTCTATATTGCAGATGTAGCTGGGATAAGAACAGGTCTGTCTTTGGTTTGTTCTGTTTTATTGTGCCGCCCCCTTTGCGGCTCTGTCAAGGGGTGGCTGTTGTTATGGGAGGCGGCCTTGGGTGAGGGATTTGAGGGGGTGTGGATGGCGGTAACCCACTCTAAGCCCCGCCCACCTTGGAAAAGTCCGAAACCAAGAGCCGAGAGCCCCCTGTGCCACGCATCGATGGGTCTTTTATGCGCTCCGCAGTTTTTCGTTTATTTTTTCAGATTTTTTTTTTTGTGCTGTGGCCCTCTACCGCATTTTTTGCACAGTGTTTGCCTTCGGATTTTTGCGATAATGGAGACAAATGTTGTGCTCTTAAATTTATCGATTGGTTGGCAAAAGTTACCAAAGGAAAATATAGCCCTGGATGGTGAATTTGTTTTTATGGGTGTGCTGCTGGCTGGTTGCGTATACGCCCCGTGCTCTCAATTTCCCTTCGCTTTAAGCTTGCTGGCGGCGCACCTGAGTTTTCAATTTATTTAATGTTTTCCTGGCCTAATAGAGGGAAAGAAAACCTGAAAGACAATGGACTCCGGTTCCGCAAAAGGTCAAGTATTTTTCCAGTATTTTCGCCAGTTTAGATTGTGAATCCTTTTTCTCGTCCTCGAACAAAAAACTTTGCAATTGAAAGTTCGTAGCTTAAATGCAGCGACGGCAACTGTTTAAGTTCCCGCGGCCATAACGAGTTATTAATTTTGCGGCTTAGTGGGCGGCCCACCGAGCTCCCGGCTTAGAGTAGTGGCTCAGCTGACCGCCGACCAAATGACCTCGCTGCGTCCTATTTCCCCGCGAGTTCGCCCTGTCTCTGGTTGAGCTTTTACTTTGCTATATATATTTTTTTGTTTAAGCGCTCTGCGCTAGCGGCTCCCGCATTAAACACCACAACGTGCTCGAGGACCCCGGCGCCTGGATTTATGCAGCGTTACATCGGCATTAAAATAGCAAAAAGGGATTACGGGGGAAGTGTGCCCGCTCTAGTATTTTATTATATTTTTTACAATCATTTTTTCTCCCGCCAGCGCTTTGGCCCCGGCTCTAACTATATCGCCCCCCCTCTCACCATCTCCATTATGTAAAAACATAAATGCAACTTGCGTTGAGTGCTGGGCGAAATAAAAAGCGATGACGGCGATGTAGCGATGTAGAAATAAATACACAGAGAAAAGGGAAGCTCAGCGGATATATAGTCCTGTGGGATAATATAGTTTAATATCAGACTACTATATCAAGTCTGAGCGATGCGATTTTATTCTTCTCAGCAGGATTGTGACTCCGATCAATGCAGGGTAAGCTACTTGATATGGTATTTGAAAGAGCTTCGTTTTTGCTCTGTGTATGGAGAAAGAGTGCTATTGTTCGGGATCAGATGTGACTGGTGCTACGCAGTACCTGGGGAATATTAGGGCCCGGGACGTGAGGCTGCGAATCACTTACCTCGATTTGAAATGGCGGCCTCGACGGCGCCCCCACCGCTTCCGCCGTGAGCGTGCAGCAGCCAGCCGAGGCTAATTACAATCAGAATGGGGCAATTCATTTTGAGCGCTGCGCGGTTGCCTTTCCTAAGGCCCCGAGCGGGGGTGGGTAGTGGGGTCTCGCCGGAACGTATGCTGCGCGAAATGATTTTCATTGTTCCGCGCCCGGCGGAGTTCGGAGTACGGAGTTCTGCCTGCTTTTTTTCCTGGCTCCTTCCCTGTTATATTCAGTGGAGTTGCTCTTGCTTCGTGTTCCTTTGGGGGAGTATGGCGCGCTTTAAGTTTTCATATGGTTAAGCGCCAGCATACTTTGCATAGTCGCTTTGCTGCTTTGTTTAATTTCCAGCTCTCCAGTTTATTTTCGATGGTTTTTTTCCTCTCTAATTAGAAATTGAGCGCGAGACCACAAGCATACTTTGTGCACTTTTCCCCTTGACAAATTGCGGCTGTGTGTGATGTGAAATATTTTCTAATTAATTTTTATTGCACAGCTCTTTGTTGTTGCGCCAGCCAGGCGACTAATTATCACTGTATGTATTCCACGCGCCAAGTAAATGTTGCGTGAATTGTTTGTGTCCTGGTATCTGCAACGGAAATGTGGAAAACAAATAAATAATTATTATTTTTTCAGTTGCAGGTTGCAGGGAGAAAGTTAGAAATCAGTTACCCGCGCTCCCTCCTGGCCAAAATAAAGGGAAAATCCTATGAAAAACTAAAACTCCTCGGGGGCTTATGCGATCTTTAAACTGAACTCCGAACAAGTTTCAAGTGCAGCCCTCGGAAAATGTTTTTGGTGCTCAAAGCCGGCATTAAAGCGTTCACTTGCATGCGCTCCATAAACCCACACACAGGCACACATGCACCGAAATGCGTCTGCGAAACTTCACTGACACGCAAAATTACCCCACAAAGTGCAATTAGCACACAAGTTAAATTATAAAAGTTCCGTTTTTTAACCTTTTCCTCAGTGCTGATCCCCCCACCCACTCGGGCACACATGTGCGATGGAAATTTCGACAATGGCCGGAAAGGGAAAGAAAAGCGTAGAAAAGCGGAGACTAGAGTGGAGCAGGCGAGCCGGGTAAACAACACTTCAAGAGAAAAGTCCAAAGCCAAATAACAAATTGTTCCTAGGCAGGAGGGTGCCTCCACTCCTTTGTGCCATATTTAATGACAAAGTTTTGCATAATTTTATGAGTTTGCTGCGTTATCCTGGCCCCATACACACACTCACACACATGCCAGAGGGTAAGCCGAAGAAAAATCAGCAAAACGGAAAGTTCAAATTATTTCATTATCGCCTTCGTGCAGGGCAAACTACACGAAAAAAAGGAGTGCTCGAAACCCATAAAAACAAACTGCGGCCCGGCAGCAGGATGCTGCTGCTCAGTGGTCAGTGGAATGGGACGCGACTACTCATGAAAAAATTAAGTTATAAATTTAGATTAACCCATGCAGTCGCCGCTGCCGACATTGAGTCACTTTCACTCCAGGCCGCAGCCTGAAAAGTCCATTAAAAGTCACAGCCACGAAGACAGAGAGACAGAGAGAGAACCTGGTCCATAATTATCTATCGTTTTCATTATTACCCTGGGCATCCAGTGGCCCCGCATCAAGTATACGCTACGTGGTACGCTTATGTGCGGCTCATGTCCTGGAGGGGCAATAAAATATTTGTATCTATCCCGGACCGGACCCGAGAGCGTCCCGGCCAAGTTGAAACGAAGTAGGTCGCGTGGGCGGCGGCTCTACAAATCTGCGCCGGCCATATAATTACTCAAAAAGTTACCTACTGCCGGAGATCTCGGGGATTGGATAGCGCGGCGGATAGGATAGCACAGCTTTTATGCGCGATGCCAGCAAAAGGCTTTTATCATGTAGGCGGTAAATAGCCGTAAATAAACAGGGCGGCGCATAAAATGGCAACAAAAGACGCACCAGGACAGGGCCAGGTTGCCGCTGTTGTCATCGCCACCGCTGAATGGGCATTAACTGGAGAAGATGGGCACCGAGAAAAAATATATATGGCTTTAGCAACCTCAAGGTAGAAGGTGGCTCAGTAGAGTAACTCTTAACTTTGGCTTCTTGTTATTACTTTTCTTTATTGACTTAAATTCCAAATTGTATTAAAAAATATAAACAGTTTATTAATAATTTCAATAATGAGAAATATATTAATTCTAATATGTCCTTAATAAGTAATTTCACTTTGTAGAAACCTTATTTATTTCAGTGCAGCGGCCGCTGTTAGCCACTGTTGTCGAGGACCAAGGTTATCGGTTTTATGGGGCTTTGGCCTACAGATTTTTATATGTGTGCCACATGCTGTGCGCTGCTCCCTTTATTTATGACACCGCCGACCCAGCTTCGCATGGCGGCTACAAATTTCTGAAGACCTGCAATTTGATCTCGCTCGGTGCCCGGTCGACGGACGACGGTTGGCGGTCGGTTGGTCAGAGAGCTTTGGCTAAATGTTTTAACATTTTATCGGGCTCTTGTAGCGACGCTGCGATGGCTGCGGTCGCTTGGTGGCCGCCGTAAAAGTTTAATATTCTAATAAAGCGGATTTAATTATTTAAAAACAACATTTCCACGTCCGAACGCCGACGTTTTTAATTTTTACGCGCTCTGTTTCGCCGCCGCATCGCAACTTGAGTCGACTTTCGCATTTCGCGTTCTGGCCCCCCCGCTGAGGCAGCTGCTGATGCTGACGCCTCGACTTTCGTCTAAATTGCACTTTGCGGTACAATTTCAAGCTGCAAGTTTGCCAGAGCAAGTCGTAATTAGTTTTTGCTGGTTTGCTGTGAAACTGATTTTCGCCTGACGGGCGGAAAAGGGAACTGGCGGCACAGAGGAGAAACCAAATCCGAGGAAAAGAAATAGCTACGTCTTTTGTCAGCCAAGGGGTTTTAGCCGCACCGCCGCTGCCTTCGGTTCCGCCCCTTGCGGTTGACTGGCAGAACTTTAAAATGGGTTAATTGCATTGTAAACTAAACGAACAAATGGCAAACAAGTGGCACAAGTTGCAAGAGGGCAACAAGACAGTTGAGCAGCGGCTACAAACGACCCAGCTTGCTGCTGCGATTCGATTTGAGCTTTGGCTTATTTATAAATCTGCAATTTCACCCTCTCTCGCTGTGTGGTTCCTTCCATCACGAGGTTTCCCCTGGCAACCGACGAGTGCATAATTAAAGCCAGTGGGGAAGCCACACCCTAGGGAGACGACTACGAGATACCTGCTACTTGATTTCTGACTGGGAACAAAAGTGTTGCCTACTTATATGGGCTGGGTTTCGGGTCGAGAATCTCTGCACAAGAAAGGTTATATTTATTGGCACTATTAGTTCTGAAATAAGTCCACAATAAATAACAAATTGGACTATTTTTCAACTATAAAATTTATATTCTGCAATAAATACAATTTTTTAATACATAATTTATATTTTCCTTATAAATTAATGCTCTCCAAGACATCTTTCATATCTAAATTATAGATGGTAATAAAAATCCCAATTATTTATTGCTTCTTCAACAATTATTCGAGTAATAATTTGTCTAATCCTTGCCTTTATGCAAAACATAAACATAAGCACATTATAATTAGCAGGCGAATGAAAGAGAAGAAACTCTAGCGGAACACAGAGATGACATGACTCTTTTCATGCGACAACAGCGTCCAAATCGAAATCTTTGGAGCGTATAATCAAAGTGTAGCTCAGAGCCAACATATAGTATCTAATAGAAAAACACACACACACACACGCTAACCCCTTTTCCCCCCTGGGAATTTTCATCCGGCGACCAGGCGTTGGCAGTGAATTATTTGCAATTCTGATGCTGGAGGGGCGCCACATTGTCACCGAAATGATTAACAAGGCGGGGCACAATGTTGCCAACTTGGAGCACAAAGGCGGCTGCGAAAAAATATCCATAAAGCCCCCAAATACATGCACACGAAAGCCGCTGCGTGCAAAGTTCAAGCCGAGCACTTGCCACAAACTCTGAAGGATTGACACGGCAACAATGTGGCAAGACGGCGGCCATGGCCATCCTCCAACCAATCTCAAGCTCGCACACGCACCAGCATCCCCTCCACCTAATATGCAGTTGACAAGTTTTAATGAAAAAGAAGAGGAAAAATGGGACCAAGACGAACGATGTTGGGATAGAAGCTGGGATAGTAGCAGAAGATCTGGATCCGGCCCGCTCGATAAAAGATTATTAAAATTTTCCAAACGAATGGCGAAAGTTCGCTGCAGCAGTTTGTCAAAGGTTCAAAGGTTATCTGTAGCCCACACACACACATGCATATAAAGCTGGGCTTGCACTCACTCTGGGACTCACTTGACGACCCTCGGTTCACGTGTGCGCGGTCTACAAAGTTGACAGACATTTTGCACAAGCAAAAGTCAAGCACCCATCTAGCACTCGAGTTGAATGAATACTCCTGCTGGCAAACACCAGGATGGGATGGGATGGAATACGATACGATAGGCCCTGGCAGGACAGGATAGGATAGGTCAGGAGGATAGGAGTATCTCCCGGACGCCGGGGCGGGGCTTTAAGTTCTGCCTTATCGGTCCGCAGGCAGTGAAAATTAAATTCCGGACGGGCACTGGACGGGCAGGCTGAATGCCCGTACATGAAATATGAAAGTAATCTCCGCATATATTAAGGCATTTGACGGCTGCTTTAATATGCAGCCAGGCATCGCAGCTCCTGGGTCCTTGATACTTTGCATTTTTGCTGAGGCAAACATAATTCGTCTATTATGCAGGCTGCCACAGAACGGCACCGAACGGAACAGGACGAAGCACACATGGGGACTCGTGGGGACATGCAGCTGGTCTGGACTGGCTTGGGGCTGGGCTGGGGCAGGCCGGAGTTCATAGATCCTGGCTGGTATTCACTTGGCAATTACTGCTTTATTTATTATGCCGAAATGGATTATCCCGTTCGGGGCCCGGGGATGCAATTTCTGCTTGTGCTGCTATTTTGTGCCGTCAACATTTTTTCCTCCCCTTCAAAGTCCTTGTTCCCGGGCTCCTGCTTAACCCTTTTGCTCCCGATGCAAATTCTTGAATGGGAGAATTCTGTGGCAGCAAGGCCTACGGCTGTCTCCTGATCCACTCCTCTGTGCCAGAGCGCTTGTCAGTCGTGTGTCTAATGTCTTTGAAATGGAATTAAATGCAAGGCTTTGAACGCATTTTGGTGCCGTTTAAATGCAAATTCCAGGCATCGCATTGTTCTAGTGGCTCGCTTACAACGGCCGGACTTTGGTGGCCTCTGGCACTGGCGCACGGCGACATTTGTAACAAATTCGATGCACACGAAATCCATAAATCAAATCAATAAAATGACAGCATGAAAAATTGCAAACACAAAAAACCGCAGGCCAAACCATTATTTCGGAGTCAAAAAATCGACAGCGAGAGGCAAAATGTCGCCATTTTTGGAATGGCGAGCCAAGGGAAAAAGTCAGGGCAGAGCTGAATAAAAATCCGCAACCGCATTTTGAATGGCAATCAGCAGTTAGAACAAAACCAAGGCAATAATAATAATAATAATAATAGAACAATACAGGGGCGATATGCAATGGAAGTTAACCTTTCGACACCTACAAATAAATAAATGGACGAGTAAATACTGTAAACAAGGCAAGAGCAAACAGGGAGCTCGCAAAAAAAGATGGGAGTGAACAGAGCAAACACAGAAAGGCCGTAACGCAACATGGAAAAGGTTCGGGAGGCTGGATCCGCAATCCTGGCAACGGGTCGTATGTGTAACGAATAAAATTGTTGACTATGCCATAAAGCGACAGCAGCAGGAGCAGCAGGAGCAGCAGCTACAACAACTATGGCAGCAGAAGGGGAAACACAAGCAGTAATGTACAAGACAACGAGATTGAATGAAAATCCTCGTATGACATAAAAAATAATACGCAACATGCGAAAACAGACAAAAATGCACACACAACAAATGGGAAAACATCGCAGCGAAAGGATTCCGGGGCGTATTAGTTATATTTCCCATCGCCAGTCCCTGTCTATGTGTCAGTTCTCCCAGATTCCAGCGCTGGCGTCAGCTGGCCAGGATGAAGCCAACTCGAAGTCATACCCGGATCCGGAGCTAAATCCGGGACAGGAACGAGAATGAGAGCCAAAGCCGAATGCCTCTGGCAGAAATGGCAATAATAATACGTTATTGGGAATATTGATTGCCTGTATTAGGGGGATCCCATCCGCAGCCAGACGCGTGCTAGGATTTCCTTCTTGGCCGGGAAATTCGCATGACGGCTTATGACGAGCACGCAACCAGCCGGCAGCAGCAGGTGTTCTTTGTTTAATGCCCAAATGACTTTCCAACTATCTATCGACTTCAGCTTCGCCCAAAAGCACAACGCAAACAAAAAAGGCAGTGGGAAAAGCCACTCGAGACGCAGGTTTACCCGGATGACATGCAACGATTCTGTCAACAGAAAGCCAAGACAAAACCAAGTCAAACGATAACCGAGCCCAGCTGTGATTAATAAACAAATTGAAATACCTTTGGCTAAATAAAGACCCAGGCGGGCGAGCCGAAGACGCGACTCAATAAATCACTGGCTTATCCACTCCCTCGGCCGGGCCAAATCAATTATAGCCGAGCACACAAAAACATGGCCTTTACACAGCACCGAACACGGCTCGCAGCAGGGCCACGGAGGCACGGCAGATAATTTATTGATTACCATTAACAAACAGCATGTCAAGTAAGTGTCATTAGAATGTCAACGCATGTTGACGGAGATGGGAAGACCGCCCCCGGCACCGCCGCTACACTCGATGGCCATCTGGCTGATGGACAGGACCGACTGACCCGCGACACCCCCGTCCTCTGCCGTTGTCACGCTCATTAATTTACGCGGTGTGTGCGAACAAGTTCATTTCGTTTGCAATTTCCTGCAGGAGGCGTTGGGTTACTGACCGCCGACGACGCTGCCGCCGCCTCCATCACAGTTGACAACGCAAATTGACCAAGTTGGCGGACGGACAGGGACACGGGCACAGACAGACCAAGAGGCCAGTTCGCCAGCTGTCTTCGGCGACAGGTCGAGACAAAAAGCACACAAAATACTGACAGTTTGACAAATTGTTTATGTAAATGGAAGTGCAAGTGGCTGAACAGAGGAACACTGAACTGTGAAAAAATTGCCAAAGGAAAAGCTTAGGCATATTGGCTTAGTGACACGTTTCCGTTCAAAGTTCTTCATTCCTCGCTGTTCGCAGTTCCCGGTTTCCAAGTTTCTCCAGTTCTCAAAGTCTCCCTTCAGCTGCCGGGATCCATTTCACGCTGCTCGGAGTAAACATCTAATTTACTGTTTGTGCTCTTTAATTGTTTGCCGTGCCCACGGGGACGGCAGAGTGCCCGAGATACGCCGACAGCCTGTGCTGTGAATGGTTTTGTCGGCCCCATAAATGACAACGACCTTCGCGGGGTTGGGTTGCCAGCTAAGACACCGCCCAGGCAATTAAAAATTGCTGTCTTGAAATTTCAACTGCGGCCGGCGTCTGGCCTGGAGCGGGTTCTATAGTTTAGCTGCTCAGCTCCTTCGTGGCAGGATACACAGGGAAAAATATAACTTGAGCAAAAGTTGAGTAATAAGTCTGTAGTTTTCAACATAACAAGAAGTATACTATAATACCTTTAACTGTGTTTAGTATCTAAAATTAATAATTTAATTAAAAATTTAGCTCGTCATTTAAACATTGTTTCATGCCAGTGTAGACCTGGAAAACTGGTTTAACTTGGCTGCCTTCGGGCGGGCAGGCCGACTTCCTGGGCGTCGTCAGCAAAACGCTTTGCCAGCTTTCTTTTCCCGGCTAGTTTCCATTTGCTTTATGAATATGCGTGCAGTTTGGATGTGAGAGTGAGTGTGAGCCTGAGTGCGAGTGCGAGCGGACACAAAAGCTGTTGCTTGCTTTTCTGCTTAGGCGCTGGCTGAATGCCTTTCCGCCAGACTTGCCGAAGGCCAGAAAGTTTTCCTTTTGAAAATACTTTGCTGTCCCCGACTCTCCGGCAGGCCGGCTCTGCCTTTGGGCCCTTTGTGGGGCGACTTAGTGATACATTTTTTTTGCTTCTTCCAAGCCGTTGCCCTGCTTTGGCGTTATTAACTCTAATTACCACATTAAACGCCAAAGTGTCTTAATATTCAATTATAAGTTTTTTTCTTCCTTCGGCCGCATTCCATTCTGTCGTTCGTTTGCTAGCGTGTCCTGCGCTGTTTGCGGTGGACTATTGGAAAAGTTTTACCGATATTCGGGCCATCTCCCGGCAAGGATATGTGCGGGCGCCGCCCGAGCCTTTTGTGACCTGCTGCTGGTGGCTTTAATGAAGTCTGAGTGCTTACAAATTATTTCACCAAATGTGTTTAGTGTTTAGATTGCTTTTGATTTTGTTGGGTAAAAGTTGGACGACGTTAGCCCTAATGTATGACATCCAGGTGACGGCTTCCCCTCGGCCTCGAATCGAATCGATGAAATAAATTGCACATATTGACTTTTTCTGAACTCCTCCAATGGCAATTAACTCTGGCTAATGGCATGAGCCGTTTGTCAGTTGGATAAAGGGGGTGCAGTGAGAAAAATATCAAACGATTTTGGTTTTATTACAATTTTTATAGTTCTTTCTCATTAGAATATGATTTTTTAAATGAAAGATTGAGTTTTTATCACTTAATAATTCAAACAAGATTTCATATTAGTTTTAATTTATATTACACAACTTTCCCCTCTGTGTAGACCCTACACACAAGTGTAATTTGAGACCGCCGATGGCTTCATCAGGGAAATGCCTTTTGCCTCGCACAAAAAGCCACACTCACATGACAGCAACTCAATAAACTAATGAATGCTTATAAAGTCAGCACCGTTGACAGAATTTTAATTAAAGAATCGTGAAGCGCTAATTTAGCATATTAATAACGTAGACGGGACTGCGAGTACATGACACGCCATAGAGGAAATGTCACAAAGGATAGCTCGGGGATGGGAACTGGATGGAGCTGGAGCTAGCGCCGGGGACTAGGGAGCTGAGAACTGAAACAGAAACTGTGGCGGAATGTGGGTTCTGCAGCTGGCACACACAAAGGCAATAAATAAAACAGTAGCAAGAGTCGTCGCCTCCGCTGCCATTTAAGTAGTTGAAATTAATTTCAATTCAGCCCGCACATGTCCCGCCGGCACACATCCTGGTGGAGAGCGTACAGAGGAGGAGGAGGAGTAGGAGGAGGGAAGCTCGCCCGTCTCTTTGGAGTATTTTATTCCGACGGCACACGTTGCAGACATAAAAGTCGCCGCGCTGCTAAATTATAATATCAATTATTTCGCAGCACAAAACAGAGAGCACATGGGAGCCCGGTAGGTGGAAGCCCAAGGAGGAGCATGGCGCTCTTCACGTGCAGGCATCTGGCGACAGAAAATGGTTAACTGTTTGCCGGCAGCCGCCGAGTACTACAGGTACTACAGGTAGAGTGTATATTAAGGCCACCCTGCCGGAGGCTGCAGTAATTACCGCTCGGCATGCAAATGGCAGGTAACTAGCGATGTCAGTTAGGCAAACAGGGTGACGGCTTCGCGCCCACTCATCTCGTGTCACTCGTCTCCCGTCTCCAGGCTCTTGACTTACGCCTCATTTTGTTATGTTGTGATGGTTTTTCAATTATGCGCTATCAATTAGCCAGCCCACAAACCACTTACTGGCGGCCCATTAGCTCCGCCTTGAGTCCACAAATCAAGTTTGGTTGACATTATGGCAGAGATGCTGCACTGGAAAATATTGTATGTAATTTTCGAGATTCTTATACGGTGCCTAAATAATGAAATATATTGATTCTTAAATATTTTTGTGACTTGCAGGCTTATTTTAAAGCATACGAATATTATTTGTTGCCATAACCATCATAATTAAATCATTTTCACTATGTGTGGAAGCAGCAAAATCTCCTTGAATTTCCCCTAGAAAATGTTGAAATTCAAAGAGCTTGTCAAAGTCATACTTGCCAGGGGCACTCTGTCCGGTCTTTGGATTCATTGCGCTCCAACGCCTCAGAAGGCCGAGGAGCTTTGCAACTTTAATTTAAGCATAACACAACGTTTTCCTGGCCATGGCAAACTCATTAAATCAATTTCACACCAGACTGAAAGCCAGACCAGTTAGCACTTTTCAGGCCGATAAAAAAATCCCCAGCTTGCCCAGGACCCGGCTCCTGCTCTGGCTGTTCCCAGCTCAAAATGCGCGTCAAAAGCCGCTCTAGATGAGTAGGCCCAGAGGAGTGAAGTCCCACCAAAAAAAACCCAACCGCTGGTGGCCTGCCATTGTTTGGGAAAATGCTTTTCACAGCCTTTGTTTTCATTTGGTTCCCTCGTTCGGGTGCCAGCCGGGATCCTTTTTCTTTATTTCTTCGCCCGGCCAGAGAAATTGTTTCTGCGTGATTGAGGTTTTCCGGCAGACCTTTTCTTCATTTCGCAGCTGCTTAGCTTCGTGAGAGCTCCCCGAATTTATTTTGGGGGACGAGACAAGGAGAAAAGGAGGTCAGTGTTTAAAGGGCGCCAGTGCCAATGCAGTCCGGTTTCTGGGGAAAATGTCTTTGTGGCCACAACTCATGAAATTTGCAACTGCCCGTGCCCTACTGGCTATTTTTAATATTTTGATTAATTTGGGCTTCCCTTTGTGTGCCGGTCCCACGACAAAGATGTTTTGCCACAAAGTGAAAACTGTTATCGGTGCTTGATCTTTTTCAAACACACAATGGCGAACCCTTTTTCGCCAGCCAAGATAACGTTATTCTTGTTCGGGAAAAATAAAAAGAGAAACAACTTGGTCTTGTGTAAGTCCAACAAAAGAATGAAAGAACCTTCTTCACCTGGCGGGCGGCGGCACCCTCAAAAGTGCTAATGGTGAAATTCGGAGATCAGGGCCAAAAATAAAGGAAATAATCTAAATGCAAATAAAACTATTTTCATGACACAATGCCTTAAACAAAGGCAAACCGAGGGGCAGAAAGTAAATTCAGGACGCCGAAAAGTATGCAGCAGAAAGGAAGGCAAAATAAACACCGGGAAGCAATGGCACACATTTTGAATACATTTATTTGCGCATTTAGAAATGCAAACAGCGGCAAAGGACCCAACGAACAGGCGGGCAAGAAATGCCAGGGAAAGGACCCTTTTTGCGGAGCCAAAGACGGCGAATAGGATTCTTTCGAGGGACTTCTCCTCCGGCAGCAGCCGGCAACCGGCTTCAAAGTGAGTGAAATGTGTAACCCTTGCAATGATTTGTTAAATTACAAGCAAAGTTTTCAGCGAGGGGAGCAACCCTGCGAGTAATTAGTAAAAGCCTTGGCTATGGCAATGAAAAATTGCCCGAAATTGGGCGTGAAAATGGCGCACAACCCGGCTAGGGGCTGCGCTTCTACGTTGTTTAAAGCGGCGCCATTCCCTTCGCCCCAAAGTCACATTAACTCGCCGGGTGCGCTCCTGGTTCCATTAGCGTTGCGCTCTATCAAGATCATGTTCTCATTTTTTCTCCACAGCACTCGTAAGCCATTACTAATGCAGATAATTAGAGTTTTAATGTGTGCCATGCATTCCTTTGAATGTATACACAGAACCAGGAGGCAAGGGAGGCAAAGAGGAGGCTCCAAGGCTCCAAATTAATGAAAGTTATCGGCGGGCGAGTATTCTGGCAATCAGAGTCTTGTCTCTGCGCCCGGGAACTTTTTAATGGATCCCAAATTGAGCCAAAGTTTCGGTCCCCGGGCTGGAGCCACCAAAACTTAATCCGGCCGAGCTCGGTTCTTGGACAAACATTTCAGGCATCCATCGACGTCCTAGACGCTGCCGCTTTCAATAAACAAATTTATACGCAAATATTTTGGTACACAAATTTCTACCAGGCTACTAAATATTTTGTGTAAAGTCGTTGAACATTTACAAAGATTGCAATAATGACAGCCGAGGCTCGGCACAAGGAGCTCCTCCTTGACGGGGGCAGAGGGATTGGGCTGGAGGAGGCGCATCCAGGGCGCAGAATGTGTGTAAACTGGAGCAAGAGGCGGCATACATTACAGAAACGAGGCGCTCGAACCTACGAAGCGGAGCCGAGCGGAGCGGGACAGACACACAAAAGTCAACATAAAATTTAATTAAAAACTTTGCAACAACTACAACGATGGGGCGTGCGCCGCCTTCGAAAATGAAACAACATAATGCAGCGCAGGCGGAAAACGTGAGGAAAAGGCTCGGCTTTCCAGCAAATTTTGTATCTGTACGCCACGGCAATCGGAGTTACTAGTCACAAGTTGAGGCCGTGCCAAGATGTGCAGAGGAATTCTAGTGACTTCTTTTTCTAAGAAAAGTATTAATTTATATTTTTTTGAAGCAACAATATAAATAAGCAAATTCTTTAGCAAAATTAAATGTCAGATCAGTTTTTAATGTTTTTATAAGATTTTACAATACCTAAATTCCAATTTCTCCCAGTGCAAAGACTCTCCACTTGATTTCTATGCCCACGAACGAACTATGAACTTGGAGTTAGTTAAATTCACCAAGAGTATTGAGCACAGGCTGGGCTGAAAAACTCGCTTAGAGCTCGAAGTCAGCCAGAATGGGGAAAATAAAAAGCAGGCAGCGGCGCAAATTTAAATAAATAAAATGGCTGAAAATAGCGATGCCCAGGCAGCATCTTCCCGATTCCGATGCGGCAAACTGGCTGGGCAGAAGGAAAACCAATTACGAATTCAAATGAAATTCATGAAATTCCTGCCACTTTGTGCCGAACTTAAACCACGTCTTTGTAATATATATCACTTTGAATGCCTCACAAAAAAGGAATCGAAAAAAAAGAAAATACGGAAGAAGGCATAGTTTCGTGGGGAAGCTTAGGCGTGGGTTGGCCCGGTGTATCCCTGCCCTTCGAGTCGCTTTCGAGGCATTTAAATTGCCGGCATGATTTGAAATACAAATTGAGCAAATTGGCAGGAAAAACTGTGCAAAGTGAGAGCAGCAAGTGCCCCGACCGCACTGCCGGGCGAGTTGGGGTAGGATGGCGAGGCGGTGATGCTATCAGGAATTCGAATATTCTCCAACGGCGCTCTTAAAGTTCCCAATCTTTGTCAGCAAATTCTCGGGCACTGCGCAACGCCCCGGCTGGCTATTGATTTTCCCATCTTTATCTTTGGACCCCGCGGAATATGAGTACACACAGATATCGCGTTACGTCGGGCCATAATTAAAATGTTAAAAATGTGGTCACGGAATCTTTGGAAGCCTGCTTCCTGGCTTTTAATGGGCGATGTCGTAAATGATATCGCGACCGCATTGAATTTCCAATGAATTTCCCTTGTCCCTCTGGGCAACTGATGGGTGGTTTTCCGTGAGGAAGGCGGCGGAAGGAGGGTGGCTTTGGTGTATTGTCACCTTGACAACGGCTGGGAGCTCGTTAGCCCCGGCTTAGAGACAACATTTTATCTTGTGCAATTGGCAAGCCACCACTCCCCAGTCAGCACTTACTACCAAACACTCTCTGCCGGCCGCCTAATCGCATTCAATTAACACACAACACTAGACAAACCGAGGAAAACTAAGCTCAACTACAAGAAAAGGCAACTGGCCAAAGTGCATGGCGGAGAAGCAAATCCAATAAACTTGTTATTGCTTTTGTTTCGGCTGGTCGAAAGGCGTTTATAAATTACTTAAAGCGCTTAAGGCTGGGCCAAAGAAAAGAAACGAAAGAAGCGAAGCAAAAACCCAAGGAGCTGGGCCAACAACTTGTGGCGTGACCAGTCGGTCGCTTGGTCGGTCGGTGTGTCGAAGCCAATCCGGCAATATGTTCGCCGATTCTGCCATTGCCTCCTCCGGTTTTTGGGCTGCTGAGCAGATTAAAGCGTATCGTGTAGCAGCAAATCCAAACCGCAAGCGGCCAACAAAGGAGGCAGGAACACGAGACGCCGGGGCATTCTCGCCGGCAAAGCCTACCAATTGAATATCAATCAACTTTTGGGGCGTGTGCGTGAGTGCGAGTACGAGTGCGAGTGCGAGTACGGGGACCAGCCGCAATCCCCTTGCCAAAGGAGCAGAAACAATGGAGGCAGCCAAGCGGAGGAGCCGAGCGGGGAAGAACGGTTAGGAGTTAGGAGTGAAGTAGAGTGGCCCCGGCTACATCTCCAATAATGGAATTAAAACTGGCAATTTCGGGGCCAAATTGCTTGATAGGCTGTCTTGTCTTGTCTTCCAAGCGTTATGTGTGATGCACAGGAAAAAGTAAACGATAAATTTCTCACTAAAGGAAGTTTATTTATTAATCAAATTCATTCTTATTAAAATAAACAATAGAATAAAATATATAAACAACACCCCTTTTTTACCAGAGTTAATAAAATATAAATATAATTAAAAACAAAACAAACAAAAGAGCTTCAAATGATTGAAATAAATGATTTTTTTTTTTAATTAATCATATTGCTTGAATATCCTTTTAAAAAATTATAAGAATTATATAGAAGTATTCAAATTCAGAAATAAATAAATTATGCGCGGAAAATATCTGTAGGTCAGTGATTGGTATTTGTTTATCATACTTTTGTGGGTATTTCAGGTATTTCATGGAATATCTATCCTTGATAGAACTCTTGTAAACTCTACTTCAGTTCTAGACTTCTTATTTTATGAAAATATGATCGAAAAGGTTAAGTTTAACCGCCAAAAATGATTTTTTTTTTACTGTACTGAACTGTAGCACCTCCCCAGTGAAATTGTACAAGCGCGTCTAACCAAATTAGGGAACACAAATCAATTGCATTAAATGGCAGCTAGCGCGTGTCTTCGCCCCTTTTTCGGCCGTCGAATCGTGTGTGGTTAGGATTCCTACTCCACTCCCTCCGTCGGTTTTAGCATACGAAATTGGCGTACACGTCGTATACGTAATACTTGCAGCCGCATGCCAAAAACAATTGTGCTGGCCCTAACAGGCAGCCAAATAAATGCCGACGAACAGCTGCAAACGACTTATTTATGCCTCGCATCGGGCCGGAAAAGAATTCAGACCCCCATTCCATTCCGCCGTGAATTGGCCTCATTGTGGGTGGAATGATATCCCTATTATGGCCGCTTCTGCCGGATTATGTGAGCCTGAATCCTAATTTACACAGCCTCTCGGAGTTTACCTCTTCCAAAGGGCGAGAACAAGGACGAACTTTTACCCAAATGAGAAGTCGAAAGGAATGCCTTTTCGCCGAACGCTCTCTCAAGTATTTAAATTCAGCGGATTTTTTCGTACCTCTTGCGTTGCCTTACTCTGCCATTGCATGTGTTTATTTCATTTCTCATTTTCACAAACATTCCACCACACACAAACCCACACAGGAGGCGCACAACTAAAGACGCCACATGCCAAGTTCTACTTCATTTCATGTTGGCATTTTGCACAATTTTTTGTTTTTTGCCCAGTGGGTGCTGGTGTGTGTGTGTGTGTGCCTGGTGTGTGTTTATATGTTGATGGAAATTTTGTTATACTTTTTGGTTTCTTCTTCGGGCAGGGGAGCCCACGGAAAAGTGCGACTTGGAAGCCACCGCAAAACAATGAAAATTGGTTTTGTTACTTTGCTTACTTTCGCAGACTCTCTTCTGTGGTTGAGCCCTTGGCGGTGGCTTTTTATTGCCCGCCTTGTTATTGTTGCTGTATTTATTTGGCAGCTGGCGCGGAGTAGGAGCAGCAGCTGGAGTGGGAGCCACCAGGCAACCACACAACCACCCACTCCCGCCCCGCACTTGAGGCCCCAGACCAGCAGCTTCTGCTGTTGATGGCGTCAAGTATTATCGCATAAAATCCAAAATGTAAACACTGGCACAAGTCTGGTCCCTGCAGCACGTACACGTTTATATTCTAAGCGAAAGTCGCTGCCAATTTGAATATTTCGGGGCGAACAGCCCCCAAAAGAATTCACTAATATGCTGCAAATTATTACCTGGACCTGCGAGCGGAACTCAGGTGATGAAGGATCGCAGTCGTATTTTCCTTTACTATCCGCAATAACTTCACTCTTATTTTCCTTGGCTGGTAATCGGATAATTCACTCAGTTTATCCGCGATGGAGTCACTTTAATATTCCACTTGCTTCAGTTAGCCGCAGAGAAATATCTGCTTAGTTTGGGTTAGCACACTGCACAAATAAGTATAATCCTTCTGCTGGTGTCCTGCTGCTGCTGAGTGTCTCTGGATCTGGATAGCTCTGCGAGTCGCGCGCGATTCGTGTCACTTCCGTCGAACTTTCAACTTTCAACTGAAACGCTGCTCGCCATCGCTTGTCGTTTCTCTGCGCCCTGCAGTCGGCTTCGGGTCAGCGCTTCGGCTCAAATCGGATATACTCGTCTCCCGGGTACGAGGACATACGAACGCCGGAGAAAGGTCGCTGCTTGCCGAGAGAGAAGGTCCTGGCTCTCTCCCAGTTCGCCGCAGGACAAGTGTGCCACGGCGAATTGGCAACAACCAACTCAAGTCGCCAAATATGAGGAAGTCTATACCACTAAAGGTAGCAATTAAGGCAAGCAAAAGGTCTCGTTGATAATTCAGTAATATTAAATAAGTATATTATTAGATCCGTTTATATCCCATTCTTCAAGACAGCAGTTTAATCAGAATTTATTATACTGCTTTGTTAAGCTATATTAGGTTTACTTAAAATTTAATTTAATCCCTTTTTGGCTTGCTTAAGATATTTCTAATCTTTAATTCCACCAAAACATTATTAATTTAAAGTCTATCTAAAGTCGTAATAAAATTATCTTCCCTTCTTGTATGCAATATGTTCTTTTATCAATCAGAAGGACAAAAACTTAGATTAAACTTAGGCAAGTTTCTTAAAATCTATTAGTTTTGCTTCGAGCTAAGAAATAAAAATCAAATGAATTGCCAAGAGATTATTTAAAATATTTTAAATTTCCTATTTACTAAATGAAGCATCTTATTTAATTGTGTTTATGTAACTAATTTGGGAGTTGTTTTATGACATTTTAAAGTATTTAATTAATCTTTTAATAATTGAATACTGGCAACACATATTAGCTTAACCTGTGGCAATACATAGCAAACAGCGTTATCAATGTGATCCTTCGTTTCTCTCTGGTATGCCTTACAAAAGGGATTCTCATTAAAGTTACCCCTACAATTTTTCGATCCAATTCGCCACTCCGAATTTCTCTCCGAAACGAAGGGGTAATTTTGACTCTGACGACCTCATAATGTTGCTCTCGCCGCATTGGAAATGTGTTGGCAACATTCGAATGTTGACTATTTGTTGCGCAACATTTCGAGCTGGAAGATAAATTGTGGCGGCTGTCCTGCTAATTTTGGTGAGTGAAAGTTACGCGGCAAGTCCCCAGGTGGAACGCTGTCACTTCTCACATATCGCACCGGCCAAGGAAGAGCTACACAGCTGGAAAATCAAGTTATCGAGGCGTAACTACCGAGGGCAGACTCGCGTGTAATTAAAACTAAACACTAGGAGTAACATCAACATCAACAGCAACAACCACCCGCGGCCGTGGTCATCCCGCTAGCCGTAAAAAGCGAGTCAGCACTTTGGTCGACGGAAAACAAAGAGAAAACCAACGGAGTGCATGGATACGTATTACGCTGATGACGAAACGGAATATGAAGTCCATAAGTCAGGATTAAAAACGGCGGCAGCAGCGACGGCATTGGACATGGCCAGCGACACGCAAAATATGGCGACAACAACCTGGTCAAAGGAACTTACACCATCCGTCTGGGGGAGCGACGTCCTGAAATTAATTTGAATATTTTCCAACCTTTTTCCGCGCCGCGCTGTCCCGGCCTTTTGTCTTTTGCTTTATTTCTGTTTTTGTTTCTGTTTCCGCCGTTGTAGCAACGGGGCTTTTGACTTCATTAGAAGTAATGGCAGAATCTGGCTGAAAAGTGAAAAACTGAAATCTGTCCGCACGCTCCACGTTCCGCGGTCCATTCCCCACCTCGCAAACTGTCAGCAGCGCAACGGTTATAAAATTCCAAAATATGCACATAAAGACATAATCCTCCCCCGACCATTTTCCGGGAAATGGAAATAGAAACAACTGCGGAGTCAACGGTCAACAGGCGGCGGCGGTGGGTCAGTCAGTTTCAATTTATTGGGCGCGCTTGAAAATAAATTTGTTTTTCGAAAATGCGAACATCAAGCACACAGCATGCCGTGGGCAGTGGGCAAGAGGACAGATCGGGGGGCGGGTGGTGGTACAGGTGCGTGCTGAACCAAATTCTCAGGGGTCCTCGGAGATGAAAAACGATTACGCAATCTGGCTCCCTGTCTGGTGGAACAAGCTGGGGCGGTCAGCATGAAATGAGCTGAGTTTCTACTCACAAACACATCTATGTGTTTGTATATATATTTTCCAAACACAGCTTTTGTCCTAGGGGCACTTTAAGGACTCTATTAAATTAAGCAAACTGATTGCATGTCCATAGAAAATATTGAATTCTAGCACAATCGATTTATTTAAATTGAGGCGATTTAATTACTTAATCTTTTGTTTTCCTTCGCCTGTCAACATTTCCAAAGAACCTTATTAAGAGGCAAAAGCTTTTACGTTTAAATAATTCCGAATTTCCATAATAAGAAGATGCATAATCGGATTAAAAATTAATCGTCCTTGATTATGTCCCAAAAACACAAGAAATCGTATGTATTTTGTTTTGTGAATGTATTAAAGAGGAATATAATTTTTATCTAAAAATATATAGATGAAAGATTTAAGTTGAAATTGCTTTTTGGACGTAATGTTTTTACTATTTTTATTGTGTAAAATTTAAAACAATGGCCTGTTATTTAATGCAACATTAAGTGTTTGCAATTATTAAGGATATTAATATCTTCCTTTGATTTTATATGAACCGTAAATAATTTTTGATTGCCAGTTTGCTCTTTGATTATGAATTTAATATAACTTATTGATTTATGCCATTGAGGGCAGGACTTATCCCGCAGCTGCTGCAAGTGCATCCTTGCGGTTATTACAACATTCCACAATTAGTTGCAGACTCGCAATTCGCTTCAGGCTTTTGTGGGAAAACTCAATATTGAACATTAAGATTGGTCACCTGGGATCAGGATTGGTTGCATGGCGGCGGTGCACTCAGCTGTTCATCGGGCTGCGGAAGCGGATTACGATTCGGATACGATTTACTTGGCCGTCGCCAGGAAGTCACCATGCGGGTGCGTTACAAACAGGCAACAGTTGAGGGAGCACGGAGGGGTGGCACTGGCGGAGGGCTGGTGTGAGGGACTTGCAGTGGCTGTGGCAGACCTACAAACAAACAAACAAATAAACAAGCGGCTGGCAAACAGGCCGCGCCGTGATTGCAGGACATTTGCGCAAAAAGGCAAAACAATTGAATTGAATTGACAACAACGGACCACCAGGATCTGGATGCTTCGGCCTGAGTCTGGGCTGGGAGTTCGGATTGGCGGAGTGGTGGCCTTGGTGGTCCTGCTGCTCGAGGGCCGCTCACTCGACCGGTAATGGTGTTGATAGCATTAAGCATGCCTCGGCGAAGTCCGGCCAGGATATGCGTGCAGGCAGGGTGCCAGCGATGGCCAATCTGTTCAGGGTTTGGGAGTGGCTCCAGCACTGGAAAAAGAGAATCAATTCCAGGCATTAATCTGATGTTCAGTTGATTCTTGAGAATTGCGTATTGATTATCCTTTGAGCTGGAGATATAAATGTAAATAAATTATGATTAAATAATACAAATATACCCATATTAGCTGCCGTTTTTTTGCAGTGTATGGTAGTTGTTTGGTGTGTTGTTTTCACTGCACTCCAATGCTTTTTGCAATGTAAACAGCCGCCACAGACGCCGCCCTCGGCCTTCCACCGACACTCGCACATATTTTCACATTTCCTTTTTTCCTTTTTGGGTTTGCTCTTGTCCATTGTTTATTTGCTTTACTGTGGTTACTTTTGCTGTTTTTCCTTTTTTTTTTTGCTGTCTCATTTTTTTTTACCAGCAGCTGGTGTTTGTTGTTGTTTGTGTGCTGGCAAATTAGTTGAATTTGGGAAAGAGCCTGGCCAACAGGGTGTGGAGGCTGTTGAAAGTTTTTGTTTGACACTTTCTGCCATAAGCCTCGACCACATGCGACATGCAACAGCAATGGCAACATCGACAAGGACGACGGCAGTCTGGTGCCCTGCTCGCACTTAAATGTCCTCCGTTGAGCCTGCTTCTGCAGTACTTAATCCGCTTAAACGTTAAAAGTGCTAATAGTTTTTCATGTTGCAACCCTGACTTCTTTGCAGGATCGGAGAGGGAAGGGGACGGGGCAGAGGGGAAGGTAAAATCCACCACCATCAGCAGTAAAAACAACATTGCAGCATCAAAACATTTTCGGGGGGTGAAAGGTGTTAAAAGGCAATAATTTATATGCTTAGAATTGTCATTTGTATCCTGTTTTGTGTGCAGCAGGACGACCCGTCTGTCCCCGTATTTGCTTTGCTCTCTCAGTGCGATAATTGCAATTTTGTTTTGAGGTTTTCCCTCCTTTTAATGGCCAATGATTACACCCTGCATTTTTTATGCTCCCTCGAGTGCTACAATGCTTGGCTAATTCGCAGATCAATTAAAGATTCGCCCTCGCGAGCTCATCAATCAACCGAAGATCCAATAAAATCACATATGTGCGCCACACCCATAGAAATTCGCTTAGAATTCCCCCAAAATCCTCCTTCGTCGTGGGGGAGCAGGCGGCGGAAATGTCCTGCATCAATTAAAAGCATCGAACCGTTGCGATTGGAATGTTATTGTGATTGCCATGCCTTGCCACTGAATTATTGAGAAAACTGATTGCATTCGGAACTATGAATTAATACTTAATAAGGCAAACCCGGCCATTTCTCCAAGGAGCCGAACACATGCAAAAATGCATTAGCATCGATTAATGACATGTGTGTGTGCGTGTGTGCGGTTGCTGTCCTGAATCTCATTTCCGCTGGGCGTGGCAGGATCATTTTGGCAATATTGCCACATTATCCTATTCATATTTTAGCACAGGACCCTCTCAATGAGAGGACCAAGCAACCATCAGCGGCTGACCAGACCCTGCAAGGACACAAATTTCTCTACTCCGCCCCAGAGAAAGAGAGAAAGGCGGATGTCCTGCCGCGCGCATTGAGCCATGCCAAGCTGCCTTATTATTTATGATAATGTTTGGCCATTCGTTTGGTTTATTGTGCTAATGTGCCGCAATTAAGATTAAGAAGACGACTTTCCCTGCTTTTCCACCAGCAAGTACGTGCCTGCGGTCCTGTGCGAGTGTGGGTGCCTCAAGTCACCTATGGCCAAAGGAACTGTGAGCTCTTGACCCAAACCACAAACGGAATCTACAATTTCCCTTAATTTGGTGAAATGCTAAGCCTGATAACTAATGCATTTATATCTTCACAGACAAAAATCGGTTGCCAAAGGAAAAATTTAAAAATAGAATGTCATTTTTGTTAATAATCGACTTATAACAATCGTAGTTAAACTTCTCGGCATTTCAATTAGAAAATGCTATAGTTATAGCTTGAATCTGCATCCTCAGAGTCTGGAATTTGTACAATTAAAACTTTAATCATCCAGGGGCCCAAGACAAATTGAAACCCGCAAGGGAATAGTACAAATGGCATTCGTTTTTTGGCTTTTCGCTGTGCCGATTTGTGATTAATGACTTGGGCAGAGGCAGAGGCAGCTGCAAAGGCAGAGGCAAAGCCAGAGACCGAGGCAGAGGCGGTTGTCCCAATCCAAATGGAGGATGGAGAAGTCCTACAAAATCGTGCGATAAAAATTCTTAAGCATCAATATCCATCGGTTTTTCGGGCCCCACCGTTTGGCATTGACCGCTTTGAGCTTTTATTTATGACAATCATTTATCACCGCCGCGGTACAAGGCAAATTTTACGCGATTACGCTTTTCCATTATCCTGCCGCTGCCATTTCCGTCTTTTGCCTGCCGGCCCCGCAGTTGTTCTTCCATCGAATCTGAAACCGAATCCCAACCCGAGGTCCTTGTACTGCACAATGGCACTTTGATCTCTGGCAGGAGATTTCCCCAATGCCTTCCGCCGACGAATCCTCCTCCACCTCCGTCCTTTTGCCGCCTTTGTGCATTGATTTTCCCGTCATCCTCGTCTGCAGCGAAAGGAGCTTTTTTTGCGGTCTGCATGACAGCTGACACATGTCAGGCCGATAAGTTCGAGTGAATAAAGATGAACAATTGCCGTAAGAGATTATTAAATGTTGCTTAAAAATAATTAAGCCGCCCTTAAGGCAGGGTTCGGGGAAATTTGGTATGCAGACAGCGATTGGTCAGCTCCATAAAAGGAAATATCAGCCATCAACTTGGCACTTGATGTCGTCGAGGATGTGCTAACTTTTTCCCGAATATTAAACGCTTTTTTCCTCGGCTGCACTTCCCATCGCGACGAGATGGGGACAATTTCCGCTGGCGACCCGGGGTCGACATTGACGTCTGGCACTCTCAATTTTATGCAATTCACGTCCCGGACATTAGGCGATGTCGAGTCTTGCCAACGTGCAGGCATCGTCCATTCCAAGGGGGACACCAAGGGGGGTGCAGCCAGACCCATTCCAAGCGCTTTGCATATGGCCCCGGTACGACTTGAATGCTTTCTTAGAGCAAATCCCTTTGCTTATTCAGAAATCCAATTAGAAACCTCTCAAATGCAATTCAACGTTGCCTCAATCTTCGACCTGTCTTCGATTTGTTTTCGTTTCATTTCGGCAATTTGTTTGCGGCCGGATTTCAGGCAAAGTATTTAATTGATGCTCACATCTTCCGGGAATCGAAAACGCAGAGCACCGACAAAGATTAGCATAAACATTTGTAATAAATATACGGAGTGAGGGGAGCACAATTTCAGCTGGCAATAATTCCGGTTGAGTCTGGTCGTACACCGTACGGCTAATATTAAATAACATACATTTAAATCAGGAACTAATATATCCTATATCCTTTGAGTCACAAAATTCTCAAATAATGTGTCATATAAATGCAACCTAAAAGGGGTTAAGGATATGAAAAGGAGTTCGAGATATTTGTCTTAGGTAGTTGATTTTCCAGTGTACCCATGGAAATTCGGTGCCTAATTGTTTGTTTACTTGCCTGCGAGAGTTTTCCAACCAGCCAGCCAGGCACACCCCTTTGCACTCCGTCTCTGTGCGCACGGCTCGGAATGAAACATAAATATTACGCATACGCAACGGTAGACACAACCCATGTGGGAAATGCAAGAGTTCATGCTGAACACACTCGCATAGATATCTGCATGATAAGTTTAATTGATCCGAGAGCCCCACCCGGCCATCCAGCCCCCTGGATAAATACAAATCGAAAGCTGGCTCGGTTTGTGCTGGGAAATCATTAAGTTTTTGCTGCCAAGCTGCCAGAGCAATCACAAAGGAAATTGGAAAATTAAAACGTGCGGAAATGTGCCGCTGAGAGCTAATTAGCTTTGTGGTTTCATCGGGCGCAAAAGTGCACAAGAGCTCATCCTCGGGCCCAACTTATTTCCCAGCGAGCAGCAGCAGCTCGACTGCTTCTAGTTCTAGTTCTAGATCCGTCTGACCGGTTTGGAGCTTGGTCACTCAATCAAAGCCGTCCGATTTGCCCAAGCCCCCGATTGATGGCCACACTCCAAGGCTCCACCGCTGGTCCGTGGCCCGTGCTAATTGTGCTTCATTCTGCTCGCTCATCGGCTTAAATCCAAGCTCTGCCGGGGCCATCGAGATTTAAACGCATCCCTCAGCGTCGAATGTGTAGCGTGATGCAAGGTCTGGGTTGTATGACAACCTATCTGTAGTTTTCGACGAATCAGCGGTGGTGGGACCCATAAAACGGTAGCTCATTCCGGGTGGGGTAGGTTCTTGCTGAAGTCTAAACTTGGCACTACGAATTTTAATTTATAGAGTCCCTCAACAAAACAAGAAGCCTACTCATAGGCGAAAATGTAAATCCAATTAACTCTATGTCTATATTTGATCTTCAAAGAATTGTAAGGGGGTGGCGTTGATGTTAGTGGCCACAAGAGTTCTTAACCCACCCAACCATGTCTCTCCCTACGAGGGGAAAAACCCAAATGTTAATGCCCCCTTCTGTAAATTAATTTATACCCCCATGTCTAAAATAATAATTTAGCAATTCATTGTCGATTCAATTCTCTATAATTTTCATTGTAAAAATATAATATAATTCATTTTATCCATCTTGCAAGCTTATTTGATTTTTTTAATATGTTAATACAATTTTAAATTTTCATCTTCTTATTTATTGGTTTAAATTTTTGTAGAATTTTAAGGTTTACATATCTAAATTTTCTCGGATTCAGTTCCAACTAGTTAAGTTTTAACTTGTTCTTGATAATTAAGTTTTAAATGGTTCTCAATAATAAGGTTTTAAGTTTAATAATAATTCTATAGTAACATCTTTTACTTTAAGTCGGGTTGTAATTCCATTGCATTTTCAATCAATTCATTTTTTTCTTTATACTAATTTAAATTTTTAATAGTTAGAAATCTTCCCATAACAACAACCATACTTTATATATATATGTTCTTTTGCTGTCATTTCATTATCAGTTATCAATTATCAATTACATCAATCTCTTAATACCGATCAGCCAAAGACACACTGTAGTCACAAACTTATCTCGCAGCGAAACATAATAATCAAAACAAAAACGGGCGATGCACCTGCATTGGGCCGGTCTTCATGAGCTGCATTTCTTTTCACAATTAACCCTTCTTTTTATGCATTAGCTCGAGTGCAATTATTAGGTTTGTTTTGATTATCAGTTTTCGCTGTTCTTTTTAGTACGGAATTTTAGTTTGGGGTTTTTATTTATTTATTTCTTGGCTGTGTTCTTTACCGATTTTTAGATTTGTTTTTAATATAGGTGCCAAAATAAAAAACTCACCCACTCATGTTGCTTGATGAAGGCCTTCACGTTGCTCCAGAGTCGATGTTTTATGCTGTGGACTTGGAGAATGTATTAGGTGATTGATGCCTCCATTCGAGGTACACTGACGAATTTTGAACCAAGGTGTTGTGATGGGAGTTTTTGTTTTGTTTTAAATTTAATTAGTTGCGTTTTGATAATGATTATTTTACTTTTCAGGTTAGCTTAAGGTTTTTAATTTGTATTAAATTTGTTTATTTTATTATTATATTTTTTTTTTTTCAGATGTGTAGGTTGAATTTTTCGTGAATGTTATTAAATTTTAATGGGGACCGTTGGAGTCCCTCGTTGTCAATTTTCCTCGATCCTTCTCCTCCCAACCACTATTTCTGCAGACTTTAAACCTGCGGCTTGTCTTCCGAGGGGTTATGATTTAGCCATGCAATCAGGAAGTGCCGCCAATGAAAACGGTTGGCAAAAAGATTGGCCAGAAAAGGTTTGGGCACGGCCACATCCAGCACGAAAGTTTGTTGTGTTTTATCCGGAGGCTGTCGTAGGGCCAAATTAGAATTGGATATTTTCCAAGAAATTAAAAAAATAATTACCGTGTAGGTCTGTTTAACGGCAGTGGGGTAGTTTAAAGCCGACTCAATAGTTGGCTACTTTCCGTGTCGCGGGATGCGTTCGGATTTTGGAAATTGCCTTTGGACTTGGAGATCCACGTTTTTTCGGCACCGCGTATATATATAAAATCTATATAAGAGCACTTTGATCTGCTCAGGTTGACGACTTGAAACGGAAAAGACGGGAAGCTGGGCTTGCTAGCTTCATAAGAGCTCGCTAGTCCGAGTTAGGGATGCATTTTGAAAAACCCCTATTTCTCATTCACAGCGAGGTGTCGAATTAGGTGAATAAGTGGTACTACTATGGCGGGCTATTTTTCTAATTTAATTTTTATTTTTAAGAATCCTAATCTAAGAAGTTTTTATCAAACCTTTTCTTTTCCCTCAATTGCATAGGGAAGAGAATATAATATTTCTTGACATAAGGCGACCATTACACCCACAGATAATTCTACCGAATTTAAAGAGGAAGATTATCTGAATTTATACGCGAATATCTTTTGCGTGAAAAGTTCCTATCTCCCGTCCCTGAAGAGTTTCCAATATATAAAAAGAATTTCCTAGTTTGCGTTTTATCCGACATTTGGTAAATTGTGGAGCTAGCTTCTTGTTATAGTTTTGACTGAAATTGCTGAGGCTAAAGTTTCTTCTAAAGACTTCCTGACCCTCCTTGTAATTTACTGGTTTTGATCTCAGGTTATACTGTTCTACATTCCTCTCATATGCCAATTTGCTGCTTCGCTGCATATCTTTTCTAATTAAAGCCAAACTATCAGGGCGTTCTAAGGGAATGGAATCCTCTAGCAAGTTTAAATCTTTCAATAAACGATAGTCAGAACCATGCTTGATCATATTAAGGCCAAATAGCGCCTTATACGGGGAACATCCAATAGATTGATGTATTGCTGATCGTAGAGCACAGGAAATATGAGTCAGATACTGATCCCATTCTCTCTGGTCTTGGCTGATGTACGCTCGAATCGCAGATAGCAAAGATCTGTTCACTCGCTCTGCCGCATTACTCTGTGGGGAATAAAGAGCTGTAAGCATATGACGTATGCCATACTTTGTTAAGAAAGCCTCAAACTCCTTAGCCTTAAATTGACTGCCGTTGTCGCTAACTATTACCTCAGGAACGCCATAACAATGGAAAATACTTTGTTCTAAAAATTCCTGTATCTTTTTGGAAGTAAACTGTTTTAGTGGGCATAGCCAATGATACCTACTAAAATGATCTAATACGATTAGCAGACCGATATAACCGGATTTACTTCTGGGGTAAGGACCTAGTATATCAATATATAATTTTTGAAATGGCCTAACGGACACACTTTGTTGACCCATTGGAGGTCGTAGAGTTACATTGGGTGCTTTAGTTTCCTTACATGTATTGCACTCACGAATGTAATCCCGAATATCCTTGGATAAACCTGGCCAGAAAAAATGTCGGCGTACTGCGTCAATTGTTTTATGCATTCCTCCATGGGCTGATAAAACATTATCATGGGCATGACTAATAACGTCGGGTCTTAACTTTTCGGGGACCCACAATCGCCAGCTATTTTCATCATAAGAAAGATCGCCTGTTGGATGTTCAGTACGAATGTACACAAACTTATCTACAACTCGTAAGTCTGGAAACGAATCTGCAGAGTCCAGGACTCGTTTTTTCAGACATATATATTCGTCACATAAGAATTCGGTCGAGTCTAAATCAATTTCTGGACCGCATAACGTTACTGCATCCAATTGTCCTTCACAAATGCGAGAAAGGGCGTCAGGGACTATGTGATCTTTTCCTTTTCTGTGCGAGATAGAAAACTTAAAGGATTGTAAACGAAAAATCCACCTTGCCAATCGACCACAAACATTTTGTTGCCGCATTAGCCATAACAGGCTAGAATGATCAGTAACGACTTCAAACTCCTGCAACTCTAGATAACATCGAAATTTTTCTACTGCCAATATTACAGCTAAACATTCTCTCTCTGTTACGCTATAATTTTGTTGGCTTTTACTGCGTTTCTTTGAAAAATAGGCTATGGGTCTTTCTTCCATCGATTCTGACAATTGAACGAGTACTGCTCCCACACCATAATCACTTGCGTCGCAGTGTAAGAAAAATTTCTGACTAAAATCTGGATTTTGCAAAACTGGTGCAGTAGTCAAAACCTTTTTTAAAGACTCCATGGCTCGCTGAGCTTCTTCAGACCACTTGAAGGTCTTTTTACATTTCAAGGTTTCAGTTATAGGATAACTGATCTCCGCAAAGTTATGTATAAATCTGCGATACCATCCACAGACTCCTAAGAACCCGCGTACTTGCTTTAAGTTTTTGGGGCTGGGCCAGTTTAAAATACAAGATATTTTTGACGGATCTGTTGAGATACCTCCACTGCCAATAATATAACCCAAGTAATTGATTCGGGTTACGCAAAAATTACTTTTTTCAATGTTAAGCGTTAGATTTGCTTTCCTGAACTGCTCTGCAATGCGAACAAGAATAGCCAAATGTGTTGCGAAATCTTCTGAGACTATACACATATCGTCTAGATAACCAAAAACACAATTACGTAAGTCTGGAGGGATAAGAGAATCCATCAGCCTGCACATTGTAGACGGTGCATTGCAAAGACCAAATGGCATGACAGTAAACTGATACAATGGTCTACCGGGAACGGTAAAGGCGGTTAATGGCTTAGCTTCTGGTGTTAACGCGATTTGCCAATAAGCGTCTTTTAAGTCCAATTTAGAAATTATATTCGCTTTTGGAAGTCGAGAAAAAATGCCTTCAATGCTTTGCAAAGGATACGCATCCTTTTTTGTGACATTGTTTAACCTGCGGGCGTCCAGACAGAGGCGAACTTTGTTGGGCTTCACCACCAATCTCATCGGCGAACTCCAGTCACTTTCTGCGGGCTCTATAACTCCTAAACTTAACATACGATCAATTTCATCGAACATTAACTTTTCTACAGCTGGGCTTACGGGATAATATCTTTGTTTCACAGCTTTGTTTTCCCCAATATCTATGTCATGCTTAATAAGGGACGTACGACCTAGACCTTGCTTTTGGAAATCAGGAAACAATTTCTTTACAGCATCAAGTTGGTTGATTTCTATTGCTGCCAGAGGAAAATTTTCGGACTCTTCGGTACATTGTTCCGCATTTAGGGAGCTAATAACTCCTGGTGCTAGATTAAATATTCTCCAAAAGTCAATACCTAATATAAGCCTTTGATTAATAGAGGGAATAATATAAATTTTCATACTCTTTTCAATATCTTTATACGTAATTTTTGCTTTTAACATTCCTACCACGTTGTGAGCTTTTCCATCAGCAGTTTTTACTTGAGATTTTATGTTTTTATATTCTGAATACTGACTAAAATTTTCTTGAGCTAATGTCGAACCTATACAGGAAATGTTGGCACCTGTATCTAGTAATCCGTGTTCTTCAAAAGTCAACAGTTTTACTTTTGCATAACTTCGCATATCATCTTTATTTTGAATTATTGTAGATACGACTAAGTTTCTATTAAATTTTAAATTCCTATAATAGTTTCGCAATCTACGTGTATTTCTTTTTGGCTTTCTTTTCTGTCCACCAAATATTTTTTTCCTTACAGTTAAGTAGTTTTTTAGACGCTCGTGATAAGTTAACCAAGGGGTCATAATAATCGGTGGTTGATTACATTTGTCCGCTTGTTCTGATCGGTTTATGTTTGCGTTTAGAGGAACTATTAATTCTGGAGCACCTTGTTGTTCTGCAGAGATGCTCCTTTCTGCCGGTTTTCCGACCTACGCAAACAATTTTGGCATTGTGGCTTATAAACGTTTGGAAGACCACATCCATAACAAAAGATGCGCCTTTCTCCCAGACAGTTCTCCCACAAATGTCCTTCCTTATCGCAATTCCAGCATTTGCTTCGAGATGCCGGTTTTTGAATGGCAGCGATATCTCCAGTGCATTCATTTTCGTTTTCATCCTCACTCTGAGTTTCCTCGAGGGTATACACTTTATAAGACGGTGGTTCTCTGCCTTTCGAAGGTAAGATTCGAGATTTCCCTATTTCCTTTATAAAGTTTTCTCTTTTTTGAACTAACTTTCGCAGTTGCGCTATTGACGATACTTCTTCAAACAATAATCGATCCTTAATATCTGAAAGTAAGTTTCCTTGAACTATTTCAACTTCTTCGCGTTCATCAAGGTGCACAGTCAGTCGATCCCTTAATTTACAAATAGCCTCATAATAGGACTCGAAGGATTCGCCTACCTTTTGCTTTCGAGCCCGAATTTGTTCTCGTAACTCGTTATTGGATCTACTTTCTTTAAACTGAAACCGAATAGCCTTACAAAAATCATTCCAATTATTCTGCGTTGTGGCTTTGTGGTATCGCCAGTACCAATCTTTGGCTTTTCCAATAAGCAGAGAATGAATGTTTTGATTAACTGCTTGAAAATTGTTATTAAGATTCTGTGCAGTCAGAGTCTTAATTCGATATAGGAATTCTTCGACTGGTAAACCTGCAGCAGATCCGTCGAAATGAATACCCCACTTTTGCATGATATCAGCAATCTTCGCTGCCGAAATTGTAGTGGCATTATTTTGAAAGTATCTGTGCTCCTCTTCATGACTATCCTGTCGAGAATTATGTTGTGACAAGTGTTCCGCACTGACTTGGCAATCTTCATTTATTTGACCTCTATTCGGACCAGGTTGCTGAGGAAAGTGTTGAGGAACCGGTGGATTATGCGACTGCAAAGCTCGGGCTACAGCTTGTTGTATCCACGTCTCTATTTGTCCAAAATCTAAACTATTACTCGCTGAATGAGTATTTCTCGGTATGTGTGTACGACTGTTGCCTCTTCTAGGTCGTCCTGGGGGGTTACTTCTAGCGCCACCTCTAGGAGGATATTCGGGTCGATTAGTACTATGACTCATATCTAAGGCTGGTAAATTTTCTATGCTTAAGTTTGTTGGTGGATTCGCATTAGCCACAATTTCCCTATTCAAATCTCTAGTAACTGATCGAGTCATAACTCGTGCAGGTCCTGGGGCTTGATCTTTGGAGTTTGGCGAACAATTTCCAACTACTACCTTTAAATCTCTGGTGTGCACTACCGCAAAACACGTTGGGCAATCAGCATGTGATTGTAATCGGGTTTCAATGCACGCCTTGTGGTATATATGTTTACATAATGTCATTGAACAAGTCTGAGTGTCCGACATTATTTCACTGCAAATTAGGCAAATATTGTCATCCTCATTTGCGGGTTGATTTTCAAAACTGTGTTGTAAAACCATTTTTGTTTTCTTTAATTAGACATCCTTGGGGCAAAACTAATTTAAAAAGGGGTTTCTTACTTCTCCCAAACTATTTCTTTGAAGACAGTGGAATTTTCTGGACTATTGTATTTAGAGTGGAATTTGATGCTAACAGATTACCTAGAATTTATAAGATGTATGCTAACGGATGAAAATACCTTTGCTGGTATGATACATAATTCCAGTTAAATACGTCTTAACAATCTTCTTTCATGGAATTACATCGCATAACAACAATTAAATAAAGACAGTTAATCTCTTTGCTAGAGTAAAACAAAGGGTTCAATCGTGCAGCGCTGATAAGGTCGAATAGATTCAATTGCCTAAATCTTCGAATTCCAAAAATTACGTATACGACCTGCCTCTCTATTTCATACTCTTCACTAGCTAAAAACGTACTTTATCAGAAATGAAAAGAGCTGAATCCATTAATTATTGTTGAAATTTCTTGGGTTACTTTTAAAAGTAAGACTCCTCGGTCAAATCCTCAATTTTACAACAACTCTTAATGGCGGGATTTGTAAACTCAAACAATATCCTATTGGATGTGTGTATTTTCTTTGTCTACATGCCCCACGTTGGGCGCCAAAAATTTGTAGCGTGATGCAAGGTCTGGGTTGTATGACAACCTATCTGTAGTTTTCGACGAATCAGCGGTGGTGGGACCCATAAAACGGTAGCTCATTCCGGGTGGGGTAGGTTCTTGCTGAAGTCTAAACTTGGCACTACGAATTTTAATTTATAGAGTCCCTCAACAAAACAAGAAGCCTACTCATAGGCGAAAATGTAAATCCAATTAACTCTATGTCTATATTTGATCTTCAAAGAATTGTAAGGGGGTGGCGTTGATGTTAGTGGCCACAAGAGTTCTTAACCCACCCAACCATGTCTCTCCCTACGAGGGGAAAAACCCAAATGTTAATGCCCCCTTCTGTAAATTAATTTATACCCCCATGTCTAAAATAATAATTTAGCAATTCATTGTCGATTCAATTCTCTATAATTTTCATTGTAAAAATATAATATAATTCATTTTATCCATCTTGCAAGCTTATTTGATTTTTTTAATATGTTAATACAATTTTAAATTTTCATCTTCTTATTTATTGGTTTAAATTTTTGTAGAATTTTAAGGTTTACATATCTAAATTTTCTCGGATTCAGTTCCAACTAGTTAAGTTTTAACTTGTTCTTGATAATTAAGTTTTAAATGGTTCTCAATAATAAGGTTTTAAGTTTAATAATAATTCTATAGTAACATCTTTTACTTTAAGTCGGGTTGTAATTCCATTGCATTTTCAATCAATTCATTTTTTTTCTTTATACTAATTTAAATTTTTAATAGTTAGAAATCTTCCCATAACAACAACCATACTTTATATATATATGTTCTTTTGCTGTCATTTCATTATCAGTTATCAATTATCAATTACATCAATCTCTTAATACCGATCAGCCAAAGACACACTGTAGTCACAAACTTATCTCGCAGCGAAACATAATAATCAAAACAAAAACGGGCGATGCACCTGCATTGGGCCGGTCTTCATGAGCTGCATTTCTTTTCACAATTAACCCTTCTTTTTATGCATTAGCTCGAGTGCAATTATTAGGTTTGTTTTGATTATCAGTTTTCGCTGTTCTTTTTAGTACGGAATTTTAGTTTGGGGTTTTTATTTATTTATTTCTTGGCTGTGTTCTTTACCGATTTTTAGATTTGTTTTTAATATAGGTGCCAAAATAAAAAACTCACCCACTCATGTTGCTTGATGAAGGCCTTCACGTTGCTCCAGAGTCGATGTTTTATGCTGTGGACTTGGAGAATGTATTAGGTGATTGATGCCTCCATTCGAGGTACACTGACGAATTTTGAACCAAGGTGTTGTGATGGGAGTTTTTGTTTTGTTTTAAATTTAATTAGTTGCGTTTTGATAATGATTATTTTACTTTTCAGGTTAGCTTAAGGTTTTTAATTTGTATTAAATTTGTTTATTTTATTATTATATTTTTTTTTTTTCAGATGTGTAGGTTGAATTTTTCGTGAATGTTATTAAATTTTAATGGGGACCGTTGGAGTCCCTCGTTGTCAATTTTCCTCGATCCTTCTCCTCCCAACCACTATTTCTGCAGACTTTAAACCTGCGGCTTGTCTTCCGAGGGGTTATGATTTAGCCATGCAATCAGGAAGTGCCGCCAATGAAAACGGTTGGCAAAAAGATTGGCCAGAAAAGGTTTGGGCACGGCCACATCCAGCACGAAAGTTTGTTGTGTTTTATCCGGAGGCTGTCGTAGGGCCAAATTAGAATTGGATATTTTCCAAGAAATTAAAAAAATAATTACCGTGTAGGTCTGTTTAACGGCAGTGGGGTAGTTTAAAGCCGACTCAATAGTTGGCTACTTTCCGTGTCGCGGGATGCGTTCGGATTTTGGAAATTGCCTTTGGACTTGGAGATCCACGTTTTTTCGGCACCGCGTATATATATAAAATCTATATAAGAGCACTTTGATCTGCTCAGGTTGACGACTTGAAACGGAAAAGACGGGAAGCTGGGCTTGCTAGCTTCATAAGAGCTCGCTAGTCCGAGTTAGGGATGCATTTTGAAAAACCCCTATTTCTCATTCACAGCGAGGTGTCGAATTAGGTGAATAAGTGGTACTACTATGGCGGGCTATTTTTCTAATTTAATTTTTATTTTTAAGAATCCTAATCTAAGAAGTTTTTATCAAACCTTTTCTTTTCCCTCAATTGCATAGGGAAGAGAATATAATATTTCTTGACATAAGGCGACCATTACAAATGCGCAACTCATGGCGTCCAATCGTCAAATGTTCCGCACGTACGCGCCCCCCATATGCGGGCCAGACGTCTATCCACCATATTTCGATTGTCACACTCAGGACTAAAGGCACTTACAAAAACAGAGCGAAAAGGAAATAATACAATTTTTAGACCATGTTACTCATTTTTATAACAGAACTAATTGTAAGATGTATCTTTTTCAATTTAATTTCATTATAAATTCAATTATTTCGTTCACAGAAAATTACAATTTGAAACCATAAAAGGAATAAAAGTTTATGACATCTCATGGATTATTTAAAAGAAATAAAATAAACAAAATATTCATTTAGCTTTCAATCCTTTTTTTTTGCTAGTGGAAGACCCGCTGTCCATATCCGTCTCCGTCTGTTCCGTTCTTGCTCCCTCACCTCCTCGCTGGCCGACAGTATCGACAGTCATCCCGGGAAAGTGCGAGGGACAGGGCACGACACGTGGGCTACACTTGGGCCGCTGTTAAATAGCATTGACGAATTAAAAGCTGAATTGGCAAAAGGGACCGGGCGACAGCGGAAAAAACCAAACTGGAATCCTCTGACGGGGCGTTAAGGGAGGCGTACATTTTCTGCAATATCATCAACTATAAATTACGAATATTGAGGCACAACAACTTCGAGTACGTGGCGTGATAATGGATATTTGTCAGATATGTGAACATTTTAAACTTCCGCCCCGGCAAGGAAAAAATAAAAATAAATAAAAAAGGGAAGTGAGAGCCAGGAGCAGGCATGGGGAGAGGTTGCTTTGCCACTGGAATCGGATTCGGCACTTTTTGCCACATAAACATAAAAAAGGTAATACGGCACCGGGGACTGAAAGTAGCCCGAAATGTGGCATTCGGATCAGAGGCGTGTCCGGGGGAAACTCGAGCAGGATAGCGAGTATCCTGACCCTTTTGGCGGCGCCCCTGAAACCGCCTGCGATTGCAGTAAGGTGGAAAACAAACGAGATCCCCGGAAACCACTCGGGGGTGGTGTTACAGGGAAATGCGAAATGGCAGTAAGAAATGTTTTGCAATGATGCGGCAGGTTTCCCTTTTTTTCCTGCCGTCCATCCATCCGATCTCGTTATGATTAGCCCAAGGAGGGTGACGCCGGACTGGCCGATGCCATGTTAGGCGCATATAAGCGAGAGTCGGGGAGTAAATCCAGCCCGGGAAGGAAGAAGTCAATTTCTGCGCCGAGAAAAGTGTTGGCCCAAACACATAAAAGTGAATTCGAAAATTATGCACAACACTCGGAACAGTACGGAGCAGACAGAAAGTTGTCCTGCCAAAGAGTTTGAGTTGTTTCGCTTTTATGTGCGAAGAAAGTGCTGAAAAAAACACCAAAAACTTTCATTACGAACGGAAGTTGGGGGATAAATAAAAAAGGAACACAAACAATACACACTTGGACCTGGCGTTGTTTTGTGACATTGAACTTTTTGCATTAAACTTGAAATGTTTTTAATGAATCTCCCCCTCCTGCCGGGTAGAGCTTCGCCGTTCAATCTGCCATCCACGGATTCGGCTTCAACTTTGGCTTCAACTGCCTTTGTTGTTTTAAGGGCTAAGACATCCACTGAACATTTTTGGATGCAAAACTTTGCATTTCCTGCATATTCTTCTCCATATTTTACAGCAGCAACTTCCGGCTTCCGCTCGAGCAGCATAAAAATAAAGCGAAACTCCTGCCTGGTCCTGCTCTCCCCGGCAGGACCTGTTTCCTGGGCCTGCTCTGCCGCCGCCGAATGGCAGACAGAACTTTCCTCAGACATTTGCCATTCATTGGAGCCCGCCCCAGGTCCCCGGTTTGGGGCCTCCTCTTTTTGGCTTGTCAGCACAGCGTCTCCTGCGTCTGCATGATAATTGCAAGAAAATAAACTTGAGACAATTGGGAATCAAACTTCGCAGACGCGAGCGGTCCTCGCGCATAGCTGGGGATTAAAATTTCATAACAACGCGAGCGGAAGCGGATACCAGGAACTCCGTATTACTCCCCCCAAAAATACAACTGAGAAGTCGCCTTGTGTACAAATGTCTATCACTTACGGCAAATGTTACGCCACATTCATCACATCCAAGGCACGCGAGTTCTGGGAAAGCCGAAAATAGAGCCCCCTCCCCAACGAGTGTAAACGATCCACAAACAATATTAATTGAAACGTACCGCTCATATGACATTTATGAAGCGGCCCAAAAAACACAGCCGAACAAGTCGAAGAGCTGAAAATGTTTAAATGAGGAAAGGCTTTTGGCATATGATGGGCATTTAGCTATTTTTTAAATATTTTAAAATATTTTTTAATGGGTTGAATTCGATCAAATATATATATTCATGTTACCTACACAAGTATATAGAGAGGAAAAATAAATAATAATTAGTTATGCTTTAAAATTTCAAAAATTTCTAAAGAAATAGATGTAAGGTTTATAGTTCATGGTAAAATCATCATCAAACATTTAACAAATTTTGACAACAAAACCTCTTTATTAATAGAAACTCCTATATTTAATTGGAAAATTGTTTAAATAACATTTTTAGCTACTTTTCAAGCGTGTTTCAGCTAAATATTTTCCCTAATCCACAATTGGCATCTCCAGCGCTGGCGCTACCCTTGGCCCGGGCGCCGTGTGCATGTCCAACTGCCAAATACAAGCGTTAAGCTAAATGAAAACAAATTACCGTTGCATGTGAGACACCGTCCAAGGCAGGGCAAGGCGCCGGCAGTCAGTCAGCCAGTCAGCGGTTCCACCCCCAGTAGAAGCCACCCCCTCATTTGCCGGGCGACGACTGCTGCAATATGGTGCTGTCATACCGAGACCGACCTGCATTCTCCGCGCTCGCATTTAGCATTTAAACACGCACCGAAGCCGAACCAAAAACCCAACACCCAAAACCAAGCTAAAATAAAAAAGGGGGAACATTTCGGAACCCAAAACGGGAGACAAATTAATGAGCGCCGTAATGAAATGAGCTGGGCGTACGGAGCAAATGATTGCAGGACTAATGACAGGGCAACTGAAAGTCGCGACTGGAATCCGATATTTCTCTAGGAAGACCCAATCCGTTCGAGTTCGTTAAAGCCTAAAATGAAATTAATTAGTGGCTCCCTTGGTCGGTCAGTGCTCGGGCTATGATTTAATTTCGTATTCTTAAAGGTGAGCTTTGGCTCATCCTTGAATGCGGAGGAATTCTAATAAATCTCTCCGCATGGCAACTACCATGCCACGCACATGTTCAATAAACCAGAGATTATACACAAACATAGACAAAGAGAATATAGAATTTGAAAAAAATGCTTCCAGGCAGTACTGAAGCGTGAATACCCTTTGACGGCGGTGTGAAAACTAATCAGGACCAAAGTCAGGCTCGTGCCACCGCCTTGATAAATATTTGATCCGCGTCTGAACTATCTCTGTGGACTTAACGCCATCAGTTTATTAAAATCCTTGGTTTTTTTAAAGGGTATCTGCAAAAAATAGGAGTAGATGAGAAATACCTGCTCGGCGGGGGTCGTTGGCTGCATGTCGCCTCCCAATGAACTGCAATAAATCTCAATAAAAGTCGCACAACAAAGTGAACCAGCACCAGCAATCCAATGCAAGCATCGCAAAACAAACAGCCAGCAAGTGGTCCTGGAAAAGGACGTACGCGAGTTGCGCAAAAAAAGGAGTCCACCCCCAAATCCACCCCCACAGAGAGTTTGTCCCGCGAAAAGTGAAAAATGTGTAGAAGGAATATTTTAAATTTGATTATTGAAAGTCGCGCGACGGCAGCGATTATGTTATTTGTAAGGGCGACAAACGTATTTGCCATTCAAAAGGACACTGCGGAAAAATGGTAATCAAATGGAAGTCCTTGTAGCAAATTCTAAAAGAATAGGAAGAGTAGTTAAGGAGAGTTTCCTATGAGAACAAACTAATAATAATATTTAGAAACTTATAAATTCCTACAAACTGTTTCTAAATGCATCCTATTTATTAAGTAAAAAAAGTAAATACAATTTCTCCCCGTGGAGCTTCAACATTCAACGCGAAAATATGACTCAAGGTGTGGGTGGATTTTTTAAGGGGTTTGTGGGTGTGTACGTGCGTGTGTTTTGTGCGGGGGTTGTGCGCACATAAACTTTGTTTATTTTATTAACAAGTTGTGTGGAGTGGAGTGTGTGAACACAGAGGTTGAGGGGCTGAGGCAAACAGCAGCGGCACCGGCAACCCTTTGTTACTTTCACTGTGGAAAACCTCGAGACCGCGATCAACGCAGGTCGCAACCCTCGTTTCGCTCGGCTTTTCCTTTCACCCAGCTCTTTTGCGTGCGCCGCGCAATTCAATTTTCATTGTTTATCAATTTTCTGCCTATTTTGGGCGCTTCAAAGCGACGCTTTGTAATTAAATTTGGAAAGCCGCCAGTGGCGCATAAATCAGAGCTCAAAAATGAGGAGGATGAGGACAAGGATGAGGCTGACGATGCCTCATGATTATGATTGCATGTGAACGTGAGGACGGGGAGTCGTCTGCTGGCAGGGCCTTCTCCGTCTGGCTGGCAAACGTCTTCATTGAATTCCGGCTGTTGGTTGTTGGGAGCAAAAAGTGCGTGGTCTTTGTCTTGGCAACTTTCTTGCCAAAAGTGCAATCGCAGCAATGGGAAAAATCCAAATTATTACGTACGAGTGTGTGCTTCATATTTCAGTCTCCTCCGTCCCAGACACATAAATCTCGCAAAACAATAGAGACTCTCGCTGGCGCGCACACAAACTGATTTGAATTTATGGGAAACTGATTATTTTCCACGCCGCCGAGAGGCGACAACGAGACAACGAGACAATGCTGCTGTGCCAAGAGCTGGTATCCGCCCGAGCATCTGCCGGAGATAGTTGATCCGCTGCGTTCCGTTCCATTCCGTATATGTAGCAGGACATATCCATGCGAGTATCTCGTATATTGTGCGTGCCACGTGACCGCGCAACGGGCACCGCCAAAGATAACAGAGGCAAACGGCCAAACAGCCGCTGCATCCGCTCGCCGACGGCACTTGGCCAAATCCCATTGAAAGGTCAAACAAATTATGGCAAAACAAGGCGGCCTCCTGCTGATGCAGCAGCTCCTCAATGCACATGAAAACAAGTCTTGCAGAAAGTTGTTTTGTGGCTAACTTAAAAATGAAAGCAAAAATACTATAATATTTCATATTAAATATTTGAGAATTGTAATATGTATTATGAACAAAAGCACGAATAATAATATTTCTTTAAATATTAAACAAACACGGATGGTGGCGAACGAACTGCTCTTGTTTTCTGCATTTTATTAAAGCGGCAATATAAAATCTCAAAAATATAAACAATAATGAATGAAATATATAAAAATCACAATTTTTTCTCTGTTTTTTGTAAACATTTTTCGGATCAGTGTTTTGGTTGCAGTCGGAGTTGTTCAAGGGTCCTTGACAAGCTGCAAGCTCTCGGCACACGCCCGGCACTTCATTAGACGCGTGCGAGGGTCGGGGAAGCGAACCCTTTGCCGCCTCGTAGCAGGAGGAGAAGCAGGAGCAGGATCTGTGCGGACTGTCTGCCCGGGATTCCGCCCTTTATTGTTGTGTTTTTGTTCAGACTGCGTTTGTGGGCTTGGCAAATTTGAAATTGATATTCGCACGGCGTGAAATCAGTTTCAGTTTCAGCTTTCATTTCACCCGTCCGTTTCCCCTTTTTTATTTGCGAATGTTTTTTCTTCGATTCCTACGGCTTGCCTTTGTTTCGTTTCACTGACTGGCCGCCGGGTCAGGCTGGGGGTCCTGCAGAGCACTTAGCCAGCGGATGGGGCCATGATTTATTGAGTTGCATAAACACAAACGGCAGCGCAATCATGTCGCAACTGTAGCCCAAAACTCGCCAGTGAGCTCAGCTTTCAACTCGATTGCTTCACAAGTCGTTAGGCGTCATCGAAAGGGAGCTCCTGCCCAGGATTCTTGGGGGTTGACCTGCACTTCGTGGTGGCCCGTGGTTGTTGGTCCTCTATCCTGTGGCTGCAGCACCGTCTTGCGGTCCCTTTTCCCTCCACCAATCCCCCCCGTCGAATGGCAGCCACAATTTCGGTTATGGGAGTCGTGCAACAAAGGGGAAGCAAGTTGGACTCCTTCCATAGCCAAGTATAAATCACAAATAGATTTCCTTGGGAGACTTCTGGCCGAAACTCCCTGGCTGCCGACTCCATTTCCCAAATGGGGAAACTGGCGCCTGCCACGCCTCCATTTTCCTCCATTTTCCACTCCTTTTCCTTATATCAGAGTGGCAAACTTGGCTATTTGTGAGCTGTTTTAAAGACAAAGGAAGACTGGAAAAGTTATTTTTCATATATCTTAACTTAAAAATGAATGTTAAGATTAGGTTTTTAGCAATTTAAATGTTTGTATATTTAACAAAAGCCTTCAGAGATAGCTGACAGCAGTAGGATTATAAAATTGTGAGAACTTAACATTTTGGAAAAAGAACTAAAAATCGAATCAAATATTTCACTTAATTTTAAAGTTTAAAAGAGAATTCATAATTTCTTCATTCATATTTAAGCTTTCTGTGATTATTTAAATTGAATCTGACAACACTGACTAGCTAACACTGAAGTTTATGTTGGCTTTTCGTGTGCGGCATTGGTGGCACTTTGTGCTGCTTTGTGTTGCGCTTCAATGAGGTCGAAATGGCTCAAAAATAATGTGAAAAGTTCCCTTTAACCATTTTTCCAGAGCCGCGGTGCTGGTGACGCACAAAAAGCTGTGGCAGAGTCGAAGAGCAAAAAGGATTCGCGCCACATTTCCTACTTTCCTTTTGGTTAGAATTTACTCCTTCTGCAGGCGTTCTGCGCCCCGTCCTTCTCGTCCTTGTGCTCCGTCAGCTTCACCCTTTATTTTTCTTTTGCGACTGCTGCCTGGTTGGAGTTATGCGACTTTGGGGAATTTCTGACGGCCCTCGACTCCATCCTCTACTTGGCCGTCTTTATATTCCTGTGTCTCAGTCTCAACCCGTTTGCCACTTTGGCTTCCTTTGACTTTTCGAGAACTTTGTTAGCAGCATCTTCCCACTTCGCCGCTGCTCCCTCCGCCTCCACCGAACTGCCTTTGAAGATATTGCGGCTAGTGCAACGCCAGCCGATGTCGCCTTTGATGTATATATCGATGGTGAAAACTTGAGAAACTCGCTGTGGCTAATGTTGCGAGAGACATGTCGCCTTGGCATCAGCACAATCGTATATTTCCCCAGATTTGGGCGGCGATTAACCCAGTTCCAGTATTAACCTATTTGCACCAGCTCCGATAAGAGCACTTTATGTACTTTAGGGAGTTCAAAATAAATTTCTTCTCTCTTTTAGAAAGTTATTTTGTTTGGTTTTAGATGAGCAAAAAAAAAAAATATTAATCTAAATTGGTTTAAATCTGACCTTCCAGCTAATTACGGCCATGAAAAGCTGTCCCAAATGAATGCAATTAGCTGGGTGTGGCTGAAAAGGAACAGTCAGATCTCAGGCTGGGGTCCTGGATGAGCAGCTAGCACTTGGACTGATTTGTTCCCCGAAACGACTTAAGTAATGCAGCAGCAGATTGTCAAATGCCACTCTCTCAGAAAGGCAACAACCAAATAGAAATGGGACAGCAGAAGCGGCAGCAGGAGTGGCAATAAAACAAAGACCTGGCGAAGAGGCAAAGCAAAATTGCTGCAAATCTGTGCGCGGGATCAGGGGCATCCTGGGGTGGTAAGTGGGCGGCAAGGACCTCAACCGGCTGGCAGATGCTGGGCCGAAGCCGGCTCCTGACTGCTGACTGTGTCCTTGTGCCTGGCACGCAACAACTCAATTAAGCCGCTTTAATTGGTCTAATTAATTTGCGCTCAAACGCACTTCAAGTCTAAACGTGTTTTTCCACAGGACCAAGATGGGCATCCCAAGAAGGGTTGCCTCCTGTGCCGCGCGCGCGTCCTGAAATATGCATTAAGCCGCAGATTTGCGACGCGCCGGTAATTAAGCCGAGCGGCCCGGGACCCTGCAACGTGCGACGATTGAGTTCCCCAGTTGTTGACAAGCGGGAATCGCTTCCCAGCCATCCAGCCAACCGGCTGGCAGCTGAATTTTCAGACTTCAAGTGATGCGTTTAATGAGCGGCACGTGACTCGCTCAACACCGCTTCTACATCTTCCATCACACAATATCATTTCGAATTCAATGCCAGTCAAAACGCTGACGTTTAATTTGCAACAAATTTGAATACGATTTTGGAATGCACCTAAAGAAATTATAGTTACTTTTTCTAAGAGAAGAGCATTAAAAATTATAAATTATGAAAGCCTTGCTACAAGCATTTGTTTCTTTAGAAAGAATTAATAGTAATTATTATATAGAAAATCTTAGAGACTCTTTGTCAGTGTACTTTATTCCAGCAATTTCGTGATTTTTTAATTTCGTGTTCAATAAATTTTTATTTTGTGTGCTTTTTACACCTTTTTCGGTATTCAGGCATCATTAATTTTAATTCAATGGATAGATAGAAAAATGGGAAATTAAACCCGAGTGGGATTGGGATAAAGCAAAAGGAGTATGTGCCCCTGACAGTTGGTCTGTTCGGGGGCCGAAGATTATTGCTCTAATGCCGTCATGTACTTGGCATAAATATTTATTTGCACCGCCACCCCAACCGGAAGCACACCTCGTCTCGATTCAACCACTCGGCGAGCGTAAGTGTGCCTAATGGAGAAATATGCCGCAGCATAAAGCAAGGAATTGCTTTTAGGGCAGCCTCCGCCTTAAGTACTTGCAAGCCGATTCCGTTTGCCTATTTAACAATTACGGAAGCGAAAGGAAAACCCGCCCGGAATGTGCGACATATGGAAGCAAAGACGGAATACTCTTGGCCAGACATAAATTTTTGGCCAGCAGGTCCTGGGAATGGGAGTGTCGGATGGTTGCCCCCCCAGTTGGAGGGTCGAAGTTGGCCAAAAATGAGTGATGTTTATTTGTGCGCGCAGGCAGGGCCATTAAAATGAAAAGCAGCAGCCAAGATAGAGATCATGAATATGCAACAGCAGCAGCCGGGGATAAGGCGCAATCGACTTGGGGACGGGGAAGGAAGCCAGGAAGTGAAGCCAAACGCGCCATCACAATAAAAATTCATTACGGAAAGCAACCGGGACAGACGAACGCGAAGGGGACGCGGAGCTGGAGATCCTGCCAAAGGACCGGAAAAGAAATCGCTATAAATTTTCGACGCAAGCAAACCAACAAAAGCAAATGAAGGAAAGAAACGCAGAGGAAAACCAACCAAAATAACAGCAGCGCCAGTTACATGAAGAATTATTGCGGCGGCGAAATGCTGTCCACCTACTTAAAATTAATTTCGGCAAGGAATCGTCGTCCAAACAATAACATCAGCGGCCACAGCCATGGCGATAGCTATATCCATATAGCCGCTGCCGGAGCAGCGATATCAGCACCACCAGCGGCAGCCGTCAGCAGTCGCCGGTTATATCCCGCGGCGTCTCCGGCAAACCGTAATGAGAGGGTTCAGGTGCACTGCAAAAAAATATCCCTTATAATTGGTAAAGACTGAGGAATTTAAAGAAGGGATATATCTATAAATATCTTAAAGTTTTTTCAGCAACTAACAAAGCTCCTAACTTAAGAACTTGTAAAATTCTTTTTATTGATAATGGGTTCAAAATATAGATTTTCATTATATTAAATCAAAAATTAGTAATAGGAATATTTGTTAGTTGAATTAGCATATTTTCTCAGTGTCCAAGCGACCGAAAAGAACTTCCAATGGAGCGCAAGGGTGCGGTCTTCCAGGAGAACTGTTGGGGGGCAAGGCGGGTCATGACTTTCGACGGCGCGTATGTCAAAATATTGAAATATTGAAACAAACGTCGGCAGCAACATTAAAGACGGGCCATTGGCATTGGCACTGCCTGGCCAGTGGTTCCCTCACCCTCACCCAACCCCCGGCACCCCCCGATTTTTGGCCAAGTTTAATGAATGTGCGATGTACACGACATCCTCATAAAGCCGCCCCGCTGCTGCTGCTGTTGCTGCTGCTGCTGCCGCCACCAAAAACCAAATTAGTCGCAGTTTATAATGGGGCACAGTGTCGATTGCAGTTGCCCGATAACAAAACGCCGCTGGGGTGAACGCAAGGAGGATTGCCGGGAGTTGTCGGAGTTGCAGTTGCAGCCGAATCGATAAGAGACAGGACAGGACTGTGCGGCAGTATCCGTATCCCGAGACCCGCGGGCACTGCATAGACAACCCCCGGCAGCGAGCGAGCTCATTAGACAGGGTGGCGCTAATGACGGCAGATCCAGTTGTTCCCGGTTTCATCCAACAATGGAACACTCTGTGGCCCGGCGGTAAATAGTCATGCGAGCTGCTCTGCTACTCTGCCGACTCTCTCGTAAACATAATAATAATGCCTCGTTTGCCGTTTGGCCCCGGGGCGCTCATAAAGCCATTAAGGCGCTGAACCCTTTGGCGCGTAATTCACACAAGGATCGAGCCGAGCTAGGATAGTACTATGTAGTTCCCGGTGTCCGGGTCCCGCGACCCTCATAAATAATGTTACCAATAAAAACGGGAGCATTTGAATCTAGCGGCAACCTGTGAAATCGACGTCATATTAGCCCTCTTCTAATAGCCCATATATCCGATAGCAACGCCGCCAACGCTCATTCGTAAATATTTCATTCGGTAATTTTCCAATTTTGCGTTCGAATTTTCACTCTGTGTGAAAATGTAGCAAATATGCTAACTGCAACGATTGAAAGCGGAAAAGCGGCGAGGAAAAATAATAATAAAACCAATAGTTCGGACCAAGTAGTATCCTGTATTTGTTCTAAAAATAAGCGAATTTAGAAAATTATTTAAATGTTTAGTTGGTTTACATTCAACATAAATGAATTTTGAGGAGTTATTTTATATAGTGTTTATATACCTTTCGAAATGTATACTTTCCTTTTGAATCAATAGCTTTATTACAGATTTCTTACAACTAAAATATAGTATAAGTTCTAAAAAACTATGCTTAGAATATATACCTTTAAGAGTTACGATTTATTAACTGGACTGTGCACACACACTAGCAGGATGCATACACCCGGGCACTCGGGAAAACAAAAATCACACACGCAGCGCAAATTTGAGTGCAGCCAGTCGCTGGAGGGAAAAAATCTAAGCCACCATCCCGAGGTTTGCTAAAAAATGGCCACAAAAAAATAAATCAAAAGGGAACGCCACTCAAAAAGGACCAACAAACTCCTGTCGGTGTGCCAGGGATTGGATTCAACCGGCCACCGTCGAGCGATTCCCGTATGGGTATCGAGGCAATTCAATTATATTTTTGCAATAATTTTCAATACACTTAAGTGCAGATACCGCACAACACAGCCCCCCAGCCCCTGTCCCTGGATTTGGCGGCAGTTTAGAAAACAAATAACATCCCGGAGAAGACCCCACCCCCACCCACCTGTCTGGCACATTTGCTTACTACTCGATTCGAGTATAGTATATGCGGTTGCCATTTCTTGTGCTACCTGTGGTACTGCTGTTGCATATTTTCTTTATTTTATTGGCCCGGTCGATCCGTAGATGTTAATGGAAATTGAACGAGCAGTTGGCTTCTGCTGTGGCCCAAACTCAACTTTTGCAGCAATTGATTCGCAGAGCGGCGCTTGAATTATGAAAGTTGCTGAAATTGTTTTGGGGCTTAGGAGGCTAAGCAGAATGTCTGCCCTGTTAAGCCGACCCCAAACCCTTGTCTCACTCTCTGCGGGCAATAAATTCCATACAATCGCTTACAAATCGCTCGAAAATTGCCTCAACTCGAGCACGGTTTGCATTAAGTGCAGAGCGAGCTCTTGGCTCACATCATCAGTTAAGGGAAACTTCACCCTGCCGCTGCTGTTGGCGGAGCTCAACTGACATTGACATTCGATATTATCGCCGACAAACGATCGGCAATTGAAAAATGCGCACGAGAAGAGTTTATAAAAATACACAATTTGATGACTGCGGACGGACTTGGCGCTGATCCAAGTGCAGTTTGTCACAGCTTATCAACATCTCGGAAGGGAAGCGGAGATAAATCCCAAGCACACGCTCACTTCAAAGATTAAAGCAATTTACAGATTGAAGGCGGGCCGCGAGCAGCTTTGCGCATCGAGAGATTCCAATAACTTTAAACTGCAACCCCTGCCAGAGGGGAAGCACACAATACAGGCTCTTATGAAATGCAACCGCTCGGAAAATCCAGTCGATACTTTTACTGTTATTGTTTCATGTCGGCAGGGGTTGGATCACGGCAAGGATACACTGGGCACAACAATATCTGACAAAGTTAAAGGGCTATAAAGAAGGACGTCATTTGAAACGCCTCTTCATTCGGGACAAAGCTCAAAACTTGAGGAATCTTTCTTTCTAAAATCCGAAATTCTTTTTAATTTATTTTCTAATGAAATGCATTAACTTTTCCGTTAGATTTTCCTAGTGTAGCTACATATGCTGTGTCACTTTTATCATTGGGCTTGCCAGCAATTTGCAGTTCCGATTTCCCGAGTCGGGCTTCTTTCTCGCCACCCCTCCTTGGGCTTGGGCTACGGTCGGTTGTTTCTTAAATAATTCAAGTGAATCGCAAAAGTGCAGTAAATCGTGGAGCTGGCGTTAATGTTATGGCCCTATTAACTGCGCAGCAACAACAATGACAGAGCAATAAAAGTCAATCAGCATTTATTTCAGTTAACCCCAACAAGATCAAGAACACAAAGGAACTCCGCGCAAAGCAAAGGGGGAACGGAGCCCAGTTCCCTTCGGTGGCAGTTCAGAGGGCAAAGTTGAATTGTTTAGACTCATTTGCCATTCGAAATGAATTTGAGAATGTCTCTTAGCGATTTGCAGCATGCACACGGAGTGAAAGGAAGTCGGGGTCATTTGGGTATTTATCTCAATTAGCCGAATCAGCCCTCCAGCTGCAATCCGTCTATGGAAATTACCGAGAGTGTTTCCTTTGATTGATGCGAAAAGCCAGCTTAGGGTCAGGTCCTGATTGAGGCCCAAATCCCAATGGCAGTTCAATCATAAATGTCGTCTTAAGTGATTAATTCCAGACGCCGCACAGCCAATGATTAAGACGCTCGAGATTTGAGTAGCCACAACAAACGAATGCAACAAATATTAGCAAAAACCCCAATGAATTCTGCAGCTAAAAATTTGCATATTTGGAATTGCAAATTCATGGGAAATAAGCCGGCAGCAGCGCATAAATCACAGTCAACTGGAATTATTATATATTTTTGACTCGTTTTGCCGGCATCAAAAAGCGTTTCTATGTTGACAAAATGCCAATGAAGCAACGATTCCACTTGAATGATGGCCAGGGCAGCCTTGTGTGTGTGCTTAGCTATAAGTCAACTAAATTATTAAAGCATAAATACTATGTTTGTACGAACACCCTAAGGGCGGCGTTGGTGATTGGCTAAAGGGGGGAGCGGATGTGAATCCCCAGTGGAAAAATGCCCATGATTTTTGGCAACATATGGGCAAATTAAAATGCAAATTAAATGCAAATAAACAATTAAAATTTCCAACAGCGTGACGCTGATTGTGGCGGAAGCCATATCGAGTGGGCGTGGCCAATCAAACGGAAATGTTGACACCAAATGTTAGACACAGCGGCGCAGTCCTTTATGTTCGGGGCGCAAAAATGCATAATTAATAGACAAATAAGCCAAACGCACACCCCCGCACACACACACAACACTCGTCGGCAAAACGCTGCCACTCAAATTGCCTTTTGGGCAAACAAACTGCGCAAAACGTACAACAAACATGACAACAATGCCAACTACCAGCAGGAGCAACATGAACATTACTAACGTAACAGGGACGAAGAATGATCGAATAGGAAGTACTATGTACTTAGATCTTTTCATAAGTTCATTAAATTTTTAGTTTATTCATAGATTAATCAAAACAATTATCTTTGTTTTCTCACACCTTCTTTATAATCACTGAAATTACCATAAACAAGAAGTATTTCGAGTTGAATATCCAAATAGTGAGAGACAAATTAGATTTTATTTAAAAAAAGAACCTGAAAAGTAATAATATCTAATATACCTTCATCTTTCTTTTTTTCCGACTTCCTCGCAATTTCTACACACCCTTTTGTCCCCTCAAAATACCGGGTATTACCGAGCAGCAACAGCAATTCAAACAGAAGCCGCATTCAAATTCAGAACAAATGAAACGAAACGAAATTGTGAAGCGATGTCGGGAAAGCCCCTCAAGACATTTAGTGTTTGACATGGCAAAATCAACAAACAACCGCGCAACAACAGCCACGGAGCGAAGGTGCGAACTGTCTGCCTTTGAAGTGCGGAAAGGACCAAAAAAGGAAACACTCAGTTGGTTAACTGACAGGACAGGCTCACCACTCCAGCACCCCGCAATTATATGGCGAGCAATTGGTGCAACAAACCACTCTTTTTTTTGTTAATACTGATTGAGCTGCATTAGCGACCCGGGGTGGATTAATAGCTTGGTGTAGCACTCAGGGGCTGATGGATTGCGAAGGATAAGATAATAGTGATAGGTTACTTTTCCTTGTTAAGGAATATGTATTCCAAAGTGAAATTCTCTTGATTTATAATATAAATTTTATATGATCATCCCTAGGGGAATTTTTGATGTATGAAAAATAGATTTTGTATATATTTTTACACGACGCTTCTATTTTTTTGACCATAATTGTAATTCCTGCGACATCTGCAAGGGTTGCACTTAAAAAAGCGAAAAGTTTTCATCATCCCAGCGTGAAATCCAATTGTCGTACTTGTATCAATTCCCAGGGCCAAACAAGTGCCACGAAATCTGTGCAAAAAGCACCCGGCCAAGTCTCATTAGCCATGCAGGAATCCCGGCCGGGCCGGCCCCGAGGGCCTGGTAATTATTCCGAAAGCGAAAGGACGGCGATGGAAATTGTCATTTGCTGATATGGCTAATCTATTGCATCAGTCGGTGGATTGTGGGTCGTGTTTTGCCTGCCGCAGTAACTGGCTAACAGCTAGTGACGAGCACGCTAATGATACATTGATAACTGTTGTTATTCTTCGTCCTGGTAACAGCTCCTGCTCCGGCTCGTGCTTTTGCTGAGGCCTTGGCATGCCCACAGTAGCAGCTAATAGTAGGTGACCGGCTTGGCGCATCAATCTGTTTGCTTTCGCATCGGGTTTGTACGGCCTGCGGACTCATTAGGCCATTAGAGGAATCGCAGCAAGGTCCGCTGACTAATGGGGCTGGGGGAGATCGGCGGTCCCGTGCGCTTCATTAACGCATTATGTGCCACGATGGCATCCATCTTTCCCCGGACCAAAAAGTCTACACTACAAGAATGCAGATTTTGGATAAGACTAAAAGGGGGAACCTCTCGAAATTCGTTTTGGAAATTAAGTAACTTCTGCAAGAAAGTTGAATAGAATAATAATAAAAAACAGTTTCAATTAACGCATATTTCTATTATTAAATATGTTGTTAAGTATTTGGCTTCAATTATCATTTTTTAAATATTTCTTTACATTTAACTGATAAAACTTGAGGAAAAAAGCTCATCCGTTACACATTAATAATATTTAGACATTGATGATAATGTTATAATTATAATCAGTTGTAAATTGACACCAGAAGGACTCTGTTGAAGGGGCACTTGAGGACCACAAGTTTATTAATCATTTCAACGCTTTTTGTTCCAGTGTACTACTGTTGTTCCCGGCACATAACTGACCGCACAAACACACTGGCACACATTTAAGCGGACATGCGTGCCCACACGCATACATAAACAGTCGGCGGACAACATGAAAATGCAATTAACGCATTAATGTCCCGTCGAAATGGCTCTTGACCGCTCTCTGCTGTTGGTTGTTGTGTGTTGTTTGTTGCTGGTTGTTTTCGCTGGCGGCAACATCAATTTTTCGGTTCCGCGGTCACTGCCAAACATTTTTTGTTGCCTAACGCAGGGCGCAACAACATGTCGGCGGCGGCCATTGTCGCTGCTTAATGTTTAACAAATATGGCGGAAGTTCTTTTTTTCTCCTGTCTTTGTTGTGGCCACAGGGACAAACATATTTATTTCATTAACAGCAAATGGCAGCGAGAATGCGTGCAAATATCGCATTATGCACTAATTGCATTGCAACCTGTGGAGTGTAAGCAGGGAAAAACATAGTTGCATAACTGCCACGCCCCGTTGGTGTTCTGCATGCCAAATTGGTCGCCAAAAGCCGCAGGTTGGTCTTGCCCGTTCTACCCATTAACCTGTTACCCTGTTAGCCCTGTTAGCACCAGTCAGCAGGGCCACAGAGCGTAGCCAACGCTACGAAATTATGCCGCAAAAACTGGGGTTTGCGGAAAAACCCACAGAGATAGAGGGAAACAGAGCGAAGGGGCTAGGAAAGGCGAGTGGAAAGCTGGAAAGGCGTGCAATCTGCTGCCAAAGCTTCAGTCTGGTCCTGGTAGCTGTGATTTTCTAATTAGGCAAGTTTCCCCAACACATTTTGCGGTCGCTAACGCTGCGGCAATTTACGCATAATACACGGCGCCCTGGGAAAACTATAGAGCGAACGCGGAGGCACCTGCACTTCTATTTCTGTAAATTAACATAGAAATATGTAATTTCCGTTATGGTGTAAAAGGAAAAATTAATTAAAAAAGAAAGCCAGAGAAATACGAAAAGTATAAGCGGAAAAGACGAGTTACTTTATGACTCGGCAAGATCCTGCAATACATTCAAGGAGTGCGCCAACCGCAAAGACCCTCGCCTACTTATAAAAATATTACGCCGCCGCCCAGCCGGGAATTGGGTGGAAGGGGGCGTGGCAGGAGACGGGGCAGGTGGAGGTAGCCTGCCATCCAACTATAATAAATTTCACAGGCTCAGTGAGGCGGCGTCCGCGGATCCTCGGGAAGAACAGAGTCCGGGTCACAGATATCCCTGCATGCACAGAGGAAAAAGCTAAGAAAATAAAATATTTGTGCAACGCAATCGAAGTCAAAGGTAAGTTAAAACACTTAAAGAGTCCTTGTTAAATTTCAGAGGAGCTGGAAGTTCCGTTGATTATTTTTTTCACATATGAAATTGTTCATTTTAATTTATATTTTTATATGAGCTCCCTTAATTGTTTGTCTATTATTTTTTACTCAATTGAATGCAGTTATTTTTTCTTTGTGTTTCAGGATGCGTGCGTATGTACACCGCAAAAGCCGGAGCCCAAGACCAAGAACGGAGACCAGGTCCGGGTCCGTATCCGGGTCTGGAGCCTCAGTTAAGCTCAGCCGGTGGGCGATGCGTTGGCCGGCCCAAAAGAAATTGCGTTGAGTTGTGAATGCCGCGCAGGGATTTACGTTTTCATTACGTTTGTAACCTCACAAGTAAAGACAGGAGGGCAGAAAAAGGAAGTGTGACTGTGTCTTTTGCCGTGCGTGTGAGAGTGGGCATGTCGGTGGTATGTGTAAGGGAGGCCATGGCCCTCAACCTTTCACCTTTCGCCCTGCACATTTCGAGCGTAATTTATGCGCTTATTGTCTTTTGCACGGCCAGCCTCCTGCCAGCAGTCGAAAGCCCCTGCACAGTGGAAAATATTCTCTACTATTACTATTATCTTCAAATCTATACGCCATATCATTATATATATTTATATATTGCTCTGCAATCTGTAAAGAAAAAGAGGAAATTTTCAAATTCACAGTTAATTTAAGCCTTGTAAGACCCAAGCGTTTTTATATCGATAGATATAGATATAGATATGTAAAGATGGCAATAGTTATGTTATTTAAGAGAATAAGAAAATTATTTGTACATCATTCTATTAAATCATGTCATGTAAAACCCTATTAAATTACCAATTTAAGGTCGCTTAACTGCCGTATTTACTATAACTTCGTTTATCACAAGTTGTTGATTTTCCTCAAGTGTACCCGCCCTATTTCGTGCCCATGATCTGCAAGGGTCCTTTGCCTCCGTCTCCGTCCCCATCTCTGCCGTCTCCTTCACTGCCAGGTCTCCTCTTCTCCTCCTCGACACCGCGTCGAGGACTCATTTCGGCCATGCTTATTTGCTCACTCGCGCGTTCGCACGCCCTTCAGCCCAACTCGACTCGACTCGACTCACTTGTCGCAGTGTCTCGGCTCCTTGAGTCCTTTCATGCTGGTAATTTTTCATAACCGTCGACGAGTTGTCCGCCGCTGCCAGGTCGCTTTGATCCATGGCGACACGTTGACTGCCAGGACACCTGCACCGACCCAAGTACAGTGGTCCCTGTAGGCCAATGTTTTCGTTAAAAAAAAATATGGCAGCTACGAAATACGAAAATTTAGCTAGTCAACCAACTAGTTCTAATTAATTAACTGAAATTAAAGATAGCAAATTTAGTTTCCTAGCAATTATTTTAATTTAAGCAAATTTATTTGACTGCAAGGTAATAGGATTTTCGTTTAATTGTATAAGTAGAAACCCCACAAACTTTCTGTTATTGTTTTCTTTCTTCCACCTAATAATAATTGTGTGCTTAGTAAGGATTCATTATTTTACAGGAAAAGGATTATTTAGTGGTTATTTCACCTGAATTCCCGTGAAAACTGATTTAGTCAGTGTGCAAAAGTTGTGTGGTGTGGCGTGGGTTGCGAACCCCACATATTTGAGCCTCCCGCGCAAGAAATTAAATATAAACTTGCTGCAGCACTTTGCCCTTTGGGAGCAGAGCTGAACGGAGCGGAGTGTTCGTTCTGCCGCCTGCTCGGGCAATAAAAAGTCCCTAGATTATGTTGTTGCTGCTGCCGTTGCCGTTGCTGTTGCTGTTGCTGCCTTGTTAATGTGGCACTTGTGTTGCTGTTATTGTTGCCGCTGTTACTAGCTAAGTGGCAACTTCATCATCTCGAGGGGGCGGGACTTGGAGCGGCCTCAATCTCCGCCGGCGCTGCCATAATTGTATTCAACAAGCTGGTGTCGCTCCGGATCCAAGAAGAATCTAAATGCGGGCGCGTGTATATTTCATTCTGTACTTTTGATTACAAAATTCTCCGAGTGGGCGTCTTTTTTTATGCAGATTATGAGATTTATTAGACCGCCCCCTGCTTCGCGTTCAGGGCTTATACATACCAGCCAGCCAGAGATATTGCCCTAATGCGCTTGAGTTTTAATTCGCCCGCTCGTGATTTACAGCCCTCGAGCCATATCATGCAATCAGTCAAAGCACTGCAAAACTCACATTTTATGGGCCCTAAAACGGGCTAAGCATTAAGTACCTACCGAAAAGCGATATACATACTACAAGCCTGCCAAATTGTTGATGAGCAAACAGGCAGTCCCGTCCCGCAAACAAGCAACGTAACAGGAATACTGAAACTCCGGCACCGCTTATCGGGTGGTGCTCCCAATTAGTTAAGCATTTCCACAAATTCCAGCAGAAACTCAGCCTCAACCTCATCCTGTTGCCGGTTGTCTCAGATGTCTCGGCAGTTGTCGGCTGTGGCCATAATGATTATTATTGTGCTAGTTTGCCCTAACAACAGCACTGTAGAAAAAGGTTGCAAACGCAAATAAATATTTAAATAAAATAGAAACTGAAACCAAAAGGATTACCTTAACTCTTTTAAGACAATGTGTTTCTTAGATTAATTAATGAATTTCCTTGAAGTTAATGTTACGCAATATTGTTTAATTCCACTCAATTCGAACGATTTTCCAAGTCTTAGAAATAGTTTCGAGTGCACGACTACCTCTTCCAAGGGAAGTGTATTGATTTGGTTTGCAATGCAATAATTACATGGTTACATGAGCGCAATTTCCGAAGCATAACTCACGGGGGTCTTATGCCACTGCCATGTACGCATGCAACATGTTGTCTGCCACAGGCCCCGTTTCAGCCCCCTCGAACTTCCCGTCTTTTGTTAACCAAACTCGGCCGAAACACACTCGCATGGGTGGTGCCTGGCGTGAGTTCGGCTTGTTGAGGAGTTGATGAGATGTTAAGATTATGTTAATGAGTTCATTAAATCACAAGGAACAGGCAACCGCATAAAGTTACAGACATCTCGGAGGGTAGGCCAACATCTTGGGAACTTGAGAGTTAGCCTGGCCCCATTGGTCAGAGCCGACATGTTATTGGCCAGGTTTGGAATTACCAATTAATTGCCAAGTTCTGTCAGAAAAACAAATCCTCTGCCCTAGATGTTCACACATTAACAATGATTACTAAATTAATTTAAAATCTCAATAAGCTTAATGAATTTTCAGTTTTAAATACTTTAAAGTTTGTCTTTTCAAGTGCTGTAATCCCTTCACCGCCAACTCAAATCTCGTTGCGCACTCGCGAATAATTTCAATCTGATCGATTTGTGTATTTGTCAAACTGATTTATCGAGTGTCCCGGATTGATGGCGTGGAAATGACGACCCCCAGACACCCACGCAAATGCACACATAAGTTCATGCGGGAAGCGAACCTGGCGCACACGTGGAACCGGAGCCGTAATGATATGCAAATAGCGTGCCCTTTTCAGCTGCACCAGCATCAGTTGGCCCGGACTCCGGACCAAGGACTACTGACTACAGACTCAGTTCGAACCGGCATTGGCACACGCATTCCATCGGGGACCCACAGAAAACCTCATTTCAATCTCGGCTGAGCCGCACTGAGCTGCAGCAGCCAAACACAGCCGTACAGAGGACCGAAGTCATTTGGCAAACTTCCGTCACACACACAACAACTGCTGGAGCTCCTGGCTGAGATTCACTGAGAAAACTAATGGAAAAGTTTTTAAATTTTAAATATTTAAATATCCAAAAGGGAAGAGGAAACCTCTCTTAGGCAATTACTATTTGGGAAAAATAAATATACAAATTTCACAACATTTTTATTTTCTATTTAGCAAACATTTTAAAGTGCATTCGTCAGTGTAAGTATGCCAACGTTGATGGCTAACTCTCGTCCTGGGACTGGGGCTCGTTCGAATGCATTTAGCCGAAGCCATCGCTGCTTCGAATTGGCTTCCTTTATGCACAGCCAGTCGGGGTGGCGTGGCTAATCTAGTGAAATTCCAGTCAGCTAAGAAGAGCATCAGCAGAGGCAGCCCAACTAAGCCAAATCGTAGCTTATTTAAGCGCGACCATTCATCGCCGAAAAAGGGAAATGCGGGAGCTGCTGGGCGAGATGCCTGTGCTTATCATATTTGCACCTTTTTAACCTTCTGCACAGATTTCCACCACCACCTGCCACATTGGGGTCAATTTTAAATTATACACTTCCGCTTCCGTGCTCCGACATTCGCTCGATTGACGACGACGATGGCGAGGACGACGGCGTCTTGCCTTTGGCCGGGCTCCTGTGTAAATATTGAAATCGATTCAGTTTTCATAAGCCGCCCGCGGCCCCCGTTTTTATCCGCAAAGTCAGGTAAGCGGCTGGCTGGCGGCATCCTGCACCTCCAAGGAGTCTCGGGCGCTCGGGGATTGGGGAGTCGGTGTGGTCTGCCCCGGCCTGGTCTGTGGTTTCGCCTGCTTGTTATGCTTCATGTTTTTGCCAAGTTGTTGTCGACGCCAGGACTCCCCCTTTTCCGCTCTCCACAGCCTGTTTATGCAAGTGGATTACGGTGTTTGGATCTGATTATAAATCATCTTTATAATCCGTAAATCGTGTTTGGTTAACATAATGGAATAAATTTATTTTATTTATTGCAGCCGTAAGTTTTAATAAGATTTCTACGACTGGTCGTCGTTTATGCCAGCATTTCCAGCTTCGTGTCCGGTCCTCCTCGTATTTTCTTTCTGTATTCCACTTGGTTCCCAATCTGGTCACTGGGTTCCCAGGGGCCTCGCCTCGGTCGGTCGGTCTGCGTGCCACGCCGGCTGCTTAAGGTTCAAGTGCACTTTAAGGCATCTGGAGACAAGGTTGTGGTGCCGTCTGCCGGCGACGCGGCCAGCAATTATTGTAAATTGCTCGGTGTCATTTACACATTTTCCACGCATTTTCGCCATCGCAGTTGTCGCTGGGCCGGAAGTTGTTTGCCCTTCGTTTTGTGCCATTCGCTTTATATTTTCCCTCCTATTTTTTTAAATTTTTTTTTGACTCTTCTGCCTGTTGGCGTCGTTAGCGTTGTTGTCTCCTTGCTTATCTGTGCATTGTTGACCTCCTGCTGCTGCTGCTCCTCCTTCTCCCTCACCTCGTTCTGGCCTCTTCAAGGACCTGTCGCGGTTGTCGTCGCCTGCTCCAAATAGCGGCCTCTACGGCGAGTATTTAACCAAACTGCCCACAAAATGCCATCCGAGCTGCATCGCGGCAGCTCATTAAACGCATGCACTGAAAGTTATCCGGGCACAGCAGGGATGGGAACTTAATCGGTTCTTCTACCAGGTCTAGGACTAAAAGATATCTAGGACTTATTATATAGACAGTTTACACAGTTTCCCAATGATTAGTTATTAAAACGGATTCCCTCCTTTTGTCAGCTCTTTAATGCTATCACAGCAAATCAAATATATTCCGGTACCTAACTCGACACCAACTTTATTCCATTTATTTTCTTATTAATTTATTTTGTTGTATTTATTTATTTTTTTATTTATTTATTTAATATTATAGAGATTATTATTAAGAACCATGGTATCCCTATTGTTTCCAGCCGCAGCTCGAGTGCTGCCCTCAGCTGCAAGAGTGCGGCATGCGAAGACCTCGGAAAGCCGCTCATCGGCGCCTTCTCGAATATTTTCTTTCGAGGGTTTCCACGGGTTGCCAAGGCCAAAGTGCTTCTGTTGCACACTCCTTGCTGCTCCAACGCCCACCCTCCAGTTGTCTGCGCCTATGAAATATCGCCCTTTAACGTCGTTCCTGAGCATTTTTAAAACGATAATGCGAATTTTTCACAGATAAATAATGCAAGTGGACTCGTGAAGCACCAGTCTGTATTCCCCCCGCGAAGAACATTTCTGTCGAAATTTTATGAATATGGGGATTTATGGTTACGCGAAGGATTTGCTACGTGGAGAGCTTGAACCCAATGAAATATGAAGGATCTCTTTTCGTGGATTTGCTAAAAAGTTTTGCCTTAGACTTACATTAACATTCGCCAGGTTTTTGTTACATTCACTTAAAACGCACTCCCAGGTTATACAATTTATTATTTTCATTTTGCAGTTAATTAAGTTATCAACATTTAATTAATTAGTAATTTGACCTGATTTGATATCGCGCTTTTTATGCAGTTTTTGTTAAAAACAAAAAAAAACGAACAGGTGAATGCTATCTGGATTTTGATATTCAGCTTTCTGCTTTTTGTTTGCTTTGCAAGGATTGTGAAAACATCCTGAATTTGAGTTTTTAGCTGTTTTTGTATGCTTTTAAAACTTTTTGAACTTCTCTACCAATTAACATGTAAATATGCAAATGCAGCCTCGCATTCGCTGTGGAAAAGGTAAGAGGGGAGCCCGAGCCCTGCCCTGTGGACTTCTTTTCTCGGCGTTACTTGAACTAATTTTCTCACAGACAATTACGGCTATGCATGCACAAAATGTTGCCGAACTGAGCATTTAGCCACTCGAAAGCCAGCGATTGCAATGCCGATGATGAGGAGGGGGGCCCAGCTGGAAGGACTGCAAATGCTGTTGAATTTTTAGCGCAATTTAACAGCAAATTAAACCGCACTCACAGGGGAGAGCCTCTGCTGCCCCATTGCACACACTTCGCCCGCCTTAATGCCACATGATTGGTGGGTGTGTGTGTAAATTGAAAAAGTTTCTGGCCAAGTTCGCTTGTGTTTGTACCAAAATTTATTGCGAGTCGATGCCGAAATTGATGGCTCGCACACCAAAGTGCTTGCCTAGGAGGAATGCCGCCTGCAAGTATTGACCAATTTATGCAGCGATTCAATCGCCAGCGGAGCGTGTAAGCGGCCCTTGAATTTATGGCCAACTAATTTAATATGTTCGCTCACTGTCAGTAAGTGTGTGCAAAACTAATTAAAAAGTATTTAATATCTGTAAACATGCCGAAAAATAAACTCCTTCGGCTGGCCAGCCCCAGACCTCGTGCTGGTAAAAGCGAAATAGTGCAAACTATGCCCCCGAAAAAGTTTGTCGTCAAAAGGCAGACTCTCCTCGCATACATCATACTCTCCCCTCCAGGTCCTTTCATTTTGGTTGGACTTTATGGACTGCCGGGGGCCGCAACACTCCACCGCCAGCAAAAGGCACCACTGACGACGTCCTCATTTGGAGCGTGTGTTGCCTTTGTCGTTGTCGCCTCGAACCTAGAGCCAAGTGTTGCCAAAAAGTTGCAAAAAAGAAGGCTATGAATCTGGCATCGACTAATGAATACCTGGGTTTTGTTTACAATACAAATTTAAGCACGACAACTGGGATTCAATTTATTGTAAGATATCATGGCTTCAATCCATATTCATAATGTACGCTTACGAACTTGCAGAAAGTGTGGTTTAATTCATGAATCCTCCCAACCTATATACCCTTTTCCTCTGTAGTGGATTGTATCCTCGTTGTCGTTGTCGCGTCCTCATTATGAGCTCTGGGTTTTGGGCTTTGCTAGCCAGCTGCATGTTGCATGGCAGCCCGGCAGCCCGGTCAGCCCTCGCATCCTTCTACAGCCATCCCCCTGGCCATGTAGTGTGTCCCACTTTGGGCTCATTTCTCATCGGCGGGGCTTTGTTTTTAGCAAGCCAACTTTTGGCAGCCAAACATTTTTAGCAAACTTTATGCTGCTCGTTGGCCAGTTAACGGCTTTTCGCATCAGCGACGGTCCTTGTTATGGGTCGTCGGGCCGTTTGCGTGCCGGTCCAAGGGTTGCAGCAGCAACAACTTTATTATTAGGAAAGTTGAAATATTGCCGCCCACTCACACACATACTCACGAGAGGGAGAGAGAGTGTAATCAGCTAATTGGCAGAGGAGCTGGGAGCCAGGACTTTCGCGGCCGCCGAAAGCCAGTTAATAAGTGAAGAGTTCAGTTCATGCAGCTGCACCTTGCGGCCAAATAGCCGAAGATAGTCGGACCAACAAACACCGACGAGAACAAATTGCACAGAAAGTGAAAAGCTGGAAAGGCCACGGAGCACAAACTTTTTAATTGTTTAATGTTTCGCAAAGTTCCCCTTCGTGTTCTTAATTTCGCTTGTTTGCAGTTTCGTTAGTTTTTTCGCCGCTCTTCGGAGCACTTAAGCCGGCTTCATCTGTCAGGTCAGATGACTGTTTGCCTTCGGTTTCCTGCGCTGAGCTGAGCCGGACTAAGCTGCGTTTCTGCGTTGTGACTTTCCCCAGCCAATGTGGCGTATGATGAATTTCAAGCAAGCCACCGAGCAGCACTAACTGCCATGACAATCAAAATGTAAACGAGAGAAGAGAGCCACCCGAAAGGGAGGAATGTTCTGGGGAATGCTCCAAAAGTTAGCCGGTTAGCCCGCAAATTCAAAAGTCAAATAGCCACAACAGCAGACCAAGTTTCCCTTTTGCAGGACGGCAAAACAATGCCAAACAATGGGGTTGTGTCTGCTAGTGCAGTTGATGAATTAAACATATTCGCTTGGTTGTACTTTCGACAGTTTCCTTCCGCCCCGACTGCCAATCGATTGCTATTCAAAAGGCAGTTATGTATTTTGCCCACTCAAAAAAATTGAACTTTGTCTCTTGGGACGGAATATATATGCTATATATTTGTTTAATTTATAAATGTTTTGGTATCAACAAACTTTAGATACGTATATTTTCTTTAAAAAGAAAAGCAAGATAATAGTTAAAAACATAAGCTATAACCTTGAACTGTATGCTTTCGATCTTTAATATATTTTTGATTATAAATAAAATATAATTCCATTTAATGACACTAAACAAGAACTGAGTGAAAAGCTTCCATGAGTAAAAACTTTATTATCGTAATAATTTGAACGAAAATGTTTCGTATTTCGCAATACAATTTTTTGGGACGAAAGCGATCTTGCGGAGGTCAATTGACTCATGGAATTGGTCTTTGACTTAGTCCGGAAATGTCTAGCTTATGTGGTTTATACACAATACTAGATACAATTTTAATTTTTAAAATAATTCAGTTTAGTTCCCTTTTATCAGTAGCAAACTTTGGGTTTTCGCTTCGGAGGCGCTATATCAAGTTTTGGCGAACTAAACTGACACTCAAGACGATGGGAGACGATGGATATTGTTTCTCAGCCATGCAGGCGTTTCTCGGTAATTTCTCTACATTGCAACACGAAACTAATACCCGCATTAAAGTGAATATTAAAGAGAAAGTTCTTGTCGCCACCATCTCAGACTTGGAGACTTTTAAATAAATAAATTGTATTGATAGTATTTTCGTTGTGTGCACTATTTAGTAGGGAAACACATCCATGGCCAGGTCCTTTGTCGCCTGCTGGCTTGCGGTTCGCTTGCCACCTTGGAGATATTTCAATGTCAATGCAAGCGCGGCCATAAACCAACGCCCACGCCGAACAGAACAAAAGTGGGAAAACTTTTGCTTTCAGCCGTTCTCGGCGGAAGTCAGCCCCATAAAGTAGGCAAAGCTCAAAGCGGAAATAACAAAAATTCTCGAAATAACAACAATGGTATATCGGGCACATATTTCTATATGTTTAGTGCCGTTATCTGGCTGTCTGCGTAAAGTGCCAAGCGGAAGTGCAAGCTGCAGTGGCAAAGGAAAACGAATGCGAATGCGAATGGGAAACCGAATTCGAATTGGAAAACAGAGTCAAAGTCAAACAGACAGACATCGAAAGTAGTTTTTGGGGGTGGTGGGGAGAGGGTGGCAAAAGTTTTCCCTCTTAACCCGGGTACGATAATTGTGAAATGTTTTTGCTGCCGGCCAAGTTTATTATTTTCTTATCAGCTCGAGCAGTGCAGAGCGCATTATTCACTGCCTTCGCCATCCTTTCAAATCCATTCAGCTCCTTTCAGCCCGTTGGCCCGTTGCCACTTGACGACGCATAAAAATCTTCGCACGAACTTTTCAGCAATAAAAATTGCAATAAATTGAAATGTGCGTCTCAGGGTTTCTGGCCGAAAAAAGGAACATTACCAAGTCTATGCGGTTGGCATCGACTATCGTAAGGGTCAGTCCACAGTCCCACAAACCATCAGCCAGTCGTCCAGTCCATAGTCGTTTCATAAGCTTTTCTGTCAATGGGAGAAAGTCTGTGCATAGAGAGAAATATTTGTATTAAATAAATTAAGAAACTCTCGAAAATTACTTACTTTTAAAGAAGAGAAGACATAATAATTTTCTTATTTATTTATTGTTTTATTAAACCTTAATTAATTAAAATTTAAACGCTTAAACCTCTCAATACAAATATGCCTTATCGTTTTATAAATATTATAACTTACTATAATACGTATTCCGTAGAAACAAAGATAAGGTTCTACCATCTCGTTTAATGTGCTTTTAATTTTTAAATTTAAATTCAAATTTATTCCAAGTTTCTTGCCTCAAGCCCCTTTATTCCTGTCAGTGTAAAACATACTCTGGGGGTTGCCCAGAAAACGATGTCCGAATGGGTTTGTTTATGCGACCGTGCGGGTGAGCCAGTGTCTGTTTGATTTGATATAGACTCAGAGAAACATGTCCTCTTGTCCAGAGCTTAACTGGGAAAACAATAAAATATCCAGTTTCCGATAGACTAATGTTTCAGTGGCTATCGAGGCGGGCACTTTTACGAGTTCGCCGACGAGCAAATTATCATGGCTGTGGGGTCGCGTGAATGAGTGTGTGAGCCCTGTGTGTGGGTTTGGTAGCTGGGGGGTTCTCCCCCCACCAGACTCCCGCGAACTTCACCAATTTGTGCAGTGGTTCAATTAGAGAGCGAACAGGGCGCTTATCGGCAAATCATCGAGACTTTCCAATTATTTGTGTACATATGTAAATGCTGTAGTTTTCAAATTAATTTATGTAAATTCCCATTTCGCATTATGAGCAACAACAATGGGGGCCCTAAACACGAAATGAATCTCTAATTGGCAAGCATCTCATTAATCCAATTTAGCAAAATTAATTAAATCGTAAATCGACTAATGAGCACGCAGCACCGCTCTGATTTCAGTTGCACGCGATTTTGAAGGCCAAACTTGCAGTTTCGCGGGGAGAGAGGGGCCATTGACATTCCATTTGAACAGCTATGAAGTCTATTCAATATATTCAACCAGATAACACTGTACAACCGAACACGCATACGACGTGTAGTGCATTGATGAGGAGTGTCAGATAAACAGGATGCGAACGACCAAGGAGATAGGCATGCGGAGACAAGGAAGGACGAAGGGGTATGCCTTGACGGGAATCCAATTTCACTCATCGTGTAAACCGACATTGATTACTATTGTAGAGAGGTCCTGAGTATGTGTTCATGTATATATAATCAGCCAATTGCAGTGGTGATCCATTGGCAATTTTCCTGAATAAATATTATTAGTTTTAAAATATTATTTATTAGAAAATAAGAATACCACAATCCTTGCCTATAATGAACTTACACAGGACATTCTTAAATTTCCTAAAAAATAAAATAAGTTGAACTATATCCGATTTCACTGCCAAGCTTGTAAGTGTATATATTTTCTATTTGACAACACCATTCATAAAAGCAGTTCAAGGCAGAGTGGCTTTCCATCAATATGTTCACGTGTGCCAGATTTAGATTAAAATAAGCCATTCACTGGGACAAGCCCTCTCGAGCAACATGCATCGAATGCATTAAATTCAAGGCGATTATCAATCAATTTGCATGGCACAAGGGGTCATTGTTTGAAACATAACAGCGTACAAGTGCACATGTCGATCCCTGCCCTACCCCCCATTAAGCCCATTGGGCCCGATGCATGGAGGGATTACGTAAAACTGCCTGCCAATGGAGCCGAGAGGTCATCAACTTCATAATCAACAGCGACATAAATAATCACATGTCCCACTTGGGGCTCGTGCATAAATGCGTTCCGAAAACGAGCACAACTTGGACTCCGGATCCGGAACCAAGTTCGAGTTTGAGTTTGAGTCCGAGTCCATTGAGTGGCTACGATTCCACGTACGCTCGCAGGGCCTGCGGCTGGCCGCACTTTTCTCTGGGCCATCAGGCAGGAGGCTCACGTGCGTACAGCACCTCTAACCCACAGCCGACCCTTTCCCTCTACCACCTGCCGTACGGGCAGGGATCTGGGTTAGGTTAGCCCGACAGATGGCCAACCGACTTGGTCAGTCGTACGTGCGCCTACGCAGAAGGATGGACGCGGTCAGAACGAGGTTTGGGTTTGGGGTGGTAGCTATTAGTTGGATCACTGGAAACAAAGTTGTTATGTAACAGTATATATTGAAAATGTCTTAAAAAAAAAAAAACTATTCATGAATGAATTAAATCCTTATAAATTCATAGAATTCCCTCTAATCAGATCATTTTATAATGTATTCTTGCTAATTTTGCAGTTGTTAACCACAAACCAAGTTTTTACGGCATTGATTCCTAAGCAGATTCAATCATAATCAGCAGTTAATACCATCCAATATCTAAAAGCGATTTCGAAAGTGTATGGCTTGTGCTTAATTTCGAAGCGTGTGCATGTATTTCCACGTCTGCAGCTATTCATAACAAACACACATGGTCCGTGCCAGGGCCAGGACTCAATCGGACTGTGACCCGGTCTTGTCTGCTGTTTATGGCACTTTGACGATGGCCGCCGCACCACCGCCACACCGCCTACACCTCCACCGAGTGTCGAACTTCCGAGCTCCGGACATACGAACCGGCGGCCGGGCCAGGCTTTGGCATTTGTGCACGTTTTATTAATGGCGCATGGTTTAATATGCATTAAGTCCATGATGGCAGCACTAGCATTGTTTCGGCAGATGAAATTTGCATTGAATTGCTGGCTAAATATTTGTCAAAGCCATTGCTGGGCATTTAATAATCAATTTTAAGCACTTCCCTGCACTTTGTTTGCCACACAAATTGTATTTGTCTTTGGCAGTCTTAAAATTTGCTTATCAAACTTGTTTGGTGTGCCGCTCTAATTGAATTTCCCAGGATTCGATAGACCCTAAGCGAAGGCGCTGGGATCTTGGGGCTTCGAGGCTATAGAGCTCCGAAGCTCCGGCTGTAATTATTGCAAGGGATGCGAACAAAGGTGGGAACGAAGGGTTCTATTAACAATTTGAAATTTATTTTTGGTGATTTTTCAGGCCACGAGGACTGCCTTTTGTTGGTCCGAGCAGGAGAAATATTGGGGCCATTGTCTGAGCATTGTCCTTTTACCTTTGCCACCTTCCTTCAATGCCGTTACCTGCTTTACTGCCTTTACCTTTACCTTTACCTTTTGCAATCTTCCTTTGACCGCAGAACACAGGCGGAGGACCTCCTCCGTTTCCAGTTAGCGAGTGCTGTGGTTTATGTGCGCTCATCTATTTCATTTGGGGCTACACCAACCACGGGAACTGTGTCAAAGGCGCCTGCCTAAATGATTTAATGAGTTTTCTTTATGTCCAACCATTTGCAGGGGTCAAGATTTCGGTTTTGGGCGATTCGTTTACCGAGAAATCCTTGTCATTTTTTATGCAGCGCATGGCATAATGATCAAAGGCATTTAGCAACAGCTGCTAGCAACTCCCACATACACACACACACGCGCCCAGATTAGGCCAAGTGGAACAGAAGCAACGACTCTGCAGTTGAGTACTCCGACTAAGAGATACTTATTAGTCACTGACTTGCTTTAAGGCAAATCAACTTGGTTGTGGCCTCAAAAAGAATTGATAAAGTTCCTTATTAGCGGCATTTCCTGGTCATAGTTAGGCATGCACGTGTATTTCCAATAATGATAACAAAATCCAAGACATGGTACTAATATCCATTCCCTGTACAGGCAGACTTATGTACTTTTGGCTCTAGGCCACCGGATACAGTGCGTGCTCGCGATAAATACACATCGCAGATATTGTTTCGGGTAAATCTAACAGAGATTTATCTGCCAAGTGTCACCTCGAGGGAAAATTTATATGCTGCTTGTCCCAGAGTCGCAGCTACGCAGCGACAAGTGATCGGTGAGGCAACTTCCTGCCAGCCGCGTCCGCGTTCTCGTCCGCATCCGTATCCGTATCCGCAGCCATTCCAAGATGGCGACGTGCGTTGCGTCTTCATTTGCATGTGGCTGAGTGCGGGGGCTGGAATTAGCTGCATGTGCTTGAGATTCCGATTCCCATGGCTGCCAAGCAACCAGAATGCCAGGAGAGGATATACAGATATGCATAGATTCCATCCCGGGCACAGCCTGCTCCTGCCTGCTGTCTGTTTCCGGCTTAAACGTCGCTCTGTCGCTTCAAATTTCATAGTCGCTTGAGCGCGAGTGTGTGAGAGTATTTGTGCTTACGAGTGTGTATGTGTGCATATAAATTAACATAATGCTTAAGTACGTGTGACAAGCGACTTCCGGGTTCCATTCGGCGCAAATTTATGTTGCTTTCAAATTGTCGCACTCGGGCATTCCCATTCCGAATCCCACACCCATGTCCTCCATGCCCCATCCTCGCTGGCAATTAAATTCATTGGAGCAATAAAATCGCAAAAGCGAAGTATAAACGAAATATAATTACACGGCACAAGTAATCTCTGCAGGCAATCGATAAATTGCCCCAATGCTCCACAGTTCAAAAGAATGTTGTCCGTATCATTAATATTTATCAACTTTGCTGCCACAGCCCCGGCACATTGTAACACAATTCACCATCGACATCGACATCGAGTTTGACTTTTACTTTGTCCTGTTGGCCGATAAACTAAACGTCAGTGCATTTCAAGATAGTCCCAGTCCTAATTCTAATTCGGATTCCCGTTCCCATTCCCAATCCATTTCAATTCCCCTGGCATTTCAAGTGGCAAACAAAACTTCACTCATTACGTATGCGCTCTGGTCGGGATGTTGATAAAATTTATTACGCATGCGGCACGCGTATTTCATCTTGTTTGCTTGTTTGCCGCGTTATTATCGCCCAACGTGGCGTATGATTAACATAAAACGACAGGTCCCACCTGCACTTGGAAAATAACGCATAAAATCCATCAGCATTCCTTGTGAATTTCAGAAATAAAATCAAATAAGAATTAAAATTAAAATCAGCACTGTTAAAAAAGTTATTCACCAAATCTTTATAGGTTATTTAATTACAATAGCTTTAAACAACAGCTGCTTGCTCAAGTTTTTCCCAGTGCCTCATCTTTCAACCACCTGCACTGCACTCCCGCCTGATGATGGCGATGATGCTGATGACGGCGCCTCTCTGGGGTCGCAGTATCGAAATTCGGCATATCAACTGATTAACATACTTTTCTGGCACTTTACCAGCAGGCGCGGAGTGGAGCAGACAGGCGACTGCGGTTACGTAACGCGCCAGCTTCCTGTCGCCCCCTCCTCGCGACGCATTTTATCTGAACGCGTTCGAGTTCGCGTTACGTGCGAGGATGTAATCGCTGCGTGGGCGGTCCACACCTGAAAGTGATCAGCCCGCGAAGCCATTACAGTACTTTTGCACAATATTTAACATTTAAAGACTCGCCTTTAGTCCTGGCGACTTGGGCGGTCGGCCATTGTTCTCGATGGGTCAATGCTACAGGTTCACGCTCTCAGGCCGCAGAAGAATGGATAGCGTCGTGGATGGCGTGGATAGCACGGCACGGATGGAATGGCTGGAATGGACACAAAAGCGGGCCAGGCTGCCCGGTGTCCTGCCGGCCAATCAAGGACACATTGTGTGCGTAGCTTCTTCTCCTCCTGATCCCCCCGAATGTGAAATGGCAAAAATCGTTTGTGCGAGCCGGGCAAATAGAAAAGAAGAAATACAACAAATAAGTGGCAGGCCAAAGGAAGCGCTTCGATATCAAAATTGCAGTCTCTCGACCCCACAAAGAGGATTTCAGCATTGAGGAGCAATAAATATTTAATTGAACCCACTTGGTCGGGCATTCGCCGGTGCAGCAACTGAAAATTGCCGCATTAGAAGCAATTTTCATTTTACTTTAATGTCCGCAATTACGACCATCGATCTGGGGGGTGGCCCAAGGAACAGATTTTCAAATTCCCGGGCAAATGCATACAACTTGGAAGGAAAAACATTTGAGTTACCTAATTGCCAACAAAATGGAGAAGTCTGCATGCATCTCAAACAAATATGCACACGTCAGGGTGCCGAGAGTTAGTAGAGCGACGAGCTTCGAGGACTTGTGGATTAATTAAAGGCGCTTCGGCTGCTGCTACTCCGTTGGTAAACAAATTTGCCTTCGATAAAAGTGAAATGTGCCACACCAGTGTGTCGGTGGCAATCAATTTGCCCCCAGACAGCAGGCTCAAGAATTTTGCGTCACCAATGAGCAAACAAGAGGGTCAGCAGGACAGAAAACAAAAGGTTCGGCAGACGTAGACACCGACTCTGAGCTTCACATCGCATCGACGTGGAAGCTGACTACGAGGGATGAGCCCAATGATGGGGTCTTTACTGTGGCTGTCGGCCTGCTGGCAGCCAGGCTAGCCAGGAGGTATTATTACACCATTACGCATGCACTCAAGGCCTTCATTAGCTCGTAGTTTGGCGCTATTTGAAAGGCAATTACTGCTGGAGATGATGATGCCGGGACTGAGACGCAGCTCGATGACCGGAAACGAGGCACAAAGACCCACGGTGCATTGAGCTGAGCTTCAGCAGCACCACAGCCACTTACTCGGCCAGGTCCTGGCGGGCAGTGTTGTCCACTCAAGAGATTGAAGTGGTCATAGGGGATGCAAGGAAAAGGTAGTAAATTCTAAATTCAGACAATCAAGATTTGAGTTAAAATGAAGTTCTAGGAAGTAATCATAAAATTATAATATAAATAATAATATGAAAGCTAAACACAAATCCTAGGCATAAATACCTTACAAATTTAAGCATTCTGTCTACTCAAAAATCTTTTAATAATAATATTTAAATAGTACAATCAAGTAGTTAAATAGCTCATAAATAAGCATTGATATTCTTCAGACTCAAGCTGAAATATAACAGCATTTAGATTCAGAAAGTTGGCTCTAACTTAGCCAAGTCTCCACATCTCCTGGAGACAATGATGGGACGAAGTAAATGAGCCTTCTCGTTGACAGACCAACTCATGTGTCTGCGGCTCAGTTCAAGTGGGGGTGTATGTGTCGGGTGTGTGTGTGGAATGAGTTTGTGTGTAAGCGGAAGTCACTTTAGCCAGTGTCTGTGTCCCCGCTGACTCCGAACTGGCATTTACAACGTTGTTTGCTGCTGTTGCTGCTGCTGCTGCCAATGGCTGCTGCAGTGCAAGTCGCAGGGGTCGCACAGTGACCGACCGGCCGAGGGAGCCCAATAACAAAACCCCTTCACTGGCCAAGTCTGCAACACGCAAATGCAATTAACACGCCGGCAGACTGAACGGAAATGGAACGCTGCTGCCATCGCTGCTCCGAGAGTCTGGCCAAAATGCTGACCCTTTCTGGGGGTCTTCGTTTTTTTGCAGGCAGGACAATCTGAATCTGAATGACCCTGCATGGCCGTAAATTAGACATCTGAGTGCCCGAAAGTCAATTAGTTGCAAATTAATTTTTCAATCGCTGTCCCAGGCGAAATCAACAAATCGAAGCGCCGATTAAGGGCAGGATGAAGGAGAAAAAGGACAGACAGTCGGCTAGCAGACTCACAGCAGGTAGGAAGACCCTTTCAGGACACTCAGAGCCTGCATGATTGCACTCAAAAAGCACGCGCCGAGCAATCGAGAGGATTCGTATCTGCATTTTTTCTTAAACGTTTCGCTGCCGTTGCTGGTGAAGCTTCTTTTTTCTCCTTCCTTCTGCCAAATGGCCAAAAAATAATCGCCCAGCCAAGTGTCCTTGCTGCCCGTGTCTGCCATTTTATTTTGCACTTCTTTCGGCTTCAACGGCGAAATCGTTTATTTGCAGTTTAATGTGCACTTCACTGCTCGTTTGCATAGCAATACATATAATGCTGAGGGGCTAGTGGAAGATTTACCTCCCGCTCGAGTGGAATTTAAGAAATTTCAATATTTGCTGCTTGCGGCCTAAAAGTATCAGCACTTTGCTCGGTCTCGACTTGCGTAATTCATGATGACTGGAAAATGTGAAACATTTCTGCTATAAATCAGCATCCACTGAAAGAGTAAAGAGATTAAACTAAAGGCTAAAAACTGGCACTGAAAGAACTGTTTGATATGGAATTGTAATTCTTTTGAAATCAGATTTTTAATTGTTATTTCGTAATATAGAAAATCCTGATTTATTTCAATACGAAATCCAATAAATTATTGAAATGTTCATTAATAAAAATAATTATTTCTCTGTTCATTTTCTATGCCTAAAAATAATATTTGTTTCGCTCCAAAGGAAAAGGTGGCTGAGGTACATAAGTGGCCGAGTAGGAGTATTGGGATGAGGAGCAGGAGCAGGAGCAGCAGCAACAGTCTCGACACCACATATATTATTCATTCATTTAATATTTAAGCTGCATAGCTGTAAATCATACCGTTGCTGCAGGGTAGGGCATCCCGAGAGCACATGGCCTTCCATGTACAGGCCCTCATTGAGTGCAAAAAGCATTGTCCGGCACATAAACCATGTTGCAAATGACCAGACGTGGGCCCTCCATTAGCCTCCATGGCCCCCAGACCACCTACAGCTCGGTGGAGCCACTCTGCCCTTCATTTTCTACTAGGGCTCTGACCAGCCTGCTTACAGGAAATTTTTGCAGGCCCTGTGTCTGGCCCCCGCTGATGCCGGTGCCGGTGTTGGGCTGCTTCTGGTGCGCTCTGGCTGGATCCTGTTGTTTGTTCCACTTGACCACTAAAGCATAGTTTTAGGCGCTAAAAGCTAAACACCAAAATTCAAAAAGCAGCTGCTACCGGGCCCAAAACTCAGGGGCACTTTAGTTTATTTCGTTTGCCCTGTGCGTGGGTGTAAGTGCATACGTATTTGATCGCATTCCGGTCGGAAAATACACCCAGAAAAAAACGAACCTGGAAATGTGCTTAATTAAATAAAAATATATTATAAAATGGCATTCAATGCCATTTTGTGTGATCGAAATTAAAATATTTGTGAGGAGAGAATAAAAGCCTTTAAATGTATATCCTAATCTCCTGCAATATAAAGCAAAATAGTAAATTCTCAGTTAAATTAATTAAAATAATCAACATTAAATAAAATAAATATAATCATTCAAAATCACAAATTGTTTTCTGTGCATACACACCAATGTGGTTCTTGGCCAGTGACCATCTTCTTGCTTCAGTTAGCTTTGGCACTAATTGCACCTCCACTCACCTGCTGCTCCTGCTGCTCGTGCTGCTGATGCATTCCCACTGCCAGTGGCTGTGAGAAAAAAGGTAAAATAATTAAGGCTGCTGCAGCAAATGCCAGTGCTTTCCTACAGAGACGCAGTTGGGGTGAAAAAAATTGAAACAATTTGCTGGAAATTAACCAATACGGGATGCCTTTATGATTGATCGACAAGCCAAAAAATCCCTCTTTATTGAAAATTGCGGTCGTGTCATAATGCATACAAACTGCCGGTCTGGGTCGGGCAATCGTCCTGTGACAGGAGTTTATACCATTTTACAGCTGACCGCAGCGGAATAAACCACTAAATAAATTATGCATGGTTGGGGCAATTGTGTATTGAATTGGCAATGCCAGGACAAATAGCCCAATCGACCCCCGATAAGCTGGGCGAATGCAAACAATGCCGTAAAGGTAAACTTGCAAAATTAATTAAAATAATATTTAAATGTTCAATCAAATATTTAAGTGCCTGCCATGACAGCGCCCAGCCAGCGGGACAAATGAAATTAATAAATAATTACAAACAATTCTTTCCCATTCGGGCGGTTTACCAGCAATTCAGGACCTGAATGCAAACGCAAACGCAAATGCAAATGCCAAGCCCAAACCAACACCAAGGCCCAATCACAAGCGATAGAGAAACCAAACACCCACAGATGGGCCATAATGATGGCCTGGTCAAAACACGCCCAGAGGACCAGATCCGGGTAATCCTTGGCCTCCATCTGCCAACTGTCTGTTGGCTTAGCCATTTTAGGAGCAACACCAGCCAAGGCAATCCAGAGTCAACAAGAGCGGCCTAGCCTCCGCCTGAGCCCCCCTTCCCATGTTATTGGTAGGACCAATTTCTGTTTGTGCCGCAAAGTGCCAAGTGCAATTTGGGAGCAGCTCAGCTCAGTCGGGCTCCTCCGAAGCGAAAGCCGCATGTGCATCTTGGATGTTGAATGTTATTAATGGCAACTGATAGACGGCACCACTAATGGCCGCCCTCTGAAATTTATCTGCGCTGCGGCCGTGTCACCTTGCAGCCGCTTCGCAAATTAGCGGTGAGCCCCTTCTAATTTATTCCGTTTAATAAGCGCTGCTCATGCGGTTACCAAGAAATACATTCAGCCCAGAAAGTAAAAATACTCTTCAAAATTGTTAAAAGTTTTAAATATATAATAAATTTAAATTTATAAGTATTGACATTATTTTATCGTGTAGCAGTAATGTAATTTCTTTTTACCATATAAAATTTTGTTATATTAAATTTTTAGCAAAGTTGTGGGTGTTTCTTTAGTAAGAAAGCAAATTTTTTAACGAACAAAGTTTCCGGTGAATGTTCATCCGTGGTGCACAGCAACTTTGCACGTCTCAACTGTTTAAATTTAATTTGCCAGACGACTTTGCTGCTCCTCCTGCTCCTGCTCCTGCTGGCTGTGTTTTCAAGTCGCCAGAAATCAACATTTTCTGGGGCGACGTGAGCAATCGAAGGTAATGCACTGGCTTCAGAGGAGCAGAAGCCACAGCAAGGTCGGCGGGTGAGAGGACACAACACACGGAAGTAGTTACCATCATGCCAAATATGACAAATGCTGTTGCACATACAGCCCCGAGTACAAAAAAAGGACCTTGGTCCTTGCAAAGAACTATCCCCGACCGACTGACACGTAAACTGCATAAATATAAACGCAGCCGGCGAACGTGCGAGACATGGAGGCGAGCTACAACTACCAACTAGGGCAGATGGCAATCCAATGCAAAATTTAACAAGCTGCACCCACCCCAGACCACTAAGCGAATGAACCTCCAAGGGAGCGAGACACAGGCGATTAGGTGTCCTTCGGAGAGCACTGGAAGTGCACTGAGAATTACAGGATATTGATTCATCGAAGATTTTGCATTCCCTACAAGTTTCACATTGAAGTAATTCACTTTCCGCTTCAGCTTACAGAAAGCAGTTTCATGGAGGAATAATTACAGTAGATTTTCGTTCAGTGATCCTAGTGGGACAAGATGCAGTCAGCTGGTGGGGGGAGTCCCTAGAAAGACCGCAGGGGTAGCAGCTGCCGCTTGCAGAAGGCAGCACTCAACCCAACTGCCACCAAAAAGAAGCTGCTCCACCCTTCTGCGGTTGCCATCAGACAATGAAAGTAACCGGCAGCACCAAAAACTGTAGCAGTCTCCTGGCAACACCAACAAACAGGGGTAGAAAATTTTAGCTGATTTGCAAACGCAAAATCCGCTTAAGGTTAAAATATGCAAAGTGTTTGTTCGCCTGTTGGCCCGGCGGAGTGAGAATGTGAAATGACATTTTCGGAGCAAGCCAGAGGCTACAAACTCCTTTTGTATACTGCAATATTGTGCATTTCCAGGCGGCAAAAGGCTATGAAAAAGAAGAAAGGCAAAAATGGGGCCTCGAAGTAAGGATGACCGACGGAAAACAAACGGCCATGTCAAAGCTCCTTGAAAGCGGGAATGGTCAACAGTCAATGGGATTGGCTTTGAAGCTGCCAAAAGGGGAGGGGCCGCCAAGTCAACTCCCTTGGAGGCTGACCATGCCGAAAGGATATTGCGAATTTACCAACGGAAGCGGAAGTGCAAAACTAGCAGGAAACGCACTCACACCGAAACAGAATCGATATCTGTTTGTCTCCAGCCACACTTGCACAAAAAGCGGAGCAGCAAGGATAAAGGGCGGAGTCTGCTCCAGTCTCCGGATCCTTTGGATGCTTCGATGTATGCAAATGCCACTCGTTACATTTGCATTTGGCCAGGCAATGGACTTACTTCTGCCCCTACTTCTGCTGGAAAAGTGGATTTAGATAAATTCACTTTCACAATTGACACTATAAACAGATTGCGGTCCAAATTGCTGGCCACAGGGAGAGGGAATTAGACGGAGTTCGAGCAAAAACCCTTTGTAGCTCCCTGCGCTGCGCATGGTAATTGTTTAACCCGATGGAAATTCGAATTCGAACCAGAAATCTGGCCAGGAAAATCAAAACCAGACTGCCGTAATTACCAACCGCACGCCTTGCATAATTATCAATTTACATTTGATTGCGTTTGTTTATTTGCACAAATAATTATTTGCATGCAAAAATAATTGCAACGACTGCCAATATGAAATAAACCAAAACCCGCTTTTACCTTTGTCCAGCAGGTGGGTTAACTGTTCATTAGCGGCCAGACCAGAGATTTCACTTGCAGAAACAAGGAGCTCCGTAGGACCTTACATACACTTTGTGTAATGGGCTTAGGTCCTGGTATTTGGTACATTTATCAATGGAGGATTTGCTAAGCCAACTCTCATTACCACGCACTTTCTACTAACTGCACACGCCCCATAAAACCCAGTTACGTATGCAGCAATTTTCGAGCCCCCACAACCATCGCCTTGCCAAAGTCATGCAAGATTTATGAGAATGTCAGCCGGGCGGCAGGCGGGGATGGTGGAAATTTAATCAAACGCCAAACAACCCTTTCGTGGGATACAGAAATCAAATTTCGAAATTTGCAAGCGGCGGCTGGGCGAAAACTTTCATATAAGAAGTTCGGGAAGGAGTGGAACCGTAATAGAAATGGTCGAAAATTGCGGGGATCACATTCCACGGCCAGGAATGTCGACCGCTCACTCCAGGAGCACTCCTTCAAATACAATATACTCTAGCGACAACTGCAGTTGAAACAATAGAAATTATTTTATTGAATTTTCTACTTAACAAAAAATATACAAAATTCAATATTAGTTCATACTTTGATACATATTTTGTAGTCTTTATTATGATATTAATTTATTTCCTTTCAAAGATAAAAAACACAAAGTTTTTCAGGTTATCCTTGGAGCTATTTTTTCAGGCTCTGCTGTTTACACATACATATCCTTCCCAGAATGAAACTGATTATATGCAGAGTATGTATGTGTGCGTGTGCATTCGGGGTAAATTTCATCTTGGAGCAGCAACATAAAAACGTCGAAAACATGGCAAACATTAACGGAAAAACAATTTTCATAAATCTAGAATTATTACCCGGGAAGCAAGCACAAACAACAACAACAAAAAAATGGAGAAAAAAACCTCGAGAAAAGAAAAGAAACTCTGGGCAAAAGGCGGAAGTACGCTGTGTGTCCATTGAGGCAACAAATTTGCCAAAAAATAAAATTCCAACCAGCATATGGAAGATGGAGGCTGCCGAATACCCTGCCTTTTTGGGGCTGGGGAAGGCACCGCACGTATAGGAAAATGACCCCAAAGGGCGAACCCTCGCGAAAAGTTTCTTTGCAAACATATTTGCAAAAGCATTTATTATTATTTCATATTTTACGCCTATTTCGGGGGTGTTTTTTTTAGCGAAAGCAGAAGGCCGGGTTGGGTGGCTGAAGCAAAGTGCTTATGTAATTGCGAAGCGTTTGGCAAACAAGCCGCCGCCATAAATCACATAATTCACGCTGAACGCACAAGAGCCCTTCGCATTGTCTTTTTTTGCTGCCTTCCATCTGCGTTCTAATTCGATTTTTGCAATCGCTTTGAAGTCCACTCAAATTTCAATAATTCTCCTCTTTCATCGACATGCAAACGCAAACAAATTATAGTAAGAGGAGTCGAGGGGATGAGTGCAAAAAAATATTGTAAAAAAAGGATGGAGAAAGCGACGAGCTGAAGACATCAACTGTCGCTGTGAAATCTGTTATTAAGCCATTTATAGTTAAGGCAAACAAAGCGGACCGAACAGGGCGGAGTGAGCGACACTTGAATGCCCGAGTGCTTATAGACACACTTTTCAATGGCTTATCAAAATCTTAAGCTGACGACAATGGCTGTCTCGTTGACAAAGGAAAACCCTCGCATACATGCGAGACAATTTATAAAATTAAAAGTCTTGGGAGTCAGGCAAGTGAAAGAAATGCAATGCGCCGAGGAGAGCCAACAAAGGGGCAAGGAAATAAAACTCGGCGAGAGACAACTCCTCGACCGATTTCCCGGCTTTTCCGCTCAGTCGCCTGGAAAGCCGTTACTGTGCACCAGTTCGATAAAAATGAGTTGGTGAAAGTGAAAGGAAGAGCGAGTATGGGTGTGAGTCTGAATGCGAAAGTTCCCTTCACTGCACTTGGCATATGCCACAAATATTAGTTCGCCAAATGCCTCCGAATCATGAAAGGGAAATCTGTGTGTGGGTGTGTGTGCGTTAAGTGGTCATGACAAATCCGCTAAACATGACAAGAATTTTCACAATTTGCATATTGCAAATCGCTAAGAGTTCACTGAAATAAAATAGAAGATCTAAACGGGATGATTAGATATTAATTAATTGAAAAATAATCTATTTCCTACAGATTCACAAGGTCTCATGATTCTCTTTTTAATTACGCGATTTTTTTTTGCTGAATTTAATAGTGATCAAAGCTATATTTTAAATGGTAATTAAAATATTTAAAAAATGTTGTCAGACAGAATTGAAATACATTTCTTCCAGTGACCATGCAAATTACCTGGCACACTAGTAGATTAATTTGGCGCACATTTAAGTAGGCAACAGCAACGCTTCATTTTCCGCTATCCATCTGCTATATTCCACTTTCCCCATTTTCATTTTCAGGTTGTGACACATGACAAATCACAAACGCAAGCAGTTTACAATTGATGTTAAATCAAAGCTATAAACACGCTGTGAGTACGGTGTGTGTATGGTGTGTGGGTGGTGTGGTTGAGTGCCTTATTTGTCACACACATTCAAAGAGCGGCTACGTGACAATTTCTGTCATTCCGCCCGGGGGCGTATCCGTTTCCGTTTGACTTTCACTGCACTGCGACTGTTTTTTGTTTAACTTAATTTTCGGCAGCGCCCAAATGCTCCACTGGCTTTGGCTCTGGCGCCACCTTTGTTTATGCTCTGATTGTTGTTTATGCCAGCGCACAAACACACACAATATGCAAATGCCTGAATGCCAGGATGCCAGGCCAACGAAACGGACAAAAGGATTGGGCTTCGGGATGACAGCCGCTTGACAAAAGGGAAGCCTAAACTTTTGGCCTCAGCTTAAGTGCCACGGCGAGCATTATTCACCTGGTTGGCCACGTTTTCCTCACCATTCCCATTGCCGTCACCTGGGAAATTTCCTGGACGCACGTGAGGAAAGCGTAGCAGAATTTCCCCAAAAAGTGTCAGGCTTTAATCAACTGTCAAACACCATGTCTAAATGAACATTAGAAACGTTGACTCGAAATCAATCCGAATGTCAATCAGTGTTTGCGGAAAAAACAATAAAAATGGGAAAAACTATTAGAGTTTTTAATAAATTTTACCAAAAATATTCACATTTTTCATTAAGCACCATTTATAAATTATTTAAATGGAATTTCTAAATTTCAATGCTATTAGAAATGTAATAAAGCCTTTATAATTTTACGCTTTACATTTGAATTTTAAACTAATAATTCAGAAAATAATAGCTATAGAAATATAGTAAACATGGATGTTATTGTTTTGAATATCCTTTGTCAATGGTTTTTCTAATAAAAGATTTTAAATGAATGAAAAAAAGCATGTTAATTATATTTAAATACATTTTTTAAAATTAAAAACCGTATTAAATTTAACTATTATATCGGAATCTATGACTCCACACACATCTCAGCCTACTGATATTAGCCAAATGCAAGACTTAAAGACCCATCGAAAGTTTGCTGAACAAACGAGGGCCCTCGAAAACGAAACTTACTGTCGAGAGTGCTCGACAGACGCTGGAAAAGAAGTTGGGGGACAACTTTTGCAAAAATTCCGAGCACCTCAGCACAATGGCAGGCGAAATTGCCGGCTGACCGCCCATAAATGCATAGAAATCCAGTGCAGAAATTAGAGGAAATCCACAAATCGAAGCAAAGTTTTTCCACACTTTTCCGCTCCTGCTGCCCTGCTGCCGCTTTATTGTTCGCAAATTTCCCTGGGGCCTTATAAACTCCAAGCACCATGCACCACCACCATCAGCACCACCAACTATGTAGTATTTCTGTAGTGCAAACATTTGCGCTGCTGATTACTTTTAATGCTTTCCATCGAGTGTGGTCCTGGGGAGAAGCGGAAAATCAGCTAGAGGCCTGGCCACATCAATCAGTTCGAAGAAAACGAAAAAAAATTGACCCAAATTCTGAGTAAACCGAAATCGTTTTAGCCACACCCCAAGAAAAATTCTGAATTCCATCATTCGCGTTGTCAAGAGACAAACATGTCGCGCTTTTGGCCACCGATTTTCCACTGTGCCCGCTCCACTTCAGCCTTTGTTTCCCAGCTCTGTAATGATAACCACAAAGAAGACAAGGATTTCTTCTGGCCGAACTCTTTAATTCTGAGAGCCTTGACGAAGAAGGATTTCATTAAGTCTAAGTCTAATAAAAAACATAGCCCACACCGGGCCTCGTTCCGCGAGAACACTATCTTGGAGTACGAAAATCGGCTGCGACGCCACTCGGATCCCATGAAGGTATTCCGGTACTTTGCCACCATCAAAATGAAGAACAAAGCCGGGAGGACGGATGTGTTCATGACCCCCGAGGACTTCCTGCGATCGATCCTGCCCGGAACGAAGCAGCCAGAGCACTTGACATTGGCCCATTACCACCTGCTGGACGAGGAGGCGGCCGAAAAGTGGCGGGCTGGCGGCGAGAAGGACAGCATCTTCCTTCAGCTTGGCGACACAGGTCTGCTCGACTTCAGCGACTACGTGCTATTGACCATCCTCTTGTCGATTCCGGAGCGTCATGTTTGGATCCTCTTGAAATTGTTGGACCTTGACGAGGATGGCACCGTGAGCATGGACGATCTGGAGCGTATAATGCTGGCCATCAGCATGGGCAAGGCCTCCATGGTGAACTCGCGACTGTTTGGACCGCGACTCAAGAAGAAGCTGAGCATCAGTGAGTTCATGGAGTTCTTGCAGAAGCTAAACAGGGAGATTCTCGTCCAGGAGTATAAGATGCTGCTTAGGGACTCCAGGTAGAGCCAACCGTCTCTATGGCGAACTTTTTTATCCTTTATTCATTTGTACAGCTCCGTGATCACAGAACTGGACTTTGCCAAGGTGTTGACGGCCTACACCAAGACTGATAGAGAACGGCGAGCAGCGCTGCTGCGAGTCAAGGAGAAGTTCGGAAAGAAAAAAATCGGGATCAGCCTGGACGAATTCATGTCCTTTTCCCGACTGGTGCAGGACGTGGAAAGTGTAGATACGGCGTTAGCCTTCCACTTTCTAGCCGGCGCAGATATCACCCCATGTACGCTACTGCACATCGCCGAGGTGGTCGCTGGTGTCCAGCTCTCGCCGCACCTCATGGCTGTGATCTACACCGTCTTTGACCACGACGGAGATGGGATTATTCGACGGGAGGAATTCATCAAGACACTGCGCCATAGGTTGCGTCGCGTGCAAAATAAAAAGCAGCTAAGGGTCACATCCGGGATGCGCATTATGTGTAAATGCTTCTGGAAAACGCTGCCATTTTGGAGGAATAGAAGTATAGGAGTGTAGGAGTGCAAAGCTCGGGTTTTATGAACGACTTGTGGTGTTCTTTAGTCAACTCCTTAGCGGGTATATCCTTTTAGTTCTTTGACAATAGTACACTGAAGAAAAATGTAATAATCATGTGCATCAATACCACGCTATCTAAATAGTTTTCAATAGATGTGTTATTTAAAAATTATTACTGTTTTATATTATTAAAAGATAATGGTAATGCAATTTTCACTCTATTTTTATAGCCGTGTAAAAGAAAAGCCTCATTTGACTTGATATTAGCGAGGAGCAGGGGAAATTCAACTCAGAAAAGCGCAGTCTGTTTGCCTTTGTCTTGAAACATTTCAACTTCGCAAGCCGCCAAGTTGAAGGAGTTGAAAAATGAAGCTACAAGTCTATGGGATGAAATCCATTTTGTTGTCCCGGCACTCCAGCTGCGTGCGAGCGGTGGGAAAATTCAAATATAAAGCAGATTCCCCGACCACCTGGCTTACATGACTTTGAACTTTTATCACCTGCTGCCAAACGGTGCCAGGTCCCAGTCACCCAGCTCCAAAAAGGGGGGGCTGGCTGCCACTGACTCTGGGTATGGATGTGGATGTGGGTGTGGGCGTGGATGGGTGGTAACACAGCACTTACCAAAACAATTTAAAATACTTGCGGTAGCACGCACTCTAGGGTCGGCGTGTCGAGTTCCTCAACTGTCGAGACAATAGTTTGCCGCACATAAGTATACACACACTTTATCTGGACATTGGCAGGCAGCCGCAAGTTGATGGCTGTCGGACAATTAAGGTCCCGAAGTATTCAGGATATTTGTGTGTAATTCACTCCCCGAAATGGCCGTCGACATAATTAAATGAAACGAATTCGTTGACACTCCTAACTGGAAAGGACTCTGGAGTAAATAATAATTACGATTTACATCCGAAAAGGACTGTTGATGGCATGTCATCGATAACAAAAAGAAAGGGTTGTTGAAAGCCTTTATGCACTCGGTTATTGATTTTATATAAGCTTGACACTTGTCTTTGATAGTGAATATTAATTAATCAAGGGTTAATATGCTTGATACCAGCTAAGAGTATTCTGGCTATAATATAATTAAATTTCACCTCACACAGAAAATTCGTAACGTCCTGCGAGTGGAAAATCATTTATGCACGCGGCCAGGACTGAAAGTTTTATCAATTTACTGGCTGCGGCACAGTCCATGAACCTTATAGTTTAGGCGTCCATAAACATGTCGAGGTTACCGCCACCGCCTGGCAACTTTCACACAGCACTTTAGAAAAATCAAACCCGTGTGTTTACACGTGTGCTACAACGAGACCCTCGCAGTTGTCTGTTCGCAAAACTTTAGAAACTCGACGCGTCAAGGAAGTGCGATAAAAATAAACATGGAAGTTGCGGCGTGGCCGCAAAGTTAGTTCGATGCCGTGCCACGCCCCCAAAGTGCAGCCGCAAGATGTAGAAATTATTCGAAAGAAATGCCACAAGCTGCAGGCCAGAAATCAATTAAATTGGCAAACAGACGACCGAAGCAAATGGTAAGCCATAAATCAAAAATTATTATTTCACTCTCCAATGCTGGGGGCGGTCGAATGATGAAGCTCCCAGTGTGGCGTGTAATCAAGAAATCAGTATCAACTGTCAATGGGATTTCCCTTTGAATAAGTCAGAGGTATTTCTCAATTTCTAATAACTATTGCCCAGGCTCTTTATTGTCCTGGCCGACGCAGAAAGGCATTTAGAACATTTTAAATTTTGTGCTCAAATTACTATTGCTCGGTCTATTGCGAAACCACAAATTCTGATGACTGCTTCGGAGCAAAAATTGTTTTGGCCTCCTCTTTCGCCTCGGCTGGCCAAATTGGGTTTGAAGCAATAACATTTGACTCTGTGGCACACATGCCTATTTTCCTATTTCACTATTTTCTGTTCTCTTTCTGCCGCTCCCACCGGCCGCCTTTTATGTGTGAGTTATTCAAATTTATAAATTATGCAATTTTATGGTTTTAAGGCGTAGAATGTGCAAAAATATTGTTTTACACACGCTTATGTCCGAGCAGTTTCCAGTTTCCATGCACCACCACCCTCTGCCACCGCCCAGTTTTACCTTTGAGCACCTGCACTTTAACATAATTTGCATGAATTTCGACTGCTCTAATGCTTCGCTGGGCGGATGCGAAGGTTGTCCGGCCGGCGACACTTATCTGAATTATGAATATGCAGGTGCTTATCGGCCGGAATATATACGTATTTGCAGGTGTGTGCAGCTCGGTGCGAATTTTCGTGTTGAAGATTTAAGCAGCTGCAAATTTTATTTATCATCAAAGATTGGCAAAGCACTAAATCTTCAACGTAACGTCAAATGTATCTCAAAATACACCAGCCTTGTGATGGGCGAAGTTCATATTGCAAGGGGATAAGCTGAAAGGAGTAGATAAACTATCAAGGATAAAAATCAATAAAAATTAAAGTATCTAGGGTAATTCTTTATATAATAAGTTTTAATAAATGCTTTTTTTTAATGCCTATATTAAACTGTTGAAAATCGTTTTGGAATTACATAACCAAATCATAATAAATAACAAATTGATGGAGATATTTTACCAAAAGATATTTATACTTAGGACTTGTACCTATACGAGCAGCTTAGTACCTTTTGGAATATATTTCCCAACTTTGGCTTTAAGGCACATTTAAATTAACTAAAGCTCACACCTGCGTGGGTGGCCGGGAGGCAAGTGGATAATTAAGTTTCACGACTTTTCGCTCGCTTTAAGCCCCTCCTCAACGACTCTGCTGTGCTGGTATTGAAAAGTTGGCATTTAAAGGGATTAAAAACTTTTTCACATCATTTCCTGCCGATTAAAATGTTCAGCGAGCGGCAGCGACACTGTGTGCTGGGGCTAAGCCTTAACTATTGCCATGGCATCTCATCGCATCGCATCGCATCGGAGAGGGGACACAAAGGATTCACATGTCGCCGAGCAAAGTTTTGCATCAGTCTGCGCTCTGGTGGAGCTACACTTACTTACAAACTGTAACTTACGGCAAGTATTAGCTCAAGTGCTCTCAAGGGGGCAGCCGACTGGCTCTGCACTCGGAGCCCTTCTTTAAATTCACCAAACACATGGCAAAAAAAATCAAGGAAAAATGCTAAAAATGCTCTGCAGCTTGTTTGATTACGTTTCATCAAACGTGCCCAAAATGCTAAAAGCACACATGTCAAACTAATAAAGTTTAAGCGAGAGCGTTTTGATAACGGGGCCCACATCCCAACAGGCCGTAAGTGAGTCGGGCAGACAGACTGTTCCCCTGCTCCGCTGGCAATTTACATACACACGCAACGTTTGTTCATTTTAAATGCTGCGACATGAAGCCGGGCAAAAGTTATTTAAACTTTTTCTCTCCCATGTCAGCCTGGCGCTGCGCTTGTATCGAAATCACTTCTTCTGGCTGCACTGATGAGCTCCTCTCATAAACTCGACGCTACGCACGGAGTATCTGTGTTTGGCACAAACGAGCTTCCCAGCAGCCAGCCACCCAGTTGGCATCAGCATAATGATGATGAATGGCCCGTCCTGACATATGAAGCGCATTAATACAGTCTGTGCCATCGGATTGGAGGTGGGCAGTGCGTGGGATTCCCAAAGGAAGCACCCTTCTATGACAGTTTGCCCCTGAGATTCATATAGATGAGATGAGCGTTGCCATTACTCCTGGTAACAAACTTGTCTTTTAGTTTTCCACAAAAAAAGAGAGAAATAATGACTGGAGTGAGCCTAAAAACTTAAATGATATTTATAAATTTTTTAATGATAATATATAATAAGTAGCTACAAAAGCTCTAATTTTAAAATTTTAAAAAGAAAATTAGATTCAAATTCCTGCCTTAGGCAACTGAAAATACTAATTTTAAATGACTTTTTATAGATATAAATTAATATATTTTAAATATATTTTAAATACCAATTTAATTTGCCACACAAATATATAAATTGAAGTGTCATATATTGTAATAATTCATGAATTTTTTAATAATTACTGCAATTACTACAAAATGCATTACTGTTGGTAAATATTAAAATGATATTAAAATCTTGATTGAGCATTTTAAAATCCATGTTTTGTTTGATTACCCCCTTTCACTTCTTATTACCCACTCCACTCAACCAATATATTTTCGTTAGTTTGCGGGCATAATTAATGAAAACGTATTCAAAGTTAATTATTTAAGCACGTAAAGCTGATTACATAAGATAAACAAAGCGAAATCCGTTATAATTTATAATTACCCGCCGCTTATTGACTTACTTATGCAAATGACCTTGTTTTTGCAGTTAATTATCTCATAAGTTCATATATATAATACAACTTAATAAAATAGACAACTGACGCAGCATCACTGATAATTTATTATTTTCCCATATTCTCACCGCTAAATTGGAAATATGTCCAGTATCTCCTCCAACTGTTAATTTCGATGCGGCGCTTAAATATCATCTATTAAATCGCTCATCAGTGTGCTGTTCGGCGAATATAAAATTGCACAAATAACAATTAAATAAGTAGTCAATGGCCTGTAAAATGTTGTATTAATATTAATGGAACAACAATAATTATTCTCGTAAATTATTTGCAGCTTGAAACTAACGCAATTTAAATTCTGATTATGCTCAGACCAATTTCCCAGCTTCGAAAGTATTGAAAAAAGCGTAATTGTAATTAACTCACCCTCAACCTGCATCACATAAAATACAATTATTTTCTGTTTACGTTTTCGCCCTCAACATTGCAGCATTTACTCCGAAAGAGCGAAATTCCTGGCAACATGTAGCTAGTCGCTCGATTTCCCCTTTCAAAATCCAGTTCGATGGGCGGAAAACTACCCCTAAAGTAGAAAAGGAGAAAGCCACCCCACTGGCATCCCATTCCTGGGCATTTAAATCAAAATTAACCGCAATAAATACATGCAAGCCACAATCAGGGCGAAATTGCATAAAATATTAATTTGGAAAACGCATTAATTGAACAACAAGCCAAATGCATTAGATTTAATATGCATTCATATCCGTTGTTCAGATGCATAATTAATGCCAGGACTTGGCAAAGTTTGTCAATACCCAAGGTCTTGGGCTCAAAACTTTTTTAATAAATTAAAAGAAAGCTGATGGAATGGGCACTGATGTTCCCAAAAAATATGAAAAATATATGAAGGGAAAAGGTAAAAGGTAAAAGGGAAAGCGAAAATCACAACGAATGATTAATGTTAAAGAAATATAAAATGTGCCAGGCGATTAAAAGGCGGCCTTGCCAGTAACGCATTTATTTATGACAATCATTTATCATTTGGGCGACTGGACAGGACCTCTTCCACGCCCACTTCCTCCCCCACAGCCCTCGCTGGCTAGACAGGATGTGTGATAATGCACCAAAGGCATGCGCAACTTGCGGCACCGCTGCCATTTCATTTTCACAGGCCGTGTCCGATGGCCGACATGCCAAACAATTATTTATTTGATGCTCTCTCCCAGCTACCTTTTGAATAAAAAATTTGCCAGCGCCGTGATACACAACTGACCCTGTGACAGGACGAACAGAATTGGAGAGGGCGAATCCATATCCAAAAAGACAATAAATGGGAGCACAGACCAGAGTCCATTCGGCCCACTGACATGTGTCAATCAAAGGCCCCGGAACACAGAAATAATCTCCGCTCGGCATGGACTTAAATGTGTTATGACAAATATTTTGCAATCTCTGCTTCAGACGAATGCCAGAGCCAAGGTGTCCCAGCATCGCAATAAAATACCCTTTTATCTTAGAGTTAAAGGGTTAATTCTTGATTACAAATTATTTTAGTCAAAAACCAAGCAGTCTTGGGAAATACTAGAGTTCTGTAGTGAGGAATTAAGAAATCTTTGTGGATTTAAATTTTATTTTCTTATGTTTATTAATGTAATGATCTTGTAAAATGTTTCATTGAACAATGTGTATTACAAATTTCTGAAATAAATAATTACCTTCTTGTCTCAAGATACAAGGTATCCTCGTAGCCGCTGTCTTTAGTCCTTTGCACCTGCTTTGCGTTGTCAAGCCACGCAACATTCCGCTTAAATAAAAATCATTTCACTGCAAATTCATTGCGGCATGCGACTGCTCTTGACATTAACTTTTGTGTGTGCATCCTCCATCCTCCAGACTGCTGGCTTGCCTTTGTTGTGCTGCATGCATCATGATGATGGCATGGCTCACTCTCACTTGTTTGTCGGACGGCAAGAAAATCCATTGTGCAGCCATGGTGCATTTTCGCTTTCCAGCGAGTGAGGAAATCGCCTCGCTGTACTCCCTGCTCTTCAGACATGCCGTAAATCAATTTTATATTTATTATTTTATGAATTGCAATTGCTTTTATTTTCAATTTGAAGCGCTTGGCTTGTTGGCGGCGGTGTCGGCGAGCGGCGCTTAAGTACGCATCGTTTGCATGCGCGGCAATCGCGCAATTTAATTTACCGTATGGTGCACGACCGACCTTAATTGGAAATATTCGCATGTGTCCGCGTCTCCGTCCGGATCCGTACTCAGATCCGCCTCCGCCTCTGCCTCCACGTCCACATCCATGTCTGCATCCATGTCCCGTATCTGCACTTGTGTGGGTGCCCGGGTTTGTGGCAATGATATCGCGCAGCACGTAATTTTGTGGTCAAGGCGCTTTCGCTCACCTGCCAGGTGCGACGGGAATGCGCTTTAAGATAGGCTACATAAAAGTAAAATTAATTTCACAAAAATAACATGGAAATTATGATCGCAATTTACCGGAAATTGCTATGTTTAATTTGCTGGATAAACGCCGAGAGTTGAGCGTTTCATTAACTGCGACAGACAGCATATTACATTTTTCATGAATATTTCGAATACTAAAAATGAAAATAATAATAATTAATTATAATGATATTTATGAAATTTAAATTCTTTTGTTTTTTTTTATTTAAAGAACGATAAATATATTTAAAAGTACGTGTTCATCGAGTAAAACCTTATTAAATATCTTGAATTACTTGCCTGAAGCTGATTTAATTTCGAGAGCTTATATTTTCTTATGTCAAATTCAATTTAACCTTGCAGTAAATATTTTTAAACTCATAAATTTATGAGCACAATCAATAAATCCCCAAGAATTACCAAATGTGAGGCTTGCTCAGAAAATTAAACAATAACATACTATAAACATTAACACCAAATCGTCGGCAAGCTCCATATGCGACCCGCCGACTAATTGAAATACTTTACACTAATGACGGTCTCCATGCTAATGACGCTGCCAAACTGCTTATTAAATTGCCAATGAATCGCACCACCGCGAATGGATCTTGTTCGCCCGCTATTTGGCATGTTTGTTGAAAATATTCTGCGGGAAAATCTCTCTTTTCAGGCCGCGACAAATTCAGGTCGCTTTCACATATCGCATGCAAATTTCCACAAAATTCATTCCCCACCCCCACTCGGGCCATGCCCTCACCCAAACAGCCTGTTGACATTCGGACCGGATCCTTGAGCGACACAGGACCGGGTTTTGTAATGTGTACGCATTAACGAAATTTGCATATTAATTAAAAGTTAACGACACTCTTGTTCGTATTGGCTGCCAGCTGGCTTGCCAAGAACAAAGTGCCGGCAAAAATCATTCACAGCCAGCCAACGGGCATTGGTTTGTCGCAATGATTTAATATTTCGTTATTTCACAGGATATCCTGGCCATCAACAGCTGGCTAATTATGTAAGTTCACACAATTCCAGCAGCAAAGCTCCCTGCGTCCTCCACAGGCAGCACACATCCCCCACCGTACGTTGGCAAAGTTATAATTGCTGCAAAAGTTTCGGCTGAATACTTTTGCCAAACATCGACGATTTCATTGCAGTTGTTGCATTTCGAGTTAGGCAAATCCAATTTTCAATTTGCCAATCGCAAATCGCATCAAAAGCAAACGGAAGGCAGGCGGTAAGCGGTTATAGTTTTCGGATTAGTAATTGGCATAAGGAAAGCACAGTCGCAGTCGGTTCCCAGGACTCAAGTGGACAAGAGGCCAGAGAGGCAGTCTCGGCTCAGTCGGCAGAAAAATGCTTGAAATTTCAAATTCTAAATTTGTTATGAGCCTCAAAGAAAATGCAAACGGTTTCAATGTCAATTTGCACATGTGCATATACGAAAGAAATTTAATAAAGCTTGAGAACAAATTGCTAAGTAATTTGCGGGGTGTTTGCTCAGAAGGGGGCCAGGAGTGGGAGTATTCTATTTCCAAAACGGAATTGATGCAGTTTTGGGCAAACCAAAATTGAAATGACAATAGACAATAGGCCAAACCGCACACCGAGCGGCGCACAAGCTACAATCTACAATCCACAATCCGTTTGGAAAAGTTGCCTCCAGAGACGGAGCATCACCACAGCCCATTGGGCTGGCACCGGTCAAGTCAGCTGGAGCAGAACAATTGAAATAATTGCCCAAAATGTAGTCAGAGGCGGGAGCTGCTACATAGGTAGAGGAGCTAACCGATGTCTAATGGGAAAGAATAACACACACACACACTCGTTCCCTTCTGTTGAGTTGGCCAGAAAAGAGAAACTCGAAACCTGCAGGCACAGCATGTCCATTTCCCAATGCCAACGCTCAGGTAAATGGAAGGAGCTCATGTTTTTGGGGAAAGTGCTTCGAGGCCAAAGGTTCGACTTGTTAAATGCTCTGTAATTTCCCCTTAGAATGCTGACCGTTGGACCTTCAAAGACGCCTCCTCTTGAGCCCAACTAATTACCCAAATAATATTTGCCAACACACGATGGCTCCGTTCTCAAGTGGCTGCCACATAAATCTCGGCCTGCGAGCAAGGATCACTCATTAGGGGGGACCAGACATTGATAAACACATGAAATATGTCCGATGAGCTCCGTTTCGGCACATTAACAGGGCACTCAGATGCAGGCCCCGATGGAGAGAAATCAAATTGATTGATGGTCGGCCTGCGCGTCAAAGCAAATAAGTTCCAGCCAATGGATGGCCCTGCTCACTGAATATCGAGGTACCACGAAGCACTTTAAATCGGAACTGTGACCCAAAACTAGCCAGCAAGTTGCCTCATCACGGCCTTGCCCGACTACTAAGCCCGCCAGACAATAGTCGTAATAAAATTTTCAATATCATTTTTAGCAAATCATTTCAGTGACCTCCGGAGCGAGAGAATAAATATTAATAACTCGGCCAACCAACAAAAAGGTGAAGGCTAAGCCCAGTTCTCAGTGGTCATAGTCGGTAGTCAGTAGTCAGTCCTGTGCTAGCACCACAAACAGAATCCAACTGAGAGATGAAGCTCCTCAAATAATAATAATAATAAAGCAGCGGACGCAGCACAGCGAGGCACGTAAAGAAGGGGCAGTGAATAGACAAATAGTTTTGTTGCTGATGACAATACAAAAACATTTCAGACAGGACAAAGCGCCGGAGCGGTAAATAAAAATAAAAAGAAGCCAGCTTGCCGGCGCATAATAAAGGACGAGCAAAAAGGGTATTCCAGCCAAGGGTACTGGTTAGGACTCGGGCCTACCGGCACTAAGGGTCTCTACACAATATTTCCACATAAAGACAAAATTCGTAATTTTATCTATCTATCTTTTAGTTTTGTAATAGTTTGAATGCTAAAATATTTTTCTTAGATCTAGAATCTGAGATCCATAATATTTATACTGTGTCTCTCATTAGATGATCTTCTGCATGGAAAATAAACATATTTACTCATATATACTCTTAGATCTTGAGATATCGACTTTATGACCTTATTCTTATAATTTGCAAATAATTAAACAATTTTCTTTTAACTCCAAAAAACTTGTTTTGCCAAATAAAAACTGAAGACATATTTTATCAACTGTTAAGTCCTTTTTTATCCTATCAGATTCAATAATTTGATTTTAGTAAATTCCGATTTAAGGATTTATTTTTATTTATTTTGTACTATTTTTATTTCTGACATAAGTCCTTTACTGTATAGCTAATTTCGGACCTGTTCAAAACATTTTCGGCTTTGCAGTGTAAGCAAAAGGGAAATATTTTTATAAACTCTCTGGCACATGAATAGACGAGAGCATAAGAATGCAAATCCATCTACCTATGAGCCAGCCACTCTGGCTTAGCTACATGCCCCGCTCCGGTCTGCTCTGCTCGGCGCTAGTCCTGCTGCTGGTCCTGGGCTAAATATTAAAATTCATACGCCATGTCGTACAGCCAAATCAGGAGAGCTGCTGCTACTACTGGGAGTGGTGGCAGTAGTGCTGCTGCTCCTTCTGCTGCTGCTGCTGCGACAACAATCACAACGATTTTCATTAGGCAAACAGCAGGGGCACAGCATATTTGCCGTGAAGCGGGATTGGGGAGCGCACAGTTCTCGTCCAACAATTGCACAATTTATGTGGCATATATTTGCAGCACAGACGGTGCTGCTGGCCGGGCCATAACAGGTCAGGTCAACTGGCCCAAACGACTACGCCGGAGACGGTGATTGTGACGGTGACTCCGGCTATGACTGGAGAGCTGCAGCTCTGTCAATCCGGCAGCAAACCTTTGCACGCCTCCACAACGTGTCCGTCCGACAATGCCATGAAACGAGCCGTTGAGCTAACACAAAAAAAAGAAAATGTTCGTAAAAGCTAAAGCGATATACGGGAGAGGTACCATGCCCGGGAAACGTGTACACTCGACAACTAAACTGCAGAAATATTACAAATTCAAAATGCTAAATGTGCATTTAACTTGTGTATTTATGTAAATCCCTCGGAAATTATTTCCCCCTCCTGTCGGTCCGCTCCTTTTGCCAAAAGCAACGGCACTGGGAGCGGACATGAACTACGACTTGATGGGTTGGGGCCTGGGTAGCCGACTGCAAATCATTTGAATATACTCGTATTTTTCCTCCATTTCTGATGTCACTCCCGCCACATGTTCATTCCAATTCCGCTCGTCTTGTCTGCCAATTGTCACCATTTCGGATTGATGGCCAAGTGAACGAGGGAACATTGCTCTTCTTTTAGCCTTCACCGCTTGGTGTCGGTCTCATTCCTGGATTTCGTTTATGTTCCAGTTACTGTGCTGCGGTTAGGTCCGTTCTATGGAAGGGACCACATTGCTCGGGTTTTGGTATACTTTTCGCTTTATTCTCAGTTCATAACTGAGTACCAGTATTTTACGGGCTGGTGTGTATAGCTGAATATGCTTTGCTTTTTTTTAAGCTGCCAATAAATCTACACAACTCTGGGAAGGCCAACAGTCTTGCTGCGTTTATGCGGCTGTTATTTACGAAAGGAAATTTATTAAACACAATTGTGGTATATCTGAAGAGTAAATTTAAAGAGTATATAAAGATCTTATCCAGGTTATTCTAAATAATTCTAGTGAAACTCGAGCAGTAAGTTCATTAATGTTGAAATTTTGAGCTTAAGATAAAGTATTATGTATCTCATAATTCATATTTAAATGTTCAAATTAATATTTTTACAGCCTTGTAAATCTAACCTACTAATAATAATAACTAATCTTTTCCACGATACCATATCCTTATAAACAGAGACATTATCTGATACCTGAAGTATTTTGTAGCAATGGCGCAAAAGTACAGTCATGAATTTACCTTGGCGTGGCTTCATTTGCGTCACGTTATTGCATATTTATGGCAACTGGCTTGCACCAAACTGAACTAAACTACATATGAAATTATTCAAGGTAATGTGTGGGTCGACACGGGTGCATTACGAATTCTGGCTAGCCAACAAAGTGCTAAATCCGATTTAAGCCCAAGCCAAAGCCATTTCTAGGCGGCACTCGGGGATGGGTTGGGGTTGTCTGCAAGGGAATATATAATGCGAGTTGCTCGACCTTTTGCAATTAAGTTTTCAGAAATCAACCACCGGACGGGCCAGCATTAAAGTCTTTCCTACATTTCTGATGAGCCACTCCGGCACCTTGGCCACTGAGCTTGGCCACATCCATATTGTCTGCCAGCTCTGACTATTTCCGAGGCAGACAGATATTCTACACCGGAGTCAGGAGTCCGGAGAGCGGAGCATGGAGTCCAGGACCCGGTGCGTCATTCAATTTGCTTTCGACGCTCCAGCTTGAATGAGTTAATCCCTTGCAAATCGCCGGCATATTATCAGTCTGGCGGGAGCCATCGAAACAATGAAACGGGACGCCGTTGTCAGCTATTGTTTATCAATTTTATGCAAATCACAGTCGCTTCTTTTTATACCCTGCCAAGGGTTGTTTTTAATATTAGAGAAATGTTTGCGGAGCAGTACCTATAAAGCTTAAAAATAAAATATTATAGGAATATTTTTAAAAGAATTTATGCATAAAATAAAAGCATAAAAAAAGCATAAAAAAAATTTGATTTTTAAAGTAAAGGACTTAATTAAATGCACAAACAAAAATATTTTAATAATAAACAATAAACCTTCCTTGGTCCTGTTTTATTTTTTTAAATATGTTCATCAATTTCATAAAAGGCATCTCTGGAAATTTGTAAATGTTTTCGGGAGTTCGTTTGAAAAAAATACCTACAAGAGTATCACAATTTCGGTCTCATTAAACCCACTCCTTTTTTTGTTGTTTTCGTCCTGTTATCAGGTGGACGGCATATTTTCGAAATTGAATTAAGTTGGCTTTTCGGCATTGAATACATTTTAATAATTTAATTTTATATGCAGACGGCACGCAGAGAACAGCGAACAGCGAATAGCGACAGCGAGGACTCAACGTTTAATCAAATAATTAAGATCTCTCAACTATTGGGAGTGGGCGTCGAAAGCGTATTAGCCACTTGAAGAGTTTATCTTTAGCTGGAAATGCTTTTTGAGTGATGGCTGGTTGGTTGATTTTTGGGGGATTTCTAGATGAAATTGCAAATGTGCTCATCGGCCGCGGGGCAATTGCGCTGCTGCTGCCGTTGATTTCCGTTTAGCCGAAAATTCGTTTTAATCCCACACGCACTCGCAGGGCTAGCGAAACTTTCACTTTTCACCCTGCGGGCGGGGCAACTGAAATTGAAACTGTTTAGCCAGAGGCCGTTGTAAGCTCCTCCACTCTCTCCGAACTTCTGGTCCTGGCAATCATCGGCTTCAAAACAATTCCACGGCCCCGGGACACACACGACTTTCGGCGAACGAGATTTTAATTCAATTACATCTGTAGCTGCAAGTCGTGTGCAAATATTTTCATAGGACAAATTAAAACATCACCCGCCCACCGAGAGAGCGATCCACCACCGCCGACAGGGTCGCCCAGCCACCACCAGCGCCGGCCTTCAAACAGCTCTGGAAAATGAAGCCCACATGCGTGAGTCGCTGTTTGCCTTCGAGACTGAACTTGTGCCCTCTCACTGCTTAATGGTAAACAAGCCTGCTGGCCAAGATTTAAAAATGGCTAGAACGCTGCACTGAAACATTAAGAGCAACAATTCTGCCTAAAGTCGTATTACAATTTAGATATTATCCACCAATAGGAAGATAATCCCTAACTAAAATATTTGCAGTATAATAAAGAACTTATTTGTGAATTTAAGTTAAGACGAGAGATAATAATTACCATTATCAGTCTATATATATTTTAGGCAAAGATATAATAAAGATTCCATTTGATCTTGTAATACTGCATTGTTTTTAAAAGTGTTGGCCCAGTTTTACTTTTGATGAGCAACTTGGCAACATACACACATGACCGGCAAGAGAATAAGCTGGTGATTGCGTGCATTCGTGTCTGAGGATTGGCACTGCCCACCGGGGGTATAATTGTGGACTTGCGTGAGTTTCTCCACCACTTTCCGGCCAAAGGGGCCCGGGTTCTGCAATTGTCTTCTCGTCGGTCCCCAGTGCTGCTTGCATAATAATGATTGCAGTGAGGAGTCGGTTCTCGCAGTACCAACACCACTGGCAGTTGGTTCTTGGCCAACCACTGACCCGGCAACTATTTATCTGTGTTTTTGTCAGGATTGTGGCTTCTTTTTGGTGCCGGCTGTCTGTAATTATGTGCGCATAAGCAAGGATTCAAGGGTGAGAGGCCTACACCACTTTTTGGTGCAATCTCGTTGGCAAATTGCACAGACAAACGAGCAGGATTAGTGTGGTGTTTGGTGGCCAAAGCTTAGAGTACCCTTGCAGCGAAGGCTTTTCTTTAAAAAATAAAGATGTACATTCTCCATGAAACTCGACTGTTCCCTCAAGTGAAGACGAAAAAAATATGAAGCAAACACCTCTTAGCTAATCCCGAAGAATCAGAGAGCTTTAATTTCAATTTATCCTTAATATAGTTATCAAATCGCTAAAGCCACTCGAATATCGATGGCTTTCCACACGCGATGAATGCCTCGGGGCATTCAAATTACAGGAATTTCAATAATTAAAAAATGCAGCGATGAAGCGAAAGCAGGAGCAGCAGCAGGAGCAAAAAAGCAGCAAAATATATTCGTTGCGTCAATAAAGCCGCAAGTTGGTCTAGGAAAAGCGATAAAAACCTAGGGTAAACTTCGCACAGGAAGTCGCTAAGGGGCGAAAATCTGATGCGGAAATCGAAATTTGTTAAATGGAGCAATCGATGGATGGTGCTGACTGACTGAGCCACGCCCCCCTTCGGCCCAGCCGCCTTTCCCCCTGGAGAGAATCCGGAGTCCGGGTCTTGCGTTTGGTTTTACATTTTATCGCTTGTACGTTTGCACCATTTCAATTACAAACAATAACAATAAAAAGTGGGCGAAAGTGGGCGTGGTACTTGAGGAAAGCGCGTGTGTAGGTTGGAGAAATTAAGACAGAATATATATACAGTAGTGTTTAAAAATGGACTTTCGAATATGAATACCATTCTCAGCATTTTAATAAAAGTGTAATTGAATACATTTTTAAATTATTTGTTTTTATTGTTTACTCTCATCATTAAACGAATTTTAATCTGTAATGGAAAAGTGGTATTCTTTTGACCGCTGCTGTTTCTATAGATGAAACGAAAGCGGAAACAGAAGTGCAAGGGAATTAGTTCACACGGAAGTGGCTCACCCCCAAGGACCACCCTCGACCCTCCTCAATGGCGGGCAGCATCGTAGCGTTCGTGCGGAAGTTAGGTGTCGAAGCGGGAATTGTAGGTAAATATTATTGTAAAAGAAATTTAAATACGGATTTTTTTCACTATCTCTTGCTGTTCATAGTGCCATCCCCTCGCTCTACATTATTCTACTCAACTTGCCCCTTGGCCTGACCCATTATCTTGCCTCCTCGGCAGCCCACCTCCTTCCGTTCGTCGTTCAGCACTGACGTTAATGGAATTTCTGAGCTCTTTTTTCCTGTCCACATCGCTGGCTGTGGAGCGGCATTTGCTTCTTAAAGCCGACCTCTTGAAAGTTTTGCCAAGAGCGAACGCAATTGGAATAAACTAAAACTCGTCAACTCTCAAGGCTCTCAAGAAATCAATTTGAATCGCACATAACAACTGCGACTGAAATTACTAAGAAGTGCAGTTAACCGCAGCGAGGAAATGGGAATCTCGTTGCGGCAGTGCTTCCCATATAAATGCATTTGCATATACTTTCCTGGTCAAGGCTAAGCGACCGCCTTCACTGGAAACCTACAGAAGTACTGAATTTATTTGCAAAGTCTTGCAATACAATTTAATTTAATTTCTAAGATTTTGAAGGTTAAGCTTTCAAGTATGATTTATGACAAATCTAATTAAAATCATTCTTACAATTCAGAAAATCTCTCATAGCCTCTTATTGACCTTGCGCACACCCTCCATTAGAAGCTTAAGGACTTCTCCTGGGTGGATCAGGCTGCAGACGATCCTGCGGTTTCTCTGCTTACGATGTTAATATTATTTTTGCCCCTTTGAGCTAGATTGTTTCTGTGGCAGAATCTTCTCCTTATTTATTTATATATTTTATGAATTATTTTATACTATAAGTACCTTTTTTACAAACATACACTTTTTTACCACAATAACTGAATAATAATCATTAAAATTGATCTAATGGATAAAATGCTAATTGGCTCACGGTAGTCTACAAAGTTCAAGCAGCTATTATAAAAATTATCGGTTCTTCGTGTGGCCTTCGCATTATCTCCTGCCCCAACTTAAACTTTTCTTATAATCATCCTTGTCGGCCGACAAACTTGAGATGGGGCGTGGCTCGCCCAAGGCGATGGCATAGTTTGTGAGCACTTTGCATTTGCCACAGACATGGCCTTGCCGCTGTTCGAAGTTGTTCAAAGTAATTGAACATGGCTCACCTTGCAGCAAGCAGCCTTCCTCTTTGAGGATGGAATTAGTAGGAGCCTGCCTGCCCCAGAAGTACTTATAATCTATCAAAGCAAATGCTGCAGATGCAACGGAAAGGATAAAAGCACAGAGAAAAAGCTAAGTGAATTCTGATAGCTTTTAGATGATTTTAATACAAATGATTTCAGAATAAATGGTACATTTTACTAAAGTCCTTCTGGTAAGTATTATATTTACAGAGCTTCCAACTTATTTCTCCCTGTGTGGAAATCAGGAAAAATAAGTAAAATCTCTCTTACTCAGTGCAGGTCATTCGTGGTCTTGCCGTTGACGCTGCTCCATGGTAGACTTTAGCAACTTAACAGATCATTGGGTCATTCGTGGTGGCTGTGGCTCGGAGTCGTGGCGTCTACATCCCCTCTTTCAGAGGCTAAGTGCGCCACGTGGCAGTGTGGTCACCATTTGATTCCAGCTAAATGCTCAATGTCCGATGCCCGATGCTCAGTGCACCGCGTTTAGCGCTTTCATTCAATTAGCCATGTCCACTGATTTACGAACGGGACTTGCAGGGCCGGTGGTGGCCAGAAGATACGGCCATTCAGCCGGGTCTTGGTGACAGTAATTAATGGGGCAAGTTTCGAGCCGGATCTGGAAAGCGTTCAAGAGCTTCGTCATCGTCAGGACCGTCACACCTCACTGGGTGGACGGACGGGATGGTCGAGAGTCAAATAAATAAACAGAAGAGGGCCAGCAAAGCTAACGAAATAAAATCGCACAACTAAAAACTTATTTCATTAGCAATTTCCATCAAAGCCAGCCACAAGGAAAAGGAAGCTGAGCTGCGACATTAGAGCCACTCGATGCGTCGCTCAATTTAATTCAACGCTAATAAAAAGCCATATAAAGCGGAATTTGTAGCGAATCGTGTGGCATCGGACGGGCACCGGCACTGGCCATCATTGACAGTCGCCTGGACGACACCTCTGCCGGCAGCCGAGTGTTAATCCCGGTCCGGTCACAGAGCCGTAAGTGAGCAATCCCTGAAAAGGACACACAACGGAGAAAGGAAAACTTGGACATAAATAACAAAAATAAAACAGCAACGGAAAAGTTTATGGCCAACATTTTTAGTTGCGGTCGAATGAATACAAAAGTGTATTCCATGAACAACACACATTAATACGAACACACCCAGGAATTCGAGAGGAGACTGCCAGAGGGACAGCAGCAGGAATAGAAGTAGAAGTAAAAGTAGACGAGGACATGGCAACATTTATTATATATCACAAGTGGCCAACAGGATCCCAGCCCATTGTGGGCCCTGCTCGGCTGTCGCACTTTTATTATTATTGATGACAATTTTGAGCAAACAATAAAGAGAATAGCCAGCCGACAGCATCGGCATCAGCATCAAGCCTCAGCGTCACAACATCTGCCAGCTTTCTGTCCTTCTGACCGTCTAAGTGACTTGTGTCGGGGTCACTCGCCAGCCAACAACATTAAACTAAACATAATCAAAGTAGGCGAGAAGCGAATCGAGGATATAGCTACGAATTTAGACTTCAGATAAAACCGCAAGGAGTAAATAGAAATTTTAATATAATATTTGCGGGAATTATCTCAAAAAAGATTCTTCATTCAGTTTGTTTTCCTCACATTTTTATTTGTTATAATTATTATACTTTGTATATTTAAAAATGAGTTTATGTTAATATATAATAATTCTCAAATCCGTAGTTTTCAAACTAACTTTAAATCTCTTGTATGCGTCTCAGTAATTATACATTCTTTAAATATTCCTATGCAACTTTTATTTGGCTAAACCAAAGAAATACAGTTCCTTTTACATATTAATTTCTTTGACCATTTGTTGCAGTGTAGCTACTGGATCGGACTTTGCAGAATGCTAAAGTGTGACAAAGAAGTTTGAGACAATTTATGGGCGCGAAAACTTTTGGCGTTTCCTTAACAAACGACAATGCAGCTGCCAATTGCCAAAAGCCGCGCCACAACTAGTAAGTGAGTATAGAAATGTCAATAACAAAATAAATTAACGTAACAAAAAAAAAGAGAGAAATAAAAAACGAAAAAACCGCGCACTCAGAAATAAGTTACTCAAGGCAAAGAAAATATGAAGGAAAATTTCATTAAGCTGGCACCAGCCGCCAAGCCAAGTTTATAAAAGTTAATCTGGCAAAGTTTTTGGACAGCCAAATTTTTTAGTTTCCCAACGATAGAGATGTGTGGGTGCCACATGGCCAAAAGCATTGCCCACAGGTAACAGTGGTAATCAGTTGATTTGTTCTATCTAACTCTGATTGAATATGTTTGAATATCCGCAAGATGATATGCTCTGATGGTCGCAAACTTTATCTGCCTTGGAAAAAAAAAATTATGAACATTTTTCCAAGGATGTGCTCCATCAATTTGGCACTCCTTACAGCGCGGTGCCCTCCATGGTCATACTCAGCTCATGTGGTACTGACACATTCAATTGATTAACCCAAGCCACAGCGCCGCCAAGGAAACTTTTCGGCCAGATCCCGGCGAGGAGCAGGCTGCAGCGGAAGCTCATTGCCAGGCAAAGTTAATTTTGAATCGTTTATCAAACAGCGTGGAGCTGGAAAAGGAAACTTGAAGTGCATGTGCATGCGCTGGCAGGCTGCCATATTCGAGTACCTGACTTCAGAATTTGACTAGCAAAAACTATTAGGATGTGTGGGGATCCTTGGAGAAGATGGAGGAGGATTTTCCAGCGAAGGTGGGTTTAGCTATTTGTCAAATTTTTGACTTCACTCCGGCTCCTCTGGGCTCGGGCGCAAATTGATGAAATGAGTTGTGAAAATTCGCAGGGCACACATTCATGCATAAGTTGATGGAATCAATGCGGCAGGTAGAAAAATAAGGTGTATATATAGGTATAGTGTTTGCCAAAAGAAAACCAAGGCCAGAACTTTGGAATGATAAAGTGCCAGCTGACAAGGAAACTATTTTCCCTGATTCCCACAATACCCAGTCAATTTTGAAGTCACTTAACACGCTCCACATCCCAGTACTCGCGAGAGCAAATTTCACCTATGTGAATTATCCTTGACACGTATGGGCCGCAGCCAATAGCGGCTGAGGTGTAATCGTTTGCCGCTCGAACGGAGTGCCAAATGAGGCGGCTGAAAGCTGCACTGGCCGAAAATTGCAGATATAATTAGCGGAAACTCAATATTTATTTATTATTCTTTTTGAAAAGCTTAGAATTGCAATTAACTCTATGGTAATCTAAGTTTAATATTTATATTTATATTTAATAAATTTCTGCAAATGTACAGCCGTGCGATTTAACGCAGTGCCTGTTAACTCTAAAGCCCGGCAAACAAAGGCACGAGTCCTGCATAGTTCCAAGGCGAATACCCGGCCAATCAGCCATGGTTATGGTGTGCTGCTGCTGCGGCTTTCTGGTCAGGTGTCTCGAGATTCACAGCTCAGTGGGGCAACACCACTTGGCAGGGCATTGTAATGAGCTGCTGCTGCTGCTACTGCTGCACTCGTATCCACGCTCCACAAAGGACCAAAGCAGCACAACAAAGGCGTTGAGAAGGGCGGTAAACAAGGACTCCCGCCGCTAACTACGCGCATTTTCCGATCCATTTATCACAGCAACGGCCTCCGACGAAACGAGAGATTTTAAGCGATATCCTGCCAGACGACGATCGTTGGCGTCGCGCATTGTGCTCCTGCTCCTGCTGCTGCCTCTGTGTGTATGTGTGGCACCAAGTTAACGGGAAATCGCAATAAATGCGGCAAATGTGTTGCTTTGTGTGCTGTTAAACGCATTTTTATAGAAATTGCTTTCATGCCAGCCAACCAACAGCCAACAGCCAACAGCCAACTGGGAACCAGGAAGAGCCAGGGAAAAGCGGCGCCCATTTGTATGCAATGCTTTTTTTCTGCGCTCATACTTTTTTGCACTGATTGCACTTTATGCGCATCGCTTGTGCGAGTGTGTGTGTAAAGGGGGCCACATGCAAGGCACATTTCCATGACAAAAGCACACCAATTAGCGAGCGTTTAATGCAAATGTTTTCGATTGCCATATAATCGCTGGCATAGAAGGCCTTTTAATAAGTTAAACGCTCGGTACAATGGAGCAGGATGTTCGTACAGTACTGTACTTTACTCTGCCGATTGCCATAGCTACGGCCCGGGTTATGAAATTAACCAGAGTGTGACAAGGACCTAGCTCCTAGCTGCTGCTGCTGCTGTCATAAAACTTGTATTATGCATGCAGAGTAATCATCAGAGAGGCACAGACATTGCTCGCACTAAGCTTCGTTATATAGTACATAGTATAACCCAGGCTGAAAGCAAACACAGACGCACCTCGGGGAGCGGCAGACAGGTCCCAAATGTTTGGTCAAAATGGGTCAGTGCCACCATTAGCTCAGGAAACTGGAACGCAGGCGAGATTAGCTCACACACTCAGACACCAACTGGAGAGCACACCTGCCCAGAGCTGATTTACATACATACATATGTACCTGTGTATGAGTTCATACTTAAAAGGGGTGTGAGAATGGATACCTTTAAGCTCAAATTAGAAAACTTGACTGGCATTACTTAAAGTAATTATTTTTGAGGCATAACTAATGAATATAAATTATGCATTGAAGGTCACTTTATCATCATATGCCATTAAATAAACATTTTAAATATAAAGTATTATGCCACCTAATCTAAACAATATCGCAATAATTATAATCATTCTAATATCAGTTGAAATAAATTATAAATTTATTCAAATTTCTACAGTAAATATTTGCCAGATTATTTACATATTTTATTGTTTTAAAAGCTGCAATTTATCGAAAATGCTTAAAGACTTTTGGATGAAATATTTAAATTAGTTTTAGTAGAATTAAATTACCATAAATCACATAAAGTCATACATAAATAAATAATTTTACATTAGTTTGTTAAACTGTAGCTCAACTTTTGCAATATTTCTATATATATATATATATATATATATATATATATATATATAGTAGATATACATCTACTAGAGTATAGCTTCCTCAAGCTAAAAACTTGCATTATTAAGGCCCATCCACATTCCCATTCCCACAATTCACCATTCAGCCAACTTCCCTGCAAAACTGGGAAGCTCATTAAATTTTTAAATTTCAACCAGATAGGAGCATAAGAAGGCGAAATCATCAACTCTCAATGAATTGCAAACGGCGAGACCACAAAGCAATTTACACAAGCGAATGCAGTGGAGGCCATAAATTAAAGGCAAGTGGTCGGTGTGGGTGGAAAGGAGGACGGTGTGGTGCCGTTTTTCACATTCAAATTTCCCGCATCCAAACAAATCCGGGCTGAATGGTGGTTGCTGGTCCATGAAAGCAGGGCCAAAAATATATAAAAAAGCAGTTAAGAGAAAGAAACGCGGGCAAAAATAAGAATAACCGAAAAAAAGCAAATAAGACCAACTGGCTACAAGGGTTAACATGAATGACCGGCTGCCTGTGAGGCAACCGCAACAATTTCTACAGCCAAGCGCAACTTAATTTCAATATAAATAAATAAATACGCAAAGGAACTTCTCGCTTTTTTTTTTTGAAATTGTTCTTCTATTTTTTTTTTTTGTTTTTATGTTAAACCCCTCGTCAGCAAGTGAATCCAAATCCGAGTTTCCATATATCAGGAGCAGACGAGCTGCAGCGGACAGGCGGCGATTTCGCAGTAACTGGAAAATATCATTAGATGACGATATAACTACAACTGGCCCGGTTACTCGGCTCACACAAATAATCCCATTTATGTACTTATTGCCGCCACACATCCGGTCAACAAGTTGTTGTGTCTGCTCCAGGATTCCGACGGCAGTCGTGTTTCGCTCTGTTTGGAGCTGGCTTTTGTCATCGCCTCACACATCCAGGCGTGGGCGAGAGCATACGGACAGGACATGGCATCCCAGCTATGTGTCATTGAAATTCAATAAGGACAATTCCCGCACGCAGCAGGGAGCGGTCCGGGGAACCAGGACAACAACATTGTGGGGCCAAGACAACATCGTCTTTTGCTGGCCAATAACTTCTGCTTCATTTTCCCAATGCAAACAGGCAAAGAAAATATGTACTTACAAAACGACAAATTTATATTGCATAAATAATACACCTTCGCAAGAAAATAAACCTATAATATTTACTTTATCTTAATTTAAAAAAATGAAATTATTAATATTATGTTTTAGGTTTGCAAAGATTACCTTCAGTTATTTTGTTCAGTGCACAAATGTCGTGGACAGCTTTCCGAGTCCTGCCTTCATCCAAGGACCAAAGCCAGATGACTTTCGTTTCTGAGAAATTGATTTCCGCTTATGGCACTTTGCCTTTGCTTACATGTTGCTCGAGACCCACAAAGACTCACAATGAATATTTATGTGTGTCGCCCTCTTTCTCTGTCCCTGTCATCGACATGTAAAACTCAGATTATGTTAATGACTTCATTAAATCATCCCGGGGTCCGGACTTATGAACACTCTCCCCTCACACACACACACACATATAGACATCTTCCAATTAATTATGTTTACTTAATTAAATTCCATTCTTGGCCTCAGCTATCTTATCGCTCGGTCGAGCCATTTCGAAAATAGTTTGCAGTGCCACGCAAAGGTGCATAAATGTTTCCTTTTCGCCGTCAGTTTTCTCAAGTTGTTAATTGCTCATAATTAGACTCGGCGTACGCAGTGGCCTGAAAGCTGAAATGCTTTCAGCCGAACCGCAACTTCCTGCCAAGCTAATTAAAGGACTCGCGTAGCAGTTAATGCGCTTTTAAAGGCATTTCGCGCGCCGCAGCTACAATGAAACTAATTGAAAGGAAAGTTGCTGAAAAACTAATTGCAGTGCCAACTGCTCGACAAAAGCAAAATGGGGGAAATATCTCAATCTTAATTGCAGCGCCAAATGTGGCAGTAGTTTCTTTTAATTCTTTATAAAAATTATCTTGTGCTTATGAGTAATGTGGAGTTGGTGGAATATTTTTTTGTTGAATAAATAAACTTTTCTAGATTTATACTCACTACAATTTATAGGGTAACATGCAAGTTTATGGATTCCATCGATTGCATATCATCAAGGATTTTCCCTCTCCTACCATCCACCATATTTATGAGTGCCAATCACATTAGCGTTTAATTGTCCTACAAAGGCCGACCACAACAAGCCCGAGGCCGGAGGCATGCAAATTAACTGCAAAATGTGGTTCCGAAAAGGGATGGTTGGGGTTCGAATTATGATCGAATTATTGTGTACTTGCCTTGGCAAACCACAAGGTGGGCTATTCTTAATGGACAGTTTGAGAAAGGAATGACAGGCATCCATCAATATGCGTAAACTTCCGGCGAATGAGTCCTGTCCGCCGGTGCATAATTGGGCAACGTGACCCACTGTGCAATGCCCATGTACACATGTGGTCAGTGATTGAGTTGTTCGCTTTCGCAACTGATTTATTGGCCACCGCAGAAAATGCGCTCAATATTATATTGAAACGTGCCAAATTGAATGCAATAGCCGGTTCCCCCTGAAACCCAAAACCCAGAGGCCCTAAGCCCCTCCCTCGCACAGAACAATCGCAGAGCGAGGGACTGACTGACTGCATTTGGAAAAGTATGCCTAATTTTATAGGGCAATCACTCAGCCGCATGTATTTTTCCGCCATCCATCCAGCTTTCCATTTGGGGCCACACACGCCCGCACACCGTTGCTGAATAAATCGTGGTGTTGAGTGTGCGAAAACTGAAATTGCACTTCATTAAATAACCATCAAAACAACTCAATAAAATACTAAATTCTCGCAGCCAGCAGGAAACGAACTGCGGCAGGCATGTGTGCATATATGGTGGGCGATGGGGGGGCGTGTGTTGCTGTGAGATATGCATGCACAAACTACTATAAAAATAAAACAAATGATCTAAACTTTTTCAATTTAACTACGATTACATTGCGCGGTCCAGGCCACACATACATTTGGTTAAATCCACTGACAAACTCAGCGTGGAGGCTGAACAAGTGGATTCCGAATGCTCCGAGTATTTGCCATTTCCCATTTGAGTGATGTGCAAGCCATTAAGGATGAAGCGTTTCCAACTCAAATGCACACTAATTTAATCAAATGCAGTCCATCAATGCCTTTTGCATTCGATGTCCCGGCTCCTCCGGCCAGGATAACCAGGCTAAAAGCCCCTGCCGGTATCAGTTTCAGTTACAGATGCCAGTCCGACCATTCCGGCTTAGCTTCAACAGGATCAGATCGCTCCAAAAATGTCCGTTTTCGTTTGGACTTACGTCATGGCAAATGCCTGAAATGTGAGAGGGGAGTTGAGGGGAATCCAAAAATATTTACGGAATTTATATTGCCAACAATGGAAATTGCTTGCCAAACAAAAGCCATATCCATATGCTCCGGCAATCGATTAAAGTCACAACTTAACTTTGATGCATAATTCTATTTGTTCGTTTGGACAAAATCCTGTCTGGCATCGGGCTCGGATTCAGAATTCATTAATAATTCGCCAAAAGTTAAAGACACAAAGTGAGTGTCTCGCGTCATAACTGAAGGACAAGAAAATGGCGCACAAAAGTTGACCTCTCATCTGCCGGTGGGACTATGAAAGGACATTCCGTTAGGACCCAAGTCCGAGTTGCGGCTTTTGTTTTGCCAACTTTCTGGCATTCTTTCTGGCAATATGCAGCAATTATTAAGATTAATACTCCTAATATGATGAGCGTCGACCACAAGAGCGTGACCAAGATGTGTGAGGCCACGCCGAGAGCTGATGTGTTTTTAATGAGTTGTAGGAGCAGCGGAAGCAGCAGCAATTAAGGAACATTAATTAATATTAAATATTTCAATGGCAATTAAATGAAATAATTTCCTAGATGCCATCAAACCAGCCGCAGCCTCCACTCTTCCCCTCTCTTTCTGGTCGCCCGCAAACACAAAAGCGAAGATGCGAAACTTTGGCCGGCCGAGCAAATGAAAATTTCATTAACCGCAGAAGCCAAATGGATTTTGCCCCAGTATCCTTCGTACGTCCGACTGTCCGTTCTTCCTGATATCCACCCGCTGCCTTCCATTTGCCATTCAAATTTCGAGTGCAAAGTTTTCAACTTACCCCAAACAGGACACATGTTACAAAATTAGCAAATAAATTTCAAGTAAGACCGAACTTGCGCGCATTCCAAATGCAAATGAAATGCACACGATTGTTGATCGGGGGAACAGAGGGTTGAGTTATGTACTTAGTCAAGTGTCCCGACCATAAAATACCTGGCTTTTACTACAGACTGATCTTGTGTTCTTTTTATGCTTTTAAGGATATTTTATTTATATACCCCTGCAGGGTATTATAATTTCAGTCAGAAGTTTGCAACGCAGTGAAAGAGACCTTTTCGACCCCATAAACCTTATATATTCTTAATCAGAATTAATAGGAGAATTTGTAAATGACAAATTGTATATTTGATAAATTATACATTGGCCAAAAACACACAACATTAAATTCTAAAAGCATTGCTGTCTTAGTTTTGTTTTCCCTTAACAAACTTGCAAACCAAATTTAAAATTAATATTTTATTTTCATTTTAGCAATTTGGAAAAAATTCCAAAAATATTTTGTTGTTCAGAATACGGCAAAGAAAACAGAAGCAAACACAGCGATGCTTTCAGATTTCAAATTGGTGTATTTTTGGCCAAAATACGATTTTATAAATTTGCAATTTGTCATTTATAATTTCAAAAACTGCCTAGATCGATTCTCCCATTAATTCTGATCAACAATATATAAGGTTTATGGGGTCGAATATGACTCCTTCCTGTGTTAAAACGTATTTTAAAATAAGGTTCGAAAGTGTCGTCAGACCGGAAAAGCCGGCGGCCATATTTGAGCTACAGCAGCGGCCATAGTTTGAACTACGGCGGCGGCCATATTTTAACTGCGACTGGTTGGAGAGAGAGGGAGAGCGATGGATTTGCCCGCTCTCGATCTCTCTTTATCGTTTGAGTGGGTATGTGTGTACGAATGCGAACGCTTTCGAAGAGCACAAAACCCACTAACACATACATATGTATGCATTGTGAAAGCAATAAACGATCATTTTTTGATTAAATTTGCAATCTGCAAGGATATATAAAATTCGGCGAACCGAAGCTAGCTTCCTTTCTTGTTATTATTTAAGTCTGTTAGCAGAAATCGAAATATAAATTAACTATTTCTGTCTCTTAGTACATTATAGTAGTACAATATACCCCCATATACGAAATTTACTGGGTAGGAAAATAGGGAACTGAACCGCACAGAGTTGAGGCCCGCGCTGCATTTCTTATGAGTGAGAGGGCTGGAAAATATTTTCCAAGGCATTTCAATTTGGCCCCGCAATACGCGTAATTGAAATTTGCATTTGTGTGGGACTCTGGCGAAAACAAAAACGGAAAGAAAATCAAATGAAATGAAGGAAAAGGACGCAGGCCAGGAGGTGGCGTCCAAGACAAGCAAAATGGAAATAAAAGAAAAGGAAACTTCGCCGGTCGTTCTGAAGAAAGACCAATTAAGAGCCGCGGCGTGGAATTTTGATTGCGGTTTGCAAATTTCCAGCAGGCCAGGCCAGACCAGGCCAGGTCAGGAATCTGGCCAAAGCAAAGGCCCCTACATACGAGGAAGGTAATGAAAAATTCAATTTTTTTTCAGCCTTTCTGATGCCCTTTTTCTGCCTTCCTTGGTAATTTTTGCAGCACATTAGAATTGTTGATATTTATTTAAAAAACGAGAGGGGCTCAACGACCTGCCAGCGTTGACATTCAAGTCAATTGAAAAGTTTCTGCAAAACGCGAGGCTGTGTCCTCGGTCACCTGAGTCAACAACTCTGCATGTCCGGCGGTTGGAAGGAGGCCCTAAAATGCCGCCAGTTACTTTTGGCGAAGAATTTCCAAGAATTCTTGCTGGCGGAGGCAGAAAACAAGCAAAACTCAATGCACTGTGAGCAGATTATACTGAAATGTAAACGAGAGGCATAAGATAAGTCTAGAACTCGATATATTATTAAAAAAGGCACAGTGACTGCCATCGACTATTAAACAAAATTTCTGGGACATTAAAGAACATTCAGAATCAAGTAATATTACTTATGACTTGTGACTTTGTTTATGAATACATCATTTATTCAGATTAAATTTTTTACATTTTACAAATGTCTAATCATATTTTTAATAATTCTTTCCAATGTGCCTCTGCAATGTCTGCAAGAAAACTTTTTGACCCGCGACCCTAGGACCGCAAATTGCTTTAAAGCAAACATTGAAGGAAAACACAAGAAACACAGCACATTTCCAAGAATAAAGGAAGTGCCTTGAGGGGTGGTAGCACGGAGACAGTTGGCATTAGGCCCTCAACTATAGCCAAGGCCAAGTTTGGGCCAAATCTGTGGACCAGCAATGGAACCGTAAATTCTATTGCATGACTTGATTAAATTCGCATGCAACGCTGACTGGCCTCCCCTTCGATCCACACAGGCCCCAGCAGCAGCCGGGAAAAAACCTTCTCCGGGAAAGGCCAAACAAAGGCCGGCAACGTTGCCAACTATGGCATAGCTGGAATTTCTTGGCTATTTGCTAGCTGCCTCGACTGGCTCAAGGCTCAAGGCTCATGGCTCATGGCTTCTGTTTTTGGCCGGGCACCGGGCACCAAGGACCGTTGCCTTTTCCTTCGACCGTTGCCCACATTTTAACGTTTTAACGTGACTTAATGAAGTTTCAGTGTCACAGCAAGTTCTCCTCCTGCTTCGCCTGTTAATTTTATGATGGATTTTATGCAGAACGCAAAAAGAAACTTTGAACTTTAATAAGTATGTGTATGCAAGCGTTTAACTTTGCCAGCGTTTCGTAGATTTTTTCCCATTTTTTCTGTTCCATTTTGTTTATTTTTTGACCACCCTCGGGCACCTTCAGCATCCTAGCCCCATCATTCGGGCCATATTAAGCTGGCCGGGCTAGCTGGCTGGCTTCTTTTCTATGGGAACTTTGCTAAAATATGCTTCACGAGACTTGAAAGCATTTGAAGTAATGAAAAAGGAGCGAAAAAAATGCATCCAACAAGTAACCACGACACGACGCACCCCCACCCACCACACACTTCTATGGCGAAAAGTGGTTACCAGGGGGAGCAGGGTCGGAAAAGTGGAGGGGTGTAACTATAGAGAAACGCTGCGCAAAATTTAACGAAGCTTAACCTCATTCAATGTGAAAATACACTTTACGTGTACTTTGCGCTGTCATTTCGGGCGCAACTCGAGCAGCAATTGTGCAAATACTTTGTGCCGAAAGTGCGGTGATGGGGAGACGCGACTGATGATGGGCGGGCTTTGGGGGCCATGCCAAAAACCTGGTGAACTTTTCAAACTTAAATGCAGAGCAGAATGATGAATGATCCAAAGATGCTCGCCCAGCAACCAGAAGAACTCACTTTATCTCCACACTCTCAGCGGGTGAGGAACTATTTGATTTTCCAGCTTCAGCGCGGATGTACAGAGAGAAAACCCACGTTTTGAAAGACTTTACTTGAACAATTCTTTGTTTAATACAAAATTATAATAGTCTTATTTTGGCAAGAAATATACAAATGAGCTTTGTCCTTCCAGGACTACATTAGGAAAAGCTTTGACTCATCAATTCAGCGCAATTTTAAATGGTTTAAACATATTTATTATTTTACTCTAGATATATGATACTAGAAATAAATAATTCTCAGTGTTTATTAAACTCTCATAACTCTTATAAAATATTCCCTCTTTCTCCTCCAATATTGAATGGCGTGGCCCTTAAATTATGCAAGAACATCGATACCAAAATGTCGTCGACTGCATCCAATTGAAAACTGAAAGTGCAGCAATCGGAGATCTGCACTGGGTCTCATATGACCGCGTTACTCCCGGGAATTGCACTTGGCAGAAGACTATTGCTTCACCGCAAACACATGAAACGCACGTCACCGAGCGTCACCATTTGTGCAATCAAACATCGAAATGGCCGCGACATTGACCGCAGGCTTCCACAGTGTGAAATCGGATGCGGCTGCCAGCTATCAGGTGAGGAAAACACTGACTGAAGAGCTGCGGAAAATGGAGTAAAAATGCGGTGAAAAGATTCAACCAAGTTTGGTTTTTACAAATGGTAAAAATATCATAATTATTTAGAAGTTATTAAGTGTTTTTTATTGCACTAAAATGGTTTTCAATTTAAGCTACATACAATAACATATTCCTTGATTTAATAGCCAATTAAAACTCTTGATTTTTACGATTCCTTCCTGGACTTTTGCAAATTTCTTTGTAAACTCTCACCCATTCAAACCACTGTCCCAGAGGTCGTTGTTCATGATGGCTTTACAATTGCGGTGGCTGTGGATTTCGTATGGTGAGCTGCGGACACTGGATCGCCTCACTTGCATCTGAAAGGGACAATCTGGACCGCTGGGCTGCCAAGTGAAAGTGATGGCCTCCACTTACACAATCCGGAGCCAAGCCAATGAACTTGAAGTGCCGACACGCCTATCCAATTTCAGCTAGTGGTCCCATTCAGCGGATGGCTGCGTTATAAAAACACCAACGAGATGGCAAAAATTTGCATTTCAAAGCAGACCATCAACACCCACGCCAGCTGCCTACGCTCCAGGATTAGGACTGTACAAGGACTGGAAATAGGAGTCAACCGGAAGCAGCAGATATGAGGCCGCCGTATACTGACCAAGGCAGCGGTCCCCCGGCCAACAGTTCATTAATGATCTATGCATTAATGTTGCTCTCGTTGGTCCTCACAATGGGGACAGTAGATGCCATTGATGCCCCACTGCCATTGTCGCTGGCAGAGATCCCACTGCTGTCCCTGGAACAGGGCAAACACCATTACCATGAGGCGGGCGCGGAATCGTTGCCGGGATTAACGGGATATACGCGAAATTATTATGGCCCTGCTGACACTGCACCGACCGATGACTTGGCAACATATGGAAATTATGCTCACAAGCTCCTGGCCGCCCACCACCACCCGCACACGGATTCACATCCACATCCAGTATCATCATCATCGTCGCCATATCCCGCCACTGCCAATGGCTTTGTCCCCTTCTACTACAGCAGTCAACTGCACTCGCACTCGCACTCGCACTCACCCTCCCATTCGCAGTTCGCTGGCGAGGATGAGGAGCCGCGACGCGACCCATCGGCCAATATCGATTTTGTCATTAATGCGGCAAATTATGAGCCAAATTCCGCGGGCTACGAGGAGACCTACGAAGGCTATGCATATCAGCCGCGGGTGTCGTCGCCGACGCCTCCCAATCATTACCATTTCGAGCAAATTTCCAATTACCGGAACCAGGACCATCGGCAGGAGGAGGACCTAGATAATTCCGGTGTCTATGCGCGCCACAAAGAGCTGCAAACATTGGCTAACCCAGTGAAGAGGGAGCAGCGGGAGGAGTCGTTATCCACTCACCAGCAACTGGCAGGGCGACACGAGTCCCAGGAACAGCGACAACACCAGCAACTGGAAGGGAGGCAGCCTCATCATCAGCAACAGCAAAAGCAGCAATTGCATCAACCTGCTCCGCTCCACCAACAACTTGTACTGCAGAAACTCTCGGGATATGTCCAGGATCAAAGGCAGCAACAACGCTTAGGTGTGGCCCAAGATCAGCAGTTGCTGTATTCCCACACAGACTCTCATGTCGCCGATCTTCCCGCCGTAACAACCAGTGTTCGTCACACTCCGGCAAGCAGTAAGGCAGTGGCCGGATTGCCGCTGGCCAAGCACATCGAGGTGACCAAGAATGTACCAGTCACCCACTACCAGAAGCAGCATGTTCCCTACAAGCAGTCCGTCCAGGTGCAGGTTCCCCGCACCGTAATCGCCGCCATTCCCAAGCCAATGCCCATCAAGATACCCTTGACGAAAACCGTGGCCATACCGCAGCTGCAAGAGGTGAAGATACCCATCGAGCGGGTCAAGCCAGTGCCCGTGGAGCGTCCCATTCCATTTGTGGTGGAGCGAAGAGTGCCCTACCGAGTGGAGAAGCCAGTGGCCACGCCAGTCTATTATCCGTATCCGGTCAAAGTGCCCGTGGTGCGCACGGTGGTGCACAAGCAGCGAACCCACTACGTGGCACCGGGTTGGAGTGCCACCGGCAATCACCTGCTCGGCTGAGACAAGGCGAGCCGATGCGAGGAGTTGCCTTAAAATTCTAATACGTATGCATATGCTGTCAAGTCTTAAATAATAAATGTTGTATCCTGTTTTTCATACACTTTCAAAGGGCAAAGATTTTATTTCTAAGATTCTGTTTAAAAATATTTATTTGATTTTTGTTTTTTCTAATTATAAATTAACTAAATTTGAATAAGGGAATGAAATACATAAACATTTAATATATTATCTAAACAAATATTTAACTAGTTTCTTTTTAAACTAAATCTGTCATTATCTCACATTAATCTTTAATAAATATTACAAGCATTTTCTGGAGTCAATCATTTAAGATTGTTATAAGTTAAATCTATATTTAATTTAAATTTATTGATAGTCTTTATATTTTCTTGGTATCCATGGTATCTTGCCTGCCAGGGTATTTAAAACATTTTCTAGAGTCCTTTTTTACTGCTGACCCCTGGGCAGCCAGGCCAAAGTAATTGCAATTAGTGCTGTTGCTCAAAGGAAGGGAACAGACAGCCACTGCAGTGCAGCTCCCAAGCTCCCAAAATCCCAGCTTCCAGCTCCCAACGCCCAGTTGCCTGCTTCAAGCCAAAACAAAACAAGATGTCCCGAGTCGAAGTTGAGGTCGGAGTCAGAAGGCAGGTCCCAAATGAAGAAAAGTAGCCGAGTAAAACTTTTTAATTGAGCTAAAATCCAACAAATGCGGCTAATAAATATGTATTGAAGTGCGAGAGGATGGAGTGCAGCAAAATGCCACCAATGCAAAAGTAGGGAAAGTGCAAGAAAATGCAGTGGCTAATTGCCAAATGTAACTCCAGCGCAGCAGTAGTGGCAGCAACAAAAGGAACAACTTTTAACGGCAGCAGCAGAAGGAGCAACAATGACGCACAAATAAACGCGACGTTCAACTTCGGCGGGGCGTTAACGAACAACAGCAACAAAATTAGCCAAAAAGTAAAGTTCCGCGACCAGTTGCAGCGACGAGAGTGGCAAGGGTCGAGTAAATTCGAGTCGGGCTTGTAGTTTCTTGTGGAAAGTGCTGCAAGTTATTGCCGGCTAATGAAATTAACACTAATTGACGTGGGAGCCATTCGAGGAGGGGGTGAAAGGATCAACTTTATACCACACTCACTTTATGTTATGTCAAAAGCTACACAAGAATTTAAGGAACTCTGACATAGGGGGAGAAATCAGAGAGCTAAAAGGATGCTAAAGAAATCACAAATTTTCTCCTATTTTATTGTTAATTTTTTATATCTTTTTGAGCCAATTATCCTGAAATCCACAATCAATATCCCCCACATTTTTTCCCTATGAATTGAATTAATTTCTAACCACATTATTAGCATTTATGTGCCATGCACCTAGGCACCAGCAGACCGCAAAACGCCGGAAACTGACTAAAAATCAAATATAATAATCAACGCTTGTCTGCAACTGCACACACTCACTCGCATACCCGTGTGTAAATGCTATCTGGCGCTTGCTGTGGATAAATGCGCATAAATTCATAATTGCACTGCCCACATTAACCGCTTCGTTAGGAATTTTGCTCCTCTGACCACTGGCCACCGCTGCGGCCATGGTTCAAATCCGGCCCAAATCCAGCAGACCCACAACGCGCACTCTCTCCGGCCAATGAAGGAAGCCACAAAACGCAATGAACATGGCTATGGTCAGAGAGTTCACCGCGAATCTGCTGATGAGACTCCCGACTACGGCCCTGTGTCCTGCTGCAAATGTGAGCCCTGCCAATGACACTGACCCCCAGAGCGGGTTACACTTGTGCCACGTCATGAAATGGCAACAATTGTTTGATGAACTGGTTTAATTTATTCATTTCAGGTGAATTTTTGATGGAAAAGTGGGTAATTTTAGTAAAAATACAAACGTAACAACTCAAATTTTTAAAGATATCAATCATAGTGATGTAGCAAAGAACCCAGCAACCAAAGCTCTTAAATCGACACCTGGCTTCGATTCTATTCATCCATTCCGAAAATCCGACTCGAAAAATGCCCCAAAATGACTTTATAATTTCCAAAATGACTCTGCAATTTCCCGCAGGTAGCCAAGGAGAGCACGGCGACAAAGATAAACATTAAAAATTAATCAGCACTTTTGGCTCAAACTTTGATAATTGCCGCGCGGCCAAAATGAAGCCAAAAGCGCAAACAGCAACAAAAACGGACGGGTATTTAATGGTCAGATAGGCGAGGGCGTCGTGCGGAGTCCTTTTTGAAAAATGACAGTCAAACAGCCATCAGTTAGCGCAAAAGCTAAAAAGTTTTAACCCTTTTTCGGAAGCCCCTTTTGGCGCAAAGTTATGCAAGGGGAGCTGCTGCCATTTTGGGTTCCTTCAAAATTGATGTGCAGCATAAAAATTTGCGACTCAGGTGGCAAGTTGTTATTTTTGATGCGCGACTCGCGCCTTTCCTGATTCTTTTAATTGCGGAATGGCAAAGTTATGCCGTTGATGGCAGAACGGCCAAACGCACTTTTGGTCACAATCTTTGTGTAAGTACAAAAGACACAAAAGAGTTGACAGAGTTAAGTGCGGACACCCGGGCGTATGAGTGATATTTCATGTTTACCACTTGAGTGAGAGAAGGGGATAGGACACCTTATTCTTGGCCCCGCTCGTAAAGCAGAAATGCTTGGTATATCTTTTATGATTACCATAAACTATTTACACAGAACTTTAATAATCTGGTGCGTGCAGCGGCAAAATGTTTGCAAGTATTTTATACGCTCACACACAGCCACGGCAACGGATTTATGTCGAGTCACAACATCCTGCAGGATCGGCTGGTGTGTTGTGAGCATGGGAGTATCCCGGTATCCCAGTATCCGAGCAACCGAGTATCTCAGTATCCGAGTATGTGGCTTGTTTGTTTTGCTTTGCCGGCTTGCCTGCCAGTCAGCCAGTGTCTGGCTGTTGACGCTTTTTACTCACCCACAGCTTTACCCCTCACCCCCACCCTTGCCCCCAAGGCAAAAGTTTGTGAACACAAACAGCTACTCAGGCGTATAATTGCCATTAAAGTGCGCTTAAAATGAGCTGAGAGACCCTCGAAACGAGCTGGTTTTATCGGGCTCAATACGTGGCAATGGAGTGCCAGGATGGCCCGGCCTTTATGCATAAGTACGAGTATCAATATTTCACAACTTGGCCCTTTTTCGGGGGCTCTGGCAATTAAGTGCTGCAACTTTCGGTCGTTCGGAATTTTTCATGCCACATTATTCTTGGAGCTCATCTGGCCAGGCCCGCAAATTAACGAACGAACGAACAAAACGCCACGGCAAGGGTTTAGCATGTGTCCGAGTTTGGCTCTGAGATGCCCGTAATTGAAGCTCACTGACGTCTCCTCGAATATCAGATTGCCATCTATTTTGCCCCAGTTGAATGGCTTTTCAGTTACCTGGCAAAAAGGGGGGGAGAGCAGGTTTTACTTTGATTGACAACTTATGCTGGAAAATGCAGAGATATGATTACCTTCAGCTTGCCTAGAGAATTGTCATCTCGGCGTCAGGAGAGAGACAAAGCTATAGATGCAGATGCAACTTTAGCTACAGGCACACGTAGGGAAAATGCTGGATTTCTAAAAGAGGGAATTCAAATCGATTTCTGATGAAAGAACATATTTTCAATAGTGTGGTATGAATTCTGTATTCTTGACTTTGCTTATGTATTTCTTACTTCTCCTACTACTACTTCTTCTTATTTGAATCGAATTCGATCTAGTACAGTTTTAAGTCAAATATTATTAATTTATATTCTTTTTATATCCCTTTCCTTCCAGTGTAGAGCAACAGATTCAGCCCCATCTGCAGATGACAGCAGTCAGTTGAGAAATGAAACTAAATGGCTGAAAAGCAAATATCTCCAGCTCCGGATCATATTTCAAATTCAAACTGTGACCAGTAGTCAGTCGTCAGTAGAGCTGAGTTGGCGCTGCTACCACTACCGTTTCATTGCAGAGGCAAACACATAATGAGCAAAAATGTTTAAAATCAACAGCAAAAACTATCTTGGCTCTCAGCACAATGCACAATAAACAAATGGGCACAAACAGAGTGTTTAAGGGGAAGGGAGCTGGCGAAGCCGTTGACATGCTGACAGCACATTATTTACCACCAGCCAGCCAGCCAGGCAACCAGGCAGGGCAGAAATTATGAACTCCGGCAATATTGCAGCGCAATGAGGTGAACCCCGGCACAATATATAAATTCTGCTCATATATCCGTTTTTAATAAATTAGTTTGCAATTTGCCACGCCTGACTGGGTCGAAAGCCAGCAGGTAGCACAAGTTGCAGCAGCAAGCACAACTGCAACAAGAGCAACTGGAGTGGAGTGGCAACAACGATGCACCTGACCCGAGAGAACATTCTAAGACACAGAAACCAGCACAGCACTCACCTTTGCCGCACGCAGACACCCGTTTTTGAGTGCCATAAAAGCCAACTGCAAGGCAAAAACTACATAAAGTCGGTGTGGTATGTATCTTATAGAAACGCTGCTGCACTTCCGTTGCGCAACGCCCTCCGCAGTCATTCTGGCGAAACAAATGCCTGTCTGCACATACGAGTTTGTTTCAGAAGGACTTCCAACTGTCCGTCGTCCTCGTATCTCAGTCATATGCAACTACAAAACATGGCAAACTTAACGCAAAACAGAGTTCAACTTGATTGCAGATATACAAGTTATGTACGTCTGTTGAGTTATATATATGTATGTATGTACCCCATTGAGGCATTACAGTACTTTGTTTCTAGTCTAGCACCTGCCTTCAGTATGGTAATCAATACCTGCCACCAAAGCCCATTAACTTTAACACATTTCACACAAGAACTGTATATTTTTCGCATTTAATTCTTACATTTTATTATTTAAATACAAGTTTTTTCAGGTGTCAGGTGGAAATCCAGCCTCACTTCAGGCTTTTATTTCCCGTTTAGTTAATCTTATTCAAGGCTATATATCTCATGAAATTTAAACCCGCATTAACGGGCTGTATGGCAAATAATATTTACATCTCCGCGGCCAGCTTTAAGAGCTATTGCCATAAGCCAGTGCCGCGCTAATGCCGTCATTCAATGTCAGCCAATTTCCGGTGCACAAAGACGGGGTTTGGGCTCGTGCTGGGGCTTCCAACCTGGACCTGGACCTGAACCGGCATCGCAAAATTCGAAAATTCCGCGAAGAGCAATGGCAAATTGGTAATTGGTATACCGTTAACGCGCCCAGATCTCCGCCGGAGCAGATTGCGGACAGCCTGGGCCAGGAGCGCGAGTCCAACGTGGACCCAAAAAGATGGCAAAAGGCAAGGACGACGCGCAGACGATGTGTAAATCATTTGAGCAAAACGCAGACATAATCTCGGCGCACGGGTATTGCGACTGTGCACGTGCCAGAGGCTTTTATTATTGTCTGCCCGCCTCCACCTCTGCCTGCTGCCATCACTCCCTGGCAGAGGACCCTAAAAAATTCATAACATGTAGCGCCGCATATCCCGAAAATCCACACCCGAAGACGGCGACAATGTGAGCGCCCATCAGCAGCCATCAGCCGCCATCAGCGGCCCAAGGATGCGACTGAGCCAGCAGCCATCGCGCTGAGTGGCGGTCTTACGTGGCAATGACATGGGGGGATAAAAGTATCATTGCTTTTAGAGAGAGTCCTCATCGCGGGCCTCCTTAGTGCTCCTAATATCACACCACTCCGTCCCAGAAAGGGCCACCCCAGAGCTCAGGCCAGACCCGGGCAGACAGCCACGGCCCGGCCAGTCATTGTGGCCACAATAAAAATTCGTATTCCCATTATATAGCCATCATTGTTGTTACTGCCTGTGTCCGCACACCCTAGCAAATATTCCCACCCAAAATGGCACAAGAATGCGAGTGTGGGTGTGCACTGAAAGAAGTATATATCCTGGGAATGAAATAGTTAAAAAATAATTGTTTTAATCATGAAATAAAGTATAATTGCTTTTCGATATTTTCTATATTTTGGTATGTGCTTTTGTTTTTGATAAATGCTTCAAAGTAAACAAAAAATAACATATTTAAAGGCAAGATACATTTATATTATTTATTATCTATTAACCAATATATTACTCAATTGATTAATTTCCAGTGCATCACAAAGCAAGAGAGCAATCAATAAAAAGTTCCGTCAACGAAATGAATGCCATTCAAGGGGAAGTTTGAGCTTGAAAGAGACAAAGCCAAAGGAGTTGGGCATCATAAACACTTCAAAAAATAATTTTTGGGCAAAAGTTGTGCGAAAATATTTATATAAATAGCTAAACCGAACCGAACTTTACGGGAGTTGTATATTGCGTCTGCAATTTGGAGAGCGAGCTCGAAACTTTCATTATGCAAAAGTTTTTTAATAAAAGTGCAAACATAGTGGCAGCTCTCCCTCTCTTTCTCTTAGCCACATGGCACACATGCACTTGGCCGTTATTAAAACCAACTGTTTTGTTTACTGCTCCCAAAAAGTGAGTGGGGATGAGTGAGGTCATATCTCCCACCGAATTGCATAGGCTAAAGTTTGCTCCCACCCAAGTATTGTCTATAATATTTTTAGCCAGCAGAGATACCGATCAAAATTCAATTAATTAAACATTTCTATATGCAAGCAGCAAATTGGAAACACAGATTTTATGTGTAGCCAATATAATTATCCCGACCAATGGTTTTCTGTCAACTGCACACAAAGGCCAGTGACGACAAACAAATATTCTCATATTCACATTTCGGTCTAATATCTGTTGGCTGTGCAGACCCACTGCCATTTGCATTCTCTTTCTGGCTTTAATTTCAATTAATTAATTTTGTGTGTCCACCACAAGGCAAACTCTGCGGAAACTAATAATGCATATGCATAGATGGTTCTGGCCATTGAAGAGGCGAGAAACTGCAAAGTTAATTAAATACCAAATACCTTTTTATGAGCTTGCAAAGTGAAAACAGTATTGCGGTTAGAATGGCACTTATAAAAAACATAATAACATTTTAAATGTTTAATTTAACATAAAAAGTGTGTAAAAGGACAGCGGCAGAGGCAGCGAAAAAGCAGCCTCATAATCATCAACAAGAATGAAACGGAAGCCAGTCCAACTTACACAGTGAGTTGGCAGCAATATTACGTATACGCACGCATGCACATGACGGCAAGGCAACGCAAATATTTTGTATGCAAAATAAAGTACTTCAAAAGTCACTTAAAGTGTGTCGCTGGGTGGGGCGGCTTCCTCTTCCTGACTAACCGCCCGACTGGAGGGGCATAAAGAGCGTAAAAAATGTTAAATGATAAATAAAATTTACAACCGCAACAACAAAGCCAGCAACAACGATATGTGACGACCAAAGACCGAAGAGACCCGGCGACGAACGTTCTCTGCCAGCATATGTGGCAAGCATAGAAGGTGCTCCTCCTTTTCCTTTTTCATTTTTTTTGTGCCTTCCCACCGAACGAGCGACATAATAAAATGCAATTTAGACATCAAAAATACACAGTAAATGGAGCAAGAGTAGCGGCAGCTCGCAAGTGGCAAAACGGGTTGAAGGACGCGGCATCCTGTGGCAGCAGGCGGCCCGCGAAAAAGTCACAGACGGCCGCGTGACAGACAAGTGAGGACCGAGAAACCGCATCCGCGCCGAACGGCAAACAGTTGAGCGACACACAAGCCCAGGACAAAGGATGTATGCTACATACCAGCAGGAAGACACGCAGAAAAAGAACTTATTGATTTTGTTTAAGAAAATAAATGAAAAAAGGACAACTAGAAATATACAACAAAATACTCTACAATTATATTTGATAAATAATAATTTTAAAATACCTAAGATAAATATTTTAAATCTTCTTTGAAAAGTAACAGTCACAATGAAATATTTTAATATGAGAAGGGAATTTTTTAAGTTATTTTCTGTCGCAAATATTACTATTTAACAAAAGAGCAAAATACATTTGATGAGAGATTAAAGGTCTCCCAACTTTATTTGTATATTTTAAAAAACACTTTACAAAAATGGTATACAATATTTATTCTTTTTTTAAGCTTAAAACTACCCATCAAAAAGACTAATTGTAAGGATACACTTAATTCTTTTAGTGTGTAGAATATGCTCTCAGAGGAAAGAGGCTGTGCGTGCTGGCAAGAAGGATTGCTGGCGAGAAAATTTACTGAAAACGATATGTTACTCTTTCCGCATGTAGTGTCACCTCCTCTGCCCAGTGCATATTTAAAAGCCGAACACAAATCTGATGCAGCATACTTCCAAGGCCCCTTTTTCCCCTTTTTTTATTTGAGGTTGCCGCCAACAGAGGAAACTAAGAAAAATGGTTTGGAGAGTGGAGTGTGGAGTCCCTGGGCCAATTCAATCGGGCTGCAAATCAAAGGAGAGAACTGCAAAAGTGACGGCGAGGGAAGGCCGGTGCCCGAGCACGGGGCGGCATGCCAGCGCGTAGCGGGACAACAAAGGTGTGCACTTAATTTAATTAGGCCCAGGGACTCTCGGGATCTCTGGGAAACTGCTCCGGGTAATGGCAGTGCAGCCCACCGGCGGGGCCGAACTGGCGATGTAATGGTCTGGAAATGGCATTTGGCAGCCTGAGAACAACGTTGGAGCGCGAGCGAGCCTTTTGTGAAGATGAATTTCATTTCATTAAACACAAATTTCATTGTGTGCGCTTAAAGTGAAATTAAATAAATGAGAGCAGACTGTAGAAGGGGAAAATGTGAAATGGGAAATGGGACAAGGGGAAGGGGTTATGTCCATGACAAATGCACCGTGAAATCGTTGCTAAAAACCTCGGTCTTGCAACGTGTGCGTGCGTACTATGTGTGTGCGCCTCTTCCGCTCTTTTGGGATTCTGTTTCTGTTGCTGGTTCGGTTTCCGTTCGTGTTTGTATTTTAATGCAAATCGTAGTAATGTTAAATGAGTCACAAAATTGTTGTACATCACGGGGATTAAATGAATTTTAAAACTCGACATTAAAAATGGAATACGAAATGTGCAAAACTGCATAACGATGTTCGCTTTGGCTTGACATATGGGGCGTATGCGTAATGTGCTTATAATTATAACGAAATACTCGTGCACTGGATGCAAATGAGAATGCTGAGAGAGGAATGCCGAATTATACGGCAATATATATGTATATGAGAATATATTCTTACTCGGTTCCTACCACCAACTCTTGACCTTGTGCAGCACCGTCTTGAAGACTGGCACCTTCACGGGAAACGGCTTGGGCACCTTGATGGGCACATACTTGACCACATGATACGGCACATGCTTCTCCACCGGCACCGGAATGTGCTTCTCCACGGGCACGGGCACCAGCCGCTCCACGGGCACTTTTAGCTCCTTTTCGACGGCCACCTGGACGTTCTTGGTGATCGGTATGTGAATGGGCACTGGCTTTCGAACGGGTATGATGACCGCATGTGAGACGGGAATCTTCACCTCCTTCTCCACCGGCACATGCTGCTTCTTGACGTGCTTCACCGGCACGTAGTTGATGATGTCCACGTGATGCGAGTGGTGGGTGTGGGCCTGGCCATGACCACTTGCCTCGGACAAGTAGTTGGAGCTCTGCTCCTGGCCAGCATCGGGATGCTCTTCGTAGTCGTCACCGCCAGATCCGCTCGAGGCGGATGAGGCCGATGTCGAACCGGAACCGGATGGGGAGGGGTCGTGTTGGCTATAGAAAGAGGACGGGTGCTGCTCCTGCTCCTGCTGGAGCTGCTGTTGATGCTGCTGTTGGTGCTGGTGGAAGAGCTGTTCCTGCTGCTGCTGGAGCTGCGACTGCTGCTGATGGTGGTAGAGTTGCCCCTGCTGGTGATTGTACGCAGCGCCATAGTCATACGACGGCAGGAAATTTCCCATCGAGATTTTATCGTAGGCATACGGATGCGGCGCCTGTTGTTCCGCCTGCTCCTCCGGGCCCGATGATGCCGGCCAAGATCCGTAGCCCTGTTCAATACCAGCACCAGAGGCTGGCTGGAATCCTCCTTCTCCGGGATAATTGTAAATCGACGAGTGCTGCGGATTTTCCTCCAGGCCACCACCAGCTTGTCCATTTCCCGATCCCAAATCATGGGCTCCAGCAGCGGCAACGGCCGCCACGGCAGCTTCTTCATTGTTCTCCTCGTAAATAGGTATCTCCTGCTTCGTTGATCCCAGGGCCAGGGCTTCCGTGTGGGTGGGCGCCACGGAGCCGTAGCCATTACTAATGTGGCCCAGGCCCGAGAGATTTGTGAGGCCATTAAGCACCGAGGATAATCCTTGCGCGGAATGGCTTCTGCTGAAGGCACGCCTCTCGCCCGCAGAGGCGTACCTATGATTCGAATGATGCTGATGTGCCTGATCCATAGGCAGCCATCGATTCCCACCGAACAATGGCCCCACATTGTGGTACGAGGGAGGGGGGTTCTTGGCCGTCTCCGCTGAGGTTGCCGCACTGACAATGGTCAGGATTGTGGTGGCGGCTGCTATGAGCGGCATCTGCTGCAATGGGAAAATGCAAATGCAAAGGAAGTTGAATGCAGAAGACCTTAAGGTACCCAGTGTCCTTTGCCTTCGATAAAATTCAAACCTTTTGTTTCTTGAAATTTATCCTATTTGCAAATGCAATATAGTCCGGTATCCAATGGGTATAGAAATATTCTGAATGTCAAGCCCTTTTGCATAATGCATTTTTAATATCCTGCACATTCTCTCCACTCCCCCCCCCCAGCACACTCACCAAATTAACACTCGCCATTGGACTTGGTGGCTGACTTCGAACTCTGGCTGGGATGGGTTTCAGACCTTGACTGCTGCGGCCCGACTGCTGCGATGGGAATGTGGCCGAATTGTGGCCGAGACAGCGTTTTTATATGCCGGCCGACTAGGACAGCTCCAAAGATTTTCCTCTTACACAATTTGCAGCTTCAACTTCAACTTCCAGCCTCAGTTAGAGGCACAGCACAGCTCCAGCTCCCGCTCCAGACCCAGCTCCAGCTTCAGCTTCAGCTCTGTTGATAGAAGGCGGTCGGCCAAAAGTGAGTGTTTGCCATTTGTTGACCTGCTGCCAGCTTTTGCCTGTCTCCTACCATTTTTGCCATTTGCGATTTGCCATTTCTCTCGCTCTCTAGCCGCATTTATGAATTAAGTTACGCGATCAATTCAAATCGCACAAAAAACCCAGAAAAAGAAAATGTACAAGTAATAACCAAATCATGGAAACCGGCTCCTCGGCCAACACTTGGAAAAACAATAAAGTTCAAAGTCATTTTGCCATGACAACGACAAGGAATTAGAGTCCGCTGTTTGGCACGCGCCTCCATTGCGGTCGCAGTGCAGCTTCATTATAATCTTGCCACGATCACGATCCACGGCGGCCTTCACGAGCGGCGCGGGCTGCCCAAACCTGCACTCCTTCAGTCGAGTGCAGTGGATTTGTGTGGATTTGAGTGGATTTTCAGTTCAAACTGCCAGTTGGACGGCTGCAAAGTGGTTGGACTGCTTTTGGGAAAAGACTGGACCAAAGCTGATTGCTGTGATTCCATTTCTTTCGGGCGTCGTTACAACATTAAACATTTCCATTTGCCATTGTGCCTTGGCTCGCCTTCACCTTTTTACCAAAAAGGTTAGTTTTAATTGTTTCAACAACTCTTTTTTGTTTTTGAATGCCCATTGTTCCGTTTTCTTTGCTTTTTTAACTCCTACAGGTAGCGCTTCAAGGAGTAAACTCTGTTTTGAATAATATTTAGTGCTATTATGTTATTTATTTAGCTAACAGACAATTATTCTTATCAATGAATGAAAATTTCTTAATATAAAAAAAGTTTATTTACCATTTATTGCTGTGAGCATATTTTTAATATTAAAATTCTTCCTGGTAGCGCAACTGCTTTACATAAACAGGAAATTTAAAATCGTAAGCTGATGGACTTAAAATATATATAATATTTCATTTGATATAGTTATAACGAAAACCCTGAACTTTATTGAGCGTGCCCTGTATTTTCCTTAGTTTTTGGGCTCTCTCCAGCCATGGGGCGTGGCGGGGTAAAAGTGAACGCCTTTTAAGTGCACCTGCAGACATGATGCTGCTGATTATATTTTTCTTGCCAAGCGTAACAGCTCGTTAGTATTTTCAAGTGATTTTCATTTATTTTCCTTGGCCGCGCGCGGCCCGCCGTGTACTTTCTGTGGAGCGGCGTGGAAAGGCCAGGCCAAAATGAAGTGTACTGATTTGAAAGGAAACAAACATTTCGCTGCTGCTGCTGCTGCTGCCCAGAGCTTGGAGCTGGAGCTGGAGCTCTTATCGCTGCCACGGCTGCCCTGGCACTCACTTTTCATGCTGCTGCTGCTGGATTGTATTTTTTTAAGCGAAATTCACGCTTACTTCATTTCAATTACAATTACATGATTCCATTTCTCTCGCTCGCTGCCCGCAAATGCAAAAATGATGTAACTTAGTTGGGGGCCAAAGCGGTTACCTGGTACTCTGTGTCCTGCCATTCCGCGTTGTGCCAAAGCCCAAATTTAAATCCGCTCTCTAAGGGACTGAGGGACTGCCCCGAACCAATCATCGATAGCTTTCAGCTCGCACAAATATAAACAACATGAAATCGCTTTTTAAATACTATATTTTCGCTTTCCATTTGTGTTTTTTATTTTCTTTCTCCTTTTTTGTTTTGGGCCAGGCCAGAGCTCAAACAAATGACACAGACGGAACACAGATGCAGGCGCAGATCCATATTCAGAGATACAGATACGGATGCCGATACATATGCAGTACACGGGTTTTCGAGTTCAGATGCACGGATGTACGGATGCGAATGCAAACGGTGCTGAGCGGGCTATAAAATAAATAAAACTGTTTCGCATTTTTGCTGTGCTGGGCTTCGAGCCGGTTTTAAAACTCTTTCAAATGTTGTGTAATATTTTGCAAGCCCGTATTTCCATTCTTTTTTATTTGTGGACACAAAAAAAGATACAAAATATGCATTTGAAATGCCATTTTCGGGGTGCAAAAGCGGATACGCCTGTCGGTCGAATATCCTTGTGCAACGTGGCTCATATTTGCATTGTATTTATGCACAATTTTATTGTTGTTTATTGAAACTGTGTCGGCCGGGTGTAGACGCGGGAGGGCTGCAACAAAGGTTATTGGAATTCGTGTGCCTAAATACAAGATCCAACAAAACTAAGCACACACTTACATTCTGTCAACTGACCCATTTTTGGTACCACAGGCCTGGTTATGTCGACCGGCAAATAATATCAGGAATGTTGTTGGGTTACTGCAATTGGATAGTTTCGATGAAATGCGAGAATTTGCCACTCACAAAAGCCTGACTCTTCATAATTTACAGCAAAATTTCTCGACCAAAGATAAATGCTTGCCTCGTGTTCTTTTACTTTGAATAGGAAATATGATTTTATTAATAAATTAAATTAGGCCTTCAAATTGGCTTTATTTTATGCTATTTTACAATGCCTTAGTTAAGCTGAGCAATTTTCAAGGAATTTATTGTCATCTTTGTTAAGAACTTTTTTGCAGTATTAAGATTATTATTAATTTAAAGTTTAAACTAAAGAAAATGTTTTGGTTTTGTTTGATCCAGAGATTTCTGCCTCTCGCGAACTTTGAGGTTTGCGTGCCGAGATGACTTTGGGTGGATGTGCAGGAGTACGCCCCGGCGTATACTTAATTGCGAGCGTGTTTATTATCTGGCTGTGCTGAACGTCATGGTCGTAAATTAAAATGACACGCTTTGCATATCCTCCAACACGCCCAACGCCATACGCCCCCACGGCCCCCGCTCACGGACACAACAGCAAACATACAGAAACACACACGGCGGCAATAAAAATTTTAATTATTCAATTAAATTACACTCGAAGGCGTTGCTCCGAGTTTGGCGAAATGCGAAATGACTGACGGCTCATAAAATTGACACCAACACACTGGCACGAATGGTGGATTGGCGGGTAGGCGGGCAGGAAGGACTCAAGGACAATGCATTCGCACCGCACGACAAGCTACACCGAAATCATATAAAAATCATGTTTATTTAATTTGCATTACAAAAGGCCGTTGTCCCAGCTGCCGCTCGTTAAATTTACTCCTCCTCCTCCGACGGACGGACCACGCCCACGTTTTAAAAAACAATAAACCGTGTACAGACGCGGACACGGATACGGATCCTGCGAGGGGGGCGGCACGTAAAATGATTAGCAAATATGCCCCCGAAATAGGCGCACACACAGAGATACGCCCGAGGGGGCGTGACCCCGCCATAAACTGGGGGGACATTAAAGCTGGCCAAGGTAGGTTGGGCTTGGGCCTTTAAGGGGAGAAAGAGCAGGATCTGGGGCAGCAGGAGAGGAGCAGGAGCAGGAGCAGCGGTGGAAGCCACCGGGCACGCAATCCCCCGAGCGGCCGGGGCATTGAGGCAAGGCACGCATATTTAATTAGCTCCCTGCACTGTCGTTTGACGGTGCTGAGAAGGCGCCCATGGAGGAGTTAGTGACCGCACTCGAGCCAGCCGGGCCACAGTGAAGATCCTCCCAAGGGATTTGCACTGTTCCAGATTTGATTAGGTTTTAGAAATGATAATATATGGGCGGAGTCGGGAAAATTGTAACTGCTTGTTTAAGTAAAACCAATATAAAATGTTAATATTATTATAAAAAAATAGTTTCCAAAAGAGATAAATTTATATATATTAATGTCAGTTCTTTAATAAGTCCAATGTTTGTTTTCAGGTGCAATATACTGGATACACAAGCTCAACGGCAAATAAATGAAAATTTGAAAGTGTTGCCGAATGAAAACGGAAATGAGTTTCCATTTATTTTCACAAATTTTCTGGCCGATTGGTATTTTTATTTAATTATTATTATGTTCTTATTGATTCATGAAGTGGCCAAGATAATATTTATGGCTTAATATCGCTGTTCTACCAAAAATGAGCACCTTTTAAAATTAAATTTTAAGCCCAACTGAAGAGTAAAGAAACTAAACTTAAATCCTTAAAAACTTTAAGGAATCCTTAAACTATGTGCAGGCTAATTTCCTTTGTTCCTGTTTGTGTTGGGGTCAAGTGGTGAACTAATATTGGCGGAAGGGCTTCACCGTAGCTCTTTATTCGTGTGCCATGTAAGCGAATATAAGCTGAAGGACCAACGGGGCGAATTTTATATGCGTGTCCATGTCGTTCCTCTGCTGATTTTGCTGTTCCTGCTCTTGTTCTCATTGCTGTTGCTGCTTCTGTAGTGGTAGTTGTAGCTGTAGTTGCTGTGTGATTAATTCGCGCAAAGAGTTGTGCGCTTCCGCTTCCGGTTGCCGTTGTTGCTGCGTTGGCTGCCATCGCGCGCTTTTGTGTTTCACATTTCACAGGAGGCTGATTTGTGCTTAGCTGTGGGCGGGCACAATATTAATTGTTTTGTGCCCAACGAGGCTTAAAAACACATGCTCATGTAAGCCACGTCCGCTGCAGTGGCCCCATGTACTGCCGTCCCCCCTTTCCGCTGGCTTTTCACGTTGCTCCTCCTGTTTCTGTTCCTGTTCCTGAAAAATCTGAAAACGCACAAGGATTCCGGATGGAACGGGTCCGAGCGGGGGGAAAGGGAGCACAACATTTGACGCTTTGGCTTGGCCCCAAACATTTAAGATAAGAGCGCCCCACAATGGGTTCGTTTGTATGCCATTAATATGAAAATCAGACACACTTATCTTAATTAGTTAGTCGCTCATAAAAGGGCCAACTAAAAAGTCAACTAGCAGCTCCTGGGACAGAGTTACCGGGCTCAACTACAACTGTGAATGTACACACGCAACGAGGTTCGTATTTTTTTTCATTCGCTCCCTTTTAATCATACGATATGTCGAGGGGTGTATGAGTGTGTGCGTCCTAATGTGCCAGCATATACAAATTAAGGTACTTAACATGTAATAGTTAATTTTGTAGAACAAGCAACGCGTTTAGTTTGGAGCTCTCTTCCTATTTTTCCACTCGAACCTCTTTCCCTGCCTTCGGGGTCTCTCTAAAGGCGCAGTTACCCGGAGTTAATTCGCGTTAAGTATACGCCATGGGGAACGGGTTAAGGCTTTATGGTTTAGAGTACAGTCCACAAAATCAATACAAATGTGGTTGTTATTTATGAATCAGTTGAAGTTTTTTAAAATGGAAATCAAGCAGTGAACATATACATATTTAATTCCAAACAAATTAATAATTAACAATTAAAGCCCATCCCTAATAGCCAGAAATTATGTTAGTACTTAAACAGCATGTAAATAAATAAAACAAAGCAATTATAATTGTAAAACCCATGCATAACATGAATTTTCTCATAAAAGAATTGTTAAATCAAATACATTCACAGAAAACGTAAATTTAATGAAAGGAATGTTTGCCATGTAAATAAAACAGGTAAATACCATACAAACCACACCTTTACAGAACCATTTTTTTATATTTTATAAAAAGCAGGAACCTTTCTCGGTTATTAATTATATTTTTTACCAAGACTTTAAGCCTAAAAAAAGCCATTTTTTTTTTGCTTCTAGTTACGTATTTAAGCAACTTATTTTCCTTTTTGTATTTTCAATTATATAACGACGACAATTCGTTTGAGTGCCATTTTGTGCGCCAGGTTAACAGCCAAAACGCCCACAAAACGTCATAGGAGCCCGGGGGCTTTTAAAGACACCGTACCCGAAGCTCCAGTGCTCCGTGCCCCGCAATTGAATGAACCTGATGACGATGACTCCTTTCTGGGCGGAGCAGCCCGTTGAAGTTGAGCTGATTATTGCTGCTGCTGCTGCTGCTGGTGCTGGTGCTGGTGCCTTTCTTTATGGGTCTGTATGCGCTGGTGCTTCTCGGAAACGAGCAGCTAATTTAAAATGTATACGACTGTCGGGGACATTGGCTGGAGGACAGCGAGGGAGGACAAGCGGTGGGAGCTGCTATTTATGGCCATTACCATGAACCATTCAACTCTGTCGTTAACTGCCTGAATGCATAAATTAGCAATTGATTTTTGCTGCATTAAATATTTAAGATGTGTAGCCACAGTCCAGCCCGCAAACTGGTCGTTCAAGGGGTTGACTTAAAGTTTGGCCAAGATGATCGGGCAAATGGCTTCCGCTCTCCTACTCGCTAGTCGCAACTTTTTAAGACCCCTGACAATTTGAGCTAACAGAAAGTTCAAATGTTTCGCTGCCCGTGCACTTAGCAACACTTTAGCTGCCACCTAACCCGGCCAACTCGCCCCTAGTTCCAGCCAGCTTTAGTTAAGGTTCTGTACGGACGTACCACTTTTTTATGGCTACATTGTGCGTATTTTCTTTTCTTTTTTTTCCCCGCTCAATTCTCGTAATATCTATAAACGTAATTGGATATGTGGCCACGCTCTCTGACTGCTGCTTGACTGCCGAAACTTTGAGCTTCTCACCCCAGGCTGGAGTGAGTCGGGAATCTCAAACGCACGCCACACGTCGGCTGCGTCCGGGAAATTGGCAACAATTGTGGCACACCACATAGAATGGCGGACATAAAAAGTTTTTATGAAAATTTCTAAGCGCGATCTCTGGCCGTTGCCCTGTCCTGGCCACCCCTGACATATCTTTTCTCTCAATTGCCGGATAGGCAATCAATTCGCCAATTACGCAACTTGACGCCGAGCGGAACGCCTGTTATGCCATAAGTGTTAGCGGAAGACCCTTTACACCCCTTTGGACTCCCTTGGACCCCTTTGAGTTTTATCTTTTGCTTGGTTGAGACTTAAGTGAAAGAAAATATTAAAAGAAATCATATTTAAAGAAAATAACATCTTATAAAAACTTCACTTAACTATGACATTTGATATCGAAAGTTTTATTGTAGATTGATTTAATCTTGGCCATATTTTGGGTGGATTAAATTTAATTTAAAGGTTTTTTTCCAAAGATATACTATTCAAGACTGTAAGGACTGTAAGGATTTTCTCTCTGTGACTGTGCCGCCTGCGCTCATCGCATCGGTGGAAACATTGGCCGTCACTTGCTGGTTTTCCGCTTCAACTTTGGCAGCATGTCAAGTTCGTCAGATGGCTTCCGCCAACAGCTGGCATTACTCTTAACCCTGACCGCCACTTGTGCCCACTCTACACATCCAGTAGTCCCCTCAAAAGCTTGCTGAAAACTTTATGGTAAATTTCGTGCGTTAAGCCTTTTGACAGCTGCACCAATTTCGAGTATTTTTCTTAATTTTTCCAATAAATTTTCTCTACTTTTGCGGTTTGCAACTTGCAAGTGGCCACAGCATCAGAGCGGCCAAGAGAGGTCTATAATAGCCGGCAGAGGGAAGGATTGGCCGGAAAACTTTGGTTTAATGTTTGCGCATTTTATGAAGCTGCTGGAGACGACGACTCTTACGAATATCAGCAACTATTTTGCACTTAGTCGCAGTTGAAGCATAAAATTGATTTTTAATTGGAAATTGTTTGCATATTTTGTGCACGGCCAACGAACCAGCCAACCCGCACCTGGGTGAAAGTGAGTGAGCCAGAGTGCATGTGAGAATTTCGCCAGACACTGAATAAGACGAGCAACAAAATTTATAAAAGTCCATGACCTCAAGTAAAAGGCAGCCAGGAAATTCAATAAATGAACGTACATAGAGCATATTTAGAATACAAAATAATGTATGGGATGGAAAATGGAAATAATTAAGGCCTCGATCGCACTACTTTCGATCTGCCAGATGGCAGGAAATTGAATTCCCCCTCCCATTCCCCCTTCCCAATGTGTTCGGGTTTATTAAAATTGTAAATCAAATATCCGCCGAGTAAACAAAACGGCGACAAGCAACTGGGGAGGAGATGCACGGCATCACCAATGCAAGTGGAGGTGGAGACTGGGAGGCATTGCTCCAACCGATGGCCAGACCTGCCAGCACTTTCAACTAGGTCAGGCCCGCCGGCCAAATCGCGGTCGACAATTTCGCTGCGGTTGCAATAGCAGCACCCAAAACCACCCACTCCACCTTGCACTGCACCACCCACTGCCGTAGGGGTGCCAACTGTCGAGCATGCGCCCGACTCCCAGGGATTCCCCTGCGGCGAATTCGCTGGCGGCCCTCCGCTGTCGCACTCTGACACAAAACACAACACAGTACACAATCGCGCCGTGTTGCCTACAATTTCCCTTTTGTATATCAATTGCATTTCGTTTTATGGCCTTTTATTGCTTCATTTCGGAATTTCGGTGTGTGTTTACCAAGCGGCGTCCCGTGCATCGCGTGTCCGCGGACTACTGACTATGGACTCCCGACGATAGACTACGGGTTACGGGCTAATGATGCCACTTGCCAGCACCAGCACCAGCAGCAGGAGCGGCAAACAAATGCCAGCGACAAAGGCGCTGCCAAAGTTTGGCTGCCCGCTTCTGGCATTCAGCATGGCGTGTCCTGGTACTGCCAAAAACCACAGAGGATACTAAATAATTCAAAAAGGCATTGATTGAAATATTAAATACCCTTTTAAAAGAAAAAATAAACTAATTATAATAAACAATAAAATAAATAATAGAAAATAAACTCTTTCAATACTTTCCAAAAAGAAGATACTTATACTTAATCTGAAATATTTTAATCCTTTCATTTCATAACTAATAAAAGAAGAAAACCATTTAATGATCCCATTTCTCTAAATTAGACTTTCAATATAAAGGAGAATTGCAAATTTCAAATTGCTGGGTTGCTATGTATGAAGCAGTCAACCCAGTTTGTTAGTCTTGTAAAAATTGGTTGTTATATATCAGGGTGTTATCTTGTTTTTTGATAAATAATATATTTTATATGAACTATTAAGCTTATTTGTTGTTTTAAAAGAAAGGTCAAACTGGATGTCGCAAGCACAATACCCCCGACGAATGGAGCTCCTCTAAAAAAAAGGACAGCTCATGCTGCGACCGCCTATCTCGTGTCCTTTGTCGAGGCATGTCTTTAGTCATAACTTGCTCTTGTTCTTGTAGCTGTTGTTATTGTTGTGGCTCGTGGTGGTGGGTCATGTGCATGTAATTATTTTAGTAAAAATATGTGAATGCAAATACTGTAGGCCTCATTCGCAGTGCAATGTGCATATTTTATGCACTTTTGCTTTTCGCTTGACAGCAAAATTTATTTGACCGACTTATTTTTTGTGTTCCTTTTTTTTGGGGCCTTTTTTGAGGGACAGGGCCTGTGTGTGCACACACAACGAAGACAGGACAGCGACAACAAAAGGGTTGACAACAGGCAGCGGCGTTGGCTCTTGAGAGTTACAGTTATATTTCCGCAGTTTAAACAAAAAACTTTTAATTACATTTCGAGCCACGCACAAAGGCGAGAAATAATCAAATTTCATATGCAAATTGTTGGCAGCACTCGCGGCCCAAATGAGCCAACTTAATGGCCAACAAAATTTCAATCGAAGAAGCTGCAAAGTCTGGCAAAGGAAAGTGAAAATATTTGCTTAACAATACATATGTACTTTCTCATTTTTTGCTGTTGGGTTTTTCGCATCGCTTTTCTTTTGCCGTGACACAATTCTTGAAGGACACTACGAAAAATATATTTTGGTAAATTATTTTATTGTAATTAGCACGGGACACTTGATTAATGGCGTTTGGAAAATAGTAGGTAATTATTTTTTTGATTTTTCTAGTTCCTCTAACAAAATGTTTACAAAATTAAAAAGAATAAATAAGTAGGATTACTTGACTTACATATTTTCAAATTAAATAAGAGGTAGAAGGAAGTTATCAAGTTATTTTATATTTATTTATTAACAATTCTGCATTATATTGTTAAAGTAGGAGATGTATTTTTTAATAAATCCCACGATCCTCTTAGTTAGCAGACTGTGTTCATTTTTAAAATTTTATCAAAAGTAGATCATTTTTTTCAATGAAGAAGAATACTTTTAAAAATGCTTTAAAAGATTCTTGTAGAAAGTTTATTACGTATTATTAATTTGTTATTTATAAACTAAAAATTGCTGTATTTTATCAGCAACTGTAAAGATATTTTTTATATTTTTACGAGTGCATAGGCGCCCAGCTGCAAAGCGTCAGGACTGCCACATGGCTAATGATAATTATCAAGCTAACACACTCTCACACACTTTTCCAGGAGCCCATAATAAATATTTGAAAATATTTCTGCGTAATTTTATTTTCCAATTTCAAGGCAAATGTGTGAACAGTTGCGTTTTGTGTGCGGCATTTTCGGTGGGTCGAAGTCGAAGGGTGTTCCTTATGTAACTTTCCCAGCCGTACTTTCGCGCCTTTTGCAACTTTTGCGTTTTCATTATTTTATTTAATTAGGTAAATGTATGCAAAGGCACCCAGCCCATGCATATGTGTATGTGAGCACACACCCGCAAGGAGCACACACACAGCGCAACATGTGCCTCGGTAATTACAATTACTTTTAATAATGTTGCCAGCCCCTAAATGGGCTAAAGGATTTAGCTTTAGGTTCAGTGTTAGATTTGAGCCGAGCTCCTCCTCTTAAGAAGCTAAGCTACCAAATTAACTTGGCGGCCTTATGAAAATTTAATTGGATTTATTTTTGGGGAATCAGGAAATCATAAGTATGGCCAATAATACACGGAATAGCTTGCCATATTAACCTGAAGCAACTTTTCTATAACCTCTCAGAGTACTACATAATATTTTAATCAGCATCAAAAGCCGAGTGAATCTTACCATGTTTTTCTGTCCTTTTATTCGGTAATACAATCTTGTCTTTGAGTTTCAAGGATATTTTGCAGATAATCTTCTTTCTATTAGCATTAGTATACAAAATAGCAATTAATTCGCAGCATGAACAATTTTAATACTTCAGACATTTCGATTAAAATTTAATGAAAATCGGAAAATTTTAAGAAAACAAGAACAGAATGACATTTTTTAACTGTTAGCCGAGTTAACAGCCGCCAAAATTCCAAAATATTTAATCAAATCCTCACCAAACGCCATCCAAGAAACTTGACAAATTGGAAATTTATTTATAATAAACGACATACAATTTGAATATCAATGTTTTAAATATTTATTTCTGATTATTATTATTATTGAAATAAAACTTGATGTAGTTAAATCATGTAGTACGAAAAAAATCAATTGAAGTAATTTCAAAATAACATTTTATGTACATCGGATAGATGAATAGAATATAAATGTAAATAATGTAAAATCATAACATAAAACAAAAGCAGCTTTAAAAATTTCACTACAGTTTTACAACAACTGTTACAAAATATTCAAACTGTTATACAAAGGAAAGCTTTCTGGCTTCCAGCGCTTTTTGCGCAGGCGCAGAAAAAATTGGCGAAAATGAAAACAATTTTGAATTTTGAATTGTGATACAATCAGTTCCTTTATCAGTCTCCAATAATAATAATAAAAACACGTTAAATATCTATTTTGTAATACTTTTTGCATGTTTATTAATATTTTTATTGATTTTGTATTTTTATACATTTTTTTGTTGGTTTTTTTTTTCGGTTTAATACATAATATATACTCCCGCATATCCATTTGGTGATACAAGTTCTCCCGCAACTCTATAATATGTGTTTCTTCCGCTCGTAGATAATACAATAGTAGTGTAGCTATACAATTAAGGATAGAAAAGAGTGTTTGACTTAGGCTTATGAGTTACAAATTAAATGATGTCTTCCAGCAATTGGATAACCAATTTAAGTTAAGTCGTACAGACTGATAGGCATTAAATAGTTACAAATGAAGGGGAGTAGGATTAATAGTAAGTGTAGGCTGTTAACATATATATCGTACAATTTGAAATCACCTTGAGCCTTGTCGGGCCCAACAGCATAAGCTCGTTACAAATTAGAAAAAGAGAGTCCCAGCTTAAAAAGCGAACATAAAACCAACGATTATGGGATTTTCTTGAGCTTGCGACAGAATAAAAATCAAAAATCAAAGACTGCAAAGCATTCAGTAAACACCAGTTGCTGCTGCTGATGCATCAAAGGCCATAGGTATGTGGAAAATTCATTTCCAGATCAGCGAGAGAGCGTGGAAAAAGCAACAAAAATATTTATTCTAATGCACCCGGGGCTTAGACATTGCCTAATATCGATTGGATCCGCTCTTGAGCTCTTCAATTATTGTATCTGGGTGTATGCCCAATGTATCTTTATCTGCTTAGCTTTTCCAGCTTGGTATGCTTTAAGTAATCTGTGTAGTATGTTAGCTCGAGTATTGACTGTAAACTATGCCATTCTGCATAGGGTATAGAAAATATTTTATACACTTTTTGTATCAGTTTCTTGTGGGGCGGGTAGCAAAGCATCTACGCATTTATATGTGGTATGTCGTATGCTGTATATATATATGTACATCAAAATATTTGTATAATTTACGCGTACTTGGCATATGTTTAGATTTCATTATGTATACTTGGTAAAAAAGAGAAAATTTAGCTACTTCTCGCACTTGTCTGCTCTACCGCAAATCAGGACAACAAAATCAATCAAAGGATACCAGCCAGCACATCTCGCTATCAGTTCTCGCTCCCTGATCCCTGCTCTCCCATCTAAATATCACTTTCCGGGCCAACAGTAACTAAGCAATCGAGCCGCACACAAAGCCTTAGTCTAGAATTTTACAATGTTGCATTGTTTGTTTGTTGAATATGTATGTTATGCTGTTGGTTTGTCGGGGTTTGCTGCTAATCGCCGTCTGTCGTCTGCCGTTGACTAATTGGGATGACGCTTGGACTCGTATGGACGCTCAACGCACTCGCGAGGTGGGTCTAAAATAGAACAGCATAAAGAATATAATTAGTTGCATGGTTTAACCTTCCCAGAAATTTATTTTTGCTTACCTTGGCGATTGGGCAACACCTTGACGCTTGGGCGTATTTGGCGCCGTAACCGCCACTCGATTGGTGGGCGTACGCGCCCTTCCCGACGCTGGTGTGGCGGATGTGGGTGTGGTCGCTCCGGCCAGACTGTAACGCTTCGGCTGCACCATCCTGCTGGGCGACCGGGTGCTGACCTTGGCTCCACTCGCTGCTTCCTGGGCACTGGTGAGTCTGTGTGGGCGGGGGGAGGAGACAAGAGCGGGTTTGTTGTGGCTTTTAGTGACAGTCTTGGGGGTGGTGGCAGCGGCACGGGCCGGCGAGGGCGTGCTTATGACGGGAACAGTTCGTGAGGAGGTGGGCGTGGTACTCCTGATCAGGGGTTCCCGTGAACAAAATCAACACAACATCATGCAAAATAAAGATTTCGCAAAGGGTACACCAAAAACGAAAAGAAATCAAATTTTGTAAAGAAAAACAATGCCAAACGAAATAATTTGGAATTTGAAATATATATACATAGTTTGTATATATATACTGACCTGCCCGCTGGGTAGCTCACTGGGCGCGGAATCCTCGACCTGGGCGCAGAGTTGGAGCCCGTCGAGTTGGCCGAGGTGGGCGTGGAGCCGCCGCTCTTGGTGGCCGCCTCGCTGGCCAGCTCCTTGAGCATGCTGGAGTCCTTGCTCATCAGCTCCCATTGGATCTGTAGACGCTTAAAGCGATTGCTCTCGATCTTGCGCTGCTCCATAACGTCCAGCGTTTCGCGTCGCTGCAATGCCGCCACGGAAATGTTAGGGGAATTGGGTGGCGTGGCGAAGCGCTGAGCATGCTGTGGCTGGAGACCGGCAGCCGCACCCTCGTCGTTGAAGGAGACCTTCTTCTGCTGGCTGAGCACCCGGCTAACCTCCTTTTTGAGGGCAGCGGCATCGTAGGTCACCTGCTCTCCGGATGATTCCAGAATGGCCGCAATCTCTGCGTAGTGCTTCAGTTCAGAACGCGGCAGCGAGGCCAGGAAATTCTCGGCGCGAGCCCTGGCATCGAGATCTTTGCGGGACAGCCGCTGCTTTACCGGCTGCGCCTGGGGGCTGTGCTCCTCCTCCTCGAAGACATCCGCCAGCTCGTCGTTGGAGCCCAGCGCATAATTGTGCGGCGGCTCCTGCAGGCTCCGTCGCTTCTCCAGCTTGGTCAGCTTCTGCGTCTGCTGCGCCTCGATCATGGAATTGCGCTTGGAGCGCGCCTGCGCTGAATGTGCTTTGCGCAGAATACTTCTAGGCATGGGCTGTGGCGGTGTCTGAGTCGGCTGATTGCCGGGACTCGTCTCCACACCCGAGTCCATGCGGTGCTGGTCGTACTGGTACACATACATCTGCTTCAGCGGGTCCGTATCCAACTCAGAGTCGGTTAGCAGCGTGGACGAACCGCGATAGCCAGAGCTGGGCTGCTGACTGGATCCCGAACTGGAGGCCTCGTCCATCTGGGTCTGGCCCTGGAAGTACTTGGCACAGTCGCAGATATGCGAACGGTTGCGTCGAATGGGCGGCGACATACAGAAGAGCGGACGCTGCGAGAGCTCCGAGTCCAACTGCCGCACCAGATGCTTCACCTCTGGAATGTGCTGCAGCCGCCGGCGATACTCCGTCGGCAGCAAGGTGGCCAGCGACTGCCAGTCCGAGACGTGTTTATAATCCAGCGTCTTGAGAATCTCATCCTCACTAGCGCTCTGGCTGCTGCTGCGCTGCTGCTTCTTCAGAGATCCAGAGCTGCCGGCACTGCCCGCCGCCCCGTCCAGCGTCATCTTGTAGTTAAACGGCGAGAAGATCACATCTGTGCTGGCATTGGTCTTCACAAATCCCAGATCGGGCAACGCGTAGTTTGGATAGATGACGTAAATGGGCGCCTGTCGCTCCTCGCCCAGGTTGTTGAGCTTCTCAAGGAACGAGGGTGGTACACAGCGATAGCGCTCGCTCAGGCTGCTTCTGGTGGTGCTCAGTGATCCGCAGGATGTCTGCATGGAGCGCGTGATCATTTCGGAGCTTGAAGCACAGGACAGCGGGCGCGTGCTGTGCCCGCATCCCGCCTCCGCGCGCCTTGGCACCTGAGTCAGCTGCTCCGAACTCGCCTCCGAGGACATTTGGCTGCCGGTGGAAACCTGAGCTGCCAGCTGGTAGAGCTGAGGATTCCTCAGCGGCATACTGCGGCGCCGATGCGCTGGTGAGTTGGTGGCTGTGAGCGATCCCGTAGAACTGGAGGTGGCCACATCATCGTAAAACACTGCCTCCGAACGGGTTCTCAACTGGCGGCGCGGAGTCTCCTGTTCCGTGAAGTGTTCCTCCTCGTCGTGGCGACTTACTGCTGAGCCCTTGCCCGAATCGTTCATGCTCTTCTTCCGCAAGCGCTGCTCCAGGGAACCGCTGCTCGAGCTCGCGGCATCACTAGAGGGCCAGCAGCCGGAGGAGACATCCATGCAGGTGTGGGCACTCGCCTGAGCGGCCAAGTCCTCCTGGCCGCCGCTGCTATTGGTGCTCTTCTGCTTGATGAACAACTTGACTAGATTGAAGGCCGGCGGATTGGAGGAGTTGCCAGAGGATGCCGAGCCTGAAATGTGTAAATTTTGGCTCTCCTGCGAGCAACTGCAGCGATGCTTGTGGCGATGGTGGTGCGAGTGGTGCTGTTGCTGCGACTGCTGATGCTGGGATGTGGGTGTAATCTGCTGGATGGGCATGATCTGTTGGTCAGCCTGATGCTGCAGTCGCTCCGAAACGGACACACTGATGGAAATGGGCATCTGGCACATGGGCAGCAGGTTCCGAGATCTGGACTTGCACGATTCCATGGTGGAAGTGCTAATCGCCTGGGATACGTTCAGCGGAGCGGCCTGCTGGGCACTCTCCTCCGGCTGCTGGTGCTGCTGCTCCTTTAGGCAACTGCCGGCCATTGGCTCCTCGCTCTGTAGATTCGGCAGGCTGCTGCTCTTTCGAACTGAGCACTGTGGTAGATGTCTGGTGATCGTGATGGTCTCTGTGTTGTTGTTCCCGGAGGGATACCTGCGGGCGGGCGAAACAAGGAATAACGAGCGTCTTTACCACAAGAGACACGTCAAGCGTTTGGGATTACAATTTTGTTGGCGGAAGGATTTTTCAATTTTTTGTTAGGTAGGAAGCATTGCGGGGTTTCGGATTGGTTGCTGCCAGCATGGTCTTTTACCTGCTGGCGTCTGTACTGGGTTTATTTGCATAATATTTCGGGATTCCTCGCGTCCTCCCTAATCGGTTTGTGAATGAGTTTTTTTTTGGGCTAAACCCATAATTGGTTTTCTTTAGGGATTAACTTGCCTGATCGCAAACCGACCCACTTTTCCTGCCCGCAACGTTAAGCCCTTGAAGGTTGGCATATGTCGGCGTGGAATATACACCGAAAAGTCCCAGTTCCAAGTTAAAATTCCCCCAACCGTTAATACTACTCAGCCGGCAGTCAGGCAGGCAAATGGAACTAAATTGAATTCAATTGAAATGACCCCACGCGGCTGCAATGAGAACGGACTGCAAAGAAGGGGGGACAGAAACTACAGCATCCGCCCGGCGTGATGCTGACATTACTCTGCCAGAAGCGGGACAATCTTTCCATATATCTTTTAGTTAACTCATCATAAAGTCTTTTAGTTAGATAATTCTTATAAGTTGCATTGTATCTTCAAGATTTTGTAACTCTCTAATCTTTTAGACTGTACTTTATAGAAGCTAACCTCTTTCTGAGATTAATTTCTTCCTGGCAGCAACCAATCCTGAGGCTCTTTTGCGAATCTTATGCGGCATGTGTATGTGGAATGGAAATGTAAACCTACCGCTGTAGCTTGGCTGCCGCCGCTATGGCTGCCTGCCCCTTGGGCGACATGGGGCAGAGCGGTTGGAAGGCCTGGGCCGATCGCGACATGGATACCTCCAGGGCTTTGTTGCGCTTCACAATGTCGTCCAGATTGCTGTGCAAGTTGATGCAGTTCTGTTTGTTCCTGGCGGCAATGTCACTAGGTTCCGCTGCAAAATCAATTAACAAATTTAATAGATATTATTTCTCATTAAATACAATCGATACTCACCATAGAAACTGTCGTCCGAATAGAGCACACTGCCCTCGAAGGCTATAGTGTAGTTGTCCTTGTTGCAGGTGAGTATGATCTCCCCGTCGTCTGGATAGGCATCCATGTCCAGCGAGTCAACCGAGATGTGCGACTCTCGCACCGGCGAGAAGAGCAGCTCCGACTTGCAGAAGGAGTTGTCGATCAGTTCATTGGTGGATGTGGTCGACGTCTGGGACATGTTGTGCGGCATCATGTTACTGTGATGCAGTAACTGTTGCTGCTGCAGTTGATGCTGCTGTTGTTGTTGTTGCTGCTGCTGCTGCTGGAGGAGCAGCGACTGCTGCAGGCGACTATTGGCTCCGCCCAGGCTCTTGCAGTAGGCAGGAAGCTGCGAGAGCAGGGAATGTATGTCTTCGGCCCGGAAACTCTCCATGTCCACCTCAGCCAGGTTGGCATCCAGGTTCTTGGCCAGGTCCTCGTAGTAGATGAGATCGCCCATGGCATTGTACGAGGCCGAGAGGGAGCTCAACACGCTGCGCTGCATCCCACCACAGCCATCTCGATAGCCGTAGTCCAGGAACCACTGGTAATCGGAATTGTCGTGAGTAAAGTCGTGCGACGAGGCCAGCGAGCAGTTGAGATTGTTGACGCCAACGCCACCGCCACCGCCACCGCCATTAGTAGTTTCCCGCATCCCGCCACCACCACAAAGCATCCTAGCATCACCTACCCCGATTTGTTGCTGCTGCTGTTCGCTGCCACTGCGACCTCCTGGCGTGGTGGCATTGCTGTTGTAATCCGACTCCGGCGTGGCCGCCATCTTGCCCAGCACAAAGTTATTGTTGCCCTGGAGCTTCCTATTACCCACCGGGTCCTCCTCGTTGCTGTTGTTGTCGCAGTAGAGCAGGCTGCCAGTTTCTTCACCGAGGAAGAGGCTGCCCGACTGACTGCTGGGACTGATGAGGCTGCTCACCTGCTCATTCAGTATGATGCTGCGAAGCGCGTTGTTATAGCGATCCAAGTTGCTTAGCACGATGGCCACATTCTGCTTGAGGCTCTCCTCGCTCAGTTCCTCGCCGGCGGCGTCCTCCTCCGCATCGCTGCCCAACGACTGCAGTTGCTGTTGCTGGCACTGCTGCAGGTGTTGTTGCTGCAGCAAGCGGTCGGTCAGCTGTTGCTGCTGGTACCGCTTCCCAATCGTCGTCGTCGCCGTAGTCTGCGCCGTGTTGCCGAACGGGCCGTTGCTGGGACTGTTCAGGGGATTCCGGTAGCTGAGCGGGGTGTGTGGCAACGATCCCGATCCAGATCCGGACAGAATGTGGCCAGCCGTGGTGTTGCCGTTGTTATATTGTAACTGGCTGAAGGGCAGGGTCTGCTGGAACTGATGGGGTCTTGGCTGTGGGTTATGTTGCTGGTGATGATGGTGATTTTGCTGTTGGGCCAAGCGCTGAAGCAGATGGGGATGAGAGCTGGGATTGGATAGGGCAAATGACTGCTGATGGATGGGTGAGTTCTGGAGCGGTTTCTGCTGAGATGCGGTGAAATGCGGTTTGCTGTGATCGTTGTTTGTTGAGAATTCTGTCATGCCACGTCGAAGTTTGGGTCCTGTAAATGGAAAAGTAACATTTCAACATTAGATAACTTTATTAAAAATTTTTTGGTTAATTAGAAAAGTGAGCAATAAGTAAATCTATTTATATTATACATTTTTTTAATCAAGTAATTACAAATCATTCCTTATTCCTTCTTCTTTCAGGCTTAACGACTTAGTTCACTGATTAAAATACCTTATCGATAATCCCTGCTAGCCTCGTCCCTTCCAATGTTAATTGGCTAATCAGCGTTGACACTGAACTTGGCTCAATTAAGATGCCAGCGCCAGCATCGGAGCGAAACTAACTCCAGCTAATGATCTATCCCCATTTCCATTTGCACTCTCCACCGGGCGGCTCTCCCCCTAATGGACATTAGCGTGCCGCACATTTCGGAGCCGTAAAACCTGACGGAGGTGCCCATTCTATTGTCGTTGGCTGGCGTGTTTCAATTAATTTTTACGACACCCCAGCCCTGGTCTAGCAAATCAGAATGACACTGCTCGCTGCTCTATCTGGGTGTCTCTGCCACGTCAGAACGTAAAAGTTGTAAAAATTATTTTTATACGTTTGAGAGATTTTTACGAGACAACACCAACACCCTTGGATCGACTAGGATCGTGCCAGGCATCGCCTAAAAAGTTCAATTGGAAAATGTGACATTTTCCCAACTTGCTCCAGGCCCAGCCACATGCAACGCCTGTCTACCAGCCAGCGGCAATTAAAGGTTAAACTTGATGGTATTGCATGTCTCAGGGCGGTAATTCAACGCTTAGTTATACCGCATTGCCATCGATTGCAGTTGCCGGTTGCCTCCTTCCTTATGCAACTCAATATCGCATTGCATCGGATCGGGGACGGAATTTAAATTTAAAATGAGCCCCAAAGGCATAAACAAAAACAAAGTTAGAGTCTAGAAGGGGAAAAGGCGAGGCCGGCAAACCTCCCAGCAAGTGCAGACGCAAGACATTATATATGTTTTTCGAAAGATTTTCCAAAAGATTTTCCACTGCCCCGATGACAGAGGGAACTTTTCCTAGAGCCGACAAGTGGCAAAGCTGCCGCACATGTCTTTCCCCCTGCCCCATCTTCCATCTGCATCTCCAGCTATCTTTCATCCTCCCACTCCCCTAAAAACACAAAAATATGAAATGGAAAGTCATTTCATATTTGGGCCAGTGCGAGATTACAGACAAATAAAATCGTTTTAATGCATTTTGTGTGTAGCTGTGGATGCATATAGCTTCTCTTGCCGGGAGGGTGGTCGTGGCACTGGGTTGGGCATCGGAGCAATGGCCATGCCCAGTGCCAACGCTGGCGGCCTCTCTGGAGCTCAATTAAAGTTAATTGAAATTACAAAAGCCCGTCTCGAGATAAAGCTCAAGAGGCTGCGTCACGGCAGAGCCGAGAAAAAGAAACAATGCTGACGTTGCTTTCTGGCGAGGACAAATATTTAAAGTCACCCAGACTAAGTTTATATAAGCTAAAAATAATATTTAAGTATTTTAATGGATTGACATACCTAAAGAAGAATTTAAAAAATCAATCATTGTATTTGTCATAGAATTTCTGTAATTGATATTTGATTTGTAAAACGATTGACTGATAATTATTTTCTGCAAATGAAATTTATAAAAAAAGGCCATGCTCTGTTTATTGAATTTCAATATGATGATGAATTGTTCAATTAATAATCCCTATTACTCATTAAATTTTTTAGTGATACAAAAAATATATTTATTTATTGTAAGGAAATTTCTTTAGGGAAACTTTTCTATGACTTGTAAAATAAGTTTATGCTTTAGTATATTTTTTTTTAGTTATTGACTAATATTGACTAGATATTTCAAGAATACAGCTTAGTCTTGGCTATTTTCTATGATAAATCATGGTCATCTTCAGAAAATTTTTAACTTATAGAATGTGGCTTATAGTGTGGGAAAACTGGGCATCTTAAAGATTGGTTTCGGATTTGCAACCCATTAAATTAAGTATATTTTACAATTTTAAACTTAACAACTTATCGCACCTTGACCGACAAAATTTCCATTGTTTTGTTGGTTAATGTTGTGGTTCCAATTGTTGTTGTTTAAATTGTTGTTCAAGTTGTTTAGATTGTTGTTGTTGTTTAAATAATCATTGTCATTGTTGCTGTTGTGGTCCACATATCGCTGCTGCTGCTGTTGCAGACGCTGCTGCCGCAAATACTGTTGATTGCAGGTGAGACCCGCTGTTGTTGTTGTTGTTGTTTTGGATGTGGCTGATGGCACACCCTGTTCCCGCAACTGCTGTTGCAGTCGACGCCGCTGCATCAATTGCTGCTGCAAAAGTTGCAACTGCTGCTGCTGCATGCGCTGATAGAAACGTATCTGCTCGAGTTGCTGCGGCGTCACGCCAATGTTGGCGTTCCGCTGGCGATGTTGCTGGGGCACATAGTAATTCTCCTTAGAGGAGCTATTGCTGTCGCAGCCGCTGCTGGTGCTGCTGCTGTTGCTGGTCGTCGCAGTGGCAACATGTTGCCAGCAGGCAGTATTGCTGTTGCCGTTGGTGGCGCTGCCGTTGTGGGGGCAATCGATGCCGGCCCTGGAGCAGGCGGCACAGCGCTTGGAAATGTCTACGAATCTCATGATGAAGGCGAGCAACAGCAACAACATCTAGTTGCACGGACTGATGCTGCCGTTCCTGGTTATTTTTGGCCAATCTGCTGCGGACCAACGCTGCGATGTTGCCAAGTTCTGAGAGTGTCTCCGTTCGCTGGCTCTTTCTTTATTTTTAGTGTTTCTTGCTCTTGCCTTTTTTCGTTTATATATATATATATTTTTTTAAGGGTTCAACTCCATTGATTGGTTGCACATTTTGTTTGGATTTCCTCGACTTCGATTTGTTTTCTACGCTGCACTTTTCATTTTGATTTCTTCGTAGTTTTCCGCTATTTATAAATGTTGTTTTGCTCGATGCGTAAGTTTTCTCTCTCTACACGACAAGTTATAAATATATATAAATCTGAGTGTGTGTGCCATACCCTGTACAGCCACAAAAAGTTTTAAATTTTGTGCCTGATGTTGATACGAGAAGCATATAAAAATAATTTACGAGTTTTCTGCAGTCGGCCGCGAGACTTTTATGATTTTTGGTAAAACTTTAACGCGGAGTTTCTACGAAAAATGCCTAAAATTAACCCAAGACACAATAACAATGGCACATAAACAAAGCTACTGCAGTTCTCCAAGGAGAATCGAGCCACGAATTTCGGAGGTCTTACCCTCTGCCACTGCGGTTCGGGCCAACCTCGAAATGCAATTCCTTTTGGCCAGTTAACGGCAGTCAGGGCTCGTTAGCAAAAGCGTTAGACCGTCAGGAGTGTAATTTATGCACATACATTTCCGGCCAAGCTCAGAGCCCCTTTCGCGGCCCAAATAACCAACGGAAATGGGCCTCCTTCCTAAACAGGACTTTCGCCTTGGAGCCCCATTGAAATTACCGGGCCAAATGGCCAGAAGGTGTCTAAATTTAAATCGTTGGCCGAAAGAAAAACGTAGCCAAGTTCATTATTAACTTGACAGCCAAACAACAGCGGGCATGTGTCATAATGTTTGCTATTGAAATCTATCTAAAGCGCACATGAGCTTGCCAAAAAAACAAAACGAGGGGAAAAAAACTTAAATCGGCCAGGTGCTTGTGGCATAATGAGATTATTATTTAGTATATCTCACATATTTGATGCCTGACATCATCAAAAGAGATAGTGCTTTTACATTTATCTGTCGAAGAAATGTAACCATATAACAACTAACACTTGCAGTTGTCTTGGGCACGCCCAAAGATTGCTCCAAAATTGTTACCCATTTTGGGTACACTTGGAAATATTTATAAAGGAAAACTAATGATTTTTAAAGTGAACTTTAGAAATTTTGGTTTTATAATATATTTGGCTTAAAAAGATACTTGTACTTATAAACATTTCGCTCGTGGCTCTGACAAGATGATGATCACAGGAACGGCTACTTCAGATTACGAAAACAATGCAGTGTTGGACGGTTATAATATTTAATTTAAAAGAACTTGACAATTTAGAGGTAAGATTGCATTTTTACTAAGAAAACTGTACTAATTTAATTTGGAATTGGATACATTTGTAATTATATATTCATATAAAAACGTTTAATAAGCTATATACCATTATTCCCCATTTAAGGTAAAGAATTTTCCCTGGTGTATGTTGTCAGACAAAGGAGCACAAAATGGCTGCCACCCACTGGGGCTAATGCGCAATGCTTGCAAAAAATAAAAAAAATATAAAGAACGAAGAAAAACCCTCAGGACCCAGAGGCTAATATCGAGAAAGGGAAAGTCAGAGCAGAACGGGTCGAGTGCCACCGAGGAGTGCTCAGGCGCACCAAGGACCTGCTCGGGAAAATGCCAAACGGCTTCCCACCACATCTGGCAGCTGGCCAAAAACAAGAACCAACACTCTGCCACATGGAGGAGTGCTCTCGTCGAATCGAAGCATTTAGCATATAGCATATACAGTTCGACATTTAGGCATCCCCCGATAAACAGCGGCAACTTGTCCGTGGCCACGCTCCAGCTGCCTTGTATTTGCCATCATCCATGAAGTTCTTGCAATCATAAACAGAAGAAAAGCGGCGAGAAGAAAAGCCGACAAACGCACTGTGAAAATGGCAAGTTGTGCACAAAATTGCAGATGCGTTTCGATTTTGCACGCAACTCATTTGGATTTCTCTTTGCACCTTTGGCAAAAATAAACAGCGCGTGAGATGAGATGCCAAAGAACACAGTACAGTCTTGCCAAGATGCAGCAAGGTGTGCACTGTACACGTACAGGTTCAATCACATTATAAACTTTTCAAGGGGAGAACGTCTCCAACTCCAAACTCTATCCTCCAACCTATTTCCCTTTTGAATAAAAGCAGGCACTATTTTCTTTCTAGAGAATAAAAACACATTTTGGCTTAGTTCAACGTACTTGCTGGCCTACATTGCCAGCGGAAAAACTCCATGCCCGCCAATTAAATGAGCCAGCGGAGCCCCTAGAAAAGGCATCCACAAGATGCGGCTGAAATTGCAGTGGCAGTTTGCACACAGTGCTTCTATGCTGCGGCGATAGTATAATTACGAAATCATCCAACGCATGTGTGTTCCTATCGATGCGGAAGTATTTTGGCTTAGCGAAAGGTCAAAGCTATTTGCAGATTGAGATGCCGATGCAAAGATACAGCTGCAGATACGGCTACAGATACGTATAGAGCTGACACTGACAGGTGACAGTAGCAGCTTATCAGCCTGTCGAACGCTCCGATTTGGCATAAATAAACTCTTTTGGCATAGCTAAGTATTTTCGCGTGATAAGATAAGGTAGCCACTAATGCAGCCGGCAGGTGATCTCATTTTCGACTGCAGAAAACTCATAAATGTTCGTTACTTTACCACGAAACGATGGCGTATTAGATAATCCCATAGAATTCGTATTCAAAGAGAACTTTCTCAAGTTTCTTTGTTCGTATCAGACAAAACACACACACACACACAAACTGTTTGGCAGATGCACTTGAGTATCTTTGTATCTTTTAGATAATTCAGTGAGCCTGGGCCCACGCACAATTAAAGCTGTTTTCGGTGATTTCACTTTGATTGGCTGCTGCGTCACACAGAGAGTTTATACGAGTTTTTCACGCGACGGCAGACGATAGACGAACGCGTAAACAAATCAGGCGAAATGCGAAACGAAAAATAAAAATTATATAGGGAAATTATCAAGGCTTTCACAGGCGACACGCTCCGCACATTTTCACAGTTGCACCAGCCCAAGGAGACGACTGACTGAAACTGAAAATATTCGTTTGCGAGCGAACAGCAGCAGCAGGCACCGAGGCGGCGACGGCTACAAAGCGACCACGTCGCTCCCTGCTTGCCACCGAGTGTCCCGAGTGTGTGCGGTGTGTGCGAGTGTATTTGTGAGAGGGCGCCTCCCAGAGTATCTTCGGGGTGTATCGCTGGGGCGAAGAATGAAAAGCGCCCGAAAACGCACGAAGTATCGCACGGAAAATTATACAATGTGCAGCGGCGGAGAGCCCCAGCTAACCCCAAAATAAGAGATAAAAGGGAAAATGTGAAAACGAGAGCGGCCAGCGACAAACTTCACGGATACGAAAACGGAGACGGCTACGGATACGGGCGCAATCTGTGTGGCGCGGCAAGTGCAATCCGCTGGATGCCATGCAGACGGACGCCGATTAGTCATGCAGGATACAAGGAGTCAGAGGGATTCGAACTGACAAAAGAGAAAAGGTTTAATTTTTAAAATATTATTTAAGCAAGCTTATTAAATTAAGATACCCAGAGAAATTCTTTGCTTATTATAACCCAAAATATTTCATTGCATACTTTGAGGGCATTTAAAGAAGATTTTAAAACCTCCTGCCTATTTTTCATACAAATTCATAAATAATCTGAGCAAAGCTTGGTTAATAATAAAAAGAAAATATTATATTTTGTCAGCTCTTTTAATAAAACGCCATAATTTAAACCTAATACCTAATATATTACCTATCTTAACCAGCAAATTGTAGGTTGTATATTTAGAATTTTAATCTTCATTTAAATAATGACAGAGACTTATTATAAATAAATAAACAATTTTCTAATCATTCAAACAAAGAAAAGTATAATCGCAGTTTGATAAGAAAACTGTGAAAGGCGAAAAGTATTATTGAAATCTAGAATCGATTTAACATTTCTAAAATACATATCTCTTCACATATGTACATAAATCGTACAAATAAGCACCGGCCATCTGGGAAGTAAATCAACTGAGAATTTTGATTTATCTCCTCAACTAATGAATCTGCTCAAGTGGAAAACCGAGTGCCTACTTTGTCTGGCCAAATAAACAGCCCTGGGCCACTGCCAGTCGAGGGTGGCAAATGGAGAATGGAAGGGACCCGGAGACGAGGCTTCCGGCAGGATGAAGATCAAGTTCCTCGATACGCAGAGGTCTGTGCACGTGCCGCAACAAGGGCAGATGTGTGTGTGCCCCTCCTTCAGAGCGGGGCACTTGAAACTAAACACCAACAACATAAAACTATATCAAAGAATCTCGGTTCGAGGGGGGGCTGAGAGCACAAGTGCTCATTAACAATTACAAACAGGCGATCGAGTCAGTCGAGCGTACTACATTTTTCCAATAAAACTATTATAAATGCACATAAATTTCCCCCCGTTGGATTCCAAAAGCGGAGACAATGGCAGGGCATGAATGAGTTGCATACATTAAATAATCATCCCAGACACCCTGTAAATGAATGCCTGCTCGTTGACTATATAACCCCCAGGCCCATTCATCTATCAGCTGTTTTGTATTAGTCCATGCTAATTCAATCAGCCGCAAACAGCCACGACGAATGCACAACGAAAAAGATAAAAACAAAATATCACTTTCAATGAACAACAATTGGCTTGTTTACACGTAGCTGCGAAAGAGTATATTCCACAGATACGTCTCCAGAGCAAACACAAAACAAACGGACAAACTTGTCGTATATATTTTCCGCAACTCTTGCTGCCTCTTTCGAGGCTTTGACTTTTATTTTTCAATTAATTATTGTCGGCTTCAAAAGCCCGCCCGGATGCCATTTGAGTGGACGATGAGGAGGGGAAATGGGCATGGAAATGGAAATGGGAATGGGTGGAAGAGGTCGTGCTTATAATCCATAAATTAAAATACCAGACACACCAGCAGCCGGCCGCCCGATCGCAATGAGAGCGAGAGAATTATAATTAAAATTCAGCGGAGGCAGGCAGTGGGAGGAACTCAGGAATGCCTGGCATACTTTTAGGTGGAGTCCGGAATCCACTTTCCTTATTGATCACCGCCTCTGCCCAGATTCTAATTGAATTTAGCTTGCTTTCCCCCGCCGCCGTGACTCATCCACCGATTTCCAAAGTCAAGTATGACAAATCCATTTGCTTGCAGGGCCATGCCCCAAACTGCTGATCCAATTGTGGCCACGCAAAATTAGCATGAAATAATCCAAGCCACCCTGGGATAATGGGTGAGCATCTTCTGGATGGCTTGACCTCCCGCACGAGTGCGTCGTAAATGGTCTTGCACAGAAATAGGTTGCCAAAGTAAACAAACTGCGGTCTCAGGTTCCTTGCGGTGGGTCCATCCTCGTCCCTAAATATGTATATATATATATATATATATTCGTATTCTGCTGCTCCCCAAAACGGGAGCTGCACTTTGCTCCCTGGCCAGGTCATCATTCGCATCTCATCCCATGCTGCGCGAAAAATTCTGCGCACAAACCAAGACGCAATAGAAAATATAAGCGAAAATACACTGAGGTAGTCACTAACTGTAAGCATTTTATACACTAACCGGCAATTTAAGAAGTTTGCTGCTAAATACCAACCATAATTTACTTAAATTCATATAAATATTGCTAATGCCCATAATTGACATTAATAAGTACAGCCGCAATATGTAATCATGTTAACTATAAGTATAATCTCTATAATAAATAAGATTATTTATTCTTCTTGTCATAATAAAAAAATTAATGGGATTAATTTTATTAGAATAAAATTACCATAACTACTTTAGAGAAATATCTCGCGTATAGCGGCTTATATTGGTTTACGCCAATACAAGTTACTTAAAGTTCGACTTTACCTTATTAGATGATTGTAATTTACAATATTTGTAAGAGCAATATGGTGTATTTAAATTATCGATTATTATATTATAGTTTATAATAATGATTTAATGAGTGAATGAGTTGGGGAAACAAACTCCTTTAGTTTAAAAAATGATTAAATTGAATGCGAATTTTAAAAAACATATTTAGCTTAAAATGGCTGCCATAAACTTTGAAAAATATATATAACAAAAGAATAAAGATATTTAAATGTATTTCTATATAGCAAGTTAATTAATTTAAAGCACCAAACACAATTCCAATATAAAATCAAATAAAATTGTGAAGATATCATATTACCCGTTAGCTTCCCCCTGTAAGGTGCCCTAATGTCACTGGTCATTTATCATTTTACCAGCACGTAAGGCAAATATTATAGTAGAATATTTAATGGGATATTTCATTTCTTAACAGGCCATAATTATGTCAGCCCCGCGATGACAAATCTCCAGCAATCGCTGCGAAAGAACAAAGGGAAAAGGGAAAGGGTGTCGTCGTTGCTGTAGAACGCCACATGTGGCAATGTGAGCTAATTAAAGACGAGCATCGACGGGAACGGAGGACTCCTCTCTGTTTACTCAGCCCCGAAGAACAGACTCGAAAGAGGCTCAGTTTTCAAAGTGAGATAGCCAGTGAGGGGGAACCGAATTTACATTTCTCGCTTGGTTTCGCCCGAAAGCTGCTTCGATTTCACAAAACAGCAGCGAATCGCTTCCTAGTTTGACAACAATAACAAAAAACAGCGGAATGGATAGAAACATATTGACGATTTCACAATCAGCCCAACACAGAAACCAAAGACAGATGGGCGGAGACTAAAGAAATGTTGCAACATGGCCACATGACAGCCACATCGATGTGTTCCTGCTGCTGCCGCTGATTCCTCAGATGTATCTCCCGCAGACCTTGACACCGGCAATATGTCAAATGTCAACTGGCATTTGTGTCTATTCAGTTTAGGGATGGCCAAGAAGTATTATTATATTCAGATTCTTTTGATTTTTAATAAACTGAAAGAAATTGTTGATCTTTTCAAATAAATCTATGGATTTTTATGATATAATATTTAGTGATATCATTCCATAATATATAAAAATTAAAGGTTTTTTTTACTGTCTATCCAATATTTTTTCTTTATTTCTTTTCGTTAAAAAACAACCTGAAAAGCCAGACACGCAGCAAATAGGAGACATATTTCACATGCTCAAAGATATAGCGTCAAATGAGGTTTTTCTTGTCATAAAGTGAAAGTCGAAATCATGCGTAATTGCCGCACCATAAAATGCGGAATAGTCTACTCGCGCCATAAGATAAAACCGATCGATCAAGTGCAACACGCGCCACCATGGAGTAAAGTGACAGGTGACAAAAAGCAAGCCTACGCAGTCACCTAATGCGTGCAACTATCTCCACATTCCCGATCTCTGATCCCGACGATCTATACGCTTCATCAGGCACTCGTTAATGATGTTTAACGCTTGTCCATGAACAAATTGCTAAATATTTTCAATGACAGGCAAGATAAATGTAACAAAAAACACACTTCAGGTCGGAGACAAGAGAAGCATATAATTAATGTTTTTAATTAAATTTAAAGTTACCAAAATTTTCTTAAATAACTGATATACTTTTAAGAGACAGAAACTTATAACATTTCCTTTTAAATTCTCACTGATAAATAGTTAATGTGTTTTTTTAGCTCCGAATTGTTTGAGGAAATAATTCACAGAATTTCCCTTTTGCTTATAATATCAATCAATCAATATTTAAATACATCTTTTATTAGAATAACCCTTTGATCTTCCAATTGATCTTTCATATACAAAATATAACCTATAGATAATAATAAATATTCATTAACAAACAATTAATCAAAGGTTGCGGCTGACCAATTCGGCTGCAGCTGTAAACCACAACCAATCAATTAAAGCCAAGTCAAATACACTTTTTACCACGCTTAACGTACGTCATTAAGAAAACCCATAAATATGCCTTCAGGCGCACTTTGGTATGAACCTGTTTTTCAGGCCGCCTCCCCATCTCTCCGTGGGATTGGCGTTGCCTAACGATGTCATTTGCCAATGCATAGATAACTGGCCAAGAGACATCGTCATGCCGGTGAAGAGCCTTGAAAATTACACAAATTAAAAAACATAAAAATTGAATCTCCGTTGCATCGTCGTGAGTGAGTGGCCAAGTCTTTGCTCTTGCATAACCATCAAAACTGTCAGTTTCAGGCGGACAAGATGGGTTTTCTCCATCTCTCTTCGGAAGGAAATTTATTTATGTGAAAGCTGTTGGCATTATCTATGAATGAATAGATTTATGCATTTTAAATAAAAAGGTTAAAGTATTTGAAAAATGAATTGACAACATTTTGGCATAAGATGAGAGGACGTTAAAGATAATAAAGAAAATAAATTAAACAATTAGGTGTTTAGAGAGCTTAAACAATATCTTAAAAACCTTTAAATATTTCCTAAATAGGATTGCATATGTGTTTATGTAATTCTAACTGAGTTTAGGTTTACCCTCTGGTATTTTACATTATTGCCTAATTTTACAAATTTCCCTAATTAAAAATGGTCATTAATATTTTAGAAATCCCCTTGTCTTGTCTAATGCTTTAAAATGTAACTGAAACTTTGTTGCCTATTATTCCATTACGACACGCACGAGGCAAAAGTATTTCGTTTTCCTACGATAGCTTCTTATTGTTCTAACCGGATTCCACTGCATCCAATGTGTCACTTCGGGTATAATCGGTTAAGTAACGTTCTCAAAACTCCAGGCAATTGTAGGCTTGATTTATGCTACAGTTCGCCCGCCTGGGATTTGCATTCCATTGACCAATATCTAACACGTCTCACGTGCTGTGTGGCGAATGACTAAGCGTGCGCCGCTGCCGACGACACCTCGCTACTTGCACCTCGACCCTCCGAAGTATCCACAAGATGGCAATTAGTGGCGACCACCTGGGTAGTCCCTCAGTCCCCATCCCTCGACGGCTCGCGACCTGCCGGCAATCGGCAGGGGGATTTCTGATGAAATCCAGTGATCGCCGAGCGGTTATCTAAGCGGCGGCGGCGACCGGTCGTCCACATATGAATACTAGTAAATTACCAGAGCTTGGGCCCACGATGAAACCGCTTCGGCGCGGGAAATCGCACATTTGTTTACGTGCGCGCTGGCTCGCGATTGGCAAGCCCCCAGGTGAGTGAGTGGGTTGAGTGAACCGCATCATCCAAATCCGATTCCGATTCCCAGCCCGGCCCTGACAGCCACCAAGGCTCCCTGACCTAGAGCAAGCGCGACTGAATTATTTATCATCTTTATTGATTATCAGCGTAGTATGGGCTTGGATAGATAGTAAACGACATAAAATATTGGCTTAGCTCTAACAATCTTTCGTTCAGGAAAATGACCACTTTCAACTTAGCTTTTACGAAAAGGAGTCAACATAAAGAATGGGTTTTAGGCACAGTCCCGCGACTGATAGAACAGTATGTAGCCCGTCTCCGAGGACTTGTGGATGTCCGAGGTGAGACCGTAGAAGTCCTCAATGGTGGATGCCTCGATCTTGTCCACCATATCGTCGTCGAAGAGCAGCCACAGGCCGTGGCTCTTCACGATGCTGATGTAGTGGCCACGATTCGGTCCCGATCCGCAGTGAATGACCACGGCGGTGAGGTCGTAGAGCCTGTCCGGATTCACAGCATCGTCCGAGGTGTTGAAGAGCCGCAGTTCCAGCGGAAAGACGACCCTGTGAGAAACCTTAATGTGTCTGTTGAACTGTTCCATATACTTGAAGCGCTTCAGATGCAGGGCCAGGATCATGGGCAGCTTCTTCACTCGCATCCGTTTCTGTGCCTCCTGGTAGCTGCAGCAGTTGTCGCACTTAAACTTGTTGTCCGAGCACAGGGTCTCCGTGTTGCTGAAGCACCGCAGGCAATGCGTAATCGAAGTGTTTTGATCCACGTCCACCTGCAGGTCGAAGAAGTTCTCGTCCTTGCTGCTCACTGTCTCGCAGTTGAGGCACCTCGTCTCCGAGGTGAGTATGCCCTGGAAGATCTCGTGCACCCAGGTGGGCTCAGAGTTGGCCCCGTTGGTCCCGTTGCCGGTCACGGGCGTTGTGGTGGCCGTGAGGCTGCCACTGGCATCCAGCACACTCGTGGTGGCATTCAGCGAGCCCGTGGAGTTGCTGCTGTTCCCGTTGGAGTTCGAAGTTGAATTAGAGTTGGAATTAGAGTTTGAGGTGGAGCTGGATTTGCTGGCTATGCTGCTGGCCATGGCACTGGGTTGTGCTCCTCCATGGCTACCACTGGCCTTGGTGTTTCCGTTTCCGGGACCCGCGTTCCGCTCCGCCAGGATGATTTCATTGATGTGATTGATCAGAAAGTTGAGAAATTCGTGGGCATCCTGCTGCATGTAGTTGTCAAACTCCTCCTTCTCCTTGCGCAGCCGCGTGATGAACTTCTTGGGCGCTATGGAGCCGACCTTCTTCTTCTGGGTGGCGATGCTGTAGAAGAGGTCCGCCAGGCACGAGAGGAGCGTCTCCTTGGGGCGCTTGTTCTTCGCCTTGTACTCGAGCACCTTTTCGCGGAAGGGCTTGCAGAAGTACAGGGCCTGCAGCACCGAGTTGCTGTAGCAGGTGTTCCCAAAGTTCACCAGCCCGAAGTAGTGCTCGTTGGGCGGGAACAGGTCGGAGCCGATCTCCCGCTCCAGCTGCGAGACGTTGGCGCCCATGCCGGCACCAGGAGCTGCAGCGGCGCACCGGTACAGAAATGACCACACCGTGGTTGCTTTGGTGTTCGCCGGGGTTCGTCGGGAGCGCGGTCTTTGTTTAGAGCATTTGGTTTGGGCCTATAGATTTATGCTTTCGCTATATTTTGGGGGGCAGAGGCGCAAAACACTTTTACACTGTCTGAAAATAAATAATTTTGAAGAGGGGATACACGTGAGTTTGCTTCGCATAACACAAACAGAAATTAAAATTAATATTTTAATATTTACGTTGCTTTCATTTTTAGTGTGGTCTTTTTCTTTAGTTTGATTTGTTTTTTTTTTTTAAGTCTTTCGGCTTTTGAATTTGGATCTTGCGACACTAAAAACTAAGCAAACAATTGTAATAACTAAAATGCGTAAGGAAAAGCAAATGAAGATCTTCAAAGTTTCAACTCTTATATCCCCTTTCGAAAATTATTTTCAAACAAAAGTGTTTTACGTTCAAGTACATGTTTTCGCATAATTTATATATTGGGAGTTCTCTGAGAAAAAATCATTCTTAAAATCAGAAATCAAAAGATGTTTCGAATATATTTTAAAATAGGCATTGAAGTTGGTACAATTTTAAAGAGTCTTATACATAAATATTAATTAATTATGAAATATTTCACAATATTACAAGCTACCCAAAATATGAATTAAGTTATGGAATATTCCGGCAAAGGTTTCTTTCTCAGTTTGATTCCCCAACTCACGATGAGCGTGCAAATTTTGGAAGTAAATTTATGACCATAAAAAATATTTATGGCGCCCAAAGTCCGAGTGTGAATCAATCACGAATATGCAGAGAATTCTCATGTAATCCGATCTCAAACATATGCAAACATCTGTGTGAATCAGCAGCGGCAGCCACGCCCATCTGATTTTAATTTCATGGGAGGCCGCTTCGCTTACACGGTGAATTGGGCCGGTGTCGATACCCGATGTCTAGACTGAGGCCAGATGACGGTTAGGGCTAAATATAGTGTCAATTTTATGGACGGTAATTGGACGACAGTTCGGTGATTTTTCTGTGAACTGTTAGATGGGAAAATTCCGCAAGCTACGCAACGACGAGTGCCGGTCGTGTGCCACGGCCGATGCACCCGCTCCACACTCCACGCTCCACGTTCAACGCTCGCCGAGAACAGTATAAAAGCCAAAGCGGTTGGCGTTGCAGTCTTACAGTTACGATTAAGAGACAGCCGAAGAAACATCTAAACAAAACACCTAACCAACCAGTCAAGCAGCGAATAGCACGAGCCCCTAAGCTTTGGATACAGACCACCACCACCTGAGCAACAACTCACACAGGAGTCAGCGCCCGCGGAAAGTAGTCCTTCAGCCTGTTTAAGGGATCAGCCGCGTTGGAGATTCAGTATATCGTGTTTGTGTCCAACCAAATCAATGCCGGCAACGGATTAAACACGGAACCAGTAAATAATCTGTCAGCCAAGCTGCTGAAGATTCTAACTTAAGTGTCTGTTAAGAGCCTCCTATTAGTTTACGATAATACCTGTCTGAATACCCAATAAGAAATTAATTTTTAAGATGTTTGGCATACGTAATAACAAATCCTGTTCCTGTACACTTTAAGCTGTTGTTACATCACCATAAAAACTATTGTTTATTTAACTACAACTATTTATGCATTTGCGATAATAAACATAAATTCAAGCTAAAATCAATTGTACGTTATTAATTGCATTACATGAAGCTATTGCAACTATTGCCCTAGTTTCGAGGGGATTTTTCTCATAGGTTTATATAGTTTTATCTTAGGGTAATTGCACACGTGGATCACATATTGGTTTTGTAATACTGACCCACTGCCTATGGTAATCAGGCAGCGAGTTCCTTAGAATTCCTGAATACATCAATTAGTTGTATGGGCGATTAGCTTCGTGCGACTTATTTTTTCCAATAATACTGGGATAATGCAGTTATCTAATAAATACTGTAATACGGGAATACGAAAAAAGAAGTCCCCATTTAAGCCATTAATTAAGTTGAATTACATAAAGAGGGAACCGTCTCATTAAAAAAAAACCCGCAAATAAATATGAGGTCTTACAATTCGGAGCATTTCTTAGATCATTTCGGAAATTTATTTAATAGGTAAACACTTTGATTGTAAAAAATCACTTATCCAGTTATAGAGTCGTTAAAAGACATTGATGAGGGAATTTCGGTGACCTACTAAATATTCAAATGAAGCATATTATTGCGTTTCCAATTTAAACTAGCTATAACCAGAGCCCCACAAAATGCACTGATAATATTCGATGGGAATAATAAAACAAGTTTCTTTACATAAGGTTGGTAATATGTTCGAGGAACCCTGTAATTATCCAGTGTGGAACAATCAATAATTTTCACTATAGTAAATGATTTTTAATTGATAAACTCGGCGCCATGTAACAAAACAAAAAAAAAAACAACAAAAAGGAATGACCTTCTTTAAATAATTTAGCATAGAAAAGCTAACTTTCAAGTTGTCCTGAACAAGGATATCATTCAAGAATAATAAAACCAGCCTTAATTAAATTAAACTTTAAAGATAAATAAAGAAATGGATTTATGAGCAAAATGAAACATTTCAAACAATGAAACAAAGGGACTGAAAGAGGTTGATTTTATTTTAAATTTAAGATCAATTAACATAAAGAAATGGCAAACGAATTAACTAAGAAAAACTATATTTTTTGGAGTTTATTGGACAAATTCGATCCTTCAAAATCAAAAAAGTTCCCCTTTTTTTAATTATAGATAAAAATAATCTATAAATGAATTAATTAAATCTGCATAATCATTAATCACTTATATCTGCATAAATAAAATGTTAAAAAAATATTTACTTATATATTAAATAATAAATTTGTATCTAAAGATGCAACAAAATTTCTTTAAAAAACCATTTGGACTTTTCTACATTTATAATCTATACCTTGTTTTGTTCATATTTTTTCTAGCTAAACAACCTTTTACAAACTTCCAGCTAATATTGCAATACCCTTTGTAAGAGTAAATAAAACGTGCTGTTTGTTTACCTTAGAGCCAGCCTAGGTCAACTGTAATGCTAAGTACTAGTAATAGCCACTAGTCATAGCCACTACTTTCATGAGTCATGACGCGTGCCAGCCGAGGGCGTCACTTACCAAGAAGTAAGGTTGGTCGTACTTATCATTATAATCATAACTTAAATATGCATAAATTCTATGCATATTTATTCAAAAATCTTAGCAAATGAATCAGCTTTGCAAACTGGGTTATTTAAAGGGGGGTTTGAAAACCATAACCCCCTGAGAGAAAATTGCATTCTCAGCCATAAAAATAAAACAGATCACCCTAATCTCAGACTAAAATAGATTTTCCCAATTGAAGCTACGCCCATACTATAAAGTATAAGACATTAGTCCCACTATATAAAACCCGTCAACGTTGCCAACTGCCTGTCTGGCTGGGTAATTTTATGCATTGCTAACTAGCAGCACCACGTCGATATAAAACTCACCTGCAATTGGAATTTCATAACAGAAGCAACTTGAACATGAAAGCGATTGTAAGTATCAATGACTTGTTTATAAGTTCAATCTCCGACGAGGATATTAAAAAAGCGTTTTCCCATTACAGTTCCTAGTGTGCACATTCCTGGCCTGCGTTATTGTACTATTGAAGCTGAGTCTGAGTGGGAAAAATTCGGTTATCCAGAACACAAACAGCTCAACGCCCGATAATGTAGTCTTCCAGGATAATGCTTATACCATAAAACAATGGTTCAAAGACACATGGAAGCACAGGCCAAAGGATATCCATTTAAATATCATCACCGAAACTGAGGATGACAAATCAAAGGCTAGACTCAAAAAGCTGCTTGATATTCTCAAGCGAAAACCAACGCAGGATAACCAAATAACACCTACCAGTCATCCTGCGGAAACCCACAATGCCAAAATCCCAACAAATCCAACCAGTGAAGAGCAAACCACCATCATTGATTGTAATTACATTTTGGACGAGGACTGTGAACCAATTGATTTTGGACCAAGGCTTAGTGCAGCTTTACTGAAGATTCTTGCACGATAAGGACTGATCTAAACCAGAGAATATTTATTAGTATTGTTAAGTTTTATGAAATACAAAAATAAATAACAAATACTAAACATTAAATTGACACGATTTGATTTACTTTCCACGCAATACTTATTCCAGACTTCATTAAATGCTTTGAACCAGTTTAGCACACGCCATTTAATTAACTTTTTCAAAAACAGTTTAATTTGACAACCTAAACTGGGTTTAATATAAAACCCACTGCCCTCTAGTTTTAGTAACAGTATCAACGTGAAAATGCAAACGATAGTAAGCTAGAAATATATTTTGTACTTCACAATAATCACAACCTATCCTTTGTCTTTAGAACATAATTTTAATCCTTGTGCTGGTTGCTATTAACTCATCGCTCGCTGAAAATGTGAATAAAAAACACAACTATAAAAGCCAATTAAAAGATGGAAATACAAATGAAACATCATCTACATTATTAAAAGTTCTGAAAAGATCTCCTGATCAAGACTCATCGAAGGCAACGCAAATCACTAAAGAATCTACAGATAATGGAAATTCACAAATGCTTTGCTCTTATTTTTTTGGAAAACAATGTGATGGCGATACACCTTTAATCTTGCTTAGTTCAAACCTTTTAAAAGTTCTAACTTAAAAGGAACCATAAATTGCGTTAAGATACTGTAAAATACTAGCGCTGATTTTATCTAAATGCCTCAAAGTACACATCAAAATGCATCTAGTAACCCTGAACCCGTTTTTTTTAATGCCTGTAAACTGAGTGGGAAATTTGAATGAATTATTAACTCGCATCGGGATCAATATAAAACTGGTAGCTGCTGAGCGAATATCAATCAGTAACTAACAGAAAATGAGAACGATTGTAAGTAATCAGAACTTTTGAGATGAACTCACTTAACTTATATTACATTAAGTAGAATATATTCCTGCTGATTGTGTCGGTGGTCATCGTTAGCTATGGACAGCCCTTAAAAACCACTGATGCAATTCCTCCCGATGGATTGCCAATGACCACAGCCTCACCTCTAATGGAAGCACAAACTAAAAGAATCCAGGAATTAAATGATCTTTCAATTAATAAGGATATACATGAAAAAGTGCTTGCTAATTTGAGCAACAATACGATTGTAACCGAATCCTCGTTCGTCACTCTTTTAAGAGAAATATTTCCTGCTCATGCATTCAAATCAGATTCTTCAAAAGAAACACTTTCAATCCCAATCAATTCGAATTTAAACGAAACAACATTTTTTGAAGTTGTCCAGAAAATCTTTCCGCCGAATTCCTTTACAGAAGATTCAACTGACATCCCATTAGAGAGTGAGGACTATGAAGATGATATTGAAGATGATGAGCCTGAGGGACTGGGACCCAGACTTAGTTCAACTCTATTAAAAATACTTGCATTTTAAACATACCAACTAAAGTCTATATTATAAACTCTAATTGATTTTTAAATGTGCCAATAAGTATGTTTCATAGCGCAACTAACAACTAACTTTAGAGGTGAATGGGTAATTTTTATGAATTTATAACTATATAGCAACCCGGTTCAATATAAAATGGACTGCGAAAGCTAGTTCAAGCTTCAGTATCACAGTAAAAATGCAACCGAGTGTAAGTGTTCTCGCAAACCGGATGGGATTGTAAATTCCATTAATTCAATCCAATCTTATATCTCATATTTACAGATTCTGTTTCTGCTTCTGGGCTGGCTAGCCGTTGCCAACTCTTTTGGCTTAGACTTGGGATTTTTAAACCCCTTTGGGTCCTCCGATGACCAAAATCAGCAGCATTTGCCACCGCCAAAACCTAATATGTGCAATCCCATGGAGCCTAGGACTTTGATACGGAATACCAGGAAGGCTCAGCTAATCCGAAATGAAGTTGTTCCCTTACCGACACTGGCACCCACAAATAATCCCGGAGACTTAAGCACAAGAAGCTTTGTTCCCTTACCAACTTTGGCACCCACATCCACCTCTCCCACAACACAAGCCAGCAAAAGCCCAGGCGTTACACAGCCTCTTCCTTCAAATGATTGCGATCCTCTTCCTGTAGGAATTGGCACTCGACTGTCCGGACAACTTTTGAAAATTCTCACTATATTGGGCTAGAAATTAATAAAATGTAAATAATTCTCTTGAAATATTATATTTTTGTAGATTTAATGAAGAGGAACAAGTATAATGCAGCATTTCCCGTTTTTGCACCACCCTTGGCCAGGTATTACCCCGAAAACGTATAGATTTCCCGCATTTCCCAAAGATTTTCCCTCAAGGTTTTGATGACACAGACCCCCCCCAAAGACTAAAAACGACCCGATGGCGGCAATTACCGTCAATCAGCATCGTTGAGGGGGCAATTATTAAATCCAGTCAATAATAAAGCCCAATACCGATGGAAACAGTCACGGCTCGAATGGATTAAACCCGTTTTGGGGCGTTTGCTGACACAGCCTGTCAGAAAAGTCTGAGCTATCATAAAGATCTCTCCCTCTCTCGAGATCTGTCCGAAGAATAAGTAGTGCGGAATCGCCCGATCAAAACTCTCAGTTGCAATGCTACCGACCGGTCTAACTTGTTCCATAGTAATGGATATTGCACTTCATACAATTGCAAGAACACGGCTTCTATAGCCCCTATAAATACGTATCGTAATCGCATCTGGGATTTCATTCATTCAGTGCTTTGCAACAACTTGAAGTAGAATGATCAGAGCCACTACGGTGAGTGCAGCAGGCCTGGCAGGTGCCTGGGAAAGCCATCGAGTAAACAAATAAATTGTGAAACATTTTCAGTGCCTGTGGGTGTTCGTATTCCTTGTATTGTTTATCCACCGCAACCGTGCGGCCACCAATGTGCTCTATGAATTTCAGTGAGTTTTGAAATTGATTCGTGTTCTTGATTCGATTTCAATTCCATTCGATTTTAATGATTTTTCAAAACCAAACACAGCATTCGCGAGGCCTCCGGAGAGCGGGAGGAGAAGGGTGAGCTCAAGGACGCCTCGGAGGATTCACGAGCGGAACCAGAACTGATCGTCACTGGGAAACGCACATCTGCAGTGGTCCTGCCCTCCAATAATATCAGCTATGTGTACATGGAAACGGCCACCTATGTGGCGGATAACAGCGGCTATCATGTCAAGTACAACTTTACCCTGGAGCCCCTCGAAGGAGGACCCCGTCTCAATGGGCAAACACTCAAGTCCACCCTGGGTTGAGGCGATTCACCAAGTATTTCCCTAGAGACTAAGAAGTAGCTTGTAGCAAATACTGCATTATTTATTAGAACTCAATGTCTCAGTGCAGGCAGACAGTGTCAAGTTCCCCCAGCAAACAATAAACGGAAACGTTGAAAAGCAAGTTTGTGGCGGAAAGTTAATGGATTCCAGCCAGATGACAGTGCCGTAAAGGAAACTAAGTTATGGCTTTCTCTGTTTTGGCTTTGTGCCTAAAACGCCGCTGAACCAATATAATTTACGAGTGCAGAAATAATTTATGTGATTTATATATACATACTATAATGCAGTTGCGGTCAATACTGGAGATTACTGATTTAAACCAATTCGATTGATTGTAAATTGTAAACAAATTCAATAATAAAATCTTTGATCGTACATTTTAATTTGATTAATTACATTTAATTTAATTATAGAAAACTGCAAGAATAAGTACGAAATATAACCGCAACTGTAGGTAGATTTTTAGAAAAGAAAACAATCCCTTACCGTGTGTGAAGTTTCCTTGATGACCGTTCTCTGGTTGCTGATGATTGCTGGCTGGCAATTTCTAGTCAATTTCCGTGGTAAAAATGTTTTAGAAATCTAGCCTGAGGAAAGTTTCAATCTGTAACGAGAGTGGGAGAAACGGGGGGGGAATAATTAGAGCCGAGGCATAAACAAATTAAGTGAGGAAAAGGCAAACACAAATTATAATTAAACGGCAGGATGACGATGAGTGGGCGGAGCGATCCCCAACCTTGGGTCCGGAAAAGTCATTTGCTCATTAACTATTCATACAAACGAAAGAGTGGAAACTGAGAGCGGCTACCTTGAGGGTCAAGTGCGCGAGAGCGAGATGAAAATGAGGACTGGAATTAGAATTTTAGGTCAGTCGCGTAATTGAGAGGCTCAGCAAATACACTGCATCGGTTAATGGGACTAATTAACCAATCAAGCGGTGGCGGTGGCAGTGGCGATGACGATAAGCCTCCGTTCAAGTCAAAAATCGACGCATCTCTCGATTCTCGCTCAGTTTCGTTTCGGCAATCACTCGAACTACACACGCTAAATCGCTAAATTTGCGTTAAGTTATGGCAAACCAACCGCTGAGACTCCTGCTGGGAGTCCTACTGCTTGCCATCGGCCTGTCCGATGCAGCCGTACTGAGTCCTGTGGCCACCAATTACACCATTGACATCCTGCGCCTGGCCAAGGCTGCTCACATCAAGGCCTACATGAGCGAAGACAAGGAGGAGCCCTGCCAGAACTTTTACAACTTTGCCTGCGGTAACTGGCCACGTCTACACCCGGCCCGAGTCTCTAAGCAGCGAACCAACTATCTGGAGGAACTCCAGGAGCTGTACATCCGCAAGAGTGCTGACATGCTAAAAAGCGCCACACGGGGAGCAGAGAACAGCGCCGATCGCCAGCTGAAGAACTTCTTTGGCTCGTGCCGCCAACAGGCGAACGACACACGATCCGCCCTGACGACCTTGTTCCAGGTGGCGGACTTTAGGGGAGGCTGGCCGGAGATAAGGGTTCCCTCCTGGTACCAATACGAATACGACTGGCTGCAGGTGGTGGCCAATCTCAAGCGCAAGTTGGGCGTGGACATCTTTATAGGCCTGGAGGTGATCCTGGACTACAAGGAGGAGAAGATGCATCGTCTAAAGATCGGAGCTCCCAAGTTTCCCATGGCTCGACGCCTCTACTTGCACGACCACTTCGAGGGCACTCGGGAAATATACGAGCTTTCGATTGTGAATAAACTGAAGCTCTACTTTCCGGACCAATCCAAACGCTGGCTGGAGGAGGTGGCATCGCAGGTGCTGCAAGTCGAGCAGCAGCTGGCCAAGGGTCTGCCTCACAACCCCGCCCTTACGCTGGAGCAAACTACTCGACAGAGGACGGCCAATGAAATGAAGGCCGCCTACGGCAGCTACGTGGATGTGACTCGATACCTGCAGCAGATCTTCAACGACAACCTGTACATGGACTTGTACGAGACGCCTGAGGACTATTTATCCAACTTGGTGGACGTGATCCGGTCAACGCCCAAGCTGCAGCTGGCCAACTACACGATGTGGAAGGCTTTGGAGGCCGTAGACGCCGCTCGTGTGCCGCAATCACAGCAGCCGGATATCTGGTGTGTCCAGCTGGCCCAGCGGTACTTCCCCCACCAGCTGGAGAGCCTGTTCCATCGCAACTACAACCACATGCAGATGATCAACGAACTGCAGTCCACCTGGTCGGACATTAAGCGCGTGTTCCGAGAGGATCTGCAGGCCTCCGAGAAGCTGCACTGGCTCACCCTGGAGACACGACAGAAGGCCATCAGCAAGCTGGAGGCCCTGAAGCTGCAGTTCCGCACCCACGACGACAACAAGCTAATCCGCCAGGTGCAAGGACTCAACCTGCACGCAGACCGTTTTTACTCAAATCTGGTGGAAGTTCTTGAGTGGCAGACAAGGCGCTCACTGGCCAAGCTGATGGAGGAGCCGGTGGCTGAGGACGAGGTGTACAAGCTGCCACACTACGAGCTACAGAAAAACCGCATTCAGGTGCCGATTACATTCCTGCAGGCGCGTTTCTTCTGGGACCCGGCCTACCCGAATGCCCTCAAATACGCCACTCTGGGCGTACTCCTCGCCCGCCAGATGCTGCATGGTTTCGATGGCGTTGGTCGGCGATACGATGCCTACGGCTACCAGAATAATTGGTGGGATGGCACCTCAGAAAGCTCGTATTCGCGACGCTCGCAATGCTTCCTGGAGCAGTATGCGATCTTTGTCCAATATAAGGAGAAGCCGGTGCAGGACAAGGACCTGCTGCGTCGTGTGGTGGCCGACAATGGAGCCCTGGACATCGCCTACCGTGCCTACCAGCAGTGGCTAAAAAACGCGGCCGAGACTCCGGTTATTTATCAGCGAGAGCAGCTCCCGCTTCTAGAACGCAACCACAATCAGTTATTCTACCTGGGCTACGCTCAGCTGTACTGCTCCGACTACCCGGAGACCGTGGACCGATTCGACGAGCTGCCGGAGCAGCTGCGCATCAACACTGCGCTGTCCAACTCCCAGCAGTTTGCCAACGCCTATGGCTGCTCCCGTGAGGACAAGCTAAATGCCCGCTTTAAGTGTACCCTCTACTAAGAGGAGTCCGATCCCTCCATACTATATGTATTCCACCAGTCTATCCAATAAAAGGTTTTCTTGCACTTGTCATTTATTGCCCTGAGTTTTAGTTGATCTTTTGCTTTGATTCTTAGGAAGAAGGAGGATTTTCTATGAAGATTAACATAAACTAATTCCCTTTTCTAAAATGTTTATAAAGCTTTAAGTTTTTCAATGGAAACCCAACATTCTGCAAAGTTACCTAGAAAATATAGAACTGCATTTTTAATAGCTTTATTCTTATTAAATTTTGAAATATTAATGCAGTCATTCCATTGGCATTTACTATGTCATCGTCTCATAAAAAAAAACAACAGACTTTTTATTAGTTGCTATAATTCCTCTCTCTCTTGATTTATCTATTGAATATATGTTTAAGAGATTCTCCCAGAAAACGTAGCCCCAAGGAATCCATTGCGTAAAAACTTTTCAATGAAGTATGACTCAAGCAAGATTCTATGTAATGTTTACAAGGGTTCCAATCCAGAGAATATTTCTATACTCCCTCCCCTCGTCTGTTCCGTTCGATAACCTCAACTGACCCCCGTCCATATCAACCGTTTCTCTCTCTCTCTCCATGAGAGCTGCCTCGGAACTGCGAGCCAGATTGCCACTTCGTGTGCGGAAGGCAGTCGATAGCATCACCGAGCTCCGGCAGCATGTCGGACAGCTTTTGGATCAGATTGTTACTGTATTTGGGGCTGCTCTGGCTGGTGCTTCTCCAGCAGATTGCCCCGGTTTCTGGGGAGGATGCACCGGCTTTTCAGCGCATCTACCAAACGGAAAAGACGGTGAGACGAACCAAAGGTCTGGAAATCCGCAGCTATGTAAACAAGAGCATCGATCCCTGTGTGGACTTTTATGCCTATGCCTGCGGCAATTGGCGATCAACATCCACGCCCCAGGAGCAGCATGCGCAGCAGATAGACAGGGAACTCCTCTTGCTCATACAGGAGAGTGTGGTGCGCGAGGACAGCCCCTTGGCGCGACAGGCTAAGGAGTTCTTCAAGTCCTGCCTGACGGCTCAGGCTGAGCAGAGCCAGCAGCAGCAGCAGTTTCTAAGCGAATTTATCAACCAGAACGGTGGCTTCCCAGCCGTTCCCGGCTCCCAGTGGTCAGTGCACCACCACGACTACGACTGGCTAAGGGTTCTAGGTGGACTGCGACGCCGCTACGGAATGGATATCCTCATCGGGCTCCGGGTGGGCTATAACTATGAAAGCGTCTTCGAGAACAGCTTGTACTTGAGCGAACCCAGCACTGTGATTCCGCGGGAGCTGTGCATCCAGAATCGCTCGGACATAAGGGATTCAATTTATGCTCCTCTGGAGCGTCGAGTGGCCCGTGAACTGAAGACCTGGCTGGCCCTGGGCAATGATGAATCCGACCGCCTGGCCGCGGACATCCTCACCTTTGAGCACGAGCTTTGCGGCAGCATGAGCGGCGGCTCCCTGAATCCCTGGGATGCCGAGGAGCAGCTGTACAGAGCGAACTATACCCGCAAGACATTGTCAGAGCTTGGCCAGCTATTTGATCTGAACTTGGAAACCTATGTGACCGCCAGCTATGATCAGGTGATCTTCAAGCCCGTCTACATGGCTGCTCCGGAGTACTATCGCCAGCTAAAGCGCACAGTGGCTGCTCACAATATGAGTCTGGTGGCCAATTACATTATGTACCGAGCGATATCAGTTCTGAATTTTCCCATGGACGAACGACCTCAGTTGCGGAAAGGACTGTGCTTGGAGCGCATCAAGGACCTGATGCCCAGTGCTTTGGGAGAACTGTATGCCCGGCAGTTTAGCGTTGAGGAGACGAGGAAAGACCTAGACAGGCTTTTTGAGATACTGCAGATGGCTCTGAGGAAAAGTCTGAGTGCGGAATGGCTAGAGGATGTTAGCCGACGAGTGGCCCAGCGAAAGCTACAAGATCTAAAGCTGCAGCTGCCCAGCTACGAGCGTCCTCCTGCCCTCAAGCTGCAGCTGGAGCGTGCCAACTATTGGAGCAATTTGCGTCAGCTTTTGGAAGCCGTTCAGCAGCAGCGAATGAACCAGCTTTTCGAGGAATTCCCGCTCACACCCCACGATCCCGTAGAGGCTTTCGAGGCCAGAGTTTGCCTCCGACCGGTGCAGCGACGCTTGGACATGGGATTGGCCCTGCTGCAGCCGCCAGCCTACAATCATCACTATGGACACCCCTTTCGCTATGCCACCTTGGGCCTGAAGCTGGCCCAGCAGTTGGTCACAGCTTTTGATGATCTTCACTGGCCGTTGGGGCTGCTCGAGCGCGATAACTGGGATGGAAATACCGCCTGGAAGTACCATCTCCGAAGCGACTGCTTTAGCCGCCAGGTAGAATACTATTTGAGAGCTAACATGACCGCCACCAAGCACCTGATCAGGGACAGTGCTGCCTTGAACGTTGCCTTTCAGGCCTATCTCATCTGGCTGGGATTTCAGGAACCCAACAACGACTTGGACATGCTACTGAATGAGACGCTGCCGGGAGTGGATTACACAAATACCGCCCTCTTCTTTGTGGCCTATGCCCAGCAGTATTGCGATCTGGAGGAGTTTCGTCCAAAAGACGAGCAGACAACGGCAGGGGGATGGCTTTACAGTGCGCGACAGAATCACACATGGACGCGGCTCCGAGTGAACGGGCCTTTGCGCAATTCGGCGGAGTTTGCCAGAGACTTTCGGTGCCCCATTGGATCGCCCATGAATCCGGCTACCAAGTGCAGTATATACTAAGACAGATTGATGTACAAATATAAACAATATGAATAAATAAATTATAAATAAATATAACCGTGTTCTGAAAAATATTCTAACAATAATATTTAATATTAATTTTTTGCAAGTGTTTCATGAGATAGAAATCTCTAGAATTACTCGGCTAGTTTTCCTGTTAATATATAAACATTGGGAAATGATTATATTTCTTCTTTTTAAGCGGGGGGATTACAACATTCGTTGATAGAAGGAAAACCTTGTCACCAAGCGATTTGTGTTGATTTCCTATCAATGCCAAGTTCTCGGCTCGTGAGGCCAGGTTTGTTTACTTCTCTCGCGGATTTCAGAGCCTCGCTGGGTGCGATAACCTCCAGGGACGGAGAGCGAACTTGACCCAATTCTCGCAGGTTCAAGTCCCAGCCCGTGGAAGCTTCCGATTCGCCGCTTATCAAGCCTCGAAACATCGCAGCTCAGTCGATTTTTCACCGCCAAGATGGTAGCTACCAGAAGCGCTTGGCTGAGTGTGTTCCTCAAATGGCTAATTCTCTGCGGAATCGAGCTTTACATCGTGAATGGAGCCCGATACAATACTGTAAACAGTATGACACGAATGCAGATGCAGGGCGGAGTCAAGCCGGATTCACGGGAAGAGCATATGGCGCGTCAACTGATGGCCTCGGACATGCAAAAGTACATGAACCTGAGCGCTGATCCCTGCACGGATTTCTTCGAGTACGCCTGCGGTCACTGGGGGGACTATCACAAGCGGCAGCTCCGCCTTGGGGAGCTGTACACAGCCCAGCAGGTCATGGAGACCAAGATCTCGGAGCAGCTGCAGCAGCTTCTCACCCAACCGCTGCCGCCGCAGCGTCACCCAAACGGCTACAGTGAACCCAGTATGGCGAATGTGAGGAAAGTTCGAACCTTCTACGAATCCTGTGTGGCCGTGGAGGCTAATGCTGGCGAAAGACGCCGCTTCCTCACTAAGATCCTTAGGGACAATGGCGGACTGCGCAATGTTCCCAACTCCAACTGGCAGCAGAACCGCCATTGGGTACAAACTCTGGCCGATTTAAAGAGGAGATACGGATTGGACATTCTTCTGGGATTGGAAATCGATCTGAACCTGCAGAAAATGCAGGGGAATAGCATATACTTCGGAGAGCCCAAGCTAACCATTATTCCCGAGGAGCACTGCAATGCGGTGGCCACCAAAGGCGCACAAGTGAAGGACGAGTTCAACGAGCGGATCGAGCAGCAAGTGGCGCAGAACCTACGGGATTGGTTTGGCGTGGACACTGGAGAGGCATCCCGCTTTGCCGGAGACATCGTGCGTTTTGAATTTGAACTCTGCAAGCGAATGAGGGAGCAAGATATTCAAATGCCCGAGGAGGAATCCCCGCAGCCGACTGCCGGACCAATGTTCGGTGCCCGATCCCGAACAGGCCAGGACCGATTGCGCCGCCAAAGGTTAGGGATGACTCTTAACGAACTGACCAATGAAATGGGCCATGTGTTGGACTTTAAAATGTTTGTGGAGCTGATCCTAGAGAATCCATATTCGGATACGGTCTACCTACGTTCCCCGGACTACATAAAGCATTTGATACAAACGGTGAAGGCCAACAACCGACTGACTATCGGTGGCTATATTATCTACGTGGCACTCAACGCACTAAATCAGCCCCCGGAAGAACCTCCTTCGCAGCGCGCTCGCCAGTGCGCCCAAGTCACGCAGCGACTCTTTCCACAAGTTCTGGGCGAGATGTTTCAGCGCCATGTGCAGCGTGATAATGCCAAACACGACTTGGACGCAGTTTTTCGTGATGTAATTAAGGCGCTCGAGCAGCAGATGCGTGTGGAATGGCTGGACGAGAACGATCGACGAGCGGTCAGAACCAGACTCTCCCAGTATCGTGTCCTGCTACCGGATTACCAGAGTTTGGATCTCTCCGACTTGCAGTTCCAGAAACAGGACGACTACTGGCGTCGCTTGGAGATTGTGCTCAAATATCGCTCCAGGCGGCAGTTTGACAGTTTGAACGGTAACGATTTTGGTCAGGACCTGCATAGCATTCTGGATGCCTTCGAGGTGCAATCAGCATTGGCTGCCCGCCAGCAGGCAGTTCTAGTTGGATGGGGTCTCCTCCAGCCTCCCTACTACAATTACTACTATCCCAAAGCCCTCAAATACGCCCTGTTGGGTCAGCGACTGGCCAGCGCCTTAGTCCAGGCCTTCGACGACGAGGGCTGGAACCGTCACCCACAGGCCACCGCCCAGTGGAATGAGCTGACTATGGCGGGATATCGAAACGTCAGCGAATGCCAGCGGGCTCAGTACAGTAGCTATTTGTACAATGAACCAGGAGAGTTTCGGAATGTGACACGGCTAAGGGAAATTATAGCCGAGAGCAGTGGCCTAAACATTTCTTTCAAGGCCTATTTGGAGTGGCTGGAGCAGCAGGACTACAGGCTGGGTCCCCTTCTCCAAAAGGAAACTCTTCCCCAGCTGAACTTTAGCAACACGCAGCTGTTCTTTCTCTACTTTGCGCAGTCACGATGCTGGGCGAAGGACAACCAGGAAGCCATCCTGGACTCGATGCCCCTGATGCAGCACACACCTGAGAGATGGGACGTGAATGGACCGCTGAGCAATACGGCAGAGTTCGGGCGGGAATTTGGCTGTGCTCTGGGCACGCCAATGAACAGTGGGGACAAGTGTTTGGTTTACTGATGAAATAACTAAAAAATAAATAAGTAAAACCTAAGCTATTGAATTATTATTGGCGGAAAACGATTAGTTTGATTGAAAGTGAAAATCTATTTCAGCTAAACTTGGGCTATCTCCAAGTGACTTATTTATCTCTCAATGCCAAGTTCTCGGAAACTGAGGCCAAGATTGTTTACTTCTCCCGCGAATTGCCAAGTTCCAGCGATAAGCCGTAGGTGATGAGAGAACACTGGACGCGACTCTCCCAGGTGGTAAGCCCGGTTCCGTCTATTATCAACCCTACGAGCTGCGCATTTTAGTCTACTTTTCAACGCCAAGATGAGATCTTCGAGAGGCGCTGAATGGAGTGCGCTTCTAACATTGCTATTGAACGGCATTCAGATTTTGGGCGTGACTGGAGTCCGGCCGAGAAACAAGCCGGGTTATCGAGAGGAGCTAATAGTGCGCCAGCGGATGTCCTCGGAAATGCTAAAGTACATGAATCTGAAGGCGGATCCCTGCATGGATTTTTTCGAGTTCGCCTGCGGCAAGTGGAGTAACTATCATAGCCTGTACAGCGCCCAGGAACTGATGGAAAACCGAATTTTGGAGCAATTGCAGCAGCTTCTCACGGAACCGCTGCCATCACCCAAATGGCTACAGTGGGCAAAGTTTGGCAAATGTGAGGAAAATTCGAGCCTTTTACGAATCCTGTGTGGCCGTGGAGGGGAATGCTACCGAACGACGCCGCTTCCTGATGAAAATCCTCCAGGATAATGGCGGTTTGCGCAATGTTGAGAACTCCAATTGGCAACATAACCGCCAGTGGCTACAAACTCTGGCCGAATTGAGGAGAAAATACGGATTGGATATACTTATAGGACTGGAAATCGATCAGAGCCTGCAGCAGGCGAAGGGAAACTGCGTATACTTCGGGGAGCCGAAGCTCACCATTATTCCGGAGGAGCACTGTAACGCCTTTGTCACTCACGGAGATCGGGTTAGGGAAGAGATCTATGAGCAGGTGCAAGAACAGGTGGCGGAAAACATGCAGGATTGGTTTGTCATGGACGCTGGAGAAGCACATCGCTTTGGGGGTGATATTGTGCGCTTTGAATTTGAACTCTGCAAGGGAATGCGGGTGGAAGATATTCAAGAGCCCGTGGATGAATCGCCCAGAGCACTTCCCATATACGGGACTCGGTCTCGAACAGTTCAGAGACGGAAAAGTGGAATGCCTCTAACCGAACTCACCAGCGAAATGGGTAATCTGTTGGATTTTAAATTATTTGTAGAGTTAATCTTAGAGGATCAATATTTTGGTGAAGTCCACCTGAGATCACCAGAGTATATAAAACACCTTATAAGAACTGTGAAGTCCAACAACCACATAACTCTTAGTTGGTACATTATCTACGTGGCACTCGCCGAGCTCAATCAACCTCCAGTAAAACCTCCTTCGCAGCGCGCTCGCCAATGCACCCAGGTGATCCAGAAACTCTTTCCTCATGTTTTGGGTGAGATGTTCCAGCGCCATGTGCAGCGTGACAATGCCAAACACGACCTGGACGCAGTTTTTAGTGATGTTATCAAAGCCTTCGAGCAGCAGATGCATGCCGAGTGGCTGGATGAAGGCGATCGAAGGGCAGCCAGAAGCAGACTCTCTCAGTATCGATTCCTACTTCCGAATTACAAGAATTTAGATCTCTCCGACTTGCAGTTTCACAAACGGCAGGACTACTGGAGCCGCTTAGAAATTGTTCTCAAATATAGATCCGAACAGCAATTTAAAAGATTAAGGGAAAGTGATAATGGTCAGAACATGGATAATCTTCTAGACGCCTTTGAAGTACGTACTTCGTTGGCTTCCCGCCAGCAGGCAGTTCTAGTTGGATGGGGTCTCCTCCAGGCTCCTTACTACAATTACTACTATCCCAAAGCCCTCAAATACGCCCTATTGGGTCAGCAAATAGCCAGTACCTTGGTCCAGGCATTCATCGACGACGGCTTGAACCAGTGGAATGAGCTGACCATGGCTAGATATCGAAACGTTAGCGAATGCCAGCGGGCGCAGTACAGTAACTACCTATACAATCAACCAGGAGAGTTCCGAAGCGCCACAAGACTAGGAGAAATTATAGCAGAGAGTAGTGGTCTCAATATTGCTTTCAAGGCCTATTTGGAGTGGCTGGAGCAGCAGGACTACAGGCTGGGTCCACTCCTGGAAAAGGAGACTCTTCCCCAGTTGAACTTTAGCAACACGCAGCTGTTCTTTCTCTATTTTGCACAGTCGCAGTGCAGGGCGAAGGACAACCAAGAAGGCATCCTGGACTCGATGCCTCTGATGCAGCACACACCGGAAAAATGGGATGTGAATGGACCACTGAGCAATACAGCGGAGTTCGGGAGGGAATTTGGCTGTGCTCTGGGCACGCCGATGAACAGTGGGGACAAGTGTTTGGTTTACTGATGATCTTGCGACGAAAATAAAATACGTGGAAAGTAAGTCAAGACTGGAGTTATTAATTCCTTCAGTTCCATGAGATTCTCAATTTGGAAAGAAGAGAAAAACGGAAGAAAGTTGACTTTAAGTTTTTAAAAAAGAGCCCTAAGCTTAATATTTTGAATCAATTAAATTCCAAATTTCTGTATGACTGAAAGAAGGGTTAAGAGGCCAGGCTGCAGAGACTCATTAAACCCGATCGATTTCTTTAAACATCAAAACTCTTGAACACAGCTCAACGTGTCTGTAGCTTGGGCTGGGTTTCAGGCACTCGAGCACGCAGCGCTTGTTCCAAGCATTTTCAGTAAGAGATATGGCCGCTCGTTAATACCAAATCATTGCATGTGGGCAGATCTCTCGACCTTGAACCGTCAATCGATTGCTGGTGGCCATATGGGATGCGGATGCGGGTCGCACGCATTTCCGTTGGGTTTAACATAAAGCTTACCTGCAACGACAAAAGAATAGAAGAATAATATTAGTATCTTGTAAACTTTTATATTCATATAATAAATAATACTAATCATTAATTATTTAATCAAAAGAACACTTAATCAACCTTAGCTGAGCTCAGATAAAACCTCGATTTGCTATTCATTATCAAATGTTCCCTTCAGATTTAAGTTTGCAGAATCATTTTTTGAGTGCATTCTATTTGCTGGATATCACAGCTAGGCATCTCACTGATTTCAAATGGAACGGAAGTGCACCATGGCCAGTGTGCATAATATTCTGTAAGCTCTTGGAGCGTATTATCAATTACTGTTGTGCCAAAATGGCATACAATTTGGCGAGTCAATGCGTCATGGGACATGGAAAAAACTCTATCGCTTTAAATAATGGTGGAAGTTAGTGTGTAATCGCTTAAAAGACAAAAAGCACAAGAGGGGGAAAAAAGAGAAAACAAAAACCTAATAAAAGAGCCCCATCAAAGTAATTTTCAATTCACATTCGTAGGAAAAAGATGCCATGGCCTCGGGTATATCATTATGGCCGCCGCAAACAAATGGGAAAAATGTTCGCACAACGGGCATAAAGTGACGCGGAATTCCAGGCAAATGTCTTCAGCCACTCCGACTCCCGCGGCACCTTTAAGTATCTCGCTTCCCCCACAATTATCAGACATTGTCGAGACGAGAGCCATCAAATTGGCGTCGCCGCCGCCGTTATTTGGTAGCTAATCAGCGAAAAGAGAAAGAAACTGCACGAAACGGAAGCTTTGGGAAAGCCAATAAGCAATAATTAACAGATAATCCATAAAAAATAACGATGCAAAGGGGCTTTGCATACGCCAATCAAAAGGGACAGTGGGTATTCCTACCCAGAATCGCATTGAAAACAAAACAGAATAGAAACGCCTACGACTATAAGCGGATTTCACACAAGGTGTGGCTCCGTATGAGATCCTTTACCATTTTCAAGTCCGGTTTTGCTGCTCTGAAAGCGGCTTAATGAAGCTTTATCTACAAAACACAATGCCGAAGATTGTGTAGTCCCATATGCATACATGCTTGCATTAGTTATGCAACATTTATTTCCACCATATCATCATATGCATTCCCCCTCCTTAGGGGCTATAAATTTGACAAAGCTTACATCGGCATCGACTTCAGAGGAAGACAATCCCGAAGTTTAATGAAAATGTGAGAAAAATCGACAAAAAAAAATGCAGTGGACAAAAACGAAACCAGAAATAAACTGAGCGCACGAGTCAATTTGATTAATCAACTTTACAAAGTCCCCAATAAATCAAGCACAAGTATTTAAACAAGACAGACGCTAGGCAAATGACCCAGTTTCCTGCTCCCTATCTATGTATTCTGTCTGCCAGCCAGCCAGCGCGGGTCTTCGAGTGGCATTACCAATCTATGCCAAGTGACTCCAAAAGAGCTGGCACTGCCGCCGAATCCCCCGGGCACGTTTGCTGGCCCGTTCTTGATAGTGTGCGTTTGAGGACCGATTCAATATTTCATTCACACATTTTTAACCCAAATTCGAAAATGTCTTTACATTAGTTTCCATAAAAAACAAACAACAGCAGCGGGCGGGATGAGTGGAAATACCCTAACTAAGTGGTTCTACACATGTCGAGCGGCATTCCAACAAATTGATCTTGAATGTGGCCAACTCACTGGGCCAAACATAGATCACATCAATGGATGGCCAGCAGGTGTGGCATTTCCTCGGCCGGAAAGTAAAGAAAAACCGCTTGCAGACAGTAAAAGTGCTGGTGCATTACTTCATTTGTGGTCTGGACAGGTCGTACGTCCCTCAATCGTTCCCAGGGAAGCTGGAGAAGGAGCTCATATATCATACGAATCTTGGTGCAAACACTTTTGTAATTCAAAACTGTTTACGCTGGGCCCGGGACAGCCGACAGTCGATATGAGGGGCAGAAACGAGAGCGAAGCTTGGGGAACGTGCTTATATGTACATATCTCGACACATATTGCTTCAGAGTTATTATTATATCTCTGCGGCAACTTCGCATGTGGGCGGCGACGCCTCTGGGCTGTCATATATGGCCTCCATTTATTCACCGTGCAATATGTACGGGTTATAAATACTTTACATGCGACTTTGGCAAGCCATAAGTAATGAAATTTATTTCTCATTCAATTGAATTCTTTCTCGACGAGGAGCGCCCATATTTAGTTTTGTCCAAAACAATTTGTCATTATTCTAAGGCATTACATATGAGAGGCGGCACCATGGAGCTGAATAGAGAAATATCTAATTAAAATTTATCAAATGCTCAGGAAAATACAGGGTACCAGAAAATTCTCAAGTAACTTTAATGGGGCATCTTTGTTATCTTTATAATCAAAATAATCTGTAAAGAATTTGGTTTATGTTGGTTTAAGAAAAACTTGATATGCCTGTCGTTTTAACAAGATTCTTATCGCCTCTCTTGGCAGCTTAAAATTGAAGAGATTTCTGTGAAAGATGAAATAAACTTCTACAGAATACTGAGACACCCAAAAACAAGTTGATCTTTCGGATAAATATTTATTATTAAATTCTTTATCATATTTTAAGCAATGAGCAATGTAAGAACAGCTTTTCTAGCTAAACAATAAATGAGTAGACACATATAAAAAGAACAAATGCACATTATACCTGTAATTATGATTCACCTTATATGAAACAGACATGATAAAAGCTTTTTTTGCGGTGTGTCAAGCAATCTGATTAGTCCTGAAACTCTATAAATATTGCAAACGTGTTCAATTAACAGAAGGAAGGCAGGCATCGGGCTGCACTCCTTGGGGGTGATCCAAAAGGGTCGACATCCATAAATAAGGGCCAAACCTAAGGGGGTTTCCTTGCTGAAACTTTCCCGGCAACCCAGAGGGTGGCCACCGCATGGAACAACCCTCTTCCGCCAGCTGGCAGCTGTTGTGCCTTTCGAAATGGCATTTGTGGCCGCTTCGGCCGCTGCAAAACTACATCTTGGGGAGTGCGAGCCAGTGACTCAGTGACGGGCAATTGGGGAACGGAATCACAATTGCACACAGCCCGCAGAAAAAAAGCGGGTATCTGCGGGTAAAGGTAGCGTGTCAAGGAAACGGCGCTGGAAGACCACCTCACACCACCAGCACCACCCCCAAAAATTGTGGCTGAGAAACAGCTGAGAGTCGGAAAAGAGAGCAGCGCTTGCTCTCGTTGTAAAAATCGATTTTCCAAAACAAACTCAAACTGGTGGCCGCCTTGGGCAGATAAAATGCCAATTACCTTTCAAAACATAAATCTTCGTCAATCCAAGGTGGAAAATCCCTTCTATTGAGTGTGTATGTAGACTTTATCCGTCGGATACTTTCGCAGGCCTTGTTGCTGTTCCAACGTCAAGGCGTAAACAATTGATAATTTTATTAAGCACAAACAAACACCAAGTTAAACGAAATTCTCACACAGAAAAATGATTTCGAAATGCACTTCACGCACTAAACTGGAAATGGAAGGGCACACGGTGGCCCTTTCCCTTCGGGCCAAGTGGGGGTGTGGTGAGTTTCCCTTGCCTTTGGGCCAGGACTTATCGATTTGGCAATTAGTCGCGTGGAAAAGTGCAAAGCAAATCCACAACGACTTTCAGCTTTACAACTGCTTTATCGTACGCGACTCGAACAAAGCGACTTGGGCAACACAGAAATAAAGAATTCAAATTCAAATTCCACGGGGGGATACACACGACGATAAGGCGATTTGCTACGACCGAGTCGCACCGAACCACGAGTAGTCACTCCACTCAGGCCAGCGAGCAGCAGCGTCGTCGACCGTCGATGGCGATGTGTGGCGCCGCTGTGTAGCTCACTTGGGTGCTCCGCTCATGCTCATGCTCTCACGCTCTCACTCCGCCAGTTATGCTGGCGCTGTCCGCGCAGCATAAGGCAGTGGCAGTGGCAGTGCCAGCAGCGGGCCACCGATTTTCAGACACAGAGAAAAATAATTGGGAAGTGGGTGTATTACCAACAGATTCTAGTACCAAACAATATATAAAACTACATTTGAACTTTGATTTAAAACCAATCAAATAATGTCCGAAAAATATTGAAACAAATATTTTCAAAAATATCTATCTATCTATAAGATATTTCTGTTAGTACCTAACAGAATCTTCAGTGAGTCTTATCTACAAGTCCCAAAAATCAAACACAACACAAAAGTAAAATAAACAAAAAATCTTGGCAAGCTATACACACATACAGATAGGAAAGAATAAATATTTATAACAAATAGTCATTATTTCAAATAGCTACAGTATTGTTTAATTTTAAGAAATATATTATTCAATCTCTTTAAACTAACTCTTGATTTAATTTATTCATCAGTCAAATTATAAAAGTTGGGCGGAAATTATGTATGCCATTTCTACGGAAATTGTTCCAAATTTAAATTTGTAATTAAAAAAAAAAAAAAACAAATTTATATTTCCTAAACGGCGATGGCTATCTTTTCTTTGTTTTTTGGTCAGTAAAGAGGAACACCTTTTAAGTCTTAAAATAATAGGAAAATGCGCATTTTAAAAACAAACAAAAAGTTATCAAAAAAGTTCTCATTAAAGCAAAGAACGTATACCATATATAAGCTGTGGAAATTACATTTTCTAATAATGTGCATATATTTTCATATCTTAAAAGATTCCCACTTTAATAAAATAAAGCTTTATTAGGCACATTTTACTTCTAATAAGATAGATACCTAGAAAAGTCAACATTTGAAGCTTTCTACTTAAAATGCCTTAAAAGAGTTTTATTTTTACTGTCCTATAAAAAGTTGGCACCTAAAAGAAACGACCCCTTAGTATAGTGCCAAAGTGCACTCAGCAATAACTTACAGAATGTTTATAACTTAAAATGTTTTAACCAAAAGTCCAACTGAAATGACAGACCCATTGTTAGGGTATCCTAAGCTGCAATGTCCGGCGGGCTATACACTGAGCAATACTGAGATGTTCAGAGAGAGAGCCTCTGCAACTCAAAGCAAAACTGGAGCACTGTGCTCCGGCTGATAGCCGACGGCGGCATGACACACAGCCCATGACTAGTGACCGAGTATTTAGCTCTACGCGGTGGTGTGCGTGATGATAAGCGGACGGAAAATCGAATCGTGCGCTCTCCGATCAATAACCGAAAAGTAAACAAGTCGAGGGGAGAACAAAGTAAACCCAAAGCGGCGATCGGTCACGCATGCGCCCCAACACAGCGAATTACCAATCGTGCAACTGCAGAGGAAACTGGTTTCCTGGGGGGTTGACATTTCCAAAGACGATTCGCATTCTATGCAGATTAACCTCGCCGCTAAACGCAATGATTTTTCCATCTACTAGCGCAGAGAACCCGTTCCGAGGTTAATGACACAATCAGACATCGGCCGACATACTTAGTTGCAGTATCGTATTAGCCAATTACCTAACATTCGCGCACAGATGAGCTAATGATCTAGTGGCGGTCAATCAGCGAACACGCAATATGGTAACCAAACAATTTACGGACTGTCAGTTCCAAGAGGAGCAAAGAATACCGAAACATGGACATGCAATGCGCAGCGAAATAAGATAGATACCTTTCACGGTAGCCAACTTTCAGTTATCACCGAAAGAAAGTGTGCCTAATTGAATCAACAAGACGGGGCAAATGGGAAATTTTTGAGGCCACTTTTATCTCTGAGGTGAAAACTGAACTGCATTATCTTGAAGGTATTAAGAAGTATCTAGGATTTAGGTACAAATATAATGAAGATTTTCTATTTCAAAGTTTCAGGCACCAGTACCCATCCCTGGCAACCGAAAACACACCTCAAGGTACAAGTTAATGCTCTGGAAAAGCGGTTTTCCAATGCGCAGGCGCACTGGCAGCCAGGAAGTGATGGTAAAACGAGAGCTGCAGAAAATGGAAGAGCAAGAGCAGAGAGCATAATGAAAATGTGTTACAGCCATTTGGCGGACATAAAGGTAGGGAATCTGCATAAACTGCCTACGCCAGGTTTTGATGAATCATTTTGGTTGGGTTAGGCATGCAACCCGGGGGCGGAATGGGAGTGGAATGAAAACTGGGTGGTTTTTGGGCGGGGGTTGAGTCATTGCCTGCCCGAAGGAATACATAATTCATCAAGCCAGACTGCGTGCCTGCCGCCTAATGGCAGCTGGCTGGATGGACATTGGCCAGCAGTTGCAGCTCAACTGGCAGAAGCTAGTTTGTATCTTTTATCTACACGATATCTTCATGATATTAGAATTTATAACAACTTCCGGCATTACACAAACCGAGAAAGGTTGCCCAAATGGAAATCAATCGAGGGTCATTAGAGGCCCAAGAACTCCGTGCACGCGGGTTCCACGCCATTGAAATGCAAATGAGTTTGGTAGTTTTTCTCCCAAGAATCAAGGGGAACAGCCGCCGCAGCCATTGATTGGAAAAGCGTACGCCAAGACACGGCTGAGGTCGAACCCAATCGCATCGATACGTCTGAATGCGCAGAGATTTACGTGTGACTTCAGAGTCCGAAGCTTGATTATGACGCTATGTTTATAAACAAAAGCAAAGCTTTTTTTTCAGCGTCAAGCTCGGATTACTGTTGATGTTTTTTTATGTTTTTTTATTTCTGTATTTCAATACGAAATTCGAAACGAGTTTAGCGAAAAGACAACAAAGATAGCCGAGTTATTTCTTAGTCACTGAAATATACAACTGCAGGCAAACTTCCTACATCTGGTTTGTCCTAATTTAAGCTGTTAATATAATTAAGATTTGGCATATGCAGATATCCAGAAACTGAGGGGAGATATAACAGATTTGAAACCTTTTAAAATTGTACATTACATATTATTATTATTCGATATTTATTTATAAAAAAAAGGAGATTTTTATGAAGACATCCCACTGATTTCCTGTTTTGGAAGCTTGACTCCAATGAAGAAGGAACTCCTGTCGCGAACCTCGCTCATGGATAGCTATAATTATCAAGTTAATAACACGACACTAATTAGTCAGGTGCTCGCAATGGACTTCAAGGGGGGGTGGCGGGCAGAGGGACAGCTTTAGTACGACCCTAGGTCGCGGCCCAAAATAAAAACAAGCTACGTTTCGAGGCGGTCCGATGTGAAAACGAAAGCGATACGATTTTCGGCGAGGAAAATCAAATCCGGTGGCGACGAGAAACCCATTTAGTATGGGAATGGGACGGAATAGAGGAAACTAGAGCTCGAAAGCGATCCAAATGCCAGCGAATGGATAAATTAAATCACAGCACCAGCATCAGCATCAGGCGGCAGGCAGGCAGCAAATCAACTTAATGACGACGGCTACAACTTTTCCAACGGTTTTATCTGGCGAGGCGATCGTGAGGTGAAATGAATTTAAGTTGCTTTTGCAGCAGCAGCCACATAATGAGCGGCAACAACAATGTGCCTGGATAAAAAATCGATGAGTGCTCAATTATTGTGTTATTCGCACACACAGACAAGCGCCCACGTAGTACGCCCACACACACACAAATACAAACAATAAATATTACGCACAGATGCAGATGAAATTACCTTTTTCAGCTGGGTTTTGTTGTTTTTTGGCAATTGGCTCTCAACAAAACAACATTCGGGTATCCGGAGCTTGTGTGTGTGTTTTTCTTTCGCCTCCTCCTTTTCAGCAAGTGCCACTCCCACTCCGATTGGCGCTTGCAGTTTTCCTTTCAGTGGTAGGGCTGGCGTTCGTTGCCAAAATTACTTTCCACCACACTGCCAATTATAATTTACTTTTGCCTTGTATATTCGCAGTTATGTCAACTCCCTTCCGCGGCGTCCTTTGTTGTTGTGGTTTTTTGCAAATATATTTCGTGTAAATTATGTGCAGTGTGGTTGTTGTTGCTGCAGGTGGTCTTAACACTCGCGTTCGTTGGGTCTACGTGGTTTCGTATGCACTGGGTGCCGCACGCATAATTTGCGGATTGCAAATCGTCGTTTTCTTATTTTTTCGTTAGTAATTTGGCTATTAATTGGTTTTATCACGGAGAAAACTTTCGACGTTTCTTGTTGGTTTTCTGATAATGTTACCGTCTTTTTCTTTATTTTGTAGTTATTCGGATTTTCACCTCCATAATAGCTGGACACTCTTAGATATCAAGAGATTTGGCGCTGCCAGACTACCGATTTGTAGTCGATATAACTGGCTTATCGATATTAAAGAAATTTTAGCCGATCAAAAATTTGTTTACCCCAACGAAATGATCATAAAAAGTTTAATATTAGCATTATTAATAAGTTTTGGACGAAAAACAGCTACAGAAGATGAGGGTCTGTGCAGCCCTGACCAGAAATCTTGTGGCCCAAGTGAATCCGTGGACGAAGACCAGGATGAATGTAAGCAACTTGTTGCCGGTTTTTAAATTATTTATAACTCGATTTCCACCTCTTAGTTAGCTTTCAGATCCGCCGGCAGATCGATAAGGCAAAGGCCGGATATAAGCCTTGCAGCAGCGATGCGGAGGATGCAAGTTGCACCTGTCACGTGGCAGTTTTGAAGCGGGATCTGGCGCCCTACAAGTCAACAGGTGTCACCCGGCAAATGATCGAAAGTTCCGCGAGATACGGTACCAAATACAAGGTGTACGAACATCGCTTGTACCGTGATCCGAGCTGCATGTTCCCGGCCCGCTGCCAGGGCATCGAGCACTTCCTCCTGCCGCTGGTGGCGACGCTACCCAACATGGACTTGGTGGTAAACACAAGGGACTATCCGCAGCTGAACTCCGCCTGGGGCAACAGTGCTGGAGGTCCAGTTTTTTCCTTTTCCAAAACTAAGGAGTACCGCGACATCATGTATCCAGCGTGGACCTTCTGGGCCGGAGGACCGGCGACCAAGCTGCATCCTCGAGGCATCGGACGCTGGGATCAGATGCGCGATAAGCTGGAGAAGCGCGCAGCTGCAATTCCCTGGTCGCAGAAGCGGGAACTCGGCTTCTTTCGTGGCTCACGCACCTCCGACGAGCGGGACTCTCTTATCCTCCTCTCAAGGCGAAGTCCGGAGCTGGTAGAGGCTCAGTACACTAAGAACCAGGGCTGGAAGTCACCCAAGGACACTCTGGATGCGCCGGCAGCCGAAGAGGTATCCTTTGAGGATCACTGCAAGTACAAGTATTTGTTCAACTTTCGCGGAGTTGCTGCCAGTTTTCGGCTTAAGCACTTGTTCCTCTGCAAGTCGCTAGTCTTCCATGTGGGCGATGAGTGGCAGGAGTTCTTCTACGATCAACTAAAGCCCTGGGTTCACTACGTCCCGCTTCAGAGCTATCCCAGCCAGCAGGAGTACGAGGAAATACTTTCGTTCTTCCGGAAAAACGATGCCCTGGCTCAGGAAATCGCTCAGCGAGGATACGACTTCATTTGGCAGCATCTCCGCATGAAGGACATCAAATGCTACTGGCGAAAGCTGCTTAAAAGCTATGTAAAGCTGCTTAACTATGAGGTGCAGCCAGAAGATCACCTAATCCATATTGGCCACGGAAAGGATGAGCTGTAATAGCGTTTTGTGATTTCATTAATTTACTAACAGCATTCCAACAATCGAATATATTCAGGTACTAAGCTCCGAATCTCCTGTAAACATTAATTTATTTCCCAATTTTTGGTTTATTACTTTTCAAAAATAGAAATTTGTATTATGACTCAAAGTTCTATTAAAAGTATTTGGAAAAACATGTAAAATTAACAAAATTATTAACATGACGACCCTGCAAAGGAGATTACTCTTCTTAGGAGCCCTGTTCCTGTTTTCCGCTCCGCAAGTCCTATCCGCCGTCGAGGACAAGTGCTCCGCGCTGTCGCAATACCATAAGCCTCAGTGTAAGGAGTTGCCTTTGTCTAAATAGATAATGTTGACCATATTTAATCGCCCAGTTAGCTACGACTTTGTTCCGTATATCCAGCGAGCCTTGGCGGATTATCGACCATGTGAACCCGGTGATCCAAAGTGTCTCTGTCATGTCCAGACAATTGAAAAGAACTTGGAGCCATATAAGGGCAGCGGCATCACACCGACCATGATGAAGCAGTCCAAACGTTTCGGCACCTTGTACAAAATAATTCGTGGGCGAATCTATCGCCAGGAGAACTGCTCTCATCCCAGGCGCTGTGAGAGTGTGGAGGAACTGCTTTTGGATATGGCCGTTGAATTGCCGGACCTGGAATTCGTTCTTAATGTGCGAGACTGGCCGCAAGTTCATTTTCTATCGGGTTTAAGTGGCCCCGTCTTCTCGTACTCGATCTCCGAGCAGTATCTGGACCTTATGTGTCCGGCTTGGTCATTTTGGACCGTCTATGCCCCGATCCTGCAGGACTATCCACACGGCCTGGGTCGTTGGGATTGGATGCGCCAGCATATGGCAGCTAGGGCGGCGAGGATACCCTGGAATTCAAAGCGCTCGAAGGGCTTCTTCAGAGGATCACGATCTTCCCGAGAGCGCGATAATCTGGTGTTCCTCTCGCGCAGGTCTCCAGACCTGGTGGATGCCCAGTACACGGTGCATGTGTTGAACGAATCGGGTGCGCATACTCTCGAGGCTGATCCTGCCGAAGAGATGCCTTTGGTTGAGCACTGCCAGTACAAGTACCTGTTCAATTTTCGGGGCGTGGCTGCCAGCTTCCGGCTCCGGCATATCCTGCTCTGTCGCTCGCTGGTGATCCACGTGGGAGACCAGTGGAAGGAGTTTTTCTACAACCAACTGAAACCTTGGGTACACTACGTTCCTTTAGCCAGCGATGCCGACGTGGATGAGCTGACGGATTTAATGCTCTATCTGCGTGAGCACGACGACTTGGCGGAAGAGATTGCCGAAAGAGGTCATGAGTTCGTATGGCTGCATCTGCGCATGGAGGATGTGAAGTGCTACTGGCGAAAGTTGCTCCAGGAATACGCCCAGCTGCTCACCTATCAGGTTCATCCAGAGCCAGACTTGGTGGAGGTATCCAACAAGAGAGCTATGCAGGTGTATCATGGGTAGTTAAGTCAAAAATTGATTTTAAAATTTAAACAGGAAATATACATATTTTTATACAAAAATTTCAAATACGCAATGTGACCTTACTTGTCGGTGGTTACGTCGCTACGTAACAGCTGTTCCGTGTTTATTATTTATTTCTTTAATATTAATCAATAGCTCTATGTGGATTCCGTGTCATGGCAGCGCAGCTGAATCCCTTCCGCAACGCCTTTCGGCTGCCGGCCACGCAGCGCGTCAACTGGTTCCCGGGCCACATGACCAAGGGCATACGGCAAATCCAACAAAAACTGCGAACTGTGGACTGTATTGTGGAAATCCATGATGCACGCATCCCGCTGGCGGGCAGGAACTCCCAGTTCTTTGACACCATCACGGGTGGGTTGATATAATGACTTACTTGCCAAAACAAACTCCTTTAATCCGTGGTTTTACTTAGGAAGTGGCGTTAAACCGCATATTCTGGTCCTGAACAAAGTCGATCTTCTGGGAGCAAAGCAGCAGAAAAGTGTGCTGCAACAGCTGAGGTCACAGCAGCCGGGACTCAAGCACATTCTGTTCACCAACTGCAAGGATCAGCGAAACCATGGCGTGCTGGACATCCTCCCGCTGGCCACTCGCCTTGTGGGCGAGAGCAGTCGTTTTAATCGCACACAGGCGGCCGAGCACAATATCATGATCATCGGGGTGCCCAATGTGGGCAAGAGTTCCATCATCAACGTCTTGCGAAATGTTCACCTGAAGAAAAAGAGTGTCGCACGCGTAGGAGCGGAGGCGGGAATCACCCGAGCTGTCGGGGAACGCATCAAGATCCAGGAGAATCCACCAGTCTATATGATCGATACACCCGGTATCCTGCAGCCCTCCATTAAAGACGATGAGATGGGCATGAAACTGGCTCTGGTAGGCTGCCTGCCGGATCATATTGTGGGAGAGGATCTCATTGCGGACTACCTGCTCTACTGGCTGAATCGCCACAGGCGCTATGATTACGTGAAAATGTTGTCTCTCAGCTCCGGACCCAGCGACAACATCAGCGCCGTTCTGGCGGAGTATGCCCACCGCGAGGAGCTGTTCCACAAGGTCAAACAGTACGACGGACGTGTGGAGGTGATGACCAATTTATTGGCGGCCGCACGGAAGTTTATACACTTCTTCCGCACCGGCCAGCTGGGCAACATCAATCTGGACGAGCCCATCGGCTTTAGATAGCATTACATAGAAATAACTTAAGGGCTAAGAGTAAATATTGAACCGTTGAGTCCGATTGCGTCCTTATTGGGTCTCAGTCATGGGCACATCGATACCGATATGACCGACACCTGGCACCGGAATGGAATAGGAAACTGCTACATTTCCCATGTTGGGGTCATCGGCGAGATCCATGGGCGTGTGATGCTGTGGCACCTGATCGACGGGCATGGCCATGCTGTACTGCTCAGCTGTCTGATCTTGATCCTGGCCCACCTCTTGGTGAACTTCCACGGGAACGCTGCTAACGGGCGGGTAACTTGTGCGCGAGGCCACCGAGCGCAACTCCTCTGGCACGCCCTTCATCCGCTTCGCTATGTGGCGCGTGTACGGTGCCATCTTCTGGTAGTATGCGATCAGCATCTGGGGATCCTTCTCCGAAAGCTGGCTGCTGGGCACCAAGTCGAACTCGTCGCAGTACTGCCAGCGCACTAGGTACTTGATGCCCCCTGTGACATCCGTGGCGCCCACTATCTCGGCCAGCTCCAGACCGCGCTCGTATCCGCGTGGCTTTTGGATCTCCTCGCACTTGGGCTTCTTCTCGCCGCGCTTCTTCGACTTGGCCCGCGACTCCTCGAACCGCTGAATCATCGTGGGACAGTCGCAGTTCTCCTCTGGCTCCCAGGTGTTGTCCGTCGACGGGAAGCCGCGCCACTTGATGAAGTACTCCACCTTGCCGTCGCTGGTGATGCGCTTGTCCATGATGCGCTCCACCACGAAGTTTGTCTCGTTTTTAACCATTTTTTCTTAAGTTTTTATAAAATTTTCGGATTGTTTACAATTATTTATGCTCGGCTTGGTTTTTTTATATACACGCGTTATCGATTATGAATCCTATGTCGATGGGTTTATTTTGTAGGTATCGATAAATGTAATTGTTTAAAATATTTGCTGCAATTTACAATTCATAAAATTAACCGTAGTAATACTACCTTAATCTATGTATTAAGATCCGTAAAACGTATTAATATAGTAGGGTATACTTATTATATACGTCCTGCTGTCGAGGATACTTTCTTTTCAAAAAGTTGGCAGTCCCCTTTACAAAAGCACGCGCGAATTCAGGTGACAAATTTCCAAGTATTTATAATACATTTACGATGGCGCTTAACCTGGAGGAATGGTCCGATTGGAATCCTATGGCCCAGGACTTCAATAATGAATATATTAACGACGAGTGCCAGAATCTGATCGAGGAGGCGCCTGCCCCAGTCAGGGCGCAGTCCGTATCATACAAGGATTCCCTTGAAGCGGAAAGAAAGGCCCGCACCGAACGGCAACAGAAATACCCATACCTGGTGGTGAAGAAAACCTCAGAATTTGTGACGGAAAATATGCTTATAAGCTTCTTTGGAAAAGATCTCATCCAGGACCAGGAGTACCGTTCAATGTCTCGAGTTTTCTTTGTTTATTTTAAGAACATCGGGTATGTTTGAATTCGAAACTGTGTAGGTAAGACTCTTTATTTAATCATAACTTTTTGCAGTTCGTTCGAGGCTGCACAATCGAAAGTGGAGCGCAATCCATCCTTGATCAATTGCCACAGCGGTCGCCACAGACCGCCCCCGGAGCTTGCGTCTGAGAAGATCGACAAGATACCAGCGGCAGTTGCAGACCCAGGCCCAACTCCTTCAATCACTGACCGAACCGAAGTGAATCTATCCTTGAGAAGGATATTCACCTCAACTGGCTCTCATAAACATCCGGTCTTCATCCAGCCCCCGTTGCTGACGAAGGCGGATTACGCCGCCAAGGGATCACTGTTGTCCATTAACGATCCCGATCGGCGCTATCTGAACGTCAAGTATGAGTTCGCCTTGGAGCGGCATGGCGCCTATGTGCTCCAAGAGGAGCAATTGAAGAAGAACTGCACTATGCACTATTTTTCGGGAAGATCCCGAGCTATGTAAGTATGCTCACTGCCTCTGTGTTCTATCATCTGTTATCTAAATCTTTTAGACCCTTTGCTGTCGAGGAGCACAGCCCGAGGGGCGAGAACATTAATACACTAAGCGATATGATCGTGAAAATGGGGCTGCGCAAGTGTGTGACCTGTGAAAATTGGACGGACGTGTCCTGCAAGGTCTGCAGTATGCCCTTCTGCCACGAGGAATGCTTCAATGATGTGAGCACGGAGCACGAGAAGAGCTGCAGTACCTTGAAGGAACTCGAGCGTGGCGACAATGTTGGGATTTGGCACATGTTCCCAAAGCCCCAAATGCCACTGTCCGGATCTAAGGTTAAAGTCACCTCATTCCAACAGACAAATGTCTGCTATGTGCGCTCCACTGCTTGCCTGGACGAAGTCGCATATACCAGAGTCCTTAATGAGGTAATGATGGAGGGCAAAGCGGCGGTCAGGCTGCAGAATCTGCCGAAATCCGGACAGATAGTTCTCGTTAAGTTCAAGACCGAAATCACCCGCGCCATGGTGCTGTATGTTGAGAATCTAAAGGACATATATGTGGTGTGCATTGATTTTGGAAACGTTGAGGTCGTGCAGTTGAAAGATCTACATCGATGTAGTTCCTATATCGCGGGTTTACCATGCTACCCTATTGCTGTGAAATTACGCGGTGTTCCCAAAGGCTTTATGAGCCCCAATATCAGGGAAGCGATTTACGAGCTGAGTGGGGTGATGGAGTATAAACTGAAGTATTCAAAGCAGGAGTACGACTCTGCCAAGAACATACAGGTCGCGGTGCTGGCCGAGGTCTATAAGAACGGTAGCCTGAACCGTCTGCTCAAGACTATCATGTCGCCAACGGTGCCTCCGTTGTCGGAGCCGGGATACAAAGAGGATGTAAGTAAATGCTAACGCAACTCATTAACGCTTATTCCATAATCCTGGCTTAGTATCTTCCCCATATATCGTTGCACACTGGCAAGAACATTAACTTGGTTGTGATGGACAACACTCTTCTGAAATTCGGCCTCATTTACTGTACGCTCATGGATCTGGCCTATGAGGTTACCAAAATACAGCGAGACTTACAGGCCTATGGTGAATCACTAAGCACCTGTTCATACTACGCACCACCGTAGGTTAAATTTTGCTTTAGGAGTTGCCTCCTTATTAATAAAACTTTCTCTTTAATTTAGGAAAGATGAACTGTGCGTAGCCAAACATAACGGCAAGTGGTGCCGCGGTCTTTCTATGGAGCTGGTGGGCGATGGATATCCGAGCATTTTGTTTTTGGATTATGGAAATATTGTACCCATCCATGTGAGCGACATACGTCCGTATCCGCCACAGTTTAAATTCCCAGTGTTGACCACTGAGCTGGAATTGATTGGTAAGCTTTTGATAAATAAATTCCAAAGAATCAGATTATATCTTTTGTCGAAATATTCAAACTTAATTTAAGCTTGCAAAGCTTTTTCGGTACTAAATATGTTATTTTATTTTAACAAATGTTCACCCATTGTCCCTCCAAACAGGTTGTCCAGAAATCCCCACCGATGAGCAGGTCAGGCGTCTCGAGCAGTATCTGGTAGTGGGCTCCACCGTCACCTGTAGCGAAATTGTTCGATGCCAAGAATCCAACAACCTTTCGGTTCGCTTTGATGAACTGCAGAATATTTTCAACATGAAATAACTTACCAAAGACATTACGTTCAAAAAAAAAAAGAAGTATTACTATTGAAGTTTTGAAATAATTTGTTAATTTTTTTTCTTTATGTTTTGACTTTATCGTTACTTTTGAAGTGAAATATATTATTCCATTAATATTAATTCATTTTTATTGTAAAGATGTTTAATTTTTAGTTACATAAATACGTTGTAGGCTTTCCAGGCTATCAGAAATACACGCTTCCTGCAGATAAATTGAAACAATTAAATATAAACTTAAAATAATAATAACTTAAACGAAGCATACTTGCAAAAACTCCTTGGTAAATGGCTTCTGCATCATGGTCCAGTCTCTCAGAATCTAAAACATTTATAGACATTTTATACAGTAAAATCAAGGCATCTTCTAATTACATACCTCCTTAAGGTCCTCCGTCGTATCACCAGTATGGACACCTAAGCTTTTATAAAACTCTTGCTCCTCCGGGCATCCTCCAGACGTAACCAATGTATATATTTTCATGTTAGCTTCCGCCAAATGATTAATGGCCTGCCTAGCAATGTGGTTATAAATAATTAGGTATTTGCAACGAAGGGATCGAATCCCTGGCAGTTGGCTTGTCAGTGCCAAGGCAACCATGGGTGACCCAGCAATCCCTTCTTGGTTAAACGAAGATACTTGACTCTCATCATCCAGCTGCACGTGTGCTATATCCCAATTTTGGCAGTATCCCTTTACCAGCCGCAAGCAGTCCTGACTATTTGCCACAATGCAGCATTTCTCGCCCCGCTCCACCACCAGATCGTCGAGCATTAGATGTACAAACTCGAACTTGGCCGAGTCGTACAAACCCATTTCTGTCCATGGCGGCAAACGAGGCTTCAGGAGTTGCATCAGCTCTAAGCTATCCGGCTGGTTAACTCTGGTTTTCAGCAGCACTGGATGGTCACAGACCTCGTGGACCATGTCCAAAACTACGGATTGATCCTGACCATGACGATGTTCAGCTAGGAAGTGTAGGGTTTTCTCCTGAAGTTCGGCTGGAGCTAGAAGGCACAAGTATTCAACATTAGTGTATGACGAGAGTGGTGGTGGATTTCCAGATCCCAAGGGACTTTCCGAGCGTATACTCCGATATGGAGGTGGAGAAGTGTTATTTGTTTCCTGGCTGTAGCTTTCCATTAAACGTTTGCGTTGACCCGGGTACTCCTCGACGTTCTTTAAGTCCTCTTGCACCTCTGTGGGACTTCCCTGCCGTATCCTCTTCTTGAGCACGTGTGATCGAAAAGGTAAATTTACCACCGGAGGCGGCACTGGGTCGTCCACATGACCATTCTGGGTATCTATCTTCTGGCACCAGTTCGCAATCTCCAGCTTGCGATGCGCCGCGCACTCCTCAACGGTCTTGAACTCCTCCTGGACCTCTACATCCCTACTGCCGATCTGAAGTTGATCGTTCTCCTTGATCTGTCGCTGCTTAAAGCATGTTGCAGTGTCGACAACCAGGCCTGTGTCATCCTTGAGAGTCATCTTCGATGCAGTGACCACAAGTGTTCCGTTACCAGTCCAGGTCTTGTGCTTCTTGGTGGTTTGATTCCGCCAGAGCACATGGTAGATGCGACTGTCTCTGAGTGGGTTTTCGCCAGGTTTTAGTTCACGAAGACCTTGGTTTTCATAGCTTTTGGAAGAACCCCATTCTATCTGAGGAGAGTTGCTTGGCCAGGAGCAAGGCGGTTCCTCCAGTTGTGTCTCTAGGGGATGTGGGTTTTCAGATTCTCGTTTGGCCGCCAGGCGCATTGAAGGCGCCTTCGAACGACGCATTGGAGTGACTTTAAATCTGATTTAAAAAATTAAAATAGATGAAATTCCTTTGGAAAACACGAAAAACCAGGCGCAAATCAATTTCGAAACAGGAACGCAGTGTGACCGAAAAACTCCATATAAAATGGTTTTCCTGTGACCGCGAAATGGTCACACCAGCATGCTGGAAGCTAACCGGCGCTCCGAATCTGAAGAATTTCGCCGAAATCCTCCCGAGACTCGCGATTCCCCTGTCCGTGGGCCAGCACCGGCACCATGGCGTTCCACTGGTGCGACAACAACCTGCACACCACCGTCTTCACGCCCCGCGACTTCCAGGTCGAGCTGCTGGCCGCCGCCTATGAGCGCAACACCATCATTTGCCTGGGCCACCGCAGCTCCAAGGAGTTTATCGCCCTCAAGCTGCTGCAGGAATTCTCGCGCCGCGGTCGCCGTCGTGGCAAGGTTAGTGTCTACCTGAGCTGCCAGGTGGGCGGCGATAAGGAGCCCGCCAGCATCTACACGATGCTCACCCACCTTACGGACCTGCGGGTGTGGCAGGAGCAGCCGGACATGCAGATTCCCTTCGATCACTGCTGGACGGACTATCATGTGTCCATCTTGCGGCCCGAATGCTTTCTCAATCTGCTTATTGATGGCGATCTGCCGTTGAGCAGCGTGGATTTAATTGTGCTTGAGGACTGCCACGACAGTGCCGTATATCAGCGGATACTGCCACTCTTCGAAGAGTATATCTTGCCGGCCGCCCCGGCCGACAGACCACGAATCCTGGGCCTGGCCGGACCGCTCCACAGTGCAGGCTGCGAGCTGCAGCAATTAAGCGCCATGCTGGCCACTCTCGAGCGGAACGTGCTCTGCCAGATCGAGACTGCCAGCGACATTGTCACGGTGCTGCGTTACTGTTCCCGTCCACACGAGTACATCGTTCAGTGCGCTCCCTTCGAGATGGACGAGCTCTCGTTTGTGTTGGCCGATGTCCTCAACACGCACAAGTCCTTCTTAATGGACCACCGCTACGACCCTTACGAGATCTACGGGATGGACCAGTTTATGGATGAGCTAAAGGGTGGGTACCATTACCCTCTGAATGTGACGTTAATATTTATAGCGAATCAATCTGTCACCCATTTCCAGATATACCAGACCCCAAGCTGGAGCCTCTGAACGTGATAGACTCCCTGCTGGCTGTGCTGCACGAGATGGGACCTTGGTGCACCCAGCGTGCCGCCCATCACTTTTACCAGAGCAACGAGAAGCTAAAGGTGAAGACTCCGCATGAACGTCACTACTTGCTCTACTGCCTGGTCAGCACGGCGCTCATCCAGCTGCACGCCCTCTGCGACTCCACATTCCAGAGGCAGCAGGGTGCGGGCGGCGACTCACGTCCCACCATCGAGCGCTACTCCAGTCCCAAAGTGCGACGCTTGCTGCAGACGCTGCGCTGCTTCAAGCCCGAGGAGGTCTTCACCCAGACGGATGGTTTACGGAGGATGCGCCACCAGGTGGACCAAGCTGACTTCAACCGGCTATCGCATGTGTTAGAGAGCAAGTGCCGCGTGGTGGACCAGCTAGAGCAGCAACCAACGGAAACCAGAGCCCTGGTGGCCAATCTGGAACAGATTCTCAGCTCAACGCAGGAAAAGCAGATCCCCAAGGCCTCACACGCTCGTGCGACGGCCCCTGGCCAGTCGAGAGCAAAGTCCGGTACCGCATCTTCTGGTTCCGGCTCCCAGCCACGCACAAGGCGACGCGTGTATACCAGGCGCCATAACCGTGATCAAAGTGACGGAAACGACACGCTCTGTGCGCTAATCTACTGCAATCAGAACCATACGGCGCGCGTGCTCTTCGAGCTGCTGGCGGAGATGGGCAGGCGCGACCCTGATCTCAAGTTCCTGCGATGTCAGTACACCACAGACCGGGTTGCTGACCCCACCACAGAGCCCAAGGAGGCCGAGCTGGAGCACCGGCGGCAGGAGGAGGTCCTCAAGCGATTTCGCATGCATGACTGCAACGTTCTGATCGGCACCTCGGTGCTGGAGGAGGGCATCGATGTGCCCAAGTGCAATCTGGTGATTCGTTGGGATCCACCCACCACCTACCGCAGCTACGTTCAGTGCAAGGGACGCGCCCGTGCCGCTCCCGCCTATCACGTCATTCTGGTGGCGCCCAAATACGAAAGCCCCGCCATTGGTGCCGTGCAACTCACTGATCGGAGTCATCGCTTCGTGTGCGGTGCCACAGGGACAGGAGATGGGCTGGAGGGTGACAGCGACTCGGATGATTCTGCAATGCCAAATTCGTTGGGCTCGGATCCCTTTACTTTTGGGACAGCCCGCGGTACAGTGAAGATCCTCAATCCCGAGGTATTCAGCAAACAGCCTCCCACGGCCTGCGACATCAAGCTCCAGGAGATCCAGGACGAATCTCCGACTGCTGCACTGCTGGACACCAGTAACTCTAGCGATGAGGCTGTCTGCCTGAGCAACAGAACGCCCAGTGACAGTAGCATGGAACGCAAGCCCAGGCAGCGCTTTCAGTGCGCGCTGTCCAACCCAGACGAGCAGGAGCCCACGGCTGAAGCTTCAACTGAGGGGGAGGCCCAGCAACCACCTGTCGATCTCCTGGCCAGAACCACAAATGACTTGGTCCACCAAATGGCTCAGTATCGCGAGATCGAGCAGATGCTGCTCTCGAAATGTGCCAATACGGAGCCACCGGAACAGGAGCAGAACGAGGCGGATCGCTTCAGCGGCTGTTTGGCCGCCTATAGACCCCAACCGCATCTCTTGACGGGAGCCAACGTTGATCTGGGAACGGCCATAGCCTTGGTCAACAAGTACTGCGCCCGTCTGCCCAGCGACACCTTTACAAAGCTTACGCCTCTCTGGAGATGCGCCCGGAGCAATCGAGCGGGAGTTGAGCTATTCCAGTACACCCTTCGACTGCCCATCAATTCGCCCCTGAAGCACGACATTGTGGGTCTGCCGATGCCCACACAGACCCTAGCTCGCAGGCTGGCCGCCCTGCAGGCCTGTGCGGAGTTGCATAGGATCGGGGAACTGGACGATCAATTGCAGCCCATTGGCAAGGAGGGATTCCGTGCTTTGGAGGCGGACTGGGAATGCTTCGATCTGGAGCCGGAGGATGAGCAGATCGTACAGCTTAGCGATGAGCCGCGCCCGGGGACCACCAAGCGGCGACAATACTATTACAAGAGGATTGCCTCCGAGTTCTGTGACTGTCGGCCAGAGGCCGGTGCTCCCTGCTACCTGTACTTCATCCAGCTAACTCTGCAGTGCCCCATACCCGAGGAGCAGAATACCCGCGGCCGCAAGATCTATCCGCCTGAGGATGCCCAGCAAGGCTTTGGCATCCTCACCACCAAACGCATTCCCAAGTTGAGTGCATTTTCAATATTCACCCGCTCCGGCGAGGTGAAGGTTTCCCTTGAGCTGGCCAAGGAGCGTGTGGTGCTGACCAGCGAGCAGATCGCCTGCATCAACGGCTTCCTTAACTATACGTTCACCAATGTCCTGCGGCTGCAGAAGTTCCTCATGCTCTTCGATCCCGACTCCACGGAGAATTGTGTGTTCATTGTGCCCACGGTGAAGAGTCCGACAGGCGGCAAGCAAATCGACTGGCAGTTCCTCGAGCTCATCCGGGCCAATGGCAATACCATGCCGCGGGCGGTGCCCGATGAAGAGCGCCAGGCGCAGCCGTTCGAGGCCAAGCGCTTCCAGGATGCCGTGGTCATGCCTTGGTATCGCAACCAGGATCAGCCGCAGTACTTCTACGTGGCCGAGATCTGTCCGCATCTCTCGCCGCTTAGCTGCTTCCCCGGCGATAACTATCGCACATTCAAGCACTACTACTTAGTGAAGTACGGGCTGACCATACAGAATGCCTCGCAGCCGCTGCTGGACGTCGATCACACCAGTGCTCGCCTGAATTTCCTGACACCACGCTATGTAAACCGCAAGGGCGTGGCTTTACCCACCAGCTCGGAGGAGACGAAAAGGGCGAAGCGCGAGAATCTGGAGCAAAAGCAAATTCTCGTGCCCGAACTTTGCACAGTTCATCCCTTTCCGGCCTCACTGTGGCGCACTGCCGTGTGCCTGCCCTGCATCCTTTATCGCATCAATGGTTTGCTCTTGGCGGACGATATTCGCAAGCAGGTCTCTGCGGATCTGGGCCTGGGCAGGCAGCAAATCGAGGACGAGGAGTTCGAGTGGCCCATGCTGGACTTTGGCTGGAGTCTTTCGGAGGTACTGAAGAAGTCCCGCGAGTCGAAGCAAAGGGAATCGGAAAAAGATGTATTGGTCAATGGCAAGGACGCTGTCGTCGAGGAAGCGCCTGCCAAGGAGGAGCCTAAAGCAGATGTCGACCCGAAAACGGAAAAGAGTGCCAACGAACTCATCATCGAGGGCGAGCAAAAGCTGCAGGAAGCCGATGATTTCATTGAGATTGGCACCTGGTCCAACGATATGGCAGACGACATAGCCACTTATGAAGACGATGATGACGAAGACGAAGCCTTCCACCTTCCCGTTCTGCCGGCCAATGTGAAATTCTGCACCGGCGATCAACAGACTCGGTACGGCTCGCCCACCTTCTGGGACGTCAGCAACGCCGATGGAGCCTTCAAGTCGGCCAAGCACAGTCAACCCCAAAAGGGTGGCAAGGGCAAGGGAAAGGTCACGGCAAAGCCCAACTCCTACAGCTACTACGACTCGGATAACTCGCTGGGATCCAGCTACGACGATGATGACAACGGCGGACCCCTCAATTACATGCACAACAACTATAGCTCGGATGATGACGATGCAGCGGAGGATGCTGGTCGCATTGCCTTCACCTCCAAAAATGAGGCTGAAACCATTGAGACTGCCCAGGATGTGGAGAAGCGCCAGAAGCAACTGTCCATAATCCAAGCGACCAATGCCAATGAGCGCCAATATCAGCAGACCAAGAACCTCCTCATAGGCTTCAACTTTGAGCAGCAGCCAAAGGAAGACGGCCCCAGCGGGAAGTACGAGCAATCGATAGCCAAGCTGCAGGAAGAGATCGAAAGCTGCGGTATGCTGGTGCCGCACAACCGGGAGCTGCACCTCAAACGCACCGATTCTTCGGAAACTCGGGTCGGCAAGGATACGACAATGAACCTGCTAAAGCAACTGCTGCCGTATGTGGGGGAGCAGCAGCTGACGGAAAGGTTGGGCGATAGAAAGGAGCTGCAGCTATCGGATTTAGTTGAACTGAACGCGGATTGGGTTTCCCAGAACGAACAGGAGACCTACAGTGTCATGGGATGCGGCGATAGTTTCGACAATTATAACGATCACCACCGTCTAAACTTGGATGACAAACAGCTGAAAGTGAAATTCGAACGGAAAGTAAACAACCCGCCTATGCCAGAGAAGACATCCTCATCTCCGGTTTCCTTAACTGGATTTAGCTTCGATCGCCAGCCAGATCTGGTGGGCCATCCTGGACCCAGCCCTAGCATTATCCTACAGGCTCTCACCATGTCAAATGCCAACGACGGCATCAATTTGGAGCGCTTGGAGACCATAGGCGACTCCTTCCTCAAGTACGCCATCACCACCTACTTGTACATCACCTATGAAAACGTGCACGAGGGCAAGCTGAGTCACCTGCGCTCTAAGCAGGTTGCCAACCTCAATTTGTATCGCCTGGGCAGGCGCAAGCGGCTGGGCGAGTATATGATAGCCACGAAATTCGAGCCGCATGACAACTGGCTGCCGCCCTGCTACTACGTTCCAAAGGAACTGGAGAAGGCGCTCATCGAGGCCAAGATCCCCACGCATCACTGGAAGCTGGCTGATCTTCTGGACATTAAGAACCTGAGCAGTGTGCAGATCTGCGAGATGGTCCGGGAAAAGGCCGAAGCGTTGGGCCTGGAGCAGAATGGTCCGCAGAACGGCCAGCTTGACGACTCCAACGACAGCTGCAACGATTTCAGCTGTTTTATTCCATACAATCTGGTGTCCCAGCACAGCATTCCAGACAAGTCAATAGCTGACTGCGTCGAAGCCCTGATTGGAGCCTATCTCATCGAGTGCGGACCGCGTGGAGCCCTTCTCTTCATGGCTTGGCTGGGTGTAAGGGTCCTGCCATTCACCAGGCAACTGGAAGCTGGGAATAAGGAGGACCGTCTCCCGGGAAGCAGTCGACCGAATGCCGAACAAATGGTCACCGTGTATGGCGCCTGGCCAACGCCTCGCAGTCCGCTGCTGCACTTTGCACCCAACGCAACGGAGGAACTGGACCAGCTATTGAGTGGCTTTGATGAGTTTGAGGAGAGTTTGGGATACCGCTTCCGGGATCGCTCATACCTGCTTCAAGCCATGACGCATGCCAGTTACACGCCTAATAGGTTGACGGACTGTTACCAGCGGTTGGAGTTCCTCGGTGATGCAGTGCTGGATTATCTCATCACGCGGCATCTGTACGAGGATCCCCGGCAGCACTCACCCGGCGCTTTGACCGATCTGCGTTCGGCGCTAGTGAACAACACAATCTTTGCTTCGCTCGCTGTCCGGCATGGCTTTCACAAGTTCTTCCGGCATCTCTCGCCCGGCCTCAACGACGTCATTGATCGCTTTGTGCGCATCCAGCAGGAGAATGGTCACAGCATCAGCGAAGAGGTAAGGAATCGAAAAAGGGTTGAATTTTTGCAACTTCCTTGCTAATTGGTTTCCTTTTCTTTAGTACTACTTGCTGTCTGAGGAGGAGTGCGACGATGCCGAGGACGTTGAAGTGCCCAAGGCCTTGGGAGATGTGTTCGAGTCCATTGCCGGTGCCATCTTCCTGGACTCTAACATGTCACTCGACGTAGTGTGGCACGTTTACAGCAATATGATGAGCCCAGAAATTGAACAGTTTAGCAACTCAGTGCCAAAGTCGCCCATACGGGAGCTGCTCGAGCTGGAGCCGGAGACGGCCAAGTTTGGCAAGCCGGAAAAACTGGCCGATGGACGACGGGTGCGCGTCACTGTCGATGTCTTCTGCAAGGGTACTTTCCGAGGCATTGGGCGTAACTATCGCATTGCCAAATGCACGGCGGCCAAGTGCGCACTGCGCCAGCTCAAGAAACAGGGCCTGATAGCCAAAAAAGACTAAGGAGGTGTCTTCTTAGATGTATCTTCGATGTGTTTCATAGTTCATAGTTCGTATTCCAAGTAAGCCTAAGTAAGAAAACAGTTGTATAAAACCGCATCAGATTTTACTTCTTAAAAACATGAATTAAGTTCAAACATTAAACTTATTTCGAACGAAGTATATTGTTTAAAAATCACCATCGCAGCAGTCATGAGGCAGAGAAAATGGGCGAACGAAAATATTTTACCGCCTCCTCTGGTAAGGAACCTTGCTTTATTGCCAATCTTTATGATGGGCCTCTCTGGAGTAGGTGAGTAAGGTGAGTAAGTGAGTAAATAAGTTATTATTTTATTAATAACACGATAAGCTAAAGCTCTGAACTTATCTTTTGTGATTATGTTTTGCTCGTCGCCGGTTTTAAGAGCTTTTTGTTTAAACCAAAGTTATTTGATAATGAATTTTCAGTTATATTTGGCGGATTGATTCGATATGGCTGTGGCAACGATTCCGTATCAAGACTTCTTTTTTGGAGAGGTTAGTTGTGAATGGAAACAAAGCTTTTCAATTTCACACAATTTCATATTTTAGAAAGATCTTATTGGCATAGGATACTATGGAAGAGTGTACAAGGCCAGGTGGCAGGGAAAGACCATTGCAGTCAAACAGATAGCCTTTGGCAAAGCGGACAAAGAAATTGAGAGAGAGGTTAACCAGCTATCCAAGCTGCAACATGCGAACATCGTTCGACTTTATGGATGCTCAAATTACCAACACAAGTTTTATCTGCTGGTGGAGTACGCAGATGGTGGATCTTTGTCCACCCTTATCCACTCAGACTACCCGAATTACAACCTGGCCCACGCCCTCAACTGGGCCCACCAAATCGCTCAAGTAAGACAGCTGATAACATGTTAGATAAGAGGATACATTAAGGCAATGGTATGCTCCACAGGGGCTAGCTTATCTTCATGCCATGAAACCAAAAGCAGTTATTCATCGCGACATAAAACCAAACAATGCTGTGCTGAGCCAAAGGGCACTCAGCCTGAAGATCTGTGACTTTGGAACAGTTGTGGACCTGACTACGTCTATGACTGACAATGTGGGCACCTGCCTTTATAAAGCTCCAGAGGTAAGTAGTCTCTACTCCGATATAGGTTTTTCATACATATAAATGTGCAGGTCTTAAAAGGGCGACACTACGACGAAAAGTGTGATGTTTATAGTTGGGCCATTACTTTTTGGGAAATATTAGCCCGAAAGCAACCATTTGAACAATGTAAATTCCCTGCTTCTGTGAGTTTGGCTGTAACCGGAGGTAATGAATTATTACATCAATTTAGCACATAATTATCCTTGAATTTTAGGTGTGCGTCCATTGTTTAATAATGATATGAAATTGAGAGACTGCCCCGAGGATATAATTAATTTAATAAAAGCCTGTTGGGACCCGGAGTCGAGCAAGAGATTTTCTATGAATATGGTTGCCAATATCACAAACGTAGCTCTCACAACTGCTGGCCCTGTTGACCATTTGCTGTACCTCATCCGTGACAACAAGACATGTGCCGACGAAAGCACAGACATAATATTGAAAAATTAAAACGGACAAAAACCCCACAGCAGGAAAAGATTAACATGTAATATTAAACAGATTTTTATATGTGAACGTTAACACTAATTTTATTTTTATGAAAACTCTCTCTGAAATATTTACATTGCAACGGATTCTATTCGGGATGTGGAAAGGAAGGGATGGGATGGGATGGGTATTAAAGTGAATCTGTAGCCTAATGGTCAATTCAATGCCATAAATGGTAGTATAATTTGCAGAAATACATTGTAGAATATTTTCATTAGCTGCGGGTATAGGTATGCATATTGGGAATCTATAAAATACGATTTATGCATATGTTTACAGTATATGGATCACTAGCAATACGTTTCGATAACTTGACTTATACTCTTTTTGTTTTTGCTCTATCGAATGTAAATTTAGAAAATGAAATGTTAAAATGTTTTAATAAATATATTCGTATATAGGTTCGTTTGTTTTTTCGCAAACAAAATTATCCTCGGTTGTTACACAATGGAAAACTGTAACGTTTCATAGAGTTTCGTTCTTGGAGTATAAATGTTTCGTTAGTTTTAATTATATGTATATGTTTGTTGTTCATTTGCTCTTTAATAAACGTTACATACTTTAAACTTAGATACAACTATTTATAAACATGCGTGTATGTAAGCATAGTATAATTAATTCAATTGGTTTGGTATAATTGTTCTCCCTTTATACTCGCTATAATTGTTTTTGTTTCGTCATTTTCTTTTTTCACCGCACGTTCCTGCCTACGATTTGTTCAATGTGTTCATATATATATATCAATATATGCATATATAGAGATGTTCAAGCACATACATATATTCCCTTTGTATTGTTTGTAATTTAGGTCGCTTTTAATTTTGGTTGCATTTGCTTCACATCATTTCTTCGGCTTGTAATTGAAGTCTTCTCGTTAATAACAGAGGCGAACGAAACACAAAATGCAAATTAGGCGACAAGATGATCTGATTGTGAGATATAATGGACGAAACATGATTATTTACTAAACGTTTTAAGTGATTTTCAATTACAGAAACGGATGGCCTAATTATAGTCGTTGCGTTATCGCCAATACTAATACCTTATGCTGGCTTTGCAAGTTCAAAAAACTTGATAAGTAAATATAAAATAATGTAATAGGCTTTAAAATAATATAAAGTCATCAAAGTGTTAACAAAAGGTGTCAAAAAACGATTTATTGTTGTCATTTGTATGTGATATGTTTTCGAGTGTGGTAAAAAACCAAATATCAATAAATTATTAGATCATAAGTGCTCACAAAATATAAGGTTAGCAAAAAAATAAACGAATTAATACACTTACTAATTGACTTAAAAAATAAGTGATTAACTCAGAGACATTCGAGTACTAGTAGATTAAACTATTTTACAAAAGTCAAAAGGGTTAAAAAGCTGCACGTATTCGAGTCATGTCGCACATACACTGGGACAAACACATATTAAATGTACAATATTAGAAACACAGAGCACAAACTAAATAGTTGGAAAGCGTAATCGGCATGAAACGATGACAATGATGACACCATGGCTTGACTAACCATAGATAGGGATTGACCAGCGATACCTGGTCCTCTAATTTGGATCCGGCCTAGTGGGATTCTTTGTTATGTTGGATATTACATGATGAGTACAATGTCTATGAATATATAGCTCAGAGTGAGAGCCCATTACATTACTGTAATATCTAATTTCAACTTTGCCCAAAGAGAAAGCCCCAACAGTTGGCTACAATGTGGAACTCATTGGGCTATGTATATACGGGCGTGGTTAATGCGATTAGCTTTCACAATTTTCAATTTCCAGACGTACGTGTGTGTCTGCCTGCTTACATGATAGATGTGGGTCGGTGTTTGTGGGTTGTCTACGATTACCTTTCGAAAGGAAACATAATAAACTCATTAGGGGGAAACCTCATCTAAACAAATGCCGAGTGCTATGAGTTGGTGGGCGGAGTGGCTGGACTGGCTGATGGATAAGGATTTTTGGTCTGAAATGCTCGTGATATACACAATCATAATAACAATTAATAATAATAATCTCATTGTTCAGCTGCAAATTGGAAATTCTGTTCCGGAGTCTGATTTGAATCGAAATCTATGTGTCTGTCTGTGTGTGTTGGTTGGCTGCTATATACTTATGTCTACAGAACGACGTCAGGCAGGTCGTGCGGCCTTGCCTAGGCGCGCATTTGGTTTTCATGTACGATTTTCCTCTCCTTATAGTAGATCTCCTCCGACTCCTTGTCGCAGAGCAGCAGGACCACGGCTCCGAACAGAAAGATGGCCGCTCCCCAGCCTACGCCATACGCCCAGCCGAATTCCCAGACACGCCGATTAGCTAATAAAGGAAAAATAGTAAGGTGAGTCAAAGAACTTATCTTAAATATCAAAGAATGTCATACCCATGGTTAGCTCGCCGGCAAAGCACACGGGATATACGATCAAGGCGGAGAGCACGGCTAGCACTGAAATAGCACGAATTGTTAGTATATTTCGAGGTCGTTTTATAAGTCTCAATGTCAACTTACAGGATACGAGCATCACCAATACCGCTATGCGATAAAACTTATACTTTAGATTATGGTTCTGCGTCTTAAGGCCAAGACCGGTCAGTACAGTGGCTATGACGTCCGTTATCAGGGTGATAATACAGAGTGCTGCTGTGGCCTTGATATATCCTGCGAATTAATATACTTATTAATGCCTTCTTTTCAGAGCTCTATCTATTTATCACGTACCTATATCGCGAGTCCAGTAGCATCCTGGCGGATCCTGAACGTTGAATGGCAGCGGCGTCACCGAATCATCGTCGATGCAGTGCACAAAGAGGCCTTGCCGCCAATCGGAGGCCAGAAGCCAATCTGTGGATGCCAGGGCCATGATCATGAGCACCACCACGATGACGCCGCAAATAAATGCAATGACCTGTGGAGTAAAAGTAATGAATGGTTGTCGGAGAAGTCGGATAAGCTTGAATTCTGAGCAAACCTTCAGTGGCCGCGTGATTGTGATGGTCTCAATCGTCGTTGTTGGCGCCATTTTCTCCGCTGGTGGACGTAAAACACTGCACAAGATAATTATTATTAATGGCGGGGAATTCAATGACGGTTTTAATCTCAGCAGAAGCCGCGACCAACTCACCTTATCGACTACGCAGGCAAAGTGCTGCCAGCAGCTACTACTTGGAATGCGTTTTAATGCGTTTCTTGGTTAGTTTTGCTTAATGGGATGCTGGAAGGGTTTTTTGGTTTCGATTTCGATTTCGTTTTGGGTTGCGGGGAAGGAGAGTAAATGTTACTCTGGTTGGCTTTAACAATCTAATATAAATGCTTCAATTGGCTTTTTATTGCTTTTGGTTTGCGCGCTGAGAGGATTTCCAATGCGTTTCGAATTTCAATTTGCTGGCGGAAGCAGCGCGTTCAACATCTAGATTACAAAAGGGGGGGATCGTTTGTTAGGGGAAGATACAGAGAAAGAGAGAGAAGAGATTGGTGACATTCGATTAGACCAACGACTGGCGCACAACACGAGTGTGTTTACATCAAAGCAGTTAAAGGTAAGCAGCAGCAACATGCAAGAACAACTCAGGAGCAACAACATCGACGAGGAAGGACAATGGGAACTACTAGGACTTTTACGACATTATTCAAATCAAAGTGCGGTCAAAAACTGGCAATTAAATTCCCATACAACTGTGGCCAGCAACTTACTATTGTTTTAAAATCTTTAACTGCTATTGCCATGGGTTTTATGAGGCTCCCCCAAGGAATTTGCTTATATAAAACGGATTTTTACAGATTTAATGGACGGTTTAATATAAAATGTATGGCTTGAAAATTGCTTAAAGAAATGACCTCATCATTATTTAAAAACCGTAGCACTTAGTGTGTTAGATATTCGTATATTCGAGACCTAAAACGTTACAAATAAGAAAATGTTTCAAGTGAGTTAATTCTTCGATTTGAATTACGATTAAGGAAATATTATTAAGAAACAAATATATTTTTTTAATATCTGCTAAGGTATATTTGGTTTCAATTCAAATCATATACCTAAAATTCATCTAAACAATACACATTTCCAAAAGCATTTCTATTGTTTTGACCACGCTTGTCTGCTCCTACATATGTGTGTCATGGATTAACTATCGCAATTTTCCGCACAATGCGTAGTTGCCATAGTTGAATGGGTTTTGGGATTGTGTTTGAATTAAACAACCGCCTCAAATGAGGCAGACAAAAGGTGCGGCGGATCCAACTTGATGCACACATTATGACATGCAAATTTATTCATTTGCATTCCATTGTTCGCACTGAGATCCCTGCCAACTTGTAAGATCTCTGAGATACAGATACATCTACAGAGCTACGGATGCCGAAATAAGCAGGCATTTGTATCTGTGCGAAACACAGACGCAGCGTCTAACGGATCTCACAGATATTTGCTGCGGGCCAGACAGAGATTATTTGGTTTTGTCTTATTTATAGCGGGCTAAAAACTAAGAAGAGCGACAACAACAACAAATTCATTTCGCGAATGAACGACAGGGTCCCGCGCTTCTAAATGCATATGTGTGTGTGTGTGTGTGTGTGTGAGTATTTGTGTGGGTGAGTGGCATGGCAACAGGATCAGAGAATGGTTAATTGCTACATATATAGAACGTAACGGGCAGGCAAAATTGGGGCAAACGGCCATCATATGCAAAATAACAACGACAACAACAACAATAACATGGTCAGCAAGGGGAGGAGGGGCGACATTGGTGTATAAATGTTTGTGAGTTTGTATATGCAAGTAAAACGGAAGCAAAACAAAATGCGGACAAATAGTACACGGATGCGAATTGAGATACCTTTCCTTGTAATAGTCCAGAGTTACCGATTCGGAATCAAATTCTGAGTAATCTGTAAGCGACTCGGCATCAAAGGAGCTCATTCCGCTGAGCGAGAAATTCATTTTGTTGTTGTAGCCAGCAAGGTTACCCTGGTAATGTGGTTGCTGCTGCTGGTGCTGTTGCTGTTGCTGCATGGTTGTTGCTTGTTTTTGTTTAAACAATATTGAACACAGAGGCACTCGCACACACTGATGCTTAAACACACACGCCCACGAACTGACGGTGAAAACTACGCTATATTTTTTTCTCTATTCCCTTTTCGCTGCCTTTTCACACTCTCGCCGTCTGCTTTGATTTGCTTCGCACAACTCGGCGATTTCGTTACCCGTGCACTTACAGTCTGCTAGGAGAGCGTGCCACTTTTCCTTATTCACATATTATTTTAGACACTGATCGGTGCTATGTCTATATAATTAAAAAACAAAAACGACAAAAATAATAATGTTTTGCTTCCCTCATCACAAATAAGAGTGGCAAGAGTTGGCTTAAAATAAATACCACAATTGATGAACTTGTAAATATATTTTGAGCGGTCACACCAGCGATTCCGAAAAGAAAATACCGAAGTTTGGCAAGATACAAAATTTATCGATATATTATCAACATCTCTAGGAGGAATCGGCGTCGCGTGGCTGCGTTAGATTAGCGAACAAAACAATATAAATATCAGCAGTGGTTTCGGTTTATAACAGAAAAAGGTCCGCGACGGGCCCGAGGAATCCATGGCCACCGACACGGTGTCCAACGGAGAGAACTACGCACAGCATCTATCCGGCAGCGGCAGCGGCGACGACGAGGTAATATGCCCCACATGCGACGTAAAGATCAAGCGCAGTCAGGTGGCCGATCACTGTCAGATGGAGATGGACCGCCTGCACAATCCCCCAAGCGTTAGCAATCCAGAGGTTACTCCGGGACCAACAGCTGTGTCTACAGCCCAGTCCGGATCGGGGGGCAAGCAGCCGTGGACTGTGTTTCAGCGCGTGCAGCGCAACCGGCAGGCCCGACAGCGCCAGCGCACAAGGAAGCGTCCCTCTTCACCGTCGGCGCCACCTTCTACAGGAGCTACAGCACCAGTGACACCATCAGTTCCCGCTACGGCTCCAGCAGCTCCTCCCCGGGCTGCTACACCAGAAACCAGTCAACTAGCCAACTGTCCCGTCTGCAATCACAACTTTCCGCAGACCAGCATCCAGGAGCACGTTAACCAGTGCCTACGCAACAGCCGAAGGAACGGAAAGGCCAACGGCGAGCACTCTAGCGATGATTCTGAGGACAGCGATGAATACGAGGAGTACGAATGGGCGGGCCAGAAGCGCATCCGTGTGTCCACTCTCGTCCAGGGCGGCTACTCAGCCTTGGGCCTCGGCCAGACCATCAAGTACAATGGCAGCCAACAGGCGCAGGATGACGAGGATGAGGATCTCAACGTGGACGAGGACGATACGCACATTTACGGGCCAACGCAGTATGGCGAGGGCGATGTAATTCCAGTAACCAATGAGGACACCGACGGCAACATTTCTGAGGGAGATGTCACCAGCTACGTGCGACGGCTCATCTCCTCCAGCGAAGGGCCCAAGCCCAATCATTCCAGCGAAGCCACCGAGGCAGAAACTGCCACTGCCAGCGCTACCAAGCAGCAGCCGCCCTGCGAGGAGCCGTCCACATCACGCTCAACACGATCCGCCTCCCAGAACCAGCAGCATGTCATCGAGTCACTAAAGGCCAAGCTGCGTCTCTACGAGAATCAGGCGCAGGGCAAGTACAAGTGCCTGATCTGCCTCGAAGACTACAAGAATCCCGCCATCTCCGTTTCGTGCTGGCACGTCCACTGCGAACAGTGCTGGCTGAAGACGCTCGGAGCGCGCAAGCTGTGCCCACAATGCAATTCGATCACTACGCCAAAGGACCTACGCCGCATCTACCTGTAGTGTGTTGTGGTGTATGAGGCATGGACTCCACTCTTCCGAATTGTTATACCCGCTTGCGCCACACGCCTGGCTTAGGGCCCTTCCGCGGCTGTAGTTTATAGTCCTATACATATTATTTATAATGATAACAACTATGATACGTGACTTAACAATAAGCATAAACATGTAACTATTACAATAAACCGACAAGCATCAGTATGTTAAATATACGTTAAAGTATATGAGAGAGTTCTCGTAGAAACTATTTCAATAAACCTACGGCAACAAAAAACATAAGTCATTAAGAAGAAAAGAAAGGCTATTACAAATATGTTCATTTTGATTTTTATTTTTATTCCAAATTCGAAATTTTCCCAAATTACAAATGAAAGCTGTCGAAGCATGAACATATGTATGTTAATTTTTGTGAGTAAATTAAGAAGAAATACAAATTTAATCAAACAAATATCGAGTTTTAATTGGAACTTTTTTATACTCTTGCAGGGAATTGTAAGTTTAGTCGAAATACTTTTAGGAATCCATTTTCCAATTATTTTTTACTGTGTGTGGTTCGATTGCCGGTCTTCGATAACTTTTTCAAAAGCCTTCGAGTATAAATATTGATTTAATAATTTTTAATAATTACTTAAACATTGAGCTTTATAGTTAACAAATTAAAACGAGTATTTAACAAATATTAGGCCTGTAATAATTTTAATGTATTACTCAATTTTGGTGTTCGTGTCGTGCTAACTGGAAAAACATCAACACGCGCCCATCTCTATTTCACAATTCCTATTTCCTCCAGTTTCACTACCATGTCCGCCTCCGGTAAGATTTTCTCTAAAATAGCATAACAATTGGCTAACCCGGCGTTCCTTGTAGGTGCGAATCCCTTTGCCCAGTTTAAGGCATCCTTCAGCCAGGACGGAGAGGTCTACAATTACTTCGATCTGCCCTCCATTGACAGCAAATATGGTGAGTTGCCGGTGTGGCAGAAAAAGAGCCTCCGCTCACTGTTATTGTTGCAGATTCACTGCCCTTTTCCATTCGCGTTCTGCTCGAGTCTGCGGTGCGCAACTGTGACAACTTCCACGTGCTGGAGAAAGACGTGCAGAGCATCCTGGCATGGACACCATCTTTGAAGCAGGGAGCCAGCGATGTAGAGGTCTCATTCAAGCCAGCACGCGTTATTCTGCAGGTTCGGAACACGCAGTTATTATTCTTACTCAGTTTTATTAATTTTATTTTGTTTAGGACTTTACTGGGGTGCCCGCCGTCGTGGATTTCGCTGCCATGCGGGATGCGGTTCGCGAGCTTGGCGGCAATCCTGAGAAAATAAATCCCATCTGCCCAGCCGACCTTGTCATTGATCACTCCGTCCAGGTGGATTTTGCCCGTGTTTCTGATGCCCTGGCCAAAAACCAGTCCCTGGAATTTGAGCGCAACAAGGAGCGCTTCACATTCCTGAAGTGGGGCGCCCGTGCCTTTGATAACATGCTGATCGTGCCACCAGGCTCTGGTATTGTGCATCAGGTTAATCTGGAGTACCTGGCGCGCGTCGTCTTTGAGAGCGACGAGGCAGATGGCTCGAAGATTCTATACCCGGATAGTGTCGTCGGAACGGATTCTCACACCACCATGATCAACGGCTTGGGCGTTCTAGGCTGGGGCGTTGGCGGTATCGAGGCAGAGGCCGTAATGTTGGGCCAGTCCATTGCTATGCTGCTGCCCGAAGTGATTGGCTATAGGCTGGAGGGCAAGTTGGGTCCCTTGGCCACGTCCACCGATTTGGTTTTGACCATCACCAAGCATCTGCGACAGCTGGGCGTCGTTGGAAAGTTCGTGGAGTTCTACGGCCCCGGAGTAGCGGAGTTGAGCATCGCCGATAGAGCCACAATCAGTAACATGTGTCCGGAGTACGGTGCTACAGTGGGCTACTTCCCCATCGACGAGAACACGCTCAGCTACATGCGGCAGACCAGTAAGCTTTAACTGATTTTCTATCACATGATTTTTTTTAATAGTTGTCTTTAATTTATAGATCGCTCCGAAAAGAAGATCGACATCATTCGGCAGTATCTGAAGGCTACCCGCCAATTGCGCAACTATGCACTTGAGGATCAGGATCCTCGGTATACCGAGGTTAGCTTTCGTATCTTTGAAACAAATGAAGACATTTTCATTGAGACTGTTTATATTTCCGTTACAGACTGTCACCCTGGATCTGGCAACGGTGGTCACCTCGGTTTCAGGTCCCAAGCGACCACACGATCGTGTGTCCGTTTCCAGCATGTTCCAGGACTTCAAGTCTTGTCTGACAAGTCCGGTGGGCTTTAAGGGCTTTGCCGTGCCGCCAGAGGCCTTGGCTGCTAGCGGCGAGTTTCAGTGGGACGATGGCAAAAGCTATAAGATCGGTCACGGCTCGGTTGTGATCGCAGCCATCACCTCCTGCACGAACACCTCGAATCCGTCAGTGATGCTGGGAGCTGGTCTTCTGGCCAAAAATGCTGTTCAAAAGGGCTTAAGTATCCTGCCGTACATCAAGACCTCTCTCTCGCCCGGATCCGGTGTGGTGACCTACTATTTGAGGGAGTCGGGAGTGATTCCATACTTGGAGCAGCTGGGCTTCGACATTGTGGGCTACGGCTGCATGACATGCATCGGCAATTCGGGCCCGCTCGATGAGAATGTGGTGAACACAATCGAGAAGAACGGCCTGGTTTGCTGTGGAGTGTTGTCTGGCAACCGAAACTTTGAGGGACGCATCCATCCAAATACCAGAGCTAACTATCTGGCCAGTCCATTGCTGGTTATTGCGTACGCCATTGCCGGGCGCGTGGACATTGATTTCGAAACAGAGCCGCTGGGCGTGGATGACAATGGCAAGGAAGTGTTTCTTCGCGATATCTGGCCCACGCGCAGTCAAATCCAAGAGGTGGAGCACAAGCACGTCATTCCAGCCATGTTTCAGGAGGTATACAGTGAGTATTTGATTCTATTTTAGTTTAGCAAACTCTTAATATCGTTTTCCATTGTACAGGTAAGATCCAGCTGGGCTCCCAGGACTGGCAGACGCTTGAGGTGTCCGATGGCAAACTTTATCCCTGGAGCGGAGTGTCCACTTACATCAAGCGCCCGCCTTTCTTCGAGGGCATGACTCGGGAGCTGCCCAAACTGAAGAGCATCGAAAAGGCTCGCTGCCTGCTCTTGCTGGGTGACTCGGTAACCACCGATCACATCTCACCGGCTGGCTCCATAGCCCGCAAATCTCCTGCAGCCCGATATCTGGCGGAGCGAGGTCTGACACCGCGCGATTTTAACTCTTACGGCTCCAGGCGCGGCAACGATGCGGTAATGGCACGTGGCACCTTCGCCAATATCCGGTTGGTCAACAGGCTGGCCTCTAGAACAGGACCAAACACTCTTCATGTACCAAGTGGCGAGGAGATGGACATCTTTGATGCGGCGGAGAGATATCAGGAGGAGGGAACACCACTTGTGCTGGTGGTGGGCAAGGACTACGGCAGCGGCAGCTCCCGGGACTGGGCTGCCAAGGGACCGTTCCTGCTGGGCATTAAGGCGGTGATCGCAGAGTCGTACGAGCGCATTCACCGATCCAACCTGGTGGGCATGGGCATCATCCCGCTGCAATTCCTGCCGGGGCAGAGCGCCGAAACGCTGAAACTGAGCGGCCGGGAGGTTTTCAACATTGCGCTGCCCGAGGGCGAACTGAAACCGGGCCAGCTAATCCAGGTCGAGGCCGATGGCAACGTATTCGAGACTACGTTGCGATTCGACACAGAGGTGGACATAACGTACTATAGGAACGGTGGCATCCTGAACTACATGATCCGCAAGATGCTGGACTAGTAATCACATTCGTTATCTTCTATATTCCATGTGCATTTCTTACCAACTGTTATTTGTTTTTGTGTAATGGAAATACAATTTGACAATTTATCTCTGTAAGTAATTATTTTAATTTAATGTTTTTGCAGTTGAGCGATCGACGAATCTGATTTTTCAAAGTGCCCGCCATTTAAATTATCGATAACCAAACTACGTAGGAAAGAAACAATTTCAAACAATAAATGTTGTTATTTCTTTTAATAAAAATATATATATTATAGAGCATAAATTAATGATTAAATGCTAAATTTGACTTTCTGTCATAAAGATTTTTTAAATTAAAAAACAGGCCACCATCAATACTATCGATACTGTCATCAATAGTCTCGTCGCGACGAGTTGGCATTACCGCCTTAGTTTTTGCTGCTTCTTTTTGTCTCCCGTCCCGTGGACTTTTCTCCAAAGGGATTTTTCCAATTCGCAAAATATAGAAACCCAATTAAGACTACCGATCGCGCGTTTGCAGAGATCTTCGCGTTCCGTGCGTAAAAGTGCAACGGCAGCAGTTCATCGTCGAGAATACAAAGTAGCGCAGTACAAAAGTCTCATAGGCTCCACCTCCTCCCAAAGATCTGCGGATCGCAGGAAACAAGAACTGTGGTGCTGGTGCAGGGCCAGGTGCCCCCACGCGTCCGGAGTGCAAGAGGAGGCGTCGCGTCGCCCGGATTATGTCATTTGTTTACGGGCAACTGCCGCAGGCAGAGAAGCGCTTTTGAATGTTGCACCCGAAAGAGGCAGCGAAAACCTGTAAAAATGTAGACTGTGTGCGTGTGTGTGTGCGTTAGTGTTAGTATTAGTGTTAGTGTTAGCGGACCAGTGTTGGTGAGAGTGAGTGTGAGTGGCGCGGATAATGGACGTTTAGTCGTCGTATAAAAATACGCGTAGATATAGGAGATATACACACATACTCGTATATATGCGGACAGGCACGCCGCCGTATCTGCGCCGCAGCACGTCGTTCGAGAGCCCGCGCGCCTCCCCGATGCGGCTGCTCCCCTCCAGAGTCCGTGTCCGCGTACGAGTACGAGTCAGCCCTAGCATCGTCTCCGCCTCCGCCCACGATTAGAGCCAATGGCCACGTTCAATGCAAGCGCCAGCAGCAGTGCCGCCGATGTCCTGAGCTCCACTTTGGCCGCCACCTCGGCCACGGCTACGGCCACGTTCCTGGTGCCCACAACGGCCACGCAGGCAGGAGCCATTGCAGTACAGCAGCCAGCGCCCCATCCGCCGCACCTGCAGCTGGACCAGTTCGGGGGCTACGCTGCGGGAGCACCGCTCCAACACCACCATCAGCAGACCAACTCCTCCTACACCTTTGTGCAGATCAAGCGTGAGCCCTGTCAGGTGTCTGAGATTAGCTCCAACAACTGCCATCAACAGCAGCAGGCGCATCATCAACACCACCAGCAGCAGCACCACCACCAACTGCAGGGATTGGGGAGTGTGTCCTCGTCCTCGGTCACCGCTTCGGCCACTTCCAAGACCATGTCTTCGTCCACGCTCACCACGCTGGTCAAGATCGAGGCGCCCTCGCCGAAGGTGTCCGACCTGGAGAAATCTACAAGTAAGTTCCACCTTGCAGACAGCTTGTCACGATGTGGTCGTAATCAGTGGCATTGCATTTGCATCCTTCCGTTGCAGGCAATTCCGTTCCCATTGGCATAGCGGTGGCCAGGAAGCGGCCACAGGAAGCCTTGGTGCCGTCTCTGAGCACCCCGGCCGCGCTGCCGCTGCAGCAATCACTCAGCAAGGACATGAACTGCTTCGGCATACGCGTCGCTGACCTCGGTGAGTGCAAACTACTTTCCGGGGGTCGGGCAAGGCGATGGACGGGGTATCTAATTCAATTTGGAAGCCCAGATTTGTGTGCCTCTAATGAACGCCTGTCCGCGTCCCTTGGGGCATCGTTACGATGCTTATAATGCCAGGACGTGAACGTCGTTCAATTATGCCACTAATAAGATTGCCAGCCAGCCAGCAAACGTTGAGCGGCGAAGAATTCCATCAGTAAGTCGAGTCGAGCCAGTTGAGGCGAGCGAGAGGCGAAGGCGAGGGTGTCTGGTTCGTCTCGCAAACACGCCGTAAACACCCCGTCAGAGTTGAGAGGGCAGGAGTCGTCATATGATGCGAGCTGATGGCCGCCTGTTGTGCGGCTGTCGTTGTTGTGACAGCCACCGAATCGAGTCGAATCGACTCTTCCCACCCTCGGCGCGAGGACCAAAGAAGGAAGTGGTGGTAAATCATACGAACTTCTAAAGCGGAAATAAAACGAAAGTGAAACACATTGCGATTCCAGCAGGGTGGCTTAGGTCGACTTTGGGTTGCTCTACTCATTGTTGGGGGGGTGTGTTTCTAGAGCGAATTTCTAGTTTCCCTACTCAAGATATCACTTGAAACTTGCTAATGCAGAATTAATCGACTACAAAACTGCGGCAGCGATGGCTTATTATATTTTAATATTCTTTCTTTTCTTTCCTCTCTATAATTTGTTATTGGAAAATGTTAACAGATGTGAAATGTTCAGAGTCAGATTGATATAAATGAAGATGCTTAACTAAACAACCCGCAAAGCAATGCAACCCCAAGAATTGTTAGCTATAGGGGATAAAAAAATAGACACAATAAGTCAAATTGGAAGAAGATTTATTTTTATAGCAGTGAAAATGTTGTTTAAAGTTTAAACAGATGTATTTGTTTAATTTGGTTTATTATGGCGACATGTATGTATTTGCGAGATGAGATTTTTTCTAAATTGGAGTTATTAATTTGCTGATTTAGATTACATAAATCAAAACACGAAGATAAACCGCGGGCCTTAGATTTTGCAATTTTAAACCAAGAATCCTTTATTGGTATTTATATTAACGTTAAGGCCCTTGTTGGTTTTAAATACAACTGGCAATATAATAGCTAATATATTATATTATAAATATAGTAGCTATTTAATAAACTTCTACTTGGGAATTGCAAGAGCAAAAGGAGGCTGATGAATGGTCAGCTTTTATATATTTTTTTTTTTAATTCTGTGACCAAATGTGTAAGAAGTGTGTAAATAAGACTGGTTTTTGAGCGAAATAATAGGTTGAACTCAATATAATACTTAACAAATTGTTTAATTAAGCTTATTAAATATTTAACAGGTGTACTGAGAATATATTTCTTTCTTTGTGCAAATTTCGTAATATGAATGAGTTCGAATATTAGGCTTAAAATATTCTCTACTAAGTATATGTAAATCCGACAAGGTATCACCATATTTTCACAACTTTTCTACGAACATGTTCAATTAAAGGCCATAAATTTGCAGTAATTTGCACTTTAAATGTATATAGGAATCCCCTTCTACAAGTTTGAAGTGCAATCTAAGCGAAAGAAATGACTAAACATGGTGAAATTGCTCTGAACTTTGGGTAACGCGTAAAAATATTCCCATAAAAGCCGAAAAATACTATGCAGGTGATGTAATATTGGAAGCTTGTGACTTTTATTTTATGTGGTTTTTAAAATAAAACATAAACTTTCTCTTGAATTTCAATATCCATTCTACGATTAAATGTATTTATTATAAAACCAGTTTTAATCAGATTATCTGTGAAGCCTTTTCATGGAATTTACCAGTCAGAAAGTTTGGCTTTTAAATTTTTGGAAATTCCTTTTAAAAGTTGCCAATGTACTTAGATTATTCATGCCTCAGTAGTGAGCAGAGGGCATCGCGGGCTTCGGCTTCCTTATCACGCTCCACCGGAGCTCCAGTCGAGAGGGGGCGGCAGGCAGGGCAGGAACCCAAAGACAGATTACTCATGGACGGCGTGCTGCTGGGGTGGGTGTTTTTTTTTCTACTTTTTTTTCGACAATCTATCGAGGGCTGTTGCTCCAGGAAGGCGGTGCTTAGATGTTGATGTTGTCAGGGAAATTAAGAAGGGCTGCGGGACGGCAGCAGCCACAAGGGATGCTCCGACTGCTGTGCCCGACTGGTTATTGGGGATGGGAATTGGTAAACGAGATGGAGAACTAAGGAGTGAAGTCGTTTACGGGACAGGACCAAGCAGCATGACACGCCAAAATGGATTTGTACAGGACCATATGGCAGAGTCGCCATCGAATGGCTTTAGTTATTGTTTTCCTCTCCCTTCCGATTTGCGCTGCGGAGTTACGGGCTATTTATAAACGCTGCCGCTCGCCGAGACAAATTACTTGTCAAAAGATGTGCCTTAATTGCGTTTTTGGAGATGGGAAACGGCACACCCGAATGGTCGAAATAACATACATACTTGTCATTCATTCCGCTCCTCGGACAGCATACTGTCCCGGGTGGTGGATAGCTGGCGCTCTATATATGTATGTCTTCGCTCAGATCCCTTAATGTAATGCAATTACAGAGACGAGCCGCACGTACACTTTAATCGAATTTTTGTAAAATTATTCAGCCGCAGGCCGGGGGTGGGTTGCTGCTGGAGTCGAATGATTCCGAGTCAGATGTGTGATGATGAGAGGTGAGTGTGGGCGGGTGGGCGGGTGGTAGGTGGGAGGATGGGCGCGCGACCAATTGCATAGTTCAAGGACATTGCAATATTTCACGTATACATACACATCCTGGCCTGCAACAAAAGTTACACGGCAGCAGCGGCAGCGTCAAGCACAGAAAGTTGATTAAACAGGGAGCGAACGTCGAGCTGAGAGGTCAGAGCGTTGCCGCGGCCGAGAGTTGAGTTGAATCCCGAATTATAATTATCTTTTTGCTCTTTTGCTCTTTTTCAGGCGCCACCAGTTGCGGCAATTTGTACTTCACGGGCAACGGCGACCTGATGACCACTGGCACGGCCACCGCCGAGGAGCTGGCCCTAAGTGCGGCGGGCGTGAACCGAGCACCGTCCACCTTTTGGCAGTATCCAAGTGAGTTGAGACGCCTCCAGAGCATGCCACCTGCGCTACCATAAAACCCAAGAGTTCTCTCTACACACTGTCTCCCCCTCTCTCTATTTGGTTATCTCTTTTCCGTTGCGTTTTTGTAGATGCATTACCCATTGAATCAGTGATTTCCATGTCGCCCGCCACGGTGGGCCTGCAGTACTCGCGGGAGGCCAGCCGCGGACAGGTGGTGCTGCTGCCGGCCGCCCCAACAGCGCTCGGTAAGTCAGCCCGAGGATCGCGCGACGACCTCCATTCGCACTCCGCATGCCTGCACACACAGTCCAGGGCCCTAGGATCTCTAACATCCCGGGGTCCTGGGCCGATTTGATTTGTATAATCGATTCGCCAAAACAAAACTAATTCATGCTTTTACCACTGCGCTTCTCTCCTCCCCCTGCCACCACCCGCCTTACGCCACCCCGCCTCCGCCTCCGACTCCGACTCCAAACCCGAATCTCCGACTAAACTGAATCGCTACCACGCCCATGCACAGCAGGCATATCAAATTTTCCCCTCTTAACGCCCACAGATCCGTTCCAGCAGGCAGCGGCTGCGGCGGCCTTCGTCTGGCCATCTGCCTACATCCCCCAGGCGCCGGCTCCCGGCGGTCCCTCCGCCGCCGCTGCCGCTGCAGCCGCAGCAGCTGCCTCGCTCCAGCCGTCGCCCAACCTGACCAACTTGCCCAACTTCATCTTCCCCTCGATGGGTAGCCACCAGGCTTTGGGCAATACTCCTTCGTATGCCTCAACCCTGCAGCTGTATCTGGCCGCCGCAGCCACCGCCACGGGAAGCTCGACGATGTGCCAGCACAGTAATCAGCAGACCAGCACCACCACCACAAACTCCACCATCAATCTGAGCCTGGCCTCAGGAGCGGGTGTCACGAACAGCGCGAATGCGGCCAGCAGCCTCAGCTCAAGCAGCAGCCTCAGTGCGAGTAGCTCCAGGTTCCTCAGCCTGGCCACAGGTCAGCCAGGGCCAATGGGATCGCTGCTGCTGCCGCCAACGGGCATGAAGCTGGAGGACTATCAGTCGCAGCCTTTGCCGCTGTCGTTGCCGCCGCTAGTGCCGCTGGAGGCGACGCGCGACAAGGAGCAAGCTCTGAACCTAATGCGCCTGCCCACGCCGCCAACATCGGCCACAATGGAGCCGTCGGCCCTCGGCCATGCAACGCCCCACCAGCTCTTCCAGTCGGTACCCATGACGACGTCCACTCCGGCCTTGCTGAATCTATCGATGCACGGCTCGAGTGGACAGCTTCCCGTTGCGACGCCCTTGCCTGCGGTTTGCGATGAAGCGGCGCTGAACTATAAGCTGCACGCACCGCTGACGCCGCAGACCCCGCCCCGCCTGGCGGAGATTTCAGTGCCGGGAAGCACACCCCTTTTGCCGCAGATGCAGGACGTCAACATCCAGACGGACACGCCTGTGTGTAGCGAGGATGAGAGCTTTCCGGGTCCACCGAAGCCGCAAGAGTCTGCAGCGGAACCGACCGCCGTCACCCTTATCCAGCCGCTGGAACTGACCAAACCCAGTGAAGCCAGCCATACCCAGCCGAACGAGTGCCATACCCAGACCGAACCCAGTGACATACTACCCAGTGCCAGCCAGGCGGAGTCAGCGGAGCAGACTCCCCTGGAACCCCTTGAAATGTCGTCTCAGCCCACGCAAGCTGCCCAGACTGCGCCCGAGGACCTGACCGGCCTCGAGCTGCTCTCCAACATCAGCACCAACAGTACGCCGCTGGTGCGGATCAAGCAGGAGCCGGTGGAGCATATTGAGCTGCCACAGCCGCAGCCGGTTGAAGTGGCGTTGCAAGAGCCTCTGCCGACCTTGCAGCAAATAGAGCCAGCGCCCACGCCGGAGCCGCTTGGAGGCCTCAAGCTGTTGTGCGCTCTCGCCGAACAGCGAATCCAGGAGGAGGAGGAGGTGCAGGGCAGTAGTCTCTTTGCAAGGCCATCCTCGCGTACGCCCACACCGACGCCGCAAGCCTCTGTGACCCCGCCTCCGGCTCTGGACTCCAGGCCTTGTTTTGGCTTCGCCCCACCGCAGGGACCAGTCTTCCCCTCCTCAACCTCATCCTTTCAGATGCCATTGAGTTCGCCCGGGTTCCCCTCGATGCAGGGCATCGAGCTGCCCTCAACCTCCGTGGCGGCCGCTACCGAGTTGACACCAGTGAAGCGCAAGAAGCACAAACATTCCAAATCCTCGGGCAGCGACAGCCGCAAGTCAGCGCGCTGCAGCAAGAAGAGCAAGAAGAAGCGCCGACACAGCACCAGCCGACAGCAGCAACAGACGACGGCATCTGTGGCGGAGGAGGACATGAACCTCCAGGACGAGCAGCTGCAATCGGAGCTGCGCAGTGCCCTGCATGCCATGGATCCCAGCTACGCGCAACGCTTTGGCCAGGAGGTTTTTAGCATTATGGATAATAGCATGCGCATGCGGCTGGCCGACATCACGAGGCAGTATCGCAAGAAGAAGCGGAAGCTCGACGAGATATCCAAGCACAAGAAGAAGAAGAAGTGCTCTAAGCAGCAGCCGTTAGTCCAGCCAGCGGTTCAGCCAGCACCAGCGTTGCAGCAGCCACAAATGACGCTGTCAAGTGTCCTGGGGTAAGTGGAATCAATATGGAATGATGAACTCTTCTTACAAATATCCATTCTTAACCCTCAAGGACCTCGTCTCCTCTACGCGACTACAAATTCCCCAAATTCTCGAGCAATAACCTTCAGACGTCCAGCTTCCTACGATTCCCTGAGAAGACGCACTCCTTCCCACCGCCGCCCATCCAGCAAAGCCAGCCGGAGCCTAATCCCTTGCCCACCAGCTGCTCACCGAGTACCTCGTCGTTTGTGCGTCTCGAGCCCAGCGCCCTTGATGCGGCCGTTGCAATTGCCCCAACTACCTCGACCCTGACCGCGACGTCAGCATCCTCCTGCTCGTCGTCTTCAAAGCAAACAGCTGCTTCTTCTGCGGCCCGCAAGCAGCGCAAGATGAAGGCGAGCACCGTTGGTGGCGCTGGGGAGCCGACCACGGCCCCGGAGGCCAAGCGACGAGTCAGCGGCATTGATCGCGAGCTGCAGCTGACCAGCGAGCATCTGTATCGCGATGAGACACGCGTCCTCACCGACATGGGCGGGCTCTTCTACGCGGGAGTGATGAGGCCGCTTCGTCCGCCGGACGTATACTCGATCACACTGGACGGGGAGCGCGGCAACAAGTCGCACGTGATGTCGCGCGAGGATATACTAAAGGATACGGTGTGTAGATTTGACATCTTTGCCTTTTACATGCCACTAATGAGATCTGTCCTTTCCAGATTCTCGAGGTGGCGCCAAAGAGCGTAGAGAGTGTGCCCGTGGGTACGCGTCTGTGTGCTTACTGGAGTCAGCAATACCGATGTCTTTACCCGGGCCGTGCCATCGACTCGGAGCAGGCTGAGGATGGAACGACCAACAGCATTAGCAATGCGACAGCGAATGCGGCGACCACAACACCGGACTTTGTGAGCGTGGAGTTCGATGACGGGGACAGCGGCAGGATCCGCTTGCAGAACATTCGCCTGCTCCTTAGCGACTATCCCATAGCAGGTTTGTGTCTATTCTGAAATTTCGTGGGTTAAAAGTGAAGCCCGGGGCGACCTATCCTATCATTAGTTCGTTTCTTGTGTCTGTGCTCCCTTATTTACTTCTTTGTTGTTTTCGTTGCTCCTGCCCAACCTTCCCGTCCACACCCTTGGAACAGAGTACAACGATAATCCCCTCTACTCAGTAGGCAAGCAGAAGCGCAGCGCTCTGCGCGGGGCAGAGAGTGGTCCTGGCGGAGCCTCGCAGGAGCATCTGAGCGTGCCCGGCTGCGAGGATTCGCATAGTCACCACAGCCTGGGGATGAGTAGCGACAACACCACTTCGCTGGCCGCCACCATGGAGCTGTTCACGCAGCGCAGCGAGAAGAAGCGCCTAAAGAAGAGCCTCAAAAAGATGTCCAAATCGCAGAACGGTGTCAGTTTGGCCACGGCTGCCAATGGCGGGGCAGATGCAGCTCCATCAGGTGAAGGCAGTGCTGGTGCAGAAGATGCAGCCCGAAAGCATCACAAGCACAAGAAGCGTAAGAAGCACAAGAAGCACCATCGCAAGAATGGCAGCGAGGAGCCAGAGCCACAGGTGCAGCAGGAGCAGCAAGAGGCTCCTCAAACGGCAACGGCGCCGATTGCAAATCGCGTTAAAATGGAGATCAAAGTCAAGGCAGAGCAGCTAGAAATGGAGGAAGAGACTGCATCCAATCTCATGTCAGAGATATCCGATGAGGTAAGCCGAGTTATGCAACTATTCCAAATCGAAATAATACAATTAAATGCGTTTCTCTTACAGGCCAAGGGCGAGGATCTGGTCGAGCATAACAACTCCAAGGGCAGCAGCAAGATTGCTGCTTTCCTGCCGGAGCGGCAGCTGTGGGGTTGGCATGGTACCGCCTATCGTAAGGCGGGCGTCAAGGGACGCGCCAGAAAGCAATTTTACAAAACAATCAAAAGGGGAAAGGAGACTATCACGGTATGAACAAAGAGTTTGCTATGTATATACCCTCCTCACATATTTCCTTATATATTTTAGGTCGGGGACAGTGCAGTATTTCTATCAACGGGCAGGCCAGACCGACCATATATCGGTCGCATTGAGTCCATGTGGGAGACCACAACGGGTAACAAAGTGGTGCGTGTGGCGTGGTTCTATCATCCGGAAGAGACAACCGGCTGCCCAAAGTTAAGATATCCGGTAAGTGAGGCCATTTTAGAGGTGTATATTGAAGAAAAAGTGCGATATATCAATAAAAATATTGCCTTTAATATCATATTGAAAATATTGTGAAATTTTACATATCGAAACAGAATCTCTTTACTAATATATTTTTTTTTGTCTCTAAAATCCAGGGTGCTCTGTTTGAATCGCCGCACGAGGATGAAAACGATGTGCAGACAATTTCGCATCGGTGCGAGGTGCTGCAGTTCGGCAGCTACTTCGACAAATTCGGTGCCGATTCGAAGCAATATCAATCCATATACGATAACAATGATACATATTATTTAGCCGGGCACTATAACCCAAGGTTGCAAGTGCTGAAACTACAAGACGATATTCCAACTCTCGAAGAGCTGCAGGATACAAATACTACTACTACTACTACAAAAACTACTACCGAGGATTAAGCGAAGCGTGGCGTGGATAGGCATAGTCGTGTTTAGGCATAGTGCATACAAATCTATATATATACAATATATATACACACATTATACATATATTTTACTATACGTGAGAGGAGCGGATGGAGCAGAGATATACCTATTATATGTATACAAATATTATTTCAATATATTTTAAATGTTTTATGTATTTCGAGAACTCAAGAAAGCAAAGCAAAACAAAAACAAACACAAAAAAAAAGGACAGCGGACGAGAGAGATATAAAACGAGAGAGAGAGAACAAGGAACTAAGCAACAACCACTAAATTAATGTGTAGTTACGTGAGAAGCGCAAGCAATTTTAAGTCTAATTTTTGTAAAAAGAAAAACAAAAGAAAGAGCTAGGAGATGCGCGACAAAGTTGATTCACTCGAAGTTCAGCAGAAACGTTTACAAACTAAATGTGTGCTTCTACATCCCCTACGACCATTCGACACAACACACAAGACACACCCAACCAAGCATCCAAACAACCAACCAACCAACCAACCACAAACAAACACAATCCGCACTTAGAGCCCCTTCCTACAGATACGGATACACTTGTTACTCCACGTGTATACCTACCACATGTTTCAGATGAAATTTAAAACGTGTTTTAATGATTTTAAGCAGGCAACATGCAGCAACTACTACTATAAATGTAACAATTCAATGTGATAGCAAAACAAACCCAGATGTTGATGTGTACAGAGGAGAGAATAAGTATAGATGATAACTAAGAGATCAAGCAAAATGTGTGTGTTGAATATTTACAGCTCGTTTATTCAAGAAGAACAGCAGAATATAAAATCAAACCTATCTTTAATTACATCAATAAACTTGCCGGATATATTGAAATCTCCGTCGATGTTTCTTTCATGCTTGAATTGCAGGTGGCTTTGGGATTACCTTTCAGAGAGTTGGACCTAGGACCGTAACATGGTTACAAGTTTAACAAACTCGTTTTCATAATTGTATTAAAATAACACTACACCATGTGGAAAGTTCAGGCGTTGGTGGTGCATCTCTTGCTGCTCGGATCCATCCTGAGCATTTACTTTCAGTCCACCGTGTTGTCGGGTATGGAGCCGCAGGTGACTCTGCGTGAGTTGGGCATGCAGCCGCCAGCAGATCGATTGGTGGTATTCGTTACCGAAGGTCTACGGGCAGAGTCCATGTTGCAGGACAACTGCAGTGCAATGCCATACTTGCGGGAGCTATTTTTGGACGATGGATTGGTTGGTATTTCGATTTCTCGGGTGCCGACGGCCACTAGACCGGGTCACATTTCAATCTTCGCGGGCTTCCATGAAGATCCGTCAGCAGCACTTACCAACTTTGCCTGGAATCCCACCACCTTTGATACCGTTTTCAATCGCAGCCGGACTGCCTTTGGATGGACGGACACTAGCATTGCCAAAATCTTCACCCACTTGCCGAACGGGGCAGAACCACTGCGCTTCGAAACGTATGACAAGCCAGAAGCTTCCGACAGACCCATGGATGTGTGCACCTTGGAAATGGTGCGCGGCTTCATGAGTAAACCGTACAATGTAAGGCCGTTGCGCAACGCCACTTCGGTGGTCTTCTTTGTTCACCTATCGGACATGAAGTTTGCCGGTCAGACATACAAACCAACTAGCTCCAAGTACAAGGACAGGCTCAACATCACCGAGCAGGTTGTCCGGCAGATATATGATCTCTTCGAAGGCGTTTTCAAGGACAAACGTACGACCTATCTGCTCACTTCGGATCACGGCATGACTGATGATGGTGAGTAGGTTTACCAAGATTAACTTACCAAATTCCTAATCCTGTTCCTCTTTGGGTTAGGCCACCATGGCAATGGGAGTAAGTACGAGGTGGAAACCCCCTTCATACTTTGGGGAAGTGGAGTTAATCGCAAAGCCCATGGAATTGGAAAGTTCTTCACCGTCAACGACGAAGGACGTCAGCTGCCTCTATACGAATTGCACCAGACTCAATTGGCCCCGCTCATGTCCGCCTTTATTGGTCTCCCGCCGCCCAAGAACAACATGGCCGTGCTACCGCTGGGCTTCATTAACGCCACCATTCAGTACGAGCTCCAGGCCATGCACCTAAATACCATGCAGCTGCTGGCTCAGGCAAGCATACTAATAAGGCGACATGAGAGCGGCATATTTTCTCAGTTGCTGCCCAGTTATCAGCACCTGAGCCCCGAAGAAATCCACCAGTACTCGCTAAAAATGCTGGGACTGGTGAAAAGGCAGCGGTTCGAGCAGGCCTTGATGATGAGTAACAAAATGGCGAAGCAGACGCTGCTGTGCTTGGAGTTTTACCATGCGTATTATGAACAGGCCCTGCTCATGGCCACCACCGCCTCGTACTTGTTGTGGTTCTTCTGCCTCTTGCTGAAGCTCACACGTGAGTCCATCCAGCCCAGGCCAGCTCGTAGAGGACTTGTTACCTGGACTACGCTGCTCATGCTTATTGGAGGACTCCTGCTTATGGTGGCGATGATACTGCAAAATGTCCCCTGCATAACGGCCTTCTTTCTGCTGCTGCCCTTCGGAATCCTCATCGTAGCCTTCGGAGAGCTGCCCACAAAAGGTGTATGGGTTAGGAACCTCATCTTCCATCTGGCCGCGATCGTGATGCCCGGGTTTCTGCTGGTTCTGATGGCCTTCCGTAACAGTCACATCGGACTACTCTACGGAGCACTGGCGTGCCTGAACAATCGCAAGGCATTCCTCAGACCCTCTGTAAAGTTATTTTCCTGGCTGGGCCTCGTCTTCCTGCTGACCGTGTTCCTGGTGTTGAAGCAGAACCCTCGCTTGAGCTGGATTACCGATGGCATTGCGACTTATGTGAGTGAAAGCCACGTGCTATACTTCAGCATTTTTCTGTCTGTGGTGCGTACTTTGGTCCTGCAGCATCGGCATTCTCTTCGGGTGTGGATCGTCAATGTTGCGTCTTTGGTGATTGTGGCATACGGAGTCTATCAGTGGGACGCGGAGGAGTCAGTTTGCACTTACGTATATGTGGCCTGTTGGGCGTACCTGGCCTACGCTTTCCTCTCAATCCCCTACAGTGGAATTAAAGAGCCAAGGCGCCGCCTAGAGCTGATTATCTTCAACATGGTGACGGCCCACGTAATGCTGACGACATCCATTGAATCGCTCATTGTCCAGATAATGGTCACCGAGTTTGTGCTTGGCCAGGAGATTTACGCAGAAATCCATGGATCGAAGGATGTTAAGGATCGCAATCGGAATGAGATCAGTGTTCAAGAAGGGGAAAACCTTGTCCAGAGTCAGGAGCAGCAGGAACATGAGAACGAAGAGCCGCGGCAACACCTCAGGATCTCCTATCGCTATGCTTTCCTCACTCTGTTGTACTTTTATTCGGCCTTCTTTGGAACTGGACACTGGTTCCTCAACTTTACCTTCAATTCCACCACACCGCGATTGTTCCTCTCACATTTCTGCCTGTCCGGAGCCATCGCTTTCGCTCTGCTGAAGTTATTCATGCCGTCCATCATCATCATCTCAAGCATTTTCGCTCTGGTGCCATTTAGTCGCAAGAATGACCGATCCATCGCCATCTGCCTCCTCCTGATGGCCGAAGCCATGAGCCTGTTCTTCTGCTACTATGTTAAGAATCGCGGTTCCTGGGAAGAAGTTCGTCAATCATTGGATTACCTCCTGGTTACACATGTCTTTATCGTTCTATTGCTTGCCTGCGCCTGGATTGCCAAGCTATTGCTTATCAATACCACGGATGAGAAGCCACCGAGCCCCAGTCCAGTCACTGTGATCGCAAATGCTGCGACACTAACTGAAGACAGCCAGGCGTAGTTTATTTTGGGTATAATATCGAAATTTTATTCTGTATTTATGGCACTCATCGATGTCACTGTTTAATGGTCTGCAATATATTTTAAATTGATCTTTGATTTAATTCTTAAAAGAGTTTCTTTTTCGAATTCCTTAAGTTTGCAGAAAGACTACTTTATAGCTTATTAGTTTCCTCAAATTTAGAATTTGAATATTACGTATACGCCCCATTTAACAGCCTTCGTAAGTTTTATGAATGTTTTACTTGGAAAAAACTTTTAGTTAACCAAAATAATTATGTATCTCGCTTTCGTGCTACAAGTTCCAGCGAAGTTCACAACGCAATAATAGCTACTGAATCGTTACCGACTATTACAACGCCCGGCTAACAAAGCTCCGGAAATTCCCACACCAAAGACGCCAGTTCTAAGGGCTCGTAAGGCCTCTGACATGCCCCATTTGCATAATGGGCCCTAACTGACGAATGCGTGTCTGTCGATGATGTTCAATGAGCTCGGGTCACACATGGGTGCCACGAATAGGAGCAGCGCCACCCTTTAGCCGGAAAATCCGTTGCTCCTTTCACAGCTCCGCCCGCTGTCAGATGCGTGCGTTGCCTGGCTGCGGGGGTCACGAGACCCGGCATCGATCCAACAGTCGGAAAATTTGCATTTGCCAGGCTGTGGGAATATAGGGAAGACGCGGGTCGACGGATGAGCGGATGCGTGCCTGGGAGACACAATAATTAAAAAGCGATTTGTCTACGGCCGCCGCGCGCACTGGTGATTGGCTGAGCCAGGGAGTCCGGGTCACGGGTGTCAAGGGGGGCCGCCGGTGGCCAGACCCCACCGAAAATGAGCACCACCCCGAAATGGTACTGCCGCAACAAATCCCAGCCGATGCACACGTTCGCGGAAATCGGCAAATTGGGCCTGGAGCTGCGTCGCATAACCAAGCGGATTGTGATCGATGTCAACTCGGCGATATTCAGCGAACATGTAAGTTAAGGGAGCATTTCTAAGTGGAAGGATTACCTATAGGGGGCACTTGCAGGACACCATTTTGGAGGAGTGCGAGCGGGTGGTGGAGCAGTACTGGAACCTCAAGGACGAGACTAAGAACGCCGACTTCCAGTCGCTCTCCAAGAAGATCAAGCGGAGTCCCTATAACCAACTGCTGATGAAGAAGTTTGTCCTCATTATGGAGGTCAATGACAGGCGCTTCTGCCAGCTGACCTTTGTGCTCAAGCGCACGGTGAGTCTCTCCTTCTGTTCCCATCCTTAGAGTGATGTAAGAGTTCCATTTCAGCTAAGCTTTCTGCTCCGCAAGTCCATGCAGTCCGAGATGTGGCTGAACTGGGCCTTGCACATCACCCAGCTGTACAACAAGTGCCGCAAGGTGAAGAAGCCGCCGGTTCAGGTGGAGCTGGACCCCCAGCCGGGTAATGAGGAGCAAGAGGAGGAGGAGCCTAAGCTCGGTGGCAAGCGGAAGGAGGAGATGCATGCCAATGTCTGCAGCAATATGTTTCCCGGCCTGCTCTTGACCCTCAAGCCAATCGACTTTAGCTTTGTTCTTCAGGTTGGAGTCCTCATAAATTGAAGTATAGCCTGGATATAACATCTATATTTTCCCTTTAGCTTGTGGCCCAGACGCGGGTGGAACAGAACGCTTTGGACCTTGTTTTCGGGCTCTTCAACATGGGCGAGCAGGATGCCTGGCGAGAGCAACAGAATCTGGAGTCCACCTCATCCAGTCTGGAGATTCTTCGTACCCTGAACATCTCTTTTGCTGCCGGCGACTACCAACCGTATTGTGACTCCACGCAGGACTACAAGTCGATGCAGATGCAACTGACGGATGCAAGTCTCCAGGTTCAGGAGCACGACCATCAAAGTCTGCGCTGCAAGCACACGGAGAGTTTTCTGCAGAAGGAGCGCGTATTCATCGCCCAGTTGATAGCCAAGGCCACGGAAATAAGTCCATCTATTTTCGGTGAGTTCTTTAATGGATAACGCTCACAAGATCTAGCTAATGGCCATAAGTCTCCCGTAGATAATGGAAAGAAAGGCCCTGTGGATATTCAGGTTTATATTGTCAAGGGCTTGCGTCTGCTGTGGTCCTACGTGGGCATCATTTTGGACCACATCTTGCTGTGGTGGATAGACACACCAGTGTCCTGCTACCGCCTCACGCACATCGACTCCATTCGGAGCTGGCTCTACCATCAGAGTGTGAATGGTAATTGTTTTTTTTTTTTTTGGCACATTAAATATTTAATAAATATTCCGCAGATATTCCCGAACCCGTTTTCTCCACCTTGCGTGGCATTGGCGAGATCTTGACTGGTTTCGTTTGCAATAACATTTGGGACCAGCTCTTCCGTCTCACCCTCATCTCGTCGAATGACACAAAGCGTCTGGTAGATGTGGTCGTGGAGCAGTATCGTGATTGCCCTAAGAATGTAAAATGGATAGATTTACGATCACATTTTTTCCAAATTCAAAACCAATTGTCTTCACAGGAATTCGGCACTCCAACTGGCACCGTTTGGATCAGCATTTTCGCCAATCTGGTGAACCTGAGTAACCAGTACTTTTCGAATTTGGAGGCGCACAATAATTCCAGCCTGCTGCCAGTGGCTGAGCAGATACCCATCCTGCACAGGCTGGATCACTCCGTGCACACGATGCGATTGTGGGTCACAGAGCAGGCGAAGCTGCTGTGCTGCGAGTGGAAAATGGATCGCTTCTTCCAGATCCTGGAGCACGATGTCAAGCTGTGCCTGAATGTCTTTATAACCTTTCAACTGCCGAAACTCACTGCCGACCTAAGTGATATCCTGATGCTGGTTTGTGTGGCCCTGCGCACCAAGCTCATCGCCGAAGTCAATGCCAATATAGACAAGCTAAAGGTGGGTCTAATATTATATCCTTATGTTGCATCCTTGAATTGAATATTTTCCTGCTTAGAAAACCACCGATGAGTGTGTTCAGATCCTGTCAGCGGTTTGTCGGGTCCTCAGCCTGGCCAATTTTACGCTGTGCTTTCCCTCCGCCAGCTTCTGGCAGCGCGAGGTGTACAACAACGACGAGAAGAGCCTGTACGTGGGATATGTGCTGGACGAGATCTACTTGCCTACCATTCGGGCCACGAAGGACATTGTCATACTCAAGCTGATCCTGAAGCTCATTTGCGAAGCCTGGCTGGATTTTATCTACCAGAAGCGCATCCGCTTTAGCGTTAATGGAGCCGTGCGACTGCTCAACGATTTTGACGACGTGCGGGAGTGGATTCTGAGCTGCACCTTGCTGGATGAACAGCAGCTGGACAAGCTGAGCAACCACGAGGTGTTGCGTATGTGCAAAGGCGTGGGCAAGATCCTGCTTCGCAAGCCGGAGGATGTCATCTCCATCACCCAGTCGCCCAAGTACGACAAGAAGGCCCGTAAGTTGGATATTAATTCGTATCAGAATAGCAATGTGTCAAAGAGGGCCTTTCTTTTTGCAGAGGAATCCACACAGGACACCCAGCTGCCCTCGGAGATGTTCGTCTCCAACCAGAAGCACTGGCTACAGCTTCGCGCCAGCGGAGGCAATGGTTTTCCCTTCCTGAAACTTTGCTGTGGCGACGCCGCCATGTAATCCACCTTTTCCAAAGGGTACAAGTGTTTATTGTGTCGCTAAAATGCCTTACAAAAGTGAGGGTATGGTCTAGAATATATGGATGTTAGAATGAGGGAAACTATGGTTATGCTACTGGGAAGTCTCCTAGGCGGGCACCTTGCGACTGATGATCTTTATCAGCTCGTCCACGCGCTCGCTCTTGCCGGCGAATTGTTTTGGATGCGGTCCAATCATTTGGATGATCATCGGCACGTCTTGCGAGACCTACAGAAAATAGTGAAAAATAGGCGAAAGTTTGACAGCTGTCCATTTCGAATCTCGAATATAGGTCAATGTGTATTACCTCAATGAAGCGGGCGAGCGCCTTCAGCGTGCGGAAGATCTGGTCCTCGTTGGGACTGCTCTGGAAGAACTGAAGAATGGCCATGGCCAGCTCCACGGCGATGTCGTCGAAAACCTGTCAAGAAGCACAACTTAATCCCACTTCCTTTCTGGGAGATGCTATGCCAATCTTACCACAGTCTTCACTTCCTTGATTGCAATATTGTAGAGAATCATGCTGCCAATATTTTTCAGCTGCGGGCAATTGGAGAGGATGCAATGAACGGCCACCTTGGTGGTCACTCGGATGTTGGAGATTGTCTGGCCATTGTACTCCCACTCGGAAATGTACAGCAGCCATTCGGAGGGTCCCAGGTTCTCAAACAGATTGCACATCTATTGATACGAGTATATCAATGATTTAGTTCAAGAATCAGCTATCTCCCTTGAGACTTGGCTACTCACAAACATGGCCCAGGCCTGCTGCTCCTCGGGCGTGTGCTTGTCAATGTCCTGGGCAAAGTTCATCAGCGTGTGATCACGGCGATCCTGGTGCAGAATGATAATCACATCATCTTTGAGAGCAGCATAGGCCAACGTGCGAATCATGTGTATCCGTGTGTCCGGGGAGAAGGCCTGAACGTCGCGCAGGACGCGCTGCACGAAAACCAGAAAGTTGTCGCCCAGCGCCCAGGAGCCATCGTCCTCGATCAAATACTGATGCAGCTCCTCCATGGCCACCTCCTCCTCCTTGTAGATCTTGCCATCTAGCAATTTCACTAGGCTCTCTAGTTCAGTCTTTATCTGTGGAGGATAAAGGTGAAATGATATCAGGTAAATTATTTCCGAGTTAGAGAATTACATTATTATTATTGAATAATAATTCAGTCATGATCATTATTATTGTTTATCTAAAGATTCTGGACTTAAAACTATCTTGTTGATCTTTTAAAGCTTTTTCTATCATTCTCATTTTAAATTGTATACAATTTCCATTAATAATTCAAAGTAAACTGAGTTATTCTGCAGTTATTTGTTATTACGCACTATAATTATGTGTTTACAAACAAATTGGGCCTTCAGTTTTGTTTATATAATGTGTTATAGGCAAAGATCAACGATGTAAAAGAATATTAATGGGTAATTACGCCCAAAATGTAGCTTTATTAAATTCAAATCAAATTAATTAAAGGTCATACGGATGCAGGCTCTTTTTAATTTTTGCCAATTTTCAGATACATAATATTTAACAAACATTACAATTATTTATTATTCGAGTTAAAATAATTTTATAATATGATATTCTTGATTAATTGATGGATTTATTTGATTAGAATTGTCTTTATTTAGATAGAATGTTTAATTTACTAATATATGCATTTATTTTCAATGACTAGTCCCTAGTGTCGTGGGCTATTTCCATTTTTGGACTTACGTCAATGTCTTTGAGGACCAGCGCCGGCTCGCGCGGAATCTCCTTCTCCTCCGTCGACTTGGAGCGCTCCTTGCCGTTCTGCGGCTGCTGTTGTTGGGCTGCGGGCTCTGACATCTTTGGTCTATTAATAGGCGGGTGAGGAAATTAATAAAATAAATTTCATACTTAAAAATAAAAATGTGTTTGGCTGCAGCAGCACCAGCAGCAGTAGCCTTCGGTTGGCCATTAAATTGCAAGGCTTTTCACTTTTTATAACAAATTATCTTTTACGATCTGCTCACGATAATCGTGTAATTCTCAGCGCAAATTACCAACTGAAATGTTTACAGTTTTCCGCTCAAGAAATATGCGAGGAATTTGATGTTCAATATAAACAAAGAAGCGGAAAATATAATTACGAGAAGGAGGAATAAAAGCAAAAGCTGAAAGCAGAAGCCGGCGGCGACAATTGGCAAAGACAGGGCAGGACAGAGGAAAAGTTGTCAAACCAAAGTGTGACAGTAAAAGCTGAGGAAAACTGAAAATAGCCATGGTATTTTTAGGCCTTTACTTTACGTAGACAAAAACAAGGTACAGAAGATTCACGCTGGCAACACGAAAATTGCATGCAATGTGATATAGAAATGGGGAAAAAACGGCTGAAGCGGCTTTCCAAGACTTTTCCGGTGTCCGTAATGCAATCAAATCGCAGGTATGACAACTAATTTGCATAATTTATGGATATTTTAATTACTCACATGCTATTTTAGTAGAAGTGACACACAAATTCCTTCACTTTCGACACCCAATGCTCAAGAAAAACAAAAGCCAAATTCAACTGGGGCACAACTTATATATTTCCCAGCAGCGATGCGTATTGTTTATTCAGAATTCCAAAGAGGAATATATATGTGCAGTTTGGTTATTTATTTTTCCAGACCTACTTAATTGGTGGCGAGCGTTGCAACTTGTGTGGAACTTTTCATTGAATTCCGGAGTCGAGAAGCACGCGAACCGTTCCTACGGAGAAATGACTCGAAATTGCCTCTGTTTGTGCCGAAAAAAAATCCCGTGGACGTGTGGGGAAAACTTTTCGGAAAATGCACACACTTGCTCACCGAGTCTCTGAGTCCATCGTTCTTGTATGAGCAGTGATCGGATATTTCGTGTCGGGTCTTTATAAATAGACACACTCGTATCTCAGTTCGCTCTCGAGAAAGTGTAGCCAATGCAGCCGCCACACTGACAGAAACCAGGAAAGTGTTCTGGCAACTTCTAATCTTTAAGGGGCTTCAGCTTTAAGACGGATTTGCAGCGGTTTTTATTACCATCGGCAAGGGCAAGGACCATATCGCAACCCCGTCAATGCAATGTCGTTTGTTTGGGTTTGGTGGGGTGTTTGAGGTCAGGGGGTGCTGGGATTGGGACTGGCACTGGCACTGGCACTGGCACTGGGGCTGGGAAAGGTCGGGAAAAACACAAAAAGCTATTAAGTGGCAACCAAAACACATTCCACGCTCGGCCGGGGGTCCTGTCACATTCTGAAAGCAACAAGTCTCACATTGCGTATCCGAGATGTTGACCAAGGACCAACTTAGCGCTCCTTTCATTCGTCTTCGGAGTGTTAAGTGAGTCGGTTGCCAAGAGGAGAAAATTCAAACTGTCCTCCACCATGAAGAAATCTTTTAAAATCAGCCTGAGACTGCTCAGCTTGGTCTTCGTTTGTGTAAGCTGGTGTCAGGCCTCACTGGAAAGGGAAAACAACAATGAAGTGAATAATTTGTCAAATGTGAGTTAACATTTAGTGCAGGATATGGTGAAATTAGGCGAATTTTACTTCACGCAATGCGAACTATAATCTACATCGATAACAAGGCTTTCTACGTTGAAAGTCTATCTAGAAAAACGAAATTACCTCCAACGTGAAGGTTATTTCTCTTTAAAATATTATTTTGTGTGCCAACAAATTTTACAAAATAGCTAATTTCAAATTCAGTTATGAATTTCCTTACTTACTTAATATTACATTGTATTTAATAAATAAGAGGTTTGGTATATATTTTATGATTTAAACACTTAACATAGTAGTAAAAAGATTATAAATTCTTATGAACATTTTTCATACTTCTAGAAATAAGAAAGAATTTGTTCATTTAATATTTATTTATACATTTTAATTAGCCACCTTTAAACTCTTGAAAACTTGCTTTAAAATTTAAAAAATTTAAATCAAAATAATATTTTATATACTTCCCTTATTTATCTGCTTTTACTTAGCATAAACTAAGTGGCGTAATACAATGGAAATACGAAAAACGACCATTTTGCAATGCATTCACAGGTAATTTGGATAATCGGAATATACATATATTATATTAGTTACCAACTATGAATATTGTTCCAGGATGTGGCCGGAAACGTACCTCGTATCCCTCTTATCCACCCTTCTCGCTGATAAAACGCAATGAGATCGAGGAGAAGCCCTATAACAATGAATACCTATCTGAGGGATTGAGTGATCTGATCGATATTAATGCCGAACCCGCTGTGGAAAATGTGCAAAAGCAGATCATGTCGCAGGCGAAGATCTTTGAGGCCATCAAGGAGGCCAGCAAGGAGATCTTCAGGCAGAAGAACAAACAGAAAATGCTGGAGAACGAGCAGCAGATGCAACGGCAGGAGGAACGCGACAACATTTAAACCATTATCGGGATACGGATATAGCACGAGCACTTGGACTGGATAGTTACCACACTGGTTTTGTTATTGTAAATAACTGTCTTTAAATACGACTCTTTGAATTGCAAAAGATTCTAAGGCACTGGCAAGCATTGAATAAAAATTGTTAACTTGGCTCTATTGTGTATCTGACAGAAAACTTTAAGATTAAATGTTATTATCATAATAATGTTTAAAAGATATTCAGGGGTTTTGAAGGAAATCTATAAATATCATTGGATTTATTGAGAATGATGAACTTCGTATTCATATTTATGCAATTTAGAGTACGAAATTCGAATGTTTGGTGTCCATAAGAGGCATTAGTAATCAGTAATCGCAGTGCCGACTCCCCTGTGTTATCTCTGGAAATATATGATAGCGATAAGAGGTCTTTACCATTTAAATGAAGTCGTTGAGTACATTTCGGAATAACTTTCATGAAGTGCACCCTTTTAGTATAATAAACATTTCGTTATTTCTGCACTTTTAAAAATACCATTTTATTTATTTATTATTATTTTACAGCATATAGAAAAGGTATTACTACTTCTTATCGGTTTATAATAATACATAACTAATAGAATTAAAATTGTTTACATTAGGACGGGCGGTTCTGTATGTCGCAAACCATGCACATCGATAAGAAATCTAAACTTATCAACTACCATTATTTTGTGTAGGTCATAACCCTGCATTATCTTAGAAATTACACGTTTAATTATTTAACCTTTTATGCTAAACGCATACAAATTATTATTATTATAAATTTGTGTTTATTGTTTAATTTATAAGCAAACATATTGCAACATTTGTAATTTCATCAGTTATTAACTGCGATAATAGCACTCAACAGCTGGATTATAATCCAAATAATCAGAGTGAGCTTACTCACTGATTGGGCGTCATTGTATTTCGCCAGTTTCGGGCTTATTTTGGCACTCTCTTTGATAGGCGTACGCGGACTCCATGCTTGGGGATCAGGGCTATGCCACTGTTCTCAAACTCCAGCTCCCGCTTACTCATCACTTTCACGTTGAAGTTCTGTAGGATCTTAACAATAGCCAGCTTGGAATTCACGCGACCCATCCTCTGGGCAATGCAGATCCTCGGACCTTCTCCGAATGGCATAAATCCTGTGGAATCATAGTTGCGACTTTCCTCGCTGAAGCGATAAGGGTCATATTTCTCAGGGTCAGGGAAGTACTCAGGATCGCGGTGAATGCCATACAGGGAGATCACCACCGGGGTGCCCTTTGGAATGATGTGATTGGTCTCGGGAACGGTATAGTCTTGGGTGCATTCTCGATTCAGGATGGGAAGACCAGGATACTTGCGCAAAGTTTCCTGTACGCACAGCTCTAGGAACTCCATCTTTTGCAGGGCATCGTAGGTGATCTGTCCACCGTTCTTGGCCAAGGTCTCGTCCACCTCCGTTTGCAGGCGCTTAAGAAGCTCAGGGTACTGAGCCAGCTCAAAAATGGTGAAGGACGCCGTCGATCCGGTGGTCTCCTGACCAGCTATGTAGAATATAAAAGCCTGAGCGGTGATGGTCTCCAGTGAAATAGATTTAATGTGTCCTGCAGATGCATAAATTATAATCTTGAACTCTGGCATTATGGAATTAATCTTTTACTCACCATCGGGGGTCTTTTGAAGGCTGAAGGATTTCTCGTCATTCTCCTCTATTTTGCCAGTGTTCCTGAGCTGGATGAGCAGTTGAAGTAGATCCTTGCGCACGATGCCGTGCTTCTCGCGATACTCAACGGTTTCCTTGACTATCTCAAGCATAGCCAAACCCACCGGGTTTTTGAGACCCATCCGGAACAGAGTCTTGGCAATGCTGCACAAATACCGCGTCAAATTAAGTTGGTTAAATTCAATAAAAAGTAACTTACGAAGGTACCAAAAAGATCATCATGCCAAATAGGGCATTAAATCTAGTGTTACGACGTGTAATCGTCACCAGATTGCGGAACTTGTTGTCTGGATTCTCGAAGCTGTTGACGTCCAAGCCAAAGATAGTGGAAGCAATGATATCGATGGCATAGTTCTGCATCACGGCTTTTAGGTCCACCTCCGAGGAGCCCTGCTCAGGCATTTTCTTCTGCAGATGGGCAACCATCTTGTCACCAATGTCCTCAGAGGTGGGAAACATAGCCTTTAGCTTGCCGGAGGTGAAGCACGGTGACAGCATGTGCCTCATGGATCGCCAGCTCTGTCCTCGCAGAGCGAAAATACTGGCCGATAATGGATCTTTATCCTCATCCACATACACCCCGCGATCGTGAAAGCTGGCGAAATCCTGGGCGAGCACACGACGAGCCAAGGCGGCGTCGCGCACCAAGACACCCGGACGGAAGAGCAGATAGATGCCCACGAAACGCTCCTTGCTCTTCAAGTAAATATCGTGGATGGCCAGGCCCATGTTTTTCTCACGCCTCCAGACGCTGTCCAAACAACCGAATGGAATTCCCGAACCCTTCTCCACTGGAAAGCCACGGCGCTCCCAGAACTCGTAATGGTTCTTCAAATAGAACCAAGCCAGTGTCAGGAGAGACAAGGCTAGCAAAATTAACGAAAACATGATTAACGTCGATTGAAAATTCTATAAAGAACGTAACTCGAGCACAGTTAATATGAAACTGGCAAGCAAAGAGCTGAGTTTCCTATTTATAGGGCGTAGTATAGCCTCTCATTTACAGCCTATTCTCTTCCGATAATGATTGCTGTTTATATAGCCACAATATCAATGTTCTCTTCAAGTAGTCTAGTATGACGTTATGTATGGTAATAATTTGTGAAATAAGAGATTTGCAAAAGTTTAACTTTACTCCCATGGGAACAAGTTTTAAGCTTGTATGCCTTACGTCTTATTTGTTTTGATCTCACAAATTAAACACATAAACATATGAAGTAACGTATAATGTCGTAGATGTTAAAAAAATAATAAAAAATTGAAATATCTCTATTACAAATGTAATGAATAAATAATAATATTTTTATTTAGACTTCCGTTGAAAATGTAAATTTATATCTGAATATGTTCTCAACTTCTCAAATATTTTAGTTGAAAACAAACGAAGCAAAACAAACATTATGAAATCGAACATAAACTGTTGAAATTAATCGTTATTGAAAGATAACAGATTAGTCAACTATGTTTTTATTATTGCCTTTAAAAATATATATTATTGCTGACCTTTAACCTGTCAAAATATTATAAAAAATATAAATAGATACAATAGAACAATTCGCAGTAGATGGTTGAATCGCAATATAAAGGATATACAATATAAAGGGTATACATATGTATGAGTTTATATATCTATATATAGAAAACTGATCATTAAAAACTTAGAATTAAATGACCCCATTAAAATTGTTGACCATTCAATTCTTATAACACGAAACTGAACCAATTTTTTCCTTTAATATTCCGATAATTTATATAAAAATGCGATGTTAGCCAAACATATATTATTTTTTGATTCATTGCCAGTCAAAAGTTTGCAACGCAGTGAAGGAGGCATCTCCGACCCTATAAAGTATATATATTCTTGATCAGGATCAACAGCCGAGTCGATCTAGCCATGCCCGTCTGTCCTTCTGTCCGTCTGTCCGTTTCTACGCAAACTAGTCCCTCAGTTTTAAAGCTATCTGAATGAAACTTTGCAGTTAGGCTTCTATATACTCTCACTCGTACATATGTCGGAACGGGTCGGAACGGGCCGGATGGGACGACTATATCATATAGCTGCCATAGGAACAATCGGAAAAATCTAGGAAAAAAAAATATAACTTTGTCAGTTTTCAACCAATTTTCAAAACATGGCTAGATCGCTTCTCCTATTAATTCTGATCAAGAATATATGGGGTTTATTTGGTGGAAAAAGACACCTTCTCGTGTTAAAACGGATTTAAAAGTCATAATTTAAAAAAGTTATGGTTTGGCGGGCATTATTACTAGCCTGTCACTTGTTCTAAGCTTCGATTAATATCGCGGTTTTATCAGCTCTAATGATGGCCGCCACACATACATACAACATAAAACCAACTAACACATATGTATGCGTGTGTAAGCAATAATCAAAACAAACCACACATAGGTGTGCCGCCATGGCGCACACACACATAGAGCATGAAACCAACTAATTTCATGAAAATCGGCTGACTATATCCTATAGCTTCCATATGAACAATCAGGAAAATAAAAGAAAAAACCATAACTTTGTCAGTTTTCAACATATTTTCACCAAATTTGATATTTAGCCATATTTTAGTATTCCTGAATTTCGATTTTAATTTCATGAAAATCGGCTGACTATACTCTATAGCTTCCATAGGAACAATCAGGAAAATAAAAGAAAAAACCATAACTTTGTCAGATTTCAACATATTTTCACCAAATTTTATATTTAGCCATATTTTAGTATTTCTGAATTTTGATTTTAATTTCATGAAAATCGGCTGACTATATCCTATAGCTTCCATAGGAACAATCAGGAAAATAAAAAAACCATAGCTTAGCCGTGTTTCAAACCATTGCCATCAAATTTGAGATTTGGCAACAAATTATTATTTCAGAATTTAGTTTTAAATTTTTTGTTTAAACTCTGCAAGGCTACACAAACTTCGGAGAGCCGAAGTTAGCTTCCTTTCTTGTTAGTTATTGGTATTGCCATGATATATGTATTTTTAATGAAATAGTTGATCATATATGCATTATAAGTTGACTAGATCCACTCTTAGACTCTTAGGTCTTTGTTAATGACTAGCCGACATTTTATTGCAGCAGCTCGTCCAGCTCAGGATAATTTGGGCACTCTCTTTGATAGGCGTACGCGGACTCCATGCTTGGGGATCAGGGCGATGCCACTGTTCTCATACTCCAAGTCGCGCTTACTCATCACTTCCACGTTGAAGTTCTGTAGAATCTTAACAATAGCCAGCTTGGAATTCACACGACCCATCCTCTGCGCAATGCAGATCCTCGGCCCCTCTCCAAATGGCAGGAACCCTGTGGAATCGTAGTTGCGACTCTCCTCGCTGAATCGATCCGGGTCATATTTCTCAGGGTCAGGAAAGTATTCGGCGTCGTGGTGAATGCCATACAGAGAGATCACGACTGGTGTGCCCTTTGGAATGATGTGATTGGTCTCGGGAACCGTATAGTCTTGGGTGCATTCTCGATTCAGGATGGGAAGACCAGGATACTTGCGCAAAGTTTCCTGTACGCACAGCTCTAGGAACTCCATCTTTTGCAGGGCATCGTAGGTGATCTGTCCACCGTTCTTGGCCAAGGTCTCGTCCACCTCCGTTTGCAGGCGCTTAAGAAGCTCAGGGTACTGAGCCAGCTCAAAAATGGTGAAGGACGCCGTCGATCCGGTGGTCTCCTGACCAGCTATGTAGAATATAAAAGCCTGAGCGGTGATGGTCTCCAGTGAAATAGATTTAATGTGTCCTGCAGATGCATAAATTATAATCTTGAACTCTGGAATTATGGAATTAATCTCTGACTCACCATCGGGGGTCTTTTGAAGGCTGAAGGATTTCTCGTCATTCTCCTCTATCTTGCCAGTGTTCCTGAGCTGAATGAGAAGCTGGAGCAGATCCTTGCGCACGATGCCGTGCTTTTCGCGATACTCAACGGTTTCCTTGACTATATCCAGCATGGCCTGACGCACCGGACTCTTGATACCCAACGAGAACAGAAACTTGGCAATGCTGCAGATATCCAAACAATTAGATCCAGAATACGCAGAATACGCATGGAAACTTACGACGGCACCAGGAAGATCATCATCCCGAACAAGGCATTAAACCTAGAATTGCTTCTAGCTAATGTTACTAGGTTGCGGAACTTGTTGTCCGGATTCTCGAAGCTGTTAACGTCCAAGCCGAAGATGGTAGAACCAATGATATCGATGGCATAGTTCTGCATTATCTTCTTTAAGTCAACTTCCTGGTAGCCCTGCTCAGGCATTTTCTTCTGCAGATGGGCAACCATCTTGTCACCAATGTCCTCAGAGGTGGGAAACATAGCCTTTAGCTTGCCGGAGGTGAAGCACGGTGACAGCATGTGCCTCATGGATCGCCAGCTCTGTCCTCGCAGAGCGAAAATACTGGCCGATAATGGATCTTTATCCTCATCCACATACACCCCGCGATCGTGAAAGCTGGCGAAATCCTGGGCGAGCACACGACGAGCCAAGGCGGCGTCGCGCACCAAGACACCCGGACGGAAGAGCAGATAGATGCCCAAGAAACGCTCCTTGCTCTTCAGGTAGATATCATGAATGGCCAGACCCATACTCTTTTCCTGCCTCCAGACGCTATCCAAACAACCGAATGGAATTCCGGAGGCCTTCTCCACTGGAAAGCCGCGACGCTCCCAGTACTCGTATTGGTTCTTTATATAAAACCATGCCAATGTCAATAGGGACACGGCCAGCAAAATTAGCGAAAACATGATCACCGTTGAATAAAAACTCTATCAGGAACGTAACTCTATAACAGTTAATATAACTGGCCAGAGAAGGGATTGGTTTCCTTTTTATAGGGCAGTGTAATCATTATCGGAAGAGAACAGTGCCGTATAATCTCTTATACGGCACTGTTCTCTTCCGATAATGATTACACTGCCCTATAAAAAGGAAACCAATCCCTTCTCTGGCCAGTTATATTAACTGTTATAGAGTTACGTTCCTGATAGAGTTTTTATTCAACGGTGATCATGTTTTCGCTAATTTTGCTGGCCGTGTCCCTATTGATATAATCTCTATAATCTCTTATACGGCACTGTTCTCTTCCGATAATGATTACTGACATAGCCACACAATCAATATTCTCTTCTAATTATCTTTTTTAGTATGACATTATAGATAGGAACCTGTTGTGAAATAAGCTGAGAGACTTGCAAATATTTTGTCTTTTAACTATTTGTAAAACTGAATCTCTTTAAATCTCTTAGTTCAAGCTAATTGATTTAGATTTAATGACACCCACCTGACTAGAAATTTAGGAATTCGTTAAATATTGCATATGTAGCGCTGTTCTATGTAACTAAGTTTCAAGGCAAAGTGCAGACCTACCACCTTCATAAATAATAAGTTTTATAACGAGTTGATGTTTATAATAAACATTAGATAGAAATAACTTAGTTGAACACGTTTTATTTATATTCTTTTTAAACTACTTCGGAACTTTAATAATTAAAGAAAATGTTAATGATGGTTAAAGTAAGGGGAAACTAATATTTATTTAATTAATATTTATGCATGATAGATAACATGAAATGCGTTTGTTATTCATATCATAAGACTGGATCGCCAATATCTTTAGTCGATCGTTATAAATGGTCATAAGTGCGACAGGACAGCTACCCTTAAAACCACGTACATATGTATATGCTTCGTGTCACTTTTCATTTACATGATTTTCAAGTGGCAACAATGTTTAATGATAAGCTCTGTGAACACAACATAATATCTATTTTTTCTTATCAAGAAATGTACTAAACCATGACCATGCCATACATAGTATTATTTATATTATGGTTCCGAGTTGCAGTTAGTCATTACTGATTTGAAGATAGTGATTTTTAATTGAAATATTCTAAACAACATTATGAAATTGTTTTCTTTCGTTGCTGTTTACTTTTAATATAGAAAAAATTACTTACTTTTTATTAGCATTTAGTTTGATTTATTTATAAAGTTTTATGTTTTGCGCAATCGTGAAAGCACAGTCATCACTATGGGCACCCATGGCTGTCTTTCTGAATCATTGAATTTTTGTATAAACATCGAACCATTAAATAAATTCATTTTTGTGGAGCCACCGTGAATGCAGAGTTATCATCCTTGACATTTTCAACTTATTTATCCCATATGAAGGGTGACATTAGCTGTTCTTGAACGGTCCTCCCCGGTGCTGTTCGTCATAACGCGAACCAAAGAGCTGGCCCTACTCATGCTTGCCCTGTGCAGCTCAGGCGGATGCTTCGTGACGGACCAGGGCTCGAAATTAAAATGGAATCCCTCCAGATCCTGGCAGTTGACGTGGGGATTACCCTCCTCGCGCAGACGTTGCATGACGTGCTCTCGCACCTGCTTTATCCCATCCGAATTGCGGCAAATAATGGCAGCCAAACTGGTCTTGTAAATCTCCGCCAGTTGAGCTACAGGAAAACATATTTAATGAATAATAAATTATATGCCTTCTTCGATTAATCTATCTGGAATTTATAGAAACTTTACCTTTGCTAAACCGTTGTGGTCCCATCTTCCGCTCATACCAATGGGAGTCACCCAGCTTGATGCGTAAGAACTGATCGGACACCATGCAGCTCAGAAGTGGTCCAAAGATGGCCCCCTCCATCGGAGGCTCGCTGAGCGCCCCCGTGTAGACGTCCACATCTTGCGGGGAACTAGGAGGAATCAATTAGATTAACAGGAGCTCAATGGAAACTATAGTAACCCACTCGTATATCTGCCTTATCGACTTTAGGGTATCGTTGTCAACGGCCTGGGCCATCTGTTCCCATGTGTCCACCGCTGGCAGGCGACAGTGACGACGGAAAACCGGATACGAAGGAATTCCATGATCCCGTCCCCTTTGAATGTTCAAGGAAACCAAATCAAGTCCACAAAGGGGCAGTTTATCCTCAGCGGTGCCCTCGAACAGCTTTTGGGTGACCTCCAGTGAGAAAAAGCGATCCACCTGCATCACGGGCGTGTTGGCCGCTGTCATCAAGGCATGATCGATGCCGTGCGCCGCCCATAGGGAAAACGGATTAAAGAGCATCTTGTGGAGCTCCACGGCCTCCGGACTGCTATTGCCCCGCGAGATGTTAAACAACCCGGGCAACAGGGTGTGCGCAAACCTGAAGGCGGCTGCAGCGAAGCAATTAGCAATGCTTGGATCCACCTCCGGATCATAGGTGTCCGGAGCACTTAGGTTGTGCTTAGCCGGCAGCAGACCCTTTGCCTCACTGAGGTTGCGTCCCAGAAGCACCGGCAGGAACTCATTGTAGGTAATGTGTGCCATTTGAGCACCTAGGATTTTGCGCGCCTCCTGGTACAGGCGCTCGTCCTCCCAGTGGGGATTCTGCTCTTGCAGCTGCCCGGCCAGGTAGTTATGGTGCCTGGCCCACAGCAGGTGCATGGAGGTGAGCAGTAGGTTCTCGTTGGCCCGATCATCTCCAGACTCAAAGCAGTACTTTCCCTGGCGCGTCATCTGCACCCGATTGCAGCCATCCGCAGGATTTGAGGAGATGGGAAGCAGCTCCCGGCCATCATCCGTAAGATACATTCGCAGCGTCCCGTTGATGAAGCTGCGTAGTTGATTCTGTCGCTGCTCCAGGTTGCCGTAGACCACGGATGCGTCCAAAAAGGCCGTGGCCTGGTTCAGTTGCATCCGAGGACCAAATCTTCCCGTTGGCGCTGGAGCAGATCTTACGAAATTCATGCAGGTCAGGTTGTACTGCTGGTAATAGGGATCGTCGGGCAGAATCTCCACGGGAAAGCACTCCGGATGCTGCTCGCGGGTGGCTGGCACACAGCAGTCGATGGACTCGCCCTCCTGCGACGTGGTCAGTGAGGTGGCCGTGATATCGTGGTCCATGAACTGACCAAAAACAGCTAGCATAACAGTGAAGTTTGAATCCGTCTCGTAGCTGGAGCGATGGATATTCAAGGAGACCTGGCGAGCCGGCGGCAGGCGTCCGTGGTGGCTAGCTCTTGGAGCTGCAATCCCATCAGAATAATCCGGAGACACCATACGGCGGTAGGGCACCATGGATGTTCCGTATGTCCGGGGATGCTGCTTATTGTTGCACACTCCTGTGGATCGCCTGTAGCGGGCATTGAAGTCGCAGTCCAATCGCAGAACTGTGGGATCGGGCAGGACGATCCTTGGTCCCCAACCAATATTGCTGCGGCCCGGCTGCTTCGTATAGTTCAGTCTCCTGGCTATATCAATGGTGGCCTGGTTCTCTACGTAGCCACGACGTGCCAGTTTCCGTGCTTCCGGGTTAGTGCTCAGGGAGCGATAATGGCGGAACGCAGGCGTATTCACCTCGTTTGGTTGCAGACCCTCCTCCAGAATCTCCCTATCACCCAAAGCCTTGATCCCAGCACTCACCGCCTGGGCGCCATCATTGTGACCCATTGCAGCTTGTTTCAGAGCCCAATCCGCCGCCGGCTCGTCTGGCAGCGGTCTGTTGGGTGGCACTGCGATTTCCGATCCATTAACCACAAAGAAGAAGCTGGGACCCCCGTCAGCGCCGCCGAGGGAATCGCTGAAGACCAGGGCCAAGCAAAGGGCGGCAATTACAATGACTCTGCGGCAGAAAAGTGAAATCAATTTGTGGTTAGCATTTGCGGTTAGGCGACGACTAAACGATTGGAATGAGCCAACAAGAGCAGGGTATAAAATATCACGGAAAGGAGGTTGATTTCTCAGCTTTTTACATTTCTCTTTGGTAAAAAATAGTATAGAAAAGGACGCGATGGCTTCCGAATGTAAATCTGTAAAGATTTCAGTAACCATTTCCAAAAAACATTGCTAGGCACAAAATATCATAGTCACTGCGAAGTGACAAAAACATATACGATTGAGTTTTCGACCAAATTGTCACTCTATACATTGGCGTCAAACTATTTCCGTCGCCTCTTTAAGAACAATTTTTAAATAGCTTTGTTTTTGTAAAATTCCATGGACGCTGAACGACAGCGACAAGCGTCTAAGACGAATTTCGGCTCTTTTAAACACAACTTAAGAAGCACAAAGCCGCCTTAAAAGTTCACAAAAATTATAGCAGCTGCAAATCCCAACAATAGGATAACCACTCACATAAAGGTGATGCCCATACAGCATTGAAACTGACGCATCTTGTTGCGCCGCGAACGCGGATTTACACCACCGGGAAAAACGTGGTCAGGTCCTTGATATGGCGGCAGGAGCACGTACCCGGAGCCGCCGGCAGCGGTGAGCGGCGTTGTTTCGTCCGTCATGATCAGAGCTAAACTGATGCGCAGTGCCGGCAAATGCAGCTAGCAGAGCTTTGGCCCAGGGCGACTCTAGAGTTTCGTCGGCACTTAGTAGGCTTCCGACACTCCGCTGGCCGCCACACTTCAGATACTTTCGCCTCTGACAAAGCAACTTGGCTTATAATATAATATAATGCCAGGCAGCAGCAAGCAACAAAGCTGGCAACTGTCCACCGGCCAAGAACACCAGCCATCATCTTGAACTCTTAACGTAAGCTTTAATAATTGACAAATGCGGGCAATGCGATTAGAGTTCCTTATCATCGGGCTGCTTCAACATGTCGGCGACATACTCGTAGGTCAGCTTGAGCAAATATTGGAAAGGTTTTTGCTGCGGCAGGTCCTCCAGCTCAGAGCTCTCTAAAAAGTCTTCCAGGGGCGGGAGGCACGTCTCGGCTTCCTGGCCCATCAACTGCGAAATTTCAATGATCTTGAAAAAGAGCAATTTGTGCATGTAGTCCACTCCGTTGTTAGCATCATAATCCGTCCAGTTATCGCGTTTAATGGCAGCACACCAGATCTTATGCTTCATGTCGTACGGGTGTTCCACGTAGGTCAAAAGTTCTAGGGCCTTGCGGAACTCTACCTCCGTGGCAGTATCATTTTCCTCGGCAATAAACAGCTGTAAATAATCAACAGTTTTAATTGTTTTGTTATTTACTCAAAACTCTATTGCACTTACATTGATAATCTCCTCTGCCTTGAGCACTTTCTGATCCGTTATATCGAAGCCAAAGTTCTGCAGTACGTCTTGGCCCAAATCAGCCTGATATTCGATCAGGTCCAAATCTACATCGATCTTCTCCACCTGGGCCATCAGATCCGAATCGGGTGCTGCCAAGGCTGCCAGCTTGGCCAGCGACAGCATGGACTTCTTGCGCGCCACAAATTCCACTTCACATTGGGCCAACTCGTACAGCATCTTGGCCGCTCGCTCGAAATCACCGTTGAATATCAACTGGATCCAGCCCAAGGACGGATGGTCGCGCATGAACTGCGCCAGTGCCGTTGGGTTGTTCTTGAAGCGATCGAAGACCTCACCGTGGCGGTTCTGGCGCAAATGCCAGTTAATGGCGAATTGCGAGAAGTTGTATTCCTCGTATTTGCGTGTGTAATCGTCCAGGCGATCATTGTCCTGGGTCTCATCGCATATCAGCACCAGGCTCGGGAAGTCTAGGTACTTTTCTGCAAGCTTAGCGGCATACTCATACTGACGATCCTTGACTGTTGGTGAAATAAACGATTAAAGTTCTGTATTTACAATTAAGATATTATTAACTCACTCAGTGCTGAGATAAGCTCCCGGCGCTGAGACTCAAACTGCTGCTGTAGGACGTTAAACTTCTCCGTGTCGCGAACACTCTCTAGGTAATTCTTTCGCCCGTCCAACACGAGATCGACTAGCTCGAATATCTGTTGGTAGAGCTGCTGCTTCAGCTCAGTTTCGCTGACGCAGTGGCCACCATAGCGCACACTTATATCAATGAGGCGGGTCAGTGTATCCCGGACACCGGCAACGCCCGACATGGCCGTCCAAGGCAGGTTCTCATAGGAGGCCATCCTGTCACTGTGCATTCTAAAACTGTTGGCGTGCTGCTCCCGATGCCTAAGCACTTCACTGAGCGTGTCCAGGACTATAGAGTTGATGTCGGTAATAAAGTGGGCCACCGACAAGGTCGTCTGGCTCTGGGCGGCAATCCGATCGTCGGCAATGTCCGCGAGGGCCTCAAATACATTCTGAAATTTACTTAGCTTCACATAGAATATATCCTGGTTGGTCAGACTGCCCTGGGGCTTATCCTCCCAGCCGGCGACTGTGGCATCGATGGCGTCCTCAATCAGGTTGGGCAGTTTGGTCTGCAGGGAGCGTAGGGCCAGGGCAGCCACTATCTTCTCACTTAAATCGGATAGTATAAAGCTCGTTGGTTTCAGCACGTTGCTGCCACAAGGAATGGCATTAAGCTAAAGGACATAATATATTAATAAATAAAGACTGGAATCAAGTAGCAAAAGTAACTCACCTTCTCCCAAACGCCACTGGAATGCAAAAAAGCTATAAAGTGCTGGAAGGCAATAATCTTGTCCCTCAGCTGGTTTATTATCTGCATGGATCGTGAGCTACCAAGGGCATGATGATGGATGTCCTGATCTCCCATTACCTCCTCCCAACGCGGATCTGATATGGGCAAATCCTCTGCCAGATCTTCGGCTATGGTGATGACAATCCTATCTAGCTTGAGTGCATCCACGGGCGCTCCATTGGGATCGGGATCAAATACGCTGCGCAGCAGCTCACCGACAATGCTCTTAACCATGTTGTTGTTGCGTTTCAGGTGGTACAGGAATGCGGCCTTCAGGTGGCCCACCTCATCGGTTAGTTCGTTGTACATATCCTCGGGATCCAGCTCGAACATGTGCAGATTATTGGTGCTGCCTGTTAAAGCGGAATGGTCGGGAACATTGAAACTTGCACTGAACGAAGCGGGGGCGAACAGATCGGGGGTGTTGCAAGTGCTCATGTTCAGCAGTTCAGTGCCGTCGAAATCGCCCGGCGTAATGGAAACCAGTCCGTGAGTGCGGCTAAAGAACAGCGGCAGGTGACTGCAGATGGCTGCACTCAAAATGCGGTCGTCGTGCATGTGGAACTCTATCTTCTCCGCCTCCAGTTCCGCCGAAGGCCCGCCCTCGTGGGACAAGTGCAGCGGGTACACCACCTTCGGCGTATACAGATAGATGTGACTGCTACCGACTACAAAGCGCAAACTCAGGCAATCCTCTTCTGTCTTGGGGCTGAAGAACTTGTTGATCTTTAGCGGCGTAAAGGACTCCAGAAAAATACTCTCGGGCTGGGCACTGACAGTCACTGGAAAATGAGAAAATAATAAGTTATGGCTTCTTAAAACCCTAAGCTATAAACACATTCTTACCGAGAGCATAGCACATTTGTGGAGCATGGGCAGAGTTCACAGCTCCGGCTAGAATGTAGCCCTTGCTTGAGACCATTTGGAAGTCCAACAGGTGCAGCTCGATCTCCACATTGTCTGCGGGCAGACGGACATTCCAGAACTTGGTCTTGAATTCCTCGCGAATTCGGCGCACCACTTCAACATCTTCGTAAATCAGCTGCTCGGCATTTCCCTTGTTGGCCAGACTCCATCGCTGGACGGCACGATCCGAGAGAAGGGCTACAACTGTTTCTCCACTTTCGGAATTGCTCTCGCAGCACATGCCCACAAAACTCTAAAGAAAGAAAGCTTTAATACTCGTCTCTGCTTATATACATGCACACTCACCTGATCCTTGTCACCGCCCGGATTCATGCCAATCAAAATGGAGGCAAACTTCTTTCCAAAGCCACCAAGGAAGCTGGTGGCCGGCTTGATAGTCTTGTGATGAAGTGTGTAGCGTCCATTGGTGAGTCCCACTTTGAGGAACACCAGATTACATGTAGAGGTCACGGCCAAGTATCCATTCTGGCTGGGCAGATTAAGCAACTGGACAAACTCTTGTCCGGTCAAGATCGAGAGATCGACAGAGTTCCCGTCATGTGCGATGGATGACCAGTAGCGCACGTCTCCGGTAGCGGAAACGGATATGCAGGACGCCATTTGCTGGCCAGCAGTGTGGAAAACGCTGATTAACTCACTCTTGTGTCCGAGGTCGCTGTAGGGCAGAGTCAACTCGCGGCTCTGAGCCAAGCCCCCAGTCCTTCTTGGGGTCAGCCCAGCTCGTGGTGGGGAATTGGTCTTGGTTGGATCTTTGTACTGCCAGATAAGAAGACGTCGGCCTTGGACAACCTGAAAGGATGCGGAAGCGGGAGCTGCAGTTTGTATTTTAGCCTAAGTTGCAATGCTCTTACCCAAGCCCAACCATTCTGGGCCACTTTGGCAGTGATTGTTGCAGCTCCAGAGCCGGGGAAGGTGAGAGCCTCATTCACCGCCACGGGCAGCGGGCAGCCGAAGCTCTCCACCACATTGTAGTCTGAGCGTATACCGGGAATGGACTGCGTGGAGCGCACCGACAGACACAGACGGCTGCAGAATAATGACAGAAATTAACATACTGTTCGGATGAGCTAGGAAACCCATAAATACCTGTTACTCAGTGCGGTCTTCTTGAGGCTTCCATGCAGTTGTGCGTTGCTGGCGTTGCCGCCAAAAAAGGATTTGGGCGTGCTGTCTGCCGCATTCGGCGACATGGCGTAAATCCGCGGTCCCGGAGACGAATCGCGCGGTACGCCGTACAAATGCTTCTGTAAGTCCCTGTCCATTTTAGTTATAATTCCTTGCAATTACTTATAAACAAAATGTTTGGATGGCGCCGGCATATGGTCCAGTCGATAACAGGGATAACAATATATTTAGCCTGGTGTAATCGATATGATAGAGTCTTCGATAAATTATCATAAACTGTGGAAAACATTTAAGATATTTGGTAATTGTCCTATTTTTAATATTTACTTTTTTAAACAACAATCAATTTGATTTATTTGTCAATAGTTTTTCCTGTTATCGATTTTGTTTTTTCCGGTAATTTGAAACAGCCACATATCGCACGTCCCTATTAGCTGCCCAGTTTATCATCTCAAAGCGTAATCTGGCTGAAATTTCATAGATTTTCGTAAACAAAACGGCAGCTCACCGGATTGATGGCCACCTGGACACAAAATGAGCCGACAGGTGTCACCAAGCGCAGGCGTTGGAATCTGGAAGGTAAGCCCGAAGGCCACGAGCAGTAAGAAATGTAAAAAACATGAAAAACTTATTCCTAGCAGATCGTGCCTCGCTGAACAAGCTGAAGCACCACATCGCAGAGGAGGGCTGTCCACAGGTGCAGTACGATCTGGCCAAGGAGCTGCTGGAGAATGCCATTGGTGAGTGGAAGTGGCTTCTGTAAGCTACTAGGGAAACTAAGGACTTATTGAACTTTGTAGAACCAAATCTTGCCAAGGGAAATCAAAACCAGAAGGCCGTCAACTGGCTGGTGAGCGCTGCCCACAATGGACACGAGGATGCAGCCAAGCTGCTTCGCCAGTGCTACGATGAAGGCAGTGGCATCACTGCGGAGAATGCTGACGAGGTAAGACGCTGCCTGGCCATGACGCCGGGCGAACGGGCGGCGAGAAAAGCAGCCCGGGAGCTCTTTGCCTGTCTGTCAAATGGCAACGAGCACATCACGCCCAAGCAGCTGGAACGTAAGATGCGGCGTATCTACAACCTGCAACGAAAGCGCCGTCGACGCGACGATGATCGCTCCTCGTCGAGCAGCGAAGGAGAGCAAGAACAGGAGCCAGAGTGCGAACCCCTTGAAGACACCCCAACAAGCGGTCTGGCCAACGTAGAGCGACGCCGCTTTATCACCGAAGCGAACTTGGTTTCAGCTGCCTCGAACTACAGTGCCGGCCAGATGCCGAGCGTGAACGAGGCTCTTACATTGTCCGTGCCGGATCCAAGGAGCCTGGACCACGTGCCCTGCTTCTACCGTATGATCTTTCACCCGCTCGTCTTCTTCACCCTATTTTACCACCGCCTGCTCAACTTGATTGTGTCCATACCCGTCGTTATCCCGCTAAGTGTGCGCTGCAGTGTCCTCATGGCGCTCTCGTGGTGGAGCACCCGCCACACTCTGGCCCTTGGCAGCTATTACCTAAGTCTAGGCGTCATGATCTGGGCCACGTGCAAGATGCTGAAGACGAAGCAGCAGTTCGTGGACTTCCGGATCTGGTCGGGACTGTTCCTCAGCTATGGGGACCACAACATTGAGGCGGATATCGCCGAGCACAGATTCCTGCGCAACAACATGAAGCCGTACCTGTACTACTTCTGTGCCTTCATCTGCAACCTGATCGTATATCCGCTGGTAACCGACGCCTGGCTACCGCACTCGGAACTGACCATTGTGTCCGGAGCCCTGACCTTCCTCACCATGGGCGTCTCCATGTACGCGTCGTCGCACTTGTTCCCGGACTGGCTAATGATCGTCTCTTTTGCCGTAAATGTGCTGGCCAAGTATCCATACGAGATGGACGAAGTGGTGTCTTCCCGCTGGCGCTTTCTGGACCTGCGCGTGCCCACCTTCTCCTCCTTCGTCATCGGCAATGGCATCGAGTTTTGCCTGAATTGCCGCACCGCCTTGTACCTCTTCATTCCCATGCTGCTGGTGATGATGGCCAAACGATCCCGCTGGCACGGCGTATACACATACCTCATACCGCATTGTGTCACACTCAGCTGGCTACAGGTGTGCATTGCCACCTCGCAGAGCGCCACCATGTTTGGAGTGGTGAGGGCAGCTCTTGGTCTGGCCGGTATCGTCCTGTTCCTACCGCTTTTCGGGATTGTGGCACTCCTGGTGCCTGTCTTCATGGCCATTGACAGCTTGGGCCTGGGCAGTGAGCAACTACGCTGGGGCAGCACAGCAATCGCCTGCGGACTGGTAGTGGTGTTTTCCTGCGTTCTGGCCCTCAATCGAGCCACACAGAAGTACATAACGATGCTGCAGATTATTATGGCCATCACCACTGCCTGCTTGCTGGTCTTCCCCTACATGACGTCTAGCTTCAAGGACACGCCCCGTTTCAATGCCATGCCCAGGGTCGGTCTGCACGCCCTCTCGGAGGCGGACTCGTTGCATTGGGATCGCTTCCATTCGCTGTGCGCCCAGCCAATTCAGGAGCAGCCAAATAAGATAAAGGCCCAGCTGCGCTGCTCTCATCTGAACGGCATGCCCGTCACTTGGGAGGGCAGCATCGCCAAGGTGGAGATCTCGAGGGTGTCCAATATACTGGAGGACATTATTGCCAACTACCTGCCCGTGTGGCTGGGCCGTCTGCTGAGGTGCGTGCACGGTGAGAATATCTCGCAGCACTTCAAGTGCGATCCGAAGCTGGACTCTCAGTGCGAGGAGTGGCGGAGCGTGATCAAGGCACTGAAGGCGCAGAGCGGAGGCTGCACGCTCCAGCGTTGGAATCGCTACGAGTACGAGCTGCTGGTCAAAGTGGGCAAAAGCAAGGGAAGTCGTCTGCTGGCCCGCCCCAGCTCCACGGATGTGGTCCTGCGGGCTCACCATGACTTTGGAAACTTCACGCGTCGTTTGAATGAAGGCGATGTTGTGCGATTCTACGGAACTCTCCACAATTCGCGACCCCAAGCGGACAGAGTTCAGGTGTTGCTGAAAACCATCGAGTGCGTGGACTGTCATTCACCCAGCCTAGGCACAGCGAGCATCGAACGGGCCATAGCCTCATCTCCGATGGACGCCCGCCTCCAGGATCTGATGAGGGGCATCAAGTATTTGTTAAACGCATTGTTAAATCCTCTAATAACATTTAAGTAAAACCACACAATTAAAACAAAGTCAAGGATATACATTGGCTTGGCTTACAAAAAACAATGAATTTGTGTCTTGTGATTATAAAATGCAATATGGAGTCTAAGACTATTACGGTTTGCATAATTAATCAGTTATTCTAAAGGCAGATATCCATTAAAACTGGACCTACTTCGTGGTTTCCCAGAGATCTTCAATAGTTTTCGTACATCTAATCGATAACAATGTAGTTTGACTCATTTTCCTCCATTAATTCTATAGTCTTCCGGCATCTTATTCCTATAGGTTTCCAGGTCGTCAAAGGGAGTTCATCTGGATCCGATGATCCCACGGGGAATGGCATCTTAGGGATCTCCTGCGACGGAGCCTCGTACACTTGCCTTGGGGTATCCAAAAATTTGAAAAGGTCTGAGTATTTGTTGACAGCAGACCATTCGCAAATATCTTCCTCATCCCTCTCCGAACGCCCATGCTGCTCGCACGGCTCCGAACTGAAGTCTGGTGAGTTAATCAGGAACTGGACACCGGCGAGTAACAACTTTCTGTGGTTTGCATCATCCACACCCAGCATTACGAGATCGGCGTAGATGATGAGCTTGCAGTGGGCAATACAGTCGTAGCCACGCTCCAGAAAGTTTTCTGTGTACTTTTCCATCGTCAGCAGCGCCAGCCAGTCGCGAACGGCTTGTCGACTCATTTTGGTTTTTAAAATTCTCAAAGCTCGTCCTCGTGAGTCCCCGGAAAACGAAAATTTTTGCATCAACATTCGGCCATTGACGTTTTTTGACATTTTGTCGCGGGCTTCCGTTGACCGGAACTAGCTCAGAACTGGGCTGGGACCTCGATAGTGTCATCTCTAATAAAGTTTTTAATTTAAATTTAGCGAACTCTTTTGTGTTTTATAATAACAACCAAAATAAATTTATTTAGAGACTAATCTAATGGCATACAAAACTTTATTTTAAATTTTTTTAGGTACCATCACAATTGGTTGGCTCTTTCTACCCACTTTTCGAAAGCTTCTTAAGCTTTTCAACGACTCAGTTGGCAGCACTGCTCTATGGCAAAGTATTAAAGGCCAGGCGCCCCCCGTTTTTGGAAACACACGCGATTCACCACCCACCTGAGAGACTTCTACTTATCTCCACAACCACATTAGCGACCAGCCAGAGGAGGCAGACGAAGACCAACAGTAGCAGATACCAAAAAAGGAAAACAGTGTCAGCATGATTGCGACTATAACGAAGAAGTACCAGAATGTGGTGATTAGCACGGGCAACATCATCAACACGGAACTGGGACAGCGCAAGTCCAACGAGGAGTTGTACGACGGCCTGCAAATAACGCTCCACAGCGACCCGAGTGAGGAGCGCGTGGTGGCGGAGGTACAGATTGACGAGCAGCACGGCCGGGTGCAGCGGGCCACCCAGGAGCTAAACAGTCGTCTGACGGAGAACGGCCGCAATGAGATCAGCATCGGAGCCAAGATATTTCTTAACCGCAACTCTACGGATTGCGTCAAGCAGGCGGTTGAGGCGCTGCTCAACATACTCAACGTAACGCACGTGGACAACGTGGTGTTGGCCTACCACCCGAACGCCAGTGCGGTTGCCAGCGCAACGGCAGCGGCCACAACAGGACCGGCCAAGTCACCCTGCTCCGAGGGAGGTTCTGCACCGTCCAGTGCCAGCAACTGGAGTCTACGCAACGGAACCGAAGGACTGTCTGAGCTGAAGGAACTCTATCAGACCCTGGAGCAGTACGCACTCAAGCAGCAGATCACGCAGCTGGGCATTGCAGATCTGGATGCAGCGGCGCTGGAGAAGCTTCACACAATCGCCCAAGTGACGCCAACGATTGCCCAGGTGAATCTGTCCACCTGCTGCGTGGTGCCGCCGGAGTTGCAGGAGTTCTGCACCGCCCACGACATCCAGCTGAACACGCACAGCGATCCGGAGCTGCTGCTGCCCGGGGACCAGTTCGCCGGCCTGGCGCCCGGCTACACAATCGACTGGTCGCTCCGCTACCAGGTGCACGTCCGGTGCCGCGGCGTGCTCACTGCCAAGGGCTACATTGTTGGCGCCTCGCGTTCCAGCGCTTAGGATTAATCCCAATCAGATGCTAGATTATAATTTTTATGTTTGTATGTATGCTCGTATGCTGTGTGTAGTGGTGTACTTATTGTTTGTTATACAAAACCCCGATGAGGATTCGAAGCCGATCGATTGATTTTACTGTAAAAGATTTTCAAAACCTACTCTGAACATAAAGCGTTTTAAAAACGGCAATTATCTATTCTGTATTTTGTATTCTGTATACTGTACTCTGTGTCACTTGCTTCCAGTTCCCAGTTGCCGGCTACCGGGGGTCAGAGAGTCGGCCAGAGACCGGTTTGGCTCGCTCGCTCGCAAATTAAGTATACGTCCAGTTGGTATAATTTACATATATGCTGTGACCGCCGACAATTGCAGGCCCCGCACTCGGTTGGGGCCGTGCTCTTGGCGATTTCCTCCTTCCCCGTTGTGGCTTGTTATTTTCTCTGGCTAATCGCAGTCTAGGGCCTCCACTTCTGGTGGACTGAAATCTAATTAAAGGCAGACGCGTCTCGCCCGGCGACCCATCCAGATCACGTGGCTGACCTCACTCGCTTTTCAATACGACGAAAATAATATAAAAAAAAAGGGAAGAAAAAACCCGTTGCCGATTAGAATATATATTATTATACAGCGGCAGATATTTTAAATATATAACTGCCGATTGAGATGGTATCAGCGCTAGTCTAGGTGCAACAACCAACGGTCATAAATCCAAAACTAATAATAAATGGAAAGTGTTAACAAAAAATGCTAGGCTGACGGATGAAAATAATCAGTTGGCTTAATTTACAAGGGCCGTATACATCTGGAGTGAGTCAAGACCGGGGGAGATTGGGAAGTGGAGTGCGGAGACCCTGTAAATGGGCAACTTAATTGACAGCTGGAGGAAGTTCGTGGACAGAACGTGGACGAATGGTTTATTAATGAGCGAGACAAGAAACTTGGCCAAACGTGTAATTTAGGGCCAAAGTTCAAGGACCATGTGCCTGGTGTTCTAATGTATGTATCTTAATAAAAGTACTCGAAAAAAAACCCATATAAATAGATATGTGCGGGAATGGAAATACAAACAAAAAGCACACTTATCGCTTAGGCTCTCCCACTAGAATGACTTGTATGTTTCTGAAATCCCCAACAGAACGAGAACGAGAGCGGGAGAGAGTGTAGAGTGTGGAGATAGCTGGAGCTGCTGCTGCTGACTCAATACAACAACTTGTTTGACGATCTTTTACAGCTCCGGGCTCGTTTCGTCATTAAAATGACGCATCAGCGGCGGCAACATGTTGTCCCAACACATATTTGCTGGCAACAAGTGGAGAGAAGCCTCTGGAATACAATCAAGACCCCCAGCACACTGGCCTGAAGTGGAAACTGATGAAATGTTGGGGCAATAAGGCGGTCGTAATCGTTTTGCTATCAGTTATTAGTTTATTTTTGCCATTTTGTAAGACAAAACCACATCCAAGTGCAGTCGCTTGATAAGCGCAACACACACGGCGTATACGTAACCGGGCGGCAATAAACCATATCCATATTATAGGAGGGACTACTTATTTATCATTAATATGTTCCGGCTGAGCTGGTATGATTCTGCACTTTCCATTGAACACCATTAGGTCGGAATTCCGGATTCCAGAAATTTCCAGAGCCCACCCACACCGAGTCATGCAAAACAGGCGGCTGTGATTACACCATAACAATTGTTGAGTCTTTATTAGGTTAATTGAATATTCTTTGAATGCTTCGTACTCACATTATCCTTACCAAAGCTAGTTGCCATCATATTTCGCTCATTTTTCCTGGTTTTACATGGTTTTTATAACTTTAATGATTTTTCTTACACAGAGAGTCGAGATAATATGAACGTACTGACATTGATAGGTTTCATCTTCTCGGCGTTATCTCTAATTACAGGAATTGTCTGAGTTGATGTGTTTTTCATGTTCGTATTTCATCCCTATGCGGAAAGACTACAACATCTATCGTACAATGCTTGCGGTTGGTTACATTTACATTTAGCCTTTGCATTTTTTGTAGGCCATTAACAATTAGCTACAATTAGATTGCATCGTAAAAACTAATCTCACTTGGATCGCGCAATTCAAAATAATACTCTGTATAATTTCGCTCCATTCGAATTCGAGAACCAAACGCTCTTTGCTGGGGACGGACGCTGTCTGACAATTGAAATCGTTTTTAATTGGCATTCCGAATTAACAACAAACTGAAACTGGCCACTCGTGCACTCAGCTTGGAACTTGTTTACATTCGTTGTACGTTTCCATTCCGGGGACCATTATTGACCATTCGAATCGAGGCAACTGGGTGACGGTGGCGGCGGCGGCAATGGCAATACAATTTTGAAACCGGGCTGTGGTGGCATATTAACGCAAGGAGGGAGGGCATCCTGGAACGGGGACATTTTACTGGTCAAGCCTTAGCTACGTTCGTTGCTGTTGCTGCTGCTGCTGCATGGAGCCCTAGGACTGGTAAACCATATAGTAAAAATGTATCAAAATCGTCTTTATCGCCATCTCGAAAAACAAGAGAAAACGTACAAAAATCGTTTTTTGGTCGTAGACATCTTAAATAGTTCGATATCTGTGTTCTGGACTCGTGTGTTGCACATTCTTCTAAAGTAAGTGTTCGCGTCTAGTTTCTCATAAGATTCAAAATGTATACACCTTCCACGACCTGTCTGCCTAAACATACACTCTAAATTCGACGGAAATTAATTGGTTTTCGGGACATGAGCTTGACAATGAAACAGTTTCTTTGCCTACGGTTCACAACAAACGGGTTTACCTCCGAATAGTTTCCTCTAAGTTACTTATTGTACGTCCTATTGAGAGAGTATATAGAGTAGAGTATTTATTTATAGACACATACGGCTCTGCACATTGAAATAGCCACGTTAATAGAGTCGAATCGTTCCTACCATAAGTGGGTCAACGGTTGAGTAGATTGTGTGGAAATGGGAACAGGATTACTACTTCCAACTGCATGGTGGAGTAGATAAGGTCCGGTAATTGGAGTTCTTTTTGCTACATTTAATAAATATAAACATTTTAATTTCAATTTTGCAGTTGCCCATTTACTGTTTTTAACATTTTGCAGTTGTGCCAATCAATAAATATATATTTTTAAAAAATATTTCCCGCTTTCGTTATCATTTTGTTGCTGTTTACATACTAAGCAATCGATTACAGCTAAAGTATTTGTTAATCCAATGGAATTGCAATTTGTCAAGAACACACAACACATTAAGACATCAAGAGTGACACTTAAAATGCATATTGACATCTGTTGTTTGTCGATTTAATTTGGTTTTGTGTTCCGTGTTCCGCGTTTACCGATTTTTAACATTTAGATCAAAAATAGTGCCCCTAAAAATGCCACAAAAATACAATCAAAACATTTGTTTACTAAACTACAAATACATACAATAAAATACATTGATGCACGCATAATATTTATATAACATACATACTACTTATGTACGGGTGTAACCTTCTCTTTACTCTAGAACAACTGCTACAGCTTAGCCTGATTTCGTGTGGGTGTTTGGGTAATGTTGAATGTATAACTACTCAAAATATAATACCATTTCAAATACAATTTCATCAGTTTGCCATTCCGGCATACATACATAAGTAATTCAGTCTAATTTGGGAGTTGTTGGTCAACGATCATTGCCCTGGAGAAGGGTGGGAGGAGTTGGGAATTGGGGAACCCAAAAACCGAACCGAAACACAATAAAATTTACAAGACTTGGACCGATAATCGGATTCTGGAATGTCAGATGAATCTCCAAAGATTTCAAAATATAACTAAGAGAGTGTGAATAATTGTTTCAGCTTCTTTCCTTTTCGATTCTCTAGAGATTTCTTTGTCCCTCTTCTATCCTTCTATTCTTTTATCAGGTTCCAAAGTTTAGATCAAATGCGACTTCCGGTTGGAGTGCTCAATGGCCGCCAGCAGCTCGTGCTTCTTGCGCACGTAGAGTCGCCCCTTCTTCCAGGGATTCTGCAGCTGCAGCGGCTTGAAGTCATCTCGCAGGCAGCGCTCCCGTGCTCCAATCACTGCCACCAGGCAGAAGTTCTCCAGCACTTCGGGTCCGTAAATCGGTCCATTGTTTCCCTTTAGCACCACCGCCATGTTGAGCTGCTTCACCACCAGATTAATCACCTCGCGGGCCGTTGTCTTGGGGGTGACATGTAGCTTCAGACTGGTTCCACTGGCCAGTCCCGTGTTGTAGGCGGTGTACACTTGGATGATTCCCGGTGCCTGTTCCGTATTCAGGCTTGAGCAGCTGGCCGAGTCCTCTTCACTGCTCTGACGCGACAAACTCTTCATGGATGAAGCCTTGGAGGTACTGGGCACCGGCTCCTCGCCACCCACAGCTCTCAGCTCGGCTAGAGTGCTCTTCAGATAGGGTCCACCTTCGCGTAGGTTTGCACTAGAGGCTGCCTTGGCGGCTGGCTTCAGCGGTTTGTGCTCCAAGTCGGTGGCGAAGGCCCCATTGCCGCTCCTCAACGAGACACTGGATCCAGCCAGATACGGAGCCGAGCTGGAGCTGTGCACTGTGATTAGCGGAGCAGCGTGCGATCCTATGTTGGAGCTGGTGCGCTTCCTTTGGGCAGCCAAAGCCTGTGAGTTCCGCAGTGCATCCGCCAGGGTGTCGTCGGAACGCGACGGAGGAATGGCAAACACACTGCTCGTGCTATTGCCATCCGAGGCAGAGTCTACGGCGGAGTAAAAGCTCCGTGCCGTGTAGGTAGAGCTCATGGAGTCGCCGCTGTTCTTTCTGAGAGATACCTCCGAGCAAATGGATCCGCCATACTCGCTGGTCGTGGACACTTGCAGAAGCTGCTGCTGCTGCTGCTGTTGTTGGGGCGGTTTCTGCTGTTGGGACTCTTGGTGAGTGGGAACGGGATTGGAAGCCGGGTCCACAGGAGTTATTGCACTCAAGCCCAGATTTTGCTCTGACTTTGAGTGCTCCGGCTTGGTCTGCGCCGAATCCTCGTTGGTCCCTGGCCCTGGCCAACTGCCGCGACCCGTGCCGGTTTTGGAGAACTTGCTCTCGCGGATGGGCAGTTGCAGCAACTGCTTGCTGGCGGAACCTACCGCCGTCGCCGATACCGCCTCATCCTGCCGCTGCTGAGCAAAATCCAGGATCTCCCGCATGGCCAGAGAGGGCTGCGCGCTTTTGTTGCGTGCATAAGCCACTACGTCCATCAGCCAGCGGACGCTCTTCCACACAATCGTCAGGCTAGAGCTGAGCTCCTGCAGCGTTGCTAACCGCTCCTTGGCCGCCTGCAGTTCACTGCTGGAGAAGGCTTCGCGCAGGGCGTGTGTGGCCAGCGCCGTGTCCAACTCAAGAATGCAGGAGAGTCGCGCGTACTTCTGAATGATAGCTGGCTGGTAGGTGCGCAGGTGAATCATTTCGAAGGCTTGTATACTCAGGCTGGCCAGGTCATCTCTTTGCAGGAGCAACTCCGATTGGCCTGGCACGGCGCAGGAAGCTTCGGCGGATGGGCAGACCACCAGGAAGCTAATGTCCGGACTGTGCTCGATTACCTCCACGTCATACAGGCGGTGGGTGGCCGCATCCGCAGCCTTGATGTTCATGCTGGCAAATAGCTTGTGCATCGCATTGGTGAGATCGTAAAGAAAGAGGCGTTGTACTTCGGAGGTCGCTGCTCCCCCGGAAGCTGTATCTGCACCCGGAGAACTGAAGTCCAGCGGAAGGCGAAGGGGATCGCTGGTGCAACGGTGGAGCACCTGCCATTCCTCGGCTGTAATGTGGCTGTTCTCACGCACCTTGCAGTGCGGCAGGACATTGGGCGTTTTCACGGGCACCACCACCTGGATCTGGTCCATGGAGCACTGCATTTTCAAGTAGCCCAAATAAAGGCCCGGCTCCAGTCGCTGCAAAGCGGCTTGCTGGTAATGCAGCTGATCGCCAATCGACGAGATGAGCAGTTCGTTGATGGTATAGTCCTCGTGCAGGGCGCCGAGCTTCTTTTGCAGCTTGCTAACCGGGAGCCAGCGGGAATTCAGGATGGAAACGGCCTTTTGGCTCTTCACGGACTGTACGCAGGTGAGCACCACTGTGCCCTGGGCATCTTTTAATGGCTTGAAATACAGCTGACCCAAATCGGTGAAGCCCAGTGCTGATTGCATCTGGCAGACGGCGGACAACAGCTTCGTGCGGAAGTGAACGGCGGAGGTGAGGTTGCGTTCCATATCCGAGCGAAGTGACTTGACATCGTCCCAGGTGCAGGCCACCTTCATTAGCCAATAGTAGTCCATATGCAGGGCACTGGGATAGGATTCGTCCACCTCAATGACGGGCGGAAAGTCTTCGCTGGTCACCAGGACTTTATCATCGCAGTGGACAATGCAGGAGAAGTAAATGCCTCTGTTTGGGGGAAGGGGAAAGGGGGAGTATTTAGTTGAGATTTGGAATTAATTGGCTGTTCAAACTTACCGCCTTAGAGTTTTCTGGAACTTGGAGGTGACTGAGAACAACTGCTTGATAGTGGTCTTCTTTTTGGGATTGCGTCGCTGGCCGCTGGCCGGATCTAGGGTCAGCTCGGACACGTCAGCGGGTCGTGCCAGACGCACTGCGGTGAATAGATTGTCCAGGATGCGGTGGCGGCCCACAAAACGATCCTCTCGATTATCCAAATCTCGCCAGGCTGTTGCAAACATATTAATTAAATTTCAGTGCCTTTTAATTGTAAATGTAAACTTACTCGAGGGCACCACACTGGCGGGCACAGAGGTTCTATAGGCGCCCCATCCCTTCACATTGCCGCAGGCGGCACGCAGGAAATAGCGACGCCCCTGAGTGAGCCCCGATATGTGACATTGGGCGCCCATCGTGCCATGGAAGCTAATCCACTCCAGCAATTCGCTTTCACCCACAACGTTGTTAAAGTCCGCGCGGGTTGACCATTGAACTGTGAGAGAAACCAGTTAATTTATTACCAAGAGTCAGGGATATTTAAGCCTTAAAAATTAATAAACCTTTAAAACTCTTTCATAAATAACCAGTACAATCATTGTTTTACCAACAAAACGAACCCACTCCAATTAAGCAAGCGTATAATTAGGTTGACAACGCGAATTGAATCAAGAATTAGGTTTACCGCAACACGGCAGAATAACCACAATCACAGGCCCCATCCCGCTGAGCTGACGACAGTCACAGCCACTTGACATTGCAACAGCTGCGGTTTACCTTTGAATTTCGTGCCGATGGCCCCCTCAAAGGGCTCCAGAATTTGGACGCTAATGGAGTTGTCGCCGGTTACGTCAACGACCACAGAGGCGGGCGCATCTGGGGGTCGGGCCTGATCCCAACCAAGCTGAAGGCGGCGCAGCCCCTTGACCCGGCGCTCCCAAATGCCGATCTGCTTCTCCACCTCACTGCCCGTGCAGCCGGTCACAGAGGCGCTTGAGTTGCCTGCAGAGAACGGGAACAATCGCTGATTAAGAGCCCACTCAATATGGCTCGATGGCGACCACTCACCAATTATGATGCTCGAAATGGAGGGACGTGAGGCAAACATGGGTGGGCAGAGACCTTCTGGTCCACTCAGATCGTGGATGCGCGACTCGGCGTCCTTCAGCAGGCCGTTTAACTTGGTGCCTATGGTGTCCACAGAGACTGCAATGTAAATTTAAATTGATCGGTGAAATGAACAGTCAAATGGCATTTAACTAAGGGCACTTTACATTGGGAGCCTTCGATGGCGCCGTGCTGGAGCAGCATCCTGGTCATGGAACGATTATTGCTTAGAACGGCCAAATCAAGGGCGGATAGTCCATCGTTGTTGATGCTGAAAATGGAATAATAAATATTATTTTAGATATTATTTTCCCAAAAAAAATAAGGAATAAATCGTGATTAAAATAAAGCTCACCTATTCACATCCACATCGGTTGACTCCAGAATGGTGCGCGCCTTCTCCAGATGTCCATGCTCCACCGCCGCGAAAAGAGCTGTTATGAGATAACAGGAGAGATATATTTAAAAATCCGTTGAAACTCTAATTGAGGATTGGTAAAAAATTCGTAACTCGTAAAGCCTAAGGTGGCGATGCGTGCCAAGTATCTGAGAGTGGAACTGGAACCATACCATGCAAGTGAATATTGCTTTGCGTCAGCTTGTCCAGCTGAGCTTGGGCCAGCTTCAGCTGTTTCTTGGTCATTTTACTGGCCCGCGGATGAGGTGTGTTTCCCGGAATCTTGCCACGCAGCTGCACCGGCTGCCTGTGCACGGCGAGCTGCTGCTGCTGCTGCTGCACATTGCCAGATGCATTCTCATCTCCGGCGCCCAGGGGTGGAGAGTCCAATTCGGAGGAGTCTGTCTCCTCTCGATCGTCACGCAGCTTGGCGTTCTTGGGTTGTGAATGCCGCGAGATGCAGAGTTGCGACTGCGATTGTGATGCCGCCTCGGAACGTGAGTGGGGCAGCAGGAATTCCATTTCCTTGAGATCCTGGGAGTGGCAGGAGATGGCGGTACGTATCTTGGCTACCGTTGCATGCTGCGTTAGCTGCTCCGACCAGCGACTGGCGGAGAGCAGTGGTGCTGGATAGTAGGTGGGATAATCTTCCTGGTTGTTGTTGTTAATATTGTTCTTTCCAGAACTCGGATTTCCCGGCTTTTCCCGCAGCCTGACCACGCTATCAATGTCACCGTCGCTCTTATCTTGGGGCGGCAGGATGTTGTCTGTGTCGAGGGGATTGTGTGAAATAAACATAAATAAATGGGGAAATCAAATTGAATGCAAAAATGAAAATCAAATGAAAATTAAATAGAAATTAAAACGAGGTGTGTGTGTGTGAATAAATATTTACAATGGCAAATGACCAGGCTCACCGCGTGTCTGTTTATCGTAGCAGATATGTATGTATGTATATATAATGAGTGGAAATGTAATTACAATCATTGTTGTTGCTGCCGTTGCGATTAATTAAATATTAAACATAAATGCCGTTTCTCCTATTCATCGCTGCTATTATTCTATGCGATTCGGAATTTCCGCCAATGACCAAAGCCAATTAAATTAATTATGCGCAAACCGTTGTGGATGCAAGTTATGTGTGTAGCTGAGTGGGTTTCGAGTGTGTGTTTCGAGGAGGAGCGTGTTTAAGTGTGTGAGTGTGTTAAGTAATGTCTCCATGCAGCCACCCACCTGGTCCCAAATTAAACGCACCCGCTGCTAGCTCAGCAAAGCCACCCACCCACCAATTTTCTATGTCTGCTCCCTAGCACTTTTTCATTGCCGCCCAATTGACGTTAATTCCCCGCTTCCAGTTCTGTACAGCAGATACACCGAGAAGCCAATTTAAGAAACAAAAAACTCTTGATTGAAGAATGGTTTACCCTCAAAGTACACTTATTACACTTGCTGATGGAACTTTAACTTAAGAAAACGTTTCATTTAATAAACTATGTATATCTTTTTTTAAAGCACTTTTAATAGGATTAATAATTGAAAAACTCAATAATTGAAAGATTATACTAATTATCAAGACTTTTGACTGATAACTACAGAATTGAAATCTAACAAATAAGTTAATATTTTGAAGGTTAATATGTTCAGTTACTAACTTTTTAGATTAAGTTTGAATTTACATATGAGATTTAATATCTTCTAAGAACAAAACATTTTCAATCAATAATGTAGCTTCTTAAATAGTTATTTTTCCCGTGTATATATGGATTGTGAGAGAATTTATGATGATATATATATATAGGGGGTGGAGCAGTTTTTAATTAGCCCTCATAGGGGGCTGCATATAGGGGTTAAGGGCGGGCAGACAGAGAACTACCGATCTCTTACCATCGATGGCATAGTGGCTGTGCCGACGTTGCTGTTGTGCCGACACCGACGGCGACGACGACGAGGAGGTGGCCCGATGCGGGGACACTTTCAATTGACAGAACCTGGTCAGCTCGTTGAGCGTGTGAAACGATTTTTGGCGCACAAAGACCGCCGGAGAGCGCAGACAGCTGCTCATCTGAAGCTTGTGCGGCGGATTGGGGGCTTTATTGCTATCACTGTGGTAGCATCTGCAAGAGCACACAACATTAACGACCCGATTTGGCCATGGATTAAGCCAGTTTATAGTGTATTCACATGTGTGCAGCAGTATCTATGTATTTATGCACACTCATGAAATGAATATTCATCCTCAAGCTACCAACTTCCAACTTCTCCCACTCGTTTTACGGGTTTCGCCTCTGCGGTTGTAAAGAAATGGAATGCAAACGAGTTACGGGGAAATCGGTTTCGTGATGTAATCATAATTCACGGGGATATCGAGCCTGGGAATCCCTACCCTTGAGATAGGCATACACAGCTGCTGTTGCCTCACTTTTGCTTGAAAAATAGTTCGTTGACCTACTTGAGAAGTAATAAAAGTCCCCAATCAAAAGTTGATGGGCAAATGTGCAATAAAAATGTTTGGCAAAACGCACGCAAAGAAATCAGAATATATACTTAATGTAGAAAACATTCTACAGAATCACAGTTTTAGTAGCTTTTTAAGCTGATATTTAATGAGAGATTTTATTGATTAGAAAGAGTATCCTTTTGTGATGGCATTATTTAAGCCCTATCAACACCATCCTAAAATTAAACCCCTTTTTCTCAGCACTTCCGGGAATATCACTGAGTAATCTGTATTTGTTTCTGTTGAGAAATGTTTGGCCACCAATTTCAGGTAGAGAAGAACCACAAAATTCCATTGAATAATTTTTACCTGTCACTTAATCCAGGTTTTGATTGTTTGGAATGGAACATTCCTTTTTTATTTGAAGCACCGAGAAACATTTCCTGTTATGTCACAAAAATATTTCAGCGCTTTGAATACTGAGAACTAGCTTGTGTGGGAAGATTCCAAGGATGGTAATCAAGGCAAAGAATTGTGTAGCTTTATTGGTTTGACTCTCTAATTTACAACACTTTAAAGTCATCGAATTTGGGAAAGTCTTACAGTTCCGGAATAGTTCACAAATATTACTCATATTCGAAATACTTTACACACAACACAAACAGGCAACCCAGCAAATCTCTATTTATCTCTTTTGAAAGGTCTGAAAGGGTTTTAAAGGACACCTACGACTGTTCAGGTAAGGCATCGGCTTCCGAATGGTGGCCGTGCGCATTCGCGTCGTTCCATAGATGCCCTGCTGGGCATGTCTGGTGATATCCGCCAGCACGGTACCAGATTCCTCGCCGCTAAAAGTCCGCTCCAAATCAGAGTCCAGGGTAGCCTTTGGTGCCTCCGCCGATCGGCAGTAGCTCTCGGGGATCTGCAGTAGCTTGCAGGCCTTTCGCGGCAGCGTTGCACCCACAGGGAGAGTGGACATTAAGCGTTCGATTCCCAGTTCCCCGGAGTCGCAGGATTCGGTGCTCATCTCTCGACGGAGGGGCAAAAATTGGCTCTTGCCTTTTACCTTGGTTGTCAGTACGGCCACTGCGTCCAGGTCGCCCAGCATTCGCAGTGCTTTGGCTGCCTTGCTCTTGTCCAATGTCGAGGATCCTCGGCCGCTGCGGCTGCGCATGTGCAGCTGGGTGCGAAGCTTAAAGGGCGACTGCAGCGGCAGGGCGGGACTATGCAGCTTGCTCTTCAGCCGCCGGAGTGAGGAGCGGACGGAGTGAGAGCGACGTAGGGCGGGCAGCGAGTCGCCGCTCTCGTCCTTGTCGGTTTTTTGCGGCGTCGATATTTCTGATGTAGCTGCAGCCGCCGCCGCCTGCTGATCCTGGAGCTTGGCATAGGAACTCAGAGCCTTGCGACGCTCCATTGGTTACCGAGAACTGGTTCACTTTTCTTTAATTTTTTATTGCTTTTTTTGTTCAGTATTCTTTGAAATATTTGTTGTAGAAAGGTAAACCCCACTTATGTGAGCCTTTCCGCTTTCAGTCGCTTGGGTTTTTATGCCAGGATTTTCCGTTGTGCGCGTCGCGTGGTTCAAACTCGAACTGAGAGCAGAATCGGGATGTGATTCGGTGAACAACACTCACAACTCGCAGGCTCTCTGTTTTTAGTTGTGTATATCTCTCTTACGATCTCTATATATACAGTGGAGGTGATTAAAACAGTTCAAAACTTATTCCCCTTTACATATTATATTCTTTTCCCTAAAAATATGCGCTTCACTGTTGAGGGTTGTTATCCTCCCTCCCGAGCTCTCTCCCAACTCAGTTCTCAGCGCGCTACCTACCCTCAAAGGTTGTTTTTAGGAAATATCGTTCACCCAATCTACTTGATCCCTGTTTACCGGACTTTGCGCTTTTGGTTTAAATTTAGACGGGCCGCGATACACGAATATATGTACCTGCCTTCAAACTCGCTTAAGCTGCCGCGATTCCCGAAAAATACCTAAGGATGCTGCCTCGCGGGTTTTTGTATTGTGTGTGTGTGTCCGTATGTGCGCTGTATGTGCGGCTGTTGTAAAATCAATTATCGGATATTTCGAACGTCGTAAAACCGAACACAAATAAGCTGGGGTCCTTGGAGGACGAATACTGCTCCTGCGGCTGTTGTTGAGTCTTCGATCCCTGGCCCTGATTTATCGACGTCTGTCGACGGCTGTGAGGTGTCGTCGTCGCCTCGGGAAATGAAGACAAATGGAACAAATGAAATTTGTGTCGCGACTAGGAGTCGTTGAGAGTCAGGCGGGAGTCCCCTGTCCCTGATTAGCTCCGAAATGGAAAACTAATTGGAACTGAGGGTTCCCATCCCTCAATCGAACTGAAACTGGTTTCATTTTTCAAATTGCTTCCCATTTACGTGTGTTGTGTGTGTTTTTTCGCCTGATTCCCATTTGCTTGCTAATTTTAGACATTGTCCCATGCGAATGAATGAGAGTCGCCCGCCACACGTCACTGCTGCTGCTGCTTTTGGTCCACTTGTCAACAGCCACTTGGCTCCCCGCAATACTGGGAATTAGTATGTCTCGGAAACGGTTTATTAATATTTAAACGTTTTGGGCGAGGTCAGTGACGAAGGGCAATGCGGTGACTAAGCCAAGACACAGACTTAGATTTAGATTGAAGCTGTGGTTTCGTAAACATATTAACAATTGATTCACCGCGAACCAGAAAACTATATCATTGGAATGTTTAGTCAACATATTTGCCTATCTTTTATACTTAGCTTGTTTTTATCTTTTGATAAGGAAACCATATCAGCATTAGTTTATAGAAATTATATCACCTTAAGGTCTTAAAGCTAATCAAGTTTTCTGATACCCCTTTTTTTTATAGTTTTAACGTTTTTTGATTAATGTTATTTACTAGCAATTATTTCTCGTCACGGTTTCCATAGTAATTTAATTGTATTTTAATTAATATAATATAATAGAGTACAGAAATCCGGTTTAATAGCCAAGACTTTGAGATATAATTTACTTTACAGAAATATAAGAGGTTTCTTTACCCCTTAACAATTTTCTATAAGAGATTGATTGATGATAACTTTGCAACTGACTAGCTATAAATCACAACAAGAACCTTGCAAAAAATACACTTTAAAGAGTTATTAATAATAAAGAATATATTTCTTAAACAACAAGGAAGACTGACAATGTCCTGTGACACGTACCGGCTCAGCTTAGGGCTATTTAGCTGATACTATCTGGGCGTAAAGTCGCCCTTCCCCCCGCCCAAATCAAACTAAACTGTCAATTGAGGGCGTGCAATAAATAAAATTTGCTGACCCATAAACTTGAAAAAAAAAGAGCGGAGGGGATAACACAAAGTATGAGGCTGGGAGCCCTGGACCCTCGGGTTTGCAATTGCAGGATAATAAAATTTATGAAGCTACGCCGCACGAAATTGCCCAACATAAATCACAGGCAACGCTCTCGACGACAGCGCTAGCGGTAGGAGTGAGATGATGTGGGAGGAAAGACGACAGGACAGAGGTCATCCAGGACCTCCCAAATCCTCTCTGGCAGACAAAACAACATAATCCACTTAATAGAGACGACAACAGAGTCCCAATAATGGGGTTTCCTGACAGGAGACAGGAGAGAGGAGACCCCTCCCCCGCCCCAGCTATCCTTCAAGCTTGAACCCTCTGCCAGAGACCCTCTGTAAATTATGCCGATTTCATCTTACATTCTGCGCTGTCATAATTGTCAAATCTACCACACATTTGGCAAACTTACGAGCAGGCAAGCGAGCGAGCAACCAAGCATTTTCGACTTAATTTAAATAAATTTGCCGCTTCCTCAATAAAAGCCCGGAGAACGTTGTGCCTCTGAAGTCTCCTCTCCTCTGTCCGGAGTCAAGCTGGAAGTGAGGAGGAAAGGCGAGAAATCCCGGCTGGCAGGCAGGCAGACAAGCGCAGACAAAAAGCATATTTTATATGTCTCTGATTTCGAGTGCAAATCGCATTATGAGGAGTTCAGCGGAAACGCTAATTGAATTTAAGTAACCAGATCCCAAGGCATTCCGGACGGGACTCTGCAGAAAGGGAACTTGACCTTTGTCTCAGCAATCAGTAAACGCATTTAATTCTATTGGTTTACTGTGCCAAATCACGAAACTAATGTATTCATATTAATCAGATATGCAAATTGGACCCACGTCGCTATCGCAAGAGCCAAAAAATAACTTGGAAAAGAAGAAAAAACCAAGGCACACACATTCTCTCATTTGAAATGCGGACAGAAAAAGTCCAAGCCGAAATGGCAATAAACGTTTCGGCCGGGTCACTCGGACTCTCCCGACTTCCTGGCCCATTTTCCCATGCCATCTTCCGCCTGATCCGCTGTGGAAACAAACACAAACCAATAAGCCAGCATTTAAAATTATGTAAATCCAGCGCGATTTGCACAAACTTTTTGACGCTGGTTTTTTGGGATTTCTACTTCTTTTTTTTTGAGGCAGGGTCAAGGCGCAAATCTGTCGTGCATAAAGGGATCTCGGTTTTTGCGTAGATTTTATTTTTTGATTCGTGGACTGCTGACTCGCAAATTGAAAAGTTTATGCGGGATGTGGAAATGTGGTTGGGCTGCGGGGAATGAACTATTAACATGTCTAAATAAATGTACGAACAAAAAAAAGTTAAAAAACCAACAACGAACTTTGGGTTTACTAATTTGTTTAGCCTTTTGTCAATTGTGTCTTATCATAATATTTATTTCCGACTCTTTAAGCTAACGAGTTCCCCAAGCTCTAATAAGTGTTACTTTTTTGTATTTACTCACTCTGTTTAGCAGCTGATTTAAGCGTTGTTAAAGCCGTTTGCTTACTACGCTTTTTATATATTAATATCAATTGAAGTTTAAAGCCACTTTATAGGAGTTTTTAAATTTAATAATAAGCACCTCTTACTTCTTAAATAAGAGGCCAAATTGAGACGAGTCATTTATTAAGATTTTTAAATTAAATTTCTCAGAGAATACTTTATTGAATTTCCCTCTGGTTTCTTAGAATTAAACGCCTCCCAACAAGTTCCGTAGAAAACTCATAGAAGGTAGTAAGACCCAAATTCAGGCGACACATTTGGGTCACTCACACACACACACCAGGGCAGTGCGTGTGACCTTTGAGGGCATTAAGTTCAAAAGTCGCACAAGTTTTCTCGGCGGCAGCCACAGAGCATTTGACATACTATATATACGCCCATAGCCATTCATTTGCATGCTCGCATGGCTATGTATGTATGTCTGCGTGTAGATACGGATGTATCTATGAGTGGATATCCGCTTGGGTTGGGTTTGGGTTTGGGTCCGGGCTCCATGCACCCGTGTTCTTCGCTTGGACTGGGGTTCGCCGTGTGGATTCTACGTGCCCATTGAGTTCTTTGGCGACAAACGTGACAATCGAAAACTTCAATTTCGAAAAGCGCCTCAGCCGCCAAAGATATCTATTGTACGTATGTATATGGAGGCGAAAGAATCACAGCTCTAACGACAACGACGAGCATTTCATTTATATTGTTTGATATAAAAGTCTTTTGATTGATTTCACTCGCTTATCTGTTTTGTAAAGCGATTTCCATGAGAACAGCCGCTCCACACAGACAAAGGCTATATCTTGGGGGGGCATGCATACAACTGTGTTCATAATAATAGGTTCAGAGGTGTTTGTTTATTTTGAATTAAATAACTTGGTATGTATGAGCGAAAATACATTAATGAATTATTTTGGTTAAAGTGGATGCAGAACTCCAAGTGAAATGCTCCAAGGCTATTACTGTGACCGCAGCTGTGGCTGTAGACATGGCTTTAGGTAACCGGAGAAGAGTCTAAGGTCAGCTGGGTTACTGGAAGCGGGGGCGATGGCGACGAGGGCCCTTAGACCCATTTGGCCTTCCCAATTTGCATGACTGGATGGGCTCGTTGTTTGAAATTCGAAAATCGATGCGAGGGCCTTTAAAGAGTTGCTCCTATTACGTCCCGAGATTCAATAAATTAACATTTCTAGGAACCTAATGAGTCAGCCGTGGGTGGAGCTGTTTCCAGATCCGGTGCTAATGAAGCTATTGAATGAATGAAAGCCCAGGAAAACGCTAAATGCCTGCTTCTCGGTCTTAACGACACTAAACTTGTGTTCTTGTGTGAACAAAAAATGAGATTTGTCATTCGAGGAATTAGGCTGCTCACAGGGCTGCCTTTTGTTTCCGAATCTGAGCGCTATAAAAGCGGTTCTTATTCAAATTTCGTTACCAAACAAGTCACGCTATTTCCCCATTCAGCAAACAATGTCCAGCGCCTCGAACCACACATTCTGGCGTAATCATGGGGAACACACCTATGTACAGGGGGTTGGGGAGACTAACCTTATCTGCAGACATATTATACAATACACATCGACGACTACTGATATCTTAGCCTGGTACTGCTGCAACTTGTTGTTGCCTTGTTGCTTATGTTTGCTTTTCAGCCATGAGCTGCCCAAGTTTCGAGCTGCCAAAACCCACAACCGCGATAACTATAAGACGGACGAGCAAAGAGGAAAATAAAGAATACTAAAAGTAAACAAACTTAAGGAATTGCTAAAAGTTACGAGCAATGTGCCACAACAAATTTTGCGATGAATTCTTTTTTAATCAAACATTTAAAACTTTTTAATAAGAGCGCAACTGTAAATAAAATAGAAAAGCAAGTGCAAACATAAACTTTGGCCTGTGGGGCGTTCTTAAGTGCTTCAGGTGTATGCCCGTCCCATTACCTCAACGGTTTCTTCAGGTGGCTGTGGACTGTTAAGCTGGGTTACACACAGGAAAATAAATATTTATACTTTAAGAATACAAATCTAGTTGAATTTGTCAGTTTTCCCAGTGATTTAAATGCAAATTGTTTTACTAATTTGTTCAAAAAATTAATATTATCCATTGTGCGCCACATGAAAAATGTTTTCTAAATTTTTCCCAGTGCCATATAGCCAGAGAAACTTATTTTTCCCCCGACTTAAAGGCTACTAAACTTTGCACTATTTTGGGGTAAACGGAAAACCAAAAAAGTGGAAGGCGAATACGTCACTTGAACTTTATGGAGGGGGTTCGCGGAATTGTTTTGCTAAACGAACCGAGATAGTAACAATGGCCAAAACAACCATTAAAATATTAATGGTCAGCATGAACTTCAGCCTCTATGGCCATTGGGGGGTGGAGGTTGGGTGGAAAATGGGTGGTGCACCATGGCGTGGGTTGGTCGGTCGGTGGCTTAGGGAAAATTGCGTGCTGAGAGAAAATTTTCAGCTGTCAACTGCAGCTTTGCAGTAAACAAACCGCAAGGCACGACATGCATCGGGATAAGAAAAACCAACCGACCTGACGAGAGTTTTATAGCGGCGGGTTTTTCCAAGTAACAGATGAAACATTTTCCTTTTCAGACGCCAACAACTTTGACTTTCCTGCGGTGTGAATAAACCTTGGTTTACAAAAGCCAAGACAACGCAAAAATGTTGCAATAGTTCAAGTTTTTCATGTCGTTGCATATTTCAACCCCCTTTCCATTCAACAACAACCGCAAAAAAAAGCACAACAAAGAGGCTGCCTTTGTGAACGCGAGTGTTTTCGTGCAGAGGCGTACGCTTGTTGGGGCTTTATTAAAAAAAAAGATTAAAAGATACATTAAGAGCGCTCTAATTGGTAAGTTGCATTTTAGTTGCGAAATTACAAAGATAAACTTAAAATATTGCAATTTCTGCATTGCTATGAAATATCAGTTAACAAATTCAGAGAACCATTGAGGTTTATTATTTCTAAATATTAATAATTAACTAGATTTAATAATAACAATGTGGAGCTTATTTTAAAAATTCCCCAAGAAACCTTACATTTTAACCAATACTTTAACTTTTTTTTTCAAGATATTCAAGTTATAAAATAGTGTGAATGTGAATCCCCTTAAATTTCCCATTTCTTGTGTAGAAAACCCCCTCAGGATGAAGTCTGCCACTGAGTTTCTGAGTTTGTTTGTGCCTCTGAGTATCTGTTTGAGGTGTAGTATGAGTGTGTTTGTGTGCATGTGCGAGCTTACCTGTTCATTGTGCGGTGAACGTATTTAAAATTGCAGCACAAAACCACTTTAATGAAAACGTCGACTGTGAAACAAGAAGACAACAACAGAGATCAGTCAGTTTGCAAAAAGCTTTTTACAGTTGCAGGGCCTCCTTCTGTGCGGGTGCGGGTGAGAGGCAGGTGAGTGGCTGTAATTATGTTGCAGCGGCACGACGAATAATAAGAAGGAGAAACATCAAGACGAAGACAGTTTGATAGACACGTGAGTAAATTGCTTGCCCCTTCTGCCTGTCCCTTGGCCGGAAAAGCAAAAGTTCACTTTCGCTGCCCTTCTCTCGCTCTCCGTGTATCTTTCTCCTTCGCAATTGTATCTTTTTGCAGCTTTTTTGTTGCGTTGTTTTTGTTGCGGCTCCCACAAAATAACAACAAGAGGAGAGTTGGACATGCAATCCAATTACCGTTAGAGTCCAACTGTCTCCCAGCAAATTGCAGTTTTTAGTGGCACGTAATATTTAATTAACATTGCAAATAAACACACACACACATGAATTTCTCTTTGCCCCGCGGCTCTTTACTGTATCTTTTTTTGGGACTCTATTTTTTTACGTTTCTTTTTTAAACGAAAGCGACGCCTTTAGTTTTTTGACACTTCTTAAGCAGCAGCAACAACAAATTACACTCCGAATTCGACTCTCTCCGCTACGTCGGCGCAGGTAACACCAACACGGCGCGCTCTCTCTCGCACACTCACACAGCGCCGCCGCAAACAGGTAGCGCACACATAGATACACTTACACACACAAAGGCAAGACGCAACAAGCGAAGCAGAAACGAAACGCTCTCAGATGCGTATTTTTCATTTGCACAATTTTCATAAAAATCCACAAGTAATCAGATCTTATTCAGCACTTTCAAAGGAATAATATCGCACTTGGCTGCTGAATTTGGTATCCGCCAATTAGACTGCTGCGCGAGCGTTTTTCAAAAATAGTAACGCTCAAATGTATCTTATTCGCGACGCTCGCTCTCCGAACCCGAACCGTTGAAAAGTTGACTGTGGAATGACCGACGAGTTGAGTGGCAAGCGAAGTTGTTGCTTGCGCCTGCAGCTCCGCTCTGCGATCGCACAGTGGGCTAAATTGCGGCATTTTCTAAAGTAAACTAAAAGATACAAATGCTTTTTCTTTTAATACAAAGTATCTTTTCTTTTTAAACACGCTTTGATATTAATTTTTATTTAAAAGGTCTTAGCAGACGATCAGCTGATTGAATATATTGAAGTAATTTTTAAACTGAAATAAAGTGTATCTTTTAATTGCCGCTGGGGCTGACGTCGCGTCGCTGTCGACGTAAGCGTTGGCGTTGGCCGTTAATGGTCAACGCTTCACAGTTAGTCGCAGTGTTGGCAGGAAAAATAGCTGATCTTAGCGGAAAAAAACGTATAAGATGTATCTCATAGATACTTTGCCTTGAGAAGCGAGTGTACTTGTGGTTGCACAGATCTACTTATTTTTTACGTGCGTGTTTCTCACTAAACATAATTATTTTTGTTAGAATAAACCAGGCTTTTAGGGTTTTAATTTTAAATAAATACTCAAAAGATAGATATTTTTTAACCTTGAAAGCTGTACTGGCGACTCTGGCAAGTCGGCAACTTCTCTCTCTGTTGGGGGCAGCGATAAAGCAAGGGAGATTAAGGGAAAGAACCCTTTTCTTCAAAAGTCTATTTATTGTTATCTTGGCTTAGGCCTTATTCCTTTGTTTGTAAGAAACATTTAATAAATTTAATTATCAATTTCCGCCGGATGTGGACATAATTACAGAAGTATTATTAACTACTTATTATTACTAATTATTAAATAAATATGCATTCGTCATTTGTTAATTTCCATTAATCACAGACCCCCTACGCCTTCTTAGCTTCCGCTTTGATAGGCTTTAAAGTGTTGTTCCACGAAAAGTTTGATTCTGAGGAGCACAAAGTTTTATTAAAAGGAAACCACTCAGGGATTTCGAACAACTTTGGCTTTAACTCTAGTAACCATTTCAACCGATTGAGCCACGAAGTACCAAAGAAAAAGTTTTCACCTTCAACTCTTACAGCATTTTGAGGCCTTAAAAGTTCACTTCCGAAGGTGCAATATGAATTTCACGACCTTTAACAGAGAGCAGTTACTTCAGATTTTTTCATTAAATTCAGACTCTTCCGTTTTGATTTCCAATCCCCGGGACTCAGGAGCTGTGAGCTTGGAGCACTTGGGCCAAGTGGCAATCGATTTAATGCCGCGCCTGCCCGGCTTTCCATCCGGAAAACTCAAGTGCGCATTTGAATTTCAATCAGCCGGCTGCAGCGAAATAAATAAGCCACCGATGACGAGAACGATGAGCTACTACCATTCACTCCCACTTTTTCTCTGGTTGGTCATTGGGTTTAGTTTCCTATATCATCAGTGATGGGAAGGATACAATAGATCATGAAATTTAACTTAAGAAAAACTTTATAAATTTAAAGGTGTCAACATAATGTTAAAAATAAAAAAAAACAAATATTTTTGTATAAAAAGAACATTATATGGGTTCCTGTGAAAGAAATATGTGTACAAAGAACCAGATACTTTCCAACTCAATTCACCCAATCAATATGGCACGCATCGCCCCCTGTGCCGCCATTGCAGCAGAGAATAAATTGCGGATTCCAAGTCCGAATCTGATATTCTGCACTCACCGTTTATGATTCTGGTCAGCTTAGAGCGTCGCGTGGAGGAGGGACTTAGCATGCTCTCCCGCCGGCTGCTGCTGGCGCTGCTGGCCCCATTGCCGCCCGTTATACCATGGTGACCCGTGCCCGCTCCACTGCCGGTTCCGGATCCGGCCGCCGAGTCACCATAATTGACATTCAGCTGGGCCTGTGCCTGTGAGCCAAAGGAGCTTGTCGTCGAAGTGGAGTACAGGCTGCTGGCCGAGGGACGTTTGCTGAACGGAGATGGGGCTCCTCCGGATCCAGAGGCGGAGGTACCTGGCGCCGTAACGGCCAGCGAGGGGCGAGGCAGGTCGCTAAACACAATCTCGGCAAAGGAGTCGATGCTGGCCGAACGCTGTAGAGCACTGCTGTCCTTACGCCTGCAAAAAGAAATAAGCGCAAAGCAAAGTCAGGAAACATGAGGAGCAGCTCAATGGGTTCTGGCTGGGATTTGGAGAGGGAGGGGAGCATGGCTAGTGGGACTTGATCTAGGGACAAGTGCAAACTTGGAGAGTATCGTAATTACTTCACGCTGTCGGACATTTTAATGAGCTGCCCGCAGACCATTAAGCGACGCTGCGGTCACTGGCCGGCCTAGTTGCCATAATGTGACCATTTTTTATGGCCAAGCCAGTGGAGAAAGCCGCTTGCCGGGGAAGCGGCAAGACTAGTTGGCCCGCCACTGAACACTGCAAAGAAATTATTCAACCTAAGTGGGGGGATATACTTACATAAGTGTTTATTGTGGCCAACATTTTTATACGAAATCAGCATCAAAGTGTTTATGGGAATCGTTATTATCATTTAGTACAAACAAATTATGCAATATATTCTGTTTAGATTAAGAGGTTTTCTTTCAGTGCACCCACAACAGTGGACAGCTGGCGCTAATGCGGTGCTGTGGGTAATGCTGACAAAGTTGACGCATGTTTCCATCCGAGCGTATTTCTTCATTCGAGCTCAACAGTTTTCTGTGCTTTTTCCGCACTTTTCTTGGCTGGCACGCTTTTGCCCATGACTGGCCAAGTTTATGGCCAGCCGCAAATCGAGGTAAGCGATGAGGCTGGATGGCGGGTCAAAGTAAACTGCAATTTACGGTCCACTTGACGGCCTAGTAATGGATTAATTTGCCGGCTGCTTGGGAACTGGGATGGGCTTGGCTTGGATGGCCATAACTTGCAGTTCACGATTCCCCTCACTGCACTGAGTGCTGCACAGCGAAGTTTACTTTCAAAAACTTTGTGTTGTGCAGTACATTTTGCTGTGTTTACAGTGCCCTGAATTAATTCACAAGCCGCACACACAAATTGGTTGGCACCCCCGCCCAGCCGTCGCTCTTTTGCTCATTTACAGCATTTGCATAATCAGAGTCAAGTTGCGAAACTCGACCACATTAAGCACGCCCCAGCCTTGGCAACTTTCCCTATGCCAACGTCAACCAATTTGTCCTCGAATGAAAGCCCATATATTAATGCGGGCTCTATGAGTGTTCGTGTGCGCTGGTACATCACGTCGTATGCGCAACATTTTCAATTAAAACCGCAAAAGCTGTCGGCAATCTCAGCGCCCTCGCTAAAGTTAATGCCAGCGAGAAAAGTGCGAGGGGAGTGCAGACGGAAGACAAGAAGACGAAGTCCTCTTGCCGATAGATGCATTTGTACACACGCTAATTCTGTTAATCCGAAACCATAATAAACCGAAGCCCCCTCTGCGATCCCTGCCTTTTGGCTTGCCTTCAACCCACCAGAGGCAATTAAGTGAGTTTGCAATTAAACACATTCATAATTTGCCAACAGCTAAATACGCTTAATCAACGCAAATTCAATCAAATTACGACGCTTTTAAGCAACAAACGAAGTGCTTCCCCTGTCCCCCAACTGAACCCTTTACCCATCAACCTCTCAGTTTTCCCTTTTACACTCTGCACAAAGTAGAGAATTTCTTCAGGGCGTTGATGCCACCAATAACTTGATAGAAGGACTTGGTGGAGCTAATTTCTTTGAGTGTTTGTGTGGTGCAAAAAGTTGTGCTTGTCATCGTCATCGTTGATGGTGGGTTGGGGGCTCGGTTCGTATTCGGTTTTGGGGAGGAGGATGAAAATTACGGAAGAAATAGAACCCCCAGCCACAGACATATTTCATGGAAGGCGACAGGCGGCAAAGTAGACCCTAGTTAGCTCTACTTGACTTGCTCCTGCGGCTGGTTGTCCTTGCCAGTTGTCAACCTTCTCGCAGGCGAACTGCGATGCAGATGAGGACTGACAGGCGACCATATGCACCATGTCCTGGCGACTAACCTCCGCCAGATTGCAGCGTGTTTGCCGGCAAACCTCAGAGCAGGAGCTGTCGATAGTAATGATTGTTATTAACTTATGCATAGAGGCCGTGGGACCAAGCACTTTAACTAACTGCCAACTGGCGGCAATAAGTCAAGAGCTCTGCCAAACAGAAACTTGGCCTGTGTTTTCCCAGCGATGTCACACGGAAAATATCAACAACAAAGCCAAGTATTCCGTTTGACAAGGTCGGCAGGTGAGCATGTCGACCTGTATGTTGAATAAACATTTAAACACTGAGAAAAAGGATTTGCAAAATCAGATATATCTCTGGCGAACCAATGTTTTCATGGATATTACTAGTAACCATCGTTTCATGGTTGGTTAAGTTATAATAATATATATAAACATCTTAAATTCATTTGTTAATATTGCAACAATTGTTAGTGCTACGTTAATTCGCGCTTGAATAATTCAAGTTCCAACGAAAACCTTATTCTCACTGTAAATTAGGGCACCTAATGCTTTCTCCTGAGTGCCTTTCCATGCCTGGTTTGTCATTTTGGCTCCGTATTTACAATTTTCACACAACTCCCTCAACCCCCCAAAGCCATCGCAGGCGATTGCCAGGCAATGTGCCAAGAACAGGTGACACATCCATGAGCACAATCCTTCCCTTACAAGGGTAAGGTATGTGTTGCTTGTTCGCCAAAAGTGGCATGAAATTCTATAGAAATTTTCGGCGTGCCACCTGGAAAACTCCTTAATGCTTTTCAAGGTGATTTTCCTGGGCAGAGAGAACTGTCAAGCTAGTGTGGAAAATGCTCTTAATAAGGGCTGGCTGGCTGTCTGCCTGGCTGCCAGTTGATTCAGATCTGGGTTGGCAGACTCAAAACAATTGACTGGGACATGGCTTAGTGTCGCCTGCAAAGTAATTGGATGTGAGTGAAAAGTGCATTTAAGCATTGGGGAAGTTGGTTAACTCTGTGAACATGAACACAAATGGCGATCGATATCCCTTTCGGTCTCTGATTTTGGCCTGGACAAATGAGCCGTACATTAGGCCTAATGACTGCTGGCCAACTTCAACCGGGCGACTCTTTCAGGGTCGCATCTGCCAAATTTTGCGTTTGTCTGTCGCTCATCATCAGGCCTCAGAGTTTCCATTCGCATTTTCCGACCTTTTATGCGAAACACATACACTCCTACACATGGAGAAAATTATAATAGACCAACTGGATATAAAAGTTGTAGTTATTAAGATTGACTTGAACAATAAAAGGGATTTAATCAAAAAAGACATCATCTTTATCATTTTAAACACATATCAAGAGTGTCCTTTTTTCCTTGCTAAGTAGTATTTATTGTTGAAATTTTCTCTAAGTGCACACCACCCCACAACAAAGGCCGCAAAGTGAAACTGAAAATAAATCAGAAACAGAATGGCGGCGTTGCTACACAAATTGATGTTGACATCAGCAACTCGGCGACTTACCGAGGCTTTTAGGTAAACTTTTGTTTATATTTTTTTTTTTTTGGAAACGGAGCAGCATGCAATTTATAAAATTTTACACTACATAACCTGCCGGCACTGCCACCGCTACCGCCGCCCACGCAGTCAAGCTAATGAGTTTTGTCATTGTATTTGTTTTCGCATCTGACTCTCTCTGTGTTGATGAGGGTTGCTGGTGTGCATGGCGCACATGACGTATACGCAATTTCAGTTATGGCTCGTTTGCTCGAACTTCCAGTCGCAGCATCTTGTTGTCTCTCGGCTTCTCTCGGTGGCGGCAACAAGACGCACAAAACTTTATCCTCAACATCTGACTGGTAATTCGGTGGCAGGACACTGTTTTATTGGCTTCGCTTCGTGTCTTTCAGATGTCTGCCATACCGTGTACTCCTAGATGGCAAGGGTTTTATGGGTCTCAGGAAAATACCGCATATAATTACCTTAATTGAAATATTTTACAGGATGTTAACCCGTTAAATATAAGGAAGAAGGTGAGATTGGGTCTGTAGGAAGGATTAAATAGTAAATTCTTGGTAAACCTATACAAATATCATATTTTTTCAGGGCTACTTTTGCAGATAAAACATTATTATCTAAAGTTTCTTTTTGTTTTTCTTTATGAAATAACTTCCAAGTGTTTAAAAAGTGTACATTATATCAATAATAAAATAACCGGTAACTTATAGTCGACTTATCAAGTTTTCATGTTTTAACTTTCTTAAAATGGCTGCAAAGGAAGTTTGGGCTGTCCGCCGCCTTCCTTTTCGTTGGCTGTTTGGCTCATGAATAATGCATTCACAATTAAGCCAGTGAGGACTGAAGGAAACCCCAACTAAGACCCTAACTGGGGAGTACCTCTCTCCGATCCCCACTCGTCGCTAACTCACACCGCTCCTGGCCGAACTGTGCAGCAGTTATTATTATGCGCATTGCTGGCTGCTTCGGCTTCGACTTCTACTTTTGCCACTTGCGTCGGTTTGCTTGCGTACAAGCTTGTTTCACTCTAAATTTAGCAACCCAACGCAATACAAACAGAACAACAACGACCCTAAATTCGACTCCTTTTGTTTCAGTTTTGTGCTTTTTGCATTTTAAAATATCAAAGTTTAAACACATAAAACAGTGCTCGGGGTACTGGCATTCCTGCTGCTCACTGTTCAAGTGCACTTTGGGCTAAATCCTGGGATATCCTGTTAAAAATTAATATTATTTACATTTATACGACCGGAATGTTTCCTATATTTATGTTTATCATGTTTTAATTAGTAAAGAAATAATTCAATTTAATCAACAATCATAATGACTTTGGAAAATATACATATAGAACAAAGGATATTCTTTGCCCATTGTTCTCTGCTGAATGTCCTGCTGTCAGAAAGAGAGGGAGAGCGACGAGCGCTGCAATCAGTGCTCGAGTAGCAGTGGAAGTTTGGGGAATCGGGAGGTCCTTCCATACCTCCTGCGGCTTGTTTGCCAAAATGATTTTACACTCCTGGCCATGGTCGCTGGCAAGTGGTCCACTTCAGAGTGGAGACGAGAGTTCAAGGCGTAATCTTTCTGCTCGTAAATTGCTTAAACCCGTCAGGGACATGTGGCACAGTGCACTTCTAGGTTTTATTGGCCAGTCTGGGTTTAGCTCCCATAAATGATGCCCAACTACTGCTTGCCTCTTGTTTCCAGTCGATAAATGTGCTTGCATAATTAATAAGGACACGTTTGATTTAGCCGCAGAGGCATTGAAGCGTGTGAATTTTGTAGTAGCAACTGAGCTAAAATTGGTATAACTCATTTAACATGGATCTCTGCTCAATTATTCAGTATTGGCAAACCTAAAAAACACGAATAAAACCGCAGCGAAACAAGGGAAATATTTTTAGTGGATTTATAAAGACTGTATATTGGTTCGACTTTGTTTTAAATAAATTTCCTAAACCCATACTAATTGGCTTTATTTTGACTAATCAGCTCTTGTGTCGCAGCTTGGCTTATAAGCTTGGATTATTACTTAATTGGTTTCCCCGGGCAGAGCTTATGTTTTGATCAAGGACCCTTAAGTCCACCCAAGTCCTTCCAGCTGCGGTTTGATTTGTGCAACTTATCGTGTGGAGCGCGTGTGACGTTAATTAACACAGCATCCCCGGAGGAAAGGGGGGGGGAAGGTGTCCCGGGGCGTTGTAATCCTGCAACTGCATGTGTCTCCATTAGCCTGCCGTGAACCATAACGAATGAAGACAAATGCGGCACTCGACCGCCGGCCAAGCTGCTGGCCTGTCATCACCACCACCATCACCAGATGTCCACGGGCTGTTGTCCAACCTCATGTGGCCAGCCATTAGGTACATAGGTAGGTGACGGACACGGGAACGCACGACCGAGATCAGTTTTCCAGCTTGGGGGCGCAAATGAAATTAGCTAATTGCACCAGCTCTCCGACAGTCCAACATGCCCTCCCCCCGCCTCCCCAGTCCACCAGTCAGTCAAGGTGAATGTTGACAGCGCACTCACAAATGCAAAGGACGGGACGGGACAGGACAGGATAAGAGGTTGTAAATTACGTATACGCACCTCTCCCAGGACAGACGACGTGGCGCCTCCTCGCCGAGTCCGAGGCCCAGGCCAAGTCCCAGACTCTGGACCGCATTGTCACCCGGCGGCGGTGGCTGCAGATTGGACCTGCCTGCCAAGGTGCTTGATTGATGCAGCAATTTTGCCAGCCGCGTGAAGGTCGTGCTTGATCCAGAGCTGGATCCCGAGCTAGACGCCTCGGCCAGCGGTAGTTCGTGGAGTGTGTGTTCCCGGGCCAGAGGAGTGCTGGCCTCCGAAGAGGCAGCGGCTCGCTTTCGGGCTGCCAGACGATAGGCACGCGCTGCCACCACATGCGGAGCGGGGATCCTGGAATGCGAATATTGAAGATAAATATCGTGACGGTGAAAAATGTCTGTAAGTTGTCAGAAGATAACAGTAATCTATAAGGTTCAACCTTTGCTGATCTCTGCCTTTGCATGTTTATTTAAAATGCTCTAAAAAGACTTGAACCTTTTACTTTACTTTTGAATTGGTTGAAAACGTAATAAAGCCGGATTTCATTTGATATTGATGGCAGAGCCATCAACTACAGTTGATTGCGTTTTGTGAAAAATTCAGTTTCCTTCCGCTAGCCTAGTTATGTTCTTGGTTCCAAATTCCAACTTTTTTTTTTACAAAAAAAACTATCAAATTGGTTGATTTTTTTTTATTTATTTTAGACCCACCTGAGCAGCAGGGAGCCATCCGCATGGCACTCGAAGTCATCGGATAGGTGGAATAGTGAGCTATCGCCCAAATGCTGCAGCTGGTGCAGATGTTGCTGCTGCAAATGCTGCTGCTGCTGCTGTTGCTGTTGCTGCAGATGGTGATGATGATGGTGGTTGTGGTGCGTGCCGTGATGCTGGTGCGGTGTGCTGCCCGAGGATTTGCGCCTGTACACCAAATTGCTGTCGTCTTTCGGCAAATTCAATGATTTCACCATTAGGGTGTTGTTGTTATTGGCCAAATGTGTGTTATTGTTGTTGTTGTTGCTACTAGCGGCATTACTGTTGCCGGTGGTGGCGCTGCCACTGCTGCTGCTGCTGTTGTTGGTGGCACGTGTGAGGAGCGACCAACGATGGCCGCTGGCACTGCCGCTGCGGCTCTTGCTGGCCAGCAAACGTTCGTCTGGAAAAGTCAGTTAAATCGAAGGTTGAAATCGTATGTGGGCTTACGTCCCCAATGCACTTCCCTAATATTAATCATAACAAGGGCTGAAAAGCTGTCAAAAGTTTTTAATTACATATTCTGTAGCCACAACCTGCCACGCCCACACATTGCCCCAAAGCGCTTTCCATTATTTAACTATTTTATTTTGCCTCAAAGCGTGGTGATGGTTTTCCGGGAAACGAACATTCCACGAAAGAAAGTAGTTCAGGCTTCCTTAGTTTATTTCGGAGTGACTTTTATATTTAATATTGAGTGGCATCTAAAGATGAGAATAAGCAGCTTTTGCAATAAATTAAAGCTTTAATTTAGCAAAAAATATGGTGGAACTGTAACTTTTAGACTCACAGAGATATTTCATTTTTTGTCCAACTTTTACTTTGAGATTTCCCTTTGAAATTCCTCTTTGCTATCTAACTCTTTCAATAATACTCGCATTAAATTTTTTGTAGCACACTTTTTTGCGCAGCAAACATTCTCTTATTCCCCTGATTAATTAGTAAATTTAATCTGATTAGTGGACAGGACTTTATAAAATGTATTCACACACATCAGTTAGCATTCAGGTGAATGCCACAAGAGCGAAAAGGATAAAGTATTCCGTAGTTAGCTGTTTTTTCTTTAAAAATTTCATGTACATTTTACAACACAGCGCTGAATAGCCATCCTGTGAAAGGATTTAAAATGAATTCGAACTGAAATCCTTCGAAAAGTAGGGGCATTTATGTGATGGCCTGGGCCTGATATCGGGCTAAGCTATAATAAATCAATTTGAATTCGTTTTGGTTACAGCCGAGCCCCAAATGTTATCTCAATTGAACTGTTTTATTCTGAATAGAAATATGTATACATAAAGTAAAAAAGGCGCACATGGATTTTAGGCCTCCCAGAATGCCTAAAACTTAAATGGGTTTTAACTAAATTCTTTCAATTCGCAAAATGCATTAATTAGTCAAATGTTCCACTTAATTACTCCTTTAATAGAATAAATACTTTAAATGTCGAAATGAAAATGTTTACATAATGCATAGCAGATTGAAGCTATTATTTTTGCTTCATTAACTGATAAAACGTGATTTTTCGGTTTTTACGGTCCTTTCATAAATAAGCGGCTTACAAAGAACAAAAGCAATTTAAATTTGACACTTTATTTTTCTGCCTCTTTGCCATATAATTAACCGGTCATAATTGTTTCGGACGCAATGGCATGTACGCACCCAATTGAAATGTTTGTTTGTCCGTGTGCAGCGAGACGACCGGAAGTCCTGGCACAATAATGGCGGGCAGTGTGCGCGACCGTAACAATGGCGGCGGCAGCTTGCGGCTGCCCGTGCGCGATTGTGAGCCGGATCCGGATCCAGAGCCACCGCCGCCCGCTCCGCCACCTCCTGCCGCGGCGGCGCCACTCTGCTGCTGGGCCCTGAAATCAGACAGAGAGAAAGAGGTGAAAGTGAGAAAGTGTTAAGGGATGCGACACGCCGCGCGAAGGGCAAGTGGCGGTGAGGAAGAGCAAAAGAAAGTGACAATAATAAGTTAATGCTATTATTTATTAAGTGCGACGAGTGGGGAGTGTCAGCAAGTAAATGCAATTATTCGCCGTCCTCATTGCACAGCTCCATGCCATTTCCGTTCCATTTGCATGTGTCACTCCTCCCCTTTAGGTTCCACCAGCCCACATCTTCTTAACACCCTTTTCTGATACACTGGGGCAAAGGTGAGGTTGAAATAAAAATTAAATTCTTTGATGTTTTGAGAATGATATTTCCAAGAGAAAGCAGGAAAGGATAACCTCTTTATTATTTATTGCTATTTAAAGTTTACTTAATTAAACTTTCTTAATATTTGAAATTTACTAATATCGTATTGTAAATCAATAAAGAGAATGATTGTTATATTTTAACAAAAATAAAATAACATCCATAGATGTCCTTTCAATGTCATAATAATTATTTCAGGAGGGAGCTGTCACTTCCTTATCAGCTTTGATGTTGACCGAATTTAATATTCAGCGTGGTTATCACCAGTTTGAAGCTAAATCCCATCGGGAATTCTATAACAAAGTAAGGCGTAAGAGCACTAATGCTGTGGGGGCCCCTTGAGTGCTTTGGACCATTACAAATTTTTCAAACTGAAATAGGATTTTATTTAAGAACATTTATTTATATTTAAATTTACCAAGATCTTTTTTAATACAAATCCATTAAATTGCAAGAACACAGAAAAATAATAAATAGAAAGTTTATATTAGAAACATATAAATTAAAAAATAAAAGTCCTTTTAGTAACAAACCCTTTTTATTAAATTCCACAGATTTCTGTATCCTGCATATTTCAGTATTGGTTGCGAGTGACAGCCCTGACTGTCACTCATGCAATTTGTTTATTAATTCCAGCCACAGTGCGTTGGGAGAGTGTCATTGTCAGCTGTCGATTTGCGCATTTCTGATCTTTCCCTTTTTTTTTGGCACTCGCATGTGAATTACATTTGATTGTTGTGTGGAAATTACTTTCAACACCTCAAAGACCGCCGCCCATCAAGCCAGGCCGACATCCGCTGTGCGCGACAGCTGCCTCTTTCCGTTTTTGCATGAACTCCTAGATTTTTCTGCAGCCTGTGTGATGTGTGATTGAATTCGAATTCCTGGCACTCGAACTCGATTCCCAACTCGACGCCTGTGCCAGATACATCTGTCCTGGCAGATGGAACAGCTGCACACCCCAAAAAGGACACTCAAACCCACGCCCACGCCCACCACTTGAACTGCACGCATATATTGTATGCAAAAGAGGAGAAACAAAATAAAGCTATCGATACTAACAAAAAAATAGGAAACTTTTTATTTGATTTATTTCTGACTTTGACATTTTGCCAAGACGCCCGAATATTCGCCAGAGTTCCAACGAGTTCCCTGCAATATTGATGACGATAGCGGATAGCGGCTGCCAAACGAACAGAAATCAGCAAAACTTTTTCCCACCCAGAGGCATTTACAAGATCCCGGCTAGGGACAACACATTCAATGGAAAAGGCTGCACCCGCACTAAGTTCCCTCCTTCCTGCTTGGTCCTCGGAGTCAGGCTGCAGCACCACAGTGGCTGAGAAGGAATCATGTAAGCAATTTATCTGCGTCCTTGCATCGCCGCCAGAGGGGAGTGGCGGAGTGGGCGCGAAACAACAGCGGGCAACTTGAGAAAACATGAGAAATAGTTAAAGCTGCCAAAAGAGCAACACAGCACAATGTCCACACATAAATAAAGGGGCAAATTACATAATGCTTTAGAGAAATAAGTTAAAGTTTTTAAGGGGGCCCACGACGCCTCTTTTGTTTTGATAGCACACAGAGAGAAACATAAATAAATATTCAATTAAGATGTTAATTTTAATTTCGTTGGGATTAACTTTACATTAAAAATTAAGTAACCATTAAGGAAATATTAATTAAGGAAAAAGGAACTAATAGTTTGTATTAAAAAACGCATATTTCGCTTCAAGTAATTTTATTGAATTATATATGGATAAAGACTCAAATGACTTATTTATTTTTAGTGGATTAAAAGCAATCGAAATTTATCGTTTACCATTTAAATAACTAGCATGTAAATGATTTAATTTGTAAATATTTAATATAAGCCTGAAAAGTCTTGAATATTTTTAAAATAAAAACTTAAACTAAATAAAAAAAACTTCTATTTCCCAAACCTCACATTCCGTGTCTCACGATAATTCATTTCCGTGGCCTAAACAGTTTTGGTAAAACAGCATTGGCGTGTTCAAAATGCATGCACTAGTAATGAATTAACTTTTATATGAATAGCAAATAGCTTTATCTTTAAGTTATTAGCCATCAATCTTTATGGGTATCGATTAAGCCAAGTCGTAAAAGATTTAATATTGGTTGTTGGCAAAGGTCAATTGATATTATTTAAATGATACGAAAATTCAAATATATAAATTAAATTTGTGTCCTCTAAAGGGAAGAGATTCTTTTTAACAATGAGTTTTGTTTAACTAATTTTTATCCTAATACTTTAGTGAACCTTTAAATAAAAGTTTACTATATACGGCTTTAATTGTTCGTTTTTTTTCATGGCAAAATATCTCCCCCTGTGTCGAGGCTTTTTTTCTGGCTGTGCAACCAGCCTGAGCGGTTAAAGTTCCGCCGGCAGGCGCTGTCGAGAGCGTTGAGCACAAAGGCAAACACGCTCGCAGGGACGCAGCATGCGAGTAGCACCCACTAAAGGCAAGCTGTTACAGGTCGCAGCAGGGAGCTGCGAACGCAACCAACAAAGCCAGGAAGCAGGCGCCAAAGACCAGGGGGACCGTAGGGTTAAGGGCTCGGCATTAAGGATTAAGGGTTGAGAGGTGAGAGGTGAGGGGACCACCGGCACGGCCCACTCACATAACTTAAAGCGGATCTACATAATTGACGTGAAATACTCGTAACCGTAAATCGTACATTACCCACCAACAACGGGAGACTGAAAGAGTGAACAAAAAAGGTTAACATGCTGCCGGAATTGCCGTGAAAAGTGTTTTAAGACGGGGCTTGAGCTTGGCCTGCGTAAAAGTTTACACCCAGATAATGGAGCCATGCGAGAGCGAAAGGTGTTATTTAATGAGCCGCCCAGCAGCCTCACTGAGTTAATGCCGAGCAGATCAAAGGCCCTTAAGGGAGAGGTTATCACTCAGAGCCACCTCCTGTTTAATTTGCGATTCAATTACAACCTCCACTTTCGTAGATCATCTGCATTTCCATTTGCATACTCGAATAGGGGAGTCCTGTAGGTAGTGCCTCGGACACTTCCAGCGGAAAACTTATGATGTTCCTGGCCTAAACACATGGATGTTCTAGTAAACATCGGTATCAGCTACATTAACATCAGTTACGACATCATTTCTGTCGCATTTCGGGCGGCATTTGTCTGAAAAAGGCCAACTAAGCCGAAAGGCTTTGCCAAATTACGCATACGCAGTGTGTGCGCCCTGTAATCCAGCATGTGTGTCCTCTCTATGTATGTATGTGTGCGGTGGGGTCGTGTAATTGCATTTGCTGTGTGCTGTGTTTACATGTGCGTGCATAATTAGAGCAAATGTTGTTCGTGTAATCAAATCATCGGATGGCGGACCTTTTGCCGCCCCGAAGGACGAACGGGTTAAAGGAAAATTCCGGGATAAGCGGATAAACTTTAAGCGAACCTACTTGGAAAAAAACCCTGCCCGCCGCCATCGCCGGAAACGGGCTGCTCGTGCCTAATTGAGTTTGCCGCTTGGCATTCTTCGGGGCTCCCTGCTTAAGCAAATGTTGAGCATGCGAATGCCAGGATATAAAAAGCATTTTCATTACGACGACGATGCAGCCAGGCAAAAAAATTTCGAAAATTTACTTTGCAGCTATAGCTGCTGGAAGAGGAAGGAGCACATCCACATTCACGTTCTGGAGAAAAACACTCTTAAAGAGCAGCTGTGCAATAAGCAAAGGGGAATGCGGATAAACATAGCTGCGAATTTCTAACGAGCAGCTTTTCCACCAGACAAATGAGCACTAGCAGAAGCAGGACGTGCATAGGAATCGAGATTGGGGGTTCAACTTTGCCGCTGCCACGACCTCATTTGCACCGTGCCACGCCCATCCACTTGGCCGCTGAAGAATTCCCGGGGCCAAGTGCTACGCGCTATTTATCTGGCACCTTGAGGGTCCTTCACACGGTGCATCCGGCCTCGAAAATGCGTTGGCAGGCGGCGAAGTTGATTCAGCAAAAAAGCCTCTAGAAAGCAGGAAATGTGGTGATTTCTTTAATTTATTTCCGGGAAAAAGGATGCAAGATATGCAGGACTCTCAGTTTTATTTTGAATGAAGCTCTATTAGAATAAATGCTTGAAAATATTCAATTTTCTGTGAAATTCAAAGCTGTTATTTTTGTATATTAAAATAATCCGTTTGATTCGTATTTTAAATTTATATCAAACCAGAAAAAGAATACAACAATTATATTAAATATCAAAGTTAATTCAAATAATGTTTCCAATTAAAATAATAAAACGGATATAAAAAAGACCTACAAAATCAAATTATACTATATATATGTATATCTGCTCATTGAAGGTTATTGATTTTTGCAACATTGTTATCTTTACATTATACGTATTATATATATAAGAAAAGAACCACCAAATCGACGCAACACAATGGAAAATTAATGAATAAACAAATCCTGCAGGAGTTAATGAATGAATCGAAATGAATTCGTCAAATGAATTTCCAATTGACTGACGACAAGTTTTTTTTCTTTTTTTCAATTCGTTAAGCTTCCTGTGAAATTTAAAAATATTTGTAGGGCAATTATTTTACAGTTTTATTTATAATCGACTTTTATAATAAATTTAAATCTGTTCGCCTTTTTTTAACTCTTAATTAATTAGGCTTTGCTTAAAATACTAAAAAATCTAGAGTGTTTTGAATTAAGTTATCATGTTCGGCGAATAAATAATTACATCAATTATCATTATATCAGCGAAGGCTTTAGGCCCTTGGGACAAGCTTTATTAATTATTTATTGACAAGTCAACACTATTGATTACAAAATCAATTTAATTTAGTTTATTTGCATAGATTTTTAGGTCTATTGTGCTTGCTGATAAATAAATTAAAAAATAAAAAAGGGCAGGATAACTATATCCTTCAAACGTATTAAAGTTTCGGACCAGCAATTTGATGGCCATTCGATGGCAACTAAATCGCTTTTGATTGCGACCCAATCCGGCTTCCATCCGCCGTTCAAACAGATTGTAAATTCTGTTTGCCTTCGGCTGGCTGACAATTCGTTGGGCTTTGCTCGGCGGTGCGTCAAATCCCGGGGATCCTACAAATCCCGCTCAGCTCCATCCCACCCCCAAAAACACCCCCCGCTGTGGTTAAGTAATGGCAAACATTCGACTTACTGTCGCTCCTTGCGCTGCTGTCGCTTCTTCTTGAACACTTTCCTGACGCGCAGCAGGAGAAAGGCCGCCCGGTCCACGGAGAGCGTGGTGCCGCTTTTCTTTGCCGGTCCTGCTGCAGTGTCCTCCATAGTGCTCCCGCTGCTCGTGGTCCTGATGGTGATATTGGTGAGGATGCTACTGCTGCTGCTGCTCCTGGGGAGGATGCTGCGCTGCTGTTTCGTGTACCGACTGCCGTTGGCAGGTTATTTTGCGGCAGCACCACTTACGACAACTTATGCCATCGCACTGGCATTGGTATGCTCCCGGCGTAGTCCTTGCTCACTTTCGGCTTCGGGTTCGTGTTACACTAACGCTTTCACTATCGCCATCTTAGCAGGGAACTGTCGAAGGAGGAACATGGTTATGGCTATGAGCACACACGCCCGGATTTACATATCCTGGCAGGACCTGCACGTGCTCCCAGCAGCCTCGTTTGTTTGCCCGACAATTGCGTGCCAAGAAGCAAATAATATTGTGTTTGCTTGTCGCAGGACACCAACATCCACCCATAGCCCACCTCCCACAGGCCATCGCCCATCGCCCATCGCCCTTAGCCCACTTCCCTTCCATTACACACACGCGCAATATGCATTCATATGATATTGTTTTATTTATGATCTGCTGTTATAGCTGCTTAGGTAAGTTGCGAATATCCCGACGTTTTACGCATTTCCATAAACGAATTTCCCCAACCATGGGACGCTCACACCCAAGGACATTTATCTTGCCACGTTCGTTCTTTTATTATTGTCAAATAAAAATTTAAATTCATGTGGCTTTCAGGACGAAAGGACTTTAACCTAAAGCGACAGTGTAGCAGCAGACACCGGACATAAACAAGTGTCCTTATGGCGGCTTTATTTTCGGTCACTCTATCTGTGTTATCTGAGGGGTTTTCTCGAGTTTTCCTTGAGTTTTCTTTGAGATGTCTCTTATTGTCAGCGGCAAGCACTTCCATCAGCATTCTCATTGTCAGCTTCATTATCATAATCGTACCTTTTTCCAGATCAATTACGGATTAACTGTCAAGTTTATTGGTGTGCAAAAAGGGTAAGGGAATGGGGAAAGGTAATCCCCGGAATCCCAAAGAGTGCTCTGACGGTTTGCCGCCATCCTCCCCAATTTCCACCTGCTGTCAATGCGACAGCGTAGCCAGCTGACTTCTAAGTGAGCTTGAGTGGATTTTCAAAACATTTTCAGCACTCACACTCGCACATCGTAAGACTCAACCTCACACGCAGGCACTGCGAGAAAAATGTGGAAAAATATATTAATTTTATAAAGGGGAAAGTGAAATTCCGAATGAAAATAAAAGAGATTCTTGAGAAAATTTAATTTATTTATATAAAGCTTCTTTGACTTTATTTTAGTCTGAGGCATTTTGTTTATATAATTTTTGTTCGCTGTACAGCGCTCTGTGTGCGACAGTTGCCTTGATAAAGGATAAGAAATTGCTTCGCAGCCAAAACCGGTGAAGCCGAGTTGAGGGACACTCCACAAAAGCTTCTTAGTGCTGCTTGTCGGTTAACTTAATATTGACTTATTTGCTTGGCCGCAATCGAAAACTATTTACGAGCGGATGGGCAGGCGCTCAGGAATCGTGGTAAGTCGGTGATTGCTGCACGCCTTGGTTGTCCTTGATTGAGTCGTCCTCAGAGCCGACAATGATTCCTCTGATAAATGATTATGATGCTGTCCGTATTTGGGTCACTGGGCGAGGAGATCATGCCTGCCCGGCTAACTGAATTCCTGATGAGCTCTGTTTGCCAGAAATAATTGCTGGAAGCTGCTGGCCAAGCAGCCCGAATCAAACGGAGCCATTACGTTTTGATAAGGCAACTGGCAATGGGGGCATCGAAGCAATTATTTCTTGATTTGATAATTACAGCCGGAAGCTGTCAAGTGCAGATGGATGTCAGTCGCCCGGCACGGAACAGAGACAAAAGGACGGACACGGCCAATCGGAGAGATAGCAGTTACTGGAGGAAATGGAATCGAGAATTAAATTGTTTCATTTCTGAAGCCAAGCAGCTAAACGAAATATGGCCAAAAATTTATTTCTGAATTAAGGAGCTGCCTTTGGTTCTCATTATGTAATTCCTCAAAGCAAGGACCTTGATTTTAAAGTTCAGATGCGAATAATAACTAAAAACTTCTCGGAAAAAGCTTGACAGAAAGTAAAGTTGAGACTTTCGTTAAAGGTCAATAATAAATATCAAAGTCCAATCTTTATTTGTTAATTTCCGGAATATCTATTCCCGCCAAATGCAGTAGATAACCTTGGCTTTTGGCCAGGTTAGCCATCCAGTCTCCGGTTCCCGGCTCCGGCTCCGGCGTCAGCTCACAGCATCGACATCCAGTTAATTGAATGTCATGCCAGGCTCTGCCGCTGATTGGAGCCCGAGCCTCTGTTGCAAGTCATTTCCGTACAAGCCCGCGGCTCCAGTGCTCGCGGCTTAGATTGCGCAATTTGCCTTTAAAGTCAATCATTTCACGCTCACTGCCGCCCCTGCCGCTTTAGCCGGTCCTTTGGCGAAGGACGATAAACGACACATCCTCGACAGGTGGAGCTGGCGGCCACAACCACATCGGGAGCACGTCACCTGCAACGCTTCCGCCGTTGATTTATTCGCCATTACGCCGGGACGTGACCGGTTGTGGTCCAGGACCACGACTTCACTCTCATCTTTGTCCCGGCTTTGGGGCAAGGATGCCATAATTAAATAACAATTTGGCAGCGAACAGAGAAGGAGAGAACCGAGCCAATGGCTGCTCGTATCGAGGGACACCCAAAGGACGCCAGCACATGTGGCAGGGTGGCAGGAGCCCTAAGAGCCGTGCTCCGCCATCAAGTGCCTGACATAAAGCGAACGCGACCAGCTCCCTTTATGGGCCAGCAGGACCTCTTTCGCCTTTGCACTTTTCTTTTGCATAATTTTTTATTCGGGACAACAAAGCGCTAAGCTTTGGAGCCCAGCAAATATGTTTAAATATATATTAACAACTGTGCTTGGTATGATAAAATTTGTTTAGCAAAATGTGTGCTTTAAGTTATTAATAGATTATTATAATTTCTTAAATTTAATATTTCATTTGTATTACATAAAACCATTTGCTAATCCCCAGACATATATTTCAAGCAGAGCTTCTTTTCAGCTCGAACAACTATGGTTTCGACCCCGCCTGTAACTGCCAAATTTGTTTTCCATTTAGCGGCCAGCTGGTCCAGACATCTACACCTCCTGTGGGAGACGGACAGAGCGAGGGCCGGAAATGAGTGCAAATTTATGCAGAAAGTAATTAAAAGTACCGTTGTCCGGCCACGTTTCCTGCCCCGGCTGTCCTGCGAGCCTGCGCCTGCTCCTCTGTTTCTGTTACTGTTCCTGCTTCTGCTCGGCCAGGGAGGAGGCAAAGCGGGCCCTGGGCGTGGCAGGCATTGTGGAGAAGCTTTGAGATGTTTTTAACGATTTGTTTGCTCTCATAAAAGTAAATTTTAATGAAGTTGCAGCATAAAAGGCGCATAAACACGAGCCAAGTGGCTCGCTGACCTTTGTCCTTTGTGCCGCCACTGCTCCTGGGTGCCTGCTCTTTGCTCCCTGCTCCTTAGTGGCGCTTAAGTGGTTCCGTTGAGTGTTTGCCTCTGTCTTAATTACTCGGCTTTCGTCTCATTGTCGGCTGGCCACGAAGCCAAATACCAAAACACCTTGAGCTAACGAGCAGCTCAGTGGCATCCCGCCTCATTCCACACCTCTCAGCCAAGACACCTCAACCTAAGCCAAATGATCCCAGTGGGGGGCGCAGCGAAAAGTACAATCAATTTCATTTAAGAGCCACACACAACAACACAGAAGAGAAGCTACAAGGACTCAGCCACGGATATCGGTTGGAAGGACCGGTTTTGCCCACCTAATTTAAAGGACTAATTGTCAACATGCCGCATTCGCCAAACGGCTAAGGACTGGGGGACCGACAGGATTGGATTGGGGCTTGGAAATTTCTCGCTAAATTTGTCTCAGACAGCCTAATTGGAATTTGGAATAAGCTGATTTGAGGTGCGGCTGGGGAATCTTTGCTCAAAAATGTTCGCACTTTACTCTTCACACTGAGATAAGTTTGTCAAGATTTACTGCAACTAAATGTGGTATAATTTACTTTTTTAATGTCGAGATCCGGCTTTAAGTTCCTAACGAAATCTTGTTCAAATAATTCACAGAAATAATAGCATTTCAGAGTACCCAAAATTGAAACTAACATAAATCTAAAATAAGATAAACTCAGCTATAAATATCCACATAATCAATATGGTTATAAATCAAACCATATTCTTACCACCAACTAATTTTAGGATAATTTGGTTCCCCTTCCCTGATTTGTGCCGAAGCCTTTGCCCTCCATTGTCTCAGACATTGCGGCAATACGAGTGGCTTCATTGGCTAGCCTGTGTCTGCTCCCTCAGCCAAGGAATCCTTATCTAAGCCAAGCACTCCCGTTGCACCTCACTGAAAATTGCCCTAGTTTTGCACAGACTGCCCCTCACCCCCTTTGGGGCTGTATGGATATTCTCCGATATCGGCTTAGGTCCTGCCATCAAACTGCCATTTGACCTGCCACCCAAGTTATTATTTGTCTGGCATTGTCTGGCCATATCAAGCCAGTTGCCACTCAACACTCGGCCGGCCAAGCAAAATGTACGCCCTTATCGACATCTCTCCATGGGCCGCAACATTAGCACTTGAGTACAATTTTGCAGTGTAAATAGCCGGGCTGACAAAAGCCGTTAAAACAAAGCACGACGTCAAAACAGGCGATGAGCGACTGGGTGAGCGTAAATAATGCGGATAAAATGCGACATGTTAACAAGGCGGCGCCTTAAGAGGATTGCGATTGCCTTGGGCCGGAATTTTTGGTTGCGTGAAGTGAGTTTGAAGGTGTTTTTTTGTTGTTGGCTTCAGGTTGCCAGTATTTAGGGAATTCACATTCAGGCAACAAGCTCTGAAAACTAACTAAAAGCTGGGTGAGGGGCTAGACACATATTCGACAACGGGGCGTATGAGTGTTATTTTCATTCGAGCGTCCAGCCATGAAAATGCCAGCCTTGAGAAGTATTTTTATGTAGAATGGTGAGTGCACACAACGGAAATTCTTGAATATTTTAAGAAATTATAAAATTTTGAATAAATACTTTAATTGAAAATAATTAATAAAGAATATTAATAAAAAAAAATTACTAATTTATATAAAATATATTCCATTTTAAAACACATTTTCTGCCATATTTCTTTTCTCAGTGTGAGTGTATTTGGATGCTCTCGTTGTCTTTCGTCTGACTTGGCCAGCATTTATGGTTCAAGTTGCCAAGTTTTGTTTTCTTTAGCTTTCCGCCACTTTCCCACTTGGCAGCCGCCACCCGCCCCACTTTGCCATTTTGTTTGGTGGAAATTGTATGCCGCCATTGACTGGCGCGCACACACACCCTCACATTCACACAGTAGTTTTTCCTGGCAAATAGCTCTCGGGCACAGGACAATCGGGACACACTCATTCAGGCCGCCGGCGGGGCAAGGCAATGGGTTGTAGAGGGGAAAAAAGCGAGCAAAGGTTGCAGAGATTTCATGCCTCGCTGGATGCAGTCGGCCGAAAAACAAACAAGCCAACCAACGCTGGCCAACAACAAGAGCAGCTGACACAGCACAGTGAACATAAGCTAAAAGGGATTCGTTCTATGAAAAACTATCTAGAATATAGTTCTATTTTAGAAAATTTTCGATGAAGCTTTTGAGTAAAAATAAAACCAAATTAAATATTTACAGCATTGATATTATATTTGTAAAGTTCATTCAATACAGAAAGTTCAGCTATTTGTTAGAAAACAAAACTTTACAATAAATGTAATTAAAAGTTTAGCACAATAAAGTGTAAATATATTGCCTTGTTTTAAATAAAATTAACATCTATCCAATATAAACTCAAAACCGAAAAAAGTTTAAAAATCTTCCCTATTAATGTTGAAAGTAAAAATCCAATCAATTTCAACTACAACCAATTGTTTCCTCTTACAGACATTATTCTTTCTAAATAAATTAATGTCTGCCTTGGAAACTCGATTAACATATTTCTTTCAACTTTGAGTTTACATTTCCTGCCATGTTCGAACTTCGAACCTTAAAGCCTGCCAGAAACTTTTGGAAAATGCTGATAGACGAACTTTTACTGTCTGTTCAGTGTATGGATGAGTGGATGCGGGGGCACACATATGTATGAACGCCGCGCCGATGATGATGATGCTGGGAAACCGAGTGACAACCAGGCCAGACCCTATATATGTATACTTCATACTCTGAACATATCTAGCTGAGTGGCGTGGAGCCTTGAAAAATTACAAGCTTTTAAATTGAAATTTCAGACTGCAAGCCAGCTGAAAGGCAGCAACACGAAATGGCATAGAACACGGGAAAACAACAAGGAGACAACGAGGCAGGACACGAACGCGGACACGCTTCGTTGTTTATTATTTGTGGCTTTATTATTCCGGCCACTGGCCCGGGGCAATATTTTGCTTGTTCCTTCCTTTTTTTTACTCTTACTGTGCTGCCAACAATTTGCCGCGGCTAATCAACAAATGAATTGCCGTAACATGTTACAAGACCATTGCGTATACGCCACGTTGTGCCCTGCCTAGGTCTCTCTCTTTCTTTCTTTCGGTCCGTGAAATTTGAAATTATAGAGGAGCTTCTGTAATGTGTAGCCTCGGGATAAATATAATTAGCCAGCTGTGGGACGATGACTCCCCGGACCCCGTGGCAATAGGGGCGACTGTGAGTTAACCGACAATTTGAGCCCGCCAAGTGGATGGGAAACCCGTGAGTGTCCCTTTTCCGGCGAGTGGCAAGTTGTCCTTCGGCTGTGACCGGGTCAGAAGTGATTCGACGATTGATGAACGCTCAACAACTTGGGGTTAAACTCACAAAATGCCTAATCCGGGACAAGTATATTTATCGCCTGACCCTACGTCAGAAGTGCTAATTGACAGACTAATTGAATCAGCCGCAAAAGCAATTTGGAAATGGAATTTGAGATAAACACAATTAATGCTTCGCTCCAGCCATCCCTTGGCCAGGACTTGAAGTGCCAATAATGAAAAGGCAAAGATAAACACGAACACAAAATTTCCATTTTTGCCTCCGCACTCCAGGGATAACTGCCTGCGTTAGCATAATTGCGAAATTAGAGCGAGATTTCGTGTTTACACATCTGCCCTCGGAGGCAATGCATTCCCGAGGAAGATAAAAGCCGATTGGCAGCAAAAGTCAATTCCAAGCAACTCAATTTCGAGCCATCCCTGCACATGACTGGGTCCGAATAAATTGAAATTGCATTTTATAATTAAATTTATCTTAGCCCCGGCACTCACTCACACACACCCCGAAAAGGAAATGTACCGAACTAAAGAAGCAAACTGGCTAAATACCCGATTACAGTTTGGCTGTAGATCAACTGGCCAGCAGGTCGTAAATCCACTGGCCTGAGAAGTGGGAGCGGCATAAAACTGCCACGCGCGGCCACACGGCGTATGCGTGTTGATTGGCATTGTCCGGCGGTTGAGGGTTTTGCCAAAAACGCAAATTGGCAAGGCACACAACACAACGGATAGACAGACACATAGACGGACATGTCGGGGAAAAAAATGATTGGGAAATCCCCTCAAAGGCGAATTCCCAGCTAACACGTGAGGTAGATAAACCAACCGGATATGGGAGGCGGAGGGAACACCAAAAGTAAAACAGATTCGCGCTTCGGTAAACAAATCCCAAGCAAGCATCGGTTTTGGGCCATATTAAAGCTGTAAGTACCAGGAAAAAATGACAGACGTAGAGATTTAGATTGGAGGGGGGCGACCCAATCGACAAACAGTTTTGGCGTTGGAGTTGGCCAAATATTGACAGGGCCATGTGCGAAGTCAGCGAAGAGGCGAGGGACGGGCGTTCAGCCTAAACGACCTACAAATGTAATTTCCCTATGAGCCAATCCAGCGACGCTTATACAACCAAATCGATGGCAGGACCACACGTACACAGAAAGAATAAAAACAACATCAAAAAATATCTGTCAACTTGGAAGGTAAGTTTTTTAGCTTAAATTGTTTTATATATTGATTAAAATATTACTATTACTCCTAAAAGCCAAGAAATTTATATTCTTCTAATATAAGTCTTGCTCTTCCTCTTTCTCTGTGTAGCCAAAAACAATTTGGAAATCCAAATAGATACACAAATCAACCACAGAAGGAAATAAACCAAGGCGAACGAAACATATTCGAGGGGAGCGGGAGCTGGATCAGGAGGACATCAAAGCAAACTAGAGATAAGAGCTAGGGAGTGAAAGACAATTACGTTCAATTTGAGCCACAAGGACTCTTCTATTTCCCTTCGCTCTAATTTGGAAACAACGAAAAGCATGGAATTCAAGAGTAATTGTAATTTAGATGCAGCCAGTTCGAACTGAGATCAAAACAAAATGAATCTATGGCAGGGAAGGGTATTGAATTACAGGGTGAAATACACACTATTTATAAATACAAAAGTGTATGTGTGTGGGTGTATGCCATATATAGATGGCATAACTGGACCGACTTCGAGTGCCATCCATATCAGAAGCAGCAGTGGAACTGCTTTTTGTTTGCTTGCGCTTTGCCTTCAACTGCAAACATTTGCACAGAAACACACACACATGCGGGCGGACCCCACCCCCGCCTCGGCATTATGGAGCTATTTTTGTCAGCACTCGCTCATATATAACTATAGTTAAAGTCCAAGGTCACACGACCCCACCCCGTGGCCTGCCCACCCTCGCACACACATTATTTTTAAAAAGAAAAAGCGTAGCACAGTTTTCGGGGCGCCCATTTTTGACACTTCATTAGTTCGCGTGAATGAATGTTTCCGTTGTTGTGCGAGCGTGTATAAAAAGAAGGAAATGTAATAATGACGTTGGAAACGATGATGATGATGATGTGGAAGAAATTGCGAATAAGAAACGAGCAAACTTTTTATGATTCTCCCCTTGAAAAACACCTTTTGGCAATGGATGGCAGGAAAATTTGCCTAGAAAGTCAGGAGGCCAGTTTTCATTGCAGCCCAATAACGAACGAATCGATGGCAAAAAAAGAACTTTATGCTGCCAAAACAGAAACAGAAGTAGAGCCATAAAATCGCTACCGGCAGTTCGGTAATCGCCGGATTGGGGTTCCCACCTAAAAGAAAAGCCCAGCGAGGAGTGTGGGGCTGGGGGAAAATCGAGGAGGAAAAATCCGAGGGTAGCTGCCAGCACGACTTTTACATTCATGATTTACGATGCGTCTCCGCTGGGCAACCGAGGCCATTCCCCAGCCAGGTGGCACAAATCAATGTGCTCCGTGCACCGTGCTCCAAGCTCCAAGCTCCGTGCTCAGTGCTCGTTGCTTCGTGCTCCGTGGTCCTTGTTCCTGCCATTGTTTTAGCCCGAGATCCCGGCGCAATCCAGTGCACATCTCGGGCATTAATCAACCATAAAAGTGGAGCAGACAGAGCAACCGAATTGGTAATAGGACTGCGATAAGCCCCAAGGATATCATACTAATTGACTGCGGCGCCAGGACGAGCAGGTAATCCCGTTCACAATGATTGTTCTGCGGCAGCAGAGGAGCTCTGGCCTGGAAACTCCGCAAATGTTAATATCTAAGCCGGATATTGCGAGAATTTGAAAAGTGAGAGCAAGGAAATTGTTTCACTTTGTGACGTAAGTGGGGGTATTTAATTAGAAACGTTAATTAAAAGCGAAACGTGCAATTAAAACGGACCGCAGCAAAACAAACGCATAATAAAATGTCACACTAATTGGCATATCGCCGAGCGGATTCCATAAAAAGCGAAATAAATTAGGAAAAAACACATTTGATCTATGAATGTAAATTTAAAGAGAAATTGAGCATTTTTAATTGAAATATAGTTCAGCTTAATATTGTGCTCGGTGAAAAATAGTCAATAAAATTCTATATTTTTGTATGTTATTATTAAATTCTATGAAAATGCATAATCTAACCCAGGCCTACGTTGAATTTACAATGTTATTACAGAAAATATGAATATTATTAAATTGAAAATTACAGTATAAACCTATATATGGGTTTGAATTTTGTAATTAATTCGAAGAAAGTCAAGTATCTGGTTTTCCCTTGGGATTCTCCAAACCTATTTTTAATAAACTATTCTTAGAATTAATACCTTGCGGCTTATGGTAAAATTTGCCAACCAGGTCAAGTGTTCTAGGAATTGGTAAGAAAATATTCAGCCAATTACATAAAATTCCATAATTTATTCCAGAGGAGCATAAAACCAACAAATCACTAAAATGAAACCTTTAAAAAGGATATTTGGTTCGAAAATTGTGCCAACATAGGCAATATTTTTTTAAAATAAATATTCTAGTGGTAGTGTGGCCCAGATGTTGGGCTACTGCTGCCGTTTTTATTAATTGCATTGCAATGAACGTTGGCATTTTCGCACATATGGCGGACACGAAACGAAAACAACAAAGGGAGGCCAAGAAATGTCAGCCAGGCGCAAGCTCACTCGTACTATATATAGTATAGTACATATATTCCGAATTCACCAAACGCATTGCCGTCGTCAGACGTCGTCGTTGCCTGCGACGTCATTGTCATGAAATGCACAAACTTATTGAGACCATGTCGTCCTCAGTATGTGCAATATTGCACACTCCTCCGATTCCTATGCCGCCCATTGTACGGAAAACATTGTCCTCGCCGGCGGATGGCATAATTTTAGAGCTCCTTGTTGATATTTTTAGTGGCAATTCAAATTATTCCTGGGCGCTGCGTTGAGTTGTCAAGGAGCCTGCCTGGCTGGCTGGTTGCCTGCCACCAGAAATAGCCATGTCTATACGTATACAGTCACGTTCTTGTGTTTTTATAAATTTTTTAAGGGCCTGACTGTTGTTTGGTAAAATGAGCACTTAATCAACTCTCGCAGATTTAATTAAATGTGCAGCAACATAGCAATCCGGAGAGCAGGCAGCGATATTAATCATACGTCATGTTGTCAGCTTTATGAAAAGCCTGCATAAATCTCTGCCAAAGGCCCCCGAATGCAGTCTGGTGTAAAAAGTGCAAGTGAGTGAATATAAATACCCACCCACCCATCCATACACACATGTGTGTGAGTGGGTGTGCCGCTGCTGGTAAATTGTTTCAAATGTGCGCAATTTAAAGGGAATTGAGCAGCCCGAACGGCAAAAATAAAGGGTGAACCGAACAGCGATGGCTGCCCCGCCCTTTTGACAAATTCCAAAAACCCGGCTATAATAAACTGGCATTGCCAAAAAGGAGCACAGAAGAACCGCAACAAAAAAGGACGAGAAAATAGAGCGGAGAGCAAAAAAGAAAGTAAACAGCAGCCGGGACAAATGGCTCGTTTGGCTAACCTTTTCTGTTCGACTGCTCTGCATTGCTTTTGTTTATACAAAAGTTTAAATTGTGTCATTTTTTTTTGCGCCATTCCGTCCTTAGCGAGCGCAATGCGAAAAGTTTGCCGAACAAATGAAATGCGGGCAAAAACAATTTCCGAAATCAAGACAAGGACAAGGCGACCAAGGACCGCAAAAAGTGTGAGGATAAAAGCCAACAAAGTATGCTTTACGACAGTATCTAGAGCAGCTTCGAGTGTCGGGAATTCCCAGAGACTCGCTGGGAACCCTAAGGAGACCAATGAAATTCGCGTTCTCGACTATTAATTGCCAGGAGAAGGGGTTTAAGCACAGGGTCATAAACTGAGAGATGGCCACTATTTGGTGGCTGGAATGGGGACAAAGCTTTCTCCTATCAGCATAGTAGTTTTTGTCGGCCTTAACAGTTCATTGCGGTCCACTGAAGCGAAAATATTTATTTTTTCTGCTTCAATCCCTGCGGGATGCCATTGACGAGATTTACAATTTTAGCACACAAAAACGCACCAGACGAGCTTTAATAAAGACAGCAAAAAATTGTATCAAAATATTACACTTTATGCAATTTGATTAAAAACTTGACAAACAAGTAGAAATAAAGTAATTAAAGAAATTGCTTTTGATTTAAAGTATAATCGAAATTGCAACAATGTGAAAGTGCGATTTATTGATAGGTGGTAGACTTAAAAGAATAATAATTGAGTTTAAAATTATTTAAATTGAATTCATTTTAAAAGGGGAAACTTTTAAGACTAACAAACAATTAAATATGTATTTACAGAGGAAAAAAGTGTAGCCTAATGTATTGAGTTATTTAAGTACAATTTTATTTGTAGATAATAAATCACTTTATGTTGCAAAATGTTTTAGGCAAAAAATGACACTTTTAGGATGTTTGCTAGACTATTTTTGATGTATGAATATATATATATTTTTATAAAATGTAGTATTTTTTACTTTTCCTGGATTTTGCGTACTATAAGTAAGCTCTTATGTTTCTCTTCCTCCAAATAATAACAGCAACCAAGCAGTGTCATATCCCCACTAACAATTCCATATAAAAAATCCTTATTCATTCAGATAAGTGAATTTAAGCGATTTGATTTAATAGCAGACTAACACGGCATGTATATAAATAAATTAATGAATATGTGAAATCTGGGGAAGCATTCCTTTTGGTGCAAATGAAATGGATCGATAGGTAACCCTTAACTACACCAGACAGAGCCTAATGAGTGCGGTGCTTCTGCCGCTGCTCCCCACCTTCAAAAAACACCTAATTTATTTATTGATTTATGTATTCAGTCCATTTGGAAAATTAGGTTTCAATCATTTTCAATTGATTTCATTCTGGCAGAAAGTAACTTTTCTGGCAACTTTCATCACGTCGCCAGTTCTTGGCGCACGAAAATAGTTTGGCAAACTAAGTGGAATAAAGTCCGCCCGGCGGAATGCAAATACTGGGGATCCGAGTGGCCAGCCTAATCCTCCGGCAAGCCCAAAACTATGCATGTGCGGGCTCTGGCAGCCAAAGCCAAGTTAATACAATAGAACCAACCAAAACTTGGGCTCAGTTCGCCTTCTTGAGAAAACTTTTGCCGCCTGCCCTGGCCCTGAAATTAAAGTCAATTACCGAAGGAAGGGCTGAGAGGGGGAGCCAACTTCTGGGACTGGGGCTGGGAATGGGACTCTGGAGCTGTTCAGGAATTCAGCCGGACAATTTACGAGGTCTCGCGGGACGAAGCGACAACCGTTACGTGGGTTTCCGCCAGTTCCGGTGACCATGTGTGGCCCTGTGGCTGCGTTCCAGTTTGGCAATACATATAAACGACGATAAATTAATTATCGGCCGATCAAGTCATTGTCGCCATTAATTATGGTCCTGGATGGCCTTTTAATAGTTTTTCACACGCCTCCCCGCCCGAAATCCTTGCCCACCGGGCAATTAGACGAAGATGCGAAGGCGGAGGAGATGAAATATGGCTTGGGTCGGGTCGGGGTTTTATGGCAATGTTTGCTGCCTGAATAACGACAGAAGCACTACGTCTGGGTCGTGAATTTAATGCGCTGCAACAGTTAATGATTTTATTGGCACTCCGCTTGACTTGGTAACATCTTGACGGGGAGGACGGGAACGAGGACGGACTCGGCATCCTCGTAAACAGGCGTTGGGGCTGGGAATTTATGACTTGGCCTCATGAATATAATCAATGTCAAGAGCAGGGACCGCCAACGCAGACGCCAAGTGTCGTCTGGGGATCCCCATGCTTGCGGTATTCCCGCCCTCTGCCATCCTTCATCCTTTCAACACCCCAGAACCCCACTTGGAACCCCGATACCAAACCCATCCCAAACCCGATCTCCCTTTGGACAGCTGAGTGCAAAAGAGGTGCCAAAAGGAGCCCTGACCGAAGGAGTCCGGATGAGCCGTAAACGAAGTCGGGCAATTCGCTCGTCTGGCTTAAATGGCATTTCAATTTGGCACTTCCGCTTCCGAATCAGCTGCCACCCGCCAAAGGGCAACTGCCAACTGCCCCTCTTTATCTCCTAGCACGATTCTTTGTCCGTAATGTCCTTGCCAAATGCCAGGATACAGCAGCAGTTCTTTGGCAGCACAACACGCTCACTGGGTCATATTTGCAGGTCCTGCTAGGCGTAATCTTCAACCATTTTTCCCCCACATCCACAAACACTTCGATCCGTTGCTCAAAATCACTTTATTTTTTACTTAGGACACTTTTAACTGCTGTTTTCGGGTTCAAAAACTAGTTTTTCTTAACAATTTCGCAGCGTGTCGGAATACGCGCGTTCAACCAATGGGTTTGAAAGTTCCGATGTAACTGAAACGGCCAACGGCGTGGGCCCAGCTCCAAATAACATGCTACGCAGATGGAAGCTCGCCGGAAGGACTTTAAAGGACGAGCTGCGAGAGCTTTTGACCGAAAAATCAAAAATTAACTGACGTTAACGTAAAGTAACAAAAGGACAACGCTACGTAATTGCTGCTTTTAATGTCCAGCAACCTTATGGTGTGGGATTTTTCACGCATTCAATCACGGTCACACTGGACAAATGTTTACATTTTTCCACTTCGGAAACTGAAAATAATTAACAAAGTTTAATTAACTAACCCGAATTAGCAAAAGATGGCCCACTACAAGGGGGCCGCCAGCGAGGCGGGCCGTGCCGCCCAGCTGATGAAGAAACGTGAGATCCAGCAGCAGGAGATCGAGTTCCGTAAGAAGAAGATCGAGGAGGAGCTGAAGCTGGACAAGATTGAGAACAAGTTCGCGACGCACTACGATGCCGTGGAGCAGCAGCTCAAGTCCTCGACCATCGGCCTGGTCACCCTCGACGAGATGAAGGCCAAGCAAGAGGACATTGTGCGCGAGAGAGAAAAAAAGCTGGCCCAGAAGAAGGACGAGAAGGATCGAGAGAAGCAGCGCGCCCTGGAGGCTATTCAAGCTGAGAAAAATAAGCAGAAGCGACAGATACAGGCTCTGTCATTTAACGTGGACGAGGAGGAGGATGAGGAGGGCAATGAGGATGAGGAGGAAGAGCTACAAATAAAGGTGAAGCAGGAGGCCAAACCCAAGGCCAAATGGACTGAAATGCAGGACACCATTGTCCCCCTAAAGAAAAAGAAGATCTGCAAGAACCCCGATGTGGACACCTCCTTCCTGCCAGATCGCGAGCGCGAGGAGCAGGAGAACCGCCTGCGCGAGCAACTGCGCCAGGAATGGGTCATGCAACAGGCTGAGCTTAAGGACGAGGACATCTCCATCACGTTCAGTTACTGGGATGGATCCGGCCATCGGCGTAGCGTTCTGATGAAAAAGGGAAACTCCATCTACCAGTTCCTGCAAAAGTGTCTGGAGCTGCTGCGCAAGGAGTTTATCGAACTGAAGACCGTAATGGCCGACCAGCTGATGTACGTCAAGGAAGATCTGATCCTGCCGCACCATTACTCCTTTTACGACTTCATTGTGACTAAGGCGCGCGGCAAGTCCGGCCCGCTCTTCCAGTTCGACGTCCACGATGACGTGCGCATGATCAGCGACGCCTCTGTCGAAAAAGAGGAGTCGCACGCCGGCAAGGTGCTCCTTCGATCCTGGTACGAGCGGAACAAGCACATCTTCCCGGCCAGCCGCTGGGAGCCGTACGATCCCACAAAGTCCTATGACAAGTACACCATTAAGGATAAGGACAAAAGCAAAAAGTAATACATTTTTGTACGACCTACTATTTTACCTTATTTGTCTGCAACCGTTTTATTAAATTTAATTCAAACCCAGAGAATGCATTTATTTTTATTTAAATATTGGAAGCTGCTAAACTTAGGAAGAATACGGGCAATAATTATGCAACTATACGGATTGTAGTTTATTTGAAATTTTATAGTTCACTTCAATACTTAACTAATTCATAATTAATAATTATTTCATTGATTTAAATAAATTTAAAATGTTTGAAATACATTTAAATTAAACATCTCCAAAACCATGTTTTTTGTATTTTTCACAACTCTGGTCACACTACCGGAAAATAAAATACCGCGGCTTCGGCCAAGATGAACAGTTCGACCCAGGCGAAAATATCCAATTATTTCCAACCTATACCTAAAGTTAATCACGTTAAACCCATCAACGTTCCCGTTTACGACCTACCCGAACTCCTGTGCGTGGAGACCAAGTTTGTGAGCCATCAGAACGCGATGGAGAACCATTTAACCGTGACTAGAACCACCGAGCGGATGGTCAATGGCGTCCACACAGACGTTTCCCAGAAGCCTCAGGAGCGGGCGAGCGCAGCAGTCTCGAAGCTATCACAAAACGATGATCTTCCCAAGAGAGAACGCTGGGTACAAACGGAGGCAAAGATGACCTCCGACGTAGGCGTGCAGTGTTGTCGGGACGCCGACGACTGGGAGTGGGATGACTCTAAGAATGTGACCGCCGAAAAGCATCCCAAAAATTCCGCCAGCGATGAGGCCGCATTCCTCAACTTCGTTAGTGAAAAGACCAGTATGTTCCCCAACGGAATGCTGGAATGCCAGGTTTGCGGCGAAGTAGCTAGCTCTCTGGCCGAGCACCAGGGCCACATGAAAGTGCACTACGGTCCGAAGGTACTCTGCTTTCAGTGCGGCCAAAGGATAGCCCATGAGAGGCTGGTAAAGCGCCACAACCTTACTTGTTCGGGTTTGGCACCCAGGAAACCCACCATCTTCTTCAAGTGCCCGCATCCGTTATGCAGTGTCCAGTGCCATTCGGAGGTGCAGCTATTCCAACATCTGCGCAAACACAAAGGCCGGAGGTCCTACAAATGCCTCCAGTGCAATCACATCTTCAAGACCGCCTCCGCTCTTCTTATCCACCGCAAAGCCGTGAGCGGCTGCTCCAAATCCAAGTGTCTGACGTTGTTCAACAAGCACAAGCTACCCAAGGAGAAACGCGATCTTAGATGCTGCTCAGTCTGTCTTAAACGCTTCAGCAGCGAGAGGATATGCAATAGACACAGGAGGAAGTGTATTCTCGGGTACCACAAACGACTGAGCAAGACGTTGCTGAATGAATTATAAACATAAGTTACTCATTTTTGACCTAGTTTGTATTTATTAGCAAATATAAATCGATAACAATAAGACGATGCTCCTACGACGCCTGAACGCCATGCGCCTTCTTTAATCCCTGGAAAAGCAGCAGTTTCTCTCGGTTGACTTCCTTCAGTGTTTGCACCGCCAGCTCCAGCTGCACCTTCTTCAGGGCATGTTCGCTGCCGATGTACTGCTCGATGAACTTGAGGCTGACCTCGTCGGCGGTAAAGTCCTGCTCCGTTTTACCAATGGCCGTGTGGATCTCCTGCTCAATGCCCTGCTGCTCTTCACGATTTCGGAAGACACTTCTCAGCTCCGTCAAAGCGCGCTGCGCAGGTGTAATTTGCAGGGCGTCCAGTTCAGCCAGCGTCGGCAGATACTCTACTGGCACTTTGTGAATCTTGTAGCTGAGAGCAATCAGCTCCACGGCATTGGAGAGGTAGTCCCGGCGGATCATGTCGTACAGCAGATCGTCGATGCAGCGGTGCCAGGCGTAGAAGAAGGCCATAGGCCCGAAGTGCCGAGTGGAGCGCAGGAGGTCGAACTGCTTCGATTCGTTGAGGTGCTCGAAGACGCGTGCCGAAATATTGTGGAACTCTGGCTCATGGGGTTCGTACTGCACCAGGAGGCGATCCAGCACGAACTCGTACTTGTGCTCCGCCAGGCACTTGACCAGCAGCTCCTCGAACAGGAACATACGGGGGATGTAAGATTGACGGCCCTCCAGCGGGAAATACAGCTGATTCATTCGTTTAGTGGTCTCCAGTGTGGCATACGCTAGAGTTCCGTCGGTCTCCCGTACCACTACCTTTCGTTCCGACTGCCGCAGACCGAAGGTGATGTCCGTGAACACGTACTTCGTGCTGGCAAAGTCCTTCAACGCCGGATCCTTGGCAATTATGCGCTCCACGTCTTTTTTGATCGTAACAATCGGCGGCATTTGGAGCATGTGCTTGGCCCGCTCCACCATCTGTTGGAACTCACTGTCCAGCTGCTCGTCCGTCATGAATTTGGTCTCTACGCTGTTATCCGGCACCGTACGCTTGCGGAACACCCGATCCAAGTTCAGTTGCGTCATGGACTGGAGCAGTCTCTGGGTCTCTGCGTCCGTAAACAGCGGCTGCGGATCCCGCTCGTATTGCAGCGTCGCCGGCTTCGTTGGGGCATTGGACACCTGGCGGGTGGTCTGCCGCAGGCTCCGGAGCCCGTTTAGCTGGCGTAGTTGCCTCAGCAGGTGCATTTTCAGTCAAGAAATCCGCAGACAAAAACACACGAGTCCAGAAATTAGCGATGGACGTGCGAAGTTTTCCAACACTAACCGTGCGTACTATGCTGCCTTCTAAATTAAAGTTTTTATTTGTCAGTGTTTCATATATTAATATAACACCATTACATAATTTGTTTATAATTTTAAAAAGAGGTTGATGTATTCTCTCCGACAGTAGTGAGAATTTAATTTAAATTTTTCCTTCTCTATTCGCCGGTTGTAATTGCTCTATCTGGGATTTCGGTAGTATCCCGCTTTTAGTCTTTGCTCGCGCTTTTGCTGCGGTCACACTGGTTACTTGCATTTTAGCTGGAAAAAAACTACACAAAAAATTGGCAATAAAAATCAGCCAACAGCAGCATGGACGATGTGGGCAGCGCTTGTGTCGCAGCGCAAAAGCGCCGCTTCTCGGCCAGCGAACGTCCGTCGCGGGAGCCGGTCGCCACGCCCCCGCAACTCCCGTCACCAGAAGCACCCGAAGAAGAGCCGCAGACGAAACAACGCAGAAGGGAGGAACTGGAGCAGCAGTCGCCGGATCAACGCATCCCTGGCATAGAGCACAACCTGCTAGACTTCTGCGACGAGATGCTTTACGAGATCTTCAAGTACCTGGACACGCCCTCCATAATGGCAGTGATGCAGTGAGTCCCCATTAGTGGCCTTCCACAACATACATATACAGAGAAATCCAATAGGGGGCACGTCCAATAGGGATTTCCCGGAATTCGAAATTATCTTATCTTACAAAATGAGCATAACTGGTGTGATATATGAATACTCTTATTTATGCATAGTATACATTATGCATTTCAGATATGTTTGTTTACAAATAGCTGAATTTGTTGGCATATAACCAGCATTTTCTGAAAAACTCACCGGGAATGTATTTATGTAGCTCAATATCTAGGCATATCATATGGTATCCAGTCCCATGACTCAAGGGTTGTGTAATAGTTTAACTGTAGTAATTCTGTTACTGTTGGTTCTTTTTTTAAAAGAGAATCTCTTTATTATATTATCTTTATGATATTAAAAAATTAAATATGTTTAGCTGCTCGCCTCGTTTGGAGAGCCTGCTTCTGGACCACCGCTTCTGGCACCGCATAGATCTCAGCAATGGACCGCTACCTATGGGGATTCTGGAGGAGATCCTTGGCCGAGCCACCGAAAAGACACACACCATCAAGATTTGCGGTCCGCCATCATCGCAACATGTAGCCGGCGAGTTCCGGCAGTTCACCATGACCCTGAATTCCGTTTTTCCCAAGGTGGCAAATCAGCTAAAAGTGCTGGAACTGCAGGGAGTCAGTCTGGACTTCGAATATGTGAGTTGCAATAGGATTCCTTTGCCTCCTAGTATTGAATTTGACTTGTCCTGATTATAGATACACATTTCCGAGTTTCCCGCCTCGCTGAAGCGACTAATGCTAAAAGATTGCAGTGTGAAGGTTGGTAATCTGGTCAAGAGCATATTTCACACGATAGAGTTGCAACTGGTGGACTTGGAGGTAAATAAAAACTTATTTTTAACTAAATTATCAGTTTATCAATTTATTATTTTGTTCTTAGGATCTCAGCATTGAGGACAACAACTGGTTCGAACCATATTACATTATGGCCCTCTCAAAGTTGCCTTCGCTGCGACGTCTTAGTCTCAAGGGCTGTCAGATGCTGTGCAAGTTTGTCCCCTACGGCAGCATGGCGGCCCGCTTTGGCTTCCACAAACTAGAGGTTTGCTAGACGTCAACAATATATACATGGAAAAGACTCTGATCTCTTTTATTTTCAGGTGCTAGACCTCCGTTTAACGCCCATCAATAACTCGGATTTGCAGTGCTTCAGCGCCATCGAGAATCTCAAGGAGCTGTTCCTTGAGTCGCCGACCAACCTGCCCGCTGAAATCTCCACTCCGGAGAAAACCAACAATGGCAATGCCAATGACGAGGCTGTCGCCCCGCAGCCGGAATCACTAAAAGTTCTCAACGACGATGAGCCGTCTACATCGCGGGCAGCCATGGAACACCTGCGAGCCTGCAAGATTGCGCAGGGGAACGATCAGAATGCTGAAATATTCAATTCGGATAATTGCAACGAGAGAAAGGAGCCGTCGTCGCCCGCCTCAGCAGTGCCAGCTGCCAATACTAGAGAACCACTGGTGAAGAAGAGTACTGGCTCCTCAGAATCCGAGGATGAGGATACCTCTTCCACTTCGGCCTCTACAGACACGTCCTCCTCAACTTCCTCCTGTTCATCGGACAAATTGGAAATTGCAGCTTCACGCGGCAATGGCCAAAATGGCGCAGCTCCCGTTCGGTCGCCACTGGTGGTTATTGCTTTGCCCAGCGTGGCCGCCGATCATCCACCGCCTGCGGTGCCGCCGGCAGCAGATGCGGATAACCCTGATGGCCAGAATCCTGGTCCGTTGCCGACGCCACGCGCTTACATATATGTGCCCGAAGTGCATCCACCTGGTCAGGAGAACCCGCGACAGCAACCGAATATGGTGGCCATTTTGGAGCAGATGGCGGACCACTTGCGCACCTGGCGGGGAAACAATCCTGCCCATAGTCGCTTCCTGCCGCGTCGCGATCAGATGATCTACATGAATCCGCAGGCAATGGCCATTCGAGAGCCGATGCTTGTGATGCACTCGCGCCGCCATCGATCCCATCCACGTGGGAACTTCGACCAGGTGGTGCAGCATCCCATGTTCTGGAACATGCTAGACCCCCTCGATCGGGACTATGCTCGCCGAATACGCCACCGTCCAACGACGTGCCCGGCTCCGCCGCAATGCTATGTATCGGACCGGGCGATCTACAGCTTTGGCAGAGCAGCTAGACCCGTGCAACCGGATGTAGTTTGGATACGGAACATCAACCGCTCTCCGGACAACCGGCTGGAGCGTTTGTCGCTGCGCAACTACCATCATATAACGAATCACACCCTGGAGCATCTCGTGCAGTGCTCGCCGAATCTGATTTTCATAGATGTGAGCGGCACGAGCATAACGCTTTCGGGGCTGCGACGCTTTAAAAGCAGCAAGCCGGAGTGCGAGGTGGTGGCCACGCACTTGACAGTGGACGATGAGGATGGCGCGGAGGTTCCGATCGAGGAGCAAGAAGATGAAGTGGCGGCACAGAACGAAGAAGGACCGGCGGACGCACATGATCAGCAGCCACCGCAATCGCCACCGCCACCGCCGCCGGTCCTGGTGATCCCATAGTAACTATCTGTTTGTATCATGTTGTATTCCGTGAAAACTTATCTGTGGAAATGGGCCGTGCTGCATGGAGATACTTTAAGACGTCGAAGAGGACGACGACATGGCCAAGCCGACGATCCCACAACGCTGGCTACAAGCGAGTGCTGTAGCTCAGCCCATTAGTATTACGTTCCAAACTAATCAAGCCCTTGTACTATATGCCAGGCTCAGTGCACTGTATAAATCTAAAAATCCAAACTCCACAAAAAACCAATCCTCTAGTTAGGCATTAAAGAACGCGCGACCCCTTTGGTATACGTAAAATGAAATGTTTATTTGGTAGCTATGTATAGCATGTAAGGACAAACCAATTAACTTTTCAGTGACTCTGGGTGAAGACAAAAAGTGTTGAAGGTTCTAAGTACTGGGATTTACTGGCTAGTGGCGTTGCCCGATGCCTCTTCCTCCTCGGCATCTGAATCTTCATCTGAATCGCTGGTACTTTGACAGTCAACGATCTCGCCTGTGAAGAATATCACCGCTTTGGGGATTACACGTTCCTTAAGGTAGAAACCCATCTCAAAGTCATTGTTTAATATGGTCTGTGCGGTATATAAGTGAGCTAAATTTTTATAAAATATACCAAACCGATCTCACGTGAATGTCGATATACTGGTCATCCTCGGTGTCCTCCGGCAGAGTGGGAGGGGAGAAAAAGTCAAAGAATGAGGGTTCGCCTGAATCATATCGAAAATAATGAATATATCATTTAACGATAAGTTTAAAGTATCAAACATAAGTTGACCGTTAAATTATGGAACTAAATATCGAGCTTTTACCATTCATACTTACTACTCTTAACACGGCGCTCTGGTGTCTTCCAATCGATGACGCAGCCTTCGCATTTAAAGATCTCGGCGCCATCAAACAGAAGCGGATCTTTTGGGTCTGGCAGGCAGTTAAAGAAATACGTCTTTTTCAGAACTTTATTACTGAAATATTCATTCTTATCGAAATGGAAGTCTATGTCGAACTTGACCATATCATCAACATAAAGTTTGGATCGGACGTCGGACAAAAACTGTGGGTCAGTAGGGTATATTCTTTAGCAACAAATATATTTATGAGTTCGGATACAACTTACTGTCAAAATCTCCTCGTCCTCCTTTGTTATCAACTCTGTGCAAGCGACTTTAAGTACGTTGAGCCAAAAGTTTTTGACGTTTTCATTTGAATCGCCGTGGTTTTGTTTGCGAAACTCACTTAGAAATGCAGTGTAAGCTTATCAGAAAGGTGCTAAGGACGTGTGACTTACTCTAGGATCTTCTTGCGCTCCTCGTAGATGGCATTGTGGCGATCCTCATAACTCTTCTCCAACTTGTAAATGTCGCGCTGCATGCTGACATCCAACTTAATAGTCTGCATGTAGAGCTGCTTCAGATCTGTAATTGTCTTTCTCTCTTCGACGGTGTAATCGGCTTCCTGCAGATTGATCTGATTCTTAGGCATACATTTACGAGGATAAATATTTCACTTACATTATCTTCTTTTACAAAGGCCGATTTCATTTCCTCCTGGATACTTGCGAAGGTGGAGTCCATTTTGTGGCTGCCCCTCGCGAAATTAAATCAAATATTCCTTTACTTTTTGTGTTTTTGTTTAAATTCCTCTTATTTGTTATGTGTTTTAGGCTGACTCTCGGAGTGAGAATGAGGCAATGAAGCTGTGATGAAACCAAGTCAAATAGCAAAAATGACAAGGCCCACTTTGTTCAGCTCATTTTGGATTTTCAAATCGGCAACATTTTAACGAGATGTAAAAGCACAAAAACTAATTGCTAAATGATAAAACTCCTTGGTATACGTAAAATGAAATGTTTATTTGGCAGCTTGGTAAATCTTGTAAGGACAAACCAATTAATGGCAAGGTACTTCTGTGTGAAAAACAATGGTGAAAAGTGTAAAAGGTGTAAACATGTTTAGAAATTTTTGGTTCACTTGTCGGTGCCGTTGGAGGATTCGTCTTCCTCCTCGGCGTCGGAATCATCATCGGTATTTTCTGTTTCAGATTCGGAGGTGCTCTGGCAGTCTGCGATCTCGCCCGTAAAGAAGATCACCGCCTTGGGAATTACACGTTCCTTCAGATAGAAACCCAGTTCGAAGTCATTTTGAAGTATTGCCTGTGCAGAATAAGAGTTAGTTAGGTGTCCAGAAAATAAACCATAGAGATCTCACGTTGATGTCGCAGAACTGTTCATCTTCGGGGTCCCCCGGCACACTGGGAGGAGAAAAGAAGTTGAAGAACGATGGGTTACCCGAGTCGCCTGTTCAAAGAGTTAGTTTTAAGTATCTGGAATTTGGGTCAGTATAACTTGGCTTACTACTATTCTCGCGGCTCTTTGGAGTCTTCCAATCGATGGTGCAGCCTTCGCACTTGTAGATCTCTGCGCCGTCATACGAAAGCGGATCCTTTGGGTCCGGAAGGCAGTTTAGGAAGTACGTCTTTTTCAGCACACTGTTAGTAAAGTATTCGTTCTTATCGAAGTGGAACTCGATGTCGAACTTAACTTCCGGGTCATTATACAGCCGGGAACGTACATCGATCAAGGTCTATAAGAAAGAGTTCGAGTATTAACTGTCGAAAATATAGGAATCTATATGTGCATAAGTTTCTTTGGTTCATTAATTATACAATTAATATGGGTTAAATTGCTAGATCATAGACTGATATACTTACTGACAATATCTTTTCGTCCTTCTTGCTGATGAACTCTGTGTAAGAGGCCTTGAGCACCTTGAGCCAAAAATTACTGACGTTCTCATTTGGCGTAGTATCACCGTGGGATTGTTTCCGGAAATCCCTGGGAGTTGTGGGTTGAGTTTGTTTTGAGAAAGAGTCATATGTGTGCAACTTACTCTAGGACCTTCTTGCGCTTCTCGAATATGACATTGTGGCGGTCCTCGTAACTCTTCTCCATATTGTAGATGTCTCGCTGCAGGGCCACATCCAAGTTAATAGTCTCCAAGTAGAGCTTTTTCAGCTCGGTAATCGTGTTTCTTTCGTCATCGGTGAAAACGGTCTCCTGCAGATGAATTGCATAGTTTCATTCGTACAACCTGCCGAGGATTTATAACTCTTTTACTTACTTTCTTTTCCGGTTTCACGTAGGGAGCTGTAGATTTGATACGCATAGCGGCCCTTGTGCGCGTTGGCTCCATTTCTTAATGGGAATATATAAAGGATACCCCTTCCACAATATGAAAAACAAGTAGAAAAATTTCAAAAACGTTCTTGTGTACTTTTTTTTTTGTCAATAATAATACCGTTGTATATGTTATGTACGCCTTGACTCTCGGCGTGAGAATGAAACTATGTTTATAATTGGTCAAATACTAGCAGCACTTATGTCAGGGCCAACTTTGCTGCAGTTTACCTTTTCGGAAAATATCGCCTACTTATACCCAATCCTGCCGCATCATAGTTCTCTGCAATATCATTTTTTTTCAACAGATTTATTGCACTTCAAATGTTAATAGTTATATTTGATGAATCTATTTTTATTATTATTTATTTTTAAAGCTGATATTCGTGAGCTGTCGTTCCCCGCTGCGGTCCTTTCTCACGTATAACGAAGTATTTTTATACTTTCCCAACTAATGGCGAACTCATTAACCAACTTTTTGCCAAAGTGTAACCGTCTTACGCATATTGCTGGCGGCTTTAAAAACCCTTTCGCTTGATGCTGCCATTGAGATGCAGGCCATGTTTATTGGCAATTTAACGCACATTTAATTCCTGTTTTTTTCCTGTTTATATTTTTGGTTTCCCGTTCATTTTTTGTTTCTTTTGGTTTCTTCAACTTTTCATTTGGCATGTAATTAAGTGTGGGCCAGATGTTCACGTGGGCGGTGGTGGCGGCTTAAGTGTATGCAAATCACGTGCTGAGTGCTGCCAAGGGTTCAGCCATCGCCTTCTGGCCATAATGAGAGAGTGAGAGTCTGTTAAATGGACCGAGCTCGGTTCTTGGTGTCCTGCTTGTTGGGAACTCTGCGAATTTTCGGTTTGTCTTTTGTCGCCGGTTTTAATAAAGTGGGCCAGGCTTAGTGCCTTATGTCAGGCTGTGAGAAACAATGGAAAAACGAGTAATGTTGTCGCGGGGCAACCGTTTCAAAATGAAATTATGAGTGGGACAGCCGCGGCGAGTAAAAAGTGTAAACAAATTCAGCCAAGCGGAAGTCCGGGCAAACTCAAGCACACACACACACCCGTAAGGGGTAAACCACAGAGGATGCGCAGAGGTTGGAAAATGTGAGGAAAAGCGAGATCGCATTGTTTGCTCAAAAAATACACATGGTCCATGTCCAGCATACACGGGACTGGACAATCCCCTGTTCATGTGCCCCGTCGTCATGTCCTCACATATGATATTATATTAAATTTTTCTCCTAAATACCGCTGGGAAATTAAAAAGAAATCATAACGCAAATAGTGTAAGGCAGCCAGCCATCTGATGATGACTTCTTTGGCTGGCCAACTCCCAGACTTATGAGATTTATTCAGCTTTAAATTTATTGTTCATAAACAGATGTATGGTCTTAAAGTCTTCTTAATTTATCCCGCAGACTTCATTAAAGAAGTTCGGAGTAAAGTTATTTTAAATGTGTATAAAATGTTACATTTAGGTTTTATTTCTAAGAGAGCCTAAAGAGTCTTATAAAATAAAGCTGAGGGTGTATATTATATTTATTTTGCATATTTTGTTATTTATCCTGTCTGGCGACACTTGTTCTCAGTGCACTCTCTTTAAGTGCGAAGCCATTTAAGCTGTTCAGGCATTTTCAATTTACATTTCGGTCATTCAATTAGGAGGTGCATAAAATTTAGCTACATAAGTAATGGAGAGCAGCCTCATCATCATCGTCATCAGCAGCAGTGGGGATCGTGGCCATCACCCACGTGATTGCCGGGTGTCGGAGGTCGTCAGTGCCGGCAGCGTCAACATAGTTTGAATTTAATTAAAACCAAAATTAGTAAAACCCAGGGCAGCACGGTTCGGTCCGGAGCAGCCCGACCGGCCGGAGCAACAGTTACTTGGCGTAGGGATTAGAGCTCCTGCTGTTCCCGCAACTCCTGCAGCTCCTGCGGCTCATGCTGCTGCTGCTCCTTGCCTGGGAAAAGTGCATGTCTGCAGAAAATCGAATCAGCAGCTCAACATCCCCCATCCCCACGAGTCCCAAGTCCTGGAGCCATCCACCTGGCTGTGAAGCTCGGCGCCGTGCCGAAATATCTGCAACAAAAGCATAAGATGTAGTGCAGCATTTGATGATGAAACGACGTGTTAATTAAGGTCATAATAATTCAACTTAAATTGAAAACTTGCCCGCCTGGCAACGTAACGCAGTCGCTTTATGTGGCCCATTCCCAGCTGCCACTCTGCCAAGCTGCCACGCCCCCTTTTTCGGGATGATGCAAGGGCAGCCTCAGCCTGCAGGCTAAGCTGATTGCAACAAATTATTTTGCACCTTGGTTGAACTTTCCTTGAGCTGCAGACAGCATGGCGTTGATAAACGAATTTTGTTAGTTTGCTTTGCTTATTTTAAATGGAACTAGGTGGTTGGGTGGTTGGGTGGTCGGGTGGCTAGATGGTGCCAGGATTGGCCGGACGAGTGGCGCTAGTGGGTGTCCAAGGGACAGGGGCCAATGTTGCCTTTGGTTTTGCATAAACCAGACAACGCATCTAATAAGTTGCAGCTGTCGGTTTCCAACCTCTACTCCTGCACCAGTTGGTGAAAGAAGTTTAAAGTTTTTGCCCGGCTCCGCCTAATGCCTCAAAGTGCAGAGCTGTGTTTGCCATTAAATGTTATTAGTTAAATGATAATTAACAGTTGGAAACTTGCGAAATATCTCCAACTAATTTGCATAGCCAACTAATTGGCTTAGAGGGTCATTGCTTTTGCTATTTTTCGGCGTAATACCTACACGAACGAAAATTTATTTTAATGGGATATTCTATTAGTATCATATTTATAAAGGATATTTCAATTTTAATTAACAGCTAATGGGAGTACTTATATAATTTTAGCTTTTATAACAAAGAGATTAGCACTAAAATGTTTCTTTTAGTTTTTCGTTTTTGCTGTGTAAAATCCGGGGGATAGCTGCTGCTCATAATTAACAGCCATACACCTGCAGTTTGTCTTCCCTGACATCCTAATTCGAATGCTATTCATAACCCTCACACATACACACCCATATGTTCACGCAAGGAACAGTGCAGATCCTTGCCAGCCGCAGGATAGTTTGGCAGCAGCCTCCTTGGCGCCCGCACCTCCGTCCGGAAACTTTTTACTAATTTACATTCATTACACACATTTGCAATAAAACTAGAAACCCAACTCGTACACAAATTCAGGCACAGGACGCCCTAACACACACATTGACTCACGGGTGTGTGCCTGTGAAGGATGCACATGTACATACTCGCACCACTACATTGACATTTTACATGCTTCATTAGCGTGTAAGCGCGGTAATAATGAAATTTCCTTATGGCTGCATTTCCACCTTGTGGGCGGCTCCATGACTCCTTTCCTCTCTCCTCCCCCGCCTGCATATATTGATGCAAAGTTTTTGGGGGCGCAAAAACTTGGGGCTATTGGGTAGCACAACGTCTCTGGCCGCAATTTATGTTGTTTTCTGGCACTTCGCTCTCTTTAAGCTGGTTTAAGGTGCAACATCTCATACTACCTTTTGGCCGCTGATTGCTCCACTACGGCAGCATATATAGAGACAGCAACAGAAACAGACAATGACAATCGAAATTGCTGGGAATTTCGACAATCAAATCAGCCAACAAGACAAACACGAAAACATAAAGCGAAGACATACAAATTTGTCAGCAGTCAGTCAAAAATGAGCAGCGGAAATGATGGCAGCGCTGGCGGAAACGGAACGCGACAAGGTGGATGGATGGCTGCTCCGCTGGGGCGGTGCCCTGGCAAAAATCTGGAGCTGGAGCTTGAGCTGTAGCCGAGGCTGATGATGGTGGAAAATCAGTTGCACAGCTGATGCCTCTGCCACATGACCTCCCTGTGACTTTTGCCTGCCTGCTGAGCTGCTGTGCTGCTGCTGGATGAAATTAAAATTGCATTACGGGACAAGGGCTGGGGCGGGCAACGTATTGGCTCAGATTTGGTTTGGCTTTCGCCTTGGACCGCCTCGTTTCAGTGTGCTGATGCCCCTGGTGCTGCACACAGAAAATCTAGAGTTGAAACTTGATAGTTTTTCATATCATAATACATTTGCTGTAGGCCATAGTCTGCTTGAGAACTATAGCATACCTTTTAGGGCAGCAATGTAAGAAAACTAAAAAGAAATTGTAAGTAAATATAGTGTATGTGTGGGGTTTCGAATGATAAGGATATTAAGGATAATAAAGTTCAATATAAGCTTTTCATAAGTTCTCGGTAGTTTTCAATTGCTTGGCTTCTGTTTTCCATCGTTAATAGTAATTACAAGCAATGAAAAAGCCATAGTTCTCAATTTTCTCCTCTCTGTACTCGCATGTGTACGTGTGCTAGTTCCATAAATATTTCAATATTTGTGCACATTTGAAGCTGCTTAGCCACGCCCATTGCCAACAGACCGGGAGGCAAGTCAGGCAGGAAATAGTTTAATTAAAATTCCTTTGGCAATGTCATTAAGGGCATTACATTTTGTAGATGCTGTTGGTGTTGCTGTTGCTGTGGATGCTGTTGATGCTGCTAAAGGTATTTGGAGAGGCCTGCCAGGACGAAGGACATTTCAATAAGACACGGAGCAGCAGCCAAGCCGGGCAGCCAAGGACCAATGAATTTCATTGTTTTCGCATGCAAATTTGCAATGTGCCAAGCCGAACACAAAGCGTGGGGAAAGTCACAAAACACAAAGCAGCAAACAAAAGTTAAACGGGGCGATCCTTTAAAGGGCCATAACGGCATGTAAATTCCTTTAGCACGCCCCATCGATATTGTTTCCCAACGTCGCCCATCTCCACTACGCCTGCCAATGATGATGAGAGGCCCCGCTGAAAAGTGGGAAAAACAAGGGCATAAAACCTAAATGCAAATAGCCAAAGGTTCGATGTAAAAAACGTATACACAATGCATATAAAAGAGCAAATAAAAATGAACAGAAAAAAGACCAACGGCGACGGAATGAACAAAGAAACGCTGGGAAAACAACAAGATTAAAATGAAAACAATCATGACAATCAGGGACCGCAAATGTCAAATTAAATTATCAATAAATTCCCACCAAGGAGCCATGCCGGACGCAAATTCGTCCTTCTGCGATGGCACTGGCAATAGCAAGTATACGCCACGTTGCGCAGTACAGCATGACCATCACTCCACCCTGACCATCAGGACCATCAGAACCATCAGGACCAGTGCGAGGAGTTGGACCAGCACGAATGGACATCACCACCCCGCCATCGATGGAGGCGTTTGTAGCACATAATGAAATCATTTACAAAATGAAAACAACAGCGGCAAAAGTGGCAGCCACCAAAGGAGCACTGTGAAAAAAAAGCACAAAAGGTCCTGGCGTTAATCTCCTTTAAATAATATTAAGTTAAACCTAGAAATGTAAGTAATTTATAACAAAATATAAATAAAATGGAAAATATATGTTTAGAACTCTAATTGAACTTTTTAGTGATCCAAAAATTTGATTATACTTATAAAACTTCGTTAATTTTAAATGTTCCTAAATTACTTAGATATGTGTTAGTCTTTCTTTATATCCTTTCAACATCTAATAAAATCCATTACCTAAAATACAATCAATGTTAATCAATACAATTAGCTTGTTATTTTAATTAAAATACAAAAAGTATTATTATATTGAAACATATTTTTTAACTGTATCGATTGAGACAGCAGCGAAGCGACAGTGTGCGTATTTAGAGTGATTTTGCCTTGTGGGTTGTGTGTGATGTCGTTCCTCTTACGGATGCCCGATGACCGTCGTCCAATGCTCAACCTTCAATGTCCATTGTCCGTATCGGTGGCATTCTGGCGCACTCATCACTGGGGCGAAAAACAGAAAACTTTGCACGCCATTGGGCTGACGGCGCTCTGGTGGAGGGAAAAAGAAAGGCACACTTGCAAATCATAAAACAACAGACGCGAAGAAAATGTTTTTTAAATCTTCATAAATATTCATTATGGTAGCGAGTGCTGGCCAGGTCTGGGAGTGGGCCATGGCAAATAGTTTGGGGGCAGCCAGCAAACTGGGCCTTGGCCACGGCCATTGGACACTGGACACAGGACGCTGGTCGTTGGATCCTGGCCAGTCCGGCAGGGACTGCCACTGTGGGTGGTAAGCCTCATTTCGCAGATGGCGGTACAAGAAGTTTGCCAGAAAACAAAAACAGAAACGGCCAAAATAACAATAAACTGGCTCGAGGAGCGTAAGTAAGGAAAAGAAAATGAATTGAGGGCGCATCTCAAGTGTGTGGCGGCCTTGAAGCGTGAAGATGAGTCCCGAACCCAAGCCCGAGTTCGACTCTGATGCCGCCAGTTCATGTCCATGGTCGAGATGGCCAAAATGGCCAAGATGTCCGAAATGGGTACTGGAACAGGACCAGACAAACACAAAAAAAAAGCAGGCAACTATAAATAACAAGTAACACCGCAGGACAGAGCGGGAGACGGCAGAAACACAAAGCTGTCAATTAGCAGGGCGTCTTACTTAAATTTGGAATTTTTTCCTAAGGAAGCAACGTGGTGAAAAATTCACTTATCAATAAAATCAAGTAACGTTTTTTGGATAAATAAATTATAAATAATTATAAAAAAGTGATATAAAATAAGCTAGAAAGGTCAATTCGGAAAGCCAGAGTTTGCAAACAATTGCAGTTTGAAATTGTTTAGAATGTTTGTTTTTAATTTTGAAAAATTTAAATGATATGTGAGACAAATTTGAAAAAATAAGAAAATAAATTATAATACGCTGCAGGGCTATTATATAAATATTATTATAATATAATTAGTTTGACTAATGAACAAAATGAATCTCAATTCAAACTAATACTTTACTTAAGCTAATTTTCTTGACAAACAGGAATTGGTAAATTAGTAATTGGTACATATTTAATCATCTTACTTTACATTATTTTGAAATAATAATCTTTAAGTAATATCTTACTATTCAGTCAGCGAATGCTAGCAAATTTTTGAATTTTTAGCCTGAAAGAATAATAAAAGAAAATTTAAAAAAAAAATCGCAAAAATATAAATAAAGAGAAAATTTCCTTTGCTGTAATAAAGCAAAAGGAAATGTTCACAAAATGTTCCATTTGAATCAAAGTCAAGCTTTGAATAGCTTTAAGCTTTTTGAATAGGATATTTTGTGGCAGTTCCTCTTTAAATAAGATTAATAAAATTATATATTATTAAACTTAGAACTTTTAAGTATTAATCTAATTATAGATTTTGGAACAAATTAAGTATAGTTTTATATTAATACATTTTTTCAAGACCTTATGGCAACAAAATAAATTAATATTCCAGCTAACACTTTATTTGTAATAAACTTTATAATATAAAGAAAAATCGTTTAATATTTTGTTTACCCTGTTTAAAACACAAACATAATAATAATAAATAAATAAATAAATAAATAACATTTTGTAAGTTGTTGTAGTAAACCACATACTCAGAGTAAGGATAGCATTGAAGTCAGCCTCCTTCTGGGGCAAAAGTCTTAAGACCTGTGGATTGAAATAAATTAGACTTTAGGGCGAAGGTTACACATATTAAAGTTTTTGGCCTATTTTTTATTTACTCATAAACTCAAAACTAAAATGTTTATTATAATAAAATGAAACATTGTTTTTGAGCAACCGGAATTGGTTGGCCCGAATTGGATCCACATCGACCCCGGTATTCTCTCTTAAGTTCCACAACAAACCACCCACTTTGGGTGGGAAATTCTCTCTTTGCGGGTGGCACACATTTATTGCCGTAGTGCGAACGACGAACGAAAAGAGCAGCGTTGAAAACTATCGCTAGTTGCAACAACAACCACAGCGAGCAGAAGAGGCTGTAATACCAATTATATTGTGCTAGCCGTTCGTGCAACCACCCCCAACCACCCACTGCACTCGGGTGCGCCCGCTTCGGCTAACTGTTGAATCAACGAGTGGTTGCCGAGCGCCGCTTCGGGGTCCTTCGTGCAACAAACGATGAGGAAATAACGGTCTTCAGTCCTATTCGAAACGCGCAAGCAGACGGTTGTGTTTTCGTCCCACTGCCATCCGAAGAAATAAAATAAATAAAGTAAAAATTTAATAAATTGCAAGAGTTATTCGAATTATCAGATCACCGTGGAAATAATCTACTATCACTGTCGAAGGATTGAAATATACAAAACTCAAGTTGAAAAACTACGAGATTGAAGTATCTTTCGTAAATCAAATTTAAAACTTTGTCAAGGATAGGTGGATGTAAAGTGGGATAAAGTGGAAAATAAATTTATCGTATCCCAGATACTGTATTATCCTGAAAAATAATCAAGTTATTGTGCAGGATTAACCGGCAAAAAAAATCGTAGTTCGCGGATTTTGGTTCTGATTCGATTTTGCCTCTCGGGAGGACCTTTAACTGTTACTGACACCATTATCGTGCTCTCTCGCCGCCGCCGGTCGCATTCTCTCTCTCACGTGAAATACCATTATCCTTACAGCGCAAACCAAAATTTTAGCAACTCCTTTGGCCCCCCCATAACAACACTGACTACCACGAGTTGTGAATAACCAAAAAACACAACACGAAAAGCTACAGCAAGACGAAGATTTTTAATTCAATTAAGAGTGAAAAATACCAGCCACCGCAGAAGCAAATGTAAACAATCAGCACCGGAAATTAAATATTTAAATATTTGCTTACGAAAAATTGCGCCGCATTTTAAATTAGGACTCCACGACAGGACAGACCCGTGTGCATATTAAAGTGACGTATCCGTATCCTATGTGTGTCCCCCGGTGATCCTGTGGCGTTCCGAGTGTGTGTGTTCCAAGCCAAACGAGCCATAAATAAAGCCAAGCAAACAAATAAACATACGAACAATCGGGTCAAAGTGCTTAGTCAGGCTAAAAGACCCAAAAGCAACAGAATTGTGACCAGACCTATTTTCCTGTGAGGTAAGTTCCGTCACCTGTTGAGAGTGGCAGGTTGGGAGGGGGCGGAGTCCTTATAATACAATTATTCATACGCACATCCAAGTGTATCCTTGTTGACGAGCGGCATTCAGGAAATAAAGCAATTGCACAATTTAATTGCAGACATTGTTTTTGTTGCCCAATGCTCACTGTCTCTGGCCGCATATTTAATGGCCGAGTTGCAATCATTCAGCTGCATAATTAATATAAAATAAAGCTATGCGATTTTCGCAATCACTCCGAATTGTTTTTTTTTTGGCCGCCGCATTATTGTTTGTATTTTTTAACAATTAATTAAAAATATGTATGCTGTGTTTTCGCACTTCAATTGCTGTCCACGTTCTATTTTATTTCTCTTCACATCGAGTTTATCATTTTTTTGCCATAAATTGTCATCTGCCGTAGGCTTTGGGCCATGGCAAATTGCAAATTGCAAAAGGTTTGAAACACTGTGTAAAGCTGAAGTTTATATAGAAAACAATTATGCGCCAGTTGCAAAAACATCGAACGATCTGATTGAAATGGCATAAATCCAAAGGAAAAAGCAGAGCTCTCGATGTGACAATCACAGTTCGTTTACTCGCATAATATGTCACAACGGCTTAACCGATTGATATCTATATGAATTATGGATGGCCCAGGGCATTAACTCATATTAAGCTGGCAGCTTTAATTCTTTAATGAAATACAATTTCCAAATACGATTTTTAGTAATTTGTTTTGATAGAAATCTGTCCTTAAAATTTCTCGCCTGTTAGTATACTCTCTCTGATTTACTTCCAGAAAATCAGATAGCCAGGTCAAAAATCATATTTAATAAAATATGCCGCAGGGCACATAGCAGTGAACTGTTTAAATGTATCTGAGTGAGGTGAAAATTGGTTTTAAAACATACATAAATATTCCTCTTTTTCACACGCACAACCTCACTCCAATATGAAGGCAACTTTAATTTCCGTTTAAATACTGCGGCCGAAAGACATATCAATAAATAAGTTCGACCCGCCCGCGGAGGCTATATGGAGGAGCAAACACCCAGCATATACCCAGTATACACACACACGGGCATAAATAAGTCAACGCACATAATGGTTAAATAATTAAAGGCGGTCGAAAGCCACAGCAATCTCGTGGCATAATAGTTAAAAGACATTCATATTTATATTTATCGGGCGGGACTCGTCGGTTGGCCTGGTTCGATAGCCATTATTCAGGACCCCAGGATTCTGCATCCCGGATCCCGGATCCTGCTTCCTGACCAGGCGCAATTAATTCCCATGCCCCCAAACGGCGCAGACGAAATGCAATTTAATATAAGAGCCACCCAAAGGCAGGCAACTCTATTAAGTTCCGATTGTTATTCAAAATTCCAAATTCAAGCTCGTAGCGCATAGCTCATGTTATTGGGGGCGAGTGGGCGTGGCTGTTGTGGTAATTGTTTTAAAGCATTCATACATAAATTTGGCTAATTAAACATGACCACACAAACACGCCAGCACACACACACACACACAATGCCGAACGTACCGGCCAAAATGGTATTACGAAAATATTCCATAATAATGGAATAATGTAAATAGTTGCATCCACCCGGATCCATGGGACTGGGCGGACCACAGACAACCAGCTAACCAGCCGCTCCATGCATATGTCCGACTATATTGGCTTCGACGGTAATAACAACAGGCATAATTCATAACAATAAAACGAGCCATGTCGAGTCCCATGCACGCACTGGCTGCAATTGGCTTTAATTCAATTGTCCGTGCATCGATTGGTCCTTGGTTATTACCTGCTACAGCTCCCAGTCGCAGTCGCAGTCCCAGTCCCGGTCCTGCCTTGTTCCTGTTCCTGCTATTGCCATTGATAAATGTGAAGTCTGGCAGGAGAGCACAGAACGCTTCAGTTCATTCGCCACACGGGCTAGAATTCATAATTAATTGCCAACATTTAATTACAAATTGTATTTGCCGGATGAGAGATTAATAGACTTGCCAGCTTGGGCATTGTTGGTTACTTAGTCACTAAGGCAGCAGCTCAAGTACACACAAATGTGGGAAAGTAGTAGCAACTTATAGATAATCTCGATAATAACTGTGAGATCGTGTGGCACATTCGAATATTGGTGACTCTTGAGTATTAAACTTTAAGCTTCTTAGTTATTAGTTTATTATGTGTCTGCTAATGGTTAGAGCACACATTGCATTTAAGGACTCGGCAAAAATGGACAGTTAAATAAATAATTTGATCCTTTCATTCGAGCATTTTAATTTCTCTCTATTATCCCTGACTTCCTTTCTTTATATATCCCAATTCCCCCACCTATAAGTATGAATTTTCGGACGATTCTCCGGCTCACATCACCCATTTCACAGTTCATTTTCTTTTCCCAATGATACGCGGACACACCAAGGTACTTAATATATTTTTTGTTTTAGCCATCCAGGGCTTCCGCCATTCTGAACTATTGACTAATTAAAAAAATAAACGGAAAGGAGAAAGGGATCTGGATGCCATAATAAGCAACTGCTTCGGCTTCTCCTTCGTTTCCCCTTTCTGGTTCACGGTGTGTGTTTGCTTGATGTTAAAATTTCTGGCTAAATGGCAAAAGCAAAATAAGGAATGTCCATGCCTCGTATAAAGAGAGGAGCCGCAGTAGATTTCTCGTATTTTTCCAAATGACCCAATAAATTTGAGCTCATTATGACGCCGAGCCACGCTCTTCTCTTTCCTCCTTTGTTTGTGGCCAGCTGAAATAGCAAAAATACAAAAAAAAAAAAATAAAGGCCAAATAAAAAAGAAACAGAAATTGTAGAAGCAGCGAGTAAGTAAAATAAATGTGGCAGCAATCGTAGCGCGAGAAGGAAAATAAAAATGAGCCAGCAGCAGGCAGGGCAGCCCCTGCCAGGTAATTGCTGTAAGAGGGCCAAGAACCAAGGAACAAGGACCAAGAACCGAGGCAATGAGCGTTGCCTGGCGCATAATGAGCGTGAAAATAGTGAAAATATGAAAACGTCTTCGAGCAAGGAGCATGGACAGAGAATTACCTGGGGGTAAACACAATCTTTGATTTGCTAATGGCTAATTCTGCTGGCGGTGCAGAAAAGTATGCTACGTTTTTCTCATATTATCAATATTTCCTAAAGTGGACGTGGAAAAATCTGGGCGAAGGATATTCGAGTATAAGTTGACTATTCGTTATGATTTAAGATAATAATTTCGAAAAATATAATTATATATTTTAGTATTTGTAAAATTTATGTGCTCACCTTAGATTTGTGTTAGTTACAAATTCCTTACAAATTGATTGAAATATGTAAATGATAATTATTTCCACCTTTCTTCATTCTGAGATTCTGCTTAATATATTTTGTGGTCCAGAAATTGTGTTATTTCCCAAGGATTTATGGTGAGGGAACCCAAGCCGAGCATCCTGAAAATGCAGTTTTGCCTCCTGTGTATAAATTCACTCTGTGTTTGACGCTTGATTTCACAGTATTTGGCCGGCTTCAAATTATGCTGCAATTTCGGTTAGCCAGCCTCCGCTTGACCGAAATCCATGCTTAGTCGCTTTATTAGGGCTAATTAGGATGCCGTTGCAGTTGGCGCTGCAGCTTCCAGCGGCCGCAATTTTAGATGGCTAATACCAAGGCCCACACACTCCCAATCACATTCGCATTCGCATTCACACTCGGAGGCCCAGATGCGCCGTATGTTTAGTCATTCGAGTGTGCACATTTGAATAATTAATTTGTGCAGTGGTAATTTACACGTTGGTCGACTGGCTTTTTGGCTGGCATTCGGTCGGGCGGCCGTTGTGAATCGCTCTCGGGCCCGGCATCGGGCTCCGGTTCGGGCTCTCCGGTTATTTGATTATTTTGCCAAGGCAATTGCATTCGCTTGGGTGGAGAGGGGGCTGGGTTGTTGTGACATGGCATATTTATGACATTGGTAATTAAATTTAATTGTTGCACTTCTCTCTGGCAACGCCCTCGTAACTAAGCCCACTAACGTCCTGCGTGCACGCATCCGCGTTTTGGATACGGGTATCCTTGGGCCGCTCTTTGCCTTCCTTCTGGCCTTCGCTGCTTGTCAACGGGGCATTGGCTTGTGTTTTTTATTCGCCGGAATATGTTCTCCTCTCGGTTTTATTGTCGCCCTTGTCCATTATGGTTTGACACACTCTACTTAGCTGGTTTGCGTGCTGCCTCTGATATGATAAGGTTAGTTAGAGCTGCCAACTGCCGTCCCTCCGGTACCCGGATCCCGACTCCGGTGCCTCCATTCGGGCCGTCGGCCAGTTGTCGGCTTAATTGCAATGCTAAACGCTAAATCATAGCCTCACGTGCACCACGTAATTAGCTTAAATTGTAAGCTGTCGTTATGGGGGCACTCTCAGGTGTGTGTGAGTGTAAATGCAGGTGAGTGCGTGTTGCTAATTAGCCGCGGGGTCATCTGCACTCAACTATAAGATGGAAATCTCAGCCACCATTTTCCATAACAATACATAACCATTTCAGTTGCGCATTGTATTGATGAGATATTTCGTTTCGCAAAGCCCAAAATAATAGTAATTGACTTCTGTACGGGAAGCAGCCTGGGAGCGTCTTAATATCATTTGGGATTGCTCTCTTAGAACAAGAAATTAAATTTCAGAAGTCAAAAGTTTATAACTTTGCCTTCGACTTGACTGATTTTTGACTGATTAGATAGTTAAATGAGAAATACGATATCATTTCATTTTGAATTGTAAATGAAATAAATAATTTTGGCCCCAATTAAGTGAGTTTCTTGTTCAGCTGTAATGATTATTTTGCCCAATGAAAATTTCATTTGGATTTACTTATTTGGAGGCAACTTATTAAATACTCTCCGGAAAAATTTGAACTGGCGTTTGTGGCTGGCCATTTATGTGCTGCAATGTTTATGCATACTGGCAGACTATATTTGCCATCAATGTGAATGACAGACGATACAGTCAGTTATTAAAAAGTTATTCAAAAATAAAATTTAAATATTTCACATGGTTTAAAAAAATGCAATAACTGAAACTTACTTAAAATGTGTTAAAGTGAAAACCAAATATCACACAGTTTCTTTTTAATTTATTTTTTGATCATTATTCCTAGTTATAGGTTTTGACTTTGCGTTATTATTTTACTAAATTGTAAATTAATATTTGTTTGCTTTTATAATAATCCATTCGGTTTCGAATTAATTAGAATTATTTATTGTTGCATACCTGGCTCGGTTAATTGTGGCCACTATTGTGGCCGACTATCCACACTGCCGCTCGTTCGTCTAATTGCCTAAGATACACATGGACAAATAAACAAACAAATTTTGTTTGGCACTAAATGCAGTTTAATTAAGTGAACAAATCGAATAATAAATGAACTGGGTGATGTCGGCTATAGGCACAAATAATTGTATTTAAATAAATGGGCAGAAACGAGGCCTGGAGGATTCCGTTCGTTGCTCATTTCTAAGTCAAAACAAAACCTGAAAGGGAATACAAATAAAAACGACAACACTTCCTTTATTATTTTTATTTTCGGTTACGGCTTTGTGCGGGGGCATTGCCCGCAGGAACCCAAATAATTAAATCCAAAAAAGGGAAAACATAAGAAAGAAACAGTCAACAGTCGGCGGACTCGGGATGGGAGTTCGGCGATTGCAAGGACAAGTGAAATGGAAAGTGAGGAAATGCCCGCCAGCAGTTTTTGACAGTATCCTTGACTTTTGTTGCCTTTTACTTGGCGTTTTTAAGACCCTCCCAACAAGCGCCCACGACCTGCCACCCATCGATGGTAATGAAAAACGCGCCCTTTGTGGGCTCCCTTAATGGGCGCGGGCGTTTTGCCAGAAATGCTTGTCGTGCCCCGGTGTCCCAGTTTGTGGAAGTAGAAGTGGATGTGGATGTTGCCGCATACCTTGTTGTGCCTTTTATTTTGCGCCATGCGCCGGCAAAAACTTTTTGAGTAAATGTCTTTGTCAGCAGGTGTAGGCAAGCTGGTTTTCCTTCCCCACCTTAAGCTCGCCCTGCCTCTTCCGAGCCTTTCCTGTGTCCTTGCTGGCGGCGGAGGCGGCTCCTTGCAGTTTCATTACCCCAAAACAAGAGATTTTTGTTTAAACTTGTTTGGGGGAAAAGGAAAAAGAATACTTTGCATCATTTATGCGGTCTTTTGCCGTTTGAGCTTTTTTCTTTCTGTTTTTTTTTTTTCGTTTCTCTCATTTTTTGACTTTTTGTTTAATGCCAAAAGTTGCTTTTGCCCTTTGGCTGGCTTTTGGCTCGGCGTCGACCTGTTAAATGTGTTTATTCGAAACACTTGAATTATTTAGACACATTTGACTGGCATTGACTTTGATTAGGCCATACATATTCCATGCATTCATAAAACCTGCTGCTTAGACAGATTCTTAGACGGGTGGCGTTTTGGCGTTTTATGGCCTAGGTGAGTGGATGGGCCGGATGGCTTTTGGCCAGAGTCAGCATAAAATTTAGCACGCAATTACCAGCCGGCAGATAAGTCGATAAGCCGCTGATGAAATGGAATGGCATGGCGTGGCTTCGCGGCTTCCCGTGGAATGAAGCTCATTAAAATGCAACGAAATGTCACCTATCTGAAATTGAAGCGCAATCTTAACGGACCTAACAGCCAATTATAGCGGCAGGGACACAGCGTAAATTCCACGATAAACATCCTCCGCTGACAACGGAAGAAATAGCCACAATAGGACTCTCGGCTAAATTAGAGTGCAAGCTTGTTAACGACGAAAGATGGTTTATACAAGTGACGATGAGTTTACACAGGGAAAAACTTAATTTAAAGCATTATATTATTTGACAATACTTAGCTAAATATTTTGCATATGCTTAGATCCATTTATGATTTTTATTTTCAATTCACATTTTGAACATTCCCTTTAACTCGTTATTAAATATTTGTGTTACTTTTTTTTTGCCAAAATAAATTTTCTTAAACTCGGCTTTGTCGCAAGATTTATTGACTTAAAATAATAAAATAATAATATGCAATGAATATTTAATTTAAAGACTAAATCCTCCTCCTAAGCGAACAGTTTAACCCCAGGTTTTCATGTTATCTCAGTGTATTGCCACAAAAATACATACGTATTCCTGCTTATTTATGTGCATGCCCGGGCTTTGGGTCATTGGGGGTCACTGCTCCTGCTAAGACGTTTGCATAATATGAGAAAGATTTCTTCGTTTTCGCTCTTTTTCGGTGGGCGTCTGCCTAAGTAGAGTCATATTAAATGGCTATGGATGCTGGGATGGAGATGGCGCAGGACGCAGTGCCCACAGAGGGGGCTTATAGGGGCTTCTCTGGTTAACTGCAGAACATAAGCCCCTGGCATAGAAAGCGATAAAAATGGCTTGGCTATTGTGTATTGCCACTGCTGCTGGCTGCTCTCTGCACCATATTGCCAAGTGTTCCTTTCATTCGGTCTCGCATTGTCTGGGCCCATGCGTAAAGTGAACAAAAATTGTGGGAAAATTACGTTTCGAGGGGGGACGAGGCAGTCAGAGAGAGGCTGGGTGGAAGCGAGTCCAGAAATCCCGACTTAGCCTATTAGCATTCATATTAAAACGAAAGTGGAGCCATATTGCGTATACGCAGCCATGTACAATGCTCACTGTGTACATTGCCAGAATGTGCGTAATTCCTCCGCCCCTTTCTACCTACCTCCCCTTCCACCGCTTCCTCACTTGTGTGCGTGCTTCCTTCGCCTAGAATCTGGCATTTCTGTCTTTGTTGTTGCTTTTGGCAGACAGCACTTGGGCAGATTTTGGGATTAACGTGAGCTCATCTGCACGGCCCCACTCCCTGAAATGGTGTACTTTGCCAGCATGGGAAGGAAAAGTTAATTCCTTTTTGAGTAATACGCGTTGTCCTTTGAATAGGCACGAAAATTGCATTCTTTTCTGCCCAATTTTATGCCATTCCTAGGGGGAGGTTTTGCAAAACTAAGCCCGGTTGTTTACTTTTATTAAAACCGGGGAAATTGTTTTGCACAGCAAACTTGTCGCTGGGCTATGCATAAATATAAAAAAATATATTACCAAAGTCAGTAGAGATTTAAGAGCAACCATTCAAGGTTCCCCTAAAGTGTAATGTGATATCTTGGTGGATTTTTAGGAGTATTATGTGAAATCTTGGTAGAAAAATCATGTTTCTTTGCAATAAGCTCTTAATAAAATATGAGATATTTGATTTTATTTAATTTTTTATTCAAGTATTTAAACATTTAACAACTTAAAACCTCTTTTAAGTGAAAATCTTCAAGTAGTTGGCGGTCACCTGAGAAGGCAACCGCTTAATCGCCCAGACTTAGTTAGAGGCCTGAAACTAACCGCAGACATGGCCAGAAGCCGAACAGAGTTTTGGCATATCAATGGAAGCGACTCTCACGCCAAATGGCCAGGACAACAAGCACTTGGCTTGGCTTGACTTGGTTGTTTGCGTGTTTTGCTTAGGTGTCGTCGCTTATGTGGCCTGCCCAGGACACTTAAGGGCACTTTAGATGTGTTTGTGTGTCCACCAGAGGGAGCGAGCGGCGGAAAGGTGGTAGCGGGAAGAGCGAGCATATGGCTACACAAGGATACAAAGTGGTCAGCGGAGCCATTACAGCGTCAAAAGTGCTTATCTACACAGTTGTTCTGTTGTGGTTGTTGCTGTTGCCGTGTGTGGGTGTTGCCATTGTGTCCAAGGCTAAATAATGCGCTTAATAGCGCTTACCCACCTCTACAGCCAGGATCTCAGATCCCAGATCCTCCCGGGTCCTGGACATCACGCTCTCCTTTTTTGCCGTATTCTGTGCCTTGCCTTTGTCTTTGTGCCATTAAGCGGACAAACACACACACGCAGTCACGTTTGCCAAAGCACAGGCCCAGCGATTTGCTGCTGCTGCTGCTGCTGCTGTTGTTGTTGTCTGCCAGCTCGATTAGCATATCAATATGCAGTGTGCACCCATCCCCTCCTCCGGAGCAGTCCAAGCATCCCAACCCATCCAGACCACAGCCGGGACTCGGTCCCTCTATTCAGAGCCACGCACAAGTGACACATCGTTATGCGGCCTGATAAACATGGGCTCCACCTACTCACAATGCCCCCATATTGCGCATACGGCACGTTGTCAACGTCAAGTGCTCGAGTGCGACAAGAAACTTAATGAAATGAGCGAATTGAATAGTTCGCTGGCGCAGGCACTCCTTTCACGCTTGGCCCGGATATTGGGTTTTATTTTATTATAAGTATTTCGCCGGCTTTACTTTACTTATTTTCTCTATCATCTGCCTTAGCCGGAGGATTCGGATTCCGATGGCGATGCCGCTTCAGGCGCTGTGTGCACCATCAGGCAGCACATGCCGCCATTTCGCAGCATAATATCAAATTACAATGACTATCCATGTGGATCGTTCGCATTGGGAGTGAGAGTGTGCGAGTGTGTGGGCGACTATGGGCGGGTGTGCCGCTCTCGCATCCACACACACCTTGCGAACGCGTGTGCGTTGTGTGTTTGTAAACTACTTAATGGTGTGTAAATTTGCCGACGCGCTTCGACGCTGTTCGGTTTCAATTTTGCGGCTGAGAAAAATTAATTTTGGTGCTCGCTTTTTGTTGTCCGTCCGCCCACTTTGTCTATGCCAGTGTTTTTGTGTGTGAGAGCTTGTGGCAACACTGCGTATGCGTAATGGATTTGTGCAATTAAACCGAAAACAAGAGCAGCACACACGCATACGAAATTTGATCAAGTCCTGGCTTACCAGCACCACCAGCCAGCAGTCAGACATTCAGACAATCACTCAGTGAGTCGATGTCTAACCTGTTGGCTTAGTTTGAAAAGTTTCAGTCCTGTTCCGGAGCTCCATGCCAGCATTATTAGCAAGTTTGGCTAACCCATACCCCGCACAGCGGCTGGCAAAGGAATTCAATTTAAGTCTGACACAGGAATTACATGCTCTCCAAGTTGACTCTACACTCCATCCTGCCATCCTGCATGGTAGACAATACAAAGGCCCCGAGTAGAAGCGACATCCTCCAATCTCTAAGCTCCGCTCTGCTCCGATACATCCCTGTGAGCCTGGTTGCCAAAAAACTGTTTACGAACCAAATAAATTTGCCATTAGATGAAGGGGAGAATTTACACGACTCCAGCCGGGCCAGAGAACATAAACAATGCAGCTGCAAGTCGGCCAAGGAGAGTGACACACAGGACCAACTCCTGCGGCAAAGGAAGGCAGAAACAGAAACAGCAGCAGCAGGAACAACGGCAGCAAGGATGTCGGTGTCGATAACGCTTGGCGAAAATTTACGACGAGCATACATTGAAATTGTCACATTGAATCGCAGAACAGGACCCGAAAAAAGCACACTATCAGTGCACCTGACTGGTGACTTAAACTACGGCGGCAGCTAATGAAATCTCTGAGCCAGGATCTGGGAAAATCCTTTCTGTCGAATTGCAATTCGATGTCTTGCACCGAAGCTACTTCATTTGACCATAAATTATCACTTGCAGGCGGTGGCCCCCCCGGCGTATGCGCTATTTCCCGTTCTGCAGAGCCTCAAATAAATACAAATCAAAAGGGGAGGAAGTGCGACCGAAAAGCTAGCTCGCTTTCTCTCTCTTCGTTTCAAGTGTAAACCTATATATCGAAATATATTCGGTTCCATACCCAAAGCCAGGACACTGCGGAGGATCGTTTATAATCAGAAGAGCAGAAAATTTCATATTGCCCCAATGGCCCCGACATGTGCACACAGAGAGATTTCTTTGTGTGTGTCTGTGCAGAAATCTTTGAACTATGAAAAATTGATATTAGCTAAAAATACTTTCGGTCCTTGTGGCCGCCCGGCGATGTCCTTACCAGCCCTTTTGTCTGCTGTCCCCCATTGGCCCTCTCACTCGGCCTTCTCACAGCCAGTTGGAGTGTGTGCACAATGATTAGACGGACCCGGGTCCGGTAGTGGCCACATTGTACAATTTACTCTGATTCCTTTGGCCGCCTGGGAAGTGCCCCGCTCCTCCTGGCTGTGGTCCCAGTCCCCGGGGATGTGTGGGGATACTTCCTTTTTTTGGCTTGCTTATTTTGGCTGAACTTTATTTAATAAAGCAATTTGCGCTTGGCTGACATTAGTTATTGTTTGAGCCCAGGCCGCAATGTCTGGCTTTCTGGCCCAACAGAGATAATTTGTGAAAGCCCTGTGCTTTTACTTTCGCCTGGCACCGGGCAAAGGACAAGGGAGAGGGAGTGGGAGTGAAAATGGTAATGAAAATGAAAACGGTAAAGTGAATGGAATGGGAGAAGCCCTGTGTTTGCCCAACAATTGCCACAACTTGTTAAGCAATTAAATTTAATTTGCATGATAAAAAATAAATGAAGACATGCCGCGACGGGGGTATTAAACCCAGGTATAAATAGAGCTCGACACCTGGCTTTTCAAGTGCGATTCCCCTTGATTAATGATGATTAATGGTCAGCTTGAAGTTGACACTGGCAGGTGCACTCGTTCAATGCGAAAGCAGATCAATCAAGCGAGCTGGAAAATATTTTTGGATCTAGAAATTCAGCTGCGAGAATTTCTATTCCCAGGGAATCACGCACCGCCAATCAAGTCAATTAGTTGCCGGCAACAATTTAAAGAATTTCAGCGCGGAATCGCACCTAACCCCCATTCCGCACCACAGCCAAACCGATGCGACGCCTCTGGCCAGGCCTGCACCTTTCTGCATAACAAATCAATGGGGGAAGCATTTTTTTGCGTTGCTAGCCACGTTTTTAAGCGCACATCCGCAACGGTAACGCCTGCGGCTCTACACTTTTTGGCTCTGCTTTTTTGCTTTTGTTGGTCCGTGCGTTTTGCCAAACTGTCAATCAATAGAATTGTTCGCCACTTTTTTCTAGGCCCACCGCAGAACGCAGAATGCTGCTGCTGCTGCTCCGGCTGCTCCTGCCAATACTGTGGCAAGGACGACCCCAAAAATAGAGCCGAATCGCATCGAACCGAATCGAATCGCGTCCGTGTAGAATGCATTGTTGCCACTGCCACTGCTGTAGCCATTGCATGTGGCAGCTATGGGCTGGAGCTCTAGGAGCCGTCAAAGTCAACGTGCATCATGTGGCGTGCGACCGGAGTGAGGCAATGTTATTTTTCGCTTTGTGGCTGCGCTTTGCCCGTTACGACATTTGCACACTGCTGGCAACACAACACGATGAAACCAGCGGACGATAAAAAAACTCGATGAGCAGGCTGAGAAAAAGTGCAGAAACGGCGGAAAAAACTGGCCAACAAGTGCCGTTGATCTATGAGGGGTCAGGGTGGGACAGTTGGCCAAGTTGTGTGTCTAAATTTAAGCTTAAAGCCGACTGTTGGAAGGCAATTTAAGCTGGCACTGAGCAAGGCTGCACAGCAAGAAAATATCAAGTCCTTTCAGTTTACCAAAGGGAGCTCATGAGTTAATTTTAGCTTGGAGTTAGGTTTTAAAGAATTTATGTTAAATCAGATTTTATAGGGATTAAAAGATTAAAACTGCAGAATTAAAGGCTCTTAATCTGGAATATATATTTGCGAAACCCTTTGAAAAGCTTATCTGTGACGTATTCCCTATTTTTTTGAGTAGTTCTTTTTTTTCTTCGTGCCAGAAAGTATCTTGCTGCTCCTCGAGCCATCAAACTGCTCGTTAACGCTCCAGCAAAGGAGTCATCGCCGATAGAGGCAGAAAGTGAGATAGGAGGAGAAAGACAGACGGGGCAGGGAGACCAGAGAGTGAAGAGAGAGCAGGATACAGGATGAACAAGAAGGAGAACGCCTTGAGGCCGCAGGCTGCGTTCTGCATGCGGCTTTGATTTTTGTCTTTGTTCACGTTTTTGGCCATGTACGTAGTTGGCCCCGAAAGGCAAAATCAATACATCCCTGTGGCTTGACGGTTTTTTTTTGTGTGTGTGTATGTGTTCCTCCCTCGGCCGTGATTTGCCTTTGCCTTGCCATTTAGCCCTGCCTTCTCCATTCCTTGCCACCCGGAAGTTGCCCGTCTGCCCGTTTGCCCCGGCTCAGGCATGCAGGCATTTATTCCGGCACTCGCTTCGGCACTCGCAATCCTTCAGCTCCTCCCCATGCACTTGGCCCATTCTCCACCTCAGTGGGCTTTGTGTGAATCGGCCGTGATTATGTCTAATAGCTGTCCAAGTCGATCGATGTTCGGTGTACTTGACAGTTGGGTGAGCGCCCGGCTGGCAGTGCCTTCAGCTCCGTTTACGGGCCTCGACTTGATCTTTGGCCTTTCGACTGATGCATAATAAATGAGCCAGCCACACTTTCGCCTAATCATATAATAATAACTTAAGTAATGGCCAGCATAAATAAATGAATCACTAATGAGCTGAAACTGTTTCCTTTTTCGGCAACCGCAGAAACGAGCTGCGACGCACTAAAAATGCGCCATTTACGACAATCAAAATGATTAAGTGCGTTCCGGGGGGGCAGGCACATTGCGAAAGTTGCGTATACGCCGCGTTGCCGTTCTCCTTTCGCCGTTTGCTTTTACCAGAACGACCATAAACACCCCAAAAAGGGGTCTGGGTTCTGGGTGAAACAAGAAATATGACGGGCTTGCGTCTGTTTGGCGTTGGCCAGGCTTAAAGTAATTTAAAGCCCTGCACACACTCCTCGGCCGGAGGCAATTTCGTTAATATTTCCGAGGCGTTCGCGCGGCCCAAGGAATGAACTGTGCGAAGAAAGAAGTTAAAAAATACGCTTTAACTGCTACAACAAGTCCCCGGGGAGTGATTAAAATATAATAAATTTCACTTGAAAAACGAAGCAAGACAGCGCGGCAGAAGCGGCATAAACCGAAAGGAGATTAAGTGGTTGGCCAGCATAAAAACCGCACATGCAAACCACCCGCCATGCCCATGGCTCCGCCCACCCATATGGACTCCGCTCGACAGCCCTGCGGCGGGAGGATCCAGTAGGAGTCGGGAGCCGGGAACACGGACTCCGTGGCCCGTGTCCGGGTCCGGATTGGGGCTTTTTTGGGTCCGTCCAGTAGAGTCGAGCCCACAAAAGTGTGAACATAATTTAACATGCAGCGGCGCGCCAGTTTTTGGGTTTTTTGGTTTAGACAATGTTCAAGGATTGCCTCGCTTCTTTCGCTCCTCCAGGACCCTCTCGCTTCTCTCATCCCCCCTTCAGCTTTCGCCGCCTCTGTGTCCGTCAGTTTTGCCGGGGCTTTGAGCCGGGCGTTTGAGTGTTTTGAAGCCTTATGTGAATTTGATTTGCGGCATTTTAATTTATGAACATGTGAAAGAGCCGCCGTCGAGTTACCAAACATTTTGCCAGAAACATTTCCTGAAACAAGTTGCGGTTACACAGCGACTGGGGCTGGCTTTCGAGGGGGCTACAAGTGGGTCTAAAGCTTTCCTCTTTCAAGGGAACTCAGTCAGACAGACTTTGGCTTTGCATGGCGAAGCCCCAGCTGACGGCGTCGCTTTTTGTGCTGAATGCCAAATCAAGCAGCTGCCTTTATGTGCTTTAATTTTCGTATTTTCCTTTTTTTCAGCCTCCTCGACTTGAGACTTTTTGCCATAGAAATTTTCGTTTTCTGGTTTCTCAATTTTTTGTTTTCCCTCAATTTTTCCATCTCTTTTTTTTTGGGTTTATTTATCCAGGACTGACAGTATGTCTATGGTAGTGGGCGTTTTGTCGGGTTATCAGTGCTCGCATAAATCTTTTATTAACCAGTCGCAGCTGTGGGCCTCCGTGCAGGAGGGGTCCTGGGGCTTCGGAGCCCCCTGTTGCTGCTGCTTCCTAATGAATACGCACAAAGTTGCTAATGAAGCAGCGGAGTGGGAGGGCAAGGAAGTTTCGGCATACGCATATGAATATATATACAGAGCCTGCCAGAAGGACGAAGATGGCGATGGAGACGAAGGGCAGGACGCGCGAGTGCTGCCTTATAGCTGATCTCATGCATATGCGACAGATAGAATAATTATACACTTGGGGCTGGGGAATGGGATTAGAAGTGGGTCGGAACAGAGAGCTGGAGCAGAGGGCGTGCAAACTTTGTCATGATTCTCGGGGCCAAGGAGTGCTTATGGCCCGAGAAAAATGCTTATGTGATAAATCCACACGAAATATTTATAATGGTAAGTAAATCAGTTGGAGAGTTGGGGAAAATTAGATTTTGAGCAATGGCTTAATCTTAAAGCATGATGAAAATATCTTAAATTTGATAAAACCTCTTTGGTTAGAGCTTCCTTGGCCAAAACTTCATTTATTAAGGACCTTTTGCATAAGTTTGAACTTTTACAGCTCCCCTTTCCCTAATTGCCCAGTAGGTAGGTGAATTGATTTTGTTTTTATTTCTCCATTTTTCTATTAAACTTTGTGCATGCTTGCGGGCCACGATTACACTCAAGGCTGCAAAGGAAGCCGCAGGAAACAGAGGCCAAAGGAAGGCAAGGGAAGTCAGCGCTGAATGCTTATTGTGGTCGTTACAGAGTCCGAGCCAAGTCCAGGTCCTTGAGGGGGGGCTGCAAGAGAACAGAGCCGGCTAATGGTAAATAACGATAAATAGAAAAAAAGTAGAGAAGTGCCTTCGGCCAAAGGCAAAGTCAATGACGCACTCCGGGCACTTCAAGGCAGCAGCCTCATTGGTAGCTACAACAAAAGCCAGGTCTAGTGTGCTTAAAGCGTAAAATTGTTTGTTATAAAATTCAATTGCAGTTGCAGCAGCCGTGTCCGTTGCTGCTGCTTCTCTTTTGCTCGTGGCCAAATGCAATCAGCTGCATAAGAAATGCCAAAGCTGCAACAGAAACGGCTAAAAAAGAAAGTTCCAAAGTTGAGTTGGCTACTTTTGTCTTGCCCTGAGATTTTCCCAAGTATAAACTATAAGTATATCGGGGCCTTGGCCGAACTTATGCTCCTCCCTTTCTCTGCATATCAAATGAGGGGATAGCACAAAATATTAAAAGAACAAATCGCATTTTCTAAACAAATTGCAAAACTTGAAATGTGAGATCTCAACTGACTTGAGTTGCAAGTCCTGTTTCCTATTCATACTTTGGATATTTAAATTTTGGAATTTAATACACCGTAGGACTAAAGAATAAAGTTGTGTTGTTGCGAGAAAATTGAAATATTTTCGTGTTAGTTTTAAATTATCCTCTCCGGCTTTCGTTTCGCAAAATATGAACTGCGAAGCAACCCATCCGGTTTGTCGCCAGGCTGATTATGTTATAGCTGTGTGCAATTTGTATGAGAGTGGGTTCCATCAGCGAGTCATGTGGCATATTACCTTTTATGAGGTCTACTTTGAGGTTGTTTTCTGGCCTGGCCTGGCGTTGGATGGCGACGCACACGCAATCCACTCGAGGTGAGTCCCACCCGCTGGCGTCATAAAAGTGCGTAACAAGCGTTAGAGGCAACAGGTTGCCAGGCGCTTCAGTTCGGTAGTTATATATACGTATATGAGCGCCTTCCGCCGACTCTGTCTCGCTCCTCGTTTGCCAACAAATTGCGCATATCAAATTTACGGAATTGTCGCCGCTCTGTGCGTTGTCTTTCGCCATCCACCTCTTCCGTGGAAGGGAAAGTGGAATTTTCGCCAAGCCTCGCCGGGAAACTAATAGATTCCGTTGCCTTGACACTCGCACACACTCGAGCGAGTCGGCCAGGCTTTATGGCCAAAGTGTTGGGTAATGGCGGCAAATGGTAGGCGTTGTCAAAGGATCTCGGCTATAGGCGGCTAATGCCGCATTTCTGGGCTCGTTGTCTATATTTTTTATAAGCGTTTCGCGTGACAGAAGCCGCGATTCCCTTCGGAAGGGGGCCTGCATTTACATATCCGGAACATTAGAGCCGCCATATTAATGATTTTATAGTGTAATAACGCGTTATCACGCCGTCACTCACACGCGCATAGATATGGCTAATTCATTTGTTTTATGTACACTTTTTTCTATGTTTTGTTTGGGATTTTCCCGGCTGCTCTGCTCGGATCCGCTGTGCTGTGACAGTTTGCATTTTGATTGAGTTGTTTTCACATAATTTATGGGGACAGGCCAGCGAAGCGTGTTTGCCAAATGCAAAATGATATTGATATGGATTGCTCGGTGGTGGCCACTGGGGCCTGGGGATGGATTTCGGGTTGTTTTAGCCAATGTCTGGGCATTAATAAACATTTGATTTGTGATTTGTTGCGCTGCATTATGCAAATTTGCGTCGCGCATAAATTGCGCAAATTATTTTCTGTCTGCCGACTTAATTAAATGACAAACTCATTTTTTCGCTAGACCAAGCAGCGGAAAGTAAACAAAAGCCTGTCACACACAATGCCAAATGGAGCTCTCATACACGCCATAAATGAATAGACTTTAATGAGTTCAATAAATGGTTCGGTCAGTAGTTGGCTTCTGGGGAAAAAAAGGATAAAATTCAATAAATCAATACAAACTTGCCATTCGACCAAAAATGTTGTGAGAACACTTTCAGCCGTTGGTAATTGCAACACGTTTCATGGGTGGAATGGAGGGAATTAAAAAGGCCAGAATGAAACAATCGGCTAATTACCCCTTTGTTCTTTATATATTTCTGATAGTAAATATTAGTGGAGAGCTTAATCCGGGTGTATTGACTATGTAATGAGCCTTAAACTATAACATTTATTTCAATTTACCATTTTAATATGAATTATAATGTCTTTGGGAATGAAAAACTGACTGATATATAAGCATTAATAACTTTTTTATGAGTTTTGTTAAAAAAGGCATTAATAATCCTACTAAGTACTGAAATAACCTGTAACTATCTTCTGAAAGTATCTGTAATTATGTCTATATCCAACGTATATTAAATATCATTAAAAGCATTCCAATACGAATATAAAATACAATTTTCCAGTTTTAAATATACAAACATAAATATATATGTACTTCCTTCATGGAAACTGGTCTTGGAAAAGGTAAACTTTTGCCCTAATTACTAAACTATTTCCTTAATTTGATGCTCCTGATAAAAAGATACTCAACTGTTTAGAATATGGCCATTACATGGACTATTTATACCTTTTTCCATATACAGCAATTGGGTTTTTCTAGAGCAAGAAAGTCTAGTTTACGTAAAAGAGAAATATCCTTTCATGACAGGCTCCCTTCAATCGGCTTTTTCTCAGCTTTTTGCCGCGTTGCCTGGCTACGAGCGTCTGGATTGTTGCCTAATTCCTTCGGCTCCATTCAGTTAGGTCCGCTAATTGCTATAACTTCCACTCTCTGTTAGCCCCACTGTCAGGCAGTGTCCTATATATACACAGTGTAGTATGTTGATTGCGCTGAAATAAATGAGTTTTCATGCTAACCGAGCAAAAGTTGTGCCAATTATGCTGCCGACTGAGGTTCCCGGTATTGGGCTGAGCTCTTGGTCGACCAGAACAGACTCAACTCCGGCCGAAAGTTTCCCGCTTTTGTCGAATTAATATAATGCCATTGCCATTTAGCATAAGAAGCGAGTGAATTGCTCCACAAATTGAATGAAAATTTCCTCCTCTTCATTATGCATAATCATTCAGCTAAACAAAGGGCTGGGCGGAGCGGGGAAATGCACAACTCTCCTCGTTCTCAAGGGGGAAGGCACTCGCGGCATAGATTTCCGTGCAATCTGATGCGTACATTTGAGAGACGCGATTTTAGCATTTTGTGAATAAGTTCGCTGGGCCGGGGATTATTGCGAAACATTTCTCGCTTTTAATCAGAATCTCGGCTGCCAGGATGATAAATGCTTCCCTGCAGCGATGCGGTGCAGGAAACCAGGTCGGGGTCGTGGTAAAGAAATATTCATAATTCAATGCTTAAACCGCAATTCATGCTCTGTTTTTTGGCATCGCAGTGCCCCTTCAGCTGCTGCCAGTTTAGTTCAGTTTCAGTTGAGTTTTTACCTTGCCAGCCACCAAGCCACACAGCCACCCAGCCACCCAACCAGCCAACGAGCCATTCACATTAATATCGCTGTGCAGTTGCTGGCGGGGATTCGGGTGTTGCTGGTCTTTCTGGTGTTTCTGCTGTAGCAGCTTACCTGGGGTAAACCTTAAAAACGCTTTTGCATTTTCATAAATGTTTGGCTTTTGCTGAAAATACACTTCGCACTCCCCCGCACACTCTGCTCTCAGCCCCTTGACAGCCCGGTTGATCTGCATATTTCACTCGACCCGACAAGCTGGCCATGCTTCAGATTTTTGTTTTCCTCACTGCGGCCTGGCATATCCACCTCAATCTCCGCGAAATGAGGGGGACCGTGCATCCATCATTTTTAGCGATTGCGGATGCGGCGGCTCGGTCGGTGGCGGTTTTGACACGGCCACTGATTGAATTGTAAATTTTCTTGACCTCAAAAATATTTCCAGGCCTCCAGTCATATACACACATTTCCCTGCATTATTGAGCACAATATGAATAATAATAATTGTGCTGGAATTTAACCTCTTGTCATTTTTAGGCCACATGCACTTGTCGTCGCCATTGTCGCATCGATTCCAATTAAAACAGACGTCAGCCAAAGCAAATAGCCATCAGGTAATTACATTTTCGATAATTTATTTATTTTTTATATCAATTATTACTTTCCATAATATTTGAGTGCCGGATGGGGGCCACACAATGAAGAGGGCTTCAAAATTAAATGGACATTGAGTTTGTACAAAAATTTACCACAAATATGAAAATACACATCCAGGTTCGGCTCTCTTCAGGTGTGAGTTTTATGAGTGACAAGTGAGCGGAGGTAGGGACGAATATTAACAGGCAGCTTTATTAAGTGGCGGCAAATCAAATTCGCAAAAGTGAATATTCATGTCAATGTCTCGCTTGTCAGTGAGCCAAGGCAGAGCTGATGCTGAAACTGTGCAAGGACGCTGTCAGTTAACAAGGAATATCATTTAATAAACTTGGAAATGAGAGCCGAAGAGTTTACCTCCAACTAATTGAATGATGGACTCCAAGCCAAATAAAAATCAATTTCTAAATTCATTGTTAAAAACTATCAGATTTCTCGCCGATATTTTGTTCGAACAAGGCCCAATTAGGCGTCCGCAAAATCTGGATCTGGATCTGGTCCAGATATTCAATTTCAAGGGAAACGAGTTGGTCAGTGCAATAGGAAAATAATTAATCATTAATTAATTATCTAAGGACATCCCACATTTTGCTGAAATTTTCGCTGAAATTTGTAAATTAAAAAAATGTTCCACATCAATATAAAATCTTAAACCTCACTGTGGCTTGTAATGAGAACATAAAATCCCGACTAAATCTTTTGCTTACGCTTTTCCGAGTTCTGGTTGGCCAGCAGCAGCTTTTGGAAGTTTGCCATTATTCATGGCCAGGAAATTGAAATGTTATGTGGCCTCAAAAGTATACCCGAAAATGCCCCAAATATGTGTTGGCCAAAAAGTGCTCAGAATGGGGCCCCGAACAAATGGTCAAAAGTGTCGTTTATCTTGGAAAAGTGGCTTAGCGTCGGTCCCTTCTTCCCCGCTAGTTTTTCAGTCGAAACGCAGCCCAGATTTTCGGCTTTAATTAGAGGCAGCTGGCGAGTCCCCAGCTAAGGCTAAACTTTGGCCAAGTTTCCATCTCGTTGTTTGCACTCTCGACCAAAAAGGTCTTGAGCCCGGCTGATTGGCTGGCTGGATACTGACCTCTGGCCACCGTGTTGCTTTTGTTATTTCAGCTAATTGAAATCGCTTGGCAGGAAACTTAATTATGATTGTCGTTTAGCTTTTGATCTGCTGTCAATTTTGGAAATAACTCTCTACTTCCCCTTGCTGGGCCTAATAACGGCCGTAATTAATAGCCAAGAAAACCCGACAAACGGGCTTAAAGTGTCTCCGGGTCTGGAGTAAAAAATCCATTTGCAAATATTTGCTCAAGTGGATTGCACTTGCTTTAAGCCCGAGATGCATATTGCTGGCCTCGACAATTAGTTAAATCTATGCAAATATTTTCCCCCTTTGGCCAAGGCACTCGAACAACAATCAGCCAAACAATCAATCAATCAATCCATAGACCAAGAGGGAATAAGGGGACCGACGGCAGCAGCAGTGAAATTTGGTCAAACACAAACACAAACAACTCCGAAACGTTGCTAAAGTGCAATTAAGGTTGGGAACTCAAGGGGCGCTTAGGGAGCCGAGCAATTGAAAGCGGAGTCCAATTACCCGGCGATAAAAAAAGAGTCTCCCGACAATGTACACTCCAATTCGCAATTGTATGAAATGTGATCCGCTGCCAGGGAATTGGAAAAAAAGAAGAAAGTTCATAGCACACTCTGAAGAGTGAACTTTTGTGCACTGTAAACTAAGAACATCAACATGTTGTCCTATTTGCTCTTCTATATTTTATGTGACTACAGTAAATACAATATAATTTGACCATCTAGCTGCCGAGTGCCTTTTAGTTTTCACTTTCAAGGGAACACTGTACCATACAGAGAATACTTTGACACTTATAGCATAGCACAGATGAAAAAGGGAGGAAGATACAATCCAATTCAAAAGAAGTTAAGCCTTAAAGTAGATCTCATTGCATATATGTATGCTTATTACAGAAAATGTGCATTTCGCTTAAGTGGTGCAATTATATTCATGACAATCTACTTAATTGGGGCCGCAGGAGAAATAAATGTTCATTCGCAAGAAAACTAATGTCAAATGCCAGTTGCCATTATTATTTCTGCTCGCTGGACCTCCGGTGAAAACTATTTACCATCTTTCTCATTTATTTTCACCGTTTCCACCTGGTTTTCCGGCTACCTTTCCATTCCACTTTTCGCGCTCACCTTTGTTTCAATGTGTTTTACAGTTTTCCAGTTGATTTAGTACGCCGCAATGTTTTTATTAGTTGCAAAATATTTCCACTTTCTACTTTCTTTCCCTTTTCGCGTTTTTCCACCGCATTTCCTTTTCACTGGCTGCCTTCCCATTGTCGTTTGTGGCGCAATTAGTTGTTGTTTTGTGGCTATTTATTTAATTTCTTATTCCCTCCGATTTTGTGTGGCAACCATTAATGCCGATTCCAGTTGGTTTGGCGCGTTTTTTGCCGCTGCTTCCACTAATTAAGCTTAGCATTTGACCATTAATCAAATTAGATTTTCGTTCGCCTTTTTCTGAGCACCCCGTCCCCGGCCTGTTGCGCTCATAATTCGGGGATTGTGATGCCCGCCCGAATTTGCCGAATGCCAGAGTGTCTGAGGAGATGTCTAAGGATGGCTCTGGCACTTAATTAAAAGATTACTTGTTAAAACTTTTGGCAGAAAACTTGATGTGAACATTGCCGGGTACTTTGGACGAGACTGCGGTGTGGGGCGAGGGGGGTGGTGAGCGCCATGTTTGCTAAAGAACTTTAAATAAATAAAAGGAAATTGCAAAGCAAACACATTTGGGTACAAACACCCAAACACACACACACAGAGCATGGCGCACAGTCTCTTGCACATTGTAGACAAAATGGCAAACGTTGAACTTTGATGATTTATAGCCGGGCCAGGAGAATGGGAATGCGGCCATACATGGCCATAGCTATTTCTATGCGGCAATAGCAGCGGCAACGTTTGCTCAACAGCATTCTTTGTAGCCACTCAAAGTCGACTGGCGCTCACACACACCCGCACAAACACTAAACTCTCAGTTAGCTACACTCTGCTACAGAGTTTCACATTTAATTTACTACGTGTCACGCATACACTTGCAACTTGACAAATAGAAGAAAGTCGGGGCGGAAAAGCTGTGAGCTGGAGAGGGGAGGGAAAAAAATCTGGTAAAAATCACACTACAAACACACACTCCTGGCTAGGTAAGATGCTCGATTACCACCACTTTTGCACAGGATTCAGGATTCTGAAACCCGGATCCAGCCAACTCTGTGGCTTTATTTGAAGTCTTTGATTATGTTTTGAGAGCGAGCCGCAGATTACGGTAAACATAAACAAGCTTTTGCTCTCGCTTCCGGTTCCTGTTTTAATGTACTTTTATTCACTCTGAAAAGTTACTCCTTTCGGCTCCTTCGTCCCTGGCCGGGGCAAAACAAAATTTCAAAGTTTAATTTAACGTTAATAATGTTATTTGTGATTTTTATTTAATGTTCCCCTATTTCCCCTCACCGGCCGCCTTTATGCATATTTTTTAATTTTTATTTTTATTTTATATATTCCGTCGCATGTGTCACAGAGAAAACAGGAGAAAATAAAAAGCGATGTTCGGAGTTTTAGCTGGCTGCCAACTTTGAACTCAAAGCCACTCACACAGACTCATTTAATTATCAAGTTTACTTTGTGCCCGCTGAGAGTGTGTGTATGTGTGTGTGAAAGTATGTGGATTTAATTGGTTTTTGATAAAAGTCAGCTAAGCATGCTAATTAATGTGGCTTTGACTTTGAATGCATATGCTCGGCACTGCAGGTGGTGTGGGGTTTGTGTTAACTTCTGTTCCGCCAAGTAAAAGCCATCAAATCGGATGGGAGACACTGCAAACAACGGAAAGTGTACAAATATTTTTATTTTCCAGTTCTCAAATGGCGCAAACACATGGAGGGAAAAGTTTTCTCGCCTTCTTTACCAACTCAGGACACCCTGCTCCCATTTTCTGCAACTCAACACGACTCAACTTAAATAAATAAATTGTTTGGCTGCATCAAGGATACGTAATACGTATACGCAGTGTGGCAGCATGTCAACACAATAAATACGAATGAAAATTGCAGCAAAGTTTTGCTATTTTTGGCACATGATTCCCGGCCAAGGGGGCGGAGCTTGTGGCAGGAGAGGGCGGCGTGTAATGTACAAAAAATAAGTCCCCCGTGACCAAGTTGCAGCACCGAAACAGCAAAGGCAACAGCAACTGCAAAATAATTAAATTCCAACAAGCAAGTTATAGACCCAAGACTTTTTGCTTGCCTCTTATTGTGTCTTACGACTCTAATTTCATGCAAAATGCTTGTGCTTCTCACCCTTTTGGGCTCTTGCAGGATCAAGACAGAGGCGTAGTCAGGCATTGTTCACGGGGTATAAATCTACAGGATTCCTGACACTGTCTACAAATTAAAAAACTACATAAAAAACTAATTTTAAATCTGGTTTTGTATTTATAAATTTAAATGATATTAGCAACATATAGGCTAATGGAATTTTAATTAAATAAATAGTTAAAAGAAAACAACAAAATAATTGCTGATAGTTTCATAATCAAAGCTTTAGTCACTAGTGAGTTTAATTGCATTTAATATTGATTGAAAAAAACCCCACAGGTTTGTCAGTAAAGCTAAGTGTCTGAACATAAATTTTATATGGGATTCTTAACCCCTTTTCTGCCAACGCCACTGGAGTGTGTGTGTTCTTGATGGCACTGAAAGTTATGCCCTCAACTTATTGCCGCTTTCCGCATTGCTTTTGTTTCGCCAGCCAGCCCTGTGTTTGCTGTTCGGTTGGGTTTCTTACGGCTTACGACTTGTCAGTGGCTCAGTGACTCAGTGGCACGGCGGCTCAGTGGAGCACTGCTGGGAATCATTCCGTTTGCTCCTGGCCCGGCTCCTTCTGCTGGCAGTGCAGTTTTCTTGCACATGCCGGAAGGAAATGAGCAAAAATGACAAAGTTAACGGATGTGCACAAAACACAACGCACACCCGCTCACACTTACTGCCCCAATCGAGCCACCAATATGCCGCTCCCTCCGCCTCGCCCCGAGCCATAATGCCCGCCCAGTCCTTGGGCTGTCCTGCCCAGGGGCTGCCCAATGCACTAGCACAGGATCAGGATATGTGTGCGGAAAGTACAAAATTTTACATGCATTTGATTTATGTTTCGCCAGCTCCCGTTCTGCGTCTCGGAACTTTTGCCACACCGCCCTTGTCATTGGGCCAACTCCCCTGGCGGGATCAGCCCCACGCCCCTGTGCGACTGGCAAGTAAGCAAATCATAGCCTACATTTCCGCTGTTGTTTATTCGAGAACATTTCTCTTCCTTCTGCTGGTGCTGCTGCTGCTGCTACTTTTTCGGTTTCTGTTCCTTTCGACTGCTCTGGGGAGTTCACTTCACTTCGCATCTCTTTCAAGTCGAAAGTTTTTGTCTCTAGAACATTTTTCCCATGAATTTTCACATAAGAAAAAAGGCGAAACGTTGTCATGTTCGGCTAATATGCAATTGTCTCAGCAAAGCTGGCAAAATTTATGTCGCTCGGGAGAGTGACTGAACCCTCGGCAATTGACTTGAAAGAGTATCGACCAGAGGAAGGACTTTTTAATAAATGAAGTGTTTTGCTCAATCAACGCTTAACCTAACCCCGTTTGGGATATAGAAAATGAGACGAAAGGAAGAGGGTCGAGCACCTTTTTGAAGGCGGACAAATGAAATTATATTTGCCGCCCCCTTTTTCCGCTTGTTTTGTGTTTCAGTCCTGTTCGGTTTTTTGGTTTCGTTTGTTTTCTGTCCCCTTTTGTTGGTTCACGTTTTGAAAATTTCATTTATCAACGGCATTCCCATTGCTCGATCCCAGTCCAGGCTGCGAGCTCCGACCCCACATTCTCGTGGCTTCCAACTCGCCTCCTGGCCATCCCGTGTCAACAGGCAATTATTATAAAAGCCTGGAGTGGGTCAGGGCCCGGCTCAGCGACTCTATGGGACTCTGGTTATGGGACGGCTTCTGGGTCCCGGGTTCCGGTCAGGTACTCGTACTATGCTAAATGCCTTGCCACTGAAAAATCCGGCTTTAAATTGCATGAAATCATCGCCACATTCCACAAGTAATGAAATTAGTGCAAACAAAGCAACAAATGCGTCGCGGGGCAACGACTTTCCTCAACAAGCGCTATCGAGGCCAATTAGATTAGCCGGGCCAAAACGAAATAAAACAAAGCGAAATAGAAAAAGTACAAATGAAACCGAACAGAACAACAGAAAGCTATAAAATGTGACTGCCAAGTGGATAAACAGATATTGAGTGTATGCCAAGTCTAGTTTGCAGAAAATTATCGTAAAAACCTTTCATGGATTGAACCTGATCACGAAAATGTTCTAATTGTAAAGCTTAAATGCTTGGCCAAAACCCCAAACTCCTAAAATAAAGTCGGAAAATTTTAAAATCTGCAACGTAAACTAAGGAGTTACTTCAGAGTTGAGATAAGTTATAATCAAGAGATTCCTCCTGACTTTTCTATAACCCCTTAACTTTCGATAGGTCCAACTTTTGTTTTAGTGTCAGATATTTGTCAAAATTTTCCTGTTACCATTATGGCTTGCCCCTTTCGTCTGGTGAACTTTGCGTTGCTGTTTTTTACGGCGGTGATTCAGACTGGCATCTTTGAGATCTGGAGAGGTATTAACGTATCTTTTATTTTCCACTAGCAAATCGAGATTGTGGCCCTGTTTTTTCTCATCAAATTGCTGTTCTCACACTGCGTCCTGGGCGAGGAGTTCAGGATATCGGTATGGCTGTATCTATTCTTTCTCCCGGTCATCACCCTGCAGACTGTGATTTTCGTCATCTTTCGGATTTTTTGCCGCACCGTGGGCCTGGATCCAATTGTGCGTATTTACAGAGTTCTGTGCTGATATTCTGCCAACGGCTGCTGTCCACAGGCGATGGTGTTCAATTTACTTAGCGGCTTCGTGTGCATTGGGACTTCCCTTACCCTGCTGGTGGCCTCGATATCGCACTGCGGCAACAAATTCCGCTACATGTTCTTCGTATCGAGCTGTCTGGGCTTCTTAGCTGGCATCCTGCACATTATAAACGCATATTTGTGCAACTTTTTCATGCCCAAAGACGAATGGTATTTATTGAAACAGCGTATTTACTTTTTTTTATTGATGACGCTGTATTCCAATTGCACCGCAGGATGTACCTTAAGCCATCAAAGAGACGGAGATTGAGGGATACAGGATACCGAAATAAAAGACTTGGTTTTACCAAATCATGAAATCATTTCTTTAGCGATATTCATAGCAAGTTATGTTAACTAGTGTAAGGCAAAGAATTTTATTGGTTTACAAGTAAGTTTAATCCGGATATCTATAAGTTTTTATCTAGGCTCACTCTTCCTTAGAAATAAATCAGAATGTGGCTAAGGTTACGATGGAGAATAAAGGATCTTTAGTAATCATTCATAATTTTCGAGCTTTGGCATCGGAATAGGTGGAAATTCCAAAGGATTATATGATTTTAAATTATGTGAAACTCGAAATTTGCCAAACATTTATACTGAAATTAAACTCAATCAATTAAAACCAGCCACTCGATTTTCTGCTCTCTGAGCAATCTAAGGACCTTTAAGCATGCATGCTTGCAAGCTTTATTGAAAGCTGACTATAATAACATGCGATCGAATTAATTGCATTCATTCGGCTATAATTTAAGTAGACTTTAACTTGCCTTAAACGTTTTCCACGGCTGAGTGGCTGGCAGACGGCCAGACAGCAAGACGGGGTAAGCCAACAACGTTTGGAAATACAAACCCAGTCTCAAAGTTTGGCCCAGACGAAACTCGGCCCCAAATTAAACACGGACTCTTTGCGCCGATTGTTGGTTATTGTTATTTGTTATCGTTTCTGGGACTTGGACTTGGACTTGGGCCGCCGTCTGGCCAGCGGTCATAATCAATATTATTCGGCGACCTTTGCGTGTTAATAGCCTAAATACTCAAGCCCCTGTCGACAGCATACACAATGGCGGATGGATTGTTTGGTGATTTTCGGGGCAGGGGATTGCCTTGGGCGCTATTCATTTGCGCAGCGAGAAATCAATAAATTGCTTTTCGTCAATCCCCAAAAGCGCTCAGAGCTCTTTCAAGAGCCCCAATGATAGTTGCACTCGCATAATGGAAGGACTCACACTTCAATCAATGCGCAGCGACAAACATGAAAAGCATTTTATTCGCCATTCGCCATTCGAAATTCGCAATGTATATTCGCATATTCATAAGCATAAGAGATTTACGTGATGCCATGGCAATCAAACGGAGAGACAGCCACTCCCTTTAGCCAACTGACAATCACTAATACAAGCAATCACAGGAGCTGCCAGCAAATGAATAGCGAACGAATCGCAACTGCAACTGCAACAGCTGTCATGTAAATCTTTGAGATGGGTATGATGGCAATGATGATGGTGATGATGATACTGGAGGATGGTGTCAGTCAATTGCTGCCGCCGTTTCCGCTGCCTCTGATGAATGCAAACTAGCTGACAGCCTCACACCCGGAGCGATGAATCCAAATATATAGTATAAATGTATATATACGGCCTCATGGCTGTTGGTTTCATTTGATGACTTTGATGCGCCCCGGAAAATCGCATAAATGTTAAAGCGATGCAACCCACTCACCCTCATTTCCTGCTCCAAGCGGAGCCCTGCAAAAAGCAGGTAAAAGATTTTACGACACGAAGACCGTAATGAAGCCCAACTTAATTAAATAGCTGCTCGTTTGATTAACCGTCGACCTGGCTGATTGCAGCACTTGGTGGCCTAATTAAGAGAGTAGTGCCGATATCATAAATTCCACCTTTTTGAGTGGCAATCGGGGTGCTCCATCGGCTACATTCGTCATGGGAACAAATGACAAAAGCAGCCGTATACAAATGGAAAAATATTTGGCACTTCAAAGTGCTGCTGCTGCCAGACAAATACGACAAACGTTGAAGAGTCATTTACCAGGAGTGCCGAGCAGCAACAATAACTAAAACAATGCTGGTAGTGCTTCTCGTACGTAGGACGATGTAGAGTGGTGATGGTGGCTTGAAAAATGGCAGCAACTGCAGGCAAGCGAAGGCGAACGCAGACGGCATTCAGTATACGCCGTGTGTGCCGTCCTCCTCGCTGCTGGGCGCAAACAAAGAGCTGCTGCTGGATGATGAGCAGGCAATCGGAATGAAACCAAGCACTAGAAGTGACTAACACGAGCAGTGTAAGAGGGGAGAGGGGGTCTGCAGTGGAAGTGACTGCCTGACTGACTGACTGTCTGTCCGCTCAACTGGAGATGGAGCACGTCAAAGGGTAGAAAAGGAAAATCGTGGAGGGCAACGCGTTGGCGTTGACGACAATTGCACAATTCATAATAGCCAACATGACACCGCACTAACGCACATGCAGGCGCATCTGAGTGTTAACCAGTTGGAGAGCGAGCTTCCCGGAGATCGCCATTAAATAGTGGAAACTGTTGAATGTAACTAAGGCTTGCACTGGGAAAAATAGCTATAGAGCGGTATAGGAAATGCATTTTATAGACAGTTTTTTTCAGTTTCTTTTTGAGAATAATTTACTAGTTGTTTCAGTGTAGTAGAGGCTGTGAAATGGCATAGATAGTGAAAAGCTCAGAGCTAGTTCAGTTCAGTTGTTTATTATCTTTGCTACTCACAACACTTTCACTAAAGTGCAGGAGTAGAGAGCGGTTGCCTGGAGATTGCAGATTGCAATCCTCGTGGAATAAAGGGAGAGAACAGGAGCAAAGGCAGGAATAGGACCGCAGTCGGGAGTCTCGAAAACAGGCCATGGCCAAGCGCTGTAAATGATTGTGGTAATAAGCATTATGCACAGACCGGCGGCCGACATGTCCGTCAGTCAGTCAGTCATTCAGTTGGAGGAGCAGACGAACAGACAGGCAGACATTCCGTCCGAGTATCTCTTCTCTCTCTCGTCAGCGTCAAATTAGGTTGGACACTGGGCATTAGCTGGCTGCCCTGGACCTTCGTCCAGCGCCCTTTGCCCTTTGCCCTCGCCAGTGACAGCAGCTCAACTATTTGCTTTGATGGCAGCTCCTGCTCATCCGGCTGCTACGACTCGGCTTTGATTAAAATCGCAAATTGGTTTGGTCAGCGAAAGGTAAATAAATCGAGGCAAAGATTATCTTTGTTTGCATTCCAGCTGTGGCCGGCCTTTGATGTGACCCGCCGCCAGCCAAGTTGGGATTAAGAAAGCCAATGAAGAATTCGCACATTTCACCCATAACCCCAAAAAGGACACACCCACACACACACACAGAATCGCATAAAGCATCCGGCCAAGTGTGTCTAATGTGTCCTTAAAGGGTTGTTGGCTCAGACTAAAGCACTGGCCTTTTACGATGATTGATATCGGTGTTGGTTCTCATAAATGGAGCAATTGGCAGAGGGAAATTATAATTAATAAAAGGGGGCTCGTCCTGGCATCCCCTACTTCCGCTGACCAGCTGTAATTGCTTGAAATTAGTTGAGTAAAGTTGGCAAAACGACAGCAACGATTGCCTTAGGCCACTCACTGACCAGTCAGTGACACTGGGGCCAGGTCCAGGGCCACCAAATAAAAAGGCCGTAAAAAGATCGTAAAAGCGGCATTAAAACCTCTGAGCAACAACTCAAATATTAGCTTAAATGCAATACACATTAAATTACTCGTAGCAACAATAAAAGCCTACGAATAAAACAGATTTTCTGCTAGTAAAACAATAAAAAGGCAAACACACTCCCACACACATGCGCACCCCGCATCGACAGGCTGCTGGCAAGGATAGATGGATGGTATTTGGGCAGGACACGAGCCCAAATCATCTCCAAAGGCGACTGGATACTGGATGTGCGAAAAATATGGATGCCGGGGACATGGCAAGGAGCTGACACAAATTGAGCAAAGATGAGTTTTTAATTCGATTTCCCGGACCGAACCCTTAGCGGTGGAAGGAGGGGACATGTTCGGGTTGCTTTCAATATATGTCAAAGCAAATTTAAAAGCTACGAAATTGTCAAGGGGCACGCGCTGAAATATGAACGCCAAATGCGAGAAATAAGAAAATTGTATTTGCGAGACAAGTGGCATCATAAACATATCGCCTTGGTCTCATTTTGAATTCTTGGGCCCAGTCCGTGTCCCGTGTCCGAGGGCGAAATTCAATTTAATAAAAGGGAAAGCAGCCGGCAGGCTGAGAGGACACTGACACAGGGTAAAGGACATTCACACGCATACATACATACGGACACAAGCCGGATTTTCACCCAATTTTTCTTTTGGTAGCCAGAGTGAAAGCGCCTCTTTCTGTGGCAACGCGAATGATGCGAATTTCAAGTTTTTTCCCTGGCCACGTTTACGGTTACGGTTTTGTGCTCTGCTATCCTGTGTTATTTCGCGTAAAAGTTTAGTTAACAACATTTTTTGGGCGCCCAACCTGGAGTGGCCGGCCGCACAACGACGTTAATTTTGTTCGTGATGAAGCCTGAAATGGAGACACAGCGAAAGCATCTTGAGGATGATTACTTCCATGATAATGATGGCGAGGTTGATGTGGACGGGGATGGGTACTGCCCGGACAGACTGAAACAAAATATGGCAAACTCTTAATTAAATTTGAGTTCATTTATAATAAGCGCTCGAGCTGGCAGCAGACTGACAGCAGGCTTTTCTGAGAAGTTCGGAAAATCACTGGAATGCAGTTAGGGAAAAATATATAATTCTGCGAAATAAAAGTTAAGTGGGATAAAACTGAGATGAATTTGGCTTTCAACGATTATTTTCTAACATAAAATTTATATTTCATTTATTATTTTAACTATGTAAAGATTTGAGAGCAAATAGTTCAGTTTATTTTAAGTATTTAAGCTTCCAAAGAAACTATTTTCCCAACCCCTTTTCTTAGTTAATTTTGAAATTTCGTTCACGCTTCATTTGGAATAGAAATTGCCTACTGTAATCCTTGTATATCTTCGGGTTCCTGCTGCGATATAAGGCCCCCCATTAGTTGCGCCCATAAGTGGGGCCACACATGCCCGGGTTCTTTGAGGGTAAAAAACGGGAGGGTTAGGCCTTGATGGCAACCGATAAAGTTTGTAATTGTTTCATTTCCAGGATTTAAATTGCAAATATGAGTTTTGTGTCTTCGGCGGCCGGCGGGGTACTAAATTATGTGAAATGGCGAACACGCGTTCGGCTGCCCCTGCACCCCAAAAGGACTGACTTCATTACGGGCTCCTGTCCGTATATGCCTCATTCCGGACCCAAATCCTAAGGCCCAACCCAGGAGCCGGCAAACAGCAGAGCGTCGCACAGTAGATTTAACCTAATTAAGAATGTTCAACAGGACACAATGCTTCGAATACAAATGAAACGCCAGGGGAAAGTGGGAGTGTTTGGGGTTGAAAAGGGGGCGTGGACGGGGGGGCGGTGGGCGGTAGGGGTAGGTCGTGGGATCTAAGCACCCCGACAGGCTGCGCAAAATGAATGAGCTGCCGAGCAAATCTGCTGTCGTGTTTTCGCTTCCAGAGAAAGGTTGGCTGCAGGGTTACACGGCTTTGTTGTCGCTGCTTTGCGTACTTTTGTTCTCCCCTTTTTGTTTTTTTTTGTAGCTGCTGCTGGCAAGACGAATGTTAATTCTATTTAAGCATACACACAGAGACACACACCCAGTTTTAGGGAAGCCAGTGGGGGGGAGGGACAAGCTGCTGCCGCCGGCGCCTTTGGCATTCAAAGTCACAAAGATTGTCAGCGTTTTCATTTTAATTCAAACAAATGTTACTAATGTTGTCATTGTTGTTGGCGCTTTTTCAGCTTGCCGCGTGGCTTGTTGAATATTTTATCGTTTGACTTGACGCCTTGGCAACATTTGGCTCCATCATTTCACCCGCCAAAAATCCTTTCTCGTCACTCGCTAATGGGCTTAGTCCCCAGCCAGGCTGCCGGATCCAGCGACCGGGACCCAGCTTCGCCCAGTTTCGGTTCGGTCTTCAATTCACAATTTGCATATTTGGCAATATTTTGATGGCTTGATTAAAAACCAGTTTATACGAAATACGGCGCATAGTCCGGCCCATCGATGGTGGGATAATATTTATGCAACTGCAAAATGCTCTGTATTAAAAGTGTGAAAACAATGACGAGAATGAGGCCGCAACATGCAACAACTGGCTGCGAAAATATTATCTTTATTGTTATTTTTATTATTTTTATTTCTTCGGCTCCGGTTGTGCGTAATGTTTTTTGTTTCATATACTTTTTCCTCGGTTTATATTTATTTTCCCATGTTTTTTTTTTTCTGTAAACTCACAACAATCCAGGTGTGCTGGCAACTTTTACAGCGAGGGAACTGGTGACAATTGTCCCTGGAATTCTATATTTTTGTTGTTGTTGTTGGATTGTGTTTTACCTTCTGTTTCTGCGTTCGGTTAGTCCTCTTCCGGATCCTTTTCCTGTCCCTGTCCCGTTTTGTCTTCTTTGGCAACATTTGCTTAAACAGCGTCAGCAATTTGCACACTATTGCCATTGTCCTGGATGGCCAGCGATGGATATCTTTCATCTTTGGCATGAATTTAAATTGCTTTATGAGTGCAAATTGTGCTCAGCTTGTGGGCGAGCGGAAATGCCCTGAAAATTATGTGGATCCGCAATATTGCGAGGGAACAAAGCTGTTCAAAGGGATGACGGCCAAGGAGGATATTCTAAACTGTTATCTATGCATTTTTAAGATATTTTCCGTGAACTTTCTTCTCTCACAGCTGTGCTTTGTTTAGTTTGAAAAGGTTTTAGAGTTTGTTTCTTTAAGGCGTTTTATGCTGATAAAGGTAACAGTTGAAGGGGAAAACAAACTGTTTGTGGATTATAAATGAAAATAATATTAACAATCTTAAAGTAAACGCTTTATCTTCAGTTCACTTGACCTGGCCTAGACGAAGGTCTTAACGAAATGTGCTTAAAAAAATCTTCTGAAATATGAAACACCAATGTCTGGCAACTGTGAAGATTGTTTATTGATTGAATCCTTTCCAGCCAGACTGGGTTACCCATTTTATTTATTTTTTTTGTTTCTTCAATTGAACGAAATCCAATTAGCTTTTCTGTGTGCGCTTATCAAGGCGTTTACATTTACTCCCGGCAACAATGGCAGGGTAACCGTCGAAATAGTATCCTCTGCAGGATCTTTCCGCCACGAACTGTCCGTCGTTCTCGCCGACATGTGATGAACTGGGTGGCGAAAAAACACAAAACAAAAGAAAGGAGCTTTTGGCATTGCAAAAAATGGAGAAAACGAAAAAAACTCGGCGAAATTTTTGCACTCTGCCAGCACAGTGAATATGGCCGTGGCCTATCTATATGTGTCTGTGTTGTCTGCGACTGTCAGTGTCATCGCAACTCCACTGTGACTGCATCCAACTGCGGCCAACTCTCTCACACACACACAGAGAGTGGCGCTTCCGGTTGCATATCTCTTAACGCTTCGTTTATTTAGTTTTGCGCGCTGTTTTTCTGCCTCATTTTTTCGCACTGCGACCCACACGGCGTATACTTATTGTTGTGCAATTTCCAGCCAAAGCCAAACCGTTTCGAGTTTCGAGAGCCGCCAACAACATTAGCAAGTCAAACAAATTTTGTTTGCCCAACAAGGGGCTGCTGAAAAACAAAAATTACACAAAAAAACGGTGGAAAATAATTTGAAGCAAATTTTAATTAATGCCGGCAGCAATGCCAACGGACGCAGACAGACAAAGCAAAGGGGGGAAGGATATTCCACCAGTCCGGATCGTCGGCGGAGTTAACCGCATAGCAACATTTGGTCAGGACCAGGACTGGGACGAGAACGAGGACGAGGACAGCGTCAGCAACCCACCAGACCGCAACACCGTGTAAATCCCTTTATCAAATTAATGAGCTCATTAAAATTCGTTTAGCAATTACAGTTTTAACAATTTCCGCCCAGCCACCGCAACCATCATCAATATGCTCCCAACCGAAATGAGAGTCCTGGAATATGCTGAGCCAGGAATCGCACAGGTGGCGACTCCAGGATGCCAGGACTCCCCAGCAGCAGGCCTGCACGTGCGCACTGTCGCCAGTTTTCGGGGCTGGGCGGTAGGCCGGCCTATATTATATCCATAAAAATCATAATAAACTCTGAAGTGAAATTTTTTGCCGCCAAGATTGTTATATACTCTCGACGGAGGAGCCGGGCTGTGCGCTGTTAATAGCGAAATCGTGTGGCCGGGAAATAAAAGGGCATAAAAATGCTTTAAAAGTAATAATAATTGCGTTTAGCCTTGTTCGCTCACCATCAGCCATCTCGGCTTCTCCGAGAAGCTCCCCCAGCTCCGTCGCCGACTACGGCTCTCCGCTAGGTAACAGTTCCAGCTGCTCAATCGCGGGTGAAACAATAAAACGAAATAGCAATGTAATAATTTATGATGGCATCATTAAAAGCAACAAACGGTGAGCTGCAAAACTTTTGCCATTCGAAAGTATTAGAAGCTGTTGCCGCCGGGCTGGATTTTGTTTTTTTTTTTATATATATTTTCAGCTCGATTTTGGGTGGCCTGGTGGGCGGTTCGCCTTCGACAGCTCTTGGCAACGCTCCACTGCCTTCTGCTCTGGCTCGGTCTCTCGGCCTCGGCTGCAGTGTAATAAAAATGTTATTATTTCATTTTATTTATTATGCTTTTTACGGAATTTATGACGTGCGCATGTTTTGATTCATTTTTCAAAAACTGTTTTGTAATTTTCATAAAAATGTCGGCCGCGTGCGACCAATGCAAATCCGAAGGATATAGAAAGGAGGCGGAAGAAGTGAGGGGAACGGAAAACTTCAAGTCCATCCATACGGCGAATGATTAATTGAACATTGCGGCAAATGCACATAAACCATAACTGACAAATTTCTTTTTTATTTGGCATCCGGGCTTGGATACAAAAGTGTTTCGCCCACTTTACACGCACTCCGGTGTCCCCGTCTTGGTGGCATTGTGTGTGTGTGTGTGTGCGTTGGGTCCTTTTCATTGTCCCTTTGTTGCTTGGGGCTATTGATTTTTCATCCTTTGCCGCGGCCGGTCCTGCCACTCGCTGCCTTTGTATTATTTTGCCATTTATTGTACATTATGCAGGCGACTAATATTGACATTATCTGTTCACAGTCGAGCCCTGCTTCCTTTGTCGCTCTGTCACTTGAATCAAAGGCGTAAATCCGTTTTTTTTTTTATCGTCCTCCCAGTCGTTTGCCTTTAATACCCTGTCAGTGGGAAGTATTATTTTTTGGGTGAAATTTCCTTAAGGAATTCCAGTGAGCATGTTTGCCTGCCTTAAAAGCAATTGAAATGAAAAACTGAAGCATTTTATTTGTACAAGAAAAAGTAAGAGTTGAAAGGATAAACATAAATAATTTGTGTTGCCATAACTTAAAGAGTAAAATCGGGTATAAAATGGCACATCCCTTGCAACTTGAATTGTAATCAATAAATTCTGTAAATATTTAAGCCTTCTTTGTGCTGATAAAATATGAAAAGGCCCAGCATGGGGGTTTTGGTCTCTTAAAAGACATTCAACCAGCCACTGGCCAGGGAATGTTGATTGTTTCTGGTCCCTCGCAGGGGATCCTTATTCACTTGCTCTCTCTTACACTCCGGTTGCGAACGCAGCTCGTTTCCACCTCCTTTTTGCCGGGCAATTTATGATATTTATTTGATGCCCTGACATATGGCCAGCGTTTTGTGTGCTCATCTATCCGGCAATTCCCTGGCTGTTGACCCCGCCCATTCGGAGCGGCCAGGGGTCGTGGGTCATACATCAACCGTCTGCGTGCGTAGATTGCAGTCGCAGTAGCAGCTGATGTGCATATGTGTTGATGTCACAGCGGTGGCACTGGCAAAAAATTGCATTATTTGTTTTTCCACGTTGTTAGGTACATATAGTAGTTCTCCGTTAGCTGCTTTGTCTGGGCGCTGACATCGCATGACTATGCATTTCATTTGATATGACGATATGACGAAGCGGCCCCCAGCTCCCAGTTGCAGCTCCTCCTCACGCTCCTGCTTCTGCCCCTGGCCTCCGCACACACAATGATGAATTATTGTGCCAAAGGTGACTTTCATTATTCCCTCTGCATTTTTCATATCGCTCGCAGCAGCAGCGTATCTATGCAGAAAATTGAATTCCAGATATCCTGGTCCCCTTGTACATAAATACATAGCCATATTGCCATGTCACCCTCTGCGTTTCAGGTCTGCAAATTGATTGTATGGATTTAATATTAAGGATTAGACATCAACTCACATCTGAGCAATCCCCAGCACTCCATTGGGGTCATGCATCATTCTGGGGGCGGACCGGGTGGGCGTGTCTGGCAAATAAATGAAATTGCGCCTTCACCCATATATCACATCAGTGAATTCGCAACAAAATGTATGTGTTTCTCTCTCAATTTCAACTTCATGAGCATAAATTGCATTTTGTGCAATTTTCCATTTCCATTTTACTTGAAAACGGCAAGGATTCGTGGCACAAGCTAGGCCATGTTTTTTCAATATCTCTGTTGTGTGTTTCCATTTTCCTTTTTGGTTTATTTTTATAGTTTATTCTTAGTTTGCTCTATTGATATTTTTGTTTTCATTTTTGGCCTTTGCAATTTGCGGAGGGAATCAAACGCAAAAGGCAATTTTCTATAGTCTTTCCTGGCTGCAAGTTTTATATGGCGGAACCTGTAACAGCTGCACACAGAGAAAAATCTGTATATAAAAAAGTAATTATTAAATATTTGGTAACTCATTTAAAAATTTATTTAATTTAAATTAAATTTGCACTTTTTTAAACAACAATTATAAATTTCGAAGAACATATTTTGATAAATCATATTTCAAATTACAAAGGTTACAATATATTCAGAACATAAACCTCCATAAATCAAAATTTCACTATTATATAGTATTTCCCCCCAGTGTACACACATAAACACACATTCTAACCGCTTAGATGTTAGGGAAAATTGAATTTTTAAAAACTGTCCTGGCAGCAGACTAAGGCGGAAATATGAAAGCTTCTAGCCAGGCAAGCCTCATCCCAAGGAAAAAAGGCTTTGCTAAACCCAACGAAAAAAATGTAAAAAAAATATATATATAAAATATAAGTAAAAAAAACACACATGTTGCTGGCTGCACATCATCAGCTTGTTCTTGTCGACTGCGAGCAAAATCGATCTAGCAGCGAGTCCTTTTGCCTTTTGCCATTTTTAGTTTGTTGCCTGCGCTGTCTCGCAGTTTATTTGGTTTGCCAATCCCATCCAGCTCTCCAGGCATCCAGGCATCCAGCCGTTCAGCTCCGGCATCCACACACTCGCTGGCAGTCGGATTTTGTTTAATTCGTTGTCAGAAATATGGGTCCATTGTCTGTTGCCGCTGCATTAGACTTCGCCTCTAATATTCGCAGCAATTTGTTAACCAAGTTCTCGCTCATTTCCCCCTTCTGCCTTCCCATTTTCCCGGGCTTCGTTTTTTTTTGCACTTTTTCAATTTATTCTCATGCTGCACGCTCGCTTTTGTTGCATATTTCATTTGCCGCCTTTTAGTTATAGCCATTGTTGCGAGCCATGTAAAATATTCAACATATTTTGCAAGTTGATTTTGTTTTTATTTCTATTTGAGCAGCGGCGGTGACGGCGGGAAAACAATAAAGGCAGTGATAATAAAAAATGAATTTCACATGCTGGTTAGACAAAGCGGTGGATGGTGGGTGGTGTGCGTTTTGGGTGAGGCACTGGAGTTCCAATTGCTGTCGTAATAGTTTTTGAAGCTGTCAAAGTATCCGGCTATCCGGCCATCCGGCCGTTAAAGTAAATATTATTGGAGATTAAAAATCAAAAGCGGAAAATACTGCTGAGTTTGTAATAAGCTAAACAATTTTTCTATAGTAAAATATTATCTACTCCTGAAATTACAGTATTGCAGTTTAATTATCCTAAATAATTAATCCCTTAACCAATTACAAAATGCCCCAATTTTACTTTATGTAATTATTGATTTAACTTGTGAAATACGCGGTAATCGCATTTGACTAAAGCCCACCGCAGATTTAGCAGTTAGTCCGTTTTAAAATACCACACTGAATCTTATCACAAGCTTTATTAATTAAAATAAATAAAACTAGTTAGTTAAACCTATAATAGACAGTGCGTAATCACTTTGTGGAGCAGTGTAAATTTCGGCAGCTGCCGAAAAACAGGATCACATTCCCTGTTTGGCGGCCTAGTGTCAGCACTTAGCATTTTAGCATATCCCCCTGCTAATAGTTAGCTCCATTTCAACACAATCCTTTATATTTGAGAGGGCCAAAAACCGAGTGCCAGCCCAACTGGCCTTTGCAATTTTGCTTTGTCAAATCTGCCAGGGCAGCCCTTACTCAATTATGCCTCAAGTTCCGTTTCATTAAATACGCTTTTGTGCACTGCAGCCCCAAACAAAATGCCAACACACAAGCACACACGGCTGTGCAGTGGGAAAAGTTGCACAACAACATGTCGGCAGTTGCTGTAGGCTAGAAAACTACCAAACAGTCGGGCCTATGGCTAACACCCACTCACTCACACACCCATACTCGTTGGGACTCTTCAGGATCCTTCAGTCGCTCCCACACACTCACACTCGCACACATGCACTTAAAATGCAAACGGGCGTAAAATTTTAATTGAGCCTTATACACTTTGCCCTTATAAGTATGCAAAGGTTTATTTTTTGTTTGTGCTGCGCTTGTTTCTGTGTGTGGGTGTGTGGATAGACACTTAATGCGGCAGCAACCTTGAAACCACCGCCCACGCAGCCTATCCTGGCTTATGTACACATATGCATGCATCCTGGCCCAATAGAAACCAATTTGCGAAAACAACAAGAACAATGGCAACAACAGCCAAAAGGACATCAATCAGTGGGCAATAGAATGCGCACAAGGACCTTGTATTCATACGCAGTTACAGCAACAGACAAGGCAATAGTGCCAATTAGTTGTAGTCAAATTTGCATTGATTTTAAAAGCCATATTTATAACTATAAGGTTTTGCTTTTGGTTTCAATTGAATCTTAAATTAAAATACTGATTTAAAAGTTAAGTTAATCCATAGATTTCTCAGTGCTATAATCTCATCGTAGCCTGTAGTTTATATGCATATATGGAGGCGTATGCAAAATTGTTTTGCCAATGCAGCAGCTGGCATTGCCATTGTTTTTATCACCGCTGTCGTCAGAGTTGCACCCACTGCGACCCACTGGAAAAAGTGCGCATCAATTATTTATATTGAATATTGTGCCTTCGATTAGACGGCGGTTGTTGGCCATCCAGGCAAACTTGGCAATGCCTGACAAGTGGGCCAAGAACGAGGGCAAGGGCTCACGGAATTGGGCTCTAGTGGCGGCTAGGGGGAGGCGGAAAATGACAGACACACTTTCCTTTTTAGCCAGAATTGCACTCGAATCGTGCCAGTTATTGCATTCTGCAAATATTTGCGGAGGGCGATGGTTGGAGTGGTGTCCTGGCTGGTCTGGCGCACAAAGAAAAGTTGTCAAGTCCTCAGCGTCATATGTCTTTCAGCATAAATGTCATTTCGATACTTTGCACAAAGGATTCTCGTTCGGATGTTTTTTCTCGTATTTTTTATTTGCATCCTCTATTTGCCTATGTTGGTTGGGTGAATGTGTGGGAACACCATGAGGGTGCGGTGCGAATGTGAGTGCGATGTCCTTGTCAGGTTCACGCATGAATTGCTACTTACTGGCCAGGACTTTGCAGGATTGCAGGATGCGTAAATTGAATTTTGCGGTAAAGTGCAAATTGGTTAGTGCCATTCGCCCCCGCAAATTCAACTATCGGACTTTAGTGCCGGGCTATAGCCAGTCTGTGGGCTCTCCTTGATTATAGTAAGACCAGCAGCCGGGTCTGCAATTTAAGACGCCGCCCAACTGTGCTGTGCTGCTTTCAATTTGGCGGCGTATTAAGTTTTCAAGCTGCAGCTTGAAACTTGATAAATAAATTACTTGGCAGTCCGACAGTCCGGCCTTACACTTTGCACATTTTCCAGAATTATTGCAGTCAATTGACGCGCTCCGCTCGCCGAGACTCCAGACACTGCGATTTGCAGTTTTTATTGGGTCTGCTTTTTTATGCTCCACCATTGCCATCGCCATCGCATTTCTCTCCAATTGCAAGAAAATATTTTCATTTCTTAGGGATTCTCCAAGCTCGGAGACGCAGACGGAGAAGGAGACGACAGCGGAGTCCGGGACTCCAGGTCGATGCGTCGCAGTGTCGAGGATTGCTATGCCTTGCCCGGACGACCGAACGGACAGGCTCTCTGGGTCTGCAGCCATCACTTGGCCGTACTTTATTGGCCCGGCAAAAGTTTTGTGCCGTCACTCGAGCCGGAGTCTGGGCGATTTAAGTTTCACGGAGCAACAGCATCGGATTCGGCTCAACTCCGGCGGCAGCTACTGGCACTGCCGGAGCTCGGATCAGCTCAACCAGCTGGTTGACTTTGACTGACGGGTACAGCTAATGCTAATGCCAATGCCAATGCCCTGGACTGAAGCCAGAGTCAGAGCTAAAGCTAAAGCTAAGGCCAGAGCCAAAGCCAAAGCCGGGCTAACGGCCCAAGTTGGTCCAGTGCAATAGTTGCGACGTTGATTTAACTAAAGGAAAATTGATTTAATGCCATAATTCAGTGTCCGACCCGGCTAGAATGTGCCAACTGACTTTCAATCAATTTGACGCATAATTCCTGATGGATTTAAACGTAATTGATGATTGATTGCCGTCTGCCTCGAAGCTCGAGGCAAGAGGTTCTCGAGTGTCTCTCCACTCTCGCCCGCTTTCTTCTTTCAGCGAGGCAACGGGGCGTATGCGTAACGCAGCAACGCAAAGAACACTTTTGGCAGTCGTTTGGTCCTAATACCTTGTAATTTATTTTCGCTTAGCTTAATCGAACTACTGGGCGGCTGGCTGCCTAACCTGACCCAGCCTGCAATGGTCTTTTCATTAAGTTGCCTCACATAAATCAATGTCAGGTGAGAGAAACTACAGATTGGGTGAGGAGCAGAAGCAGGAGCAACGGGAGCGAAAGGATATCCCGCTGACATGGCACTGTGGCCGACATCAAAGCCGGCTTGGTCCACGTATTTTTAATTTTAATCAAATGCCCGACACACCCCGCCCCGGCCCCTGGAAATGCCTGGATGCCTTTTATTTGACTTGGCCATTTCAATTGCCGAGCAATTCCTTAATGGCTTGCTCGACCCCCTCCACTCGGAGCTGTCCTTAGATGTAAATAAAAATGCAGTGCACTGCCATTTCCTGTGAAAGCCAAAAGCATTTGATGTAACTCATTTCAGCTTATGCAGCGGCCACGTGACGACGACATTTTCCTCAACCCACCGCCCCTTAGCCCTGCCCATTTGTTGCTCTATTTGTATTTGCATTTGCGTTTGTGTTTGTGGGAGGGCTTCTCTTTTTTATACAATATACCTCGGCACTCGTAGGGCTCAGGAATATATTGTATTCCTGGGTGTTTATGTAACATGCCAAAGGAAAACATGGACATCCTTTAAAAATATACAGCTATAGGTATTTATTAAATAAATGTATCTTTCCACTAAAATTTTAAATAAGAAACAATTTTTCAACAATTTTAAAAGGTGTAAAGATGAATTTTAATATTTGCGAATTTAAATTAAAGTTGATCAAGATAAAAGATGAAAGGATTTGAAAGAAATGTGAAATTAATAATTTGAAACCATATAATTTTATAATTTTATAGAAGGCACAGTAAGTACTAGGTACCCCATAGTCGCATTCTTTAGCTTGGCTTCCGCTTTTATAATGTTAAGCTTTCCTCGTTTTTTGTGGCCCTGCAACGGCTTTTATATGTTTTTCTTCACCAAAGCTGTGTGAAATCAATGGAAGCTGTTTCAGTCAGCCGTCGCCACCCGGCTCCTGCCCTGCATTCGTGGGAAGAAGTGAAAACTGAAGCGGAAAACTGCCCCTCGACTGGCCGCGCTCTCGCCGGTGTCTGAGTCTGTGATTGCGCAAAGTGCGGCGTTGTCCTGGGCGATGCGAAAACGTTTTATTTAAATATGTATACGTATGGTGTGCTACGTGTGTAAGCAAATATATATACTGAGCGGGCAGAGTGTGTGCGTGGTGGCAGGTAAACCGTAACGGTTTAAATCTGCTTGTCCAATACTCGGCTTCCGCTCCGCTCCTCATCGCTCCGCAGTGGCACTTCAGCGGCCCCGTATTTGTGTCAGTTCCGTGCAGATCGCTTACATTTGGCATAAAAAGGGCTGCCAACAAAAACGGCAGAAGAGCAGCGGGGAAAACAAGCAGCAGGACATGTTAAAAACAGTTTTATGCACTGCCAGAACGAGCTGGAATAAAATAAATATGCTGGCTGACTGCCTCAACGGGTGGGACCAGCTCCTGGTACTGCTTTCGTCCTTCGGTTTCGGGCTGGCGCTGATTTCCCCTTATTCCCTCCTCGTCCTGGAAAACGCAAAAGTGCCCACGCTTCAATGCGTGTATCTGTCGCTTTAAAAAGTGATTTTTACAAGCCACACTCACTGGCAGTCACTTAATGACACCGACACATGTCCTCCAGTCATCGTCCTCATATGCTAAAAAATCAACCAGGCATCGTAAAGTACACAGAAAAACCCGGAACGTTCTTTTTCTTTTTTTTTGGCTGAATAGTCAAGTAAGCTAAGCTGCTGAATTGAATCGAAACCGAATGAACTCAATTGAACTGAACTGCCGTTTTGCAATTTTCGGGATTTTGGCCAAAGGGTTTCGGGTTAATGAATGAGCCCGAATCGAAAATCCGATGTTGGTGTTATATTTTCCCGGGATGTTTGCTTATGCCGCCTGCTGCCGCCTGCAATTGATGGTGATTGAATTTTTTGATTGATCGTTTGATTGATTGAACTAGTTGTTTTTGGCCGTGAGGTTAAAAACTAATAAAAAAAAAAAAAAACTAACAGCAGCCATGGCAACGGGCAAAATCCTGCGAAGCGGCTTAATTGAAATGCGGCACCGTAGAAACTCCGGCGGCCTAAAAACGAAGGCACTGGGGAGATGCGGTGTTTGGCCCACCTTCGGGGAATACTTGCAATTACGCTAAAAGCAATTCCCGGCCAAGCACCGCTCCTTTCTTCGCTCCTGCAAAGAGTTAGCTCCGACTCGAACTCAAACTCAGCGCAACCCTTAGCCTTTGGCTTACACAGACACACGGACACGAGCCGAGTTACAAACAACGAAAACAAACAAACACATTTGCCACCTCTAATACAGGCCCACAAATTTTTATTTAAAGCACTTTACCGGGATCGTGTTTCTTTCGTTTCCTTGGCTTTTTTCTACACGGTATTTGTATAGTTCCAAGGGTTTGTTGATTTCGGTTACTAACAGAAAGGAAGCTATTCGAGCTGCTTAAAATAAGAATGCTATAAGTAGAGATACATTCTCACAACTTAAGATTTATATAACACTAAATAGCGTTAAATAGAATAAAAGTTATTATTAAAGCTGCGAACTACACACACAAAGATCTAAGCAAACAAAAAAATATATATTTTAGCGGGGTACTTTTTAGTCGAGGTCCTCTTTTAAAGCGTTTTTCTTTTTCTATCTGAGTGTCGTACAATCAACTTAAACTAAGATTACAAGCGCCGTCCCGCTAAGCTGCAGAAAAATGTGTGCCAGCGACCGGAGCGGAGTCCTGCGAATGGTTGGGGAGGAGGGCTGGTGGATGTGGTGCCGGATCCGCAAAACCACTCACGGCAGACAGACGACTCCCGCATCCGCATCCCCTCGAGCTGTACGCATGCTATTTGTATTTAAAATGGGATTTACCTGGGGTTTTGTCACTTCTTTTAGCGGGGCTTTTAATTTGATTTAATGCGTCTACGCGTGCCGCGTCAGTGGAACCCCCGGCTCGAGTCCTGTGCCGCCAGGACATACTCCACTCCTTTAGGAGACTACGACTGTGTAAGCCCTGGGCAAATGTGATAGGCGGCGTGCTGTTGTTGCTGGCCATTTGTGCGAATTAAGTTTTTGGCGCCTCGAAGGGGAGGCAACCGGAGGAAAGCCGCTGAACCACCGAGCCACCCTCGCAATCAGCCAACCAGCGCAACCGTCGACGCTGCCACAATGCCCCTGTGAATTGGGCGAGTGAAAACTTGTGTCGGAAAACTTGCCGTGCGGCGGAAAACTATGTAGAAACTCAATTGCAAATGTACGCGAGAGCCAGCCAGCCAGGCAGCCACGCAGCATTCTGTTGTTGTTTGGGGAAAAATGCAAATTAATTTTCCGCAGGCTTTTCGCTGCGTTCCCATTAAATATGAGTGCTCTGCAACTCTGCGGTGCGGCAAGGTGGCCTCTATTTCTGGTTTATGTAAATCTTGGATCTGCCATCCAGCTCCAACTCCGTCTCCGGCTCTTCATCCTCGTGCCGTGCCATTTGCTGCACATCAAAGACTGGCAAGAACATTTTCGCTAGCGGCTAGACTTTGAACTTGGGTCCCAGGAATGGATCGGGGGATTGGGGGTCCTGAGAAAAGGAAATCGAGTTGGGAACGGGAAGGACGGTCTTGAGTCCTTGCTCTCGGCTCAACCGCAATTAAAACAGATTTCTTGTTTACGATGTCCTTGGCGAATTTGTAAATCAATTCTATGCGTATTTTAAGCAATTAATTTTCCTGAATTTTAATTGACTTTGCCATCTACCCCTCCGCCTCCCTGGCTGCGTCTGCCGTTTTGTTTGTTTGTTTATTTACTTGTTTTCCCTCAACTTGCCCCAGATAGCCCACAAAATTGGTAGTTGTTGTGTAACGGATATGTTTCCTTTGCGGTTTGCTTAAATTGATTTTAAAGCTAAGCAGAGAGCATATGTACTTAGGTCATGTGTGCTGGCAGTGAAGTTTAGTCTAAGCCCCCTTCAACCTGACAGCTTGGCGAATTTCTACTCATCACTTTGACCTTAGGAGGTGATAGCTCTGCCTTTTGTAATGAATGGATATTTATTTATTTTCACTAACAGGCCTTTTTCTAAAAATGTAAATTATTTAAATAAATAAATGTAGATAAAGGAGTTAAGTAATTATTTGTGCATTATTTTCAATAGTTGCTTTACTATATTCTGGGTGCAAATGTTTTTTCTTCGAATTTTTCACTTTTTTCTACTAGTCCTTCTTCAATCTTTCGGCAATATTCAGCTGATTGACAAAGGTGACCACCGTAAAGGCCAATTTTGCAACCTACAAAGAAAAGAAAATATATATTTTGAAGAAAAAATCCAGTGATTTGTTTCCTTTAAAACCTACGCTTATGTTTGTGCTCGTGGATATTGGGAAAATATAGCCAGCGGTGAAGCCAATTGGTTTCTGAGAGTTCTGTAGAAAGTAAACCAACGTTGTTCTGTATCTCTGACTAGTGTTTTGCCAATTGGAGTGGAATATGGTCATCTCCAGATGATAACAATCGGCCTTTATCAAGTCACACACAAAACAGAACGGAAAGGTCTGCACCATCAGGCCATTGATATAGGCCACAGTGGCGAAACCCGTCCAAATGTCGGCAAAGAAGAGCAAGTTGATCATGGACAGACCCAAGCAAATGCCAATCAATAAGAACTGGATGAAGATAGTGCAAGCGATGACGGGTCGAATCATCGCGGCATATCTATCAACAATTAAATAACATAATTATATGATGCAGAAGTCATTCTAGTAGCTTACTCTTTGATAAGCTTATGATCTTTGATGCAGTTGACCAAGTCCACTTGGTTTTCCTCCTCACTCCTTTCGGGATCCGTGCAAAGTCTCTCTACTCGCAGCCGCAGCAGCTTGATGTGAGCCCTCAGGATCAGGCCATATAGCAGAGGGTAGAGGTCGCTCATCAGGGTTTGGGTCACCGCGCAACCCATAAGCAGGGCCTCGTGAACGGCTGCTATCCATAATTTCTGTCTGCTCTGCCGCCAGTCCACGAAGGGATTGTAGATGCGCCAGGGCAGCTGTCCCGCAGCTGCGGCCGACAGGAAGGTCGATATAGTGTAGCAGGTGTAGATCAACTGGTATATTAGATAGGCCTTGTTGCAGTGCACGACCCAGCGATGCACCTCCATGCGCTCCTCCAGGCGAGAGCACCGCTTGTCCAACTGTCCCAGCAGCTCCTTGGCCTTGTAAAATCTCCAAGAGTAAAGATTAAAAAATAGAACCTTGAATGGCATTCCCACGGAATTGAAGAACAGCTGAAGCACTGTCAGCAGTTCGCTGGGATTGAAGTTCCTGATATCCTTCAGAAAGCTAATGATGATCCCGATCGGCAGGTATATAACGCACCAAGCCATTATGCAAGTGGCCGCAATATAGTAGAATATCTTGTACTTCCGGGGGGACCACCAGCCCATAAAGAACATTCCGTACTCAAAGTACCGAAATGACTCTGGCGACTTAAGTAGGTTCGAGGGAGTTGGCTTTCGCAAATAGTTAAATATCATTTTTGCACTCAAACTGAAGAGGGGTGTCCAGTGGCCACGGTATTTATACCAGTCAGTTTTCGGATATTCTGTTTCTTTTGTTGTTGTTACAAATGTAAATTGAATTTAATTGACTGTGAAACAGAGCCAAGCAGCCTACGCACAATAATCAATTATCCTTTAACTATGGGTTATGTAAATGATACCTTTTCAGGCCTACAACTGGGGATATTATTTGTTGAATTGTTGATGATACTGTGGCACCGGCAATTGTTGTTTTTCTCAAGGATTTCTAGAAAAGAACCATAGGAACATAGTCATTGGATAAGCAGAGATTTAATAGGAACATGATTTTCTTGGCAATAGTAACAAATAAAATCAAGCTGGAGTTTCAAAACAGAAAAAAGATTCTGAAAAGGCTTCGTTAAAAATGCAATTTTAATTTATTGAATTTAAACAAACAGTGAGCAGCAATGAATTATCATATAACTATACGTTTTGTGTTCTTTCGCATGGTCTATAATTTGCTAAAGCCCCAATACTGTAATCACCTGCATTTCTTATTTGCTTTGCTTTCCACACATTTTTCCCTCAAGACGGTGCCACAAAGTGGGCAACAGTTTTCCTTACCGACCACCGACCATTTAGATGTAAATGTCTTTGCCGCATGATTAATACATGTGTGTCTATGCTCTCGGCATATATGTACATTGCGTAGCCGACATGGGTGCCGTCCCCCATGCAGCACAATGCCCGGCATTGTCTGACTTGCGTTCTCGGCAGACGCGTGTGTTCGAGTTAATTTATAGACTTATCAACACTTAATCACCGGAAAAATGGCATGGCGCATGTGTAAAACGCACACAGCGCCACGCATGTTGATTACGGGCGCTGTCTTCGGCCGTATTTCACCCGGAGATGAAGTCAGAGCCAGGAACAGAGCTATATCCATATCCATATCCAGATCCAGAGACTGAAACTGAAACAGAGACAGGGACAGAGACCGAGGCAGAGGCTTAATAGTTGTTAGTTAGTTGTGCGTGCAGACTGTTGCTCTCCGTAACGCTCCGCATTTGCCGTAATTTATACTTTATAGCCCTGGCCAGATATGAAAAGTCCCGCACACATTCACACGCATCACTGTAGCATAATATCGGGGGCTATATTTTTTCAGCCGCTGTTCAACATGTTGACTTTTATGCCATTTTCTGCGGCTGCCAAGTCAACTGTGGTCAGACCCTGCCCCTGATATTTATGCGTGCATATAAATAACAGGGTCTCTGACTTTCCACCGACTTTTCCTCTGTAGCTGTAGCTGTAACTGTGACGGGGGCTTATGTTATTAGATTTACGGCGGGCGGTGGGTGCTGCAGATGCTGATGCTGCTCCTGATGCGGCCATAAAAAGGCAGACATTCAAATAAACCGCAAAGAGTTGACTGCATAATTAAAGGGGAACACGACGACCTTCAATCATGCTTAGGCCAGGAGAAAGTTCATTAAACTGGTTGCTTTCCACCATCTATATGGCCAATAAGTGGAAGGCGGAATCCTGGCAATTGGCCGGGACAATTGTGAGCCATCTGAGCGGCATATGTGGCACGTTTGCTGATTCCAAACACACTCTGACTTTGCACTTTGAAAAATAGGAAGATGGAAATTCATTATTAACTCTCAAAGAATTTCAAAATAACAAAAAGCTTAAGGATTGCTTAGAAATATTTATACTTTATAATTTACCTAAAATTATTTCACATAGAAAGTCCAGATAAATGTTGCCTATATTGTTGTCTAAGCCAAACTCTTCTCTCAGTGCCGTCCTAATGATTGCAACAACGTGACGCATCAACGTTTTCTATCTCTCACAATTTTGCTTGGTTTATCCTTGTTTTTTTTTTTAGTTTGGCATTCCTCGATCTGAGCCGCAGTGAGCTTTATTGTTGGCCATTTGGACAAACAGGCTCGTGTGGCAGCCTCGCCATATGTGTGCTTAAGTGAAAGGCGCCGCCTGATGAAGTATTGTTTCTGGATCATAAACTGATTTGCCTAAAAGCGTGTCTGGCACTCGCTCCTACGTGCTCGGCATTCGCTTTTCCGGGCAGCCCACACGGATCAGAATTGCGGACACCTTATTACATTTTTGCGTCCCTAACCGTGTGCTAATTGCTTTTGAGTGGAAACCTCATAACCAGCGTCCACTCAGCCAGAAGAGCCGTGCCAGGGCCCTCGGTTTAGCTGGTCAACACAGAGAGAGCCGGAGCCATTAAAAATTGATTTATTTTTAATTATCAGTGACGTGCGGCGCAATAATAAATAAACGTGGAAATTTATTGCAACGTCAAAAGCGACGGCCGGCAGCCGTCGACCTCAACAATAGCGTGCGTGGGTGGTTTCCATCCACAACAGCGTTCAAATTAATGGGTCTATACAAATATTTAATAGGAAATCCTATATACAGGATTATCTGCATGTCGAATAAAGTGTTTCTTATGCATATTTCAAGGGTTTCTTTAAAATGAAGCTGCTTTAATATTAAACACAACATGCCAAAGCCTTTTATATTTATTTTAGTATTCCTGCCATGAATAAATACTCATCTTGTCAGTTGAGATTACTCCTATATTCATATATATAAATTACAATATATATCCATAAACTCCACTCTAATAAAAACGATACTGATGGGAAACCTGCAAAAATATTATATTTCTCTGTTGCTATTGTTATGGTCACTATTTAAAACACTCGCCTGTATCTGCATTTATGGTGGGAATTTTTGAAAAATATTTAGAATACTGCAAGGGAGTGTGAGTGTGTATCCTGGTGGGGTTTGTATGTGTATTTCAATAGCATGCAGGAAAATCGAGTTGTTGGCATATTTTACAAACACTTTGCTAATGTTGGCGCTTGTCTAACATATTTTCAGCTGCCTCCAATGATGATGTTGCCGGGTGTGGCCGGCGATGCCTTTGCTGTTTTAGCTCTTATTATTATTACTATTATTGCAGCTGTCGCTTATGCCGAGATGCGAACAAAAATGCGGCAAAAATTCTATTATCATAGCCATTGTCGCGCCAGCCGTATGACAACCGCTTGACCAACAAGCGTTGTAACGAGCGGAACATTTTACTAATTTATTAACTAAGCCAATGGCGGTGGACGAAAACGAGCCAAATATTTGTCAGACTTCATGTGGTGCCATCGCCGGACTCCGCATTTTGTTAATTTGAGCCATTGGCTAGCATTCCTTCGGCTATCCTGTGACATGTTGGCCGCTCTGCCGCGTCCTGTTTAAAATGAATTTTTGAAAATTTGAGATTTCTAATGCTAGTTTCCTCACACGTCAGTGGCTCGTTTTGCAATTTGCAGTCGCCGGTGAGGACCGCACCCATTGTGGTTGCCCCTTTTTGCGGCCTGACGCGTTTAATGAATTTTTCATGTCATCAGCGTTGTTCTGTTGACCAGGACCCCCATTCAATTATTCACCACCCCCGGTCCCAACTTTTGAATGGTCGCTTTCAACTGTACTTACCGCATGGCAATTCAAATCAATTTTTGATTTGCCCGATATATATGTACATACATTTATTATTTGTACGGCCAAGGAAATCGCTGTTTTTGCATGCGAAAAATTGTAAATTTATTTTCACCAAAACGATGGCAGAGTCTTTTTATTTGTAAATTATTTTACTCATGGCTACAGGGTAGCAGGGTATGTTTCTGTTCCAATTTTATATGTACATAGAACGAAAAAAAAGCTCATTTATCCGGAAATATTTTCGCCAATTACGCCTGTTATGTTATGGCTTATGTGGTAATCTTTTTATGCTGTAAATTCAATTAATACCATTGAGGCAAGCTGGTAACGCGTAGTCGAGACTCTCCCTTGGAGTGCATTTATGCGCTATTCATTGGAGCTCTGTTCACTCGCACTATCTCGCTGATGAGCTGGACACAGTGGGCAATATATTTTATTCACATGCCAGTTTTTGCAGCTATATATGCGGTAATTGATACGCTAAACTGCATAACGCAGATTATGACGTTAACGGGGAATGGCCGAGTGAATCGCGGCCCGTGAATGGCGACCAATAAATGCCAGGGACGAGCGGAAAAGCTGGAAAAACATGGTGGAAAACAGCGCAACAAAGGAAACATTGAAATATGCAATAGGGGAAAAAATAGCAACGTTGATTATTATTATTGTTGTTATTATTATTATTGTGTTTCACATTAAATTTGCATGCTATCATGTAGTTATGCATTCGCTTGAATTTAATTATTCACATTATCTGCTAATTTTTAAAATAATTCTGATTATTTAATGCTCTTTTTGCTGGCGGTGTGGAATTTAATATGCCAACTCCAACATGGCTAATGTGCGAGTGTGCGGAGTGTAAAAAGTTTGAAAAGCAATTTAAAAATGAAATTTATGAATTGTGTGCGCATAAAATGCAAAAGCAGAGCGGGGCTAAGCAAAGCGTAGAAATAGCAATTGCCAGAAGGTAATTAGAATTCATGACACGCTTGTGAAATATCACACATACGCAGTGTGGCAAAGACGCCGTCCCTCGCTCGCTTTTCTTTCCTCTCACACTCTTTTGATTTACGATTTTCAAATACACCAGCATACGCACACAGCCACACACCCGAGGATGGCAGCAATGCAAAGTAATTTATGACAATGCCTTGGCCACAAAAACTGCGAATTGCAATCAAAGCCAAAAATGGCTAAGGCCAGGCCAGAAGCTCATATAAATGTCAGGAGGCTAACGATGAATGCGAATCTGCCGGGAGCTGCTCTGCAGATGCATTAGTCGGCCACTTGGAGTGTCATCTTTATCAACATTTGTGCACTGAGCTAAAAGTAATAAATATTGAGTCTAAAAATGTATAATTATTGTACACTTTATCCTTTTGAATGAATTATTTTACACAAAGTATTATTTATGGGTATAAATTTAAGGCTGCTTATAAAGATATACTTAGTCTGTGATGGATAGAATCTAGCTTTGATATTTTCGCAGTGTAAATTTATATTTTTCGTCACTCAGACTCCTGTATCCTTTTGTCCTCAAGATGCATTTGAGTCTGCTGCCGGCTAAACAAAGCTCGAACTCCAATGAGGCAGCTGGGCTAGGAAAGTGCCCCGCCGTAGAACATACAACTTTTGCATATAAAATGGGTTCGGTATGTAGGTTGCGCCGTGTTTTTTAATGGCGTGAAGTCAGCGGCGCGTAAAAAAATATATATAAAAAACAGCGGAACGTAGAAACATCATGAGGCATCTTAATAAATTACTTTGGGGATTTTGGTGCACAATTTTTAATATTGCCGGGCCGCGGCCCAGACAGCCACATTGCTGATGTAAAAAGGCACATGTATGGTATAGTACACACCCCCATGGAATGGAATAGGGGTGCGGAGTCGGAGGCCCCGACAGTTGCTTGACATTTCGAGTTTAATGAAATTTATGCAATTTTTCTTATTTGCCAAATGCACTGCGGCACTCGCAGCTCGCCCGCGGCGTCAGCAACACGCCAAAGAGCAATGCATCAAGCGGGTGGCCTTCCGCGAGTGGGGCAGCCACTGCATCGGCGGTGTGTGGTGGTGTCGAGCTGCTTAGATATAGATATAGACAGTCCTGACAGCTCCGGTTAACAGGAAAGTGCACTAGGCAAATGGCAGGGTATAGGTTAATGGAAATTATATTTATTTCGTATGGAATCCTAGCCTATATTCAAGGCATATTAGAAAAAGCACTTCAGCTTGCTTGAAAATGCTTGTAAAATAAGTATTCATTTTCTTGATATTGATTTTTAATCAAGCTTCAACCTCTAACCAATCTTCTTCGTACTTTTTGCGATTGAATTATTGTACAGATTTTCTGAATTCAGCTACTTTTTTCTTAGCTAGAATTTAGGCATGAAACTCTTTAAATTTGTTGGTGTTACTGCTAAGTCGATCGGCCAAATTAGTTGGACTTGGCTTATAACTTTTGCGTAGCCGTCCTAGCGTTGAATTTAAGGCCAAAAGCTGGCCGGGAAAGTAGGTACTTGTTGCCAAAGTTCATAAAGGTGACCCCCCCTGCCTAATGATGATTATTTCTAGTTCATTTTCATTTAGCGCCATTCTCCACTTTTGTTTCTTTCTTTTTTTTTTTGCCATTCTGGCTACTGACAATAAGGCCGGGATAGGGGGTCTGAGGGGTAGATCCGACGACATTATATTTTCATTGTTGGTCAGCCAAGCGCAAAGGCTTCGACGAGGGCGGACCAGGGAGCCATTTCCCGCTGCCTCTGTTTTCTGGCTTATGCTTTCAACGGATTTTGGCTTGGCTGCCGCACAAAATGAAACAGAGTGTCGTCGGAGTGTCATTTGGCTTCGAAGGCAGCGGAAAAGGATGAGGGACGAGGGACGAAGGACGAGGGACGAGTGGTAGTGCAGCTTCCAGGAGATATGGGCGGGGGGATAGAAGCGCCTAATGTGCTCTCCGAGCTGCTAAAGACTCGGCAGTCGAGTTAATGAAACCAATAAATTAATTTTAATGATTGCATAGACACACACACATACACACTCCCACAAATAAGGAGAAAGAGGATACAGTGAAGCGTGCAGTTTGCTGCGTCAGGACCTTCCTTCGCTACACCTTCTGCTTCCTTGGGCGTGGCACTCGCCATAAGTAATTGACAAAATCTTAATTAGTCCTTGGCATGTCCATTGAATGGCTTCTGTTGGTTGTCGAGTTTAATTAGCGTTAAATATTTGCAGCGTCTTGAGTTTAATCAAATTAAAAATACCCTCCCGTTGTCCGGGTAAAAATCAATGCTCTGCACGCTAGACCGCCAATCAATTAGACATTTAATCAAATTTTCATTAACCTCTCGACCGATTTCCGTTTGGTCCAATTAAAAAGGGGCCCAGGTTGGATTGTTGCCCAGAGTGTCAGGTTAATCATTTTAGCGCATTAAGCCCGCACACGTACACACATCCGGTATTCCGTATTCCGTAACCCGTATCCCTGCTGATGTCTGGGCTCCGGAGTGTTGCTTGCATGGAAAACAAACCGTAATCAGTTGAAGAGCTGAGTGCGCTCAAGAATTTCCACTTGCACTTGCCAACGGCCACTTGGAGCTATAAACTGTGAAGAGCTCTTCCGGCTACCAGCAGAAGCGCCAGCCGGATCCGGATGAGGCAGCAGCCCCATCGAGTGTCCTTGAAATCGAATACAGCTGCTGTCCCTGCTCCTGCACAGAGGGAAAAGTCACTATTTTCGTAGTAGAAAAACAACGTACTTGCACTTGCACTTGTGTTTCTCTAAATACGAGAGAAAGTTGCCAATTAGGATTGAATTAAGAGTTTAAATGATTCTCCATAAGCTTTGGCTCTTGAAATAAAGTTATTTAACTGAATAAAATTGTAGATGTATATTTATTATGCAATTATCCAAGAAGAAAGATTTAGAAAAGACTGCAAAGGTTTTTCAATCAATGTACATTGGGATTAGTTTTATATAAATTATAAATCAATTGTCAAAGATTGTTTTTCTGTTTTCTTAAAAATACAGATTTAATTAAATGAGGTTTTTTTTCAATTGTGCCTTTTTGCTGAGTGTAGTGATTTGTATGCGCTTGTGGTCGAGTGTCCTGTTATACCCTTGGCAGTTTTGAGTGACTGTCGTTGAAGCTGGTAGCCAGAAAAATGGTGCATAAATCAGAGAGCAAGTGCATCGACATTTATGCGTCTGGCCGAAGTTGCTTTAATTAAAGTTTGGCTTAAGCCGGGTCAATGGGAAAATGAGAGATGTGACATCGATTGCCCTGGCAACCTTTGGCCCGCTTATCGGTCTGGCCCGTTTCCGCAACAGGACTCGTTTTTGTGCCTGGGTCACCAGGATATGCGGATCGTTCGGGGGCTGCCGTTGTCAAAGTGTCAAAGTGTAATCATGCTTTGTGCGAGAGGCTTAAATTAAATTAATTGACGGCCACTTGAAGTAAATTAAACTGGGGCCGTGAGCTTTTATTTCAGCTGCCGTCGGCCCGTGTTGCCATCGTCAATGTCCTGCCATTAAAGAGATTACAAAGGGTCAAAGGGATAGCTGCGATTGCTCATAATTGCGCGACGCCTGCGGCCAGCCATCGAATGTTTCTTTGGCTCCTTTCGCTCCTTTTCTCTTAGTCTGCGGTCCGGTCCGGGTCCGGGTCCGAGGTCCTCGTTGCAAAGTGTCATTTGCTTTGACTACTATCCAGATACTGTGACAGAGCATTTGGATGGCAAACTAATTAAATTTTGCCGGCTGCGACTGCCTGAGCTGAGTTGGTGATGTGGTGACTTGGTGCGGCGGATATGGGCAGCCAAATTGGCGCCGCAAATTGGTAATTACCCCGGCCGAAGTGCATGTCAAACACGTAAAAAGGCGACAGAGAGAGCGGCAAAGAAAGCTACTCGTGCCATCCTAGCTGCCGGCTACCATCTCTGAACAATGTGCAATTAGCCAACGACAACGGAAACTGCGGCAACACCACTAAACAGACTTCAGCTGCACTGCAAAGAAAAGAGTGTTTTAAAAGCATTGAGTCTTAAGGAATAGCCTCTTTCGGGATTATTAATAAAGTTAGTTCCTTTCCTAAACAAATCCAAAGATCGATGAAATTTTAAACATTTATTCCAGTCAAAACAGTTGAAAGCCATTAGAAATAGTAAAATGCAATTCTTTCAAAGGGTGAAAATCCTTCAGGATCCCCTAGTTGGTGGCCGGCGGAGGCTGCGGTGGGTCATCCTGGTTGTTGTCAGGTCGGCCACTCACTGCCTTCCTTTTGATCAGTGGACCCCAAGAAGTGGCACACAAGACGATGACCACAAACATGAATATGGATGCTTGGGCTAGGTCGACATCTTCGCATCCTGAATTAGTGTTTTTCTTCTGGTGCAAATAGTTTATAAGGCGCTGAATCATAAACCCCATCGGCCAGACATTCTCCATGATTTCTAATATTTACAAGAGAGAATACAAGAGTTTTAGTAAATATGAATCGAACGACGGACTTTGAATGTAAAATTTTAGTAAACGGGCCCAGAACAGTTTAATATAGAAAACAATTTTCTAGACAGTGAAAGCAAAACAAAGCGATAATAATATATATTTTCTAGATTTTGTATTTTAAAATAGATTCATTTTTTTTAGTGTATAAAACTACAGTTGCATCCACCCGCCGCTGCAGCGATGACAATCAAGCAAACGATGCCATCGTCTACGCAAAGCAGCTGACGACGCGTGTCCTCGATGTCCTTGCTTGTGTATTTTGGTCGGTGGGTTTCTATGTGCATGTGTTTGTGTGTGTGTGGATGGCCTTTGACCGCCTTGTGGGCGGGGGCGTGGTCAGCTGCAGTGGAGCTGCCTAATTACTTGTAAGTTGGCGAATTTGCGGCATGGCGTTTTCGGGGCCCAGCAACTAAATTGAATTTGACGTGCCAGCAAGCGGTCAATTGCTAACGAGTCGCACCGCCGTCCTGCGCCGTTGTCCTGGAATGTCGGACTCCGCCATCAGATCACCAGCACCGCCAGAAGGTTACTGAGACGGTCGGACGGACGGATGACGTCGCGTGTCCGTCGTTTCCTGTTTCCTGTGGCACCGCAACTTGCTGATTGCCAGCGTGTAATTATTTTTTAAGCACTTTGTCTGCCCGAGAAATTAGACCTAACTAAGCCAATCTCTTTTATTTCATTTTGGGCGTTTTTTTGTTGTCCGGTTTCTTTTTTTTGCCTGCATTTGAATAGCGTGAGTGGAGGGGTAGAAGGTGGGATAGGGATGACGATGAGGATGGGGAGTGCGGAGTGGGGAGCAAAAAGGAGCCGGCAGATTTGGCTTTTGGGTCACACACGGCGGTCGGGAATCCTTGGCGCGTATATCCTCTTGTTGCTTGGCTTTCATTTTTCGGTTGCTTTGTCCAATTAGCAACTGTTTCGGGGGCTACGATTTCATTTCTTTTATTGTGCTCGTTATCCTTTTTATTTTGTTCGCAGTTACTGTTGCTGCCGCTGTCTTCCCGCTCGGTTTCAGCTTGTGCAAATTTGATATCCTTGTTACAGCAAATTGTTGTACAATTATTCTGGCTTCGCCGTTCCACGGAAACCCCTTGTGTCCGCTGGCGGAGAACCTCTTTAATTCGACCATCGACCAAATCGAATCGAATCATATTTATATGCTCCACAAAACGTCAGGGTTCGGTTCCCTTTCCCCGCATTGTCATTGTCCTGCGCCAATATTGTCGCCCTTTCGATTATTTATGATCTTTACTTTGCAGCGAGTGCTCCCCACGGGCCTGTGGCCAAGTTTTAGTAGTCATCGTCCTCGACTCGGTAATAAATTTATGCTTTTTTATTTCCTCCTGTCATAATTTTACCCTCAAATACACAGACAGGCTCGCACACAGACCGAGATGGAGGGTGGCGATAGCAAAATTCTTGGGCACTTTTCCCTGGCATTCCCGGCCCCCGGCTCACTCCTTTCGCTTCCCCCTTTCCCCACATTTCCTCCGCCGCCGGAGAAGGAGGGGGTCTGTCTAGAAATTTTCCAATTGATAAATTATTTTATGGCAAATACACAAATTTCCTCATACGCACCCCTGCCCCACCAAGTGTGTGTGAGCTTGTGCGTGCGGTTTTGCGGCCTGGTTTCTCGATTTTCATTTGGTGGGTTCATGGCTCCACTTTGCTCAGCTCAGCTCAGCTTAGCTCAGCTCGGATATCTGTGTCCTGCGCATAAAAGTCGTATATTCATATTGCTTTGGGTACGCAATATCCTTGTGTACTTTTGCGTATTTCCTGTCCTGTTGGCCGAGCGGTCACTCATTGCTCTGCTCGTCATCATCATCGCTCCTTCGAGCCAGTACTCCCTAGGCTTGCTCCTGTTTTTTTCTTTCCTCTTTTTTGTTAAGACCCGAATACATAAAATCAATCATATTTCTTCGCCGCCTTCTCCTTGTGGCCATCTTTATCAATATTTTCCCTGCCAGGGCCTTTCATCAAAATTTGTTGCTTCGGTTGATTTTTTTTGCTGATTCCTCTGTTGGTTTTTTCCTTACCTATGTCTTGGTAGAGTCTCCGCAGAGAAAGGAAAACAAATTCGAGTCGATTTATAAAGCATTTAAGTTGCTTTTGCTTTCACTTTGGGCGACTCACGACTCGGTGCCGCTATAAATATGCTACATTTATTTTAATAGAATTGTTTATGAGCCTCATATTGGCAGCATTCGCGGGTATGCTGCAGGACCCAAAATGCGCAACTGCCAAAACATGTTAAGTAGAGAGAAATGGCAATAAACAAAAAATAAAAAGAAAACGCTGAATGCTGAATGAAAAGCGAGAAAAACGCATACAGGAATGGCTGAAAAACCGCGCCAAATCAAAGACAACAAATCCGAAATGCGCACACAATATTTTGCGGGATTATTTCAGTTGGCTTGCTGTCACTGCAGGGAGTGGGGAATGGAAAGCGGGCCGCAGAGAGTCCTGTGCACTATCCTGCGGAGACTAAAAGTTCGGGCTACGATCCAAATTTCTGTTAATTTGGCAGCTTGTCCTGCGTTGGCATTTTGTTTTTTTCCTGCCTGCCTGCCTGACTGCCGTCGTTTATATTTTTTTACGCTCTGCTTGAGTTTTATTCGCCTGTGGAAAAAAGTCCAAGAAGAGCAGTTCGAATATATGCGGATGTTCGTATGTGCACAGTGGAAAAAGGGATCCGGCTTTTATTTATCTAATACCAGTAAATTAGAACGTTAAATACGGATTGTTATGTAGTACAAAAACAAAACAGAAACCTATACAGTGTGAGGTAAACGGATATTCTTTTGTGCTATAAGAACAATAGAGAAGCAAAATCCTAAAGTTAACGAGTTTATGGTTTCATATCTACCATTTAAATATAAGAAGAAAGCAAGAAAAATAGTTTTTAAATGTAACAAGTTTCGAAAACTGAAGTGGTTGTTTTAATTCTAATATAAGCTTCCAGAAACCTTATTGAAATGCCAACTTTTTCCTGTGTACCAGGACATATCTCGCTCTTGGTCGCCTCTATTCTGTGTGCAGATATGCAAAACGCTGTGTGCACATAAATTTCAGTGCTGGGCCACGCTTATTTGCATAGGAATTATGTATTTGGGCACGGCGGCTTAGCTACATTACACAGGACACCAGCACATAGATCCTGGAGCTCACACCAGCACACACAAACACACACACACACAGTATGGAGTAGGGGACTCTCTGTGGTCATGCAGAAAACTAACGCATATCGTTTTCCTTGTATTTTGCAGCTATAAATTTGCAACGCCCCAGGAAAATGCATTGCAGCAAAACAAGCAATTAAAGCAGTGCAGCCCCGCAACCACGAACCGAACCTGTAGTATCCTGCCGCCTGCTGCCTGCTGTGCTAAAAACCTATTTTGAATAATTAAAATTCCGTAAGTGCTGCAGTCGAAGACGTCGACAAAGGAGAAGTGGAAGTCGAAGGAAACCGAATCCTAGAACGAGAACTAAAAGAACCCGGGGCTCCCTTTGTTGCCCGCAACACAATCTGCGGCCTGCAAATTTGTGTGCAGCAATGAAATAATTAATTCAATGCACCTCACTAAGCCGGCAAGAAGGAGCAGCAGCAGCAGCAGTATTGCTTATAAATTCGAGAGCCCTCATCTCAGCCCCATCCACTGCAACTGCCCCAACAGCGAGCCGGTTAAAATGGCCGCAGGAACGAGAACAATTAGCCAGCCAGGACATATCCGCGATCAGCGGCAGATACCCATGAGGAGCCTGTCCCACACCCTGCTCCTGGCCATCGCAGTGGTGGCTCTGCAATTCGAGAGCGGTAAGTTGAGGCAATATAGCTTAAGGTGGAGCCTAATGGGCTATTTTTAAGCTTTATTAGAAGAAGTATTTTAAAACATTTAAGTGCAGCATACAAAATAAGAAGTTTAGGCTTAAATTCCACTTTTAAATTAAGTATTTGGTTCATGAATTACATATTTTTTTACCAAGTTTCTTACCTGTAACTAGAAAATAAAGAGCATATTCTGCAGCATTTTCCCCACACAGTTACCTTTGCCAGCATGAATCCCTGGCCCAGTCCTTGGCTATTGCAAATTCAATCGCGTGCGCGAAGAGCGCCAAGTCAATCAGCGGGCCCGGCCGCAAAGCCATTCAATTGACAAAGCCACAAATTGCGGGCGGGCGGCCGCTCGATGACGGAGCTTTGTCGGCCGGCGAATTAATCTCACGGATGAATATTTCAAAAGCGAAACTTGAGCAATTAATTTCGCTAATTGCTTTTCTTCGCCACGTTTTTGTCTAGGGCCAGTCCTCGTCCTCTTAGGCCGGGGCCTTTGCATTTAAATGCCCGCCAGTGGGTGCATTTCAAGGACTCAACTTTTGCCTGTGCATAAACCCAATCTGACATTTATGCGAATGTTCACGGAATCAAATAAGAGTAATGACATTGCCCGCAAAAGGACAGGGACCCGGGTGCAGGCAGCAGGCAGAAGGGAGCAGTAACCACCAGCCTCTGGCCGATGTCTTGGGATCTGGCCGAGTTCCTTGACAGAAGCACGGGCAGTAGTGCAATGTCCTTTGGCTACTCAAACATTCCAGTGGCTATTAGTATTCATATCTTGACTGAACTAAACTGAAAGCTTAAATTCCTCTGGCCATTCGCCCCTCCTTTGTGGCGGTCCCTGACTGGTTTGGGATTCCGTTTTTATCTCAGCAGCGTTTGCATGAATTTTCATTTCGTGCTAGAATTGTTGAAAAAGATGCAATTAAATTTTAGGGCCAGGGGTGTCAGCAGCAAGAAGATGCAGATGGACGTGGTCCCGGAGCCTGAGACGAATGCGAGAAATAGAGTACGAATTTATATATATATATATATGTGTAAAGAGCTAGCGCGCAAAAAAGTCAGCACGAATTTTCCAAGTCCCTGACAGTGTCTCAGTTGAGTTTTTCCATCTCCCCGCCTGCCGTGCGCTCTTCGTGCGCCTGCAGCTGCCGTCAGTGGCAAGAACGCATTATTAATTTATTTTTCAACTTGCTAGATGAATAAGCAAAGAGCAAAAATGCTCCTCGAACGCTGCTTCGGATGCAGCCAAGCTGAATTTCCCAATTTAAGCGATGTCTCGACTGGCTCCCTTCACCGCCACTTCCTGGATTTGAATCCGAATCCGCTTCGGTGCTCCATTGTCGGGTCATTTTGCATGCAGCTTTGGCACGGCTAAAGGATGGGCTAACCGGCGGACCGGGCGACGTGTCTCGAACGGACTTCAATCTGCTGTCCATCACTGTCTTCGATCGTGCCTCGACCGGCACCGCAAGGAAATAAAATCCAAAAGTGAATAATGAACCGCAAATAACTTTACTTTGTCTCGAGGACTCATCCCGTTCCTGTACTAGTTGCTCCTGCTCCTGCTCCTCCCTTTTTCAATTGCTGCAGGACGTTTGTCTGGATGGATGGAAAACTGAACGGAAGCTGCCGCCATTGCGAGTGTCAGTAACAATTAGTTTGGCTTGCAGTCCAGTTAACAGACATCCCAGCTCCTGGCTGCTTTTTTTCAAATATTTGCATTTGCATTTGCGGTTGTCCGACAGTTGCAGTCTATTCCCCCTTTTTTATTCGCTTGTTTCGGTTTTTGCACCGCATCCTTGCACAATTAATGAAGTGCAAAACGCCCGGACAGAGTTCCCGTGTCCTTCATCTTCATTAATGCTGAATATATATTGTGACATAAATCACACAATCAAATTATCTGCTTCCCCCGAGCCCCGGGGGAGAATCAGGGGATCCCTGATTCGGATTCAGCTGTCCGACTCAACTAATCAATTTGACATAGGTATGCGAAACTTTAACCCAAAAACTTTCGATACGAAACTTATTTCCACCTCCCACCCTCCCCTAGTTGGAAGATAACACTTGGCTGCGAGAGAGTAAGTGAAATTTATTAACTGCAGGGACCGCAAACCTAAATGCAAATAAATCAGACATCAGTGCAAAACTTCTTTTGGTATAAACAAAGGCCAAAAAAGGATATCGGACGCAGCAGAGAGCCGGCGGCAAGTGGGGCGGAAAAGTTGCAAATGTTTTTGGGGATACGGGGGGTTGGAAAAGCAAAACAAAAAACCGCAAAAAGGATATTGACGTGTGACGAGGACGAGGACGTGGCTTCGAGAGGCTCTTGAGTCAGCGCGCCTACGAGTTGATGGCATCGCCGGAGTCTGAGTGGGTGCTCCTCCATCCATCCATCAATCCATTCCAACCCAACCCAACCCATTCCCCTCCACCTTTTTTTTCACTCTTCCCCTTGGCTGAGGTGCGGCGGTGTCAAGTATTTGCACTTGAATTGCGCGCTAAGCAAAATTTACGCGCGACTCCAGAGAATTCGCTTGGCGCGTTCGCAGTTCAAGTGAAAATCGATGGGACGATGCCAACATCTACACAGTGAAATAAATCATTAAGATTAATCATCAGTGCAATAAATTTACACATCAAAAGGCTCTCCAAAATAGTACTTTTTTTGATTTTTAAATTGAATATACATTAGATGGTACCTTATCAAGAAGGATTTATTTCCTGCAAACTATTTATATAATGCATGACATTTGTGATGCCTATATTTTATGACTACAAATTTAATTAATTGCTGGAAAAGAGATATATTAATGAAAGGAAAATAATGCTAATTATATTAAAAATTGTTTTTTTTATGTAGTTTGAAAATAGATGTGATTGATTTCCCCTTAACTTTATCGCTTTTATTATGCCATTTAGAATATTTCCGTTTTACAGACTTTATCCAAAGTGAAACTATTATTTTGTTTGTTTCTGTGTATGCTGGTTATGTTGGCATTGTTCCTTGGCCACAATGTTTTCTTTTCCGCCTTCGTTTCGCCAAGCTTTTTATTGGTTTCCTTCGCCTCCTTCTTGTTCCGTGTTGTTTGATTTGGCTGTTGTCCTGCTTCTGGTGTCATGAGCAAAGGAGCATTTGAGCAAACAAACTAGACCTGCCAGCACACACAGACCAACGCAGACCGACTTCCTTGGCCGGGAACGGGGACACTCGGAGCCTTCGTCCCAGGCACATATTGCTTCATCTCCCTACGTGAGATGATGTTGGGACAGGCATCACAACTGTCGACAACATCAACGCCAACGCCATCGTCTAAGTCAGAGCTCCAGCTTCAGATCCAGATGCTTCCTTGTTCCGTATCCCATCTCCATATTCCAGTCGCCTGCGTCATTATGGGCTTCGTCTGGCACTTCACAAAAATGCACACAAAATCCTCAACTTTATCTCGTCAATAACTTAAGTGCCAGCCAGGACTCTCGGTTCCTGATGCCCCCCACAGTTTAGTCGCTTTATTTTGGCTCTGTTTTACACTCAAAGAAATATTTAAATAAGTAGGGTATATCCTTCGATGAGAAATGCAATACAAAAACGTATATCTTGTTGTCTTGGAATATCTGCAACAGTTTGTTAGATTTTGCATGATTTTCGATATTTATCTATGTTCTTCCAGTGCAATATGTTACTGCCTGTGCCTTCGATCTATCCCTTTGCCTTTTCCCACACTCGTTTATTGGTAGAAATTTGCTGGAACCCTGCTTGACACGTACTGCGGTTGCAGTGGCAAAAGGCTTGCAAATGATTATTTTATTGACAATTAAATCATAAACATAAAACCAAGCCGCACAAATCTACCAAGGGGCTGCGGCCTGACATGCTGTAAGGAGTGAAATTTTATTGCCATGAATGTCAGGAGTTGACATTAGTCACAGAAGAAGTAGAAGCCAGGCTCCCCCTTCCGAGCCAGCGATTCCGGTTTATTGCAGCATTTAATGCCAGAGATGGCATCGCACTCAAACGCAGACGGACGCAATGTGCGGCTTATGGGCCATCCAGTGCATGTGTGTGTGTGTATGCTACCAAAAAAAAAAGACGAAAAAAACATACCAGAGTCCTTGCCACTGGGGGAAACTTGTTGCCTGGGTCCTTTGATCGGGGCCAGGACAACATCTGTGGGGCAGGGTCATAATCATCGTTGAGGTGATATTAAAAAGTTACGCTGCAAATGAAGAAATTGTGTTGGCCCGATAAACGTGTCTGCAAAGTTGGCCATCGCTTTGACCTGGCTAACTGGCCTGATTGAATTGGTAGCGAAAGCTAATGGCAGCAGCGGAAACCACTTAGCCGGGCCCCAGCGACGGACCATATTTAATTTGTGTGCAAATGCTTGGCAAACAGGTTTCTAATAAAATAAAGTGACTCTTTCTCTGCCTGCGACTGGGCCAGGAGCAGGAGTAGGAGCCAGGGCAGGAGCAGCAGCAGGGGCAGGAGGAACTTCATTAGAATCTCTGGCTAGAACGGATGGCGGTGGTCCTTTCATTTCGTGCCGCCCTAGAGTAGAAAGCCATTTCATTATGGCACTGAGCAATTTTAATTTCCAGCGCATTGGCATTGGCTTTGCCAGCTCTCGAGCGCTGGAGCACTCCAAGCAAATTGACATGGACTCGGACTCGTGCCCGGTCCGGGATCCTGGTCCTCTACCTATTTTTTTGGTATTCTGTTTTTCTTTTCCGGCCGCATATAAAATATGGAAAAAACCACAACACAAAAACATTGCTTAGTGCAGGTTGGGCTGCTGCAGAAACAGTGGCAACAATGAGGATGCACTGCGGGCTACTTGTGGCCCGGGCTCTGGTCTCTCGGTGAGTGTCCTCCGACAGCCGACATGCTGCCAAAGGAGGTTAAAATATTTTTGCAGCTTTATCTTCAGACATTTGTCGGGTCGCCGGACCGGAGGGGAGGGAAAGGATGTCGTAATGCAGCGCCGGGATTTAACTGACAGCGAGTGGAGCTCACAGGCCACTCCAGGATCTGGCCACCACCCACTCCTCGCCCGCTGGGCAAACAGATTGCCCCGCTCCTCGCCCGCTGCCCGCCCGAGAGCCCAGGGGAGGTGGCCATTTTACTGCTGCCCTGCAGTTGGCTGGGAACCATTCAGCTGGCGAACCTGTGCGGACAAGACTGCACTTTCCGGGGGTGGCCAGCAAATGCTTCAAATTAATTTCACCGCATGGGGAAATTGCCCGGCATTGTTTGGGCCCGGCATCAGGCATCAGGAAGCCGTAAATCAGGGTCCGGCACAAAGGACTCGGTCTCGGTTTCGTACAGGGATCTCTCCGGATCCAGGATCCCGGAATGGGGCGTTCCTCATTTGCCTGGCTGTTTGCCCACGACGGCGCTTATCGGCGTCTAATCTCTTTATGATAAAATGTTTATATTGGCGACAATATCAAAGGCACAGTCGACGGAGGTGGTGGTTGCCATAAATTCCCTGGGCACCGCAAACAGCCGGGAAAGTTTCCACTTCGCCATATGAAAGATAAATTCACGGATAAGAAGTTTGTGAAAAGCGGATTGTGTGTACAAGCTAATTTAAGTTCGAGGCCAGCTGTCGCACAAAGCGTCCTGGCCCGGCCCCGGCACTCTCCAGCGTACAGACCTGGTCCAAAGGAGCCACGAGGCGGAAAGGCGGAGAGCCAGCAAGACGGAGGGCGGCGCAGCTGTTGTCCGACCGCAGCAGGCGATGCGACTTTATTATTATTATCCCCGGCGCAAAGTGGCAATGGGCGGCTCAGGCCCGGCCAGGACCGAGTTTTCGCCAGCGACATTTGTCCAGCTGCTTCATTTCATATTCAGGAGATACTTTTTCCATCATTACGATTTGCGCGGCGATTCGAGGCTGTATGAAAAAGCGAGAAATCACAAAAGTGTGCAGGGTCTGGGATTAGGAGTCCTTGGAATGCTGCTCGCTCCTTCTTTATTTATGGTTTCAGACAGGTACAATTCATCCTCCCTTTAAGTGGGCTGAGTCGAGAGATATGTCAAACCTTTCAATGTTTTTTGCTGAACATTAATTTCATTTTAGAAATTCGTACATTGTTATTGATTTGGCAATAACGTGACACTTTTTCCGATTCTAATTGAGCTTGAAAGCTTTTGCCAATTAAAACAAAAATTCCTTTCGGTATCCAGTTTCATTCTGTTTAGTGGCTGCTGACAATTCTTATTTATATTTCCATTTATAATTTAATTGTGTGAAAGGAAAACCAAAATATATTATTGAGATATAGGTATTATAGAATTTATGATATAGGTTTTTATAATATAAACGAAATGTTAATCTTTGAAGGCAGAGCATTTAAAGTGTCATTGCCTGTTTTTAAAAGGTTCCTTCTGTTGTGTTTTTTTCTGGCACGGCTCCTCAGTTATTTTCCATTTTTCTTTATGCTTGCAAAGTTGCGACTGGTGGAAAATAAAGAATAAAAAATGAAAAACAAAAACATAAAAAATAAGAAAAGTAAAGAAAACACAAAAGGCGAGCGCAAAGTTTTTCGGCCTCGCAGGCTGCTGATGCTGCTGAAGAACTGGCGAAGTCCGACTTCGACTTTGGTTGACAGATGATAAAGCGGGACCAGTGGGGATGCAGGCCGCTGGATGGGGCAAGCTGCTGGTTGCCGGATGGCTGATCTACTGGGAGAGGCGCACGCCTCATCAGCAGCTCATCAACGAGACAGTCTAAAATTTCACATTTTTTGCCGGCATACTTTCTGCCACCCCCTGTGCCCCCGGGCAACTTTGTGCGCGTCTCCGTTTAAATGACTTTAAGAATACATAACAAAGTTTTTAAATTATTTCTCAAGTTGAGGCTAAAATGAAATTATAAAGGGATTTTCGCCAGCGGACTGCAGCTGACGGCCTCTGCCCATTTCCCCGCTTCCCCATCTCTCGGCTTATTAACATTGGAAACTCATTAATATTGTATTTTCTCTTTTCCTTTTTTAGCTTTTCTTCTACTTTATTTCTCCCGCCTCCCCGCTGGCCAGTAGTGGCCTTAACTCGTTCATAAAAGTTTGGCAAATTTCATTGCATTATTTTGGCGCGCAGGTGTCAGCTCCGGTGTCAGGACACAAACGCACAAAGTGTCAAATAAATCAAACAGTTTTGTGGAAGGGTCGTCCAGCGCCGGGCGTTCAGTCAGCTCCAGGGATCGGGATCGGGTTCGCAGCTCGGGGGATTCGGGGCGGGGTTTGCAAGTTTAATGAGTCGTGCCCGGCCATACGATGGCATTGGCTTGTGATGGCGACCAAGGGGAGTGCAGAAGGGCTAAGGTCCTGGTCCTCGAATCGGTCACACTCCTGGCTGGGAACAATTGCAACAGATTTGACAAATACGACGCATGTTTTATTTATTTGTCTGCCCTTCGACATTGCCCTGGGACCATCCACACTGAGGATAAATGCTTTTCACTTAGCAAAGTAGGCAAAAAAACTCGAAAGAGTTTCATATAAATAATTTTAGGAATTGGGATCTTAGGAATCTTATAACTTGGCTCAAAAAAATATAATAAATATGTATATTAGGTTTTTAGTTCTATTTTTTCACCGTGCAGGATTCTGATTCCCGTGTTTGGTTTACTAATTTCCTGCTGCAAATATTTGCCGAGCGTCCGAGCCGGGTGACAATTGCTGCATTCGAGTGGCCCAGTGCCGGTCGCCGGTGGTGGTGGCCGTTCCCATATGGTGGCACTTCATGATATTGACATTAACAGTGCAACGAGGGGCACATTGCAACCCCTAAGCCCTCGACTCGCAATCCAAACCCAGGCCTTAGTCCTCCTCTAACGGCTCAGAGCTCGTCTGTCTTGTGCGGGTGCTCGATGTCATCGGGCGATGATGTGACAAGGCTGCCGTGAAATGATATACGCATTGTCCTTGCGGGAGACTCGCCTAGTCATGCTCGTCCCGGGCCTCAGCACCTCAGATCCTTAGCGCCTCGAATCGGCGGGCCTAATGAACCATAACGCTTTATCGCCGTTTGTCGTGTCGTCGAGGGGTCCTTGTCATCCTGCGAAAGTGTGCGATTGGGATTTAATTTGATTGCTTGTATCTGTGTGGGGTTGCCGATGCGTGTGTGAGTGCGGCCTTATCCTGTGATTTACTGTGTTATTTGGTCTTACTTTGTTTTACCGCTTATTGCTTATTACTTTCTCCTCACTCGATCCTGTCTGGGTGCGGCTTTGCTTTTTATTTCTGCCGTTTTTTTTCGTTTCGCAACCCCCTGTCAGGCATTAGCGCGGCGATGACAAAAAAACTCATGCTAAATCCTTTCTGCATTGATTGATAAAGTGCCTTATGCGAGGATTAAGGCGACATTGATTTACTATGCCTTCGGCTTACTCGCACTCTTTGTTGCAATTTCCCTTCTCAGCTCAGCGTCGAAGGGGTAGTCGGTGGGCGGAGCTGGGGCATTTTAGCTAATTGTCCAACAATCTGGTGTGATTCCGGGCCAGTGGCCGCCTTCCCTTGTTGCCTCATTAAAGTTGTCCATGGGGCAAGTTTTGACCCCAAAAAAAGGTATGGTGGCGGTGCAGTTGCAAAGTTGAAAAAAGGGGGGACAACACGGCAGAAGTGCCCACTACCAGCAAGAGGTGTTACATTTTATTCGAAAAGTTTCCCTGCATAAATATTGTCAGCACTTCGAGGTCCTGGAGCTGTGTTGCTGTAGCTGTAGCTGCAGCTGCATTGTGTTGGCCATGGCCATCGGATTGTGAAACCCAGTTGGTTTGGCTCAGACTTGGCCTTGTTGTGCTCCATTCTGTTCTGTGGCTGTGTCAATTAACGCCTAAGTTGTAAACAAATTTCGCCCAGTGGCCCGCTGCACTCATAAATTGCAGTTAGAAGATGGCAGTGAAAGTTTGCTCGGTCCACAGGCCTCTCCTCCGTACTCTCTACTCTGTACTCTGTGTATCCGCAGGACCAAGTTTGCAAGTGTTAGCCAAAGTATGCTTTAGCTAAATGCTGTTAGGTGGCAGTTGCTGTTTACTTCCGACTTGGCGTTGGCCTGATTAATTAGCTGGAGGTCCTTGACAAATTTCCAGTTTGCACTGCAAATTGAGCGGGATTTTCTTGGGGGGATATATATTAGTAGGAGCGGCAGTGGCAGTGACAACAGCACGTGGCGCTTATCATATTTTTCCTCCTCCTCCACGGGGGGTGACAGTGGCTCAATCAGCCCCTAAGCCCAGGGAAAAGCCACTTGCCACTTGATCCCTAAGCCAAGGCAGCTATCTCATTTCGACCCCGGCTGCAGCTTGCCACAGAAATGACCAATTAACTAAGGATGCCCCGGCCTTATCCCGGCTCAAAGAAATGGGTTTCTTCCCCCCATTCCGGGAAATGGCCAGGAGTCACAAAACTTTGACACTGGCTGGCGAGAATTTTAAATCAAATCGGAAGAGAGATTATATTGCAAATAATACTTATGAACTTATTATCTTGTTTGTGTTTTCTGTTCTCCCCCCAAAGACGCCCCTCTCCCATATCGAAATATATATATAGAGTTATATAGACAGCCGCTTGGCATGCAGAACACGAATCAGCCAGATATCCGTGCTCGCTGCGAGCTGGGATAGAAATTTAAGCCATAACTTGGCCGAGCGCAGAGTTTGGCTTCGATATTGGTCTTGGGTTTTGATTTTGTTTCTGTGGCCAGCCAGTCCTTCCAGTCCCCGAGTCCTCCAGGCCTCAAATCTCCAGTCCCAGTCCTCTAGTCCTCCATTGTGCCAACTTCGATGTTTATTCGGTGCGGTACAAACTCCGTAAATAAATTCCAACAAAATTGTATAACAATACACCAAACGGGCCTCCAGGGTAAATACAAGGTTTTGGGATAAACGCGCACCAGACGAGACCGTAGCATATGGCGACGGTGGCTGGGGTTCACCAAGACGCAGGAGCAGGAGGAGATTTCCAATAGTATTTGCGACTTGACGTGCCCATAACAATGAAACCAAAGGCGAAAGGGTGAGTCCGGCTGACAGTTGGCAGATAGACAAACATTTCAGCGCCTGGGAAGGAGCGCGTTTAAGCTTTAAGTTGCGAGTTGCTGAGTCCTGCCCCTGAGATCCTGGGCACAAATTATAAAAGAGCCGCTGGTAATTGTGCGTTGCTTTCGGTCGCTTTCCGTGTACTTAATCCAATAAGGCAACAACGGTTTTCTTAAGTAATTTGGTGCCCCCCGCAGGACCAGAGCCCCCCCTTCCCTTCGGCTCAGCGCCTTTGTTGGGCCGTTTAGTCTGGCAAATAGCAAACAATTTTACCCAACTGCCGAGCCCGGCCCGGGAATCCCGCCCTCCACTATTCCAGCTAGGAACTCGAAGCTCGGAACTCGGAACTCTTAACTCTGGCCAACTCGGCATAGTTGCTTCAAGTATTTTTCAGCTTTTGTTTGTACGCCCGGCTGGCGGTTGCCATTGTTGGATAGAGAACAGCTCCGGGCCTCCAATGGAGTGAATCCCCTCCCGCCCGAATCCTGCTTCGCATCGCTGCGTTGCATCGGCAGCGGCAACTCCCTTTAAGCGAATCAATCAGATGTCGGTTTTAATATAAAAGCTTAATTGGAAAATTTGAAGCTGCAACTTTTTCCAAACTCTCATTAAGAAATTATTCAATTTTTCCCAAGCACCGACTCCTCCTCCTGCCCCGGGGATTTTTCGTAAAAGTAAAGTGCAAAGGAAAGACAACAAATTGTTTTCAGTTATCGACGGAGGAGGACTCTCGCCGACTCGGCTTCGTTCGGCCCGACTTTTATTATTGCCTTTTTATTGCGTATTAATTTTGCGTGCTTAATTTGCCAGCGCTCCTTTGTGTGCGGGGGAGTGGCACTTGGGAGGACGCACTGCCACGCCTCCCCCTCGTCTGTTGTTCTTCGCGCGGTTTCTGGGGGCGCAAGGGGCCTGGCTTGTAATTGGCGATGTTGCCGCCGCCGCGTTTCCTTTGCTGCTCATTTTAATGGCAAGAAATTGAATTTTAATTAGTAACGAGGAATCTGTTACGCATCAGTTTGTATTTAATTTAATTTCTTAATTAAAATGCGTGAGCATGTCGGCATAAAAACCAACGGCTGTCCGTCCCTTAGCCTTGTCTTCTCCCCTCGGAGTAATTCGTAGGGGAAAAAATGGCAACTGCAAAATATTTCCATTTTAATGCTGAGCCGCGACAAGTGTTATGTTTTTCAATATCCTTCGTATTTGCCACTTGAGTCTGTTGGCCGTCAAGAGTACTTTCATGTTTGCTAATTGTTGGCTTTCAGTTTGGTATTTTGCCAAGGCCATTGTAGGCGAGCAAACACTTGGGATGGACATGGAAATTGGTTTCACTGACAGGTGCGTTAAATATTCAGGCGAATCTTGGCTACCAGGACCTGCTATAGTTCTGTTAAAATCCCGTTTCACAGCTTTAAGGTGCTTCCATATTTATAGGGACACCCAATTCGCCTGCTTAGCTATGCCCAAGGACTCCAGGGTGTCGGCTGACTTGAAACCGCCAAGGTGGAAAATAAAGAAAAAGAAACATGATTGATTAAGGAATGCCATGTACAATTGTTTGATTATTAGTTAAGGACATGCTAATTTTAATTTAGTTAATGTTCTTTTAAGAGAGTCTGCTATGTACTTGAATTTTCGCTTTTATATAATGAAGTTTCAAACTAAAAAGTAACTCCCTCTGATTTTTATAATGATATAATATTATTTATTATTTATAATTCAATTTGGATAATATTTAAAATTTGACAAAGTTTTTCCCTGTGCACATTTTTCCTTCACAAAAACAGTTTTCTTTGCTCCCTGCATTACTTTCAGCTTTATGCTTTTTGCAGCCAGCATTTCGGCGACTTGCACTGATTTGGTGGCTCTCTGAAAATTCACTTGTTCTAGGCGGGCAAAAAATGGGGTCCTGGGTGTCCTGGCACTCGTCGAGTCAGCTACTCAGCGGAAAAAATGTGGCAGCCACATACATAATACACATATCTTGGTGTCTGGGACAGCTGAGTTTCTTCTGCTGCGGTCCCCATAAAATGCATAAATTATACGGCGTTTATGCCGCCGTCCCTGTCCGTGTCCTTGTCGTTTTTGGCCAGGACAACTGCACTTTGGGCTGCTGGCTGCTGCTGTGACAGGTGGATAGTGCATTGCGCCAGCCACATAGAAGACCGAGCAGCTTAGACCCAGCTCCACGCACAACATACAAATTAGGGTTAATTAACTTTGCTTTTTAGACCAAACTTGGAGGTGTTGTTTGGGGAGGAATACGGGGAAGGATTCCCCACTCCCAAAAACGAAAATCAGGTTATGCCGAGCACTTGAGTTCCCGAGATATCTTGCCGCTCTGCGGTTACATTTCGTTCTTGCCCCACTGCCACTTATTTTTGGCTTCACATCTGGCCTGGTCCTGGTTCTACTCCTGTTCCTCCTGCTGAAGCTGCAGTGTGTTGCAGTTTTGTGACGCCAACTTTGTTTGCCAAACTTTTTATTGGCACAATCCCCTCCAGTTGGGCGCGCTCCGTGTGCCGTGTTTGGTGGCAACGAACTGGGCTAAAATTAAAATGTGCATTGTTTACGCTCTGGATCGCTCCGCTCGCTGGCCTGTCTTTGGGTTCGGCAACACGACATTTGCATACGGGACCCGTGGGCTCTGGGACGCGTCTGTGGATTGTTTGTGTTTTTAAAGCCGCACACTTGACGCGCTTTGTGCCAGGGAAAACACACGCCAAAGTGAGCACTTGTCGGGGATTTTCCACTGCGAAGAAATCGTAGAAATTTGGGTCATGTTTTGGTTTGTTTTCACAACGAACGAGTCTTACCATTTTGGGTGTATGTCCCTAATTCCCTTATCCGTTTAAATCTATAAAAAATTATATACAATGTTATTTTCAATATAATTTAAAAGTTGCCAGGATGCAAGGATGCTATAATGATTTTGTCCCAATGCAGCCGCTAAGTGATGCTGCTGCCAAACCAAAAATGGACAAGTGTTCTCTTCACATCGAAGGTCGTAAGTGTTGTCAATACCATATATATTCGAGTGTCTATATATGTAGGGTCGGATATATATCTCATCGCTGGTGGCTCCGCAATTTGTGCGCGCATTAGCCGCGTGCTCCGATGGCGAATTATACTCTTGAGCGTCATTTAACAGAGAAGACGATAAATTAAATTACCCGGCCACCAACGACAGCCAACAAATTTGGACTTTCCTTTTGTGGCCAGGCCAGGCCTCGGTCCTTAACCGCTTTTCCCTCTTCTTTTCCGAAGAGCCCCCTAACTGAAATACCCCCGGAAAAGCGGTCGGAATCCCCGTGACTTCGGGGCTAAAGTCATAAGTAAGATCTACACACTTGATAAGCGTTGGGAACTCAACATCCGAGACGAGCATTTCTGAAACACTAACTCACACAAATAGACACGTACGACCGAACGAGTGTGTGTGCACACACATTCCTTTATTTCCAGCTCGCACACATACATGTATTCCGACATCCGGCAGCATTTCCGCTTTATTTTTGGCACTGACTGCCAACGTATTCCAATTCATTTGTTTTTCCCTCTGCCTTTTAACTGCCCTCCGTACCGACCGACTCCTCGTCCGGATCCTGCCCATGATGGGGGTGGATCAGCCATGCCACTATATCCTATTCACAGGCACTTGGCATATAAAGGAGAGCCGCCGCTTGGCCTGGCATAAAGAATTTATAACTTCGATTATTTCCTTTTACACTAAATACTAATAAATTAAATTGTTTTTTATTTCTCAATAAATTTTTATTATTCTGCTACTTTTATACTTCATTTCGCCAGGGCCTGTGCCATGGAAGGTGTCGATTTAATGGCCCAGACGCGTTTGATACGGTCCCGCCCAGCTCCTTTGCTCCTTGTGCGTTCTGCCCTCAGAGTTCTGCGTCCTGCGTCCTTGTTGCCTGCTCGTTGGAGGGATTTAAGGTCAATTTTTGATTTCCGCTCTCAAATTGCTCAACGCACACGCATCCGCATCCGCATCCGATTTGCACTCGCATCTCGGGTGTAAATGTGTGTATCTGTATCTGGATCTGAATCAGAATCTGAATCCGGAATCGGGATCTGTGTATCTGAAATGGCTGGGTTCGTGCCGGTCGGGTGTGTGTGGGAGTGAGTAAAATGGGTAGGAATGTGAATGAAAGTCCGAATGGGATTGAGAGTGAGTGCGCCGAGCGGTGAAACTTTGATTTGTTTTTCGTGCTTCATTTGATTCGAGTTGAACCGCTGGTAGTTTCGGACGAGGGCCGTTTAATGAGTTGACGCTTTGAATATGAAAAGTTTGCCAGCACATTTCCTTAAGCTTTTGGGAATTTATTGCGCCGCTTTTAGTGTGATTGCTAATTTGTAATTTACGCAGTCAGTCCACGGCCGCCCTTTTACTACTCTCCGAACATTCTCAGATGCTCTCGACAGTCCGTGGTGGCCGAGGTAATTTCTCCGACTCCAGGCTCCGGGCAAGAGTTTCGGCCCTGGGCCAAATGGCCGTAAGTGATTCATTTGACGCGCCAGCACTACCGGGATGGATGGTATGAATTGGGTGGATGGATGTTGGGAACTCCTGCGATCCGCTCTGTTGCACGTAGGTCATCAGCAAATAATAAACATAAACAGTTTATTGTCGGCACTGGCTAATAAAACCGGGAATGGGCCTCATAAAATTACGCACTGAGGCTCAAGTGCAGGGCATTAAATCGGCACCCTGGACACTTGTCTGACCCAGCGCCGCTCACCTCCTGATCCGGTTCTGGGCCCCGACATTTGTAGGTGCTTAAGCCGGAATGGCCCGGCAATTGGTCTGGGCCATCTTTGAACTTTGGGCCAAGAACTAGCAATAAGCCCGAACACGCGCCACATCCGTTTTTCATTTCGATTTGCATAAGTCGGGAATGGATTTGCCCTCCCCATTGTCCCTACGTTGTCTCTCCGCTTTTTATAAATTTAGCAAAGCGCTCGCAACAAAATTTTACGCTGTTTACACAGTGAAGTACGCATAAAAGTGACGCTTATGAACAAGTTGACAGCGCGTCGCTCCCCAGAGTCGGTTTTAAAAGTCGTAAACATGCACAACTAACAGATTTATTTATATGCGGCATAAAAATGCACGAAGCCGAAGCACCGACTGCGTCAGCAGCAACAGCATCGACTCGGCGGCAACATCAACGACACCGCCAGCAACACAAAGGCTTCCCAGCGTCCCAGCATCCCAGCTTCCTCGCGAGAGGAGGGCTAACCAAACGAAGCGCAACGAAACACTCGCGTATAATAAAATTGGCTGTGAAAGTGTTTCAGGCAACTGGGATAAAAACGTAATCCGCGCCGAGTAAAAGCCAAATGACTAACAGAAATGGAAAAGCGTAAGCAAAAACGTGGCAGCGTGGGTGCAGCCTCCCGGGAGGGGGATTCCTCTCCAGCTTCGCCTTTAGCTCCGGCTCCGGCTCCGGCTGCTTGTCATTGACAGGCTGCGAGTGGGCTACAAAAATCTTAAACTGACTTAAAAAGCATAAAAAGCGAACAACGAACAGCGTCGGCGGCGGCAGACGAACGACATCTTGGCTGGCATGTCAAACGGTTTGGCAGAATTTAAAGCAGAGTCCCAGTTGGCAACTACCCTGAAACCCGGCACCCCTAGCCCAACCATCCCCCTTACACCCTTGCACCCTTACACCCAACACCCTTCCTTGGCTTGTTGGCGCTGTTAACTTAATGGTGACAAGTGTCAAAACAGGGAACACCGAGCACTCCAACTCCTGCTAGGGCTCCGGCTTTAGCTCCGGGCAACCGGGTCAGGTCTCGAGGCCCTTCGATTCGATTGCCTTTCGCCTTTTCGCCACATTGGGTAAATCGCCTTAAATCGCACATTTCAATCTTTTTAACGAACCTTATCGATATTGCCGGGAATAGGCCCCCGCCACGCAATATGCTAATGAGATAATTTCTGGGAGGGCGCGACACGAGCACGAAGGGCCCCCATACTCTCGCCCAGGGCCGGAATGGCATTGCTAATGGGTTTTTGCATGCCCAATAAGGGAAAACAATGGAGAGTGGAAAAACAAGAAAAGGAAAATCCAATCCATAGATCATCTGCCCCGGCATAAACTATGGGGGATATCGTGAAATTTGTATGTGCTATGTTGACGCTGCATGTTGTTCCCGTAAACACGCACATATGTTGGTGGCGGTAGTTCGATGTCCTGCGTTCAGGGTTCTGAGTTCTGGGTCCTGGGTTCTGGGTTCTGGGTACTGGGTCCTGGGCGGAACGCAACTAACAAAATTTTTACTACTGCAAATTTACGACACAAGGCAAACAATTCGCCAAATGAAATTCCTGCGGAAAAGCACACAAAAAGAAAAAACATACGGAAATCGAGAGCCAGCTTGGCTGCTAAGAGAGTGGGCGGGACAGATGTTATTGTAATTTATGCATACACATTTTTGTTCTATAAATTCCATTACGTTTTTTCGCCGATCCACTCATATGTATATTTATTTTATAAATTGTGGCGAGATGTGCAAAATGATTTGGCACCGTAAACTGTCCGGCCTGAAAGGTTCATAAAAATATATCAAAAATGAACGTATAACATCGTGCGCTCGTTTGCTATAATATTTGTGTTGCATTTCGCCGTGGCCAAAGGAAAACTCGATTACTTTTTCAACTAGCTATCCGACAAATTGATTGAACAGGGAATAATGTATGTGGGACGTGAAATGGTCGCTTTATTGCATTAGCAACAGTTTGCCAGGACATTCGAGGCATGGCTAGGTATGGGAATGCGGGTGGGGCAGTTATCCTGAAACCTCGTTGCTCGTTGCTCGTCATCTTTGCCATCATCTTTAGAGTCATTAACATTGCCAGCCATCCGTGGCCATCGAGCATTACTCTCCGCCGGCTCCCCCTCAGTCATGATCCGTCGCCATCTGCGGTAAGTGGCACTACCTACCCCCCGCCATCCGCTTCCGTATCCGCATCCATGTCCACATCGCCTCCATCCAGTTACCAGTTCTGTGGCCAACTAATGAGACTTTGCTGTTCGAGAGCGTGCAGACAGGAAAAGGTCCTTTGTAATTGCCATATGTGGTAATGGTCGTAATTGGTTTTCCTTTTAGAGATTTAGTGACTTTTGTATTGGCCGACATAGCGCCATCGTCATTGCTTCACAGGACACCGAAAGAAACATTACATAAATTGGGGGTCTTGCTTCACATAAATCACACGTCCTACTTTCATTTCATTGGTATTATCCACCTTGTAAGAACGCAATAAAGAAAACTTAGGTCAAGTATAATGGTGTGCTACCTATTTTATTTCAAATTGAAACAAATTAATACATAAATTGTAATTTTAATACAATTTTATTCAGTATTTGCCTTTATGAGTTCTTAATGATTTTAAGAAAGATTAAACCCAACCTGAGGCTCCTCACACCGATCTAGATCGGTGTTTCTTTCGGTGCACGCCTGCCTGCCGAGTTTCATTAAATCTTGGCGAGACTTAAATGTCGCTCAGTGACAAACAGGGAATTCGTTTTAGCCATTAGCCAGCGGGCTAACAAGTTAACAAGCGACAAAGTCGCCAAGTCTAACACGTGACTTCGTGTCATTTGCAGAAATTTGGCGACTCGCTGAAGAGAAGGTCGCCTGCCAGAAGCATTTTGCAGCTTGAGCTGAGCTGGGCTGAGGTCCCGCCACTGTCTGTCGATATATATTTATGTACACCAAGTGTCGTGCTTTATTTTCCCCAACTCGACTGGTAATTAGATGAATTATGAAAAGAGTTTGCCATGTGGGGGCATATTCCTATTTCTGTGTCAAGGTTTCTGCAGAACACACACACGCACGCACGCACACAGCGAGACAAAGGACATTCCATGCTGCTGACGGAAGCGGAAGCATTTGCATTCAACTTTATAGAGCGCCCGAAAGTATGCCATGCAAACGTTGCTCGGGCTTCCTTGAAACGCCTTTGTTGCCTTCTTTCCCTTCTTTTCCGCTGCTGCTGATGCTACATTTGGGGCTTCTTCTGCTGTTGACGTTATTTTGCTGAGCTGTTGTACTTATGAGGTCTTAAAGGGAAACAGAGTCCTGAAGAGGGACACAATTTTATTTTTAATTGAATTTTACTTTCTCTTGTTGCCTTGGCCGTAATTGTTGCTAGACAGTTTCCTTGTCGAATGCTCCGTGCGATTAAATTAATTGCCAAACTTGGGGGCAGAAAACAAAAATTAATGCATGAAATATGCTACTTCAACAATTTGTCGGAAGCCCCAACAAAAGCAGCCAGAAATTGAATTATAAGAGCACTCCAACAAGCTCCTAGCCATGCTATAAACCTATACACACAATACATATATACTCAAGATATAAATATAGAAATGCAGAAGGCATTCCGGGGCCGGGTGGCACATTGTTTGGGAATTTTTGACTTTGCTCTCGACAATTTGTACAGCCAAACGCTTCGAGTGCCTGGCTGCGGCAGTGTCCTTGCTACCGACATCGCCGTAGTCCTGGCCCCCCTCCCCACGATCGCTCTGTACTCTGTTAGGCAAAATCTAATAAAATTCAATAGAATTAATTTAATTTCGAGTTCTTCAAGAGCAGAGGTCAGGCGAAGGCAAGAGCTAAGGCTAAAGCCAGGACGACGTGCTTGCGTGCATAAGTATTTTTGTCTGTCGACTTAAAAAAGGAGGTCCTAAGCGGAGATGAAAAACAATACAAAGAGCCGGCTCGAGAGTAATTTGCGGCGATGTTGCAGAAAAACCTGTAGGCGCTTTGCATTGCCATAGCCATAGACCAAAGCGGGTAGAGTCGGTTAACACACACAAAGCCGCACAACCGAGCACACATGTCCCTACACTGGGAAAATAAAAATCAGAATGGCCTTTTAATTTTTTATGTATTTAAAAATAAGCCAACAATAAACGGCCCTGCAAAGTGAGAATCAGGCTTCTTATATTTTAAAGCTGACCTGAGTGGATATAATTTCTATTACTTTATACTTATTTTTTCTCAGTGCTAATTCCCACACATGCTTGAAAAGCAATTGCCATTGTCTGACTGGGTTGGCCAGGGTGTTTTTGGTCTATTCGGCTTGGCTGGCTCGAGGTTCTGTCTGAGCCGGCTGAAAGCGCAAAAGCAAATTGAAAATTTAACCTCAGGTTAAAAGCGTTAGCGACAGTTGAGTTTAACGGCATTACGGCCGTGCTAAGCTGTCGGTTACACACACGCTCCCCCAGACATCGCCCAGAGTTCTAAGCCAACGCCCACAAGTGCTCGCGTATTCTTGGCCATGTTCTCCATTTTGTCTCGGCCCGGCGGCTGTGAATGTGTTTTGCAATTGTTGTTTGGCTTTTTGCTTAGGCGGCAGCTGCTTTAATGCCAAAATCGTGTAGTTCATTACGCAGCTACAACCGAAATGACAGTCGCAGATACCAAAACAGAGGCAGAGGCAGGCACAGATACAGCTAAATCTAAAGCTACAGCAACGCACACAGAGCCCGCCGAGATACATGCTGAAAATACGCTATAAATTTCAAGAGCCATCAAGATGATTACTTCCTGCCATGGCACATAAAAAATAAGTTGCAGCTCACAAAATAAACAACTAACTATGGCACTAAAACTTGCTCATATCCTGAGCACATCCGTTTTGCGAGGAACGCATATGAGTTGAGAGGCCCGAGCTGAGGCACAGGCACAGACACAGGCCCAGGACGAAAAGCGAAACCGAAGCCTGAAGTGGCTGAGACAGTGAGAGAAACAGGAGCACAGTGAAAGGCAGGCTGAGGCTAAGACTTCCTGAAACGGGAATTATCACATAAATCACTGGCAGGAGCAGCAAACTGGAGGCGAGAAACAATGCGAAGCTCGGCAAGGCCAACTTACAAAAGAACAACATTAAAAGTTTTGCAATCGCGTAATGAGAATCTGCTTTAAAACTTGCGACAGCCGGCAACAGCTACAGCAACAATTACAACTACAACTACAACTACCGCCACTGGCTCACGTAAATAGCCGAGTATCTGAGAGTTGAAACTTAATTGACGCAAAATGTACACCGTCTCACGCACGTCTTGCCTCGCAATTAAGCCCGGTATCCAGGTACGGCAGGTAGACCGGGTATTCCAGGGAATCGGGGGAGTTTAACTGGCCGCCCGGTTTCTGTAAATAATGCACGTAGCATGCAGTTGCAGTTGCACCTGCTCCAGGATAAACTTTTATTTACTGTGAAATTCAATTTAGTTTTTATTTCGGCTACAGCACCAGCAGCAGCAGCACCGCTTGTTGATTATTCCACAGCCCCTCTAGAGCTACTCGGGGCCAGGCAGATAATTAAATGCAAAATATTTTATATTTATTTCGAGGCTTATGCAAATGGAGTCTTGAGCCGCAAGATAGTAAAACTTTGCAGGCATTTCCCCAGCGCTCATTACAATATTTGCATACGCTTATTCCGGTCGCAACTAAGTTTTGCTCTGGCTTCTGCTTTCATGCCTTCGTGCTTTTTCGAGTTGATAAAACGTCTCGCTCACGCAAGTTTGTAGCATGGAAATCGGGAAAATCGGTGAAATAGGGGAAATCGGGGAAATCGAGGAGTTCAAGGGGGGGAAAGACAGTGGAGAGTGGCAAGTCGAGAGTATCAATATCAATAAAAATCACACTTTGCAACTTGAGCGATAAATTCAAAGTGCCATTCCGATACTTTAATCCCAGGGACATAATGTCAGCCTGATGACGACGTGATTTCATGCAAAGCATGTAGCCAGGAGAGCCCAACAAGCGCCGGCCAGAGACCCGTCATGAAACCCAAGGACTGTAAACAATTGCCCGGGTCGTCTAAACAACGCCCCAGTTTGGAAAGTGGGGAAAGTGGGTGAACGGGCAGCAAACGGGTCACGGAAAAAGGGAAAACTGCAGAGGAAAGCTGGAAAATAAAAAGTGCTGCGGCGGCGGCTACGGCTGCTAGGCCGAGAAAACGGAGCAGAAAAAATGTGGCCCAATAAAATCAAACAACAGACGTGATGCCATAGCCGATGCCGATGTCGATGTCGATGGCCATGTGGATGTCGATCCCGATGCAAAGTGCGAGAGAATCAATTGTGTGTTGACATTTTTATCAGCACCCTTGGAGCAGTGCGTGCATGGGCATCTCGTAAACTGAAATATTCGAGAAACTGCGAGCTGGGCAGCAGTGGGAAGGAGCCAGGAGCAGGCGGCTCAAATCAGTGCCAGGAGAGATGGCTCCGACAATGTTGACCCTTTTTTTGCGCTAGATCAAACGTGCCCGACCCGGAGCTGATAGCTTCGTTAGGTGGAAGGTGCGACCCGCCTGAATTATACATGTAAACGAAAGGTATAGTGTATGCACAGAAAGAAAATAACCTGAGTTAAGTTAAATTCAATTGAAGAATATACTTGTCAGCTACACTGCATTCTGGATATTTTTCTTAAATTACAAACTCTGAATTTTATCACGAGTTTAACTTTTTATTGTCATAGTATTTACTCAGTTATTATTATCACAATTAATTTATTTATTAACTAACAAATTAAAGCTTTATTTTATCCTCTTCTTTTCAAAATTAACTCAATTTTTTGTATGCTGCAATCAAATAATCTTAAACTAAACCTAAGGGTTACTTTGCGAATTCCAAGAAAGCAAACATTTTAAAGTCAAGCATCCTGTTCTAATGTTAGTTTCGGCTCATATAATTTCCGCCAGTGTATGCCTTCAAAAAGCGACAGTTGTAAGTTGTTTATGGCGATTGGCCTGCGTCTCCTTTATGCTAATGTCGTTGTGTGCGTCCCACGTGGCGTATGCGTGTTCTGCCTTTCAAGTTTGATTGGGTTCAGCAGCGGCTGAATCTGGCGAAGATGCCGATGCCGATGCCAATGCCAATGCCGAGGCTGATGAAACTTCTGTCAAGGCAACCGTTTAATTGTGCATCATAAGCCGCTTACTTAATTATGGTGTTCGGCTCCTGACGTAATTAAAGGCGGAGTAGTTGGATTGCTGCCGTGTCTAGCCGAACGAAATGAATAAAATTATCGCACACACGGGCCCACACAAGCACAAAGCCGTCTCCAGTAACTACTTGGAGAGCCGTAATGAGCCGATCCTAGTGTCTATCTGAGTGTGTGTGGTTGCACAGAGAGAAAAAACAGGAGAGAACTATAGATAATGCTTGGAATACTTAATAAATTAAAGAGCATTATTCCAGACATAAAAACTAAATTCTTAAATTCAAACACTTACATTTGTCCCACATAAAAACCAATATAAAACCTCCTTAAATCAAGAACACCCCCTTTTCAATAGTACTTCTTTCAGTGTGTGTATCAAGGAGTGTGTGTTGTTTGTGTGTGCGACCTGACAACCGCTGTGCGTGCTGGGGTATTAGTGTCAAAGGCAACCATTGACAGGTCGAGCTCATCAGGCAACTGAGAGGTTGAACTGGAAGATGGCAGCTGGGGGCCTGGGAACTTGGGAGCTGCGGCGAACACAAGCGATGCTGATTGCTGGCGATGCCGCCGATTGTTGCCACCGCCTGTGGTTGCCGTAAACTTAACAGCAAACAATTATACACACATGCACACACCCAAGCATATAGATGCTGTGTTGCTGCAAGCGCACACGCACACTTGAACAGTGGGAAAACAGCCGCAGGATTTGCCATCTCCGTTTGCACACTCACACGCAGAGCGACGAGCGAGTGTTGTTGTCCTTGTAACACTTAAAATTTAGCACCAAGGCTGTTTGTTTGCTTATCTCACTTGGCATCTGATTCCCCATCCGCCCCGTAATCCCGCGCATCATCTCATTTGCGTCTGTGCTTGCCACTCTCTCACTCACTCTGGCACGCCGGCACTTTAAGTCTAGTTTGCCAACTATTACGACATTGCTGCGTAATTAATTTCCCCCCTCCAGCAGCACCTCCTGTTCGGCATTTTCCATTTCCATGCAACCAGTCGCACTCGCATTCGGATTCCCTTTCCCTGGCACTGCACTCCGTGGGCAGCCTTTGTCCGTGTGACATTACAAGGTTAATTTCAGCTTAATGTCACCGGGCGACTAAGTTATGTGGCCACTTAAATTCCAAGCGGCATCATTGTCAGCCTTAACCCCTTGCTGCCCCCTTGCACTTGGCCCTGTCGTATTTTTCATACATTTTCCCTGCATTTTTGCTTTGTCTGCCGGCTCTAGCTCAGGCCTTTGTTGAAGTATTTAAATGGTTTGCCTGTCCATAAAAAATGTACCATGTCCTTGCACAGACACACTCAAGTGAACGCTCTCTAGTTATCATGCTTTGGACTACATAGAAAGTGTTTGTGAGTGTGTGTTGGGGGGGAAAGGACCCGCATGCGAAGCTATTGAGCCTGTTCGAGCTGCAGCAGCTTTAAGAGCCATCTCGGTCGATTTTCGTATAGTTTATGCAATCAGTCACACATATGGGGAACTGCCAATGATATCGGCTTCTGAGTGGAGCTTCCCAGCAGACACTACAGGTCAGACTTGCACACGCACACATGGCACATTCCGTCCACAATTCCGCTTCCCTAATCCGATTTGTTTCTCTTTGTGCTTTATTTGGCCTTTGTTGCTGTTGTGTTGTGGTTGCCGCCGCCATTGCTTTTGCTCCTGCATTTTCACACTTTATGCATTCTGTTTTACACACAAGCACACACACACGTGCATTCGGCAACATACCGCAGCTCCTGTTGGCTAAAACACAGCGAAACAATGCGGCAGCTGAAACAAAAAGCCAGTTAGTGAGTCAACAGCAAGCGGAAGGACGAACGGACAATGGGGCAAATGGAAGGGGGCGAGGAGGACGAGGAGGAGGAAGAGGACGAGCGGACGGACAAGCAGGAATCGCATTATATACGACATATATACGTACGTATATAGCTGGGGGGGAATCGCATTTACGCGAGCGGCACCACGCGAACCGCACTGATGAAAAGCCGGGAAAAACCTGGAAAACCTCCTAATTAAGTTGACCCCCGTACACCGCGTCTCCCTCACCACACTCCTCCTCGCTTCCTTGCACTTTTTCCTTCATTTTCGGGCACTGCATTGCGAACCGAAAATTAGGCCACGAGCCCCGGACTCAATGGCTGAGTTCGTGCTCGAGTTTTTCTCCCCATTTTCTTGCCAGTCGCCGACTAGAAAGTGTAATACATATTTTTCTGTATGCAGGTACGAAAATTTGCATATACGCATTTTTCAAGCGATGCAGAATTTCCCGGCTGCTAGCAATCGTTGGCTACATGTCCGGTAAATTCCCACTTTTTGCTCAGCGATTCCTAAGGTAATTTATTTTGCATTCTGGCCTAGACCTCCAGGGTGGCAAATGTTCAAACAAAGACCGAAAGAATTCCCCGCTGCAGGTTTAAAGCTTTGGGATTTCTTTTTTATGTTTGAATTTTTTTTTTAATTTTTCCCCGCTCTCTTTAGTTTTTCTTTTGTTTTGTGTTCCAGCTCACGAAACTTTCTCCGCTGCACGTGCTGCATGTCACATTTTCCATCGCACTCCACTGAATTAAACGGGGTTCCGAGAGAATTGTGCTTGTGCAAAAGTTGAGCATGCCACGGCTGTGAGAATTGTGTGAATTTCATTTGACGCCACCTCGAAAATTACAAAAATTTCATTTGACACGCAGAAATATTTAATATGCACAAGCAAGGAGCGCCGCCGAATGGGAACTGTGTGCTGGAAGCTGGAAGCTGGGAAGCCGGCAAAAGGGAGCCCAACGGCAGTGTCCTTGCCTGAAAGTCATGATATATTCAAATTCATTTCGTTGCGCATTAAACGGCAAACAAATAGCATGAATTTGCAGCATTTCTGTCGGAATTCGGCGACGTCCCGCTGTTCTCACTTCCGGAATCGCCCTGCATAAATTATTGGCGAGGACCGAGGGCCGTTTGGAGATTTTTATCATTTTGTTTACCGAATTCAATTTCAGTTTTATCGCATGCAATTTACATGCTGCCTGCTGTCCATTTTGACATCATGATTGATGTCCTATGCCGACGACAGTCAATTATCGTCAATCACTTGGCTACAAAACAGCCGACCGTGTTCTCACGTACGAAAAACTGGCTGAAAAGCGACAAAAAAAGCATCAACTTCCGCTTTCTATTCTTCTCTCTACGCTGACTTGCAGCATTACTCATACGCATATCCACGTTGCGTATACGTACCGTCGGCAGGCAGGAATTCGGTAATAACTTTGATTACTCAATCTGCCCGGCAGGCAAAAGCCGAAAGAGCACTTTAATGCTTAAAGCCGGGACTCCAGCACCCCGCTCAGCTATCGCGAAATTGAAATCATTGCCGTCATTTGGAAACCATTACGTATGATATATGCGCTAATCTGATATGCAGGCCTCCCCCCGGAACGCACAAACAAACACTCGCAGACCCAAATCGAGTGAATAAAAATGTCACCGAAAGCGGCAACAACAATCAAAAAATACAATTTATACACGAAAGCCCTGCACAAAGGGCCCACGAAAAGGCGCCGTTGCCGCTGGCGAAAGGCAAACTAAACTCGTTGTCCTTGCCACGAAGGATGTGTGTGCATGCAACACACTCGCTAAGTAGCTGGCGGATTGGAGTGGATGGGATTGTATGGCGGAGGCGGATGGTATATGGGGAATGGGGAGGGAGGCGGTGGTGGCTTCGGCGCGTGATCCTGCGAAAAGGTTGCCCGGGCAATTGAGTGTGAAAATTTTGTAGGCATAAGCGGAGCACCAAGAGGTTGACTAATGCACGAGCAGGCACTCAACTGCCGTGTCGATGCCTTCCTGGGATCCCAGGACGCTCGAGCCCAGCCCGAGCCCAAGCCCCCAGTCTGAGCCCTCTTCCCGGCCAGAAGTTGCTCTGACAGCTTATGAGCCAGGTCAAAGGACTGCCAGGTGGCAGGAATATGACGCAGAGGCTGAGGCCGCGGCCGTGGCGAGGCCAAGAACAGGCGACGAAGCCGTCGACAAGTCAATAAATATGCTCCCAGATATTCATGGGCGACATGTGCTCGAAACCGAAATCCGTAACGGGGGGAAAAGGCCTGGCTTAATCACGTGGCGACGGCACTCGTATGTAGCTTGTTACGTCTAATGCCGAGGGTCCTGCCAGACGTCAGAGCATTGACATTGATTTGTTTTTCGCCCTGTCGTCCGTCCTGATGAGTCCGCTCTCCGCGTCTCCTCGTCTCTGCGTCTCACTTATTTCGGGGATTGTAATACGCTTTTGATTCGCCCGAAATTCCATTTTTCACAATTTAATGCGCATTTCGCTACGTGTTGTCGTCACCGGGGCCATCTGGAACGTGCCCGGAGCCACTGGGCCCGGAAAGCACGCAGGCCAGGCTCCGTCTGCGCCTCCGGGCCACATCTATCATAGCCCGGGCATTTGTCACGTGAGGGACAACGTGATTTCATTTTCCTGTCGCCATAAAGGTGACACATTGCATTCGTCCTGCTCCATTTGTTGTGTATTAGTCTAAGTACGGGTCCTTCTGCCCTTGTTTGGGTTTCTATTTCTGCTCCTGTTTATATTTCCGTTTGCATTTGCTGTGTATCCTCTTTTGTTGCTTTAAATGATCTGCTCGAAGTTTGTGGGGGACAAGCACTCCGAATTTATTCGGCGGTCGAGAGAGAAGCGTTCCATTGATTTTCATGGCGCAGGCTGGCTAACATGTTGTTAAACCGCAGCAACGCGAGCAAACAAATTGCCCACAGCAGTTGGCCAAAAATTGTTCAACATAACTTCAGATTTTATGGGCCACATGTGTGCGAAAAAGGAGGTCGGTCCGCGGCGGCAGCGGAGGAGGAGCATGTGGGCATTCATTGCGGGCTCAGTGGTGTGGTGGGCGCCAGAGTTTACTATCAGTTGGCCGGCGTGGCTGCGAAATTAGCGCTCCACTGCCTCTCCGCGGTTCCTCCCAAGCTCTCTATGGTCTACTGCTGCTAACCTGGCCAACAACAGTCGTTTGCTCCGTGTTCAAGCCCCGGCAACCCCCCCTGTTCGACTTGTTCGCCGTCTTTTGCGGCTTGGCCAAGTTTCATGTCAAAAGTGCACTCCATGAATATTTCACTTGCAATCACATTGTTTTCCCGCTAACTTTTTAGATTGTTTTAACATGTGGCGGAAGTGGGCGTGGCCAGTCGAGGGAGTGGCACGTAACGTTGCAACAACAGTATCAAACTTTGGTTTTCACTCAATTTTGGCAATGCTTGCCGCAACCTTGCCGCCCACCGTTAGCCTGCCAGAGATTCGAAACAGTTTTAGGTCCTTGCACGCAGAGAAATGTATTAGGAAGGAACCCTTTAATATTTGGTATGTAGTTTTTGGAAAACATAAGTGTAAAGGATATCATTTTTAGGGGAAAAATCTCAAAATTTCATTTGGAAAATATTCCTTTTCTCCACACCCACGCCTCATATTTGGTAACTGAGAAAGAAATTATCGAAGTTTTTCCTGTGTGTTCCTTCTGCATTTTCATGGGTGAGTGTGTTGAGGTAATCCTTGATTCCCTTGTGCGGAATTTGCCAGTTCAGTTCGGTTTTCTAACGTTGGCCTTTGTGCTCGGCACGTTAATAGTGCCAGGAGCTCCGGGCTCTGGACTCTGGGTTCGTCTTGCCGAAATATGGGAGATTTATGCAGACGTCTGGCCAGCCAGCCAGCCAGTCAGGGAGCCAGTCAAGATGAAGGCTACTTTGGCAGGTGTAGCCGCTCAAGAGAGAGTGTTACGTGCTGGTGCCCCTCCAACTGCCAACTGCCATGAAATGCACCTGCTTATACCTGCCTCTTCGACGCTCTATCATGGGATTGCACTGGCTTAAAGTTCGCCCGAGCTGTCAGTAGTTTTCCTGCGCTCAGTGCGCCATTTAATGAATTTCCCTTCTTTTTTTGCTGTTGCCCCTTTGTTTGTCCTTTTGCTTGAGCTCTGGAGTGCTCGGTGCACGGATGCTCGCAAGTGCTCGGCAAGCTGTTCCAGGCGCCGTTTCATTTGTCGCAGTTGCATCGCCCATCGCCCATCCTGCGGAAAAAAGCACACGGCAGCGGCAGCGGAGCACCGGGGCGCCGAACAGGTGCGTCCCTGGGCCGAGCTCTCGAAATTACAGCAGCTGTTGCTGGAACAACCAACGACGAACAGCCGTGGCATTTTCTATATTTTATGCACTTTGCGTGCTACCAAATTTGGCCATTTTTTTGCCTAGTCTCCCCGGGGCTGGGCGGGTACTGCGGAATGCAAAATGCAAACAGCAGACTGCAAACAGCAAACAGCAAACACTTTTGACGAAGGTCAGGGGGCGTGGGGGCGGGGGGCGTGAGGCGACTAAACTAAAAAAACTTGTTTGATAATTTTCTACTCAAATTGAATATTTGCAACTGTATATGTAGGGAAACTTTCCTTATTCTCTGCGAATAACTTTAATGGAAAAACTTTGAATATCAAACCGCAAAAACAAAAAATCGTTGCCAGCGAGCGGAGGAGCGGAAGAGGGAGGGCCTCAGGGCCTCAGAATGGGCACTAAAATTGGAAAATTGAAATTGAATTGTGGACACACACACTCATATACAGACTGGGAATCCAGCCGGACTGACCAGACACAAACAGAAAACTTGCAACTCCAATTTGACTTTCTGTTCGATTCGGTTCAATGAGTTCATATTCACCTCTGGGGAGCGGAGAATAAAAATTAAATCAAATAAATATGCAGGATATAGTCCTGCGGCACGTGTGGCTACAAATGAGAGGCGGCTCCTTCGGGACACTGGCTGCGGATTAGGGCCCAAGTGGCACAAAGTCATTGGGTTTATTAGCACTCGAGCGCCAAATCCCAAGACAACTGGCAACACGCAGAGCTGGCATGGCCGGAAACCCTTCCGTGGCGGAACTCGACTCTGCTGACATTATTTCGTTATTATCCGCATCAAGGACTCGATTGACAGGAGCACAGGCACGTGCTGCCAACGCCTTTATCCGTCTTGCGAAAATATTGTCGCAGCCAACGAGCCTGGCTCGAAGCTGGCTAGCCAGCTACAAAAGAAATTATATTTACCAGCCGACCAGGCCAGGCCAGGCCAGGAAAGAGCCAAAGCAAAACAAAACAAAACCCAAATAGGCGGCGGCGGCGGCAAAAGTCAGGTCACAGGATGAAGGCAGAAGAGCAGAAAAAACAGCAAAAGAATCAAATAAAATGCCAGCGACATGGCATCCGAGGGTCGTGCCAAGTCCTGTGTCGTCCTGACAGCCTCCACTCCTAGCAAGTGCGTGCGGCTGACTTCTCTGGCCTCTTCTGGCCCACCTATTTTTGTGCCGACTCCAAAGGACTCCCCTCTAGTCCTCTGCCGAATGTTTCCGCAGCAGATAAATACAACATTTGACACTTCATTATTGTGCCCGCAGCGTAATCGAATCAATTCAATTCCAGGTCCTTGGCTGGCCACGTCAGGCCTTGTCATGGTGTCAAAAGTGCTAGGTCCTTGCCCGCATTCGCATCCGCATCCGCTTTCGCTTTCGCATTCACATCCGCGTCCGCATCGGCAGGACCCTCGCCCCGTTCATTGTTCGCTGAGAGCCCCCAGGCTCAAGGCAGCTTGCCCTGTTGACACATTCGCTTAAACGTATTAAATTGTTTGCCGTCGCCTTTTGGCATCGACGGACCTCGTTGTCGTAGCTTTGTAGCTGACGCACAGTTTTTTCCAGTTTTTCTTGGCTTTCTTTATACATATATACATACATTTTTTTTTGTGTTTGGTTCGTCCTGGGCCAGGCCGGCACTCGGGGATCCTTGATGGCACTCCGTTTACTTTTGCGTGCGGAAGTGCGCCCAGCGTAGTCGTATCTGTATCCGCATTTGGTCCTGTCACACTAAAAGTAATCGATTACCTTGTTACCGGATATGAGCGTATCCGTTGGGGGCCCTCGGACCACCCCAAACCCTCGACCAGTGATGGGTGTGCGGCATTTAATTGAGTTTAATTGGGGCTGGCCGCAGTGCCTGGCTATTTATGCAATAATCATTGTTTAATTACAAAACCAAATAAATACTCTAATACTCCTGGCATGCAGTAGGTCCTTTGATGCGGTCACCATGGGGCTGAATAAATTATGCAAGACACGAATACACTCCAATTTCCCTGTGTGTGTGTGTGTGTGTGTGTGTTTGAACAATTGAATTAATTCCAAGGCTCAGCGGAGAGCACTGGCCCAAAAGTATGCTTAAATATTTAAGTGCATTTTAACACTTTACACCCTCACACCAGACACACACATCAGAGAAAAGATGCAGACGCACAAACACCCACACATAGGACATAAGATTGACATATAAAATTGATTAGCAAATCAACAGCAAGTGCATTAAATTATTTCCCCATCCATCGCAATCCTCTGACGGCCATCCGTAAATTTGTCAACTTTCATTGGATGGGCATAATAAAATGCACTTTATGAACTCCGGCCGACATCTGACAAATATTCTTAAATGCACTAAACCAATTAGCCACACTACATGGCCAGGATCTGTGCAGAGCATGTCCTGAGAGCCAAAATGTGTGCACACAGACCCGACAGACCGAGACTTAACCGAATGTGTCTGTGAGTAATAATATTTTGAGTAATTTACTTTATATTTTGTGGGAAAATAGCAAAAGGCATTTGATATTAAAAGTCTGTCTCTCTGTGTGTCTTCTTTGCAGTGTCCGCCCAGAGCCTGATGACGAAGAACGAGCCCATGTTCATATCACGTTCGGAGACATTCAAATTTATCACCGGCGAGACAATAGTGCTGCCCTGCGAGGTGGCCAACACGGGTAAGTAAAGGGAAATGAGGAAATGCGGAAATGGGCAAGGGAAAGGCGGGTAGCCAAAGGAAAATCTCATTTTCCATCAGGCATACCGACACGACCAGGTTTGCCCACGCAGTTTGCATTTAAATGCTGCGGTCGAAGGCTCTGCCATACAAATAATTAAGCCGACATTATGCGATGCCCACAACTATGCATTAATCCTGGGCCAGGACTAAATTTCAGTTCCCTGCTTACTGTCCGGCATTCTCTGGCAGCCCCGACCGCAGAAAAACAGGACTAGCGGTCAAATCGGACATCGGACATCGCCCGGCGCCTGGCGAGTGGCATCCGTCCAAGACATGTGTAGTGGTCACAGCGTTTTTGCTGCGGTCTTCCGCTCCACTCAAGCCTTGGCATTTGAGCGCTCCTCCGGCCAGCGTCCGTGTACGTTTTTCAATTTAAATGCGGTCGTGTGTGCGAGATTATTTGTACATAACAAGGATTTAGCATAAGCAACAGCATGCGAGGATGTGAAATGTGGGAGGAATAAAACCAGGCAGAGGGCAAGACAGCGAAGCCCAAGATGGTCAAAACTTGTGCCACTCGTTGTGGACAAAATGTTACATAAAAACTCGGACCCAAGATACTTGGGGCACATTTTATGTGTACACCGGGAAAAAGATAACAAGGGGAGAAGTGTTTATAATAAGGCATATAATTTAGAAATCGCTTTATAAATATAAATAAATATAAATTTGTATTATTTCATTTAGTCAAAGTATTATATTTATTTGACTATTGGAAATTCGTTATATATCGATCACAAATATTAAAAACTGATGCATTTTCTTGCCGTGTACCCCTCTGATTGTACATACGTAACCGCTTATATAGAGGCATACATATGTGAGGAAGAAGTCTGCGGTTGGAGTATCCGTTCATAAGAAAAGGAAATACAGAACAAAGAATTTCATTTGCGTTTCTCATGCACTTGATTGCCTCTGACAAGGACGAACTCTGCAACTTCGACTAGGACTAAGACGAAGACGAAGACGAGGACCAAGTCTCAGACCAAGACGAGGACGCTCTTCGAGGACGAGGTCGGAGCTGGCAACGCAGACGATGCGATACATAGACAATTTCTGCAACAAAATTATAGCTGCGGGCATTTGGGTACTAATAATAAAAAAAGCAGGGCACAGAGCAGAAAATACCGGAGTGGAGCTCAAGAAAGTAAATACGAAAAGAAGGCGACGGCCGGAACAATACAGGACGAGGGAAATAAATTGCCTGGGCGTTGGTTCACCCTGCAGTTCCCCAGGTTCCCAGTTTGTCCCCTGGCTAAGGGGGCCACATTATGCTAATAAAGTGCCCATACGACAATTTCATTACATTGCTCGGCTCGCGGCTTAGGAGAGTCCTTAAACGGAATAATTAAAACGAAGCCGCGGCGCGATTTCTTGCTTTTTAATAACGCATGCTTTATGGCACACCGCCGCCGCCGAGTGAAATATGATTAGGAGCGATTCGAAATCCTGCGATTTGCGGGCGCAGGTGAGCCGGAACGCATCCCTTTTTATGACCGCGCACATAAAGTGTAAAAAATAATTGATAGAATTTTTAAAGCCCCACTAAAACGACGAGTTTTGCAGTGAAACTCTGCAGCGGCACTTTGTACAATTTATGCGCATTTTCATTCCGTTTTATGGATGCAAACTCGTAAAATTCGAACGGAAAAATAAAGGAAATCACACAAAGGCGGTGAGTCGGAGTGCGTGTGTGAGCATTTCCATATTATATGAAAATGCCTTTAAACACTTATTACGCAGCTTTGCGCCCCGAAAGAGTAATCTTTCGGCTCGAGTGCTCCGGGGAAATCGGGAGGCAGGAACGTGGGGGATCCACTGCGACTGCGATAGTCGTGTCTGGAAGCAGCCAGCAAACAGTGAAACAGTGAAACATTTCATCATTATCATTTCATTTGAATTTTTATTTGCTCTTCAATGTCTGGCACGCAAAGTCTGTTTATTCCATTGTCTGCTCTCTGTTGTCTGTTTTTCTGTTTGTTTTCACTCCTGTTTTCCCCCAATGGCATCAGAGCAACACAGAAAAGAAAGTATACGCACTTGGCTAGAAAGAACCTTCTGAAGTGGAAATACTTGAACCCGGCTATAACAATTTGCGAGTGGAAAAAACCAAATATTTCTTTGATCATAAGAGGGAATGGGTGTGGGCGTAATTCTGTCAAAGCGTAATTATAATACCAGTTTCTTAGTTTCTCAGGCTTGTGTACAATATCCCCCTCCTCCTCCGACCTGTCCACTCAAAGGATGAGCCGGTGTCCTGGCAAAGAAAACAAACAAAGACAGGTGACAGAGTGTTCTTTTGGATCAGTTTAGGCCTCGGACGTTTGCTTAGGCCAATTTGCATGTTAATCCCCAGGCTGTGCCTTTTGAAACGAGTAAATATTATTATATAATTTATGCTTGTAAACTTGGCCATTCTTAAAACGTTCACAAATATGTGGCCGAGCGATGGCAAGCTCACTTAATCCTTGGTAAAACCGATTTAATTTCCCCTCATAATATTTTCATTAAAAAAGGGCCAGAACGTCAGCCTGCGCTCGTTATACGTTGTTGCAATTTTTAAGCTTTTTCAAATCGGCTAATTAATTGCTCTGGCCATTTTATCCACTGCTCAACTTGTCTGCATGCAAAGCCCTTTATGCCCGCCGACTGGCCAGTGTGTCGTGTGAATTTTTCATTGCGGTTTCCCAGCAACAACAGCAACAGCGGCGGCCAGAGCTACAACGAGCCAAGCAAACACAGTCAGAGCAAAAACATTTAACAACTGGCAACTGGCTGTAACGGACTGTGACTGTAAACTCGAATGCAATAAAATTCAAAACACAAAAACCCCGTCATTGCGGCCATACAAACGCTCATTACGCTTTGATGGAGCGCCGGCGCTCGAAACTATTACTATTACTGGCCTGGGTACTGGCCCTGCTGCAGAGCGGAAATGGAATCGTACCGCAAAAGTTGAAGTTGTGCAAACAGCAGAACGGACCACTTGACTCCGGACTGAGCACTCCGGACCCCACACTCCTCACGGACTGAGCGGCGGTACAAGCGGAGGCAACAAAGTTTCAATATTAATGCCATTTACAGTTCTAATTTCGCTTTTTACGTACACACACGCACACTTAACACACTCTGGCAAACACTGGCAAAGTTTAGGAAGAAGTTGCAGATAAGTCAGACCCCCCCCCTGCACCGTACCCCTCGCCAGTGTAGTTTGCCTGCGGCGGCTAAGCCGCAACATCGTTTATCTTCGGGGGTCATCATCTTATAATATTGGCCTTTCCGACATGCAATAAATTGCGCTCAGACAAACAACATGTCCGTTGGTCGGCCTTTGGTCCGTCGCCTGCTGCTACACTGCCACACTGAGAGAAAATTGAGCTCAAGGCGGTAGCGGCGGCGAGGAGCTGGCGATGGCTGGCATATTGCGCATACGCACAGTATGCCCAGAGCAAACACACAAAGGCACTGTTGCAACAATGCGAGCATTGGCCATATTTGAATTGGTTATATGTACATATGTGTGTGTGTTTGTGTGTTAGTGTGTTGGTGTACGTTTGCCTGTGTGAATATATGTATCTCTGTCACTGGGTGAAGTGTAGAAAACTAAAAGTTGGCTTTCGGCTGTAAACAATGAACCGGCGGCTCTCTGCAGCAGGATGTGCGGTCGGCCATTTGTCCAGGAGGCCGTGTTTATGTGAGCCCAGTGAGGATGAGCCCGACATACAGAAACCGAAATGCTTTTACCGAGTTTCCGCCCCATGCCAGCCACTCGTTCATTCTCATCCGCTTTTCCCCACTTTCCCCACTCTCCAGCTTTTCCGCTTGCCGCTCGCTTAACGGCGCAATTGTTTGCATGTATTGTTGTCGTAATGCCTAGCCTGCCCCGCCCCCTTTCGTCTCCCGCCCTCCTCCCCTTAACCAGCCAACCCAGCGCTGTGTGTGGCTGTGTGCGTTTCTATTTAGTTTAGAACACTTAAACCGGAAATTGAGGCGTTTCGTGTTTTGCTTGTTTTCGTTAGATTGTTGTTATTTTAGTTAACAATTTATTTAGTTGCAGCCGGCAGTGGCGCACACATGAACAAGGCTCCTTATTTATGTGAGCCGTGCATCGGACAAGAGTCCAGAGTCGGCAGTCTGAGTCCTGAGTCCCTGAGTACCGATTCCCGGTCTCGAGTCCTGCTCAATCTTGGCTTCTTGAGAGCAAGAGGCTGCTGAATGGCGTCTGCAGAATAATTATTTTCATAGTCCGTGCGGAATTTAGCTCTCTTGTTGGATTTTAAACAGTAAAACATTTAAATGTAGACGAGAATTTGGCTCCTTTTAAAGTTACAAAGCTGCTTCCTAGATTGCTAAGCTCCTTTACCATAACAATGATATTTCGAAAAATATTTGCCAAGCCCGAAACACAAGCCTGCCAATTAGTCGGAACTCGTTGAAATTAACCAATTGTGTGCCTTTTCAAATCCCCAAACGAAACCAAATAATTGACAGCCAGATATTGTACTGTGCATTTCGACTTGTTCCGACAATTTGGAAGCCCAGTTTTGGCCAATTTCCATATCCCTGCGCAAAAATTCGGCTTGGCAATGCACCAGCAGCACGCTCTGACGTTGCTTCATTCATAACTCAATCAGGCGGCTAATATGATATGACTGCACATCGCCAGCACGTAATGTACGTATGTGGCAGCACCAGCACTCCGTTCCCCCTCCTAATTCCTAAGCAGCCTGCTTGCCAGGAGTGGGACTTCGTGGCGCAAAGCCCACAACTCAATGCCTCGCACCTCGCCGCCCCAAAGAATTATATTTTCCGTTCTCTGTCGAGTCTCCCTATGGCAGGGAAACCCATCCACCACAGGCCCAGCGACCACAGTTCCGCCACCTCCTCCTGCGGCAAATCCGCCACCTACTCCACTGCCAGCAGCTCCTCCTTTTAGGGCACGCTAACGACAGCAGGTGGTGCTCGTTTATTTATTTGTTTTTGCAGTGCACTGCGCCTGCATAGCCTGCCGCCTCTCAGGTTTTCAGCCTTACAGCCTTACAGCCTGGCAGCCTTCACCGCCGCCACCACTGGAGCTCGTACCTTGGCTTGTTGATGTTGTTGAACTCATTGCAAATAAATACGCTTTTTGAATGCGCATGTAAATGACTTCATAAGCATTTTATTACGGCCCAGCCAACTCAGGCTGCACTCGCACTCGCACCTGTTCTGGGTCCTGGAGCTGAAACTGGAACTGCTGCTTGGTGCATGTCCTGGTGTGTGGTCCTGGTGTGTTTGCGTACGGGGTAAAATCAATTTGAGAAAGAACGAGTCGCCTCCAAACAGCTGGGGCCAAGAAAATGGCAGTAAAATAGCAGAGTTTCATATAATAGATTTTAAATTTATCTATGGAAGTAACAAACTAAAGGAAAACCTTATTTAATAGTAAAATTCTAGTACTAGATTGAAAGTACTTTACTAAATTTAAATAGGAATGTTTACTGCTTAAATAATTGTTTTTAAAATGTTTTTATTAAACAAAGCTTAGTAATCGATGCTATTTATCTGAGCCCAGCTGTGCATAATTTCCCGGTTCCCTTGATTTTTCGGCTGCAGAAGAGCACACTTAGTCATCGATGGTGGGCAAAATTGTTTTAATTTTTAATGAACGCCACTCGTTGGCGCCGAAACACGGAAGTCATACATCATTAGTAGCAAATCCGGTAGCTTCAATACACATTTTCAATACTTCCACTGCCACTGCCCCCACTGGCAGTTCCCCTGCCACTGCATGCTCCACTTCCGCCCCTCCTTGTTTCGTGCTCTGCACGCGCGCGGAAATTTACATCGAGGAACTCACATAAATTGAAAAAGGAATCACAATTAATGAGTTCGATGAATACGCCATTGCCAATGGGCTGTCGTACGTGAATGAGTGCTGGAGTAAACATTAGGCTGGACCTTGAGATATATTATTTATATGGCAAAAATAATGTATAACCATTTAGAGTTTTATAAATTTAGAGTTTAGCAGTACTTAAGGGAAAACTTCGAAAAGGAACTCCTAGCTGAGTATCAATGGTCCACCCTAGCTTAGATGTGTTCACATGTGTCTGGCTGCCTTCCTTCCTTCCGCTAGGCAGCCTGCTGGCACTGTTCCTGCTCCTGCTGAAAGCATCCTGGTGTCTCTGACTGCCTCTCATTCTGGCATATGATTGCAAATGCCGCACATTAGCGGATATCAAGTGGGTGTTACTGAGTGCCTGTCTGAACTCTCATCCAGTGCTGTTCCCGCCGCCTGTCTGCGGTTTATATTCCACTCTGGATGTGGATGTGGATCTGCCTTCGGCTGCATGTGTGTGTGTTTGTGCGGGTCCATGCCAAATTGAATTCCTAGCCTTTTAGATCCTTTGGAGCGGCCCGTAATTGAGTCATTTGAATTCTGACTTTTCAATTTGCGCTGCCAATGCAACGCAGCCACTTGAATCCGCCATTCGATTTAATAACTCTCGAACGCAAATTATCAATTATGATTCCACATTGATTTCGACATTCGATTCCATTTGCAGACTCGTACGTTGTGGCCTGGAAGCGCGGCATTGCCATACTGACCGCCGGCTCCGTGAAGGTTACCCCCGATCCTCGCGTCCGACTGGTGAACGGATTTAACCTGCAGATCCGCGATGCCCTGCCCACAGATGCCGGTGACTACATCTGCCAGATTGCCACCATGGATCCGCGAGAAATCACCCACACGGTCGAGATACTAGGTAAGTACCATAAAGGCTACAGGATATACAATATATATGTATATATATATGGACTACTCACACAAATTTGTGAACGACTTTTCGGCACTTTTGCATTGTTATGCAAAGTTCCAATCTGCCGGATTGACGTTCCATGGGATTTTTATGGACGAAATTTATGCGGCTGGCTCAAATCACTTGGGCCCCATTGTTAGGCCTCATCATAAGGGCACCGGTTTTGGGCAAGGGCATGAGCATGGGCATGGGCACGGGCACCTCTCCTCCGGCTGAAAGGCTGTGTTGTGTGTTGGTCAAATTAACATATCCTTACGTCCTGAGTGCCTAGTGCTTAGTGCTTTATGCGTCCGGGCCACTCAAATATGCAAAGTAGGTTTGCCTGCAATTTGGCCGCTTTACGGCCAAAGATTCAATAGAAAGTGGAATTTTTGAAGCGGCGAAAAAATCAAAACTAATCTGCCATTTGCCCGGAATCGCTGCTCATCCCGGCCCCGGAATCCTCGAGCCCCAATGCCTGCATCCCTATCCCCCGGAGAAGCCGGCTGGAGCGGATGCAAATTGCTGCTCCTTTGGCTCCGCTTTGGCTCTGTTCGACTATTTCCGGAAGCAGAGAGGGGGACCCGGAGACGGAGTCCCGGAGACCCAGAGAGGTCGCCTAACAAGCTCACGACTCTGGCCGGGCTTTGAGCTTTGTTTCTTTTCCCAGCTCCCTTTTCTTCGGCCGGGCTTCTAATCAGCAATGATGAATAATTTACATATATTTCCCCCCAATTACAATGTTGCCCTTTATTTGCATACGCCTCCTCCCTGTGTGTGTGTGTGTGTGTGTGTGTGCGTCTGCGTTTGAGCCACGCCTTTTAGCCAGGCTAACACTTGCCTTTAACTGTTCCACGAGTCCTGGCGATGCGAGTGTGTGTGTGCGGTGCATGCAAATTGCGATACAATTCCCCAAATCTCCAAAGTGTCCCGCCTCCGATCCCTGTCTCTATCTGTGCGCGATTGAAAAATAGTTTTATTGCCGACTTTAAGGCGCTTTAAATACGGATGTATGGATTTTCGCTCGAGCATTATTTCAAAGCAGAGGCCAGCCTATAAAAAATGCGTATTTATTTTAGCAGCCACAACTTTTTTCATTTGTCATTGAAACTTGGTCCTGGCCCTGGTCCCAGACCCCGGTCCTGGCTTGTGGTCCTGGCTCCTGCTTCCAGCTCCCTGTTCCAGCTCCTCTCTTTTTTTTGGGCGTCGCCGCAGGCAAACATTAAACGGAAAACTCCTTGGGTGCGGGGGAAACAACCACGATGACGACAAAGAAAAAACGGGAGAGAGAGAGAGTGAGCGGGAAAAAGTCGATTATTGAAAAGTTTTGTTTATTTTATGTGTTTATTATGCGCTCCGTTTGCCAAATAATGATCATGGCCAGAAATATTTCGTTTATTGAACTTCGCAGCGCACGTAAATTTCTCGCCCAGTTTTTGTTGCTCCTCTTGTTGTTTTTGTTTTTGTTGTTGTTGTCCCCCGAATCCCCCATTATTGTCAAAGGAGAGAACAGGGAAAATAATGCGCTGTCGAAGTTTTTATAGGCTCAGCAGCAGACACAGTCGGACAGCAGCCCCGGCACCCTCCTGGCTCTCGCCCTCGAAAAATCAGAAATCCAAACCCAAACCCAAACCGAAGCCGGCCGGCCCGCACCCAACGTATTCGTATATAAATTTCATAAAGTTTGCCGCTCTCTGGCATCTCGGCTTGGCAGTTTTTACGAGCGTAAATTACTTTCAGTTTGGCTCACACTAAAGATGAAAAAATAATGTGCGCCACTGCCAAAGTTTTGCACTTGGCCGGCGCAGCACTTACAAAGACATTAGCCCGGCGATGGCCAAAAAATGGAGGAGCCTCCATCGCCCCGAACTGCTGCAGATCTGCCCGTGGGCAAGGGCAAAACAATGGCCCAAAGTTTGCCCGTTGACAAATCTTTTAATATGGCCCGGGCATTAATATCTGCTCCCTGTGCCCCCACTGTGCCCTCTCCCCATGCTCCACCCCAATAATTGGAGGAACAGCGAACTGGCAGCAGTGTCCCGGGACATCTGCCACTCACCTAGCTGAGGTCTAACCAGCGGGGCTTTAATATTTGATGAGTCCGCCAAGGTTGATATCTGTGTGTTGGCCGAGCGCAAACTAGGGGAAGCTGGCAAAGGGCCGGAATCTGTGTCAAGGACCTGAAAGCATTCTCGTCCATTTAACCCCACCGAATGCAGCTGCAGCGGGCATTATTCATATGACGTTTAATAAAACCAATTAGGCTTCGACATGCCCATCCACAATCCATCCATTAGCCGGTGGCAGGCTGTCGCCACTCGGTTTGGTTTCGGTTTGGTGTCTGTGGCGGTGTCGGTATCTGTGTGAGGCTGGTAGTAGTGTGATTCTCCTCCAAAATCCAACCGCAAAACATTATGTTGTGCGGTCAGGCATTGCGGCAATTTGCACATTTTTATCACGGCCATCGAAGCGATTTTTAAATGCGTTTTTCGCGCGTGACTTTAATGCGCTTCGCTTGGAAATCGGATTGCCTCTAACTCAAATCGGTGTGCACGGCGCTTCCAATTAGCGGCGTAATTACAGGACCTGCCGACCGCAAAGGCCCAAGGCAAGGACTCTACTTAAAGTATCGATAACAATGGCATCATCGAACCGGAAACCATAATTATTGCACCGACCGTATGCGGTTTGGCATAGAGAATGAAGCTGGTGGCCGTGATTTATATGCACAATATGCCACAACAACTGGGAAGGAGTGAAGCGGAAGAGGAGACGAATACGGAGACAGGTGTGTGGAGAAGGGCGGCATTTAATTATGGCTGGCACAATGGGCGGAACAACAATGTTTGTACAATAACAAAGGATGCTGGGCTGCAGCAATGTGGGCTGGGTGAGCCGAGGTGTGTCATAATTATACGCCACAAGGACGATAAACAAATGCTGAACACACACGGAGCCAAGGAGTCGGAGCTTCTTGGGGAAAGCCGAGACAAATTACCAAGAGGACCCTTGGTTAGAAGTGAGCCCACAATTAAATGCCCAGCTCTCGGCAGCCGCTTAAGTTTTGGCACTAACTTTATCGGCTGCACCAGAATATGGATTTAAATTACTTAACAGACATGCCCGAAGTTTCCCAGTGCCGCCCACAATCCGGCACTCCTAAACTTTAAGCCAGCTCTCAGGCAGAGCAGCATGTGTGGGTGGCTCCCTGGCTTGACTGCGAGTTTGAGTGTGCAACTTTGTGCGCCGCAAAACCAGGGCCAGAAGTTGAGGCACCACCGCACCAGCAACCGGCAACCGACAACCAGCCGTGGATGCCTCGAAATCAATATGAAACAAACTCTGTCAAAACTGGCCGCAACCGCCGCTCCTCATCCTGATCCTGATTCTGCTCCTGCTCTTGCTCCTCCTCTGTGGCCACTGCGGCAAATGCTTTGAAAGAGCTGCTTATTAAAATTTTTGCCAGCTGCCCGCAAGCCATTGAGCCGGCGAGGCACATCGTCAGTCTGGAAGATTGAGACCCATTAAGTAGTCGTCATCTGCATGACATTACACGCCGCAATCCACGTATTACAAGCCGCACAGTCGAAATCAATTTCAGTGCCGGGTATTGAGTATTAAAAGAGCTTTGGCCCCCCAGCGACCCACAAGTCTCCCGCAATGGAGACATATTTATTGAATTCAATATGCGAGTATACAAAGCGTGAGAATATTGGGAATATTCCAAGCGTGCACACACACCACACTCTCACGACCTCTGCCTCGCCTGCAACTTCATTGGCGAGTCCTTGCCGAGTCCTTTCGCTGCGCCTTTGGCCGGGCTCATGATTTATTACACTCTAATGCATATTTTGTGGCTGCAGGAGGACAGAGTACTCCACACTGGAGCCACTGCACAGGAAGAAAAATGCCAGGGACTATTGGGATATATCATTTACCTTGAAGAATGTAGGATACCAGGAAAGTGAACACTATTTCTTTAGAAATAAATAACTTCTTAGCAAAGGTGACTGTATCAGATTTTCTCTCTGTGTAAGCATGACCTACGAGCTGTGAGCTGTTTGTGCGCCCCTCCTCCCTCCCTCAGTGATCAATTGTAATTTTCTTTCGAATGCAAATATCCTTGGGAGGGCGAGAGATCCAAGCTGAGCAGCAGCCATCCTGGCAGGGCTTATTTGTTTTGGCCAAAGCAATCGAATATATTATTTGATATATTGCAAATCGTATATGTTTTGAAAGAATTGCATCAATAACACATGTTTGTGGGGCCATTCGCTTGGCTGGTTCTGTGATAATTTGATTGGGACCTAATCAGAGATGCAACTCGGCTAGAACCCATTCTTCTTTTCTGTATTAAGTCTACTAAAGTGTCTCCTTGCGCCTTTTGGTTTATGTGTAGCTGTTGATACTGCCACTTAAACGTGGCTATTTGGGAGGGAAAAGAAAATATCAGCACATGGCCACAATTTACGGGCAAGCCAAATGAATGAATTCCCCGAGAGCTTAAACAAAACAAAAAGAGAGCAGAAGAGTGGCCAAGACAAAAAATAAACTAAGCGCAAAATCACAAGCTCTGAAGGCAAACAACGGCCACAAAAACAAAGACCGACGATGGCCACTGGCCTGTTTGGCTGCCATTCTGAAGCAAAAAGAAAAACAAAGCAGAAAAAATATAATAATGCATAAGAAATGTCCATAAAATGGAATGAAGACATCGACTGGAGCGGCAGCTGCCATTGTCCTTGATTTAGCCGCCGCACAGCGGACATAATTTTTAACAGCTGTAAAATAATGCCGCCGCAAGTATAAATAAACGCCGGTCCCGAATTAAATCAAACTATGCCCCAGCGGGGCCAGAACGGGGGGACTGGGGGTTCGGAACTGGGGGTCGGGATCGAGGTCGGGGTCCAAGTCCGAGTTGGAGACGCGTAAACGCCGTTTTCCCCCATTCAATTTGCATTCGGGGCGCATTTATTTATTCAAATTGTGTGATGTCCTTGCCGGGCCCACTTTGCATACATTTCGATGGCGTACTCGTGGACGGCGGGGGACACTGGGACCGGACCCAGTTTGTTTGGCCATTTCTAATGTGTTTTTATTCTCTCTCTTCTCTGTTTATTTGCCCGACAGTGCCACCGAGGATTCATCACATTAGCACCGGCGGACATTTGCAAGTCAAGAAGGGCTCGTCGGTGCGCATCGAGTGCTCGGCCACGGGTAATCCAATGCCGAATGTAACTTGGAGCCGCAAAAATAATATTTTGCCCAACGGTAAGATTGTGCATAAGTGCCAGGACCCGGGAGCCACAAGTCCAACAGTCCGACAAAAGGATGCCGCCAAGCAGCCGCACAAAAAATCCAAACAGCCGAGCACCAAACGACCAAGGACCAAGCAACCAGAGGCCACGCAAATTAAAATCATAAAGAGCAACAAAGGACGGGCAATGGGAGGCGAGGCAAAAGTAAATGAATACAGTCGTAAAAGAAACTTTAAACAATTTCCATAAAAATGGAAAGTCAAAGAAATTATATGCCCTGCCTCGGTTTCGTCCTTGCTCCTGCTTTTGTTATTAAATATAATGCCACACGCTGTGTGTGTGTTTGTGTGGATTGCGTTGCGTTGTTTGGCGGTTACGGCTGTCCGGTGACCTCGCGTCGTCCGGCCGGACATCACTGTCACTTGGCCGCACGTTGATTCCCCGTAATTGGCCCTGTCATTCCTTGGGCTCCGGCTTCTGGTCTCCCGGAATCCTTGACTCCCACTCTCGGTTCTGGTTTTTCTTTTATTGAGTTGCATTTTTCATTTGGCCCGTTCCAGGCGAGGAGAAGCTCCACTCTCACGTCCTCTCCATCGAGAATGTGGACCGGCACAAGGGCGGCGTCTACATATGCACAGCCAACAACCGCGTCGGCCAGCCAGCTTCCAGCCAGGTCGTGCTCCATGTCCTGTGTAAGTATGCCAATTGCTCCCACTTCAATACACTGAAGAAATAGTGAGGATTTCTTATTTTGAATATAAGGAGGATAATAATACATAATAGAGATAATAAACAATTACCTTTAGGAAACTTCTATATAAAGAGCGAAGTATATTCAAAGTAACTTTCATGATTGTTAAATTTAGACTTTCACAATGAAAACCATTATTAATGTAAGCAAAATTTCTTCAGTCACAATTTTAATATTCGAAAAATATAATTGGTATAAGGATCAAATATTTCTTGATGTCCTAGACGAGCAATTTAATTTTGACGTGTACTCATACATACAATGGCAGCGAAACGAAATAATTTTTTTTACCGAGCGCAACTGTGCCACGGAGTTCGAGTGTCAGTTCAATTTATGTCAAATCTGATTTCGATTTCGAACGGGTATTGACTTTTAACGCTCTCGCTTGCAGGCGAGTAGATGATGATGGAGTCCTGGCCAGGGCCAGAAAGGGTGTAGAGAGCCACCGCCACACACTCCACCCGGCGAGAGGAAGAACTTTTATTACATTTACACACTTACCGACATTTATTGGTTGACTGGCAATTATTGAAATGCCTTGCGGCCACCACCGGTCTTTCTGACATTTATTAAGAATTTATATGTAATTTTGAGGGGAGTCGTCGCCGGTCTTTGTCCCCCTCTCCTGGGGGGTCGCCATTACATGTGCTAATTACACGGCTCCCATCACTATTTACACTTTCTGGCCCCGATGGCTGGCGGGGCCATTTGGCCATTGATTTTTCGCGTTCGCCGGGACAGAATTCATGTTATTAACTAATTTCTTTACGTTCTTTACCCCCCCAACAGTTTCGCCGGAAATCTCCGTGGAGCGTCCCGTGGTCTTCTCCGGCGAAGGGCATGAGGCCACGCTGGTCTGCATCGTCCATGGCGAAACACAGCCCGAGGTATGTTTTAATTAAATTTCGTACATAAATTTTCATTATCGCGCTTGCTCACTTGGAAACACACGATGCCACACAGCGGCAGCACAACCAGATACCCAAATAGATGACCATAGATACATATATCCCGGCGATAGATTTAGCCGGCTCTCCTGACCAACTCCAACTCCAACTCCGACACCGAGTCCATTGTTTGGTAGCAACCAGGAGCAGATGGCTGCTGCCACAACGCATTAATTAAAAGTCTACAAAGGCAAATTGAAGTGCACTACAAAGTGCAGATGAGAGATAAGAGCTCAGGCGACGGGCATAATTTTAATCAAACATCGCTCACAATAGTCCTACCCAAAAGAGGAGAAGACAGCATAAAGTCCCTAGCATGTCCTTTTCGTCCCGCTGCCATTGCACTTTCGAATACGACTTTTTCTGTAGTAATTTCGACTTCACATTTAGCCGGCTCGCTCTCCTTCTCGGCTGGTGTTTATTTTTGTGCTATGCGCCTTTTGTCGACATTTAAATTAATACGCTCGGCTATAATTCAAAGTAAAATTGCGGAAGTTGCCAAAGCGGAAGTGAGAAGCGGCGAGCTACCGAGAAAAAAACGCAAGAGAAATGCCAAAGAACTGAAAGGAAAACCCAAAATGACATGGCGCACACACAGGCGAGAAGAGGAGAGCAAAAAATGGGGAAGGCAGCGTACTAGGGTGATCCTGTTAGAGTTTAAATTATAAATACAAAACTATTCAAAACTGGTTTTTATTTACTACCCATAAGCTTCAGCTAATAATTACTTAAAGATACAAATTAAATACAATACAAACTGCAATGAAAAGATACATTTATATTTTTGAAAATATCTTAAAGAATTTTATAAACATTTTCATATAATATTATTAGAAACAACTAAATGTTCAGCAAATTCTGTGTTTTTACAGAGTTAATTTCCCAATTGTATTGTAAGCAATGTAGTTTGCTTTGAAGGCTCAGATACAGATGGACCCTAACTTGCTCAGAGGAAACCCAAATAATGACTTGCAACCGCAAATGTCAATGCTTAAAATTATACAGCTCCCGTTTCATTTCACTTTGTTTCGTTTAATTTTGGGCCAGCTTCGTGATAAGTCAGTGACTGCCCTGGCCGGCTGCCCTGCCCCGGTTCCCCGAATTCCGACAGGGCATTAAGTTTTTATGCTATTTAATTTTTAAAATTTTTTGTGTGTTGTGCTGGCCCTCGTTTTGTGGCCGCAAAGAGTTGACTGCTTTACAGCGAACGGCGTAACTATTTATTTGCAGCTATGTAGCTGCAGCTTTTTATTTGCTCTGTCCGACACATTTCATTATAGTCGTTGCCCCTGCTACCCTTGGCTCTCCCTGGGGCCCGCCCCTGTCCCCGTTACGAGCCCCCCTCTGTCCTGGCCATCCCCTCTTGGCCATCTCGGCATTAACGTCAACGCCTCCTGCTTTGCATTGTGCATGCCATCGCCATCGCCATGCTGCTTGACGGAGCTGTGGGCGGCTGGGCGTGGCATTTAGTAGTCTTTGGGAATGGCATTTCCGCATGCAATTTTTACATTTGCTTTCCTCTCTTCGTTTGCCGGCTGCAGTTCGTCATTTTCCCTTCATTCATTTAATTTTTTGTTTCAATTTTATTTGTATCCCTGTAGCTAAGTGTATACAATTTAACGCTTCCTTTTTGGGGTATTTTTCCTGGTTTTCCAACGAGCCTCAAAGTACTAGGGTCTGCACATATAAGTATTCAAGGGTTCCACAAGCGGGAGAGTTTCAGATTTAATTATTTTTATTTTTTGGATCGAGAGTTTTTTTTCGCTAAAATGTTAATTAGAGATTTTATGCACATGAAAGCCGTGCGGTTCAGAGGTCTAGTAATATGCAGTAGCTGAATCTTTATACTCTTATCTGTGGTATTTTTCGCTACAACAATGCATTGAATGGAATTTCTGATCAGCCATTAGCTGCTTGCAAATGATGTGGAACACAGGTACATGCGCTGACCAGCCCGTCAATGCATTTACTAATGAGTCTTGATGGGCTGTTGATATGCTATACCATTGTTCTGCGACAGTGGGGATTTTTAATTATGTCTTGTCAACTAACCGGAGCCATTTTGATGCGGAAAAACCACAAATCAGGGACTATGGGGGCCGCATATTAATTATTGAGATAGACCACTGAAAGCCCCTTTAAATGCGCACACTCGCAGACATCGCACTTATGTGCATATTTACATATTAATTACGCATTGCACCACAGGCCCAAGTCTGGCATATTATTAATCCATTGATATTGTCGATTTGATGCATAATGAATATCATAAACAAGCACTAAGCTGCGCCCATTCGCCCCATTTCTTGCATTCCCCCAAACTCACCCGCAAGGACACGAGGATAACAGGGGCAGAGTACACCGGGACGATGGGACAGCAACAAAGTCATTAGAGCAATTGTCATTAACATGAGCGACGGCAATGAGACAACATCATTATCAACGTCATCGGGCGGCGGCGGCGGCGGTGATGGTGGTGGTGGCATTGTCAACGATGTTGTCGCCGTCATCGATGTCGGACGCATTAAACATGCAGCAGCATTTGACAGAGCCATCAACGTCAGCAGCTAACAGCATTAATGGGCGTCCGCCTGGACAGCAACTGTTCTCTAATACGCCCACCCATTGCACGCCCACACACAGGCCCAGTAAATACCCCCATACCCCCAGAACCGCCCTTATCCCTCACCTAACAACAAGGACCCTTGAACCGGACCGATGATGAGCTTTCATCGCTCGTCAGCTCGCCCAGTGATTGCAGCCATGCCGCTACTATGGCTTTTAATTATTTTGCAAATTAATTTCCAAATTGGTAATTTTCTTCACATTTACACACACTCAAACAACACTAACACACACACATACAGCGCACGTAATGAGTTTTTGTGTTGGGCGAAGGACTGACTGCAAGTTGGCCTATTGGCCCGATCCGAAATGAGATGTTTAGATGGCGCAAAATTGCGACATAATTACAGGATTCGTCGGGATGGAAATTGCTTGCCGGCAACGACACGGAAACTACTGATATATCGCATACATTTAAAGTGGGTATTTATCGGGAAACTGAACTAGGGATTAGGGTGGATTGGGACTCGCAATCACAGCTGGAAAAACAGCAGAGAAACACAAAATGAAAGCATACTACTTATTAGTTATTACCGACTTAATGATTAGAGTTTTTTTTTTATTTCTTAAAGCCATATCTTTCAAATTATAAACTCTACTTTTCTCAGCAAGCTAAAACTAAATATTATTATTATTTTAACAAAGTTTGTTTACTCATTGATATAGCCCTTACGTAGGTTGCCTTGTGTTAACAAATATAATCCAATTTCAACTTCATAATCTGTGGAGAGGCTTGAAGTCTATAAAGTTTGAAGTGATTGCCAGAGTATTGACTTAATAACTCCGCCACTCTAAACTGTTGTTAAACTGCCGTAATTAATTACGACCAAGTTATTTATTGTCATTATCTAATATCTATTAGCATTTCCCTGGGCAGCAACTTTGGGGAGCAGCTGGCCAGAGTCCCGGCCAATTGGTGTAGGCAACAACTTAAGTCAAACTGTGGCCATTAACAGCGACACCAGCGTGCCACCAATACCACAACGCTGGCAACTCGGCAACTCCGGTGCCACACGCAACTCAACTCTCATGTGTTCGTGCTGGCGTGCCAACGCTGCGTATGCGTAATTCCCACATGCCTCTTGCAATTATTTGTTGTTTCCCTTTTTCTTTGGCGCGTTTTCACTCGCAGCTGCCACACACACAAACACCCATCTAACAACACTCTTCCTTTGGCAATTTCCGCTTTGCCAGCGAGCGAAGGTATTGCATAATAGATTGCCAGGCAGGGCGAAATGGATGGGAGGCAGGAGGAGCTGGCAGGAGGAGCTAGAAGAAGGGCAGGCGAGGCCAGAGTTTGCTGTGGCACGCATACTCTTTTCTTCCTTTTGGCTGATTAGTGTTGATTGGTATTTCTCGCTTTGCTGCTCATCAATGCTAATTTTTCGCCGCTTCTCCATCTCATTGTGCTTTGTTTTGCTCCGGGAGCTTCAAAGTTTGCCAAGTTTCTGGTTCTTGTTCTTGTTCTTGTCCTGTTCCGCCTCGCCTCGCCCCAATTCGATTCGTTTCCTTTTCCTTGTTCACGTGCCCGCGCGAAAAGAAAGCATTTGAAAATTAAGCGCAAGTGCAAAAGATTGATTGGCGCAACATTTGCGTGGATCTATTAATGAAGTGCACACAGACCGGCGGCCAATCAATCGCCCAAGTCCCCATCCTGGATGTAGGATGCAAGCATCGCTAATAACAACATGGCGGGCAAGCAATTAATTCGCTTAGCCATCTTCTGCCGACGGGCAAAAATATTAAATAAAATAATTTCTGTCCATTTTTCTGCCACGTCAACACTTACGCCTCGTTACGCACGGTTGAGTTGAGGCTGTGGCAGTGGCAGTGGCGGTGGCGCCAAAAAGATGATGATAGCTGCCGCTGATCCAGAGGCCAGACTAAAGCTTAAATTAAGGGAAGAGCATCGAATCAGCGGCAGCTGGAGGGAGCAAACGCCATGAAAAACGCAAACATCAACAGTTTGGACAACTAACGGCAGGGGAGCTGAGAAAAAAGGACCCTTTATGGCAGGACGGCATAACTGTAACTGCACACGTACGGCCGCGGATACGACCATGGCCAATGGGCGGATGTGTCTCAGCGTGTTTGTGTTTGTGAGTGGAAAATATGACAACACATATGCACTGCTGACAGCCATTTTAATGGAATGTGCGGCCAAAACACCGCCGCCGGCGTTAACTAATCTCACCCGGGGAGCAGCAAATAAATACTCGACTCGAAAATAGAAATAGAAACGCCATAGATAGCCAGGCTATGTATAGAATAGCCCAAATTCTCTCTCTCCCCCCCGTATGGCACCGTAATTTTTTCATCTATTTGTTTTAATATCCCTGCGCCTTTGTGGGGACTGAAGATTGGATTTTGGTATGTGCGTCATGCCGTGCAGCACCTGCTGCCGCCATGTCCCCTCGGCCCCTATCCGCTGTTAATTCGTGCGTTCTGTCCTTGCTTATCTGGCGACTGCGGCCCGTATCCTGGAGTATTCCAGCGTATCCCGGCGTATCCTGTCTGCGAACTGTCAGGGCGGCGACAGGCCGGCGCTGCAGCGACTCGCGTCCAATTCATTTACAAAACACGCACAACCCGGCTGTCAGTCCTTGTAGTTCGCACACGAACCACGTGGCGTTGGGTCCTTTTGCGGGATATGTTTGCACAGGACTCGGATTCGGCAACGAATTCGGGTGTGGATACGGACCCAGACCCAAACTCCGATTCCGATTCCGATTCTGATTCCGGCGCACTTGACACACAAAACATGTTGTCGAATGTTGGCTGAAAATATGTAACAAACAAATAGAGACAAACAATGCGGAATCGAAGATGAATTTCATGTGAGAGGGGCCAAACGGCAGCGCTTGCAGCCAGTGGGCTGTGGAAAATCTGATGGAAAATCAATACCCATCGGCGGGCACGTCGATCTGGTTTTCAATTTCAACAGGAATTACGCTTAATTGACGCTCAAGTGACAGCCACCCGAAGTGCAAGTGGAGGAGAAGTCGGTTGAGGAAGTCCAAGTGGAAGTACTTGCCGCAAATCGTCTTAACTTTTGCCCCCCAACTCATCCCCCAACCAGTCCTATCTCAAGCTCAAACCCAATCACGCACACTCGCTCGCCAGCCGGCAACTCGTGCTCGCCTCGATTGACCAACTTTTCAATTATTTACAGGTAATTTGGTTCAAAGACACCATGCAACTGGATACCACGGAGCGGCACATCATGGAGACGCGGGGATCGCGGCACACGCTGATTATACGCAAAGTGCATCCGCAGGACTTTGGCAACTACTCCTGCGTGGCGGAGAATCAGCTGGGCAAGGCACGCAAGACCCTCCAGTTGAGTGGAAAACCGAACGTTGCCGTTTTTAATTCGCCGCCAATCAGTCAGTACAAGGACAGGTAAGTGCAACACGAATGCCAAGTGGGAGTGGGAGTGGGCCACTCCTTTCGAGGAGTAAGAGCAGACACGTGCCTAGTTAGACAAGGGGACTTGTTCGCCTAATTACCAAGCAAGCGCAAGAGCCATTCACTACTCGATGATTGAGCATAAAATGCAAAATCCGTGGCAAACGTCCGGCCTTACAACTTGATTGGACATTGGACCTTGCACAGAGATGATGCACTGCCCCCGCACTGGGCAACTTTATTAGATTCATTCCTTTGACTGACATGGCAACCAACTGAAAGACTGACGTCCGGACAGCCCCCCCTCCGGGTCGCACTGCTTATACGTTACGTATGAAACTTTTAATTGGATTAGCTGTCATCAAACACACACGCACACACAAACACACTCGCCTTTTAAGTGGGCAGACAAGGCGAGGTAGAGCAAGCGGGGCGAGACAGTCAGCCAGGCGACAAACAAGCTCACATCTCAGTCGCACGACAGCTAGATAAATTTCCACGGATTGGAAATGGAGTTGGGTGTGTCTCTGTCACTGCCACTGCCACTTCCAATTCCACATCCACCTTTCAATAATTGAACGCGAATTGAATCCAATAATCTGCAAAACATTTTCTAACTGTGCTGCGAGCGAGAGCAGAGCGAAGCCATTATAATTTGGGCCAAAGCCATATTGCGCATACGCCCCGTTAGTGCGAGCATAAAGCAACTCTGCAAAAAGCAACTAACCAAGCGACGGCCATGTCAACTTTTGCGCTGATTTCATTCCATTTCATTGGGTTTGATCCGCTGCCACTGCCGCTGTCGATGCCGATGCCGATGCCGGAAACTGGTGCCGGCAATTAAGCTACCAAAAAGCCCGCAGCAGCCTCGAGCACACAAAGTACCAAAAGCGATTCTGGCGCCAGTCGCCGGCTCTTCAATTGTTAATAATCATTTTTATTGCCTGCGTTAGTTTTATGCTATATGCGAAAACTTTTCTGATTGGCGTTTTATGTTTTTATTGTGACCAGGGCCAGGCCCCAGACTTCAAGTTATTAGTTCGCATGGCCCAATAATCATACAGAACACATCGAGAGCAAAACAAATAATGGCAGCCGTGCCGACAAAACAGGAAGGCCAAAGGACCTCTGTTTACAGACTGGCATGCTCGCAGGCTCCCAAGTTCCCCAACTCCCAAGTTCCCTTCCTCTTCATCCCCGTGCTGATTAGCATTCAAATTGTGTGCCGACTTTATCGCAAAGCAATGAACTTGCGCCTTTGTAATGGCGAATTGCGACATCCCTGAAACGAGGATGGGGCCACCTAATTAGTTGTTTACTCGAGCAGCTCCACTGGAGTGTGCCCATAAATAACTTTATCCATCAGCAGCTCCAACGACTAATGAGCCGCTCCATCTTAAAGATCTGCGTCCTCGGGGGGGGGAGAGCGACAACCTTAAAGCCAGCGAGGCCAATGGCCAAAAATGCATTTAGTCCACCCTCCTCGGTGACTGGCTAGCTCCCTAATCACGGCATGGCACAATGCACCGAGCAGAAGTCGGGGACCGGTCATATAACTTCATTTACACTTGAGCTGAGAGTGCGGCAGGACCGTTAGCTTCTCGGTTGAATGGACGCATTGTGCGAGGAGCCCCAGCTCCGGGTGTGGCTTCTAGAGGCGGCAAGCAGGCGGGGCAGCTGTAACAGCAAACAAGGAGCCAATAACAAAGGAGCAAGCGGGTATTATGTTAAGACTGCAGCAGCAGCGGCAGCAGCAGCAGCATCGCAGCTGGGCAACAATGCAGCAGCGGGTTGGCTCATACGCAGTATCTTAAACCGGCCATTGTCGCCAGCCACGTTGCCATTGATTACGATGTTGCTGTCCTTCTGCAAGCTGCCGGTCCTGCTGCTCCCCAGTGCTGACAGGTCGAAAAAAGGGCAAATAAACAGAAAAATCACAGGGGGAAAAGCTGTTAAAATAACAAGAAAGTTACAAAGCAGGATCAATTACTTCTTCCATTAAAATAAAGTTTTTTGACTTAATTAGTTTTTGTAAAGAAAGGTTCTTTAAATAAATAACAATTATTGTTTTTAATAAGATTAATTATAATCAAATTTATTAAAATATCAAAGGCAATCCTTAAAAGAGTCATTTTGTTTTCCAAAATTATTTGTAATGACTCAAAAATAGTACAAATTTTAATATATATTTAAATGTTTCCCCAAAGATTCTATAGATCTGTCCAAAAAATGGACAAAGTGGATGCACTGCCTCTTCTGCGTTGGCTTTAGTTACTCTTCCAGCTTTTGTTGCTGCTGACGTGACTGAAGCTTGCGTGTTTGCCTTAACTGCAGCAGAAGCAGTAGCAGCAGCTCTCAATGGAGAATTTAACAATTACATATTGATTGGAAGCGCCTCGGAATAAATCCCCCGCCAACTGTTGCACGCAAAAGTTGCCGATAACCACCCAGCCAAGCCAACCCTCTAACCCGTCGTCCTTTCGCCCCCTTTCAGATACAACATCTCCTGGGCCGTGGACTCGCACTCACCCATCGAGGAGTACAAGTTGTCCTTCCGCAAGCTGCCGCAAGGACACGAGGTCGTTGGCAACGCCATCGACTCGCCCTCCTCCTCGCTCTCCTCGTCCTCCTCGCAGATGTACGGCTCCGGACTTCATTCGCATCGCTCTGGCACTGGCAGCAGCAGCATGGCCGGACTTGGAGTCGGTCTCGGTGGCAACTACGCTGGCTACGGCAACGTGATGCACTGGGGCCACAACGACTGGCGCAATGTCGTCCTGCCGGCCATTCCCCTATCGCATCACTACGCTCAGGGCATGAGTTACATGGTGCGCGGCCTGGATCCTGACCAGCACTACGAGGCCACCGTGCAGTCTAGGTGAGTGAAACCTGAAAACAAAAAGCAGTTACAGTTACAGGCAATAAAGGCAATTGTTTGGGCCAGGATTAAAGCAAAGAAAGGCGCACAGTGGCCTGCAAAAGTCATATTTTAATGTTATTTTAATTGAAGAAAAGGAGAAAATAGATGCATAGATTTTTTATTTTTGATGGATTCAGCTGTTAAAACCAATGTTTTAGGTAGCATTAAGCCATGCCTGCTAATTTGGCCACTGTAGGTATTATTTATGGCTGCAGAACAGTGGAGCTGTCAGTGGCGTTGCATTCGGCTCTACTCATTAGCCGCAATTAGCATATTAATACATGCCAATGCTCTCGAGCTGCATTGTTAATACCGAGAATGCTTATCAATTGCAGGAATCGTTACGGATGGAGCGATTTGACCAACAGTTTTGTCTTCTCCACATCATCGAATGGTAAGTGCCAGCTTAATCAACTATTCCATTACGATATTCACTAAAAAAAAAAAAGTAGAAAAACTTTTCAAAGGAAATATATACCTAACTTATTACATACTTCTTTTAGGGTATTAAATCCTCGGCTAGCCGAGAGTCAACTTAATCCTTATCGGTTTGTATACCTTCTGTTGCCAGCCGCATGCATAATAATTTCGAATTATTCGCTGTTTTCGCTGTTAATCTGCAAAAATCACAGTGAAACTGCAGCTTCGCAAACAAACAGAAAAGAAAAAAAAACTGCTTTGTATCGCAGCCAGCGGGAAAATATGTTCAGGCTGTCATAACTTAATGCTGTTAAATTTATTACTGACGAGGGCCAAGTGAAGCGTAAAGTGAACACGTCGTAGTCTCTCGTTTGTATCCGCTGCGAGAGGTGGTAGCCATAATGTTGCACTCACACTTGCACTCCATCCGGCACATGCACGGCACGTCAGTTAAATCACACATTTTTTTCTGCACTCTCAGGTGAAAAGCTGGTTTTATTGCGGCCTCTGGGCTTTAATGAGATCCCTTTCGGATCTATTGAACCGTACCTAATTGGGAATATTAATAAAGCTGTCCGCCAAATAACGCCTTCTAGCCTGACATTGTTACTTTCCAACTTACTGAAGCGAGTCCATCAAGTATACGCCGCGTTGTCAGTCAATTTGAGGGAACGGTTGAACGCATTTGCAATTGCGTGTGCATAACTAATTGATGACAAGTTCGGGGCCACACATTTGACTCTGCATAACGAGGATCGAAATGGTAGCACAAGACTCGCGCTAATTGGATACCAAAGAAGGTCCTGTGCCCTGGCGCAAGTTATAAACAAAGACGCGGGCCAAGCCAGCCAGGTGGGTTGGGTAGACCATGGACCTCTAAATGCGCACTCGAAATCCATTTATATGCAAAACTATTGTTGCATTGCATACGGAATTTCTGCGGCGGGAAAGCGGCGACAACGGGTTCGCCAGAAAAGCGATTTTCCATGCAAATGACGCACATTTGTCGGCGCCGGCAACGGCACCAGCACCAGGACCAGGACTGGCTCCAGAGCCAGAGCCAGGACCACAACCAGAGCCAGTTCCTGCGTCTTGCCATCTTTTGGCTGCCATGCGAAATGCATGCAAATGCAAATAGTGCACAGTTCAATGCCGCTGTTGAGGCTGTTGCAGTTACGCTGATGGGTCTGCTGCCACGTCGCCTGGCAAACAAACGCATAAATATGCAACGTCGCAAAGGCAACGGCAAGGGGAACAGTAACAAAAACAATAACAAAAGCCAAAAGAAGATGCAATAAACACGCACATGGCGAGTGAGATACTTGCACAGAATCGTCCTGCGAGGCAGCGGAAATTTAATAAAGCAAAACGTGAATGCCGCACAGAAAATGGCGCATTCGGGACGGGCCATGGCAGGACAGGGTTGGGACACAAGGGCGGGAAGGTATCAATGTCGCCTGGCAAGACGTGTTGCTTTTGACGGTCTGCACTGAGAAACGTATCCTGTATCCGTAAGATGCTTCGCACAAAGCTCTTCCAGCGAACTTCATTATGCGCGCCATTGAAATGCGAAGTTCCGAAGGTTCGCTTTCAAAGCGCAACTTCGTTGGCGGCAATTTATGGCTTCGCTTTGTGCTAATGGAAATGACTTCATTATATTTTCGAAACGCAAACAATTTACGCAATTAGTGGCCAAGCATGCGATGCAATAAGAACCGCAGCACAAATACCACCAGCAACAACAACAAGGTGCAATCCAGCAAAGCGGCAACTAATGAGCCTCGAGTGTCATAACTACAACTGCAGTCCTTGCACAATAACAGTAACGGTAACGCCAAAGGACAGCAATCGTCCCAGCAGATACCGTTATTACCCACACACATACACAACAGAGCCAGGGAGCCAGTTCATTTACCCGGGCTACGTGTCCTCGGGTCCAGGACTCCAGCCAGCATTCATGACATTAGCCTGGCCTCCAAGAGAAAGGAAAATGGGAATTGAGGACAGGCACAGGAGGGAGGCAGGACCTTCGGACATTTAAGATCCCAACAGCCACAATATGACAGGCTTCCACAGGTAGACACATTCGTGCTGGAAATGACGTTTGCGAAAACCATGCACTCCGACAGCTTCAACCGAATGTTCAAACTCAACAAGTTCAAGGAAGGTAAAGGGTTCCAAAAGGAGGATGTATTTGTACAGGGACAAGATTTCGATTTATATATATTATATTTTCTTCGTAACTATAATTTGTTTCATTGAGTAGTCTTAATTAGTTTCGAAACTCGTTGGCAATCTATTTATATTTTAGCTCTCATAATTTAAACACTCAAATAGCTTGTTTCCTGCGCAGAAGTAGTATGTCAGTGTGGGTCAGCCTAAGGACACCCAAAGGGCATATCAACTTCGATTTTTCCCCGTCATATTATCCACATTCTGAATGGCCTCTAAGTGCATTTAATTTTTACGACTCCTCGTCCTGCGTCAAGTCCCTTTGTGCCGCTGATGTTATCCTGTCTGCCATTGTTTTTGTTGCCACGGTCATAGCCGTTGTCTAAATGCGTAAGCAGGTGTGGGAGGGGGCTAAGCTGGGGTCGTGGAATAGACTCCGGTAGATGCCAGGTATGCAGCTATTTACATCATGGAGCTCAGTTATAGTAACGATGGCAAGGCACGCGGATCCCGGCCAGAGGTTACAGGGCCGGGGCACATAGAGACATAAAAAATAATGCATTTTGTGCACGCGAAAAAATACTCGACATAAAGAAAAAAAAGAAGTTAAATAAAATTACAACATAAAGTGCGGCAACGAGTGTTCGCTCTGTTTGTATTTTTGTGTTGGGCGGATGGGACGCCGGGCTGGGAGAAATATCAGAAAATGAAAGACTCGTTGAAAGTTGCGTAAAACTTGCTGAAACTGCCAACTGAGGAGCGCTGCAATAACAGCAACTACTGCCACACCAACAGCAATAGCAACAGCAGCGGCAGCGGCAGCGGGAGCCGCAACAAGGCGAGGCATTCAAACGATGACAAAGTGGACCCTCACTGCATGTCCCTTAGAATGCGTCGCCGCTGCTGGCAGCGAGCGTCTGCTCGAAACTTTCAATTTACTCGTCCTAGTCGACGGCCATCGTATCGTATCCTCGGATTCAGCCCCCGAACCCCTCAGCTCCTTGGCCGCCGTCTCTGTGCGTTTGAAGCTTTTGTGTTGCCGGCGGGAATACTTTAGCCGAGGCTCCGCAACAACAGCAACTCCAACAACTGCAGCAGCGTCATCGCTTTTTTCGCCTTCATTTTTTGTTTGCCGGCATGTAAGCTGCAAAGTTTGCCAAGGCATACGTATGTACGTAAGGGAGCGGCGAAAAAATGAAGAGGAAATGAGCCAAGAGACGGCAGGAGACGATAGGAGACGGGCCAAGGAGGCAGAAGTAGAAGTTTTGTAGTGGCAGCATAACAAGCACTGGCAAAAATAGCACCGCGCTCAGTTGCAAGATGTGTAATGCGAATTCTCCACGTGAATGTTATGTTTATGTAAAGTGCAGGTCCCACAATGCCATCCCAACACCAAGGAGCAAGGATCCTCCAGCAGACAGAGTTTCTTGCCGCAAGTGCTGAGTGCTCGTCGGCACAAAGCGAAATGCGAAAGTGCATTATGTGTCAGCAACAAACGAAGCTGAGCCGGGACTTTAATCAGGGCTTTAAGGGTCGGGGCCCCTCCAGCCCACTTGACCGTCGCCCAAAAAAAAATCAACAACCAGATATACATAATGGAGGGCCAAATCCGTGCGGTCAGCACCGGACATTTTGCGACAAACGAGGTACGAGTGAGTGCGTGTGGAGCGCTGTTGAAATGTTGCTGCTGTTGCCAAAAAAAAAACTTCAAAATCCGCGGTGAGGCGGCCGCAGCTCTTCGCGAATCTGTAATAAACTGTCGTCCTGGGCACCGGCCCCTCGGGCCAATGCCAATCCTAGTCCCGTCATGCCCACTATGCGAAAAATCGGATTTGCCTCCTGTACTTACAGACACCAGCAACAACAGACGAGGCATCAACAGCAATACACTGAACAAAAGTCGAACAAAGGCGAAATGAATATTTAAAATTCCGAATAGAAACTTGAAATTACAAAAAAGGAAGCTAATTTCGGGAAGCCTCTCAGTTTGCCATTGGTTTTCAGAGGCCGAGCTTTAAATCAATAAATAAAAATGCTGATATCTTTACCATTTTCTTAAATAATTCAATCAATCAGCCAACAAAATGTAAATAGTTAAAATCAATGCGATTTTTTCAGTATAGGTACTAGTTTTTATTGTCTGTGTACTAGCACCAGCAACAAATCCATGCGGATTGCATTTGGCCATTTGTATTTGTTGCCGCACCGCAATGCTATTACGTGAAGAGTGCGCGCGGAGAAAGAGCCAGATCCGGACAGGTGCCGAAAGCCGGACCCTTGCTGCCTCGAATCGTCGGTGCCTGGACATTGGCAACGCCACTGCGGCGACATCGATGGCGGCGGGAACGCTTATTCAGCTGCACAAACGAGAAATCACAAGTGACGTTACGGTTTTGTGCCGCCAACCGCAAGCAATAAAAGTCGCAACGACAGCCGATGGAAGTGCAGCATTCGACGGGGGTGTAGCGGGTTTAGAAGCGGACCACATTAGCCGGACAGCCACATGGTCATGAGTCCAGCTCGGTACTGCATCCTGGATCTTCTGCTGCATCACGGGTCCGTGGTCGCGTCTGTTTTCATTACAAAATTGCCAGCGTTTGCCGGCACCGCAATTGACAATTTGCTTTTATTTTATGTTGACAGTTGGGGAATTTATATGGTAATGCCTCCGTGTGTGTGTGCGTTGCATTTGATCTCCACCCGCTGGCCATTTTTCTTAGTCGCTCTAGCGGCGTGTACAGCCTAAATGGTCAAATGAATGGCCCAAGGCTGGAATTTCTGCGCTGTGGAAGCGAATAAAATCTGATTCAGTCTCAGGTAGGCCCTAAACAAACAGATTGCGAAATGAATAGCATATTTGTGCAACAGTTGGAGAAATCATTTCCAGAGGCAGACTTTCAATTTAGGTCAACTTACTTAAGAGGTAATTGAAGTGGCTTTTGATAATTCATTTATTTACCTGTGATTTGATTCTGTCATTATTATAATTGTAAATGTTTGTATTTAAATTTGATAAAACTTGTTGATATAATGACAAACCGGTTAAAGAAAACTTGTTAGATACTAAGCCAAAGATTTAATTTACTAATGACTTACCTCAAACTAATTTATAACCAAGGGCTTAGAAATAATCTCAGGTTGCATGTTGTTTTAAAATGAAAACAAATGCTGAAGTAAAAGACAAATGAATTAACAAAGTTTAAATTATAACAAAACCTTACGAATCATTTCGATACCTTTAAGTTTAATGTATATTTATAATATTTAAAATACGATAACTTTGTTTTATTAATAAATATGATTTCTGCATACATTTTTTTAAACTTCTATTTTATTTAATTTTATTTTTCTTTAAGCACAAAAGAGCCTCTGTGTATAGCACACTTATGGCGAATATTCGAGTGTCTATTTGGAAATTAAAGGTGTCATGTTCCGAGGCGTTGGCAGCCCAGATGCCTCGATAGATAAGCTGTCCCGGTTGCTGGGCAAACATGTGTGCAACATGCAACCTACATTGATATCACGTCCGGCATGCGGCGCTATCCTCTCGCCACTCAATGTTGCCTGTCCATTCAGAGTGTCAGCAATCACTGGGGGAAGAGGGTTTTGCAGCAGGCTGCAGTCCTTTGAGAGATCTCTGCGCCTTAGATATGGCAGCTAACTGTCTGGCAGGCCATCACATATTTATAAGTTTTGCTCGCTGCGCCCACAACTCCTGACAGCACATCGCAGCGCATCGATAAAGAAGTCGATGTCCCTGGCAGCCAGGATGTTTCATTAAAGTCGATGGGCGGCCATGATATATGCAGCAGCTTATCGGGGCGGCGGTCAGGCTGGGCCTTCATTTACGGGTGTTTACAGAGTCAGCTTCGCTTTTGAGTCGCGCTCCGCTGGCCAAATGCTCATTTGTCATTATTGACAGATGCAGAACGTTGCCGTTTTAATTGGCGGCCTTAACGAAATGAGCTGCCTGCCGAGGAATGACCTCGTTGCTGCTGACTTTCCTCCTGGCCGCCCACTTGATTGGCCATCTGCATCCGGATTCGTATTCGCAGTCGTCTGCGTACAAGTAAATCCCTCTGATTGCAGATTGCACTTTAAGCGTTAATGATTTATTTGCCCGCATGGATTTGATTTAAATGTCGGGCCGGATGGCGGACATTTTACTTAACAGTAGTAGCACCATACGCCTTAAGCCCTATCGATAGCACCCCCCTTACTCTCGACTATCCTAACTTTCAACGACTGCTCCACGTACTAATTGCAGATGGACCTGTCGATCTGTCAACCTATTTGAATCACGGTCTGTCAGGTTAGTCTTGCTCTAACTCTCACTCTCCCCCTTTCTATCTCTATCTTTTATCCTGTAAATTTCTGTCTCTCCCTCTATTTGTCTCTGTATCTATATCTATCTCCATTTCTATATCTTTTTGCATGTTTTCATCCGCATGATATTTATTTTTTAATACTTCTGTACACACTGCGCCATATTTGCGCTAATCTGAAAACTGAAAAAATAAAGGAACTGAAAATGAAATATTAAGAAATTCCAATTGGGCATTCCGTGAATAAATACATATATGTTGTATATATTCGAATGCATATGCGTTTGTCCGGGCAGTTTAGCAACTATTTGGCGTGCCATTTCACTGCTCGATCAACAACAGAGCCGAAAACTAAAACCAAACACAGAGAGATGAACGAAAAACAAGTTTTAATGTCCGTTTCGATGGCAGGTGTGCGGGTGTGGGTTTAGAGACTTTCTACTGCGTAGGTGTGCATGCTGGGTCCCTTTGACTAAAAAAAGGGGGAATTTTGTCCATTTCAAATATGTTGACTTGCATGCCCAACCAATTTGTTTTATGGCCACGGCCCAATGGATATTGAAATGCATACATTGCGCCGGATTTCTATGTACCCATTTGTTTGATCGGCGGCCTGCAAGAGCGGATTAATAAAACGCGGTTTCCATCTATCTTAATTGCAGATAACGAGATGCGGGACCTGAGCGTCACCTTCTACGGCAGCAGTGCCATCAACCGGCAGAAACTGGGCCTCCTGGCACTGAGCTCGGCCACCCTGGCCCTAAGTCTGCTCGTGGCCTAATCACCCCCTTCGATCTGAGCCACGAATTTCTCCGCCAATAGCACTTCGACTTCAACTTCGAATTGGGGACGCAATGGAACGCCGACCGACGTCTACTCACAACTCTAGTCTAGTCGTAAATGGTAGAATAAGGGAAGATCTATATATACATATACATATATATATATATTATGAATAAGCGTAATTAAAAGCATTCGCGCTACGATTTCTCATTGTTCGATTCGAATTTCTCAAGCAAAGGAAAACCAATTTCGAGTTTAGTGAATTAACCACACAACGGAAAACGGAACCATACATTACACATGTAACAATCAATGTAAAAGAGCATGCAACTGTTCAAACTAGGACCCCTAAAGCGTACTTCATACCACATACGACCACCATCCCTTAACCATCATCTCCTCCTCCGCACTTTCACCGACCATTTTGCAGGCACCCAGACCCGTGTACATAGATTTTATTGCATACTTTTAGGAATAAACTGCACCAAAGAAATAGTCACTCGACAAGCGAATGAAAACACACAAAAATATTAACTAATAAATAGCAAGTACTCGGGATAGTTGAAGCTAGAGTATGGCCACAGCCACCAAGGATGCGGATCATGACGCATAGGGGAGGAATTCGTAGCGTTATGCAGATAGTTAATTTAATTAATACATAAATGCATTACCTAATTATCGGATACGAGCCAATGCCACGCAACGCAGCTTAGCCGAAATTCAGATAAACAAATGGAGAAACTTAAACTAATTTGCAGCATTCGAGGCGTCACGCATTTGCATTTCCGATGGCTTAAAGCAGACGGTGTTTTTCTAGCTTTTTGCAATTTGTATGTATGTAGCAGCTAAGTAGCTTAATTGACCGCATAAATGCAATTAAATTAGTCGACAAACCTATTGATTTGGTATGTAAATTAATCCACTGCAAGCGGAGCCACAGCCACACAAAAAGGCGGAGCATATACATATAGGAATTTCCATATGGATTTCGGATTACAATTAGAGCGTAAGTGTAAATAAATATGATTGACACGAGGATTGAGGGGCTCACCAGAGTGGGTCTGAGGAGGAAAGCGTGTCGCAACAGTAATAAATATTTAGTATATTAACCCCAATAGGCATACACCCCGATATCGGGCGGTTTACTCTCTACACCGAACACAGGGTGCGGCCAAGGTTGTTTTTATGTAAATATATATATATATTGCACCGCAGTCTCGATCGAATCTCAAGATAGATATAATAGTTCGATACTCGTATTGTTGCTTCACAACGCAAAACGGCACCTTTCGCGTTTGGTTCTCTCCAGCACCCTGTATTATCCTTTTTAGCATTCCGAAACCGAAACTGACACCGAAGCCAAGCCAGTGCACTCTCGATGCATTCGCACACGTATGAGCTAGACGATAAGTATATATTGTATTGAGATTAACGACGACGTATAGTATATGTGTATAGGAAAATATCGTAATTGATTTCCGAATTAACTCAGCCATATACAAGATACACATTCAGCTTTTGTAGAACCTAATAAATCGGTCGGGGGAGTTGGACCGCAGAATAACAAAGAAGTATATGTGTAATTAATACGATTGGCCGCAAGAGCGTTAAGTGAATTATCGTAAACTTATAATTTACGTTCGTGTGTATGTATATTGATGTGTAACACTTACAAGCGATACAATTATTATAACATAAACGGCAGACAATGATGCCCCAGATCCAATCCCCCGTCCTCCTTCCCAGCCCCGAGACCCGAAACCCAACCGATTCCCACGAGTCCCACGCAAAGTTGCTTTGGTCCGGCGACTGGAGCCCATCGATAAGTTAGCTAAATGATGATATCGGTACTCAGCATATATGTACACCTGAATATATAGAGATGAAGCGAGCCGTTACTCGTGTGTATGTAATTTACAGCTTAGTTATAGTTTATAGTTTATAGTTATCCTATTTTGTTAGTGCAACAAATACCAAGGCGAGACACGAGCCGTGCGTGTACAATTCTACTTTAAAGTAATAATAATACTAACCTACACACCAGACATCTTCGGTATTGAATGTATATGTGACTAGAAACGTATGTGTATGTATATTTGATTATTTTGTAAAATTTTTCAAAAACTATAAATAAAGTCTATATTACCATATAAATGTAATCCCGAGGCATCAACCTTTTCTGTGTTCTGTCCTATATTTTCTCATAATTTATGCATCCCCTTCAGCCAGTATCCTATCCCACGTCAATGATGCTCATCAAGCCCTCTTGGAGTCCTCCTCCGGAGACATTGGCCCGCCCGTCTGCAGCTCAAACATAACATTGTACATGGAGATGCATCTGCAGATGGTGGCGCGACTTGGGCACTGTATCCATTCAGCTGTCGAGTGCTCGGAGGAGCCCGGAGCTCGGAGCTGCGTAAATGCAAACTTGGTTTATTTTATTTACTCCATCCAGTTGTCATAGCCCAATGCAGGCGGCTCACCTTTTGTGTGTTGCCCCGTGATGGCTGTGTAGACATTTAAGTGAGCCGGCAGAGTTGACGACCCACCTCCCGTGCCCCCATCCCTTCCTCCGTTCACATCCACATCCATATGCCCATCTGCCATCCGGCGCCGCACATGATGGAATGGAAATGAAAATGGAAAAGTTTTCAGGCTGCCAGATATTGGAGTAGCTTGGCTCCGACTGCGACTGCGACTGGCTACACACAAGCTCTGCTGGCTCGAGGAAAAACTTTAAATGGGAAATTTGACAGACAGACATAACGGTATTTTAAATGCGATCCGAATCACATGTGCGTCCCGGAATTCTGCGTCCCTACAGCATTGTGTGGCCATCAGCAGCTCAGCTCAGCCAGACGATATGTTATGTGTTTGCGGTGCAGGAAAATCCTCCTCCTGTTTACCTATTCCGAATCTATTCCATCCAACAGGATATGGGAAGTTGAGAGGCAGGCGGCAAATTGAAAAGTTCGCCTGGCTAATGAAATACCCGGTAAGCATTAAAGAACCATCACCCTGCTGCATTTGTTAAATAACCTTAAAAATAATATATATAATTTACCCAAAAGCGGAATAAAGTGAACAAATTCCGAGAGTTCAGCCGGGAAAATTGCAAGGTGCAAATGGCATGAAATTACCGCAAAGAACTGGCGACCCAAAATGTCTTTCGCCGCCGTTGCGCCGTGCCTGGCCAGAAACGAAAGCGAGTGAGCTGAATTTGGCCAGGGGAAGTGCGGGGCCAAAAACAAAACCCAAACAAGGCCCGAATCTTGCACACGTACGTACAGAATGTGCCCATGTGCTGCTGTGCGTGTGTGCACCTCATTTCCGGGCATTGTTTTCGTCCCGAACACGAGTGTGGCTGCCTGCCTGCCTGACTGCCTTTCAGCCTGGTGGGGCCCATTGCTGTGCCAGGACTTGAATTTGGCACACACAAAAAAATATTTGAAGGTCTTGAAGGAAACTTAAATAATTTGGAAAGCGCAAGCCGAAGTGTTAAGGAGACTTTAATTTTATGGATATTATAGTTTTGAAACCCAAAGAAATCTGTTTGAATGTACTGGGTATATTTTTCTTTCAGTGCCTCGCTGCCTCTGCTGCAACTTCTGTTCCTGGGTGCTATTCTCAATGCCATTCTCGTTGCCGTAGTCGTGCCCGTTCTACTTCCTGTTGTCGTTTGGCTGCTGTTTTCACGTTATGAGCTACTTGTTGTCCCGGTACCTCTGTCTTTGCCTCCTCCCCAGGCCCACACACCACACTCACACAGAGACACAGGCGGATCCATAGGCCTGCGTGTGTGTGACATGTTTACATAAAGTCCTTTACCGCTTCTAATGCATTATGGCAACAACACGAACGCCACTCGACGCTGCTTGTATTTATCGTATGTGCCTGCCCCGAGCCTCTGCCAGGCTAGTTGAATGCGACAAGCGGCAACAGCAGAGGCAGCTCTACCACTAGCACCAGCCGGTACAGGTGGAAATTTCACAGATACAGACACGGCAAGAGACCAACAAAGACACACACACACACTCACGCTGCCGCATAAATATTTGCATACGATATTTATTATGCTAAAAATAAGCCAAGATTTAAAAAGCGACGACGTCGCAGCCCGCGAAATAAGGCCAACTTGGCTAAGAGGGAGAAACAGGCGCATAATGAAGGCGAGCCGGGAAAAAAAACAAATGTCATGACGACTCTCACTCTGGCAGCCTTCACACCTGCCTTTCGCCTTTGCATTTTCGCAATCCGCCATTCGCCATTCGCTATTCCCCTTTGTGGCACCGGAAGTGGGTCACGTATGCACCTTAGTCTCCCGGCCAAGACAAAGAGAAGCTGCCTGTAATTAAGCCCGTTTCCAAATGGGCCCGGCAAGTGCTAAGGAAGGAGAGAGGCTTCTCAGGCCACCTGGCAAATTAACTTAAATTTTAAAAGCTTAATTCGCTTGCCAGAGCCGGCTGCCTGGTAAGCGGCTCCTAAGTCGCCTGTAATGCGTTTAGCAATAGGCAAAGAATTTGCATGCTTTTAGCCGAACGAAAGGAAAGGGAGTAGCAGAAGGGGGACTCCCCGAATGGAAAACAAAAGCTAAGGATGTGCCAGGGCTGGTAAATCCATTTTGCCGACAAGGGCCTCCCACTGGATGCGGATGCCTGACTAGCTAGCTGCCAGACTGGCATTCTGGCTGTGCGTGTAACAAGTGCCACTCAAAAGGCCGGCTGGAAACAATGAAGGCGAAAAGCGAAAAGCAAAAAGCACTTAATAGGCTGCCACGGCGCCGTTGACATGGCCATTTATATGCCGCAACTTGGCAACGTTTTTAATTCATAATGCACGACAGCATGGCGGTGGCGGTGGCGGTGACGTTGGAGCTGTGATGTGGCCCCTGCCCGGGAAGAGAAACAGGATGTTGACTGCCGCCGGCAACTTTGCGACACTCGCCTCTAATCCGAGGCAGGATGCTGTCCGCCATCTGAGTGTTGGCTGTCACCGCGGTTTCATCTTATCTCTCCTGCGCTGTCAGGGCACTGGATGCCACATTCTGGCTGTTGGCATCGGCTGGCCTGGTTCGATAGCAGAAATTGATTCCATTTTCGTATCAAATCCAGATCAATCTCTGTTCATCGACCCGCCAGCGCCGTGTCAGCTCAACGTGGATTCTGAATACAAATATTTAGCAAATACCTGCGAGGAACAGGCATAGCAACCTGCCATTGGCTGACAGCTATGACGAGTTCGATATGATTCCAAACGTAATTAATAAACTTAGCTGGACAAGAGAGCGCACAGCCATCTAGCATTCAATTTCAGGGAATGTCAACGCAAAAAGCCCTTCTATTCAGAGCATCTGAAAAGGGCTCCGTAATGAGCGGATCTAAGTAAGCCGGACCTGAATGCCCAGTCGCCCACTTTGTTAGTGACCGTTTTATTCTTAACATTCTCCTTTTTGCTGGAAATTTCCTTGTGCCAAGTCGAGCTCTTGACGGACGATGCGCCTTTGTTTGCTCTTTAAATTGGGACATCGGTACGTATACGTAATATCATTTATAAATAGCCTAACAACAGGCCCCCATACGTATTGATGTGCAGCTAATGCGACCCCAGAGGATGACTGGCCGGCAGTAGCCTCAGTGGCACTGTTGGAGCACCAGTAGGAGCAGGAGCGCTAACGAGCTGTGCCTTGGCTGCAATTGTTGCCAGAGTTGAATGCCAAAGCAAATAGCAGCTGAGGGGCAACTGAAACTAAAGTCAAATGCAGCAAAAAGAATTGTAAAAAACGAGGCAGCAGCGGCAGCATGGTCCGTACAACAAATGGCAAGTTTTGTCGGCGCCAGGGACACCGAAAGGGGCGAGAAGGGGGCGTGGGCGGCAGCAACCAAATCAGAAAATCCGATTTGCATGGATTTGTTGGTTTCTTTTGTTGCCGTAGAGTATCCTTGCCACTGACGCCAATGCTGTGTTGCCGCTATTATGCTGCACAGAATTGTTGCTGTTGACTTTGTTATTTTTTCTTAATGTCTGCTCAATGAAAAAACGGCTCTGCGAGCGAACCTCCGCTGTTTCCGTCCCCCGTTCCCTGCCACTCCCGTTACCGCCGCTGGCATCGCCTTCGGTGCCCGCTGAATTTTGTTTGTTTGTTTGTTTGTTTCTGCTAAATTGTGTTTTCCCTGTTCATTCATTCGTTTGGCTTTCCCATCCGTTTTCTGCTTCTGCTTTCTGCTGCTCCGGAATTTTTCAGTGATTTTACATGTAAGCATCCTTGTGAGCTCTGTGGCATGTCCACAATTGAGGCAACTACTGCGAGCGCTTGCCAGGACAAGCTGGCCCTCACCTCCGTCGGATCCCCAGATGTCTCCTCCTACTCATGCCCCCCATCGCCATCGTCCATCTCGAAGTCCTGTCCGATTTTATATGTTTACCCCGCTTACAATTCGGTCCGCTGTTTCCCGCTTTTGTGCAACCGGACTTTGCCGAGTCCCAGGGTATATTGAATTCATGATGATAAAGACATTCGGTTGAATATTGTCAGCATTGTCCACCACATAGTAAGTTAACATGGAAACCGAATTGTCTCTTGTGAGATTCTCTAAGAAAAGCTTAAAGTTACACTAAACGCCTCAATTTCAATAAAAATATTTTTTGATTTCCCACAAACTGATGAAAACGTATCTCAATTCAGACAATTTCGCTTATGAACTCTAAATACGGTCTCATATAGAGGGTAGTCTTGGGTCTGTTCCACACTAAAAGCTACATTTTTTCCACACTATTCTACGGGCAATTCCCGTGGAGTAAGCGTCAACGAAGTTGTCGTTTTGGACTGCTACATCCACCGAGGACCGGGGGAGTGCCCACCTTCAGCTCCATGTACAACTTCCGTTTCTCTTCCTCCAGTTGCCAATTGTTCGATTCTATTGCACACTGTTGCTCCCAGGATCTGCTTGTGCAAGTGTGTATGTGCGGGGTGTCCTACAAGGATTTCCCATGTACAATAACGTAATCTACATAATTTTCTTTCAGTTTGGTTTCTCTCATGTCTCCCATGTCAACATATCCCACACCGTTTTTCAATTTTTGTGGCCAGCATTTGACTTTGGTTTGTCCTTGCCGAGGACCAGCTCACTTGTTGCCCGGCTCCCACATATCCTGCCACCTCCCACTTCTGAGTGGTGTCCTTTGGTGTCCTGCATGCTGCCTCCTGCCTGTACCACTGTTTTTGCCTCTTCTCATGCCCCCATGCGGCAGCATGTGTTCGCCTTCCGGCAGCAGTTGCAGGAGAGCACTGTGAAAGCACTGAAAGAACGGAAAGGAGCCCGGTTAGTGGTTGCAGCTGACCCGTGCTCCAGTCACGGTCCACTTCCCGGCAATCGCATTATTATGCGGGACATTGTGGCCAGCTCTCAGCGCTGCCATAACAACAACTGCGGCGCCAACTTTGCACACACGGCCGAAGCCATAATCCATCATAAGTTAAAATGCCTAACCCATTTGCAGCAAAGATCGCAGCGCCACTTCGCCACTCGCCACTCGTCCCTTGCCTCTTACCTCTCGGCACACTCGGAAACTCAGCACAGCCCATTGTTCGCCGGCTCAGCTCGGCCCACTTCGCTGGCCAATTGTTGATGGAAATCCATTTCATTTTACGAGTAACATGCTGGCCAGCGGCCGCAATTAGTGCACATCCAGCAGGGAGCCGTTCGCTTGGCTCAGGAGCCTCCTCTTCCTTTCTGCTCCCTCCTGCAGCCGGACTTCGGGTCAGCCGGAGGAGACTCCGGGTGACCAAGCGACTGGCTGACTGGCTGCCCGGCTGTCAAGCGCTTGTTGTCACAGAGCCTCCAAGTCCATGGCACATGGCATGCATGCAACGTCGTCGCCGTCGCAGCCCTAGCCCTGGCCATAGCCATCGCATCGCCGCCACCATCGTGGTATCTGGACGTTGTCAGGCAGCTGCCAGCTGAAGTGGCATTAACTTCTCCGTTTCTGCCTCGCTCCCGGGCTCTCACTCCGTTCCCACTTTAACAGATTCCGGTGCCGGGCTTATGTTTTAATACTTATTTCTATCCCATTGTTTTTTGCAAGCTTTAATTTTCCTCGATTTTCCCAGACCCGCACGGCGAAGGGTAAATCAAGTCGTTGTTCAAGCTGCTAAGTGGAAACTTGATTAATTAAAATCTATGTTGTAGGGGAGAATTGCTCTTCACTCTGAGATATGTATGTCTTCCATTTAATGTTATTGAAAATATCCTGAAAAGTGTGCTAAATATTTTCATCTTCATCTTTTTCGTATTTAAAAATAAATGCATATACTCGTACATTGATAATTACAAATATCAGTTTGATTAAGCTAAATAATATTTTCAAATTTCTATAATCAGGCAAAAGCTTTCCCTTCTTTTGATGGCAAATCGCTCAATTTAGCCGCTTCGCAAATTGCACACTTGGCCCTATACACCAAAATGTGGACCACGGCTAACAAAGTGCCACAATTTTCTAATTACCGACGTCGTGTGTGCGTGTGTGCCTTGCACCAGACGGCACGCAAGCCAGGGGTATGCAACAAGCGCCAAACTGCTGCATTAAATTAATTGAAAAATCCGAAAAGTAAATAAAGCCAAGGGGCCACGAAGGCTCCGGAACAGAGCACAGTGCAAAATAAGGAAATTCAGTGCACGACAAAATCGAATAAACAGCGAACTGGGATGGGCTGGGCTGGGCGGTGGATTCAGGTCGCCTCCGCGCATGCAACTGCCAAGTGGCAGACGCAATCCCATTCGAATCCCGCGGACTGCGGACCACCATGCGAAGGGACGTGAGGTCGTGGGCCCGACCTCGTTCATTAATCAAAACAATTAACGAGGCCGCATTTGCGCGACATTTCCTTTTTTTTGTCAAGTACCCGAGGCGGTCGCTCTCACGTAGCCCGAAAATAATGAGCAGACATATTTAGCGCCCCAACATTATGGACTGGAAATCTACGAGGACTCGGGTCTTCCTTTTCTCCGCGCCCCAGTGCCCCAACCAACCGGGACCGATGGGGATCCGCAAAAACCATAACAATAACCAATTTGTCAAGCACATTGACCACATCCACAAATTCTGGCCACGCCTCCCGCCCGCCGGGTGCCACCCCTTTCCGAAATGGCTCCGTTTCGCCACGCCATGCCACTTATGGCAGGAAAACATAAATTTCATGCCAAGGAGCAGTCCTGCCACATCCCGGGCATAAAAAGCTCTGCGTCCAGGTCCTCCTCCTCCTTCTCCTCCTCCGATTTCCGGTTATGAGAAATGGCTGCTGATGTCAGAGCTGCATTTCCCGTTCAACTTAATTTCTGCGGTTCACTTTGGTGAGCCAATAATCCTCTTTGCTTTTCAGAATAGCCCCGACACAGATATATCACAATCTCATCCTTAGTAGGAAAACTGGGTTTTGTGTCCAAAGCCTGGCGAGATTCCCGAGCTGATTCCGGCTTGAATCACTTGCTATATATTTTCACTTAAAGTGACCCTCTGCTGGTACTACGTATGCGCAATATTACTCATACGCACTGTGGCCCAAATGTATTTCAAAATATACAAAGTCCCCAAACCAATAATCTATAGTAAAATATTCTTACAGTTTTTTAAAGAGCTTTAAATGTGAAAGTCTAATCAAGGTAACATTTAAGGTTTTACAGAATGTTTATAAATAAAATTAAATTTATTTTATGTGTCAAAGCAATATGTAATTTAATATTTTCTAAACCAATTTCAATAAAAAAACACCATAACAGCTTTGTAAAATTTAATTCTCAATGTAATCAGATCCTTTCCGAAGCATAAGGACATGTGGAATTAATTTTAAACGAAATTCGAATAAATTTCGCCCACATTATTCAGGCCAGGAGCCTGGCAGGAACTGGGTCCTGCGTCCTTTCACTCCCACCACAGTCGGATTGCAGTTGATAATCAAAGAAGGCGCACCGGGTGGACAGCAGACACTGCCACCGAAGTGGCTGAGGAGAATGCGGCTCAGTTGTGCCCCGACCTCAGATCTGCCACTGTCCGCTTCGTTTATGCAACAATTAAAATTCGCAATGAGCGTGATTGTAAATTAAAAGAGATAAAAAAATATGTCACATGTGCGGGCTGTTGGTTTTCGGCGGCTGTTCGTGTGTGTTTGTGCATGAAATATGCGGCGGACTTTTATTTATGATTTCCGTTGATAAATACGCCGATCTGCAACGCCGCGCCGGTGCATGTGAGCAAACAAAGGGCGGAACCGAAAAAGTTATCGAAAAGCATGCAACACGACGGAAGAATTGCAGTTGTGAGTGTGGGTGTCGGTGTTGGTGGGCGTGGGCGTGGGCGTTGGTTCCTGTTGCATTTTTTAGCAGCAGCCTTGGCAGCTGCCACTGCAGGTGAGCTCTGCAATTAACTGGCCCACAGCACTTAGCCGGCAACTAAGTTGGCCAACGCCGCAGCTGCAGATGCAAAGATGTCCTTGTGAACTCTGCATCTGATGGCCGACGGCGGGTCGTTTCCTTAACTTTTAATTATTTCGCGAAATGCGAAAAAGGGAATTGCATTTCGACGCAGCTCAAGACACGAATTGCGAAATGCGAAACTGCATTTCGCCATTGCCCCGTTGGCCTGCTCCATGCCCGGCTCCCTTCTGGCGTTTATTTTATTTACCCAGCGCCATGCAATCTCGACTTGCAGCCTTGTAAATCAGTCAGTCAGAGCCGGTTGCCAAGGTGAGGGGTAAGCTGTGACCCCTCCCGATTCCTTCCCCAGCTCCTACCAGCATATTTGTTTTGTTGTAAATCACAAGGAGCAACAACGAAGCGAAAATGTTGCCTGCTGCTGCTGGGTCGCATCCCCGTCCAAGTCCACCACTACACATGCCACTTTACACCCAACGCAAACACGATTTTCATTTGTATAGCACACACCAGGAGGAGCAGGAGGAGCAGCAGGAACAGGATCGGGGGGTGGCTCCTGTGTTATTTATGCAGACCCTATACCTCTCTATCTCCCTGCCACGCCCCTTTGCCATCGAAGGCAGCGCGGATTGCTTGTTTCTCGTTTTGCCATATTTTTTCTTTTGCCGCCGCCATTGCCGTCGCCGCCGCCTTTGCTGCTGTTGCTGTTTAACAAAGCGCATAAATTCGCTTGCAACTGTGTCCTCAGGGTTGCGGGGATTGGTCAGGGGTGTTCAGGGGTGGTGTCCAGGGGTTGGACAAGCGCCCGCTCTCCCGCTGATCGGCCCCGCAAAGTATTCGTTTCGGCTTGCTGCGCTTTCTCATCTGCCCTTCGCCTGTTCGGAGGGTCCTTTTTTTGTGCGCTCTCTGGTTTGTTTGTTTGCCAGTGAGCTGGTCAAAACGATTTTTGCCTTGGCTCGTTGGCAGCAAACCCCACTCTCCTGCTCCTGCTCCTGCCTTAACCATATGCAAAATGTACTTTTTCTTGCTTTCCTGTTGCCTTGGTTGTTTTTGCCCCTTATCTGCGCCCAGTTTGCGCTGGAGCTCGAGCTGTTGCCCTCGCTAAATATAATAAAAAATAACGCTTGCAACTTAATCTCTGACAGCTCGTTACCCGTTTGCATGAGCACGATATTCATGAGCTGCTAAGCTCGAGTTACAGTTACTTGGCCAGCGCACCACCAAATCGCTCAATCGCCGGGCCAACGGCATCGCCCCGAGTATTTGTCACAAATTGCCATTCACCTGACGTTGGGTCTTAGCTCTCACCGCATTCGGAATATTTTCATACTTTTCCTTTGATGGTTACCGAAAAATATGATATCCAGGGAGTTTTTGAAAGCAAAGGATTCCCAGAAGACAGGGTTTTATATTTATAATCGAAACTACGTATTTTTAAAGCATAAATATGTTACTAGAATCTAGAGTCCTCAGTCCGTTTTTTTCCCTAGACAGGTTGAAGATGATTAAGTTTTATATTGTTTTCTATTTTTAAAACTTCAAATGAACAACAAGCACCTACTTTTCTGTACCCCCGAGTGTGATAACCCATTTAAGCTAGTGTAAATTAATGCATTTTTACGTTTCTGCTGCTTCGTGTGACTTTGACATTTCGATTGAGTTACCAGGGCTTAAACCACAGAGTGGGCTGCACCGGGCCGTGTAATTGAAGGAGGGTCGAGTCGGGTCGCCATTTAATTTATATAATTATCAGCGCTGGAAGCGCCAAAGGGTTCAGCTGCGCACCCGATAAGCGACTTTCAGTTGAGACCTGACACTCACTCCACGGGTGGTTCCCGATAAGGCTCACACGCACATACACACACACACACACAGACGCGGACGTGCAATTAGCACTGGCCAAAACGCACACACGTGCCTATCTGACTGACACACCCCGCCACCCAGGGAAAGCCCCGGACTGCCGGTATTCCGGCGGCCATTACGCATTCATTGGTCCGCAGGGACTTCATTGTTGCGGGCAGCAGCTGCGTGCTGCCAAAACCAAATGAGCAATTGACTGCTGCCGCCGCACCCAGAACCCCTCCCGAAGGCATCGTCCACAGCCCATCCACCACTGACCTGACCTTCCCCAGCGAAATGGCACAACCCTTGGTTCCGTTTCCATTTCCATTCCCTCCCGCCGTTCGCCATTATCTCTTGGCGTTTTAATGTGTCGGTTTGTAAATAATTGCAAAAAACACATAAATTATGTATTTTAATTTACATTTATTTTGAGCGTATTTTCAATGAAACTGTTACTTGGCCGCAGCTCGGGCCCGGCCGACAACAATGTTAATTTATTGTTGCATTCCCGATTCTTCCGCCATGACATTAAATAATTGTGCATTTATATGATTTAATTTGTGGCAATTGGCCAGCGAGGGCTGGGTTTTGAGATGGCAATGGGAATATAATATGGGCACGGGAATGAGGGGCTCTGACTAATTGCAAGGGCCACGGCTGCGCTCCATGGTGTCACACATCCAGGACGCGGCTCGGCTCTGGTCGGTTCGCTTCGGATCGGGGTTAGTGGGTTACCAGCGGATCGACGCTTGGCCACAGGGATGCAAAAAAGAAGGATGCACTTTGATTAAAACAGGCTTACAAGTTACTGAAATCGAAGAGCTAAGAATAATTTTCATTAAATACATTCCTCAGACTTGTGCGTTTAAATAAATTGCAACAAGGTACAACTGATAATATATATATTTTCAGCAGAGTCTTAGCTTTTCATGAATTTTTTCCCTAGTGTAAATGAACAAGGACGAGCCCACCGCAGCAACAAGGCCGAAATATATCCGAAATATATCCATATGTGGATGCTGGAATGGCTGCAATAATGGGGGAGTTGTGCAAATAAATAGATGATGTATGTGCAACCACAGAGGCTTTAACTCCTGCATCCATACCCTGGCAGGGTGTGGTAGCTGTGTGGGATTTAATTTGGATATTCTGCCCGAATTGCCGGCGTGCCTGAGCTGCACTCGGCTTGGCAGACCACAGCTGCAGATTAGCTTGGCATTTAGCACTGGTCAAACCGTCTCAGGCGGATCAATCGAGCGTCGGGAGGCGGGAAATGAAATGAAGCGTGTCCGGCTCAGCTCGATGATGTCCTGAAGGAGCAGTGGCAAAATTACTTACAAACAAATACGTATAAGTGCAAAGTTTCTCAACAATTTTTCTCAGCGTCGCCGCACCACCGCTCCGCTGCTGGCACATGTAAGCCTTGGCGGCAAAGGCAAAAGTCGTTAAAAGTTTATGAAAGTCAAACAGAGGAACGTGCTGAATGGCAGAGCCAACAAGAGGAGTCCAGGGCCAGCCAGGACCCAGGCGGTAGCGAAGGCGAAGTCCAAGTCGGAGACGAACCAGCAGCTAAAAAGAATGAAGACCAAAAATGAAGAAATTTTTATAAAATAACTAAGCGCAACGAAACGTGGCCCGATGGTCAGCGCGAGTTACGCCCGGACGGTCATGTCGTCATGTCGATGTCCATGTCCCTGCTGATTATGTGCCTTCCTCGGGCAACTGGACGAAACTGTTTTTCAGCTTTTTCCAGAACGGCTCCGATTTACGCGCTTAGAGTATTCGGTATCCACAATATTTCATTTATTAAAGAGAAATATATTTTAGACAGAAAATATTAATAGGTATGTAGATTATAAATGTGCAACTGTTCAGCGAAAATAAGCCGCACACAATCAACAATAATAGCTGCCTTGAGTCCTGGCAACTATTTTATTCATTAATCGGATTAAAAATTATTTGTCCCTGGCTGTCTACTTTATATTAAATAAATCAAAATTCATACGAGTAAATACTTACTAATTTAAGTCCACTTAAACAATATTCAAAATGTATTCTTTAATTTTAATCTCAGTTTTTTATTTAATTTGCTCTCAACTGAATGCATTTAAACTCGAAATGGGTTAATCATTTGTATACCTTAAATGTATATTGAGCAGTCTATACATACAATTTGAATTTAAATTGAAATAACTGAATTCTGTCTTTACAAAATAATCAATTTTAAAGTACAGGTCAAATTCAAGTCGCTACTATTTGACTTTAGTTTTTACTTGCTTGGAAATGTTTGCCATTTTTTATATAGCGCCGCAAATGCCGTCATCCCACGACGGCAAACAACAATGACTCGTCGGGGGCTTGAGTATGCTGTCAAGCGCCATTTTCCGCTTGCAAAATGATTTGATGGCAGCGGCATATCCGCTTCGAGTCGTCCTCGTCTTGGCCGTTTCCGGAGTGCTCACCACTCCGCGAAATCCCAATCCCAATCCAAGTCCTGGCTCGTTCCGCGCTGCATGCCATAATCTTTCATATTGTGCGGCTGCCAAGTTGCTTTTTGCATTATAACTCCGGCCGAAAGATGAGTGGTGGTCCGGTGGCCCGGCATTATCAATTTGTGTTCCCAACTTTGTATTTAACTTTTGGCCCACGGCCTTGGACTGGGCCTTCTTGGGTGCCTTGATCAATGTCTCCACCTGGACTCCGGGACTTCAGACTTTTCGAGGGCCGCACCCATTTTAATTTGAACTGTCAAAGTCGTGCGTCGGAATCATAAATTTTATTAAGCGCAACCGAGCGGCCATTTTGGCCACTGACCCTGCTTACGGGTATCCGTGTCCGCATCCGTCCTCATCCCTCATCCTCTGCCATCTATTAGCCGGACTGCACGGTTTAATAAAAAAGTTTCGGCGTCGCTTAAGTGGATCCGGATGATGGGCGAGGAGAGTGGCGGTGGCGTCGAGGCTGTGGTTAACACACAAGCATGCGTACGTATATATTTATATACTTACCTATAGGTGCTCACTCCGCCTCGCCTTTTTGTAAACTTTTTTAATGCAGCCATTTTATGGAGGCGGCAAAGGATGAGGCCGGGTAGCTGGTTGCTGGTAACTGGAAGCTGGAAGTTCGGCCGCCTTCTAATAGAGTCGTAATAACTTCATCATTATTGACGCATAAAACAAAATTTATTTATGCTCGCTGGGCGCTTTTCGTTTCTGCTTTAGCTTTAATGCAATACAGCCCGAAAGCAGACAAAATAAATGCCTTTATGCGTGTGTCTCGTCGCTCACAAACGATTTCCTTTCCACCAGCACGCCCCTCGGCACACCCCCTGCTCGGTAGGCAGGATTTTATGGAATATTTTGGGGAAATTTTTTATTTCTTTACGCATTTAATGAACTATGATGAGGGTCCCGGGCTGAATCCCTTTCTCGTGGGCCAGACACCCAATTCCCCAGTTCCCATGGCATCGAAATCAGCACCCTTTTCGATTTTATTGAACTTTTTTTATTAACTTTCGCATCAGTCGCAATTTATTGCCCTTTTGGCCAAAGGAGGAGGTTTCGTTTCGTCCTGTCTTAATGATAATTTCCCAGAGTATTTCTGTGGCGCAAGGAAGATGGGTTGAAAATGTTTGGTAATTGCAAAGGAGCTGCGTGGAAATTGTGGGCTTTATTTATGCATATTTCTCCGGCGAACAAAGGAGGCACGCCCACGTTTGGCATAGGTGGGCGCCATAAATTGCCAGGTAAGGAGAGTCCCTTGCAGGATTCAAGCCAAAATGGCAGCGGGAACATAGGAGGTTTAAGGCAAAACGAAACAAAAGCCCCAACAAGACAAACTTAACTAACTGTGAAATTTCTTATTGTGATTGCGTTTGTCATTGCGTTAGTTTACAACTCTGCACACCTGTACTTGGCTACACCTTTACACCTCACACTTCACACCTTACACCTGCCATCACACACACACACATCCTGGCGTCGCACGCCACAACTTTCCAAGGAGTAGTTGCAGCGCTCAAAGACATTGACTGCACATCTCTAAGTTATGAAAATCTGTGCGGGAATTCTCTTAGCTAAAGCGCATTGAACTGTGCAAATTGCGAGCAATTTAATTTTTTTTCACTCTCCGTTCGTTTTTCTCCGTCAAAATCAGCTAACAGGGATGTCCTTCCACAGGGAGAAAAATATAACATACAGATACAGATATTGTTGAAGAAAGCTAGGTCAATCTCCAAGTATATTTACTTAATTGAAAATACTCAAGCAACTTTAGGTGTTGCTTTAGGAATACATTCTTATTTCTTATATCCTTCTTTCGTCTCTTAAAGAATTCAACACCAATTGATATTTTTTTTCCTCTGTGCAGTGCCTAGTATCCCTTTACCCGATTCCGATCCCGTATCCGGGCCACATTGGCCCACCTCTCACGCAGCTGCCCCGCGGGAGGTTGCGAAAACTTTGCGTAATACCAAAAAGTGCTGGCAGCACAATTCGAGTGCAAACTTTATATTAGAGTTGAAGTGCCATATACACACACAGGCACACACGCCGCACACACACACACACTCACACTGAGACTGGCAAGTAAGTAGAAAAGTGGCAGAAGTGCAAGTACGTGGCTTGGCTTGCCTCACAGCCCCCCATTCCCTTTCACGCCCGCGTTATTTATGAGTTGCGTATGCTATAACGAACTGCAGCGGGGCAGTCAACGAGCGCAGCAAAGCGCAGTGCAGTTGCAGCACAAAAGCGCAGCAGCACAAAGCAATGCGCCAATATGACAACGACAACGACAACTGCGAGAAGCTGTTGGCTGAGGAGGAGTCCTGCAAGGAGCGACCGCTTCTCGCAATTACAGAGCACAAGTCATCGACTTGGCCAAAGTTCAGCCAACTTATGATACTCGACAGCGATTCTCTGCTCAGTACCTTTTCCTTATATACTACATATTTTCTTTTTTTTGAGCTCTTGCATACTTTTCCCGGTAATTCGAAAATATTGCGAATTTCCCCCAGCTGCATTTAACTCTCGCGAGTTGCTGGAAGTTGTCACAGCAACGGCCAACCATGCACCACCCACTACACTCGTAGTTGGACGCGGCGATGAAGTTGCCTTTGCATTGGCACCTACTTTGCAGTCACCAACACCCACCGCCCACTCCCGCCCGTCCTTTGACACGCTAGCTTGCGTTTTAAAGAAATTAATACACTTTCAGGCATTTGCCCGCCCAGCGCTTTTACCTTATTGCCCGCGTCGTTAGCCTTTGTTAAGCTCGCCCCCTTTCCATTGCTTTTAGAATATGGCATACATGTACACAGCGGAAAATATTGGGAAATATTTTAAATAAATTAAATTAAATTAAAAAATGTTTGCAACGCTATAATCAAGTCCTTTCCAATTCTTTAAATACTTTTAATACTTGATTTATTTCTTGTAAAATATTGAATTGTATTTATAACAACTTATTATTTTTCTTTTAATTCTGAACAACTTATTTACAATTTAAACATATATTTATTGTTTTAATAAAAATTGTATGTATTAATTATTCTACATAGAAGGCTAAACTTTATAGCAGCACATCTAAATTTTAAACAAAGTCATGAAAATAATTTATAGTCGAGGTATAAATGTGTTTGTTGGGGTTATACGGAACGTTATAAAATGTAAATTTACTCACTAATTTTAAATGCATGATAATTTAATTGCTTTCTTACCATCAAAACCTAGTTTTTTACTTTTATTGTGATCGCATTTGTATATAAACGTGCTTTATTTCTATAGGATAAGGTTTATATCTTCTGATAAGCTGATAAAGTATTTATTTTAAGCCTGTAACTTATATTTTAGTGCAATAATTTAATCTAAATTTTCTTGTCATGTATTTAGTATTTTACCCCACATTTCGTGTAGCGTTTGTGCTCAACGATTTGCCTTCGGAACGTGCGCATTTAATTGCATAATTTCAGATTTATTTTTTATTCAACTGCTGGCGGTGCGCCCCCCTCGATACCCTCGGCACACCATCCCTGTCATCGCCACTTGGCCGCTGGCTGTTCCTTAATGGGCGAGAACAAACCGTTAGCTACTTGCCATAATAACGGGTTACGGGCGAGTCAATAAAAATAAAAATGAATTTGCAAATTGTGCTCATTTAATGAGTTCCACATGTGCGTTTTTAATTAATAACAAAGCGCACAAGTCCGCACATACAAACTGAGAGATATACAGACACACAGCCATGAGCCAGGACGAACATTCGCTGGTTTATTAAAATAATTTTCCGAGCATTTCCCCCCGGATGCAATTGCAATGTTCACAAAAGCCAAATGTTCCGCTTAGCTAAATCCGGACGCGTTGTTCATATTAACTATTGGATTACTGAGGCTAATTAGGCCCCGGTTGAATGTGCAATATCGGAGCGCTCTATGCCCCCTCCTGGCCATATTTTTTGGGCTGCCAAATCAAAGCAAATTTAATCATGTTAATATAATTACTAAAAATTAAGCCATAATCAACACACACGCACCGGCACACCACACCACACAACACAACACACAGAGTCGGCCCAAGTAAACACCTGCCGGCTAACGGCAAATGGCAAACAACAAGGACTCGTAGAGCGCAAGGGGGTAAGGGCACGGGGACGGGAATCGTGGAATGGAATGGAACATAACACCAAAACGACCCAAATTATTTTTAATTCCCCGCAGGATAAGCACACACGAAATGAGCAGGCTGACTCCTCCGAGGCCTCGACTTGCCTCGGCTACAGCTGCAATTTATCCTGAGCGGGGGCGCCAAAGCCGCGTGCTGCGCATATTAACGAAATGATTATGGAATTCATAATTACGCACACACTCGCATTGCCGCACACCCGCCATGTTGGTCCCATGGTGTATTGTAAAATGCGTCAACACATTTGCCAGCCGTCGGCAGTGGCACCGGTCCCTGTGGATCGGAGGTCGTCAGACAGCGCAACGAGTCGGGAATGGGGGTCCTCATGGCGCATACGCAATTTCCAATGCCTTGGCTTCTCAAATATTTGACGCATACAGTGCGTGATTAAATTAAATGCCTCGATCCCCGACCCCTGATCCCTGCCCAGGCCCAGGCCCAGGCCAGTTCGATTTGGGAGCTGGCGACACAACTAATTAAAAACGCCCAACAATGCGACGTGACCGGGGCCGTGAAAGGAATTTGTTGTGACCGAAATTCGATTGCGATTGCGATGCGAGGTCACCGACCATTTGACCAATGTCCAAATATGTGCTCTTCCTTTCTGGGCTGTGCGGGGCTGTGCTGTGTGCGTAATGAACTGGCCGGGCGGTCGCATAATGCGATTATTGTCCCTGGCATATCTGGGCTGTGGCCCGGATAATTCAATAAATTGCAATGCCATGCTGTTAACTCGCTCCCCCGGGCATTCCCGGGATGCCAAATCAAATGCACTTAACTAAACTAAATGTGGCCGCAGTCGGCTCTCGTGCCCCCTTGGTTCTCGCCTCCAAGTAGGCAACGATTTGCTCGCCGCATAAATTTCGCTTGAGTGGAAAAGGGAAATTGTTAAAAGGGACAGGCCAAAGCGAAACGATTTTCCTCCGACCGGCGAAAAGTTTTTTAAGTTAATTGAAATTCGGCCAGGATGCCCAAAGGGTATCAAGGGATGCACACTCACACCGCCGCAGCCAGCTGCAGGATGGTGAAGAGAACCCTTGCAGACACTACCGGAAAAGGTTTGAACTCCTGTTTTCGTTTGATCAGAACCGGGATTGCCAGCCGGCCTGCCCGTCTCCATTCGGTGGTATATTTATGGGCGTGCGTAGGCCTCGAAAGGCGGATGGACTTGTTGAATGGCCCACGAATATGTTGCCGCCAGGTTCAGGGATATCTTGCTCCTCGAGCAAACAGTTTAGTCAGCGCCCGTCCCAGCCCGGACCGGGCAATGTGCTTAAGTCTCATTTATTTTTCATGGCCCGGCCTATAAAAATTGTAATTTCATTACCACCGACAGGCGGTTACGCCGAAGGTGGCTCCCAAGTAGCAAGTGCAAAATTGAAACACACTTGAAAAATGAAGGTGCCCAGAAAAAACAACCACAACTCTCACTTGTCTGCTGGTCGCTCCTGCGGATCCTGCTGCTGGCGCTGCTGCTCCTGCTGGCCTTTTTATGAATTTTTAAAAATGTTGCTGTTTTGGCGGCGGCCGGCGCTGATTTCGCAGTCATGGGCAGCCGTGTGGCCACAGGACCCAAATGCCTGGCCACTTGTTAGCTATTTTACGTTCCCGCAAACGCCTGTGTGTGTGTGAGTGAGTGTGTTCCCGGGACTCTTCCGGTGCGATTCAAAGTGTGGTGTGTGTGTGTGTGGCCAAGGTACTTAACTTAAATGGCATATACACTCCTTCACTTGGCCCGGCCAGTCGACATCAATTTAAATTGAATTTTCACTTACCTGAGGAAGAGGGTTCTTGGTCCTGGGCACTGGGACTGGGCATCCTTTGGTATGCAGCACAGACACCCAGCAATTTACGTCCTGAATTAGTCTAATGTAAAATTTAAACCTTAACTTTGGCATTTCCTTTTCGTTTTTGGTTTTGGCTGCTCATCTCTCGCTGTTTTTATTTTTTATTTTATTTTTCTCCTTTCTCCTGGCCAGTGAACGGGGTTGAGTTCTTAATTGATTAGGCCTGACATTTAATTAGCAGCGAATATTTTTGTGCCATTGCGGCTTGGCTTTTGAGCACATTCATCATGCTTTGATGGCTCCGGGGGTCGTCCTGCTCGTCGTCCCGCTTCAATGTCACCAATTATGCTAATTAAAGGTGCCGGCGTCGGAGGCGGAGGCGGAAAGCTCGGGCTCAACAATGCGCGCAAAATGTCTCCGTTTATGGCCAGCCAGGGGTTAAGGGTGCGTCTATTTTTAAACGGCAAATTGACGGGGCTTAAAAAAGGGCTAACTAGCTGGGGGTCGGGCGATGGGCGGGTCAATTGACTGCCCGGGCGTAATTATCAAAATATGTGCCGGTGCCGAGCTACCTTCTGGAATTGACAAATTAACATAAGAATGGTTAGCCAAGTGAGCAGCAGCGGCAGCAGGAAGAAAGGATAACGCTTGCGGAAAGGCAGGGATCCCGAGGCAAGCCCCAATTGCCGCATATCTTAAGCCTTCGGGCGGTAACGAACCTGTTGATGAATCAAACACGAAATTCAAATTCCGGCCTGGAGTGGGCGTGTCCTTGCACAACGTCTGCGTCTGCTTAACGCTTGCTGCACTAATTCAATTAAATATTTGTCTTTGTAGTTTGTGTCGCAGCCGAGGAATAGAACAAAGCGAGGGCCAGGAAATATGACGAGGGCATCCAGCCTGCTCCAGACCGAAATCCAAGCTAGGGCTCGGGCCAACAAGAAGACAAAGAGAAAGCCAAGGCTGCTGGCTGGGGATAAACAGCTCACCGTAGTGGGTCTCCATCACCCGTCGCCCGTCCCCGTTGCTGCTCGTCTCCGGGATAATGCAAATATTGTCGGGAGCGCGGAGCTTTCACTCAACAAGCGAGAGCAGCCTTGGCGGCTGGAAGGAATGAATTTATTGCTTTTGGGAATTTTCCACTTGATGGCATTTAATGCGATTTAGTATTTAAATGAAGCAGCGCCGGAGCAGGAGTTGGTCCATGATGGCAATGGGACAACAAAGACGATAAACTCATTCGGGCGCATTAAATTAATCTCGGCCGAGGCAGCACCAGGAGCAGCAGCATTGACTTATTATACATCCTTGATAATCCGGGCCCGATGATTCCATGTCTTTTTAGAAAGGACATTCTCAATTGGAATAGTTTTCGCTGATTGAAAATCGCAACGGTCACACACGAGTGCAGTTCTAGCCCCCAGCCAGCGGTAGTGCAGTTGTTAGCCCCCCAAAACCAACTCACTGCCTGACTGACAGGGCAATCTAAAATGTTTTGCTCGCTGCACAAGAGCAGCTTCTCCGATTACTGCGAAATTTCAGTCGGTTTTGGTTTCAGTTTCAGTTCCAGTTTCAACCCCAACTCCTGGTCGATGGGAGCTCCAACTGGCAATCCGCACACAGATACCCCGATTAACAGATTTAAAGTAAATATTTCAGTAATTGCCTTGTTTTTTGCCGTGATTTTTATTATTATCGGATAGTGTAGCATGACAATATGTTAGTTGAATAAATAAATAAATAATTGGTGTATCGTAAAAAGTGTAAAGTGTATAAATCTAGCTGCCAGACAGGCTACATCCTAATTATATGTGGGAATATGCGTATAAATATTTTCATAAACGGTAACTGGTCTATTTGGTTAACAAATAAGCCAAGCAGCCAATTGGCCGTTGCATAATTCAATTAGTTAATGCAAATAATTGACTTTCCATAATTTCAGCGCTCGGAATAAATATTAAAATTAACTTAAACTCCTTACCCGTCACATACTCGAAAGTAGAGAGAACATTATGCACGAATTATGCTAATTGCGAATAATCAAATGATAAAACAAAGAGAAACAAACTATACCTAAATCGAACCACCACCCGGTACAGAATAAATAATTGACGTCGATTGACATAACTCAAATCGGACGAGGTCGAAAGATTTTTAACTTAATTACGCCTTTGCGGAAGAGAAAAAACTTTCAAGGAAACCTAGGGCTAATCGAGGGTCCTTAACACTACTTTTAACAATTGTTCGCTTATTAAGTTGTTCATAGAACTTACTTTTGATATATCATAGATATATGGTTCCTAAAATTACCTCAACACCTTCATGCTGCCAGCAAAGAATGCTCCCTGAGCGAAGAAGGTCCCGGGATGCTGCGCCCTTCATTTGCCAATTTCGCCTCGGACTACTAATGGCGGGCCAGCTCCAGCGTTAACTCCTCCGCTCCAGCCACCGAATTGTGGCCGGGACACTGTGGTCCCGAAGAGACATCCTGCGCACGGACAGGCAGCAGTTGAATAAAGATGTCGCCGGTAAGTCAAACATGCGCTGTGCAGCCGCTTGACCAGCTGCAGGGCGGGATCAGGGTCGGATCTACGATCGGTCGCGGTGAAACGGGGGTCACTTAAAACCCTGCCCCGGCGAACTTACCTTCGCCAGCGGGCGCGGGTTTGAGCCTTACACTAGAGCCAAACTTAATCGCTGCACGAACTTACCTTCGTGCCTAACAAGATTGCGTGTGGGAGTCGGGAATATGTACAAGAGGAGCGGCGACTAGAACCCGCTAGGCCCACAAGGCTAGCCGGGCATAGTCATCGAAACGGGGTCAGGTGGGTCGGGTGTCAGGTGTCAGGTGTCAGCTGCTGGGTTCTCCGCTTACAACTAGCCTTAAATAGGGATCTTAGCGACACCTACTGGCTGTAGGGGTGGCAGAACTGGTACACCAGGCGCTGCGACCTCTCCGTCTTCTTCATGATGCCCTTCTTGTAGTACTGCCGGATGGAGCGGGACAACTTGTCGTAGTTCATCGCCGGCCGGTTCTTGCGACGGCCCCACAGTTTGGCCACCCGCACCGAGTCCTCGATCTTGAAGATTCCCTTGCTGCGGTCGATCCACCTTATGGCCGTGCCGTTCACCTGCGGCGAGGCCAGCAGTTCCTTGAGGAACTGCCACAGGTGAATGTGTGAGCCACCGCCTCCACCAGTACGACCGCCGTTCGAGCGCTTTGCAGTAGGTGCAGCGCCAGAAGGGGGCGTGGCCGTGGGTGTAGAGGTGGAGCTGCTGGTCAGAGGTGTCACTACTGCCGCCGCGTCCATGTCCTCGTCATCTGATAAAAGGATAGAAGACATTACCTTGTTATTAATCGAATTTTTTAATATTATAATTAAATTAAGGCGTCCCTGATTAAGAGAAATTTCATACAAGATTGTTAATTTTAAGCTTATTAAATTTATAAAATGTTGTATTGTTAAATCATTAAAGAATGTCCAAACAATTTAAAAACAAATCAAAATCAAGTGGAAAGTGTTTTTGTTTTTTCGTTATGCAAATCATCTTCACTGTTTAAAGACTCACCTTCGCTCTCCTCGTTGTAGTCCAGATCCAAATTGGGCATGGCATAGCTGGCTGGCCAGAGATCGGACTGCTGCTGGTGGCCGGGCTGATCGGCGTAGGCCATCTTCCATATCTCCAACTGGGCGTGCAGTGTGCTGCCGCTCTATAAAATGGAGGGGGCGAAAGGAAAGGAAAGCCGAAAGTGAGACATTGCGAATGGGCACAGAGCCTTAATCCTGACCAGATCTCAATCTAGACGGTATATCAATTGAAAATTCTTTGGCTATCCAAGTGCATAAATTATCCCCAGTCTTCATGCTCCATGGTTGAAGCTGCAGCACAACAACAAGAGACAAGAGCCAACGAAGTAGACGACGACTACGACGACTTACTTTCACCTTGCAATGTCGTTGCTGGTCGTTGGCTCAGTTCGAGTGCTGCCAGTCGGCCGACTCACTCCCCTCACCCCTCCCCCCGGCTGGCAGTCATCTGAGCTGCGCTGCGGCGATGGCTCGTAATCATCCATCCAAGTGCTGCAGTTTCACCAAACAACCTTCACACATTCTTTCACCTTTACAGCCATGACCACGGTTACTAATTTTGTTTCTTTTTCGACTGCTCTCCGATCTCCGATTTCGTTGGCTTTTGTCATTCGCCCCCCACTCGCTCCCTCGCGCAAGTTCGTTGCCTAAGTCTTTTGTTTTCGTTTCGCTGCACTCTCTTCGGCAGCGGCCACAACGGCAGCTAACGAGCCTAAGCGAATGTAATCATTGATATATTTTTGGCAAATGGGAGAGCACATGCTCGGTGGCTAGCTGCCGAGCTGCTGTGCTGGGATGTGGATGTGGATGTGGATGTGGAGTAGTTTCAGATGCCGCCAGCTCTGCCTAATTGCTGGCAACAGGTTTGGGGGTTTGGGGCTGTGGATTTGAGTCTTGAGACTGGCGCTCGAGTCTTAAGTTTTGCGTTTTGCGTTTTGCTTTCTGATTTTTCGATTCCGAATGGGCTTGTAAGCTCGCAGCCATAGTCGCTCGCTGCCATGACGTCAACGCCAGTTACGAAACTTGTTTCGTTTTAGTTTTCGTTTCATTTCGATTCGTTTTGATTCGTTTTGTTTTGCTCTTTGTTGTCTTTTTCTGTTTCTTTTTCTGGTGCTTCCATTTCCATTCCATTTCGCCCCGTACGCGAAATTCAATTCATATGGAATGGTCGATCGCTGGCTCTTTGCTGTCGCTTTGACCATTTGCATTGTGTTATTGTTTTACGCTCCATGCCCCATTGGCTATTGGCCCGTTGCCTTGTGATCTGATGGATTTTGTAATATGGCCAACTATTTTGGCACTCGCCCAGTTAAGTCATACGTTTGTTTTGACGCACATAATGGAATTAGTTATAAGTACCCCCCTAAAAATCAACCCAATTCCCAATAAATTTGTTTTGTTGATTTTTCTTTGAGAAACTATTCAGACTAGTCATGAGCTCTTCGCTAAATGGTCTGGATTTCTTGTTTTGGGAACTTTAGCGAATGAGTCAGAATTTTGGTAAAAACCATAATATTTCCTGTAGCTATTTATAACATTTCATATTCAATAATGAATTGTGAAATAAAATTAACCTGTATAGAAATCTCTGCCCAAGAAACTGTACGTAAAACCCAAGCTATAAAATATCTACCAATGGAATTTCAAGACTTCTGCAAGCCAACTAAACATGGTAGTCTCTAGAGATTTCTATGACACCTTTCGGTGGCGAGTGTGACTGACTCTTGGACTCACCTCGGGCAATCGGCGCACAAATTCCTCCTCGCTGAGTAATGTCAACGCTGCGCCGTCTTCGGAGAACTGCAGCTCCAAGTCGGCCACCGGCGGCAGTCGGAACTGGGCCAAGGTGGATCGAAGCCATGCGTGTACTTGGGCGGGCGACCAGCCATTTGGATCTATATAGAAGCACACAGGGTTATAGAAAACTCAGCTGAAAGGTAACCATTAACCCTTAACTCACCCTGCGATATTTGCAGCTCCGCGCAGATGGCGTCCGCCTCCCGCTTGGCATGTTCCAGCGCCAGCGAAATGACTGGCTCGAAATCCCCACGCACCTCGGCCAAGCCACCAATGAAAGATTCCAGAGCCAGCGGCTTCAGGTTGTGACGCTTCTGGAAGCTGGTGTCCTCCAGGCACTCACGGAGCAGCTGATGGTCGGGCTTGGTGTCCGGGAGATTTGGCTGGCCGCTCTGGAGGCTCTGCTGCTGCAGCAACGAGTTCAGGTCGATCAGGCTCTCGATGTCCGCGTCGAAGGGCTCGGCCTTGATGCTCTCCCCGCAGTTGGAACGCGGCGATGGGGTCTCGCAGTTTGACTCTGGCGGCGAGGGCGGTAAAATGTGTAGCTCCTGCTTGATGCTGGCCGCCTCCAGCGAGGGCGAGGGGCTGCTCAGGCTATCGTAGCTGCCGCCTAATCTGCCGAATCCGTAAGCGGCGAACTCGGACTGCAGAGGACTCGACTGCGGCGAGGGATACGCGCTGTGCGGATAGGCGGGCGGCGGGATTAACTGGTGGGTGGATCTGGTATAAGGCTGTTGTGGCTGCTGCTGCTGCGTTTGGCTCTCCCAGGCGCACTCGACCTTGATCTGGGGCGCGTTGTACTGGAAAACGGTGGTGGGAATGGGGGCGGGGGCGGACTCCTGGGGCAGCAGCGACAGGTCAAAGTTATCCGCATAGGCTGAGTACTGATCCGGCGGCGTCTGGGCCTGGAACTGGTGTGGCTTCAGCTGCGGACTGTGCGGCATCTGAGGAGAAAGAAAGAAAGTGGCAGCCAAGATCAGTACACTGTAGAAAATTTCTGCTGAAGGGCCTTAATAGTTATTAAATAAGTGCAAATTATTGGTCTCTGTCTATTTTAAAATGATATTTTATCACTTGTTTGTGGAAAATACTTAATAGTTATCTTTTAAACACAAATACAACCTGAAATACTATCTAAAAATGGGTAAATTTCTCTCTGTGCACCTACAAGAACTGGAGTTGTATTTTTGCTAACGAAAAGAGGGACTGGCCAGTAGCGGCTGCTAATTGAAAATCTAAACACCGAAGGCGCCATCTTGGCGGAGTCAACACTAATTATCAGACGAGATCTTAGATGCCAAATCGCGGCCACCTGTCTTAATTATCACGCCCATGAAAGTTAATTAGTTTTATTTCTCCAGTTGGCTTCCAGTTGGAATCTGCGCATGTGCGGCCACCTTTCTAATTCGTACTCGCAGCACCTACCTGACCAGCAAGGTATGGAAAATTTTCGGACTCGGTTTCGGATTCGTATGCTTGATCTGATTCTGACTTGGTTATGATGGATTCCTAACCTTAGATTTCCAAGGCGGTGGTCCCACGGCTGGCGGGATTCGAAGCCGACGAGACAAGAGCAAGAGGCGTACTAAGCTCCAAGTGGCATTGATTTTCTCATTTATCAAGCTGCCAGTTGGGTTGTGACGCCACGGAACACCTTCTGTGCCTGCAAACTGAAAAAAAAACCCAGAGCCCGTGGACCGTCGGGGGGTGTGCTTTTTACGAGCAGCCAAACAATGACTAGATCGAAATCAAAACGTTCTCCGTCGCTCTCACATACATTTCTGTACTTCACCAGCCTCCCACTCTCTTTGCCGTCACTATCTGTTGGGTTTTATAATATATTCTTATATATACCCTGGCAAGGGCTATTGTAGTTTTGCTAAGAAGTTTGTAGTGCTTTGCCGAGGTTTATTTTAAATAATAATTGGAAAATATACTGGGATTTACGATTAAAAAGAATAAATCTAAAAAATCTGGTAAGAGAAAGGATCCTGCATACAAGAAATATATGAAAATCTAGTGGTTTTATTTAAGATAATCACGTAAAGATTGGTTTAATAATTACAAATACAAAAATTAAATTGAATTTTATCATAGTGACATCGAAAGGGTACTCTGAGCTACGCTCTCCAAACCTACCAGTAAATTATTATTGTTTTTTCTTATTTATTTGCACAGCGTCATAAAAGGAGGCAATGCTAATGCGGCCCGAATGCGCTACCAATTTGTACCTATGAGAAACTGGTTTTTCATTAAGCCACTCAATGCAGCAGGCGACTCTCAGGGAGCTACCTGTGTCACCTGGGACTCGAGGGGGTGGCTGGTGTGTCGAAGGGGCTCCTGAATATTGCATACGACTATGCGCTGTGCGCTTATTATTAATAAAACAGCTCATACTGGATTTTCCGACAAGCACAGCCAGTGACAGTCCGAGGGGAGTGGGGTGTTTTTATTGGCTGGGCGACGACGCCATAATTCTAACTAGTCACGATGTTATTACAATTTCTGTGTTTTAATTGTTCGACAACGGGGCGTATGAGTGATTTCAGTTCGCTTTTCTCGCCTGCCCGCTAATTGCAAGCGCAAACATTTCGATTTCGCTGTAGCAGCAACAGCGGCAGTACTCGGTGATTACCTTGCGTAATATGCATATTATTAGAGCGATATCTAAGCCTCGCACATCGCCGTGTACTTCACCCGAACCAGAGCTCCAAGTGGAGTCCCAATCTGTTGGAGGCCCCAAGGAAAACCGAGGACGAGGATGATTCAGAAGCTGCAGCCAATGACTCAGTCGGCTGGCGATAAAAAAAGAAAAAAGTGATTGCTGGACGAAAACTGCATAATAAATCGAGCGGCTACGGGCCATTTATGAACCATTAAGGGCGAGTCCAGGCTACAAAGATGTCAACTAGTTATTGCCAGTTATTACTCTCCTTACCGAAAAATTCTTAAAAAATATAAACTATTTCCATATCACTGTTTATGGCCATTAACCGACCCTCAGGTTTGCCCCCATAAATTGCCCACAAAAAGGTCTTGCCGAGGGTAAAAGCTCTCCTAAATAGGTAATTCAAAATAATGCCAATATATTACCATCTCGGGGCAATAAATGCGGACAAAAAATTTGCATTTTTTACGGAAACTTTGATTTATTCTATGCCCAGACAATGCCGGGCCCACATCCTCGCAGCTGTGCGAATTAGATCACTCGGGTTATTCCAGTCTATGGATTTCCTGCTGTTCCGAGACGGACGAACAAAGATCTGAATCATGTGGTGTACTCGTAAATTTTAATTAAATCTCGTTCTACAAAAAGCGAGAGAACAAGAGCCCGGCTCAGCTTGAACTCGCAAATCTGACCGAATCGGAGTTTCCAGCTCTGTGGAGGGAGAAATGCAGACAAAAGGCACTTTTTTGCGGCGCTCTAAGCCAAATGCTTTGGCCGGTTATATTTCATTGGCGTGTCTGACATCGGGCGGAGCTGTCAATAAACGCTTTTGTTTCGGGATCGTTACTGGGCCCCAGAATCGAATAATGCCGCAGCACCTATGTATATATATAGCTTATATTGATATGTCGACATGTGTACCACCAGCACCCACCCAATCCACGTCACAAATTGCTTGTTTTGTGTTTGTTATCGATCACCAAACGCTTGGTGTCAGTGAAACAATGAGCCCGGCAGCAATTAGGATTTGGCATGGCTCTCTCCGGCCAAGTGGCTGTCAGGTGTTGCTGGTATTTTTAGAAAAACCACAGGGCCATAATAGCCGCCGGTTCTATTTTTAAAGTAATTTACAAAAGGCGCACAACTGATACGGCTCGAAGTGTGGGTGTGTGACCGTGTGATTGGATGGACGGCTGAAAGGGAAATACAACGTGTGTGTGTGTCTGTGCCGGGCTTTCCACCTGCCCGCTAACAGGATACATTGGCCAAGAGTCGAGTACTCACCACTCACTCGATTCGATGGAAGTTCTTATCGTGGAAAACGATCGCTGGCCATAGCCATGCTGTTGACTAACCAATAATCATATTCATTCACATCGGTTAGATGGAACGGATTTCATATGTTAGCCACATTTCAGCTGACACGCACCGGCACAGAAGGAATATCGAATTGAATTCCAATTAAATTATAGCATTTCGAGCAGCCAAATTCTCATAAACTTCAAAGCTGACTCATTTCAAACGGACGGAACGGATAGACAACGGCGTCGAGAAAACAAATCGAATATGCCGAATTTATTAAAATTCCAGCAGGCCGATAAAAATCCATTTTCCAGCAATAACAAAGGACAAAGCCGAATATTCGAATCCAAACAAAAGACAAAACAAAATAAAATCAGCAGCTGGCGATGGAGATGGAGATGAATATGAAGACGAAGTTAAGGCAAACATTTTGCCGGACTGTCAAAGTCAGTGGCAGATTTGATTTCCCTTTTGCGCCAGCAAATTGAAAAACCCTTACCCAAATTAGCAACAATAATATTTTAGCAATGCGCCATGCTGACAAGAGGGGGGTGAGAGCAAGGAGAGTGCCTAAGAGCACAAAGTAATAAATTGAAAATATCTGGCTCTGGCCGAGGCCACAAAAAGCTGAAGTGAAAAACAAGTTTTATGATTTTTGTGGCTGGCCAACTCAAACAAAATTCATTAGAACAAGTCGAAGCCACTGTCAAGAATGTGGCATATTTATTTACAAACACACATCGCTGTCGCCTGCGTGCTTGTGTCTGTGCTTCGCCTAATAATAAAATCAAGTTTACGTTTTAAGAACGACAAAGGCATTATTAAAAGCTGCGATCAGATAGCACTCAGCTCATTGTCTCGTACCGCAGATAATAAATGGAACGAATGAAATGGCCAACGCCTAAGGCCCGCTCACGACCGATCTATATAGATACACTTAACAAGATCTTACAGGGGCGCGCCCAGGCCCATAGACAAAGGAAACCTTGGTACAGAATCGGAGTCGGTATCAGTATCGGGCACTTGGACTCAGAATCAGCATCGGAATCTGACTCCAAGTCGGACAAAAGGTTGGAGTGAAGGGTAGTTCGCTTACAGTTGCAACTGCAGCCTTGGAGGCCTTGAGCGCATGACATGATGTTGAGTTATGGCCAGGTGATATTTAAATTAATTTATATGTATCTTTGAACTAAATAAACAAACTATGCTAATGCCACGCTCGGTCCTAACCTCAGGTGTTCGTTCAGCTGGCTGCGACTGGCGACAATTGTCAGGTAATCTGTTCTAATCGCATTATGGCAATGGCGCTGGCTAAAGCCAAGCAGAGCCTCCCCTCTGCTGGTTTTGGCCCCTCCACTCACTCAACCCCCTTCTGGCCGATGCGCAAGCGCAAATTGTTTGTTTAATGAATGTTCGCTTTATTCGCGCGCTTAGGGATTGGATACTACAAATGGGTTGGTGCCCGAGGGGCACCAAGGGGTTATGGCCATGTTGAAGTGCGCTGTCAACAGCAAAAGCATACACTCACCAGCGTAGATACACAGGGAGAAACTATAAGGAAGAAGGTAAACCTCTAAACACAAACTTAAGAACGAAAAGTATCCAAAGACTTTGTAAAATTTATATAAAAATTTGTAGAAAATTATTTTAAAGTAGAACGAATAAACTTGAGATAAAAACATAATTAACATAAACAGAAATAAATACTTTTGACTTGTTCTATTTTTCTCTCCGTGTACAGCTACAGTCCCAGACAGCTACAAAGATAGAGATACTCTGGCAAATCCCCCGCCAGTATCCACGTACAATCTACGGGCGCTTGGATGCGTGGGTTAAGCTGTCAAAGAGACAAGACTTATTTCTGCTTATTTTTACATGGCTCGCCTCTGCCAGCCGCCTGCCTTCTGTTTCACTCATTATTCCATATCTGAGTATCTGTATCTCGGTGCCTTTGTTTGTACATGGGGTATCTGTGCGCTTGGTTTCAGCCACTTCGTGACGGTGCAATTGCGAGTGCAGTTCTTGCCGTTCTTAGCTATTTGCATTGCATTTAATTGTCGACATTTCATGCTAGATAAATGGCTGCCGGCAAGGTTAATAAATATCTCGGCTCTGGGGTCTCGACACTCGACTCTTCAACTGGCTAAAAGGGTGCCACATTTCAATTATGCTGGCTCCTTGCCTGGCTGCTTAATATGCAAAATATCTGAGGTAACTGCAACTGTAACGCTCCAGAATGTTCTGATGTTCCGGCTCATTGATGGAGTTGTGGCTGCCGTGGGAAGCCATGGGAAAATTAATTAACACACCAACTGATTGAAGACTTAATCGAGCCCAAGATTCTACCCCACTTTAGCCAGTCCGAAAGCCCAAGATTCTCGCCCACATTAACCTGTCGAGAGCCTGATGGACATGCCAGACACACACCCACCTGGGACTGAGGAGTCGAGGAGCGTCCAAGAATGGCCGGCCAGGAATGCGCTTTAGTCTAGGCACCGAACCCTGCAGATCCAGCGCAATCCATTCCCATCCAATACAAGCCAATCCGATCCGATCCGATCCAATCCCTTTTACGCTCATTATGCACTGCACGCACTGACAATTATTCCGAACAAAAGACGTTGCAAAGCCAACTCATTTCAATTTGCATAAAAGCCAGGCGAGATTCCAGGCTGAAGCCGCAAGACAGGAGCCACAACCACATTTGAGCCAAGAAGGTGGAGCCACACCCAAAAGGTGATTATTATTGTATAATCGGTTTGATTGATAACCAGCCCTTGGCAGAGCCAACTCTGTGGCTGAGTGCCACTCTGGATAAATGGATAGATACATGGACGGAAGGCTTGAGAGAGGCTCCGAGGAAAACCTGACAAGAAGAAGTATTTATGTCATGTCGAGTTTTCCTCAACTGCAAGTACGACGGCGGGCTTAGCGTGGCTGAGCTGCGAAAGCGGCTTGCATTTATAATTGCTGGCAGTAGTATTTATTTTATTATGTCCATAAATATAATGAGACATGAGTGAGGCTGCGGTGCATTTCTAAACGCTCTTCGCTGTCTGCTGTTCGCTGCGAGCTGCTTGAGTTGGGAAAAGCGCGAGAAGCAAAAGCAGAAGCAGAAGCAGAAGCAGCGGTGGCAGCAAGCTTTAGCTTCGGCAAAATCGCAGCGGAGACACATTTCCATCAAATCAATCAAAAATGGTAAATACAAGTTTTTTCCTTGCCGTATTTTCTGTATTTTCTTTTATTGCAATGCTGCTGGCAGCGACAAACGTCAAAGACATATGGAGCCTAAGTAGGTCCAGCAAAAAGTATCTGCTGGATTGGAATGCACTTTCCGAGTGAAATGCCGGGCCGACATGGCCGGCAGCTCTTACTATACACCACTGTTTGTATTTGTGCTACTGTTTGTTGTCATGCCATAGTTGACAATCATTTAGAATCACTTCTTGCAAAATGAAAGCATCTTTTGAAAGTTGCAGCCACTGTCGTTGCCACTGCCACAGCCACAGTCATTGCTGTTATTGTAATTAAAGCGAAATGCCATAAGACAAATGCGAAAATGTAACTGGCAAGTGTTACTGCTGCTGGATGCTAGCTGTGCGATGCACAGAGAGAAAATAAAGGTACCCAAATGATGATGATGTTGAATATAACACCACCATTGATCAAGGTCGATGTGTCGATAATAATCAGATATAAAAACATTTAAAAACAATTTTAAGGGACAAATACACTTAATTCTGTTATAATGTTCTGTTCTGCGATATTACTATAAGCTTCTAATCCACTGAAGAGTGTTTTGTGAGTGAAACCATTGAAATTCATCGAAATAAAAACAGATTTCTTAACGTTTTTAGCTTATATCTTAAGTACTTGCCAAAATTTAGTATTTTATTGCATTTGCCTAGAGTCTGACCTTATGATAACTCTTTAACCTATTTAACCCCACCAATAAATCTTAAAATATCTTGAAGAATTTTCTACCATTTGCAATAAATACAATTTTGGTTCTGTGTAGCCAGCTCTCACCCAGTGACACGCATTCGCTGCGGCAGTCGCATTCGGATTCGCATTCGTGAGATACATCTGCCGCCTACGCGAGATGCGCTGCTAATTAAGAGCCGCAGCTTTCTGCCGCCAAACTGCGCACAATGCTCGATTCGACAGATACACAGATACAGATACATTCTGCGACTGATAAGCTGGGGGGTCATCGATGGGTTATCAGCCATCGGCTCTATCAGCTGTACATATGTACAGTAGTTGCGCCACAGCCACCCCTAGCCCCTTGTTTTTCTGTGCAGAGATGCCGATAAAGTGGCTCGACTCTATGTATAAGTACGTTTCACTTACCTCACTGCCACTGGGCATGTACAGCATTTTCTCATACTCCATTTCGAAGCCTTATTAAAGACAATGGTACGTGGTATTCGGCAGATACTCGCTTCTCAGGCCCAGTTAGATACCCTGGATGGTGGCGGATAGTTGGTGGTACTGTATCTGGATCTGGTTGCCGTTCGCATGCAAAAATCGACGTTGAAACTGCGAAAGTCTCCGCTGTGTTCGTCGGCTGTCTCGTTCTCGCTGGCGGCCCGCTGCGCACCTCCCGTCTTTGTCTGGCTCTTTCACTTGTTGCTGTTTTGGTTTTTGACTTTTCGAAATGTTAAACTAGATTCAGATTCACTCAGAGTTGCTCTGGCCGCTGATGCTGGATTTAGTGTTTTTCGTTTGTTTCACTGCGCCTGCCTTTGTGTTCATAATGAGCTATAAATTGCTTGAGTCTATGTTTCGGATCCGAACTCTTCAGCCTGTTTGCTGTGCTGTGCATTCACTTGACTGGTATTCACTGCATTTCGTTACTAAAATTTCCACTGGCAAACTTGTTGCTCTCTCTTTCACTCGCTCGCTAGCTGTCTCTTTCGCAGTGTCTGGGTCCGCTGTCAACCGTTCGCAAAGTCTTCACGCTCAATTCTGTGAGCGGTCCGCGTCGCGATCGCTCCGCTTACCTCATGCGGCAAGCTTTTGAGCCGCCAAACTGGTTGGCGCTATTCAACCTCCGCTCTGCCGTCCAGCTTTTACCGCCCCGAGCTCCCAGCTACCAGCTCCAAGTACCCAGCTGGGAGCTTTGCCATTCAGACATCAGCGCTATCGAAGCCAGCAAAAGTCCATCAATTCTGAGATGAAATTTATTGTTTCGCATAAAGTGACACCGACAGGAACTGCCACTGCAACTGCAACTGCAAAAGAGTCAGTGCCTGTGCCACAGCCAACAACTGTGATTGAATTGCCCAGCAGAGATGGGAAAAAATCACAGGATAACTAGGAATAAAATGACTAAGGGATTATTATTTAATATATATATAATAAGGCACATTTTTTTTTTTATGAAGAATCTTGTTGACTTTTCTAGCATGATTCCGTTTTGCTTTTTCTATGGTAAAGGGTTCCTAAAAGAAAGTTTGTTTTTATATTCAAAGAGAATATTGTATAAATTCCTAAAGGTGACATGAAGATCTAAAGTAAGCTAAATACTTTTAAAGTTTTTTTATTTTACAAATTATTTCTAAACAGCAAAGATAATAATCATTTTTAAGCTACAGTTGCTCTTAGGTTCTTCCACAAAAAAAAGACACATAGTCAGCACCTATTTGATGAGAGCCCACCTCCCAAAGGGTCTTGAAGTGCATACTGCAAAATGTCAGTGTGTTTGTATGCAATTGTTCCTGCCTGCTGCACATCAGCTGCATTATCATTTCCGCTTCCGCTGCAGAAGACGCAAAGACGCCGGCAGCAACAGTGGCCGACAGCCATCACGGAATACAATTTTGTTTGGCATTTATATTTCATTGCACAACGGCGATTTTACTGGTTTTTGACATCTCATAAAAACTGCGACGCCGTCTGATGCCCACCATCATTTTTATCCTTTTATCCTGGCGGCCACTGACCTTCTCGATGGCAGCATAAAAATGCGATTTCGCGTATTCAATATGCTGAAATTATCCATTAAATTGTCTGTTCTTTAAATTGTCTAACTTCAGGGCATTTTAACCCATCACTTGGGGAAGATGTAAACTGAATATACCCTCCAGGGTACCCTTTGTTTAATGTATAAAATATAGTATCAATTCGCTGTCAAAATAAATTAAGAAAATGTCATAATTCATCGCAAACTTAATTTAAGATAATTATTTATTTTAAAGTGTTAATTGAAACACATATTGAATAAATTTCGTGGTGAAATTCAGTATAACATCGGCATAGGCTTCCGGCTTAACGCTGAATAATTGCCTTTGTTTGTCACAAATTCAATTTATATTTAATTAAATAGTGAAAAATATAACCAATTTTGCCTCTTGCTAAAAAAGAGATCATCAAGAACTGCCATTGATTCCTAACGACTATAATGCTCCTGCCCCCCAGGAGCTGCTCAATGATTCCTGCTTTAACAAACGCTGGATTGCTGGCCTGCCGCCGAGCCGGGACAAATTGGCTGAGCAGGTAGCGCTGTCGTCTAAAATGAAAGGCATGTCAACAGCAATCGGCACTCAGAGGAGCTTGGAGGCCAGGAAGAGCATGAGAAGCACGAGGAGGTTGCCCCGTAACCTGCCGGTGGCCATCATTATACCGGATGCCTAACCCTTCGCGTTTAGGTGCGGACAGTTTCCAGAGCCCAGCTTCTGGTAGCGTATTCCCTGGCAGCTAAAGTCTTTGTACACTAGCAATACATTTTGGGACAATTACTAAAATTATTCCTAAATTATTATTACTCAAAGGATACCTAGTTTATCCTGAAGAACTGCTCTCAAAATAGGTACGATTGCAAACAGGCAACTTTGCATAAATCACAAACCTGCAACTTTTTTGCAGTGTTTCGGAACTCATTAAATTGATGAATAATTTGAATCTAAACAGTTTTTCTCCGTGCACAAATTGTGAGCAATGCTGGCGCCCACCGTGCGGCACTGCAGCCATGTGCAGCCGGTGCCACGTGATGGACAGCCGGCTCAAAGGAGCCGCGCGCTTAATAGAGAGCTGCACCCGCCACAGGCTACAGGACGCCCCGGCTCCTGATGGGACAGCCATTAACCCACAGCGGCACCAGCCCCAATGGATTGGCCAGGAAACGTGCTGAAGCGACAGAATTCGCAAAGGCCGCGACAAACAGCTGAATCAGCCCCAGGGGCGCTCGATAGGGAAATGACGCCAGCTTCAAACTGGGGACAGCAGCTCCACAGGCAGCCAGCTTAGATTGGCCGACTGGGGATAGACTTGGCTGCTCCGTTGTAAACTGAAAAGCCTTATTATTTCGAGGGAAAGTGGATACGGTTACCCTCATAATAGTAGCAAAAGATGTCAGGACAAGATGCGGTAAATTCACTGGAAGGAAATAAGGTTCAAGGTAATTAAGCAAAAAACGGGGATTTTTGCAACACAGTTTATTTAAAGGTCGTAGTGATGATATGCATTTGAGTATTTTAAGGAGCAGAGAAACCTCAAGATACTCACTCGGTTATAACAATAGATATATTAATCCTCTACCTTTATTCAGCTTCTTTAGTGACACAATTTTCCAAGTTAGCACCGAACTTGCCACTGAGCATCATTTAATCAGCCTCCTTCAGGATAAATCAGTTGCCAATTGGGAACCTCTTCGGTACCAGGATAACCTGTGGCTGTCTGTCGATTCGAATTAAGCATTGCTCGGAGCCCAGAGGTTGATTTGATTTGCTGGACACCATGTTGGCTCTTATGAGTATCGAGAGAGATCCGACCTAATGCGATGGCAGGACCAGGAACAGGAGTGCCAGTAGAGGGGACACATTGTGCATTGCATAGGCTACGATTGGGATCCCACACTGATTGGTCCTAAATCAAAGCAAGGATTAATGCGTTAGTCGGGCAGGCCCTGGGGAGGTGTCAGACGTACATATACAAATACGAGGACCAAGCCCGGACACAGATGCACTAAGTCGGCGGGGCAGGAAGTGGGCTGGAACAAGCCTCACACATGGGCGTGTACGGGGGTGGGGCCGTGGCAAAGACATGAGGCGTGACAGCGCAGCCTGCCGGATGGATGGTCAATGAGACACTTCCGGTGTAGGAGGCCACAGCAGGAGCTGCAGCAGCAGCAGTATTGATGTAAATGAAAGCCGTTTCGCTTAAGCTGAGTACAATGACGACCGTGCGCACTCCGGAAGCACTGCATCCACAATGGGAGTGGGATCCGGGAGAGGGTGTGACAGAGTCTGTCTCGACCGGACAGGATACTCCAGCAAACTGTTGAATGTCTGCTGGACACCGTAGTAACAGTCCTTTGGTATGGACAGTCCTACTCCCCTGAGGGCAGTGCTGCCAGCTTTTCCTACTTAAACTTCAAATTTTTACTGAAGCCTTTTATTAACCAGAAATTTTAATATCATTTTTATGACTACTTATTTTAATGTTTAGTAATTATTTTCATAAGGAAGGATTACTATTTGAAATATTATATAAATACTTTTTGAAATGTTTTTTTTTCTATACATAGAGAATTTTAGGTTTAATAAATATTTCCTAACAATATAAATTACCAAACGTTAAAGTGGTGAAAAAAATCTGCTTAAAGCATAGTCGTCTTTCTACCCTTCAGTACCAGAATTCCTTTCACGGCCTTTTCCTCGCGGCCTGTCCGAAAAACAAAAACAAATTGTATGGGCTTCGAATGACAGAAGTCCGAAAAGAAGTAGGCAAACAAAATTCTAACTGCATTCGGCTACAGCCGACGGCTCGCGAAGTTCGGACAACATATTTGTTGTTGTTTTCGAAGTCATTCGGATTTATTTTCGTTACTCCTAATTCTCTTTTCATTTTCTTCTTCTCTTGTGATCACACGTGTTCGCGTGTTGTGTAGGTAAAGTTGCGTATAAATTTAAATATTATAAGGTAAGTCAAGTTATTTTTACTCAATTAATAAATTCCTTTGCAGAATTGATCTTAAGCATGGATATGACTTCATCTTAAACTGTTAAAATGCTAAACTCTTTAGGTATGCGGAGTTTCTTTTCAGTTAAAACTGGTATGTATCTTTGTAATTATTTATATGCAAACTGGAATTTTTAATTTGATTCTAACATTAAATTTACAGGTAACATAAATTCCCGGAAGGATCTGCAGTCGGCGGAGGAAGCCCGTGAAACTTTACATTAATTTTAATTTTAATTTTATATTAATAAAAGTATAAAATTTAAATAAAAAAAGGAACAAATTAATCTGGGATTCCAGGGATTTTCTATAGGTTTTCTTTTGTGATTCCTCTGGGATTCTTAACTGATTCCTAGCTGATTCCGAACAGATTCCGCTTATAAATTCACGTTTGATTCAGGAGGGAATCTACTTCGAAAATCACGATGAATTCATGCCCTGATTCACGTTTGATTCAGGAGGGAATCTTTTTCGAAAATCAAGGTGAATTCATGCCCTGATTCACGTCGAATTCCGATATGATTCACCGGTTAGTTCGAATTCACCCCTGGAGCCTCTTTTTCAAAATTTTTGTATGAAAATTCACCCCGTTTTCAGCGTGAATTCACGCGTGAATCACGTTCAGTCCCACATGATTCTTCTATGAATCAGGTCTGAACGGTACTGAAGGGTAATTAGTTGACAACGGCTGTATGTGTTAGTTGGTTTCATGCTCTATGTATGCGTGCGCCATGGCGGCACACCTATGTGTGGTTTGTTTTGTTTTGATTATTGCCCTTCAGTACCGTTCAGACCTGATTCATAGAAGAATCATGTGGGACTGAACGTGATTCACGCGTGAATTCACGCTGAAAACGGGGTGAATTTTCATACAAAAATTTTGAAAAAGAGGCTCCAGGGGTGAATTCGAACTAACCGGTGAATCATATCGGAATTCGACGTGAATCAGGGCATGAATTCACCTTGATTTTCGAAAAAGATTCCCTCCTGAATCAAACGTGAATCAGGGCATGAATTCATCGTGATTTTCGAAGTAGATTCCCTCCTGAATCAAACGTGAATTTATAAGCGGAATCTGTGCGGAATCAGCTAGGAATTCAGTTAAGAATCCCAGAGGAATCACAAAAGAAAACCTATAGAAAATCCCTGGAATCCCAGATTAATTTGTTCCTTTTTTTATTTAAATTTTATACTTTTATTAATATAAAATTAAAATTAAAATTAATGTAAAGTTTCACGGGCTTCCTCCGCCGACTGCAGATCCTTCCGGGAATTTATGTTATCTGTAAATTTAATGTTAGAATCAAATTAAAAATTCCAGTTTGCATATAAATAAGTACAAAGATACATACCAGTTTTAACCTAAAGAGTTTAGCATTTAAACAGTTTAAGATGAAGTCATATATCCATGCTTAAGATCAATTCTGCAAAGGAATTTATTAATTGAGTAAAAATAACTTGACTTACCTTATAATATTTAAATTTATACGCAACTTTAACTACACAACACGCGAACACGTGTTCACAACAGAAGAAGAAAATGAAAAGAGAATTAGGAGAAACGAAACAAATCCGAATGACTTCGAAAACAACAACAAATATGTTGTCCGAACTTCGGGAGCCGTCGGCTGTAGCCGAATGCAGTTCGAATTTTGTTTGCCTACTTCTTTTCGGACTACTGTCATTAGAGCCCATACAATTTGTTTTTGTTTTTCGGACAGGCCGCGAGGAAAAGGCCGTGAAAGGAATTCTGGTACTGAAGGGTGCTTACACACGCATACATATGTGTTAGTTGGTTTTGTGTTGTATGTATGTGTGGCCATCATTAGAGCTGATAAAACCGCGATATTAATCGAAGCTTAGAACAATTGACAGGCTAGTAATAATGCCCGCCAAACCATAACTTTTTTAAATTATGACTTTTAAATCCGATTTAACACAAGAAGGTGTCTTTTTCTACCAAATAAACCCCATATATTCTTGATCAGAATTAATAGGAGAATCGATCTAGCCATGTTTTGAAGCTATAATTGGAAAATTGTAGATGTGAAAAATCATAATTTGGCCAAAAATACACCAATTTCAAATCGGAAAACATTTTTCTGTTTCTTTCTATATTCTTAGCCATGTTCTAAACAAAAATATTTTTTTGGATTTTTTTTTAAATATTTATTTAATTGTTAAAAATCAAAAAAAAATCTTAGCCTTAAATTTGGTTTGCACGTTTTTTAAGGGGGAAAAAACCAACACATTAATGCTTTCAAAATTTAATTTCGTTTATTTTTGGTCAAGATATGATTTTTCAAATCTACAATTTTACATTTATATTTTCAAAACCTGGCTAGATCGATTCTCCCATTAATTCTTATCAAGAATATATAAGGTTTATGTAGGCAAATATGACTTCATCCTGTGTTAAAACGTATTTTAAAAGATGGTTTAAAAAGGTCGTCGGACCGAAAAAGCCACCAGCGGACAAATTTGGAACTACGGCTTGTGGGCGAAGGGGGGGAAGAAGAGAGAGCGCAATACATCGCCCTCTCTGTTTTGTTTTGATTATTGCTTACACACGCATACATATGTGTTAGTTGGTTTCATGTTCTATGTATGTGTGCGCGATGGCGGCACAGCGATGTGTGGTTTGTTTTGATTATGTTTTGTTTTGATTATTGCTTACACACGCATACATATGTGTTAGTTAGTTTTGTGTTGTATGTATGTGTGGCGGCCATCATTAGAGCTGATAAAACCGCGATATTAATCGAAGCTTGGAACAAGTGACAGGCTAGTAATAATGCCCGCCAAACCATAACTTTTTTAAATTATGACTTTTAAATCCGTTTTAACACAAGAAGGTGTCTTTTTCCACCAAATAAACCCCATATATTCTTGATCAGAATTAATAGGAGAATCGATCTAGCCATGTTTTGAAAATTGGTTGAAAACTGATTAAGTTATAATTTTTTTTCGTATATTTTTCCGATTGTTCCTATGGCAGCTATATGATATAGTCGTCCGATCCGGCCCGTTCCGACATACGTACGAGTGAGAGTATATAGAAGCCTAACTGCAAAGTTTCATTCAGATAGCTTTAAAACTGAGGGACTAGTTTGCGTAGAAACGGACAGACGGACAGACGGACAGAAGGACAGACGGACATGGCTAGATCGACTCGGCTGTTGATCCTGATCAAGAATATATATACTTTATAGGGTCGGAGATGCCTCCTTCACTGCGTTGCAAACTTTTGACTGAAACTAATATACCCTGCAAGGGTATAAAAATGATTTTCGATTAAAAGGTTTATTTTCAATTTGCTTGCTTGCAAAAAAAGCTCTTCTGCCACTTAAAACCTGACAACACTGAACGTGTAGGACCAAGGAGGGGGCGATTTACCAAGCACCCACAAAATCCAGTTTGTGGCAGGACTTTGTCTGAATCGAATCATCGGCCATCGCATCGTTGCGGTGTCAGTTCGCTTGGAAATCCGCTCGAAAGCCATTCACAAATGTAATCCGCCGGCCAGCTCAATATGCGGGTATGTAAATAATTGCCACCGCCGTCACCATCAACGTAACCGTCACCGTTAGCGATTTGCCCAATGCCCGTCCGCGGTCCAGCGTGTCCTTCCAATGCCCCAAAGGGTACTTCGTGTGATTCCGTGCCGCCCATCGTAATCATTCGAATGGCGGAGGATACTCCGAAAGGCGAACGGAAGCGCGACATGTTGAGTGTCAGCTCAATGAGCCGACGCGTTGATTTCAAATAAATAAAAATGTTAATTTTAAAACTGCGACCGCCTCGCTGCGCGTCTCTGAAAATTACAGTTATACGCTGTACGTGTTTAATTATTTTTAAATCACGATTCGAGAACTGCAGAACTGGAACGGTAAGAGCCGTAGAACTGGAGCTACGACTACGGCTTTGGTTACGGTGTTTTCGCAGGCGAATCACGTGCCGATTGTCAGCTATTCGGGGGGCACTCGACGCGGCCCACAACTGTCCACTTAAAGTATTATTTCCGCAGCAGGATTCTTAATTACACGGACTATTTCGTGAGGTTGAATTTGTGTGTGTTTTGCGGCCTCCGATTATAAATATTAATTATGCCTTCTTTGACGCAGGAAGCGAAGACAGGACGGGCGCCTGCACTTGACGCAACTTCAATGCATAATAAATAAGGCAAATAATAACTTTAAGGGCCCGAGACAAAGAACTTTCCCTGCTTCCACTTTCATATGATGCAAAGTGAAAGGAGCTGACCTCTGAGCATACACACACACACACACAGATTCGATGGAAAAGTCAAAGGTCAAGCCCGGGAAGTGCGCGTTACTTTGTGGACTTAAGCCGAAATTTATGATTATTTCGCACAAACAAACGAACGACAGACCGACCAACCGAACAACCCCCCCACCCGACAATCCGGCCCTTCGGCAAATGCATTTGACGTTATGCAAATGACGAGCTCAGTGACCGTATCCTGCCTCCAGCCGGCCGTCCTTCCGGACAGAAGTTGATTAATCTACTGCAGTCCGTTGTTTCGCTTTTGGGGCAAAGTCCGTGTTTGTGTTTCTCCGGCCGCATAATCAAAACCTTTTGTCAAATTATGATTTCATTGTCTTTGCTATTTATTAATTAAAACGAACGTTTTATTTGAGTTTCCAGGGAAGGAAGTCTGTCAAAATCCGGTGATTCTCCTCTCCCTTCATCCTCTGGATTTGTTTGCTCTGCCTCTCGGCCCACTCCCCAGCATGTCCTTTTTGCAATCTCTTTTTTTGGGGTTGCCTGGCCACAGCAGGGACAACATCATCATCGAATCAATCTCCTTTGCGTTTTCAATCAAATAATTAATTGCAAATTTGCGGTTCTGTGCAATCAGTTGCCTTTGACAGGCCCCCACAGTCCCTGCTGCTGCTACTGATACTGCTTCTTGCTCCTTTTTGCGTGTCCTTGTTTAGTAGAATGCTCGTGGGCCTGCTACCTTTTTTTTGTGTCGAGAGAGAGCCAGAGCGAGCGGGCGGAGAGCCCGTGCAAGGACGAGTGAGCTCCTTATGCTAACTGGCTGACTGACAGTTTCTATTCTGACGAAACATATGTGTACATATGTATCTAAGGACGTACTTTCATGTTTATCGCATTTATTTCTTCGTATTTCCTCCACTCGGATGTGACGTCAATGGCAAGTCACTTGAACCAAATCGTAATCATGTAGAGCTCATTTGCCTTGAAAGCCGAGTGCATGCAATTGAAAAAAGAGGCTAACAGGATGACAGATGAACGCCTCCTGGCCTCCAAGTCTTCCAGTTTCCACCCCCCAATGCCCGCCGTATCCATCATTATTGGCAGCGATAAACATAATGGCCATTCGTGTATAATGCTGCCAGGAATCAATTGAATTATGGCGCTGCTCAAGGACTCCCAAGCGATAGACAGCCAGACCAGGCAGGCAACCAGGCAAGCGGTCCTCCTTGACCTCGGCAAGACAATCGAGCAGCAAATTGCGTAGCCCGAAACCGAATGCTTGACTGGTTACCTTCCACCTTTCAACTCGATCCCCCCGTGCCCTTGCAGCTCCTTTGAATATCCTCCCTCCCCTGGCAGCACTTATCTTGGGCATTGTCTTTCCCCGAAATGCAAACGGCATCCTACCATATTGAGCAAGTATCTTCAAGAGCTCCGATTCGGGTCTCCTATTGTATCCCCCGCTGGAGCTATAAGCGCCTTAGCTTTGTTCGATTCGGTACCCTACACGGAGAGAAAATGCTAACAGAAATGTTGTATGACAAACCTTGGCTTCGGAAACAATAATCTCAGAGCAAAGGGTCCTTTAGTTTCTTATTGATCTAAAATTCGTGTAAAATTTCATTGATATATTATATAGTCCAGCAGATTATTTTTCCCTGTGTATTGGTACTGTGTCATAACGTGCATCTGTTTCCTCACTATTTGCATGCCGTTTTCCCTTCCACTCCGCCCTCATCTCTTTGGTGGTGCGCTCCAATGGTTTTGTTGGTCCTCGCACCGGAACGGTATGTTAAATCCTTTTTGCGAACAAATTCAATTGTGCTTGTGCAATTTTTGTTTGATAACTGCTAGCCGGAGTGTCTGAATCTTTGATTGCTTCTGCGTGTGTGGGTAGCATTGTAGGAAATACTTTATGCGATTATGAAAATGCCTGATTGCACCTTTTGAACTGCCGCATTTAAAGCTGGCCGAGCACTAATGCTATTTAGAGATTACCCGATCGATCCCGCCTCCTGCTACCCACCTCCCAGTGCTCTTCGTGCTCTTCCCCGTGGGCTTCTTCCGTTTCCGCCTGGCGATAAACAACCGTGCCAAGTTGGGCGAATGCTGCAGCTCAAGCAGGATGTGCGGGAGTGGATTTGGATTGCTGGCTGTGTTGGCAACTTAGCCACAGTCAATTAAACTTGGAGCGGGGAAAAAGTGCGCCCGCAAGCGAGTAGTTGAGCAGAGTGGAGCGAAATCTAAATAAATGGCGGGGGTAACAGCTCAAAATGAAACTAATACTGGCAGGGGTGGTTCCTTGGGGCCCCCACGCCGCCCTTCGTGTCATTGCACGCGTTATCCTTCAAGCCAAGCAGCAGGAGCCAAGCTGCGCCAGCAGCTGCAAGCGTGTTGCAAAATTAAATCGAAAAACTGGGAACTAAACTAGATTATCTCCGCGCAAGGGCGAGACGTGGATGCCCTACTCGAAGCACTTCCTGCGGCCAAAACGCCCAGGAATCTTGGCAGCGACTCAAGCAGCTCGCCCCAGCCAAAGTGCCCTGACCCGGAGCCATCAAAGTCCCGGCACAGATAAATGCGAGCGTATATATTCCGGCGGGCGAGTGAGTGTGTGTGGGCGATGGCGAAGGCGACTCTTGCCTGGCATCGAAGGTCCTTGCAAAGGCAAAGGGACATTGCTCTGCTCATTGAACTGCGGCTAAGAACGCAAGCAGCGAGCAGCAAGGAGCCAGGAGTTGCCATCTCCCCCAGGACCTGCTCCTCGTGCTCGTCCGTTATGAAAATGACAAATGCGCCGCTGTTGCTGCAGTTCTGCACTTATAATTAAAATATGCAAATGTTGCCCGGTATGTCAGCGGCAGAGGCAGCGGTGGAGCTGCCACATGTAAATATTTATGCAGCTGCCCCTCCCCGTCTCTTGCTCCCCGCCACTGCACATGGCGCATTTTATTGCCGGGCTCGGCTCTTTGAGTTGGCATAATTTGCATGTAAACGCGCCATTTTTCTTGGGGGTCACCACCCCTCCTTTCGCCACTCCCTTCAATCCCTTCGATGTCCGCTATCCCCTGCTCGTTTAATTATTTTGTTTGCCCGCCGCTCGCTGCTATTTATGCAAATGCAAATGTTTTCGCATCAATTTCCAAGACTGTGGCGCTCATTAAACGGACTGTCCCGGCCATTTCGTTTCGATTCATTCCATTCCATGCCACTTCACTCCGCTCCGCTCTGCTCTGCTCTGCCATGCTCCTTCCTGACGATGACGATTATAATTGAGTTCGGCCAAGTGTTTTGCCGCTCAATTGATTGCGCATACGCAGCGTAGTACAATATTTACGCAATGCCGCTTTTTCTGCGGTTGATTTTGCCGTTGTTTTTCCGTATTTGCCAGCATATTGGGGTATAAATTACGCAATTGATTCGTGCGTGGGCCCAGCGGTGGCCTTAATCAAATTAACCAGTACAGATGTAAATTAACTTTTCATACCGATTGCAATTCAATTAATTACAATGAGACCATGCTCCATCCCAGCCAGATTCTGTACGGAAACTGTGAGAAAGCCCATTGGGATGTGATGCTCATGCTGAAGCTCATGCTGATACTGATGCTGATGGCCATGAAAAAGTCATTAAGCCCCGCTGTCAGGAATGGCGTTGCTCAGAATTTTTATTGCACGCACTGTGCACTGATCTCCAAGAGAGAAAAAATAAAAACGGAACGGAAAAAAGAATGGTAGAAAAAGCGGTAGCGAAAGCGACGAAGACCCGCCAACACCTTGCGACGCGCACGTAAATTACAATTAATTACATTTTAATGACGCTTGTTTAATTCAGCGTTTACAATTACATACACAATTATGGGGGCAGTCAAGAAGCAGGACACTCGCTCATTACCCCGCTCGCACTGCAGTTGGCTGGCTGCCATTTTTATGCACTTGCCGCCATTGAATTTAACAAATTTCTCCCCGCTCTCTCTCTCTCTCTCTCTCTCTGTGACTCTCAGCCATATTAACGACCGGGAAACATTTTCTCTGCGCTCCTCCAACCCACTGCCCACTGCCCGCCGCCGTTTTCATTCATTCTCGGCGTAATTAACTCGGACCGGCACTTTAATTAAAGTGCTCGCAGAACAATCAAAGGGAATTTAAACAGGGGCGCACACAAATAAATGACAAACTGAATGGCAAAAGGAGCCGGGGCCAAGGAATGAACCATCCGGCGATCCGGCAGCCAGCAATTTCCCTGAAATATAAGCACATTAATTCAGCGGATCGGAGGGGCTGCGGGGCACGTTGGGATGAAATCAGACAACAGGCAAATTAAGGTGCGAATCCATAAACACACAAGTGCGAAGCTATAAAATGCCGGCGTTCTGCGGAGTCTGCCTGCCAATGGGGCGTATGCGTAATGCAGCACCAGCTGATAGCAGCAGGTCTCGCTGCCTCCCTGGCTCCGCGTGAATTGTGGCCATTGTGGCAGTGGCAATACGTACGTTTCAAAGGAACGGCAAAAGTTCTGGAGAAGGAGCAGCAATAAATACGCTTCAACTATTTGGCAATGGCGGCGGGCGAATTTTAAACGAACTCAACAACAGCAAGATGATGTTGCCGGGAAAGGCCACAGCGGGCAGACATTAAATTGCAATTTATGCCAATGAGTTCTTAATGTACAGCAGCGGCAGCAGTAGCGGCAGCAACAGCAATTGGTTCCCCCTAATGGCCGCCAACTCGCTTGTAATTTATTTGCAAATTATTATTAAAAGTTTGCCTTGACTTGCCCGCAGCTCCTCTTCTTCCTCCTCCTCCTCACTTAGGTTGTTCAATTTCAGGCCAGTTCCTAAATGATTCGCACTTAGTTTCCTGTCAGCCACAAAAACACAACCGCAAAAGTCGCGGCCATAAATCAAACAGGAGTCTCCGTATCCTGTAGAGCCCGATGACCTTCACGCGCGCCGCGTTTACTTGTAATATTCGAAACGCCTTGAGTTTCACTGGGAGTTGGTATTAACACGCTCTCAATTAGTGGCTAATTAGTCCAAGTCGTAGTCCTTGCCGCTGGTCCTTGTAAACGCAGACCCGATATGTGGGCGCTGATAGCTAACATCGTGCTTATTCAATTAAACGCTCGACGGCAGCTCAATTTCAAAATCACATTTATCAAGCCATTAGTGTTGAATAATCGCACACTCCACTCGCGACGAGTGTTGCATACACAGGCAGAAATATCGATGATTCCTGTCTCTTAACCATTGTAAATTTAATGACTGATATTTAAGGTACCTGAAAATGTTCGTAGGGCCTTTAAAAAATTAAATAAATTCTCTTCTGTGGCTTAAATTTCTTATGTCGTCATCCCTTTTTTTGGAGTGTGAAAGCTAAGCGGGTATTTCAGGAGACACTCGCATTAAAAGCAGTTGCCGCTTTGCTGATAACGAAATTTGCCTACCATTATAAGCAGGCCTTGCATTGCCATTGACAATGCCACTGGCTGATGCTGATGCCGATGCTGAGACAGAGACTGAGACTGAAGCTGGCTCCCGGGATCGGGACTAGAAAGTGGATGTGGTTGGGGCTCTGCTAGTGGCAGCACAGCCATAGACGAGGAGCTCAAGCACCGACAAGTGCACTCGAGGACCGCAGACAGCAGGAGCAGCGCGGCAGGGGTGGCACTGAAGAGCCCAATAAGGTGGCATAAGATGATGACAACGAGTGCGAGGAGTTCTGCAAAAACCAATTGTTGGCCCGGCCATAATGCACGGCAGCAATCGCATTAGAAATAGTTGGGAAATCAAAAAGATTACCAGACCGAGAAGGAAGAAGAGATAGAGGCAAAAGCAAAAGGGATACCAAAAAGGAAGACTTGCTGCCTGACTGGCTGCCTGGCTGGCTGGTGAGAAGAATGGAAAATGAGGACCCGGCCACGGCACAATGGCTTGCGCCGTACAATGGAAATCAATTTGAAGTGGCACAAAATCCAAGGAATTTAAATTGTATTCAGGGGGCACGTAATGTTGGCACTTCCATAATTGCATGTTTTCTCTATATCTCCTCCATTAGCAGTTACTTAATAGTTGCAACTCAAGTGAAGCCCTTTTGTTTATTTTTTTATAGTTAATATACAAGTTATTTGACAAATAAAAATCAATCATTTTTCAAAACTTAGTTAGATGGGTTAAATAAAAAAGGGTATTTTATTCAGGTAACCAAAAATAATTCAACATATCAATTGAAATCAGCTCAGCAGTTCTCAATGACGCATCAGAGCTCGGTGCACTATAATTTCGCAGACATAATCCCTGGTTCGGTATGCTCTCTTTTATCCACCGTAATTGAACTAATGCCCAAACAAATAATTGACCCGCTGGAAGCCTCCACTCAAATGAGATTGGGAACTTTTCAGCGTAAAATTGCATTCACTGCCATTGTGCGGAGTCGTGGAGCTGCCAACGTTTGCCGCAGCCATTATGATAAATGCGCCCAGAATCAAATGATGCTGAAAAGTATGCTATGGTTTATAAGGCAGCCAGACACCAGCTCCACAGCGAAGGAGCGCTGGCCGCATCCTGGCCCATTCGATTGCCTGGCTCCGCCGTCGACTGGCTCTGGCTGCCATTGCCACAACGAATTAGCGCCGTAAATCGCATTTAAATCGTAAAATTCCCCCAGCCAGCAAGTCACTTTACATGCAGTTCAGCCAGCAAAAGCGAACGGAAAGTGAGACTGCGAAGGAGAAAGGACGATGACAGGCCAAAGTCGAAGACTGCGATAGAGCAGGCAATGCCCAAAGATTTTTTGATCCTATCAACTAAATTGCATTTGGCAGTTTGCGAAAAACTTTGCGCCGCTCACCATAATTCCTGCCAAAGCCGCGCCGGGCTAAGAAAACAATGAATCAGACAATGAGGACTCCAAGAACCAAGAAACCCAAGGAGTGTAATGAAAGTCAGCGGCCATCGCACGCCTCATTTGGCCGTGGAGATGACGTGACGCCGATATTGATATGAGAGTTGTGTCCGGTAATTAGACCGATTGCCACTGGCCATTAAAATGTACGACATGCACTCTGATAAATCTGAGAATACACAACCATTAAGTGCTGCAATAGGCATGAGACCTAATTAGGTAATTTCAATATAAAATATTTTCACAATATCAAGTGCAAAATTTCCAAATATAGGATACCCCAAACATTTTGCTATCTAATTCCTTTCTTATTTCTTCTATTTACTAAATAGCGTAGTCAATTTATTTTGCTTAATAACTTTTACTTTATTTATTACGTTACTAAAATGTTCGATTTCAATTTTGATTTTAATTAAATTATAATAAGTATCACACAGCTCGTGAAATTACGTATATATTTGGAAGTAACATTTAGTAGAACAAGATGACGAGATGAATGTTATTTACATTATTTGTTTTATTAAATTGGGCAAGCGCATAAACAAATAAATACCAAAATGCAATATTTTAATTATTTTGTATTTGAATGGCTACCAATTTGATTTGCTTTCTTAATTAATTTAATTATAAATTAAGAAAACTGTACCCCAATATTCTAAGCTAAAATTTAACGTATTTAGTAGGACCAAAAATATTTGTATATATTAGAATATTTAATAATTAAATAGAAATTCGAAAGAGAAAAATAATAAATATATTTCATATGATCGTCCAGTTGGAGACCGAGTGCTGTTTATAAGCAAACAATTGGATAATAAGTAACCAATCAGAATCGACTGTTTCTAACTTTTAGAAGCAGCGTTGCCACCTGCCGCAAATGCGTTCTGTTATCCAGAATGATCGTAGGGGGCGCTAGCATGTACCGGGTATTTGACGCTCGTCATCAACAGCCCCTTTAGCTCAGTGGTAGAGCGTTGGTCTCGTAAACCAAAGGCCGTGAGTTCAACCCTCACAGGGGGCAACTTAGGAAACGCTCTTTTTTGTTCTTTTTTTATTATTATTTAATATATATATTTTTTTTATATTTTATTTTATACCATGCTTATATATTCAAAGTCTGGTATGAATAAGTCAAGTGTTGAATAATTTTATTTATTTATATATCACCTTTTTATCGTTAACCAAGAGCCGAGAGTTCAATTTTTACAAAGAGAAACAGACGCAATATGCTATTTTTATTTGTTAATATTATTTACCCATCACTCTCAGTGGTTTTAATATTTTTCTTTTCATATTTTCAGCCTCAGCGGGCCTTGATTGCGGCGCTGAGGCTGGAACTGGCCTTAACTGGCTGCTGCCTGCGATTTCCAATCGATTGCGCCATGTTCGCACTTCATACGATAATGTTGAAGTTTTGCAATTTGCGGCAGTGGAAAGTTGGTCTTTGTGCCCGGACCACGGACTCGTGGCTGGGGCTACGGCTACCTCAAGATTTATAGAATATTTTTTCTCCGCCGAGGCTCTTGCCTCGCCTCGCACCGATTCGCCGGCAAAGTTTTTTATGTTTTTTGACTTTGCCAAGATTTATGCGGCAAAGTCGCCAGGAGTTTGAGTGTGCTTGCGCATGTTTCGATAATTTGCGTGATTTCTGCATTTATCCGGCCCAGAAACGAGCAGTGCGACTGCCAGGGCGAGTGCGAGTGCATGTGAAAGTGGATCCTGGAGTGGAGCTGGGGGCATCATTAAAACTTGCTGCCACTACAAATGTGGGCCAGACCGCGTTGCCTCCCCGCTGATGCCGCATTTTAAATAATTTTATAATGATTCCGTATTTATTTCAGCTGGCAATTAAAACTGGCTTGCCACATAAAATATTTACTTGCAATTAGAGCAGCTGCCAAGCCACTCAAGTGCAGCTCAGCCGCGCCTTCGCGGATGCTCGAAGAATTGCGGGAGAACGAGAGAGGAGCAGACGGAGGGGGAGAAGCAGGATCAGAACCACCGGCAGGGGGCATCGCGGCTGGCCGAGTGTGGCGGGGTCGCCATGACAGACACTAATTATGGATTCTGCAATTTGCGACGTGCAGCTAACCACAAGACATGGCAGCGACACAGGAAGGATGTGCCACAGGACACACCTCACTGCCATTCGCGCTGCCATTTTGCGGTTCTTCGAGAAGAGGGGATTTGCCGCATTCCGCCCCGCCTTGGTCAGGGAGCCCCGAGAATTAAAAGTTTGCCGCGGTGTCGTGTTGCACGGCGGGAAAAACAAACAAATATTAGCCGGGGCCTTAAAGGATTTTCGTTGCACTCAATCTTTGTGGGTTTATACTGGGGTGCCAGAGAAATTATTTTGGCTTATAATTGCCATTTATTTTCTTTGATTATTTTCAAGGAGGAACCAATTTCGGAGACTTTTAATTATACTTTTTTGATCATTTCTGGGGATAAGATAATTGATTTGATCTTTAAAACAACAAAGCGCGATTATTAATCTAATAATTTATCGCTACAGGTAATAAACACTCAATATTAAAGCCTTTTTTCATGTGCACATCGCACTGCAGGGGGTCCTGGCAAAGCGACAAGGACAGGGACACGTTGCAATCGCCCTGCCATTAATAAGAAAGTTCGGTGCTTGCCTTCTGGTAATAAGCAAATTGAGATGACAAACTTTATTGTTGATTTGGGGTGCCCCACACACCAGCACACACTCCCATACTCGCATACTCGGTCTCACTCCCTACAACTCCTGCCCCCCTCCCCCTTGCTCTTCCGAGGACTCGGCCCCTAAATGAGTTATTTAAGTAGCACTCGCGCCCCAGTTTAAATGCGCTCGTAATTTGCCTTTGTGCCATCAAAGTTTCCTCCGCATGTGTGTACATGTGGCATAGAAACGCACACACCGATGTAAGCTATTAATGCGCCGCCTCCTTGGGAGACGTCCTCGAGCAGAAGGACCCCAGTCCACCCCACAATTCCCGTTAAGTCCGCCAAGTGCGGAGTGTACAAAATGTGTGGCGCACTTTTCAGTTGCCTTCAATTCAGGACCCGCTCTCCTGCGGTCCTGCTTCTGGGTCTCTGCGCATGTATTTTACTTGGCTAAGTACGTGATTTGATTAGCGCCCAAAAATCCGGGCTCCTAGCGACCCAAAAGGCTCCGCAGCTAACTCGACGAGCTAAGTATTTAAATCCAAAGTGGAAGTTAAGTCCTTGTACCGCTTAACTTTTAATGTTGATTAACCAAAGGATTCATAAATATTTTATTGTGATTTTCCGAGTAACCCAAGAAAGGTTTTATTTTTCAGTAATCTTAAAGAGAAATTAAAACAAATGCTAATTGTAATCTCAAAGCGGAGGTAAAGAAATATGTCCATGATATGAGTAGCTGGAATGGAATATATAAAATAATATTTTCTAGACTATACTTATCCACTTAAGCTCTCTCAACTCGGAACTCAATTAATAGCTTTGACTCTTTTGTGACATGTCATGGATATTGCTAAATGGAAATCCTTTGTTGATTGCTGGCGACAATCGCCTGTTGATGCTGCAAATTATAGCAAACGATTTCTCATTTCATTTTTCACTCGTTCAGTGTCCGGTGTACATATAGAACTGTCCCAGCGTCCGATGTCCGATGCTATAGCTCTTCAGTGCACTGGAATGTCAACAGCTGAATACGTGAGCAAACATAGAAATGGCTGCCATTGACATAACACACACACTCACAGAGAAGGAGAGTCCTGAGAAGAAGTAAACGAGACATTAATGCTATTACGCGCGGCTGTGTGGGTGAGTGTCGCTTGTGTAAAAAGCAACTAATGAAAACGGAAATAAAAACCGCTCGAGGAATGCTGATGACTCTCCAAGGATGGTATTTAATATGCGTAAATGTGTGTGTGTGCGCCGGGGAACTAAAGAGTATGTGTGTGCAGGTCCTCGGAATTGTGTGTGAAAGTCTCGTGTGGGCAGGAGCTACTCCGGCTCCAGCTCCAGCTCCAGCTCCAGTTCCCAGCCAACCCATTTCGCACGCGCACCCAAGCACTTAGCATCAATTTGGTGGCTCGTCCATAAGACTCGGGGAATGGAGGGCGTGGGAATGGGAAGGCAGGGAAGGGAACTCGCCGCAGACAACTAAGTAAAAGCATAAGTAAGGCACATAAATCAAAAATTCAGTGCCGCCTCGCATTGCTGCCTGTCAGTGTGGCACGCACAAATACTCACTCAGTGCCACGAGTCCTGGCCAGCTCCAGGCCAGCAGCTCCTGCTCCATCTTCTACTGCTGCTTGCTGCTCGTCCTTTTCCCAGCTCCTCACATCCCCTCGGCCTGTCCAGAAATTCCTGGCAAAGCGCCGGTCCAGCCCTTGGGCACAGCAATTACCAGACAAGTACAGAGGTAAGCCCACGGCAAGTCCAAGCCGAACACAATCGAAAACCCAGCTACCGTGAAATATTAAGGCTCAAGCGGAAATTCTGCACTGCCAGAAACCAAAAGCTTCTATAAAAAATATAGCTTTACTTCTAATAATTTAATTATTGTATTTAATCACAAAATAAATAGATAAAAAATCCCAAATTTAATTGAAATTAAATTAAAGCACTTAATAATCGGCTTACTTTGTCAAAGTTTAATGTTCCAGTAAAGCTGATTAAAAGCCTGCTGGCTGACTTTTAACAATGATTACAAAATTATTATTTATTGATTAATTATTTAAAAAGATTTGGATATACATATATATGATATATGTACATGCATACAAACGAACATCAATTTTTAACATTTTTCTAGTGAATTTATAATAAAATAATGAATATGTTAGAATGCTTTAAAAAATATTTATCTCTTTAAGTTAATGAAGAATATATTTTCCTGAGTGCAGCAGAACCTTCTCCTGCAAAGGACTTTGACTCGGTCGGGGCTATCCACTGCGACAGGACAAGGACCGCTCCGTGGCATCTTATGGGGACGGCACCTGCGGAATGCCGCCGACGCTCGCTGGAATCTCTGTGAAAAATATTTCTATGCACTCCCGGCTTGTCTTATCTAGCTCCTTCTGCTCCTGCTGCCTCTCCTTACCCCGAGTCATGGCCATAACTCTGCCAATGCGGGGAGATATATAAATTTGCTGTGGCCAGACAGGTGTGTAATTTATTGATTATTCCGCTAGATATGCTCGCTGCCACGCCCTTTCACCCGCACACACACATACTCCCACTCACTTGTTTAGACATTTTGTCATCTTCAATTTGTGTCTGTCACTCCCGGGGCTCCTTCGTCCTGGAGGCAGAAAGGCGCTGGGGCATCCGAGAGTGTGTGCGGTGCATTTCCGAAAGTGGATTACAAGCTGAAGGCACTTGTAATCGCTGTGTTAAGCCAAGATGGCGAGGGACGAAGTCTGGATGCTATTGAACCGAACGGAAGCTCCTGCCCTCGACTTGGCAGATGCCACTGGCTGGCACGCTAGATGGCTGGTTGGATGGGTGGCTGCCTTGGCATCTTCATCTATTTGCCCGGCCCTGGCAGGCGGCGTTTATTGAGTTTTAATTGGATAAGTTATAGATGTTCATGTTGCATAAATTCCGCAAACTCCTTTGTTTTGACACCTCCAACCCAGAGCCAACACCAGCTGCAGATCCCCGGACGGATTATGCGGTCGTGCGTCATGAGCTGGAGTACGTGCAGCTCATTTACCTGACCGGCCAAGGATTTCCCCATGGTCCCCCCCAGTCGAAGCTCCTCGAACAATTCCTGTCATCCCGACGTCAGCACAATCAATGGAAGTTCGTGGGGAATCCCGCTTAATTAATGCCAACTATGAGAGCGTTTGCAAAGCTCTTTTTCATTATATAAACAGCGCAGCGCAGCCACTTTGATTTCCATACACCAGAAGAAAAAAAAACAAAACAAAAGCAATAAATATACAAAAGCTGCGAAAAACAAAAGCCAGCGAACGGGGAAAACAAAGAAAAACATTTTACTGGCTTGTCGCTGCCTTTATTGCCGCCTAATCGCAATGGACCTCGCCAAAGTTGTTCTTTTTCCAGGCTGCACTAAGGCGGCATCATCAGTCATGCTACTTCATTATTATCGCTGACACCGCCACCTATCCCTTCTCCCACTCCCGAACACACCATCCCTCGCCCCGCCTGTCGCTTATAATTCATTTCTATTGTGTCCCGGCTGAAAGTCCTTTTTGATCCAGCAGACTTATTTGTCTTGAGGAAACTCGCAGTAAAATTGCTTTTCCTACTACGCGCTCACTTCCTGTTGCCGCTTGTTGCGCTCCGGCTCTGCAGAGCTGAAGAGCTGGAGCTGACGCAACTTTCCCATTGTCTTGGCGCCTTTGTGAGGGCGAGGAGTGGCCAAGTCCCGGGTATCGGTGTTAATAGACGCCTGGCCCGCCGGACTCGCCTGCAACAAGCGTCAGCATCAGCAACAGAAAATAACGAGAGGAACTGCGTCAGCATGGCAAAACTGAGGAAAATCAGGACGACTTGTATATAAGCTTTAAGTCTGGTTTGACTATTAAATTGCATTCTTTAACTTGAAACGCTATGCTTAACAATTTTTTAATATAGTTATTTACCTTTTTAGAAATAGAAGATAAATGAATTATTTTTCAATTATTTTTCGCAGTGCCTCATCCTCAGCAGCAAACGCTTCAAGTTGGCTCTTCATTTGTCGCTTTGTGCTTATTGTCATTGCGCCCGGCTTCATTTTCTTGTGATTAATGTCGTCATTAACTGCAATTAACTTTTTTAGTTGCCAGCCGCGACAAATCTTTGCCGTTTTTGCCTGAACTTTGGTCGCCAACTTGACTGGCATGTTGAGCAATGTCAATTCGAGTCCTCCGCTTCATCCTTCACTGGACGTCATCAGTCATGTGCGCGTGTGTGTGGGTGCACGAGCGACAACTTAATAGTTTTTGCCCTAATTATTTGTCAAGTATTCTGCTAATGGCCTGGGTCGACCTTCCACCGCCCACCGCTTCGCAAAAACAAAAAAAAGTTAGGGGAACACGGCCAGCCATTTTCGGCTAACGAATCTTCCATGCACTCGACAACTCATTGGGGAAAGTGCTCTGAGCGGAAATCCACCACTTTCGTCAAAAGAAGCATTAAATTTAGATTTATTTTGGAGCATATCTGATCTTTTTAAGACTTTGCTAAAGTTCTATATTTTATAATAATACGGAATGTGTTCTTGACAAAACGCAAAACCTTTCCGAAAGAATTGTACTTCCCAATATTCAGTTTAAAATTATTCCAAATTTGTTGCCGTGTGATAGAACCAAGTCGAGTTTTGTCTTGATTTCGACAGTCCCTAGTGAGAGTAATTCCACTCCAGGCAAGTGCACAAAAATGTCCTGCTAAGTACGAAATAAAAGCGTTACGTGTGTGTCCTGACGTGCACTTGCCGGGGTCGTAAACTGTCCGACTTCCCGGCGGAGTCGCGGGCGTAACTATGACTGTGACTGTAACTACGACCCGGCGAACTTATGTAAGACTTGGTATTTACAACGTGGACGCACGCGTGCTCCGCTCGCCGTTGCCGGCGGCCGCGCAGCCTAGAATTATGCTACAAATTTTATAATTTCACACCTACAACGGGGGAGTGGGCGGGCGAGTGTGAGTGTGAGCGGAAGAGCAGCATCCAAAACGGAAATGGCTCGTAAAACAGCAGCAAACGGCATTGAGAAGTTTTACGCCACCTTTTTGGCTTTGTTGTTTCCCGGCCAGAATTTCCGCCATGGCGGTACTTTGGTTTTTCGGATATTTTTTTAGTGCCACGCCGAAAAAGCACACATACTCCGGCCCGCAGCTGGGACTCTAGCTTGCATTTTTTGTGTTTTAACTTTCTTACAATAAAGTGATGTTATCTTGTGCTTGCCAGCTACTTTGCGGCTTAGGCAACAGGCGTCGTGTAGGCCAAGATGGGCGATGGGCTGGTGGTTGGTCCTTGGTCCTTGGTGGGCGGTGGTTGACAGGATCTAGGGGAAATTACTCTGTGCTTTATCGTGCATATAAATCTATTTGCTCAGGTGTTTTTAGCTGCTAATATGTTTGTGATGACTTTATTTTGCGTTTACCGCCAGCTTTGGCTCTTGGCTCCCGGCATTGCTTTGCCAGCTTTCTTTATTTTTCCCCCGCTCCTCCCACGCTCGCATTTTTCCTTCGCATTGCCTTTAGCCACCTTATTTAGATTGGCAAGGGCGACGGCAGCTTAGCCGTTTGGTGCTTTTCTTTTTTTTTTCGGTTTTTGGTCGGTTTTTTGGTCTCTTGCGCTGTGTAAAAGTTGTAAAAAGGTTTTCGCCCAAACCAGATGCGCTGCAGGCTTAGTCCCGAACAGCAACAAAAATAGAAAAAACCAAAATAAATTCCAACATAACTCGGTCGCCCAGGCTCGCTTTAATATTTCTGCAGCAGAGCATACGCGGTGGCGTATGCGCAATTTGGTTAAATACGTGACGAACCCTCCGCAAATTAAAAGGGGCCGGGCATTAAGCTAAATGTTTAAAGCACTTAACCGCCAGGCATGTTGTCATCAGGCGGAATGAAATATTCATGGGCGAAGGCAGGGCCAATATGCAGGCTCCGGGGCCTGCAAAACGCCCGGCAAGCTTTTAAGCCTTTTTTTAATGCCACAACTATGTATGTATGTATGATGTAGAACTAGACCAGGTAGCACACACACTCCGGCACACACGCACCGCAGTGCTGTCGTCGCGACCGCACAGCATTTACTCAAGGGATTAACTGTAAAGATCTTAATGCCTCTATTTCGACGGTCTTAAGTAAACTTCCGACCAGGCCGAGCCGAGCCGAGCCCCAACAACAATGTGTGACAAGTCAAGCAGCACCAAACCGCCGCTTCCCCAATTGTCCTTCCGCCTCCTTAGCCCAGCTTTTGTTCCCACACACATAGTACCCCTTGGTTTTTGGCTTTTTATTTGTGTTTGTATTTGGCCCAGTGTTTGTTTTGCCCACTGGCTCCACTCATGCCGCCTTCTGCTTCTGCTGAATCTCCACTGAGAGAAATGTGTAGTCATTCGGAATCTGATATATAGGAATTTGTTTATCCTGTGAGTTTCATGATTTTCACTCAGCACCAAATTTTCGTTTCGGAAGCCTTTTGTTTTATCAGCTATTATTATAAAATAAACTTTAAAACTCAGCAAAGCATTAAAATTGCAATATCAAATGATTCTAATTAACAAAACAAGTATGCAAATCCGCGTTATAATACCACAAATGTTAATATTATTTTTTAAAATAAATTTCTTCACCTGTAGCTGAGATTCCAGCCTGCTGCTACCCTGGTTGCTAAGCCTCAAGCAGCACTTCCGCATCCTTGTTTGTGTTTGCTCCGCTGTGGCCATTGGGTCCGCTCCTCATACTGGGCCACATATGCACATTGTCATTGCCAAGTACCACTAATATTATTTACTTTTCGTTAGGTTGTGGGTTGTTGTTGTTGTGCCAGCTCAATAGATAAACACGTGTCGCCATCAGCCATTTCTCGGGAGGGAATGGATGGTGGCCAGCTAGGCCTGGGAACCCTTTCCAGTGCTATTTACTGACATCTCCTGTCATTTGCCCGACTCCTGCCGATGGCAACAATTACGCCAAATTAAGTGCTGGAACTTTGCCGGCATTCTTTTAGCGCCGTTCAATAAGCCAAACTTTTCCCCAACCGAGGAGAACAGAGAATTATAAAACGTTAAAATTGAAAAATCATGCTGGCGCCGCGGAGAGCAACAAGAAGCGAACAACAACCAGATGTTGCCCACGGGCAAGCCGACATGGCCGGGTGTAATTGAAAAATATAAAGTATCGCCGCAATCTGATTAAAATTACATTTAAATAATAACAACAAGAACAGAGAGAGAGGAAACTGGAAACTGGAAACTGGTGGTCACAAGCGAATATTCTGTGACGTGCGTCAGGCAGGAGACTTGCAATTACAATTTTGTATCGCGGTTCGTCCAGGTAAAAAACTTTACAAAACTTTCGAATTGCTTTTCATTGAATTGTTATCGATAGAGAGCCGGGGGAAAACACAAAGGAAAAATTGAAAGTTTTTAATAATGCAAAAATTGACACAAAGAATACCTTGTTTTTGTTTTAGTTATAAACTATGTTTATAATTTGTGGGTTGTAATTTTAATTAGTAAAGCATTTTACTTAGTCCTGAAATATCTGAAAAAAATTATATATATGTATCAAAGTCAGTAAATATCGCACATAAAAGCGTGCAAAATCGAAAATAGTTCCAAACGTCAAAAAAAAAGCCTGCAAGCCGACAAGTTCTTGCTTTTTTCATCCTGGAGCTATCACTATGCTGTATTATTTAATAAAGTTCTTCGATCTTTTTAAACAGTCACCGCGGGATATTTTCGCCCATATCCGGAGCCTGTACGAGGAATGGAGTGATGACCGCCGAGGCCAGCTGGTCAATGAAGTATTGTACATGGTCCCTGATGATCTGCAAATCGTTCATTCTCCGCCAGAGACACTTAAGCTCGATTGGAACCAGATTGTCCTCGTCCCCGGCCATATCGCACGCATCATCTGGTACTTAAACAATGCCAAGTACTCGATAGACCTTGCCATGTATACAATGAGTTCGGCTGAGATTTCAAAAACCTTGATTGCGGTCGCCAGACGCGGAGTGCGAGTCCGTATAGTAACGGAGACGAACTGCACGAAATTGATCGAAACGAACTCTGATATCCCTGTGCGCCAATTTCCACCGCACACGAACAGTCTGATGCACAACAAATTCTGCGTTATTGACGGCTACCAGAATGTGCGCGAGCTACAGCCAAAAGGTGCGAAGGAGCCAGTGACCGTGTGTGTGACCGGGTCGCTGAACTGGGTTAACTACGGAGAGACCTGTGACGACGTCTTCATCACTAGCGCTCCACGCATCTGCAAGAGCCTGGAACTGGAGTTTTATAACATCTGGAATAACACTGCTCGGGCTAAACCTTCAACTTGCAAATAGAGAATCGTGTTACAAACTATTAATTTATTTGGGGGTCTTAGACTTTGATTACGGGATGAACGCGGTATACATATTAACAGATGTATGTAATGTTTTTGAACTGGTTGCTTCTTTCGGAGGTGACCAGCGGAAGCAGCTCAGCTTATTTTGTTGCGCAGATAGAACTTGATCAGCTGAATGCACACCTCAGCATCTTCGGCACTGTCGTGACCGGCCTCTGTGAAAACGAAATAAGCATTATTTGGGTGAATTTAGAACACTGTGAAGCACTTACCATTCTCCTGTATGATGCGTTTTAGATGCTCAATGCAGAGCGTCTTTAGAGCGCGCTTCTTGGGCGGCCCCATCTTGTGGGGGAATAGCACCGAGGTGTCCACAACTACGTCGTGAATGATTTTCAGAGCCTTCAGATCGCTCTCCAGGCTGTGGCCCACAAGGACAGTTCTGGCATGGAACATGGACATCAACACGGCCTGTACATCGCGTAGCGTACGTGTCTGAGTGGAGAGCATGGCCTCCGTGATGCCAGAGTAGCTGCAAAAGACATTATTTCGCTTAGTAAAAAAGAATTCGTTTCTTTAACCCGATGCCTACGTTGTATTGTAGTCCACAATCTGGTTGTCCGGCTTGACCAAAGCATCGTAGACGCTGCGTCCGGTTATATCCACCACTGTGACGCGGGTCAACTCTATTCCGTGCGTGGTGTAACACATCTCGCAATCCAATGCGAAGATGTCTTTCTTGGTCGAAACGTAATCCTCTTCCCGATCGATCGTCTTAACAAAGCAGGTGAGCTTGTCCGGGTCGTAGTAGTCGCTGACGTGGTAGTTTGCGTAGGTGCAGCCCGGAGTGCCTGCTGGCTGCTGGCAGCATCGGTGCTGATTGTCGGTGAATCCTCGTCGATAGCCAGTGCTCTTGGGATGATAATTACACATGTCTGAGCCGTGCCGGTCGTAGATGTCCAGGCTGAACACCTTTCCGCATCGAGAGCAGTACCGTTCGCTCTCGTTGGGTCGCCGATTGGGACGGCAGGCGCGTATCACCGCCGAGCCGCGTTTAGCTCCCGGGCGTGGATATCCGTTCTCCACCAATTGCTCGTCCGTCAAGCGCAAATCAAACACCATTTCGTAGGCTTTCTGAGGATCTAAAGCGTCGAATGGTTCGCCGCTGCCCGACGACCCGAGTTTTCTGCAAGAATTTAAAGATTTACTGAAGAAAACCATTTTGTATGGCCAAAAACAAATAACTTACTCTTTCTTCTCCACGCTCCAGGATGTAGTAAGCGCTCGCTTGCCGCCCAGCATCATCTCGTGGGAGACAGTCTTGCAGGCCGCACTCGGCCGGTTACCGGCCTCGACGGCCTCCTTTCGCAGCTTGTTGATCGCTAGCATACAGCTGTTCTTATAGATGGCAGCCGTGTTGCATTTCTTGAACACTGCCAGCTCTTCGACCTGCGCTCGCTCCCAGGCGTCGGTCAGCTGCGGATAGATGACAGTGCAGTGCTTCACCATCATCTCGTAATACTGTGTGCGCACGTTATAGGATATCTTGGAGCTGCGTGGCTCTAGAACCGTCGGCTTCTCGACATTGGTCCCATTGGCTGCCGGGGCACTCTTGTCCAGGGCTACCGTTGACTTGTGGGCAACCCGACCGGTACCCTTGAAGGACTGAGCAGGTGTGAAGGCGGGTTTCTTTTCGGCCTGCAGCTCCTCGATCTTCTTTTTGGCTCGAGCTATAGCCACAATGTTAGCCACGGGAGCAATGCTGCGAGCTGAAAGATAACATATTTTGAATTAAGCTCTTCATACTGAGTAAGAAAGTCTCACCTATACGAACTGGGGGAGTGAGGGCACTTCGTGATATAAGAGGTGTGAGGTTTGAGTTGACCTGGGCCTGACGGAGCTCCTCCTGAGCCTGGCGCACCCGCTCCTGGGCCTGACGCAGTTGCGCGTTAGCTGCCTCAGCCTGCAGTCTCTCCTGGCGGCGCATTTCCGCCCGGCGGTCAAAGATAGCTTGCATCGCATTGCGGATATGATTAGGTTTGCTCACTGCAGGTGCGGACGCCGCTACTGGCCTACTTTTGTCAGCGTTCTCATGGGCCACCCGTCTCTTCTGCAGCGCCGCCGTTACTGCCTCTGTGTAGGTATCGATGTCTGGGGACGGAGCCTTACGTTTGCGGGAGCCACCAGGAGCGTCTCCGCTCTCACCGTCACCCTCGGATTTGTGCATTTGCGCAAACTTGGTTTCCAGCTCGTCGAAAATCATCTCACATTGGCGCACGATCTCTCCCTCGGAGGTGTCCACTTCGAAGTCCATGTCCAGTTCATCAAGGACATCAGTTGGCTGTGGTGGCGCACAAGCAGATTTGGCTTGCTTTTCTGCTTCCGATTCGCTCTTGGTGGTACCAGTGCTGGAGCTCTTGCTGCTTGAGCTGGAGCTACTCTTTGACTTGGATCGGGAGCTCGAGGAACTGGAGTTGCTGTGGCGACTCTTCGAATCAGATGATGTAGAGCTGCTCTTGTGCCTGCTGCCTGAGCTCTTCTCATCACGCTGCTTGTCGCTGCTAGAGGACTTCTTGGTGGACGAGGAGGACGAAGACGACGATTTGTGTCTGGAAGAACTCGAGCTAGAGATGTGGCGCTCCTTCGAGCGATCCTTGTCACTGTGCGATGACTTGCTCTTCTGCTTCCCATTGTCCCTGTCCTTGCTTTCCTTGTCCTCCTTGTCCTTACTTTCCTTCTCTTTGTTCTTGTCCTTTTCCTTCTCTTTGTCCCTGCCTTTCTCTTTGTCCCTTTCCCTTAACTTATCATTATCCCGATCCTTGCTGGACTTGTGCTCTCGACTATGCCTGTCCCTATGGGCCTTTGGCTTCTCCTTTTCCTTATCTGTATCTAACGTTAAGGGCGCTTCCTCGATCTCAATCTGTATCTGCTCATCGATCTCCTTTTCAAGAACCGCCTGCCAGTCCTCGTCGCCACCGTCTGCATTTGCGACGGAGGGCTGAGCGGGTACATACATCGGGGCGCTGTCCACGGCCACATCCGGTTTTTTCTTCGCCGGAGAGGCGTCCAAAGCCGGCTTCTCCGGATGGTACTCCAAATTGTTTTTCTTCTTGGGGGCGCACACTGGGATATGAGGCAGAGGCAGGGAGAGCAGCTTGGGAGCCGGCTTGTACTCCGGAACAGGAGCGGGTTCGGTGGGTGCCGCAGTCTCAACATCGTCTGCAAGCCGGAGGCGGTAAGTAAGTGATGAAATTCGCTACTAGCTCTCACCTTTGCGGGCATGCTTAAAGTGGCAAAAGGGACGACGGCAGGTCACTGCGTCGTCGGCGCCATCAAAGTACGGGCAAAGGAATCCCTTAAACAGCCCAGTAGACGGCAGCATTCCGGAAATTCGCCGGATTTGCAATAAATCAAGGCCGCTTTATAAACAAGCGTCTAATTTCCTTTTATTTATTCTCTGACTTTGCGCTAGTATAAAATAATTTGGGGCGGCCGTCCACACTATTTTCGAGAACCGTTACCAGCTGTTCTATCCAGTTTCAGCTGATTTTCCAGCGCTGCCACCTTCGTCTGGACTAGCGGCTTATCTGCGGTCATACTGTGGCATTTGTTTATAATAAATAATTCGTGGAAGTAATTATTATTAAGTAATAAATACTGTTGAGCTTTGTTAACCGCACAACAAATTGTGTTGACAAGTGTCTTGCCTTTAATTGGCTGGGCAAATTTCGCAACGGGTCTGTTGTATGTAAACAATGGCTTTGGGATTAAATGATTAAATCGTTAATTAAAACATTTATTAAGTGGCTCAGCTATTTGCGATAGCTGCAGAAGCGTATATTTGGAATTGCATGTCGCCGGCGAAAGTACGGTTCAGGTACAAAATTCAATTGTTTATCTGCATATTGGATGGTATGAATTCGCTGGAATCTATATGGGAATTATCACAGAGCTTATCAGACGCCGGTGATGTCTGCGCGCTGGAGGTACGGTACTGATGATTGGGTCAATATGCCGCCGCCGCCGCCCTTATCGAACTGAGTCAGGTGGGCGTGGGAGGCGATCCCACGGGGCGCAAACGAAGGTTTGCTGCGGTATCAGCTCCCGGTAGGCGGTTAGTCGAACAGCGGCAGTCTGGCGTTTCGGGTGTCTCCGGCAAACGTAAATATTCCAACGAGTCCAAAGGTCAGTTGCCCCTCAGTTGGCCAGTGATTTCAGCAATGAAATACAACCTTATTGCGAATATAAATATTTATAAAGCATCCAAATCCGGCAAAAAGGCACGGACTTTGTACGTCTGACATTAGAGTTTAACGATAATCCGCCTCCTACCTGAGCAGAGGCAACTATCATTTTGAACTCTAGCATCCACACCTCAGAATGGCATGTCCGATTGCCATAATTATCTTATATTTTGTATGATATCTTCCTGAGTGAGGGGTTATTTATGGGTCTTTATGGAAATTTCACCATAATTTTGGTGCAGAACTTTGGACCGTTGACCGATATGATTGGCTTTCTAATCTCGACATAGGCCTCTATTGGTGGTCACCACAAGCAAACTGGGAACCTAATCTCGTCTTTTTTCCACCGCAGATAAGCCACCACCATGGATCGGACCAGTCTATACTTTCAGGGCAAGGATGACAAGAATACGTTCGACTTCGACGAGACGCTGCCGCCGCTGCCACTGCCAGAGTTAAAGGACACCATGGAGCGGTACTACGCCTGCATCCAGCCCTTTGCCACCAAGGAGGAACTGGCCCAAGCTCGACTTGCCATTGACAAGTTCCAGAATGGCGTGGGCATTAAACTGCATGAGCAGCTCAAGAAGCGAGAGGCCAGCATGAAGAACTGGCTGGGCACCTGGTGGGAGGACTACGGATACCATCTAATCCGCATGCCACTGCTGCCGTACCAACTGATGTCGATGCCCGCGCAGCTGGAGATGGTGGGCGTGCCCGAAACCCCGGAGTACATGCTCAAGGTAAGCCGATCGGAGTGCATTCACCAAGCTTTCATTTTTTATAAACTTTGGAACTCGTTTTATGTTTACTTATTTACGCAGAGCTTGGCCCGTCACATATATCATACTCTGGAGTTCTGGGACCTCACTCGCACGTCCAGTATCAAGCCGCTCTCCTCAAACGGTGGGAAGATCAAATACTCTTCCGCGCTGTATAAACACTTCTTCTCCACCTGTCGTGTTCCGGGCGTTGAGCAGGATCACATTGAAAAGCATTTCCTTACCAAAGACGAGGGAAAAACGCCCTCGCACATCCTAATCTCCGGAAAGGGCCGGCAGTTTATCCTGGACTGTGTGCACGATGACGACACTATCCTAACGGCGCCCGAGATCCTTGTGGCACTGCAGAGGCTGCGCAGCATCTTGGACTACGAGCCAGAGGGCGACTGTGTCCCCATGCTGACCCACGATGATCGCACCACATGGGCCAATAATCGCAACCGCCTGATGGAGGTATCCGAGGCCAACAAGGAGACACTACTGCTTGTGGAGAGCGCCAGCATGGAGATTTGCTGGTACGAGCAGTCGCCCAAGGACTATGAAGAATCCTCACAGCTGGGTCTATTCGGTGACCTGCATTCCAGATGGGGGGATCGCAGCAGCAGCATCATCGCCTTCCGGAACGGACGCTTCAACTGGACAGGGGAGCACAGCTGCTACGACGGCACTGTCAGCATTAGCTTTGCCACTTTTATGCAACTGAGCTTCATGGAGGTACCGGAGCCGGACTGGACCGAGGCTGAGCACTCGAGCGTTGCGGAGATCAAGGAACTCAAATTTCAGCTTGATGACTCACTGAGGAGCGAGATTAAACGAGTGCGCAAGGAGGTCGAAGATAGGGTGAGTAAAATACAAAACAACTGCAAGAATCACATTTTATGGTTGAAAGTTGATTAGCTTCCTTAATCTTTACGAGTCTATAATAATTTATTTGTGGTTCGTAGGGCATTGATGTGACGGTCACCTTCACCGTTTTCGATGATTATGGCAAGGAATTCATGAAAAAACATCGCCTGCATCCAGACTCATTTGTGCAAGTCGTCATGCAGTGGACCTACTATCAGTTGCATCAGGAGTAAGTAGTCTACCAGACTTCCCATTCATTTCGGGGCTAATTAGCTGCCTTCCAGAATTGCTCCCACCTATGAGACCGCTCTGATGCGTCAATACTATAACGGACGAACGGAGACGTTGCGGTCCTGCACTGGTGCCGTGGCAAACTTCCTGCGGGCATCATCCAACAAGCAGATGGGAGACATGGTGCTGGCCAGGGCATTCCGAGCCGCAGTGGATGATCACAAGCACTTCATGAACGAGGCGCGTAAGGGAAATGGCATCGACCGACACCTCTTTGGGCTGTGGTGTGCGGCATATGAGAACAAAATGGACATTCCGGCCTTCTACGACGACCCAATGTACACCAAGAGTGGCGGCGGAGGCAACTTTGTGCTTTCCACCAGCACCCTTGGATTCACGGCCAACGTTGGCTATGTAGCGCCCATGTTGTTCGACGGATACGGTGTCTTCTACTCCATAACCTCTGATGCGTAAGTTTAACACTTTAAGTTCAATCATTGTACTTAATAATGTTTTTCTGTTATACAGCGTGTATATCAATACCACCGCATATCGGGACAGCATCAAGACTAGCGCCCGCAAGTTCAACCATATGTTCAAGGATTCATTCCGACGCATTAGCGTTCTCTTGGAGCAGCTGGCCAAGGAGTCAAAGCTGTAAAGATTTTGTATAGTAATAAGGCAGAATTAAATCCGAATACTTTTTATCATCCCAAGCACTTTTCTCGATTTTAATAGTTTCTGAGATTCCCTGTTTTCAACCCTATATTAGGGTAATGTAAAAATGAAAAAAAAAGTTTTAAAGTTAACTGCGATATTTCCTTTTTTTCACTGTCATTTAACAATATGATAAGTCAAATTTTACTATCGATATTTGTAAAATGTACATTCCCCATATTGATTCTGGCATTACTTTCTAAACTTTTAAAGGATATTTATTTTCAATATGCACATATATGCTCGAAGGATCAGTTTTTTGTCAAAATCGAGAATTGTGCCATTCGTATATAGTTCGTAAGTTAAAGTGCACAGTTAGTAGGTTCGTGTTAAACTTTTATTCAAATTAAAGTTCTATTAGTTTACGCAAATACATTTCACACGATAAATCTCTTTTTTTCAACTCTAAAATGCGGCTAAATAAGCTAAGCGCCCGCCGCCAGCATGTTTTCACTTTCGACTTAATAAACGAATGCCGCAGCTGGTCCTAGATACTACATACAAGTTAATGGGAGCTTGCGCCTGATTATATAAATTTACTCGTCCTATATACGTAGGTTTGACGTTAGTAAGATCGATTATCTGGGAGCTAAATGCTAATTACAAATGGTTCTTACTGCAATGCTACAATTCATGGAGTTCGTCGGATCCCAGACCCGAGGACAGAATGGGGGAAAAAAATCTTTAGATGAGCTGAGCCAGAGCTGGTTGGAGCTAGTGAGGCGGAGCGCGGTAATAGCCGGCGTGCGACTGCGGCGGCAGCATTCCGTAGGCAGATGAGGGAGAAGGAGGAGCCATCCTCTGACCTCGTCTTTGCTGCTGCTGCGTTGACACACCAGCGTATGCCTGCACTCATTCCTTCCCAGTGGCCGCCACCGGTTGAAGGTTCTGCTCGGTCGCCGGAGGAGTGGCTGCGTCTTCCTTGGTTGCACCCCCACCAGCGGCAGCACCCTCTCCGGTGGGTTGGAAAGCCGATGGTCGCGCAACGAACATGTTGTCAATAATGTGGTCGATGTTGTCCGAATTGCCCTCCTCCTTGCCTCCGGCGCCTGGGGCTCCGCCCTTCGTCTTGTGTTTCTCGGATGGTGGAAGGATGGGAATAGCGTTGGTTGGACGACGCTGGGGCAGGGCAGCAGGTCGGTTAGCGGTCTGGGCCGGCGGCACAAAGTATGTGGTACCACCGACAGTGTTGTAGTTTTGGTAAGGTTGTGCAGGCTGGGCTGCGGGTGGCGCCTGGGCGGGCGCCGGTGTGGGCTGCGGCACCACAGGCGGGGCAGCCTGCGCATAGGCCACAGCAGCGGGAGTGGTGGGCAAGTAGGCGGCACTAGCCGGATTCACATATGGTGCTTGGGGTACGGGCACGGGCACGGGCACCGGCACTGGTTCCGTTCCGGTCACGTAGTAGGGTGCCGCCTGCGCCTGCGGATAAGCACCTGCCGGTGGCGCGTGTGGCTTTGGTGGCGCTGCGACTGCCGCCGTGGTAGTTGGTCCCAGTTGCATTGTCTGCAACTGCGCCTGCAGCTCCTGTTGTTGGTAAGCGATTTGCATCAGGACGTGAGGGTCCTGGATCATGATCTGAGATGGTTGCGGCTGCTGTTGCTGGAGATGCAGTTGCTGCTGCATTTGCTGCTCGGCCAGATGCTGCGTTGCCTCTTGTTGTGAGCGTCGGAGGCTCGAATATCGCTTGGGCGCGTTACGTTGTTCCTGGTGCAGCGGCTGCGGCGGTTGCTGTGGGCTTTGGTTGGCCAGCGAGTGCATCTGGACGCTACCCACGTGGCTGGGATCGTTGCGCTGCTGCACTTGCTGCAAGCGCTGCGAGAGGTTTGTGGTGGAGAGCGGAGTCTGCGGCTGCTGAGTCGGCTGTCGTTGTTGCTGTGGCTGCTGCTGAGGCTGCTGCTGTGGGTGCTGTTGATTGGAGCGTGGTGTCGGTTGCTTCTGATTGCGGTTGTCCGGTTGTTCACGCTCCCTCTCACGGTCGCGCGGCTGCTGTCCGCGTCCAGATTTCTTAAATTCCATGGCATTCTGTCGGCCCGGACCGCCGTTCATCCGCCCAAAGTTGCGGTTTTTCGGCTCACGCTCTCGTTCGCGTTCACGCTCCCGATCCCTTTCGCGCTCTCGCTCCTGGGATCTGTTTGGATTCGAGCTGCTGGCCATGCCTTGCTGCTTCTCCACGCCCACGCCTCCAGCACCGCCAGTTCGTCGGTTCTCCTTCTCCTCCCGGGAAGAGGAGGTGCGTGGGCCACGCGGCTTCCGCTCATTGAGGGCCGGGAAGTCCTGCGGACGCGGCGGCTTGCGCTCCTTATTGCTGGCCTTGAGATAGGCCTGCTCGTCCTCCCAGTTCCGTGAGTATTTGCTAGGTCCGCGCGTATAGCGACGACGTCTTCGGGCTCGGGGCGGGGCGTCCTCATTGCGAATATCGTAGCCGTAAGCCTGCAGCAGCTCGGCCCGTGACTTAGGCGCCTGCTCGCTCGCCTCGAAACGGTCGTGGGACCAGCGATCGCCACCCGACGCCGGCTGCCATTTACGCATGGTCTTGGAAGCCTGTGAGATCTGTGGCGTCTGGCCGGCGGGCGTTGCTCCGGCTGCTGCGAGTCCATTGAGTTCGCCATTTGGCTCTGGCTGCACTTGCCCAGCGCCGTTCTCTGGCTCGACTAAAACGTCGCCTTCGGTTTCCGCAGTTCGGTCGTCGTGCTCGTAGAAGGTACCCCGCTTGGGGATATACTGCGGATTACTTCGGTCCTCGTCGACCTTCTTCTGCGCCTCGCTGTCAGCGATGGACCGGTCTTGAGCATGATCCGCCTCGCCATCGTCCGTCTCACTGCCCACTTCCTCGTTCTCGTCGTCAGTTTCTGTTTCCTCTTCGCTGCCGCTGCCACTGGCACTTCCGCTGCCGCTCTCCTCATCGTCGTAGTCCTCGCCGCCCTCTAGATCGCTCGCCGTATCGTATTCGGAGTCGTGCGGATGCGAGTTCGAGTTGGGTTCCTGCGTGGGCGAGGTTCCAGGCTCCACGTCCGCTCCCGCGACGTCCGTAGCGGGTGATTCCAACTCACTGGTGCTCGGGGGCGTAGCCAGGGGTATGTCGGTCGGCGGGGTGGCCGTAGGCTTCTCCACTTCGGCCATGGATATTTTTTCTTCTTATTCCTCGCTGCTTCTGCGTCTCCTCTACTAAGGTGCGAATCCTCGCTCAGGGCTAGGTTCTCTACCAAGTCTACTTTGAGATCAGCGAAATATTTGCAGTAAAACCGAGGTTTTTGCAGAGTTTTCTCGACAACAACGCAATCAGAAAATAGAAAGTGTCTAGGGTTACTTCCAACTCTTACTTGTTGGTGTGGCCAGCGTGGGCTGTGGCGGAAAAGCAGTGAAGGTAAATTTCGCTTGTTTATAGCTAGTTTTTATAGTTTATACAAATAATTATTGAATTTAAGAACTTATTAATTATCTATTTCATTACTAATATTATAAACTATAATGGTTTTCTAAAAAAGAAAGAAATAAAAACAGCGGCAAGTCCATTTAAATTTCTCAGTGAAGGGTGACCGGAGCTTTTAATTATTTTACCGTAATTGAGCGAATACCGCCTCGCCCGGTCAGTCTGCCAGCTGTAGGAGAAAGGGAGAACCGAAGAAAGACTTGGAATAAAAGCGACAGACGGTTAATTAATTGAATCCAAGTCGAGTCTGAGCAATTCTCCGCAGAACAGTGCAAGATGTCGAAGTTTCTGGGCGTGCCGCTGAAGAAGCCTTCGGAAGTGGACGTAGTCAAGCCTCTGAACAATCTTATCCAGAGCACCTACAATGGGGCGTCGGAGGAGGAGAAGTCCAAGTACGCGGAGGCAGTAAATGAGTTTTCGAAACAACGCAATACGGCGATTTGGAAGTTCTTCGAGAAGTACGAGGCGTCGCTGGAGGTGGTTTACGCGTGAGTATTCCAGGAATGTCTTTGTGGTCGTGGACCTTTTTCCGGGGCTCTCCGCATGAGTCACCAGCCTCCACACAGCGGAGTCGGGGCTAATCACACACACAGTAGCTAGCTCTGTGGGGCACCTGTGTGCGTGCCAGTGGCCGGACGTAAACAAGCTCTTGGATGACGTCGTCACTAATCGGTATTATTTGGCTGGTATTGTTGCCTCCGGCCTTTGTCTTCACAGATATTATGACCAGATCTGCGCATTGGAGACCAAGATATCGGTTAGCGAACTTCAGATACCCTTTAAGTGGAAGGATGCCTTCGACAAGGGCTCCATTTTCGGTGGCAAGATCAGCCTTAGTGAGTGATTCATCCACCAACTCAGCCATTTCACAATTAACTTCTGATTTCCCCTCCGCAGCGCACACCTCTTTGATGTACGAGAAGGTCTGCGTGCTCTTCAACATCGCCGCCCTGCAGAGCAGCATCGCGGCCAACCAGGAGTTGGACACGGATGAGGGCCTTAAGTTGGCTATTAAGCTGCTCCAGCAGAGCGCCGGCATCTTTCAGTACTTGAAAGGTGCTACACCGGCAGCTGTGCCATCTGAACCCACACCCGATCTTAGTCAGGATACTTTGGTCGTTCTGCAGGCGTTGATGGTGGCCCAGGCCCAGGAGGTTTTTATACTCAAAGCCATCAAAGGTATGCTGAAATCTATGCAAGAAAAATGCCTTACATAAGCACTGTATCGAATATATTTATTTAGTCATCATGCTACAAACTCTTATCTATAATGTAGGTCATCTCTCCGGCACTCTTAGTTTTATTTAATTTATTATTTCGTTTACAGACAACATGAAGGAGCAGATTGTCGCCAAGCTGTGCTGCCAGGCCGAGGAGTTCTACGCCGACGTGTTGCGCGCAATGCAGAAGGAGTCTGTGCGCAGTCTGTGGGAAAAGGAGTGGATACCCACCATTGCCGGCAAGCAGGCTGGTTTCCATGCCCTCACACAGCTGTATCAGAGTCTTGTGTGCCGCGCCTCCAAGAAGATTGGCGAGGAAATCGCCCGTCTGCGCAACTCGGTCGATCTGTTCAAGGCTGCTCAATCCCGCGGTGGAAACGAGACCTACTTGGACGAGTACTTTAGCCGCGCCAAGCGCAACTTGGCCGAGTCCACCAAGGACAACGAGTTCATCTACAACGAGATGATCCCTGAGCTAAGCACTCTGGCCTCGCCGGGTAAGGCCCAGTTGGCCAAGCCATTGCCCATCGGACATCCCTTGGCGGCCAACTTCAAGGACATCTTCACCGCTCTTGTGCCCGTTGAGCTGCATCGCGCCCTTACCGCTTCCGATATGCGCCGCAACGAGATTGTCAATGTAGAGATTATGAAGTTGCGTGAATCCACGCAGACGCTGAACGCCGTACTGGCCAGCTTAAATCTTCCAGCAGCTGTGGAGACGGCCGATGGCAATAGCGGACTGCCGCCTTCGCTCAAGGATAAGGCCACAGAGGTTCGTGAGAAGGGCGGCATCGAAAATGTGCAGACGCTGCTCAAGGATCTTCCCGAGCTGCTGAATCGCAACCGCGAGATCCTGGACGAAACGGAGCGCCTATTGGACGAAGAACGTGACTCGGACAACCAGTTGCGGGCACAGTTCAAGGAGCGCTGGACCCGCATCGGCTCCGATAAGCTGACTGAGATGTTCCGCACCAACGCCAAGAAGTACCGCGAAGTCATCACCAATGCCATCGAAGCCGACAAGGTCGTGCGCCAGAAGTTCGAGGCCAATCAGAAGGGCATCCAGCTGTTGTCGCTGTCGCCAGATCAAATTCAGCAATCACTGCCCTCGGCTAGCGGCAGCGTGGATCCCAACTGCTCCAGCGTGCAGCGGCTCAAGAAGCTGATGGAAGATGTGGAGACCATCAAAGCAGAACGCGAGGCTGTAGAGTCTGAGCTCAAGGCAGCTACGTTCGACATGAAGGATGAGTTCTTGCTGGCACTGCAGAAGGATGGAGCTATCGATGAGCCCGCTTTGTCCTTGGCCCGCATTGGCCAGGTGCTCAATCCACTGCAGCAGCAGGTGCGTGAGAGCGTGGAGCGCCAGAAGTCTCTAGTATCCGACATCCAAAACGCCCACGGTGCCTTCGTCTCAGAAACTGGCAGCTGCGGTAGTTCCCGGGACACCTTGTACCAGGAGCTGGCCACCGCCTACGACAGCTACATCGAGCTGTCCGGCAATTTGCAGGAGGGCACCAAGTTCTACAACGACCTCACCCAGCTGCTGGTCGTATTCCAGAACAAAATCAGTGACTTTGTGTTCGCCCGCAAGACGGAGAAGGAGGAGCTGCTCAAGGATCTGACCACGGAGTCGAGTCGCCAGGCCTGTCCGGCCACACCGGCCCTGCCTTCGCACTACGCCTCCACCTCGGGCAGTGGCAGCGGTAGGTTGACTTTTATTAACTATAATTTAAAAGAAAACTATAATCGTATTTCCTTTGCCTTTAGATATTCCAGCCGGTGGCGCACCCAGTGTGCCGCCAGCCACAGCTGCGGCCAATGTTCCGTATCCGGCCCAGGTTCACGGCATGCCCGTGCCATATGGAGCCCAGCCCGGTATGCCATACCCAGCATACGTCCCTGCTCCGATGCCGCAGAGCTTTAATCCTTACGCCACATTGCCGTACCCTGGAAGTGAGTATCCCTGCACGAATAAGAATGGATTTCCAATAAAACAAAACTCTAATTTCAGACTATCAGTACCAAGGATTCCCGCAAGGACCACCGCCCGGCCACTACGGCACCTATCCTGGCAGCTACGCCAACCAGCAGGGAGGCTATCCCAACCAGAAGCCACCAGGCTGGTAAATGGCCAGCAGTCGCCCATATTCATGTCCTCATATGCGCAGCATGTCCGCCCAAGGGTCTATCGCATGGCAGAGCCTCAGATGAGTCTGGAGATGGCGAGAAGGATGGTATTCGGCATTTAATGCTCCTTGTTCTGGTTCTGTTTGGAAATTGTATCATACATGTTGACGGCTTAATGGATTTTAATCTCACATATTCAACAAAATTATCCAGTATCACAGTAAACGTTCTTTCTTAGAATATTGTATTCGTTTCCTATGAACTTTCGCCCTGGCGCAGTCTGCGAAAGAACTCTCGCTTCATCCCAGCAATGACACGGGGAGCACACATGCTGCTGACCAGAAGCTCCCATGTGGGGCTCATCGGACTGGGCTCAGACGGCACAGCACCACCGCGATGCCTTTTGGCATTGCCCTTTAGCAACAGTTTGAACTCATCGGAAGGCATCACCTCGAGAGGACGCACAGTGTACTTGATCGTGGTGAGCAGGCGACGAAAGTCCGCCTGGCTGAGGTATTCGGTTTCCCAGAGTTTTCGGTTGCTCTGCCCGCTCTCCAAATTATGCACAGCGCGCTCGAATTGAGCATAGAGCTCGCTGGGCGCGGCAGAGATCTCATCCAGTTGGTTAGGATTCAGCAGGTACTGCTTCATCTGATCACTCTCGCCCTTCACGAAGCTCTCCACGATGTGCTTGACCAGAAACTCGTCCAGCGCCAAGTCCATGTCTTCTTTAAGCGGCACCCAGTAGTTGACGCTTAATGATGTGGACCTTGCCTCAACGTAGTGCCACCAATGGCGCGGTACGATGAGCACATCACCCGCCTGAAGGTTGCAGTGGTATGCCTGCACGCTCAGAGCCTCCAGTTCCTGCATCTTATCTGGATCGGGGGCATAGAAGTTCTCCAAACAGTAGACACTGGACTCCTCGTAGGGAACCCGTGTGCTCTGCAGCGGCGTCTCGGGTGGAAAGAGCAGCCAGGACTTGCAGCCGTGCACCTGTACCACTATGTTCACGCCGAAGGTGTCGTAGTGGCAAGGAGTGTTGGCCTGCTCTGATCCCAGCCACAGGGAGAAATCGTTGCCGTGCTCTGGGAAGCCGAAGCAGGAGAAGTCGACTCCTTTTATGCAACTGGCGGGTATCTCATGGGCCCTCTTGTATTGGTACGCCGCCCAGTGGGTCTGTTCCTCCTCCAGAACGCCGTACTCGCTGAGAAACTGCAGCATTCGGAGCGGGCTGCTTCTTCGCTTCCGTTCCCACTGCGGCGTCTTGGTGTCCGCCAGTGCCATCAGTTCAAAGGCCGGCGGGTTTTCGGTCTCCTGGTCAAAGCGCTCGCACCAGTCGTGCAAGGAGCCGTCGAAGCACTCCCATTTCAGAGGAAAGTGGTCCAGAACCAGTGGAACTCGGGTGTTAAGGATGAGATCCCTCAATTTCGAGCTTTGCGCCATGTTAGAAATTTGAAAACGGTGAGGCTCTATTTTGCTTATTTAATAGTTTTTTTGGTTCTTATTTATTTAATAATTGAAATTAAAATTTTAAAAGTTTTCTAATTTTAAGTCATAATTTCTCTAAAACGATAAAGAACCGCATAGAACCTTATGCACGGGCTGGTCATACTTATAAATAAATTGTTATAAATTGTTATACAAAATTATTTAGCTATATAGACAATCACCGTTGGCGCCAAATTTAAAAGTGCTTATGTTCTTGTGTGAGATGTTGCGAAAAAAATAATAATGCTTTGGAGGAGTCCAAGAAGCGTATTTAGTTTTAATTTATTCTAATCGCAAATACATATTTCTAAGCATAATATGATTTAAACCTTGAAACTATTTACATTTGTCAACAATATATTTTTAATAGAAAAGCTGCTCATACGGTGGGGTAGACAGAAGGACTTGATTAAATACATGATTATAATTACCAGTAAATACAATACTTAATTTTATTAATTCATTATTATTAATTATTAATTTATATATTAAACCTCATAATAATGTACTTCCATTACCCACTTTTCTTGCTCTGCACAACTAGAGGGGAATCGATGGCAATTCCATCTGCTTGTTTCTGGAGCGCAATGCAAATACGATTAGGCAAAATGTTAGTTTAATTAGTAAGAATTTCGGAATTACATAATTGCAATCAAGATTGCGTGAGGAACTCGTTCTGCAGATCAAGTTGTCCAATGGTGTTGCAGCCAGACCGCCGAACCGCCCCTCACGCAAACCAGAGAGTCGTCGCAATCGTGGTCTTGTTTCGAGCTCGGTTGGGTTCGGTTGGGTTCTTAGGACTGGGCAACACTTTTAGATAATTATTTTGATATGACAAGCGGAAATGGCGTTAACAAGTAGCAACTTCTGGCTCTGGATGCGACTGGGACTGCGACTGTGATAGCTCTGTGAGTGTGGCACTAGTTATCCGACATTTGATTGCCAGGACGGTTATCTGCATAGAAGCTCCGCTTGGCCATTTCACCTGATGATGGCCATAAAAAATCAATGAGCCACGCCACCCATACCCATCCTCCGTCCTGCATCTCAGACGCAGTCCCAGTTGATGGCATTTGTCATAAAAGTGATTTATGTCTCATTCGCTGGCTCGCCGCCTGAGAAACTACAAGTCATTAAATCTACTTAAGCCGCGCACTCAATATGCCACAGACTCTGCTGGCCACGGATACGGGTGAAAAGTTCAACGCACGTGAGTCAGCAGAGCCCGAGATAAAGCAGGAAGGTATAAGCCGCAAAAACAATTATGCGCCCGAAGTCGCCAAAAACAAAACAAAAAAAAAAACCGGGGGAAAATGGCAAGGGAAGAACAACATTATTTATGCGGCCGTTTGGAGGTGTGCCGTCTGTCTACCCGACTTTTTGTCGTCGTTATTATCATTATCGCAGTTACTTATTGCGACTTGGCGCTGGCTTATAAATATGTATCTGAATCTGTTTGCCGCTTTATCTGCCGAATGAGAAACTGCGCATGCGCACGCTCGCCCCGCTTCCGCTACTGCCACAGCAATCTTCCCATTGGGCTCAGTCGCAAAAAACGCCTTAAAGCTTCTTATGTAATTAGCTCGGCTTTCCCAGACTGCTGTTCCGCTGCCTGAGCTTGTGTCTCTGTCGTGGCAGCAGCCGAAAATTGCCAGCCACTCACCTTGCTCCCACCCCCGCACCAGCCGTCTGATGGCGATTTACCTGCTGTCCAAGTCAATAAACTCGGGGCAGACAGTTCTGCCCTTGTGTGAGGCGGATTGCATTTAAAAATCAGTCAATATTTATTTATCAAAACAAAATCGTTCATGCACTTAAACCTAGCTTGATATTTGCCATATTTTATTGCCTTGCCTTAGACGCTTAGCTAAAATGCAGTTTGGGCTGGTCTTCCAGAGGGATTACTTTCATTGTTTACAGATTCACAGAATATGTCTATAATGCATACTTATTTATTGTAAAATAATATTCAAAAACTTTTGGATATTCTTTTTAAAGATTGAATGTAATGATTGTCATTTTAATCTTAGGGAATTTAAATTAATTTAAAATTATGTATTCAATTCTCAAAACAAAAACCCCATTTAATCCGATTAAATTCTACTTATTTTCCATGTTGATATGTTCCTCCTTGAACCAGCCCAAAGCTGTTATTGTATTTATTGCCGTTTTATAAAAAATAGACTTGACCCCTGTTTCACTGTTTCACAGTCCTTAGAAGTGGTCGGTTATAGCTCGGAGAGTGTTCCAAGCCGAAACTGGACGGAAGTGGGAACAGTTGGTCCCCGAAAGAGTTATAGAAATAGAACACCCTGCACCGCGCAGTCTTTTGAAGGTATTTCGAATGGCCCGTTCCTGGCTGCTGTAACCGGATTACGAGATGATGTTCTGGTAGAACTGCGGCTTGCTCTGATGCTCCTTGATGACGTAGAAGCCCCTGGGCTTGCCGTTCCCCGCAAAGTACTTGTGGAAGCTCTGCTTACTGACCGCCTGCGAGGGAGCGTAATATGTGGGCGACTTGGGCTTCAGGGACTTGCGGTACTTGGACTTGCCGCTGCCCGCACTGAAGCCCTTCTCAGCGGTCTCGTTCTCCCAGGGCTGGCGCCAGGTGGGCACGCTCTCGATGTCCAGCAGCCGGTTGCGATCCGCTGCGGAGACGTGGGCAAAGTGTGGCTTCTTGGACAGCGCTTGCTTCAGGACCGGCAGGTTCCAGTGATAGATGCGGCCGGGCCGCCCGTTGGAGCTAAAGGGAAATGAGACCTGCAATTGAAAGCGCACTGATTAGACAACATTACCCGGAGAATGACTCTTGGATGGCGAACTGGAGACTGGTACTGGCTCTGGCAGTGGCTCTGGTCTGGCGTCCCATAAATCAGCCGTGCTCTGGCGTCTAAATCAGGCCCACTAGCCGGCGGAGTGGCTCAAACAAATTGCATTTTTAATTGAGGCTCGGACTTGGTTAATGGCCTGCATATTAATTTCTGGTTCAGGCGGCATCACTCCGCCAGGAGTCGTGAGAGCGTAATAATTTTCGTGCCAGTGCCACTGTTACTGTCTCAGACTCTGTCTGCTGGCGGCCTGTCCGACATTCCCTGACATTGACACTTGCCGCATTAATTCTGCAGCAGCAACAAAGGCCATGTATTTGCGGCCTGGAATGCTGCAGTTGACATGGATTGGGAGCTCTATGGACTAACCGATACCCCGTGCCGAGCTGACCTTATCTACAAGTTATTTATAGGACACCGGGCCATGCCCAAGATACCCATTTTGGGCACACGCATAAAAATAGCTGCAACTGCAGGCCCAGTCGCATGTCCAAGAGCTCTGGCACAGGCAACGGTCTTAGCCGTGGTCTTGGCCTGGGTCTTGGTCTTCTCCCATGTCTGCCTCTGCCATCGGCCCAAATGGGTAATCCACTTCTGCTTCTCGGCTCTGTTCTCTGTTCTCCGTTTTGCAATTTGTTTTATGCGCATGCGCGGCGATGTTTATCGCAGTCTCGGCTAGGTCCAAACCTGGCCGGATCGCTGCCAGCCTGGAGCTGAGCCGAGCCGAACTGAACTGAGCCGAGAGCAGAGCCAGTTCTGGCCAAGGGGAGTCATCGGTTGGGTGTGTGTGTGTGTGTGTGTGTGTCTATGGTGTAACCTAATGGAATCCCGTTTACCTTTTTCCCGTTAGCTTTCAACGCCGACGCCTCAGAGACCGATGTTGATGTTGCTCGTGTGCCCGATGTTGTGCCTGCTGCTGCTGCTGCTGCCATCTTGTTGGGTGCGTTGCCACCAGCACCAGCAACATCACCCGACTTGTCGCTGGCCGGGTGATCCGTCAGCGCATTCTTCGCAGCGGGTCCTGCATAGTAGTGCATATTTGGCGGCAATTTGATGATGAACATGTGTGAATCATCGCGCGAGGCGTGGCGGCGTGACTCAACCGCCAGGCGCTTCCTGTTGTGGCTGTTGGGCGCCTTCACCTTCATGAAGCCCATCTGGCTGCAACGACCAAGAGGTTCGGATTGGTTTGGTGTAAGGCCAGTGTGTAATAGAGGTTAGTCGGTGGGCAGGGAGAGGGAGAGGGAGAGTAGGTGCCGAGTGGACTGTCTGGGCAGCGTGGTAAGCGTTTTCCATGAATATTTCATTATATAATTTATGACTGGCAAGGGGGATGAGCCGCACTGGACATGCTGCTTTAATTAAGCCCAAAATAAAAGGCGTGGACTGGCTGGCCCCCGTTCCCCTTGCAGTGGAAAAAATAAAGCTATAATATCTAGAGTTGGTACTTAAAGTGATGGCTTGATGAGGCCTACATTTGGTTTATTATCTTGTTACTTTAATGTTCTAAGAAGTGGTTAATTGAGAAGTTAATATATAATTATAGTGTTTACGGCAGATAGTAGGGATTACATCGCAGGTTAAACCTTGCTGTTGGGGTGTCTTTTCTCCCTGTGTGGTTACTCACCTAAGCAGCTTCTTGTTCAGGCCGTGAGCACTTCGGACCAGCTGCTTGGGCTTCTTGATGGCCGTCAGAGGACTCGTTCCGTGGCGCCTCTCCTGCCGCTTGATCTTGTGGACATGTGCCACATCCTTAGCCAGTGCTGGCGATGCTCCCGCCGCCGATCCCGCTCCTGAAGCCATGGCAGCTAGGCACAGGAGGCAGCAGAACCTGCGAGAATAGAGTGGAATGAAACAGCTTTTATGGCCATCGTTTTATGCCCTGGGATTGCTCGTTTTATGTGCGAAATTCTGTAAGGGATTAGCCAGTGGGCCTGCGGTTTGATTGGACCCTTTGGCCAGGGTTCAGGGTCGTTCTGGCGGCGGCACTCACTTTGACAGGTGAGCCGGCCGGCGAGGTCTTAATTTCGAATCGTTGTAGCTTTTGTTCGCCAGGTCGGGGGGGTATCCAACGCAAGTTCCCAACTTTAAATAGATGTTTCGCCCCCTTCCCCGCCTGAAACTGAAAACCACTACTTGCCGATGGTGCTGTTCTTCTTCTGCGCTGGAGTGTCAAGTAATAACAAGGAAGAAAGCGGAAAACGAAGCAGATAAAAATGCAAATAGGCACGTACAATTACACCAGTGAAAAGCGAGGCTCCGGAGGTGGGAACTCCGCGAGGCATGGACTCCCATTAGAAGCAGCTAAAAGATGCAATGCCATCACCCAGAGCGATAGCGATACCGATACCCACAAAGACGGCTTTAAATGCCACATTATGTGATTATATTCGTGGACTTTCAGCAGGTCTCGAGGTTCCCTATCGGCGACTTTGTCAAGCCAAAGCCAAGCTATTGACCGACTGAGCATACGAGTTCGAGTTCGAGTTCGACTCCGGCCCCTTGGCGGTCTCCGCTCGTTACAAATTATAATGGAAATTGGCTGGGTTTTATGCAATAAATGTAACCGAAGGCCAAGCGACGTGCCCGGCATCCCGAGCCAAGTCTTGGGCCCCACGGAGCTCCACGGAGATAATGCCTGCAAGAAACTGCACATAGCCAGGCCTTAGAAGCCAGCCAAGAAGCTGCATAAATTGCGAGTGCAAGACAGCAACGAAACTGTGCCTCCGGGCGGGATTAGAGGCCAGCTCCATCGGGAGCTGACGGATGGTATGGGGCCAATCGATTCGCTGGATTGCAAATCCATGAGAGCCTCAGTCCAATCGAAAGCGCCCAAATCAACACGTACTTAGCAGTGGCCACCACATGCTGCTGCCATCGTCTGCAGAACAAGCACCCCATCCACCCAATTCCAGTCAAACAAACACCCCAGGCTCGGCCTATCCTGCTCCTGCTGCTGCTGCTGGTGCTGCTCCTACTCCTACTTGGTGTCCTCTGTGTCTGCGCTGTGGTTTTTGTGGCCATTTTCATGTTAACTTTGTATTGATAAATTGCAGAATAAGTGAATGCATTTTTTGTTGTGTTGTGTTCTGTAGCCGCCGCCTCTGCCGCCGCCGCCACTGTTGTTGTCCTCGTCCTGGGCCTGAACATATGCGGCATTTTTGAATTATTAATGAATTGCCAGCACAAAGGAGCCCGCAGCTATACACCAAACACATACACAGCAACAGGCACAACATCATCGCAGAAAGAGGAGGTTGCGTGTTGCAGGTTTTAAGACAAATTTACGAAAAGGGTTTCGTGTGAAAATTCGGCAAAAAGGAAGCAAGAAGGTAGTGTGCCTTCGGAACCTGTCAGTTAGTAAGCCACACTCTGAGAAAGTAGTCCCACAGATAATACGTTCTTTTTCAAAATTGTTCGTTGTTTACGAATTGTGAACAGAAATAAACTAGCACGGAAACCTAGGAACAAAATACACCATCATGCGCATCGATCTGAAGGCCCTGCTGCTGATCTCCACGTCCGCCGCTCCGGACAGCGTGGTCCGCATGAGCAATCGATTTCAGGTGGGAAAAGCCAGGTGAGTGCGAGGCCGGGGTTCGCTGTCAGCTCAGTGATTACTCTTAATCCAAGTTTTATGGTTCGCTACGAGCTGCGGAAAGGTGAGCTTATAATTTGCCAAATGAAGAGGGTTCGGTTTGGCTCCGACCCGGCCAGTCGGCCGAAGAAGCGCCAGCGTCGTCAGCAACGGAAGCTGGAGTCTGGGAATACTAGGGTGGAATCCAGCAGTCAGACCTTGCGGAATCACAACTCCATAGCCCTGAGCACCAAGGGCGTGGTGCTGATGACCACTGCCAGTCAAACGCCACGTCGGGAGAGCAGCACCATCCAGATGGATACCTCGGATCTTTTTCCCACCTTTGCCAAGGAACAGCAGACCACAAGCTGCGAAGTGTTGTCTTCCGGCAGTCAGACGGATGAGCAGACCCTGCTGCATCGCACCACCCAAGCGAATATTTCCACCAAAAGCTGGTCCACCCAGACCAGGATACGAAGCGCCAGCCTGGGCTCCCAGACCGAATGCACCTGCAACAATGTGGGTGTCCAGACCAAGATAGATGGGAATCACGAGACTACGCAGACCGACGAGGTCGAGGAGCAGCTTATCAGGCCTTATCTTCAGGCCCTGATGCTGGAGTCCATCAAGAACGTAAGCAATCTCATCAGCAACGAAGTGATCAGTGCCGTCAGCCAGGTGCTTGATATCAGGGGATTTGAAGTAAACAAAACCACACAGGAGCAGGACCTGCCCAGGGAGGGAGCCTTGGAGCCGCTAACACCTTGGCCAGTCGACCAGTTCGGCATCAAATTGTCTTCTGAGAAATTCCTATCGGTGGATGGCATTAAAGGCCTTCTATCAATGACGACTCTCAAGACGAGGTAAGAATTTCCAACCAAATATTTCTTGAGCCAAGCTTGGTGCTTCATAATAAGTGGGATTTGATATACAAATTAGTTTTTGATTTGCCTTAAATGGCAGGACACTTAATAATAAAATATATTAGCTGATTTAGGACCCAACTAAGCCACCTCTTCTACCCCGCTGGCCACTCTTGAAACTGCACAATGAAGTGCAAGCACTGCCGCTTGGCCATCGAGTTAGTGACTCAGTATGCCCGGCCTTACCTTTGTCTTCTTCCCATCCTCTTTCTTTCACAGCAGCCAAAGCACGCAGACTGAGGTGCAGAAGGCAAAGGAGAAGGACAAGGAGTCTATAATGGAGAAGGTCAGCGTAGATATGGCCACGCAGACGGAGAAGTTGGAGAAGGAGCGCAGTCGCTGGACCCTAAAGCGCATCTAGAGGATGCCGCGTCCTTGCAACTTACCCAAGCAGCCAGGCCATTGTCCGGGCTCCCATCCAGGTGGCACTCATATTGTTTTATGTTTTTGTAGTTGTCACTTTTAGCATGTGGCGAAGGTTTTGAGCGAAATAGAAGTGAATCGAATCAGAGTCTTGAAAGAGTCTTTCGGTTGTGGCGCCAATCGGTGGACACCAAAATGCATCTAGAGATTCGCGTGAGTAGCGAGCGGATTCGGTCTCGGAATTCGGGATACTCGGATTCGGAATCGGATTCGTATTCAAGTTCGCCAGTCAGCCGCAGATACGTCCGCACTCGATAAAATCTCGCCAAAGACTGAATGAACGGGGCCGGTCGTCGTTGCCGTTTATGCCACAGAACGAAGCCACCGCTGGTGGACGGACTCTGGGTATTTCAGCTAGGTGCTGCACTGGGCCATGACTAACCCTCGGATTACACTTACTTTGGTTCTGGGAACGGAACCACATGTGAAATACCAATTAGGAAAGTTCTTTGAATAAGCAATCTTGGTTCTTCTAATACTTTTACTAAATGTATAGCTAGTTATCTAGGATTTCTCTTGTTAACTATAATATATTTTATATTTTAAATCTTTTGAATAAAATATTAACTGAATGTAAAGAGTAAAGATGAGCTTGAAAGGGAATTATTAAATAGAAGTTATAATTGATGGAATTTTCTTAAGTTTATTATGTAAAATATTAGAAATAATTTAAATATGAGTGCAATTTGTTTAAATTCTTTTAATAAAATTTAAACTGGAATTCTTAGAAGTTTTCTTAAAAGGTTTATATAAAAATAATTAATAACCGAAAAAATACAAGGTTTATAATATTTTATTTACATTTTAAAGGGTATTCAAAATACAATATGTGCAGAATAATTCTGGCTTCTTTCTTCTCCGCCTTTGGTTGTTCGTGGAGTGGCTTCGACTTCGAGTTTAGAGTTCGGCTTTTTGTTTACGTTCCCATTCCCGTGCCCGCTGCCGCTGCCCTTCCCCTGACCCAACTGTGAGCACCACCACCCCGCTCCGACGGTATGCAAAAAGCAACAAACAACAATAACAAAAGTCACGCTTAACGACTGTGACGTCGTCGCGACTTGGCCAGCTCTGTGCCCCGGCTCTGGCTCTGCTCCCTGCCACCTGCCACCCTCCCCTCTTCACACCAGGTTTGACTGTGTCCAGTCTCCAGATCGAGACCGGCTTCTAAGAGCCAAGCCAAATAATAAACATGCAAGTGCCGCATGGCGTGGCATAGAAAAGAATAAAGAGTGGCAGCCGAAAAGCCGAGCCGAGCCGTGTCGGGGTGTGAATGCGGAGACATCTGTGACAGTGGACACTGGTCATAGGAGCTGGGGGGACTGAATGCCGGGATAAGCCAGGGAGTAGCCTTGTCCGCTGATTGATTACTATCCTGGCCATGGGAAACGCCCCCTCGAAAAGGGGTTGCATTTTAATTGAGATTTATTTATGGTATGTGCGGCCGGAGAGACAAAAGAGCCAGGTCCCAGCCCGAATCCCAGGTCAAGTTCCCATCAGGAGCCACGGCCATAATAACGAGCAAACAATGCGCAGCGTTCCTGGGCTCTGGCAATATTTGGACAGTGGGCAATTGAAGAACTCCAATTGTGTGGCTGCTTTTGCAGTGGTTGTTATCGATGATGTTGCTCCTGCCCCCGGTGTTGCTTCTGCTGCTGCTGCTGCAACCAAGTGGTGCGGTGCTCAAGTGGGCACAAAGAGTGAGGCGAGCCAACGGTTTGGGTTGAGAATTGGGCGGACGCCGCCCGCTTGTTATTGTCAATTGTTGGCTATGAGTGGCATTGGCATTGGCAGTGGCAGTCTTTGTCTTTGTTGGACAAGTTAACAGATTGCAATACCAGGTGAGGAGAGTGTGTGTGTGTGTGTGTGTGGGTGACATTCTAACTGTCTGAATCTGGCCTGGAATTCGTAACTCCCATTCCCAAGCCCATATACCCATAGCCATCATTGATTTCGACTTCGGGGCTAAGTGGCATGTTGCGGTTTACTCATACAGCAATTTTGGGCCAGCTCACTTTAACCGATACACTTAGAGATAAATGTGTATAAAAGTATATTTTTGAAAAATATTCAAGAGAAGAAGAAATAATTACCTTAAATTAATTAATTATGAAACTCTTGCATCTAATAACTTAATTTAAAGCTCTTAACCATTATGTTTATCTCTATATTAAAGGAAAATCCCATTATAATAAACATTTCTCCGATTTAACGTTGAGATACTTTTGCTTCCGTGTAGAACACACATCAAAGTCAACGCCCACCTCGGAGTTAAGCTCGTTATGCCCAATTAGGTATTCGCAATTTCTCGATGCCATGGCTCGCTCGTTCTAAACCGGAGCACAACTTTCACTTTAACTGCGAACAATGGCAACAAATTCGCAGACATGAAAGCGTACAAAAACCACAACAAAATGGCGCAGACAGCCGGCGACAAAAAAAGCAACAGGAAAATGGCGTCGGCTTCCTTCCGGTCTAGCGCCGAATGATTCAGTGCTGTGTGTGTACAAGGGAAAACCCCAAAAAAAGAGAATAAGAAAATCGAACTGCTGAAAAAGAATTGGGAATAACATAGAGAAACTTTTGGTTCTTGTTTGGCAGTCAGTCGCATACTAGCATCCTCTGGCACCTGGCCGTAAACCAGCGTTCATAAAGCTGCCATAAAAAAAAAGTGTGCTGAGAGGCAATCATTTCCCAGAAGTACCTGGGCTGGTACTTGCAAATTTCCGCAAGCAGCCGCAAATGATTAATGTCAATAAACGTTGGCCGATGGAAAACGCTGGGATCATTCAAGAAAGTTACCGGCGTCCATGTGGGTCGTGAACCTGCGCGTACCATGGCTGTGGTTGCCTCAAAGAATCGAGGACAGCCGCGATCTGTCGGCGTTGTCGTGTGGGAGCAGAGGTTCAAGTGGTTGCTGGTGGCTGCCAGTCAGGTGCGGTGGATAACCTCGATAAGTTGAAAATTGCCGGGATCGCATAGATGCTGCAATTACGGCCGCCATGAGGCAGCAATTCGGAGCGAGCGAAAATCGGGCACGCCTCCCGACCACGATAATTAGCTGGGCGATCTAATGAGGAGAGGAATTCGAAAGTGGTAACGCCTGCGCGCCTTGGCCCCGTGGGATATGACAAATGTTTTTGTTGTCCCCCCCTCTGTTTTACTAGCCGTTTGTGTTGGCCATGCCAGGCATGTCCAGCAATTTCTCCGCTTGTTCCAATGGCGGTGACGGCGGCTGCGGCGGCGGCACATTTGCCTAAGGTTTATGCCACGTCACTCCCGCCGCGCATGTGCAATGCGCAGTAAATGTGACAGGTGAGTGAGTGGGACGTCGCGTCGGGGAAAACCTTTGGCTTGGGAAACTCGGAGCACGCGATCCGATCCGATATGCTCCGCTCCTTCCTATCCGAAACTAATGGAATGCTTAAGGGTCATTGTCATCGCATGCAGACTGGAGGAGCCCCCAGTCGGATATTAAGTGTCCCATGTGGCGGGGAGCCTGTAATTCAATTAAGAGTCGGGCAGCATTCACATTCCCATTCCCACTGCCACCGCCGCTGCCGGCCCCACACGGCGTCACCAACTGCAGAATTTCTGTGAGGTGCAATTTAGGTAACGGCGGTTCTGCATTTAAGCCATATTTGGCTGAATCCGGTAAATGCTTTCCAGCCACCTTGATTGACAGCCGCGAGAAACTCGTTGAAATTGAGGTGTTGACGGAGTGTCAACCGAAAAGGATCTGCCAGATCGGTGGCCACCACTGGGGTCCATTGGATTTTTCTTGGAATTTAACGCCCTAAGCTTTGAAATTTGTTAACCGGAAAATTAATTTTATTTACCCATTTACTTTGATTGTTCATATTTATGTGTGATTCAACAATATATATTTTTATTTAAAGTACGTGCCACATTAGCTAATATTAAGTTTAGAAAAAAAATCAATTATTTAAAAACAAGGTCATTATTATGGTGTTCCGTGGAAAATTAAAAACAAAAATACAGTCTTAAAAACTTTAGATCGTACGTGTCTAAGCTAGAAAATCAACATATTTCAATTTTTTTCAGAATTATTATTTCACTAAATAATAATAATAAAATCAAGTATAGAACATATAGGATGTATTTGTAAAAAAAAAAAATTGTTTGCGTCAAAACCAAAAAATAACTACATAAGAAATTAACCAGACATTTTAAATCAACTAAAAACAAGAAACAAATCTAACTTCAGTAAATTTTTGTCTGACAGTTTAAATGATTTTAAAATTAAAAATTTTTGACTTGAAAACTTAAATTTCAAATAAGGTTTTCTTAGTTTAAAAAAGCTGTATACTAAAAAATGCTGATATAATATAATTGATATAATTAAACGGCGTTGCACAATTCTTAAAAAATAATATAAAAATGCATATAATAAAAATAATAGTTCTTTTAGGCAATATTTCAAATAAATTAAATTCATCTTTATTTAATTTATATTTTAAACGGTTATAAATTTAGTTTTTTCTACGTTAATGTTTTGGTCCTGAATTCACGCCTCCTGTCGGCTTAATGCCAAACTTCCTGACTATCGAGATAGTCTGAAAACATCAATAGTTTTGTAATCATCGATGCTATCGATAGCTCCTACTACGGTCACACTCCAAACAAGAAATCTGAAAACTCAGCGAAAATTTCGGAAAATTTTCGGGAAAACGTTAAATACTGTATTGAAAAGCCTCAGAATTGGTGTGAAAATGACGTCGCTGGACCCGGCGCCGAACAAGACTTGGGAGCTGTCGCTGTACGAGCTGCAGCGCAAGCCGCAGGAGATAATCACGGACAGCACTGAGATCGCGGTTTCACCGCGGAGCCTCCACAGCGAATTGATGTGTCCCATTTGTCTGGACATGCTGAAGAAGACGATGACCACAAAGGAGTGCCTGCACCGCTTCTGCTCGGACTGCATTGTGACCGCGCTGCGGTCGGGAAACAAGGAGTGCCCAACATGCCGCAAGAAGCTGGTGTCCAAGCGTTCGCTGCGCGCTGACCCAAATTTCGACCTGCTTATCTCAAAGATCTACCCCAGTCGCGAGGAGTACGAGGCCATCCAGGAGAAGGTGATGGCGAAGTTCAACCAGACGCAGTCGCAGCAGGCACTGGTCAACTCCATCAACGAGGGCATCAAGCTGCAGTCCCAGAACAGACCCCAGCGATTCCGCACCAAGGGCGGCGGAGGCGGCGGCAATGGTAATGGTAATGCTGGAGCTACTGGTGGAGCTGCTGGTGGGGGAACTGCTGCCGGCGCAGGTGGTGCTGCTGGCGGCGCTGGTGGTGGTGGTGGTGGTGGGTCCGCTGTTGGTCGCAATGCCTCTAATCAATTACATGTCCACGATACAGCCTCCAACGACAGTAACAGCAACACCAACAGCATCGACCGCGACAACCGGGATCCGGGACACTCTGGCACCTCGGCGGCATCGGCGAACACAAGCGCTTCGAATGCGCCGCCCTCTTCGTCTGCACCCTCAGGAGCCAGTACCTCGGCCACGCGGATGCAAGTAGATGATGCCTCGAACCCGCCCTCGATGCGGAGCACACCCTCGCCGGTGCCCTCCAATTCGAGCAGCTCCAAGCCGAAGCGCGCCATGTCGGTGCTGACCTCGGAGCGGTCCGAGGAGTCTGAATCCGACTCCCAGATGGACTGCCGCACGGAGGGAGACTCCAATATAGACACTGAGGGCGAGGGCAATGGTGAGCTGGGCATCAATGACGAAATCGAGCTGGTTTTCAAGCCGCATCCAACGGAGATGTCTGCGGATAACCAGCTAATACGAGCCCTTAAGGAAAACTGTGTGCGCTACATCAAGACCACGGCAAATGCCACCGTCGACCATCTCAGCAAATATCTGGCCATGCGCCTGACCCTAGATTTGGGCGCGGATCTGCCTGAAGCCTGTCGTCTGCTCAACTTCTGCATCTACGTCGCTCCCCAGCCTCAGCAGCTGGTCATCCTCAATGGCAACCAGACGCTGCATCAGGTCAACGATAAATTTTGGAAGGTGAGTTGTCCCTCAGACAATAATGATTCCTGATTTCAACCCTGATCTTCTTTTAGGTGAACAAACCCATGGAAATGTATTACTCGTGGAAGAAAACCTAGGCAGTACTAAAGGCAATTAGTATTAGGTCGCGTATTTCCGGACGGGAAATATCCCTCTAGCTGTAGTGCTTCACATTTACATAAAGCTTACAATATAAATACCAATATATTAATTATAAGTAATCATTTTATGCTCATTCCTCTTTTTTCATTCAGTTTGAAAGACCTAAGTCCAACGACAAAATATAAACAGATTGTAGTAGTCCTTAGATTATGTTTATAGATACAACGCTTTCGAAATCATTGTTGCTTTGGAATAGAATAGAAGGAGTCGCGACATCGTCGTGATTTCCAGGTCCCATAACATTTGCTGGAAATGTAAAGATTAACTTTGATAAGAAAATATCAATCATTTATGATGTCTTGGAATAAACTTTATTCTAACTGCATTCTTAACATAAATATTAGAAAATTTCAAATTCTTCAGTTAAAAATTCCAACTTTACTCATCTTGGGATCCCGTAATATCGATCCCTGGAACATATGTATGTACTATAAATCTGATCTGAACACTATGGATTCCAGCTGGGCTCTGTGTATCTATAATAAATCTGGGACATTGTAAATTATTAACCTACAGCTTGGACTTCAGTGCCTTCATTAGTTTTTCCAGCTTAAGGGCCTTCTGGAAATCGCCGCTAATCTTCAATTTTCCAGACATGTAAGCGGGAGCTGCCTTCAGCTTTCCTGAGAACATGTCGAAAAAGTTGTTCGAGTTCATGGACAAAGTGGCGTCGGGGGCAGCGGACGGAGTGCCGGAGCCACACGAGCCAGAACCGTTCTTAAGGTCCAGGAACCAGGTTCCTTGCTCGGCACCGCTGATGTTAAACTGGAAGACGGCCTGCGTCTTGGAGACGATCTCGGGCGAGAGCAGAGATTCGATTTTCTGGAACAGCTGAGGAATCTTTCCGTCGCCTGCAGCGGGAGCGGCCGCTGAAGCACCAGCAGAAGCTGCACCTCCGGCAGGAGCTCCCTTCGCCTCAACGAAGAAATCGACCATCAGTGCATCGGCATTTTCCCGGACACAGGCGTAGTCAGTAAGGTCTGTGATACCCACGGATTCTAGCACCTCGTCGTCCACGAAGAACTGACCAGTAGCCACCTTGGGTTCCCTGCTCAGAATGGCGTAAGCAGCATCCGCCATGATCTCAGGCTTGCGAGACCATTTGGCCGATTCGGAGCCAGTGAGCATCTCGATGGCAGCCGTTAGGATGGCTGTGCGCGGCCAGAGGGCGTTGACGGCAATTCCCTGATCCCGGAACTCCTCAGCCATGCCCAGCACGCACATGGACATGCCGTATTTGGCCATGGTGTAGGCCACATGGGGACCGAACCACTTGGGCAGCATGCTCAACGGCGGCGAGATGTTTAGGATGTGGGCGTGGTTGCTCTTCTGCAGGTAAGGCAGGCACTCCTTGGAGACCAGGAAGGTGCCGCGGGTGTTGATGTTGTGCATCAGGTCGTAGCGCTTCATGTCCGTATTGGGCGTGTTGGTCAGAGAGATGGCACTGGCGTTGTTCACTACGATGTCGATGCCGCCGAACTTGGCCACCGCCTCCTGGACGGCAGTGCGCACCTGTTTCTCGTCCCTGACGTCCACTACGCAGGGGAACGCCTTGCCGCCGGCCTTCTCGATCTCTTCCGCCGCGGAGAAAATGGTGCCGGGCAGCTTGGGATGAGGCTCGGCCGTCTTGGCCGCCACGACGATGTTGGCTCCATCTCTGGCCGCCTTCAGGGCGATCTCCTTGCCTATTCCCCGAGAGGCACCCGTGATGAAGAGCGTCCGTCCAGCTAATTTTCCCGAGTTTATCATCTTGGAGTTCTGAGTTTATAGACCTTGATCCGAAGATTCCAAGAGAAAGTCCAAAGTGCAAACAATAGTGCCGCCAACTCTTGGGATCGAAAAAGCGTAAAAAAAAGCCAGAAAAAGCCATCAAGTTGGGATGGTAGCTAAAGAAAATAAACCGGATAAAAATTGTTCAGCTTTTCAGTTTTTATTTAAAAATACTTTACATTTAAATTAGATTATTTAAAAAATGTTATAAACAAAAAATAAAAAATAATAAATGAAAACATTTTACTAATCTTGGAATGAGATCAACAAATAATAGTGTATTATTTTGAATAATTATTTAAATTATTGATTTATTTTTCTTTGTTTGGGGTTGCTAGTTTACAAAGGTAATTGCTGATAATTAAATATATAAAGTCAATTTATTTAAATATTCCCGGCGATCGAAAGCTTTATTTATCTTGTCTCAGAAAATAGAAAGTCCGGTGTGGGAGCGAGATGAATAGATGGAGGCGGACTTTTTAAATGCAGCACAAATTTTCAATGGATTAATTCGAAAGTAAATTCAATTAAATTTCTGACTTTTTAAATGCACCACATATTTTCAATGGATTAATTCGAAAGTAAATTCAATTCTGAAGAGATTTGCTACAAGAAAACAATAGAAACTATGGCTCCTTCTATTTAATTGAAGATATAAGATCAAGTTTTGATTAAATTTTATTACCTGATCGAAATATTAATGCCTCCTATTTGAATAACAATAAAAAGAGTTTAGAAATATAGTGAAGTTAGGCTGCTAAGCGATGATAATTGTTTAAATAAATAAAAATAAAGCAGCATACAATTTTTTCTTGGCTTTTCACATTCAGAAAATACCAACCGGAAGTTGACTAATCATTATTAGTTTCAATCGCCAGGACAAGACTTTCAAGAATCGCAACGAGATCAGGGCAAATGTCGCAACGAGATCGAGGGCAGCGGGACTTCCGAGATATCGCCGACAAGCTAATGAGGGTGTCGAAATGATACAACTCGTTACAGTTGGTACTTATGTATTTTGTTCAATCTACGACGCATACCAAAGTCAAGTTGATACCATTAGAACTTTTTGGATTTTTCTAGCTAATTTGTTTAATCTTTTGTCGATCCCAAGAATTTTGGGCAAAAAGGGTATGCGTCAAGCTGGACGTTCCTCAATAAATAGAGCTGAAAAAGAAGGCAGCCATAACAGTCGACATGGCCTCCTGCTCGAACAAAGTAAGTCCACATTGAGAAACTACAAACCAAAAGTTACCTAATCCTTATTCGTTTTAACCGCCAGGACAAACCCGTGAATGACATGTCCTCCAAGGAGATGGACAGGATCAGGAAATTGGCGGGGAAAGTCCACGACACCCTGGAGGATGAGGATGCCAGTGGGCTGCTGCACTGGTTTATGGCGAGTCGGCGTTCCGGCGACAAGAACGAGGCGGAGCAGTGCCTGGAGATCTATAAAAAGTGCGCTGAGCTGTTGAAGGAGGCCCAGATCGTGTTCACAAAGGATGAGCTGGACACGCTCGTTGATTTGGGTCTACCCTTCGATCTGGAGGAAAAACTGAAGGAATGCCTCTCGAACGGTCAGCGGACTGACATCAATAAACGCCTTAATTACATTCAGGGCGAATGTTCCAAGAAGATTGAGTGCAGCGGGGACTTCCGAGACTTCAAAGACTTTATCGTCGACAAGCTGAGCCGGTTGCCGAAATGATACAACCCATTTTAGTTGGTGCCTTTTATGTTTAATCTACGACGCATACCAAAGTTAAGTTGATACCACCACCTCGCTTCCTTCACAGTTCCCAGTGCCCTCGTAGCCTCTTCAATCTTCACCCAGCTCATGAGGCTGCAGATCAATGGTCATCGTACAACGAACAAATGGAAACCGTTCGTCCTCATCTCACTACGGCTTCCTATACGTTCTAGAGCCCATGCCCATGAAGCAATCGTATACTACCAAAACCCAGAAACGTAACAGACAACTTCTAACTTAAAACATATAGCTTTTTTGTATTATATATATTCTTTATAACTTTGTTATGCACCAAATGTAAATAAATAAAAGGAAATTGCCGCATTTAAATTTTAAAATGTCTTAATTCTCTGAAAACATTTTATATCTCACACAAATTATGGTGTCGAATGTTGTAATGGTAGCTAAAAAAATAAACGGATAAAAATGTATGATTTGGGACGCTTTCCAGCTCTTATTTAAAAAATACTTTACATTGATACTAGATTATTTAAGAAATGTTATAAACAAAAAATTAAAGAACAAAAAATTTAAAAATTAAAGACCAACAAACAATAGTGAATTATTTTGAATAATTATTTAAATGATTTTTATATTTTTCGTTGTTTGTGGCTGCTATTATACAATACAAAGGTAATTCTTGATAATTTAATATATTAAGTAAATTTTTTTAAATATTCCCGGCGATCGAAAGCTTTATTTATATTGTCTCAGGAAATAGAAAGTCTGGTGTGGGAGCGAGATGAATAGATTGAGGCGGACTTTTTAAAATTTAAATGCACATGGATTAAATCAAAAGTAAAAATTAAATTAAATTCAATTCTGAAGACCTTTGCTACATGAAATCAATAGAAACTATGGCTCCTTCTATTTATAAGATCAAGTTTTTATTTTATTTTATTACGTGATCGAAATATTAATGCCTCCTAATTAAATAACAATAAAAAGAGTTCAAACATAGAGTGAAGTAAGCTGATTTGCGATGATAATTGTTTAAATAAATAAAGATAATATTCAATGCAGCATACCATTTTTTCGGACATTCTATACCATAATTTGTGCGGCATATACAATTTTTTCAAAGGTTTAAATATTTATAATCTCATAAATTAAGACATTTTAAATGCGGTAATTTCCTTTTATTTTTCTACATCTAGTGCATAACAAAGTTATAAAGAATATATATAATACAAAAAAGCTATATGTTTTAAGTTAGAAGTTGTCTGTTACGTTTCTGGGTTTTGGTAGTATACGATTGCTTCATGGACATGGACTCTAGAACGTATAGGAAGCCGTAGTGAGATGAGGACGAACGGTTTCCATTTGTTCGTTGTACGATGACCATTGATCTGCAGCCTCATAAGCTGGGTGAAGATTGAAGAGGCTACGAGGGCACTGGGAACTGTGAAGGAAGCGAGGTGGAGGTATCAACTTAACTTTGGTATGCGTCGTAGATTAAACATAAAAGGCACCAACTGCAGCGGGTTGTATCATTTCGGCAACCGGCTCAGCTTGTCGACGATAAAGTCTTTGAAGTCTCGGAAGTCCGCGCTGCACTCAATCTTCTTGGAACATTCGGCCTGAATGTAATTAAGGCGTTTATTGATGTCAGTCCGCTGACCGTTCGAGAGGCATTCCTTCAGTTTTTCCTCCAGATCGAAGGGTAGACCCAAATCAACGAGCGTGTCCAGCTCATCCTTTGTGAACACGATCTGGGCCTCCTTCAACAGCTCAGCGCACTTTTTATAGATCTCCAGGCACTGCTCCGCCTCGTTCTTGTCGCCGGAACGCCGACTCGCCATAAACCAGTGCAGCAGCCCACTGGCATCCTCATCCTCCAGGGTGTCGTGGACTTTCCCCGCCAATTTCCTGATCCTGTCCATCTCCTTGGAGGACATGTCATTCACGGGTTTGTCCTGGCGGTTAAAACGAATAAGGTTAGACAACTTTTGGTTTGTAGTTTCTCAATGTGGACTTACGTTGTTCGAGCAGGAGGCCATGACGACTGTTATGGCTGGCTTCTTCTTCAGCTCTATTTATTAAGGCACGTCCAGCTTGACGCATACCCTTTTTGCCCAAAATTCTTGGGATCGACAAAAGATTAAAAAAATTAGCTAGAAAAATCCAAAAAGTTCTAATGGTATCAACTTGACTTTGCTATGCGTCGTAGATTGAACAAAATACATAAGTACCAACTGTAACGAGTTGTATCATTTCGACACCCTCATTAGCTTGTCGGCGATATCTCGGAAGTCCCGCTGCCCTCGATCTCGTTGCGACTTGCATTTAATAAGCTGAAGGTCTTGTCCTGGCGCTTGAAACGAATAATGGTTAGTCAACTTTCGGTTGGTATTTTCTGAATGTGAAAAGCCAAAAAGTAGTGATGGTACCAAACAAATTTTAAACCAAATAAAAATGTTTGATTTGGGGACGCTTTCCAGGTCTTATTTAAAAAATACTTTATATTTAAACTAGATTATTTAAGAATTTTTATAAGCAAAAAATGAAAGAACAAATTTTACAAGCTTAGAATGAGACCAACAAATAATAGTGTATTATTTTGAATAATTAATTATTTTATTGATATATTTTTCGTTGTTTGTGGTTGCAATTTTACAATACAGTAATAATTGCTGATAATTAAATATATAAAGTCAATTTATTTAAAAATTCCCGGCGATCGAAAGCTTTATTTATATTGTCTCAGGAAATAGAAAGTCCGGTGTTGGAGCGAGATGAATAGATTGAGGCGGACTTTTTAAATGCAGCACATATTTTCAATGGATTAATTCGAAAGTAAATTCAATTCTGAAGAGATTTGCTACATGAAATCAATAGAAACTATGGCTCCTTCTGTTTAATTGCAGATTTATGATCAAGTTTTGATTTAATTTTATTACGTGGTCGAAATATTAATGCCTCCTAATTGAATAACAATAAAAAGAGTTCAAACATAGAGTGAAGTAAGCTGATTTGCGATGATAATTGTTTAAATAAATAATGACAATATTCAATGCAGCATACAATTTTTTCGGACATTCTACACCATAATTTGTGCGGCATATACCATTTTTTCAGACGTTTAAATATTTATAATCTCATAAATGTTTTAAGTAAGTAAGTTCTCTGTTACTTTTCTGGGGTTTAGTAGAATGCGATTGTTTCATGAGCGTGGGCTCTAGCACGTTTAGGAAGCCACAGTGAGATGAGGACGGACGGTTTCCATTTGTTCGTTGTACGATGACTATTGATCTGCGGCCTCTGGAGCTGGGTGAATATTGTGGAGGCCACAAAGGCACTGGGAACGGTGACGGCAGCGAGGTTGTGGTACCAACTTGACTTTGGTATGCGTCGTAGAATAAACACAAAAAGCACCAACTGCAACGGGTTGTATCATTTCGGCACCCGACGCAGTTTATCGGCGATAGAGTCTCTGAAATCTCGGAAGTCCCCGCTGCCCTCGATCTCGTTGCGACATCTGCCCTGAATGCGATAAAGACCGAGATTGATGTCAGTCCGTTGACCGCTCAACACGCGCCGGCTCAGATCTTGCTCCAGATCGTGGGGTAGACCCAGATCGACGAGTTCGTCTACCTCGTCCTGGGTGAAGGCGCGCTGGTCCTCCTGCAACAGCTCGGCGCACTTTTCATAGATCTCCAGGTACTGCTCCGCCTCGTTCTTGTCGCCGGAACGCCGACTCTCCATGAAGCGGTGCAGCAGCCGACTAGCATCCGCATCCAGCAGGGTTTCGTGGACGCTGTTTGACAACGTGTAGATCCTCCGCACCTCAGAGACGGTCATGTCACTGCAGCCGCAGAAGCATTTGATAAGCTTCAAGGTCTTGTCCTGGTGATTGTAATGAATAATGGTTAGTCAACTTCCGGTTTGTATTTTTGCTGAATCTGAACTTACTTTGTACGAGTAGGAGGCCATGACGACTGTCTTTGCTGGCTTCTTTGTCAGATCTATTTATTTAGGCACGTCCAGCTGGACGCATACCCCTGTTTTTCCAAGAATTATTTCCCAAAAATTTTGGCTATCAACAATAATATGACCGCGCTGAGGATTGGTGTGAATACCAAAATACCGAGATATGAAACGCGATCTGGTCAGACTATGTGTTTTTTTTAAATCTGTTAATGGCTAAACAATAAAGGTTTTATTAGGAAATACACAGCAAATAACATTCAATAAAAAGTGTTTGCAAGTCAAATTAATCTATAGTTTGGATTGCAACGCCTTCATGACCTTCTCCAGCTTGAGGGATTTCTGGAAGTCGCCGCTGATCTTCAATTTCCCGGACATGTACGCAGGAGTTGCCTTGAGTTTTCCGGAAAACATGTCCAGGAAGTGGTCGGAGTTCATGGACATTGTGGCATCGACAGCTGTGGGCGGCGTTCCAGCGCCGCAGGATCCGGAACCGTTTTTCAGGTCCAGGAACCAAGTTCCTTGCTCGGCACCGCTTATGTTGAACTGGTACACGGCCTGTGTCTTGGATACGATCTCGGGAGAGAGTAGAGCTTCGATTTTTTGGAACAGCTCAGGTATCCCATCGCCGCCTGACACATTAGCTTTAGCATTGGAAACAAAAGTTGCACCTCCGGTAGGAGCTCCCTTTTCCTCCACAAAGAAATCAACCATCAGTGCGTCGGCATTCTCCCGGAAGCAGGCATAGTCAGTGAGGTCTGTGATACCCACCGATTCCAGCACCTCGTCGTCCACGAAGAACTGACCAGTGGCCGCCTTGGGCTCTCTGCTCAGAATGGCGTAAGCAGCATCCGCCATGATCTCAGGCTTGCGAGACCACTTGGCAGAGTCGGGACCGGTGAGCATCTCGATGGCAGCGGTATGGATGGCGGTACGCGGCCAGAGAGCGTTGACAGCGATTCCCTGGTCGCGGAACTCTTCGGCCATGCCCAAAACACACATGGACATGCCGTATTTGGCCATGGTGTAGGCTACATTGGGCCCGAACCACTTGGGCAACATGCTCAATGGCGGCGAGATGTTAAGAATGTGGGCGTGGTTGCTCTTCTGGAGATACGGCAGACACACTTTGGACACCAGGAAAGTGCCGCGGGTATTGATGTTGTGCATTAGGTCGTAGCGCTTCATGTCTGTATTGGGCGTGTTGGTCAGAGAGATTGCGCTGGCGTTGTTCACCACAATGTCGATGCCGCCGAACTTGGCCACGGCAGCCTCAACCGCACTGCGCACTTGATTTTCGTCCCGGACGTCCACCACGCAGGCGAACGCTTTTCCACCGGCCTTCTCGATCTCCTCAGCTGCTGAAAAAATGGTGCCGGGCAGCTTGGGATGCGGATCGGCTGTCTTGGCTGCGACAACGATGTTGGCTCCATCTCTGGCAGCCTTCAGGGCGATCTCCTTGCCTATTCCGCGAGAGGCGCCCGTGATGAAGAGCGTTCGTCCGGCTAACTTTCCCGAGTTGATCATCTTAGATGTTTAGTTAAATCGACCGTTCGCAGTAAGAGACCGATTCTGACTGTCTCCGTTAGAAAGCAGTAAGGTCTTTTTGCAGGGAAAAATAAAATTGAACCGTCAGCGTTAGTATGCAGCAATCGCCTTTGGATCCAAAGATTCATAGTGTAGTCCAAAGGGCAATCACTGATCTAAGCCAACACCACAGAGCGCAATCAACAATCAACATAAACGCGAAAGAAAGCTAAAAGTTTGTGTACCCTAGCAATAGAATCGATTACTTTTTATATTAATTGGCAGCTATTAGATATAAATTATGTTAAAGTAATTAATTTTAGTATATTTTAATGAAAATTATTTCTCTAATAATTTTTCAATCGTTCTCATGGCAGTTACATGATATGCTCCAATGGAAATTATAGTTTAGTTTGTCTAAAAATAGACAGATCGATGAAGATTAGATAATTTCATTTGAAACTTAAAAACAAAATTATAGTAATCCGATAGTGAACCATATAGCAATATATTGCTATCAGCGACAAATGGAAAAACTGGCCCCTTATCAAGTTCTTTTAAATAAAAGCTGGTCGTACTTGTAGACTAAGCGCGCTATTTTCAGTATTTTAAAAATCAATTCCAGATCAAATAAGAGTTATGCTTATTTTTAATGTTTATACGTAACAGATAAAAACCAGCAAGATTTAGAACGGCTACCAAGTTCGTTTATTAGTTTCTAGCTTTACCTATCGAATACAAAATGGGCACACAATGGAAAACAACTACTATTTGTCTATAAAACGAAACATCCCAATTACTACTGTTTTTTCAAATTGCTGTTAACTAGAAAAAATCCTTCCAGAGGTTTAAGCTCTAGAGTTCGTAGGCCCGGTCGCCGTTCTGTGATTGTTAAATGAGCGTGTCTTCGTCCTGGCCCTCAAACACCATGAGGAGAGAGTGCTGCGAGGGCGACCGGCCCAGTGTAAGTCCGCCCAGGGATCCGTCGGGCGAGAGCAGTCCCGTCTGCAGGCTGTTGTTGTCCCGATAACCTGACGTCGACGATGTCTGCGAAACGGAGTCCCAGGATATCTCTCCAAGAGTCTTGGGCTGGGGCTGCTGTGGTTGCTCCTCCTGGGAGTGCGAGGTGACCTTTAAATGGTGAGAAGATACATCTGTAATTTAATAAAATATTGAAGATTTACAAAGGTGCTTACAATGCTGGGTGGTTCCATGGGGGTTAGACGACTGCGCTTCAGCCTGAAGGTCTTCCGGCTGGCCGCCTTCGAGCGCTGTAGACGTGAGCGGGTGTGATCCCCAGAGCTGTCTTCGGCTGGGCTTTCCGGCGATAGCGGTGTGGTCGAGGTCTCCCCGGAGGAATGCCGGAACTCCACGGACGAAACGAAGCGCAGTTTCGGGGGCTGCGCCTTGAAGGGAGCCTGCTGGAGCGACTGCGAGTGCGAGAGGTGCGAGGGCACGGCAGAGGCGGTGCCGCAACCGGAGCCGGAGCCGTGGCCCGATCCGCTCGGCGTGGGCCCCACCAGCGTCGGCGCCGAGCCTGCGTCCGCCTCGCCGCTCTGGCTCTCGCTGGTCGTCGTGTGCGGATCGCGGCCCGTGGAGCTGCTCGACAGCGATTCCCGCGGTGGGTGCAGCGTCTGCTGCGACAGCGTGTCGCTGGGCGTACAGATGCCCCCGGATCCGCTGCGCGAGTCAATCGGTACGGCGGAGACGTGCGAGTGGGTGGCCTGGCCGGTGGTGGTCCCTGTGAATATAGATATGAGTGAAGGTCTTTGCTGCGACTTGTGAGCGTCTGCCGCACTGGTTGCCGCCGGGGTGTCGCTCTTCTTCTGCTCGGAGCTCTCGCGATCTGTGGAGACTGAGATATGAGTGCGTGTGTGTGGATGCAAGAATGGGTAATGGTGCCCTTAACGTGGTCTTACCGTATCGCTTCTCCTCCAGCTCGTCACGCAGGTCGCGCAGCTCTCGGGCCAACTCCAGCAGCAGCGCTCCCTTCGACTTGATTCCGCCCTGAGGCGGCGTTCCACGAAGTCTCTCCCTGATAATGAACTGCATGTGGCGTTCGTGGTCTCCAATCGGGGGCTGCGAGATCTGGAAAGAGCTATAGGTTAGCGCTGCCCAGCTTTTATCGGCTTAAAGACAATTTAATGTGATCAAGGGTGAAACTTAAGTCACATAAAGAAGCAGTTCCTTTGGACTCCAATTGAGAAGATTGATACTTCCCGTCACCCAATAAAGATTAAATTTTTTACCTTGTGCAGAATGAAGGGCAGCAGGACAATATAGAGGGGTGTTCGGTGGGTAACCACGAACTCCATGAAGCTCCACAGATCGGGCGCAGCCTCATTACGCCTGCCCAAATCCCTCATCACCCGGACGATCCGAGGCCATTCATTGGAGAGTCGATTCTCGAAGCAGATGCAGACGATGCGCAGGGCCAGGAAGGCGGCCTGATAGAGGGAGCCAGAGATGCGGGCAGGACGCTTGGCGTCACGGCTGCCCGTGAAGGTGAGGGAGCCGGCACGGAGGTCACCGGTGACTCGATTAATCTGCGACACAGCCTGCCCGGTCCGACCTGCCGGCGGGCTCATGGCATTGAGCACGGCGGTCAGCAAGAAGGTCACGTCCGTCATTTTGAGCTCGCCCACATCGGATACGCCACGTCCCGAGCAGACCTTCAGACACAGCGGCATGATCAGATGCATTAGAAAGCCTTCGGCCTTTTCCTGCGTGGCGAACTCTGCGCTGCCCCCGCAAATGTGAACCAGGGAGAAGCAGTCCACGGGGCTGACCACCTGCAGAGCCACCAGGCGCACCACGGCCGAGCAGAAAAAGGCCGGTGGATTCTGAGACATGAGCGCCGCCCCTGCGCTGGAGACGCCCTCGGGAATGCCGGATCCGGGCTCGTTGACGATCAGATTCTGCACTGTGCTGATCAGCGTCTTCATTTGCTGCCAGTGAAGGACGTACGAGTGCCGGATGATTGTCTCGTGGATACCCTTCAGCAGGCCGGCTGCCGCCTCCCAATCGGTATTGCGGCGGATGGAGGGCTTTTTCGAGATCTTGAGGAACACCTTGTCTATGCGCCGCAGAATCGTAACCAAGGCATTGCGAAGAGTGTCGTTGGACCACTCTGCCCGTGGCAAAACAGCCTGCATATAGCGCTGCAGACCCCGGCACGCCATGGACTCAGGGTCGTAGGGCGACACCTTTAGCAGGGAGTGTGCAATGTCCGCCAGGCGGATGTGGCACTTAGCGTCCAGGACCTCGGTGGGCTTGGTATCACTGGGCATCTTCTTGGCCAGCTCCGCCAGTCGAGCCGTGGATTTTGTAAGAAAATCCGCCACCACGGAGAGCAATACGTCGCGGGGTCTTCGGTACTCAGTGCGAATCATTTCCGAATCCTCAGCAGAGTCCATCATGTTCTTGGTGCGTGCATCTGTCATATATTTGGGGTGTGATTCTTCCTCAAAGTCCAGGCCAGGCGAGCAGGGCGGACCGCGGCTGCAGTTGCGCTGCGAAGAGCCCTTGTGCTCTGGACTGTTCCGATACGGTCCGTTGTAGCTCTTGGCCAGGCCCTCGCAGTTGTGCACCATTGTGCGAATGGCCACGGCCAGCTGGAGGATAATATCGCGCTCCGATTTTCCCTGCAGCGGTATGTAGCTGGGGGATTGGATCTGCTGCAAATAACAGGGCAGAATGGCCTCCAAAATAATCTGAAAAATAAATTATTAAAAGGGAATTCGTGATACAGAGTGTGGACAGTGGACTCACTAGCATCTGGTATCCGCGGGTGCTCTCCGCGGAGTAGGAAACCACCATTACACAAAGGGTGATGCAGTCCAACACGGTCACGTCGTCATCTTCGTCATGGTAGCAGAAATCAATGGCTTTTAGAGGCTTCGGCTCCTTGACCAATTCCGCAATGTTGAGGGGATCTGGCGAGGGATCCTCCAGACTCAGCAGGAGGTTAAAGAGACAGCTGGACTGCACTTTGTGCGCCTCCCCATAGGTTCCGTCTTCGTCGGTGTCCAGGATGGCCGAAACGGAGCCGAACATCTGCAGGATGAAGGGCTTCCGGTTGAGCAGATAGAACTGCTTGACCGCGTACTCAATGGTGGTGGTGATCAGCTTGTTGGTCTGGTGCAGGGAGTAGACCTGCAGCAGTGTGGGCATAATCATAAAGTAGCCGTTCGTGGAGAATATGTTCTTGAAGTTGAAGGCGGCATTGATGAAGGTGGCCATCACATAGCGCATAATGCAGGAATCTTCGGCGTGCAGAATGGAGGCGCCGGAAAGGACGTTCAGGAAGAGTTGGATGTCCGCCGAGTAGGCGAAGTTGCCAGCCATGGCCTCAAACATGCGGGCGATCAGTCGCACCCACATGAACTTGTGCAAGACGTCCAACCCGAGCAGCACCTTTCCATACTCGCCGCCATGGTGCAGATCCAGATCCACCTCGAGAGCCTTGCGCGGAAACGAGGGCAGCTTCATCAGTTCTTCGTGCAGGAACACCACCCGTTGCACCACCATGTCCACGTTTTTGAGGATTGCCCAGGTCAGATGGACTTTACCAATTTCCACAAATTTCTTGGTTAGCTCCTGCTTTTGCAGGGCTAAGAAGGATTCCTCCGGACGCATTAGCATGAGACGCACCTCTGGGTACTGGGACCGCTTGAAGAAGTACAAATCGCGGATGTACCAATTGGGATTCAGGATTTTACCTGGCGATGGAAAATGTGAAAAATTATTGGGATTAATTGAAAGGAGACTCCCACTTACTGCTCTTGTAGTCCACCAGGCAGTAGTGACTGGTGTTCTTCTCATCTATGGGATAATAATCCAAGGCTTCCTTTAGCAGCTGACAGAAGAGTGTGTCCTCTTGCACCGGAAATTGTGAGGGTATATTGTAGTCGTCATCAGCCGGTCCGTGAACCACGATCTTCTTGGCCGCCGGCACATTGGCCGTTAGCAGAATGGAGGCATCACACTGCTCCTTTCGAAGGATCTGTTTCAAATCCTTAAACATGATGCCGTGCACTGAGTGCACCACCATCCAAAGTACCGACAATGCGGACCCCACAAGCTGCCAGAAAGGGGGATTATTATAATGATTGCAAAAAGGGACTGCCAAGGATTACCTCTTGCTTGAGCTCATTGGAAGATCGCACGTAAAACATGATATAGCCGATGATTGAGTTGTAGAGAGCAAAGGCCGCCTGCTGGGGCAGACGGGGCACGAATCGGATGAGGTGGCGCAGCAGCTTGAACATTTGATCCTGACGATCGCGAGTCAAACGCTCGAACACGTAGCGCAAGAACAGAGCGGACTCCTCGACCAGGCACACCCATATCACCTGGTAGGCGATCTCGTACACCGCATTGCCGTCCGATCCGATGGCGGCGTCATCCAGGCAGCCGACGATTTGCATCACGGACGAGCAGAGCACGGAGGGGAAGAGCGAGTGCGAGTGGTGCAAGTGCGAGGACATGCGCGTTCCGTCCAGGTCCTCCTCGATCTCGTGGTCCTCCAGCTTCTCCATACCAGGCTCATGGGAGGCCTGCTGACTAATGGGTATCATGGTAATGAGGAAGCTGTGCCGCTCCGCCCTCTGCTTGTCCCGCTGCTGGCGCAGAGCGTTCCGGATGGCCTCCGTCTGCTGCATCTTACGGCTTTTGGTGGCGGTGACCAGGGATCGCTAGCAAATGCAAAAAGTTATTGGTTATTCGCCCAAAATCACCTCCTGACCAGTACATAACCCAGAGTCTCGGCAGCCTTCTCACTCACATGTCTATCTTGGTTTAAGGTGACATCCATGTCCTTTGTTTGCTGTACTGGCATCCAAGGCGGATCCACCACCGGAAGACTTTCGATGCCAATCTTGGGCGAGGGCAGAGTGAACTCAATGCCGCCTGGTGGCACCTTAAATGTCACGTCGTGGGCATTCTCCTCCATTCGCGGCCAGACATGGAAGCGGCACTTCCAGAGTACCAGATACCGCTGAATGGCCCCGATCCTTATATCAGGATCCTTGTGCTTCAGGGCCCTCTGCATGATGTCGAAGGCGAAGTTCTGGGCCTTTACGGAGCCCATCAAAAAGACGGCTGCGCTGGAAGTGGCCGTGTCATGGTTCGTCTCCAGCAGAAGCTCCCAGGCAGCTGGCATTGCCTCGATGACCATCTCCTCGGTGAGCACAACGGCGCCTTTTAGTAAGGTGGCCAGCGGAAAGTGAAATAGATTGCGAATGTGGATGCGGATAAACTTGAGAATTGGTGGCTCCTCCTGCAGCTTCTTTTCCTTCTCCTGGCGGAAGGCTTTGGCCAGTTTTTCGGCCATTTCTAGGTCGGGATCATCACTTATGCTGGGAATATATAATATTTAATCCCCTTTATGAGTGTGTAATTAAGCGCACTTACCGATCCTTGCGTGACAAACTGTCCTTGCGCTTGGAAGGAGAAGTCTGGGTGGAGCTCTGCTCTGATACTTTCCGCGTGGATCGGGATCTTGATGTGTGGGGCTTACTGGAGCTAATTACCGTGGGCTCCACATTGGGATGATCGGCATCGAAAGTAAACCCAAATTCTTCGCCATAGACCTATTATGGTGGGGAATTAAGAATTAAGTTTTATGCTAAGAATACATTCAAGTTAATCTCACCTTTCGGGTGGCCTTAACCAGCCGGGTGCAGGAGCGCATGTGGCGCTTATAGCAGAAGGGATGGCAGTATCCTTTGTGGGTGCAGTAGTAGTTATAGCTGGACATCATGTCGATGACTGCCTTCAGCCAGGGCATATTCTTGGCCGTGTCATCGTTTTCGTTGGAGTCTGTGGGCGATTCCGGTTGCTGGTCGTCACTAAGGATTCCCGGCGACTCCTCGCCTCCGCTAATCATTCCCTGCTCGGAGGTGTCGCTGCGATCGGACAGAGAGGACACCTTGCGTCGTGATTGCATATTAACTGGTTGAAATATTTAAAAGAGTCAGTAAAAAATATTTCCAGTCAAATGTATGTCACACTCACAATCTGTTTCTATATCCTTGCTATCCTTGGTGTTGCGTCGAAGCTTCAGAGAGCGACGCTTGAAGGATCCCCCTGTGGTGGTGGCAGTGCCACGTCTCAGCAGAAACGGACGAACAGCAGAAGCTGTGGGGCGACGAGCTGTAAAAGGAAACATATTTATAATAAAATAAGGATTAAAATATATATCATCGTGCAATAAAGCTCACCCTCTTCGCCTCCCTCCTTGGTCAGCGTTGTGTTGCTGCTGTTCTCGGACTCATTATCCGGTTCGTGGAGCACAAAGGAGATCTTCCGCTCCGACTGACCAGCCACATCGTTTCCAGCTGCTATGGACTGCAGGCTTTGGGCCGAAGTCTGCGAATGGCCCATGGAACTCAGGGCCATGGACCAACGGCGGTTGGCTTCACGGTAAACCTTTTCCCAGGGCGCCGGTTTATCCCGATGGATCAGTTTGGATGTCTTTGGCAGCATCAAGTAGGTGTCTCTCAGAAATGCCGTGATCTCGAAGAGCAGAACGCAGGCGATCAGTTTCAGGGAGTGCGGGCAGTCGTTGCCGTGCGGATTTACAGATGTCTCGTCCAGAAAGTCCTCCTCCTCGTCTTGCTGCAGCAACTCGCGCTGCTTCTCTGGATCTGTGAGACTCGCATTCACCGCCTCGTACTGCAGCCGTTCGGTGAACAGAATCTCCTCCAGCCGGGCACCCACCATTTCCGCCCATTGGTGGAACATCTTCCCGGCGGCACGTTGCAGAATGTGAGTCCGTCTGGCGCTCGTTTGGCTCACCTGCTGCTTCATCTGGTTAATGTTGATATTGGCCCCGGAGGCCCGGTAGCTGCCCACATTCTGCTTCATCCAGGCTGGCCACTGACCCTTGTTGCACAGATGGACAAAGTGGGCGCACTCCAGAAGGAAGGTGGCCCGGGCAACGAGAGGAGCTTGCGGCTGCAGGCAAAAACAATTTGAAATGTTAAATAAATCTGAGAAAAATATACAGCGGATAAAGTAATTAAAAATATATGGGATTTTACTGACCAGATCCAAAACGGCAGCCACCAGCTGGGGATCCGGAAAGGAGCCAGGAGCACAGGTCTCCAACAGAAAGGAGAGCCGCAGCATGCCCACACGCACTGGCTCCGTGGGCACCAGCTTTCGCTCCTTGAGGATCACAACCTCCGACTCGCGTGGCCCGTCACACATGTCCGAGGAGCTGCGCCGGCTGAAGTCTGCCGTCTCCTCTATGCCGCCGACCTTCTTCTTGCCCTTCACAATGCCACCGAAACGGTTCAGCCGCCGCTCGACGCGTCGCTTGGCACGCTGAATGGACCGCCCAATGCCATCGCTCGACCGGCCGCGCTGGATCTTCAGCGAGGCGTGCCGCATGAATGTGGAGGAGATCTCCGGGTTGAGGGACCCGATCTCCAGGTCAATGGACGATGCCTCCTTGGGCGTGCCGCGGAACCAGCGCACCAAGCCGCTGAGCCGTCCCAGCGAATTGCGTTCCGAGCTGGACGTGGAGTCGGAGAGCAGGGCTCGCTCGCTATGTCGCGGTGTCAGCGTGGGCCTTACGCCGGTGGTGCGCCTCCGGAAGTTGCTCAGCGGTGACTGGCTGGTTTTGTAGTGCTCCTCGCATGCCTCCGTCTCCAGCAGGCTCTGCAAATCAAGAACCGAAAAAGCGAAAAGAGAATCAGTCTCGAGTGAATGATCCAAAGTTGTGACTCACCACGGCGCAGGCGGATGAGGTGCTGCGCTTCTTGAGCAGCAGACGACGCTGGGAACGATTGTCGTCATTCTGTGAGCTCTGCGGCACATTAGCCTGGGGAATGTGCCTGGAAAATATGGATATACATTTTTAGAAACAGATTCTAACACCTTTTGCCAGTTCGAAGACTCACCTAATCACACGCGTGGTCTGCGAAGTAGGTCCCTTTTTGTGTGGTCTTGGCGTTACAGCCAGAATGCCGCTGAGAGCCACCAAACGGAAGGGTCCGCCGTGGGCACCCTTGACATAGGTTACCAGTTGCCGGATGTCGCCATAAAGGGCTATATTCTCGGGCCCCTTCAGGTCCTTGCTGGCCTCCACAAAGCGACTGACCAGGGGCTTGAAGACTGCCCCAACTACTTGGGCCTCGGCGCCGCCGCTCATGCCGCCGCTAAAATTGGTCGAATAGCCGCCCTGACCTGGTACGCCGCCAAGATCGGTGTTAGCATTTTTATATCCACTCTGACGTTTATGAGCTATTGCATCATTTCATACATACACATATATATACAACGTATTGGTGGTGACAGTAAAGAATCGGGAGGGACAACTCAAAAGCATTAGCAAAGGTCTCGGCATGCAAGAATAGAACCACAAACAGCATGGGGGATGCGGGTTAACGGAGGCGGGAGATGGGAGATGGATTCCGGGATCCGAGGGACGGATGACGGATGACGGATGAGCAAATCAAAAGCCAGATGGGAAGCCCAACACAAAATGGCCAATGGAACTCAAGAGACTGGTTGGAACGAACGTTAAACGGGGATTCGGTGCGCCTACTTTGGGTTGGCATCCAAGCCCAGCATTTGCGGTTTGTCATCGGATCTCGGTGGGTCAACACTTACTCATTGGAGACAGCAGCGAGCTGGGGTCCACGCAGAAGGCCAGGAAGGCGTGGAAGTAGTCGATGAGCTCGGGCAGCGGCGACGTTCGCACCATCTCCTGCATGTATCGCTTAGTCCGCTGGCCGGCCTGCCGCAGCATCCGGGAGAGGATCTTCTGGCACTGGTTGCGCAGGAAATCAGCGGGAGGACCTCGAACACCTGTGGCAGAAAGGGAACATTAAGCGAGAATCTTAATGCGTCAAATGCGTAATTCACCATCATTGCAGCCGTGTGGGCATCCCAGGACCTGCAGAGCTCGCCTGGTGATGCTCATGGCTATCTCGTGGGCATGCTCGCCCAACTTGAGAACTCCCATTTCGATCAGGAGCTCGCAGATGTTTAGGCCCGCCTCTAGGACACGAAGTGAACACACTTGAGCCGGATCCCGCTTGAATACATTGCTGATGGCCAGCAGGATTATCTCGTAGTCAATGCCGCCATCGCGGGTTATGTAGAAGGACGACCCCGGCGCCTCCGATTCGTCCACGCCTGTATAATCGATATGCGAGTCCGTGTGGGAGCGCAGCATTTGGCCGCGATAACGAGTGGTGGTGCTGCCCATGCCGGTGCTGCCATTGCCTCCACCATTGCCGCCAGCAATGCTTCCGCCATTGCTAAGGGCATCCAGCTGGGAGTCAATGGATCCCTGCGGAAATGCAGTTGCGGTTGAGGGTTTGCTTTCACAATTTTTCCATTTAAACTCAAGGTCATCTATATAGCCGTGTGACCTTAACTTTGACCCAATAGGAGTGCTCACCTGTCGCTTAATGTAGTCCGGCGAGGGTGTGGGTGTGTGCTCCGTGACGGTAATGATGGGATTTCGCGGATAAAACGCCGTGGAGCGCGGACAGGTGGCCTGCGATGGCCTTGGCGCCTTGGGTGGCTCAATGTATCTGTAAAATCTTATATTTTGTAGGAGACGTGCGAGAAAGCGTGTGTGGCATTAGTCAAAACGGAGTGCGGCAAGCTTGGAGGTATTTGTTGAGGGTAAATGGGGGAAAAGCTGGGGAGAGGTGCCAAAGAAACGGCATGGACAGGTGCCAGAGGTGAGCAGGCGAGGCGGTAGACGGGAAATGGGGGAGAAAACTGTGACTGAAGCACGCTTATAGACAGGCAAAGAGCATATAGATATGTATAGATATAGTGTGCTTGGAGATTGGGAAACATTGTATTCGTAGTTGCTTGGCAGACCAAAACTCACCCGCTATCAAGCAGACAGCTGGTTGTTCATAGAGAAGAAAGTCAAAGTACAAGTCGTGAGGTATAGAATATATAGCATTAGCTGGAGAGCATAGAATGAGTCGAGAGTCGATTTGAAGTGTTTATGTTTATGTTTTTGGTTCTGGTGTCAGAGGCCTGATTAAGAGTCGGTCGAATGCTTTCGGTGGATCACAGGAGGAGGTGGTCAAAGGATCTTCGCTTACCTGAGACTGGGCATGGATTTGCCCTTGATCAAGTTACTGGCCGGCTCCCGGCTGATCATCGAAGCCGAACGTGACAGCTTCTTCTCACCCGTGTCCAGGCTTCGGTGGTACTCCTAGCCAAAACAAAAAATATATATAGTTAGAGTGCGAATGTAGGAAAATAGTCATTATTCAACATTAAACTCTCAAGCCAAACAAACACCATCGAGAGGGGAATATTCATGTGGGGATTATAAGCGGGATGCCAAGCAGAAACACTTAAGAACAGTAAACATAAGTTTTCACTCCGCTTACTGCATGCTGCAGTGGTGTTGGTGTCTTGCCATTGGCAGAATTTGTATCTAGCCCTACTTTTTCCAAATTCTTCTCCGACTTTGAGAACATCTTTGTCTCCACAAAGGCCCGCAGATCTGCCATTTTGACCCGTTTCTTCTTCTCGCTGCCACGCCTTTCACTGGTGCTCGGTGCACTCTGAGGTTCCTCTGTAATAATTTGAGTTATCTTAATTCCATTTCAGAAATCGTGCTTGGGATCTGTCTTACCCACAACACAGGCAGTCACCGTGGGCGATGGCTCAGGTATCTCGATGTAGTCCTTGACCACAGAGCTTCCTGGACTGTCGCGACTATTGCTGCCGGGTCCCTGGTACAGAGATATCTCTATTTGCGGTATGGGCAAGGAGTTTGATCGCTTGCGAGGCTGATTCAAGGTGATGGCTGCCTCTTCCCCAATGTCGCTGAGACTGCAAAGGGAATTGAGTTAATAATTAAAATAGATTTTATTTTTATGAGAACCCACCGGTTGTACAGGTACTGCAGGCTCCAGAAGATGCCCTCCTCCTGCCAGTGGGAGATGAAGAGGCAGCGAAGGACCGCCACATCGAGGAAGGTGGCCGCCGATACATCTGCCTTGATGCTGTCCGACTTATCCGAGTCTGTTTCCTTTTCAATGGAGGCACTCCGCTTCTCCTTCATCGAGGCGCCACGCATCAACTCCTGCTGATCAAATTCAAACTTGGTGGAGGGCACCTTGTCCTTGTCGCGGGAGTTCATGGACTGGCGACTGCCGCGTCGGCTCTGAGACTGCTGCTGCTGGAGCAGGCTGGCATCGGCCTGGCAAATACACACAGAATTAAGCATTGCAGGCCTTTAAAAAGTCTCCAACGTACCGTAAAGAATGAGTTATCCATAAGTTGTGGCGCCGAAGGCAGCCTAAATATAACAACGCGTTCATCCTCTACGCTTGAAGCCTCTTCGGGAATGGTTTCAGGAAAGGCAAACTCCTTGGGCGAGGACACCCAGGAACCCTGTGATATAAATCAAAAGAATTAGTTTCTTCCATTTCGTAATGGCCAAAAATCGAACCTCTTCATCCTGCCTGCCATAATCAGAAATGCCGCTCTGCGGCGAGTCCGCTTTGGGGGACATGGCATCCGCGCTGAGGGAATGCTTACGGGCGGGAAACACATCCGTAGATCCCTTCGGGGTGGGAGCACACAACAGATTCCGAGCCTTGGGCTTGACCGAAGCCGTAAAGCAAGGGGCTCCCGGTGCACGGTTGTCCCACATGCCCTGCCAGAGCTTAATGCCATTCTCCAGACGGAAGTTCTGGAAATCTGACTCCTTCAGGTGATGTATAATCGGTGCAAAGAGATACACAAAGAGCTGGAGGAAATAAAAAAGTGTAAGTGGCCAAGAATCAGAGAAGCATTCCGCTCACTCACCGTAATCGTTGGCACCGAGAACAAATACTGATCAATGGACTTGGACTTGGGTTCGGCCACCTCGCCCAGTCCCAAATCTTCGCCACCTTCATCGTCGGCGCATTCCTCGGCGGCGTACAAAAGGATCCACTGCATAGTGTAGAGCAACTTGGTCTCCACGGGTCCTATGGCCTGCATGTCCTTGACTCGGTTGTGCAGCAGGGCGGCACAGGCGTGCATCACATGGGGCAGGGCACCTTGGAGCAGGCGCCAACGGGGAATGGCTCCCAGAGCCTTAGTAAGCGGCGGCGAGAGACCAAACTGGATGTTCTGCACCAGCACTTTCTCGAAGGACTGCAACGGGAGTATTTTATATCTGAATATATATTGAATATATTTCATGAATCCTACCTTGCAGGCTTCCTTCGACTCCTGGACACCGAAAAGGGGGCGAGAAATGTACAATTTATTGTTATTAATAATAAAGAAGTAAAACCAAGTCAAAACTACTATCAATAAAGCGAAAAAAAACAATAAATCTTAAGACAAAATCAATCTTAAACGTAGGCACATGAAACACGTAACATTTACAATATAAAAACGGAAGGGAATAAAGAAAGTTTGCTCAATATACAACAAGGAATTGTTTTAAATGTTTTACATTAAGTAAACTTTCTTTCAGGGTTAGAAAAAGCCTAGAGCTAAGACTACCACAAACATTTATAACTTACATGGTGTCCCGGTGCATGTTGACAAAACTACATTCAGATTTAGACAAATTGCGAAAAATTTTACAATGTTAATTTGTACAGTTTGTTATTGTTATTGTGGTTTTAGTTGGTTTCAAGTGGAAAGCATACTGAAGGTAAAACACAGAGCCACAGGAAGTGTCACAAAAACATGGCTCAAAGCAGCGAAAAAAGTAAAGCATACTTTTTAGGGTGAACCGAATGCGATGAAATATTTTAAACTAAAAGTTAGAGACACTTCCTGGCTCTGTGCACGAAAGACAAGTCTGTTGTTCAGTTCGTGGAAGGTGGCCGTGTTAGTATTGAAATAAAAGAAAGTTAATTAAATGCAGAAAATTATAAAAACATCAAACATCAAAGTCAAAATGGGTTTTTGGATTTCCGTTTTCCTTGAATTTAGCTGAGAAAAATCAAAACGAGAAGACATTGAACACAATTTCTGCCAATCGGAATGCCAATGGTTTATTTTTTGGGTTTCGGTTTTATACACAGTCCATCCTTACAACAAACACGCATAGCGAATGTACAGCACAGTTCACAGTTTCACTTGGGAGCACTCCCATTTGGCCATAAGTTTCCTCTTCGTGTTCGTGACCATTGTAGCTTTTTTTTTTAGATTTTTGGCAGACGTGAAGACTGCTTTTTTTGCTGGCCCACCTGGGCCACACTTACCAGACAGGTAGACTCGTGCAGTTTGCCCAGCTTGGGCCGGATGAAGGGGGCTATTTGGCGCCACAGGAAGGTCTGCACGGACACCGGCAAGCCCAGGTCCTGCAGTCCGCTGTCCTGGTCAAAGTCAAAGTCATCGTTGTTGTTGTTCGCCGCATGGCTGTTGTTGTTTGTCTGCAGGTTGTTGTTATTCGTGGCGGTGGCGGCTGTTGCTGTTGCTGCTGCTGCCCCCGTTGCGGCGGCATTGGTCACCATGGTGGCCAGCTGTAATGGCAAGGACACAAATCAAGGGGCTTGTGCAACAGCTGCGAGTCCTGCTCGGGGAGTCATTCATAAAACCGAGCCATTAGCATGTCCCAGCAACAGGTGTTTGCGTGCGCAGGCCTGCCTCGACTCCTGTTGCTCTGGTATTTCCTCGACTAGGTCAGTGCCACCACATCCTTAAGAATGTCTGTGTGTGTGTGTGTTGTCTGAGCCTCCCCACACCAACCCCGTGATGGATCCAGCTGGTCCTGGGACGCTGCGCAGAACGCAGACTCCGCAGCAGCGCCGAGAACGAGGCGACTGGGTTATAGATACAGAACTGGGTTTCTGGTATACATGCTAATTTGGGGCAAAAATTTTCACAGGCTTATATAACCCCGACTGGGATTATTGAAAATTTCACCGAATTTTTCCCAATTAATCGCTGTCGCAGCGGCAATTGCTTGGCACTTAGCACACACTCAAATCAAATGTCGCCATTTGTGCCAACATTTAGCTTGATTGGGGCCGCACCCAGCGAAACGGGCTGACAATGGCTCCTGGCCATCGCACCTCCTGGCTGGGCTGGGCTGGGCCGCGGACTTTCACTAATTGCCGACCCTTTTGGGCGACGGAGCCGTTTAGCACTTATTGTTTGATTTCAATTTGTGTATTTTAACCATTTTTTTTTTTCCTGCAGCCCAGCTTGCAAAATGGCTTCTTGGCTTACCTTGATTTGCGCTTGGCCAGTTTAACGTTTACTGCTGGAGCGTTCGGATGCAACTGAGACAAGCGTCGTTAACTGACGAGCTCTGAGCTCCCTGTCGTTGTTATCCTTGCTGCCGCCGTCGTCGTCCTCCGTTCGCCATCGTTTCCAATGCCGACAGCAGCAGGCCAGCAGTGCGTATACATGATACACACATACACACACAAACTAACACAGAGAGGCACCCACACAGGACCACAAGCACCCGCACTCCATATCAAGTATACGCACTGGTGTGCCAAAAGGGCTGCGCTTGCCATTTATAAAATGGGTGTCCTTGCGTTTATAACTGCTTAAGGCAGGGTGATTCATAACCAGGACACCCTGTTTGTGGAGCACACTTATCAATGATAACAAATGCCTGAGGGTGGATATTGCGTATACGCTGTCCGCCAGACATATTAATGTCCATTTCGCCATTAAATTCCATTGTCTGTGCCTCTTTAGGGGTGCGTCTGCAAATAAATGGTATTGTCTTTAAGGGGGGACATTAAAGCGATTTGTTAGTGTCCATCGCTCACATAATATATTGATTGAAATTGGAAACATTTAATAGTTTAGTAAACATCTGTTTCAGGAGGTTTCATGAAGGAGTTTTCATGAAGGAAAACTATCTTAAAGTTAGGGAAATATTTGATTTGATAGTTTCTGGGTTCATAAACAGCGAATTTATTTGGGACAGTCATAAATATTGCTTCTATAAAATAAACAACTTTAAAATATTGGAAACATTTAATATTTTAGTAAACATTTCAATAGGTTTTAATGATCTTTAAACAAATAATAAAATCAAAATAAAAAGTGGCTATTTATTTACGTTTTATAAGAATATATTGTTTGATAACCGAAAGGCATAGCAGCTATGGCTGATACTTATCCTCTAGCTTACAGCGTACAAATATATAAATATTATTTAATTTATTTTCAAGGTCAAATACATGTATCTTTTAATTATTGCTAATCGTAATATGAACTTTTAGGTTCCCAAAAATATCCACTTAATCCCCAAACACATCTTTGGATGGCCCTGTTTTGATGTTGGGAAAAATCAGGGTATACATACACACATATTTATAAATACATATTATTTCCTCGCATTCCATCTAGACCGGTTTATCAATGACTTGCGCACCCAAATCTGCGCAGCCTCTTCGCTGCAAGTATCGTCGGCTGATAACAGCTGTTCAATTAAGGACTCCCTCGGCCCGAATTCCCAAGCTCCACATCTACGCCTCCAACAACAACAACAGGTGTCCCACCCCCCCGAGCAATGCTGTAAACAATAACAAAGCCAGGGAGGCTGCGCGGCCAAAAAGCCGAACTAAACCATCAATGGACTGAGCGGCAGAGGAGCACAGTTCTCCGGAAGTTGGCAACACAGCTGGGCTCTAAACTGGGTCAAAGACGGGCCTCTGTCTCTGAAGGCACACGTACACATGAATGTCAAGGACAAGGACACATCGATGGCATCGAGTCCAGGCCCACACTCTCGCAAGTGTAATGGCCTGTGAATCCGTCGGGCAATGGACGGCTTAATTGCTTTGGGCGGATTTTCCGGCTCTTAAGCACCTTTTCACCCTTCAGGCCTGGCCGGGCGTTATGGGGCCTGTGGCCTGTGTTATGTACCTAAGCGAAGCATTTCGAACAAAGATTTGTTGCTGTACATTTTTGCTCTGAATACGCGCTGTGTATCTGTGTCATAGTTTTTATAAATAGCGCGCATTAAATTGTTGTAGATAGACTGCGCACAAAAGGCGCCCGAGGGGCCGGCAGTGGTGGTGCTGACGGTGGTGGTGGTGGTGCCGCCTTCTATGTAGATGGGATCCGCCAGCGGATCGGGCGGGAAAGCCAAAAGGCAAAGAGGCAAGAGGGAATAGTAGAACTTTTGGAAGATGTATAAATATTGAAATGGCTTTCAGCTTTTCAGGTGTTGCGGTATTTTGGTGTTGCCGTCAAACAATCGGGGGCGAAAATCGGCCATTTAACACCCCCGCTCGACCGACCGGCTGACAAAACATTTCGATCCCGAATGATAACACGCAAGACCTGAGCAAATCGTTGAAAATACTCGAGGCTTGCCAAAATAACGATCAGGGTCGATGAGTGTATAAATATATACAAACGAACTCATATGTATGTGGCTAGTACATGGTCCGGCAGCTATGTGTGGGTGTGCATGTCGTGGCATCTCCCCCCCTTGGAGTCCCCCTCCATGGAGTCTCCCTCTTCCCTCTATTCCAATAATCTATTGCGCAGCCCCATAACAATAAAGTCCCCCGGCGTCTCCTGCCGCCAACTATGTTGCCTAAAATATTATCTGCAAAATCATCTGTAACATCGAATGATATTCAACACTATCCGGCTGGGAATGCCACAAGCGATTATTATTTTGCCTTCACGAACCAAACACGAAATAAGCAGAAAATACACACAGAATGGCCGAAAAAAAAAATAATGGTTTAAAAATAGTCGCCCTGTTAGGAGGAGAGCACAACAAACGGCTGGCTCCATGGGAGAGCCTCGGCCAGAGAGGCGGCGTTTGAAGGCGAAACAGTTCCCAAGATGAAAGTAAATTCTTGGCATCGAACTCGGCACCCCAGCGATGCCTGGGTGTGAGTGTGTGTGCTGCAGCCTTGCGCAGGAGAAGAGCGAGTGTTTCGTCACTCGCTCGGCCGCTCGGCTGCGCCTGTATCTGTATCCGTATCTGTGTGCGCTCGGCGATCCGCCGAGCTATCACCTCAGAATTACCTTGCCGTGGTGCCGCCGACGAATAACGTTCAGTCGAGACCGAGCTCATCCGCGATACAGTTGATTTTCGCATCTAACAGACAAAATGGTGAGTGCTCCCAGTGGCCAAGGAATCTCTACACTTCCTCCTCCTCGCATGTCCAGTGATCTATGTACATATATACATATGGCAGCAGCTCGAATAACTCACAAAATTCCGAAATTAATGCAAAACTTTCAAATCTTTTCCCGATTCCGTTGACAGGCTGATGTTCCAAAGCGTGAAGTTGAAAGTAAGTTGAACCGCAATGAACAGGATTATCATTAACCTCAAACGCAATCGAAATCCATCAAAGTTAAATGACAAACTGAAAAGTATAATGATCAGCATAAACCGAGGAAAGTCAGGAACGACCTGGCCAAGGACTAAGAACCATAAAAATCTCGCAACTTGCTGCAAATCTCTCCGCGGCAGCCTTCGAAAAACTTGATTACATAATGTGCGCGTGTGAGATACACATAATATAAATATATATATATATATATATATATATGCAGATACAACGAAAAGTACACAAAAAGCCAGTGAAGATATTTCGTAATCACTTGGAATATACCCCATATATGTATATACACACCACGAATCCTACATATACGCGCGCCTATAAATATATATCATTTGTTGCGGAAAATTTTCATTACGGAATGTCTATATGCATCGCCGTCGATCTATTTTCATCGCCCTCGCCCCGATCGATCGACACTTGACCGACCGCTGGGATGAACCAGAGAATCTCCATTCTTTCCCCCCGGGAAAAACTAGTGCGAAGTCAAGTTGGACTTGGGGAAAGCTCGCGGGGAAAACGACAGTGTGGAGCAGTTGTGTATATTCGATGGGATGTTCGGGAGATCCCGAGAGCGCGAACCCGCGAACGCTGATCGTTCAGTGATCTAATTTTGGCCAAGTTATTTCTCGAGATTTATTTTCGTTCGAACGCACCGAGAGCGACAGAGAGAGAAAGAGTGTACATCTTCGTATACGTATATGTATATGTGCTGTGCATGTATATAGCGAAGGCGTTCGGTTCGGGTGTCGGATTACGTATACGCAGTGTGTGCTTCGGATTGGCAACGCTCCCAGATCGCCACTCACGCACACACACACACACACCCCCAAGTGACAGTAACTAATGGGCGGCCGTGTCAAGATTTTCATGATGACCAAAAATGTGCGTACCAGAAATTTCAGGGTTACCACATCGACCCCGTTTCCGAAGGGTGTCAGCGGGAGAGTAGGGGTAGGAGGATCAGGAGGATTATTTTTAAACAAATAAATCGATTAACGCAATAAACAATAATTTGATGAGATTTTCGTGCAAAAATATCATGATCACGATCAATGCATGCTAACCGAATGTCTTTCGTGCAGATGTCGAATTCGTTTTCGAAGTCATGGGTTCCCCCGGCGAGGGCATTGATGCCGTCGACCTAGGAGATGCCCTCCGCGCTCTGAACTTGAACCCCACCTTGGCGCTGATCGAGAAGATGGGCGGCACCAAGAAGCGCAACGAGAAGAAGATCAAGATGGATGAGTTCCTGCCCATCTACTCACAGGTGAAGAAGGAGAAGGAGCAGGGTTGCTACGAGGACTTCATTGAGTGCTTGAAGCTCTACGACAAGGAGGAGAACGGTCACATGATGCTGGCTGAGCTGCAACACGCCCTCCTGTCGCTTGGTGAGTCTCTTGCCAAGGCATTTGCTAGTCAGATATAACAATCAATCAATCTTGTTGCCCACAGGTGAGAACTTGGATGACGAGCAGGTGGAGACTCTGTTCGCCGACTGCATGGACCCCGAGGATGATGAAGGCATGATCCCCTACTCCCGTGAGTATTCGCCAGCCGAGCGATCTGTCTGGATTGCCGCATTTCTCAGCAAATGCAAATGTTGTAAACGCCGTTTGTCTATTCCACATGTCACTCTATGTCTGCGCACAAACCAAATCTCCCCGCCAACCACTCTGCACCTGCACTGTGCACCTGAAACCCCAACGAATGTGTTCTCTGTTTGCGTGTCCATGTTTTGCGTGTCACTGCCACCGTCACTGCCCTGCACCGACACCGACACCGACACCACACACACACAATCACTCGAAACAACACACAACAAACCCCCCGAATGCCACTCGAATGGTCTCTCTGCACGGTGACTGTGTGCTCCTGTGTCCTGTGTTCTCCCGCCGTTTGTCGTCGCTCCACACAGAGTTCATCCAGCGCTTGATGAGCGATCCAGTCGTCTTCGACTAAACAGTAAGTAGGGTTGGAGATAGCCCATCCACCCCCGAAATGGTCCACCCGATGTCCGGATGATGTCTACGTGTCCAGTCCCGTCCCCCCAAAGCTCCCACGATCCTGTGCTAATCTCGCTCTCTCTTTGCCCTCTATTCCACAGCATTCCTCGCCAGAATGTGTGATAGACCAGATCAGCTATAAATAGTTACAAACAACAACAACAGCAACTATAGATCAACAACAACAACAACACCAACAACAAATTTATAGCAACAACCATTCTCCATAGATGTTATATTCATCGCTAACTCTCTCTATCTCTCTCTCGTATATTATTTTAATTAAAAATTACATCTGCTACTACAACTGCAAAATTGAACTTCAAGATAATATTATTTTTTAAAAAATAAAAAAATTTAAATTATAAAATAACGAAAAAAAAAACTGAAAAAATTCAAACTTTTTTGTGCACAATTATTTTGTTATGAATTTTTGATTTGTTGGTGATGATTACACACACATACACACAACGAACCAACAATAGTTAATCATTATTTTTTATGAAATAAACCAAATAGCAAATAAAATAATGTTTAGGCAAATTTTACAACCGGAGCCACAGGGGAAGAAACCTTCCCGGCGGTTGCTCCCGAGCCTTCTTGCGAGGCTTTAACCTGTGAAATGTGTGAAAGTGGATTAAGTCAAATGTATTTAAATAAACACTAAGAAATACCTGTGCAGCCGAAAAGGTGTTGCACAATCAATAAACAATGCCGTTGGGGTTGGGAATGGTATTTCGCAGAGAACGGCATATTTAGAGGGAGGAAAATATACTTTTACGGTTTTTTAATCAAGAAAAACATTTTTTTAATGGTTAAAAAACCAAATTAAATTAATAAATTTATACATATGTATTCACATATGTATTGTATTTTATTTTAATAGATTTTATTATTATTATTATTATTATTATTTCAATGCAATGTAGAAATTTTTATATTAGTTATTTTGTATTCGATATTGAGAATTGATTGATTGGCAAAAGGTAATATTTTTTCAATTAAAAATATTAAATTAAATCATAAAATACGAGGAAAAATTGTAGTTGTTTTTTTTTTAATGACATTTTTTAATTTTAAATAATGTAGATAGATACTGATTTAGATCGCCAATATATATAAATTTACACAAAACCGTCCAGGATCAAGAAATAAATTTGAAGGCAATTACGAGGTAAGCAACATTTTACCAATAGATGGCGGCTAAGCTTTCTTATTTTAGTGGGGACAAAAACCATTGCATTTTAACTACGGGCAGCACTGGATTGCTAGACGGAGACACTGACATTTTTAAATTTGAAAAGCGAATATATTTTAACCAGCCAATATTATAGCTTTTAGTGCTAATTTAAGTTAATATGTTTTACATTTTTATGACATTTAATAATAGCTGTATATACAGCTAGAATAATATTAAAATAAACTCTTTATTTTAAAGCTATGAGCTATCAGTTGCAAGCTTAATAAGCTTTTTTCCCTTTTCATATAGCCTGAAGTAAGCTTAATTGCCATCACTGGTTGGGAATTTTCAACTGCGCCTGGCCGTTTCAAAATTTGCAGCAGCAGAAATCCAAATAAATTAGACGAGTGCGCCAGTGAAGTGCGAGTGAGCGTGTCGCAACGCTGAAAAAGTGTATTCTTTTGCGCTCTGCCCCTGTGGTTTGAAATGCAATAGAGAGATCCAAAGATCCAAAGTCATTCCGAAACGCTGCGATACAGATACGAAATCGAGAAACACCGAATACCGCCACAGTGCTTAGTGGAAAAGTGAAAAGGATTCGGACCCCAGGATATACACACACAAAAGTGCCGCATCCCGTTTTTCCGTGAGTGCAACCAACACACACACACTCTCGCTCGGCTTTCAACATGGCGGATGTCCTGGAGAAAAGCTCGGTGCTGGATGCTGTGCCAGCACTAGGCGACCCCCATCCCCAATCCCAGGCTCAGTCGCTCCAGCAGCTGCAACAGGAAGCGGCGCCACTACAGCAGCAACAGCAGCAACAACAACAGCAGCAGCAGCAGCCGCCGCAGCAGCCACAGAAGCCCGCACCTGCGAGGGCCAATCAGGAGCAAAAAGGTGAGAGTGACTTCACACCGCATTACGCATACGCCGCGTTCGCCTTAGAAAATCAATTAGGTAAAGTTCGCGGCACGCCTCTCCATCTCCGACTGCATTGGCTCAATGGCTCAATTAAAGGAAGTGTGCTGCCGGCACACCCCAGGACATTCAGTTACGGTTATGTCAGGCGAACATGCAGCTCCGGCTCACGTCATGCCCTCCATCCAGCCGGTTTCAGGCAGGCACAGGGGGGACATTATGCAAATAGATTTGTCAGGTTCGGCGCTCTCCAAGCCATTGTGCGATGCGATCTGTTTGCTCAGCCGCCGCTCTAGGCCGTCTGAAGGGGGGCTCGACTGTCTGTCTGCTGCGTGTGACAGACAGGCGGCTGGGGGCAGGATGTGTGGGAGGCGGGGTAATGACCTGCAACAGGGACAGCTTTTAATTGTGCTCCTAGAGCTGCATTGTCGAGGCTCCAGTGTGTATCTATCAGATACAGAGGCGCAGATACGGGCACGGCGATAAAAGTTATCAGCCATTCGAGCTCGTGCTGATGCGGCCGTAGATGTTGCGGTCGCTCTGCAGCTGACCTCGTTTCGAATCAAGCAGCGAGTGCACCTACCCACCGAAAGGTCGGTTAGCTGGGCGGACTTTGCTGGGTAAACACTATAATACACATAATTGCGAGCTGTTCCTGCCAGGGCATTCCCCAGTCGGCAATAGTTCAGTTCATTGGGTTAGCGGGTGTTGTTCAGTGTACACCCCTGCCTCGGCTGATGATTAAATCAAGTCAAGAGCAAACCGGCTCTCTGTTAAATAATAATAAAAAACAATAACAAAGCAGCGCCGCTTTAGCTTTGTTTAGTGCGAATGACAGAAGAGTAGAAATATATAGTTGCTGATTACTATCAGCGCTCTCATCTGCATGAAGTCACCCGTCGACACCTGCTTTATATCATCCTGATTCAAGATAATGAAGGTGTCCCTGTTGATAAGCAAGTGAAATGGTTTTCCAGTTGGCACTTTCTTTCTGTGTCAATCATATTTCGCACAACATATATTCTCGTGACGTAATTGAGAAACGAAAACAAACCCCTCTCTTTGCACTTAATTATTATTGTTATTCTGTGCTCGCCGTCTTTAAAAATAGCCAAGATTCGGTGCAATTTCTGTCGCCTATTTCGCTTTGGCTTTTCAATTATCACAAAACGCTGCCAGCTGAGCGACAGTTTCGTTTCTCATTTGCATTTTGGCTCTGCAATTGATTTTCCCCCGTGTGTTTTCTCTGTTCCCTTCTCCGTCTTCAGAGAACCCAGCTAACGGGGGCGTGCTCTAGATACTTTTGTGTGCTTCTCAGATACTTTTACCCAACGGCTTTAAAAACTCTGCTAATTGTTAAGGTTTCCGCTCGGAGAAACAATTACCGAATATTTGGAGCCATATTTGTTAGGCATTCGGAGGCCACGCCTTGCCTCAGTTAATTCAAGCAAGACGAAAGTTGGTCGTTGAGATTTTGTGACTTTTGGGATACGCTTGGCTCCCCCGCCCGCATATGGTCTTTACGATTAATTAATTAGTCGGAAAAATGGTAGAGAACGTCGAACTTAGGCCAGGAATACCTGGTATTAGCCCTACAAAGCCGCGTGCCTGCTTGGTGGTGCAACAATTAGCATGCACATGGCGCGCAATGAGCGTCCATTATTTTGTTATTGTCTCGCAACTGCCGGCATATTAATGCATTGTGTATCTGATGGATGCATCTCAGAGTTTGAGGCGCGGAATGCGCCGCAGTTTCGGCTTGATTAATTAATTACAAAATTAAAAGTTTGATCAATAAAGTTTTCTGCAAAATTAATAAGACTCCGAGTTTTGGGTGCCGGTTTTTGGAGTCTCAAGGGTTCAGGGTTCACGGCTCAGGTGGGCTGGTTGGTGGTAGGTTGGTGGTAGGTTGGGTGTTTGCCTAATTGTTTTCCCGCGAACAAAGTGTCGCTAGACACGCGACACGCAAATCCGACCGAGTACTCCGTGCTGCCCTCTAATTAAAGCCACAAAAGAGTTGTCAAATGGCTTCGGCGCGAACATCGCCCCGGCTGACAATACCGATATTCCAGTTCAATAAACTCGGCCAGCGGCGGCTGTCTGGGACCGGGGACCTGCTCTGATTTCGATTCACTCGATTTTACCAGCGATTTGCCACCAGTTTCCACCCATAGGCCGGTGGCACTTTCGTCGGGGAGTTGCAGTCATTGTTGGAGTCTCTTCGGAGCCGTTGGGTGGGTTGCCGCTTGCCCAATCTTCATTGCTACCCCACTAGCCACTGCCTCTTTGGGCAGACGCCGCATAATTTGTTGTTCTGCTTGTAGTTTTAAGCCAAGTCCATGTACGGGGCGGCATCGCCCGTTTTGGCCAACATCGGGTATCGTGCGTGCGGCTGCCGCACTGACAATTGCCACATTTTGTGGAAGGCAATCAATAATCGAAGTGCGTCAAAAATACAAATGTTAAAGTTGCCCAGCCACCAAGCTCCTACCACTCGACTATAAATCTAAGCATGTTCGACACGAAATGCACGTCACCTGAGGTCCTAGTCGATAATACAGCCATAAATTCAGCTCTTGATTAATTGATAAGGTGTCGCCGCAGGGAGAACCAATATTATTTTCAACGGGAAATTAACGAGCAAATGTGTGAATTAAAGATGGATAAATGTCTGGAATGGAAACTGTTTAATTATATGTTTATTTGTGTTTGAAAATATATCTGATTCGGTGTTAGGTTTTCTGTTAATCTACTGGCTTTAAATACATATATTTCAACCAAAGTTGGGTCATTAAATGAGCTCGCCTTGGCCGTCTTCTAACCTTATTAATAATAATAATTAATTAAATACTTAGAAACCTTTAATTATTTTTTTTTTTCTTAGAAAGCTTGTTCTTTATTCCCACTCTAAGTGAGGTAGCTTCAAATAGTTTCCTTTCATCTCAAAAATTCTTTGCGTGCTAACCACCTGCACCTTGCCTTGGGTTCCTATCAAAACCAAGCTGTGATTCATCTTCTACGCCGCAGGATAATTCGAGTTTGACCAAACATGCGCAGTTGGCGAGCCCAGCAACCACATGAGGATTCCGCCCTCGCCCAGAGAGCTCACAGGAATGCTGAATAGAATAATCAATGAGCATAGCGTAGGCACGGAATTGACCAAGGAAAGGAAGCCAACCAAAATAAAAAAGGGAAGGCATGCCGATAGATACAGCGTAAGCGAGGCAAAGCCACCCGACCGACCGACCGGCTGCATCCCCCGAAAAGCAAAACAAATGCCGGGCGGCTAGGACGGAAATCGAAAGCACTTGGGGGTGGCAAAACAACCCCCAACGCCGCCGAGTGACAATAACACCAGAAATTCGGCCTTGGTTTGCGTGCGTTTCCGATTAAATGCACTCGCTTTACATCATTTTAACCTAATTGATTTTATTTGCGCTAAATGGATTTATTTTAAATTGAATTTAAAGTAGAAATGAATCCTTTAAAAATATTTATAATATTTAAAATAATATTATTCATTATTTTTGTTTAATTTATTAATCCTTCTAATTCACGTGAATTTTACAACAAAAAATGTATTAATTTAGCCAAAGATGCTATTATACTTAATTAGTTTTTGTTATATTTTAAAAATTTTGCTAAAAGTTAAGGTTTTAAATATCCTGCTTAAAGTTTTGTTTTAAAATAATCCTGACAAAAGTTCAGTTTGGTTAGAAGTCGGGTAAAATGGAGATGCCAGACTGCGTAAGGAAATCCGCGCCAACTCGCCGGTGGTTCAAATACTAACTAAAGAAACTCGGCGAATTGGAACTTAAGCGCGGCGAATTCATTTGTCGTTATATTTTAAATGCATTTTTGCTTAGATTATAGAAATATAATGGAGAAAAATACTATAAAAAAATGCAATAATTATAATTAAATTAAATACTAACATATTGTTTCTTCTTTTTCAGGTATGTATGCAGTTATAAGTGATAAGAATAGTAAGTGGACATAAATATACTCAATAAATATAATTCCAAGATGGCTTCACTTATAATTGGTATGTTAATTAAATGGCTAAATATTAGGCTCAATCAAATTATTAATATCCGCTAATATAAGATTAATACGAGTAAAATAAACTAACCTAAGCAACCAACTCCAAAGTAAACTCTTTCGTCGACAGACAACCTAACCTTGGCCATCGAATTAGGCTAAACAACTAGGCAGACATTAGCCAGGAGACTATCTCCCACCGCCGACGAAGAAGTTTATTCTCAGCCAACCCCATGTCAGTTGGGTTCGTCTCTGGTTTACTTTTATGTCTACGCATTAGAGCGCTGCACTGCCGTCTTGCGTGCTGGCCGCCTGTAAATAGACAACAATTAGGGGAACCTATGACAACAACACCTGGATAATAAATATGATGCGGTGCGTGGCAGGCGGTGCCTGTAGCTGCCCCACATCCCTACACAGCTCCCTCCATATATGCAGTGCTTGAGTGTGTGTGCCTGGGGGGCATTAGGACCAAAGGATTGCCAAGGAATTGCACAAATGCGCGTTCATGCCTCCCCCCCTCGGAGGCCCATTAAATTAATCAAGTCAAATGAAATCTGCATATAAAATCAACGCTACCCCGACTGGGCCTCCCTGCTCCACTCCGGATTGGCGTGTTGAATTTGCATTTTTCCCCGGCGCCCCACTAATAAATTTGTATGTCAATAGAATAAGCCAGGCGACGCCAGCCAGAACCAGTTCTGGCTTTGCCACTGCCTTTGGCGCTGCCTTTGCCTTTGCTCCACGAAAATATCCTGCTCTTTGAACTGCGCAAGGACACTTTCTGTTTATGCGCCCCGAGAAGTTTACGAGCGGCTGCCTCGCCAGTCCAACAGAGAGGCGCAGGGCAGAGGGGCAGAGGCGTATCAAAACAAATTCTAAGTATTGTAATTCGAAATTTTTCAAAGCAAATAAAAGCAGTCGAGTTTTAACACTCGCGCCAAACACAACGCAGTCAGAGCTGGCGTCGCGAAGCAAAGACTCAGCCGTATAAAATATTAAAATAAATAAGCTAAACTATAGAAAATATAAAAGAATACTGAAAGTAAAATCAGCTTAAGAACATCTCTTGCCAGGTTAAGCAGGAATTTGTGTCCGCATCGAGACGGGAATTAAGCGACTTCCCTCAACATCCTTGCGGTGAGCGCAAAGTGCAAAGTGCATTAGCCTCCTCAGACTGTACGTGGCCAAGTTATTGCCCTCTTGGCTAGAAAAATCGATAAAATTGCACGGCTCGGTTTAACGGCGAACTGCAACAATTGATAGTGGTCGGTCGTCTGTCGTCTGTCGGTGTGTCCGTGATAAAATCGCAACTGCAGTGGCAGTAGTTCCCCACATCCGGGGGCAAGCCGAAGTCGAAGCCCCCTTCCCGCAACGAAATTCAACTGCCAAAGGACCAAGTTTGTTAACAATATTTCCCTGGCTGGCCCTGCGAGCGGGGAATCTAATTGAAAAGCGGAACAAGTAGCGCTTAGAAGGAGCTCCTCCGAACTTTTGTGGTTTATGTGCCGCAGCCTGGCCGGAGTTGCACCTGCAATTGTTGGCTTCCCGCCCCTGCCCGCGCACAGCTAGCGAGCGATTGTTGATAATCAATTTGGCCAAGACCATTTGGCCACAAATGACAGTTGTCGTTGTTGCGGTTGACATGAACATTGTGTGGAATTTCGGTTTATGTCAGCCGCGACAGGGAAACAAATCATTGTGGCCCTAATTTGCAGTTGCCTGACAGGCCTCCTTTCAGTGCCTTTCGGTTGGCCAGGAAGTTGGCGACGAGTCCTTTTCAGACTCTGACTCTGACTCGGCACAAGTTCAGTTGCGAGTCGAATGTTGCACGTGCTGAGGCCTCCAGTGTGGAGCTCTTCCAGCAGCAGCAAGAGTTTAAAGGGAATTACTAGCCGTTTTTCGGTGGGTTTTGTGCTATTTTATCGATTTGCCCTCCAAAGCGAACACACCAAAAACTAAATGCGAAAGTTTTCGGTTCTTTTTTTTTCCGCCGCAACCGCATAAAGTTAATTGCCAGGCAGTGCCGAGAACGAGAACGAGAACGAGAAATAGTCCAGAGTCCGCGTCCGGGTTCCAGTGCCACATAGTGACTCCTCCTCCCCCGACATGAGTGATACCGATGCGGTGAGTCCTTCTGGTGGTGGCTCAAGTCGAGTACCTGTACCTGTACCTGTTTCTGCCTACCTGTGCAATTCAAGAGCAGCACTATAGCACCGCCAATTGCCCATGCACAAGCGATTTACGAGCATAATTTGAATATGACAGCGGTATTAATGGCCGCATTATTCCGGCGGGGCGACCTTGCATACATCATTTTGCGGGTCGGATCGGGATCGAACCCTTTGCGAAATAAATCAAACAGCGATTTGCTCTCCGTCTGCATTCGATTTGTGCGACTTAGAACTGCCGAAAGCGAAGCCGAACCACAAACTTTTGTTGAATCAATAAGCCACAAAAACAATTTGGGTCATGTTACAGCTGGCAACCGAATTTCATGACAAAATTCCCTAATGGTAACCATAGAGGACCGCCGCCGACCGACGACGAGAGGCCCAGGACATGCCGCGAATGCCAAAACAATAAAATGTAAACAAATGCAGAAAGAGCCATCAAATTTGAAAGCACCACTCAATGTGAATCGTATTGATACGTCTGCCACGGATACATGAGTCCTGGCACCCACACTGACACTCCTCCGCTCCTTGTTGTTGGCCCTGCGATATATGGCCATACATATGCAAATGATATGGGCCAGTTGGAGGCGCCGGAGTGGGCGCCGGCGGGGCCACGTGTGGCATGGCATTGGCCAACACTCTGGCGGCTCCTAGAGCCCTGCCAGCTATCGGGTTACCAGACACTTGCACATTTCTGCACCGACACCGCAGGCGAGAAGTCCTAGCTCCAGCTCCAGGATGTACGGCACAGAGAAGACTCGAGGCGAGCGATCCAACCAAGAGATTTCCCAAAAGGATTATGGCGGAGCTAAAGAGGATGCAGCACAGCCGCAGCAGCAGCAGCAGGGTCGCCAGTTGAAGGCGGAGTACCTCCCGAAAGATCGTTCAAGTTATGAAGCAGACTCCTTGGTATCGGTAGATCGCTCCAAGCAGCCTTTAAGATCCCAACTCAACCCCGAGTATCTCGGCAACAGTGCCGCTGAGTCATCTGGAGAACGCGCCAGGCCACAGCTAAGATCTCCTCTCAATACTGATTATTCCAGCAGCAGCAATGCTGTCCCAGATCGTCCTGTTTACGAGATGGATTCAGTGTCCTCAGATCGCTCCAAGCAGCCGATGAGATCTCAGTTGAATACAGAGTTCCTAACCAACTCGGGACCAGTAGAACGTCCCACTTACGAGGCAGCTACTCCCGATCAGAGCTCCATTAATCGCACCCAACTGCGCCCTCAAGCCATGGCCGATTACCCATCCAGCAGTGGAAACATCGATCGTGCCCCCTACGAGTCCAGGCAGCTCCAGCAGCAGCGGCCACAGCAGAACACAGTTGACTACACCACTTACAACGTGGCACCGCCCAAAGAACGCACCATCTCGCACAGCAAGCCCAGCACCAGCACCACCTCCTCCACCCCGAACACCAATCCCAGTCCCACGCCCAAGCTGCTGAGTAAACCCAATGCTGAGTATGTGCGACCACCACAGAACTTTGTCTTGCCACCGCAGATGCGTCCGGCGGTGGGACCACCCCAGCCCCGTCCTCCGTTCGCCGGTGCCCGGCCAATGGTGGGTATGGGACCGCGTCCACCCATGCCTCCCCCCAACATGGCGGTTAGGCAGATGGCGCCGCCACCACTGCGAACCACAGACAGCAAGAGCAACCTGCTTATGGGTCCGCCGCCGCCGGGTATGAGGCCTGGCATGCCGCCCCCACAGTTAAGTCAGCAAAGCATGCAGCAGGCACGCTTGCACAACTCCGGCGGACCACTTAGTCCGCCTGGCCAGGGACCGCCAAGGCCACCGGGTGGCTTTCCCTGGAACCCGGCAGCCGGGGCGCCGGGTATGCCGCCTGGCGCCAGACCGCCGCCACCACAAAACATGACGCGTCCACCGCCGCCCACTTTTCCACGACCGCTGCCAGGTCAGCCGCTGCAGGCACCCTTCCGACCGCCCTTCAACCAGCCGCCCATGCAACCGCAACAGCAACAGCAACCACAGCAGCTGCAGCAACACATGCAACAGCAGCAGCAACAACAACAGCAACACCAGCCACCGCAGCAACTACGCCCACTTTCGGCAGCGAGTGCTCACAACAACAATGACGACGACGATGACGTGATCATGGGCCCGGCAGTGACCCCGCTCAAGACATTCAACCCAAGAGCCGATCCCATGGGCTCGCCGTTGCTGGAGGAGACGGAGCCGCCCTTTGAGACGAGCCCCCCAGCGGTGGAGGCCAAGAAGGGGCCTGGTTTCAGTAAGACAAAAAATCTAAGTAGATATATAGAACAAGTGAAGCCATCTAGGAGTTATAAGTTGTTGTTTTTTTGATAATTCTTTATAAAGGAAATTAGATATTAGGTCAAGTTTTCCTTTTCAAGAAAGAATGGGATTTGTTTGTAATTATTTTTATAGTAATTTAACTCTCAAAATTTAAAGTACTTTAATTACAAAAAGCAATTCATTTTGTCAGTGTCAAAAACTATGAATTCGAATATGGATTTATTTAATAGAATACCTTTGAGTACCCTTTTAGTTGATTTAAAATCACCTGCTTATATTTTATTATTTTTAAATAATTAAATAGGTAAATATTTCTTAGATGTTTAAAACTCTATAAAATCGTAAACCTATAAATCTTCCATTTAATCTAAACAATTAAATTCTCCAGATTAGTTTTAGTTTCAAGTCCGTTTCCGTCCAAATCGTGACCTGAATGAGCTTAATGTTAACTTTTAACTAACTTGTTTCTTATCAACTCATTTTCAGAGGGCGACAATGACAGCGGCGTGGATGAGTCCACTCAGGAGAAGGTGAGTTTGCGTTGGCTTTGAACCAGTTAACTAGTTGGCCATAAATTGAGACTTCTTCTACGTTAATTGAGAGGAAATTAACTGGAACTGGCGACAAATTAATTTAATTCCGTTGACCGTCTCTGTTCACAAATCATAAATATCTGTAAAAGGCCGGGGCTGCCAGCGGGCGAGCGGCTCTGAGAGCTCTGTGCTCCACGCTCCATTGGAGACCATATAGAAAATAGCATATAGCAGGCCCGACTTTTGTCTGCGACAGTTTCGCCAGTTGCTCAGTTTGTCAGTTTCCCAGGTTGGCTCGTGTTCGTGTGCAGACGCCAAAGTTCAGACTAAGTTTTGTCTTGGCAGACGATAGTTGGCGCGTCGGAAAAACCCGCAGAAAAGTGCGACAAAAGTCGGGCTAGCAGACATATATCTCTCACTTTCGCCCAGATACTGTACTATATATGCGGTACGTGAGCCCAGCAGGTAGCAGGTGCGAGGCAGAAACTCCCAAAAAGAAGCCAGAATAAGTCAGTTGCCGAAAAGAAAGCACACAGAAAAAGTGATTTATATGCCTGGTGATATCTGTGCCTAGATAAGTGCCAAACACGAAATGGGGCGGGGCGGGGACTTGGGGAGTTGTCAGGGGACTTCAACACAGAGAGGGGGGCAGGAATCATGGCACACATATATCTGCAAAACGGTTGTTGGCTCTATAAATACAGCCATCCATATGCAAAAACGACACGAAGCGGCGACAATCGATAAAACAATGCATAAACTATAAGTCCTTCGTACCGACATCGACATCGACGACGACATCGGCAGGCGGATGGCTCACTGGCCCGGCCCGATCTGGCGGCAGTCATAAATGCCAATGGCATTACGTTGACAGCTCCGGAAAGCCAGGGAGTGTTGAGAGCGAGTCGTAAATAGTTGATTAACCGCGTCCACAGCTCCACAGCAACAGCCCCAGGATGCATCTCGTCATCATGGCCGACTCGACCTACTTGCTAGTAATTCAGGGGAGGGAATTGAAGATAATTGGCCAGTTTTGTGATCCTTATTCTGTGATTATCTCATCTTGATAGGATCGCAACGGACCCAATTCGCCCAGTTCGCCGGTGAAGACGCCCACATCGACATCGTCGAAGCCGGGCACGTCGCGCCCACCAAGTGCCACGCCCTCAAACAAATCGGCACCCAAATCGCGCAGCGCCTCGAAGAATCGCTTGCTCCTTAAGACCCCAGAGCCCGAGCCAGTCAAGAAAGGTGAGTGATGAATCCTTTCCTATGAGTTTGTTTTTAAGGATAAAAAAGCAGAGCTGCCCACACAGAGTCCCCAAGGCCAGCTTCTTAAAAAGCCGATTTTCTTCGAGTTCTCAGCGGCACTGTGTGAGCAAGTCCGCCTTAAAACAATAAAGCTGAAGCTGTGATATCTCTTACTATAATATTTTTCTAAAAAATATCTTCCTTATAATAATAATTTTAATTTAAATGTATAACAATCGCCTTCCTTCACAGTTCCAATGAACAAGGTACAGGTCGGACATGCGCCTTCGCCCAACCTGAAGGCGGTTCGCTCCAAAATCGGTTCCCTGGACAATGCCACCTACAAGCCGGGCGGTGGCCACGTTAAGATCGAGTCAAAGAAGATCGAAATCAAGGCGGCGCCCCGCATTGAGGCCAAGAACGACAAGTACGCCCCCAAGGGCGGCGAGAAGAAGGTATGTTTGGGCAGATCCAACTCTGTGCAGGGGGGTTATCCAGGGCGGGACCGGTGTATCCATTTAAAGCATTGCTGCTGGGGCAACCCAGGACATAACTCTTCGCTCTCTCTCTCTCTCTATCATAAATCTTTGTAAATTTCTCTCATCTACAAATGGCTTTAGTAATACCGAGAAAAACTATCTCGGCAAAGAAAAGTAACGTATAGTCGCGTAATGTAAAGTAACTCGTATTGTATTGATTGGAAAACTCAATTTCACGGTCGATTTGCGATTTGATTTGAGATATACTTATGCCCGTTATAGTTGGCGGCAGCACGGTATCTTGAGTCTCGTATCTTGTTGTAGGAAATGCAATTACCAATTCGCAGCGACACTTAGCAGCATAATTCCGTTGCCTTATGTAGCGCGTATAAGCTCCAACCCCATCCGTATCCGTATCCGACTGCGCCTCCGCCGCCGCCGAACTGGATGTGCCAGAGTTGGGTGCGACGACTCTGACATTGACAGCGGCAGACGGCAGACGGCGCAGCGGGATGTCTATCATTGGATCGATATTTGACTCTGGCTTATAATCGTTTACTTACCTTGTATCTATTTACAACTTACAACCATCGAATCCGCACACACTCGCACCACCAATTCTCCACCAATCCGGCACTGCAAATCCGTAGATAGTAACAACAAAGTTGCAGTGGAACGCAAAGTCGAAAATCGGCTCGTTGGAGAATGCCGCCCACAAGCCCGGAGGCGGGGACAAGAAGATCGAGACCCTGAAGATGGACTTCAACAACAAGGCCAAGTCGAAGGTCAACTCCAAGGACAACGTGAAGCACCAGCCCGGTGGCGGCGATATCAAGGTATGCAGGCCCCCTCTATCTTCCCCCAACCGTCATGTGACCCCCACAGTTTCATGTTTGAGTTTGACCCAGAGACCGAACGAGTTCCCATTGATTTTTGTAGTGGTTAAGTATGATTTCCGGTTGACTTTCGTTGGTTTTTGGATGCATAAACCCGGCATGTTCATGGGCATGGGCATGGGCTACTCTCAGTGCATGTGGGGCCGCAATGTTCTCTTAGTTTTAAACAGCATGCTGCAAGTTAAACCCTCCTTCGGTGTCCGACACTCACGCATCGAGGAGTTGAATCCTAGAACTACAACCAACTAACACGCAGAACACCCCTAAACGAATGCCTTAAACCACTTTCCAGAACTACGATAGGAAGATGAACATCATCTATGGCGAGGGCTCCAAGATAGTCGGCGCAGTGGCCGCCAGTAACAAGCGCCTGGATGAGAATTTGTATAATGAGGAGGAGGTAGAGTTTTAGCGGGGTAGGTAGCCCACCCACACGAGATGTACATACATATATACCTGCCACCTGGTTGCTTACTAAAAGTCGAGTAATACACACCCATCCTTAGTACTGGGGTCAGCGTAGAGGGAAACCATTCTGTTCTGTTCAGTTCCTAACCCATACCGAATAGCTGAATAATCGAGAATAACTTATTATTTTTCCATCTTTATTTTAACGAAACGAAACATATTTAAACTATATTTTTTGGAAACTGTATTTTACTTTTAACTAAACCATTAAACACAACGAATTCAAAGGATAACAACCCCAAGGATGTAAGTAGTCGTGATAACTCTTTTCCTCTGTGTTCCTCTGATATACATTTCTTTGTGTGCATCCTATGTGTGCTTTTGTAAAAAAAACCCCTAGATGCATCATGTCTTTCTTATTTTTGATCTTTTTAAAACACCTAAGCCTCACTTTTTGATATAAATAGTATTTCCGAAAAGACACCACACCTACCTAGTAGATAGTAGAATGTTTTTGTACCTTTACCTTGGATTATACGTTCCCCGTGCTCTGTCCCCGTGTTTTTGTGTATTAAATTCCAAATTTCAGTTGTGTGTCCTCGATTGGCCGACGTCCTGTGTCCTAAATAATAATCCACCAACCCAACCACGCAAACTCGAAAAGGCCCATTGGGTCGTCGATTTGAAACACTTTGGAAAAAATGATTTGCTAATCGTTCTCTGTACGTTGCCGGTGCCGGTGCTACTTTTCAGATTCAAACGCAAAAAATAGAAATTAAGGCACAAAGCAAAGTTGGCTCTTTGGATAATGTAAAGCACAAGCCCGGTGGCGGTGAGAAGAAGATTTTCGATGATAAGGATTATTTGAAAAATGTTGATCACTCTGTTGCACTGACAACACCACCAACACAGGTAAACTACGTGTACATAAGCTCGTTGTAGTTACGTATTGAAACATATAGAATATAACTTATACCTAACCCTGATTTACTAGACCCTTTTTTTAAGTTTATTAAGAAGGAACTAAATCTAATATCGATATCCCATTTTGTGTTTGCGTCGAGAAATTCATTTTTGTGTAATCCGTAATTGTAATTGATTGCGTTGACACCTTATGGTTTACGATCAAGCCACTAACAAAGCACCACCACACCCAAAAGAGACCCAACACTCACGTAACCCAATCCACAAACACCATTCCCACTTGCCACCCGGAACCGCTTTCAGAGAACTCCCACCAAAAGATCACCCACCAATCCGTAATTAATGAAAAGTAACATCTGGAAAAAGTATTTGTTGGCACTTTTAGGTCTCGATGGCGGGCATTCGAATTACTTTTAGTTTGTTGTAACCTTTCGTTTCGTTCAAACTATCATTTCGTTGAGTTAATTGCCATTACGTTGCATTTAAAAATGAATTTCCCACAAACCCAAACTGAGATTCATTGGCGATGACAATAAACAATAAACAACAAAATTGGTAGCAAGAGCGCTTTCCATCCATCAATTTGACATGTGTTGTACCAGAAAAGATTCTCTAAACAAATCTCTCTCTCTTTTTTCTCTGTCTCCCCCTCGCTTTAACCGGCTGCTAATGTAGTTTGCGGCGCAAGGGCGCTTGATTGCCACGATCCACCTAGAATTCGGTCTCTGTAACTCAGACTGTGTGTGTAACAATATATTCGAGTCGCTTTTTAAATGAACTCCCTCCTAGCTTTAATCAGCCGAACGAAATCGAAACTAAACTCGAATATCGAGTTTTGAAAAGACATCCATCAACTACTGAACTGTACCTAAAGCCAAACGATAACTGTAACTGTTACAGGACAAAACTAAAAACAAGAACTAAAAAAAGCACCCGAACTCAACCAGAAAGTCTCGGCTGAGTTTGCAAGAGTTTCTATGTTAAATTGTATACTAAATCGACGAATATGTCGAGGATATGAGAAGTCCTGCCCCTGGGCGGTTCCCCGAAAAAGAGGCTCTTGCGATCCGGCCAGCTGTAAATCAAATTTAACCACAGCCTCAGCTCGGGTCACTGTCCAGGGGCAGAAGACACTGCAGCCCGATGTTTGTTAACTCCCCCTAGTCCCTAGTATATAGCGAACACTAGTATTATTTATCAAGAACCCTATACAACGTAGGATAGTACAAATTTTGAACAATATACTGATCCGCGATTGCTCAAACCGAAACCCCGTACCCCGTACAGACTCTGACCCTTTGGACGGTTAAGCGAAAGGCTGCCCAGCATTTAAAGTCATCTAACCAAGTGCTTTGCTCCCCCACACTCAACACACGAACACTGAAAGAAAAGCCACTCATTCATTGACCTCATATGTGCATACATCAATACTGACATCCATTTTATATTACGATTAATTATGAATTATTAAGTGTACTCTTCATTTCTGTGCTTAACCTTATCTTTCGTTTATTATAGGAATATATATACACGTTTTATTAGGCTAGTCATACGAAACTAAGTGCATTAAATTCGAAATTCGTATAAATCTTGCGTCCATTAGAGTTATTTAAAGCCTATTACGATTGCTACTGCATACTGCATACAGGCATAGTATACTGGAGGTCCGAATGCGACGCTATTTTAAGCACTATAGAAACATTCTATCCGATCCGATTCGATTCGATTTGATCACGGTACGATCCCGCAAGCTCCGTAAGTCCTTGTGCGTTGCAAGTTCTTCTAAGATGTGTCCGTTGCGTACATTAAATACATGCATAGATAGTTTGATATACCTAATATTTAACAGTGCTGTGATAGACTAACCGAACCGAAGCTGATTTGCCAGACCACCTGCATCCAAACCATATACAAACATACATACTCTATAGATCCCGAAACGGTTTCAAGGGCAACTGCTTGCGACCCCAAATCTTACTCCTTATTGTATTCCAAAACCAACTCATGATCTAACAAGGCTTATGGTTTATTTCTGTAAAAGTTAACCTTATCATTTGAGCAATCGATACGCATTCACGTTTATATTTTTATCTTGAACGCAGAGTCCACTACCATCCATGACGGCTTCTGGCGCTGATGAAAATTTAAATCAACAAAGCTAAATGCCCGAAATGCCCGAAATGCATGTCGAGCCGATATCTTTTCCTTGCAAGCTAAGATAGCCAAGATTGAAAGCGAAACGAACCATTGAACCAGCTAATTTGAAATGTACTATCTAAGCAAAAAGCTACACAAAAAATAAAAAGTTATGCAATGATTTCCACACACCCTCACAATCCAGTAATAAGACCCGAACAATTCAATAGAGGTGCAAGCACGCAGACTGCAGATGCAGATGCAGATGCAGATTCATCTACACCACCACCACACCCCACATAGAAGCGATATTTGGTATACAGATCGAAGTATATTGACTAGTTGAGCAATGCACTCTTTATCGTCAGATACAAGACATAAATTATATATCTCAATGTATTACAAGAACTTCATATATACATAAAATATATATAAATATATATATATATAAAAGTATCTAAATATTTAAGCAAATTATACAAGATTCGTACGAACAAACCGTGTGCTTAGTTGAAAATGTTGAACGACACCCCAATTACACTCGACGTCTAAATGTTATACGACTAAAAGATAATGCGACCCGTTTAGATACTTTTGCGACGAACAGAAAGCCACAGAGAACAGAACAGTACCGAACCGAACCGTACAGAACAGATAATACCACGTATAAGCATATTTTTACTATTATTAATTTGTATCTTATTAGTCAAGCGCATCATTCTCACGATTTATTTACACCCTGTTACAAAATGTAAGAAAAATGGCAAAATTTAAGCATAATAAACAAACAAAAAAAGCGTTTTTCATTTATTAAATCCCGGAGTTGTTGTTGCACTTAGTTTTTGAATATTTCAACAGTTTGGTTTGTATCGGTTTGAGATTTGCGATTTGAGACAACTACATAATTTTGGAGAAACTTAAGTACATTTGGCAAGCCACGCCCACGCCGCAAGCGTTCCAACAAAGCCACGCACGAGCACACATCCTCTTCTTCCTCATTTGGATGCATTGGTAATCGAAAACAAACGAAATAAATTTGATCAAGCAAATTGTAAGTCTCCATCTCAATCGAGCTATGACCTGCGACAACTATTTTGCATCCGCCACCCCGGACTATGAAACGCATCTAAGAATCCTCTTTATATCCGAATCCCCGCAGTATTGGAAGGCGCCGCGGATCCAACGCGCCACCACACTCACCTCGTCCATGTCGCTGCCAGCCGAGTGCCTCGTGCTCTCCGTGTCCATGCCCTCGCTCAACTCGGAGACCAAGCGTCCGAAGAGTGCGGGTCCCAAGAAGAAGCCCGGACAGGCCGTGCACACAAAGCCCTTCCGCCTGTACTAAGCCGATGGAAAGAAGCCTTCCTAGCCGCAGTCCCCAGAGCTGCTCCACCACTACATTGCACAAGACGACGCATCCCAAGCGAAGCACTTCGAGATTCGAGCACAAGTTGATTTCGAGGCACGCACTTCTAAAAATACATATCCAGAACAAATTTTATCAAACTGTTAATTGTTTTGAAACGAAAACGAAACGTGGCATTTACAACAAAATAAACGACAAACTGAGAGGCAAAGTTAAGCACAAAATACAGCGGTTTGTTGTTCTTGGTTTAAATAATTACAGTATATATTTCGTAAGTATTAAATCAGTTTACGGCTGCTACATCTCTCTGGAGCCAAACGGCCTTCGTTTACATTTCATTTACATAAGACTTTCGTTAGATTTGTTTATATAATTAGTACAAAAATGTCCTGGGAGTTCGTTACTTTTCAATGCAAACATACTCATTGATTTCTTTTCTTTTTGTTTTTTTTTTTTTTGTTGAGGGCTTTTGTTGTATTAATTTTTGATTCTTGTTCCTTTGCTTATTCGAGTCGGGTCACATCTTAAATGCAGTTTGTTCGCCTCTCCATTTACATAATCCTTTTGCTATACTTACGCCGTAAAAGTTGTTTATACAATTCATTTCTTTAAAGTTAGGATAATAAATAGGTCATTATAAAATAATAAACAACACTTGTTACATTTTCAAAAGACATGGTCAAATGCGCGTCAGATGATTATGATTACGATTCGAGGGTCGAGTTAGAATACAAAAAATTCGCATGCTTAAATATCGTAAGAAGTGGCTTTCTCTAAGAGCTCGTCGTCAAGTGGATTGGCCTTGGTTCAGTTTTGGTAAGCTGGGAACAGGGACAGTTCAGCTGCTTGAACGCCTGGCTACATAACTATAATACATTTAATGGGAAATTAGGAAATGCATAGATGCTCGTGATATGCGAAACCAATTTTTAGCTGTGAGTTGGCTGCGGTTCTTATAATGTGCACTCGCTGCTTGTTTCTATTAGTACAATACATTCGATTCAATTGACTAGATTTCTACATATGTAGCTGCATTAGATTTACGATTCTCTGTTGTTTCGATTTAGTTTACGATGCTGATTTAGTTGCCGCGGGAGGGATTTGTGTTTTGTGCCAAAAATATTCACTCTTAGTGGCCCCCATAAGCAGCACTCAAGCAACGAACGCTCTGGCGCGAGTTTCGGGATTCCCTCGCATCATTTTGAGCTGAATTTATCGTTGCTTTTGAACTGCTTATCGGGGCCGCTAAGAGACTGGTACATTAGGAGTAATTTTAAACTTATGTAAATAAATATGATGCCCAATGAATGAGTTCTGTTGTTTGATTTGTCGATGAGGACGCTGCGTGTGTGTCTATGTCGGCTGTCTCGCCGGCTTACGTGTCGCTTCCGAGGAATCTTTGTCGCCAATAACATGTTACCTTATTTACATAACTAAACACTTTCGCTGGCGTCGTTTTAGCGGCTCTGGTCTAAGCACTGCGCGCACTGCTTCCTCGAACACCTGCATGTGGTAAGGGACAGGGGGGAATCGGTAAGTATATATAGGTAAGTGAGTAAGAGAGAGGCGAGGGTGTGGCGATGATAACTTACCGGCTTGAGGCCACGCTGCGTCAGGGCGGAGCACTCCATGTATTTCACAGCGCGTATCTTGTTCGCCAGCTTCTGGCCCTGCTCGCGCTTCAGTGGCGTCAGCCCCTGCTCAGCGAGGCCACTCAGTGTCTCTCGATCTTCGCGCAAATCGATTTTGGTTCCTGCAATATGTATTTGTTGTTTATATATGTACTTCCTTTTGGAGAGCTGGCAACTTACCAACTAGAATGATGGGCGCGTCGGGGCAGTGGTGTTTTATCTCCGGATACCATTTCGATGTGACGTTTTCGAAGGACGAGGGGCTCGCCACGCTATAGCATATCAGGAAGACGTCTGTCTGCGGGTAGGATAGCGGTCGCAGTCGGTCGTAGTCCTCCTGTCCCGCCGTATCCCACAGTCCCAGCGAGACCTGTATTGTGTCCACTTGCATCGGGGCTGAGTAGTTGTCAAAGCTGTTGGGGCGATCAAAGTGGGAGTTATCCGGGAGTTGATCCGGCGACTGGCAGAAGGGCCAACTTACACTGTGGGCACATATTCGCCGGGAAAACAGTCTGTCGTGTAGGAGATTAGCATGCAGGTCTTTCCGACAGTGCCGTCACCGACCACAACACATTTTATGGGCCTTCCGGTTGACATCGTGAGTCGTGAGTGTGTGCCGTGTGTGTGTGTGTGTGTGTGTTTTGGTGTGTGGAGTATGCTATGGGCAAAAATAAGATGAAACTGTGAGAATGTGTCTTCGCCAGCTTAATTCAATTAATTAAGTTCTACTCGAGGCAATAAACCCGGCAGTCTGACCGCACATTTGTATATACTTTAATTGCCTTTCGCTCTGCTCTGGCGTATCTCTGAGATGATCAAAGGCAGGGCACTCGAACGTCAACGAAAGGTGTGTCCCGGCCGCAGAACCGAACAAAAAAAAAGTAAAGAAAACAAATAACAAAACCGCAGCAGGGCCATAAAGCATAATAAAACGAGAGTCTCATTTCGGCTGCGGCACTTCGTTGTTTTCGCAAATACATTTTTCAAAAATAGACCATGATGGGCGACAGACTGCGGCACCACAAATAATTGGGAACAGCGCGGAGCGGGCGGTGCGAACGACGAATGGCAACAGTTGCCCCCGGGGGCCTCCAGTGGTGCAGCGTCTGCGTGGGCGGGGCTGGGGCGGCGGGGAATACTTTGGTGACGCGGAAGCCACCGGCAGACGCACACCGCACAAAAATAGACACAATTAAGTTCTAATAATGATGGGCGAGGGCGCCACTGCCGCTGCTGCCGATTCAATTAGAGTTCAACTGAGACATTGCGCCACATGCAACGGGGAGTGGCGTTGGAGCGGGGGGATCACCACATATGTAGAAAGTCTTTTGTTGTGGAGGAGCACCATTGTTGTGGACAGGAGAGCATTGCTTTACCGTTTTCACCTATCCTTTGTCTGGCAGGCGCGACTGTTTTGTACTTTGCTTATATCACTGTGCGAGTTTCTGGGTTGGCCCTGCCTTGGAGCGCTGGCTCGTCCGCCACTTGCACAATTTCGTTGCGTTTTTCACTTATAAATTTAAGTTTAATGTGCACCGCAGCGTTCTCGAGTGATTTCAGTTTTTTTTTTTTGTTTTATCTTCTTGTTTCCACACAAACACACACCCACTAGAGCCACAAAAACATCGATACTGATATCGATACATCGATGCATATATGAAACTATTAAACTATCGGCAACGCATTTAAATGCGAAATATAAAAAATCGAATCAAAAGCACAAAATAATAATAAATTTATCTACTGAAAATATAAAATAATTGTTAATTTTTTGTGTTTATTGGTTTTTATATGGTTTTTAAATTAGCCTTAAGAAATGCGATAGCAGCGTCTTCCGATCCAGTGTTGCAAGTGGCTTGCCTCTTCCTCGAAAAATGGCCCCTATGGACCGATTTGACCTACGGCCATGGCTGGTTGTTGTTTTTGTTTGGACCGCGAAATGAGCAGATTTGTTTGCAGATTTTTACAAGGCGTAAACAATTGGAATTTGGGGTCAAGACACCTTTTTTGTTCGACTAAAAGGCATGCAGGAAGTGATTCAACCGTGGAGGCCCCCGCCCGCACTGTGCTGGTGGAGAAGGACTCCCACATTACCCTCATAGGCCTGAATCGTGAACAGCAACGTAACTCCATTGATGCCAACACAGCCGAGCAGCTGACCGAAGCCATTAGCCAGTTTGAGGCGGATGATAGCTCGCCGGTGGGAGTCCTTTACGGAATTGGTGGCTCATTCTCCGCTGGGTATGACCTTGCGGAACTGGAGGCGGAGGCACAGCGTGGCAGCCTCAACTTTCTGTTGCGTCACGAGGGCTCCGTGGGTCCAACCAGGCGACACCTCCGTAAGCCCCTCGTCTGCGGCATCAGCGGATTTTGTGTGGCTGGCGGAGTGGAACTGGCGCTCTTGTGTGATCTTCGAGTGATGGAAGACTCTGCAGTGCTGGGGTTCTTCAACCGGCGCCTGGGAGTGCCTCTAAGCGATGGCGGAACAGTGCGACTTGCTGCTGCCGTTGGCTACTCCAATGCCTTGGACATCATAGAAACGGGAAGACGTGTCTACGCTAGGGAGGCCATGAGAATGGGCTTAGTCAATCGCGTTGTGGCCACAGGCACCGCCCTCGGACAGGCTGTGAATCTGGCTTTTTCGGTAGCAAAGTTTCCCATAGCTTCGCTGATGCACGATCGAAATGCCGTGCTCGAGAATGCCAATGCCTATAACCGTCCCGGCTTCCATGCGGCCAGTTACAATGAGATCATGAATGTGACATCGGATATGATAAAGGATATGCAGGACGGCGTGAAGCGCTTCAAGACCTGTAAGTACTCATTCAACTCACTCTGTGAATTCTGTTTATCATACTCCCTTTAAATTGCAGCTGAGGTAAAGGGCCCCAAAACCGATTCCTGGCACATTAAGGAGAAGACCATTCCAGATTGGGAAAAGGCTGAAATCGATATTGAAAAGCAAACACGAAAGACATGACATTGTCGATGGAAATGATTGGCGAAATCTCACAGTTAGGTGCAATAATTTGTTGATATTTATAAAACGAAAGCCTTTATTCACGTAAAATACATTTATTTAATGATTTATGTAGTTGACCGCCTAAATCGTTTACGACTCGTGCTTATTTCAATATTCACAACAATTACAATAACGAATTTTCCTTGAAATTAAGCCTAACTACCAAAAGAGTTGAGAGGAAAAGCACAAAGTTCTGTCCTTGCCGTCGATCGATTCAGCATTCACAATTAGTTTACACATATAAAAAATATGCTAGCATCCAGTGATCGGACGTCCTTACTCGCAATGAATGGCTTGAGTGCTGCTGGGGCAAGCGGCAAGCTTCGGTTTCGCGAATACGTCTGCCTTAGATCTAAGAGTTAACGAAAGGAGTTATTGCACTTAAGTCGAGTAAAGCGAGAAACGAAGCTCTATGCAAAAAAGGCTGCTCTTGTACAAACTAGTGTTAAAAACCGACTGATCATCCATCTATCTCGTGTTAAAGTAGTTTGATTTAAAATACATCGTTCGTCGTTACGTTACGCCTAACATTTACACTCGGCTACACTTAATCCAAAAAACTTGTCATACAAATATTGCACAAAAATGGATCGGACTGTGAGTTGCACACCCATGCGCACACACCCATGGGTGTTTCATTGTGCTGCACATGGCAAAACCTTCAATCAAGTGGTGGTACGTGTTCACATACATAATCTTTAAAATACGTTACTCGGAAACCTAAAGACCACAATATACATATACAATATATACAAATGAAGAAGCAATTTTCGCTAATTGTCCATTCCATCGTCTGGTATAAAAAATATATATAGCGTAGGCCAAAAAAGCAATTGCTGCAACCAGCTGGCGACATTTCTGAAGAGCTATACACGTTAAGGATGCGGTGCGATGCGATGCGATCTGTTCTCCGATTACTTCAGTCGCTGTGTCACATTGGCCAGGGCCACGGCAAAGGCCTGGAGGGCGGAGAACGGATACTGGAAATCCAAAGTATAGGCGTTGCCATCGATGCGACCGAACTGCATGACCTGTTTTTGAGTAATATAAAACTTATTAATTGGGCTTATCCAAGGGATTTGCCTCGGAGGCTGCACTCACCTGCTTGCCACGAAATTCAATTTGGAAGTTCTTGGCCGATTCCTGGGTAACGCGACCCCCAAAGTCCAGCTGGTAGACCTGGCTCATCTCATTCCACATGGGCGCCTTGTTGTGCATCACAAACTCGCGACGCACTGGCGCAGGATTGGCACAGCTGGCACTGCCGTTGGGCTCGATCTTGCCGCGCTTCAGCTGTAATTTGTATCATAATTGTTTTCATTCATTTAATAATTTAATTCCGATTCCAGATATTAGTCAATTCTGCTCACCTTTTGACGCAACTGAGCCTTTTGAAAGGTCTCCAGGTCGCGATACTGCTTTCCATTACCCGCGTTGTTGCTCTCCTCACCAGATCCATTTGTCTGGTTGCCCTCATCATCTGAACTCTCGATGATGCTCTGCTTTTTGCGTTGGCGGCGGTTTAAAAGCGGTGAGTTCAGGATGTGGCGAATGGGAGAGTTGCTCTGCTGCCGCTTGTTCTTTTTGCTGGCTGCTGGCGAAGCTGGAGAACTACGTGGCATTCGCTGAGGCGTGGAAGGAGGTGTAAGGCGACCCTCGTCGAGATCACGAAGACGGCTTATTATATTTTCCAAGGTGGTTAGCGCCTAGAATTTTCAAAGGAAGAACATTAGAGCCGTCCAAGTCGAAGCTTATTTAAGATATCTACCTGAGTGTGCAAGGAAACAGAAGCCTTGGCCTCCACTGGCGTTGCTTCCACTGCCCCACATGTTGCTCCAACAATCTCTGGCTGTTGCTGCTGCCTCTCCAACGTGCTGGCATTGCTCGATCCATTTATTTGGGCCTGTGACGTTTCCTTTCGTCTCCAACGAACCTCGGACAATTGCTTTACAAAGCTGAAGCCATTGTCCTGCTTCCGTCCCAGCACTGGTGTGGAGTTCTCCGTGACCGCCGTGTCCTTGTTGCGTCCGTATCCAAAGCGGTGTTTCCTCGTAAAAAGCGGTGAGTCTGTGAAGCTAGTGATAACATCGAAGCGTTTTTTGGGCGTCGGCTTTGCCTGCACGCTGACAACTGGAGGTTCTTTGACTGCAGGCTCTGCTGTTGCCGCCACGGCGGACGTAATCTCATCAAGGGCGGAGACCGTTGACGGCTGGCACCGCTTGCAGGCACTGCTGGTGTTCATGTTGTTGCGACACTTGAAGCACAACGTGTTCGCTGCGCTACTGCAGGCACTACTGTCGGAGATCTCTTGTAGCTTGCGCACCACCTGCTCGTGCTCCTTACTGGACAGCTTCGTCTGGAGCGAGAGCAGCTCGCAGGAGTCCAGGCTTTTGGATTTCCCAGTTTGTTGAAGCTTGTGTCGCCGGGCGTCCTCCTGTTGCTGTCGTTTTCGACGGTTCCTCCGCTTGTCCACCAGCACAAGCCGTTTATTCGGCGCATCCTTTCGCAGGGCAGATAGAGCCTCGTCGGACGGTGTGATGGCCACCGAGTCCAGGTAGCCTACGCTGCAGCTTCGTGTGATGGAGTCGGGCAGGGCTGGTGCTATGGAGACCACTGTGGGCGTGCGCTTCATGCTATTAGCGCTCGTGGTGGGCGTGGGCGACTGGGTCTCCTCGTCGATGTACAGCATATCACGTCGCTTGGAGGTGGAGGCCGTGGTGGGTGCCATGCACTTGACCCTCGCATCCATTCGCTCCAGATTGAGGTTCAGATTCAGAGGCACAGGATTCACGTGGCTATTGGCCGAGCGTACCGGCTCGGACATCAAAGCGTTCTTTACCTGTACCACATTGTTGGCGTAGTCCGCGTTGCTGGAGTACGACATGAGAGTAGTCTGCCCAGCGGCAGGCACGGCTGGCCGTTCAAAGATAATGTCCGACGGCGCCACAGCATTCTTGGGACTCTGCAACGTGGGCACTGCCCCATCGCAGTACAGCGGGGAGATCGCGTGCCGCGACTGACAACTGGAGTTGGAGCTGGAGCGGCTGTAGCTGTTCTTAAAGCTGCTGATGGTCTTTGGACGCGTGATCGTCTTGCTGCTGCTGGGACCAGGACCCGAGCCATTGGAGGGCGCCTGGTGCAGCAGCACAGTGGTGGAATGGCTACCCGTGGCGCCTGCCTCCTGCGATTCATTGGAAGAATCATCATCGTAGCTCTCCGCTCGCGCCAGGGGACTCAAGCCGGCCGAGGAGCCAGCTCCACGGTCTCCGCCATTCACAGTCAAGGAGTTCTTGTGCCGCGCCAGAATACGATTAGGGCGCGGCGACATCGGAGCTATCAAGGGAGCAGATGCTCCATCTGTGAGCCGCCTCTGCGGTATGGTGGGTGGCTTGAGTGAGGCCACATCCTGCGCGCTGGTCACGTTCACCTGCGGCACTGCATCATGGTGGTTGGCCTGGTGCTGGTGATGCTCGTCCTCGTCCTCGGAGAATATATTTGGATTAAAGCTGGGATCGGGACCAGGTGGAAAGTCGTCGCGCAGCTCGGTGATGACCAGCGTCATCTGACGCGGTTGCAAATGCAGTAGGGACGTCTTATAAGTTACTTGGCCTAAATTGGCTGGGACGGTTTTGGCAAGTCCGTGGATCTTGAACTTGGTTCCCCAAATATTGGAGGTCACCTCCACCAGCTTGACTTCCTGCTTGAAAATGAAACGAATGATTTGAATCAGTGATGGCGTGGATCTTCTCTGGCCAAGAGTGCCACCTACCTCCGGCAGTGTGTCCACGTAGGCCAGCTCATCCAAGCTGTCGGGATCGTTGGTTGCACCGCCACCGGACGTGCTTAGTCGGTCACCTGCCTGCTGGCGCCTCTTCGGTCGTACTCTCTTCTTACGCGGCGTCCGTGGGGAACCGAAGCGAGAGCGCTCCTCGTAGTCGCTGTCTGAGGAGTCTGTCCGCCCACTGTTGCCCGTGGTGGTGGACTGGCTGGAGCCAGAGGAGCTTTTGGCCTCGGCTGAGTATTGAAAGTACAGGGGTGCATCTGAGAAAGGGAAAAATTGATAAATTATTTATGGTTTCCAGTACTAATTCTCGTGGGAAACTCACCATTGACCTGGGGATCGAAGATGACGAACTCTGGTCGAATCTTAGACGTGCGTTTGCCCTTAAGCAGGGGCACAAGTCCACCCAAATACTCCAAATAGAGCGTGTAGCAGGTGCCGGAGCTCAGGTTTGAGTCGTCGTCGTGCCGGATCATGGTGCAGTGAAGCCGGGTCGAGCAAAGCGGCGGCCGTGAAACGAAATCACGAAGCGACTTCAGGTCAGGTACACAGCACTTGAATGGATGCAGATAAATTAATTATTAATTCAAATTAATTAATTCAATATATTTCAGTATCTTTATGGACTTACTCGTATTGTTTGAGCAAACAGATTGCCAATGAGAGACTTAATCCTAGAAGGCAACGGCAGCAGGGGCAGCAGCGTCTCAGAGCCAACACTAGCCTGGATCTCCAGCCGGCAGAGGAGCTGCAGGGAGGCCACCCGTCTGGACACCCAGGCAATGTGCACCTGTGTCCCGGTGGCTATAAACAGCCGCTTGTCGTTGTGGCCCCAAGTAATGGCCGAAACTGTGGCACTGCTGCAGGGGATGTGCGCCTGGTACAGACACGTGCCCGTCTCCGTGTAGAACTTGACCAGGTTCGTGTAGCTGCTGGGCGTGCCCAGCTCCTCCGGTTTCGCTCCATCCAGTCCGGTGCGCAGCGTACCAGCAACGGCGAGCAGCTCCCTGGAGTTACTCCACTCCATGACCATGCCAAGAGCACCATTAAGGCAGGTGTTGATATGTGCGGGTGAGACGTCGTCGAACGACTTTAGCAAGTAGATATATCCGTTCTGGAAGCTTACAGCCAGCACGAAGGATCGCTTGGCTGTAGGAATATCCTTTATAATATATATTCCCCTGATATTATATTACTTATTCAAACTCACCCGCATTGGTTACACCGGGCTCAGCTTCCTCGCCCTCCTCCATCTTAAACTTCTCGCAGGACCAGGCCATCGAGGTGATAGGCACGTCGTTGGAGAGCTGTACCTGCGACACCATCGCACCATGCACATCCATCACAATCACCTGGCCCTGTGTGGTTCCAAAGTACACTTGCTGGTCGTCGGGCGTCCAAATGCCGCACGTGATCGTTGACTCCAGGTTGAGCATGGAGGACCAATAGCGCTGCCCGGCCACGGATCCAACCAGTACGAAACCATCTTGGTAGCAGATGAGGGCCATTCGGCCATCGTGCGACCACGAGAAGTGGGTTACCGGTGTGTTCCGATCGTTAATCAGCTCAATAGACCAGCGGCCCTCGTACTTGATCCACACGAAGATGATGCCCGAACTGTCACAGGAGGCCAGCTTTTGGTAGGGCTCATTCCACTTGACCAGGATGACCTGCAAAGGTAAATTAGAATCATTTGATTTTTGTTATTTTTAAGATTTTTAATGGATAAACTAAGCTTATACTTACATCCGATCTGTGGCCGCGCAGGTTGTAGTTGGTCCTTAGCGGATAGTCCATGTTTTTGCGGCAGTGCGAGGTGGTGAAGGTCACGCCCACGATTCCTCGCACATTGCCCGTGGCCAGCCATCCCTCCTGGTAGTAGTTGGTGCGGTTTAACTTCCATCCTTCGTCCTGCAAAAATAGGAAAAAAAAGAGAAGAAGAAAAATGAGAACTATGTCGACAGGCTGCAGGCTTGGCGGCAGGTCGTCGCCTAAGCCTGGCAATTGCAATTGTGAGTCAAGTGCCCGCTGCTGACTCCGGGAATGGATTACCGCGGACTCAGATCCTGGCCCTGGCCCATTCACACATTCCCACATTGGCAGCATCGACAGGCTGGCGCAAATATGCTCCACTTTGTGACTGCGTCTCTTATTCCTTGAGCCGCTCAGCCTGCCAGTTGCCAGCTGCCAGCTTTTACAGCCCCAAGCTGGCCATTTTTTACTAAATCCGTTTGCGTTCTCCGCAACTGGCCGGCGAATGGGGTATGCTCACCATGGAGATAAGCTTGCAAATGAATACTCTTTGGCCTGAATGCGCCCTCTACTTAGTCATATTTAATTCAGTCTTCTTAAAATGAGGCTGAGGCTGGCGGCTATCACTTTACTGAGACTTAATTGTGACCCCAGTTTGGAATTACTATCAAAGGGTTGAAGCTGTATTTACCCCCTTTTGTGCCCCATTAATCTTCTTGGTTATTCAGTAATATAAATTAATTTAATACTATTTATGTATGCTTAACTAATAGAATTGGAAACCCCTGCGGTAACAAATTTTAATGAATTATAGAAATGAAATTATGCAAGCCATAACTCAATTTAACGTGGAATTTAAATGAAATCGCGCTCACAAAAGGTGAATGAAAAACTATCGCTGCCGTTCGCAGAACGCAAAGCAATCGCTCGTTGAATTAAAAGCAATTAAGGCGTCCAATTAACATTTCAAAAGCTTCATTCAGTCATCAGGCAGTCGAGCATTCGTTGTGCAACTTTTAACTTGGTTTGTTTGCCAGCTGCGCCTTTCTTTCGCCCGGCGGGCTTTCTTTGAAAAACTCTTTGCCAGTTTATCAACTGCTGCAGCAGCACTCAGAGCAGGGCATCCCTTCATCTCCTCCCACAGCTCCTCCTGTGAGTGCAAGAGCTGTTGCCTCACAGTTTGATCTGATTGTTGCCAACGCCCCACCGGCCCCCTTCAATTGATTGAGTTTTTCCGGGCTTGGCTGCTCACAGCAAAGCTTAGCCTACATTTCAGGGCGCGATAAGCGCAATGCCCAACGCGAAAAATATTTCAATTTAAACCAAAATTCGGGCGCTTTCAGCATTTTGGCTAATCCCCGCTAAGCCAAATTGGCGTTTTCGGGGGCCCAAATCCAATTTGTGAGGCATAAATTAAAATGCCGCCGCAGAGGCAAAAACAAGAATTACGAAAAATTTGTAATTTCCGTTTCGGCCAGAGGACGGCACGCGGCGTCGGCCCAGTTAATTGCTTTATTAGCCAGATTGATTGATGTGCATATGCCGATGTCCTTGCGATGGCCAATTCAATTATATAATTGGACACATTTCCCAGGGCGCACATGTACATGTCCCAGGAATGGCCATCGGACATCTGCCGTCGGACACTGGTCGTCGACAGGCCATTGAGTGGGCTCAATGGCTCACTGGCTCATTACGGCACCATCGAGCACGTCGGAAAGGCTCCTCCAGTGGCAACAATTATGAGCGGCATTCAGCATTTCTTTGTGGAGTGTTGTTAACCTTTCGACGGGCCACTTGAACCGGATGACGCTGGCCGTGCTCTTGGCCAGAATAGATGCACTTGAGGCACTCGAGCAATCGGCATGCCTTTCCGTGCATGTTTCCAGCCACACTTCAGGGTAATAAGCTCAGCGAACATTTCGAAATAAAAACCAATCTATTTTCTGCAATGCAATGCAAAACGAAGCAAAACTCGGACGCAATTCAATTAGACAAAGTTGGCTTTAAGCAGTCAAATAGCATTGCAGTGGGTAATGCAATTTTCCCTAAATGCTGTAATTTCATTTGTCAAAGCTACGACAACGACATCAGCAACAGCAACAGAGGAGCAGCACACCACCAGGGGGCAGGAACTTCAGTGTCAGGGCGCCGACACGAAGGCGAGGCGTTGACATCCTTGTTAAAGGATGTTGTTGCTGCCGCTGCTTCGCCTAAAATGTTTAAGTGGCTACTTGTAACTTGTTAGTCGCTCAGCGAGGCTGACATCCTAAAGAAATTACCTGGCAATCACTCAGATGCAAGTTTCCCTTGGAAAATGTACCATATTTATGTGAATACCTTGCACCAAACTCGACGCAGTTTCTGGCCCCGATCCCATTGCTGCGATTGCGCTGCAGCAAAGCATAGCCTTTGCGGCGATGCTGGCTCCATAAATTATGTTGCAGCTACATATTTGGCAGACGAAAGCTGCATGTATTCGTGCTGCTCCATTTCAAATATGTTGCCAGCACACACGCTCGCTCTCTGGCATACGCATTTAATTAAAAAGGCAAATATGTTTTTTTTTTTTGGCAGGCACCTGACCAACCGACCCTCCATTTTCCGCACTCGGACGCATTAACCATAATTGCAATTCATTATGCATGCCAATGGCAGCCCGCCACGCACTAGCGTCCGCTTCATCATCTTCCCAAACACGAGGCTAATGGACAAAGCTGCGGCTAAACGGACATCTAATGCCAATAAACATTTACTAAATTAAATATTTGGTTTGACGCTTCACAAATGGCGAATAGATAATCAAAATTAAACGGCATTTACCCGAAAAAGGAGTAAATAAATAAAGAGTTCAAAGAGCTGGGAATATTGACGATAAATATTTGAAGAGAAAGAGTTTGTTTATAAAAAGCTTTTGGTGCCATGTCAAGTAATATTTAATGAATTGAACATTTAACTAATTACAAGTTTCCCAGTAACAAAAAGCAGTTTTAAATAACCTAAATAAATTGATAAAGCTAATTTTAAAATTTCAGACAAAATTCTCTGAATGCTAATGTCCAAAAATATGATATATTTTACGATTAAAATACAAATTTCTGGAATATTTAAAAATAAAATTATTTTATAATAGAGATTTAATAGTTTATATATAAATGATTTTTGCACCCCCAGTAATAGTTTTCCCATAAATAAAACCAATATATAAACACAACAAAAACATCGTCCAGGTTGCAATGGGATCGGACTTAGACTGAATCGGAAATATGTAGCTAAAGTTAAGAAAATAATTACTGCGGGTGCAAAAGTCATTTATATATAAAATCTCTATCTTATAAAATAATTTAGTTTTGGTTATTAGACATTTTTATTTTAATCGTAAAATATAACAATCTCGCAGGTTTGCGAGCTTTCTCAAAAAAACAAATTTATGTCTATTTTAATATCATTTTTCTATACATTTAGATCATTCCACGGGTAGATTTATAAAACATAAATCGTAAAATACAGCTAGATTAAATGAAAATAATTTGTTATAGCGCTTACTCATTCACTGCATTCCAAGCATCTGGAAAACATTATACAACCCTTTAAGGGTTATACAACCCTTTAATAACAAATTTTAAGCCTCATATCTTTTCACCAGTTTCAACAGGGCTTGAGTGAAGCTCCCCCGAAAAAAGTCAAAGAACTCTTATGCAAAACAGTCCCCTAATTTATATATAGCTGCAAATCTATATATACGCTTCATTTCGGGCTATTTCTGCACCTTTTGTAGCCAATTTTAGACGCCATCCCAGAGACAGTCGGCTGTGGTTTGTTTTTATGAATCAGGATTATTTTCGGGGTCGTTGACAAAGAGTTCAGAGTATCGCCTGGAACGCCACATATCGTATCCATTCGGGTCAAGTGCAGAAGCAAATAGAAACAACTTGGAAGCAGAGAACTGAACGATTGCCAAAGACTTTCGAGAGCTCATTTTGTAAATTCTCTAGCTGCCTAGTTCTCAAACATTTCATCTCTCTCTGTATTTCTCTTTTGCGATGAACGAAAGTGAATTTGAAATTACAAAAACAGCTTCGCCGATCCATCAGCACTTGGTCAGCACTCGACGCTCAGGTCTCAGTCTTTGCAGTTGCCAAAGTTCGTTTGCCGCGACGCGTGCGAAGATCCCTCGACTCCGGCGGGTATTTTAGAAAATGTTAAACATTCCCTGAAAACGAAGCACCGAAAACTGAATTCTAAACAGAACCAAAAAAATACGCAAAATGGCTGCAAAGTTGTTTTTGTTGGCACTAATTGGATGTCAATTTCTGCTGAGAGGCGGTGACTGTTTTGAGGCCAAGCGATTCTTTGGCGTGGGAAAGCGAGTACCTGGTGACCAGCTTCTGGTCAAGGATGTGCGTCACTCTAGTCCCGCCGGCTCCGAGGAGCTGCCCCGTGTGGACTTTACCTACGAGATCTTGGAGCCAATCACCTGCGTTGAAATTCTGTCAGAGGAAGTGAGTTTGCCTTTGGTATATTTGGTATAGAAAAGGATAAAAGAATCTAGAGTTTGAAAAATATAATCAGTGGGTTTTCAAAAACTTAAAGTTGCATTAATAAAACGAATTTAAAGAGAGAAACAGTTCAGTTCAGTTCAGTGATAAATCATTCAGTGCTCTGAGATACAAAAGTTTTATTTTCATTTTGTTCGGACAAAAGCTACAATGATGCAGATTTTCCAACAGAATTCGACCGTGTATACAATGCAAATATTTCCGCTTCATTAAGGCATAAATCATGTATTTTGGGTTCCGAACAACTGAACGATATGTACGGGTATTCGATGTTGACTCTGGGCATTTGTCGTTCTGACCCCTTGTTGTGCTTTATTTTGCACATGCCCGGTACTGAAATAGAAACAGAACTGGCATCTTTTTTTTCGTCACCAGCCGACGACAACAACAAGTTTTGGTCATAGATGTGTGTTTATATTTATATCCAGTGTGTTTGAGGCCGCCGGGCTGTGTTTCCAACATACATTTCCCCCCTATATCTTTCACCAAGATCGTTTTTATTTTATTTTGCCCTAAAATATGATTGGGTTATGAGCTCGACCGAGTTATGCAAAATGAATTTCTAATATAAAGACGTCTGGATCGATAATGGAAATTGTATAACCCACACTTGCAGGCTAATAAATTCAAATTATGGCAATTTGGCAAAACAGAACAGTCAAGTGGCGTAGAACGACCTTAAAGTGAATATATTATTTCAAGAATATCACGAAATAAAGTCTCGCTAAATGCATTTCAAATTTTTGGCATTTCTAAAGGCAATTATGACGTGAGACTTTTCCCAAAAAGACATATGAAATACACGAATATCAAATTATTCAAAGTACATAATGTACATCGTTGCGCATCCGATTGTCAGTTCGAGTAAACATCTCGGAAATTGTGGCAAAGCGCTGATGGATATTGCCGCGATGGTCACAGATGATTGAGTCTGTCCAAATTTGATGGGATTTCTGATCTGACCTTCAATCTTCTCTCTTTCCCTCTTTCAGAACATTTCGGCGGAGGTGATGTTCAGCCTGGTGAACCGTCTCATCGTGGGCATGGTCAGGCTAGCGGGCAGCAACGAGAGCGGTGTATCCCCTCAAACAGAGGCCAGCGTTCAAGTTCCACCGCCTACGGCGTTCGATGTGACCATCATGATCTTTGGTCTGAATGACACCGGCGTCCATTACCATCCCTCGTTGGTCGTTAATCCTGACCAGCAGTACGTGGGCGAAATGGAACCCTATGGCGGTTCGGAGGTCGAACAGATTTCAGACGCGGAATTGTATGACAATAGCCGACGAGAGACACTGGGAGTGGAAGAAAAAGAGTTTAACGAGAACGTATCGTACGAGGACGTCGAGGAGTCGACGGAGGGAGCGTTTGGGCAAACAGATCACTTCGATACGCCGGACAAGATCATTGAAGTCGGACAGAGGCAGACAGGTGAGTTGAGAGATGATATAACTTGTGGATTATACTGAATTTCTAAAAATATTATAGGCGATCGACTGCTGTACGAATGCTACCACTCAGCGCCCGATGATTCCGATGAGCCGAAGGGAAACCAATCGGTCATATTCTACTATATCGACTCCGCCTCCATAACCTATGTCAAGTTTGTGGTCATGGATGTGAGTATATCAGATTTTTGAAATCCTTAAAGCATTGAAATCGTTTAGAAATGTGTCTAAAAGTTTGCAACATTTTGTAGACACTTTTCTAAGCGATTTGCAGTTTAAAAATGTAAATAAGTTTTCTTATATAATTAATTTCTACACTTCTAGCACTATGGAGAAAAGAACGTTTCGGATCCGGGCTATGTTGCTCCCGTGGCGGAGTACAGTCACTTCTCGAGAAACACCCTGAAGGCCGTCATCACGGAATTTGACACGGAGACCCTGTTTGTCCAAATGTTCATCTACGGATATCCCGCTAACGAGGCTCCGCTTACATATGTTCCCTTCTTGCCGCCGCCACACTGGCAGGGAAGTGCAGCCTCCACAGAGAGTCGCAGTCCGCTCTTGACACCGGTGCAGACGATGCAGCTGCTCCTAATGACCGGCCAGAAGACAACTCAGCCGCCGGTGGTCTACAATGACACCGAGGTGCAGCCAACCATCAAGCCAGAGGATATGGAGTTTACCCGGATCGTAGACGACTTAGACGACACGGACTCGGCGATGTGTCAGCTGGATTCGAAATTTGTGGTCTGGCTGGGACTGTTACTGCTCCTGGTCCTGCACCACTAGTGGGAAATCATTAGTTAATCCATGGAAAGCTTTATGAGTAGTCTTTAGTCCAACATTCTGTGTATTGTATTTTACGAAATAAACTTTTTGGCCTAACCCAAGCACACCACACACACACACACAGCTCACTCGCTCTTCGGAAAATTGAAAAAGTTGCCGGGAAAAGTAGGTCATGGCGTTGGCTTGGCCCCTGACCCCCATCGCCCTCATCCCGAACCGCAAACACTCACACACACGCGCAACCCTCGCCCATAAACCAACTCCCTTGGCAAATTATCTGCGTCGGCGGCGGCGGCGGTGGCGGTGGTTGATTCGGCATTGCAGACAAAGGAAAAGCGGCTACGAAAAAGTGGAAATCCAACTGACGACAGCGGCAGTTTTCCGCCCACACCCTCCGGTGAATGTGTTTATTTGCCTGGACATTAAGTCAGCAGACCCAAATGTGTCCTTTGCCTTGGCAATTTATGTGCCTTGTATTTTGTTTCAACGCAGCGGGCGAGGCAAAAAAAAATGGCAAAATTGGTAAAGGAAAATAGCTTTGCCAGTTCGAGAGGCGAAAAATCAAGAATGAGTGATTTACGACAGAGGCCCTAGCCAAATAATCCTTTAAGTATTTCGAAAGTTTCAAAGGCTTCCCATATTCAGTGTGGCAAATATATCATATATAGAGTAGCTTCTATATCATAGCAAAGCTGTTTTGTCAAAGGAATCTAATAACTTGTATTTCAATTTCCGGCTTGCTGTCCGCCTGGAAACACATCCTTGTGGCTATCCTGTGGCTGCAGTGCCTTCATGCTGACGGTCTCCTTTGTTGCTTGTCGCTTGCAGGTGGAAAGAAATTCCAAATACGAAATGCTGCTTACCTGGGAGCCTGCAGCAGGAGCAGTAAAAATGTCACAACCACACAGTGAGACGAGAACGAAACCGTAGCGGGATAATGGCTTCAAGGGGGAGATGAGCAGTGGCAGCAGCCAGGGAAGTGTCCGGCACAAAGGACATGTGAATGAATGACGGCACCGGAGTTGGGGAGCTTGGCAGATTGGACTTCTACCGCAGCGTTCCGAGGGATTGGAACTGGCCCCCTAGGGCACAGCTTACCGACAATATTTATGTTTAATTTACAACAGAAATTTAGCAATATTTGCGACACTTGCAGCGGTTCCCATGTACCATAGAAGCTGAAACTTTAACAGTTTCAGGCGAGAGCCAGCAGCTTGTGCGGAATTGAAAATTTCTTTTTATGCGTGGTAACGCTTACAGAACTTTTTATGCTCAGACATATAATTCAGGCATTATACGAGCGTATATATACAGGGAAACACGTGTAGATGATGGCACTGTGGAAAAATAAGTCTTTAAATTATGGGTAACAATTCTTGGAAAATGTTGCATATTTTTACAAGGAATTCTTAAAAGAAACGGTTTAAATATTGTGTTAAAAATCCCTATTTCATTGCATATTCATCCTGAAATATATCATTGCCTAATTTTAGTAAGCTTTCTTTATACTTTGGAGACCTATAGAGACTATTATTCCACAACTTATTAGTAATTTCAAAGCCTAAGCTTAATTTTCTCACAGTGTCTGCCAGTGTGGTTGTGCGGCTAGGCGTGGCATTGTAAACAATAAGGGATAAGCAGCGCACAAGTGTCGTCCGCCTCCAAGTAAGTCTCTCTCTCTCCGAGTGTCCTGGCAACCCACCCAAACCAATTCATTCTCACCCAGGCCAGGCCAGGCCAGACCAAGCGCACCCAACCCAATCCCCTGCCGAATGGCAGTTCCCAATGCCAAGCCAACGATGCCAGAAGGGGTGACGTGAGCTTTTGTCAATAACTTAATAACTTAAAATATGGTTTAATGCTCACGTAACAACATTTTGCCACTTGTGCCAAGCACACGTAGGTGTGAATGGGCCGGATGGCCAAAAGGGGTGCCAAGGCGGGTTACTTAAGGTCGCATCGCGCCACCCTTCATTCAAAGCCAAAGCCAAGGCAATCGGCAGGAGCAGGAGCGGGAGCAGCACGAAGAAACCGAGCTGAAGGCGGATCAGGCCGACCAGACAATGCCAATGGCAATGGGAATGAGACTGGCAACTGGCAACTTTTATGGGTGTGCGGCGGCAAAGGTTCCGATGGCTTACATGTGTACACAACGGGATAGAGTCGGACTATGCCGATATATCTGTGTGCGTTTCGCCTCCTGGCTGTGCGCACGTGCTCCACCTTTTGATCCTTTTTAATGCCAGCCCAAAAAGCGATATCGATTTTTTTCCCTGTATGTTATTTTTTTGCTTGCCTGCCGCTGAAGGAGATGCCCGGGGCCGAAGTGGACTTGCATATGTGTGTTTTCGCATTTAAAATAATTAAAATTACAACTGGTTAAAAAAAGTTGAAGGGTGTTATTTCAGAATAATCTTACTTATTTTAATGGGTAAATGATATAAGATATTTAAGGGCTAAACCAGTATTCACATGAAGATTTTTAAGGCCTGAAAAGGAGTGTATGCCATTACCACAATTCGGTGGGGGCAGTCGCTCCAGTGCATCCTTTCTGCTCCAACTGCATAATACATTCTCTCTCTCTCTCTCTCTGTGTGTTTTTTGTGTGTGTTTGGAGACAAAACTCAACTCATTAGCGTGTGTGCCAGAGGCAGGAGAACGAAAGGGATTCGGAATGTCGGGATTCGCCACTGCTTCCCACTCACAATGGGAGCACGGGGCGTGGCATGTGGCACATGTCTGGCTCACTGGTTTCTGCATTTGAATTTGCATTTTATTAAATTTCAAAAGCTCTCCTCACATGTCCCCATATATAGCCAGCATTTTCCCCACTTGAAAAGCCACCTGAAGCGACCGTTGTTAGACAGGTGAAGCATGGGGGTTAGGGTTGTGGGTGCAAAGGGCCGCCAAGTGGGTGGTGGTGCTGCTGCCGAGTGCAAAAGGTTCAGCATTGCATATTTATGCACTTAATAACGCATTTTAGCATGCTCAAGTGCATCTCATCTTTTGTTACATTCCGCCAACAGGGAGGGAATGAGGATGAGGCTGGGATGCTAAGGGATGACATATGGAGAATGGGCGAAAAGGCAGGCGATACAATGCAAAATGAGTTTCCCAGTGAGATGAGAGCCAAATGTTGTCTGTGCAAGTTGACAAATGGAGCATGAGAGCAGCTGCCATGTCCAAACATCCAGAATGCATTCTCATATTACATACAGGCTTTCAGAGAAATTAAAGCCAGCTTTCAAAGATGATTCTAGGATGACTTTTCTTCAAAAGAACATTTAACTCTGACAACTTGTTGTGAGGAACTGCCTTCTGATGGAAAATACATTTTTGTGTGCCTAAAAGTGTGCCTCAAATGGCTGTATTCAAGCAAATTCAAAAGGATATTTAATTTAAAAGGCAATTAAAATTTATTTTCCAAGCACTCTGCATATATTTAACATTTTAATGAGGAAATGCCTGGTGAATATGGCCGACGGAAAAATAAATGTATATAAAAACTTCACTTGTAAACTTTTAAGAGGATGCTGGAAGCCTTATACTTTTTTTCTGATATGTGTAAAAGTATCCCTAGAAGCGAAATGAAAAAATGAAATCCCCACAAAGCTGAGAAGCTCTTTCCCCCAATCAAAATCAGTGCCGCAGGGACTGCAATCAACTTTAGCTCCTGCACTCCTGGCAACCGTCACTGGCAGTCTAGTTTTATGCAATAACAATGGGACAGGCGGTTGCATAATTGATTGATTGAATCCGTATGCAACAATTGGACAGAGATGGTTAGCCAACGAGGGACAGCGGTTGTGGGAAAGGGATTTCGGGCTGGCCATGTGCATGTGTTGTGTATGTTTGCCTTCGTGTCCTGACATCCCCTGGCATTGTTGGCAAGTGGCAGAGGCACAAAACACAAAAACCACAGCTACTACTGGCCGACGACGGACTCGATCGAAGGCAGTGCTAGCAAACAAACAAGGAAATGCTGGACAAACCAATCTATGACACAACTGAAAGCCACAACGTCACCCAAGTGTGAAGAGCCAAGTGGGGATGATTGAGCAGCCCCACACTCGCAAAAAAAAAGGAGCTCCTAGGGGCAGTAAGGAAAGCCAAACCCAAGTATCAATATGCAAACAAGAAAACTAAATAAATCAAACTGGAAATACATTTGCAAATTATACTGAGCAAAGCTTTTAAGTCGATTGAAATTGTGTGTGCAGATTGCAGACAAATTGATATCAATTTTCAGCTTAATTGGTAAATCCTGTTAATTGGATTTAAAAGGAATTTCTAGCACTTAAAACCCCACTTTTCTCCGGGTGCATCGCTCAGGACATGTGCGGCAGTGATGTGGGCACATTAAATTACAGTTTTCAGAGCCAAGAACAAACAGGCGAAAGTGCAGAAGCTCATTTAGCCAAAAGGATGTGCAAGTGGATGTGTTGGTCCGTTGGTCCCAATTGTTTGGCAAAGTGGCGCCGATCGGGAATCTGCCAACCAACCACGTCCTTGGCCTGGCCGGGACGCCTTCTAATTGAAACTGTCAGCGACAGGCGGCCTGGGTCGTAAATCAGAGCTGGGCCTTGCTGCTAAGAACTAAGCCAAGTCTGTTTCGAGATGTTGCCGCTGCTGCCTAAACAATTAAAAAGTTTTCAATTAACTCGCAGCTACGAAATTGGCACTTGTAATCGGCACCTGTTCAACAAGCGTAACAAACAGAGGCCTGCGGATATTTTTCGAGGGCGGCTTCCTTCCTTTCTGCCCAAATAAGCTACGCGGGGGAGTTGGGCTGGGGTATCACTACCACAAGCGGGCACGTAATACATTTATTACGCGTGAGCACGCCGTCGAATAGAAGAAGTATGTGTGTGCGTTTGGAGTTGGTAAATGAGTTTTCAACATTGCGTTGCATACTCTCGGGGTGGCAAAAGTTTGGCTTTAAAGAGGAAAATTCAAGGGAAACTTAGTGATTTTCAGTACTATGGCTAGTAGCTGGAAAACTGTGCATAGATTAAAATAGATTTAGAAGTTCCAGTAATTGTAAAGGAAGGGGTTTTCTAAGAACAAATGTAACATTGAATATTTTATGCTTTACTAAAGAGAGTTGCCTTTTATTAGCCTGGAATATGAAGTTATTACTACCAACTAACTATATTATTTGGGTTCCATTTAAGCTGCTAAAAATATACCCCAAGCCCCTAAATATATGTATTTCATTTAATTATTTTCATACACCTAGCTCCATCATCGCTGGCCAACAATAAACGCGGAAAATGGTGGAAAGGTGGTGAGAGCTCGGCATTCTCATGATCCTGTGGAAATTAACTTAGAGCACGCACCGCCAGCACAAAATGCGCGACTGCGAGCATAATGGTCTGCTGCACATAATTAGCCAGTGGCTGGCCGAGGGCTATTCAAGTGGTTTTGTGGTCACTGACCAGCAGCAGCAGCAGGAGTCACAGGACAGGAGCAGAAACAGAAGCAGGGCCACTCAACTGTCGCCGCGCACAAAGATTGAAAAGAACTCAATTATTTTTTACTGCGCGTAATTAAAGCTCAGCAGAAATGGGTAGGGGAGATCCTCTCGGATTGTCCTGTGTCAGTGGCGCTGGCAAACATTAATGATGTTGGGCCCTTCGCGAGCTGCTAATGATGCTGCTGCTGCTGCTGCTGCTGATACTGCCACCAATTCCACAACTCTATAGTGTAGCTATAGCTACAGTTGCCAAGTTAATTACGCTAAGTGAACCATTTCAGCTAAAAGCCATCAGCAACAGCTACAGCTTCAGCTTCATCTTCAGCTCCAGTAGCATGTTCCACTTCAGCCTGAGTAGAAATTGTTATTCTTTTTGCATTATTAAAAGTTTTGCGAGACGAGGCAAGTTCATAAAAAATATGGCATACTCTTGAGCTCGCCATAAATATGTAAAATACATTCCCAGTTGCCGCCAGCAATTTAAATGCTGTGTAGGCTGTGCGCCTACAGTGCTTCTCGAAATTGTTAATCATATGGCAAAAAGTTGAAATAAATAGGTGGAGTCCAATTCAGAAGAGAGGCATTGCCCTTTTTATTTTAAGATATTAAAACCTTTAGCTTTAGGACATTCTGGTACTAGAAAGGTAAGCAGTTTCCTATAAACTTTCCTCAAATTAGAGTTTAAGTTCACCTCAAAAATTAAAATCGATTCTATAAAATGCTTTAAAAATGTGAATAAAATATATAATTGCCTTCCAAACTTTAAGATCCTTGTAACGAACTCTTCTCAGAATCACTGTTCCCAATCAGCCAACAGTTTCCACCGTAATCGGTCCGGAAAGTTTCCACTTTTTGTTATCCTTCCATCATTTAGTTATCATTAGATTTCATTTGTTATGGATTTTGCATAAAGCCAAATCGCCAGAGAGGAAATTATGATGCTCAACCCAGGGATTTCCCTTCCGAAAAAACCGACATGTGTGTCATTTGCCAGGAGACGGAGAAAACTGGCTATTAAATTACATTTTATGATTGGAGGCTGTGTCCTTGTCCGCTGGCATGTCAATTTGCTGCGTCAATTTATGCGAAAAGCCCGCGCCAGTTGTTCAACCCTTGGGATAATGGCAAAAAAAAGAGCGAATAAGCAAAGGAATCCCATGTAGTCCAGCCTCGACATTGTTTGCGTTTCCGCCGAGTCTCTAAGGATGTTGTCCTTTTTCTCTTCTTCAAGCGGAAAGCTAACAAATCAACGCACTCAGCGACGATGACGCACTCCATCATCAATATTCTATTAATGGCAGTGCAGTTGTTAAAATATTATGATCCCCAAGCAAAATTTGACTCCTTTCCGGAGAGGGGGCGGGCGGGTACTTAAAAAATCACTTCGGAATATTTCTTGCTTGTTTTAATACGCACTCGCTCATCCCCTCGTCGCTGAGATGATTTATGCGGGGAGGAAATGGAAATGAGGACAACTCCCCGATGGGTTCGAACTTGCCTTGGCAATGGCTGCTGCTTATCGCCTGTAAATTGCTCAAAGGCGTAACAAGGAATTAAGCTTGTGGCTTAGCGCACTTGCAACAGAAATGGAAACGTAATCGGAATGGAAATGGAAACGGAAATGGGACGGTTTCGGGGAGGCGGGGCTGCATGTTGGGTTCCGAGGGTAAGGATAGGCACGCGTCTCTCTCACAAACCTCGACACGTGTCCGTCGCCCCACAAAAACACATTCCAAGCAAATACACTTGAAAATTATAGGGTTTGGAAAATGAAAGATATTTAAGTATTAAATATATATTTCAGAGATGCCAAATAATTGAATCTGCGAATTTAGAAGTTTAAACAACTCCCTCAGAAGTCTCTTAATAGTTTTGTATTCACATATTTAAATTATCTTTTAATATTTATTGCACAACTAAAAGCTAAATAATGTTCTTAGTGTACCCCTTCGTGTTGAAAACAAAATTGAAAACTGTTAAACAAATCGCAAACGGGTTTATTGCTCGAACTGTGTGCAGCACGGCTCAAAGGAGACGCCGAGATAACCAGCATAACCAAGCACACCCCATCCCAAGCCAGCCACTCATCTGACATCCAGCATCCTGCACATATCGGGTTCAGAAAGGGACCGCAGACCAACAGACTGAGGATCCACTTGAGGCTGCGTGGGTCGCATTCACTTAACTTTAATTTTGCGCTACAAAACTTGGAGGGGAGTGGAGCCCCTCGACGGTAAAGGCAGCCGAGACAGACGTGATTGGGTTTTTATATTCAATATAAAAAGGATTATATGGCATTTGTTGTGCAGGCATTGAAAGTTCATAATGATTGGAAAAGTTACGGCCACTCAGACGGACGGCACCTTCACAGACGGGAAGAACCCCAGGCCTCCGCTCGCTGCCGTTTGAGCTTTGCCCCACACGTGGCGTGTAAAATCAATTTGGAGCCCGAAATAAGTGCAACGTGGCCATTAGGGAGTCCTACGCCCTGCGACACCTGCCACGTCGTCCTTCACACGGCCACGTCCACGTCCACGGCCAGGTGTATAAATAGGTTTCACTCCATCCAAAAAAGACGCGGGGCGGCGCCTAAGCACTTCCGGCGTATAAGCTTTGGGCATGTGTGAAATATCCAGCCCCACATGGAGATCATCTAGCTTATGCCGGGGATGCCATGAAATTTCCATGACCTCGCCTGAGCCGAAGCCACTTTCCAATTTATGAGCTGACCACACACACACCGAACCCCACTCATCCATTTCGGCTAATGGCCAACGTTCGGTCTTAATAGTTTCGCCCGACAGTTTAAAGTGTCCGACAGTTTAATGGACTTTGTTCAGTATTTATTGTATTAATTTTACACCGACAACCATCGAACAAATGAGATGGAAAAGGCCAGTCGAAACACTAAAAGAAAAAGGATATTCTTAAATGAAAAAGGGAAATGGGTAAATGGGTAAATGGGAGTATTTAAAGCAGAAGAACTCCCAGCTATTTTTTCCCGTGCAGCCTTTTTAAAAATAAAAACTAATGGCTTTTGGCCTGGACAATTGTTAATGGTCGAGTGGCACTAGTACTTACCTCGGGTATATCATCTGGCACCTTTCCCATCCATGATAACGAGAGTATCGTGCAGTCGCATTTTGTGTTGATGTTCCGCTCGAAATGTAAATGCATTTTATGGCCCGAAAGCGATGGCCAGCTATTTCCTCAAGTTCGTTCGGTTAGTTGTTGCTGTACGCTGATTTAAGCCACACACATGTTGCTAAAAGGAAAACAGAAGAGGGAAAATAGATGGGGTTTCATTATCGTTTAGTATAACATGCCAATAACTAATTTACGATGAAAGCCAAATGGAGTTGTTGTTGCTTGCTGGCCCACTCGTGCTGCCAATGTTGTTATTATTACGCTTCGTGCTTTTGTTGTTGTTCTTGTTATTGTTGTTACTGGTGCCTTATCAGGCCAAAACACACACATTCACAAGCCTTCACCCCGCCTTACTGCGGGTCATTGGCTGTGCTTTGTACGGGGATTTATCGACGGGTGGAATGATGTCCTCGGCATATGCTCGCCATGCCTGGGTATCAACTTCATCTTTCCACTTCCCCCAAGGGTTGACAAATTGCACACGAACGAACGGCACAGGAAGAGCTCGCAGGACACACACTGCCACGTACACGACATAATTTGAAGCATACTTTGCAGGGCACACTAATTGGTATTAGTGGGAAAGTGGATGTGTCGTATCTGCCTTTGCTCCGCCAGTCGCACGGATAACCCGGATAACCCACTCACCCATACACACACACACACACACAGACTCGCACAGGGCCCATAAAAATGCTCTTTAGCAAATGGCTTACATATTTCTATACGTTTGTATATAAAATATTCCTGCAAAAGCTGAAAACTTTTAGCGGAAGTCGAATGCCTCGGTGGCTAAAGTTTAAATTTTGATAATTTGGTTACTTTAGCTTTTCGAAAGTTAGTTTATGAGCATGTGGTGAGCGTAATAAAATAATTGCAAAGTACTTAATTCTTTTATACATTAATTTAAAAGTTTAAAGCCCCAAAGGATTGTGTTGCTTTTGAAGTTTAAAGGAAGAGATAAGCAGGAAAGCAACCATACTTTTCTGTATCATTAATCAGCAATTCATATGAATAATTACTCCATAGAAAACCTTAACAAAACCATGACAATTAGTAAAACTCTTCAATCGTTTCTTAAATGCTTCATAAACCTAATAATTGTGTGCTTAAATACAAATAAAGTAGATGAATAAGCTGCCTTAATAGGCTCATAACAATTCAAATTCAAATTGTATGCTCCATTTATTCAAGGAAAATATGTCTGTATTCTCCACGAATTGAAAAATATTTAAAATGCCATAAATGTTGTCAGAAGTGTCTTGTCACTTTCCCTACGCCACTCATTTAAATTATTTAGAAAGTTGTATAAGCAGAAAGTCGAGTAAAGTTGAGCGCTGCTAAGAGCTCTGGGCAAAGAAAAACAATCCCTTGCTGAGCAGAGCAAAGACGAGCAGCTCTCCTTCAGTACGGGAATGTTTCAAATTATGCCTGAATAATTGATATGGCTGCTGCTGTCTGTTGTCTCGTTTGATGACTGCCTGACTAGCTGCCTGACTGGCTTCCCCTTCGCCCTCTCCTTGGCTCTTGGCTGACAATTTGTTTTTGTATTTGATCCTAGGTAGGCGGTCTGTCTGTACACGGACAAATAAACCCAAGGACATTCAAGCTGTGAATTAATGCTCAAACAAAAAATAGAAGGCTTCAAGCTTGTTAGAGTTATGATAACACAAATATTTTGCTTTCATTCGGTTTCATTTTATTTAAGGCTAAAGAAATGGACACCAGAAAAATATACACTTTACTACAGGAAAAGAAAAACATAAAATATCCTTGTATATAATCATTATAATTTAGTTTTTATTTTTGCCATAATAAAATGTATCTCTTTCGATTCTTAATATTTCTTTCAGTGTAATGTGTCATTGCCTGTGGCTGGGAAAACTGGGGAGGAGGGCCAGAGCTCAGACAAAAGCACACACACATACGCATTTGCTTCAATTATGTCCTGTGCTCTGTCTGATTGAATTTGACATGTACCATATAACATTTTTGATTGCGTATACGCCCCGGGGGCACGCCGTCATCAGCAAAGACCAAGACAGACCGATGGAAAAGCCAACTAATGGAATCCTTGGGAATGCATACTTTTCGGCAATGGCCCTTTGCCTGCTTAAATATTGATAAAAAGCCAACTACTACTCGTTATAAATTGAAGAGTCCTCCGAATTCCATTTCAATGCGAGACACAGACAGCGGGAGGAATGCATTCTCGAGTAGTTCACGAGATGAATGATTGCACATTCGCCATGGGGCACATGCGGGACGTGTTACTTTCGCCACTCTGCAGCCAGACAGCCATTGTTCGGCTGCTTTTAAATTGTTCAACGTGGCAACGGGCTTGGCAGCCAACCTGCACTTTTCCACCCAGCAACCACCATCTGCCATCCATCCTGGATGGAGCCATGCAATGCCCCGCCTGCCTTTTGCCTTCTGCTTCTGGCTTTCGGCGCTTTTATGCGACATTGAGCACTTTTTAGCCATGTGCGGTTCATGGCCGCCATAACGCTGCAAAGTAACGAAAATAGCTGAGGTGGCAGAACCAGCGGCGGCGGCGGCAGAAAACCTGTCGAAATGCCAGTCAGACCGGGAAATTCTTCGCAGGTGTGCAGCGGACACGACAGCCTGGCCAGACATCATGAAATATGCATTTAACCATCAACAATGGTGCCATCAGCCTTGGGCAATGGCCAAGAGTAAAACTTCCGAATAAATAAGCCAAAATTGTTCTGTAAAAGATTACACAATCGATTTGCCAAGTATTTTGTTGCGGATACAATTGCAGCAATCAAGGAAAAGCATTGTGTAAATATTTTAATTATCCAATGCAACGGATCGAATTGCAAACAAAAATATTTCAATTTGTTGGGCGATACTTTCACCCACCCAAAACAGTTCAGGGGCAACGCCATTTTGGCACGAGGATAGGATTTGTTTGGGCTTTGGGCCATTAAAAGTTAATTATGTGGAAAGAAGCGGGGGCGGAGCACACATAGAAGTCCAAAAACAAAGTAAACTTTGGTCGCCTGCTAGTTCGGTTCCCTTCGGCTTCTCTGCTGCAATTAAGCCGCCGAAATTGGATTGCGTATACGCCTCGGTGTACGCAGTTGGCTGTAAGGCGCTTAACTATTATGTAGTCGTAACTGTTGTTGCTGCTGCCGGCGTTGATGTTGTTACTTCTAACGCCGTTTCAACGGCAAAACTTTTGCCCTCCTGGCCGGATAGCATAATTTTTGGCATGTGGTAACTATCCTTACAGTGGGAGCTGCCAAACTAAACAGAAAACAGAAATTGGAAAATGTCTCTTTAAAAATTTAGCTGATATTTTGGCAGGAGAAACTCAGAAAATGTATCTAAAGTCATCGAGATTTCATGTTTAGCTTTGGATACTTCACTTAAGCTCTAAGGATTAAATGAAAAGTATTATAATTTATTTAAAATCACACATTTACATATTAGCTACAATTAATAAAGAAAAAATAAAGGTTAAATTCCGTTTATATAACTTATATAAACGTGGCTCATTTCACTAAACCACACTCATGTTTATAAGCGGATTAAGCTGCACACTTTATTTAGTTAATGGCCACTTATGGTTACGTCACTTTATTTCGGATTAACATTTTCTCATCCCCACTGTTGCCGCAAATGCAAAAATGTGCTTATATTTATGCCATGGACAGCCGCTTGGACCCCCACTTAATGCCGCTAAAATCCAGATTTACTTGTTTATCATCGGCGCATGTCTCTCCATCCTGTTGGCGAATTAATTGTGGCAATTTGCTTTTGATCCTTGGGCCAGGACTGAATTTGAATGCTCGCAATTATTTCATTTTCATCATGCTTTTCATCTACCTAACGAGCTGGCATTGTTCATATTTCCTTGTCGCTGTCGCGGTTTTTGCAATTGTTATTGCTGTCAGCGGGCTGGGAATGTCCTTGAACCGCTTGCTACTAGCTCGGCTCGCTGCTCCTTTGCATGTAGTATAATGAAAGTGCAGCGGTGCATGCAACAAGACCAAAAACAACGGCCTCAGCTCAACAGAGAGTCGAGTGGAAGCAACGAAAAACTTTGTGCCCATTTCGGAACTCGTGTGCGTTGCCCTCGCCTCGAAGGGTTCCGTGACGTCGGTCGCAGGAAAATTCATACACAAAAGTATACTTATATTTACATGTCCACATATATCGGGAAAGCACTTAATTCAGCCTTTGCTCCCAAGCCAAGTGTTCGTGTAGTGGTTGCTAATAAATCAAGGCCCTTGGTGGGAAGGAAATTTCCAATTTGCAAAACCACTTTTAATTATAAAATATATTTTAATAAAATATGGCGAAAGAACAAGTATTTGAGAACCATATTCAAGATATTTTAATTTATTCAAGAAAATAACAGTTATTGCTAAGTTATTATTAATGTATTTTTAATAAACTTTGAGAAGGTTATAATAAACGATTGAGTTTTGAATTTCTTCTTGATTGTTTTTAATAAAATAGTCTAAAGAAATCAAGGGAACTAACTTTTAAATATGAAATACACAATTTTTCCATTCAGCCATATCTTTATCTTAAACAAAAATCACAAGTGGGACTTAAACTACACATTCATATCGTTTTCTTTCAATTTTCCCGCAACCACTGTTTGAAAGAAGGACCTGTTCCTGGTTTTAAATTTCCCCTAATTATGTATCCGCTTTGTTGTATGCCGCATGCCAGGCAACCAGTGGTATTGAAGTAAGTTCAAAGCCCGCTTTCCGCTCCCCCCTCTAATTTTCTTTCGTCCCCAATGGGGGGCCTGCAGGCAGCCGAGTAATTGTTGCGAGTTCAGTTTCAACTGCCCGTGGGGCATTCGCTTTAATTAGCCACACGCCAGCAAGCACAAGAAATGCGTTTGAAATATAAAAAAAAAGAAAAACGAGGCGACACCAGATACGTGCATGCATTTAATTGGCGAGCTTTTCCAGGCGAACCGCTCCCGTTTTCCTTAACTCTTCCCTTCGGATGATGCGCGTGTAAAAGCACACAAAGACAAGAAAAAGCAATAAAATTTTGCATAAATGACGAAATAAATGACAGCAAAGGAAAGCAACATTGACAAATACGCACCCTGGGGGAGGGAGGAATGGAGTGCGTGGGTGGGTTTTTGGTTGGAAAAACCGCTCTTTGGGGTGCCGGCGCTACATCGAATGTCTCTATGTGTGCACTGAGCTTTAATGGAGACTCAAAAGGAAAGTGGAGGTTGGCTTCTGGAGACACTGGGGAAATTCAGTACACTCGGAGAAATATATAAAGAATAAACCCATGAAACCCATGAGGGGAACTGTATTTAAAACACACATTTCGCACATTTAAAGTGTAAAGTTCGAGAAATTTATACAGAATTAAAATTAAAGCAGAAAATAAAAATTTTTAGTCCTTCAATTAGACAAGTGCCTAACATTCCCATTTTAAATTAATATTCCTGAACTTTAAAGAAGCTTTAAAATTATAATAATATAATTTAAAATCTTGATTATTTGTGTCATCTATGGAATAAATTACTATACACTGTTTATGTTCCAATTTCCCCTCAAATTTCAAGACATCGCAGAAAATATATTTTTTTGTGCAGTGAAACAAAGCTGACTGACTCTTTTCCCTGCTTCCATCCATTGTCCGTGTAGTTGTTGCCGCTTGTTTATTGACTTTGTCTGGGGTTAGGGGCTGTTGGGGGTGTGTCGTATAATTTGTTTCTACTTTAACCTAACCCTCAAGCCCCGCCGCTCGGAAAATGTTGGGGAAAATTGTGCGCCTCAGTGGCGCTACAGTTACCCAAATGTATCTCCCGTTCCCGCCGTTGTTTTTGCTGCGGTTGTTGCCGGGTGCGTTTTGCCTCCTCTCCTTGGAAATATAAACAATTTTTCCATTATTCGGCGCTGCTACCGCTGCTTCAGTTATGCAAAATAATCAACATGCCAGATTCTGATATTGGCAAGGCAAAGAATAACAAAAATAATAACAATAACAGATATAACAACAAAAAGAAAGCAAAAGCAACAGCAAAGACGCCTGTTGTCAATGGCGAAAATATTGGCAAAACATTCGGAAAAAACCGCAAATCGAGCAAACTGCACTTGAACTTGCCTCAAAAGCCCTGCCACATCGTCCTCCCGCTGCCATCTCAAATTATATAATGCAAATCGCGACAAATACAGTCCAACTTCTGGGACGAACCTTTAAATTTCGTTTTGGTAACCTATAGAAACTTGCAGCAAACGGAATTAGTTGAGTTGGGAATAATTTAAACGGTTGGTTTTATGAGAAATAAAGATATAAGGTTACAAATATAGTTCTACTTTTCCCATTATATACCATTAAGCAACAGCTGATAAGCGTACACAAAAAATTGCATACCATTTTTCAAAGGTTATGAATTATACTGTCAATGAATATGACCGAAATAAAGATTTATTTAGAAAAAATGTATACTATAAATACTATTAATATTTGTGAGGTACTAAGTTTGAAACCCTACATTGAGATAGATAGATAAAACGATAGATTGATTGATTGACAGATAGATAGATCGAATTGTAGGAAAACACCAATTGCGTATAATTATAATTTATTCTCATCTAATCGAATAAGTAACCAAAATATACAATATAAAATTGCCAAATTCTTGTACATTTTCGTTTTGAACTCAATCTGAAGGTTCATCTTATCGATGGGGGCCTGTTAACGCAAAATGCTGAATGGGGGAGGGGGGGTTGAGAAACTAAAACGCAGCAAAATAAGACAAAATGTAATGACCTTGGCAGCCAAGCGCCAACGCAACGCTAACACACATTGGCACACACACCCCAGCGCCAGCATTCAAGCACACACAAACTTAAAAATAATTTCTCAAAGAGCAGTCGAGGAGAAGGCAACGAAGAAGAAGAAGAAGCCCCAAGAACAAGACATTGGCGCTGGCGTAGGCGTTGGCGCTGACGCTGAAGCTGGCAGAGCCGGTCGCTGCTGCAGTCGACGTCGACGCTGGGGCATCTAAATTATGCAAACTGAGAAATTGCGGCACCAACACACATGCACACTCGCCAAAATAATAAATAGTTTAGAATTTTGGGAAAAAGGTGAAACAATTTGTTTATCATTTTTGTAATTATTTAATTTTAGAATTTAAACAAGTCTTTTTTGATTGATTTTTTAATAAATTCCCATTTTTAATGTTCCCAATTTGAATGCCAATTCGAGTCCTTTTTCTGAGTGCACCTAATGTGCCACCCGCCGTCCAACTGTCGCCCCATGCAAATGTAATGGTTATGTGGCTTAAATGCTTATCGCTCCAGCTGACCAACTAACGGAATTTCAATTTCGGCACGCATTTTCCACGGGCGCTTTTTATAGGCGTGCTCCTGATTGCCACTTCTACGGCCGGACGTACATACGTATTTCTCCCGCCGGAGTCGTTTTTCGATTACGAAGAAAAACATACAACACACACACACACTCGACCCATCCTCACACACCCATACACATGTCGCAGGAAAAGCCAATGCCGATCGATTTTCACTGTCATTGGTTGTTTGATGCGGATTAATCGAAAACGTGCGTGGGCAGCTCACTCAACCGAAACTAAAAACGAAGCCGAAACGCAACAAATTTAAGTCGGTGAGAGCCCCAGGCAAATAGGGCTGATAAAAAGCGTTTAACCAATGGAAAAAATTAACCCACATTGCCGTGGCTTAAAAACACCTTTAATTAGCCCTGAGTTCTATGAGTTGTGGTGGCGCCCAAGGTGTTTTCCTGGTTACCACAACAAACACACAAAAAGTATAACACCGCATCCTTTTTATAGTGAAGCTTCGAAGACTATAAATATCACTTTGTTCTGTAGTGGGGAAATCAATCAAATCCAAAATACAAAATCAAATATTTTAAGTTTAAATTGTGCGTTTCCTAAAGAATAAAATCTTATAATAAATGTTTAGCTCTTTTGGATATGAAATGGAATTAGACTGAAATGTTATTGCAAAGCCATACAAAACATATTAATTACTCTTTTTAAAATAAAAATCATCTAATCTAAGGTTAAGTACATAAATCGATTTTATTAGAAATGTTTGAATCTACAGAAAGGAATTCTTGTAGAGACTTTTCTAAACTTCATATTGATTAAAGTTACTAAAGCCTCTCAGACCTCTGTAAATTGGACCACAATTTCATTGGTAATGCAAGGATATTCGTTTTAAAGAGACAAGACTCGATGACGCGATTCCTGTCAAGTTCAGTTCGATTTACGGAAGTCTAACTGTAGTGCACAGACATTCCCAATGTCCGTGGCACGCGGGGGGTAATCCAAACCACCACCGTCGCCAATGTTGCCGGGATAAAAAGGATATTTGCCAGGGGACAACGGAATTCCACAACTCACCTGTGCCGTCGCCGCCCCTCTCACGTTACTCGCTTGCCACTGCTGCTCTGCGGTGCTGGGCGAAAGCTGAATCCAATTGAATTACAGTCTTTGCACCGAAAAAGTGCTGCACATATGAATAAACCGCTGCGAGTGTGTTTTAGCCACTATTTTGGGGCAGACTTTCCCTTTATTTTCCAGTTTTCCGTTCTTTTTTTCCTTCACTTCCTTTTTATCCGCTAACGCACACATTCACATACACACACACGGAACGCACATGCAGCGCTGGTGGAGAAATTCCCGTTAGCACACTGCCGCAACGACGTCCGAACGTGGACTGTTTGGGACGGTATTGCCGCTGGTGGGGTTGGAAAAGCGGAAAAGCTCCAAGAGCGCGCCTGCGCCTGGCCGCATAGTTCTTATCACCGTACCTGTCAAACTGACGGAATTTACGCTATTGTTTTTATTTTTAACGAATATAGATTTTTGTTTGAAAAGATCGAATAGAATCGATGCGGTGAGAATCGATTTTCTTGCAGTTCAATTTGTGTTTAGGACGGTATTGCCGCTGGTGGGGTTGGCGGAGAAAAGCTCTTTGTGCTATTATAAAATAAAAACATGTAAAATACAAATATAATTTATATTTACGAAAGTAGCATGTTTAAGAAGGCATAAGGAAAAACTAACATTTTCCCTTTTATTTTTTCGCCTTTAAAAAATATGTCGTAACTAAATGTCGTAACTGAACCGAGATAACAATAAACAATTTTCTTCTAAAACTAAATTATTATAAATTTACTTAAAATTGGTTATTTTAATAATAATAAAAATAATATTACTGTTTCATTTAATTTAATATTATATTCAAATTCCTGACTTATATACACAAATTTTAAAAATAATAAAAATATATAGATATGGCGATAGAAACCGTTGCTGAAATATCGATATCCTAATATTTCGTTATATCTGCGACAACCCTACGTGCTGGCAGTGTTCCCAGATCAGGGGATTTTCCTCTTAATTTAGAGTTTTTTTACGTCCTATGGGGAATTTTAGAGTTTTAAAATTTGTAGGGGGAAGGATTAGGGCTCTTTAAAAGCATGTATTACGTTAATATTATGAAAACAAAACAAATTGTGAAATAAAAAAATACAATTTAGGTTACTGGTGGCTAGATAAACCAAAACAATATTATTATATTTTCCACTGATTTTCTTCATTCCACAGTTTCCACATTATTAAATTTATACATTATAGAATATACTAGAAGTATAAATTTAAAATAAATTGATTTTTTGAATTTAAAGGAACAGTTGGATTTTTTAGAGAGAAACTTTTTGAGATTTTTTAGGCGAAACCCAATTCTACATCTGGCATCACTGCGCTGCTCCACGAAGAAATTTGCTGTTTATTTTATTTATCGCGTACACTTGTGTCCTCCTCTCCGTTTATTTGTTGAACAGCAAGTCGCGTACGTGTGCGTGTGTGCCAGTGTGTGAGAGTGTGTGTTGGCCACTGGCCTTGGGATCCCCTGACTGCGACCAGCAGAGGCCCCAAAAGCCCAAAACCCAAATAGAAAATTGTGCAATAGTCGCTGCTATGCGAAAATCGAAAACCTGCTGTCCCAGGATAACGATGTGAAGCTGCTGGCGAGCTGCGGGCGAAACAAGGACGCGTCAAATCATGTGCCTGGCGGAGCACCCCGCCCGGAGCAGTATCCCATCCGCTGGCCAGCGGGGCGGCAGCACCTCGCCCACCTTCAACGCCAAGTATAGGCGAAAATGCCTGCTCCTGCTGACGCTGCTCTTCTTCCACGGCTGCTTCAGCGGCCTGCACCGGGCCAGCGCCTTCAACTGCACGGCCCACGGCGGACGCTGCCAGAACGATGGGCAGTGCCAGGAGGATGGCCAGTGCCTGTGTGCGGACGGTTGGCAGGGTCCGGAGTGCCAGTTCTGCGGCGGAAAAGTGCGGTGAGTAGTTATCCGGGACAAACTGTGATTCATGGCACGTTATTCAATCAGCGGCGCTCAATTCGCTTTTTTTGGCTTTGGTGTGGCCTGGCCTATTTGTGTCAGGCAACGGTTCCGTTTCATCTCGTCGGACGGGTTCTTGGCCTCCCCACCACTCCACTCCACTGCCCGTTCTCTTTATCTCCCGCTCGCCCTCTCTCGCTCTGCCGCACTGTGTGCATTCTTTCACCTGCTTTCTGCTTTCTCCAACGCCTCCTGCTGCTTCCAATACGGATTATTTAATTAGTTCGATTTGACTTTGAACTTGTCGCCCTGACAGAGGGCTCTCAGCCATATGGAGTCCTTGTGGAGGTGTCCAGGTACATTCAGGGGCTAATTGGGTGTCACATGTCATAAAGTCAGCATTTATTCATAGCGGGAAACTTGTCTATTGGCTTCCAGAACGAATGGTTCTACATTATCAATGGTCGAACTTTCCCATTTCAATGTCTTTGAAAGCAGAACCCGTTTTGGAAAGCACAAACAATGATTTTACAGTGCACTTTCAGTACAGTGAACCTGTTTGGGATTGGGATTGGGATTGATTTATATACAAAACTTTAGTTAAGTGAAATATTTCAAAGCCCAGAATAATTTACTTGTTACAGACTTTCTTTGTTTTCTTATCGTAGTTAGGTTCATATTTTATTGGAAATAAATATAAATATAAAAATACATATGGATTCTAAGTAATTAATATTTCCATGTACAAACATTTTCAAGTTTCTAATACCAACCTTGAGCTTAATTTTATAGTAATATTTATGTAATTTTTAGCTTTTCAGTCATTTGCCTTCTAAAGGTCATTTTAATTACAAAACATGGCAATAATTCATTAATTAATCATATTTCCTGTAAGCTGTGTGGCAAAATACAAAAAATTTGCATCTTTAAATTTACAATTTATAAACAAATAATTTCCATTAGGTCTCAAAATGTGTTTGCTTTTAAATACAAATTTCCACCAACTTAATATATTTTTAGCCCAGTTTACATTCAAATAAAACATAATTTTATAGATCTAAACATTAGTTAATGATCGCATTATGATCTTTATCAAAATACTTGTAGTCCATAAACCCAAAGTGATATTTAAAAGTAAAGATGACACTATTAAACACGTTTTTTTATAGTCTTTTGTCCATGATTATACTATACATATGTAAGCGATGTCACTCGGCCAGCTTGGGTTGCTCACGCTGGCGTCATAAAGCTTATGAAATGTTTTGTTTATGTTTCTTAACAACGGCTATTTGGTCGCGTAGCCCGATAAGCGAATGTTCTATCTTGACATTAATTAAGCCTCCCCGTTCGCCGTGCCCCGTGATGAGCCCGGGAATTTGCGCACTCGAGCATTGAGGTCGTTTCACCTGCCACACCATTGGAACCAGTTCGGCTTGTAGATACCTCTGATCTCGACCTGCGTTTAAATGCCGCATCGCATCGCAACTCCGGTCGTAACGTACCGTAAATTCCGGGGCCACACACTCACTCGTCCGTTCGATTTACGCCCCCGATAAGCAAACTCGCTCACTACATTCTTATCAGCTGTTTGTGACCGCTTATCGCCTGTGAATTTTCACAATTCCAGCCCACCAGCTCCACCCTCTTGTCTCTGTTTGCACACGATTCCAATTGAAATGCCCTGAGAGGCAGCAGCAGCAGCATTTGCCGGCTTTCTATGCTAAATCCCAAGCAAAAACTGGGCGCAATCAAACTGGTTTTACCCACAACTCCTCCACTCCCCCGAAATGCATTCCAGACCATTGGCCACATGACGAGGACGCCTGGTCATCTGGTCTGGCTTCCAGCTACCGGCTCCCGATTCCTAGGCTCCAGCTCAGAAGCCGTGCGTAAGCTTAGCGCTCGAGTGCACAGAGAGTGACTCACCCACCGGCTGCCAATGAGAGTGTAAATATATCTTTGTCCAGCATTGATTTTTCGTGGCTATCGCTTGATGTTCCGCCCACAGGCATGGGCACGGGCACCGACACGAGCTGCATCCCGGCTGGCCAAGTGTTTACCCAAAGTTTAGAACTGACCGAGAATTGACGCCCAGCCAAGGCACGCTCATACAGTTGGGGATGAGATGGTAGCAGGTTCCCAAAATGCCAAGTTTTAATTATGTATTCAAGTATTTGCTCGAAAAGGTGATATTTTAATACCATTTTAGATCTGACTAACAGAAATATGGCAGAATGATGTCACTTTTGGATCGAAGAGATACGGGAAAATTGTTTTTTTTTTTTTATACAAAATTAGCGAGGAAAAATGTTTCTTTAGATAGTTTTTCAAATGTCAAACATTAAATTAAAATAAGAAAAGTGTTTCCCGGATTTTAACCGACTTCTTCTTAATATAATAATATATATTTCATTGCTAAAAGCCTGAGAAATGATAACGTATCATCTAAGTCATATTTAATGAGCAGGTCATAAGTGTCATATTTTTGACAAATTGAAAAATATAAATTTTAAGGCGGAGACGATAAGAATAAAAATACTTCATTTATTAAATTAGTTCCCCTTTTTTTTATATTAAATTTGCTTTACCATTTCAAAATACTTTCAATAATGAGTATATTTTGTTTAGTTCTATAGTTTTGACCCCGATTGTGTGCTGTGCTCTATGCAGTACTTATCGGCACTGGCTCAGTGTAACGTGAGCCGCATTAGAATGCGGAAGGCAACCATTTCCACTTTCTCTCAGTACACTGGCTTTGTGAGTTAATTGTTTTTAACTTGTGTATAAATAAACATCTTGAAAGAGTCTGCAAAAACTTGGTTTCTTTGCAAGTAGAATCAATATCTACATACTACTTAAGTTTCCCTCTTAAGTTGCTTTCTTTAATCTAAAAGCATATTATACCTTGTCTAGATATTAACTTTATGGCTGACTTATCTCTGTTTTTGTTTAATACTGTCTGACTACTTATCTGAAGTAAGGCAACAGCCAGATAGCCTTGCAATCACAATTTATATTTATAAAAAGTCTGAGTCTATCTGTTTATAGTCGTGGAAATGTTAATATATCTATAGATCTATTGAATATCTTTTGATTTCCCATCTGTAAATATTCAGATGTCTTGACCTATTAATTCTCAAGTTTCGAGATCAACTTATGACAAGAAAGGGGAGCTTGATTTTGATTTAACTCGACCAGAGCACTGCGCTTTGTCCGGCCACAGCTGTGAATTGAATTGACAGAGCGACTAAATCAGAAGAAAGCAGTTATTTTTAAGCGGATGCGCACACAATACGCTAAGCTAAAAGCAAGACAAACAAAGGAAGTCGGCGTAAAGCGACTGTCGAATACCCTTATCGAGTTTCAAGCTCGCGCTTAAGTTGTTGCATTCCGTCCAAGACCTTTTCCCCACTCATAATCCCCGCTTGCAGAACAAAAGCCACAGAGACCGGGCAGTAGAAACGGCGACTTTGCGAGGCTGCCCTGTCGCCGTCGCCGGCAAGTCAACAGTTTTGAGGCTTCAGCTCGGTCACACATGCTACACTACACTACACTACTTTGTGCCTATACTATATTGAATACCGTTCGCAATCTCGCCGTACCAATTGGAGATTGCAATTCCGCTGGCCAGCAGATTCAATTATCTGTGCACAGCATCGAATCATCGCCATTTGCATACGTGGATGGCGGCAATGGCAATGTGCGCTCCACTATCGCTAAATCGATAGAGGAATTGATTTATTTTGCCACTTTGTTGCGCCTCCCAAGCTAATGGATTTCCCCTCCTACCCGTTTCTATTTTCATTTACATCTCGCAGCATGTACCATACCATGGGCACGATACACGACGGCTGGGGCAACTACTCGGTGAGTGTCAAGTGCAGCTGGCTAATCGATGCCCGGCACCCGCACTGGAGCCGCCGCCACAACACGAGTCCCTCGCGAACGGCCAACATACGGATCCATCTGCGCGAATTTGCCACTGAGTGCGGCTGGGATCACCTGTACATATACGATGGCGACAGCGTGGACTCCCCCCTGCTGGCGGTGTTTAGGTGAGTTGGTCTGCAAACCTAATAAATAAAAATTAAACTAATTTGTGCCTTTCATCCCTTCCCTTTGCAGTGGTCTCATGTACCGGGGCAACTTCTCAATTCGCCGAGTGCCACAGGTTATAGCCAGGTCCGGCACCGCCCTGGTGCATTTCTTTAGCGACGACGCCTACAATATGTCAGGGTTCAATCTCACCTACAAGATGAACGGCTGTCCCTCGGATAGCGATGGTAAGGGATAAACCTATTTTTATATTTGAAGACTACTAACATTTGGCATTTGCATTATTGCAGAGGTTGAGTGCTCTGGCCATGGAATGTGCCGGGAAGGCGACTGCATCTGTGATCCCATGTACCGGGGCGAGGCCTGCAACATTGCTGCTTGTCCCAACAATTGTTTGGAGTCCAAGAACCAGGGCCATTGCCTACCCGAGCAAGAGCGGTGAGTTGGATATTAATTTGGGATCGAAATTATAGTAAACTTTTGTATTTTCCGTTTATGTTGGTCCGAAAAATCAAACAGAATATCAATTTAATACACAAATTTGAGCATTGCTTTAAGTAGATTTAGTGACAATCTCTTCTGTCATTCTTAATGTAATTTCAGCCCCTAATTTCGACTTAATTAAAGCTTTTATTACTTTTATTTTTAAACCAAACGCCATTGTAGTCATCTTATTTAAGCTTTAAATGCAGTTACCAAAGCTGCTTAATTGAGTAACTAACTTGGGAATGTAAATTAAACTAGAAATAAGAGGAAAAATCGGGTGTAAACTAAAACTTTGAAAGTAAAACCGGAATACGGCCAATTACCAAACGCTCATTACTCACGAAACCCTTTCATTTTGTGCAGCTGCGCCTGCTACGAGGGATTCGCCGGCGACGACTGCAGCCAGATCAGCGCCCATGGAGCCTGGACCACTGTTCACCCAAAACACTCCCCGGCGCCGGCAGGCACCGCCTCTCATGGTGCCACCGTCTGGCGCGACACACTGCACATTGTGGGCGGAGAATCGTACGGACGCGGCGAACTAATGAGCACCTACGACTTCAATGGCAATGTGTGGGAGAACTTGCGTCCGGAGGAGGGTGGTGAGGTGCCGGATAAGCGCTACGGTGCCTCCACAGTGATGTACGGTGACAAGATCTTCATGTACGGTGGCGTTGTCAAGGGCCAGGGCATCAGCAACGAGCTTTGGGCCTTCGACGTCTCGGCGCGAACCTGGGCCAACATCTCTGTACGGTCGGATCCGTCATGCAATGCAACGGGTGGAACCACAGCCATGTGCGGACCCCTGCACGTGGTGGGCCACACAGCCACTTTAGTGCCCGGATTCGGAGACAAGAACAACTACCAGTACATGGTGGTTATCTTTGGCCACTCGCCAAACTACGGCTACCTCAACACGGTGCAGGAGTTCAACTTTGGATCGCGAGAGTGGCGCATCATTCCCACCACAGGGTATGTGGTGAAGGGCGGCTACGGGCACAGTGCCGCCTACGACTTCCTCACGGAAAAGGTATACATCTACGGCGGCATCGTGTCCGAGAGCGAGTCCAGCCAGGTTCTGAGCTCGAGACTGTACTCTTATGAGCCGGCCACGCGAGTCTGGAGCCTGCTGTCAGCGGCGCCCAGTGCCCGGCTCCTGCACACGGCCAACTTCGTGAATCAGGGCCTAATGATGGTCTTTGGCGGAAACACGCATAACGACACCTCACAGAGCTACGGAGCGAAGTGCTACAGCCAGGACCTGCTTGTCTACGACGTGTACTGCGACTCGTGGCACTACCATCCGATGCCGGGCCACCTGCAGGCGGACCTGGCCCGCTTCGGCCACAGCTCGGTGGTGTTCGAGGAGTCGCTGTACATCTACGGAGGCTTTAACGGCCAGCTGCTGAACGACATGCTGCGCTACCAGCCAGGCTACTGCAGCTACTACACCAAGCAGGAGAAGTGTACGGCGGCACGTCCTGGCCTAAAGTGCATCTGGGACGTGCAGAAGATGCGTTGTATCGCCATAACGCAGGTCCAACGTTCGGCCATCTATGGACGCGAGCAGTACGACTATGTGGCCTGTCCGTCAAAGAGCCGGCTCACGCTCACCTCGGAGCTGCTGAACGACGTGCATCGCTGCCAGGAGCTGGCCAGCTGCCAGTCCTGCGTGTCCACCGCCTTCGGCTGTACCTACTGCGGCAACGGAGTGTGCAGCAAAGAGCGGTGTCGGGAAACCACCTCAATGGCCTCCGTCTTTTTTGAATCGTCCACCCAGCTGGCAGTGTCCACGCCGGGTCCTCCGCTGAATGCCAAGCACCTGGATTCCTGTCCCATTGCCGAGGATTACCTGGTCCAATCCGTTTGCGAGCAGCTGCACAATTGCAGGGCCTGTTCAGCGAACCTGGCCTGCCGCTGGGATTCGGAGCAGAATCGCTGCCGGAGTCACAGTTCCGGCGGGGGAATGACAGCCAACAGGACGCAGGATGAGGCAGCCTGCGCCCCGGCTTGCTCCACGTTGACCAATTGCCAGAACTGCACGGAAGACGAGTGCATCTGGTGCCAGAACGAGCAGCGCTGCGTAGACCGCAACGCCTACACGGCCAGCTTTCCCTACGGACAGTGCCGCGAATGGACCACCTTTACGACCAAGTGCCGCTCGACCCCGGCCACAAAATCGACGGCGCTGAGTGTGGGCAGCACCACGGCGCTCTCGAGTGCCCAGTGCGGTTTCTACAACAGCTGCCAGCAGTGCCTGGACGATCCGGCGTGCGGATGGTGCGACAATGGCTCTAATACAGGTCTCGGCCGATGTGTAGTTGGCGGCGCCTTAGCGCCCTACGACGACACGGAGTGTGCGCTGAAGCACTGGTTCTTCACATCCTGCCCCCGGTGCAATTGCAATGGTCATTCGTACTGCAACGACCAGCAGCACTGCGAGCAGCCGTGCAACAACCTAACAACAGGAGCGCACTGCGAGAAATGCCGCACCGGGTACTGGGGGAACCCCATCAACGGAGGCAAGTGCCAGCGATGCGAGTGCAATGGCCAGGGCGTCTACTGTCATCCGGACACCGGCAAGTGCTACTGCACCACCAAGGGCATTGTGGGCGACCACTGTGAGAAGTGCGATTCGCAGAACCATTACCACGGAGACCCGCTGAAGGGCTCCTGCTACTACGAGCTGACCATCGACTATCAGTTCACGTTCAATCTTTCGAAGAAGGAGGATCGCCACTTCACGCAGATTAACTTCCGCAATTCACCAGGCAAGCCGGAGATCGATGCGGACTTTACGATTACGTGCAGCGTGCCGGCCAAGATGGACATCTCGGTGAAGAGGGCCGGCTCGCCGGACATGCTCATCCTGGTGGGGGTTAACTGCTCAACATTCCGGCATCGATTCGCCAAGACAGAGTACCAGTTCGGACACTCGCCGGACGACAACAGTTCGCTGACCACGTTCTACGTGTTCGTACATGACTTCCAGCCCCCGATCTGGATCCAGATCGCTTTCTCCCAGTATCCCAAGCTCAATCTGCAGCAGTTCTTCATCACCTTCTCCTCCTGCTTCCTGCTGTTGTTGCTCATGGCTGCCGTCCTCTGGAAGATCAAGCAAAAATACGACATGTTCCGGCGGCGTCAACGGCTCTTCGTCGAAATGGAACAGATGGCGAGTCGACCGTTTTCCCAGGTGAGTTTTGCAGAAAAAGACTTAATCCGAATCCCGTTACTCAAGTCTCTTATTTCAAACAGGTGCTGGTCGATATCGAAAACCGCGACAGTATTGATCTAAGTCTGACGCTGGAGGGCATTGGCCACTTGTCCAAGAAACGCAAAAAGGTGGGCGAATCAATCAATAAATTAATAAAAAAAAAAAGTTGTGAGTCATCTTAACGGCCAGTATCCATATAGAGAACTATTGGGTTTTTGATGAAAATATGTGTTATCTTTGTGGAACTATAAAATAATAATATATTTTTGGGAAAATAAGCATAAATAACACCCAAAACGTTTATATCTAAAAATATGAAAAGGCACACCAAAATTTGATATAATTCAAGAGAGCTCACCAAGTTTTAATTCGTTTAAAAGTCGGATACAAATAATATGAGAATGCCGATTGTTTATTTATTTAATTGGGCTCGATTACTTAATTACCCCTTAAACTTTAAGTACCTTGCTGATCGCTTAGGCGGAAGGGAGAGAATACTTATTTTGCTTCATATGATATTAGGTTCTGAATCTATAATCGAAATATTTCACATGAATTTGCAATCGAAGCTTCTGGGAACCTTGCTAACTTGTAATATTTTTTAAACAATACTCTAGTTTTCTCACTACTATTATATATTTACAATTGTTAATTAATAATGACTATTTGCTAATTTACAATGTTCATTTTTCACAGGAATGCCCCAGTCCCATTGCTTTAGAGCCCTGCAGCGGCAACCGAGCCGCTGTGCTCTCGCTTCTAGTCCGGCTGCCCACGGGTAAGGATCTTTAAAAGTCGCCTTAAGTATTTGAATAATAAAACCTTTTCCCATTTACAGGTGGCCTTTCGCAGGCGCCGTCTGGTCAGTCCGCGGGACTGGCGGTGGCCAGCGCCTTAGTCACGCTTGGCAATCCGCGTCGCCCGTCGATCGACCAGCATCCCAAGGAGCCAAAGTCGAAGCGCAAGCAGAGCCAGCATCCAGACAGTTGTACATAATAGCCAACAGTAACACTATGCTTACCTACATAAAGTAATAACGATAACGATACTGATAATAATTATGATAATATGTAACTAGCAAATAGGTACACACAGACCCACACACACACACGAGTATATAGCGTATTTGCCCCGACTTTCTTCTACTAACACAAAGGCAAAACCAGCAAGTTGATAATCCGCAGTTATTATTACTTTAATGCATTAGACTAGTAACGAAGCGAGAAACAAACAAACAAACAAAAAACAAAACAAAACAAGTAATAATAATAATTTTTAGCAAAGGACATATTTATATACGGTTATATACAATTTGATATAGTTGATAGGTCGAGTAGCGTTGCAATAGTTATAAATGTTTAATTTATTATTTATACCGCGTACGTGAGCTGAGTTCGATGGCAAGAAGCTGTATTCAAATGATTATTGTATTTTTTTTTTTACTTACCCACATACACATAGCTTAAGCATGTTGTTAGAATTTATTTATGCAAATTTTGCGCGCTGTGTCGGTCAGTGTCGGACATAGGAACGGAAACAAAAAGACATTTAATCGATCTTAGCGAAACGAGAGGAGAAAGTGATGAACAAAACAGACGATGACAGACGAAAGCGATAGGGAACATTTATGTACATGGGAGCTATGGTGACGAAATGATGCAAATACTGTGTTCAATAATAGGAATATTTCTGTTTTCGATATTCGTGCAAATATTTACAAACGCAATACACGTCAGAGTGGAACCGTACACAGAACAAAACTAGAGCAAGCCAGTGTAAATAATAATATGTAACTCTTATTGCCGCTATTTAGATAGCAGCCATAAAACTAGATACAGACAGTGCGCAGAAAACAAATCAAACATTTAAGCGAAAATTAAAATTCAATCACAAACTAATCGTAAGGTTTCCTCTTGGCAACGTTTGACTACTGAAACCACAACTCACGCAGTTAATTAACTCGATTCAAATCAAACTAGGACAACAACAACACCAATTTACTAGACGCACTCACTCTCTATCTCCGTAAGATGAACCTTTAGAATCAAAAGATACTCGTCTCAACTTGAACTAACACTTAGAGAACCTCTCAACAAAGTACACAGTCTCCAGTCGCTTCGCGCCAGCAGGACAGACAACAGTTGTAAATCTATATATTTTTGTTCCAACAAAAGTCCATTTGTGAAATTTAATTTCAATTGTAAAATGCGTTTAGATATACACGTAAGATATATAAAAAATATATATGAATGAGAATACTTGCCTGGAAAAAAAAGAACAGAATTAAACAATCGAAGGCTTGTTTGTTCGCCAAAAAAAAAAAAACTCAATGATCCCTGACAGCCAGCCAGAGCAGCAGCAGCGAGATATACATAGATAAAGAATCATATATTAGTTTTATTAACCAATAAAAAGACACTCCAAATGTAAGCGAGCTCTTTTTTTTTATTTCATTTACCCCCGTCTCCGTTTCATCCATCAATTGAGAGTCGCAGCTGCCAGGCGAGCGCAGAACTTTCACTTTCGGTAGCCGGCGAAGTACATTCGGGGGCGTGGCGCGGCCCGACTGCATGGCCTGATAAACCAAGTAAATGTGAGTCGCTGATTCAGGTCGAGGTTCGATCGGAGTAATTGCGGGCTCCGTAGAAAGATCTCTTTCACGTATGCGGATGTTGTGATTGTGGATTGGGAATGGCCCTTTCCTGTGCCTTCTTTATTTCTTTCTTTCAGCCAGTTTTCGTTTTTTCGTCTCCCTCCATACGTTTACTTACGACTTTTTTGAACATCTTTGGCAATTTTCGTGGCTTTTGTGTCACGATATTTCCAAGCACCGCATTTAATTTAATGATGACGATTTTATTAATGAAATTAAAGAAGAAAGCCGACGACGACGAGCGCTGGCAAAAGCGTGCGAAATCCGAAATGAAGCGGAAGTAGTGCCCGAAGTCAGAGATCTCTGTCAAAACATTCGTCAGACGAAATCAACGCCCTTGGTGCCTGACTGACTGCATTGACTGACGTACGTAAATTTTGGTATTCAAGCATAACATATACGATTGTATGTTTATATATTTTTGTGCATACCTGAGTTGAGTCAGCCGATGTGCGGGTAAGTTGAGTCGGTTTTACCCGGCCGTTAGGCTAATTCTGGCCTGCGAAGGCCAGCACGCACTAAGCGGCGGCTAAGTGAACTATTGCGTTCCATAACAAATGATTATCAGCATTAACCGATCGTTATGAATCAACGGTGGAATGCCCCGAGCTCGGCGAGAATCCAGCGACAATGTTGCCAATGGAATTGGAGCATGAATAAGTGTCCACATATGGGAGGCCAACGAAAACCCACCCTGCTATGTACCATATTTAAAAAGTGTCAGTAAAAGATAAATAAAATTATGGCTATGCTTGTTTGTAAATATATAATATTAAATAATGAAAAAGTTGTTTATTTAGGCATTATACTTTGGTCTACTTATGATCGATTTCTCATCCCAAAGTTAGCTTCCTTTCTTTAAATATCATTTAATTTTAAATATTCGACCCTGTTCCAAATTCTAAGTTTAAAACTTCCGATCGTTTAAAATTGGGTTTATCTCAGGTCAACTTCCTCAACAACAGAGACCTAAATTAAATCATTGGGAACATTATGACTTCGAAAAAAAAGTCTGTTGTTTTTAAACGGAAGCTGAAACTGCGGAGAAAGTTTTTGTGAAATATTTGTACATTCTTGATTATTAGATCTTTTCTCATATTGTTGTAAGTTGTTTTAAATTTTTTACAGTTGGTCTGCTTTTTCATCATGATTTCTTCTTACGAATATGTTGATAATTCTAAGAAGGAACCATAAAGTTATATATAAAAAATATTAATATTTATTTTATAAAATTATGTTAAAAGCGGAAACAATAAAAAATTCTAATGTTTATATTTCGGCATTCTTTATTTTCAGGCTTATCATAAGACTCTGTGAAAGTTGATAAATATATAAATATAATGATTAAAATATTTGTTTATTTCTATAACATTCAAAATATATTTTCAATATACATTTCATATACACATTATTATTATTTATTATAGATATTACATAAATATATTTTATATATTTCAGTACAAAGGTACTCACAAAAGGTAAACTTATCGTCTTCCCCGAATAACTAATTTAAAAAACGTTTTTCGGCCTTGCAGCTGCGAATAGCCCCCTTCAAATGCGTCATGGGTATTTGAAATGAGTTAGTTGGAGCCCGACTTGTTTTGGTTTTTGGCCATTTCGGCCGCACCGCGACATGTTCGATCGAACCTAAGCCGCCAGCGGTGGAGCTACTAGGCCACGGCGGAGTCTTGCAAAAGCTCAAATGCGCACCGCCCGCCGTTGAGGTTGCACGCGAATTTGAATTGCCGCCGCAAGTGAAGTGTTTCGTACCGCGAGAGAGTTTTGCGAAGTGATCGGAGTGAAAACCCAAATTGGCACGACTTTTCTGCTAAATATATATATGTATATGCACATGAGTGTGTGTTGTGCCCAGTGAAATTCAGTGAAAATTGCAAATTTCATAGCGCCGGCCAGCTGTGTGCACCTGGATTAAAGCACACCGCTGGAAATCGAAACCGAAACCGATACCAATCAAAATAGTTTCACTTTTTATTGGATTAGCCGCACCAGCAACTCATCTCAATTAAACAGGTTTGTTGAGCAACATGATCGGGGGAATGGGTGCGGAGATCGCTGCTAATTGAAATCGAAAACCAAATTTTAAGTGCCTCTCGTAAACAGTGTCAAAGGTGCGAGCAATCAATTATTTTTTGAGCAAGCAAATTAAGCTGCAAATCGATCATTTCAAAGGAGGTTATATCTTACTCTCACACAGGAAATACAAATATTTTGAAATACATAGATTTTGAGAGCTAAACAAGCTCGATTATTAGTTTACATTAATTTTTTTATATTTTCTAAAATAAAAATCGATCTTAAATCTGTATTTTTAATACATTTCTGTCTTAAATTTAATGTTAAATCGATTAATATTGATATTTATCCTGCTTTACTTCCGTATTAACTGAAATTTCGAAAGATCTTCGGGAAATTTTCTCAATATAAATGGGTCTTGCAAATATTTAAATAAAACATTTTATTAGTTTCAAAATGAATATTCCATCGATCTTAATGTAGTATCGAACCCAAAACGATCTCAAGTTATTTAGGTGCAAACGTAAATTAAACGCTCAAGGTGAACTATTGGCATTTACGATCGCTGCGCGATTCTCCAAACTGGAATAACCGAGTAAACAAATACGCGTTCTGGGCAAATATTGTTTAAGCTCATTACGAAATTATGTCAGAGCGAGGCACTGAGCTCGGCCTGGCCAGGCTGACAGTTGAGCCCCAGTCGCAGTCCCTCAAGAGTTCGACACGCGCAATTTAAACGGCTCTAAAAAACGAGTGAGCCACAGAAGAAACGACATTAACTGCTGCGCCAGTCCAAGCCGAACCGTTAGGCGTAAGCCGAAAAACCATTTCGCAAGTGTGGTCTAACTGAAGCTAACTGTAGGCTGCAGCAGCGAAAAAAGAAGTTGGCAATAAGCCAGCTGCCAAGGGAAAATGCCAAAAATAACCGAATGACTGTTGATGGTTGGACTTTAAACTGGAACATGTGGAGAAGCGGGTTCCCAAGGGTTGAGCACACCTTTGATCCAATTACAGATAGTTCCTAGAGAGGTGTTCACACACTTGCCAAACTCTGACTTGGGACTGGGAAACTTGCAAAAAGAGAGTTAAAAGTTGGTCATAAAAATGCCTTGAGATAGATTTCAAGTGTTTACGTTTGGGCAACTACAATTTAAATAATTAATTTCTCAAAGAACAAGCTTAAATCTAGACACATTAAAGACCAACTTCAATGCTCATTCAATGGCTTAAAAATACACAAATTTCTAAAGGGAAAGAGGTTAAAGATTGAGCACTCATATGATCGGATTACAGGCATTCCTTACCCAAGTACTTCAGACACAAAGCTGCCATGAAATCCCTTCAGTTATGCAGAGCCCTCGACTGACACATGTGGCCTCATTTCACCAATCATTTAACTTTACACTCTACTAACTGCTGGCCAAACCAAGCATGTCAGGCAGGGTCAAGATGCCTCAGTCTCAGTCTCAGCCTTAGTCTCAGCGTTAGTCTTAGCCTTAGTCTCAGCCTTAGTCTTAGCCCGAGTCTCAATCTCTGTACCCACAACCCATTAGCCACACTTGACTCCTCGTGGCCCCCAGTCAATGACAAACCATAAAGCCGAGCGCTGAGCCAAATGTTGAGGTTTTTCCAGCGTTTTTTCAGCTTTTGCATGCGCGAGGTGAAATCTTTGGCAGGCGCGCCCAAGTTTGGCCCAAGTTCAAGTAACCAGGCTTTCGTTTCGTATTGGCTGCAGTGAAAATGCTGCTCCGTGCAAGTTGGCCTCGTTTTTCCAGAACCATGCAACAGCCAAAAACAAAAATAAAAGGCATTCACTCACTGCCTTTGTTGTTGTTTAATTTATTTTTGGGTTTTGCCGCCGTAGTTCCGTGTTGAAATTTCTGTGTGGATCGGCCAGGTGTTGGCGAGTTTTCATGTTTGGCCATTTGCAAATGCGGACAATGATTCAACACTAGCCGCTATAGCCTGAGTTTTCACCGAAAACCGCGAATAAGCCAAGCATACGAGTATTTGGAGGAAATAATCAAAAGACTTGGGACACAAACTTTATATTTTTGACCAACAGAGGGGGGATTGGTTCATTATATAATTGGCTATGGCCATAATGAGGGAAAATCCTGAGTGTCATTAATGTGGTCAGGGAGTTGCCCCGAGATGCCGCCTCTGTTTGAGCTGAGCCATTTTCAATGGACCGGAAAACGCAAAAGCTCACACACGCACAGGCGCTGGCTGAAGTGAATTTTAAGAGAAGACGAAAAAATAAATAAAAATAAATGATGTATAAAGTTGACTGGTTGCTGTTTGTTGTCTGCCATGTTGTTGCTGCTTTTTCTGTTGCCAAAGTGAAAGCGCAGCGACGTCAACGTCAGAGCACGGTGGCCTGCCTGTGAGCAGATTAATCACCCGCCTGTAAAGCGAAGACAGTTGGACTCCAAAGACAATCCATGATGGGTTCGTGACCCCCTCTTAGCAGCTAACCAATTCAGCGATGCTCTCCATTTTCACATGTTGCGCAACCGCCGACGAATAAACGCTTTGAATTCTTTGCCGCGCCCCAAAGCAGATGCAAATGTATGCCGGAGCTCGCACTAAGCGCGATGATAGTGAAAGTGTCTAGCTGGAACGGGCTTCAAATCCAGCGGAAATTTGAATCTCACGAGTCGCGACGCGTGTGACGTCAAAGCCAAGCGAAGCAACTGCATTACTCACGCACCTCTCTTTCACTCTTGTCTTTAAAAACTTCATCTTTTTCTTGTTTGCAGAAAACAGGAATCTTTTGTTTTTGGCAACTCTTGGATGCCCGAACATGGCGCACTATGATCAACGTTGGCTGAAGCTCTTCTCCGGCTGCCTCTTCCTCTTGCTGCTGGCTCTGCAGGTTTCGGATGCCAAGCGATCAAATGGTGAGTGCACTTTTAAAATAATATATATAATATATTAATAATAATATTAATAAGTATAGGTTTATTTTATTAACAGAAATTATAATTATATTTTGAGTCATATCTTTCGTTAAATTATTTTCCCTATATCAATATAAACTAGGTGATATATTTAAATGTAGAATATTCATTTAGGTATTCATTAAGGCTTCCCTTACATCATTAAACCTTCTAAAAATAAAATAAAACTAAATTAATTTCCAAATATATATAATATTATAATTAATATTTATAATGAAGAGATTACCCAACCTCTGGTAATGCTTAGTTTTCTGTGTACTGGAAAGTTTGGCAGGGTTGAGAGGCAACTTTCAAGTCAATGACTTCTTAAGCCAGAATTGTTTGCTCCTTTACCTCTTTTATTATTCTTTTCCTTGTTTTCTGTTTGTTGCCAAAAGCAGTCATTGAACCCTCAACGATCGCGAATGTGGACCATTTGGTGGCTCATTAAGTGCCAGTTGCAACTGCATAATTAACGTGACGTGTGGAAATTCGTGTAGAACGCGGTCTGCCTGTGTGTCTGGGTGGTGCGAAAAATATGGCACGCCATCATTAAAAAGCGCTTAGCTGAAAAATACGCCAGAAACCGTTAAGAGCCCGGCTAGAGCAAAAGGGAAACAGAGACGGCTCTAAGCCAGTTTCCAGCTGCAAGCGGACACTGTGTCAGTCGGTCAGGCGAGGTCCCAGACCCAGACCCACTGCCCGTACCAGTACCAGTCCCAAGTCCCACAGCCACTTCACAATGGCCCATCTAGTGGGGGGAGAAGGGGGACAATTCTCTAGGTACGTACCAGTTTGCCGCTTTGATTTCGATTTCGTTACGGTTCTGTTTCTTATTCGCCTTATTTTTTGCTCTTTTCCGTCGAGCGGAAGCCAAACGAAAGACTTAAGCGACAAACTTGATTGTGCCGAAGAGGCGAGAATAAAAGTCGCTCCCAAATGACGGCAACTTTGCTGTTGGTTGTTTTTCTGCTTGATTATATTCATCATTGGCCAGCTTTAATTGCCAGCTGCCCGACGGCTTTTATGTTGTTGTTGTTGTTGTTTTCTTTTCATTCATGACAGAAACCGAAAGCCATTTTCATTTTGTGTGCATGTGTGTTTGGCCAGCAGCAGCAGCAAATACCACAAATTGATGGCCAACTCAAGCCCGGGGCGCTGCCAAAAAAACTTTCATTCAATTTCTAGCGAAAACTCCAGAAAAAGGCAGTGAAAAGTAAATAAAAATAAATACAAATTTCGGATGAGCCAAGGCGGATGTGTGGTGAAAAAGAAATCTTCGCTGATAAGTTCAGCGATTACTCGGCGCTTGCCAAGTCGAAAACATACACTAAAGATATGTTTACAATGAAGATATCTTAAATTTATAAGTATAAACATTTTATTTATTATTTATATTGATTTTAGCTTGTATTTTATCACAAGAAAATTTAATGAGTGAATAATTTAGTCGAGAAAAGAAAGTGATTACCACTAAATAGGTATTTGGCTGCCATAAACTAATATATAAACATATTTCAAATTAATTTAGATTATGAGATAGATACTAAAAATACTTCATTAATTAACTAAATATTTTCTGAGTAATTTTAAGATAATAAACTATGGAAAGTACAAAATCCAACAAGCAATAGTTAATTTTTGTCAAAGAGGCTTTACAAATATATTGATTTCTATCCACGAACCTGATTATTTTCCAATGAAGACCTAACATATACGCCCTGTGTGCCCCTTTAAAGGGGCCTTTGACAGTTGCATAATGGCTGTGTTGCATTTAATGTGTATCGAAAGTGCACGGGAAGTGACCAGCAACGAGCATTGCGATTGACGCAACTTAAAGCTCGGCTCAGCTGTCGCAACCCCGAAGGCAGCGTTGCGTGCTGGACAGCCGGAGGGGGAAAAAGGGGGATGATAATCACTCGCTATAATTGCGTAAGCCGTTCGCCGAGACAATGGCTTTGCTCTTCCCCAAGCAGAATGCTCAGAGCATCCATAGCCCAAGTCCAATTGAAGCGAATTGCTTATACGCCCCGTGGACAAGCGAATCCCTCTCCGGCATACAAAGCGTTGAATTCAAAAACGCTGGCCCGGCCCTGGGACGCCGCTTTGGGCAAATGAAACTTCAACAGCTGCAAATGGCTGGCACAATAACAACAATTTCAGCAATGCCGCCGTCGGCCATTCCATTTTGTATTTTTAATTTCAATTTTGCAGTTTTCATAGACGATGGGTTTTTATTTTTATTTATTTTTTTTGTTGCAAAACGCACGCGTCACGTCCTAAAAAAAAATAAAAGTGAAATTGTAGTAGCTGGGATTCGGCAGTATGCGGCAGTATGTCAAAGTATGTCAAGCCCTCTCACTCGTGAAAATAAATAAGAAAACGAAATTGTTTTGGAATTCTTATAGACTTTTTCAATTAATAAAAGGGAATAAATAATTAATTCGAAACCTAAACATATAATTTATTAATTTACCTTAATAAATACGTCAGTCACTTGATAAGTAACCTGAAATCGCAAAAAACATAACTGGATGAGGTTAATAAATGATATTTTCGCAAGACCTGACCTCTGACTTAACGTGATAAATGCATTTTGTATTGCCTCTTTATTTAAGTGTCCAATTTGACAGATTTCTTGCTTAATAAACGCCAATCTTTATAAATTAATTACCAAATTCCTAATTACTTACAGCCAATCTCACCGCCTGTCAGCATTTGAGAAAGGCAGAGACGCGGCGAGCCAAGGCCCTGCAAACCGGAGCTGAAGGACCTTCAGTGCGGGTTCCTCGCTGCCAGAAAAATGGTGACTTTGACACCATCCAGTGCCAGGACGAGCGAGGTGGCCGCGATTGCTGGTGTGTCGATGAGTATGGAGTGGAGCTGCCCAGCAGTCGCAATGAGACGCGAGCGGGAGTGAGTTGCTCCGAGCCTGAGCACTGTACTGCCTCCGCCTGCCGCATGTTCTGCCCCTCGGGATTCGCTCGAGATGCTGAGACGGGCTGCTCCGTTTGCCGCTGCCGTGATCCCTGCGATGGCTTGGAGTGTCCTCGTGGTCAGTCCTGCCAGCTGCAGGAAGTGCAGTGTAAGTCGGAGCCCTGTCCGCCGCTGCCCACCTGCAAGAAGGCCCGATCCCTGGCGAATCTCTGTCCCGCCGGACTGCCTTTGGCCATCGATGACACGGTGAGACCCTTCCTGTGTGGCCTGGAGTCCGGCAAGCCACAGTGTCCGCCTCTGTATCAGTGCCTGGTGGAGTCTGGCAATGATTACGGCGTCTGCTGTCCCAGTGCCCTGACCTTCCAGAAGCCTGGAATCTGCCCTGCGCCGGAGCAGAGTCAGTACACGGAGCGGACGGGCTACATGTGCGGATCGCCCTGCTCCCACGACCTGGAGTGCCGCAATCTGGAGAAGTGCTGCTTCACCAAGGGCTGCCAGTTCAACTGCCAGCAGCCGGGAAATATCACCGGATGCCATCAGGCCAAGGCTTTGGCTGACATCCTGGCGATTAATGAGCGCGAGGGACGCGGCTATGTTCCCGAGTGCAATGGCCCCGGCGGCCAGTTCTCCCCCAAGCAGTGCTCCCGGAATGGACTCGTCTGCTGGTGCGTGGATCCCCGCACCGGGCACAAGATCAAGGAGACGATGGGTGCCGCCAACAATGTGAACTGCGAGGGTTGGGAGAACATGATCAGCCGCTCGTATGCCAGGAGTTTCCAGATGGAGCAGTGCGATACCAACATCTGTGCCGCCGTCTGCGAGTATGGATTTAAGGTATGGTTTTCTGTTCAAGGATCAAGGAATCTTTAAAGCTCTAAAGTCATCTTTAATTGCAGAATGATCACAATGGCTGCCCCACCTGCGAGTGCTCTGAGCCCTGCGAGGGCTTCAAGTGCGCCATTGGCTCCCACTGCGAGGTGGCCACCGATCCTCTGTGCGAGTCTGGATCCTCGCTCTGCGCCTCCTGGCCCGTGTGCAAACCCGATTTGGTTTACTCCAATCCCTGCGATGTGGGAACGCCGCTCTCCGACCCGGCTTCGGGTGAGGTGATGTACTGCTTCGAGGAGCGTCAGGGTCGAAGCTTCCAGCCCACAGCCTTTTTCGAGCCGGAAGCAGAGGCCCAGTCTAAGCAGGGTCGTTCTATGAGCAACCGCATCATGTGCCCGGAGCAATACAAATGCACGAAGCTCCACAGGGAAACGGAGAGTGTGTGCTGTCCAGTGCCCGAGCAGAGCACCCCGGCCGAAGGGGCAACGGGAGCACATCAGCAAACCAGTAAGAAACGAATGTCCTGATTGAGATTCAACTAATTAACCCACATTATTTCACAGTGTGCGAATACCTGCGGGACTTTTCGGAACGCATGGAGGGCACCGAGGAGGGCATGCAGCTGGCAGTTCCCTCGCCCCGCTGCACCAGCGATGGCGACTATGAGGGCCGACAGTGCCAGCTGAAGAAGATTCGGGTTACCCGCGCCGAGCAGCGTAAGATCCTCGAGGAGAACACCATCCGTCGCATGAGGATGCTGCTGGCTAGCGCTGCTCCCAGTGTTCCCCGGCGCAGTCGTCGTGATACCGAAAGCCTAAAGCTGTACCGAGTGGAGGACAGTGCCCTCAAGGTCCAGGTGGCTGCTCCTGTGATGGGTCGCAGTGCCAAGGTGATTGACATGGGCGCCGATCGCCAGCAGGGATTGGGTCAGCTCTTCGAATCGGACTTCAAGAAGGTGGCCTCGGCATCCAAGCGGGCGCCGGAGAATGAGGATGAGCTCGTCGAAATGGAAGTGGAGCAGTGCTGGTGCGTGGACAGCTTTGGCACGGAGATTCCCCAAACTCGGAGCTTCAATGTCAGCGAGGAGACCTGCCGGAATGTGCGCGACGACCTGGACTGCCTGGACCTCACCTGTCGCATGGGCTGCGAGTATGGCTTCGCCCTGGATCCGGATACTCGCTGCCCGGCCTGCCAGTGCCGTGATCCCTGCGAGGGCGTGACCTGCGGCTCCGGCAAGGAGTGCCGCGTGGTGGACGTGAGCTGCGAAGGCGAGTACTGCCCTCCGGTGCCGGCATGTCTGCCCAGAAAACCGGGCCAGTGTCCGTATCTGGTGCCCCCAGGTCCGGATAACTTGGACGCAAATACCTGCGCCTATGAGTGCCGCACGGATGCCCACTGTGAGGGAGCCCGACGCTGTTGCTCCAACGGCTGTGGCACCCAGTGCGTGGATCCCCAGCTGAAGACAGCCTGCCAGCACCTGCAGGCCATCCAACTCCACCAGAGCTCCGAGCTGGGAATCCCCGCTCGCCAGATGGCTGTGGCGCAATGTGATGCTCAGAGCGGCAAGTGGGAGCAGGTTCAGTGCTCCCCCGATGGCCACTGCTGGTGTGTGGATAACCAAGGTGTGATACTGCCTGGCACCAAGGTGAAGTCTCCGGCAACGCCCAAATGCCAGGAGAACTCTAGCTTCGCCTGTCCCCGGAACAACTGCAGCCTTCACTGCGAGAGTGGCCACCAAATGGATGCCAATGGCTGCCCCACCTGCCAGTGCAGGAACTACTGCAACGAGGTCAGCTGCTCCCCGCACGAGGAGTGCCAATTAATCTCTGTGGAGTGCGTGGACAGCCCCTGCCCCAAGATGCCCATCTGTGTGCCTCGCCGGGCCTCCGTCTGCCCCGAGGGCAATCCCCTTCAGCAGGGCGATCTCGACATGAGCTGCGGACCCCACAACGAGCACGAGGCCTGTCCCACCACCCACTCCTGCCAGCTGAATCCGGTAACTAATCGCGGCGTCTGTTGCTCCAAGACCCGCGACGTGTGCTTTGAGTCCATGGACAGCGGCTGCCAGGCCACCGCCAAGTCGGAGAGGAACAACACTCGCTTCCGGTTCAGTCCACGGGCCAACAAGTGCCTGGCCGTGGTCATCGATGCCGAAGCTCCTGCCTGCCAGACCAAGAACCTCTTCCACAACGAGCTGGCCTGCAACTCCGTGTGTCCAGGTGAGATTTGGTACTCTTGGTGGTGATTCTTGCTTACTGAAACTTTAATTCTCACCCCCAGTGCTCACCCAGTGCGAACGCCTGAAGCTGAAGAACAGCCTGGCTGCCCAGCGCACTGGACACTCGTCTGTGTGGTTCCAGCCACGCTGCGATCCTGTCACCGGCCACTGGAGCCCCGTCCAATGTCTGGGCAAGCAGCCACAGCCTTCAGACAAGAGGCCATCTCACACGGAGATTGTGAGCCGGGCTTTCGCCTCCGATCAAGCTTCCAGTTCCGCTGGCGAAGATGCTCCTGGCGTGTGCTGGTGTGCGGACAAGAAGGGCGCTCCGCTGAAGGGAACTCTCACCCGGGAGACCGAACCCATTTGCAACAGTCGGCAGGCTCGCAACCGGAAGAACCTCGACGTCGGCGACCCGCTGATGGAGCAGCTGATTGCCCAGCTCACCCAATTGAATGATGTGGCCAGCGAGGATCTGGACTTTGACGAACTGGAGGCCAGAATTCTCCCGGCCACCGCCAGTGCCGCAGAATCCAGTGTCACTGAAAGGGTGCTCGAGCTGGCCAATTCCCTGCTGGACTCCCAGCTGTCCGTAGAGCAGGCCACCCTAAAGCCCATGGAAATGAAGACCACCCGCTGCCGTGCCCTATCGGAGACAGCTCCGTTCCCCGTGAGCTGCGATGAGGCCGGTGCCTTCCGTCCGCTGCAGTGCAACGGCCGGAGCTGTTGGTGTGTGGATGCCGCTGGCAATCAGCTGCAGGCCACCCATATCTTTGGGGCCGGAGACCGACGCTGCAGCCATGTACCCATCGAGGCCGTGGCCATCGAGCTGCACCTGACCAACAGCAGCGGACGAAGTATTCGCAATGCCTACGACACCATCCGGCGGGAGCTGCAGCAGCTGCTGGGCGGTGAGTCCGTGGAGAATCTTCGCGTGCAGGAGAACTTTGACGGCTCAGCAATTGTCCGCTTCGAGCTGCACAACGAAGCCAAGGTGGATCTGGCCTTTGCCATCGAAACGGCCATTGCGGCGGGCGACTTCCGGCTGGCCGGTGGCCACTTCCGTCCGGACTTGACCCGCTCCCACTTTGTGCACCGCAGCGCCGTGGTGCCAGTGGCCCAGGCGGCCACTGCTCAGGACGAGTCCATCCAGTTGGTGCTCTTCATCATGGCCACCAGCTCGGCCTTCCTGGTCAGTGTGTTCGTTGTGTACGTGATGCTTAAAAGGGGGCGTGGCCACAAGGCCGTACACTCCTATGTGAAAGGCGGCGGCACTGGCGGAAGCGGCGACAAGGCCGTAGACTACTCGGCGCCCATTTTCGTGCTAGCTGCCAGTGACATGGATGCCCATTTGGGGGTCAAGGCGTAGGAGGGATGGTTGTTGAGTTATCTAAATCAATTTGTAAATAAAAAAGAGCAAATTTAAGATCTACTTTTAGGGGGGAGGAGTTCCAGGTCAGCGGTCTCGATCCTGCCAACCCAACCAAGCCAAAAGGGGAGTGCGGCTGGAGAGGCCCCCACTGTCGAATACGTATCGCATATGTTTTAGCCACTAAGATGATTAATTTATGAATAAAGCTTTAAAAGTCGAAATAAACCTTGGTTTTTGATATTTGGGATAATGGAATTTAAGACCTGGCAGCGATTTATCAAGTTTGAAACTCCAAAAACTCCCATTTGTTCGCTATTTAAAAGCAATTGTAAGTTCCTTGTTGCTAATTTGCTTGTACATTGCAGGTAAAGCGTGGAATAGGGAGCAAGACAAAAACAGGGCTTACACGTAAAAAGCACAAATAATAATTTCAAACAAAAAGAGGTTTCCAAAAGATCGGAATTATTCTCGTATTTAAAGAAAAATAAAAAAAAAATACATTTAGAAAATAGATCATTTTAACGATTCAAACGATTTAATTTTAAACAAATTAAAATTACAAAAATTATTTGTACGTTCAAAGCCTTCCCAATAAGAACATCGGCTCTTTGTCAGCAAACAGTTTTTTTGATTTTTTTAATATTTAATAATACATGACATAATTGTCCGCCTGTATGTACGTTTCTTTGCAGCTTCATTTCATAATGACACCTCCCTAACCTGACCACTACAATTGGCTCCTCGAGCACAGACACTCCTCTTGCCGCGGCACATAAACTTTTAACATCAATAAATTTTGGCTTCATTTCATGCAACTCGAACTCAGTTTTGTTTTTCTTTTTTCTTGTTTTATGTTTCGTTTGTGTATATTGTGTAGAACTATCCTGGATCGATCGATCGCTGGACATTGGTATAACTATATATTGTTCATATGTATCTTGTATATGTGTACGTATGAATGTGTATATCGTATGCTACGTGCTAGACAGGAGCGTCCGGGTCCAGAAATGGACAGCCGAGCCGCCTCTCTTTGTGTTTTAATATCTAAAAAAAAGTTGTAAGTTGCTTAAAATATGTTTGGAGCAAAATGCAATACTCATATGGATACAATTGGAAACATTTGTAGATTTTTGATTTGGAAAATGCATTGCTTATACGGTATATGTATGCAGTGGTTGTTCGTTAGACTTAAAACTTAGGGTTTAGCTGAATGCGGTTAGAGAATGTATATAGTAGTAGTAGTTGTAGTAGTTGTAAAGATCGTTGATCGTAGAGAAGACTTGGTTCCGTCTGTTGAGCAAATGGGATTAGTTCACAATCAGCTTAAGCTAGATTCACATGCAATTCAAACGTTAATATCGTAAAACTCGTGTGCAGATATATCATTCAATATCATGGCCAACTCTCTCTCTCTCGCTGTCTCTCCAAGGTGAGTGTGTAATGAGTCATGACTGGATGAGTGAGTGCATCATCATCCACTTTCTTTCTTTCTGCGTCTGCTTCCGCTCGCGTTCGGGGCACGCACGCCCCTAATATTTGGTTACTTGGTTAGTCGGTAGTCATAAATTAATAATCCGTTACGTGTGTTTGTATAAATCTTATAAAAAGAACAAAATGCTTAGCCGCCGGCTGAAAAAATGGCCGCAAGATGTACGTGGGGTATAACAAAAATGAATTGGGAGCTGCGGCCAGGGATGGACTGATAGGATTGTTTCTGGTTGGACTCTCATTTAGGCTCCTCTACTTTCCAGCTCCGCCAGCTGAGCCATTGTTGTTGCTCCGGCTGTTGTTGTTGTTGTTGGCGCTGCGGAAGGGTATCGAGGCGCGCTGATCCTCCATGCGACCGCTCTGCACCTTCATTATCAGCGAGAAGAAGTCCTCATCGGGCACTGTGGCGCCGCGTCCAGTCTGTCCGCGTGCCGCACCACCCACAGCTGCATCCGGAGCCTGTGGCTGCGGCGCTTCCGCCTCTGCATCCATGGTGACATTGGGGCGTGGCAGCTCCGAACGTTGCTCCTCCAGGCGAGAGCCCTGGCAACGCATCAGCATGTCCAGGAAGGCATCATCCGGTTGCTGGGTTGTGGTGGCACTTCTAGCCAGCGGAGGATGCGCGTGTCCATGACCAATGGCCGCAGCATTGGCTGTCGTTGGCGACTTTAGACCGGGCAGGTTGGTGGGGTCCACGAACAGCGAGTTCTGCTGCACCAGTGGCTTGCGAGTGGCTCCGGTGGCCACCGCCGGAGCTCCAGCCTGGTTTATCTTGATCGAACAGCGTTGGTCGTCCATGCGTTTCGACTGCGAACGGGAGAGCATCTCAAAGAAGTCGTCGTCTTTGGCTTTGTTGGTGGCCTGCGCCCGGTGCTTCTCCTCCTGCAGGCGCTTGCCATCCGGCGTGATCTTAATCAGGTCCAATTGCTCCATGCTCTGGCGACGAACACGCACCTAAAAGGAATCAATTAAAATAATGAAAAATATGTTTATGAACCTGTTTCGTAGCTGGCCGTCCTGCTTATTGGCCTTTTCGTTGTCTAAATATTTATTCTACAATTAGATTCCAAAGACCGCTGACAGCGGGGGTTCATAAACAAAAAGCATGCAAGTTTCTTCTACCCAAAAATAGAGAAAGGGGAAAATGTATTCAAATGAGGGATACGTATATACCCTACAGAAATGATATAGAATCTAGGCCAAAAACAACCTATAACCTGACAACGTTTACTCACCATCCTTCCCTGGGAGTTCTCGGAGCCATCAGACTGATGGCCGCTGGCCGAATGATCCGAGGCACTCGAACGCGCCTCCTCCTCGGTGGGCGAGGGCTCCGACTCCGGCATTCCAAGCAGCTTACGCAGATCCGAGATATTCACCCTGGCCGTGCTCTCGCCCACCGGATCGTGCAGCTCCTTGGCCAGCTGAAGGTGCTGCTCCGCATACCGGAGCGCTCGCTCGTGGCCACCTGTGGCGGAGTGGGCATTGCCCAGTGACCAGCAAGCGCGTGCCTCGCCAATGCGGTCGCCCAGCTCCTGGGCAATGGCCAAGTGTCGGTTGTGGTACTCAATGGCCGTGTTGAACTCGTGCAGCAGCGTATAGGTATTGCCCAGGCTGTAGCAACTCTGGGCCTCTACCTCGCGCTCGCCCAGCTCCATGGCCAGGGCCAGAGTGCGCTTATAGTGCTCGGCTGCGTCCTCGAACTGCCCGAGGAAGATGTGCGAGTTGCCCAGGTTGCTGTTGGCCCGTCGTTCGGCTGCCCGATCGCCGAATTCCCTGGCAATGCGAAGCCTCTCCTGGTGATGCTCGATGGCTGCCTGGAAGTCGCCCAGCAGGTAGTACGTGTTGCCCAGGTTGCCACACGCCCTGCCCTGGGCTCCGCGATCGCCTAGATCCCGCATTAGCTTGAGGTTCTCCTGGTAGAATTCCACGGCGCGAGTCAGAGCCTCCTTCACATCGTCGCCAAACTTGCCTGGGTTCCGCTGGCCCAGATGCTTGCCCTTGGCGTGGTACACATTGCCCAGATTGTAGAGCGCCCGTCCCTCGGAGAGGCGGTCGCCCAGCTGACGAGCGAGGGTCAGGTGACGCTCACAACAGATAGCCGCCTCGTCGAAGCGACCCATCACCTTGAGTGTATTGCCCAGGTTGCCAGATGACTTGGCCTCGCCCAACCGATCGTTCATGCTCTTGGCCAGCGTGAGATCGTGCTTGTGGTACTGCATCGCCTTGTTGTAGTCGCCCAGGTAGAAGTAGGCGTTGCCCAGCTGCGAGTAAATGGCAGACAGGGTGCGCAGATCCTCTGTGCCCGCCTGAATGGCTGCTTGGAAAAAGGCCACGCCTGCTCGGCAGTCTCCGGCCTTGCAGAGTCTCTCGCCCTCGAGGGCCAGCTCCAGGCACATGCTGGATCCTCCGTCCGATCCCTGCTGCGAGTTGCCGTCGTGGGAGCCGCCACCGCCTCCGGCTCCTAGTCCCAGGCTGGACACATTCTCCGCAGATGCGGACAGCGAGGACATTCTGCTGCGCCTCAGTCTCGCCTTTTTGTCGCGATGCTCCTCCTGCTGCAAATGATGCTGCTCTGAAAACTGGGAGTTGTCCACTTTGCGACGCTGCCTCCGGGTGTCTGTGAGGGTTTTCGGTTGGGTTTTCAGCTTCTGGAACACGGTGTGGCGAGCTGGTGCGTTGTGGCAGGTGAAATTGCTGCTATTAATGGCTCTTTTGTACCGTTTTTCGCTATCAATTAGTCTGCGTTGATTCCATTTCAATATCTCAATTAGTCATTTCAACTATTCGATTTTTATTCGATATCGCTTTGTTATACTTTTAACAGAGCCCTGTTAAGCTGTTGTTATTTTTACCCATCGCGATGCATCGGTTTGGTTCAACAGCTGTAAGACGGCTAAATATACAACAAAAAAATTGGAAAAACAAGCTATAGCCGAGAATTATGATCATTATTATTTTGGTTTTGGAGGGAAGTTGGCCTTTTTTATTTTCCCTTGTTACGAGGTATTTTAAATAGCTATATAAATGTAAATAAATCATGTCCGTAAATACAAATGGAATATTTATAATTCTTCTAAAAAAAACCACATGTATTATAAATATTATATATATTTATCTTAAATAACAAATTGTTAATGTCACAAATGAAATTTCAATATTTTATTAAAATGACAATACGAAAAGTTCGCATTACCATTGGGTCAAAAGATAACGATCTTGTTTACTTACTTATTTTATTTAGAATTTATTAGCTAAGACGTATAAAAAGTAATAGTGAAATAATAATATTAAATATCTTATATGGTTTTTTTGAATATTTATTGCCAAGCTAAAATTGAGAGATTTTTTGCGATACTAGGAGAATCTATCGATATGAAGTTGGCTGCACTTCGTCGATATTAGTATCGTTGTATTTACAGCTCTAAAGATGGCGTCACTTCTACTTTGAACGATTTTCTTGTTGCCGAAAAAAGTTATATTTCTCGCATAAAACTCAACCGCCGGCCGCTCAATTCGATCGAAAAGTCCACGTCCCCCACTGCGGCGCGATTATAAGGTGAAATTGTGGCAGTGCGTGCGCGTAATCCGCAGGAAAACGGAAGCGAATCGGGTGTACCAAACCGAACCAAAATCCAAGGTGTGTGTGCGTTGCGTCGCTTTTTTTGTGTGCCCGCCATCGTTGCATCCAGCAGTGCAGAGCAAACATTGTGCAAATTAACATAAAGCCAGCAGGATTATAAAGCGGGCGAAAAGGACATAAAGGCGAACTGTGCGAGTGGGTGCCACACAGCGAGAGCGAGCGAGAGGGCAACAAGTCGATAGCCAGTGTTTAGTTATCGCCCTCGATATAGGAAAAATAGCAGTATGACTGTGCTGTGGACCATCGGATATCTTACCTGTGGTGTGACCGTGTGGGAGAGAGCTTAGCAGGGAGAGTGACGCGCAACAACAGCTTGTGGTGAGTGCCCAACTCACCACGCTCTCACCCAGAAATCTGGCACAGTGGTATCGAAATTTAAGCAAAATGAGTAATCGCAATAGTGACTTGGCCAGGCGTTTGGGTGGGAAATTGTGACACTGTACGCCAGTATTAACTATCGCTATTGCCACTCTCGGGACCAACAATAACAATAAGCCAAATATTTTCAAGTACTGCTCATTTCTCAGCTTTCTTTGCTGTGTGTGCGCGCTCTCACGTACCTATAGTATATACACATGTGGGGGAGAGAAAGAGAGAGCAAGCCGAAAGGCGAGAGAGAGAGCGAGTCGGGCGAATGAAAAAAATATCGCCACATTTGCCGTATGCCGCCTTCGTCGTCGGTTGGGTGCAAAAGATATAGAAATCTTTTATATACACACTCCTGATATAGAACGCAGTCCGCTTTATCGGTCGGTCTCTAAATTATTCTGCAGGCACGAAACAAAAGCAAAACCGCGAATTGAAATCCGAAAAAGCGCAGCTAAATAAGCCGAGGCACCGAATCGAGGCTGTTTTTCGTGGCGATTATTATTCGAATGCAAATTTTTCAAGTGCGCAGTAAGCGGCTAAAACCCAGACGCAATTCGGTGTTCCCAAAGTTTTAATAAATAAATAAATATGTAATTACACACTCACACATGCGTACGGCGGCTACAATTGAGATTCGTTTGGATTTCGTATGAGCATATATATTTTTTACTTATATTATTTTTAGAATATCGATTTTGTTGCCCGCTGTCTGCCTGTGTGTGTGTGTGTATGTGCGTGCGAGTGTGCCTGTTTGTGTCTCTCTCGCACCGAGTGTGTGTTTGTGTGAGTGTGTGTTTGAAACATACATATTTATGATAAGTGTGTGTGTCAAGCAGTAAAATGTGTTAAGAATTATGTTCATATAGACACAAGTTACCTAATCTTACTGCAAAAAACGAAAAGAAAGGAATCAACAAACCGAAGTGAAGCGAAAGAAAGAGCAAAGCCAAAGAGCCCCATCAAAACAGCTGCGCTCTCTCACCTTCCACTCTTCCTTACCATTCCTCCATTCTCCCATTCTACCGTTCGCCCATTCTCCCATTTTCCCATTCGGCTGCCCACACACACACGTACACGGGCTTTTGCTTAAAATCCGCTGCTGCTTTGTGTATTTATTTTTTTTTGCTTCGACACCGCATTTACATGTGTTGACCCCACTTGGACCCCTCCCTCCCCCCGTCAGCCGGGCCGCGCGATGCGTTGTGCAAAAAATTCTCTCGTGAACTACAGTTTTAATTCAATTATGTCAAACGCTATACACACATCCACAGTGCAACCGAACACAGCAGCTGAAAGCTAAAAAAGCATCTTCAATCTCCGTACTCCGTGACGTAGGCAAATAAGAGAGCAGAGCTAAGAAGAAGCTGAGAAATCAAGCAACTGAGAAACCAAGAAACTGAGACACACAAACTAAGCAACTGAGAAATCGAGAAACGCAAACTGCAAAAGGTATGCCAAGACCAACGGAAGTTGGCCCACAACAAATTCAAATCGAATCGCAACCATTTTGGGCCGAAGCTCGCTCTATTTCCGTTCAATGTTTTAACCCTTTAAGTGCCCCATAGTACATTATATATCTGTATCCCATTTGAGAAACCAAACTATACTTTTGTAAATTAGATTATTTTGTTGAATTTTGAAGATACATTTTTGGAATATTTTTAAGCTGTTTTTTTGGATTGTATTTCTCGTAAGTTAAAAGATATTTTTCTGTCCAGGGAAAGGTAAAAACCATATAACTTTATCTGAAAAATTAATGTAATTTATAGATAAATATCTGTTTAGGGACTTTGTCAGTCCAAATGTTTCGAAATATAATTGTTTCTACATTCTTTTAGGCTTTTAACCAAATTATATTAAAAAATAATAAAAAATATTTAAAGTAAAATTTATTTGTTCCCCATTATTTTATATGTGCTAAGACCCATTTAATTTCCCAAACGCCAAAAAAAATTAATTTAATGTATGCATGGGGGTTAAGCTCTACCCAACCGAAAGTCAGACAAAGAACTGGTTCTAATTGATTGTATGATTGTTGGCCAGCAGGGGAAGGGAGAGGGGGAGAACCTGCTCGGCAAATTAACAAGTTCCAATTGATACATACGTGTGGGGACACATACGAAATTCGTCGAGCCTACTCGAAATTAGCATAAATGTGTCAAAATGGTAAATGGTAAATCATTTCGGAGGCTCTCTCGCACCTGTCAGCCGGGTGACAAGGCCCTTGCAATGCTGGAATTAAGTCATAACACTTGATATATCGTCGGACAGATCGGTTTAATTACAGTTATCCATAGGGCAGCCCAGCACGCCCAGCGGAAAGTTGCCAAATTGAACGTGACTTGTGCGCAATTAAGTTTTGTTCGCCTTAATGCAGAAGAAAATAAAATCACACTCGGTATAGCACTCTACGTTTCAGGTCCGCTTGGCGCTTATATTTCCAGTTTCTTACCTGCGATCGATTCCCCCTACGAGCTTTTCGCCTTTTGTCTGAGGCGGGTTTGTCACCTGCCTTTTACTGCTTGACGTTTGTGTGTGAGACACACTACTGGCCCAGTCTGCTTTTGTACTTAAGTTGACTTTGAAATAAGGATTTTATTTGATTAAACCACTGAAATGAGTTTTAGACAGAAGCTTGAAGTTCTTGAAATAAGAAAAAGGTCGCCAAGCATTCGACAAAACGCAATAGGAAGCCCATTAATCATTAAAGACTAGTAAAATGTTTATTTTTTTTTAAATAGCAACAACTTCTTTCGACTTTAAACAAAAAAACATCTATAACATTTAATGTTTATTTTTATAGGATTATTGAAACTAGGGAGCTTTGTTTGCATTTTTCTTATATTAAATTGATGTTTTCATTAGCTATTCGACTTTTGGTCGGTTTATCTTTTATTTTAGATACAGTTTTTATCCGATTTCCTTAGAGGATTTAATTTTGTAAAGTATTTTAACGAGTTTACCGAGACAGTCAACCCAAATAAGTGCCATGCCAGCATGTGTATGAGCAACAATTTGTGCGGTCACTGGAGTTTTCACTGTTAAGGAGAATGTGCCTGCCTGCTGCCATAAAATGCCTTCGCATATGAAACGCTCCGCATTCTCTATCTATATAGTCCCCCCCCTCCGTATCGGGTGAAAGACGAGCTCCTCTATTATAAAATTACTATGTCTCTGGGGCTGTGTCCCCCTCCCTTCGGCACGACCTGCTTTGCGTCTGTTCACCTTTTTGACGCACATTCTCCCAGCGGTTTGTTGTTAATTTCGCTTGCTGCTCGCTGCAGCTTTAACTTTTCTGCCCGACCGCAGAAGTTAAAGAGCGTGCTTATAGTCAATTTGCCTGCTGTAAGTTGACTCTTTCTTCGCCGATTTTCCTCTGTCAGTTGAAGCTTGGTAACCTCTTAATGACCACAAACACACTCACTCGCTTGTGTACATTTCTGGCTGTCTGTTTTGACATAACTGACCTCACTTTCAGCCGCTTTCTGTGTGTGTGGGGTTGTGTTTCCCTTCCATTTTCTCCCCTCGTTATATACGAATTGTTATTGCTGGGCCATACCTGTCTCACTGAAACAATAGCAATTTATTTCGGATCGGTTTGCTGGAAACTCTCTGTTTCTTTGTGGATTTTATATGCTTGCTTTCATTCCTCTGGCTGCTCTAAAAATAAAGCCCGCACACATATTTCTTTCAACTCTATCCAAGTTGAATTGATTTACTCCTAGGCCCTGGTGTAAACAAAGACATAAAAACAGCAGCCATCTTCGGTGAATGGTTTTGTATCGAATTCCGGTAGAAGTATGTGTAGAACGTAAAGTTTTCATGAAATTCTCTACAAAATTGCTTACTCAATCCATTTGCAGTGGAACTCCTTTTTTTATATTCATATATGTACAGGTACAGGTATATACCCACCCTCAACTCCCTTGTGGGATTTTCAGTCAGGTTTTTGTGTTTGACTTGAAAATATTTTCGTTATTTGCAATGAGCGGGCCCCAAGCAAAACTACAGTCTGATTGTTTGATTGTTTGTTCTATTGGCAATTGAGGAATGAATCCATGGCAAGGGGAACAAATCAATTTTATTGGCCAGTACACGAATATTTATACAATTTGCGAATAGAATATATGCTGTGAGAGGGTAAGGAAAACCTACAGTACTCCAGAGTAAACATATTTTTTGCACACAGCCAATTAACGATCGTCTGAGTGGAGGGCAAAATGTTTCTCTCATTATAATTAGATGATTGCCCTCACTTCTCGCTGTCTGTCTGAATGGGCAGACGACTGACTTCTGGGCCGAGCCCCAGATTTGCCTTTGTTTTTGCAAAATGTTTGCATTTTTTCCTTCGCACGCCTCGCTAACGAGAGGAGCCATCAGCTGTGTGTAAGAGCTGTCAGAAATGAGAAAAACGCCGCGAAATGAAACTATAAAAAGTCAATTAGAAATAGGGGGCTGGAATACCCAGCATTTGGTCAGTCCAAAAAGGCACGAACTGCTCGTTTCATTTCATGTATTTTCCCTTAAAATCTAATATTTTTTTTACCATGTTCGACACAGATATTCAAAGAATTCTCGATGCCAAATTCCTCATTAGGTTTTTATACATATATTTTACTTATTATTTTTGAATAAGAAAATTTATCAAGTGTATTGATTTATTTTTAAAAGAATTCTTATGAATCAGTGATATCGTTTCTTTAAACTTGAAGGGTTCTTATAATTATATATTGATTTCATATATATTATTCACTTATAATATTCATAATAAGTGAGGTCATTTGCCAAATTTTCAGCTATATAATGCTGCATTAATCCAAGACGTCAAAGCTCGTTGAATGAACCATTTATTGCATACAATAAAACTGCCAATTTTAATCAGCTTAAAAATGAGTCAATGTTCGAGGTTGGGAAAAAGTGAGTGTATGTGGGTCTTGCCAAAGAAATCCATTAGGAAAAACTACAAACATTTGATGGCTGCTAGAAATATTTGCACATTTTATGTCAAACATTTTGGTTTTTCATTCTCTCTGGCCTTTCCTTTGCCTTACTCTCTGACTTTCCTATGCTTTTTGCGGCAATTAATGACGTTTTTCACCGTTTTTCAATTTATTTTTAGACTCGGTGCCAGTGAGAAATCTTTTCGCTGATATTTTTACAACCCGCGAATGGCGAGGGGGAGGGCATTAAATAAATTTCCGTTTTGGCCATATTCCATTTGCAGTGCAATTCAACTTGAAACGAAGGAAATTTATTTTTGAAAATATTCTTAATTCGATTTGCGTGTATTTATAGCAAACGAGAAATGAAGGAAATTCTTCAGCTGGATGAAATCATGAAAATTTGACCTTGAATCCCAAGGAGCACTTTGTTTCACAGAGACCGACCCCCCTATAGGTTCCGTCGTTAAACCAGAGCAAACAGAAGTTCTCTGTTATGGTCAAAGTGGCGTCATGGACAAAATCAATAAACAGCACTCAAGGCAAGGCAGGCGACAGCTGCAGCAAATTAAACGAAATCGCATTGCACAATTAATAATTAACACTTGTATGTGCGAACGGCATAAGTGCACAGGAAAACAAGTAAAGCATTTGGCAAAAGAATTCCTCAGTCTCTCGTTTTTTAGGTGGCAAGAAATTTGCTATCTTATCTCTTTCACCCTGAGATACATTTTCCCGTCTTTTGTTTTCACAGTGTGGGTGTGGGTGTGTGTCTCTGTGTGTTTATGCGACATTTTTTTGTTGCTGATTTTGATTAGGTGGCAGACACGCCCACACACCACACTCTCTGCTACCTGCTTATCACAGCTGAAATCGCTTAATTAAAAAGCACAAAACGAAAAGGAAAAAGCGGAAAAAATAAAAACCTGAGGAAGAGAAAGAGAGAGAGAGAGGTGTGAGCTAAAAGGCTGGGTAGCGCTTTTCAATAGAAATTTTCCATGCTCTGGCATTGAATTTGCAGTGGCATATATTTCACAAAGTAGCACATACGTAAATCTGAATACTTTGTATAATTTATATACTACATACAGCAGAGGTCAAGATAACACAAATGAAGATAGGGACGTTCTACTGCTACCTCTACTTATTCTTATCTTGTGTTTAGGTATCTCTCTATCTTATTTAAATGTACTTTCAGACCATGTACTATATATACAATTGAATATTAATTCATATTTTTTCCTGTTCTATTTCCTTGACCAAAACTGTTGATAGAAAAATACCTCCGTAGGTGGTGACGCTATAGGCACGGGATATATTTCATTGAACTAAACGGCGGCGTCTGGCGCTTGTTTCACAACAAAATTTGCATTCTTTCAGCCTTATATTTCATCTCACTCGATGTTTGTGTGTTTTTTTTAATTAGTCAAAGGCTGTCGCATTCGCAGTGTGTCTTGGTCTTAATTATTTAATTAAATTGAGGAAACTGTTGTGACTGCTGTTGTCTTTGCTCGCTCGGTGGTGGTGTCTCTCAGTGTTTCTCCTCTCTGTTTGCGCTTAGCTGGGTCTGTTTTCGTGTTTTACGATTTCGTCATACGCTTTTGTTGCTCTTGACTGCTCTGGGGGGCCCCCCATTTAATAACAATATACGTAGAGCCCAACCTGCAACCAAAACAGCAATCCCCCGCCCCCTGAAAACTCATAACACTTGTCGCTGATGCAATTAGTTGTGGGTTTCTGTGTACATTGTCAACTCATTTCGAGGCACTTTCTCTTTGCCGCGTTGCTGGCTCTAAACAGCAATAGGTTAAATTATGTCTTACATAAAAAAAAAACAGAAGCACATGCCATGCAAAGGCTAGAAGTTATGCCCAGATGTGGTAATCAAATTAAACGAAAATGTCCATAGATAAGAAATTGACGTAATTATGAGGAATATTGAGAAGATCATTTGGTGATAATTTGTTAGAATTATTAGTTATTTTAATTATCGACATTCCTAAGGAAAAAATGTTTTTAAAGTTCTATGAACTGATAGGTAAAGTTCTAAGGTGCCAAATTTGAGATATATGGCTAGCTTGAGAGTTTTGCAGAGCTAAGCAATTGAAATTGTTAATTTACAACTCAGTTTTCCAGATTTTTCAGGCAGTTATAGGCAGAGATTAAACTTGAACTGTTTAGATATCAGATTTCAAATAGTTGTTAATACGAGTTTCAACTTCTTATTAACTTTCCTCGTCCATTTTGCCAGAGAAGTTAGTCCTTGAATTTGTTCAAGGCTTATATTATACATATATTTCGTGGAAATTGCCGAGTTGAAGTCAAACCTATATTAATTCTCCTTCAAGGAAACTTGAATGAGAAACTCTGATTCTAACGAGCTTTGCTATTTATACCTTACCAAGAACTATTCCCTTTGACCCGCTTAGTTTCCTATAAACAGCTCTCTCATAGAACTCCTTTCTAGATAATTAATCGGAATACAACAAGTATCTGTTGCACTTGCATTCCTTTTCCCCCCTTTTGAAACGCAAGTCCTTGGCAAATGCATTGCACAAACACATGTGCGCACCCCACGCCTTCGATTAATAATTGTTCATTGCGCAAATGGAAAAATGTGTGACTTCTCTCCGACCCATCGTCGACAAGAAAGAGCTGCTGACGTAGTACTCTCTACAGTTGGTGACCAAAAATAGAAGTCTAAAGTCGAGTCTATTTTTGTGACCCATAAATGCTGGTTGTGCCCCCCACCTTGTGCTTTTCCTGCGGCTTTTCCTTTCTGGTTGTGTCAATGTCGCATTGCGTGAGCCGGTTTCATTTGAACTTTGAAGAGGTGAGAGTCGGGGGGTGAGGTTAGGTGCGGTAAGGTGATGGAGCCCCTTTTTATTGAAATTATTTAGCTGGCGTGGCGTGGTGGTGGGAAATTCGCGGCCGGGCCAGCAGCTAAGCGAAGGCTATCAATAAATTGAATCATGCTGCCAATTGAAATTAATAAATGCATTAGCCAGTAGTCGGCTCGAATGGGAATTGTTAACGTCAGGCGGTGGCCTTCAACGTGGCTTAAAATACTATAAATTATGGTCTGGGTTGTGTGTGCGATAAGGAAAGCTCGGTCTCATTCATGCCGATGCATCTGTCGGATGCCATTTCGCTCTGAGCTGAGCTTTATTAGCTGACATTTGCACAACAGAACCCTTTTTAGGCAAAGCTCCTCCTCCTCGCTATCTCGTGTACGCATTCGTCCACCCTCTCTATCTGTGCACTCTCAAGCGAGTGGCATAGCTCGCTCTCAATCTATCTATCTGCAGCTAATGCTGTTTTTCCTGGATTGGCAAACATCAATCGATAGTTTGGCCCGCCATTGTTTGCCACTCAACAACCAACCAACTGCAACTTTTTCAATCGAGTTTCTCCAACTTTGTCTTCTGCCTTCGGGGCAGTTTTCTAATTTAATTTATTACTCTTCACCCATCGTTCATCATTCGCCTGTTAAGTGCCTTGAATGTTTAATAACGCTTTACATGCTCGCGCTAACAAGTTGCCCAGATTTACGCAGTTACTATTTTCCCAAAGTGACCCAATTCCCTTGGAAGTTTTCTCTAATTTTGTTAGCTCTGACCAGAAATCACGGACCCCGTGTGTGTGTGTGTATATATCCTGCGCAGAGTAAACCAAAACAAATAAAAAATGCAACCCAGCGAAATGTCGAGTGGGTGGGGAGAGGAGGCGCACTCTGTGGCAGGTTCTTTCTTCTCTGGAAGAACGAGGACCAGCAGCCGTGGCAAGGCAACCAAAGGAGTACATTCCCAAACCCGCAACGCTGACTGACCACCCACTCGTGACATTTACAATGTGTTCTCTTCCTTTTGGTGGTTTTGGCACTGCGGGGAAAAACTCTATTTTGTATTTGATTTTCTTCTTTAAATAAAATCTAAAAACATTAAAGGAATTTCTTACTAAAGAATTAAGGAACAAATTTTAAATATGCATTGATGCTATCTTAAAATTCTTGAATTTTTACCTCTGTAAATTCTTAATCTTTCTTTAATATTTGTGTCCTGCTTGTAAATCTGCTTATTTTCTTAAAGCGTAATTTTTAGCAAGAAAGTTTCAGTTCTGGGACTAAAAGGGATCTTAGAAGGGATCTTGTAATACAAGAACAACTTTGAAATTAGGTGAAAATCCAGAAAAATATATTTTCCTATTAATTAATAATAATTTTCTCCCAGTGTGTGTGACTGGTGATGATGGCCGTGGCTGCCTTGAGGGCGCACGCTGGGCGGCCCAAGTGCTTACATTGTGCAAACTTTCGCTTCTTCTGCAGCTGATGCTGCCGCTGCTTCTGCCGCTGCTGCTGTTGTTGTTGTTATGGCTCGCTCCACTGTTGCTGTTGCTGATGGGGCCGGGGCATGAAATCTTATAAAACTTATTGTTCCATTTCCATTCACTTTATGTAAATTAAACAGTGCATTATTCTTGCATATGCACGGATGGGGACGAAGGACGACGAGTGGGTGGCAGAGGAGTGGGTGGTTTCCATGCAGATATTTGCATTTTGCACTTGTGCCAAGTTCTGTCCCCTGGCCCAGCTCCGTGTTGTTGCGTTACGTTACGTTAACAAGCGGAAGGGTCGTGGAAAAGCTGTTGCATATGTAAACTCGTTTTGCGCTGATTTGATTGATTCCTCATGATATCAATACCGAGGACAGGACAGTAGTGTATACATTCCCTCCGATAAGGTCAAGGCTTTTGCCTTCCCCGCCCTCTGATATTTTCATAGAAAGTGCGCGAATGGGAATTCGCAAAGGAAGCACCAATTTGCATTTATTGCTTTTATTTTATGAGAAATATTCGATTTTCCAGGTACACTCTCTCTCTCTCTAGCTGATGTGGAGTTCTTTTTCTTCCTGTGCATAGTTAGATCCGCCCACAGACTCTGGCTTTCCTCAATGATTACCGACAGAAATCAATTTCATGCTGGCAGCGCTGTTGATTTCCCAAGTACTTGTACGTGCACACGCAACATAACGCAGTTTATAATTTTGCCACTAAAACTCTGCGGAGCCGCCGGAGTGCATGTCAGTAATTTGATGCATTCGCCGCGTTTCCATCTCTCGCATTTTCACTGTCATGCCCTGCTGGAGCCGTGGCGGTGATGATGGAAGATTCTCACCGACCATGAACTCGTCTCTGCTGCGCTGCACAAAAGGATTTCAAGTGTGTGTAGGTGTATGTGTGTGTGTTTGTGTGTGAGAAGAGGGAGCCGTTTACTGCGTAGTTTTTCCACAATTTTCCAGCTTGAAGCCCTCCTGCAGCCCCTGCCTGATTCCTTGGACACGTTTCAAGTACGCGTCAAAAAACGAAAAACAGTGCGCAATATTTTCACACTGAAGGAGGCGAAGAGGGGGGAGGGAGGAGAAAGTGTCAGAGGGGAAATTCTGCTTATCATCATGTCGCTTTGCATTACATAAACACCTCTACTAAACCAAAGGAAAACTGCTGATAAAAAGCATTCAAGTTTAAGAAGAAAAAAATAAAATATATAAAAACACTAAATATTTTCTAGCTACTCAAGGGGGAAGTACGAAATTGAATGCCATAAAAATGGTTTGGGTTTCCCCATAACAACTGTACCACTAATTTCCCCTTTTTATTGCATTCTTAATTATAAACAAGCATTTGCGAAAGCTAAAACTTTGAAGCATTCTGAATGTTTGAAAACAAAACAATTAATGGGGTTTTCAAAGTAATCAATCTTGCCGAAAAAGCCTTAAATAAATCAAAGTAATTTGTGGTTCGATATGCGCCTATATAATCTGCCATTTTAGTATTATTAGCACAGTTTACCCTAACAATAGACAAAATGCGGAATCAAATTAAAGTTAATAGTTCAATTCCCCTATAATCTCCTCCATTAGGGTTCAAAATAATAACAAACTAATCTCTGATAATGAATCTGTTGATAGTGCCCACAGCCTTAGATAGGCATACTCCAAAGTAAACGAACATTTATTATTATTTCTTTGTGACTCACATTAAGTGACAACACTTTCAAGCGATCCTCCTCAGCCAAGCAAACAATATGCAAACTTGCACGTAACAGTAACTAAAGAATGCAAAGAGAAATGAAAACTTCTGAAAAACTTGGCAATGGGCGAAAGTTTAATGCCAGTTTTTGGTAACAACACCACGCTCCAAGCTGCGCTCTGCTCTCTTGCCCACCCCAAACATTTATTCGTGGCTTATTGATTATGGCTGGAAAACCAATAGACATGCGTCAAAAAATATACTATTGGAGGCGAAGGCAATGCCAAGAGCTGGCGGCTAAAAGGGGGACTGTGTTGGTGGTGCCCAAGTGGGTGGGAAAATAATTTTCCCAACTGGTGAGGCCGACGACGACGACGCTTAGTCATTAGATGACCAAAACGATGACTGTGTTTAGCTATTGGGCGGCAAAAATCTTATAAATGCCAGCAGAAAACAACGGCCAACACACAAAGCAAGGCGCAACACAAAGTGTGGAGGAGGCCTGGACAGTCGGGAGAATCCGGGGGGAAAATTGTATTGGAGTGGCAGAGTGAATGGAAGAGGCCACAAAGCACAGCGGACTTGTCTCATTATTTTGTGAGCGGCTGCCCCGGCTATTTGTTATTGTTTTCTACGATGATATGCTGGGGAATTTCGCCGTTGCTGAGTAAATAATGTCATAAGGTCACACGCACACAAACACACACATTAAAGGGGGGAACTCACTGTACCGGGGGCCTAATGGTCAGCAGGCATTGTTGCTGCTGTTGTTGTTGTTTTCGGTCATTTGTCTTGGGACATTTTGGGCTGGGCTGGGCCGGGCCGGGCAGAGCCCCGTTGATGGTTTTATATAAAATAGCATAATAAATGGCGCAGGCCTCTAGATTCGCTATCGTTCCCATATTAAATGTCACCGTGGGGTTGGACTTGACGTTGTTTACTCGATGGTGTCCCCGCCCACAGCGAAGGTGATTGAAGCAAATTAAACCAAAAGCAAAGCAAAAACAAAAAAACAAGGGAAAATTCAATTATTAACTGGGTAGCGCGTTGAAGAGCGCTGACCACGAATGCAGAAAATAAAGGCCCGTCAAAGGCAGCTGTGCAAACTTTTCACTCTCCACTCGCACACACATATACCGCCCTCTCTCTGTCGCTCTCCTTGCGGTTCGCTGAGTTCCGGCTGGCCAACACACACATGCGTATTCTGGTTTGTCCGGCAACTGAGAGAAAAATATGCCAAAAATTGTGCTAATTATAATGCAAATGATGATGAATTGTATGGATCTAAGTGTATCAGTTGAATATTTCTTCAGGCTTTCGTTGTAACCTTTTTAAAATATTATTTAAAACTGTTCAAACTTTATTTTTCTTTCTGTGCACAGACACCCACGCGTCTCGATTTCCATTTCCACAGGGAGGCAGCCGGGCAGCAGCTGGGCCAAGCGAGTTGATCGCATTTACCTGTTTGTCACTCATACGCCGTGTGGTCCCAGTCCGTTTCTGGCTCTTTTATTTCTGCTCTGGGTGCATGTGGGTGTTCCGCCGGCGAAATGTGTGTGACATGTTAAACATGTTTTGCTTGGAATCGTCTGTGGGCCGCCGGTTCGGTTTGACTTGCATTTGTGCAAATTTGTGTGCCTGTGCCAGTGTCTAACTGGAAACAGTGAACGAGTTCCTCCACAATGTCCTCGAAGTGAAAACTGTGTGCAGTTGCCACACATGTGTGGCATTTTTCCTGAACTGAATTGAATTGAATTGAAGTTCAAGCCTGGCCCGTTTCGTTGATTTCTCTCCCTCGCACAACACAAGCCATGCAAATGAATGAGTTTTCCCTCGCTCGTGGGCGCGTGTCCTTTATTTGGCTTCATTTCCGTTCAAGATGACAACGCCATCTAGTTTCCGGTCAATGGCTTGCCCGGCCTCGCCTTGATTTAATTCAGGAAAATGGGGAATTTAATTTAACAGAAATGGTTATAGTCGCAGGATAGCAGAAACCTCCTTGTGCTGGCCACATTGTGGCCTCTTTTGCGGCTATAAGCATTAGACGTTGGTCAAGGGAAAGTTGGTCTGGTGAAAATGGGTTTACAATTGGGGAAAATTCGGGAAAAATCCATCAATTGGATGCCAGGAAACCACTTTAAATTTGATTTAGCATGTAAATGGTTTGGTTTCCAGTGTTGCCACCACACTGCCTCTCTTTTTTTATCAGCTCTCTGTTATCTGGTGACAAAGAAATCACAGTCAGAGCCATTATCTCCACACACACGCGGACTCACCTGCAAAGCCCGCGATTAGATAGATACACCTAAACGTTTCATTTTATCGAATGAGTTCTGGGTTCTTTTTTCTTTTTCTTTCACTGCGCTGTCAATTTTTGAATTATTTTCGCCTATAAACCCTATCTATCTGGCAAACGCTAATGGTGCCCATATCTTCTTTATTTGCTTGCAGTGCATGTGATGCCAAATATCCATAAAACCCATTAGGAAACAGCCGAGGACTATGTGAATGCAGCAATCAAAAGTTAGCCAGCCAGCAGCCCTCTCTCTCAGTGAACCAAATTGATGTGCCATTCAAGAGCAGCTGAAGCAGCAGCAGCAGCAGCAGCGCCAGCAGAAGCGGAGACAGAGGATCACAGAATCTGAATTAGAGTCAGAGCAACGCAGAAGCTAAGCGAGAGTATTATCAAGAGTAAGGCGCATCGCAAAGGCAACAATCCCTCCAGTAAACAATACAAAAAACCAACACAAGAAGCGACGAAAGCGGAAAGCCGAACACCAACAACAGAAGCAGGTGAGTGCGAGTGTGATGAGTGGGAGTGATGAAGTCACCCAGCTAATTGCTTGCCCCACTTTATTCCAGTGTACATACAACTGTAACGAATTTAAACCAAATCCAGGCAGCTAAAACATTTCACGCCCAAGGGTCCCCATTTGATAGATGCCAAGATAAGTCGTTACCGCTTTGACACCGCCATCACCATTACCCAGCAACAGAAGCTGCTCCAGCTACTCCAGCAACAGCAGAAGGAGAACGCTCTCAAAGGCAAGAAAAAGCACAAGCAGAAGTTGCAGGAACAGCAACAGCAACAGCAGCAGTTGCAGTTGGTGATTGGCCAGGAAATACAACCAGAATCGGACGAAGGAACAGGAGCAGAGCTGTTGGGCTTAACCAGGAGTGACGAAAACAACTGCAAGACGCCAAACTCAACCGCAAAAGTCGCCAACATAACACATAAAATTTTCGGTTGGCTACGCAAATCACGCAACAAACGGCCAGTCGAGATCCTCAACAGCGATTTCGGCGAAGACGGCGACGAGGGCGTTGGCGAGGGCAGAGGCCAAGGCGCAGGAGAGGGTGGAGGAGCAGCTGCTGCTGCCGGTGCCGGTGCAGCCGATCAATTTTCAGTGGCAAGCGTTAGGAACAAAGCCGGCAAGCTGAATACCACACAGACAGCCACGGAGACCGCCATCGATTCAAACGAACCCAAATCTGAAAAGATGTCATCGGGCACGTTTGTGGATCGAATCGACCCGTTCGCCAAACGTTCGCTCAAGAAGAAGGGTAAAAAGAGTCAAGGTTCCTCGCGCTACAGAAATTCTCAGGATGTTGAGCTGCAGCAATTGCCGCCGTTAAAAGGTAAATTCAAAATAATATTTTTATCATTTTTGTGCTCAGCCAGCAGGTCTAACCATTTGCATCTATTTTGCTCCAATAGCCGATTGCTCCAGCCTAGAACAGGAGGAGCTGTTCATACGGAAGCTGCGCCAGTGTTGCGTATCCTTTGACTTTATGGATCCCGTCACGGATTTGAAGGGCAAGGAGATCAAGCGGGCCGCACTCAATGACCTATCCACCTATATAACACATGGGCGCGGTGTGCTTACGGAACCGGTCTATCCGGAAATAATTCGCATGGTAAATGTCGCATCTATCCCTTGCAGTACATTTATATTATTTTCAGTGTACTTGCTAATATTATAATATTTGAATTCACAGCTAATCCCACTTAAAAAACCTTGATTTCCTTCTTCCAGATTTCATGCAACCTATTTCGCACGTTGCCGCCCAGTGAGAATCCCGATTTCGATCCCGAGGAGGATGATCCGACACTGGAGGCATCTTGGCCACACCTCCAGCTGGTCTACGAGGTCTTTTTGCGGTTCCTGGAGTCGCAGGACTTTCAGGCAACCATCGGCAAGCGGGTGATCGATCAAAAGTTTGTCTTGCAGGTCAGTTTTCACTTTTGTGCCTTAAATAACAAGTTTATTGAAAAAGGGTTTCTGTTAACTAGCTTTTGGAGCTCTTCGATTCGGAGGATCCTCGGGAGCGGGACTTTCTGAAGACGGTGTTGCATCGCATCTATGGAAAGTTCCTGGGACTGCGAGCCTTTATACGAAAACAGATCAACAACATATTCTTGCGATTCATCTACGAGACGGAGCACTTTAATGGAGTCGGTGAGCTTTTGGAAATTCTCGGCAGGTATGTGTCCCCCTTCGGTCTATTCTATTGTCCGTCATAATTAATTATTTGTTCCTATTTCAGTATCATCAACGGATTCGCTTTGCCCCTTAAGGCCGAACACAAGCAGTTTCTGGTCAAGGTCCTGTTGCCGCTACACAAAGTCAAATGCCTGTCGCTCTACCACGCTCAGCTGGCGTATTGCATTGTACAATTCCTAGAGAAGGATCCATTCCTTACCGAGCCTGTGGTGCGTGGGCTTCTCAAGTTCTGGCCCAAGACGTGTTCCCAAAAGGAGGTCATGTTCCTGGGCGAAATTGAGGAGATACTCGACGTGATCGATCCGCCGCAGTTTGCCAAGATCCAGGAGCCGTTGTTCCGCCAGATTGCCAAATGCGTATCAAGTCCACATTTTCAAGTGAGTCTCACAAATAAAAGCTTTTTCTATTTCGCTTTTATAGTAAAGAGTGTAATAAAATCTAAATCATATCTGATTTCTTCCCTGTAGGTTGCTGAGCGCGCACTCTATCTGTGGAACAATGAGTATGCCATGTCGCTCATCGAGGAGAACAACGCGGTCATCATGCCCATCATGTTCCCGGCCCTGTACCGCATCAGCAAGGAGCACTGGAATCAAACCATTGTGGCGCTTGTCTACAACGTATTGAAGACGTTCATGGAGATGAATTCAAAGTTGTTCGACGAGCTGACCTCCAGTTACAAGGCGGAGCGGCAAAAGTGAGTGATTGCCAGTGAGAAGCTTGAAACAAACTAATAAATTGTGTAACTTTTGCAGAGAGAAAAAGCGAGAGCGCGACCGCGAAGAGTTGTGGAAGAAGCTGCACGAACTCGAATCCAATCGTTCTACTGGGCGCTCCGCTGGCGGCAGCGCTGTGACATCGAACAGCGCAGCCCCCGCGGCGTCAACGTCCCTGCAGCCACCTAGCTCCGCCGGTCTGAACTCTCATCAGCAGCAGTCGAATAGCAGCAGCAGCGGCAGCCTGTCCAGCGGCGGAGCCGGCGGCGACAATAATCCTGCGACCACAAATGCGAAAATCAAACAGGAGATCAAGACGGAGAACTAAGCAAGCAGGCAACGCGAGGCGCGCTGGAAACTAATAATAAACCAACATCAGTAGGAGCGTAAAGCTAACGCGCTATCCGATATCCGTGAATGGCAGAGACAACAACAAAAACAGCAGAAAGCATCTAAAGGAGAAAGAAATATAGTTATACTAAAACACACACACATATGCTAAACTTTAAACCAGAACATATAAAACTAAAATGTATACTCGATTGACAAGACACCAACCAAGCTGACCCACCATCGGACGGGACGGGAGGCTTGGGCGGCTGTTAAAGGAGGTAGAACCGAAATCTGGAGCGGGAGCTGAATCAGATCCCGTGTGTGTGTTTGTGTGCGTGTAGGTGGCTTGAGTGCGGTATAAAATAAATCTTTGTAGATATACAAGATACACCCGATTAAAGCAGAAATCTACACACACACCAGCGCGCATACACTCACACACACACACACACACACACACACACATGCAGACACGTATAAATATATATTAAAAAGAAGAAAAGAATAATTATTAATTACGTTTAAGCGAACACAAGTTGAATAAAGAGAAATCATGTTAGTAAGTGAAGAAAAGAGAAAGCGAACGATGATAACTATAACTGAGGATCGAGGATTGTTGAAGCGCATTAAATATTATTAACTAAACATATTGCTAACTAGATCCTAGCATAGATCAGCCATCCAAAACACATAGACACACATACACACACGCACACCACCCACCCACTTGCAAAGCATACTTGCGTTCTCATTCGAAATGTGTAAAATAGTTGCATCTCCGGAATTATGTTGCTCCATAGAAGAACGGCGTGTCTTAGTCCCCGATTTCCCACTGAATTGTATATAAAATATATCAAGAACTGTGCTCCCCCATCCCCCGAATCTATCCGGAATTAGACTTTGTTACTTAGCTTTAAGTGTTGCACACTCCGTCAAGACTTCTCGAAACGTAAATTCCAACAATTCCCGGGCAGCTGCACGAATCCAAATCGGTTAGACACAAAAGCCAAGTTTTAGTACGTTGTTGAAGTTGCTGCTAAACGGGCTAAGATAGACACAGACAGCCGCAGATCTATACACGAATAAGAATACAACTAAATACCATACCATAACGTAACGCTGATCTATTTAAATGTATGTATATCAACAATATGTCCCCGCAGCTAGGGGAATAGGCGCATGCGCAGTTATCGAGATGTACTAGGCATTCAACAAAATATATTGAGAGCATTGTAAAAAGGTCAGGCTAGAGAAACCAACCAACCGAGAATATAGAATATAGAATATGGTTTTCGAAAATTCAGCTAGCGAAACATTTCCAGACACTATCTAAAAATCCTTTGCATTAAAATATATCTCAGGGGGAAGCGGTTTGAAGCGTTCGAGTCCTAAATAGTTTGCAAATTCCCTTCTGATTATTCTCGAGTTTTAATTAAATTTATTTATTTCCTATGCTTAACTTTGTAATCTTCATGGAAATGCGCACAATTGTCATTATTCGATTATTTTCTCATTGTAAATAATGTAGCTAAGATGAAAGGGGAGGGACAACTTTTTGGACCGCTTTTCCCACTCATTCACACACCCATACTCACACTACACACACACCCACTTAGATGCACTCATAGTAAGGAGATATATAAAATTTATATATGAAGTATACTATGCATGTTTGTTCATTCAACTCTCACGACGACGCCCATTACAAAGTATAGAAGCATGCATTATAGGAGCCAACTAGGAGCAGAGGCAGGAGATAGGACGATAGGACGAGGACGAGAGGCGACTATCCGCTAATGAATGTCTCTCATTAGGCGATACCGTAAAAGTTCATATAATATTAATGATAATTGTGTCTGTGAATCGTGAGTTATTATACACATATATTGCAAACAAAAAGAAAAAAGCAAAAAAAACTACAAAAAGAAAAAATCTAAAGGAAACAAGCGTAAAAGTTAGAGTTATTATTAAATATGTTTGTAAAACAATGTCAACAACAATATGCGACAGAGAGAGAACCGTTTAAAGAGCATCCACTAGAGAGTCATCATCGGCTAGACGAGAGATATATTGCGAAAACATAAAAATTTAACAACCTATGACTAAATACTAAGCAACGTGTGTAAGAAAGTTTTGCATCTTTATATTAGCGTGTAATTAAACGAGAAAAATAGCTAAACAAAGCCCAAGACAAACCAGTAACTGCAACTAGAGCCCACGATGATCACCTCCATTAAATAGAAGTAACCCAGAACAGGACTATAGAAACTTAATGCCCCCTTTGTTACGACACCAATCCAATCTCTTGACTCCCAACTAGCAGCAGATCGATCCATAGTGCACCCATCTCTAGTTAACGTTGATGTTCGCCTAGGATGCCAATCAAAGTAATGCAAATTCAAATGTAAAAACGAAGCCAGAAATCAAGCAAGCTAACTAAATAGGAATGTTGACAAAGGGAGGAATGCCTAATAAACAAATGAATAAATTAATAAGTAAGACAAGTGGTTTAACGATTAAAGTGTCTCTCTTCATTATCTTTTTTTTTCTTTCTTTTTTTGTGATCAAATTCTGTTGCACTCTGAGTTAACTTGTTTAGTCCGCTTTCAACTTACACATATGGTAAACTTTAACTATAGTTTCTATTATTGTATTTATATGTATAAACAAATCGAGCATGTTAAACGTAGCTGTGCTGTAGCTGCTGCTTAGAGCCGGCTGAGCGGAGATGAAGTATAAGCAAAAGCAAACTCGTTAAGTACTTTTAGAGACGAAACCTTGTACTAAAAAGTGTACTAAAAATAAAGTCGCATTAACAAAGTTGCAAAAAAAAGTTAAGAAACTAATGAAAAAAAAAAGCAAATTAAATGGAAAAACAAACAATAAGAGCAAAAATAGTTAAAGCGCTTAAACAATATAAATACTATGGATACTAACAATGAAAGGAGAGGGAGAAGGAAAAGGATCAGAGGAAAGAAGATAAATATATATGTGAATTATGTATTTTCTTATGTTCTAGACTTGTAAAAAAAAACAACCTATCGTATATATGATACACGCTATTATTACGTATAACTTTGAGTTCTTGTTCTTTAGGACGACGGTGTGTGCGAGGATTTCAAATGGTTTTCTTTGGGTTGACGGCACACACTGCACTACACTCGCCCGCCCACACACACCCACTCAGATACACTCACCTCCACATCCACAACCACACACTCACTCACTCACACACGACTAAACAAAATCTTATGCTGAGAGTAAATATAAAGAGTAAATTATAATTACACAAAACATAAATGGGAATAAATATATATATAGGTATATACATACATATATATAAAAAGTATATATACATGAGCATCAGAAGAAAACAAAGGTTTAGTTGATTGCTTCGACAGCAAGTATGCGAAAATAAAAAACAAAAACAAAAATCTGAAACTAAAAGCATGGCAGCAAAAAATGATTTGAAATTTGCAAGGCGCAGAAGAAAACAAATATTTAGCTGCAAGCAGAATTAACCAAAAAATGAATAAAAACCAAGTAAAACATTGAAAAAACAAAAACACACACAAACTGAATGAATGAGTATGAGCAAACGGAGAGAAAAGAAGCAAAGAGATCAATCAACAATAAAAAATTAATAAATAAAAAATAAAATACAAAACTGGTTTCATTTTCTATTGGAAAAAAACAAGGTAACAAAAACTGTTTTTGTTAATTCAAATTTGTTTTTTTTTTTAATCGTTTACATTTTTAGGAATATGAGGATACAAATGTCTATGGCTCTACCTAAGGTATAATTTCAATAAAATCTTAATATAATATAATGATGATGAACAGGAAGTAAAACATTCGTATCTTATGATCTCATAAAAATGTCTTTAATGAAGCTCAACCTCACAGAATGCTGCTCCACCATACGAGAAGTAAGATTTCTTTTGTTTATTCTATTTATTTTCAAGTTTTCTTTATCCACAGGAGACTTAAAATCAAGATTATATGTCCTGAAGTATGTGCAGGATGCGTTTTGAAGACAAGGAACAGTATAGCGGCGTAACTTTAAACTTTCATTCTTAAATTAATATCAATTCGTTCCTCAACTTAAGCAGGTAAAAATAAATTAAAATTGGTAAAAATGCGAAATAAGCATAATTAATCTTCCCAATAACGTTTTTGCATATTTTAGCACTTAGCTTTTGTTAGCCAAAAAGCTAAGAACGCAGCGAGCTTTGCGACAACGCCACAAAAGCTATGGCGTTGCAGTTGGTTCGCTGCCGTCGTTAGGTGCAGTCGGAAAAGTCGCGAGAAAAATCAATTTTGAAAATTCCACCCTCGCCGTAAATCTTTTTCCGTGATCCTCCATGAAGTGGGAGAACTACTGCGACTTTGTGGCCGGCTGCTTCGGTGGTGAGTGGAAAGCTTAGACTTGGGATCGGTTCCGCCAGAATCCCATATTCGGTCTTGTCTATGAATGACGCAATGCCAGAGCCAGATGATGCCGAGCCACTTGTTGAGAGGAACAGCCCCAGCGGCCAATGGGCGCCACGGTCAAGTTCATGAGCGGCGGCGCCCCTGATCCCCAAGGCGTATTTTGGTGCCGCCAGCGAATTTTTGGCAAGCAGCATGCAACGGCGGCGGTTCAACATGAATTTTTTAATTAATTTATGCATCTCTTTTATTTATGTATATCTTTATTTTGATTTTACTCAGGTGCCTGCGGGGTGCTGGTGGCCCATCCCCTAGACACGATCAAAGTGTGGCAGCAGGCCTCCAACTCCTCCGTCCTGACTGCTGTCCATCAGATCTACAGCAGGAACAATGGGGTAAGTTAGGAAAAGGGTTACATCTGGTCAGAGTTTGAAAAAATGTAAATTAAATAAATACTAATAAGATTTAATGTCCAGCAATGACTTAGAAAGAGACTTTTGCTATTTAAAAACTCTTTGAAAGATTTAAGAGACCGTTTTTTGATCCTCTGACTAGATTTAATCCTTGAAAGCTTCGGCTGGAAGGAGATACGGTGTTTAATCGGTCGGCAATGCCTTAAAGATCAACGGCTTCTACAGGGGCATGTTCTTTCCGTTCATCTCGACGGGAGCTATCAACTCGCTGCTCTTTGGCATCTACGGCAACCATCTGCGCCAGCTGAGGAAAGTGTGCCACAGTGACTACCAGCGGGAGCAGCTTGAGTACCACAACATGTTCATGGCAGGATCGGTGGCCGGTTTTGTGCAGTCCTTCATAGCCTGTCCCATGGAGCTGATCAAGGTCCGCCTGCAGACGGCTTCTTGTGGGTTTAATATGATTTTTGCCATCCATAAGCTGTAGCTAATGTTTCAATTTCTTACCCAGATTACAATGACTATCTGTACGGCCAGCGGCGGACTGCCTTTGGCACTTTCAAAAGGATACTCAAGACTGACGGTATATCCGGCTTATATCGCGGTCTGCTGCCCATGATGTGTCGGTGAGTGATTCCCCATAAATAGTAAAGATTCTAGTAATCACGGTGATCTTGTTCTTGGCAGTGACGTTTTGCCTTATGGAATCTATATGCTGGCTTACCGCCAGAGCGTTGACTACCTGGATGGACGCGACTTTGTGCGACGGCGTCGCAGCCAGGCGGACGGATCGAGCATCAATCTGTTGGTGACCACACTGGCTGGTGCTTGGGCAGGAGTCATCTCATGGGTGTGCGTCATTCCGTTCGACGTGGTGAAGACTTTGATGCAGGCGGACGAGAACCACAAGTTCCGGGGCATCTTCCATTGCGTGAAGGTCAACTACAGGGCGTACGGCTGGCGGAGTATCTTTCGAGGCAGCTGGATGTTGGTGGCGCGGGCGATACCCTTCAACGCCGCCACTTTCCTGGGCTACGAGTACGCCCTGGAGTGGTGCCAGCGGTGGAATGGCACCTACGTATGACCCAAATCCAGGCCTGGGAGGGACTAAGAGCTTTAACTAGTTTGTATGCTGTGACCATTGATATCTACTAAAATAAGTGTGATTGGACTTTAATAAACTACCTTCGCTTATTGCAATATTGTACATATCCTGATACTAACCAAAGCTTTCGCTAATTTTCATAAAAATAATACAATTGTGATACTTAAAGGCAACACTTTGTCATAAATGCGATAAAAAGAATACAAGTTTTTAAATGCACAAATATGTATATTTAAACATTAAACATAAATATGTAATAAAAGTTTTCAAAATTATTAATTTTGTAAACACATTCTACCGGAAAAAGGAAGAATTTATAATCATTTTTATTGAAATATTATTATTTTTTATTAAAAGAAATAAAAAGATTGTACAAAACTGGCAAATAAAAAAAAAGTACTTATTAATTGTTATCGAGCATAACTAAGTCATATTTAAAAGGGTTTTTAATTTGTAAAACGGTTATAAGGTTAATACGTTAAATTTCGAATTCCAGGCTTCAACAAAAATTCCAAGCTTCAAAACATTATATTTTTAGATTATTTTTTATTGTGGTAAATTCAAATTAATATATTAAATAATTGTTTATATTACACTTTAAAAAACTGTTAAGCAATATTGCAAGTTTTGCATGGCCTCTGCTCTGTAAAGTTGACAGTGCTGTTAACATGGAGCTGCCAGACTTCTCGGCCTTCTCGTTTTTTAAAAATTCATTGCAGCGAAACGGCTAAAGATAGCTTAAAAATTTAAATGCCACTTAATAAAACAACATTTGGGGAATTAAAAAATATATGTTTCTTTAAAATTATGTACAGGTATATTAGCTATTAGAAATCTGCAGAGTCTTCTTTGCATTATGCATCCTAACTGCTACTAGAATCATCCGATATCAGATAAACATAATGCATTCATTAAAGGATAAGTGTCCCGAAGTACTAACATGGCCGTTATTTTAATTTATTGGTCTCTGATATTTTATTAAAATTAAAAGTAAAAAAAACTTATTTTTAAACTTAAAATATACATTTTTTGTTAAATAAAAATGAAATAAAGTTTGAAAAATTAAAGAAAAACTTGTTAATTTACTATTTAATTTAACTGAACTTAATTTTATTGCAGAATTCAATTTAATGTTTATACAAATACAAATTCAATTTTAAAGTTTTTAATATGACCATATTTGTAAATATAAAAATACCAGAAAAAAATGAACGCTCTGCGACATCTGGGCATCCTAAAACTCTATTTCGTCAATTGACCACACTCGCTTTGAAAACAACAAACAAACAACAACGCACGGATTCGTTAATAAATAGATAAAAGTACGTCGCGCGTTTCTCGCTTTATTTTTTATTGCGCTGCAACGGACGCGAGTGCGTTTAATGAGGCGTGCCAAGTGGATATTTGCATATGACCGAAAATCACAGCAGCTAGCAGCACACAGATACTGAAATACACACCAAATGAGCGACGCGATGTGCGATGAGTTCCGAAAAGTGTTTCCACAATTGTGCAAGTGAATCGACGTTGAATTGCGAACAATTATTATTGTTGCCAGTACATGTATTAGTATGTGCAGCGGTTTGTGGCGGCGGGCAAAGTTCGCACAGTTCGCGGACAGGAGGTGGCAAACGCTCGGAATAACGGTGTACAGGAAGGCAAAGAGAAAAACAAACTGAAAAAAGCAGAGCAAACGGGCGAGGAATAACGCAACAGAGTGAATTATTCAAGTGTTGTTTTCCCCTTTGGAATCCTCCCCGCCTTTCAATCTGCCTTCCTTCCTTCCCCTGTGAAAATCATCCCAAAAACACAAATTACGTGGCAAGTGGTCAGGCGAGAACGACAACAACCGAAAACCTGCTGCTGCAGCAAGTTTTGGGCCGTTGTTTTTGGTTACTGTACGCGCCGTGCCAAGCACGCCCACCACCCGCTGGTCCCCCTGCAAAGCAATCCAATTGGAAGCTAAAAAAGGAGTAGAAGAATCCAATAGAGAACGGCGATAGAACCCACCACCGAAATGTCGTCGCTCAAGGTCGCTGTGAGGGTTCGCCCCTTTAACACTCGGTAAGCTCAGATATTCCAGGCTGGCCACGGTTATGGGATTAAGGATTAAAATAATATCACAGACATGGGGTCCTAGATGGGTTTATTATTCGATGGTTTAGATAGAAAGGGAAAATAAAGCGTTTTTTAAGTTCAGAGTCAAATTTTTGTATTTACTTAGATTTTTATATAAAAGAGAAGGGACTAAAACAATGTTTATTAACAAACCAATATAAATATATACAAAATATATAAATATATAAAAAAATACCGCATAATATCTTAGTAAGAGCATCATAAATCTGCTTCAAATACAAATTTTTAAATGCCTATATCTTGTTTCTGAGATGTCATTACTGTTCTCACTTACCTCTACGTTTTGGTAGGTTTTTACCTATAAAGAAAAGGGGTTCAAATGCCACATTATTAAATGATTTACATTTTTAAAAATATTAAGAAATTATGTCCTATTATTATAATATTGTCTTTACCATTTTATCAAAAATATGTTCAGGTATATGAGTCACTCAAAGTAATATTTGTTTAATAATTAGATACTACCTGTTAAATACGTAAAGTCAAACAAAAATGCTGCCAATAGTATACCATATTGTGAGGCGCACGTTAATAATAATAGTCGAATTTTCTGTATTATTTATTTGGCCAGCATTGTGCGTTAGAGAATGTTTGTCCAGAGTCGTGATAAGGTGGATAAAACGCCCCTTGATGAGACATTGGGAAATTTGTATGCGGCGCATTTTAAACAAGGCCGAAAATAGAATGGAAAAAGCTCTCTGGAAACTCCAAGTTTTCGGTTAACTAATTTCTCAGTAGAAATTAAAACATAAAAAGTACTAGTAGAGCCTGGCGGGTTTGGCACAAAGTGCCTACTTAAAACCACATTAAACCGACGAGCATGTATTTTTCCTACAGGCCTCGCCTGATGACGATCGTTAACTATTTTTTGTTGCCCCCTGTTTTTTTTTGAGTCTTTATCTTGCCTATCTGGCGGAGCGGTCATTGCTTTTGGCACAGTTACTTGCGCATAAAGCCAAAGCGGCGAAACAAAAGCAGGCGTAAAGGCCAGAAAGAGGCGGAGAAATTGGTAGAAAGAACAAGGAGGCACAGACAAAGAAAGATGGAACCCGTAATGATGTCATTCATCTCTCGGGGGTTCGATAAAAGATTCGCACTCACCTATACACACGAGTTGGAAGTTGGGGCTCTGTCTTTGTTTATAGGTTTCCGTGTGTTAATTGTCCATGAAATAAAAACAACATCATCAGTGGCAAATGCGGTAATTATAATGGCAAAAAACTAGAGCTAACTCCCTGACTAGTCGTGACATCATCGTTTTGGCTTAGACTTATGCAAAGCAGCTACATACATATACAGTGAATGCTCGTTAATGGAATCTAATCAAGAAAAGAGAATATAAATAATATAATTTAAAAGCATAAAATACATTCCAGATAAATCTAACTATATCCAAAAGGTTATATCATTTCTTGTGAGATATAAAACAGTATCCATTATTAACAGATCACACTGTTGCCATTTTTTTTTTTGCCAGTTTGTTTAGCCTCCGACAGACATTTTTAGCACATATTTCCATGGCTCCTCCGTGGACATGCAAGACTGAATGGCTCTGCCCGTAGCCTCCGTGCGAAAACAAAAGCAGAAATATACTATAATTACGTATACGTATGTATGCACCTAAAAAGCGAAAAAAAAGGAAATTAATTTTGATTTTGGCACGAAACTGGGCGAACAAGTTCCATATCTCATCGCTGCTCCCATGACTCAGACCAGCGAAATTTGTGGCTGCCGCATAAATGTTTAATTGACGAATGAATCAACGCAGACTGAGAACTTCCCTCCAAAAGGGTGGGGATGATACCAAGGGGGAAAGACTCGGCTAGCAAGCAGCAAACAAACAAAGCCCCCGTTGAAGCCGCTCTCCAGCCGTAATCTCCAGCTCTCTCACATCGGGCCAAAGATTAACGAATTAAAGCCACTCAAACGCAATGAGCACTGAGCCGACTTGAGTTTGGAAAGGCGAAGTGGAGCGACGTAATCATGCCGCTCTATGGAGAAAGAGAGGAATGACCTAAAATTGTCGCTTGAAATGGGACAAGGCACTGCTTGGCTGCAGTCGTAAAAGAAATGGAGCTGCCAAGGCATAAATAAATACCCTTTTCGTAGGGATACTTTAAATGAACTAAGATTTGGGGTTTTTTGTAAATCAAAAAAAAATTTTTGTTTTACATTTTAAATTACACAAATAAGTTTGTATTTAAATTGGATTTTTAGTAGTATTTTTCTTATTAAACCTAAAATTTCACATGCTTTTTGAGTTTATAATTTAAATGGCCTTCAACTTTTCAAAGGTCCATTAAAACTACTTCGATTAAGGTTAATGCTGACTTTGAATGCATAATGCTGAACAATAAAAATTACAAGATGAAAAGATGATTTGAAAAATTAGAGTTTTCAAGCAAAATGAGGTAGAAATCAAATTTTAAGTGGTTTATATTCCAGGAAGCACAATTTATTTATAGGTAAAGTAATTTTTTGTACAGAAGTTCAACTATAATTATAATGTTATTACCGCCGCCTCTAAATACTTTCCCAGAAATTGTTTCTAGGAAATAATTATTCTCTCAAATCTCTCGAAATTCTCATAAAACATTTATTACTGCGCTAAACAAAGCCATTCAGTAAAAATTGTAATAACAGTCATGTGATCTCTCTCTCTTTGTATTTATATTTCCCTATTTGAATTCTACTAAAAGTTACGACCCGTATATAGGAGAGCCCACGGATTTAGTATAATTCTGTGGCCGATATTTTCTCTGAATAGGGAGGGTGCCATCAGAGGGGTCTTCTGTTTATTTACACACGACTTCGTGTGTGTTTTTCCTCCAGATGCAGCAGTCCATTTCCGAGTGTGGGTGCCCCTATGAACTCCAGTCAACCGGTTCGGTTCCATCTCTGAACGAATGTTCTGTGCCCAGTTGATGCCAGTTTTTCCTCCCCGTCTCTGTTTTATTTGCGCCGCTTTTCCTTTTGATGTTGCAATCAAGTTTTAGTCCGTTTAATATGCCCCGCAAACCGGATTTTCTTTTATAATTTGTAGCCAGCGAGCAGAGAGCAGACTGTCGTCTTGATCACAGGGCAAACATGTCAATTGGATTGCCTGCCTTCTCTTCCACATATTTATTCTATTTCCACACGCTTTCCCCTGCAACGCCCCCTGACTTTTCGCCATTTGTTTGGGTCATGCAAAAATCGTTAATAGGAATATTTATGAGCCAGCTCTGCGGGGCTATTTATATTCCAACACGAAGTGCCCTGAAAAGAGCCCCAGAGGTGTTTTAGTAAAAAAAAGGCAGGGGCCGTATTTATTATATAAAATGTTAACAATGGGTCGCGTTAGAGAGCTCTCAGTCATCATGGAAGAGTAATAATATAAATGAAAATGTAAAAAATAAATTGTCTTTTTTCTTTTTGCAGCGAAAATGACATGGACGCCCAGCTTATTGTGGAGATGGAGAATAAGAAGACGCGTCTGCTGAAGCCACGGCTGCAGTCCATACGCGATGCCGGCCGGGACAATCATCATGACTTCACCTTTGACTATTCATACTGGTCATTCGATGCGGAGGATCCGCACTTTGCCACCCAGGAGCAGGTGTACAGTGATCTCGGCAATGACGTCGTCGATTGCGCATATGAAGGTGAGCCAAGGGCTAATGGGTCACACGATGCGGTTACCCAACGGTGTCGCATTAAGCACCAGCTAATAGCTCAAGTCTGGGTCTAGGCTGTGTCACCCACATGAGGTGTTCACTAAGAAAAAAATATACAGAAACACTAATAATATAAGGTTCTATTATTATATTTTAAATTCAAAAGATTCATGTTAACATTATATAAAATATAAATCATAAAATTTCATACATGTTCATATAGTCTTTACTATTATATTTAATTTAGTTTTGACTAATTTTTTCCGTGTGCCTTTTCCATTAGCCCCATGCCGAGAGCGTGTTTCTTTCATTCTGTTGTCTTGCACTTACGGTTTTGTTTACATTTTCCCTGTGCGTCTGCTTATTGGCTTTGATATTGGATTTTCCTTTTGCTTCCCTCTCGTTTTCCAAAAAATTTGCTGCTTTGTAAACAACAACAACACATTGAGGCTCTAAAAATAAAAGCAGGTCCATATACCGAAACCCACACAACTTGATTATTCAGCTTGAAACGCTCCATTGCCGACTAATTATAGTGAATATATTTAAGTTTGTATGCAAGTAGGTGCAGTTAGCAATAATCATGCGAACTTCCTGAAACCGGATGAAGAGCCATCAAACCAAAAGGGAAAGGTTATGTTTTGCCATTTGCATTTCCCAAACATTTATTATTATTCAACTCAGCGCAGGGTATTTAATACCTCGTTTAGATTTAAAGTAAACTGTATTTGATTGCAAAAAAGCCATTCAGAAAGTAATGCAAACAACAAACTTTCGCCCACAACTCGAGACGCCAAGCGAAATGGAACAGCTGTTTCGGCTTGTCGTGGTTTTGGCACGCTTTCAATATCAAATTACGACAAGCCAAGATTGGTGGCAAAGTGGCAACGGGAATGCGAGTACGAATGCAATTGCGAATGACAAACGACTACGTATTGTATATAGTATGTACAAGCTATGCAGATAAACCCAGATAGTGAAAAACGAGCCGTAAACAAAACTGGCGTGGCGACCAAATGGCTGGCTAAGACATGAGGCTAAAGCCAGCTTGAAATGTCGAAGATCAGTGAACTAAATGTGCTTGCATTGTAAAATTTATAGAATATAGTTTTTGCTAATTAACTTAGGTCATAATTTACCATTTGTATTGTTTGTACAGATGCCTAGTTAAGCTTTAGGAACCATATTTCCACTTTCAAAAACACATAAAATATAACAAATGTAGACTGTAGATAATAACTAATACGTAATACATCAATATGTAATTAAATATCCAAACCAATTATAATAAGTTTGTTCCCTGCCTCAGACTAAACGTCGTTCACATTAACCTGAGCTTGAGCATTTGCGATTGGCATTGTTGCGGCTGCCCCACCTGTGCGGTCTCGGTTGACAGCGAGTTTGCCTTAAAGCAAATCTTATCTCACACCTGTCTAGCGGGGAGATTGTCCAACGATGTGTTGTAGTGTTTAAGCCGCCCAGTGGGCGTGACACTGGTGACCATCATCCAATCTCTGCCGGGTGGCATTTGAGCTGCTGTTGCCGGATCGGATAGCTTTAATTGCTTTGGACTAGGCGCCAGTCATGATGTCGCAATAAGTTGGCTCTGGTCAAAGTCTCAGATAGGTCATGTGGGGGAGTCATCAGAATTAGTGAATAAATTTGTTTTTCTGCCTTTCTTATCGCTTTCCCTAGTTTAAAGTGTTAGTACTAATAATTGTTTGCGATAAGAAAGTAAATCTTGGAAAGTTTCAATAGTTTTATAGCAGCTATAAGAAGTGTGATAAAGAAATACTATATAAACAACATTTTCATTCATTTAGTAGATACTTGTTGCAAGATTATTATTATATATGAGATGCAATAGTACTTTGAATTGAATTCATTTAATTTATGGATTATACACGCTATAAAAACTCGCCATATTTGTAGTAGCAGTATTACCCTATCTCTGGTGACTCACTCTGCCCAAGTTAGCCTTAAATATTGCTAGTCAAAATCTAGCGATTGTATTTATATATGTAGACATGCACATATAGACTTACAATCTCCGGGGTGACGGTGCATTCTAGTTTTTAGAGTCACGAAAATGCTTGCCTCACTTTGGGCGTTTCAGCAATTGCAGCAGAAACTCCGTGACTGGCAATTAACTCTATAGATATGATGCGCTTGAGTGGCAGCTGCCCAACCTTGGCTTCACTTTTGTTCTGTTCCCTGTTGAATTATGTAACTAATTTACAGGAGTTTATGTTATTTTTTTTAAACTTTCAATGTTAAATTCATTAGAAACCCTTAAAAAAGAGACTCATTAAAACATGATACCATATATTCTCTCCTTTCAGGCTACAATGCTTGTGTGTTTGCCTATGGGCAGACGGGGTCAGGCAAGACCTTTACCATGATGGGCACGCCCAACAATCCTGGCCTGATTCCACGCATCTGCGAGGAGCTGTTCGCCCGAATGCGTGTGGGCCAGGAATCGGGCACGGGATATCGCACCCACGCCAGCTACTTGGAGATCTACAATGAGCGGGTCAAGGATCTGCTTGCAGCTCAAAGCACCGGCCATGGACTGCGAGTGCGAGAACATCGCAGCCTGGGCCCCTATGTGGAGAACCTCTCCCAGCATGCCGTCTCCGACTTTGACGAAATTCAGGTATGTGGCTTTAAAAGCACTACAGAACATCGACTTATCCTGAAATTTTCCCATCTGTAGGAATGCATCGCCCGGGGAAATGCGCAACGCACCACAGCCAGCACCAACATGAACGATACGAGCAGCCGCAGTCACGCCATCTTCACGATCACATTTGTGCAGGCCGTCTTCATGAATGACATGCCAAGCGAAACAGTCTCGAAGATCCATCTGGTCGATTTGGCAGGCAGGTGCGTAAGCGTAAGCGTAAGCGGAGCATGAAGCACTGCTCTAGAAAGTAAAACCAGGCACGGGGAGAAATATATATTGAGTTTTTTCTTTTGCCACTTTAAAATGCCAACTTCTACTCGCTTCTTTCAGTGAGCGTGCCAATGCAACGGGGGCAACGGGTCAGCGGCTTAAAGAGGGAGCCCACATCAACAAATCGCTGGTGACTCTGGGAAGCGTTATCTCGGCTCTGGCGGAGCAAACGGGCGGCAGTCTAAGCAACTCTACGCAGGCCACCACCCCGAATGGGGCTAGCAAGCGAGTACTCTATATTCCATACCGCGACTCCATTCTCACTTGGCTGCTAAAGGACAGTCTGGGCGGCAACAGCAAGACCATTATGATCGCCGCCCTCTCCCCAGCGGATTGCAACTATAGCGAAACGTTGAGCACGTTACGGTACGCGAATCGAGCCAAGAACATCATCAACAAGCCGACGGTGAACGAAGATTCCAATGTCAAGCTGATCCGCGAGCTCAGGGAGGAGATCAACAAGCTCAAGTCCATGCTGTCGGGAGATATTGTAAGTAGAAGGGAATTTAAGAATTTAACTGTTAACATCCATAATTAATTTGTATATCTCCTTCAGCACTCATTGCAGCCATCGCTCAAGGTCCTAGCCGATCTCCAGAAGAAGGAGGCACAGGAGAAAGTGCTTACCGAGGAGTGGACGGAGAAATGGAAGGTGGCTCAGTCCATTCTGCAGGAACAAAAGAGTCTGGGCCTGCGAAAGTCGGGAGTGGGCGTGGTCCTTGACTCAGAGATGCCGCATCTCATTGGCATTCACAACGACGTGACCACCGGAGTGACGCTTTACAGCCTAAAGGAGGGCGAGACACGAATCGGCAGTGAGGATGCGGATATGGCGCAGGACATTGAATTGGCCGGCGACGGCATACGGGCCCAGCACTGCAGTATTGTACTGAAAGGCGGTGTAGTTACGCTGCATCCCTGGCCATTGGCCCAGTGCTGGGTAAACGCCCACCTAATTGACGAACCCAAGCAGATTTCGCAGGGCGATATTATTTTGCTCGGCCGCACCAATATATTTCGTTTCAATAATCCCGCCGAGGCGGCCAAACTTCGCAAAGACCTGAGTCGCTCTCAGCTGGACATGTCGCGCTTGTCGCTGATCACCTCGTCCAAGGAGAATCTGCTTGCGTGCAGCATCTATTCGGAAGAAGATGGAACATCACCGTATAAGAGGCCAGAGCGCCAGTACTATCCGCAGCGTCCCATGTCGCGGGACGATCCCGAGTTGCAGGACGAAAATCGCAAGATACTAGACACCATCGAAAATGCGCTTAAGCAACTTAATGTGGTGAGTACATTAAATTCCAAAATATAAAGAAATTTACTTACCTATTTACCTGTTTATATCACTAGGAGCGCGTCCAGATGCACGACCAATACAAGACCAAGGTGCGGAAGCTGACCGAGGAGCTGTATCGCCTGGAACAGGAAGAAATGGATGGCTTACAACTATTAAATTGTCGCGAACAGGAGCTGATTGCTCGCAAGGACATGTTGCTCTGGGAGAAGAACAATGAGAAGGTTCAGGTGCGTAATTCGGATCAGATCTCGTCTAATCCGATTGCATGTGATCATTCGAACTCTCTTTGAATGCATTGATCGTTGTGCTTGTTTTTTGCCTGCTCTCTTTCTCTCTCCTTATTGTTTTCCTTGTTTTGGCTTTATGTTCCTTATGATTTTCTGTTCGTTCCATTTTCGTTTTAGATCGACATTGTGTGTAGACAAATTTCAGCGTTTCAGACGCAGCTCGACTCTAAGAAACGCGATTTCTCTGAGTACGTAGCGAAAGAATTGCAGGAACTGCAAGATTGTGGCAAACTGGACGAGGTTTGTTCGTTTGTTTAGATCTATTTTTGCCTAGAGTTTAGATATTTATTTAATATGAAATAATATAATGATGAACCAATGTGTCTTTTTATTCTCAGATGGGACTAAAGATCGAAGAGGGCACTCCCCTAAACGATGAGCTGCTTTTGCAAGTGTCCGATTCGCTAGATCTTTTTGCAGCGCAGTTCATCAAGGACACTGTGCGAAGAAATGTAAGTTCAGCTTCTCCGTTTTACTTTAATATAAACATAAAACAATTACATGGTTTTTAGAACGAGGAAATCCGAAAACTGGACGAACAAATCGCCGAAAAGGAGCGTATTCTCAATGCCAGCACCAGCAAAATAGCCAAAGTCGATGAGACTATGCTGGAGATCCAAGCTCAGCTGGAACGTCTGCGTCTGGAACGCGCCGAAAGCGAAGCCGAGGCCCAGGTGATGCGAACCAAAAAGCAAAATATGAAGCTGCAGCTGGGCAGCAAGTCCATGTCCATGTCTACCTCGACCAGCACAAATGAGGCCGACGATGTGTCAAAATCGGACACGTACGAAACCTGTGATACCTTCCATACCGCCCAGTCAAACTTTTCGCTCGTCTCATCGCCCACGATCACGGAGGGCCAGCAGTCGCCTCTAAGTAACTGCTCCTGCGAAGCGGAGGATGAAGCCGAGGATACACGCAAGGACGACGACCTATCGGGCAGCAGCGAAGATGCGTCACGGACCTGTACCGCCGGTCCCAGCAGTGGGAGTGGCACAGGCAGTGCTGGCATTGGTGGCTCTGGCTCCGGCTCTGCTCCCACAGCCACGCCCAGTTCCCAGGCCATCATGAGTGACAGCGGTGTGTGTTTGGACAACCGTAATCAGGCTCTACTCCAGAACGGACACATAAATAATTACAGACAAGGAGTGCGAACTAGCGACGAGGACACGGGTTCTTGTTCCTCCTGCGAACTGGGACGACACTCGGATGTATCGCGTCCCTACTGTCCCCTGCACTCGCTGCGCCGAAAAATCGCCGCCCAAAAGGCACTGATTATGAAGAACCTGGAAACGGACCTGAACAAGGCTCAGTTGGACGAGCACATTGCCGACCTGCAGGATCTGCAGCGACGCTACATACAAATGGAGCAGGAGATGCTCCAGTCGGTGCAGGATCTGGAGGCCCACGCTCAGTGTTGTGCTGACGAACGGTCCGGCATGGAGCGGCAGTACGAGCTGGCCAGCTCTATTATGCGCTCAAGTGCCATGAGCCCCACCAGCATGGAGGAGTCCACCTCGCAGATCTATTCACCCAGCATGACTAGATCGTGTCCATCTATGCGAGAATTTCGTAAGTTTTTAGTTGTAAAGAAACCTTAGTCCCCTTTTAACTTTAGATTTTTCCCAACTGCTTTCAGCTGAAGGCGAACACTTCATCACCATACCTAGCTTTGTGATGCGCGGGGCAGGAAAGCAGACGCACTACGAGTATGAGGTGCGCATTGCCCTGCCCGACGGAAAGCTGAACATCCTGCGGCGCTACAGTCGCTTTCGGGAGCTGCATCTGTGCATGAAGCACTGCTATGGAGCTAAGGTGAGTACTCGACTCAAAGAGCCGTTTTAAATTTAATATTTAACTGAATTTTCGGTTAGATCTCTGCACTACCTTTTCCGCGACGAGAGCTATTCGCATCAAACAGTGAACCAGTGGCCAAGCATCGACGGCGCCTTCTGGAGCTGTACCTGCGCCGCCTGTTCGTCGTGTGCTCAAAGATTCCACAGTGCCCGATCTACGACGGACCCGGGGGACCGGGCCTCACGCGCGCCTCTCTTGTCCAGCTGTCGTCTTTTTTCAAGAAGGGCCTGTTCGAGAACGGGAAGCACGGGACGGGATAATAGTTAACCTACTGCTGAATTATCTCCTGCCTACAGTGTGTCTATTTATTTACTTGTACTACCTGCTGAGCTACATAAACGACAAAAATATGGACCTGTTTTGATTGTTAGCTAGCCCAAGTACCACTGTTAAGAGTAATTAATATTAAGCCCCCGCGTAGCTATGTAAGACCACCAGTGTCCTTTCTCATCCAGCAGCACACTCATTTTTATATACCCATTGTTATTGACTGTATCGGAGCTTTATATTGAATTCAGTGTAACTGCCAGTGGCGATGTTGCAATCAATCTCTGGTGTGCAGTAACCAAGTGCAAATATGTCTATTAGTATCGAGTTTGTTGCTGTTTGCGGCCAGTTTTAATTAGTTAATTACTTCTCATTACTCTGTACTAGTTAAATATATACGCCTTGAATGTACAACTTCCAAAAGTTATTCCAGTTATTTACAGTCTGTGATTACCAATTGAAGTTATATGGAATCAGAGTCCAAACAAGTGAATCTAACTGAACATTTCGCGAGCGAGTAATCCAACTACAATCTCTTAGGCGTAAGCAACTACTTGTACAAATCGAACACTGATGGGTTTAGGTGGGCAGATGTTTAGCAGTAGGTATTAGGTACTAGCCAGTAAGTCCTAGAACTAATTTGTCGCAATTAAATTAAACTAAACTAAATTAATTAAGAGTACAATTCCCGAAAATGTAACAACATGAAATGTTCAATGTAAGATCCATAGACTAAGCCTACTTCTAGCGATAATATAATTGATTGTAAATGGTGAAAATCGGTCGAACGGTGGATCGGCCGATGGCAATATGTGAAACAATAATAGCCTAAATGTGTAACGAACTCAACGCCCACTCAAACGGCACTACCGATTTGACATACGAGTGGGTGGTGTCCAAAAAAAATATACGTAAATATATGCATACTATTTAAATTTCAGACTTTAATTTGTGGCTTTTAAGTATTAAGTGCAGTGGCTAAAACAGGACCAATATTAGGACCACTACTGTAACAGTATGAAAATATGTAAAGCGCAATGTCAAAACTGTGTATAATAGTAAAATGTAGCAACGGTTTTTTACACTCCGTTTTTTGTCGTATTTTCTGCGTTTTTCTGACATGGCTTTAGAAGTGAATAATAGGAGAATTTTATTTAAATTTAGTTTATTTTAACACAAAACTTCTACTTCTTAAAAAATAACAGACAAAAGACTTAGGCAACGTACTACTTGACTGAAAGGGTTCTAGAGGCGTCGTCATTTGTGGTTGGTAGTTCCACCGCCTGGGGTCGCCACAGTATGGTCCAAGCGTTTGTAAAGAAAATTTTAAAATTGTCTCCTCTGGCTTTCAGTTTCGAGCTATCTAAATGAAATTTTAATAGACTTATTTTATTGGGATTTATATGAAAGGGAAAGAACCTAGTGTAGGAACGATCGGGAATTAAATAGAAATATACATAACATATTTTCAACTTTTTCACTATTTATCTCTTTGTATCTGTTTTTATTTTATTTTTAATCACGAAGTACCCTCTAAACCAATACCCACTCAAAGCCAAGCTAAAACACTCTAAATTCCACATCAAATTCAGATCATTCAGATGCATCAGATCTCCAATGTTTTATAAACAGACTTTTTAATATTAATATAATTTAAAGGCCTTGAATCTAGACTTTTAGTTGTATTCCAATCACAGCAAAATTTTTTAACTGATAAAGGGATCTAATCTATTGCAAACTCTGGTTTCATATACATATTTTTAAACGATTAATATAGATTACGTTCTAGTCGGCAGTGTTTCATTTCATTTTTAAGTAATCAGTCGCGCTATAGTTTTCAAACGAACAAGCCGCAAATTGTGCCCTGATAAGCTAGCGATGTTCATCCCAAATTTGTTTACAATTAACCATAGGCTCATCGGTCTATGGTGGGTACTTATCCTTGTGCCTCTACTGCAGTTTCCCGTAGAAAGTGAAGCCAGAAGCCTGACGGACGTGCCATATAAAGTCGATGAGGAGATCTCTGCTGCTGATTACCTGAAGAATTATGCAGAGCACATGAAGTCCTTTATGAACCTCAGTGTGGCGCCATGTGACAACTTCTACGAGTACGCGTGCGGCAACTATCCGCGTGCCAAGGCAGATCATTTTTCTGTAAATCGCAGGAACAACATGGGCGACCTGATGTTCACATTGAATGATATAACGATCCAGCTACTTGGTCGAACGCAACTGGCAGAGACTCTCAATGTGTCCAGCGAGCTGGTGGTAGCCCAACGCTTCTACAATGCCTGTCTAGGGGCAGAACTTGTGCAGTTCCCGGCGGCCGATCCCGCATACTTGGCTCTCATTAGATCGTCAGGGGGATTCCCCGCAGTGGATGGTGCCTCCTGGAATGCATCCGAATTTAGCTGGGTCAATATGAGTGCCCACTTAACCAACTACGGAGCCCAAGGATTAATCAATGAGGAGCTCGTTGCAAGTTATCCCTTTGAGCCTTACTCTAGCCTGCCTCAGCTAGGATTCGACCATATCGTCCAGACCATCAACATTGCCAGCAACGATTCTCGCGCCTTCCGGCTCAATGATAAGCGGATGCGCGGCTATCTAAAAGCCTACAATCTGTCCGAGGACAGGATTACAGAAGTGATCAGCGGGGTATTTGCCTTTTGGCGTGACGCCCTGGAGGTGACCGAAGAGTTCAATGAACAGTGCGAGTCCTTCGAGGAGAGCTCGGGTGAGTTCCCTCAGTTCAGGAGCTACTACGCGATCGCCTGGAACGGGTTGAATGTAACCAAGCACAAGGAGTGCGACCCTTTCTACGTAAAGCTGGACAAGGTTTGCACTCGACACCCGGAGGCCGTGGCCAACTATCTGGCCATGAAGTTGCTCTACGCATTCGATGCCAAGCTGACGGACGCCAAGTACCAACAGGATCACTGCGCTGAACTGACTCGGGAATCCATGTCATTTCTTATAGACAAACTTTATATGGCGGTAGGTTCAAGGATTCCTTGCTACTATTATTATCTCAAAGCCTTCTATCCTCCACAGGAGCACTTCAGCGAGGAGACACGCTTGGAGGTTTCGGCCATGGTGCTGGAGCTGCGAAAGAGTCTGCGGAAGTCGCTGGAAGAGGCGGAGTGGCTAGACGCTGAGTCCCGAGAGGAAGCCCTGCTCAAGGAATCCACCATGAAGTCCCATGTTGGATCCCACAAGGATGAAGCTCTCACTGATCGCTTGGTACGGGAAATCGGTAGCCTGAAAATTGTGGAGGAGAGCTTTGCAACAACTAATATCAACCTGGCCAGGTTCAGGATAAAGACCGAACGCTTTAGCAGCCTTCACTTCGAGGAAATGTCCAATGCCACCATGCCACAGGGAAGTTATCTGGGAATGCAAGTTCGAGCTTCCTACTATGTTACTTATCACTCCATTAACGTGAGGGCTGGCATCCTGCAACCACCTGTTTATAACCGAGCATGGCCTGAATCCCTTAAATTTGGTACCCTGGGTTTCGTTCTGGGTCACGAACTCACGCACGGCTTCGACACGACCAGCTCCCTGATTGATAGCAAGGGAAATATACGGCCCTGGTGGACGAAGGAGACGGAACGCGGCTTTGACATTCGAACCCTTTGTTTTATCGAGCACTACAGCAACTATACCATACCAGAGATAGGTCTCAATATTAATGGCGTTAAGACCAAAGACGAAAACATCGCCGACAATGGAGGACTGCGGCAAGCATTTGCCGCCTACCACAGCCACATGAAGCAACAACTGGAGGATCCGGAGCAGCAGAAGGTCAGCGAGCAGATGCCAGGCTTAGGACTCAGTCCGGACCAGCTCTTCTTCCTGGGCTTTGCGCAACTCTTCTGCTCCGAGTTTCAGGAGGAGCACTACTACAAACATCTGGACAACGTTCACACCATCGACAAGTACCGAGTCCTGGGCGCAATATCCAATAGCGACGACTTCTTCCAGGCCTACAACTGCCCCATTGCAAGTGGAATGCGGCCTAAAGCCGAAACTTGTCGTCTCTGGTAGGGTGTAGCAATATCGAATTAGAAATAATGAAAAGATTTTGAAAAGAATATTTAAATAATAGCATATGAAAAATATTAATTTTTACTACATTTAATGTGAGCTGTACTTTACTTTCTTTATTGCATGATAAAAAAACTCTTTTGACAAACATTTAGAAATAAATTAAATATTTTGATTTTGCTTATTTTTTGTCTCAACAAATGCCTGAACTTTGAATTGGACTAGAATGATGATATAGCCAAGTATGGTGACCAACATCTGTGAAAATACTTATCGGAATAAAGTGATATATTTATAAATTTTAGAATAAATAAATTACCCCGGCAAAGTATTTAAGACTAATGTCAAAGAACCCGCTGCAGGTGAAGAGGAGCTTCAGATGCTGCATCTGCAGAAAGTATTCCCTTAAACCCATTTTTAGAGTAGGAAAATCTTCAGTGACCGACAAACTGCGAATTCTGCGCAGAATGCGTGGAATGCCTTTGTACTAGGGATAAAATATAAAATAAAATAATCAAAAATATTACACCAAGTCATACATACCGCATCAATGCAGCATTCACTGTAGGAGCAAACCAATAAAAGGTTGAGAGTAAGTATAACACTAACTCCCAATCGCTCTGTAAAGAAGATATATAATATTATTTGTATATTAAGAGTAATTCTAGAAGAAGATATCTTTACTATATGGACAGCAATCACTCCCTGTCTTTATGATGGCCCAATTCACCACGTGGAGAATGGTGAAGCCATTGTAGAGGAACAGTAGCATCATGGCCAGGGTAAAGTAACTGCCCAGCTCGCCCACCAGTCGCCAGATGCGACCAACAAACAGCTGATTGCGCTTTAAAGCCACACACAGCTCCTGCAGCCTGTCTCGACATACACAATCCTCCAGCTCCTGGTTAACCTGCTGGAGAGTATGCCGCACCCGGAGAATTAGCTCGTAGACAAACAGCACAAACACACAATACTCAGGGCCCTTGAACTGCAACATAATCACCACAATTTCCGTTATGATCTTGTCTGTGCCGCTTGCGAATCGACCTATACGGTCGTAACTGAGAGGTGGTATCAGGGCCACAAGGAGCACCATCCACAGACCCACGCATATGGCCAACCGGAAGCGGAAGCTCCAGCAGCGGCGCTGTCCACCGCAACACTCTGAGGCAGCATCTATATCCGCTTCCAGTTCCGCAATCTCTTCGTAGATACCGCCTAACCTTCGATAGTTCAGGATCATATTTAAATGGTTGCAAATGGCCATGGCTAAAACCAAGCTTTTATGTGTATTCCCCATGACTTTGCTAAAGTCCTCCACATGAAAGTGATCCAGTTCATGTTGTAATCCCACTATATTCACGTAGCACTCGTAGGTGACCAGTAAAAGGACTCCAAATGCAAAGCAGCAAAATCCAATCTTTAGATTTCGAAGGCGACGTAAGTTCGATGTGTTTTCAAAGAACATGGGTGGCGGAGTGAGAGCCAATACGGAGAATAGCTGAAGATATGGCCGGGCAGTGGCCAGCAGCCGACTTCGATTGGCTTCCATTTTCGACGGCGTTTTACATGAGACTGAGAAATAGACTCAGAAACGTTCTGGGTAAGCAGCTTTCTAAACTAATTTTATTAATGTTCTGATAATATCGATATAATTGTTTCCTTATCATTTATGATGGCCGCAGAGTTAACAACGGAGGGTATAAGTCGTGCTATTATTTATTTTATTATTGAGTTATTTAGCTTCTGTGTATTAAGTACTGATGTTAAGGCTAGATTTATATTTATTCTCTGCAATTGCTTGCACTTTAAATTGAATGATAATTATAGTATACCCAAGAATGGTGACAACCATCTGAAAAATTAATTATTAGCTTTGTAGAAAAGGTAAATAATTGAGCAAGGTAATTACCCCTCCAAAGTATTTTAGATTAATGTCAAAAAATCCACTGCAGGTGAACATCAGCCTCAGATGCTGCGTCTGCAAGGAGTATTCCCGAAGGCCCATGTTAAGCGGGCGGAAATCTGTAACCGCTGACAAGCATCGCATTTGATGAAGGATGCGAGGGAAGCTGTTGTACTGAGAGAGTGTATAAATAATATTAATAAAGTTATATAGTTTGATGGTAACTTACGGCATTGGTGCAACGCTGACTTAGAAAGCAGGCCAACAAAAGGTTGAGTAACAGCAAAAGGCAAGTGCCGAAACGGTCTGGAAAGTAAAAAGCACACAAGGCATCAAGCTATTATCGAATATTTGAAAAGGAATATTTCTTTATAGAATCACATATAAAATTATAATGATTTCACCGACCATAGCGACAGCAATCGTCATCGGAAAAGGTGTTGATGTACGCCCAGTTGGTCACGTGCAGGATGGTCAGGCCATTGTACAGGAACAGCATTATCATGGGCAGCGTAAAGTAAGTGCCCAGCTCAACCCCCACTCTCCAGACTTCTCCAATGAGCAGCTGGTTACGCTTCAGGGCCACACTCAAAGCTCGGAGCATGTCCTGGTGATCGCAGTCCATCAACTCCAGCTTCAGTTGCGTTAACGTATGGCGCAGTCGCAGCACCAACTCGTGAATTAGCAACACAAAAACGCAGTACTCCAGGCTTTTCAACTGCTGCATTACCAGGACGAACTCGGTGAGTAACTTGCACGGCAAGTTGACGTAAGGACCCATCGCCGAAAAGGTGAAGCGTGGCATCAACCCCACCAGCAGGATGAGCCACAGTCCCACGCCAATGGCCAAGCGGAACCGGAAGCTGAAGCGGTGCTCCTGCCCACCAAAGCACTGAGAGGCATCGTCGATTTTTGCCTCCAAATCTGCAATGTCCTCGTAGATGCCGCCAAGCCGACGATAGTTGAGCAACATGTTCAGGTGGTTGGCGATGCTCATGATAGATAGCAGGATCTTCTGGGTGTTTCCCATGACTTTGGTGAAGTCTGCAATCTTGAAGTCCTCTACCTCTTCGATTATAGCTAAAATATTCACGTAGGTCACAACAATGACCACAGCAAGGATAACCAAAGCATAGCAGCAGAATCCTGCCATCAAGTATCTTCTAAAGCGATGACATGAGGTATTTCCGAAACTCAGGGGCGGTGGCGTGAGAGCAAACACGGAAAAGATGTGCAGATAGGGAAAGGCAGTGGCCAACAGGCGGCTCCTTTTGACCACCATTTCCGGTGGCAAATGAAAGCGAACTAAAGTGGCTCACGTTAACCCATAGGCAGTGATGGAAATTTATTACCTAGGTACTGGTTGCTTTTATATTAATAATCCAATTGTACCTGCCTGAACCCTTTCCAGATAATTAATTGCTCAGAAAACCAAGCTAGTGCATTTCACTAATTAGGTAGATAAGATGAGCCCATGATCCCTGTGTGGTGTGGTTCCTGTTTGGGGGCTCGTTCCCCTGCAAGATTACTATCTTGGTGCCTGGCCAATTTCCACGTCATAACCCTAGTAATTTCCATTTTCCATTCCCCCCACCCGCATGCAAATGTGAGCTAAATTGTTTTTGTCTTGGCCGGCAATCAGCATTGTCTTTCGACGATTGCATGTGCATCCACACATTTCCATCGCTCCATCTGTCCATCTGTCGCTTTCAATTGCTCCACTTTCTTGCTTCATTTTCCATTTTGTGCACATAATTGCACTTCTTGTGAGCTAAAGTGGGCAAACATCGCCTGTTCCCACCCACAACCACTCACCAGAGCCAGCTCGTGCTCCGGTCCGAGCCAAATCAAATGAAAACACCCTCACAGACCCAGATGTGAGCTCCATGTGCAGCACACACACCCAATCCCGCTCCCGCTTCGTTCAATCCCCGACCACTTGCTAATCCCCTGCTGGAATTTCACTAGGATTCGGTTGGCAGGGGGGCTGACGGCGCGACGGCAAGACATTGACGGGATTAAGTGTCCTTTTTAATTTTAAACTACTTCACTTCACTTTGCACAGTCAATGAGAGCGCCATACCTCCTCTGGCTGCCCCCCTGCCTCGGTTGGGTGTCCCCTTTTCGTTTCCTATTTTCTGTTACTTTGGCCATGTATGTTTCTCTTTGGAGTCCTTTTCTTTTAAGCTTGATTAAGCACTTTGTGTAACTCTATGACATGGACATGCATTTGCATTCTGGACGCTGTGCCAATGGCATTTTTAATTTGCCATAGCAACATATCCTGATCCGGGTCCTGTGTCCATCAGTGATGAGTGCTTGAAAAAACAAAAAATATAGAAAAATAAAGAAACTACTTTGAATATCCTCAATTTTATTTTAAAGTAGTCATCATTGCAAATATTTGTTATGATTATTATTATTTTTATAGCTCAGTTGATCGATTTATCCGGAAAAAGGCCAGATTATCATCGGAGCTCCACAATCTTCCCCCGAGAGCAGCTCAAATTGCCATGCATTAGTATCCGAACGACGCGAAAGGACGAGGTGACGAAGCGACGAGGATGAGTGCGCAGGGGGATGTGGGCAGGAGTGCTGGTGGAGCAGCGTGCTCCTCATTTATTATGCAGGCCAGTGAAGTAACAATGACTTTGGATTATTGCTTCCTCCCTGCCGCAACAAACAATTGAAATACAATAAAATTAAATAATTTTTAACAAGCCACAGGAAAGCGGAAGTGCTCGTCCACTCACACACACATTTACCGACTTACATGGCCTTAATATCCAATCTCTGGCATTGGTGCACAGATAGTCCATGAATATATATGTGGACACATACATATATAGCGATATTTACGGCGTTTTTTGTGCAATGCATTTTATCATTCTTATTATAAAAATATTGTTTATTGTTTAAATTGCATTTAACTTTAGTAAAAAAAAGCGGGGAATATTGATATATTTTATTCGCAAAGGTAAATAAATTCCACATAGCGGCAATGTGTAAGTTCTCCCCCCACAACGGTGAGTGTCTGCGAGCAATAAACAAATACGATTTTATTATTTATTATTTATGTATTCATGGCCATTAAACGGATATCCGTGGCCATGGCGCATTAAATTGCACTGCCAGCCGCATTTCCCCTTACGTTCTCCTGCCTTTCAAGGCACTCCTCTGGGCCATCCGTAAAGCGGATCACGTGCCATTGCCATGGAGACGGCTTTAATGCACTTGCAGTTCACATCTTGCCAACGAGACTTTATTTTTCCTCGGAGTAGAAGCTTACCGTTAAAAAATATGTCAACAAGCCAGAAAATGACTTAAAAATACAATAAATAAATGTAAATAAATAAGATGAAACACTTTCTGTACGTTTACATGATTTTTGAGTTTTTAAATAAATTTGTATAAATATTTTTATTCGCTTTTTAATGCGTATTATTTTGTTGTTTTATTTATTTGAATATCTATGTATATAAGGGTGCCAAGGACTTTAAATAATTCTCTATTAATTTTGAGGGTAATACAGTTTCCTTCAAGATGGATCTATTAAATAGATAAAACACAAAGACAATCGGGAATTTATTGAACTTAGAAATAATATTTAACTATAATTAACCACTATATTTATTAATAGCATATCTCTTACAGCTAGGTTTTAGTTCTTTTATATTTAATATTTAACCATTTATTTGTGTTTAATAAAAATGAATATCAAATCCATTTCTATCGTATCTCCTGTTAATTGTTTTTTCGCCACAACTTAATACTCTGAAAGATCTAGAAAGCTTCTCGAAGACATAAACACTTTGTTATCCGAGAAAACATCCTCCCGAGTAATAACGAATTTAGGGAAGTATCAATTGCTCCGAAATCAGGATGGAGCCCGACTAGCTACGTTTGCGGAATTCTCCTTCCTGCTTAGATTCACGGTTCGTGGTTGGCGGTTTTAGTTGACTCGGAAGCAGGGGAGCTTGTCTTGCTATCAATGTGTAATCAATGCTTTCAAATAACTTTGCCATTCGCAACGAGGCTTTTGTTTTGCACAAATCAAGAGACTGAGCACCGACGACATTGGCGGGTTTGGAGTTGGGTAATGGCATCGCCTAAGCCAGCAAGCCAGAAGAAACAATGCACGTCAGGAGGGGAGGGAGTAGAGTGGAGTGGGGTCTGGAGTGAATTGGAGCACAGCAGAGCAGTGACTCTGAGGTGGCGTGTGTCGTCAGCCTGGGGCACACACAAGGGATTTCAATAAGACGCACACAATCTGTGCTGAAAGCTTAAACAATAAAAGTGAAAATTCCGCCAGAGCCTCTAGATAGAAGGATAAGGATATTATCAGGTACTTTGATCCAGGCACCCAGTATAACAGATCGTGCAGATATTAGGAAAATATATTCTTATTCTCTACAAAGGATGTGTCTGTTTTGTTTTATAATAAAGGATATTGAACGAAATCCTTTGGCTTATTAAACTATTTTTAAGTTTTTTTTTATCTGGATCCTTGCACGAGGCTCACGAACTTTAAACACTGTCATCGCTAGGACTACTTAATGCTGCGGTTGAAGGGAACAGGACAATGCGACATATGTAGCCGTGTCGCCCAGTTTCGTGCATGCGAGTATCCAAGTATCCAAGTATCCCAATGTCCCCGTATCTGAGAATCTGAGTATCTTCCATGTTGCCAGCCAGACAATGCAGATTAGCCCCGAACCGGGGGGCTCAACACTCGAGACCTTCGTGAGAGACAAAGGCACTCGACTGGGACTTTAATGAATAACAACATGAAGGGGTGCGGAGCAGCAGGGGCTGGCATCCACATCAATTACATTGCGGTTGACTGCCATTGCCAGGGACACTCACCCAATGAAGCCGCAGGGGGAGGCAGGAGCACGTCCGCATATGAATATGAAATACAGAAGAAGCAGCCATGTGTGTGCCATGGCCATATCGATGAAAATCAATTCCACTGTCATTTGGGAATCTCCCAATCGGCCCAAGCAGCTGAAACTTTTGTGTTTGTGGCACTGAATTGTCAATAGCAGCAGCTCAAGTTGATTCTCCTCCATTATCTGTGCAATTTGGAGCACGGTTGCTACTGCTGCTGCTGCTGCAACTGTCGGTTTCAATCCACCTACCTTTTTGACCTCTTCGCCTGCGGCTTATTGGCCAAATTAGTTTTGCCTGATTGCAAATTGTACACTGCACCTCCATCCGCCTGACAGGACGTAAATTCAATGTTATATATGTTATGGCTTCATGTTGCCGACGTTTTAAACCCGACCATCCTGCCGCCCTCCTAACCCCGCCACCTCTCACCCTGCTGATTTATGTTTATGGGCTTGGCAAATATTTGCGCCACTTCAAAAGCATTATGATGATTATTAGCATTGTTTGCCATCGTAGTAAAACTGTCATACGTGTCTGGCTGGCTGTTGCCCAACATTTGCAGTCCGACAGTATAGAAAAAAGAGAGCATCACCAAGTGGGGCACCAACTATATGCTGTAGCTGTAGCAGAAGCTGAAGCTATATAGCTGTAACTGTAACTGTAACGGACAAACGTGAAACGTGACCGACGTGATGTTTATGCGAAAACATTCCCCCGTCATGTGAATAAGTGCGAGCAGAGGCATTAGCATCCGACATTTGAACACATACAAAGTATATATAATTCCAGAAGCATGCACATCATCAGCGAATTTCGCCAGAGTCGACTAATCGCCAAAGTGAGGCACAGCTGCAGGAGGGGGAATCCTTTAAACTGGGCCTAAATCGAAGGCCTCGTATGTCATTGTCTGCTACCCAAGGGGAAAGTTTGTGTTGAATCACTATCTAAATTGAGAAATATTAAATAAAGAGCTTTCAAGACAGGTTTTTATTGTTCAACATAATTCTAAGAAGAGTCTGGGAATTCTCTGCTATTAATTAAAATCATTTTTCAAGCTTATTGTAATAAATTTAAACCCTTTAAACTTTTATAAAAGTTTCATTATTCCCCTCCTTATTTTTATTTGAAGAAATTTAATCCAAACTTTACCAAGATTTATTTTTCCTTGTGTATTTCAGCGGCATTGGCAGCATTCTGGGCCCAAAATTCGAACTAGCAGCAAGACAACTGCGTGACAATGCGAGGCTCCAGCTCGGGCCCAGGGCAAAAGTGGCTGGAAAACTTTGTGCCCCTCAAGAGTGACTCTCCAGCAGACTTGTCGCGCATATGGAGCCGGTCTACAAGGACAACGACAACGACACGGAGCAAGACAGCGGGAATAGCACCCTTGCCGCCGCCGCTGTTGCTGCTGCCACCATTTTCAGTGTAAATATTTAAACAATAATAAGTTGGCGGAAAAACGTGGAGAAAACTCTTATGTTGCCGAGCGCGCCAAAGTGAGGCAAACTTTTGTTATCTTTTCACCATGAAAATAGCACGAAATTGAACAGGAAAACGATGGCGCAGCCAGACATGGTTAGGCGGTAGGTGGCTTGGGTGGCACATGGCAGGTGACAGGCGGCATGGGAGACTACACATCGACGCGGTTCGACAGACAGACGGGTTGAAAGCATTGCACGTGCACTAATCATCGCGGATGACGGGAACCTGGGGGAGTTCCGTTGGTGTATCGCCTTTCATGTTTTCAATTAGCGTTAATGTCAGTGCAGCGGCCAATGACTTGGATCCGCAGCTGGTAGCTATCCCTATTGGCCAATGTTTGGTTTATCACAGTGAACCCATCCCAGGTTAAATAAAGGCTTGTTAGTGAACGGAATTTAATACCAAAATGCCCCTAAATTGTGGTTCATATGTATAAAAAAAGTACAGGAGCATTGAGTTTTGAAATATCACAAAAATATAATCTTCTATGAAAAAACTATCAATTACGTTACTTTAGCAAGAATAGGGGTTTCAATATAACTAAAATGGAGTTTTAATTAGTAGAGTTTATAAATGATTAATTCCATCTTTATAACTGTTAGTAAAGAAATAAATAATCAGGATTTGTTGCCGATTAAGTTCAGTTTGCGAAAGGCTTCGATTGAGGCTCAAGTTTCTGCAGCTGGAAATTAATTTCCGACAGGTTCAATCCATCATTTATGCTGCCCCAACCTCCACTCCGGTAACTTCTTTATTCATACCGTAACTGCTCTATAAATATTATCCGAAAAAGTCTTGCCTTTACCCCGAAAATGTCATTTGCATAACCGTCAATCATATGCCGCGTATGGTGGCTGTGGCTCTTGGTGTTCCACCTTGTTTGTTTCTGCTTCACCGAGTGTGCACACACGCACACCCCCACACCCCCACACACCCACACACACACACACACAATGCAGTGCTCAACCCTAACCCAGCATATGTTCGATGGCATTGGAAATTTTGCTTCTCGATTTGCGTTTGCGTTTTATATCGAAATTGAATTTCAGTACTGATTATATTTTTTCTTGCTTTCAAACCCACTCCCGGATACGGGGATCTGGAATATGTTGCCGGGGTATCGGGAGCTGCTTTGATTGGGGCCGAAGTGGGGAAATCCCCCGTTGTTTGTGCTCTCTGCTTGCTGCCGGGGGTGCATAAATAAGCGCCACTCAATTATGCAGACTGTGGGCGAAACAGCTATAATCCTTTATCCTTCCTACCTGCGACGTGTCGATTTGATTTGCTTTGCAATTTATTTTTGAATTGCGCTGACAAGGACACACATCGAACCTGCATACTATATGGTATGTATTTGTATAATGTTTCCTTTGACAAAACGCCGAGAAGCCTAATGGGAAATCCCTCTCTCACAAACTTTGATTTAATTTCGATATTTACCTTAACACTTGAAGAAGCACTCTCGGCTTTCTATTTCAAAAGGGATCTTTATTGAGGATTTTTCATTTGCCGTAAATTGAGCTGGCAATTAGCTGCCAGGCTGCTTGATAAGAAATTTGATTTTTTCTGTGTTTTGGTTTTTGCGTCGTCATTAGCAGGAATTTAAAACCTTTTTTCTTTTGGGGGATGGCAAAAGTTAGGGTCAATGCAAATATTTCATTTGAAGTGACACCACGCTGGAAAATTGTCTGAATTCTGGCCTGGCCTGGCTGGGGGTATATTTAAATGTGGCCCATTACGTTTTATATTGCCATTTGCCTTTGAGGTTTTGTGTGTTACATTTAATTGCAAATATCTGTTGAAAAAGTTCCACTTCACTCCGTCCTTCCCTTTGGTTTTCTTCCTTCATTTCATTTCGGTTTACTTTCCCGTTTGCCAGGACTCGAGCGTTCAACTCATTAAAAAGTGAAACAGAAGCGAGTTCGATGGGACTGGGGGATGGATGTGCGGGATGTTAGTCTATTTACCCGACACTGCTGTAATTTCCCAGCAATTATTGGCCGATTCCGGCATACGCTTTAAGCACGCCGCTGAAATATGCGATGAGACAGCTGTGTGTAGTGTGCGGAGGGCATCTCCCAATGATTTTATAAATATTTAATGACTCGACCACAAAAATTGATTGACATTTGATTTTCCTGTTTGATGGGCCTGGGCGTTGACACTGCGACAGGCCAATTATATGTATTAATTACATTTTTACCCCCTGTCCATTCAGTGCTGGAATTAATTTAAATTAAGCAGCGAGAGAAAGTAAAAAAAAAAATATATATATAACCTGAAGTTAAATATAAAAAAATGCATTAAATTTTTTTTTTTAATTGCAAATAAACTGCCGACAGCGAAAAGCATTCAAAATACCATAAAAAACCAGACAATAAGCGTGATGATCGGGGAGTCTTTCGTTCGGCAATTGTAAAATTAAAGAAAAACGCCAATCGCCACTCAAGTTGATGGGAAAATGTCAGCAACAGTTGGGGCCCAGGGAAATGCCTTAACTGTGAAATCAAATTAAAATTTCCAACCAAATATATGTATATATATTTATATCTGTATACAGGTTTATGCAATTAAGTATATGCCAGAGTTGCGTCCAGGCATCATTTCAATTAAGTTGGCAATTGTTGGTCAAGTAAGCAGCCTCTGCCAGCTATCCGGACAGCGGATGCCCTGCTCGTATCGGGAATCAGCATATTTGCTGGCCGTGGCTTTAACCGCCTGGCCGCACATAATTAGTGTCATTGCCAGCGACGCCAGCGAGTTGGCCAACAACTACATATGAACATACATATATGTACTATGGCCAGCGAAAAGGTAATTTGGGGCCCATGGCAAAGACAATTGAACTTTTGATAAATTGCGGCCTGGCAGCAACAGCTGCTGATCTTATTACCGATGTCGTTAATGGAATATTTTCCAGGCCATTCCGATGGCCTACATACATATATACGAATGTATGCAGGTATATGTGTGTGACATCGTCAAGTATTAATATGGAATATTGCGTATACGCACAGTTAACAGCTGAACTGTGTCAGGCTTGAAGCTGGGTGTCTTTGATGGCTCAGTACACTCAGGCGGAGTGCTTTTAAATTTATATATAAAGTTTAATTCAGTTTTTACAAATAAAATATATAATAGATAATAAAAGTATTCCAGATGGCTCGAGGAGTAGTGCTTATAAAGCTCATAAGCATAATATTTCATCAGAAATTAATTTGATAAAAAAAAAAACCTAAAACTAACTAATTTTAAGGGATATTATTTTTATATTAAGATATTATTTTTATACTTTTTTGGCATATTAAAACCCAAAAGTTGTTCAAAAGAAATTATATTTCTTTAGTTTATTCGCTTTTTTTTGTTATGCAAGTAAGAATATTGATTTAATTTGTTCCAAGTGTTCCAAGTTTGTCGCCAGCCAAGAAAGCAATTATTTTGCAGATTCCCATTTTCCCTTTTCGCCGTAAAGTACTATTTACCTATTCCACTTTATCCGTTTTCCCTTCTCGCCTGCTCCACTCTGCTAGATTTTCTGTGAATTTTTTTCCAAATGCATTGGCAATAAATCGAAGCGGTGGCCTGGCTTTGAATCGCGGGCGGTGGCTGGGTTAACCCAAATGGCAACAAATTAGAGCTCGAACTGTTTTCAGCTTGTTCTAATTCTTCGCCTCGCTGCCCGTTGAAAAATCGAAGTCACTCTCGCTGCCGCCCACTGGAGGCGTGGTCGCATTTTGAACCGTCGCGGTAGCGGTGGCGGTGGCGTTGGCAGATCCGGATACGGCTGCGGTGGAGGATGCCGCGGGTCCGGGATTTGCGGCTGGGGTCGGTTTCGCGCTTGAGCTATCATCCGTTTCGCTGCTGTCAACGAAATTAACGCGCTTCTTCTTCTTCTGCTGCTGCTGCTGCTGCGCATCATTAGGCGCCGCTTGTTTGTCTGTCGTCGAGAGTATCGATGTGGGTTTGAGGGGTTTATTGGCGGCTTGGCTGGGTTCCGGGGCAGCTGGAGCAGCGACAGCGGCAGTAGCAGGACTTTCTTCCGCTTCCGGGGCTTCTTTTTCAGTCACTGGATACGCTTCCTGCTGCTGCTGCTGCTGCAGCTCCTCCTGTGGCTGCTGCTCTGGCTGCTGTTGCTGATGTTGCTCATACGCACTGTAGTCGTAGTTCTGCACCGCACTGGCGTCATACTCCTGGCCCGCATAACTGCCATCCGGCGCATATTGGGTCGCATTGGGATCGGCAATATACTGGCCGGTGGCCTCGTCGTATATGTAGCCCGGATAGGCATTGGGATCGTAGCCGCCCGCATACTGACCGGCCTCGTAGTTGCCGTAATCAATATTGGAGTACTCCTGCGGCAGGGCCACCTCGCCACCGGTATCCCCCACTGCTGCTGCTGCTGCTCCGGCTGCAACTTCGGATGCCGCTGCCTGCACAGGTGTATCACCGGCAGCCCCGGTATCCGTGGCATACGCCTGATAGTCTGTGGGATTTCCGATTTCGCTGTAAAGCGGCTCCACCGCCGCGCTCTCAGGTTGCAGGTTGCCGGAATCGATGCTGGCGTAGATGGGCTCGCTGGCATCGCCATAACTGCTGGCATCGTATTGCCCGTAACCGGCCACCTCTGTTTCCAGCTGCTGTTGCTGTTGTTGCTGCTGCTGCTGCTGCTCCTCCACCTCTCTCCTGTCCGACTCGGTTGGCGATGTATTGGTTACCAAATTTTCGAAAAATCCTTGCGTTGGCGTGGCTCCACCGCCTGCTGGTGCGGTTCCAGCAACTGCCGCAGCTCCTGCTCCTGCTGCTGTCGCATTTCCTATCAAACGTTCGCCGTAAATGGCATTTTCAATATTCTCAATCGACATGCCGGGCTTAGGTTGGTGGAAGGACGGCGTGGTCTCCTGGCCCACTGGCGGCGACAATTGATTACCCCTTGCCAACTGCTCATCAACCGCAGCCGCTGCTCTTTCGAGGGCTGCCCGACTGGCTTTGACTTCGTCCAGCAAATCGTTGCTGATGCCAACTTTGGCCCCCAATCCCGGTCCTCCTGCCACGTCGCCGGAACGCACATTTAGGGGGCGTTTGTTTTCCAGCAGAGTAGGTGAGGTGCCCGAGGTGGTATCCTGCCAGGGCTCATCGATTTTCAGCTCACCGAAGTATGCTTCAAAGTCATGTTGCTGTTGCTGCTGCTGCTGCTGCTGCTGCGGATGTTGCTGCTGGAGCTGGTGTTGTCTCTGGCCCGGCTCATTATGGCCAACTACAGTTGGTGATTTTTCATACTCGACTTTAGTCACGCGTGAATTTGTCCAGCCATCCAGGTTCAGGTCCAGGTCGTCAGCTTCCCTTTGCGGTGGCCCGCCCACGTCATGGCCAGAAGTTGCAGCGCCTGGTCCTGCCCCTCCTCCTGCTCCTGATCGTGCACTTGGTAGCTCCGTTAACGTCAGCGATGGCGACGGCGACGGCGGTGTCTTTGGCAATTTATCAAACGTCAACGAGGATGTGGCCAGCGTAGAGGAAGTGCTGCTCAGCTGGCGGGCACCCTTCTCCTGGTTGGATGTACTTGATGTCGCTGCCGTGGGCGTTGCCGGGGTGGCTCTTCCGCCCAGCTCCGTCTGATAATCACCTGTCAAATGGGGCTGCATGCGCTCGGGTAAATCGGCATTCTCATTATCAAAGGCGCGCAGGGTGGCGCGCAGGTCGAACAAGTTGGAGGTGCCAAGCGGCGTGGCCGCAGTTCCGCCAAACAGCTCCGGATAGTAAACGGGATGCGGAGCGGGATTGGATGCCACGGGGGGAGCCATTGAAAAGGGCATGGTCCCGGGCATGCCTGCCGCAAACTGGGGCGTCAGCACCATACCCGCCTGCGTGGGCGTGGCCATGGCAAAGGTCCAGTTCTGTGGCGTCGGCTGTGGATTGGTCACCTGCGGCTGCGGTTGCTGCAGCAGCACCGGCATCGGCATGGCTCCGCCGGCGGTTGCCGGAGCTCCCGTCGCCGTTGTCGTTGTTTGTTGGATGCATCGCAGTGTTTGATTCTGAACCAATTTCGCAAAGTACATTTGGTATTGCAGCTGTTCCAAGAAAGGGACGAAATATATGGAAATTAAAAGGTTATTTCACTTGGAAAAAGTAAGAAACAGCTTTAGGATTTTCAAAAAAGAAAAGTTTGCTTCAAGTAAAGAAAATTATATAATAAAAAACTATGTTTTTATATTTGGTTAATGAAAACTAGCACAAATTCTATAGACTTTCTATATAGACTTTCTCTCAGTGTGATTGACTTTACATTTCCTTGGGCCACCCACGGACATTGGACTCACCTTCATCATTTTAAGTCGCTCGCTGCGCTGCGACATGGCAGCCGTTTGCTCATCGATTCGCTCCAACATGTGGACCAGCTTCTTGTTGCGCTCATTGCGCTTGGTTTGCTCCTCCAGGAACTCCTGGTACTTCTGCCGGCTCTTGTGGCGCACCGACTTGTCACTGGAAGGAAAACACGCGTTCAGTTTACCTTTCCTTCCGGGCGGTAAAGGAAAAGGGCAAAAAGCTACTTACAGCTCGCTGCGCTTCTGCAGGACCTTGTCCAACTTGTGCTCCAGCTGCTGGCGATTATCCTCGCTGCGCAAAGGAAATCAGAAATCAAAATGTAAACCAAGCAAACTACAGAGACAAAGGGCACAAACATGACTTCTTGGCTGACGGAAAATGCACACGAAAAGCTTGAGAAAAGCTGACTTACACAAATCAATGGTCACGGCTGCAGGGAATTCTGAATTATTTATTTACAAAAGCAAGGTTTACGTTGTTTAATATTCAAAACCCAAAGTACACCAAATGTGGTTTTAAAAAGGGTCAAATCATTGTTTTATTTGAAACATTATTGGCAAATAAAGGCCATGAGAGCAAACAATGAACTCTTTTAGTGGAATATGATTTTAAATATTTCAAACTAATAATAATTTTTGTTTGACAGCCCTAGGAACTATGTACAACTATAGTATTGATCCTGTTCCTCACCTACGCTGCAGCTTCTCCTGTAGCAACTCCACCTGCAGCTTGTAGTTCTCCAGCTCGGCCTGAGGGAACATGGCTTATGGGCTGGCGCTGGGCTCTAATATCCTTTCGATCCGATGCGAACTGTACCAGTTGGCGGCTCCGACTCAACTGGCCATATGCACTCCGCTATTGACACAGTTAGCTTGGCACGGGCACGGGGGATATTAATGCGACAGTGTGTTCTATTTTTGAGGCAACTTTATTTGAATGGCCGCATTAAATACGTGTTTGTACCGGGTGGTGGTGGCTGGCATTTGTTTTGTTGAGTCGCGTTGCCATGGCTGCCCGCCTTCTTGGCCGGGCTCCTTGGGTATTTATTTTGGTGGTTGCTTGGCATTGGCCAGGGACACTTCGTTCCCATCGATTTCGCTCGTTGGCTTTCCCAACGTGCCACGCATTGAGCGGCGGCGGCGGCGACGACGGTTGGCAACAACTAACTTTCGATTTTTCGCCCCATGAATTTTACATTCCAGCAGAAGACCCCAGACCAGGGGGGCCTGTGGTATACTAATTACACGCCCGGCAAGTGGGTCACTTCTTTCTGTTCCGCTCTGTTCTTGGCCTCGGCCAAAAAAACGTGTAACGTCGTTTGGGGTCACCGGACTCGGGCTGGGACTTGAGCTTTAACTCGGAACCGGATTCGGACCCGTGCGGGCCATTTATAATGCATTGCACGGGATTTGGCTGCACGAGTGGGCCCAGCTTCTTTCCATTTCTGTTTGGATGAGTGTAAACACATGTTGTTTTCGCACACTCGCACCGGGGCATACACTGAGAGAATATAGGAGGGATAATTTAAACTTAATCTAGATTTATTTATTTTTGTTTGTTCTTACATAAATGGATATAATTTTTTCTTTATTGTAAATTTTAATTTATATTAAATTTTCCTGAGAAATATAATAAATTTAAATATTTCTCCCAGTGCAGACACTACCCAATGTGCTCGGCCAAGCGTGTGGCACCTGAATGTGAATTAATGGTAGTGGCGTCTATCACTCCCCCGGCCGCAGACAACAACACACTTGCCCTGGTCCCACTGACATATTCACACGCTCACCACATGGACGGTGACGGTGTCCTGCATGTCCTCTGCCTCTCATCCTGCGCCTGCCTGCCATCACCAGCGTCAGCAGTGACCACTCTCCTGTTCCTGCCACCGAAGCCACAGCGGCTCCGTGTCCTGCTTGACTTGGCTCCTGGCTTTGGCTTTTGCTCTGCTCTGCTCGTCCTGGCTCCTCTTCTCCGTGTGGCATCTGTGTTCGCCGGCGCTGTCACGGTGTCGTGGTTGCGGGCCGCAATATAAAATTTTTGGTTATTTACATGGACGGGATAACAAACGAGCCGGGAGCAGGAACACACTGGAAGGGGGACTGTCATAAGTGCGGCAGGTTATCTCCGCGGTTCCTCGTTTCCGGGCACAGAGGCTGGGTCAATGGGTATGTGTGGCAAAAGCAGAAGCGCAGCTCCAGGAGGGGGCCTAGCAGTTGAAGTTTAAAACCTGAATTAGTTTTCCTTCATTGTGATTAAATAAAAGGGCTAGTAATATAATAAAATATATTTATTTAAGTACAAAAGAATAAGAAAAAGAAATCCCCTTTTGCAGTGCTCACTGACCTGTGACAAGGGACATAGTGAACTTGTTGCCAAGCGACCAGGACCACGGACAATTTCTCCTTGTCGCTAACAATTTACGCAACCAACACTGGCTGCATTCTTTAAACTTTAGCCAAAAATACTAAAAGTGAATATTTGAAGAGGAAAATGTGTTGTAATAAAGCAGTTTCCAGTTCGGACCTTGGCTTACCTTAATTTTAAAGCAAGGAAAATTCAATTAAAATAAATCTGAAAGTAATTAAAATTAATATAATGATAAGTAAAAAGGTTATTTATTTATTTATTTATAAACAATAATAAATTAAGCCATAGCAAAGAGGTTAATCCATTCCAAAATATAGGAAAGAGTATTCGTAATATTTGCTCATATATCAAAAGGATATAAAATTCCTTAAAAAATTTATCTGCAGAAAAGTGTATTAATAATATAGATTTCATATTGAATATAAATAAAAATCCATTATTCTACTAGTTAATTTATTTCATAAACTGTGCACTTTTGTTTACTTTCTATTTATAAAGTTATCCCTGTTTTAGCCTTACCTTTACGATATACAAGTTCAAGCCCAACATCTGTTTTGGTAAGAGACTTCTAACATGCAAACTTTGACAATTTGCGGATTGATTTTGTATCTACTCGGATGACTGGCGCTGTGGCTAGGACAGGTTGCGGTCCAATATTTACATATTTATTATTTTAGCCGGAACAATTTGAGGCAGGCCTTGGCGCTATTAATAGCAGGACCAACAACTTGGCATGTCCTGGCACCCAAATCGTATTTGGGATTAGAGAGATTGGGTGAGTGTGGGGTTGGGAGGTTTCCGTGGAAAGTTTGTCATAATCGAACATTTGCATTGGAAAATGCGGGACGAGGGGTGATGACGGACCTAAATGGAAATTGAAATTTTTTGCTGGCAAATTTCTTCGGGGCGAGCGGTCGATTTATGTGTTTGACTTTACGCTGCAGTTGCCACTGGTGTGTGTGTGGCGGAGGGTGCTTATCAGGCGCTGCACAGCGTGCTTTTCGGGGCACTTAATTTTGACTTTTTATCCTGGCATCCTTAAAGGACTGGCGCGAGAGGAGGGTGTGGGGGCAATGCGCGACCCGAGAGCTGTTTCTTTTGCCGATTTGCAGTCAATGAAGTAGAAAACTGAAAACTTTTTCTTTCGAGTCTATTAAAAATAATGGCAGCCGAAAGCAGAAGCGCCACATGGGCCATCTCGTGCGTCTTTGTGTGTGTGTGTGTGTGTGTGCGAGACAGTGGCGGGCATTAAATTAATGTCCGCCCAGCCATTTCTCACATTTCTCACAACGGCCGCCGTTGGTCGCAGACACTGCCGGTGCATTGACCACTTTCGGCGGTTTGCCTTTAAAGCGCTCTATTACCCTCGTCCTGAACTGGGGCTATTTTTTGCAGGATACTCAAAATAAGAGGATTATATTAGACCTTTTTAATAGGATCAATAATAATAATATTTTCTTACTATATTTATATAAAAAGAAATTTAATAAATACTTTGAAATACATTTATAATTACTCTTACTTTAATTTTGCATCAATCTTAATTTCTGAATTATGTCTTCCACTTTCATTTTGTTATTAAAAAAAACTGTTAAAGGCATACTAAAAATGACAATATTATACTTTCATTAATTCTTATTTAGATTAAAAATCCCTTAGTTGATATTTGTTAATTGCAGTCAGTAAAGAGTAAAAATTCCCATAAACCACCTAGGGTATCTTTAAGTCTATCCCATTTTCTATTTAGGCCAATGAGGTCTATGTACTTGCTTTATTTCTGAACACTGCCGCTGCGGGCATGCTGGGAAAATGGCCGAGAACGCAGTCGCAAGAGCAAACGCCGTGCAGGTTTTGCGGTTAATGCGATAATTTAATTGTAATGCGGGTCTGAAGTCCTCCGTGCCAATAATTTAACTTGCAATCAGCGCGGCATTTATTGGGTTAAACACATAAGCCTGCGCCCCGGGCGAAGACACATACTTGCATGCCCAAGGAGTGAACGAACCCCAAGGATACACGGAGCGCTACGGAAGGACAACGGAGGAGCAGAGGCCAGAGTGCGAGAGAGCCTTACAAATAAATTCAACGATTGCTGTGCAGCAATAAGGGGACGCAGCCAGTTGGGCATTTTTGCACGTAAGCCACGAGGACGATGACAGCAATGAAATATGCAAGCCGGGTCCTGCTGGAAATCCAGGCATTTTCCAGGGCGTACATGAGTCATACGGCCAAAGGGGAAAACTGAAGGGGAGTATAGGGGGAAAATCCGAGTTCAAGCCGAAAGCCAAACATTGATAAACTCCGGCACCTAGCAACAGTTACTGGGGTTGAACCCTGGAACCCTCGAGTCCATTGTCTCTGGGCAACGCATTTTGGGATTGCCTGCAATGACAGAAGGACACACCGAGGAGCAATTGCTAGAGCTACGGCGCATCCTACTGCTGACCGTCTACAAAAACACACTTAATCAGTTGGTCCTGCAGCAGCGTTCGCAGCGTCTAAATGCCAGTAAACCGGGCTCGCTGCCCGCCTCTCTCCGGCGACGACGCAGCTCGTCGCTGGGGGATCAGGAGAAGCCGGAGCACATCTTGATTACCGGAAAGGTACTTCCACGACTGGAATCGCTGCTGGGCGAGACGGAGGACGATGCCGATCAGCTGGACGAGGATGTCCTCGATGCCCTTAAATTCGAGCGTGATATGGATGCCTTGCGAGCCATCTATGAGACGGCCATGGAAGATAAGGAATTAAAAGAGACGAAAATTATTTCGAAGGACGAAACGGATGAGGTGTCGGCATCTGAAAAGGAGGAGACCTGGAAGGATGTGGGAATTAAAAGGATTGAAATACAACAGAAAGCTATAAAGCCAGAGTTGGACATTTTTAAAGGTATTTCGAGGCCTGAAATTCTGGAGTTTAATGTCTTAGAAAAGCATCCGATTGAAGTGGAAAAAAGTACATCCTTTGAAGGTGAATATGTCGATGAAACCGAGTCGAAGGAGACGCCTCTAGAGGAGGATAGGAGCCTAGAAAATCTTAAGCAGGCCATAGCTGCCTTGGGTGGCAACAAGAGCGAAGTGTCCCAAGCGGCCCAGCAGCTGCAAGAATCCAAAGACGAGCTAAAGAAACTCAAGGAGGATCTAGAGACCGAAAAGCGGGTGACCAAGGACAAGTTGCTGGATCTGGAGGACCGCATTGCCGAGACCAAGTACAAGCTGCGCTGTGTCTCGCGAGTCAACGATCTGGAGTACAGTCTGGTGCAACGCTGGGAGGAGGGGCGACTGGCCCAAGGAACAATTTGGGGTGAGAACGCTGAACGGGCTTACTTGCGGGACATTCTGGACATCAAGCAGAAACTGGCTCGCGAGGAGCGCGTGAGCACTGAGCTGCGCTCCTTTCGCCAGCGAGAAATCGTGGATCTGCACCGCAGGATCGAGGAGTGGCAGGAGCGTTATGTCAGCGAGATGCGGCGGGTGAATCGTGAGGCCGAAGCCTGGGAGCTGCGCATCCTTGAACAGAAGAAGCAGCTCGAAAGACATCGTGAGATCTACGATGAGCGAATGGTCTTTGTAGAGGAGTATCGTGCCCAGAAGGCCGAGGAGCAGCGGCTGCACGATCTTCAGGTTCATCGCATCGAGTGCGCCGTCAGGTTGCAGGCCTGGTGGCGCGGCACCATGGTCCGACGAGGTCTGGGTCCCTTCAAGAAGAAGCCGAAGCGTGGCAAGCGAGGAAAGCCCAAGAAATAAGAGTCGGAAATAATAATAATTAAAAGAAAAACTTGCCTATTAAAGACTTCTTTCTTAAGTTTGCTCAGAAACTTATACGTAAATATTAACAACTTGTTATTGGCGTTCTTTTTGTGCTTTTTTTTCCAAGGGATTTTTTAAGCGCTTTCCCGGCGCTTTATGGAAATTAACTTGTGACTTAAAACCAATTAAAAGTTGGACGCACTGCAGTTAACACGTCAGCGGTCGGCTACTGACGTCGCCCTTAATGACATGCTGCCAGTGTCAACAGGGCCTTCTCGACCATTGTTTACGCGATGCGATAATAATGGTCAGCGGAGCAGGAATGCCAGGAGAAGAGATGCAGCAGCGGGAGAAGGAGCAGCAGGAAGGACCATAGGATCCTGAGAGGACCCAGAAGGCAGGAGTTTGGGCTGCATCTGGAGTTCCATTGTTTTCGCCTTCATTCCCCACGTTGGCTTTCTTTTCTGCATTTATTTATCTTTTATGCCAGGGAATGGCCAAAGTGGTTTATTTGTTGCTGCACTTTCATTGGCAACACGAAGAGGGGCTGAAGGGGGCCTTGGCATTCATTGCGATGCGTGCGGAGAAGATAAACTGCGACAATTTGCCCGCTGAACGAGTGGAACTTTTTTTTTAAAAGCAAAAACTTTTCCATGGCCTCGAGTGTGCGTGTGGACATTGCAATTTAAAATATAATTAATGGTCGTTGCCTTAATTTATTGAATTTGCATGGCACAAGGCTGTATTGCCGTCACTTCATGTTTGCCCCGACTGTCGTTCGCCTGCAAGTGCCAGTGAGAGTTGGAGTGCGAATTGGAGTCCCAGTTCGTGGGCGATTTTTCGCGAGTGTCCATGCACATGCACAGGCACTCACTTTTGTTTAATGCACTTCGGTCTGCCTTCTTGCCATTGTTGGCCGCCTGGCGGATAATGACCGGCGAAAGTCCACTTTCTGTCCTTGAGGCCCCACTGACCACTTGGATTCTTGGCTGTTGGTTTCTGGAAATTTGAAGAAGTTTTAACTTGAGTTTAAGGTATTATTTTCTTGACTTTATGTTTAGTTATTGAAGTTATTCAATAAATCATTTTAAAACCCTTAAAATTCTTTTAATTAATAAATAGTTAAGTCTTTAAATGAACAACCTCTGAGTTGTTAGAGTGGAAGGATGGAAATTCTCTTAACTCTTTAAGTTGAAACTGTCCAGTAATTACGAAGAACTGAGATGTGAAAATTCCACCAGAAAAAGTTAAAAAAGTACTAGAGAAAATGTACCAGTTTTGGCAGGAGCCACAAGAATTGGCAACCGTGGTTGCACGGCCTATTGTTCGCATGGCGGCGGATGAATTAATGGAAGATGGGGCCGCTTCCAAGGCGAAAAGGCGAGAATGAGGGCAGCAGACAAACAATCTCCTCGTTTTTTTTTTCATCTTTTCGTGGATATCTCTTTGTGCCTGGCATCCACCATCCTCTGTTCCTGCAGTTTGCATGCGCCCCGCACTATTTGCAACTTGAAGAAGGCAGCGAGTGCTCCATAATGGCTACGGCCATTGCCTCTGCCTCTTCCCTCGGCGACCGTTTCCTTTAGTAACTTCCATCTCGGTCCGACCCATCCCCTTCCATGCCATACCGTGTCATGTGCGTTACTTAAAACACACAAAATGGCGTTGGCCTTTTAAAGGCGCCGCTTCTGCGAGTACCGCTGCATCCCCGGGGGAAGGGGATTTGGGGAGAAAAAAGGGCCAACTGGGGCACCCCGAAAAATTTACATACAAATTAGGGTTAATGAGCAGTGAAATTGTTATTTAACTTCAGTTGGCCCGTTAAGCGCTTTAAACTGTGCAGCACTTGAGCCAGGCTAGTCTTCAAATAACTGTGTACTTTGCGACACGTTTTCGAAATTCTCTTTAGCCCGGTTAAACGGGTGACCTTTCGGTGCCACTCCCACCAAACAGAAGCACCCAAAGCCAGCCGCCCGCCACAAAACAACAGCATTTAATTAACCATTTTGGCGCTAAAATCATAAATATAACATTGCGCATACGCCACGTGTTCCGAAATTAATTTTGGCTGAATGTTAATTCATCTATTACTACTGTAATAATTGGAGGTGTAAAGAGCTATGAATTCGTACATAAAAAAGGAAATAATTTATTGCTAAATTAAATGCAAAACTTTCACAAGGATATTCAAGATTTTTGCACAGATTTTAAACAGGTATTTTATTACCTTTTTAAAGTAAGAGTCCAAAATACTAAAATATATACACCATTTTTCTTAAATAAGAGTGTCTTTACCCAATTACCTAATAGTTTTTGAGTTTTTAATATTTTTACCACTGGAAACGTTTTATTGCCACTTCTATTATTCTCATCCCTAGCGTAAAACCACAAAATTTTAATTAATAATCTTGCGTATAATTCATAAGCGGAATATTGCGCATACGCCACGTGTTCTTAAATTAATTTTCATTCTCATTTTTTGTTATATTCATTTTGCATTTTTACTACTGCTGCTGCTGCTGCAGTGGAACGAGTGGGAGTTTTGTTTAAAATTTAATCAAACACTTTAATTTGATTAACAGCGCACGTCTTTCAATATAAATTTATGGCCGCACGACGCATAATCAGAGACCAGCACCCCCACCAAAGGCAGAGGCAGAGCCGGAGCAGCGGAGACCCGCCCGGAGCCCCGGATGCCGGAGAGTGCTCCACTGACCAGCCGTAAAAAAGGGTTGACCGCCCGCCCGCACATTCATTCACTCGATCTCAACTCTCCCGTCTGGGCTTTCAACACATCAACGCCGTCATTTGATATGCGTGCGTGTGACGGCGACGGGTCGGAGTTGCCGGGGGAGACTAATAGCAGCACGTACGTTTGATAAAATATTTTATTGGCATGTATGGGTGGCGTCCTGACGGGCCCCAGCGATTTTATAGATTTTTCTAATGCTCTGGTGAAAGGGTTTCAAAAAAATGAAAGAGAACCTGCCCTGCGGTCTAGGCGCGCCTTGCAGCGGAAATCCGATGAAAATTCACCCTTTCTTAATTGAAGTTTTTGTAAATAATATTAGACTCAACATTTTTATATATTCGATTTTACAAATACCCCAGATGTGACGTGTTCAACAAAAACATTAGTTATGCTCTCTAAAAATCACAATGTTCGCTAGCCTTTCTTATGAAACTTTGTCTGATTTCCAACAAAGCTGTTCCTTATCTTTTATTGATTATTTTCCCATGCATTTCTCATGAAATTAGTGCACCGTCGGAACGGCAATTTGACCACACAAATCATTTTAATATACACAACTTCAGCTGCAGAGCCTAGCCGTGGACGATGGCATTTTTATTGGCCTACGTGTCTTTTGTGCCATGGCTGTTGCCACAACACTATCTCGTCATGCGAATCTGAAATAAATCTTTCATTTCATTTCTGGTGCACGGAAGTCACGGCCGCCGGTCAGCAAGTTTCAGTCCCGAATCGCTGCCAGTATGATAAATGCCAAAACAAACCGAAATGGCGTTCTGACGCGTGGCCTTTCTTGATTTTTCGCTCAAAATTCTACAAGCATCCGCATACGCATTCGCATTTGCACTCGGATTCCCGCCAAATCTCATCTCCTCTTGGCATAATTCCACAATTAGTCCAAGTCATGGGAAGCGTCAAATTTATGCGCATTCGAGGGAATCCCCGTTCAATGAACCTGTCCGCATCAACGCACGGCCCACTAAATTGAATTCTTTGTTTTGGCAGCAGCTCTGGGATCCAGAGCCACGAATCCAGGCTCCAGGATCTGCGATGGCAGATGGAGGATGGAGGATGGAGGGGGGGAAAAATAACTTCAAAAAGCAAAGCAAAAGTTTTTAGCAAACGGCAATTTTCTGTTATTCCATTTGTTTGCCTGCTTGTATTGCTGCTTGTTGTTGCCGGGGTGCCCGTTTGGAATTTTAAATATGGCGTCTGTTTTGTTTGAAAACGGAAACGAGTGTCTGTCAGTTTATTTGCTTGTTGTTGATGGCAAAGGCAGCGAGCAGCGGCAATGGCAGTCCCAAAAACGAAGTCAACCAACTTTGGCAAAAGGAAGCGCCGCCTAATGTGTTAGTTTGCCAGTGTGTTTGTATAACTCTGTTTGCCATTGCCAGGCCGTTGCCACAGGCGCTGGCTAAGAGGGGGAGCTGTTTGTGAGAATCTTTTGGGATATTCAATTTACCAAAGATAAGAAACGATTTTCCTTTCAAGGCTACAGCAAACCTACAAATTTACAGCGAGAAATCAAAATGTTTGGCCTAGAAAAAAAGCAATAAAAATACATATAAACGGAAACCGAAATGCAAGTATATCTCGAAAATATATGTAGATATATGTTAGGTTATAACTAAAGCATTTCGGCCAGGCCTAGCAATAGAAATAAATAAAATAAAAATCATCATTGGAAAGTATGTATATTATTTTATATTAAACCAAAGTTAAACTTGAAAATGTAAACATTTAACATTTTATAAGCCAAAGAATCCTTAGTGTTCCTAAAACTCAAAAAATCATACTGGCAATTAAGTTATCTCTATTTTTAAACCCCTTTTACCATTTAGTCAAAGCCCCCAACATCTCTGTACTGAAAGCTCAACTTTAACACATAAACCGAGAAGGACTCACACACACACACACGCATACATTTACAAATGACACAATTTTCCTTTTGGCTAATAAAGTTGACTTTACATTTTTAATAGTCTACTTTTCGGCGCATTAGTTTTAATGCTTATGAGAACGCTGTTTTGCATGCAAAATGCACGAAATGAAGTCATACTCAAAACTGAACTGGCTTCCTGCCCTCGGCCAGATACCTGACTTGGTTGCCAAAACAAGATTTCTCACTCATTATGCGGGGACCAATAAATATTTGCCTATCATTTCACTATTTGCATTTGCCAAACAGAATTGATGAACGTCCTGGCACTGGTCCGGGTCCTGCTCCAAATTGAATTGGTCCAGCGCCATTAACAAAACTGAATTTTGCTTATCGCCATTGGAAACGCTTTTTGTGTGTTCCCGGAACATGACACACACTTATGCGCTACATTTGATATTTATGCAGATTTTGCTGCTGCTTCGCTGATGCTGCTGGTGCTGCTGCCTAGTAATGAGTAGCAGATAAACATGGCGATAAATTACTGCATTTTTGGGCATTCATTATTTACCATGCGAAGCCCGCACTCACGCACTCACAAATCGAATGCAGTAAATGAAATATCTACACTTGGGAAATTATTTGTTAAATTGAAAATTATTTTAGGTTAAAACCTAATTAAGTGCTGTGCTTTTATTTTTTGTAATAAAATATTTCACCTTTATTTTATTTTTTAGCCTTCTGTTACTTTTAATTAGTAACTAAAAAGTCTGTCGATGTTGGCATTTGTCGACATTAGAGCTCATTTCCTGGTAGAATAAGGATCTTATATGTATAAACAATTCAGAATAAACTAAAAGCCATTCCAAAATACTTCCCAAATCATGTGAAAAGCTGCCTGGATCAAAAAAAAACCAACTGTAAATAAATCCAGCCAATTTAATATTAAATTACCCAATTATGGATAAATAAATGAATTAAACAAACTAAAAATTAGTCCGTTCTTCTTTCTGTCTCTAAAGGACTTAATTCTTTATAAAACCATGTTAATTTAAATTTTATTTTAATTTAATAATGAAGATTTAACTAAATCAAAAATTTCTCTAAATGTTTTTTCGTTTTCTGAGCATTTCTCTATTACGTTTACGTCCTTAAATCAGGACCGTCCTTGCTGCTGTCATAGGGCTGCTTTATGGCCGCATTTTCCGGCGATTCTAGAAATACAACAAATTTTAATTAAATACAATGCCCGGCAAGTAATGCGCATATGTAAATGCAAATGGCTCGAATGCTTGCGGGCGAAAAAAAAACAACAACAACAGCAATTTTAATGCAAAAAAAAAAAGAGACAGCATAATGTAAAAAGACGTCAAAGTATTTAGCGCACAATGCAGCAGCAATGCGGCCAAAGCGGCGGCAACAGCAAATAAAGAATGGAGGAAAAAAATTAAACGACATGGCCAGACCATTAAGCGGCACTTGCTCTTTTTTAACACCCCCCACTCGTCCCCGCCCCTGGGCTCTCCTGCAATTTAATAATTTCCACTGACAATGCACTTGCTCATTTGCCATTTACCAGTTACCATTCACCATTTTGTCGCGCGTTCAAAAATGTTTCTTGCAAAAATTGTAAAACAAGGCGAAGAAACGCATTTGACAACCTACAAACAAAGCGTAAAAAATAAATAAAAAAAAATCTGCAGTTGAAAATCATACAAATTGCAGCATGTGGGCTATGGGAAAAAAATTAAGTTTTTGAATGCTTGTTGCTGATGCCTGCCCCGCTGGCTGAAAGTTGTTGCTGGCTGCCGTGACAGATGGGTGGACATTTTGTCAGCGAGCTTAAAAAAAAGCTGACAATAATCCGGGAAGACTGCATCCCTCGATCAGTGAATACTCTTGTCAAAATAATAACATCTAAAATGGTACATTTTCTCAATTTTCAAAGGAATATTTTAGTTTTGTTTTGCAAACTTTTGTTGGTGAGTAAAAGCTGAGATTATAAACTTTACTAATGCATCCACAGTTTGATTTAAGATTTTGGTAAGCCAAAAATGTATTCTAACCATAACTTAAATGTAGCACTTTGTTGGGGATCAATGCCAATTTGATGTTCCCCAAGGAAAATGCCTTCCATTACAGGCTCTCTGCACTGTTGCATTATTTAATCTGGCTGAGCAAACTATATCATATAGTTGCCATTACTCCGGCATAAGGCTCTTACGAGCTGGAACAAAAAACAAATTGTTGACGACAGATACAAACAATTTGCAATTCAACAGCTAAAGGGATCAGCAGGGACAAGCGCATTGCTGGGCGTCGAAGGAGCAGCGGGTGACGGGGCCCGGAGGATAGTCGTGGGTGAGCTGGAGTCAGAGCCAGAGGATTTGGCAATCCTACACATGTTTGTGTCTGCGAGTTTTGTTCGGTTTGGGCCCGGATTGGATGGGACTGGCTCGGTCTCTGGGCGTTATCAACAGCTGTCTATCTGTGCGTTCCAGTCCAGTTGCTGATGCCTTTTTTTCCCTCTGCCGGGTCTTAACAATTCACATACGTGCACTTAAAACGCATTTGTTTTTGTGTCCACTCATCGATTTGCTGTTGTTCCTCCTTCCTGTTAAAATTAATGAATTTGTTTGCATGGCATTTTCGGCTCAATTTTGGGGCGAAAATTCACAGGAAATGGGCGGACGTAAGCCAGATTAGAAGCCATCTTCGTGTATGTAGTCCTAATTAGCTCGAATGCTGTGATTGTTTCTCTCGTCTGTTAATTGAGCCCTGGCTTTGGGCTGCCCTGACCCTTGACCTCGTCCTGGGCAATTAATGCCACATGTGGCAAACACCTGGCCCAGTGGCCCACAGGGGCCATTATTAATTACTTATTAATGTATATTGTTGCGTAACTGGCTCATTACGGTCAATCAGCAGGCGTCGAATTGTGTTTTCCTTTGCTCGGCCACTCGGAGCCATTTAACATTTCATTAACAATTTAGAGTACTTAAGTGTGCGGACGAGCAGTGAGCAGGGAGCAGGCAGCAGGGAGCAGCAGGAACGTGGGCGAAATGACTAAAACAGAAAACACTTAATGAAAATATTACGCGGGTGCGAGTAAATTGAAAGCCAAATGCATTTTAATGCCGCATTCTCAACTAAAATGAGGCACCAACACAAACACAAGCACACGCTCTCGCAAACACATCCGCATCCGCCGACCGGAAGCCGCAATGTGCAATAAAGATTGCAAGGCGCGTGAGTGTTGGTGGCACAAACAGGATGAGATGGGGTCTTGTACACTCGCAGAATTATTTCGCAATATACCTCTATTAAGGACTTAATCTACAACAATTTTCTTGCATTATTTTTCCAAGTGCACTTGATGGTGGCGGATGCTGAACGAGGAACTTTGAGGCAGCACGTAAAGATCGTTGCCATTGATTTATGCGCCGCGTGCCATTGCGAGCGTGAAGCGTGCAACAAGCCCGGCGCACAAAGAGTAGAATGAATGGTGGGGCCCAGAAGGGATTGCCATGGATAGCTGGTCATGGAGCTGCTCCCGCCGCTTGACGTGAGCTCCGAGGCCAGCTGCTAAATAAGTGTGTCACTTGCCGCCCATTTGTGACCCCGCGCCAACCGCCTCGCAGGCAGCCAAATAAAGCGCGCTCTAAAGTATGCTAAGATTCTTTTCACCCAAAAAAGGCACAAAATCGTGGCGGAAACGCTGAAAGCTAGGAACGAGTGCTTATAGCTATTTTGTGCTACGAAATTTGATTAAGTCCACGCTGACGACGAGTTCATTGCGCGAGCAAAATGCTTCGCCTAATGGTGAGGGTTTTTTTCGCAAAAGGGGACAGCGGAGTGGACCCTAAGTTACCTGAAAAAGTATTTGTGTAAACTGAAAGGTACATTGCTTATTCACAATTTTCAGTTTGCTGTTTTAGTGAATTTACACTTCTACCATTGTTTTTATTTATTTTTAAATTTGGTCCTATGAATAGTGGCTTTTAAAAGGCCACAGTGCGTATACGTAATTATAAAAAAGCTGCTAAGAGTATTTTATTATCACGTATACGCAGTGTGGTTTATGTTTATACTTAAATAGCAGTAAATAGTAGCATAGGTAATCGATAATTCTAAGGTCCACTTTTGAGAACCTGAGCTGCCATTCAAATAGTAACAGCAACGTCCAGTCAAAGCCACGAACATGTTAATTAACGGATGGTTCAAGCTTGCAGGCAATACAACCGATTGCCCAGTCCCTATTGCCAATTACAATTGTTGGACAAAATTGCGTCTGTTGATGGCAACATTTTTCGATTTTTGTCACACGTGGCGGGAGTTGCAGTTTGACCGAAGTAACCCAAAGTGTGGCAGTTGCCACACATCGAACATCCATTGTTAGACATGTAGCTGAAGGTAACTCACAAAATATAATCCAGGTAGTTTCTAAAATTTTCAAATATATGGTGGTTAAGGTGCTTTTACATGGAAAAACTTTTGTTGTGCCAACTCCATGTTATTCAAAAAGCTTAAAAAGGGTTAGGACGCATTTAATTATGCAATGCAGAGTTTAAAGATAAGCTTTAAAGGAGGAAACTACACTATAGATAATAGTTTATTTTAGGTCCAAAGCGAAATCATACAATAATTCAAAGAATTTATCACTTAAAAAAATATATTAGAAATATATCAAAATATCGCCTTAACCCTAATGTAATTTTCCTCTTGACTCAATTAAATTCTCTCAATTAGCAATGACATTTTTGTGCAATCCTTCTAATTATTCATATCCGCCTTCATAATGAGCGCAAATATATGATAAATTATACAGGGGCAGGTTCGGCAAGGCAGCTCCATGAATGCCAAGTCAGGTTAGCATCTGCTTCCCAGGCAATTTGGCCAACATTTGCTGCCGCTGTGTCGCTGCAGCAGAATTTGCATTAGCCTCGCCCAAGGAGGCAGCCGCAGAGCTTCGATCTTGGTCGGGATGCCGCCTTCAACTTATGGCCCATCAGAATGCAGTTTTTTATGCGGTGCATGTTGCACGTCATGTCGACCATGTTGCAGCTGAGCCAGTGGCGCCCCACTGATTTATGACCTCCGGGCGTTTATTTGCTTGCCGTGCCCGTTCGGAGCCGAAAGTTGCCGCTCCGAGATTTATGTGTGCAGTGCAAGACAAACCGCACGCAGCTTCTCAAGTCGGTGAATAAACTGCACTAATAAGTTGCCGTTGAGCTTAGGGCAAGTGGCCGAAGTCCGGGGCTGCCAGAAATGCCACAGAATCCAAGGCAATAGACAAAACAAATGTTGGCAAAAGTTCACAAAAGTTTGCAGGGCCCGCAGGATACATAGGGGAGAGCGGCAAGCGGCATAAATCGTTTTATTGAGCTTCGCGTCAGGCCGAAAGTTGCAACACCAAGGCAGCAATTTGCCGGCGCGGGGCAAGAAAGGATAAACAGGGATAAAACGGGGCCACAATAAAGCATGAAACTTTTGCAAACAGGCCCCGAAAAGAAATTGGCAACAGAAGGCACCGCTCAAAAGTCGCTCCGGCCAGGCCAATTGTTAATGGCTAATTATTTGGATTCGGAGCTAACGTTTTTCCAATGCCTCCAATGCCGCTATGCCTATGGGGGCAAAAAACTGAAGACAAAACCAAACGCTTCTTGGCACATTTCACACTGGAGGGACACAAGAAATGCACATAAATTTTACTTAGCCAAGTTGCAAAGAATTTCGACTGCCAAGTGGCAGCGAAAGAAGTCAAAAGAAGTGCAAAGAGCGATAACAACAATAAGTTGCCAGCATTGCTCGAATGCACAATGCAAGTGGCGATAGTTTGCCATAGTTTCGCCATTGCCAATCCCTCGATTTACCCCCTGCATACCCCAGTACCCTGGTACTGATGAAGCCCTCAATGGATTGGGCGTAAGTGGGTTTCGGTTTGGTCCAGTGATGGGAAAAATCTATTGAGGTTTACCCCAATACATTTTTGTTTACCCTACATTTTCTGTTAATATATTTACTATTTTTAATGCGATTTGAATAACTAAAATATATTCTTTCATAAACAAGGCTGAGTTTTTTCAATTTATTCACATTTATAAGCTAAATAAATAATAAATACAGTGTAATATTTCCCTTGTGCTATACTTTTTTTGTACCTTTTCCAAGTTTGAAGCCCTATACATATAGTGAGTTGAACCTGTGCCACCACTAGGTGATATCCTTTTAATGTCAGGCCAAATGGGAAGCCGCCAGCGAAATTTATGCGAGTTTAACAAGCAGCTAGCAGCAGCAAGGTTCCGTTACAGTTTCTTGCAGCAAATAGGCATAAATTTGCATTTAATGTAGTCGACAAAAACGGCAACAGCAGCAGATGGGCAGATGGGGGAACAGGGCAGTGCAAATGCCAAAAAAATAATTCTGCTATTTAGTATATAATTTCCTGGAATAGTCTTGCTGTTGGGTTGTGTGGTGTTGGTCGGTTTTTGAACCGGGTCCGGTCTGCAGTCGCCAGGTGCCATTAAAGCCGCATAAATTTTTTAAACTTTCGCCAATTTGCATTGCAAATGCCCCGCCCTGGCTAATGTACACACGTGTGTGTGTGGAAGCGTTTGTATTTTCGCGTTCTGCATGTGGCTCCAAAAGCGTTTGGGTCAGTCTATTAAAATGCAAAGAGCCGTCTCTCCCTCTCTCTTCATGGCCAGCTCTTTTCGCCGGCCGGAAGTCCATTTTGTCTTGTCGTTCACATCATAAATATGGCCGGCAGCAAATGGCGGCTCTGTTTATGGCTAAGTCCCGTCTGTGAGTATTTGGCTGGGTGTGTGTTCGTGTGTTGCTGCCGCTTTTAATGACAATTTGTTGAGGTTTGCATAAAAATTTCAACGAATTTCATTTGACACACATTCACCACTCGACTCGTTCGCCTTCGTTTTTACTTCTTTTTTTTTTTGCTACTTCGGCGGCATAAATTTAAATAATTTTCCCTTTTGACGCTTTCGTTTACAACACTCAAGCGGAATGGTGTGGGGCCCAAGTCGTCGCCTGTGCTTGTGGTTTATGACAGGTTCTTTGGCATTTTACGACAGAGTGTCGAGCTGACAGAGTTTCTTGCCACTGTCGGTCAATTGTCTGGCCTTCTCGGCTTGAGCCATCAGTCCTGTCATTAAAATTTCAATCAATCTAATCATTATCAATATGGTTTCCATTTGCCACTCCAGCAGCCACAATTCGAATGTCTTATTCATGTGCCCGGGGTTATGCAATGATAAATTCATGTCCAGCCAGGGACGTTGTCACCCGAGAATGCTGCAATACTGAGCCCGGAAATCGATATGCTTGTGAGTTTATACTGAGTTTCGAAATCAAAGCAGGCTTTTAAAATATGCTAGCTAAAGCCACCAAATGACAGACATATAATTGCCCCGATATGTGGGCAACACTTTTATTTTTACAGTGTGCTTGCCCGCCTTTCCCTTTTGGTTTATTATTTTCCACACGGGTGCTTCGACATGACGAAATTTACTAGCCCAAAAATAAGAAAAACAAATAAATAAAAGGCAATACAACACCAAGATGGGGAACGAAGACATCGACAAAGTTGTCCACGCTTCGCTCTCTCTTGCAGCTTGTCACTTAAAGCGAAAAACAATTTTTCTCCAGTTGGAAAGGAGAAAGCGGTATGGTGTACGTGTTGTGTGAGTGTGTGTGTGTGGAGCTATCTGAAAACCAATTTTCGTTGCTAAATTGATGTTTATAGCTATGTAGGAGCACGCTGACGACAGCGATGAGAATGACGATGACGATGGCGTCGGCGATGACGATGATGCGGCCGTCGATGGCTATGATGAGCTTGTTGCGGCCACCGCTCGTCGCCTCTGATGAAGACAAAGTGCCAATGTGAAAAACTAAACGCCAAGCTCCCGAACAAGTCAAGCCAAACCAAGCCAAGCAGGTGCACAGCAAGAAAGTGTTTAGAGAGTATTTCTGTATATTTTTAAAGAAAATAGATCCGCATTGACTTCTTGTCTGCCAAAACCTTTTAAGCCTCTTTAGATGTTCTTTATTTTCCAAAAATCCCCAAGTAAGAAAGTAAAACCAATCCATTTCCCTCAGTGCATTGCAAGTGTAAGTCGCTCAGAGAATGCGGCAATGAAAATCCTTTTCGACGCGACTCGAATCAACTGTAGTCGAGAGCCCTCCCCGCTCCGCGTCCATTTGACAGCATTTTGATGCTTCCGCTTGTAATTTATGTGACACTTGCAGTGCCATAGATCAGGCTGCGGGGCAAGTCATGAGACTGCTAGTTTCTGCTGCCATATCCTCGTTTTTATTAGGTCCTCGCTGCTGCTGCTGCTGCTGCTACTTGGTCTTTGCTGGGGTGACACTTGATTTCCTTGGGCAAATTTGATCAATTGAAACAGGCGATAAACGGGAGGGAATGTCAGGTAATCCGCGTGCAGCTCAGTTAATTAGATGCCAGGGGAAGTGTACATAAATAAACAATTAGGTGGCTGTAGATAACCGAGCGTGCACCTGCAACTGCTGCACATTAATTGAAGCTCACTCCATGTCATCCACCAGCTTGCCTGCCTGCCTGCTCGACTGACTGACTGAGTCATCACATTCACCCTCAACGCTGTGAGTAATTTAAAACGATTCGCTGCGCTCCTTCGGCCCCGCCCATGAATGCATTTGAAATGCTTTTCTCAAGCTTCTGCCTCCCATTCCGGGGGTGTTGTGGCGTGGAGTGCATCTGCCACAGCCACCATTATCCTGGGCATATGTCTGAGTCAGATCAAAGCCATAATGCTGGCTATGTGCGAGTACTGTGCGTGTGCGGATGACAGCGATATTAGGGCCAATTACATGTCGGATAGTAGTATGCGGAGAAGTGTTTTTTCTTGACATATAGCCAAAAGTCTGATATTGCGGTTAGTAAGGATAAACCACTGAATATTTTCAGGCAAAAATAAATAATATTCAACTTCGAATTGTTCGAGAACTCAACTGTATTTTATTTTTGTTTACAATTTGTTTAGTTAATTTCTCCTGCTGTTCTTGGGTTTTTGTGTACGCTGAATTGTGGCACTGCTCATTCATGAGTCAGACAGACACAGCTGCCTCGAACGATGTCAGCTCTTTCCGAGATGTTTAAACAGCCGTCGAGTTCAATTAGATTCATGGTCACAGCGCACAATCGGCTCGAAAGCTAACCACAAAACTGAAATGTATCCGCGTTCCGTTAGACATTTGATCGCCCCTATTAGCCGCTTGAGGACAGAAATAAAATACTCAATTGACGGGTGTCCGACATGAATCTGTTAATCTGGATGTGCCTTGCCGTCTCCCTGGCTAGTGTCAGTGGCATTTTCTTCGATTCAAAAGCCACGACGGGAAAGCAGGGCTCTGACGACGATGACTTTATGGGCGGACTAAAGCAATTCTTTGGATATACTGCAGACACGAATACGAGCAGTCACAACAAAACAGCCCAGGAATCAGCAGAGTCTTCAACGGGCTTTTACGATGAGGTGGACACGGCACTCGAACATGCAACAGACTCGATGGACGGTCTATGGCAGCAATTTAAAAAGGTAAAACGAGAACGATTGAAGGGGAAAAGAATCATTTTTAGAACAGCACAGCTTTGAATATTTTGCACAGAAAAAAACTATCTATAGTTAAATAATTCCGCCATTCATTTCATTCATTCATCAGCTTTCTCTAATGACAAGTTTTCTCTTTGCGGAAACTATATAGCAAAAAGGTCCATATGTATATCCCTGCTATAATCCCCCAATCGTATTTTCTCTGTAGGGCCTCTTCAGTTTAATGGGCAGTTTTAGTGCCGGCGATGAGGACGATGATGGACTCAGTGCATCAGCAGCAGCTTCAATAACACCAGCTCCCGCCCTGCAGCAAATGAAGCCAATTGTAAACCAGCCGTCGGCTGTAAGCGAGCCAACCTTGCCGCCTCCCGGAACTACGACAACGGTCAGAATAATAACGGCTACCACAACACCGGCAAGCACTACGGCGATTCCAACTACAACACCAGGAACTGCATCGACAGTGGAGACAACTACAGGTGTTAATATTGTCAGCAGTACTACCAGTAGCAGCAGCAGCAGCACCCTGGCCCCGTGATGAGAAATTGTGTCGCTTAACCTTCTGTCGTTGTTTGCTCCTCGGCTGGCTTGTGGATGTATTTAAACAACGGGAATGTAAATATAAAAGTGTCTTCCCAAACACTGTATATACCGCTCATGTTTTCTTTATGCCAGTGTTTACGCAAATGTTGGAAGGTTTGGATAGACGAGGAAAGTCTAAATTGAGTTCATATCCCATCATTCTTTAATTGGCGATGTTGCGGCTCAGTAGGTTGCTGTCAATCTTTTTTCTGACGATCCAGTGGCAGGGCTTTGTCCAGCCAGCGCCCAGCGATGGGAGTCTGCACTTTGCTGTAACACTGGACAGACCGTTCGATCTGCCCGAGCTGCAGTATCGACTCCTGCAGGCGCAGCAGGAACAGGATGGTGAGTTGGGAGCGCAAAAAATACAATCAAAAGTTACCTATTGAATTTGGTGTTCTGCAGATCTGGAAATGATTCGAATGCAGTTGATGCAGCTTAATTTGCTGAAGCTGCTGATAGCCCTGGATGTCTTTATACTGATTTGTGTATATTTTTATGGCAGAGAAGTATTGGACCGGCAAGTTGTAGCCTTATGATTTGCTTTTAGACTTTGGTTTATATATATTCGCTGGCACTTTGATATTATCTAAAATTATGTCATCAATTACTGCCCACAATTGTAATTAGTATTAATTTAGTTTTAATTTTAAGCAAGTAGAGTTCAGTTTATGTTCATTTTTAATTAGAAATTTAATCATAAATTGTTTTTCTATGGCTTATTAGTTTCCCATAAATATTACCTTCATTTGGGAATATATAAACTTCATTTTGTTAGCTGCAATCTCTTTAATAAAAATCTATTCTGGCCCGTTTTAAACACACTGTTATTGAATAATTATGAGCCAATTCACGCCTGGTTGTCTACAGTTTGTTTAGCTCCGGCTGCCATCCACAAAAGCCGGGTTGCCCAAACACTTCACCCGTCCCCTCCATATCGAATGCATCGCTAAATATCGACAACAGTTAGCTGGCTCTATTCGGTTGTTTGCTGTTTGAACTTTTAGTTCATAAATATTAACAGCTATTAAAGAACGCGCGCACACATAGCCAGTTCAAACGGTCGAAATGCGGGCTAAAAATTAATTTTAAATTTTAAAACTAACTGCATGCAATTTACGCGCAATTTGACCAAGGCTTGTGTGCATTTCAGCAAAGGCATCAGGTGGTTGCGGACCCACGGATTGTGTGGCGGCTCAGCCAAATGTTCATTTAATTAAAAGCGGAAATTGAGCAAGTGAGCAACTGAGCAACTGAGCCAGTGGGCAACCAGGCAACCGGGCAAGTGACCAAGCAACGACCCAACCGTGGCCAAGTGTGTCCAAAGTGGCTGGGATGCTCGCAACTTTTTCCCCAAGTCGGGAGGAAATATTAAAAACGGAAAACACTTTGGGGCAACTAATTCCCTCTCCGGTCCGTCTCGCCTTTCTTCCACTTCCCTGCACTCGGCTGTCCTTCGCCATGTTTTCCTATTATTTTATATACACACTTTTTTGGCAGCTTTCTTGGGCTCAAGTCTTGGCAGAAGGGCGTTGAGCTGAGTTGTGTGGCAGCTCGACAGTGTAGTGGAAGTCGAGTGCCCAGGAAAAGGAAGCAAGGCGGCGCAATTAGCAAGTTTACTGCATGAAATTATGAAACGCTTAATAAAAGCATGCTGGGGCGCAAGTAAAAACCAGAGAACGAAAAGAAAAAAAAGGTCGAAAGGAGTATTTCTGCAATATATTAAAACACAGGGCTTCACAAGTGCCAGCAAGTTAATTAAAAGGCTCGCATATTTGAAAAGTTTTGCCCCGGCGCTGGCATCGCCATCACCATTTCCATAGCCATCACCATTACGGCTACTGGTTCCGGATCCATCCGCCCCATCATCAGCATCGAGGCTGCAATTTAATCATGTAAGTGCTGGCAAATTGTTGGCTAAAATTAGAGCCAGACAAATATTGCGCATACGCCTAGTATCCGCGTTAAAAGGATGTTGCTGCCGCTGCCGCTGCCGTTGCCGCTGGGTCCTACTCATGTTGCGGCCGCTGTTGTTGCTGTTGCCAAGTTTTATGCTAATGGTTTTCGTTTAAAGCCAAAAGTAATTTATTGTTGTCAGCGGGCGCCATCAAAAATGTTGCTGCACATTCATTATGCCCGAATGTCTACAATATATGTACGTATGTATGTATATAGCCTGCCTTCCTGCCTCTCGTCCATTGTATATGTGTGTGTACGGCTTGCGATGCATTAAAATTTTAGCCAAAAAACAAAGCCGCTTGTGAGCCGAAAAACTTGCTTCGAAATTAAGTTAGCCAAGGGGAAAATGCAGCCAAAACGGAATGGAAGATATTCCATCCAGCACATCTTGGATCCGCAATGCTTAAATACCCCTAAACTCTGTACTAAATTAGTTTTAGTCGAGCAAATTTCTCATCCAGTCCGCTCGGCTCCTTGGCAATTCACGGAAATTCAAACAAATGTCGAGTGCTTAATCCCGGCCAGTTTGTTTGTGCGCAGAGCTAAATTTAAATATTTTATAAGTGCCTTTAGTCCCATTTTTCTACACATAAAATAGGACATTGTAAGTGGGAGCCTTGAATTTGCGCGTGACAAGTATTAGGTATCAAGGCTTTGGATATGGCTAGATGTTAATAATAATGACTAAAATTGTATGACTCCATTTGTATTTTTCTAATTATTTAATATTTAATCATCAAAAAATAATTAAATATTTTTAGACAGTAGGCAATGGCTTTTAGGATCTGAAAGCTGAACATTCTCATGGTCGTTCTCTAGCATTTTCAGACCCTCTCTCTGCCATGTGACACGTTCGCGACCCAATGGCCCACTGGCCGCCCGGCAAACTATGCCAAAAGATAAAACAGCCGCGAACTTTGCAACATGTTTACGGTAAAAACGTGATTTTCAGCACAAAAAGCAGAGCCGGAGCTTGACCAAATGTGGTCCGGCCCTCGAACCCTTTGCCAACTGTAAATAAGTTGAGTTAAGCGGAGAGGCACGCGCTCCACCGCCACGCCGAAGGACCGCAGCGCGAACCGCCCGCAAATCGGGGGTCCAAGTGCCCCGCCACAGTCATAAAAATTAAACATTTGTAGCTTTGTCACGTTTGTGTTGACACTTTCTTATCACAGTCGGGCGGATTTCGGGGGTGGCTTGCTATGTGGTATGGTGCCCACTCCCTAGAGCTGCCATCCTCCTCCCACTGCTCGCCCTGTCGACCTGGCCTAAATATGTGCGTGTGCGTGTCAGCTTTGACTGCCGGTGTGACCCGCCTGACCCCAGCTGAAATAAAACTTCAGGTGAGTGTGTGGGAATGACACCGACCATCCCGGCATCCTTGCATACCATCCAGCCATCCTGCCATCCTTTTATGCCCCATCCAACCACTGAACCCACTCACACATATGCTTTGCGATTTCATTAAAAGCGGCCAAGTGCGGCGACGTGTCGGACTGATTCTGGATGCTGAGTTTGTGGCTAAGACTCAGCCGCATGCCAAATGGCAACTTGGCGGTTGCTAGTTCCACTTTTTCGGTGGCATAATTTGCGTTTTCTAATTAAATGCGATTAGGGAACACGGACTCGACGGCTGGTTGCCTGCGGCGACAGGTGATTCTCGCCATTGCCAGTCGTTAGTTTTTCGTGGAATGGAGTTACTTCAAAGCGAGATTGACTGCTGGCATTTTAAAGAACGAACATTCTAAACAGTTTTACTGAGACTTAAATAAGTTTAAAGCACATTTTATTATAAATTTTAAACATTTATTTTGGTTTAATCAAAGTTAAAGTATTTACTCAGCTTCTTGCAAAAATTTATGAATATATATACAAGTCTAGATCACAAAAATGCCAAATAAAATTCAAGTGTGCTCCAGACCAACCTCGTAATAGGATAATTATATTCCTTCCTCTTTGACTTAAGGTGTTAAACAAGCAATTTGCATCATAAGTTAAAGCTAATCCTTTCTGTTGGCCAAAAGAAGGAGATTTCCTTGGCATTACCACCTTCCATTTGGCTCGACCGACACATCAATGTTTTTAATTCACCATCAGAAGAGGGCTCGGCTCTTTGGCCAATATATGCATACGGCCCAAGTGTTGGTCCATATTTTCTGGTCAGAACCAGGGCCACAGGCCACGAATTGAGCACTCTATTTCGACCAAGACTCACTCCGGCCAAGGTTTTTGGGCTCCTAATGCGTTGCCAAGAGCTCCGGCTTGGGCCCGATAATTTCATTTGCATATTGTATACCGGGCACTGTTGCTCGCATGCTGAGATACATTTTGTGGCTGAAATTTATGACATGCCATTTGAGCTCGAGTTTCGAGTGGAGCAGCCCGCTGGGACCTGGGAGCTGGAAGCTGGTTGCTGAGAGCTTGTAACTGGGACTTGTAGGCGAGTGCTTGGCGTTGGCAACTTTTTTGCCATGCAACTTTAATGAGTTGACGCACGAGACCACAGAACTTGGCACCCAAAGGCTTTAAATTGAAAAAGTTTAATGAGCATGCGTATTTGATTAAGGATGTGTCGCACAGACACATATAGTATCCTGCTTCCTTTGGCGGTTTCCTTTGTGCTCGAAGGCAATAATAAAAGGCTGCACACGGTGCACTTTTATTGACAATTCCGCCTGGTTTTGACACCTGATCTCCAGGGTGACATGGCAGGAAGCCGCTAAAAAAGCGTATTTCATTCGAATTTAGCCTGTGGCTGGCTTTTGCAGCAGGGCAGCTACGACAAAGAAGTTGGCGAAAGTCCTGTGGCGTGGCAGAGCTTATTGCTAGCGATTCAATTAAATGCAGAGCTGCATGAAATACACTCTGAGCGAGGAGGACATGTGTGGGGGGATTGTGGATTGCTGGCTGCAATTCGGAAATCCATAAAATGCATCACATGCCATCAAAGGCTCAAAAAGTTTTTTCTTCACTGTTCCACTCCTCCGCAGGGAAGGCAAAGGTGCCAGGACATTTATTATTCGGCAGGCTCAGTGCAGATTTTTGCGCTCTATCTGTCTCAATTGCAATCAAAGTTTCTGGTTTCTACTATTTCGCTCAGTTCTTTTCACAGTTTCGCTCTTCTTTTCCCATTTTGTCACGCAAATTGAACAAAAGTTGGATTGACTTGAGCGGGAAATTAAGTTGATGGCTTCTCCCTGCCAAGTTCTGAGTCCGGACTACGGACTTTAGACTCTAGTCTCGAGTACCCAGTCCTTTGTAAGTTCGCGGTGGTGTTTGTTTTATTCGTCTTGCCGCCTTGCCAGCGATGTCATCTCCGCGTGCCTTGTACTTACTTATTTAACTTGCAATTTTGAGGAAATTTCGCAAGCACATTAAAAAGTTTTCGGCTAGCTTGTAAGTGGCGCACTCGCCTGAAATAATAGCTGGCTGCTGGCAAGGATGCACTCTTTAATTGCAGCAGCTTAAGGAAATCAAAAGTGCACACAAAACACAGAGCGACCGAACAAAGTGCCGTGGCGCAGAGAGAAACAAAACCAGATAAAGCCGGGCCACAATGCACTCAAGCGCATTGACTTTCAACTAGCTTTGACTTGTGCCAAGCCAAGCGGAGATGGCCAAAAGTAGCTCGGTTGACAGCCAAGCCAAGCCAGAGCTCGTCCCACCGTGAAAATCAATTGGGCACTGCGCAAGATGCTGTCCAGGCCACCCCTGTTGGGATCTGGGCTCTGGTTCCAGCACCCCGGGGTGACGCCTGTTTGTCTGCATTGAACAAAAAATATAGGGAAGTTTTTACTTAATTTTTACTTATAATCAACTTTAAAACCCTAAATATTAATTATCAAAAAGCAGCAGCTTCTATTTAATTTCGTTGATTTTTTTTCTCAAATTTTCAGGGATTAATCTTATTCCTTCAGTGTAGGATACGAGTAAGAACTGCAGCTGAGCTGGCTTTTGCGTGGCATTATGCATGCGTTTGCTTTTGAACTGAATATACTGTTGAAAAAAGGTCACAACAATGTTTAAGTCAACTTCCGTTTCCGGTGCTGCTTATGGTAACTCCTCTGCAGCAGATTCTGCTCCTGCTCCTGTTTCTGTTTCTGTTACTATTCCTGTTTCCTTTCCGGGTTTCCTGTGCAACTAGCTTAATTATATATGAGCTGCCACACTAATTGCCGAAATAGTTGCACGTTGCGTATGCGTATTCGCAAATAGTCAGCATCTGGCTACGGCAACTGTGCCAACTCACACAAAGTCAGCAATCGCCCTCCCACATCACATCACGTATACGCACCGTAGGCAGCAAGGGAGTGCGGAATGCGCCATTTGTGGTGCTCAATGATTGAATGAGTGTTTGTTGTTATAGGACGATTAAATTACGTTTTGTTTGACTCAACTGCCGCCCCCTTCGAAAACACACACATACTATACTATATATGTATGTATAGGTAGACTGGCACACCCTCGGAAAAGGGGTTGTTGGGAAATCCAGTACATTTGCATTTGCATTTTCCCCGTAACAGTTTGTTAAGCTTTGAACTTTTGCAAATTACATGAGTCCTGCCACAGGATGTGTGCTGTTTACTGCCCTGCGTCGCTGCTAATGTTTTTGTGTCTCCTTGTGTGTGCGTGTGTGCTTGTGTCTAGGTGTTTGTCTGCGTTAATGTGTCACAATCTGCATTGGCGTTAAAGCCTCAGCCGAAATCCGCCCGTAACCCTCCTTTTCTGACCTCAAAATGCATTTGGCCAACGTCTACACTTTTGGCACTTTCAAATTGAATTTGTTATCAAATTAGTTGCATCAAATTACCATTAGGTGGCCATTTGATGCTCTGGGTGGTCGTGTCCTCCAGGAAGATTGAGACCTAATTCCTCAAGGTTTCAGTTTCACTTTCTCTACCGATTTTTCATTTTAAATTGCTAGAGTTTAGTTTTCGATAACAACTGATTTTGTTAATTTGTAAGTACTTTTAGAATTTATTTAATTTGAAAGCAGAGAAAATGTGGCGAAAATAAAAATGAGACTGCGCTGTGTATCTATCGAAAGCCTGGCGAAGGCAACAAGATTTTTGTTCCAATAATGCCTTTAGACATGCTAAGGCTCTATTACGTCCACATTGCCATCCGCAGACTCCAAGACAACAGCGGCAGCGGCAACGCCAACATATTGCGGCAGCTGTCCATGCCCCGCGGATGAGGAGCTGGCATTTGGGGGTGGCTAAACTAGGGGCGTGGCTGGCGAGACAAGTGCATTACATTGTACTAGGTTATTGATGTATGTTTGCATAATGTACCAGAGAAGGAACTACAGTATATACCGAGCTACATATGTATATGGTAAGTGTCTGTGTGTTTGTGTGTGGTCTAGGGGCCGAGGGATGGACAAGTAGCCGAGGAGTATGCTAATAATGTTTGTGCTTCAATCACATGGAAAAACAATATTGAAAAATACAACTTGTGTGTGGCAGCCACGAGCAATCGTTTAGGGCCAGAGCTCAGCCATTGTTTATATTGTTGCCGGCAGAACGGGGGACTGGCAGAGGCTCCTTCGCCATCCTTCGCCATCGCCAGCGATATAAAGAGTTATGACAATGTTGTGTCAAAGTGTTATTGTGCCGTATTTTGTTGCGCCACAAAAGGCGGCAGGCAACATTGGGGCGCGTTTAGATAGCTTGCAAATGATCCAATTCGGTTGGGGTTAAGCGGCCCGGCGATGGAAGATGGAGCGATTTCTGCCAGCTCTGCTTGATTGAGCGGTTGCCCACGTCCTTGAAGGCATTCTGGTATCCCAGGAGTCGGGCCGAGATGCTTTACTTATATCCCAAGACAAGCCATTCAACGTTTGCCAAATGGTTTGCTCGCACACAAATAAGTCCGGTCTTGGCTCTTGCCTTTGAGTGCTTTCATTTACACAGCTTGAAATGCAGCTGGAAGTGAATCTTTAATCTTTTCAAAAGCTTTTTTTAATTAGCATCAAAGAGTTTCGAGTAATTTATTTAGATTTGAAAGCCAAGCTAAGGCAAAGACAATTTGCAACCACAACTTCAGCTTGAGCAGAAATCCGGTTTCAATTACTACATGAGAGCGTTCGTATGCAAACTTGAGTCTCTTGGCTTTATCTCTGTTTCTGCAGATTGCCAAACTAGATTTCATTGGAAATTGATTTTAAAAAAATATAAGTAAATGATAAACGAATTGTTTGCCGAAATAAATTAATATTTTTGGCTTTGCCCCATTGAAATATGAAAATATTTAATGAAAAACCAAACCATTGAAAGAGACGAGAGGAGAAAAGCGGTTCCTAAGTGCATTTAAAGCATTTTGGCAGCGGGTGCCGTCTGGAATCGAGCCAAATTTTCTATTTAGTGGTGCTAATGCTAATAGTTCTTGGCCAGCCAAGCGCGGCAGAGGGGAAAAAATGGGTAAAGGGTGCGAAAATTTCAGTGCAACTTGCCACCCACAGGCAGACCTGGTGGGCGTGGCACTTGAAAAGTTGGCAGGCGATGCAATTTACGGCACTCTTGCCATTCAATAAGTAATAAGGGATACCCTGATCCCTTGACTATTATGAAGCCCTTGCAGCCTGACATCCTGCACCTTGTTGATAACTGAACGCATCACAATAAGAGGTATAAGGTTTGCTTTATGAAAGGAATGCAATTAAACTTCCCGCTCTCCCCATTCCCCAGCCTGAACCTTCCTAATAAAGTGAACACATCAATGCCTGTTAGCCCCATGTGGCAGCCGAGAAAATTGATTTTAGGAAATCCTTGCACTGCCTCAGTTTTTCAAGCAACTAATTAAACTCGTGCCCAGCCTGTATTGAGACATTTTTAAGCACTCTTCAGTTGATATTTGCACAGCAATTAAATGATTTGCATGCTCTTTTTGTTTGTGCTCAGCAAATACTATCACATGCCAATTGATTTGGCTTCGGCTTCGGCTTTGGATTCCCTCCGGCACTTTGTCAGCTTCACTCACTCACCGACCGGGCTTAAAAACCTGTCCATGTGGCGCCAATGGCCACCGGCATTGGAATGTGCGATGTCAACAGTCGGAAAATGTGAAAAATGTGTGCCACAAATAAACAAATCAGGTGCTGAGGCTGCTGAGCCTCCTCGTCTCATAATTTATGGGCATCCGGGTGGGTAAGGAGTGGTAGGGGTTCCAGGCAACTAAGGATCGTTTGCTGAAATATTGGTCAACATTTGGCCCTCCTCGATTTGTTTATTATTTCCACCCAGCTCAGTTGGCCAGAGTCCAAGGCAGTCGAGGAGGCAGTCGAGGAGGCAGGAAGCTGATCCGGATCCGGCCTCGAAGAGCTTTTGAGAGCCAGCCGAGGCAGCTAGGCTGAACAGTGAAAATCTCAACTGCCGGCCCCAACTGGCACTCCTTTTTGAGTAAAAATCCATAAATATGCCAAATCCTTTAGCCAATTGGCGTGGTTCAATTCGCTGGTTGACCTGGTTAGGTCTGTTTCGCCTGGGGGCATTGGCTGCATTATTGTTTTAATTACTGGAAATCATTCAACAAATGAACTGATTATGAAAAGTTGGCGTAATGTTGTTTTTCTTCTTTTGTGCCCAGGGGGAAGTTATGTTATGGGAAACATCTGTTGAATTTAAATCAGTTTTTTGTGCATTAATGTCAATATTGGTTAGCTTTTTTGTTTGCTTTTAATGACGTTTATGCATTTTTATACGATTGATCAATAATAAATAAGTTTGCGTTAATTTTTGATGAGGATTTTGTTGATTGTTTGCTTTAGTTGGTTAGTTATTAATGACTTTTTAGCAAAACATTGATTTACTCTAAGTAAAGTAATAGTTATTACTTTATATTTGCACCATTTTGACTGATTTCTACAGATTTCAGTTCTCATTGAGTTAATTGAAGTGCCCGACCTTGCTACCCATGATCTTTTCCGCGAATGGCTTTACAAATGTCCCGCAGATATTAAGCAATCCCACTGCCAGCTGGCCAAAATGCCAGCTGGTCAAACAATGCCCATGGCCTTGCGAAATGTTATTGCTGCTTTAAATTAAAGCCTTCGGGAGGGCGGGTAGGACCATTACGGGATCCTATGCATTGTCAGGTCCGGAATATTATCTAGTGCTTATCGCTCACTCAGAGTGCTTGCCCATCGATGCATAATTCTGCTGCAAGGTTGCGAGATTGTGGGTTATTTGTCGTTAATATGCAAACAGCTAACTGCAGCCACCGGGCCACACTCCCCGCATGCCGCCTGCCGGCTTGTGTGTGTGTGTGTGTGTGCTTATTGCATGGCTTATCGGACATGTGTTCGTGCTCGGGCTCGTGACCGGCTCAAATATGGCCGGGTTCAATCATAACCGGAAGCGGAAGTTAATTGTGCACATGTTTAATGCAGGCAGAGGTTGATGGTTTAAGTACTCTCTGCCTCTGCATCTCCCAATGATAGCAACAATTAGCGAGCGTCAATATTGTGTGTGTATAAGTCCCATGGAAAAGCCAAGGAAGTGCTCTCGCGAATTTCCACAACGTGTCCTGGGCGCAGGCGAAAAAAGTAATTTGTCGCTAACCAAGTGTGTACTAACCTCATTTTACTAAAAGCATTAAAAATAAAATGTAATCACATGCTTCATAAAAGTAATAACTACACAGACACACACAGCGATGCCGGCCGGGGCTCTATCATAGACAGAAACGAGCTTCCTGCACTTCAAAACGTGCCTGACTACGTGTCGCTATAAAAGTCCCCCCGGCAAGTGTGCGAAAGTGTACACAGAGGAAAAATAAGGTCAATATCATGGGGAAGTATTGAAAAATTCGAAGGAAATTCATTTGGATTGCATCATTTATTTATAGTTTATCTAGTTTATATCTTTAAGATTTTATTGATTTATTTTTAAGATTCATTTCAGCAACTTTACCTTTAATCACATAGTTTACTATTCAATTAATTTCCATTTGGGTCTGGTTTCCGGTGTAGTGTCCCACTTCCATGTCTGTCACTGCCAAGAAGTACAGAGACAGTCGGCCATTGCCGCCATTGTCTATGTCAAACTCTATGCTGCCGCCATTGGTGTCTATGTGCATTAATGTGCGTGAGCACATCTGATTTTTATGAGACGATTATGAGTTGCCTTTTATTATTTGCCATTGGGTTGGCCAAAGTGTTGCCGCAACCGCACACAAAGATTTGCCATCCGAATGGAGGGCGGTGTGGGGGTCTAGGGCAAATTCCCCAGCATTAATTAGTGTCAACCCATAAGCCGACTTGGGAAGGGAACAAAATAAAAGTGCTAACCATTTCAGGTGGCATAGCTATAAGCCGGTGCAGCTGCAGTTGGCTTCTTAAGCTATCGTCGATGGCTGAAATGAAAATCCCAAATGATTTTACACTCTGTCTCGCATTGGCAGCTGCTCGCCACTGCGAGAAAAATCTGTTTAAATTTTGATTTCAAGATATAGGTTTATTTATATTATAAACTATTACGATTTAGTGAACATGTAAATAATTTTCATAAGATTTTCGTGTCTTAATGGTTATTCATTTAAAATATGTATAGGATTTTTTCTAGGTGTGCCATTTCTGTCAATGAATGGAAATCCTAAAGCCTCTTCAGGAATTTGCTGGGTATCCAATGTGTCAAAAGTGCCAGGGATCTCGTTAGAAGCCTAAGTCAATAACGAAGAGCATTGTCATATCGCATATGACAGGAAACAGTTGCAGTTTATTGGATCCTTCGTCGGAGGACTTGCCTCTGCGGAATTTTAAAGTGAGCCAAGATAAAGAATTCATCTTGATTAATGAAGGGCCCAACCAGCTCGAGAATTGCCGCATGACCTGAGACACTCCCCACCCACCCAGTCCACTCAATTCGATTCGATTTATCATCAACTGTGAAAGATTGGCCTAGGCCGGGTACCAGGGCCTACTCGTGCGGACATTTCAAGAAAGTCGTAGTATTATGCATGCTCACTTGGCCAGGAATCTGTGCGTGGCAACAATCGCCAGCGGCCCAAATTTCAAACGTGCACCCACAGCGATACACTCAAAAGTTAGAGTTTCCGAAAAACACTCAATACAAGAGCTAAGAAAAATGTCCTTCAGGAGCCTTAGGGGGAAAAAAATTAAGCCAAAGTCAGCCAATAAATAGTATGCTTCAATTTGGTTTTGCAATTATAATTCAATTTAATTTTTGGATATATAAAATCAGATAACAAACATAAAAACTTGCAAATGTATTCAAAAAGTGTACATTTTGAAGGATTTGAATACAAAATGTTGTAATTTTCAGTTAGTTTATTCACTTAAAGTTAATTGTGTCCCCAAGGCGCTCATCGATTCAAGGAATTCTACAAGTGTACGGCTGAAGCACACACGGACCCCTGACAAATTTGCCATGCGTGGCAAACAAACCCAAAACACGGGTGGCACAAGGCTTCACAGGACCTCTGAACTCTGTCCTGGACTTCAACGGTCAGTGGCCGCTGGCAAAAGTTTATAATAGAATTTTTAAGCATGAATAATTATGTGAATAAGACTTTCGGCCAGCTGCTGTTGCTGGCTGTCGCCTTGATTGGCCGCTGTCCTTTTTTGATTATGCACGGGCAGACATCAAATTTGCTAATTAGGTTAATTGACTTTAATTTAATAAGCACGCGACTAGACTGCCCAACAACAATCGATGAAATGAGACCGTTTAAAGGGGCGCATTCGTTGTGGGAATTCCGACCACTTTACTGGCATTGCTGGCGGTGAGATTCAGGCTAAATTGGATGCAGATCACAATATAGCTGATCATTCCGAATAGGAACTATGGGAAAGACGGATTAATTTAGTAGTAAAACGTAGCGAATTTTAATACGAACCTTTCCCAGCATTTCCGTGCTGATTTCCACCAGTCCCCCTGCACTAAACTGGCACCTTTCCTGGCCCAATTGCAGGCACAGCCGGTTCAGAGCCGCATTCAGCTGACCATTGCGTCTATCCTTGGTGAGGGTGTAGAACATCGAGCGGAATCTTCGCTGCATCACATCGCAGCGCGTGCATATCCAGCAGGGAACAACGACCTCCAAGATCTTAACACATTCGTCTACGCCGCAATCTTGGGGAAAATTATAAAAATAATTTGGAATTTATTCAATGGTCCTTTTTTTTAGGGCGACAAAGCTTATACACATATTTCTTTAATAAGCTAAAAAGTTTCGTGTTTCATTCACTTTAATAGTAAAATATTAAAGTGCAATAACTATAAACGGTTCACATTTCCCTAGGTTTCCTTAGCAAAATAAACCCTACGAATTCGGATTACTAACAAATTTGGGTGGAAATTTCCATGTCCTCAATATGGTGAAGGTAGATCCAATAGGGCAGGGTCGTACAGTCCACAAAAAACTTCGTGAGCATGATGATCAGGCTGAGATGAAAATTACCCTCTAAGCGTCTGGTCGATTTCCACAGTAAACTATGAATTTGTTGCAGGTTTTCCAACTTCTCCAACGACAGTCGACGCACGGAGCTCAGTTCGAATCTCGTTCGATGCAACTCCTGCAGGACATCGGAGCCGGCTAGGGTGAGCTCCTGATAGAGGAATAATATCACCACACTGTACAGAGTGAACTCGGTGAAGGACACCAGTAACACTAATTCGGAATAGAGCGCATAATAGATAATTTTTTGGTTGGTGAACACGGTCAATACGACGAGCACCAGACATCGGATGAACAGGGATCCATAGACGGCATTGCAGCAGGCACGAACTCTCTGCAAGTTCGCCGGCTTGCCCCGGAGCTCATTAATCTGTAACAGGATCTCCTCCAGCTGATCATCCAGTTCGTGACGAGAATTTCGCCAAGTTTTCAATATTACGATGACGACATGGATTATTATCACGATTGCGTAGATGGCGAAATCAACGATGAACGAAAATGGTTCATCTAGGTGGATGTACTGGGGGCCATACTCAAAACTGTAGTAGTGGTATATAGGTACTCCGACCACCGTCATAAGTAATAGACTGTAAAGCAATTTGGCAATCACACGATTCCCCACCAGCTGGATACCCATGCACTTCATGATGCGATTCATCCGAAAAAGTGAGACGCCGTGAAGTTCCCCGGACATTTTTTACATGACTAAAACGGACATGCGGGGTCCTCAATGGGTTAAACCTCTTTTTAATTGGCTAAGTGCTCTTGAAAGATAAATCTAATCTAATGGAAAGGAATCTTTTTGAGACTTTGTAGTTCTTTAACAAAGTCAATGAAAATTCAGCCATGTTATACGTTTTTGGTTAAACAATTATATTACTAACAAAATTGGTTGGAAACAGGAAGGACACCAGCAAAACCAATTCGAAATAGAGGGCACAGTAGATTAGTGTTTGGTTGGTAAACACGGTCAATAGGACGAGAATCAGATATCGGATGAACAAAGATCCATAGGCGGCATTACAGTAGGTACGAACTCGCTGCAAGTTCACCTGCTTGTGGCGGAGCTAATTAATGTGTAGCAGGATCTTCTCCAGCTGATCATCCAGATCGTGAAGAGAATTTCGCCAAGTTTTCTCTATTACGATGATGACATGGATTGTTATTAGAGTCCCGTAGATGGTCATATCAAAGACCAGCGAAAAAGGTTTATCTCGGAAGAAGAACTCTTTGTCATAGTCAAAACTGTAGTAGTAGTAGGTAGGAACTATGACCACCGTAATAAGTAATAAGGTACAGAGCAATCTGACAATCATGCGATTCCCCACCGGCTGGATACACATGCACTTCATGACGCGTTTCATCCGAAGAAGTGAAGCGGCGTGAAGTTCCCCGGACATTTTTCGCGTGACTGAAACGGACAAGAGGGACCTTTAATTGGTAGAACCTATTTTAATTGGCTAAGTGCCTTCGAAAGATAGACCTGAATTAATGAGTGCATCTCCTGGATAGGAATATCGCAATGAATCTTTTTAGTTTTATAATAAATACAGATGTATATGTATCTTGCTATGGTTATAATTTTTTATAGAAATAAAATGATTAATACGTATTTTTAGTGAGCTTACTAACAGTATTGTATGGATACATCTGTGTGTAGCGATCTGCTGAGATAGAGCCAATAGGGCAGCGCCGAGGTGTCCACAAAGAATTTCATTAGCATAATGATCAGGCAGAGCTGGAAATTTCGTTCCAGGCAACGGTTAGCTCGCCAAAGTAATCCATGGACTCGCTGCAATTTAACCAACTTTTCCAGCGATAATCGCCGTACGGACCACAGCTCGAATCGGGAGCGCTCCAACTCCGCCAAGATATTCAGACTAGCCAAGATGAGCTCCTGGTAAAAGGCCAGAATCACGGCACAGTACAGAGTGAACTCGGAGAAGCGCACAAGCAAAACTATTTCCGAGTAGAGGGCATAGTAGGTGAGGGCCTTGTTGTTGTAGACGTTTATCGAGCAGAAAACCACACAGCGGATAAATAGCGATCCATAAACGGCGTTACAGTAGTTACGAACTCGGTTCAAGTTCATCCTCCTGCCCAATTGGGTGTTAATCACCTGCTGGATTCCCTCCAGGTGCCTATCGATCTCGGTGCGGCAATTTCGCCAGACCAGCTGATTTACGATGACGACGTGGCTGATTATCAGAGCCACGAAATTGGTCAGATCGATGACGCGCGAAAAGTGATCGTTTATGAAGTCATAGGTTAAATCATAGTCGAAGCTGAACCGCAAATAGGAGGAAAGGCCCACGATAATGAAGAGCACCACGTTGCAAAGCACCTTGGCCATCAGGTGCTGGCCCACTGGCAGAATTATAATGCACTTCATCACGCGATTCATGGTCCGCAGTGACACTGCGTGTAGTTCCCCGGACACTTGACCCATGACTGAAACTCCTGTGGGGCGTACTTAACATCGGGTCACTTATTTAATTGGCTAAGTGCAATTGATAGATAGCAGATAAATGGAAAATGTGGCTTGTAATATGAGGACTGGATTCCATTTCCTCTTGAGTCGTGCATCTCCTTCTATTGTTTGTGTGCTCGTAATAACACTTAATTATTAAGAAACTAATTAAATAAAAATATATTATTTAAACTGGTCTTACTAACAGCTTTGGGGTGCCACTCCCGTATGCTGCACTTTGCTGAGGTAGAGCCAATAGGGCAGAGCCGAAGTATCCACAAAGAACTTCATGATCATGATGATCAGGCAGATCTGAAAATTATGCTCCAGGCAGCGAATAGCCTGCCAAATTAATCCATGGATTCTCTGCAACTTGACCAGCTTCTCCAGAGACAATCGCCGCACCGAATCCAACTCGTAGAGCGAGGAATCCAGTTCCGCCAAGACATTTAGGCCAGCCGGAATGAGCTCCTGGTAAAAAGCCAAAATGACGGCACAGAGCAGTGTAAACTGGGAGAAGCGGACAAGCAAGACAATTTCAGAGTAGAAGGCATAGTAGGTAAGGGGTCGGTTGGCATAGATGGTCGCCAAGGCGAAAGCCAGGCAGCGGATGAATAGAGACGCATATATAGCATTACAGTAGCCACGAACTCGCTGCAAGTCCACTTGTATGCCCAGGAGCCCCTTCATCTCACGGCGAATCTCTTCCAGTTGCCAATGGATTTCATCGCCGCTTTTAAGCCAAACCAGTTCCATTACAATGATGAAATGGCTTGTTATCAGAGCCATAAAGTTCATCAGATCGACGAAGCGGGAAAATAGATCGTTGCGGAAGTCGTAGATGAAGTCATAGTCGAAGCTTAAGCGCCAGCGGGTGGAATACCCTACAGTTGTGACGAGTATCGCGTTGCAAAACACCTTGGCGATCAGGTGTTTGCTCACTGGCAGCATAGCCATGCACTTCATAACCCGATTCATGCCGAGCAGCGAAACTGCGTGTAGTTCCCCGGACACTGGCCCCATGACTGAGTCTAGCCAAGGGTGTCCTTTAGTCGTTCGAAAATGTAATTAGCAAATTGCGATTATCTGTAGTGTAGGGTAACAAAGTGCAGGAGGAACTTAAATGCTATTTACGCGTATTAAATTATTGGTTTAACACAGAGATACATAATCTTTTTACTTTAATTTCCGTCCAACTCTCAAGAGTAAGAGTCGCATTTAAAAAAGCCTGAATTTCCCTTTCACAGCTGAGGCTGTCTGCGTGCTGATAAGATCCCCTTGTAATCACCCAAAATGACACATTTCCCATTCAAATTAGCATCAAAGCGATGCTGAGGGCTAAGTGGAAGCAGATGCCCCAGTGCCCATAAGTGAAATGATTTGTTAATTTCATTCAGCCACCACCACTCGCCGACGCACACACATACACACACGGCCGCACACTCCGACATGGGGGCGATGAAAATTGCTTATCAAAAATATGGCAGAGGGGCGTGGTTGGGGGGCGCACATAAATTTGCATGCCTTTATTGCAACCACAACGAAATGCGGACCGGGAAAGACAGGCCCTGGCAAACAAACGAGGAAATGTACAAACACTCATACGAAGGCAGTACACTGACACTTAGAAAAAAATGTGGTCCTTTACATTTTTTAAGTCCTTGTTTAAGTAATTTTATACTTTAATGGCTACTTTCCGAAGATATAAAAGTTTCTGTCTTTAAAAATTAAAAGAAGAAGTCAAAAAAAAATGTAAAGCTGATTTCAGGCAAATATTAAGTGCGTTTTCTTCTTTTGTTATAAATGCCGTTTGATATTTAAAAAATAAATTGAAATCGTATAATTTAAAAGTGAACTAGATAGGGATTTAATGATAATTTTATTTTTTCTAAGGTCAAGAAAACGTAGATGGTTTTGTATTTAAAAAATTTATTTATTTACTTCATAGGGACATTTGGAGTAATAACCATTTTATTTAGTTAAAATTTTTCTTAAAGTAAAGACTTCTTTTCTCTATGTGCATACAGAGGCAAGCACTTACATACGCTTTACTGGTTTTTATGCAACCACCGCGGCACTTTGTTTGCACACTTGTAAAACACCTGCAGAACGAACGCCTTTGGCGGCAGTGGCAGTGCCAGTGGCAGTGGCAGTCGCAGAGTACTGTGTGTATATGAAGTAATGACTTAATTGCCTCTCCCTCGCAGAATATTCCCCCTCCTCTACAACCACTCGCAACGATTGATCCAACCGCGACTCTTGGCGTCTATATCCCCGTCTGGAAGTGGGCTTCATAATTCTGCACAGGTGTCGAGGGCGCTTTGTCTTTGATTGTTCGTCTGGCGCGACTCTAATCTCTGCCAGCCACACCATCACCGTCAGCGACAGGAATGGGGAAAGTGGGGAATATGAGGCGTAGGAGGACGAAACAGGAGTAGCTGCCTTGGCACTTTAAGCAGCTAAGCAGCTGGCGGACTGAGGCCCCTGGTCTGGGTTCAATTGAAGCAATTGTGCGGCGTTGATTTGTATAATTTTGTAATTTGTATACCAAAATTGTGGCCACACATGTGCCGGAGGTTGGGGGGAAACAATTTTGCCGTTTTGGGGTAAAAACGTGTATAAATAAATTAAAATGTATATGCGAATAGGAATTGCTTGAATGGGGAGATGCAAGAGTTTGAAGGTCTTTTGATGGTAACACATTAAAAAATATATTTGATTAGATATCTTTAATGATGCTTTAATAAAACATGGGTACCTTTATATACCTCTTCATCCCTAAAATTATAATAAATATTAAACTTCAGTGCGTAAAATCTTATAAAATAAACTAACTAAGGATTTATTTCACAAAAAAATTTAACAATGCTTTCAATATTTTTTGAAATATAACTTTTCAAGAAGCATAACTTCTGTTATACATTTCCAACGTACTCCTTGATCTCCCCAATCGCTGGCAGCATTTGCTAAATGTAATTATCGAAATACTTGCTCTGGCTGCGGCAGCGTCTATATGGTTATGATTTGCCATAGGCACTGGCAACAACTTCAAGTGCCCTGCACGTGGCCATAAGGAGTGCTGACTCTGAGTTTCCAGGAAGCGGTTTTATGTGTGGCGGTGAGCGGCTTACAGTTGCCCACCGATGGCATAACTCTCGCTCCTTAACTCCAATGCTGATGGCTAAGCATCAGACACGCGCGCCTCTCCGGCACAGATGTGGGTGACGACTGAACCGCCTTTCATATGTGCCGCTCTAATGTAAGTCATTCCATGTTATCTGATTTTAATTTGGCGCAATTTCCCTTTTCGCACCTGTTGTGACCTGGGCGGCGTCAGACCCACAGCCCATTAAAAATATGCAAATATAAATATGCTAATTTGCTGAAAATTGATTTTGCAATTTAATTGAAAATTCCAGAGCAGTCTTGTTGTGCTGTAATTGTTGTTGTGGTTGTTTTGGGCAGGCGGCGGCGGAGGAGGAGGAGGAGCATGCTGCGTGAAGTGGGAGTGTGTTACATGAGTCTTGTAGCTGCGGTTGTTCGAGCAGCTGCCACAAATTGCATAAATACGAACAATACTCCCAACATTTCCATCCTTCGCACATCATTTGCAACTTTTTGGGGCTAGGCTGCTTTTAATGGCATTAAAATTGCCAAAATTACAACACGCATCACACACAGAGTGCCATTGGGTGTGAGGGCGACGGGAAGGGGACTGTCGTTGAAAATCAATAAGAGCCGAGTTCAATTCCGTTTAGAGCCATTGCCATGCTCGCTGACAAATGCTGCGCCTGATATATTGCCCCAGACACTGGCTCAATAAATTCCATGTTGACTTGAAAAAAGGCAAAAGAGGCCGGGGTGACTGGTGGGGCGGGGCAAGTGTGATAAATGTGCGGCATTTGGCGAGCAATGCAAACATGGCACCTTAAACTACAATCAAAAATAATTGCATTTTTCACAACCCAATCATTATGAGAGATGATACCCGCCAACTGAGGGTAACAAAACAGAAAAGCCAAGCAAGCAAAAGAAAAAGCAGGGACCAGTCAAAAGTCATGACAATCCCGGCCAGACAATTGCAAAAAGTCAGCGGAATGGCAGCTAACATGGCCAGCTAAGTGATAACAACACACGGCCAGACGGAGAGATGGGCAGTGTGTGTTAGTTTGGCAACATCATTTATCTTGTCCTGGCAGCGAGCGAGCGACCGAGTCCAGTCGAAGTCGCCTGCAGTCTCAGGACTCGGAGCCGCAAATCGGACAGGACCCCGCACTGGCCGAGAGACAACTAGAAATATATATTTTCTTCGGAGCCATGGCTATATTTATTGCCGAACTCGCTTATTCCTACTTATTTTCGGTGGAATGTGTGCTTGGCTCTATTTTTCACTTTAATTGGCAGGGCCAAGCGGGCGGCGCGGAGGAGTTCATTGATGTCAACTGGATGCCAACTCACTTGTTATTCGATCGCAAAAGGTCACTGGGACAATTATTAAACGAGGAGCGACAAATTGTGGTGCCTTGGTGGGATTTGAAGCGTAATGACAGCTCTATCTCTCTTTCCCCGTGTTCTGTTTGCATTTGTGTTCGGCCAACTGGCTGGCAGACGGCGCAATTAGGCCGAGCGAAAAGCAAAATTCTGCGCCAAAATGGCTGCGATATGGCCCAAATGGCTGTCGGCAGAGAGCAGTCCCCTGTCCCGAGAACACACACAGAGCGGGGGAGATACACCCACGCAAGGACACACACATCCTTTGGTCTCTTTTGGGGCAAACAATCGAAGATTTATTGTCCCTGGGCGCATTCTTTGGCACTGCGAAATGTGCAAATTCGCGCTGAAATATATGCCCCGCCACCGAAAAGTTGTGTAGGCGGCGCATGTAAGTATGCTATACTTTTGCCACAAATCATAATCGATTCAGTGACAAGCCAATGTCGATGGCATCATTGTTACTTTCTCCGGCCCATTTGTTCTGACTTCCTTAAAGGCATTGAATCTTTTACCTTGAGAATCTCGAAATTGAAGGTATATTATTTATATTCCAGGGAATATTGAAGATATCGCTAAGGATAGTGCTGTCCGTCGAACCAACTTAAACAAAGAAAGGGTTTCTGTTGTTTAGAGTAATAAGAGATAAAGTTTGTTTATTTTTAGTAATAGAAAAAGCTTAAAAGAGTTTGCATTAGTTGATTAAAAGCTATTTTATGCTCTGTAAAATTCTTAGTTCTTTCCTTTTCTGCTTTCAAATATGGTTACTAATATCTATCCAAGTATGATTTAATTTAATGTGTTGTGAATTAAGTTTTGAATGTTTATAATTACACAGTTTACAGGCTATTCCTGATTTTGCATTACAACCAAGAGACAATTTACGCAGACGGGATAATCCGACTTAGGAACTGCCAGCTCGGTGTTGCCATCGATTGGTCTCCTTGTTTTGAGGCCAAGGACAAGTCAAGCTCTTAAGCCGATTTTTGTTTTCCTTTTTCAATGTTGCTTTTGGTTTTGTTTGATTTAATATATGTACGCCAAAGAGAGTTAGAAAGCCTGCTCCTTGCAGGTGTCTGCCGGCCATTGAATATTTACCATTGTGCGTGAAATTAAGACACCGAGAGATACGTTGAGACGACAAACAGCTCAGTGATGACTCCCAAGGTGACAGCATTATATTCGTGTTCGTAGTCGGGCGCTAAAGATTTTTCATGACTTGGAAGAGGGACACAAATCCGGAGTACACGAGTTCACTTCAGCTCGCTACGCTTTCGCATAGCTGCTTATTGCTGTTTACCATATTTGCGCTTATTTGTTTGTCGACTGTGGCAAATATTTGAATTTGAATTCAAACGTGCTTGACACATAATACTCCGCCCGTAGCCAGAGCCTCAGCCTCAGCCTCAGCCTTAGCCCCAGCCTCAGCCTTCGTAGCCTATTTCACAGAGCAAATATTTTATGAATTTCAATGTGCCACCAGCACTGTGGCAGCGATGAAGGAGGATGAAGATCGGGTGCGATGGGAGGGTAGGGGTGGTGCAGGTGACACAAATGCGCTGGCGAATAAAAGGCAACAAAATGTGAAATTAGTTTGACACGTGTACCTACCTGGCAGAAATGAAAAATAAAATAAAGAATATGGGTGCGAGTACAACATCATCTCGGCTCAGACAGCTGCAGAGATTTTGGCGTTAAAATAATGTCGGTTTACGGATTCTGTGCGAATAATAATGCAGAAATGCTGACGGGGAATTCCCGTAACTCGATGCTGGGGCAAAATTTGACTGTCTGTGGGGATTTGAAAGTGAAACGAAACCTAATTATTTCTGCAGATGTCTGCAAAAATATTTACTGTCTGAAAATCAATGCCACTGCGTTCAGAACAGCTTTGTTTAGCATTTGTTTACAATTTTGACATAAAGATGATACTTAATAACGAAATGGAAAACACCCCAAAATGAGTAAAAGCAAACATCACATTTTAAAGGACTCATATTCCTTAAAGAAAATGTATATTACTATTATTCTGTACATTAATGCAACCATTATTTTCGTTCAGGTCCATTACTGAATTATTTTCCCGCTTTCGCAATCAGTAAAATCATTTCATTAAATCTTTGACCAGCTTAATTGTCCGTCTGCCTTTGTAATCCGATACTGTATGTGGGGTTTGCTTTTCTTTTAACTTAAAGCCCATTATTTCATTCTGCATATGGACTCTCTACCTTTATATATATTCCTTGAATATATCTGTAAGAAAGACCGTAGATATTCGAGGCCGCAATCGCAGGATGTGTGCGATATGCGGACAGACAGACAATCGCATATGTAAGCGAATCATACAGACACAAACACATTTCACCGCAAATCTACTTAAAACGCAATTAAGTTGAATGCAAATACCGCTGGGAATTCGGTACGCTGACAGGCCGCCTGCAGAGGAGCGAGAGCAAGGACCTGCAGTTAAACAATGGCAGACAGTATAAGAATACAGATGCAGAAGCCATCCTTCCTCTTACCGGCACACGAAGGCTAAAATATTCCACGAAATGAAAATAATAAAGTGCATGCGATGGAAGAAAAAACTATCAGAATAATCTGCGCGGTACATTTCTGGGAGCAGTAGAAATTCTTATAGGAAGCAAAAATGTGGAAGTTTTCTTAAAATAATTAGCATAATATATATTTTTTTATTAAAGATTATTTGCTGATTATTTTTATGTAATCATGATTGGCATCCTTTAATGTATTCAGAGAAATCACAAAATAAATCCATTAAATCTCCATTGATATCTTTATATATCTTTTTATAAGCACTTTACACCCTTTTTAATGATGTGCAAATTATCTGTTTCTCTCTGTGCAAAGTTCAGCAAACATATGGCAGCTACTTGAAGGTATCTCTCCTGCTGCTCGCAGCTCCTCGCTGATGACTTAAAAGTTAAATTTGTTTTTGAATAAACTTGAATCAACTTTTGGCGAGGGAGAAGTATAACGGGATGCAGACTGCGTATGGGCCGGGGGAAAATAGCGAACGAAGGGGCGAAGCTCAACACTTCAAGGTTGTTGGCAATTTGCGAAACATGGCCAGGTAATTGATATGAGTACGTTTGCCAAAAAAAAAAAGGAAAGGTAAAACGAAATTGAGGAAAAGAAGAAAACTCTCGCAAAATTGTGGAAATGCATATGGCAAATTGTTTTCAAGCGAGTTGCGAAAGTGCGTGAGCTCCTTGCAAATTAATTGTGCGTGCGCCAGGCCCGGCCTTGCCTCGTCAAAGTTTTGGCTTTCAATTGCGAAAATTGCGCAGCACGCCTTTGTTGGGGCTCATTAGGCACTCGTAGGGCCTCAAAGCATCCGAATCTGGGCTCCGAATTGGCCAAGGATGGTGGAGTGGAGTGCATTATGCCTAGGAGTTTATAAAGCCGTACGTACACATGCCAAGTGTTGGGGAGTTTCGCTGCTCGGAGTTCGCCGCTTTGGCGTCCGGATCCTCGGCCAAGACATAAACAAACGACCAGGAGTGCAGCCTGCTTTTTCGAGCAGAAGCGAAAGGAATTTCCTTGCCATAAATTCACTAAAAGCTTTCGCAACGAGAATTTGTAGCTACCTTCCGCTGACAACATGGCTCACCTGTACAGGTGAGCGGGCTGCCAGATGGGGAATGGGGGTGCATTTCTGTCGGAGCCGCAGGACCTTGCCACCACGGGGTGCCCAGTTCGTTGCAGTCAGACCATTTTTCTCGCCCTACAGCCGCCGGCAGCCAAAGCGAAATTTACGCCTCTACCTTCATTATTATTGCACTTTGCCACACACAAATGCTGTTGTTGTCTCAGCTCAGCCCCTTATAGGGCTTGAGGGGGCTGACAATGCTGAGGGGTTTGGGGTGGCTGAAGGGGCGGAAGGTAGTGCGCTACCGCAGACAATTTGGCAAACGTGCAAAAGAAGTTTCTAAATAAAAGTGCAAACTAAATGAGCATTTAGTGTGCTCGCGTCGTAAATTCCTGTTGAAATATTTCTGTCGTCTTACAATTTAGCTCTGCCAGCTAAATTGACTTGGTGGTGGTCGTGCAGAATATGGCATTTAAAGCTTTAATTTGGTCGCGAAAATGAAAAGGAAAATCTATAAGTAGATAGAAAATGTTACCTAAATTTTATATAAGAAATATCAGAGTGGATATAAATATTGTTTGTAATTATACGAATAATATACTACATTTAATCAGGTTATTTATTTATATATCAGTTTTCCTTGAGCTGATTTTCGGAATATTAAATACAATTTAATCAAATCGAATCAAGGCTCTAAGAAAAGTGAACTTCAAATGACATTTTCAATATTTTTAAGCTCAGATGAACAGTAATTACAATTATTAATATTATAAATCACTCTTAAGTAATGACTCTAATTAAATATATAACATTTTATTTAAAGATTTTAGACTCAATGTAAAGTACTGACTTTAAAACAATACTTTGTCAATTTTGTTGCCAACTCGACCTGGCAGAGGCGCTGAACTTTGTCCTTAAGGCATTAAATCCTTTTATTGCCACACGGCGTATGCGTTATGCGAGTGCTGCGCCCCGCCATGAATACGTTTGCATTTTGCATTAATTATGTGCCAGAGTGTGTAGGGCTTTGACAGTGTTAAGACTACCTCGGCATCACTCAGGCTAGGCACAATAAAATGGGGTAATGAGGCGCAGCTGCCATTGCTAAATACACACACACACTCGGAGGCTCTCACACAAGTACACCTTTTTATGTGTCTGACAGTCGTTTGGCAGGATCTGGACCCGAACTGGTCGCCTGCCATACAACAGGAGCAAGTATGTGCCTACATACCGCACCGTGGCGCATGACTTCATTAGTGTAATGAAAACAGAAACTGGCAGCAAAAATGTCAAGGTTGATACCCCTACCCCTTCTAGCTCCCGATCCGCCCCCTCACATCCAGCCCCGCGTCGTGCAAATCGTCGCCAATCCAACGGCTGGTCCATTTTCGAAGGCTTAACGTAGTCCTGGGCAGCGGATGGCCGGGAAAAAGGTTAACACTTGCAAAATGGCTAGCAAGGACGTGCCCGAGTTTCGTTTTGAATAACAAATTTAATTAGAATTAATACATGCGGGCCTGAGCTAAGGCCCAGCAAGCGGCATTGGGATTGGAATGCAGAGGAGTGGAGTGGAGTGGAGTGAAGTGTAGTGTATGTGTGTGGAGTCCCTGGCCGTAATTGGTAAACGCTGAGCCCAGCAATAAGGATAAAAATGTTATCAGCATATGCAAGGCCATTTGGTAGCCTCATTATTTTCTTTCATGAATAGTTAAATCAATAGAATATATTTTAAGAAAATTAAATGGCAAAACAAAATTAAATTGTACCGAAGCAGATGCTACTAGGGAGAAGAAAGGGATTTTATTTCACATATTATAATTGACTTATTTTATAAACCAAAAAGGAATCGGAATAAATGGTTAAAAACTTTCAATTAAGAAGGATAATGGATCTAATATATTTATTTATTTATTTTAGGCAACTATTCATAATAATATTTGTTATTTATGCTAATAAATTTAAAAGGTCTGTATTGTGTGATAATTCTTAAGCAATAACACATCTCTAGCGTTTTAAATAGGATCTGGAAGTAGGTAATTTTCTCTAAGCTTCATTAGATACAGATTTTAATTGCCTTTTCTAGTTACATTTCAGCTTAATTAAATTTGTGTGTGCCCCATTTATTCCAATATAAATATATGCTTATTTATTTGGAAAGCATTCTCCCAAAATGACTTTTATTAATCCAAATATTAAATAAAGTCTTCTTCTTACTTAAGTGTTTAATTTGCTTAAAATATGATGGAGAGCCAAGGAATTTATTCATTTACATAAAATTTAGTTGGAAAATATATAAATTCTAAAATTTACCTAATGATGCCAACAGGGCGTATGAGCAATACCCTTGAGAATATCTTAAAGGCATTGCTCATTCGCCCTGTTGGCATCATTACTCATACGCCTCTTGAGTTAATTTAGTCTATAACTTTTATATCACTTAGTAGTGACTTTATTTATTTTATTAGTTTCTTATTTCTCGTGGTAAATATTAAATATTTAATATCAGTAACCAAATCGCTTCAGACTTCAACTACAGACCGAATAATTAATTAATTGTGCCAATCCGCCGCACCGACTTTTGATTGTTAGTTCTTTTTAGCTGCTAGCAGCTGCAAGCATTTGTCACAGCCACGCCAACAAGACAAATACATAGAAATTTAAGTAAACATGTTAAAACCATAAAAATGCAAGTTTACAAAAGAAGCAGCTGAAAAAGTTTGTCTTGGTCCGGCGAACGGAGAACGGCAAAAAAGAAAAGCGCTGCGGAAAAACAAAATCGTGCAGAAAGCTATGGCTTCGCCCATGTAAATGTGTGTGAGTGGGCTTGTGTCGCATAGAAGAAAAGTGCACCCACACACCCAGGCAATATTTTTTGCGCTTGCAGCGTCCAACAATGGCGACGGGCGGTGGGCGTTTGAAAATATGTGAAATCATGAATAAACTGCCATGTGCACAACATTCACCATTTTCCATCCCTGCAGTGGCAGCACTTCTTCTGCGCTGTGCACTCCTTGCTCATATTTTTTTTTTTGTATTTTCCTTTTTTGCCCACGACTCCTGCTCCTTGTTGCCACAACTCTCGCTCCTGTGATCAAAGCTAAAGCTGAAGCAAGTGGTGCGCTCCATGGTAGGCAACAAATTCAGCATAGAACTTGACTTTGCCACGGCATTTCACTTAAAAAAAAACTAAGAAAACGTAAAAGGAAGAAGGCGTGGCTCTCACTTTCGCTCACTGAGCACCAAGGGAAATCGTGAATATTAATCGATGGTGCAAGTCTTTCGATTTTGCCCTCACGCACGAACTGCCGCTGGTCCAGAAAGCCTGCGACACACTAATATGGACAACTGCCATCCAACAAAGGGATTTTTTTCACAGGACCTTCAAGACCCTTGACTACCTATTCGATGCATGAACACTTATTTACGCCTCGGCTGTCGGTGCCACATGCTGCCAATTCCGGCGAGCGGTTTGCCCCTTTGACAGCATCACCTCACTTGCAGCTTGACGGTAAATCATCACTATTTTCCTGGAAAAGAGTCACAGGGAGAGGGACAGCTATCCAAACACTTGTACAGAACGGGGCTCGCAATTCGAGAGGGTACATAGATTTTCAGAATTTTTAGTAATCCTTCAGCACTTTGGAATATTAATATTAGAAATAAATATTTGCAACGCTTGAAACAGACTTTCTGGGGTTTATTTATTCATTTTTTCTTAATTTTTATTTAATTTCCTTCTGCTTAAAATACAAACATAAATAAAATACACTCTTGTCTTAATTTATTCGAACTAATTATACTTTCACTCACTTGAAATGTGAATAACATTTAATGATTCGCTTAGAGCATTTCGGAGGTCTCACTTAAACTTTCTTTTTTTCATGCTCCAGCAGTATTCTGCCCTATTCCGGTCCTGACTTTGCTCCTTTGCTGCGCTTTTTATAGCTGAGTCCTTGCTGCCGCTTTGCCTTATTTTCCAGCCACTCCCACACTTTTGTGCTGCCTGCAGCTCCAGCTGGGCTTTGGTGATGAAGGGTGCAGCTTAAAAATGAATCATTTGACTTTTTCTTATTAAATAATTTATAAGAATTAGTTGAGATTTGCATTTTTTTGTGCCAGCTAGCCCTCGGGCTGGGTATCCTTCGTCCCCAAAACCTGCCGGCAGTTGACTGTGCAAATTTCTATTTAATTCGAAATTTATTGCAAGCAATTTTCCTTTTTTTCCCACTTATTTTTTTGCAGTTCCTTGCTGCTGCTTTTAGCAAACTTAAAGTCCGAGACTGCTTGGCTGGATGCCTGCCGGGCAATTGAATTGCAGTTTTGTATCTTCCGCTGGCCACCGCAGTCGAAAGTAGCCAAAAATGGCAGCTGGCTTCGGTGTTTTGGGGTTTTGTAGTTCAGGGTTAGCCTAAGCTGCTGCTGCTGCTGATGCAGCTCTGTTTTGCTTCATTGGCCATGCAGAGTGAAATAACAAAAATATATAGGGGCCAAGTGCACAAACAAAATCCTTCTTAAATTGCATCCGAAATTGTTTTTTGCATGCTGTTGCATTTTGCACTCGCCGCGGGCGGGGTAAGCTAGCGAAATGCGCGTTAATTTTCGCTTCCATTTGCATTCGCAATTCGGCTGCAATTCGCTGACTGACGAACTGCGGCATTGTGGGCGACCAGCTATGTTTGGGGGGGCGTGGCCCAACACCCGCTGGACGTGGGGGCATCATTTATATTTGATGTGCCCGCCATTGTTGCATCTTGGGGCAGCTTAAGTTGCCATTAATGCCAGAGTGTAGTCGAGAGCATCCTAAAAGCTTCATCTGATGCTTCCCAACCCTTTGCCTTTGCCCCTCCGGCTGGATGCCTTCACTTTGTTAAGTAAGTTTTCAAGTGAGTTGAAGCGAAAGTTCTTAAATTATTGTAATTTCATACCAGAGCAAGCTACAGTAGCAATAAAACGGCTACACAGAGAGGAAGACCTACAGATGGCAATTTGATATTAAATACGTAAACATTTTCCATTATATTTTGGAATATTAACTGACAAATTCCTTAGCAACTTTTGTCTTTAGTTTGGTTTCATATTTGGTCATATATTTTCACAGTGCATCCTGCTGCAACTCTCTCTTTCTGCTTAGCCTTGAGTCCTGCCGTAATTAATTAACTTTGCTTGCTTAAGAAATTAAATACAAATAACTTTGGTATTTGTTTGCCAAACTGGATTACACATCTCATTTTGCCGTAAACGATGGCCAGAATGCCCCTTAACTTTCCCCATCGTATGTCGAACTTATCAAATTTGAGGCAAAGCCAAACTGTTTGCCTTGATGTGCATATGCAAGTCTTCGTCGAACTGTCATTCTCAAGTGTAATTGCTGCCCGAGCATAATTAATGTCTGTGGCATGCAGAAGCCGTGTGGATGCTCAGGCTTTTAAGGATGGAAAATCATTTGAGCTGTGCTGAGCTTTGATGGCCTCGCCATCGCTATTTAGTTATTAGTTTAGCTCAGTTTATTATGCGGTCAGATGATTATCGACCTTGTTTCATTTCGGCAATATTGCCTTTGAATGGGCAGTATATTAGAGTGAAATATATGACGCAAGGTGAAACGATTTTGCAATATTTGATAAATCTTTAAAGTACACACTGGGTTGCGATTGAGTTGGGTTATCTGTAACCCCCGGCTTATCCTGACAAGCACTTTGGTCAGGACTTTGGAAAACCCATAAGAAACCATGGCCCTTGGCTCGGCAGGGCCCGAACTAACCTTATTGTTGCTTATGGCTTGCTTTCTATTCATTTCATTTCAATATGCATTTTATTTGCTGAAAATGTTTAATCGATTTTATGCAAATCATTTCCATTTCTTTGCCCTGCTGAGCTCCGCTCTGTTGTGCTATGCTGTGTTGTGTTGTGCTGTGTTGTGTTGTCGGCCACTGCAAACACTCGAAAACCATTACAAAATAATAATAATAAAAATCTGGGCCTGCTCCTGGCCGCAAATAAATTATTTCTGATGGAAAGCTGGAAAAAGCAATAGAAAGAGATAGACACACACACACACACAGTGAGAGAGAGAGGAGGATAGACACAGGGCGGGTGAGAGCCATGCAAATGTATGCAAACAAAGAAAACTTCCTAATGGAATTTTCCACATGTCGGACATATGCATAAAACCTTCTAAACAAACCGGGTCCTCTGCCGTCCAGAGCTGTGGGCACTTTGCTGTGACCATTTTGTTTGAAAGCACTTCACACACGCACGTCAAAAACTGTGCTCAAAAACGCATGCAGCCCAAAAAAAAAGGCTAGAAAAAATTGAAATTGAGGAAAAAAGTGTTCTATAGATTTGCTTGTGCAAAAAGATGGCGTCAAGCTGTGCAATTTTGCCAGCGATTCGATTTGGTTTCGCCAATCCCTTTTCGGCTGGCCATCCGACCCGGTCAAGTGAGTGGCCTTTGATTGTGACCCGTACGTACACTCGAACACTGGCACACTCGAACACAACCCGACCCCGACCCCTCGATGTGTGTAAGTAGTTTTGGTTGCTGTTGTTGCTGCTGCTGCTGCTGGGGCTGGTGTTGCGGGATATGCTGCATTGCGGTTTTGGTGCAACAAGCTAATGAGTTTGTGGTTGCAAGGACACCGAGCATAATTGCTTTTAATTGCAATCAGCAAATTATGCATACTTGTAGTTGTGGCCGGGCGTTATCAGTGTTGTTTCGAAAAACCCAAAAATTCCAAAGCTCTAAGCTGCAAGTGGGTCAATAGCACATCTTTATCGTTTTAAATGGGATCTTAAAATAGGTTATTTTCTCTAAACTGCATCAGATACAGGTTTTAATTGCCTTTTCTAGTTACATTTCAGCTTAATTAAATTTGTGTGTGCCCCATTTATCTTAATATCAACAATATGTGCTTATTTATTTGGAAAGCATTCTCCCAGAATGACTTTTATTAATCCAAATATTAAATAAAGTTTTTTTCTTGCTTAAAATATGATGGAGAGCCAAGGAATTTATTCATTTACTTAAAATTTAGTTTGTAAATATCTAAATTTAAAAATTTAAAATTTTAATAATGCCAACAGGTCGTATGAGCAATGCCTATAAGAATATTTTAAGGGCATTGCTCATACGCCCTGTTGGCATCATTACTCCTACGCCGCTTTGCTTTTCTTTGCATTAGTTTTATCAGTGCCAGCAAGTCACCGACCTTATCTCGACCGCCTTTAATTGATATTCCGACAAATCAAATTAGGGAAAAGCAATTAGCTAATCAGGCTTTAAGTGCGGCCGCCTTTAAGCCCAAAAAACACTCGAAATGTGACGGCCACCAGCCAGCGGCACAATTGGCCAACTTTTCGGCAACTTGAACAATTGAAACAATGGGCCCACCATAAAGTTTGCCGCCAAACAGTTTGCCACCCATCCGCCCCTCCGGGCACTCCGCTCCACTCCCATTTCACCATTTCCAGCATTCACCCTGCGAGCGCTTAGAGTTTGAGTAATGGAACTTCAAAAACGCAGCCGCCGCAAAACATGAAAACTAAAGCCGCTTTTGTTTGTGCCGTTTGAACTTAACGGTGTGAATGTCGACAGCCGACTGGGTGTGTGTATGTGTGTGTGCGTGTGTGAAAGCTTTGTGTGGGGGCAATTAAGGGGAATAAGCAAAACCACAATAGGATTATCAGTTTCATGCAACTGCCAATAAAGGGCAATGAAAAATCAAAATGGATTCCAGCTAAGGCCAAAACAAAGGCTTGAAAGGTTAAAGACTATTATTGGGTTAGCTCAGTGTATCTGAAAAGTGGATAGACATTTCTTTAAGGCCTGTTCTTTGGTATAAACTTAACTGATTATTTAATTAAGAAATATGTATACAGAAAATAAAGAAATCTTTCACAATAGAAAATAAAAAAAATATTTTTAAATTTAAAGGAGAAGAAATATGTCTGCTTTTTGGTGACTGATCAAGAAACTCCACCAAGGTTTCTGGAATAATTAAAGCGTAAGCATTGAAAAAATCAATTGTCTTCTTTAGTGCTCATTAATCGTCTTTTAATTCTCTTCTTTGCATCTCTTGCAATTGGCTCTCATTCATCATATTCACCGTCAATTATTGGGCCGCTGCAACTGCCAGAGATGCATCTATCTTCATTTGCATCAATGCATTACATCAGCTACAGTTGCCCCTTAGGATGTGCCAGAAAAAATGAAAAGGGGCAAAAAAGTTCTTTATAATCTGAAGCTTAATCTGTAGTAATTGATTTATCGCACGCAGCTTCAGCGGCAGACAATTAAATTACATTGGCCAAAAAACGATGAGTTTTGTAATTTTCGTTTTTGGTCTTTTGTGTGCTTTGGGTTTCAGCAAAAACATAGCGGACGCTAGCCAAATCAATTGCATTTGTATTATTGTTTTAATGCACCCGCTCAAAATTTATGAAGGCAGGATAATGGTAGAACAAAGATAAACAAAAAAGTTATTCAAACATTTGCAGTTAAATCCGGAAAAGCCCCAAATAAGGCCATGGAAAATGTATGAATAAAAAGTGTGGCATGGAATCGAATTTATTTTATTTCCTGATTTTCTGCATGTTAATTGTGTTATTTTTTATGTGAAAATATTTTGATTATACCTGTCAATTGTGTTGTTTTTCCGCCCGATTTTACAACATTCGCTCTGGCTTTTGGTGTTGTTTAAATAAAAACAAAAAATGGTTGTTTTCCTTTCTTTTGGCGGTTTCAGCGATCTGACAGCCAGGGGCATTGACATTTGCATGTATGATTGTATTTTGTTTGTTCGCATTCACATTTCATCGACGTTGTGTGTTGTGTATTTGCAGGACAAACACAAAACACCCACACCAACACAAACACACGCACACCACCTTCGCCTGGGTGAACTAAGTGCTTAGTTCATAAACGTTGACAATTAATTCAGCAAAACGCCAGCCATTCAACTAATTGGAAACGCTTAATGGGAATGCGAAACCAAAGCCCAAACGGGCCGACCCGGCTAATGAAATTATTTGTAGCAATTATATGGCACCCAAGGGTGTGTTTTTGAGCCACCCCCCGAAAGCACTGCCCACGTTCACACACATATTGAGGTACTCTCTGGGGGGCTGTGGCTCTATCTCGGCTGGTTTATTCGGTTTACTTATTAAATGATTTCTTTTTGAATAAACCAAGAATGGTGGCAGGGCATCGGTTTCAAGAGCTATTTGCTGCAGGAACATCGAATACCTAAATATATTCTGCAGATAAACCTAAGAATAATGGTCCACCAGTAGTGGTTTTGTCCAAGAAAGAAGGGATCTTAAAGGTCCACATTAACCACGATTAAATTTTTGGGATGTCTAACAAGTTCCGTAAATTCAACATCAAATTGCTTAAACTTAATTTTAATAAATTTATTTAATTACAATTATTACGTTCTTCTTTCCTCTTGACTCTTTTGTAAGGTTTCGTATAAAAATATACACTAGACATAATTTATTATCTCCCCTAATGTTTGATTACGAACTGTAACTGTACTTTGTTCTAGCTTTCCCCTTCTTCGACTTCCTTGATTTCAATCATCTTTCATTAAGAATTTCGGTTGTGGATGTGTGGGAAAGAAAATAGATGCTTGTTGTCTATCCTCATGGCGCAATCATGTTTGGCACTCGATTTGCGGCATTAGGAGGATCATTTGCGGCTGGGAAAAGGCCGCAACTAGACCACACTTACACTACATTTAAGCACTGCTTCCTTGGATTTGCGATTCTAATTCCTACCTGGGCAACTTTGAGTTTTAAGTGGCCGAAACTGGCTCTGGCTCAAGGGCTTAGCCGGGGGCTTTTCAAGTGGGCCTGTTTATCTATGCCCACACAGTTGGGAGTGGTCTCGGCCCCCGGATCCCGGAATCCGGATTCCGGAGTCCTATGTCTGAAGCTCAATTCCACGACCCCTTTCACCTCGACTCATATCGGAGCTACCGCAAATGCCAGTCATTACAGGCAACGATTGTGAGCTGGCCAAGATTTTATGTGGCAACAACAAACAGACAGGACCCAGACTGACAGGACGAAGGGCTTTCCAGGGACGAGGTAGTCGGCAGGAAAATTGAGCTTAAGTTGCAATTAAGCAATTGCCCGGACGGTTGGGCTGATGTGAAAGCCAGCTGCCGATGCTCCTGCCACTGCTCTCCCTTTTGGCCGGGCTAATAGCAGCAAGCAACTCAAGTGGCTGCTAACTTGGCCAACCCCCAGTCGCAAATAATGCAAAATTGCAATGAAATGTGGCCAGCTGGAGATGCACGAGGTGAGCTCTGCCATGGGAGCGCTCCTCGTTCTTTTCTATTTATGTGCAGTTGCTTTCCAATCACCAGCCAGCAAACTTAATACAATATTTAAGCCGCAAACGTAGCACAATGTAAACCAAAGTAATCTCGAACTCAGCTCCGGCTTGGCCTGGCTTTCTGTGGCAAGTGGCACGACTTGCGGCCAACTGCAGAAACCAAGGAAGCGCTGCGAAGAGAACCAAAACCGAGTGGAGGAGGGCACAAAAAAATACAAAAAAGAAAAAATACGAGAGAGAGAGTGGAAAAACAATTTCAGCATTGAGGCAACTTCGCGTTTTTTAAGTGGAAAACTTTGGTCCTTATATTTGGCCATGGGGCCTTCTGGCTGCAATGAAGCTGAAAGTGTGCCTCAAATGCAGTTCAAATGTGTCCGGAATACTCGCATTTGCCAGAGACTTCTTCTGACTGATTTACAGACGGAAAAAATGAAATAAAACCGGGTTTGTTATGCCATTACTTCATGGGATATTTATATTTATATAGCTGAGATACATGTTTAAAATCTTTAAGAAAGGGAGTAACAATTTTTCAGGGAAAGCCTTCTCTGTACAACTAATTTCTCTCTGTATATAATTAGCCTTGCCACAAATCGAGGGGCAGTGCAACAGAACCAGAAATCAATTCAATTGAGTTTAAGCTTTAATGCGCTGTCTGCAGAGCCATAAAGTTGAGAGGATTGTCGGCTGTTGTCCAATGAATTTCAAATTACCAATAAACAATTGAATGAGCTGCAAAAATATATACACACACACACGCATGGACAGACACGCATACAAATGCTAATCAGCGCTGCTTTATGCTTTCTGCTATATTTGCGTTGCTCATACGCAGTGTGGGCCTCATCGCTAATCCCGGCACGCAGCATCAATAAGTCAAACACGTCAATGGCAAGCAGTGCGAATCAGGGGAGAATGCGAAACAACAATAAAGCAACAACAAAGACAAAAACCATCAATAAACCAACAACCACTGGCATTGAGGAGACAAAAGGCAACAATTTATTGTTGCTCAATGTCGCATTTATCATCACTTTATGCTACTTAATCGAGCCCTCGTCCCGCACTGTAGCCCCGGCTCCTTTGAGCTCGATTTCCGCCGTCGAAGATGATTTCAATGTTTACTCTCGTCTCGTCCTGGCCTTTGTTTGCTTATTGTTTTTCGACACACATCCGCGCACACAGAGCACTTTGCAGCGTCTTTTTATGGTTTATGGCGCCATTGAATTTTTCGTTTGTTTTCTTATTAAATTATAATTTATATGTGTAGTCGCATCAGCCAAGGACAGCGACAGCGACAGCCACACAGCACAGGCACTTTGTCAATTGTTTAATAGAAAACAAAGGAGATACGACTCGCAGAATGGCTCCTGAGAACGAAAAACCGGGAGGGGGCAGGACATTTTGTTTGTTATTTATTTATACATGCGCACGGCGTACTCAATTACGACTTCGAATGGCAAACAAGTTTCGGGTGTGCTTGTTTGCAGGTCAGAAACGTGATGAAAACTGCGATAGTAATATATTAAAGATGGCAGATATCGCATGGCTCCTGAATCACTTACGATGGCGAAGAGATATCTCTAGAAAAGGGCAATAGTCTAGGTCACACACCTTTAGTGCACCGAGAAAAATATACAAATATATAAATTTAATATCTAAAATTGATTTTATTGATTGATAAAAATAAGTGAATGAATCTCTAAGATTTTGTGTATCATGAGTTAATACATCTCTTTAAAAAATATTGTTTATATTTGGTTTAAGGACTAACCTTGCTTAGTTCTTTCAAATTCAAATAAAATTTAAGTCATAATAACTTTAATTTATATTTCTATTTGCTTTATTATATAAATAGGATTTCATTTCGTTTTAAAAAATATAGATGACAATATGCAACTTTAATTACATTTCCCCCTTTGCGGTTTTGACTGGGTTTTTAATGCTCTTTGTTAGCATCTCCCATCATGGCTACCTGCACCCACCGATGCAAACGTTATTATCTAAAAAGCATTCACAGCTAATCCACTTGAATAGAGCTATTGCAATATAAGGATAATGCTCTCCCCTGCATGCTGGTATCGGAAAAATGCGCCAAACTAATTCAACTCCACTAAATGCATGTGAATATCGTGTATAACTAGTGCACATGAAACGGCTGCAAATGGCAAAAATAAATGCACTGATGTCTGGCCTGCAAAACTATTCGCATAATTAATTGCATGGCATAGTTGATTATAGATTTTATTTTGGTTTTTCCATTTAACAGAGAGCTCTGCAGGGGTAAAAAAAAGCACGGCACATTGCATTTGAATTCATTAAATTTGCATACAACTTTTAAGCATATTTGAAACATTTTATGCGTATGATTCATTGGTTTGATAGCCAAAATTTTAATAGCAAATTAAATTGCCGTTGGGCTTTAACTAATTTGCACTCCAACGATATCGGCGAACAATAATAAACAGCCACACGGCATCAGTTGGTGGATTTTCCATTTCGCGGCTTCAACACACATAATAACATGGAAAAAACTATGCATTGAATTGCAATATGCAGAAAGGGAATCGACTGTGAGGAATCCACTACTGACTTTATAATTTATTGCCTCGAAAATGACCAATAAGTGTCTGATACATTAAGTTGTAACCAATTTTGTGGAATTCGACAGATTTTATGGTAAGCTTAATGGCAACGAAGGTCTAGCATGCCCTGCTACCTCATTTAATGGCGCAATTATTAAAAAACATATATCTAAATGGTAAATATTTGGCAAATCAATTTAATTTCGCGCTCGGAATTGTTTGGTTTCTTTTTTTGCTCTTTATAAATATTTTAATTAACTGCCAAATGTAATAATTGCCAAATGAGTTCGCCCAAATACATTTGGGCAATGACAGCTGCTGCCGGCGCTTGGAAACGCTGGGATTTTTATTTTAATTAAATCCGCGTCGGTGGCGGTTAACCCACAAAAAGATAAGCCCCAAGCTGGCGCTGACATTAATCATTTCACCTTTCAAATGCATTCTCGTTAGGCCGCCGCCAAATTGAAACTTCACTCGATGCAAAAGGGAATCAGATCTTCGCGTTCCCTCGGGCCTTCGGCTCATTAATAAACGACAGGACGGCATAATTCTTTGTCTTTGCCCGCGTGTATATCCTTTTCTTCGACGTCGCCTCGGGGTTTCCATGGATAATAAGGATGGCAAACAATGACAGGACGCCACGGCTGGACTGTATTAGTGCAGATGTACGCGGGATGTGCTAAGCCGAGTTAAATATTGACCAACTAACGACTGACTTACATTAAGGCTCGCCCGAACTTTTCCAATTAAATCTGAGGAAACTTCGCTCACTCCATGTGCCAGCGAATAGGAAACAAGGAAAGTTCTAATGAGTTTATTAATCAGCGATAAATTTGGCCAGCATATGCAACGCAGTTTGGCCAGCAAAGTTCGAGTTGAAGACGCCCCGCTAAGTTGTCATAATTCGTAATCAGAGAAGTCTGCAAAAGAAATCTAGCTGCACGGAAAAATAGTAATCACTAATAAAAAAAACAAGGTCTTGAGTAGGAGAAATTAAGTGATATATAATTTATTAAAATTTGTATCCTAAAATATCCTAATATACTTAATTTGGTAAATACTTCAGAATGAAAAAGACACATCATGGTACATTTACTTCTTATTCTCTGGGTGCATGGGGAAGGACGGGAACTAAATAAACATCTGCCTTAAGGCCAAGGACGATGCCAGCGTCTGTAAGCCATCGCGTGGAAAAAAGGGCTGGGATTCCTGGCTAATTAATGTGCAAAGTGTCAATTAATCAATCAGTCGGCCGATCAATCCTGCCGGCGAGCTCAGACGGCCCAATCGAAATCCGAATGCCAGCCAATACCAGTTAGAGTCGGCCAGTCCCAGCACATTCCCTCTTTTTCGGCCATTGCCTGGTCGTATTGACAGGATAAACTCAACAAGCTGTCAGAGCTGGCCAAGGCAAATAGCCGGCGACAAAGGCTCAACGGGCGACGGCTTTGCAAACATAAACCCATCCGCCAAAGGATGGGCCCAGAAAAAATAAGAAAATTTCATCAAACGGCAGTGGAAAACGTTTGCCGGAAAGCCCATTTAATCAACCGTTGCCCGGCAACTCCGAGCCATGATTGTAAGCACACATCCACAGAGGAGTGGCAGCGGGGTTAATGGCAAAAAGGCAAATGCCAGCTAATTATTATGACAAATATAAAACATCCGTTTGGTTGCGGGCGCGGCTAATTCTGTGTCAAAGGCTTAACTACTTAACGAAATGAATTGAATTGGCATTAAACTGTAATATATCGAGGGGACTTTAAGCGCTTTAATATTATTGAATTTTATTTAACTAAATGTAACTCTCCTCATCGATGGAGGTAAAGCGAACACGTCTTTCATCTTTGGGCGTTGGCTTTTCCATTTTCGTGTCGCGCAGGAAACACTCAACGACACAGGAACATCCCAGTAACAACAGGTTAACCACATGGGTGATTAGCAGCCTATCCAGTGAGTCCCTTACATCGTCATATTCACCCTCACTTTTGACGTAGTAACTCAAATACAGGCCCATGACATTACTGATGAGCAGCAGGCAGGTAAATGTCGATCTCATATTGTGGCGGACAAAGGGAACCAGGGCATACAGGATAGAGATTACGATCAACGTTGGAAGTATTATCTTCATTAGGATCAGGCAGCCGGAGGTGAAAACGGTGTACTTTGTATAAAACAGTCGGGCCGTGTTCGGCCAGAATATAAATGATCCTATCCAATTTCCGGCCATCGCAAAGCTCACATAGAAGTACAAGACGATAGCAAAGCCATATCTATAGGACTGCTTCAAATAGTGCAATGGCTTGTGGTCCTCGTCGCCATCTTCGTCATCTTTTCCCTCAGATCGCTTTGAGTCATTATACTGCTGAATGCTGAAGAGCAGTTCGGTGGTCAGAATGTTTTGTCGTAGAAGGATGGGACGTGCCGCGGCCACCAGCATGCCCAACACTTTGCACCACATTGAAACTTTGCAATTCAGGATCGGCGCCATACTTCCCATGTTGGGAGAGGAATAGACCGCCACCGATTATGCACACAAGGCTCATCCACAGGAATAACTTCACCGAGGGTTTCCGGAATAGGCGATGATTGTGCAGGAACACCAATAATATATATAGCTCCGCCATATGCTTGAGTTCAAAGTACACGAAAATAATCATTGCTGCGGGCACTACTGTTGAAAGGATGTTCATGAGGGGTGCCTTAATCAATTCCCTGTTTGCTAAACGTTCAGCTTGAGCCATTACTAGCAAGCAGGTTGGTAGCAACAGACAAAAGGATGTGAAGAACGCCACTTTTTGCAGGACCAACAGAGCCAGTTGAACAATTCCGAGGGCAGTCAGCAGCACAGTCGACCAGGTCGCGAATCCCATTCGCTGATTTCTTGTGGATATTCTTGTCAGTTGCGGAAGCAGGCAGTATAACCAGACCAAGTAGGAGATCGTGGAGGTCACCAGCAACGGAGTTTGGTAGTATAACAAGCACTTTTGAACCAATTTGATAATCCTCTGGCAATCATCCATGGCCTCTTGGCTGTGTCTCTGAGAAACCAAAGCCTTGAAGTTGGCCTTGTAGGCAGCGATTTGCTGCAATCCCAGTCCCTTGAATCTGGGCATCCATTTGTGGAAAATAGTCCGCTTGTTTCGGCTAATTATGATCTCGGTCTGATCCAGCACCTGGAGGGCGTTCAGATGTAAAGCCATAGCTTCGTACTCGGCGCTCACGTTGAGGTATTCCACTGGCATTATGGCGACGTTATTAATTGGAGGTGGAAGGCCTATAAGAGCCGACATCAGTGGCGCCAGCTGAACTTGTTTTACCATGGAGATATTCTTTCTGGTGGGGAAGGCGGAAAGCGTGCATTCCTAAATAAATAAGAGGCTTAAGCAGCTGTAGGACGCATTGGGTGGGCATTGAAAATATTTGGGATCAATGCTCAATGCCCAAGTGCATAAACCTAGGTTCGATTAATGGGATATATAATAATAGTACATACCATCATCCATCATCCGTTCTACTGTCGTTGAAGGCTTGCTCGAATAGTTTGTAGGTGGTGTGAATGCCCTTCTGAGTGCGCAGGAGCTGCTGATCGAACTCAGGACTCAATGGCGTGTAGCGATGGGCCCATGCATCCATATCCGCCAAGTAGAGAAAGAAGACCACTCCCTTGAGATTGAGCACTTCCCGAACATTGTCGCTCCTGGCCAGGAAGTCTTTCACCTGGTTAAAAACCCAGGAATCAAAAAGCAAATGCTTATTGCGTCCCACCGAGAACCGCAGCGGCGCTTCTCCATTCGGTAGATATTTAAACACCGACGACACAATTGGATGGACCCAGCCAATGGCCGTGCGGCTGCGATTGAAGACGGTATCATAGTAGACGGGAACATAGTATAAATATATGAATACAGATGTCAATATACAACTGACAGAAATACCGAAATTCATATGATCCTAGGGGGGTTTCTTGTTGAAAAATGATTTCGAACCTATTATAAGAAAGTCTTTTTTTTACTAAGAGTTTTCCTCTTGAATTATTGACAGTAAGGAAATTAACGGAACTGTCCACGTGACATTATAATCATCATTTGGTCTTGTTCTTATTTTTCTTACTTTCCGGCTTGTCTTGGACTATTTTTATGGATGCCATAACTCTGCGGCCTTGACAAGCAATTTCAATTTGCCGCTTGATTTGCGAGCTGGCGCCTGGACCGCGCTGCCTTGGGCACCAAATGCTGCACGTTGCCGCTTTGGTTTACGCGCCTGCAATTTAAATGAGCTGCAAATTGCTGCAACAATTCCAGAAGCCAGCAAATTTAAGGCTTTAAGATCTTTGTCAATCTTGTGAGTCGGGTGAATTAATGTCGCGGCATAAATTGTGTCTGTCGTTTTTGTCCCGCGGCGTTTTCGTCGCCTGATTAATTTGAGCAGACATTTCAGGTGTTTGAATCGTTCTACTCCGAGTAAAGCTCATAATCTGGCAAATTCCGAGCTACCTTGAGAGTGCTTTTCGGACCAAATGAGTTGAAGGCGAGCCGCGGCAAGCAACTGCCATTTGTCAGGTCCCTGCAATCCCAGTTGTCCACAGACAATTGTAAGCCGGATGACTGAATGGCCGGCTAAACGGGCTTGTCGGGCAATTAAAGGACCTGTTTTGCGTCTGGCGATGGGCTAATTCAATGGCGAACAAGAGTTAGGCGTTTTAACGGCCACCAGTCGCGTGTTTCCAGCAATTGGGAAACGCCATTGAGTAATTGGGCAGAGCATCAGCATCCGACTCTCTTCAAGCCATGGCACAGAGCGCAGGCGCGCTCTTAGCCAACTACTCGCCGCTCTGCTGGCCGAGGCGGCTCTGGGTCAGCAACATGTTGGTCTTGGCCTGGCTCTGTGACCCAAAGTGGGTTATTGTGGCCGGCGGAATGTGTGTAGGTAAGTGGGTCGTCGGGCTCCGCTCGGCCCCGACTGCCCGAAGTCCGGGTGGCCGCAAATTAAACGAATTGTGGCGCAGCATTTGGCAACATTTGTTGCCGCACCGACCAGCAGCTGGAGCACCGGCTACCAGCCACCATCCACAGGCAGCACCGCCATCAGCAGGAAACGAATAAAATGCCAAATGTTTGCGGCCCGGGGCTGTTGAACTCGGTCGGCTCTCAATTGAGGGATTTCGGCTTAGGCCTGGCCAAGTCGATTGCTCTCCACATTGCAGCGGTGCCTCGAGTGGCAGGCCAATGAATAAGGTATTAATACAGGTAAATATTGACTTGTCAGAGGCACAGGGAAAAATGATCTAAAGATATATTTTTACTAAAAGGTAACATTGAAGTTGTATGTGAAATAAATATGTTTTATTAACAGTGAGCTTGAGATAATCAAATATTTCTGACACTGAATCTAAAGATATAAATTAATATAAGAAATACTTAAGGTTATCAAGATAATTTATTAGTTAGTTTCAAGGCATAAATGCAGTACAGAAGAGGTTTTTCTTTTATAAAACTAATACTTTAATATTAGGCCCCAATTTTTCTCTGTGTGCTCATAACTCAAACGCACAGGCACTTGAATATGTCAGCAAAAAATTGATAATTGCTTAGCCCAGTACTTCAAAAGCAATATCAAGCAAATCAATTACGCCAGCTCGCTCTCGGTATTCCCATGGACGTCCCTCTGTGTGCGGGACTTACCCCATTTAAATTCAGCTGCGTTTTGTGTTGACAAAACTTATCAACAATTCAATTTCAATAAAAACTCGCAAACTGGGCCCTCCTCCTCGCATATTGTTCGATGCATTTTTTAACGCGAAATATTAGGGTCTGCGGCAGCAGGTGCGCACGGACATGAGGGGATCGTTGCCACCGCACGAAATGTGCGCTGCTCTCTGACAACTCCCCCTGACTTACTACGCCCCTGGGTTTGGGGCTTCTGCTGAATTTTGGCATTTGAATTGTCACATCTGGTTCATGGCTTCAAACTCATCCATCAAATGCAGCCGGGCTGCTGCTCCTGCTCCTCCATGGCTTCCATTTCCATGGCTTCTGCTGTCATCGCTTGCCAATGCAATCATTTTTATTGTATGTGTGCTGTATCTGTGTGCGTTTTGGTGTAGCTGTGTGTGTGTGCCAGGGAAATAGCGCGCATAACCACAGCGACAAAACCAATACACGGCCCGAGGAAAGCCTCAATTTTTTCTTACTCTCTTGCATTCGCCTAACGAGCGCCTGACAATGCGATTTTGTATGCGTGCCATGGGTGTGAGTGAGTGTGTGTCTGGTGTGTGTGGTTGGCCATTGAAAGGCAAACACACAATACGAATATAATTTACGAGTCCGACTTAAATTCAGCCTTTTAATAGTTGGCCTTTGTCATGCAACCGCCATGCACTCGACGGCTGCCTCTTTCTTGTATTTCCTACGATTAGTTATTTATACAGGCTATCGTGTGGGATTAGAAATACAAACTTTAAGTAATGCTTAAAAGTTTAGGCCGGCCTAAAATTTAAAAAAAATAAATCAATTTTCTAAAATGCACACCTTACAAACTCAGATGCGAGTATACCATAAATAATAATCAATTTTCTAAAATACAAACCTTACAAACTCAGATGCGAGTATACCATAAATAACAGTGATTATTAGCTCAATGTAAGAATGCCAAGCTGATATACAGCTTAGTTCGCACAAATGCGTAGAAAATATAGCAAAATATCTTAGCTATAAGTTTAAATAACTTTATTTAATAATTTTCACACTGCTTAAGGTTTCAGTCAACCGTCAATAATTTCCTTATAAAAATGTTTAAAAAAGAATGTTACAATAATTTCTATTTAAATTCAAATAAATCCAACAGTCTGGAAATATAGTTATTTAACTTGAATAAATATTATTTAAAAGATACTTTTCCCTTTTTTCCAACTGCAGTCATTGAGCCAAAGTTTTTTTACCAACAATTTGCCACCGGGCAGTAACAAGAGCAGGTTAAATAAAGAAAACAAGTGAATAGTTTTAAAACCCTTTCGGTTCATATTGCCAATTTTCCCATTTGCAAATCCGCACTGAAGCACTTTGCTTGTGTTTTTGTGATCATGTGCATCGATTTAGCCATTATTCTAACAAGGTCTTAACAATCCAACGACGAGACAGGAGGAAGCCGTTACATAACTATCGTTATCGTCTCGTTAGGGCCAGGAGTAGAAGCTTACTTGACACTCGGCCCTCAAGTAGGTCAACAATTCGGTGATTTTTGGGGAAACAAAGCCTGGCCAGGACGGGCGGCAGGCTTTAAAAGTTTAAATCCGGAAAAGGCAGCCGCAGTGCGAACTGCATTGGGCGGGGCGTTCGGTAGATGGCTTTGGTTTTTCAATAAAGCAGATTTATGCATTGTGTTATGCAGAATTAAATGCGCTTTTGTTGCAGAAACACAAACACACCCAGATTAAACGAGGGGGAGCGGGTGCGAGGCCATACAAATTGTTGAACAAAAATTTAGCAGCGCACAGAAGTATGCAACACTCAATTGGATTTAATTGCTGTGTGTGCGCAGTGCAACAACGCAGGCGGAATAACACGAAATTATGTTGGAAATTCTGTGCCTTTTTGGGAATTCATTTACTCGCTCGTAGTATAAGCGAGTTAAAAATTAAATAAAATATTTTTACAGGCTCATGGATTGCGGCCCGATTTATGAACTCTATGAATTTCAATTTATTATGTGTACACATGAAATATATTAATTACGACGAGGCGCGTGTCTCTGCTCTATGTGCGAGTTAATTATTTAGTTTGTTGTGCTGCACGAGCGCCGCCTTCGTTGCAAATTTAATTGGTTATTTCGCATAAACAAGTTGCGAAAGTTCGCCCGAAAAATGTCTCTCCTTTGCCAGACTTGTCGCTTCCCCACTTTGCTCAGGAGCTTGTCAAGCCTTTGAGCTGCAAAATTAAATAGCAAAGCAAAGTGCACTGCTAGCTTTTTACATTCCTTTTCCCTTTTTCGATATTTTCACTTTTTTTGCTCAGTTTTTATACATCTTCTTCTATTTTTAGTCCTTTTTTTTGGCAGCAAACAAGCCGTGGCTGGCGGAGCCATAAGGCACAGCTTCCTCTTTCGGCTGTCAGTGGCATGTGCGGAGACACGCCCCCTCCGGCGGTGCAGCCAGCGCCTCTGACCCATCCCCGGCCGAATGGCATGTGCAAAAGTAAAAACGAAGTTGGGCAAAACTTTTTAATATGCTTGCGAAATTTTATCAAAACTACAAAATTGCAGCAAAGTGCCAAGTGCCTGGGTTCTTGGTTCTGGGGACTGCAGCAGTGCCGTCACCGAAAAGCTAGATGCTGCACGGCGGAAAATGTGGGATGTCTTATGAGAAGCATTCATCATATTCGAAATGAAAGTAAAATATATTGAACATTTTAAATAATGATCGATTATTATGGCATAGTATGCCTGCCTTACCACAAACGATACTATACCATATTTTTTTAATGCCAGTTTTAGTTGAAATAGAAATTAAGCGGCTCTACAATCTTAAATCCCAGTTGCTCTCTTTAAATAATAGGTAGCCTTTTAAATATATATCCCATAAATACAAATACAAATTATTTATAAATTTTTATATTATTACAATAAATACAGAAGGCTTGAAAACGCTTGAGAAGGCTTTAATATCATTTAAAATATTTTTAAAATTCATGAGATGAGCTGCGTTCAATACTACTGCCATATTTATATATTTAATGTTTTCTTTTCAATCAAAATACATTTTAAAATTTAAATATTCATATTTTTTGTTCTGCGTGTTGCTGCCTTTGGTGTTGCCATTGCATTTGCTGCTGCCTTTAGCTGTGGCAATGGCGATGGCGATGGCAAAGGACGCAGTCGAGCTCACGGAGTTGGCCAAACAAAACACAGTCAAGCGAAACCTTCAACTCAATTTGGCAATCGCATTTCTTGCTCTACTTCCGCCTATTCAACTTGACTCGATTTGCGTGCCGGCGACCGTCAGTTCGCCCCCGTTTACATGTGTGTGCCACGCCCCTGTGCCGCCAGCCCGCCTTTATGTGTGTTTAAGTGGCAATGCAAATGGCAACATTTTGGCGAGCACTTCACTCTTTGCCACTGACAGTAACATGACATCTCCTTTATTTTTAACTTTTTGTGCTAAATTTAATTGCAATGAAAATGTTCGGTGCACTTCGCGGAAGGCAGTCCGTCCCTGTGTGGAAAATGAAAGCAAAAAGCTTCCTTCTGGGGGGATTCTATGGGTAGATGGCGTGGCTGATTAATTGTGCAAATTAATTTTGCATTTACATGCCAAGTGACGAACTTGCAATGACTGGAAAATCGTCATCCGAAGTACCCCCCAAAGTCAAAAGAATGACAACGATAAGGGAACAGAGTGTGGAGCAGGGAATTTAACTTTTGGTGTGGTTTTCAAACTTTTTGCACAGAGTAATTTGATTTATGAAGTGATATTTGAAAACCCACTCCGAGTGTGTGTGACGATGAATCCTTAAATTTGTTGAAAATAAAGGAGCCTACTGCTTATTTAATTTTAAGAGAAGATTAAACACAGCTGACAAAAAGAGAATGGACCAATTAAAGCATAATAAAACCATTTAATTTAGAATTTAAACTGTTGCAATATAAAATAATTACAGTAGTAGTTGCATTTTGGAATATATGTTTGTGATTTATTCAATTAAGTTACTTCTCTAATTAATGCAATGTTAGGTATTTAGGAAATTTACATATATTAATATTCGATTTCATGAATATGAGTACCAAATAGAAACTGAAAATTGGCTTAATTGGATTTTACCTCTATTATTACTATTTATTTTGCAAATAGTTAGAATATGATACACCTTTCAAAGCCATTAACCCCAACGCTGACTGCAAAAGAGTTGCTGCTGGACTGGCATTAATTGCACTAGCACCTTGGCTAAGTTATGTGGCAAATGTCAAATGTTGCGTCTCTAATTAGCACGGCCAGTCAAGGTAGTCGTCAGTCAGACAGTCAATTGTTGCGCATTCGCCACGTTGCACGTCCCATAAAAGCCATTGGCCACGTCAAATTAACTGTGCGCTGGCGATGGTGTCCGCCCAAGCACGTTGTAAATAACAACAGAGCACAAAGGACGACGCTCAACTGCTGTTGTGAGGGTTTCGGCAAGGATGGTCCCAGGCCCGTTGCCAGTGACACAAACACAGACACACACCCACAGCTACAAAGCAAACGCCGACGTCAGCCCAGTGTAAATCAAGCGCAAAGTTCACAGGACACGATTGTAAATTATAAGAGAAGCTCAAGCTAAGCAGAAAATGTGACAAAGAGCGTCGAGCGACAGCTTGTTGGGGAGCAGGAAAACGCCAGGAAGATGCATCATCATCATCACCATCATCCGCACCGCGTTGTCATCCTCATCATCGCCATCACTCTTATCACCGTCATATGCTGGCTAGCTGATCCGCTGCAAAGTTTTGGCCAGTCGCGTCGCCTCTTACCTGTAAGTTCAATGGCAAGAAAATCACCTTGTGCCAAGTTTACGCTCTTGTGAAAATAATGTAGCAAACTTTGTTTAGCCAAAAACCAAATGGCAAGGTGTGCGTGCGGCAGGGCATTGGACAACTTTTGTATACAAATTTCTATCAAAAGATTAAGCAAAGACAAACAAGTGAGAAGAACCGTCCGGGTTGGCGACTCTGTCTCGGCCGGCGGAGCGGAGAACTTGCCAAGTTTTCACAGATAACTTTAAATATTTGCCAGGATCTCTGCTTCAATCCTAAGCTGTGGATGCCCGAATCGAAAAACACAAACCCCAAGCCCTGGGCTGTCCATGTCCTGGATTTGGTTTCGGTTCCTCTTTTTGTTTATGCTCGTTTTATGTTTTGTTAGTTTGACATATCAGTGACACTTTTCGGGGCCGCAATGCGATGCAACAATATTTTATTTTATTGCATGGCAAAGTTCTCGCTGCTCCCGCTCATAAAAACACAATTTTTATTATTTTTGCCTGTGAGTTGTAAACATAAATTGTGGAGCCCGCCACCCGACAGGAAAGCACAAACGAAATACCAGCAACAAGGCGACATAAAATTGAAAACCGCTCAAGAATTTTTTCCCCGCCTTCGATATCCCGACTCACTCTCTCTTGACTTTTCCCAAGGATAGCTCCTCCAGTCAGCCGGGCTAAGGATCGGGCAACTTTGTCAGCCAGCCGGTGGGGACAGGTGCTTGGCAACTTTCGGCTTTCGGCTTTTGGAGGAACTTTTCTGGTAAAACTTTTGGCGTATAAGTTGTTAATTTGCCAATGAAAGAGGGCGTTTGGCTGTGGCGGTTATTCCTGTTGCAACCACTTTTGCGCAAAAATGTGGCATTTTGCTATGTAAAAATGGAATGGCTTATATAATTACGTGAACGTCAAATGCAAAGAATCGAGAGTCATGACAGCAAATTGAATTTAATTGTGGATGTATGACAATGGTTAATTGATTTAAGGCATGCAGCAAAATGACAGTTAATACGCATCAGATGTTATTATTGTCTAACAAAAACGCAATGGGAAAATCAGTCAGCTGGAAAAACAAGAAATGTGGCGCAATTATCTTTGCCAATTTAAAGTACATTTATTATTTTTAACTGAATAATTCATCGCCTGTTGTCCAGGCTCCCCACATAGCTGGCCATATATATGTTTATACTTTAGATTCATCGGATAGATTCCCAGTCATTATAAATCAATTGTCCCCGAGCTGCTGAAGGCGCGGCCCTTGTTGTTGTGCCAAATCATTGGCGCCACGACCGAATGATTGAGCCGGGACCATGGATGGGCCAGCGAGTGGAATGCGATGTGGGGGGCGTTGTTGACACAAATCAAAGCAGCTGCGTAAATCTTCATCAAACAATGTTGTCGCCTCCTCCGCCGTCAGCTTCCTTTTTGCCCCACTCGGATCCGGCCATATCTCCGGCTTGGATCGTCGCCGGCGGTGTCGGCAAAAACGAATGAAAAATACGCCAACTCACGGTCAATTGCAATTCAATTAGACGCAATTAGTGCCTGGGCACGCATCGGGGCAATTCATACTCACAGACACTGATGCAGACTCGCCAGTGTTCGCCTGTGATAAGATACAGCTACAGCTATAGATACAGATACAGATGCGGATACAGACACTGACATGCCATAGATTACATAGTTGCAAGAAGAGCTGTCGGAAAGAGACGCTTTTCGGCACTTCGAGAAAGATATGTTGGATTAAGAATGAATCTATTTTATTATTAATAAATTTAATTTTTAGGATCTCAATTCTAAGCCTAACTTACACTTTTTGAATAACAATAATAATTATGCATCATTACTTCTTTTGTTGCCTTAAATTTAGCTTTAGCTTATAATAGTTCTTGCTTTGATTTTAAATGCGTAGCACTCACTTTCCCTCAGTGTGGGTACGAGGGCGAGTCATGATTTGCAGTTGAGCTAGGCGGCGTCTGACCCTTCGTTGCTAATGGTGTACTTGCAGATGAAGATACATCCCTGGCCACATGCTTATACCCCGATACTGCCCCAATGCCCAGACGCATGCTCATCCTCGTCCTCGTCCTCGTCCTCATCGTCAGCCGGAGCTGCGGCAGCGGCAGAAAAAGTATCTCATTAGACGTGCAGCTACATGGCAACGGCCGCTTAACTCATTCATCATCATCAGACGCGGGGCGGTGAGATGAGGCATCTCTATACTCGTAGTAGCTAGCTTCAGATACGGATACATGGGATGCAGCAGGCTTTATGGCTCTCGCTGGCAACATGCGACTGCAGCTTAATTGCAAAATGACCCAATGAGTGCCCGTAGCTGCTTGTTCTTGTTCTTGTTTTTCTTCCAGCAGCCAGCCAGTGTTTGAAACTAAGCTTTTGTAGGGCTTCGGTGCGGTTCGTTCTGGTTTAATTAGTAGGAGCAGCGCAGATTGTGGACGATACACCGACTACAAATACGCATGACGGGGCACATAATTGGCAAATGCTGCGCGGCTCAATCTCTTGTTTGATTTTCCCCTTCATTGGCTAAATATTTCATAGCTCGCGCAATGACAGCGAAGAAAATAAATATATATGTGTGTATGAGGTATATGTAGGGATATTGTAAAACACGCCCGCCAAAGACACATCTTCCGGTGCTCAATCGGGCGTGCCTAAGTGGAGCCGAAAGGTTGAAGTTGAAGTGCAGCCAACTGACAGACGACGACAATGGGCTGAGTCAGAGGAAAGCGCCCATAATCACATTACCCGGCATCCATTTAATTTCAACAATGCCACCGACGCTGGCGCATTTAATATTTCACGATTCGCCGCCGCTCCAACAAAGATACAAGCACAAAGTTACAGATACAAGCCAGTCAGCTACTTATGACACTTGAGCCCGCATTTATTGCTCGTTTACAGTTGGCCAAGTCAGCCGCATCATGCGGCCGCCAGGACTCATTCATTGCCCCGACATCCACTTACAGATGAAGGCTTTTCTTGGTCCCCATCCAGTCGCGCTCTTTGTCCCCATCGAAAAGGCGTTTCACTGAGCCGGAGGCATTACAATGATTAGCAGTAAGTTGTCGTGACATTGACATCCTTGGCAGGAGAGAGACGCTTACAACAATTCTATAAACCAGTTGGGTTTCACTCAATTAAGTAATAAGCGATAAGTAAAAAAAAAACTAAGCAAATCCTAACTCATTATTACATTACTATTAAGCGTTACTTGAAGAGTATTTAAAGATTAAATATGAAACCACCTTTTGTTCAGTCTTCATTGTGGAGAATTTAATTGAGCCAAAGGCTCGAGGCCTTGTCCCGACTTTGACAACTTCTGTGCGGCCGAGCAATAACTGTAACCCATTTATGTTTCACTCGATTCGCCTGAATCGTATAGTAATTATTTCTGGCTTCAGTCATGAATTTTGCATTTGGCCAGCCTTCTATCTCCCATTGGGTCACCAATTCCCACTCGGACCTCTAACTACGCCCTCTCCGATTGCCTTTTAATTGACTCGGTTATCTGGATGCCGTTTCAATTTGAGAACATCTTCACTTTGTCTATCATTCTGTCATTTTTTTTCCTGGGTTTTGCGTTTCATGGGGAGTTATTCGAGTGTCGGTTTTCTTTTTGGTTTTGTGAGTGAGTGAGTGGGTTATTTGTCTGTCTGCTCTTGTGACTTGCAGTTTATTTGCCAGTGTGCCGATTATTATATGAGAATTTTTGTGTGTTTTTCCGACCGGGTTTTTGCTGTCCCCCGGAACAAGTGGGGGCGACATGTACAACTTAATTGCAGTTTTACATGCTGCACAGCCATGGGAACGGCAACAGATGGCAGACTCTGTCGCAGCGTCCACGCCCACGAATCATTTTAAAAATGCTGTAAATATTTATGCTGCCCTCGTGTGTAAGCACGGGGACACCTGTCCCATGTCCTGCGACATGGAACGCCAATACCTTTACCCACTGCCCGCCCCCATTCCGGTCATTTAAGCGTTGGCAATATTTCAGGAGTGCAGCGTTCAGATTGTAAATGCAAATTTTGCATTTAGCGATTTCCAGTGTTTTTTATGAGTGATTTAATTCGTTTTGCGTCGCTTAAATTTTGCAAGCTGTCCGTGTACTTTTGGCCTGGTTCTGTCCCCGCTGTGTCCTGGTTCTGTCCGGGCTCGGTGCTGTCCTGCTCGCCCGACACCATCCGACACGGCCGACTGGTCAGGAACAGAAGAGGACCGCGCCACAATGGGCATCGCATGTAGACATTAAGCGCCGAAAAGTTGTTAACAATAAGCGGGCGGACGGGTGGGCGAACAAAGGCCAAAAGGGGCTCCAGCTGAGGCGGGGTCGAGAGGTCAGGGCCAACGTGATCAAAATTTAGAAAACAAACACGGCTCCACAGCGAAAATGTGTGCCAAAGTAATGTTGTGTGTGCTCTCGTTCCTGGGCTGTGCGGGCTCGAGTGTTCGACTGTGACTAGCAAATGGCCAATAGTCGGATCGCTGTGGTGCTTCTTGCTTGGCCTTAGCTTGGCTTGTTTGCCATGAATATTTTTGCGTCAAATGCGAAAACTTCATGCGGACACGATTGTGGAAATGGGACAGCTTCCATGCACAGAGAATATATTGAAAATGTATCTAAACTAAATATAAATTTAAATGTAAGCAGGGAAATATTTAAAAAAATATAAGAAAATTCTTTAAACAAATATTATCTTTATAGGATTTATATGTTTGATTCTCTAATTATTTCTCGCAGTGTGTGGTTTGCCGAGTTGCTTCATCTTTCTAAAAAAAATACAATGCGTGTGCAGCAGTTGGCCTGGCCGCCTGCCTGCGACACACCACAAAAGGATTGCTCGTGTCTTATTTTTCTCCATTCTCTCCAGCTGGCTGGATGCTCTCTTTTAGCCCAGTTTTCTCCTCCTTTTTTTTTGGCAACCCTCCGGTTGGCTTGATCTACTCTGGGGTCCCTGGTACGGGGTCCGGGTTCCGGGGTGCCAAAATGCCTCCGGCTATGTCCTGTCATTGTTGTTGCTGTTGCTAGTGCTGGTGGCGGTGGTGTTAGTGCTGCTGCTCTTGCTGGTGGCACGCAGCATATTTATGGCCAGTGGGTCAAGCCATGACAACAACGGGGAGAACATCCAAACGAGTGCGATTCTAGCTAGGCTCTGCACAGTCAAGCCTGTGAAGAAGATTTGTGGCTGCAGCAGGGAAATTTGAAATTGAAAAATAGTTTGACTTTTATGAGCGGCGACCGACAAACGGCAGCAAACGAGTGCCGCAAACAGCATTTGCCCAGTGCAGTGGATGTTGTGGGCAGTTTAATGTAGTTTCCCCTCTCAGGAAAGGCTTTCGCCCACTTTCGCTTTATGAGGGAATGTGAGTTGGCTTTAACTGTGGGAGTGTGTGAATAGAGAGTGAGTGGTACAAAAAGCATTTACTATTTCTGAGTGTCAACTATAATATTTCTCTAAATAAAATTTCGAACCATCCTGTCCTGCCCAATAAGGCTTACCAAATAGATCACTCTCAGTTGAAAGGGTTTGCTTGCGGATCCAATAGTTTGGGATACTCTATTAGCTGCATGTATTGAAAATGCGTTGCTTACTTTAATATTAGGTTTTCTAAAGTATATTTTATCTTTATTTTTTTAATTTGTATTGAAAAAGTTTGACTTTTATGAGTTGCGACTGAACCCGACCAGCATTTGCCCCCTTTTGCACGGCTTTAACCAGGGGAAGTGATTGTTTGCCTCTAGAGTGAATGGTACAAAAAACATTTACTATTTCTGAGTGTCAACTCTAATTTTTATCTAAATAAAAGTTCAACCCATTCTGTCATGCCCACTAAGGCTTACCACATAGATCACTCTCAGTTGAAAGGGTTTGCTTGCAGATCCAATTGTTTGGGATTCTCCATTAGCTGCATGCATGGTGAAGGCGTTGCTTATTTTGATTTCAGCTTTTCTAAAGTATATTTTATTTTTATTTTTTAATTTGTATTGAAAAAGTTTGACTTTTATGAGTTGCGACTGACCAACGGGAGGAAATGAGTGCCGCAGATAGCATTTTCCAGTGGATGCAGTGGATGTTGTAGGCAGTTTGTAGTTTCTTATTTTAGCTTTTTAAAGGTACATATATTCGAGTTTATATTTATTTTATTTATGAAAAGGATTTCCCATAAGCTAAAATACTTGTCTTAATTAATAAAAAAAAGCTCATGAAGATAATTTGCAAACTTCGAATCGAACTATGTAGAGACTAGGCACACTTTTAATTAATTCCTTTTCATCATTACCATGACAACACATAATTTCTACAAAACTTTCTTTTATTCCCTAATTCGATAAAATGAAAATAGTTTTTACAACAAGCTTAAACTTAAGTCAATGAAAAACTGTGGTGTGAAATGCGCTTGAAAGGTTTTCCAGCATTTATGTATAATTTTTTAATCAAAATAGAGGCGGAAAGCAGATAAATATGTACATGTACATGTTGTGGGCGTGATAGAGAGCCAATTCCCACAGTGCAAACCGGAGGCGGGACCGCCACGCCCCCAGTGGCGGCGGAGCAGCGTGTTCCACTTTTCAGTTAATCAAAAAAGGGAAGCGAGCTAAGTTAAATCATAAAAAAGTGCGGGGCCTGTTTGCGAAATAAAACATAAAGTGCCAGCGGAATATACAAGTAAAACTGAGAGGAACTAAAATAAATAAAAACAGAGGAGGAGGTGGCCCAACCACCTGATACCCTGTAGGAAAGCAAAGACTAATCCTTTTTGTATGGCCGGCAGCAAGGATTTGCCATGAAGTCGGCGAGAAGTACTTTGTGCGGATTAGTTTTTCGATATTAAGTGCAACTCATATACCCGCCAACTCTTTAGGGGCTCGAGCAGAATCTCTCTCACTGACTTTCGCAATTAATTAGCAACAAAATTCAAACAAACTCGAAAAACTTTAAACTCGGAACGAGCGCGTTGATTTTGCGCAACCAACTTTTGTTGTTTGCAGTGGCATATATAAATGTGTGCGATGCTAGCATATATACACCGACCGCTATATATTGCATGGAGCTATATAAATATTTTATGGCAGATTTCGCGCCCAAAGCCACCGTTCCTTGCGCCCGCGAATGCAGCATACTTTCCGGCGCTGCGGAGCTGCGGCGACTGCGGCTGCCGCTGACTTCCGGGAGTTGCTGCGCTGCAGACGAGTAATTATGTTCCACTAGCTTAAGCGCAGTGCAGTGCAGTGCAGTGGAGGTCCAACCCGAAGCCAACCCACAAGTCACAAGGCATCCCACCCACACACCCACACACCCCACACACCCACACACCCCACACACACTGGCTAAGTAATTAAAACGCTTGGCCCATTAAAAATCGTACTCCACGGAGCTGAACTCGAAAGTTGAGCCTCTGACTGGCAGCTCACCCCAATGAAAGCCAGGCAATACAAAACAACTTTAGACGTCTGCGCAGTGGCATATTTTTGACTTTAATTAGCCGCCCTGCCACGCCCACTGCCCCTTTGCAGTTGTCAAATGTCCAAAGTTTTTCATTTCGCCAAGGATCGGGGTAAAAAGTGTTAGTCCCTGCCCACTTCCGATCTACTTTAACGCCCCACTTAGCTGGCCAGTGAGCCTTTTAAATGGCTTAGTCCACTGCCAAAGACACTGGCAATATTTCAGGAATTATTGCTGATTTATGAAAAGTTCCCCCGATTTCTTTCGATTCAGCCAAAGCATTCCATTCCTTTCCACTCCATCTTTATGTTTTTTTTGTGTTTAGCTTCGGGGCAAATCTATTTTTCATGTTGAAGACTTTCAATGCCAGTGAAGTGCAAAGTAAAGTAAAGAAATATGTGGCACAAAAAAGGAAAAGGGAAGGGAGTGGCGGAAAACCCAAATAAGTGGAAAACGAAGGAGGGACGAATGCAGAGTGGCAACTAAAGCTCAGCAAAAAACTTTGTATTTCAATCTGTGCAAGAAAGTTTCGGAGCGCACGGCAAAAGATTGAATGAGTGTTAATCAATGGTAATGCGTGCTGGCAGACCAGGGAATGGGGAGCTCCGGCCAGACCCCAAAGCGGGAGGGGCCGGAAAATATTCCTGCACGGGGGAGCACGGTAAGCTGCAAGAAAAAGTGCTAACCGAAAAGAAAGAAAACACAAATTTGCAATCAAAAATTTTTTCTCAGCATTGCACAGTTAAAAAAGAATGCAGGGAGTTTCAGTTTTCACTCCGCCGCTCAGAGGCAACATTGCACCGCAGTGTTTGGGTTCTTCTGCCAACTGTCTCATCTTCACTCCGATCTGCAGCTCCATCTCCACTCCCAAAACCATATTCTTGCCGATTTCCAATTTCTTTTTACTTTGGTGGGCAGCAGCAGCAGCAGCACTCCTTTAATTACAGTCATATGGAATTTGCATACTTTTCGAACTGACTCGGCGCTGGCAATTAAGGCAGATGACATGCTGGCATCTGTATCACATGTCCTCGTTCCTCCGCCGAATGTCCAATGTCCAATGTCCACTCTACACCATACACTCCGCGCTCCCTGGCGCATTCATCATAATAAAGAGCACCAAAGAGACTCATTTCGGCTGACTTTGGGTTGCCCAATGCTTTTCGATCCGGCCAGACTCTGCGCTGGAACGATTGTGGTGTCATAAATTGCAAACGGACCCCGGCTCCTTCTGTGGTTTCGACATAAAGGATGCTCGAATCATGAGGAAATAAAACTCAGAAAATCAGAAAAATAACCTTAGAATGGCAGTGAATCCCCGTAATTTGTAATTTTGTTTTTTTCACATTAAATTAGAAAATATGTTTATCAATATTTTAAGTAGCATATTATATATGCACCACTCCCTTAAATAAATTGCTTTCAAGCAAACCTTTTCAAAACCTAAATTTTTCAGTGTTTTCTTCCTACCCTGAGTATATATCTCTGCTATATCTAGCTCTGCTCTTGGCATCACTGATCCCCTTGGCTCGCGACGGGTTTCGGTTTCACGACCACAGGCTAGGCGTCCAGCTCCCCGCTCTCGGATTGCGCCTTATTGAAATTGGACGCCGTTTGTGTTCAATTAGGCTATGCTAATTTGCTGCAACTATCGCCTGGCAGCGAGCGGCGAGTCGAATGTCGATGGCAGCTGCCTGGCTTAAATCGCTTTAAAGTGCTTGGCCTTATCGCGCTTCAGTCGTTGGCGAACCGCTTTTGCGGTTATTTGATTTAGAATTTTAATGAAAATATTTCACAGCTGACATATTATTAAATAAATGATGCGCTCCGCTGACCAATGACAGTCTGATTGATTGTCCTGCGAAAATGAAACAAGGACAACAAATACACAACAATTTCAATCGCATTTATTTGCCTTTTGGGAACAACTAAAAATTTCAGAAAATTGCTAAATTTGATTCGCTTCCATCTCATTTTGTTTATTTTTCGGTGGACGCGGGCAATCATGTAAATATTATTTTTCATCAACAGAATTAAAATTGAATTTGCCTCCCAACCCGTATTTCTATTTACTTTTTTTTTAGAGCTGCCTGACATTGTGGTCAGAAATTGAATTTTCCGGCTTTTACATGGATGTGTGCGGGAGTACAAAATGATAATCCAGTAGCCGGCAGTCAACTAATTATTGAAATTTGCACAGATTTCTGTATTTGACATAAATATAGCGCTTGTGTCAATCAAACATTGCGTATACGCCGCGTGGGCCACGCACTGTTCGGAGTTCGCAAACGAATTGAATTGAAACGAAACGAATCGTAATCGGTGCCATGCGCTTGATTGCATTTTCTCCTTAAATTCATTACCAACACGCTGATGCGTTTACCGTCGATAAATTCGATGACACGGATATCAACGTTGATGCGGATGCTAACGACGACTTCGATTCGCTATTAATTGCATTAAAATTGCGGCCGGAGCAAGGACCTTCTCCGTCGTCGCCTTCATCGCCAGCACCATCTCCATCGTCGTCGTCGTCGTCGTCATCGCTCCCAATCTGCGCAATTCAATTTGTCAAGCACCCAGGGAAAGACGAGAGCGGCAGTCGCCCAGACAGCCCGAAATTCTCAATATCAATTTCAATTTAAAATTGTCTTGCCAGAGAGTTTTGATTTCGTGGGCTCAAATTCGGTTCTTGGAAACGTAGCATTAAAGAGTTGAGTTCTGGGAAAATTAAAGTCAGTTTTAATTAGAGGCCAGCTAACTCGGATAAGTTTTGCGGGCGAAAGATGAGAGTTCTTAAAAGTTTCCCAAATGTTTCTCCCACACATTTATTCGGTTTTGTGTGACCGTGAGGCTATCCCAAAGATATTCAAAGTATCTGCTGCCCACACAGATTTCCGTGTCCTTTGGCCGCCATTAGAGCCACCACTCAATATTCAATTTCGGGGCCAAAAACACTTTAATGCGCGAACGTGGTCTCGGTGCCTGCTGAGTGCTGCTTTTCCCTTTATGGTATGCTCGCTGGGTGGGAAAACCGACAGCGTGATGGGAGAAGGGAAGAAGGGAGAGCTCCAACACGCCCACACCGTCGATTTGGCAGCTTCATAACCTTTCGGCTGTGGCGCCCCTTTGATATTTTGTCTCATTTTTGGCAATTTTTAAGCAATTCAATTTAATTTTATTAGTTTTGGCAAAACTCAAACAACTGGGACAACAATAACAAGGTGACCCGGCCCCCATGATGGCTCTATCGCCGCCCCTTCGTTTGACCCCATAAAACCAGAGAGTGTAGCATAGATACACAGATACTAAGATGGCCAGAGATACCGATCCAGATACATATTTATATGGCATTTGTTAAGCTTTTCATTGGCTCGTCGGTCTATTTTTGAGATTTTTATTTGTCTCGTCCTGCTCCTTGTCGCCATGGCCATCGTACCGTCTCGTCTCGGCCCGTCCGCCACATAAGTTTTAAGTCATAAAAAGTCCATAAAATGCATTCGCAACTTTTTTCCCCTCATGTTCCGGCCGGGCTTTGGTTGTTGTTTGTTTGTTTGTTTGCCTGTCTCTGTTTTCGTATTCCCCCGACTTGGTTTAGTCTCTGATATTTGATTTTATTGTTATGATTGAGGAAAATGATGTGCCAAATGTGGGTCTCAGACTTTATTCTGTGTCCAGTCGCTCATTGAATTATGCTCAAAAGTTGGCCACTTAAGCGTCAATTACTTTTACGGCTTAATTATGCGAATGCGATGCGACCCGCATCTGTAAAGTCATATTCCTGCTACTTTATTCGAGAATGCTCGGATGCCATGCAAAGAACACATAAAAATAGCATAAAATTAGTCGGTGTTATGTTCCAAAGAGCGAGGCTTCATATGCGTGAGGGCACCGCATTAAAAACAATTTCTCCCAAACTGTGCGCAATGTGAAAGTTGCCTTTGAATGCACAACAAAACTAGAATGCAATTAATTAATTGCGTTTAAACGCTGGGGAATAGCGAGTCAGAGAGAAAGAGGGAGTAGCTGAGCGCTCGGATTTTCACATTTCCGGTTTGGCATGAGTGTGTGTGTGCTAGTGTGTGTGTGGGAAAAGTTGGTCGGCAAACATTTTTAACTTCCGCACGGAATCACGTACAAGTTGCCTTGAATGCGTTTTTCTTCTGTGTAATCCCTCTTATATGCCCCATTGTTTCAGTGATTTTGCATTGTGCTTTTGCTGGTTCTGGCGCTTGGGCTTTGTGCTCTTGTGCCTATCGATTTCAGGGCAAAAACATTACGTTAGCAGCCTCCTGTTACTAATTCAATTGCGTTGCCAGCTCCTCTGGGGATTTATAGCTAAAATAAGGAGACTAAATGGAAGCAATTAGCCGGCTAAAAATAAGTCTATCAAAACAAAACAATTGAGGTGAATACAAAAAAATAAAAATAAAATACAGCAATTAGCAAGCACAGAGGATGAAATGAAAAATTCAGCAAAAGTCAGCGGGTGATTCGCGATTCACGCCTGACAGAGCTCTCGCACTGAACCTCACTTGGTAGGTGGAAGCGCGGAGGTGAAATCGAGGCTGGCATTGCCGCATTTCATTTCGCAATAAACTGGACTTTACTCAAAATGAACGGGCCAGCCGGCGAACGCAATAAAAATGTGAGAAAGAAAACACGAGAAATGGAGCCCGGCAACGTATGGAGCAGAAACCAAAACCAACAAGCAACAACGGATCGAATCGAATGAAACGAATCGAAACCAAACCTAACCAAACCGCCAAGCCAAATCAATGCCCACAAATGGCACCAAACAACATGGCTGCGGTGCGGTGCGGTGCGAAGTGGAGTGGAGTGGAGAGGAGTGCAGTGTGTACAATGAATGAAGAGATTTTCCAAGAGCAAGCTGATTTTCATACCCTGCAGATGCTCTCGGGGAAAGTAGAAATTTGAATGTAAATTTGTGTTGCGAATTTAAACTTCCAAAGGGGCTTATGTGTTGGGCAAAAATATTTGGAAAATATCTTTTAAGCACTCTCTTTTAATCAGGTGTCCGGCATTATAACTGCAATCTTCTTATTAGTTTTCAAGGTATGAGTTAAATTATTGATAATATTTACTATACATTTCTCAAAAGTTCTCCATTTAATTACAAATCTTTAGATACAAAATCGTAAATTAGTTTTTTACCAACACTTCATGGCGTAGAAGCTGGGTAATTCAGGCAGATTGGTATGTGCTTTATGACCCAGCTTTGGCAATGGGATTGAACGGGCCTGGAGCGATGGCGAGGCTACATGCAGGTTCGTAAATTCAGAGATAAACATAAATCGAGGGTAATTCGGGCATAAAGCGCTGCTGCAGCTGCTGCGCCACCAAGCCAGCTGTCCACACGAACGCGGCCAGGGACAATCGAACGGACTGGAGGACTGACTATTTGCACAGATCGATTAAAAATTGAATAGCCGCCCATCAGGACATCCTCCGGACTGACCCAGGACCCCGAGGCTCAAGCCAGTGTACCGGACACTGGGGATGCGGCATGGCCAAGTCGAATTGAGTTCGCCAGGAGTCACGGCAACTGGTCTCCATGTGTACGGTCATGGTTACGGGATGTTTCAGCATCTCGGTTGTGACCAACAGGTGTCCGATCTGACCTCCATGGCCTTGCAGCCCTCGGAGCTTATGGGCGCCCCTTTAAGACGTTCCAATTCCGCAATCCGCTTAAATTGATTGCACTCCGTCGGCGCTGTCGCCATGGCCACATGAAGCCCCATAATACTCCTCTCCCGGAGGAGAGCCACTCACCCGCCATGGGAAGAAGTTAATTACAAATTCTGGAAATGCTTTTTTCGGAAAATTTGTGAGTGTCCAGGCCAGTTATGCATGCGAGGTCTTTTGTCAGCATGAAAATTACGTTTTTTGTTTATTTTTCTAGTTACTAGTTAATGTATTTTGTTTAAATTTTGTTTTGTTTTGTTTATTTATAACCTCATATTATATATATATGTAAATACAAATATTAAAAGGCTTAATCTAAACGTTTTTAGGGTATTTCAAACCTTTTTATATTTTTTTTTTATTGACAACACTTTAAAATATTTTCTTTTGTAATTGTTTGAATTGTTTAAAAAAAATAGAATAGGGTTGGCTGCAGTTGGGACTTTAAAAAATGCCCAATGTTTAAACAAAATTCGACTAAAAAGTAATTTTTCCAAAAGGAAACCCGGACTGTGCTCACAGATATTTCTGCTGCTGCAACTGTCAATAAATATTCCTTGCTGACCCCACGTTTGGCAACATTTGCGGCGCTTCCGCTCCCTGGCGGAAGGGATGACCCTACGCGTCCCAGCTCGACCCGGCCTGCAATGAACGATTTTAAATAACAGCAGTTATCCTGCAGCCCCTGGATGCTCGAGGTCCTTGGCTCAAATTGAACTCCCGCTGGTGCATCGTGGACACACCTGCTGCCATTCGCCAATCGGCATTCCGCATTCGGCAGCTGGCGCATTGTGTAATTAATGTGGCAGTGATTATGCCGAACAACAGGCAAAGCGATTAGTTGGGCACATACGCATAATGCATGTCCTTGAAATCGAACCGGCAAACAGGGCATTATCGCCAACGGCAAATATTGCAATTAATATTGAGCCGCGCGCAGTCGATTCCCCGGTATATGTATCTGCATCTGTATCCGTATCTGTATCTATAGCAGTATCTGTAACTGGCCCCGAGGGGTTGCACTTTGTTTGTCCCATTTTATGGCCCTATTGCACGCAGGGCCAGCTGCCGCAGCAACCCCGCAACTCCCGACGCCCCCGGCTTACTGTATTTATGAGTTATTTGGAAGGGACACTAACAAATGTCGAGATCTCCGGTTCTCGTTGGCTGCCCTTTGTGACAGGAGTCCGTAAAATTGTTTTGGGTTCTGCTAATTTATCTACGGCATTTGCCTAATTTATGTTATTGCCGAGTTGTTTGCCCGTCCCTAAATCATATTGACGAATGGACAGATATGCACACAGAGACCGAATTTGGTAATAGAAATTCAAGATTTAATAATTTCAAATTAGACATGCAAATTCCAATTTCAATTTATATGAAAACCTGGATTCGACAGACCACAAACATATATTTAATATGAAATCATTTTCATAAAGTTTGTATAAAATAGAAAATATATAACTTTGATTCCGGATATTTATTTAATTTCCCAACTCTTTTCACAGTGTTTCAAATTGTACAAATAACACAGCCAAAAAATATAGCCGACTTTAAAGCGTTGAAGGACAATTAAAAAAGGCCGTCTGCAAAATGGGAGGCGGGCTTTAAAAAAAAAAGGTGAACTGGGAATAAATAAAATTAACTACGAGTTGCGGTTACACATTCCAATTTGCTGTTGCTGCATTTTATGCGGCTGTGAAAGAGGCGGCTATGAAAATAAAGTGGCCGCCCTGAAAACCCGCAACAGTTCCCTTCGTTCCCCCCCCCCCCCCCCCCCTGCCAACGGCGGCGGCGGTCCATTCACGGCAAAAACAAGAACAAAATTGAGAAAAAATACAGGGGGGAGGGAGAAAGGGGGAGAGAATTCCAACAAATACAATGCGCAATTGCAAAAGCGTTAAAAAGAGCAACAATGTTGTGTCCGCCAAGGAGCAGGAATGGGTGGGTAGGTGGGTGGATCGGCATTGGGGAAAACCCAAAGGGCATAAAAGCGTGTGCGTGGCCATAGAGCGGGATAGGTGATGCTCTACCTCTCGCTTCTGTGTCTTTGTTGCCTCTCACAATAGTTTGCGTTTTAAACAAATGGAAAGCGTAGCCAAAAATAAAAGCCGAAACAATTTTATTGAAGATTGCGAAGCGCACTCAGAGAGACACACTTACTTTTCCATACACACACACACACATGCCGAACGATGCATATATACAGTTGGAAAAACATTGTTCAAGTTTGAATATTGATCCTTTGAGCAATTACATTTAATTGTTTTCAAGTTGTAGATTTACCTCTTTCGTATTTCAGCCTTTTAAATAGTTTTATATTTTGTCCTAAAGGCTTTATGAGTTCGCTCTTATTATGACAACTTCAAGAAGTTTTGCTCAAGATAAATCATAAAGGTTTGTTAACAAATTAAATAATAAATCTCTTACTATGGTCGTCAAACATACTTATAAATATTCAATAATTTTCAACTGCATTTTATATATTTGTTTTCCTCTCTGTATACGCACATACAAAATTGCCAGGCAGCCGGGAAAGGTACGCAAAAATGTTGCCAATCGAAATTCCCTGCCTGGGAAATTCACTCTCACTCCCACCGCCCCACCTGTTTTTTTCAGCCGTGTTTCATCCCATAGCTCGCTGAGGGGCGGGGGAAGGGGAGACAGTAGTTTGGTCCTTTGGTAGAATAGAAAACACTACTCGTATGCCAGCCAACTGGCGCCTGTGTTGTGTACACGAATTAAGTCCACTCACTTCAAAATGTTTGAAACATTTCGTCGTAATAAAGTGCGTTTTGCCAGCTCTTCCTGGCTTTAGTTTTTCCGGTTTTCCTGGGTAAACCCATTTTTTTATTTTGCAGAACTAGATAGTTGATTTTGTTGCTGTTTGCTCTGAGCCATTTTTCTGCAGCATCCTGGCATTTTTGTAGGCAGAAGAATGTATGTATGTGCAGCTCAAGCAAAGGAGTCTAGTAAATTAGGGAATAATTATGAGTAATTTGTTATGAAAGCTTTAAATTAAATTAGCAAAACAATTTGTTGGAAATATAGTTTCCTTTTTTAGTTAGTTAAGCAAGGTCTTTGCTGATAATGGAGCTTAATTTCTGTGAAAAATAATACAACATTCATAGAACAAGCTTAAAAAGTATGCAGCAATAAAAAGTTTAAATCACGAAAATTAGGAACTAATTTAATTCACTTACTGACATTTTTAGAGTAATTAGTAACAAATTTATTCAAAAATACTGCTTGGTTCAGATTGAAATTTTACCAAACTATTTTTAAATTAGTTATGTATTCACTTTCCTCTTTGGGAAGTACATTTTGTTTGTTAATTTATCTAAAATTGAGTTAGAGCATCAATTAATTGTTTCTAGGATATGTTACTTAAAACATACATACATATATTCTTTGTTACCACCCACATTTGAATGCATTGTATTCTTTGTGCCTTTTGTATGTATTTTGTAATAAAATACTCTGTTCTTATTTTATAAACCCCAACCGACATGGAATTTCTATTCAGTCACAGCTTGCACCCCTCTCTAATGGAGTTGCATAAACTTTTATTTATGTTCGGCGTATGCAAAACTATTTTCACCAACAATTGTGCATTTTGCAAGGCAAATGTTTGCTAGGAACGGAGGAGGAACCGAGTGGGCGGAGCCGGCCAAGATCAACAGGCAGTGTCAGATAAGATCCTAGTGGTCATTAGTGTCCTGCAAACAACTGGCAAGCCTGCTGCTCGACGCTTGCCACGGGCTGGAAAGAAAAAAGTAACAAACAAAAAAGCAAACCACTTGACCGTAAACAAACTTCACACCTCGCATTGTTCACTCTAAAGAGAGGGAGAGGGACCTGAAGTGTCCAGGAATAAACACTTGAAAATGCTGGCTGGCTGGCTGACTGCCTGACTGCCTGGGAAGGGTCACTCCGTATTGTTGTTTTGTTTGACAAAGGCGCTCGCTCCGGACGCAGGTCTGGCAGGCAGCGAGGTAGGGATACTCGTGCGTTGACATGGAACCGCTGAGCGGCACTAATGGGGCGCAGTTGATGCGAGCAGGACACGCAGGACCCAGGGTCAGCAGCCAATTGAAGTTTGTTATTAGCCAGCTGATGCGGCGGACTGGAATCCTCTGCCTCCGCCTCTGCCTCTGCCACTGCCTAAGCCGATCAATTATCGGTAATTAGGCGCGCGTTTTCAATTAGCCAACTGCATTGCGAGCGTTTTGTGGCTAACGAGCAAAGCACACACACACTTACACACAGCCCAGAAAAGTGTGAAGTGATCAAGGGGAGGAGGGGGAAGCACAATCGGCATTGACATTTATAATTACGAACAGCATGGCAGCGGCACAAAGGACGAAAAGGAACAGCCGAACAATGCCGCTGTCGGGCGCGGCCACTCAGACGCACTTCATGGCAGCTACAGACAGCGCCCGCTAACAGTTACAGATGCGGCTACACTGACAAGAAAAATGTGCTATTCATTTCAATGGATGTTTTGTTTAGTATGGAAATTAATTAATTAATTGTAATGAGGTCATTAACTTGAAAATCAAAGAATATATTAAATTCGTTATTATTAATGTACATTCTATATAATATTTTTCTCGGTGTAACTCACACACACTTGATGAGCTCGATTTTGCACAGACCAATCATCGGCCAGGGAGGATGTAGACTCGAATTTTAATGAACAAAATGGAATGTTTGTGACATGTCAAGCGGAAAAGGAATCGAGGAAAGGCAGGATCAGAAATGTGACTCGCCTGACCGATGGGTGTGGCTAATTATGAACACATTGGAAATTATAAAATCAATATGACGGGGGCGAAAGGTCCTCTGACTGGCAGCCACAACAATGCAGTGCTCTCTCTCGCTCTCCTGCAGGCAGCAAACACTGTGCGTTCGAAACAGGACATCGATAGACTATTTAGCTGATTGGAACTCTAAAAATATTGCATTTAAAATTTAAATAGTAAGCGTCTAGGTGGAAAAGCTGCAGCTATCATATTTATAAAATATGTCCTTTCTCTTAGAAAGTGTACAATGGGAAATAACCAACTTTCCTGCGTAAACATACTTAAATACAAAGGCTTCATCAGGACCTTTTGTGGGGTTTTGGTAAGGGTATAACCAGGTCATTGATCCTTTCACAATATTTCCGCTTTGTTTCCTTTTTTATAGTGTGCCGGCAAATGGTTGCCATATGGTCTCAAAGTGCCTGACAGCCTTGTTGTTGCCTGGCCTCTGGAGCTGCCGCTCGCTCTGGTTGCCGGTTGCTCCTGAGGTTGTCATTGTTGTCCGCTTTTGACACGCCAACATGACCGCAAATGAGATTCTGTCCACCTCTCTCTCTCTCGGCTTCTGTGGCACCCATTCTGCATCTCTTTTTTTTTCTGTTGACGCCCACACGCACCTTTTGAAGGACCTGAGCACAGGCACAGGATAACCCTCGCTCTGCCCTCCCTCACCGGTGGCTGTTGTTGCCGTTGCTCCTGTCAATGACTTTTCATAAGGTTCATTTTGCTGACAGTTCATATTACAGATTTCTTTCCCACACTGCCGAGCGAGAGCAGAGAGCGGAAGGTGTTGCCTGGAAATTGAATGTTTAGTTTCTTCAGAGGGGGCGGGGACTCATCAATAACTCGCAATTAAGGGGCCCTCATGCGGGGAGGTGTGAACGGCTCCTTGGGCGATTAGAAAACATTTTGAACAAGCAGACAAACAAAGCAAACGAGGACCAGCAGCCTCCCTTCCCCGTGTCCCGTTCCTATCTATCATTCCCGGGGAGATTCCGATTCAGATCTTGAGCCGACTTTCCCTCATAGTTCTGGGCCACAATCCCCCTGCGGTTGGGTGTAATTTAGATTTATGCGTCCCGCAACCACTCTCACCCTCTCGTGCACTGGGAGAAAATATATAACTACCACTAACGAGAATCATTATCACCTAATTAATGAATTATTAAAGTTTATTCTTAAGACTGACTGAAAGTATTTAATATTTTAAGAACCTCAAAAAACAACCAATTGATTGGCCAATCTTGGTGACACTTTCCCGCCGTGTAGCTTATCTCAGCATCTTGTATGATATTATTTTATTTAACTAATTTAAAATTCTTATTATAAGCAGATTTAACTTGGGGGAAAAAGTTAAATGTTTGATAAATACACAAAATATAAATGTATGTTAGAATCTTAGTAAATGATCTATAAACACCCATTAATTTTCCTATTTTTTGTAGCCTAGTGTGATTGGTCCACACTCTCTTTCTCCACTTCATCGACAGGCATCCCTTTGCTGGCCGATATGAGTGTTCTATGATAGCTGCCGTTAAATTGTCGTCCATCTATGGCAAGTCAAGCCGCAGTTCGCGTTGATTATGGTTGATTTATATGACAGGCGAGCCTCCGCCGTAAGCCCTTGCCATGAGGGTTGTCGCAGTTGCCCCGGAGATGTGTTAATCCATCGCCAGCTAGGACTTAGTGGGTTCGATGTCGGTTGTGGGTTGGTCGGTTGCTCGGTTGGACGATTCGCCGGTTGTCTGGGCGAACTGGGTTCCGCTGCGTCTTCGGTGACTTTTGACTTTGGTTCCGTTTTAATTGAGCGCCAAAGCACGGCCGTCGAAACACGCCCCCATAAATCAAGCGGCCAGTCAGTCTGTCAGCCTGTGAGTTATTCACTCAGCCACAATGTCCAGCTGTCAATCATTTGCGTAGTTTGGTGCGTAAAAAAGGAAACGACAATTTAACGGCAGCTATCATAGAACACTCATATCGGCCAGCAAAGGGATGCCTGTCGATGAAGTGGAGAAAGAGAGTGTGGACCAATCACACTAGGCTACAAAAAATAGGAAAATTAATGGGTGTTTATAGATCATTTACTAAGATTCTAACATACATTTATATTTTGTGTATTTATCAAACATTTAACTTTTTCCCCCAAGTTAAATCTGCTTATAATAAGAATTTTAAATTAGTTAAATAAAATAATATCATATGCACAGCTAATGATTTAAAACACTACTTGAATTATTCTCATGCTCCTCCTTGTTGGCCAGTGTTAAGGAGCTATCCTTTTAAGGGGAAACTTCATTAGGCCAGCAAGGACCAGGAAAGTAGAGCCCCGGGGCCAAAACGGCAGTCGCTTTTAATGAGCCCTCAGCAGATTCCGTTAAGAGAGTGGGCGGCCAGTGGGTGGCAATGTGCAAAGGGCGTGGACGGGGACTGAGGCACGTGACATGACAGTTGGAGATTTTCTTTATTTCCAGCGTCAAGCTGCGAGCCTGCTGGTGATGATTTTTCGGATTGTGAGACATAGGAAGTTGTTGAAATCTTGTGATGCATTAAAATTTGCAAGTTTTGACTTCGCTTTGTCTGTCTCCCTGCGTAGGTCTGGTGTGTGTGTGCCAGTGGGTGTGCGTCAAGTGCGTGTGAGTGACAGTTGTGTGTCAGTGGCACGCTTTTCCAGCTTTTGGGAGCCACACACACACACTTGGAGAGTCTGGCATTTTATGCAAATGTCGCTTTTCTGCGTAGCTGCCTCGCTTTTTAATGAGCACAAACATCCACAAAGGGCCCTCCCTCCACATACACAGCCACAATTTACTGGGTTTTCCTCGCAGTGCATTTGTGTGAGCGCCGAGCCCTGCGACTGTGAAGCAATTAAAACGAAATAAGCAAAGTTTTTTCGCCCGGCAAACAATTTCCCAGTTCAGCATCAAGATGAATGCACAAATGTCATAGCCACACAGGGAAAATGAAAGTGAAAATGAAATGGTGCAGTCTAAGGAAAACCAATGCGGATTGTTATCTGGTTTTTAAGTACTAGTTAAGGATATAATCTTTTTTATTCCTTTTTTTATGTTCTTGTAAGTACTCTAGGTCTCTCACATTTTGATAGTTTTATGTTTAAAATAAAAGTATTTAAATTAAATAAAATACTTTTAACTTTTTAACATGAAAGGTAATTTTATATTATTCATTTTCAATCAACTTTCCTAGTGTAAGAATATGGGTTGTACCTCAATTAGCCATCGCTGCCCGTTTTGGGTTAAAAGCCCATTTGCCACTCAATCAGGCGGCATCAAGTATTGCTCTAAAAGCATTTGCCCTACACCCACACCCTCCGCCACCACCCACTCCCACTCACTAGCACATTGCATTTGTTATGTCCTTGTTATCCTTGATCCTATTTGCGCTTTTCTTTTGCTGCAGCGCTCAAGTGGAAGTGGCCGTGTGCATAGGTGTGAAGGTTGCCGCGGGGCGAGGCACCACCTGGCTGCAGCATCAACAGCAACATCTCTGCAGGAGCAGAACGCATCAGCAGGAGCCGCGCATAAGAGGCTAATGCTCCGGGCCGAGTGGGGGCCCTGCTGCCATCGGAATGCCCCGGGTGGCTTAGAGGTGCAACAGCTTGCCAACTGCATTACAATGCCACGTCACATGTGCGACAATCTGTTCCCATTTAAAAGCCAGCCAACGGGCTGTGCTGCTGGTGCTACTTGGTTGTAAGTCAGTTAGCCAGGTGACCATTAAATATTCACCATTTTATGGAAAAAGGATCAGACGGAGAGAGTTTTACAGGAACAAAATAACAGCATTAAGGCTTTGAATGTAAAACAGCGAACGTGTTTATTTATTTCCTAATATATTTATTGATATTTAAAATTAATAAGCAACTAAGGGGAGATTTATTTCTTTCTAGGCTTTCTCTTAAAAACAGCATCATACAAAATTAGTAATTTATAATTATTAATATTAATTACCTAACTAAGATTTAACTCAACTTGTTAAACTTAATGTTTATTGTTTTATTTATACTGCACAAACAATTTATTTAGCTGTTAAGAATTATATATTTATTACAAATTTTGAATATGCTTGCGATTTCCTAACAAATGTTCCTCCCTATTATTTGTATCGCAACACTTAACGAAGGCAGCATGTTGAATTGTTGCCAGCAGCTTTGTTTACTTGACATTGTTTCAGAAACATGTTGCGTGCTGGAGCCGAATGATTTGTTGACTGTGTCATGTTGCTAAGCGCTCGAGGCAATTAAGTTATAAGCAGAGTAAGTTAATCATATAAGAATAATGCAGAGGCAACGTCTATTTTTAAATCAAAGATAAAGAATCAAATGCCATTAGCAAGGTACTTAATTTAATTGGTTACCATGTTTCCTGGGAACTGCTAATCAATACCAATTAAGTGGGCTATTTAAAAGGAAGGAATTTACAGGAAATATACCATAGGAATATGGTTAAAAATGTTTAAGGAAATTAAATAAGATTTAAATTTTATTATGAATTTAAATTTTATTATGGGCTGCAGTTTCCTTAATAAAATTATGTATAATTCCTATGTATCATCCCTGTTAAATATGTACATATGTCCCATAATTATATTCGAATAAGACCAAAATCTCTACAAACGCCCATTAGAAATGCATTATATTACCTAGTGGCTTATGACAGCCTATTAGCCCAAGCAGCACAATGAAGCCAGGGGTCAGGGAACAGGACAGCACTCGAAGGCCATTGATAACAAAGCTCCTTCGGTGGGATAACTCAATTATGGGGTTAGTTATGGGCAACTCGGGTTGAGTGACCGACCTGACCCGCTCGGATAAAGGCTTTCGGCCACTTTGCTGTCAAATTAGTGCCTAGTTCGGGGCGCATAATTGGCCGTGCCGAAAGTTTTTACACGCAGCCATAAAAGATTTATGGAAATTATGCATGTGTTTTTGTTTATCCGGCGGCGGCAGCGGCAAATCGTCCCGGGATTTATGCTGCCTCCTAATAAATCACACAAATACAGCCAACGGCGTCCATTAATTGGCAACACTCGAGCGGTTGCCAAAGGTCACGTCCTGGCAGCATGTTGACAGCGCGCGATTCCTGAGCAACATCGACGAGCAACAAGGACGAGCGAACTTTCTCTCTCGGGGTGTTTTCCATCGTGTTTCTTTCGTTCGGGTTGCTTCGCTCCCACATCGTATTCATGCCGAAAACTGAGGCATGTTGCTGCCAATAGCGCAGCATGCTGCATACAACATGTTGGGGTGTAGGTGTAGTGTTGTCTTTTGAAGATAGTCCTCATTAGCTAGATTTTGAAGGAACATTTAAGAACAAAAATAATATAATAAAATAAGTAAATAAAATGTAATGAAATTAAGCTGAAAAAGTAGGGAAAAACATACATTTATTTCCAATATTATAGATTTTTATATACATATTTAGGTAATATTAAAAAACAACAAATCGTCGATTTCGTAATTTTCCTTGTACTTAAATATTTAATTAATTAGCACATTTTTTAAAGATTTAAGCGAGACATCAACCCTTGCTTAAATTCAATATTTTGGGGCCAAGTCAAACCAAGTCAAAATTACTGGCCTAAATAAAATATCCTAGATTCCTTGCAATATTTTTTAAATACGTTTTTCTTCTTAAATAAAATGTTAAAATAAATAAATTATAATGAATATCCAATATTATTATTAATATAAGCATTAATTATTCTCCCCTTTCAAACATGCTATATCAACAAGCCAATCTGCCACCACTGGTAGCATGTTGCTAGATGTTGCTCGAGTGGAATACGTATCCGACTGGGGTACCAACTCGCTGCGCTCGTGTTCAGTCTTCTCCGGTTCTTATTCGTGGCTCGCAGCGTTTGGCGCGAGATTCGAATTTAGCATCGCCTGTCGGCTTTGCCTCTGCAGCATCCGAGGAGGAATAATTTTCAGTTGGCAGTGGAATCAGCAATCAGCTAGCTGGCGATGTTTTTTTGTCAACCTGCGATTTATGTGGCTAATTAGAACAAGAAGAGGCGGCCCATTAGTGCGTGACTCTCGAATGCTGCGCATCCGTATCCGTCAGGTTGCGTGTGCCCCGCCCCCTCGCCAGGAGTAGGGAAAAACAAAGAGAGAAAGTATAAAATAAAACGAATAACACACTCCAGTCATCAAAACACTCGAGAAAAACTGGGAAAAGCGGATCCCAAAAAATCTGCAGTGCGAAAAAAGAGCAAAAAAAAATTAAAATTTCGGGCAAAGCGGATTACGAGCGGAGCCACAACAGCCGAAGGCGGCAAGGAAAAGTGAAAAGCGGGAAAAGCGGGAAAAACAACAACAAACAACACTCGAATGGAAAAGTGAATTTGCGGAAAGTACGTAGAACAGATAAACACAAGCGAGGGAGTAAATCATATGGAAATTTGAACGCGTCACGCCGGCTCATTAACGATCTCGAGTTCGATTCCCCCCTTCGTGTTCGTGTGCGTGTTGTCCATCAATTAATTCAAGCATAATAAACGCCAGTCAGTTTTCGCACTTTAAGCGCCAAAAAACCACCAGCGGCAGCAGGAGGAAAAATAAAGAAAAACCCATAAAAGGCCACGCAGAGCTGACAAAGAAACAGGAGAAATTAATGACACAATAACACACTGCGGTTTCATTTGTAGTGGTCAGTATCTGTGTATCCTCCTGTGTGTACCAGTGGCATAGTGTATTCGCAGAGTGGGCGCAACAGTTCCTCAACATAAATATATCGGTATATATGTACAGCCCTCCCTCCCTGATCAGTTCGGTCGCGTGGCGCAATAATTTATCACAATTGTCATCGGTCGAGTGAAAGTGCAGCATCCACAAGATACGAGATACAAATTGTTTATGCAGACATCTTCCCAAATACGGGTCAGTGCATTAGAACAATATAGCTGCGAGCGGCAAAAGTTGTTGATAAAGGGAAAACATAAATTTAAGTTACCAGTTTCCAAGCTGCCCGGTTGCCAAGTCGCCAGTCGCCAGTGGCCAGTGGCCAGTTGGAGGCCTTGAAAGTTTCTCCGTCTGTTGGATTAGCAAGCGCAAGAAGGCCGGGGTGAGTCTGAGTCCCTCTGATTTTTAGCTGTAAGTCGGGGCTTACAGCTCCATTCGCAGGATAGATCCCTGCCTTGGCCTCGGCCTCGCACAGAACTTGAGTGGGTTTGCTTATGGGACAGATTTGTTTGCCTTTCAAATTTTTATGTACGAGCGGGCTGCCGTTTTGATGGTCACTTCTGGGAAATATGCTTCAAGACGGCTGCTGCACGACTGAGATTTATGTAGCGTATACTGCTGGGTTCTCGAGGAGAATAAAAAGTAAATGAAATTAGAGCAATTTTAAAGGAATATTACTAGGAAAAACGTGGCAGCTTTATTGTTAATATAATCAGGATTTTATTAAATACAATTTTATTGTTCCACCAATTAATATTGAGTTAATCTGCTTAAGAATTCTGCGTAACATCTTACTTCCTTAATTATTTAACTAATTAACTATTTAAGGCCACCAATTCTCAAGGAGATTTGTTTAAGCTTTACACTTAGCCATTATTATGCATATTTTTATTATGTAAACATTTCAGTAATTAATTAATTAAGCAATAGCTTCATTAAATTATTATGATTTATTCATTGCTAATTGCTACTATTTTAATCAATTTAAATATTTGTATATTTTTCGAAGCGAAAAGAAAACAAGAATGCGTTCACATTAATCAGTTGTAAAAAAAGAATTATAATTTTCATTCGTTTAGCTTTTACTTTTAAAGCCCCGGTTAATTCCTTTTTATGTCTATATTTACTTTCCTTGACTTAATTCCATAAATCAAAAGCCGGGACTCCATTGACAAATTCTACTTTCTCCATTTCACTTTCCAGGCAATCTTTTATCCGTTTCTCATTTTTTTCTCGCTTTTTTGGGGGAACATAACCTTGGCAACAATCCGGTCAAATCTTTGCATGAATTTCGCTAAGCGCCTCTTGGCGCCTTATAACCAAAACAAAACTCCCATGTGCGTATATGTATGTATATATAGTGGCACATATGGCCCACATAAAAAGCAAATCACAAAATCCACTGCACCTTCCCTTGTCCCCCGGAATAGCAGTAAGCTCATATAAACGCCACCGCCGCAGGATATTTGCAAAGCCAGCGCCGTGAAAGGACCTCCTACCCCGCCTGGGTCCAAGCAAAAACCCGTGTCCTGGACCAGCACATATAGGGCATAACATATATACGGAATATACGGAATACAGTATACCCCTGCATACATTCAGGGCCTGTCCAGAGTTTAGTCTATTAAGGCAAATAGAAATCCGGCTGAAATATAAAAGGCACAAGCCACACCCGCACAAAGTTGAAAATATGAACAAAACCAAGCGAAACGAAGCGATGCCACGAAAACATTGCGTATACAGTTGGGCCTCCGTAACAGGAGCTGCAGTAATGATGATTATAATATCCTTTAAGACACTATACATATTTGCAGGCAGGATAACAAATAAAGCAACTTCCTTTTTTTATATTCGTAATTAAATAGCGTCATTGAGTTTTAATTGGTTAGCTGTTAATTTCAGTTAAAAGTCTCCCCTATTAATGCTTTTGGTGTTCTTGCCAAAGATACTTTACCGTATAAAGCCGGAAGGACGTTGAGCAAGTACCAAAAAACGAATTTTAGGTAAATGCATAAAAAAGAATTCAATTTAAAACCAAATGCCGGGAGCTGTGAAAATGCTGCCAATGGCAGTTCCAGTTCCCCATGAAATGTGTGTGCTATGTGCAAATATGCGAGTTTTGTGAGTCGGCGATGCTGCTGGTGCCGCCTGCCAAACAATAAAACTTTCAATACATATTTTATTTGACTTTGTGCTGCAATTTTATGCATAATAAATTCTGCAGCCAGTAGTCGCTGCTGGAACAAATGCTTTTGGCCCCAAGAGCTTCCGGAAAATGTGAAAATATTATGGGTAAATACAATCGGCATTGCTAGGCAAATATTTGCTCCTGTGCGACTTATGCATAATGAAGATATTCCATGCCAGTGCAGATTGCAAGATAAGCCAGTTAGATCGCTTTGGGCGATAGCCATTTTAGAATTTCCATTATGTAGAACGAAAGAATTAATCCGGCCTGATCCTTGGCCACACGGGGGGTATAGTCGAAAATTAGACTGAATCCTGGCTGGCGGGATGGTTGGCACATTTTCCAATTAACGAAATTTACAAAATGCCAGCGCGTCCCCGGCTAAGCCTGCAATTAAAAACGTTGAGCACGTAGAGTGCAGGTGACGTCGAACCCGGGCTACCCCGGGCCCGGCTGCATCCGCACGTAGTATGCAAATTGTTGCAAATTATCGGCGTAAATTGCATTTGGCTTTAACAAGCAGAGAGAGAGCGAGCGTCTGGAGCAGGTCCTGGCTATGAAAATTCCTCCGCCCAAGCTCGTTCGCGGAACTCAAAGTTCAATTATGCTTCCGCATCGTCGTTTTCGCCACTGTTTGCATTTAATTTCACATTTTGTCCCTGCCCTGATTTATGTATTTTCTCTCGCCTGCCGAGCGACTTAGCATATTTACTTTGTATCTATTTCCATGCGGATTCAGAGTCGGAATATCTGAGACTCTGAGTCGGAGTGGGACTCGGAGGCTGGGTCTGGGTCTGGGGAGTAGGCTTCGATTTTATTTGCGTGTTGTCACGTCGCGGCTTCCGAAGAATCGTTTCGTTGCCCTTGTGCGAGTGTGCAGATGCCGCTTTAGATATTTGTGATTCTAATGCCCTTAAAGTGCTCGTCCTGATTTGCATACGCACACTGATGAAGATGAATTCCTCCCTGGGGTGCAGACTTGCGTTGACCTTCCACGTCTCAATTTCACTGTGGAATTCCTTGACCCCGCCCGCGCACCGAGTGATAAACTTGTTATATTGCCATGTTACCTCTTATCGCATAATGCTAATTGCCTTCGCCCAGCTAATTGCCGGCAATTCGACGATGCTGCACGGTCTGCGACTGCCATAATTTATCAATTTGCGCAGCTCTTGGGCTTCTGTAAACGAAGCCAATGAGGCGAGTTGGGGGAAACGAGCTTATCTCATGTCAAACACACACTTAAACGGAGGCAAACACACCCCGGAGGAAAATTCTCGTGCGGAGGATGCTTGTAAATTTTTATTGGCCCTTAATGCAATAGGAACTATACGGCAAGCATGAGCATTTCCAATTCAATTGGAAATACGTATTAACATGGCCATCCAGTTGCATTGGAATGGACAAATAGAATGCACGGAGCGAATTTTTGGCGGAAATTATTCTAAGGGTTTTATTTTTCTGCCTCTTAAGAAACTATGAAAATATTGATAAATTTAATTGAATATTTATTTAATATTTTATGACCCTAAAATTATAAACACTAAATCTTGAAAGATAATCTTATTAAATTCACTTGACTTTACTTTTTATTTAATTAAATATTGCCACTTTTCAAAGGATAACCAACAATATTTCCAGTGCTGAGTCAAACCAGCTTAAAGGACATTTGCCATAAAGCGGAATGCTGTTGACCAAATGCGATTTCAGCATTAAGCACCGTGAATTGCATTTACCTTCCATATTCTTTTTTTAAAAAGAGTTTCTCCCACCCGTTCGATATCTGCAACGGGCTTCGATTAATGTCTGAGTCGCTTAATTGGCTTTCTGTGTTGCGATTTCACCTGATTTCCTGCTCCTGCGATAGCTGGCGATGCCAATGTTTCTGTTGTCGCGGCTCAAGGATGAAACAAAAAGCACACCGCAAGCATTTGCATTTAGATTGAATTCGCCCGGCGTTCGTTCGGAGCTTTTTTCGACGCTCGCTTTGACTGATGCAAGCTGAGGAAATCAAAATCGCGCTCGGGCCCCAAAACGGGCACATCCATGCGGCACAGGACAGCAGATTCTACTCGCACACTCCCAGCAACACAATGGGAAATATCGAATCGAAAAAGGGCAAAAATATAAATGGAAATGGAATCATAGAACCGATGTTTACCCTGCACTTGCCACCACGCCCACCCGATTCATTCGACCGCCGAGGGCAGATTTTTGTGGCAAATCTTAATTAAATGCATAATTCGTATTTATTATTCAAATGCTCTTGATTTATGCAAAGCGCGTCTCCGCTGTCGCAGGCGTTGTCATTGCCGTTGCCGTTCATAAATATTAATTAGAATATTTTTACTTTAGCCGAATATGAAGAGGAATTTGCATGCCATCGATTTGAAATTAAATAACTATTATGGCCAAGTGGTCATACCATAAATGCAGAGTGAGTGAGTGGGTGGAAAACTCTATATTTTTGCTGCCTGCGTGCTGTGTGTGGAGGGTGTGTGTGTTTGCAGTTGAAAAGTGCTTGTATCCCCTTTGAATAAATTAATGTCAAAAGTACTTTGGCTTTTGATTTTGATTGATGATTGTGCAAGGCCTTAAAGCTCCGGCCACCACAGCTCAGAAACAGCAAAACCGAGCCACAACCAACCACTCTGGGGCCTGGCACTGAAGAGGGCAGCATTCAGGATGGCTTTCCCTTTGCCAGGACGAGAGCTGTGGAGCTTTAGAGCTGGCCCTGCGTGTGTGCATAGAAATTACGCATAAATAACCAGCCATGAGAATGCCTGACTTCCACCCCAAAACCACCACCACCATCCCTCCGATCCCCAAGCCCAGTTCCCCCAGCTGTCTGCTGCAGCTTTTGAAGCGGCTGCATCATCATCTTTGTCATCAAGCTCGCTGCATCGTTGACAACGCCAATCCGCAGTCAATGACAGCCAGCTCTGGCCCGGGCTTTGGCTACGGCTCTGGCTCCAACTCCGGATCCGCTCTTTTGCCTTACTGCCGGGTCTCTGAGCTACAATCATGCACGGAGGAAAATGGATGCAGTTAAGGAACTAACATCTATCTAATCGACCTGTAATTGTTTTCACTTCCTAGTTGCTAATATTGCTTAGCATTTTCGGTTCATTAAAGTAAAACCACAAGCTTTGGTTGGCTCTAAAAAAAACATGAAACTAATATTGATATAGCCTACGGTTTTTCTGCTGTGTATTCATGTGCCACACGCACGTGTGTGGTCGCATTATGATGCCGGAGATCGAGATGAAAATGGCTCTGGAGATGGAGTGGTGGTGGTGGATGTGAGATAGGAGGGTCTGCGGGACAGGACGCTGCTGCCTTTGTCCCAGCCACAGACGCATCAATCAGCTGTGTGCCTTGCTGCTGCTGCTGCTGCCTTCGATGATACAAAATCATGCGAAAGTTCGAGTTGCTGTTGCCATTGCCTTTGGCTTTGCCTTTGTTTTTCTTTTTTTCCTTGTTCTTTTTTTTTTTTTGTGTTTGAGCCCGGCCTGGGCGTGGCCGTGTAATCAATTACGTGGCTTCATTAATCATGCAAATACCAACAGGAACAGCCGCAACGGAGCACGGGAACTGAAACAAGAGCAGTATTGCCATTATTGATTTTGTCAAGCGTGCGTCTGCTTATCAGCTAGCTGGCGGCTGACGTCAAAGTCACTGGCAAAGACTCTGTCTCTGCTTCGGCTTTCTGCTTAAAATTAATAAATTTTCCAGGAGCCGCAGCCACAGGACGACAGTGAGTCAGTCATTCGGTCTGACTGGCTGGAGGATACCGGTCTTATCGGAGACATCCATTGTTGCTGTGCCGGGCATACACATATTTGCATAATTTCCTTGGCTCAGCTTCGTTTTGACAGGCTCTCTGGCTTTGGCTATGGCTCTATGTGGCATATTCAAGGTTAATTTGTTTCGGCAAACAAACTTTGACTGCGCCCCCCTCAAGTATGCTAATATTTCCCAGCCCAGCGAAGAGCCAAGCCTGGCTTTCTGGGTTTCAATTTGCCTTCGACTGGCATTTTATTTGCACAAAAATATTGAGGACCTCATAATGAAGTTTCATGGCGTATGCAGACACGCATTAAACGCACTCACACACGAGCCCCTTTCACCCGGCTTGTGGCCCGAATCGCTGGGGAATTACTCCCAGCATCCAGCTCTCAGCTGCCTGCTCCCTACGGGATCCGGAAGCTGAAACGGGAGCTAGAGCAGGGGCGGTATGGGATCAGAGGGGCTGCATTAAAAATGAAAGCCTTTGGAATTCGCTTGTTAAATAAAATTTTATGTAAATGATTGAATGAACGCGCGCGACGAGCTCTGAATGCTGTCGTTAAAATGCTTTTCAGGGCTCTGCTGGAAAAGCCTGTTGTTGTAATTGATTTTGCTTCTCTTTTTTTTCAATTGCGCTGCATGAAGCTTTTGAAAAGCCGTTTATCGAGGGGGTTTTGGGTAGGGGAGCGGGCGGTGGAAAATCCCTGTAAATGCACAGGGCCAAGGTGTTTCACCGACAATTCCTTAACCACTTTTCCCTGTTCATTAGACTTGAAACTTTTCGCCATAGCCAGACCTAAAAGCATTCGAGTCCTGCGGCTACTCCCGCTTCCTGTTGCGCATGTTTTGCATTTTGTTACCTGTCACCGTCTACTGCTTACCTGAGCGCTTCGCTTTTTTCGGCCAAGTCCTTTTTATGCGTCTTAAAAATGCAAATGTACGCTGACATTTAGCGCCGAGGAATGGCGGCCAGGCGGGGGCTAGTTAAGTGGCCACCGCTAATTATGTGCAGCCCTCCAAGTGCTGAGCCTTCTTATCTGGGCATCCAACCCACCCGGACACGCCGTTGAGTGTCGGGTTTTACGACTCCGTAATCTCCGGCCCTAAACTCCCAATGATGTGAGAGGCAGTCAAGTCGGCGGAGCGACAGTTGTCAAAAATATGCACATACATAATGCCAACCATCTAGAACATAACAAGTACATGCTTACACAGAGAAAAATTTGATTATTTTCCTTTCTTTTTTGCTTTCTGTTTCTAATAAATAATAAGCTGTTTAATGACACACATCCTTTAATATGGTTTTCTCCTTTAAAAGTTAACAAAGTTACGATTTTAATTCCCATTTATTTTGCACAATATGATTGTTTAAATGTTTGTAAATGAAAATCAATTTGAAATTACAACTTTTTTAATCGTGAAATCTGAATTAAAACAAATGGCTTATAGTTGTAATAATTCTGGCTTACATTTTGCAATAAATTATTACATTTTTTTGCCCTGTGTAATGTACTTCAGCCGAATTTGTTTTCCCCAGCATGTAGATTCTTCTTCTGGCTAATGCGATTTTTGTAAATTGACAGCTACGTGACAGTGCTTACGACTTTAATGACAAGAACAACATGCGCGGCGAAAGGGGGCGATCCGCTGACAAGTGGCAATATTTTATGCTTTGTGGGAGAAAGCGCTCTGCCCTCCACTGTCAGCGCCACTTCCTCTTCCCACAGAGATCAGCAGGCCCAGCTCAGAGGGCTAACGGCTAATGCGACGTGGGAGCGGAGCGGAGCGGGCACATGTGTGGCTCACATGCAATTTCGGGCTCCGCATCCCACAATCGGGCAATCTTCATTGACATTTGACATTCCGAACGGGCTTTGGCTCTGACTTTCGCTTTGACAGGGCGAAATGCGCAGCAAATTGCGGATGCCAGCGACAGTGGCAGTGCAGCAGCAAGTGCAGCCCCCCAAAAAAAATGATAAATTGAAAACTCATAAATTATGTCAAATTATGAGTAAGGAGAGGGGAGGAGCAGAGGGACAAAAAGAATAAAATAAAGAATCCACCCCCTTTATGGCCATCTTTTGCTCCGCTCGCTGATGACATTGTCTGCGGTGGACAGTCGGGTGTCAACTTCAAGCTCGTTGCTCATTTTGTCAGTTGAGTGGAAACAGTCTTGACATTTATTAACATTTCTCCCCCGCCCCACCGACGGCAATTAAATATATTTCCACAGCATAACCATTTTTTATGGTATTTATTAAAGCAGCGCGTAGGTAGCCCAAGTAAACATAAATCATTTCTGTTTCTTTCCTTCTAACTCGCTTATTTTGTTGTGCTGTCAGGCGTGTTTTCGTTTCCTAACTGCGGTCTAGCTGCCGCCTGTCCAGTGCACTGTAGTGGCGGGCTTTAAAAATCGTTTAAATGGAGATTGCCGAGGAGAGGACCGACCGACCAGTCCTGACCAGTCCTGAGGCTGCCATAACTCAATGTCAATTTGAGCAGCCAGCAGGCCCGGCAGGCCTGGGCCCGGCAGCCAACCGCAAGCCGATTGAGGAAGATGAAGTTTTCATTCCCTTGACCGAAATGGAATCAAAATATATTTGGTATTTAAAATGACGAGCGACACAGCAGACAACAGACACAATATGCTGCTGGATCCCAATATCCAGCTAAGGCTGCTACAGCCACAGATACAGATTCAGTTCAGATTCAGATTCAGATACATGTGTATCCGCATCTTGTGGCTTTGGGCTGGTATTTTGTTTAGCACGTTGCCACGCCGCCTCCGTCGTGTGTTTTATTTTCGGCAAATGGAAATTCCATTATGTAAAACACGGCCCGAATCACAGGCAACCTCGTACAGATGTACAGATGTCTCAACTGTATCTCGTAGATACTAGTACTTGTGTTCTGTTCTGCAGCATTTTTGCGGCTGATGCTAATTTTGATTTATTTAAATATTGTTTTATTTCCTTGAACTGATTTTCTCGTTTTTTGGGCATTTACTTTGCTCTTCTGAAGTGTTTGCATTCCGTCTGCTGGTCAGCCGTGTGCTCTGTGCAAATGAAATTGATTTTAATGTGTTTGCCGTCTTTGCGCCTGAGAGCGCCTGCAAATTTGTATAAATAAATATTTTGTTAGGAGAGCAAAGAACGAAGAAGGCACCCCTTCTTAGGCTAGGAGCCACTCCCTGGGATTGTCTTCAAAGGCGATTGTAGAATTCCGGAAACCTTGGGGAATATGCCACAGCAATTCCCTTGGCCCGACAACTGCATTTGTAAATTCTGGAGAAATATCTCTCGCTGAGACATTTTGTCTGGCTTTGCCTGTCGCCCGGAGGTCTAAATTTATCACAGACAGCGCCGATTTATGTTTTCCAGCGCTGCAGCAATGTCAATCCAAGGACCGCAGATGCTCCCGGCTGGATTCCTGGCCACAAATATTCCTTAACATATATATATTCATGCTCTCGATTTAATGGGATGAATGTGATAAATTAATTTAAAGGGCGAAATGTATTTATGAAATTTTAAATGCGCCAAAATGTATGCCGTAATCATTGTTAATGCATCAGGCGCATCTGCCGGCGTTGCAGGGCCGGAATTTAAAATGTCCTGTTTGAGCGAGTCCTGTAATTAATTGAAAACTGTTTATAAAATGCGAGCCATATGGAATTCTTTGTTTTTTGTTCCCGTGCATAAATTGGACGTTTAATTATGCGATCGCAAAATGTGTATGTAAGCAGCCTGAGTGTTTGTGTGTGTTGTTTTCTTTTTGGAAGCACGTTTTTATGTGTGCGCCTGGTTATTATGCAAATTATTTATTGTGTGAATGAAATGTAAATTTTTAATTGATTTAAAAAAAACCCTCGAATCCCTGGCTCCGAAACTCGGTCACATGTCAGCTCACGCGATTTTTGTCGCCAGTTGTTAGTCGCTATTTTCCGACGGATTCCCGGGAGGCGGCTGCCACTGGGCGTGGCAGTGGCAGTGGCAACTGGAACTCCGACAGTAATAGTAACTCTAACTGCGACTGCACCGAAACTGTTGACATTCACGCACAAATTGGATTTACTAACGAGTTGGCTTTGGCTCCGGCCGCTGGGTGGTGGCTGGTGGTGGCGGCAGTGTTGACGGTCGCCTGCTGTTTGTCACTTTTGGCACTTTTGTTATCGTACACCCCAAAACCCACCCACCCCCTCTCCCTTCCCTTCAAAATCGCAGAAAAAAAGCCCGAAAAAAAAGAGGAGAACCAAAAGCGAACGCGAAGCTTTCGCGCCTGTTATTTATGGCTTCGATTATCCCCGCACACAATGGGCCAACAAAGGAGCGGGGAAAGTGTTTGCCCTAAGCAAACCCAGTGGAAAACGGCTTGGCAACGGTTCGAAGCTGGCAATAAAACAAAACGCACACGCGTCCCATTCAGCCAGAGTTCCATGGAACAGGGACATGGACATGAGCGGGTCAGGGGACGGGCTAGGGACTGGGCTCGGGCTCGGTTCGGGGTCGCAAGGGATCCCATGTTTCGGGACACAATTTGGGAATTTTCGGGGGTCAAAGGCAGAGCATCGAAATCACAGAAGCAGCACAAGGACATGCCGAAAGAGGCTTTGCGTATTTTCAATAGTTGCCATTGTACACACACACACAAAACAATCGAAGCGGGAGGTGGAGAGCTGGGCGGGGCATCACGGTTAGCAGACGCACACACAGTTGCTGCCAAGATAATAACATCAAGTTATTATAGGAAATATGCTCTACTTTTCAATTAAAAATATATACTTAAACTATGAGCAATTAAGATAATATTTTGCCTTTTATAATTAGTTTGATTCAAGTTGATTTGATGATTAAATAATTGACTTCAAAGGTCTCATCTTTACAAATAGATTACTGATTCTCAAACATAATTATATTTATTAATGCCCCATTTTTATATATATATATATATATATTCCTTGATTAAAAATAAGTAAGCAGATATAATGGATTTAATGGAAACATTTAAAAACAGTTTGCAATAAATAGATTTATTTATTTTATTTCGGGGTTTAAGATACTGAGTTTGTGGCTTAAATTTGTTTCAACTGATAGCTTTGAAGTATACATTAAATATTTGATAAGTTCAAAGGATATTGGTGCTATTTTCATTCTCAAAACCATTCTCTTCACCGCTGCTGTGCATACGCATATATGCGAAGGGGAAAAGTCTGTGTGCTGGTTTCAACGTTTGAATTATGATTTTCATGAGGCGAACTTTTAGTTTGATTTTTGCCATCGTTTCGTCGCTTTTGTCACAGAGGATGTTGTCGCCGGGGTTTTGGCATCGGTTTTGGTTTTGATTTCGGTTTCGCTCTTGCCATTCGCCATTCACCATTCACGATTCGCTGTTTTCGGGTCCACGGACAGAAAATTTATATTCGCCACTAATGCGGGCACTTAAACCGCACAAACAAAATGGCTTCGCTGGCTTTAGCTTCTCTTTCTATTCAAGTTGCCCCATCTCTTCCGCAGCCTCCCAGGGGCTCTCCTCGTCGTCGCTGGAGACTCTTAGCAGGGGCCATGTGAAAATGACTGAAATCGTATCGAAAATCAAAGGTCACTTTTGGGATCAATTCAAAAGGAATTGCCGCATTCAAATCGCTCTGAGGCACTTGTAAAAACACACACACAGAGACACACAGAGAGGGAGGCAGGACCGAGTGTGTACACAGATGTGGACTCGAAGGATGTGGCCGCTGCCATAGATATTCAAACTAAATGGCGTCATCTATAACGTGGATACATGTGTGTGTGCCGGGCTGTGTGTCTCGGCTGACTGTCGATAGGAAATGAATTTTAATGATTGCCCCGAAAAACTTTGGCCATAGCTGGAGCCTCAGTATGTGTGGGTGGCTTATTTGTGCCGGCCAAGAGTGCTCTCGGGTTGGGGGACTCTGCTGATTGCTTGTTGTTCCTGCGAGCCAGCCGAAAAGTTTGCACATTAAACTGTTTATTTTAAGTAGCCGATAACTGAGAGGCGGCCGTGTAATCTAGCCCCGCGCTGAACCAACCCACCCACATGCCTGACACCACCACGCCCTTTTCGATGGGGAGGGGGGAGGGGAGTGGAATATGGGGAAAATGGAAAATGCAAACAATTTTCCATGAAGCGGCACGTGCTACGCCTCAGCCATTTCACTCATGCATCTTGCCGCCTCTCAGCTGCTGGCAATATGTCAAGAATCCGCGATGCGGGTTATTTCTGGCCCCGCGGGCTAATTAAAAATGCGCAGCTTCGACTCTAGAATATCGACTCGGCAATATGGGAGAGTGGAGAGTGCATCCCGCAAATGCATTTGTGTCATTCGCTATTCACGACTATTAATTAAATAGCCAAGTTAGTTGTTCCTCATGTACGGCAGCCGCGCAGTTTCCGCGCTAATTAAATGGGGGTTTGGGCCGCGAGGTCTGTAATTGGTTCTGGCTTTTCCGAGAAGGGTCTCCCCCTCTCGCCCCAATCTGGCCCTCGCAGCAGCCCTTCTTGCTCTCAATTTACTTTTAATTTGATTTCTCAGCGGTTGGCGCTTTGTTTATTTTTCTAATTAATACGAAAACAAGTTGCGAGTTGTTCCGTTGGCCAGCGGCCAGGTGGCTGCCGCCACACCTCCTTACGCACGAGGTCCATCACCCGACGGATTCCCAGTGGGATAAGTGGATTAAGACAGCTCTCACTACCAGCTTCACTACATCCATCAGTGGATGTAACTCATACGCCGCGTGGCCTGGGCAGAGAGGGAGCGGCGCTCTAAGAAGGCATAATTAATTAGTTATGGGAGATGGGTTCGGTATGCGCCTTTTGCCGGCGACTTTATCGCTCCGGCCCCGATAAGAGAATAAATAATGAAAGATAAACAAAGTCAGTCAAGGCTGAGACAAGCTAACAAAAACAAGGCCAAAAGGACATCTGGGTACTGTTGTCAGTAGGAGGGAGGGGAGGTTGTGTGGGGGCCGATTGTGGGTTAAACGTCATGTGTTTGAATGAAATGAGCCCTGTCACGCCCCCTCAGGCTGTCGCCCTTTTGTGTAGCGCCAGGTGACAAGCTGAAATCTTAAAGTAGACATCGGCCTGCCCCCGCCCAGCAGGTTCCCCGCCTCCGCAGCCTTCGGGAAAATTTAATTATTGGCAATGCCAAGTCGAGCGCTTAGTTTCTAAGGCCCCGGCCGGCGATGAAAACTTGATAAATTGGATATTTAATTCGGCGAACGGGGTGAAAAATAAAAATGCAAAGGCAGCCAACAACCCCAGGGAGAGCGAGCGTTAAATAATTGTTTCTGACAAAAAATTCCAACCACGAAAAGGGTTCGTCCAGCAAACAACCAAAACAAAAACAAGAAAAAACCCAACAGAACTTTGGGTTACATTCGTCGTCCTTGTTGTTGGGCAAAAAGTTAAGAGCTGAAGATTATTAATTGAAGGATTAGAAGGCGTTCAAAGGGAATGCTGTGCGGCTTACTGCCAAACTAACTTCAATTTAAATTCAAATTTGGGGTTGCGGCCGAGGCTGGGTCCGTTGACACGTGTAAATATTCCTTCGAAATTAAAGACGTTTAATTTAATTGCAGCAGCTGTTTATTTAAATTGCAAAAACTTTGTCGCTGACGAATGCGTCGGCATTAATATTGAGCAAAGTTTAACGTAATATCCGAGCACCAAATTAAAGCCGCGCTGAACTGTATAAATAAATAAGGCATCGCACGCTTTGATTGACGGATGAGCCGGGATTGCAGGGAGGCAGTTTTGCGGGTGATTCCACAAGCAAGCTCAGGGCCATGTCCGGGTGGGTGGCCTAAATGAAAGTCGGCCGCAGCTGCGCCACCTGTGAGCCTGGCGCATGTTGTCAAATTTAAGGTAAATTTGGTGGCAACCGCAGCCAAAGCAGCAGCCGTCGTGTTTACCCATTTGTTTTATTTATATAAAGCTGTCAGGCCGTTGAACACTGGCGGGGGGAGTGGGCCGCGTGGCTCGGGCCGTGAGCCGGAATCAGAGGAGTATCCATCCACTGGGTTGGCGACGACGAGTTTCAGCTTTCCTGTGACTGACAGCCGGAAAGGAGGGATAGCCGGGAAATTAAGGGAAAGAAAGAGGGCGGTCGGAACTCTGTGTCCATCCTGCTTTCAAAAACATCCAGACCCTCGCCCCTCCCTGGGGGCCATATGCGTGCACTAAATTAGTCAAATGGAGTAGTTTTTTATGTAATTTCCCTTTGTGATTTCCGGCAAACACAGGAAAACTTGCCCAAGGCAGGCAGCACAGAGATAAAATGAATTCACTCAAGCCCTCGTCCCCCATTTTGCACTTCATGAGAGTGACCACCTCGGGTTGTACTTTTAAATGCTTTAATAAAGATTCAAGTATTTGATATTAAAAACAAACAAGAATTAAAATTGTTAAGTTAACAAATTCTATTAACTATTCCATTCTACTTTTATGTACGACTCTGTGTAATCCTTACAAGACGTAGAATCATAAAGCAATTTTTGGAAATTTAATTTATGAGGAATACATAAGATGCCTGTATTATTAAAAATGCTCTTTGAGTGAATTCTGCTCCAAATTACATAGCAATCTGCTCCCTTTAATGGAAAGAATGAAAAATGAATATATACTCTTCATGCAGAAGGAGCACACTTCATTCCTATGAATGAGTTTATGGATGTTTGCCTTGGCCGGCTGCCCAAACACGAGCTTGGAATCCATGGAGTGCGTCTATGGGAAACGAGTAAAGCATATAAAAAATGAGGAAAATGAAAAACTTCAATCAATGCAAAGGACGCATTGGGGCCAAAAGGTCAACGCCTCAATGGCAAATATTTATTTAAACAAGAGTCAAGTACAACAACAATAACAAAAAAAGAAGGAAACATATATTACACACACGCGCGTGCAGCAAAAAACAAAAAAAAAAAGAGAAAAATAGTATTAAAAATTTACCCTGACCGAAGGCGTGCTCTGGGATTTGATTAAAGCATTTTTGCATGGACCTACCTTTGGGCATTAATTTTTAATTTTCATTACAAAGAACGCTGCAGTTCGTCTCAGTTCTCGCCTCTGTCTCCGCCAGCGAGGCTGGGCAATTATCTGGCGAGGCGGAAACGCTGAAGCACTCTGTGGAGCGGGACAAATAAATTAGGGCAATTATATTGAATTGTCTGATTGATTCCTCTTGCATGCACGAGCCAACTGCCTTTTGCCGGCCTAATTGCTATTTTTTCTGCCCGTTGTTGTGGGCGAGGCTCTGCATTAATTTATGTTTTTTCATAAGACGCCGCCTGCTGATGTAATAAACGCATAAAGGATATTAATGAGCTGCTGTTTGCTTATCCTCTGCCCCCACTCCTTCGGCACTCACCCGATTTGCTTTTATTTCAGCTGAAAAGGCAACTAATTGCTTACATACACACACACACACACACACACACTCATCCTTAGAGGCACACGCAGAGGGAGTCGAGAAAGAGAACTTATTGCTCATGCTGGCAGGCTCTGTTCTCGCATATTTCACAAATTGCGCATACGACATGTTAAACGTCTCGCACGCACACAACGCGGCAAACACACGCTCCAAGTCACGGGCAAGTCAGCGCCAAGCGCATTATCAAGCCATAGTGGGCAGGTTGCCTTTGCCATTACTTCCGCCGTCCTCCTCTCTTTCTCTCTCCTGGCTGCCTTTGTCATAATTCAACTTTTATTTATATACACACAAGCAGGAATACTGGGAACAAATACTCCCCAACTGGAGATTTTCCTCGTGACTTTGACAATGGGAATCAGCGTTGCTGGATTTCAAAGAATATGATTTTCTTTCAACGAAAGTGCAAGTAAAGGTTCAATTTGATTAGAGAGGGGAAGCACTTCTTGGATTGATTTTAAGTTTACAGAGTTTTACTTTTAAGTTCTGAATTTATTATTTTTCCTACAAAGAAAATTAAATATTTATTAATATTTACCCCATTTTCTAACATTACTAATTTCCCTGCCTAAAAAGAAGTTTTTTATTATTCAAACAACTTTTTTTTCTTGTTTTTTGGAATGCAAGATATTTCCCTTTCCCTCAGTGCACACACAATGGCACACACTCTGGGCCAGTGAAAGGTTCTTTGAGTGGCGCTAAAAGTATGCCGCATGGTGTAATAACACGCGTTGACGCCGAGGAGTTGGCGCTTCTGCCGCAGCTCCTGCTCCTGCTCCTTGAGCTCCCGCTTCTGTTACTGCTGCTACTGTGACAGTGACAGCGACGGTGCTTACGCTTGTCAGACGCATGCTTATGATATATCACACAGGCATGTGGGACACACACTCATTCGCATTCGCATCCCCATCCCCAACCCATCCACGTCCGCGTCCGCGGAGCAAGGAGCAAGGAGCGAGTGGCTGGTGCCCTAAGGCCCGCTCCCAGCTGCCCGATAAGAGGTTGTCAGTTAAATTCACACTGCGTCTATCTGTCGCCTGCATGCGCTGACTGACTGCAGCTGAATTTATATAATATTTTATATTATTTTATTTTGAAATTTATGCCAGCTGCCAGCGCCCGGTTACGCCGGGAGTTATGCGTCTTTGACTTTATTGAGCATGCGAATTGCACAATGCATGGGTCGGGAGGGGGTGAGGAGTGTAATGGTCGCCTTATGTCAAGAAATATTATATTCTCTTCCCTATGCAATTGAGGGAAAAGAAAAGGTTTGATAAAAACTTCTTAGATTAGGATTCTTAAAAATAAAAATTAAATTAGAAAAATAGCCCGCCATAGTAGTACCACTTATTCACCTAATTCGACACCTCGCTGTGAATGAGAAATAGGGGTTTTTCAAAATGCATCCCTAACTCGGACTAGCGAGCTCTTATGAAGCTAGCAAGCCCAGCTTCCCGTCTTTTCCGTTTCAAGTCGTCAACCTGAGCAGATCAAAGTGCTCTTATATAGATTTTATATATATACGCGGTGCCGAAAAAACGTGGATCTCCAAGTCCAAAGGCAATTTCCAAAATCCGAACGCATCCCGCGACACGGAAAGTAGCCAACTATTGAGTCGGCTTTAAACTACCCCACTGCCGTTAAACAGACCTACACGGTAATTATTTTTTTAATTTCTTGGAAAATATCCAATTCTAATTTGGCCCTACGACAGCCTCCGGATAAAACACAACAAACTTTCGTGCTGGATGTGGCCGTGCCCAAACCTTTTCTGGCCAATCTTTTTGCCAACCGTTTTCATTGGCGGCACTTCCTGATTGCATGGCTAAATCATAACCCCTCGGAAGACAAGCCGCAGGTTTAAAGTCCGCAGAAATAGTGGTTGGGAGGAGAAGGATCGAGGAAAATTGACAACGAGGGACTCCAACGGTCCCCATTAAAATTTAATAACATTCACGAAAAATTCAACCTACACATCTGAAAAAAAAAAAATATAATAATAAAATAAACAAATTTAATACAAATTAAAAACCTTAAGCTAACCTGAAAAGTAAAATAATCATTATCAAAACGCAACTAATTAAATTTAAAACAAAACAAAAACTCCCATCACAACACCTTGGTTCAAAATTCGTCAGTGTACCTCGAATGGAGGCATCAATCACCTAATACATTCTCCAAGTCCACAGCATAAAACATCGACTCTGGAGCAACGTGAAGGCCTTCATCAAGCAACATGAGTGGGTGAGTTTTTTATTTTGGCACCTATATTAAAAACAAATCTAAAAATCGGTAAAGAACACAGCCAAGAAATAAATAAATAAAAACCCCAAACTAAAATTCCGTACTAAAAAGAACAGCGAAAACTGATAATCAAAACAAACCTAATAATTGCACTCGAGCTAATGCATAAAAAGAAGGGTTAATTGTGAAAAGAAATGCAGCTCATGAAGACCGGCCCAATGCAGGTGCATCGCTCGTTTTTGTTTTGATTATTATGTTTCGCTGCGAGATAAGTTTGTGACTACAGTGTGTCTTTGGCTGATCGGTATTAAGAGATTGATGTAATTGATAATTGATAACTGATAATGAAATGACAGCAAAAGAACATATATATATAAAGTATGGTTGTTGTTATGGGAAGATTTCTAACTATTAAAAATTTAAATTAGTATAAAGAAAAAAATGAATTGATTGAAAATGCATTGAAATTACAACCCGACTTAAAGTAAAAGATGTTACTATAGAATTATTATTAAACTTAAAACCTTATTATTGAGAACCATTTAAAACTTAATTATCAAGAACAAGTTAAAACTTAACTAGTTGGAACTGAATCCGAGAAAATTTAGATATGTAAACCTTAAAATTCTACAAAAATTTAAACCAATAAATAAGAAGATGAAAATTTAAAATTGTATTAACATATTAAAAAAATCAAATAAGCTTGCAAGATGGATAAAATGAATTATATTATATTTTTACAATGAAAATTATAGAGAATTGAATCGACAATGAATTGCTAAATTATTATTTTAGACATGGGGGTATAAATTAATTTACAGAAGGGGGCATTAACATTTGGGTTTTTCCCCTCGTAGGGAGAGACATGGTTGGGTGGGTTAAGAACTCTTGTGGCCACTAACATCAACGCCACCCCCTTACAATTCTTTGAAGATCAAATATAGACATAGAGTTAATTGGATTTACATTTTCGCCTATGAGTAGGCTTCTTGTTTTGTTGAGGGACTCTATAAATTAAAATTCGTAGTGCCAAGTTTAGACTTCAGCAAGAACCTACCCCACCCGGAATGAGCTACCGTTTTATGGGTCCCACCACCGCTGATTCGTCGAAAACTACAGATAGGTTGTCATACAACCCAGACCTTGCATCACGCTACAAATTTTTGGCGCCCAAACGTGGGGCATGTAGACAAAGAAAATACACACATCCAATAGGATATTGTTTGAGTTTACAAATCCCGCCATTAAGAGTTGTTGTAAAATTGAGGATTTGACCGAGGAGTCTTACTTTTAAAAGTAACCCAAGAAATTTCAACAATAATTAATGGATTCAGCTCTTTTCATTTCTGATAAAGTACGTTTTTAGCTAGTGAAGAGTATGAAATAGAGAGGCAGGTCGTATACGTAATTTTTGGAATTCGAAGATTTAGGCAATTGAATCTATTCGACCTTATCAGCGCTGCACGATTGAACCCTTTGTTTTACTCTAGCAAAGAGATTAACTGTCTTTATTTAATTGTTGTTATGCGATGTAATTCCATGAAAGAAGATTGTTAAGACGTATTTAACTGGAATTATGTATCATACCAGCAAAGGTATTTTCATCCGTTAGCATACATCTTATAAATTCTAGGTAATCTGTTAGCATCAAATTCCACTCTAAATACAATAGTCCAGAAAATTCCACTGTCTTCAAAGAAATAGTTTGGGAGAAGTAAGAAACCCCTTTTTAAATTAGTTTTGCCCCAAGGATGTCTAATTAAAGAAAACAAAAATGGTTTTACAACACAGTTTTGAAAATCAACCCGCAAATGAGGATGACAATATTTGCCTAATTTGCAGTGAAATAATGTCGGACACTCAGACTTGTTCAATGACATTATGTAAACATATATACCACAAGGCGTGCATTGAAACCCGATTACAATCACATGCTGATTGCCCAACGTGTTTTGCGGTAGTGCACACCAGAGATTTAAAGGTAGTAGTTGGAAATTGTTCGCCAAACTCCAAAGATCAAGCCCCAGGACCTGCACGAGTTATGACTCGATCAGTTACTAGAGATTTGAATAGGGAAATTGTGGCTAATGCGAATCCACCAACAAACTTAAGCATAGAAAATTTACCAGCCTTAGATATGAGTCATAGTACTAATCGACCCGAATATCCTCCTAGAGGTGGCGCTAGAAGTAACCCCCCAGGACGACCTAGAAGAGGCAACAGTCGTACACACATACCGAGAAATACTCATTCAGCGAGTAATAGTTTAGATTTTGGACAAATAGAGACGTGGATACAACAAGCTGTAGCCCGAGCTTTGCAGTCGCATAATCCACCGGTTCCTCAACACTTTCCTCAGCAACCTGGTCCGAATAGAGGTCAAATAAATGAAGATTGCCAAGTCAGTGCGGAACACTTGTCACAACATAATTCTCGACAGGATAGTCATGAAGAGGAGCACAGATACTTTCAAAATAATGCCACTACAATTTCGGCAGCGAAGATTGCTGATATCATGCAAAAGTGGGGTATTCATTTCGACGGATCTGCTGCAGGTTTACCAGTTGAAGAATTCCTATATCGAATTAAGACTCTGACTGCACAGAATCTTAATAACAATTTTCAAGCAGTTAATCAAAACATTCATTCTCTGCTTATTGGAAAAGCCAAAGATTGGTACTGGCGATACCACAAAGCCACAACGCAGAATAATTGGAATGATTTTTGTAAGGCTATTCGGTTTCAGTTTAAAGAAAGTAGATCCAATAACGAGTTACGAGAACAAATTCGGGCTCGAAAGCAAAAGGTAGGCGAATCCTTCGAGTCCTATTATGAGGCTATTTGTAAATTAAGGGATCGACTGACTGTGCACCTTGATGAACGCGAAGAAGTTGAAATAGTTCAAGGAAACTTACTTTCAGATATTAAGGATCGATTATTGTTTGAAGAAGTATCGTCAATAGCGCAACTGCGAAAGTTAGTTCAAAAAAGAGAAAACTTTATAAAGGAAATAGGGAAATCTCGAATCTTACCTTCGAAAGGCAGAGAACCACCGTCTTATAAAGTGTATACCCTCGAGGAAACTCAGAGTGAGGATGAAAACGAAAATGAATGCACTGGAGATATCGCTGCCATTCAAAAACCGGCATCTCGAAGCAAATGCTGGAATTGCGATAAGGAAGGACATTTGTGGGAGAACTGTCTGGGAGAAAGGCGCATCTTTTGTTATGGATGTGGTCTTCCAAACGTTTATAAGCCACAATGCCAAAATTGTTTGCGTAGGTCGGAAAACCGGCAGAAAGGAGCATCTCTGCAGAACAACAAGGTGCTCCAGAATTAATAGTTCCTCTAAACGCAAACATAAACCGATCAGAACAAGCGGACAAATGTAATCAACCACCGATTATTATGACCCCTTGGTTAACTTATCACGAGCGTCTAAAAAACTACTTAACTGTAAGGAAAAAAATATTTGGTGGACAGAAAAGAAAGCCAAAAAGAAATACACGTAGATTGCGAAACTATTATAGGAATTTAAAATTTAATAGAAACTTAGTCGTATCTACAATAATTCAAAATAAAGATGATATGCGAAGTTATGCAAAAGTAAAACTGTTGACTTTTGAAGAACACGGATTACTAGATACAGGTGCCAACATTTCCTGTATAGGTTCGACATTAGCTCAAGAAAATTTTAGTCAGTATTCAGAATATAAAAACATAAAATCTCAAGTAAAAACTGCTGATGGAAAAGCTCACAACGTGGTAGGAATGTTAAAAGCAAAAATTACGTATAAAGATATTGAAAAGAGTATGAAAATTTATATTATTCCCTCTATTAATCAAAGGCTTATATTAGGTATTGACTTTTGGAGAATATTTAATCTAGCACCAGGAGTTATTAGCTCCCTAAATGCGGAACAATGTACCGAAGAGTCCGAAAATTTTCCTCTGGCAGCAATAGAAATCAACCAACTTGATGCTGTAAAGAAATTGTTTCCTGATTTCCAAAAGCAAGGTCTAGGTCGTACGTCCCTTATTAAGCATGACATAGATATTGGGGAAAACAAAGCTGTGAAACAAAGATATTATCCCGTAAGCCCAGCTGTAGAAAAGTTAATGTTCGATGAAATTGATCGTATGTTAAGTTTAGGAGTTATAGAGCCCGCAGAAAGTGACTGGAGTTCGCCGATGAGATTGGTGGTGAAGCCCAACAAAGTTCGCCTCTGTCTGGACGCCCGCAGGTTAAACAATGTCACAAAAAAGGATGCGTATCCTTTGCAAAGCATTGAAGGCATTTTTTCTCGACTTCCAAAAGCGAATATAATTTCTAAATTGGACTTAAAAGACGCTTATTGGCAAATCGCGTTAACACCAGAAGCTAAGCCATTAACCGCCTTTACCGTTCCCGGTAGACCATTGTATCAGTTTACTGTCATGCCATTTGGTCTTTGCAATGCACCGTCTACAATGTGCAGGCTGATGGATTCTCTTATCCCTCCAGACTTACGTAATTGTGTTTTTGGTTATCTAGACGATATGTGTATAGTCTCAGAAGATTTCGCAACACATTTGGCTATTCTTGTTCGCATTGCAGAGCAGTTCAGGAAAGCAAATCTAACGCTTAACATTGAAAAAAGTAATTTTTGCGTAACCCGAATCAATTACTTGGGTTATATTATTGGCAGTGGAGGTATCTCAACAGATCCGTCAAAAATATCTTGTATTTTAAACTGGCCCAGCCCCAAAAACTTAAAGCAAGTACGCGGGTTCTTAGGAGTCTGTGGATGGTATCGCAGATTTATACATAACTTTGCGGAGATCAGTTATCCTATAACTGAAACCTTGAAATGTAAAAAGACCTTCAAGTGGTCTGAAGAAGCTCAGCGAGCCATGGAGTCTTTAAAAAAGGTTTTGACTACTGCACCAGTTTTGCAAAATCCAGATTTTAGTCAGAAATTTTTCTTACACTGCGACGCAAGTGATTATGGTGTGGGAGCAGTACTCGTTCAATTGTCAGAATCGATGGAAGAAAGACCCATAGCCTATTTTTCAAAGAAACTCAGTAAAAGCCAACAAAATTATAGCGTAACAGAGAGAGAATGTTTAGCTGTAATATTGGCAGTAGAAAAATTTCGATGTTATCTAGAGTTGCAGGAGTTTGAAGTCGTTACTGATCATTCTAGCCTGTTATGGCTAATGCGGCAACAAAATGTTTGTGGTCGATTGGCAAGGTGGATTTTTCGTTTACAATCCTTTAAGTTTTCTATCTCGCACAGAAAAGGAAAAGATCACATAGTCCCTGACGCCCTTTCTCGCATTTGTGAAGGACAATTGGATGCAGTAACGTTATGCGGTCCAGAAATTGATTTAGACTCGACCGAATTCTTATGTGACGAATATATATGTCTGAAAAAACGAGTCCTGGACTCTGCAGATTCGTTTCCAGACTTACGAGTTGTAGATAAGTTTGTGTACATTCGTACTGAACATCCAACAGGCGATCTTTCTTATGATGAAAATAGCTGGCGATTGTGGGTCCCCGAAAAGTTAAGACCCGACGTTATTAGTCATGCCCATGATAATGTTTTATCAGCCCATGGAGGAATGCATAAAACAATTGACGCAGTACGCCGACATTTTTTCTGGCCAGGTTTATCCAAGGATATTCGGGATTACATTCGTGAGTGCAATACATGTAAGGAAACTAAAGCACCCAATGTAACTCTACGACCTCCAATGGGTCAACAAAGTGTGTCCGTTAGGCCATTTCAAAAATTATATATTGATATACTAGGTCCTTACCCCAGAAGTAAATCCGGTTATATCGGTCTGCTAATCGTATTAGATCATTTTAGTAGGTATCATTGGCTATGCCCACTAAAACAGTTTACTTCCAAAAAGATACAGGAATTTTTAGAACAAAGTATTTTCCATTGTTATGGCGTTCCTGAGGTAATAGTTAGCGACAACGGCAGTCAATTTAAGGCTAAGGAGTTTGAGGCTTTCTTAACAAAGTATGGCATACGTCATATGCTTACAGCTCTTTATTCCCCACAGAGTAATGCGGCAGAGCGAGTGAACAGATCTTTGCTATCTGCGATTCGAGCGTACATCAGCCAAGACCAGAGAGAATGGGATCAGTATCTGACTCATATTTCCTGTGCTCTACGATCAGCAATACATCAATCTATTGGATGTTCCCCGTATAAGGCGCTATTTGGCCTTAATATGATCAAGCATGGTTCTGACTATCGTTTATTGAAAGATTTAAACTTGCTAGAGGATTCCATTCCCTTAGAACGCCCTGATAGTTTGGCTTTAATTAGAAAAGATATGCAGCGAAGCAGCAAATTGGCATATGAGAGGAATGTAGAACAGTATAACCTGAGATCAAAACCAGTAAATTACAAGGAGGGTCAGGAAGTCTTTAGAAGAAACTTTAGCCTCAGCAATTTCAGTCAAAACTATAACAAGAAGCTAGCTCCACAATTTACCAAATGTCGGATAAAACGCAAACTAGGAAATTCTTTTTATATATTGGAAACTCTTCAGGGACGGGAGATAGGAACTTTTCACGCAAAAGATATTCGCGTATAAATTCAGATAATCTTCCTCTTTAAATTCGGTAGAATTATCTGTGGGTGTAATGGTCGCCTTATGTCAAGAAATATTATATTCTCTTCCCTATGCAATTGAGGGAAAAGAAAAGGTTTGATAAAAACTTCTTAGATTAGGATTCTTAAAAATAAAAATTAAATTAGAAAAATAGCCCGCCATAGTAGTACCACTTATTCACCTAATTCGACACCTCGCTGTGAATGAGAAATAGGGGTTTTTCAAAATGCATCCCTAACTCGGACTAGCGAGCTCTTATGAAGCTAGCAAGCCCAGCTTCCCGTCTTTTCCGTTTCAAGTCGTCAACCTGAGCAGATCAAAGTGCTCTTATATAGATTTTATATATATACGCGGTGCCGAAAAAACGTGGATCTCCAAGTCCAAAGGCAATTTCCAAAATCCGAACGCATCCCGCGACACGGAAAGTAGCCAACTATTGAGTCGGCTTTAAACTACCCCACTGCCGTTAAACAGACCTACACGGTAATTATTTTTTTAATTTCTTGGAAAATATCCAATTCTAATTTGGCCCTACGACAGCCTCCGGATAAAACACAACAAACTTTCGTGCTGGATGTGGCCGTGCCCAAACCTTTTCTGGCCAATCTTTTTGCCAACCGTTTTCATTGGCGGCACTTCCTGATTGCATGGCTAAATCATAACCCCTCGGAAGACAAGCCGCAGGTTTAAAGTCCGCAGAAATAGTGGTTGGGAGGAGAAGGATCGAGGAAAATTGACAACGAGGGACTCCAACGGTCCCCATTAAAATTTAATAACATTCACGAAAAATTCAACCTACACATCTGAAAAAAAAAAAATATAATAATAAAATAAACAAATTTAATACAAATTAAAAACCTTAAGCTAACCTGAAAAGTAAAATAATCATTATCAAAACGCAACTAATTAAATTTAAAACAAAACAAAAACTCCCATCACAACACCTTGGTTCAAAATTCGTCAGTGTACCTCGAATGGAGGCATCAATCACCTAATACATTCTCCAAGTCCACAGCATAAAACATCGACTCTGGAGCAACGTGAAGGCCTTCATCAAGCAACATGAGTGGGTGAGTTTTTTATTTTGGCACCTATATTAAAAACAAATCTAAAAATCGGTAAAGAACACAGCCAAGAAATAAATAAATAAAAACCCCAAACTAAAATTCCGTACTAAAAAGAACAGCGAAAACTGATAATCAAAACAAACCTAATAATTGCACTCGAGCTAATGCATAAAAAGAAGGGTTAATTGTGAAAAGAAATGCAGCTCATGAAGACCGGCCCAATGCAGGTGCATCGCTCGTTTTTGTTTTGATTATTATGTTTCGCTGCGAGATAAGTTTGTGACTACAGTGTGTCTTTGGCTGATCGGTATTAAGAGATTGATGTAATTGATAATTGATAACTGATAATGAAATGACAGCAAAAGAACATATATATATAAAGTATGGTTGTTGTTATGGGAAGATTTCTAACTATTAAAAATTTAAATTAGTATAAAGAAAAAAATGAATTGATTGAAAATGCATTGAAATTACAACCCGACTTAAAGTAAAAGATGTTACTATAGAATTATTATTAAACTTAAAACCTTATTATTGAGAACCATTTAAAACTTAATTATCAAGAACAAGTTAAAACTTAACTAGTTGGAACTGAATCCGAGAAAATTTAGATATGTAAACCTTAAAATTCTACAAAAATTTAAACCAATAAATAAGAAGATGAAAATTTAAAATTGTATTAACATATTAAAAAAATCAAATAAGCTTGCAAGATGGATAAAATGAATTATATTATATTTTTACAATGAAAATTATAGAGAATTGAATCGACAATGAATTGCTAAATTATTATTTTAGACATGGGGGTATAAATTAATTTACAGAAGGGGGCATTAACATTTGGGTTTTTCCCCTCGTAGGGAGAGACATGGTTGGGTGGGTTAAGAACTCTTGTGGCCACTAACATCAACGCCACCCCCTTACAATTCTTTGAAGATCAAATATAGACATAGAGTTAATTGGATTTACATTTTCGCCTATGAGTAGGCTTCTTGTTTTGTTGAGGGACTCTATAAATTAAAATTCGTAGTGCCAAGTTTAGACTTCAGCAAGAACCTACCCCACCCGGAATGAGCTACCGTTTTATGGGTCCCACCACCGCTGATTCGTCGAAAACTACAGATAGGTTGTCATACAACCCAGACCTTGCATCACGCTACAGGAGTGAGAAGTCCCAGCAGCAGTCCCAGTCCCATTCCCACACTCGATCCCCTCCATTACCATATGGGAATGTTCTTTGGGCTTTTATGCGGCGTTAAATCTTGAGGAAATTGTGTCACATTATGATGAACATTTATGGCAAAGTTGAGCATTTGCCCATAAATTTGTGAGCCTTGATGACGGCAGCCAGGACGGGCTGCTTAGGAGTGGGCTCTGTGAGTGGGCCTAACGATGATGGAGTGGCTGTGGTAATTTGACAAGGCTAAAATCTTGGGAGAACCGGGTGAGATAGGTGGGCACCTGGAGGAGCACCTGACCAAGGAAAGCAATCAATAGGCAAATAAGCGGGCAGACATTGACCATTGCCTGCGGCTGGCAGCTACCAAAATAGACTGCAGATCAGCCTCGGATCTAGTGGGATTTAGGCCGAAATTCAATTGAGCAAAATGTGTTATTTTCGGCACAGCAAACCGCACACGCAAACTGAAATTCCTTGTAAATTGGACAGCCAACTAAGTTGGCCTAACTGGAGCTTTAAGGGCATATCAATAGTTGCCTATAGTTACAGGCAAAAATAAAAACAACAACCGAAACGGAAACGGAAACTGAAATTAACTTTTGCCGGTCCCCAGGACTCGCTCTCCTTTCATGCGCCTTCTAGTGTTTCCTGCTCGCATTGGCAAACTTTTTTAATTAGCAAATCTTCCACTTGGTGTCATTAAAGTTCAAGCCGGAACGGCACAATGCAACTGCGGAGCAGCAGCACACCAGGGTCGCTCCTCCATCCGTTCCTCCAGTTAATTAATCAGCAATAAAATATGCTAACCGAATGACACAGGGCGAAAGGCAGCAGCAGCAGCAGCAGCTGACTCCGAAAACGCCTCAGACTTTATATATATATATATATATATATATATATATATATACCCCTTGGAGCTAACAGATGTACGAACATGCGTGGCTTGTCGGAAATTTACTAATGAGCAAAGTTTGGCTGTCAATAGCCCCAGAGTCGAGTCCCCCTGGCCTGTGCCCTCAGCTCACCCTTGTTAATTTATGTTCAGGTAGCAAGAAAGGGAGTACGAGTATAGGAGACTCGAGTGAAGGTAGGGGGTGCCATCCCCGAGAACAACACACACACTCTCTCTCCGCCTGTATTTCAAGTTATTATCTTTTAATCAAAAGGCATCGTAAAAATGTATGAACTTTTTTCTGAGAGCCTCCGACACATATTTTATTTATTTACACTTCTTGGCACGCGCAATAATTTTGTAAGTATGTGGGTCTACACCCAAAAAAAGGCCAACCAGCTATAAATAAAATTGGCCTCAATGTTTTCTCTTCAGAAGAGTACGAGTTAATTTTTCCTTGAAGCATAAACTTGTATAATTATTATAAAGTTTGGGGTATCTTCATTGCAAGTTGCAAGAATATAAAATCAAGAGAAAGCTTATTTCTTCCAGTGGAAGCTGCATTTGCTCATTAAAAAGAGCCTAACACACACTCACGCAGAAGGAGCCAAGTTAACGCTTGGTTGCCAATACAAAATGTTGCATAATTATGCGAGCTCCGGGTATTTGGGTTAAGGGCAAATGCCCTGGTACGATGATCGTCTTCACTCCATTTATGCGGCAACATAAGACTAAGCAGGACGCACGAGCGGCTTTCCATCGGGGAGGAAAGGGGATGAAAAGCGGGTTTGGCTTATCAATTTTGATGCGTTGTTTAATTGTCGACACTCGTGTTGCCAAAACACGCAATTAAAGGGCGCAGCAGCAACAGCAGCGGCAACATTTGGCTAGGTGATAAAGCAGCACTCATCGAGGGCTCGTTTTTATCGGCCGGCAGCCGGGGTTAAGGAGCTGGCTGCCAGGGAGGGCTATCGGTGGGGGTGGGAAGGTCATGCCTCAGCTGCGACCGGGCACATAAATCTACTGCCTTAATTACGCGTCTCACATTGAAACGCGCCATTAATCACACTTCATCGATGCGATGGCCACATAAAACAACCAATTTCGAGGAGTGCGCAGGCAAAAGGGCATTTCCCCCGATTCCACTCCCTCCCGAATATTTTAGGCCCCTGATTCGATTCCAGGACCTACCCTTTTCTTTGGTCAGCTCTTTACGAGTTCAATTTGCCTTTGCCTGAGTCCGTTCAGTGAATAAACATTTTATTACCACTTTTCATATTTCTGCCAGTGAACCACAGAAAGATAAATATTCCGTTTAAAATTGTATTTCTTTAATATCGCTCCACTTTGAAAATATTAATTACTAAATCTCTGGTTTTAAGAGTAAATCAAACTGAAATTTAATAAAAAGACCTTTGAAGTTGATTTCAATTTGTTTTCTGTGTACCCCGAATACAAACAGCACTTACTCATGTTTCGACATTTGTTTTTCTATTCACAGGATTCGGGACCGCCAATCCGCCGAAAAAAGGAATGCCATAAAAGGTCAAATAAACATGTAAAAGCACATTAAACGACGCTGCGGACTTGATCTGAGTCTGAGTCCCATGGACATGCATTTATTGGTGAATTTCTGGTGAAATGCTCTTTTTATGGGCGCAGAGTACATTGGCGCTTCATTAAAGCCAACGACGGAAGCGGAAGCGGAAATAGCCGCGCGGCCATTACTAGGAGACGCGTGTTTATTGGCGCCAGGACACACACGCTCAACTGCAGCAGCTGCAACATTCTGTACTCCTTTTGCACTTCTCTGCGTTTCTTTGACACTCTGGTCAAATTGAAGTTTGCCACATAAATGACGAGACGTTCTCGCGTTTGGCACAACGCACCGCAAGCACAACAAAATGACAGCCATGCAGTTTTTATTAACAACAATAACAACAACAACAACAACAAGGACAACAACAGGAGTAGCAATCGAAACGGGATCCGAGACCGAAGTAGCAACAGCATCAGCAGCAGCAGCCATGCAAAGGACATACTGGCAGGAGCAGCCCGACAACACACACCGAAAATCACGGACGAGATGCCCGGACAATGGGAAAGCGATTTGGGCTGTCGGCTTGGCGCTGGTCCTGCTCACTTGCCTGCAGCTGAAAGCAGTTTCCGCGGACGAGGAATCGCAGGACTTTCAAAGGAACAGTGAGTACAAGCCAGCAACTGTATTATGTGCAATAACAATAACAGCTAACGATTGCCAGGAGCGGGAATCGCCGAAACCCAGTTACTCCGCCCGTAACGAGCTGGTGGTTTCCCCTCAAATTATTGAGGGGAAGTCCCACTCGTTATGGTGCCTGCTCCTTGGCATTCCCTCAGACAAGTGGGACTGTTTAAAATTCAGGATTATATTCACGAAATCGGGAATGAAACGTTTCTAAACAGAGCTCAGAGGGGGTTATTTGTATTCATATAAAAAATTCAGTATGTGGAGTTTTGATTGCATAATGTTATATTATGGATTTAGGATGTGGAATAAATGATTTATATATATAGAATCAAGGATATTTGTTTATTACTAAATTTAATACAAACCTCCTTATTTTCATAGAGCTCTAAAGGTTCTCGCACAGTTCCCTTAAGTTACTATAGATTGTGACTCAAAGGGAGATACAATATTCATCCTTAGACAAACTCCTGCATATATATTTGAGTACTTAGTTCAACAGAGGACCAATCATGATGCAAGATGTTCCTGAATTCCGATTACTTGATTCCCTTAAGCTTGAATTTCATTTTCGGCTCCGGCCAACACCTGTTCACAATCCCACCAGCTTGCCGAGCTGACCACTTGATTCGATCATCGAAATGTAAATCCGGAGCAAACTATGCCAAGGGGTCATCGCATTTTCGCTCACGTCTGCACAAAGCGTCCATCTTGCTGGAGGATTTTGTGCAAACTTGCAAATCATGCGACGACTGCCAAAAATCCTTATCAATGTGCGTTAGATAAAACGTGCAGAAGTCTTATACTTTTTTCTCTTCTCAGTATGGCTTCCTTTTTTCGCTTTTGGCACATTTTTCAAAAAGAACAGAAAACTTGCAAGCCATGGTGCGAGAGCGTCAGCACTTTTGGCCAAACAACTTTATAATTTGCGAGGTCGAGGATGTGTCGGGTCTGGCTTTCGATCCTGGCAGCGTCAGGGTGCCTGCTGCTTTTTACGAGTGTCGCCTCCGCCGGTTGGCTGTTGTGAGTAGTTTAGGGTACGGCTGGATGTATGCAGTGGGCAACGGCGATGGCAACCTTGGGCCAAATCTCATTTCCCAAACGTCTGGCACACCGCCTCCCGCTCCTTCGGCGCCTCCACCGGGTGGGGGCCAGTCGACAAAAACAAATCATAATTCGGCATCGACATCAGCATATTTTCCTTTTGGGGTCGTCTGCGTGTCGACTTCCTTTGTCGAACCGCCCGCCAGAGCCCAGAGACGCTGCTGCCGGGGCCTTAAATTTATGACAGGATTTGCCGAAATCGAGACACATTTTCCAGTATTTTCTATTCCGCCGCTGTTTGTCGTCGAGCCCATCGATGCATGGGATTTTGTAGTAAATTGAATTTCGATGCCTGGATTTAGACATTTTCTGGCGGCTAGATCTGGGGGGCAGGGCGTCGTCATGCCCGTTTGGCTTTTGTCTGAGCATCCCGGCATTAAATTTAATTACGTTTGCCGCTTTATTAGCGGCAATCCTTAGCTGGCTCAGCTTCAGTTTCAGCTCTCAGCTTTCAGCCAGGCATTTGCATGGCAATTGAAGGCGCTTTCCCGGGCTCTCGAGTGGGCTATTGATCCGGCAAAGGAATTTCGGCATGTATCGGGTCTGTTCCAGCACATTCGCCAAAAACACACACAACCACAGTGGTGGTGAGGCCTTAAGTGGAATCCGAATGTTCTGTATATCGTTGGCACATAAACAACTCACACAGCACATCGCATCGCATGTCGGGGGGAGCCAGCCAGGAGATATGGCTTCCGTTTGTCGCATGAATATTTTCATCATAATCGCCGCTATTTTTATGTTCCTCCTGACGCTACACTCACAAATACACTGTACGTAAAATGCCATCGAAATTGGTTCTAAATTCAGATTTTATTGGTATTTTAAATGGTTTGAAATAAGCTTAAAATTAGTCTTTAAAAAAGTAGTTTCTAACTTTTACCTCACTTTTATTTTGAAGATATCAGGCTTAGCCCCTGGTTGATAAAGTAGCTAAATTTGTTTTCTCTGTACTAAAAGACTAGCTAGCGTTTGGTATTAGGGGGTTTTATTTGCCGGCTGGTATGTGTTGTATGCAAATCTCTTGCTGTGCTCCTGCTGCTTTTGCTCTGGCCTTGGCTTTGCTTTGATGGGCAATCAACACGCTCGCAGGAAATATTCATATACGAATTTATATTGCGGAGCCACCACCCAAGGACAAGGGCGGCCGATGGGCGTGGCGGTTTAGATCACAGGCGAGGACGGCGTCACTAAGCGCACATGCGATTGCAATGCAAACATTCACAACAGCACTCCACTCCAGTTCACTCTGCTCCACTCCACATTCCTCACTCGCCTCATCAGCGCATCGTTTGTGTTGTAAATTGATTTTTTGTTAATTTTTATGAACTTCAAAGGAAACGCGAAGCCAGAAGGGTGCACAGCGGAGCAGCACATGTGTGCACCACCATCTAGCATCCCGAGGAAGCGTTGAAAAATTTCACAAATATAAATTTCCATATATATTTTATTTATAAACACGCGCGCGTTCGCAGTGTCAAAACAGCGTCATAAGCGCTGCAGCAAGGCGGTCAGAATGGATGGCTTGCCGAGGGGGGAAACTGATGGGCAGGGGTGGAGCAGCAGGAGCGGGGGAAGCGCCACAAGTCAAGTGCAACATCGGCGCTGCCAAATGAAAATTTCGTTGCATTTTGTATCTCTGAAGTTGCGACGCGTCGCACCGAGATGCAAAGTTCAATTTCACATGTGGAAAGTAACAGTGGAAAAAAAGGGGGGCGCGAGCACAAAAATACAACGGAGGAAGCACATGTCACACAGCAGCGCAGCGTACGTGTGTGCGGTGGAAATGGGTAGGGAAATGGGGAAAACAGGGGAAACCCGGGCGGAAGGGGGGCCTGCGATGTACGAGCAACTGGCTTGACAGACGGCAGCGACACCAGAGTGGAAAATAAATGGATGCAGCGGGAAAACTGGAGGGCAGGCAGCTCTGCGATAGATGGAATGCCAGGGAATATCAGGAAAGAAGAATGTCCAGACGAGTAAAACACTATGTGTAGCCATGCCACTCCAGGTAGCAGCTCACCCGCTCAGACATAATCCGAATTCCAGTGATCCAGGAAGGCTTTCGAGTTCTTAGGATATTATTCACCTTTCCCAGCTTACAGAACCTGTGGCCACACCCAGCTACAATTTAGGTTATGCAACTTGCAGATATGTGGCAACTATGTAGCAAACGCAAAATAAAATACATAACAGCCAAATGTATAAATCAAAGAAATTAAATTGAAAAGCTAAAATGTATTTACAAGTTTATTATTAAATTATTTGCTAAGATTTCTTAACTTTTTGGTACTCCACAAACGAACAAAATCTCAGCCAGAGAAGTCTCGATTTTAACTTTCACTTTCTGGTAACAACTATTTCCATTGTCCGTATCAATAATGGTTACCCTCGACTACGTCTTCCGCCTTAAAGAGCCGTAAAGTAAGACATTTCGAATCCGATCGATATGCCGCCGACATTATATTGGAAGAAACTTTCCCTGAAACTACCAGTCATCGGCATTGTTCGCCTTAACAATGGCGAGGCGAGTGGTCCGAGATGGAGAGATAGGGACATGTGTAGTATCTGGATCTGAAGACAATGACAATTCCCGGGATAGCACCGCTCCTGCCACTCCTCATCCCTTTCTGCATGTTGTTCGCGCACATTTCCCATTTTCTTCGGTCTTAATTTTCTTTTGCACTCGCCATCGCATATCTCCCCCCCGGACACAGAGTGTTTCTCATAAATATTATTGCATTTTCGCATCTCCTGCTGTTGTTTATGAACTGCATTTTCCCCGCATTTTCCCACTCGGCCATGTGCTGGCATCCACTCCGCCCTCACCGCCCACTTTTCCCGCCCCTGAAAAGCTTTCAGCCCCGGTTGATTCCGACACAACTCGAACAACTTGAACTGGCCGCAACAAAAGCGCTGGCAATGGCCACTTCCTGTTTAGCGCGAAATTTCAATTATGAGCAAACATGACCACGCCCCCTCCTACAGCCCTCGCTCCCAGCACCGAGAGGAGGTTGGGAATAGATAAAGTAATATGCACAAGTTTCCGTTTTCTTTATTAAACAGAAGAAATCACTTTTGCCCCATTTTCATGGGCAGCGGGGCGAGCACTTCTGCAGCTGTTTCATTTCTGGTTGGGGAAAACGAATCGGTTTTTCCCGGACAAACATAGAACGAAATTGGCATATTTCATAACATATGAAAAGTTATTCAAAGTTGTCAGAACAATATACTTTTACATGATAACATGAATATTTAATTTAGTGGTTTAACCTTTTAAATAATTTCATGTTTCCCATTCAAGAATTAAAGTATAAAAAATTCTTTATATAATCTCTTCTGGCATTTAAAGAAAAGAAAACCACAATATATAGTAAACAATTATTTAATTGAAACAACAATCCAAATGTCTTAAATATTTATTATCCCGCTCAAAATACACATTTTTTCTCAATGTGTACCGATATGTGGGTGTTTTCCCAGTTATAAGTTACTGCGCCCGACGACTACTCAAACGTGACTGGCCAAAGTTTTTCAATAAACTTTAACAAGAAAACATTAAAAAGCCACAACGTTGGCGCATTTCCATTTCCCGGCGAGAAGTCAAAGCTTCAACTCCATAAACGCGGCAAATAGTTGTGTGAAAAGGCTGCCCGGATCCTCTTTGTGCGCTTCCCACCGACTTCGCATATAAATTTCAAATAAAAAGCAAATCTACGGAACTTCATCCTGGCCAGCTTCGGTGTCCGCTGGTGCTGGGTCTCCTGCTGCTCCTGCTCCTGCTCCAGCTCCTTTCATCACCCGTCCTTGGGCTCTGGCAATGATGCCACCCGTGAGGCTGCTGATGCGGCAGCAGAATGAAATAAATATCATTTTATGACTTTTTAACTTGTTTCTCTCGCTCGCGCTTCCCCCTTTAGCTGCCTTTAACAAGCGCAATAAATGCAACACTAAGCGTGAATGGGGGAATATAAAGTATAAAATCGCATAAGATCTCGGATCTGGAATCTGGGGAGGGATCCCTGGCACTTGCAGCTGCTGTTGGCCGGCTTTTATGGCCCGCAACTTCCCTTTTGTTGTTACGCGGTATTTTTAGCTGCTCAACGCATTTGCATTTTGCACTTGATTGAGTGCTCCCATTCCCCGATTTTCCACCATTTCCCCGCCAGATTTTCCGGGCCGTGAGTAATGCTTCCGTTAATCAGCGCGCCGTCCCACCCCTTCTGCGCCAGCGCCCCTGTTTGTTAGTCAGCCGAAAGTCAAAAGGTGCAAATCAGTTAACATCAAGTTTTGGTCCTTGTAACGGGTACACTCGCCACCATCGCTTGGCCCTTTGCACTTTGTCCCATTGCCTTTCGCCTTCCGGTTCACTTCACTCCGAAATTAACCCTTCGGGGGCATGGGGTTCCGTTCCGTTCCCTTCCTTTCCTTTCATTTCGTTTCGTTTCGTTTGGTTCGTCAGTCATAAAAAATTCAATTTTATGAGCGCTTTTATTTGTCCACTCTACGGTTTGTCTGCCGAAATCGCAACGGGAGGTCCCGGGGTTGAAGTTTGGTAGCTATAGTTACATTGAAGATTGCCACTTGAAGAATGGGTTTGCACCGCAAAAGAACGCCAAATTACTATTTGAGTACATTTTATAGTTTTTTTTTAAGCTGGCAATTAATGAAAATGGTGTTTTGTTGGAAAATAAAGTTTATGCAGCTATATAAGAAGAGTATCCTGAATAATAAACACCTAATTTAATCTTAATTAAAATCTAATTTTAAAATCTGTACTTCAGTGGAAAATACAGATTAATCAACAGCGTAATCATAAAAGGATTACAAGCTTTTCTTGAGTATTAAATATAAATAAATAAATACTTATAAAAGAATTCATAAACTCTTAAGCCAAAACTAAAAAAAAGAATGTACAAAAGATTATCTTGAGTCAACCCGAAAACCCTAATACCTCTAATCTTAAACACAGATAAAGCTAAAGTGGACTTCCGGCCACCTGCAATTGTGATTCAGTCCCCTGTCACGGTAATTCTCCTAATCCCCAACCGATAAATATTGTATTGTGTCTGGTGAATCACGCCACCGCCTGGACACCCTTTCAGCAACACAGTGCATCCTTAGGATCGGATCCAACGCTTGAGTGCTCACCTCTGAGTCCTTGCCGGCGGTGTGAGAATTTGTAATTTTTATCGCCGTCGGGCACGCGTTCCGTAGACCTTCGGGGGCGGAATAGGTCTGGCCTTTGTTCAATGAAATCCAGAGTCAGAGAGGGTCATCGGGGGGGTTATGTTTATGTTTGGACAACACGCCTTTATGATTTCTGTTTGATTGCCGCCGCCGCTGCCGACGAGGATGAGGATGACGATGACCGGCCACCAGTAAACGCCATTAGTCACACACTGCGGGAACCGAGAGCTGGGGGTCGAAATGGGGCTTGTTCTGGCGTTCAAGTGGAAAATTGAATTTATCACTTGAACATGCCAAGCCAACGTTTGCTCGCGCTTTTTGTTTCGTACTTCTGGTTGATTTCCTTCTCGCTAATTTCGATTTAAAAAAGGAAAAAAAAAATAGGGAAAAGGGAAAAGGGCAAATCTATGTGAGACACGTAATCAACTCGTTTGTGAATGCTTAACAACGACCCTGGGACACACCCACCACCCACTATTACCCCATGCCTTGGCCTGTCTTTTATTTTGCAACATTTTCCACTTGGCGGCCCTTTTGGGACCCCATTACCATTCCCATTCCCACTCCCATTGCCATGCCCTCTGTTAGCCATTTGTTCGTCTCGTTTCGCTTTGTTTTGGCCAACCCTTTGACTTTAAGCGTTAATTGAAAATTAGTCAAGGGGGCGTGGTCCTTTGACGGAAGTGGGCGTGCCTAGCTGACTGACTGGACGACTGCAATTTTAGGTAATTTGCATTTTTATTAAATTTTAATTTACCGGCAGTTCAGCTGCCGCTCGGCAAGCCGTGTGCCGCGGTGATTAGTCGCTGGATTTGCATAAAATGCTGCCATAAATTGTTGCAAATTGAAAATAACAAAAATGGCAGCCGCAATAACAACAACAATGGGCGGAGCAACTGCCATAAATTGCATTGGCCGGAGTAAATAAATTAGAACGAATTACATTTGCTGCATTTTAAGCTTGGCATTGCCATTCGGGCATCCATTCCCAGTTCGCCAGTTGCGGTCGGTCGAGCTTTTATTTATCGCCAGCGACCCATAAATTTGGCCAGTTTGTCAGCTGTGTTCTTTAATTAAAACAAAAATTATCTAAATAATAGCCAAGCCAAGCTTAGCCAAAAGCGAGAGAGACTGAACTTATTTTCGTCCTCACCGAGAGATCGAGTTGCATAAATATGCAGATACGTGCGTAAATTTCGGGGTCCTGGCTCACCAAGGACAAGGCGGCGGCGAGTCATGAAATAAACTCTATCGGAATCGCACTTGTAAATCTAAACGCACAGATACTCTCGCACAAACACACATGCAATTCTGTTGTGGCCCATAAGTATGCAATGCTGCGCATAAAATACAAGTACACACAACTTGTTTTTGCTGCCTGCCCGGCAAGGTCCTGCGGTGGAAAAGCGGGTAAACGGGAACGGGTCCTGCTGGTCGTAAATTTACATATTTTGCATATAAATAAAACGGATTTTGTCGCCGACGAAGCCAGCGCTGAAATGTCACAGCATAAAATGGCGAAAGAAGCGCCAAATAAATACAAAATAAAATAGCTACAAAATGGCCACAAAAAAAATAAGAAGGAAAAGAGCGCAATAGTTGGGCGAGCAGCCAAAGGCCAGGGAGTCGCGTCTGCCTCTAAGGTGTGCCCCTTGCCCCCTGATCCCCTATTTGCCCCCTCTACCCCTGCCTGGACCCATCACAGTGTTGCCAAGTAAGCAAATTGAGTGCGCCACATCTGAGTTATGGCAGTCTGCCGAAGCTGATACAAAATAGCACCAGCAGTGATAGCGAAGGCTTCCGAGACGGCTCCTTGGGCGTGGCCATAAACTAGATGCCATGCACAGGGAAAAATACGATGAACATTAGTCATTGATTACATTTTTTTTGCTAAGAAAAATTGCACATTTTGAAAAACAGATTCCCTATTTTAATATGCATTATATAAGGTCTTATTTTGCCTGAGTTACATTTATATTAATTGATTCACATAAACTGATCTTCAATTTAACAAAGATGCCTCAAAATAGAATGCCCAATAATCTGAAAATAAAATCCCTCCCACATGGCTGCTTATTTTCAAGAAAATGGAAAATTGCAGGTTTGTGTGAAATCTTTAGAAGTTTTCATAGAACTATTAAAGACTAAGAATAGAATAATTTTGCACATTGCTACCTTGGCTATATATACGCATTTTATGCCTTAGAAAATCAATACAGATTAAGCAGAATCAGAATCGACAAAGATTTTATAGACTTCACCTTTAGACATCATCTTTCATGACTCAAAAATTCAAATATTAAACAGAACAACATTATTTTTAAAGTGTTTCATTTTATGGCCAAAACCAATGCTCGATGCTAATGCGGAGCTGATATCTCGGGGCCTTTTCTCGCCCTGTACCATACATTTGATATACGGACGATAGGGGTTTATGTCCCTTAAGCAGCGGGCAAATGTGTCGAGGTCTATGGCCACTTGAGCCTGGAATTGAACTCGTTGCTGATTTGGTTTATGGTTCCAGAAATTGAAAGGCGCAAGTGTCAAATGCACACAGAGGCTCGCAGGCAGGGCACCCCGCAGGAGAAGGGGAGAAAGTGGATGCCCTAATGTGTGTTTGTTTGTTTTGCTTTCACAAAACGCTTTGTCGAGGAGAGAGAGAGAATTCGGAGGGTTGAGGGGGGGACTAAGGACTGAGGTCTGAGCAGCACTAAATCATCTAATGCCCCAGCTCATTAGCAATCAATGCACAGCAGCAAACGGCATCGGCGGAGGTTGCAAAGGGCTGCCAACACTTCACACTTCAATGGAGCTCTGCCTTTGAGGCGCAGGCAAAATGGCGCTAAATACACACGCGCACACACACACACAGTCACTCCTAGGAAATTGAGAGTTAGGAGGTGGAGGAACGATTAACAAGCAAATTAGCATGAAATTATTTCAAAACAGGCGCACACAGTAAATAAATCAATTAGCTGAACAACAAAAAAGGAGCAATCAGCGGCAGCAAGTGTCGAGTTGATGTCTTTGTCTTTGTTTCTGCTTTTGTTATTGTTATTATTGTTGTTGCTGCTGCTGCTGCTGCCAAGGAGGTCGCGACAGCTGGCTCATTGGTAAACAAAAGCGAACAATTAAAAGCTTTTCCAGCATATGCACAAAACATTGTGTGGGCCGAAAATTGGGCCAAAGTGCAAGAAAACTGAGATGCGCGTTCCCATGAACTCGGCTATCTGCAGCTGCACTGGGAGAAATGCTTTGCCATGGGAGAAATACCATTTATTAGGGGATTCTTTGTACTCCAAATGTACTCTCATCTTGGCACACACACCAAGTAACTTTATAAAATACCCATTTAATACTCTTTCTTTTATGTTTTCTCGATTTTCAGCTACATTTCTGATAAAGTTTACTAGGATTTTCTCTCTCTGCCCCCACTTGTCATGTGGGGGGTGTTCGAAAGTTGCGCTTGATGGCAAACGCAGATGCAGATACAAAGATACACAGCTACTCAGCGGCAGCTGCACTCGCCCCGTCACATTATTTTAATTATTTGTTTATGCAAGGCAAACAAACTTGCAGTCGGCACTTGTCTTGTCTTATTTGCGCTTCTGTTTCGAAGCATGAAGCATGGATCGTCGTTAAAAGTTACGAGCTCTCCGATTCCAAGAAGCGAGAGGCGGCCAAAAACAAAGCCAAGGCGCCTAATTAGCCTTCGGCGTCATGCGAATTTGTCAAATTAAGCGGCAGCCGCGCCGCTTCAGCTCCAATGAGTCAGCTGTTCGGCATGCCAGTGTCAAAATTAACGGCCCCGAAAATGTGCAGGCAATTATCATGCCCAGCTGGCAGCCATGGAATATCGCAGGGCGCGCCAAGAAATTAAAATGACAAAATCTGCGAGGACGAACAGGATTTTGGCAGGCAGAAAGGCAGGCGGCAGGCGGCAGTCGACAGTCGGCAGGCCGTCGGCAGACATGCAGGATGCGCGGCGCCAGTAGCAGCAACATCTGCAGGAGCAGCAGCAACACCAGCAACACCGACCAAATAAAATTAAAAGTCACCACCAACGCGGTGGGGCCGGGGCTGGCGGCGAGGACAGCTCTGCTGAAGCGACACTGATTAAAAAATTGTTTGACAAGAAATCAGCGCGACATTTGTCCAACTGGAGAGTGTAAAACGGAGCTGGGATTCAGGGATTCTGGGAGCTCGTGTAGCTCGGAGTCCGTCGCCTGTTGACTGCCGCCGGGAGCCGAAAATGAGAGTGGAAAACAAAACTGAAGTGTCGCTGGTAATTCGGCGTAAATTTAATTGTCAGCTGTAATTAAATTGATTTTCGCTCCGGTAGCCGAACTGCTGACTGGAGGCATTGCTCGAATGACTGCCGTGCGTTGGCCCGGAGTGGCGCCCAATCAGCCTCAATTTTCACGTCTTCTCTTTTCCGAGGCTGTCGCTGGCTGGAAAAAAGCGCTTTTCTCGCTCGCTTTTTTTCACAAAATTTGATTTATTTAAATCGGAATTACTGGGCTCTCCACGGCAAACATTTACGCATTTCTGTTTCTGTCCAAATCCAAATATGTCCCTGGGCCCCCGGGTATCCCCGAAAGCAGCATAAAAATACATTTATTTTTTGGTGCGTGGGCAAAGAAATTAAATTGCATTAAAAACACATAAAAATATTTTGGGCCAACGCTCATGTGTCAGGGGAAAATTTTTCGTAGCGACAACAAAGCAATCGAAGTGAATAGTATAGTATATATACTATATAGTGTAACTATAGGTTCTATATTTGTTGTACCTACCACAGTGGTGTGAGCCAAAGGGGGTTCTAAATTGGAAATAAATATATTTCATCTATCTAAATAAATTACTTTAGAAGCTAGTTTTGAGAGACCTATTGCTCAATTTATGATTACCATTAAAACTAATTATTAGTTTCTTTAACAACCGTTTGAAATGATCACTGCTTGAGTTAGTCAAACAATAAAAATTACATTTTTAATTTAAATATTATTATTTATTATTTATTTCGAAACCCCCTTCACCTAACCCAACACTAAGCTCCTGACCTTATAGTGCGTATATCTCCGTGTGTGCCGATGCCAGAGGGCTGTTGTGCTGCGTGGAAAAACTGGCACAAATTCAAAAATGATTTTTACGCAATTTTACGACAACTTGAAAAAGAACGGACTATAAATAAATTGCCCCTTGGTTGGGTGGCACTATTTGTAGCCGGTATCTGTGAGTTACTTTCGCTTTTGTGGTGCTGCTGCTGTTGTTGGTGTTGCCTGTTGATGCTGCCGCTGCTGCTGCCTGTGACATGAGTCACAAAAGGGAGGCAGCCGCTGTCGCATGTTTACCTACAAAATTTGCCTTGTGCATTTTAATTGAAAATAATAAACACGCGTGTAAATAATGTGCCATGCCCCTGTCAGACCCACAACGCAGCCTGTTAGCCCGGACTTGCCGTTGGGTGTTGTCCCCGTTTTGAGGTTGCTGGTCGCGCTGCTCCTGCTATTGCTGCTGCTCCTGTCTGCAGCCAAGCGAGCTGTGTCCTGTCGTGTCCTGTAAATGTGCCTGGTCTCCTCTTCGAAACCTCCAGCTGGAAGTACAGCGATGGCAACAGCAACGGGTCGTGTTGCGCAGCATGTGTTGCATGTTGCTGCTGCAACAGCTACGGCAGCAGCAGCAGCAGCACAGCGGCATTGCCTGTTCTGGCTGCTGCTGTGTCGACAAAAAATATTCTGCAGCAAGTCGTGGCCATATTTTACTTTTTAAATGCTGTGCGGCTGCTTTGTGTGCCATTGCTGGCATTTTAATTTATTTGCTCATTTTCACCATTTCCCAGTTTTCTGTTCTAAGAGCTTGCACTTCTTTTCGGAGCATGCCGAGGTCCTGGTCGCAGGGTTTTTTCATTAAAGGCAACACGTATCTCACACGGCTCGAGTGGGAAACAGCAATTAAGCTTAGTATTCAAATCCCTTAAGTTGCTGGACGGCTTCGCTGGAAAGTGTATTTGGCCATCGTCCTGGTTTTTTGTGTGGCTCTTTTATTTTTACATTTGGCCCGAAATTAAAAGCGCATAAATTTGTATAATTCATGGACATGTGGACCAGCTGCCGCTGCAATGGGGCGTGGCCCCCTCACTTCACACCCGGAGGCCTTTGTTAGTGTTTCGTGTAATTGAAATCAAGTAATTTACGCGCCATTAGAGCGACCTGTCGAACCCTTCGGTGGCCGGGAGGGGATGGGACGGCAACGCAATTAACATAAAATAAAATTGCAATTTGCGACGGCCGAGTTGCTTGTTTGTATTTCGCTATTTGCTGTAATTGCGGTGGCTTGAAATTTTAATACGCTGCAAGTGGCATTCAATCAATTGCAATTAAAAAACAGTATAAACAAATAAATATTTAAGCGAATTCATGCCGGACTGAGCCATAAATCAAGCAAATCAGCTTACGGGAGCATTGACCAAAGCCGCAACTAACTAATTTGCCCATTAATAATGCATTTCCCTGCATTTTCGGCCGGTATACAATCTAACAGGATTTCCAGTTTTAAGGGCCCACAGTCAAGTGCTGCAATACGCCCATTCGCCCGCAATTTAATGTGCTGTTTAAATGCTCCTTCTCCAGGCGGCCAAGTTAAGTCCCCGAAGCCACAGAAGCCCAGGCCCAGAAAGCCAAGCAACAGTTGCGAGGAGCAAGAAAGAGCACCAAGAAAAAACAGCCACGTAATGGCCGACAACAAGGACAACAAAGCGCTGACTGGAATATTTTTCGTATTTTATTATTAAATCACGTAGCCAGTGCAATACGGCGTCCAAAATGACAGCGAACGCATTTTAATTGAAAGCAAAGGCAGCACCGAGAAGGTCGACTCCGGCAGTCCGTAGCCCGGACCCGGGATCGGCTCTGGAAAAAATCCAAGCCGATGATGGGGCACAAGCAGACGACGCGTGGATAAATGGTGGGCGTGTGGAAAGTGGACTACGGACTTGGGATCAGGGACTGTGCACCGAGTGAGTCGCGCTTCTGCGAAAGACTTTGGCCGGGAAGTTTTCTAATTGAAAATGGCGTCGCAAAATTTAATTTGAAAACTTTCACTGCCAGGCAGCCAGGCCAGGCCAGGCCAGGCGATGCTGCTGACCCACAACGACATCGACAACGACTTGCCAGATTTGTGAAAAATCCTCAGCTGAACCGGACAAAAAGGCTCGCACATACACTGGGCGAGGCGCCAGCTCTGGTCAGCAGCTGCACACAAAAAAAAAATCATCTCGAATGATGATTGATAGGTCATAAACATGGCCATTATTAACATTTTATGTGGGGTTTCTCTTAATAGTCAAAAATGTAGGAAAAGTAGAAATGTTTGATTCAAACTAACCCTTTTTTCTCACTGTGTAATTTAGCTCACACTTGTTATTAATAAGCCTGCAAAAGAATCTTGGGGAACATTTCATTTTGGGGCCCGCCAAGAAATATTTCGCCTAATTGAATCGCCTGGCGCGAACATTTGTTGCTCGACTTCGCTGGCGCCATGAATTCGCACACTTTGCGACACTCGCACCAAAAAGCATTTAGTCTTTAAATAATTTTTGGCCAGCTTTTTCTTTATGGTCCCTGTGCCAGGGGCATCTTAATTTCCACAGTTCTTCGCTGTTTCGTACTGTCCCTGTTCCCGCACCGAAACGAAACGAAACGAAGTAATGCAAACAAAGAGCTCTCTGCGCAGAGCACCAGAGTTTTTTGGCTTTATTTGCCCCCAAAGATGGCGGCAACCGGAAGTGCACACATACAGAGGCTGGGCACAAAGGAGCACTGGGGCAAAGTCAAAGGCTGAAACTAAGGAAAACAAAACATTCTGGCATTTCTAATTATAAGTAAATATTCATACTCACATATCCCAGCCAGCACGGGCCCGGACTCCGAAGTAAAGCACTTTAAAAGTTATTTACACACACACACACGTACACGCTCTCTGAATGGCGGAGGGGCAACCATGTTAGGCAGCCCGTAATGCATGCTAAAAAGTGTGAGAAAGTACATTAGGGTCACTGACGACTTTGACTGCGCTACAAAAGGGCGTGGCGGGAGGCGTGACCCGGAGAAGAGGAGCAACACGAGCTGAAGCAATGGCAACCACTTTCGCTCTCAACTTGCTACATTTTGTGGCGAGTGTGTGTTTGCCATAATGTACAATTTAAATGTAAACAATTTGGCCCAACGCGGCAATGGCAGCCGTGGCATAAAAAGCAGGGAACGAGCAGGCTGGGCCGGGTCATGGTGCAGGGAGAATGGAAAGGCAAAGTCCGGCATGAGTCGGAATAAAATATTTAAGAAGCGGCAGCAGCAGCAGCAGCATCGAACGGTTGCTCCATCCGAGCTCGTGTGTGTCTACATGGGCTGGGCTTATGTAGCATCTGCTGCTTCCACTGCCGCCCTGCCGCTCTGAATAGTGAAACTCAAATATTTATCTTGGCAATTGCCTGTAATTTGGTTTAGTTCCGACTTGCCACCGTTCTAAATAAACTTTTCATTAGCAGCCATGAAAGCAGCTCAAACAGACGCACACTGCGAAAGGGCTAAGAACCCAGTTAGCACGCATTTATGCCGAGCTCTCTCGCCCTGATTTCAGTTAATTAACTAACTTATATTTTGCGTAATTGACTTTTATGTGCGTTTGGCAAACGATTCAATCAAACCCTAAAGCCGCACGGCCCATATGCATTGCGCAATCCACGAAGAAGACAAACCCGCAACCGCAGAACAAACCGCACTGCGCATACAGTGCGTATGGGTAATGTGTAATGTGTCAACCCCAATGGCCCGGTCCCGATAGCGAATTCCTTGCCATCCCCCAACACTTTCGCTTTAAATATCAATTGAAGAGAACCATTTGGCAAAAGTATTTCTCTTTTGTTGTTTTGTCTTCTATAAAAACACACACAAATATTCACACTTATTGTACGATTGCCAAATATTTTTTCCGCTGTTTTCGTTACCATTGTTATTGGTTTAGCTGCTGTTTACAATGACACGGCACACTTAATGGGCAGCCTGTGAATCTAAGTTTATTTAGCGAAGCGCTCTGTTGATTTTCTATTATTGTTTTTGCAACACTTTCCGCTTGCCATGGGTTTATTTTGCCCAGAGTTCATTAAACTATTGGACGGCAGCCAGCTTGAAAATTCGCTTGAAATAAATGCTGCGAAAAAATCAATTAAATGTATCTGCTGTTGTTGTTGTTCTGTAAATTCATCTGAGAAAATCCTTAACCCAGGGAGAGCGGGTGTATCCTTAAAGAGCCGCAGAAGCCTCCAACCACTGCATTATTAATGCAACGTTGTCTTGAGGCTGTGTCCTTGCGGGGATCCGAGGGCTTCTGGTCCTGCTCCTTCTGCTGCTGCTGCTGCCTCCCGGCCTAGCCAAATGGGGCACGAAAGGCTGCCGGGTGCTCTTGGTTTATGCATGCAAAGTTACACCCTGCGTATGCGCCATTTCCGCCGTAAACTTAAAGCTTTAAGAGTTTGGGGAAATGGAGAAAGCGGAAAATGAAATGAAATCCGCTTCATATGTGCGCCTCCAAAGAAAGCGAGTTCTCAGAATTTAAATATTAAGCTTTTAAATATATAAAGAAAATACTCTTAACATAATACTCTCTGCATCTCTCAGTTTTCATGTTTAATTAGTTATAAATATTTATTCTTGGGTAATTAATTGTTACTGCTTATAGGCAAATTCAAGGCATGAAAAGAAACAGAAGGAATTTTAATTTTCTCAAAGCTTTCCATAAGTGTAAATCGATTGAGGAGAGTCTGTCAACATTAACTAAACATTTCAAGAGCTGAACATAGAAAATGCTAGAGTAATTTCCACCTAAACTAAGAGTGTAACAGAAATCTCCCATTTCGGGAAGCATCTTAATTATGTGAAAGCTTCCCCAAATACATTTCCTCATTTTCAAATTTTCACTTAATTTAGAAACGCATTCGGGAAAACATGCGCTCTCGAGTTTCTGTCGGGCATTGTCTTAATTGGAATCATAAAACAGCCATAAGCACTCAGCGCATTCGATGGAAATTAATTGATCCATCTTGGGAGCCTGTCAAATGCACCGATGCACACACGATGGGCTACCACGAGACTCCCTCGTGCAGGGAAAATCCCAATTGAATAGAGAGTTGCTCTTGGCGCGACCTCGTTCATCTTCCCGCCGGCGTGCAGCCACCGTCCTTGGGTTAAGTAAATTACACGGGCGGCTAAAAATAACCAGAAATAATGCGATGTGTCAAAACAAAACATCAAAAACGAGGGAGGACCGCAGCAGGTAAGCGGCGGGGAGCAGCGCCTCGGGCAGCGAGCACTTCAAAGACGACGAATTCGTCGCCGGGCTGCCAATAGGGGAATTGAATGCGAGCATAAATCATTAAGCACGGGCAGACGATTGCCGCTAACAACTGGGCAAATGCCAGAGGCAATTATAAATAGATCTGGACTCTTGAGAACACATCAAAGTTTCCCCTGTTCCCGGGACACTGTTTAATTGGTCAGGCGTAGGTTGGGGTCGACGGCGGAGTCACTGCATCTTCCGTGTGGGGGCAACCACACATGCGTGCCATATAGCTTAAACCCCACCATTTGCCTCGTATATCCGGGCCCATTCATAAGGATTTACGGCTAGGTGTCGCCTTCCCGTTTTGGCCACATATTTGCTCAGCCTGCCGCAAGCCAAAGCGTTGACAAATTGCAATGGCAGCGGCGGCGGCAACCGGAAAAGCAGCGGCAGCCATGTTTGCCATTTTGCTCAAGTTGTCAGCGAGTACGCGCCGGAAAGTATGCAACGGCGCATAACAAATGGACAAGTCTTTGGCTTTGCGGCCGAACGAGCAGGGATTAGAGAGCGCGCTCGGGGAACTTCAAAAATTTGCTAATATTTTTGCAGCGTATAAATTCTTGTTTTCCTCTAATCCTGCCCGGGAAATTCCACTGGAGCTGAAAACATTTCGACATCAAAGCGCGACGAAAACACCAGCACAAATAATTTTGTTCTCCTCTTTTTTATTTGCGAAATGAAAGCGCTGCCAAGCTGAGTGTCGCCTGAAATTAAGCCACAAAAAAAATGATGCTGCAGAGATCGAAAATCGGATGCAGGGGATTTCCACTTAAATTGCATTAAATTTTTAGAAACGCTTTTATTGCTTAAAGAAAGCAGATAACGAGGCCAAGGAAAAAAGCGACAGCCGCATTATTGTTCACCGCCGGACTCGGCTAAGGTGGAGCCTGAAAATAAAAGAAGCCGCTCAGGCGGAAACAATGTGGAAATTTTACAGGTTGCCCTGTCAAATAAAATAACACAAAACATGGGCCCAACAACACGAATTCACAAGAAATCATTTTTTGTTAAATGGAAAGGAGAAGAAGAAACCGACAAGGACCAAAGAGAAACATCAAGCTCGACAACGGCAAACGACGTTGGTGACGACAACCGGCGAACGGAAGCAGAACAGGGGCAATGACAACATCGACAACAACACGGAACAGGGGAGGGGAGCTGGAAGTTGGAAGTTGGGATGGGCGGGAGTTTTGGGGCAGCAGTTTCTGGGGGGGGAGTGAAGGTGGCAGGTGGGCAGGCGAGGCTGCTGCGAACAGCAGTCGGAAGCTTTGTGTTAAAATAACAAACAATCAGCCGAATCATGCAGGAAGTGCAAATAACAAATAAATATATCGCACAGAGAGGTATTTGCTGCCGGATCAAGCTCAATTGCTGGCGCGTCAGTTCTCAACAAAGTGCCAATAAAGTGCAAGAAATGCGGCACACAGAAAGAAATCAGAAATCAAGATGTCTCATGGGTCACCAGGGAAACGTGGAGCTTAAATTAAGATGGATTGAAGTCGGAGTTAAGGGACTTTTATACTTTATTTCAAATGTATTAATATAGTATTCCTAATATTTATTATCTAAATTAGCATACCTCTTTCCCCTCAGTGCATTCAAATAATACAAATTCTTTGTTTTTTCTTCTGCTCGCAGTACCCGCTCGATTGGTTTGGGCCGCTTTGGGCAAGACTGTGGAGCTGCCCTGCGACTTGACGCCGCCCACGGCGCAGGATTCGGTGAAGCTGCTGCTGTGGTTCAAGGACACCACGGGCATTCCCCTGTACAGGTGAGTGAAACTACTTCTTTTTTCTCTTTCCCCGAAGCTATTGGTGCGTAATCATCCGCTCTGCGAGCCTGCCAGTCAGCCATCCATCCATCCATCCGACCATCTAGCCTTCCATCCAGTCGTCCGTCCGCTAGTCCATCCATCAGGAGCGTGAAATAATCGTCAACATCCCGTTTCTTACACTCTACGTGCGCGTTTTGCTCCTGTTCTTTTGGCTTATTTCCGGCAGCTGCCACATGCGTACATGTGTGGATGTTTTGGGGCAAGGATGCGCCCGTCATAATCCACTTTGTTATAATAAATGTAAAGCACATCCGATTACGGCTGTCGTTGCTAAAGTGTAGCAAATTTTCACGCACACTCGCACGGACCCGAAACGCGCGAGGCGAGGACCCTTTGGTCCTTCTCACACCAGGATTTTTATAAATTTGTGCTGATAAATTTTCAATATAAATTGTGGCAGCCGCCGTGTGCGATGCATGCCAAGTGCCAAGGGAATGCCCTCCGACTTTGCGTGCCACAACCCGGACCACTCATTAGAAGGGGTTTACGACGGTTGGACGACGGTCTCTGCCGAGCAACTGGCTAGGGACTGTGAAGGGATCTGTGTCAGCCGTGCGCCGAGAGCCGTGCACGTGAAGTGGTCGGCACTCGATAATCATAAGCAGGAAAATGCAGCAGGGGCCGCGGAGCCCTGAAATAAACAGAGTAATTTACTAAAACAGCAACAAATTACTGCAATTTGCGCAAAGCTGCCAAAGTCGCGAACCAGAGAGGACGCCGGGTGCCGGAGCAACTGCACGCAGACAAGCAGCGAACAAGGACTCGGCACTAAACTCCTCTCCTGGCTCATGGTGTGCAAATTGAGCGTCATTTTTTATGAACGTAAATTATGCGAGGGCAAAGGAGGGGACTTTCCCTGTAGCGTCGGCCAACTTATGCTGGCCGCATATGTTTATTTATGACATCTAATAATCGCTACACGCTGCCACGCCCCCTCGCTTACGCGTACTTATGACTTCTCCTCCATTATTCTTATCCGTTGCAGCCTGGACTCGCGGGGCGGAAACGTGAAGGTGGCGCCACATGCGGCCATAGCTAGCGATCTGGGCCAGCGGCTGTTCTTCAGCATTGGCGATAATCCCAAGGATTCGCGCCTGCAGATCAACGATGTGAAGCCGGAGGACGGCGGCGTCTACCGATGTCGCGTCGACTTCTTCAATTCCCCGACGAGAAACTTCAGGCATAACCTGACCTTAGTTGGTGAGTAATTGCCGAGTTTATGGATATGCGAAATATAGGGGATAATGGATGACAGTTCCTGAAATGATTAATTTGAATTCCCTCTCGTGCAGTGCCCCCGGAAGAGCCGCGCATTTTTGATGCCCAAGGCAAGGAGATTGCCCAGATGGCGGGACCCTTCCGCGAAGGCTACGAGCTCTTTCTCTGCTGTCAGGTGAAAGGAGGTGAGTTTACTTGAATTTCTTTTTATTTAAAATATATACTTTTTGTACATTTTAAATAAAAGGAAAATAAATAATATAAGTTATTGTATTTGTTGTTATGTCAGAATGTTCTGACAGCAGTATACTTTTGGTTCGCTCTGTGCGGCAGTTTGACCCAGTTATAAGTGTCCTGCGTGCTGGCCTCTTTGTCAGTGCCACTACAACCGCAGTCTGACGCATTATTTACCATTGCACTTGTGAGTGTCAATTGCAGGCAACAAGGATGCTTTATCCTGCGCAGCCCAGACCTGCAATTGCCACTCGCTAGTCACGAGTCACATCTGTCTGAGAGACCCGCATCAAAAGCTATTACTCACCGAGACTCCTTTCCTTTTTTTCCGTCATTCCAGGACGCCCCCCGCCGAAGGTCACCTGGTGGCGCGACAACACCGAGCTAATCGGCACCAGTCACACCTCCGTGGAGGAGGGCGCCACCGTAATGGTGAATCAGCTGCTGATTGGAACCACCACGCGCGACTTCTATGGAGCACGCATCGAATGCCGGGCTGGGGGCACGCGACTGGTGGAACCGGTTCGCAAGGATGTCACCGTTCAGGTTCACTGTGAGTCCACCCTCAAAATACTATTACATATTTATCCTTTGTACGCCCAACTGACTTGCAAAAAGTGCTACTTCGCCAGTAATAAAGCCAGGAAACTATTTGCTGTTAACAAACTATTTAAACGGCTTTTAAAGTTTTTAGAACTCGTTAAATTGTATTACTTAATTAAGGAAAATTGCTGTGAAATGTGGGACAACTAAAGCTAATGGATTATTAACTTATTGGTTCATGGATAACATGTAAAAAATAATAAACAAGTCTGGAAAATAGAAGTTTAGTTTAGTTCGTAGGTGAAAACCACCTATTAGTTTGCTGAAAATATAAATTAAAACAAAATTTGACTAAACAACTTTTAATTAAAATTTGAACCACCCAAATTAAATAAATATGCGGCATTTTATAAAGAATTTCTTTATTAATTGTTATATTATTAATAAATACATTTCTCTCCGCCAGTAAAACCTGTTCGCGTGAAGATTATGACGCCCAACGATCTGCTGACGGCCGGACAGCCGATGCCCATTCGCTGCGAGTCCTGGGGCTCCTACCCGGCGGCCAAAATCACCTGGCTACTCGATGGCGAGCCCATTCGCAATGCCGAGGTTACCGTGCACAGTGACAAAGAGGTGAGTAACACCCAGGACCCCGGTCCTGGCCAAATTACTCGAAATTGTAGCACTATTTTGCGGGGTGGGGGGAGAAAGTTTTATTCTTGTCCGCCATTCCCAGGACAAGGCAACTTTGTGCCGGAAAATTTGCTTGCAGCGTTTGACATTTGATAGCTGGCCGCAGTGCAGCCACTTGTACACATATACAAGTATATATATCCACTATATAAACGCTGTGCAGCGCTTAATAGCTCAGGCAGAGGCGACCGTTGGGTGACCCTAAAAGCGAGCAGGACGAACTTTTCCGGCAGCCAGCAGCATAGCGGGTGGATGGGAAGGAGCAGGATGCCGGCAGACAAGTTGACTTTTAGCAAGCTCCTCTGCGGAAGGGAACCCTTGGCTCCTTTTGATGAACTGCACTGGGGAAAAGTTTTGGCCAAGCTGCACAAATTTGCACTCTTTGGACGGCCATTGATTCGGCTAATGTGCGAATTTTTATTTGAATTTATGTGGCTGGACCCCAACTAGTACTATTTGTTCGCAAATGGGAGCCATTCCTTTCACTCGAGCTCGCATTTATCAGGTCGCTGGATTCTGAAGGACCCCACCGAAGATGGCTCAATTTTCGGCATCCATTAGTTCGTTCGGTCGAACCACTGTCTTTTTCGCTTTCTAATTATGCCATGTAAACGGATAGATGCTGCCAAACGTCGCCGGGCATTAGTCAGCTCGTGCATAACCAACCGACTGCCCTTCGATCCCGGGGACAGTTTTCCACACACACACATAACCAGGCGGAGGAAAGAGGAAAAGCCGGAAAAGCCAAAGCTTGTTATTTTGCAGGTCCTGGCTTCGATTGTTGCCAAAACGTGGCTCGACTCTGGTTTTCGGTTCTCTGGCTGACGCCGTAACTTAATACCCAGTTTGCCATCAGCCCGGCTCCTCCACATCGGCAGCCAGAGCTTGGGCTGGAGCTGGTGCTGAAGTCGAAGCTGGTGGCAGGACGATGGTTCACAAGGACATGGGCTTAGCTCGAAATTCGACTCATTATTTTCAAAGACCGGGCGTGGGGGAATGCAACTAGAGAGGCCACAGCAGGCACACCCTGGGCTAACGAAAGCGAGTGGGAATGCAGCATCCCGTAGAAAGGGAAAATATTTAATAAAATATCAATGTATCAGATTTAAATGGCAATATGCCAATGACAGGAAGAAATATAAAGTCCAAAAAGGAGCAGAAAAATGTATCATATTCTCTTTCTTTTTAAAACTATTGAAATGAAGGACATTTTCAGTTAATAATTCACATCTTTTTTATGCATTTCTTTCCTGCAGGATGGCAATATCACGACGAGCATCCTCACACTGAAGGTAACATCGGAGAACGATAATGCCGAGCTGACGTGTCGCGCCACGAATCCTTGGTTCTCGGGTGGCGCCATCGAGGACAAGCGCATCATCCGAGTGGCATGTAAGTACACACAGGATATGCTCCTTGCTTGCGGCAGGTGAGCCTGGAACCTGTTATTAGTCCGCCTTCAATTATAGCAACAATGCAGCTAAAGGAGGCTGGAACTGGGTCTGGGTCTGGATCCGAATCCCAAGCCATGGTCAGAAGCGGCTTTTGTGTATCCCTTACACAAACTGCCCAGGTCTTGGCCTGGCCTGGCCTGCCATTGATTGTGTGTGTGTGTGTGTGTGCACCGGGGAAAGTCCAATTAGAAGCATATTACGGCCAGAGCCAGCGTAATTTTATTAGGGCCAACGGAGCCGGAGGACCTGGAGGCCACATCAACCTGTTGGCTAAGCCGCTTATAAAATGCAGTCAAGTTGACTTCGACGTCGTGTTCTTCGACTTGCCTTGATTAAATTTTCACCGTTATGTTTCTATTGCTCTTTTTTTTGCTTCTGGCCTCCATAATATTTGCAACATCCGCTTCCGGCTTCCGTTTTACATTACCCCCTCCGTCGCTCCCGTCGATATTTCTCGGGATAAAAATGCAAAGGCAGTAGTGGCAGTTGTACACTCTAAGAAAATATGTTTCACCAAGGATTTACAAAGGATTTATGAAATGTTAAAATAAGTTTCTTTTTTTCTGTGTACTGATTTGCAAATAACATTATTAATTTGGTTCTCCCTTCCTTAGTTTAATGAAATCTTGTACATTTTCAATCAGCTTCTTATTGGGCCATTAAGCAGTGCTTTTTTTCCAAGTGTGGCACACTCAAGAGGGCTGAATTACCTGCACTCAAATCAGGCCAGCAGCCGACTTGATTCGCTTGCTTTTCATTTTGTGCTTCTTTTTAATAATTCACCATAAACGTCAGCATTTTGCCCGCCCGTCGGCCCACGCCATTGACATTTGGTCGAGACCCCAAGTCCGGAGCTTGGGGAGTGGATGTGGGGCCACTATAGTTGTGGCCCCGTGTTCGGACAAAGGACCGGCCGGAGCCAAGTGGCGCCGCCAGTCTCCGACGCGTATTAGATTTTTACAACCGTAACTAATAGTCCCATTTGGCGTGTGGTCAAGAGGCCGTGCGGCAGGCCGGGTCCTTCCCAAAGGATGTTTGGGGCCACGGCAGCTGGGGCTAAGTACATTACGCAATGCCAGCCAAGACGGACACGGAGGCGTCGTGGATGGAGACAAAGATGGAGTCCGAGGCGGAGACGGAGTCCACCTTGTCAGCCATTGCCGTTTATTATTTTGACTTTTATTCAGCCATTCGCTGCGCTCATTAAGCCGGATGCCGCACTCACTTATCCGCTCTTCTCTTACAGATCCGCCCACGGTGTCGGTGCACTTGGCCAACGAGGATCCCAGCCGACTGGTGACACGGGCCGAGGGCCAGAACGTGACGTTCAAGTGCCGGGCGGACGCCCGTCCGCCGGTTACCAGCTACTCCTGGTTCAAGAATGTAAGTGAGCCCCTGATTTCCCAGTTTCTTCTCCTTCTCCTACTCATGCTCCCATGTCCCGTGCCCCATGCCACGTCCATTTCCACAGCCATTCTCCCCGGGGGCTAACGACCAACAGCTGACGTGTATCAGCAACTCGACAGACACTTTTTCGAAATTTTTATTATCAATTGTTGGGGCCAGAGGCGTCGACATTCCTGCGGTCCCATAAGCAGACACTCTTGCGGTTTAATTTCATTTGGCAGGACCGCTTAAAGGGGCCTCGGACTCAGCCTCAGCCACAGTCTTGGCCCAGGACTTAAGCTCACATTCCTTAAGGCGCTGGAAGGGAATGTGGCTGGGATCGAGGTCAATGGGAAGGGGCGGAGCACGAATGTCCGACTCATTTCTCAAACGTCTTATAATTGGCTCATGATGTCCATTGAAGTCCATTCGTGTTGCAAATTATTTAACTATTAATCAAGCGACAAATAAACCGAAAGAGATTGGCATTGCCACAAAGTCTCCATTCCGTTCGTGTTTCTATTTCTTTTCTGGATGGCCAGCCAACCATTGTTGGCTAACTTTGACTTGGCCTGGGTTTCTATTATTAAACCGCATGATTCTGACATCCTTTGACAGTTTTGTCCACATGGTCACATCATCATTTTTCATAACTAGCAGCAAAAACCATAAACCCGAGCTCATATTTTCCCTTCAGTCTTCTCCAAACAAATTGCCAAAAAAAAAAGGAAACCTGAAAACGATTTGGCAGGGTGGGGTGGGCGGTGTCGGTGCTTTCGAAAACTTCTCCTTATTTAGGGCACTTTGATTTTTGATTTTTAGTTCGCCTCTTTCTGGCTGTGGCATTAATAGGCGGGGAGAAAATGAGGCAAGGAATTATGAAAAACGAGTGGCCAAATGTGCAGAAAAAGTTCCAAAGAGCCAACTTTGTCACTTCTGCGAGTTGTTCGACGTCAGTTTGCCATATAGATTTGTATTATCAGCATGTTCTCCGCATTTCTTTTTCGTTTCCTCGCCCAACTTTTCACTGGGTCAAAACTTTAAAGTTTCCTCAGTCCCGGCAAATTAATGAAACCCAACGAGGCGGGGCGAGGCAATCAAATTAAAGCAACTTTCCAGCAAGCCCCACATTTCTGTCTGGGTTCTGTTCCCAACTCTGTGGCACCCGGCATTGTTAAATGCATTATTTTAAAAGGGCAAATGCAATTATTTCCGCTCTCCATTGGCTCTTAATGAAATTTACAAATAATCAAATGATGCAGCACGGCCAATTTGCGGCGGATCTATAACGCGGAATTCCACACGCACGGCAGGATGTCGAGGGGATGCTAATTAGCTGCCAATGATATGCACACATGGATGTGGGCGGCGGCAAAGGGCGAACTTAAGCTATTTAAATTGCATTATAATTATTATTATTATGTATTAATTAAATTCATGTGCAAATGCCAGCCTGAATTTCGCTACTAAATGCATAATCAAATTATTCAAGAGTCAAGCTGTGCTAATGAAGCACTCACGCTCGCGTTCGCCATTGCATCCGCGCCGAGTCACTTGTCGGTGTCGATTGGCAGTGAAATGCCTTCCGCTTTTCTGCCCTGACCATAATTCAATGGCCATCCGAGTGCCGGCTGTCAAATGTCGAATGCCAAATGCCGGAATACCGAAAATGCAATATTAATTTGATTTAATAAATCCGTTGCGTGGGAGAGAGGACGCATTAGGCTGTGGCAACCGCAGCCCCACTGCCAGCAAATCGGAATATTAGCAAATACTGACCATCATGGAGCCTGGTGGGAAGCAGTGGCTCCATTGCGGTTACCATTCGGTGCTGGTGCTGTGCTAGTGGTTGTGGGTCCTGCGGTCACTCGACAATGCATCCGGCTCAACCACCGCAATTGGGGCCATCTAAGACCGTTTGGATAATTCTTTTAGACCATATGTGTGGCCGACAGTATTGTTCATTCAACTCCGCAGGAGGCAAGACTACGAAAGTGAGCCGAATCAAGAGTTTCTTTAAAAAAAATCCAGGATTAAAGACTAATCCATACATTTATTAAAGCTTTAATCTTCAACTACTAGCATTTTAAGTAAACTTAGTAAAGAAAACCTGTTAGAGAAGGAACAATAGCTGCAAGGCTTTCGGAAATTCGAGACCCAAACGGTCTAAACTGAAAGAGACCATAATCCCCCCCTAGCCATCACTCCCACCACTCGTAAATTTAAACCGCTCGTCAATTTAAACCTAGTAATAATATCCAACCAACTTGTGCACATTTCAGGGCATGCGAATGTCGGGCGAGAGCACGGAAATAATGCACTTGACGCAGCTGGAGCGGGAAAGCGCGGGAGCGTACGCCTGCGGAGCCACCAACACGGAGGGCGAGACCCGGAGCTCCAGCCTCATGCTCCGAGTGCAGTGTAAGTACGACTCACGGAGTGCGGAATGCGAAATAAAATGTATACGCGTACACAAACTATGGCGGCAACGTGATGGAGGAGTTGCATAGCGGCGAACCGGAAGCGGAAGCTGCAGAATAAAATCAAAATCAACAAGCAGCCAGCTGGCTGCCGGCGTATACCAGTTGCCAACTTTTTCGGGCAGCGGATGGGGAAATTGCTTAGAAATGATGCATGACCATGTCTCTAACTCCATCTGTAACTGTCGGTGTGGCGGGCGTGGATGCGGGTGTGGCAAGTGTGGCAAGAGAGGCGGTGTGGTGTGGGCTTGCCTGCGGTTGTTGCGCGGCTTGTTTACAATTGTAAAATCCGTGCTGCCGCTGGCCTAAACAACCGCCATTGATTTATTCACACGCACAGACAAAACTTGTGCCTATAAATCCAGCAAACACTCGCAATTTCTGCCCGGCAAAACTTTTCATAAACCTCACGGTCCGGTTTTCCAGTCCCCCGCCCTCCGGCAGATCAGAGTTCCCTCTGGCCATTTTTTGCCGTGATTAATGTGGATTTCATATACTACTCGCACAAGCGATTTGGTTGCATAAATCAGAAAGGGGGGGAAATGCCGAGCTCTCCAAGCTGCACAATCGATGAAGCCCGGGGACCGAGACCAACATCAAGACCAAGACCAAGACCGATACCGAGACTTTCAACCCGGCCAACCGAGTGAGTCTTAAGTACACTATTTGGTCGGGTTCGTGTACCCTCAAACCGGCAAAGAAATTCCATTTCAAAGCGAAGAGCATCGGCAGGATTGTAAGGATGGCGGTGGTGCGTAGCGTAGCCCTTTTGTTGCCGCCTGACTGACGTAGCTCCAACATTTATTGTGTTGTCAGCTTACAAGCAAAAATGTCTTTTCATGTTACGAGTTCTGCCATCGCCCGGTCCCGGAAAAGTGCCACGTTTCTTTGGCTACCACTTTGACAATCTGAAATGCATTTCCCCCGCTTCTCCCTCAGCTCAAGAGCTGCACGACAGTTTAAGTAGTTTATATATGAAATTATGAAAGTTTTCCCAGAGTCTTTGCATTGACTTTGAGGGGGGGAGGGATTTAGGTAACTTTCCATTCCACATTCGGGCTCATATACACACGCACGAGCAACAAGTTCGCAGACACAGACAGATGGCTTAAGTATTCGACGCTGAAATGCAGCTGACTTCTGATAAAAGCCAAGAACGTAGTAATGAAGCCTCGAATGCTTATCTGCCTTGGCGTGACTTACATTTTAAAGGCGGCTTTCAGCGCCCGGCAGACATATAATCTCAGATACTAACACAGTGCCCGTCAAAAGGACACGTAGAGAAAATAGTCGCAGATCAGAGAAATCAGGGGAGTTATATAACTGATGGAACTCATATACAACTCATTTCCGGCAAACATCAAAACAAAAACTCAACAAGTTTTCAAATTAGGTTCCATAATATTTTATTAATCAAACAGAAATCGTTTTTTGCCGTGTTCAAATTTACAAACACAATCTCACAGCGACAGACAGATTCTCCTTGGGGCAAGGCAGTGCTTCCGCATATCTGCTCTCATTTTACAGGCAAGTGAAAGTAAGCGCCGACTGACTCGCTTTTCTTCCGATACCTGGCACACAGATTTTCCCGCTAAGCTACACACGGAACGGAAACATGTTAATTACTATGCTCAAGGCTATGTAGCTGGCACGACTTCCCTTTGGATTTATCCTCCTCGTTCTTGCCTCATATTTTTGTGTGTATTTTGGTGGTGGTGGGGTTTGCAGTCCCCCAGGGAGGGGGCGTCGGGCTGTTTGCTCTCCGAGGGGGAGGCTGAGCAAATTTAAAATGGAAACTTTTTGCTGCCTAACAACTCGATGGTATATATATTTATGAAGCTCTCGCTCACGTCCCCATTCCCGCTTGGCCCATCTCTCTTTTTGCAGTCTCCCCGCGCTGTAAGTCGGGCACGGAGCAGACCTCCATTGGAGCCGTCAGCCTGCACTCGATTCTGGTCAAATGCGAGGTGGATGCCGATCCGCCGGACTCGGTGCGTTTTAGCTGGACGTACAACAACACACGTAACGTGTCGCCGGTAAGTTAGATTTCTTGATAGTACTTTTATTTTTATGAATAAATCTGATAAAAAAAGGAGAATGTAATTTATTACAATAAATCTCAGAAATTCAAAGAACATTTAAAATAACTTTATCCAAATTTTTAAATACTTTTTCTCCTAACTTTTATTGTGTAATAATCAAGTCCTAAGCAATATTTCGCGTGTTCCTGGACTGGGGCAAAGGTAGCTTGTCCGGATTCCAAACCGAACTTATTGTGTCTGTAATTATGCCGGGGAACGTGCTGCAACCAGGGTCCGGCCCCTCTGTCGCAATTACGGGAGACGGCAGCCAGGTTCGAAGTCGGTCTGCTATTAGCAGAACTTGTGCTAAATACTCGAAGGATGTCTGGGATTTTGGTTCGACAATTCAAGGCAGACGGACGAACAATGGCCGAGCGAGGGCAAGGGAGCCAAGCTCCTCTGTACGTGACTGAATTAAAATTTAATCAAAATGTATAAATTCGGGCAGCTGGGGGCCCCAGGCCGTGGCATACCCACATCCGAGGGAATTTAAAATGCAAACCGTTTAGGTGCAAAGCACAGGACTGCAGAGATGGCAGAAAAACGAGAGATAGATAGGAAAGAGACCAGGAACAGGAGCAGGAGCTGGACCAGCATTTGGTCATGGGCATTGAGTGGGCGAAGGTCTGACCAAACGAACCGAAAGACTTGCATATGTGACTCGACGGCTGTGGGACAGCTGTGCACAATAAATAAAGTAATTCATTTACCGCACAAGTTATTTGAAAATCTGCACGAAAATCCGGAGAGCCACCGGATGACTTATCCCGTCTCCGGTCCAGTTCGATTCGTTTGCCCTGCAATAAAAACTTATTTGCCTTCAAATATTTATGCTCGGTTGCTCCTTGCCCGGGGCTCGCTTTGATTTCGATTCGGTTTCAGATTCGAAATTGGAGCCGGATCCGAACTGCATTTGATCCTGCCTACGTCCGCACAATGTGAGCCGTCCTAATCCCCCGGCTTTGGCCGTCTCCCTCTGCTACATTACAGGTGCTCAACTCGAGGATACAATCGAACGGGCTGGCCAGCACAGTGACGTACCTGCCGCAAACGGACTCGGAGTTAATAACGCTCGCCTGCTGGGCCAGCAATGCGGTGGGCCGCCAGACGACGCCCTGTCTGGTGCACATCCTCCCTGCCAGTAAGTGGAGCTGGAAAGAAGCCGAGTCAAGGAAGTTGTTGCCACAAGATGCCGGCACTTACCTCCATCTTCTCCGCAATTTAGAGGGGACGCCACCGCTGCCGGCACTGGTGTCGGCGATGTTGGCCCCAGTCTATCTCTTATGCACACATAAGGATCTACTTACATAATTGGCGAGTGTGTGTGCCGAAGGAGAGAGGAGGGGATGAAGTTATACCTGCACCAGTGCCAGTGCCGGTGTCGGTTTCAGTGTCGGTGCCGGCGTGTACTTTGCCAAAATGTTGCCAAATAATCCTCGGGCTGAACTGCCTGCCGTTCCGTAGGACTTGGCCAAATGCGGTTGTTATTAATGCAAACTAGGGGCGAGGCTATGCACTTGGCGAAAACATTGCCTTCGCTTGAAAATCACTTAAATTCAAATAGTCTTTAAATCGAAATTTTTTCTTTAGAAAATATAAAAAAAAACCTGATTTATTTATCTTGAATCTAATTTGAATGACACAGATTTTTTTCCGAGTATTTTCTGCGCATTTTGTGCTATCCGCCCGCCGCTTAAAATCAAAGGCAACTTCATAATTTCCAGGGTGTAGTTTTTACTCTTTATTTTGGTCTCAACGTGGCAACGCCTTCATTTGCGGCAAAGTGGCGCTTTAAGGCAGCGGGAGAGCTGCTTTTAAATGCAATTACGGCCGGGCGGCGGTGGGCCATTAAGCCCCGGCTTGTCCGTGACTGTGACTATGACTAACTGCTATCTGCACGGCTCTTTTCCAGATACTCCGGAGGCGCCTAAGGCCTGCGAACTGCGCAACGACACCGTCCTGGAGGTGGTCTGTGTGGCCGGCAGCGACGGCGGCCTATCGCAATACTTCATGCTGGAGGTGGTGGGCGGCGACCTGCTCTACTCCGCCGATTCTGGGCAGGCACCGGGACAGGGCCCCAACCGGGGACAGTTCAGCGAGGCCATTGGCCTGGGCGACAACGAGATATCCACGCTCAACGACCAGGTGAGTGCAGCAGCAGCAGCAGCCCCTGAATCGAGTTAGCCTAAGTTGATAAGTTCCAGCAAGCAAAACGCAAATTGCTCAATTAAATTAAGATTTACTCACGGCTCGGCACACAGCCGGCAGCTAGAAACGCAAGATTGAATCCGAGGCTGAAACTGAAGCTTAAAACTGACGCTCGAAGCTGAAAGCTGAAAACTGAAACCGAAACATCACAGTGAGAGGCAGGGACTTGGCAATAATTCACTTGAAATCCATATGGTCAATTAGTGTGCATGTCCTTTGACTTTTCTGCTTGAATTAGTAATAAATATTTTGGGGAGGCGAGGGAGGGCCGCTGCAGGGCTTTCTCCAGCCCACTCGAGTGTAAAAGGGACAACATAATTAATGCTGCGAGACCCCGGTCAAATGCTTGCACCCTTTGTCCCCGCCGCACGCTGCTGAAGTTATTAAATTATCCCTGTCACTCGTCGTAGATGGGAATATCATATGAAAATTTCATTTCATTTCGTTTCGCTGCGCTCTAGACGCAGCCAGCACGGGCGGACTTCTCTTCTGATGAAGCGCTTTGCAGGGCGAGTTTATTAGTAAAGTAGCCAAGCGCAAAGCTCATCACGAGGATGGTCATGAAAATGAAAATGAAAATGCGAACGACGATGATGATGATGATGATGGTGGCAGGGACTCCTGGACAGAGTATGACCCACGCGTTGGTCCGTTGGCTGGCAGCTTTAAACTTTCATGCTAGATAAAGGACACACTCGGACTGGCACTCGCACTCGCACTCACACACTGCCGGTGGCGGCAGGACTCGGCTGGGCTGGAAAAGTGCCGCAAGGACAACATAAATTACTTACGCTTACTTGAGTGGGAATTTGTGCGTAACCAACGAAGCTCACTCGATTGTGTCCCATTACGGCAAACGGATATTCAGTTTAAAATTTCAGACACTGTCCTGTTTCTGTTTCGGCTTCGGTTTTTTGAGCCTCAGCTCCTAGTCCTGTACAGTTGTGCCTCCAAAACAGTTTTCGGGCATGAATAATTATTTATGCGTTGGGTCCGCTCTGGACCGAAAAGTTAAAAATACATAGCATACTTGGCAGCGTATGGCGAGTGAATTATAAATGCGCCTGGGTGCCGTTGTCATAGTCGCATCCCGAATCAGCACGGGCATATATGCTCGCCATATACATATATTCTATATATTGAAATGTTTTGCTTTGTGTATAATTTCAGGCGACATCTGCACCCATCTTCCGCATGCAGGAGAACAGTCCACAGTTTCGTTTGAATAATTTAGAGCCAGGACGTGAATATCAATTTTTAGTTTACGCCGTCAACGCCAAAGGACGCAGCGAGCCGCCGGTGGTGATTGAGAATGTACGCGTGGCCGCCCAACTGGGACCATATGGTGAGTGTACCCCGAAAAATCCTAAGATACTTGACAGCCGACAAGCGGAAACTGAAACTGAAACTGGAAAAAAAAAAGGGAGCCCGGTCATGCCGCTCGGCCTCTCTTGCTAATCACATAAACAGCGCAAGTTATGGCCTTTCGGTTGCTACTTGTGGGTCACTTCTTTCCTGGGCCAATAAAGTACCCCGATCCTGAGCCAGCCTCTGGGTCTCCATCACCGTCTCGGTCCTAGGACTGAGACTGAAACTGAAACTGGAACTCGGAACAGCTGAGGACGGAACTGTCTAATTCAACGCTTGACTGCATTTTCAAATCAACGCAAGTTCGGGGAAATCGTCTTCAATCAGCCGCCGCGAAAAGTTCGCACATGGCGTCACACTCACACAGAGGGAAAGGGCATCCCGACCAGTGGATGCCCTGCAGTTTTTTTCAGACTAAATAAAATATTGAAAATTCCTGAAGATACATAGATATAAATCGAGTAAATCAACTTGCCTATTGATGCATTACAAAAATATATATCCTAGATGGAACTGTTCAAGACAGTCTACCCGCCAAATGCTGAGTATTGAAATCCCAAAGAGGAAAGAGAGCCAACCTGAAGTCTCCTGGAGAATGCCTAACTGCCTCCAGTGAGTCAGTGGATGCCCGGGGCTTCGCCCTTGAGGACGAGACGCCCTTTTCTAATCCAGTGACTGAGTTATGCAGTGAAGCGGAAAGCATTTCAGCATTTTCCATCAATTCTTTGAGTGGGGCACACGCATATTACGTATACGCAGGGGCGTGCCGCAACAGCCTCTTCATTTTGCTCAAGCCTAACGACATAATGCGACTGCCTGTGTGTGTGTGTGTGAATGTGTGTTTGTGTGCGAGCACATGTGAAGTGTGCGTGAGTATGCCAAAGTGTATTTGTGTGTGGGAGCGTAAGCGTAAGCGGAATTGCTTCAATTTTCGTTTTGCTTAACGGCCACCGTAGACACTTTTCTTTTATTGTTCCTTTCCCATTTGCTGGCTCTCTCTTTCACTCTCTATGGCTCTCTCCTTTTCGCTCCTGTCATCCTGTTATCCTTCCCTCCTGCTCACCCACAACTACGACAACAATGTTGTCATTATTTTCATGCTGATTTTTATTTTTATCTGCATTTCCATTACCATTTCCACTTCCATTTACCGCCCGAGCCGTGCAATACTCGGCCATTTTCATTTCGGTTTCCTTTTCCTTTTTTCGGCGTGCCCGCCCGCCGGTCATAAATCACTCATATTGCCCGATTTAATGGCGCTAATTGCATTTGATACGCAAATGTTCGATTAGGCGCACTCACTAGATTCAGCGGCGCAGTCAATTTCCCGGCGAAACTTATTTACATGAAACAACCAACAGCTGCCCGGACTCCGCTCCTCGCCGCCTCCCGGCGTCTCCCAGTTACTTATGTATGTTAATGGGCCTCCGTCCGCAGATTCGGCTTTGTCCGGGCTCGTAAATTCGGCCTCTGTGATTACACAGCGGAGACTATATGGACTTTGCCGCGACGGCGCAGGGCGCTGGGAGTCCTTCTAATTTATGCGGAATTTTAACAGCTGCCTTTGCCTAGCCCACGCAGATTTTTGCGTTTTTGCCGTTGTTTTGGTTTCGTGGGCTTCCGTTCGGCATATGTGGGGCCATAAATTCGGAGGAGCAGGTCGTCGCCAGGCGGTTGCCACCTAACCAGATTCTAGGGAATAAATAAAGTGGGGCCAAATCAGCTGACGCTGATTTAAATCAGTTTACGCAGAACTCATCAACAGAATTTATTACACTTGGCCCACCCGCGGTGAGCGAAGGGAAGTCGTGAAAAATACCCAGCAAAGTGGGCACTTGAGCTGAGAAAAAAGCATCAAAGGAGAAGCCAGGCCGGCGAATAAATAAGTAAATGCCCGACCAAACAATGGTGGCGAAGGTAAACCAAGAGACGTTGGCGCAGGCGGAGACAAAGACGGAGATGGAGCTGGGAAACTGATTAAAAAACAGGCAACAGGGCTGATGATGGAGATGCCGTGAACCTTGGCATCAGAAGCCGAGCCAGTCCAAAGGCCGGGCAATAATGGCAGGCAGCAACAAAAATTAAATTGAGCCGCAGGTGTAGGCAATTTCCACTCAAACGCTCACTTCAAAAGCGGGAGACCGAGGCCGAGGCCGAGGCGAAGATGGTCCTTCTGCTTCTGCTCTTCCGCACTTGGCAATGTTTCAATTCTGGGACCGTTGCTTTGACGGCCCGCAAATGGAGCGGAAATGCTCCTGCCTGCCAACGAAAAGGGGAGGCTGGCTTTAACGAATGTCTGGCATAAATCTTGCCCGGGGATCATCTTACAATCAGTTCAGCCGAACCTGAAGCTGGAGCTGGTGCCCGGGGCTACGGCTCACACATTATGCTGCAATTTCCGCTGGCTGGAAATCTAATAAATATAAACAATGCCTCACATGTGGCTCATAATTGCCCAGGCTTTGCGGCAAGTGCCATCAGGCCTAATCGCTGGTAATAAGTGGTTATAGGTGGGGGTTCCTGCTGGTTCATGGCCTTTGATATTCATAATTCCTGCTCTCTAGCAGCGACTATTTATCAAGCCCGTAGATCTCTCATCACCGAGGACCCAGCAACTTCTGCTAATTTCAATTTTCAACCCTATTTCATCCTGCCAGCCGAGGGGAGCCGCCCGATAAACAAAAACACAATAAGCAAACAGTCAAAGGCAATCAGCGAGGCAAAAGAACACGGCACAGCCAAGCAAATAAATAAATAAATAAATAAACGGAGGGCGAGCGTGGGAGGGAGGCGGGACAAACAGAAATCAGCAGAAGCAGCAGCATCAAACTAATTCCAAGCAAATAACAAATCATTGCGAGGCTCCTGAAACTATCTCAAGTTCCACCTACGACCCATGATAATGCACAGAAAAAAAAAGAATTCAAAATAAAACTCTTATTAGATTTGGTTCCATCTTAAAGATTTATAAAATTTTTAAATATTATCTTTCAGGTTTAGATTAAATACCTAAAATATCATCCTTAACATCTTTTCAATTAACCTTTCGTATTATTTCCCCTGTGTATTAATAGCGTTCTTTTTCTCCTTCTTTTTAGATGAATCCATTCTATCCGAGGACCCAACGCCCGCAGAAACGACGCACCATGTCGGCGGTGGTGCGGGCGGAAGCGGCAGCTCCAGCGGATTGGGCACCGGCGCCAGCACGGGCAGCGGACCGGAGAAACAGTCCACGCTGCTAATACTCGCCGCCGTTGTGGTGATAGGCGCCGTTGTGGTGACGTCAATTATCGTGGCCGGCATCGTCGTGGTCTGCCGGCATCGTCCGCGGCCACCTGAGCCGCAGGAGGTGCGCAAGAGCATGCGGTGAGTAAGGGATCTGGCCGGTCTTTTGTTTCCATCCTGCTGGCTGCTGGGAAAAACTAATAATGAAATTGTTTGCTCCCGGCATGTGTGAGGCTGTGTGTGCAGAAATAATTACGAAATTATTTATGTGGGGCACGTGACTGACAGCCAAAGCGGAAGAAGCCGTGTGGGAGTGGCGAGTGGAAAGCGTGGCATACTTTCTTGCGCATTCCTCGCTTATGCTTATTACGCACAAAGTAATTAAATGACGGTCGCTCAATCAATTCCGCCTGCTTTAAACTCACCTCACCGCCGACGAAAGGTCGACAGGTCGACAGGTTGAGAGGCCAACAGGCCAACGGGCCAAATGACCGCTTGGCCGCTTGGCCAATCCGACCTGGTTAGTGCCGGGTTCATTAAAGCGATTGTCTAAACAGTTTGGGGCCGCCAATCGATTAGAGCCGAGCACGCACCTGGCCAGTAAATTATACTTAGTCTGTAATTAAATTAATTAAGCCTGCACCTGACGACGACGACGACCGAGGCGGGTCCAGGTTGGGTCCCGAAAAGAATCGCTATAAACGAGGACCGGAAGCGAGGCGGCAGCCGCACAAGTGAGAGTTTCCATTTAAGATAGGAAATCAGCGGTGTATCTGCGAAAGGGTCGCGCCCTCCCCCCTGTGGGCGGGTAATTAAGCAGCTGCTTAGCCCCCATTTCCACGATCCCGCCCCCAGCCAGCTAATGAAAGATAAACACAGTGTCCCAGCCCCGTCCTCGTCGTCCTTTGTGTCCATGTGGACGGGCCTCGACCTGCACCCCTGAACTGGGCCGGGATGGCTCTTTCTTTGATTCGACAAGAGGCAGCGGCAGCGGGAACGGCACTGCCACTGGCGCTGATTGCTCAATAATGAATTCGGGCGACCACTTCAAAGGGGAATCCAACGAAATATTAATTATAGTTGCCGAAAATAGTCGCGGGCACATCAAAGCAAGAACGCATGCGGGTCATTAAATGGTCATCCCGCTTGTCAAACTCTCTCCATGTTCGCCCTGCCATGCCATGTCCGTGCATAAATAAAATTTCATCACCACACAGCGCACCTGTGTGGCGCTCCACCATTCCATGCCATTCGATGCCACCCCTCCGGGTCCGTGGCATGTGCGGCTATGCATAAATTTTAATGATTTGCCTTTTGCGGCAAAGTATTAGTGCAAATATTTGATGCCGCCGATAAGAGACAGCGATAGAGTGCGGCGTAATTAGCGTTCCCAGCGGCAGTCGGTTTATATTTAATTTACAATGGACCATCGAGCAGGCTGATTAAAAGTTCTCGAGAGTCCTCTAGAGAAACGATAATATTTTTGCCCATATATTTCATCAGTCAAATGCGGAGTCAATACGCACAGCGCTCGTCAGCGGTTGGCGTGTGAATATTGCGCATCCGCCGCGTTGCCCCGGCAAGCGAATGAATTTATTTTATTTTACCGCCGTTTCTGCCGGAAAAGTTGCCAGCTCCCCAGGTGGCGGCTGCAGGTTTTGAATGCTGCTGTTGATATTGAAATTTGTGTCGCCTGAGAGCAGGCAGCCGACTTAGTTTTTCCACTTTGCTAAGCTGTTTTTATATACCTCCAAAACAAGTTGCCGGAAAAAGTGGTGTGCGCCTTGGGAACTATTAGCAACTTGCGCCGAGCAGGCGGGCAAACTGAACTTTTAATAGATTTTGACGACCATTTTTCAATTTGTGTATTTTTGCAGGCCGGCCCGCAACGATGTGCCCAGCATGTACATCGAGGAGGACGAGCTGAACGAGCTGGAGGAGGGCGGAGGCCGAGCGGCAGAGATAAGAGCGCGAGTGGCCCCGCCCACGGCACACCTGTGCGGAGGCGGTGTCGGCGTGCCGGGCGTCGGGTCCAGTGGCGGAGCCATTGTGGGCGTGGCCGGGCCCCATCACTACATCTCCGAGAGCTTCATCCAGTATGCGCAGCCCAGTCTAAACGGTACTATTCCAAAATCTATACTCAACCGACTGTAGTCGTAGACGTAGACGTATCCGTAGCCGTAGTCGTAGTCAAGTAGCCATTAATTTATCTATCCATCCGCCACTCTGCGTGTGCACCCCCATCGGGTTCGCTCGTGGACCTTTCAGTTGCGACTCGAGAGCCACTTGATATTAATTTGTAGCTGTAGCTTAAGTTTTAGTTGATTGATTTGCCCAATTGAATTTATTGCTGTATGTTTATGTAAATAGTACACCTGCACACCGACTGCCTGTACACCGCACCCGAACACCTTGCCTCGTAGCCATTATGTAGATTGGTTTAACATCTTGTTTAGTCACAATGCAAAATGAATAAATTGTCGGAGCCACAAGCACTTATATTTTTCAACCGACAGTTGGTCAGCCTGGGCTGACCGAATGTTTTGTGTTTGTGCGAAACGAATGTTTAGTTACTGTGTTGAGTACTCGTGAGCATGTGAGTAGCGTTTGTGGGGTGCCAGGACTTGGCATAAAACAGTCCGGTTGGCTTGAGTGTGCGCTAATGATGCGGTTGCACATCAAATTGGCTGCCAACTAATGAGCGCGAGCACGTGTAAATGAAAAACTAATTGCCCCTCATTTGGCATTCACAAAAGTAGCTTATGACATTCGAGTACACTCTCCCAATTAGTGCAGATCAAAGTATTTAATTTCATTGCATTCGATTTGAATTTGAATTTGAATGAGTTGAAGCGATTAGTTGGAGTATTCGGAAGGATATTTCCGCACTAGCCGGGCACCCGAAGTAATGAGTAACCAGTAACCACCTCCACTTAAACCTTAGCAATAGCTCTCTGCCTCTACCCCTCACAATCTTCTCTCTGTCTCTCTGCCTCCGCCTTTCTCTGTAGGTAGCGAAACACTCTCCACTCGCCTTCCAACTGTCTTAATCCTCGACTTGAAGTTGTAAATACCTTGCCCAGTACTTAAAGCCATGTATAGTAGTGTGCCCCCCCACACGTAACGAGTTCATCCTGAGAGTCGCCGTCCTCCTAACCGTAACGTTCCCGTTATCCATCCAACCAGGCGATGTGCTGATGCCCCTGCTCGCAACGTCGTCCGGCCAGCCTCGCAGCGTGTCCGTAGTCCTGGCCACAGCCGCTCCACTTGCTGGGAACCCCTGTTCTGGGAGCCGAAACACTGCCTGGCCGCCCAAATGTATGCAAAGTAAATTTTATGTAACTAAATCTGTGCAGCAGGTCGAAGCAAGCATACAGTACCAGTACGAGTACCAGAAACAGAAACAGAAACAGCACAAGACACAGACACTCAAACAGAAACAGAAACAGGAGCAGGAGCAGGAACAGGACCAACTGCAGTTGCAACTGCAGCTGCAGACCCGGCCACAGATGGCCAGTCATGTTTGAGTGCCAAGTCCCTGTCGAAATTGGCAGTGTGCGGAGACGGAGGCGGAGGAGGGATGAATACTTTTAATATCCCCTGAATACCGAGGACCCCATCTCCGTTCTTGCTCCATTTCACATTTTAATTTGTCGTCCATTTGACATCCCAATTTACTTAGCTTGTTGCGTTGTAGTTGCCACATCCCTGCATTCACATGTCTTTCATCAGATTTCCTTTTTTCCCTTTGTGCATCTGTAATTATTCGGCAATGGCTTTGTGGCCGAGCCAAAGCCAATTCCAGAGAAATGGCAAAAAGCGTTCATTTGCCACGACTCACCAGCCAGCCATTCAGCTTATCAAAAGTCATCCAGATAAGATATTCAGCTGAATGGATCACAGATATTAAATAAAAACTAATTGAAGTTTATGAGTTTTTTTGCCTGCCATTCGGTTGGCCAATCACTGCCAAATAGATGCCGGAGTGCAGGCAAATATTGTTTTTAAAACGGATAACTGCTCCACACTCGGCCATGGATGAGCCCGTTTGCATAGCCTTTGTTTTTGTTGACATTGCTGTTTATTTCTCTGGCACTCTTCCAACCCCCGCTGAGCACCCGTTTGAGCATCGCTCAGAGTGCAGTGCCAAGTCTTGGCGATGTTTTGCATAAATTTCGAAGCGCAGCAGACGCACTGGCAAACAAACACATGTACTCGGCACAAACATGCCTCAGACAGCAACAAATTTGCAAAAATATTCCCAGCTTTAACTCTGCCGTCACCCCCTTGCTCGCTCTGTTTGTTGTGCGAGCTCATGCAGACTTTGTTTTAACTTTGAATTGCATAAATTTTAATTATTTCGAAAGCACTAAATTAAAACACAAAAATATAAGCACAAAGGCACACACACATAGTGGAGTGAGGGAAAGAGAGACATCAGCGGAGCGGGACATGACGTGCCGTCATGCTGGCAAATGCAAATATTATTTAATGGGCAGATGTGTCGTATACGTGATATTATTGCTAACACAACATGCCCCGCCCGCCCGCTCCCTGCCCTTCCCGGCTGCCTTGGCCCCGATGCGTGGGCTCAAATGTCACAAATTAGCTAAATTTGATTTTGTCAGCGATTTAATTTTATATTTTCATTACTCTCAGCTTGTTGTCCCTTCTCTCGGATATATGTTTTTCCTGTTTTTTTTTTTTTTGGTTTGGCTTCTGAACTACCGCCGTCAGCAGCCTTAATTTATGTGCGCCGGGGGGCTGTTCGGCTGACACGACGCACACACACTTTCGACTTTCTCGGGTGTGCATATTTGTAATTCCCGCTCCAGTGCTGCCCTCTCACCCGGCAGAACGTAAACCAAGTCAACTGGCTTACAAGACACTAACAAGTGCCAAAGTCGGGCTGAAGTACGCCAGAGGAGCGGTCCAAGAATGTTGTAGCTGTTGCTCCGAGACGCCAACTGAGAGCAGACAGTTTGGTAACTGTCTTGGCGAGGATTACACTGGGCTACTAAGCGTCTAAAGCGATTTTCAAGAACCTCCTCGAAAAACTACAATTCGAAATAATATAAAGTTTCTAAATATTTGCTAGTTATCCTTGCTGTTAGGAGAATTAAACTAAACCTATTGTCTACATTACCTGATTTTTTAGAATTTAAATATTATTTTAAATAACTTCGTAAAGCCGAAACTGGAAAGCTTATGTGGCATCGTTTTTTATTAGCAGAAATATCTAGATAGGTCGAAGCTTACTACAAGTATTTACCTAAATTTATAATAACCTGTAAAGATATAAACCCAAATCAACAGTTTACCCTTATTTTTATTACAAAAACAACTGATTCGATTAATGTTTAAATTTGATTTAAAAAAACCTTTTAATTTTTTTTTTATTTTATATCTTTAACACTAAAAGAAATATTCCTGTATTTTTTAAACTAAAGACAAACTTTTCCAGGACATAGCACTGATTGTTACCTAAAACCCTTCCATAACAAACCATTTAGGACATCTATTTAGACCAGTTAGAGACAGAGTGTCGAGTTAGGCTAGTAAATTTGATCTAGGTCCTGCCTAGGAATTCATGGTCTGCCCACTTGCAGCCAAGTCAAATTGAAATAAAAAGGATGTGGCATGAGGAAAACACTTCCAGCGCCGTAACTCAGGGCAAACAAGTGAGCCACTGCGCACATATCCCGATGTATATATAGTATGTATGTACACTACTCGCTCAGTGCCACGAAAAGACAGCCTCACATCTCGGAATGGGCTGTCATTAGCCAGCATTTTTAATTGCATATGCTAGTTCCATGTGTGTGTGTGTGTGCCACTGTACAGGTGGCTCGGCATCGGGGGCCCAAAGGACGAAGCCCCCGGCGCAGTCAAATTCGTTTGACTTTTTGTGCCCCACAGCCGTATCTCAGGGTGCGTGCGGAGGAACTACGGGCAGTGGCGCAACGGAGGGGCATGCTTTTTGTGCACATTTGTTTCATTTCATGCTGCTCCATTCATTTTGCTCAGCACAGCTTTTTTGCTGCTTATCCCATTGTTGCTGTTTGTCTTGCCTGCCAAGAGTCGCGAGTCTGAGCCAAGTTTGTGTGGCCTTCGTCCTTGCTGGCCGCGTTTTGTTAACCTGCTGATGCCGGTGCTCCTGCTGCTGCTGCTGCTGCGGCTGCTGCCATTGCCATAGCTGGCGTAGGAGTATTTGGATTGTAAGTAATGCGAGTGGGTTGCGGGCTCCATGTGCACTCCAGCGGCACTCGTCTAATTAGACAAAGTTGAGACCGAGCCGCACAGCAGCCACTCGAAATGAGCACACGGCGCCGTTCGCTGTGGTGGCATTATCTTAAAGACTCCTTAAAGTGCGTGTGTGTTTCTGCTTCGTGCTCTCACTTTGATGTCTCTGTCATTCCACAAAAAATGCCACAGAATTTGCTTTGGCAACATTGTTTACGCTGCCGCACACAGAAAATATTCAGACAAAGCCATCGAACAAGGAGAAGCTACAATATTATTTACTATACCAGGATAGAGCAGGGAAAAGTATCGATAAGAAAATATTTTGTGTCTCTGTAAGCCTTGAATTAAATCACTGCTAATATCATTCGAAATTTGGTTAGGAAAAGCCATTATTTAGTAAAAGTTTCCTTTAAGAAACTTAACTTTTGACTTCTTTTAAACTTCGACAAATGATAAAATAATTAAAAAGGTTTTTTTCTGTGTGCCCCGTACACACACACGTGCAGACTGGGCCACGTACTCTAGCAACCATTCTCGTGAAGCCTCAATGTCAACGCTGTTCATTCATTTGTCGCCGCACTTCCGTTTCCTGTCCCCTCCGCTCCGTGGACCACTGAAGCCGCTCCCCTCTCGGAGAGAGGTCTTCCGCCTTTTTTGTCGGCTGCTGGGCCATACAGGCTGGCAACATTTTTGCGACTTTTGACATTTTTTAATGCTGTCAGGCATGGCGTGAAAGTAAACGTGAAAGGCCACAGCCCCGACTAGCAAACACACACGCACAGAACGGGGCTCAGGACTCGGGACGCAGGACACGGCACACGCACACATAGACCCACTAGAGCCGCCTTAGTTTGTGCGTCTTTATGGCTCAAAGACGCCACACAAATGTGACATAAAAGGCGATAATAATAAAATATCACTGGGTGCTCGCCGGGCGGGGCCACGTCAAATAACAAACTGCAAAATCGTAAACAACAAGCGGAGGGGGCGAAAGTGAGTGCGGGTAGCCCGCACTAGATGGCGCTCAAGATTCACTTGTACAATAAGTCGGACTGGGACGGACCACAATAAAAGCGACTCGCACATAAATTCCAGCGAAATGCCCTATAAAAATTAAGAAATTGTTGAATTATTTTACGTTTACGAGCGGAAGGGCGAATGGGGAGCGTGTCCCCGTAAAGTGAATATTAATATTGAAATGTCCCAGTCGCCAGTCTCTCAAATGTCCTTGTTGTTCCCTGTTCAGTTCCTGTTTGTGTATTTCGATTGGCCGCCTCGCCTCTTGTTGTGCTTCTGCCGTGACTGTTTCTGTTGCTGTTATTGTTGTATTGTTATTATTGTTCATATTGCTATTTTATTAGATGCCATTTGTTTCCTTATCAGCGCACAGTTGGCCACGCTTTCGATATGTACTTATTTGCTAATGGTTCTCTTTTCTTTTCGCCGCTCAAATCATAATTTGCAACTCTGTTATGATGTCATTTTGCAAGTGTTGTGAATATCTGAAAAAGCAATGACAACAAACCAACCAACCAACCAAACAAGCCAAACTAATCGGTATAAACAATTTGCTTTTGTTTCTCTATTCCTGGACACTCACACTCACTCGCTCACCCATTACTCACTCTCATGAATTTATATCCTTGCCCCCACTCGCACACCCACACTCACCGCACACACTCACCACACACACACACACACAACCATTCGCATATGCTCTCGGCATTGTTGTTGATTTTGTTTTATACCAACCAACCAAAGTGTATATTGCAGACCCGGATCTGATATTGCCGCGCGGCGAATTGGAATTTACGACCCTGGATCCAACGCTGAAGTAATTGTAAAAAGTAATAATAAATATCTACCATAGTGAGCCAACCTACACACGCCCAGACACACACAACATACAACACATACAACACACACCACGCACAGACACAGGCCTCATAATTCACGGGCATTTCATTTAACATAGCTGTAAATTTTTAGCATAAATTTAAATGCATTAGCGTTAAAGGTAATACGTATTACGTTACGTTATAGTATATGCGGGCAACGGATAAGGATAAGCCATTTTGTAAGTGTCATGCGAATCAAAATATATATGGAACTCGGAGCAAAGCGAAGCCCTATAAATACGCTACAAACTTGTAACTGAAATCAAAACAAACCTGTAAATACATTACACATGCAACGCCATACACAACACACCAACAACATACTGGACCCTCCCCCATAGAGATCATTCAGAAATCGTTGCTGTTGCACCATCGACTGTACATAGAGAACGGGCAAACATTAATCAAACTGCATTTAAATGTTAAATATTAATTGTAATTAATGAACAACTAGCCAGTAAGCCAGTAGCTAATTAAGTCGTGCGTATCGAAAGTGTAATTAGGACTCATAGAGCTCGACGGCTGGCAACCAGCCGAGAGATATTGGTTATCAGAGCAAACATGGAGCCAATACAGGGCGGCCGTTCATCAGTCTATGTCTGCATTAGGATAAAGGATTTACATAGGATCCATTAGCAGTTAGGGCCCCCCGACCGAGGGCGAATCAAAAGTTTTTGGCGTCAGCTACACCTATTTCTGGACCACTTTCCGGGCCACGCCCTCAGACTTCTTCTTCTTTCCGATCCGATCTGACAGCCGCTATTTATGGCACTTCATGAATATTCTATTGCCACGAGATGAATAACGAAAGCCAAACAGAGCAGCGCCGCCGAGTGGGCGGCATTTGTGTGCCCGAGTGTCAGGATGTTCGAGTGCATAATGAATAAATGTCGAGTAAACAGCCAATTCCCAGAGTCCACTAGAGCAGCATCAACAATTCCACTCGCCAGACCGGCTACCAACCACTCCACAGGAAAACACACAAGCAACCAGAGCGAATTCATTGTAAATGTTATAAATAACTAAAGTAACCCGCAAAGTACGGCAAGGAAAAAGTAATAATAATAATAATAATAATAATACGCCATACAGTTTACACAATACTCCAATGTAATTCGAATTCTAATTTCAAATATACAAACATAAAGTGAAACGGCAGACTAGCAAAATATACAGTGCGTATGCGTAATAAAATAAATTGAAATATATATATAGATACATACTATATAAATGGAATAATCGGGGCACGGGCACGGGCCCCGCACCCGTTCCCCGTCTCTGTCTCTGTCACTCTGGACAAAACCAAACTGATTGTTTTTAAGCAAAGTTAGATTTATAAATAAATTAAATTTAAAAGCGTCGAGAGTGTGGCGTCAAGCGAACTCAAATCGGACATACATTATAACTAAGTCGAAACTACTGAGTGTGTTAATAATAATAATAATACTGAATACTGAATAAATAAACAAGATTCAAAGCAAACCAGCAGCGCTGCGTGTTCAAATCAATTCCAATTAGGCCGCCCGGCCCGCCCATTTGGCGAACATCAAAGGCGGGAATTAATGCCGCTGCCGGGTCGGAGCTCTAATCCGGCTTTTCCAACTTCGGCCAAGGGTTAAGTGTTATTAATGCCGAGCAAATCCTGCGGCGCTGCATCCTACCCGTCTGCAGCCTGATTGCCACTTGAGGCGCGTAATCGAAACACTGGCAAGGCGGTCGGTCAATGGAGACCGAGACCGCCTTCATTACTCTGCCTTTTAGTGCTCCTCCGCCTCCGCCTGCTCCGCCTCGGCTTTGCCTTTCCTCCTCCTTTGGCTGTGTGTGCCCCAAAGCCAAACACGAGCGCTCCGCCCAAAGCCAGCGACTCGAATTAAGGAGCCATGGAGCTGGATTGGATAGGACGATTGGGATTAGAGGGGGGCGCTCTGGCGGCCTTGGCATGCACAAGAGATTAAAACAGTTTGGGGGAAATTTGCAGAGCGTGGGCCGACCATCTCCCAAGAAAGTTAAGTTTTGCAGTGAAACTTTCTCCGAATGCAAGCGCCTGTTTGTCGTAATTTGTTGCATACTTTTTTTAGGGCAAAAACTTGGCATGGAGATGGCATTGGTATTGGAAAAGGAAATGGGAATGGGAATGCAACTTTGGGACCATTCAAACTGAATTAGGACAATCGATTGGTAATGGAACACCCGCCTCGGACTTACCTTATGAATTCCGGGACATGCTCAAGCCAGAGCTTAATTTCAAAATGTAACTCGGAATCTGCATTGTGGTCTCGCAATCCCAGTTCCTTCCTTGGCGGCGAAGGGCGGAGGACTCCCCGCAATTTGGGTTGGCACGTGCGGATTTACCTTTCACTCTACTTTCCAGCTTACCTTCGCCAGGGCCGAATGCCCAATGCCCAATGCCCTTGCGTTGCTTTTGTTGTCAATTTCATGGCGTTTTCATTTGCTGGCAACCACTTTCGCTGCAGCTTCCCTCCGCAATTGCCTGGAATTTTAAGTTCTCATCCGGTCCGAACGCACTTTGCAGCACTCGGACTAAAAATAAAGCCACATAAATCCAAAGATTTGCTGCCAAGTGGGCAAATCGAAATGGAATCCCAGGGTCGCCACCCCACCACTTGTAAAGAGTCTGGAGCAAGAGCAGGAGCTGGCTGCTGGCGTTCCTTAGAACGAGACTGACTGCTTAGCCGCAGCGTGCTTAAATAAATTAAATGACGCCCCTGGCCGGGCCGAGTCCTTTGCCATTCAAAGTGCGCTGTCACAACTCACGGAGGCATGCTTAGTCCGGACAGGGCTGTTGAAATATTAATGCCCTCCAATCTGTGCGACTAACTTGGCTGCTTTTCAGCCATTTTTGGGCAGCTATCAGTGGCCAAGTTGAGGAAATTATAAAGCTCAATATATTATTACAACATTTAGACCTTAAATTAAATAAATTAATTATTGAGATCAATCGTAAGAATCCTATCATTCACCAAACTCTTTATTCTAACAAAAATACAGAAATTCATTAATTATGATATCTCAATTTTTGTTTTACAAAATATATAAAATACACTTTAATTTGACTCCGTATTCAGAAACATTTAGCCACCTTGAATATCCTTTCTACAGATTCCAGTAGTGAACATCACTGCTGCCACTGAATGGAAAATGGAGAACGGAAAGCGGCCAATCCAATGCCACTTGGATACCATAAAGGCCAGTTTGGAATTCAATTAGCAGACGGCTGACAACCGTGCTGGTTGTCCTGCTGGACCTGCCGGTCCTGTTGGTCGTCCTGGTGAAACTCATAACGGCGTCGATTGAGCGCGGCGATTATTGCTATCCCCGGCTTGACAGCTGCATGTCGCCACAGCAGCAGGAGTGGGCCACTTCTCCGCCTGACATTCATGGCAGTCATAAGAACAGCTCCCAAAAAGGGTACGGAGAGAGAGGAGGCGGCTGCTCAAATGCCGAGAATGCCGTAAAAATGTTTTCGTTTTTGCGCCCGCCTGCGCTGCTGCTCCTCTGCTCCTTTTGTCAGCAGTCATCCGCGTTGTCGTCGTCATTTCAGCAGATGCTGGAATAATGATACCGGCGCCTGCGAAGCGAGCAATCAGCCCGCTTTCGGATCTGTGCCAAGGACATTTGGGTATGTGGGTACCATTGTTTTGACTACGGCCCCCGTGTTCCCTGTGTGTGTGTACGAAACCAAAGCTTCAATTTAGACATTTTCAACGTTTATTTTGCAACGGCTGCCTTAGGTCTACGCGGAACGAGAACTCTTAAGTTGCGGAATTTATTATGCACTCCGCTCTTATAATTTGATATTTAAAGAAATCATTTTACGGCGGTATCTGCGTCTGCTGGTGATGCTGCTCCCGGTGCTCCTGCTGTCCTGCAGCTCCGGCTGCTCCTGCTGCTGCTGCTCCTGTTCCCTTATACAATTTAAAAAATCGCGACGCTTTTTGTATGCAATGCAATTATTCTCCATTTACAATGCACTCAGCGCGAAGTAAGCAAACAAACAAACAACGGCTTGAATGGCTCGGATGCGATGGGGAAGGGTAAGGAAGGGAAAAGTGTGGAAAAGTCGCAGGAAAATGGTAAGGGCGCAGCACAAGCAGACAAGTAAATAAAATTGCAAATAAAGTAAAAATGTTGAAATGCCAAAGAAATGCACGGTACATATTTTACATTTATTCATTCGCTGATTCTGAATCTGCTTTAGCTTTTGTCGCTGCCTTCCCCCTGCTGCTGCTCCTGCTGCTGCTTCTGGTGCTCTTTCGTCCTATTCCCCTTGGCTCTCTTTTGGCTTCCTTGGCTGAGTGGGACAAAAGCGACGATGGGCGGCATGTCCTCACGCCTGTCGCCTGCTCCTGGTAAGCCGAGCGTTAATAACAACGCTTATCTGTGGCATTAGGAGCATGCCAAGCAGCAGCCAGCGCCAACCCAAAGCCCCCATCCGCTCGGTGACTGCGACAAAAAATGATAATGAAAAACTGAAATAAAAGCGCAGCGGCAGCGCCAGCAGACAAACAAACAAACAAACAGACGGCAACGGCAAAAAAAAGGAGAATACGAAACAGACAAACAACACTGAGCGGAGCCGAACAACTGAACAACTGCCCGGGGTTGGAGGACTACATAATTTAAGCTGCCGTTGCCTTAGCAATTGCTGCTGCTGCTGCTGCTCCTGGTGCTCTTGTTGCAGTTGCTGCTGCTGCTGTTGCTTGCATCGCTGCTGGCGTGACAACTTCAACTGACAGCCGCAGAGCAGAGCCATCATCCATTATCAGCAGTTGGCCATCTTAAAGTGCAGCAGAAACAACAGCGCAGCGAAATCGACTTTAAAGTACCCTGACCTAACCCAACCTTGTATATATTTTTATTATTTAAATATTAAAAATAAATTCCTCTTATGAAAAGTTATTAAAAGCCTAAAAAAGCTAATCTATCAGAACAATCAACCTGTCATTGAAATACATCCAAGAAAACGTATGAATAGTTTAAAAATTTTTTTTACATTTTATGGTTTAATCGTGGGGTAAGGAGAAATTGCAAAAAAAAATATTGTTTGTATATTTAGTGCACTGAAAATATGGATATCAACATTGCACATAATTAGTTACTAAATAAATACATTTAAAAAAATATCCAAAGAATATGGATATTCAGGCTTTTACTCTTTTAATTATTAGTTTCTGTTAACAAACTAGTTGAAGAGTTCCTGGTGCCTTAAAAAGTAAAAATAATACTCTTCCCATTCATATTCCTAGGCGAAATATCCTTGATATACCCAGCATAACCCCCATTTTCCGTGGTATTACGCCGACATCAGGACAGGAAGCAAACGGGAAAAAAGCAACGCGGACAACGGGTGGCCACAACAAAAGCAGCAACAAAAGCTCCGGCAGCAGCAGCAGCAGCAGAAGCCCCACAAACTGTAGCGACGGCATTGTTTTGATGCATTTGGAGCAGCAGCAGCAGCAGCCGTAGAAGGACCAGGCCAGGAGCAGCAAAAAAGGACGCCTGGAGGATGCGGGCCCGGCTGTGGCAGATTCCCGCAACGATGGCTGATGGCAATAACCATGGTGGTGGCGTATACGCACTATGTGCCACATTACGTATACGTAATATGTATACGGTGCGCTCTACTTGCCGCCGCCTGGCTCGCCCGCGGTACTCCCTCGCTGCTGCTGGTACGCCGATGGCCCCGAGGAGTCCTTAACAGTAAACGTCACATAGTAGCGTTTGTTGCTGTCCAGCTTCTCTGCAGGCAGTGAAATTAGCTGTTTGTTTTTGCCGTGCGACAGCTCCAGGGCCACCTTGTGATTGCAGCGACTGCCGCCGCCCGCACTGCCCCCGCTCGTGCCGCCTGCCCTGCCGCTGGAAGCACGGCCGCTGGTCAGGATCTTGGGCAGGAAGAAGCTGCTCACGCTGCCCGTCTTCTTGTACGGTCCAAAGCCGAACTTTGGCATCGTGTGGTGATTCATCATGGGAACTGCAAGACAGAGAACCGGACAAAACATTAGATTAATGATCGGGGGGATGATCGGCCAACTGACAGGTGTCCTGCAGGAATGCCAGACGACACTCAGCTGAAATGGCCATGGTAAAAACTAATAAGGCAATGGAACCGGCACTCGACTGCGTTTTTGGCTGCCGGATTACCGACCTTCTCGGCGGGGATTACCACTTTCTCTGTGTGTAAACAGTGCCCTGTGATGGACAGGAGGAACCGAGGCGGAGCGAGCGAGCGGGCACAAATGAATGCGTTTTTAATTTGCCATAAGCCGGACGCATCCTTTGAAGCTGTAGGGCTCCGGCAGTGGCGAATGGCAAATGGCTGGCGAGTGCCGAGTGGAAGATGTAATAAAAGTGGAAAGCCAGAAAGGCGGCGGTGGGTCGGGTCGGGTCGAGTCGAGAATATTTTTAATTTGCCGCGCAGTGAATAAACTGCTCGTAATTAGGATTTATATTTTTATGCCCTCCAGCTGGCGAGCAGCTGCTTTGAATTCGAGTGTCTGTCCCACGCTTGACCCAGTGCCGGCGAAAGTGTTGCCAACGAACGATTCGCCTCTTTGGCCGGGCCAAAAGCCTGTCTGGTGCCATTTTTCACGCTTGCACAGAGCCGTTTCAAGCCCTCAAGCCAATGGAACAGAATGCTGCCGAGCTACACAGAAAAAATCCAGACTTTGACAAAAAAAAAAATACATTTACTTTAATGTTTCGCAAAGTTGTAAAACTTATGAGCTTCTTAAGTTTATAAAAGAATAATTCCATTAGCTTCTTATCTTCTTCGTTAATGGATCGACAGACAAAAGAATTGAATAGCAAAGTTAGATTTTCACTTAAGGTCACAAATTAATAAATTTAACTACTTAAAAATATTTATTAATTTTGTTATCTGCATTTTATAACTAGATTACTCACTGTAGGCGGCACAAGGGATGCCCGTGTAGGCGTGGGCCGCATGGAGGCAGCGGTGCGTCTTGGTGGTGCACTGCAGCGCTTTCTCGTAGGCATTATAGTCCGGACTTAGGCGCCGCTCCGCCTGTAAAAAGGAAGAAAGGGTATAAGCAGGCTGGAAGGGATAAGCAAGCAGCATTTAATGGTGGTCCCACCTCCTCGTAAACCTCGTTGATGTTCTGGAAGTTGTTGGTGCCCGGTCGCTGGAGTCCCTTCAGCGTCTCGTAGAGGAAGAGCTCAAAGTTCTTGAACGTGAACTCGGTGAAGTTGTAGCGCCTCAGACGCGTGCCCGTCTCACTGCCAAGGAGCACACAGGACTTGTGGTAGTCGTCGACGGCGCGCTTCACCAGCACGGACTCGTTCAGCTTGCTGGAGCGGATCTGCAGCGATTTGAGCTCCAACAGATGCTGGAAGATCTTGCGCTCCATGTAGTATCTGGAAACAGAGAAGTAAAGGAGAATGGGAACCATAAAAAAGGTCGAAAGAAAAGCGCAGTCAGTGGCCTTTGTTTCCGCTCAGAACCATTGTGCCGGTCGTCGTCATCATGCTTGGGCCGGGTTTTCCGGAGCAGCTAGCAGAATAAATGTTGGCAAATGTACGTAAATTGTCATTTTGATATCCTCGCGACTCAAACAAAGGCAGAGCCGCCTGCTGGGCCCCACAAAGGTCCTTTCTTCTCCTCACAGAAGCTTATCATGTTATTAAAATTTCAAAAATACTAAAGTGCGTACGCGGAAAAAATTCTATTAATAATTGAGGCCGGGCATAAACGAAGCGAGTCAAATTAAAGCCGCCGCCAATGGCAGGCACCCTCTATGCCATAAAATGTTATTAGAAATTTTATTAAAAATTAGGCAAATACCCGGCCGAGTTGCTTTAAGGGATCTGCATCTTGGCCGGGGCCCCTCGAAAGTTGCTCCTTTAACTCGGCTCGCGGGCCAGAGAGTTTTCTAAATCAACTGGCAGCCGAAACCTTTGGCGCGGGAAGCGCATTCACCGAAAAAACTAAGCAAATTTGTCAAGTGCACTCGGTGCTTAAAAGCGGGCAGAAAGCGAAAAGCGAGAGCGGCGTTTTCGGAAAATTGTTTGCACAGCACACCGGCTGTAGGAGACCGCTTGACACTGCTCGCCACTTGGCTGCGCCTCGCGAAATTATGCAAAACAATTTGACTTTGAAACAAAAGTTCATTGGCCAAGCGGCGGGCATCGACAGGGGAGGATCCAGCCGAGAGCCAGGTAATAAATGGCCAAGAATCCTTGTGCGCCAAAAGCTGCGTAATAAATTGGCCGAGGGCCCAAGGAATCCCGCAGAGCGACTTCAAAGCCGGCCATCGTTCTTCCGCTTGTTTTGCCGCCGCCGCTGCCACAGCGGTCATCTTCATCTCCATCCTCATCCTCATCCTCATCTTCATCTCCATCTCCATCTTCATCAGTAGGGGAATCAGCATCCTTATCACCATTCCCGTGCTTATCCTGGCCATCGTCGTGGCCATCACTTGTTTGCCGAAGCGCTTTTCAATTTTACGCCTCGCTTTTGGCTCCGTTCGGATGCGCTTGAGTTCTTTGCAAGTCTTTCTCGCTTTGTGCAAATACTTTTTGCTGTTCTGTCCTTGGCACACTTTCTGCCCAGCCAGGCCCAGGCCTTCACCGCCCCCGCTGCCACCGAGTGATACTGATTTCCGTTTCCGCTTTACGTTCGCCTAGTACAACTTTCATTTCATTTTCTTGTGCGCGTTGATTTTGTGTGCCACATTTTTCCACTGCAACCGCTCGCAGCGAATTGTCCTGCCCACTGGCCCACTGGCCCACACCCGCTGCTAACACCACCCACCGCCACCACCCGGCTCTTCCTGTTTGTGACACAAATGTGACAGGCAAAAAGTGCACGCAGCGCCAAAGTGGATGAAGTGGAAAGCCCGCCAGCGGCAAAGTCAGCACCATCGCCGCCATCACTCGCACCAGAGCCAGCACCAGCACCAGCACCGAGACCAGCGTAGGCGCACTTTTCTGAAGCGCTGACAACGACAACGACAACAGAATGCAAAGAAATTAAGCGCTGCACAAGTTGCAACAACGAATTCCCGCCCGCCGGCAATTTGCGCGGGACAGCAGGCAACAAAGGCGGGGGACTGCACAAACCAGAACCTTTTGCCAAGTGTTAATGGTTTGGGCCAGAAACTGAAAAAGAACAGAAATAGCGATGGAGAGGCGGCCGGATGGCTTGGCAAAGACGTGGCCTGCATAACTGCACACCTGCCGAGCACCGCCTGGAAAATCGATGGCCGCCAAAAAGTGTTGACAAAGTCGCACACCCCCATGGAATCTGTGAAAAGTCTGCGGCTGGCTTTGCACTCTGACGGACAGTCCAAAAGACTTGGCGGAAACTTTTTGCTTCATTTTTCATTACGGCTATATTTCTGAGCCCGCGCTACAAACTTCGCCAAGTGGCTGGCCCGAAAGCCTGGCTGGCGAAATCCGAGAGAGCTGAGAGCTTCATCAACTTTATCTCTGGGCGGAGCAGCTTAAGGGCGCAAATGAAGACAGCGGGCAGTTTAAATTAAACTAATCGGTGGAAGCTTAAAATAGGGAGAGAAAACTTATACAGTTCTTAAGAGATTACTTTTTATTTTATTATAAAAATGTCGAATTAGTGAGCTCTTGATTTGAAATCCATACTTCAAAAGGTTTCGAAGCATCTAAATATTATTTTTAAAATTATTCAATTATTATACCCTTCGCAAGTTTATAAATATTAACGAGCAAAGCTAGCTTCAAATAAAATTATGAACGAATATGCTTAATTCCATGACTCGCCGCTGAAGGACCACAAAAATCATCCGCAAGGACAACACATAAACTTCGGCCGTGAATGAAAACGAAATCCAAATATTTAACAATGTCAATTACGAGAACGCACATTATAAATCCCAAATCTCACCTGTGCTGCTGGGACTCAACGCACCCGCACCTGCACACACCCACACACACACAGACACACGCAGCTCCTGTAAGTTATTTGTTTAATTTATGCGTCAGATAAAATTTTAATCTCTTCGGAGCCGAAACGAGGAAACAAAATAAAGTTGCCGTGGCGCAAGGACGAAGGACTGGGCTGGTGGTCTGTTCGTGTGAAAATCGTGCGAATGCAGAATAAAATGAAAAATACGAAATAAAATAAAGTCTCTATTTACACACTTTTCATGGTATCCACCCAGCGAAACCCACACCGCCCAGAGTATTCAACTGGGAGCCATGGATTCAATTTTTACTTTACTTATTTTTTCTGTGTTTTGTTTTTTTTTTTTTTGCGTTACTTCCGTTCAGGACTTGGAGTAAATTCTATTTGGATGCTCGCCGTAGATTCGCCGGGAATTAATTGACTCACCCCGCCGACTTGTTGAGGAACTTGTTCGGAAAGTTGCTGAGCAAGACACTTGTTTGACTTTCGGTTTTGCGTACATTGCGTATACGCCGCGTATTTGCCGGAACCTCAACATGGCGGAATCTTTGGTCTGGTTCCGGGCTTCGACGGCATCCATGGTGACTCCTGGCCTCCCGACTTGGCCTGCTGCTGCTCCGGCTTATGCAAACAGCCGAGTTAAATATTTTCATTAGTCAAGTGGAAAGAATTATTTATGAAATGCGCTCGCTCGCCGGCCGGATTTCGCCTCTGTTTTCGCCCCGTTATTGTTTTGTTTTGTTTTTCTTTCTCGGTGAATGTTTGCAAATTTATTCATGGGCTACAAGGCAGATTAGCAAAATTAATAAAAGTCAGCTTACGCTTTTTAATTAAGTTTTGCGGCCGGGCTTATGCAAATACCATAAATAAATACAATTGACTTTAAAGTTGGAGGAGCAGCTTACATGGGAAAAGCTAACAGAATCGATCTCCGCCGCCTCCGACTGAAAATGAGAAATTAAATTACCGGCACACGAGCTTTAAGGCTGTAAGGCATCGCTAGTGTGAGCTTATGGCCAATTCCTGGCAAAGTCCCGGTACACAAAGGGATTTCCGCAAACAAGCTGGCAAACGGAGAGCGAACACAAATGGTAATGGCCCCGTTTTCGTCCTGATTCCCATCCTCGCCCTCTTCGAGGACCTCTAAAAATGCTCTCGCTAATCTGCACTAATTCCATTTACAATTAGCATTAGCGAGTTGTAAACGAAGCCAAAGACTTTGCTCCACTCCGACTGGTTGCCTGCCTGGCTGCCTGCCTGCTTGCGGCTAATTTTCATATTTTGTTCAAGTTTCTGCATAAACAAAACATCGCACCGCAGGTGGGCGTCCTTGGTCCTTGCCGCATTCAACCCCTCCGAGCCGATTCTGTGCAGCTAATTAAAATGCGCAACTCTTTGCCGGAAATGAGCATTTCGGCTAATGACAGCGGACGAGATTCGGAGCATTCGAGGGCACTGGAATAAATCAGCCAGGATATTAGCCGGCCAGGCCGAATGGCAATGGGCTGGACTCGGACTTGACCTAATTATGATTTACGATCCACCTTCGGCTAATTAAGGGACCCAATAAGAGGTAACAAAGCGTGGCGGCGAATTGAATTAAGCCCCCTTGTCACCAACGACATCCACCTGTTATGCTCAAGGCTTACGGTCATAGTTCTTGCTCCAGTACATGGAAAATGAACATTAATGCCGCGTTTATTGCCTTTAACCGCATTATAATAACTTTAAAGCGCGCCTCTTTATGGCGAACGGAAGCCGGGCAATTTATTTGCTGACCAGCGCAACAATGGACCAGCAAAAAAAGGAACGAAAGAAATGAGAAATGCGAACCAGGCTATTAAATCCCTGGCTAAATTAACTTTAAGGCGGCAGCTCCATCGACTACGGCCCCCGGCTCCGTCTCCGTCTCCGTCTCCTTCTCCGGTTCTGGGCAGTTTGATTACATTAAGAGCCGCCGCGGCTGCCGCAGCCACAACTGCGATGCTGAAGTGCGCGCGTGATATAATGCGATCCCGGCAGCGGGACATTCAAGTTGATTAAAATCAAGCATCAAGTAAATAAATCTACGGCCGAAAAGACGGCGCTCGCCGGCGCCACTAACTGCCTGGAGATTAATTTAAATGAATGAATTTCGCCATCAACTCTCCGGGGCTCGAAGCAGCCCGGACTGCAGCTCACACTTGAAGTTCTCCCTCATTTAATGTCAATCTGTAACGCTTATTCATTCGAGAGACCTAACGAAGTTTACACCTTGTCCGTGTCCAATATAAATATATTCGACTTTTCGATTTTTATATATAAAATATACATTGATAAGGCAAACTCACCTGCGGATATTCCGCTGGATTGACCTGGTTACGGCGCCCATATCGCAGGCTCCCTTGTCGCCCGGCTTGCGGTTCTCCAACCGACTGCTGCAGGAGCGTCCATCCAGAGTGGCGTAGATGGGCCGGCGGGGCATGTGGGCTGACCGTAGGGTGGGGATCTTGCTGCGCTCTGCTCGTGGACTTGGCTCGAAGCCAGAGTCCTGATCCTTGCTGGTGGTAAGTGCGGCAATGCTGCTGCCTCCGTCGCGCGATTCCTGAGCGCTCTTCCAATTGCTGCGGGTTTTGGTGCCGCTGCGCACACGCTTCTTGAGGCGACGCTTGCGTCCATTCCCCATGCCCTCGGAGGCGTCATCTCCGAGTCCGGCCGCGCCTCCTGGTCCTGCTCCTCCTGTGTTGCCCACACCATGACGATTACCGCTGCTCAGGAAGCGACGCAGTGCACTATCGTGCTCCGGATCAATGGCATCGGCTTCGTCCTCATCGTACTCATCGTCATACTCCTCGTACTCGTACTCCATCTTCTCCAGTTCCGCGGCACTGGGCAGCTGGACAACAGAATTGCCTTCGTTTACCACTTGAAAGACTTGATTACTGACATTGCGTCCGGGTCTCTTGGGATCCTCCGACTCGCCCAGAGAGTCGTCGCTCTTCAGCACCTGGAAGCTCGATTTTCGCTCGGCGGCGGGCTCATCGGAAGCTGTACCTGCATTTGGAGTTGGGTTCGCAACTGGGTCATCGTCCGCCGAATCGGAGGGCAGGAGTGTGAAGGAGCGCCTCGACTCCTGTTCCCGTTGCGGTGGCTCCTGTTGGGTGGGCGTCTGGGGGTTGGTAATGGGAGTAGAAACCGGAGCAGGAGCAGGAGTAGGGCGTGGTTGTGGTGCGGTTGTAGGCTTTTTCGTATCTGTGGGAGGAGTGGGAGTGGCAGTGGCAGAGGAATTGGGCACCAAAGGGGGTGTGGGACTGGGATTGGGCTTCGGTCTGGCTTCAGCCTGTTCCATCTGCTCGCGTTTTTTGCCGGCAGATGCTGGTTTTGAAGCCTCAGATTCAACCCCTTCAGCGACGGTGGTGTTCGGCTGCGGCTGTGGCTTCTCTGCGGTTGTCTGTGGCTTGGCAGCCTCCTTTTCGGGAGCTGATGGCTCCGAGGGCGGGGCAGGCGCCGTTGGGGTGGCAGGCTGTGGGGTTTCCTTAAGCTCATTTTTAGGTTTTTCCACAGCGGATTCGCTTTTCTTTTCCGGGGGCTTCTCTTCACTGGAACTCTTGGACTCGCTGCTCAGCGCCGTAGCTGCTATTTTGATCACCTGTTCCACCTCCTTGGACACCAGTTGGGTCTCCTCCTCGCTCAACTGCAGCTTGGCCTCATCCTGAGCAGAGGGTTCCTCTGCAGCGGCCACTTCCTCGGAAGATTTTGAGGTAAGCTGCTCGGCATCGTGATGGACATCCACCTGGGTCACCACTGACTTGGCTGCCTCCGGCTCTTCGTCTGTTAGTTCCACTGCGTGGGACTCCTCTACCAAGAGAGTGTCCATGATGGCGGACTTCTCGTTCTTGGCGCTCTGCGGTGGCGACTTGATGAAGGTGCCCTCTTTGGTGGGCGGTGTCTGGTGCCTGCTGGCAGATGGAGGTCTCTCCTTTGTATTAGGCTGCTCTTTGGGATTTCCAGCTTTGTGCTCCCCGTTGACTGATATGGACTTCCTGGAACCCTTCTCCGGCGACGATTGGGCGGAGCGATTCACCTCTTCGTCATCACTGTCTTGTCGGTCTTTGGACTTCCTAGAGGATGTGGAACGCTTGCGGGAAACAACCCGCTCCTTTTGCCGCTTGTGATAGCAGCAATTCTCGCATGAGTCCTCGTCGTCCTCTCCATTCTCTTCCCACTCACTGGAGCTGGCGTACCGCTCGCGTGACTTGCGCCGCCTGATCTCGATGTTGCTCTTGGAGCGGCAGATCTCGCTGCAGCGTTCGTGCTTGGACTCCCCGCAGCTGCTGGTCCGCCTCCTCAGCTGCCTTCGCTTGTGCCGCCGGCAGACGTGCTTCGTGCGCTGCTCCTTGCGGTAAGTCTGCTCCGAGCAGCTGCATTCCGCCTCGGGATCATTCCCCTGGCCATGGCCATTGCCATTTCCGTTCTCATTCCCATTATCCGAGTCGGAGCGCTTCAGGTAGACCACGTACTTCTTGGAGCTGCGCAGGTCATGCAGCTCCTCCTTTTCCACATACTTGAGAGGTCTTACCAGGTCAGCGGCATTGGTTTCGTGGAAGGGATTCCCCTTTCCCGTCCGCCGGCTACTCAGCCGCACCTTGTTGGCAGGCTGCCCGCCGTTGGCCTGCAAAAACTTGGCCGTGGAGCGGTGTCCCCGTTGGAGTGCTCCATCCAGCGGGGTCAGAACCAAGCCCCTCGAGTTCCTGTAAACGGCATTCACATCCGCCCCGTAGTCCAGCAGGAGCTTGCACATGTCCGTGTAATCATTGGCCGCCGCAATGTGCAGTAGGCTGCGTCCATCGTTGCTGGTGGTGTTCACCTGCTTGGGCCGCTGGCTAAGCAGCCACTCTAACAACTCTCTTCTCCCCGAGGCGGCGGCCTCGTGCAGCGGCAGGTCCCCCTTGGCGTTGCGCAGCCACAGATTGGCGCCGCGCTCCTTCAGTAGCTTCAGGGTCTCGAACTGACCCTTCGAGCAGCCGCAATGGGCGGGAGTACGTCCCTTGCGGTCCTGGCGATTCGGGTCCGCCTCCAAGTCAAGCAGCCTGGCTGTGGAATCGGCATGACCCAAGGTCACCGCATAATGCAAAGCTGTGCAGCCATTGGAATCAATGAGATCCGTGGGAGCGCCACAGAGACCAATTAGGGTGTCAATGCATTCGGTGTGTCCCCGGGAACCAGCACAGTGCAAGGCAGTGAGTCCATCTCTGAGGGGTAAGAATATCAACGATTAGGATACTTTGAGAGGAAAACCTAAAGCAACACCCACTTATCCGAGGACTCCACACGTGCTCCCGCCTTGACCAAGGCAATCACCGCCTTGGCTGATCCTGCTGAGGCAGCCCACAGCAGCGGCTGGCGACCATCCTTGTCCTGGACATCGACACTGCTCTGGGGATGGGCCAGCAGTATGCCCAGGATCTCGAGGGAGAGGCGCGAACTAGAGCTGGAGCTGACCTGCTGCTTGCTGTCGTGGCTGGCGCCGCACATCTGGGCGGCATAGTGCAGCGGAGTGCCACCATTGGCGTCCGGCTTGGCCACACTTGCTCCTGCTGCCAGAACGGCGCGCAGGGACTCCACCTCGCCGCATACTAGAAAGTTGGTGAAGAGGAATTATAAAGAGAAAATACAGAATATTAAATTTAAACATTTAACGAATTGAAAGCATTAAAATGTGGATTTATGGGAAACTCTTTTTGAGGCGCCTAAAGCAAGAAATGAAATATTTTACCGCGCAGATCTGGTGAAAAATTGCGGCTTTTGTGCGGTTAAATGCATCGAATTCGTTAATAATAAAAATAAAATGTTCAAAAAGCTGCCACAATTAACAAGTGAGTTTCAAATGCATAAATATTTCGAAATACTGTATTAGTTTATTTGCAAAAGGCTGATATTTTGCGGTTCAATTTTTAAAAACCCAAAAATGTTGTGATTTAATCATAAAATCAATAAACGCCCACTGACCCGTGGCCCAGTGCACCACCGAGTGACCCTCGTTGTCCACCGCATTCACGTCGGCTTTGTTGGCCAGCAGGAGATTGACCATCGCCAGGTTGCCCTGGATGACGGCCAGGTGGAGCGGCGTGAAGCCATCCTCGTCCGCAGACTCCAGCAGCTCGGGGGCTGCGATAGCGATGCTGGCGGCCGCCACGAGGTCCGTGCTCTGGTCGACGTCCTGCGCGGCACAGTAGTGCAGCGCGTTGCGATGGCTCCTGTCCCGCTGCCGCAGCAGTTGGGGCTGTTTGGGGGAAAGCAGAAAAGGATATGGATTAAAATGGGGAACAGGTTCGTTAAGAGATCAACAATATTAATTAATTTCGAATGAGAAGGGGCCCTAGCCGATTAATAAACTAATTAAAATGTCATTTGCATATTGCACTCGCTTTCCGTCCACTCACTCACCCTCCCTGAGCCGCAGGGCAGTGTTTGACGGACCGCGTGACCGGTCCTGGCACAGCCTTAATTGCCGGCAAATAATTCGGTGGAATATGCGGTTGTTTATTTAACCGGCCAAGTTGCCGGTGGTTGCCAGCCGGTGCTGGCTTTTGTGCAACTGTCACCCGTCAACCGAAAAGCAATTAAGTTTGCCACATCCCTAGGCAAACCATCATCAAAAACGAACAGAAATTGCATAAAAAATACAAACGAAAACCGCTTGAGTTAATCAATTATAATAATTTTAATTTAAAACACATTCTCGCGTTAATCATGGGGAAAACCCTTGGAAAAATCGCCTTTCGCGGACCGCTGTTGGCCAGTAACTAAGCCAACAACAAAGGTAAACAAACGGCTAGCGTCGCACCGCGTCGCGTCGCCTGGAAAGTGCAAGTGTCGGCAGGGGCAAGAAGGGTTCCTGGAAGTTGGCAACCGTTGTCATGGGCAACGTGGTGAGTTGCCAAAGCGGCAGCAGGAGTGGGAGCCAGGTGTGTGTGTGGTGTTTTGGAGTTGAGCTCACCAGATTATCGCCAGCATTTTTGGCGCGCAAAACAATATCAAACTCCAGCGGCGAGGCGAACATGGAGGGTGAAGGGCGGTGCCGTGCTCCTTGCCAAGGAGTCGAGGAGCGTCGAGCGAGGAGTGTGTCAAAACATGTCAAGTGCACAAAAAATACTGTCGCCGCCACCGAAAAGTATGCTAAAACTTTGCCCCGCTGCCGCCAGGAATTCGCAATGCGACGACAGCGACGTCGACAGAGCCAAAAGCGGCGACGTCAGCAGCAGCAGCGGCACAGCACGCAAATGTGAAAGTGAAAACGTTGGCAAATCGTCGACCAACGGGGCGTATGATGGCTGGCTTTCAGGCGGCTGACTGGCACCCGGGCTGCCTCTTCCCTTGCCTCGCCAGAGCCACACAGTTTTCCGTGGGCGGCCACGGGCGCGCTTATTAGGCTTCGCAACTAACTTTTCTTGCGGCATAGTTTGTGCTAATTTCTTTCAGCTCCCACACCTCTTTATGGTTCCACCTTTTAGTCCCAGTCACACAAAACGAAAATAGATCGTTTTAAGTATTACATTGAGTACTTTAATGTCCTTTTTAATAGCTAAAATCAATGAAATTATAATCTAACAAACTTTAAAATAGTTATGAACTCATAGAAAATACTATAACAAATGAAGGGTTTCCCAAATATTTTATGATTTAAATAAATAAATGTCTGTGAAACTTGCTGTTAAAATCACTAACAAAGTTATTTAAAATATCAGGTTTTTAAAATGTTATTTCACAGACCTTAAGAAGCGTATAGTCCACCTAGTTCCTATCAGTATTTAGTCCTTTTAGATCTACATAATCTCTAGCATAATACCTTTCAGGATCAATTAAGACCCCCATTCATATTTCTCCCTGTGGATTCGGTGTTTATCTTGTCAGTGGGCCCGAATGATTGACTGTGTTGCTTTGCTAACCAACATTCAATTTCATCAAACAGTTTGGGCACGCTGACTTTCTATTTATACCAGGTTATCGCGTGACTGTCGTAAACTGTCGTGCCACGAGTGGAGGCCAGCTCTCACCTGGCTCTCACCTGGAATACCCCACTGGGGGGAAGTGCTCAATTTATTGCACATTTAAGCATGAGTCAAACAAGAGTTCGATAGCTATAGAAAGTAAGGCGAAACTCGGCTCTTGTGGCAGGAACAAGCAACTGAGAGCGCGGAAAGTAAACTTTCGCTATTAGGCATTTGCGTGTTGCAGGGGCGCACTCCAAAAGGGGGTAGAGCAGGACAAGGGCTTCTTAAGGCCACAGGACTGCAGGGCTCAACAGGTGAATTTCGGGGCAGACCCAAAAGTTCGCTCTACAAAAGTTAAATATTTAATGTTTCACTTAATTTACAGTTTGCGTGGAAATCTGGTAAGGGTCCATTCTTGGGTTTTTCACATTTTGCTGTTGATTGAATCGAATTTCGGTTGCGGTTTCATTTTCCATTTTCCATTTCCCCTTTTTCTCGTTTCGTATTTGCCAGGCGAAAATGTTTACAATGAATGATTTTTATTTGTTGCTTCCGTTATCTGCGGGCTGCTTTACCAAAGGCCCTGCTGTTTGTTTCTTACTGCGCAAGGACCTTCGCCGGATTATGAATAATTCAAATAAACTGAAATGATACCTAAAAACTTTGACAGCCAGTTCCCCCATCCATTCGTTTGGTGCCTGCTGCTGCTTGTGGGGTAGAAAAACAAAAAAGGACCCGGGAATAAAGTTCCCCCTGATGCTGCTGCTGTTGCTCTGGCTGCTTTGTTATTATTATGATGATGCTTGGTGTGATTGTTGCCGTATTCCTTCGCTCCCCCACCACCACCACCATCAGCACCATGATCATCATCATCGTCGTTGTCGTTGTCCCCCAGCAGCCAGCCAACCACTGGACGCTTCTGTTGGTGTCATGCAAATTTGCATTCAACTTTCTACATTCACCCGACACAAAATGAAATGCGATAATCAAATACGAGCCACAACAATGCGCTCAAAAGGCAGCGCCAGCAACACAGGACTGCCAGGGGAGGCAGAGGGGGGTCAGTCAGTCCCACCATCGTGGCCAAGATAAAACTTTTGGCGCTGCCAGTCCAGTTGGCCCACCAATGGCCCGGCACTGGGCGATTGCCATCGCCGCTGCCGCTGCTGTTGCTGCTGCTGCTGCCATTCGAGTTCCTGTTTATGCCATTTTAATAGTTCTTTAAACAAATAAAACGTGACCAGGCCACGCAGAAAAATGAGGCCACCAGGGTACTGCAACTGGCATAAAAACCATATCAACGGACAAGGTTCAACACCTACAACCAATGCAAATTATTACCTGTGAGTTTATGTTCATTGAATCATGGAGTATTTTGAGAGACTATATAACTCGGTAGTTGCTTAATAGGAGAGCTGTGAACTTTATAAAATCAATTTTATATCATTTAATTATAATAATTAAGACCATTAATAGTTTTCAAAGGAAAAAGGTATTTAAAATACAACAAACGAAGATTTCTCGAGTTCTGTAAATAATAAATTTCACATGTTCTCAAATAATATTAATCATGAAAAGCAGTTAAAACATATTTGCCAGTGTTCGTTTTCTTTCAAAAGTTATTACATTTTTGTAAACAAAAAGAGTCCAACATAAAACAAATTATTCCAATAAGGGCATCCATATAGTTCCTGCCCTTACAACTTTATTATATTTTTCCCGGCGGCAGTTCAGATAAGGGCTAGAAGGCAACTGGCATTTATTTATTCATTATAATAACCACTCGCACGATATGGCCGGTTATAAACGGAGAAAAACTCTTGAGCTAGTCCATCTGGGTCAGGCTATCTCACTTTTAGTTTCGCCAGATTAATGGCAAATGAGCTACAAAACAACACAAAAGGTGAGCATTAAAAAGCACGAGTCAGGATTTATGGCAGCCGTCCAGCAAATGCAGGCAGCAGGAGCAACAGTTAGGCTGGCAAGGACATAAAATTTCGTTTCGCATTTTACGATTCCTCATTTCGGCCGTGTGCCACCTCGAGTCCCTCCTCGAGTCGTCATCCCTTTGCCAGTCCTAAGCCGGCGTACGTATGCACGTGTTTTGGGTCTGGCTCTGACTTTAAGAGCTTCCGGGCATGCCGAAAGGACAACAAAACTTAAAACTTCCTTTGGGTTTTTTACCAACACCCAACACTCACTCCGCCAGAGCTGTCCCTGCCGGCATTCGGGGCTTAAGGGGCGCTCAGATTTATATGGCAGTCGTATGAAAACTGGATCTGCCCGGAACAGAGGAAAACAATTTGCGTAGCTCTCAAAAGGAGATATGAAGATATCAAATATTCGACCACTGACTCGAGTCCAGCAGCCGGCATTTGCATAACTGAAGCGACAACTGCTGTCGTCAAAGGACGAGGATGGAGTCCCTCGCAGGATACTCTCGAAATCTGAGCCTCAAACGGAGTGTGCGTGTGGTCAGCAGACGCGCTGTGGCCGGGCTTATTATTCATATATCGTAAGCCATTAGCATAACAATGAGAGTGAGCATAAGAGGAAGCTGGTCACAGAAGTCATAGGACGTTCTACTCCTTCGGATGACGCATACGCCGTGTGGCACGGCAGTCACTGGGCAGGGGGTCTCCGCTGTTTACACCCAGGAAGTGCGTACAAATATAAATAAAGCATAAATAATAATGAAAGACGACACAGCCGCCACAACAATAACGGCGAGGACTCCCTGCCACACAGTTACATGATAATGCATAAAAAATAAAATACATGCATGGCCTGGAAGCCATGAAAGGGCACAAATGCCAAATGGCAACTGGCATCTGAGGTGGCGGCAGAGGACGACGAGGAGGGACTGGAGCAAGGATTCGACTTAACGCTTCGTTGGGCAGCACATCCGCCATAATTATGTGCGACGCGTCGGGAGAATGGCACATTAAAAGGCTGAAGGAGCATCCCAAAAAACGGGGTGCTGGCAGCATCAGCAGCAGGAGATTCGGTCACAGCACGTCTCTTCCAGGAGGATAACCCCTGGTCGGGAGCCCAAATACCGGAAACTCCTCCACAGGCGCCTCGAGGTCGCCCCCATCTGTGACCGCTTAAGATGTCAAGTGACCACAGGGCATAGAAGCCACAGGACCAGGAACCTCAATGGCAAATTTATGCGGACAATGTGCAATTCATATGTTAATCACATTCGCCCGGCCCCTGAAGATGTATTTTAATTAACGTAAGCGGCAAAATGCGCAGGTAGCACACAGTTGAGTCCAGAGGCGAGTGTTGGAAATAATTTGAGGGGACTTTACTCTAACAAATATTTAAATATTCACTTCGTTATATCATTTTAGTTTTAGTAATTTTACATAAAAATACAAATACAAAATCAAATACAATTTTGAGAGATTTTTTAAGTTAATTTTTAATACAAAGAAATCATAACAAGCATTGGTAAAATCAAAAACATAAACTCATTTATTCCCGAGCCCCTCTCCGTTGGCCTCTGGAAGGATAGTAAGTACTAGGAGGAGCAGCAGTGGCATTATATAGACGTCGGTGTGCAGCGTCTCAAGAAGCCAGACGGAGGCGCCTCCACGGCAACTATAATTTGCATGCTCGACAGACAAAGCCTAACTGCTGGCAGACAGAGAGAGATATGAAGACAGGGGAGAAGAGGGAGCGGCAGGATAACGACGTTCTCTAACTGTTGTTGTTGCACCTTTTATACTTCTAATTAGTGCCACGTTGGCGGCTGCAGCAACAATGGTGGTTGGCTGGCTGCATGCATTGCAGTTGCCTGGAATCGAGCCCTTTGTTGCGGCATCCTTTACAGCTCTCCTATCTCCCGCCCCTTCCCTTTCCCCCAGCTCCTGCTTAACCCTTAAGCGCCACCCGGGCTCAGACCACCTGCTGATCCTTGAGGAAGCGCTTCGCTGTGCAGCATTCTTAAGTAGTTTTGGCAATTATTTACAGCTACTTTGGCTCGGGACTCCTCTCACATCTCCCCATCCGCTTTCGGCCCGAACTCATCAAAAGGTTTGCCGCACGGATTATTTTTATGCTATGTGCCATGTGCCAGGCAGGCTCCTGACTCAAGGCTCAGTGCTCAGTGCTGCCGGTTCCTGGTTCCTGGTTTCCAGCTCCCTGCGCTGTGTAGTTAAACTTTCGCATAGTTTTTATGCCGTGCAACGGATTAACAACAACGGCAAACTTTCATTTTGATCTACAAACTTTTCCGGCGGTTTAAGCCGCTCCACCCCGTGCTCATCCCCATCCGGGTGCCCCCCTCAGTCTCAGGTGGTAAAATGTTTGCCAAACATCAAGAGCAATTTCCCCGCTTTAACGGCAATTCAATGCCGGGTTACAAGGCTCATGCATACTTTAAGGTATTCAGATCAGCTCGGACCCCAGCTGAACATGGGAAATATGAGCAGCGGACGCGGACGCTGTCGTGTCGCCTGCATAATTCATTGGCCAAGTTCCGAGGGCCGTAAGTCATGGCTCAAGTTTTGCCTAAATCGAATTAACTTGCAAAATATTTTAGAAACTTTCCGGGTCCGGGTCAATTAAAAATTACGAGTATTATGTACCGTCCCGTACCGCTTCGCCCTCATCCGTCCCGCACTCGCTCTCGCATTCCGAGTAATTTCCGCAACAAAAACTTTCCGGGATGGCAGCCACTCTGACCTCAGCTCTACCCGCCGGAGAACTGTGCACCGAAGCGCATTAAAATTAGTAACAAGCCATGCTCATTTGTGTCAACTTTGACTGTCATTATGCACTCCGAGCAAATATTGTTGGATGCTAAGGCAAAAGTTTTGGACCTCCGGACCTACGACTCCAGCTCCGGTTCAAATCTCGCATGTGATTAGCCCGTCGGGCATTTCCTTGAGCAAAAATGTTGCAGGAGCATGCGAATTCATACACGGATATCCTTCTCTCTATCTCTCTGTCTGGGCTCCAACTCCAGTTGGCACAACTTGTTGGCCTGCAACTTCTGGCCAGGACGGGCCACTGGCGGAAGTCATTGCAAGAGCCAAACAGCAGTGACAACCGGCTCTGGCTCAGCTCTTGGCCAGCCGCATTGCAAGACAAATTTCTACGATTTCAGTAATTAATTTGCCATTGCAAACTTTGGTCAGTGGAAAAGTCATCCTCGTCATAGTCCGTTCGTATTCCTCTTGTGGTTTCTAATTAATTGGACAGCTGTCCGGCTAAGCCGCCGCATATGGTAACCGCACACACAAAGTTGGCAAGCAGCTCCACCCAATTGGAAATGGGGTTTTGGGCTCAATTAGCTGCCAGTTCGGTTCGGGGCCAACTTCTGATGACGGCCGAAACCTCAAACCAGCACGCTGAATGCCATTAATTTAACTCGTTGGCGCTGACTTTTATTTGGACATTTGTTGGGCCTCCTCGTCGCCGCCTAATTAATTGTATTCGGACATGCAAAACTGTCGAAAATCCATTCAATCGCATGCAGGGCCAAAGGTCGCAGGTCAGTTGGCCAGTTGGCCAGATATTTTGCCGTTTCATCCAATCTGTGAGCTCCACTGGCGCTGATTGCATTCTCCACGACTCTCGCGCCCTCACCTGGGACTGGAGATTAATTAAAAATTCAAATGACTGCGACTGAAGCTAAATAGATACTGTGAAGTAATCCGAATGTCAGCGGCAAAGGCAAATCAAATGGAGGAACGATTGAACAACCGGAGCCACTCGCTCTGAATAAACGGGGCGAAGGTAAAGAGTGCAAATTAAAAGTGAACGAAATGCAAACTTTTTCGACGTCATTTTTAATGAATTTTCAACAAAATGTGCCAAACGGGGCGAGCGCAAAAAATTGCAATTAAAATTACCAAGCAAAGGCCCCGGAAAAGGATCCGGCGGACGATTGCCGATTGCATCTCCCACACCCCCAGCCCGGCCCAGCGTTTCGCCCAAATTGATAATAATTTGCACGTTGATTGAGCGGCAATGGCGAAGGAAAGCGAAAGAGTGGAAAGTGCTCTGAGCGAGCGTAATTAAAAAGATGCCGACCGAAGGTCAATCAATCGCAGCTAATGGAAACTGTACAAAGTGGAAAGTGAGTTTCCTAAACAGCGCGGACGCCTTAAATTCCAACCCACCTGGGCCTGGGTCCTTCAATTTTGAAACGACGACAACAACGTGCACTGAATTCCAAATTAATTTCCAACGACAACTTTCAAGCACTCCCGAGCCCCCTGCTTTTTGAAGACCACATCCCACGGGGCAGGAGTACCCTGGAAAAAAGCTGGCCAACAGGGCGTATGAGTTACACCCGCCAGCAGGCCATGCAAATGGCTCGAAAGGCTTACAGCCGTACCATCCACTCGGTCCAACATTGCCGCACACAAAGTTGTTCCCGGCTTGTTTTGTTATTATATTATTTGCAACAAACAAAAGCTGCCCCATGCCACGGCATCTCTTGCGGCTCTCGTTTGGCTAAAATCAACTTCTGCAGCTGACTTTTGAGCGAAAACTTTTCCTTAAAGCTGTAAGAGTGAAAGAGATGGGGCTGGTTAGCCGATGCCAGAGAGCACAGTGCACTGGAGGAAATTATGGAATAAAAGCGTATAAACTGGAAATGATTTAGCCGTTAATTATGTTATTTTTTAAATATTTTAAAAGTTTTCTAAATAAATAAAATGGCTTCGAAAATATCAATAAATTATTATACCATCAAGGCAGCAGTATGGTTTCTTTCTCTGTAGCCAGCAACGAAGCCCAACAGCGCCGCAAATCTTAAGTGAAAATAAATAATTCACACCTGCAGCAATCTGAGGGACGGCAGCCGACAGTACGCACACACACAGACACACCAACCCAGGTACATACACCAAGGAGATAGACATACAATTACCAACTTGCGGTGTAAAACTTCAGACTCGAACTCTCGGCTAAATTGCGGTTTAAAGTTGAAGGCAGTACAGCAACAACAATCGACCTGGACGCGGAGGTGGCGCAATTACGCCATTAACATTAACTAAAGGCGAGCCAGAGCTGGGGGAATTCCCTGGCAGGAAACGGGAAGCGGGTACGTAGGGAATAGCCGGGGGAGCAACAATGCCAGGAGCCAAAAAGTTTTATTTTCTAAGAAATTAAGACTTAATTGGTAAAAACAGCACCAACAACAAAGTCGGCAGCAAGACAGACAATAAGGACGAGCAACGAGAGCCCCAAATATCGAGGGGGTGTGGTGGCAAAAACCAACATCAATGAAAAGTTTAAGCAAAACAATAGCAGGCAAGTAAACAACGTCGATGAATGTTGCTTGAGTGCTCTCAAAAAGCTGAGAAGCCACCAGCGTTCTGTACGAGTGCCATGTCTATGTACAGTCATATACATATATATATATATATAAAACTTATTGTTAGCAGTTTTCGTTCGGCCATAAGAGCCGAGCTCTGCAATAGTTGTTACTCATACGCCACGTTGAACACAGCAATAAATCGAAAACACAAAAATCCAATAAGAAGAGTACACACTGAAAAAAGACGAAAGTTCGATCAGGAAAGTATCAACCTCTGCAGGCATTATTCGTACAACATTTTCTACTTATGGAAATAAATTTTGCAGAATTTAAATCTTCTTAAAAATTTAAAATAGACAGATGCTTTCTAGGATCATTTCCTTTAAATACTCAATATAACACAATTTATTTCTTCTATAAAAGCTTTAAAAATGTACGCTCTTGAATTTACTTATCGTGTAAAAGTCTATAGTTCGTCAACTCTACGACTAAAATCGCCATTAAACTAACCCTCAAAAATATAGAAGCTAAAAGCAAGCATCAAGCAAAAGGCCAGGATGGGAAAACGACAAAGCCAAGAGGCGCTGTTTAATTATTATACGACAGCAAAAAATGTTGGCTCAGTCCGGCAAGAGAAGACGGCAAATTAAAGACATTAAAACTTTTAATAGCTTAGGCGGCCTTATCAAGGACGAAGCGCGATAGCAGGACAAAAACGGTGGGGCGGATCAGGACGAAGGCTACAGCCACAGACATACAGAGACAAGACAAATTAAAACATGTCTCACAGGCACAAGAAGATATAACAGAATAAACAACAAGAACAGCAATAAGCAGAGCAAACAACAATATCCCCGCGAACAACATTAATAATATCAGTCAGCGACTGGCGACGTAATTATATTCGGATTTACTGGGCTGAACTCGCCGGGACTTTACCTTGAACCCCGCCCCGCGACTCTTCTAAAAATACCCAAAACAAGATTTTGAATGGAAAAAACAACAAATAGCCTTCGGTTAACAATTTACATAAGTAATGCACATTCGCATTACGCATCCGCTCCGTTAACGCAGCCCGAATAAGGTTGCGCATACGCCCCGTTGCCGCTGCTCAAATTAAGTTGAAAACCTATTTTTACGCTAGGCTCATTGCCTCCATTCCACTTTTCAGCGAGAGAATTCGAGTCCCAATGCGAATGCGGTCATGTTGTCGTTGTTTATGGGGCTCATAAAGTACGCGGGCCAAAAGTAAGTAATAATCGCCAGCATTTGCCATATTTCACAGGCAAATAAACTGCTCGACATCGCCAATGAGGATGGCGAATGGTGAATGGTTTGGTGTGGGTGTGGGTGGTGGTTTCGCCCCCAAGGTTAGGCAACAGAAATGTCATTTAGCAATTACATAACCGAGCAAACGGGCTGGGGGGAAGGAGTGGAAGGGTGGGGCGTTCTCATCTAAGTATTTGCGCAAAAAGTCGCTGCCTCGAACTGTGCGCAATACTCAATGTCAGGCAATTTCACATCAAATTTGGCGTCAATATCAATTACCAGGACGAAGGCACGCCAACTGGCCGGAAATGAAGGCATTTGTCCAGGGCTCACAATGGTTTGGCGAATAATTGCAAAACTAGCAACATGACAATCCGATGGCGAGCAAGGATCGAGAGGCTGGGCAACCGGAGGACATGACCAGGCTCCTCGGGGAGGCCTTGAAAATTTATCTGCGTTCAATTAAAAACTTTTCAAATTTCAATTAAATGTGAAATTGGCATATTTAGGCGCTTGATGAACGGACGAGCCGACGAAACGGAATCAAATGAAATGATGGCAATGGAAGGACGACGACGAAAGGACTCGGGCTCAGACTCAGATTCGGACTCCGTATCGGCGAAGGCAAAGGAGAGTGGAAGGACCATTTAGCATTCACCATTCGCCTGGCATAACTAAGCTTGGGGGATTATTTTGTCAATTTTAAATGTCCTGCCATTTACAGCATTCAAATTCAACTCGCCTTTGTTGTGCTCGCCGGGCTTGTTGTAGAAATGTTTATGAAGCAATTAGGGGCTCTGAACTGTGAACAATGCGCCGAAATGACTGCAACGGAAATTTAAAGACCCCCCAAGTCCCCAAACTCTAATGCCCGGAATGCCCGGGACCGGCCCCGGAACCCCGAAAGGGTTTCCCTTTGGCTTTAGGCATTGTGCCGGCTCATCGTGACTGCAAAAAGATTAGAATCCTGTTACGCCTTTGCCTGATTTTGGCCCTTTGTTGGTGGCCCAAAGATGACTGGCCTTGCTTTTTGAAGGCAAACAGGACCGGCCTCTGGAAGAAGTCAGCTTGTCATGCTTGGACCGCCTCGTCTTGGCCATTATCCTTGCTGGATGGTAAATCCTGTTCCATTACAAACTCGGCGTTGGCTTGTTGTTTTCCCTCAAACTTAACACGTGTTTGGATGCGCCAAACTTTGTAGACGGCTCTGGATATGGGTTTACAGATAGAAAATCAAAGCCTAGACATTACTGCAAATTTAATAATTGTCTGAGTATTGGGATTGCATTTTATTACTTAATTTTTATGATTATTTAAAGTTAAAATATGAACCTATTTAGATTAAAGTTGCATGCCTGTTTTTACTATAATATCGATTAGAAAAATAATATGTTACGTTACATTTTTTGTACAGTGTAGTGCATCTTACCTTGGCGCGCATCTGGGCAAGCACTTGGTAAATGTCGCCCCGCTGGCACGCGTACATGAGGCTGGTGCAGCCTTCGGCGAGACGCTTTTTTGCGGCGTCCGACTGTGACGGCAACTGCAACTGCAACTGTGACACCGAGTCCTGGCCAGGATCTGTCTTTGAGTGGGTCTTTGGCTCGGTCCGGGGCTCGTTGTTTGTTTCTGGCACGTCCACTGCTGCTTCCGCTGCCGCATCCTGTCCGCTGTCCGGCATAGCAATGACTTTTTCTGCCTGGGGATGATGCTGCTCCTGCACCGGCTTGGCGCGTGTCCTTCGCGGCAACGGACTCTCGAACTGCAAATACTTTTTCGCGGCCTTCAGACGCGGCGGCTTCGGCGGACCCGCTGTCACGTCGCCCACTTCCGGTTTCGGACGCTTCTGCATCCTCTAATGCGGTTAGTAGCGTTCTCTGACCCGTTTTTCGAAGCGTTTTTCTCGCTGCTTTGTGTTTGTCTTTGTGCTGGTGGTGTCTCTCGCAGGATTTTTCACTCATTTTACGCCGCTTTGAAGCATTTTTTTCCCCGTTTAATGAATCGCGGCTGATGCTGTTGCTGCTGCTGCTGGTTGGCTGGGTCGGCCCCGACTGCCTCTGCCTCTATGTATAATTAAACACTAATTTGTTTGCTCACAACTGGCTCGGTTAGGGCTGCTGCCTGGATGCGGGTCCTTCTTACCGCCGATAGTTTGCGGTTGTCGTTGACAGTTTCGCTAGTTCAAAGTAAACACATTCTGTGCTTTTAAGCGGAAACGGAAGTGAGCAGTGTGCGCGAGTGTGCGAGTCTCTGTGTGTGTACCGCTTTCACTCGAACGCCTTTTAAATTTTCAAGAGGCGAACGCAAAAGCAACATCCGCGGCAACGTCCTCGTCAATAATTAATTTCGGTTTTTATCAAAGAGTGAACAACGCACACACACTCACAGAGTCACAGACACAAACACACATATGTCGCTGTCTTCATCAGGGGAATACTCCGCCAGCTCAACGGCGAAATAGACAGCTAGAAACCAGGCTCCAGCTTCTCGCACATATGGACCATCATTCCACCTGGCGGAAGCCACGTCCCACCTCCCACCTCCCTATCTGCCCATCATCCCAGCAGCCAGCCAACTCCCCGCTGTGAGCAAGGGCGTTGACAGGAGCGCGGCGTATAGCGCACTAAAGTATGCCATGAAAAATTCAATGTCTCTGCATTTGATTTAAATTTCCCTTTTCACACATACGCACACCGCACATTTCACGCGATATCAAAGTGAATTTGGCTGTTAAATCGCGTGGAAAATAGTTTTCGAATAACGGAAAGCGCCACCGCAGCGGAACGGAAATTCTTTGCTTATTTTTAGTCACAAATAATAATCATGTGGCTGCGTCCGCGATGCTAAAGTTAAGTCCTCACTCGCTCTCGATCCGATAAAGGGAAATCTGTGAAAACCTATCGCATTGATTGCAACTCGAAATTAAATTATATAAACACAAGAACTCGAATACGATTGCGAATGCGAATTGGATTGGTTTCGGTTTGGTTTGGATTGGCTTGGTTTGGGAGAAAGGAAATGGAAGCGAAAGGCTCATTGATGGCGATTGCCGGGCATTAAGCTCGATTCGTTCTCTGCCTTTGCCTCCGCCTTCACAGCCTCGGATTTACATTTCATTTGCGAAGACTACGAAGACTGCCAACTGGCGCGATGGTGATGATTTTGGCAAGGTTTACGAGGCGTTGAACAGCTCTCCAGTCCCGCGAAAGCCACGGACAGACGACAGGCTTCGCGCTTTTAATAAATTAATAATAAAAAAGGAGACGCTGCTCGCAGCAGTTGGTCGGGAAGTGCAATAAAATTTTACTTTTCTCTACCTCCCGGTTCGAAGTTTGAGCTCCATTAGTCCGAGCAGCGAGAATGATGACTACGTGGCGAAGTAATGCACAAAAAGAAAGATCTTTGCCATCTTTATAGATATAAGTGGCTTATTAAAACGAAAGGATAATAAAATTAATTTAAATTCTTAATTGAGTTCAAGGAATAATTTTATATATATTTTATTACAATTCTGTTTTATAAACTTGATTTTCTACTTCCTTTTTTTCTATCTGTAGCAGGCTAAGTAACGAGGCAAACTTTTTAGGCCAATTGAGATTATTTTGAAAATTGAGAGGCATCCGGCAAGAGCCTGGCCCAGATAATGCAAGTGGGCTAACAGCCTCAAGGGTAAGCGGTTACTGAGAGCATTCAGATCGAGTTCAAGCCAGAATCACATTATTGCCGAATGGCAATTAAACCCAAAACACAAACGCACACACAGATGCATTCGGACATTATGGATAAACACAGACAGAGCATGTGTGAGGATATGGGCATCATAATCATTAAACCGTTTTATAGTATGGTGTCGCCATAATTATTCTATTATTAAGTACCAAAACATTTGTCATGCCGGCCGTGCCCGGAATTGCTCGCATATTTGTAGTAGCTGCTGCTGCTGCTGCTGCTGCAGCTGTTTATAAATGATTAAACCTGGCCCACACAGTGGTCCTTGGTTCCCGGCCCTTGGCCCTGGCCGAGTGTATATCCTTGGTGTGCCCACAAGGACTGTCTGTGATTGTGCGGTGGCCGCCTCAACCATTCAAGTGCGTTGGTGTGCGGTATGTCCATGTGTGTGCCTTGCTGTTAAACACAAACTTAGCCGCTTGGCAAATAAACATTTTAGCAAATTTACTGCCAACTGACAGCTGTCAGCTTTATAACCACCATCAAACAATACGGACGGCGGGGATTGGGTTCGGGATGCTGGGATGCGGGGATGCTGGAAGCGAGGTGTGCACAGACCGCAACGCTATTTGCCAGGTGAGAGAGACAGAGGGAACTGCGACAACTAAGCACACAACAGGGCCTCACTCTCACACTCACACACACTGGCAGGTGTCCTGGCCAAAGTAGCTGAGCATACACACACCAGCACATACGCGAGCTGGAGAGGACAGGCAGCCAGGCAGTTTCGCCCACTTAACACTTCATTGAAAAACCACTTGGAAAGCCACTTCACCCACGAGTGCAGAAAAGGAAGCTACACTGCAAAGTGAGTCCTTGGATAGAATACTGGATTTTAAGTTCAACTTTTGTTATATCTAAAGTTATAGTTATCTTCTCTCAAAAGTTATTATTCCAAGTTTTTCTAAGCCGTGTCTCTTCCGAAATGTTTCTCATTTAAGATTTTTCAGATTTTTCTCAGTGCTTTAAGCCTGTTCAGCAGCCCTGTAAATGAACTCTTCTCTGCTCGACATCAACTGCATCCCTTTGTTTGGGATTTCTGGTCCTGGCTCAAGCCGCCTAGCGATCCGAGCTCGACTTTGGCATTCTCCAGGTTAATCGCAAGAGAGAGCGGGCCAAAGCAAGGCATTCCGGTCAAAGCATTCCACCTCCGGCCGAGAGAGCGAGCGTGCGCTGTCCACTGCATGTGGCATACACAAAAATAAGCGGAAAAAAATATACAAATTTCCACAAGTCCCTGCTGTTGTCACAAAAAGCTCACACAAAATTCCTGGCATTGCTCAGGAATTCACAGCTGCTGCGGTGCGTTTGAGCTTCGCGATTTGTTTCACTTTTGGCACATTCCGGCTTATTACACGAATTTGCACAGATTTTGCAGCGAGCGGGAGGCAAGTGGCGCGTGGCAAGTGGTGCTGGACATGGCCAGGCACTGCTGGAATCTCCGGCGCAACTGGCGGCCAGGTGAGTGGAGCGGCGGGCGGAGCGGCAATTGCGTTGGCCAGCCACAGTGGTGGGCAGAGCGGTGCATGCTCCGTGTTATTGTGTTGGCCACCGCCGCCACCATGGTTGCCATGGCGCGAGGGCACAATGGCCACTTGCTGGCTCACGCGTCGGCACTCGGCCCGTTTGCGTGTCTGACTAGTCCAATCAGCGGCCGGAGTTTACAAAAGTTTGGTGGCATAATTGGGTTGATTCCCTTGCCATTTATTGGTTTTCGATTCGACAATCATGGCCAGAAGGCTACAAGGTAACAGAGCAGAGCTGACAAGAATCCATTGTTCATTATTCAAAAAAAGCTAAATAAAAGTGACCAGAATGGCACAAAAAAGGATGAAGACATTAACATTAATTGTAAATGAAGTCTTTTTAATTAATAGAATTGTTATATTAAATTATGTGATCGAATTAAATGTATTATCAAATAAATATAACCCTTTTACAACAAATACTTCACGAAATCGACATACTTCCAGCACTGCTTCACCGCCCTATGACGAAAGCCCGATTCAGTTGTCACAGGCTGTCGATTGGCAAATTGAAACAGCCCACGAAGCTGCCAAAACAAAGGTCCTTACTGCTGACACCGAGGGTTAAGCGTTTAAATTTCAATTAAGCCAAAAGCCTTGCATCCCCTGCGGCACTCAGAAACACTAAGGCAAAACGTTACAGCTCATAAATTCCTTGACTTGTGTCAGGATGTGTTAGTTTGGCCGACATTCCACTCGTCCTGGCGGCAACCAGAGAGCCAAAGCCAGCAAAAAGTTCCCAGTAGTGGCCCGTCAAAGGCATCCAGGCAGTGAGGCAGTTCTTCGAGTATATGGCAAGCAGTAACCGGAGGGTTTCCCGGCGAAAGCCAAGTCAGTAGGAGCAGCAGCAGCACTACCAGCAGTAACCCCTGCTAAGGCGGCCAGTCACTTAAATGCCCCAGAAATAAACTGAAACTGCACACAGTGTGCACAAGTTAAGACAACTTTTGGCAGCTGCAGTTGAGCACACACAAAGGGCGCTATGTTGCCGCTGAGAGGCGAACTCGGCATGCTCTTTATCAGCCGCTGATTGGCAAGGGTTTAGAAATGACTGCAGCAAGTCCTCGGGCAATTTTTCGTGAAATCTTCTACTGGAAAATCTGTGGGATTGTCAAGTATCTTTAGTGTCTTGATTTTTTCTTTTTCCTAATGATACCTTTCACAATTTATGTGAACGATTCAATGTCAAAACAAAAGCAAACTTTAAAGTCAAGTTCTGATTTCAGCTCGGAATTTGTTTGGCTGACAACCTGAAAATGGTTACATAAAATGTACAGTTTATGTAACATTCTATGGAGACTTGAAAAAACTGTGGTTTAAACTCTGGCAATTGGGAAAGTCTGAAAGGTTCCCTGATAAACTTAGGTCGCCGGCAAGTATGTCCCTGTGTAGATCCTCAAACAGATTGCGTTACACTTTTTCGGCCATGCTCGAGGCGTGGCTAGAGGCGCTGACATTTGCCGGAGCGCAGGTCCCTTAATTAAAGTGGGTCCCCAGCCGGAATCCGAATCTGGGTATCTGGTAATCCGAAATCCGGAACCCATGGTCCCCAGCACCTCCACCCTTTCCGTGTGCGGCGTGATTATCAGGCAGCCCACCTGCCAGCGCCTTGCCCACATATGCGTGCGTGCTGCGGCTTATGCATTTATGCAACTGAACTTGGCAGCTCATTGTGGACCCTTGTACTGGCACACTCGTACTTCTGGACGGGCTTTGTCTACTTGTTGACGGCAGCAGCAGCACCAGCAGCAGTAAACTAGAGGATGAAGGAAGCAGGAGCTGAAGCTGCTCCATTTGCATGTCGGAGACCAAAGACAGAACAACAGCCAGAGCATAAGCTACCCGCATGTGCCCGGCCTAGTGAGACACTGGCGAAGGCTCTATTTGTTTGTTTGCTCCGGCGATCCGGCAGCTCAACTGCTGAACTGCTAAACTGAAGAAATGAAGGAGCTAGCAGCACTGGCATTGGTACTGCTACTGCTACTGGTACTGGTTCTAGTCTGGGGCTGTCAAGTTGTCAGTTGCCGGTCCCACGAACAGAGAGCCACTATGACTGGGTGGATGACTTAAAAGCCCTGACAGGTGCACTCAGGCACGCACTTGCCGCATGCATACTCGCAGCCCGCTACTTTGTTGTGCTAATCCCATTGGCATGGTGTTGGCGTGCTCCATCGGCAACATTGTTGTCCCAGCCGGAGCAACACATGCCCCATTAAAAGCCACACCGAGAGAAAGCTTAATTAAAAATAAAGCCACATTTTAAAGTATAAAATGAATAAACTTAAAAAAGGAACTATTTAACATCTACGAGTATTTTAATGCTCTCAGGATGTCCTTTTTAGGCTAAGCTAAAGAAAGACAGTGGATTTCCTACATAATTATTGCCTACTTTTTGGTGGTGAGTAGAAAATATAGATTCAAATGCTTCCTTCTAAAGTCAACTCGGAAATTAATAGTTTACATTATATTTATTACCCAAGGTATTTTTAAGTGCAATGCCATATTTCCATGGATTCCATTTCTGAGTGAATCGTCGCCTTAAAGAAAGACTTAACCAAGTGCGGTAAGAATTTGGACAGAAAGTGACGGACATATCTTATTCCCTAATTAAAATTTACAATTGACGTATGTTAATTAATACAAAGGCTGCCTTTGCTTCCAAGGAAGCCTAAATTGGCTGTTTGCGGTAAGTTTCCTATAGTAATACATATTTTCAATTTTCACAAGTAACTCGAGCACAATAATAAGCTCAGAAATCCGATAGACCTCGGTAAGTAACCAGACAGGAATATCTTACTTCCTAATTGAAATCAATAAATGATGTGTGTTAATTAATACAAAGGCGGCAGCATGCACCGGCAACCCCAAGATTAATTATCCATTATATGCACTCGCCCTGATTGGACCAGAGCCGGGCACCTGTGAGCACCTGTACCATTCCCAGTGCAATTCCCTGCTGATTTCCCTTAATTGCCGACACCTTTCAATGCCGCCCAATTGGACCCGCTGGCCAAGTGGTACAGTACGCCCCCTGCCTCCCCTCCGGCGGCGACACAATTAATTCGTCGTGCCATCCAGAGGAGTTTAATTTTTATTTCATTAAGGCAACAGCTCCGGGTCTCGACCACATCAAGGGCGTCCGTGCATCGCTAAGCGGCTTTGTCTCATTATCGCCGGGTGCACGTAGCTTCGTATGCACCGCGGAATAAAGTGAGTAGCTCGCAAGCAAATTAAGTGTTTGAGTTCCGTTGAGATTTCCAGTTCAGCCTTCAGCTCTCCCCGCACAGATCCTGGCTCTGAAACTTAAACGCAACCGGCAGGCAGCAGTGATGTCATCCGGCCACTTCTGTCTTTGACCTGCCCGGAATTTTTAATAAAGTGAGAAGGTATAGTTCGGAAGTAAACACACAAGAAACTCAAAAAAAATCTAAAGAAAATATTTGTAGTTTACGTATGACTCCTTTGTGGAGTGTTTTCAATAGAAACCATACTATATTATATTTATCTTATATTTTTAATAAAGTGAGAATGTATAGTTCGGAATTAAACACTCAAGTAACTCTGATTTTATTACTCAAAAGAAATCAAAAGAAAATATTTTTAGTTTACGTATGACTCCTTTGTGCAGGCTTTTCAATATGAACAATATTATTATTATATTCTTACTATCTTTACTGTATTCCAGTGCTTGTTCCTAGCAGCACTGGTCGCCTTGGATTCTGCTCTCGGCTTTATAGTGCGTAACGCCATCAAAAATAGTTAACAGCATTGAAATGCTTTTAGCTAAAATGCGTTGCGAGCTCTGGCTATGCGTAAAAACTTTTATTCTGTAAAAGGGACAGGGGATCTGGGATCCTGCCTGCTGTAATGCGTGGCAAATAAAATTATTTTAGATTTCATGCCCCTCACACCACCCCCATTACCCATTAGCATGCCAGGTGATAGTAGGTCGCGTCTTGGCAGCGCTTTAATTTTCCTCATTTTCTCCATTCAGTTGGGAAATAAATTAAACTGTTTTTGTACACAAAAACAGAAACTTTATGAGAAATTTCAGCGGGCACAATAAATATTAGCATGTGTATATAAAAAATAAATAAACAAATATAGAGTTTATTATAATAAATTCATAAAGCGCCTTTCGGACATTTTTTGTTACCAGCCGCTGGCTTAATAGGTGGGCATACTTTAAGAGGAGAAAAACATATCAGAGTTGAATCGCTTTTTATCGCTTTTAAACATATGGTAAAAGCGATCGAGTTGAAAAACCAATTGCAGGCGAATAAGTACAACATATTTTTACGAAACTATTTCATTGAGTTGTGTATTTACTTTTGAACGAGTGTATTACACATGATCTACGAAAAGATAAGCTAAAATAATGTATGTCAAAGGAAATATATTCCACAATGACAATCCGAGGAATCAAAATTAATAGCAGGTGTGTAATTTTTATATGTTTGCATAACCGGAATGTCAGAAAACCAGAAATGTGTAAATTATTCCAAAAATGTCAGTCAAGACAGCTTTAATATAAAATATTGTAATTGATTTATTTACTTAAATGAAAACTTTTAAAAGGTTTAGACCATAAATTAGTATCAATCGAGTTTAATAAAGTAACAAATTCTTATTTATAAATATCTTTATATTATGAACGAGAATATATTTAATATTCCTGGGTTTATACTATATAATTCTAAACTTGCAAGCCTTTTCGATTTACAAATAAACCACACATTTACAAAGAGGAAAACATTTCTTTTAAAACCTTTAAAGATTGCTTCCGTAATTATCAGATGGTTTTAGGGGATTACGCAAAGACCTGACGAAACCAAAGTTGGCTTACCCCGACAAACGGTTGAGTGTCTTTAAAAATCTCGTTTCAGGCTGCGGCTCGAACCCGCCTCGGCTTTGTTCACTGGTAATTGCTTTTTCTTTCAGCCATTGTCCTGCTGGATAAACGCATCCGCTGCCTTTGCTGAGTGATTCCTTTTTTTCTTCTTCCTGGGAGCGGGGAACAAACACGCGAAACAAGCAAATGGACGCAAGGTGACCACAAAACTGGGTAGAAATTCGGAAAACCGCGGTGCACACGGTTCAGATTCTTTCTTTTTGTTTTCCTTTAAAGGAGGTTCGTTGCAGGAGCAGGTGCGCGTCGCGTTACTGGCCAACTTCGAATCCAAACTGACCGCAAAACATTTGCACTTTGGACTTTATGGCAAGTAGCTGGCGACGTCGGCAGCGACTTCAGCGGCTCTGGCGGCAAATAATAACAATAAAAAGCCAGGCAAAGGCAGTTAAGCCCAAAAACGCGAATCGAAAGCAGTGCAAAGTGGGGGAAGTCCCCGCCGCAGTGTTGCAAAAGGAATTATGGACGCGTTGCTGTTGTCGCCGTCGATGTTGCTGCTGCTGCTGTTGCTAGTTTTGCTGCTGCTGCTGCTACTGCTGTTGTTGTGCTAATTTGTGTTTGCGGCTTTCGCACATCAAACAGCAACAAAGCCAGCGAACAACCGCCTGTTGTTGCTGTTGTGGTTGTGGGTCAGCACGAAAAATGAAGTTGACCCGCTTTCCGCCGCCGGAAAATGTGGGCCAAAAGCACTGCCGCGGCCAGCAGAGCCACACTTTTTCGCAGCTGAACACTTCCGAGCAAATTTACATAGGCGCGGCCAAAGAAATTATGCATGCCTCCGTTGATATTGAAATGCCGAGCAGGTTGAACTCGCACTCTCAGTCGTCCTCGTACTCGGACTCGGACTCGGGATGGAACTCCCACTCGCCGACGGCGAAAAAAGAAAAGCCAGAGGAGTCAGGGAAAAGCCTAGAAAAGCCAGAGGCGAGACCGGTTTCACTTTCTGCAAGAATCGCCATTTGCAGGCGATAAACACGTAAGGCAGCACCAGAGGCAAGCAAAATAAACAAGGCGGGGCCCACCTTAACTTGGCTTTAACGCCGACGTCGACGGCGGCATGCAAATTGGACTAAGTACTCAAGTTCGTATGTGTGTGCAGTCGACGTCTCAGGAAGTCGTTAGAGCGGGAAAGGACATGCCAAGGAGCAGCAGCGGCAACCTTTGTGGGTCAAAAGTTACGTGGAAAACAGGCAAACACACAAAAAAATAACCAGGCAGGACAGGTCAGAAGTGTGCCACCACAAAGTCAAACGCAGCAAACAAAGGCGACAGGCCAACAAAAAGAAAATGGTGGCCCCCTTTCGACCACGAATAAATCAGTGAGCCAAGCGAGAACTTGGCACAAATCCATTAACATTAACACTCACATTTTGAGTCGCATGCAGAGCGCAAATAATAGAAGTCTATTTACGTAAACTTGGCCAACATGCCAAGTCGGGGCCCAAGACAAACGTTTTGCTAGCCGCCGTCTTTGTTGCTTCTGCTGAGCAAAATGAACTTTTAATAAATTCATTACCCTGCCACTTTATGACTGCCCCTCCAGCTCCAGTGCCCACTCCCTCCTGGCCAGATTCCGTCCCCAATGCACCGAGTGCTGCATTGCTTTAGTGCAGTGCCCGACATTACGTATACGCCCCGTACATTTATGAACAATCAACTTTATAGCCGCACAACCAACGGGTGTATGGGTGCACTGCACCCAAAATTAAATTTTGGATTAGAAACTAAAATCTTTGAATTGATATAAATATTTAAGTATTGAATTTAGGTATTTTGGTAAATTAACATTTTCTGAAATTTATTATATAAAGTACGATACATATGTATTTGTTTTGGTTTGTACAATATTTTATTTGGATTTTTCTTGAAAATTAAAAATGAACATTATGAATTTAAAATCTATACGTGGATAAATACAAATATTTTTATTTAATAAACCTCCAGTTCCTTCAGTATTTTTTCTCTCTGTTCTATGTTCTTAGCTTGTGAGACTTCCATGCGCCATCCCAAGTACATCCCCATCCTCGTCCCTCGGGCTATTCTGTTTTATTGGCATTTGCACTTGTGTTTGACTTTTCCAAGATATTTTCAATTGGAAGTTATGTGTCGCAGGGAATTGTCTGCCAAAGTGGGTGGCGCTGGGCGCTGTCTGCAGCGTCATCGTCTTATTGATGGGATGTGTGCAACACAACAATTTAATGGACGACAACTGACGGATGTCGGAGATGTTCGTACTCCTCCCGCATCCCTTGCTTGAAAAAATGCTTAAATTGAGACATGCCACGCGCATCGAATTGTAAATACGAATAACTTTCTTCGCTGCAAGAATGCAAGGATCCAACTCCGTACAACCATTTAATTGGATGCGAGAAGATGAAAGGCTAAGCCCTTACGCTTTCTGGACTTAATAGTTTACCGAATCGATTCGAAATAAATTGTATTTAACTTCCCAGACATGGTATAATTACCCATTTCGGCCCAAAACGCGCGCCATTAACTTACACAACGCCCAGAAATCAGGGCCCAAGGTCAGCTGTGTCCGCGAGGGCATTTAAAAATGTGTTAGCCGGACAAAACAAACGACACGACAAACTAAAATTTTGCGATTAAATCTTGGAATGAAATAAATTATTGTGCACATCGCAACGAGCTGACCCAAATACACAATTCGGAATGGAAGGGGAGTGGTAATGGGAATCAAAATGCGAATGCGAATGGAAAGCCGAAGGACCAACGACAAAATGCTGGCTGCCGTTGCCAGCTGATTATCGCTAATTGTGCCCAAGGAAATAGAAATTAAACGAGTCGGGATCGAGGACGGACCCCACTTCCTGGCTAGCGGTCAAGCCTGATTCGCACAGCAGCGGTTGATAGGATATGGTTTTTTATATCACAAATAAAATTAATGAATTTCTTAAAATGTAAAATAAACATTATAATCGACACAGGACATTTAACATAATATTAGCGCATACCCTTTTTGTCTTTAAATAATATAATATATAAACTATTTTTAAGCATTCATTGTGTTGTTATACTTTAAGAGAAAATATAAATTTTACGTCCTATTTAACAACTGTATGTTTTCAGGAAACCCACCTAATTTCATATAACTTCACCATTGGTTCTATAATTTCTACCTCAACTGTTTGCCCAATAATTTCGACGGCAGCATTTAAATTAATTTCGAACAAGTCTTTAAATATTCACAGCAATTTATTTGATCGATAATTGAGCAGGGCAAGGTTGACGATTTGCCGACAAATTGGCCGGCCTTTGATGGGCAGAAAATTGAGATTAATTGAGGCACCCCCCGAATCCGTATCCGTATCCGAATCAGGAGGCCTTGGCTTCAATGTCAGTAGGCTCAACCCAAAACCACTAGTAGGAACTTACCTGAGCACCTGGCGAGTCACGAACAAAAAAACAGAGGATCAAAAACAATGTCCGAGGTAGGCGACGAAACTCTAATAAACTCGTTCTCATTCCCCAAACTGGCTTCATTGTCATTTAATTTTATCAACCAAACAGAAACGTTCGCAGCCTGAAAGGGTAAACCAAATTTCGGTATTACATAAAATGATAGGCCTTCAGAAAAAGAGACCAGCTCCCGGAGAATATATCGTCCCCAACAACTCGGCGTTGAATATGACAGGGAAGACCGGACTTTACAATCCGACGCCCAATGCCATGGAGCAGTCGCCAAACGGCGGCTCTGACGGAAAGTGTCGTTATTGTGAGAACATGGCCAAGAACTTCCTGTACCTCGAGAGCCTCATCCGGAACAACGGTGACAAGGGCGAGAAGAAGTGCTCCCTGTGTAACTCGTCGCTCAAGTATCTGGAGTACGTGAACCGCAATATACGCCAGGTGTTCGGCAATTTCGATTCTATCGTCCAGGCCGATCGCGCTCTAGCGGCCAATCCGGCCACGTTCCCCAAGTATTCAGTGGCCGTGTCGCCCGAGAAGATGGATATGCGTGCCAAGGGTGGTGCCGCCATACCTGCTCAGAAGTCCCTGAAGAACCTTAAGGCCAAGCCCACTTCCCTCAAGGGCAAGTCCAAATCTAAGGCCTTGGACAAGTCTAAAGTATTCAAGGGCCAGAAGTCGCTCAAGTCACTCAAATCTCTTAGGTCATCCAAGTCAACAAAGTCAACGAAGACAATAAAATCAACAAAGTCGGCAAAGTCCTTGAAAATGACCAAGCCGCTCAAAGCAGAAAGATCACCGCTGAAGCTCACCAAATCTGGGTCCAAGGGTCTGTCCAAGTCGAAGTCCGTGGGCACTGGGTCTAAGGGTCTGTCCAAGTCGAAGTCTGTGGGCACCAAGAGCCAGATCAGTCATGGCAAGATGGTACTCAAGCGTAAGTTCCGCAATAAATCTGCTTCGAAGGTGGCGTCCAAGACAGTTCGCAGCGTCAGCCAGTACCGCGGCCTGGCCGCCAGCCGCTCCAAACTCTCCAAGGGCCAAAGCCATAATAAGCTCGTCAAGCAGCGCTCCGCTACCACTCCCACCAGCATCAACTGGCGACTTCTCAAGCAGAACCTGCCCAAGCGGAAGCCTACTCCCGTCAAGTAGAGACGACGGCCGGAGGGATAATAGAGTTCACCCCCTTTCTCTACAAATCAAAATTGTTTATAAAAATTATCAATGAGGTTTTTTCAAGTTTAAATTAAATATAACAATTATAATTATTTTATTTTCACCTAGGCTGATTTTTTATTCAAGAAGTAGAAATCAAGCACTGCTTTTAAAGTTTCCAAATAAAAAAAAATTATATTTTTACATCCACCCAATCCTATCTGAATATGAACTTGATTATTGAAATAAGTATTTTCTACAAGTTTACAATCTGCTCTTAAGATTCATTCTGAACTATTCGTTTGCTATTGTGATTTCCATTAAGAAAAATTATTTAATAAATAAAAAAAGATCAAAACATGCATAATTTAATAAAATATTCCAAGAGGTCAACACCAGACTTGGGCATTTAAACGAATTCACACCATTTCAGTGCCTGCGGTTCACTTGACGCCGCAACAATTTCCCGACGTACATTTCCTTTGATTTCGACGCATTTACAGTTCGCATAATTTGAGGCTGCTCCCTGATTCCTGCTCCCTGATGCCGGTGGTAAACGAGTTGTCCCTTTTATAATTTACAATTTGAAATTTGAAAAATTATGCACCAGGTGGCAGAGGTCTTCAGTGGGAACGCTTCTAACCGCTGGGGAGCCCTTTGTTTGGAGTCCTTTTTCTTGTTTTTTGTTTTTGTTGGGTTTTTGTGGGGACCTGCCTTTGAATTGCTCAAAAATGTTGACTCTTTTGTTGGCGCTGGCGCTCTTTTAATTGTTGCAAATATTATTTTTATTTCGAGTGTTGACAAGCACGCAATTAGCGTCCCTTAACTCGCCCCTTCCTGGCGGAAAGTCCCGCCCCCGTTGACCTCGTTTGTTTAAAGATTTCCCGCGTGCAGGGTGTGGGCACGGGAAAATGGTCGAATGGCCCGCTGCTAACTTCAATTTTCATTTAACGACCGGTCGACAGCGTCCAAATATTTTCACAATTTAAATGCAAGTGGATTGCGACGATGGATGGGCCAGGGAAAGGAGCAGGCACAGGCACGAGGACAGGGATCTGGATAGTGGGCAGTTGGTGCGGAAGGCGCCTAAGCAGATTGCCAACCTAACTGACTTTGGGGCCGCGGCCGGCAGTTTGACAATTTTTCGCCATGCCCGCTCAAATATGCCGCATACGCAGCTGGGTACCCCGAAGCACGACCCTTCATTTGTTTATAGGCCACCCAGGCCCCGCCTCTTTATTGGCCAACTAACCGCCCACTGAACCATTTTTACACCGGGAAAATTATGCTAAGAATTTCCATAAAAATATATTGTTAGTACGGTTTTCCTGAAAAACTTATGACTCAAAAGTCATAGAAGACTCTTCCTTGACTCGAGAGTTTTATTTATATTTCGTGCAAAATTTCGCTCAGTGTATATCAACCATTGTGCTCCTAAAATGGGGCGTATGTCCTTGTGTTTGTGTGGGTGCACGCCTCGTTGACCGTTCGGATAAAACTTATTAGACACAAGTGTATTTAGCGCACATGTGTGGGAGCTCCGGCTCCCCTGTGTGCCACCAGAATGCTTGTTTGTGTGTGTGTGGCTCACTGTGTGCCTCAGTGTGAGTAACTAACTGCGGGCAGTTCTACGGGCGGACCGAGATACAGGGACTGCGAGTACGCATCTGCATATATCAATCGGATGCCCGCAGTTACCCGTCCCGGCTGCTGCCGCTGTGCATTTGAACAGAAATAATATTTTGCTGGAACATTTCGGGAGATAGAAAGGTTGCGAGGGCATAATGGGTGGGGTATGAGGGTTGGGATAGTGGCGGGATCGGTGGACCGGCAACTGTGTGACGTTGCCGCACGATTCCTTTGTAATTAGATAACGTAACAAAGCAACAACACGGCGCGCGAGGTGGAGGCGAGGGGAGCCACACCACATCCGCTCCAGGTCCCAGTTTCAGCACCCGCGCTCCGCCGGACGATGGAGGCGTTTACGGGTGGGCGTGCCTAGCTAGGCACTTTTGCCACAGACGCCTCCCCCTCGTGCACAACCCCCATGCAGTTTCGCTTTACGTAAAATGTTGAGAGCCTTTTCTGATTATTTGGCAGAATCGCAACATTTACCGCTGCCACACAGCACATGGCACCCGTACCCTGGGCCGTTGGCAGTATAATTAGCCACAGTCGCAGCTTCCATGGCCGCACCCGAGCCCATAGTCCTTCCCAGCGAGCTGTGACTGCAAAAATCCGGCCGTCGATGTTCAATTTCCACAACGTGCACACTCGACTGGCTTTTCAAGCGATGCGTTTGCAATTCCATCCCGGTAGTATGCGATAGTGCTGTTCCCGGCCAATCCGGACCGACGGTTATAGTCCAGCATGCGTTTGTCGTCCAGGACATACGCACATTATACTCGAAGCCACCATGCTTAATATTAATGAAGAGGTCTCGTCGCCTGAAACGATCTTCCAGGCTAATGCAGCTAATAGGATCTCCAGAACTTCACAACAATGTTTCAAAAGAGAACAACAAAAAGGATAATAAAGGATCAATAGGCCCATTAAATTCTTGCAAATTAAACTTCAATAATCAAATAGTTTCCTCTATAATCATGCCCAAAACTTTGCACAGACTCCACAGATCATGATTTCCTGCAAAATAAGGCACGTCTAATGCTGCTGCTGCAGATTTATGGCCCTCTTCCTGCAGCGCAAGCTACGAAAGGATCCCCCTAACCCTTCATTGGGACCACACTCCGGCAGCACCATAATTAGGCATCCGCCCACGCTGGCAGCCACGAAATAGGACAGCCGACAAATGACCTACAATAAGATTTAGTGCGCTCCCAAGCAACTAAACTTAATATTTCACGTACACTTAACCTACGGGTTTAAATGTCGTAATTTTCTCATTGGCAGCCACCGTCGCCCGAGGCGCTATTCGAATGTTTTACTGACTCAAAGTTTGTCTCAATTACGTGCGTGCCAGACTGAGTCAGCCCATCCCCCGAGTTCCTGGGCAGGAGAAGCGTTTGCCACCACATCCCAGTGGCCAAGCCGAATATTTCTGGTGAGACTAAGGCGCATTTCTCAGAGCAGAGCTGAACGACCCGCAACCCCGTCCCGTTTGTCATTGGCAACTTTTTAATTAAAAGTTTCATCCGAGTAATGGGATATTTGCACTGCGAAATGCCACGACGGCCAGCGACGATACTTGATACTTGTGCAATATTTGTGGGCGTCCTTTCGGCTTTCGTCTTTCGCTCTTCCTGTCCCCGGCTACAAGTATCTAATTGCCAAAAGGATTTGCAAAACTTCGGCCTTACATAACGATGCGCTGACCTCTATCCCAGGCCTTATCTGCTACCAGCTTCGCCTCCACCTCAGTTGTCGTTGTTGCGCTGCAAACTTTTGGCCATCGCAATCGCCAAACTATGCCCAGCACGACGCTACGTGAGTCGAGCTAATGAGCTGCAAGAGTCACGCGCGCAATTAGCTGGGCAGGGATTTTAATTAAGCCCCACCTGGTCCCAGGCAGGCCAAGGATCGCAGAAGTGTCGAGGATCGAATTCCAAAGGCGAGTAATGGCCGCTTAATATATCCAAGATCTCTCTAAAGATTTTTCTAGCTCGTATGAGGTTTCTGGAATTGTTTTGTAAATTGATTAAATAGAAAATGAATCGACATTTGCAAGAAAATCACTTGAAGGATTTACAGGACTAACAAAAATATCCCTTCTGTTGTATAAATTTCGACACTCCAACCACAGCGATGACCACTGACCACTGGTGTTCGGTGCTCCTTGTTCACTGTTCATTGCTCAGTGTCCACGTCTAATCGCCGCCGGATGTCCGCATAGAAATTTGCTTTCATTGTTTTTGTCCCAGCTGCCGGAGGACTCTCGTTATATTTGCCTGTTTTTTTTTTTTTTTTTTGACTCCCCATTCGGCGGGGGATTCTGTCGCCCGGTCTGTTCTATTTTCGCTTTTTGTTTTCACGTTTTCTCTTTTTGTTTGTCCCAACTTTGTTGTTGTCAGCATTCGCTTTCAATTTCCTCATCCACTCGAACTAACATCCTTCCGCTGACTTGTCGTGGTTGCTCATTCATGGCCGCATTCGCAGAGTCCGTCGTCCGTTGGTCACTATTCCCAATCCCATTCCCGGCTGCTCAGTCGTCAATCGGCAGTCGTCAGCAGGATGGCAGGATAACTGGATACTAGGAACTTCTAGCCGAAAAATAGGGCCGCCCGCCCGTTCATCTGTCCGTTTGTCAATCAATTGTGAATTGTTTATTGAATGTTGTCGTTAGACTGCACACAATGCCGCTAACAGCCGGACAGGAGTTGTTGGCTTGGCTTCGTTTGCCTTTCCTTTTTCGGCCAACTGGAGTTTTTGTCTTTTTCTAGTTTTAATACAGGGTATAATAGGAGTTTGCTAGGCTAACGAGATAGGTTACTTCAAGGAATTTCGATATAAAATCGTGTTTGAAAGTACATATATTTATTTTAGATCATACATTTTTTATACATTTTCTGTAGTCCTCAAACGTTGTAGATATTGTTAATTATAGGTGAAATCCCCATCAATAATAAACATATAATTATACCTTTACTACCTGTTGAAGCTAAGCTGTACTAAAACCACACTTTAAGCTTTTTTAAATCTTAAGCCAGGCATCACCCAGTCCAAACACATGTCCTAATCATCCCTCCGATTTGTTTTTTTTTTAAGCTTGGTCATTTTAGTGCGGCTTAGAACTACATATATGGTCACTGTGACATTGTTTGCACTGTCAAACGCTCTATTTTCTATTTATCTTTTTGTGCGGTGATCGATTTGCCGCTGCTGGGCCGGCTGGCTGGCTTTCATTGAGTGGCCAACGCATTCTTTTTAAGCACTCGCTGCATTCCCGTTCTCCCATAAATTTGGCCAAATGGAAATGGCCTTTGTCCGTAATGAAATAGTGTTGACTTATCTCACACTCGCACAGCGCGCCCGTAACAAATGCACGAAATTGCTTTTAAACGAGGACGACGCCGTGCAGTCTGCCGGCCTCCTGCTCGCTCGGGCTTTCATTTTTTGTCCGTCCTTTCTCCTTCCCAGTGGCATGTGATGATTTGTTCGCACATAATGAAACTCATCAGCAGCCACGGCTACAGCTACAGCTACAGTTATAGCCCGGAAAAAGTCGGTCGAAAGTCGGGAGAAAGGGTTCGCGCTCGCTCATAAAGTACAAGCCAACTTGTTCGGATCGAGGCTTGGCATAAATTCAAAAAGTACGAAAGCCCAATGACTGCCACTCGCAGGGAGAATGTAGTAAAAGCATTTTACAGTTTCATTTTCCATGCCTCGCTGCCGACTGCCGGCTGCCGTCCATCGTCCTGCGTCCTGCCACAGCCCGGCTTTTGTGCGATTTACTTAATTTGAAGTGTGCCCGAGCCATTCCTTTTAAAATCAATTCGAAGTTTATTTTTCTTGCGGCTTTCTTCTCCATCGCATATTTCCCTCGTTTGCTCTCAATGTTTGACTTGGACTGTCGCACTATTTATGCACGTCTTTGCTCCGCAGACAGAAAGGACCCACTTGGGCCAGGACATTAAAGCCGGCCCAGAGCCTGGACAGGAGGTGAACTTAAAAGCCAGAGCTCCAGGTCTGTTCTGCCGCTCTGGGTCCCTTCTGCCTGTTAAGTAAACTATGTAAAATAATCTCTTTTATTGCTGAACTGTTTATTCAAATATATACTTTTATATTAACAAATTTATGGATCAAAAGAAGCAAATGCGATGTGGGATTTGTGCACAAAGAAAAAGAATGTTTGTATTTTCTCTATTTAAAGCAATTAGGTAATGAAAATAACTCTCTTAAATATGTAATATTTGTATTAATAATAGACTTATTTCATAAAAAATATAATTTTTGTACAGAATTGTTATTTAAACTCACAAAACTGTAAAATAAATTCATTATCAAAGCACATTTATTATTTTTTTTTTTGATTAAACATTTTTTGAAAAGCCGATTTCTGTACAATTTAAGCTGTTTTGTATCATATTTTATATGAATCCCAGTGTGACTCCGTCTCCTTGCTGCCAGTCCAGCTGGAGTCAGAGTGGATTTTAAGCCGCACGCGAGCAGCTTGCGCAAATTCATTAACAACAGACCAAAACCGTCGCCCCCGATGCGAGTCCAAGTCCAAATCCCCCATTTCGTGATGCGGTTGGATCTGGAAATGAGGGCAATGCATTTGTCCCGAGGGTGCGTCAGTACCCAATCCTCGCCAGAAATGGAGCGGCGGGTGAGGAGGAGCGGAGCCGCAATTGGAGCGGAGAGCAGCGGGTTGCCAAGCACTTGTTTTTGATGTGACGCTGATATTTAAAAGTGGAGTTCACATCAAAGTTACACAGCGGTCCGGCTTCCATCTCCCATCCTCTGTCCCGTCATCGTCATCGCCATCATCATAATCACCAGTCAGCAGGACTGCTGCTCGGATGAGGACATGTTTCTGTGAGTATATTAGCAGCAGGACAAAGGGATCGGATCGGACAGCTTTAAAATTGAAAGAAGTGAGCTTTCGCATAGTTGTCAATGCCACATAAGCTACTTATGTCGCTGGAAAGAGCTAAAAGGAAGCTCTCAAGTTCAGGAATCATGAGTAAACTCTTTGAGGTCTCCCCAAGCACAACTGCGCACATATCTTCAAAGAAGCCTGGGCATCATGTGGGTCGAGTACAATCCAGCAAAATGTTGCATGTGTACTTGCGGTAATTGCAGAGCATTTTAACTATGCTTCTGCCGCTGCTGCTGCTGCTGCTGCTGCTGTTAGCCTTTGTTGCTGCTAGTTGCTGCGAGTGCAACTGCAACTACTTGCCTCTGTTACTTGACACATGTCACTCACCCACTGCGCTCGACTTTCGAGGGAAGCGAGGCGGAAGACTGCGATTCGGGAGTCATGACATGGGAGTGGAGCTGGGAAGCTCAGGATGTGAAATCATAAATTTCGCACTCAATACACCGAACGAATAGGGATTAATAGCCCAGCTATATCTGCTGGGATTTAATTATTTTTCCAAGATTAATGGCCAGGTACAGTCAGCAATTCGGAAGGGTGTACTACCAAAATAAACATTATTTAAGAATTACGAGTTCCTTTAGACTTTAGATTTCTTCGTAGTGTGAAACCCTCAACCCACACACTTTAGCCTGCTGTTGATGTCTTGATATCGGGCTGGCACTTAAACTGCCATGCGGATGAACAGCAATGCCATTCGATCAGCTGCGCACATTAAGCATACGCCGTGTTGGACGCTGCAAATCAACAGAACATGATTTGCATACACCAAGGACCTACCAAAACCCACCCCCAGCTCACCTGTCCCCTAGCCTGATGTTGACTTATGAGCTCCCAGCTTAGCTCAGCTCGGCTGAAAAGTTGCGGAAAAGCGGAAATTACATTTCGCTCACTTCGTGTGCAATTAAAGTCGGATCGGCGAAAGGGGGGCTTCCCTGCGAGCGGGCTAAACTTTTCCCTTTTCCAGTTGGCATTCCTCTATGCATTTGAAACCGCCGCCGCGCCAGCACACACTTTAAAGTGTTTCTGTTAATTCGAATTTGAAGTTTGATCGATATGTGGGCGTGGCTGGCGCTGCGACCGCCGCCCACTGGCCGCCCGGCATTAGAGGTCATACGAAACGAGGCCCATCATCATTTTAACGCCAGTTGCCGCACCGCGTTGTTTAACTCGCCGCATCGCAGCGGCTGCACCTGATTTCCCTCGACGAGTGCTGAATCCAACCGTCAGAAGCATGTCCGATGCGGCCGGGCTGGCCAGCAGCGATGAGGAGGGTCTGCCCTCGGGCAGCGGCAGTGGTCGCCAGCGGATCCAGCGTGACTACAGTGACTCCCGGTTAGAACGGGTGGCCGGCTACACGACGACCACAATGCGCCTCAAACCGGATAAATGGACCAAAATGATGGCCAGCGACGAGCTGCGGGTGAGTTGTGAACGCGATTTGGAAATAATTGGAACACTCTTGGTCCTAGTTCATATTTAAAGTGTTGTTTAATGTTTAAATAAAAAGTATGGATGAGAAAAGAGAATACATTTTAAGGTTAATTATTTATTTATCTTAGAAAATATAGAAATTTTCAGATATTCAACTATAAATCATAATCAATTAATGCAGCCTTTGTGCATTTACTTTTCCATTGTGACATTGTTCTTTGTGCTCAGCGAATTGTCTTGGAGTGGCTTCATGGCCATACTCGCGTTCTGGTAATGACTCTCAGCCCGGGCGGAGATCTAGTGCCCAGAAGCTGCCTCAGCGACTTGTACCTGCCGTACTCGGTGCAGGCACCACGCGGATCGCTCCCTTCCGTTGGCCTGTCGCCCCTCGAAGATGAAGTGATGGCCACAGCCACAGCTGTCGTGTCCGCCGTTGTGGCGGTCACTCCCGGCGCCCTGCTTGTTCCAATGCCACCCGCCTCCTCCAGTTTCACGACGCTGGACGGAGTGCCGCGCGGCAAGTGCGCCTATTTTGTGCGCCGCCACAGTTCCGGAGGACCTTTAACTGCCTCCAATTTCCCGGAGAGTGTCCTTTATGGGGATTTTCCCGTGCACAGTAAGATCGAAACCATGTCGCTGCTGTTCGACGAGGTGCTGCAGCCACTTCTGGAGCAGGTCCAAAGCCAGTGGCCCGCCATTGTTCGCAAGGACCTGCAGTCGCGTATCAAGGAAGTAAGAAATACTTTGACCGAGGTGAGTCTGGATGGGAACCACACACTCTGAGAAAAATAGCCCTGACTAAACTAAACAAGAAATTTAAGTAAATTTATGTTCTAACCTTAATATGAACCCAAAATCGAAGTAAAAGCCAAGTTTCTATTTCATAAAGCATCAATGGAACAGAGACTATTGCCCAAATTGAAGAAGGATTCAATTATTTTGAAGAGTGCAGCTGCCAGCTGTGCTATCTCATCAAATTAATCTAATTGAGTGCAGTGGGGCGGAGGCTTCGAGTGAGTCGAGGGGACGGCGATTCCCAAACCGATCCCAATCGAGGCGACTCCGGCCTTTGTTTTGGAAGTATTTCGCTTAATTGGCAAAACTTTTCATGTGTCTACGGGCGATATATATAGATTTCCGTCTGTAGAAATATATATTTATATATATATACTTTATTGTTATCCCCGCAGATTAAGGGCAAAACCAACAATCGCACAATTTTATCGTTATTAGTTTCGCCAACAATCGTCGAGGAAGTGTTTGCCCACGTGAGCCAAGGGTAAGTTCTAGGCATTGAATGGCCATTGTCTTAGTGTACAGCCCAGAACCCTCCACCTCCCCATCCCGATATCCTTTTCCGCCAACGGGCTGGGAGATGTCGCCCCAAGAAGCTATCTCTGGCATTGTTTATGTGAGCAGAGAGACAGAGAAAGGCTTATTCATGATACCAAATTGATTTTCATTGGCATAACTTTTCGCATGAATTGGTGCAAATTTATTTAGCCAAGCATTTGAGCAAAATTCAAGTTGTTTACCCCTTGGCCACACACGCAGAACTGGTCGGTCTTCTGGCATACTTCGATTATTTTTCGATAAAACAAATGCTTTTAATTAAATTGCAAATATTAAAGAAATGCTATCACGGGCAGGACATCAGCTTTCTAAAGAAAATTGTCTGGAATTTGGTCATCGATACACACATCAAGAGTCTTTAAGGCGTATTAAAAGATATTTGCTTCACTAACTCACAATGTCCGAATCAATAAAAGAAAAAATTAAAAGCCAAGCAAAGGCAAGAATCAAAATAAAGTCGAATTCATTGAAATGTTTATCAATGTTAAATTGAAATCATGTTTAAAACCATTTTAAGAACGAAATTGAAATGCAAAAGGGGGAAGACAAGTTAACATTTTTGGAAATTTTGTCAATTAATTTGCCTTTGAGTAAGAGCTAACTAACAATTATACAATAAATCTTTCTAAATGTTTCTTTTTGTTTTGTTTTGCATTTTAAATAAATTGTTTCTTCCCCAAAAAGTAACCTAAGACCCGCACAGGATCCCAAATTCCGTAACCTTCTAGAGGAAATGTTCATTAACTGGACCACCCAGATGCATGACATAGTCGTGGAGCACTCCGAGTGTCAGTCGCTCGGATCGTTGCCACCTCCCTCCCAGATTGGTCATGCTGCGAAGTATATCACCTTCGTCTCCCTCCCCGCCCAAGAGATTGGTTTCTGGACGAACCGGAAGTTGAACCTGCAAAACATCTACGAGCAGCTCCGTGAGAGCACGCACAAGACTCTGGCGCTCATTCTGGAGAGGATCGAGTCGGCCTATCATCAGCCATATGCCAACGCCTTCCGTCAGCTGGTGGCCGCTTGGCTGGAGGCGCAGGACGTCTCTCTTTGGCTGCAGCCGCTCCTCCGTCAGATCGCTGCCTTCAACTCTGTGCAGTTCAGCAATGGCCACGAGCTGGTGGCTCCGCTAGTTCACGTGGTGCACTTGGTGTGGAGCAATGCCAGGTACTATCGTAGCACCCAAAGGATGAGCGTTCTGTTACGCTGCATCTGCAACATGTTGGTACACCGCGCCGCCGAGGATCTCGAGTTTCCGCTGCTCTTCCAAGGTGACGCCGACGAGGGTCTACTGAAGATTAATCGCACCACCGAGGTGCTGGAACTTTTTAAGTAAGATCATTAAATAATGCTTTACTAAGAGTCTTTATTTTATTACCGAAAGAATTTCAATTGTTTGTATAACAAAATGAGAGTTATATTTCAGCTTTCTATTAGCTTCCTTTTGATTTAAATAGTTAAAACATTACCTTTATATTATTTAAGTCACATTTTCAAAATGTTAATTTTAGTTAGATCTTAGCAATCCTTATTAATGCCAATTGCAAAGTTCACTTATTCATATTCCAGTCCCTCCAATTGTAGTTCACAAATATTCATCTCTTCCTCTCTAAGCTGGCTTAAAACTATCAAATGGCAATGTTAATGTGATGGCAAATCGTATTTATTTAAGAGTTGCAATTATAAACGACATTAAATTCACAAATTCAAAGAAGATTAAGACTGCTTGATACAAAATTAAATTCAGATTATTTCTCCGCCTCCAGGAATCGTATTCTGGAGTACAAGGAGCGCTATGGCAGCAGCCAAGTCCTGTTGCCTGCCCTGCCTGGAGAAGGTGCAGTGGCTGCCAGCGCTTCCTCCCCGTCACCCGATGACCAGCAGCAGCTGTGGCGCTTCTGCCACGAGGACGTCTTTGGCCAGACCCTCGATGGCTTCGCCGCCCAGCTAGCGGAGCTGCGTCAAGTGTTCGAGGCTGCGGTGCAGTTCCAACAACTGGAAAAGCTCGAAGTCGGTGGTTTGCGTGGGAAAATGCTCACTGCACACGTTAGGGAGGTACGTACTTAAATATATTAACTTTTATACTTTGTTTTAATTGAATTTATTATTTATAACAATGCACCTCAATCCAGATCTTCGGCGAATTCAAGTTGTTGTTCGAACAATGGAGTAATGTTGACATTGACCTCACAGCCCCGTTGGCCAGCAAGTGGCGTTGCTTCCGGCGCGAACAGGCCCTCTTCTTCGGGCGCATGCAAGTCCTAGAGCAGAAGTTGGCCACCGTGCTACTCCAGGCCTTCGAGCAGTGCCACAGTTGGACGCACATGCTTCGACTGACTTTGATGTTTGGCTGTCTGCTGCAGCGCAGAGCTGTGCTGCCCGAATTGGCTCGTGTCCTACCACACATCCTTGGAATCTATGACACAGAACTCGAACAACTGGAAGTGGGTGTAAGCGAAGTACTTTTGGGCTACGAGATCCGTGGCCTAATCGCCGTGCCCATGGCCAACAACTTTCCGCCGATAGCCGGGGCCATGATGTGGCTGGAGCAGCACATCAGCCGCTGCAACGAGTTCGGGGCCAAGGAATTGAACCAGCTCATTGAGCAACTGTAGGTGGACTTAATGTTAATAATGAAAGTATTCAGGATATTTATACATTATTTTTATTCAGACTAAAAGAAAAACTAGAGCGCCAGAGGCTGCCTCGGAAATGGAGTTCCCTGCAGTCGCGCCGTAATATTTTGACCACCAAACTTAGCAATCTGCAGATGAAGATCTGGACCACTTGGCAAGAGGGCATAGACAGACTCATCGTCCGGGGCCTGGATGAGTCGGTGCTCTCCCGTTCAGAGGATAAAAGCCAGCTGCACCTCAACTTCTCTCCAGTTTTGTTCACATTACTTAAGGAGACCAAGTATCTGCTTGCCCTGCAGGCCATTGGCAGCTTGTCCGGCGAACTTTTCCAGCTACCAGAGCCCCTGCTCTCCCTCTATGACCAGCGGGATGCCTATTGGGAGCGTCGAATCCGCCTAATCAAGATCGGAGAGTTTTACAACGGCATTCGCTCCGGAGAGTGTGCTGCCGCCGAGCTTCAACTAATTGGACATGAACTGGCCGTCATCGACGAGCAAGTGGGAGTGGCCTGTCAGCAGCTCAGCTGGCGGAATTATGGTGAGTAAGGGATACAGGATATAGGATATTCTCCCCATACATACAAGAGTTTATGTATGCGTGCCTTCCTCCAGATGATCCGCTTGTGGCCGGCATCTTTGAACAAAGTCGGGACTTATTCGCCCGTCTGCAGCAGTCGCACGGCAATCTGGATGCCATTCTGGCCAGCATGCGTCGTTGGAGTCGAGAGCCACTGCATCAGCGCAGCTTATACGGTCGGAATCTGTTGGATCTGCGGCATCAGCAGGACCGAGTGCGTCTGCGACTGCTGCAGTGCGATGAGACGAAAATGCTCCTCAATCGCCTGCTGATAGCCAATTTCTGTTTGTTCTTCAATTACGAATCGCAGGAGTTTCAGCTTTACTCGCGGGATCTCAGTGTGCAGGAGGTGGGTCTTAGCATCAGTATTTCAATACCAAAATCTTTATTTTAATTTCAACACAAACCAGTTCGTTCGGGAATTTCCCAAGGAGCAGCGACGACAGTATCACAAATACCTGGCCAGCGTGGATGCATTGATCTGCCGCGAAGTTCGCGAGGCAATGAGAATAAGGTTTACGACTTTCACTTGAATCATGCCCTCCACTATCTATCTATCTATATCATAGCCATAGTCATTGCCATTCATTATCACTCATCGCCAATAAATTGCACTCATTTTTACCTGTCAGCCAATAGCTAAATTCATTGCAATTCGGCACGCTGGCAGCGGCTTTCATGTCTCATCAAAACTAATCAACTAAATGAGCACGAAATCGCACACTGCAACCGCAAAAATACGAAAGACACCTGCAGAAAGGCGACGGCAACCACCACAGACACGAGACCGCAGCAACATGAGGCAACAGTTGTATGTAGCAATCGCAGCCAGCACAATTGCAACAAGAAATGGCCGCGGGTTGGGCATTCATGCGTCAATTGCATGTTTCACTTAGCGGCACTTTTCGTGATTGCATGCAGACAGACAGGCAGACAGACTGACAAAGACTGAGGACTGAGGACGGGTAGAGTTCCAGGCCTTGCCACTGTGGCAAACGAAATAAGCTGCAAAACAAACTCAGCACTAAATTTAATTTTCACATTACTCATACGCCGTGTAATTCAGTTTAGAGTATTTGTACAAAGAAATGACAGCAACGGCAACGCCAGTGCCAGCCCAGCAGGCAGAGGATCTGAGCCTGGCAAGGGTAGTCCTACAACAAATCACAACGCCACCGGCGACAGCAACATTGGCGGCAGGAGCAGCACTAGCAGCCGCACCAGCGGCAGGAGGTGGTGCCGTCAACGATGCTCCGCTGTTCGAAGTAAAATTGGAGCTGACGGAAACGGAAATACGCTTTTCGCCCGCCTTTGATGCAAGTGTGGAAAATAATTTTCAACAAATTGTGGAGCAGCTGTTGCTCGATATAAAACAGACATGCGACTGTATGCCAAGAATTGTGGCTGACAGTGCCCTGTCAGAGGATGATGAAGACGACGACGACGATGATGATGATACAGCGAAGGAGGACGACCCTAACCAGGAGAAGAAGCAGGGACAGGGACTTGAGCCGCAGCTTGAGGGCGAGCATGAGAAGCACCCAAAGCCCCAGGCCGTGCAGTTTAACCTACTGGCAGCCGCCAAGGAGTATAGCCAAAAAATGGAATGCACTGGTATGCCTCGTAGCTCCCCCAAAAATTGCCGCATTTTTTTGTATACCCTTTCCATGGGGCATAAAGGTTTCCCAGAAACATGCCCCACCATCAACAGCTCCCATAGATTGCCAGCAAGTGTATTCAAAGTGTCCTTCTTTTGCAACCTTCTATGTTTTTCCCCATCTCCTATCCACCAGTCGATGGCCTGGAAATGCTGGAGAAGGCGATACGCGATGCCCTGGCGGATACGGTCGAAGCGGCATCGGCTTTTGCTGCCAAATTCCACGCCTATGCGTTCCTGTGGACCCAACAGAGCGGCGACGTTCTAGCCGCCTGCATGGAGAAGGCCAGAGAGCAGACGATACATGCCAGTGGCGGCGGCTACGCCATCATGGAGACGTTCAAGAAAGAGGTAAGCCGAAGAATTAGGGAAGAGGAGATCCGAGTGCCTCCGGGGGGCACCGGATGCCAACAGCTTAAGTGGCTGGCGACGAACGACGACACTCAAACCCGCCGAAGCCAGCCGTAGTGGAAAAGTGGCTCACAGACGCAACTCAATTGGCAACCGCACAATTTACGCCATGTAGCCCCTGAGACCAATAACGCTTGATAAATGTCGACCATTTAGGGTCAAATGTGTGGCAGCAGCAACTGACCAGGCCGGAAGACCAGGCCAAGCCAAGCCAAACGAAACAAAGCAGGGCAAAACACTAAACAACTGCTTAAGCGCCGCATGGCGTCGCTGGCTTATGTTCGAGGGGGCAATCGGGAGCCAGGCAAATCGCCGACGTATGCGTAATATTTTCTTTAAACAATTATCAAACGCCCCGAAAAGTATGCAATAAATTACCCAAAAGGCAAAAGCACACACAAAGCACACAGGACACACACACAACAGGCTACAACAAATCATGGTCAAAGTGCACAGACACGGAGGGCAAGGCGTGTGAAATTGGGTGTGGCCCCAATAAAATACGGACTATTCTGTACAGGAAAAACAACGAACTCTAAATGGTCTGATATGGCACATTAAATCAGATTTAGGGCGAGGGTTGTTCCCTTTTGATTTCAAAGAAACCAAACACGTTCAAGCTTAGTTCGATTTTAGCTCAAATAAAGATAAGACTAATGTTTCGAAATTAAAATTATCTTTAATCTAATATAATACCTGAGTACTTAAGGTGTTTTTTGAGGTATTTTATTAAATTAATTGATCATTATTTATAATAAAATCTGCTTCGACTAGAATTAACTTCAATAAAAACAAAACTGAACTGAATGTTTATGGAGACTTTCTTGTTTGAGCTTCTTAAGTTTGATTTCTTTAATGATAAATTATAATTCGGTGTCATATATATCTCGTTTTTTTTTTTTTTAAATACAGCTGCTTTTTGGATTAAAAATTATAAAATTTCCCCTCCTCTCCTTTAGTATTTTTTATTTGTTGACCTAAAAAACATGCCCCAATGACAGATTTCCCAAGAACTTTTGACCCCCAACAAATGAGTTATTCAAGGCATCTGTTTAGAGATACCCGTGCAGAATATAGAGCAGTAGAAATCACTGGGCGGCATTTTATTTATGACTAGCCATTGAGTTGCCCCTGGCGCAGCTGGTGCGCTTAATAAAGTGACGCCAGCGGAGCGAATTCTATATAAACAGCACACGGGCTAAGCCCTCTCACACCCATATGCATGTGTGGCAAATTAGCAAATAAATTAGGCAAAACCGGGCTTGGCCAATGAAGTTGTCAGCAGTGAAGTCATACCATGTCCGCCTCCGCAGATCGAGAACTATAACGAGATGCACGACACGATTGACCAGACCGAGAACCGGGAGTGCATCAACGGCTGGCTGGCCCTCGATCTCAAGCCCCTGAAGTTTGGGCTGCTCAACCTGGCCTGCAAGTGGTCACATCTGTGCAAGAAGTGGCTGTTGCGCTACGTCCAAGGCACGCTCAAGGTAATTTTTATTATTTTATCAAATCAGTTAAAAGCTTACTAATAAAAAAAATTAGGAGCTGACCGCATTCATTGCCCGCGGTCATGAGACCTTGCAGCTTCACATCGCCAGGACCGACTTTCGTGCCCTGCTTCGCGTGCTGGCCATCATGGCGGAGATCCGCCAGCGAGAGCCCTACGCGGACAATGTCTTCAAGCCTCTAAAGGAGATCATGGGTCTGCTAAAGACCTACAACGTTGAGTTCGAGGCCCAGTTGCTGCGCAGCATCGAGCAGCTGCCGCAGCAATGGCAACAGCTTAAGCAGTGCAGCACTGTGAAGCACGAGGCTCTACAGGACACGCGCTTTCATCAGCAGCAGCGTGTCACGGCCCTCATTGGCCTGCACACCTGCCACCTGCAGCATTATGCCCGTCAATTCCAGCGGATGCCGGTAAGTGGTGATATCCGCTACAGGTATGGATACCCTACTCCACGTTCCCCGTGGCTTTCAGTTCTTTCGGGTGGCCTGCTCGGATGTCTACGAAGCCTGCGACGAGGTCTATGTGCGGCTCCACCGTTTCGGACGCCAGCAGCGCCTCTACACCCGCTGGGCGCGACTCCTCGACATTACGCCTCCCGATTCTGCCACCCTGCAGCTGTGCATGGTGGAGCTGCGCCGAGTCAAGGTGAGAGTGATGATGGGGCAAGATTGACAAGATCTAGTCAAAGCAATTTTTTTTTAATCCTTTCAACCATCGCCCGCAGCAACTGTGGGACTTTGTGCGCGTCATCGAGTCGTGCATCGTGGACTGGCACGGCACACCGTGGCTGCTCATCGACACCGATGAAATGGAGCACGAGTGCAAGAAGTTCTCCCGCGACCTGCGCACCCTGGACAAGTGTATCCGCGAGTGGGCGCCCTATATCCACATTGTGGGCGTGCTGCGCGAGCTGGTCGCCTCGCTGAGGGCCATCACGGAGCTGCAGAATCCCGCAATTACGGAACGGCACTGGCTGGAGCTGATGCAGCTGACAAAGGTGAGCGTGCCCAACGGGCTGTGGGTTCTTTGTCCTGGAATTTCGGTTTGGGTTCTATGCTGTGTGTCCTTCCAAATGATTGACCGAGCCAACAATGGCATGGAGCCGGCAATCTGCAATCCCCGCTGATGTATCTCTTTGTGCGAAGTGCACATGGCAGGCACAATGGGGCGCATTGGCAAACATACATTAGCGGAGGGGATGTGGTGCCAAACAGCGATGGTAAGACGAACCAGAGCTGCATGTTGGCTCACAGCGCAATATGTCCTGGCGGCCATGGTAATGTAATGATGCAACACGAATTTTCTCCAACAATTAAAATTAAATCACCGATCTGTCGGATTTATTGTTTAAATTTAATCGACTTTCTTGCTTATTGGCTTCATGCTCAGCTAAGTGGACAACATTCAATGGAGGAGCTGGTAAGTGTAAATGGAAATCTTATGCTGCCACTACACACATATAACAAAATCATGAACTGATGAATTAAGCCATAGTTATCGCATTTACTCCTCCGAGCCTAATCAGAAACAGCCACAAGCCATGTCCATAGGTTTCGTTCATGGAATTATGTGCATTGTTGAACGGTATTGGCTTTGGATCCATTACCAAGTACTGGCAACAATGAGCTTAGCCGGGCTTTGTTCGCCGGACAGCCCAAGGCGACAGGGGAATGAATGCAATGCTCAGCTCTGTTAATTAAATTTGCTGGAATTCAGTCAAAATATGGAATAATTAATGTGAACACCATACGCCTCTGTACAGACAACCGGATATAATCATAGCTATGCTTGCAAAGCTATTAATATCTATACACTAGACTGCAAGGCATAATTCTTTCAAGAAGCATCTCTATTCATTTAACCATTAAAAAATGTGTATAGTTTATTTAAGATAAATATTTGCTCTTAATATTAATATTAGTTTTATTTTTAATTGGAAACATAGTTTCAGTCAATAAACTTTAACCAAGTAGCACAGTGTTGGGTAGTTTGTGCCCAAAGGCCAAGCGAGCCTCGAAGCCGTTTCAATGTATTCAAATTTCACATTTCGGTTGCTAATGAGTCCCATGTAATATTCCATCAAAATACACACATTACGTATACGCCCCTTTAGCTGTCCTACAAAAGCAATCAATCCACGAGCTTGGCCCAGCTGCTCACCCTGCAGCTGCAGCATCACGAAGAGGAAATCAAGAACACTGTGGACCGTGCTATCAAAGAGATGACGGTGACCAAGGTCCTCGACGAGATCAAGGCCACCTGGGCTCACTTGGAGTTCGAGCTGGAGCAGCATCACACTCGACCCAGCATCCAGCTGCTCAAGGTGTCCGAGGAGCTCATTGAGACGCTGGACGACAACCAAATGCAACTGCAGAACATCTCCACCTCGAAGCATATCGAGTATCTGCTGGATAAGCTCTCCCACTGGCAGCGCGTTCTGGGAGGGATCGACACCCTGATTGTCAACTGGTTCGAGGTGCAGCGCAAGTGGATCTACCTGGAATGCATCTTCATTGGCTCCGCAGACATACGAGCTCAGCTGCCGGCGGATGCGGCCAATTTCGAGAGAATTGACGCGGACTTTACCGAACTGCTGGCCAAGGTGAGTGGGGTTTTAAATTAAAATACAAATCTTTGGAAATTTTCGAGTCATAAAACACTCCTAATCCAGGTCAGTAGCATACGCGTAGTCATGCAGGTGGTCCTCGGCCACGACGATGTTCTGGCCCAGTTGCTCCAGCTGCAACAGCGCCTGGCAATCTGCGAAAAGGCCCTCAACGACTACCTGGAAACCAAGCGCCTGGCCTTCCCCCGCTTCTATTTCATATCTGCGGCCGATCTGCTGGATATCCTGTCCAACGGCAACAATCCCCAGGTGATTGACCGCCACCTGATCAAGCTCTTTGACTCAATCCTGCGACTGCAGTACGACACGAACACCCCCAATGCGGTGGGCATGCACTCGAAGGAGAACGATGAGTACGTGCCCTTTGTGGCCTGCGAGCTGGACCAGCCCGCCTTTATTGTGTGCAGCGGACGAGTGGAGGTCTGGCTGCGAGCCATTATCCTGCAGATGCGAAGCACCCTGCACGAACTTTTCCGCAGGGCGCTGCGGGCCTTCGGGGAGAAGCCCCGCGAACTGTGGCTCTACGACTGGCCCGCCCAGGTGGCGCTCTGCTGCAGCCAGATCAGCTGGACGGCGGATGTGAACAGGTCCTTTAGCTGCATGGAGGAGGGCTACGAGGGCGTGATGAAGGAGTTGCACAAGCGCCAGATCGCGCAGCTAAACGCACTAATCAATCTGCTGCTGGGCGAGCTGTCGCCCGGCGATCGCCAGAAAATCATGACCATCTGCACTATCGATGTGCATTCCCGCGACGTTGTAGGCAAGATCATAGCCACCAAGGTGGACAATTCGCTGGCATTCCAGTGGCAGAGCCAGCTGCGGCATCGCTGGGACGACGACCAGGCGGGCAGCTCCAGCGGAAGGGCAAGCACGGCAATCAGTTGCGGGGGCGGGGATGAGGACTGCTTCGCCAACATCTGTGATGCGGAGTTCCGGTATGCCTACGAGTACCTGGGAAATACATCGCGGCTGGTCATCACTCCGCTGACAGATCGCTGCTACATTACCCTGACCCAGGTGCGTATACGTAATATGCACTCCCTATCGAAGCAAACACGCGGCGCTAATTAAACGAAGCAAATTCACTTTCACTTTGTAGCAAGTAGTCGCCGAGGCAAAATCCCTTCTAACGAGCACTGAATTAAATATAAACCTTTTCGTCGCCTGCCAGTGGGCGTTAATGGCTTTAGCAGCGGAAATCCGCTACAAATGTAAAGTCCATAGCCGGCTTTGAATAATTGAAAGCCAATGTCCCGTGGCTTGAATATATTAAAAGCAGCAGCGGCAAGTCAAAGTAAAAACTCGGCGTGCAGGGAGACTGTCCTTGTGCTAGTGAGAGACAGGGACCGGTGAACGGAAATTCAATAAATTAAATGTATTTGCGCGTGCAATTAGCACAGATTTTTCTCCCTGACAGTCGCATATTTCATGCACGACTGCGTTATCAGATGTTATCTTAACGACACCTTTGAATCATACTGCCAAAATGTGTCGAATATTCGAATGTAACGAATTTAATGTGTGAAAGTAATCTGTGTTTAACAGTCACGCCTGTCAAAGTGAAATAAATTCCTTGAAATTGTATTTTATAATTGGAAATTGTGACTTCGAAGAATGTAAATTATATGTTTTCATAGATTCCTTTGCTAAATGTTTATTTGTTTAAACAATTTGTTACTTAAAACTCAATTGAATTGAAGTAGTATTTATGCTACACATTTGTAATAATTTATTTGTTAATCTAGATGTTTAACAAAGTATTTCCAAGACAAAACCAAAAGAAAAAAAAATGATATAGTATAAAAGTATACAGCTTTTGTTATAAACCTGCTTAGCTTTGAATAACCAAAAGTGTTTGCAATAAACACAAAATCCTCGCAGAAATCATAAACATCCTTCAGGCAACCACCAAGTCATACAATTGAGAAATAAATTTGAATTGCGGGGAAAGAGAGATTGTATAAAACCACAGCGGAAGCAGCCATTAACAAGGCGATCACCAGTTTGTATTGCTTTTCCTCCTCTCTGCGCCACGCCCCGCGGCAAATTAAACAACTCGTTAGTGGAAAATAAATGCTCCTTTTTCATTTACATATGCCACCACGTCTGCTCCTGCACCTTCTCCTGACAACCTGGCATCCTGCTATCCTGGCCATCAGTCGCTGCGATTGCGGCTGGCCGGTGCAACCGCCGGACCCGCTGGCACAGGCAAAACGGAGACCACCAAGGACCTGGGACGGGCCCTGGGCGTAATGGTTTATGTCTTCAACTGTTCGGAGCAAATGGACTACAAATCTTGCGGCAACATTTACAAGGGACTGGCGCAGACGGGTGCCTGGGGCTGCTTTGACGAGTTCAATCGCATCTGCGTGGAGGTCCTCTCCGTGGTGGCCGTCCAGGTGAAGACCATACAGGAGGCGATAAAGGTATGGCCACGGCGACGCTGTCCGCTTGCAAATTGATTTTACCCACTCTGCTCCTGCTCCTCCATTCCGCCATGCTGCATTGATTACTTTTCCCGGACACTGCTGTCCTGCTTCGTACTCTTCTCTGCTGGCCCCCACTGTTTGCAGATGCATAAAACCCAATTTATCTTTATGGGCGAGCGCATTTCGCTGGAGCCGTCGGTCGGAATTTTTATCACCATGAATCCGGGCTACGCCGGCCGCACGGAGCTGCCGGAGAACCTGAAGACCCTGTTCCGGCCGTGTGCCATGATTGTGCCGGACTTCGCCTTGATTTGTGAGATTATGCTAATGGCCGAAGGCTTCCAGGATGCCCGTCTGCTGGCGCGCAAATTTATCACCCTGTACACGCTGTGCAAGGAGCTGCTGTCCAAGCAGGATCACTACGACTGGGGCCTGCGGGCCATCAAGTCAGTGCTAGTGGTGGCCGGCACACTGAAGCGGGATGACCATAGCCGACCGGAGGATCAGGTCTTGATGCGAGCGCTGCGCGACTTCAATATACCAAAGATTGTCACAGAAGACGTGCCCATATTTATGGGTCTGATTGGGGACCTTTTTCCAGCATTGGATGTGCCGCGTAAGCGGGTCTTCGAGTTCGAGAAGACCATCAGGCGGGCGGTGAACGAGATCAAGCTGCAGCCGGAGGAGGGCTTCCTCATGAAGGTGGTGCAGCTGCAGGAGCTTCTGGACGTGCGCCATTCGGTGTTTATCGTGGGAAATGCGGGCACGGGCAAAACAAAGATCTGGCAAACGCTCCGGGAGACCTATCGCATCCAGAAGATGAAGCCCGTCTGCCATGTGCTCAATCCCAAAGCTCTGTCCAATGACGAGCTGTTCGGCATTGTGAATCCCACAACGCGCGAATGGAAAGACGGCCTGTTCTCTTCCATTATGAGGGAGCAGGCCAATATGCCGCCGGGGAACCCCAAGTGGATAGTCCTGGACGGGGACATTGATCCCATGTGGATCGAGAGCCTCAACACGCTGATGGACGACAACAAGATCCTGACCCTGGCCAGCAACGAGAGAATCTCGTTGAAGCGCGAAATGCGCCTGCTTTTCGAGGTGGGACACCTAAAGGCAGCCACTCCTGCAACGGTCTCCCGGGCGGGCATTTTGTACATCAACCCACAGGATCTGGGATGGTCGCCGTAAGTAGCCCCAAGAAAGTCTTAAAAGATAAAATAATAACCATCATTCTTTAATAGCTACGTGTCCTCTTGGCTCGAGACCCGAGTGGATATGATTGAGCGAGGCATCCTGACCACCCTTTTCGAGAAGTACTTTCCCTGTCTGATGCAGCGGCATCGCGACTTCCGCCGCATCACTCCCATTACGGACATGGCCATGATTCAGATGACCTGCTACCTGCTGGAGTGTCTGTTAGACAGCGATGACAACGGTGGCGATGGAAGAGGCCGTGGCGGTGGGGCCGGCGGGGCAGGAAATCCTCACAGCTTGCATCACGGCGAACTCTCCCACGAAGCCATGATAACTGCCCTGGAAACGATCTTTGTGTACGCCACCGTCTGGAGCTTTGGCTCTGCCCTCAGCCAGGATGTAATCATTGACTGGCACCGCGAGTTTCACAAATGGTGGACGGGCGAGTTCAAGGATATCAAGCTTCCCAGCCAGGGCACCATTTTCGATTATCAGCTGAATGTGCAGACGCTGAAGTTCCAGCCCTGGTCAGAGCTGGGCACACAGGAGCAGCTCGAGGGACTGATTGATGCTGAAACTCCATTGCAAGTACGTATTCTTTAAGGATCTTAACTTGGTAAATTTTCCTAAGCTCTACTGTTTTGTTGTCCAGAACGTTCTAATTTGCACGGCGGAAACCACACGGCTTGCCTACTTCCTCCGGCTGCTCATCGACCGCAACCTCGCATGCATGCTCGTCGGCAGCTCAGGCTGTGGCAAAGGTTCCATCTTCCGGGAGCTGTTCAGCCAGTATGCCAGTGACCAGGAGCTGCTCGAGGTGGCTGTGACATCAGTTTCCGTTGCAGACACACACCAGCAGCAAGCGAATCAAACTGCTGCCCAGTCAGGTGTTGTCCGCCGGAAAGCCTCCTCCTCGGCCACTCCCCTGCTAACCACAGTCCAGGCAACTCACTTTAACTTCTACACCAGCTCGGAGATATTCCAGAAGATGCTCGACCGGCCGCTGGAGAAGAAGTCGGGCCGCTGCTATGCGCCCAGCGGTCCCAAGCGCCGGCTCATCTACTTCGTCAACGATCTCAATATGCCGGAGGTGGATGCCTATGGCACGGTCCAACCTCATACCATAATGCGCCAGTTTATGGACTACAGACAGTGGTTAGTTGCGCGTTTAACCAATATAGTTTTCGGTAATATTTATTTATGTTTTTTCTGCAAAGGTACGACCGACAGCGGCTACAGTTAAAGGACATTCGGCACTGTCAATTCGCAGCCTGCATGAATCCGACCGCCGGATCATTTACCATCGATCCTCGCCTACAGCGGCACTTCTGCGTGTTCTCGGTGGCTCCGCCGAGCGAGGACACCTTGCACCACATTTATGGCAGCATTCTGGGCAGTCACTTGGAGAGCCCGGCTCAAGGGTTTAGCAAGGAGATTCGATCAATCGGCAGTCTGCTGGTTCGTGTGGGCATTGCCCTGCACCGGCGTGTGGAATACGCCTTCCTGCCGACAGCCCTGAAGTTTCACTACCTGTTCAACCTGCGGGATCTAACAGGCATCTATCAGGGTCTGATGAACAGCATCGGTGCTCCGGCAGGAATGGGAGGAGGTGCTTCCGGCTATGGTGGCACCATCTGCAGCCGGCCCTCGGAGCTGATGAGACTGTATGTCCACGAGGCCTTTAGAGTCTATCATGATCGCCTGGTGGATCCGTATGACATCAAGTCATTCAAGTCCTCCATTCGGGACATTTTCAAGAAGGACTTTGAGGATTTTGACGAGGACTTTGTGTTTGCTGAGCCCCTAATCTACAGTCACTTTGCCCAGTCGCTGGTGGACCAGAAGTACATGCCCCTCAAGAGCTGGGACTCGCTCTATCAGCTGCTGATCGAGGCCCAGGGCAGCTACAACGAGGTGGTCGGCTATATGAATCTCGTCCTGTTTGAGGATGCTATGATACATGTATGCCGGTAAGTGAATAGTTCTATTTTAAAATGGTTTTATTTTTTAGTTTATTTATATAATTTTGAGCATTCTTGGATATTTTCTTTGATTTAATTAGATTTTAACAACTCTTTTTAGGATCAATCGCATTCTGGAGAGTCCGCGTGGCAATGCTCTCCTTATTGGAGTTGGTGGTTCCGGCAAGCAAACCCTAGCCCGCCTGGCGGCCTTTATCTCCTCCCTCAGTGTCTCGCAAATCCAGATCAAGCGAGGATTTGGGCTGTTTGATATGCGAGAGGAAATCGCCAGTCTCTACATGAAGGTGGGCCTAAAGAATCTGGCATCGGTTTTCCTCATCTCAGATGCCCAGATACCGGATGAATCCATCCTTATGCTTATCAACGATCTGCTGGCCTCGGGAGAGATTCCAGAGCTCTTCAATGACGACCAGCTGGACACCATCACCAACGGGATACGGAACGAGGTGAAGCAGAGTGGCACACTGGACACCAAGGAGAACTGTTGGCGATACTTTGTGGAGAAGGTACGCCGCCTGTTAAAGGTGGTGCTCTGCTTTTCGCCTGTGGGTCAAACGCTGCGAGTGCGGGCCCGAAAATTCCCGGCCATCATTAGCCGCACGGCCATCGACTGGTTTCACGAGTGGCCCAAAAGCGCCCTAGAGTCCGTTTCCCAGAAGTTTCTCAACGAAATCAACGGGATTTTGGATGTAAGATAATTAATTTAATACTGATTTAGTTGAATTAATATATTTTTATCTAAAGTTGATTATTTGTTTAATCTAATGCATATTTTTCCGAGTGTTCCGGCTGCACCATCCCCATTTTTTTATTTGTCTGTCGGGCACAATTTACAACTGCAAAATGTCATGCTGGACACTTTAAGCCCCCGGCCCAGAAACGACTGACCTTCCCACACTTTTTCTCTTTCGCTATTCCCCCTGAAATTTGCATGCAGCCCGGCCTCGTGCCGCCCATCGGCTGCTTTATGGCTTACGTCCATGGCACCGTGAATCAGATATCGAGAATTTATCTGCAGAATGAAAAACGCTACAACTACACGACCCCGAAAACTTTCCTGGAATACATATTCCTCTACCGCAAACTGCTGGTGGACAAAAACGGCGAGTTCGCGGAGCGCATCGCCCGGCTGCAGAGCGGCATGGCCAAGCTGGCGGAGTGCGCCCGTCAGGTGGACACGCTGAAGGTGAGTAAGTGATGGAGTGGACGAATGTCACGCAGGCGACCATATGCCATATGAGAATGAATTGTGGAGGTGGATGTGGGTATGCCTGAGCTTATACTGTATCCTGTTCGCGGGTGCAACAAAAAAATGTATGAGTTTAGGTTGAATAATCAAAAATAATAAAAGAAAGGTTTTAAGAACAAAAGAAGATAGTTTTCAGTTTGAATAAAATTGCATAAAATATATGTACATTCTTTGTAGGAAAATATTTTATATTCATATTTGATGCAGAAACTAATCCAAACTAAATTTAAGACTATTGTTTCTCCATGAACACTCACATAGAATCCAATCCAGTTCAACAATATTCAAGAAGAGAAATAAAAGTGAACAATGGACATCTCAGCAGAGCTTAAAGCAAAAATACTCTCGCCTGCCATCAAATATTAATTAAACACGAATGCAGAATGCCCTCAAAATGGATCTTCACGAGACAGCGGCTTTCAATGGACATTTTGCCATTCGATCCGGTGACGACGCGCCGGCCATTCAATTAGTGCGCTTAATTGAATTGTTGTTGCAGCAAATCTGGTGTCAACCGGCCCGCCCTGCTCTGGTCTTTTTTTATCGTTTACTCTCAACCCTGGGGCCAACATCGATAACGGAAACCGGAGAAGCGGAAGGCTCGGCACAGAGACTCTGGCGCTGCCATTCTTTGAGTTTTTAACGCCGTTTCCGGTTACATCGCGTATACGCAACGGAAGCCCACCGGCTTTCCGTCGGTGTCGCTAAACAACGGCCCATCGAATGGCCAGTAAAAGGGGGCGAAATGTTATTTAAACTAATTGAATTAAATTGAATTCGCCACCATTCAACGAAAACCGATTCGATATTCCTGAAAGTGGTTTTTCCCCACGCTGCTCTTGTAGGTATCCTACGTTTTTTTAGTGATGGTAAAAGGACCATTTAATTTGTGGAGCATGTAAATTTAAAAAACTTTTTTGACCCTAGAAAGTTAAGAATATTTTTGTTATTATTATTATTAGTAACTAAAGAGTATTCTTAAATATATTTACTATACTTTTAGGCTTTTAGGAGCAATTTCTTTAGAATTGTAGTTTTTCTAAGTTCTAAAAAATATTTTTGAAAAATTCCTCCTTTACTCAACTACCTTATACTATCCCTTGCCATCACTATAACCACCCCAGGCGAATATTTGCCCGCAGTTTGTGCGCTAAAGTTGCGCTGCGTAAATATTGAGCCATCGTGCCGTGGCTTTAATTATTTTCGTCAGCCAAAAAGTTTTCAGCTCACTTTGATTTTGACTTTGAGTTTCAATTGACGTCCCCCTCCACTTCCCAAATCTTCCGCAGCATCAACTGGCCATCCAGGAGGTGCAGCTGGCCGCCAAGAACGCGGCCGCCGACAAGCTGATTGTAATTGTGAGCGCCGAGAGCGAGAAGGTGAAGCGGGAGCGACACACAGCCTCCGAAGAGGAGAAGCGGGTGCGCATCATCGAGGAGGATGTCTCAATTAAGACCAAGATGTGCGAGGAAGACCTTCGGCAGGCAGAACCAGCCTTAGTTGCCGCCCAGGCGGCGCTCAATACGCTTAACAAAAACAACCTAACCGAGCTCAAGTCCTTTGGTTCGCCGCCCAAAGCCGTAATCAACGTATGCGCCGCCGTAATGGTCCTGCTGGCCGTCAACGGAAAGATTCCCCGGGACCGCAGCTGGAAGGCGGCCAAGCTGATGATGGTGCGCGTGGACCAGTTCCTCAACGACCTGCTCAACTACAACAAGGACAATATTCATCCCAACATCATTGAAACGCTGCAAGAATACCTCAAGGTGAGTCCATGGTACAAACTGTAATTTATCTGTAAGGATAATATGATATTTATGAGTTTAGTATACAAATAACATTAAAAAAAAAGGATACAATTTATCTGCTGTTTGGTTTTTCAACTCTCAATATAGCAATCTGCCAACCACTTTTGAAAAAAAAGTTACTTAAAATTGTACTCCCGGGAAACCGATTAAAAGTTTTACCTGCGCGTTTTAATAGTTTACAAATGAAAAACCAAACTTTTTCCCTTTTTTCTAATAGAAAGATTAAACCATCAATAACTTTTTTAATTAATGCTTCCAGGATCCCGAGTTCAATCCCGACAAGGTGGTGCAAAAGTCGGTGGCTGCTGCCGGTCTGTGTGCTTGGGTGATCAACCTGCACCGGTATCATCAGGTCTTCCTGATCGTCGGGCCCAAGCAACAGGCTCTGCAGGACTCGCACCAGGAGCTGTTGGAGGCCCGCGAACGGCTGCAATACCTCAAGGGGAAAATCAACAATTTGGAGGCCAAGCTGGCCGAGATCCAGGCCGAGTTCGAGAACGCGGTAGCGGAGAAGCAGCGCTGCCAGCGGGAGGCGGACAAGACCTCCTTCACCATCGACCTGGCCCACCGGCTGGTAAACGGGCTAGCCAACGAGAATGTGCGCTGGCGGGAGTCCGTCCAGAGGTGAGTTTCCATTTATCCAGTGGGTCAGTGGCTTCCAATGTGGGTGCGGGTGCGGGTGCCACTGCGGCTGGGTGCACTGCATTTATGCGTAATCAATTATTAAATTTAATTTACATTCTGTGTGCGCCGCAATCGCTGTAATTGCTTTGCCTGCCACTTGTCCTGACACCCTCGGAGGCCGTCGAAGGGCCTCTGCTGCACTTGAAGAAAAAACTGTTTGGAGTTCCTTTCTTTTTAAATTCAGGCAATTATATATATTTTTAAATTTAATTTGTATTAAATTTTAAACAAATTTCAGGGAAAATCTAATATAAAATTGTTGCAACTAAAATATTCATGGTTACCTTTAATTTAATTTCTCTAACAATTACAAAAAAAATAACATCCTCGAAAATAGTTTTGATATTTTTTCATCATTCTGAAAAAAAGAGCTTTTAAACATCCTGAATTAATTTTAAAACTCCATTTTCTGCTTAATTATTGCTTAAATTAATTTATATTTTTTACAAAAATAATAATGAAAACCCATAATAGGAATATAATTGCGAGTGTATGCGAATTTCGCTTACTTGCGGGCCACCGCAGCAACAAAAGGCCGTAAATTTTATTTACTCGCTCCCATTTGGCGCACTGCGAGGTCTGCGACCCCGGCACTCCGACTTCGATCCCAAATGACGACCCCGGCCCATGTGCTCGTTGGCCGGATGATGGCAATGAACCGCCAGGAGTGGCAACAATTTGCAAAAATCATTGGCAGTTAACCGAAATGCATTTAAACAGCTCTCACACTCACACTTGAGGAGAGGAAGGAGATGGAACCATGCTAATCCTGGCCCCGGCACTCCTGGTGACGTGAGCCACGAAAACGCGGTGCCAAGGTGCGACAATCTCGGCTGCCTAACAAGCCAACAATTGCAGTTGACAAGTGTGAAAGTTGGCGCTATGAGAGGGATATATATACGTATATAAGGATATGCAGCATGTGGGGGGTGGCAAAGCCTATTAGGATTTGGAGGCACTTCAGGTTCAGGCTCAGCTTCAGCTTGTAATGCATCTCAATATGGATAACACACGAACGTAAACAGATATACTTAAAGGCCTTAAATGTCTGTATATATTCGAATATTATCAGCTTGTTGCATGAATATATTACGTTTCAGTTTAAAGCGTTGCAATTATCTTTTTATTTGTAAAGCTTTGTAAATCGAACTAAATGAATCAATTGAAAATGAAAGCCGAGTCATTTAATTATCAATAAAAAATATGTTTCACACATTGACAGTGTTTTGCGGTCATATTCAAATGACTTTTACTTTTTATTGCAAACCGTAAATTAGTGCTTTCAATACTCGAATTTTGTTTCATCATGGAAAAATATATCAAATGTAAAAATTTAATAAATATTTCGACACTAAATAAATGCATATAAATAATAGATAGGAGTGGACAGGTGACATCATCATTTCCCAATAATTTCATATATTGCATGACCAATTTTGTTATGATTTTAGAACTAGTCCAAATTTTTGGTGAATAAGCAAGCTAATGAATATCCGCCGAGAACTCCGCCCCCTTTGGAACTCAAACATGCACCCGGTGGGGCCATGAATTTCCCAAAATTTCCACTCACTCGAACGCACCCATCAATTATATAAACCATCAGGCCACAGGCCATAAGTGGAACTGGGAAAAAAACGTAATCAAATTCATATAGATGTCAATGGCAGTTCAGAACCAGTACCAATAGCATATATACCCCAGTACACACAACACGCACAACACTCCGACACCTTTGGCTGCCCATTGACTGGTTGGCTTGCTGGCTGGTTGCCTGCCTGCATTCATTGAAATTCAATTGAGTGCGCGTGCAAGCCAAAAGAAAATCCGTAAAGGGCACCGATGATGATGGGTTTCGGGTTTGGTAATATTGGGGGGCGGGGCACAAGGGGAATAATGTTCGAAATGCTGCAGTATTCGCACCTAAACAAGTGCAAAGCTCGCACCCGGGCAGCGGGCAGCGTCAGCAGCCAAATCGCTTGGGAAGCAGGAAGCAGGGAATTTATAAAATGCATATGAAATACGTATTGAATTACGAAAAATGAGAAATTTTCCAACTCTGCCGGGCTGTGAATTTATGCTCTCTTTGTGTGTGTGTTGGGGATGGGGTTTTCGGGTGATCCTTGGCCATACAAACTAATGCCCATTGAATGCACTGCCAAAGGAGCAGCAGCCTCGATTCTGGTTCCTCTTGGGAATTGTTCAAATATTTATGAAAATATAATTTGACCCACAACAGCAAATTGTTTGTACCTGTGGGGGCGATGGTGTGTGTGTGTGTGCATGGTGTGTGTAAGCTGGTCTGACTTGCATATAAATTTCTGCATATTTGACAATGACATTACGTACGCACACACAAACGCACACCTCGGTCCTGTACGCAAGGATACTCGCATTTGTTTGCCAACTTATTGTTGTTGGTTCAACTACAACTGCATCTGCCAATGCCTGGTCTGCTCGGGCTGCTGCCTTCGAAAAATACTATCCGTTATAAAACGAGAATGCTCTTATGTCACCTGACAGGCATTTCACCAAAATTCAACACAACAGCAGCAGCTCGGCAAAAACAATTATTGCATAAGGTTGGCCGCCAGGAGCGCAGTCCGAAAGGGGGGAGCTAAGTATGAGGGGGCACTGCAATGTCTCTGGATTTCAGAAGCAATTATGGGATTATTCAATTACAAAGCATCGTCTGCCAGAGTCTTTTAAACATATGAACGTGCTCGCAAATGAGCATAAATCATTCGTGCTTTAAAAGTTGTGAGGAAAACTAATTGAAAATAGTTTAACTGCCCCAAGAATGTGGCAAAAAGTGGGCTATTGGGGCAGGACGCTGTCCGGCACAGGCACTGTCAGCTGACTTAATAAGCTCAAATATTTCAATAAGAGCTGGCATGCAGCAATTTCCGATAATTTATGCAACCTCTTGAGCTTGTTCCCACGGCATCCTGGCATCCCGGGCATCCTCCCATCATCAACAATGTCAGCAACAAAGACAGCAACAACTTGCTACTTCCGCTCCGACATCATTATTTTTTCAATTTCCCCTCATTTAAATTTAAATGCAGCGGCAGCTCGAGCAGGAGGCTGCATCGGAGGCTGTCGGAGTGCCTGCAACCTTTGGCTTCCTGCTGCCGTAATTTATACGATTTGTTAGCATCAAATGGGAGATTACCACCCGCGTACCCACTGGGAACCGACGCCCGCCCCCCGATTGACTTCCGCAGCCTTTCTTATGCCTTCCCCCTTCCTTTTCCAAGCAGCCTGCAGGCCAAGATTGGAACCCTGCCCGGAGATATACTGTTAATTTCCTCGTTCCTGTCGTACGTGGGCTGCTTCTCGCGACGCTACCGGGAGGAGCTGCAGCACAAGATGTGGCTGCCGAACTTTCGCAAAATCGATGTAAGTAGCCGAGTAAAAGTGCTGGCACTTTCACTTGACAAGCCGTGGGACTTAGCTTGCTATCCTTGCTATCTTTGCTTCTTTCGCCGCTTTCTATGGCAGCCGCACATCCCGCACACCGAAGGTGTCGATACCCTGGCCCTGTTCTCGGATGATGCCCAAATAGCAGCCTGGAATAATGAGGGCCTGCCCATGGATAGAATGTCAACGGAGAATGCCACCATTCTGCAGTACTCCACGCGTTGGCCAATGATGATTGACCCGCAACTGTAAGTGCATGTTATTAGCATAAATAAATACTTTCCCTCTTGGGGGGAAATAAAGGAAAAGCCTTAACAAGGTAGCTAGTTAAGGTTAATTTTACAAATTTAAATTAATCCAATTCCCAGGCAGGGCATCAAGTGGATCAAGAACCGCTTTGGCTCAGATCTTGTCGTGCTGCGTTTACGGCAACGGGGCTTCCTCGAGGCCCTGGAGAAGAGCATTTCGCAGGGGGACACCGTGCTGATCGAGCAGATCGAGGAGACAATGGACACCGTGCTGGAGCCATTGCTTAGCCGGGCGTTGATCAAGAAGGGGCGTTACCTGCGCATCGGAGACAAGGAGATCGAGTTTCATGCCAACTTCCGGCTCATTCTGCACACCAAGCTGCCCAATCCTCATTACAAGCCAGAAATGCAGGCTCAGACAACGCTGATTAATTTCACTGTCACACCGGATGGGCTGGAGGAGCAGTTGCTGGCCGAGGTGGTCAAAATCGAGCGGCCAGATCTGGAGCAGATGAAGACAGAGGTGACGGTGCAGCAGAACAAGTTCAAGATATCGCTGAAGGCGCTGGAGGACGAGCTACTGGCGCGGCTGGCCTCCGCAGGCGAGAACGTCCTGGACGATCATGCGCTGGTGCTCAATCTGGAGAATACCAAGCGAACCGTGGACGAGATAGAGGCAAAGGTGCGCGAGGCAAGGGTCACCACTCTGCAGATTGACGACACCCGGAACATATATCGATCGGCGGCCAAGCGGGCTGCCATCCTGTACTTTGTGCTGACGGATCTGAGCCGAATCAATCCCATCTACAAATTCTCACTGAAGTCCTTCATGCACGTCTTTCGGCAGGCCATCGCCCAAGCCGCCGAATCCAAGATCTTCGAGCGACGCGTCCTCCATTTGGTGGACTCCATCACCCTGCAGACATATCGTTACACTCTGCGAGGACTTTTCGAGGCGGACAAGCTTACCTTCACCTCGCACATGACGCTGCGCATCCTGATCGCCGCCGAACAGGTGGCCAAAGACGAGACGGACTTCCTGCTGCGCTATCCCCATGATCCGAGCACGCTGTCGCCCCTGGACTTTGTGGGCCGCAGCGCCTGGGGCGGCATCAAGTCACTGACCTTGATCGAGCACTTCTACGGCATTGACAAGGACATGGAGAACTACACGAAGCGCTGGCGCAAGTTCATGAGCAGCGATGCCCCTGAGCGAGAGCAGTTCCCCGGCGAGTGGAAGCACCGCACTCCGCTTCAGAAGCTGTGCATCATCCGAGCATTGCGGCCAGACCGCATGACCTACGCCATGCGGCAGTTTGTGGAGCAGACAATGGGTAAATCATACGCCGAGGTGCAGACGCCACCCTTTGGAGCCATCTTCCAGGAGCTGAATGCAGCCACACCCGCCTTTTTCATCCTCTCGCCCGGTGTGGATCCCATTCGCGATGTGGAGCGCTATGGGCAGCGGCAGGGCTTTCACACAGAATCCGATACTCTAATCAACATCTCCCTGGGCCAGGGCCAGGAGCTGCTGGCCGAACAGGCCATCCTCCAGGCTTTGGCTTCAGGCCAGCAGTGGGTCATCCTGCAGAACATTCACCTGGTGGTCAACTGGCTGCCCACGCTGGAGAAGCTCATCGAACGCATTGTTTTGCACAGCGAGACGCAAGGCGAGTCCAGCTTCCGGCTCTTTATCAGCGCCGAGCCAGCTCCGGATCCGCAGTACCATGTGATACCGCAGGGCATCCTGGAGTCCTCGCTAAAGGTGGTCAATGAGCCGCCGTCTGGAATGGCGGCCAACCTGCACAAGGCGTGGGACAACTTCTCGCAGGACGCCTTGGAAACGTGCACCCAGGAAGCGGAGTTCAAGTCGATCCTGTTCGCTCTGTGCTACTTCCACGCCGTGGCCGGTGAGCGGCGCAAATTTGGTCCGCAGGGATGGAACAAGGTATACCCCTTCAACATCGGCGACCTGACCATCTCGGCCAGCGTGCTGCACAACTACCTGGAAGGCAGTAACCGAATTCCGTGGGAGGATCTGCGCTACCTCTTCGGCGAGATCATGTACGGCGGCCACATTACGGATGACTGGGACCGCCGTCTGTGCCAGACGTATCTGGAGGAGCTGCTCCAGCAGGATCTCATCGACGGCGACTTTGAGCTGTGTCCAAATTTCCCGGCTCCACCCAATCTCGACTTTGAGGGCTATCACTTGTACATCACGGAGATGCTGCCCGAGGAGAGTCCCCTGCTGTATGGACTGCATCCCAATGCGGAGATTGGCTTCCTGACCACTGCCTCGGAGCAGCTACTGCGCACCATCTTCGAGCTGCAGCCACGCGAATCGGAATTGAGTTCCCATTGTGGAGCACCGCGCGAGGAGCTCGTGAAGATTATGATCGATGACTTCCTGGACAAGCTGCAGGATGAGTTCAACCTCCAGGCACTGCTTAATCGCGTGGAGCGCAAAACGCCCTTCGTGGTGGTTGCCCTGCAGGAGTGCGAGCGGATGAACGCCCTCATCCGGGAGATCAAGCGATCCCTGCGAGAACTGATGCTGGGATTGCGGGGCGAGCTGACCATTACCCAGGAGATGGAGCGCCTGGATCACGCCATCTTCTACGATCACGTACCGAGTGCTTGGGCAAGGCTGGCTTATCCCAGCATGCTGGGTCTGCAGGCCTGGTTTGCGGACCTTTTGCACCGCCTCAAAGAGCTGGCCGGTTGGCTAAATGACTTTAAGCTGCCCTGCGCCATCTGGCTGGGCGGACTATTCAATCCGCAGAGCTTCCTCACCGCCATCATGCAGGAGAGTGCGCGGAAGCACGACCTGCCGCTGGACAGGATGCTAATCAGTTGCGATGTCACCAAAAAGCAGAAGGACGACGTTACGTGAGTTCAAATTTAAACATTACTTTTATTTTGTAAAATTTTAAATTTATAATCGAAGGAGACCTAAATCACTAAAACTTAAATTCCTTGCCATCTTCCAGGCTGCCACCCATGGAGGGTGCCTTTGTCCATGACCTGTACATGGATGGAGCCAGTTGGGACTGCCAGCTGAACTCCATTGTGGCCCTGCGACCCAAGGAGATGCTCTGCGCCATGCCCGTCATCTACATCAAGTCCATTGTCCAGGAGAAGCAGGAGCTGCAGCGTGTCTACGAGTGTCCTTTGTACAAGACAAGGTGGGTGGGATGCTCCTCTCATATTTGGTATTTATTATTTGTCAACTAACTTTGTCCTGCGTCCATTTAGGTCTCGTGGCAACACCTACGTTTGGACCTTCAATCTGAAGACCAGAGAACGCCCTTCGAAATGGATTTTAGGCGGAGTGGCACTTCTACTGCAACCATAAATATTGTATTTTAATTTAATATATATTCTTTGAGTTTTAACTTGAAACTTTTAAGATTAAAATTATCAATAAAAAACTACATATATTCAGAATTTGCAAAGATACCATTAACGTTATTAGCATTAACGCAAAAACATCGTCATTGATGGAAGGTCAAGCGGCGAGGAAACGCTTCGTCACGCAGTTCCCCGATATACCCATGAATGTATGACTAATCAATTAATAGATATTTATAACTTCCAGCACACCGATTGACGCGGCATTCGCCGAGCGCAACTCACGTGAACCTGGCGAAATTGTGACGAAACGGAATATATACATTGCTTATCTAATACTTGGGGAATCATGTGCTGAACAGGTTGTCTGTTGCCATGCCAAGTAAGTCACGCACCAGAAAGGGGCCAACAAGTTTCTAAAATTCTTTGGAATGAGTTCGAGAAATTCTCCGTGTATTATCATATAGACAACGGGGAACGTGGGCGTCTTGACAGTGCAGTTTTCACTGGTTTCTTCTAGTTTATCTTTTAAAAATAAAATTTAATTTATATATTAGTTTTATTCCCTTGGAGATGACAGTATTATTTTAATCAGCTGTCTCTTAAGAAAGTTTATATTTTAGTTATCTTAAAGTACAAGCAACTGCCAAGCTGATTCCCAAATATTTGTTATAATTACTTCAAAATCTGAGTACTCTACCCAATAGATACTCTTTTATACTTAAAATTAGAAGTAGAATTATCCTCTCTTACTTATTTTTTCTTTTTTTTTTATTGAGTTCTCTAGTTTTCTGCTATAATAATAATCAAATAAATATATGCTCATATGTATGTAATACTTCAGGTTAGCAAAATTTGGAAAGTAGTCTTGCTTTCTCTCTTGACCTTCAGAGACAGACCTGAAGCTTTTGCAATACTTTGAGGCCCTGTTCCTGATACTCCTGCTTGGATATCCAAAAGCCATCGCGGTCCTTCGCCACCTCGGCCAGAACAGCACCACCAATGAAGACCATCTCCTTGCGTCGTGGCGGATCCTCGATGCGTATTCTGAATTTTGCCAGCTTTTCCGAGTCGTTCTTGAGTACTCGCTCCAAATACAACTGCTTAATCTCTCGCTCCAGCCGACTGGGCAGACCAGGGTACATGGTGGAGCCACCGGACAGCACAATGTGCCTATAGAGCTCCGACCGGATATCGATATCCGCCGCCTGGATGGTGTTGAAGACAAGTTCTGCAATGCCTGGCCCCTCGACGTTAACTAAATGAGGTTGAAACAGAGCTTCCGGTGCCTCGAATCGTTCACCACCGACCCTGATTGTACGACCATCGGGCAGTGTGTAGGACTCCACCAGCACCGTGGTCTCCAGGGCCAGGCGCTGCTCCATCTCGATGTCGTAGCCGATATAACAGAGCTTCTCCTTCAGAAGTCGCACCGTTTCGAAGTCGGCCGAGTGGTTGAAGGCATAGCCCCGCCGCAACAAAAGCTTTGTCAAGTAGTGAGTGATATCCCGACCTGCAATATCCAATCGCCGCGTCAAATGGGGCAGGGAATACTCCTGATAGACGGGACATATGTGGGTCACACCATCGCCGGAATCAATCACAACCCCCGAGACCAGACCCTGGGCGTATAATGTCAGCACGGCCTGAATGGCTATGTAAGCGGAATCAAAGCCGTACTTCTCGAACATCACCTCGATCATTTTCTCGCGATTCTTGATGGGATTCATCGGGGGCTCTGTCAGCAGGATCTTAGAGTTCGTCAGATCGATATCCATCTTCTTGGGCCCAAATGTGTAGTCCCACACGTGGCACATGTCCTCCCAGTTCCGGACCACGCCCTTATCCATTGGATAGGTTAACTCCAGCAGGGAGCGCAGCTGTGAGGCTTCATCGCCGACTATCACATCATGGATATGTAAATCCTTGACTGCCTTGTCGTCGATTCTGTTTCCCGCCCGGATAACGGGCCGTCCCACTATCGACGGAAAAACAAAGGCGGGAAAATTGCTGCCGGCATATCCGCACTTGATGAACCCTGACCCATTGTCACAGACGATGACATTCCGACCGTTGCTGTCCATGGAGCGGCTGCTCCTTCCGTTTTAAGTTCTTGTCGATGAGTGTTCTAGTGTTTCTTTAGTAATTTGCCAAATTATTTTTCATTTTACCATAAATAAAGTGTTATATTTGTAAAATAAATGAAGTCTATTCAAAAAATACAAAAAAGGTTACTATGAAATGTGAAAGATGTTTACAAAATTTCGTTGTCTCATTGTGATGTCTCCTATTAAATTTATATAAAAATATATTAACACTGATAGATAGCATCTAGAACTAAAACTCGGACAGCGTCTGGTTTAAGTGTGGAATATTTCAGTGACGCCATTGCAATTCTATATTTAAAAAATTCCTCAGAGCAGACTTTAATAATTCCATTTAAAATTGTGCTTGTGTTGAGATAACCAAGTTGTCTTTATGAAATTTGAAAACCAAATTATGAAATATTCCCTCTGAAATGTAGTGACGACTAACCAAAGTCCAGAAAACCCTAAACGATAGGAAGTTATAGACATTGTTTGGTTTTATGACATTAATGACATTATGAACAATAAAGAAATTATTATTAAGATATGTCATGACTATTTAGATTTCATTGAATTATTTCTGTATCAGTGTATGAAATAATTCCCATTTCAGAGTGTTTGAAATAATGTCCACTTAAGAGTGTACTTTTTATAACAATAAGTACAATTTTGATTATCAAATTAAAAATAAATATAGAATAATATTTTTCTTAAGTATTGCTAATTTTATTGCAGTTCAGGTAGCATTTAGTTCATAGAATATTCCGACTCATCTAGGAACTATTCCGCCTTCGATTTACTGAGAAACTAAGCTAGACCCCAATCGATCGTGTGTTTTTATAGAAATACCTCAACACGTCGAGTATTTATTGATCGGCAGACCGGCATGCTCCGTGTGCCATCCGGTGACTTTGACCACCAGCTGCCAACGTGCTCGCATAATCGGCAGACTGACGTAATCGGCAGACAGATTCCAGGTTACTTGCTCCGCTCTCCGCCGATCGACATGAGGCCCCTACCACAGGGCAATCACGTGAATAGCTAACAACACGTAATTGTTAGTGGAATCAATGAAAGTCTTACGCGCCGCCGGAACCCGAGCCCGCTCAGTGTCTGGTTGATTAGCTGCTTGGGCCATTAGGTGATAAGGTGTTGTTGCTGGTATTTGCCTTTAGGTTTCGCGCAAAGGTGACACACACCACCCGCCAGGGGAAAGTTACTGACTAGCGTATATAAAATTGTGGGGGCTCGTCACCGGGGCCCACACGGCGGCTGCGTGATCTGGCTGATATAGTACTTATTGGAACCCGCTAAGCAGCTGCTAACGAGCTTAGCCCCCAACGAATAGGGTTTATTGACTGACACTAAGTTGTAGTACGTCTATATACGCATTTGTTGACATTTTCCCTTGACGTCATAGCAGAAGAGCCTTTAACCTGAGCCCCCTTGGAATATGAGTATAAAAATATACCCAAAACGGTTCATAAATTGGGTTTTTTTCACACCAAGAAATATTTTTAGCTTACCACGAGTCTTTGAGAATTTAGAGATTAAATTTACAAATTAAATTAGCTTGATAAGCCTTGAGTGGAAATTGTATTTTATTTTTTTATAACGATTTAATTTTCAACTTGCATATAAATACTGCGACCGATTTTATTGAAAAACTATTAAAATGGGGTGATACAATAAAAAATAATTTTTTAAGGATTAGATCCCTATTGGGGATATAAAATATAAATACATTATATATATTAGTGTTAAAAATAATTTTTTTAATGGATCGAAAAACTCATTTTAGTCCTTAACAAAGGAGACTGGCTATTAAGCTACCAAAGGAAGGGAAAAGTCCTTGCGAAATTGCAAAAAGCCTTGGATGCTTTTCCAGTTTTATGTCTTTTAATGTATTTTAGCCAAATTTGCCAATAAAAATATGGGAAAGGCAGTTGAAATTCTGCAAAACAACAGCCGAATGCTCGTTTATCTAGCAAAAAATTACATATTCATATCATTAAGCTTCTTTAAAAAGTTTCCGAGACCTAAAACAAACCTTCACCTCGTGTACTTATTATTTTGACCAGTAGTGTATACTCGTTTATGCCGACACCTTTGGGTCTTTTTTATCAAACATAATTAGGATATTAATTTACTTTTAAGAAATCTTTTTATTAATTTCCCTCAGTGTGTGGCAGTGCTCCAACCTGAGAAGAGCCCGTTACCTAATTGTTTCACCAAATGTTTGCATTCGTTTTTTTCTTTTTCTTTTTTTTTTTGTGCGAAATATATGGCTGTCTGGGTCTGTATGCCCAACTCTCGTACCGGGAGTATTCCCCGGCCACGAAGGCTACACGTGACAGTGAATGGTGGGAGCTGCTTCGAGCAACCTCCACACAACCCCCCCGTTGGGCGCTCCTCAAGATCAGGGCGATTCAACTTGGCGGTGGGCTTTGCACATAGATAAAAAAAAAACGCTCGTTGCCCCCGACAGCGGAATCGGCCCTCGAACCAGACTATTCCAATAGAAGTCGGAACGGACGGTATCGCCAGGCGGCAGCAGAGGGCGCCGACGTCGACGACGCGTCCGGCGGAAAAGTATTTAAGCGAGAAATGATTGGGTATGACAAATCAGAAGTGAAATAAGTGAGCAACAGCAAGCAACAGGCTGCTAGCCGCAAAAAAAAAGCACTAAAGAGACGTCTTAGAAATAGCTCAAGGTAAGAGGAAAGGGAATTTTAATTCACAAAAAATATTTGGCACACTTTGACTTGCCAAGAAATATAGTAAATTTATGTGCCCGCTGATCACGCTCAGTCAACGTGAACTAACCCCCAGTTCCGGTTACTTTTGCAGAATCCGAGACACGTCGAGGAAATCGTAGAAATGGCCACCGCATCCGCTCATCTGCCCATTCAGAAGCGCCAGTCGTACGCGCACAACGGCGAGCCCGGCTGCCAAGGACTGGAGGAGGTGAACCGCATGTTCCGCAACTTCTGGGACCCGACGGCGTACTGGGTGTGCGATAAGCAGGGCACCCGCGCCCGCCTTCAGCGTTGTCCGCAATCGCAGCTGTACTCCGAGGAGCTGGGCCGCTGCATACCCTACACAGACTGGGCCTGGACGGAGCCCAAGGAGCCGCCAAGCCGGCCCAAGAACAGCCAGTCCGTGTCGACCAAACAGTGATACATAGCTTCTAATTTAAATCCTACTCCCTAAGGCACAAACAACCTCAATAGATTTACGTTTTATGTTTACAAAATACCTTTATTTTTTAAATGAAAATAAGAACAATATCAGTACAAAAATGAAGAGTTGCTCGTGTTCAACAATTTGAGGGCATTGTTTACTTTTTCAATCTTAACTACATGGGGAATGCACGCTTCCGGCAGGACTAAAGGAAATGGAATGTATCGAGTGCTGAAGCGAAACAAAATTATATGCGAGGCATATAAAGCGCTGCCTGCCCTTTCGAGGATGGAGGAGTCATCCGAGGCGCTGCTATGCTTCCCGGCTAGTCAGTTCATTTAGCTACGTATTTTGACTAATGACTGAAGTTTGGGGAATGTTAAATCAGTTACTATAATGGATAACCCCCGAAAATATAGCTGAGATACTGGAGGGAAAAAGAGGATAGAATAGATAATAGAATAACCGAATCTCGCGTTGGGGAATATCCCACGATAATCTTCTGTCTTAGAGCTCGACGTTAACGCCCTGCTTGTTGATGACCTTGAGTTTCTCCTTCTTCGGCGGCTGGGTGTCCGAGGGAATTGGCTCCTCCACGGGCGCTGGTTTCTCGGGCACTGTGCGCTTAGTGGTAGTTGTAGCTGGCTTGGGCGTCGTTGTAGCCGGCTTGGGCGTTGTAGTAGCCGGCTTTGGCGTTGTGGTCGTCGTCGTCGTTGTTGTTGTTGTTGGTGGTTTAGTTGCTGGTGGCTTGGTTGTTGGTGGCTTAGTCGTAGTGGTGGTGGTGGTAGTGGTTGGCTTCTGGGTAGTCGTTGTTGTGGGTTTTGGCGTGGTACTGGGCTTTGGCGTCGTTGTGGTGGGTGCCGCCTTGGGCTTCGGCGTGGTTGTTGCGCTCGGTGGAGGTGCACCAATAGAAGCCTCCAGACCATCACCCTCGACGCGAACGTTGCGCACCTTGAGCGTGGGCTGCTTGGCCTTTGGCGACTTTACGCGCGCCAAATACTGGTTGACGGGCGAACCCAGGAAAAGGAAGTCCTGGAACTCCAGTACGTGCGAAACGGAGGCGGTCGTCTTATCGAAGCCGTGCAGGGAGCCCACAATGTTGCCGTTCCAGTCGACACGCACCACGGTGGTGCGCTTGGGGGCCAGAACAGTGATACTCTCCATGTGGCCGACGAAGTGAACAAAGCGCTGGGAGAACTTGTTCGGATAGACGCTGTTCAGGTAACGGAAGGGCAGCTCGAACAGGGCCAGCATACGGGCCAAGAACAAACGAACGCTGGGGAAGCGCGTGAACATCGTGAATCCGTTGGGATGTTCGCTATCGGTACTCAGGACCAGCGGCACCCAGATTCCCTCGGCGTCGGGAGTTAGGTTGTCGGGCAATCCAGGTAATCCATCCACGAACACCTCACTCTGGCCAGCCTTAGCGCCCTTCAGGTAGTACTTGGTCAGACGCAGGGCGCCCGTCTCGGCCACCACAAGGAAGTCCTCGTTGGGGCTGACAACCACTCCGTTAGCAAAGACCAGTTCGTCCAGCAGCACCTGGCTCACATTCTTCGAGCGATCGTATTTGAAGAGACTGAAAGGGAGAAGAGAAGAAGAAAGCACGGACCGTTAGTGACCATTAGACCCGTTCAACCCGAAACCGGTTTTGCGTTCGTATTACAGTCCAGCGTCTGTAATTCGAACCAAGTCGTCGACGTTCAGATAACCTATTGGTGATTGGAATTGAGTATTCAGTGGAACTAATCCATACCCCTAAATTCCCTTTTAGAAAAAAGAAAAATTCGTAGGGAAAGAAAATATCTATTGTAAGCTAACTAGAAGTGGTACGATATTTAAATTTCGTAACAAGTAAATGCAAAATAACTTAAATATTGCCGTAATTTAGCAATTTTTTTTATCAGAACCTTTTAAATTTACATTCAAATCAAATACCTTTTTGAATCCCTAGAATCTTTCAAGCTTCAAACTAATTAATTTTGATCTAAATAACTTGAAAATCTGACAAATTGAATAAACAAAAGTAATTGTTGTATCTCAAAGATAATAATAAATGGTAGGCTTTCAGATTTAAAAGTTTGCCCTAAAGAAGCTCTGCTGTGAATAAGTTAGAGGGCATCCGCTATAATTCGCGATGAACTCACCGGCCCGAGGGGTTAGTAAAGCTGACAAAGACCAGGTCTTCGATGGTGAAGTCCGAAGAGGAGTCCGTCCAGTAGATGTCTCCTTGTTTGCTGACCGTTACACCGTTAAAAATCTTGGCGGGGCGGTTGATGGACTTGCCGGCAAGCTCCTGGGCCGGTGACACCAGCAAAGTCTTCTTGTTCGTGCCAAGGTCGACCTGCCATAGGCCGTAGTAGGCGTCGGCGATGATGAGGTTGTTGCCCTGCGTATCAAAGGCCAATCCCAGAGGGCGGCCGCACCTCGACTCCTCATAAATGTCCTCTGTAAAGGGGGAGGAGTTACTAACTGATAAACTCTTTTATACAAACCCAAATACTTACCACAGGGCTGGCCGATCTTGGTGACATGTGTGACATGGTTGGTGGTTAGCTTGATGACCTCACCGCCATGGATGCCGGTATAGATCTCGTTGTTTCGGGCTATCAGGCATTCGGGGCCGTACACACGCCCCTCCAGCAGTCGCTCGGCGCCTTCCAGGTGAAAGTTCGGCTCCAAAGCGCCCTTCAGCTCCTTGGGCGGCGTCACACTGGGTGGGGCGGGAATTTGTCCGGAGATTAGTACGTTTATTACGTCAATTGTAGCCGTAATACTTACATGTACTCCTTGAAGGGAAAGGTGGTGCGCGGCGGCAGGCCGGGCAGCAATATGATAATGAGGAAAAATACCATGAAGTTCATGATCCTCAGACCCAGCCCGTACAGAAGGCCCATGGTTGCTTAGTTCTGTGTCCGCCGATCACAAAATATAGACCAAAAGAAACGCCTTTCAAGCAATATCACCGAGAAAAAGCGACACGACGGCAAAGTTCAACCAGAAAACACAAAAGTCATCATCGGAGCCGGCAGAGCTGGGCAAAACATCGTTGTTGCTATCGATTCAACATTGTTCGGTAAAATCGAAATGGCATAAAATAAAATAATTTGTTTACCTATCCTAAACAATTATTTATTTATCAATAAAAACTATTTCATATATTAAATATATCCGGGCTTAAATTAAAATTATTTAAATTACATATTTATAAAAAGTTTTTCATCTTATAAACCTAACGGTATTTTAACGTTATATGGCAACGGTCACTCGGCCTGATGGTGTGTTTTTGTTTTGGGAATTCGTCACAACGTCGCAGTTTTGAAAATGAGTGATAATAACAACACGGCTGGCAGCAAGGACGACGCCTTCAGCATGGACCACGACCAGGAGCTGAGCAGCAAGCACTACTCGCGATGCAGCAGCGCGGGAAGCACCCACACGCCCAACTCCTCGGCGCACAATTCAGGTAAATACATATGCATGCGGAGCTGTCACGCTGGCTAGGAGTGCTGGTGGAGTGGGGCGGAGTGGGGGTCAGCTGATAAAGCTGGCATTGAATTACTCAGATTATCAGCCGCAGCGTTTTATTACATTTTGTACCCCTGTGCTCTGTCGCACGCTCCCGCAGACGACGACGACGACAGCGGCGGCGATGCCAGACACTCGGCAGCGGCCAACTCGACGCTGAGCTACAAGGAACGACGGCGGGAGGCGCACACGCAGGCGGAGCAGAAGCGACGGGACGCCATCAAGAAGGGATACGACAGTCTGCAGGAGTTGGTGCCACGGTGTCAGCCCAACGACTCTTCCGGTTACAAGCTGAGCAAGGCCCTCATCCTGCAGAAGTCCATCGAGTACATTGGCTACCTCAATCAGCAGAAGCTCAAGCAGGAAGACGAGGGATCGGCGCTGCAGAAGGAGGTGACAGCGCTGCGGATTATTAAGAACGGCTACGAGAATATGCTGCAGCACCAGCAGGCGAATCCCGGGCCGGAGGAAGCTCGCCTCACCGACGAGGCCAAGTTCCAAGTGGTTAGTATTTGGTTTAACTGTCCACCTTCAGCTTTAATGACCCCGATCCCTCTGTCACCAGTTCCAGGCCATTATGGAGGAAATGTTTGAGACATTCCAGCACATACCCATGGACAACTTCAAGCAGCTGACCACCGGCATTATTCCCTGGCTGGAGGAGCACTGCAAGCCGCACATTCTGCGCAACATCCTCAGTCGCACGCTGCAGCAGATGGCCCAAGAGGCCCAGGAGAAGCAGCAGCAGGCCATGATGGAGCAAGAGACCGGCGAGGGCTTCAGTTGATCGCGCGATGGTGGGTTTTGGGTTCATTCATTCGTTATTTTATAGGTTCTTTCGTTTTCGTTTCGTTTACTGCGTACAAAAACATTAAATGCGTCATTTAAATAGTTGTAAAAGCTGAAAGATTGCTACATTTTTGGCTTAATACTAGGTTAGATTAGATAAAAAACTACATTTTGCTACTCTGAGCTAAGTGTCTCCGCCAGGGAGGCCTTTCTGTTGGTGCCATCCAGCATCTTCAGCAGTTCCTTTAGCACGTTTCGCGTGTACGGTTTGAAGCGACTCACTCGGGCCTCCGTCACGTCCAGTGATTTGAGCAGCTCCTCGAAGAACTCCTCCAAACTTTTCTCACCCCAAACATGCCGTGCTTCATGCCGAAGTTTATGTACACCCGACGTCAGGGTGTAGATCAGTCCCTCGTAGAAGTTCTCCTCATCAAGACGGGCAGCCAGCTTGGCGCTGGCCAGCAGCACCGCTGGCAGATCGCAGCGGAACTCATGCGAGCGAACAAAACAAGTGGCAGCCAATTGACGTACTTGGTCGCATTTATGACGCAGGAGCCTCCAGCTTAGGTGACGGAATCGAAGTAGCAAGGGACTAGGAGCCCTGCCGCCCGAGGTGCGCAGGTGCTCCACCTTGGACAGGAAGGCCAGGAACAGGATAATCGATGAGGTAACCTCCTGGCGGTCACAGCACTCCAACATATGCTCGCAGGCCTTGGGCAAGAGGCAGCCCAGCTCATCGTAGTCCAATTCACTGGGTTCCCACGTGGGACGGGTCTCAAACTCCGTGGCCTGCCGCTGACCGACCAGCTTGCCGAGACTAGCGCCAAACAGCTGAAGCGCCGCATTCGAGATGGTCCACTCGGCGTTGTCAATGTGTTCCATAGCCACCAAGAGAATCTCATTATAGTATTTGCTCATTGCGGGCCTCAATTCCGTGTCCCGCACCAAAACGCACAGATAGTGCAGCACCAGGGCTTCCCAGCGATCATGATTGCCGCTGTCCAAGGCTGTATTTTCCGCCGGACGCTTATCGTTTAGCCTCTTGAGTATCTGCTGAACCGCTCGGTGCAGGATTAGACGCTGCCGCGGATTGTCGTTCTTAAGGACGTGAAGGAACATGATGGCAAAGCCAGCTCCACGCCTCGTGGTGCTCACCTGCCGGCTCTCTGTCAACAGTTCTCGTTCCAGGCAATCGTGAAGCATCTGGAAGCCAGCATCATGACTCTCCAAGCTGCTGGTGATTCCACGAGTGAGTCGGCCTATGCTTAGGCCGGCAGCCTCAATGGCACCCTTGTGCCGGCATAACGTCAATACCGACACGTTGATGTCCAGACAGCGCCGCAGGGCTTCGATGTTTACAGTGGCAGTGGATTGAAGCAGGGAACAGCCAATGCTGGTGGCTAGATCGCAACAGCCCTGCAAAGTATTTATAGATTACTCTTAGTTTCTCAAAAAATCAACGATTTCGCACGACTCACCTTCAAAGTCAGCCAGAAACTCATTAGCAAATACTTCCGGGACGCCTCTGCACCTTCTCCTGACATAAAGGAGCTCTCGCTGACTAGCAGATGCAGACTCTCGTCCATGTCCTGAAAACTGGCTGCGGTGGCAGCCTTATCATCCTGCCGTCGAGCATTCGCCAAATTAAGAAACTTCAAGATGCCGCTAAGAATGCGCTCTAGCAGCGGCAACAAATCCTCCAGAGGCGTCTCCACTCCTGGCACTCCTGACCGCACCACCTCGTCCAGACCACGAAGATAACCGAAGAGATGCCCTCCATCCTTGGCCGCAAGCAGAGGATCCTCCATGTAGGATTGCAGTTTTTCCCTTAATCTCTTGAGACATTCGTCGAACAATTTCTTGGCTGAATCCTCATTTACCACGACCAACTGAGCGTAGAGTGACACCAGCGAACATTCATCAACATCAAAGTTGAGGCACAGGCTGATACAGCGCTCCACACATAGCTCAGTATCCACCTGCCGCAGCTGAATTAGCAGGGAAACCGTCAACTCCAAGGCATCGTCGAAGCCCTGAGGATTGTTCAGAGAATCAAATAGCTCCTTGGCCACCACCTGAGGCCGAAAGACACCAAGCTCCAGAAGGAACGCGCCCATCCGTTGGTTCTGCTGGGTGCTGCACATCTTGGCATTCTTCGCTACGTTTTCGGCGTACAAAGACCTGTTCAGAATCTCCAGTAACTTGAGGGCAAAGATCTTTGGCTGGTAAACCTCACTCTTGATGTCGCGCTGGATGAGTTCCTGCAAATGCGAAAAAAATCGCTTGATGTTCACCGACAGGCCATCGCCTCCCGTCTTGAGCGCCCTGTGGAAATGCTTGGCAGTGTGGTTGATGATCGTGGGCATCTTGCCCAGCATCGTATTCCGAAACTCCGAACTCTCCACGCCGCGATGCCGATCGACAAAGTTGTGAAAGAACTCCAGGCAGTCCTCGACCGCAAAGTTGGCCAGGTTGTCTACCAGAAAGCGGAACACCAATAGCTGGGCCTCAGTTTCCAATTGGCTGCAGTTGGTTAGCAGCTCTGTACTGATCTTGAAGAAGTGTAGCTTGGAGGCTGCATAGATCTCCTTTGCAAACATGCTGAAGATCAGGATGAGGCGCAACTGATCCGCCGGCGCCCTTAAATCTTCGGAGCAGGCCAGAAACTCAACAATCTGCGGGTTGGCTTGGAGCAGCTCAAACAGTACATCGCGCTGCTGGATGCGGAGGAACCATTGTGAATGAAAATTCTGGATCTCGGCAACGCTGCCGCTGACCAACAGCTCCACACTGGCTGCGAGTAGTGCTGGCGAGCGCTGGTTGCTCAGGCTTTTCACCGGATACTGGCTGGCTGCCCTTAAGCCTTTGTAGCTTAGGCTGAGGCGCAGACCGTTGAAAAACTCCGCCTCGCTCTGGTTAGTCGTTGCCAAAAGCTCGGGCAAAGGGTGCGAGTTAAGGATGCCGCTCAGGAGGTAGTACTTGTTGCGATTAGTCCAAGGCCAGAACTCGGCAATCAGCCGGAAGTAGGAAAAGGCCCGTTCCTGCTGCTTGCAGCAGTGATTGTACAGTGTCAGCGCCTCTTCTCGGGATCCCGTCTGGTTCTGGCGCTGAAGGCAGTGGTAGAAATGCTCAAGTCGCAGCGCTAGGAGTTCTAGTCGTGGAAACTTCTTCACCAAAAGATTGGTTGCCTTGAGCACGGCCATCAAACTGGGGCTGTTCCTTCTCAGCGCCTCAATTATGGCAGTCGTGCACTTCTCCTCCAGCAGATCAGCATCCAGTTGCTTCCAGTGGTCGGTGAGCAGTACGGATTGAAGCATGAGGAAACCACTGGGCCGTTCGCAAGACAGCCGCTTTGGGAGGTCCCCGAAGTGGGTGTCCTTCAGCTCATATTTGTGCACTATGTGGTAGTATACACGGAAGCTGACGTTCAGGGCGGCTTGGTTGGCGCCGCCGCACGTGTCTCCCTGCATAGCCTCCGCCTCCTCCTCCTCCGCCCGTATTCGCTGGGCCAACTGCAGGGCGGCGTCCTCCGGCGGAACATCACCCAGGCTCTGGAATACCGAGAAAGCTATTAGATCTGAAGAGAATAAGGCGTTATAGCTCACCTGCAGGTAGGACAGACAGTCGCTGTGGCCGATTTTCGGGGGTTTTCCGCCAGACACCGACATGCCAATACTTTTATCTATTATTAAGAATTTCCAGCGTTTTAGGGTGCCCAGAAGCAGAATTGACATTTTTTGGTATTTTTTGTATTTTCAAATTTGGTCATATTAAAAAGTTTACAATTTAATTTGTATTTGTTGTTTATATTTAATGTATATAAATTGAATTCTGCAATAAAATTACAATCAGCTATCTCTCTGACCATTGTCTTTGCTATAGTTTTTTATACTCTGTTTGTCATATTAAATCAAATCTGGGTACTCCAGAGGATATTTTATTATCTATATTATTATTCCATTATTATAACTATTATGTTAGTACCCTTCTGCAACCAAATGACTGTCTTAATTGTTTTGTCGTTTCTTATTTACTTACCTTTAACTTGGTAAGTTTCGCTTGTATAAATATAAATTAATTAATTTTCAAACTTTATTTCAGGTGGGCGTGAATTCCCAAACGGTTACTGAGAGACGGGAGGACAACAATCGATTAATCGCAGCCAGGGCTACGCGAAGCCGGCTGTTCTCTTCTGGTTCGATGATTGCACAGAAAACTATATATCGAACCTAACGGCCAATATTCAAATCATTAAGTTTGAAAATTTTAAATATTATTGTGTGTGATTATTTATATAAGTCGTCTTTCAGAAAAGAACGATGAGCACCATTCACAACTGTTTACAATCAGATTATTTATTTTTCTGTGCAAAATTAGAATATAAAACTTGGAAAACTCTACATATGGTAATCGCTGTTCTCAAATATAAGGATATGTGTCAAAGTATCTGAATTTAAAATCTGATACTGATATTCAGTTGTCATTTATAATATTACATTTTCTAGGTGGCATAGTTTTTTAAGACTCCAAGTAAATCTGTCTGTGAAACTCTTAGGAGTTGGTGAAGCATCTAACTTAATTGATAAAAAACGCTCGTATATGAAATAAATGTTCAATTCTAACAAAAGAGATAGAAAACAGAATTGCTTTTATGTAAAAATTTGTATTTTTCGCTTAATACTACGCATGTTAATGTAAATAGTTTACAATATTAAGATATAATAACAAGAATCATAAAGGAAAAAAATTAAAACCATCAATATGTGTGTGCTAATTTTTATTGAGAGTAACTATGAAAAGCCGGTCTTAGTAAAGAATTTTAGTCAGCGGAGAGACGAAAACCAGAGATTGCACTTTAGAGCTGGCCAGTCTCTCAATTTTCCTGCTTTCTTTTTGTTTCTTTTTCAACAGAACTTTTTATTCATTCGAAGCTCGATATTATATACATATATTAAATATACATCCATAAAGTAAGTACTTGTGTGAGTGTTCTACTTTGCAGTATCAATGTGTATAAGCATGTGTCACTTGTGTACTTTTCATTCATTTTTTTACATTATAACTCAGATAAGTCGTGCGCTTTTCGTTCGGCATTCGTGAGATACGTAATTCGTGCAGATGCGAAAGGTTTTTCCGCATTTTCCCAGCACCCCATTGCCGCGCTGCCCTTCCACATCCATGGAGTGAACTTCAAGTTTCCTGTTCTTGCACCTCGAATTCGAACTCGAATTTCGGAATCCACGACGGCACACTTTTCGGGTCCGCTCAATACTTGTAAATCTAGTTTCGACTTTGCCACATGACTGTCAGATACAAGATACTAAGAAACTCAGATACTCATTCTCATTCTCAGCCTCGCATCTGCCACCCCGAAACTTAAGGAAGCTCACTTGACGGCTGAATGGAAATCTTTTGAAGTACAAATATTCAGCGATTATGTTCGTATTTCTATGTAGACACTTTGCCGAAAAAGGGTTGCTGCTGCTCACCTGCACACAGGTTTTTTCTGAAACGCACATTATCCCGATAGGGGCGGTGGGGAGTAATCCCTCCGTATCGGTTTTTACAGTGGCCCATCGATAAGATGAACGTAGAAATATGATATGATTACTCGCTGGGGAAATTTATATCTGCGATCTTTCATCCAATAGAAAACATTTATTAAAGGAAACAATCGTTGTCTAAAAGGCTTCTTTCAATTATTTTATTTATTGCATAAAAACATATTATTTATAATTACAGCAGAACCTCTGTAACTGAATCCACTAGAAAAACTAGAAATATAAAAAATCTTAAGAAAAAAAATTTAAATAAATTTGGTATAATATCGATTCATGGTTTCAAAAAATTTTGAGAAGACAAATCGAATATATATTGTTTAATTTAAAATAAATTGGTTTTCGTACAAAACTAATAATAAATTTTAAGAGTGCAACCTGTCACCAAACTAACTTCTCGAAACCGGAAGCGTTCGTTAAACAGAGAATGACAGCCACGACGAGAAAACAGAAAAGTTGAAAAATCATTATCCGAGCGATTTCCAACTCGTGTATACTATACGGCAGTAGGTTTGTGTGGTGTGTGCGCGAACCCATAAATTTATATTTCCCGAAATAACCCCCGTTCTTGAAAAAAGAGCGAAGTAAAAAACGCAAACAGCCACAAAAAACTAAATGGCAGCAAAAAAAAGAAAAGGCAAAAAAAGTGAAAAATAATAGGCAACTGTCTCTCCGGCAAATCTCTCGCAATCTCAAAAACAACTAGGCACCATAACCATTATTTGTACCTTCCGAATATATAACGCCGAAGCGCACACAGACAGACACCGTGTACGTGCAGGCCGAGCCTGGCGCTGTGTGTGTATATAGTTTGGTTTTCGTAGGCCCGTTCGTCGCTTTTTCGAGTTTTGAAATTAGTATTGAAATCGTCGTTAGCAGCGACGGTTTACTTGAATTTTCGTCGCTCAGCCTGAAATCGGTTCGCGCTCTCTGGCGCTGTGCTGGTAAGTGGCCGCCTGCGATTGTGTGCGTGCAAGGTGTTGCTGCTGCTCTTCTCTGTGGGAATAGTTAAAGTCGAATTATTTAAAACTTATGGCAGGCAGTTTCCAGGCATGTGCATTAAAATATATCTGGGCGACAGTTAACAGATTAGCACGAATACCCGAGAGCGTAGTCATGGGCGGGCAATGCCAATTGCCATTATTCAATATTGCGATGGGTAATTGGGGAAACTCAATTTGTTGTGTTCTTTTTCTTAAAAAATTCTCAACTGCACATAATAAGCGTAAATTCGGAGTGCGCGTGTGTGTGTGAGCCGAGCCCGAGCCGATGGTGAGAGCACATCTGTAATGTCATTCTCGCTTTTTTCCGGTCAGAATTTGCCATTTTCCGGCGGGAAAAGTTCTTATTAAACTACGTTACCTACAGTATGTTAGGTTTCCACCTGGTATTTCTGTATTAATTTAAAACTCACAAAACAATATAGTTTATAAAAATGTGCCTTCTTTTAACTATTCGATTATTTTAGCTTATATTTTGGTTGATATTCAGCCTTTTATGCTCAGAAAGAAGTGACATCACTGCACCCAAGCCCTCTTCCCTTTCCCATTCCGCTGCTACCCACCCTCGTTAGCTTATTATCGTATCTTTTGCATTACAGTGCCCACGAGCGATTTAAATTAAGTTGGCAATTACATTTCCGCCAGCCTGCTAGCAATGAATTTAGCGGTTAATTACACGTTATGCTCCTCCGATCCGCCAGGGCTCCCAGCTAGAACAGCTTTAGATGTTTTCCAAAATATGAGAACTGTGAGTGCTGCGAATCTTTGAGATACTTTGACGTACTTTGATACAATTTGGGTTCCGATTCAGCGATTTGCCGATTCGCGTCATCGCTAAATCCCCAAAGTCAACCGTGGCGTGGAATCTATCTATTTAGCACTCAATATTCTAGGTTGCTCTCTTTCTTTGTATTTCTTTTGAGTCAACTTTTTCGCAATCCGTCGGTTTCGTACCTTTCGTATCTCACAAACTACAAACATACTTCCAATTTAACCGATGCGTAATCGGCGCTCAGGAAATCAAAAAGCAGCAGTGTGCGAGATTCGAATTGTTAAATTCTATTTTCTATGCTATATTCGGGGCTCGCTTGCTGGCGTATCTTGTTTACTTGCATTTGGAAATCACTATCTCGAAAAAGTTCTGTTATTGAGAGTGTTGTGTTCCACTTGCTGGTGTGCGCCTCTGTGTGCGTTTGCGTGTATCTTTGTGTTTGTGGGAGAGTGTATCTGTGGAAGTTTACTTGCTCGCTTTTTTACGTTTTCTTTGTGGCCATTATTCGTTTTGAAATAATCAAAATCGATAAAAAATATATATATATTTCCTCGGTTTAGATTTGTAAGCTCTTTTCGTGTATTTGTTTATTCGTGAGCGAGGGAGCGAATGTGTTAAACAGTTGAAAACACGTCAACCTCACGGGGTTTGCACCAACAAATGTGTATATATTTATGCAGGTAAATAATAATCAACTCCGTCGGTGGTGGATTCTGAAGACGAAAACTAAAAGATACCCGAAAGATATCCAAACCACGCTTTTGCCACATTTGACACACAACAAACCCCAAAACTGGATTTTTTTTCTCGTTAACACGAAACGAATACTTTTTTGTTCACAAGTCTTAAATGGAATATTTATAATTATATTGTTTACAGAGCTTTAAAGATTATAATTTTTATTCCAAGGTTCTGTCAGTTTAAAATAACTATTTTGCAAAAACACTACCCCTCCAAATAAATAAGGCTCAAAAAAATATTACGTAACCATTGAAAAATGTCAGGATATATTTGAAAGTGGTTATTATGTGTTCCACAGAAAGTCTCGTTGAAAATATATATATATACGCAATAAATGTTTCTTCCTTTAACACAAACCCCCATTAAAAAACATTGTTTTTGAGTAGAGAGAAAGTATATAGTATGTTGTTGTTTCGTACTATTAAAATAACAGTTTTACAGTAATAATCTATTTATTCAACCTTTGACTTATTCAAAATAAAACAGCCTACTATTTAAGGTATTCGTGCATTTTGGGTCCCCTAAACAAGTTTGGAAATTTTCCGAAACTAGTTTTGAGGGGCGTGCTGCTGAAAATCAACATTTTGTAGTTTCAAAACCGACTGTTGAGTAATTTCCAAATTAATTTGGTATTTTCTTATCGTTTGCAGTTGTTTGTAGTTTCAAAAAAGTGAACCACCAAAGTCACATCCATGTTAATGCCACGATATCTGGGCCTGAACGATAGCTCCTCGTCGTCTGGCAACCACGGTCCTGGTGCTGGCAGCTCCTCGTCCCCGCCAACGACGGTGGCCGCCCACACGAAGATGCGTTTGCTGAGCAAAGTGGAGCAGAACATGCGTCAGAGCCAAGGTCAAAGCAGCCAGAGCAATCCGAACAGCCAGGATATTAGCCACCTCCTGAGCACAGCGGCCACAGGCAATGGCCTGGTGGGCGACGTCGACGGACTGCTGACGCCCATGCGCATTAAGGCGCATCTTTCGCCACCACATTCCGGCAGCAGCCTGAGCGGGAGCTCCGGGAAGGGCGACTCCCTCCACTCGATGAGCTCTCGACCGGAGCGCAACCTGTGGAGCCGGGCCGAAATGCTGGAGATGCTGAGCATCATGCAGAATATGAATGCGTTGGACCAGCTGAACGACCGCAACATGAAGAGCGAGCACGTCTTCCGACAGATCGAGGAAATTATGCGCAGCAAGGGCTACGTGAAGAAGTCCAGCATCCAGATCTGGACCAAATGGAAGTTCCTAAAGTCCACTTACAACACAACCACACGGCATGGTACCGGTGTGCCCAAAGTGGTCCCGGAGGAGGTCTATCGGGTGCTTTGCCGGATGCTGCAGAACCATCACGGCAGCAGCAACAACGTTAGTGCCAACCTCAGCGAGTGCGGCAACTCGATGGACAGCTCCAAGACCGTCGGCGAAGAATCCAAAGAGGATATCCTGGGAGTGGAACATCCCATATTCGGCTTTCGGCTGGGGCCCATTAAACCAGAACCAATCGATACTGGTAAGTCAAACTCAAGGTCCTTTTGAGGCTAGAATTTGTCATCCTCCACACTAAGCAGCTCTCTAAAAATTGTTTTCGAATGTTACATGAAAAGGTTATTAAGAAATTTAACTGGAAATACGGAAAAATTTTGAAACGAATTAAAAAAATTCTTTTTCTCTTAATTTTCCTTTAATAATAGAGTATCTGTCCGATAAATTTTAAGTTTTGTGTTTGCCATTTCTATGCTTATAAACAATATACTCGTTGCAGGCTATGAGACCCCGCTGAAGTCAGACATGGTATCCGAGCCGGATCTGGAGGGCTATGACTATGGAAGCGGGGATGCCGCAGAGGCCAGCCATCGCGACCAGGACGATGTGCCCCATATGCCGTTTATAGTGTCAGTGAAACATGAACCGGACATGGATCTGGGCATGGATGGCACCAACACACCGCCACCGACGGCGCCAGCCTCGCCTTCGCCGCCGCCGCCACCGGTTGTTTTAGATGAAATCGACGATGGTCCCGTCTACACATCTACACCGGAAGCCCTCCCGCCACTGCGCGTGGCATCATTTGCCAAGGGAGACGAGGAGAGGCGTCCCACCCACGGTATCCTACAGATTGATCGTCCACCGCCGGCACTAACCAAGATGGGCCGGATAAATCGATCGCTTACGCTCAATAGCACGAGCAATATCAACTTCGTGCATCCACATAGCAAGCTGATGCTGCCCCGCAAGCAGAACGCGAGTGCTGGACAATCCGGACTGCGTCTTTCCAGGGATCTTAATGTCCAGCAGACGGGGGGCATGCGGATGAAGACGGTCCCCATGCGGGACACGGGATATTCGCTGCGACCGGATCGAATGATTCCCGATCTGGACCAGGCAATGACAAGTCCCCCGCAGTCGCCTTCGTCAATGGCTTCTCTGATGGGCCGCGGACCGCCACCGAAATATCCAATGGCCGGACAACAGACGGGTGGTCCTTCCACTAGCAGACATGCTCACATGATGTCTTCGCACCAACTGACTCCCCAGCAGCATCAGCAGCTTCAGCCTCGGAAGCGTCGCTTAGGGCAGAGCCCGCCTATGGTGATGCCCGTGCCTGTGAAGCTGCAGCGCAGTTCCACAATGTACGAACACTCTCCACCGAAAGGCTTTCGACCACATTCAGCGATAGTTGGAGGCGAGGAAACGAAGCGAAAGTCCAGCGAGGAGGAGTCTAAGCTACGTAAGAAGCGGCAAGAGGAGCTGTTTGCAAAGGAGCTGACCGAAATGGCCAGTGCCATGCGCTCGGCCCAAAAGGAGATGCTGGAGGACTTCTTTAAGCAACAGAAGGAGTTTGCGCGGCGAGAGCACGACTTCCAGATGAAGCAGGATGCGATGGTGATGCGAGCCCTGCGCAAACAGACGGAAGCCCTGCTGCAGTGCGCCAACGAGCTGGTTGGTGAAGCTCCAGAGCGAGCTAATGACGAGCCGGAGGCTAATGCTCATATCGTACCGGAGACTCAAATGCCTTTTGAGCCGGAAACACAGCTGAAAATTCCTGAAGACGGAGGTGGAGCTGCGGAGGAGCATGGAGATGTCGAGGACACGATGATAGAGGGAGAGGATGACTACGATGAAGAAGAGGATGAGAATGAAGGCGATGAGGGAGATGAAAACGACGATGACGACGACGAGGAAGAAGGGGACGAAGTCGAAGACGTACATTTGGGCGTTGAAAGCGACGTGGAAATGGCAACGCTAGCCATGTCCCCCTCAGTTCCAAGCGATGACTACTTGATCCCGACTGAAGTTACCGGCGAAGTCCAGTAGTCTACTCATCTTCTTCCCCAACTATCCCATTCTTCCTGCTATCCCATCTCCAAGTATTATCCAAAAAAAGAAAACAAAAGATCATTGTTGATACCGATTCATTCCGATCGCATTCCTTAAGCTATATATACTATATAGTAGATTCCTAGAGCCAGACCCGCGCATTGTTAAAAGACTTGATTACATTTAAGCATATTATACATAAACGAATCCTAAACGTAAATTAAATGTATTTATTGTTCGTCGACCGTCTAAGCCCCCAAAGTGCTGTAAAGTTACTGAAACAACAAACAATATAATAAATATAATAAATCAATATGTAAATTAAACTGAAGAGAATTGAATTCGAGGCAAGGGAGACGAATATGTGGGAGCTGTTATGCACACTTTTCTTTTTCTCTCGTTTTTGTTAGTGGCGCCAGCTCGGTTCCGGTTAAAAATATACAAAACCTAAACATCATCGGGCCCATGACATTGGTAAACACCTTCGTATATCGTCTTAACTCCCTACAAAAACTCATACACTTTTGTAAATCAATTTTAATTTTCTAACACGAAAATGATTTAATATTGCATTAGTTCAAAAGAAACAAATTAGGATTTACAAACTGAACCAAAAAAATATATAATAAAAATCGAGGACAGTAAATTGCCGTAATTAAATCTTACTAGCTAGGATTTTTCCGAAAAATTATAGTTTTTAACTAAACATTAAATAGAAACTAGCTTAAAACGACAATCAGCGCGAGTGGTGGTGCACTAAACTAGCTAATGCCCATATTGTGTGCTCTTTGCTGCGCTTGCCTATGGGTTAGTGTACTCAAATATACTCTCCGACGATTTGCATGATCGGTAAACGCCTAAAGGAAAGTATTAGCAGCTAGTGTTTATATTTTACAATTACCATTACGACCCCACCACGCCCACTGTCTAGCCCAGCACTTAGTCGGGTCGATAGATAGGCGTTTTGGGTATAAATTCAATTAAAATAACATACTCCATCATGGAATTGGAATCACATTGTTGCTTATGCAGTCGCCAGTGCAGGCCCAGCTTATGATATAAATGATTATTCTCCCATTCGAACAGTTTGTCCAGAGTGAGTTGTGTCTGTAAAGGGAATTAGGCCGTGATTAAAATTATATTCTATCAGTATTTAAGTATATATTTGAACTTACGCGTTTGCTGAGACAGATGACGGGCCAGAGCGAGCAGCCGAGTGTGCAGCAACAGCAAACACAGCCGCAAAAGAGCCACTTGACGTTTACGGGCAGGGATTTCTTTAGCACCCCGTTAATGCGGCCCACCGTCGCCTTAAACTCCTCGGGAGCGACGCGGGACAAAAGACCGCAGGGGAACTCGACGTTGAAGCGGTTGCTCAGACCAAAGCTGTGAATCGAGAGAAAAAAGTTAGGTGAGAAATGGGAGATTGACGTGTCAATGCATTAATTCTGCCATATATCGGCAGCTCTTATGCAATACGTAAATAATTGACAGTTGAGAACAAACCAACGCCATCGCTCAAAAACGAATAAAAAAATGGGGTCAAGCAGTATCAATACCGAAGTACGGTCTACACATATATCGCGACGAAATTAGGTTTCGTACAGAGCCTTGAACTACATTTCCATTGCTTCAACGAATATATCTTCTATATACATAGGTCAAAGTATATCTGACAATTTTATATTTATGAAATCAAATATTTGAATTACTTCAATTACATACATTGTTCTCATTTAGTTGTTTCCAACTTAGGAATATTATAAACAAATCTACACAAGCCTATTAATTTTTATTATTTATTATAATTATTCTTGTTATTATGTATGAGATTTGTTTCTTCAAAAGATACTCTTAAATCTGGGTATTTAAAAGGACTTTTAGAATTCTGACAAAAATTGTCGTTGAAGAATTGAATTTGTATCCCTTGAAGATATGTTTTGGATGTTTGAAATGCAACTGCAAGTGGAAAGGCACATGTTAAGTGCAGATAACATTGTAATCCGAATTGGGTTGCATTCCACTATCTGCACTCTCCTTTTGTTAGCTTTATCACTTGTTTACTTACACAGTCATGTTGCCCGCGCCGCGGATGGTTATGGGCTCGGGCACAGGCGCCACTGTCTGGTCCTGGAAGTGCTCCAGGTCCTCCAGCTGCTCATCCTCATATATGGCGTCAAAGTCGGAGAAAGACATGGTTGGCGGATGTGGATGGATTGTGTGCTACCGTGGATTAGCGATTAAAACGTTGAAACTGGTGACGAAACGATGACCGGGGGACAGAGAAGTGCAGCAGGCGCTCCAGCTGTGCCGTGTGCAAGGTCAAAACATGTTTGGTGGCTGCAGTTTCTGGTGGGGATTAGATGTGTTGCGGTTTGCCTCCTGGCAGTAACTTCCTTGTTGTCTGTTTAGTTGTCGCAGATGCCCTTCGGTGCTTCTTTGTTGACGGCTGCTGCTATTTCCGCCATGAACGCCGTTGACGTCGGCGACGTTCTGGAATGATGCGGAATGACGTCTTCCTTCCTCTCTGTTGACGCAGGTATGTGGGTGGCGGCGGGGGGCGTTGGAGTATAAATAAAGTGCATATTAAAACACAATAAATGCAAGTCGAAGTGTATTGGGGGCGAACCAGGTGTTTCGCAACACTGCCCTGTCTGCTTTGTTGTTGCTGCTGCTTTGTGGGTGGGAGAGGGAAGTGGAGTGCATCCAACACAAAGAAAAGCTAGCCAAAAGTTGGATTTGAGCGTTGCAGTCGCGAAAATCTCTTTTTTCACTCATCAGAATGCAAAGCAGCAGCAACAAATGTTTTGTCTTTTCCCAAACACGCACACACACTTCCAAACAAACAGCACACACACCTTCTGCAGCTCTTTGCGTATTTCGCAATCACTTTTTCTCCACCAGGCAAGGTAAATCAGTTTTCATGTGCGCCAGCCGACCTAGCTTTGGTTTTCCCAGTTATTAACACTTTGCAATTATTTAAACACGGGACCTGCGACTTTTACACGTTTTCTGCGTTTTTCGAATACGAAAATAGAATTTCTAGCTCGCTGCTGAATTTGTTGTTGTACGACAGCGACGAACAGCTGGCAGCTGTGCTCTGGTCAGCGTTGCCAGTCCGGAGCAGCCCCAAGTGGCAGCCCAATTCAAATGACAGGTCAAATTGCAAGGGTAATATTATTGATTTATTATTATCTAAATAAATAAGTTAATTGTATGTATAAAATACATAGAGCGACAAGCTTAACCTAAACAAGACAAATTCGACGGATTAGCAACTGAAACAACATTGCAATACAGCTTAATTTCGAGTATAAAATAGCTCTAGCTTGAACGAGAAGGCAAATTTGAGTTGGGATTTGGGATTCTATGGATATCTACTGGTCCTGACTACTTCTTCTTGGCCGCACTGGGGCTGGTGGATTGGAACACCGAGGAGGCGGACATCAGGTTCTCGATGTACTGTCCCAGCACTTGGTTTTCAGAGCGCAGCTTGAGATTTTCTTCCTTCACGGAGTCCACTCGTTGCGACAGGTCGTCCAGCGTGTTCTGTAGCTCCAGGACCTGGGTGATGAGCCGGGCCTTCTCCTCCCTATCGTCCTGGGCCATTTCCATCGTGTCCAGCGAGTTGTGGGATGAGTCTGGAGTGGAGCTCCGGTTGGTGAAGGAGGAGCGCAGCGAGTCCATAGACCGACCGCTGGGCATGTGCAGCGCCGTTGTCGGTTCATCCTCATGGATCATCACTGTTTTTGTTGTGTTCGAAAAAAAACGGTTAATCATAACATCATCACTGGACGCGCCCTCGCCCACTCCCACAAAACTTCATGGCTCTCTCACCCTGGGGATCCTCGTCCATGTTGGGAATGCTGTCGTCGTTGTTCAAAAGGGACATGGTTGGCAGTGGGATTCGATCTCTCTGGTTAAAAACTGCTGTTTAATAAACGTTTCGCAAATTGTCACGTAAATTGACACGAAGAAAAAGAAATATTGATGCTGAAAACATCGATGCATCGAACATCGATGTTTTTTTATGCGATATTTTCCGAGGTTTTTCGATGTTTTTCTTGTTGGCGTCTGGAGCCTTCGGCTGTATTGTTTTCAGTTTGTTTTTGTTTTGTTTACATACTATTTAATAGGATTGAATTTAATTAATTGTATTAATCTAATTTTTAGATCTGATAATTATATTAAAATGTTTAATAAGATTTAAAATATTACTTATATTTTCTGGTGTTGGATGAGATATTTCAGAGATAGGTGTATTCAGAGGGAAGAAGGGAAGTTTATTATAAGGATTATGATAGGACATGATATTAGGATATTATTATTGATATAAAAATATGTAAACAATGCGTACATAGGAAGAATATCGCCCTTTAATTGATCTCGCAGGTAAGGGCTCACCCAATACTTGGATCGCTTCTTATTCGGTTGAGAATCTTCCTTATCTATTACGGCAATAATTACTGCCATGACAATAGTAGTTTTTATTTTCTTGTTCATTTTTTATCGACATTTTTAAAATATTGTAAACAAGCATGTATGGCCGCATCATTTGCCGGCCAAAAATGCCAAACAGCTAATGAAAACAGCGGTCACACTGGATAACTCAAGTTCAAAAGGAAGAAGCAGCATCATTTATGCGTTTTTAACACAAATATTTCCGAGTGAACTACTTAAAGACAACGAATAACTTAAGGTGAGCAAATTTCCATTTTTCATCCGTTTTTCCTCAAAACAATTTTAAATCTGAACTGATAAGTTTAATATCTTTAACATCAGTCGCGACTGTTTCGATTTTTAACTGTAAACTCTAAAAAGCTTTGCTATAAAAATAACTTTGCCCATATAAATAATTATAATTGAAGGGTATATTTCTCTTAAATGCGAGCAGATACAACGTTTTATTTCCGACTTTTCAAAATAACCGACACCAGGCGCACACACATCGGAGACAGCGTTGCCACCTGAACCTGATTTGATCATAGAAAATTAAAATACACACATGCTTTTGCAGTTCCTAATATCGCTGGACACAACGCGTCTGATTCCAAAGGAGTGCGGATTATCCTGAGTTGAGCGCTAATTAAGCCACTCCAGATTCAATCCGTGAAAAGTGTGTGGGAATAGTGCTCAGTCTTCGACTGTTTTAGTTGGTATTCGTTTTCGCACAGAGTACGCCACAATTTGCCCTGCGAGGTCGAACTCATTTAACTCCCTCGCAATAACTGTTTAATCGAACGGAAACAACAGGTAAGCGTCTTATCCCGCACAGAGGTGTCGGTAAATCCAATAACATCACAAATGTGTGTCATTGCAGCGGCTGCCTCCTCCCGAACAGTGTCGCATCCTGGCTTCCGCCTCCACCTATACTGGACATTTAGATTCGCTCCGCGGCAATAAAGGAGCTGTCTGAGGGTAAGTCAACTGTTGAATTCTGGGCATTCGAGGAGTATGCTTTCTGAAAGCGAAAAAATTTGAGGCTTTAGGTCCGGTGGTTCTCTAGAAATCCCAACCAGTTCATCCAAACCCCGAGATAAGAAGTTTATGTTCTTGGGGCCTTGTGACATTGCCAGCTACGTAACATGGGCGACAGAGACTAGGATTTTAATTATGATCATGGGATTGAGAGGGTGGCTTATGAGGAGCATCAATACCTCGGCAAGGCTATAAATAAGGGCAAGTTATTTTCGAGATAACATAAATCTCCATACAGCATAACTAAAAATGGTATCAAAATTCAATATGTATCCGGTGTGACCGCTACAGGGAATCCTGAAAATGCTAAACAGCTGTGGGCAACTGTCAAAAATGGCGTTTCGCCAAATCTCGAGGTGTAATAAAATATGTAGATCGTGTAATAAGGGCACTTAATTAAGTGATTAACCTTTTATTTTTAGTTAATATTTACTTGGAAGTATAAAGAAGTACAGGTTTTGCGTTGGCTTTTAGAAAAAGTTCAAATCAAATATATGGCTGGTACATGGCAACATCTCATCATCTCGTCATTTATTTTCTAAGCTCCTAGTCCTTTAAGGTAAATAACAAGGTAACTAATCATTAATTACGTTGAACTCTTTTGCAGGTGATTGTGATTGGTAAAAATAAACGTACAGAGTTTAAACTATACCGATCCAAGGCAAGGGAACTGCCAATTTGCGAATTGAAAAAAATACCAAATCAATAAATATGCATAACTGTTTGCAAATAAACGCGCGAAAACTATAACTTTAACTCAAAACTTTATATGCGCAGCTCTATTAGCAAGTGTAATAATTATATATAAAAGAGTGAATTGTAAACAACTAAAGAGCGAAGGAAAACAGTGAAATTGAGGTACCATTCGGCGGGAAATTGTGAAAACAAGACGCAAAAAATACCAACCCCCGGGCTGCGGAGTGTGTTAAAATGCCAGAAACTTTTGTGCGCCTCAACGTACAAAAATTGTAGTTACGAAAACGAGACGCGAACGGAAAAAGATTCTTTTATTTCACTCACATTCTGTTTTCCGGCTGAAAACTGAGCGTAGAAAGTGGATTTCAGCAAAAGGATACCAACATGTTGCCCTTGTCCTTGGCCAGTGAGGAGGCCAAGCAGTTGCAGCAGCAGGCAAAGCGCGAGCTCGCAATCACCATGTCATCAGTGTCGTCCTCCGGCGTCGGTGGCGGCCAAAGTGCCACAGGAAACAGTGTCCTGACAGTTGGGCCCCGGAAAGAGGAGGTCCGCTTTGTTCCCCTCTCCTCGATGGCGGGCAGCAAATCCTGCAACATAACCTTCAGCAATATCCAGCCAGGCACCACCACGGGTGTACCCCATCAGTTCCAGACCACCTTAAAGTCCAAACTGACTCCGGTGAACATAGTGCCGAAAACATTAAAGACTGGGAACGTAACAGGCGGAACAGCCACGGGCCCTGCTCCCCTTTTTCAGCTAGTGCCATCGCCCAATAATCCCAGCCAGCCTCTAGTGGCCATTTTGGCGCCCCAGAGGAAAGCCATAGGATCAGCCGGTGGTGGAGGAGTCCCAAGCAATGCCCAGCCAGTGGTCATCCGTGCGGGTCCCGCGCTCAACAAGGCCCATCTCACCATTCAAAATGGTATAGCCACCATGACAACAGCTCCGGCTCCAACTCCGGCAGCAGCAGCAGGAACCAGCGGAGCAGCACCTGGTAGATCACTGCTCGCTAAATCCGAGCTTCCTCAAAAAGTGGGTGAGTAGGTTATTATATAAGCTGAGTGTGATCTCCGTTTCCGATCCGGAAAGTGGAAAATGCTCGAGTGTTTTCCCCCAAAAGAGATTGTGTAGTATGTGTGTGCTTATTTTGTTTTTTTTTTTTTCTTATTATTATAGTTTACTTTTGTTGTTGCTCGCTGCGTGGTTGTTGCTGCTGGCAGTCGCTGGCTTTTGCTTGCTGCGGGTTTAGTTTTTAGTTGTTGTTTGACTGCTGCACATTTCATAACACGGAAAACGGTTTGAAACGTTCCAAAAATTAATTGGGTTTGTGTGTGGCATAAATTTAACCCTGGACATTGGGTTCGGTTTTGTGTTTGTGGATGGAAACGTTTTCGTTTTCATTTCGGTTTCTTTACGTTATTTTCCCTGGCTTTGGTTACTCTTCTCTCTTCTAAATATATATGCTTGCTGCTGGTTTTATCAATAGCAATAAGTATGCAAAAGGCGGGGTAGCAACAACAACAACAGCAGCCGAAGCGAGCAGTGATGACGATCAGGTTTTTGCAGCTGCAATAAAAACAAAACCGAAAAAAACCAAAGTGAAGGAAGAGGAGATCTTAGGCGGGGGAGGTAGAGGGATCGATCTCTCATTTACTTGAGGATCGCTGACTGCCTGGCCCGCGCCCGCCTCCGCATGATGACTAATTAAAGAAAACGAACGAAATTCCCTTGCCAATTGATGGTAATTCCCACTTTTCTTTTCGTTTCCACAGCCCCTGCAGCTGCCGTCCAGATACCTGCGGCCGGAGGAGCCGGCCAAATCTCTTTGCTGGCCAATCCGCTCAAGCCACGTGCCCCGCTCATACTCAGCAAGGTGGCAGTGGACAAGTTGCAGTTGAAATTTAATCAGTTTAAGTCCAATCCCAAATCCATTGTCCTGGGCAAGGCTGGCCAGGTGAAGACGGTAGTGTCAATGCCCGGTGCCAGTAACACTAGCAGCATCCGCAGCAGCAGTGTTGACCAAATGGATAGTAAAATGTCGGTTATTCCCATCAAGTCCGTTCCTCTGGCAGGCGAGGAGAAGCCCAAAGCCATGCCTACCAACAATAATAACAATAACTGCTCTAGCAATGCCAAGAGCCTGATTAAGCCAAAACCAATGTCCATAAAGGCGGTGCCACTGTCCGCCAGTCAGGATATAATCACTGTGCCGGCCTTTGAGTCGATGGAGGAGAAGATTGCCATAACGCAGCTTAAGAGCACTAACAAAGCCATTACAAGCCTGGAAATTATGCTTGATGGGCCAGAAAAGATCGCCCAGCCAGAGCCCAAGGATGCTCCGCTGCAGCAGCCGCAACCGCAACAGCAGCAGCAGCAGCAGCCCCTGGAGCCAAAGACACCTCCCAAACTGAAAGATCCTGCTGCCAAGACACCTCCCAAAGTAAAGGAACCTGCTGCCAAGACACCTCCCAAAGTAAAGGAACCTGGTGCCAAGATACCTCCCAAAGTAAAGGAGCCTGCGGCCAAGACACCTCCCAAAATAAAGGAGCCTCGGGCCAAGACACCTCCCAAGCAGCCAAAACCAGCAGAGGCATTTAGTCTTCGTACTTTGGGGGAGCAAAAAGGAGACTCCGAGGAAACTGTCAAGGAACTTCCTAAGCCTCTGCAACCGGAAGCCCTAGAAACTCCAAAGCCTCAACAACCTGAGGCCAGGGAATTTCCACAACTGCAGCTGGCGAAACCCAAGGATTTGCCCAAATCGCCGAAGCTGCAACGCTCAAAGTCTTTCGTGGCCGTTGCTGAGCAGACTCCGCCATTGTCGAGCAGCAGCGAGCGACGCCACTCGGTAGCCATTATGGCCAAGGAGGTAGATGTTATCGAGGAACCCAATGCCCCGATCGAGACAATCACCATTGACGATGACGACGAAGACAGTGAGGAGGAGCTCATTCAGAAGGAGATCATTCTGCCCATTCTGCCAGCAGGGATAACAATATCCACGACTACAAAATCGGGCGCTATATCCAAGCTAGTGCGAAAGAGCTCTAGCGTGACGACGCTCTCCTCCTCCAGGAAGACTTCCTCCGCCGCCAGCAGTACGTCCAACAGCGATGTGGAGGAAATCTGTGTGCCCGCCAAGAACATCGAGGAAGAAATAAGCCTGCTGCCCGGTATTAGTATTATCAAAGCGGAAACCCTGCCGCTTTCCAAAGAGGACTTTGAGCGCTCGCTGCGCTGTGACGAACAAGTGCCCAATACACCGCCCTCTTCCGGTGCCTCATCCGTTGCCTCGGACACAGCATCGCCAAGCAAACCAACAGCCGAGTTGTCGGTGTCTTCATCCCCCCGGCAACACAGGCCGTCCGGCTCGCGGGCCAATGCACTCAAGAAGAGTATGGTTCAGAACCTGCCCATGCTTAGGTGGCGTGGCCACCAGGCGGCTAAACTGCAGAACTCTTCGATGTGTTTCGAGCTGAATCGCTTCAACATGCTGCAGCTGAACGAGCGTTGCGAGCAGCGCCAAGGACCAGCCAGCTACTTCGAGCGGGCCCTGCTCGATCGCCCCGCCCGGAGGCCCACGGGCACCATCCATCCACTTCTATACCTGTGCCAGCGCTGCAACTGCCATGGTCCCGCCGCTGACTTTCTGGCACCACGTAAGGATTTTACATATAAATTAAAGCCCTACTGAAATATCCTTTTTCCTTCCCGCAGACTACTGCTCCGTTTGCTGTGTGCGCCGAGCGCAGAAACGTCGTCTGCCGGCAAGCACTTCTCAGCCGGAGAACAAGATGAGCCGCGTCAAGACGGAGCCAGCCCCGCAACCAAAACCGCAGGTCAACAACAAGCATCAACAATCGAAATTCCCGGCCGACATTGAGCGGCATCGCCCAAAGGAAAATGATAAGCTGCGTAAGCCGTTCCGCTGGAGCGAATACCTCAAGGCCAAAGGTCGGGACGCAGCTGCGCCCATCCACCTGTTCCTCAACCCCTTCCCGATCAGTCCCAACTGTTTCGAGCGCGGAATGAAGCTGGAAGCCATCGATCCAGAGAACTGTTCCTTGTTTTGTGTCTGCAGCATCGCCGAGGTGCGTGGCTACCGGCTAAAGCTCACCTTCGACGGCTACTCGTCCATGTACGACTTTTGGGTGAATGCCGACTCGCAGGACATCTTTCCACCCGGTTGGTGCGAGGAAACGGGTCGCTTGCTGCAAGCGCCCAAGGATTACAGCCCGGAACGCTTTAGCTGGAGTCGTTACCTGGTTAAGACCAACGCAAAGGCTGCTCCACGGGCGTTGTTTGCGCACTTGTCAATGCCGCAACAGACAGGGATTTGCAACGGATTTGCCGTGGGAATGCACTTAGAGGCAGAGGACCTGAATGACACCGGCAAGATCTGTGTTGCCACCGTGGCGGATATACTGGATGAGCGTGTGCGCGTTCACTTCGATGGCTGGGACGACTGCTACGATCTGTGGGTGCACGTTAGTTCGCCCTACATCCACCCCTGCGGCTGGCACGAGAATCGCCAGCAACTGATAGTTCCACCGGATTTTAAGACAACCGTGTTCAGTTGGCCGGACTACATAGCCGATGTCGGGGGTGTGGCTGCCCCGAAGCATCTGTTCCAACCACGCCAGCCGATGGAGTACCAGGCGCGCATGAAGCTGGAGGTTGTTGACCAGCGCAACCCCTGCCTGATTCGCCCGGCCACAATCGTAACCCGCAAAGGCTACCGCGTTCAAATACACTTGGATTGCTGGCCGTCAGAGTACTACTTTTGGCTGGAGGACGACAGTCCGGACCTGCATCCCATTGGCTGGTGCGAAGCCACCTCGCACGATCTGGAAACGCCGCCGGGGTATCTGCAAGCCGCCTCCCTAATGCCCTGCGACGTGGAGGGCTGCCGAGGTTTCGGCAACGCCAAGCGCTTTAATCTCAGTGTGCACGCTTTGCGGGACTGCTGTCCGTATGCGCCGGAGAACTGGCGCCAGTGGCGCTCCAAAACGGTGAAGCCGGCGCGAGTGTCGCCCGAGAAGATCAGACGCGGAGTTCAGACGAAAAGAACCAGGAAGACAGTTACTCCGGAACTGGCCGTTAAAGAGGAAATTCCTTCTAAGGTAGCAAAGAAACGGACAACACCGCCGCCTTGCGCAGAGGAAAAGAAGGAGAAGAAGCAAAGGCTAAATATGGCCATAGATAAGGAGGAGCAGAAACCAGATCCCTGTGCCCGTACCCTGGATATAGCCAAGAGCTTCTTGAAGGACTACGGCCCGCAGTTCCTTCAGAACTACCGCCTTTGGAGACAGAACAGCACTTTGAATCAGGACCACATCCGTAGTAATCCGCTGCACTGGACCACCTGGGATGTTTTCGAGTTTACGGAGCGTGCCATGGGCTCTACAGAAATAGCCCGTGCGATATTTGAACACGAAATCGATGGAAGGGCCCTACTAATGCTGGGACGCCAGGAGTTGGACAAGTACCTGAACCTTAAGGTGGGTCCTGCGGCGAAACTCTACTCGCTGATCATGAATCTACGCATTGCTGTCGTCTCTAAATTCGAGACGAATAGCACCGGGCTTAGAATTGATTTCTCCAATCCGTTACATCTGAAAGAGGAAAAGGTGGAGAATACACTTGCATCTTCCAAGGTGCAGGGCAGAAGCAACGGGTGGAGCAAAATGGATCACAACCAGGAGCTTTTCGAAAGCGAAGAGGACGATGATGATGATGTGGTGCTGGACAGCGAGGACTTTCTCAGCGTCAAGCCCAGCGGCCGCCTGGTAATTGATGAGGACGCTGAGGTGGTGATGCAGCAGCTGGATGTGTGCAGGCCCATGACCACGGCCTCCTAGAGGACTCCAGGCCGAGGTCCAGCTTCCGTTGATTGTTATTTAAGATTCGTTCGGGTATTAATATTGTATTTTAAGTATTAACTATGTAAGCCTGATCCTGAAAGCGATTTTCTTTGTTGACCCCACACTTTCCAATAAAGGATCCCCTAATTCTGTAATTCTTTCTTTGTTTTCTGGGATAGATTGAAAAGTACATGCCAATTACGTTGATCTTATTAAACCACCACCACGTAAAACCATTAAATAAAAGTTTTGGATGCATTTCAGCCCCAGGATCCCAGTCTGGTGGAAGCTCTATGGGTTAATTGATGCCCCAGGATTTGCTCATTATGGGAGCTTAAAAGTCCTCCCGATATGTTTTCAATTTTCATATTGACACCCTAAACTGATCAAGATTCTTTAAGAATTAAAGACACATCCTTAAAATTTTAAACATTAATTGAGTTCGGCAGCTTCTGTAAAAAGTATCTTAACTTCCTGGAAGTGTAGTTTCCCAAAACATATTGCCCATCTACTTGGTTTAAATAAACCTTAACAATAATGATATATTTCATATTTTAAAGCCAAACGGTGAAAAAATAATTATAATCAATCAACCGATTCCTGTAAATTTAAGAAATAAAGAAAGGGCGGCTGGAAAAATGTATCCTGGGTACCGCCGCCTTTGGGTCTGCCAACTCGTTTTCCAGGCCGAGTCGTTGGTATGTTTGTATATACCGAACGCGTTTTGCGAGGACCACATTCCTCGGGATTTTGGGATTTAGATACACGGTGCGCCATTTTTCCTGCTTGACATAAAGCCGAGTTACAGTGGCTAGAAAAACGCGAAATTGCACATTGCGAAAAGTGTATATATAATTTGTGAAAAGTTTCGCGAATCGTGAGCCGACCGCTAATCATGTGTCCGGCCCAGATGCGATGAAAGGCAGCTAATTGCGGCAATACAACGCGCTCGCTTAACTCACTCGTGCCCAAAAGGTCGGGTCCCGCGGCAGCCACTTAGTTTACAAATAAATAAAAAAAGGCGGCGCCTAAGCCAAGGCAGTGCAGCGCCGGAAGCTAATGCAAGTGCAAATAATTAATAAGCAAGTTAACCGCGCAAGCAGACACAGCGGCCCGCAGTCAGTTTTCTGGCGGCGCATGTTTTGTTTTTTCGTGCACTGTACACCACAGTGGAGCGCCCGTGTGTGCCTGTGTGCGTCGGTGGGCCTGTGCATGTGTGTGTACACATTTTAGGCGGCAATGGTGTGAGGCCCTGGCCAGCCGATAGCGCGCTGGCCTCCGATAGTTATCGAAATGCGCGCTCTAACCATTTGTTTGTTTGTTGTTTGTTTTCCTTGCAGTTCATGTCCTATATAAACAAGCGCAGATCGACCATCTAGCACTAAAAAGCAAGTAAAATGGAAGAGATATCCAGCCTAGACTCGTTCGGCGCTGACTCCAATGCACGCCCCGAGTCGGCCACCCCCAGAGCGGAGGAAGAACAGGAACAGCCGCCAGCGGCAATAGAAACTCAAGACACCCCAGCCTCGCCACCGGCGGAGGATGCAGTTGCCCAGGGCAGCGAAGTCCCTCCCGAGGACGCCGGTAAGGAGCCGGAAGACGAATTTGAACAGATTTCGGAGGGTTCTTTGGACGCCGATGAGAACCAGTCGCAGGAAAAGCAGAATACTCAGCGAGATCCTGTGGAGGCCGAGGCAGATGGTGAAGGAGATGCGGAAGGCGAGGAGCCACTAGCCGCCGAGGGTGAGCATCAGCCAGAAGCGGTTAGTGTTGATCCTCAGGAAGAACAGGAGGACGCCGAGGAAGAAACAGATGCCCTAAAAGCCACAGAGGAAGAGGAGGAAGCAGCGGCTGCCGCCGTCGATGCTGATGCAGTGGACGGGGGCCCGGCATCCAACGAAGCCATGGATGTGGACGATGGTGAAGGTGATGCCGAAGCAGAAGGCGAAGTCGATGCTGAAAGAGAAGGAGAAGCACCGGAAGAGGAGGCATCACACGAGCCAGAGGCTGCAGATGATGTGGAAATGCGATCTGTGGGCGGTGACTCGCACCACGCCGACGACATAGAGCCACCCGAGGGCCGGGACGAGGTCGACACCAGCCTGGAGGATCGGGAAACCGGGGCCGATCAAGACGAGGTGGAAAAAGAGGCGACCGCCGAAGATGACGACATCCCGGATGCTGACGCGGATTCGGAACAAATCGAAGAAGCAGCCGAGGAAGGCGGAGAAGCTGAGCACGGCGATGGTAAGCGTAGATACAATTAAATTTAAGTAACGCAGTCCGCTGCGAGGGAGCTAATAGTCTGATATTCGAAATGAACGTTCTTTATGTTTTAAACCAATTCCAGATACTGTGGAGAATGTGCTGGAGCCCGAGGAGTCTGACGTTTGTCTCATTCCCGACGATCCCGAGACTGAGGTGACGGAAGCTGAAAAGGAACAGGCTCGCGAGAACGCAGAAAAGGCCGCCGAAGAAGAGGAAGCCGAGGAGCGTCAGTCCAAGACACCCGACAACATTGCAAAGTCCTCAGGAGACGGTCCAGCAGACCCAGAAGATGCGAGTACACCTGCAGCTGTGGACCGACCCACCGCCGAATCCCCCTCCACCCCAACTGGTATGTGTGATAGCCTAGAAATTTATCAAATGTCCCATTCCGTATAAATTCTTTTATCACAATTTTGCCGGCAGATGTTCAAGCTGCAGCTAAGGAGGCGGCGGCATCAGAGAGTGCCGAAGGTGAGCGGATTTTAGCACTATATTTGCGCGAATTCCGCAGAATTGTTATATGTTACTGCGTTACTGAGAGCTTTATAGACCTTGGTTGTGTTAAAATTTATGTTTTCCTCTTGATCCTCATACCTCGAAATTCTGTTAATCTTAATAAAAAAATCGTTAATTCTTCTGAATTCTGTCATATTCTTCATACCTTTTACACAAAATATTTCGAAATCTGGGGACTTGGAATAACTATAACAAATTATGAATATATGATACAAAATTTAGGAAAACCAAATTCGTAGAGCGTTTGCAGCATATTTTTGAATAGCATTTTTAACTTTTTTAAATGAATTTCCGTGGTTTGGTTTCCGAGTTTTCTGCCTAATATTTACACAGCCTTTGGGCATCTTTCTCAACAAAACTTATAAATGTGTTCGTTTTCGGCTTGATTTATTTTACCACGCTCCTTTCGTCCATTAAATTAGTGCTGAAAAATTGTCGATTTTAAATCGATAAAACTCGACTTTTATCTTTATCCGTATCTTCATTAAGTATCGAAATCTGTCAATACAAACTTAAAGCCTTTTTTTGTTATTAGCGACTTCTACTTAACGTTTTATCTTATCTTATTGCAAAAATGAGTCAAACTAATCAAAGTCCTTTATTCTGCCCACCAGATGATGGAAATGAAGCCGCGGGCAATGATGAAGAGGCCGGCGGCGATGCTCCTGACGCAGACGAGCCCACAGCCGAAGAGGCCGACGCAGCATGCGACGCTGGTGGAGAGCCTGGATCAGTGGCAAAGATCATAATCAGCTGGATAGTGGGCAGTGTGGAGAAGTGCAAACAATGCGGTAACGAGAAGAGCTGCGGTTTCCGATATAAGCGGCCCGAGGAATCAGAGTCAGATAAGGATAAAGAAAAGGAGAAAGAAGGCGACAATGCAGAGGAGGCACCGCAGGAGCCGGCTCCCAGCGGGTTCGATTACCTCTGCGACACAGCCTGCTGCAATGCGCTCTTGGCCGACCAGCCCGGCAAGTTCTTTGTGCGTCGCAAGAAGTTCCTCGTGGAAGAGGTAGTTCGGGATGAGGGCGCCGATCAGGAGGACGAGGAGCAACAAGAAGGCGCCGAGGTCGAAGGCGATGAGGGTACGACTCCCGCCAAAACGACGCATGAATGCCTGCAATGCAAGGAAAAGACGCGGTGCAAGTATTTCATTAAACAGGACCAGGACTGCTTTTACATCTGCAATGACGACTGCTTCAACTTGCTCAACGCTGAGGAGCCCGACAAGTTCAAGCTTAAGCGCCACTCGATCCGAGTGCGCAACATAGGCGCCACCACGCTCCAGCCGCCCCAAAACTCTTCGTCCAGCAAGCGTCCGGAGAGCAGCGTAGTGGCTAGGACGCTGGCCGAAGCGGAGACAGCGCGCTTGGACAGGATCGAGAGCTTCCGAAGGCGTTGCGCCGATTGTGAGACAGAGATTAATGCCAACGAAAAGCAGCTTATGTGGGAGACAATGGATTTCTGCAACGAGGTTTGCCTGGGCAGCTACCAGCGCACGATTGGATCCAACTGCGAAACATGCAAGCAGGAGGTGAGCTCCACGGCTCTTGGCAAATACTGCGTGCGCTTCGGATTCGATGTCCGGCAGTTCTGCTGCGCCGCATGCCTTAACACCTTCAAGAAGGGCCTTAAGACTTGTTCCTGCTGTCAGAAGGACATTAGCGGCGGCCAGGAGGGCTTTCTGGCCCCAGTGGGAGATAAGGATCAGTTCAAGGACTTCTGCTCGCAGACGTGCCTTCGTCGCTACGACAGCATGTGCAATCCTCGCCGAAAGCTGCGCACAGACGTGTGCGGTGTCTGCAATAACGAAAAGCCAGTGCGCGTTGAGATGCTGCTGGAGGACCGGGAACATTATTTCTGCTCAAACCCATGCTTCTCAGCATTCAAGTTTGTGAGTAACGTGAACGCCGATCCCTGCGGCATGTGCTCCAAGTATTTTGAGCGGCGCAGCGCTGAGGCCTACACCATCTACAATGAGCAGCAATCGCCTAAGGTCTTCTGCTCACGCGTCTGCATCAACGTATTCATCATCGTGAACCGTCATATCGTCTCGTGCCAATGGTGCAAGGTGAAGAAGTACAACTTCGACATGATCTACCAGGTGGGCGGCCAGCAGGAGCAGGAAACGCTTACTTGCTCCATTAACTGCCTGACCATGCATGGCGTCAGCTGTAATATATCAGCACGAGCCGTGACCAAGTGCGACAACTGCAGTAACTTTAACACGCCGCAGTATCACCTGACCATGTCCGATGCCTCGATGCGCAACTTCTGCACCTACCAGTGCGTAATGCAGTTCCAGAATCAGTTCGCCCGCGCCCCGCTCACGTTAGACAGCGACCTGCCGCCCAGCAGCAGCAGTAGTGGTGCCGCCAGCAGTTCAAAGGCTCAGCTTATGTCTGCACGCGGTTCAAGAAAGGATGCCGCCCCATTTCCCACGGGTCTGCCCAAGCGCGTCAAGCTGGTGAGTCTAAATCGGTCATAGCTTCATAACAATCTCTTATATTAGTGTAAACAGTCTCCGTACCTTCAAACTGAGCGTTTTATTTTTATTTTTTGCCGAGCATGCAATTCCAGTTAGTTTCCCTCAATTCCCACAAGAACTCCCAAGTGTAGACACTCATAAGCACACCCATAGCTCCGAAACTTCAAAGAAAAAGCTTCGTATTCTTTGACATGATTTATTTTTAGAATAATACCGCTTTTTACTGCTGAAAATTCAAAGGAAGAGCTTTTATTATTATTTCGTTTCTTGTTATCTCTGTGCACTCTGTGATGCTGTTAAGAAGTCATCTTGCGGTACTTGATTTGCACACCTGGAATTATACAAAACGCATTAATCATGTCTGCTTGTCTTTTATCATTTTGCAGGCTGGAAAGAATGCCGGTGTGGGTGCCAAGAAGTCCGGTGGCACAATGATTCCGGTTATATCTACGGTCCAATCGCTGGCCAGCGGGGAAACCGAAGCCCGCATTGGTAATGTTACTGTACGGCGCAAGCGTGGCCGCCCTCGGGAATCTGGCACTTCACCGCCACCGCTACTCTCTATTCCGGTGGCACACTCTTCGGCACCTCGGGGAAGGCCCCGCAAGCATGTGGACTATTCGGTGCGTTCGCCGTCGCCTACACCACGGAACACCACCACGACCATGGACTTCGGACCACCTACGGTATCGGAGACGAAGATCATCACAGTGCCGCCATACCCGAAGGCTGTGCGAAACGTCAACATCAGCTGCAAGCCCATGATGGTGTCAAACGGCGAGCAGATCACACCGTCCGTGCGCGACTGCGCCACACAAACGGAGAAGGACTATTCGAACAAGGTGCTCATCCCGGTGCCGGTGCCAATCTTTGTGCCGCAGCCCATGTACATGTACTCGGCTCCGTTCCCAGTGCCAGTGCCCATTCCGCTGCCCATCCCGGTACCCATCTTTATACCCACTACGCGCAACACCTCTCAGGGCATTCTTAAGGAGATCAAGAAGATCCAGGATAAGATGCCTGAGGATCCTCTGGAGGCAGAGCTGCTCATGATGGCCGAAATGGTAGCCGAGGAGAAACATGACTCGGACTCCGACTCGGACAATGAGATCAAGCCGGATCCTGGCTTGGTCAGTCTGCAGTATCAGAACAGCCTCGAGTCCGTCGCCCAACAACAGCAGCAGCAGCAACAAGTGGTGGATGTCAGTGGGTCTGGGCACAATCCCTACGGCGACGACATGTTGCAGATTGCCCTTAAAATGGCCACGGGCGACTATGACAACCACCACCAAACGTCGACGGTGGATCTGGAGACTTCCATGACGGCGAATACGATCAGCAGCCAATCTCCTATGGGTCATGACGGCATGGGTCAAATGGTGCATCATTTGGACCAGCAGCATCACATGCTTGATGCCACGAACCGGTAAGTAGAGTTTAAGTAAATCGATGCTACACATTTTTTTGTGATCCTTTTAATATGTTCTCCTCCCTAATCACTTTATAATCCTTCTATCTCTGCAGATCACCGCGTGGTCGTAAGCGAGGCGTTGGCTCTGTCCTAGAGTCGCCCAATCGGAATCGATCGCCGGTTAAGAGGCAGCGGGGAAGCGAAATGGATCACTCGGCTTTGCAGCAGCAGTCGCAGCAGGCCCAGCAGCCGCAGGAGAAACCGGACGCTCAGATGTTCCTCAAGTACACCTTCGGTGTGAATGCTTGGAAGCAGTGGGTGATGACAAAGAATGCGGACATTGAGAAGAGCTCAATGCGCCGGCGGCCGTTCAAGACGGAACTTCTCCAGATGACCGCCGACGAGCTGAACTACTCGCTGTGTCTGTTCGTCAAGGAGGTGCGAAAGCCCAATGGCACGGAATATGCGCCGGATACCATATATTACCTAGTATTGGGTATGTTATAAGCTTTTTGGATCGAGGTAACTCGATTAACTTGTTTGTTGGTTTCTTGCGTTTTCCCCAGGCATTCAGCAATATCTTTATGTAAATGGACGCATAGACAACATATTTTACGATCCATACTATGAGCGGTTTACAGAGTGCTTAGACGATGTGGCACGCAAGTTCTCCGTGCTGTACAACGATTCGCGTAAGTACAGAATTCTTGTGTTTCAACGACGTAGTCTAAGACCACGCTGATTCGTTCCATTTACAGAATACATTGTCACTCGGGTGGAGGAGGAGCATTTATGGGAGTGCAAGCAACTTGGCGCCCACTCACCGCATGTGCTGCTCAGCACACTTATGTTCTTCAATACCAAGCACTTTAATCTGACGGTAATAAATCTGATATTTCCCATGGCTGTGAGTGGGTGCTCATCTTAATGTTTTGTTTCAGACTGTGGAGGAGCACATGCAGTTATCCTTCTCGCACATCATGAAGCATTGGAAACGCTCGTCACAGAATTCAAAAGTTCCTGGCTCACGAAACGTCCTTTTACGCTTCTATCCACCGCAGGCGGGGCTGGGTAAGTTAACTACAGATCGCGTTAGATCGGAAACCGATAACTAATTTTTTCCGTATCTCTCTCTGTGTATAACCAGATGCCAATCCACGAAAGAAGAAGGTGTACGAGCAGCAGGAGAACGAGGAGAATCCCCTGCGTTGTCCCGTCCGCCTCTACGAATTTTATCTCTCTAAATGGTAAGTGATGAATTGGGAAAATATAGTGAATTTTGCTATTAAAATGTTAAATAACATAATTTAATTGACAATCAAGGTATTACTGTTTTATGAGAAACTTTCGCTAACCTATTCTTTGTTTTATTTTCCCAGCCCTGAGAGCGTGAAGACCCGAAATGATGTATTTTATCTGCAACCGGAGCGATCCTGCGTGCCCGACTCACCCGTTTGGTACTCCACGCAGGCTTTGGGACAGGACGCACTGCAGCGTATGCTGCATCGCGTTAAGATGGTCAAGGAAATCAACATTGCGCTACTGACGACTTAATGTTTATTTAGGCAGTTATGTATCTTTGTGTATGTGCAAGGCATTGTCCTGCAATGACACCCGGAGGAGGGCGATTCTTCGGCTTGGTGCTTAGCACAAGTTTGTTTGCGGGCAAAACCAAATAGGGCTAACCTAGAGCGAGAGTTGTGCTATATTATAAATTGTTTTTAACTTACTTTTACACCTATTTTCGATTGTCATTACCTGCGCTGCGTTAGCGCTGAGCGGAGAGGATTGTATAAAAATTGTGAACTATATAACCAAGCCCATCTCACTTTCGATTGAATTAAAATAAAACTAGAAAACATAACGAGCAACAACAATCCACACACACAAAACGAGACACACGCACATGTAGACACCCTCAGACATGCATCTTCATTAGTTTAGGATCGTAAGCCAGACTCCACACACATCTTTAGTCATTACTTAGATTGTTTAGGCGATAAGGCAATAAGGAGGGGGTGCCCCGACCCGACCCAAGAGAGCGGACGATACGTGCATGTATGTATGTACATAGATCGACGACGACGGATGACCACACAGTGAGTGTACAATGAGAGTTGTACATAGGATGCGACCCTTGACAATTAGCAGCGCCTCTGTTGTAAGTGTTGATAAAAATGTAAAATGCTGTACTCCTTAACTGCAAGATCTACCATAAGTTCGCATGTAGCGTATGAACGTGTACATGTCTATATATAAATACATACATACTTTGAATGAGCGCGAATTGTTTTTATTATTGATTGGGGAACTTTTAATATATAAACATATGTAAGTGAGATTTGTTTAGCTCGTATTTTTAAGAAATGTTACATTTTCTATTTTGTAACCAGCATGGATGATTACAAATCCTTTCCCTACTTAGGTAGAACTTTGTTTAACATCTAATATAAATTGTGGGTAGCTGTTCATGCTAAACTTCTTGCACTCCGGTAAAAATCAAACTGCCTACTTCACAAGTGTTTCTGTTTATTGACACAATAGATATGCGGCTTTAGTTAAATACATTTTAATTGAGTTTGTTAATCGCAACACGGCTCGCGGGTCCTTAGTATACAAAAACAGATGGAACTAAAATACGATACTTTATTGGCTCTTGCTTGGTCGTATGTTCAAGAGGGTTCAAGGCTGAAGGCGCATTCGATGAGGCTCTTTGTTTTGATGTCTTTTATATATATATATATTCACACTGCGGTCACTGTTTACCACTCGGCGTCTCCATTCGACTTCTGGAATACATAGTCCTTGCCACGCATGTTCATGATTCCATCTTTGAGATAGAACTTCCATTTATTGCGTGAACGGGTGATCTGCAAGTAGTTTTATTAGCTTATTGCTTTTAGTTAAAATCAAGATTACTTACTTTATCATACTGGCAGACGATCACGTTGTCAGTTTCGAACATTTCAGCGGAGTCTTCGTCAGTGACGTCGTCCTCGCTGTTGAGAGGCTCCTCTTCGGCAGCATCTTCGTGCTCAACATCTTCATCGTCATCTTTGTCAACGTCATCATCGTCGTCGTTGTCAATGTTGTCGTCACTCTCTTCGCTTTCGTCTTCATCGGACGAGTCCAAGGCACCGTCCAAATGTTTGGCTGCGGCCAGATTTTCTAAGAGGTAACAGGAGGGAAAAATGATTAAATAAATTCAAAAGGATAGATTGCTTACGACTTACTCTGGTGGTTGGCACTGCTGAGGGCAGCGTTAACGTGCTGCTGCAGCACAGATGAGGCCAACGTGGTGGGCAAAGTCATGATGGAGGAAATCAGATGGGCCGTCAGTATTTGTGTTAGCTGATTCTCCTGGAGCGCCGAGGCAGGCACTTGAATAGTGAGTACCCGAGATTCCGAACTTGCCGAGCCGGCTGGCGAGGGCAGTGTGATCTTCAATTTTTATAACAAGGTATTATTATTATTTCGAAATCTTTGTCTGACTAATATCAAACTCACGTTTACGGGCATTATGCGGTTGGGATCCAACGTGGCCACTATTGGAATGGATGCCTGTCCACTGCCGCCAGACGCCTGCTGTTGTTTCTGCAGCATAGCGGCACCTGAAGTGGGATGCAGAGGCGGTGGATTCTGTGAGTTGACTTCCTGCTTGATGGGCACTAGTCCGTTCTTTATGCCACTACCCGTTGCACCGCCAACGACCGACTTTAGTACGAGCGAAGAGGTGCTGCCGCCAATCTGTGGCTGTGATGTGGCCGCAGAGGCGGCGGCCTTCTTGGCCTTGGCATTAGCTGCCTGCAAAATGGAATACAAGTTGGTTAATCCCGGGATTTTTTCAGAGGACGCGCAGCTGGCTTTATTACCTTACTGTTCTGCAGACGAGGTGTGCATGAGGATGTGTATATGGCAGTGAGCATGTGAGCGAATATGGTTTATAGAATGGGAATGTGTTTAAGCAGCGCATTAGTCGAAGATGTTGTTGTTGTTGGTGGTGAGGCGCAGTAACATTGTTGTAGTTGAAGTTGTAGATAGCCATAGGGAAGATAAAGCAACATATTTTAGTCAAAATGCCTTCGGAATGTATTAATTTAACCAGCTATTTACAATGTTTTGCTTAATTCATATGTTTGAAACAATATTTCTATATACCAGTGGTCATAGAAAGGGATTTGGATATGATATTAACCACCACCTGTGTGACTTTGTAATCAATGTATACAAATAATTCTAATGTTCAGGTAATAGATCTAATATTAATCTGAATCTGGCAGTCTGATAGTGACACGGATACGGGGATGCACACACTCAATGAGAAGTGAGAAAGTCAAGAGTCACAGACTTACCTTTGGATTGTTGGCCACAATGGGCGGTGGATGCGAGCCCTCGCCGGGTTCTGGGGTCAGCTCGACAGCCTTACTGGCCAGCAGCTTGTTGCGCCAAATCTGCTTCATCTCCTGAAGTACCTGTTCGTCCACGCCCTCGTCCAGGAAAGCGTCGCGCACGTTTGTGATAACATCCTCGATCACGGCATGATACACCTTCAGCTGAAAACGGTAGTGGAGTGTTAATAATGTATAATTAAGTTCTGATTACATGAGCAATCCGTGGAGAGCGTGCTTGTTTCGTGTTGATATTAGCACTCGTTTTATTATTACGAGAAATTTGATTATAGGATTTTCTTTTTACTAATCTGAAGTTTGTTATATTTTGCAGATAGTAATTATACTTGAACACCGATGTGTCCTGCCCGTGGGATTTGTCCTCTATAATTTATAGATGTGCAAATATCAAAAATAAATATAATATATAAAAAAAAATGTTGTCTTTACTTCCAAACAGTAAAGGAATGTACAGATGTTTTTTAATTGATTGTATATACATATGTACATTTGTAAATATATTTTTGAAAATGTACCGGTATCGCGGAATGCGACTTTTGTTATTGCTGCAATCGCCCGCAGTGGCCGGAGTCACCTACATAAGTGGAAATGTTCCTCGTGTTAGTACGTAGTTTTGCTTTATCTGGGGGTGATAAGGGACCCCACCGCTGATAGCATACGCAGAACCAACTGTCTGACGGGAGTAATACTATATGCTCAAGAGACACCTCCCCTCCGACGAAAGGGGGCAACCCAAAAAAATGCAAGGCAACGAACGCAGCCAACACCAATACAATTGCATGGCGGTCTGACGTGCACAGCACGCACGCACGCACACAGACAAACTGCCGCCGTTGCAGTGTCGGTATATGTGTAAATAGCTGTATACCTATATCTATATCTGTCCTGGCCAACGACTGAAACTTTCACTTTCCCGGGAGCGGGGGACAGCAGGAGCAGGCTCCACCGCTTCTGGCTGTGAACCTTCCATATGTCAGGCGTCTGTCTGGTGCACTTGTGTGTCCGTATGTGTTTTGTACGAAAGTTCGCCTCAGTAGAGCCAGCTTTACACTTACCACCGACGTCTGGCATAACGCCATTTGAACCTTTTTCTCCGCCAGCTTGAGGCTTTTCTATTCGCTGGTTTGGTAATTAACGTCTTTGAAATAAATTGAAGAATTTAAGAATTAAATCTAGCGATGCGTCCGCTAGACTTGTTGGGGCTGACAATTTAACAATATTATTATCGATTATTTTGTAAGTCGCAACTTCGATGCTCGCGGACATCGATGCATCGCCGATGAAAGTAAACTAAAGTGGCAACGCTGTAGCAAGTCGTGTGTTTTGATCAGGTTGAGCTGGGATTTTTCCCCGATCGATCTTTACTTTGCAACAGGTTTATTTGATCGGCGCTTTCCCCAGCTGCATACATCTGGAAATTGCATGAATCAGCCCCGATCAGTTCTCCCGCCCACCAACCAACGAGATGAGTGGCGCAGAAACTGCCGAGGCAGTGGCTGCGGCCCAGGACCAGGCGAACGGAAATAGGACCAGATCGCGATCCCACATCGATGACACCATGGCCATCCGCCTGCTTCCTCTGCCAGTGCGTCACCAGCTGTGTGCCCATCTCGACGCCCTGGATGTGTGGCTACAGCTGGCGACAGCCGTTAAGCTTTATCCGGACCAAGTGGAGCAGATAAGCAGCCAGAAGCAGCGGGGACGGTCTGCATCAAACGAGTTCCTCAACATTTGGGGTGGGCAGTACAACCACACCGTTCAGACTTTGTTTGCGCTGTTCAAGAAGTGAGTAATTGGGCGATAAGAAACACGACTTTGGATTACCCACACGGCTTGCCTTGCAGATTGAAGCTCCACAATGCCATGCGGCTAATCAAGGAGTATGTGAGCGAGGATTTGCACAGGTACATTCCCAGGAGCGTTCCCACCATCAGCGAGCTGCGTGCTCTGCCCGACTCCAGTGCCAAGGTGGACAATGGCCCACCGTTTCCCTCCTCCTCTGGTGTTAGCAACTCCAACAACAATCGAACTACCACGAGCGAGGAGATTCCTAGCCTGGAGTCGCTTGGCAACATTCACATCAGCACAGTTCAAAGGGCCGCCGAGTCCCTGCTGAAGATCGATTATTCTGAGCTGGAGAGCGCCACGGATAACTGGTGTCCCGACAATCGGCTCGGGCAGGGTGGATTTGGAGAGGTGTATCGCGGCGAATGGAAGCAGTTGGACGTGGCCATAAAGGTGATGAACTACCGCAGCCCCAACATCGACAAAAACCAGGTGGAGTTACAGCAGAGCTACAACGAGCTCAAGTACCTCAACACCATACGGCACGACAACATACTGGCATTGTACGGCTATAGCATCAACGGCGAGAAGCCCTGCCTTGTCTACCAGCTCATGAAGGGCGGCTCGCTGGAGAATCGTCTTCGGGCGCACAAGTCGCAGCAGCCATTGCCAGCTCTCACTTGGCAGCAGCGATTCAGCATCAGTCACGGCACAGCCAGGGGCATTTACTTCCTGCACACAGCTCGGAGCACTCCACTCATTCACGGGGATATCAAGCCAGCGAACATTCTGCTGGATCAGTGCCTGCAGCCAAAGATCGGCGACTTTGGACTGGCGCGCGAGGGTCCCAAGTCTATCGATGCAGTGATGCAGGTGAAGAAAGTGTTTGGAACGAGAATCTATCTGCCGCCGGAGTTTCGCAACTCCAAGCAGCTAAGCACAGGCGTGGACGTGTACAGTTTTGGCATTGTGCTGCTGGAGGTATTTACGGGGCGACAAGTTACCGATCGGTTGCCCAAGAACGACCTGCAACAGGACCTTTTGCACTATGTCAAACAACACTGGCGGCAAAATCGCACCGAGTTGCTGGACAAGCACACTGCCACGCCTCTGGGCGAGGAGCTGGATATGTGCATGTGCGCCATAGAGGCGGGACTACACTGTACAGCCCTGGATCCGCAGGATCGTCCCTCAATGGATGCAGTACTCAACCGTTTTAAGCCATTCCGCAATGATTTTTAATAGCATTTCAGTGACCTAAGTTATTAAGTGCCTTATTATGTAATCGTTTTATTGTTGTAGTCCTGCTTTTTTTATATAACTGGAAGCAGTATAATTAATAATTACAATATTTTTTTAAATGTTGAATATATGTTCAATCAAAATTATATTAAAACTCATTGCTTTTAGAGATTATTCTTTTACTTTACAGCCGAATAAATCCCAGGGTTAAGAACACGGAAATCGCTTATGATGTTACGCCTTTAAAATCAAAATAAATGCTTGTGACTGGTTTGTTTTATGTATTGATTCTAACGTCATTTCGGTTACTACTCTTTTTCCTTTTCGTAACACAAACACAGCAAAATAATACCGTTTTTATTCGATAAGAAGGATTTCGGGTCCCAGAATCAAGACGAACCTATTTCATGGTTAATAGTTTTTAGCCAAAGCAAATTTTCCATTTTGAGAATCGAGATCCATTAGGGACCAGTACGATCCACAATGAATTTAAAAAATTCCAAGTTTTACAAGAGGATTCAGGAGCTGCGCCACTTCTCAAAGGAGAAGGTGCGCAAGGATAGGGAGAATCGGACGCGCGTCTCCCGCGCTTTGAAAATGGCGATCAGTGAACAGCCTTGCTCGGACAGGGAGTGGTTCAGCTCGGATCACTCCCCCTCTCCACGCCAAGGCCAGACCAACTCTCCGCGTCGGCGGGTCAAAAAGTATGGGCATCAGAAGAAGAAGGCTGTCGGGAAGGCAGGACGCAACTTGTCCCCCCACTACCGTATGTCTGGCGGGCAGTGTTCCGGCCATGAAAGCCCCAAGCCTGGATTTATAGCGGCGGCGGAATCCAATCTGAATGGCTTTATACAGCTGAACAACAAGCGCTATCGCGTGGAATGCCCCACTCGGGCGGTGGCCTCACTCGGTGTTAGCCACAATCCCGAGCGCTCCACCAGGTGAGCTCTTTCCCACACATTTCGGGGCTTCGGACTGACGCACAGCCTCTTCTAATCGCAGCGATACCAAAAGCACCATCTGTGTGTCCAATTCCCGCTACGGTATGATCGGCAAAATATCCAAGACTCTGGGATTCAAGCTGGTCAAGGAGTCGAAACTATGGAATATCTTCTGGTCGGACTCATTTCCCGGTGTGGAGCTGTTCAAAAACATGAAGCGTTTCCAGCAGATAAATCACTTTCCGGGCATGATCGAGATCTGTCGCAAGGATTTGCTTTCGCGGAACCTCAACCGGATGCTTAAGTTGTACCCGTTCGACTACAAGATCTTTCCCAGGACCTGGATGCTGCCCGCAGAGTAAGTTATTATTAATTTCTTTTTTATATTAAAAACATTCTTAGGTTTATTGTAACTTATTAGTTAAGCGTTGAATTTTATATAGAATTTTATTCTTTAAAAGAATTTGTAAACAACTGAAAGCCATCGTGGCGGACTCCGCCCAGGAAGAATCACTTCTTATTGCAATTATAACCGAAACATTTCCTTAATTTCTCAACTAAACACAGCTACGGAGACGCCATGAATTATGCCTTAACTCACAAGCGTACCTTCATCCTGAAGCCAGACTCTGGAGCTCAGGGACGCGGCATCTGGCTGACCAATGAACTGAAGACGATTGGACCTCATGACCGGCTCATCTGCCAGACGTACATACACAGGGTGAGAGAAGCATGTATATCTTTGATATATTTAATTAATAATCCTTAAATCCGTAAAGCCACTCCTCATCGATGGCTACAAGTTCGATTTGCGGGTTTACACGCTGATCACCTCCGTGGATCCGCTGCGCATCTTTGTGTACAACGAGGGCTTGGCCAGATTCGCAACCAATAAGTACGTGGAGCCCACGCCAGGGAACTCAAATGACCTGTACATGCACCTGACCAACTACTCAGTGAACAAGCGAAACTCCCATTACGAGCTGTGCGACAACGACGACTGCGGCAGCAAGCGAAAACTGAGCGCGATCAACAACTGGATGCGACGCCACAACTACGACGTGAACGAGTTCTGGACCAACGTGGATGACGTTATCATCAAGACGGTGCTGAGTGCTTGGCCCGTTTTGAAGCACAATTACCACGCCTGCTTCCCGGGACATGACAAGATCCAGGCCTGCTTCGAGATCCTTGGCTTCGACATTCTAGTTGACTGGAAGTTGAAGCCCTACATTCTGGAGGTGAACCACTCACCAAGCTTCCACACCAATGAGCAGGTGGACCGGGAGGTGAAGCGGCCTCTCATCCGGGACACTCTTAATTTGGTAAGCACGGGGCTTGTGGACAAAAGGCAAATCCTCAGGGAGGATCGCAAGAGGGTGAAGCAACGACTGCTTAAAACAAGGGGAGAGCCGTAAGTAGAATCAAACTTGTGCCAGCAGCCGGTGGTAGGAACTTGGTTCTTCTTCTTATCCCAGGGTAGTTCCTCGGGCTCGTCTAAATGCCGGCTCCGCATCCAAGGCAAAAATAAATACCAATCTCTGCAATCTAGAGGGAGTGGCTACCGGTAATCCCAGTAAGATTGATGCAGAGATCGAGGAAGAGGGCGCACTGGCCCGGCAGGTCGCCTGGGAGGACAGTCACATGGGCAATTTCAGGAGGATAATGCCGCCACCAGATTTATCGAAGGGGGATTACTACACCCGCTTCTACGGGCAGACCAATCAGGTGTCTATTTTTGCCGAAACGGCGGCCAGCAAGAAACGGGAGGATCTTGCCCGTAAGATGCGCCTCCAGATTGAGGAGAAGAAGGCCAAGCAGGAGCAGATGCTCAGTGGGCGACAGAAGCGAACGCGACTACTGCCTCGAGCTGTGCGTGAAAAAAACAGGATGAATCTCTTCCGAATAAAGGAGAACTGGGCGCCGGGCTTTATTTCGGATGCGGAGGAGCGTCTGCGCCACACTTGGCTACACACGCGCACAGAGTCCATTCGAACGCTTAAGATCACGGAAAATGTAAGTCAACCCAAACTCAACTTTATGCATAATAAAAAAAGGTTTAAATTTAATTTATTTTAATCAAAATACATTTTTTAGTAATTCCAAATAAATTGAAATCCATTTGTTTGCAGATCTATACAACGCTCTATGAGACCGGCCACCTGACCAACACAGACATGATCGTTTATCCCCATCTTTACCACAACCTGCTAAACGGTTTTGACATCAGACGAATCCACCCATGAATACTACATGCTTTTCAAACTCCCTCCCCTTTTCACACAGCCATGTACGTAGATGTGTTAAAATTTATTGTTATTTGATTGTAATTGGAAAAAGAACAGAATTATTTCATATTTAAATTAAGCTCAAACCCCGGACTGCTCGGAGTTCAGATGATGCTAATTTGTTTGCGATTTGACCAGATTCCACACTTGGTTGTCGCGAAGGAACTTTATGACTTTGAAGTACCCCAGGGGAATATATGTATTGTATTTAAACAACACATCGGTTAGACCCAAAATTCGTCCTCAAATGTATATAATAAACTAAATACTTTGAATTATACATTTTTTTATTATTATGTATTGAATATTATGATTGTAATGTAGCAAGTTTTTCCTATTGATGTTTAATTTATAAATATTAGAACTAGGAAACACACACAAACCTTTCAACAAATACTTTTGATACTAATTTGTTTTTATTGAATATTATATTAAATGCAATATAAATAATGTTTGTTTACAAAGAGAGCTTTTAAAGAAAGCAAATGGGTTATTTTTATAATAATTATTTATCAATAAATGGTGTCAATTGATCAATTCAACTTCAATTGTATTCGAAATTCCCAATTTCAGGCAGTGATCTCTCTGTTTAGATTGGAAGAGCAACTGCCTCGGACTGGGGCTGGTCCAGCACTCGACTTTAGCTTGATCCGCCTAAATGTGTGTACATATATTTGGCAGACTGCCCGTCCGGCAAACAAACATCATAAACATTTTGAGAGTACCGAGATCGAGAATCGAGCATTTCGAGAGCACATCCCCGTATGCAGAGAGAGGAAGCAGCGCACTGAGATCAGTCGATCCAAGGAGCAGCCACAGACCAGTCCACGCCCCGGGCAGTCGCTAATTAAGTTCGGGAAGGAAAATTTGTTTGAAAAGCATTTAACTTTAAATATTTTCCAAATACTTGCGGCATGTTCAAAGTGTCGCAGGAGATGCGTCTGAATACCCAGGCAGCAGCTGGCACCGCCTGCAGCCCGAGTGGGAGTGGTGCTCTGGAGGGTAATAGTCCGGAGGAAGGCGGTATTTTTGGACGCTACCAGCGCACGCCCGATGCGGGTGAGTTGAGTGCCCGACTGCGGCGATGAGGAAGTAAACATTGATGTCGCTATTTATATACACACCCCCGCATTGTAGATGCTTATCCCGCAGAGCCGCCGCGGGTTTATGTGGCACCCGAACTGACCGATGCCGGCAAGGTGCAGTTGCTCCACTTTCCCAGTGGTGCGGTGAGGGTCAATAGCTCCGTGAGCTTTGTCATCAGACGGAATGGGGTCAAGGGAAACTTTGAGGTGCGTGTAGAAGGCCCCAGTGGACAACCCATCCAGCCTGTCCAGGTGCAGCAACTGGATCCGGAACGCTTCCAGATCGACTGCCAGTTGGCAGCCGGAGCTGGACTCTATAAGGTGCACATCAAGTGCAATTCGGTGACTTTGCCCAGGTCGCCGTTCATCATTGTGGCCATAGCTGGCCTTGCAGACTCTGTGGAAGGGAAACCCGTGAGCTCGGCAGGTATTAATATACGAGTTTTAAATTAAATAAATTCAAATAACTTACTATTTCTTCACCAATCAGTGCCCATCTCAGAGTCGGATGCCAGCAAGGTGCACAGTCGGGGCCTCGGTCTCACCCACGTCAGTCTCTCGGAGCGCAACGAGTTCACGGTGGATTGTAGTCAGGCTGGCAGCAACATGCTCTTGGTGGGCGTCCTCGGCCAGCGAGGACCCTGCGAGGAGGTGATGGTCAAGCACTTGGGCCGTAACATTCATAGGGTGACCTATCGTGTCTGCGATCCCGGTAATTATGTCCTGGTGGCCAAGTGGGGAGAGGACCACATACCGGGATCGCCGTTTAGCCTAACCGCAGATTAGGATTCGTAATAAATGCGAGTTTCCGGTTGTATACGAACGTCTGCTGACCTTGATTTGGAGCTATTTCTATCTCTGCATCCTCCGACTGGTCCCCTGAGGCGATGTTCTGTTTAATGGTGATTACGGAAGCATTATGGCTACTGGAACTCAGTTCTTTTTAGCCCTGCCCGGCGGTAATGACGTTGGCATTTGGGAACTGATGCTGTCGTCGTCCCACAACCTACATACATAATGATGATGACCGACAAGTGTACCAAATGAACATGAACACATACCAATGAATACAGCTAAGTTAAAAATAGTAGTAATAGTTGATGTGTTCATAGTCCACGATTACATAAATAAATTCTTTAAATTTGCTAATTACTTAAGCAGCTGAAATTAAAACAATTGATTAATATAGTTTTAGAATGTGCTTTATGCATGATGTATTTTTTTTTTAATTATATTTATGTATGTATGTAGTACTTGTATAAATGTCCGAAAATAAATATTTGTCTAAAAAATGTGCATTTTATTTTTAAAAGTTTTCTAAAATCATCCAAGAAAAAAAGTTGCTCATCTTGGAGCAGAAGGGAGATAAAAGCTGGAGAAATTCTTTGCTCTTGATGGGAAATTTATTTTATATTCTTTTACCTGAAATGGAAAAAAGTTAAAGCAAAGAAATCTTGGAATTTGGAAAGGGTTTTCTTTTCTAGTTTTCTTCTTAAATGTTCACTTTTCCTTTTTGTCTGTAATTTTCTCTTATAATTATAATAATTTTGATAAATTATATTTCCAGAACGAAATATTTTATTAGTTTTATACATAAAATTAATTAAAATTAATTAATTACTTAATTAACTAAAAAAATAAAATATTTTTAAATTTAAATTCAATTTCCTATAAAATGTAATCATTTGTAGGGGATTATAGATTGTTATTTACAAAACTTTAGTAAAAAAAAGAGTATCAAAGAGAATAAAATTAACTTTGTCCAATATCGTTGTCACCATCGGTTCCAATTTCACTTCTACTTTAAGCTCCCTCAAAATGGGATAAAAATAAACGTATAAAGTTCTGGTGACCTTGTTATTGGGCTCTCTGCTCCCCTACCGCAGCCACCACCTCCTCGTCTTCTTCATCCGCGTTGCCCCCGCGTAACGAGACGATGTGCAATTTAATGATGATTACACCAAAGCCCGGCGACTGTGGCAGCAACATTATCATTTTTTGTTATTTAGCCCGCTAATGACGTTCGCATTTGGGAGCTGGCGCTTGTTGTTGCTATTGCCTTGCTGCCATCGTCGCACAACCTAATGATGATGATGATGACCGGCAAATACGTGTCCGTGTTTCCATCGGTTGTGAGTGTGTGTGTGTTATGTTATGCTCCAACAAAAGCGGCTTCTGGAGAGAAGGAGGCGGTTGATGATGATGAGCGATGAAATGCGTTTGCTTTGTGGCGCCCTAACGAGCCAAGCCTGTATTGGAGGCGGGGAATGGCAGAGGGCAAGATAAATCACAGATGACTGGCCAATGGACGTACCTAATGTTTGGAAAGAAGCATTACCCGTAGATATTTGCCATTTCCCATATTGGCGCATTCAAGCCGTAACGATTTTCCTGCTAGTTTTCTGGCAACGCCGAGCCTGGCGCACACACTAGCTGCACCGCTCACACCATGTTGCTCTTGCCGTGTTGCTGTCTTGCTCTCCTGAGAACATCATTATAGAGTCGATGAGAGCTGCGCAGCGTAGGAGCTACGTTTTTCGTGTGTTTCCCTCTTGAAGATAATTAAAATTTAATTATTTGACTTATTATTAAGTTTTGTGCCCGCTGGTGACGCTGTGCGTTGTTGTTGTTGCCCCGCTAGTGTTCGTGCATGGAGAAAAGCCCAGCCGCAGAACGCAATCAACGCAAGAAAATCTGATGTGAAGTACGTACGTGTGCGTGTGTGTGTGTATCTCAGGAAAGGGAAAAAGTTGTGCGTGTGTATTCAAGAAAAGTAACATCTCCCCCCGCAAATTACAGCCGCACAATAGGCTCTCCCCATCCCCACATTGGCCAGCAAGTGCCAATGTCGTGGCGTTGGCGTCGTCGTCGTTGAGCATCTTCATCCGCATCTCGTATACTTGAATTACCGCTTCACTTCGATTCCAGCCGTCGTCGCAGCCACTTCGTGCTCGCTGTCTCCTTCTTCCGAATGCGATTTACAACTTGTTTCGCTTCCACTATTTATATTTGTTTACCCTTCGCCTGGCGTGTGAGTGCGGCGGGCGGCAGGCAGTGCTGTGTAAATGTGTGTGTGCCGGCTTAATGATAATTGAAAATCAGCAATTATAATGACAGCGTTATAATAGGGCGCAGGCAAGTCATAATCGCGTTTGGGGGGGCGGCCTAGGCGCCCACTCGGCGACAGGAATATTAAACGGTGCTTTAAAGTTTTTTATTAACACTGAAAAGTGCATCGAAATGGGCGTTATTGTGGCATATAAACAATGCATTCGAATGTTTACTTACTATTTGTGGTGATAATCACAGACGACCTAAAGAGTGCACTAAAAATTAGATATTACCATTATTCAGCATAGATATTTTTGAATAAAAACAATTATTTGTCGCCAGAAATTGTGAAAACAATAAATAAATGAAATAATCAAATAACACGTTTTCTATTCAAATAAGAACCTGTGAGAAATAGCAACTATGCAATCCTATAAACCATTCAAGGGCTATTTAGAGTATTAACCTTTTATATAAATAAATAAAAATTTAACAATATTTACATTTCTTTTCAGGAGTGGATGCATGAACATTATGCCCGTCTACTAGGATAAACCGCTTCATGTCCTGCTTCAGCTGGCAGACGAAGTCTGTTGGGCGAACCCAGTTGTCGGCAGTGAGACCCATGTGAAATGCCTGTAAGTGTGCTATCACTCGAAACCGCGCCTCTAATGTGATCCTGTAATATTAATTTGGCACTTTTTCCTTCTGACAGTATGAAAAATTCAACAAAAAGCGCCGACAATGGGAGGATAGTGGTGTTCTGGAGCTGATCAAACTATGGAAAGTCTGCGCCTATGAGCTGCGCACCATTAAACGAAATGGCCATCTCTATGTGGCAATGGCCAAGCAGCTAACCTCTCTGGGTGTCCCTGTAACAGCTCTTGAGGTTCACTTTAAAGTCAACAATCTAACGCAGCGCTACCGTCAGGAGCAGAAAACCTTCGAAACAACGGGCATAATTAGCACCTGGAAGTTTTACAGTCAAGTGGATGATGTATTCAAGAGTCTGGCCGCGCACACCGGTTACAAGTGAGTGGTTTTGCATGGAATCTAAGATATTATCGGTTAAGAGAAACTCTAAAAATGCAGAAAAGTCTTAAATGTTGTTAGGACTAACTTAACTTAACTCCTGAACTTATTAGACAGTTATTAATTAATATTATTTACCGCTTTGCAGAGACAAACGCATGACGAGTGCCTCTAATACTAGCAGCTTACCCTCTACATCCGAGTCACCAGTTTGGAAAAATCCAATGTCTCAGCAAGAGTTTAATAGCAACAACACGGAGGGGTTCTATAAGTAAGTAGCACTAAATAAGTCGTTACGATAAAACTATCTTAATGTATATACTAAATACAAATCTGTATTATCATTTTTCTTATTAATAAATTTATATTTTTGCTTAATAGGACCGAGTACGGCATGCATCGGCACTTTATGGACCACTCCCAACCACCGCCCAATGCCGGCAGTGTGGACAACTTCATGGCCTCCTCGGCGGCCGTGGCTGCGGTGGCTGCCGCTGCTTCTGCCCGTTTGGCCGACAACAACATGGACCAGCAAATGAACGCGGCTGCCGGCGGAAGCGGAGCCAGCGGTGGCGGTGGTAACACCAACGGAGGCGTGGCCAATTATCAGAAGATGAAAAAGTCGCACGAAGACTACGACAAATTCGTGGACATTGTGAAGAACATCGTGGACACCCATAAGAGTACTCCGGACAAGGTGGATACCTTTGGCGACTTTATCAAGTCGTATATGAAGCGCTGGCCAGAGCGTCTCCAGGACGAGGCCATAAACCACATCACCAACTATGTGATTGTCAAGAATATGGAGCACAGCATGGTCAGCAGCCACAATCCCGAGGGGGTGAACAACCGACAATAACAATACAAGCAGGAGCCCAACAACTGAACGAGGGTTGTTGGACGAAGCAGCTCCACGAATTAAGCGGGACGACAAGCGAGGATTACTTAAGGTGGCACGCAGTTACTTAACCGCATCTGAGTGGCAGCCAAGTTCATCATGGGACACACACAACATACACGGCATACAGTATTTTTTGTATAGTTAAAATATACAACGGAGTTTTAGTTCTCGTCGATCGCGCTCCCTCGACATCGAATTGATTTCGCTATCTATCGGGGCGAGCGAGGTCCATCGTACATAGAGATCCTAGCGAGTACATTACGTTTAGACACCATTTCCTACTGTTTAGCTGTAAACTATTATACATATAAATTAATAAATGCTTTAACGATTATTTATGAATAGCACAAAGAAAATAACAGTCATTAGGGACCCATTAACAGTGAAAGGAATGACAATCGTTGGCCTTTGTTAGAAGAAGGGTTCAACTGACAACTGATTGTCATATATTATTTATTCTTCATCTACTTAGATTTACAAACAACTAATTATGCGTTGATACAAGCCTTTAATGCTTTTCCAGCTACCATTCAGATCAAAGCCCTTTATTAATAAGGTCAGGAGTACAGTGTATACTTGGCTGTTGGCCTTTATTTTGGTTTGGTAATTTCAGATAAGTTGTACTTGACACGCGACACTGTTGAACATGTTGGCCGACTTTCCCGGCACCGACGGTGCCACCAGGAAGCGGGCAAAGGTGCCTCCCTTGCTGTCCGCCACGCGTCCGGGATTTATGACCAGACAGTCGCTGACCAGACGGATGAAGTGACGCTGATCGCCGGGCAGGATGAGTACATTTGGCAGCTGCTTGATCTGGGCATACTTGAGAGCCAGCTGCGAGTCGAAGGCCATGTCCTCGTCCGCCGGTGGATATATGGGATAGAAGGAGCCCTGGTGAAACAAATGGTTGATTGCCCGATGCATCCGTTCGCCAGCGTTAGCGGCAAACTCGTGACTGAGCAAATGGTCAACGACGTCAGTGGAGGACACGCCCAGCGTGATTCCGTCCAGATCCACAAGCGAGGGATCAGGTAGCATGTGCAGGTTAGGATACGTTTTGCGGAGTGTGGGTGGCGGAGTGGGGTAAACCGAGTGCACCATAGCGTCCTTCTGGCTGCTGACCATCAGCACTGTGGTATGGCTACCAACCACTTCCATTATCCCGGCGACCATTTTCTCGAAGAATGACTCAAAGGTTTCGGCCAGCTCGCTGACTATATTGTGATCAGCATCCAGGAAGGGTCCCGTGAGCACCAGCACGTCGGGACGGTGCTCCGTGAGGTACTTTAGCAGGTCGTGCAGAGGCTCGTAGATCAGATCAGTACTGTGCGTAAATGGACCGGCCGCCACCACAAACTGTAGCTCCCTGTCGACCTTCAAGGGTGCGGGTGGCGTCAGCTTCCGCTCTGTGTGGATCTCCTCCACCACGAAGGAGTTGCCCTTGGGTATGAATCCTTTAGCCAGCACCACCTGTCCGGGAAAGATGCTGGCGGACTTAATTCTCGAGAAGTTCAGGTTGAGAAAACTGTTTTGGTCAGCTTCTGTGACGGAAAGAAAGGCAGAGTGAGCGTCTAGCGGGCCGTCGTCCTCGGAATGTATCATGCCCACGGCGTGCAGTAGGTGAAGGGCCTGCAGGGTCTGTCTGTCCTGCGGATACCAACTACACTCGGCGGCTCCGTCCGACCCTAACTTTTTCTCCACCAAAGCGCGTCCAGTGTCCACGAGGCGATCATGCAAGTCGTCGCATCGATCGCCCAGCAGGTCGTTCATGTAGCCGAGATTAGCAACGGTCAGTGGGGCGTCCTTGTGGAGCAGTTTTTGGGTCACTGGCAGCTGGTGCTCCACTTGGGTTTGCCACTTGGAGCCCGTCAGAAGCTTAGGATGGCCAAAGGAGTCTACAATGTCACCTGGCTTGCCAGCCACAGTGGCATTTGGTGTTCCTGCTGCCACCTGCGTTCTCTTAGCCGATTGCGGCGAGTAGCTGACGGGACTGAAGAGTACTCCGCCCTTGAGGGCGGCTGATCGCGGCTGATTCTTCTTAGCCTTGGGCGTGTGCATCGCGGATGAGTCTGCCACGGACTCGCTCACATAGTCGTCCATCATTGGTTCGTCTTCCATTACGCCGTAGGTGGCCAGCGAGCTCATGTCAGACCCCGCGCTCGCGGTGGCAGTATAGGATTTGGCCTTTGGTGCGACCTTGTCCTTCCTCAACTGCAGCACCTTGCGCTCAAACTCTCCCAGGTTCTCGGTTGTTGGGTCGTCGCCGTGGAGGTGGGACAAGCTAAAAGCCATCCACTGCTCCACGAACTCGGTGGCGTCGAGCACATTGTACGAAATGGCCAGCTCCAGGCACTTGTCCAGTACCGCCTCCGCGGGCTCTATGCCCATCTCGTCGAACTGTTGCTTTATTTCCACGTCCATTCGGGGTGTGCGTCCTGTTTGGCGTTCGGCTTTTGTAAATAAATAAACTCACTCTTATTTTTGGCGGCAAAACCATGCACCGGGCTGCCGGGTCTGCGGCATTCACGCTGGAACATCGTTTCGGTTACTCATTTTCTGACCATGTTATCGAGCTGCGAGGCGTATATCGCCCTTCCCTTGCGCGATGCAACAGCTGTTTTAATTTTTATTGACAAACTTGTTTTGTTTATTTATTCCGTGTCCAAGTGCAATATCGTTTCTAAACGCTACCTTCCAATTCATGTGATCGTGCCGGAAGTCGAAGAAAGTGTCGTGAAGTGAGTGATTCGCCATGAGCACGGACGATTTGCTAGTGCGCCGCGAACGGAGCGACGACTCCCAATCGCTTTCGCGTTCCCCAAGTGCCGCGTCTCCGGTTCCGCCCCCAACGGGAGCCACTACGCCTGCGTCTGGGTCAGGCTCCTCGTTTGACCGCCTGCGCAACACCTTTCGGCGTACGGAGAGCATCTCCTCCCAGATCTTCAGTCACATCTCCACGCAGTTCTCCAACGCCGCAGCGGCGGCGGCTGCATCCGAAGTAATTGATGGTACGACCACCTATCCGTATCCAGAGCAGCCCACGCCCATGCCTGCGCCACCTGTAGCGCCGCCAGCTCCGGAAGCAGGTTCCATTCCGTCGCCCTCAAAACTCATGGCGAAGAGGCTGAAACGCGGTGAGTTTGACTAATTCTGTTTAATTATTTACTAGAATTTTACGTTTTATATTATCTAAAGATGTGAAAAAATGAAGTATTCTTAGTGTTAGTTAAAAAATCCAATCACTTGGTGTTATTTATAAAAAAAAAACCCGACAGAAGCCGTATTCAAAATCAACAACAATTAACATATAAACGTATTACAAATCTGCGAAAAAAAATCTTAAGAAATATATATAAATGTATAAATATTAATGGTGCGATTACTATAACATAAAATATCAAATAATATACAAATAAAATTCAGAAAAACCATAGTTACCACTTTTTATTATGTTCAAAGAACACCCCTAACAAAAAGGCCATCGCGGGGAGCTTTCAAGCTTCGCACATTTGAGAAATCAATAGGATAAAAGCGAGCCGACGTTAGTCTTACTCAACGCGTACACAAGAAGGATAATAAAGGTGCAACATCGTAGCGGCGGGTGTTTTTCGTTATTTGGTTAATTTTCAGGAAAAATCCCTCTTTAAAAGAGGCTCTAACAGGATAAACAACGCAAAAAGGTAACCATATCCGAGTAAAGACAGAACTGCTGGACAGGAAACTTGTAGTTTAATCACCATCTAACATCGATATATATACATGTATATGTATATCTGTATTTTTATGACCAATTTCGCATACAAAAACGGATACCCACGCACCCACATACTGCATACTGCATACACAGCAGGCAGGTTCGAAGCCTTAGCAAAATGCGAGGACTTGTCGAGGATACGAAGAAGACCAAGCTGTCGTCCAGCGGCAATAACAACAACAACAACACCAGCGGTAGCAGCACTCGCCTCAAGTCTGGTGGCACTGGGACAGGTGGTGCCAGTGGCAGTTCCACTTCCAGTTCGAAGCCATTAAGGAGTGCAGTGAAAACGCCAACAATGAGCACACCAGGCGGAGGAATGGGAGCAGGGGCTGCGGCCAAGAAGGCGCCTCAACAACAAGTTGGCAAGGCTGCCAAGACGGCGACAGCAAATGCAACTGGGGCAGCAGCAGCAGCCACCAGGGCGGCCACAGCAACGTCAGCCAAGGCACAAAAGGGTCAGAACCCACCCCCACAGCCAGTGCAGACTCCAAAGCAGCAGCAGCCACAGCAACCCCTGGCCGTGCCGCCACAGCAACAGCAACAGCCTCTCCCGGCGAACAACGGCAGCACCACAATTGCTCTGCCAAAGGCCTCGCATGCCAACACCAGCGAGGAGCTGGCCGGCGGCGTTCAGGACACCATATACCTGTGCAACTTCCGGGTGTCCGTCGACGGCGAATGGCTGTGCCTCAAGGAGCTGCAGGACATTGATGTAGCCGGCGGAACTGGCACCCAGCAGCCAGCCCACACCACCGCTGACGTATTGGGAGGAACAGGAAACCCCAGCCATTTCTCCAGTGGCTCTAACTCCAGCAAGCGCAACAGCAAGCGCTTCTCCGGACTGTCCACCGGCAGCAACAGCGGCACTAGCGGCGGCGGAGGCGGAGGAGGTGCCCTGGACATCACGGACAATGGTATTATGGCAATTGAAAACCTTATCGGCCGCAGGCTGTGCGACATGGTCCACAGTGGCACCGCGGCACTCGGCTCCCAGCCGCACTCCCAGTCGCAGCACCAGAGTGTCGGCCTCTTCGCCGAGTGGTCGCATCTCTGTAGGTCGCTTCTTGTTGCCTCTGTTGCCCAGCACGCCTCCTTCTTTGTAGATCTCTTTATTTCGTGTTATTTTATTATCTTGCTCGACCTTAATCGATTATCTCATTGGTACAGGCCAAGGGATATCCAGGACCAAGCCATAATTAGGTTACATTTCCTTGACTAGTTTTTAGAATTTATTAAATGGAATTGGTTTAAGTGTCGTGATCAGAGCTTAAAATATTAGTTTATTCACTAGATTAAGCTTAGTCTTTGGTTAAATATTAATTATTAAACAGCTTAAAGGGTCTTGTAAAGTATACTTGATAGCTTTTACCTTAACTTAACAGCTTCTTCTAAACAATTCCGATTCTTATCTTAGAAAAAATCCAACAGATAAGGTATATACCTTGGCTTTTGGTCCTGGACATTTCGTTTTTCTGTCTATTATCTTCGATTAATTTGCATGCCTTTTCTGCATTGTTGCACATTTCGTTGCCTGCACTTTCTAGACTCGATTGGGGCTTAACTAAAGGGCTTTTAATTTAATCTTAACACAAAATATATAATTAATGCAACAAAGAAAGAAATTGGTGGTGTTCCCAGCCACAGCCACTTAGATGTCGTCAAAGGTAGTTTCCCAGCTGGGAGTGTCCTTCATCGAATGGGGAGATGACTTTAGAGAGTGAGGTTAATCTTCATTGCCATGTTTTTAATTAGTTCAATCGACTTACCGCCGCGCCGCCTTTTAGCCTATATGCCCTCGTCGCATCTGACTTTTTCCTGTGCTGCCGCGGATCGTAAGACGATTCCTCAGTATCAACTATTAGATAAAAGCTTAATTACAGTTTAAACTGTGCCTCTTCTACCGAAACATTTCCCTTAGACCCTTTTGGTTTTTCTTAAATCAAACTTACCGATCCTCACTTTGTTGGCTTTCCGCTTTTCCTTTTTGTCAACTGAGGATTTGGCCTGTAGACAATTCTGGGTTTAGGAATCTAAAGGAAACCCCAACTTTTCTGAACTCACCGTCCCACTTTCGCCTGCCTCACCGTCCTTTCGCCCCTTGCGTTTTTTCTCTCGCTTCTGCTTTTGTCTACTCTCTCTGTCTTCGATCCCCGAGCTTGGGGTCACATTGTGCTGGTTTGACGACAAAGACACCAGCTGCTTTTGCGGGGATGTTTCCTCGGAGATAAGTCGGTAGTAGCTTTGTTTCTTGGTGTTGAATTTGGTTGGCAGCCACTTTTTTGAGAACTGGCAGTTCAACGAGGAGGTGGATCGGTCTTGGATGTCACTCCGTTCACCATAGTAGGTGTTGCGCCCGTCTCCCGATTTCTGTCGTTGCTTAATGCTCTTGGGTGGCTGGACCTTCGAAACCGGCGGCGCCTCCACATCAACGGGTACTGACGGGATCTTGTCTAGTCTGGTCTTGTCTTTTCGTTTTCTGTTCCGTCGCATACAGAAGAAGATGACGAGCAGGATAACTATCAAGAGTATCACCAGGAAGGCGGCAATGTACCAGATCAACCAGCTGCTGTCGCAGTCGCGGCATTCCTCTTGTTCATGATCTGACTCTAGCACATTCTCCTCGTTGGCAAGATCCACGTCCTGGTTAATTTCCTTCTGGCTCGGTTCTAGATCGTCCTGCCATTCGCCAGTGGAGCGATTTACCTTGCGCGACTCCTCTACTTGGCTGCTGTTGCTGTTGTCGTCTCCTTTGCAGTTATCCTGCTCCTTTGCAAAATTCTGCAGCGTCTCTTGAAGCTGCAGGATTCCGCCCAAGCCCGGGTAGAACATCTCGTCTATGTAATGCGAGTGCAAGTTCTCACGTATCCAATTGAGCAGCTTGTTGTTGTAGTTGGCCTGGCTCATTCCCTGATAGCGGTGGCAACTGGTTACGGTCTTGAAAAAGCGCACCAGCACATTGGCGCAGATGGGGGACCGCAGATTGTAGATGCGTCGCTGCCGGAAGGGAAGGAATATGTTGCTCAAGTGGCCATCACTATCCACCGGCTCCAACTGCGGCAGGGGGACAATCATCTGCCCCTTATCCGAGTCCTGCGAGGTAGATTTCTGATCCAGCTGACTACAGCTGCCGGCACCATCCTCGAGCTTTGAGCCCCCCAGATCGATCGGCGCGATCTTGAAGCCCTTCAGCAGACACATTATATCCTTCGACGGAGACCGCCAGGCATTTCCGTTCGTGTTGAGGACGATGTAGCTCTGCCGCTTGATCTTCAGCAAGCACTGCATGGTTTTCAGCTTCAGGCCGCCAGCGTAGTAGGAAACTTGGGCCGCGGGCACCAGGTAGTATCGAAGGTATCCCCCTAGCGCGTCATAGAAGGCGCGTTGCGGCAGCCGTCGCGTGCCCTCGTCCGACATATTTTGCACGACTCTGTTGACCGTATTCACGAATCGGATCAGCATGTGGACAACGCTGTCGGTGAGCACGGAGTTGGGATAGGACTTGGGCACCAGCTGCTCCAAAGTCTGTCGGGCGGACATCAGAGCCATCTCCTCCATGGAGAAGCAGGTCTTGCGTTGGCTATCAAAGAGATTGGTGCCCAAAAAGGTGGCTGGTTTGGCAGCACCTCGGGCCACCTTTGGCATCTCCATTCCTTTCTTCGAAGAGACTGCCTCACTCAGTTCATCGCGGTACTGCTGCAGCTCGGAGCTGAGCATCGTATGCAGGGTCAGTTCGTTCTGAAAATCATTGGTGGGCACCTCCAGAGTAGACACGTTGATGCTGTAGATGGGGCAGCCTCCGGGCGCCAGGAAAAAGAGGAGCCACGATAGCACGTGAAAGTTCATTTTTTAGTTAGTCAGTTGGATGTGAATGTGGCTGTGAATCTAGAACTTTCGAAGCACAGCCTGCTGTCGGCACGAGTCTTTAATCCCGGGATCCCTTCAATCCTTTTGCAGCTCGGGACACGGCGGAGATCGAGCGCAGCAACCTGGTGAACATCTGCAAGCTGGTCGTCAAGGAGCTGCTGGAGCAGTCGCTGCGTTACGGCCGCATGCTGGACTCTGACCATCTGCCGCTGCAGCACTTCTTCATCGTCATCGAGCACGTGCTGGGACACGGCCTCAGGCCGAAGAAGGGTCTGCTGGGGCCGCGCAAGGAACTGTGGGACCTGCTGCAGAGCGTCGAGCACTACTGTCCGGAGGCGCAGGATATCACGGCCAGCGTGAGGGACCTGCCCACAGTGCGGACCCACATTGGCAGGGCAAGGGCCTGGCTGAGGATCGCCCTCATGCAGAAGAAGCTCTCGGACTACCTGCAGGCCCTCATCGAGCACCGAGAGGATTCTCTGTACGACTACTACGAGCCGCATGCGCTCATGATGAGCGACGAGGTCTGCTTCTGATCCCGTTCTTCTCCGGCATCGATTTTAACCCCCATATCTCTTCTCCAACCAGATCGTTGTGATAATGGGCATTCTGGTGGGCTTAAACGTGATCGATTGTAATCTCTGCGTCAAGGAGGAGGATCTGGATTCGCAGCAGGGCGTCATTGACTTCTCCCTGTATCTGCGCTCCAGCTCAAGGAATGCGGATGCTCCGCCGGAGGACAGTGCTCCGCCGGCAGTATTGGATGCCACAGGGCAAGGCAATATGATTGCCGTTCTGGACCAGAAAAACTACATAGAGGAGCTCAACAGGCACCTAAAGTGGGTTATCGCCATCATCCGCCTGTGAACTCCCCTGGCTAAGTTATTCCCCCATCTTTCAGCGCTACTGTGGGCAACCTGCAGGCCAAGGTGGAGTCGCTAACGACCACAAATGCCCTGATGAAGGAGGACTTGGCCATCGCTCGGAACAGTTTGCTGGCCCTCCAGGCCGAAAATCAGGCCATGCGACAGTCCAGCCACGGAGGGGACAACAGCTCCACTGGTTCGGGCGACAAGGACAAGAACAAGGAGATGGAGAAGGCATCCGAGGAGCTGGTGGAAGAGCGTCGCAAAACTGGCGAACTGGAGAAGGAGCTCAAGCTGCAGGTGTCCCTCAAGGCGGAGTCTGACATGGCCATGAAGCTGTTGGAGAAGGACATCCACGAGAAGCAGGACACGATAGTCTCGCTGCGCCGCCAGCTGGATGACATTAAGCAGATCAACCTGGAGATGTACCGCAAATTGCAGGTAAGTACGCATACATCACCAGGGCGGATCGGCTGGAAAGGAAACCGGAGAGCATTTTTCAGGAAATATTTTCTGATTCGCAGCCTGAGCTCTCTGTATTCTTTCCAACCGATCCTTCCCTAGCATCACAACCTAACACCGCTCATCACCACACTCATCTGGCCATCCGTAGCTCTTGTTTCGTTTGTTTCTTTATTATTTAATCATTAATTCCAAATGTAAGAATCGGTTTAAGCTTAAAAGTCAAAACGTAATCCCCTCTAAAAATTCAACCAGGAATGTGAAGATGAACTCACACAGAAGGGCGAGATGGTCTCGCGCCTGCAAACGAAAGCCTCACAAATTGGTAACATTTTACAATCGCTAGAAAAGAAGTACGAGTCGAAGCTCATCGACAACCAGCAGCAGCACCACGGACCAGGATCGGGATCAGGAGCTGGAGCGGGAGCCATTGGCGGGGACCGCTCTCCCAATACACGGCGCCAGCAAAATCTGGAGAAATTCGAGGCCCTCACCAAGAAGCACAAGCAGGACGCTGGCCCTCCCATGAAGCGAATGCACCTCAAGATGGACGCCTTTCCGCCCTTCGATCCGGCCAAGTATAGAAAGTCGCCGCGTCAACCGGAGCCGCCGAATCCACAGGACTTGCCAGAGAGCAGCAGGGACGTGAAGACGCCCACATCGGCCAAGTCCCTCAACGATGAGCTGGCCGAGGCAGCGGCTGCGGTGACCCAGCACTTTGGGTCTGGCGATGGATCTCGCAGCGATTATGTCCTGTGCCGGGAGCAGACAGCCGCTGCAGACACTTAAGCCCCTAAACAAATGTAGAATAAGATTATCCTCTGTCTATATATGTATATGGCCCAGTTTCGAATTTCACCCTCACAGAACTTGAAATAGTTTCCCTTTGTTAAATTTTTTATTTGATTTTTCCGAAAGGAAAACTAAAGTTAAGTTTATAAATTTACCAAAATGGATTTAGTGCCTGACTGCATTTATACCTAAGGAGCCGGTACACAATTTGATGAAATATCTTGAAAAATACGCATTCCAAGTAGCGGAAAGGAAATATCTCATCCCGAATTCAAAAATATCCCGTTTAAAAAAAATCAATTATTAATATATATTAAATTATTTTCGACTTTGATCTCAAATTAAATCATAAAAAGGCAACTTTTAGACGATTTGAATAAGCACTCAAAATCCGCGTCCAGTTCCAAACGGAACTCAAAGTGCAGCTGCTTAACAGGACCCCAAAAACATAGAGTCCCTAGCTATCTAGCTATCAATGTGTGTGTACGATATAGGATGCCTTTACTCCTTAGACCAGATCTCCCCAAAAAAGGGTATAGAATACAAATTGTTAAAGGTTATATAAAGTTACCAAGTATGCAACCTCTGTTAGCTGAATTATCTTCCCGGAGTCAGAGTCCCCGCGTAAATAACGATTATATACGATGATTATACTAAATAAAGACGTATGTATGTATATATGTATAGTGCGATTAGAGGAGGCTTCAGAGATGTTTATTATACATATGTATGTACATATGGATCCAACACCCGCGCAACCGCTTAAATATAATGTAATTATACACTCCGCCTAGTCGAAAACAACAAGTATTGTAATTATATAAATAAATATTGAGACTACCTATATATGAATATAGTATATTCAATATACAAAACTATATACAATGTAACTCTGCTGTGGAGCATCAGCCTATGTATTCTAGAACTCGTACTCTTCTAAATCGATCCCAGAGAAATAAAACTTAACCGAATCCCAGTCTTTCATTTGCCACATTTTACTAACAATCCAAGAAAAGGGGTCCTTCCTTTCTCCGCTGGTACAACTGATTCTTTTCTTCGTTGGCAGGACTGCAAGGCCTCCCTAACGCACAAGACGGAGGTAATGAGCATGCTGGAGGTCCAGAAGGAGGACATGGAGAGCACCATTGAGCAGCTGGAGAAGAAGTAAGGAGGCCAGGGGAATTGGCTGTGATTAGAACTATTAAAGAGAAGAGGCTAGTCATGCAACTCCGAATAATCAATGCCTAATTGTTCTTATATATTTGGGAAATCTTTGAAAGACTCCCTCTAACTTCATTAAAATATGGTTTAAATAAAGGGCATGGGAATAATAAATTGGTAAAGTAGTAAACTTAATCTAACTTGAAAAAGTTGTTCAAGAAATTTACTTTTTTAGGGTCAATTTGAAAAGAGAATTTATAGATATTAAAAATGTTTAATAAATAGTAATCTTCTAGACCTGCTTACTAGTCTCAAGCCCTTCAAAACATCACAGATAGGATACCTCAGCCAATTAATACTCCTTTTCTTTCCACTGTCCGCAGGTGGACCCACGACAAAAGCAACCTAGGCGAGATTCTGAAAACCACGTCCCAAACTCTGACTACGCAGGTGACAGCTAGTGAGGAGCGGGCTGCACGGGCGGAGGCCGAGTCAAGGATCGAGCGCGAGTGGCGCATCTCCTTGCAAGAGAAGGAGCTAAAGCTCAAGGAGAAGATATCCACACTGCAGAGCTGTCTCAAAGAGCTGGCCGAGGAGAAAGAAAAGAATGGCAAGCTCAAGGCCGACCTGGAAAAGGTGCGCACCCAGTGGTCGGAGGCACAGACCACACTGGAGGAGCTGGGCATCCAGCTGAGCGTCAGCAAACTGAAGGTATCCGAGATGCAGGACCAGGAGCGACGCCAGCGGCAGCTGCTCTCCGGTTCCGCCCAGTCGCTGCAGGCCATGCCGGAGGCGCTGGGTAGCCCCGGCATCTGGGCACCCGATTCCATTGCCACACACTGCACCGCCTGCGAGCGGGAGTTCAATCTTACGCGTCGGAAGCACCACTGCCGCAGCTGTGGGGAGATCTTCTGCAAGGCCTGCTCGGAGCACACCCTCCGGCTGCTCAATGCCCAGGGCCAGCCGGGGAAGCCGGTGCGAGTGTGCGACACCTGCTACGCCGCTAAATGATAATAAATAATGTGAATAGGAATCCATAAGGGCGGGGCTTACAATTTGAACAATTTTTATAACAATTCTAATTACTTTTTAACGCAGAAAATATTTTAATGTACATTGCATTGACTCCAAAAAGTTTTAAGTTTTTTATTTTTATCGAAAAAAGTAAAGTCTCAACGAAAGGTCATCTATTTATCTATTTGTTTTTGTAACTAAATTTAAATCCCGCCCCTAAAAACACTCTTGTCTAAATGAGATTTGACTATTGTATTCAGTTGAGCTCTTGACGTTATGTATTGATTGAGTTTGTAATCAAATTATATTAATAAATGTCTTAAAAAACATGAATTTACCATTTTGAATTTTAATAGTTCACAAAGGATTCTATCATTTTCAGTTGATAAATATTTAAAATAAGCTTTTAAGTCACCGTCATCAGTTTTGCATATTTCAATTGCGACCGTTAAAACTGCCCATCGATTCACAGAGCAGTGTTCAGTATCGCAGCCATGTCTATCGATAGTCGCTTAGCCTTGCATCCCTGGCAGAAATAATTTTAGAATCTCTTATTTGTAATTTTTTGCCTAGTGTCCGACCGAGTAATCTCTTATTAATCCATGACCGGGCCGAGATTAAAAATGATCAGCGAGTGAAGTGGCAGGCGGAGAGTAGCCTCACCAACCTTCTGTTAGTTAGTAGCACCAAATACCCTCAGCTGGCGGCGACGACGGCGCTCAGCCATCGATTTTTATTCGAAGCGAATGTTGCGGAATTTCCCATTCGACTTTCCAACGCGAGTGTAGAGAGCTCTGAATCGAAACCACGACGACGGCGGCACTTGTCACAGCGCAATGCAGGAGGATGGACACATAACGCTCACGCTCTCGCCCGGATCGGGAGCGGCATCGGGATTGGGGAGCGATGAGCGGGGCAGAAAGAGCCTACGGCGGGTAAGTAGCAGGTTGCATTTGTTTCTACTGCTGTTCCAAAGTAAACTCCATTTGTTTGTTCCCATTCCCATGTATTACAACGACGCGGCTTAGGCTTGGAATCAGCTGCCGCGTTGTCAGCGCAATCTCATCATTCTGGGCATTACGGCCTTGTGCGTCACGGCGGTGCTCTGCCTGAGCGGCGATCAGTTGACAGCCACCAGCCACCAGGACGAGGACCTCAAGACGGTTCCCTATCATCTGCGCCTGCAGAATCCGCACCACCATCCACCAATGCCGGAAAAGGATCTGCCCGAACCACTAACGGAGGCGGCGCTTCGCACACCCGAAGATAAGCAACAGCCCCACCCGGAGGCGTTGAGCGATAAGGTAAGTGCCCCGGCGGGCTACTTAATTGATAAGTTCTTAATTGACAGCACTGAAGGCGTGGGCTCATTAAGATAGCCCACGGTATGAGCACGATTGCCTATTTGTGATTTGATTTACAAGCGGGGCGCACTTCCAATGAAATCAATAGTTATCAATGATACCAATCACTTTTCCAGTTTAATGAGATTGCGGCCTACAACGATGCGAACTCTGCCGAAAATGTGGTCCGTCTGCCGGAGACTGTGGCTGCGCAGGGTCCTCCACAGGCCGTGGCCTTGCCACCTCCAGAAAATGACAAGGAGCAGGACATCGGTGGGATCGACATACTCAATAATGTGGAAGAGCCCATCGATCAGAGTCAACAGCTGCAGCTAAGCGAGCGAGAGCAGCTTGATCAGGCCATCAAGAACCCACTGAAGCTGGGCGGTGTCACCTTCAAGGAGCATCTGCGTAAAATACAACCGCTTCTGGTCAAGGGCCAGCACTTTCACGGAGCGACAAATGAGCGGCAGTCGGCAGTGGTGGCCGCCTTTAAGCACTCCTGGGCGGGCTACAAGAAGTACGCCTGGGGCCACGACAATCTGAAGCCAATCTCTCAATACTCGCACGAGTGGTTTGGCCTCGGGCTGACCATTGTTGACTCTCTGGACACCATGTATATTATGGGCTTGGATGATGGTGAGTTGGCATTATGTCCCTTACGTTAAATATTTGATTTAGTAATCTCTCTCTCACAAAACCAATGAGCCGTTTGCGCTGGGCGCTCAACCGAGTCGGGGTCCATTATTTTGATTTGAGAGAGCTTAAAGAGATAAGAGTTTTGCTAAGAAACTGAAAATAATGACTATGAAGAACAGAAAGAAAGGAGCTAACGCAAATGGGTTTCATTTTTCTGCTGTAAACTCTATTTTTTTTAGCTACAAAATAGTTTGGTTGTAGTTTAGAGCTGTTCAGATCAAAAGTGTTGATTAGACTTATGGAACGACACAGCTTCTGATTTTGTTTCTATATTCTGATGGTGATTAATCATCGAGTGAACTCAGTCTCAAAAATATTTTAAGTCGTCTAAAAGTGACCACATCAGATTCCTGAAATTTGCTTTCCTTTTTGCTTAAATTGGTTTATCTTTTCACTCTAATTGTAATAGAATTCATACAATTTTTAAAATAAAAACTCGTGTTTACTTACAGAATTCAAAGAGGCACGCGATTGGGTAGATCAATCACTGCGCTTCGATACCAAGCGCGATGTAAATCTCTTCGAAGTGACCATACGAGTTCTGGGCGGCTTGCTGTCTGCCTATCATCTCAGCGGAGACACAATGTTCCTCGCCAAGGCATCGGAGTTAGGCAACCGTTTGTTGCCTGCCTTCCTTTCGCCGTCTAGCATTCCCTATTCGGACGTAAATCTCGGCGATCTTTCGGCTCACTCACCCAAATGGTCACCGGACAGTTCCACTAGCGAGGTGACCACCATTCAGCTAGAGTTCCGTGACCTGAGTCGCTCTACAAACATTTCCCTGTACGAAAAGGTAAGGAGGAGTTTATTTAAGTAAATACATGCTATTAAATGTTGTTTAAACTTTTAAGGTGTCTCACAAAGTGAACGAGAAGGTGCATGATCTTGAAAAGAATCATGGCCTTGTCCCCATATTCATCAATGCCAACACTGGAACCTTCCGCAACTATGCCACCATCTCATTGGGCGCACGAGGGGACTCTTACTACGAGTACTTACTGAAGCAATGGATTCAAACTGGCCGCAAGGATAACGATAAGTGAGTATTTTAGTCACTAAATAGTTAGTTAATAATAATAATTTCGTGTTTGTTGCCTTCAGCCTTATCTTGGACTACATGCAAGCCATTGATGGCGTGCTAACCGAGTTAATGCGTCGTACTCCGCGGGAGCATTGGGTTTATATTGGCGAGCTGATCAACGGCAAAGATTTCAAGCCAAAAATGGACCATCTGACGTGCTATTTGCCGGGCACTCTGCTTCTCGGCCACCAGAACGGCATGCCGGACTCGCACTTGATTCTGGCCAGGGACTTGATGGATACTTGCTATCAGACTTACATGATGAATCCTACACACTTGGCCGCAGAGATTTCCTACTTTGCACTCACCGATAAGGACGAACAGGATATCTATGTGAAGCCCAACGATGCCCACAACCTACTGCGGCCAGAGTTCGTGGAGAGTCTGTACTATTTCTACGCTTTGACCGGGAATCGGACGTACCAGGACATGGGCTGGACCATATTCCAGGCTTTCGAGACTCACGCCAAGGTGTCCGCTGGCTACACGTCGCTGGGGAATGTGAAAAACACGCAGAGCACGCGCCTGCGCGATCTGATGGAGAGCTTCTGGCTGAGCGAGACCTTGAAGTACTTCTACCTGCTGTTCAGCGACGACCGCAAGGAAATCGACCTGGATCAGTGGGTCTTCAATACGGAGGGCCATCCACTGCCTGTCTATCCGCTCAAGACTTAATTAGCGAATTAATTGGAGGGCAGCGCAACTTAGTTGCGTCGGCGTAGCGACTGGAATGGAAGGAGTAGGCGCATTTAGGCTGCAATAATCTCGTACTCTAGCGCAAATGCCAAATACTATGCTAAGCTTAGGATTAGGCCGAGCTCACACACAGTTGGTGGCCAATCGAATGAAGCAATGTCCCAATGCTGGGATGGGTCGAAAAAAAAATGTAAAATTAATTTTAATGTTTCACCGCTAAAAAATGTACTCGAAATGATATTTTAACTAATGCAATACATGGATTTAGAGCTGTAGAGTGAATGCTACTTGTAATTAGGCAAAATCTTTAAAATCGACCCATCCTGCTAACAAATCAACTTTTTAATTATCAGTAGTGATCAAATGTATCTATATTCTTTGTACTGATATCTGTTATTTTGTAATAATTTATTTTCTACTATATAAGCACCTTGTTATTGGGCCATTGCTTATCCATCTCAGCCAGAAGATTTTAACTTGGTAATCTCTCTAGTAGTTCAATGTGTGTATGTGTTTATTTTAGCCAGAAGTTAGGAGCACAAAGTCAATTTGTGTGTGTAATCTAAAAAGTACGAATCTCACAGGAAATCTGAGCCAATTACGGCTAATTTTCTACCCCAGAAAAAAGAAAAAACAGCCGATATAATAAAATGCGAGAGTTTTCTTAAAATTTTATGGAATTTTCTCTTTATTTGCCTAAGAACATTTCTCTTTACCCAGTACAAAAACACGAATGCATGATAATCTTTGATTGCATTTCTCATTTTATTTATGTAGCTTCCGTTTTTAGTTGGGCTTTCTTTCGGTTTCGTTTTGTTGCGTTTCAGTGAGATTTTCATATTGAATCCTTTGTTTTGTTTTGTTTCTTTTTAATGTACTTAATGTTTATGACGACTATGAAATGGATGGGCTTAATAAACTATCAAATATTAAAGTTTCTTTTGTTTCTTTTGCTTTGCTCGCTGTCTCTCTCTCCCTATGCTGATGATGTTTTTTAATTAAAACTCACAATGTTTGCTTAAAAATCTTTAGTTTTCTCCTTAGGTTCAATTACAATTAGACACATTTTTAGCTGAACAATTGAAATGACGACGGCACACCACTGCCCTTTGCTTTGCTGTTGGAGAGGGTTTGAGTTGGGGCTTTGATTTCATTTTAAAATACAACTTGAAACGATTCGCATTCGATTAATCAATCTATAAATAGATTTAAATTTATTCAGTTTTTGGGTTTGGAGTTTGCCAACTTAAATTATGCTATTACATATACAATTTTTACACGAAAGTTATTTGTCTTTGAAGTAATAACTAGAAGAGAAATTCAAGATCATGCAACTCATAGTCGAGGGGGCTGGTGGGGTTTGGATTCGGATTCAGATTTGGGTTCGGGCAGGTTCATGGGGTCATGGATGGTGCGTGGCGGCTGATAAAAGAAGCACATCTTAAAATATGGTACCTCTCGAAGTTCCCTTACAGACTACACACGTAATACAAGCAATCCGTCCAAAGGTAGTACGTATCCGTAGTATGCAGGAGTGTGTTAGTGGTGGTATTAAAGTAGTTAGTTAGTATTGTAATTGGTATGTAATTGAGGCCACACCGAACTTCGTACTGGCTGCGGCTTACTGAGTGAGTGGTGTGGGTTTCTTCGTTTTAGACTTTTGTAATCGTATTTATTATGTACGTTTGTTTGTTGGTTTTTGTTTACAAGCTAATCAGACATCTATATATTTAAAACGTGGCACAAATCACAAGTCAGAGATTTGTCGCAAGATCAAGGATACAATTGATACGATTCGTTAATTTGTGTGTTATCTGTGGCTGTTCCTCTCCTAACCTGTCCTCGCCTGCTACTTCTATCTTTGCTTCTCGTTTCGATCAATCAGTTGTTGTTATTATTGTTAAGTGTATAAGATATTACATTAGATTCAATAATTTATATAAATGTTTAAACTAAATTGGCTAAAATGTTGATTTTTTGAACTGCTTTTGGTTTGCTTCGTAGTTTGCCATATGTAGTTGGTACACTTGTTGTTAATCCCTAAGATCTTTGCATTTGCATTTCCCAAATGACACCCGTAGCTATGCCTATGCCGAAATATTCTCCTTTACTCTCTCGTATTGAGCACGTCGTCCATAGTTTGTTTGTCTGTAATATCAGAAGCAGTCGTACGTAAAGCGCTGGAAATCATAACTACATATATCTCCTCCCCGCGTTAAAAATGCTTAGCTATACATATATATATATATATATATATTATTTATAATTGTTGGGCAGAAACTGCTGCATGCTCACTAACTATTTACAAAACTCTGGCGCAACTTAATGCATAAATAAATATACAAATACACATATATTCTATCTGGGATGCTATTGGATGCAGCTACATAAATTGCTCTGTCTGATATTCCTCCTCCAGCGAAAACAACAAAATTGGCAACGGGATTTTGAATTGTTTCTCAGAAATTGCTTCATGTTCATCATGCTTGTGTGTAAACTTAATTATGAATTATACAACCAATTCGTTTTACTTTCTCCTCCTACATATTTGCGCATCATTTCAGTGGCTTTTCTTACGTACTTTCTTCATCTTGGTTCCATCATTTGAATAATTGTCTAGGGGGCCTGCTTCTCTCTTAGTTGCAATAATAGCTACGTATTTACTTTACTTAGGTTCCGATTAGTGAGAAGCATTTAATGCTATTTTCGTCGTTTAGTTTTCAATTCACATCAATTGCTTTCTTGGCTTTATTTCGGGACTCTGTCTCTCCTATCTGCGCGTTCTTCGCGTTAAGTAATTCGTCGTAGTTGTGAGGGCATTCGTTAAATTATTGTACAAAACACATTGGACTAAAGTATACAAAACAAATAGGCGTTAAAACAATTTATGCTACGATTTCAACTTAGGTCTAGGCTCAAAAGGGGACAAACAATAACCAAAAGTACAAGTAAAACGGGGACTCTCTCTCTTTCTCTCTTTATACAATCAGGAAGTCACTGCTGCTATCTAACGCTCTTCATAAGGTCGTGGCATTAAACTCTAGTATCAGACTGTTTGAGGACGCATTTTCCGCTGCTGCTGCTGCCGTGCCTGGCAAGGCTCCAAGTCAGGAGGTCATGATCGATTTGACCGGATCGTCCAAACCGCCGCCGGCCACGCAACTAAAGTCGTTCAGCTGCCCCAGATGCTGCGCCTGGGCCTGCTGCGCCATGCTCGGATGGCCGTGGCTGTGGTGGTGGTGCTGCAGGTGCGATTGCTGTTGCTGGTGGTGGCCCTGCTGCATCTGCATCTGATGCTGCTGCTGCTGTTGGTGGTGGTGATGCTCCAGTAAAATGCTACTGCTGTTGTTGTCCGCCACACCTCCGACAGAGCCACCGCCACCACTGATCAGACAATCGTTCATCTCCTCGCCCAGCTGTCGACGTCGCTGATGATGGACTTGCTCTTGCTGGCAGCTCGGCAGATTGGCGGCGGCCTGCCGCTGATCGTCAAGCATGCTGTCGCCGAGAATCGAGCCCAGGGAAAACTGCAGAGAGTCGCCGCTGTTCTGCAGGTTGAGGATGCTGTCAATGGCGCTGGCCACATGACGACTGATATCGTCATCATACTCGCCGCCGCCGGCCACTGCTGTCACGCCGCCCATGTGGCCCACGTGCATTTGCTGCTGTTGTTGCTGTTGCATCTGCTGTTGCTGCATATTGTGTTGGAAGTGCTGCTGCTGTTGCTGCGTGTCCATCATGTTGCCATAGGCGAAACCATGTTGCTGCTGCTGCTGTTGGTCCATTAACATCTGCGGGAAGCCAGTGGGCAGCATGTCCGCTGCGTCCAAGAGTCCATGCTGCGGCACCTGGACGTGCTGCTGCTGCGAGGACATGGGCGATGACGAGGAGGACGAAGAGGCCGTGCAAAGCCGCTTGCTGTTGCTATTGTCATCCTCCATATCGCTGCCGGATCCCATTAGTTGGCTATCCCAGCTCCGCTTCCGCGACTCGCCAACACCATTCACTAGCTCGCCGCCGTTGCTCGTGCCACTGGACAAGAAGTCGCTATAGTGCGCCTCCATGCTCTGCATCCAGCGGGGATTGTTGTTGCAGTTCAGTTCGATGTGATGTTGCTGCTGTTGCTGTGGTGGTGGCTGGGTAGCTGCCGCATATTGCTGCTGCTGTGGAGGCGCCTGTTGTTGCATGAATGTGGCATCTGGCACCCACATTCCCAACTTGCTCTTGTGGTTCACCACCGGCGATTTCGAATCACCAAAGATCTCGTCCAGATTGGACTCAATGTCATGGGCATCGCTGCTGCTCTTTACGTCCAAATGGACGGGCGACTCACCAAACATGGCCTCCAGGCGCGTCTCCACCGACTTTTGCACATCGGAATCGCTGCTGAAGAACTCACTGATGGCCGGATGCTGGTTCTGGTTCTGCTGCTCCGCATCCATGACCACTGGCGGCTGCTCGCGCTGTCCACTGCATGAGGAGTTGTTATTTTTGGCGGGATTGGCACTCGCACAGCTACTGTTGCTGCTGCTGCTGGTGCTGCTCTGGTTGCTCTTGTCAATGCAGCCGTTCGGAAACAGATCCGCCATGTGGTTGCTGCTGTTGCTCATCATGTTGTTGTTGGAGCTGGAGCTGTCCAGAAAGTGTGGGTGCTGATGGTGCTGTGGCTGTGACTGCTGGCGATGGATTGGGATGTGTGGCTGGTTGCCATTAAGCTGCTGCATGGGCTCGTTATTCATCAGATTAAGCTCCTTTTGCAGGCAATACCAGCCATCATCTTGATCAACTGAATCCACTAAACCATTGCCCTTGATATGTTGTTGAGTTTGCTGCTGCTGCTGTGGTTCTTGGTAGGTATTCTCAGTACTCTTGAGGGCCGCCGCCGTTTTGCTCTCCACCTTCTTCATAATAAAGCTGGTAGTGAGCTCGGACTCAATGTCAAAGTTGTCGTAGTCCTTCTTGATATATCTCGCGGCATCCTTGTCCTGGCCTCCTTCGCTCTTGACGGGCTGCTCACCAGCTGCTTCGCTACTTTCCTCCAGTTTGACGGAAGACTGCTGCTGCGATTGCTTGTTGAAGGCTTTGTTGACATCAGCACTGTTCTTCAGCAAATCAAATTTATCCACCACGGCTTCTGCCTCAGGTTCCTGCTTCACAATCTCATCCTTGACCTTTGACTCGGTTTGTAGATCAATCTTTTCGCCACTCGTGTGCTCCTCCTCCATTTTCAACTGTTGTTTCTGCTGCTGCTGCTCCAGCTCCAGCTCCAATTCCTTTTCAGCTGTGCGAATGTCATTGATTTCGCCCTTCAGATCGTCTATCATGAGATGCTGCATCTGCACTAGCTCCGAGGTGCGATGCGGGAGCTGTTGTTGGGGTTAAAAAAGGTTTTAAATTACACCAAAATTTGGTTTAAAAATTTTTAATTTACTTACAGTTGATTCTTGCATGAGTATTTCCTGGAATTTGCCGTTTAGCTGACGGAATTTATCCTGGAATCCCAAGGCGGTGGCCTCAAACTCCTCATCCTCATCCGAGGGCAGCTCCACATCGTTTTCATGCATACAATGGTACCTAACGAGAATGGGATAAGTATAAAGTGTGATTTGGGAGTCTAAATTCGTACCTTATCAGCCTCTTCACGGCCTCATCCTTTGTGCGGAAGGGCTTCACATAGTCCGGCTTCAGACAGCTCTCCTGATCGACCTCCAGCTGGCGGACAAATCTGCGAAGGAACAAGAATTAGTATCTCTGTATCGATGGCGCGCATTGCTAGGCAATCTGCAATCCAGTGTTGGCCGCTTCATCTTGAAATCGGCATTGGTTCAACCAACTACTCACAAGGAGAGGCGTGCAATTTTGGGTTTCTGCGTGGGCATTTCGTCCAGTTTGCTTGGCAGACTGAAGAGGGGCAGGCTCGGCATTACAGTTGGTAGCGAGGGGACTAGGCTTCCCAACCCTCCTCCTGGCAGCGCCACAGACGGCAAGATCGGCGTAAGTGGCTGCTGTAGCTGTATCGCTGGCGCCGGTTGCTGTTGCTGAAGCGGTTGCTGCTGCTGCTGTTGGTGCTGATGCTGTTGTTGTTGTTGGGGCTGTAGTGGCGGAATGGGCAACATTGTGTTTCCCTGCATTACAGCATTGGTGGCCAGCGGAGGGGCATTGTTGCTACTGCTACTGCTATTCAGCAGATTTGTGGAGCTGGCAAAGATCAGTGGTGGCGGTCCACTCTTGTTGAGCACTGGCTGTTGAGCTTGTTGTTGTTGTTGCTGCTGCTGTTGTTGTTGTTGGACAACGGGCAGCAAGTTCATTTTTTGTGGCATCATATTGAGGTTTCCATTGGACTGCTGCTGCTGATTTTGTTGCATTTGTTGATTGTTGGTCTTAATTCGGTTAACTGTTTCTTTGGGCTTTATTTGCAGTTGCGGAGGCAGCTGCTGCTCCTGCTGTTGTGCTTTTGGTGGCTGTGCCTGCTTTGGCTTGTTGACCGCCTGCTGCTGCTGCTGCTGTTGATGCTGCATGGGATAGATGTGTATCCTCTGGGTTATATTCTGCTGGGCATTCGGAGCAGCTCCAGTGGAGGTTCCTCCTGCTACTGCTGTGGTGGACGAGTGATTGTTGGGCTGCACCACATTGGCAGGAACAACCGTCTTCAGTGGCTCAGCGGCCGCTGGCTGTTGCAATTGTTGTTGCTGTTGTGGCTGCTGATGCTGTTGTATCGGCTGAGACATTAGGGTGAAGCCACCATTACCATTTGCCGTGGGCAGCATGCCCTCGGGTGTAGGCACCTCCTTGCCGGAGGCCAATATCCTGTGCTGCTCGGCAAAGAGTCGCTGCAGTGCCAGATTGATTTCCACATCGGTCATCGGCTTGTTGTAGGCCGCAATTGTCGCCGGATCGATATCCTGGCCGATGACGGGCATGAAGCTGGCCTTGTTCTGAAGCTTGATTGTGAGGAACTGGATCTGCATCTGGACTTGCTTGAAGACCTGTTGCATCTGCGGTGTCAGCTGGATGGTCTGCACCCGGGATACGGTGTTCGGCTGCGGCTGTTGCTTGGCTTGGCTCTGCACCTGAAGCTGGAGCTGTTGCTGCTGGGGCTGCAACTGTAAATGCTGCTGCTGCTGTTGTAGTTGTTGCGACGGCAATTGCAGTTGACTGACGACGGAAGCCACTGTGGGCGATGAGGTTATCTGCGCCGCCGATGTGGCCACTGTTGTCGTTGTCAGACTGAAGCTCGTCCTCTGCTGTTGTTGCTGTTGCAAGATCGCTGCCGTGGGCTGCTGTTGTTGCTGCTGCATTGGCACTGTCACGCCCACCAGCTTGGTGCCGCTGGTCGTCTGGAAGGGCTGGATGCTGCTGCTCATCGTAGTCGTGGTTGTGGTCGTAGTCTGGCTGCTGATCATCTGCTTGCCGCTGGCCACATTGGGCTGCACAATTTGCACCGGATTATTATTGGGCTTTTGGGACAACGGATCCAGCTTGGGCATCGGCTTCACAACGCCCGCGTTCTTCAAGTTGGCCAACTCCGAGGCATTTGTGGGAGTTACCTTGGGCTTTCTCACCGGCTTCTTCTTAGCCACCGCTCCGCCTCCGCTGGCAGCTCCACTGGGTGCCGCCTTTGCCGGCTCTAGCTTGGCCTTGCTTTGATCTATAATTGGCGCCACATTGGCCACCTGCTTGGTCACCGTGGTGGTTGTCGAGGTGGTGCTGCTGGTGGTTGTGGTCATCGTACTGCTGGCCGTGGTAGTGATAGCCAGTCCATTCGTGATCGGCTGGATGGGATGCACGATTTGCTGCTGAGGCGGTTGCGGACGCAATGGAAGCGACAGAGTCAGAGAAGTGGAGCCGGAGACCGCCGCCTGCGTTTGTTGCTGCTGCTGCTGTTGAGCCGGCAATGGATTCACATCGTTGAAATGGAGCTGACCCAGCTGCAGGCACTGTGCCAGCTGTTGGGCATTGATCCCGGCGGGAGCAATGAGCAGACGCTCCGTGGGCCCAATCGAGGCTGCCGTCTGTCCCGCACTCATGGCCGTGATCTGATTGGTCACGCTGTTCAGGCAGAACAGCTGCTGAGTGCTGGGATCGATGGGTGGCAGAGCAATGTACCGCTGCTGGCCATTGTTTGCCAGCTGGGGAGCTGGCGCAGGAGCAGGCGCCGGAGCGGGTGCGGGCACTGGGACGGAGATGGTCGCCGATTGGGTCACAGGAAGGGTCACGGGCTGCAGCTGTGGCTGCATTTGCGCCGTCACCAGTGGCTGCTGTTGCTGTTGCTGAATAATAACCTGTGAGTTGAGCGGCAGCTGCGGGAACGAGACAACATCGTTCTGCTTGGCGGGCAGCGCGGCCGGTGGCTTCATCGTCGTCGTCATGGTGGTCGTCGTTCCACTGGCCATTCCTAGCATGCTGCTGCTGACCGGATGAGTTCCTCCTTGGCCCGCCAATTTCCTATTGTTCGCCACTGAGAAAAGAGAAAAGCAGAGATTTCAAATGGTTAGTCCTCGAAGGCTTTAAGTGATCCTTTTTCTCTATCTCTTACCTTTGACTTCAATTTTGGGAGCTGCTGAAACCTTGGGCAGCGCCTGGGGCTGTGGCTGCTGCTGAACTATTGCCTGTGGCTGAGGAATCTGGATTACCTGCTGCGGCTGTTGCTGCACCTGCTGCTTGCTGGGATCCACGCGCGTCGGCTCGTTGATGATGGTCACATTGGGCAGGGCGCCCTTGAGCAGAGCCTGCAAGATGAGCTGCGACTGGTGATCCTGTGGATTGTTCGGATCGTGGCGCAGTATCAGTCTCTCGCACTGCTCCGATACGGTGAGCGTGAGACTGCCCGTTAGCTGCGGCACCAGAGCCGCCGCCGAGGCGGGTGATCCCACTGAAACCGAGACATTGGCGGGCATTCCGGTTAGTTGCGGCGGCAGTATCGTTGCTCCGCCGGCGGTCAAAGTTGGCGTGGACGTGGGTGTGGCCACCGGCGGCGGCGGAGGGGTAGCCTGTGGTATGGCCACCAGTTGCATTTGCCTGCCATCGCTTGATAGCTTCAGCCCGGTGCTTGACTCTGTGCTGATCGTTGGGGCCACTGATGGCGTCGCAGGCTGGAATACCAGTTGTGTTGATTGCTGACTCGCCGCGGATGCGTGACCTCCTCCTGCGGCCGGTGTTCCTCCCATCACGGTGGCTCCTGGTGGCAGAATCGGCATGATCTGGATCTTGTTCTCTACGGCACTGCTCACGGGCAAGGCGGATGACGAGTGGTGATTCGGCACCTGCGAGATCTGAATGTTGCCAATCTGACTCGGCACGGCCGTCGCAGTGCCGTGGCTCAGCATCAGCGTGGGATTGCTGCTGCTGCTCGTGGTCACAGGCGTAGATGTGGGCGTGGGTGTTGGCGTTGTCAGGGTGATGGTGTTGACTGTGGTGGGCATGCTGATGCTTATGCTGTTGCTGTTCATGCTTGTGATGGTAGTGGTGGTGCCGCTGTTGCTGGAGGAGATCATTGTGCTGCCGGTGCTCGTTAGCTCTGGCTTCTTGGTGTTCCTTCGAACCGCAGGCTTTCTTCTCGGCTTCACAGTTGCTGTGGTGGTGGCCACCGGACTGGATTGAATGGCAGCAGGCGCGGAGGATATAATGGGCGTCGGCGTTACCTGGGGCTGCTGCTGCAACGTCATGCTGGGCAGGCTGATGCTAATGGTGGGCGTGGCAGAGCTAGCCTTGGCCGCCGCTGCGGCAGCTGCAGCCGCCTGCTGGGCGAGATGCTGCTGCGCCTGCTTCTGGATCTCCTCAGCCGTGGGCAAGCGCGGTGTGGAGAGACCGAACGGCGGTACTGCTGCCTCCGCGCTGGGATCAATCTTGATGAGTATATTTGGTATTTCGGTGGCTGCTTCGTTTCCCGTCGTCGGCTGCTGCGTCTGCGGGGCAGGAATGGTCAGGGTGAAGGGCAGGCCATCGCTGCCGTTTTGGTTCGGTATGGAGATCATGATGTCGCCGCTGCTACTGCCGCTGCCAGTGGCTGTTGCGCTGGGGGTAGCTTGGGCCTGCGCAGGGGGCTCTGGCTCTGCTGGATGGGTTTCCAGGCCCATTCCGTAGTCCTCGTCATCGTCGTCATCGCCCGTTATGCCGCAGAACTTCATCACATCGCCGAGGTCCAGCTTGCCGTTGCTGCTCCGCTGGATATGTGTCGGTGGCGGCGATGGTGACTTGGAACGAATTGTGGTCTGCGGTTGCATGGGCGCGGCAGCGATGGCTATCTTCTGCGGCGTGCAGGCACTACTGACCTCGATGGGCGCCACCACGGGGGTAACTGTGGGTGCTGCTGCTGCTACCGGCTGCTTCTTCCTGCGCGGCTTTGGCTTCTTCTTGGGCTCTGTTGTGACGCTCGCCGCTGCCTGGACAGATTGCTGGGCCTGCTGCACTTGGGACTGGGTTTGCTGCAACTGATGCTGGAGCTGCTGGATCTGCGCCTGCTGCTGTTGCTGCTGTTGTTGCTGCAGCTGGATCGTGGCCATCGCTGCCTGCTGCTGCTGCATCATGGGCACCGGCGTGGACTGACGTAACGGCTCGGGGGTTACGGCCAGCGGCACATGGGCAGGCGAGGACTGGGTAAAGAGCTCCGTCGCCGTACTGGTAGCCCCTGAACTGTTCCCTCCAGGTGCCTGGGGCGTCTGAAAGGCGGTGGCTATCTGCTGGATATGAGCTCCGTTCAGCTGGTTCAGGTTGATGGTGGCTCCGCCCAGACTCTGCTGAAGATGGGCCGGCAGCTGGGATATGGTCGTGAGACCGTTGGGCATTTGAATTTGGGCCGCCGCCGCCGCCAACTGAAGGTTCTGTAGCTGGGCGGCGACGCTCTGGCCAAGGAGCTGCGTATTCAATGTGGCCGTCGTGGCAAACGGCTGAGATCGTGGCGCCTGCGCCTGAGCTTGAGCCTGGGCCTGAGCCAGTGCCGCATGGAGGCCCGTTAGCTGCGTGCCCGTCTTGATGGCGCTCTGGAACTGGCCCGAGGCGGTCTGCTGGATGAGGTTCGCCTGCGAGGACACAATGAAGGTGGGCGCGGCAGCCAGCTGCATGGTCGCTCCATTCGTGCCCACTATCCGCAGCAGTTGTTGCTGCGCCGGCTGCGTCTGCAGTTGAGGCTGTCCCCGGGCGTTCTGCTGGATAACTAGCGATGGCGCCGCCGTCAGCTGGGGCGTGGGCGGACGCAGGATGAGCTGCACGCCCTGCGGGTTCTGCTGCACCAGCACTGGCATCTGATTGAGAAGCAGCTGCTGCGGCTGGCCGGTGGTGGCTGGCAACAGGATCTGCTGTTGCTGTTGCTGGGTGGGATTGGTGGTCTGCTGCTGGTTGGCCTGCTGCGACGCCTGCGAGATCTGTGCCCCTCCTCCGACAACTTGGGAGCCCTTCTTCTGCTGCTGCTGCTGGAGCTCCGGCTTGGGCAGGATTTGCTGCGGGGCCTTGCCATTTTTGCCGGTGGACATTCCAGTTGCTCCTGCATTGCTCACGAACCTATGAGTCTGCTGCTGCTGCTGTTGCTGGAGAGGCTGTGGCGGGTGCTGTTGCTGTTGCTGCTGGATCGGATGATGTTGCTGCTGCTGCTGCTGGGGCTGGCTGGTGGCTATGAGCTGGCCCTGCGGTCCCTGGATGAACTGGAAGACCTGCTGGGCACCCTGCTGTTGCTGCTGCGGCTGCTGTGAGATGGTGAACTGCTGGGGCAGCATTTGCACGGGCTGTGGCTGCGGTGTCGGCGGCTTAATAGCAGCCGCTGCTATGGCGCCGCTGGGACTCGGGATGGGGCTGTCCGCTATCAGAGGACTGCTGCTCTGGTAGTGCTGGAACTGCTGCTGTTGCTGAGCCTTCTGACCCTTCGCCGGGCCCTTGGCGACGCTGCTGAGCACACTTCCGGCCGTAGCGAACGAGGTGGGCGTACTAATGGCGGTGGCATTGAGTTGTCCATAGCCTCCGCCGCCGGCTGCCACTGCTGTCGCGCTGCTTATCGAGGTGGGTGCAACGGCGCTGCTACTGAAGATCTGGTGACCCAACTGTTGCTGCACCTGCTGTTGCTGCTGCGTGACCCGCTTAGTGCCCTTCTGCAAAATAAAATGGAAATTTAATGTTAATAAATTGTTAGATAAATTTAATACATTATATTCTTAAATATCTTATTCGTAGGATGCCCAAGGCCTTACCTTATTCAGCTGGATATTGTTGGATCCCACCAGCGTGGCATTCAGCTCGTTTCCAATGGCATTGCTGTGCAGGGCAACACCTACTCCCACTCCCGAACTGCTACCGGCTGCAAGGGTTCCAGTTAACCCGGCTCCAGCTCCAGTTCCGGCGGCGGTGGCTATGAGGCCACCACTGGTCACGCCGATGACCGTCGTGGCAGCGGCCGGTGACTGGGAGGGGCTCGGCTGGAATACGACGGTTCCAGCGTTGGGGCTGCCATTAGTAAACTGGTGGATGGACTGTCTCCTGCCAGGCGTCGCCGCCTTGCGCTCCTGAAAAGGATAATGGATAATTTAATGCTTTATTTGTGATATTTACTATTTCTTAAGATCATTAAATCATTATAAAACTCCTTTCTCCTTAAATTAGATTCGAAATTGTTTTTTTCCCCTTTTTTACCAAGAGATCAACTTACGTGTTCCTGGGGATTACTGTTGGCGTTTACTTGACTGCCACCGGCTACGAGCACCACATCCTGTGGGAACGGCGATAGCGAGGGCGATGGCTGCAGACGAGGGCTAGCTGAGATCGATGGCGATGGACTGGGCGTCAGAAACGGACCCGGAGGAGACAATATTCCTGGAAACAAAATTTAGTGAAATTAATATTTGCTTACTAAAAATCGAGCGCAAAAGTTGACCCAAATAAATATGGAGTGAGAGTGTGAGTGTCAGTGTGCAGTGTGTTCTGCTGGGCATATCTGGGAGCTGCAATCGTTTTTTGGTACGTGACCAAAGTGGCAACTGTCCTCGGGTCGCCCCAAGTATCTCGCCGACAGACACAGGCAGCCAGCAGCAGCGGCGGCGCATCTCCCATAATTGTCCGCCATTTCACAGAGTTGTTTACTCTGCCAAGGGCCAAGCCGAGCCCCTCTTCATCCTCCTCCTTATTACACTTTTTCCTCCCCTTGTGCATACAAAAGCGAGAGGCAACTTAGCACATTTTCAAACACCAGCTGAGAGCCCCCACTTAGCCGCTAACACACACACACACATAGTGAGGAAGAGGTACGAATGCGAACCAGGCGTTGAGATGAAATTTGGTTTTGGGCCAGAAACAGAAACAGAACCAGTTTCATTCGGGTTCTTTGCACTTTTTGCTTATCTTGAGGGGTTCTTTCACAGCTTTTGTTTGGCTTTCAGAGGAGCAGGAGGGGGCAAACACATGGTTCCCAAAAATATGGGCAGTTATCTGGAGGAGCAGTTAATTCAATTGGGTTATCACAAAAGACGTGTGTGAAATGTGCCTGTTAGAATGCAGAGTTAATCCATCACATAAGCGATTTTACATTTATTAAATTACATCTTTGGTCCATAGCATATGGTTCAATAATTCGTAACTTTGTCCAAGAAAATTAAATTAAGGCCCAGCACTAAAGGAATAATTTGCATATATTGCCGCAGCTGGAAAACGACAAGTACGACGGCACCAGAAGGAGTAAAAGCAACATAAAAAGAGGGCTAAAAGGATGTGGGGGCCAGCAGCAGCAGATGCAAGTGAAGAGAGCACGAAATGAAGAACGAAAGGGATATATAATACGTAAATGGGGGACTTGCAAGTTCAAGTAGATTTCGATAATACCCTTATATACGAGCAGTGAATAATTTTTTGTTTTCAGAAATCAAAAGTATATTTAAGAAGAATCTGAATTTAGTTTATCAAAGAAATGTCCAAATTGTATATTTTTCTACTTTTATCAAATATAGTTTTAATTTAAAGCAAAGCTTTTAAAAACTGAATAAAAAACTGTGCTTCTTAAGGAATATTATTTGCATTTGTTTTTAAATTTTAAACATTTAAAAATAAACACAAAACCATGTCATTTAAGAAGGAATATTGTAATTAAATTTAATTAATGAATTTTTACAAAACAATAACAAATGCAATTACCCTTTCCATATTTCCTTTTTAAGGGTATATAGGCGCAGAGGATAAGCGAACATAAGCATGCATCAAATCGACATCTTCGTCTCCATGTTTCTCATTGCAACGAAAAGTGGATGAGATGAAGGTAAAGCAATGGAGGCGATGTGTTTCGGAGGAGTCTTTTGCCATCGCAGCATCATTATCGACAGCAAAACTAAATGCAAAAGAATTCAGCAAGCGCCCCTCGGCAGCAGTGGCTCCTACTCCATCCTCTGAATGCCTCCCGCTGGCATTCAATCCTCGTCACAAGGTGGCCAGAAGAAGGAGAAGCTGGTTGAGGAGAGATTGTGTTCGTCGTGATATATTCCTGGCAACGAGAAATGCGAGTCTGCCTGCCTTTTGTATGCTGCCGCGCCGGTTGCCTTGGCAATGTTTGTTTGCAGCCAACAAAGGATTCGGGGGAGGGGATCAGCAGATGGGTCGCCAGTCGAAATCAAAAGCAACAGCGCCACCAGCTCATATGTGGAGGACACATATGTACATATAGAAATGAAATGGTAGGCTACGGGATTACGGATAATCACATGTTCAACTTGATTTGCCTTTGACGCTTTTGTCGTCACATTTCCATTTCAATTACGTAATTAGATAATTTGTTGCCGATGGATTCCAAAGAATTAATTGCAATGAAAATATTATTGTGTTATATTTACACAAACAATTATAATCATGGCATAATGAGTAAGCTTCTACTACACTTGTGAAATTCTTTATATTTCATTTTTTCCCGGCAATCACTGGTTTAAAATGATTATTTTGAATCTCGTCAGCCGTCTTTAAGCTGATAAATTATTTTTATTTTCGACTTGTTACAGTAAAAAACTGAAAAAAGACTTCTTTAAAACGCTCCTAGCATCCTGAATTGAATGTTTCAAAGAGCAATTAGCGAATGAATTAATTAGAAGCTGTCGCAGACCAGCATTAAATTAGTTTATATATTATTTATAGCATCCAAAAGCTTTATAATTAGAGTGGCTGCCTTTGGCCTAAAAGTATCCAACGATTGACGGTGATATCTTTGACACGACAACTCCCTTTTTCCACAGTCTTTAATTAAACAGTTAGCAGCGGAGTGAGACGACGACGGTGACGGCGTCAGAGCCGCCTTGGTAATTTCACACAAAGGCAACCACAAACGCAACTAACAGAAGCGAAGGAGGACGAGTGGGTGGTGGGTGGCCAATGGGAAAGGGGAAAGGAAAAATGGGGGAAAATTGGGTGGCTGAAAAAAAAAAAATTGAAAGAGAAACTAAAGGATAAATTGACAAGCAGACACACACACAGAGATACTCCAAACTTTTCGCCCGTCGAACCACAGATGAGCGCACTTTTGGCTGCCGCCTGACATGGCGAAAATGGTTTGTGTGGATCCATGGATGGATGCTGGATAGATAGATAGATGGCAGCTGGAACTTGGGTGCTTGGCATAGGAATGGGGCTGTGGCACCGCCTGTTGGTAGCCGTCTGCCTGCCGGCCATTTGCTTGAGTGTCTGGGGCGCAAAACAGACGCAGCAGCAATGGCAACAGCAACATCCACGGTCTGAGAACGTTCCTTTGGAGGAAGCCTTCACTGAGCGAAAAGTATTTAATATGAAAATGAAATATAAAGAAAGCCATGAGCCTCTAAAAACTAGTTAATACTTTGGTACTTTCATCCAGAATTTACTTTAAAAGAATTTTATTAAAATATTTATTATGGTTTGCAAATTATTCAATGCTGTTTTTCCCCCAGTGCTTCTCCTTGTCTAGGCCGCGTAATATTTTGCATTTCGTGCCAGGACTGAGCCAGAACCAAGCGGCAGTTGGTCGCGAGTCGTCGCGAGATGAATCCTATTTACAAGGCACAATTCTGACTGAGTGCACACACACACTCAGAGTTCAACCTAAAAAGGGGGGAAGGAGAGAAGGGGCATTGAGAAGCGCCTCAAAAAGAGGGGGCGGGGCGGGTGGCAGCTTGTCAAAGTCAGTAGAATTTGAGTGAACGACAGACGTAGGAACTGCAACCCAGCAACGTAGTACAAGAAAAAACCAAGTGGAGGAGGAAGGCAGCCGAAGAGGCAGGAAAATGTGAACTATAGCAAAGGTACTGAAAAAGTGTTTTCCTTTTTTTTTTTTCCTTTCTGCGAGGCAGAAATATTTTCTAGTACGCCATTGAAGGTAATTCGGGTTGTTAAGCTGCTTTGGCAGCCGTCAATTGTAACATGGAATCCGGTAGACAGTCTAGATTTAATTGATTAAAATGTAAATTGTATTGAAAGGAAGTTATTATCAGGAAGTTTTATAAAACCCAACGATTCTTAAAACGAGAAATCAATCATTAGGGGTTTGTTTGACTTATTATTCTGTTAAATTTAAGAAGTGATTGCAAAGAAGGCAACTGAAATTCCCAATTATGAATATAATAATAAGGAAAAAATCTTAAATCTGAATTTCCTTATTATATTTCTTCTTTTAAGACATTGCAACAAAATTCCATTGAAGCACTTAGAATATAGAAAATTTAAAAGTATTGTTCCTGTTGTTTAATTCTGGGAAAATTAAATATTCAAGATTCCTAAGTTCTCAGTAATTCATAGAAAATATTTATGAAAAAGCATAGTAATCTGATTTCTCACTAATTTACCAGAAAAGAAATCAATTTGCATGAAATTTGTGTTTGGGAATTTTTAATTGTAGCGATAAATATAGAAATATTTATATACATTAATTGCAAACTATTTCCGTTCTCTTATTTTGACGTCTTTGTATATTAAATCATCAAATTATATACAATACACATACATGTATTTGTTATCAATTTATGTATCTGAAATATTCCGTTCAATCAATATTTATAAGAAAAAAAATGCCTAATTGATTGGTGAGTATTTAGCGCAACACACATCATCCGTTTCATCCGAGCATAAATCACATTCGAAAGAAGAACTTGCAAATGAAAATGAGTCGCATTGAGAAACTTTTGCCAAATCATGCGTTAATGGGATTTATAAACATTATAACCACCGAGCAAAGTCACCAGACCACGAGCAGCACTCAGCCAGCCTCCCTTCCCGACGACGACGACGACGACGACATCATTCTATGTTTTTCGCTCCAGTAAATTTCATTTTGCCGAGTTGGAGCGAAAAAAAAATGTATATTTATATGCGAGACTAGGAGTCTGGAAGTGGAACTGAAACTGGTATGAAGATGGGACACTCTGGAGAGCACCCAGGAACAGGAGGCTGGAGGAAGCCTTATGCTTTCGCATATTTTATGTGTGTGTGTGTATCTGTGGCCCTGCTCCTTTGTTGTTTCATTTATTCGGTTGACTGGCATGACCTCAGGATGGCGACTCCTTTCCACCTAAAGGCAGCTCCCGCCCCTTTTTTCCTGCCTCATTCCACAACAACAATTGGTAAGTAGGAGCTGCAGCAGCAGCAGCAGCAAGCGGCGCCGCGGCATCGTCGTTTTGGAAATTTTCATCCTGCGACTTTATTATTTTTTTTTTTTTTGCAATCGCTGTTCTTCTTATTTTACCCTTTTACAGGACATAATGGCTTCAGTCAGCAGTTCAAGTTGCACAGCAGGACACTCTCCTTAATCGCATTGAGAATGTGCATTACCGACTTAACTTATTGTTTAACTTGAATAATATAAAAAAATATTTATGGATAAAGCTCTGCCTTTTTTAAAAGAAAATATTATGAAGAAGGGATTTGTATTTTTAATTTTTAATATTTTTGTAAATTAAAAAGGCTTAAAAAAGCAATATCCGCTCTCGAGATTAACCATAATAAATACGTTGATTATTTTTCCAAATCCTGGAAGTAATTATTTTATAGCCTTCTCATATCTCCTTTAGGAGAGTATCTGACCTAGCGGCCTTTAAGTCTATTGCTTTCCGTATTCCTGTTGTTGATTCTGCTTGTGGATCTACTTCTCTGCTTCTGTTTCTTTTTTTGTGTTTATTTCTGCTTCTGGTCCTACTGGTTCCCTGCAACCTGACCCCTCCGGCTCGTCCTATTGTCACAGTTTGCAACAATGGCAGACGTGCGCGCGAATCGGACTCGAAAAAGGAGCCGAGCAAACGACTGCTGGAGCAGCAGCAGCAGCAGCATCATCATCACATCAATGTGGAGAAAAAGGAGCAGTAGCAGGAGGAGGAGGAGAAGGTGGGTGGCTGGCAGCCAGGATGCTGGTCCTAATGGAGGCTGGCTGTGAGCACCACTTGCCTTTGCTTTGGCGTATGAACTGTTGATGGTGTTATGGCGATATGTCGCCGGCTACGGACTCCGCCCCTCCGTTCCATTTCCACATCAGCCTCACGCGTTTATAAGTAGAAGCATAAAAAAATGTTTTTGCACAGAAGGAAGAAAAACAATGGGCCGGCAGGACAGGATGAGGATACACAAAGGGAAAATGTCACTGATTGGACACAATTGAAAAATACATTCTAAAAGTTTGTCAGATAACTAAATATGATTTGAATCAATAGTTTAGGAGGAGTTTATTGACTTGTTATTACTAATTAAATTACTATAATTGGTCAAATTACCAGTAATAATTATTCTCAGTGCATAAAAGGACACTGACAAAAGTAAGTAGGTGGAGGTGTGGCTGGCTAGCTGGCTGCCTGACTGGCTCCTCGTGGAGCGGATAAAAATGAAATAAAAATCGATAAGTAAAGGCACGTTTGAATGCTCACCCCCCCCCCCCCCCAACAAAAAAATCCTCCAATTTACCCCCCTGTTCAGCCATGGAGAGTGGAGCAAGTGGTGAGCAGACGACGATGATTCCACTAGATGCCTCGCGTATATGTGTGTGTGTGTATACTTTGTGTATTGTTTGGCAAGTTCTTGGAAACGTGCTACTCCCCCAGCAACTCCTTCCCCGTTGGGAGTTATATTTTGTATATTCTTTCCATGTCTGCTCCGTCGTCTCCCTTCCTTTGGACTCACCCTATTTTGCACAATTAGATGTCATTTAATGCTTGATAATTCGCTTAATGACAGGAAGAACAACAATCATTTTCTAGCTGCAATTTAAATCGCGTTTTGTCAAAGCTTGGGTTCTAACTAAGGGGGGTATTATTTCATCCAGTTAATTTTATTTATTTAAAAAAGTTTAGGATTGTATCTGCCCAGGAACATATTCTAATATATACTCAGCTTTCGTTAGATGGTCGAACGATTGGCAGCAAATTAATTAATTCAATGAAAATGCACAAGAGTCAACGACAGAGGACTCAAAAGCTGTGGAAATACGCTCAATTGAAGACCCGTGAACTGAGTGTCAAGGCTTCAATTAGTTAAATGGAGTTGTTATCACCTAAATTGATCCACAATTCAACCTCTGGAGCTCTATTGTAGCAATTACGGATAATACTTGCGCGGGCATTAAATATTCATTAAGCGACAGGCAGGCAAAGTGATAAAAATGAGTGACGGAATCGATCGATAGTATGTATATTGATTAGGTTCCACCCAGTCACCAAAGGCAACAGTTGGCCAAAGTACTAGTTGCCTGTCTTTGACACAAAATTTGTAAATTAATTGCTTACGGGACTCTGAACATTCCGCCGAAATCATTAACACATCTTGTGGGCAGCTCTCTGTTTGGCGGAACTGTTTGGCTTTGCCGGTACTCTGTGCGGTTGCCGTGGTGCGGTTTGGCAGCTTTTGCTGCGGTTAATGCCACAAACTCAAATGTCAGGACCTGCCCGACGCTCGTCAAAGCCAGGTTGAACCACACAGCCTATAGGCGGTATATATGGTATATGTGCGTGTGCCTGTTTGGGGCTTTGTGTGTGTTTATGGCCAATTGAAAATGCATTATTCACGTCTCAAATGAACAATTCCGGCAGCCATTCGCTTTGGCGACGTAAAACCAACCCGTGTGTTGCTATGAAGATCTCCCCCTCCTCCTCGTCCTTCTCCTAGTCTCACATGTCACCCACTTTGCTGTGGCCCAAATCAAGGCGATCCGGGCAATCTTATGTAGCTACAACAACAGCCAAGGCAACAAAGCCAGCACCAGTACACGCACCCCAAGGCGACGGCAAGAGTATCTAATGGATACCACGCCAGACAGCTGCAGGCAGACAGGCACTTATTCAACTACAGTGGGCACTCGCCACGGAAGAGGGGAACATAATTCCAAGAACTTATATACTTTCGAGTCCTGAAGCTATTATTTCATCTGGCTGGTTGTGGCATTAATGGATTCCTTTAATTGCTGATGGGTTTCCAACACACACAGGAGTGTGGCGGTTCCAATTAACGCACTCCCACTGTAGCACCTAGTATCTAATGGTTACCTATTCTCCCAGCCAAGACGAAGGGCCATCCAACGAAAAGGTGCCACCGCAATCTCTATATCTGTATCTGTATTTGTATCTGTATCCCCATCCGTGCCTATAGTATCTGCGGCTCTGCATCGGTATTTGGATTCGTGCTTGTGTGGGCGACGAGTACATCAAATTGTGTTTATGTGTGTGTGCCCACCAGCGAAGAAGAAACAAAAAAAAATTGTATCTATATCCTATTTGTTGGGGGGTCAAACAGGGGGCAGGGGGAGCGACTTTTATAGGGTCACACGAGCGCGCATTTCTTCACAATATTCACGACATCGTCAAATGTTGTTGTTGCACTCGAAACAAAAAAGAGGACCTACTACTTAAATATAATAAATAAGGATTTATTGGGTTATAGCAATTATTTCTTTACAGATATTCAAAAGTTTTCAACTATTTTAAAACTAAGTGCTTAGCAACACATAATTTTTATGCAAATTAAATTAATGCAGCGTTCCAAAAAAGTGTGAATATTATACAGAGATCAGTTTATAAAATTTATGATCTTGTTTTCTAAATAAAAGAAAATATTTCCGGACTTAAAGCAAAATGATTTGATATAAAAATTTAGATTTTTACGGTGTTTAACATTAAAATTAACGTATCCCTAAGGGACTCTGTAATTTCTTCCTGTGTTTATTTGTTTTTGGCCTCTGTTGCTTGATAGCTGCAAGTGTTGGGTATGTGTGTGCGTGTGTATCTGTGTGTGCCATGTTATATATTGACGTATCTGAGCCTCAAGACGTGCGCTTTACACTTCTGCGCCCCAAAAGCCACCAACAACAATAACAATAATAATAACAGCAACAGCAACAGCAACAACAAGAGGCCAAACATCATTTGCACGCGTGCTCTTTCCGCTCTTCGCCAGGAGAAGAGGAAGCGTGAGAAGAGAAAGAGAGCGAGTAAGAGGGCGAGGGCAATGGCGAGAGGGAGGCGGGGCCATGGCCCAGAGGCATCTTCGAGATACTCACTAAATATTTGCGGATAAATGGTGAAAATTTTGACTGCTTTTTATGCCCTGCTCCACACGAACGAAGTGGTGTTGCTGCTCTACGCTTCTTCTGTTGTTGTTGCTTTTGGCCCATTAAAGCGGCCTGGAGTTAATTCACTCCCACTCTTTGATGCTTTTCCTCTCACTGGGCGCCCGTTTAATGGTTTGTTTTGCTTTGGCTGCCTTCACTTCACATTCGGTTCATTAATTTGCATTTCTCGAGAGTCCACAATTAGCGGCAGCGACTAGTTACGGTTGCGGCGGAAGGACAACAGCGACTACGACCACGATTACGAATCCGGCCACATTCATCTCGCGAGCCCGGTGTGTACGTGAGACTAGAAGCCCGACTGATTGCACTCGACATTTTTATATCCCGATGCGAATACGATATCCTGGCAGCTCCTGCTGCTGCTCTCGCGTCCTTCGCCGTTGTTGCTGTTGTTGTTGTTTCGCGCGCGAAGCCAAGAATGAGAATGAGAAAGAGAACGGCAATCCTCCGACTCGAGACCGAGACCGAAAAAAAAGAAACAACAGAGAGGCGCGCGTGGTGGTGGTCACAGCGCAAAAATACCATAATAACACGCAGCGGGAGAGAGCCTGCGGTGTGTGTGGAGTGTAGTGGAGAGGAGAGCGCTCAGAAAAATCGAAACTAAATAGAAGCAAGAGGGGGCGGGCGGCATCTGTGGCGGGGCCGCAAGGAGACGTGTGCGGTGCACCAAACACGTAAAATCACTTAGGCCCCCAGAAACAAAAGGCCCCAGAGAGCAAGAGCGGCCAGGAAAGCTTCGGAGCTGGGCAGAGCGAGTGGGTGGGAGTGAGCAGCAACAAGGACCCAAGGCGGCGTTGCCAGATACAAGGGGATGCAAGATAACAGGTGGTAGCACTGTTTCCGCTGATAAGGCTAACGCAAAATCATAAATAAATTAATCAAATATTATCAAATATGTAATATACTTATTATTTCTATAATAAAGTAAATAAAAAAAGAGTTTAGAACTATAAAATTATGAATACAATGCAAGTTTCCTTTCGGATCCTTCCTTGTTTCCCTATTTCATATAAAATAGGGACTCGCCACTAGGTCTAACAATATTATTTTCGGGATACTTTTTAAAGGACATTTATTGCCCATATCAAGAGTTTACTATAGCTCAAAGTTTATCAACTTTAATTTCCCCGCTCGTCAAACGCCACCTGGCGTGTCATTTTGGCGCTATTCGTTATGAGCGGTAATCATTAAACAACAAAGGTTAACCGACAAAAAATTAAACGAAAACTACTTGTACTTGTACTCTCTCTCCAAATCTCTCCTCCAAACGCAGCACGTGAGACTGGAGAGAAACAGAGAGAGAACAGATTGGGGCTCTCACGCGCAGCCACCACCGAAACAATAACAACAAATACAGCAAATAATGTTAACAACAGGGAGCACATCAAAAAGCAACCCTCAAAATTGTGTACAGCAATAACAAAAACAGGCGGCGCTCTTTCAAATGAATCAAAATATGGATATGGATTATAATGCGAGAGTAAAAATGGGGCACAAAGCGCACACACACATCCGCACACATAAAGGCAGTCGTCAAAAAGGATGAAATACTACACGTTTCTCTTTCCGACATTTTTATTTCCCTTTTTTTTTCTCTCCAGGCTTTTGACAAAAGTTTATGGGTAATTTTACAGTTGCCGACAGCAATTTGCATTTAAAAAAAGGTAAATCAATTTGTAGAAACCTGTTACAAGGGGCAGAAAGATATGAATATGAATATGGCTAGGCATCTCACTCCCACACTCAATCAATCGATGTGCGTACACACTCATTTGAGTGGCGTTCAATCACAACACAATTAACATGGCCTGTGTTTGCTCACAGGCAATAATCTCACGCACTAGATAAACTATAAAACGGAGTTGAGTATAAAGTCAACAATAAAGCTAAAGCGTGAAATAGCAAAAAAGATTCCCACACACACGCAGTCACACCTTTATGCTTTTCCCATGCTATCATTTATGTATCTGTCAGTACGCATTTGTATCTAGGAGATTGGTGAGCCTTTGTTGGTGTTTTTTATTTACTACTTATTTTTCGATACAAAAAAATTTTACATTAACATTATTTCCATTCGATTTAAACTAACTGTTGAATTTTCAGATTCAAGTAAAAATAACTAAACCGACCCTCAGGCAGGAATTTAATTCATAACTATTTTGCATTCATATCCGAGAGCTGATATGTAATATAGTTTAGTTAGAAATTTGGGAAATGCTACTGAATCTAAGCAAAAAAGGTATTTTCTCGGAGTTTTGCATTAATTTGGCAAAATATTTATAGTTGGCTTGCATTTTACTGTTGTGGTAACATATTTTTGCACACAGGAGAGAGGCAGAGGACTAACACAGCCGGAGGATTGATTATTGCTATACCGGATAATTTGCGAATAAATTATTATTTGCCATTTTCCCTTAACCGCTCCTCATATGATAAACTTTTCTAATTCATTTTATATTATACGTGATTATTATTCCAATTTATGTCATTCCCATCGAAATATCCAGTTAAATTCACATAAACTGATTATTGTAGAAGCAATTATAAATTTTCGTTTGGCTATTATTCAGGTTCCCAAAAAAAAATGCAAAAGAACTTTACCATAATTTAAATGCATTTCCAGATATTTCCAGACATGTTTATGGGTTATAAATAACAGATTTATTTACCTGGAATGACAAATTAGAAAAGAGAATTGGATTAAGATGGTGAATATACACAAAATATCAGGAAATAGTACATAAAGTTAAGAGTGAGTCGTATAATCTTCACTTCATAAAACGGGTCTCTAATAAAGCGTTTAAAAATATTAATTATTATCTTATGACAGCACCCTCATATTTCTCACAATTCCCTTTAAGTGCTCTTATTATTTTACATATTATTATAACTCATACTTGGTGGGGGCAATTAACGATGCAAAAAATGCAACCAAATAATCATGATTGAGATTTCGCGCTGATTTGTCTGCCGTCGCCAATTGTGAGTCGAAATGGCTGTGAAATTGAGATTTCCTACTTAAGCGCAATTAAAATTAACTTCAAATGAAATCGTTAAAACTGACGGCCATTAGGGGAGCGAAAAGGGCGAACGGGAGAATCGCTAGCTTGACCAGCAACTCCGCCCCGGAAACCAAAGCAAGGGCCCGGTCCCGGCCCCGCTTGGAATCCAGCAGTCGGATCTCCCAAAAGCCAGACAGACTCCCTCCCTATGGAACTACCCAGCCAGCTTCTTGAGCTGGCCGGCGTTGAATGCGGCGCAATCAATTTGTCGACTAATTGACATACATCAGCCCAGTGAAGTGTGCTTAAAGCGCAATGAGAAATTATATTTTTAGCCTCGACATCGCCGCCCCTTGGCTATATTCGCCGACTTCAGGGCGAGTCAATTGGGAATCAAAACGCAAAAACTCCATTAAAGTGGGCATGGGCATGGGCATGGATGAGGAGAGGTCGTGAGGCACAAGAAATCAAAAGCCAACTACAACAAACCTCCCATAAATCTTGATCATAATTTCCCATTATATATGCCGTTGGAAGCAGTTCAATTGGGTGAACTTTAAATGGTTGTTCAAAAGGGGGAAATGTGAGTCGGATTAGTACGAGATTTAATAACTTTATTATTTAAAAAATGGTTGGTCTAATTTTTTAACTGGCGTCATTTAAATTTAATTCTTTAATAGCTTGCTATGCCACCCGATAAATTTTTAAGTGAAACTGTGATAATTATCCAATAATTTTTCAATAGGTTATAACTGCAAAAGGGTCTGAGAACAATATTTAATGTTTCTTCAAAATTTAGTGGTGCCTTAAAATCAAAGAAAAGTGCTGGCTATTAATAGAAGTTGCCAGTTGATGTACTAATTTTTCAGTGAGCCGCACATCCCATTGCCATTCGGATCTGCATTCCGATTCCCACTTCCCCAAGTTCCACTTCTGCGTGCCACATCGCCTTTTGAAATCCCAGAGCTGTCTGTTTGTCACTCAGCATATGGCGGGGATAATTAGTTTGCCTTCAGTGGCGGCTCCCCAATCATCCCTTCCTGTCCCACTGTTCCAGACTATATTCCTACTGCTGTCTCTATCTGTGGGCATCTGCATCCATCCTTATCGCTCCAGCTATCTTCGAGATGTGGGCACAATTGCATTTTGTTTCACATTTCCACAATCGCAGCAGCAGCAGCAGCAGCATCACAAGCTCTCGTTCGGATTGCGTTGCCGTCTGCAGCTGTCTACATTAATTAATTCCTTTGAATGCATACACAAAACACAAACGCACACCCGCACCCGCACCCACAATCCCCCATCTCCTCTCACCTCTCCTCGGGTCTGGTTTTCGTGTATGTGTGTGTGTGTGTGTGTACATATGTAAGTACTTCTGAATGTTCGTTCGTTGTTTATTCGCTTTATGTTGTGTAATATATCAAATTGGAGTAGAGAGATGATGGCGAGAGCTGGGCGAGATGCATTTAATAAATATGCAGATGCGCACTGAAACAACAGTGACGAAAAAACAACAACATCAACAACAACAGCCGCAAACGAGAATTGACATTCGGGGCCAGCACTTTCCTACCTACCAACAACCTCTCTCGCCTTCGTAGGATTTCCCCTGTGGCATTATCTGGCAGTTCTTTTAGATTGACACGACATTTGTAGGATTCTGTGTTTTATGAGGTTTCCCAGATCATTTCTGACAACTTAAGAGATAGTTAAATATCAAAAGTTAATGTGAGACACTGGAAATAATTATAAAATTTTGTTAAGAAAAGTAAGAAGGTTCAGAAGATATTTAGGTAATTTTTATACAATTGTTATTCATAAATAAATTATAATAAAATGTATCTAAATTATTATTCAATACCTTTTCTCTCTGTACATTGACATCGTTTAGCGTAGCCCGCCAAGAGTCGCCGCAATTAAGATTCCACTTGCATCTTTCGGTTTGTTTTTAATGCTGATTTATTTATGCCCAGTTACGTGTTTTTGAGGGACCCACAAAGTCGAGCCCCCGCCCCATCCACAGCGTCATCATTATGCGCCCAGACTGATGAAGTGGCCGCGCAGAGAACAAGGTGAGAAGCTGGAAGCTGGATATAAATTCAGACAGATGAGGGAACCAGGAGTCGCAGTCGGAACAGGAACATGATCTCCTCCCTGCGCACAGGTTTCGCGTTTCATCTTCGAGCACCTGCCGTGCAGCAATAACCTGACACTTGAGACCGAAACCGAAACATATTCTCCGCTTCACACTCTCTCATTCTTACCATTTTATGGCGGTGTGATTATCGCCCCGCAGTTCCCCTCGCCACGCCTCCATTTCTCGTTCAACAACTCTTGTTTTGATTATGCTGATTGCAACAAATGTTATGGCCATTTTGGCCCGCTGCCTGGCTTACCTTATGCCTCATTTTCAGCCAGCAAGCGCTGGCTTAAACATTTGTTTGCACTTGACATTAGCAAAGTCATAACACAAATTTCCTGCCATGCATACCACCACCACCAGCCATAAGAATAATAATAATACACACAAAAAAGTACAAATTGCTGGCCCCAGCAATTACCTCAGTGTGTTGCCATTTCAGCTATTTTAAAGGGAACCTGATACTTTAACATGGATTTAAAATGTTAGAATTATGACTAGTGATATAAAGTTTTCAATCGATTTTAAATTAATTAAAATATTTATGCATTTATAAAACTCGGCGGAACTTTTTGTTTGGAGAGTTAGGATTTCATCTAAAATTTTCCCAATGAATGTATATTTTGTTAAGCCAATACTAGCCACATCTACCTGCAAGTCTAGCGATTTTTGTGGCACTTGGCGACAGGTAACAGCACTTGCCACAGTCTAAAGCGCTTAAGAGAGCCGTGGGGCGGGGATGTGAAGTGAGGCGTTCTGGGGACAGACAGACAGACATCCACAACAAAACGGTAAAATTGTCATTTACAAAAGCCAACGCGTGCACAGGTAAAACCCGTAAAAAAAAAATACAAGGGGGGCAAGAGCAAACAGAGAATAAAACAACCTACGGCTGCCAAACGCTCGTCGCACGTGAAAGTCAACGAACTGGAACACCCTGCCTGAACCCCGCTGGAACCCACAGATACACCAGATACGAGATACCAGATACAGTAACCCCCGCAACACCTGACCGCTGTCTGGCCGACCACAGCAATAACTCGGAAAAAAAGGGTCTAAATTGCATGAACAACAGGTCCGGTCCAGCGGCCAACGGTAAAGCCAACATATGACCATTGCTTTGCCGCTTTTCAGCTTTCCGGCTATCCAGCTCTTTACCTTTTTGCGAACCTACGCTGAGGACCCGCTCCCCACATGCCCGTTAATTTGTTATTGTCGCACAATTTGCGATAGGCACTCAGAATCCCAAATTGTATCCCGAAATGGCCAGTCAATTCGGGCATAATCAACTGCAGATACTTTTGTTACCAGTCAGAGATCATGTGTCCCCCCCTGTCTAGGGTAGCGAATTGATGATACGGCCAATTGAATTCGTATCTGCAAGCGTTTTATGGCCATCCAAGGAACACGACCCCACCAACAAAAACAGAAAAAGGTTGTAAATGCATAAAAAGAAGGCTAACCGGGATAAAAATCTGAAATGGGGAAGGAATTCAATTGCAAGGTGTCTGAAGAGCATTTAGGGGAAATTATATTTATTTCCGGGTGGGTTTAAGCCATAAAGATTAAAGGTAAACAGAGAAAATAAAGAAAGCGTTTTATGAGAAGATGATAAAAATGATGCATTAAATAAATATTTAATATTTATTGTTTACTGAAATCAAATTACATTTTAATATAGCTCATTAAAATGCAACTAATCAAGTATGTTGATAATTATGAATTTTCCAAGCATAAAACACAATTACAAAGCTCCTTTGATATTATAAATATTTTGCAACTGAATTAAATGCATTTTTTATAATATTTATTACCAGCACATTTAACGCAAATTTATATCCAATTATTTCGTGGCAATTTAAAATTACACTACGGTATCGATTCTTTTATACTTTAAGTTATTAAATAAATTTCCCAGCTCAATGGAACGACTCCAGGGGCATTTCAAAAACCCATTTGGAAAAGCAGGGCAACCCAAAGAGCCCTCTCTCCATGCATCCATCCATCCCCAAACTCCTTCGATCCGTTGTTCGTTCCGTTGGAAAGGAAAGGAAAAAAAAAGAAGAATTTAACGGACAATTTTATTTTGATTTCGTTACTCGATTCTTTTGGCCAGATTGGCCCTGGCCGGCGACGTGTACGTTTTATGGCCAATACGTGTTTCGCCCGACAATGAACAATAAATTCGTTCGGCCTTTTTTTTCTATATTTTGGTCTGTGTTTCGGGACTTCAACCACATTTCTTTTAGCTTTTCACCATCCATTTAGTATTAGAAAATGGACAGCAACTGGAAACTTTAGCGGCGAGCAGGAGCAATCAGAATCAAACAGCCCTTTCAGCAATCATTCACTCAATCGATGTATTCGAATATGCACAGAGCGACATCAAAGGTCAGCGACAGCGGAGGGAAGTTTCTCGTGCCATGAGGGATTCCCCCGGGGTGGCTAAAAGGGGTTTCCTGCTGCTCCCTGCCGGTTGGTTAGACACCATGCTTAGGGCACATCGAGCCGTGTAATTAGATTGTCACACTGAAGTGGCCGCCGCCGTCCTCAGGCGATGTCACTTCACTTTGGCCAGAGTCATTATGCCCGCTTGACTGATTCATTCGGAGTTTTTTTTTGTTCCTGTACTGTGTTGGTGGATAGGCTAAAGCTAATATTGATCAGATGGTTCAAAAAAGGGGCTATAACCTCTTTATCTTCCCCTCCTTATGTCTGAGTTCCCACACAGCTCAAATGCAGATACAGATACAATTACATCTCGTCAGCAAACAAAGCAAGAAAGGGTTCGATTTGGTCGCGTGCCTTGAGTTATGTTATTTTATTTCAGTAATTCGAGTCACCGCAAGAGTGTCATATGCCGATCCATTAAGTGTAGGGGATAATCGCTGCCTGGTTATTAATTAAATGTGTGCTCGAGATAAATGCAAATAATTTGAGCGCTCTTGCAGTGGCCGCCGCAGACAGCACAGCAGGTGAACACAAAGGATGAGTTGGAAAATGGATGCTGGCAAAGGACCCAGCCTGGTCGATTCATTTAGTGTGTGAGGGTGTGTGTGTTGGTGCATATTTGTGTGCATTGACAAGGAGTAATTGCGAAATGTAATATGACAAACGCACAGAGATATGCCGCAACGTACAGTTTCACATCTCAAATATACAAACAAGGCCCAAAGGCTACACACAGCATATTATTAAATGCAGAAGAGGCGGTCAAAAGATAGTTCAGCTTACTCCAGTCCTTGCCAAGGCACTGGTAGTTATCACCTTGCCAACTGAGCAATGATAAATTATGAAAGTGCCTTTGATTTTCAGAGGAAGGCTAGGAAAATCCTTTAAAAAAAAGATGTGAATAAAATAAAGTTCTTTTGGAAAGTGTTTCCCTTTGATAAACATATTTCAATTTCCGGCGTTCTGTTCTTATTTTTTAAATGTTTAAAAATTAAATGCTCTAATAATATCAAAATAAAGTGTAATGCTTGTTTTGAAAGTCAAATATAATTTAAATATAATAATTCAATTTATTTCACTATTTAAATATTTTCTCTGCTTGTAGCTAAACAATAAAATTGACAAACAAGATGTCTCTATTCGTTCCTTTCCACAAATCCTGCCTGAAGACACTTGCCAGGATTGAACAGCAAAGTCTAATTATCTCTCTGCCGGCCCAAAAAGAAGCAACATTAAATATGAAATGTCGAGACGAGAAATGAAAGCCAAAAGAAAATAAATTCTAGACGATAAAATCAAAGTGTTGCAGATGACGGCGGTGGTAGAGCAACAATAAATGAAACCCAAAAGTTGTCAATTATTGTACTTAGTCCAAAGGCAAATGCCATTTGGGATGATATATGCCAGATTGCAAGGAGGTACATATACATATGTGAGCACATATCGAAGTAGTCAGATATAAAGAGTTGTCTTTTATGGGATTAAAGCTGAATTAAATTTAATATACTAATGATTAATAATATTCACAGCATTATTTAGTTTTATATTATTATAAATGAATATAACAATCAATAAATTAAATTCTTATTTGTTTTTTCAATCAAAACATGTTTTTAAAATCCAAAATAAATCTTTGATAATCCTTCTACACATTACCCACCTCCCTTACATACCTCTGCTGTCAAAAGTATCAATGTAATTTCGAGTATTGCGAATTCATAATTCGGCCAAGTATTTTGTTTATTTTCCTGCTCTGCCTGTTGTGGGTCAAAAACTCAGAGCTTCTCGCACAAATTGCCTCGTCCCAGGCGATTTTGGTACACAGAAAAAGCTAAGAGGCCGCGATTCCGAGGCAATTAGGGCGTGGTCGTCGGTGCGCCGCCGTTGAAACTGTGCCAATACTAACAAATACTGGCAAAAACTAAAGCAAAAAACACACGACCAAGAAGCAGTTCCGGGATGCGAGAGGGGGCATGGTGAATAGTTGCAGTCGCAGCTGTTTACAAAATGTGTTTGCTTTAGCATAATATTTAGATATTTTGCGGGCAAGTGTAAGAATTGATGGCAAACAATGCCCCATGTGCAGAAATAAGTCAACATAAATGCGAAAATCATTAATTATTTGTTTGCACACACACATAGCAACTCGTTCACTGCTGAATACTTTATGTCTGAGCTTGGCGATTGTCCAGAGTTTGTGGCCAAACATCAAAAAGATGGGCGGCTGTTTTCCGCCCTTGTCGAGTGCCAATTAGGACCCGGAATATCTAATCCGATTATCAGGTGGGGTTCGAGCTCCCGACAGGCAGACAGACAGGCAGTCATTGAAATATAGGAGAGCAGGATTTGCAGAATATAATTGGGGGGCTTTTAAAGCCTTTGATTTCCATTGAATAATGCCTGTTATAATGGGAACCTTTCAAGCCTTAGCTCTTAAAAGATGCAATACATAAAAATATCGAACTCTTTATCTGAAAACTAATTTCAAAATATTTAACAATACAAAATTTCTTATTTTATGATTTTTATTGATAATCTTTGTGGACAAATTTAGAAAAATCACATTACCTGAATTTTTGAGATTATTTTTAAATTTATTTGTACTTTTTAATGCCCTAAAAGGATAACATCGACGCCTTTTCTCACTAATTCCTTGCTTATTTTTGTACTTCAACAAAATCCTTTACCAAATCCTTACAAACTTTTTTTTAAATTTTTACAGCACCTGCATAAGACCCTATTAACGAGCCAGAAACAAATCAAACAGTCGGAAAATGCTGGCTAAGCTTCTAAAAATGGTTCACACCCTGCACACTCGCACACACACACACACTGGCGAGGTGTGTAGGCAGATTTCAGCAATTAATTGCAACTCAGTGCTGGGAAAGGGCTCGCACTCTCAATGGGTCAGGTCAAGTGGGTGCGCGGGTGGGCAGAAATCGGAAAAAACAGCAGTGAGAAATGCTGACAGCCACGGAATATGTTGTAGTTGGCCTATTAAGAGTCAGCGAAAAAGCGGCGAATGGTAAAATGAAATAAAACATTTTACAATTTATTATTTATCATTTCTGCGGGTCTTGTGCTCTTGCCAAAAATATATTTCAATATCGGTCCATTCATGCATGTTGGCAAGTCAAAAAGAAAAATAAAGACAGAACTTAATCTATTTTATTTTTGCATTTAAGCATTTATCTTCGCTAAGCTGCATTCCCGTGTATGATCTATTTTATTATATATTTTTAGGGTGCTAATGCCTCCCCTTGGGTAAATGTGGGTGTGTGTGCTAATTGGTCAACTCAACTCTAACAATTCGCTTTTATATTGTCTGGGGTTCATTGCCACGACATGCGAAGTAATCATTTATATTTCGCACTGACTCAACTCGGAACAATCAAATTGCCAAATTATATTAGCCATAAAAGCCCGAGGCGTAGAAAGAGGGGAACATTTGGCTTTATTTCGGACACGGAACAAAATGATGATTATATTAAAATGAAATTAACATTTTATGTCGGCATTTTGTTGACATAAATAAATCTTGGAAGGACTTGGAACTAAAATATTTATTTTTAAGCAAATTAATGATAAAATATTTCAGAATAATTTACTTTTTTTTAGGTTTTCTGCCAGTGTATAAATGTTTGCCTTTTTCTGGGCCTATACATATTAGGGTAATTATTTTTTTAACCCACAAACGTCAAAGCTGACGGCAGCAGCATTATAACGTTGTAGCAAAAGTAATTTCTCAAAGCCCTCTACCTTAATCTTCTTTCTGGACCCCCAAACCATCCCCTGGATATTCGCATCGGTAGCTCCTCCTTTCAGCCACACAGTTGTGGTAAAAATAATGGCATCGTAAATTATTTATGTAATATTAAAGCTGGGAGGAAAGTAAACAATAAAAAAAGAGGGGCTTCCTTAAGCCTTTTGAAATTCTTAATGTCAAAATTTCACCTATTGCTAGAGTGTCAATGTTAGAGCTATTTAAGTGACCTCAACTGTGTGCATACACATCCATTTGTGGCTATTTGTTGCTGGCTGTTCTTTTTGGCGGCTGTCTGTGGATCCAAAAGGGGGTTCCCCGAAGGCGGGTTCTGCTTCGTTGACCGGACAGCAAAGGAGGGTGGGTGAAATGAGGGGCGGGCAGGTCGGTTCGCCCAGTTGGTTGCGCTTTGATTGCTTTTGTGTCGTTCTCTGGGGCCAAATGGCTGAACAGAGCCAAGCTAAGCCAAGCCAAGCCGAGTCGAGTTGAGTTGAGTGACTGCCAGACCGCCAAAGTCCCCAAGTTATGGCCCGCTGTGCGAGTGTGTGCATTACGTAGGAAATTAGTTTTAATCCACTTCCTCGACTACCGTCTTGGCCACGTTTTTATGAAGCCATTCGCCATTCGACGCTAGCTGGGGTCTCCTTTAAAAATTGCCTCGTAAATAAATAAGAAGCCATCAAGGACTTTCGGCCAAGGATCATCATCATCTCGGTTGTCAATTAGTCTGTCACGTGCAGGTTCTCTGTAGTACATCATTTAGAAATCTCTTTCTTGACGCGCCGCAATTACTTGTGCTTATGTTTATGGCATCAAGTGTGCCCTCGCCTCGCCTCTTCTCTCCGTACCCCAATTAAATGTTAAGTAACCCCAAAAGGTCGTTAAACCTCAGTTGGCCCCCGAGATTTAGGTAGAGATAATTTGCGTCAGAAATCATTAGGAAACTTGGGTTCTGTTGTTTTGTGGGCAAAACTTGTTACCAACTTCCAAAAGGTATCCAGAAATATCCAGCTACCGTTCTTCGTTGTACGTAATTATGAGATTTATTTACCTGAAATGACAAAACAAAAAAAGAAATCAGATTAGCACGGGGAAATAAACACAATTAGCATGCACGTTAATTAACATATGACCACTTTGTTAACTACGATTATGAAAGTCATTTCATTTCAATATATAGATATTTATTCTGGATTAATGATACCTAACTAAGAATATTTGCAGAAAAGAACATAAAGCTCCATAGCTCCTTATATTATATTAGGCATTATTATAATATTAGGCAATTAATGTGATTTGCTCCTAATTATTTAAGGTAAACTAATTTTTATCAAAGTCTAAAAACATCGTCAAAATAGATGAAAATAAGATCGGAAATAAATTAGCAATATCGATCGATCAATCTGGAATAGCTGGAATTTCCCAATCTCCCACGCTTTCTGAGCTCGAGGATATTTTCCCACATTAAATGTGAAATAATTTGGCCCATCAATCCCGAGCTCTCGTCAACAAAGAACAGTGCAGGTAGCTAACTAAAATAACAACAACGATGGTGAGTTCCTTTAACGATGTAGTATCCTCAACAGTGAGGCAAATTATTACCTTTTTAGATGGACAATTGCCCCAAGGTGAGGGAAGGAGATGAATAAAAGGCATGTATTTGTGTGTGTGTGAGACAACCTGCGAAGGTGGTCCAGTGGTAAACATAACCTCATCGCAGGTTTATCTGTCAATCTCTCTCGCTGGCTCTGTCCGCCCCAACTTGCTCCCTCTTTCTCGCCGTACCTATGCAAACACAATGAGCGGCCAAATGACAGATACACACACACACAGTCAACCAGACGGCGATTATGGAGCAACGAGAGCAAGACGAAGAGGAAAAGCAACAGCAAGAAGAAGCAGACGGAGCAAGAACAATGGAAACAACAAATACATCTCAGGTGGCATTGTGTGTGTGTATGACGACAACTAATGGATGAGCTTTGCGCTGCTGCTCTCTTTTTATCAGCCCCACTCCTCCCCAGTTATTCGCGTGCATTTGGCATTGCTGTAGTTGTTGTTGTTTTCATGGCCATTGGCGAAATTCAGTTTCCAAGTGAAACGCAATATTGCAGAGCGAAATGGGAATCCACACACACACATGGATACCCTGAGTTCAAGTTGTTGCCCGGAAGTATCTTTGAGATACATATACTGACACGGCCATAGATATGGATTAATCGAAGATATTTATACATATAATAATTCAAAATTAAACAGAAAGAAAAGGACTCTCATAAATAAATCTTTTTAAACCTCTTTACTGTTCCAGAAAAATATTCTTTTATTTTATTGCCTTTTATCTGCGTTCTAAAATTAATTTTTCCATGGAAAATATAATAATTTATAATATTTAATGAAAAATAATTTAAGCTAAAAATATATGTGTTTAATCAAGGTACAAGCTAACCAAAACAAACTGCAAATTTCGTACAAAAAAATATGTGTTCAATTAAAAAATCAATTACTTTCCATTCTGCGAGCAGCGACTTTTGTGCTGCGAACTTAGCCGACTGCATTTGTTTGATTTGTGCGAGTGGAAGACCAACTGAAGTTGGAGCCACCCATGGAGAGAAGCCACATCCATCCCATCTGCAGTGAGCTCCATATTCAGCCGTCTCGCAATTATAACTTTTCCGCACAGCATCAGCAAGTCGGCTGCTCTGAACTATGTATATCACCCTGGACGAACCCACCTGGCAACCCATCCAATCCATCTTCAATTTCGGCAAGTGTAGACGAACAAACGCTATAACCGAATCAATTCCAGAAGTTTCGTTCCGTATGCGTGGCCTGCGCCTGTTAGATACATTCTTACAACAGGTAATAGTTTGGTTGGTTGGTTTGTTGGTTGGCCCGGCTCAAAGGAACTTCAACCGAAGGGGCGGAGGTAAAAATCAAGAGGAGAGCCAAGGTAAGTGGCTGGTCAATTTTCGTTGCTGCTGCAGTTTTTGCAGCTGCCCAGCAGACGGATAAAGACGATGGATGCTACCTGTGCACTGTGGGCAAACAACGTGTGTTATCCTTCTATGCTCTTACAGCTGTCGCCAAAAGGATAGGTACTTATTTTATAATCTTGCCATTGTGAATATCGAGTGGTATTTAATGAAGGTGAAACCCAGATTTCTATATCTGGTAATGGAATGGGCTTATAACATTTTTTTACTTGAAAATGTGTTAGTTAACTAATTTGTTTTATAATGAACTTCAAAAACAATCTATGCAGCTCCTAACATAAAATAAAAATGTTTAAATAAATCCTCTAAGTCTCTGTTTAATTATATAAATAAATGCAATTATTGAAACAATACAAGTGCCATTATCTTGACCACAACTGTGCCTTGAGTGAGTTAGTGCCATGCCATGTTTGCCCCTCTGTCAATAAGCTCCGTGTTTTCGTTTACCTCTCCTTCTCGTCTCCGCTCCTTTGTGTGGTTCATTGTTCCTGATTGAACTGCCTCGGATTAGGAGGAGTTGGCTAAGCGAAATGCAAGATGCCGATATGGCCAGCAGGTATTGTTTGGATTACATGCAACTACCGACAACTGCGTCGCTGGCAGATGCTTTTGTTCGCCTTCAGAGATACCACCACTCTCAGCCTCCCCGAGAAATCCCACAGTTAGCAACCATTATCGACCATTATACGCTTTTGCTGCAGCTGCCACTCTCTCTATCTCTATAATATTTAGCTATTTTTGGCTCGGATTATCTGCAGGTAATTAGGCGAATCCTTAGCAGTAATTGATTGATCACTGCCTGATCTTGACAGGGCGGAACAGAGGGAATAGGGGTGAAATGTTGGGTTAAACTAAGCCAGTACTCAGCACTCGAAGATAACACTACACACCGTATCGAAAAGTGACCTGAAAAAGAATGCTCGTAAAATCGTTTTCATGCCCGAGTGCCCCCAATCAACACCCCATCGAAATTGTAGCAATAAAATTCAACTCTTTTTCGAGAGGGAGTGGCGGTTGGTGTCTGCCGGTTCCGAGTGAAACATCTCCGATTTCCTCAATGAAAAGTGACACCGAGTTGACAATAATTGGATTATGAAACAAACTGTTGCTGCCATGGCAATGTCAACATAAAAGTGAACAATCTAGCGGAGGAACTGGAACTGGAAGCGAACCATTCATGCATATCATCATCGTTTATGGCAGCCACAACAGCCACAGCTCACCCTTGTAATGCCATGCAAATGCCCCTGGGAAAGTGAGTGCTTGTGGGTGTGCCGCCTCTGGGTGCATCGCTGCTAGTACGAGGGAGCCACTATGACTTTCAAAGTCAGGCCATACACAAACCATGGGTACCAGTTCTAATCCCCTTCCCATTCCCATTTCCCATCCCCGTAATATACAAAGTTTTCTTCGAACATTTTCACACAAAGTTGAGCCCCACTTTTGCTGCTGGCCAGCAGCAGTAAGGTCATTGAATACCTTCCCCCTTCTTGGAACTGGGTCATCTTCCTTGGGGTTCTCCCCATTCGTGCCGCTTTCGATTTTGTTGCACTTCGGACACTAACCCTTTCTCTTCTTGCGGCACGCGATCGCAATTAACCGGCATTTAGTAGCTGACAGTGGGGAGCCCACCTACAAAACAATGATTCCATGGATAATAAAAAGAAGGCGAGACTTGAAAATACATTTTTATGAAGCTAAACTTTAGGAAAATGAGTATAAACTTTTTCGGTATCTAATTAATTTAAATAAAATCAATATAATTTAATGCTCTTAAATGTAAAAAATGCAGTTTGATGTCAGATAATGAAACAACCTATTTTTCACTGTGCAAAAAGTGGCGGCTTCTCGTTCCCTGTCAAAATTCGCGGCCGAAAAGCTCCATAACTGCCTTCAACGATCCGGACACTTGTGCAAATGTTTACCGCCGCTGAATTCACAATGAGCCAGCCATCCAAGAGAATGGGCCAAACTCGATTCAGAACCAAAACGGGAGCGTGAACGGGGGGCCAAAAACGCAGCCGAGAGGCATGAAAATTACCAAGCGTAGCGGAAGGCGAAAAGCAAACTCAAATTCGGTTTTATTATAATAACTGGGAGGCAAAAATGATGCTCAAACATGCATAAAACACATGTACTTGGGCATATCTACCGTATACCGTGCGATTCGTTATTTTATGACTGTTGAAAAACGAGTAATCAAAGCTTAAATGAATTTTGTTAATATTATTAATATTATTTAAATAGATTTTTTGCTAATTGTTTATTGAGGCTGAGTACCAAACGCCAGAAAATAGACTACGAAAAGGAACATGGCTACAATAATGAACTGAATGCAATTAACTTTGGCCAAACATTTCTGTCGGGGAAATGCATGAGCAGACAGCCCCTAAGTTGAACATTCAAAGACCATTAACCCATTAACCAACCATGGTATGAAGAATCTCCCCTGCTTCTCCTCCGCATCTGCTAATGCGAATGTCAAGTGGCATTGTTGAATGCAGAATGCACACATGAGCGATCCGGACCCCCCCGTTGAAAGTGGATGACATGCAAAATGCATCCGCTGGAGTGCAGTGAGTAAGATGCCGGCGGCTTTTCCCCATTTCCAGTTAGACAGCTTGACAGGCGGCTCTGAATTTGGTTAATAATGCAACTTGGTTGAGCATTCGGAAGTGTATGTTTCATTGCGTGTCGAAGTTTGTCAAACAGAAAACAAGTTCAGCCACAGTCGGAATAGGGAAACGATGTAACTCCATATGCTTTTCGGTGTTCAATTGTGAAATTCCAAACGGAAAGGGATGGTGTTTAAATCTGCTAATATCACTTGACAGTAAGATTATGTTTGTCAGCATATAAAAAGGGATTCTTTTTTGTTTGAGTGTCCTTTATAAATGCATAAATTTGCATTATTATCATGAATTTTACATTGTTGATGAATGTGAGCTTCGAATATTGTATTTGCCAAAAACATGTGATGGAAGGGGCCCTCTGGCTCTGTAATTAATGTGAAATTAATAACACCATCCTATTTGGATGAATTTTAAGCCATTTGGGTTTATTAAATCGGAATTTCTCCTAAATATTTTTGGTAAATAAAAATAAAATAATTTATGAAAATAATAATTCGATGAAAAAAATATAATTTTCACTATTTTCTTTGCTGCCTCATCACAAATTCATCACTATTTTTCTCTAATGTAGAGAACTTCTGCGGTTTTGATTGCAACGTTGCCAGACTTCAAAAAAGGAGACCAGCACATAAGCAAATGTCGAAAATTAATTATGGCTCCCCACATACAACAACATACAGCATACGAAAAACAAAAACAAAAATCAAGAGCAGAACAATAACAACAACATAGCGGAATGGAGAAGAGAAATAAACAACATCCAACATATGCAGAAAGGCAGACAGGACGACGACAAGAGGAAGTCGTGAAGTGGAGACCTGGGAGGCGGAGATAGAGAGAGGAAGCGGTGATGGAGCTCAGCAAAAGGTTCAAAAGTTGGGAGTTTGCGCGGCAGCCGCAAAAAAACCTGTACACAAATTATCTATAATAAAAATGCAAAACTTTCCATACGCACAAACATTCATACAAACAAACAACATGTACATATGTATGTATGTATACTTTTGAAAAAAGGGTTGAAGAAGCGACATGTCGAAAATCAAAAACTCTCGACTCTCCGGAGAGCCAAAAAACAGGAACAACAACAGCAGCTATTGCAGCAATAACAAGCGGAGAAACAAACGGGATAAATGACAGATGAAACGCAGGCGGAGAGCGATTGTACGTAAGTGTGTGTGTGTTGGTCCTGCGAGCAAAGGTGAGCAGCAGCGAGTAATATTAATCCTCTGGTGCCGGTCTGGAATCGGGATGCGAAGTTGGTTTGGGCATGGGTTTGCTTTGTTCGTTAGCTTGCTTGCAGCTCGAACCGGAATATAACCCCTAATGAAAACAGCACAACACCGAAACAACAACAAATGTTGCCGAATCGATTAAATGGGTGTGAGTGAGAGCATCAACCCATGACGCACACACACACTCCAAATCACAGCTACGGCTAAGAAATTTGAATATTTACATAATTTAATATATTTAAAATAATTTGTTTATGCCGAATTAGAATGTATGTATACTTTTCATAAGGAAACACTTTGCTCTAATATTCAAATTTTAACCATAATTAAACCCTATTAAAATATATATAGATATACAGAAACATTCAAAATGATATATTTCATATCCTAGAAATCCTAAATTGTTTCTAGTTAAGTTACCATCGGTGTGTTGGGCGGCACATCTAACTGGCGGATGACAGCCGCATATCCGTTGCCGCCATATTAGACATTCGGGCGGCAAAAATAATTTATGCCCAGCTTGCATCTGACCCCCCTATATCCCTGAGCGACCCAATGGCCACGATTCACTACCAACAATTTACAACTGGCAACTGACACAACTGAAAGGGCGAATTCCGAGCTCAGATGATGCATGGACAGCATCGGAAATTGGTCGATTAGATGGAGGAAATATTGCGAGGCGAGTGTAAAGGACATGAGGTCCTCGACTTCCTGAGCAGTGTTGGTAAAAAAAACATTGACTATCGTAGATTTTAATAAAATTTACTAATATTCATGATTATAATCAGTGTAAAAAAAAAACTGTCTTACCCTTAAAGCTTTTATCAGTTTTGAATAAAAATATGTTTACGTAAATGAACATTCAAATTCTAAAGTTAAGCGAAACATATTTTCAGCAGCCATGCCTTTTGTCCCTATAAATATATTTTCTATTCATTTTACATTGCCTACTTTTCTGCGTCGATGTTCGGTTAAAAGGTTTTTCTTTTTTCCCTCGGGAAATTGACTCCGACACGAGTCTTCTGCTTCAGTTTTCCCATTGTTATTGGCGCTAATTCCGACGTGCTCCCAAAAACAATTTCCTGAGAGCGCACTCGCGATTGTCGTCGGCATCGTCGTCGTCGTTTTCCACATCGTCTTTTGGCCACTTCGACTCGCCCCGATTTTTTAATAGATAGATACACATCGCAGCCAGCGGCGCGATTAACCCCCAAAAAGAAGTGTCAACTTTTAACTCAACCGCCAAGTGGCCAACCCCAAGGATTCGTTTCATTGTGAAATAATTTGCTTATTTCAGTTTTTGTAATAAAAAAGTTTTTCTCCAGGCATTGTCTACAGTTTTTAAAATTTTTTTCTTATTCTTGATAGTTAAGACATTTCCAAAATAAAATCCTTCTATTTGTGTTCAGTCTCTGTCAAAAATTCAAATTTGTATATATATTTAAATGTATTATTTGTAAACAATGCAGCTATTATAATATCTTTTTAACTAATACAAATATAAATGTATATTATTATGATTATTTTAACAGTTGCTTCTGCTAATAAGCTAGACATCATTCTAACAAGTTCATAAAACAACCACTGTAAATTAGCCTTCAAAATAAAGTGTCAAGACTTATAGAAAACTTCACAAAAAGGTTGAAAAAACCACAAGGATTCGTGTAATTTGCTGTAGCAAACGCAGGGCCCTAGATGAGAAAAGTTCTCAAGCTTTTTCCAGAAATCAAAGCAATTTCATTAGGGAAAAGCGGGAAAAACAGAGAGTGAGAGTAGGGCGAGAGCGCGGGACGGGGAAGTTAATAGCCCGATGCGTTGCTTTGGCAACTTTTGCCAACTTTTTGCTGTCCCTTTGTGTGCCAAGATTAATGATGTGCCTCGAGGATGACGATGCTGTGAGAATGCTTGCTCACAGTAAGGAAGAGACGGTTTGGGGACCCGTCTATATGCTAATCAAATTTTCATCTGCCATCATTGTTCTTGGCCTTGCTTGGTACTCGTAAATCATTATACAAAAGCGAAAAAAGCCAAGAGCAATTAGGCGCATAGAGCAACAAATGCACTGATAACAACAGCGTGGGTCCAGAGAGAAATTGCTGGAATATTTACGAAAGCCGGAGTGTCTGCAAAAAGCGGGAGAGAACAGTGAATAACTCTCATTCTCGCACCCACATTCTCACTGAACTCTCTCTGCTGATAAGCAAATAAAATTTATAAAGAGTGTAATACCGGGCACGAGGAATAAGTTCTAACAAAGCTCTAAAAACTAAAAACATTAAAACTTATAAGCAGACGTATAAATCGCTGCTTATAGAATATGTTAACCACAATGAGTCATCCTAGCGAGCGAATCACTTAAACGAGTTAGTAAGAAGAGATAAAGAAACATTGTGAAATTATAGATATTCTTCACATGAGTTAATATGCCAATTGTTTTATGAAATTGAAAAAGTCCAGAATTTTATAAAATAAATTATTTCAGTCTTTCAGTACGTTTTTATTAAATTTCTAGCACTGTACCCCAACAAGTTATAGCTTATCAGTTGGTTAATCCCATATAAACAAGCCACATTACGACATTTTAGACAGTACAAACTTCTATACAATCTGACACAAAGACCTTGATAAGGTCTCATTTATTTATTGATTAATAAATAATGCTCGCCCAAACTGTCAGCAAAATACAATTAAACAACGTGAAAATTCAAATAGCAACGATTCCTAATGGCACCTAATGGTCCGGAAAATCGATTTCACCTTAAAAAGAATTTAATGACGCTTTGTCACGCTTCCACGTGAAGAAAAGCGCGAAAAACGAAGCAATAACAACAAATCGAATCAGATTGTCTGCAACGCCTACAAAATGTATTTTGAGGTGCTTCTGCTATTGACTTTCTAAACGGAGTTTAAGCGGAAATTTCACAACAAGTCGCTGGGCCTAGGCAATAATAATAATAATAATAATAATAATGATAGTCAATCAACTAGTAGGTGGAATACATTTTTACAGTGTAAACACTGACAACACAAACCGTCATATCGCATGTAAACAGTGTGAATATCGATAACATGGTCTCTACTATCTGGAAATAAGGTCAACGTAGATTAGGAAATTGCAGCAAGTCAAGCAGAATTGTTAAGAAAAACTTTAAGAACCGCTAGAAAGAAAGAGTTTCATGTTTTACAGTAATTAGCTCCATCTTCATCCTTCTACTAATAACCTAATTAATTTATTTTTATTTTGCATAGTTAAATTTATATTATTATATTATTATAAACTATAAAATTATATTTTTGAATGTCTAATTGCTTTCTGATAAGTTGCTTATGAATTTATTGGTTTTATTACTTTATTTTTTAAGATTTTTGTGCATTTTTGCATAGTGAAAGTCTTGGCTTATACTATAAATATTTTTATATGATACTCGCACAAAATACAGGTTTATGTTAATTGAGCTTAAATTAAGTGGAAACGGAAGTCATGTTCGAGTATCATAGGTCGTAATCTAGTTAGAACAACTGCCATATACCGGTTATCAGCAGTTGCACTTCGTCCATCAAGCCGAATTTTACACCCCAATTAACTGTGTCTAAGCAAACTCGCTACCTCGATTGTTGTTTTCGGGCAATAGCCGGCAATTGTTGGTAAATTTGTTGTGTTGTTGTGATCGTAGCTGCAATAGAATATATGGGCGGATTGTCGCTAGCCACGCTTATTCATTCAATTTGCTGGCACGTTTTGCATTACACACGACAACCCTGACCTACAAAGCGGCGTATAATACAAAAAAAAATCAAGTAAAATGCAGCCTGTTTGTGTTGTTTCTGCTGTTGGCCGGCGCTTGAGCAGAGTTTACATTGAATGTTATAAATAAATTAAAGGAACGCACACACAGCAGGTGGGTGTGGGTGTGTGCTCGCTAGGTGTGTACATGTGTAAGTATGAGGCCGGTCTGTCTGAGTTCCCAAGCGATGCACGACTAGCATTCAACGCTAATTGCCGTTGATAAGTGGACAGCATTCCTCGACGCGAAACTAGCTAAGCCTATTATTATTTACTTAACATTGCAGCGTATATTCCGGTTCAAGGGTTCTCATTGTGTGCTTTTAGCAACAACAAATATGATAATTTGCAAGTCAACTTAAAGAAGGAAGAATTTCGGTTAACCTTTTCCGTTGTCCATCTCTTTGCCCTTGCAAAAAAACAAATAAAAAACAAAACAAACGTAAAATTGGTGAATTTTTGGTTTTTATGGTTATTGACTGCTTTCTTTCCCAGACATATACATACACACACACTCACCGGGACAGAGTTATATGAGCTACATTTACATCTGCTTAAGACAGTGACAGATACTTTCTCTTTTCCCCGCTCGAGTGTTGAAACTCGGGCTAAAAATAGAATGGCGAGCGAGTGAGCAAGAAAAAGAGGTGTCTTTTCCATTCATATCTTGTGAATACTTCTGTCGTCTTTTTTTCAACTGTTAGCTATTTTGAAATACAATTAATTATACAGCTAGTTTGTCACGCCGAAGAATTGTTGGAGATGTTTACAAAGTTCAAGTGTTTGGGAGCAGCTGCGCAGCCAGCGTTTAGAGAGAGAGAGCACGTTTATTTTTAGAGCAGCGAGAAGAGCGGACCAAAACAGCGAGAAGAGCCGAGGAGAACATGCGCGCAAAGTGCAGCATCTCATCTCGCTCTTGCAGGCTCTCCTTCTTAATGCCTGCCGCCGATGCAAACTAAGCGTTATTACGAGTGTTTTTCTTCCCATTTCCCCAAATTTTTACACATTTTCTCACCTGGTCGATCCAATGACTGTCTGCGACTCATTGGCAAAAGATTTTTGCTCCTTGTCGTGTTGTTGTGTTTTTGTGGGGTTTAGAGAAGCAAATTAAACTAAAGTTGATTGCTTCATTGGTTGTTATTTGTTGCTGGTTGTTTTGTTGCATTTGTTGTTGCTGTTGGCAGTTCCTTTTGCTGTTGCTATTGCTTTTATTTCGTTTTGTCGCGCTGCTTCTTACTCAATTCTATACACTCAACACACAAACACTCTGACATTTTTTCGAATTTCGTTTCACACGCGACTGTTGACTTTCTTTTTGCCCTCTCTTTCTCTCTCTCTTTGGCAGTAGAGGAGAACGCGACAGATGTTGGCACTGCTCTTTAACGTTGTTGATGGTGCTGCTGCTTAGGGGATATTTGAGGTGTTGCTATTTCTATTGCAATTTGTGCCGTGTCGTGGTGTTTTGTTTGTTGCTGCTTCCTCTTCTTCGCTGGCTTGTTGTTTTTAAAAACGCTTCAATTTTAACAACAACTCGCAGCCACACACACCTACACACTAAACTGGCAAGCACACCGACCACACACACACGGGCACACACACACTCTCACGCTCGCGCGTCACGTCAATGAACGCAGCAGCAGCAGCACGTAGTTGTGTTGTTGTGGTCACTGAATCTCGCTTTTTACGCACATGATGCTGGGGAATCGGAGCACTGGATCGGCGACTGATCATCTGAACTTTGTTTATTTACATTTCAGCACGCTTTTTGTGTATTTTCCGCGATTTTTTGCGATTATTATTCGTTACGCACGGCCGTACAACGAGCGCCGCCGCCGACAAACAAAGGGAAAATGGTGAATGTGAAAAATGTGAAACTAGGGTTGTTACGCGGTTGCAGAGATTTCAAATATATCGATATTTTTCTGGTCATCGTTGCCGGCTTTACGTCTAGATGCTGCAATTATTGGGATATTTCATAATTTGTGATTAGAAGACTTTTATTGAAGTAAATCTTTTAAATGATTTTCTTGAATTTAAAGTAGAGTTAATCATTAGTTTATCAGCTCAATGGCGATATTTTGAAATACGGAAAACACCTGACAACCCTCGAGAAATACGAAACATTTGCTCGAAGCAGACATTAGGTCGGGGATGTGTGTGCGAGCGAGATGGATATGGGCGACGGGGCGCTCGCAGTACTGCCATCGCACTCGCTCACGAAGAGGTAGAGAAGAAAAAACCAAAAAGAAATGGGAAACAGGCGAATTTCACAAAACAATTGACAAAATCAGTTGGCAATTACACTATAAACGTATTCCGTTGGCCATCAGCGATTGGCGTACTAGCCGACTTTTCCGTTGTCAAACGCGCGCTGCTACCACAACATTCCGCAGATTTCCCGCACTTTTGCCTACAGTCCGGAGTTTTTTTCTGTTCGAGATTGTTTTTCATCGAATCTGCCTGTCATCGATAACGATGTCAGGTATCGCTGTCACCAACACGATATCCAACAATCGTCCATCGCTGCTTTAATTACAAAAAAATAAATATAAATGAAGTGAAGCGGACGCAGCAACAAAAACAAAGAGATTGCTACGAACAAAATGCTACGGGTAAGTGACCTGTCCGGCGGGTGGAACAAACTCTCGACCAGCGTACATTATATATAAACTTCCTGGGCAGGCAATCGGGAAACGGGACAGGGACATCTTTGAAGAGGTTTGGCCGGACAAGCGGAGGATCGTGCTAAAGCTGCTGCGCCAGGACACTGTCTCGCAACGAGAGTGGCAGGATTTGTTCTTTGGCGTTCACTTTGTATGCCTGTGGGACGAGAAGGGCGCCGCCAAGATCTACGACTGCCTGCAGCAGGATATCGTCGAGTTCATCGTCCAGGCGCAGAGCCAGGTGCAAGCTCAGCGCGGTGAGCAGGCACTGCTGGCCACCTACATTGTGGAATGGCGCAAGTTTTTCACCCAGTCCAACTACCTGCCGCTGCCCTTTCGCCAGCTGGAGCAGTCGCCGCAAGTGAAACCCTCAAGCTCCTCCTCCGGCGCGTCTACCTCGGGAGCGAGCACCAGTGGTCAGGCGGGCAGTAGTAGCTCTGCGGCAAACAAGGCAGGCGCTTCCACCTCGGCGGCTGCCGCCTCGTCCTCTGCAGCCTCAACTTCCGCCGCCGCCGCCTCGACATCTGCTTCAACGAGCTCAGCTGCTGCGGCAGCGTCATCGGGAAGCAATAGCAGTTCCACCTCGAAGAAGAATCCCACAGAGGACAGTCCCGTTCGCAAGCTAATGCTGGATTCGTGGAACAAGCATATATTTCACGACATAAAGCACCGCCTGCAAGAGTCAGCAATGAAGATTGTCCATGCGGAGCGAAACGGCGACGCCTATGATGCCCAACTGGTGGTGGGCGTTCGCGAGAGCTATGTGAATCTCTCCTCGAATGCAGAGGACAAGCTGGAGATCTACAGGGAGAACTTCGAGATGGCCTACCTGAAGGCCACAGCCGAATTCTATCGCCTTAAGTCCGCGGAGCAGCAGCAGGAGAACGGAGTGCTGGCATACATGAAGTACGCAGATTCCAAGCTGCGCGAGGAAGAGGTTCGAGCCAAGCGGTATCTAGAGCCTAGTAGCTTTAACATACTCACCTACACGCTGGTCAAGGTGCTCATTGTCGACCACCTAAACTCCATCATTGCGGAATGTCCGGCTTTGATCAGGGACTATGAAACGGAGCGCCTGAATCTCATGTTCAGACTTATGGACCGCGTACTGCACGGTGTCGGTGTAGAGGCAATGATGAGCGACCTGCAGCGACACATCCAATCAGCGGGTCTGGCTGACATGCTGTCCGCCTCGGAAGTGATTACCCAGGACTCTGAGAAGTATGTGGAGCGGCTGCTGGAGCTTTTTAATAAGTTCAGCGACCTGGTGCGCAACGCCTTTAACGATGATCCCCGCTTCCTTACCGCCCGCGACATCGCCTTTAAGACAGTGGTCAACGACACCAGCGTGTTCAAGATGGAGCTGCCTACGAGTATTGCCAATCGGGGTGTTAAGTACACGGCGCCGGAAAGCAAGTGTCCAGAGCTGTTAGCCAATTATTGTGACATGCTGTTGCGTCGAACTCCGCTCAGCAAGCGACTTACCAGCGAGCAGATCGACGCACGTCTGCGCGACGTCCTGCTCGTCCTGAAATACGTAAACAACAAGGACGTCTTCATGCGTTACCACAAGGTTCACTTGACGAGGCGGTGAGTTAATTGCTGAAACCTAATCAATTCCTGTTCTCTACACGAATTCTGTATATTTTTCAGCCTGATTCTCGGCACCAGCGCAGACAGTGAAAAGGAAGAGGACATTGTTGAGTGGCTGCGTGAGGTGGGCATGCCGGCAGACTATGTCAATCGGCTGGCACGCATGTTCCAGGATATTAAGGTTAGCGAGGATTTAAATACACAATTCCGCACCTCGATAAGTCGCCACGACGCTATCAACATTAAAATACTCAATGCCGGTGCCTGGGCACGCTGCTCGGAGCGCGTGTCAGTGTCGCTGCCCATCGAACTGGAGGACTACATCCCCGATGTCGAGGAGTTCTACAAGAAAAAGCATTCCGGCCGCAAGCTGCAGTGGTATCATCACATGAGCAACGGCACCATCACCTTTGTTAACAACTTCGGGCGCTATGATCTGGACGTGACCACCTTTCAAATGGCCGTCCTGTTTGCCTGGAATCAGCGGCAGGACGACAAGATCTCGTATGAGAATCTTCGCCTGGCCACCGAACTGCCAGGTAAGGTTTCCGGATTTAATTTGGGGCTTTCCGGGGCTTACAAATACCTCCTGCTTTCTGTTTAAGATCCCGAACTGAGACGAACACTGTGGTCGCTGGTGGCTTTTCCCAAAATCAAGAAACAAATACTGCTCATGGAACCGGCGGCCATTAACTCGCCCAAGGATTTTGCCGAGAACACAATGTTCTATATCAATCAGGAGTTTGCAATCGTCAAGAATGGCAAATCGCAGCGGCGTGGAAAGGTATGCAGGTGCAAATCAAATACAGCGGAACTATAATCAGTTTTTCCATTTCCCTCAGCTTAACCTTATTGGGCGCCTGCAGCTAAGCACGGAACGGTCGCAGCAGGAGGACAATCAGTCCATTGTGCAGCTGCGTATCCTGCGCACCCAGGAAGCCATCATCAAGATCATGAAGGTGCGCAAGCGGATGAACAATGCTGCGCTGCAGGTAATTGCTTTGGAGCTCATTTAGAAGTCACTCTGGCCGACACTCAGACTCTTTTTGTTGCAGGGCGAACTTATCGATATACTGAAGAACATGTTCCTGCCGTCCAAGAAGATGATCAAGGAGCAGCTGGAGTGGCTTATAGAGCACAAGTACATGAGGCGCGACGATGACGACATCAACATGTTCATCTATGTGGCCTAAGATGGCTGCTCTCCCAGGTGCTGCTCCAGGTCCCAGGCTCTAGTCTCAGTCCCTCATCTAAGCAATCATTCCCTATCTCCATTTCCATTCTCCTCACACACCGTCGCTGCGGCGATTTTAATCTCAATGCCGACACGTGCTCAAAGCACGCACGCAACCTATATTTCTAACTGTGGAATTGGATAAATTGTATTATATATATATATATCGTGATTCGCTGTGTCCTCAAAGCATTTATATCGGCAGGCATTTCAGTCCGGCGCCCGCTTTCCGCATCTCCTCCACGTCTGTATTCATATCTGTATTGGTATTTTGTGAAATCTTTGTATTTTTATATTCGGCCCAACTAGCTTCATTGGCTTTTAAGGCGTATGTAGCTCTAGGTATTATGTTTCGTGCGATTAAGTGCAACGACAAAGCCCCCCCCCTGGAAATTCAGTGCCCATGCCCGCACCCTGCCCCCATGAATATTTATCGATCGATAGGGTTAATCTAATCAACTTGCTGTTTTCTACGTGTGTAGTTCGTCTACCTTGTTTGTTTCCGTTGCCTGGTCGTCTTCTGTTGATTCTTGGGTATTTTTGCAATGTTCTGCGTAAGACGACGCGCTCAGCCACACATGTAGAGAAGTAAGCCTCTCCCAGCATGGAATGCATAGACACACACAGGCAAACACTCACAATCCACACACACGAGATCGCTAAAAACTACAACTAAATTATAGCAATACTTTAAATTTTAAGTTAATGAATAAACTTGGTTCTACTCAGATAATGAAAGCGAATTCACAGCATTTCTTATTCGTCCTCGAATGGTGGCTGCTTGCGTATTTTTTATATTGGCGAAATTGTCCCCGAGAATGTAAAGATTTAGTTTTTGTACTAAAAATCTGTGCGACGATCAGCTAAACTCACTGAAATCATATACTAAGATTTATGGATGCTGAACTAGTGCCACATGTACTCCTCATGATTTTAATTACTATAAAATCTGTTTTAGAAAAATATCCGAGAGGCATCTTTTCTTTCAGAACCTGAAATGGTCGTCCAAATAAAACACGACTTCATATCATTACTGCAAAATGCGTGTCTTGTTTATTCAACTTACAAAAATAAAGGGCGGAAGTTGGGTCAAATAGTGCGTGCACGTGTGATAAGGTGAACGGAATTGTCTCGAAATAATACACAAATATAAACTGTAAAATTTAATCAAATATCAATACTCGGTGAAACAATATTTAAAATTTACAATTGGGACGGTCACAAAGTACACAAAGTAAAACATTACATAAAATTGGTTACCCAATTAGTTAACTTCCAAGGACAAAAACTGAGCGACATTAAATTAAAATTTTACAATATCATTCCTTCAAGTAACAAGGACACACGGGATGCTATCGCCTTAAAATACATATATTATTAATTATGAAAACGGAACCCTAGCCTATGCTATGACTTATGATCCTACACAGCTAAAATACTATTGAAGCGGGCGTATGCATATCTCGGATAAGGTTGGGCCAATATCTTGTAGCTGCCCCAGGAGGAACAAGATCTAAGCGGCAAATCTTTAGTTTACAAAAAACTGACTTGTTCCCCAAAAAAGTATCCGTAATTGGTTTTCAGCTATTCAAACCAACCTGTCCTAAATTAATGGGGAGGGAGGGTCACGACCGAAGAAAATGTAAATTTCCAAGTCATCTACCGTCGCTTGCGTCCCTTCTTATAGCCCTTGCCGTACCACCCGGCCTGGGTGCGTGCTAGCTTTCGGGGAAAACTCGTGCTCAGTTGTTGTCTTCGCTTGGCCGTCTCCGCGGCCGCGATGTGCGCCAAGGATATATTCTCGTCGTATTCATCGTCATCATCGGATGTGGGGCAGCACTCGCAGACGACAAACCGGCCGCTTCGGGCCCGTTTCTTGTGCTTGCGCTGATTGAGGTTCCAGCGGCGATAGAATTGGCACTCCAGTTCGGCATACCGATCGAAGCAGAAATCACAGCTGGCGGCGGAGCGGTTCATGGCAAAGTTGGGCACCACCTGCAAGTTCCAGATATTGAGATCCGCTGGCGGTGGTATTAGGATGCTGTGCAGGCCGGAGTATGCGTACTTTGCGTCGTACCAGCTTGGCAGCTGGCGGAGGAGCTCTTCATCTGTGTTCTGCCGTAGTAAATCCACTTGAGCCAGGATATTTTCTTCTTCGGGATCCTTCTGCTCGTCTTCTTCGGATTCTGTGCTGGAGTCGCTCTGGGTTTGGATGTTAAGCGCCTGAAAGGCAGGTGGCAGTACAAGTTTGGGCTCGACGAACGGCGTACTTAGGGGTGCTCCAATAGGCACCAGCGGTGGTAATTCCATAGGTTCCAGTCTCAGCTCAATCGGGAGCTCGGTACTGCTTGCTACCGTCGATTTCTGAATGGCAACTAGCTTGGGTAGCTGCAGTTGACCATTTGCCACCACTACCTGCGTCTCTACCGATTCCTCTACCTCCTCTTTAAGGGACAGTGGCTCAAGCTTGGGCAAGAGCTCCAGCAGATGCAGCTCTTGTTTTACAAAGGTCACCTGGCTGTCGATTACTTCTAGTTTAACCTCATCAGTCTCTACTTTAACGGATGTCTCTGTCGCCTCCAGCTGCAGAATGGCGCCATTCTCCTCCTCTTTCTTAACGCCACCATTTGTGACCAATTGTTCCACCTTGATTTCCTCATCCTGGCCATTGATTAGCTTATATTTCTGACGAAGTTGTAGATTGGTCTTTATTCGTCGTCCGTTCTTAATGGGCGTCCGGATGCGCGGCCCCTTGCCGATGGGCAAATCGCTATAATTGTAGCTGCAACTCTCGCTGGAGATTGTCGAATCCTGCGTCTCCTCAGTGGTGGTGGTAAAGGCCTCTTCTTCGTCGGCGTTCTTCAATAGCGGCTGCGTGAGAGTATGCAGCTCCTCGGGCATCAGGAGCGAGGCGTGTGCGAATATTGGGTCCTTTTCCTTGGTGTAAACGGGCACTGGAATGTGGAGAAGGTGCATTAGCTGCGCCATCACGCGATCGCACTTGCCATTAATCTTGATGCTGGCTATCGCGTCCTTTGGCGTCCACTGCAGGTTGACCACGCAGATCTTAGCCCGCTGGCGCGCCGGCCGATCCATTTGCCACAACCAGGTATATTTCTTGAGTACTTTAAGGCTGGATCCCAGGCAGAGAATCACATCCGCTCGCTCCGCACACGCCGTGGCGCCCGCCCAATTCAGCGGCCACTTGAGGTTGCCCCGCTCACCAAAGTGCACGATGGTGTCATACAGGGGCTCCGAGCAGCGATGGCACAGCCGGTGGGTTTTGTGGCAGTAGCGGGCGGTCATCTCTGTGGTGTCAAACTGACGCCAGTAGACGGCGTTCGGACGGCAGTTCTTGCACACCTCCACATACATGTTCCCATGGATCTCGGATAGTGAATGCCTCGGTAATCCGGATCTCAGGTGCAGGCCATCGCAGTTCTGTGATACCACATGATGGAGAAGTCGACGGCGGTGAAGCTCGTACAGAGCCATATGCGTATAGGTGGGATTGGCGCTGGACAAATCGTGTTCCCCAATATCCTGACCCTTTTGCAGCAGCGTCCAAATACCCTGACTGCCACGATAGTCCGGAATCAAAGCCGCTGTGCTAATTCCGGCGCCAGTGTAGCAAACCAAGTGCTTGGCCTGCGATATGATGTTGGCCAGTTGCTCCACCTTTGCCTCGATGACGTGTGGCGCATCCTCGCGCTCCACCACTCTTTCTTTGTAAATCTCCACACGCTCCTTGCGCTTCTTGGTCGCCTTCACCATATCGGGGTGTTTATCGAGAAACTGTCGGTCATCTGCCGAGCGCAGCGAGTCGCACTTTTTCAAAATCATTGAGACCTGAAATGCAAAAGGGATTAGAAAAAGCAGGGAAAGTGATGACCGTCTTCAAAGAAGGTCCCTATATATTTTTTTACTCAATTTTATAAATTTAAAATTTAGTTTTCCATGAATATTGGTATATGTATCCCTCTGAACTAGACAAATTGGAACATTTCCTGCCAGGATACAAATGTACACACACACATACCAGTAGTGCACACATACACGCACATACTATGGCGGACTTTAATTACCCTTCGCATGGCATCCTTGCGTCGCCGTTTCTCGTTGTCCTTCTTGGCTGGGTTCATCTTGGCCCGGGTTATGTAAGACTGCGCCACATCCATCTCCTGCTTCTGCTCTAGCTCCATCCGCTGCTCTTGCTCCTTTTCGCGTTCCAGCTCCATGGTCCTGGCTGGTCCGGCACAATTTGGCAATCTCAGGTGTATATGCGGGAAACAGAATTAACGTGCACCACGGCCAGGAACGGGAAAGATGCGGGCGATGGCCAAGTGTGATGCGGTGTCCACCTGAGGATTACCGCTTACATTTTATTAGCGATGAATTTGCAATTCGCTAAATTGTGCGACAAACTATTGTTTTGTAAATGTTTCTTTTTTTTGTGAAAAAAAGGTAAACAACTATCGATGTCCGAATCGATATCTGCTTGTTATCGATGGCGTAGGGATGCAGCATTCACGTCGTGCTTTTAAAAAATTTAAATTATACATTAATGGAATTTATATTCTTTAGATGTGTTTCCTTTTATATATAATGATATACATTTTAAAAGATATTTGAGACCTGAATACAGATCAGGGACCGTAAATAATGATTATTTTTATACCCTTGCAGGGTATATTAGTTTCAGTCAAAAGTTTGCAACGCAGTGAAGGAGGCATCTCCGACCCTATAAAGTATATATATTCTTGATCACGATCAACAGCCGAGTCGATCTAGCCATGTCCGTCTGTCCGTCTGTCCTTCTGTCCGTCTGTCCGTTTCTACGCAAACTAGTCCCCCAGTTTTAAAGCTATCTGAATGAAACTTTGCAGTTGCTTTGCTTCTATATACTCTCACTCGTTCATATGTCGGAAAGGGCCGGATCGGACGACTATATCATATAGCTGCCATGGAAACAATCGGAAAAATCTACGAAAAAAAAGTATAACTTTGTCAGTTTTCAACATATTTTCACCACATTTGATAGTTAGCCATATTTTTTTTCTGTGAAAAATTGTTAAGGTTTATTTGATTATGATTATTTTTGATGACTAGAGCTAAAATCGAAAAATAATTAAAACCATTTCAGTTTTTTAATATAACTTTTAATGATTATGGTCCCTGATATAGATACAAGATGCCCCTTTTACCGGGATTTTATTAAAGCTCTTAAAATTTTGACATTGTTCGGGTTATCCAGTCCAGATATGGATAAACACGAGTGTATATTCCGGGGATTCCAGGAATGCCGCAGGTCAGACCCGCCGATGTGATTCCAATGACATGGTACATGCAAGGATACTCCCGATGATATATCAGTAGTGGCCCACCGGAATCACCGTTGCACGTATCTCGAGCCATCTCGGAACCCACACATAGTTGGTTTCGCTCATCAAATCCCCGCGGGAACTCCTGCAGCTGCCGGGTCAAGAGTCTCGTGCAAACCTACAGGATACCAAATATGTACCATTCGATTCCAGATCACTTAGATTATTGTGAATTACTCACTTTTTCTCCGTACAGATCCAGTTTCACTTTTAGCAGCTTGGCTGAGGGCTTTCCAGCCAGATCCATGCTACCCCATCCTACGGCAATATAAGAGTTCTTGGAACGATCATCCTGGAATGGCAGACAGGCGGGATGCTTGTAGAGATCAAAGATCACGCTCTCATTCAGTTTAATCATTCCTATGTCGTGGTAGAACTCTGGATCCTCGTAATTGGGATGGATAGTGTACCCAGAAACATTATAATCCTGGGGAGCAGCGTCGTCTAAGTAAGTATCAAAGTCCAGTTCGCCCAAACGCACCACATTCACGTCTCCTCTGTGGGATTATTGAATTTTTAATTACATTTTTAGAATTTATCAATTTTAAATTCTACTTCTCTGATTCCAGGCAGTGGGCAGCGGTAAGGACGAATCGCTCACTGATTAAAACGCCGCCACAGAACCAATCGATGCCCAGATCTTGGCGGCGTCCCAAACGAGCCATATGTGGAAATTCCCTGGGCTGGGCCGGATGACCACCCACAATAAGAGGCGAATAACTACGGCAATTGTCGATTACCCGACTAAGAGTCGCTGCTCCGGGCAGATATAACCCATAGTGGACCGTCTCATCAAACACGGTCTTTTTGTATCTCGTGCAAGCTGGAGAGGGATGTCGTTAATAAAAGGAATTTTAATATATATATTTCTAAGACTTAAAATTAGAAATGTCGTAACCATTTAGCATTTAATAATGAATAATTTCTAGGCTTATATCTTTACGATACGACGCACTCACACTTGACTATATCCGGATGCTGGCCAAAAACACATGCCAGCAGAATGACCAAGAGGGTGGTGAGCAGAGACGGCCACATATTTATCTTAGATCGGAGATAAGCTGAGAGCTACACTCTCCAAGATCTAAGCTGTTGCGAACGGGTTTCACTCCCGATCTGTTACTGATCGATCGATCTGCTGGCTTCCGACTAATCTCAGCTGCGGTTTACTGATGAAGGTTCAATCGGGTAAAAGCCAACACACCCCAGCGGGTTCTTCGGAATCGTTTAGCCTGTTTTAAAAGCGAATATTAACAATAACAATGTGCGAATAATAACACGATAATTAATTAAAGGGGCTGATTGGTTGAGTAAGTTCCCTACCTCGTGGCCTGTAATTATTGTTTTTATTTTTATTTATACGTTTTTTTTTTGGCGCAATTTCATATACATATCTAAAGTAACTTCATGTCGTTACGGCTTTGCCAGCTGCTGCTTGATCCAATCGATGTAGAAGTGCACCCTCGTGTACATGCCGGCCACATTCGGCGTGTCACAGCCCACTCCAACCGAGGTAATGCCCATTACGTGATACATGCAACGATACTTCTTGTGGTAGGTTAGCACCGGTCCGCCAGAGTCACCGTTGCAGGTGTCCTTGTGTTCCGGCGACCCGATACAGATTTGTGTGGTTCCATTATACCCATTGGGCAGCTCATCGTTTATGTCCGCGGTGCTCGAGCAGCGGGTGTTGTAGTTGAAGAGCTTTACCTTCTGTAGCTTCTTGGTCTCCGTACCTAGACGGGGAACGAACGACTGCTGCCCCCAGCCGATGGCAACGAAGGCGGGGTCTGATTTTCCGTCGCCAAACGGAAGGCATGCTGGATGCTTGTACTCGTTAAAAGTGACATTCCTGGACAGCCGTATTATGGACAGGTCATTGTAGAGAGCGGGAAAATCAAAATCTGGATGCATCGTGTGGTCCTTAACGCTAAAGTCCTCGGGATCAGCGTCGTCGGTGTCAGTGTCAAACTCGAGTTCCCCAAGGCGGACGATATTCACGGAGCCAGTGCTAATAATTTGCATGTAATAAATATATGATAATATATATTATCTTTATGTGTACATACTCCTCGCCAAAGTGGCAATGAGCTGCCGTGAGCACATGCCGGTTGCTGATAAGAGTTCCTCCACAAAACCAATTCGTCTTGCCATCTTCATCGCGGTGCCCCAGCCGGGCGGCGTGAGGAAACTCCTTGGGCAAGGCTGGGCTACCACCAGCTATCAGGGGTGCGTAGCTAGTGCACTTGTCCTCGGTCTTGTAAATGGGCGGTATGTCCTCCACCAGCAGGCTGAACTCAGAGGTCTCCTCCCAAATGTCCCTTTTGTAGGCGGTGCAGGCTATTGAGAGTAAATCTTAGTATATATATCACCCAGAAGATGAGTCCATGCGCACTTCTTACTAAATCCGGATCTTGGCAGCTAACCAGCTGAACAGATAGAACCACCAATGCTACTCCCCGCCAGAAATACATTTCAGATTTCATCGTCTGGCTGCCTCTACGATGTGTTAGCTACTGACAGCATTATCGCCGATGATCAGAAAGCTCGGCTTACGAGAGTTACGATTCGGTTTCGGGTTCTAAAGTGCATCGCAGGAGAGCCATTAGTCTGTGTATTTATTGATAAGAAATTGAATACTTATAAATTATAGGGGCTTCCACTATGACTATTTTACATACATATATTCAATGCTCACGACTTGACCAACCTGAAGCTGTACACAAAACAAAGCCAGTTTTCCGGGTTTAAAATATTTTTTGCAGTACTGGAAGGTCTTCAAAAGGTTACTATCCCATTGATATTTTTATATATAGAGGTACCGAACGGTGTATTTAGTATGGCTAAACATAAGTAATTGTTTTTATTCAAAAATTAACATTGGAAATGCAAATGGAAAACTGCTTTCTGTGGAATTAAAACCAGAAAATATTCTATGAAATTTAAGTTACGACTTGAGCGCACAAAACCGGTCTGGGAAGTTTAAAATGTATGTAAATATATTGAAAATAAACAATATTTATGGAATTTTAAGAAAACAAATTTTGCTGATTAATTCATTGAAAAATAAATGCAAACATCCATCGATCCTACGAAGTCCTCGCCAACTCCCTTTTAATCCAGTTGAGGTAGTAGTGGACCCTTGTATAGGCACTGGGTATATCGGGGGTAGAGCAACTAACTCCCGCCGAGGTGATGCCCATTACATGGTACATGCAGGTGTATGTCTTGTGATAGGCCAATGCCGGACCGCCAGAGTCTCCATTGCAGGTGTCCTTGTTGTCCTTTGATCCGATGCACAGCTGAATGGTGGTGTTAAAGCCCTTGGGCAGCGCCTCGTTCGCATCCGTGGTTTCCACACACCGCTGCCCATAGCTTCGCAGCTGGACCTTCAGCAGCTTCTTGGACTCCTTCTTGGCGAACGCCTTTTGGCCCCAACCGATGGCAATGAAGGTCTCGTGCTGCTCGCCATCGTCAAAGGGCAGGCAGGCGGGATGCTTATACAGGTTGAACTTCACCTCCCGATCGAGCCGCACCATGCCGATGTCATGATAGAGGGCAGGATCGCTATACTCTTCATGATGGATAAGCCGGGCCACGCCAAAGTCCTCGGGCTCAGCGTCGTCCGTATCCGTGTCGAACTCAAGCTCACCCAAACGCACCACGTTGACTTCGCCGCTGTAGAAAATGCGATGAAATATTATCAGTATTTCTGAAAAGGAGAGGTTACGTACTTTTCGGAATAAAAACAGTGGGCTGCTGTGAGCACCACGCGATTGCTGATCAAAGTGCCGCCACAGAACCATTTGATTTCATTATTAGCCTTTCGGTGGCCCAGTCTCGCTGCATGGGGGAATTCCTTGGGTTCAGCCGGTGTGCCGTCAACAATCAGGGGTCGCGACCCACTGCAGGAGTCAAGTGTATGGTATGTAATCGGGGCATTGGGAAAAAAAGGGCTAATGGGAATGCTCTCCTCAAACACGGTCTTCTTGAAAAAGGTGCAAGCTAAGGAGGGAATCAAAGAAAAAAATACAAATAAATAAAATACTATTAAATGTATATCTTAACACTCACATTTTTCGGCGGCTGGATCTGGGTTCTGGCCAAGAACAAGGCTGCTGCTAAACAGCAGCAAGAGCGTTCCAAGCGAATAGATTGACATGACTATACTTAGCTCGCGATCTGCAGTGGAAGGCTATCAACCGGCGACTGATCGATTCGAAGCTGTTAATCAACTATTTTTCAATTGCGCAGTGCAACTTGTCCGAGAATCCCTCTCTCCTATCTCAGCTGATCATATTCCCATACAGCGTACATGATTAACCGATTAAAATGCAATATAACTAAAGCCTTTACCTGAAAATCCCCAGAAGATAAGGTTGAAATTCCAAAACTTTAAGCTTACACGGGATACGTTATCCGATATATACTGTATCAGATATTACCATACCGGTTTTCATAACAAAGTTAACTAAAGTTCGTTGGCTTAACGTTTATGTATATTATTGTGGGTGTTAATATTTTACAATGTTTAACAAGCTAAAATAAAAATAAAACTAATTGAAGTGTATGCCCGCTGAGTTGAAGGCCATCAGGAGCCTCATGAAGTCGTCAATGTCCATGCTTCTCGCACGATTAGTGGCCATATCCAGTTCCTCCAAGATGCCAATGACTTTGTTTTGCATATTGAAATCATCTTCAACAGGCTGTGAAATAATAAACATATTTATTATTTACAATTTCAAATGCAAGTTTCCCACAATAATAAATACAAACTACACCGAAAAACGTGTTTAATTAACTTTGCATAATTTAACCTTACAGTTAGAAACATAAAAGCTATTGATTTACTTTCAGAGACCCCAACTCACCTCGTTTCTCAGCGAGCGATACAGCTTGTAGTTCTTCTCGAGCATCTCCAGCACGGAGGTGACCTTAAAAGTGGCCGCCAGCGTCTTGTTTTTGCGCAGAAAGGCGATACGCGTGAGGCCATCCCACTCGGTGAAGTTTATTGCCGGTGGAGGGTTCTTTGGCTCCAGGCGCACCACACTCGATTCGACCTTTGGCGGCGGCTTAAAGTTATTCTTACCCACCTTCATGAGCATGTCGACGCGGGCCAGCAGCTGGGTGTTAATACTCAGGCGGCAATAGAGCTTGTCACCTGGCTTGGCCACCAGGCGCTGGGCGAACTCGCGCTGGAACATGAGGACGGCGCAGCGAAAGAGCGGCCGGTGGAGCAGCAGCTTGAAGATTAGCGGCGAACTGATCTGGTACGGCACGTTGGCAATGCAGAGATCGAAAAAGGGCAGCTCCGCCTTGAGGAAGTCACCGATGAGCACCTGCAGCTTTGGCTGCAACGGCGTCGCCTGGACGCGCTTCTGCAGCTCGGCTGCTAGCCGAGTGTCGATTTCGCAGGCAATTACCTTCTTGGCACGCTCCAGCATCCGTACGGTCATGTTGCCGGTACCAGGGCCGATTTCTAGCACCACATCGGTGGCGCGCAGGGCGGCCTTCTCCAGCATGGTGGTGATCACCAGTGGATTCTTCAAGATGTGCTGGCCAAAATCCTTGTTGAATACGATTCCTGGTTTGTAATGCAGGTGTGTAATGTTTACTTTTGGTTTTTTGTTGATTTATCGACTGAACTCACCCTGCTTCTGCACCTCGGTGTGGATGCGGGTTTTCTTTTCCGTTTTCACCTTTGGCATTTTGGCTGGCACTTGTTAATCTTCTTTAAATTTGCTAAATTTGATCAAATAATTATTTGTTTTGAATGTTCTGCTTCTTCTTGTGATGGCAACATGTGCGCTGTTAGTTAGCAGCTGTTAATGGTGAGCAGTGTCGCCGATAGCTTATCGATAAAATTCTCTGTTAATTGCTTTTGTAAACGAGCTGTTAATTTAAATTTTAAAACTTTTTCAATAAATCATTTCGCTAAAAACAAACACTACAATTTAGAAATTAAATAAATTTAATAAAGTCAGATCTTTAGGAAAAAGATCTTAAAACAATCAAAAATTAGCAACATTCCCAATTAACCATTTCTTTAAGAAAAAGATCTTAAAACAATCAAAAATTAGCAACATTCCCAATGAACCATTTTCATCCCTTTTTTACGAGATTTAAACACAATAAGTTACATTTTTCATAGGTGTTACCTCTCTTTATTTATTAATTAGTTTTCCCTTAATGTTATAAATCAATTTCTTGTTTTCAATTTTGCTTTCTTTGGTTATCTTTTGCACACATCTGCTTATACCATTTATTTAGTAGCTTCTTTAACATTCAATTCTGCCCTCTCCTTCCTTCCTTCCTTCCTTGGTAAACTTTCCTCTTTTTTTTTGTTTATTTAATAGCTTTTTTTTACAACATATCAACTGTTGACTTTCGACTTTACCGTTACAGTTATTTATCTCTGGTTTAAACATAACTTAGACTTTATTTATGCATTTTCCTCAGTGTTTTAGTCTGGTTCTTCTTCAACTTCAACTGCTGTGTTTTGTGCTCTTTGTGTTTTTCTGAATACTTTGCTTTCTTTCTGCTAATGATTAATTTGCTTTCATTGATTTTTGCAGCTCTTTCTAATAAAACCATATTGTGTCTTAGTTGGCCGCGCTTTAGTTTTAAACGCCGCCGATCAATAATAAATAATTCAATATATTTCCTTAGTAGTTCGTGTGTGTGTGTGTGTGTGTGTAGTTCTTTGCCTTAGGTCAGTTAACAATTTGTAGACAATGATTTCGGGGGCTTTTCCGCTTAATAAGTTCAATTTAAGTATCTCTAAGATGCGAAAGGTACGTGAAAAAGTTGCACATATGTATGTAAGTTGGTTTCTTTGTCAGAGCGAGTGTTGCCTGTGAGTGAGAGCCTGAGCCTGTGCGGCCCCAGAAAAAGTTTAGCTAAGCTGATCGAGTCGAGCCGAGGAGTGAGTACGTTCTGAGCCTGGTCCAGGGACAGGACCTTTGGCAAGCGAAAGGGCCAAGTTAGATGGGGGCAGGGGAATCGTTCAGCTTTTGCATATATTTAGAGAGTGAGCTTATAGCTAACATTTGGTTGCACATTTGTCCTATAACTTTAACTTGCATTTTTCAGGTTACGGTTACGCGATTTGTTATCCCTTTTCTGTTTCCTCCTCCTCCTCCTCCTCCTCTGGCTCCTATTATAGTATATTTAAACCTGCTTCTTCTCTATTAACTTTTGTCTGTTCTTTGTTCAACAACAACCAGTGGATTTGCCTACTATCTTGACACCTATATATTCCTCTGATCCCCAATTCAGGATCATCATCATCAAAATTATCTTGTTGGCTGGATGCGTTTTCTGCTTTTTTTTTTTTTATATATATTTTTTTTTTATTTAATTGAATACGCGCCTCTATCCAGCCTGGCAACGGCATCGATCGACTGGCGATTTGAGCGCATTGTTTAAAAAATTATTAATAGCCTTTAACATTTTGCCTATACTCCATCCTTCCTCATCGTCTCCTGGTTTACTGCTTGTTTGTTTTTTATTTCTTTGGTAAAATGCGTTCTTGAAAATACTTTGGGTTAACATTTAAATTGTAAGTGGGTAACTAGCGCTTACGTCGAGTTGATTTTGCTATTTCACAAATATTATTAGACACTGGGCTCTTTACAATTACATACAAATGTGTGTTTATGCGCTTGCCTTGCCTTACATTTGTTCTGTTTTTTGCTTATTTTTTTCTTTTAGTTAACAACGCTGCTTAATAGTTAATAAATCTTTTGTTATCCTTGCTTTCTCTGCTATTCCCATCGATTTATTATTAAATATATACTTTCAGTGATCTCTCTTCTAGCGATAGATGGAAATCGAAACAGAAAACTCACGAAATTAGTCGTAGAGTAAACAATAATAGTAATAATAATAACATTTAAATGATACTGATCCAATTTCGATGCGGTATGCTAAAAACTTGCCTCGGGTTAGTTCAAATAGAATATTTAGCTTTGAGTCTTTGGCTTTCAAATCAACACATAATAACCGCGAATATTGTGTTTTTTTTCTTTCTCTTATTCATCCTATGCCACATAATTTCATATATAATTTGTTGACGGATTTCCCTCATTACGCTAAGTGTTTTGTTTTCTTGTGGGTGTGTATTATTTATATATATGTATATATATGCCTTTAGTTTCACAATTTATATATATGCTTCATATATTATATACTGTATATATAATATGCTTGTTCTCCTCTGGGTCCTTCTCCTCCTCCTCCTCCTCTGCTTACAGGCTAAACACATGGGTTGTTTGGGTTGTATTCATAATTTGTTTTTAGCATAAATTAATATGAATTTTTATAGACATTCTCTTTGTAGGTTTTTAGCATTTATTTCTATGATTAGTTTAGCTATACGTTTTTCTCTTTGTTGGTTAATTGTATGCGCTTTGTATTAGAGGGGTTTTTGGCTTGATTTTCGCTTTGTTTTCTTTCCATTTCGTTTTTATAAATATTTATGTATAACAATAAGGTAATAATTTTAAAATAATATCGCTTTAATACTTGAGAAGGAAGTTGTGCAAGAGTTCAAACTCGAAACTATATGTTGTGTACTTTGTGTGTGTGTGTGTTTGTGTGGTAGAGACGGCACATTGCGGCTATTGTGTTAAGAAATTCCCTTGAGATTCGCTTGGAGCAAGTGCCTCGCTCTCTGCCTGGTTGCTGTCGGATGCTGTGAGTGCGAAACTTGAGATTCGGCACATCGATCGAACAATCAATAAATAACTAATAACAAAATGCACTCAGCCACTGGGCATTGACTAGATGGGTGTGTGTGGGTGTGGGGTTTGGGGTGTGGGGGATATCTTTTTTGTTGGCAAACAACATAAATAAATTCAAACAGGAATAGGCTAGGTATAGATTTCAAATCGAGTTTTTCCTAACAAAAAACATTGATTCATTTGCAACATCGTGGGGATAATTCGGAACAATTTGCATTGTCCTTGTGGTGTGCGCCTTAAATAAAGTTGAAGCTTAGCAGTTTCGCGACAATTGGCACTGGTAGTTGGATGCGGATGTGGATGATCTACTCTGGGTGGAAAACGACGACTACGAGTGGACTACAACAGAAACAGACAACAATGAAGCGTTCACCGCGGGGAGTTATGTGAAAATGATAACGTTAAACAATAAACGATAAACTAGATTGTGCTGGGAGGATGCGCTAGACGCCGAGCGACCGAATTAGATCGGACGACGACGATTAGGAGCGATCTGGATTGGGCCAGCTAACCGGGATACCCAGTCTCATCCAGCCATCATCCAAGTGAACATGGTGAACATGAACTGTGATCGTTGGGGGCCTTCTTAGTAGACTTTGCGCTCCGGTCCGAATTTTGGATTCACGAACGAGAAGCCCGCGAATTCATCTTGGTTGATGCAACGAATGACTTCGTTACCGATTGGTGTCAGCACCGGATCCTCCTTGGTGAACTCTGCATCAAAGTTGTTGGCATCACGTGGATTTTTCTGCAAATTAAACAGTTTTAATTGAAAATTCTCAAAAAAAAAACCCAGGAAGTGATGTTGACTCACCATTTTCGGTCGGAATGGTGGCTTTATGTTGCGCTTCTCCAGCTCCTTCCAGTCCAGCTTGTTGAAAAATGGATGCTTGCGTATCTCGTTCTCGTCTCCAGTGCAGCCCAGTCGCTGCTCTGGGTTTTTGGTGAGAAAACCTGCAGAAATCCAGGGATTTTCATGATAAAAAATAATTTTCGACAGCCCTAAGAGATAATCTTACCCTTTAAAATGGAGACGGCCTCGCGTGACAGCCAAACTGGGTATAGGACGTCGTCGTGCATGATCGAGTCGAAGAGCTCGTCCTCGTTATCGGCCTCGAACGGAGGCTGGCCGGCCATCATCTCGTACATGAGGACGCCGAGCGCCCACCAATCGACAGAGGCGCCATACTCCTGCTCCTTAAGGATCTCCGGGGCAATGTAGTCGGGCGTGCCGCAGAAGGTGGTGGTCAGCATGCCGTTCATGATGCCCTCCTTGCACATACCGAAGTCGGCCAGCTTGCAGTGGCCTTCCTGGTCGAGCAGAATGTTGTCCAGCTTCAGGTCGCGGTAGATAACGCCGTGGGTGTGGAGGAACTGCAGTGCTAGGGTAACCTCCGCCGCGTAGAAGGCCGCCCGGGCGGCCTCAAAGCGGCGCGCCTTCTGTATCTGGAACATCAGGTCGCCGCCATTGACGTACTCCATCACGAAGAAGAGGCGGTCCGGGGTCTGGAAACAGGAATGTAACGCAGTCAGGAAGGGATGATTGGCGGCCAGCGCCAGGATGCGCTTCTCCGTCATAGTGCAGTCCACGTCGTCGTCCTGGATAATGGCGTCCTTCTTGAGCACCTTAATGGCATAGATCTCGTCGGTGCCCTTCTTCTCGGCGAGCATCACCTTGCCGAAAGATCCCTTGCCGAGCACCTTGATGAAGTTAAAGTCGAGCAAGGAGCACTTGCCGGGCCGTGTCTCTCCAGTGGCACCACTTCCGCTGGCGCTGCCCACGGCCAGGCTCATGCAGCTGCTGCTGTTGTACCCACTGGTCAGCGTCGTGGTGGAGGTGGCCAGGCTGTCCGCCGAGAGCGTGCCACTGCGGAAGGACTGGCCCGGTGCGCCATCGCCATCGGGCCCCAAGGATGCACCATAGTTGTCCTCGCCGACCTGCTGGTTCAAGTACTTGGAGCGACGCGGCTGCTGCTTGTCCGGCGAGATTCCCAGCGAGCTGAGGATTTCGGCCATCTGCTTGGTGTTGATGCCGCACGTATTGGCCACGTTCTTCTGACACCGCTTGTGCACATTCATCGCGCAGGTCTCGCATTGCAATCCCTGCTTGATCAGGCCATAGAGCAGCGATCCGCAGTGGTCGCAGAAGGTGAACCTCTTGTAGCTGTGCACCACAAAGCGGTGCGGCACGTTCACATTGAAGCGCTGCCCCGCCGGCACCACCTCCACTTTGGTTTGCTGCTGACACAACTAAGTTAGCTAGTTTTTGAAGCTCTGGTTATGGCGCTTAACTCACCTCATCTCGCATGCCCGGACACTTGGACACCACGGACAAATGGCATTTCTTATGTACAACTAACGTGCAGACTAGACGTGTTTTTGTTTTGTTTTGTGGGAGAGAAATCAAAGGCGATATACGATTAATATCCACAACTCGGCATCGAACGCTTATGGAAATCTTCGATGGCGAAGGCAGAGTGCAGGGCAAATAATCCAAAATTCTAAATGCGCTCGGAAAAAGGTTGCCCGAAAGGATTTTAAAATCGGTGTAGGAAAAAATGATTGTAATAAATGACATTTCAAACATGCTTAGATTTATATATATTTTTGATGAGGTCAGAAATCACAGAGAATTTAATGGAAATTAAAAGTGTATCTAAAAGTAAAAATATACCTCTTTAGGCATTATTTTAAAACTGCTTGTTTTATATAAAAATAGTACAAATAAAACGAACAAAAAACAAATAAAAATTGTATATAAGCTTTTCTTTGAACAACATTTTAAGCTCTCAAATCTACAGAGTTTTAGTTAGCTGTTCTCCTTTGTATATTTTTGAGTCAGGGCCACATTTTTCCGAGCTTACATTCTATATAATCTAGAGACATACGAATGTGTTTATATATTTACAGGATTTCGTTTAACTCAAGCTCGTTGAAACATTCAGGGTTAGACACAAAAGGTGCCTCAATCGTGGCATTCAACAGCTTCTTTCGGATCCTCTCCGATCTCCTTTGAATATCACGATTGAGTTTAAGAAATTAGTTGAGAAACGGTCCAAGGACCGCTTCCTGTTGTGCAGTGTGTGTTTATACACATATAGTTTTATAGTATGTTGGTCAGTGGAGTTAAGTTGTGTGCTCGTTGTCTGTGCTCTAATTAGTGTTTCGGTGTACACAAGGTTTTAATCACAACATTTAAACAATGCTTCGTGCCAGATGTGTATAAATTGAAACCAAAACTACATAGAAAAGAATGCACAGAATGAAGTTTCTAAAAGCAATTTTCTGTGACTATATTGGAAAAAAAAGGAATAAAAAACTGTAGCCTGCTAAAAGTTATATATTTTCTCAGACTAAAGCCTAGGTTTTTTTCTTATAATTTATAATTTCTAGTAAAAATTCCACTGCACTTCGATGAACTCACAAAGATATGAACTTAAAGGTTAAAGTTTAGTTACAATTGAGACTTCTTAATCCCCCCAACAGGCATGCAAAGTAATGTAAATCGGCAAACTATATAGAATCTATTGAATTTTTACAGACGGACAAACCGATAAACCTTAATGGAATGACATTGTTTCGTAATTCTAAGGACTCGTAATTAAGGGACTTCAAAGGACCCTGCCCGATGATCCAATTAGTAGTCTGCATTCTTCCAGCATACATGAGATACAAAAATGCAATGTGATGGGGACAGGACCAGATCGATTAGTGGTGCAATTGGGTGGACAGGACACCGGAGGGTTGTCCTGTTCCGAGCGAAGCGTGACTCAAGCCGTGGATGATGCATTGATGCATTGGACAATGCCGAACTGGAGACTGGATTCCGTTTCGATAAAAAAATAATCAAGGATCAAAAGCGAAACCCCAAAATGGTAACAACATCAACAACGACAACAGCAAACAACGAATAACGAACAACGAACGAACGTAACAAGCAAATGCAAAGTGATATGGTTTTTGGATTGGATTTAGCTTTTTTTTTTTGGGGGGGGAGCGGGGCGCTCTTCCTGGAGGGAGCTCCCCCTGGAAGCGCCAGGGCGGAAGCTGCCCTGGTTGCTCCTTCCTTGTTTAGTCTGAAGCGAACACACATACCTTGACATTGATAGCCTTGTTTACCAATTCCCCTGCAAAAAGGCAAGAAATTCCATGGCTATTGTATGTATATATATTTTTTGGGTAACTGAATGATTGGTGTGTGGTGTGAGTGTGTGCGATGTGTGCGATGGATGAGAGCCTGAAGCCCCGTGAAAAACCAAGCATGAGGCCGAACTGATCGTGAACCCAATGACCCCGCGACCCGCCAGCCAAGCTGTAGCCCAAAAAGGAAACCACCAAGTGTTAATGCCGATGGGAAACCAAGGAAATTAAAACCGCTAACAGAGTGAGCCACCCCAAAAAAAGTAGAGACCAAAGAGATGATGATGATGTTGTAGAGCCATGTAGGAGGATGATAAAGGATAGAGTGGTACATTAAGAACATATAAAGGTAAAGAGATCATCCCAAATAGAATCAAATCAACTCAAAAGTAGTTCAGATGGTGAGCGGTGTTGTGTGTGTAAATCAAGTCCCGAAACTAAATGCATGTTCAGATTAATCACTGCAGAGATACAACTTAAAGATGTACGGAGGAGATGTTCTCAGCCCGAGACTGTACGATTATGTGTGCTGTGTGCTCCACTTACCAGATAAACGTGCGGCAATGCGAACAGAAGGTGGGTTGACGCAAAAACGTTGCCATAAACTTGTGCCCATTCACCTGTAATAGCAGAGAACATATTTAAATTAGTAAAATCGATGGAGATTTTCATGAATACGCATAGTTATTGATTTCATTAGTCCTTCTTTATCCTTATGGCTTGCCACTAACCTGATGCACACGACGACGCATGGCACCGCGACGCCGATTGAAGCCGGCGCGCTCTTTGAACTCCTTGTTGGCGGCCACGGTTTGCTCCACCTCGGCCTCGGCTTTGGCTTGTTCTAAAGTAAATAACAAAAAAGGAAATTAAAGTTGATGCCTTCTACAAATATGTCCAATTTTTTTACCATTGCGATTCTTTAGCTCAATTATGACGTGGATCTTGCCCTGGGGCTCCAAGTTAACCTGCGAGAATGTGGAAAATATTTGAAGTTCTTCCAAAAAACATAAATAAAAGCCATGGCATACCCATAGGTCCTGCACAGCCGTCTCGCTCTGCATGAGGTCCTCGAAGGAGATAATGCAGTTGGCCACAAAGTCGTCTGGCGGCAGAGCGGCATCGTGAAAGACGGTCAAATTAATGTTGCTGACATTGGTAACGTCATGGACGAACTGCTCGTTCCAAACAGGATCAAATGTCTTTGGCCGTGTGGTGGCTCGATCTAAGAGTTATAAATGTATTATTTTAGGTTACAAATTAAGCTTTAAAACCTAAAACTGGGCGGAAAATATGCCAGAACTTACCAAAGTGACTTTCGTCGACATCTATGGACACATAGGGATCGATGAGCTGCTCGTCGGCTAACTTGCCAAAGGTGAGATTGTGGCGCTTCTGGAAGTCTGTGGGCCGCAGGCCGCTCGCCTCGCACACCTTGATCTGCAGCTTGCCCGTGAACATGGTCGTCCTTTGGCCCTCAAAGCGTTTACAGGCTGTTGAATTGAGTCCGAGTCCGAGTTCGCTTCCGAATCCTTTTCGCCTGCTCCTGCCGCTCCTCGGTCCTGCGTGCGATGTCCGTGTGTGTGCTGGGAGCAGCGGTCTCACCACTCGACTGTGGTTGTCCTTGTGCTGTTGTTGGTGATCTGGTCTGCTCGGCTAGTGATCTGTGGGAAGACAAGACCGGGGTAGACGAGGGGGATAAGTGATAAGGTCTAGTGGCGTTCGAAACTTTCTCTGTGGGCCAATGTTGCTGTAGGTCATTGACACTCATGAATGGCTTGCGCCATGCACTCGATTCACTCTCAAGGTCGCCGCCTGCTCCTCGCTTCAATGGAATTTAGGTACATATCTATCTACAGCTGCGGCCACCATAATAGTTTTGCTTTATTTTCTAATAAGAACTTTAACACAAATCCTAATCAATTAATTATTTAAAATAAATTAATGTAGAACTTTTGAAACTTGTTTTATGTTTAAACATTTTCTAACTTCTCTAGGGTTTTGTTTGTTTTGTTTTGAAATCAAGCCAAAGAGAGTCCAAAAGTATGCAATTAATTTTCTATAATCTCGAAATCCTTTTAGGTTTATTACTGAAAAATCTTGTAAAACTAAAAGTTTAAACATAAACATTTTTCAAATACTATTATCTTGGCCGCCGCTGTGTCCCGCGAACATTTGAGTGAGTGTATGTGTATGTGTGTGTGTGTACTCGGACTCGGATGGGGGCCATTAGGCAATCGCTCAAACGACAACAGTCCGTGAAACGGAAAATCGAAAATAGTACACGACCATCATCATCATTATCGCCATCATCATTATCTTCTGCCTGTGGTAATATTTTTCTGGCGCATAAATCATTCCAAGGAGTGCAACTTTGTTAATTTCGCAATTTTCACCGAGAGATCGCCTGTTGGGGAAATACTCACACACACACACAAACACCACTTAAGAATTCCCCTAATTAGCAAACAAGGAATTTATTTTCTCTAATTGGCAAACTTTTGTTTGTTGGGAACACAAGTACACATAGTTGGTTGGTCCATTTTCCACAATCTAAAGTGCTTTCATTGTCATTTAGCTTTGATTACATATCATAATGCCTTTGCTTGCTCACTTTTTTTTTATGCAAATTTTTTGTGTGCATGTATGGTACATACATACGCAATGTACACACACACGCGCGCAGCTTTTTTCCACAGATAAAACAACAAAGAAAGAATAACAAGAAATGTTCTAGCGCTGCCTCCCACTCGCACCTCAGCGCGCCAGCCAATAAAACACTCGCGAATCGCACCACCACCCCCTGCCGATCCAATAAGAAACACCTGACGAAACGCGAGAAACTGCGTGCAATTAACTAACGGTTTTTTTTGCAAAGGAAGTCCGATTGGAAAATTTGTAATTTTCTAATTGGTGAAAACGAAGACCTTCCAGCCTTCAGGGTTGCCGTACCGCACTTTTCTGTGTTGAAAAATTTCTAACATTTTTACATTTTTTTTGCTCACATTAACATTTTTTTCTGGTTAACATTTCGCAGTTAACATTTTTTGTAATCAGCTTTGATTGGCGGCTAAGTTTCGCATTTAAAGGTACATTTTTAATGTTTAGGTTTTCAAGGTTTCCTTTGAGTAGCACCTTTAACGTACAGAATTTGTGAAGGATTTTCCCTTTGGTTATCAAAACTAGACGGGACTAAAACCAAGCACAATGAAAAAATATATTGGGAATGTCTTGTTTATGTTTTTCATATTCGTTTTACACATTTTCTCTCGCCTACTCATGCTCTCGCCCTCTCTGGCTCTCTCTATTGTTGGTATATAGAGAAAAAATGTTGAGGCGAGGCGCGCAGAAGCTGATATTAGAAAAAAAGTGCTCAGCTATGTGTGCGAAAAAATTAAGGATGCCTGGCACAGACGCACACACGCACACAACACACTTCAGCACACACTCGCTCGACATATGTATATGCGCGTATACACACACTCAGCACGCACACAGTTACACGTACCCTGTTTGCACAGCGTTTTAAATTGATTGTTTCCGAAGGAATTTGCCCTTAGTTTCCGACGAATTCGTAATATTTCACAAGATCACAGTTTCCAGCATTTTCCGCAGCATTGCTGTTAATTTATTGTTGGCTTTGAATCGAAATCGCGCATTAATATTGATAAAAATGTTCACGCCAAATCTTATTGGAAAATTGTTGGGGATGTAACTTGAGCGATGTATCGTTATTTTCAGTTCAGTGCTGGAAAAGTTGTTATAATTTTGTTCACTTTCCAGCACTGACAGTGAAAGAAGAAGACAAAGTTGGCTATTTGCAAATTGTAAATAAATAAAATCAGCCAAAATGAGTTCGGGGGCCATGCGCACACCCGTCTCGCAGATCCTCCAAAGCAAGCACGACCAGGATGCCGAAGAGGAGCCCAAGAAGAAGTCCCGCGAGGACTGGCGCAAGGCCAAGGAGCTCGAGGAAGCGCGAAAGGCAGGAACAGCCCCGGCCGCCGTGGACGAAGAGGGTCGCGACATAAATCCGCACATCCCGCAGTATATATCGAATGCTCCGTGGTATTACGGCTCACAGGGCCCCACACTCAAGCATCAGCGGCCGCAGCACGAGGACGAACAGGGCCAGCTGGACAAGCGGGCACCCAAGGGCTTGGACACTTCGCGCATCGTCACCAAGTTCCGGAAGGGCGCCTGCGAGAACTGTGGGGCTGTCACACACAAGCGCAAGGATTGCCTGGAGAGGCCACGCAAAGTGCAGGCCAAGTATGCCGAATCCATTGTTGTCCATGATGAGCACTTGGTCAACGAGGCGGCGGTCAACTATGATGAGAAGCGCGATCGCTGGAGCAGCTACGATCCGGCGAACCACAGAGAAATCGTCGAGGAGTACGAGAAGGTGGAGGAGGCCAAGAGGCAGCTCAAGGCCGAGAAGCTCAAGAATGGTAGGAAAGCATGAATACATAAATCGTCGGTTATTAACGAATTTCTCGCCCTTTCAGATCCTGATGCCGAGATTTCCGATGAAGATGGCAACGAGGACAAGTACGTGGATGAAGTGGACATGCCCGGCACGAAAGTGGATTCCAAACAGCGAATCACTGTGCGCAACTTGCGTATCCGCGAAGACACAGCTAAATACCTCAGAAATTTAGACCCAAACTCCGCGTACTACGATCCCAAAACGCGCTCTATGCGTGACAATCCCAATCCTGCAGTTCCGGAAGAAGAGTGAGTACCATAATGGTAACCAAAACATGAGTTTACTTACTCTTATCCCACCTTGCAGAGCTGAATTTGCTGGCGAGAACTTTGTGCGGTTCTCGGGAGACACCACAGCCCAGGCCACCGCACAGTTGTTTGCCTGGGAAGCCCACGGCAAGGGTGTGGATGTCCATCTGCTGGCCGAACCCACCAAGTTAGAGCTGCTTCAGAAGGAGTACGAGCAGAAAAAGGAACAGTTCAAGTCAAGTGTAAGTTTTTAAATTCTTTTATTGTGTCAAAAATGCTTAAAATATTCATCTTTTCAGACCAAAACTCACATCGTGGAGAAATACGGGGGAGAGGAGCATCTGCAGGTGCCGCCCAAGTCCCTGCTGCTGGCCCAAACGGAGGAATATATCGAGTACTCGCGCAGTGGCAAAGTCATTAAAGGCGTGGAGAAACCGAAAGCCCGCAGCATTTACGAGGAGGATGTGTACATCAATAACCACACGACTGTGTGGGGCAGTTTTTGGAACGCCGGTCGCTGGGGCTACAAGTGCTGCAAGTCCTTCATCAAGAACTCGTACTGCGTCGGCATGCAGGAGCCGGAGGGCTATTCGGATCAGCATCCTACCTCCAGTTCAACAGTAGCTGCGGCAGAGTCCACCTCCCAAGTCCATTTCAAAGTGCCCGAGGTGCCTTCGGAGAAGCCCGTTCTCTCCGAAGCCGACTCTGTGCCGAGCTCAGAATCCTCATCATCGTCGGAGGAGGAAGAGAAGCCGGAAAAGAAAAAGTCCAAGAAGAAATCCAAAAAGCGTGAGAAGAAAAAGAAGGCCAAGGAGCAGCGCAAACAGAAATCCAAGCACAAAGATGCCAAGGAGAAGGAGAAGACAAAGACGAAGGAAAAGTCAAAGGAGATTCCTGAAGAGATGGACGATCGCAAGCGAGCCTACAACAGCATGTACGATATCAAGGCACCCACCGAGGACGAGATCGAGGAGTGGAAGAAGAAGCGCCCGCGTGCAGAAGATCCAATGATGCAGTTTATGTAGACGAAAAAATAAATAACAAGAATCTAGATTGTAATGGAATCTTTAATCTTAAACAATTGCGTACTGCTCATAGAGCAACTCCCTGATTTTATAGTACTCCTCCGACAGGCAGCCCTCCATGGCCACCTTGCCGGCATCCACGCGCCTCAAAGCCAAAGTTCCATTGCTGCACCAAAGGACGCCGCCGGAGAACTCAGAGTTGATGTTGTTCCGCATGAGAATCTGTTTGAAGTCGGAGAGCTTTAGCTCGTTAATCAGTACCGAATTGTGGACCGGAATCTCGTCTTCCGCTAGCGTTTCCAGGGTCAACGTTTTGCCCTCTTGTACGTCCTGCTCAACGGTGACATCCATGGGAGCGTCGATGGCCTTTAGACGCATTCCCAAGCGGCCATCCACCCAGGCCACCTCTGCGTCCTTGCCCTTTTGGAACTGCAGCTGGGAGACGAGACCCTCTGTGAGGCGCACTTGGTAAATGTGGATCTCGGTGGTCACATCGATGATCTCTCCCTTCTGCGGCGTAAAGACGCGGGCGCCCACATTCTGCTCGCAATGCTTGGCCACCACCTGGGTGCCCTCCGCAGTGCCGTGGATGACAATCACTCGCCTCGGTCGCAACTGGGAGAGGATCTTTAGCATAGACTCACCGTCCGAGCGACCCTCAAAATCGATTCGCTGGATCTGGGCATTCACCTCGATGGTTTTCCTTTGATTTATCAGCTTGGTGGGCTTTTCTAGCAGCTGGACATCAGTGTCGGTGGCAGCTCCGTTGGCCTGAGGATCAGCTCCCATGCCCGGTTCTTCCTTCTTGACGTTCTCCTTGTTCTGCTCCTCCATGGGCACGAAATCGTAGCCTCCCGTGTCGGCAATGCGGTAGTCGTCGAGGTTAATGATCTCGCCGTATTCGTCGAACTTGATCTTTTCTTCGTGATAGGGAAACATTACGTGGTGGCGCTTGTTGGACTTGAAGAAGCCGGAATGGTGACGACCCTCTGGCCTCACCACAATGTCGTGTTTTCCTGTAATAACACTCATTTCGATGTCGTCCTCGGACTCTGAGCTGCTTTCCTCCTCCACATCGGGCTTTACAATAAGGGGATTCAGTTTCTCGCCCTGCGTGCGCAGATATTCATCCAGCTCGGGGCCTTCCAGCTCAACTCTTCGCCGGATGTCCAGCTCAATTTGCTTGCCAGGCGTGCAGTTGTCTACCAGTTCCATGGCCAGAGTTCCGGGCGAGGTGCGTGTGGTTAGGATGATGCTATTGTTGGCATTGCTGGCCCACTGAACAAAAAGGTCTCTGGTAAATCCGCTCTCCAGATCCGGAGTGCTGGCGAGCACAACTTTGGGTCCCGCGGGTAGTTTATAAACGTCCGCCAGAGAGTGACACAGCTGGATGTGTTTGAACTGGAAGGGATTGTTGCGGGCACCCTCGAAGGCCTTCGTTAACTTGTCGCTCATCCACTCGATCTGCGATTTGGCGAACTCGATCACGTTGTAGCTGACATTGTTCAGGAGGGCCAGGGAGTAGGCCATCAGGCCGGACTCCTTGTTCTTCCACAGTTGGTCCAGCATGTGGGCCAGCTCAAGAACACGTCCAGCTGTGTCCACAGCTATGAGGACATTGCCATTGTTTCGCACCGTCTGCAGGATGTTGGTCATCAGCTTTTCATCGCGTGCGCGCCTCCTGGCCTGCTGATACTGTGCATTGTAGGCGTCGGTGATGAGCAGGGAGGGCCTCTGCAGCCTGTCCAACTCACAGCCGCTCAAGTGTCGTTCCTTTTTGTGATTAAAATCGGTGGCATAGACTATATCCTCCTCGCCAACCTTCACAATCTTCCAGATGGTACCGCCGATCATGTGGCCAGCGTTGAGGGGCGTTATGGATATGCCATAGCCCTTGCCCTTCAGCGAAACCGTTTGGTTATACTTCAGTTGCGTGATCTTCTCAAAGGCCGTATCCACGTCGTCCAGCGAGAAGAGATCAAAGTCGCCCATGTTGAAGTGCGACATGTACAGGTCGTACATGAACATCTGGCCCATCTTAAATACTGGAATTGTGGCGTAGATGGGGCAGTTCAGACCCAGTTTGCCCACCAGGTACGGCAAGGCGCCCAGGTGATATGCGTCCGGGTGGGACAGGAGCACTGCATCCAGGGTGTGCACCTGTCTGTAATTATGGAAATCTTAGGAGTTGTTCCTTGAATGTTTTCGATGTATTTACCTTTTAAGCTCTTTGATAAAGTTGGCGTCAAACTTTTCATCCCATCCGCAGTCCAACAGAATTCGCACGTCGTCTATCTGGAGGATGTAGCACGGTGGAGACTCGTCCATCGCCCCGGATATCGTGTGAAGCTTGATAATGGACGTCATTGTGGGGGATTCAACTTCTATTCAACTGCAGAAATAACGCACATTAATTAAAAAAGATCTAATAATGTTCGAAGAAAGAAATAGAGGCCCAAGTGACCGGTCCAGGGCTGGATAACAACTTTTGTGGAGTTGCCAGACGGTTTTATCTGCACTTGTTTATACAGTGGTCACCAGTTTACAAGTTTTATGGTTTTTCCACAAATGTTTTTGCTGTATAAACATATAGACTTGTGACTGCACAATTTCTTTACGTGTTTTGTTATGTAGAGGAATACAAATTAATTATTATACACGATTTAGATTTTTGAATAAAAATAGAAGAGTTAGCAAAATTTAAAAATAAATTTATTTCTTTCCTTTATAGGACATGCCTTTCTCAATATCTTATCTTGCTTAAAATTAATTAGGTTATTGCCATAATAAGATACCCTTATCTGGTTATTCGTTAAAGGAGATAAATACTTACATATTTATATTAGACAGTGAAATCTGTTGGCACGAACATCCTAACCTATGGGAGAGTCTATATCTTCACCTATTTAAATATTTTTATTAAGAATATATTATTTTTTTAAATATTATGTTTAAGCTAAAGAGCTGAAAATTCAATACATTTGTCTGTTATAAGAGGTTCCACTGTACAGTGAGTCGTTTATGCTGCTCTGATGTGGGTACATTGCACCCCTCGTCGGCAGCTGATGGTTTGTCAGCCCGCCAGTCGCGAATTCTGCCGCCCCGATGATGCGGATTTTCCTCAGATTCCGCTGAGATTCGAGTTCCTGCCAAACGATGTTCGTGCGGCTGTGGCACAGGAATTTCCACATCCATGACCTGCTGCTCGCCATTAGCCTGGTCACGCTCATTGTGTACCTTTCGCTGCCCTTTCGCTTCGCCTCGCACTACGACTACATCGAGGGATCACAGATCGAGAAGGCTCTGGTACAGCAGGTCACCCGGAATGTGTCCCTGCAGGAGGTGTTCGAGTGCACCTACTCGGAGATTATTGCGGCGAACAGGTTCGTATACAACCTGGCCCACTACCACGAGGCGGTTCACAACGGCGGCGAGATCCGTCCTGGCGGCGAATTTCGGCCAGAGCAGTGCCAGGCCCTCTACAGCACCGCCATCATTGTGCCGTACAGGCAACGGGAGGAGCAGCTGCACGCCTTTCTCACCTACATGCACAATTACCTGCGCCAGCAGCTGATCCACTATCGAATTTTCCTAGTCGAGCAGTATGACCACAAGCCCTTCAACCGGGCGATGCTCTTCAACATTGGTGCCCAGGTGGCGGCGGAGTACGGTTTCCCCTGTCTGATCCTCCACGACGTGGACCTACTGCCGCTCAACTCGGCTCAGATGTACGCGTGTGCGGAGAAGCCACGGCACATGTGCTCAGCTTTGGATCACTGGCGTTTCCGGCTTCCGTACCGCGGCCTCTTTGGTGGTGTGGTGGCCATCAATACCGTCCAGTTTCAGCAGATCAACGGAATGTCCAATCTGTACCACGGCTGGGGCGGCGAGGATGATGATCTATACGAGCGGCTGGTGGCCATGGGCATCGACATCTGCCGCTTTGAGATGGAGTTTAGCGAGTACACGATGCTGAAGCACAAGCCGGAGAAGCCGAACAAGAATCGGGTGGCCCTGCTCCGGGCCGCCGCTCTCCGGCAGCACTCGGATGGACTCAACTCGCTGGTCTATAAGGAGGTGGAGCGACGCATGCACAGCCTGTTCACGCACATCCTGGTAGAGACCTAAGAGCGCTGCCTGCTAGTATTTGTTAGTTATGTAGCTTGTAGGGCAATCGTTTACTCAGTTTTATACTTTCGGTGCACTAAGCTTAGCAGCCGCCGTAGATAATGCGTTCCAAATAGATATCGTGATATCTCCACTCACTAGGCTAAGAAGCAGGATCGGGTGGGACGTAGAACCGAATCTGTTAAAGAAAGTACAATGCGCAAATCATCTCGGATCGAAGAGGTATCACCAAAGATATCAGCCATGAAAAGCACGCTCTGCCTCTGCTAATAATAAATGGATAAATGTGTAAATAAATTGATGTTTTAATTGTTAAGGAACTACTTCAATTCCCGGGCGAACATTTAAATCTCACTATAGTGTTGATTAGAATTAACTATCGCAGATATCGAAGCCCATATGTTTATATTTGTTATCATGATCGTACGGCTGGACTTTACCTTTTCATTGGGTTATCTATTTGGGTTTCAGTTAGAAACTTGTGTTGAAGAACATAGTCATGGGCTTTCTGAGTTCCATTCTTAAGGCCATCCTCTACCTGAGTTTTTTCTTGGGAGCTCTTTTTCTGCTTCCCGGCTTACCGCCCAACACCACATTTCCCTTTAAAGAATATGTGTAAGTCTTAGATCTTCAATTTCATATGATAATTTATAAATATCCGGATATGGGACAGAATTACACCACCAAGGGAACTCAAGGGGACCCTGCAAACTAATACTCACCTAAATGGCGCCAAACACTTGTGGCAGGATCGGGTCTTTGGCCCAGAGTGCCTGATAGCTCGGGATGATGGTATCTACACAGGCATTCATGGCGGGGAAGTCATCAGGCTGAAAAAAAAGGATAATGTTGAGACTGTCACAAAGATAGGACAACCTTGTGGTACAAAAGAGCCTTTCATAAATGATTTTTAGCTGATTAATTGATTTATTTTCCACCTAGATTACATTTTCCAAGATACGGTGTGTGGCTACCCCGTGGGCTTGGCCTTTGACGTGAAGGAAAACAATATGATTATAGCCGATGCCTATTATGGATTATGGCAGGTGAATTTAGATACGAATCGGAAGACCATGTTGGTATCTCCGGAGCAAGTTCTGCCTGGCAAGAATGTTAATCGGCCGGCAAAGTTGTTTAATTCAGTGGCAATCAGCAGGGAGGGTGATATTTACTGGACCGACTCCCTCACCGATGACTTTTTATTGGCTCCGTTCGCGAATCCTTCGGGTCGGTAAGTTCAATTTGAGGAAATCCTTCTGCTTTCAGGGGATAATTATCCGCTCTCCTCTAGTCTTTTTAGGTACAATCGCAAAAAGAAGACCAACGAGGTACTTTTGGATGAGTTGGCATTTGCCAACGGTTTGGCGTTAAGTCCCAAGGAGGATTTCATTATCATTTCAGAAACGTCTGCGATGCGCCTGACCAAATATCATCTTAAGGGACCACGGGCTGGTCAGAGCGAAGTCTTTGTAGACGGTCTTCCGGGCTTACCGGATAATCTCACTCCTGATGCCGAGGGAATATGGGTGCCTCTGGGCATTGCCGCAGATGGGGAGAATCCCAATATGTTTGCCATTTTATCTCCCCATCCGAGGCTTCGGTTTTTCCTCGCCCGTCTTCTGGCCTTGATGCAGCTTCCCTTTCGATATCTAAACCAAGTGTATCCCAACACTGTTGGGGATCGTCTATTTCACTCGTTCACCGAATGGGTCAATAGAAACACTCCCAACAGGACGACCGTTGTGCGGGTGGACTGGAATGGAAACATAGTCAGATCGCTGCATGGTTTTGATAGATCCTCTGCTGGAATATCGCACGTCCTGGAGTTCGAAGGCCACCTGTATATGGGATCACCGTTCAACCAATACGTAATTCAAGTTGAACTGCCCAAGGCGGAGGAGAAGAAGAAAGTTGTTAGCTAAATTCTCCATTCCATTTGATTAAAAAATAAAAAACTTAATTTTTCTTTAAAAACTACACTTGTGCAATTGTATTTTGTATATTTATTAGTTAGTTATTTCTCAAACGATATTAAATAAGGCCGAAAAAGCTTAAAGTTGATGAAATTTTAATGTTATTATTTTAAAATTAAATCAATAATTTGTAAATAGCAAACAATAACCGATAAATATATAAATTAACATATTTTGATATATTAAATAATACATCTTTACTTAATCCTCTTGTAACTAAAATATATAGTTTGTAAAATACATATGTATACATAGGTAAGGATCCATTGCACAGAACAAAGTGGGTTTGCCTTTTTGTCTAGCTAACAATAATAATACATATTCTATTTTTAACTAAACGCCTTCATTTCGTTTTGCGTTTGATATCGGTTGCGGAATGTGGCAACGAGCGAGGAGCCAAAGGACTCGTGTTAAAATCTACATAATATAATTTAAAACTTTTCTAACAAACACGCAGCACACACACGTACACAGGACAATCACACCTCGTACAGTTTAATTCTTATATATATTTATAAGTATGTGAATAATATGGTAAGTCGAAATCCATGCGGCTTGACTATATTTCCTCGATTTCGCCGCAATAGTTTTTATTCCTAAAAGTCCGACGCAACCTGTTTTATATAGAGTTGGCCTTGCTGTTAGATATATGGAATATGTGGTTATTGGCTACAACTGTGTCTAGTTCAAAAAGTTAAGTATGTCTTGCTGGGAAAGGGCATTGAGGTTCTGGTTATCTGACGGTAGCAGGGGCTGTGTCTGGGGCTGGAGCGTTGGAGCCTGGCTGGGCTTGCCCAGAAGATGCTGCTGCTGTTGCTGCTGATGTTGCTGGATGCTATTCAGACTGTAGCCGGCTGGATATATATAGTTGACTGCTGGCTGCTGCAGCGTGAACGTGTTGGCACCGTTTGTGTTTGGCTTGGTGGTTGCATTGACACCTGTACCTCCGCCAAAGGGATCCAGGTTATCTAGGGAGGAGAAATTATTGTTGCTGGCCTGTGGGGAGGCCAGTTGGTGGTTCATAACCAACGGATTGGCACTGTGCCAGCCATTATTGGTCTGCATAGGTGCCGGTGCTGGTGCTGGTGCAGTTAGAGTAGTTGCTGTTGTCGTTCCCAGGCCGGTCAGGTTGCTCTGCATCATCGAGGAGAGAATGTCTGGCCTGCCAGTTGACTGTGCCGGCATAGTGTTGTGCGTTATTCTGGAATATGGAAAGGGTTTCTTGAGTCTCGTCTGGTTGTCTTCTTAGTGGACTTGATGGATGCGTACTTGAGCTGCTCTTTTGGTTTGACAGGCGCCAGGGGAGCTGCATTGCCTGCCTTTGGTTGACCCACAGTGAAGCCGGAGAACATGTCATCATTGATTTTGTTACCATTGTTACCGCCACCACTGGGCGAGAGGGCAGAACTGCTGCTGTCCAGCTCATTGGCCAATATTTCGGAAGCATCTTTGGGTCTATTTCGAGGTAGGCCAAATAAATATTTAAATTTAATTTTGAATAAAAAAAGAAAGCTATCTTACTTATTGTCTCTCTGAATGGTGGACAGCTGTTGCAACTTCTCACGCTGCTCCTGCTCTACCCGGCCCATCATTTCCTTTATAAGGCCAATAATCGTATTAAATTGAGCTATAGTCAGGCCGTTTTCGACACTTAAGGGCACTAGGTAGGGAATGCATTTGTGTGCCATCACATCCTTGGTTATGCCCAACTTGGTATTGGTCATCGCAATTTTGTAGATTCCTTTAATTACCGGAAAAAACACAAAAAAAAGAATGGAATGTAATTATAAATTAACCCGAATTTACTCACCTATAATGCCCATGATAATGGCAGGCTCTCGGCTCTGAATCTGCTGCAAAAAAGGTAGGATCTCATCTAGCACCAGCCACTTGTCCAGGTTCTCTAACAGCTTTCCAATGGATATCAGGCAGTTGACCTTCACCGACACATTGCTGCTCTGCAGGCACAGTTTCTTGATGCGTGGCAGCACCGAGTTCTTCATGGCGTTGTAGTCGATCAGGGTGGAGAATGTGGGAAGCACCGCCAGGCAGAGATCCTGAATCTGGGGCATATCGCACTCCAGAGAGCGATACAGCAGCGGCAGCACACTCTGTTTTACCTCTTCCGCGGGCGTGAGCTTCAGCAAAAGATCCATCTTTTGCATAAAAATCAATAGGATCTGTATGGGATCCGTCAGCTTGAAGATAGGCTTCAGATGCGGTAGGATATGGTCGCAGTACTCTCGCTGGCTGCTCATCTCCGCGATTAGCAGCACATTTGGCAGCACGAAGGGAATCATCGGCGAGTTCACAAACTCCTTGACCAGATAGGGCAGAATCGAGTGCAGATTGACGCGGTGCGGCAGCGTCGGAATGATCTGGGGCAGGCCCTTGTAGAACTTGGATTTCTGCAGATTGTCCCACTGATACAGCGAGTCCAAATAGCTAAGAGTCTTAACGCCCACATCCTGGAAATAGGCGATCTGCTTGAGTTCGTGCAGCTTTGGCCGCAGATTAGCACTGGGATGCAGCAGCGCCTTGAGGCTCTCGGTCAGCTCGCCGGGTACCGCGTTCATGGGTGGATATTTGCGCTGGTTGAGATCGTTGGCATAGCGCCGAAAGCCGCTGTAATCGCTGCCGAACATTTTAAGCGGCTTGCCGGAATATATGGTGAAGATGAGAACGCCTGCAAGATATCAAGTTTAATTTTAAAATATGCTATTCACTTAAGGATTCCTTTTTTGCTCACCCAAAGAGAATAGATCACTGTCGGGTGTGTTTAAGCTATTCAAGGCCACCTCCGGAGCTGTGTACTCAAGACTGGGCTGGGCCAGAACATGCAGCGAGGTAGTGTACTCCCGGAAGGGCCAATTCGGCGTCCCGTCCGTCGCTGGCTGGTTAGCGATGCAGAAGTCGAATCCGAACAGCTTCCAGCTGCGGTTCTTGTTAATCACGATCGTCTCGGCCGATATGTTGCGGTGCACGATCTTGGCGTCCTGGTGTAGGAACTGCAGGCCATCAAACAGCTGCAGCAGACCGTGACGGATCTCCACGTCGTACAGCTTTTTCTCGGAGCGAACGTTGTCGCCAACGACATTTGCCAGCGAGGCGAACACGGGTTCCGTGGCAAAGGCTAGGGAGTCCCGGCTCTCCTCCAGCGGATGCTGCACAGTTAGCACATGTGGGTGGCGGATCTTGGTCAACTGTTGCACGCCCCTGCGCAGCGTTTCCAGCATGGTTTCCCTGTCGTCTTTGGACCAACGCTCAAGGGATTTCTTCTCGAACACGAACACGGACACCTCCTGCTTGGTACTTTTCTTGTAGCCATTGTACACCTTCCACATGAGACCTGTTCCATTGGATTAAAGACACAATATTAGTCACAATATGTTGGCGAAGTCGTCCAGGGAAAAACTCACCCACTCCCGCGGTGCACACCTGTTCCAGCACCTCGTACTCGCGCGTGACATTGTTTCCGGGCAGAACTCCGGACAGCGTGGACACCGTTTGAACGGCCGTCGAATAGAATTTGTTTATCATGTCCATTTTGGCTGCGAATTTGCAGAAACTGCGGCCCACAATTTGTGCAAAATTCTTGTTGTTATTAATCAATAGTTGACTTTTTAACGATGTTTTTTTCGATGTTTTTGTTGATATGGCATTACTAGAAGTTCTCTCAATTACCGGTTGGGAGTTCATGCCTACTGGCAGCATTGGAAGCTCGTGAACGATATTTTGGCAGCACTGGATGCTCCTGAATCCACCACACTGAATTTTAAAATTGGGAACTAATTATTATATGATTTATTTTCCTAGTTGGATATATTATTTACAGCTTGTTGATAATGAAGAAGAGTTAAATATAAATTTGTAACGAAATATATTTTTTTCAATGCAATTAAGTTGCAACTTTCAAACCAATTTGATGTATTTGACCTATAATATTTAGAAAATAATAATAATATACAAATAAAATAACTATACAAATGAAGTAATTTATATTTATACATTTATTTTACTTAGGCCGCTCGATGGCGTTTTCGTTCTTTCGACCCTTTAAAAATATGTCAAGTTCGTTGCCTCAGTCTTTTGTTTGTTATTTTCTTTTTATTGTGAACCACTTATTAAGAAGTTTTGTGTTAAAATAAACCAAAATTAAATAAAAAAACATAAAGTGTTTTATTTAGTTTAAGAAGCTAATAGATTATTTCGAAGATGTATTTGCTTCCACAAAGATAAGGCCGTTTTTGTTTATTGTTGTGCAAACGAAACGTGAATTTAAAATAAGCGTAATTGGTAATTATTGCTTGGCTTAAATCGATTACGATTTTGCACTGGCTGCGAAACTTTTCTTGGTGGTCTAAAAAAAGCAAAATAAATTTAATAATCGCATTTGTATTCCTCAGATAAGAGCCATTTTTGACTGTCACAATGAGGATCGATTTAAACATTTTTAGGCGTGATTGAATCTCACTTATTATTGTTTTGTTTTTTACGTTTTTTTCAAATTGGTTGTAGGAGGTAAACAAACGACTAATATATAAATTTAATGTAAGGTTTTCTAAAATAATGTAGCCTTAAATGTAAATAAATAAAAAAGAATTTTTTGCCATTACTCAATTGAATACTTTAATTTTATTACTTAAATTTTACTATCTACGATATATTTAGCTTATTTATTTACTGTCCTTTAGATCCTCCACAAAGGTAAAGTACACATTTGTGGCAGCTTGGGGCTTCTTGTTAAATAGCCAGTCGATCAGCAGCAGATAATCTCCAGTGGGTATTGGGGTAGGCAGTTTCTCGGATCTCAAATAAAAGTCCTTAACTTGCTGCAGACCCTAAATACGAGAGACGGTATAACTAAAACTGATCACTCAGGCTTTGAACTTACCACATAGGGACAGGAGTGATTGAGGGTCGAGTACTCGCGAAAAAGTTCCCAAACGATGCGAATTAAGGCATTGTTCCGCCTCCGAAAAAACTGGCAGCCGTCAAAGCTCACACTATAGAGCCATGGCTTATAGCCATTAGCTTTCTTCATCAATTTGGCCTTTATAATCACATCGTGCACCGGATGCAGCAGGGTGGCATTAACATTGAAGCAGACCTTATTGCGACTCACGGCTCGCAGGCGACAAAGGCCGAACTCCACCCAGGATTTGTTGTAGGACTCGCACACGGCATTCGTCATCTTAAAGATCACAGCTGCCTGAAGGATTAAAATAATTGTGATTTTAGGTAAATACCAAGAAAGAAAACATGTTACACTCTGATGATGATGTAACCACAAAGCTAGTAGAAAAGTGAACAATACTCTCCCCATGGCTGCTAATGGAAAAGTGGCAAAAGTTTGTGCGAAATCCGTTTATTTTCGACCTCAAATTAGGTTCCCGCGTTTTCCCCAAATTATAATGACATAATTGTTTATCGATACAGACATTAGCGGTTAATCAGGCGGTGAAATGACCCAAACGATGCCCCCACCAGATAGAATTTTAGCACTTTACAGCGTTTATATTCCCGGTAATAAATTTAAATGTGCTTTTATTTCGACTTTGGAAAACGCCTCAAACTGCAATAGACCCCATAAACCCTCCACTTTATTATCTACTCATACAGCTAGTCCCAGACAATGGCGTTTCGACACAATAATCACCTTGACTCAGTATTTGGCGCCGACCTTTTGGGGCGGCCAGCGAGTAATTATTATTTAAGAGTCTCTGCAATTTGGACACAGTGCGTTAACTTTAACACAAAGCTGAAACTATCTGGCCTGCACCTTGGCCTTCACTAGGGCCCGCCATTTCCGTGTGTTCCCTAAAAGACTTACAGGTTGAGATATAGCCTTAGCCTTCGCTAATTGCTTGGATGCGTTTTTGCCACTGGATTGCCAATTGATGAAAGTCAAACATTATTAGATTCGGTAAACATACTATCGAGTAACACTCAACTTTGAAGTCAAAGTCGGAAGTCAAGTACACGCCCAGCTCGGAGGTTTGTTGTGGAAAAATTCTCAGTTCGCTTCCCTCGAACATCAAATAGATTGATCGCGTAGTATTTTCAAGTTCTGGTACTTGGTAATCGTAAGGTATATTCTATGGAATGATGTTGAAAATAAAGAAATATTTACTCTATATATTTTAATCAATGATTTTGTAATAGCTTAATTAGATCACGTGCTAAGCATTGATTTATTAATCATAAAGTTCGAGTATCTCAATTCGTGATTCCTTTTTTTTTTAACAAATAAGACAGTAACTACTATTTAGTTGTTAACATCGAGTACGTAGCTAAATGTGTTGTTTACGCTTAACATATTTGCTTAATACCACCACTCTTTACGCCTTAAATATATACTATTTCGCTGAGTAGTAAACCTATAAATAACCAACCATTATCTCTGTCATCTTGGCCAGTCAGGCTATCGTATTGACGTCAGCATTGCTTACAATTTTCATTTAAAATTAAAATATTTCTAAACAGTGCACGAAGACATGAGTGACCGGGGGTATCTGTAGCTTCTAGTTGAAATCCTCGACTATTGTTAGTGCTGTCGTTGCCGTATTCATTAATGGCCTGACGACTGGCCAGTCAACACCTGTCAACGGGCCCCCCGTGTCATGTCCGTGTCGACGTCAGCCACTTGGTCGGCCCAGCTCCGCCCCGCGTCGCTATTCCCGATCTGCGTCTGGGCCACTTGAGATGCATTTGCTTATTCCCGAGTTAAATTAATAGATTTTCCTACTTTTTTTTTTCGTTCGCCGCGCACACGAAACCCAATCAATAAAGCACTCGAATGCATTTAGCTGAATCGCTTTGGCTCTGGACTGTGACTTTATCGCTCTTCCAGCTCCCAGCTGGTGCTGCTCCTCCTGCCGCCATGAAGATGTTGCTCTATGCAATTCGGCGGGTTGTTGTTTGCACGATTTGTTGCCGTGGCCGACCGTCTTTGAACCCGCTCTGAATTTCAATGGATTCCGTTCAACCATGTCCATGTGTGCTGCAGCCAATGTGTTGGTAATTTTGCGTTCTACCGTGACTGATATTTTTATACTCTTTGGACGGGGTTTTTACTTTATTTTCACAGAGTTGTGAAATTCCAAAGAGAAATATATAGAGCTGTGAAACCAATTAAATAATATGAAAAATCTAAGGGTAATCTATGTGGTAATGATGGAAAAATATTGTAAGAAAAGATCATGGCGGTATCCAGAAGATAATGAAGTTCCTTTTGAATAAGGATTGGATCCTGTGAAAAATAATTAGCAAAATAATTTACCAAAATAAAATTTAATACTGCCTTCTTTGATAGTTTTAAATAATGCAATATTTTTGTAGATAATATTGAATCTAGTCTAGTCTTTACTACTTAGAAAAATAATAAGAATGAAATATGCTGAAAACAAATGATTAAATAAATCTATTTAAAATAGTTTACGGTTTTCCCTTTATTTCCTTATTTTACAGATTATATCTATAATATTGATTAAAGATACTATAATTGTATTTTTTGAATATATATCTTTAAGATTCAATCAAAATATTTGAGCATTTATCAAAATAAGTGCTCCCTAAAGGGTATACCAGTCATCGGAGTGGGTATTTCCATCGCCCCATAGGACCCCCTTTGGAGGTCAGAGCGGGGGTGAAGCTGTAGTTGTATGCTGCCGTGCGATGCGTTGCGTTGAGTCATAAAATAAATCAAGGAGCCCGACACCAGAGTCAATAGTAAATCACGGCAGAAGCGGCAAATTACCCGACACTAGCCCTCTCATCATCGAGAGGCCTCCCCTCCGAATAATTATGCAGTGACGAGTCGATTCTATATTCCCTCGACTCCATCGACTTCTCAACTTCTCGATTATGCGATTCCGTAATCCGAATTAGCCCTGGCAATTACCTTTCGGATTTGCAGCTCTCAGACTTTGACTTTGATTTTGGTCTCTGTTTGTTTGGCGCTATTTGCTTGCTGATTTGCGAGAATATCGCATGGCAAAAACCTGAATGACTTGCCGATTTGCTTAGGCCATTATCATGGTGATGGTGCTGGTGCTGGCTCTGTCGCTGGCCAGTTTTTGGGGGTGCAACCATTTAGATTGTTTTCCGATTTGGTGCCGGATTTAGAGCCGAAATCGCACTTGGGTTCTTTGTGCGGTGACAAGGTCAAAGTACGCCTTAGTTTCTTTTTTTTTTTTATCGCTCACTTTATAGGGTTCTCAAAATCCCGCTTGCTTTATTGCAGTTTCAATTTGTCGCTGCCACAAAGTGGCCAATCTACCTGATTATGGCGATAAGTTCCCGACTTGGCGGTGCATGTGGGTAATCAAGCCCGTTTGACGATCTATAAATCTCTTATGCTAAAAGCATATATATACTTATATATGCACAAACAATTTTAGCCAGTCTTCAGACAGACTAATCGCAGCAGGAATTTGAATTGACAAGCAACTAGAATTTTAATCGGAACTAAAAGTTCGTGCTTTATCCGAACCATTTATTATTCAATATTCAAGTTTTTCGGCTACTCTCCAGTCTGGGAATTTGCATTGACCTTTTCATCTCTATATAGTTTTAGGCATTATGCAAAATTCGGAAGCCAGTACTAGTCATTAGGGGGGTTAGTTGATGCCACAAGCCAACTGAGAGCATCTGCTTCCTCCTTCCTCGATAATAGAACAAATAAAAAAGTATTAAAAATACATTAACCCTTACGAACTTGGGGATTTCACCTATTTGATTAACAGCTTAAAATAAATATTATTTGTTAATCGCTAGCTAGCCCTTAATGTTGTATAATAGTTAAGTTAAAAGCAAACAGTTTGACAGAAGCTTAATTTTACAACAATAACTAAAAAGGCCTAGGCATTATGAATTTATTAAGGCGTCGGATTGTCTGTGGGCCATTGTGGCCAGAAAATAAAGTAATTAAAGATCACAGCGAATCATGTCATTGTCAAGTGTTTAAACACAGTCCCGAACAAGATCGGATCATATCGCAGAAGTGTGCACTCGAGTGCCTTTTGATGAGGGCACCATTAATATGCAATGACGGCTCGCCAATATTGCTTTATTATTTTGTTGTTGTTTTTTTTATCTTTTTTGTTTGCTTATTTGGCATTTGTCATTAATGGGCGGCCTTTTGTTTCGGGTAGCAGTTATGCGCGAGATATTTGAGCTGGCTTTGTTTTGCTGTGAGAAGATACTGGACTCGAGATACAGATGGATCGGCGACGCAACATGCTGGGAATTACGTGATTGATGGCGGACCTGCGATTACCCCAAAACATTTAAAAAAAAAACGTACGCCTAGAATCGAAGGGGGAGCACAGAACTCCAGTGGAGAATATACATATTATTCGCAGCAAAATCAGTGAAATCTTGTCGCGTCTAAAAAGGAAAATCACACAGCAAATGCAAAATTTATGAGCGAACTACGTCGAACGACGTCTCCGGGCGAACGGAGCAGGCATACCAAGTGGTCTGGGATTTTGGATCGGGATTGGGATTGGGATATACAGACTGCGACTGCGATTGAGCGGATGTGCGGACTGCAACTAGGGATGAGTCAGCCAGAGGTCCGTGTCAGAACATGGGTTCGAAGTCTGTATTAAATCTTACACGGTTTAATGTTTATAAAAATACAAATTTTCCATAAGCCATGGTGTGGAAAATACTCATAAATTGTCAAAGGTTAACTAATTATAAGAAATGGCGGAAAGTTTCTGTTTTGTTTCATTACGAAATTGCCAACATGACGTATACGTAATATATCAAGACTTAACTTTGTAACGTTAAATACTCTTATTCCACACAAGTTTTAATTTTCTTCCTGCTGGTATGATATTTTCAAGACTAAAAGTTAATTAACATTAATTAAACATTTAATTTCTTTGAATAATATACTAAAATGTTCATTGGTTTTGTTTTTATTTTGCTATTTATAATTTCCTTTAAAGATCTAACTACATTATATTTAATAAATTGAGAAATAAAGCAGTAATAATATATGAATATATATATATATAATAATATAATATAGAGCCTTGGCTTAAGTTGTTACTAAAAAAAACAACCTGAATTTATAACTAATTCAATGGTAAATACCTCTCTATCAGAGTTCTTTACGATCGGATCGCAATATCATTTCCTACATGAGTGACTAGCTCTTAAATGGAATACTCTGTTTACCTTTTTCTCCTTAATAGCATAGGATTTACGAGTTTTCATAAAATTGGACCATAACATACCCATTCCCAGTCCCCAAACTCCCCTTCCCCCCGGGGCCAGCCTGCTTGGTCGCTGGTGTTAGTTAGTTACATACATCAATCCGCGATCCAAACTGCGCCACTCAATTTGACTGTTTTTAGGCGCTGCCGCCGAGCTCGACTTACCGCCCACCAAATGCCGCCGTCAACGTCGACGTTGCAGTCGCAGTCGCAGCCAGCGAACCGCTGAGCCGCCGAACCACTGAGCTGCGAAGCCGCTGAGCCCCTGAGCCGCCGTCAGGTGTTGTGGTTTTTGCAAGCCGCAGCCGAGCTGAGTCTGCTTTCGTCTGCCTGGCAGCGCGGTTCTGGAACGCGTAACGCTTTTCTTGTCTCGTCTCGCCTCGAAAATCACTTTTGAAACTCCATTCGGGACTCCAATCGGATTTTCGTATCGATCCGACCGCGGACTCAACCTGTTGCCGCATATTGTGTGTTTTTGGCATTGCCTGCCACGATTTTGGATACTCTCTTGTGTAAGATTGCGTGCGGCATAAAAACCGCGTAAAATCATTTGAAAACATATTTCGAAAGTGTAAAGACTATTAAAAAAAAAGGAATAAAAAATATAGCAAACAAAATTGGCAGATACTTTGATATCCCTGCAACGCTTGCAAAGATTCGTGCGACCTGTAATTTGCCATCCATTTGTCGAAATCCACTCCAATCTGTGGGCGTGGGATCAGTGCAGCCAGCTAAAGCGGTGAGTCTTGAATTACATTGGGATTATGGCCAATCTGCTCTACTACTTCTCGTATGACAAATGCCATTATTTGAGCGGCAACATGGTAGTTGGTGGTGGCTTTCTAAAAAAATAAACCAAAACGAGTTGGATTCGCTCTGCAATTCCAGGAGAGGGGTCTCCACACAGCCAGCCCGGGCGTGCACAGAAAAATGTGTGAAATTTCATTGAATTTACCAAATTTTATACACAAACACAGAGCAATTGGGAAATAATTCATTGTTTTGCCCATTGCAACAGGAGTTATGCCTGCAAAGAATCGATAATAACCAGGTGGATTATTATATTACCTCAATGGTTTCAGTTATTTCAGTATTTATTTTTTCGTGCATTCCGAACGAGTTACAAGTTTGGCCAAACCCAGATTCGATGGGGAAAAACACTTTTTACTCAAGCTAATTCCGGGGCATTATTTAAAATATCAGTTAGCACGTTAGTAATAAACAATTTTTTTGGGAATTTCGGATACATTGCGGCTCTAGCATTTTATATTTTTTTTTTGTTTTTATAGATTATTTTGACAAACTTTGAAATTTATTAATGTGGTTTGATGAGCTGCGTCAACTGATTTAATCCATATAAGAATTCAAAACTATATTTGATTTGTAGTGGATTTTTTTTTTACAAAAATACGATTATATTTTTAGAACTTAACAATACAACAGGTCTGTTAAATCCAAGTACTTACGACAATTGCAACAAAAAGACGTAGCTTTCTTTGGAAAAAGCTTAATTTAATAGGTCTTTAATAAGATCTTTGTTGTTTTATTGAAACCATAATGTTTAAATATTCACAGTGCAACTTTGTTTTTTTTATTGGACATTTACATGGTTTGTTTATTTTATTTTCATAGTTCTGGTCGTTAAAAAGTTGTTTTTTATTTGGCATTGACTATTATATGATTTATGCAGCTTAAATGCTGATTTGTAAAAAGTGATTAGCAAGTGAATGCATTTTAGAAATGAATGATTAAATAGCTAAAATAAGTTTTTATGTGTCTGCTGATAAATATATGAAAATTAATAAAAACAAATTATTAAAACTTAGTCAAAATTGTTTAATTTGATGATCCACTTATATTCAGTCTATAAACCTTGAAATTTAACAAACTCAAGAAACATCTTTTAGATGATTTTTTAAAGATTTGCAACTTAGTTGTAGTGAGATAAATCCACTTGAGATGTATCCACGTGTATAAAATTCTGTACATTTTCTACATCTTTCACCATTTAAATGATCTAAAAACAAGAAATAAAACTCACACCGACTCACATTAATTAAAGTCTCTAAAATTTGTGTGCACGAAAAGCCCAGCAATCACTCGGCGACACGTCGGATGGCAGGCTGACAACTCTTTAATTATAGCACGAAAAAAAAGAGTGCTAAGTTTCGTGTCATAGCAATTCAATTAATTCGCAATTTATCAAAATACTCGTACGCGGGCATTGTCGGCAGAGTCAGGGCTTTGATTTGGCGGTGCCGGCCAAACATATTTCATTTGTCCACCACAAACAACTGGGATCCGTGGCAGGACGGCTGACATCCATGGGCTGTGGGTGGACTTTGCGAGGGGCGTCAAGTGGAAAATAATCGATGATGTGCCCGGGCACAATGCAAACATTGAATCAAAGTCAAATAGCATTAAACTTTTTGAACTTGCGAGGCGGGGCGAAAAATGAAATAATAATAAAAGTTTGCCCGCCGCCTTGCGAGAGGCGTGAAAGCGCACATAAAAAGTGAGGGGGTTAGCCCAGGGATTGGCTCTGGCTCTGTCTCTGGGTTTTCAGTTTGAGTTTGGGGATTCCACACTGCAGTTTTTTTGGATCTCCATGCCCCATTTCTATTTTTATTCTTTTTTTTTGGATGAGCACAGCGTAGCGCAAATATTTGACAAATCCCGCGAAAAGTCTGCTTATGTTGTCACCTCGCTTCGCTTTTTTCCTCCTTTTTTTATGCAGCCAGGATAGCCGGGATTGCGAGTGTGACTGGCACTGGGCCAGTCATACTGATTAGGATTTGCCGGAAGAAGAGCCGCCCGTCAGTTCGGTCCAGTCCAGTTTCCGGAGAACTTAAAGCGTTCGACAATGTCAGCGATTTGCATGCGAACATTAAAAACGAAATTTGCATGCATCTATCGCGGGTGTAATTTATATTTCACACACCCTCCCTAGTACCCTACCCCATCCTCATCCCCCTGTTTTCATTTTGCGTGTTGTTTATGCAATTTTCGAGTTGCCTTGCGAATGCCAAAGGAAAGCAAATGCTTCCAGACTCTGCTAACGAGTGCAGGGGCGCGTGTTTGTATCTTGTGAATGTCTCAGCTGAGGTGGGCTCCTCAGGACCCCCCAGCTCCTCCAGTTCCACCCCAGGCACCCCGCTACACCACCCCGCTTCAGGTGAAGGCGAACGTAAATGCGCCAATTTGTATGCAAGCAGCATTAATCGGGGGGTAATCCGGCAGCGATGCATTGCACACGAGTCGAAGCCAGACTCACAGAGCTCACACTTCAAATAAAACTTTGCCTAACATTTGGAGAATATATTACAAGAAGCGCCTTTAATTTAAATTAAATTTAAAAACACTTTTCAGTACTATAAGTTTATTAATTATTCTTATTCTAAATGGTTTCCCTTTTAAGATTAAATCTTTTAAGACAGGACATTCCTTGTTTCATCTCTATTAAATGCAAATTTCACATTCTTCAATATGAAATTCACAAGTTAAATATCTCAAAGGAACTTCAGAAATTATCCCAAATAAGCAGTCTCAATTTTCTCAAGTGCAAAGTGCAAGTTAAGCCAGGCCAAGAGCCAGAGCCACAGCCAGAGCCACAGCCAAAGCCTGGCCAAGAGGGGCTGCCAACGTTACGTGAGATGTGCAATTGCACGAAATTGATTTGTAATCGATAAATGTGCGAATATTGCTTCTGCTGCGAATTAGCAGCCGACGAACGCAAAGCATTCAAAGTGGAAGAGCCGCCATTCTTCGTTTTAGCATTTGCCAAGCTTTGTAAAATATGCATAAATAACTCAACAAAAACAGTGGCAGCAGCAGCAGCAGCAACCTGACCATGAAACCGATTGGGAACATCTTCATTTAAATTGTTTAGTAGCCAAGTAAAGTCGATTGAAGTTTTCATTGTGAATATCACATTTCCCCAATACTTGACTTTGAATTAACCTGTAGAATTTTACTAAAATAAAGCTATTTAATTGGAAATTCCTGTTGAAATACAAAGTTTCTTTGGAATCCCTCGAATTTAATCCGAATGTGTGCTTTAATCTTCTTTATACTCAAATAGAATAATAGGCTTTGGGAGTATATAAAATCTCTACAAGAAGCCTAACAAAATAAATACACTGCTTGTTCAATAATAGTGCTTTAGAAATCATTTTAATTGAGGGTAATTTTTCCCGTTTTTTAATTAAAAACATAAAAACTCCGAGAACGTATCCATCTGGCCACATATTAAATTATATACATTCGTTTAATTTGTGTAATTATATTTAGCATAGACCATAGCTATGCTGATGGCTTTCCCATTACACTTATTAATTATTCACCAAACGCTGTGATATGCATGTAATTTTAAAATTCCAACGGTTTTGAGTGCCTCACTCAGAGTGGCAGACATTTGATATGAATTAACAATAGATGAACCATTGATGAGCAGATTTAATGCGATATTGAAATCATTTAAGGCCGCCCGATTCCATTAGTCTCTATTTCGCTCCGTTTTCCACATGGATTTCGTTTAACAAATTAGTTCTCTGAATGTGTCTGTGAATGCGTTCGAGTGCTCGATTTGTGCTGCAAAAATTGAAAAATCAAACACAAGGAAAACCACTCGAGATTCAGCGGCAGCAATAGTTCGCAATAGCTGGCAATAGTGGTCGTAGTAGTAGCCACTGACAAGGTCGGCACTTTGGCTTTTATTTGGGGCCCGGCGGTTGTCGCATTCTAAGCAAATCGCCGTACCAGCTATATGTATGTAGGAATATCTATATGTTTGGCATAGAGCTATAGCTATAGCTACTTGTGCAATTGCTGAATTGTCGAATCGTGGCCCGGCCGTAATACACGTATTAATCTTGCCTCGCTTCTTGTTAGATGTGGCGTTGTTTTTGCGGTGGCAGCTTCGGCTTTGGCAGCAACAAGTGTTTAATTGCAATAAATGCACCTGACCGCCTTGACTGCCGGTGAGCCTCTGAGTTTGAGCTTGGGCCGAGGCATATGCACTTGGAGAAATGCAACTCATTATCAGGACTATAGTGGTTTTTAAACTCGGGACATTGTCTTGAACAGAAGGGCCCAATTAATGCCAAGAGGAGGTTTTTCTATACAACTTTGAACTGCAGAATTCATTAAATTAAATTAATTTTAATATGTCATTATATAGATTTTCCTAGAGTGTATTAGAGTGGGCTTGGTTTTCGGCAAGGCTTTCTGGTTCTCTCAGAATCTTCAGTTAGCCATTGGCCATTGACGATTGAAAGGTTAACTCCACTCGATGCAGCGGTGGCATTGAACATGAACGTGGCCCACAACTCTGCACATAAAGTGTCCAACGTTACTGCGGATTTTGGTTTGTTTTTGGCCTTACGTACATACTATACATACGTTAGTCAACGTTTTGGCCCAATTAAGGCTGGTACCATAACTTTAGCATGGCCGCTTTGGCATAAACCCTGACCGTGTACATCCTGTAACGGCCTTTTAATTATGTATGTCGCTATGAAATCATCGTCGACCTGGCTAAAAGGTTTAGCCGCGCATCCAACTGGGTCATTACCATGGCCTGGCTTTGATCTCCGGCCAAGTGCCCCCGCGCCAACGCCAACGCCTGGCCATGTCGTTGATGTGGCCGTAAAAGACTTACTCTAACAGGTTATAAAGCAAGTGAATTGTCTTGAATGTAATGCGCCATAAAGACATAAATTAGAGTTTGGCCTGGGCAAGATGCAGACGCTGTCGACCTGAGGTGGCTTAGACCTGGTGGCATTTGCTGGCCTTTACCCAGGTGCCTTTCGCAAGCACCTCTTGACCTTTGCTTAAGAAGCTCTCAGGATGCAGACTGTCTTGTGCTACGAGGAGAAGCAAACCATTTTCGCAGGTTTGGAAAATCAGGGAATGCTGGTAATCATATTTGGACTTCAAAGAATGCACTTTAATGTTTCATAACTCATTTCTAGAGATTTATTGACAGTTCATGTTTGTATAATTTAACCAGTAAATAACGAATTAAGACGGAAATATTTAATGGCAAGGCTTTAACCAATGATTGACTTCCTTTTACATCACAAAACAATCTGTAAACTAAAGCTAAACTAGCGTAAAATTATTCGTTCGCTGACGGCATCTCATATATCGATACTAATTGAATTACTGCAGTCTTGAGGGGGAGAGACTTGATTTCTCGAGTGGAATATTTTCGCAAGACTTTTTGGCCAGTCATCTTTGCATCCACAGATATTGGAACAATGATTTGCATCATTTGGCAGGCAATAAGCTGTGAGATTTGCCGTTCGATTTCAATCGAAAATCACGCATGCCGCAGCCAGTGGCTCGGATTGCTGCCAACTTCCTCGAGTGGCGATCGAGCGGAACCCTTAACCCGTGCCAGTGCCTTAACCCACTGAAACTGATACTGATACTGTTACGCCCCCACTTTGAGTCAGTGAGTCATGGCACCATGCGGAGTCAGAGTGCGTGAAAATGAGTAATAAGGGAAACATTGCCACAAATTGATGCACTACGCTATGCCACCTTTAATTAAATTATTAATTATGTACCTTAATGAATGCATAATTGAATAATAAACTACGTGTTTGTGGAGGGGCGAGGGCGGCAGCAGTTGTTCTGTATTATTTCATTTTTCAGCTTCTGTGTTAACCTTTTAACTTTTGTGCAGCTCAGCAGCGAACCGAAGCGACCGAAGCCGACCGATGTTTCGCGTAGTAAACATAAGTTGGGGCTCATTAAGTAATCACATGGAATATTCCCGCAGCCAATTAAACCCGAAAGCCGCAGCATTGCAGCGGAGGGGGTGCATCCGCATCCGCATCCACATGCACATCCATCCAAATGGATAGACAACATCGCTCAGATACAGATGCAGATATGTATATATAGCATTGCAGCTACGATACTGGCTACGGTGGCTGCCACAGTCACTGGCACAGATACAGATTCAGATACGGATACGAGTGCGGCATGCAGACACCAGATACAATTAAATTCGATTCAGGAAGCATTTATGCAGTTTGCATACATTTAATATATATATAAATATATACATATGTACATTTATTTCCCATTCAGTCTGTTTTTGGCCACTGAACAAGAGCCAACACACCCAGCAGCGCAGAGCAGAGATAAAGCTGAAACCAAATCTCTTCTTTGATGGAACATTTTTAAACTCGGATTGTAAATAAATAAATACGGAATTTCTTTGAAAGTGCAACTGTTGCACTTGATCTGATATTTCAGGTGTGTTTATGGTGAAAAGAATCCTTTAGATGAGGTTCAAATCCACTTGACCATAAAATTAATACAATTTACTTACTGGGTAAAGATTATGTTTCGTGATTCTATCAATTATTTCTTAAAACTTGTTGTATTTAAAGTAACATTTAACGAGCTTCTTTTTAAGGAAGTCTTCTAGGCACAAACACGTCAGCTTTTTTATAATAATTTATAGTATAATTAGGACGTATAGGAAATGATTAAATAATTATTGTATTGGTAAATTGAACGAATATGTTACAGTCTTCTAGATTATTTTCTTAAAAAAAGTAAGGTGCAGTCGCTTAAGCTTAATGTTTGTAGTTTATTGAACTTGTAAAGCCTAGTTTGTGAATTTAATTTGATCTGTAATAATCCAAGGTATGTCTACAAAGTCTCTTCCTTCAATATACAATGTTTGTGTACTTTTGTGACAAATTACACGTTTCACAATGATAATTGACGAGCCTGTCAGTCAGCATACTAACTATATGGGAGAGCAGACAAACATAATTATACTTTTGAGCTTTCCATTTCGTAATGATGAAATGCACATCCAATTATAGAAATCGAATACGTCGCCATAGCCATGCACTTCCTATACATATTTTGATCGAATAAAACCGCATTTCCCGTGGCAAAGGCCCGACATTTTTGGATTATGTCAAAAATAATTCGAAAATCGTAGAAAAGCCGAAATCCTTTGTTGTTGCCGTTAATGTTGACGTTGTGCATTTGTAATGAGCCAGCATTAGAGCAATCGCCTCATATTGGTTACGTTGTAGCCCCCACCCCACATGGCCTCCCGCCCCCCTGGCGATTACACCACTCGGCGGTGGGCAAAATGCTGTAAAAAACAATTTTCAGACAATTTTCAGTGTTTCAATCAAACAGGTTTGACATAATTTCAGCAGCGGCAGCAACCATACAACTTTGATGCCAATCTGACAATCATAGTCTCCTCCGACAAGGGGAATGGGGTACGGGCTACGGGCTACCCGACGTTGATAAACTGGCCAAATCCCGTTCCTGTCCTAGTGGACCCGAATCCCAATCCCAGTCAGAGACCATTCCACACACGCAGTTCCAGTTGCAGTTTGGAGTCTTGGCTTCGCCTCCCGGGCATTCGCTATTTGTATCTCTCAGATGCATGGATACAACGTGGCCGGCACATACGTGAAGCACTTTACATGGCTGTCTCTTAGTTTGTTTCGTTTTTGGGGGAATTTTCGGTCTGTTTGCACAACTCATGCGACAGTCGCCGTACACCGCCGCCACATGCCCCTCGATATTCCAAAAACAGCCCCCGATATATACGCACATTTGACCGCCGTCTCACTTTCGTATTGCTTCCCAATTTCTAAGCCAAAGCTTAGCGCTTTGTGTGCGCATTTTGGCCATACTGACCAAAGCAAACTAACTGGCCAACCAGCAGGGAACAACATAAAGTGGCAAGCGTTGGGGGGCAGATGCAAGGGCCAAAAAGGGGGGGCTCAGATATTGTACTAACTAAAAGGCAACAAGCGCTACTGCCTTCCCCCTTGTAGCAGCAACAGTGGTTAACTTGCAGTTATGAAAATATATATCCTAAAAATGTATACCTCTAGAAAATATTCTAAGAATTTTAAAGCACTTGTATAAGTCTTACATTTTTGTATTCTTTTAAAGATTTAACCTTCCCTGTGTATAATTAAGGACTTTTCTCACATATCAAAGATCATTCTCTGTTACAAATTTAATAAGATTCGAAGCCACTGTGAACCGGCGGCTCCTTGGCTGCTCTCACACACATTTGTGTGCGTCTTTTGTGCTGTGGTAATTTGTTTTAAATATTTGCTTAAAATATCAAATCGCACGTACGCTGGGCCCTCGTACGTGGTATCTAACAGATAGATGTGAAAATAAGAGTTGTTTGCATTTACGGGCAGTTCGAGGTAGGTGTGGTGCTGGATGGAGAGACTGGAGGCCTGAGCCCCCTTAGTTGGATTCTCATGGCAACTGATTAGTACGGAAGGGGAACCAGTGAAATTATTACGCCCTACGATCGGGGGCTAACGGGTTCCGCATACGTGCCCGTCGATCCGAGCCGATCTGGGAATCCGTTCGATTCCGAAACCAATCCAAACTCGAATTCACTTTATTCGGATTCAAGTCGAATTGTTATGCATTACGCACCCAAAGAAGCGTCGAAATGGGACGTGTGCGCGGTCTCTGTTCCTGTGCGGCGGTTACCAATTGTGACCCAGTCCCAGTTTCGAAATCTCCCGGCTGTTTTTTCAACACCCTACGTGACAGCGCATTTGCGGAGCGACCTTCTGGCCGAATTGAATCGTATCGAAGGCGCACAAAAAATGTGCATAAAAATGGAAATGGGTTTGGAAAGCAGCCGCCTGCCAGTAGTGAATAATTGGGCGACGCCTGTCTGCAGTTAATACTCGAATAATTCATTGCGAACGGCCCAGGCCGATGTAATTGATCAGGATGATGATACTGGACATTCTCGATTTATTAGGTAATGCCCTGCCACTATTCATTAGTGAGACGTTTGAGCGATTTGCCTGCAAATGAATTTTCCATTCGCACAACTGCATCGTAATTGATGTGTGCCAGCGATTAAGTTGCTTCATGAGTGCCGCCGTTGGTCATAGTTGGCCAAGAACCAAAGCCAGGGCCACGGCCAAAATAGCTGGACCAGTTACCAGCTAGCCCAGTTACCAGTTATCCGGGAAACGGAAGCCCCAGAGCCAGAGTCAAAGCCGAAGCCAAAGCTAAAGCCATGGTCAGAGCGGATAACATGGCGATCATATCGGTATGCAAAGTGCCTGGGGGTCCTTTTGGTTCCCCAGCAGGAGCACCACAAAAATTGAGCTCCAATAAAATAATATAAAACCTGGAATATTATAAGAAGAGAAAAACCTTACCCCAGACACTCAAAGTTGGCAATACCCTCAGCCGATACCCTTTAACAATATTTAAATATAACAATATTAATGCATAGCAAACATCAAGTAACAGATTTTTTATTTGAAGAGTATTTAGCACCTGAAAACATGATTTATTTAACATTTATTATTCTAGCTGGGCTTTTGAACTTGCTATTTATTTAAGTAAAATAAAAAGTAAAACCAGTTTGGCATTTTTGGTTGTCAGAATGATTTCAGATTTTCGCTTTCGTCTGACACACAATGTCTGTATTAACTGCTGGCAGTTAACATAATTAATGATGTGCTTATATTATTTTATTATTATTTTAATCATTTTGTATTAAAGGCGATTCAATAAAGGGGGAGCTTATTACAAATTACTTTGCAATGAAAATCGCATTAAAAAGCGAAAGCAAACATAAAATGTACTAAATTGTTTTGTTTTCATTTCATTTGGCAGAACTTTTAACAATTAACTATGAGCGTAATTAAAATTAAAAATAAAACCAGTCAAAGATAATCTAAATTGGTATGATTATATTCTTAGAATTTGATAGTCTTTTTAATGGAGGTAATGCTATCTGTATCTGCAGTCAATTCCAAGTAGACTTCTTCCTAGGGTATGGATATTAATACCAATGCATGCAGATATGATGGAAAAACATAAAATCAAAGAGTGCATGAAAACCGCAAAGAGGAAAAAGGATAAACTCTAGCAGACCGGAGGAAGCCACAGAGTGAGTGCTACCACAAGGCCATCGAATACACTGGGGCTTCGATGGGTGAAAGGGGCATGGCTCTTAATTTAGTGAGACAAAAATCTAAGCGATACTTTAATGGCAACATTCTAAAAATATATGTATATATAAGCTAGCAATCTGGCCAACTGGCAGTCTGGCAAACTGTTTTCGCATTTAAATCTCTGGCCATTTAGTGTTGCTGGCCATGTTGTTCTGTTGATTTGCCCAAACAAATTTTGTCAACAAGATTAATGCTAATTGAAGTTTTTCAACTCGCCTCGAGTCGTCGATTCCGAAGTCTCTCTTGTTCAATGAAAGTTTCGGTTCGCCTTCAGCGGAAGTTTGGCCAAGTGCGAAAAGTTACCAACCGAAACGACAACGTCAACATCGACCATGATGATGATGATGATGATGATGATGGCCATAATCACGATTGGGATGCTGGTAATGATTAACTAGTTGGCGATGGTCGCCGCCTCAGTTGATCATGACTTTTAATTGGTAAATTTCTGGTCCGAGATACCATTAATGGCCCACTGGAGCAGCTAAGCAACCCACTAACCAACTGCTATACCGAGGGAAATGTGGCGGGGAGTGTCCGCAATTAACAACTGTTAAGTGCCTTAACATTGAACTTAGCTGCTCTTGAATCGCTTCGCTACAATTAACACCTGACCAGCTCCCCATCACGTCCTCAGTTCTTGGCTTTTCGGCGAGGTTTGGTTTGCATCTGTGAGTACTCCGCGAAGAACTTGGGGAGTGATTAGGGGAGCCCTAGATGCCAACTCTGGAGGTTGTCTTTATTTAGCTTGAATTAGAGGGACTTGGCAATGAAATTGATTTATGTTTTGAATACATATTCTAGCTAAGCAGCTTAAAAACAATGGAAAATAATATTTAAAAATATTTAGAGTGTCTTTTAACAAACTAATTATCTTAACTAGTAATATTAACAATTTTTTTAATTTAGCCCAAAGTCGTAAAAGACACCATAAATAGTTTACAATATCGCCCATTTGACCAGAACTTTTATGAATGGTTATTTTCAATTAGCACAGCGTTTTACCTTTCAAATTAAGATGGTTATCTACCTCATTCTGCGAAGCGAATATATGTATACAGCAGAAGCGTAATCATATCGGGGCGATTAATTTAAAATGCCAATCCAGAGTTAAGCTTTACCTTTGCAGATTATATTTTTTTACCTTGCCCATTAAGGGCGTTTGAGGGGAATATTCGATAATGGCACCCTTTGAGCAGCTCTTCAGAGATTCACTCTGTGGCGGATTTAAAATCACATTTATAGCTGCGGCGCATAAACGTTGAGTGGGGGATAAAGTTAATATTTCAACTTTAAAACGGGTCACCAAGGCTGCGATGGCAGGGTAATGGGTTTCCAGGGCTGCGGATGAGGATGAGGATGCTCCTGCCATGTCCGTGTCCGTGTCCATTTCCATTTCCATCTTCAATTGCATTTGGCTGGGGGATTCATTCAATTTCCATTCGTCATTCAATCGGGCATGCAATTCAGTTATGAAAACCGAGTGCTGCGTATTTATTTTGTATCTGTGTGTGGCTGTTACACGCACACACATGCCCTGCGTGGGTCCCAGCAAATTTGTTTGCATTTATGAATATGTATCCCGTCATAGACTCATTTTTATGGGTTTCTTGTTTACTTCTTTATTTCGATTGCGTTTTACCCACATTTTTTCCGATTTTTTCTCCACGTTTTTTTTTTATTTTTCGACTGTTTCGCTGCCTGTGGGCGTGGCATATATCTTTGGGCGTAATGCAGGACTTTCGTCCTTAGGAGCGTAACGAATGTTTGGCCAGCGTTAGCTCCCCATGTAATCGATTTAATCATAATCCAGCTTTTACTATTTATTGTTCTGAGTTATAGTATAAATATGTATGCCGGCTGCATTAATACAAACACAAAATATTATCCTCCAGCTCCCTGCTCCTGCTTTTGTTATTGTTGTTGTTTTCCGCCCGACTCTGCTCCGATTTTGTTGCTGGCTGACTTTGGATCCATTGGAGCATATTTATGGTTATAGTATGCATAACTGGAGGCAACCATAAAGTAATAATATGAAAGCGGCCAGCACCACCTCCTCGCCGCCTCCTTGTTCCTGGGTCCTCTGTTTCAGGGCAGGACTCCGTCTCTGGCTGTGGGGGAGATTCGGGGGCGTGGCGCTGCTTGCTTCTAGTGTACAATCATTGATTTTGGTTCAACTTGTAGTTTTTCTTATGCAAATACGCCGGAGCATTTTCCATTCTTACCCTGTCCGCACAGTCCGCTATATACGAAGGATATATATGCGTGTGTATGTTGGGGTTAGCGCCAGTGGCCAGGATATTGAAATATCCGGTTTACGCTTAAGTATTTATTAAAAAAAAAATAAAAAACAGCAACAGAGCTTGGGCCTTGAATTGATCTGAACCTGAGCCCCATAGAAATTGTTTCTGAAATCGTTGTCGGCTTTGAAAAAAGACACTTTATTTAACTTTCGTTCGTCGTCCTTTCCCTCCTTCCCAGCTCATTCCTATCCCCCCTTAGTGGTTTATTAAGTTACAATGGAGATTGCAGATTGCAGATGGTCCTGAAGTGGCTGGCCATAAACAAAAGCTGCCACTTGATATACATAATATGCAGGGAATTTCCATTTCATTTGCCACATTTGAGCATTTGTGGGTTTAAGTTTTTTTTTGTATTTCTGCTGAGTCGGAAAGCCACTTGATATTCATTTAATTAAGCTGGAATAGTTTGGAACAAACTATTTGGTTGCTTTATGGTAAATTGTGCAACACGTTTTTACCTTAAAGTCCCAATGGAAAATGATTAAAACAATGCTTTTGCTCAATCAAAAGGTAAACTAATGTAGCAAAAAATAAATCATAATTAACTGCAAGGTTTTGTGATGTTTATTAAGATAACTTATAGTTTCTGTAAAACTGTTCTTGGCTTTGCTAGAATATGTATATTTTGTGAACTTGGAGATTAGGATATGCCACAAATGGTGATTTTTACATTTTATAACTAAAAATAAAGCAAATTTAAATGGACGAAGCTGCTGTTGCCCCTAAAAACAACAGCATTATTTATTAGCCACGTTTAAAAGCCCTTTTAATTGGGAAACATTGAAAGTCCATTCAAAAAATACATTAAAAGTTACTAATGTTTTAAATTATCCTGCTGCCAAGAGCTCTTAACTCCTTTCGCTTTACCTTCGTAAATGGCATGGAAGCTTACTCAATTTAAATGCAATAAACAAATATATGTATCTCCTCCTGCCATAACTTTACCAAAAACGGATTCGGTTGAGAACAATGTTTGCATTTGAAATAAATGAAGTAATAACTTTTATGCGATGTTAAACATTTTTATGCAGTCCGCAAACATTGCGGAGGAAACATTTTGCTTTATGGAGATTTTTGATTTGCAACAAGCAAAATAAATTGAATGCAATTTGTGGGCAGCATAAAAATGAGGGAAAATACATTTTGGCCCTAGGGCGGGAAAGTGTTGGGGCCGAAAAGGGGTTGCGGGATTAAAGGGGGCGTGGCTAGGCTTGAGGTTGATGGGTTAAGTGCATGTGTGTGTGGCTTTGGCATTCGGCATTATCCACAATGCTCGTACATAATTATATGTTTGGGCCAACTGCTTGTGGCCAGAAACAATTTTGCAACATGGCGTGCCACGGGTTTCGTTCCTATATATATTTTGTTGGCTTTTTTTCTCTTTATTCAACTGACCCATGACATGGGTGCAGCAGAAACAAAAACATTGGCAATCTGAGGAATTAACAATGGGGAAAAAATCACTGCAATAGCGATAGAAATACAATAGATGAGCAGCTGCTGGGGAAAAAAATCTCGAAAAATGTCCGAAAAAGGGGCAACAATTTTGTTGGCAGGGCGAAAGGTCACTATCAGTGAATTCCTTTCTGCTATGACACGGTTACAAAAATGTGGGTTAATATATTTATCCTTTAAAAGGATTCGAGCTTTATGAATATTACTTTTTGTAATTTACGTTTAAAAGAAATTAAAGGCAAATCATCTGAAAGGTAACTTAAAGTTCACCATTTATTAGTTAATATTATCTTTTATACGTATTTAAATGGATTCCCCTTTGAATCATTCTAATTTCTTGATTTCTTCTCAGTGCCTTGTCTACAAGTGATAAAAAGTAATGAACAAATTGTAACAACAACGAGAACAACAACTCGTAAAACATCTTTGTGCTACTTTGTGTGGGTCAGTGGGTCGGTTATTGTCCTCGTCCTCGCCCTCCATCTTCGTCTTGGTGTTGGTCTTGGTCTTTTCCCATCTTGTTCGCCTAAATTGGTTTATTCTGGACCAAGGCTGAGATATGTATGTAGTTGGGTTGCGTTGTGTTCGGGTTCGGTCTTGCGTTCGCATTGGGGTAACTAAGCCCGCAGGCAGTAGACTCAATGAATTGGGCGTCACACAAACGGAGAAAGAAGTCATCGTTTAACAGAGCATAGCAAATGATTTCCTACAAAATTTGTCACACAGAAAACAATGTGCACGCACAGAGATACGGCGTTACAACGGCCACAGCTGAAGCTGAAGCTCGTTTGCAGATACAGATACTTTGACAGTCCGCAGATACTCGCAAGACACGTAGACAAAATTTGTGTGTTGCTGTGAAAATATTGTTAGGAAATAATTTAGGAAAAATATAAGCCTAAATTCATGAGTCTTGACTATTAATACCTTTAAAGATACTATTTTATTGCTTAAAAATTAATTAGTTAAATGTATTAACCTTTTTGTGGAAATTTCTCAAAGTGTACAGCTTGATGCACAAAGGCAACAGCAGTCGAAGGCGTATTGAATCGAAGGAAGCTGGTGGGGCAACAGTAAATAACATGCACAATGCCAAGATAAAGTGGCAAATGAGCAACAATGCCACAGCCACAGCTCCAGGAACAGCATCATCAGTGGGTATCGAACAAAGGCCCTCCTCGTACGTGTTAAGCACTCATTGCTGTCAAACATGCCGCGCACTTGACGAAGAAGAATGTTGCCGCGACGCGTGGGAAAGCGGGAAGCCAAATGTAACACTTGCCACTGATGGCCCCAGCATCATGGCCAGTGATGCACGCAGTGGTAGGGGTTTTCCGATTTGCCTTAGCTTTAACTCTATTGTTATTTTTGGGATTTTAGGTTGAAACTATATGATTAATTTATATTATTTAAGTAGCGCAATTACTTTTTGATCTAAAGTGCAGTAAAGTTAACTTTAATATTCTTTATTGTAATAAATTAAGCGTTTAATAATAATTTTTTAAGTTAAGTTAAGTTTTATTCCCAACATAGATATTATTTTCTGAATTATTGGGCAAGGAGCCAATCAAAGCACCACGTTGATTCTCTGCCCATAAATATAAAAAAAAAATTATTGCCTTGTTGGCAGGCAGGGCCAAGTGCTCAGCTCTAAGATGGCCCCGCCACACCCACAGCCGCCCAGGGGCCACCTCTTCCACTTGGGCCCACAATCCGACACGCATACGCCCCGTGTGACGCGACCGACACTTGAGCCGGCAATCAGGCTCAATCGCTGAGGCCAAAACGGAGTAAGGCCCAGAGAGGGCGGATCATGGAGCATGGAGCTTGCAATCTGGGGCAGGAACTCACACATTTGCACGTACGAGGGACGCGGCTTGGAAATGCGAGCTTTTCCGGCAGTGGCAGCGACAGCGGCAGCAGCAGCACAAACAACAAATATAAATCGTTAACAATAAATAATCGTCTATAAGAGGCGACATTTGTTGCTGGCTGGATTCCTTGCTTTATGCATTTGTAGTCGTATTTGTAACACAATTGTTTATGCCACTGCGGCTTGTTGTTCCCTTAGCTTTTGTTGTTTTGTTTTTATGACCATCCGAGAGCCACCCAGCAGTCAGTCCGCCGCCCCACCATCCCACCATCCCACCATCTCTCTGGGCCATGGAGCATAGTTTATTGTTATTTTATTGGGGTGTGGGCCTTCTTTTAGGCTTTCGCGTGCTTTGTAAATAATTCGTGCTCGGCGCGTTTATGACGTGATTTCTTAACCGTTTACCCCGGCTCCCAATTTCATTCACAACCCCCTCGAAGTGGGAAGAGCCTCTCTCCAGCCTGAGAGGGCCACGCCCCCCTCACTTTAGTTCCGTTCCACTGCCACTTCTGGCTCAAGTGGCTGCAATTTCAATTTGCCAAAGAATTTCCATTATGACTTCTCACTCTCCGCGTTGAGCTTCAAGAATTTTGGGCATATTAACGTGATGATTTCATTTATATTTGAATAAATATTAGCTAACAATTGAAATTTTGTTTCAATTTCTCGAAATAAACATAAATAAATGGTATTTATTTTAGTTCTATACAAGAAAAGTATTATTCGTTAAAGAATTTAAATAAATTTCCCTCGATTTTTAATCATCCTTCCATTTCTGCTTAGTTTTTAGTTTTGTACAAATATTTGTATAATTTTGCTATAGGAAATTTATTTATAATTAAGTATATATATATGTATATATTATAATAGGCGTTAATACCAGGGCACTTTTTGGTCGTAAACCCGATTAAACATTAACTTACTCCTCTACCTTTGTTTTTCACGCCTGTAAGCTTTAAGTTTTGCAAGGCTTTTGTTGTAATTTAATTGGAAAATATCATACTTTATTTATATGTAAGCGCCAAACAAAAATTTCAAATTATATTCAATTATAAATTACACAAATTGGGGGCAAAGGGAGGAGAGGGCCGGCGAGCGAGGGAGATGGAGATAGCAATTGAAAACGATTTAAATGTTTGCTTATTTATTAGCGCATAAATTTGTTTTTGTATAGGTAATAATATTTTTTGCTGCTGCCGCCGCTTGTGCATTACATGCCACCGATTGTTGTTGCATTGATTTTTGGCGTGATTTCCCCGATTATGGCAGCAGCAAAATCGCGAAAAATGAAAAAAATAAAGCGATTAATTAATATAAATTATAGCGAAGCGCATTTAATTTATTTACGTTATTTTTTTCGTCTTCTGCATTTGCTTCGCTTTTTTGTTTTATGCCGATTTTGTAATGTCGTGTTGCTGTAATTGTTGTTGTCATTGATAATGAGCGAATTATGTAATTACAATTTGTAAATGTGTGTGCTTATATGGATGTATGTAAGCATGGTTGTGTTTGCGTTTTTCCATAATTAAAAAAAAAAAAACCCGGCCATAAATAAACAGGTGTAATAATGGCGCAACAAACAATTGAAATTGATTTAGAAATTGTTCACAGTGCGTTGTGCTCTTTTGTTCATTAAATGGAAAATTGAAATTAACCTTATATATTCATTATTTAAGTAATGAAAACAATTAAATTAAAATAAATCACAGAGGAAAAGAATGAATGCCTAATTAATGAGAATTCAATTTATGAAATACAGGCCCAAAGGGATATTCGTCAGTTGAAATCGGGGATTAGATTGGATCTTTTTGTCAGTTTGTTTCGTTTTGAAGGCAGAAAAAATATGTTTACAAAATATGTTGTACAATTTGCTTAATTGTTTTACTAATTAAATGTTTGAATATGATTTTATTTATTTTGATAAGGAAATCTGAATATGGATATATCTTTTAAAACAATCAATTCATCGCCGAAGGGTCGAAATAAACCTCTGTGTCTGGGTTAACTTTTCGATGCTTTTTGAATGCACAAATCGATTGATTAATTCATTTAAATAAGATTATTGTTAACTACATTTTTCCATTGAAATGGAACGCAATCCAAACAACTATCACAAATGCCTTAAATCTGAAAAAATCATATATTTAATTTGTTTAAAAATTACTTCATGAACAGTAACACAAATAAGGCCAAATAAACCATATTTTATTGGGTTATAAAGCATTTTCGAAATACCCCGAAGGGTCTGCATTCAAAGCCACATTGGGTTGAGTAGATTTCAGCAAAAGCTCTTCGTGCTATCATCGGGCGTGTGGATGAAGATTGGTAATTTGCCTATTCAATTTGGCTTTGATTGCTGCTGTGGCCATGCGAAAATGCGAATATGAGGCAATTGCCGGGCAATATTTGCCTGGCCAATACATAAACGTTTTGGCCAGCCGCAGAGCCATAACCGAAACTATTCGGTTAAACGCTTGAATTGGCAGCTCAGGTGTGGCTGCGTTTTGGTTACTCTCCGATTGCGGGCAGACGGGATTTGGATAGTAGGGGCGAGAGGGAGGTTCTTTTTTTCTTTACGATTTTGGGACGCATGCGCAGCTCCTCCAGGCGGAAAGATAGTGACTGATAACACCTGAATAACACACATATAGCAAATATATAAAGAAATCCGCACAAGATCGGCGACACGTAGCCGGGCAAAGTTTCATTAATTTAATTGCCGCAAATGTTTGTCACTCGTGTAAGATTCCGTAATTGGATATTGCGAGTTCGCACACGTATCTGAAGATACGTGTAATTAGCATTCCATTCCCCAGTACCTATGCCCGGGGAGTGTCAAGAACCTGCAGTTTGCATTGAGCGGTGCTAACGTCGGTGTCGGACGCTGGATAAAGTCGTTAAGACTTTTCGCCAACAATAGCTAAAGTTCGCAGTTCCCATCGACTGCGATTATTACCGCCGTCGACCCACTAAGTGTCTGTATACCCAGAGGTCAGAGGCGGGGGCGGGGGCGGAGACGCAGACTCAGATGGAGGACTGCTCCTAATCCCCGCTTAATTGGCAACGAAAGAAGGCTCTCCTTTCATTAGAGCCCGTCGGGAGATTCGCTCGAGCAGCTGTTAATTGGGATTGGGACGCCATTATGGCAGCCATAAACTAGACGCTGTCACAGACCACTCAATTTCAATACCATTGCGGCTCATAAAATGACGCATCAATATAATCAAAATTATCATTACCACACCAGCGCGCTGAGTGGCCTGGGAGAGTGGAGCCTGTCGCCTGTGGTTCGGGGAAAATGCCGGCCGGAAGGAGCACAGCATGCGAAACGGGAGCCGGGGCGAGGAGTCGCCACAACAGCAACGATGCATAAGCGACATAAAAACTATAATCAATATCCATATCCATTAGCGTTATCGTATCAACGAACTCGAATAATAATATCGTACATATGTACGGATGAATGGCGGCCACCACAGACGCAGGAGCAGGAGCAGAAGCAGGAGCCGGGCAGGGTTATGGATGCGAACAACTATACGTACACAGACACGGACACGGCCACGGATATGGACACCGGCACGGCCACTGGATAGGATGCCAGTGTCGGCACAAAAGATACCCAACCCGGACACCCTGTGCCCCCCGTTCCTGCTTCTGCTCCTGCTCGGGCTCCTGTTGCCTGCCCGTCCATTTGTCTTCACGTAATTATCTTTTAATAGATTTAACGAACATTTTTTGCAGAGACTCTTTGCTTGTGTGTCAACCCGGTGACAACAGCAACAACAGTCGACGCACAGCAACAACGGCATTAACAAATAGCAAAGAATATAAATCGGAAAAGCCGGCAAAGTTTATGGCAACAAAAATCTAATACCCTACATTTAATAATTGTTATAATTTTTATTAACTAAGAATTCGTGTTCGTGACAAAGTCCGAATAGAAACATTATTTCCCAGCAAACTTTTAGAAATAATCTCTCACTTCACCCTCAAAAAAACACAATAAAATGTAATTAAACATGGAAATTGAGATTATCTGAGGTCAGAGTAATTAGTAAGTGGATGGAAAATCGTTTAAATCAATTGTAAAATTCCCATTACTCTTCAAGCTATTTGCTTTGTCACGGGTTAGACAGTAAATATGCGGAGATGCAACCGAATCGATTGCTCTGTCATGGCCACTTACCGAAAAGGGTATGGCAAACAAGTGCGCTGCATCAGAGAAAACTATGTATATAGCCGCACATATATGTATATGTATAGTATTAAAGTCCGGACCCAGTCACAGACCCTCCTTCAGACAGGGCAAAGCCAACGGAAGTCGGAAGTTGTATGGCACATGCGGTGGTCGTGGCGTTGGCGGTAGCGACGGCGACGGCGTCTGCACCACTGTTAATGGTGATGCCAATGAGGCAACAACGGTGGACGTGGATGCAAACGGGTGGCAATGTATCTGGAGCTGGAGATGGCGTAGGAGTCAACACGGCCACGGCGATGGCGATGGCAATGCTCGACCATTTCCATTTTATGGACTTTCAAACTGTTGCTGTTAATTATTTCTTCTTCTTTTAATGTGGCCACTGGTGTTGGCCGCAGCTCTTACTTATTCCGCCCCCAAACAGCAGGATGAGGTCCTGCTCCTGGCCCGGCTCCTTGGTAACGAGTCTGCCCTTGCTGATGATGATGTTGCTGATATTATGCAACGCCTTCGTCCTCTTTGCATTTCTCGCTCTTGTGGCCGTTGTTTGCACTTTTCCACCATTTTACACTTTATTACAAAAGCATTAAATAAAATTCAAAGCGAATGGGCCTCGTCAAAAGTGTTCGACGAGAGGAAAGTGGGCGGAAAGGGAAATGGGGTAAAGGCAAGGGCAAACTGGTGCGGCTTTTCCATCGCCCCCTCCACTGATGGTAAAAATTTCGATTCACAGGATTTCAGGGGAATATGCGAAGTGGTCCTGGCTCTGATTTTTTGTTGCTGTTGCTTGCGTTATTTTCATTGTTGCCGCTGCTGCATTGCTGTTGCATTGCTAACTAACAGAGCTCCTGTTCCTGCCCCAAACAACTGCCCCCTGGTTCAGTCCAGTTGTTATTGTTGTGGTTCATACTTTTGTTTTTCGGGCCATTGTTCCTCTGAAAAGTTTTCTGTAGTTGTAGTTGTTGTTGCAGTTGCAGCAGCAGCAGCAGCTAGTCTGGTGCACCGCACGCAAACAAGCGCCAGAAGTAAAAGAAGTACCGAAAGTGGCAACATCAGGCCAAGTTATACTGTGGAATTTTTTTTTAACTGGGTTGAAATTCTTCGAAATGTAAATGTATTATTACCCGGAATACCTTTAACGTTGCTTAAAATTAACATAATTGCTGTTAGTTTGACAAGTCTACTTAAAAAACTGATTAATGTAAGTTTAGAAAACGTTTTTAAAGCTGACATTTATGTAAATAGTGTTTAGAGAATGTAAATATTTAATAAAAAGCCTTAAGGACATGTCACAATAGTCTATGAGTCCTAAGTCCTAAGTATACTGCATTTGTGAACATCTAAAGGTACATAAATACTTCGTAAATTAATCAAATTGACCTATAGATTTTATGATCTTTTTCTAGAAACTCTTTACCTTTTCGGATGTAATTTTTGTTCAAATTATCCCTGGTATATGCCCACTGTGCCGCACAGTTTCAATTAGCTGCGCTTCGATGTGCATTGACGATGGAGTTTTGGTGTCGGCAACTGAGTGGACAGCGGGGAAAGGCACGGTGGGCAACAGTATCTGCGGCTGATACTTAAACAATGTATAAATTCGTCTACAAAGTCAAACCCCGCTTTCCTTGTCGTCTCCCCCCCGGCGCAGGGGTTCATTCAGTGCGTACACCTCTCGCAGCTTTTCCTACGACTGCTGGAGGGACGAACGTAATGGATAGATGGGCTCCACTCCTCGTTGCCATCGGTGGCGCTGTGGTCGTCGACGTGGTGCAATCAGCTGCAGTGGCTTTTTGGCCGACACTGCCAGTTAGCCGGCTTTGGAGCGGCCTCCCGTTCAGTCCAGTCAGTTGGATGGAGCTTGGCTAGCTGCCCAACTAACTAAGTGTCCCTGTACCCGTTTCCCGACCCCTGAAACCCCTTTTACCGTCTGTCATTGGGATTGCACTGCGCTGCTTTCGTCACTCATCCGACTGAGTGAGCGCCGAGCCAAGCGCGAGTGGTGTAAAAGCTTCCCAATTGGTGTGAAATGCAACACGCCACAGCCGCAAGAGCAGCTGGAGGGGATTGGGATCGGGTGGAGTGCAGTCGCGTGGCTTGGAGTGGAGTGCAGTGGGCAACGAGGTGCCTACCGGTGCTCGGTTTCCATTCGCAAATATGGCAAATATGGGTTAATTGTGCGAGACTTTGACTTGCACGAAATTATTTAATTTTCATTTTCATATGGAATCCGACCTGACTGCTGCCTGTCTCTTTGTCTTCTCAGCTTGCAGTCTTCCCCGCGGCTTCCTTTGTTTGTTGTCTTCCCATTGTTGGTCTTCCGCGCGCTTACAAGCAGACAGTGCGTGTCGGCAGTGTAAGGCTGCCTGGCACATTTAATTTGGCTTAATCGTATTCATTAAATGGAATGCAATGGAGCGTAATTCGATTAATTAAGACAATATTGTTTAATCAGATAATTTCATTATTGATTTCGCAACGCAGTGCGAAAAGATATTGTTTTTGGTTAAGAGGATAATAACAATAATAATAAAAATAAATATAATTAAATATGAAGTAACATTTAAGAGGTTCTAGTAAAATTATTATACCTTAATTTTCCCCCAATGAGTCCAATAAAGGCTTTGAACCCAAGTCCAAGCATTAGCAGAACAAAGTTGCTAATTATTCTAATGAGTGGTGCTTTTTCATACTCTTATCGCCCTATACTTTCATTTAATGATCGCCAGCACTCGCCTATTTACATAGTTAATTGACTGAAGTTATTTACGCCTGCTAATGTTCCGATAAAAGGGCGCGACCAACACGAGTTAATTACAGGCACAGATTCATGACCTTAACTACCTGTTGTCGGTATCCGTTGGCAGACTGGTATAGCATTTCGATCCGAAACACACTGTACTTACATACCCCGGAATTTCATGATATTTTCTGCCTTTGTCGGCCGAAATTCAAGTATTTCTCTGTGTAACTGCACCCGCTGAGCTTTGATTTCAATCGTATTATGCCTATAGGTTTTCGCTGGGAACTGAAATCAGACCCAGTGTTTAAATTCTTAAGGCCAGCGTGCAATTATCACTACTCATGTCTGGCTGCCATAAAGGCATCATCGGATGACTAAAGTCCAACATAAAATTGAATCGAAATCAAATATCTGAGTTAGGGTAACAGGTTGCACATATACACTGCACAGTTTACACCTTGCCATGACGGTGCTGAAAACGAGTTCATATTAACCGAGAGTCCAGTTTGAAATTAGCTTAAATTCGCTGTTCATTTTGCCAAAAATGAAACGAGTTCGAAATTCTGTAACGCATTTGTTATCGCAACTTTTGCATAGTTTCATTCACCTCACCGACACTGCACTCGCCTCTCGCCACCCCCAGCTCGGTATAATTTGAATTTTATTAAATTTTATTTAAGTTTGACTCTCATTTGGGTTTTGGTTTCATATCTACATAGCCGCCTTTAGCCTTCTTGTTTTTCGGCTGTGTCAACAGGTGCGTCTGGCACTTCATTAGAAATTTCAGTGACGCGCTCCGCTCCACTCTCCACTTTCTCCCACTTTCCCGGCGTCTCGCTGTGGCTCCTCTCTGGCCTGCCAGCAAGGAGCAAAGTTTTAATTAAATTTCGAGCTTTACTGGAGCGAAATATACTTACGTATATATTTGATTTTTAGTAGCCAAGAAACAGTCGCATGGTTACCGCTCTGGGGCTCTTGTAATTGGCTTTATGGTTTTCGCTTCCCATTCATCTAGCTCGAATTAAAGGAATAATTTCCCGAAAACTTCTGTCGGACGGCTGCTGGGCTGAATGGGTTGAGTCCTAGACATTCAATTAAGGGATTATCTATGTTGCCGAAAGGGAATGCAATCGGAATTCGCGTCACTATAAATTTTAGCTGATAAGCGGATCAGAACTTGATTAATACACAAGCTCATTTTACAAACTTTAAAAGGCTAGAAAAATACTATGAAGATAAGCTAAGCTTATCTCGGATAGGGAATCAGTTTTCTCTAAAATTTTCCTAAAAGCATATATAATTATCCTCTTAAATATATCTCAAATCGAACCTCAACTGTATATTATTATCTTTTTGTAAATACCAATTATGAATCATTATTTACATTCTCTGATTTGTGTTACCTGAATTTCCTGTTTTACTAATTTATTCCGCATTTTTGTGCTCTCTTCCCGCAGATAATTAGGAAATATTTACCTGGCTAAGATGGATGATCCCAAAATAATGAACATCATGAATGGGATGAAATCGCTGGAAGATCATTGTCAGCTCATAAATGACATGAAGGGTGAGTGACCAGTTCCACAAAAATAAAGTAAAATAAAATAAAGATGTGACAAAAAAAGCAGAGCCACGCAAATCCCCAGCCACAAGCCAGGAAAAATAAAAGGCATTTACGTGAAATATTACATTAGCGGGGTTGCCCGGGGGTAAGGTTGCACAGCGGTGGAGGAGGAGGAAGAGGAAGCGGGGTTGAAACAAAAATTTGTTGAAATTGACAAATTATGTGACAGACTTTTGTCTTTTGTCTGCCGCCCGCAAAATCCGAAGAGCCAACAACAATTGTTGACAATTCACTCAAAGTGGCGCTGCTGTTGTTGGGCATTCTGGCGGGGATTTGGCTGTTGGTGTGGCTGGTGCTGGTGCTGGTGCTGTTGGAGCCATAGCTGGAGCCGGAGTTAGCGTTGAACAAATGCCCCAAAGCGCTCCAAGAGCTTTAAACGCCACACTCCACTCCCACTCGAGTCACTCCAAGTGCGGCTCGATTTCGCCGCGGCCCCGAACAATGACGGAGGCTTCTCTGCCACAGTCTTTCGGGAGGTTTTTCCTAGTCGATTTCCCAAAAAGGCAAAGGGCAGGGAATGAGAAGCGTGGTGGAACATTTATGATACCCTCACAGAAAGTACTTATATTTGATTCAGAAACTTATGGATAAGGCAACTCCAATGGCTTTTTCTTAAGATCTTATTAAAAGTTGTTAGATAAAAAATTAAAAATTACAAATTGATTTTAAATTTTTATAGTTTTTGATTTTTTTTTTTAATTTTTATAGCTTTTTTCTGATATACTATAGAAATTTATTTTTAACCTTCCATAGATATTTATATAGATATTTAGGCATACAATTTTAATAGAAAATGTATAATTAAATCTTTTACCTATAGTTTAAAAAGATAATTAAATCAAACCTTTAACTAGTAAATATATATTTATTCTCCAGATATAAGTGGCCGGCAAGGGTATTCCAAGCTTAGATCTCCGATGTCAACCTTCCTTTCTTGTCAGTTTTCCATTGGGCGCGATCCGAAGTGCGCTTGAGTTGCATTTAAGCCAATTAGCATAGGTAAACAAAACATTTGAGTGAGCCAGCCAAGTGCTTGTGGTTGAGTGCGGCCTCGAGCCAGGAATTTGCTCTAAGGAGGAGACGGAGAAGGAGGCAGCAGAGGCGGGTGCTGTAATGGGTGCCATAGCGGTGGCTTGCCATTGGACAGGAGCTGTTGTTGGTGTCAGCTATAGGTGTCAAGTTGTATTTGAATGAATGTGTTTGTTATGCTTGAGCCGGCAGCAAGGCAACGGGGTTTCGGGCATCAGAACTGCCGGGCAAACGGGAATCCTGGGGAGCGATGAAGGGCCGGCGGCACATCCTTCTCAGCAATGTTGCATTTATTATGCAATTATCAAGTGGCAATTGTGCATGGCTGTCTGGCTGGCTGCATATCGGGCTGCGAGCGTTCCCTGTCCGCCGACTGACAGTGATTTACGTCGACGATTGGCAATTAGGCATCTCGAGTCGGAGGCAAAGGCAAAGGCGAAGTTGAACCAGGTCGTCTCAAGATGAGATGCCATTCAATTGAGGAATGTGTGGGGATCATGCACTGGAGAAAAAGAGATTCATTTGGAGTTAAATAAGAATAACAATGGTAGGAGGTTAAACTATTCCAGTATGCAAATTAATTTAAAGGAATAAGAGCTCAAGCAGCTTTTGCTTATGATTTATATATTAAATTGGACCAATTAACTGCCTAAAAATGTTCATTTTATGATATTCCTTTTATGAAGCTTTAAAGCGTATGTTTATTTTCCACAAAAACTACAGATATTAATTTTTAATCTACACGAAAGCCACAAAGTTTAATTAATGCCGGTTAATGCTGGTTATGCTTGTGACAATTGATTTAGAATATTTAAGCGAATATTTTTGGCGGCTAACCATTATTTAGTTTCATTGTTTTTCTGCAGATAAAACAAAAACAATTTAATTAAAATGTATTTTTTATGCAGGTAATAAATTATAAAACTGCCTGACTTTTATTTAAAACTGCAACCTAATAATGTTTTTAACATAATATACATAGGTTTTAAGGTTGCATTTTTAAATGATTTCGGAGTCATATGGTTAAGTTAAAGTTATAAAGATTAGAGTATTAAAGATTTAAATTTAAATTTAAAAATATTTGAAATTTGTTTTGAGATTTAGAATTCTTCAAAAGTAGTCTTAATTTTTGAAAGATCTACTAGAAGTTTTTCCTAAAAAATGTAAGTCACAAATCATTCATTTACAAACCAAGTTAAATGAGGTCTTAATTGTTCATTAATATAAATAATATATTAAAAATAAAATAAAATACATAATGTTGAGCTAACTCCCACAGTTTCCCAGTGTAGATGGATACACGTGTAGCATATGCAACTGTGCGTGTGCCAGTGTGTGCCGGCAGCGTGTGTGCGTTTTAGACAATAGATGAATGGCTCGACGAGCTGCTAACTTGCAAATATTTATGAGTGGCCCAGCAAGTGGCAGGCAGCGGCAACCGATGCCGCAAACAACAATGTGGCCAGAGATGGATGGCCCTCATAGGGGGGGGGGGGTCCAAAGGGAGCTTCCAAGGGGGGGGTTTTTAGAGGGGCCAGTAACCATTGGCAGGCGGCGTTGAAACGTCAAGTGTTGTTGCCGTTTTGGCACTTTGGGCAAAAATGCACGCGGGAGCAGCAGGAGCAGGCGGTTGCCCCATGACCCACCAGCTATGCGCCTGTGTGGGTGCCAGTATCTGTGGCTGCCCCTGCATCTGGTTTTGTACATGTGTATGTGAAACTTGTATCTGTGTGTGGCGTGAATTATGCGCCATTCAAGTGGCATTTGATGCGCATTTAAATTCGTGGCGGCGCTTCAAGTTGCCGGCAAACAAACCGAACCGAACAAACATCGGGCGGGGCGGAGGGCGCCGAGATTGGGAAACTGAGCCCCCAATGATGCGCATCAAATTGGCTAATTGTTTAATGACTGTTTGCATTGATCTCTTCCCCGCAGACGAGTCGCCCATGCAAATGTTCTACAAGGACAAGGGCGTCTTCCTCACTGGCGGCACAGGATTCTTTGGGAAAAGTAAGTTCCACTCGACTCCCAGTACGTGACTGGAATGGCGCCCACTTATTTACACAACCTATCCTCTCCTGTTTCGTCCTCTCATCTTCTCGTCTCGTCTCGTGTCGTGCTGTCCTGTCCCCAGTTATCATTGAGAAATTGCTGCGCGTCACGGAGGTGGGACAAATCTATTTGCTGATACGCACCAAGAAGGGCAAGGATGCCTTCGCACGCATTGAGGATCTGTTTAATGATCCCGTAAGTGGACCTTGGACAACAAATTGATTGAATTTCACTGATTGAATTTGTTTTTCGGGGCAGGTCTTTGGCAAGATGAAGCAAGTGAACCCCAAGTACCGCTGCCAGATTACCATCATCAGTGGCGACTGCTCGCTGCCGGGATTGGGAATATCTGCCGATGAGCGTGAGTCGATCCTGGAGAATGTCAATATCGTCCTGCACAGTGCAGCCACGGTGCGTTTTGACGAGAAACTCAAAATGGCCATTGCCATCAATGTCCACGGTACCAAGGAGATTATCAAGCTGGCCAAAGAGATTGTCAACCTGAAGGTTCGATTTATATACATTTTAATAGAAAATTTGAATGTTAAATATGACATTTTATTCAACAATTTTAGGCCCTCGTCCACGTCTCCACAGCATTTGCACACTGCAATATGCGTCACATCCAGGAGAAGTTCTACAGCGGCACAATGACCGGCGAGAATGCCTTCAAGCTGAGCGAGTGCCTCGACGAGCACACCCTCAACACCCTGACGCCGACCATTATCAAGGGTTATCCCAACACATATACTTTTACCAAAGTCCTGGCCGAGAATGTCGTGCAGCAGAGTGCACAGAATATGCCAGTTACTATCTTCAGACCGGGCATTGGTGAGTTTGTAGGTTCTCTGAACTCTAAGGATATTTTTGTAATTATTTTCCATTTACAGTCATCACCACTTACCGCGAACCGGTCACTGGCTGGATCGATAATATGTATGGCCCCTGTGGCGTAATCGTGGGCATTGGATCTGGCGTTCTGCGAGTTTTCACCGGCGACATGGACAACAAGGCACACATTGTGCCGGTGGACATGTGCGTAAATGCGCTGCTGGCCAGTGCCTGGGACATAGCTCGAAACAAGTGGGTTGCAATGCCATTAAACTAATATAACATTTAATAATCTGTACTTTAAATTAATTAAAAGGTACGAGACGCCCCCGATTTATAATTACGTGCCGGATTCTGAGAACATGGTTTCCTGGCGGCGATACATGGAGGATGGCTTCGAGTACGGCTGTGACATTCCAATGCGGAAGTCCATCTGGTATCCGCGCTTCACCATCGTGCCGCACATGTGGCAATACCACATCCTGTGCTTCTTTTATCACACCCTGCCCGCCCTGGTCATGGACGCCATAATGGTGATCATTGGGAAGAAGCCGAGGTGGGTTTGGATTTAAAATAATTTAATGTTTCCTTTGAAACTCAACAGGCTTTTCTTTCAGGATGATGAAGATTTACCGAAAGATCCACAAGTTGAGCAACGTCCTAAAGTATTTTAGTTCAAATGAGTTCCGCTTCGATAACGACAATGTCAGAAAACTCACGGAAAAACTAGATGATCGAGACAAGAGGTTGTTCGCCTTCGATATGAGGGACTTGGACTGGACCAACTTATTCCGCGTCAGCCTCTACGGGCTGCGTCTGTACGTGGTCAAGGATGATCCCAGCAATATTCCAGAGTCCATCAAGCGTTACGAAAGGTGAGATTTAGGATTTCTTAAGCAGAAATTAATATTTTACTAAATATTTTATTTCTTTAATTTCAGATTGAAGGTCCTGCACTATACGACATTGGCTATTTTCTATGCGTTAGCTGCCTGGGCGCTCTTTGCCCTGTTCAAGCTCTTCTTATAGGACCCATAACCTCTTAAATATTCTATCCATTCTAGGGCATGTCTACTTCTATTCCTTATTCTTTCAGCGCAAAGCATTTCCGTTTCCCCAGTAGTTGATAGTTGATAGTTGTAGTTGTATGTATCGTATATATCGTTTGTATGTTTGTACCATATCCATATGCCCATAGTCATATGATTGAAACGCTTTATCCGAATCTTGTATAGCCTAGTTCGTACGTCTGTTAATGTAAATTTGCTAAACTTAATTACGAGTACAATAAAAGCAGCTTCACATTTTGTTTGGGATACGTCGAGTTGTTTTATTTTAAATAAAAATGTTCTTAATTTAAACGTTATGTGGAAATATATTTCAATCTCACTTTAAAGGAAAGAATCAACTTTAATTCTGATTGAAATGAGTTTCGCTTGATTACAGGAAGCATTGAATTGAAAGGCTCTTCTACAGATGAGTGTTTAAATTGTTCAACGGGGCGTATACTTAATAAAGGCTGGCTGACTCGTATGTATGTAGGTTCTTGGCACCGGTAACCTTCAACTTCATTCCACACTCGATTGATACATGCTTATGGCTCTTCTGCCTGCGATTTCTATGGGATCAAGTGTCGAAGGACGACTCTCCGCAATCGAGTGAACTTCTAAGCCGGCAGTGAGACTTGTTCGGGAAGAGCGGGCCGGTGAGAATGGGAGTGTGCACAAATTGAAAACAATAAGATTCGTTTGATTTACACATCAGCTTAAAATCAGAATATTTTATTGCATATTTCCAGGCGTCTGTGTGCGAGAGAGCCGGAAAAAAGTCGTAAAAATAATGCCCAGAGGTAGCTTATCAAATTGCGAACAGCAGCCGTCCGATGCAAAATCCTGTAAGGCGCTTTATCGCTTTACGCTCGCACACAAATACGTTTATTTTTTATTCCTTTTTTTTTGTGTATGTGTGTCTGCGGATATGTGCATAAATAAATCCGCACATGTATCGTATCGCTTTGCATTGCAGCAGTACTCGCATTCGTATGATTTCAAAATTAAAATCACAGCATAACCCAATCAGCCTCCACGGCAGAGGCGCCAATCTGAAGCCAAAGCGAAAACCAAAGCCTGGCGTCTGCTCATCCTGCCCATCCTTGCGCCTGATACTGCTCCTCATTCCAGGATCTGCCATCCCCTTTCTTCCCCCTTGCTTCCGATATGGCGGGCTCCTGCTCACAGCTCATTCCCAATACAGCCATAAAACTCTCGCATACTCATCAAACATACACGAATAAGTAAGGGACGGGCAAAGGACAAAGGAGTGAGATCTCGACTGGGATGCACAGAGAAAAATATGTATTCAATTAAGACTAGTAAGTGCTGGCGGAATTTCCAGCTTACATTTCAATTAAGTTGAAATTAAATTTAATATTCAAAATAAATGCAATTTATTTATTCAACTTTAATAAATTAACTTTTTCAAATAAAATGTACCTTTTACAGACTCCCGTACAATAAGATAAATTTTTAAATTTTGTCAACTAATTATATTTTATTGGCAAAGTTAAAAAATTCCTTGCGAATTCATATTTATTTCCCCCCCTAGTTAGTAGCAAATAAAAAACATAAATTTTTAGCTGTGTGCCATTAAAGAGGGAGTTTGGTTGCCGTGGAGCCTGGCGGTTGCCTTCGCACTTTCTGTGAAAAATGTTTGTCAAACCGCAGCGAGCGTGGCGCGCAATGATTGAAGTCGCTGCCATGCGGATTCCGTTGTTGCCTCGGCTGATGTTGCTGCTGTTGCAGATGGTGCTGCTGCTGCTTCTGTTTCTGTTTCTGCTGCTGCTGCTGCTGGCATTACAGTTGCAGCTAGCAAATCTCCCATGTAGATTTTTCAACAGAAATTGCCGCAGCGTTGCGACGCACTCGACCAATTAAAGTGAGCGTGTGACTGTGACTTGGAGTATTTCCGAGACGAGACCATAACTCCCCAATATCCTGCCACTGCTGCATAAATATATGGGCGCACACATACACTTTTGTGTGCCATATATATGTATATGTGTGTTTGGGGAGGAGGACGAGAACCCTTATTGTTGGCGGTGGCCAGAAATTGCAAGCGTCGCAACACGAACATTGAAAGACCAAACAATCTCAATCTCTCAAATTAGATTTTCAGAAAAATGCACCTCTGGGAAATGCACAATGAAAAAGCAACTGGCCTCCAACACACACACGCACTCACTCACACACACACACTGGCTGACTTCGGCTAAATAAACGAAGTAATACGAAATTAGACGAAGGACAAAAGCTTTCAGAGGAAGTTAGTGTCCTCTCGGCAGTTCTCGTGGCTCTCTTTTAAGAGAGAAATTTCAAAGAGTGAGATTACGAGCTCTTTCACTTCGTGGGCCCATAATAACAAGGATACATGAAGTGCATGCTTATTCAAGGGTTGTTCATTCGTAAAATTAATATTGCGGCAACCGTCGCAGCACGCGCGCCTCAATGTTTATGTTGCTCCTGGCGCTCTTGCTCCTGCTGGTGTAGCCGCTGTAAATGTTGCTGCTGAGCTGCATCTTTTGCTGTTGCCACTGCCATTGCTGCTGTTTCGGTGGCAGGGCATATTGTAACGGTTTTTATGGGCGCCCTGCACTATGTTACTATTTCGAATCCTTGCACTATTGTGCACGGGGAAAAAGAGTTCTGAAATAATGATCCTTTTACTTGTTAGCTAAAATTTTCTTTATGAAAGTAGATGAAAATATTTCTATATTTATTTCTTTATTTTTATTTATGAGCATACTTTGCATTTAATATTTTTTTTACGATTTTTCAAGTGGGAAATTGACTCCAAAATGCATAAATAAGCTTTATTGATACTTTTTATAAGAAGTAATTTTCCGTTTATGTATTAAATATTACTAAGTATCTTAGGTAAAAACATTATAAAGTAATATTAAGTATCAAATTCATATTTCCTTTAAAAGTATAAAAAACATATGTATATTTCAAACTTCAAGTCGCTAAGGAAGGACTTTAAAACTTTTGGTATTTATTTAACAAATTTAGAAATCTCAAGAAACTCAGTTCGTCCTTTTCGTTTAGTGTTGTGTTCCACGGTTCCAGTCGTTCCGCTCTCTTCTTCGGGCAGTCTCTGGCTGTTTCGTGCTCTTCTAATGTCCTGTCGTGTGCTCTTGGGTACGTGTGTGTGTTTGTGTTAGCCGGCATGCGTTTATTTGTCTGCCTCATTGCCATTGCCCTCAGACCATTATCAGATTTTGTAATAGCTTTACGTTTATTACTTTCTTACTGTTTTTTTTTTTTGCTCGCTTTGGGATGCCCCTTTTTAATTTTGTTTTTTGGTATTTTGGCAGACTTTACCCTTCGCTCTGCCGCTCCACTGCTCGTCTGCTCCTTCACTGTATCCTGTTATCCTTTACTTTGCTTTTTGGAATGCCGCTTGTTGATTTGCTGTTCCTGCTTGTTGTCGCGTCAATTAAAAACAAAGTTCGGGGTTAGGGATTTTTTAGTTTCCGCACACAGACACCCATGCATTACGGCGGGAAAGCATACGGTTATTTGGCCACATCCCTCTCATTCACTTCACATGCTGTTTGCTCCTGGCTGTGTGTGTGTGTTTGTTTGCTCGCTGTTTGCAGTTCGCTTGGGCTATAATTATTTAACGTTGCCTTGTCACTGTCTGTGCTCCCCTTTCAGCTGCCCCCCTGCAGCCACTGCCACCCACTCCCCCTCTAGCATCCACTTTCCCGCTGCTGCCACCTCGGCTCCTGTTTCTGCTTTCTTCTTTAGTTTAGCGCTCGCGCGCGCTCTTGTAATAATATTTTAAATTAATTACAACAAACATGCATTTGCTTCTGTGTGCGAGGGGTGTGCTTGTGTCCCTGCCTCCGAGTGGGCGTGTGTTTGTGTGTGTCCTGGCTGCTCCTGTGTGTGTGCGTGCGGGGCGTGCTTTTGTGCTGCCGCTGTTTTGTATGAAAAGTGAATTAAGGCGAATTTAGCGCGCGTCGGCCACGTCCAAAGTGCATTTGTATTAGGGATGGGCGCGTGACCTCGTTCGTGCCCAAAAACGTGATTGAATCGCATTGAATCGTGACAGAATCAGAAGCAGAAGTAGAAGCGGAAACGGAAGTGGAAAGGCTTCGAGGAGTGATTTCGATAATGGCCGCCAATCAGGCTTAAGTTTTTTTTTCGTAATCCTTACAAAACGTTGTGTGTATTCCTCAACGTTGGCTAAATAACATTATTTATTTAATTTAAGTAAGGGAAACTATTAATTTTTTATGATAAATCAACAAATTACTTTTCTTTTATTGACTTAGTTCATTCTCGAGTTCAGATATTTTGTGTTTTATAACAATAGTATTGCCATATTTTTAATACAATTAATTAAATAATGTTAATTTGATAAACACCTGCTGGATACAAAGTGCGGAAGTTGTTTAAACAATTTTTAAAAATGTTAAATATAAAAATCACGTATACGCCACGTTGAACCCAGAGCATAGAAAACTGAAAAAGCTTTTTACTTTATCTGTCAAACAATAAACTCAGAATTTCTTTTAATTAAATGCACAATACTTAACTAATATATAATTCTTGAATTTAGATAATTTGTGTTTTTAACAATAATTCGTTTAAACAAACAAAATGTTAAATACGAAAATCACGTATACGCAATTAGTTTATACCATTTTTAAAAATGTTCATGTAAAACAAAAATCACGTATACGTCACGTTGAACGCGCGACATAGAAAACTAAAGGTCCAAAACGTTTATCTGTCAGCATCTAACAAACCAATAACGTAGAATTGCTTTTAATTTAATGCACAGCAACGTTATTCGATTACAAGTCATATAATCTGCGTTGTTTTTTTCATTTCAGCTAAGTGCACCTTGATTGATTTAAAAGGCCTTTTAATACATTTTAATTAGTTGAAAGGAACGAATTTAGTTAGTTTAATTTAGTTATTTTTTCAAGTGCTCTATGACTTTAGTTTAATTCTGGGAGTTCTGTTTAAATTGATTTCCCACCGAAACCCTCGACCATCGCTAGGACAGAGTGCATTTGCGAGTCCTGCTTCGTCATCGTCGCTAACTTTATCCTTCGTTGGCTCCACCAACACTCACACTCACCCTTGGAAGGCGACACTTTCGCTGGGACAGTGTGTTAGTGTGTTTATGGTGGGTCCTTCAATTCAATGAAACGACCACGCCTACCAAAGACCGAAGACCAGCGCCCCCTTTTTAGAAGCACAAACACCCACAAAGAGATCCTGGGATCCCCTAGCATTTGGCATTGTCTATTAGTATCTCGTTTGCGCTTCTGTTTTCTGTTCTAGTGCTTCTTTTGAAGTTTTCGCTTGCATTCGCATTTTAATTTGAAGTGCATCATTTCTGCTCTGCCGTCTGCGTCTGCGGCCACAAACACTAACATGGCAGCACGCACACACTCGCACACACACACTGGCTTTCAGCGAGGAAGCCACCACCACAGACAAACAAACACAGAGACAAACAGACAAACAAAAAAGTGCTTATGCTCATTCATTCATTTCATTTCCCATTACAACCCAGGAGGAGCTCACCGCATCCAGGATCTGCCATCTACCGGCAACCATCTACCTGGTAACAGCGAGGCTCAAAATTATAGCACCAAGGACTCTTAAGTGAACTTTTTTTAAAGGTAGTAAAAGTTTAACTTGGTAAAATCATAATTATTTTAAAATCTGTCCTTTTCTTTATTATTTATGGGTTCGGAATGGCTCCTTAAGAGCACTGCAAACTTCTAAATAAAATGATAACATCCTAAAGGGCTTTAAGTACAACAAAAGCAAGTCATCACTAGAATTTACACCCAGAATATTCTAGGTAATGTGTGCTATTAATTTGTCCATATCTGTTTGTATGGGTAAAGTCTGAAGGGGGGAAAGCCGAACGGCGGTCGCAGCCACCAAACAAAAATGGTTAAAAAGCAAGCCAAGCCAGGCCAACAACGACAACAACAACAACAACAACCGCCAAGAGAAGCAGCAACAACTTCCCAACCGCCACTTGCCACTACTTTATGCCACTTCAACGCAACTCAATTGCTTTCTTTGCCTTTATGAAACTCTATGCGTGTGTCTCCCCCCAGTTTTCTTGCCGTGTAGCCGCCGGTTTTATTAAAATACTCCTCCAACTCTTCGCCTTTGCCATCACTTGTCTGACTCTATGCCTTCTTATTTTTTCTTTAGCATTTTTGTTCTTGCAAATAATGAAAAGTGCCGCACATAAAATTTGCACAAATTATTCCTCAGCTTCCACGGATCCCGTCGCTGCTTTCCGTCGCTTTCTTGTTTTTCGCATTTCGCATTTTGCCAACGCTTTATTTCTTTATTTACGCCAAATGCATTGAAAAAATAAATAAAATTATAAATGAAAGCAGGACGCGTCTTGTTTGGTTTTTCCTTGCTCTCCTTTTTTTTTTGCTATTTTGTTATTTTTTTACTGCGTATTCCCCTTTGGTTTCGCTTTCGTCCTGGCAAAGCCAGCCAACAATGAGAACCGAAAAACACAAAAATACAAAACTGATGCACAACCAGCAACAACAATGGTGGGGAGTGAGGCAAAACGGGCTGGAAAGGGGGCAAGTAGTGAAGGAAAAATAAAATGAAAATTCCCAGGAAGGTGAAATTATCAAATACCTTTTATTAAAATTTGTGTATCTACCACAAAATTGTAAGGCATTTAGCAAAAATTATTACATTTTGTGGAATTATTTGAATAGTTCTATTTTATTCATAATAGTTGAAATAAGAAATATTCACAAAAAATGGCTTTTTGATAAAAGAACTGAAAAAGAAAGATGGTAATCTACACTTCAAACTAGTTTTTTTTATTTCTGAAACCAAATATGGTTGACATAATCTTTATTTTAATTTCAACATTGAGTAAAACGACTGTTTTTTGTGGCTCTTACCATCGACATTGGGAAAAAATTATTCAAATATAATATATCAATGATGAATATATTCAATGAACGAATATAATCAATCAATTTATTTATTAAACACACAAACGCAGGCTCTCAGATCATGTTTGTTTCAATAATTGACATAAATGTTTTTGCATACAGAGATGAGTTCGCATAAAAACTATCAGCTGATGGTTTTTGGTCAAAAGTTAAGTTTAAACAAAGCACAATACTTTTTAAAGATAAGCTCATAAAAGGTTGGCAAACAAAAATAAATGAAAAGTTTAATTTTATAGCTGATATCGGGGGTAAATTAAGTTCAGTCTTTACCTTTTGGCATCCCGAGCGAATATACCCCAGTTTTCCGTACCAATTTTCCGGGTAGCATTTGTGCGTGTGTCGAGGCCCCATCTCTGGGTGTTACAAATAGTGGAATAGTCCAACGTACGTCGTAAATATTTCAACTGCAACAAACAGCAGTGCGAGCAACGGCAACAACAAGCTGGCAGCTTCAGCAACCATAACGAGCACAAATAGCAAACAAGGAGCAGCAGTAGGAGCAGGGGCTCCAGAGGCTGGAGTAGGAATAGAACCAGGAGCAGGCGACAAGGCGAAAAGGAGTAAGGGAGCTAAGGAGCGAAGGAGCAAAGGAGATGGGTGAAACGGCGAATCGATAGATTGCACCTGGTACATGCCACGCTACGCAGAAAGTGTCCCTAGTCGTCTTTGGATTCCTGGGAGTGAGCGGAACCTTTAACAACCTACGACACCAACAAAACCAGCTAACAACAATAATAACAAGCAGCGGCAGCAACAGAAACAATAAAGAAGCAAAAAGGCAACCTTCTTTTGTCTACACAAAAAAATAAAAATCATTTTCATTTGATTTAGATTTTATTCAATGTTTTAATGTTTAAATCAATTGAAGTATGAACACATGTGACGTTATTATAGACTTATTAAGTTAAGTTAATTAAAAAGTTATTAAGACATGTAGAATATTGAGTCAACATTCCAATCCAATCCAATTTCCAGATACATTTTAAGACTCATTAGAGTTGATTGACTTTTAATTCTTTTGCCAGTGTGGCAGACACACTCATATTGTGAGAATGTGATATGATCCTCTTTTACAAATCTTTATAAAATTCGTATAGCTTTTGTATCTTTAAGGAAGATTCGGTATTACTTTTAAAATTTTTTCTAGTGTTTCTGCAACTTTGCCTTTTGCCATCGCCTTCAACTGCTGCGTCTTCTGCTCCACTGTCGCCTTTTGGTCTCTGCTCAGCTTGGAGCTCAGCAGTTTTTGGGTTACAATTCCCCCTCCCCCCGCCCTGTCACTGCCCCCACCTACCCCTCACCGGAGACCACCGCCCACCCCACTCACCCGCAATCCATGCGAAAATTTGAAGCGATTTATTTACTTTTTGCCATTGCCATTTGCCGTTTCCTCGTTTCGTTGTATTTGCCGCTTTGCGCTCACCCTTCTGCTATTCGATGTCCACCCCTTTGCTACTCTCCCGCCTCCTATATATCCTTTGGGTGCTTGGTCCTGCCTCCTGCTACTTCTGCTTCTTCTCGGAGGATGCGGTGCAGCAACAAATTGAGGCATATTGGAATGGAAGGGCACTAAAGTATTTGCCTTATTGATTTGACAGCATCGGATTCAATGTACCGATAGGGTCATAATGGAATCGGATCTACGTATCTGGGATTTGGCCAGCAGCGTTCAGGGATTAAGCAGATCGGATAAGAATGAAGGAGTTAGGTTCTTAAATAGGTTAAGAAGTTGCTCAGATATCCAATGAAAAATAATCAAATAAAGCAAGCGATTTCAGTTACAAATTGTTTTACAATTGTCCAATTTGTTTAACTTGTCAACAAGGTTAATCCTACTTGAAAAGTTAAGTTAGGAGTTATTGAACAATTTTACAACAATTAAAGAGGATTTGACAGCTGAAAAAACGATCTAGGCATAAACAACATTAACGTTGACACCCTAATAAAGTAATTTTAAAATAATTACAAACTTATAGCTTTAAAAATATCCTCTTCTTATAATTATAAAAAAATAAATGCACCCTATTGTTAAATTAAACCCCCCCGAAGCAATTAAATAAAAGCATTTTCCCCTTGAAATGCATAAAATTCCAGTTGGTTTCTGCATCGATTGCAGGGTATCCCCTGGGTCCTTTCGCTATCGCTTAAATTATAGTTGCTATGGTTGTTTTCTACTTTATTGCACCAATGGTAATGGTCTTGTTTTTCATTTTTAACATTTTTTTCCTTCCCGTTTTTTTGTGTTTGTTTGGATTACATCGTCGCCGCTGCCGTTGCCATTGCCGTCACACCGTCACACCGTCAATTCGTTTTTCGCTTCTCGCTTTTCCTTTTTGGTTTTTCATTTTCATTCTCCATTTTATTTGGGCGCATTTGCAGCGTTATGACAAACAAGTGTCCATTTATTTGCCAAATTTAATGTTTCACCATTTTGCCAGGCTCTCGCCCCCTCTGGCAGTCGGGTGACAAATTATCCTGCTTCGATTTCTCGGAGACTCCATCCATCCAGTACACTCCAGTCCTCGAACCGTACCGGAATTTCACTGCCAACCAAACTGGACAACTGTGACTTGAATTTAATAAAAACGGGCTAATGGGACACATTTTGTGTAAAGCGCCAACTGTCGCCTATTCGGAATCTCGGCTCGGTTTAACAAGGGCCGGACCCAGCCAGCTGAGCCGAGCGCTAAATATTTTTCAAATATTTAACAGCTTTTCGCTTAGCGCTTGCCGTGGGCTAATGCATAATTTATATGTAGCGAAAAAATTTGTCATTAGGGAAAGCGGCTTCGCTCTTCCTTTTCCCCTACTAATTGGCCAGGTGGAGGTGGTGGTGGTTGTGTCACCGTCGAGAGATATTTTCTCTAATTAGCTGTGATGTCATGTTTGAGTCCCGAATCTAGGCCCGCTCGCGATGCTATCTGCACTTTGTGCGGGACAAAGGTACAGCGCCGGAACAGTTTGTACACACTTTACTTGTTTGTAAAACATTCCAATCCGGAGACCCTTGTGCCCCTCCCCCCGAGCTCTAGCCGTGGGACATGTCAGGGGCTAGGAGGCTAAAATTAATGAATAGATTATGATTAATGAGCGGCGACATCATTAAAATATATTTATATATTCAAATTGCGGTTTTGCTGACCGACCCTCGACTCGTCTCGTTTCGTCTCGTTTGGCCTCGACAGGACATGAATGAAAGGACCGAGGAGCAAGCTTTGCAGGGCGGAGCTGCGCTGGAGAATGGAATGAATGCGAATGTCCTCCGACAAACACACAGACACCCACACAAAGGCCACACAAAATGTTAAATCATTAGTTTAAATTGCCGCAAAAAGTTTGCAACGGACGGACGAACATTTTTGCTCAGCTATTTACAAAATATGAAAACGTGAATGAGGCGAAAAAAAACCGAGAAAAAAAGAACAAAAAATGCTGGAAAAATGAAAAACGAAAGCAAAGCAAGTGGAATCAGCGGCAAAAGACCAAGAAGATAAAAGCGCACGCATCCTTGAACTTTTATTTATTTATATCTGGCTCTCACTCTATCTCGTCCTAGTCAGAGTCCTAGTCGTGCTCCAGCTCCAGCTCCTGCTCCTGTTTCCGCTCCTTCGCTCCTTATTGCTTTGTTTGTTTGTTTGCCTGTTTGCCACAAGTCCGACCGCAAAAGCTGTTGGGAAAGCGGCAAATCGGGAAAGCAGGCGAGCGGGGAAAGCAAGTTGAGTTGGGTTCGTCCGCTGGCATTTTTGCATATTGCCCATACGCAGCGTTGCCGCTGGCCAAAAGTTTGCACAGCGCCGTTTGCTTTATTAAAAACTACCAAAAAATGAAAATAAAAGCGAGAAGGAACAAAGTTTCGTCCCGGAATTATTTCAATTCTAATTTATTTTGTGTTTGCAGTAAAGGGGAGATACGTACACGAGTGCGAGTGTGCGGGTATTCCGGCTCGTATTTTCCGTATTTTTGTTTGTCCCGATCGTTGTCGCAGTCGGATTGCTGAATGATAATGACGCTGGGCCGGCAGAGGGACGACAATGGGCGGCAATGGAATGGGGAAAATCCGGACAAGCAGGAGTCGCTTGCTCGAAATGGAAAATGAGTTTTATGCGAGTGTAGTTAGACAATGACATGCACATAATTCAAGTTGCAACAGCAAAGGCTACAAATGCACTCAGCCAGAGCATTTGCTTCGTCTCCATCTCCTGCTCGTTCTCCAGTGAATGACAGAAATTAACTATCAGCTGGAGCTGCAACTGAAGTGGAGTGTTGGGAGTTGGGAGCTGGGCGCCTGGAGTTTGGGAACTGGAGTTGAGAGTTAAGAGCTGACTGTCACTCAACTGGAGACCAACAGGCCACTGCCACTGCCAGTGGCAACACACACACACATCCAGAAAGCTGGAAAGCTATCTTTGATTAGGTGTCGCTTTTGGGAGACTTATCCATAAAGTGCCGGCAAGTGGCAAAAGTTATTTACACACGCTCGACCACTCCCCAATAACTGTCCAATTGGAGACCAATTAAGCCGGCCTTAAATAGACCTCATAAGTAGGCTATTAAATTTGGTTGTTTACCAAAACTTTTAAGAAGATAATCACTCATTAATTTAAGCCATGAACATCTTGATTGATGGCCTAAGCTGGCTGCTTTTAAACACTTAAAAATGTCATCATTACTTGATGTGGTTTTGCCGGACTGAAAATAGGTTTATATTTTAAATTAATCAGGAGTTTATTTCCGGGTCTTTTGTTTAGTTTACCCAAGTAAAAGATTTATACCCAACTTGAATCACACAATTAAATTCCTGAAAAAGCAATCATTTCCCATTTAAAAATATCTTTTTTATTTTTGCTTTTTGGAGGCAAACATCAGACGTAATTTAAAGAAGCTTTTCATAAATATTTGATTGGGTCCACGGCCAGAGAGTTAAGCGCCAAGTGCCACAAACAATGCAGCAGATACAACAACTTACGCTCAGCCCCCCCACGACAGCCCCAATTTTCTCCAACGCTGCTGCCACAAATTTCCGCCATCATAACATTTACAGTTGTTGCATTTTATAATCAAACTTGTTACTCGAGCTACTTTTGATTTAACGTCTGCCGGATGCCCAACAACTACATCCCCACCGCCCACTCCCATTCCCATTACCATTCCCTTGCTGCTCGTCAAAGTTTAACCCGACAGACTGAAGCCACAGCGAAATGAATAAGCTTTGCGCCCCCCGGAAGCAGCCCCTCTCTTAGACGTTAAACCGACTTCAGAATTAATCAAATCCCAGTCAGATGTTTCGCGCTGCCAAAAAACTTAAGCACAACAACACACCGAAAGCAATTTGTTGTTATTCTTGGCATTTGCTCAACTTTCGCTCGCCGACCCCTTTCCCCCCAGCCAGGACTTTTTGGCGAAAGAGTTCGGGCTCGGGCTTGGGCTTGGGCTTGAGCTTGGGGTTCGCGTCCCTTTCTTTCATACCATTGCCATAACGCACATTTACCAAATTATATTTGTAAACTTCGTTTAACGGCAGCGAGTGGCCCTTCACAGATTCTTGGCTAATCAGGGGTGGTGTCAACCCCCATAAACCCGAGCACAGCGTCGAAGGCACCCCCCCCACAGCTTCTCGTGGCTGTCTTTAATGTACAATGAAATTGGCGAAACTTGGCGAGCACATCACAAATATTAGCGCATAAAGATGATGATTTCATGACGATAATGAGGATGTGTGCGGGGTTTCCTTGGGGTGGATTAGCGGTGAGGGAGGCAGGGGCGAGGGGCTGCCAAGGACTGTGAGGCTTTCGGCTTGACTGCTTCATTGGCGGGGGCATGTTAATGACGTTGTACCGATGATTTGATAGCCGCAGTCAGAGCAGTCGGAGCAGCAGCCGTCAATAAGCTGGGACCGACCGAATTCATTCAAGGCCCGGCCTGGCCCACTAATGAACACTCAATTACAATGATGTACTCCCCTCTCGCTCTTCCGCCCCAATCCCTTCTGGCAGTCGACCGATAGATTCATTAACATTTGACCATGAAACGGGCGGGAGAGCGGCATCCTCGTCCTGCTCTCGTTTAATGAATCTCTATCGCGTTTTCGATGATGCGGCTGCTTTTGATGCGCTCTGCATTGAGAGAAAGAAGGTTTGAAAGGATGTCTAATATTAGCAAAAAAGAAAAACATTTATCAGGAACGAAAAGGAATAATATATGTAAATTACTTTCGGATACACTAATATTTTTTACAGCTGCAAAATATTTATATTTGAACTAAAAACTTCTTAAACAAGTTAATTAAATTACAAACATTTTCTTAGTTTAATTAATTATCTTCCATGTGGACTTCTGCCATATTTACTAGGTAAAATCTTATATTTATATAGAATACATATTTTAGTTAATTCTTTTATTAGCAGTTACCAATTTCTTTCAATGCACCCGCCTCTCTTTAAGGCCTCTTCCCCTTCCGTCCGGAAACTTTCCCCCACGTTGACAGCGTGTGCCAAAACATTTTTCATCATCGCCACAGACTGGAGTATAATTAGACTTAATTCGCTGACATTCGACCGGAGCGCAGCAGGAACAGCCAGGAGTCGGCAGTCAGCAGTCAGCAGTCCACAGTTTCAATGTTTCGATCCTGCTCCTTGGTGGGGAGGATTTCAATTAAGGCGGGGCCCTAATAGGAATTGTATTCATTATTAGCTTATGGCTCGTTATGCGCTTTATGGCCATGGCTGTGGGATTCAATCTGGGGAATATTAGATTAATAAAGTGCTCATCTCCTATGGAGGCAAAACATAGAAAAATCATTTAAATACCAACTTGGCCCACGGCGAGGAGGAAGTTTGTGGGTCAAACTATGTGGGGGATGTGGCAAGTGGAAAGCAATTAATTAACCGGATGCTAACAGGGGCTCCAAAATTTACATGTGTCTGATAGATTAGGCAAGGATAATTGGGCATTAGGCCTGGAGTAGCAAGGCGTGAATTTGATTACTCGCATGGAGATCTGAACTAATTGGATGCATAAACATTAGACAAGATAAGCGGGGTTAATCGCCGGTTAATTAATTTACTTAACCTTGGGGTCGAGTGACACAAACGCACACATGTTTGAGCTAAAACTAGAAGCCTGCGGTTGATATTTACCACATTTTATTGTAATTCATTAATCATTTCAGATTTCATTTTCATTTTCAGATTTCCATTAATCAATTAATAGACAAAGGTCTTATTTGCCTCAAAAATTAGTTTAAATTTAATTAATTAAGATATATATTTCCCTTGTTTTCCCTCTGAAGTATAGTATTTTACTTTAATATAATAAATGAATAAGTACGTTAATGGGTAATACAACCCCCACTTCAAATAAGTGTCTAGCAGATTCAGCCATCACAATTCCCGGGGCTTCCTTTCATTAATCAGAATATCAGCTTCTAAAATATGCTTCTAAAAGTCAGGATATATATATATATATATATATATTTCGCCAGCTAAGCCATCAAGTTTTCATTACCTCATCTCAGGTTAATGTTCTCATATGCGTAATGGTGGCACCATTTCAGTCTGCTACGAATTTTCCCCTTTATGATTTTCCCTCGCTGAGTGACTGCAAACAAATTGTTTTTGTAATTTGACGTTTAATTCGCGTAATTAGTGTTCCGACATTTTTCTGCCCGTTTTCCATTTTTCCTTTTCAGACCGTTTTCAACGTTCTCGGTGTTTTATTTTTTTGTGGCTCTCGGTTGTTATGTTCGGAGCTGCTGTTGTTGTTGGCCTTAATTAAATTCATTGCCATATTTATGAAACTTTTTTCATTAAATTTTGCGTTTTCTTGAGAGGCGATTCGGCTGGACCCTCACAGAATATTTGACCCCGCAGGCCACCCTTTTGGCAGGGCCATTAACTCGCCGCCGCCGCCGCCGCCGCGCGAACCCAAGGCGGCGGCAGCAGCATCGGCGGTGGCTGTCCATTGAGAACGGCTCTAAATATTTTTTGCGGGTTTTTACGCATTTCGCTGACCTGTCCGGGGATCGAGGGGACGGTTGAACGGCTCTGGAGCCGGGGGAAAATGTTATAAAAATAAAAAATAAAATTTCTGACACCTAAATTGCTGTGACATATTTGATTTATGAGGCCACCTATTTGGCCCCAGAAGTGCGCGGCGCCCGAAACATAAAAGCATGGACGATGGACGATGGATAACCGAAAAGGGAGCTGCGAAAAAATCCTGGGCGAGAAAGGACCAAAACCGAAACGAAAGGACGACGGACGACGGACGACGGACGATGGACGACGGATGTCGGAGTAAGGGCGGCGGAAGGAGGGCGGCAAAGCGGAAGGAAGGGAGCACATAAAAAACACGAAAGGAAGTGGCACTAAAACAATTACAAAATAAAAACGATTACACGCCACTTCCGGCAACATAAAAATGGTGCAGGCCAACCAAGACGAAGATGCCAGGGCCAAAAAGGGTTTTTCGGCTTACACACACATATACATTCACATAAACAACGCACACACACGCACTCGCATACACATACACACACGAGCGCGCTCACACACCCATTTAATAAAAGAGGCCACTAAAAGACGCCGGCAATACAGCACCATAATCTTGGGTTAAAGACCATTAAGAATTTTTATTTTCAATTAAACCCGATTTGCCTTAATGCCCCACAAGGCCGACAACGATGCTGCCGATGTCGCCAACAACAGGACGAAACAACAGCAGCAACAGCAACAACAACAACAGCACGAATAACTGAAGGACACGGCGTGGGCAGGACTTCTACCCTCTGCTGAAATTTATATGCGGCGCATAGTCTAAAAGGGTCGGCTGACTTTACGCGACGCTCGAAGTGAGACCCCCCGAAAGCCCCACATCCTTGCCAGAAACTCCCCCCCAAGGAGCAGTGGCCAGCAAATAGGCAGTACAACAGTGGGGACTAAGGACTCCGGACTCCGGACTGCGGCCCATGGAGGGGGGACAATGGAACGGCTAAATTCAAATGCGATTTTGATGCCATTGCTGCTTTTCAATACGCCACCGTCTTTGGGCTGGGATCCTGATTGGGTTGATTCAGAGGATGGCCAGGAGGCGGAGTGGCAAGCGCCATAAATGCGTCAAAGGAGTGCGAGCTGCGGCGAAGATATGGTCAATCAGCTATTTTCCGGCTTTTGTGGAGTCCTAACTAAATCGTATTCTATTTTAACATAAATTTATAACATTGATATAAATTATTAGTTAAATATTTACGGGGACACGCAAAAACTGGTACTGTTATAGATAAGAATATAACAATAATCCATAAACTTATATATGCATTTAAATTTATAAAGATATTACAAGAGCTCAAAGTGTTTCTTTATTTATTATTTTAAAGCTAAAAAAATATAAAGCTAATATTAATAACTTGAAATATAATAATTTATAATTAAAATGGCTATAATAATACTATTAAATATAGAAACAGGATTAAATAATAAATACAAGAAATTGATTTAAAGTTGATAAAGTTGATAAAACTTACTACTTATAATGTTTTGTATTTAGTTTATAATTTTCAGTGTCTTTACGATTTTTAATCTCAATCTAAATCCCAATTTCGATGTTGGTAAATACTTCTATTGCCTGAATTATAAAGTATGGTTTATAAATTTCAAAAATATAGTTTTAGAGTGTCTGACTGATATATAATATTTAATATTTGCTACAATGTTTCTTATCTTATCTGCATCATTTAAGCAACAGTCTCATTGCTGCTGCAGATGTCAGGTGGACTGGATTTATCTGGAATCTGGCTTGGTTTCATTTCATTTCCGTAATCAATAGCCGGCAACACTGATGCAGAAGCCTATGCGGTCTGTAGGTGGACTCCAAAGAAATCTCTGGCTCAGCCAAAAACCGAGGAGGAGCTGGTAAAGCCGGAGGAGATGGGGGGAAAGGAGGCAGGAGGCAGGAGGCAAGAACCAGAGAGCGAACAAAACACAAACTGAAAAACTGCAAAAGAAAAACACAAACAACTCGCAGCGCAACAAAAGTTTGCCGATATAAAAAGTGCGGACTGCTCGAGTGGCCACCACCCGCCCATAGATGAAGGAATAAAATAGAATATACTTCTAGCTTAGCCGTTTGGAGGAGGATGACGATGACTAGGGCAGGGGCAGGGGCGTTCCGGGACGAAGGAGGCGGTGGATGTCCTGCCTGGGGCCCTGTTCTCTGCTCCGCTCAACTCAACTCGGTTCTGGTTGGCGGTGGGGCAAAGTATATTTAAGTGCTTAAAGTAAAATGATGTCGTACGAACTCGAAACTAAAAACAAGTTAGTATGGTAACTTTTGGCCTAAGGCTAGACACACAAATACACATAGATAAATATATATCTCAGTTTATATACATATATATCTCTGTGGCTGTCTGGGTGTGTCGGAGTGTGTCTGCAATCCGCACAAAAAATCGCTGTAGCGTATCTATGCGCTCGCATCTTTGAGATAGTTTAGCGTGAAAATAAAGTAAAGTACGGTAAAATTGTTGGCAGTTGATTATTGAATCGCTTTAGGTCAAAGCTCAACGGCAGCGGCCCCGGCCCCGGACCAGACCAAAACCAATCCCGACCAACTCTGGGCAGACGGCATCAACAAGGGTTGGTTGGGGATTCAAGAGGCAGCAGGTTGCTGGCGGGGATTGGGGGTATTGGGGGCTGGGGAGCAAACAAGTCAGCAACAGCACAAGCGGCAGCAGAAGCGGCAGAAACGGCAGCAACATGGCAGGCAGAGCAGAGATTAAAGCGTTTATTGATGCGCAGATTGCGCGCATTTTAGCCAGGAGGAACAGGACGAACAGGATGTATGCGAGGGGCTGGAGGGGCCAGGAGGCGCTTGAGAAGCACGAGTCGCTGGCTGGGGATCCTTTATCCCTCTGCTTATGGGTATGTGTGTGTGTGTGTGCGTGGGTGTCTGCAGCTGAATTTGTCGGTGACTCTGGCCGTGGCTGTCTCCTGTTGTTGCTGCTGCTTACGCTCAAATTGAAATAATTAAATTGATAAAATGTGGCAAAGATTAAGCGCCGCACTTTATTTGGCTTAAAGGCAGCCGAAAAAAGGAAGCACCCACTAAGCCAACTGTGGAGTGTTGATTAAATAAATAAACCGATAGCGCCGCCGGCTCTGCCCCATTGTTCTCCCCTCTCGATTGTATTCTATGGCGGCTGGGCCTGTGGCTGTGGCTCTGGCTGAGGCGGAGTCTGATGCGGGGGCGTGCGTTGTGTGTGCGTAACAGGTAATATTATTTGTCTTTGGCATTATTTTCAAATCGCTTTTGTACCGCCACGCCGCTTGTTTGCCAGCCGCCTTTTGGCCTTCTGGCCTCTTGGCCTCTTTCTGGCCCCGTTGGCTTGTTGGCCTCTTGCGGCTGGCAAACATTTTCGGGCCAAAATTTGAATGGGACCGAGTAAATATTATTTGGAATGCCGCATGCAATATGGAAAGCAATTTCAATTATTTGCCCGGCCAATTCAGTTAATCCTTTTGCCGGAAGGACCCTTTGGCGGCTGCTGCCGCTGCTACCGATTTCCGAGAACCCTCGACAGTCGCTTTTGAGCACATTTTAATCCATTTAATAAGTCTGGCCCGAGTGCGTGTGAGCTGCTCGATTTAAATACTCTGCCGTAGATGTTGCTCAGCATGATGTTAATGTGGCTGCGGGCACGGGTGTTCCTCCTGTTGCTCCTCCTGCCGCTGCTGCTCATTTTGTTGATTTGAATAAGTAAGTGGAGAACCCTTTCGGTTGTGTGTGTGTGTGTGTGTGTGTGTGTGGCAGCGGCAGGTTGGGTGCTAAATTTGATTTCCCATTTGCACGCATTATGTGGCTTGATTAAGTTATGTGGCCATCGTCGAACGAACATTGCTCATACGCCGCGTCCAACTCAATAGTCACCACTAATGAGGGGATTGCTTCGCTCTGACATATCAACGGAAATCACTAATTACGATAGTTATTTCAGTGTAATTTAAAACTGGACTTTGTATGGTTATTTCTCAGGGATCTCTGCCACATTCCCTTTGAAAGCCAGGCCTCAGCCACATTGCGCATACGCCCCATAATCAACGGACTCAAGCGAGTTTAAGGTTTCCAAAACAGCACCCATAATCCTTAATGAGCAAAATCCATCACAATAATCAAAGCAAAACAAAGCGAAGCTGAATTGAAAAGAGGAAAAGAGCGATGCCTACATTATGGAAGAAGGGCCGTCGATGGAAATAGTTAATCAATAGCCGCCGGGTGACAAGAGCGAGCGGGAAAGTTCGGGGATTCTGTGCGGGATTGGGCTTAAATTTGTTACGCCGGCTTATCGAAATGCCAGAATCGTCATGTGTAAGGGCCACATAAGCCATTTGATGACTTTTCACCAGGAGAGCGAATTAGGGCGTGGGTGGCACACGATGAGAACGAGGATTCCCGGTTGCCGGCGGGTTCGACTGGGAATCGACTGGGTTTCGGCCTAATGGCCTTAGCCATTTCCGGCACCCTAAAACGTTGCCCGCAAATTAGTTTTGGCCCGCGTCGCTGCCGTGCGAACAATTGAAAGGCCCAAATCGAAAATCTTTTCAGGACCTGTGCCGAGCCAGCTCGCACATCCTTCAGCGGCTTCGACTCTTGGACCAGCTCGTCTACATCCTGCTCACACTTTAGAATTCATTAAACGGTCGCCTCATTAATGGAAATGGCCGATAACATTTGTGCCACGCTTCGATAAGCGGCGCAACCCAAAATCCCATGGCCGACCATTGTTCGAGGATCTCGGCCCAATATCTAGACCGAGCCGGGCTGCAAAGAAAGCGGCTCTCGGCTCAACACAGCTCGGCTCCATAATTCAAAAAAGCACAAGAACAAAAAACACGGCAGCTCGACCAGGCGGCCGACAATAACTTCAAAGACCGCAAGTAAATTAATGTTAATTTTATGCTAAAGCCGGCAGCTTCGGCGGACTATGGCAAAATGAGGCCAGCACCGCAGCGGCCGCGCCAATCAACATCATCATCATCGGAAAAAATCCAGGCAGCGGGTAAGTGGAAAGGTGCACTGAGAACAAAAAATTATATTCAAAACTGTGTTTGTATTGAAAATATTGTTATATAATTTAAAGTAAAATTAAATGTAAAAGCTAGTGGCTTCCGAAATTTACAAGAACTTTTTCAGCTGTTCCAGAAAATTCGAATATATTTCATTTTTAGCTAAGATATGATCGATTTTCATGATCCAAATGCAAACTGCGGGGGTCAAGATTCTCGAATGTATTAATTTATTAATTTATTTATTTTTGTAATTCTATTTTTAATAAGATAAATATATACGTAGTTAATAACTAATTGGATTTTTAGTTGCTAGTAGTTACAAATTATAATAAATTAATTATTTTTTTATTCATTGTCTTTCCACTTTCTTTCTTTCGCAGTGCAGAAAAGCGGCAACGGAAGCCGATTCTCGATTGGCATTTTGACACGGACGGCGAGTTGAGCCCTCAGATGCGGATTAAGAGAATCAGCATCTTGGAGCGGTAGCCGAAAATTTAAAATTTATGCCGACTGCGGCACATAATTTAAAAATATCAATCAACTCGATAACGCAGATTGTGGCAACGGCAGAGGGCAGGCGGCAGAGTCCCGAATCCCGGTCCCGAATCCTGAAGCAAGTCGGCTAGGAACGAGCGAACGAACCAGCAAACAAACAAACAAGCGCAGCAAGGAGCTCACGAAAATCGCTGAGGAAAAACTTGGTAAACAACGTGGAAAACGGCGGGTATTTGGCAGTGGGATATAACGGGCAAAGGCTGCAGGAGCTTTGCAGAGCGATGGAATCCAGGAACTGAAGCTGCTGCAGGAGCTCTACTGTGGCCACGGCAGCTGCAAAAGTTTAGGCATCCAATGCCGGTTCAATTCCTATTATCCTTTAGCGTGGCATGAACGTCGCTCTCTTCTGATTTTTTTTTTGTTTTGGAAGGGTGGAAGCGAAGGTTTGCCTTCCGGTAATCCGCCCGAAGGCCTCCGCTTCCACAGGCAGCAGTTTAACCCCTTCTGGGCCAATGGATACTTTGAGTAACTTTGATTGACCTTTTCACTTCATTTTTAAAGGTCCAGATAAAGTTTGATTCGAGCCGAGAGATCGCGTGCCATTTAAGACTGGCCCTTAGGGAGGTTCAGAGGTGAGATATAAAAGATATAAAAATGGAGTAATGATAAAAGCGGCCATTGGCTGACAGTTTGAAACCGTTTAAAGAAATTAACTAAAATGTACACATACACATAAAATAACGTACTAAATAAAAGAAATGAGAGCCAATTTTTCAATTTTATATTCAAATTTATCGGATATATGTACAGGTTTCTACCATTCACAGCTTATCCATGATAAGTCTCCTTTAAAACACTCAGCGAAGTGAAATCGCAGAGCGGACTCAGCTAAGCCAGGCCAAGGGTTAAGTGTACGAGGACCCTATATAACAATTTCTCTCATCTCTTCTCCATTTCTCTGTCATTCTCTGTGTCGCAGTGCTCGTACAGCTATAATGCCAGAAAAACTTATTCCCTGATATGCAACAAACAGGCAACAAACGAGCGCCAACAATGGCAGAAAGCTAAGCGAAGGACGGAATAAAAAGCGGTAAGCAAGTGGAAATGCTGCCAGGTGCAGTTGCAGTTCCTGCTGCAGCTGCAACTAGGACTGGTACTACAGACACTACAACTATAACAGTTGGGGAACTGGGAGCCGCTCAAAGTACAAAACAAAAACGAGAGGAAACATGAAGTTCCGACTACATGAATACCTGGCATTAAACTTAAAGTTGCTATCTTTATTGTTCTTTATTTTGATGTTAATAAAAATCAATAAAAAGTTGGATCGAATTTGGAATTTAATTATTTATTTTCTCTTTCCCTGCAAATAATACTCCTTAATTCCAACAACTGCTGGGTATGAAATGGCAGGAAAATTGAAAAAGCACTGAGAACGCAGAACAGAGAATGGAGCTAAACACAGAAAGAGACTTGAAACCGTTTTGCCAACATTCGAAGGGGATTCCCTTTGCGGTGTCATTTGCAATTATGCGGCTAGGCGATGCATGCCAGTTTGATGAGATGCTGTTGCTGCTGCTGAAGCTGCTACGGCTGCTGCTACTGTTGGAGCTGAAGTCCCTACTTGCAATCGGTTTATCCTTTGTCCCAGAAGCCTTTCAATGCATCCCCTCAACGTATCGGAGCTTTGCCAGGCAGCTACCAATTCATTAGCCGATTACTGGCACCGAACTCAAATATTTATTAAAGCCAGCCCGGAGTGTGACTGCAAAATTAACTCAATTTTCTATTCCTTTGTGCTTTTCCTGAAACTGAGACGCTTTTTACATCTATTCCGTTCCAGAATTTTTCCATTTGGCCAACGCAAACACAAGCACGGAGAAGTGGAAGAGCAAGTAAAGCTGGGAAAAGAAATATGAGAAATATGAAAATCGAGAATGCAAACACAATTTGAATGCTTGGAGCGAGAAGAAGCGAATCAAGCTGAAAATTCATCAATTTTCAGCTACATAGAACAGGGAGTCCCACAAGATTGGTATATTTAATTAGTCAAGGATTCGCATAAACAAATTTTTCCATTCAAGTCGACGGATATCCTTGAGATCCCCATGCTCGGTGCTCGGCAGCAAATTAATTATACGTCACTCGTATTTAATTAGTTTATTGAATGGCCACTACTTCGCAATCAATTGAAATGCACAGACTCTAGTGCAACTGCAGCTGCGATAAATGCGGCAGTCAACACTTCAACTGCGACTTGAATTTGCCGAGTTTTGGTCCTTGCTCCTTTCGGTTGGCTTCTGGTCCAGCACCTGCCTCTGCTTCTGCTTCGGCTCCTGCTCCTGCTCCTGGTCCTGGTCCTGACCATTCAAACGTGCAATCTAAAATCGAAAAATCAAAACCCAAAACAAATTCAATGTCCTGAACGTGTGTCTGTCTGCCGGTCTGCGAGTCCTTCGGTCTGGTTGTGTGGGCCACTCAGCAGGATAACGAATGGAGCTGCACGATGGGTAGAAAAGTGCAGTTTGCGGCTGAAAACCGGATATTTTCCTTTCGCCCACGACACAAACAGCAGCCAGCGAGAAGTCAAGCCAGGTGCAGGCAAAGACCGAGTCCTGGCAGTCAGGATCAGAAGGAAGCTGCCAGTGACTTGGCTTTGAGCCGAGGAAATGGAGGATATTTGCTAGCTCGGCCTCGGCTTTAACTACATAGCAGGAGGCATCAGAGATACAAGATAAGCGCGCTCTTTACACAAACATAATTAATTAACATCCTGGCGAGGCTGTCCCCTACAGATTCGTCCTGGAAAACTTAATTGAATGTGGGACTCAGCTCGAGCAAAGGAAAAAGAATCGCAGGAAAATCAGTGCCAAAGTGGAAGCTGAAACCAGATGAATGTGAGGAGATTATTAAACACCGAAGCCCCGCTTGCCCGATGTTGGCTTTCAGTAACGAAGAGCTAACGACATAAACATCAACCGGCAGCCAATTAATGACAGGGAGCTACAGCGTTTATCGTTTCACTTACAACCCAATACGTTGGAAGGAGCTCCCAGCATTTTCCCCAACACTTTCCCCTGCATTTATCCATCCCCCCCACCGGCAGCTCGCCGCCACCTGTGTGCCCGGCCCAAAGGGCAGACAATGAAAATCAACTAAGCAATTGGCAACTAAACGAGACACCCGCAGCCAGCATTTCAAGGCTCCACACACACGAAACTGGCCAAGAAGGCACAGCTGCCAAGTGTTGCCAATTAGCTGGCCGTGACTGTAGCACATTTGGCCAGCATTTGGGGGGGGGGCGGGGGCGTTGTGGCAATCAAGGGCTGCAATTGGGTGAACGGGAAACGGGGACACAAGGCACACACATGCACTGGCTGCAAAATGAAAATGAAAATGAAAATGAGAAACTGAGGAAAACAGAGAAATGAAAACTGAATTATTGCTCAGGGCGACACGAGGGGGTTGAGCTGGGGCAAAGGGAACTGGGTTTGCTGGCTGGGGGCTGGAGGGGAATCGGCACTTGGCTCTAACATAAATGTAATGCTTTTATTAGTTATCGATACCAACACATGCACACCCAAGGGTACACGGCAACTCGAGTCCTTGCACTCACAAAAATGCCTAAGATGTTTTTTAGATTGAGTTTTAATTGCGATAAATTCTAAATAAGAGTCAAAAAATATATAATTTTAAGGTTGTATGCTGAAAACGTATTGTAAAATTTATTTTATGATTACAAATTAAAATTGGTAAGCATTATTTTTACTCTAAACTATAATTAGTAAAAAGTTAGACTCCTTTCGACTACTTTCCTAAGACTTTTCAAATATAACAAGTAATGGAAATGAACCGCGTTACATTTAAAGGGTTGACACTTAAATATTAATAAAGCTAATTTAACATTTTAAAGATTCCTTATTTGATCCATGAATCCCCGAATGATTTAATAATTATGTGACTGACTGCTTGTAACGTAACTCCTTAATAATTCATTATTTTCTCCTTGTGCAGGAGTCTGATGGAAAGATATGGAAGACTCTCTAACCATGTCTCACGGGAAAGGGAGGGAAAGGGGAAGACAGCGCTGGTATCCGGCGCCAAAGATTTACCAAACATCCGCTGGAAAATACCCCCCCAGACCCCGTCCCCTGATACAACACCCCTCGAAGCTGCGAAGCTGCTGGTGTTGTTGTTAGCCAAGTTTGTTGTTGGCAAGCGCGATTGCAGCAAATCAGAAAATACTCGCACAAGTGCGAATGTGAATATTGATGCCAGGACATTCTGGGTATAAGTATGTATGGCCAGATAGAAGTGTGTGTGTGTGACTGCACAAGGGAGTGTGTGTGTGGGGGTGTGTGTATAGTTGGCATTGCAAAACACAAACACAAAACTTCCATTCTGGTCGTGCTCCGCGACTCGACTCGACTTTAGCCAGCCACTTGGCGCTACTTCGCCCACTTCAGCGCCACTCCACCCACTCGGCCCGCCCCACTCACACACACAGACACACAGGACTCGAACGCAAACACACACATGCACGCCCACAGAGCGCTCCTTGCTCGCTTACTTGCTACTTCCGCTTCCGAATCCGTTTTGTGTGCTGTCGCCGCAGAAATTTAACGAAGTCACACGTCGCCAATGTCGATGCCGCTCTTTCTTCGCTCTCGGGAAAGCTCTCACTCACTCTCACTGGCTCACTCTCTTTAGGACGACAGCCTCCGCCGAAGCGGACAGCATCCTCGGCATCCTGTCGCTCGGGTCCAGATGGCAGCATCCTTTCGGTGGCAGCTCAGTTGCGAATTCAGTTTCGGAGCGTTCGGTGGTTCGAAGGCAACTGATTTGCAATTTTTCGCGGCCTAAACGTTCGAAAGTTGTTGTTTTGTTTTGGTCGTGTCGCCGAATTTCGCGCGATTTTTCAGCAGCATTGTTTGTGTGTGCATTTTATTTCACACCAGGATCTGTCTCAGACTCTAACTCAGACTCAGACTTTTGCTGTGACTTCTGCTGGGTGTACGTATTGGTGACATCTTGCTACTCTGTGTGTGTGTGTGCGAGCCGGCAGATCCTCATTGTTGTTGGCCCATTGTAATTGCAGTCACTGTGGCGTATACTTGACATCTTCGCCGCCAAATTGTGCGACTTCTTCCTCGACTTTGGCTGCCGCCTCAGCTCCCTTGGCCGCTCCTTGGGCTCCGCCACTCTGGATCCTTGTGACATTGCCGTGAAGACGTGAAGAGCCCTCAAATCCGCTATTCCACTGTATTCGCAATCCATTTGCCTGCTGCCCTTCTGCGACAGGCAAACAAATTTTGCAATTCAATTTCTATTGTGCATTGCCGATGCGAAATGTGCGCATCGTTTGCTGTCAATGCCGAGCATTTCGCATAAAAATTGAAAATTGCATGCAAATTAAATAAATAGACATCCGCAGGAGCGCGAAAGAAGCACAACAGCTGAGCCAGACACTCAAGAATATACGAGTACGTACAATATATATTGTAGGGGCAGATATAGACGTACTGCGAAAATGACAGTTGTGAGCTGTGGCTCAGATTTGACTTTGTGTGCGGGGCGCAATCAAAGCAAACGTCATTAGCACTCGCGACATCGCCTTCGATTGACAGGACTAAGGAGAAGCGGGAGAAGAATCAGGAGCAGGACTAGGAGCAGGACCAGATCCTGCCACAGCAGCAAGCACGAACCACTTCGCATTTGCATAACTTTGGTGCAGCGCCAGATCCAGATTCCAATTCACAGGTACGAGAAAAACTCCTTGCCAAAGTCGATTTCCGTTTTACCAATCCTTTACCACCCTCCCCACCATTGGTTTCGCAACTTTGCTATCATTTCTATTTTCCTGTTTCTGTTTTTCATACCCGATATGTCCCCATCCCCCCACCCTCCCTTCGAAGTCCCATCCCATCCAGCGAAAGGGTGAAATCGAATGATATTCAGCTCGTGCCGCAGTTGGCTCCGTGGCGAATCCATTGTGGTGCACTCGGAGGTGCTCCCGACTCGCGGGCTGCCGATTAAAGAACTAACTGGGTTTGCTTAGCGGCATTCGAGCGGTTTCTGCTTTTTAGGTCAGCCATAGCTCAGGGCTTAATGATCCAATAAGGAGCTTTCAGGATAGAGCTATTGAAACCTGTTGGCTTCTCGGGGGATTGCAAAAAAATGTGTGTACAAAACTGCTTGGTATTGGATGAAGTTTCCTTGATTAATTTTAAGATTTTATTTAATTTATTAAATTGAATTTAAAGCAAGTAATGTCCTTACCCAAAATAAATTAAAGTGAATATAATATATAATAATGGCATATAAAAATAGTTGCATATTTAAAAGAAGCTTATTTGAAGCTTATCTGAAATGATAGCTTCTCGGACAGTAATCCGAACCAAATTCAGCATTATAATTAAAGAATATTTTCTAGAATAGTCGGAATTTTCTTTTGTTTAGCTATCTCTTCTCTCTGCCATCTTAAGTGCTATCATTTTACTATCATCCTGCAGCAATTGCTAGGTAATTGCTGGTCTAGAACCGTAAACTATTGAATCTACGATTTGTTTTCGGCCTGCACGCTCTGCTCTTTGCTTTAGTATCAACTTATGGCTGCTCCGGACTTCGCAGCCACCATATTCCACTCCATGCCTCCATCATGGCCACGTTATCCAACTTTTAGTTATGGCTTTCGCTTTTCGCATAATGTCAGTTTTATTTGGTTTTGGTTTTCACTGACGGAGGGCGGCGCGGGGACGGCAACGGTCCTTTGGAGATGGGGTAACGTCCCGGCTCAAATCCGCGCCAATGCCCAGGTCCGGGCTTGAAGCTTCATGCCGGAGGCCTCAAGCCCGTAGCCCGGCCATTCGGCACCCTTGCAAGATTTATTGTTCCTCACACACTCGTGCCCACGTACACATAACACCTTCTGCCGGGGACCTTCGTCTTCCCCTTTGGCACTTCCCCAGTCTCAGCCTCAGCCCCAGTCCCGTCCTTGGCCGCGCCTTGGGTTTCAGCTCCCATTTCCAGCTCCATCTCCATCTCGTCCTCGTTCTTCATACATCTGCAGTCCCATAATCTCTACTATTTGCATCGCAGACTTTGCTTTGGATTTTCCTATGGCAATGGATTTAGTTATGGTTTTTCTTACTCTCCGGCTTTCCGTTATGCCCCTTCCCCTCGCCTTCTTTGTCCATCCGTCTCCTCTCCGGTTGCGCTTTTCCTTCACAGACACAGACGCCGACACACACTCGCACACAGCAGTCGGACGTTTGTTTTTCCTGCCGTTCTGCACTAACACTGAGCAAAAAGTGTTTGCCTAGTTATGGCTGAGAAAGAGATGGTAATAGAGAGGAAAATAGAGAGGGTTTTACGGGACGGGGGATAGGGGCCGAGTCCTGCGGCTAACCGCAGCCAGAGTGTCCTAGATGCTGGGCCAGCCCAGAGCGACCAGGAAAGCGGCTAATGAATAACCATCGTAATGCCAGCTGAAGCCGAGGCGATATGCAAATATGTAAGACAGATTAGCTGATTGTAAGGCCGCGATGGTAGAAATGATCGAGGGTGCAGAGACAAGGCTAATCCTGGACTTTTTATAATATTTTAAACTATAATTCTTGTCAAAGAGTATATATTTTAATAGATAAATAAATAGAGAAGCCATTTGGATAGATAAGATATTAAGAGAATAAATAAAAGGGCAATTTATTATGCAATATTTCAATAGGAATTCAATATATAATTTTGTATTTAGTAACCTAACATAACATAATCTCTATATTCAGTAAAAACCCATTAATTCTCCACAACCACAGATTTCTCACATAACTGCCGGCACTTGAATTTCAAAGAAGTCCTTCTTACTTGGCAAATGAAATTTGCGGAATTTATTTCTTAGTTCTGACTTCATTATTATGTGAGGTATGGTGTGTGGTGTGAGCAGTGTGCGCATATTATATGCCCGGGCAATCCATAAAATTTGATCCCTGATCCATTCATTCCCGGCTGGCACGCATTGCCACCGTTGCCATTACGTCCACCGAAACCTATCGCAACCCATCACTGCCAGGACGACCGCAATGCCTCTTGCCGTTGTGCTTGCCAAATGGGTTTATTCTTTTTTTGGCCCGGTGTAGCCCGGTCGTAACTCGTTCGCCCAGATTTGGGCTCCTTGAGGAAGCCGCACATGCGAGCACTCGCACACACGGTCGCAGGACTAACAGGATTTCCCATAAAACGGAAATGGCATTATCCTCGCACATATTGTTGTGCGGATTTTAGTTTTTATTACACCAAGCAGTGCGCGGCTGCTGTCCATAAGAAGCCTCACGGGCTCCTCCGGCTCCGCCCAAGGAGCAAAAGGAGCAGCGGCTGGCGCAACTGCGGTAGCATAAATATCATTTGTGTCTGTTTGTGTGATACATCAAGGAGTGACCCATTAGCCCCGCGCACCCCCGACAACCTGAGACCCTTACAGCTCACCTGGCGGTTGCAATTTATGGGCGGACCCCTTAAAACTTCACACATTCCTGCGGAAAGAGGATGCCAGGCAGGATTGCGCTACGCTAATAGGTACCAAGCCATTGTCTTTTGCCAACCAGGGGTGTGGGTGAGTCCAGGTCTGGCACACGAACAGGGGATCCGATCGCTTCCCCCATTGCGGACAAGATTTATAATGCCACTGGCCGAAAACAACAAAGGCGTCAAATGGCCACTGAACCTACTGCTCCACCTCCACCCCCTACCTACACTCAAATAAAATAATAATCTTAATGCAAGGCTCTGTTTTCTAAGGGACAAGGCTTCAAAGGCATGAACGAGGTGCCCCGAGGTACTGGAATAAGAGATTATAGCGATCCAAGTTTTATTCAGCAATTTAGGGAATTTTTAACTTAGCTGGATTGTTACAAAATTTGCATAAACTTATAAAGTCTGAAATATTTATTTAAATAAAACCCATACAAATTTTCAAAAATTGCAATATAAATATTTAATAAAATTGCTTAAACATTTATTACAAATTATTAACAATTTAACTTCTTGGAAATCTGATTTAATAAAAAACAAGACGATTATTGTCCTAATTTACATCAACTATAAATAAATTATTTAACAATCAATCAATCAAAAATAATTCCCTGCAATAATACACTTTTTATAAATATGTTTGACAATATTAATTCATTTAACTTTTAATTTCGTAATCATAAACTTTCAGATAAGAGCTTTTCGCTTTGAAAGGTTTTCCTAAAACTTCTTCAAGCCTTTCAAAATACTTTTCGCCAAAGGGAAAGGCTTTTCGCATAAGTTGAACGAGTTGCACTAATCTCCTTTTTTCGAGAAGATTTTTGCTAATTTTTGCCAAGTGTTCTCCCCTTTGGCACTTCCATTCAACAAAAAGCAAACCCCAAGCAAGGCAAAGCAAAGCAAAGCAACCTAAACAAACACTTGAGGTGTGTAAAGTTAGCCAAGGCTGCGTTTTTGCTTGGCTTCGTTTTGGGCCACATTATGTGTGTGCGGTGCGGTTGAAGATTTTGGCTTTCGGACAAGACAAGAAAACTCTGCCGTCTGTCTGTTGGTCGGACAGTCCGCCAGTTCGGCTTTTTGTATCTGGCTTACTCTGCTTTTGTGCTTAATCACAACACGCACATTTACATATTGGTTTTGGCCAACTTGAGCAATCCTTTAAGACGGCCGGCCAACCATCCAACCATCCAACCGTCCAACCCTTTTTTCCATCGCCCATCGTTCTTCGCTGCTTTATCTGCTCGTCTTTGTTTGTTGCTCGACGCTCGGTGCGATGTGGTTCAAGTTCAGCGCACCGCCGGCTGTAGGGCGGGGGGCGGGGGGAACTGGGGTATTCGAGGTGGATCGGTGGGTCTGGGTCGGGGTCAGGATTACGGTTAAGTAAACACTCAGCAAGGAGCATCCGCACACACTTGGCAGGCGGTCGACGGCCTCCCTGGATAGCCATTGCCCAACCGTTTGTGGCCAGGCATTGTTTTCACTTTCCGCCGAACACCACCCTCCGGGCGGCATCCCGTACGAGCTGCCAGCTATGTCCTTCCACCCCCCCAACCCCGAGGCCCCGACGACACCACACCCAATCGCCGACTGTCTCTGAGCCTGTCTGTTTGTCTGTCCAAGTGTCTGGTTGACGGGCGGCTGTCCTGTGCCTTGACTGCTTCATAAAACATACAACAAAATCTGAAATTGATGATGGGCAGTGATTGTGGAAAGTTGGCAGTCAGTTAAATTGGGTTCCTGCCTTTCCTTTTCGGGACCGGGGCCAGGACCAGGATAAAGGCGAGAGGATGAGTGGGACCTGGCTGCGTTAATTGCTTTGTGAATGGTGTCCGCCTTGGCCGGAAAGTTAACATTTAACTTTAGTCTATTCGGGACTTTAATCTATTTATAATTGAGGAATGCATAAAGCATGTTAAATACGAACTTACACAAATTCTACTTTGTTATGCGTCCTAATCGGGCTGGTCTTCGGCTCGGAGGACTCACTTTTGGGAGCGTTACTCGCAGCCAAGGGTCGCCGGAGCCATTGTTTTAAATGCGGATCACAGTGGGTGATGCTGTGATGCCAGATGGAAGATGCTGGATGGGTAGATGGTAGAATTTAGCTGGGCAGGGATGGAACCCCCGGTGAGGTGAAGGCGACTCACATAATTTGCATAACTAATTTGTGGAAACTTTGGGGCATAGGAAGTTGTTGAAAGTTCCTGAAGGAGCACAGGACGGAGCCGAGCCAGCGGTTTCAATGCCAGAAGGAGGAGCTGCAGCAATTTCTTCATCTCCTCGGCTGCGGTTGCGCTGCAGAAAAGTGCTTAATTCTTTTAAATGGACGAGCTGGGAGGAGCAGGAGCTGAAACAGGAGGTAGATGCGGATGAGGAGGGGCAGGGCATTCGAAAAGCTGTCCTAATTGAATACATGAGAGCATAAGTTAGCAGTGTGGTACTTTGATATCAACTTTGATTGCTTTATGGCACTTGAGCGTACAATTTGGCTTAGTTGGCAGTTGCTTGTTGTCCTGGTCTTGCTCCTGGTCCTGCCACCGGGTCCTTTGGCCATTTGGGGCCACCACCACAGTGTGGAGCTGGGGATTTTTGACTGCCAGCTTGAATTTCAATTCGAGTTTGAATTCGAGCAGAGCAGCTTGCTCGGCAATAACTGATGTTGATTAATGGCCGGACTTTTGGCCCGGCAAGCATGCATAATTAAGCGCTGATTAGAGTCACATGGAGGCGACACAGCACTGCGGCTGGCCAAGCAGTTTAAAGTGCTTGAATTCTTTCCCAGTCAAGTGGAGTTTTCTTAGGGTTTTCCCAGTTTATATTAAGTACTTTGCAGTCGCTTTGGCTAAAGGTTAACCTGCCCCCAGACAGTTCGCCTTCGAAGCAACCTTTTTTTATGTTTTTTTTTTCTGCCGACAAGGAATCCCTCACATAAGTACTGACAGCCCCGGCTCCCCATTCATCAAATTCAGTCTTAATAATTTATTTGATTCTTTTTGCGGCTCCGCTGTTGGCTGGCTGGCGAAATTCTTTTGCGGTCATAACTCATTTGCAAATATGTGGCAGATGAAACATTCATGTTGACTGGGGAATTTAATTTTTCTTCAAATTGCCAAGGCTGCCAAGGCGGTTGGCTGGAATTCTTCGCATCCGAGTCCTCCGAGTCGGTCCCTCGATCTCCGGGCAGCCTTTATTGCGAATCCAATTAGCATGGAAATCTAGGTCTCTGGGTCTCCGTCTAATGATGCCCTGCAAAATGAAATTTACCGCAGCAGCACAACAACAATCGAGAATGGCAACCAGCAGCAGCAGGAGCAGCAGGAGGAGGAGCAACGTGACCAAAGTCCAGTTAAGTGGGTTGGGATTCAACCGAGGACGGGCAGGCAGACTTGGGGGTTCGGGGTGCGAAATGTTGGCACACTTTATGGGCGGACGCGCCACATGGCGTATACGTATCCGCAGCCGTATCCGTAAACGTAAACGAACGTAAGCGTGTCCGTATGGGTAGCATTTTAACAAAGTGTTAAACTGAGAATTTTATCTGCTGTTCGGTAATTCACAGCTCTGGGCTCCAAGGAATACCCGCCATCAGCTCGCCCGCAAAAAAAGGTCCCGGCAGAGAGCAGCAACCAGCTGAACTAGCCAAAAAAAGTGTTAATTTCAGCGAGGCAGCTCGGTGAGCTTAGTTAACATTACGTATACGTATAGATGGCCAAGTGTGAGCCGAAGCAAAGCACTCCGCGCTGCTCCCTGACCTCAGCAATTACTCCACGCCTTTATTTTAATTACACGGCAAACAAAAGCAATGAAAAGTAAAAATGGCAAATGGGAAGACAGACAGCGAAGGGAAATTCGACGTGGGGCGGTAAATAAGACATCACAATGAGGCGAAGGATAAGCAAAGCCAAGAGCAAAAGCAGAAGCAGAAGCCAAAAGCAGGAGCAGGAGGAAGAGCAGCCACCAAAGCAGAACAGCGCCAAAAATTAGGATATAATCCCGGGGGCATAGTTTTAATTCCCAATACAAATATCACTACACGAAAGTACAACGTGCATAAATTTCAATGACGTTGCTGGTTGCCTGTGGATTGCGGGTGGCTACCGCTCCCGCTCTTGCTCCCGCTACTGCTCCTGCTCCGATTCCTTTTTCGTCCTGTGATTCAACTGCTGGCTCAGCGCTCCTGGCTGCTCTTTGCTCCTTGGCTCCTTTCCTTTTTTCCAGGGAGGCTGCCGCCAGCAGGTTGCCCTAACAATTATACGCACAGTCACACACCCAGACAGCCAGACAGTCGTACACTGAAAGAAAGCTATGGAAATATGCTTCAAAGCCATAAAAGTAATAATACAAATTAGTTAAAGGTAATAACTATAATTCGTTGGAAAAACTTAAAGTTTATTATGCTTAACAATCCCTAATTTAGCTTTATACTAGTTTTGATGATACAAAATGTATTAGTGAAATGTATTTTCCAAGGACTCTCCAGCTGTTATTTTCAGGAATTCAGCTCCTCTGCATATTTGTAACTGAAGCTCTCCAAGCTGACTTACTCACCGTTGAGCAATTATAATTGATTAACCTTCATTTGCATGGACACTTGATTTCGCCGCGTGTAATCGCAGAACGAGAAGGCACCGGCAGACAGACAGTCGCCGAGGGAGCAGGAGCGGAGACCGATAACAACGCTCATTTAGTTGTATGCTCACTCTGTCAGTTAGTCAGTCAGTCAGTCAGTCAGTTAGTCAGTCAGTCAGTGAGTCAGTTAGTCAGCGAGTCAGTCAATTGAAGATGCTGGTTGGCTGGCCACCACCACCACCACAGATGCACAAACACAGTCGCAGTCGCAGACTCAGGACACAGACACAGGCGCCGTGCCGACACAGGAGTCCCTGGCTCTGACTTTGTGGCATTTTCGCTGGCTGCTCATTTAAATAAATAAAGAAATCTGGGAGGAACTTCTTGAAATTCCAACACATTCCATATCATTACTGGCGGAGGCCACAAAAATTTCCTCAATCCTTAAATGCGGCGTGCCCCGCTCCCCACACACACACACACACACACACAGCGACAGGAGCAGCAACATACACTTCAACATCAACGTCAGCGCCGCAGTCGTAAAAAATTGTAACGGATGTTGCGGCCATGTAGACACACACACACACACATGTAGGTTAGAGAGCGGCGGAAACAAAATGGAAACGAACACAAAGAGAGCGAGCGCGAAAGAGAGAGAGAGCTTTCGCTGCATTGAGTCCTGCCTGCATGTGAATCCAGCGAATCCTTAGCTCTCAGCTGCAGTTGTTGCGGTTCTGGTTGCTCCTTCGACTCGACTCTCTCTTGGTGTGATAACCACGGAATAGAAGCTGTAACTTCTGCTCCAGGACCTGTGCCTGTTCCTCTGCCTGTGCCTGTGCCTGTTCCTGGACCTCGGGCCGCATAGAGGGCTATTTTATTACAAAGTTTTCCCCCGAAAGTTAGTTTTGCGAGTGAAACAGACCAGAATTGCGGCTGCCAAAATGCCGGGGGGCTATCAGGGGTTGGGGCAACTTCCAGGGGGATTGCCGGCTGCAGTGGGTACCTAATGACAAGCCCTTCACCTCCCCGAAATTGCTGAAGTTTGGCGCTGCAACTAACTGAATGATTGATTGTCATTGCTGGTTTATTCACATTTTCACATCGTTTGCATTTTTTACTTCCATTTGCCGTACATTCTATTTGTTTTTCACCCACTCGCCCCGCCACTTGATGATTCTGTGCTCGTGCGGTGTGGATAAGACTTGATAAGAAAACTTCACCTAATGATCGGAGTTACCGAATTTTGTAAACTTCAACTTTGACTTGGGTTCAATTATTTACAGAGTTACAGAAACTGAGAGTTTGTCTTTCCCAATTTTCGTTGCATTCAAGAAAATAAGCCTGGAAAAAATTAGATTTAATTCAGTTTAAATACTGAATATATATTTAACTATAATAATATCGCTTGATTAATCCACAATCTGGGAAACAAACACTTTCTTAAAGCACATAATTTGTGGCAGCTGGATTATCATTGAAATGAATATTTTGAACAAATGTCTAAGCAGAAGAAGATAAGTCGTGGCCACAAATTTATGCCGACAGCTTCCTGTTTAATGTATACATTATTATTTATCATAAGCTTCTCATATTCCAATTAATTTGTCACTTCAAGTCTCAATTATAAATTGACCTACATTTAAGCATACGAATTTAAGCAGCTTAAACTCGTAACAAAAACCTTAGTTATAGTCACAGGCATGAGATTATCCATTATTAAAAAAAAAGTGAAATATAAGTGAGTGCAAAAAATTACGTGAACTGTCTTGGTAAGGGATACACCCCCCGGCACATACACACTCCCTGCTTTATGCGGCCCCGAAACTACATACATAGTTCTGGTAAAAAGAAAAAGCACGTTCACTCCGTGCACATTTGAAATTCCCATAAGGGTTCTTAAGTGTTAAGATTTCCGTCATAGTTTCCCGGCATCTTCCGGAGACCGGTAGTCGGAGTCGGTAGTCCGGAGGTTACCAGACCCAGCAACGGGCGCTCGTCTAGCTCTCAGAAATGAATTACCCACTCGGATTAGGGCAACTTTTTATAATCGTAATAATAATAATAATAACGCAGCCAACGCCAATCTTCTGGCTCTCGTAAAAAAGCCAAGCGAGGCAAATCCTGACGGGTCCCGGCCCCAAGTACCAAATACCTCGATTAGCCGAACTAACCAATTCGGGGGTTAGTCCTCCCTCCGGCATGGCCTCCCCATATGGAAATAAGCCCCCAAATCGCACATATGTATGAAGTCGGCCGCATTGAGCTCGTAAAGTGGAGGCGGAGGTGGCGGCGGCTGGGAAAGCGCACACGCAAAAACGCAAGAAAAATGAAATCAAAAACAATAACTTGTCTCCTGACAGCATTCCACAAGAGCCAGGACACGCCACGCACATTTCTTTATTCCCTGTCTCTTTTTTTCCCCGAGTTCTTCCTTTTTTTTGTGTGTGGCCTGTGTTTTGCTCCTCGCATTTTTTGCTGCTTTTTCGTTGCCCCAACTTCGGCGGCTCCTTCGCTTGACATCTTCGTTTGCCGCTCTGTAACGGTATTTTGTTGTCCTTGTGTCCCCGACACTGGAAAAGATATTACTAAGGATCTTTTTATGGGATGAAGAAGTGCATTTATTTTATTAATTTGTTGTATTAAATATTTGAAAACATATTTATTTAATTATTTCAGTTTTAAGCAAGGAAGTTCTTTTATAAATGGTACAAGTTTCCAATGAAGTAAAACTTGAATATCTTAAATAATTTATAAAAGTATGTCAACTTTGTATTATTAATTTTTTTGCAAAATGTTCCAGAACTTATATTTGAATAAGACTGTAAATATAATTGTATAAAAATTATATTACTTTCTATATATTTTATATATTTAAATATTCTACTAAACTCAACTATTTTCAGGATTAGGAAATCTTTAAATATGTAGAAAACGTTTATTTTACAAACAATTGTTTAATAAAATATGAAGAATTTAATACAAAACATTTAATAAAAAAATGTGTACTAAGAAAATGTTATACTCTCTTCTCTTAATTGACAAACGCTTTTATGGCTTTAATTTTGCGTCAGTGTAGTTGTTGCTACTCTGGTTGCTGCTGCTGCTTTCTTTAGAAAAATGTTATTACGTGCCGCTTGCGCCTGGCGCTAGCAACTTATGCAGCGCCGCTGCTCCAGCTCCAGCTTCAGCTCCTGCTCATGCTTCGGGTCCTACAGCTCCTGCGGCTGCCTATGCCCAGACACGCTCGTTCTTCGTCCTGCCACCCCAACACCGCCAAGCTCCTCGCTTGATTGTGTTGTTATTCAGCTTTTGTGTCGCCTCAGACGGCGCGAGTGTGTGTGTGTGTTCGGGTGTGCGAATGGAACTACACATTTTTTCGATACTTCGTCTTAATGTTATCGTTGTGCCAGGACTGCTCCTTCAGCTGCTCCTTCGCCTTTGTCGCAACAATTTTATTTGAAGCTGCCACTTTTTGTTGCTCGGCTGCTGCTTCATTTTTATACACAATTCCAGTTTTTTATGGGCGGCGATGTGGGTGCACTGCCGCCTACTCGTCCTCGTCCTCGTCCTCGACCTCGTCCTTCATGCCGGGAGTCTCAATGGTATTAGGGGCTAATATTTGTAGACTTTTTCAGAGTTGATTGAGTGGCACGCACTGGCAAGCACATATGTCTGATGTGAAAGTGGTTTTGGTCGCTGGCCCTGGTGGAGTGTGGACTGTGGAATGTGCGGGCGGGGTGTTCCGGGGGGTGTTCGACTGTGGGTGGTGTGTGTGCATAGCTTGCCTGCGGCTGGGACCGCTCTTGTCCCATGTCCACAGCGTTGTTTTCACAGCATTTGCTGTTTTTAGTTTTCCCAGATTTTTGAATTGATTACGATATCAATTATGTTTGCTTTTGGCCATCGACATTGTTTGCTTTGTTTGTGCGTAAAATTTTTGTGCTTCGCTTCGTTCCGCCGCCCCGTTGCCCCGTTGCCCCGTTGCCCCGTTGCCCCGTTGCCCCGTTGCCCCTGACTGTGATTTGTGTTTATCCTAATAGAATAGGACCAACTCTCGCCACGCTTCCTACGCGCTTTGGTCCTTGTTGCGAAGGACGCTCAATTTTGGTTTCCGCTTGCAGCGCTGGTTATTTGCGCCCGAAAGTATGCTTTGTCTTGTGTAGTGTATGTGTGCGTGTGTATGTTTTTGGGTGAGCGGGGGTGTGATTGTTGTGCGCGTAACTCCGTTGATTTGGCTGAAACTGCTGCTGCCACTGGCTGCCGCGCTGTGCCCCATCGCATTCCATTGCCGTATTGTTTTGTAAAATCGAGCGCACAGTTGGCGGAAACCCACGAACTACGTAGCTCGCGCCAAGCGGAAAGGATTTCTCTGTTGCTGCTCTCTGCCGCTGCAGGCACACTGAGCGAAAAACAAGAACTAGCCTTAACTGTTGATTAACATCCGGGGAAGTTGGCAGCCTAAAGCTAATAGTAAAAATTTTAACAAAACTATTTCGGTTTAATTGTTTAAAATTGATAGATACTGGTTAATGCATTATTATTTATTAACTGACATGATTATCGTGAATTGGTTCACCATAGTTGTTTATGTTCTAATAAAATTTATTAACTTCCCTTAGTAAAATAGCCATATGTCTTATACTATAAGTTTTAAGATTTAGCAAACCAGATGAAAAGCTCTCTGTACTACATAATTTTCTCCAAATTCAAAAGGTATATGTATCATTATGGTTCCCCCTGTAAAACAAGTAAAAATTTATTATTATTTTTTTTTTGCAGTATAATTGGTACTATTTAAATATATTATTAAATATTTTCCCTCAGTGCTTGCATTGCAGATCGGGACTAAAGACATGGGGGCCTTTGAGGAAAGCGGTGGGGTATGTACGGTGGAGGCGGGGGCAATTACGCAGCACGGCCAGGCAATATTAAAGTTGTTGGTGTTGTTGCTGCTTTGTTGTTGCCGCCACCGCAGCGAAAATTTCAACTTTATTTTGAGCTATCTGCTGTCTGCAGTTATGCAAATATGAGAAATTGCATTTCACGCAGCCAACAGGCGGCGGGCGGTGGTGCGACGTTGCGAGGGTGCGAGGGGCGGCACAATAGAGGCAAAGAAACAAAAGTATATTGGAGTTGCTGCTGTTTCTGGATCCTGGTTTCTGGATGCTGGATACTGGATGATGGTTCAGTTCAGTGCAGTTCAGTACTCTTCGGTTCTGCTCGGTTCGGTGGCCGTGGGTTGGCTTTGGTTTTCCCCGGATAATCGCGACCCAACTCATCCGCTTGTGATTCTGCTTCTGCTTTCGCTGCTGCTGCTGCTGCCGCTTCTTCGTTCTCGCCCGTGTTCTTCTGCGGGAAAACATAGGCGGAAAAGTTTTCGCATTATTTGAAAATACAGCGCGTGCGATGCGATTTTCACTGCAAATTGCAGAAGAGTTTTGCCCCATGTTTTTGCATTGGCCCCACTCTCCGCCTTCTCCGCCCTCTGCACGTCCTCTTCGTCCTGCCCAATCGTAGTCCTTGTCCCCGGCATCGTCTTTTTCCGAGCCACTCTCTGTGTGGGTGGGCGGTGAGGAAGGGTTGCTCCTTCGTGTTCGGTCTTGTTAGGTATCATTGTGTAATGTTTGCTGGCTGCCGAGCATTTGCACATATTTTTCACAATTTAAAATAAACGAGAAGTAATTTAACTGCTTGCCAGCTCGGCAGACTCGGCATGGACAGCATGCAATAGTTGCCACTGCTGGGGATGCAGCATCCAGGATCCAGGATCCAGGAGCCAGTATCCCTTTGCCAACCCTCTCAATATCCGCCCAACGACACCCTCTGTGCTCCAGCAGTTGTGATGATGGCTGGAGGCAAGTTTTTGGGCAAGTTAACAAAAGAAAATGTGGTCCTGATGTGAGGACTTTGCAATTAGCCATTCTAATTTGATGCCTTATACATATGCAGGAGTGTGTGTGCTGTCTCTGTGTGTGTTTACGTGTACGTGTGGGGGTAATTGAGGGAGTAAACGGCTCGAAGGAAACTCGGGCTGAGTCAGAGTCTGAGTCCTGGCTCGCCTCAACAGCAGCTAACCCCTGAAGTCAGTTATGTGCTCTCAAATTGGTTTCTTCTGGCAGCACAGGGCTTAAATGGGTTAAGAGTGTGGATTGGGGTTACCCTGTTTAGGTTTTCCAGATTATTTAAGCTTCATCTACTGAGCTTATGATATTTAAACTGCTGCCGTTCGGGCCGAACAGTTGAGAGTGCAAATCCCAATAATCCTCTTGCACATATATACATATATGCATGCACTTGGGATTCAATTGGAAATGTAAGCAACCGAAAGGAGAATAATTAGATTGGATATTTAATTGGAAGTCAACATGGCTAGCAATGTTTCTAATTGGTTGAAGCTATCTTGAACCAGTAAAAGTCCTTGTTTAATATTGTTAAAAGGGAAGTTTGTATTTATTTGAAGGGACTCTCTGGCAAGTTATTGTCAGAATGTATAGAAAATAGATATTCAGTGGCTATTAAATTAATTAACCAAGTAAACCTTAAGCCTAAGCATATACCTAAATTTCAATTGAAGCTTTTCATAAGCTTGTGATTGACTAAAATTATTAATTGATACAGGTTGGCATTATTAAAGCTAACATAGAATTAATTCCGCTTAATTGCCAAATAAATTGCTTCACAAGGCCTAAGAGGTAATTTGGTAATTATTATTTAGATAAGGTCAACAGTGCAGACATTTAATTTTAGAAATCAACACTGCGTTGCTCCGACATTTATAGGCAATAATATTATTTAGAGCACTGATATCATGATATTACGATAAGATTTATAGTATTTAGCCAAGAAACTTTGCAATACTGTGCCAGCAGTATTGAAATATTAATTGAACTAAACATATCGAAGTGGTTAGCAATATTCACTAGGTTCAAACATTTAACCTCCTGATATTTTATTAAATATATTCAGTTTCCACTTAAATCAATTCCCCAAGATTCCAACTTTCTAAACACCCTGTTTTCCCTCATTGATCGAGTTATTTTTGTCCTGAGTCACCGCGAAATTTTCGTTGGAACAACTAAATTTAGTTTGGAGCTCATTCCGTGACGTCTGGCCTGGTAAGTGCATAACTAGAAAATAATTGAAAGACCTTCATTAAAGCAAAACCCAGACGAGAGGAGGAAGAGGACTTTGAGGTGCCCGAAGCACCAGAAGTTGCCGGCAAGCATTTGTAATAAATTAGCTCGGCACGGAAGCAGTTTCTGTCATTGCCAGCTCGCCGTTTCAGAATCTTCTGCGGCGGAGTCGCAGTCTCGAGCGGTTTGCAGTTGGCCCATTCAGATTGTCATTGTACTAATCACTCCGGGGGCTCTAGGGTTTCCCAGGCGGGAGGCGGGTATCGCAGAATGAGAAACTTAATTTCTAATTACGCGTGCTATTTGTCAGCGTTTTTTCGGTGTTTTTGTGCCTTTGTGGGTAATAAGTAGGAATCCCTGCAAGGCTCTTTCCCTGTGTTCGCCTGAGTGGCGGATATCTTGTTCCGTTCCGTTCAGTTCAGTTTCGCATCAAACAGTCGGGGCATGCCTCATTTCCAATTAACAATAAATCCGTCGCAGCCGAGACAGAGACAGAGAGAGAGAGAGAGAGAGAGAGAGCATTACAGTGCTGGCCAACTGAGCGTATGAGTAATTTAATTTTGCCACAGCTTGGCCTTTGCAGCTACAACTTGCCGGGAATGCCAGAGAAAACTAGAGATTGCAGCGGCCAGAGACGGGGAAGGGGTATGGAGGCAGAGATAGATGGATAGATAGAGAGGGAGAGAGACTGAGAGAGATGGCGACAGACAGAGTGAAAGAGACGGGGCAAGAAAACTGCACAGTTTACGCAATTAAAATTGTTGCCAGCGAATTTTCCAGCATCGTTGCAGCTAGCAACAAAAAAAAATAGAGGCTGTAGCTGAAAAATAAAAAGGGGGAACTCGTGCCTTCGCCAGCTTCTTCTGCTTCATCCTTCGTTCCTCGTCCTGCGCCCTTCCCGGCTGTTCGTGTCTTGGCCGCAGCCACTTCCTGAGACAGGATGCGGACGTCCTCGCCATCGTCGTCGTCGTCGTCGTCTTCTTGGCAGCCCTTTTACTTTTCATTTGCAGGTAACTTGCGTTATAATTAAAAAATAGCAAAGCGCATTAGGCAACAAAGGATGGGCTGGCAGGACCAGCAGGAGCAGGGAGAACAAGGGGTAAGGGCAGCCGGAACAGCATGCAAGCCAAGCGGGCGTGTCCCAAGTAAAAGGAGCCACATAAAATGCTTTGGCTAATAGCCATTTTTACTTACTTCACTGCCGCTTCTCACCTGGCCCAAAACTGTGCGAGGCCAAAAAGCCAAGTTTGCCCGTTCGTCCGTCCGTTCGTCCGTGGGTCCGTGGCTAAGTTACGCTTGTCCACTCTGGGGAGCGGAATGAAGGAGGAGTAGAGTCCAGGAAGCCAGGCTCCAGGACTTCTGGAGGTGTGGGCGTGGCATGCGGCCGAGTGCCGGAGTGGAATTCATTCCGTGCGTGCAATTAAATGCGCCGTTACATTAACTTTTACAGGGTGTCTGCCCCAATGTTCGTCCCTATTCCCACAGCCCCTACTGCCCCACCCCTCGGGCACTCCCTCCCTCCCATCCGTCTGTCCGTTTGTTTGTTTTCCCTGCCCAGGATTGTGATTGTGATTGTGTGTGTGTGTGTGGTTGTATGTTTGTGCGTTCCGTTGATTGTTGACTTGATTTGTTTTGCTGCCTTTGACGCCACACCACCGAACCACCGGCCGGCCCCTAGGCCCCCAGCTAGGAAAACTCACACTCTCATTCCCGATTCAACGCCAAAACCTGGCCATTGTTCCCCTGGCCTCATCGACCCCACTCAAAACAAATTGCCGCACTGGCCAAGGGAAGCAAAAAAGAAAAGAACGCCGGTCCGTGTCTTCCAAATGAAAGTGATTCGACTAAGCGTTGCCATTTAGGTGCTCCAAAAGAGAGATTACAGGAGATCCAAGGGTAATTGCTGCGTGGAGAGCTGTCTTAAAGGACACTTATAGCACCGAAAAGAATATAGAAAAGTCACTGGTTTGGCAGAGTTGTTTCTTAAGGTTTTATTAAGTTTCTTTTTTAAATACAACAATTTTATAGGAACAAATAGATCCTCCATTCGATCTTCTGTTAAACTAAACTAAAGTTTAATTGAAATACTAAAAGTAGATACAAATTATTCATAGATAACTGGCTTCAATAATTTATTTATAAATTAACAACTTTATCCAGAATGTTATTTATTTATTTATTTAAATCTTGTAATCTTGTAATGCAAAATAAAATGCAATCAATAGTTTCAAGTTTAACAGGCCTCAAACGATAGTTAAAGGCCATTTTGTTGGATTACTAATTTGGGTTAATGAAAAAGACTAATTAAATCAATTCAACAAAATGAAAAGTAGGTCACTGCATGACTGCACAACTAATTTAAGTTGTTTGGCATTCTCATGAAATTCAAACTAATCCTTGAACAAATATGTCTGAGATTATTTCTTTTGTTAACAAAATGTAAGTCAACTAAATGACTGGCCCACAAATAATTGAAATTTAATTTAAACTTTGTATTTAATCGTTGGAGTGTTTGAAAATGAGATAAAATGCCAAAGATTTCTCATTCATCTTTGAATTATGCCCAGAGGACAGCTGAGAGACTCATGAGCAAATCATAAAGTAATGCCACCATTTCCATGGAAACTCGAAGAGGTCTTGAAGCTTTCCAACCCTTAACCTTTTCCCAACCGACCCCTGGAAACAGTTCTAGTCGAACATACCCCTTCGCTTAATGGATGGCAAGTGTAAAAACAACAAATTGTTTTACTTACTTTTTGTTTTGCGCCAAGTTGCTCATTTGCTCTTGCTCCTGCTCTTGCCCCTGCTCCGGACCTATTCCCATTCCCATTCGGTAAGAACTTTTCTGGCCAATAAATGACTGAGAAACTTGCCGGGCGCCCAGGTAGACATAGGTACAGCTACACGTCCAAGACGTCCGCAATCGTCCAACCACGTAAACAAATGTTAACTTTCCCGTTCGCTTCGCTTCACTCCCCTCCAGCTTCATTCTCTCTCTCTCTTCTCTGTGTTTTTGGGAATTTTTTGATTTAGTGACTTTAATTTACGCTCTGCCCAGGTGCGCCAACTGTTGCCTCCCTGCAGCCAGTCCAGCCGGTCGGGGACCCTTGCTAGCCAAACCCCCCTGATGCGAAATCCACTTCTTGGCTCCACTCGATAGAAGCGTCAGCGTCAACTTCAGCTCCGTTCGCTCCTTCGTTCGTTTTCGTTTTTCGTTTTCATTTTTAGTGGTGCGGAAAATTGATTTATTACTTGGAAAATAAAATGTGCTACGTGTCGCAGGCGCACTCACACAAACACAAACGCACAGCGACAGGATATAGGCACACCTACACCTACGCACCGTCCTCCACTTCACTCCACTTCACTTCGCTCCGATTCAGTTCAGTTCACTCCATCTTTCCCGAAGCTCTGGCGAGCTGGTGGTGGCCCCCGGAATTACGCGCATACATAAACGCCAACATGCAGACGTCGCTATCCTCGCTATCCGCGACCCCTGACCCCGTGGCATCCTCCCAGTCGGAACCGAACCCCCTTCAGATCCCAAGCCCCCCGAAAAAAAGCCCCCGTCCCTGACTGTCGCTGTGCACGTCTTGCTGTCAGTTCGTCTGTCAAATCACAAACGCGCCGCCCTCGCAGACAAAGATATGGACGCGGCCGTGCCGCAGCTGCCACCATCCCCTTTTCAGATCCACCTTCAGCCCCAATCCGGCGCTCACCTTCCTTCCATTGCCATGGCAGACATTTGATAAATCAATCAATCAATTCGGTTTTTTTTATTATTATTCCTCCGCTCTCTATGTGTTATTTTTATTATTATATTTATTTTCTTTTTTTTTATAATCTTAATTTGTCTTTCACAGCGACTCAACCGCGAATGCCATTCATTTTGTTTGTCCTGGCGGTGTGTTTGTTTTTGTTTTCGTCCTTTCAGTTTTTGTTTTTCTGTTTTCGCTATCCTGGCTGTTTACGCATTTTGGATTTTGCATTTGCCGGCCTTACCTACAGCGCATCGCATCGCATCTGTTGCCTTCTGTGGATGTGTTTATGATCGGACTGTATGAACAAAGTTTGAACGGCGGGGAAAAGTTGGTCCTCTGCGGATATTGGCAGGCCCAATTCATGGGGAATCAATTTTGGTTTCCACCAAGTTCGCCCTGATTTGTTTCAAAATTGATCGTCTTCCCTGTAAGGTTGTTTGCCAAAAAGTTTTCTTAATTGAAAGCTGAGGTTACTTGCCAAAGGGCGTCAAGATTTCAAGTACAGTCGATATTAAGCACATTTATCTTTATTTTAACTTAATTATTGTATTGTAAATGAAGTTGTTATATATAATACTAGCATCTTATTTAATAACCCCGTTAAAAAATTAAAATATCAGCGAAAACTCAGGCTGAAATTGATTCGCTGAAAAATCTCATTGCTGACGCAAATATTTATTTAATATCGCCATTAGGGAAGTTCCTGATAAACCACCCTGCTGGCCCCATGGCTGAGAACCCATTTTTGGGGACAGCGAAAACTAATTTGTTGCCTTTGGAGATTTCATTAGAAAGCCCTGGCAAAAATTTCAAATTCCGCCAAAGCCTCGGCAATCCTATTGTAAAGTGTAAACACAAAACCGCCGCAACCGAATTCTGTCAGTGCTCGTTACTGCTACCCCTCGAACTGCGACCTGCGACCTCCGACCTCCGACCTTCGACCCTCTCCGGGCTCCCCTCCCCCCCCACTCGGAAAGCCCAAGTCCCAGCCCAGGCCACGCCCCCCGGCTCCGCCCGCCTGTGTTATTGTTATTGAAGCTGGCATTTGAGTTTGGTTTGTTTTTGTGCGTTATAATATATTTGATTTGTTGTTGCCATTTGGCCACCATTTTTTTTGTTTTGTTGGTTCGGTTTCGTTTTGGTTTGACTTTTTGCTGGCCGGGCTTCGATCACCGGAGCCCTTCGTCCTTGTCATCCCTCTTGGGGCTGCTCAGCACCCACCCTCCCAGAAGTCCCGAAATCCCCACCCATCGTCATTGTAATTGATGCTGTGCCGTGCTGGCTGTTGCTGTATCGAGGCTGCTTTAGGCTGAACTTTTTTCTTTTTTTTTTTGGCGGGATTCGGTTATGTTTGTTGTTTGGCTTTATGTTTTGGCATTTTCGCAATTATTTCTCGCACAAAATGTGGTTTTAGCAGTTTAATTGCTTTTGCCCAAGTATGTGTCGAAGCGGGCGCGTATGTGTGTGCCCGGCCTCTGTCTGTAGTTATTTTAGCAAATTTTCACAGCATCAACATCAGCATCGATTTATATGCAGAGCACAAACGCTGTACCCTCAGGCCCCCCCCCTGTTACCCTTAGCCCACTGCCCCTGCCGCGGTCCCGCCAGCATCCGCAACTTTGACCGCCGAGCAGCAGCTGCCGATTTTGCCACTGTTGCCGTTCTTGTTCGTGGAGCGCGGTATTTGGGTAGGAAAAGGTTGATCTGTGGATCAAAATGTAACAGGGAGATACAAATGTATAAGTTCTTTAAAAAATAAAAACATATTTGAATTTATGCAGAATAAGATAAATCATTTCTCATTTATTTTATGGAATTTAGAAGATTTTAAGAGGTACGATAGGCTTATGTCTTTAAATTAATAATTATTATTATATTTTATTCAAATTAATATTAATAGATTATCCAATAGATCAACAAATAGTTGTGCCTCTTAGGAAACTGCCACACTTTGTATTCATCTTTTAAGCAACATTTTTATTCATTTAAAATCCATTACATTTCTAAGATAACAATATAATCCATTAAAAAAAAGTATTCTATTTAATATTAGGGTATTTCTTAGTCCTTCTTTTTTTTATGGATGGCTGTGGTCCCTGCTGGTTGGCAACACGCACTAATTGTTGTCGCCGCTGTTGCTATTGCTGTTGCCGCTGTTTCTGCTGCTGTTTCTGTTTCTGTCGCTGTCGCCTGCCCCTGTCGCCGTAGCTGTTGTTATTGTTTGCGGCCGAGCAATAAAACCTGAGCTATGTGGCCCGTTGTTCCTGTTCCGCTGCTGCTTTCCGATCCCCCTCCGCCCCGCTGCCTGCTGTCCGCTGCCGCAGCCATTCCTCTTGGTGAATAGAAGGCAGGAAGCGTGTGTGTTTGCCATACGCGGCGTATGCGTGACATTAATTTAATTGCAATTTCGCATGGGAATTGCCCAGCAGTCGGCATGTGTGCGTGTGTGGTGTGGTGTGGTGCAAGAAAAGTTATAAAAATCAGATTTATAAAATGTTAACTTTGATTTCATTTCTTATTTACGAGCCTGCGGTTAGACAGGCCAATGCGTGGGTGTGAGGGCGTAACGAGAGAAGCTTGTTTGCCTTGGTCTGGTTTCGGTTCGCTTCGGATGGGTTTTGGGCTGCGCTTCGAGTGGTTGGGCTTGGTTTGGCTTGGCCTGGCCTGGTCTGGTCTGGCCTGGCTTGGCTTGGCTTGGCTGGGGTTAGCGGTTGATTCCGGCTGGGTAAGTGGGTGGGTGTGGGCGCTGAGTGGTTCGGATTACACAGGAGAGAACATGTGTGCTCTTTGATGGCTGAGCAGCGCATTTAGCGAGCATCCTGCGGCTGCCGTTTCACTTTAATGAGTTAATTATAACCAAAAGGCGTCGATTATGCTCAGTTATGCGCACACAAACTGTCGCCATTTCGCATGCTTCACTGGAGCAGAATGGGAATGTCTCATTCTATCCCACCCCCCCATCCATATTCCCCGCCGATTCCGTTCTACCACCCCCCATCCCCCTCAGAATTCCAGCTTGTCGTGCTGCGTGTGACACAATGTCCTGGGACGATGCTACAAGGAGGTCTCCTCCTTTTGGCATTATGATAATGACATGTTTGTTTGTGTGCCATCTTGGCTGACAGGTGTGCAGCTGTGTGTTTCGGTCGGTGTGTCGGCATGTGGTTTGAGTATTCTTTAAGTTGGGCATTAACCAGTCCGAAACGATTCCGTTTATTGAGTGCTTTAAGTATCGCCAACGGCATCAGTGTCAATGTGTTTGGTTTCCACTCTCCGGTCTCCGGTTGCCTCTGTAATTGGCAACTCTTCGTCGGGCTCAATTTTTAATTGGCAATTGGGCTTTGGCGGTTTAGAGGTTTATAGGGTCTGCCGCTTTGAGGCGTACGTGTCGTATGCGTAATTTGGGGGCTTTCGTCGGCTTAGGCCAACTGGGGCGAGTGTCATTTGTGGCATGATTAATTGATGCTCATCAATGTGTCTAAACTCAATTTATGTGGCATCAATCGCGCGGCACAGAGACTTCGCGTGTGGTGCTTGGTGCTTAGCGCTCCCCCGACGCCCCTGAAAGCAATTTGGAAGTGCAAATTTTAATTAATTTTGAATAATCCTTTTGTAATATTCACAAATGAATACAAATTGTTATTAATTCTCAAGACCGCCATCGAGGGAAATCCATCGACGTGAACCGCCTGCCATTGTTTGTCGTAGCTTCGCCCGCCTCCGCACTCGCAGTCGCAATTATTGAATTATGCAAATCACGTGAACCCGGAAAACTTTTCCAAAAGCTTTATTAAACAAACAACAAAACAAAATAAAGCAACAAAAAATAAAACGAAACGAGAAACGTATAAATCAATATATCATAAATCATGATAACTGCTTGAATAACTAATAAATCACGACCGTGTGTGCTTCCTTTTTGCATTAAAATCCCAGGCCCAACCGGAGCGCTCCGAAGGCACTTATTTAATCAGAGGAATTTTCCAGATTTATAGTTCTCCCCCTTTTGAGGGTTCATAATGCACTTAATGCGTATAAATCTGTTTAGGCGCCTCAATTAGTTTCGTCCCTTTTACGGTCGGCATAAATTTAAATTCAATTCAAGATTCAATGGCCGACTGGGGCATCTTTGAAGGTTTTTAATTCATTTAGGCCGAAATGCATTTAATCTTCTTATTGCCGCAGGCTTTGTGGAAACCGGAAGCCGGCAGCTTGTCAAAACGTTGAGTAATGAAGGCAAAATATTTTGGGGGAATTAACTGAATTGAAATCAACTAATGAAAGTCATCTCTGCCACAGCTACGCCCCCTGCTCATATCTCTGGTGGAATGTAAATTTAATAACCATTTGCCGTTGATTGCACACTGCCATCGATGCATACGCCAGTGTTTCCATGTTTGTGTATGACTAATGCAATTCACAATTTATGCCGGCCAACGTTTTACAGTTTAAGTGCAATTTACCAAAATTTATGATTGATAATGATGTTCGATTGTGTGTTAAAATACCCCCAACCACACAGCCACCTCCGCACCGCCCTCATTCATCTATCATTCCATCCTGCCAAGGATACTTTGCCATCCATCTCCAGCTGGAATCTCCGGATTTGAGGCGGCAAAAGAAGCCTTGCTTCGATATTACAAAATGCAGTAAATACACTAAATTCCCTGGTTCGGTTTCAACTTGAAATTATCCTTGACTTGGCTATTTTATGGGCGAGTACACTGACCAAAAGTTGATTGACTTTCATTGATTTGTGCTTACAGGGAATTGGGAATATTAAGTTGTGGTCAAGTTGCTTTCATCGGCCAAGAGTGCCGGCTGCCAGCTGGCAAATTGAAATATTAATTACGGCCTCAAAACGAAATCCTTGTGAAATGTTTGAATCCTGCTTATCAGTGGGCGCATTTGTATTGAGGCACAGTAATCTTGGTTTGTATATTGACAAGGACAGGTTGATATATGTATATAAAGGGATTTGTGAGTTCAGTGAACAGAAAGAGATTCGGAAAGTTGTGCTGAATATTTATTAAAAGGATACAAGTGCAATCTTCCTCTTGTGATATTGCAATTTAAAATATTTCAGTTTTGTTATTTCACGTTTTTTATTAGGTTTTATGTTGATTTAGAAAAGTTATTTTAGTTTCATATTTGGATTTATGTTAATTTCGAAAAGTTTAATTTTAAAACTTGAAACTTGAAAACAAATACATTGTTGTTTATTGAAATTTTATTTATTTTTTTGTTATTAACCGCTTTTAATAAATAGAAATTTGTCACCATAATCTATTGCTCTTGACAGTTATTAAAAATCTATTTCAGCAATATACAATTCCTATGAAAAATATAATTAATAATAATAGTTTGCACCAACCAAATTCTGTATAATTAAATGTTTGTTAGCATCCACCTATTTATTGTGGACATGAAAATTAAATTGAAAACCAGCTTTTATTTATATTATATTTCGTGATATGAATTGAATTTTTAAAATCATTTATTTGCCCAACTTTAATTCTGTTTGCAGACACTTTTATTCATTAAACGAAATGCTTTTCATTGCATTCCGTTATGATTCTTAAATTTGCTTAAATTAAATCGGACAAAGTGCAAGCGTCATGCAGATTGTCGCCATTGAATTTAAGTTTCAACTGAATTTATGTTGCAGTTTCCTGCCATAAACTTGCCTCTGCAAACAGGATCGGTGTCAGGCCGTTTGTTCTTGGCTCAGTAGTGTGTTTTGTCTTTTGCCTGGCTTTGAAATCCTTCTGCAATTCCACACACACACACACACGCACACCCACAAACACCCTGACACACGCACACTGCGGAACCACACAGACGAAACGGAACGGAGCGGCACGGAACGGAGGCCACACATAAATGGCTGGCAACATTCTCGTAACATTATCAATGACAAATTTGATGAAATAATAATGATTTATTTGCCAAATTGCTCAAGTGTACAAATGTGTATAAATATGCACATATAGATTCGCATATATGCATGCGAGTGTGCCAGTTTGCCGATGTGCGATTGTGCGTGTGCATATGCAAAGAATGAAGAGCCTGGATTTATAGCCTTATTGTTGTTGTTGTTGTTGTTGTTGTTATTGTTATCCTTACTGCCGCCACTGTTGCTGTTGTTTTTATCGTTGTTGTAACATGGCATAATTGCTGTTTGACATGACATTAATATTTGAAGCCAAGTTTTTCAAGGCAGCGTGGAATACCCGAGGGACGAGGCTCTTTTGGCATCAGTGGGCTCATTACTAAAACATAATGCGATTCATTAATTGATTCAATTTATGCAAATATATATTTTGGCCCAAAATCAGTGCCATTACCCTTCCCCACCTTTACCACCTTTCTTCCCCCGTTTGTTCAGTCGTAGACTTAAATGAAAGTCAGCTAGAGATGCAGGCCAAAGTTGGGGAATTTTTAATTCATGTACCACGAGCTCATTAGAGCGTAAAGTTCATTTAACAATTGTCATGGATAATGGATAAGAACTGCACTCCGCTCCGATCCGCTACTGGGTCTGTCTGCCTGTCCCTCCGCGCGGTGGTGCGATGCGCGGGAATTAAAAACTTTAATTGGCTGCGGCGCATGCTGCGTATGCTTGATATGCGATAGCTCTCGGCATATGCAAAAGGATTTGTTGCACGGCAGGGACAAGGCAGGGGCAAAAGGAGGCTGGAGGCTGGGACAGGACGAGGAGCAGGCAAAGTGGCAGCTGTCTGCTTTCCAGCCCAAAAGCCCAACCAACCAACCAACGAACCAAACCCAACCCAAACCAACCCACTTCAGCCAGCGAACCGAACCCAAACTGAAAGTGCCGCTAATGCGCTTAACTATTTGAAATATTTAACGTTGTGGAGGCGTGGCAGTGTGGCTTTGTTTGTTGGCTTGACTGTTGCTCACACACAGTCGTACTGGCATACAGGCTGTGTGGAATATTTTACTGTTGCCGCAGCATCAGCTGGCGGCATACGTTGCGTATGAGTGACATTTTGATCACTTTATTTGACTGCTAATAAATGCGACGCTTATTAATTTCTGTGCGCGCCCTCTGGGAATGTCAAACTTTTTGTCACATGTGTGGCATCGGTTCGGTTGTAGTATTTCTCCACTCCCTTATTTTGGGGCCACCTGATCCGAGGTCCTGAAATAATAAACTCTTAGCCATCGGACGGCTGTGTTTATTATCGCTAAAATGCACAATTAGTTGATGTTTTTGCGGTGCTAATGCCTTAATGCCACTCCCACACACACACACTCACAGATACAGCGATGCACCTGCACAAGCAGCGATAAGTGACCGACTATAAGTACACACACTCATGCACATTCGCAGGGAGTATTGGGTGGTCATATGGCCACTGCCACTGCCAGTGCCACCTTCCACTCCATCGCCACTGCCACTTCCACGCGGCTAGTTCATTTCTGGCGCTGCCTCTGTGCGGTCAGCCAATGAGCGATAATTATGTAGTGTATTTATTATTTTAACCGCTAATTACATAAAATGCATATTAGTATGGAAATTATTTATAAATATGTTAGCCAAATGACATGAGTGCATACGTACATACATAGTTGTTGCCCGTCCTCGGTGCTTTATTATAATTTTCGCCATTCATTGCCTGACTTTCATTATCGATTTCTGTCCACTCCCCCGCCAAATCTCTGCCGCCCCGCGATAATCATGCAAATTGTGTGTCCTGATGAATGGCCGTAGGCCCCAATTTAGATGTTTAGTTTTATGTATGGCATTGTTCGCGGTGACTTTGGTCTGGTTAATCCTAGCTTTTGACAGCCCCAAAAAGGGACACTGAAACAGCTATTAATTGCCAGCATATATTATTAGTTTACGGCGAAATGATTTATACTGAAACAAGGATTTGCACGATGGTCCCAATGGCTTACAAAGGGGATTATTTCCAGGAATATATGCTATAATGAGGGCTTTGAAGTTTTAAATCCCGCAGGTCAAAGCAAGATCAAACAGCCAGTAATAAATATTTAATAATATTTATATTTTAACTGAAAAGGAAACATCCTGGAAAGAAAATTAAGTACACAAAACAACAACTTTAATTCAAATTCAAATAAATTTGGTGAACAATTTTAACGCAGAAATAAAATATATTGAAAGAATTGAGAGTTTACAACAATTAGAAACATGGAACAAAATCTTAAGTTATCAAAGGATATGCTATTAAACCCAAGTATCCGCAAGTCACACAATTTGAAGTCTTTAATTAATGCAAAAATCAAACCAAACCACTTTGAGATTGATATTTGACCGAACGCCAGGACTCCAAGAATGTGCGCTTAATCCGGAAAATAAGCTCAACCCTTTGCCTCAATCCGAAAAGGCCACGGCTCTGACCACAGGTACGCGTATTACCCCACCTCAAGGTATGTCAAATCCCTCAAAGTTTTGCGGCGAATCCTTCGGCACACAGATGCTCACACAAGGACGAGCAAACAAACAAACAAACAACCCGGCACATATACGCACTCGGGGAAAGGGGAAAGGGCAATGGGAAAGAGGGACGTAGGACAGTCAGCAGATTTTTGTTTACTTTCGCAAAACTAACGAGCAACGAAACTAAGACGCTCCATTTTCTTCACAGTTTATTATGAGCTTAACTTTCCATTAAAAAATATAAATCCCCATGAAGCGGAATGCAAGCCGTAGAAGCTGAAGGAGGATCTGACAAAATAAAAAACAAATAAGTAAGGAATGGAATAGAACGGAACGGAAAGGAAGACAAAGAAATAGAGGCAGGACGAATGCCGAATTTTGTGCCGAACCATTTGCTTGTAGTTTTTTAACGGCCTGGCGCAGCAACAAAATAAAAAAAAAAAAAAATGGGGCAAAAACGAAAAGAAAACACACGGAAAAGCATCGGGAAAAAAACTTAACAAAACAAAAGTGAGCTCTAAGCTGGCAGGCGGAGGCTAAAGGGGAGAAGGAGCGGTTGGAGCGGTCGGAGAAGAAGAAAGCAAATGTGTATAAATTTCAACAAAATATCTTCCAACTTAATAAAAGTTTTTGGGGTTTTTCTGTTGTTTTTCTTTCGCTCATCTGCTCTTTTTCCCCCCACATGCGTCGTGGGTCGTCAGGGGGTGAGAGTTGCTCTTTGTTTTTTAGTTTGTTCGAAATACCTTTCAACTTTTGGCTAAATAATCTGCAAATTCATACATACGCAAGGCAGCCGGGGCGATGTGCATTCAGCAGTATTATAGATACAGCTACAGAAACGGATAAACATCCACATACGTATGCAAATAGCCGAGTCCTTTCGCCCTCGCCCTTATCCTCTCACACGCATCCCCTTATGAGCATGTGTACATTATCAATTCATGACGAAAGAACGGGAAAAACTTCATTTTTACCAAAAAGCCCGAAAGTCCCCGCCACCCCTCTCGCACCGTGAACATTCCCTGGATGTCCTGCTAGGACAGCAACAATGGACCCAGCTCGATGATGACGCCTCAGTTGCCACAGTGAGCGGCAAATGGGCCACAGGATGTGCAGGAGATAGGGCCGGATCGGGACTGGCAGCGGCACTGGGAGCAGGACACTGACAACTCCCCAGCTGAATGCTCCTGATGGGGCTGACATCCGAACCGAACTTAACCGAACTGAACTGAACCGAACCGAACTGAGATGAGATGAGTTGAGTTGAGCTGAGTTGAAGTCAGGGCGTCTTCGAAAACTTTACTCCAAACTTTGCTCCTTGGTTACTTTTTTTCGTGTTTTCCCTTTACTCTTTTTTTTTGTGCCACGACAGGAGCAGCAGAAGGATAATAAAAATTTGACATTAAATATGCAGGAGCACCGCAAATGAGCCTTGGAGGGAGACACCAGCAGCAGCAGCAGCTACAGCACCAGAGGCAGGATTAAGGGGCTGGTTTTAGTTTAATCAAATACCAAATTGAATTACCAAAAGCCGCCAAACAAAATGTGTCAACAATGCGGCCGATTGCGGCAAATTTGTTCAGGACAAATACTTGGCCATACTGTTTGTTTGCCAGTCAGCTTGTTTCCTGCCGGTTTTTCCCCTGCCATTGTTGTCCCGTGCAGTGTTGTTCAGTTGGTTTGCGAAATGCGAAATGCTTTGCATTGAATGGCGATGATTAAAATTGAATGGCTTTATTAACGGCAAACGTCCCGCGGCAATCGTTTGATTCAATTCCAATTTGGCTAAAGCGAATGTGAATCTGAATGCAAATGCCGGCAACCAAATTACAAATGAACAAACACCAAATGTTTGTCAAAAGCACACACAAATATTCCATATCTGCGTGTGTATAAACCCCCCACCTTTCCAAGCACGTGTGTATTTTTCCACTGAGAGAACAAAACAAATAAATTTAAAAATGTAAATGTCCAAAGGCCACAGTACAGTACGGCATTCTTCCTAAGGATGATCTTGAGTAGCTTGGTGGAAGGCCCAGGCCATAATCCTCATGAAATTCTATACCAGTTAATATTGATTGAAGTTCATAATCTTAGCTTAAAAAAAAACTTCTGCAAAATTCAAAATATTATACGAGTCCTTTACATAGAAAACTTTTATTAAATAGTTTTTTTTTCAATAAAAATATTTTGTATATTAAATTGTAATCTCCATGTTTACTATATACCTTTATTAAACTCAGAATTTCCCTCGAAATTGTTCTCCCTGTAAGGGTGGAGACTTGTTAATTTCAGTGGCAAAAGTTGCCTGTAAAAAAAAAACCAAAATCACACAAAATATGATGACCCTCCAGCACCCATTCCCAGCCAGCCATCCAGCCACACTCTTATCCCATTCCGAACACTCCACTCCCAGTAAGCGTCATAAAAATATGAGAAATATTAAAAGCCCGAACCGTGTGGATGACCAGAGTGCCAGGTGGAAGTGTCTATGTGTTGCCAAGGATGCGAGTGTTTTTTTGCGGGGTGGCGGAAAGGCACAATGGGCCTGTCCCATGCCTCCCAGGGGATGCGGCACGTAAATCGTAAAAAAAGGTTCCCTGCGAATTGGTAATGGCCACCGGCACACATCCCGGCCATACGTGTCTATGAGATTTGCTCGAAATAAGTTTCGTTGGACGTGGGCGTCGGGTTTTGGGATTATGAAAATGGTCCTTAAAGCGATTGAAACGATCAAACATTGATGGCCGAAAATGATTCCGAATGATGAATGATTCGCAAATGTCTTGGCCAAGAGTTTTCTGTATGTTTCTGGATAGGGAAAATTAAATTGATCAGAAGTAGACGGAGGTTGAAGGGTTGAGAAGAGATTATAATATGTATTTTCAAGGCAGCACTGATTTTCTGGTAGTATGTTGAAACTATTACAAGGAAATTCTATCCTGTTACTTTGTGGCTTTAATTTAAATAATTTGCAAGACTTATAAATTATAATACACAATATTGCCTCGGAATTATTATTAAAAAAATAACGCTTTAAATGTCTTAAATACATTTATAAATTGATTGATTATATAATGATTATCAATAAAAGCTGCCAAAGAATTCGTATAACAAAAACTAAGTAGAGAAAATACAAGATTGTAATTAAGAAACTTATAATAATGTATATTAGTATTATCTAGTTTGAAGCTTTAGCAGTTAAGTGGCCTGCCTCGAAGTAAATCAGATCAGCGCATTCACTTTATGACAGGACTCAAAGGTTATCAGGACCAACTCAGGCTTCCTATGCAGGTAGGATGTATGGGGGATTATCGCATTGGGGCCATTAGATGTGTCCGGAGTACGGAAATCGTTGCATGAAGGCGAATCGACAGCTGAATTGATAACAATCCGCTTTCACACGATTTGGAATCCGAACCCGAATCCTGTCTACCTTTCCACCTGTTTCACTCCCATTAGGCGACGGCTTGAAGGCTATGTTTTGTTGTGCTATGCTGTGTGCGTATGTGTGTGTTGATTGGCGGATTGACAGAATGACAGAGTGACGGACTGCAGGAGGGACAGCCAGCAGCCAGCAGCCAGTTGCCCGCTTGTTAGGATGATAGCTCAAGCTTTTTGCTACGGCTTATGCACGTAAGTCGCTTATGGTCGCCCTCAGCTCATGCATATGCATTGTTAACAGTGAAACAAACTAACTGCGACTATGTGAGTGTGTGTGTGTGTGCATGTGAGTGTCCTGCCGAGACTGTGTCTCTGTGAGTGTGCTTCTGTTGTTGATATGACCATAAATTTGTTGCGCTGCTTCATTGCCAACTTCTCTGGCTCAGTGTGTTTGTGTATGTGTATGTCTGAGAGAGCGTTGTTTATTTTTGTGCAAAACTTTCGAAGGGAAAACTCACAATAGCCAGATGACAGATAGGAGGAGATATCCATCCGACGGTGGAGACAACGGGGGCAGGACCTGAGGAATATGGCCAAGTCTGCAGAATCAACTCACAAAAGTATCAAGTGTTGTTTTTGACGGCTGCATATTGACTTAACTGTAAAAATAACAGCAAGACGAAGCCCAGGACGCAGCAGACAGATGAGCAAGATGAAAAAGATGAAGCATTCCGAAAAAAGGACACACTGCAAGAAATGTAAATCTATGTGGAATTGAGTTCAATTGTTTGCTTCAACATTTGCATTCAAAAACTAGCTTAGCAGTGGAATTAAATAAATATAAATCATAATACATAAATCATTATACTTCTTTCATATTTTCCTCAGGAAGAACTTGTTTCACATTTACATTTCTTCCTGTGCAGCCCATGACAGGACATGGCCAACGGGGATGGGGTGGAGTGGGTGAGAGATCTCTCGGCCATGTCCATGTCCTTGTCCATGGCGCGTGCTGCAAGTGTTTGGATTGAGTTGTTAGGCAACTGATTTGATTTACTGAATAATAAAAAAAGCAACCAAGGCACACACTCCTCCCTCACCCACACACACACACACTCACGCCAGAGATGGAGAGTGGTAAAGGCACGGCTGACAGACTCGGCCATAAACAGTCATAGACACTTGGACTTGGCCCGGGCACGAACGGCAAGTTTATCAACTACAATAAGAAAATGTGACAGCCAAAGGAGAGTGAAATAAAACTTTTTCCTCAGACCAATTTGTTATTGTTGTTGCTGCTGTTGTTGTATTGGCATTGCAAGTTCCATAAAAAATGCAAAATACATTTGAGCAATGGACAACAACAGGAACAACAAGAACAACAAAAATCCAGAAAAGTGGCAGAGCAGACAGAGCGAGACAGCAAGGGGAAAACCAATTGCAGGCAAGAAAACGATGAAAAAATTCAGATACAATTTGCAGGAAAAAAAATAAAGAAATAAACGAAATAAACGAAATAAATAAGAGAAATCGCTTTCTTCCCATGAACGAAGTGGAGAAATCCTGAGCGCACACACAAACCAATGCACAAAGGAGACTTCACATGGCGAATTCTCTGTTCAATTGTGGCAAAAGTTAAAGCGGATATCCTTTGGCACAGCGAGGACATCATCGTGCAGTGCTCCAGACTGATTTGAGTGCGATTTGTGGACAAGTTTCGCTTCGAAAATTCTACGAGCAGGAACTGAAACTCCAATCTATCAAAGTCTTAAGTGGGGACGAGAAGAATTCGCTACTTTCATTTCGAAAGTTTTATAGTTTTTAAGCTACTTGTAGATTTTCTAATAAATAAATTGCATTCGCTTGGAAAATGATTATTTTATAATTCTATCATATATTTTAAGAATAAAATATTTCAGGATAAGAATATATTAACGATTTCGTTTTACATATTTGCTTTTAATTTACTTTGCCAATCTACGTTTATTTAAAGCTTATCATAAAATGAAGTTCTTTGGAAATATATAAAAGTTAAATAAAATTTTCAAAGGCATATACGTTCTAGAGAATATTATTAAAATGTTCCCCATAAATTTTATCAAATGCATTCTCTAGTTTCCTAGCAGAGGAAACCCTTAAAATATTCCATTTCATCTCAAAGATTGAACGAAAAATTGTATCCGAAATACGCACAACATTATTTGCATAGATAAATAATCAGAACTGAGAGTTTTCCTTTCAAGTGTCTGCCACAACTGTGATTTTCCGATCGGCAAATTTATAATTTATGATTATTATTTACATTTGTTATTCGTTTTCTGCTCACCCACTCACCACTCCACTCCACTTAGTACATTGATCACTGGGTGACAAATCCACGTAGGCAACATCCTGAGTTTTGTAAATTGGAGTGGCGAATGGCAGAACAAAAGGACCTCATGGAAAGGAAACAATGCAAATGTAACATAAATATAACGAAAAATATTTCACATTGTGGTGCAGCCAGCACTCACTCTCTCCACACACACTCACACACACACTCGCAATCTTTCTGATGTAAAATATGGGCAAAAATGACGTATGCGTAACATAAACCAAAGACAAATGAACAATTGGATATAAATAAGCGACGCACACAGCGGCGAGATGTAAAGTGACACGGATGGAGGCAACGCGAAGCTGACACAAATGCAACAACAACGCAGCGCCAAAAAATTAACAGCAACAACGCCGAAAACAATGGCCGAAATGAAACAGAAAGCGGAGATGCTGGAGGGGGGGCGAAGTGAAATGGCGAGACAGCGACAGAGAGTGTCCTGTAAAAGCCTTTCAATGCACGCTGCATACTTTTAGGCGATGCGTGTTATGCGATGCCCGCGGCCCCAATGTGCATGTGCGTGTGTTGGAGTCTGTGCGAGCGTAGAAAACGCGATAAAAGCAATGCATAAAATACGTCAGCGAAAAAAGAAAAATCCAGCAACACACTCGCCCATACAAAAACGCCGAAACGAGCAAAGAAAATTGGGTGGAACAGCTAAGGGGGGTTGGGTGCAGTGACAACGGTATCAACAAGAGCCAAACAACAATGGCCAAAATGAATACATTTTCGAACTTAAAATACTTGGCAATTGGGCGAGAGCTTTCACTGTGAAGCTAATTGGTGTTTTTATAAATTAAAAAATAAATTAAAATTGAAAAGTGAAAGGTTTTTGTTATCAAATAGCTTGGTCTTTAGAAATGCATTCCTTATTATCCTTAAATAAAGTATATTTGTGTATGTAAAAGTTGGTTTTCAGTTGCGGTTACAATTGATGTCCTGCAGTTAATCCGAGGAAGCCTGGGAAATGTTTTAACATTCGAATGATTTAGTATACATATGTATTAAATATTTATTACCCTAGCATGGTTGGAGTCTATATATTGAAATTAAAAGGATTACTAAAAGACTGTATAACCTTAGTCTATATAGAAAACTTCTGGAACAGATAATTTTCTAAGCCTATCTTTGTTTTAGAAAATCTTCTTTTGAATTGATTTCGGGACTGCTAGAATTTGTATCTAAACAAATAAAAAGAATCATGCGAAATTAAATGTTTTATGACATTTTATGATTTCTAAGGTGCCAGTTCTGTATCCTGTATCCTCGTAGAATGTTATCCTGCCCCGGAAAAGTGCCATATTAATTACCATCTCAGTATATACAGGATTCGGTAGGACTGCTACAATATACCCCATTGTATTCTGGGTGAAACAAAAAAATATAAAAAAAGGCAACTATGAAATGAGTGGTAAAAGAGGCGGCACGTCCAAACGATGGGCCAACAACAACATGGTGGGGGGGGGGTGTGTGTGCGAGTGTGAATGCGTTATACGTTATGTATGGCTGTATGTGTGCTTGTATAGAAAGCGCGCTGGCGACGTGCATATGCTTCAATGCGCGTATTCGCACTTGCAGGCGAAGGGGTGAAAAAAAAATGGAATGCCAACCAAATGCACAGCAAACGTAAACACGGACCCACACACATGTGCATATCCAATTGCATCTGTATGGGCAGGCATACATATACAATGTGAAAAACGAGTGCAAGTGGAAAAATAAAACATTTTCGCAATTAATTGCGCTCAATTTAAAATGTTGCAAAATTAATTCAAGAGTCATGCCAAATACACAGGCGCAGTCATTTATGCAAACAGAGACAGCCGCAAGGGGAGTGGGGCGTGCGGCGGGGAATACGGGGAAAATGGAAAATCGGCAGGGAGAAAGGCTGAGCACAGCTGAAAGGCTGCTCAAGCGACCAGACAAATGCGCAGTTGGAACGGGCACACACGGAAGGACATGCTTGCATGTGGAGCAGCCAGTGAAAGGAGTTTAAAACGGCAGGCAAGGAGAACAGAAGCAAAAAACAGAAGCAGGACAGGAGGCACGAGCAGGAGCCAGAGTCGAAGCCAGAGCCGGAGTGAAACACAAATGTGGCGTTGATGAGTAGACGCCAGAGGGGGGCCGTGGAGCCGGACAAACGATTCCAAGACACAGGACACTCACAGCACAGGACGCTAGCCAAGCCACACACGCAGCGAGGAGCTCAGGAGCCAAGCAAACAGCAAAAGGATAACGACGAGAAGGAGCAGCAGAAACTGCAATAAAAATAACAAAAGCGCCGAGCCAAGTGTGGAAGTGTGAGGAGCGAGAGCCACCAACGGATGGAAAGCCAAAACCAAATGAGCAGCGGCGCATGCACTCGCAAAAAAAAGGACCTTTGGGACATCAACAGCCAAAAGCTTAAGAATTAAGTGAAGCAATCTGTAAAATGGCTTCCTAGATTGGGGCAAAGATCATATCTTAACAATGAGGTTATTCTTTCAACTTCTTGAAAATAAATCATCAGTGCAACACGGCGTATGAGTAATATAATAATAAGAGGGCAACACGCCGTATGAGTAACATAATAATAAAAATTGCAACACTGCGTATGAGTAATGTAATAATAAAAGTGCAACACGGCGTATGAGTAATTAATTTATTTTTTACTAATAAAAATAATAAAAAAGCATAGACAGTAATTTGATTAATTTAATATAGTTTTTAACTTCAAAATTTAAATAAATATCTGTATAAACCACTGTAGTTTTTTTAAGTGTACAAAGGCACTCACACGTACCCAGACGGTGAGCCTTCGAGTCTAGATGTGTGTGTTTGCAGCAACATGGCAAGCTTGTGGACTCAAATGGATTTCCATGTTGTCCTTGTAGCTGGCGGAGGAGTTGCAGCTGAGGCAGCGCAGAAGGAGCAACGCTACCAAAAGGAGTATCAGCAGCTAAAAAGCAGCAGCAGCAAGAGGCTGTGGAAGAAGCAATTCAAGTTGCCGTCACGGAAGTTGCCTGTTGAAATTAAGCCAACAGCAATTATGGCTACAAATGCGGCTAGCAGCGTCGATTATGTGTCCCATTACACTCCTCCTGCAATTCCAGGAATTTTTCTAAAGACGTTCAGCCTTGGCTCCGCAGCAGAGCCAATTATATACACGATCCCAAAGGAGTTTTGGGCTTCAAGTACTTAAAGGAGACATTTGGTTTTGAAGCGAATAGAGAATAAGGGAGACACGTTGTTATATATTCAGTTTATTTACTCATTAAATGCTAAGAGTGTACTTTTAAGGTACAGGAGTTGGGATCAAGGATCTCTAGGGTCTGAAAATAGAAAATTAAACATACTTTTACTTAAATCAAATAGAAATTTTAATAAAATATTAATTTTTTCCTTTGATATTGAGCTTTATGAATCCAGTTCGTCACTTGCAAGCCTTAAAGAGACCCCTGGACAACCTAGACCCCTTTCAGCAATCACTTTCCTCGCAGTCAAAATTAAATTTCCCCATTTGCCATTCGATGCGATCGTAACCCGACCGATGTGTCAATCCCGTAGCTCAGCTTTTCAATTACAATCAAATTTGTCAAATGATTGAGCAATCACGGCTATTAGATAACAGATAACACACACAGCAGAGTGCAAACACGGCAGCCAGGAGAAGTGCTGGCAACAGAATAAAAAAGAGGGAAAACAAAACCGAAAAAGGACGAACGTGTAAAAATCATATGCATGTATGTGTGTGTTATCTTATCGCTTCCGTTTCCGTTCACCAGCTTCGAGCTACGAACTCTGGACACATGCAAAAAAACGAAGAAAAAAAACATAAAATGGTAGGAGGCGGGGGGCAAGCAACTCGGGGTTAAGGGGGTCGCGCTGGAACAACACTTGTGCCCAGTTCAATGGAGTTATCGTCGAGCACAATGCGTTTTACAAACTCCCCCCGAGCAATTCCCGAAAATATATATACATGCGATTTTTTTCCCATGATTTTTTCCCACTTTCTTGGCGAGGGAGGCACAAAGTTTTCCCAGTTTGGCTGCGAGTGTCTCACTGTGGGCAAATAAATGCCAAGCGCTACGTAAACCAAATAAAGTCGAAGGCACGCACACCCACACCCCTCAGTCTCACACACCCGCGGCACAACCACACACACACACACACACACTAGCAATGAACGCTTACTTCCCCACACTCGCACACACATTTAACAGTAACAGACGTCGGCAATGAACGCAGCGGCGGCAGGAAGTAGGCAACAGCCTTTTAGTCCTTTAGTTGCTCAATTTCAGTTTCACACTTCCGACGAGCAGGAGGACAGGGCTGCGACACCAGGACATCGGGACACAGGGACACCCAACCACTCAGGAGTACACAGTGCCTGTCACAAAAATAACACAGCCAGGCAAATTTTTTTGTGGATTTGTCCTGCCATAAGGATCGAATTTAAAGTCCTTGAGGTTAATAATGGTTTGGTGTTTATCTTAATAATAAATGATTTTAATTTATAATTAGCATAATTTTAAGAAGCCAACAAACTAGGTCTTACTTAATAATTAAATAGAGCTTGAGATATATACCCTATAGAAGTTGTATGGTATTATCTTTCCACCCAAGACATCTAGGAGTTAATTAATTTGGCTTACATCTATGATCATGGACATGGCTGTGCTCTCCGCGGCAGACACATATGCATATGGGCAAGACAGAGGCTTCCCCGACTCGTCAGCTTCTCTGCTCCGGCTTTCTTCATTTTGTCCTGGCCCTCGTCCTCCACGTCCTCTGCTGTCCCTTCTCCACTCTCCCCACTCGTGCGGCGTACAATTTACACAACGAAGCGAGAAGGAACAGCAGCGCCAGGACATGAAGGGCGGGATCAGGAGGAGATGGAAGGAGGCGACGCAAAAAGACATGCAACAACAATTAAACTTTCAAAGACGTCGCTGCCGCCGCTCGACACGGGAAAAGTAAACCGAGCAAAAGTTGTTAACGGGGCATAAAAAATGAACAAGGAGCGAGCGGGGGAAAAAAAAGGCGAGCAAACAGATGGGAGGATGAGTGGCAAGCAAGCATGGGGGGATGACGGCCAGAACCAGAAGATGGGAAGGACGAAGGACCTGCAGTCGTGCAGGAAAAAGGAAAAGGCACGCGCAGCTAAGACGGGAAAAAGGAGCGGAGGGGCGTTCCGCAGACAGCGGCAAATTCGCATGCAAATTGTGCGCGAAAAAAGATGGCCAAAAAAATATGAAGAAAAAAAAAGGCGGAACGAAGAGAGAACATGAGCTGGCAAAACCCCGAGTTTAGAGTTGGAAATAAGGAAAGACCAGGCCAAGAAAAACTTTTGCCCAAAGATGAGGCACACACTCGCACACACATGAGCTCCGAACGAACATAAATGTAAACAATAAAATTGTAGAAAATTGTTGAATAAATAGGGTTGGGTAGCGGCAGCAGGCAAACTGCCGGCGGAAAAGCTTTTTCTTGTCATCATTTCACGACTCTGCAGGCGCACACACATCCTCGCATCCTCGCATCCTCACATCCTGCCATATCCCTCCCCACCCCGTTTTAGCCAGATTTTCCGGCTAGGTGTGAGACAACGGCAATTATCGCAATTGTCCCCAGCACTCATTCACTCACTCAAAACAGAGAAAGAGAGACGAGGCCAAGTCGGAGCGGCCTAAGCCATCAGCATTTGTTCATTCATTCAGTCGCCCCCCCCACCCGGGGCGGGTTCTGGGGATGGGCACTAGGATACTAGGATACAAGGGGTGGAGGCTGGCGCTGGTTGGGCGGGCATCCATTCATTCGACTTACGCATTGTTCCTGCTCTGACGCCTTGCTGGCTTTTGTTGCTGAGCTGTGTTTACATTTACACTCTTGGCAGGCAGGCAGGCAGGCAGTCAGGCTGGCAGGCAGCAGGCGACGCGTCGGCAGGCATCATTTCCATTTCCATTTTGCCAGTTGCCAGTTGCCAGTTGGCAGTCGGTAGTGGTCCCTAGTCCTCTTCTGGCTTAGAGAGCCGGGCCACCACCACCCCTCGCAGGCCATAAAAGCCCGCTGTTGCCTACTTTGCGGCGCATTTAGTTAAATTGTTTATTTGTCTGCTGCAAGCTTTTCAGTTTGTTCACAATCAATTAAAAGTCAAGCGGCAATGTTTAATTAAGCTAAAAGAAGCGCCGCGCCGACAACTGCAGCCTTTTCACATTTCCCATTTCCCACTTGCCATTTGCCGGCATTTGCAGCGGTTTTAATTAGTGTCGCACCCCACTTAACCTCCTCCCACCTCTCCCTGCCACTTATCCATGACTTGACTTGGCCCAAATTGAGTTATTAGATGCTCATTATCGGCCATTTCGCTTGTCTCTTTCGATTTTTTCTTGTTTTAGGTACTTTTTTTTTGTTTTTTTTCTTGCCCAGCTGCAGTCGAAAGCCGCTGACATGGAATATAAATTTGCACCCGGACGCCCCCAGCTCCTCCCCCGTGAAAGTCGCCAATAATTGGCTACTAATGGTGGCACATAAAAACTTTTACCGACTGCAATAAAAAATCCCATTGACGAAACTTTTCTGCCAACTACAACAAATAAAAGCTGCAAAGAAGCGACACCAACAACAACACCATTCATGGTGTGCATGGTGAAATACTAGAAAAAACCGAATCAATTAACATTTTCATTTCGCGATTTTCCGCTCCAAGTTTGCCCCACAAATTATTGCATTTTGTCATCTGTATTAAAAACTATTGTTGCAGCTCCTGCAACATCCAATTTAAATGGCTTGTGAGTGCATAATAGATGTTTGTTTGCGACTGAATTGAGCATGACATGGTAATTGTAATTGTAAACCGTTTTGTTAACCATTTTTACGCTTAAATGTGGACTATCAGAGGGCTTCAAATACGAATAGTGCCGAGACTGCCGAGACTGAATATATTTCAAAATAATAAGTCAACCCTAAAGTGTTGCCTAGATAGGCAGAATAGAATAGAATAGATCGGTAGAATTACTCCTCCAGTTGCAGTCTTACTCCTCCAGCAAGGAACCAAGGAACTACCAGCAAAATGCCGCAGAAGAAGGATACAGCAGAGCCAATGTCTGCAACTCCTACGACATGGAAGATGGCCGGACATTCCTCTTCTGCTCCGAGTCGGTGGGCGAGGGACAAAATGTGCGACCAAATTAGCGACTCTGTCTTGAATGCCCATCTGAAGCAGGATCCTTACGCCAAGGTGGCCTGTGAAACCGTTGCAAAGACCGGCATCATTCTCTGCGGTGAGATAACATCAAAAGCTGTCATGGAGTACCAGCAAGTTGTACGTGAGACCATCCAGCACATTAGCTACAATGATCCGTCCAAGGGTTTTGATTGGAAAACTCTCAACGTGCTTCTTGCCATCGAACAGCAATCGCCCGATATTGCGAATGGCATCATGTTTGGCTATGCCACCGATGAGACCGAGAAGTGTATGCCCCTCACCGTCGTATTGGCCCACAATATCAACGAAAAGGTCAACGAAAATACGATCAGAAATCACTTCTTTATGACGTTACAAACTTCTGACTAAAATTATAATACCCTGCAAAGGAATTAATAACTCATCATACATTTAATTATGAAAGAAAAAAGTGCAGTCTCTGTGAAAATATGTTAAAGGCTAACCGCAAGGTTTCATTCTGTTATTTAAATTTTTTTACTCAACTGAATTCAATTTTTCTGCCTGCTGTAAAATGGCAACACAATTGGTTTCATTACAATATATGTACGGCGACTTGCCACCTTTTTTGCACCTGTTAATTATAATCCCTTTGAGCGTGGCGATGCAAAACCAGTAAACTGGTGGGCGTGTAATGCCAATCCCACTCATTGTCCCAGCTTTTTTGCCGGGAACCCTGTTGTTATTGTTATTCGATGGCACTTACAAATGCGAGTGAAATTCATTGGGCCAGCTCAGCGGTGGGCCCCGAAATTCTCACCTGGCAGCTGGCACCTGCAGAATTCCGCATCCTGCCACCTGCTACCAGGCGACTACCGGCTACCGACTGCCAACTGGCGCTGGCACGCGCATTATTGCAAACAATTTGCCCTGTTTGTGCCACAGGACAAATGACAAAAAGGACAAATGGCACAAAATATTTTGCTAGCGCCCTGGTCCTGGCAATCGGAAATGTTGCCAAAGTTCTGCACTCACACGCAGGCACTCATGAGCCCTGCAGGCTCTCACACAGACGCTAGCACAGACGCAGGCACAGGGCAAAAGGACATGCACAATGTATGCACTGAGGCGCAGCTTTGGCGGCTTAGCCATGCCCCCTCCTCTTGGCAGCCCGCACCAGCCAGCCGAGGGTCCTGGGCTGCCTTTGCGCCTGCAGTGTTTGTTTTAATTTAAATAAATGAGCTTAAGCGCACTCACAGCTCGTGATCCTTTAAGGCTCTGCGCCCGCTCCTTATTTTATTTGTCCTTGCCTCTGAATCGCAGTCGACGTCCTTGTCGCTGTCGTCTCCTTTTGTTGTCCTTATTTAGCTGAGCTGGCGCTGGACGACGCGACGGCCGGGACTATTGCCGGGGATATGCCGGGATATGCCAGGATATGCAAGTGCTAAGCATTTTTAAGTCAAATTGCTTTACCGAACATTTCGCCATTTGCCTGCACGACTGAGCCGGACTTCCCCGTTGTCGCAGGCATTTCCCCCATGGCTTTCCCGCTTTTCCTCTTTTTCACTTTTCCGCTGCCTTGGCGGCGCGTTGCTGACGTCGTCATCGCTCTTTTCTCTGGCTTCAAACTCAAGTGTTTGCTGTTGTTCTTGCCGCTCTGCCCTTTGGTCGTTTTTGGCAGAGGGTCCTTTCTATTTGACCAACAGGATGCTATCAACTTAAGAATTATTTAACTAAGTTGGGAGACATTTGAATGGGATTTCATATAGTTATAAATTGTTGTGTTTATTGTGGGATTTTATCAAATATCATCAGAATATCTGCTTCTCCACAAAAAGTGCTGCCTAATTTTAAATGTTGGAAAAAGCTAAATAAATAAGTAAATACAAAAAACTTGTTGATTTTATTCCAACAGCCAATTATCGACAAACAGGGACTTAACAAGCCAGTGGTCATGACATTTCAATTTAAACACAATTATTGCACTTTATTTGGTGTTCTGAAAAATGGGTTGCGTCGTGAAATAAAAAAAAGGTATTTAATTAAAACCAATGGTTTGACAGACCATTTTTTGAATAAGTAAAATTCATATCACTTGCCCATAACTGAATTCTATTTCACTTTCAATATTTATATACCAAACGAACTAAGCTTTGGGTAAATAAAATTGTTTTTTTCCATGTTTTGTTGGCTTTTCTATATAAAAACAAGGATATTTCAGCACTGAGATAGCATTTTCATTATTTTAAAAATACCTATTGATGAATTTTGTATACTTTCTATGAAAAAGGAAATGCTTTTTAGTCAGAAATGACTCAGAAATACATGTTTTTCCATTTTATCAATTTACAGGTAGTCATTGGTAAGTTTCCACCTCAAGCTTAGAGTATTAGAAACTTCGGGTTTCTAATTCCATTTTCCTTTGTTGTTGTAGCTCTTGTTTCTTGTTATTCACGCTGCTGCCCGTGCCTGCCGTGCTCCCGTTGTTGTTGTTGTTAGTGGAGGAACTTCAAAAGGCTTTTCCGCTGTGTTAGTTCGCTTTGCTGTCGCCTTTTGCTCCTTTCACTTGCGCCGCCGACCTCGCGCTGCCACTTGTCGAGTTTCCCTTTCCGCTTTTCCTATCCCCGCGCCGTGCACACACTTTTCCCGCCCATTTCACGCCCCCTTTTGCCACTTTTCCGCCGCGCCCCCCAAACACCACACTACCTCTCTCTCTTGGCCAGGCCAGAAGTTTACCTTTGGTGCAACTGCGCTGATTTGCAGTTTCTTCTTTTCATTTGATGGGCGCAGCTTTTTGTCATGTTTTTTTCACATTCTATTTTATTTTTTTTCTAGCCCATTCATCCTGCTCCTGGCTCAGTTTTTCCAGCTTGCTCTCTTTGCGCTCGCTTCTGTTTACACAGCAAATTTATTTATTTTCGCACTGTGGGACGCTCTTAAATATTCCGTCTTTTGAGTGCTAATGCAAATGTTGTCCTCCGGGCCAAAAGCAGCGGAAATCACTTGAAATAAGGACCGAAGATTAACTGGGAATGGCAATCGCGGGGTGGATATGTGGGCAAGGGGACAGCAGCCCATCAATGGGAGAAGGGGGTGGCTTTGAAAATCGCTAATTAACTGGAAACAAATGTAATGCGAAACAATCACGGGTATTAATCTTAATGGAAATCTCTGTAGGGCAATACCACAAGCTTAAATGGGAATTCAAGTTAGTAACTTTACAACACGACGATTAAAAATATAATAAACTATTAAACATGAACAAAATATGCATACAAATATGAATTTATGGGTCAATATTGACTTTTTGATTTAATTTATTAATCAGAGCATTTGCAAGTCCTTCTGCTTTGTTTGCATTTATTTTCCCCCTTTATTCGAACCCCAATGCCAGCAAATATAATTAAAAAGAGAGTGTTTACACAATTGAGGAAACTCACCATATGCTAAGTTAGTTAAATAAAATGCAATTAAAATTAATTGAAAGGGGGAGAGTCGAAGACACAACTTTTTCTTATTTCTTGTTTATTTTATCTGATGAATCTATTCAAGTAAGTGAATCAATTATCAAGTTATACGCTCCATAAACTAGATTACAAACTAATAATATTAACCACCAAAAGAATAGGAAGGGGCACAGCCATTTGCATATCTGCTCTGCCAATATTTTTATCAATAAAAATATTTTCACTTGAATAAAGCGAATAAATGCGGCGATAATCTGGCACAATGCGATTGAAAGGGGACAAGGGGAGGGAAACAATTAAATTTAATAGTCATGAGGTAATCCACTTAGCAGGAAAGCAGATTGATTCCTCATACCTCCTTTCCCCTTCCCAATCCCTCTCATCCCTTAACGACACCGAACCTTGGGGCAACTTTCGCAAGCTGCAAGCTCGAGTGCATCCCACGCCAAGTAAACTTCCCTGCCTGCAACATTCTGAAACTCTAATTTAATAAGTAAATCACATTTCCGCCTTTTGAATGTCGCCACCATCTCGTACTACGCGTCGGAGTTTGAAGGCGGAACACAGTTTCCAGTTCCCGGATCCCGGATCCCGGGGCATCGCATTGACACCTCGTCAGGAGTTTGCAAGACATCGCCCCGGCGACTTGCTAACTGGTTTAGTGCAAATTCACTATTAGGAGAGCGCTCAATTTCACACTGGAATTAAATTACAGCGCATGGCGATGCGGCAGGTGGGAATGGTGTTGATGTTGGGGTTTCGTGGGTTAAACGGGGCAGCCCCGGCCGGAGGTTGGGCGGAGATCAGAGTTTGTGGCTGGCTTGGTGCCGCGGCAAATGAGCGAACACCTCGTTAGTTTGCGCGCCTCGAAACTTTTTTAATATTTACATTCATATTTTGCACCTTTCGCCTTTTTAACCGCCTTCGCCCACGCCCCCTCCGAATACGAAGGGCTTTCTTTTATTGCAACTTGTGCATCCTGCAGCAGCCTGACTGCTGGATGGACCAAGGATGCTGTCGAGTCATAAATTTTTGTTTGTGTTGAAAATTGCATTTGCCTTTTACTTTGTGTTGAGGCTGAGCCAGGATCCGAAACTGGTCGGCATTAACGGGGCGAGGGGTGAGAGGGGATGCTGCACCGGGGAAAATAAAGTTCTTAAGCCAAGTTTTTCGTGAACAAACTGTAAGTCACCTCAAGGAAAGCCTTTTAAAATAGCAATTTCGGGGCTAAATACGGAATGTTAAAATGAATGAATTTATTTACAGATCAAAAATATAGAAAAAGTTGCCTTAAATTTACAAATTACAAGTGATTTAAGAGAAGTTTAATATAGTATGAATACAAATTAGTTTGGGCTATAAATTTCTATAGTTTCACAAAGATATATAGTACATATCTCATCCAATTATCTATAATACGCATAGCTTTCGTTCGCTCAGTGTGAAAATATAGCTGCGATGGATAGATTGAGCTTGCCCGGCAGCCATATTGGATGCCCCTAAAAGCAGCCAACGCCAAATTTGTTGCAACGCTTGATAATCAAGTTAGCGATGGGCTATGCCTGCCCCAGCACCTCCACCCACAAAAAACTCCCATCCTTTTAGTGCACTCAAATTGAACAGCCTTTTGTGCTGGATTCTTCGTTCTTTTTTTTTTTTTGTTCGCTTTATCGCGAAATAAATTTAAACCGATGATTCCGCCATGGACCGTGATTCTGAATCTGATGTTTTGCTCGCATTTCTTGTTTACTTGCAGATGTCAATGGGCGTGGCAGTGGCACGCGAACCGAGCCATCTGGAAATCAAAGCCCAATTGGCACAAACACGCGGTAAATAGAATTCGCAATCGGAATCGGAATTGAAATAGAAATTCGCATTCAAATTCAAATGCAAATAGAAATAGAAATTGCCACAAGACCCCCACAGGACGAGAAATAAAATAAAAAAAAGAAACACATAGCAACTAAAATACCCATAAAATAATAGGAAAACAAAGAGGGCCAGGGAAGCAGCTGTTGCAGCAAATAAAAGAACCGCAGCAACTGCAGCAGCAGCAGCAGCAACAGCCACAACAACAACAATATCAACAACGATAGCATCTGCGACAGCAACAATATGGCGAAGCTCCTGCAATCGGCGCTGTTTGTCATCCTGATAATGGCCACAAAATGCGGCAGTGGCTCGGCCCAGAACCAGCATCACGGTAAGTGGGCTCAGGGATTGAATTGCAAACGGGCCTTCCACTAAGTTCGTTCTTGGACCATCCGCAGAGAGCAATTCCCAGCTGGATCCCGATCCGGAGTTCATCGGGTTCATCAACAACGTCACATATCCCGCAGGAAGGGAGGCCATCTTGGCCTGCTCAGTGCGGAATCTTGGCAAGAACAAGGTGAGTTATAAGAACTACCTAAAGGTTACCTCAAAAAAGGTCTATCAATTAAAAAAAAATAATAATAAAATGGGAGAGATCACTTATCAATACCAATCAGTTAAAAATTTTACCAGAAAATATCCTACATCTTATCAAAGAATATTTGAGATAATAATTTATTAAATCCATTCACAGGTGGGCTGGCTGAGAGCCTCCGATCAGACGGTCTTGGCCCTGCAAGGCCGCGTGGTCACCCACAATGCCAGAATTAGCGTCATGCACCAGGACATGCACACGTAAGCTAAAAGCAAGCAATGTTTAAAAGGAATCAGAAATTAACTTTTAATCCCATTAGCTGGAAGCTAAAGATCAGCAAATTGCGAGAAAGTGATCGCGGCTGCTACATGTGCCAAATAAACACGAGTCCCATGAAGAAGCAAGTGGGCTGCATCGATGTGCAGGGTATTTTTTACTGATCTTCTCTGAGAGAACTTTATATAACTCTTTTTCAAATCAATGATAGTTCCACCGGATATCATAAACGAAGAGTCCTCCGCCGACCTGGCTGTGCAGGAAGGCGAAGATGCCACTCTCACCTGCAAGGCCACAGGAAATCCGCAACCACGCGTCATCTGGCGACGCGAAGATGGCGAAATGATTCTCATTCGCAAACCTGGCAGCCGAGAGCTCATGAAAGGTGAGTTTAAAACTCTTTCTATTTTATTTTTATTAATTTCTATTTTAATATGCCAACATTAGTGGAGTCCTACAATGGATCCTCGCTGAGGCTGCTACGTTTGGAGAGGCGTCAAATGGGCGCATATTTGTGCATAGCCTCTAACGATGTTCCACCTGCTGTTAGCAAACGAGTTTCGCTAAGTGTGCAATGTAAGTTGTAAATTCTTTGTTGAAAAGCATTTTCGGTAAGGGATTAAAACTAAGCATAATGAGGGTTAACAGCAAGTTAAGTAATCCCCTTGCTAAGTATACAAGTTAATACTTTAATCCAAGTTCCTTTTAAGTTTAACTTAAATTTTTAGTAACGTTAAAAAGAGACTCTGGTTTCGGTTAAAAGCATTAACTGCATGATTGCTAAAGGCCATACCGAATGGAAAATTTCCCAAGCTGAATATTTTAACGAAAAAATATATAACAATTTTTTACCTTTCAATGCAACAACGGATTAATTCCCATCGCTCTCGCATTCCCATCCGCAGTTGCTCCTATGGTAAGGGCCCCCAGCCAACTGCTGGGCACTCCACTGGGCTCCGACGTACAGCTGGAATGCCAGGTGGAGGCATCGCCATCGCCCGTGTCCTACTGGCTGAAGGGGGCGCGAACTTCCAACGGATTCGCCAGCGTGTCCACGGCCAGCCTGGAGTCCGGCTCGCCGGGTCCCGAAATGCTGCTCGACGGGTGAGTTGGGGAATTCCGGGGCCAGACATCAGTGTCCCGGGATCCATATCTCCGTATCCATTACCATCTCCGGACCATACCATTCCCTGTTCTACTCCGTATTTCAACCCATATCCATTGCAGGCCCAAGTACGGGATAACGGAGCGTCGCGATGGCTATCGGGGCGTCATGCTGCTGGTGGTGCGTTCCTTCTCGCCCTCCGACGTGGGCACCTATCACTGCGTCAGCACAAACTCGCTGGGCCGTGCCGAGGGCACATTGCGGTTATACGGTGCGTATACGCAATCTCGGCTCCGCCATCTCTCGCTCTCACTGATTTTAATTTGTTTTGTTTGCTCGCTTGCGGGTTTTGTATTGCAGAAATCAAGCTTCATCCGGGCGCCTCTGCCAGCAACGATGATCATCTGAACTACATCGGAGGTAAGTTCCTTGGGAATTATATTTAATGCTCTGAGTTGTTTCATATTTCTTGTAAATGTTGGCCAGCGTGATTTTATTTATTATTTTACTTATTGATCAGATTTTGTCTATCAATTCGGAAAAGATTTTAACTTAATGTAACTGAAAGTTGAAGGAGAAAAGAGCCTGGATTAAGAAATCGATTTTCGAGGTCACTAAATGTTGAAAAATTGCAAACATTTGTCTTATAAATTATTACAGAACAGACATAATAATCTGACTATATTGATTTTGTGATTGTCAGGCTTGAATTAACCATTTCCCTTATTTATTGTCGCAGGTCTGGAGGAGGCGGCGCGGAATGCCGCACGGAGCCACCGAACGACGTGGCAGCCGCTGCTCGCGATGCTGCTGCTCCTGTGGATGAGGCTCAAGGGATGGGCAGCGGGAGCGTGATATCAAAACTGAGAGAAGAAGAGCCGGCAATCAAGTATTCCTACGGATTCCCTCGGACACCGACATCGACATCTCTCCCCCCGCCCGCGTTCTTGTTGTTCGTTTCCGTTTCCGGTTCTGCCAGCATTCACCATTCCCTACTTAGCGGACCCTTTCATATCCCCCTTCTTAATACATATTGCCGGAGGCGCCACCCCCTGCCTCAGATATCATTTGCATACGTATCAGGAAACGCGTCGTTCCCACCCACGCTGCTCCACTCGCCAAAAACAGCCCTGCTGCTGCCCAGCCCGCTCCCTAAAAGGAATAATGAGGATATCAATATATGCGGACAATTGGATGCCAAGCCCTCCCCTTAACCCCAGCCCCAAATAATGTTACATTGCATATAAATTAAATATGAATACTATAAAATAGTGCATAAAATTTATTATCATAATATAAATAACGACAAAATTATTGAATAAATTATCGCAAATGTGGAAAAAAAATAAAAAAAACCGAATGGAAAACCGCCTTTACTTCACTTCCGACACGGCTTCCTGCGCCACTGGCCTGACCCACTGATCCACTTTGTGGCCACTGTTTGGTGGGGCGGTAAGAGAGGACTTCAATCGATGGACGGTTTAACGTACTTAACTTACCCCACTGCGTTCCAAGGAGAACCGGACAGGTGGCCTGCAGGCTGCGGATATCGCAATTCCCGGAGTTGTCAACGTTGTGCCACACCAAGGCCGATCCACGATTGGGTTTAAAGCCAAATCCAAGGGCGGGGAAAGAGACATAGCCGCCAATTTCGACTTCAGTTAGCTGTGAACCAGTTATTATTATAGTTATTATTATTCTTTCATTTAAATATATATATGTAGGATATTGAACTTACATAAAACAAAATAGTAGCCGCACGATATTTCCTTGGAAACGGTTCAACAAACTTCTGATCAAAAATAACATTTTTTATTTTCGAAAAGTAGAAACACGTGAAGAGGACTTACATTGGGCTGCTGGCAATCCAAGTGGATGAAGTGCTGACCTCCAATACCAAAGTTGGATACCATTAGCGGTTCACTGTCCCCCAATTCAAGTGCTGTCATATCCTCAATCCTTTGGTGCAGACGCATCACATAACCGGAGGCATTGTTCTCTACAGCGGCTTCAACAAAATTTAGATGCGTTCCCCGATCCTTTAGTTTGGATTGCGTCAGTTTAATTAAATCCTCCTGCTCCGCTGGAGAGATGACATCGTGGTAGAGCCCAACAAATGGCTCAAGACTGAGCTGTTCTAATTTAAAAGGAGCAAGGCGAAGAAACGGGGATCCTTCTGTCCAGTAACGACAGTGCAGAAAGGGCTTTACCGGAAGTTTGTTTTTACCCCGACAATTATCCACATTCACGGCATTGTAATGCAAGTTTTCCAGCAAATGGTTGGCCAGCCAAGTGTCGTCCTCCTTCGAAGCCCATTCCAAAGACTTCTTAAAAGCTGATCGGCTGCCAGTTAGGTCATCTGAACAATATTTAACCTTTGGATGAGAAGTTTCTCCGATTTTAAAACTCAACTTACGCCGTTTAAGTAAAGTGTTGCCGATTTTCTCCCAAATATGAAAGCGTCCCATTTTCAAAATTCTATAAACAGGATCCATGTGCTCCTCATACTGCTCTAGGGATATGTTCAGCCACTTGCAGGCTAGGTTTCCATACTTCACATCATCTAGATGCGTTCCAATCGCCAAGCAATCTGCGGCACTTAGCCTTGAGCTTAAAAGAGACATTAATAAAGAGAGTTTAAGTGGAACTGCGTTTAGAAGACTTACTCGTTTTGTTTGCCAAACAGTTTTCCATTTGCCATGTCCCTTTCATCCAGGCTGTAGACATCCTGCAATCGCAACAGCTCGCGGGTGGCATCTTGAAGATCCATATCCGTAATACCAGTCAAGTCTTTGTCAATCAATTTTTGAAGAGGGCCTATATAGATTTATAAATATAATCAACCGGCATAATTTTTCTGTATCTGCGATTTAGTAATATGTAACTTACCCTTCTGTATATCCTGACGACCAAGTTCCAACCACATTGGAGCATCCAGATGCATTCGTAGCATCAGTGGAAAGCTTATCAAGGGATTGGACACATAGTTTTCGGCATCAGTCTGGATTTGCTCTCGCCTAATCTTCCATTCTTCCTGCACCCTATAGCGGCGGATCGATCATTATAATTATTTTAAAATAAATAGTCTTGCTACATACATACTTCCTCATTCTATTGATTTTATCCTGTAATTCCTGTACATACTGACGCATATATTCAATTAAATCGTCTTCAATTTGCAACAGAGAAGCAGTATCCCGTGTCGATGTGGCATAGTCCACTTTATCAGAAACTACAGTCAAAACTCCGAAGAGCAATAGCGACCAGATTGAACTTAGCATCATCACTAAATGCATATATTTTCGATACGCTTATTACCCACTGTGAAGAGGAAATTTGTTTCACTTTATCACGTTACGTCTGCTTTGAAGCGATATTATATAATTTTGATATTTTTTTTCTTAAGGATGTTTACTACTTTTTTGGAGCTCATATAATTTGCGGCGTCCTTGAATTGAAAAAAGGCAAATCTTAAAATAAAATCTCCTGCTGCGTATCCCTTGAACAATCAACTACATCCTAGTTCCTTTCTAAACTTAAGATACTTTTGGACCTGTTTTTCAAAGGACTTGTCACCGAAGGTCTATCAATTACGCGCTATTTTTTTAAATATTCATGTTTCCCACCTTTTTTGTGACTTCCGGTAACTGCGCGAAACGGGAAGCCCAGTGTGGCAGCGCCATCAATTTTGGTGTGACCAGTTGTCGGAGAGAGGAAAATGCCATAAGCATCATCTAACCAGCCATTGTTTTATGAATTAAAAACAATTAATTAAATAGGTACGCCCACGCCCAAGAAGACTAAGTTAAAACTATTTTAACTGTTTTCAAATATCTTGGAACCCGTTAAGCCCCAAGTGGTAAGCAAAAATCTGACAAAAACAATCGATTTTGTCAGCTTTTTCATTGACCAAAATATTTGGGCGTTGACTCTGTGTCTGCCCAACCCCAGAGTTCTGTTTACTTACGAATTGTTTTTGTTGTTTCCCAAGATTAACGCCGCTTGGAACCATGGTCGTCTTAAGCTCGTGCTGGTCCCCGATTATCTGGTCCGACAATGTCCGGACAGGTAGCTACGCCGTGGCCGCCTACACGGCTGCGCTTTCCGTGGTGATGATCACACTTATAACCTACATGCTGACGGGCGGGGAGTCTGCGCAGCTCTACTCGCCGCTGTTCGAGACGGATATCCGGACGTCGATGCCCATCGCCGGTGGTTTCTTCATTATTTACTTTTTACTGATCATTCTATCCTCCTACCTGGTGTATTACGGCATCAAGATCAGGTGAGTAAGCCAAGTTTCGCCGACTGGGAAAAAGTATTGTAACAATGCATTTAAACCTATTCCTATAGCACTCGCGGGTGGCTGCTGCCGTGGTTGGGTCTAATCGGCCTAGCCATTCTCTTCCAGTTTTGCTGGAGTCTGTGGCTTATCGGAGGCTACTACATTTATGTGAGTAACAGACATTGCATATATAAATCCTTATTAAATATTATACTTTCCTTATTTCTCAGCTCGAGCAAACCTTCTCAGCCCTGCTGAACTTCGTCTGGGTGGCCTACAATGTAAGGGGCAGCAGTTAATTATTCAATTTCCCTTTAAATCGAACTACCTTGTTTTAATGCACTTAACTTTATTGTTGAACGTAAATTACTTTATTTAAATCCTAAATTGAGGGCCAAGACTTGTCACTTTACAACGATTATAACTTATAACAGAGAAGAAATAATAACTTAATCATTTTTACTACCTATTAAATTTATTTAAAAGATTCACCCCACATTTTAGTTCGATTTATGTATATTTAAATATTTTATTTGACTAACCATTGCTTTCTTTATTGTCCACTTAGATCTACTGCTGGCTGGTGGTCTTTTCACAGTACCAGATCTTCTTAAACATCCAGAATCCAAACATTGAGCTGCTGATGCCATGATGAGAGCCATAGCCACAATCATATCTCGAATAACCTTTAGACTACGTTTGACACGCTACAAAGGAAGTCCAAGAGCATTTCCACAATAACAATTCCATCCATATTCTACAGATGCCTACCAAATAGTTTTATATACATTTATATATATTTTTTACCCGCCTTTATGCACCATCAATTACTGTAATGTGTATGAAATCGAATGCCTTAGTCTTCTAAACGACAATTAAACTGTAGATTCGAAAAAAATATCCAAATATTTGTGGTTATTGTAGGAAAAATTCAACGGGAGAATTTAGAATATAAACGTTTATTACCGTAAATTAAGTTAAAATGTACTCTAAAGATACGAGTTTGTAGGTGTGTGTTTGTGTGTGTGTGTTTACATAGAGAAAGGTATTTATTTTGTACAGAAACTTGAAATGAGAAATGTCGACCGTAAACCATTGAAGCATAGGAGCCAAACTGGGCGGGGATGGGGACACTAAATGTACATTAAGGTAAATCTTAGGACCGAATAATTTACAAAGCCTGGTCTTTGACACAGAGCAGCAACTGGGGGGGGTGGATCTAGGTCTTCTCCTCCTTCTCCTTGTTGTAGCGCTCCAGTTCCTTAAGAAACTGAGCCTTGGGCTTCATCACATTGGGCCGCTCACCGCGACAGTTGGGACAGAACCACTTGCCCTTGGGCTTCAGAACCAGAGAGACGCACGAGAAGTGGAACCATTCGATGGGGCACAGGTCATTGTCGCACAGAATCATCTCACCAAAGGAGATCTGAGAAAAAGTAGTGTGTTATGAAAAACATCTAGAAAGGAAAAAGAAACTATTTAAGCTCACCTGATTGCAGACGCAGTATGTCGGTTCGTCCGGATCAATGGTTTCGGGCGGCGGCGTCTCTTCGCGTGCGCTGACGTTTGTGTTCGAAGCGCCCGCGCCGCGTACCTTCCGTTTCTTCTTTTTCCCGGAATTATTGCCGCCGGCGCCTCCTCCAGCGCTACCGCTGGCGCCACCTCCTGCAGCTCCGCTGCTCGTAGCAGCCGATCCACTGGCCAGGCTACCAACAGCCACCTGAAGATTGCCCTTACGTCCTTGTCCCGAAACACTACCACCGCCAAGCGAGGATTTGCGCTCCCCGTTGCCGCTGCCACCTCCTCCGCCGCTACCACTGCCGCCGGCCTCGTTTGCAGAGTTCGATTCATTTCCGCCCATCTCCATGGAGTTTCCGTTATTGGCTAGGCTTTCGTTCCGCCTCCTTGAGCGTTTGCTGCCAGTGCGCTGTAAATCTCCGCTACCTCCGGCACCACCGCTGATGTTACCGTTGGAGCCGCTGTTGCCGCCGTTACTGGCATGACGCTCAGAACGCTCGGAATTGGGAGTAGAACTGCCACCGTTGCCGGAGGCTAAGCCACCGGATCCCGACACCAAACCGGCATAGCCACTTAATGCGTAGGGACCCTTGTCTGTGAGCAGGCCATTACCGTTCAGACTGCCGTTTCCAGAGCCGACTCCCGACTGGTTGGCCTGCTCTCTCATCGGACTTTGCAGCCGCTGTAGCTTAGAGGGTTGGCCATCTTCGAGGAGCGTCGCATACCGATCCCGCTCCTCCTTCAGGTCCAGGTTCTGCTGGTCCGTGTCCAGCTGGCGCAGCTTGCCGTCAATAATCTCCTGCATGTGATTTACAATTTGCATCTTCTCATCGCCCAGCTCCTGCGCCTGAATGAGGCTCTGGTGCATTCGTGAAATGCTCCGTGATCTGCGGCCGGCGTCGGGAGAGCTCTGCAGGGACAGATACAGGTCGTAGTAGTGGTCCACGTCGCGGATGAGGCCTGCCAATAGGACGAATTGCAGGAGGAGGTTAGGTTTATTTCACTCTTGGCCGCGGGAGTTCGCGCCGAAACTTACCTCTGTACTGCACATCGATGTCCCGGATGCGGGATAGTTGCCGTTGCACGTCGTCCGGCAGGTTCTCCACGGAATCGATGTAGTTGTCCACATAGGTGGCTGAATTGATGGCCTCCGACTCGGTTGCAATTGGGTTTATCATGTTGTTTTGGTTGCGTTTCGCGCTATTCCCGCCACGACATTGGTCCACGGGCGCGGGTTTAGATGGATACTGCTCGCCCGAAGCTCTGGAAAGGATTTCTTCTGTGAATCCAGCTATAATTTCCACTCGAGTCCAACTTTTTATTTTTTCTTTTTAAGTTGTAGTACAAATTGCGACTGTACTCTAGAGCTGCAAAAACCTATATCGATATTATGGGTGAAAAAGCGATATATCGATTAATATTTTCCATTAGTAGGACTGCAAAATCAAATAGTACTATTTTCAGCTACCGACCGCTGGTCACACCTAAATTGCATTTAATTAAAAACAATTATTTATATTATATTATATTACTATTGTATCATGACTTAATTGACTTTGCTAGAGTCTGCACAGAACTGCATTGCTCCTATCATTTTCAGCGAACAAAAACTCACTCAATTTAGGGCATATAGGATAAACTATTAACCGAAAGCTGAGGATAAAAGATGTATTGGCAACCGGAAACAACCTTAAAACGGGGGGTAAATTTAAAATCTCCCATTAATTGTGCATTTTTGGGTGCCTAAATATTAATTATTTTAAAAGTTTAGAAGAAAAGAAATATTATGCTACGCGTCTTCCAAAACGTCTACAAGAATTTCAACTAAATTCAGTTCGATATTCTTTATTTAGGAAAAATATGCCTACAACAGTTTTAAGTACGTATATTTTTTATGTTACTTAAGTACATTAATGTTTAAATGAGATTGTATATATGACAATTCGTTCAGCTCTTCTTGAGTATTTGGCACATTCCTATTGTGCTTTAAGTCTTATAAATTTTAAGTGATAATCCATTTGAGACTCAATATTTTATGATTTAAATATTTCTATGACTTTCAGTTATACTCTTCAGGAGTATTTCGCTGGACCGACGCCTTGTGCGTTTGTAATTATAAATTAACATTCTGCTTGTATGTTTCATTTGTATAAATATGTAAGAGATTTAGCAGCCTAAAAATTCAGTGAACGTTAACTGAAGTCCATCGATTTGCTCTTCCTGAGTTATGAATACGTTATTTTTGTTAAAATCGGTGTTGAAGCTTAAGATATCAGCAAATGCATTCGGGAATTCTTCGATTTCATCTATTTGAGTGGTCAACACTTTATTTTTGTGCGCTTCGCTCTTTTTGTGTTTGTTCAAATTGCGTTTAAATCTATAGTATATGTCGCAGATCTCGCACCTGTCAGAAAAAGAAAACAAGACATAAATACAAGGTTAAGTAACCTTTTTTTTTATTTGAGGACTTACCAATATGGACGTTCTCCTGTATGTACAACCTGGTGTTCCTTGAGTTGGCAGCGTAGAAGGAAACCCTTGAGACAGATCTCACAATGGAACGGCAACTTATCGTGGGTCATTTCATGGCGCCTCAGAGCATTTGGCCCCGCAAAGCCTTTACTACAGACCTTACATTTAAGGGGCCTCTCACCGGTATGGGAGTTCATATGCCAAGCTAGTGTACGTTTCGAGGAGTAAGTCTTCGCACACTCTTTGCAATGGTGTCGACCGTCCTTGGTCTCCTCCTTTTGGCCTTTCAGATTGTTTGGTTCCGAGCGATTCATGCGGATGCGTGGACCTACCCCATGCACTTCCCTGCAAATGGGACATTAGCCTTTATCTGAATTGCGATGGATATTACTTACTTCTCGTGTCTTTGTCGGCAGGATGCATTGGAGAAGGACTCGCTGCAATGATTGCAAGACCATGGCTTCTCCCCCCTATGTCGCACTCGGAGATGCATGTTTCGGAGATAGGAATTGTAAAACTTCTTTGGGCACTCCGGGCAGTCAAAGTTCTTGGTTTGGTTGTGCCGGAGTAGGTGGATTTGCAGTTGGTCAGGCATGCGGAAGGAGTGGCCGCACTTGTCGCAGACATAACTGAATGGCTTTGCCATATTTTTTAAGCGGCGTATGTTCCTTTTCTCCTCCAAGCTCTTCTTGGGCTTCTTTCGCTTTGGCACTGTAAGCGAATACTTTGGTTTTTCTTCCCGCTCAGAGGGCTTTTTTTCCTCTTCACGATTGCATTCCGTTAGCACAACCTTATAGATCTCGGCTCCGACATCAATATTTCCAATTTCTTCTTTGGTTTTACATTTGGTAATGCTAGCAATCTCACCGCAAACATGCTCCCTTTCCCTCGAAGCCTGCTTGCCTGGTTCATTAACTGAAGTTATGCCTTTGTATAATGGGTCATCTTCGTTATCAGAGCTGAATTCAAGATCTGACAATACCATTTCTGAGGCCTTGTTAATACATTTCGATGATTCCTCGTAAAGCACATTTTCCAGTTCTAATTCGATATCGTCACAGAATTCCAAATCATGTATTGACTCCTTTTGTATGATTTGACTAAACCCTAAATTGGCTTGTATACAATTGTTACGGAATTCGATGGCTTTCTGAAGCGTTTCGTGACAACTTTCACATATATAATGGGGTAATCCTTCCACGCCGGTTTTTATCTGGAATAAGTTTGTTTAGAAAAATAATAAAACAAAAACGATAAATTCGACCTACCCAGACGCCTGTGACGAGCTTTATGCGATGAAGAAGCTCAATGTTGCGCTTATCATAGAGATCCTTGACAGTGTCATCTACCATCAAATATTGGGAGCAAGTGCGGCATCTACTTTCATCATCAAAACAGTCATCTAGCTGTATTTCTTCATCAACAGTGCTTTCCCAGTTGGTGGCAATTTCAAAGGATGCATTGTTTTCAGTGAATATGGCACCAGTTTCCTCTGCCTCCGTTAGGAGCAGCTCCACCAGCTTCTTGTTAACCTGTCTTTGGGAGGCCTCTCTTGGCGACATTTTGACAACGCCTTTGTCTTTGAATAACTCGTTTTCGTTTTCCTTAAATAAAAAAAACAAGACGACGTTAAATACGTGAGTGAAATGTTAATTGTATGCTGAGGAGTTTGAGAGACACACCCTCTTTGAATCACCACTATCAGCTGCTTTCGAAGTCCTCCTTATCTTCCGTAAGTTCGGCTCTGGCAACTTCCAACTTCGCCTGAGCTATCTCGTTTTTTCGCAGGAGAGTTCACGAGCAGTCGGAAAAGAGGGAGCGTTTTCCACGGACTTGTGTACGGACTGATGCCGCAGCAGCACTCTGCGCATCCATTGCCGGCAAATGCGAGTTTTCAGCAAAACAGAGCCAGCCCGGTTGCCAGGGCTGCAAAACGTTAAAGTAGGGGTTGCAACCAGGATGGCAGGCACTTATTGTGTTTATGCGAGACTGAATTCATGCATTAGGATCAGGAACTCGAAAAAACCATAACATCATATCAAGTATTATACCAAGTAAAATAACGCCGCAATACAAATTTACAATCGAAACAGCGGATATATAAAATTTAAGGATTATGCGTAGGTGAACCATTTGCTTTTTTATCGAACTCGATAAACAGCTGAAATCGCCACTTTAAGAGCTCTGGCCGACTTTTTGAATTTGTTTGCTTTGCTATTTATGAATTAATGTATTTAATAATATCAACACAACATCCGATTGCAGTTAAAAATATAAAAAAACTGAACTTAAAAACTGTAGATACAGGTTCAACAATATATATCTTTATTTTATCCATGTACACCTAAAGAAAAAGCCGTTGAAGCTACGAACTAGACTCTTATAAAATATAATTTTTCCTTATTTTATGCCTTATTTGTAAAATGAAGGTGTACAACATTGCAATGATTAGTTAAACCAATTATCAATCACAAGAAACATTAGTTGGACAAACAACTAGTATATACATATGTAGATTCTTTAAGCAAATATAGATAATCGAAATGGTTTACTCATCCGCTTGCACCACATATTCCTGATCACCTGCTTTCTGCTCCAGCTCCTTTTCTTGTTGTTCCGCCCTTTTTTTGTGCTGCTTTGAGCGGAAATGAGTTCGTAAACTGCTCTTCCGATTAAAGTGAGCCTGGCAGAGCTCACAGCTAAAGAGGAATAGGGTATAAGATAAGGTTAGTTGCAAATAGCCCGCATGGTGATTCCAACTCACAGAAATGCCTGTTCGCCGGTGTGCACCACGGCGTGAAACCTCAGGGTAATCTTATCCTTAAAGGCCTTCTTACAAATGGCGCACATATGCGGCCGGTGGTCTGGGCTCTCCTTATGTCCACGCTCGTGCCGCAATCTCTTGATGCAGTTGTCAAATCGCTGGCCACAGTACTTGCACACATAAGGCAGCTCCCCGCGGTGCTTGATGCGCACATGCAGATTAAGAAGGTGAAGTGTGAATTCCTTGCGACCGCACTCCTTGCACTCGAACTGCTTCACGCCTGTGTGACGCTGGAGGTGGATGTTAAAGTTACACTTTTCGCTGAAGGATTTCCCGCATTGGTCACAAAAGTAAAGCCCCTCCTTCTTTGTGTGAATCCTCTTCGTCCTTGTCCATTTCCTCCCAGTAGCTTCTATTTCGTATTTCTTATGGGGTGGCTTTATTACTAAAGATTCGCTATACTTTTCAGGTGGTCTGCCTCTTTTTTTGGGTGTTTTAGTTGACGGTAACTCTTCGACTGCTTCGAGTTGCTGAATGCTAGTATCCCAGGGCTCAGCGTCTGAATGTAGGGATTCGTTCTCCACCTTTATAGTTTCTTCGCTCATCAAGGGATCCAAGGCCTCTGCTTCGACCTCATTCGTTGTGTTAGACGTTATGTCATCCTCCTCCTTAGTACCCTTCACAGAAAAACTTGGAAGAATTCCCAACTCGGCCTTTTTGCCCGCAGGGTCTAATTCCTCAAACCAAAATGTGTTCGTCCTTATGCAGCGCTCCCGAAAACTAATGGCTTCCTTAAGATTCAGCAGGCAGGACATACAGATATGCCCGGGCACGCCGGGTTTGTCAGTTAACTGAAAACCAACGAAAATTTACAATTACTTAGGACTTTTATAGTCATGTTTACAAACTTGCCCAAATCCCAGTCAGTTTAAGGACGTCGGACAGAATGTCTGTAGCGTCCTTTGTAAACAGCCTTCTTGAATGCTCCGCCTCCTGGCCGCAGGTTCGACACAGCGTTGACATATTGCTGGCCCGGTTATTATTTTTAGTTTAGTTTCAATTACTTTTTTCGGCGTCCAGACATAATTTGTTTACAAAATTATACCGCTTCGTGGCGAATGGTACATGCAACAAGCTGTCCGCGTGTCCATGGAAATGACATAATTTTAACGATAGTAATTAATAATTTAATTTTCGTAGTTTATGAATAAAAAAGTCAATCTAAGCTCTTCTAATGCGACTTAAGGAGAAGTTTCCACGTCCACGAGTGCTAGAGGTTTTTGCCACTGTAAGCAAATCTTCGTCCTCAGGTGTTATTTGTTGCTCCTCGACATTTTTCCTATGCCGTATCGATCGAAGATGAGTTTTCAAGCTTGTCTTCTTACCGAAGTGAATCTTGCAAAGCTCGCAGCTGGGGAGAAGGAAAAAAAACTGCTTTGTATAATAATCACTAAATACCTGAATCTAAACTTACTGGAATGGGTGTTCACCACTGTGCACCAAGGCATGATTTTTAAGAGTTTGTTTTTCCTGAAATCCTTTATCACAGATAGGACACTTGTATTGCCGGGGTCGCGGGTTATGCTTACGCTCATGAAGCAACCTAAGGTTGCAGTTGCCGAATCTTTGGCCACAGTACTTGCACACATAGGGCAGCTCTCCGAGGTGCTTTACGCGTATGTGAAGATTAAGAAGGTGAAGTGTGAATTCCTTGCGACCGCACTCCTTGCATTCAAACTGTTTCACGCCTGTGTGACGCTGGAGGTGGACATTGAAGTTGCCCTTCTCGCTGAAGGATTTCCCGCACTGTTCGCAAAAGTATAGGCCCTCCTCTTTTGCCTGAATCCTTTTGGCCCTTGCCCTTTCATTCTTATTCCTTTTATTCTTCTCATATGCATCAGTTTTCTGAATTTTGGGTGGTCTGCCTCGCTTTCTGCGTGTCGCAGGTGGTGGTGTAATTCCTTCGAGTTCCTGATTGTCAGAATCACCTGACTCAGCGCCTGAATGTAGAAATTGGTTCTCTTCCTTGATAGTTATTTCACTAATCAAAGGATCCAAGACATCGGCAGAATTGGCATCCTGTGTGCCTAAGGGATATGGTAGCTCTTCTGTTGTGTTAGAAGTTGTGTAATCTACTTTCTTGCTATCTAGCTCCGCCTCCTCGTTTGCAGCGTCTAATTCCTCACTACTATTATCCTGCTCCTCGAACCACAAGTTGTTCGTGTTGATGCAACGCTCCCGAAACGCCATGGCTTCCTTTAGGTCAAGCATGCAGGACACACAAATACGCGTGGGCACGCCATTCTCGTTAGTTAACTAAAATCCAACATGGATATAATTATTAAGCACTTTATCGTCAAGTTTACAAAGTTACCAGCATCCCCGTCAGCTTCTGTATGTTGTACAGAATGTCTGTAGTTTCCTCGTCAAACAGGTTCCTTGAATACTCTGCCCCCTGGCCGCAGGTGCGGCACAGCTTCGACATTTTGCTGGCTATTATTTGCCGTCTAATTTATTTTATTTTTTCAATCTCCAAACGTTAATTGTTTGAAAGAAAGATTTGTTTATGTTTTGTTTACAATATATTCCGCTTCGGGGCGATTGACACTTTTATTAAGCGCCTGCGTATCCATGGAAATGACCAAATTTTATAGATTGATATTGGCAAATTGGATATATACGTAAAATTAACAGTTAAACAAAATGTATGTATGTAAAGTTAAAGTTAAGGCGCAGGTAAGACACATCTGCCAAATTTAATAATTGCCAAGTATAATTTCTGCTCTTTTTTTAACAGTTTTCTGTTAACAAGTTCATTACTTTTACATTTAAGCGGTTTAAGCGTTCCCTTGAAAATAGTAAAAATTTGAAATGGAGGCTCCAAATTATTTTATACTTATTTCATTTTAGACTTCTTCCTGACTTTTCGCAGCGTTATTTTTGTGCTGCCTCGACCGGAAGTGGGTTTTCAGGTTAAAATTCCGGGTAAAGGACACATTGCATATTTCACAGCTGAAAATATAAAAGTTAAGCATTAAAAAAATTAAAAATTAAAACCAGATCGTAATCAACCTTACTTACGGGAATTTACGTTCACCGGAGTGCACAACCTTGTGCTTCTTCAATTGGGACTGGACCTCAAATCTCAAATCGCAGACTGCGCATTTGTACCTTCTGTTTGTCGCCTTGATCTCATGCATCCGGCTAATGGAAGCGAGTGTTATTATTGAAATTCCGAGATTAGATATGTACATTATGGAATAGTATAGTAATTACCTTTGGTGACGACATCTCTGTGTGCTGTCCACAAATTTTTCGTCGCAGTACTTACAGGCGAAGGGCTTTTCGCCGTGATGCTTCACACGGATGTGGATGTTCATGAGGTACATGTTGAATTCTCTTTTGCCGCATTCTGGACACTCAAATGGCTTAACGTCTCTGTGGCGAACCAGATGTAGATTCATGTTGCTTTTGTCGTTGAACTTCTTGCCGCACTGATCACAGAAATATATCTTTTTGGCGATGCTCTTTTTGTTTTCCTGGGGGATTAGTTGAGTTCCGTGAGATGTGCTGCTGTTGGTTTCCGTATTTATTGTATCCACGTAATTGTGATTTATATCATAAAACTGGGTCGATAAGATGTCCTTTTCTGAATCCTTCAGTCTCATTTGCTTCTGTAAGTCAGTATTGTAGTAATCCGCTTCATCCTCTTCAATCATCTCCCTAATCTTCTTAATTATCTCGATTTCTACATCATCTTCAATATTCTCCATTTTTGCTACATCTTTTCCCAAAGCCAACTCCTCCGTGCTATCGAGCGGTTCAATTAAATCCTCTGTTTCGGAATCAAGTGTATCAAGAGTTAGGCGTTGGTTTGTGGCAACACAAAGCTCCCGAAAATGAATGGCTTCATTCAAGCTGGCCAGACAAGAAAAGCACATACTCTTCGGGAAATCCAGTTGGTCAGTGAGCTGCGGTTTAGTTGTTTTCTTTAAACCTGTCTAAAGTGTATTTCAAAAACACTCACTTGAACGCCCGTGACCATAGCGATTTGATTAATGATTACTTTGTTTCCCTCGAAAATATGTATTGCATTGTTGCTCTTGATCTCCTGACCACAGGTTCGACATTGTGACGACATTTCTGAGGACCAATGAGACACTAAATCTTGAAAGTTTCTGTAACACTTTCACTTTTGGATTCGTTTTTGATGGCCATTCCGTAGTGAAAGGTTGATTTGGTGGATCATACCCTGGTGACTGCCTATGCAATTGGCGCACAATTTAAAATTTGGTATGAAAGATCTAATCGTGGGCGCCAACAATCAAATAAGGTTGATCTTCTAATCTAAATTTATTATAGGAAATTGTTACAAAACATTGGGCATAACATTGCCTAAAAACATAATAAAGACGATTCAGTGTCAAAGTGATATTTAAACTTTTACGAACTTATACGATATAGTAGACAATCCAGTGCCTCAACGAACAATATTGTACATATTGTCTGAAATCCAATTAATTTTTGTCATTTATGATCAGCCCTGGTGGAGAATCCACAACTGAGTTAGCTTTCTTGTAGTGACTCTTCGAACTGTAGTGTTGGTTTAAATTGTATCTTCGAGGAAAACGCACGTTGCATACGTGACATCTAAAAGAAAATTGGAGGGTATTATTTTATTTTAAAATATATTTGTCACAACTCACTCACCGAAAAGGTTTTTGGCCAGTGTGACGGAACTTATGCTTATTCAAGTCGGACTTGGTATTGAACACAACGCTGCATAAGTTGCACTTGTAACTCCAATCTCGAATATGTTGTGTCCTGCGGAAATAACAAATACATAGAGACTTCATAAGCATTATTGCTAGAATATTAAATTACCGCTGGTGATAAGTGCGAGTGGCGCTGGTGAAGAATTTCCTCTCACAGAACTGGCAGGCATATGGCGTTTCGCCCAAATGTCGGACCCGCTCGTGAAGCTTCAACAGGTATGGGTTAACGAATCGCAGGCCACAGGTTATGCAGGCGAAAGGCTTGACGCCGTCGTGGCGTAGCTGGTGCATCTTCAGATAGGTTGTGGTTTTGAAGAATTCTCCGCATTTATCGCAAATCAGGGACTCTTTCGCGTGGGTCTTTTGAACTGGTGCAACGTTCTCAGCTTCTTTAAGTTTTTGTTTCTTGCTACTGACTATCTGAATTACAGCCGGTGCTTGTTTCGGCAAGGAAATCAGTTTGCCAATTTCAAGGAACTTTCCTTTACCGAAACTTGAACTAGAGTTGGGAACTATGTTTTCTGCTGCCCCAAGGGAAGTTCCTACCAGGGGCACCATGTTCTCTTGTGCTTCCGACACTGGACTTTCCATTTGGTTACAATTCTCAGAAATCTTTCTGAAAAGGCTTTCTGTTTCTAAGACACAAGTTTTCAAACAGATCTTTTTGTGGCTATCGTCTAACTGTAAATGGAGTAAATGAGAAATTTATATATGCACATAAACACAAAATGATAATCCCATGAGGTTTTTGGTGTTTGAGGGACTCCATGGTTTCTTATATCAAATAACATAACAGGCTTACGTGGGAAAACTTAATGACAAACTTTTCGCAATAGAAAAGCCATCCCGGCAACATACAAAAAGTTAAACAGAAATTTGGCGACTGTGTGACCGTTGCTTGAGCGACAAAATTAACCAATTATTTCCTCATCGCAATATTTGTTTTAATTTTACTAACTACTACTAACTAATAAATAATTAAACTCACTAATTGCAGCCCTCGATTAAATTCAAAGAATTCCTAAATAGTTTTTTATAAAAATTAAATCTAGTTTGCCAAAATAAGAATACAATTCAATAATGTAATTATTTATTTAATTTTTTTTTTGTAAATCCGAAGCCCGGATTTGAATTTCATTAAAAAAGCAGTTTTCGACAAACAATTGATGGTTCTTAACAGCTAGGACCTGTTAGAACTGAACCAACACATGCATCCTCGGTATTTGTTTACGTTTTAAGGGCCGCTAATCGTCCAGTTCCTCCAAGTAAGCAGATTCATAGTCGACACCGTCGTATGGCTCCTCCTCTTCTAGAATATGGTCGTCTTCGGTCTCGTGAGCATTAACCAGATCGTCAGTATACTGATCTTCATCATACTGATCGTCGTCTATCGCTTCAAAGAGATCATCCATGTCTTCCTGGCTTAAGTCTTCTGCATCTCCCTGGCTTTCGTCTAGATCCGTCATATTTCCCTCGTCACCCGGATACTCCGCTAGCCGATTCATGCGCTTGCGATGGTACTTAGTGGCGAAGTGCCGATGCAGAAACGAGGCCTCCTTGAACTCTTTGTTGCAGGTTTCGCAGCTGGAAAAAGATAAGACTTACATGTATATTTTTATATTTTATATTTATAGAGGTAGACCTTACTAGTGCACATCGGGCTGGCTGCTCTTGTGTCCGTCCTGATGCTTCTTCCGGCTCTTTTCACTGTTGAAGCGTTTATCGCAGATGTTGCACTTGAAGGCCAGTTCGTTGGGATGCACTTGTCTAAGGAATATGAAGATATTTAAATTTTGGACGACCAGGTTACAGGGAAGCTTTCCTTACCGCTCATGTCGACAGCGGGCGGGACTGTTGTTGAATCCCATTCCGCAGTACTTGCACACGTAAGGCTTTTCTCCCTTGTGATGTACCCGAATGTGCAGCCTGAGCAGCGGCTGGGTGTAGAACTTGCGTCCGCACTCGTTACAAACGTGTTTTTTCTCAAAGTGCCGCAGCTTGTGGTCCTTCATGTTGCTCATATCAGCAAAAGCCCAGCCGCACTGATCACACACATATTTCTTGTCCTTGGGATACACCTTGGGACGACGCTTTCTTGTACGGCCACCCCCACGCTTTGGCTCTGGCGAAGTGGGTTGCCGAAGCTCAGGTACGTGAAGGCGCTTGATCCGAACGCGCGGCGATTGGCTGTTGGGCATCCGTAGCTCCTGTTTTATATTTTTGGACACCGGTGAGGGCTCCGTAGGCGAGGCGGTTTCATATCTATCTTCTGAAATATAGCTATTTTCGTAGTCATCTTCATCAATTTCACGTTTCAGCAAGGGATTGTGCTCATTCTTGATAACCGAACCGCTACCAGCAAAGTCGTCATTCGACCTGCCGGGCTTCCGGTGCAGATACTCGTCCGCTTGCAAACAGCGCTGACGAAAGGCGACAGCGTGGCTTAGGTCCAGCAGGCAGCAGGAGCAGATGTGCTGGGGTAGCGGCGTCTCCAGAACTATCTAAAATTTAGCAATTTTAGTCAAGTTATTACACATTAGTAAGGGACGCTACCTCTAAGCCCGTGATTTGTTGGATTGCCTTCAAAATCCGGTGGTTGCGCTTCTCAAAGAGGTTCTTCGGATGCGGCGTAAAGATCTTCTCGCAACATATGCGACACTCGCTGGCCATGGTTCCAGGAATATTTAAAACTTAATTATTTTGAACAAGTTTTATTATTTTCTGCCGGGCAGTGTGGCTGTGAAACCGCCATCTGTCTGTACAAATAGTGTGCCCAAACGACTACGTAGCTGAAAACCCGTTTTGAACGCAAAAATAATTTTTTGTTGTTGTTTTGTTTGTTTGTTGTTGAGTTCTTGCAAACTATTCCCGATGTTTATCAAAAACAAGTTATATTAACTATAAAGAAACATTTTATTCCGTCGAGGGATACAACTAGATACCAACACCTTTTGCGAACTATCTAATTTTATTCGCTGTGCTCTGGGAAACATGTTACTTTACGACGTCTCGTCAACAACAACAAGATCAGCTGCTCCTGCCTCTTCTTCTTCTGTGTAAATTATCTATTTAATATAAACATTTAATGCATTTGTATTGTGTTTATTAATAATGTTTGAGTTGCGTTCGCTGTGCCGGACTTGTGGCATAAAACTAAAAAAAGATTCGAGCTCGACTAAACTTTTTGAAAAGTCAAACTTCGAATTAATTAGAATGATTGAGGATATCACCGACATGTTCGTAAGCAACACGAATTAAACTTATTATTGGCCATGGATGTAATAATAGTTCATTTTTTGTAGCTAGAGTTCGAAAATACTATGCCGGAGCGTATTTGCCATGAATGTAAAGAGGAGCTGCTCGGAATGTTGGCTTTTCGCTCAAAATTTTTAAAAGTCCATCAGACCTTTTTGGCCACCAAAAAGAAGCATTTGCAATGGAAGGATAATTGTAATAAAATGGGAGCTGACAGCTATAAGGATGAACCAGGATTTTTCGAAGGGAGTTTTGAGGAAAAAGACCATATTGATGAAGACAAACTGGATCAAGAGCATGATGACGAACACACCGAAAAGAAGGAGCCAGTAAGGGAAGAGCAAGAGGAGGATGAGGGCCATAATTTCGAGGAGCTCAGTGCGAGTTCCCAAAACGACGAGAAGATTACAGCCCGCAAGGCCAAGCAGGCGAGGCGTAACGCCAAGACCTGGGTCTGTGAACAGTGCGGTGGCGTGTTCAAATGTTCCACCTACCTAAAACTGCACCTGTTGCGCCACACCGGCCAAAAATCGTTCACATGCGACGTGTGCCAGGCGAAGTACTACACGGAAAACGAGATGCGCCGCCACCGTATCCTGCACACCGATGCCCGGCCCTACGCCTGCCGTTTCTGCGATAAGACCTTCCGCGGCTGCAGCAGCAAGGTGGTCCACGAGCGTACGCACACCAATGAGCGACCGTTCCAGTGTCAGTACTGCGAAATGGCCTTTACGTCGACATCCACTCGGCAGCGGCATGAGTTGCTGCACACAAACAACCGAAAATATCAGTGAGTAATTTTATTAACTCTAACAACAGGGATATTTATTGTATAATTTCATTAAACTTTTTTTTTGCAGCTGCGAGACTTGTCAACAATGGTTTTTGCGCGCGACGCACCTAACTCTACATCAGAACACGAAACTGCACAAAAAGAGAGTTGCGAACGCTCGCAAGCGCTGTGCATAAAAATACGATTTTAAATATTAGCGGGTTGTCAACGCCGACGCGTGAATGGTTGTTTAGTGCAAATGACTTTAGGGGTTGCTTTCAGCGAATGTCACGTTTCTTCTTCTTTTTTTCTAAACAAAACTATCTTCCGTATCTGATTGATTTTGCTGTTTTAATTCGAAGGCATGGGGGATATATGCAGGACCTGTTCGCAAGAAACAGATCCGGGGACTGCCAATAATCTGTTCGATCCCTCGCATGCTTCACTTCTGGTTCAAATAGAGGACTTGACCAGTATACTGGTGAGTAACAAATCCACACGACATCAAAATAAGAAAGGATTTTCACGAATGTCAGATTTTAGCTGGAGGACGATGATAATTTACCAAAGTTGATATGCCAAAACTGTCAGCTTGACCTAAAGATAGCAAACGACTTTCGCAGAGTTTGCATCGAGGCTCAGAATCTGTTACAAATCCAAGTAAATCGGGTCAAGGATAAAAAGGAATTGGAGAACCAGTGGATCGTTGGTTCTATGTCGGACGCGATCCTCTGCCCTTCGGAAGATGTGATAGACTTCCTGCCGGAATCCCAAGATGACATCGCAGAAATATCTGAAGAGCCAACAGAGTACCCGTCGTCTTCCTTAAGCTTATATGAATACGCCAATGTAGATTATCCAGCTGGTGTTCAAGGTGTGGGCATTGCAGAACCTCAGTTTTCGAATCAAACAGTTGAGGTAATGAATGTCGAACAAATATATGAGGACCCTCAAGAGAACGAAAGAACCTGCAGCAATTGTGGGCTTGGGTTTGATGATGCGGAAGAGCTAAGGACGCACAAGTACCAGCTGCACGACGTCTCACCTAATACCAAGTATTTATTATTATTCATACAAACGATTTCAAAAGTTAATAGTTTTCCATTTTAGATTCGTTTGCGACCACTGCGATGAAGGCTTCCGCTCGGCAGCAGAGCTTTCCAAGCATTGCACTCTGCTTAAGCTTCCATGCATCCACGAGTGCGTCAAGTGCACGGCTAAATTCCATAACAACATCCTGCTGGACACCCACAGCGAAGTATGTCAAAAGCCCATAGAAGGCAAGCATGTGTGCCATATTTGTGGCAAGAGGCTTTCTTCCGCCTTCATTTTGAAAAGTCACCTTGTGCGCCATTCGGGTGAACGGCCCCACAAGTGCCAGCAATGTGAAGCCACCTTTGCCATTGGCTCCGAATTGAAAACGCACCTGAAAACACATTCGTCCGAGCGATCATATGTGTGTCGCTACAACTGCGGAAAATCTTTTCGCTTTAGCAGCGCTCGTTCCACACACGAGAGGTGAATTATACTTACGAGTTATCCCTTCTTTAGCTAATTTTCCCTCTTCCGAAGAATCCACATGGATGATAGCAAACGGATTCACCACTGCGAGTATTGTCCCAAATCCTTTGTGACTCCGAGCGCCTGCCGGGCACACCAGAAGCAACACAATTTGGCTCGTGATCACAAGTAATTATATGAATTTCTATTTGTGTTACAATTTGCAAGTAAATAGATTATATTCTGTATACTGAAATCTCATTTATATGCAAATATTATAAGCAATTTTAACACGCAGTCTCAAGATGATGCAACTGAATCCACCACCTCTCTCCCTTTCAGATGTGACACTTGCCGTATTAGTTTCCGGCAAAAGAAACATTACCAAAACCATCTTAAGTCGAACTCCCACAAGGTCCTAGAGGCGCGTGCCGCAGCTGCCAAGAGACATCCATATTTCCCACATTAACATTCCATTTTAAATTTCAATTATAATTCCGTGCTGCATTTAAATAATAAACAATGTACCTAATAAATAGGAAAATTACGTAAGCAATCTTTAGAAACGTCTTTCGCTTAGAAAATTGTGCCACTGATGACCATTTCAGAAAAGTAGAAAAATTAGGGGAAGTATCAGCATAGGAAGTCGACTTCTCGCCTGGGTTGTAAACTAGAGTTGTTTTGGCCAAGGTGGGAGAGCTCCTCGCAACATGACATCTAAGCCATGCGGACAGCTTTGGGTAAACTGATGGGTTTTTACTGGAGCTTAGACCGCTGCGCAGTCTATATTTAAAGAGAAACATTACATTTTGAATACTTTCATATAGCAGCTGGATTTTAATTCCTAATAAATATTATCACAGCTGAGTTCTATTGAATATATGGAACAATGAATCCCCGGTTTCTCATTGGGCATATAAAAGCAGGTTTGTCCACTTTGATTTCTCAGTCCCAACTGTAGAGTCAAGTGAATGCACTAACATGTTTGTCATAAAAGCAATCAAAGTGATCCTGTTGGCAGTGGTTGCCATTACCTCTGCTGTGGACTATTGTGCTCTACCCACCTGTCTGGATAAGCACATCGCCTGCAATAATAAGGGAGTAAGAAAAGATAATGCAATATCCCTCGCATTGATATTAATACCAAAAATCACGTTTATCTTAAAAATGCTGTAACAGAACTTTAGCGAAAACTGCCCAAAGGATTCTCGCGTGGTAAAGATCGAACCACATCATAAGCTGATCCTTACCCTCTTTAACGAACTCCGAAACAAAGTAGCCGGGGGACAAATTGATGGCTTACCCAAAGCTGTTCGCATGGCCAAGATGTCCTGGTGCGAGGAGCTCTCCCACCTTGCCCTACTTAACGTGAAAACCTGTGAATCCTTGCCGGACAAGTGCCGCAGCACCGAGCGATTCGCCTATGCTGGCCAGAATAACGCCATATTTAGCTACAGTGGAGCAGAGTCGGAGTACACAGATGCTGAGATCGTTAAAGAGCAGATCGAAAATTGGTTCGCTGAGCGTTCTAATGCCTCTCCCGATATTCTGGCCAACTTTCCCGAGGATTTGCCCAACAAAAACGTGGCCAAGTTCACCATTTCGGTGGCTGAAAAGAATACCCACGTGGGATGTGCCGCAGTACGTTTTTCTAAGGATTTCTACAACCACTTTGTGCTGACCTGCAACTTCGCAACTTCCAACATTGCGGGTCAGCCTGTGTACAATCCAGGCGAGAAGTCGACTTCAGGATGCAAGAACCGCTACGGAGCCGCCTTCGACTATCCCAACCTTTGCTACGCCAAGGAGATTTACGACAATGAGAAGATCTTCAACGCTACCGTTTTCTAAATATCAAAGGGTAGCCCACACAATATTAGCTCAGAAAGCAAATAAATAGCTAAAATAGCAAATAAATGTTGTTTAAAGTTTACAAAATTAGCAGAGATTTCCCGTCTTTATGAGCACAAAATTATGAGAGGTTCTTCTTTCGTTTTAGTCTACTTTTTTATTTAATTATATTATATGTTGCGAGAGGTATTCATTCATCTTGTCGTCTGTCCTCGACAGCTTCCGCTTGGATGTCAAACTTGTACAATTAAAACAAACATTATCACAATCTTACGCAGGTATACAAAACATTTTCTAGTTCACATGGCTTGGACACTTTGAAATACTTGATAAGAGTCCAGCCCTTTTCCGGTGATCCTCACCTTCTCTTGATCGGTGCGAATTTATAAATATTTTGTAGGTGAAATACATAAATAAATATACATTTTGCTTAGATGTATAAGTGGGCTAGCCGATTTTATCCCGGTGTGTAGTTCTTGGGGAGACTTTTGGAGAGGGATGTCTTACAATCATGAGTTTAGTTAGTCAATGACTTGGTACTAAAATGAAACAAAAACAGGAAAACGGTGAGAGAAAAATAATAAAAGGGTTTTGGTGATTAAATAAATATTTAACTGTTTTCGTAATATAAAATAACAAGTCTACAATGAAATTGGGACCGGATAAACAAATTAATATTCGAGTTAGAATTGGGTTCCGGGTCTCCTACGTGCGAACGGGGTCGAGTGACATTAACTACAACTATATCTAGTATTAACTAAGTAGGAACTCTTGTCCTTACTTCTCCTTGGGCGCCTTGTCGAAGAGGTACTCCTTGGCCATACTGTAGGCCAATCCGACGGTCAAGCAGCCGACGACGGTTCCTTGGGCGGCCACACGCAGTTGCATCAGGAATACGCTTGTGCTCATCGTCCCGCGGTTCTTGTACTTGTACGCGCCAATCAGTCCGGCGGCCACGAAACCGGCAATGCCTGCAAGAAGAAGTAGAATCCAAGATTAGTGTCACTTCGTCACCGTTTCATATGATTGTTGTTGCTAGCGGAAAGTTCACGTCAGCTGATAAAAGCCAGACAGCACGAACTCACCAAAAGTTCTGATCATTGATCGCAATAAAGTAAAATAAAACTAAATACATATACATATATGCTATGTAGATTACTTTTTCTTAAAAAGTTTTTAAGCCTGTTATATAAGTATTTATTAAAACATTGTAATGAGAAATTTTACAACTGCAATACAATAATTTCGATTATCTGGCCTGTGCTTCTGCTACAAAATGCAATTCAGCTCTTGGAAACTAGAATATGAAAGTTGCGATGTGATAGTATTTGACGGTAAAATCAATAGAGCAATAATAGAATAATCAATTACATTCAATACATTTCATATAGGGAGACTGCAGCTTAAAAATACATTGATAAAGTTTACTATATGCACATAAAACCATAACTTTAACGCATACATAGTTAAACACTTGTTGGCATCAGCTGTTTATTATCACATAATACGACAACCGTTAGATGCAATGTCTCGCGGCACCGGAAATTCCTGTTACATCATTCGATTTCCAGGCGTATCTCGACGCGTTTACGTTATGTCACCTAATTTCGTATACGACTGCGAATTGTCGTTCACCTCAGCGTGTAAACTTCATGGTCAAGGTCAAGAACGGCCGAATTTTTTCACGCATCGCCGAAATGCAGCCAAAAGTTTCCATGTGACGTCACGGCGGCACACTCAACTTTTGCGTGTATGTGTGTACGGCACTTGCAAAACTTACCCACTAGCATGAAGGGGCTTTCTTTGGCCTTCCTGGCGAGTTTATTGGACTGGGCGGCATCGTCGTCGCTTTCGAATAGGGACTTGGAACTCATTTTGAACGCAGGTGGAAAGGCTTTCACTGATTTTATAGTTCTGCAACTTTTCAGTTCGCGAAACTTTCAGAAATGGGAGGAATAGTCAAATGTTATCGGTTTTCCTATCGACATCCTATAAATCCATATGTTGTGGTGGTGAGATTGTGCCAGAAGTGCGATAGTCGGTAAGAATCGATAGTATCGATAGAAAATCATCTGTCATGACATAAGATTTGGTGTTTTTAAAAACGAGAAAAAACGAGGAATAAGGCGGACTGCAAAATCGTCTTTGCTTTGCCTCAGCCGCAAATTTTAATACAATTTTAATAAAATTGACAAGTGCTACCCCAACACACACTCCAACACACTCGCGGAGAAGAGTCGCAGCCATGACGGGAATTATTTCAATCGTAACGAGACGGCTGCCCCAAACTTTGGGAGTGCGAGCCCTGCGGAATCAGGAGGTAAATCGGTATGGGGGATGCAGGCGGGGGCATCAGGTGTGTGTGTGCCAGGTGTACGATCCGTATTCCGAAAATATGTATTGTATCCATTCACTTTCGCTGCCCGCCTGGCATAGTGCGATTATGTAATTGTATGTGTGTATGCGTGCGCCGCTGAAAAATAGTGAATTTTATTGTTTTCGAGCGACGAGCCTCTCATGACGCCCACCACACGTGATATGCCATCCGTCTCCTAGTTGTGCAATCATTAATTTTTTCCCATCCCCCAGTTGAAGCGCTGCATCCGCCAGTATTCCCGGCTCGTCGCCTGTGCCGCTCAGCAGCAAGCTCTTCTCCGTAATGATGCCACCCTTCGCTGCCAGGAGGCCTCTAGGTGAGTTCCGATCCAGCCATTGCCAAGATTTTTCCACTTACGCTTATTTTCAGGGTTCTCGTTTGGCAAGGTATCCACACCACGTCAAGCATGTGGTCAGAGCAAACGGTGAATGTGCCTCCCTTTGCCGACTCCATCGCCGAGGGTGATATCAAGTAAGTGTGAGTCCCGGCCGATGACTCCGTGTCCGCAACAGGTTCCGGACCTGTTATTCCCCATTACCAAGCTAATTCGTGTTTCTCTTCCCCTGCAGGTTCACCTGCAAGGTGGGCGACTCGTTTGCGGCTGACGCGGCGGTCATGGAAATCGAGACCGACAAGACAACGGTGCCAGTGCCCGCTCCATTTGCCGGTTCGGTGACTGAAATCTTAGTTAAGGATGGCGACACTGTCAAGCCCGGCCAGGCTTTGTTCAAGATGAAGGCGGGTGCGGCGCCAGCCAAGGCTGCTGCTCCTGCGGCGGCTGCTCCGGCAGCAGCTGCGCCGAAGCCAGCGCCCGCTGCTGCTGCACCAAAAGCGGCACCAGCTCCTGCTGCCGCGGCGCCCAAGGCTCCACCACCACCACCGCCAAAGGCAGCTCCTCGTGCCGCTCCTGCTGCACCTCCAGCAGCTACCCTGAAGCCAGCAGTGGCCCAGGTTAAGGTGCCGCCCGCAGACGGATCCCGCCAGATCCTGGGAACACGCTCCGAGCAGCGCGTTAAGATGAACCGTATGCGACTAAAGATCGCTGCTCGCCTGAAGGATGCCCAGAACACGTGTGCCATGCTCACCACTTTCAATGAGATTGACATGAGGTAAGTGATATGGTTTAAGATTTGCGAGGATTAGGTTGCGATTCCGTTGGATTAATGGCACATTTTAGAAATATTCAAGGTTAACTTGCATATCGATGTAGATTGTACTTAAAAAAGACTGACTATTGAAATAAATCATAATTTAAAGCATTCCATAAATTGAACGTGATAAGATTATATTAATCAGATTTTCAAATTATAAAAACTTCTCCCACAACCTAAACATGGATTTTAATCAAAGAATTTAAATTTAATTTGTTTTTAGTTTAGAAGTGTAGTCCTATTTCAACATGTTATGCCTCTTATTATCATCTTATAATGCCTCTTATTATTATTTCCAGCTACGCCATGAACTTCCGGAAACAGCATCTGGAAGAGTTCATCAAGAAGTACGGCATCAAGATGGGCTTCATGTCCATCTTCTCGAAGGCCAGTGCCTATGCGCTGCAGGATCAGCCCGTGGTGAACGCCGTCATCGATGGCCAGGTAACACGCCCATGCCGCGTCCCGCCCCGCCCACAGCTCGTCTCTTATCGCCCCGTGACGTACTTTGATAAGGCTATGTTGTTTAAATTTCCTTATCAGCGCACAATTTAGTTTTATATCCCCATTTGTTTATGCAATTTCCCGTGGTGATATGACGCATGTAGTATATTTTTTGTGTTGCCAAGCGTTCATAATATTCTTCTTTTTTCAGGACATTGTCTACCGTGATTATGTGGACATTTCTGTGGCAGTGGCCACACCCCGCGGCCTTGTAGTGCCCGTCATCCGTAACGTGGAGGGCATGAATTACGCCGACATTGAGATTGCACTTGCCGGTCTGGCCGATAAGGCGAAGCGGGATGCCATCACAGTGGAGGATATGGACGGTGGTACTTTCACCATCAGCAACGGTGGAGTTTTCGGCTCCCTTATGGGCACACCGATCATCAATCCGCCACAGAGTGCCATTCTCGGAATGCACGGTATCTTTGAGCGCCCTATTGCTGTTAAGGGAGAGGTAAGTTCTAGGGGAATTTAACTCCTTAATTGTTTTACTAATTTATTGTGTATATTTGGCAAATCCAGGTTAAGATTCGACCCATGATGTACATTGCCCTGACATACGATCATCGCATCATCGATGGCCGTGAGGCTGTCCTGTTCCTGAGGAAAATCAAGGCTGCTGTCGAGAATCCAGCGATCATTGTTGCCGGCTTGTAAAGTGAAATGTCTTAATGCGCGTCTAATGGCCTTCAGTTGATATTAGCATTCTCTCAATCTGAAACTATCATTTGGTTATTTATTATTGTCTTTTCAAAATCGTCACAAATGGAAAAAGAAAAGCCCCGACTCGCGAAATCGAAATTAGTCCAAATAATGCGACCGTGTTTTTCTTTCGTAAACATTTACTTTGCACTGAACATTTAATGTTAACATAAACGCTAAAATGCAATATCGTAATAAAGCGACGACGAATATCGACCAACCCAACCTTAAAGTTACTCTTAATGATGTTAGTGATTTTTGTATTAATCTTTTTAATTTGTGTACATGTTTGGTGGTGTATGCAAAGCTGTCTAATGGAGTATGTTATCTAATCTCTAAAAATTTTAATGTTAATTCATGATGTAAACAGTCTTATCTGTTTCTTCGTCATGTGCTCTTTTTAATTGATTCGCAAGTCGCTTTGGGACCATGAATTCCAAACTCTGGTTTGCTTTTTAAACTTTCATATTAGATAATTTATCATTTTTGTATATGAAAATAGTTTTTCTTTTAGACACCTTAACAAATGCTATGTGCAATGTATTGATGAAGTAAACAAGGTTTACGAAAGCATTTATTTGCATTTTAGATTGAATATTTATCGATGATATATATGTGCGCCAAAAAAAAAAAAAATATATTCACTCTAACTGCCTAAACTTCAACAAAAATATCAGAATTCTTCGGATAACGAGTAAAATATTATTTAATTTACGAGATAGGCAGACTCATGAGCTGCTCGCTATTGTCGAAAAGCTTACATTACTCATTATTCTTATTTTAATAAGCGTAGAATTTTTTTCCGGCGGTTACACAAAAACCATACCAAATCCGCCAAAAGATGTTTAAATACTTAAAGCACGTCGGTAAACATATAAGGCTCAGGATAATTTCTGGGTTAAAAAATAATAAATATAACAGCATCTACTTATCATACTCCTCCATATTGAGCATACCTAATAGATTTAATAGATTTATGGTTTAACTGAATAGTTATGAAGCTAAAACTTTATTCGGCATTCCCAAATCCGAAAAGTTTGTAATGGTGAGTATAAGTTTTATCTCATTCTTTATGATAATATTTTAATTCATTTAAAATAATGGTACCTCCAGTAGCTTCGTCTTCTGGGTATATGTTATTTAGTGGGATTAAAAGGACACTTGAAAATTTAAGATTAATTAATTAAAATGTTATATCCATTGCTTGAACAGTTTTCGGTTTCAGCTATGCGATTAACTAAAGTTTAGGTTTTCTTAATATATTTTGTAAATTACAAATAAAAAGCATAATATTTAGTTTAAGTTTTAAGATATATTTAATTTTTTGCCTTAAAAATCCAGGGGGTTTTTTGGGCTGAAGCCTGAAAAGTCAGAAGTAAATAGTTTTTGGAAAATGAAATGGCAACCTTTTTACTACAAAGATAATGAGTAAGAGTAAAGTATGTATATTGTATACATTACTTATATACACCTAAATGTATTAGTCGGATGACAGATTGGCTGCCCTTTATGACTTGTCCTAGAGGAAAAAGTAAAAGAATAAATATTTCTAAATGAAAAACATATTTGTTTGTTTTGTTATTAGAGCAAATTGGCTTGTACAATTTTATTGATTTTTGTTTGATATGATATTCACACTATTTCTAATGTTGTTTACAATATTTCTGGGTTTTTGAGGTTGTCTGTTGTAGAATTAAATATTTTAAAATACAAATGAATTAAATGTGATTTTGAACAAGTGTGTACTAAATAATAATTTTGCTTACATGAATTTGATTTTATAATTACTTATTGTGAATACATGATTTTTTTTTTTCATAGATCTATCAAAGATTGAATAACACAGTTTTTGATTTTTTGTTGTTTGTTTTCCTTAAAATTTTTGTTTTTCTGGTGTATAAGTTTACGTTTTTGGGTATCACATGAGTCGAAATAAATTATAAATGAATCTGGCGAAGATAATGATAGTAGGGAGATTATCGAATTAAAATATATAAAATGAGACTTTGTGGATGTAAGTGAATGTATACGTATTAAATCACATAAAAAATGCGGCAATCGTTTCGTCTAAAACATTTCGCAATTCAATTGCATTATTTCCAAGAATTGATATTTTAGACAAAAGGATTGGCATTATCTACATTTGTTTGGTTTTTTCCCTTTTGTGTTTTGCGTTTTTGTGCAATTTCTCGTATTAATTTTAGCTTAACTAAGGGGATACAGAGTGTAGTTACGTTGTACAATTCGCGCTTAATCGTAGTTCCTGAGGTCGGTGCTTTTTTTGGGTCTAAAAAGAGGCCTAAGCTGTGTAGCTTTCTTTGTTCTACAAACGTTCTTCTTTTTGTGATCTGCCCAATTGGGGAATTTCCATTGTCTAGGGGTGAAGGGTGAGGGGACTGGGACGGGTGGGCGGTGTCAGTCGGTCCTGCACTTGAGTGCAACACTCTTAGTTCTAAGCAATTACACTAGGTATCCCCCAACCTTGTGTCCGAAACGTTTTTCTCTCGTTTTTCCTCTCTGTCCTGGCTATAGAATATCTGTGCGAGGATATTCTCGCTCCTCTCGGTTGGCTGTCCCTTTTTCTCTCTATCTATCTATCTATCTATCTAAATCTATCTGTCACTCTCTTTGCGTAGATCTGGGTCGGGAAGTATATATATTTCGATTTTGAATGGCTTTCAATAGAACTATTGTACAAGATTCCATTTGCTACTCTTCGTGGGTGCTTATCGCGCTGTCTCAATGATTTTGCAAATTTCCAAATTGCCCGAAACTATAATTTTTTTGTAGTTTGTGCTTTTTTTCGTATTTCCTACTATCCAAAAGGTGGAAGATGCTGCTCTCTGGAAATGGGCTGTGTGCAAATAAAATTCATAACTAAATTTCTGGGCCGGATTTTTGGAGGGGGGGTGGAGCGTTCTAACTGCTTCTTCGTCGTTGGAAAATGTTCATAGTGGAATTTGCTTTTTTTGGGCTTCGGCTCGGGTGTTTTACGGTTTTGCTAGTACAAGTCGGAAATGTGTAATTTCATAAGACGGTTTTTGCATTTTCTTGTTTGCCAAGTCCCTCTGGGTGGTGTGTGTCGTCGTCGTCATCGTCATCGTGGAGTTGGCTGCCACTTGGCTGGGCAACTTTTGCCATGAATTTATAAATCAAAACGTTCTGCTGTCTAGTGGCCATTGACTGAGTGCCTCCTGGGAAGGGGGCTCGGATTGGGTGTCTCTCTTGGCAGTACGGAGTGTCTGTAGTGTTCGGGTCCTGGTTCTGGCCCTCATGCCAGCCATATTTTATTTATTGATGGCAATTATGCCTCGACCTCGGCTATTGCCAGTAGTTTATATAAATTTGAAGTTTTGTTTGATGTGCTTTCAACTGCACGAGCCTGATGCTGATGCTGGATGATGATGGTTCGAACTTTTGCCAAAGAAACCGAGTCTGACCACAATTTGAAAGGTCCTGGAAAGGAGAGCTGGGGCTCTGGAGCTGGCTGTTGCTGTTGCTAGTGCTGGTGGATTGGGGGAGTTTTTGCCGTGCGTGTGACACTCGTCTCGAATATTACTTAAAGTTCTGATTTTGATTCTGCTGGCGCAGCAGCCTTCATTTTGTTTGTGATTTTGATTATAATTTTGATTTCGAACTACGGATTTGGGTTAAGTTGTTGTAGCTTTCTGTCTTCGACTTTTGTATTTTTGTGCGGCGGCCTTCGGGCGAAAGTAATGGGCTTGAGGCCTCTCCTGGGGCGGATCAAAGTGGTCATCGCCGAATCTTTGAGTATGGATGCTTCTGCCTGGAAATGAATTTGCGGCTCAACTGCTTCTTCGGGTATCTGGTTTTCAACCCCATCTATGGAGAGTGGTCTTTGAAATCGCGTGCCTTTGTTTTTGTTTCGGTTTCAGATTCTGTTTTAGTTTCAGTTACAGCTACAGCGACTGTTTTTGTTCTTGCGGATTTGGAATTTGTTGCGAGAGCTGGGAATTGTTTTGTTTCGCTGTGATTTATCTGCTGCCTACTGCCGCTTCACTCGCCCTCGGCCGCCATTTGTAAGATTTTGGCCAGAAAGTTGCCAGGAGTTTCCCTAACCATGTTCCTGTTCCTGTCGCGTCTTCATTGCCAGCTCCTGCGCCTTGCTGCTCTTGGAATTTTGGTGCTTTTCGGCGGGCTCCGTTTTTGCCCCTGACATTTGTCGCATTAAAACTTCCGCAATTTCTAGTAATTTATAATACTGCCTTTTTGAAATTTTGCTGCAGTTTTTTCTCTGAATTTGGCTTTGCTTTGTTTCTGAATTTAATGGGTGGGTTGCGAATACTTAATCATCATAATGTGGCAATAATTATGCACCAAAGGTTTCTTTAATGTTGTCATCGGAGCGGAATTTTCTTTTAGCTTATTTTCTTTGCGAGGTTTTTGTTTGATTTAGGATTTTGAGTGTTTCTAATGTCCAGCTATTATCATGTATATTAACTACTATCTATTTGATTTTGGTCGATAATATAATGCTTAAAATTTAAATTTGGTTTTTGAATTTTGTGGCCGGTCAGTGGTTGAATTTGGTAATGAAAATTTTGGTTTCAATTTTGATGATTGCCAGAGGAGCCGAAAGTTGAAATTGTAATTTTGTATTTGCTTTTGCTGGTTCTAAAATAAAATAATTTAAATACATAAATGTTATTAAAGTTTTTAGTTTAAAAATTGGAAATATTACAAAACGTGTTTTAATGCGTTTTTTTTTATCAGACTTGAAAAATGTTATAATTTACAAGATTTTATTTGAATTGGTTTTTAGATATTGAATATGTACTATATGAATATGTGCTTTTTATCGCCTGTGATATCAAAAAATTAATTTTAAGGAAATGGTAAATTTCTTATAACTTTAGATAAAACGGTAGAAAATTATGTAGTGAAATGTTTAAAGCGTTATGCCTTGAAATATCATCAGTTTTCGAATGTATGTACTAAAGAATATTTTGTTTCAATGTATAAACTTGGTTTATGATTTAATATTTTTAAAATTGTATACTAATTTAAGTTTATAGAAATATTTCAAAATTTCTTTTCTAAATTCATTTTTATGAAATATTAACTAAAGGTTTTAACTTAATTTTGAGAATACACTATCGGGGATGATTTTTTAAATTGCTTTTTGATTGTAGTAACCTAATAAAATATCTAAAAAATAACAGTCTTTTGTCTTGTAATTTTGTTAATTTGGACCAAGACTTATTAGATGTTGCACAGTTTTAAAAATTAATTTTTATACATTGCAAAGTGTATTGAAAGTATCGAGTTTTTTAACTTTTTTGATTAAATTTTTAAAATATTTTATATTTCTCAAAGGCAAAGTATTCAAAGTGGGAATTTATAAACTATTTTTGCTTGTAGTTCAGATATTAGTTTCTTTTTGCGATTCAAAATAATTTTAAAACTCGATTTCTTAGTTTAATTTATGAATTTCGGGAAAATGTTTAAATTATATTAAATTAATAGAAAATCTAAAATGTTAAATACATGGAAAATATAAATAGGATGTCGATTGTTGCCTTTAACTTAAAACGTTTAAGTCTTTCATTTTAATGTAATTTGAATTGTCTCTAATTTTTAATTCTCTATAAAATGCGTATTTAGCTTTATTGCAAAAGATAAATTTGTAATCCATATGAAAATATTAATTTAGGTTATTATTGCATTTGGAGGAATTGTATAGTCAACAGGACCAGTGGTTTATAAATGAATAACAATTGAAGGGTAATTGAAATGGAATTAGTAGTTATTCATGTTGGCTTTTATAGTTTGCTGAATTTAAGTTGATTTATAAAATTCTTTTCTTTTTAATAATTGTAAATAATTTTAGAATTTGATATACATTTATATTATTGTTTGGAATTTGTTTAAACGTTATTTTTTCCATAAGCTATCTAAATAAGGTTTTGAATTTGAAATTATGTTTTGATTTTTATTTTTAATTCCTCTAAACTGCGGTTGCAAAACTACTTTAAAATTTTGTTTTCTTTGGATTGATTAATCAAGGTGAATATTTCAAAGTTTATTTCCTTTGAATTTAGTTTTTTTTTTTGTTTTCGTGTTTAATTTAGTATGATTTTGAATGTGATTTTGTTTTCTTCAGTTTATTTGGTAAATATTTATTGAATTAATGGAGCTATTTGAATTTGAGCAAGGCCAGGGCCTAATTTCTGAATTTATCATTTATTTTTAATATCAAATTGTTGGGATCGAAATTATAGTTGTTTTAGGTTTGTGTTAATATAAATTTATGTTTCAGTTTTTGAATTTGGTTTTATGTTTTTAAATTTGGTTTTCTGGTTTTAATTGATTACTTATTCTTATAATTGAAATTTTAGGCAGTGGTGGTTTTAATTTTGCTTTGTTGTTTTTTGAACTTGAATTTGTGCACTAAATTTTTTTTAATCTGAATGGGCAATAGATTTTTTATTTCGCGTTTTTGATAGGTTGTTTGTTTTGGCTTTTCATTTTGATAGTTTTCTGAATTTAATACAGTTTTATTTTGAATCCCTTTGATAGTGTTAATTTATCGTTTAAAATTGAAGAAATTTTGAGATTTGCTTAATTTAATGCAGCTTTTTTTAATTCCAATGATGGAGTGATTTTTTATCGTTAAAATTTGAATAAATTTAAAGAGTTTTTATTTTGATTCGTATGAATTTGGATGGGTTTAATTTGAATTCTTCAAATTTAGTTTTCGGTCATAATCATGGCTTGGTGGATTTAATTTGGTTACTGTGTCAATGACCAAGAGACATTTTGAATTTCTCAAAGATTGAGGGTGGTTTCGGATGACTTTTGGGCGGATTTGTACTTCTGTTCGGTTTGCTGTACAAATTTCCATCAACATTTCTGGCACCTTAAATACATCTTTGAAATTTTCAAAAAATTGTATTTAAAAATTGCCGCAACGCCTTTGCTTTCGTTCTTAATGAAAATGTTAAGGAAATATTAAAGGCGCCGAGAAATGTTTGAGTACAACTTGAATTCTGGTTTGGCTATGGATATTTGTTTACCTAAAACCGGGTTTCATTGTTTTTTGTTTTTTTTTTTTTGAGTCTTTTATCGAACTTTGTTTTTTCGGGGGTCAGGCTATTTCTTTTCTTCTTGGGAATCGTAGAAGCAGCTTCCTTTGCAGCCATTTTATTGCCAAAGGGGGTGAGTGTTTGCTTGTGTGGGTTTGTGAGTGAGTGTGTGAGCGTACCCCTGCGCGTCTGTGTGCTGCCTGAAGGGTGTGTGTGTGTGAGTGTGTGTGTGTGTGGTTGGGTGGTTGATTTGCGCCTAAAGCTCTGGGCCATGCGAAACTGTGTTTTGGCGTTTGATGGTTTGCTTAAAGATTGTGTGGTTGGAACTAAAGATTCATAAGGACGAAACGCGAATTTGGAATTTACATTCTTTCGATTTGCGTTTTGGGACACAAAATGAAAAACTATTGCATTGAGTGTGTGGAATTTGGCGGGGCAGGGGCTAACTCGGGGGCATCGAGAAATGTAATGACAAAATATTAGAAATAGGGTTCTTTCTCGGTTTTGCATTGTGGAAATGAAGCCTTCTGCGATGCCGTAGAAGAAGAGTTCGTTTTGGGATTTTTTCCATGTTATCGGTGGGTGCTGAGATTTAGAAATTTTGCTTGTGACTGTGGGCTGCTATCGAGAGTGGAAGGAGGCTCACCTTTGGCTCGTTTCTAAGAATTTATGTTTGGAATTTCGAATTTTCTGACTGGCATTTAAAAATTTAAATATTATCAATATTTTTAGAGGTTTGGAATTTTGCTGTCTTTTCAAATGTATAAAAATAGGTTTGGGAAATAGGGCTCTAAACACTGTAATCAAAACATACTTGCTTAATTTGGAGAGCAAAAGGTGGGCGCTCTCTCGCTCTCTGCTGCTGCTTCGGCTCTCTGTCTCTCTCTCTCTGGTTGGGCTTTTGCTTGTGAATTCGCCGCAGGATGTGGGCTTTATCTGTGAGTGTGTGCATGTGTTGGAGTGAGTTTGCTTCCTGTCTAGGGGTGGCTCTGGTGCTGCTTGGGGTAAATCACTGCCCCTGCTTAGATATTCAGCAGGATATCTGCGGCGGGGCGGTTTTCTCCTTTTTTTATCTGCTGCCGCTGCCGGCGTCAACGTTGGCAACGGCGTTGGCGTCGCTGCTCCGCTTGGTCCTTCTGCTCCTTTCGCCGTCAAATGCTCGATCCTTCTGCTCGCCATCGAGTTTATCATCATCATCAGCGTTAGCTTTGGCCCCAGCATTGGTATTCTTGGATATTTCGTTGGCGCCTGGACTTGAATTTGGGTTTCCTTCCTTGCAGTTTCTGTCGGGATTCGGTATGATTTGCTGGCCGGATTTGTAGCTTGGGGCACAATGCTCCTCGGTGGGCAGAGGCGTTGGATTTGGCGGATAGGTTTGGCAGTTGCTGTTGCCGGAGATACCGGCAGTTGGGCTGGCTCTGAATTTGGCTTCGACTTGGGTGGCAGCTTTGAATTTGAATTTGGATTTCGTTTTGGTTGAGACTGTCATGGCAGTAGAGAATAATGAGCAGTAAACACTTAAGAATTTTGTTGAGTTTCATAACAATTTCGTTGGTGGGGATGTGGGTCGGATCCGGATGCGAGATAATGTGTGGTTACTGCTCGATCCATAATAGCTTTCCTTTTCTTCAGCTTCTTGGGGTTCCTGTGAGCGGATAATTTGTAAGTAATTAGGTGATGTGAGGTTAGTTTGTTTTTTTTTTTTAACTACATAAACTAATGTGGCTTATAACTAACCTGTAAGATATAAAAACAATATTATTATCTCTCTTAACTAGAGACTTTTCATCTCGTCCTGTTGTTGGCCAGATGTGTGTTGAGAACTTTCCAATTGGTTCCAGGTCTTGTACGATTTTGTTGATTTTCAGCTTTACTTGAATTTGGTTTTTACTTTTGAATTTAACTTTAATTTCGGGCTTGTTTCAGTTGTGTTTCTCTGGATGATATCCAAACTAGTAATTCATTTATCAGTGAACTTGTTTAATGCGTTCTTTTGGGATTTTATGATCAAGAGTTTTTGAATGAGTCTGCTGATTGTATCCAGAACTGATTTTTATGCGTCTTTTGAATTTGGTTTAACTTTTGCTTAGGTTTAGGTTTTTGGGTTTTTTTTGAGTTGTGATTTGTTGATTTTTTTTATACTTTAACCATCTCACGAAAATGTGTAAAATGCGGTAATCACGTTAACTATTTTCGCAAATTGTTCGTTTCGAGTTTTTTGGTATTTGGGATTTATACAAATTAATCTGACATTCGGCGGTTGAATTTATGCAACTTTTCGACTGAATTTTGTTGGGCTTGCTGCGATGGATTTGGATTGTTTTCGTCGTCGTCGGTGCGGAGATGCTGCAACAGCCTCCTTAGCGCCGCCTGGTCATGGCGCTCCAAGGAGTCCTCGATCCTGGTGCTTCTGTTGCTCCTGTGCGGCTGCTGCTCCTGCTGCTGCTGGTGATCCTCAGCGTTTGAAGATTGAAATGAAACTGATTGATTCTGCGCAGCAGCCGTGGCTTATATACCCGCCAAGCGACGCCAGGCGATCCGATCGCAATCAGGATGCTAGAGCTTTGTCCATTGTCTGCCCGGATGTGGACAAAGGACGCGGCCGGCAACAAAGGAAACCCGTTGGGCAAGTTTATTTCAGAAAAAGCAACGCTCAAAAGATCGGAAAACGCTCGCGTTTCCACGGTGGTGGGTCTGGGATCTGGGCGCTGTGATCTGGAATCGTGGGGTGGTTAGGTAGGAATTTGCGTGATCTGCAGCATCAGTTGGCACACCTGGCCGGCTGGAAGCTGCTGCTGCAGCCGCTGGACCAAACTGGTTTCCGCTGGCCGAGGGCTCTGCGTATCCTTGACCATTTGAACTGCAATTGTCTGGCCCCGATGATGGGAAAAATTCCTCATTTGAACTTGTATTTCCACACTCGGCTCCGCGCCGAAAAGCCGAAACAAGTTTCAGTGGCGAGCGAAATTTGTCAGCTTTAAATTTATGGTCCGCACAGGTCGGCGAATTACGAAAAGCGAAAGGAGATTTAAGCGCAAGTCTCTTCTAACCCATATTGCCCCATATAATCCTTGCCCAGCCTCCAGTAACCCGGCATCCGCAATCCATCACCCACATCAGTCGCCACTTTCCGCTTGTGGGTCAACCTTTTCCTTGGCCGCCAGCCGGCGGTGAATCCCTGCTCCTTTTCGTCCGTTATTTTTTCCGCATCTTTGCTAGTTTCATTTTGGATGCCATCTTTCGGGCATAGCAACAAGTTAAGGGTTGCGCTGCTTTTTTATATTTTTTTTTATTTTCACATTTTCTGTTTCTCCGAATCCCAGAGCCAAGCACTTTTATTATTTAAATTGCTGTTAACCCTTGTTTGGCCCGGGTTGGTCCTGGTCATTGGGTTAGAGGTTGGGTCACGACACCGATGCCTCTCCGTGTGTGAGTGCGATTCCGAAATGGGACATTAGCTATAGAGCGCAGGAGGGAGAGAGAGCAGTCAGCTCGGCCATTGTGAACGAGCCGTTAATGATACGCCCTGTGGGCCGAATCAGATCCGGAAATATAGTGAAAGTTTCTTTCTTATAGATAAAATCTCTTGCGTAAAATAAGAAACATGTTAAAAGTTAGTAAAAGGTCTTTAATGCTAACTTGAAGATATTCATTCATTTTAATCATATCATATTTGATTTTTAAACGATGAATCTAATTCTTAAAGTTGTTATGACGAGACAGCACTTAAAAATTGTCTATACTTAATTTGCATTTATGGGAAATGAAGGATATATTTTTTCTAAATTCTTTACTTTAAATAATAATATTCTTTCGAATAAAACAATTTTTTAAAGAAGCTAAAATTGTATTATAATGGTGCACTTATCTATGATTAAATTTTATTCTAAGTCTTTTACCTTAAAATCTCTAAACCAAAGTTCCAAGTTTCTTACCATAAACTTAAAGCGGTACAGTTGTGTACGAAATGGCCGGAGGCTGCCGTTAGGCTCGGCTCTTTCGGCAGCCCGAAAGGATAACAGAGAGGATGGGACGGCCAACGGAGGCTTGGACGAAAAGAAAATTTACATATTTCTGTTAATTTTGCATTGAAGTTGGGTTCATAACGAAGAGGAAACACTTGAAATTTGCATACATTTTCCTCGCTCTCACAACCACTAATACAAAGTCACACATAAACACGCACACTCACACACAAACACAGGCAAAGGAACTTCTATATATGCAAATTTGTGTGTTGTAAAGTTTTCATATAAAATACAAGTAAAAACAGAATGAGAGAAAATGGATTTGGGGCTGCGGCCAAGGATGGGCAGCCTGCCTGCCTGCTAAGGACAACAGGCACAAGAAGGACAACAACACACACCGGCACACACACTGGCAGACTCACAAACAAGCCCCCTCACAGACAGGGCCTACACAAAGGAGGCTCTTCCGAAGAAGGATTGTGCGTGCCAGTTTATCCTGTGAAAGTGTCCTGGCCATGTGTATCCAGGCCGACTGTCTGAGTGCCTGAAAAGTCAGCAAAAGATACACACCGCACACACACACGCATACAACGAAAGCTGGAAAATAAATTAAACGAAAGCCTTTTCCAGAGAAAATGCTGGCCCTTAAGAAGAAGGGGGTTCCCCGGATGGGGCCCGTCCGCTGGCATTGTTTGGATCAAAAAGGCGCCTAAAAATACTCGCACAAGTTCCTATCTCTGCCCAGTCCCGACGACCCTCATTTTTGGTTGGCCAACAAATTTTTTTTTCTTTCATCCTTATCCTTTTCCATGTTCTCGTCCCGCCTACCGCCCACATTTATGCTACCATAATTTGACTTGAAGAAAAAAAAAACACAGAGTAAAGCAAGTTAAACTGTGGAAAAGGGAGAAATTAGAATACTCTTTCCTTTTGTTAAATCAAAAATGGTATCCTTTTTGAGTAAATTGGTGTCGAGTTTTTAATACATAGAAGAATATAAGAATTCTAAGACTTAAATAAGTATATATAAGATAATTATTATAATAATTGTACTGTGAACTTATACAAATTAAAACTTATAAAAACACTAATGTTCTCTTTGAAAACGTTATTTTATTATTGAAGTCAAGATTAATTTTATTTAACATTAAAATCTCCCTTATATAATTTATCCGAATAAGTAAATAAATAAATATTTAATTTTGTGTACTGTTTTAATTAAAGTTAACCAGGAAACCAAATCTTAAATATTTTTTTAAGCCAAAACCATATCCATTAAATAGGTGTCGCAAGTAAATAAGGGAATACCGATTCCCCTAAAGTGGTGTCGATCGGAGCTGAGTCCTGTATCAGAAGGGTACGAGAACAAGGACACTCATTAAACACACAGACACACACGTGCAGAAAATGGGGAGCCAACACTTGCTAACCGAATTTCCTGCTGTAGTTTTTCGGCCATGATGGGTTCATTTTTCAGCACCCACACACACTGGGGCCAGGACAACCACTTATGAAGCGAAAGTTGGCATGCGCATCCACACACAGACACACTCAGGAGCTCCCCCGAATGGGGACCATTTATGTGGGTGTGTGCGTGTGGCGTTCTTTTGCGGATTTTGTAGTCAACTTGGAAGCCAACAGGCAAAACTATATGGCTAATGTGTGTGTGTATGTGGGGGTGCATAATGTGTGATTGTGTGGAAATTTTTGGGCAGTTTCATTTCGTTCATATTTATTAGTTGGCCGAGACACACACAGGCATCCCGAGGACATACATCCAGAGGATACACAGGACAGAGAGGGAGAAAGAGTCATCAAAACCGGACAACAAGAAACGGAAACATTTTTTGTACTTTGTATTTTGTAGTCACCCTCATCAGTGCAAGTTTAAATGATGCTGCCCGCTCTGGGAAAACTATCTCCAACCTGAATGCAGAGAGAACAAAAAGGATCTACAAGAAGGTCTCTAGATTGCATTGATGCTTAATAAATTTATTATCTGAATGCTGATTATAGTTTAAACCTCAGAAAATCCTTTAAATAACGAAACTATTTTATTTTTGATAATTTAATACAAATATACTGCAAAAACCTAAGAGAAGTTTTGTACTTTTATTGCTGGACTTAAAGAATAATTTTCTTGCAATATTTTATAAAAATCTGAAACATTTTTCGTCTAGGATATGCCAAATTCTTTAACTAACAACAAAAATAAAGAAATACATTTTAACTCAATTTATCTGGCAGTTCAATAATTCTTTTCAAAAATATGAATTTTATACTATCTATTGCCTTAGATTTTTGTTTTATAATTATTTTAAAATTTTGTCAGCTTTTCTCAGTGTGCATGGACAAGACCCATTTCTACCCACAGATATACAAATACTTGGACAGGCTTGGGCCTCAAGGATTTAATCTCCTCCCCCTGAATAGTTGGTGTTAGTGCAAGAAAATTGAGGGAGGAATGTTTGGATCTAGTCGACTGGAACGGGTTTGCTCTGGACTTCTTCTAGCCCCATTTCCTGGCCAGCCAACTGTTTTGCATCTTAACTATAACTACAAGGCTTCTGGCTGCTGTCCCCGGCAAATGTAATCAATTTTTATGCCATTATTGATGCTTCGCAAGGCAATTTTACTGAGAAATGGCGGACGGAGGGTTGCCTGTTTCTATTTACGTTCGAAAATTGATGTGCAAATTAATTGGGAAATTTTGGTTGATTTACCCAGGCGGAGGACATGGCTTCCGGTCGTGTCTGGGCTTGAGATCGAGTCAGCCTTTAAATGGAGGCGTGTCTCCTCTGTGGTTGAGTGTTCTGGATCCTATTGGGGTAAAGAGGATGATAATAGATGCATGAAGAGGCTTATTAAAGCGCTACGGCTCGGGAATCCTTAAGATAATATTCTAAGAAGTCAATAAATCTTTTTTACTATCAGCAAATAAAATGATTACATGTGTAAATTATACTTTTTTGTGTATTGCCTGGTTGATATCCTTCTTATACTGCTTGACCACCATCCTTGTAGCTCTACTTCAACTTGTCCCCTGTGTGTATGTCTGTGTTTGTGTCCTTTTCGTCCTCTGGCCAAAGTTATATACGTGAATTTGTGTGTCTGCCACATTTGGCATTAAACATGTGTGTTACCCATTTTTGTATTTTTATCATTAACGATTTTGTATGCCAAAGAAGAATCCTTTTGTTTCAACTTGAACCCTTCAGATATGTGACTCTGTTTCTGTAACTGTCTCTGTGGGTCCTGTGCGAGTCCCTCGGCAAGTGTATGTGCCGTCCTGCGTGAGTGTGTCCGTGTGTGACACATTTGTTTCCTTTTATAATTATGTCAGCTGCAAGTATTCCTTCTACAAAAGAGTTTATCAGCGCCATAAAGACACAAGTGCCTAATGGGTCCTGTGCCCTCCCGAATGTGGTTAGGGATATGTTGTTCTTCGTGAGCTAAAATTTACCCTTTTAACACGTGAAAATATTAATGAAGGATGTCGAGAAAGGGCGGACTTCATCACACGTTTTGAAGTATTTAAAAATCTGCGTTCTTCTTAAGGATATATCTTTCTCTGGCTTATAATCTTAGTTGTTAAGTGTATTTTGGAGCGATTTAAGCCGTATTTTCAAAGATTTAGATTAATGTTTTTGTAAATACACTTTTTTAAGGATTCATTTGGTGTATTCTCCATTTTCTGAATGCTTTTAACTGAAGAACATCTAATTTTCAACGAAATTATATATTTTAATGAGTAAAGGGCTCTTGCAAATACCACTCCACCCTCGTAGTTCCATCAAGCATAATTAATATAATTATTTTTCTTTATTGTATTTCTCTACTGCTCCATATTCTTTAATGAAACTTTTAATATCCGCCATAAAATGTCCGTTATTTTGCCGCCATCTGCAACACATACAAACACACACAGCATACGGGTATATCAAGGATTCGCAGTATTTTCTTATCAGAGGCCTTAATCCCTGCGGGTCTGACACACACACACACACGCATATAAGGATGAATTCCATTAGCATAAAAACGTCATAAATAAGGAGCACGCTTACTCGGCCCGCACTTACGAGCACTCTCCTCCTACAGTTCCGGGGGTTGTTTCCAAATTCAAAATGGCGCCGATTTCTTATTAGAATCGGCCAAGGGCGGAGGACTTTAGCCAGCAGCATCTTCCACAGTTCCGGGGGTGAGTTTTCGTAACCGAAAACCAGTTCTGAACCATGCCACGCCTCCTCCTGCCCTCTGCCTTGCTGGTGTTTCAGCATGGGTGTGTACTGTACCTACATTGTTAGAAGGTCCTGTGGAGGCGGCCAAGATGATGTGCTCTAATTGATGTCGTCGCCACGAAGGGTTAGCAGCCAGAGTCCGAGTCGGAAGGGGCTCCGGGCATTGGAATATTGATTTTCCTCCAGCTAGCCCCTTGCCGAAATCGAGTGGGAGGCGGCCGTTCATTAATTAAGCTGACTTTGACGAGGGGAAAGTTTCCGTCGCACAAGTCGAAGAGCCGGAGAGCTGCTGAAATAGTTGCTCCGTCCAAGGCAGATCCGTAATGCGTGCGGTCGAACATCAAAAGTGGAACATGAAAAGCACTCGGCCGTGGAGTATGTGCGCCCAAAGTCCCACCCAATCTCCCACTAAAAACCCCCCACAGAATGCAAATTGCGTGTGTCCCACCAAAGCACCCAAACTATACACTGAGAACTAAGGTAATAAGCTGATTTGAGTTCTTTTTTAACAGAAAATTTTATAGATATTTTCTATTTTCTATTATTATTTCTATTTAAAGGTGAATTGGAATTTTTAATGATTTTCGATCACATTTTCAGCGGGATATTTAAGTTCAGAAGGTAGATTTCGGGGTAAAAATGCCTTTTCGATGTGTGAATAATTCATTAAAGTTCTTAATTAATATTTGATTTTTTTTTTAAGAATCAGTAAAAGATTAATTTAATGTAGGAACTCTCATATGAAAAACAAGTGCATTCCCACTTATATTTCCGCTTTATTTGGAGTTAAATTTTAGGAAAATTATTGTTATAGAGAAAACAAGATTAAAACGGAGTAAAATTAGAGAAATTATTGTAATTTTAAATTAATTACCATTTCTATCTTTTCACATTTGTATAATTTTGTGAACTTTTTTTTAGTTTAATATTTCTCTGACTGCACTGCTGTTATAGCCTTTCACTTGAACGAAATCGAGTCAGGGGCCATCTTCTTGGTTGCTGGTAGCGATAAATCATAAGCAAAGAGTCGCAAAAAACCAGTCGACAAAATGTTATGTACATGAATGTATTTAGAAGCCATCCTAGATGCGACTCCCATCCTTGCCCCTCATCCACTCCACGGTTGCAGCCACCAAAGCTTGGGTAAAACTTCTTGGAATTTGCTGCAGCAAATAGTTGGAGTCTCGTCCTGGCCTCGACCACCCCGTTGTCTCCTGCCCCGGAATATTTATAAATGAAAATTCCAACAAGAACATTTTCTATTAAATTCTGCCTCCATCCGCACGAGAAAGTTTTCTTGCCAAGGCCCTCCATTCGAGTTTTGGCTTTGGGTTGGCTGAGGGGCCAGGACTGTTTTCGTTTTATTTCGTTACATTATATACGATTCGCACATACACATGGATAAATGTATATATATATGTATATATGTAGGTTCTTTTTGCTGAACAAACTTTTTGCTTTGGCAAAAGTTTTAGGGGGGTTCCTATTCAGGATCTCCCATTACTTTTCAGCTGCAAAGTAAAAGTTCTTAGCTGCTGCAGCCTCCCGCCATCCGGATTTTCCGGCCATCCCCATGGCCATTTACCAAATGTGCCAACTACTTTTTCTCAAGTACCACTGCGGGACATTAAATCCGGCTACGTGCCTCGTCCCGGCCACTGCCGGATTGTTGGATTGTCCAACTGTTGGAGGTATTATGCCATGACCGAAAGTTTGAATAGTTCTTCTGCAACAGCAATGGGTTTTTCTTTTGGGCAAAACTGTGAGAATGTATTTCCTGTCCCCAAATGTTGGCTCCAACTACTAGATAAGGTTTCTCCCTGCGATTACTCACGATTTGCCTTGCAAGGCTTCGCTTCACGAACGGCTGCTGTACGGCTCCTCGAAGATGCTCTTTCCCACACGGAGGTGATTCCACAACTGGACAGCATCCGTTCCCACAGACGGAAAGATACTATTCAAGGGGCCGGAAACCTGACTGTCCGGTTGCCGGCGAAAAGAGTTGAAAAGTTGCCCAAAACTGTGTGAGAAAATCTTGGCCAGATTGACCTTTGGCCGCCGGAAGATCGCTAAAGGGGTTGAAACCAAAGTCAAAGATGCTGTACTCTGTACAGACTTAAGAGAAGGGTTCTTGGGATAGGTGTCCGATAAGTAATATGAAATCGAGGAGATATATTTCTCAAAAAATATTTTAAATAAAATATAAGATTTTAAGAATTCAGTTATAAGCTCGGTCACTTGTCGAGATCGTTATTTCTCGCTTTTGAATTTGAATTTAAGTTTAAAATGAAATATTTATAATTGTGTTAAAAAGCCTTCTTTCTTTACCCCCCGTGGATGATTTAGGAAGAGGTGAAGATGCTTTTAAAAAGCCTTTGTCGATCTTAAATCGAATTATCTTATCCGGGTACCGCATACAATATTCCAGCAGCAACCACAAACCCCAGTTTTAGCCTTTCGTTCCGTCCGAAAATTTATCACATTGGGGGTTGGATTCTACGCAAACTCCGGACGGAGGGGGAAGGAGGATGACTGGGCCGAAAGGGTGAGTAGGCTGGCAGGCGATAAGTTTTTATGTCTTGAGCTGATGGTGTAGAAAAGTTTTTGTGAAACTAAACACAGAGACGAACGCTCCCACCCGCCAGAGGACCGAAAAGGACTCAGTTCGGGGGTTGCTGGCCAGGAATATGGCCGCAGAAACTTTGATGCGGGTGTGTGTGTGTGCAAGTGAGTTTTAATGAAAGAGTGTACACACGCACACACCCACATCCCACACGCCGAACCCCTGAATACTTTTCTTGAAGGAGCCCGGGTCCGAAAAAGGGTTGGAAGGCACATCCTTGCCTGGACATTGTCAGGATGGAGGATGTGTGCTGTTGTGCATAAAAGATAATGATGTTGCCTTAAACTTTTGGGAATAAATAATAGTTGTAGTTCTCGCCACCCTACCTCCCCCACACCCGCCCGGTCAGACATCCTTGTTTCAGTCTGGCCGTAAGCTAAGGTTATTATCTTTCAAGTTTTCGAGCCCCATGTGGAAGTGCCACAGGACAAGCAGATACAACACAAGCGAGCCGTAAAGGGACGGAACGGGACCCAAGGCCTTAAGCTTATAATTAATTGCATGTTTGGTCGAGACGAAATAATCCTTTGTACAGAAATACACCCAGACCCTCGCCCCCTCAGATCTTATGTGTGGCCATGCGTGTTTTTGGCCCAAACCTCCCTCTTTGCGGATAGTTTAAGCAGCGCCCAAAGTTTGCTACATGCCTTTTGGGAAATTTACAGGCAAATGAATGTTATCATAACTCACCCCGGCCAACAGTCCCCTCTCCCTGCTCCGGATGCCTATCCACCTACCAGCGAGCAGTGCCCACTGGCCAGTGACCAGCGTCCAGCGCCCAGCGCCCAGAGCTTGTTCAACTGTAAAGAACTACGATTTATCCCTGTGCGTATACGGCATCTTTTTGGGGCTGCTGGAAGTCCGTTTGAAATTTGAAATTATATTAAAATTGATGAATGAGCCGCTAATTAACGAAAAGCCAACGCTGACCCATCAAAACGCGGCTAATGCAGCCTTTGTCCCTCTGCCCTGACACGTTCCATCTGGGGAGAAGTCGGCCCAGCTATTATGGATATTAATTACAGGCATTGTGAGTGGGATTCGCTGACTAATCAGGCGAGTTTAGACAGTTACTGACAGTTTGATGGCAGAGTAATATAACCTTTTAAATCGATAAAAGTTGAGAATTTGTAGGAAATATTCTGATTTCTGCATTCATGGTTTTATAAATAGAATTCCCTAATTTATTTTAATATTCTAATTCTGAACTAAAATCTTCAGTTAAATAATCAGATTATCATTCGGAAGTTTGCAATTTATTCTCGATAGCCTTCGCTGGTTGAGAGATATCTAACATATAGTGGATTGTCAATCCTGTCGCTTCTCACGCCCCTGGGCCACTTTCGGCTCTTTCCTATGACAACAAGAAACCGAGAAGATTGAGAAGAGCAGGCAGCCAAATGACAACAATGGCAAAATTTTAATTGAAAACTTTAATTTGGCAACACAACGAACTTTGCAGAAGGGGCTGCAGTGCGAGGACCAGAGTCTGCATCTTGGTTGAGGTTTAGGTTTAGGTTTATTTTGTCGTTGTCGTTGTCATTGCCCTTGGCTACGTCTTGTCCAAAGGAGTAGAGAGAAGCAAAGGATCTGAGGCTGGGCGGGAATTTGCCAACAATAAAATACCGAAATAAAACAAGAAATTCAGCTCGGTGTGTGTGTGAGTGAGTGTATTTACTTATGGCCAGACAGCATCACTCCTCCTCCTCCGGAGGCCATGTCTGCTGGCTGTTGTCCTTCGCACGCTTTGCTTCTTATGCCTCCCATCCCGCTCGTCCATGGCCATTTCTTGCTCAGGCTCCTGCTTCGGCTCCGACGACGGCTCTGGAGCTCGCTCTTGTTCTTGATTTCTTGTTCCTTCCTTTTATGGCTGCCGCTCGAACGCTGCTGCATTGTTCAAATATATGCACATGTCCTTGTCCTTCTGCCTGTCAGCCCAATCCTTTTGCATTTATTTCGACTGCCTTTATTTATTTATAAAGCCAAGGCACGGAGCTGGTCTGGATCTAACTGCTTTGTGTTGGGCTGCCATGTTGCTGCCATGTTCAGTTCAATTGCCGGCCACTCTGGGCCATTGTCTCGGACTCCTTTTAGACGTCCCCATCTCCATCTTGGCCTTATCCTTTTGTGATTGCCCGTGATTCGTGTTCATCTTTTGTCTGGGGCCCATTTGAAATTGATTTCTGAATTATTCACAAATTTGTGCTAGCTCTTCGTTTCGCCTCAATTGGCAGCCTCGCATTAGCCAATAACTTTCCCAGCCCCAGTCCATGTGGGTGGCAGATCCTGCATGTCCTGGCCATAAGTCATCCGATGCTGCTATCCACTTTCCGGTGGCAGCAGCTTGCTGTTGATTGCTCCATCGCCTACACTCCCAGTGCCACTCCACTCGCCTGCCAGTTCATCAACTCAAATTTTATGCATTTTAGATGAGTTTTCCTCACAGTTTGTTTTCGACAAAAAGAACAACAAAAAAACACAAAAAAAAGACTGGCAAGAAGGAACATTTTGTTTTTCGTTGTTATTTTTATGCAACTTGATGAAAAATTTCAACATCAACATCAAGTTTGGGCAAAATGTCAATGGGGTGCCTTGCCTTGGCTTGGCTTGCTTTTCCCCAGCCCTTAATGCCACCCATGCCTGGCAGCATTTTGTGGCCAGTTCGGGACAGGAGCGAATCCTCGAAATATCCTGTACAGAAAACCGATCAGTTTAAGTCTGATGCTAAGGAGGACATCAAAAAGGTTTATTTTAGGGCAATAGTATTTATATTTAAATCTTTAGAAGTATTACGATTTTCATTAAATATTTGTAATATTAGATACATCTATTTACATTTATTGTTCAATTTGGTGTGCATATTATAGGTGTATTTTTTTAACCTCATTCCCAAATATCCTTATAATCCTTGCGCCTGATTGAATCCGCTCCTTGTCCCCAGAAAATGCATCAACTTTTCTGCACTTTTACTAATTTCAACAGTTAACTTCCTTTGGTTTTCATAGTTAACTTTTACCAGCATGGAAAAATGTTGTGCCTTGGCAACATTCGAGCGGAGCCAACGAGACGCAGGCCGAAGGATGAGGAAAATTGGGGACACACCGAAGGATATAAGGGGAGCTCAAATTTTCAACTCCCCAAGTTCAATAAAAGTTTCGACGCTCTCGTCCTTGTTGCAATTTTATTTGCATGCAGGCTAAAAATGCAATTGCCAGGACATGGCTTTTTCGTTTCCTGCCTCCTTTGTGAGTCCGTTCCCACGGCAAGAATTCGCTATCCGGCAAATTGCATAAAACTGGAACTCGCTCCGACCAGAGGAAGAGGAGGATGCGGAGTCAAGCAAAATAGAGAATCCTGGTGTTGTTGGCGAGGCCAAACTTTGATGCAGAACTTTGCTTTTCTTAATTTATTTTGCTCACGAGTTGGGCGAATTATAATTACCAGGCAACCCACCAAGCAACAACAGCCAGAGGAGAATTTCGAGGATGTGGCACTTAGGGAAAAAGAGCTAAACGGAAAGGCTTGATATTTACAATTATTTATTAACAAAAAATGTAATTATAAATAAATTATGAAATACATATGTTTTAGACGTAAACAATTTGCCTAACGTTTTAGTTTATCAAATAATTTCGCATAAAACTATTTTTGACTAGCCAGTAAAAATACATTGTATTTTATACTAAAACATTTTAAAATATTAATTGATTTATAATCTAAAATATATATTTATTTTGAAAATGCACTCCCATTCAGAGCCTCTTTCAGTGTGCTTCCCTGACCTGGCTGGAGGTTTGCTTGGGGTTCGCCAGCTCGATTTATTGGCTTGGCTGGCGCCGAGTTCGATATTAGTGGTCAGGGGCTCTCAGCAAATTTTGCTGCTAGGCCGGTGCTTCCGCAGGTCGAAAAAGGAGTCGCAGGATGCTGAGGTGGAGGGACGACGACCATAAATATTATATATGATACTTTATGCACTGGTCCTCGTTCTCGAACGGAGCTCGCCGGCTGCTGCTGCTGCTGTTGCTGGAACTTATCAAATATTCCTGGCTGGCGATTGGCCATCATCTCCATCGCTGCCTTGGCCACATCCTTGCAGAACATCCAGAGGCACCTGGCTGAATGAGCTTCATTTGCTCGCACAGATATAAGCGCCGTATTTTGCATAACAAACTTTGACCGGTCGGTCTAGAGGGATGAGGCGTTCCGCTGGACCAGAGCCCCAAAACTAATTAGTCGCATTTTGTCCAGCAATAGGAGAAGAGGTCGTTTGGTACCACCGAAGACACGTGAGACGCTCCTGATGCTGCTTTAGGAGTCGTGCCGCTCATATTAATATTAATTGCTAATTCCGGTCAACTTGTTATTGGCTCTTCTCTGAAGAAAGCAGAAGTCTTATTTAAATAAAATAAAACAGCTAAAGGTGCATTAAATTTGGTATAATCTCTTCAAAATATTATTTCCTAAGCTAAATCAAGTCTTTAAGTATCTCTAAAGCTATTTCGGCTCCCAACAAAATTGGGAAATTACCAAAAATTCGTTGTTTAAGCCAGGATGCCAGCCCAATCCACTTGGAATTTCATTTGATTTTGCAGCGGAAGCCGTCTCAGTCCCAGGCTCAGTCCCGGACAGGAAGCTCGGCCATGTCTCTGGCCAGTCGCCGGATTTATTTGGGAGTGGAACTTTGTAGCTCATTAGAATATTTTCTGCAGAAGCTGACTGCCTGCCTGCCCGAAAACTTTTCCATCGAAGAGAACAAAAGAGATAGAAAGCAATTGAAGGGGCTTAGTGAGAGGGGGGGCAATGCATTTATTTATTACGGCAAAGGCAAAACTCGAAAAACGGGGAAAAAAGCAGTCTTTGTTGGCATTCCATTTAATTGGTCTACGAGTTGTTCCTGTCGAGACTCGGGAGCAGCATCCCAGTCCCAGTTCCAGTCTCAGGCCCAGTCCCAGCCTCATCCAGGAACTTTCCCAGGCCCAGCATCTCGGCTCGGTTCATCGCTCTGCATCTTGCAACTGGTTGGAAGTTGCTCGATAACAGGTCCTGCCTGTCGTCCAGCCGAACAGAGTTGGACTCGTCCCGATGGTCAGTCACCTTTGATCTGCCACTGCAACTTCAGCGTCCAAAAAAAGGGTAAAAATACACGAAGATGCTGCACAGATTTTCAAGATTTTCTCATGCTTTTCGTCGTCGTCGGAAACTGGTCAGCAGTAGTCCTTTGAATGGGTCAAAGGATTCTTGTCCTCTGTCATCTAAGGGTGGTTTTTATGGTTAGGTGGCTTGTTAGACCACTTTTTTGGCATCTTGGAAGCACCTTTTTAATTTAATTTACAACATAAAAAATAGTGCATTAATGAAATTGTTTGATAAACGTTTTATTTTCTTATTTTGTTTTTAAAATGGAATTAAGTGGTTTGAAGCTTTAACATTACAAACCAAATTGCATTGCTGTGCCGCTAAAAATCCAGTTTACTTACTTGTTTCATTAAATAAGTTTATTCTAATATTTTAATCAACGTGTTAAATAATTTTTAATTCTTTAATTATTGTATTTTGTATTTAAACCTTAAATTTGTTTTCTGTCTTTTGTTTTTATTACCAAAATAAGTCTTTAGCGCCATCTGGCTGTTAGCTGCTCAAACTTCAAACGGAAACCTGAAGTTCGGATAAACTCATTGAAGTTTCGTCCTCTTACCGCCAGGAAGCGCTGTTACCGGATAAAAATTTGTAGTGAAATTTTGTTTCTCTTTTAAGGAAATTTTTCCTCCCCTTTTTGCCTACTGCGGTGGTTAAGAGAGAGCAGATTTGAAGAAGGAATTAAAGCATAGATTCTTGAAAAATTGATTCGATTTATTTAATTTGAATATCATTTTTTTTAAATGTATAATGTATCTCATAAATACAAGTATAAAACCAGTAATTTATATTTAATGCTTAACATTTAAACGTATTCTATTATTAACCTTCTCTTATAACCATTAAATTATAAAATTCGATAAAATATAGATTTATATATATGTATTATTTTATATTATATTCCAATAATTAATTATAAACATAAATCCCAAAGAAATTATACTACTACTACTTCTTACATTTTAACTATTCAGATTTAAATATTTAAAGTATCTAGCTTATTTTAATTTAAAATTGCTTAGCAACAATTAATTAAAGGAAATCCCTGACCTCACCATCTCCATCTCCACTGTACAAACCCCTAGAAATTCTCGTTATCCTTCTTTTTTATTCTGTTACCTAGCGGAAATCTTATTGGTGAAGGGGAAGCAAGGAGCCCTCAATCCAGGTCCTTCCCTTTATTTCCTTCACCATTCGTACTCGGTTTTGGGTTCGCATTCGCCGTAGCCGTAGTCGCGTAGGAAAAGGAGGCAGCGATATAAAATAAATTAAAAGAAAGAGGCAGCAGCAGGACGATGCCAAGACCAGAAGCAGGAGAAGGAGCTGCAACAGGACGAAGCAGATGGCTGGGCAACGCGAAGCCAAGCAAATGCTTTGCATTTTTTAAATAGAAAAGGGGCGGAGCACATTTAAATGCAGCTTGTTTTTTTGCATTCCTTTTCGTCCTGCTGCCACTTAGTCCGCAGTCCAATAAGACGTGGCCAAGGCAAGGACAGAGACGCAGATAGCAATGGGAAGCTAACTGGGAAATGGGACGGAGGTGGTCCTGGAAATGGCAGGATCTCTGCACTTAAAAGTATAAAAGGCAGCAAAAGAAAATTATCAAACGAAAACAAATATTAATGCCAGCCAAAGAAAGAGAGAGAAGGAGAGAGACCGAGGAGGAAAGCACAAATGACAGCTGGTGGAATGGGGACCCACGTAGAAGTGGAAGCAGCAGAAAAAGGACTCTGTGACAAAATGGCACTTTGAGGGCACGTAACGATGGTTGAAAAGGATATGAAAGAATTTTCGCAAACGTAGTTAGTTTGTCCCCCTTCCGCCGCAAATGTGGGCGGCTGGGAGGAGTTCAACTGCCGCTTGTCTGATGCCCCAAAGGACCACGGCTCCAAGGACCAAGGACCGAATGCCTGGCACCGGACTGCATTCATTTGTAAATATTGTAGCCTGCAGGATACGTATGCAAATAACATTAAGAGCATGGCATAGAAAAATGTAATTTCACTTGATTTGCTCAAAAATGCAAACAGAGACGAGGAGACACACACACAGACACACAGCCAAGCACACAGCAAACTCGCAGGACACGTGCACGTAGTCGGGCAGACAGATAACGGGCCGTGGCATGGTAGAAAGTTAAACGAAGATAAGAGCCAGAAGAAAGGAAGGAAGGAAAGAAGTAGCAGCAACAGGAAAAAGTCAGCTCCTGACAGGATATGAAGCGAGGGACGAGTGGAGAGACGCAGCTTTTTGGGGGCTGCTGCCAGGCATCGACGGCCATTGAGGAAGTAGGCAGTTACTCCGATACGACAGGTGCGGTGGCGCGGTGGATCAGAAACCATGTGAAACTCCAATAGTTAGGGTGATTATGTCTCTTCTTCTATTAAAATTTATAATTTATAATTTAAGTTAAGAGAGAAGTCCTTTTTTTTATTCCCATATCTTCACAGATTTTTATACATTTTATGTTCTTCCTTGGGATGGTTTTAATCAAATAATTTAATACAAATGAAGTACTATTTACTAAATACAAAATTTAAATTGATTTCATAGTAAATAGATAACAAATTTGTAATATTATTTATTTCTATCTTAGAAACATATAAAACGGAGCAGGAAAAATGTAAATGTAGTAAAAAATCGACCAAAAGAATTCTGTCCAAGGACCAAGGATGAAATATATAACTTTAATATTATTTTATGTCTGAGACACCCTTGTGCAAAACAGCCTACTTTCGTGTTTTTCCGAGAGAGTTTGCTTTCATCTTCGCATCCCCTCTGAATGTCTGGGCAGGCGTCTGACGAGCCTTGCAACTCAATCGTGGCTGCTCCTGCTTGTGTTCCTTCTCCCGCTCCTGCTGCTTTCCCTCCTCCTGTTCCTGCTCCTCAGCCCGGCTGCGTGTCTATGGAAATATCTTATAGCTGACAGCTATGAGCAGCGCCAGACAACAAGCACCCATACACTGAAATTAAATGAAATGAAAATGAAATTAAACTTCAATGGAAATAGTTTTTTAGGAAATGCATTATTGTATTTTTTATAAAAAATTATTTAAAAATTGTAGCCCAACAAATTCCCTTTATGTTTTCAACCAAATTAGGTCGGGTTTTACTTTCGATTGTATTTCTTTCTGTGTAGACACACACACTCACACTTGGCCAGGCACTGGCGGCCGACACAGATGCAGACGGTCGGCCTTTGGCTTACATTTTAAGTGTCTGAGGCCTCAATTGCTTTACTGGCTTTTCGACTGCCCGGAGAAGCGATGGCGATGGCGATGATGATGGCGAATGGTGGTTGGTGGAATGGAGACGAAGGGCTGGCTGAGCTGGGTTATGCAACACGAAGGCGGTGAGTCAATGGACTCCAACTCGTTCACGTTGCTCGCCTTGGCCCGCTGGTTATCCTTTAGTCCTTTTGTTGCACATTTTATCAGCGCTTTAACGTTCAATTCAATATAATGACTCCCCTATGCATAAAATGCCCGATGCTGGAGGAGGTCCTGGCAAGTGGAACGTCTGTGTGAACGAGCACATACTTTTTATGGCGCCATCGAGCAGACGAGTGTGGCAATGGGTATGGGGAAGAGGATGGTGCTGAGGATGAGGTCCTGGAACTGGAGCTGGCGTAGTCGACTTAAGGGGAAGATTTTAATTTGCATTCGTTTGCTTTCGTTGGCAGGGCTTGCAGGATGTTGTTCCTGCCTGCCTATATTTAATCGTTTTTGCAATTTTTCGTGATTTTCCCTTGCAGTTTTGTTTTGGGCTCGGTGCCCCTCCCGTTGCCCGAACCTTTGCTTGCGTCCGGCAAATTGTTAAGTCGCCCATAAATTTGACTTGTCCTTGCAGTTTGGGGTTTTGTGGAGCTCTCTCTGCCGCCTTGGGGGGCACCCACTGAGGCTATTTGCATAATGGTTTATAGAAAAGACAAAACCCGGGCTCGGACTCAGGTTCAGGACAAAGGACATTGGACACGGGACAATGGCATCCTGCCGGGATGGTTTTTTCCCCCATTTTGTTGTGGTCTATATCTAGCCCACTCCCCTTTCCTGCTCCCAAACAGGAAACGAGTGGCTTTAAGGGCCCAGCTCCTTTGTCCGGCATCCTTGGCTCGAAGTTAAAACCATCAACCACTTAAAATAAATTAAGGCGACGCCATTTTCCTTTTGCCCGAGAGCATTCAGCAAACAACCCCGAGCTGAGGACCAACGAGCAAGGACCAGTACTTGCAGGATACACACAGACACACCCGACATGTACCCGGCTCTCCCCCCAAGATGCCCGTGTCCGTGTGCCGTGTTGGCCATTACTTTTTCCAGCTTTTTCATTTATTTTTATATTTCTCCGTATATATATGTATATAGAGAGTAGAAACCCAAGGGATCCTTTTGCTATTAGTTTAGCAGGAGCTGCAGGGTTGGATGTGGGCGCTGTCAAGTACAGTTTCGTATTCTTCTGCTTAAGCATAACGAATGTCCTGGGCAGGCGCCACTTCCTCACCCAAACACACTCCCACACCCCTCGCTGCCACTTTTGGCCAACATAGTTGGTCGGGCAAATTCCCTGGGAGAGAAACGTCCTGGGCAAAAGTAATTTTTTACTGTTAGTTAAATAAATGCGAATGCGAAGCATCTGCAGCAGCTGGCACCGCAGGACCCAGGATCCAGTGTCCAACGTCCAGGGCTCAGGACGAGGGCGTTAAAAGTTTCCACCATTTACTTGTGCCGCATCCTGTTCGTCCACCCATTATTATTATTTTTTTTTGCCTGCATTTCTTTAGGGACCAGGAACAGCAACTGGACTGTGGACTGGAGAGCATTGCCTTGTCTCGCTGTCTGAAAGACGTGCCAGGACCACGGCCAGGGCTCGCATCTCCCTCTGCCTCTCGGAACCCCATCGGCTCCTGCCAGACTGCCTGGCTGCTGGCAAGATAAAAAATTAGTTTGGCGAACAAGATGAATGCCTTTTGCTGATTAAAATTGCGCAGGAGGCGGACAGGGGAGACGGTGGAGGGCAACGAAAACAAGGACCGCTCTTAATGAAATAATATGCGAAGGAAGTTAAAATTATACGCAAACAGTTGCGGGAATTTATTTAAGTTTAAAGTAATGGTTTCTATATTTAAATAAATAAAATAGTCGTTGCAAAGCTGAAGTCTAGCTAGGAAAATTAGGGAAAATAATTAATCAGTTTGGATGCAAAATTTAGAGTTTAAAGAAAGGTGTCATTAATATATATTTTAGAGACTTATAATTTACTACTCTTTCAGTTAATATAAAATTGAGAAATCTATAAAACTTTATATTATATTATGTGTAGCTCTTAAAACATATATAACTTTCAAATACTTTGGCTTTTATGTTAAATCTAGAGAGATTAATTCAGTCACTCCGCTGATTTGTAACGTGTGCCATTCCCCAGGAGCTTTCCGAAATGTTCATCGCTCTGAAACGAAACACAAAACAGAAACACATTAGAGAAATGAAAGTGAGTAAATGCAATTCAAAAATGGACCAACAATTAGAAATATATTCGAACCGTAAATCATAAATAAAGGTTAGAGGAGGGAGAGACCGCGTTTGGTCAATTATTTGGGCAATCCGGAACAATAATGTTCTCGCAGGACACCTGGCTGCAGGACACAGTGGGTCAACTGATGGCAGTGGTGGTGGCGATGGCCACGGCAGGAATTAGCTGTGTGGCGAGAAGGGCAACAGTTGAACGGTCAATTTTGATTTGCCATAAATAAAGCTTAATTGAATTATTGAACGGAAAACACAAACGAGCGGCACACGCAACTGGTGCTTCTGACCCCCTCCTGATTTTCCACTTGTCGTCCCATTTAAATATGAATTAAACCCGTTTCGAGTCGATTAATGTCGACGGCTCTCCGTTTTCGATTTCGCCTTTCTCGCTCTCACCACTGCGCTCTTTTTTCGGCCTGCAATTATATTTATTTTTTGGGTTTTCCCAGCCTTTCCTCATTTCAGCCGACCTTCTCCTCATCTCTTTTCTTTTTTTTGTTTTGGGTATTTTCTGTTTGCGTTTTTTTTCGGCTGCCCGGCACTTTCGATTTCGATATGGCATCGGCACCCGGCGCCCAGATTCAGTTTCGGATGCGTGTTCCGGGAACCGGGCACTGGGATCCGGGGCAGTCCGGCTTATTAATGCGTGCATTGATGGAATACGCACACCCATCCAGCTGACCCACACAAACACACACACAATCACACAGAGACACATGCGTAATGCAGGCGGTTCCATTTTTTCAGCTTCTTTTTTTTGGGAGAAGCCCAAATAAAAATTGCATATTATGTAAAGAGCGGCGTCTGCCGTTGCTCATGTTGTGGCATTTTTGGTGTTGTTATTGTTGCTGGCGGGGCGGCCGAAAAAAAGTGTACAAAAATAATTCTGGGTGAAGGACGAGGACACTGGCCAGCCGGCGGGTGCATCCTGCTGATGCGTCTGCGGACGACGGGGCGTATACGCGATGCCCGCTCATTTTTCTCGTTTTCCCCATTCCACATTCCCCCATTCTCCATTCCCATTGTAGTATGTTAAGCGAATCCTTGCCGTGGAGAACGTAGAATGGGTGACCGGAGTCTGGCGTTTCCGCATGCATCAACACAATCGCAGCTGGCAGACGAGCGGCAGACACGCAGCCACCTCGATGTCCGCCGCCCGCTCATTAAGTGCAGTAAAACTGTGCAGGGGAAAACTGAAATTAACTTCCACGCCCCAGGACCCAATTGTTAAAGAAATTGTTTGCTAAAGATTACTCGATAAATAATCGGGTTGGATGATAGAAGTCAGTTTGAGCAGGTTTCTCGAAGGTTTTTTAATCAAATCGTATGCCAAACGTCTTATAATAATGTTTTTAATATAATATAATTTTAATTTTAAATATATTAACATTATTGTTGTTAATTTTTTAGTTTTCAAAAGTGAATTAAAATAGTAAAAGGTCCCCGGAACTTCTGAATGCAACTGTCATTATTTCGCTCTTCGAATTTTTCGCTGCATACTTTTCGGCTGGCAAGGATTTTTTATTTCCGGTTTCGCTGTTCTTTTTTTCGGCAATTCGCCCCGGCGAAAGTGTCTGCGTGTGAGTGGACAGTGCATCAGTGTGCGAGTGTGTGCTCGTGTGGGTCGGTTAATGCGGCTCATACACGTAATTGGCATTAAATTAAATGCCAGCCCCCAAGCCGCGCCCACAATAGCAGTCTGGTGTGAAAAAAATGAATGACCCGCCGCAGTCTGGCATTCGCCCCCGTCTCCTGGCAGGATATTTTTAGTTTATTCTTTTTTCGGCTGCCACACGGGCATACAGATATACAGAAATACATATATCTTTATACATATGTATATAAATGGGAGGCTGTTGCATCTGCTGCTTATGATAATTGCCGGTTGCACTGCGGCACGTGGCCCACCCCTTTTTTATTTCTCTTTTTTTCGGTTGTTTGTTTTGCACATATGTTTATCGGTATGTGCCTGTGTGTGCTGGATTTTTTCGCAGTTTTTCTTTTTTTTGGTCGTTCATTGACATTGTCAATGTCATTGTTGCCATTTGAGTTGTCGTGCTTATTTTTTTTCGCTCATTTCGACTTTTTTCTTTTGTTTTTCGTCCACTCGCTGGTTTTTCAATTTTTATTTTTTGCGCTCTTTGCAGCGCATTTATATTTTAATTTTTTGTTTTATTTAATTGCAATTTGTTCTTTGTTGGCGCGTGCCACTTTTACAGGCGCGAATTTAAAGTTATTTTTTCCTCGTTTTTTTTTGACACTTTTATGATGCTTACATTATGACGTCACCGACGGGGGAATTTTATGTGTGTGTGTCTGAGGGGGTTGTCTCCAATGTTTTCGTTTCGTCCTTTCGGGTTCGATGGCAGGTCGAAAATCAGCTGTTTGTCAGCCGGTTAATTGGCGTTTAATCGATGATTACTGCACACTTTTCATCAGCTGCAATTTTTGGGGGAGTGTCCCTTCAATGACGATGGGATGGAATTTCGATTAAGGTGAAAAAAGGATACGGAAAGAAAAGAAGAAAGTAGTAATAAAAGGAAATGAAGTGTAAGAATTAAAAGGAAAATTCATTTAAAAAGGAAAATATTGTAAAATAGAATGTATTGGGGAAATTTGTGTATTTAGGATTTTAAAAAATCAGAAATATATTAAAGTTGAGCATAAGGATATTTTAGCTTTATTAAAACTCACGAAAACATTAATTTAATATTGGCTAAAATAGATCTTGTCAATCATATTGATTTTTATATTTAATTTAATATTTAAAGATATGTCCTTTCCTCATTTATTATAATGAAAAGCATTATTACTTCAGTTTTAATTAAAAGCTTTTATTCGCTATAATAATTGCTTGGGAACTTATGGGGACAGTCAGTAAATCAGAAAGTTGTATTAATATTAATAACAGCTTAACATTCAAGCTGCAATTTATCGGAATATATTCCTTGTGGTATGTTTAAAATTTCTGTAAGGCAACAGTATTTTGTGATAAGCTGCTTGCTTGTTTCAATGTTTCGAGTGAAGTTGCTTTATATTTTTAATATGGCAAAAATGTAACTAACCGAGGAGGCGTAGTTTGACACCTTAAATTAAAATTGAAACTTCCATCACACTTCAAAAAATGTTGAATTTCATTTTTCATTTTAATGAATTTCTCGTTGTTACCCCGCCTCCGATGCTGTTCATGTTTTTTACTGTGGTTCTTGCTGCAGGATGCCGCCGGGCGGCCGCACACACAAATTACCTTATTTAGCGCACACATTGCCGCATATAATATAATTTACTGTACATAGACCTTTTTTCCACATATATAAACTCGTGTCGGTGTGCGGTGGGCTTACATTACCGAAGTTACTGCTTTCTGTTGTTGTTTTTGTTATTGCCTTTGTTGTTGGGGTATATAATTTACTCATCTGGTTTTTGGGTTGGCGCTTTTTTCCACTGCGGCTATCTGTCCCAGTCCCAGTCCCAGTCCCAAACCCAGGCCCAGGCTCAGACCCATTTCCAGGAGCAGCTTGGCGCGCGCTTCGCTCTAACCTTTATCGTCCTGCGTGTGTGTTTGGGGGATTTTTCAGGAGGACTTTTGGGACCAGATGCACCCTACAGCAACTTTTCGAAATTCAAGGGAAATAATGTTATGCTTCAGGAAGTTTAGTACCAATTTGTTCATAAAAAACAATTGCTTCAAGATTCATACTCAGCATGATATTATTATTGGGAATAAAAGTAATAGTGATAGGTTTTATCTAGACATTATTTATTTATCTAAGAAGAACAATGAACTAAGTATTAAAAGAACTTTAGCCACAAAATAAGAAAATTATTCATCATTAAATCGAAGTTTAAACATTATTCGTTTGAGCTGTCACTTTTGGTAGGACTTTCCCGATTCGTTTCGGCTGTCAGTGTGAATATTTCCCCCAACTTTTTGCCTGTCGGCTTAAACTAAAAATGGTAAATTTTAAATTAACGACGCACGCACACATGGACTCGACACTGACAGGCCTCTGAGAGCTGATGCGTGTGTGCGACCGTTTGCGGGCATTTTATATAATGTTCCCTGTAATTTGACGTTGCCATACGCAGTGTGCATTTAAAATGGAAATATATATCCCACCCACTCCTTTATGTATATATATATAACGGACCGGAGATGGGTAATCCGTGCGTGAGCCAAAGCTCCAACTTTTGTGTTCAAGCATCAGATGGATAGGAAAGGAGAGGCAGAGGCCGTCCATCAAAGGACTCGCATACGGTTAGGGGTTAGGGACTGAGCCCAAAATCCTCACTGATGATCGGCAGCTGGTCTCGAGGATCCGCGGAAAGCGAAATAATTGCAGCTCGCAGCTGCTTTACGCTCTTCGCCAAATAAACCCAACCCTCTCGGCGAAAGCCAGGGGTGGAATGGGGTGGCGAAGGCTAAACAAACCCTTAAGCCGCCCCAGAGAAAAAGGGGTAAGTTGCCCGTTCGGCCATTTTGGACTCGCATCGTTGCGGAAAAGGTGAAATCTCGGTTTTTACTTTAAATTCAATTCAATTTAATTTTGCAAAAAGCGAGGCCAGGCCATTCACTGCGTGTGTGTGCAGATGCAACCGATTAAACTGGCAAAAATGAATCAAGTTTTTGCGCTTTTAGCAGCTGCCGAGAATATGTTGGATACAGATTCAAAGTACAAACGAATTTTTCTTTTCTTCAAATTGAAAGTATAATTAGGATTGTTTTATAATTAAATTGAACAATTTTACAGAGCTTCAGAGACATGAACAATTATCTGCATGTTGTCAATGTAAAATATCCACTAATGTCGCCGCTTGTCAGTCTCTCTTGATGTCATTTTCCATTTTAATTTCCCATTTCCCCGACTTTGGCTGCGGAGTCTATTGGTATCTCACAAGGCGAAGCCGAAGCCGATTACCTGGTTGAGATACTGATGGAGCAGCCGAGATAATGGTGACAATGTGAGCCGGCGCAAACAAGGAAAACTTATTAATGTAATTAATTAAAACAAACAGCTTCAATTGAAACGCGACAACGCGGATGGCTGAGGGGCGTGACAATCGCCCGATGGGCGGTTCAGCAATTAAAGGAGGATGCCATTGCCCTTGTTCCGCGTCTGCAGGCGACACACATCAAAAGCAGCAACAACACACACGCACAGATATATCCTGCCACACACAAAGGATGTGGGCAGTGTTGTCCGGGTCCCCAGAAGATAGCATGGGAGTTGTTTTTTATTTTAAATCAAAATTTAACTGTTCTTAACACTATTCTTGATAATTTCTTTTGGTTTTTTTTTCACATTAAGAAACCCCTCTTATTGTTTTGAAAAAAGTCCGGGACTTTGTTTATTAAGCATTCAAAATATTGGTTAACAAAATGTGATTTAATGTGTTTTTAATAATTTCTTGTGTTCGTATATTCATTTACAAAATTATTTTCTGATATTGGTAAAATCTGTATGGACAACATTATAAAAATAAAATTGAAATATATTCTGTAAAAACTCGAATTGTTTAAAAGGAAAGAAAAGGAATGGCTTTTTCAGACTTGTTTATTTTAATATTGAAATTCATAGATATTAATTCTAAAAAGTATTAGTGCTTTCAAAGCTAGATTTGACGGGAAAAATCGCTGAACTCGCTGCACAGGATGTGGGTGAGTGGCTGGCTAGGATGCTTGGTCTTCACACCACACGTTCGAAATTTAAATCATAAATCATGAGCTTTTCCTCCTCGGCATTTTTCATGCTTTTGCTACCCCGCTTCCCAACTTCCCACTTCCTTTCCCGATTTTCTCTGGGCATTATTTTTTGTTGTTCTGTCTCTTGTTCGCTCGTTCGCTGGCTGCATTTTGTTTTTCGCATTTTTCTTTCGCCGCCAGGACTCTGGGGCGCTTTTTAGTACGCATAAAAAGAGAAAAAAGAGCCGCCATTTTGTTTTTTCCATTTATTTTCTCATTTTCGCTCGTTTCACTCGCATATAGAAAATAAAATGCCGCAACATACAAAAGGCAGCAGCAACAACAACAGCACTGGGGAAAATCGAAATTGCTGCATACAGAAAATACGATGGATCCCCTGGCTCATTTATTTTGCAACCCCCCGCGCCGAAAGCCACCTCCTCCCACCGGCGACACCAGCCCCCGTCCGACCTTAAGCTCTATTTGGGCATTAAGGGTTTGCGCTTGGGTCCTTCGCGAAAGGGTTTTCGGTTGTCTGCTCCTTGTTTATCCGTTTTTGCCGTTCGCTTTGGGCAAGCGCTCAAAGACCCTAAATTATTCACGCTCCCCAGCCTCCTGATCCCCGTCCATTCTTCCCTTTTCAGGATGTTGGGTTTTTTTGTCCTGTTTGGGGAGGGGTCTGACATGCGAAATTTCGTAATTCAAAATTAACATTTAAGGATGACTTGGAGTTGGCAGGCATTCTCCTCGCCGTTTCCCTTGGCGCTTTCGCTGTCGTGCGGCGAAAAGGATGCGAAGTGTGTACACAAAATTAATGAAAAAAGAGAAAAAGCAGCGCGTGCACAACAAAAAGGATAAAACAGTACAGTTGCGACAAAATGCGATTTTTACTTTGCGTTCGCTGCGAATTTACGCATTTGGAGGATGTTTGCTGAGGTTTTTCCCTGACCGCTTTCCAAGTCGGATATTGGCTTGAGAAAATGCATAATTCGGTTTGATTTTGAAGTAATCAAAAATAAATGTTATAAAGAAAAGCAAAGACTGACTTTTACTTAAAGACATACAGTTTGTTTTTCAGTGTTCACAATTAATTATTATAGAAAATATTTGTCTAGGAAAATTTGTACGAAAAAGTTGAGAACACAATTTTTTAGATCATTTTTGGGTGCATTTTGATCCTTTTACCCTTTACCTTTTATTTATTATAATTATTAATGTGTATTCTATTTCATTTATAATAAAATAATAAATAAATAAATAAATCATTTTGAAAAAAACTCGTATAGTTAAAAGGAAGTCAAAATTAAGTACATGAAGTAATGAATATATTTTGGGCTAACATAGAACTGATATATCATTGATGTAATATTTTCAACTATACTAGCACGAAGGAAAGGGCTTTATTTAAAAATTTTCCCCCCATTTATAGTACAAATATATGTATATTCTGAGGTTTCAGATAGAAATTTATAATATTACTTTATGATAAATTTAATAAAAAACCATCTATAAATAATAAATATATAAAATGTCCTTTTTCATCTTCATCTTTTCTCATTACTTCTTTTTCTTTCCCCTTTTAAGATATATTTTTTTGGTCTGCGCCTTTCTTGTGGCCAGGATGCAAACAATTTACACAATCTGCCATTGCAGTGCCTTCATTCCACCAATTTCCACCTGCCACCCACTAAACGCATTCTGAGAGAGTCTCCTGCAGGAGAGAGAACGAGTCCTGCGAGAGCGAGACAACTCCTCGGCTGTGAGAGTGAGCGCAGAGTGACTGAAGGAGCAGAAGAGTTTGAATAAAATAAAATCAAATAATAAGTATGCAAGAGGCAAGAAACGCAAGGCAGCCTCTCCATTTCGACCACATTGTGCCACCCAATACCCAACCCCCTTCGGGTTTCACACACACACACACACACACATCCCCACAAAGGACTCTGCTTCGTGTAGAAAAACGTGGCAAAAAGTCCGAGAACCACCCACCTGCTGCCCCCAATTTTTGCTTTTTTCGCTGGGGAAATTTTTTGTCTTTTTTTAAGCTCCACCTACTTGCCGCTCTCCCATTGGCTGCTGCTTCCAACGACTGCGGAAAAACCAGAGGCGGCAGCAGCAGCTGCAGCAGCATCGGCAGCAACAAAAACTGGCTAAAAGGGGGAAAAAAGGCTAACTCGGAACACACACAAAAACCCAGGACGCACACACACAGTCTCACATGGGGGATTTTTCCTTTTCTGCTGCCTTTGATTCTCTGTTGTTTGCTTTTTCACATTTTATTTTTAACATTTATATTTTGCGTGCGTGTTTTATGAACAGGCTTCAAAGACACGAAGAGAGGGAGCCAGAGTCACACACACACAAGGATATATTTTATAGTTAACAGCATTATGAAAAATGAAAACGATTTCCCCTCGCTGTGCATCACCTTCACCCGACTAGACGCGTCTGTGGTGTGGCTCCTCAATTTTCCCCGTCTATGCAATGCACTGGAAAATAATGAATAATATCTGATCGGTATAGATCAATGAATAAAATGTATTATAAATTTGAAGATGTTCTTCTTTCTCTTGTATATTTTTAAGTTATTTTTCGCACAACGCTTTTTCGGCGAAAAGAATTTTTCTGCGTGTGCCTGGGGTCCTATTCTTTTTTTACGTAGCCCAACTTTAGCCGCTTGGTCACGTTGCACTCGCATCCTGGCATCCGATCTCTGCTAGCCGGCAGTGGTTGAGTGTTTAGTAAGTGGTTTAGTAAACACATTTAGTTATTTGCCATGCGGCGACCCGACAAACAAAGGGAAGCCCCAATAGGACCAGTTGGGAGGAGGAGACGCTGAAGCTAGGCCTCCTGCACGCACTGAAGGACATCGAGTGGAGCACTTAATGACACTTAGTGATACTCAATTATCACTGCGGCTCCTTGCTCAATTACTTGACGAGGCCTCCATTCAGCCGCCCCTGGGAGTGAGTCCCTGAATACCCAACTTGTCCTGCTCATCCTAAACTTTGGGCCAGTGCAAATGTAATCAGAAAGTTGAGCGTAACCCTTCCTGGCCTCACTCCCCTGATTTTCTGACTACTGCAGTTTTTGGCCAACTTTTATTAGCTTTCCCGCTAATTGCTTCTAATTTAATTAAATTTAAAAACTTTTGCGCGCTTTTAGTTGGAAAATATTGTTCATGCGGGGTTTTCTGAGGGGGCTCTCGGTGAATTGGATGGTGTGGTGCGATATGGCTGCTTCTCGCTGAGCAGGCGAATTTTCGACACACGGGTTTGAGTCCGTGTGTCGCATAATAGTTTAGCTATAAATTTTATGCGTCTGCTTGCATTTTGCAGTAAAATATTTTATAATTAAATATTTGTTTAATTAGTGCGAGTGGCCGCCGAACCAGCCAGCGTGCTATGTTTCGGCGGGTTTGAGTTCGTTTCGTTACGGGCGGCTGCGGTTCCCAAAAACTGTCCATTTAATAAGTGGCCAGCATTAAATTATTTGCGCTTTGCCAAAAAGGGTTGGTTAGGCCAAATTTAATTTGGGTTGAGAGCTAGCCACTGTGCCATTTGGAATTTTAATAACATAACTCAAGGAGCTGGATCTCGGAAATATCTCCTGAGGCCAATTAATTCACCCAGCATTTTCATGTTGCATCAATATTAAAGTTTATGCCAGATTGTCTTCACTTGAAGAAACAGATGTAAATTAATTGTTTGCTTGTTTTGGAAAGGACAATGGTCTTTTCATTATACAAGAGAATCACAATTATGTATTCTGACTGAATTTACACAACTGTAGGCTGTTGGAAATTAAATATTTATGTTGAAAAAAGGGCCAGTGAGCTTTTAAGAAATATATTCCTGAATTTATTCCTTGATTAAGGCTGCCAGTAGGCAAAGACTTATTTTTAACAAAGATTTATATATTCTTATGTATGCAATATACATCGATTTTTAAAATAAATAATCACAAGTGTGAGATTTTCCAATTACCGTAGTTGATGAATGTGTTAAGCATATTGAACGGACCTCGGCTGATGTTTTCATTATTTCGGACTATTTGTTATTGTCGATGATTTAACAGGCTTCGGTTTCTTAGCAGAAAAACGGGTCGATGAGCTGTGCCGGAGGATAATTAATAAGCGCATCCCTACTCCATCCTTTCGCATTAACTTTCAGCCATTTCTCAGCTGTTGTCTGACCCTGGCCATATATCAGCCGGAGATGTGGAAAATACGCTAGAAACCATTTTGGAGGCAAAACAAATTGTTGAAAAACAGAATAGCTGTGCAATAAGTAAAATTAATGAGCCAAAATGTAATTTTATAAATTGTGAAAAGCTTCCGGCACATCCTGGCCTGCCATTTCACATGTCTAAAATGGGAAATGGAAAACAACTTGTGACGAGTCGGCGAAAGTGGGGAGAAACGAAATTATAGAAGCCATTTTGCGAAGGGTACTCCTCCGGGTGTGAAGGAGGATGCGAGGAAAAGCTGGGAAAAGCATTCGGCAAGGGTGAAAGTGGATTTACTTTCGTCTACGTGACACGACGAGTCCTTGTCCCCTTTTGCGGTTGCTGCTCATGTCGCTGATGAGTCCTGTCCTGTCCGGACAGCACCATTCCCCCTGCCCGTTGCCGTATCCTTTCCATCCTTCCTCAAGCAGGAGTCACGCATCGCGTGGGACGTCTGCGAGCAGATTAACGTACACATACCGAGGAGTGGGATTCCCCAAGAGCAGCACTGCACCCCTTTTGCGGCCTGGCCACGTCCTTGCTGTCAATGGCAGCCGGAGCTGGAGCAGAAACAGGGGCAGGAGCTCGAACATGGCGGCCATGATTTTCGAAATTAATTCAACTTGATTTTGCTTTCTTCCTTTTTGTTTTGCTCCCTCACTTCGTTGGTCCTTCTGTTTGCCGTGGTGGTCCCCTTATCGGGGAGGTTGGGGCTGGGGCTTGCGTTCGGGCTGGGTGCTCGGGCGCCGCAGACAAGAAATTAAAATTCATTTCAAAGGCCAAGCAGGGAGAAAGGTTCGGCCAGGCATTTAAGGCGCAAGCCTAAAAGTATGCAAGGACCATGGAGATAACCAACCCTCATAAGGCAAACAACCCTTCTTCGGGGTTGCTTTTTATTTCTCGTTCTGCATTTGTTGTTTGCTGGGTTTTCCACAATGGCTGCCATGTTTCCTTTTCCTTTTGTTGGAAGCCAAAAAGTTTTCTATTGTTTTTCAGCTGTCATGATGAACTTTTGCCTTTGTTGTCGCATACTTTTGGCAACAAATTTCCGTAACCCCATGACCCTCTTCACCCCATCTCGCATCGACTGCACATATTTTATTCTGCTCGACTTAATGCGGGGCCGATTGTCATTGCTTTGTTCTTGTTGCGTGTCTGCCAGCTGTCGTCTTTATGGCACAGATCCATTAATATTCCTTCATATATGCATACGCCTCAGGTGCGGGCTGTCTTTGTCCCTGATTTTTTTCGTATTTTTTATTTGTTTTGTTGTTTTTTTCTTGTTTTGCCTTTCTGTCATTGTTTGAGACGCTGCCATAGGAACTTGCGTGCGAGAATTGAGCCGTAAGCTGTTCAATTGCCGAGTCGAGTCGAGAGAGGAAATCTGTAACAAATCATGGCCCTTGCCTTGGCCTAAAGGTATGCCATGGCACAAAGTCCCATTCTCTAGAATTTACTCAGAGAAATTTCGGATCAACTCCTTTTAGAACAATAATTTACATCAGTGTATAAGGGAAGATCTTGAATAATCCTTTTCAAAAATAATATTTTTATATAGAAACATAAAAATCCCTATCGTACTAAAAAAAATTCTGATCTGAATCGCAAATTCTGTCTAATATTGAAACCAAGCTCAAATATTTTGAGTATCATTCTAATTAAAAGACCTGTTAAAAGAATCTATGTTCAAATATATCAAGGATCTAATGAATTCTTATAGGAATAGAAATTCTTTTGATGAGAACCAATACATAGCCATAGTTATGAATTACCTAGCAACTTGAAGGTAATTTCCTTTTATACAAGAGTTTTATGGTTTTTAAATCCTTGAGACTTTGATGGAAAATTTCTTATGGTGTAGAGCGCTCTGTTTTTGCAAAATTTGTTATGCCGTTTCATTTTATTTGCATGTCTCCCCATTTTATGTGCACAAGTTTTTAACCCTGGCGAGTCATAAAATTAAAACCAACGGCGTCTCTTAGGGTGCGACTGTGGTCCTGGTCCCGGTTCCTGTTCCCGTTTTTGATTCTGTTTCTGCTCCTGCCAGATTGCCTTTGAAAGCAGACCCACCTTGCCCAGCCGCAGGGATCCACTGGCTTCACCTGACCAGTCCCCAATCCCATCCCTTTGTGATTCCACCATCCACGGTGCCGTCTCGAGCTGAAATCTGAATGCAAGCCTAACGACCTGGCATTGTCGTTGATAAGGTCCAAAAATGCTTGTCTACCAACATTTTTTTACATTGGCTCTTTGGCTGGTGAGTTTGGTTGAAAGTGGCTAATGTTTATGCAAAAGGAAGTCAGAAGGTTGTGGGAGGAAGAGACGTGTTTGGACCACACCTGAAGGTTATAAGTACCTTTAAAGCTTAGCTTTAAGATAATCTGAATAAATGGATATTACCAACATTAATTTCAGTCTCTTTGTATTTGGAAGACTAAAATAACCAAGATAAATAAAATACTGAATATAGAAATAAGCCATTAGATTATTTCTATGATTAGAGCAGTTTTCCTAAATATTAAATGATAAGAAAACATTAATAAAAAGGTGGGAAATCTGTTCGTTACTTTTCAGATTAGAAAAAATCGGAAGTCCAGCTAACATTGAAATATTATTAAAAAAAACTACATCCCTAAGATGGAAATCTTTTAAAATAAAATCTTGCGAAATTAAAAACTGGAACTGCCCTCATTAAAATCTCTCAAAAGTTATCCTCACTCAAGTCATATCCTAATTTGCATATTCAGCTTGAGGACGAAAGCTCGTGACAAAGCTTTCTGATTTGAATTTTAGAAAGCGTTTTGCACCCCTTGTTCCCAGCTCAAGGATATCTTGTGATGTAAGCATTTGGCAACAGATGGCGCCTGTGACAAGGACGAACTTATAACAATAATTTAGATAAGAGGTAATACCAACCTGTAAATGAGTATTTTATAGATTAATCCAGGCAGCGTCAGTTTTTTTATGGTTCTCCACTATGGTTTCAGTTAGCGCAAATATCAAAAAGCGTAAATCAAAATTGGCAATAAAAAGCATTTTTATTCAAAATACTAATTTAATAATATAATTATAATAATAATAATAAGCAGACTATATCTAAAAGCCAAACAAACTACATACAAATATTGAGTAACAACTAAGATTACTAGAAGCGTTTCTTAAAAACTAATTCGGTTAGTTGGCATCTATTGAAGCTCGAGCTAAATGCAATTTTCTGGCCAAGTCCTTCGGGGAATCTGCAAAGATAAAGAGAGAGAGAGAGGGAAAAGGTTAAGTATTTTGTTTTTGTTCTTGCAACATCGGAGACAAAAAAGCCACAGGAGACGATCCGGAATGGACATCTCCGCTTTCCTTTCGGTGCGCTCCAACGAGAAAGTTTACAACAAATTAAACTTGCTTGTGGGCACTAAAGCAACGGCAACAACATTGGCAACATGGCAAAGTTTTCACTTCAGCGAAAAGTTTTAATAGAAAATTTTAGTTAATAGTTTTTAACTTTGCCGCTGCGGTGGATTTGATAAGGGACCTCCGTACAGCACACAACACATGTAGAACTTTTTAGGAAACGACCGCACCAACAAAGGAGGCGGTCAAGTGGGATGTTAGGGGTTGGTTGTTTTGGGCTTGGGGGTTGGATAATGGGGCACTGTTCCTGCTCGGATCTGCTGGCCACTGTCTGTCTAATTAATTAAATTCGCTTTTGCTAGGACATCGCCTCGTCCAGCGAATTCTGTCTAAGCAGCAAGATAAGCAACAAAGTTTAAGCTGAGGGTAGTTGGGGTTTGCTTATAATGTTACAAGGATTATTTTCCCTACATTTTAAAATCAGACATTATAGTTTTTAAAGAAACCTGAATTTTGATCATAAGATAACAGTAAATTGCATTTAATTTGAACTGAATCACAACCTTTTTATGCCACATCTTACTAAACATGATCTTTAGTCCTTAAATATAAAATAATCATTAAATATAAGGCTCATTATATCAGAGATTATCTTTACAAATTATTTTTTCATGAAAAAACTATCTCTAAAATTGAGATATTATCTTTTCTACAACATTCAGGTATTCCTGAGTCGAACTCGCCCTGCTGCTTGCTTGCTAATTTCCTGTTTGCTGATAAATAATGCGCCACATATACATAAAAGGCAGGACATAGAAAGGAGTTAGAACTGCGCTGTCCACCCCCTAGCGTTATGTAACTTTGGAGCACCTAAAATATTAAAAACACCCCCAGAAATCCCAATCCCCGTTGGGGTGGCGATGTGGGGGGTGTGGGGATTCCTGAGTGACTGGAGGAGCGGCGGTGCTGCAGATAAGGCGTAGCTGGAGCCCGTTGGCTTAGCCCAGGATGCGCAGGACACGTTGGCAAAGAGCTTAAAATGTGGCCCCAAAATAACTTTGACTGACCTCCCATACAGCCGTACACCCTCGCTCTCCCAAGCCCAACCCCAAACCGAAACACACACAAGCCCACAGCCCACACGTCCTTTCGCTCCTAGGATTTAGTATGCCACGCCCCACGCCCTCCCATAAACCATACCCACACCACCCACGTTTTAACTGCTTGGGGCATACATCAAAACTTTGGCTTACGCTTAGGATTTATTTATTTTCATATTTACCGAGGGCCAACATGGACGCACACGCGCCGCAAATGAGAGGGTTTCGGGGGGCGGAAAGGGGCGGAAAAGGGTCTTCGGAGGGGCAGACAAGGATCTCAAGGATTTGCACCTTGTGCGGGGATGTACACTGAAAATCAGGGAGTAAGTAATTTGTTCGAATGGAGACTTGAAATCAAAGTAAATAATTAAAAACAATAAATATGATTAATAATAATAACTGATAGAAGTATCCTTAAAATGCGTTCGCCGTGGGCTTTAAGATAATTAAAATAGCTTTTAGAACTTATTTGTTCCATTAATTAGGGGCCTTAAATGACTTTTTCAATTATGTTTAAATTCTTAACTCTTTCTCCCTCAATAAAATTCGAAATGTATTTAATTATGTTTTAAACGGATACTTTATTTTGTTCTTGTGCACCTACATCTAATTCGGTTTTGGCCGCCTGGCGCCAGTGGCTGTAAAAAGGAAGCTGTACCAAGGGGCGTGGCAGGTGTCCCTTTTCCGCTTTGTGTGGGCGTGGGTTTTAATGACTACGTGACCAGCTCCCAGGCGGCGTGTTCAGCTCTGCTTGGAGCGGCTTACGTGGCGTATACGCGTTATCTGCAGGACGACATCTTCTGGCGCGGACTCCCTCAGATTTTATGTATTCGAAGCTATTAAGAAATGACATTAAAATGCGAGCACTGCCCCCGGGCCAGCCCTCACATCAGCCCCCTTCTGCCCCCTTTTGGATCCCTCTGCTCGTTTTGTATTTAAATGCGCCATTTGCATATTTATTAGAAGGACTCTCGACTCGACTCGACTCGGGTTTTATTTTTGGCTGGGTACTTTTTTCGTTGGAAATCTCTTGGACGGTGCGTGGTTGGAAATTATTAAAATAAGACAGCGCTACATAATTATTTTGCACCCCGCCTTCGACCCCTCGGCGGACTCGGCATTTATGAAAGGCAAACAAAAGTTAATTTAGACGCTGCTTACATTTTACAAGCAATTTACCCGCCACCCAACTTGAGTTGCCCCGCATCCCCACTCCTTGCCAGCCATTGATGTCGCCTTTTGGCTCTGCTCATCCCCGATTCCGTGATGGCTTTGTGCCGAGTACTTTTCATCCTTTTCACAAACAAATTTGCACTTCCACGCATTCATTAATTTGCTTATTAAGGACCGAAAGGCGGAATGGGTATCGTTCTCCACATAGACTTGGTGCCTGCCAGGAAACCTAGCCTTTAAACTGGCGTCCAAATTCAAGCGAAGTGAAGCCAAGCGAACTGAAAACTGAAAACTTATGCCAAGTGCCATAATAAATGCATATGACAGCATTTCCTTTTGCCTGACAAGAAGAACTTTCCTCGATCCCCCTGCCTGCCGCCTCCGGACAAGTAATTGTGTAGTCAGGACTGCTGTACTTGCGGTAACTGCAGTTGCACATGTCAAGACCAAAAGCTGGAGGACAGATGTTCTCCGAATCCGATTCGCCAGAAATTATAGTTTGCTTAAATATTAATTTGTTGTTTGAATTTTGATATTACTATCTTTAGGGTAATAAAGTTTAAATTCATTAGGATAATTGATGAGGGATTTCTTAGATATACATATGTTTTATGAAATCCTTTTAAAGTTCCTAAGAAGTTCTTCAGTTTGAATTAATTTGGAAGCTACGTTTTACATGCCATTTTAAAAGTATATTGACATTTCTTCTTGCAGGATTCTTCTGCTAAAACCTTTTAATTTCTACACATTACTTTCGCATAATATGAGACCGAATCGGGAACTCGATATATATATTTTACTTATATACATGTTTCACCAAGTAAATGGAAGCCACTGCCAGGGCAGTTGAAACTAAAGCGGCAGGGAAACTTGCGCCGAGTTAGAGGGCTGAACCTGGCGGAGATGGGGTGTCCTGCGAGGGGGGTCTGGAGAAAAGACGAGGACGAGGACGAGGACAGTCGCAGGCATGCAGCAATTACAAAGCCAAGGGTTGTGGCTGGGAACGAAAGTCGGGGGCGGGCACGTAGAGACTTGCGAATATAAAATTGCACAATTTAAAACGCAGACAAAAGAAGGAGTGGGCGAGAAGAGGAGGGGTAGCCGTCGTACGTGCAAGGAACAAGCAGTAAACTGTCCTCGTGTGAGTAGCTGTATGCGTGTCTGTGTAATGGTGTCCTGTGCGCCATTTACATTTCACATTTCTAGTTTTCAGTTCAGTTGAGTCATTATTTTATTGCCAAGATACGAGCGGGGGGAGTCTGTGTCTCCTTTACTTCCCCCGATTTTCCCATTTGCTCATCCCTTCTGTCCTGCGATGCAGGACGAAGGGGAAGAAGCAACGTCTAGTACCAAGTACACTTTTGCTTTTCCCCCAGATCCTAGGAATGTGGCAGGGTGGTGGTGGAATGAACGTTGTCTCGTCTCTTCTGTAGGTGGCTCCTTTCGTTTTCGTCCTTTTTGGACATTGCTGCGGTCTTGTCCTTCCCCTCCCCCCACCCAATGCGATTGTGTGTGCGTGCGTGTGTGTGTTATTAGATTGTTTCAGCTGAAATGTTATTAGAGAATTTTGAATTCAAACTCAAATGACTTCATACTTCCTGCCCATTTCCATTGGCATTTTCTGCAAAGGACGTGCACTTCCTTTGTGCACTTGCACATTGGTCTGCGTGCGCGTCCCTGGGTGATGGTGTGGCTCTTGCATAATATCATGGATGCCTTCTCGACCATTAAACGTGAAATGTTTGGAGTGCAATTTGCGTTCGCTGTGGCACGTTGGCGCAGTTTTTAAAAGAGGCGAAAAGGACGCACTCTGGCACTAGAGATGGGGGTGTGAAGATAATCACAAGGGTTGATTTCTCGACCTGGCAAGGCAGTTAACTCGAAGGGTTTCCAAAGACACTTCAAGGGATGCAAAGGCTTGTATGTAAAAGGGGTCAGAACTTTGATATTTGTGGAATAATCCAGCGATATAATAACTTAAAAGCTTATCGGTTTTATCTGATTCTTTTATAACATCCTAATACTAAGATAATTCCTTTTTAAAGGGATCACTTGACGATAAAATAGTTAGAAAATTAAATAAAAGGTTTGCTTTATAGCTGCAATTGTAGTTTCTAAATTATTTATCGAAACTTTGGCAATTTCTTTCTGTAAAACATGAAGTTTAAAATGTCTTAAAAACTCATAAAATCCCTAAAACATAAGAAATTGCAAACACTCATTTCTTTAATAAGAATTCAATTTAAAAAGAATTTCAAGAGGACAAAATATTTCCTTTGTAACAAACTATGCAGAGAATGGTTTTTCATTTTGAAGCAATCAACTTACAATTTGATTGCCTTCCTCATCTCATATACATATATATGAAATAAGTACATAAGTACTATGCATATGTGAGATTCTGTCCAGTTCTGACTTCGATGCATTATGCCATTCCGCAAAGAGAAGCCCCAAACCAAACGGCCCAAGTATGTGGGGGCGGGGAGGCCCGCAGTGGATCAGGGGGAATTTTCAAATATTCCTTGCTACGTTTGCGGCAAAGAAAAGTTTCAATAAAATCCAAGCACACAGGCCAGCTTAGTTGGGGGCGTCCCAGCCCCAAGCTCAGACCCTGTGCTCTGTGCTGGCCATGGCCAATGGACAACACCCACAGTAACCGCAGTCGTAACATGGTCAGAGGGTTGAGCTTTAATGGACGGAATGGGCCGGAAGGGGCGAGTGCCAACCTGCAGCATTTGCAAACTATCTCAACTGAGTTTGGGTTCAGTTGAGGAACTGCGGTAAAGTTGCTAACGTAATCATACAAACCTTGCTCTGGTTAGATGGCCATTGTGAGTTGATAGCTTCTTTCTCTCTCCTTTTCGCCCGGTCCCTGCTCCTGCTCCTGCTTCTGCTCCGGGTCCTTCTCTTTCTGGCCGGCAGTAGACAAAAGACGACTTTTGTGCAGTTGCCGGCATAAGATGGAGGACATGCGGCGGTCGGTGGCAGGAGCGGGGTGCTTTTATATTCAAATAAAATGAAATTACATTGTTTTCAGCTGGCAAACAATTTGAATAGAATTTTAACTTTTTACTATTATTTTATTTCAATGCACACAAAGGCAGGAGGCCAGTAAGGACATCCAAGGACCGTAAGGTGTTGCCGGGAACGGGTTGAAGCCAGCTGAAGCTTCTCTGGACCCCGGGATTCAGGCTTTTGGCAAATGGCTGCCCAGTTCGTACTGTTTGGATATTTCTTAATTAGAAAGATTTTCGGCCAAGGGTTGTTCGACAGTTGGCCCCTGCTTCCCCGTGGAACTCTTTCTTGGACGTCATTAATTTCTCCTGGATATTTATGTGGCCCCTGGGCAGTCTGGCCTCCCCCGTCCTCCTCCAATAATCTCTAATTCGACGACCCTTTTTGACATTTTAGGACGTTGGGATGTTGAGGGTACGTTCTGGAAACGTGACAACCACGTCCTCTTGGGATAATTTATCGTTCGGAGATTTGCGAATCTCTCTCTCAGTTTTATGAAATTGTTCCGGTCAATTAAATGTGGAAATTCAAAAATGACGGCCGCCTCCCGTTTAAAGCTTTAAACTGCGAGTTAGAACCTGCTAGCCAGCCCCCTTGTAATCCATGCCAATCCATCTACTGGGAAAATGGGCGGTCTGCTGGCTGGCCAACAACGGTCCCGAATGCATTTTCCCCAAACGAACTTTCCAGGCTTTCAAATTGCAAAATGCAGAAATTTTTGCCATCCTATTTTCAGATGCGATGGCTAAAAAATTTGCATTTTTGCCCAAGCGGACTGGCCCAAATGAATGCATATACACGCACATAGATGCACTCGGAAAAAATACCAGCACACACACACACACAAATACACACACCGATGGTGTTCCTGAATGTTCCAGGGGGAGCAGAGGGACATATGCGAATATGCACAGCCCGGCTCTTTGCCTTTGTTGCATTTTTGCCTAGATTGCAATTTTTTGCAGCCCAATTGAAACTGCAAAAAGCCCAAAACTCCAACCCGAAACCGAGCCCGGATCCCGAAACCAGACAGAACACTAAAAATATTGTACATCCAACGTGCGAATCCTGCATCCATGTGTCGCTTTTTGAGTGAACCTTCCATTGAAATGAGAATGTTAGAGAACAGGAATTGCCTTACAATTTTTGTAATTTTAATGTAAATATAAACATAAATATAGCAGATATTGAAGCTTAACAATGTTATATAATATGTAGCTTTTGTTTTAAAACGAGTCTAAAGAAGGCGAATTCAAAGGTGAAGGTAGGATTTATACAGATAGTAAAACCATCAAACATCCTAGAAAACCCAGCTAAGGTTCACTCTAGCCTGATATGTGTGTGTCCTCAGTTTCGGGCTCCATCATTTGGACGAGCCAATGCATTTGTCGGCACAGAGCCAGGGCCAGAGCCCGAGTCCGAGCAGACAGATCCGGAGTCCGAGCAGCCGGAGTGGAGTCGGAGCTAAAGCCGGAGCCTAAAATGCAGTTTTTGGCATGCAGCGGGTGCAGCTGAGAATGGAAAAGGGTGTTGTGTGTGGGAGGAGGAGTGGGGTAGAGGAAGCTGTGGAAAAAATTTTGAAATTGCATTTCAGATGAATAGACGGGTGAGGAGGAGGAGGAGGAGGAGATGGTGCCGGCTCCTGCACCCCGGAACGTGAACACAGAGGAGCTGAGTCCCACTCTGGTAGGTTCGGTTTGATCCTGGCCCCCGAAAAAGGACTATTGAACCGCCGGATGCTGTGACGATAGATGACCCAACTGCCTCTGGCTGTGTGAGTGATACGCATGGTCGCCGGAGCATATCGGAGGAATTTCCACTCCCCAAGCTTTTGGCCCAGCCTGCCATTTTGATGCAAATGCAACTCGGAGTCATGTTTGTTGCTTTTAGGTACCCAAGATGCCAAAAAACAGGACTACATTGCATCATGACTAGCTGCAAAGACTAAATGCCATGCAAATGACTTTGCTCAGATTTCTCCCAAAGGAATTGTTGCTGCACTTCGGCCTGTGGTCTTCGATTGGTTGCCATTAAGTTTTGCATTAGACTTTGGCCAAAGTGTAGATCCTGCAAACAAATCTGGTTGTATTTTATGGACACATTTTAGTTTGCAGAAGACTGCAGTGTTGTTAGAAGTTTTAGAAAAACAAAATCCAGGATTTTCATTTGCTATCTCACATTGCAGTTTGAAATTAAAGGAATATGTTTGTTTGAGAAACAATAATTATAGGTGAGGCGCCTTTGATTCAAAATGGTAGTTAAGTCTTACCAAAAAGGAATCATTTACAGGAAATGCAATTATGTAAGTGCCAGAAAATTGGCAGTAAGACTTCAATAGGATAACTTGCGAGGAAACAAACTAGTTTCTGAAGAATATCCTTTCACATCAATTCTCTAAATGCTTCAAATCTCTTCAAATTACTTTTAAATATATTCTGGATACTTATCTATTTTAAATATCTTTATTTTAATTTGTTTTCTTTAAATTAGGAGATGAAAGACAAAAGGAAACGCTCAATCTATTCCTGATAATGATTTAAATTATCCTTTTTCAACACGCTGATTATTTTTTGTTGGTTCTTTGTTTTGTTTTGCATTGTTTTCTTTTTTTGGTAGCTTTATTTGGATACCGCTTTCAATTGTTTCGTCATTGCGGGGTTTTCCCATTTCCGTCTATGTTTTTCCTTTTTGTTTTCATTACCTTTTCGCGGCTGTTTGTTTTGAGTGAAAAGTTTCCAGTGGACGCGATCCACAGAGCAGCCCGCACCCGCACCCGCACATCCATCCATTTCTATTAGTTATTTGTTTTCTGAACGTTTTTGTAATTATTTGCCCGCCTGCCGCATGCTAAATTGCCTGGGTAAATATTTGACAGTTTTGCATTTGGCCAAAGCGAATTGCCAGACCAAATGCACTGCCTAATGACACTGAATTCCGGCCAGGAGAGGGGGGATCTCTCTGTGTTTACCTTGCCTTTAGTTCGATTAACCACACCCAGGTCCGGAGTCGGTGACGGAGTTGCAGTTGGGGGTCACTCAATGACAATCGATATTTGAAGGGTCTTAGCTCTCGCAACTATTTCAATTTGAATTCCAATTAAAACTTGGAACTTACCCAGCGTCGTCCGTTCGGAAAATCTGCAAACAGAGGAGAGAACGGAGAAATATTCCATTAAAATAATTGAATAAGTTGCAGCTGCCACGCAAGCAAAGTGAGTGAAGTGATAAAATATGGCTTAAGTAAATCCCCCAGCGCGGGGGGTAGAGGAGTCATAAAATCATATTCAAAAACTTTTGTTTTGTTGCAGTTTTGATTGAGTGAGCATAATGGAAAATTTGCCATGCGAGTTCCTGCCACGCTGCCCCCTTGCTCCATCGCCATCGCAGCTGTCTCAGCAGAGAGTGCATTCAGTCAGATTAGGATGCCTATCTCTCACACTTCCCCGGCAAAAAAGAATGGTCTATGGTCCATGGTGCCCCCCATCGAGCAATTGCCTTCACTAGGATCCGATCTGTTTTGTTCTTCTTTTTTCCCTGAATTCCTTTTTCTTCTGCCCGCCACCGACTACATCAAAATGCATTTTGGCCAAAAATGCTTCCGCGACGAGACTTTCCCTCCCCCCCGCCAGTGGCAGAACCAATCCCAAAACAAAGCTTCGAGCAGCACTCGGCAAAAATTGCAAATTTACAATGGGCCTGGGAAATGGGCATGGGAAATGGCCCGGTAGAGAGTCCATGGATTCGTACATTTCATCTGCCGGCCATTCGGCGCTTCCCCCTCCGCATAATTTGTATGCGCGAGCCGCATAACTGTCTCCCATTCCAAGGACCTTCCTCTCTCGTGGTTCTAACATGGAAAAAAAGTTCCGACTTTGAGATAAGGATTTATAATAAACAGAAAAACCAGAGTTTTCTATATACCCTATGCTATAAAATCAATCATTGGGAGAAGAAGATTAAGAATATATATTAGAGCCAAGGACCTAGAAATGCATAAGAAAATCTAATAAAAGCTGGAAAAATATCCAAGTAATCTCGAGTAAGGATTAATTTCAGCATAAAGAAATATCGGAACTTTGAATATTTTTAAGATAAACTTGGAATCAGCACATATTTTTAATAAATTCAAATAATATACTTATAAAATATTAAATAAATATGCCAATTCCAAGGATCTCTTTTATTGGAAAGCGTTCATTAACCCATATTTTAATTTATAAAAAATAACAGACATTTTTCCTCACTGAACTTCTAGGTTTTCCTCCTCCTTCAGGATTCACACTCACTGAAAATCAGTGCAATGGCCAGGCAGTCGCAGCAACTTTGGCGGCCAATGTCCTGGCCAAATTACAATGAAGAAAAATTGCATTGCCTGGTGGCAGGAGGAAGCCAGAGGCAGAGAACCGAGAAGAGAGACAGAATGGAGTGGGGGGACCAAGTCTCAAATCCCTCAAGGCAGACGTCTGAGTGGGCACTTTTTGCATATTACGCAGTAGACATCGTCACGTTAGCTGCCCCAGCGAAATGTTCATCAAATCAACGTTGCAGCAGCTGCGTCTCCGGACGCAGTCTGTTCCCTTTTCCCTATCCCCTTTACCCATTTCCCATAACCATTGCCCAGCCACCTTGCACCTGCCACTGCCTTTTGCCGCACCTCCTTTGAGCCGACTTTTGTTGCAACGTTTTATGCATTTTTTCTGCGTCTGCATTGGCAACGTCTGTTGTTTCAGCTCCAAGACAAATGCCACAGTATTAAGGCCTCTGCCATGCTGCCCCCCTTCCGTCACCATACTTCCCCGCCAGACGTTGCAAAAAATTGCCAAGCTTAACAATTCGCGTTTCTGGATTTTCCATTTTTTCCCCCATCCCCCCATAACACTGAACGTCGCGTACGTGCCGAAGTCGCCTTGTCCTGCCATCCAGAACTAGCCCACAGCCGGCAAATGCAGCTTTCCTTTTGCATGCACCCCGAACCTCAGCACCAAGCCCTGCTTCAATCTCCTATGTCCCATCCCCAAGTCCCCCAGTCCCATGTGCAATAAATACAAAATGCAGAAATGCCAGGCCGGACACATCTTCAAGGAGCCCCCACTCACCCACTTACCCCCACGCATTTTTTGCGCCATATGAATTGCATTGCCAACCCCTGGAACCAGGACCAAAACACCCAAAGCCCCACAGAGAGAAAAATGTGACAAAATCCTGCAATCTCAATCTTTAGAGATTAAATATTAAATATTTAAATATTCATTAAAGCTGGGAGAAACTCAAAATATTAAAATGAATGGAAGATGCCAATCTTTTAAATGACAGACAATTAATTTACAAATATTTTTATCAACACGGTATAAAGGGATCCCAAAATATTTCTAAAATAATGGCTTTTAGCGTTTTCAAATGTAATCTATTGTTCAGTTTTAAAACAATTCGCTAATTTATATATTTTAAATATTATAGATAAATTCCCAAATCAAATATTTTCCCTGTGCATGGGCCACCCCTCATCTGGGGCAGCTGAGGCGTCTCGACGACGAGTCCGTTGATTTGGCATCGCTGCAGCGCCGTGGCCAGATCCCGTGTCCAGTCCAATTCCACTGGCCGGGCCTAACAATGTGCATCCGCCGAGGAGTGGGCCGGGTCCTTCGACTCGTCCTGCCTTTAGTGATTCGCCGTTGTCCTCCTTGTTCGGTTTGCTTTGTTTGGGTTTGGTTCCGGGTTTGGTTTGGGGTTGGGGTTGGGCTTGGCCCGGCTTGTTTTGTGCCATTTTTACTGCAGCCTTTGGCTTGCATTTTTTCTTGCTGCCTTCACTTGAACCGAACTGAAGTAGCGTTGCTACCACCCAAATGTCCCTTCGGTCGGCGGTGCTGCTGCAGTTTTTGATTTCACTTTTTCGCCACCCAACTCCGCCTCTTCTTTTTCCTTGGACCGAGCTGCACTGAGCCAGGCTGCAGGCAGGGAAGGCAGGAAGAAGGATGGGCAGAGTCCTTGTTCCGCCCCTTTGGCGTCATGCAACACTTTCGTGGACGTTGCATACTTTTTTCGCAGCCATTCTGCAGCAGTAGGCAAATAGCAGAATTTTTTGCTCGCGCCTTTCTATTTTTCAGAGATGCGGAGTTTTCGCTTTGTTGTATCCAGGGGGGCACTACACTGAGCGAAGCAAGATTGTGGATCTCTTGTGTTAGGTAGATCTATGAGAAAGATCTAGAAAATCAGAGGACGTATTCCTTTTTAGGATATGAATCGTTTGAAGGTCTTTATTTTTATTTAATTGATAATCTTAGCGAATGCAAAACATCATCTTTTTCCTTGGATGATAATTATAAAATAGTGATTGTTACTTTAAGTCCAAACATCATCCAAAGACCTAAATGACTAAAGTTTTCTAATGGAATCCCGACTGTTGCTCATCGGAGGTATTCTGTGCCTGGGGCAGAGTTCCTGGTGCAGTTGCAGGCTTAGTCCAGTCGAACAGGTCCTGATTTGGGCCCCAGAACGGGGGCTCAGAGGCAGCAAAAGCAAAACACATTGCTGATTGCATTTGCTTTGTCTGCCCCATGCCACTGCAACCCCTCTGGCTTCGGCTCCCCGCCCCTGATGACTTCCACCCTGCCTGTGTGTGTGTGTGGAAAACTTTGGTACCCAACTGCAGTGCCAAAAAGCAAACTTGTTGTTTACGTTTTGTCCCATGCCTGAACTCCACTCCACAGCCGCGTTGGCCTCCACGTCCTCTTGATTTTGCTGCCTGCTAGGCTCATGTGCAGTCTTATGATGCTGACAGTTGTCGCCATTGCTGCTGGTCCACAGAATCCGGCCAGCTCCTGCATCCCCACTGCCATTTTGGAATGCAATGCAGGCGGGAGTGGGTGACTCACGGGGTTGGGGGTGGAGGTAAAGGGGAGTGCCAGGACATTTCATTTCTGAAGAATTGCTTTGTCGTTGGTCTCATCCAAAACAACAGCTACGACGTAGCAAGCGAAGGAGGAGGAGGAGCAGCAGCTGGCAGGACCACTGCATTTGCCTCTGGCCAGGGACGAATCCATGGCAAAGAGCTGCGCTCTACGTTGCACAAATGAAATTTTGCATTTTCAATTTTTTGAAATAGGCTTTTCCTATGCCCCCGAAAGAGTGAGAGTAAGAGCGAGAGCGGCCGGACTGCTCGTCATCCTTCTCGCAGGACTGCGGCAAAGAAAAAACCCTCCATCGTCGGCTGCACGATTTTCAGAAAAACCTTCGACTTGCCACTTTTCGCTTTTATTTCCGCAAACGAATTTTATTTCTCGGCATTTGATTTTGTCGCTTTTCGCTGGCCTGCACATCCTGCCTCCCCCATCACCCATCCTGAAACTGCATTTTTTCTTTGCCAACTGCACTCGTCCAGTGCATTTCTCTGACGCTTCCTTTTCTTTATTTTCCAGGCGCCCCAAAAGGGGGGCTTGTAGATGGAAAGCTGGGCCACCCCCTCGTGCACTTGTTATTCAAAATGGTGGCCATGCATTTTGAGTTTTTTCCTTTGCATTGCTTATGTTTCAGTTTTGTTGCCATGGCTGCCATCGCTGTTTGCTCTTTGCGTTTTGCCTTGTTTTCGTCCTGTTTTGCTTTCAGCTGCAGCTGCAACGAAGGGAATCGGCGGGGGTGGAGTTGGGATTGGGGGTTTCTGGAAGGGGGAGGTGGCAAAGAATGCAGTTGTACATGGGGTGGAGGGAGAGGAGAGGACAGCTGCATCTGCAGTTAGCCGTGCGAATTTTTTCGCTTCTATTTTTTTGGGGGTTGCTCGAGGAAAGGTGCCCGCAATCGATAAATTGAAGAAGAACGCTCCCAGTTGAGCGCACCTCGAACCAGGCACCCCCTCCTTTATGGGGCACCTCCTCATCCATCAGAGCCGGCACCACCCCCCTGCATTCGCTGTTATTAGTTTCTGGCTGGAGGACAAAAACTGCATTCACTGGCACTGCGGGCAAGCTTTGTGAAAAAATGGCGATCCCGATCCATCTGAGAGTTCGTTAGTGGCGCGCATCCCCTGGCCAGGATTTGGGCCAGCTCAAAAGGTCCCATCACCGTTCTGAGAGTGATTTGGTCCTTTGATTTTTGCCTTTTCGCCAAAATAAAATATACTGTTTTTCGCAAAACCTGCTAGAAATCCTGAATGGTTTGATTTACACATAGAATAAGGCGATTGCTAATAATTGCCTTAAGCTTTACGATTGAATATTTTTATTTACGAAACTAAAATAAACATTTTGCGAGCAAAAAAATTTTGAAGGACTTCATTCTAGTGGTTATTAAGGTTGGATATGAAAAGATTTTAATTTAAGCATTAAAAAACATATTTAGACCTTTTTCAAAGTGAAGTTCTTTTTATATCTAATCTTTTTTTAGCTTTAAACCAGTGGAATAAATTGCAATTTAATGTTCCAAACAGGTTTGATATGATAACATTTAGATGGGATGCATTTTGAATCCTGCCAGGCTCGCCAGGAATAATGACAATCAATCAGCAGCCGTCGGCCTGCGCTTAGATAAATTACAAAACTGCAGCAGGAATCGGGCAATTACAGCGTGGGGGAGGCTGGGCCGGAAAATGCATCAATTAAAATTAAAGCTGCCGCATCAGCAACGTGCAACATGCTCTGTGCAACATGGAGAGTTCAACCCAAACCTGCAGTTTTCCCAAACTTTGATTAGATAGGAGTGCATTGCTCCGAGTACATAGCAGCTGGCTGGCCTATGTATGTGCCAGGCCCGCATCCATGGATCTGGCGTACATGGACCCGGGCTTACGTGGCGTATGAAAATGCATTTTGGCAAAAACATGATTTCTGGCCCAAAAGAGAGGGTGGCCGAGGGGACGGGTGCGGGGTTTGGGGGTGCAGCCAGCAAAACCGAAGGGTAAACATTGCAGCAGGCCATCGCCCAGTGCCCATCGCCTGGCCGACAATGCAAATAGGAAAGCCGGAAAAACGCAATGCACACACGCACACACAAGAGCACCAAAAATAACACAGCACTGGGCTCTGTATGGAGGCCTATAAATTGGCAGGAAAAAGGATTTCGGGTGCGTGGGTGAAGTTCCGTGCTTAGGTGACCCTTCGGCCAGCTCCTCTTCCCCTTTTACTTTCCCTTACCCAATCCCGCTCCCCCTTCCAATCCCAATCCCATTCCCATTACCGCCTCCATTCGCCGGACAATGGACGCAGACGCAGCGCAGATGACATGCATAAATTGCATATCAAAGGTGCATCAGGAGCGGCATCGGAATCAGCAGGGGGGCTGCATAAACCTCCTCGTGCAATCTATGGATTTATGCAGCCTAGTCGGGCCCCTGCCACCGCCGCATATAGTTATGATGCATAACCCAAAGCTACTGCCATTGCAGGCTGCAACCGATGTTGGCCCCCGGCTATATGCTCGAAATGCTTTTTGTTTGTTTGCCCATTTCGTCCCCAAAAATTGTTGATGAAAAATGATGCACTTGCCCGAGCTCTACGCCGCCCTCCCCCCTGCACTACAGCATTGTTATGTTTTGTTTTGTTTTGGAAAATTTTCAATTTGCCGACATCCAGCGGAGCCCAAATTGGAAAAATGCCACGGCCAGGACTAGAGCAGCGAAAAAGGATACGGAGTCCCGGCAGAATCTATAGCAACAGCAACAGCAGCATCAGAATATTATTAATGAAAATCAATACATAAATTCTCGCCATATTTAGATTGTTTCGGTTATGTGTTTATTTTGTATTATAGTTACGTTTATTATGGAGCCACGGCTCGGTTGGTGAGCGAAAAACAATGCCGGTTATTCCGGCCTGCGTTTGCTGCTGCTTTTGTGAGAATGAGAGCTCGGTTTTAATCTGGCCACGTGAATGGTCCTTAATTTATTTGAAATTAAATTGCACGCTCTTCTGCTCTCCATTCAGCCAGGACTATAGATCATGCCAAAGATGAAATTGCTATCTTGGAAAACTATTTTAAAGTTATAGCAGATGGGATTATTTATTTATTTTACTTTGATAGAAACGAATTCTTGTCTTATGATATGTATTTTATAAATTCTATTATTTAAAAAATGGACATAAGTTTGTGGTCTTTTTAAAGGATTAGTTTACTTTTTAACAATCTCAATAGTCGTCGTAACTCGAAAACTTGAGTTAATTCTTTAAAAACTTTAATTTCAGTATCTTTTGTTCAATTAATATTTTATTACCATTCGTTTATATTTATATATCAGTAAAGATCTATTTTATTCCATTCGTGACACACATTTAAGATGACTTAATACATGGAATATAGTATTTATTTTGAAAAAATAAGGAAATATATATATGTACATATATGTATACATTTGTTTCCTACAAAATTCTTAAGGAATTTAGCTTATAGCTTAAATCATAAGCTGCGTATTAAACATTAATTTCTCAAGATGCCCAGCATCAAGCCGATACAAAATATATGTAAATAAGGAGACCTGCCATTTAAAAAATTATTTATATGCTTGTGTCCGCATAAATATATATATCCTTAAGCAGAGACACCGTCCAAAGGACATGGAAAAAGTGCAAGGGTAAGAAAAAAGGGATTCTGGTATATCTATGGGGCTAATGTCGAGGATTCCAATTTCGATTAAAAGCACCACTCGGAATGTTAAGGCAACAAGGACATGTGAGAGATTTTTCAAAAGAATCCTTTGGAGATTCTTAAAGATTAGAGCTTACACTCAATACTGCGATCTGTGATAGTAAACCTTCCAGATCATTACAAAGGACCCCCTGCTGCACAGCTACAGCTAGCTACCTTACAAAGGCTAATGCAACCCAGACGCCCACTTCGTCCTGCCACTCACACTCTCTCGCTCTCCCAGTGGCTCTCGCTCTCTCGCTGCGCAACGATGGCCGTTCGGCTCGCTCACCAACACAGACACAATGGCAGGATGCCTGCCTGCGTTTTTCTAATGTGTGTTTCTCTTTCTCGCGCATTAGTTTTAGCGTTTTGCCTCTCGCTTTTTTGCTTCCTTTTTGCACACGACCAACGCACATACACACACACACACACGAGTACATGGGCAGGATGCGCATATAAGGGCTCTGCTCTGCTCTGCCGCCCCTCCCCCTTTGGCGTCTTGTACATAAAACATGGGCGTGTTTGTGCGGCCAACGTCGCTGCTTCTGCCGCTGCTGGCGCTCCAAAATTTGTGTTTGTGTACTTTTTTAGGATACCAAATAGGGATACGCAGTGGCAAGAGCAGGAGCAGGAGCAGGACCCTTATATACAGAGGGGGGCCAGAAAAAAGGGAGTAAAAATGCATTCTGACTGCACCAACTAAAAATGCGCAGGGAAAAAAGGATGGCATCGATATGTGCGTGGGTGGGAAACTGCAAGCTGCCATTTTAGGCAGCCATAACGCCAGTGCAGCTCTAATGCACCTCTGCCGCCGTCGCAGTTGCAGTCGGCGTCGCTGCTATTTTTCCATTTTCCATTTGCCACACCCAGAAAAAGTGCATTTTTCTACAACAGTTTTGGGCGTTTTTGCAATGTTTTTATTATTGTTTTTTTGTTGTTTTTGACTTTTTACTGTTTTCTTTTTTGTTTTTGATGCCTTCGTCCCTGTTTCTGTTTTTGATTTCCCTTCGCCTCGTCGACCGCTGCCTATGTACAGCAAATATTCACTTGCCACTCTTTTTTCTCTATGTACCCACACATACAGACATGGCAGCGCACATCCACATGCTCAGGCAGGCTGTTCGTGTGGAACTGCATTCGGTTGGTGCTAAAAGTTGCACTCTATATGCACATTTTGTGTGCGTGGCCAAAGCCAATCGGGTGCCTGCTGCAGTTTTGTGCTGCTTACTTTTTCTCAGCCATATCACCTCGTCGCCACCCTGCACGACCCCTCCCCCACGCCGGCAGGACTCGAACTCAAGCCCCGTGCAGGACCTCGAGACTGCCGCCCACTTAGACATTGGAGCTGGAAACATTTCGATGGTAAAACTTTTGATCGGCCAACGATGATGTGAAAACCTTTTGGAGTAATTGAAATTGTCGTAAGGACATTAGGAGAATTTATTAGGTTTCGCTAGGAGTTTAATCGTGATGGGGTTTTCAATTAGAAATTTCAGTTTGCGTATCCAGTTTCATGTGTAAACTCTGAAACGCATTGGGCGTTGTTTAATCTTCATCCGAATAATAATTTGATTTCAAATGGATTTTGCAATTTCTTTTAAAGATTTAAGAGACATGAAAGTCTCTAACTTTAGTTTAATATTGAATTAAATCGAAATAAATTTATTTTACACTTTTTGTTAAGAAAACTGTTATTTCTTTAAACGAATTTTCTTAAACAACAGATTCAAGGATATTCCACATCTCAATAATGAGCAGAATTAAGCAAAAACAAAGAGTTTTCTCTTCACAGTATAAAACATATGAACAAGTTTCGATTAAAATCAATCCGTTCAGACCAATGAACTTTATTCTCCCCATTTCCCTTTATTAAACACTTATTTGTCCTTCGTTTAGATATCCACAGCAATCAAGGGCATATGGAGTATATTGCAATGAAAACACATATCGGATCGGCGGCAATTAATAACGAATTAAAACTCCTGCCGGTAATCGACCCCAGGATTCTAATCAAACAAATATAAAGCGAGTAAGCGACCCAGACCCAAACTCAGACCTACAATGAGGACTGTGAAAGGATATAGGAAAAAACATAGCTGCGCCCACAAAAGTAGTCGCCCAGCTTATTCACATTTATAATATATTTTTTTCTATATCCTATGGATATCCTTTCAAACACACACACTCAAACACATACTCTTTACAACACACACACACACATACACATGTCCTGATGGGTTTTGCTGATTTTTTCGCGCGACTTTCATGGGGGGTCGGGATTTGTATTTTTTGCATGCTGCCATTTGTTTGTTTGGGTTGTTAGAAAATATATTTTTTGCGAAATTTACGACACGGGGAGAGGCAACAGGCGAGAGCTGGGAAAGCGGAAAAGCGCCGAAAAGGAGAGGCGGCAAAAAAATATATGCGATATGTGGATGAGCCGGGAAGGAAAAGGAAAGCGGCAACAATTTTTTCTATTCTGCTGCGTTTTGTGTTTTGTTTTGCTCCGGTCCGGTCTGGCTTGGGTTTTTTTTAGGCGAAGGCGAAGGACGTTTGAGTAACCTTGTAACCCTTTTCTCGATTTCCCCATTCCCCACACTCTGTTCTCCATTCTCCATTCTCCTTTCACCGTTCTCCCTTTGGCTGTGGTCTGGCAAAACTGTGTCCTTTAAGCGACTACCATAGCCCCACATTAAATTGCATAGTTTTCTTGCATCGAACGGGGAATCCCCCAAGAGACTTACCAGGTTCAGCAGCTCTAGTCAAGGCGAAATCCCTAGCTCGGTTTTTCCGTTTCGATCACATCGCGTTCGCTGTTAAATTCCAACTGATCGGCACGGAGGCTGGCCAAAAGTCTCGGACCCAAAAGAGATCCCTATTTTAGAACCAGTTTTTATCGCTGGATTTGGGTGTAAAAAAATCATTTTTCAGCCCGAGTTTTTCTTTTGTTTGACCAACAATTGATGACGGAAGATCTTCGCGTTGTCTTCAAACTGGTTCTGGGAGCAGCGAGCAGCCAGGAACAGCTCCTCACCTTTTTCACCCGGTTCACCCTTTCGGGCTTTTCCCAAAACCATTTCGGTTAATAACCTTGACAAGGGTGCCTGGACAGGGTAGGGGGATGCCTTTTGCCTGGGAACTAAAAAGGCTGCTGAACGGGTTCTGTAGCTGTTGAGAAGCGAGAATTCAGAAACCAAGGACAACTGAAAAGATCTCCAGATCCTCAAAGCTGTGTCAAATAAACATCCATTGGAGATTAGTTGGCCATTTCGCTAATTGGGGTGGCTCATTCCGATACGGGACATGGCCTCTTGAGTCAGGAGTCAAGGGTTAATTGATCTCCACCCCGAAACGGGATGGGTTATCTGTGTCTGGGATAGGCATCAACCCCTAAGCGTGGCCAGCACGCGTGCGCCCTCCGATCCGGACATTCCAAAATGGGACCCGTGGTTATAAGGAGGGTTCAATTCGCGAGGAGATAAAGAGGGATATAAGGAAACTATAAAAAGTTATTTATTCATAACGAGAGAATGAGAGGTACCACATTAAAAAAGTCAAGCAAACTATTTAACTTTAAATATGTTAAGGAAGAACTGAGGGCAAATAAAATACTATACAAACAATTACATAAATTAATTAAAATTATATTTTTTGAAGAGTGCACGGAATTCACTAAAAGAAGGTAAAGAAATATAAAAAATTGTTCAGTTTTTTATACTATACTTTTTGTTTGCAGAAAATACAATTAAATGAAAATCTACTTGTTTAGCAACTATTTAATTTTCTTTTTACCAACCATAAAAAAAGGGTTTGTGGTAGCTTTCTCTCTGCCTGGGATTCTTCGAGCATTTGTGGCATTCAACTACATTTAACTCACATAATTGAAGCGGCTATGAAAATAATGAAATGTTCTCTGGAAATTGCTTGCAGGATAAACTTCATCCTCAGAATAGGTGGCCCGGGAGGAACTCTACTCTAAAACAAGACGAAAGTTTTAGTTTACCCTTTCAAAAATAATAATTACGAATATGATTTGAGGGAAATGTGAGAAGCGCTTCTCCCTGGTAACTTTCTCTCCCGTCCGCCCATCGTGCCTTTCATTTGCCTTGCAGCTTAGTTTCCGTGTTATTAAAATTCTAAAAATATATAATTTGCACTTTGGCTGCCGCACCAACTCGTCCTCGCTCTGACAGTCCTGGCAGCCATCCCTTTCAGCTCTCTGGCTGCAGTTTTGGCAAAAAGGTAATCTACTAGAAAATTTGCTTTGCAATTAGTGCAATTAAAAATGTTGTATGAACAGGGATTTCAGCTGCGGATGCGGCTGCACTTCGCTTCGATTCTGGATTAAGTTGCCGGCTTTAAAATTTTAATAAGGCGATTTAATTTCCGTTCGTCATCGATCCGGGCGTTGTCAAGGGGTTAACACAAGCCAAGGCAAACAAAGAACATTAATAAGAAAGGCACTCTCGCCGTTGTCCTTGTCCTTTCAGTTGGTTTAGCAATTTGATCCGACAATGAAATGAAATGGCAGCCCAGCTCAGGCGAGGTTGTTCCGGCCCCCAAGGACCCAACTTCTTAATGTCATTAATTTTTTAAGCTTACTTGGAATGCCAGTGCCCTGACCCTGGCCACATAAAAATGGCAGGCCATCAAGGAATCGCCGGGAGCAGGGGGAAAACGGAGCGGAAAAGGGTTTAATTGTTTTGGGCGCCAATGAGGTTGGCTTCGCCAGCAGATTTAGTTTCAAAACACACTTGAGCCTACGCCCGTCGAATAATTAAAGGTCTCCAGTCGATTTTCGGTGGATGGGGACGCGGGGGACCTGATGATTTATTGTTTGACAGACAGAAGTTCCTGGGACCGGACTGTGCTCGTGTTTTAGGCAAATTAGAAAGGGTTCTTAGCTGTCTCCGGCAGCTGGGGAATCGAGTCTCCATTACAAAGCATCACCCGCACCGGCAGCCGACGAGGTCTTAAGTCCTCCTCATTTTCATTCGGTCTGTTTGCTGTCACGCTGTCTAGATATTTATTTATATTTAGTGCGATGTTTAATTTAGTAATGGATTAGTGCCGGCGAAAGGCAGAAGCTGTTCATTATGGCCAGACACGTAGTACCGCTGGGGTTGGGGTGGGTCTGGGTCCGGCCTTATGGATCTTCCTAGCCCCATCACTAGGTCTCTGGAGGTTGAAGATTTATGGCGATTCTTGCTTGGTATGCATGGCGGCAGTCATGCAAATCCAAATATATGTATAATGGCATGCATTCCTAAGGTCTAAATCTATACGAAATATTTTTTAGCCATCTGAGAGTATGCTAAAACATTTGAAAACAATTTATATATTCACAGCCATTCACAGCTGTAGACTTAAGGGATATGTTTCCTCAAGTTTCAAAATGTTTATGATTGAAATTCTCTTTAAAGTTTTGCGGTAACTCCAGATTTAAATATATTTAAAATCTTCTTGAGTGTTTCGTCCACGCATTGTTCATAAATATCAAACTCAAATTCATTGTGTAATGAACGCAACGAATATTTCTTGGAACGCTGGCATTTAAATATTCCCCTTGTGCCACAGGAAATCTAATCCAAACAGGGTTGAGTCTAGGAAATGAGGTCCTTTTTGGCAGGAAAACCGCTCGAAATACAAACAGAAGTTTAATGAAGCAGCGTGGCAGCGAAGCACACACCACGGCACGGATTGGTTATTATCTTTTAGTTCAGTGCATAACTTTTTCACTCTGCATGTAAATTTTATGCCACAGAGCAGAGTTTTGGCAATGTTGCCGCTTCGCTGGTTTTTCTCCCATTTCCCGCCCCCCAGATTTTCGCCTGCCCGATTTTACGTTTTTCGCCGAAATTATTTTATAATGAATGTTCGTATTTAGCTAAAGTTTTATGAATGGCTTTCATTACAGAAGCTGCAGGAGCCGTAGGAGTTCGGCTGGGGCCAGGGCTCCCTCTGAAGTGAACCACAAAAATATGAAAACCACATTTATATTGTACGTGGGGCAGCTGTTCCAAAACTTTGTCTGTCTCCCTATGCTGGCTGTTCAGGTCGGTGGCGTCGGTCCCGATCCGTTGAGATAGTGTGTAGTGCATAGTGGGATATGTGTGCGAGGACGGGTGAACCCACTGTGGCGGTGGCTGTGGGTAGTGCCTGCCAGCGCTTTTTGGGCCAGAAACACTGGGACCACCACTACTGTACAGTTGCCAGAAGTGGGCGAGTGCACTGATTTTGGTTTGCGAACTTTCGCAGAGTGGTTTTCCGAAAATGAAATGAAATGGCATGGAATGCGCCACAAAGGATGCCCGAATTGATGAAGAAATTAAAGTCTCTAATGGTGTGCCCCCAGGTATTCTTTTTTTCCCAACTTTTAAAGCACTTATTCCCGTGCTTCCTGCTTTTTTGGCAGCTTCACCCACCCCGAGTCCTTGGAGCTCAGTGAAGCAAGAGCGTGGCGAACAATTCAGCTTCAGTTCGGGGAAGAATGGGGAACCCGGGGTGGCAAGTGCTCTGCTGACAACCCTTTCAAAATTCCGACTTGACAATTAAGTAAAATAAATGAGGAGTCTACGGCTACGGCATCGGAAGCCCGGCTACGTGACGCAGTCAGCAGAAGATGCCCGCAACTTTAACACCCCGCAAGGGTGCCGGGAAATGGGAAATTCGGGGGACAAATGGTCCAAAGCCTGGGTGGTTGCCAGCTAGTATTTGTGGCAGATTGTACCCCAAGGTACAAGGCTTGTGCTGCTGCCCCACATCCCTTCAAGTCCACTGCTGCCGTTGGCAGCCATTACGGGTAAACTTATATTTGCACTACGAATACACAACAAAGCAGCTTCCTTGCCCTCCTTCCACCTACTCGCCCAACATCACCTAGTCGTCCTCTGGCTGATTATCCTGACGCTGCCGCATGTTTGTGCGCAGTTGCCGAGGTCACTAATGTCGTAAGATGAATCCTTTCGGCAAATGCCTTCAGGGTGCAAAAATAAAACATTCTAACCGTAAGCCCTTCGTCCATTCCCTCCTCTTTATATGAACACTGAGAAAAAAAGAGTTTTATTGCGTAATCTAAAAGCCAGGCACTGAGATTTGTTTTGCTTGATTGTATATAAAATGTCCAGAGAGTAAAAAATTATCTGTTTATTAATTAAAAGTATTTTTTTTTTATGTTTTCTCGTTGATTCGTAAATATACTAAATACTAAATTAAAAATCCTACAAAGACTGCATTAGACTCTGTAAAGATTCCACCTGCAAACATAAACAAAATCTAAAATTACGACAAGTATTTCCATAAATCTTTGAATACCTAAACTTACCTTAAAATTATATATATATTTTTTTGCTGTGCAAAAGCCTCGCTCCCTTCGCCGACCAGCAGCCGCGCTTTAAATGTAGATTAGTTGTTGTTGTGGTGGGTGCTGGCCTCCTGACATCCTCGCATCCTGGCATCCTCTCCACCTCGCCGAGGAAAATAATGAAAACAGCAACTTTCATAATGAAGGTTGCTGGCCAGAGTCCTTCATCCTGCCCTTCTTCCTGTCCCTTCCCGCTGCGAACGGAGCTCAACTCAACCGTTTCTGTCCTGTCCGCTTGTCGCTTTTGAAATTATAATCTGCGCCATGGCGCCATCCTGGTCCTGGAGCTCCTCCGCCCCGTTTCAGCCTCCCCTTTTTTCGCCTTCGCCTTTGCCCCGTTGCGTTTATTTAAGGACATGCGCTCGTTTTACACGCTTTGCTTGGAGGACTCGAGGGTGCCACCGGTCCACCTCTTGGCACTAAGGTACTTTGTATTCCCGGGCTTTGTAAATAGCTTTCAGTTCCTCGGCTTCTTCTTGCTACCAAAACTCATTCCCGGACTTAAATTTATTCAACAAATGTCCTTAGTCGACTAATTTGCATGCAGAAATCAAATAAGCTGCATGTTCACATAATGAACACACACGAGTTGGAGTTTTGGAGTTTGGAGCTTGAAGTCTGGAGTCTAAAGTATGGCAGCGGGCAAGGACTTCGGGGCGCTTCACTAATTACTTTGACGGACAAAGCAGCTCGAAATTTGAGCGACGCAAACAATGGCCGGGCAAATCAACATAAGCGAGAAAATTGGAAATTATTTGCCAACTGGCATCTGAAACTATTCAATTTCCTGGGCCCAGGCGGGTCCAACTGCCAAACTGCCAAACAAATGCAATTTGCCCAAGGACCAGTCCTGGGCGGGGAAGTAGTAAGTTCTATTGCCACCCCCGGCAGAAGCCAAGTCCACATTGGTTCAGCCCGGGATGCCTGCGCAGGCGGAAGTCACAACTATCCCAAGTCGGCATGCGGGCTAGTCCTGCCCGTGCGCCCATCCCATTCGATTGACCCTTCCCAACCCCGAAGGATATTGCGACTTTTTGGCCACACCAAAGACGCCATATTAGAATGGACTCTCTCTTTATCTGGGGGGGAAGGACAATGGGGAAGGGACGGGCGGCTGAATTCAATTTGCATTTTACTGCTAGTTACAAATATTTGTCTGGAGTCCTGTCGGGGCTGGGGAATGAGTTATTGAATTAGTCAAGGGTTTCGTGTGTCTTGGCCAAACCTCTGCCCGGGGAAAGAGTTATTAAATTTGGGGAGAATTTAAGACCATTTTTAATGAATGTACCCTTGGGAATGCATTACGAATCTCCAGCTTCTAGATTTGCTGCAAAAAATCTTTTAAATGTATAAAGTAAATTAATATTTATAAAAGTTTGACTAAACTATTAAAAATATTGGATTTTTGTAGGAAGTTTCTGTCTATCAGAATGTAAACATTATAAAATATCCTTGTTTTGTGGTTTGATTAGAAAGATAAGTAGTTTATTTTCCTTATAGTCACTCTTCTGTTTGATGATCTTGTGCAAACTGAAACTTTAAACTTCTCGATTCCCAAGAGCTGCGCCTTGTGACTGAACATCAACCCGTTTTGCGTGGATTAACCCTTTTCTCGGTTTAATGTGTGCACCGCAAATATTGCCTCAGACAGTCGAATGGACTCAAGAAGGGCGGCAAGAAATGAAAACCCCGAAAAGGGAAGGCGAGGAAAACCCCAGAAGAAGGGACATCGAGGAAAGCCAGCCAAACCAGACAAACAGTGAGGCGATGGATCAAAAACAGGCCAGACAGGAAAAAAAAGAAATATAGAAGAAATAGTGCAAAGGAGAAGCCACGAAGATGGAGGGGTTGCGTCTGGTCTTAGTCTGGTCTGGTTGCGTTTTTTTGAGCCTCAACTCAGGCACTTTCCTCCTTCCTTTTTCCTTTGCTCCTCAGCCTTTTTAAGGTTTTCATTCCCTTCGACACGCTTCCATCTCGGGACTCTATTGAAGGCTCTGAACGTGTGCCAGGATTTGGTTTAGGGTGCTTGAACCGCCGCCAGTAAGTGCGCTAAAATGGTAATTAGTGCTAGACGAAACAAATCCATAAATAATCCATAAAAATGATTAATTACGTATCGACTCAGTCTGTGGGTGCAGCTAAGTCTGGTGTCCATCGAGTGCATCCTGCGCCCCATTTCCCGCTTTTTTGTTGCATTTGCAATATTTCGATATTTATGATTATCTATCTATACGGCCGTGAGGTGGAGTTGGTCTGCCGTCGGCAGCTTCATATGCCCAGGTCCTTCTGCAACCAGGACATGCGCAGTCCGCCTCCGCGTATCTATGTATCTATGTATCTAACCAAGCCTGCAGGTCCTGCAGGGGCCATGCTTTCCATTTAACTAGCGTCGGCCATGGCGTTCAGTCGCATCGCAGCTGCCCACGCCCGCCTATCCCGCCCAACTCTGCCCGCCCCTTCCCCTGCCAGGATCTGTCATTCGGCCTGAGTTGGCAGCCCACGTTTTTTTTGGGGTGGCACGGCCTAAGAGCTGCACTTAGAGTCCTAGCCACGCATAGTTTCTCTTCGTTTATCCGCTTCCCATTTCTCTTTCAATTTCAAGCTTCTAGCTCAGCAGCCTGGCGATAGGGGGCGCTTTTCTAAGGACTTAGGGTAATTTATCCTCAAACGAAAGAAGGACTTTAAAGTTTGAGGGTTGATTATTCAATTGCCAAGCGAAGGGGAATTACAGAAAAGTTTCTGGGAAATTATCTTCAGGGAAATTGATTAAAAACATTTCAATAAATATCATTCGTAAATCACTATCATTTCTATATGATAGATATATTATTAGAAGTTATAAGTTTAAGGTAAAGGTAAATAGGAACTAATTTTAATATTAATATTATTTTTAATGGGATTAAGAAAACATAAGATCAGAGAATCACTTTAGAAAAATTTAAAACAAAAAGATAATTTTCCTCTATTAATTAGCTAATCCAACACTTTTTTATTTACATATTCCGTAAAAAAATTGTAGCTTAAAATCAATTGTTTAAAAGGAATAGCAAAAACGAACTCTGCGAATCTGTTAACGAATTTTTCCAAAGCTGTACATTCATATATTTTATTGATCAATGCATCCGAACCAGTTCCCCTTTCCTTTTGACAGCTCAATTGATTTTCACTGCCAATTTTATATATTTTTTCAATTTTCGCTTTTCGCGTCGCGTTGTGTTTTGCTCTCCTCTGCTATTTACCCTGTCATTTTGTTTGTGTGTTTGACTTTTGACATTTTTTCGATTAGTCACCCCGACCCCCGGATTTGTTTGCTTTTTTGTTATAATTCGCATCCCCGCTGTCTGCCGCGTATAATGTCAGGCGGCGGGAGTTTTGGACAATCGCAGTTCACCTGTCGCTGGTTTTTTTGTTCCTTCTGGTTTGCTAGTCAATTTGCCGTTGTTTTATGCGATTAATCCTGGCCATGGGAGCCACTTTGGCGCACATAATTGAGGTTACGTTCGCCTGCACAAATTGCCGGCATTAATTGATTCTGGAACGGGAAAGCGATGGGAAAAAGGCCAGAAAAGAAATGTAATAATCGGATTTTTCATGGTTGCATTTTGGCACATTTATTGCCGCGGGTGGCCACATTTCGGCTGCCCTGACCTGCTCAATGTGTACTAAGGAATCACTTTCTGGTCTGTTGTCCTGCCGCGGGAAACCAACCACCGAAAAGTTTTGCGGCATGTGCTGGGCTCATTCTCACCACCCCGAGACCCTCATATACTTTTTTTTAACACCTCAGATTTATGGCTCATCCTTAATTGCATCACTTTGATGGCCGATTTGCTCATCTTTCGATCTTCAAAGTTGGAATCTTAAATCTGGCTGGCACCCGGCAACAGTTGACACCTACATAAACTCCCAACGGGAAACGCTCCATTTTCGGCTGTCTGTTTTTTATGGCAAAGATGATGGTAAATTGCCCAATTAAACTTTTTTCATATTTGTTTCCCATTTTGTTTTCTTTCAAGTTTCCCCTTAATGACGAATGTATTTCGCGTTTTATTGGTAGGGCGTGACGAGCGACATTTCGAGCTTTAATTGTGGCCAAGAATCTGGGGAAATTGCCGCTGAGCCGGCGACTTTGATTTTATTTTCCAGCATTTGTAAGGCGTTGGGAATTAGTATTTAATGGTTAGCCATAAAAAACTGGGCAGCGTAGCCCTGAAAGCTATACTTTTTTATTTTTTATCTTAAATCTAAAGCAAGTCCAATACAATAATATAAACGAATCTATAATAATATGAATGGCAGGATAGGATTTCTCTGCAAATTCTTGTAAGTAAAGATACAATTTTTATAAAAATGATCTAAAAATGCTTTCAAAATCTTAGAAATCTTAAAAATATTGACTTCAGTTAAATTTAATAAAACTGAATGCATTTTTGATTTAGTTAAAATCGATTTATAAGTTGGTCTCCTTTGGCTTTCTGCAGTAAATTTCCTTTTTAGTAATCTGATTAATTTATTTATTTTTAATTCCTGAAACAATATAACGTTGTTAGAAAAAGTCTAAAAAAAAATAAACCCAACAAGCCTGCTACAGAATTTTGATTAGATTCTGGTTTCATAATTATTAATGGCTTTGCAGTTCTGCTGGCATTACTCATTCGACACGTTGTCAGCGCTAGAGGGGCTCTGGCTCCACTCGATAAACAACAAGGCATCAACGCACAAATTGCGAGTTGATTTAGGCATTTTTTACCCTTTATTATTTGCTACGAGTGCAGTCGTCTAAAAAGTGCAGAGCCCATGTGCCAGTCGCATTCAAATTGGGCTGGGGCAGTGCGACGCATCCTTTTGCTAGGAGTTGGAGCCTGCGGAGCTGGGGGTTGGTGTGAGTGCGTTTTCAATCAAAATCGCTCAGACTCTTGACAGCAGTGGCAGGAGGACCAGCAGCTCTCTGGCGAACTTCAGCGGATTGCAGCAGTCGGCAGCAGCAGAAGCAGCAGCATTTTGGCAAACTCACCAAACTCTCGCGGCGCACATGAGCGCATAAAACAAACACTGCAAGTGCCCCTCGGTATGTGAGTGTGTGTATGTGTGTGTGCGGCACTTGGCTCTTTATCTTTTTGCCTATAAACGTCCTGCACCCTACCAGGACTCCCTCCCGTGCCCAGAGCCATCGAGGGTTCCCGCCTTGGGGCGCTGAATGCATTTTTGGTCAGCTGCAGTTCGCGACTGGCATTTTTTCTCGCTGCACTTTAAGTGCAGTTTACCTCTTTGGCAGTTGTATGTTTGCCTTTCGCCCCGCCCCTGCCCCTGCCCTGACCCCGCCAGACTGTCCAGCTGCCGCCGTTGCCCCTGACGACTTTGAGTGTGCGGCGTTAGAAATTGGGAGAAAAAAGTTTCGCTGTGCAAATGAATTCTTACAAAGGACACGGCCCCATCCCGGCACCCACTCACACTCGACTTGCAGTGGAGTTAGGCAGCCATTGCATTTTTGTGCGTCCCTTGGCTCGTTGACGCCCAAGTGGCATGTGGGATTAAACCACTGCCAGTCGTTTGGCGCTTAAGTGCTGCAGCGCCCATTTCCCCTTTTCGTCTCTCACTCTCTAGCCGCGAAGCGTTTCTTTTTCATTTAATTAAAATTATTTGCCTTTGGCCGCGACGGCCACTCGGAACTTAGCCGTTCGGCCACGATTTTGGCAGAGAGTCTTGCCGCGTTAAGTGCGTGCAGCGGTGGCCAATTGTCAATTAGCCAGGAAGCGCGGCCAAATCCACACTCCGCATCCGTGTCCGGATCTGCATCCACGGACACCATTGCCAAATGCAGCGATGCATTCAGGCGGCACTAACCAAAGCCGAACCACGCACAAAAGTATTCACTGCACAGGAATAAATCTATATATTTTAAAGATTTTTAAAATCTAAAATATAATGTGTCATCAGGAAAACAAGTAGGGGAAATTAGTCATTCAAATAATTATATTCTTTGACAAGAAGATACTTTCTAATCAATATTTTCATTTAAATAAATAATTAATGACATAAACTATGTATAGTTTTTATTTATGTATGGGGCTTAGCTCTTTAAATCAATTTACAGGTCTTTAAAAAAGTTCAATAAAATTAAGTGCTAAATAGATTTATAATTTTTTTAAAGGAGCTTTAATGCTGCTAAATGTATTGTCCTTTGTATAATTTAATTTGTTATGAAAATATTTCTTACAATTTTAATAAATATTTTTCTCTATGTATTTTCCTGCAATTATTTTCCAGGACACCGTTCAAAAAGAGAGGATCACAAAAGATGTCCAATACAAAAAAAAAAAAATCAAAAAGCTCAAAACAGAAACAATTTCAGGAATTGCTTTTTATGTTGCCAATTACAGACAATGCACAGGACCAAACGAAAGCACAGGACACTCGTGAGCGGAATACCTTTGACCAGAAAAGGCAGGAGGAGTACAACAGGAACTGGAGCTGGAACCTCCTTTCCGGCAATTGCCATTAAGCACACATCGGACGAGTACAATCTATTCCCAACGGACGCGGCCTGGCCTCCTATTAATAATTCCAAGATGCGTAATTATTGATTTTCCATTAACACTTCGAGGCAGGCAAAGCGCAAAATGAGGAGTAAAAAAAAATGGGGAAAAAGGAAAAGCAGGAAAAAAGGTTAAGAGTAACGAAGCGAAGCCCACGCATGCGGTCGGCCCTCACTTTGAACTTAGGCCAGGACCTCGGCAGGAGCCTGGATGTCTGCCGTCTCGCAGCGGGAAAAACTCCATCTCGCCCGTCACCTTTGTGACAATTAGTCGGCGTGTGTGTGTGCCTATTTATTAATAAATATTTTACACTTCGACGCGTGGGGTTAATTGCAGAGATGTGTGCGACGTAGAACGTAGCAGGACGCACTGGAGTGAGAGATCCTTTAAGCTGGCAGCAGACCCGTCGAAGGACTCCGAGTGCGCAAGATATTGATTCGTACATTTCGTAATTAAAAACTGACCAAGCCCCGCGGCCTGGTCTCGCCCGGCTTTGTTATTAAACTTGGCTGCAAATTAAAAGTCAAACTGTTTAAGACAATGTACAAACATACTTTGGGCCGGAGATTGACAAGGGTAGGCTCATGCTGCGCTGGATTTGAATATAGCCTCGCTTGCCTTGTCTGTCCATCTACGAGCAACCCTTGCCCGCTGACCATCCAGCCATCCATCTAACCATCCAACCATCTATCCATCCATCCATCCACGGACGGCTGCACGCAACGTGGCGCTAATTTCTTTGATTACATGTGCGCCGGAGACGAGTCAAAGTCCAGGAGCTTGAGACGAGACTCTCTTCAGCATCCTGGCATCCGGGCATCCCGTCATCCTTTGTGCTCTGTCTTACGGCGGAAGCGGCCAGCTTGCAATGACCAACTGAACTTCAAAACTTTGACTTGACCAGCGGCCACCCTTGCGATTGCGACTGCGATTCCTTTCCCTTAATCACCACGCCGACTCATCCCCGCTCAACCTGCACATTCATCCACCTCGTTCGACGAGGGACTTTAAAATGTGTTAATTTCAAATTATTGCAGGACTGTAAGGACGGCACCAAGCACCAAGTGGTGGCAAATGAAAATCTTAATTAGGGCTAGCTGCTGACCGGCAGGCCAGCCAATTCAACCTTTAACCCGGGGGCAGTTCCGAAGATGCGAGCTGCATACACGATTGAGCGCCTGCTACACGGAAACGAATATTATTGAATAGGTTTTTGAAATATGAACTATTTATAACAAGCTACAAAAAGAGCAGAAATTAAGAAATAATCATGACAATCTAGGCTTTTATATTCAATTTAAATTCGATTAAAATTTAAATTAGAAAATGTTTAGGTTATTCCTCTATTTTATAATTTCATCTTTACATATTTATGAAATATGAAAATATAGCACTTTCATTGCTTAATAATTGATGATGGCTTCGTTTGAAATAAGGCTAAAATCGAATCTTGACAGCCGTCTATAGCCATCTGCCTTTTTTTGAAAGGTATCCTGCATCCGAGATGAGAGCGATGCTAATGATTGATGGCTGCATAAGCAGCCTGAATTCATATTTATGTCCATATATCCATGCTTATATTCACACATCCGTTTGCATTTGCATGCGAAGTAAATAGCTAAGCAGAACAAAAAGTCCTCGCCAGAAAGGAACTTTTGCCCACATGCACTTGCGGGCTCTGGCCGAGCATAATGCCAAATGAATGCCACGGGCTGTGGAGGTGGACGAGGATGTGGAGGTGAAGGATGCGGATGTGTGGGATGGAGGCCCACGAGTCCAAAAGGGTTTGTGGCGGAGTGGGCCCAGCTACTTTGCGCTCTTTGTGCGACTGTGCCGGTGGAAATGGGAATGGAATTCTTTGGTTTGATTTTTTGTTCGGCTGTTTGCGCCGGGTCCGTCGTCCGTCATCACTAAAAAGTTAATTGCACGAAAAATAAGTTAATACTCGACGCCTGCTCCATGCCAGTCCACTTCGATGCCGTTTCAGTCGCTGTTTAATTTAATTAGTCGGCGGCGTCCTTCTCCGTTCCCCCCTACCCCCAGTCCCCTCGATCCTCTTCAGGCTCGGGCAAGGATTCATGTGTGTGGCAGTCCCAATTCGAGTTCCATTGCCCGCTCCTATCGGTGCGGCTCCTTGCCTTTACGCGGGGCAAACGGGTGGTGTGTGTCCGTGTGCCAGGACTACATGTGTACGGACTTTCGACTGTTTGTCAATACGATTCCGTGGGCTGGGCAGCCGGCAAGTCAATTAGCAAGTGTTTTAATTGCCTTAAATTTGCATAATTTCTGTCAACAAGGCAGGCCCTACTAAGCCTTTTACCTCACGAAGGGTGTCCTGAACTGCTTCGACGGGGATTTATAAAGTTTGAATAAGAATTTTATCTGAAGGAATGGTAAAGGTTGAGCTGAACTAATTTTACTCTTCTAAATGAAAAGTTAAGTATGAAACATTTACTTACTTCCCTCCTTTTTCTTGCTCCATTAAATAATAAACATATATTTAACATAGAGACTTATAGTAAATACTTTTATGATAATCCACTTTTTCTGGACCTAAATTATCCCACTTGGTCAGCGCCTTGTGGGAGTTTAAGGAAGATTTTGCGTATTAGTTTCAATTAGTTGCCTCTGACAATGGGTCAGCCCAGGGAGCATGGCCACGCCTGGATTAATTCCTCGTTGAGACCCTGCTCCGGGCATTTCAATTAACCCGGGACGCACCTTAAGCGATGGCCGGCACAAGACAATTCCAATTCCATGAAACGTCCTTCCCATACGATCTGACCTCGTTTCGACGAGCAGAAGACGCACAACTAATTAGACACATGCCAGGACATTAGACACACATGTGCGGTGGTTCGTATTCGTATCTGTAACTGTGGCTATATTTGTATCTGTAACTGTGACTGCGGCTGACTGACTAGAACCTTTTGCCTGCTTGACCGTACGCAAATTACTTGTGTCATAAATTCAGTCCGCAAGAGCGACAAGAAAAGTCGGGCGGCAACCCGAAATAAAACCCGAGGCTTACGGTCCGCAAGTGGGTCGAAGAACTGGGGCTTGGCCGACTCCAGAGTACCACGTAACTCGTCCGGAGTAAGGACACGTTGGCCCCTTGCCGCCGCAGTTTATGGCCACAAAGATTCGATAACTCAGGGGAGAACCACGACCTTCATAAAGATCTCAATCTTAACGATGACAATGCGAAAGTTTTCGGTCACAGGTCCCCTCAAGATCCCCCGAAACTATACTCCCCACATATCGCCTCCACCCCGTTACCGTTGTCTTCGCGTTAGTCGAGACAAAAGTGGACTTAAAATCCCAAAAAGCAAGGGAAATATTATGGCCACATGTACATATAGTAGTAGTGTTCACCTTTTCAAATCCGGTTGCTTATCGAAGCCCTTTGAATGCCTTTTGGGGGTTGCGAGATGCAGGAGTTGCGATAAGCCTAATATGCGTTTTCCTCGGCTGCTCGTTACGTTCATCTAGCCCGAAGGACACGCAGCCACAGTGGAACATCCCTGCGGGGAAGCTTTTAATGTTTAAAATTGATCAATTCGGAGCATATTTTTTTAGACAAACTGTAGAGAACGAATAATATGATTCTATAGGTTTGCCCTACGGGTAGTCTACTGTATTACGGCACTAAATTCATAAACACTTTGGATAGTTGTAATGACCCACCCCGCTACCCAAGGTGCTGGAAACAAAAGGACGTCCTTCTCGGACGTTTCTTAATTTGCTCTACGTGATGGGAAATAGAGGCAAAGGGGTATTCCATTTTGGGGCCTTTTGTTCGAGACTCATTGTGTCTTCAAGATTAACATCGCACCGATTCCTTGCTGAGTTATGCACCAGTTCCATCGCTCCTCAGCCAGTCAATGAACTGACTTTACAACGAGTCCTGCCCAATATCCGCTTCCGTTAATGGCGGAATCATGAATGAAATTGCGTAAAAGTGGTTGCCAAAAAAAAAGGAAACAAACAAAAAGCAGGGAAAGTGAAAACGTGTGAAAAAATAATAACAATAACGGAAAGCAAAAAAGCGGCGAAAAAAACGCTGTGGGAAAATGAATTATATTCGTATATTGGGTAATCAATTAAAATTAACCGAAAAACGAAATAAAATAAAATACACAAACTACTCATACATAAAGGCAGGCAGGCAGGCAGGCAGCAGCCAGCAGGCAGCAGGACAATGTCCTTGGCGTGGAGAGGGGCCGTGTGGGAGGTCAGACGACCTCTGCCCGTGACCCCATTCCAATGGGGTGCGTATGCTGCCCGTTGCTTCATTAACCGGCCACCGCACACACGTGCGTTTACGCACATACATAAGTATATCCTTCGGCCCACTCCGCCTGCACCGCCACCAGCTCCGTCCCCACTCCCTGCGGGTCATCGGACTATGACAAGGACCTGTGCCGGCATTTTTATTTCGTTTTCCAGCTCACACCAATGCAGTCCGCCCGCCGCCCACTGCATGTCATAATAACGCCAGCACCACCGCCAGCACAACCAACCGGCAGGAACAACAACAAGCTGCTGTAACCCAATGCCGCTCAAGGTCAAACCATAATCGTTGATAATGAAAATTATTCGTTTCGTTTTGTTGTGTCGTTTTTTCGCGTTTCCCATTTTTTTACACCCAGCTCTTCACTTTGGTCATTTTTTTTTGTTTATTTTCGGACAGGCGCGTCCTTGGCGCGCTGCACTCGTATTTGTTTTTGTCACTCGTTTTCTTTAATTTCCATTTAATGCATTTCCAGTGCTCATTGCCATCCCTTGCGCCCCCCCAACTCATTGTGTAAATTATTGCCGAAAAATAAAAGGCCAAAAACAAGGAGCGAAAAAGCATGCAACATAATTAAAAATCAATGGCATACAAACAGATAAAGGCCGGCCGAGGGTGGGTGTGGCAAACAGCCTGATTTCCACATTAACAGCGCACCCAACGCAGCGTCCTCCCCCCCTCCCGCTGGCTGCAATTTATTTTTGATTGTTTTTTAATTTATTTTTTATTCGCATAAAAAGCGCAACAAAAAGTTATGAAAAAAGCGAGAGCGCGCGAACGTGGAGCACACAGCAAAAATCAACAAAACCGAAAATAAAAAAAAAATTTAAAAAAACCGAAAACATGGGAAAAAAGAAGGGGGCAGCCGAAAAAAGAGAGCACAACAAAAAGCAGGCCAAACAACGCCGGTCAGCAGGCAGCAGGACGACCAGCCCACATGACTGCCCGGTGTCCTGGCCGGCTCCCTTTGCACATTTTTGGCGGTGTGACGGCCAATGAACAGTAAAACTGTTGCTGCCGTGTTGCAACGTCAGCTGAAAGCGGCCCGAATGGCCAGCGAAAATGGTGAAAAAAGGCAAAGTGTCGAAAATATAAAAAGGCCAATACGCGGCCGAGGTGGGGAAAGGAATTCAAGCAGCAGTTCCACAGAAGAGGTGACTAGATCTGACACCAAAGCCCCATGGAAATCACTTCTATTTCTAAATAAAAAAATAATGGCTTAATTTTAACATGAAGGGGATGAGAATGTGGACCATTTTGTGAGAGGTGCCACAGATTCGATTAAATTAAAAAGTATTTGCTTTGAGAAAATACTTGGCATTCGGAGAATAGTTTTTATTTCTAGATATTTGTTATAAGCACATGAAAAACATCGAAATCCTCCTAAGAAACCCTACTTATTGATATATAATGTGGCAGTTATTTCGGGTTTTACTGATTTATGTTGAAATCTATTTTTAACGTAAAATAGTCCTGCCACTATAGTTCCCTTTTATCTTTGTTATCCTTCTCACCTGTTTCTTCCCGCGTGCTGATCTCAGGTAACTGCTCGCTGGCCGACTTGCCAGCGGACAATCAGCTTAAACACCTCACGGGACAGGACGAATTCAACCATGTGTTGCATGCTCGGCACGAAAGGACTCACCCGAAAAAGGATGTTGCCTCTATATTTCTCCCCCCCTTTCGCCAGCTCTGATTTATTTATTTTATTTTCGCTCATTTTTCGGGTGCCAGCTACACGCCGAAACTGGCCAGTGTCCTTCCGAGTCCAGTCTACCATTTCCCATCCCCTCAGCCTTGGCTGCAACTCACATTTTGTTGGTCCTTTTTTACCGGCTTGTAAAAATCACGTGAAATTTTTTAAATTGCGAAATAATGCCGGTCAAACTCATTATACATATATCCTGTTTTCGATACGTTTACGGTGCGTTTTTTTTCGTTCTCTTTCTTTCTGTTACGTGATTTCAGTTTGGGTGAATGGGGGAGTTTTTAGCTGTAAAGGACGAAAAGGATGAGACGCAGTGCAATAGCTGGCGGGGTTCAATACTGTTCTAGAGCAGAGGTTTATATTTTAATAAATTTACATATGTTTAAATAGTAATTGTGATGTTTGTTAAGATTATGGTTTCCTCAATATTTTATATTGAAATTGAGATTAATTATGTTTCTTTATTTAAATTGTCATTCTGGAGATAAACCTATTAATTTAAAGCTAGTTATTTATACACAACAATCTGTATTCTGTAGCCCGAAATCTAAAGTTATTTAATAATATTTCAGGCAATATATTAGGAGGTGATTTAATTTATTTTTCTCCCCAAATTAAGTACTTGCTTTGCCGTCTCAAAACGGCAATTTACTTCACGTCGTTGTAATGAAATTGTTATCGGGTCGTTAGCCCGCACTAGACATTTCCCTGCCCCCTTTTCAAAATCAAGGAAATTACTACCAAGAATCAGCCGGTCTCGGCTTTGTTTGTTTTCCATCAGCGGAAGTTTTTAATTTGCTGCACTCTATGCCTGCCAAACGACTTTGCCTTCGAAAAACTGCAGTTTCGGGCTGCATAATATGCACTTTGCTCCCTTTTCGGCCCGAAGGGGTTGTTAGCCGGCCTAGACCAGGGCCAAGTTGCAGGCCCTGTTTTGTCTATTATCCCACGGAACTCAATTACCCGAAACAAAGCGCTATCACTGCAACGATGGTCGGTGTCTTCCCCCCACAATGTGTGCAATTTCGTGCAACTTTTTGGGCCAAAAGTTTCGTAAATTGCATTCGCGCGGAAAGAAATTTCGGGAAATTGCCTTAAAGATTAAAGTCGGGGCGAAAGAGTTGGGAATTAGTTGCGAGGAAGGCGCCAGGTGGGCGAGCCGAGCGGTCGTGACGCCACTTCTTGGCCCCGAAACCAAGTCACACCACGAAAGGTGCGCCCGGATGACTTAGGAGTTTGCTGCCCCGTATCTATGTGCTTCGTCCTGGCGACACTTGTAACCAAATTGACACTAAAACCCGTGCCCACCACCCTTGGTTGGCTTCAGGTCCCGGTCCCCAAGGCTTCGAAGACGGCGACGACAACTTCGGCCACACCTTTGCTTCCCACATGTGGCCAGTCGGTAAATAGTGCTGGGTATGTGTGCGTGTGTGTGTCCATGCAAAGTAAATATTTCCAGTCGCAAGGATTTCATTATCCTTATCACATGACAAGCGGAATTTTTCCGCAGCACACAAAAGCGCAGAGAGCGGCGAAAGATGTTACTGGGTCTCGATGAATGGCTGTGGATGCATGTATGTTGTGACGCCACGACGCCGCCTTGCTGGCGTGTAATGTCCTTTAAGTCCTGTTTGGACTTTAATTACGCAGCACCGCCCTAGATGATGGGTATTTGTTGGGCTTACTGGAATAATTCTGAGTTGGTATAAACATAAACTGGGATTTACATTTTGCCATCTGCTTTAATTTGTAAAATATAAATACAAATCTCAAATAAAGAATGTTTTAATATATTTAATTTTTAATTAAGTTTTAATTATTTTCAAATATTAAAATATATTTTAGTTAACTCTTAAAAATTAGCTTACAGGATATGCGCTGTTCGTAGATCTTTCTTTGGCATTGTTTATGTTGCCGCTTTTGTTGCCTTGGTGGTTTTACCGTCTCTTGAGATATTCCTTTATATGTGTCCTTGCATGTGTGTGTGTGTGCTTGTGAGTGGCACTCCTGTGTGCTTATCCTTAACGGCGGTTAAGCAACTTAACTATTTGCATGTTTGTCCTAGCTCCGAACGTCGTTGTCGCTGTCGTCGCTGTGGTCTGTGCCTAGTTTAGAGCCCTTGAAGATGACGTCGTCGCACTTGTCCTGCCAGGACCTAGTTGTTAATTACCGCAAGTTGGCTGTCAGGACAAAAGGCGCCTCGTGCGCTTAATTGAAATTGAGTTTCAGTTTCAGTTAATGTCTTTATTAGGCATCTACCTCAATGCCAGAGGCGTCTTCCTTGGAACCAGTTGAGTGAATCAGAGTCAATGCCAATTATTTGTCAATCAGGATGAGGGAACGGAGCTGAGTTGCCTTGCAACGGAAACGCATTTCGCTGGCAAATTGCGACTAAAAGCAACTGGCTCTATATAGCAGCGACAACAACAACGAAAATGGGCACAACAACAATGACAGCGGACAACAAATTGATATATATGGACAAGTCCGCGGATTGACAAAGCAGCTGCAGCGTAAAAACCCAGCCATGTTGCCTGTCCGTTAAAGTCCCCTTCCCACGGCTGCCCAGCCCTTTCGCTCAGCCCTTTTCCTACGAAAAATATCATTTGAGGCTGTTGTTGCTCCGGCTGCTCTGCCGCTGTCGCGAAAAGTGCATTTTGTTGAGCGGCGAACGGGGCGTATGAGCAACGCATCCGAGGCAAAATAGAAGGGGGACGTGGGAACAGGAGGGGGGTGTGTGTGTGGAGTGTGGAGGGGGCTGGCATGGGGAGGTCGTAAAGGAAGCATAGCAGCTTCGGCGACTGTCGCAGTTGCATTGAATTTTTGCCATTGCAACGATGGCTGACAGACGCCAGCCATCAGGCAGCATCCCCCAGCCAAGCCACTTCCTAACCGAAGGGCTACCCCCTTGATCTCCCTCCTCCTCTAGTGTCCCCCCCCCCCCCCCACACACACACACACACACACAACACCGCCCTATGTAGGCGGGGCTTTTTTGTAATTTTTTGTTTTTGAAACGCAAGCGCGCATTTTTAATGCAGCAACGCAGAGTGCATGCCAGAGCGAGATGGGCGGGTTGTGTGGGAGGCCAGTGAATCAGTTTTATCCCGGGTTAGTATTTTGTTTTTCGCCCCCTTCGATGATGCATTTTGTGCCCGTGGACCTGCAGTTAAAAATATTACATATCGAAAGTTCAAAGTTCGGTTGTAGGGCATCCGCTTGCATGTCCTTTGAGCCTGGCACTCGGATCCGCTTGATTAATTAAAAGCAAAATATGTTTATGGCCAGCGCAACAGTTCCTTAGGGGATAACCGGATGATGATGGTGGCCGTCGGCGGGGTCAAGAGGCAAGCGAGTTATCAATATTAATTAGTAGGTTCCTTGATATTGATCGTAGACCAATCTCCGAGCCCAAATTAAAGAGTTGAGTTTCTTTATTTAAGTTCAAAATCCACGAGCCAATTTAAGAGCTGTGTTTCTTTATTAAAAGTGAAATCCAGAATGAATGTCTTTATTTTATATCTCTTGGCTCGAACCTTCTTGCCTAAGTACAAACTGCTGATCAAGCGGAATGGGACTGTAATTAGACCGGATGCATATCTGGAGCTTGGACTCAGCAGTAGCCGCTATGTTTGTTTGTTTGGCAACTTAGTTGCCGATTCATGTGTATGGTCTTTAGTTGCTTGGCGATCGAGGGGGTTTAGGTGGGGGGCCGCCGATGGACTGTGGTGAGGCGGTAACTCCTCCCCCCTCAGTCTGAACGACCGACCATAACGGAGCGATGGTTGGTGTGAAGGAGACAGGTGAAGCAATGGTTGGTGTGAGGGTCGCAAGTGTTGTATCTGGTGTGAAGGTGGTCGTCCTTTTTGAACAGGCGGCCACGGCCAACACCACTATCAGCAACACGGTTAGCATTGTATACGTCGCTGTTGTGTGTATTGCTGTTCCAGTTTGTATTCTGCTGATTTGCAGTTTTGTTTCGATATCCTCCATCTCCAGCTCGTGTATTCCCAGCTCTTGGGTTGTTCTATTCTTCTTAATGGCTTCGATTTGGGGTATTTCCAATTTTAGTTTTGTTGCATCAAGTCTTTCCACCGCCTCATACTGGACGTTGTTGACCATTGTTCTGCATCCTTTAAACGCAATTAATGCCGATCCATTCACCGTTCTCTCTTCTCCGCAGTCCGTTTGCAACTTCACATTCTCTCCATTGAAGATTGCGATATATCCCTCTTCCGGTTCAAAGATCCTGGTCCTGAGCCCAGCATCCCTGGTTTCACAGTTCGCTCTTTTTCCGCTGATCAGGTTTTTTAGACAACTCTCATTTATCTGATTTACAATTTTGTTGTTCTTACATGTATATAAACTTCTAATTTTTTGACATTTGTTTTTGTAGTAATACATATCTTCGTTATTCATCACCACGTATTCTGGCGTTATTATAAATTCTGTCTTATTCATCGGTAGAGATATAATCCTATGTAAAGAATACATTTCTTTTTTAAAAATAGGTAATTTTATCGCAAATATTAAATCTGTCTTATTCATAATCGCTTTGAATTCTAGAAATTCGTACATATGTTCTTCCGATATTATGTGTATGCCCTGCTCTTCTAATTCTTGTACGCATTTAGCTGTTTCCTGTTTATCAAATATGAATTTTGAAATTAGTCCGATTTTTGCCAATAGTAAACTTTCAGCTACATCATTTATATTTAGTCCGAGCATGTCTATTGTCACTGAAATTCTATCGATGTATTCTAATCTATAGATTCTCTTATCTTCTTCTAAAAATGTTTTGCTTATTCCATTTTTATAATTATTTATAAATGTCGTTACTCGACTTTGCTCCTCGTTAATATATCTCGTCAAATTTTTAAACATTATTGTGAATTTAGCTCCTGTCCTCTCTTGTAAATTCAAGCTCTCCTTCAATCTTCTTTCCTCTTCCTGCATCTTCCTTATCTCCTCTTCTAATCTTTCCGCGTCCTCCGCGTCTAAATTTCCTGTTATGGATTTAACAACGGATCCTAATCCATTGATTAATCCCCTTGCTTTCCTCTTCCTGGGGCATATTGCCTCTAATCTGTTCTTGATCATCTGTAATTTTTTCTGTAAAATTTTAACAAGGTCTCTGGTTTCCGAGTCTTCAACTACCTCAGTAAGTGTTCGTTCCAATTGTTCTATTGCCTCTTGATATTCTTGTAATTGTACTATGTGTACCAATGTTTTATGGGTTTGAATTATCTTTGCATCGCCTAGATTTATTTGTGCTAGTGGTTCTTCCCCTAGTAACGGTCGGATCTCGAGTTTCCTTTCTGCGGCCATGATTCTTGCCCACATAATAATGCTAAACGTAATCCAGAACATCTGTCCTTCTTTTCTGCTTCCTTCCGCCGTCTCAGATCCTTCCTGTCCTTGGTCGAATCTGTCCTTTGACGAAAGCTGCCGACTGCGCCAGTTATCAATATTAATTAGTAGGTTCCTTGATATTGATCGTAGACCAATCTCCGAGCCCAAATTAAAGAGTTGAGTTTCTTTATTTAAGTTCAAAATCCACGAGCCAATTTAAGAGCTGTGTTTCTTTATTAAAAGTGAAATCCAGAATGAATGTCTTTATTTTATATCTCTTGGCTCGAACCTTCTTGCCTAAGTACAAACTGCTGATCAAGCGGAATGGGACTGTAATTAGACCGGATGCATATCTGGAGCTTGGACTCAGCAGTAGCCGCTATGTTTGTTTGTTTGGCAACTTAGTTGCCGATTCATGTGTATGGTCTTTAGTTGCTTGGCGATCGAGGGGGTTTAGGTGGGGGGCCGCCGATGGACTGTGGTGAGGCGGTAACTAGCGCATATAAAAAGAGAACGCCATGAATTATGCAGATCCCGCGGGTGAGCTGGTCACTCGATCCCCGATTTACGTGGCCCAGGCAGGCAGCCACGTGAGGCAACTGTACCGCCTGACACTTGGCGGAACCTTTGCCTCCGCTTCCTTGCCAGGCAACAGCGAACAAAGGCCAAACGGTCATCCCCTTGCCTTGTGGCCCCGCTGATTGCATTTGCTGCAACATTTTTCGTTTGGTTTTGTTTGCCCGAACTCCAGAGAGGGGCCGGAGAGGAGGGATGTTGCATCTGCACTGCACTGCTGCAATGTCCTGGCATTCGAATGGACTTTTGTTGTCGGCCAAAATGCAGCTGTCGCGATGTACAGACCGCCTCGGCCCCGCTGCTCCCACTCCCTCTACTTGTTTAGTTTTTCGCGCAATTTTCCGCGCTGCCTTTGTCATTTTCGGGGTTTTTTCATCCGATGCCGCTGCCCGCCAGCCGATATTTTCGTTATATAAAGCCCAGAACAGGGACGCATGCTTTTAGGCAACGGCCATTGCATGCAAATGCATCTGCAACTGCAGCAGCGCTTCGGGGAATATGCAAATCAGCCATCAGCAGCAACAGCAACAGCCACTGTCCATGCCACAGCAGCTGCAGTTGCAACAAAAGGCTCAAACTAGAAATGCTTTATGGCCGCCATTGGACAGGGTCCGGGGGCGAAGGGTCGCTGGCATAATTGATGCTATTCGGGCCGCGACCAGCTTTGCATGGCCATTAATTTGCTATCGAATTGCTCTCAACTAATTGGACAGCAGCATAATGCGAATTTAATGAAGATCGCGAACGGTGAGGGAGGGCGAAGGGAAGGGTGACGGCTGATTAGAAACCAAATAGTAACCAATTTAAGCCATCATTAATCATTTTTTAATGCAGATTCAAATATTAATGAGACTGTCGCCATGGTATTTCATATTTGTGCGGCAATTTATGCCTGATCTTTAAATGTATCAAATTAAACCATTACTAGAGCCAATATTTAATTTAATAATCTGGCCAAAAAATTGTATCTTGAAATCTGAAGCAAGCAACACAGTGAAGCACTCATCTTAGACCATGTAAATTATATAAATTCTTTATTACTTTCAACAGTCGAGTCGAGTTAGAAGAAAAAGTATAGCCAATTCTCTAATATTTTGTAACATCGTTAAAATTGTTTAAATATTAAGTCCAGGCATTCATAATTTGAAGTCATTAGATCTAGCATATATTTCCATTTGCCAGTAAAATTTTTATTAATCAATAAAAAATATTGAATGATATAGAAAAAAAAATTTGCTCATTAAAATAGTCCCAAATATAACCAAAAATTAAAATTTTACTAAAACCATGTTAGCATAAAAATGTTGGTTTCTTCACCTTATTAAAACTACCAAAAGAAAAGCTTATCCTTTTTGAAAATATTAAATTTATTTCTCGATTAATGGTTAAAGCGATAATGGTTCAGCGATAATGTTCTTCAAATCATGAGTATATCCCATAGCAAAGTGTAGTTATAATTCAAATTAATCCGGCAGTTGCATCCGCTGATCTCCATTTCACTTCTTTTGAGCTCAGATTGCCCTAGGAGTTTCATTCATGATTCTGTTTGTTTTTTAATGCGATTTCCGAGCATAGTTTTCCAACGGATGAGCCGCTGTCGGCTGCATTCCGCGAGCTCATTAATTATGGATAACTGGCCGGGACTGGCCGGAGTTGGACAGACACCAGCGACCGCAGCAGGTGGCAGGCCACCCTTCCCCACCATGACCTTTGGCATTTGTGCATAACAACTTATGAATCCATAAGCTATCTGGCAATCTCTTTATGAGCAGCATTGCCAATTCCTCTCCCATATCGCGCCAAACCAAAGCCAAACCAAACGGAACCGAGGCAAAGCCGGGCCCTGCCCAAACCAGACCCCAAGCAAAGGCAAAGTCAATAGCCAATGCCATCGATAAAGCCATAAACTCCATGTACTGGGTGGGATTGTGGGTGCTGTGCCTATCCGGCCTAAACGGCGCCACCTTTCCCCGCACTCCAGAGTTTGTCCGGGACAACGCGGCGTATGAGTAACGAACGCGATGCGTAGGATTAAATGCAGGCTCTGCCTAGTTTCGATCCGTTGTCCCTCCCACATCTATACATATATCGCAATACATATATGTTCATATATATATATATGTATATATATATGGCTGCATATATCTATATGCACATTGCAGTGGCTGTCGCTGCATTCGTCCACCAATTTTTCTCCGCTTTTTTGATGCGCTTCAACCCCTCGCCACCCCCCATGACGTGCACGAGTTAGTGAGAATTTATGCTGGCTTTATTGTTGTTGTTGTTGCGGATCCTGGACTTCGCCTGGGTTTGAGTGCGGATGGCGTTCTATATTTTTTCCAGCTACAATTTTCTTTGTTGGATATTTTAATGCCAACTCTGGCGATTTACCAATACACCGAACGAACCGACACAACATCCAGAAAAGGCGGCGAAATAAAATGCAAAAAAAAAAAAGAGTGTTGCATGCGCGCAGGGGCAACATAGAAAACTTTTACGTTTCGTTTAGGTTTTTTGGTTTTGTTTTTTTGCGCCAGCTTTTTGCTTTTTTGCTTTCTGCCATTGCAAATGAAAACGAAAAAATTGCATTTTCCCCGCCAGTGTGTGCGTGGGTGGGTGTGTGTACGAGTGCGAGTGGGGGAAGTTCGAAATCAAAACAAAACATGGCCACATGGCGCTGTTTGTGGGTTGACGGAAGGGCCTCGAACGGGGCGGCAGTTCGCCCAACATTGCGGAGTTTGGAGCAACAGCTACCTGCCATCCTACCCACCCACCCACACTTTCTGTGGCCGCTGGTCAGTGTGGTTCGAGGGAGTCCCGGGTTTTAGGTACACTTAGGCTGCAGTTCCGCCTCCCACTTCGCGCCCATCGTTCGGCCCAGTGGCTTGGGTGCTGCATACTTTTTGGCGTTGTTTGATTTTTAGGCGCAGCAAAATGCGTTTTGCTCTTGATTGGAGGTCCGGAGGAGGGTGAGTGACGGATGGGGCACCCACACACACACAGGACAGTGGTATGTGCATTGTCCATGTCCTGTTGCCCCCGCCACTGGCACCACCGCATGCGAGTATCGCTCCTGTCGTCGCGCTTTGTTTTGATTTTTCGCGACTGAGCGCTCGCTGCTGTCTGTTTCTCTCTGTGTTTTTGGATTTGTCCGGCATTGCATATGTGCGCCCAGTTCGAGTGGGTTTGAGTGTAGTGTTGCATATGTATATGTGTACATTAGCAGGACTGACGTCGGCGTCGCAGTCGCAGCAATTTTTTGCGCCAAAGCCAAAGCCAAAAAGGACGAGGACAATTCGGTTGGCGCTGCTGCCGCTGCCTGCGACGTAGCCGCGGAATTTTTTTTGCGCGTTTCGCGCCCGGCCAGCGGCCACTTTCATCCATAGCCCACACAGTCACAGTCACAGCCATATCCACAGGCACAGGCACAGGCACAAGCATATCCACATCCACATCGTCCTACTCCATCATCAAAGCGCTGCAGCGACGACGCCATCGACATCGACAGCGGCTCTGACTGTGTGACTCTGGGGCCCATCGTCATCGTTAGCAATTTTTGCCAGGACATTGCAACAGAAAACGGCTAAACGCGAAACAAGTTGCGGCGCTTTTTTCTGCTCCTCGGGTTCACGTCTCCCTGTCCTGGCCTGTCCTGAAACGAACTGAGCTGCACTGAGGCCGCAAGGATCAGGCAGCGGGCACCAGGCACCAGGCACCAGGCATCGGGCAAGGCAAATCAGTAGGCAGTGCAAGGCAGGCAGGCAGGCAGTCGGCAGGCAGGTCTTCTCGCCACTTCTCGCAGACTTCTTCGCATCTGCATAAATCACCCCAGAAGCAGAAGCAGGAGCCGAAGCAGAAGCAGTAGCAGTTGCAAAGAAAAAATAAAAACTGAACAAAAAATACAAGCAGAGAGACTCGTAGAGAGTGAGAAAGATCTAGAAAAAAGTGCCAAGTGAATGTGAAAGTGAAAGTGTGAGCAAAATGACTTGAAGTGCAGCTGACTAGACACCTAAACCTTCACCCGACCAAACACTCGACCATTCCTCCCCCCCTGCGTATACGCAACGTTCGCTCAGAATGCTGCCAAGACATCGCGCATACGCCCCGTTGGCCCACCAGCCCACCATCGAACTGAGACTCGGGCTGGGGCTCGAGCAGCCATCGCAGGCCGACATGCCGTCTTGAGTGAATCGTTAACAAAAAAAAAAAAAGATAACAAAAGACAAGAAAAGCCGGCTTACGCCGAAAGACAATGTAAACGCCGGCAATAGAATGTAGCGCAGTTTTTTCTTCTTTTCCCAAAACTAACTAACAAAACCAGCCAGCCAACAACAAATAACAAAATAGACAAAGTTACATTTTTGCCAATATATCGATAATATTAATCACTTGATAATCAGCGACATTTCGTTCGTAAGCAACAACAAGCAAGCAACAAACAACAACAACAAGAACTAACAACTAATAACAACAACTAGCAACAGCCATCAGCAGAAGAAGCAGCCAAGAGAAGCAACCAAATAAGCAGGCAATATCAGTCAGTCAGTAACGTCAGCAGAATAACGAAAACGAAGTAACAGGATTGAGTAACTCCAGTTTCAGTTCCGCACCGATTCCGATTTGAGCCAAAATTAAAACGTCTGAATTTGATTTCGACCGTCTCGCATTTGTCTGGCCCCGTTCCGTCTTCAAGTCTCGGCCACAGGTTCGTCATCGTCCCGACACCATCTCAGTTTCTACAAATTCAGACGTAGATCCTTAGTTAGTTCACCTTTTGTATTGTGCATTTCGGCAAGCCCACACTATTTGGAAGAGATCCAGGAGGAGTCAAAAACAGAAGAGGAGAAGAGCAGAAGTCAACACTCGAAATCGAAAACTACGAAATTACCTGAAAATTTTTAAACAACCAAAAAGTCTATGAGAGCAACAAAAATTACACGCTAAATTTTACAAATGTCAAAATTTTCTTATATTAATTTATAAAAAAAAAGAAATAAATAAATTAACAAAAAAGAAGAAAATTATAAAAAAGAGAGACCCTTAACAAACCAAAAAAACGAAAAAAGTAAACGGAACTATAATAAAGAAATTAATCAAAGTTTAGAGAGAACACTAAATGCAAACGGAATATCAAAATTATTGTGATGTGATATTTTTTCGATGTATTTTTATTTAAGGGTGAGTACAATTTATAACTAAAATATATTATGAACATATTTCTTCGCAATTTACAATATATTTTTTGGTAAATTATTCGCAATTTGCCTTAAATTTTAAGGTAAAGGTATTATTTGTTTTTGTTTCCTATTTCTTGCAAAATCTTACTGCAAAATATATATATTTTTAAAATGCAGTCTAACATTAAACCAATACTCAAAATAGATAATTAGTTACTACAAATTTGGTCAGCTATCCCTATAAATAATTTCAAACTATTAGGATCACTATACAGAAAAATATGCATTTCCATTTTATTATAAGTAAATAACAGTCTATATAACGTCAAGAATAATCAATGATCTTACCATTTTGTCAAGAATAATGATCAAATACATTACTTCTGAGCACAAAACTTTTAATGTTGTTAACCATTTCATTATTTTAATTTAAATTCAACAAAATTGTTAAATTAAGGAAAAGAAAAAAAAGATAAAGTTAAATTATATGGAAAACATATTTAAAAAAAATTTAACTGTTATTAAAGTTTTCTTAATACGTTTTTTTTTACAATTTAAAATTGTTAGGTTTTGTTTTCAAAAGGGATGATTTTAAATCCAAAAGAATTGTCTTATTTTTTATTAAAAACCAATTTTTCTATGCTTTGACATCTTATTTCCATAAATTAAATATTTCCTATATAATTAAGAAAGTATTGCTTTATAGCTGTTTAGATAGTTTCTCCAAAAGAAATGAATTATTTCTTAATTTTCTTAAAAAAAAAATCTGAAGATCACAAAAGTATTTTCTCCATTCAGGCCCAAGCATTGCCTCAGCTTGGGCTCAAGCTCGGCTTGGTCCCTGTTCGTCTTTCCTCTTCCTGTGGACTTCGTGCCACTCGTCGGGCGATGGAGTTCAGCTGCAGCAGCAACATGAAACAGCATCGTGTTGCTGGTATGCATGTGCAGCAGCAGCAGTAGCAGCAGGTTTAGTTGTAGTTGTAGACTTTTTGCTTTTCTACATCCTCGCACACACACTACGGCCAACTCCCGCACACACATGAATGCAGGAGGTGAAGTTTTGGAGTCGTGCACATAATGTAAACAAGGACATGCGCAGTGCATCCCCGTTTCCCCACCAGGAGAAGTGCAGTGCAGGCAATGCAAGTGCCAACTAGAAGATAGCAGCAGCAGCCGCTGCTGAAGGGGCAGCTTGGTGGGCTTGTGGGTGGCTTTGGGGTGGCTCTCGACTGGTTTGGGGCTCCATTTACCAACTGCTGCACTAGTAAATAGCAGATGGCAGCGAAGCCGGCGACGACGTCAGCTGCGGCGTCGCTGGCGACGCCAACTTGCCACAGTTTAGATGGGAAAAAAGGAAAACTCCAAAGTGGCAAAGAGCCAAAGAGCCAGATAGAGAGGGGAGAGAGCGAGTGTGAGTGCGAGAGCCGGAGCGAAAGAGAGGACCTCGGATGCGCACCGAGAGCTCCGAGTGCAGCCGAAAGGATGCATCGCTGCAAGGCAATTGCACTTCAGGACTCTCACAGCCGACAGACTGAGGCGGTTGCTTCTTTTTTGGTTGTGTTGTCTCTTTTCGGCTTATTTTTAGAAGTTCGCCCCACCGCCCATGCCCCCTGCCCAGTCCCCAGTCGCCTGCAGTTTATTTACTTGGCCAGGACTCGGACTTTTACATGGCAGCGTCCGAAAGGGGGGTTGGCAGCAGCCAAAGCAGCAGCTGTTCATGGAGCCCCAGCACGTGCAGCAAGCAACTGCCCTTCAGCAGCCCCAACCTTCCTGCGTGATTTGTGCGTTGCCAACAGGACAACAACGACAACGACAACGATGACTACGACGATGGTCTGGAGCTGAAGCTGGGTCTGGGCATGAAAATGGGCATGGGCATGGAGATGGGGTGGGAAATGGGCATGGAGATGGGTGGTGCAGCTGCATTTCTTTGCCAGCGCCGTCGTGCGTGGTTGGTCGGCTCGAAAAAGGGTCGACGGTGGGTGTGGGTCAAGTGTGGGCGCGTAGACATTGCGTAGAGTCGGAGCCAAGTTTTTTCTATTTCTTGGTGGGCAGCTGCCCCCACCAGTGGCCATCAGTTACCACCACCGCGCTTCATTCGCAAATCGAGTGCTCCAAGTACATAGGCTGTGTTCTGTCCTGTGTGTTTGTTTGTGTGTGTGTGTATGGGTTTTTGCGCGCGCGAACTTTTGCCAAAGGAAAAAAACTTACATACAAGGACAGTGGCAGGATCAGGGGGGTGTACGCTGCATTTTGCGCGTCTGTAGATTTTTTTTCGGCGGCTGTCGATGGAGGTGGGGTGGCCATGTACGTGCCCGTGTCCATGTCGCGATGACGGAACGCCGAACGAACGGGGAACGCATCGCATGGCATCGCAACGCAACGCAACGCATCTATCGGCATCGGAAGGCATCGGGCCTGGCACCGCAGTTGGCATACGGCTTTTGGACGTCTTTTGAGTAGAACATTGCTTTTTTATATCCTCGGCTCGACGCACCGCCCGCCAGCGAGTGAGCAAAAGAAGTAACGGCCACGATAGCCGCCGCTCCAGCGAGGAGCCGCAGAGTTGGTCCAAGTCGTCGACGGTTCGGTTCAGTTTCGGACTTGCTTATTTTCTAAAAATCGCCAGCAAAGCAGCAGCGGCCCACACACAGCCGGCAGTGCAGTGCAGTGCGGAGTGAGAGGTTGCATTATTATATATATAAAATATATATTGCATATATATATATATATATACGGTATAGAATATAGATATATATATACATATAAATGGGTGCAAAGTGCGCGCGCGTTTGCCGCCCCCTCTCCCGCTGAGGGGCTGGGGCGCAGCGAGGCTTCAGCTGCCGTTCGAGTGCCGTCAAATACTATTTATATACAATAAATGAAATAAAATATATGCAAATATATATCTATATATCTAAATACATGTATCGGGCCGCGAGTATCCGGTCGTGTGTGCGTTTGTGCGTCGATGCCCGCCTGTCCGTGTAACAATAAAAGCTTCGATCGAAGGCAAACCCCAAATTCTAATGCAATCAACTGATTTCTTTGAAAACGCAAATTGATTTTTTAACAATTCGCCGCTGCCTGCATAAAGACCAAAATTTAAAAGAACACAAAACGCACCCCGAATATTTTTAACTCAAGGATCCAGATCTCTACTAAGACCCTTCAGTCAACGGCGTCCACTCGTCTGCGTCGTCGTCTGCTGTCCTCTGTCACAGAAGAAATTACAATCAAAAACTTATTGCGAGGTCATATCCCAGAATCAAGGAGCTTGATGACATTAAATTAGAATCGTTGAGCGGGCAACCCGAAAAGTCCACCGACTTACCTCTCATGTTGGCACACACTCTGATCCAGGTGCAATCCGACAGATACTGCAAGGCACTGCAACCAACTGAAAAGCCGCCAGAGCTCCAGCCTCAGCTTCACTGCTCCATTAATTCTTTGGAGCGGATCGGTCAGCCTGTTCAGCTGGACCGCTCGCACCGCTCCGCGTTCCCGGCGACGGCGACGCAGACAGCGATGCTAGAGTGGCCAACGAACCGCCTTACCGGACTCACGAGGATCCCAGGGATCACACAGGACGTAGCTGTGGACACGAGAGAGAAACTGAACACCGCCATGGATAAATAACATCAGTAAATTGTCCTGTACGTGATCACCCATCACCTATGCCCCTGATTATAAACCTTAAAAAAATGCACTTGTCCATCATGTTATGAAGTCTGACAGAGAATCCTTTTTCCTATATTGTCCTTAGTTTGAAATTTCGTGTGCTTTTAATACTAATAGCCTAGAAAATGTTACAAAAATCAGGAGAAAGGATCATGGAGAGCAGAAGAAATTCTAGATTTATATTTTTTGTAGTTCAGTTAAGCATTCAAATAACAAGAAATGGGGGAAAGATTAAAACGGTTTCCAATATAAAAAATAATATGTAGGTCTTTAAATAAAACTCAGAATTATTTTGCAAAAAAATGTCTTCCTGGTGAAATACCTAATATACTGGTTTATATTTTAATTTTCTTTACATTTTGTTATTTATTTTCTTGTTTAATATAAAATTATGAAATTCGTTTGGGCATTAAATGGCTGAATTCGCTAATTTCTTATAATTTACTTGTGATTTTTAAAGAACCTTTTATTTGCAAACACTTAATTTTTGTATAAAAATACTTTTTAGATGGCTTTGTTTCTATTTATAATTACTTTTTTCTACATTTTCCCCATACCTCCCATTAAAACTACTTGTTAGCTTCATTTGAGTACAACTCAAATTCCAGCACGTGTTTGCCACCACCAAAAAGTAGGAAAAATAAGGAAAATATGCAGGAAAATGGAGCAAATTCTTTACCGTCTCTTGGCCAGAAGAGACACTCTAGTTTAGAGTCCTTTCCCCATCGCAGCATTCGCCGCAGATGCCGACGGCAACTCAGAGTGCTTCTTTGTCAGCAATCCCCAAGTAGGGCTCATTTTTGGAGTGTCCCGTGGAATGCATTTGTAAGCACTCCCTGAAGGGGGTGAGGGAATCTTCAAGAGAATAGCGTACGGTGGAGTAGAGTCTTGGAACGAAATCCTTAGAAATCGAACATATCGCCATGGGATGCTCCTTCCGCTGCTCCTGCTGCTGCTCACACTAATATCCTGCCACCTTCCAACCAAACACACACACACACTCACACACAGATGCCCGTTCTCCATTTTGTTGGGGGCAACGACGTCGACGTTGACTTCGCAGCCGACGCCAGGAATTGCCCCTCCATGTATTTGAGTATTTGAAATGCGCACTAGCTCTAGCTCAAAGCATTTATGTGCGTGTGTATGTGCGAGCTCCCCTCCGCTGAGCCAGTATGGGTGTATGAATGTGGGTGTATGGGGGATATCCTGGTTTTGGGTGGGCGAAAGCCCCGGCAGCGCTGCCGCGGATTTTATTTGCAAAATCCCACTGTGTTTGCCATTGCCTTTGGCTTTGCAATGCCTCCCCGAAAGCATATCCTGCCCCGCCGCCTGGACTCGCGTATTTTTTCGCGGCTGCGGCGGGCAAACATTTTTTTTTTGCTGCCAATACATATGCAATCCCACTCGTACACCCGTACGTTGGGGCAGAGAGCCGCGGCCGCGTCCACGACAAGGACAACGACAACGACAGCGGCAACGAGAACGCAACGCAACGACAACGACACCGTCAGCGGTCGTCCTCGGCCTATTCGCGGCGAAATAATTTTTCGCATTTTTAGTACAAAGCTTCACATCAACGTCGTCGTACAAACAAATTTTTATTTTCGGATTTTTCAATTACGTTTTCATTTATTTTTAAGTATTAAGTTTGCGTGCACTCAAAAACAAAACAAAAAGAAACCAAAACAAAAGCATCAACAAAAATCAGCAACTAAAACTCGAACTCGAAAATCATAAGGAAATTCTTACCCAGAAAGCAGTTGATAGATCGTGTGTCCAAAAAGCAAATCGAACTTTCTAGCAAACAAAACAAAAAGGAAAACCGACAAGAAAACGAAAAAGGAACCTGTTCAGACCGCAAAGCAAAAGTCCAAAAGAATCGAAACCACATTTACCGGCTACCAAATCTCGTAACGAAGACCGATTCTTAAGTGTTTTTTCGCCGTCTCTCCAAAGTCTCGACTTAACTCTCAACCGGCAGGAACTCTCGACGATTCTCAGTTTGTTATTTGTTTGAACTTGTTTGCCCCTCCTCACAACACAAATATATACTCATCAGTCCATTTTAGTTGTAATCGAACTAGATTGTCTATCAGAAACGCAACAAAAATAAATTAAAAATACAAAAAACTCAAGCGAAACTAAAAGCAAGAAACAAAAACTTTACGAAAAACTCGCGATATTTGAATAAAAGACACAAAAAAAGAACAAAAGACACAAGTTACAAAATTCAAATGTAAAATCAAAAGTACAAAGCAAAAAGATTGTTGGCAACATTTTTATAAGTATATATACGTATTATTATGATTTGTATATATTTTTTATACGAACTCGAAGCAACGGAGCCCACAACTCGATTTTGATACGCAGAATTGCTCACGTGATGCTCCGAATCCTCCGACGGGTAAGCGAAATGTGTGTCTGAGAGTGTGTGTGTGCTGCTCCTTGAGCAGAAGACGCTGGCAGAGCGAGATGGCTAGCCCCGGAGCAGTGTGAGAGAGAGCGAGAGCGAGAGAGAGAAAGAGGTCCTTGCTGGAATGTCTGAAACCGGCAACCCGAAGAATGCCAGCCGCAGGCTTCGGGTCCTTGTGCCTTCGTATGCCTGATTTTCGGCTGCTTCGTGTCCCGCTGCTTTCTAATTGCGTCCTCTCTCTGCCGGCGTCCTGCGAGTTCTTTGTGTATGTGTGTGAGTGCATTACATTATCCTGAGGCAGCGGCTACACCTACACCCACGCAGCTGCACATCGGCACTGCTGCTTCGGCTTCCGACTTCCCACTTCCCACTTCCGAGTTGGCAATTCCGAAGCCGAATTCGCTCCGACGGCGCCTCGGCCAGGACCTCAGCTTGCTGCGGCCGCTGCCTGCCTGCTTCTTCTCTTCTAGTCCTTCTTAAGCTACGCGCGCGTACGGTCCGCCGTCGTCCCGCTCCCGTGCCCGTTCCCGATCTGCTCGTGGCCACTCGCCTCGGCACTCGGCTCCTCCTTGGAGCACTTCTTCGTGCTTGTGTGTGTGTGAGTGTAGGTATAGGTGTGTGCGTGTGGGCAGGCGCACACTTACTTGCTTACTTACTGCGTGTAGGAAATTATCTGCTGCCGCTGCCGCTGCCGGCGTCGCCTAATACACACATATATAAATAATATATATTATTATATGGGATATACTACATATATTTAAAAGCGACGACGCTCGTGTATATAGAAAAGGCAGCTCGTTATCGCAGATGCCAGGATGCGGGAGCTGCAGTCCTGGGGGCTGGGGGCTGGGGGCTGGGGGCTGCAGGCCAGGGCCTCCGCCTGCTGCTTGCAAGAAAGTGTAGCACACTTATGTGGGCAGGCGTTGACTGCAGCAGCAGCGGGCCAACGTAAACGTAAACGTAAGCGGAAGCGGAGACCGAGACCGAAACCGAGACAGAGACAGAGGCCGAGACCGAATCCTCGACTTCGACTTCGACTGAGGCAGCGCCTTGGTCTTCCTGGCACTTTACTTTCGCAGGCTAGCATAGCAAATTCAGTACGTTTCCAGTCACTCGCGCAGAAGGCAGAAGTTTTGCTTGCTTATGTCTTCTACCGACGACGCCGACGAACGCCGCCTCGACTTGTGTAAAAATTCCAAATGAAACCAAATAAATTAATAAAATAAAATATTAAAATTAAAATTAAATAAAGCAAGAAAAAAACTAATTTGAATAGCGTGCATAAGCCGTGGTGTGTCTGAGTTGAAGCCTCAATTCAAATCAGTTTCAAGTTAAACCAATAAATAAATAAATAAATGTCTTAATAAATAAAATAAAATAAATTAAAATAAAAATTAAATTAAATACAAATCAATTTAAATATCCAATTAGAAATAATCAATTAAAGCCTAGTTCAGCCAGCTCCATCGTCTCGCCAATCGAACCCAATCACAGATCCTCCTCAATTAGTTCAAGTGTCGCTGTCTTGTGGTACGTGCAACTTGCGGCTCCTTTATTTGCTGCCTCCTTTCGCGATTAGCCAACCAAAGGGCCACAACACACACACTCTGCCATAGGGGAAATAGAAGACAAGAAAAAAAAAACAGACACTTACTCACACAAACGCAAGCCAGCGCCACTTGCTGCTGTTGCTGCGGCATTGGTGGCCACATTGCGCATACGACATGTTGGCCGGCAATCATCCTGCCTGCGCATTGGCAGGCGGCGCGGAGCGACGCGTCTTGGCTTTGACGGGGAAAAACTTGGCAGGAAATTATCTAAAGCGCCCAAGGCAGCCAGCGCCTCAGATTCGCCGCAGCTCCGCTCAACTAAGTCAGCAACTTTCGTCGCTCGCAGGAGCAAGTCCTTGCTCATGCCTATATAGTTGAGATACAGCGAGCATGCCTAATTTTATATAAATACTCTCACACACACAAACACACACTCGGAGCCGAATATAAAAGCTTTGGGGCTTCGTTTCTTGGGAGACATTTGATCGTCTTGGCTGGCAGCGACAGCAGCGCAGTAGCAGCCGCAGCAGCAGTAGGCCGCAGCAGTGGGAAAAGCAGAGGCACCAGCAGCCAGTTAGAAGGTTCATCCTTAGTCAGTTGGCCACTCAGTTGGCAGCCAGTTAGGAGTTAACCAGTTATCAGTAGTATCAGTCTCCCGCTAGCCCAATCTGTCCACACTTTGACGATGGTATGTGCCAGGTTGGGTTCTATCTGAAATATTAGCTCAAAATAATATATTTATTTAAAACAAAAAAGTCCCAAAACTGTGACCAAGTGAGCCCGAAAAACGGCTGTGAAAAAAGAAAAAAAAATGCCCTAAAGGCAAAACGAATTAACCAACTCAAGAAAAAATTAGTGCAGTAAATGATTGTGACAAATATAAACAATTAAAAATATAAACTAAATGAAAATTAGTTAAGAAATTACAAGTTTTGTTTTATATTAAGTTGTTTACTCATTTAAAATTATATAAACCAAATTACTAATTTTATAAATAATAAATTATTTGTATTTGATTCCTTATTTAATGTAATTAAATAAAAATGTACCTAAACATAAAATTAATACGTTGCTTAATTAGGCTTTCATGATTCTTTTATTTTAATAAATGATGACAATTATCTGAGTAATATTAACTTCTTTATTTCCCTTTCAATTTTATCTTTCCTTTTGGTAACTAAAATCTAAACAATTTTTTTCCATGAATAGAAATTCAAAATCTAGACCCTATAATTATCAACAAATAAAAGAAACACAAGGAAGTCTGACAAACTAAAACATAAAATCAAAAGAATACTCGAAATTCTAAATTAAACTTCGAAAATCGAAAGCGCTGCGGCAACAAACCTTTGGAAAACCCTTCGGGAAAAGAAAACGAATGCAGGTCAAAAATAAACAAATAAAACTAACTAAGCCCGAGTAACCGGAAATGAATCTGAAACAGTGAACGAAGTGTGGCATAATTTTCGGTGTGCCTCGAAGCGTAGTGACCAGAAAAGTAGCGAGCCGCGCGGCTTTGTCTGAAATAAAATAAAATTAATTCCTTGGCCGCAAAAAAGGAGTTGAAATATGAAAGTGTGCGATTAGTGACCCCCTGGCCCCCGATTAGCCCCGTCCCGTCCCCGTTGACCGCAGCGCTAAAGTGAATTGTGTCCCCTGTCCCAAAACAAAAAGTTAGAAAGAACCCGGAGAAATGCTACGTCCTCATCCGAACCCGAATCCGCATCACCAGCGACTGAAGCTAACTGTGGCCGCGGACTGTTACCGCCCGCTCATGGCAGCGGTACAGTCTCGCTCCTCCTTCACCGGAGGAGCTGCCAGCCATCCACGTTGAACACGCAGGCCTCTGAAGCGGCTCCATCCGCACTCGCCACTGGCATTGTAACTTAAATTAAGGGTAAAATATCGCAAATGGTATTGGTGCAAAAAAAAAAAAACGAAAAAACAACAAACAAACAAGATACAATATCTATGAACACTTTACTAAAAAAACTAAGAGAATTAATTCATTTTTTAAAATAGAAATGCAAACAAATAACTTTAGGTGAAAGAAGTCAAGAGCGCAGATAAAATATAGTGAAGCTGCAAGCTTATTAGTTATTGAAAAATTATACAGTTTTAGTGATTATATTTATCCATATTATTTTAATTCATAAATTGCTAAAAATGAGCTTTATATATATTTCATTTCCAAAATTATTTTCAATAAATATTATATTTTTTAATTGGCTAAAAGGTGCAGATTATCACAATCATTATTATTCTATATTTTTGTTTAGTAATCAATTTTTTCCACCTCTCAATACACATTTATTTTGATTAAATCTTGCAGCTTGTTACCTGAAACCCCAAGCTTTCTATCTTATAAATATTAAGCCGATAAAATAAAAACAATAGCTCGCAATTTACCAAAAAATAATTAACTTGATCTTGTCTTTAGTACCTCAGTTAGGCAGCTTCTTGAAGAAATAGGGCTTGTGAACTCTCCCATTATTTTCCACAACCATTTCAGCTTACCATCTGAAAAATTCGACCAGATTACTAATCTCACAATTATGTTGCGCCCTGTGCCTTCGTCTGCTTTTTACTTGCAGGTTACACCATATCGAGAAGTTATCCAATGAGAAAGCCGCTTAAATTTTGGTAAGTCTTTGCCCGTCTATCCCCTAGCTTTAAGTCCGACGGCCAGTCTTGGTCTAATGAAACGCCTTTGTGCTCGAGTGGACTTCATTTTTTAATTAGAAAGTCAACACACTCGCACACTCAGAGCGGGCGGGCGGGCGTTCCGGGGTCCGAGTATCCTTAATCGAAAAGTGCTGCCATATGGAGAGGCGCCTTTGTGAGCGCCAGGACCCTGTGCTCTGTGCTCGGCCCGTCTGTGTTTGCCTTTGTTTATTTGTGTGCTACTTAAGATGAAATGGCAAAGAAAACTGACAGAGATGGTTGTTGGGTTATTAGGAGCAGGCGGTGCCTGCCCCGTGTCCGTTTCAATTTCTCCCGGCCCAGGCCAGCCCCTCACGCAGACATTTTCTTTGACTTTCCCCAAACCCTCCTGGGAGAAGATAAAAAAAAGGAAAACAAACAGAGGCGTCTGAGCTAGAAGAAGGCGGCTAGAAGAGTGTAGGGAGCGCAGTGCAGCGGCGGAAACGGAAATTGCTGAAGTTGCATGTGTGTGCCGAGGCCCGTGTGAGTGTGGGTGTAATGATGCGCCGTGTTATCCTTTTGCTGACAGCAGACGCCGCTAGTTGCTGCGTTGTTGGATTTACAAGCAGGCTGCAATTATTTTCAGCTTAAGCGACAAAATAGAAGGAAGCCAGTCTTAAGCATTTCCCATTTCCCAGCCTCGTTATTATCCAGCTCGATGCCGTGCAAATGAGTTTGCTGCTGTTTTTACTTGTTATTACCAACTTCTGTGCTGCCTGTTTTGTTTTTTTCCTCCCATTCCCACACATTCTGCCCGCATCACCCCATTTCGTTCCGTTTAATTCAAGAACTTTGGCCTTACGGCTTGAGTTGCTCATGTGGAGCGGTCGCAACCCCAAGCTCCTTTGCTTGCCAGTTTTCTTTTCAGTGCTCTTGTGCCGGCATAAGTAAGTGCACCTAAGGCTACTTATGAAAAATGCAAAATTAAAGTTGACTTTTAGGCGCAGAATGCCCAGCCAGTCCTTGCACTGAAGGAAATCCTTTTATACTTTTATAAATTTAATAGTCATAAAATTGTAGGACTTAGATAATCTTACTGTTAAGCTTTGAATAAAAATGACTTTAAACATAAAGTTATATATTATAAATACCTATAAAGAAATCTCTATAGACTAACCCTAGTCTCATTTTATATTATATTATATACAAAATTCTATAAGCCACGAAAACGCTTTATTTAATTAACACTTTTTAAATTTTTAAATAAAATAATCAACCGCCAAAATAAGAAATCTTTATTTTGTATAAAAATGCACGGCTTCTTGAATGGCCAAAGTTCTTAGCCAAATTTTCCTGGTGTGCATTTCCCACTGCCCACTCTATGCCCTCCCCTTTGCAAGTCTTTGGCCAAGTTGCTTGTTTTGTTTCGTTAGCTACCCCCAAGAAAGTTTCACTGCGAGCCACACGAAATATTTAGCACATTGTGCGGAACTTTGGCCAGCATCCAGGTGGAAATGTCATGTAGAAAGTTTCGGGCTTTGGAACTTGCAAGTCCACAGTGTGGACCTTTCGCCATGCACGGCCAACTCCTCTGATGGTCGGCCGGAAATCGTTTTAAGAACGGAAGTGAAAATTTCTACCATGCAGCTGAGCGCAACCATCTAAATATACATCTATACATCTAACGTCCAGTCCGCTGCTGGCCCTCGAATAATCTCTTATTGAAGCCGAACAATAAAGAGCCAGGCCGGGGGAAGGGGGTGGCTTAGTACCGGGGCCAGAGTGAAACGCAAATTCATTCAATTGCAAAAAGAAAATTACCCCAAAACGCGACGGCACAGAAGCAGAAAGAGACAGAGACATGAGCGCGGCAACAAGTCGCAATGATTATCTGGAATTAAATAAAGCACACACTCGCCTCGCCGCATATATAGTATATAGTATTTCGATTCTGATGCCGACTTGGGCCGGCCAATGGTAGAGCTCACTTGAGCACCGTCCAAAGTTGCACGCCTCGCTGAGCAAATGTCGCGGCTCCATCCGCTGACCCCACTTCCCACCGCCACCCACCAACCGCCACCACTCGGGTGCTGCCTTCTCACCCCGCCGTCCACTCGGAACAAGAGCAGTCTGCTCGGTTCCGTTCTATTCCGTTTCGAGCGCTGAAAATTAAGTCAGCAAATGACTTGTAGAATATCAACACATGTCCCGTCGACGATACTTTAAGCTAGCAAAGGGTTAATGCATTTGCACAAACGGAATGTAAACATGGCAGGTCAAATAAAAGTTAGCGGCTAGATTTAAATGCATATTTAGGTTAAAGTATAAAATGTAAATAAATTCAATTAAAAATAAATTGATATTTAAAAAATGTGAGTCATTTTTCGTAAAAAATATAACGAACTATTAAATTTAAAGAATTTTTAAAACTTTAAGTTGGGTTGATCAATTTATTTGAGTCAGAACCATCAGAGAATATTTCATCATTAAAGTTAAATGAAGAAATTAATAATTTTATTGTCTCTAATCAAATTGAAATTATACAAAATTATTGTTTATGCTTCACTAACATTTATTTAAATGTAATTCATCCATTAGGATATCAAACCTTTAACGAATAATATTTTTATTTAAATAATTTTCTTGTAATTTATTTGTCAAATACTCCTGAAGAGTAACCAAAATTCGTAGTTCTGGCTAGACACTTGATCTGTCTTGTTTTTTGTGTCGTCTATTTCGGGCATGGACAAACTATTGCACCAGATCAGCGGTCGAGCAGCAGCCAGGCGAGCAACAAGATAATCAAGTGTAATTTATTTCGTATTTGGTGCGCGCCATGCATGAGTACGAGTACCACGACAAGTGCGAGTACGAGCATCTGTGCGATGCCATCTAGGCCTGGGCACGGGCATCTGGTATCTGGTATCGAGTATCTAGAGAGGAACACACACTCACACACACTCACATACGCGAGGAGACACCCATTCGCGATTGACTTACATAAACAAGCAGGCGAATCAAGCCTCAGCCCAACCCCCCAAAAAAACTGGACCGGATGCACGAGCACTTGGCGTGAGGCGGGCGGCGATCTGGTCTGAGTCGATCTGCTCTGGTGTCGCGTCTCGCATGGCGGAATCATTCAAGCATTCCCTGCACCGGGTTCTAGCCGGATCTAGCTCTATTCGGCGCTATCTCGATCGCTCGACTGCACCGCCCTGCACTGGTCATGCCAAGGCTTTGAGCTACACTTTAAACTAATCTCAGGCCCTGAAAACCTATTGCCTTATTCAAACAATATCCTAATAATTATAAATACTTCCTCTTTTTGAACATTTTTATTAGAATTCATTATAGTTATTAATTACGCCCTGAAACGTTATTATTTTCCCAGTGTAAGCGGAAGCTCAATGGTCTCATTCGCATCGATAGCCGCTTTCCACATTCCCACGTGCTTCGGTCCACAACAAGTGGTCGAGACACACCCTCATCCCCTGCCCCCTGCCTCATTCCATTCCCAATCCCACCTCGCCCCGGCATGTAGCACGCACCAAAGAGGCAGCACAAATACGTATTAAAACGTTAATAATATGCGAGGGCCAACAACTCATGACAGCCTCAGCCCGCGAAAGTTGGCGGGTGCGATGAAAAGCCACAGACAGAGCAGAGCAGGTAAAGGTGCCGATGCCGGTGCCGGTGCCAGTGCCAGCGCCTGTCCAGCGCAAATCTTTCAAGAGTAGTTCCGCTTTTTTGTTGTGTCGGAGTCACGGCGACACTTCCGCCGGCGGGTGAGCCACGTTGGAGTGGATGGACAGAGCCAGAGTCAGAGTCAGAGGTGCAGATGGAGGTGGAAGGGCTTGTGTCACCAAGAACTCTGCAGACCGCACCTGAGCTGCAGCTCTTTCCCGGCCACGCAGTGATTTCGGCCCTCTGATTATCTTCATATTGTTTACAATTAAAACAATGACAGCCCGCCGAGGGGAGGAGGCGTTAAATGTGCGGCACAGACCAAGAGTTGAGGCCTCGCCAGTTCCGCTCTCCCTACCACTTTCCACCGGCTACTGACTACCGACTTTCGGTAATTACTTTCGGGCCGGGCGGAAGTGTTCACCATTTTGTTTGTTTGTTGTTTCCTCGACTTTATTTCTTACTGCGTATTGGCCAGCAGCGTGGCCGTAATAATAATGCACAAAGTTGCTGGGGGCTGGGTCCAAAGTTTCGTTCTGCCAGTTGAGCAGACTCAATGTGAGTTGATTCGGGGAACGGAAGGGAAGGGGCACCTACCTAGTATGGGCTTGGACAGTGGGTGTATTTCTTTGCGCTTCCGTAAGCAGCGAATCGTTATTTTTCTATATTCTCCGGTATGAGGGAGACAGAGGATTGATTTCGCCGCGCTTCGCATTTGTTGAATTGACTGAGACTCTGTGACTAAGTAGGGGAACTCACTTACTAGATAGGAAGACTCTCATTGGCTGCACCGTCTTCGCGGAGGAATCTCCTCTTTCTAGAAGAAAGCCAGATCAATTTCTCATTTTTTGAGAAACTTCTTTTATTTATGCTACTTCTACATATATGCTATCAGCATAATATTGCCAGAATCTCTCTCCCCTAAATATGTAGATACTTTTCCCAATCACTAACGAACAGATATAATTTCATTGGCTTTTCCTGCTCCTCCACCTAAGGGCAAGCCCTGCGACCACAGAAAGTTTGACCAGGCCGAGGCTGTAATCAATAAATCACTTCAAGGTTTTCTTAATTACAACATTTCCCTTGCACCAAACCACAAAAAGACTTCGTTCGTTCGTCGGAACATACTTGCAGAATAAACTTTTTACACAATCTATGGGAAAAAAGGACAAAAAATTGATTAACTGCCGGACGACCACAAAAAACAAGTAAGGTCTAAAGAGTACATGGAGGACATCAGCTAAGGACGCACACAAGCCGAGCTCTGAACCCTTTCCAATAAGAAAAAGTTTCGACTTGAGCAAGAAAAGTGCAAGCCGAAGAAGACACACCAATGAGGGGCGGGAGGAGTCGAAACTATAGCCGGCCAAAGCGGAAAACTATTAAGCGCTTAAGTCAGCCGGAAAATGAGACAAAATAGTTGGCCAACTAAGCTCGGGCTGAGACCGAAGTTGAGGAATATGCAAGCCATTAATTAAGGGTTGCGCCACAAGTCCTTGGGACGGGGGCGCCGAAAAGGACATTCGAAATCGCTTCAGACTAATTGGCAGGCGCGAACGGAACAATACAAAAGAAAAAGCCAAGCGAAAGGAAAAAAAAGGGAAAAGATGAAAAGCCTGAAAAATATTTCTTAAGCGACCGCAAAAGGCGAGCGAAAGGAAAAATGTGAAAAATCAAAAGAAGCGCCAACCCCACTTGACATTTCAGCAGGTTAAGCCCCCGCCCCGGGTTTCGGTAACAGTTTCTTGTGGCACTTCTTGGCCGTAAAATATTTACCCAGTGTAAACAATGCAAGCCGAGGAATCCGGTGGCAGAAAGGGGGACGTGGAAGAAGGCCAAGACTACAAGCAACCTTTTGTCACTACCAAATCTCTGCTGGCCATGAAAACTTGGCTATTGACATAATTGTGGGCGGCAGTGGGGGCTGGGTCGCCCGGGACTCCGTGCCCAAGTCACACTCAAGGCGTTGCCGGCAGACACTTGAAGGCGGTGCTGCTGCCCCCCGCAAGAAACGAAGACGATTCCACCCTCAATTGAATGTCAAGGGTCCTGGCAAGACGCCGCCCGGCTTACCCTCTTGGCCAATTTAGCTCCCACCCCCACCGGCCGACATGGGTTTAAGTTGCAGTTACAGTTAAACTTTCATTTACATGCTCGTTACGAGTTGTTGCCGCAAATTAGCCAGGCCCTTTGTTCTGCGAGACGCCTCTGATTAGCCCTAGATGGCTTTCTTATTGGCACTTCCGGGCGAAACTTTGCGGAGCATACTTTCGGGCCGCCGGCCCACGGAGTTGGGAAGGATGGTTGGACTTGGGAAGCGCTATCTTATCGGATCCGGAGCCATTCGGTCCTTGATAAACCTCGACTGTCGCCGGTGTCTCTATCTAATCGATGGCGCGCGCTTTTAGTTAAATTATTGACTCGACCCGTTTGCCCAGGCACTTTTATTTGCTTCGAGTACTATTCGGATTTATCAGCACCATCTATTATATATGGATATATCTGTATCTGTATCTGCGCCAGTATCAGTATCTATAAATGCGAGTGCGGTTTACCCTTAAAGCAAACAATCGAAGCTCTGCTCAGCTCTAGTCCCGTGCAAATAGAGCGCGAGTATATTTGTTTGCATTTCGGTTGTGGCCCAATCTTATCGGCCGCCGGAAGGGGAGGAAGGGGTTAAGCGTTGAGGGAGGCTGGAGAGGGGGTAGGTGAGACTACTAGCTTGTGGGAATGCACATTAATGCACTTTAGCTGGCAGTCTAATTTATGTGCGACCTGTTACTTTTCTCCCGCCACCTCCTTCCGCCACTCAGTTAACGAATTAAACGCTCTGCTTCCGCTCCGAATAGGTCCAATCAGCCCTTGGCCTGCACCCTCCTGGTTACAGCCAACCAGGTAAGCCACCCCTCTGCTTCCTGCCTGTCCTTTTTCCAACTCGGTTCCCACCAAAATAGGCCTAGACGGCGGACCTTCTGCGGAATTTCCCGTTTATTGGTTTCTTTCCGGATATTGTTATGTTGGGCTGCGAACGCCTTTTCCTTCCGCCGCTCGACGCCTTTGAATTACCACCCGAACCCTTGGAACTTGCCCCGAAAAGTGCAAAATGATTGCGGTTTCATGTTGCCTTCTCCCCCTCAGGTGGGCTCACCCCCAACCATCCTCTCCTAATGTCGAGGCGACACGCAAACTAAAATTGTTGCTATCGCTTTTTCACCTGGGAACAAACCCCTTTAACGTTCCTCCCAATTGGTTAATGGTATCCGCTTCTTGATCGTTTTACAGTCACTCTTTTGTCATTTAAATTAAGTTACTAACAATTTTGTTTTACTATTTTACAACATTTCAAACCCCTTGCACACTTTTTAATATTTTGTATGTTAAAATAAAATATTTTCCTTTACAATATGCATTTTTCTGTTCGCTTTAACTCCATCTGAAATGTAAAAGCCACAGCGTTGTTTCATTCAATTAAAATATATTTTAAAAATTTAATTAAAAAACTAATGAGCTAAGCGATCGTCGTTTATTCAATTACTCAAATAAAAACAGATTCAAGATTCAAGTTCAGTTCAAGACGATCACCTCTACTTGCAACATATTTTCATTTAACCATTATTCTAGATTTTTGTTAGTTTTATAATATTACCACTAGATCCGTCCTCCGTAATATCACTTATGGGTCTACGGGCGGTCTCTCCTTATCTATATTTATCTTTATTTGTTGCTGTCCGCCGGACACCCAGCTATTTGGTGAGATTCTTCCGCTGCTCGGTGGCATCCTTCTCGTTCAGATGGATCACACGGCGGCCAAAGCGGGCCGTCAGCTTAGAGAAGAAGCCCACCCGGGAGGCTGGCTTGGTGTCATCGGCAGACAGTGGCGGCGTCTGATAGTGGTCGTCCTCTCCCGGAGCTCCATTCACAGCGCCGGCTCCCCGCTTGCCACTGCGTCCCTGTCCAAAGTGAAAGGTGGACCGCACAGCGTTTTGACGGGTGAAGGGTTTGTCGGAGGATCTCTCAGGCCCTGCAGCTCCCTGAAGCCGATCCAACAGCCGCCCGCCAATGGCCGGGGACTTGGGCACCAGGAGGGGAGAGCCGGCCACCGGCTCTGCTTTCTCGTACAGCGTGGTGGGCCTTCTCGAAATCCCCTGAGCAGTGCTTGGCGTTTGGGCACCGGAGTATTGGTAGCGAGGCGGCGTGTTGGTAATCTTCTGAGCCTGGGCCAGCTTACGTTGGGCGCTCAGCAAAGTGGGCTTCACCTCCACCGCGACACCTGGCGCTCCCCGCTTCGTCTGGCTTGTTGACTCTGGACGTCCTTGGCCACACGAGGGCCCGGATGCCTTGCGAGCGGGTGTGCGGCGTGTGGGCTTGGCTGGCGGGCCCGCCGGAGGCGTCGATGTGGTCGTGGGGGTGGCGTTCGTCAGGCGAGGCGCTATGGGGCGACTAGTTTGGGCTTGGGTGGAAGGCGGACTATTGTCCAGGGCCAGAGTCACCTGGGCTATGGTCACAGTTGGTGTGGTGATCGAGGGCAGTGGCAGGCCGGTCGTTGGAGTACTGCTCACATCGCTTGAAGATCGCGCGTTTCGCTGCGAGTGCCGCGGCTTGGCCACGTCGAGAAGCATGTAGGTGCAGTAGATGTCATCAAAGAGCTGCCCCTTCACCGACTTGACCACGTCGCGTTGCTTGTGGCCCATGGATACCAGCACGTCGTAGCGATCGGGGTCCTGCAGGTCCAGCGGCCTCTCCCGATAAACACGCAGGCGGTCGTTCTCGTCGTGGCCCAGGTTGATCCACTTGTCCGACATGACGGCCGACAGCGATGTGCGCTTAGCGGGATTCAGGACCAGAAACTTTCGCATCAGGTTCTCGCAGTCCATGGAAATGTAGTAGGGCACCCGATATTTGCCCCGCAAAACGCGGTCGCGCAGCTCCTTCAGAGTGCCACCATCAAACGGCAGAGATCCTGAGACCAAGGTGTACAGCACCACGCCCAGCGACCAGGCGTCCACCTCTGGCCCGGCGTACTTCCGGCCCATGAAGAGCTCCGGTGCGGCGTACGGTGGACTGCCGCAGAACGTCTCCATGTGCGCGTTCGGATCGAAGGTGTTGCCGAAGCCAAAGTCTGCAATCTTAATATTCAGATGCTGGTCGAGCAGCAGGTTCTCCGCCTTGAGGTCTCGGTGCACCACAAACTTGCTGTGGCAGTACTGAATGGCAGACACCAGCTGCCGGAAGATCACCCGGGCGTCACGCTCTCGCATCCGCCCGTTCTTGACCAGATGATCGAACAGCTCCCCCCGACTGGCATACTCCATCACCAGGTACAGCGTGCGCTCCGACTCGATGACCTGGAAAAGGCGAATGATGTTCGGGTGATTCAGCAGCTTCATGATCTTGACCTCGCGATACAATTTCTGGCGGGCGCTCGTGTTGAGCTGCGTCTTGTCGATCACCTTGATGGCCACCTCCCTGCCGGTGGGTACGTGCACCGCCAGCTTTACTTTGGCGAAATTGCCCTTGCCCAGCGTCTTCATAATCTTGTACACCCCGTTGCCGTTGCCGTTCACATACGACTGGAACTTGAGCTCTGCCGTGCCCCCGTCGGTGGCATCCTTGCCAGCGGGAATCGTGGATGCAGACGTGGCAGTCGCTACCGTCGGTGTGGCTGGTTCAGCTACGGCGCCCGTGGTCATGATGGTACCTGGCGCATTAGCAAGGTGGTGGGGGTCCGGTTCGTTTTCCTTATCGGAAGATTTGTATTTGTTTCCTGCTGTCATCGGTGCTTGATCTGCCGATAATCTTTCGATTTCTGGCACTGCTTTCGCCGCACTCTCGGTAGCCAAAGTGAAGTCTAGAGCTCCCAAGCCGTTCTCCAGCGACATTATAATATTTTGAGTGCTCAGTCGAAAGTTGCTTAGTTGGATTATTGTTCAGGATCGCCGAGTGTGCCGGGCACGCGTCGATCGCTGGAAACTGGTGCCTCCCCTCAAGGCGAAACGCGTGGTTCTCCGTCAGTCATCCGTCATCGGTGTGTTGTGGTGTTGTTTGCACATCTGCTCGATTTCGACACCCTTCGAGCTTTAAGATAAGACCGGAGTTTCAACCCTCAGCCACCCCGGTTCCTGTGCATGGCTGATAAGCGGCTCCTGTCGTCCTGCTCCTTGCGCCAGGATCACTTTGTCTCGACCCCCGACCGCATGAGTTAGAATTCCTTTCAGGAGGCGCTATCACCAACCCCCTGCTTGGCGTGGCACGAGTCCTTTGTGATCCTTTGCTGCGATCGTGTGCCCCTGTTTCGTCCTTGTTTGCTAGTTGGCGAGGATACGTCCCAGCTGGTGTTTGGTTTCCTTCAGCAGCTGCCTTCTGTGGGCAAGAGAGAAAAGAGAATGTTTGGATGAGAGGTTGAAGCTATTTCAATTGGAAATTGGACTTTGTACATTAGGGGTCTTAAGGGAAATCATTGGAAGAGTAATGGGGCGGCATTTATGGTTCTTTAACCCACAATTAGCTATGCAAGGGCTATATGTAATCTTTGAAGGCACAATTTTGTTTGCTTAATTTTGTGACTCCAAAATGGAAAAGTCTCGCCTAATTACTAAAAACTGAAATAGCTAATGGCAGGGAGATATTTTAAGCTCTACGGGCGTTTTTTCAGGGATCATGAACATGAATAATTTAGCAAATAAAGTAATTCTTTGATTTTAGGGAAAATGCAATTATTTTGCAGATATATATTTCCGCGGAGGTCTTTTTATTGTTTTAAAATTGTAAATTAACCCATTCATTTGAATAAATTTTAGTTACTAATTACTTATTGTAACTTTCAATAAATTTTAGTTTTTGTGCAGAAACCAATATTATTAATATAGCTTTTACTTTTCCTAATATTGAACCTCTCCAGAATATAGGCATTATTTATTTTCAGTAATTAAGGATCCTATTTGACTTTGTTTCACTGTTCCTCTTTGTCCGATGTTTTTGTTATTGAATAAAATATTAAACATTTTAGAGATATTATTTTCTGGTTTTATTGTTTTTTATAATTGTCCCTATTTGTGTTACCTTGAAGCCAGATTTTCACAAATGATTAATATTATTTAATAAATAAAAACATAGTTATTTGGGTAATATATTTTAATAAGACATAAATATCCAATGTTTTACCACACTTTGTTCCACGGTGCAATAAGTGATTTGCTTTATCCCCGGGACCCTCTAGGATATTTTCCCTTTGGCCGAATAAAAACTAATCTTCCCCTTTGTGTCGAGTCATTTTCTTTGCATCTCTCTGCTCTTTCCATTTTTTGCATGTCCTGACGATCTCTACCTACACACACACACACACACTCACCTATCCTGGAACTACCCTAATGGGTTTTACCTACCTCTATACGGATTCTGACAACAAAAAATGAACTACAACTACAAAGGAAACGGGTCCTTAATCTGCCTTTTCTTTTCTCCCGGTCGTTCGTTCGCTTGCGTTTCTCTCTTTGCCTGTGCCTTTGGGTTCGTGTAACAATTTCAGGTTTGCCTGCCTGCACTCCTTTGTATGTGTGTGTGTGTCCTTGATCCTTGCCTGACTTGTTGTTTTGCTGGCCGTCGTCATCCCTCGTCTCCTTTAGCTGTCGCTCTTCGCTTCCTTTTTCAGCTCCTTGCCTTGCCTGTGTGCGTACGTATGTATTGTTGCATGTGTTTTGTTGGGAAATAATTCAATTGCAGCTGCCACTTTTGGTCTTTGTGTTTATTACTTTTGCCTGCTCTTCTTGCTGCGCTTCTCTTGCCATTCCCTATACCCTCCATCTTCTTTCCTCTCTATTTCTTTGCTTCACAATTAATAACAACAACAACAACACAGCGTTGTGTGTGGAAATTCGCCACAACAACAAGTACACACAGCTCTTAATTCTGAGAAATCGTGATCTCGATGATCTCTTAGTTGGGTTTTAATCACTCCCCTTGCTCCCCCGCCCCGGCATCAAGTTCAATAAACCCCACCTAGGGGTCACCCCCCACAGCCTCCCCACTTTCCAACGCCCCTCGTTCTCTGCGTTTTCCCAAGACAGCAACAAATAACACATGGAAACATATGCGGGTCTCCCGTCCCGTTTTCCCCCCTTTTGCTTCTCTCTCCGATGTATCCATGAGATACTCGGTTCTTCCTCTTCTCTCCTTCTGCTTCTTCTCCTGCTTCTTTTGCTTTGTCTGCGCCTTTGGCCTGCTTCTTCTATTTTGATTCTGGCTCTCTGGCGGTTGTTGTACCCCATCCTACCTCCCTCCCTCCCTCCACCTTCTCCAAAACTTCTTGCTCCGCTGAGTCATCATCGGCGACTTTGGGGACATTCAGGCGCCGTCAGTCTGTAAATCCATATCCATTGTCCCGCTGGACTTCCTACACACGCCTGAAAATACACACTTGCTGACCTTATTTCTTTTGGCAGATTCCCCGCGGAATTGAAACCATTAAGAAGACGCCCCCTCAAAGACACACCGAATCTCCCGGGGGGATCGAGGCTGTTTGGACGCTTATCTAACAACTAGAAACTGCGTGCCCAGTTAATTACACACACTTTACTCACAATCAAAAACGAATTAGCGTTAATCCACAATACAGAAAGCAGAATGCCGCGTCCAATGTATCTGGAGAGCGAGAGACTGAGACCCGCGTCCAATGTATCTGGAAAGTGCGAGCGAACTGTCGGATACGTATCTTCATCGTCGAAGACAGGTCTTAAGCGTCTCAGACGGGCTGAGGCGAGACTGCGAGAGCGGAGAGTATCTTTTTCCGCATTTCCTTCTTCTTGCGCTCTTCTTGACGCTCACTCTGCTCTTCCTCCATTACCTGCTCTTCCTTCGCTCTTACTCTCACTCTTCCACTCATTCGCCTCCGAAGGTCGTTTCCTTGAGCACTTCTTGCCGCCTGACGTCACCACCACGAAGGGGAGGGCAACCAAAAGTACTCTTCGCCTTACTTTTCTTCTTTGACACATTGTGCTTCGTTCGTGTCTTTGCGGCGAATTTGTGCCAGACTTTCCCGGCCTTTGTTGTAGTAGTCTTCGTCTTCGGCTGACTTCGGCCCTGGTGTGGGTTTTCTTGCGGTGGTGTTCGTACTGGCGGACTCGCTTGCCATTCGTCACAAGTGTGGGAGCAGCCGATGGCCATGTCGGTCTGGGTTTTATTGCTATATTGGTGTGTGCACCAATAAGAATCGGCCAGTGGGAACCCCACTCCCCTGCCCTCCCCCGCCACCGTTCGTTAGGGAATGATTAAAAAGTCGCCACAACAAATAATAATAATAAAGTGCATTTCTTTTGGGCCGGCAAAATATCTTTCTGGCTTTCATTTGGCATCTGGCATCAAAAAAAAAAAAATAACAGAGAAAAAGTCACAATGACAAAGTAGGCGACAAGGCGAGGGATAGAGACGCTGATGATTGTAATAACAGTTTCTGTGATTCCTCCTCGATTCCCGATCCATTCCGTTCCCTCCTTGAAGGCAGGCCGTAATTAAAAAGCTTTCGGTCATCCTTTAAGCCCGGCGCAGATGAACGTTATCCTTTTGGCTTTGAGATTGAAAATGGAAAGTAATGGTCTACGACAAACAAAAATAATAAAACAAATATAGCAAATACTTGAAGCAAACGGGCACAAAAGTATTTAATATGTAATGAAAAATACTTTCTTTCATTTGGGATTCATAGAAAATAATTCTGAATAATTTCCATAAGTTTTAATTGAGATAAAGAAGTAAACAGTTCTTGATTTCACTTAACGAAATTAAACAGAGAAAAATAAGTCAGTTAATGTGATTAACATTTAATTGGAAATGTATATGCCCTTTAAAATAGAAGCTTATCTTGTATCTATGTACTTCTGGTACTTGAAAAGTCAAGATACCTCCCATCATACTCAAGCAACTCTATATTGAGGGAAAATTCCCCAACTTGATGTTCATTTGCATATAAAACAGCCAAAGAAGCCAAGACAAGTAGGCCAAAGTGGCATGTTAATGGCTAAGCGGGTAATTCGGCATACGGCCGATAAGGCTGAGGGCTTCGGGAAAAGTATCTGCCAGATACACGTGGCACGCACAGCACCAGCTGACGCTCTGGATATACTCCGAGGAAAATAATGCAATTCAGGCCGACAAATCACAGTTGGCCACAAAAGGACACGCGCCACCTGATCGGGATGCAATATCCACCAGGATATTGCCAGCCATTTCTTCGGCAATATTTGATCGTGCTGAATGCGGAAAAAACAGATTGCAACTGCAGCTGACTTCGGTTCGTGGACAAAGGATCTGCGGCAGACAAAGCAGCCACAGGATATGCGATACAGCCACTTTTGCACATTGCCCCCGATGAGTTATGGACAGGATCGGAGAAGAACAGCATCTTGACAGACGAATGCGGGTGCATATCGATTTCCACATCGAGTTCGAGGGCAGGAGTGACTCCTTGGGCTCCGTGATCTGCATTTTTGCGTCCTTCTTGCCGCATCGCGAAAGGTGCAAAATGCAGGACGAACGTGCCGCAAATTGTGTGCTCCGACTTAGGGATTTAATTGGGTTTACTCAGACGCCGCCGCTGCTGCTCAAGCTGCCCCAGCGTCGATATTCAATAATATACATAAATCCCGCAGCACAGCTGCCACTCGGCTAAATACACAAATTAACCCGTTCAAACAACGCTTCCTTGGAAAGTGTCAAATGCAGCCTCCGATCAAGGACCAAACAAAGGACAGCCAAATGAGGAAAATGGAATGCATTGTACATCTCAGACGACAATAAAAGCAAGAATCACAATTTTCAGCTGTCTGGCCAAGGAGGGGTGGGGAAAATTCTGTGATTTTCATCAAGAAATCGCCTGATTTTCTCACAGTTTTCCCGGGGCATTCTCGCCAATCATTTGTCGGCCACTTCAGCCCTTTTGGCTTGTCGTGGCAAATCCTTTGCACTTACTTTGCATCGCAGGACATTCGGTCGTTCCTTCATTCATCCATTCATTCATCCCCGGACCCGCTTTCCCTCTACCCCGCTACCTGCCTTTTGTCAAAGAGTTTTCCCTTCGATTCGCCTCGGTTTTGTTATATTTTTGCATAGTTTTTTCGGCTTTGTTCCTTCCAGGGAACGGGGAAAGCACTGCTTAGGGATAAACAATATTAGCTGACTGAAGGATTTGCATTCCACACGGCATTGTTTCGACCTCGGCCCGAAGAATTGTCAATAATATTTTGCCCATGCGGCAGTTTTGCCCCTCTCTCCCGATCCTTTCCCTTCCCTCTCGCCCCGACACGGCGACACTTCTGCCCACATGCGGAATAGATAATGATGGAACTAATCCTCGCCTCTCACCAGAGCCTCGACGGCTTGACTCGACTTGGCTTGGCACGGATTGGCCTAATTGAAAAGCAGCGGCAACAACAGAAACAGGGCCCAGAAGCAGACACTGAATGCATTTCGGCGGCGCAATTCAGAAATCTGAATTCTGCATAATGCAAGTGCATCATCTCATCTGTGCCCGAGGTTACACGTAGAGAAATTTTCAGTAAATTATTAGGGTTATTAATAGTAAATGTAGATAATCTTTGAAAGAGAATTTATCCTTAACGATAATGTCTATGACTTTGATGTTTCTGTTCGGTGAAAAACTTACAAATTAACTATAAATTCATTTAAGAGATAAATATTCAGTTTCTTGGGAATTTTCCATATAGTTTTTTCATTGACTAAAAAAGTAAAGACTAAGAAAAAATAATTAGGAAGCATATAAAGAGAGTTCAGAAATTTGTAAAGTTAATGGTTTCTTTATTTCATTTAACAGACTTCACCTAATTGATAGAATTTTCTTATTTTTTAATAAACATATACAGCTATAAGAATCCAAACTTTTCCCAGTGCTGGTAGGCCCTATTTAGGCGGCGACAGGGGACAGCTTATTAGCAAAGATTGTCAGTCAGCCGCCGCACAACAACGGCAGCAACAACAGAAATTGATTACCAAATGTGCACGGCTTTCGAGTGGCTTTCGGAGGCAGGCACCAGGAGGGGGTTGGGGGATAGGCTGGCTAATAAGCACAAAAATCTACATAGAGCAGCAATTCCTTTTAATTGAAAATCTCTCTCTCGTGTGTGTGAGTGTGAGTTGCTTCCCGTTTACCAATTTTTCCCCTCATTTTTTTGTTGTTTCCATTTTTGCAATTTCTTTGCGGCTGCAGTGCGTTTAGTTGATAGCGAGGAGAGGCGTGGCCACGGCTCCAAATGCATTCGATATTGCATTTTTTTCTCCGGCAACATGCAAGGATAATAAGGACTTTAGCCGGCTTGCGACTTTTTGTGTTTATTTTCCTTGTTTTTGCTGTTTTGTTTTTTGACTGATTGACTTGCGAAGCGTCCGCTTAACCATCGCTGCTACTCGGTCTCCCACACCATTTGCAGTATCCTGGTTTCTGGCTCCTGGCTCCCGTTTTCCGGCCTCCTGGCAAAGTTGATTGCAGCAAGGACTTGCGTCTATATTGCGGCCCGAAAAATTGCATTGGATGCATTTGCTGGGCAAACAAACTGCCGAAACAAGAGTCATGAAAAAAGTTGAAAGCCCCTCATCCTCGCGGAGCTCCTCCTCCGCGTAAGACTCGCTGCATGTGCACTGCATATTAGCCGAGTTGTGTCCTGAGTCCTGCGTCCTGCGTCCTACGTCCTGCCTCCTGAGGCCTATTTCCTCCTGTGCCATCCTCGGCCTGTGCATTGTCCTTTTGGTCGAGCGCCTTTCCCCACCCCGCCCGCGATGTTGGATTTTTTTCTGCGGCTGCCTTTTGTTTGATTTGCGAAATTGCAATATGCTGGCTGTCTGGCTCAGCTCAACTCAACTCTTCTCCTCGCAGGTCCTTCTGAGACCCCACCCCTCGCCCAGCACACACGCAGGATAACTGCAGTTAGACTGCAGTGGAAGTGCAACTGATTCTTGCCAAGAGATTCCCATTTTGGGGCTGGTTTCCAAGAGCTAAGCCTGGGCTCCAATTATGTCCTTCAAAAGACAGATTAATTTCAGTAATTAAATTAAATTGTTATGAGAAATATTATTTTAAAAGGGATAATGAGTTAAAGAAATTATTAATACATTATTCCTTATATTATTCTATATTTTGTACTTATATTATTTCCACTAAGGATTTGCTAATTAATTTCTTGAAATATATACTTTTGGAGCCTCATTTTAGTTATTTTATTTCTCAAGACTTTACAGCAATTGATTCCTTGAAAGATTGCATATTATATAATCATTTAGCTTTCCCCAACCGTGGAGGAAAACGTTCCCTTCTTCAAGTGACAGATTATACCCATAAATATTTTAATTTGATTCATTTGCAACCACTCGTCGTGGTTCAACCCCCCAAAGCGATGCAGTCCCGTCCCCGATCAGGTTGATGTCCGGTTCCGTTCTCTTTGCCCCCCGAAACCTTTTAATTCGAGTGCGTTTTTCATCATCAACAGGAGCACTCCACTCCACTCCAGTCCCGTCCAGTCCATGCCCTGCCAAGCCATGGACCAGTTCGCTCCCCTCCGCGGCCAGATTTCCGTTTAGGTCGTCGTGGCTTACTGAAAGTCTTGAGGCTACGCCGGAGACCCTTCAGTCGACTGCGCCAAAATGCACTGGACGTTGGTCACGACGCCGAGCAGAAATCAAACAATCAAACAAAATGAAATCGCCGGTCTGCATCCTCGTCCTTCGCTCTCCTCGACTCCCTTGTATTTTTTCTCCCTTTTCGCGAGTTTTTGTTGGCTTTGTTCTGCTGCTGCTTTTGTGCACACGCCCCCTCAAATTCCAGTTTTGCAGTCATCAAGTTTTGGCCTCCACCTCCGGGGATGACCGCTCCTTCCCCTCCGATCCACTTCTGGCTGCCCATGCTTCTTTGGCATGTCTTCGCATCCGTTGCATCCGCTCCTGCTGCCGTTCCTGCTGCTTCTGCTGCTCCACTCCGCTGCAGTGGCTGCCAGACGAAGGAGCCACCCTTCGGGCCACCCGGCTCCACCCTTATATATTTTATTTTTAATTAATTAATGCGAATGCAAAGTACAATTTCTACAAGGAAAACTTGTTTTGCAACTCGCTGGGCGCAACCCTTTTTTTTTTTTTTGGGTGGGAACAGGCTCCACCCAACCACCTCAACCAGGTCCCAGGAAAGGGTCGAGCACCCCTGCCACCTGGCTGTGGCGCCTCCAAATATGCAGCGAAACAGCCGTGCGGCAGGCAGTGAAGAAATGCAGTTAATTTACTCAGAAGTAGCAGCAGGGAACTGCAGTGGGAAAAGCCGCCTCAAGTGGGATGTTGGGGCGGCGGGTCGGCGGGGCGGGTGAGTTGAAGAAAATTGCTGCTGTAGCTGTAGAAAGTTGCTGCTGCAGTTTCTTTTGTTTTTGTGTGCACGCCGTAATGTATGCAACATAATTTTTGCGCTCTTAGCTGCCGCTGGATGAATTTTTGTTAGTACTCAGAAGGGAATAGCCGGAAAGTGCTGGGGTGAGACCATTACACTGAGAGAAAAATCTCTTACCAAGGAGGAAGACAGAAAACGCTTTAAAATGTGTTAAAATAGTGTCAGAAGTAAGCCTCCTTTCAGACACCATTTCAATTTGTTAATAAAATTATCTAGAATTTATACAAGGCCAAATTTATTTCTGTGTAGAAAAGACGAGGAGTTGCCTAGTTGGATATGCAGTCACCTCCTTTCAGGCATAACTGAGATGTGTATATGTGTGCGTGCGTATCTGTGTGGGTATTTCTGAGGTAGTTGCTGCAGTTGAAAAACTTTGCACTGCAAGGTGAAGAGGGTCGGGGGCTGGCAAAACCCTTACAGCACTCGTGCTGTAGGCCTCCTCGGTGAGTTTTCCTCATTTTCCCTCTTTTTTTTTTTGGGGCGCTGAAAAAATGTTGCAAAAGTTATTTCTTCACGGGTTTGCCGAGGCTCTTAATGAAATATCTGCATGGATGCGAGTGGGCGCAGTCGGCAGCAAAGTGGTCTCCACGGGTTACTTAATAGGCAACCGCCAGCTCACATGGGGCCGGGCAATAGACTCTCCTTCGCACCGGAGGGCTTTAAAGCCGAACCCATTGCGGGGGAAATCGGGCTGAAAGACGACAGTTCAGCGACACGCTCCAAGGCTCGAAAGGAGTGCGGGCACGTCTTTCAATCTCTGTGCTATCTGACTTTTCTGCCGACTTTCACAACCCCAAACCCCTATGCAAATAGACGGCCCTCCACCTTGAGCAAAGTAGGATAAAAAGAAAATGCTGCACAGGCCCCAGCTGCAGGGCAAAACAGGGGTAAAAGGCCCAGGACCAAGGAGCGAGGAGCGATGCAAGAGGACCGAGGACCCGGTGCCGCTGCAGACACATTTTAATGATGCATGCAACAGTAAACTGCAATCAGATATGCGCACATCGTTAGTCTTCAGCATCAGCCGCCGTTTGTTGATTATCTTAGAATGGAGAGCACCGGCAAGAAAGATAACCCATTCGCCCCGTTGGCCGCCGCACCGTGCACTTTCCACTTTCCGCATTGCATGGAAATTTATTTGCCGAGCAAATAACTGCAGTCAGCCCAGCCCAGCAGCTTGACAAGAAGTCGTTCTTGGCCCCACTTCATCCCTAAGGAAGCGAGCGAGCTGCAAGGATGCAGAGGGAGCGGCAAAGGAAACCCCTAACGGAGGCACTTTTTTATGCAACTTCTTCAGCTCGAGTGGTTTCCCAAGTTGACGTTTCAAATGTCAATTGTGTGCTTAACTGCATTCTTTTGACGTCTCCGTCGCTGGCTTTCCTTATTCGCCACAGCGTGTGTGTATGTGTGTGCCTGAGTAGGGCAACCCGTCTCGGATCCAGACCTATACCCAGTCCCAGTCACAGTCCCGTTTCCATTCCCATTCCCACTCCCGTGTCTTTGTCTAATTTTGGTTTCTTTTTGTTGCAAATTGCGGCCTAAGCGGGAACGGGTGACTCCGAGGGGCGAAAAGGTGAGGCAGGAGGTCGCTCCTGGAGATCGTTTACGCTGCTAGTTGCCAGCTGGTAGGCTCTTGCAGGGCAGGGAAGAAAACTTCAGTAAATGAATATTTTATACCCTATTTGTGTTAAAATAAAAGGAATTTTTAAACGAAATAACTGATTATTTAAGAATTAATTAAATTCCAAAGACAAACGAAAAACTATTTCTATAAATATTTACTTATACTTTATAATTACTTTACAGAATAAACAATTATTTAAGAATTATAAGGCTCCACTGACTATAATCACTTAATTATCTTTTAATGTTCTCTGGGTCTTAAATACCCCACTGGAAACACCTGGTACAGGGAGCGTAATTTCTTTTCTTTGGCTTTCACTTTGTTTAAGCCACGTTGCAGCGACTTTTGCCAAGTCGCTGGGAAAATATGCCGCATTCACATACACACACACACACACACACTGGGAAGCACACTCACTCCCGGAGGAACGGTGGCACGGAGTCAGCGGAGTCAGACTGCAATCTTGCCTTCAATTAAGCTTTGACAAGTGCATTGCACACAGGAGCGAGAGCCAGGGAGTCAGGAGCAAGGCATCAGGAGCCAGGAACAAGGAGCGAGGAGCCAGAGAAAGGACTGAGACAAGCAGAAGAAGTCACAGGAAGCACGGCAGGAGCAGCAGCAGCTTCTGCAGTGCTCCACAAAGCGCATATAAATATGAATGAAGGCAGGCAAGGAAAGGATGCTGGACGGCTCCTTGCCGTGAACTGGCCAAAAAAGGAAGAAAAGAAAAAAAAGAGAACGAGGACCGAAGCCGGCCAAAGAGCCCGGAGAAGGAAACGCAAATAAATGAATTGCACTTTTCCTTTGCCTGAATTTTCTTCTGGCGCCCACGTTTCAATGGGCCGCGCCTCAATGGCCGTGGAAAAACTTTGCATATTGTGTTTATTCTATGCCCGGAGAGATAAAGAGCTGTGAGCTCCAAGCTGCGAGCTGCGAGCTCAGAGCCAGGTGGAAGTCGCCGGCGGAGACGGTTGGTGGCAGGGGCAACCTTTAATTAAGCGGGTCCAAGTCGCAGTCCATTGCCATTATGCTTAGATAATGGCAAGGCCGCACTGAAAGCAGGCCGAGATATGAAATGCAAATTATGCGGCGAATTGTGTGCTCATTAATTAAAATTGAACCGAGCTAAAGGCAAAGAACTGAGCCTGAGACTGGCTCAAAGTGCCAGCAGCATCATTAGAGCCCGGCCAGGGCCGGAATCGGAATCGGACTCGAAGCTCGGAGCTCTCCTTGCTGTCCACGCCACTGCACTTTGAGGTGAACACTCAAAAGTTTTTCATCCGCCACTTGGGCGGCAGGAGTTGCGGGCCCGCAAAATTTTATACATATATTACATCTGGCAAAATGCAAATCTTGCAGATTTTTAATTTCTTTTCAACGAAAATTTTATTTTCTGTTTGCATTTCTTGTTGTTCGCTTAGGACTTTGGCAGGACGACCAACCCTTTTTTATTTGCCAGCCCGCCAAGGATGCTAAAGGCTCACCCCCTGCCCATGTCTGCTTTCAAGCTTTATTATTATGTATTATAGATTCATATTATGCACTTTTTAATTTTTTTTTTGTTTTTTGTCTGGCATCTCAGGGCTTGAGACTCTCCAGACCGACAGCCCAAAATGAAATGCGTTTTGCTTCGCCAGGAGACTGGGTGGGAGGACTTGAGACTTGAAAGATTATTTTATACTCTTCCTCGGGATTAAGAATCTTTGAGTTTAAATAATAGGCAGATTAGATCTTATTTTATATATAAATATTTAATTAAATCATTTATCTTTTGTTTTTATTTTATTTAATAATTAATTATCAACTGCTGCTTATTTGAAAATATCTCTCGCTGCATAAGAGTATTCATTGAGAAGCTTTAGGCCTGTTTAATGCTGCTGCAGTCAGGACTCAAAATGTCCTTGGCAGAACCACCCTTCTGGGCTATGTGGGCGGCTGGTGTGGGTTGTCTTCTGGTTGCATTGCCACAAGTTGCTGCTCGAGATGCCAGATTCGCCACCCATCCCGCAGCAGCGCCTCCTTCTTGTTCTTGTGCAATGCCTTTCAAGACTCTTTTTTTACCCGCTTTTCTTGGCAACATTTGGGGCGACTTTTGGGGTTGCATCGGCGAGATGCGAGATACATTCACGTAATGAATTCGGCCCGAGGGTGGCGACAATGAACTTGCCTGCATTCGCTGCCTTATGCCTTATGCCCAGTCCCGAAATATTAAGGGCGTTGACATGTTAGGGGAAAGTATTCCGAAAATTACTTGCAAGGAGCCAGAGCGAGGCAAACGGAAACTTCACGCTTTGCTTGCCAGGAGCCAGGAGCCAGGACCTCGTCGAAGAGGGAGGAAAGGCGCTCGGCCAGCTGGGAACCAAACCTGCCGATTCATGTAAAGCTATTCCGGGACTCGCAAGCCTTGAGGCCTTGAAGCAGAACCCTTGCTGGCTAAGGAAACAATTTCCATTTCCATTTCCACATCCATTTCCATTTGCATGCCGCTCGCAGAACACTGATCGCAGATCACAGATCGCGGAGAAAAGGCGAGGGTGCGCTTTTCACACGGTCCCGTAAACAGGGACAGGGCCCAACCAAGGGTCGGCAATAATTTTTAATAATTTCCTTTTTTAAATAGTTTTTCCTCCTTCGGCAAGGCAAAACAAATTCCCACCGCAGCGCCCAATTGAAGTGTTAGATGCAAAGATACAATTGCCAGCAAGTGGCTGTAGAACAGCAGTACAGATACGCACAAGATAACTTGATTGCACTAATTTGAGTGCAGCAGCAGCAGCAGCAGCAGTAGAAGCAGTAGTTCCCATGGCGGACTAGTTTCATAGTTCCGCATTCGACAACTGCCGGTTCCTCCTTGGTCTGCAGATGGAAGCCGAAGCCGAACTCGAGGTCTCAACTGGTCTGCTGGGGGTTGCTTCAATCAACTTCTGACAAGAAGTGTTAAATCTGCACTCGCTGCAATTGCAGCTGGTGGCTGGAGGCCGCTTTATTAGAATATCCGGCAGCTTAGGCTGCCACAGCAGACTCACTGTCTGTCTGCATTATCTGCCCTGGTCCACATTGTCATAATTCATAAATCAACTAATTCTGGAGTCGTTGTCGCCGGCCGTAGAAACAAATAGCTTCCCCCGAAATCTGGGCGATGCAGTGACAGTGGCAGTGGCCGGAGACAGAGCGGCTCAAAAAGTTCTCAGGCTTCGAACTGAGACAGGGCGGGCGGGGGACAACTAAAGGGTTTCGAGTTGCCTTAATGAACCGCAGCCAGACAAAGGGTCAAGTCAAGTCGGCCGGCCGGCTGAAAGACAAGACCTTCGGCAAAACAAAGGCCTCGAAGGCCCAAACCAAAAGCAAACAAAGCTGGCCAGAAGACGGAAAACGTCACGGCGGTTGCCTGCACTTCCTGGGCCAGCCGAAGGAGCAGAAAGCAGAAGACGCCACCGGGTTTCAATTACCAGCCGAAGATGCGTCTCCGCGCCCCAAGATGACGACGCTGCCTCGCCGGTGAGTGACCTTCCCTAATTGAGCGTGAAGCGCTGCAATACGTTGACACCTCTTCGCGATGCCATTATGACATCGACATCGACATGGACATGGCATGGACTTCGACAGCGACATCGACATCCCATCGACATCGAAATGAAAATGGATATGGATATGACTGTGGACGGGGAGGGGGACAACCCCCTAAGACAGCCGGGCTGGCCAGTGGACGACACTAATGAACATTAATGCTCTGTGTATTGTGTAATGTCGCGGACTTTAATGTAAAGTGCAATGAAGCAATGCCAGCAGTGGAACCATCGGGGGTAGTGCATCCACCGGATGCGCTCATTAAGTGCTGCAGCCTTTGACTTGCGGACCCGAAAGAACCGAACTGCCCTGACTGGGCCTGAGTTATGAGGCCAGCTGACGAGCTGTCAGAGGAGGAGTCACTCGTCGAGGAGGTGCATCGGTATGGGGTTACTGGTCGTTAAGTCTGATTCACGGCCCGGCTCGGAAAATCAGCGGGCATCACCAGCACGTGCTCCCCTTGGCTGCCCTGACCGCTTTGATCCGAACAGAGGAGGCCACTCAACCGGCTGTCGGGAGTTCCTTGTGCCGATTCCATAATGCGAAACCATTTTCCACAAATTTAATTTCATTAATGTCCCGTCAGCGTCGTTAGCTCGTCCTTGGCGCTCCTCTAGCCCTTCAGAGTTCTTCAAATGTCAAGCGGAGGCAGGCCAGGATTCTCCAGCAGCTAAATTATCATAATGAATCCGACTCAGCTCGCCCGCAACTACTTGAGTTCTGTTTGCCCGGCCGGCAGCTCGACTCGTCTCGGTCCGAGGGTTAGGCGACGGATGGCCCGGTTCCTAACGTTTTTTTAATTGAAACTGTCACTTGTCGAGGAGCTAGCAAGAGCTAGGGGCCCAGGCAAGGATAAGCGAGAATGGAACTTGGACATAAAGTTTCTGCAAGAACGCCGAATCCTCTTTTGCGGCTGAAGTACTATAGTTTTCATTGCAATTACGGAGGAATTAAATGGACGCAACGGAGAGCCTGCAAATCGCTGCCAAAGTGTTCCAAGAATTTCATCTCCGATGCATAAATCAACAATTGTATTGCAATCTGTACGCCCTCGGCACGTCCATTGTTTGATCAAGAAAATCCTTTCCATTTAATCCAAACACGACGAACAAAGGATGAAAAAGAGGAGTCCAGCTTGAACAATGGAATGAATTGAATTTTATGCTTTACAAGATTTTATTGCGACTTTTCGACTCGACACCCAGCGTCCCCCCAGTTGCAGTCGCAGTCGCAGTCCCAATCCCAGCCCGATCCCCTCGCCTGTTCGTTATGAAAACGAATCGCAGCGACCGCCTTTATTAGCAGCAAATTTCATTATTCAAGTCAATTTGCCTCGGAGATGCCTCGAAAAACTTGCTCGATAGTCGCCACAGTGCCCTCTGCCTTTGCCCGGGTTCAATTGAATTAAATACAATCAATTTGTTGATACGCAGATGAATTTAAACAAATTTAGCCCCGAGAGCGAGGCACTGGATGACTCAGCAAGAGCACGGGAGCACGGGAGCACGGGAGCTTGGGAGCTCGGGAGCCCGTGTCCCATGTTAGTCACTGCGGCGGGGCAAACGACACCCAAGTGCCGTCCACAGGCTCTGGACATGCAATCAGAGCCACCTTCGCTTCCCTTGCCCCCCACACGGATGGGGTCCTTTGGCGCAAGATGGGGGCTCTGTCTAGGTACAACCTTTAATTATCTTGAGGCATGACATGGAGTCATTTCTGGGCACCGGATACATGTGTATCCTATTAATGCCCGCGCTCACGCTGAAACTGAAATTGAAACTTCAAATATTTGTTCGCGGCTCAAGGACTCGCAGCGCAGGACTCTGCCATGTGTGGGTAATTTCCTTAATAACCGCCAGCCTATCGCATTAACATATCTCGCATTTGTCATAAAAATAAGTCAACCACCGGCACCACCCACCCAAAAGCAACCCAACCCAGCGGCGACTAAATGTCCCAGCTGGTCTCCGAGGAGGAGGCGTTTTGTCAAGGAACTGTGCCCCACCCGCCGCCGCCGCCGCCGCCAGGTGGGCGGAAGGATAGGATAGGAAGGAAGTGTTTATGCCTGCTCATGTGCGTCTCGTAATGACCCCGGCTAAATGGACACATTACGCGCCGGACACACGAAAAATTGAATTATTCAAGCGACTTTGGAGGCGTCGCATTTGGAGCCAAGCGACATTGCGTGCCAAAGTTTCTGCCCCCCCGGCTCCTCGAAGACCCACACCCCACACCCGAGTTGGCCAAGAAATACGTTACAAAAGCCAAAAAGGCAGCCGGCCAGCCCAGAGAAGGTGGAAAAACTTTTGATGGAGTGGGTTGTGCGAGTGCCTTGAAGTTCCACTCAGTGACTTTGACTCTCCTTTTACGCTCTGTGCCCGCACAGCACACGCCAGACCCCAGGACACATACACCCCGAACCCTAGGCGAATGTAACGGCCGACGATCGACGACAGTTGGTTTCCCAGAGCGTCTTCAAGACGGTCGAGGGGGTGACTTATTCGGGGAAGACGACATCTGCCAGCTGCACGGGTCTACCTTTGATTGCGACGTTAATAATGCAACGAAAGAGGGTTACTGCCACGCACCAAAGCGGATGTAGGGGAAATCACTGGGACAGGGACTGTATCGGGCATACTTAGACAGCTTGTTGGGACTGTACTTCTAGTAACTAAAATCAAAATTGGTAGAAAACTATTTACCAGTAATTAATTTTTAAGAATAAATTGGACTAGCAAAGACTGTAGAATACTTTTACAAATCAAAGCAATGCATAAAAGGACTTGTAGGCAAGGGAAACTTTAACCTATCAGTAGCTTGTAGCAACTGTACTTCTAGTACAATCTAAATTAGTTGGAAGCTAGTGCAAAAAGCACTTACGACTAAGAGCCAGAGGACCGATTCGGGAGGGGGGAGGCAAGTATCATTTGGCTAACGCTTGAAATTGGCTTCGTGCCGCTTATCGCGATCAATAAATAATATACGAGCAGCGCTAGACGGTGAGCGGCAGAGCGGTGGAGCAGGAGGAAGATATATACACGAACGACATCGGGGCAGAAAACAAAAAGTATCTGGCAGATACATTTGAGTAATTTGCGTCGTTAGTGCCGGAAAGAGAGGCAAAATAATAATAATAAAAGAAAGTACGCTTGATTACAATGAAAATGTTTTTAATGCCGGCCCCCGCGCTTCCCCGCTCCCTCGCCCCTTGACCAGAAACCCACACAGAGACAGAGAAAGATATCTGCATAGATAGGCGAAGCCAAAGGACACACGTTAGGCATGCATTTCCCCCTGCTGCTTTTCTCCTTTTTTCCGATATCAAAAGCGCGATAAGCAGCAGACACGAAGGTGGGGACGAGAGTGGGTGCTGGTTGCTGGAAGGTGGATGGGTGGGTGGGTGGGTGCCAGTTGCAGGTGCAGGAGCCAAGGTCCGGCGAAAGGCAGGCAAAAGCCTCAAAGTCGGGCACGACGAGCGGCCACTGTCCAAACAAAAGTCGGAAAATGCGAGCGGTGGGAGCCGACTTGGCCACATATGGCCATTTTCTGGCTGCCGTTGCGTGCCTGGCCCCGTATCCGTATCCGTATCTGTATCTCGCCGAGCTCGCGCACAGATACACACTACATATGTAGCCGCCGATGTGTGCTATCTAATCAAGCGCTGAAAGACAATAAAAGCCAACAACGCAGCCACGACAAACAGCGACCACAAAATGTGCTTATGCCTGAAAACAACAGCAGGACAAGAACAAGGGATTAAGTTTAGACCCAGAGGATACCTTGGAATGTACGGGGACAACACTAGAAAGCCTGAAACTATTGCAATAAAAGCCACAATACAACCAAGTTAAGGCTGTAAATTAAAATTGGAATTAAATATTATCTAGAGAATTAAAACTTTATGGCATCCCTTGGATTGAATTTTGTTCTCTGTTAAAGTTTGATTTTCCTTTATTATCGACTGTCCATTATCTACCCAACATACAGCTCGGAAAAATCAGAGAGACGCCCCAGGCAACCTACTTCGGCCTGACTAAGTGCAGCGGGAAAACCTTGCCCGGCTCCACTCGAAAGTATCGCACGGAGGTCGTATCTATAACCCGCCATATGGCGAGCAAACGCCCGATATCTGTGAGAGTATTTCCATGTTCGAGTATCTGTATCTTATCTGCCAGTCGAGGGCTTAGCCAAGAAGCGTGCACCTCCGGCTCCAACTCCTGCTCCTGCTCCTGCTCCAACTCCTCCCCCAAAAACGTGGTCATAACAATAACTGAGGCTGGGCCCTGCCTGACATCATAATAATTCGAGTTTACTGCATTGCAATCCCGCCAACGGCATTGCCTTTTGGCAAGTTCCGTGCAAACTTTTCGCATAAAATCCCTGGCTGAGACAGCCGCTGCTGGAGAAGGCAGAGAAGGACATTTTCTTTTAGCACAATTCACTCCACAAAGTTGCCGGCTGCCAATTCTCGTGGAAACGACTCTGCCAGCAAACTTTGTGCGGCAACATAATTTTAATGTGTTTGTGGCAGGATTAGGAGTCGCCTCCCCGCCCGCCCAGTTGTGGAACTGCAACTGCATTGGATTCGAATGCCAAAACAAGTTGAAAGGTGTTTCTGAACTTTATCGATGTCGTCGACTTCCGACTACTTCCGCCGCACCACCCGTTAGGCAAATAGCAGCGGGATCAGGTAAAAATCGCTTCCCGGTGCGATGGATGTCAACTACCACCACCACCACCATCGAGCACGCCCCTTGTTTCCGTCTGCCTGGCTTCGCTTCTTTGCCTCCTCGATTCCTTCTGCCTCCTGCTCTTCCTAGGAGCCGGCTCCTATTCCTCCTCCTCCTCCTCCTGCGATAGCCAGCTTGTGAGCACGCGCATTGAGGCATAGACAGCGAGTCCAGGTGTGCTCCGATCATCGCTCTCCGCTCGTGCCATAACTATAACTCTTACACTGAACCAAATTCTACTGGATCTTCAAAGAAATTTAAAGAAGGGAAATATTAATTTACATAGGAATAACAAAAACATACATTTTTTATACATTAGATTACATTTTTAGTAATACTTTGAAAATATTTCATTTAAAATATTAATAAATCATTTATCCTCAAGAAAATCGATGCATTATATCTACACATAAACTAGACAAACTAAATTCTCTACATTTTGATGATAAATTCCTTAAATCCCATTACATAGCTATATATATTTTCTATATATTTTTTTCCATGTGTACCTAGCACTCTCCCCTGCTGGCGAGCAATCATTTGAGATCATCAGCTGTTGGCTCTGGCGATCGCTTCCTTCCGCATCCGATTTTGGCATAGGGGCTGCAGATTCTGTAAGGGTTTCGCATAGGCTTCGTGATTTTCCATTTCCCATTTTCCAATCCCAAAAACCAAGCGAATCTCTGCCCAACAGATTGCTATTTAATGTTGGAAAATGGATCTTTGAAGCGGAATCATAATGCCTAATTGCCACTCGTTCGCTTTTTGGGGACACTTTTTGTTTTTAACGGATTTTAAAGTCACTTGACCGTGTCACAGTGCCCGCCGCCCCGACTCCTCTTACCCCGGCAGACCCTTTATGAGCCAAGCCAAAGCATATTTTAATGATGACACCCGACCACGAGGAGGAGAGACACATGGCCGTGCCACACTTCGCTCGCTTGTGCGGCTACGAGCGCATTACCGTGTGCCGCGATCTGTGAAGGCACATTCCAAAGCACACTTTGAGATATATACTCCAGCCCCTGCCCATCCCTCGCCGCTGCTCCTCCCTCATTGCCAGCGCATGCAAAGTACGCGAAGCCGTGCTCAGCGTTTTTCATAAAATACAAACAGAAATGTGTTAAGGTCGTAATTATCTGCGCTGCTGTTCGCTCGTAGGTGGAAGTTCGCCTCAGCTGGCAACTTTCTTTGGTCCTAGTTTTCCTTGCCGGCGCCATATGTTCCAGCTCCTCGAGGGGTTGCAGTTGAAAGGGCCTGTTTGCTACCTCTATTGATAGCGCTCCTAGACCAAACCCACGTCCCGAGGTGCATTGAACTTGTGAATGCCAACTGTCTATCGTAGCGATAGATACAAGAGTGTCTAAGAAAAGCGCTCCTAAAGAAAAGGTTGTACCCATAACAAGGCAATTAAGTAGTTTTCCTTGAGTTAAGCATAGGGGCACGTGGGCTGAGTTTTTCAGTCTGAACATAAGATATCGTAGAGAAGAGATCCTAAGTAGTATGGGGTAGTATTTCTACAAATTTGTAGATAACTAAAATAGGTTTTTGTCTGAGTAATAATTTCGAAATATAATTTTGTTCATAATTACTTCATTGGAAAAATAAATATATTCTTAGAAATCAGACAATGATTAGTTTTGTTTTACAAAGCGAAAGGAAACGCCTCCGAAAAAATACTAAGAAAATATATTTATGTATGACGAACAATTAATAATCTTGTCAGCCTTTTTCTAAGAAAATTATTGCTTAATTTACCCATAATTTTATTTATTTTTTGAAAACTGTAATTATGAGAATATTAAATCAATTTTATTATCAAATAATAATATAAACGTAAGCATTTATTCCCGCTTTTACGATATAAGTAATTATTTTAATATCTATTATCTGAATATATATAAAATATTTAATTTCCTATTCTCTTTCTTTTTTTGCAGGAGGATCTATGATGGACGACAGAGAAAAATAACGCTTTGTTTGTGGTAAATTTGACAATTTTCAATATCTCGATCTGCTGTGCAAAGGAATTCCCATTTACCCTGTCCTCCCAAGCCCGACTTAATGGGTCCCGTAGGTCCTGTTGGCCCTGCATAGGGGTGGCTGTTTTCCTCGCCCTCTTGGCTGTCGGTTCTTTTCCGTTCTCTGAATTATCCTTGCAAGCTGCAAGCCTTCGGAAGTACAGTCGCCGAAAAGGATCGAAGAACGGCGAGGGGTGGCTTCTATTGACATTGACTCGGGCTGCATTCCATTGCACTCGCAATTGAAGCTAAAGTCGAATGAAATTTTAATGAAAACGGGGAGGATTCGAGTTTGTGGTACGTTCTTGGAACTCTGATCATGGGACAAGATCTGGAAAAAGGAAAATATTTTATATATAGGTTTGCTTATTCTCCTTTGAGAAATATCTTTTATATACATATTAATATTTCCATAAATTCGACTGGTAGAATTTTCTCCTTGGGAAATTCGTACAATTTATATCTTTTTCATAAAGGAAACTTTCAGCTTTCAAATGGAAATTCTCCTCAGCTAAGCGGCATAAAGATACTAAAAAATTAAATCTATCTAAAAGAGCTCATGATCAAAGTCGAAGTCTATCAAAGGGGAGGATTCTAGGCTGTGGTCTGATGTTCTTGGTCCGCACATGGGCTTCCAGAGCTCAAAGATACACGACGATGATGTGATCGATGGTCGGTACTTTGACGCATTTGGCGAGTTCCAAAGTTCCCTTATTGATTATTTCGAGTGCTTACGCATTCGACCCATGGCCATATGCAAAGTATCTATGTATCTACGGCACTGTGTGTGCCAGTATCCGTGTATCTGTGTATCTGTTACAGAGGAAAGTAAGTCAAACTTGTTTATCAGCGAAAACTAAGCGAAGTGACTTATCTTTATTTGTTGCCGCACAAAGCAGAAAGGGGGCGGGTACATGTACACAGACACATTCGAGTGGAGAAATTAGATAAAACCCCTTTTGGGGTGGGAGGGTTTGAGGGTGTCTGCCGCCTTCTGCTGAATTACGGACGATACCACCGGGAGTAGCCACCCCTGCCTGAACAGCCACCCCCCCAAACCGAGCACCAATCGAGTGGTGCACCCAAACCAAAGGCTTTTTGGCCAGCCACTTTCACTTTCCGTGCCGACTTGCCCCTTCCCCTTTGCTCCGAGCATCCAGCAGATACTTAACTCACGCCTACCATTAATTTTACAGAAAGACTTTTTGAGCGCAAGCAAGGATTATTCAAAACGAAATCCAAACCAAAAACCAAACTAAAACCAACTAAAACCCAAAAACGACAACAGAAATCAACTAAAAACGAAAGAAAACCAAAACGAAAAACGACGAAAAACCGAAAACGAACAAATCTTGAAAACCATTTCGCTGGAAAACACCTTTTTGAGAGTGAAATCAAAGGAAAGCTGCGGAAAGGATAGGAGCAGAGCTGGCGGAGATTGCAGGACGAACAGCAGCAGCACGCAAGGAAACACAAATCAAAGCTAAATAAAATTAAATGCAAAGGACATTCGCATGTGTGTGGTGGTGGAACGAAAATTCAAAACAAAATTCACAATTAGAAAACGCAGAAAAAAACGTAGAAAACGCAGACGCAAAATCGGCGACAGACTGTCAGCAGCGGCCAGAAGGAGACGACCACTTTTGAACTGGAACATTATTTCGACCAGAAAGTTGAGCGACAGCAAAATTTCAACGTTTGGCGCTACAGCAACAACTATAGCAACAACTGAGGCAGCAACGGGCATCAGCATCAGCAAGGACATCGCGGCTAGGCAGCCAGAAAAGGATAGGTTTTGAACTAAGCACAAAGCTCAGAGCAGCAAGCAGCAGCACACAGCGAAAAAGGACTCAGATATAAGGACATACTAGCCAGCCAGGACTTAAACTTGAAATCACGCATACGCCGCGGCGAACACTCTTTCGCTCGCTCACTCTCTCGCCGTCTTTGCCTCGAAGGGGAAGGCCAGTGGCAGGGAGATCCAACCAATCCGCAGCAGAGCAGCCAGGCGGGGAAACAGCAGCGAGCAGCAAGCAAGGCGAGGCGAGAGAGCTGCTGCTGCTGCTGGTGGGCATCATCTTATGATGTCATCAGAGGAGTACGACGCGGACTGTTTTGGTTTGTACAGCGATGAGAACAACGTGCTGCTGAAGGCAACCACGGAGCCGGAGACCACGGTCAAGCAACAACTACAACCACCGCCGCCGAACAGCAACGGACACACGTCGCCCATACCAGTACAGACCAACGGAGAAGGCAGCGCGGCGAATTGCGGAGAGAGTGCCAGCACCCATACTGACACGGGCCTCACCAACACAGACGTCGAAGAGAAAGTGCTGCGAGAGCCAGAGCACAGGCAGCAGGAGCAGCACAAGAAGCAGAAGGATAGGGAGAAAGCGGACAGCGACGGCGAATCTGACGATTCCGACGACGACGTCGTGGTTGTGCTCGAAGGCTGTGAGGCCAGCAGCAGCAGCAGCAGCGCCAGCAGCAACAGCAACAGCAAGGCAGCGGCGACGGCGACGGCGAACAATTGTAGTCGCAGTGGTGGCAGCGTCAGCGGCAGCAGTCGAAGTCATCGCAGCGCCCGCAATAGTCGGCAAATCAGTCAGTCAACGGCCGTCGGCAAGACAACAACGTGCGCGGCTAAAAAACCCACAGTAACTGCAGTAAAGAACGCAACGACTAACGTGAATTCGAATAATATCGGTACCGTGAATAGCAACAACAACGGAAATAGTAAAGTGAATCGTCGCTCCCGCCCGCGATCCTTGAGCAAAGACACCAACAATAGTAGCAATAACAATAACAGCAGCACACAGAGCAGCCACAATAGTAACAGCAGCAGCGGCCACAACAACGCTGCTGGCTTCATGAGTAGCGCTGCCGCGGCTGCTGCGGGTGCCGCTGGTGGAGGAGCCCTGTTCCAAACACAATCGGCCAGCTCGGCCCCATCCGCGCCAGCTATCGCCACGGCAGCTTCCGTTTCCGCCTCAGCCACCGCTCAGCTAAGCCACTCGCCCACGAGCAGCTCGCCGGTTTCGGTTTCGGGTGCCAGTTCCGCCTCGTCCTTGTTGACGGCCGCCTTCGGCAACCTGTTCGGCGGCTCCTCGGCCAAGATGCTGAACGAGCTTTTCGGCCGCCAAATGAAGCAGGCCCAGGACGCCACCAGTGGCCTGCCCCAGAGCCTAGATAACGCCATGCTGGCCGCCGCCATGGAGACGGCCACCAGTGCCGAGCTCCTGATCGGCAGCCTCAACTCCACGTCCAAGTTGCTTCAGCAGCAGCACAACAACAACAGCATTGCGCCAGCGAACAGTGCTCCGATGAGCAACGGCACAAATGCCTCGATCTCGCCAGGATCGGCCCACAGCTCCAGTCACTCCTCGCCCAAGGGCAGTCGCCGAGTGTCTGCGTGCAGTGATCGCTCGATGGAGGCAGCTGCCGCAGATGTGGCCGGGGGATCGCCACCAAGAGCAGCTTCAGTTAGTTCGCTGAATGGCGGGGCCAGCAGTGGAGATCAGCAGCAGCAGCAACAACTGCAGCATGACCTGGTGGCGCATCATATGCTGCGCAACATCCTGCAGGGCAAGAAGGAGCTGATGCAGCTCGACCAGGAGCTGCGCACGGCCATGCAACAGCAGCAGCAGCAACAGCAGCTCCAGGACAAGGAGCAGCTCCACACCAAGCTCAACAACAACAATAATAACAATATCGTGGCTGCCACCAACAACAATAATAACAACATGGAGAGTATCAGCCTAATCGAGGACTCGGACATGGCGGAAATCAAGATCAAGAGTGAGCCACAGACAGCCCCAGTGCCGCAGCAATCGCCGCATGGCAGCAGCCACAGCAGCCGGAGCGGAAGTGGCACTGGAAGCCACAGCAGCCTGGCCAGCGATGGCAGCCTGCGCCGCAAGTCCTCCGACTCCTTGGATAGCCACGGGGCGCCGGACGAGGCCGAGCACGAGGAGGAGGCAGCAGAATCGCGCCAGCGATCCCAGAGCCGTGCCCCAGAGGAACCTCAGTTGCCCACCAAGAAGGAGGCCGAGGACGACATGCTGGACGAAGTAGAGCTAATGAACCTGCACTCGCGGGGATCCGATCTGGACAGCCTGGCCTCGCCCAGCCACTCGGACATGATGCTCCTGGACAACAGCAAGGACGACGTGCTGGACGACGACGACGACGATGATTGCGTGGAGCAGAAGCGCGATTCCGGCAGCGGGTGCCTCAAGAAGCCCGGCATGGACTTAAAGCGGGCTCGCGTCGAGAACATTGTCTCTGGAATGCGGTGCAGCCCGTCGTCGGGATTGACCCAAGCCGGACAGCTCCAGGTTAATGGGTGCAAGAAGCGTAAGCTTTACCAGCCGCAGCAGCATGCCATGGAGCGCTATGTGGCCGCCGCCGCTGGCCTCAACTTTGGCCTGAACCTGCAGAGCATGATGCTCGACCAGGAAGACAGCGAGTCCAACGAGCTAGAGTCGCCACAGATCCAGCAGAAGCGCGTGGAAAAGAACGCCCTCAAGTCGCAGCTGCGCTCCATGCAGGAGCAGCTGGCAGAGATGCAGCAGAAGTACGTGCAGCTGTGCACGCGGATGGAGCAAGAGTCCGAATGCCAGGAGCTTGACCAGGACCAGGATGTCGACCAGGAGCACGAGCAAGAGCAGGAGCCGGACAACGGCAGCAGCAACGACCACATCGAGCTGTCGCCCTCACCCACCTTGACCGGCGACGGAGACGCGAGTCCCGGCCATAAGGAGGAGGCGGGTCAGGAACGGCCCGGTTCCAGCTCACCCGCGCCCTCGCCCATTAAGCCCAAGACGGTGCTCGGAGAGAGCAGCGACTCCAGCGCCAACATGCTCTCCCAGATGATGAGCAAGATGATGTCCGGTAAGCTGCACAATCCGTTGGTGGGCGTGGGCCATCCCGGCCTGCCCCAGGGATTCCCACCGCTGCTACAGCACATGGGCGATATGTCGCACGCGGCTGCCATGTACCAGCAGTTCTTCTTCGAGCAGGAGGCTCGCATGGCCAAGGAGGCTGCCGAACAGCAACAGCAGCAGCAACAGCAGCAGCAGCAACAACAGCAGCAACAGCAGGAGCAGCAGCGCCGCTTCGAGCAGGAGCAGCAGGAGCAGCAGCGCCGCAAGGAAGAGCAACAACAACAGATGCAGCGGCAGCAACAGCACCTGCAGCAACTTCAGCAGCAGCAGATGGAGCAACAGCACGTGGCCACATCAGCGCCTCGTCCCCAGATGCACCACCCGGCACCCGCTCGCCTGCCCACGCGAATGGGCGGAGCCGCGGCCCACAGTGCTCTGAAGTCGGAGCTGTCCGAGAAGTTCCAGATGTTGCGCAACAGCAACAACAGCTCAATGATGCGCATGTCCGGAACGGACCTGGAGGGACTGGCCGACGTGCTCAAGTCTGAGATCACCACCTCGCTGTCTGCTCTAGTGGACACCATCGTGACGCGCTTCGTCCACCAGCGAAGGCTGTTCAGCAAGCAGGCCGACTCCGTGACGGCAGCAGCCGAGCAGCTCAACAAGGACCTGCTGCTGGCCTCGCAGATCCTCGACCGGAAGTCGCCCCGCACCAAGGTGGCGGACAGGCCCCAGAACGGACCCGCGCCCGCAACACAATCAGGTAATAATGGTTCACTACTCCTAGCTAATAGTCAGATGCCCTCCCAACCGCCAGCAAGCGGGGCGAGTGCGCAGCAGCAGCAGCAGAATGCGCCGCAGCAGCAGCAACCGCCACCAAATGCCCAACAGCAACATCCGGGCTCCCAGCAGCAGCAGCAAAACGCAGTGCAACAGCAGCACTTGCAGCAGCAGCAGCAGCAAGCGCATCCTCTGCTGCCGCCCAACTGCCAGCAGCTGATCGCCGCCCCCCGCCTCAATGGCAGCCAGCTGTCCTTTGCCTCGCCCGCCGCCGCTGCAGCTGCGGCCATGGGACTGCAAATGCACCATGCCGCCGCCGCAGCAGCCATGTCCGCCCAGCAGCAGCAGCAACAACAGCAGCAGCAGCAACAGCAGTCGGGGGATCATCCCGGCGCTAATACTAACCCGGCCGGCGGGCCAGCGAATTCCACTAACAATAGCTTAAGTACCCTTAATATTCCACCTCCTCACATTCGTCCTTCGCCCACAGCGGCTGCCATGTTCCAGGCGCCCAAGACGCCGCAGGGAATGAATCCTGTGGCCGCCGCCGCGCTGTACAACTCGATGACCGGACCCTTCTGCCTGCCGCCCGACCAGCAGCAACAGCAGCAGCAGCAGTCCGCCCAGCAACAGTCCGCCCAGCAGCAGCAGCAAAGTGCGCAGCAAACGCAGCAGCAGCTGGAGCAGAACGAGGCCCTCAGCCTGGTGGTCACTCCTAAGAAGAAGCGCCATAAGGTTACAGATACGCGCATAACCCCGCGCACCGTCAGCCGCATCCTAGCCCAGGATGGCGTAGTGCCGCCCACCGGTGGACCCCCTACCACGCCCCAACAACAGCAGCAACAGCAACAACAGCAGCAGCAGCAACAACAACAGCAGCAGCAACAGCAACAGACGGCAAATGGCGGTAATAGCAATGCCACGCCTGCTCAAAGTCCAACGCGAGGCAGCGGAGGAGCTGCGTACCACCCACAGCCGCCGCCACCACCACCACCCATGATGCCGGTGTCCTTGCCCACCTCGGTGGCCATTCCCAATCCGTCGCTGCACGAGTCCAAGGTCTTCTCGCCGTACTCGCCGTTCTTCAATCCGCACGCGGCCCCCGGCCAGCCAACCGCCGCCCAGTTGCACCAGCATCAGCAGCACCACCAACAGCACCACCCGCACCACCAGCAGATGCAGCTATCCTCGAGTCCGCCTGGCAGTCTGGGAGCGCTGATGGACTCGCGCGACTCGCCGCCGCTGCCCCACCCGCCGTCGATGCTGCATCCCGCCCTCCTGGCAGCCGCCCACCACGGTGGATCGCCCGACTACAAGACCTGCCTGCGGGCCGTCATGGACGCCCAGGATCGCCAATCCGAGTGCAACTCGGCCGACATGCAGTTCGATGGCATGCAGCCTACTATATCCTTTTACAAGCAAATGCAATTTGGTTCCGAGCCGGAGTCGCTGATGGTCAAGTGAGTTTCCACCCATTCCGAACTGTAGTGTGTGCCAGAGCTGGCAGGGATTGTGGGAATAGAGACAGAGAGAACGAGGGTGAAGGTACTTAACCCGACCCGGACCTCGCTTACAAAACGAAACCAATCAAGTGTCTTCTTCAGTTTATTTATTTCCCCAACTAAATTCTTTTATAAAATGTAATCAAAACCTTATTTATTGCCCCGCCTTGCCCTACCCCTGCCCCGTCCTCCTGTGGCACTCTTAGCCCCCTCGGCAAAAGACCCCCAGGCGGGCCCTCAAGTCATCATCATCATCGACTTGGCCTGGCTTGAGTTGCATTTCGCAACAGCCACAGAAATGGAAAAAATCAATGACGAGCAGCCAATCGAAAGAGCTGCACTCGTTGGCCTCTTGCCGGGCCCCTGCCTCCTTCGCCCTCCATCGCCCTTCGCCTCTGCCGCTCTCGGCTGAGCTTTAGCTTTTTTCAATCAGTGGGTTCAAGGAGGAGCTGGGGGCGCGGCGAGCGGGCGAGGTGGCACCCTTAGACATTCATTATTGGCACTCGAAAGTGCAGCCACGTTAGACGTTGCCAATCCAATCCCATCGAATCGAATGGAATCTCTCTCACTCTACCCTCTACACACAAACTATGCATACTCTGTCGAGCTCTGCCACACACGAACATGGAAATTTGGAAAGACAATCGACCATCAGACAAATATCTCATATATATACCATATCTATAACGCCACCAGACATTGCGAATCCTTGACTCCTTTGCACTCTTCTACATTGACACCGATGCACCTGCGCAAGGCCAAGCTGATGTTCTTCTGGGTGCGCTATCCCAGCTCCGCGGTGCTCAAGATGTACTTCCCGGACATCAAGTTCAACAAGAACAACACAGCACAATTGGTGAAATGGTTCTCAAACTTCCGGTAAGTTAGCAATTAACAATCCATCCTCTTACATAGCCAATTGGAACAGCCAGCATTCATTTTTATGATTTCGTTTGTCGCCTGAGTTTGATTTTAAGTTTTCGGAGGGGGGGGGAAAATTGATATCATGCCCCAAAGCCAGACAGCCACCTGTCGAAGCTCTCGACTTGCACTCAAGAAGGCGTCTCCCAGCCACATGCAACACCCCATTGTTGCTGTCATTCCGCGACTCCAACTGTCAGTCCGTGAAATTGCGCAAGAAGTTGCCAAAAAAAAGGAGCAGAACTAAAGGAAAAACGACAGCTGCCGCGCTATTTCGGGGGATTCCGGGCATTAGTAGCCGAGCGGGGTGAACTGAACCGAACGGCATTCAGAGTTCGGAACCAAGGTGAAGTGAGGTAGGCCCGCATGCAGTCGCTGTGATTTGCGCGCCAAATCCGGGCCGCATCTGTCCGCGCCGAAAAAAAAAATAAAAGGGAAAACAACAAATAGAAAGAAAACAGAGCGTGGCACAGGGTCTCACCTGGACTGAGCCTGAGCCTGAGCCTTCCAACCCTCTTTCATCGCCGGCTTAGCAGCTGCCTCCGTCTCTGATTTGTCTAAGACATGCGCAACGTCTTAAGGAATTGTCCTCGAGACACCCTAAGAATTCCCCCTGCCCTGCGGATTTCCCTACCTGCGCACACTGCGCACAAGGACAGACGGACCGACAGAACACAAAAGACAACAAATCAAGGCCCGGCACGCTCGGGGTTTATCGGAATTTCTGGCCAAGGGGATTTCTTGGGGTTGCAATCCCTTTTTCGCCGCAAGTTAACATTAGCGAACCCTATACTTTGCCTGGGAATCGGGGAACAGGCATCGGCATCGGCATCTTGTCTTCGTTCGACTTTAACTTCTTTGGGGCGGAGAGGTTAAAATGGGTGGGAATATTTTTTGATTTCCTAACTGGTTCTTGATTGCTTCTTTCTTTCGGTTTTCTTAGGGGTAGCTCTAATGTAACGGTTTTTACATTTAGTTTCTTATCATGTGAGATTTCGTTCAGCTTATGGTTTATCCTTTGTTCTTTTCGAGGAGAAAGAATGCTTTCCCTTCTTGTAATCGCTTTGCCCCGACATTAACCTGGGAAATGAATATTTTTAACAGCTTTATTGCTCTCTCCTAGCCACTATTTAATATTATGAGTTTCCCACACTCACCGAACATGGCTCACACACCCCAAACACACACATTATATAGACACTAGGCCGAGGACTCTAATAACATGTTGCCCAAAGTGGGCACTTAAGAAAAGTGCCGGGACTAGGAGCTCCCTTTCTGGTGGAGATGAGACTCGCAGGATGAGCCACTCGAGGGCCTGGATGGAGAGTTACAGTCAAGTGTGAAAATAGCGGAGAGCTGGGGGCCCAAGAAACTTGTGGCGCGGGCATATTAAAAAGTGTTGCCTACTTAAGTGCGCCGCCCCATGCTCCCCACACACACACATGCACTCGCTCGCGCCCACACTCATAGAAGCCAACATGTGTGTGTGTGTTGGCTAATTAACAAAAGTGCCTTTTGTTCGAGGTCCTCAAGCAGGCCACTTATATAATTGCATTAGCTGCAGTAACTTCGTTTTGTTGGCTCGCCAAAATGCAAATAATGAAAAGAAAGCGGCAAAGGACCTGCATTCAGCTGAGTCCTGGCGGGCTAATTAGTTTGTTTGCCGGCGCATACATATTCAGCGGGCTTCTTTCGGCCGCCTTTCATGGCTGCGCTCAGCTACTTGAGAGTCTCGAGCACAATGGCCAGGACCCTACTGGCAAAAGGCGCTCAAGGATACGCCCACATACACACACCCATACACACACATATGCCAAATCCACATCCCACCCACATCTCCCGCTGTTCTTTTTACGCGTTTTGTTTCTCATCAAGCCACTTTCCTTTATTTTTTTGAGGTTAAGTGTCCTTTTGGCGCTTCGCCCACCCCGCGCCCCCTTTCTAGCCCCGCTCTCCTCGTCGCGTGAAAAGATCTTCTTGCTGTACTTCGATACATACATATGTATATGTGAACACAACACATACATACTCTCACAGACACACACACACAGACACTGCCACACTCAGATACGATACTTGCTCCAATCCTGTATGTATATAGACGTATATGACTTGTGTACAGATGCTTATATATAGATACAAATACCAAAGTGTTGCCAATTACTTCATTAATGTATGAGGTAGAGATGTCTGCATATGTGTGGGTGAGTATGTGTGAGCTTATTAATAAACATATTCGTGAACTGCATATGATTTCGCAATTGATTGCGGAAGTGGCAAAGAAGATGATGATGAACGGTGATGATGATTAAGAAAGAAGGTGCAGCGAAGAAGGAGACACCTGCATACGAACAAACACACACACCCTCGCACAAGTACACATCGACACGCATACAGATATACCAGCACACTCACTCACACATACAAGGGGGAGGTGAGATGAATGCTCTTCACAAAGCAACGCCTGCCTGCCTTTCAACAAGTGTTTCAGTGGCTCACTCCCCCCCATGCTCTCTCTCCTCTATCCCCCTCATTCGGCGTGTGTGGGTGCGAGGCCCAAATAAATAGGCTACGAAAAATAATATGCAAACTAATTAGCACTTCCGTCAAGCCCCAACGCCACCGACAACTGCCGCAATTGCCCCTGCATCTCATCTGCATCTGCATCTGCACTTGCACGGCTTATTATCTAAATTAAGTGGCGCATTCGAAAGCGCCCAGCTTCCTTTTCCTGCCCGGCCCCATGTGTGTGTTTATGTGTGTGTGTGATGCACAAGGATCGCCTCAAGCCCTTGCCACACCAGCCACAAAGCTAATTGCAATTCAACGCGCAATTCCAAGCGCGAACGGATGAGTTCCCGACAATCCCTAATAACTATGGACACCCGCCGCACAATGGACTGTGTCACATACAGAGCGTTAGCTGTCACCCAAGCGATGCCTTTCTTTCGGCCAATCCAAGCCAAGCCAAGCAAAGCCCAAGCCAAGCCAACAGCCTAGCCTCATTATCCCCGGCCAGCTCCAAATCCCTGGCAGGCGCCCCCGCTGTTCAAGTGCTGCCGCCTCCGGGGAGCTGGGCACAAAAAAAAAAGTATATAAAAAAGCGAATGGGTCTGGGGGCCAGAAGGAAAAGATTTTCTATTTGCGCATTCTGCGCTTATTGTTTGGAAAAATCAACACGAGCGGCACTCGCACAACATGAGAAATGCATTTGGCGCTGCTACTGGGAAATCTTGAAATTAGCGCGATTATCGGAGCGTTGTCAAGGGGGGGGAGAGACAGCGAGTAGGCGGATGGGAGCCAAAGGATTTCCAGCGAAAAGACAACAATTAGTGCGCGCCAGACAATGCAGGATCCGTGCGAGGAGCAAAAAGAGAGAGAGAGAGAGGGGGGGCAGGGAGGGAGAGCAGTCAGGCCGGAAGACAAGCAATCACTTACAGTTGCCAAGTAAGGCATAATATATCTATATATATAGAGCCCAGAATCCGCCGCCACCACCCCCACAATGTCCTCCGGTATCCGGTATATCCCCCATGCGAATGGCAGCCCACACACAAATCACTTGACTAAACAAGGCGACGCAGCAGCAGCAGCAGCCCGCTGCACTTGCTAATTAAATCCCCAGCCCCCAAGGCAGCTGCCGGAAAATGGGATGAAACCGCAGCTAGAAGATGCCGCCTCGACTTGCAATTGTTATTGCACCACCATGAGACGAGCTGCTGCTGCTGCTGCTGCACATTTGAGATTTATTAAAAATTCTTTACACACTCCCGCACAGACACACAGCCACACAACCACACCCCCACACTCAGACACACCCAGAAGCACTTGGGGCGCGCCTAAGAGTATGCAGCGAATTATTAATAATGTCATACTCAAACAGCGATCCAATATAATGCATTAAGCCAGCAAGGGACCTCTAGAATCAGAGCGAGAGTGAGAGCGAGCGAGCTAGCGAGCAAGCAAGAAAAGCATTAGCGATTTCCTTTGAATTTGGTTTACCACTTTTACGACTTTCCCCCTATTCTTTTTTCCAATCCCCCCGCCTTGGTTCGAACCTTATTTTTATACTTTCGTTTGCGTTGCGATTTTGTAAATTTGAATGCTGAACAAATAAAATAAAAACCACACTAATAGAATAGTTAAGAAACCAAAAACCAGAATACTGACCAATCCAAACATATTCCTCATCTACGCATCTGCAGAGAATTCTACTACATACAAATGGAGAAATATGCACGACAAGCTGTCACCGAAGGCATCAAGACACCCGATGATCTGTTGATTGCTGGAGATAGTGAATTGTATCGCGTGCTCAATTTGCACTACAATCGCAATAACCACATTGAGGTATGCCAATAACCACGCCCACCCACCACACCCACTAACACTAACACATGACCCAATGCCCGCCCACCCGAATCCGATCCTTCATGCACACACACACACCCTCGGTGCGTGGATGCTGGATCGCGAGTCGCGGGCAAATCCGTAAGAACCACTAACAACAACTGATGACCTCAACTGGGAGCCAGCAAATCGCTAATCGAGAAACAATCGGTCCACAGGTACCCCAGAATTTCCGCTTCGTGGTCGAACAGACACTGCGGGAGTTCTTCCGTGCAATACAGGGTGGCAAAGACACCGAGCAGTCGTGGAAGAAGTCCATATACAAGATCATCTCGCGCATGGACGATCCCGTGCCCGAGTACTTCAAGTCGCCCAATTTTTTAGAGCAGCTGGAATAAGTGGAGGAGCTGGCGCTGCCGAGCCTGCCGCCACTGCCGCTGCCGTTGCTGCATCCGCCGCATCCGCATACGCATACGGGAATGGGAATGCCACCGCCCATCAGTCCGGCCAACACCACCACTTGCAGCAGCAGCACCAGCACCAGCACCAGTACCACCAGCCACTCCAGGCCCGGCAGCAGCCATTCGAAGGCGAAGCGCAAGCCAAAGTTAAAAGGCTAAATCTGCGTAAGAAGCACGACTGGATATGATATGACCAACTCCCCTGACCGATTAGAACACACAACAAAATAACACTCCAAAAAACGGAATTTAGAAGAACTTGATAGAGTTTTCTCGTAAGGAAAACACGTTTAGAAGCAACAAAGAAGCAAAATATTTTTTCAAAAATTTCCAAAAACCACAAGACACACACAGACACATTACCAAATACACACTGAACCACAGCAAATGAGCGACAAGAATGTGAAGAGAGCCAGGGAGAGCGATTCTCCCCTGCCTCCTCGTTGCATTTACCAAAACTGAAACATAGAATGTAGAGCAGCAGCAAGTCTTAATCTAATGTGAAATAGTGCAAATTGAAGAAACCTGAGCCACACACCTGAGAACACCCACACACCGAGCGTACTTTACAGGCAGTGTAAACTGTACTCGCCGTTGGTTTGTTAGTTGAAATTTTTTTGAAAATATTTACAGCAGATTACGTATACGTATGAAAAATATTTAACAAATAGTTGAGCCGTCTAATGAATGATCTACCGAAAGTTGACACACAAAACACACACACACACAAGCATTCCACAAACACACACCTCACACACACACGCTCACAACGGTACAAAGTGTGTGTTCATTTGAGAGAGCGAAAGTCGCTTTGCCAAACAGGAAGAAGCACTGCTTGGCAGACCGAATTTCCGGTAAGCAGTTTTCCGCCCGAATCGAGCGCTCACAGCTTGCGCACTGCTTTACAAAAGTAAGCGCAGCTCTGACGTCCGAAAATCGGGATTTAATATTTAAAGGACACCCGAAAGTTAAGGTTGCTATATCCCCCTTAAGCGCTAAGCATATATTCGATGTCTATTAAGCGAAACTAAAGAAAAAATCACAAAAAAAGGTTAAGAAATTTGCAAAAAAAACTATTTAGATTTTTAAAAAGAGCGAGCGAGCGAGAGCCAGAGTAATTTGTGCGAACTGCGGGCGTTAGGGTAGTTAAATTTATAATTTACAATATACGTTATGCAAGACCTTCGACCAAAGTTAATTGTTAACATGAATCCTTTGAATACGGTTTATTTTTAATCAATTCTTATCCTTTAGTGCGCCACATTTCGGGCACGCGTCTTAATTTTATAGAATAATCAACACACGCAAAACACACGCAAAAAACAAACACACACACCACACACACTAGTCTGTTATTTATGTAAATAATTTATACGTTTAATTAAGTTAACCTTTAGTTTAAATAATTTACTTTACTTGGCCTTGAGTTGCAACAAAACAAAATATACACGAAACACCAAAAATACAATTTATAAATATGGTTTTTTATTCTTCTTCATTTCGATCGAACGATACATGTATTTATGACTCTTATTTCGAACATCTGGCTGGCTGAGATCGATCATGCACTTCTCACTCATCAGCACAGCAGACTCAGCATGGAAAGTGGGCGGGTTTAGAGGGATATGTTTGCCTGCTCTCCGCCCGGCGACTTATTAAGGGGCCAAGGGGCGGGCAAACCCTGTTGTTCCTGCAGTTGCAAATATATTCCATCTTCAAATTGCAACTGCAATATGACAACAGCAACAACATCATCAACTGCGACAACAACAAATAAACATCATCGAAGCATGCTAAACATTTAAGAAAAATATTCGGCAATGAACAAAACCATATTCCTCGACTGTAACGAACGAAGCGAAATTTTAGTATTTCGGCCCAACAATTGCTCCTGCAGGAGCTTCACCAGTCAGCCAGCCAGCCAGCCAGTTAGTTAGTTTGTCAGTTACCCAGTTTGGCCAGCCCCCAGCCCCCAGCCCCCGTCCGGAACGGAACCCTAGCGCCCTCAGGTTGGAGTTTAGATTAGATGGGAACACCGCTATATAAGGAGCAGAAGATGGAGACGAGGATATCGTCTCACCCCAGCAAACCTTTCGGCCACCACAATGATCACGAAATTATTGAACAATAGTTGAATTTTAGCTAAAACCAAATTAAAACTAAGCGAGTTTATAAACAAAATCGCAATTTTGGCATTACTATGGCAAAATTAGTCGCGTATAAGACGGTGAGTTTCCTAATCTAAGGCGAGTTCGAGAAGAAATTGAAATTCTTTCAATCGAAATTAAAATTGAAATTGAAGTTTGGATAACTGAAAAGTAAAAAAATTGCATTTGCGAAATTAGTTTTTAGGGAAACGTACAAAAGAGAAGCTGACGAGGCAGACGAGGCATTCGCTTATCGAACTGAAGTTTAAGTTTATCGCATTTAATCCATTGAGTTCCTTTAACCCCTGAGTTTAAGCAAAATTCACAGCAGACAGAAGTCGAAATTCAAGGAGAGACGCGTTGATTGTTAATGCCTTTACAAAATTTACGAAGGAAGCGGCTTTTGGCAATGGAGATGAGATTTGAAAAAATTTGAAAATGAAAATGAAATTGATTTAAATACAATTGTAACTGATTTTGTGATAGAAAAAAGTAACTAACAACAAACTAAAAATCGAACTAACTGCATTATTGTTTCGGATAAAACCAATATGTGCGGCCTCGCGCAGAGAGGTCGCCATACGAAATTATTGATTGATGTAAAAATAGTTAATTGACAATTGCGAGACGAGCGAAATTATTGAGAGACGAAAACCCATTTAGGCAATTTAAGGCGAATTAACAATAAACGTTTGGCTAACAAAACTTTAGGCGAAATTTTATCTATAAGCGAAATTCGAGAAATAGCACGAAAATGAAGCAGTATCTAGGCCGTCGAAATTCAGGAAAAATTACTACCAAATTGAGCAATCAAACCTTTCTGTTCTGTTCAGTTCCATAAGTTCATACGTTTTTAACTCAAAAAGGAAGGCGAATGAACCGATATAACATACTTGCGTACCAACAATTGACACTTGAGCACACTTACACTTGCGTATATTTAATGCAACTTACATATTTCATACATTTATACTAAACATAAACATACATACTTAAACTTAAGTCAACAATTCAAGGGGGCGGGCCACCAAAGGGTCCGCCTCGAACGATAATTGGTTAATAAAAGCGAAATTAATTGAGAAAACAGAAAACAAAACGAATGACGGCGCTTGGATTTTTATTTACCAAAATTACCCAAAATGAAAAAAAATCCCTTTCAACCTTTTGGCAACCTTTAAAGCACCCTCTTTTCGGTTAAACTCTCCCCCAAACTCCGTCAGAAGCTTTCGGCTATTGTCACCGCAAAATTGGAACTGATTGGCAACTACAACACCACCACCTTCACACACCTCACTAACCCAATTACCACAATATCTACTACAACTATCTGAACAACTCAACTAGTCGGTGGAGCGCAGAGACGAGAAGGGTAAGCGAAATTTTCATAATTCATCTTAATCGAGCGACGCAAACCAAGCGGCAGCGAATCCTGGCGTCCGCGTGCAGCAGCCGCGGCAGTCTTCAAGTCACCAAGCCCACCACCCTTCGGCCTCCGTCTTCTCGAGCAGCCAAAAGAACGCGAATAGAGTTTAGTTTCTCCAGAGCAAACTTTAGGTGTTGGTAAATTCTAAAAGAACACAAAGGATCCGTCAAGGATCAGCCATAGGCCAGAGCAAGTTCGTTCCTCGTTTTCGCCGGCCGTGCTGCTGCTGCCGTGGGTCGCCAGTTACAGTTTACACCCAGGAACTAAGTTAGCCTAAGCATATAGATTAAGTGGAGCAGCAGCAGCAGAAGAAGAAGCAGAAAACCAGACGGAGAACGACAACCGGAAACGGAAACCCAACCAATCAGCAAGTATCAAGCAAACTCAAAGCATTAACAGCCAATCAAAATAACGATTACTGGACTATTCGAGAAGCAGACGATGAAAGCGATAGCGAGATGAAAAGCGAGATAAGTATATACCTACTACAAGTAAACCAATTACCAAAATATAAAAGCAGACGCAGCCATATGCAATTTTAACTAGATTTTAAAAGCATCAATACCGCAGATTACCAAGCAAACCAAAAGAAAAGCAAATACCCAAACTTACCGATTACTGATTACTGAAATACAAGAAACAAAAAAGAAACCAATAACAGAAATTGATCAGAATTGTACATAGCGACATTTAAATACAACTACATACACGTAATTAAAATATTACTACAGTTTAAGCATAAGCGACCCCGATCCACTCTGAACCAGCCCCTGACCCCATGAAAATGGTAAATCTGGCCAAGGCCAGGCCATAATTCACTCATAGCTTTACTGCATTGAAAATGCGCGCACAACGGTTCCCGGCAGAAGGACGAAGAGGATAGAAGGGGGGATAGAGATAGGACATGTGCCAAATCCAAATCGGTATATATATCAAGAAGATCCCCTTTGGCAGGCCCACACACGCACAAAAAACAATGAAGCAAGTCAGTCAAACTTACACGTAGGGTACATTACTCCATGGTAAAAATCAAAGCAAATCTATTCGTAACTTCAACTTCAACTTAACCATAAGTTAGTTAAACATCCTTAGTTTGGAAGACATCTGATCACAAGCGAGGCAAATAAGAAGACAAACTAAAATAAAAGCACACAAAAATTTGCAGTTTTGGTATAATATAAAAGCGAAAAACAAAAACAAAAAAACGATAAATGAAAACGAAAAAATCTATTAACACGGCGATGAATATTTCCAAAAAAATGATTGCGTTTTTTTAGTAGCAAGCGCGATTCTCAAAATTCCCAATAACTTTTCGGCCCAAAAAATCGAAAAACCAAACAAAACACATCCCTTTGGAAGTAAACTTTTTATCACTTATTTGGCGTAGGAAGAATCAGAAGAGGACGTAGAGGAAGCAGATGAAGGACGAGAGGAGGAGGTAGGAGATTACGAAGTGGTGCAGTTCCACCTGCACCACACACCTTTATGTTAAACAAACTGCAATAGAGCGGCGCACAGTGCGCACACTTTCGGCATGCACTGTGTTTCCGCACCAACGGACTTTAGTTTAATGATCGAAATTCTTGCCAGAGCAATTCTGCAATCAGCAGACAGAGTAACTAATAGTATTAATTCAGTTGATCAATCAGGAATCAATCTTAAGCATCCTTAGTTTTGAAGTTTATGAAGGGAGATGTTAAAACTTTTGGCTTATGACGTAAACCCAACATTTCGGCCGCAATGCAAGTATATTGCCCATGGAAATTCGAAATTCAAATTGATATATATACAACCACAACATCATCGAACAAAAAGCACATGAGAAAGTATAAAAATATAAAGAGAAAGTTGCATAAAAAACTAAACAGAAACGATAACCAAATAAAAGACAAAACAACGATAACCTATAACAAAATACCTAAGTAACCAATAACAATGAAGCCAGGAATGAGGAGAATTTGCCATTTAGTTTTAACAGCCAACAATAGCCAGGGAAACATACGCAACTCGTATGTGATATTTTTGAGTTAATCTCTCACAGTTTTCCACAACCACAACAATAAATATTTTTACTCAAATATACAAAGCGATAAAACCAAACAAAAAAATCGAGAAACGAAGCCCAATTAGATGCGACAATATGGAGAAGATCGGTAACCACAACAACAACACAGAGCACTTCCAGCAGCAACTTTTTTTGGGTTGTCTACACATATCAAAAATAAATACGCTATATATACATACATATAGGGATCGAGATATATAGGAGAGAGAGAGAGAATACATAGTCCTTTGTGTTGAGTCTTTAAGCCATCCTCAGTTCAAATTTTACACAGAATATAACTGAATAACTGAATATTTACCCATGACCGAATACAAATATAAATATATATACATATAAACCAATACCAAAACTAATCCATAAGTGTTTATAGTTAAATTTTGACCGATCTCGATCGGGAATCGAGAATCGAGAATCAGATTTTATGCCACAGTTTCATTTGCAATAGACGAGCGTGCCACGCACGAACCGGGATAATTTATAGTACAATACAATGCGACAAGCAGACAAACAAAGTAATAATAATAAAATTATAATAATAATAATAACACCAATAAGCAACAGCAACCAATAACTTTTATAAAACGATTTATATTTTTATACTGAAACGAAATCAATCAACAACAACCGCAGCAATAGCCAATTAGCCAAATAAGCCAAAACTTTTAGTTCGTTCACCGAGGTCTTCAGTTAGCAATTAACGACAACAGCAACAATTATGTTTTCATTTACGAATCAGGAGGAGATCTGAGTGCCCGTGACCCCCTTAATGACATGCCCCCGGATGGGATCTGTCCAGAAACTGCGACTGCAGGTCACGCCACACAAGAAATTGCCCATAGTAAGGCGGTTCCACAAGGACCGCCGCCAGTAAATCAAATAAATGAAACAGTGACCAAGAAGCCCCGAAGAAGATGCCTGCCTGCTGAACCCGAGGGAACAGAGAATCGATGATGAGTAGCCACAATCAAAACTTTAAGCAACCCGTGCACCTGCCCAGGGTCTGGACAAGTCTCAGTCTCCAAACAACATGTCTCCCAGCCAAGGGGGAGTCACACTCAGATCGACTCACATAGCAAACAAGAATAAGTGATAAAAACCCTTTGTTTCACTCAATCAATTAATCAATGAGCCACAAAACTTTGCGTGCGTTTAACTGGCTCCATTCCTGGCCCATAAATTGATGGTATTATATATCATATCCCAGGTATGTAGACGGGGCGTGCCATGGCCTGCGAATCGAACTGCAAAACTCCTTTGGTTTACTCTCACACACAATAAAGCAAATAGTTACAGATATAAAGATGCATAGATGCAGATGAAGCAGCAGCAGCAATAAACAGGTGAAAATTGACAAAACGCATATCGAGACGGGGGACCCAAGACAGCCCCCAGACAATAGCCCAGCAATATTATTATTATTTCCCACTGGGCGCCCTTTGTAATCCTTCGAGGATTAAAGGCGCGCCACCAGCCGTCGTCAAACTGAAGTACAACCAAAACGAAATCGCACCCATTGGCATCCACCAAGAAGCAAGCAGCCATGTTGCATTAGCCCCTGAATATCCGATATGCATATATATATATTACGAATCCAAAATACTCGCGACTAGCCAGCCAGGAACGGGGTCAGACGTTTGTCAAAATTCTACACGAAATTTTATGTAAAACAACTGTAGGAGCAAACGAAAAACGCAATTCCAACGAGCCAATGACAACAAGCTAAATAAATATTGATTTTCAGTTGAACGTTTTTCCTTCTCGGCCATCGATCCAGGTTTCGATCGATCGCCCCGACCTATGATTTATCAGATAGAGAGAGAGCGAAAGGCGGCATGCCGGGCGCCCCATACAACTGGGCGCGGCATGTGTACAATATGTAAAGTAATTTAACGTAAAAACGAAGGCGATAAGCGAACACAAATGAAACAACAATATTTATACAGAGACTGCAAACAAATGTGATCAGATATTTTATAATGTATAAGTTTACAGAGCCATCGCTAGCTGTACTAGCTATATATTGACCTTATATAGCGGATGCTATCGATCAAATCAAAAGCGGGCAACAGAAACAGAACAGCGAGAGCGACAAACACAGCAACAGCAACCACAGTAGGCGTTAAGGTAACAGTTAGCTAACCGTAACCGTAACCGTAACCCAAAGCGGAACGAGAGCCGTAAACGTAAGCAACCGATAAACAAAAGTATTTATAATGATATTTTTTACAATAGCATATACAACTAAATATAGCAAAACGACAAACAAACCGAGCGGGAGCCGCAGCTTACTAAAAATGAAACCCAATTCCAAACTTCCAAGATCCCATAAACCATCCAAATCGAGTCCTGGACAACCAAGCTGCGGCCTCCACGCGCAACAGTTGCCTTTCACAGAAACAATTTACCATTTAAGTTACCAATAGTGAAATAGACAAGCCAAAACGGTGCCAGAGCGTCCGCCTAATCAATTCAAGGGGGGGCCTGGCGCCGCAGTTTTTCCAGCCAGTTTTCAGTTGAGCATCATCTCCTCAGTTCGTTCGAGTACAACAACAACAACAACAACAAGAGCAGCATCAGCAGCCAGGAAGAATAGCAAAGCGGAGCAGAGTGTTTTCAGTTCAAGGTTCATACAAAGATTATATTTAGTTCGGGAGCAAGGAGGAGCAGGAGGAAACGGAAGTAGGAACGAAGAATGTCTTAAGATGGAGCAACCAATATATATATAAACATACAACACATACACACATGTATAAAGCAATCGTATTTGGTTTAAATTCAATGAGTCAAGTCCTTTAGTTAGATCAACAACGTTTCGACAGCATTATACGCCTGAGTTGAGGCATTCAATCGTTATGGGAAATTCAGCAATTCTTAGTTCAGAACAATAGTGCCGGTAACATTAATACGATAAGTAAAACTATATAAAGATATATATATATATATATAATTAGACATATATATAAAGATAAAATACATACTCTAGACGTCGTAATCCGTATTTCAGCATAGCTAACAAATGTTCTAAATGTACACTGAGTAATGAAAATCCGGAAACCAAGCCACAAACTAAAAAGGAAAGTAAGAGTTAAGGAAAACGAGCGAAAGGGATGACCGTTTGCGTAGCATTTTCCCAGCGGGAAATACAGAGTGAAAATTGCCTGGCCCAGGGCCAGCGACCTGTCCCCACCCCAGCACACGAACACCACACTCAGCCCCCCTTCCATTACGATCCACAAGAACCCTATAAATATATATAACTTATTACTTATATAAGGAAATAAACTCGATGCAAGCAAAACCAAATAATAATAAATACAAGATAATGGTAGTTGCTATTTTAAATATGTATTACAAAACCAACAAAAAATACAAAAAAAAAAAAACAAAACAAAACTAAAATCAGTCGAAATAAAATGATCTTCAGCGAATATGCAGCAAAAGTCTCAATTAAATGTTAAGCAGGAACCAAAAAGCCAACCCGAGCAACAACAACAGCAAACAGCAGAATGAAAGCAAATCAGTCAGACACACCTACATATATATATATACACTACTATATATATATATATATATGGTATATATACGCAGTTTGTTCCAAAATCAGTACGAGAAATATATGATATTTGTATGCTTTTTTACTCACTCACACCATCATCATATAGGCCAAGTGCAAACTGGGACAGATCGGTTGGAGATCCTCTAACGCCGCCTTTAGGTTTAATTTACGCACACACACTCAGTCCTACACACACACAGACATGAGACACACTCCGGCGGAACGGAGGAACTACAAAATTGAATGTCAGCATAAGTATAATCGTAACGAGAAACAACTAAAATGCATACTCATAGTTTAGCAGTCGCCGTAATTGATTTATATTTTGTCAGCCACACGAAGCAGAATCAGAATCAAACCGCAGATACATAGAAGAACAGACAGACACGAGACGAACTCGAACTCAAACTCAAACTCAACTAAGCTAGGTACAAGATATACAGCATACCCAAAAGATACATTAAATAGAACTCATCATCAGCCACCTAAGACAGAAGAGCAACCAACAGTAGCCACAACAACTTAATGCCGTTCAACCAACAACAACCAGAGAAAAAGATCAGTTCACAGATGCATCACAGCTTACTTATAGTTTTTAATTTTCAAGATACATACCACACACACATAATAAGCAGGCCCAGACCAGAATTAGTATCAGCAAGCACCAGTTTTCAGAGTAGGATTACAGGAGGATCTAAGGAAACATTACAATCAAGTGGTAGAATTTCGAAGGACACTTTCGGCTTAGATATAAATACGTAAAAGAAAAGAACAAGTATAACTTTCGGCTCAAAAGCAAAGCGCTGCAAACTAAGAAGAAAACGAAAAAAAAAAACATTTTGCGTAAATGCGAAAAACCAAAAACAAAAATAAAGGAAACCTAAATGAAGAATACAACTCTCGGCCTAGACTTTGGCGTGAATTTCGGAAATAAAAATGAAAGATATAAATCTCAGACGTGGATTAGAGCGAATATTCAGATAGAAATGACAACCAAATGTGACGACAGACGCGCTGCAAGCGGTTCAATGTCCTTCCGGCCAGAATCGAAATACGCAGACCTGAAAAAAAAAACATTTTTAGGTATAAGTGTAAAATTAAATGTAAAACGTATTTCGGTAATGTTCCTATGTAAACATACGACACACACTCGCTCACAGACAGACACATATATATTCAAGATACAAAATATATATAAATGAGTGGAGAAATTGCAGTTTCGGACACACACACACAATAAAATTCAGCATTTAGCAGTTTGGCAACTAAAATTAGCTGGGATAACAAAAACAACGGGAAGTAACAAAAAATTTGGTCTGCGATTTTGATTCTGCAGAAGACAGGACAGCTTGCAAATAAAGATACGAGACAAAATTAAAGTTAGCTTTATAATTAACAGGCAGCATTCTATATGAAAACATTTACAGATTAATTGCAATTCCATTCCGTTCACTTCCCCTTTTAAGAAAGGGTAACAATTGTACTTTTCAATGAATCACAACGCGTTTGAAAGCCCAACAAGGATATTGACAACTAGAAAAACAAGGATGTACGAAAACCAATCTCGAAATGAACTAAATGAAATGAACAAAATTTGAAAACCTCTCGGCCATGTTTGGATAATTCTCTCTCGGTGTAAACATTCAGGACAAATTTACAAAAAAAAACCAAAACAAAAAAACAAAAAACAAAAACGTAAAACTTTAGGATTAAAAAAATTAAAATCGTGAAAATTACGAATTCAAAATCCAAAAATTATAAGCAAAATTACAAAATTTTGGAACACAAAATTTCGTAAGCAAAAACTTAAGATGTAAGCGAAAGCAGGGCATTTCCGCTCGGCAAGCAGTACATATGTACGTACGTCTGCAAGCAGTTCGGAAAAGCAGTAGACGGGAAGTAAGCAGCGACGACCGGAAGGGAGAAAAAAAATGGGGAATCTCTGAAGGAAATTTTTGAAAAACGTGTTGGGAAAATATCAGAAAAAGTACAAGCTTATTTTAAGCACCTTCGCGCCTTATCTTTAAGAACGTAAATAAATCAATGAAAATACGAAAAAAAAAATTAACAAAAAAAAGGGAAAGCAAAACCAAAAAAGACAAACAAACTTACATTTAAATAAATTTAATACGAAAACATTGTACATTTAGAAATTACGAGCAAAATTATGCGTGAAATCGCTAGTTTCGATACATCTCCTGGTAGTTAACCTTATCTAAGCTTAAGTTTCATCCGCACCGATCTGATCCGAGCCGTTCAGACTCGGATTCGGGCACGGATACTGCAGAAAGCACACTTTTAGTTCCCCTCAGTTCGGGTTTTGTGGCAAATCTGCCTTAAATTGCTAATTTAAAGAGCAGAGAAGCGAAGGGAAGGGAAGAAGCTGTAGAAAGAGAAAGCTGAAGAAGAACATGACTAGTCAACAACAAAAACAGAGGCAGTGCCAGGAGCTAATGAAAATCAGTTCCCAGAGCTTGCTGACAATTGAAACCAATAAAAGCAACAACCAAAATTCAAAATCATCGCAGCAGCAGATTTCAAAATTCAAAAGCAGATATAACAAAAATCGCTGGAAGGCAAACGAAATTAATAAAAAATTCTTAACTGCGGTTCAGAGCAAAACGTAAAAGGTGACAAATGTATGATCGGGTTTTCTCTATATTAAAAAGAAATCCAAGAAAAGAAAACGAAAATCGAGGAAAAATTAAATTTATGTTCCCCCACGTCTCTGTAAATGTTTAGATGTATGAAAACGACACCAGTCTAGGTTTTTGGTGGGGCTGAGACCGACTTAAAATTAAGATGTGTATGTAAAGAAAAAAATACTGAGCGACGAACACTATAAATGTAACGCTATGAATCCTAACCCATTTGCCCCGAAGTTTAGTTCTACAAAATTGCCATGTATCCATTCGAAACCCCGCATATATGTACATGTATGTAATGCCCCTTCCCTGAGATTTGCTGACGATTCACCGAGCAATTGGAAGCAGCTGCAATCCCTTTCAACTTTCTGGTTGTGACCAATTCAGTCCAGATTCCTCGAGTTCCTAACCCCCAAGCTCCTATCCATAGGCCAGGCCAAAGAGTTGGTAGTTATCAAGCCTCGAAAATATAACCAAAGTGCCGAGTCCGTTTGACCCCCAAAAGATCAGGACATCGCGGACCAGGCAACTCCAGGACATCCAGATCCGTTTCGCACCATAGCACCTCAAGGCAACACAAGCAAAAAGTAAGCAAAAGATAAAGCGGCGAGAGAGAGAGAAGCAAAAAGAAAACAGAAGAAGACAAGGCAAAGGACAAGTTTAGAACCAAGGATTTCGGTAACATTTCGAACGTAACTTTCGGCAGAGTTTCGAATAACTTTGGATTAGACTTTTGTTGTTAATTTGTTTTTTTGCGACCACGTCTCTACATAGCACTCGAGCAACATGCAACAGCAATATGCAACAGCAACATGCAACACACAACAGAAGCAGCAAGCAGCAACGTGATACACGAGTTGAGCAAGTGAATAGCAAATTTTGAAATGGGGCCACAACGTCCGATCTAAAGTGCCTTCAAGTAACAATGAAAAAAAAAAACGAAAAACAAAAAGAAAATACCAAAAATAAAAACTGTTAATTTTTTATGTAACTAAAGCAAACAAAGAGGAGAAATTATAAATAAAATTGTATAAAAGAAAATTAAACGTGTAAAAAGTATAAACAAATTAAACAACAAAAAAAAAATAAGCGATGACGATGGTGAACGCGAGAGCGGAAACGCGAACGTAAACGATGAGAAAGGGCTCCAAATAGACCGGAAATCAAGCAAAAACCAAAACTGCCTCATACTTTGGCCTGCTCCTCAGTGTCCCTCCGACGGAAATCCTTGAGCTTGTCCAACCAAGATGCTACGGATAATCGATCGCAAATCTCAACCAAAGCAATTCCAAGACCTCCACTTTCGATCCTCAATCCTATACTCCCTAGAAAAAGTTGTAATTGACTACCTAAGTAAGCGATAAATATGTACGTATTTAGTTTTAGTATGTAAACGAATGAAAATTAACGTAAATCTCCATTTAGTCACTTCATTATGTATGGGAAATTGATGATTTAGAGTAGAGACGAAGACGCAAAGGTTTGGATATAGACACACCATGACATATATATATGTACGAGTATATCCCGAAATCCCCCTCTATACATACGCATAAAGCGCTGAGTTGCTCATCTATCAATGTACTTTGAAAACACAGACACACACACACACACGACACTTGCATGTAACTATGCTACATTTAATTTAGATTTAGAAGCGATGAACTAAGTATCCGACTCACCGCTGAGCGGAGCGGGATGAGCGATGAACTAAGAGAACGGCATACTGAAGAGGTGGCAATTAGGTATAGAGCGAAACTACATTTAAGAAGAACTCTCGACCTCCCCCTCCTACCAATGAGGCGATCTGCGTGGACTCACATGCATTCGCATACTAAAACCAAGAGTGTATGCGATCGATCCGAAGGGGATCGCAGATAAACTATAAGACTTTCCAAAACCAAAGGAGGAAACCTGCCGTTTCCCCACTTTTGTGCTACTTCCTATCCCTAAACACACTCAGACACAACCCAAACACACATCCCACACTCACACAGAGATCTTGAGTTGGCAGCATCGTAATCGTTTCTTTAGTCGACGATGGGAAAGAACTAGCAAAAATTAGCAAAATTTAAAATTGATTATGTACCACACAGAAGAACACGCACACAGCCACTCTGACGACACACCTTGTATATATAAGTATGTATATTCCTTTGAGCTGAACATTGTATAACCGAGCGATTACGATGAAGACACTGAAAACAAACACTGACAACAGGAAACAAGGACACACCGCGGTGTGTAAAGGGTTCTTTGCTTACAACTTTTCAAACGAATTAAAGCGTTTCGGCCAACCTTTAGGATTGACAAGAGATCGACTTGAGGAAAATACCCCCGCCCTATTACAAAAAATGAGAGCTGGGCGGGGAAATGCATCGTTTCGGTTGATGGATGCAAACGATCGAAATTTATCATGAAACCAAAATCAAACCAGAAAATTCATTTAAGTTCCGTTAAGAGCGTAAATTGTGAAGAATATAGAAAAATGAATACTTTCAGTTACAATACAACAATAGACCGGAATGATTTCCAAGCAATAGTACAAACAACTTTAGAGATAACTTTTATAAATGTAATTGTAAACTAAGTGGTTGAAGGAGAGACCTGCTCCGGTTCGTTTACGGCATGAATAACAGGCAGATTACCAAACAGCCGGAGCGGATCGAGGACACAGAGAAGTGAAAACCCCGCGTATCCATTAATACGATTTTAACATAATTTATCTTAGGTTGAGACTTTAATACACATTGATTTAAAAATTTTTGATTAGTGCGATGTAAGCGAAATTGAAGGCCAGCAAGCGCCGCATATATTTTCGAAATTCCAACTTGACACCACGACACCTTCCTCTTCTATTAGAAGCTGGAAGAAAAAAGATTCAAGTCACTTCACACACAGTTTAAATTTATAAGAAATATGTACTAACAATAGGAAACGACACCCAATTTCCCAATTTCCCCCGATGTCCCGCCCCCCCTAAAACTTACACATTACTATTTACCAGAATATGAAACGAAATTAAAGAAAACCAAAAGAATTGCAAAAGTAAAGTCAAGCAAAGCAAAAAAACATACAATTATGAATGTAATACGCGGTGGCAACATACAAAGTTGGGAAAGAGAAAATTTCACAATCGACTATGTGTCGCGTATACACTTACGATAGTACGATATACTAACTTTATATGATTAACTAATTCATTTCGAATGAACATGAACCATAGCGATATATGTATAAGCCACGATTTGGTTACGGTTTCGATTTCGTTTCCGTTATATACTTTGGTTTGGTGTACACAATTTTTGGAAACTTCGGAAACCACTTTCAGGCCAACAAATTGAATAAATTACATTTTGGCGGCACATTTTGTAGCCAGCAAAATCGAAAAAGAAAATCGCCCAAAATTGTACATTTCGCGCAAGTAAAAATTTCAAAAACAAAATCAAAGTTTGGATTACCATTTAGAAAGTGCATTTAGCGCAAGGCAAAAGCAAAAACGGCACCACTCCACACCACACTACATAACACCACGAGAAGTATGAAAATGTGTATGAGGTATAAATTCAGTATTTGGGATCTAAGCGAATATTATAACATACAAATTTATATTTATGCAAGCGACAAAATCGAAACAAACCATACTAAAATTGTGTAATGAAAAGGAAATGGTAAAAACAAGAGCATAACACTAAACTAAAAAATATGACATTTTTAATCGAAAAAAACCAAAACAAACAAAACTTATTTTATTGAAAATTATGTAAAATTTACTAAGGAAAAATACAACAAAAAAAACACACACAATAAAAGTATATTGTTTATTTTCATCTTTAAAAATAAAGTTTTAAAATCGTATAAAAATAGTAATTCTTTGCCTTGAGTTTTCTCTTTTGGATATGAATGCAATTAAAGGTAAGTTTATTATAAGAATCCCAATTTTAAGTACAATTATTATAAAAACTACAACTTGGTGTGCTCGACTTCAAGATGCCCATGGGCAGTTTCAAATACTGTGTTTGTTAAATAATAAATAATAATTAAAAGAGCAACATGCGTGCGAGTTAAGGCGAAACATTTTTAATAAATAGATGAAAGGATAATCCATTTTTCGTTTCATATAATAATAAAATTAAAAAAACAAGGGTTTGTTTGGTTACTTTAAAGCCCAGATGCCATCTGAGACGAGTGGGAGTTGTAGACTCCTTAATTTCGAATTCAAAACAACTTGTGTTCATCCTGCAAATTTGTAAAAAAATTCTCTTTTCAGACCATAGCCTTTGGCAATGAGCACTTCCAAGATCTTGGTCTAATCCTTTCTATTGAATAGTATAGGAAATTGTGATCTGATGTCCTTTTAGAACAATGAAGTACCCAATGTGTATGCAGATATATAAATATATTTCTGATCCTTCTTAGTAAAACTATATGATGTCGTTTGTCTGATTCAATTGACTTTTATTCTGAGGCTGGCTGCCTGTCGACATATATTAAATCGGATGAGCTATTAAAATATTCACGAAGAAAGGCAATTAAATTGTCGTCACAATACTCTTTGTTATAAATCCATAATTTTATTAAAGAAATTTAAGGCTTGAGCGAGAATAGTTTGGCGAAATTATTAACAAACTTTGATAATCTTTCGGACAGAATGCAATAAATCGATTCGTTTGAACTGGGATGGGAAGTGTTTTAATAAATTTCACGGAGCTGCTTATTTATATAATATATTATGTATAGAAAAGTTATATATAATTCAAACCATAAAAAAAATAAATATAAGAAGTATGCTACATAGATGGGATTCGTTAAAGTGAATATGAACTCTGGATTTTGTAAATAATTTATACTTTATAACTGCCTACCACTCATCTCTTCATATTTAAAATAAACAGCATAGATAAAATGTATCAAATCTTTTCTTTTCACGTTCGGAAAAGTCTCGTAAGAGTCGCCGAATCAAAATTATAATACTTTGCAACTATTACAAAAGTTGATCTTAGCTGCAGATATCAATAGAGTTTTTCAACATCAATATTGCGTACTCCCTTCTCATGACAGATTTAAATGGAAAATTATTTGCAATATAAAAATATATTAAATAAAATATATTTTGATTTTATCTGTCTGTAATATGACTCGAAATCTAGATCCAGCAACACAGCTGTGTCAAGTATCTGGATTATAAGACACTCGAATTTTACAGATTCTTTACATTTGACATGTTTTTGACGTGTCCCAATGAGTACCCTTCCTATGACTCCATCAAACGATATTTGTATTGATTACTAAAATAACAAATAAATAAACTGTCGAATATTTATAGAGACGAGATGTTTGCTTAAATCGTACCTTTCATGTATTAATAAATTCTTCAAATACTTGGCTAAATTTTTTAAAAGAAGTTTCCTTGAAAGCCCTGCTTCTATCGTTGGAAGTATAAAGTAACGGCTAAGCTTTGGTAACACTGGCAGAGATGCATAAAAATAAAAACTAGCGTTCCGTTTTCCGATCGGGCTGTAGTTGCCCCAAATCTAACTGTCAATCCGGGAGAAGCGAACCCCAAGCTGGAGCGACGACCAAGGACTGCAGCTCGGACCCATTGGATGTAAACGCAACGTCGGAAACAACACTGAACCGCACAAAACTGAAAGACAACAGCGCACCTGCTGCCGCAGAAACCCAACTTCCAAACTGCAGACTGCCAGCCAAGCGGAGGAGCCGCCATGAATGCCCTGCGGCAGTTCTATCTGGAGATTCCGGTGGTCACGCGGGCCTACACCACGGTCTGTGTGCTCACCACACTGGCGGTAGTAAGTGTCCGACCCGGATTGGGTCAAGCTCTGCCATGAGGGTGACGTGTACCGTCTAATCGGCTTACTTTGCCAACTTTCCGATCTTTCCGCCAGCACCTGGACCTTGTGTCGCCGCTGCAGCTGTACTTTAACCCCACTCTGATCGTGAGGAAGTTCCAGATTTGGCGACTAGCCACAACATTCCTTTACTTCGGTACCATCGGCATCAGCTTCTTCTTCAATATGGTCTTCACGTACCGTTACTGCCGTATGCTGGAGGACGGTTCGTTTCGCGGTCGCAGCTCGGACTTCGTCATGATGTTCATCTTCGGTGGCGTTCTGATGACCTTCTTTGGCATCTTCGTTAACCTGCTGTTCCTGGGCCAGGCCTTCACATTAATGCTGGTCTACGTGTGGTCGCGCCGCAACCCGCTGGTGCCAATGAACTTTTTCGGCGTGCTCAACTTCCAAGCTCCGTACCTTCCGTGGGTGCTTCTATGTTGCTCTATGATCCTGGGCAACACCGTATGGGTGGACATCATCGGCATGGGTGTGGGACATATCTACTACGTGCTGGAGGATGTCTATCCCACGCTGTCCAACGGCTATAGACTGATCAAAACGCCATACTTTCTGTAAGTTGTCAGCCCTATAAACAAGTGAATTTCCAACAAAATATATCCTTCTTTGTGTGTAGGAAACGTCTCTTTAACGAGCATATCGAGCGCAACTACCAAGCGCCCGCCGAGGATCGTCCCGGTGGCTTCCCTTGGGGAGGAGAAGGTCAGCCGCTACTGCCGGAACAGAATGCACCTGGCGGACAGCAGGACCCGGCGGATCAAGCACCGCCAGTTGCAGCGGCGCCGCAATAACAAAACTAGAAAACTTTATTGTTAATCTGTTTTCTGTTCAAACGACGACGACGACGACAACAATGTTGTGTACCCCTCCGCCACCTCCCGTTCGGTGCTTGGTGTAATTAGGCGTATAGTATTGAGAGAGGCGTGCAATAGTTAGCCAAAGTTAATGCAGAGCGTGTGTGTATGTCATCTATTGGTTTGTTTTCTGATGCAGAGTCCAATCGCCACGCGAAATGTACTTTAAGTTTGCCCTCACGACAGATTGAACCTACACTGCACATGTGATTATATATATAAAAACAAGCTACAAATAAACCATGATGTAAAAAGCCCCTAAGTGACTTGAAAATAACATTTTTGGATTCTTGAGAAGGACAAATTACCAAATTAACTTCATAGAAGATCAGCAGGTTTTAATGCTGATTTTGACAGAACCTTGTTGCTTTTACCTCAAAAGATTTTCGTCTTCGGGTTTATAGATTTGATCAAAGCTTATACCTGAAATTTCCTTTGTGTTAATAAATTATTTTAACTATTCCCAGTTTCTCATAAAAAAACTTAAAAAGAATTCAAGCAAAAAAAAAAAAAAAAGTTAAAAAATTAAAAACATTAATGGCAACATACTATCGATATATGTATTAGCCAGTAATATCGATGGTACCACAGGTTTTTGCAGCCCTATTTGCTTGTTATTTTTTAACAACACTTAATTTTAAGCGCTGTGACTTATAAAGTATTTTAAATAATGTATAAAACATAAACTCAGGATGTCGAAAATTGTTATGAACCAACTCACCCACCCACAACGTGTCCGCCTCCTGTACAAAACCATTTTGCGTCTCCACCGCGGTAAGCTGAAAGTCTGTCTCCTGTTGCGGCTTCTCTCCTTCATCAAGATTTTCTTTTATCCACAGGAATGCCGGCGGAACTGCGTGCCCTGGGGGACAACTATGTGCGGGACGAGTTCCGAAGACACATCAAGTGCAATCCCATGGAGGCGCAGCTCTTCATGACAGAGTGGGCTGTGAGTTTTACGTAATTGCCCCAACGACCATATTTTGAAGAGAATCCTCTGTTTGCAGCGCTATGCTTCGACCATAACCCAACAGCTGGGCCTGCGGGGCAAGCCCAAGGGCGATCTGGGAGAGGAGCTGGACCCGAAGGCCGTGGAGATGCTAAAGGACGACCAAGTAGTGCAACTGTACGAGCTCATGCTGGCCGCTCGAGGCCTCGATGGTGATACAATCACTGCGGACGATGTGCGAGGCAAATAAACCTGTTAACTATTTTATTGAGCATGTTGTTTTTCCAATACCTTGTACTCGAACTTAATGCCGTTCTCCTCCTGCAACCCCTCCGGTGTGCCGGCATCTAGAGCTGCCTCTTCGAACCCCTCTGGGATCGCAGGAAAAAACGTGTCGCATTCGAACTTCCCCTTTACCTTGGTGATGTACAACTTGTGACAGCGCGCGGATGCCATGGCTTCAGCATATACCCCGCTGCCGCCGACGATCCAAACCTTCTCGATCCCCTCTGCCTCGGTCTCCAGGTAATGCATAGCCGCTTCTAGATTGGGCCGCAGAACCACGTCGGCGGGCAGATCCGCCGGTTGGAGTGTGGTGCTCAGCACTATGTTGAGGCGCTCCGGGAGTGGGCGCTTGCTTTCCGGAACCCCGAAGTACGTTTTCTTGCCCATGATGACGGCATTGCGCTTGCCGGGGTCGTTGGTTCGCTTGGTGGTGCGGCTAAAGTACTTCAGCTCGGATCTGTAAGGGGAAATCATATATTATAATCTTATCATTCTGCAAATCTGCATTATCTGTGTTCTGCAAACTCACTTTATATGCCAGGGCAGGTCACCTTTGATGCCGATGCCGAGGTTTTCGCCAACAGCCACCATTAGGTTAAAGCGCAGCATCTTTCCGCCAGTCATTGCTTTTAATTAGTGATTAAATGTCACGCGAAACCTGATCTATTTAAAATTTAGCTTGGAAGCAAGTTTTATACAGCTGATCCAAAAGCGCGGTATTTGACGACTGTCGAAAGGCGACAACGATAGCCTTAATTATCGATATTTAGTAGTAGGATTCCCCCATTTTTGAAAAATATCTAATTAAAAAAATATCACTTTAATTAAAATTTTTTTAATAAATACTTGAAAGTATCAACCCAAACTTTGATTTCAAAATTTTAATTTCCTCAAAGAAGACTAAACATTAATTATTATTATTTATATGGTCCTGACAGTTTGTATTTATTGTTATACCCTTGCAGGGTATATTAGTTTCAGTCAAAAGTTTGCAACGCAGAGAATGAGGCATCTCCGACCCTATAAAGTATATATATTCTTGATCATATTCTTGATCATATTTTAGTATTTCTGAATTTTGATTTTAATTTCATGAAAATCGGCTGACTATATCCTATAGCTTCCATAGGAACAATCAGGAAAATAAAAAAACCATAGCTTAGCCGTGTTTCAAACCATTGCCATCAAATTTGAGATTTGGCAACAAATTATTATTTCAGAATTTCGTTTTTAATTTTTTGTTTAAACTCTGCAAGGGTATACAAACTTCGGTGAGCCGAAGTTAGCTTCCTTTCTTGTTTTTAAATTTGTACATTTTGATCATATGGTTATTCTTATACCCTAGGGGTGTGCTTCCTTATAAAGATAGCAAAACTGGTGCCCTGGATTATTTCAAAATCGATGCAGTTAAAAATAAAGTTCAGAATATTACTCTGGTCCCTCCAAAAGCCAGTAGGTCTCCATCTCTCCTTTGCCCTTGACCTTGACGAATCCTCGTGCTTCCACTTTGTATCCGACCTTCTGCACCTTTAACGCCGTATAGTTAGACAGCTGAATCATCCAGGGATCGCTGCTGCTCTCCATGCGCGAGGCTGTATTGACAGTATCTCCGAAAAGGCAATATCGGGGCACCTTCATGCCCACCACGCCGGCCACCACGGGTCCAGAGTTAATGCCCACCCGAATCGCCACTCCGGGCAGAGCATGGGCCTTCAGTTTCTTCATCACGCGCAGGGCCAGATCACATGCGTGTTCGGCGTGGAGGGGATTTACATCTGGAGCTCCCGAAACCGCCATATAAACCATGCCCACGGTTTCAACTTTGTACACAAACGGGGAGATGATCTCCTCGTCCAGCGCCGAGAAGACCTTGTTCAAGGTGGTCACCGCCTGCATGGCATCCTGGATGTTGTTAGAACCGCTGTCGTAGACATTCAGGACTTCGATGAAGATGACGGAAACCTCTTCAAAACTCTGACAGACGTGCTCCTCACTCTTTCTCATCCTCTCGGCTATTGGTCGGGGAATCATGGAGTAGAGGAGCTCATCGCCCTGCCGCTTCCAAGAGTCGGCCAGCTCCAGGGACTTCTCCAGCTCGTCTGAACGCTGCTCCTCCTTCTCGAACATGATCTCCAGTTTGGAGCAGTGCTGCCAGCCAGCCATGACGAGCTCTCGGCTCAGGCCGTGAGGATTCAAGTCGTTCAGGTAAAGACCAATACCGTGCAGTTCATCCAGATTCTCGATCAGCGGACTGCAAAGAAAGATCAGCGAGTCCACGTCCTTGATGTAGAACATCTGTCCCTTCAGAAGGATGGACCGCAGACCAACAGAAGTTCGCCGCTGTCCCGTCGCCGGATCGATTTCGTTCTTGGAGGAGGTGGTGGCCTCCTCTTCTTTGGCATGCTCAGCACTGAACTCCTTGGCACTGGCCAGAGCCATCGCCTGTGCCTCGTTTAGGCTGGCATCGTCGAAGGTGTCATAGTCGATATTCAGGGCCGCATCGTAGGCGGCTCGATTGTGACCCGTGCGGATCAGTTCGAACTCAAAAAGCACCGTGCGCATCTGCAGAATGGTTTCCCACTCGATTTTCGTGTCCTTTGGCCGCCGACACTTGAAGCGATCCATGACGTGGCTGCCAATAAAGCTCTTTGGGTTGACGCCAGGATTATGCAGGATCCACGTCTCGATTATCTTCTCGCCAGCGAGTGTGATGCACATATCATGGTCCAGCACAATAGTAAAGGGAAAGAGCTCGAGGAATATGTTCAGGTCCACCGAAGGCATCTTTAGCTGCGAGGGATGGGCGACCACATTAACCCGCTTGGCCATGTAGTCCCGGTTGTCAAAGTCTAGCCGGTACTTGACAATCACCGTGAGGGGACCAGTAGTAAGCTTTATAGGACCCGCAGTGCCGCCACATATGTCGTTCTGGCTCTCCAGCACGTAAGCGGTCAATTCCAGGCCGTAGAACTCGCGAGCCACCTCCGCCATCTGGCCAATCAGGTACTTGGACATGCCAGTTCGCCCGCTGCGATACAGGATGACGGCTCCGTCGTCGTCCATGTTGGTCAGTTGCATGCTGGGCGACTTCATCTTGGGGTAGGTGAAGCGCATCTGCAGGTGGATGTTGTCGATGGACTGCAGGAAGTCACAAAAGTATCGCCCCGTGGAACGAATCATCTTGTCGTAGCCAAAGTTACTGAAGAAGCGCACGAAACACTTCCCGAAGAAGTTCATGCAGAAGTCGAAGGACTCTCCCGTGCAAGCGGACAAGGCGGCGGCAAAGTCCGGCATCAGTTTATCCGGATAAATCTGGTGCGTCTTGAAGCTCTGATGCTTGCACTCCACTATCTCGCAGACCTTCCTCCAGGTGGACATGCCGTACTCCTGCTGGATGTAGTGCTGCACGCTCTCGTACAACATCCCGTACATGGTGGCGGCGATGGATGTGGACTTGGATTTGGGGTAGTTTTAGATAAGCTGGATCGTCCTGTCTATCGGCCAAATTGCTTTCACAAAAGTTTTCCTGTAACGAGCCAAAGTTGGCAGAAACATAATCAAGATGAGTGGCAGAGCAAAGTTTTTCCATCTTTCACACAGCTGGTAATTAGGTAAACTGTGTCCGGGAGTCCGGACCCCCAACCCCGAAGGATGTGACTTAATTTGGGTGTGTTAGGTCAGGGATTAGCCCGGTCAGCCAGACACAGATAAAGCTCAAGTGATTGATGAGAGGATAAGGAACTTTTGGACCCGTTGCGTATACGCAACATGGAAAGCCTCTACTTAACATAATTTACATTTCATTTAAAAGGAAGCCAACTTTAAGGAAGGAAATAAAAGCCTACAATTCTATTAAAAATTAGGTTGTTTCTATTCAAAAGATTTTTCCTTCTGTTAAAAAACTACGAGGATTCCTTGTAAAATCATTTAAATACAAAAACCACTTGCAGTCACATTCTTTTTTGGCACATTTATCCAAATTTGCTTACCAGACATCTCGTTATGAGCCATCAAATAAAACCAACAGGCGTGAAATTGAGATAAATTTAAAAAGTAAATAAAAATAGGGTTACATATGCCTGGATCCTGTCGAGAGAGATTAACCTTGCTCTCATCTAAACGTCAACGACACTCGGGAAAAGTTAAGACCGCTTTTCCTTCATGTCTTTTGATTTATTGCCCCGACAGTTTAATTTGGCTTCATGTGGCAGACGTAGGCACGCGCCTCCTCAGAGACTCCTGCCACTTCTCCTCAGTCTCCTCTAAGCTTGTCACGTCCTCAGGCGGCAGGAACAAGGCTCATTGTGCTCTTGCCTTATTTCCGAAGGCTGTTTTTGTTGCCGTTAATTCTCCCCCTCGAACGCTAACTAACTGTGGCCATAAATTCTCGAACATCTTTCAGGAGCTTGTACATATATATGTACCTATATTCAATTTTGACCGAAAACATGCAAATTTCTGACAAAACCCAATGTCATAAAAAAAAATAGATAAACATTCTGTTGTTCGTTGTGAGAGAGGAGAGTAGAGGTTCCTTTTTTGATTAATGTTCGGGGTCCGTTGGCTGTCAAATTAAGTAGAAAAGGCAAACACTTGTTTGGCTTCCGACCATTTATACTCGAGTTAATAATAACTGGATTTAATAGCTACTAAACTTTCATAAATTATGTTTGCCGAAGATATCAAATGATAAATTTAATATTAACCGAGGCAGGCAAAGATGATTTAATAATGTCTGTCTTGTTCAGCATTAAAGATGATTTACTGAAGAGGGCTGCCTGTTTCAGCTCAATTTACCAAATGGATTGTAACATTTAAGAATGAGAATTTGTTTTCGTAATTTAAAGAATTCCTTCTCTCAATATAAAATTCCTGCCCAGGTAAGCCACCGATTTCCCTGTTAAATCTCTTTGATAAGGTGACAGTAAAATTAGCATATTAAATCCACAAGTATCCCGCTTGCTTTATATTGCCTTTCCGCCTCGTTCCAATCCTCTCCCGCTTGTTGAATTCCCATCCAGAATCGCTTTTGTTCGCACCTTCGGCTGCTGCCATGAAGTTTTAATTTTATCCACGCGGCATTTGCTCTTCGCTTATTTATAATTTAAGGAGAGTTGCTCGCACACCAGCATATGCCCACTCACAGCCTCCCGGAACGCGTAAACGCAAATTCACTCGGTGTATATACGTACTTTTCGAGAGCTCCGGGGCCTCGCTTTTCCGGACTCCGCGGTGCGTCGTCGTCAGTTGCTATTGTTACACTAAATTTGTTTTGCCGCCTGGCGCTGCTTCTTGGCTTCTGCTTCTGGTTCTGGCTCTGCTTTTGGCAGTCTGATTTGTTCCATGATTTCCTCTGACGAAACGAGCTTCGTGAGTCTGGGCCGTCGGATCCGTCCGGAAGTCGGAGCTTTTCCCTTTCAGCCGGGACGTCGTCGTTGGGGCGAATGAAGCGTGTGTCGTTGGCGGTCAGGCCTTTTATAGCTCCCCCCGCAGCCGGGTTGCAGTTGGAGAGCAATGTTTCCGGGCCACTTACGACCTCCGTGCCTGCGCCTCGACACGCACTTCCCTGTTTGACCATGCCCGACATTATCATCATCATCATCATGGTCATCGTCACGATTGGAGTTGGCAGTCAATGCTCTTTGGCTCAGTTGCCACTTTCTCTCCTTCCGATACAGTATCAACATTGACACACAAACGAAAGGAGTCATTTTTCTCTCTGTTCGCTGCCTTTAAGGACCTCCCTTCCATGCCAACACGCCAACCGGCTTATGTATGTGTGTGTGCCGTGTTTGCGTTCTCGGCATTCCGTGCAAAATATTGTCCTTTGGGTCTTACGACATTGCGTTACTGTTAAAACGGATGTCCCAGGGATGGCAAATGATAAATCCTGCGAAGGAACATAAAAAGATTTTATATTTATGGTATACGGTTTTAGTTTTACTAGATTTCTATTCCCAATTCCATAAATACCATAATAAAATTTCTATCAAAGTGCTTCCCCCATATGCAGGCCCAAAAAAGTAGGCAACGGTTTTCAATTTGTTATTTTTAAAGCTTTAACCTTTTAGTGGTTTTTCTTTGTTCTCAAAACATTTAGTTTTATCTTTTTATGGTTATATGCACTAAAGAATTCGATTTCCCACTTCAACTTAACAGTCCCAGCTCCCTGGATGATTCCTAACAGTCTGTCAAATGTATCATTGTGGGTAGCCTTTCACTTTTGCCTTTCCCATTTCCCCATTTCCCAGCTCCCTCCTTCCTTCCAGTTCCCTCCTCCCTAGGTGGAATGGCTTTGGGGCATTTGTACTTAATGCCATTCCGTTTTCACGCATACTTCAGCAATAAATACACACAATCGACTGTGCGTTGCTGTGTATGTGAGCCATGGGTCCTTCCTACATATTTGATGGGTTGTTTTAAAGCAATTTAAAGAGGATTCTGCAACTTAACGAATGGTGGAACCCAAAACAAAACCTTCGTCCTGCTTAACCCAAACGGATTTTCCCGGCGAGCTTTTTAAATAAACGTTGACAATTTTATGGGCAACACATGAATTGGCAAACTGATGATAATGTGCCGGATTGGGGGCCACAGCAGAGCAGGGTCAGGTCAGGCATCCCCTTGTCAGGCACAAGGAAGGGATATTTCGGGCATGCTTAAAAGCCACTCAAAATGCCATTAATAACACAAACGACAGGCGCGCGTAAAATGAGAAACAACGCGAAAACTACAAAGACATCCAGTGGTGTCCTTTGCTTCCCCGAAGGAACAACTTAATGACTGCGTTATGCGATTAATTCCACTGCGAAAAAATAGTGGTGTTACTTAAAGTCCTTGCGGTCTTGAAATGTATGTCGTTGATATGGTTTTCGAAGTTAAAATCCTGATAGTTTTTCTTACAATCAAATATCTAAATATTTTCCAAGGATTCAGAGTAGAGAATAGTTGTCTTTTTTTCGGTGTGATCATTATCAGCTTTACTTCAGAATTAATTGCCCAATGTCCAGACATTTGAGCCGGACCCGTCTCTGTACCCGCAGAATGACTTAATTTAATTTCAGTAGAGGAGCAGAAGGCACCCACCCTGGATCCTTATTGGAGGCTTATATGGACTTATGATTGCTCATCGTGATGGTGTTCAAGCAACACGCAAGCCGCCCATAACAGTTATTAAAAATGGATTTTCGGAAATAGGGGTTGTCTGTTGGTTGGAATATTCCTTTAACTGAAGCACTTAAGTTCACCATAAATAGAAAACTAACTTTAACAGTTTATTAGGTTGTAGCTCATAATTAACCCTTTATAGAATAGAATAAATTAAACCCAACACGGAAAGAGGTGAATTCTCTTTTATTGCAACGGATTAAAAAGCCACAGGTGTCGTATAATCTTTCAGTGCATTTGGTGCTTAATATTGACAGCTTTTCAGCTTTGTATCTTAGCCCTCCGGTGGTCCCACCAGCAGCCAAAAGGTCTCCATTTCGCCTTTACCCTTGACCTTGACGGTGCCGCGTGACTCAACCTTGTAGCCCACCTGGCGCACCTTCTCGGCCGTGTAAGTGGATAGTTGGATCTTCCAGGGATCGCTGCTGCTCTCCATCCGCGAAGCTGTATTAACGGTATCCCCGAACAGGCAGTAGCGCGGCACTTTCTGGCCCACAACTCCGGCTACCACGGGTCCAGAATTGATGCCCACCCGAATGGCCACCTCGCCCATGTCGTGTTTCTTGAACTTCTTCATCACGCGCAGGGCCATATCGCAGGCATGCTCGGCGTGAAGAGGATTCACGTCTGGAGCACCAGAAACCGCCATGTAAACCATGCCAACGGTCTCCACCTTGTACACGAACGGAGAAATTATCTCCTCATCCAGAGAGGAGAACACCTTGTTTAGTGTATTCACGGCCTGCATGGCTCCCTGGATGCTATTCAGACCTCCATCATAGACATTCAGGACCTCGAGGAAGATGACGGACACTTCCTCGAAGCTCTGGCAGACCTGCTCTTGGCTGTGCCTCATACGCTCTGCAATGGGTCGGGGAATCATGGAGTAGAGGAGCTCATCACCCTGCCGCTTCCAAGAGTCGGCCAGCTCCAGGGATTTCTCCAACTCATCTGAACGCTGCTCTTCCTTTTCAAACATAATTTCCAGTTTGGAGCAGTGCTGCCAGCCAGCCATGACGAGCTCTCGGCTCAGGCCGTGAGGATTCAAGTCGTTCAGGTAAAGACCAATACCGTGCAGTTCATCCAGATTCTCGATCAGCGGACTGCAAAGAAAGATCAGCGAGTCCACGTCCTTGATGTAGAACATCTGTCCCTTCAGAAGGATCGAGCGCAGCCCTTGGGAAGATCGCCGCTCTCCCGTGGCCGGATCAATCTCATCCTCTCCCGAGGCTTCTTCCTTGTCCACCGGATGCGCATCGTTGAACTCCTTAGCTTTGGCCAAGGCCATTGTCTGAGCCTCGTTTAAGTCCATCTCGTCGTAGTTCTCAAAGTCCATGTTCAGCACAGCGTCGTAGGCGGCACGGTTGTGGCCCGTGCGAATGAGCTCGAACTCAAAGAGCACCGCCCTCATCTGGATCAAGGTTGCCCAGTCAATGGTGGTATCCTTGGGCCGCCGGCAGTGGAACAGGTCCATGACATGCGTGCCGATGAACCCCTTGGGATTGGCCCCAGGATTGTGCATAATCCACGTCTCCACTATTTTCTCGCCGGCATGCGTTATCTTCATGTCGTGGTTCAGCACAATTGTGAAGGGAAACAAGTCAAGGAACACGTTCAGATTCACCGTAGGCATCCGCAGCTGCGATGGATGGGCCTCCGTATTGACCCGCTTGGCCATGTACTCCCTGTTATCGAAATCCAGTCGGTATTTGACAATCACTGTGAGGGGACCATCAGTGAGTTTTATAGGCCCAGCCGTGCCTCCGGTGATGTCGTTCTGGCTCTCGATTACATAGGCCTTGATTGCCAATCCGTAGAACTCTCTGGCCACCTCTGTCATCTGTCCGATGAGGTACTTGGACATGCCTGTGCGACTGCTCCTGTAGAGGATCACAGCTCCATCATCGTCCATGTTGGTCAACTGCATGCTGGGCGACTTCATCTTCGGATATGTGAAGCGCATGATGAGATGGATGTTGTCGATGGACTGCAAAAAGTCGCAAAAGTACCGCCCCGTGGAGCGGATCATCTTGTCGTAGCCAAAGTTGCTGAAGAAGCGCACGAAACACTTGCCAAAGAAGTTCATGCAGAAGTCGAAGGACTCTCCGGTGCAGGCGGATAAGGCGGCGGCAATGTCTGGCATAAGCTTGTCCGGATAGATTTGGTGCGTCTTGAAGCTGTTGTGTTTGCAGTCGATGATGTGGCAAACCTTTTTCCAGACATCCACGCCATACTCCTCCTGCACGTAGTGCTGGACACTCTCATAGAGCATTCCATACATGGTGAGAAATCTTACAGATTGTCACTCTTCGGATTACCTAAAAATAAATAGGAAAGACACCTTAAGAAATTTTTAAAATACGACTCAGAATAAAATATAGCTTAAATCAGATTATAGAATTTTAAAGAAATAAACTTAAAACAAAAGCTCTCATTTTTGTATTTCCATTCCATTATAAATCAGTGTTAAATCTCCTCAAATATTTACTTTCTTATTTCGCATTTAATTCTCCATTTAATAAAAATTTATTTAAGCGAATCCTGTACGAATCCTGGATGCCAATAAACACCTACCTTGCTCAACAGGTCCCAACACGGATTAAATCAGCTTAAATCCCTATTTTTTCTGCGTTTTAAGCTCAAGTAATTCCTCGTTGGCCCAACTTTTATTTAAGTTTCAGTTGGCGGCTTCTGGTCGTTATTTATTTATAATTCCCGGCAAATTCAATTTATGAACACACACACTCTGGGGCATATGTTGCCAGCAGTTCCCACAGGAATACGCACACGCACTAACGCTTAGCAAACGAACACTTTTCCCATTGTTTGCTCTGGCTGTTACTTTGATTTGGTTGGCTGGTGGAGGATGCCTGCTCCTGTAGATGATGCCATGGTATCCTTGGCCGGTGTATCGTCGGGAGTGTTGAAGCTTCGCAGGTCGCACTCTGTGTGCGAATGAAACGTTTGCCCTTCGTGGCCGGGTCTTTTATACTCAACGTCGGCCCCGACACCCACTTTGCACACCGCCTCCACACACCCTTGCTGGGAAGTGGGAAACGGCTGAGCACCCCACCATCTTTCTCCTTCCCAGACTGCAAACGGAGCCCTCTTCAGCAGTGTTAGATTTCATGTCATTGCTCCTTGTTGATGCCAATCGACGGTTACTTTTCGATAAAGTATAAAAAATGAAGTATTTTACCCTGTTTTATTGCTTTTGTAACAATAACTTACACGCACAAACGAACCCGGGGGGCCGAAGTGTAGAGTTTGTCACCTAAATCTTCATGAAGGACATACAATTTATTGAAAGTTTCGGGTTGCCTGTCTCCCCAATCTGCGTAATGTTTCATGTAATATTGTCGGTTACCTTTTGATGTGGGATGTTTTGGTTAGCATAATGCCACAATTTACATTAGCGTTTAAGAGGATTTAAAAATTCCACAGCATATATCTTATGTATGCACACAAATTCTGACATTTTAATGGGCCTTCCTGGCCTTAAAAGTGATGATAACGGTTAAGCAGGACTGGTATTTGCATTAGCACCCTCTTCCGGTGCTCCACAGCGGCCATAAACGTGACAACGTATTTAATTAGAGAGCACAGCCCTTACCCATCACCAAATTGATTGGAGGGCCACGTGCAGGAAGGGCGTTGACATCTCACTTGTGGCTCACGCCGCCAACGGCAGACTACGAGTCTATCCTGAATCCCTACCCGCCAATCAGCAGTCACGCAATCGAGGAATAAAAGTTGTAAAATACGACGCCAAAACGCAATAAATGATGAAGCCATTTGATGGATGAGACGGTGCAATTAGGACAGACTCCAGCCATGCGGCTAACCAGGTAAGCACGTCCCAAAGAATTTCCAAAACAATTATATTTATTCGATTCGATTTAACCTTTGAAGTCGTTTGTATCGGCTTTCACCAGCTGAAAATATTCTTTAAGTTATAGATTTCAAAAACAAAGAAAAGAAAAATTAGAAAGAAAGAAAAATAATTTTTTTGATAAAACCAAGCTTTTAAGAATGCAGGTGAAAGAAGTCCTAGCCTCTGATAAGTTATTTTAAGAATAAAAAAGGTCTGCCGAGTCATAAATCTGCGAGTAATGCACTACAAATCAAATGTAAACAAAAAATAAAAATGTAAGCAATATGTAAATTTCTTTCCCCTTCAAGGATAAGGCTAAAAATCTCATCTTCACATAGAAATCCGCTCAGTGTATTATTATTAGATACATTTTTAGACACATACCGAAACTAAGTGAAAAGAATCACAAACTTAATTTATTTTCCCAGTCCGACCTTGTTGAAGAGCTTATCCTTGACAATCTGGGCCATTAGGCCGTGTATTAGTTCAATGGTTGAGCGGCTGCAGTCTCGCGTAGCCTTCGAAAGCTTGTCCTCGGAGCGCTTCTCGTTGACATCGGTACCTGTGGAGTTCAACACTGATTATTAAACAAGAAGGATTCTTGGATTGGGCTGGTTATGTACCGCGACCTAAAAAGTTCTCACTCTGCTCGAGCTTCTCAGAGAGGTCCATTATCTGGCCAGTGGTGTACTCTGTGTTGGTGAGCAGCCCCGAGCTGCCCAACGTGTTCACCCAGTACTTATTCCACAGCGAGTCAAGCAGCTTGCGATCGAGGGCAGACTTGAAGTAGCTAATGTCTAGCGGATAGTACTGCTTGCAGTGAACGCCAAAATCTTCGATTTTGTTTAGTGGGATGGTCTGGTACTCTGACGGCTCCTCGTTTGGTGGCTTGTAGCCCTTCGGATACGTGCGGAAAGCGCCAAGGCAGACCTTGCCAGCGGAAACAGTGCGCACCGGGTCCACCACAATGGCCACGAATGGCTCCTGGTATGTCTGATTTAACATCTGTGTGGACACATCAATGCCGGACAGCCAACAGCCGTAGCCAGGATGGCTGTGGTACCAACCAACGGCATGCTCCATGCGACCCACCTCCTTGGCGGCCTCCATGTAAGCGGTCATGTACTCATAGGCCTGGGCCTGGGCATTGACGCGGGTTTCGGTTCCCTCCACTGGCAGTGCGAAGGCGTCCATGACAATCTTTAAGGCAATAACTTGAGTAGCGGCTATCTAACCTCTTTCGTCCACTCACCATTGTGTTGTCCTCCACCTTGCCCAGCATCAGGCCCATCACCTCCAGGGTGCCTCCAGAACGAGCGTGCATGACCATTTTGAGCAGAGCCAGGGCCGAGATCTTGATGTCTTTGAAGAAGTGCGGATCCTTCTCCCAGGGCTTTGCATCAATAATCTGGCGCTGCTGCTCGGCATCATAGCGGAAAATCTCGTCACAGCTGGGCAGAGTCTGGATGTTGTTCTCCAGTTCCCAGGTCTTTTGGGCAGTGTCCGAGTCCATTGCTTCTGTAGTTTTGCCAATATTTGCAGATTTTTTTGCAAAATTCTTTATTATTCCGGCTTTTGTTGCAAACAGTGTGGCATTAAACAGACTTATGGAGAATACCATCCAGACCAGGGTCTCGCCAATATATATCAGATGATTTCCAACACTAAACCGGTTGCTCATGCCAAGGCACACAAAAATCGTCCTGCTGAAAATTATTCTCTTGAAACTATTTTGTAATTATTAACTACTGAAACTAGATATAGAAATATCAGTTAATTGACCTACATGTGGTACATAATTCTCTCAATTCGCAGCAATACACAAACCTTGCAACAAATACAACAAAACCAGTTGACAGCTCCGTACGCTTCGAATTCGAATGTAACGCCTACGGTGGCGCGCTAGAGACAAGTTGGCATTCCGGACTTGCGCGTCCATTGCAAAAAAATTCCTGGACAGAAAGAGATATATGGACGCTTGTAATGTAGGCCGAAATTAATGTCAGTGCGGTAAAGGTGTAACAGAAAACAGTGAAAATTTGATAGAAGAAGTGTTTTTCCTATCTCTAAACCGGCTAAACTTATTAGCCGCCAAGGCTTACATAGTTTTCGCTTTTCGGTTTCTTGCTTTCCCCGCACCCAAGCCGCCGCTCACACTCCGCCGGCCGCTGGAAAAATGTCTCTGAATGGCGCTCGGCTGCGCTACGTGGACGAGAACGGCGAGGAGGTGTTGGTGCCGGCAAAGGGACGCACCTTTCAGATCGGCTCCTACTTCAACTGCGACGTGATCCTGGAACCGCAGGCGGAGCGCCTGATCTGCGAGATAACGTGCGACGCCTTCGGCAGGGTGAGTATAATGAATGTCTGGGAAGGTGAGAATTATACGCCTAAAACTGTCGATTTTTGTCTCCTATAGGTGACTCTTCTCAACCAATCCAACAAGGATACCGCGATCCACCTAAATGACAAAGTAATCCACGGTCAGCGAAGTCATCCGCTGCTGCACGGTAACCGGATCACCATTCTGGACAGGGTCTACACCTGGGAGTCCCAAAAGATGTCCGGGTCAGAGGATGTGACGAGCACACCGGAGCGCCTGCCGCCCGTTGAGCAGGCGCCGAACTCCTGCCCCTCGTTGAAGGTGAGTGGCGACATAAATCTCTACCAGCAAGTACAGTTTCTTGAGACCAATACGACGCCTTCCCTATCTTTGTTTGCCTTTGCAGTCCCATCGTCCGCAGATCGACAAACGTCTGACAGTGCACAAGTAAGTAAAGCAGCACAGGCAGTCGGCGGCGGCCTGACGACTGGGCCAGGTAGCAGCCGCCAACCCCTAAAATGGATTGAGCACGCTCGACCCGCAACAACAACAACAATAGGAAAAAACACACATTTTCGGCATATGTCCTGTTGTTAATTGTGCTCATAAAACTCTGTTTTTCTGTGCATCTCTTTTAGCTTTAACTACAGCATTAACTCTGATGACGAGGGCAACACCTCCATAGCGTCGCGGGACCAAAACGAATCTCACTTGGACGAGCAGGAGAGTTTAAATGTCTCGGCTCCACCAAGTGCGGAGATGTCATCGTGCGAGACGCCAAAAGTCGATCTGGTAGAGGCGACCCAGAACAAGGAGAACACCGCCACACCGACGGCTAGCCACCAGTTGTTGCAGCTTTGCTCTCCCTCGGACGTGGTCATTACATCCTACTCGCCACGCGAGACTGGCGTCAAGGTGGAGAAGACCTTTGCCTACATGCGCAAGCCAACGAAAATTGGCAAACAGACTGCGGCGGCGTCTGTGACCATGTCCACTCCTAAGAGTGTGTACAGCACCCCGAAAGGAGGAGTGCTGTCCGAGTTGAACGAGGACAGCTGCAGCCGCGATCTGATGGACTTCTGCACACCTTCCACCTCGAAAAAGACCAAGCGGCAGTCCATGTATCTGATCGATCTGACCACACCCTCTAAGCTCCGACCCTCTCTGAAGCTCACACCAATTAGCGTGGACAGCACGGACGAGTCGTCGGATGGCTCGCCCATCGTCATTGACATAACAAACTCGGCCACGCCGCCCACGCCAGGCCGGTCCCATCAGCCCAAGACGCCACATCGACCAGCCAATGCCGTCGCCGCCACACCAACTCGCACACCGCAGTCCCTAATGAAACGTGCGCTACTTACCAGCACCAAGAAAAAGCAGATGGCAGCTAAGCAAATGGATAAAACACCGGTGGCTACCCCAAATAGACCATCCCCGCGTCGCCTGTGCCGGACCACGCCGCGCATGCCATTCGTTACGCTTCCTACGCCTGAACAAAGAGAAGCGCGGCGTGCAGATGTCTTGGAGAAGAGCAACACACCCAAAAGCGTCCCTCACAAGCGACAATCCCTTCACCTTGGGACGCCAAGAGATAACAAGCTCTCCCAGTTAAGAAAGTCACTTGCGGCTGCCAAGCGCAGTCCCACCGTTGACATGGGCATCAGGCTCAAGGCGAAGGCCCGGCGTACGCTCAACTCGCCCAAGAGTAGCTCCCCAAACACTGTGTCCAAGCCGGCGTCACCAACTATTAATATGTCACAACCCAAATGTTCCACTCCGGAGAAACTCGACGACTCTTCGAAAGACGAGCTAAGTCGCACTTTCACAATAATGAACGAAAGCGGGGAGGCGGTCGATGAAGATTCTGTACTCGGAATCAATTCTGCCCTTGTCACTGGTGAAATGGACAATAGTGTTGCTTCTAAAATTCTGGAGACTACTCTTCCGCCAAAAGACATCAAGGAAGATTCGTTGGTAGAGGACCAGCTCTTAAAGAAACCTGAATCTGATTTACAATCTCCTGTGGAACAGGTAAAATCTCCGAGCAAAGAGGATCCCAAACTTGGCGAAAATGGAACGCCATCTTCTGCAGAATCATGCCAAGAACTAGAAAAGAAAAGCACCGAAAATAGTTCACTTCAAGCCAACGAAAAAGTAGACATAATTGAAGATAGTATTTGTGAAGAGGTTCACGCAAATATTCCTAAGCAACTGGATGAAGGTAAGCAATGATATTTAAAGTGCCTTATTCAAAATATACTTAAATATTTTTCAAATATCACAGACAAGCTTTCAAAAACAATGGATACTTGTGAAAAAGAGTCACCAGATACTAAGTCTTCTGATTTGGTTGTAGAAGGTAAGCTAAGAAATTGTAAAAAGAGCTAGTAAAACCAAGATATAATCTCTACCCTGCAGAAGAGAACAATGAACAAACGTCACAAGTGGAAACTCCCATTATTCGAAGAAGTTTGCGTCGACTCTCTGTTGACCAGAAAGCAGGTGTCGCCACAACACCACGTCGAGGCAGCAGCACTCGGAGAGGTTCCGTGGAGGCCAGGAGCAGCCAAGCAGAGACGAAAACGGAAGGCAACAACAAGGGCAGACGCAGAGCGTCCTGTTCGGCATTGGTTGATGCTCAAGAAGTCAGCGGAACTCCGCTTCGCAAGCGTCGATTCTCTGAGCAAAGGTGCACACCAACGAGACAATCAAAGCGTCTAATGATGAACACGCCCAAATCAACACTTCAAGTCGATGACTCCATAGGCGATATGGGTGTGATTGTAGAGGAAGATGATGGTAAGATTATATAATTTAATATTTTCTGATATTAATGGATGGTATATTCGTTAAAGTATTTCGAACTAATTCTTTCGTTTTAATTGCAGCCGAAAAATCTTCCTTTGTGGAGGACGAGAATTATGGTCAGGAGCTGCCGTGTGATGAGCCGGACAATATGGATTATCGCGGTCTGAAGGATCTCTTGAAGACGCCTAAAAATTGCAGCACACCTCGCTTCAAGGGTCTGCGGGAAATGATGCGCACACCCAAGGTTCCAGCTTCTCCCATTTTTGGCAATATTAAAGAGTTGCTGGATGACTCTATTGAAGGCTCGCCCCATCAGAATAAGACCAGCAGGATCATCACAGTGGCTCCCGTCGCAGTAGAAAAGGTCAACGCATTGGAGGGAGTTTTGAAAACTCCCAGCGCCAGAAATATAATGGTGCCCAACGAACCAGCAAGTGCCATATTAAAGTCCCGCGGAGATTCTTTAGCGACAACCACCGAGTACGATCTGGATATGACAAATACCACATTGCACCTGGACCAAATATTTGATGATGTGCCGAGCACATCAGTGGCCAACATGGATGATACCGAAGCTGAGATAAATGTGACGGCTATTAGCACAGCGTCGGGACTGGATCCCCTAAAAGAATCGTTGTCATCGGAGGCACCTATGAGTGTCTGTAAATTGGAAGACCCTGGTGTAGCTTCCCGTAAGAACGACCCCCTGACAAGCACAACATACAAGTCTGCCATGCAGGCCGATCTTGAGCTAAGCACCACCTTTACTGAGGAGGGCGAAGCGTCCTCTAGGCCTAGCTCACTGGGCTCCAACGAATTGAGCGGCATGCAGTTACTGGATCAGACCACAGACTCTATGTTCTCCGAGCCGCTAATAGTGTCGGGCGTGGATTCAAGCAACGTCACTGTGGATGAGACGAAGGCTTTGGGACAGACGACATATCAACAGTTAGAAATCAACGATGTCGACACAGACTCAAACGTAGGACTGACTGAGCCTCTCGTATTGAGCGACGATGATGATGAGGCTGAGGTGGTGGAGGATTCAAGTGTGACTTCCAAGAAATCAATTGTTCCTACGGAGATTTCTATAGCCTACAAGCTTGAAGAATCCGTTGCAGCGAAGGATACCACACTAAACCAGTCTAAAGTCAAGCAATCTGTTAATGAGACATTAGTTAAAGGCGAAACCAACAATAAAGAGAATGAGTCATTAGTTGAAGAGGTCTCGCTAATTGAAGTTAACGAAAGCTTAGCAGGCGACAGCATTAGTACAACACAAGATGAAAAATCCTTGGTAATCGAGCTAGACAGTTCCAGCGACACGGATGCAGATCCAACAAAAGAGAACGACGAATCCGCTGCCGTGGAAATAAGCATTGTAGATTCTGAATCTTTTCCCTTAGACTCAACACTAGAGGACGAGGTGGATCAAAAACCACTCGAGTCTGTGTCGGAAAAAGCCGGAACAATAGCCGACGTTCCATCTTCGGACTCACAAATAACAGATCCTTTGCCTTCTGAAGAAGTGTTAGGGAAAGGCAGGACAACTGATGTGGCTCTGACTGATGAAGAAAAAGGAAATGATGTACCCGCAGCTGTGGATCCCGAAAGCCCTCCCGATGAAACACCAAATAGTTCCGTCATAGTGGATGAGGGGCTTCCAACTAATGGTTCCGAGGCCGCAATAACTGAAGATTATTTAACTTGTAAAACAGCAGGTGACTCGGAAACTGTTGTTTCTGTTGACTCGGAATCTCTCCCTCTCGATTCACCAGCAGATAGTAATAATGTTTCAGAGAAGGAGCTTTCACCTAACGGTGACCAGAAAACTCTAGATTCCGAGTCCTCAATTACTAAAAAAGATGCAACTACCAAGGCAGCAGAGGAAGATCTGTCAGTAATCAACGATTTACCTTCCACAGAATTGTCGGAAGAAATGATAACTGGAGATAATGAGAAAGAAAATGATGTCTCCGCCGCTGTGGACTCCGAAATTCTTCCTGTTGACTCAACAGCAGATAATTCCGTCATTGTGGAGGAGGAGTTTATAACCAAAATTGGCCAGAATCCGATTGATTCGGAGTTGCCAAAGAAAAATGCAGAAGATCTACCAGTAATCGACGCCTCACCTTCTGAAGAACATGCAGAAGATAAGATAACTAGAGATGATGCAAAAGAAACTGCTGCAGATGTTGACTCCGATATTTCCGCCCCTGATCCAACAGCGGATAGGTCCGCCATTAATACAAATCCGCTGGCGGAGCATCCAACAAACGATGACCAGAAACCAATCGAGTCAGTGCCCTCTATTGCTACCGAAGATTCAACTGGTAATCCGCAGGCGGAGCTGCCAATCGATTCAACGCCCTATATTACTAACGAAGCTAGCAAAACTGCAGTACAAGATCGATCGGTAATCGACGTTTTACCTTCAGAAGAATCCGTAACTGATAAGTTACCCGTTAATTTAAAGCTATCCGATGGAACAACTGATAATATGGCTGTAGAATCGCTTGGCCAAGATGCTGAGCACAACAAAATCGAAAGTATTTCTACAGTATCAAAGGCAGAAGCTGGCGAAGTTTCGGTATCCAAGAAACCTACGTCCGACGCTGAACAAACTACATCAGAGGCGTCCTTAGTTGCTGCAACAATTGATGATAAACCTACGGCTGAGCCTAAGCAGAATACATTAGAGCCTTCCTGTGTTGATGATGTAGAAATCCAGAGGGGTGATGTTGAGGAATTGCCTACTTCCACAACCGCACCTTGCGTTCATGACGTTGAAGCCGTATCTCAAACAGAAGAATCAGCTCTAGAAGCTTCGTCAACTGTACAGGATACAGATCTCATCGATCCAGCCCAGGAAGTCCATCAAAAGGAAGATGCAGCTAATACTGGAGTTATGGAAGAAACGAATCCATGTGGCGATCAAGACGAAGCTGATAAAACTCAAATTAAATCCGTATGTGAAGCAGAATCAGATAAGGGCAAAACTACTATCGGCCAATTGTCAATGAGTGAATCAGCTCACGTCACACCTGCTGAAAAGAGTCTATTACAAGAGGTGGCACCAACATCAGACTCTAGCGCTGCAGACATAATAGATGTCGATCCGAAGGAGGAGGATGTGGCAGCGATTGATGACTTAGCTGTCAAAGAGAAAAGCGAAGATGAGATAATTGTTAACAAGACGGCTGTTGTTGTAGATGATTCAACTTCGATGGAAACAACCCAAAATGAAAGCTGCGATCAGGAGTCAGTGTCTCCCAAAGTCGTCTCTGATAAAAAGGAAAATTCACCGAATACAAGTTCTTCAATAATAGAATCCCTCAATGAGCAGCCAAAGCCCACCAGCACAGAAACAAATCCAATTTTCTCACCTGAAACTGCAAATATTCAAGGCGAATCTGAGGATGAAGTCAATCAGCTGGATAAATCGAGCATAGCTGAGGATGCTGGAGAAGATTCTGTTGTAAAAAGAACGCCAAAAGCTAAATCTTCTCCCAATCATCCGGATGTTGTGGCGGCCTGCGAAGAAATGAGTGCCCAACAAGTGGAAGTTGAAGCCATTGAAGAGTCTTCAGACCGTCTCAAAAAATCAAATGAAATTGAAGAAACTTCTGTTGATACTTCAGGTAAAGATTTTTTTAGGGAACTGTCATTCCAGATAATTCCATCTTGCGATTCCGTTACAGAAAAGCCACAAGAAGTTGCTGCCGAAGAAACAAGTCAAGTCGAACCCGATATATTGGAATCTTCAGTTCCATTGAACACTTCGTCATCGTTAGTTGTACAAGACAAAAGTGTGCCTGAAGAGACACCTGTCACTGAGGCCCCCAATAGCAGCATATCTGTCGATGAAGCTCAAGACGAATCGGCTACTGAAAAGCCTTTAATATCTATGGTTACGGTAGAGCCCACAGTGACGTCCAATAACCAAGGTAAGACTGTTTGTGACCACGAATCCTCACACAATTCTGAATTAACCAAAGACAAACCAACTTCTACCCATACAGAGTCTGAAGGCCAATCCCCGAATCGACCTGCATCAGAAATACAGAAGTCGGAAGAGGCAGAACAAGAAATTGTTTCGGGCAAATTGGTATCTGCCACTGATAATGCTGTTAAATCTCTTTCCGAAACGGATAATTTACCAATTGTTGAGATGGCTAAGGAAGCAGCCAAAAATCCGTCTGTAACCGAAGATGAGGAACTGGCCGAAGAGACTTCTGCTCATAGAAGTGAACAGCCACAACCCAATGATCATCCAATCAGAGCAACATCTTCAAGCCAGAACTCTATGCCAACAGATCCAGTCAAAGAAGTTTCCGATATCGTTGAATTGAGCGACGAGTCTAGTTCTGAATCACCTCCAATTGAAGAAGCTCACTGCCCAGCTCCTCCGCCTGCTGCCGAAGCAGTCCCCATTAAAGAAACCTCAGCAACAAAGGTTGACAATGTCCCTGAAGAAGGCACTCCAATGGCAGAAAATCGCAACACAGTCGAAGATACTTCTAATATCATTGAATTGAGCGATGATTCTAGTTCTGAGTCACCTCCAATTGACGAAGATCATAGCCCAGCCCCTGTGAACGCTTCCCAAGCGGATTCTTCGGTCGCAACTGCAGAAACTCTACCAACTGAGAAAACATTGAAGGTTGAAGTTGTCCCCGAGGAAGCCACTCCAATAGCAGAAGATCTCTACACAAACAATGGGCCTGATTCAGAAACAATTGCTTCTGCCTCAATTATAGATATAACTGCCAGTCAGGATCCGGATCAGGATGAACAAAAAGTTAAAGACGTTTCTGAAGAACTTCAAAATGTTGCACCTGCGGCGCCTGTTACTAGTCAAGAAGAACTGGCAGAGAAACCACAGGATTCAGAGAAGTTAGCTTCTGTAGACGTGGTCGCAGATGAAACAACTTTAATACAAAAATCTGTCGCAAACATTGCACAAGAAGAGAAGTCACAACACAAGTCAGAGGTTGAAGGTTCTGCTGACAAAGAGTCACCATCTAAAGAGAAAGACGACTCCAGCGCAGAAGTTTCGAGCACTGTTGAGCTTGATTTGGAACAAGTGCGGGATATCGAAGCATCCAAGCAGAATGCCTTTAGCTCTGAGAATATGCAACAAGATAAGCTGGCGGCGCCTATTATTTCCAGTTCGAAACCAGAAACATCTGATAAATTCAGGGAGCCTAGTCCAGAAACCTCAGAGTCGCTAAAACATACAACGATGGAGGCCATGCACACTGATTCCAACTCTATTCGTCACGAAGATGAGCCAGGCGATAACGAAAAATTAAAACCAGGTAAACGAGTTACTAGAAAGGCATCAGCCTCTGTAGAGACACCTTCAGAAGTTGATCTGGAGAAGCCAAGCCGCCGGGCACGAAAACCATCTGCTGAGGTAGAAGAGATACATGATAAACCGAAGAGAAGAATCCTTCATAAGGCTCCAGAAGAAGTGACAGATAATGAGAAGGAAACTATGGAGGAAGAAGTCCTGATAGTCATTCCGGAGGAGCCACATTCTTCTAAAGCCAATGAGGAGAATGAGCCACAAACGGAAGCAGTATCAGATCAGAAGCAGGAGGAAGATGCCGTAGAAAAGCCAAAGCGACGCGCACGAAAACCATCTGAGAAAGCCAAGTCAGTAGACATTACAGAAAAACCTAAGCGGCGAGCACGTAAGCCATCAGCTGAAGTTTCTGAACCCGTGGTGCAGGCGGAAGAGCAGGCACATTCCTCAAATAGAAACAAACTACATGATCTACAAAAAGAAGAGGTTGAAATAGAGAAAGAACTCATCCAAATAGCTGAAGAACCACAAGAGGAGGTGGAGGAACAGCCGAAAAAATCTAAGGAGACAAAACAAACTCACACAGAAAGACCTAAAAGACGAGGGCGCAAGGCATCGGAAGATGAAACTGAAACTACATCGGGCAAGAAACCAAAGATGGACGACCTACTGGATGTCATCGAAGAGAAAGATGCGCCAACATCCACTCAGATCGAACCAGAACAAGAAACCCAGAAGCCAGACAAAACCAAACGAAGAGGACGTAAAGCCTCGGCAGAGGAGGATACTAAGATCGTGGTCCCCCCATCTGAAGAAGTCCTAAAATCTATTGTGGAGGAAGATAATGAGTCCAATGCCATCAGCACGGTAGATGAGGAACCTCAAGAAGTTCGCACGGAGGTTAGATCACGACGCCGGGGACGCAAACCGTCAAAAGAGGAGGTCGTAGAAGTCGCATCAGCCAGTCAGGCAAAGTCTGCAAATGGAAATGCAGAAAAGCCATCGGCAGCCGCTTCAGAAGATCAACCATCAAATCTTACAGAACCGAGTGGACCCAAGAAGCGTACTCGCAAATCATCAGAATTTGTGCCTGCAGATGTGCATGAAACCGCTACAGAGACAGATCATACAGAAAGACCCAAGCGTCGAGGGCGCAAGCCATCGGTTGACATCGAGCATGTGGAACAAGATGTGCCCGATAAACCAAGGCGAAGAGGCAGAACACCGGCTGAACCTGAGAAGCAACCTTCAGGTGAAGCAAAGGAGGAAGAGCCTGACAAAAAGTCCCGACGTATTGCCCGGAAGCCCTCAACTGAAACTGTTAATGCCGTTGCCCACAACATCGAGGAGCACCTTAAGGATATTGAAGAGGTAGTCGAGCCAGAGGCAGAGCCTGAACCCGAGGCGGCGACGGCGGCAACTACGCCGCCTCAGGAGGAAGAGGAACCCAAGACCCGTCGACGCGGACGCAATGTGAAATTGGAGATGCCGGCCAAGAACACTGCTGAAGTAGGTCACTCACGCCTGCGTGGACGCAAGGCCACCGAAGATGATGTCCACAAGTCCGAAGACCCAGTGGAGGCAAAGACAATCCCTGAGGAGCAACACAATATAGTTCCAGCCGATTTAAATAATGAGGTGGAGGCGGAAGTTGCAGCCACAGCTAAACCCAAGCGACGAGTCCGCAAGGCCTCAGCAAATGTGGAAGAGGGGACACCGGTGGCCAAAAAGGCTACCATCCGTCGGGGGCGCAAGGAGGAAACTCTGGATAATGATAATCAGCAGGAAAAGAAGATCGATTTGCAGCATGTGCCAACGGAGAGCATTCAAGCAATCGTGGTGATGTCTGGCGAAATTGACGACGGTGCTGTAGGATCTGGAGACGACCTTACTCCACGCCGCCGGGAGGGCCGTAACATGCCGCGTAAAAACTACGACGAGACCTCAGATGAAGACAAGCAGCGATCTGCACGCCGGCCACGGAAACCAGCACCCAGCAAGGTTTTGGCTCTTAAGGCGCCAGAGGAAGTTTCGACTCCGCAGACCAAACGCCAACCCGTCGAGGAAGTTGAGACGCCCGTCAATGCGGTGCCTGTTGCGGAGCCAACATCCACGCAACGGCGCGAGGGACGCAACGTGCCGCGCAAGAATTACACGGAGGCGCCGGATGACGATAAGCCCACTACTTCTCGCAATCGGCGAGTCCGTAATTTGTCTGCCAAGGCCTTGGAGTTAATAGTGGATTCCTCGCCTCGACCAAATACTCCAAAAGGACGTAAAACAAAGGCGGCCACGAAAGATGAAGTACCAGCAAAGAGAGCATCGCTAGAGGCAGCACCACCTACACAACCCGAGCCTGTGGCAGAAGAGGAGCCGGCGCCAGTGGTTGCCAAGGGTCGTGCCGCTCGTCGCAAAGCAGATGATGACTTGTCCGAGATGGTAGCGGCGCCCCCCAGCAAGCGAGGAGTTCGCGGACAGCACGAAGAATCAGTGGAGCAGCCGGAAGCCAAGCCTGCCTCAAAGAATGCGCGCTCCACCGGACGCAAAGCCAAGGTCGAGTCTGACCTGGACGAGCCTGTGCCCACTAAGAAGCCGCGGGGTGGAAGCCGTGCCAAGACGCCGGTGAAGCCTCCGGAAGGTAAGTCAGGCACTGACCCGGAAGAACATTCTCCTCCGATTAAAAGGGGTCGTGGTGGAACGCGTGCCAAGACGCCTGTGGGTACGATTCCAGAGGACACTGCCACTAAGCCAGAGGATGAGCCGGCAAAGAAACCAGCCGCCCGTAGTCGTGCTCGCGGTGGCGCCAAAGCAGCAGTAGTAGTAGAGTCGGAACAGTCCGTCCAGGACTCGGACGTAGAGCCCGTGTTACCAGCGACCCCAGCATCTCGTGGAGGACGAGCCAAAAAGGTGCACTTTGAACCGACGGAAACAGCGCCGACGGCGGCTGCCAGCGCCGAAGATGCACCCAAGCGAGCAACACGTTCCCGCCGGAAGTAAACAATTACGTATATATATTAGACAGTTAGTTGGATTTCAGAATCCCTTTGTTTCTTATGTTTGATTTTATTTATCTTGTTAATTTTTGGAGCTTATGTTTTTTTCGTCACTTTTGTATAAAGGATTTGAAATTATATATATATATATTAAAGCATCTTGGCTACTCCCCCTCATATCGCTGGGATGGCTCACTTGCACCCACAATTAAAATAAAAGAACCTTGATAGATTTAATTATTATACATATACATATATAATTAGTTAACCTGGTAAGGCATTTTTATCAATTATCATCCCCCAAAATAATAAAGATTCGTAAACATACATACAAAGCCGATTTGAATACATTTTCGGAAATTATCTTTATTTTTTTCGGATCGTATCGTCGAATCGTATGAATTTGTAATTATTTCGTATTTTTGGTATACACACATATATATTTCCCTTTATTACAGTTGAGGCACGGACCTGTAAGGGATTTTGGGACGAGGACACCTTTTCAGGGAACTCAAACCCATAGCGAATTCTGTATATGTAAGTATAAAGCACATCAAAAAGACATACGCCGTATATGGCATACGGTTGTGTGTTGAGTATAAAGGTAGAAATATTGTACATTGTATATATAAGCCTATACAAACTTTGAGAACATTTCGCGGCGGGTATAAAAATATAAAGCCATACATAACAAAATAAATAGCATACCGAAATAAATCGGGTGGTCGATATAAATAAAATAAAGCACAGAACCTATTTAAACATAAATATACACTTAAATCATAGCTTTGATCTCACTGGTGCCGTGGGTGCTAGCAAACATTGGATAATACTTTCTAAAGCTTCTACAAAAACACATGGAAGTGGACGACAGGACACTAAAACAATTTGTATCTGGGGACTAAGCGCTGCGCTAAATGCAAACACAGTTTTGTGTAGTTTTCTTGTGCGTCTGTCAGAGTCGTAGACGTGGGCTCGTTGTCGGTGTTCCTCTAGGCTTTTACAAGGAGGTGCGGCTCCGAGCGTAACGAATCCGTTAGATACTGGATTTTCATCGTCTTTTGAAAGTAGCGCTTCTCGTTGGGCGAGTTCACCATATAGACAATTGGACGCACGCCCACATTACGCCACAGATCGGCAATGTGCCTGAAAATGGGGAATAAGTTAATATAGATTGAAAATATATACTAAGACCTTTCGCATTGCTTACAAGTTAAACTCTTCTTTGTTGAGGAAGACGACGCTAATTCCGATCACGGGTGCAATGATGTTTCGAAAGATTGCGCCGTAAATGGAGGTAATCAGTGTAGAGGACTTCAAGATGGACAGTGACAAGTAGGTCTCGTGCCACAGACCGCATATAATTTCTGGCTGTAGCTTACGCAACTGCAAGTAGAAATATGTTTAGTAAGACTTTCCATCCCCAGCAAGTTAACCTGACCTGGTATATGGCCAATGGGGAGCGACTTATGACAATTGTGCGCTGAGTGAATGTCTCGTTGGCGGCCATGAACTTTTGCAGCTGATCAAGCATACGGGCGCTGTTGTCGTGTAGGCGCAGGAATAAGGTGGCCTCACTCGCATCCTCCGTGTCCAGAAAATCCGAAAGCTGCCTAAGCGTGGCCACCGATTCCGCTTCGTACTGCGACCTGTGTGTGCGAGTCATTGACATTTCGACGTTAAAATGATTAAAGGGAATTTCCAGTTGATTCAACATTACCCCATTGGATGCTGGTCCGTGATGTTCAGCTTCTGCAGCTCCGTCAACGGCTGCTGGGCCACATTTAGCCTCTTGGGGTTGGCCACCACGATTTCGCCGCAGGACGTGAGGCCGGCGTCCAAAAGCACGTTTCGATATCCACGTGCGAGGCACTGTTAGGGCAAAAGGGGGATGTTATTGATTTTCGCTCAGCCAGAACCACCCGGCTCTCACTCATGACGTCACCTTTTTGATAGCTGCCTTGGAGTTCTCGGGTGCATCGTAGCCGGCCGCCCGATTAGCGATTGGCCAGTAGCTGGGCCTATCCTCCGGTGTGCTCAGCAGGCTGAGCAGACGCTTCTCGTTGGGACTGCGCTGCAGCTTCACGAATTTGGAGGCGACACATACAACGACCAGGGTGAGGGTGCACCAGGGTATGGCGAGATTGCAGAACAGCCAGAAGACGTTGAAGCAGAAGAAGATGAGGCTCACCGAGCAACACAGTAGCTGGTAGATCATTTTGGTTGCTAGCCACAACCAGCGCCAGTAGGACATTCAGCACGACGCAACTGGCCGGGCCGTGGGTGGTTCGGATCGGATTATATCGGTGTACGGTGTCTGGTGTCTGCGGATGTTGTTGTTGTGCCAGTTTATTTATATACGCCGCGGTCTTGTGCAGAAAATGCACTTATTTATCTTAACCCGAATACCACCCGCTGCTCCACCCGCCGCTGCTTTTTAACACCCTTTTAATGAAAATATCTCAGCAATTGAAGAACATGTGTGTATTTTGAATTTTTCACCTGAAGGTCACATTAAAAATGATGCACAAGGCTCAATTTTTCAAAAAATTTCCACAAAAATTTGTAATCCTTGGCTTGATTTCATTTTTATTAGCAATATATTAGTCACATTTATAATTTAGTGAGCAGGCGTATCCAGCGACGGATTGTGGGATGAGCTAGTCGAGTGTAGACGCCCGGGTAATAAGGATCCGCGCAGCCCACTCCCCAGGATACTATTCCGATGAGGGTGCCTTGCGAGCTAATCGGACCTCCGCTGTCACCTTGAATAATGATTCAGGTTCAGAGCCTTCCACAATCAAAATATAGATTAAAAAGTTTATATCTTACCTTGACAAGCATCCGTATTTCTGGCAGCGGCACAGAACATGCTGAAAGAAATAGATAAACATGAGCAATTTTTGAGCTTTAATTGGTTCTTCTTACTAATGATGTTGTTAACTATTTTTAAAATCTGATAAACTTCAGTGTTAAAGCTATTCTTTTTATTGACAAAATAATATAGACTAATAAAAAATAAATTATTTTAAGTCTAAAGAATAATACTTTGCATGGGAGCTCAAAAATATCAGTAAAAATATATATATTCATAAACTTACGCCTCGGTAACGCCTCCATGGTTTCGGAGATCGTTGTGGCATTTCTCCTGGTTGACCGTCAGCACAGTGGTGCTCTTCAGCACCGACGATAGGACCGGATTAGTGGTGCTCATGTGTCCCCAGCCGGAAACGACAGCGGGTAGGCTGTCGGCGATTGCTTCTCCTACGGCGGGCAACCGAATTGGGGCCACCTTGCCCAACGGGTAGTTGAGTGCTCCATCCGCGGTACGCAGCAGGGCCACGTCAAAGTTCATGTCCGCTCGGTCGTAGGCGGGATGCTTGTGAATGGACTTCAGTGGCTGGACAGTGCCGCCAGTGGCACGCTGAACACTTCCCTGGCGGAGCGTAAACTCCCTTGGCTGGCTCTCATGGCCGTCAATGCAGTGGGCTGCCGTGATGGCCCAGTTGCCGGACAGGATCGAGGCACCACAGATGTGCACCGTTTGGCGACGCAGCGACAATTGGTAGGGGAACTCGCCCTCGGTTGCTTCGCGACCGTTGACGATGCGGCTATCCGGTGGCCGTTGCGCTGCAGCTGCTGCATCCACGCGGGTGGAGTCCAGGAGCAAAAGGATTCCAGCTTGGAGCAGCAGACTAGGAACTCGGGGCTTGTGCATGGTGCTCTGCTGACGAGTGGAAACTAACCAGCCGCAGGAAACCGAGAGTCGATATATTCGCGGGCGCTTTATCAATTATTAGGGCTCTTATCTGGTGCTCCGTACACGATTTCTGAAGAAGCTGCGTCGTTTGGCCGTAATTAGCCATTGTCAGTTGGGTTTTTTCGCTGCCTATCTTCGAGATTCGGTGATTTTATTACTGTTTACAGCGCTGACGACGGCAATGAACTTCCGCAAGAGAGGCGGCAATCCAACAATCCAACAGTGGCCGGAAACTAGCTGAAAAGTAAAGATTATTTATAAAAATTGTAACAACATGTATTCAGCTTCTGCTCGCAGGAGATCGCAAACCTAGGTTTAAAAATACGCGCCATTTTTATTACAAAATTTTGAACACTGCAAATTACAAGGACAAAGTGTCGCCATATAAATTTTTTTGTAGCACAGTTTCCAACCTTCGTTCCGTCAACCTAAAATAGTACGTTTTTCCCGTAGCCTGCACAGTCATATTGTTCTTCGTTGCTGCTTTGGTAACACTGTTAAAATTTCACGACGACGGCAAATCCACGCGCGGTTGTTCTTCGGTCCTCAGTTGTAAAAATAAAATAAACTAATATCCACTCAAAATAACTCCGGTGCGAGCGGTTAGAAGATTATTACAATACTTTTCTGTCCCTTCTTAATACGTGCGACACAGCCGTAGTGCGGGTGCGAGTGCGATAGCTACAGTGGCCGAGTGCAGCAGCCGATTGCAGCGAAGGGGAAAAACCCAAAGAAGTTGTTGTTGCTCGCAAAATTAAATCAAATAAAGGCGAAACTAGCACTAACGTTCCTGCTGCTTGGCCATGGCCTCCAGGAAAAGTTAAGAACGGAACAGCAAAGGGAGTTTTCGGCACAAAAACATCAGCATTAGCAACAACAACAACACAGCAACGGGGAAGAACAAGACGGGCCACTCCTTTTGTGTCCGACTCCGAGATGTGTGCGTGTTCGTGTCCGCGTCCGCCTTTGTGTATTGCAATTGAAAACTGGTGATTGCTGAATAAATTAAGGCTGCGCCGAGCTGAAATCGTAATTAGCGGAGCGAGCGAGGCAATAAAAAGTGAAAATCTTCTGCGTTTTCTTCTGTCTGCAAACGGAGAAGAAGCAGAATAGGCGACGACTACAGCTACAGTTAGAGATAAGAAGAGCTCCGCGCACCCACACAAACACGCGCAGGCCGAACGGAGCGAGTGTGCGTGCAAGCCCGTGTGTGTGAATGTGCTTATGACTCACGGCTGGGCCAGTGAGAGGGAGAGAAAGAGAGTGGTGCTGGCTTGAGCTACCTACGGCAACAACACGAAACGCAAACAACAACAAAACGCCGCATTTATAGAATTTCCCAAGTTGAGCGTAGCTAATCGCGTTGAAAGAAAATTCCAAAGTCGCCCCGCCACCAAACACACTCGCACAACACTTTCAGCTCGAGAGAGAGAGAGAAAGAACGCTGGTATAAAGATGAGCTTCACCAAGTGGTTCAAGAAGAAGGAGGCGATCTCTGAGATCGGGGCTCCCACAAATTTCCAGCGACACTTCCACGTCTCCCGCAACCAGGAGACGGGCGACCTGGAAGGCCTACCCTCGCCATGGGTGCGACTGATGAACTCACAGATCACGCGCGACGAACAGGACAAAAATCCGGACGCGGCGTACCATGCCGTCAAGTACTACAATTATTCGATCAAGAAGAAGGAGAACGAGGTCTTCAAGCCCTTCATCACCGAGGATGTCATCCACGAAGAGTCCAAGGAGATCGAGAACTACGTCAACTACAAGAATAAGCACAAGTCGCAGGACCCAGAGAAGTCCGACGACGATGGCAGCTCCACGGCCACCGAGACGGAGAGCAGCAGCGGCTGCGGCTCCTCTGCGGGCAACAGCAACAGCAGCAGCATCAACGACAGCAGCCAGCAGTCGACGATGCCGCTAGACATGCTAGGAGATGTGTTCAAGGAGCTGAAATCCAACCTTGAGCACCGCGAGACGCTAAAGGCAAATGCTTCATCGCAGGATCCGCCACCGGTGCCGCCCAAAAAGTCACCGCACGCGATGCCGCCGAAGCCACAGATCAAGCCCAAGCCTCGGGTTACCCAGAAGTTTTCGAGGACCTCCGATCTGCGACGGGAAGAGGAAGGCGAGAACCAGCACAAAGTCAACACGGACACCATCATCATCAAGCCGGCGCCGGGAGCAACACTGCATGCGGACGGAGACGATAATCCGGACGAAACGATACTGCGCCGGTCGAAGGAGAAGCGGGCACAGAAGACCGATGCCGAGATCTACGATGAGCTGCGTGCCATTTGCAATCCGGAGGACCCGCGAGAGCGCTACAAGACTACCCAGGAGGTGGGCAAGGGCGCCTCTGGCATCGTGTTTATCGCCGGCGACCTTCAAAACGAGTCGCAGGTGGCTGTAAAGACGATCGACATGAAGAATCAGTCCTCGAAGGATCTCATCCTCACGGAAATTCGGGTGCTCAAGGACTTCAATCACAAGAACCTGGTAAATTTCCTCGACGCCTACCTGCTGGAGCCAGAGGACCAGCTGTGGGTGGTCATGGAGTACATGGACGGCGGCCCCCTCACCGACGTCGTCACCGAGACTGTGATGAAGGAGCGCCAGATCGCGTGCGTCTGCCGGGAGGTGATATACGCTATCAGTTTCCTGCACGCCAAGGGCATCATCCACCGTGACATCAAGTCGGACAACGTATTGCTCGGCATGGACGGCTGTGTCAAGGTGACGGACTTCGGCTTCTGTGCCAACATCGAGGGTGATGAGAAGCGCCAGACCATGGTGGGCACTCCCTACTGGATGGCTCCCGAGGTGGTCACGCGCAAGAAGTACGGCAAGAAGGTGGACATCTGGTCAATCGGCATTATGGCCATCGAGATGATCGAGGGCCAGCCGCCATACCTGTACGAGACGCCGCTCCGTGCCCTCTACCTGATCGCGGCCAACGGGCGGCCGGACATCAAGAGCTGGGACAAACTGAGTCCCAACCTGCAGGACTTCCTGGACCGCTGCCTCCAGGTGGAGGTCGACCGGCGGGCCACCGCCGACGAGCTGCTCGGCCATCCGTTCCTCAGTGACTGCAGTGAGGTGAAGGCGCTGGTGCCCAACATCAAGGCGGCCAAGAAGGTGCTCCGACGCAATGTATAGTTGCTGTGCAATCACCGGGCGGCACGGCTGCTTTACGCGTGATCGGAATCGGCATCTGTCCCATGTATATACTGAGTTTTCAATGTAAATTTGTTTTGTGCGGACGCAACCGGAAGCGGAACTGGAACTAGAACTGGAACAGAATGCTGATCGTAGTCTTTGTAGTATTTACAACCATAGGAATAGCGAGAGCGCAGGACTAGCACCCGGCAATTCCCCGTCGAAAAAATAGGTGAGTTTTGAAAACATATACATATACTTATTCCCTTCAGCTCCCAGGTAGCTCAGCTCATTATTCATGCGAGGCTATCTCCGTTTCGACGGAAACCTTTTCGCAATGCCAAATGAGGAAACGGAGGCAGTCGGTTTATTGGTCGCTGGGTTGGTTAGTCTGAGAGCGTCGTCGTCCGAAAGTTGTCGTAAAAGAGACCCAATACCCAAAGACGGCGATAGTTGGCTTTATCTTGAGACGCTTAATCAGTTACTGGCTTCGGTTTGAACAACAGATTAAATTCGATCAAGGCTGTGCGTTTGCATGCGGCTTGTGTTTTGCCTTTGCATTGATTGTGTGTAAAGTTAGCAATGCCCCAAACTATATATAGTACATATTAACCAAACATAAGAAGCTGGAATTGGAAATAATATTAAGATGGAGAAATTAGGTCACCCAGTAACATGTAAAGAGATTTATTTATCTGTCCAGTCCATTTATATTTATTTATATTGCTGACAAACTGATAGTTGAAAAATCAGTCAGTACGCGTAGTTCTTATCAATATTACGTATTGAGACGTACATATTTATTGTTTTTTTTATCAGTTTCAATAACTCGCACATTTTTAATTTTAAACGGGAATATTTATAAAAATGTATTCCACAGCCATTTTTTTGTATTATTATATTATATTATTTTAGATTATTTGTACAATTTTAATTGTATTATATTGAGCTGTGATGAAATAACCGCAAACCGCAAATTTTTGCAAGTATTTTATAAACATTTAATATTTCTTGGGAAAAATCCACCTGGAGCAGCTCTCTCAGTCTCTCGGTTGCCATTACTCTCGTTTAAGAGCATGTTACATTATTCCTACCTGCAGCCGTCCCTCTCGTGTGGTTCACCTATTACGTATACAACATGTGTACGTGCAGAGTTTTTTGTGCAAGACAAACATCCCATTGAAAACTGACTGACAATGAACGAAAACGAAAGAAGACGCGCGCGCGGCAACAACAAAATGCAACAAACAACAAAACTAAGTACACAATTCCACACGCTCGTTCGCATTTCCTGTTTGGAATATGGCTTTGTCTGGCCAAAATATTCATACATCATAATAAATAATAATAAAAAAAAGTTAAGTAAAAAAAAAACTTTAATTCGTACGCAGACAGAGACAACACCCACACAAAGAAGCGTATTTGTATTTGCCTTATCGGCCGCATTCAAAAAAACACTATAAGTGCTATTGTAAGTCCCCTTTGCAAGTCCAGAAATCGGTGCGGCGTTTATTAAATTCTTAGAACAATTTTGGTGCCATTTCGATGTGATAAGCGACAAAATAAAGCTACGATCGCCAGAGAGTGAGAGAGGGAAAGTGGAGTCAAAGTCAAACAGGCAGTGTGTGTGTGTGTGTGTGGGGGTGAGCCCGGCGGGATGTGTATGTGTGTGTGTGTGTTCAACACAAAGAATAAGAGTGTGTATAATTGCTTCTGATGGCGGCCAGCAGTGCTTCTCTCGCCAGTAGTGTCTTCTTCAGCATGTCGTCTTCATGCATGCTCACCCTCCTCACACCCTCCCACTCAGTCACTCAATTTAATTGCCTTTGCAGCATGGAGAAGTAAGCAAGAGGAGACGGCAACGACGCGACGTCGCGACTCCGTTGCGCTATTTTTACTCTCTCCCACTCCCACTGCTACAACTTGCCTTTCCCCCAGGTTCTTTCTTCCGTTCTCCTCCACCACCAACCCCCGCCACAGTGGAACATGCATGGATCTCCTAGGCTCTTTATTTGTTTATATTAGTGGCGCATACTTTTGCTTTCCGTTCCACGAGGGAGAGGGCGATATGGAAGTCTTGAATGCCAAGTGCAGGAGAGAGTGAGTGAGAAGGGCTGTGCCGGAATTTCGCAAAAATTAAAATGTGCGTTCTTCTCCGTCGTGGTCTTTTTGGTTATTTTCTTCCGTTTTCAATTCTCCGAGTTCTGGGCGTGGATCTTCGATGCTGAGGCCAAAGTACGCCATGGGAGTGAAAGGGCCCTCGCAGCCGTGGATCCCCTTCTAGGCAAGCGACGCCCCGAGACCCAGAAATAATGACTAAACCACTCACATTTGGTTCGATTTCAAATGATAATTTCACCTTGCGTAAAAGGTTTTCGGTTGGCTGTGTGTGTGATGGAGTGAGTGAGTGAGTGAGCCACACATATGGGTTGTTATTGTTTGGTAGCTATGCGGATTTTTAGATGATTCATTCATTACTTTTCGGCCAGCCAAGTTTTTTTTTTCTTTTACCATTCAACGACATCAAGGGGGCTGTTTGTAATATATACCCCCTGACAATGCAAAGTTGTGTATTATCCGCCTGGGTTTAGTAACACTGTTTTGTCAGAGTTTCAGTGCCTGCGACAGACTCATCCAGCCAGACACACAGCCACAGGCACATGCGCTCGCTGCATGCAATACAAATGCATATTATGTACATATATTTTTATTGTGCGACTCATTCGAACGCAATGCAATGCAAATGCAGTGAAAGAGAAAAAACACGATCCACATGTATCCATCGGATCCACCAGTGAACTTCTTTCGGCACTCTCCTCCGCATCTGGAGCGCGCTCTCATTTGCCTAACGGTTCTTCTCCATTCTGTAGTTTTGTCGATGGAAAATTGTGAGGGAAAACTGGGTATCTGAATGTGAATGCCAGCCCAGAGTTTCATTGAAATTCAAGCGTGACTTTCGAGCGGGTGGCCGCTTCACATGCTGATAAATATAAACAATTATTGCGCTGATAATTGCCGCGCTCCGCTCTCCCATGGCACAACAACATCCCTAGCTGAGAATAAACTGATTTATATGCCGCGCACTTGCTAATGACTGAGAGCCAAAACAGAGAGCGAGCACAGAACGTCAAAGCGATGCCAAAATATTATGCAGAAACCCAAACCCGTAAAAAGCGAACTGTAGATAGTGCATCATAAATATTATTGTGTACTCCATTTGACCTCAACCCCCACCGAATACGAATCGAACCCCCAAGGCTCACCTGCCGTGAGTGTGTAGCGGTCTAAATTTAACGACTGCCTGCCGGAACCTAATCAGCTGGCAGTATCAAGAGCGCTGATAAGAAAACCCTGCGACGATAACGAAACAGTTGTATGATTAATTCACTTTACCTTGCCCTCCCCCAAAAATGTGTGTTTTTTATTTTCGAGCACATTATTACAGTCTAGGCCATATTATTGGGTAGACTGGGACTGGGAATCTTAAAGCTAGGTTTGGTGATTTTTAAATAAACCTTTTTTTTAAATCGAAATTGTGGTTAATCATTTTGCATAGAAAAAGAAAACTATATTTACTTTTGTTCATTTGCATATGAGTCAACTATGAGTCATGTTTTACCAGAATTTTATAATCCATTTAGTTTCTTTAAAAAGCTAAAGTCGGAATATATTCACAAATAATTTGGCAATGCCTTAGATTTCATATTTATTTTTAAAAATGTAAATAAATTTCCTAAATTGAGTTTCAGAACTTTTTAAAAATAATACAAATGTTGTAGTTTATTGTTATTATTAAATTAAAACCATTGAAAATTTGTAACTTTTGATGTTTACCTATGTGTCTGTCCATTACTGTACTGGCTTTAAAGAAAAAAACGTTTATTTCACTGTGTTGGCAATTATTAAAGGTCAAAATGTTAATTATGCGCCAATTGTGTTTGTTTGCCTTTCCTAACCGCCACGGCCCCCGCTTTTCCGCTAGACCCCCCTTTACAATGGCTGCACTGCAGCATTTGACCCGGTTGCCAATATTGACTGACCATCTCTTTTCATCTTCTTTTCAGCACCTGACAGCGACAGTGACAACGATGGAAACGGCAAGACAGCAAAGAAATTCAGAATCCCGAGGAATACGAAGCCGTACCAGCTGGGATCCATTCTGCATCGTTGGAGACGTCGACGGGGTGGGGGTTATCGCTTAGATTAGATATTGTCCTATGGCAAAATTAGCTTACTTCGTACATTGCGAAAATGTATGTGAACGACCGACCGACCACGCACACAAGCACGCACATATGATATACATATAGATACTGTAGTACTGTATTATTAACTGTAGGGAAATAAGTTGGATTACTCTTTATATACCCGTATATATATATACATAATTGTGATTTAAGCGATTTTATCAAATCTGCATTATGCAATTCAATATAAATTCGTCGTATAGTCCGTAAGCACAAACAAAAACGAACCCCAAAAGAGCAGAGAACATGCAATACTTGTTGTAAATTACCAAAAAGGCGATAAATGTAGCAAGTGGAAGCGAGTGTAACAAGTGCCATTAGGACTAGAAAGAGCTAGGCAGCAGCAAGCGACACACAGCAACGAAATTATCTCCACAGTTCATTGTATTTCCCCGTCAAATACGGATATCACTAAATCAGACAGATAACTAATTAGACGCCTAGCCGGAGCATGTATATTAGCTGATAACGAAAACAATGTTTGATATTCCATTTTAATTAGTACAAACGTAAGACTAACGAAAACGCAACGTAAAAGAACATATTTAAAAGGCAGGCTTCCTTGATATTCCCTCCGGCCCCTCGGATCTGCCATATGCCGCACAGAGAACCCTATCGAAATAGAGCTGTTATATAACTCGTGTGTCAAATAGCTATTGAAAGAAATATGAAGGGAAACTAAGAATATCCCTAAAGGAAGATTATATGCATATTTAGCGGTGGTATACGTACACTAAACCTAGTCCCAACGGGAGGGAAATACGAGCAATGCCAAAAACGAGGAGAAAATAATGTCTTAAAAAGGAATTAATTAACAACATAGCATAGCCTTAGCCGAAACAGTGCTTATCTTTTGGCAGATATACCCAAAGTAGTTGTCCACTTGTTTGTGTTTAGTTCAATTTGTTCGATGCTATTTCCCACCACAGTAGATTTATCCGAAAACAATCTTTAGCTAGTCGCCAACTCTTGGGAGGAGTTATTTTATTGAAACACAACGAAGAAGGGGGAAGATGTAACCAAGAGCTGTTTGGCTTCCTTACTTGTTATATACATATACACGCGTCGTACGACCGATAGGGTTTATCTTTTACTTGCGATTCTGATATTAGTAGCCAATCGATTGCTGCTGCTGCTGCTGCAGATCGGTTCATAGTTAAATTTTATATATACGATACGATACGAGATCCCAATTTTTGGCCTACAATTATAATTGTGCATTCATAATTTTCAATGAGCTTATTAATTAATCGAAAATTTACTTGATTTTCTTAGTTTAGCTTAAATGAGTAATGAGTATTAGGCAAGGCAACGAACGGAGATGGACATGAAGATTCCATAAGCAGTCGAAGAGGGTTTTCGGAACAGAGACATACCCGATCTTACATATTCGCAGACAAGCATTTAGGACGAACGCAAATATTGCAATTAATAACGTACATTTAATTGAAACTTAAGTCTTCAAACAAGAAACAAAGAACAACAAATGGTAGCATAATTTTTTATACGCAACTTTTATTGCAAATTGTAAAGGAGAATGAGGAGAAAAGAAGCTGACATCAATTTTGATCGATTCGGAATTATATATATATATTAATATACAACACAAGAATTGGCGCTATTTCAATTAAACCAACTTAAACGTAGTTAAAATACAAAATGCATATTAATTAATGTGCAAGGTCAAGACCCGACTTGCCAAAATAAACGTAAACAGTATGAATATGAGTATGATAAACAATACGGGATATCCATATTTAGAAGGAGGAGCAATTACGATCCTTTTAGCGCTTTTTACGGTCGAACATTTTAAATTCAATGAGCAAATTCCACCATCAGTTTTATGTTTATGTATTATGATGCACACGTATTCTTTTGCTTGGAAACCTAAGTCGTAATCGTACTACATATATTATATATATCATCATTTAGATTTATTTTGCAATTTTATCACTTAAGTATACCCAAAAGCCCCATTTAGTTCTCGTATTCGTCCCCATCCATCCACTGCGATTATACTGATGATTATCCCTCACGATTGTATGTATTTAGTTTTAGCTTTCACTGTATTTTTATTTTGTGTTGTTAAATATATCGTTATTTACTTATTCGACCAAAGCAACTGGATGGTGATTCTGTTGGGTTAATTTTTACTTTTACAGCTGCTGCAGTTATAATGCTAGCAAAGAAAACAAAGCATTAACTATTTTCCAGATGGAAATTAATCAGATTTTGTTTCTAACGAATAGTTAAAATGAACTACTGAACACTCTCCAGGCCTGGATTTAACTCTCCAACGAAAGATAAAAAAACAATAATATATCAACTTCAAGCGATTTTTTTTTACTAAAAAAAAGTTACAAATGAAGCTTAAATAAATGAAAATTAAAAAATATTTCACATAAACATTAAAATATAAAAACATAAAGAGAGGCCACTAGGTCAGTGCTATTATCTCGACAGTTCCTGTACTTTGTTTCCTACAGCCATACGTCTTCGCGGTATTTGCCCTGCGTCTTCAGTTCCTTTAGGCGGCGCAAGCCCTCCTCCTCATTGAGATGGAGCGCCTTTTGTAGGCATACACTTAAGCCATTGGCGATCGACTGCGATATTTTGTCGCCATCAGCGCAGACATAGAGCACCGTTTCTGGCTTCAGCAGGAGCTCGACCAGCTCTTCGGCATCTTCCTCGAGAAGCGTTTGGACATAGCATGGGGATTCCCCGCGTGAATAACAAGTGCGGAATCGCGACAATACTGTTGATTGCTGCCAGGCCAGCAGCTGATCTCTCTTCAGTATGGCCTCTGGTGTCTTGGCACCCACATACAGCCAGGAATGGCCCTTGTCCTGATGGGGCCGCTGCTTCAGAAGTTGTTCCTTATGTCCCAGGAAGCCTAGGAAGGGGGCCAGGCCCGTGCCCACGGCTATAAGTATTTGGTTGCTGCAGAGATCCTGCTCTGTATAGCGGAATGTGTTACTCAATCGAGGATAAATGGTGACTTTGGCGAGCTGCTTTTCGGCTTGCTGAACTGTTCTCTCCAACATGCTGGTTGTTATTCCTGGCTTGTGGCTGAGCAAGGAGTAAATGATACGAATCTCCTGTGCACCGCTATCCAATGGAGTATTGGCTATCGAATAGGGCCGTGGCAGCAGACGTGGCAAATGCTCCGCCAGGAAGGACAGCGGTGGCTTACAGCTGCCGCAGATGTCGAGAATGTCCGAGAAGTTTAAACCTTGCTCCAGTATGAGGGAATTGTAGTGTTCGGTGGCCTGCTTAGAGGACAGACATGCCAGAAAGCTGCGCTCCCGTTCGTTGCTCGTAAACCCGGCCAGAGCACTAAGGAACTGCTTCTGTGGAACGCTTCCGAGGGCCAGGCAGTGGGTAAGGATCTCCCGTGGAGTCGAAGTTGGCGGAATGTGAGCGGGAACTTTAGCGTTCTTTTTGGCGCAGTTCAGAACCAGTTTCAGGTTGAAGGTGGCGTCAGCCTTGTCCTTTAGGTCCAGCCGAGTAAGCAGTGCATCCACCACGTCGGGACTGTTGCTTGGCATAACTCCGATGGTGTCCCCGGGTTGATAGTCAAATGGGGACTCTAATACCAGCTCCACCACGCGCTTCTTCCCAGTTGCCTTGTCGGCGGCAACGAGCACCGTGCTCCGCATTACCGCCGCCTGCGTTGGACGATGAACGTCCGAGCGGGCGAACGGGAACTTCAAGACATCGTCGCATCTCAGTTGGGCACACGTTTCGCTGGATTCCTGCAAATACCAGCGATTAAATACGTTTTACAGAGATGAGCTGCACTAACCTGCTCTACGCCGGTGAAGCACACCTCCAGGTTACTGCCTAGCGGCTTGGCGGGTATATATTCACTCAGAATATACGCCTCAATATCCGTTTTATCCGGATTGGGAGAATCGGAGCCGACCATGATACATATATAGAGTGGCAGCAGCCTGAGCGCCAATATATAACTTTTCCCGTGGCAATCCACTAAAATTACCTCAGCGGCGGTTGTTATCGATAGACAGGGCTATCGGAAAGCATGAGGAATACAATTTGTTGCTGCCCAACTCGAAATTTCCAGTAGATTTTAATAGGATTTATTTTACCAACGGGAATGGCAGGCAGCTCCAACAGTGACGACGAGTTCCAGGATGCCCTCGGCGAGGAGATCACCGAGAAGGAGGCCACCAACACGCGACTAAGCGAGAAGGACGTGGACGAAGTTGTCGAGAAGCACAGCCAGCTGAGGTTGGATGACGAAGCGGAAGGCGCGGCTGGCGGAGATGCGCTGGTGAAGCAGCCAGACTCTGAGATGTCCATCGAGGAACTGCGCGAACTGGAGAAGGATCTCAGCCCTGAGGAGTTGGCGGCGAATAAAGAGAAGGCCAACAAACTCAAGCTGGAGGGCAACGAGCTGTTCAAGAACGACGATCCCGAGGGCGCCGCCAAGATCTACACAGAGGCTCTGGACATCTGTCCCTCGAACAGCACCAAGGAGCGAGCCGTTCTTTACGGAAACAGAGCAGCCGCCAAGATAAAGCTGGATGCCAACAAGGCGGCCATCGACGACTGCACAAAGGCCATCGAGCTGTGGCCGGAATATGTACGCGTGCTTCTCAGGTTAGTGTATACCGGTTCCCTATTATCAGAGCATAGATCAAACTAATGCTGTGTGTATCCTTCTGTAGGCGGGCCAAGCTCTACGAGCAGGAAGACAAGCCAGACGAGGCTCTGACAGACTACAAACGCGTCTCTGAACTGGATCCTGGACAGCAGGAGGCTCGCGAGGCACAGGTTCGTCTGCCACCCATCATCAATGAGCGCAACGAGAAGCTCAAGAACGAGATGATGTCCAACCTGAAGGACCTGGGCAATATGATACTGAAACCGTTCGGCCTGTCCACACAGAACTTCCAAATGCAACAGGATCCAAACACGGGCTCCTATTCCATAAATTTTAACCAAAAACCAAGCTAGTGGATATAGTTTTGTTGTGAGTGTGCGGGAGAGGAAATAAAGTTGATCCAAGTAAGGATTTTTTTTAAATTATCCTGTATTTAATAGATGGGTATTGTGGGAAAATATTAAAAATTCTCAACGAATACTAAATATTGAATTTAATTTCAAGAATTATTTATATTTCCAGACGTCCAATATTCTTCAAAACTTAAAAGTTTGGGGCTTTCCAGCCGGTCATCTCTGTTGCCTACGATAACGATAACGATATACACGAATCGAAGCAACAGCTGACTTAATACACTTGTGTTGCCTGTGAAGAAGAAGAGCTGGGTTGGAAAAATCGCAATTTGCTAAATTACAAAACAAGAATCGGGCAAAAACAGCCACCTAACGTCAACGTCTCGGTCAGTTTCACGGTCCATTCCAGTGGTTTCATGTGATCCATTCAAGTTGCATGCAAAGATTTACGGAAACTGCGTACCCGCACAATCGCCTGCAGAGGATTGATATGAAAACAGCCAGGTGGAGCGTGGCTAGTTGATTTAAGTCGTCCAGTCGCGTCGTCCAGCATGTTCCGGAGTCGCAGCTGGTTCGGCGGTCCCTGGGGCGGTCGTCCCAAGAACCGCCTTTCACTGGAACACCTCAAGTACCTGTATAGCATTTTAGAGAAGAACACCACGGTCTCTGAGAGCAACCGTGGCTTGCTGGTTGAGTCGCTGCGCTGCATTGCGGAAATCCTAATTTGGGGCGACCAGCACGACTCTCTGGTGTTCGAGTAAGTCACTAGATATCCCGTATCGCCAAACCGCCGGTAACCCATTGACTTTCTTTCAACAGCTTCTTTCTGGAGAAGAACATGCTATCATACTTCCTGCACATCATGCGGCAGAAGAGCGGCGGCTCCAGCTTTGTGTGCGTGCAGCTGCTGCAGACGCTCAACATTCTCTTTGAGAACATACGCAATGAAACGTCGCTGTGTTAGTCTCACATCTGCTCTGACTGCTAGCTGGGTATTAACCTAATTTTTCTATTTGCAGATTATCTGCTGAGCAATAACCATGTCAACTCCATTATGGTGCACAAGTTTGACTTCTCCGACGAGGATGTGATGGGCTACTACATCCTTTTCCTGAAGACGCTTAGTCTGAAGCTGAACACCCACACCATTCACTTTTTCTACAATGAGGTTTGTTTGGCTTACTTTGGACGCGGCGTGGAAGTGTACTAAATGATCCTTGTTTACTTTTGAAGCACACAAATGATTTTCCTTTGTATACGGAGGCCATTAAGTTCTTTAATCATCCCGAGTCCATGGTGAGGATTGCTGTGCGAACTATTTCTTTAAATGTCTACAAAGTGCAGAACTCCAGCATGCTGCGGTTTATCAGAGACAAGTATATATATATCTATAGTCTGTCGGTACAATTAAATTAATAATCTTAATGTTCCTCCAGAACGGCTGCTCCGTACTTTAGTAACCTGGTTTGGTTTATTGGCAAGCATATTCTGGAACTAGACACCTGCGTGCGCACAGATATAGAGTAAGAATCCTCAGCCTCATATAATTTATTTATTCTTCATTCATTAATGCCCCCCCCGCAGCCACCAGTCGAACCAGAAGCTGTCCAATCTAGTGGCCGAGCACCTGGATCACTTGCACTATTTGAGTGATATTTTACTACTGGACATTAAGGACCTGAACGCGGTGCTGACGGAGCACTTGCTGCATAAGCTGTTTGTGCCCCTGTACATATTCTCCTTGACGCCAGCCCCGCCGCCGCCCTCGCTGGCAGTGGTCACACAGAATCTGGCTGCCGTGCTCAATCGGAACGTGGACATCGATATACAGGAGATGCACAATCCGCGCGTGAGCTCAATTGTGGCCCTGTTCCTTCTCTCTCTGGTCTTTCTGGTCGTCTCCCATGCGCCGTTAGTGCACGCTTTAGCCTGGGTTATTCTGAACGGCGACCACAGTGTGTTCAAGGAGGGCGCGGCCGAGATTCTGAATTCGTACGTGGAGCATCGCAAGGTGGTTGTGCCGGGATTCGGTGAGCCCAATGAGAGTCTTGAGCAGGCCTTGGACACGGTCACTGGCCAGTCGAGTGCCTCTAGCTATGCCCTAAGCGAAGACAGTGGCGTGGATTCATCATCCCCGGCTGCCACGGAATTGCAGGCGGATGACCCGGAATCGGTGGAGACGAAACTGCGAAACATAACTGATGAAGAGAAGCAATTGCAGCTGCAGAAGTCGTCCTTCTTGGCGAAGGCAGACCTCGGTGATATGGCCAAACCGTTTTTGGACACAGTCCTGCAAGCCTTGGACTGCACAGAAAACGACTACCTAGCCCTGCTGTCGCTGTGCCTCATCTACGCCATGTCGCACAATCGGGGTGAGTCTTAATTTGTTATCCCTTATGTTGTTTCACATGCTTCTCTGTTCTTGGGCTAATGCTATGTAACTTTCCCTTGCTCTGATCACTCCATTCGTGCTCCATTATAATTGCTTTCTATGTGTGTCACGAACTTGTCATCCCGTTCAGATGGTATGTAACTCTCTTCCACTCGCCGAACTAATCCACTATCTCTGACAGCTGTCCTTTGAGCTTACTGAATCCAAGCTTTATCCTTTACATTATTTAGGTGTCAAGAACGAGTGGTTCGAGCAAGTTCTGGCAAAGTCCACGCGTGGCTCCTTCAGCTACAAGACAGCTTTGATCGAACATCTGCTGGATATCATCACACAGTCCAGCCAGCCATGTAAGTGCTAGTCACCACCCTAAAGAATGTTACTAATATCTCTTTATCTTAGCCTGCCGCATCCGCCTGATAACCGTTGAGATAGCCCTGGAGTTGCTGGTCACCTTCACGCGCCCCAACTCGGATGAGGCGCGCTGCATCACCCCCGCCCAACAGGATCTGCTCTTTAGCGCTCGAAACCAGTCCATGGCGGTTCTCCGCAACTTTTACAAGTCAGAGGACATCTTTCTGGATCTGTTTGAAGACGAGTACAATGAGATGCGAAAGGCGCAGCTGAATGTAGAGTTCCTCTGCATGGACTCTGCCATCTTACTGCCTCCCACAGGAACTCCCCTTACGGGAATCAGCTTTACACGCCGCCTGCCCTGCGGAGAAGTGGAGAAGGCTCGCAGAGCCATCCGCGTCTACTTTCTCCTGCGCCGCACGTGCCAAAAGTTTTTAAACGAGAAGGAATCCCTGCTGCCGCTGACAAACGTCGTCAATCTAGTTCAAGTGGAGAATGTGCTAGATTTGAGTAAGTGCACTCGTCCAAAGCTCTGACTGTGTTGTGACTTCAACTTTAATTGATTCAATAGACAACAGTGACCTGATTGCATGCACCGTGGTTGCTAAGGACAGCAGCAAGCAACGCCGTTTCCTGGTCATCGACGCCTTGCAGTTGATCCTCGTTGAGCCGGATGCCAAGCTGCTGGGTTGGGGCGTCGCAAAGTTCGTCGGCTTTCTGCAGGACGTAGAGGTGCAGGGCGACAAGGATGATTCGCGCTGCCTGCACATAACTGTGCACCGCGGCGGTGTCACCCACAACCGCACACCGCTACTCTCGGCGAAGTTCCTGTTCGACGACCACATCCGCTGCATGGCCGCCAAACAGCGGCTGACTAAGGGCCGAAGCAAGGCGCGCCAGAAGAAGATGTATCAGATTGCACAGCTTATTGAGATCCCCGGCCAGATAGACTCGCCGGTGTTCGCTGTGGGCGGCACAATGGCCACGTCCACGGGCAGTGGGAACAGCAGTGGCAGCAGCTCGCGCAGTGGCCACCATCGGCCCATGTTCTCGACGGCAAATCGCGTGCCCGGATTCGCTGCCGTGCTGCGGGGCAATAACAGTGCCGGGGTCAGTCGCACCCAAATGGCCCAGAATCGCTCCATCGAGGGGTAAGTGTTTGTAATGAGGGAGTTTGGAAGAGGAGCTCATTTATGTGTTCACATGCAGCATTCGGAATGAAAGCGCTGGTCGCTCCCGCCGGCGCAGTCCCAGCAATACATCGGGTTCGAATCTAAGGGCAGATCTTTCGGATCGTGATCGATCACCCAGTGTTAGTGTCGGCAGTCATAGTTCTTCGCAGTCGCGGGAGAACTCCCAGCCCAGAAGTGGCGGCACACGATCGCGGGAAAGCAGCCCCAGGATGCCAAGGCCGCGGTAACAAGATCAAGTTTTTAGTCATTTGTATGTCCCATCAGAGGGTGTATTTTTTAGTTTTTTAAAAATAACCCATAGATTTCCGCATATATTTTATTTATTAACAAATAGATAAATAAGTTTTTTTTTATAATTTATTTTATTTACATTTATTTTTAGCTCTGAGGAAATACCCCTAGAGGATTTCCAGCACTCGCGCACCAACAGCCCGCACTCGCGTGGCAACCCATCGCCCTCCTCCCGATCGCACACGCCCAGCCGGGTACTCCACTACGACCAGATATCGATATCCGGGCATAGCGGATCGCCCCGCGAACCAACACTGATGTCGGGGACAAACGCCCTCCTGAGCCAACTGAACGGAGTGACTATGGCCCGGGAGGTGCTATCGGTGCAGAGTTCAGAGGAGACATCATTCATCGGCAGCGATGGCGGTGATTCCACTGGAGGCGGGTCGGAAAATAGGCGGCGGGGGGCTATTGAGACGGTCTAAGTTAGTTTAGAAATTTTAGTATTACAAGTGGAGGAGACGGTTATGCTTAGATTGTTGCTAACGTTTTGTTATTCCAATTAACTAATATGGTGGTACATACTCTATTAACTTTATCATTTTAAATAAAAGCTTATTTGACGATTTTAAATAAAGGCTTTAAATTTATGTACACCATTATTAATTCAAATAAATATGATATTGTGTTATATTCTATTAAAAATCTTTTTTTGTTTTTTAATGTACGAAAATGTTTTTTCTTTTGTTAGTTTAGTTTAGTTAGTTTAGTTATAAATAAAAACAAATATTTTGTCGTTATTAATTTTCTCGGCTGAGTTGGCATTTCTAGCAGCAGCCTACAAACAATTGGCAGCCCTGGTTACCAGCTGTCGCTTGTTTTGGTTTCGTGACATAACCGCAATTCGGGAAAAAGAATAAATTTGATCATTGTTTAATAAAAATACACCCAAAAGGCCAGTAATTGTAGTCTAAATATGTCCCAAAAATACACGGAGCTCATCAAGCTCGGCACGCAGTATGCTCGACGCATGAATTACCTCTCAAACCGCATTTTTGGCGAAGTTGCGCGCACCACCAACGAGAAATCCATGAAGGTTTGTCCCCAGCTTTTAGCTCACAGAACGTTTATAATACCATCTAGTTTGCTTCTTGCAGGTGGTCCGCATGTTCTCTGAGGAGCCCATACACAAGCGCGACTATGTGGTCAACTGGTACCCCCGCCATGTGGAGACGCATCTGCTGATGAAGAACCTGCGCGACTACGGCCTTTTCCGAGACGAGCATCTGGACTTTAAGGACGAGATGAAGCGGATGCGCAAGCTGCGTGGCAAGGCGCCTCCAAAGAAGGGCGAGGGCAAGCGAGCCTCCAAAAAGTAGTCGTAGAAGAAATACAAAATAGTCTTTTTATTGAACTAACTCAAGTCTGTTTGGCTGCGGGTCAGCAACTTGGCTTTGCCGGCGAACACCACCTCATCGTTTTGCCGGCAGTCATACTCCACGGTGGCTATTTTACGCGCCTCCAGAAGACGTACGGTGACCACCGTGTCCGTCTCGATGCGGCAGGGCTTCAGGAAGCGGAAGTTCTGCTCCAGCACCACAGTGCCGGGTCCTGGCAACTTTGTGCCAATGATGCCCGCTACCACGGCATTGAGCAGTGCTCCGTGTACACGGCGCTCTTCGACGGGTGTGTCCCTGCTGTGGATGTAGTTGTGGTCGCCCGTAAACTGTGCGAATCGCTCCAGATCGCTTTGTGTGAATCGCTTAACCACTTGCACTTGCTGCGGCGTGGCTGGTGCTCGGCTGCTCAGCTGCCGGGAGAACTGGCGGAGCATTCTGCAACTCGATTATTTCAGTGCGGCGGGCGAAGTCCTCCAGCAGCAGTTGGCACAGCTTGACAATGCGCTGGTCCTGGGCCTTTAGTCGCCACTCTTGCACCGCCCTCAGCAACGAAGGAGTCAGCAATAACTCTCTGTTTACCTGACCGGCCTCCAAGAGCTGGTAAAAGAGCGCCAGGCTGTGGAGCACTATTTCCGAGTGGTCTGTACGGACAAACAGACTAATGAGCAATTTCAAGTGCTCCTTAATAAATTCAGCCGCACTTTTATCTGAAAATATAGATTAAATATGTAGTACGAGGGCGGCTGTATAGAGTTAGATTCCGTACCTAAGCAGATGTTACACAATGCTGCTATGCCGTGTAGCTTTAAATGCTGGTCCTGCGACTCCAGCGATGCCACGAACACGTCCAGGGCATCAGCCTCGAGTAGATGAGGCCAGTTGATTGGGTCGTAGGCAAAATTGGCCAAATTCGCAGTCACCTGCTCCTGGGCCTCTGGAAACGGATACAAGTGAACTGATAGCCACAATGATAACAAATACCCGTCTTACCGACGTTGGTCGTCGTATAATACTCGTCGACCAGGTGCCCGATGTACTCCCGCCTGTCTATGCCCTGCGCTGGTGTCCGCCGCTTCAGGTGTCGATGACTGGAGAACATATCAATGGAAAATCCGGGACATTTCGGCCTTTATACCCTGAAATTGAGTTTTTATTTCAATTGTGCGCGTATAAATGCTGCAAAATTATTCGTTCTATCGATGTTTCTTTTTTGTTTATTTAATATCGATTTTTAATTCTCTATAATTTACTTTTTTCTTAAAAAAGTATTAGTTAATTTATATATGTTTATTCATTTAAATTGTATTTACTGCTTCATTTAGAGCTGCAGAATTTAATATTTTTTATAATTAAATTGGTGGCTATACAATATTTGAAAATTGTATAACTCATTGAAATTATAAATTGTTTTCTCAATATTTTTTATGTTTAATTGTTATTTTTATAGGGAATCGGAATATATATAAATTTTGGATTTTTTTTCGTCGAGATATGAAACACGATTCTCATTTTTATATTACAAGATTTTGAAGAAATCTAAAATTAAACAAATCCAATCCATTCTATCAAATCAGGAAAGCTTAATTATATTATTACCAAGTAATTGTAAACTTATTTGCAAAAATACTTGATAATTTCTTAGACAAAAACTTTAATAGAAAAACTAAAAACAATTTCACAGTTCAAAGATAATTTTATTAAAGCAAATGTTTTCGTAAAATGTATAGTGTAAATCATCGGTCCCAGTACAAAGATACCCTATCTGCATTCAGATCCTGCATACGTCCTAGCTGTCCTGCTTGCCCTCCGCCTTCAAGTCAGCATCGTTGACGACGAACTCGGTGTCGTTGGAATTGCTGAAGTGGCTTCTAGCAGCTGCAACGGCCTTTGGTGGGATGTTAAACAGTGGGTGGGTGGGCAGCAGCTCGTTGATGGTGTCGCCCATGACCTGCGGGCAGCTGGCGGATTCCGAGTGCTGCGCAATGGAGACTCCGCTTAAAGTATAGCACGTGTGGTAGAGATCTTGGGGTCTAAAAATAGATTTCGTTTGCTAACTGGAGCCGTAGGTAATTTCACACATAACTCACTTGCCGGGCTTGTCGATGAGCCCTCCATTCTGCTTCTGACAGCAGATCAAGATATACTCTTGCAAGGCCCCCACGTCGAACAGGGTGTGATCCATCTCTTTGTCGTCGCCCGAGAGGGTGGCCTGTGTGATAGGTATGGTGGCGCCCACCCAAAAGGAGTAGCAGCCATCGACCAACTTGTTAGTTCGTCCTTGGAAGCCACCCTCGTAGCTCATTTGACGGCGCAAAGTCCACTGGAGCAACGCCTGCTTGTCGCACTTGTCTGCCTCGTTGAGCAGCGCCAGACCGGCAATTCCGCAGAAGGTATAGCCCCCGTGGGCCTCTAGGTCTGGAGCACCGCCAAAGCCGCCCTCGTATGTCTGGCACTTGGCTATCCAGTCGCCGGTGCCGGCGAATAGCTCTTGGATCACAGGGTCGGGCAGGTTCAGCAGCTTGGCGCAGGATATGGCGCAATAGGCGCCGCGAACGTCCGTCTCGCCGTCCACGTGCAGCCGATAGGAGCCGTCCGATTCGCGCACACTGAACAGAAACTGGACCAGTGTGGGTCGATCAATGGCACGGTATGCCTCCTGAGTGCCGATGATACACAGGCTGTTCACTGCCGCGTAGGTGGGAGCCAAGTGCGCGTACTGGCCGGGTCCACCGCCAAAGCCTCCAGTCGGTGCACGGCACCTTTAAAGCAGTAAAGCAGAAAAGACAGGTTAGCAGGATTGGGGATTAGTGAACCCGTATGCAACCCACTTGCTGAGAAACTGCACCACGTGGTCGAGCGTCTGGTCGTCGAAGGTGAAGCTGAGCAGCTGTGCCGCCTGTAGGATCCAGTAGACGCACCAGGGCCGGCTGCTATCCAGGCACTCGTAGTGGGAAGGCAGCCGGCGCAGCATCGCGTCCAAGTAGTACTGGTGCTCCAGGCGGAAGATCTGGCTGAGGCGCGGGTGGGTCAGGAACAGCTCGTCAAAGCGGTCGAAGCACTTCTCCACCGAGGCCTCTGTTTTTTGCTGCAAGGCCACTAGTTCTTATCTGTGTGATTCAGCCGTTCCGCCCGACCGGATTACTCACCTGCTCGCGGGACGTGGTCGTGGTCACCTTCTCGTCGTCGAACTTGTAGCCCTTTAGGCGTTGAAAGTTGCGGAACAGCAGCTCCTCCGCGGGATCCATGCTAGCGGCGCCAAAAGCTTTCCAAATTAAATGAAATAAACAAAAGGTAATTCGATTTGACTAGTGGCCAGTGTGACCGGCGGCGTGACTATAAAGCAAACCAAATGGGATTGCATGACATCAATTTGCAATTGGTTCATTACATTTATGTTGTTGCTTTTGTTTATAAACGTTTCTTGAATTTTTCATTTTTATTAACTACCTGCATGGCTGTCACAAACCTGTATTGTTTGTACCCGCACAAAATAAAAAATGTCTGAAAACGTTAAGGATATTTAATTTATTTTAAAATCAAAAATGAGAATAAAAACAATTATAAACTGAATTTAACTGAAATATAAACAAAAACAATAAAGTGTCACATTATCTTTGGGACATCAGGCTCTCGGTGGTAAAAACGTCTGTCTGGCTGCTGTTCGAGATTGTGTCTCCATATAAGGACTCCGCATGATCCTTGGACTTCCACAAGCCGTACAACTCGATAAATCCATAGACTGATAGGCACACCACAAAGTAGGCCGTTAGAGTCACAACAATCTGAAACATAATTAGCGATAAGATCTGCAAGATCAAGCATCAATTCTCTATTTTCGATCCCTAACATTTCAAAACTTACAATAGCGAGCCCCTTCAGGATCAGGAACAGCAATCCGCTGGCGTCGAGTTTGCTTGGCCAGTCCACCAGGGGCTCCGATGAAGAGGCGACACTTTCGGGACTAGAAGTGGCCCCATCTCCAATTTCACTGTATCCGCCGAGGGTCGAGGACCTCAAGGGCAGATACCAATCGTAGTAGAGCTGCGTCAACATAGATATTTCCAGTGGGGACTTCTTTTGCAGCTGCTTCTCCATTGCATATTCTTTTTTCTCATCCATCAAGCGCTGAAAGCAAAACTTGAGATCAGCCAAAGTAACTATTTGGGATTTGTCGCAACCCTCCAAAGTTGTGAGATGGGGTAAGTGGGGTGATGTGGCGGCTAGTTGATTGCTCTTTTCCCTGCGGTGGCTACACATTGTTTTAGGATGCAGTTGCTCCTCCTGTTGCAAGCAGAACGGAGAAATAGAGATACTGTTATTATTAACAGGCTTAAGCTTTCCAAAATCAAGTTTTAGAGTATTCATTTATGGTAGGTAATGGTATGAAAAGCCTATCCACCAGAGCAATCAACTCGCCAAGCGTAGCAATAACCTACAACTATCAAACATTTTTCTATTTTAAAGATTAAGGAAAATTAAAACAATTCTTGTATCCAAATAAAATAAATAAATCAATAAGGAATAGAAAAAAAAGAGTAGAAAGGAATATCTCAAATCGTATTCCATAGGCCCCGGCGAGATTCGAACTCACGATCTCCTGTTTACTAGACAGGCGCTTTAACCAACTAAGCCACGGCGCCATGTTTTCATGCTGCGGCATTTGCCCTACTAAAGCGCCCTGCTTGCAGAAACGAAACAAGCAGTGATTGCTGTAGTCACCCGATTTAGGCACAGATGGCGCTGCAAAAATGTAAAATGTAAAAATCTTTCTTGTTGGCCCTTTAACGCTATATATTCTGGATCTGGATGTTGTTTTTATATAGTTTCACATACTTTATAGCTCTACCATAATTTAGGAATAGGTAAGCAAAATGTCACTCACCTTAGGATGTCCTTGCAGATCCAAATAATTGGAATCGAACTTGCCCTGTTTGATCTCCTCAAGCTCCTTGTCCGTCACAAAGTTATCGCGATCGATGGCTTCGTTGCTGTAGATGTCGTAGAACTCGCCGAGCCGTGAGCTGGAATGCACCGGCTCGCATTGCTCTGTGGCTTTGTTGTAGAAGTTTCGCTGGCCGAAGTACCGCTCCTCGCAGTTGACCGGCGAGCAGTTGCGGAAGTAGTCCTTGTCCCAGTTCCGGCAGTCCATGAAGTCCTTTCGCTTGCGCAGCGAGTGGCCGCTGGGATCGAGGATCTCGAAGCGAGTGTCGAAATGTAGCAGCTGTTTCGTCGAGGCTGTATAATCATGGGCACTCGTGGCAGTGAGCTGTATGGGGCAACTACCGACACGGTTGTACAAGGACTAAAGAGCAGAGTATTTAAGCAGTATTTAGTAATTAAAATTTAGCAGACTAAAATATGAGGAAACCTAACCACAGTGGGCCACACCAAGGACACGCATTCCGTCTTGCCAGGCTCAATGGCCCCAAAGTTGCCGCCGAAGATGCGACCCATTGACTCAACGAGCTCTCCATGTGTGGTGTTCACAGTGCATTCTCCATCCGAGCTGACCATAAAGTCCAATGTTTCCCTTTTCGCATTCTTTAAGCTATTGGTGACGGTCAGATCTGTGGCTTGACGGTTAGCCAAGAGAGAAAAGGAAATAACAGCTTGGCTTACCGAAGACCAGGCCAATGTCCTTCTCACGGGGCATTCGCACGACCACATTGGAGACGCACAGGTTTGCGTTGGTGGTTCCACTTTTTAAAAAGAAGACTAAAACTATTAGGTATTGAAACATTTTTGTTAAAAAAATCTGTTTTTATTTTTGACAAATTAAACTTGGTGACTGATTTCAGCTATGAGAAATATTTGAAGTATAAAATACTATTTGATTTGATGTAATTTTAGAAGTTTTTTTTGTTATAGAAATTCTTTGAAATGTATAATATAGAATTCAAATGTTATGGAAAAGTCATTGCTGGCATTATGCTGCATACATTTCTTAAGGAAAACCTTAGTCCTTCTAGTAAACCTTACCGTGTCCTGGTCATAACTATAGTAAGCCAAAATATTGTCTGTTTCATGAAGCTTTACATCCTTATGTCCGTTTCTGGCTTCGTGGATAATGTCCAGTTAATGCAGATCGATAATAAAGGTCCAAAGAATGTTTCTTTCCCCTTTAAAAATTCTTGAAAAGTTCTTTGCAACCCCTTGACTTCGTGTCGATGGGGATTCCGATCCCTAATGGCTCGTTGTTTAATTAAGTGTAATTTTAGTGCCTGGCAACCCCTAGGACGATGGATCCTGCCTGGTCACAAAGTGCACTTAGTCCATGTATAGTTAGTATCCATGGCCAAGTTTTCTGCATCCATTGCAATTTATGTTTTAATCATCAAACGCGACCCAATTAATCAACGTAGCCGGCCTTAATTTATGCGGCGGAACAGTGTTTTTGAAGTAACCCGACTCGACATCGCACGACAGGTGACATTTTGCAGCTTAAAGATGGGAATGAGGAGAGTGGGGAATGGGGAAAGCCGAGTGCAATGCATATTCATACCATCTCAGCCGTAATTTATGCCCAAACTCAAAACTAATTTGACAGGAAATAATTAATTTGGCATCGAGAGAGCCCAAAAATAAAAGTGCTGCTGCCAGGCAGTGCCAATTAAAATTATTTCGCTTTCATTACCCAATGCAGCAGCAGCAGTAGCAGCAGCCGTAATAAAAGTCTTAAGCGAAACCCAAAAAAAATAAGGAGAAACAGCAGCTCCAACAACACGTCCAATCCCAGACCAGACCGGAGACAAAGACAACGAAATAAAGGCAAAAACTAAGAAAAAAGACAACAAAAAAAGTTTAAATAATGAAATCACTTCGCACCATCTCGAAATTGCTCATTAACATTTTGTGTTTGCGATATCAACTTGTGAAAATCACAGGGCCCACTGCAGCAGACTCTGCTTCGGACTCCGGTCTCCAGGCCAGGCCCAGATGCAGACCCAGACTCCGAGGCAGCACCAGCTACTTGGCTTTTATTTATTATGCCATGTTGTTGCTGTCGCCCGATGTTGCCGTTGTGCTGTAGCTGTAGCTGACTCTTATTAGTTGGGTCAGTCCGTCTTACTTATTTTCTGTTTTTGTTGGTTGTTTTTTTTATTTTTTTTTGATCGGAGGAGGTGTGAAATCTGTGGCTGGATGTCCTCGCTGCCTGGCCAGTTCCGTCGTCGGGTCGTGATTTGTCTGCCGAAGACACAAACAACTCCTCGGACCTTTGCAATTTTTCTAAAGGTCGTTTGCTTTACCTTTACATTTGCCTTTACTCAATGAAATTGGCTCAGCCTCCAACAAGAACACACAGAGAGAATTTTAGGGGATTTTTAATAAACAAATTTAATTAATAAATATTGGGAATATAATAATTATCATAAAAAATGTTGGTGTCTTTGAGCAGTATGATTTTTTCAGCTGAAATTACAATAAATATTGAAATGATTCAGAGTTTTAAATATATCGATTACAAATGAATGAATATTTATTGTAAAACAAGTTGATGAGTATTAATGTTGAATAGTATTTCAATACTAACCCCCTCGTTCCACATGGCGTATGCTTAATGTTCAACTCAACGGCAGCCCAAGAACCCCACTTTTCTCCTTGTGCAGCGCACATCCTCGCCGCGAGAGCTCCAGTCAAAGTCAGAGATAAGAACACTGCCTGACTGGCTGACTGGCTGGCTTGGGTGTATTTCAGTAGCCATTCGATTTATGTTAAATAAGCTGAACGCAAGCTCTGTTTGTTGTAAAATACCAATTGCCAGGAGCGGCGGAGGAGCAGCTCTGGGGGCGAGATTCCACTGTGATTCACGTTTCTGCCCTCCGACTCTGGACTCCTTTACGTATGAGTGGTGTTTGTTGCCACTGTTGTCGCCGGCCTGCATCAGATTTCTTAATTTAATTGGCTTTATGCAAGGAATTCTCGCTCCTCGAACTTTATAGACAAGCTGTCTGCGGGTCTGGCTTCGCCTCCACCTCCTTATTCTCCTCCTTAGTACCCGGTAAGGAATCGTGGGAATCGCCTATCGGGGCGCGTGTGCTGGACTCGCTGCGAGTGGAAAAACAACAGCTTAACCCAATTTCTTTTTTTGGCCATCAGCGCAGGGAAATCAATAAAGAGAAACAAAGGAAAATGCTGCACGTAATTGCGAGTTATGAGCGGAAAACGTCTGGCCAAGAATCAAATGAAAATCGCTAAGGTTTTCCATCATCGCGTGTCGGGTTGGCAGCGTTTTAGGAACAATTGCGCCGCATTTAAGCATAAATGCAAGCGAAAAGTCGCGTCGACGGGCACAGTTTGTGTGTGTGTGTGGGTGGGTGTGTCTATGTGTGTGTGTGTTGCACTTAATCATCGGCGTGAAATGAAGAAAAAGAAAGAAATGGCCAAGACGAGGCCAACTGTGTTGAGTCCTCCCTATACTTCTCTTGTTTCTGGGAGTACATATATAATTAAGCCATAAATTCTGTTTTTATGATTTTCCACAAAGTTATGAATTTATGGCAGCAAACACACACACACACACACTCACACTCATAGAGACTGCAAAAACGGAAGTGAATTTAAATGCGCGCGCATGCGAAATGGAAGCGATTCCCTAAGCCAACGACGAATCCCCTCCAGACTTCGAGCCAATCGTAGTCGGCCCCGGCCATGTTTTGGGCCATAAATGTGTCCGAGCACTTTGCCCGTACCTCGTAAATTTAACGCTTTTAAGTTTTATTTCACTCCTGGCTTCTCCGGCTCTCCATTTCGCTGATGGATGTGCCGCAGCACTGGCGGTGGGTTGGGCGGCCAATAAAATTTAAATATTTATTGTAGTCCATATTTTGTTGCCATGCAAATTTGCGGGCCAAAAAAATAGAGCAGTAGCAGTATAGCAGCCACAGCGGGGTGTGTTTTTCATTTCGGCTGCAAAATGTACACCGAATTTGCGGCATTAATTGCATAAAATTGTGCCCTGTCGCTGGATATTATATGGGGGGGACACCGCTGTCGAAGGGAGCTGGACTCCTTACTGGGTCAATTAGCATAATCGCTCTTGAAATTGCAACCCGAACCCGACTTAAAGTCTCCTCGGGGCACTGCCACTGACGCGTATCTTGACTCAACTTGATGTGGCTAATCGCATCGATCGAGGGCTTGCGAGGGTTGTCAAGATCGCTACGTACTACGTACCAAAAATTAATACCATAATAATTACGGCAATTACGCAAAATGCTCATGACTGGCCGCGTCATGGCTGCTTCCTAATGCGAAAATAACGTCATTAATATTGTGAGCCAGCACAACATTTTGTTGGCAATATGATCTAGGCCATGTAACCGAGTTGAGAGGTTATTTCTTGGGTAGTCGTTAACAACATTCAGGCAATACATTGCAATTATTTCAGGACTAGGAATACCCTTTCTCTAGAAGAGCTGGGTAAATTTTAAGGTGATTGGTTAAAAAGCTTGTGAATATTCATTTTTTTAACATTGTGCATTTTTTAAACATATTTAAATAATATTAGTTTGCAATTTATAATATATGTTTATTGTTTACCATTGCAGATTGTTATTTACTTTATAATGTTATTGGATAATTCAGTTAATTTTAATTTTTATAAACATAAAGAATATCTTTCAGGTCTCCAAAAATTCCTTATTAGAAATAAAAGAAAATAAATAATTTTACTATCGGTATCGAACTTTTATAGCCTTTAGTTTGTGTTAATTATTATTGTTTAATATTTTTTTATTTTGTTTGTTTTCTAATAGAATATTATTATTAAATAAATACTTTTATTCCAATTCCTGCATATCTAATTTAAAGCGTATAGGCAAGTCCACTAAACAGTCAATTGTCCGACGAGTGTCCTTTCGAAAGTATCCCTTTCGCGCAGGACTTGGGAGAGTGGTATTCAAAATGACTTGTCACTAGCGCGGCGTGTGCTAAATGGGCAGGTGCAATTGCGAAAGGCGACCAGGAGACGCGACTCATTCGCGATGTTCTTGTTTTTCATAAAATTGCAATATTAATGCGGAAAATCTTTGGGCAGGAGCAGGAACAAGAACAGGGAAAGGGGGAATGGGTTACCTCGTACCTGGCCAAGGTGTGCAGCAGGCCATCAATTGGTGCAACTCGGCGTGTTTCAGGGCTCAGTTTGTTTTTTTTGTGGCCCGGCAGCCGCTCCACATGCTTGACATTGATGCAATTTCGTTCGCCGGCAGCTGACTATAATCCAGTCTCCCCGCCATTGCCGCAGCACCCCTCATATCCGCACTTAGTCGCAGCAATTAAACGAGATTAAATCGCCGGTGCAGAGCAGCGCAGCTCCAAGTGGAATACCAAATACCATTGCGATGACCATGCCCATGCTCATGCTCATGCCCATGTCCATGTCCATATTCATGCCCGGCTCGGCGCGCAATTATATTTGAAAATGCAATAAAATATGGCAAGAGCTAGGAGCTAGAGCTAGAGCGGCGGCGAGAAAGCGCAACTTGATTTGCATAAATATTTTTTTGTTGCACAAAGAACTGGCGAACAATTTCATTGTTGCCCCTCAAGGAGGCCAGGCGGCGACTTGGAGCCGGGGCATAAATTATACTAAGGCGGAAGGGTGCTTATCTCGGAGGCGAAATTAGCTGATAATATGCAAAACACGCCGCCAAATTGCAGCCTAAGCCAAATTTCAAATTGTTACCCTGCACAAATAAAAAGCACGAGCAGCCAGGCAGTGGAACCCATTCGAAAATCCATTAAAAATAGCTCACAGAAGCATTAGTTCAGCCATCTTAAGATAAAGATATGCTGTTATTCTGTAAACAAAGCAAAACCAGTTGATGTTTTAGGCAATTACCACTGTAGTTGGCCCAAATATCCTTGAGTGACTGAATAATTATACGGCACAGGCAAACGAATTTTTGATTCGCCTGACTTTTATGACATTTTCATAGCCTCGCCAAGTTCTAAATAATGTAAATGCAAAAATTCTAACGTGAAATTCGTAAAGGTATGAATGAACAGGTGTGCATAAATCCTGCCTGCTTCATGAGGGATCAGCATTAGTGAAGTTTTATGTCTCGCACCTTGAGTGATGTTGGGAACTCACGTACCTTTGAATTGGGTTAATTTGGAAAGTATTGCGGGGAACATTTTAAGGGGATATTTATCATATAAGCAATGCTTTGATTCTACCAGAACTTTAAGATATATTTAAGTATTACTTGTTTATTGTTTTCTTGGGAAAGATTTTTACAATAACACACAGTTTTTAATGATTTTAAGGTACTTTTTCTTGCCCTTCATAAGGTGAAGTCTAAAGCTTTAATAAATACTTGTATCCCGCCAGCTCGGCAATATATATTTAAGTTTTAGTTATTTATTGATTTATTAAAAAATAAATTAATAAAATCAAACTGTTTTTCATGATTTTAACAGTATTTCTCTTATTCTTTTTAAGGTGTTGCCTAGAGCTGTAAAGTATGCAACATTATTTTTACAGATTGCATAAGCATCTTGTATATTTTTATCTCGGCCATTGACTATACATATTTTGTAACCTTTTAGAAATTCTCAAAAGAAAAGTTCATATAAATATACCTATGAGTTTAAATATAAACAAATCCAGATATAAATAGATTACGAATGGGTCTATTAGATTGCCTGGCAACATTTATCAACATTCCCAAGTTCATTCCAAATTCGTTATTAAATTGATTAAAATGTATTTCTTTCTTTCAAGGTAAACTTAATTATCAATTTTCACTGCTTCCTTATCATTATCTTTCAGCCACCTTTGAGTGTGATTTTCCATTAGCAAAATTAAATTTCTTAAAATAAAAATAGTGCTTCAGTACCGACACCTAAAGAGGTCCCATAACTCATGGCAAGATATGAGGGCGCCGTGGCTTAGTTGGTTAAAGCGCCTGTCTAGTAAACAGGAGATCGTGAGTTCGAATCTCGCCGGGGCCTATCGCAATTCTGTGTGGATTGCGATTGTTATTTTTTTAGTACTACTATTTTTACCATTTGTATTTTTTGTATATCCAACCCATTGTGAACATTTAAATGGCCACAAATTGTCTCATTTAAACATTGAAACGCTTCTGATTTCACAATTGCAACGTCAATGGCAATTTGCAGCGATGTCAGTTTGTGGAATTGAGATTCTAATGAGTTGATTGAAGGCTGTTGCAAGTAGGAGCGGCGCGCTCTCCCAGGCTATTTGATTAGTGGACCCCATCCGACCAGAATCCGCTCCAAACGGCAGCGGCGGCAAATGTCCATCAAATGTCACGATCTGCTGCCTGTGCAGATCAATCGGGCGATCGATCGATCGATCGCTCTGGGTGGATAATTGCCCGGATCACGCAACTGCAATGGAGTAGAGCCAAGTCGATTGGATTGGATCGGAGTAGTGCAATTCCCCTGGTGTCTAGCCTAGAACCGATGCATCTGGGGTGACCTTGCAACCGCATTTCCCACCCCGCCCAAGGAATTGGCCACTCGGCCAGCTGTTCTGCCATTAGCTCCTGTCCATCTTCCTGTCTTTATCCTTGCACTGGGAAAATAAATGTCCAAACATTCCATAGATTTATATAATTCCCACAGGAATAACTTTATTAGTGAAAATATGTTTTAAATGTTGTTGGTTTTTTCAGTTTGCATACTTAATTAATTCAATTATTAAATTGTTTTTAAATTTACTTTTATTCAAACTATTTAAAAATTTAAAACAATTCTCTTTACATTTTTATTGTTTTCTTATTTATGCTTCTTGTTTGTTTGCATAATTTTTTCCAAGTGCAGTTCCTGTCAGTGTCACAGGGCGTTGCCTCATCATCCGTTTGCTTATCCGGGATTAACTTTCCACGTTGCCAGCACATGACGACTGAAAGGGATCGAATCGGCTTAGGATTGTTCAGGTGGCGGAGGTACAAGGAGCTGGAGCAGGAGCGGGAGGAGCACCCTCGAGGGGCTGAGAACATGTGCATCGCTCGGATTGCAAAGAGAAACATTGACAGGTTTTGGGCCGCAGAAATTATGTTGCCAGCGCAGACTGACTGAGCCAAGTCTCCTGCCGATGTCGGCAATTATTTATTATCCTGTGTGTGCCCGCAGCCATTGCCACTCTTGTTCTCCCCTCCTCCCTGCCACCTCGAGCGCCAAACCGCCAATCCTTAACCCTCAATTCCTCGGTTCCAGCCCCCCCTTCGGCTGACCAAAATCACTGCAGTGCCGCCACTTCGTCGTCATCGTCGTCGCCATTTAAGTTTGCCTTTTTCCTCCACTTTTGTGTTTCATAAATTTTCGTGGTTGATTTTTTCCCATTGCCCCTGTTGCTGTTGTTGTTGTTGTTGCTCTGGGCGACGCCTGGCCTTTGTTGTTGCTGCCACCGCCTGCTGCGGCTGAGATTCCTTGCCAGCTCCATGTTGAAGTGGGATGGCTGCATGCTCAGAGAGAGAGGCACGAGCAGTGGTGTCTCCACCCATATTCCAGTTTCCAGATTCCAGTGGCGCATTTTCACTCATCTGGTGGCAGGCTGGGCTTTGAGTGGCAATTTGAGTGAAACTCTGACTGACTGGCCGGCTTCTGAAGGCAGAAAGAAGTTTATGACATTTGATTTTTTGGCCAGATAACACGCGAATGAATGCATCCAATAGATATTTGATAAGAAGTATGGGTTTCATTTTCCTGATTATAGTGATTTAATTGTTAAATTACAGACATTTGATTGGGAGATACATAAAAGATAAAAGATTTAAACAAGTTTTGATGGGTTTCCACAAGTTTTGTGTTTTGTTTTGATCACTAATATCTAAGCCGACCTTTTGATGTACGACCATTCTTTCAGTTTAAATGAATATTTAAATTTATTGAAACAATAAACTAACAGATTATATTCTTGATTTCAGGAAAATGTATTCTTACAGAAGGTCTTGAATTTATCTTAAGTTATTAAATTAAAGCCACCTTTGGTAGCGTCATTCTCATACAACAAACAATATTTTATCCATGTTAAATCCGTAGAACGTTGCTTTACCCTTAATGTATGTAATAATCTTTACATAACATCTGCTCAATTTTTAAAAAGGGAAATTTGCAATTTGTTCTAGTCTTAAAACGCCATTAGTTACACCCACCTTCTTGGTAGATATTTCCCCTGAAAGCGGTCTCCACCTTTCTTAGTATGCTCTACCTTTATTTACTTTTCATCGTTGTACAAATGACACTCACATCACCGCATAACGTATACCCAGCGACCTGCCCCCATTTATTTTCACATAACATCTCCATAATTTTCTTAATGAACGATTTTGTGTGTGAAGGTTGCCATTGTCATTGTGGCGGAAGGTGGGACGGGAAAGGGGTCAGAAGGGGCTTATACTTGTACTTATTCCTTTAAGCGTTAGTTCGCTGCAATGATTTCGAGGTAAATGACAGAATATGGCTGTAACTGCTTGTTGCCAATTACGCACTCACACAAGCGCAGCCGCACGCACACCTTTGCTTATTTGTATGGCTTAAATGTGCGTGTGTAGGCCTTAACCCTCTCCCTTTTGTTGAATGCAGTTTCAATGGCATTTGTGAATCGCAATTGGCTCGTAATTGCTATATTTAGCTTAATGGCAGTCAAGAACCCGGCATTATGTATTACGGAAAGCCCATTTGAGGCCCACGCACATACATACATATGTACACAATGTATGAGTGGAGCTTCTAGCTCTTGGGACTTTCGGTTTCTGTGTCATTAAAGCGGAAACCCTCGTCGGAACTGGGTTACATTCCACTTGAGGCGGCTGCTGCCATTAACCTCTCCTGCTCTCTAGTTTGTAGCACGAATCCCCGGAGCTTGCTATACCATATAATAAATCACAAACTCATCGGCAAATATTTTTTTGGACCCGAAATTCCGACTTTTTCACAGCATCCAAAAAGTCAATAACCAAAACCACTGGGCAAGGGAACCTGTCCCTTGTCAAGTGCTGGGCCTTTGCAGTGACAACAGCTTCTGGGCAGGAACAACGCAAATCGGGGATTATCCGTGAATTCGGCAAATATTAATACCCTACATAAGAGGGGTTGTTTGGATAATGAATTCTGTTTGGCACAAGGAGGATGAGTAAAAAATAAACTTTATTGAAATTGTAACCAAGAAAATATAATTAATAATGTTTTGGTAACATAAATTATATAATAATTTATTGCAGGAAGAGATAACCTTAAATACATGTACTTGCAAAAAAAGCTAGTTATTCAATTAGTTACCTACATATATACTTCTTGTATATTTAAATTCAAATTTAGGACTAGTGCTAATCAGATTATTTTTATGTTAATGCCTTGTGCAAGTCCCTGATCTGATTTCTAGAATACCTGGACAAAGATTGATCAAGCGTGCGTACATGTGTTCGAGGTGAATTTAATCCGAGCTCAGATACTCCCTTCTTGTCCGATGCCAAGGGCAGGGTAAACAACAAATACTCAACACATGTCCTGTGTCTCCAAGCCCCCGGAGGGAGGTGGGTCAGATCTTGACTGGATACCCAGATGGAGCTGGAGATGGGATTACTGGGCGGACAAGCGCCAGTTGCCAGACTCTGGCGCGGCTTTTCGCCTTGTTTGCGCTAAGATGGCGTATTGTATAACATCATTATGTGGACTTCGTTCATGTTCATGTCATAATTTTGCAGTGCCCTGGCCAGAGGAGTCAGCACCAGAGCGCCTCCACAGCAGCGCATTCCAAGCGCCAGTCGACGGTCACAGAGTCTCATCTCCAGCCGCGTCTGTCCTGTGGAACCTCAAGAGCTTCAGGCCTTGGTCAGGCATATTCGTCGTGAATAGGAATCGCGAATCGGCATCGGTCTGAGTATTGGCATCAGAATGTGGCCGCCGCTGTTTGTGCCATGTTTGGGGCTGCGTAATTAAAAATAAATTTTCGCGCTCAGAGCAGGAACAGGAGCGAAATGGGAAAGAATATGGGCTCAACGAATTATGGCATAATTTGAAACTATATTATTTTGTTTAATGGTAAATTTATTTATTTGATAAATAATGCATATATAATTGTAAAAAGTTGCTGTGTATTTAAGGTAAATTAAAATGCTAATTCTCATGCTAAAATAATTGTACATAATTTTCTAATTTCCATTAACCTGAGCCTATTTAATACGATACAAAATTATAACATTTCTGAAAACCAAAGCCATGAATTATATTATATTTCAATCAAATGTTAAACCTCCTTTTCGTAGCATCAGTTTCACTCCCGTCAGCGCTCCTGTACGCTTGCACAAAACTTTTTGTTAACTTTTTAATTTAATGAATATTCTGGGACAATTTATTAGCAAACATATTGATTTCAGCGTTTGCCGTGTTCCACCGATGTCCCGTGTGTGTGCCTCGGCGTATGTGCTGGGGTGTGCATGCGTTGTTGTTGCCAAGTTTATACGGTAGTTACCAACATAAATAGCAGCAATTTGGCCAGACACCAGCAGCTGAAGCAGAGATTCGGGGGATATGTGGAGTCGTGGCGTGGATCTGGCCGATCTCTGGCACTGGGCCCGACCCGGACGCGATCGCCGCTTGCTGAACAAGCGTACAATTAATATGCCCAGCCTGCCGCCGTCGCCGCCCGCACCACAGGCGGTCCCCCGGCGATCACAGGCACAGGTCCCACCACCGATCCTGGTGAGATACTTGGCCAAAACGCTCCAGTCGCGACCCAAGCCCAGTTCCACTTCCCCCTGCCGAACCCCTTCGGGTTTTCAGCCGGCTGGCCGAAAGCTGCTGCTGAGTGCGATTTATAGCTCTTAACAAATTGTTAATAAATATTTTATTTATATTGATGAGACAACACGAAATTATTCACAATTTACTCACTCGAGTTTCTCGAACTGCTCCCAGCGAGTGTGGTGTGCGTGTCTTGCCCTCTGCGTTTCGGAGTGCCAGTGCCTCCCGCAACTTTAGTGCTGCTCCTGATCTTTAAAATGTGATACTCATTAGTTTAATTACACGGGTGGTTTGGAATTGTATGTCGAAAGGTACCTTCAGGATAAGAAACTGTAGCCAAATAGGAGGTTTATTTGGAATAAAATAAAAAATAAAAATGATATCTAGGAGGAGGTTTACTAGCAGAAGGTTATCCAGCAGAAGCTTAACTTTTACTTTGTATTAAAATATCAATTAAATTAAATGAGTATTAGTACTTTCGATTTTATACAGTTATAGACCTGAATTAAGCATAAACATAATCAAATATTAATTACAAGTAATCCCAAGTTCTATCAAGCTTTCAAATTCATTTTCCGGCCATCTTTCGTGGAACTCACTGCTGATGAAATAATTTCAGAACACAGCTGCGCATTTGTTTCAATTATAGCTCATCTGTGTACAAGATGCCCATATGATTGATCTGTGTCCAGTGTCCAGTGCCCACTGTCCAGTGCCTGATGTCCGTCTGCCGATGGCACCCTGTAATTAGCGCGTGAAATGTTTTCGCTTTATTATTGCTTATTTTTTTCGGCCAATTGAAATGGAATTTAAATGAGTTTAGTTGCGGGCAGTGGCAGGAGTTGAGTGGTGCATCCACTACCCCGCGACCCACTATCATGGCCAGCAGCTGTCAATCACAATGATTTATGTCGCCGCTGGTGGAAGTCGGAGGAGGCGAGGGGTTGCGATCCGAGAGATCTCTGTGCATTTGCCTACATCAGCGAGGCAATTTATCTTTCCGCAGTTGCAGCGGCGAAAACTCATCAAGCGGCCGCGGCTGCGGCGTCGGCTTCTTTCTTCTTCTATAATCGCTCACCTCCCCAGTCCCCCCGCACACCACCCCCTCCTCTCCGCCTTGGCACCGCCCCCATTCAAGCGACTGGCGCTTATGAATTTTTTTTCATTTGAATTTCATTTCATTTCATTGCTTAATTGTCGCCGCTTTTGATGAATTGTTTGTTTGGATTTGCCGCGACATTTCCACAGTTCCAACACCCTCCAGCTTCTCACTGCCCCCAATCCTTACCAGAACTGGTCACTTGGCATTGTGAGGTGTCGGCAGCAGTATATAAACATTATAATAATTAAAACTATCTTCGTATATCAAAATTTTCTGAATAATTGTAATAGTTTACACTTTTAACATTCCAGATTTCTATAATATTTATTTTCTTATGTTGAAATTCGGTTAAAAATATAAATTATACTTTAAAAATATCATCTATAATTTGGTTTATATTTTATGAAATATTTTTAAACTAAATAAAATGAGCTATATATGAAAACTTGAGTGTTTCCTGCTGCCCTGTCTCTGACTGTAGCTGGCACATCTCCTGCCTGGGGGGCCTGGGCCTCTCTCTCCCTGCCGACGTGGCAGATGTTTCCCCTGTAATTTGGCATTGTTAGCCGTCTGGCGTTCAGTCCGTTCGTGCTGCCGCCATCTTGGCTACCTACTGGAGCCATTTACATTCGTCTGGGAGCCGGGCTTAGACCAGGCGAAGCCAGACCTGGCCGGGCTTGGGACATTATCTGCGCTGTGGCATCTCAATTTACCAATCAAATAACAAATGCGCCGCCAAAGCTGCTTATTAATGGCGGCCAACGGTTGAGACGCGGCTCCGTCAAGCTGCAACCTCACCGCCGACTCCGACTCCGACTTCGAGTCCGTCTCCATCTCGGCCAGATAATTTCCACGAACTCTCCATTGTCGATAATAATTGATTTGATTGATGCTTCGACGTCGGCCGATATTGGAGATGGTGATGGTGCCCCTGCCGTCGCTCCACTTGCACCGCTGATTGGTCCCCGCAGCTCCTTTCTGTTCCATCGTCGCATTTCCTCCATGCAGCCTCACTTTTTGTTTAGGGAGCAATTATGGAGATCTCGATCAAAGTCTTTGAGAGGTTCGGGTCGGGTCCCAAGGAAAATGGCGTTCTACCCAAAGCTACAACCGAGTTATGTCAGGTTTTCAGGCGTAGATTGGGAGACACTCGGAGAATGACTTATCAGAAATTACTTACATATCAAAATTTCCTTTTCAAAAATTCACATAAAATGAACAGTTTATCTGTGGCGTAATTTACTTCTTAGGTTTCCTTTGTTTAAATCATTATAATTCATTTAAAAATAAACTTTTAGCCCAGGAAGTACTTTAAAAGGGGATCAAGGTGATATATTCACTTGGCTTTACTATTGACATTTCAGGGTATAATTTATAAACCGCTGCATTATCTGAATCTAGATCAGAGTTCTGAGCACCTTACCCTCAAGTTAAAACCCTTCCTTTTTGCTTTTGGCTTGTTAACAAATTACCTTAAAACAAAAGCCCGAAAGGGGAATTTGCATGCTCATCCCGATGACGCCGGTCTCAGATTACGATCGACACATTCCCGTCCGCTGTCCATTGTCCGCCATCTGGCCTCAAGTCATGTCCAGGGATCCCTCCTGGGGCGAATCTAAGGAAACAAGTGTAAAGCGTTTCAGGCAAATTGAGCTAATCGTGTAGCCACATCAAGTGCGAGGGGGATCGGACCCACTATCGAAGCTATCGAAGTCGGCTTAGTTTTCGCACAAAAGCGGAACAAAAGTGGTGCTGAAATTCCTCTTAAATTCAAGCTGCATATATGTATGCCTTTCAAAACCAAATTAATCTTCATTGGAAGCCATCGACAGGAGAAGCAGGCGCTGGCTGGACGGCGATCCTGAAGGAACGAGAGCTCCGCTCTCCACTTGGATTGAAGCCGCCAAGAAAAATTAGCGCAAATGATTGACAGGCTAAATGAGAATTTAATGGTAAACTTTAGTTTCATTTTTTTCTGTATTCCGACGCTGTTGGAGCCGAAGGAGACCTCCGAAGACCCCAAGCCAGAGAGTTCGCAATAATTTGGCGCATAAATAACCCTGAAGGATCGGGGTGAAATCGTTCGCTGTAAAAAGTAAAAGCAAAATTGTTTCCACAAAACAAAATTGATACCAAATTGATGTATCTTTTCCTTTTGTTTTCCTGTTTTGTTGATGTTTTGCAGAAACGATTTGGCCAGAGTTAAGACAGGTCCCAAAACCGTTATAAGTAATCTCTTTTGGAAGAGGTTACTTTTGGTGGACCCAAATTCGGAAATTCTTGTGAAGGGATTTGAAAAAAAACAAAGTTTATGAATGTATCTAGAATTTAATTAAATATATCTATATATCTTGGGAAGGACTGAAACTTTTTAGATGGATTTTCGTTTACAAATGTTTATGATTTTGTTTCTCAGTCATTTTACATTACGATAATAATTTTATAAAGCCCAATGACTACTCAGGACCTTAAAATAAACCGTTTTGAGACACAATTTTCGATCTTCTGACTAAAGCTAAAGATACTCCCTTTCTTCACCACTCTGCCTATATCTGTAAGCATTTGAAATGCTTTATTTGCATTTTGATGCGACGAAAAGCGCGGACAGGGAAGGCGTTCGGTGAAAGGCCAAAGGGGGGATGAGCGATGGGAGATGGGCGATGGGAGACAGAAGTGCATTTTTGCACGCAATCCTTGCACCTACTGCAACCGCTGACTGACCTGACGTCACTTGGCGGCGGCAGCAGACAATTTATGCGGCTCAGCCTTTTCCCTCGGCCCCAGTTCCTCCCCCCTCTGTGCCCCCAAAACCCTCCTGTCACTCAGTTATCGATATGTCTGCGGACCTGGCCTGCTGGGCTCCGGGCTCCGGGTTTCCAGGGTTCCAGGGTTCCGTGTGCGTGTCATCAAGTTGGTCTAAAGTGACAGTCGCGATTTAATGGCGCGGAGTCGGTCAGCGAAGGCGTTCCCGGGCAAAGTGCTGACCACTTGTCCGTTTTCCGGACATATCTGAGACTCTTAGCCAAGGAAAATCACAAATATTGTTTGTCTAAAATTGATTTCTTGGAAAATTAATCAAAAACATTACTAAGAATACAGTTGTTTGGGTTCTATTTTAGTTGTTAATGCTAAACGTAAGGTTTTGATTGTTTAATTTAAACTGAGAACTCCAGACTATGTTATAGGGGTTTATTATATTTCAAAAACGAATTCTAAATACAAAAATCATTCCAATATGTTAATATATAGAAATACAGACTCTTAGTAACATAAAGTTTTTGCTAATAAGTATATCCCAAGCCTCGTTTTAATAGATTTTGTTTGTTTTTTGGATTGTTAACTGTCAGCACTGACCCCTAACGAGGAGTGTACCTATGCCGAGTGAATAATCAATCGATTTCAGTTCAATTAGCACCTTTTAGTGTGCAAAATAGCGCGAACTGAGTCGAGAACTCGGCCCACTCTAAAGTTGTGATTGCCAGCAACTCCTGCAACTCCTGTTCGCTGTCAATTTCGCTGTCAGCGATTGTCAAAAGTTAAGTGCAACGATATGCCCCAATCCTCCGGTCCCCTATCCCCGCCAAGCCAAATCCGAATTGGCGACTCAATGCCAGCGCTATATAAACACATAACTGCAAATTATTTTTGCCACTGCGAGGTTGTAGTTATTTTTTTTTTTTTTTCAGTTGTATTTTGTATTTGTTTCTGCGCTTTGATAGCGCCGCAACCTTCACATAGAAAATCTCTCAACAAGAAAATTACAGGCAGGCAGCACTCAGAGTTATATAAGCGGAGAGTTACGGGCAGAGGCAGAGCCAGTGGTAGGGTTCGGGGACAGGGGCGTTGCCAAAGTGGCCAGCCAGTGCTATTCCCATGTATCTGTATCTATAAGGGTCTCCTAAGTAGGGGATTAGACTCGTTCCGACCAATTTCGGCAGAAGAAAGACAGCCAAAAACGGGGGAGAAATAAAAATTGAAAATTATGATTGGTTTGAAGTCGAATATTCGGTGTAATTATCTACGCCGAAATTGAGGTCCTATGAGAATAGGATCTGCGGTTTCCGCTGGCCGCAAACGAACTCAGCTGTCCGTCCTGTCAATCAAACTTGGCTCTCCTTAATTGCCCTAAGCCCTGCAAGTTTCCGATCTGGCGGCGCCAGTCTCTGCCAAAACCTAATCGCAGTCTAATTAATAACATTAATGCTAAGACGGCTGCCGTTTAATTAATAATTATGCTATTTACATAACTAATTTAAATGAGTTGGTGGCAACATGTTCATGCCCAGTTTTCATTAGTGATTACCCCCTTACCTCTCTCTTTGGGCCTGTCTGGAGCGGCAGACAAATTTCATTAGCTTATTTTTTTGACTGACTCGAGCCGCGACTAAGCCAGAAAACCGGATAAAGTGAGGCAACATTGAGTGCGATCCCATGACGAACTGGGGAGTACCCTAGAAAGATACAAAGTAGCTGGGGGGAATTAAAAAAAATTAAGCTATTATTTATACATACATGCAGTTTGTTGATGGACTGATATCATAGTTTAAGTTTAGGTTAGCTTAAGTTAAAGTAAAGAACTAAGAATAATTTGATTGATATCTTTCTGTTTTTTAGCTTTTGACCATTTATTCAATGGCTTAAAATCACAATCCATCTTCAATTTATCTTGGCTTTATCTTAACTTTGCCTTAATACCTTTTATATTAAATTATACTGTTTTTAGATATCTATTACAGTAATGATAAATTTAAAGAAATGTAAAAATATTACATTTGTGAATTTATGATTATATATAAGACTTTGTAGCATAGAGCACTAGCTCTGACCAATTAAGGCGACTGTTCCCTGAAGAGCTTGTCGTTGAGCGAGATTGGCCAAGACGGGTCTCGGATAATTGCAATTAATTATTGAAGTAATCCATCATATATATTTATGTATGTTTGTACCCAAAGTAGCTTTTGAGTATGGGTTTTGGGTTCAGGCTGAGTTGCCATCATCGCCACCGTCTGCAAGGCGGCGGCTTGTTTTTGAAAACCCGAAAAAAATTGTGGAAATGGAAAACTTTGGCGGGCCAAACACGCGAATGTCGTATAAGCCCTTCTATTTTTTCCTAATTTGTTCTTGAGCTGCTTGTTTATATAAGGCTAAATGCAAATTGGAGTAACGAGTAAAGTCATAAAATTCGCTTAAATTTAAGTTGAATTAGGGATTGCATCATGGATATATTTAACTGAGCTAAAGAAAAAATATGGTAATTACAATTGGGATATAATATATTATTATTTTTAAATAACGTTCAAAGGGGAATATATGGAAAATCAAAGTTTTTTGTCGTTAAATTTAAAGAATTAAATAAGAGCAAATAGTTTAATTACTTTAAAGCATTTCGGGGTTGCAAAATAATATTTAGGAGATACTAAATAAGTTGCTTTAAAAAGCTATTAAATAAGAGTTAACAGCGTTAATTTTATGGGTTTTATTAATTTAGTTAGACTTAGTCATACTTTAGATATAGAACTAAAACGTATCTATAATTTATGAATGCATGGCGCTCTTTCCCCCCCTTTCCTTTCGCCCATAATACAGATTCAAAAAACAAAGGACTTGGGCCCCGAAATTGACGGAGTGATTTACATCAGTCAATATTTAAGAAACTGGACGTGGTTTAAAAAAAGTAAGAACGATGGACAATCGATTTGAAAATAAAAATTTGCGAGCCAGCTTCCTTAAGCTAACCCCTTCCCTTTAGTTAATTTTCCATAACTTTTGACGAAATAATACATTTTATATGGCAGCAATCGATATAAAGTCTTCCCACGCTCGACGATATCTTTGAATATATTTTTTCTTTTCTAGTTTGCGTGTCACCCCACCAAAGAGAAGTTAAAAGTTTTGGTTAACTTTGAAAAATCCACGTACCGAAATGAAATGTTATTTAATGTTGTGACGTGTACTTAGGCCCAAAAAATGTAGAAAAAAACAATGAAAAACGCACCAAATGCGGCGGCAATGAAGAAGATTAACAATTGTGTGCGACAATTGTCAGCTTTAATTATTTACTAATTGTGCCTGAATTATGAAGAACTGTGGCGGCCGCTTAATTGACGGGTAATTAAACAGCAACAACAAATTGTTGGCTTTACTTTTCAGGGTTTTTTTTGGGTACAAAAGGAAAACTGCGTTACATGGTCCAAAAAAACAGGGAACGGAAAATGGCTCCGCCCACAAACTCGCACAAGTGTGAGTGCCAGAGTCAGAGAGCGCGGCAACAACATGGCGTAGTTCCAGTTACCATTTTGTTCCGAGCCCTGGAAATTGAGTGGAACTCGAAGTTGAGTGGCTTAGAGAGCGGGGAAAAATCACTCATCCGAAGTGTGGACAACGCAGAAGAATGAAACAAAGGTAACAATTGCAGTTGCACATCAACAGCAAGCAGCAACCTCTGCTCGTCCCCAGTTATTAATTATTCTAGTTTACACAATTGCAATGGTTCCCCCACACAAATGCCGTTTGGGTGTGAGCACATTTAACCACGTCAAAGCGAATCGCAGCCCTTCCAGCGGAATGGAAATCTTGATAAGCCACTGCAACTGCGGCTGGTTAATGCAGCGCAAATTGCTCGTGTTACCTGGAAACAAAAAACGGGTACAAAGGCAGCGAGTGAGGGCAAAATGGGGGAGGTGGAATGGAGAGGGGGAAAAGGATAAAAGGGACTCTAAAGAACATAAGAAAGGGAGCATTTAAACCTTTTTAAGAAAAATATACACAATTCGATTATACAATAATAGAATGATGAATTAATAATTAATAGTAATCATTAATAAAAACCATTATTAATAAAGCAATAATGAAATTAAGTATATATCTATTTAACCAAAAATATAAATATCTGGAAAATAATAATTAATTCATTTCTAATAGCAATGAAAAATACAGGTTCATAAATTTAATAATATTATTTAATAAGCAATTTGAGAAAGTCGAAAACACTCTTTGATATTGCAAAATATTATAATTATTTGTAATACAAATTACAAAATAACAAATTACAAATATAATTATTTAATGTGGTTTGTAATTTTTATAGTAAAATTCTACTAATATAAAAGTTAATTCAGTTTATTTTTTTCAGCCTATTTAATATATTTGTAAACGGAATCTAAACTGTCTAATCTTACCTTATTTTTATAAATTTATTTACGTATTTATTGGTACTTGGTTTGATACATGAACTATTTTAATGTTTCCATTGAATTGTTTATCCATTCTAGCAAAGAAAAAACTATATAAAATAGGCTTTCAATCAAATTAAATTGAGGTGGTGGAATAACCATAAAACATAGATGACTAGCTCCAGTAGCTGAGCTATAACTTCGGAACTTTTCCATTCTTTGGCCAAGACAAATAATATTTCATTTTAATTAATATAATTTGTTTACGATTATTGGTAAACAGACCAACAGTTGTGTTTTTTTCGGAGCAATTGGAAATTTGCGTGTTAGTTTTGGTAATATTTTAGTTAATGGCTTTATTGATTCCACCGGGAGTGGGAGAATAGTGACCCAAGGAGAAGGAGTAGGGGTTGTTTTGGGTCTCCAAACTCACCCTCCCACCGCTCCATTAGCCTTCTGCAAGGGAGTTAAAATGCATTTAGTTTAATTTTCATTTTAAGTAAACATGAATTTTGCATTTGCATTTGTAATGAGAGAACTCGCCAACCTTGCACTCTGCCACTCCGGCTGACAATTAAAATGTCATAAAAAAAAGCGCACTAGTTAATAATACTCCCTTACTCCCTTTTGTTATATTATTTTCACAGGGAGAACGACTTGGAGAGAGACCCACCTGAAGTGCAGGGCACATCTCAACTGGTGTGTGTGTGAGTGCGCTTGTGCCTGCCCAGAAAATAATTTTCGAATAAAAATGCGCAAATAAAAAGCAGAAGAAAATGTTTAAAAATAAAGTCATAATTTTTGAAATGATTTATGAATTGCGCCGAGGAGGTAACAGACGGCAGACAGGTGCGGCTATTGGAGGGGGGCGCTTGGAACCAACGGGGTATCCGTCGCCGGCTCTTCGGAGTCTTCGTCCGCGGACTGCGATTATTACACATTTTATTTAATTTCTTTTGTTTGCTCTTATTGCAACGCTTTTTAAATTAATTTCTCCGCTGAATTGCATTTTAAGCCGCAGCTCGAGTTGGGTTTACTTCGCATTTCTCTCTGGGATCTGGGATCTGGGATCTGAGATCGCGGCATTAGCATAACCTGGCACGCATGCCATCGTCTGGCATTCGCCGGAGGCCGGCAGCAGGCGGGGAGCGGGAGGTGTCGGTGTCCCTATGACTTCTCGCCGGAGCTTGTTAAATTTCGACATGGCCTCTTATGATTAGCTGAATTATGCTCCTGAAATTTGCATTACGATAAGATCGGGCCTTAGCCTAGCGCCTGGCCCAGGGCCCCGGTATTATCATTGAGTGGCATATAGGCATAAAAAATGGGGCTCACACAGGTGAATGGAATAAAAGGGTCGACTGGATAATCAAACCATTAAGCTGTCTCAAAGTGCACCGGCTAATTGTGAATGCTGGGGTGCCTTGGCCTTCAGGGTAATATCATTGTTCATTTACTCTTCAAAGGAGAGCCTTATTTAGAGTAGATCATACCCTTCTAGAAAGGATAATTAAGCATACAAAATGGTTAAACTTTGCAATTAGCCACTAAAACATATACATTTTAAGTTTGTTGTGTAATAAGAAGTTACTTATATTTAAATAGATTTTTTTACGGAATTTAAAATTACCTTAAACGCATTTTTTATAGGTTTTTAAATGTTTTTAAAATTTAAATTTGTTTTAATACAAGCAGTTCTCTCTCTATACTTTTTCGGCTTATCCTGTAATGATTCAGAAATTATTTATTTAGTAAATTTCGTAGTTGGAACTATAACGTAAAACTTACAGTAAAACTACCAGTAAAACCTCTTCTTAAGAAGCGAGGAGCTGATTTAAGTGTTTATTATACAGATCTTCCTTCTATTTTATTCTATTTTATTAAAATATTATGTCTTCAGACAAGAACTCCGAGATTACTGTGTTATGCTATGGCTCTCGCAAATCTAACAAATGATTGGACATTCCAATATTCCCAACGAGCTGTCTAAACAAGAGCACTATGGCAGAGAAATCTTTAATTTTTAAGATGTTTTAATCTTTGTGATTGGAGTTGTTAATTATAAATCTATGCACAAATTTTAAACATTTTTTAACTACAAATTTTTTTTCCACTTTCTAAATTAAAAGTTAATTTAACCAAAAGCTAAAGATCTGATCGGAAAGTATATCCTACAAGCTTATGTTATATTTCACATAAACTTGTAAAATTCTTATGGGAAAATCAAATCTGATAGTCAACTTGCCCCGGGCTTATCGGCTTATCATTATCTTTATTTTTTCTCTTTGCCCTGTTAATTACGAATGCAAAATAATTTCTTTTGCTGACTGACCATTGCCGTCACCCCTCTGCTGTTAACCCCCTCCGGCTCCAGTGGCAATTAGGCGAGCGAAAAAATACCTCTTTCTTTGGGCTTTCAACAGTAATGAGTTGGCCTGGGGGGAGGCGGGAGGAAAGGAGCCGGACTACGCCCCTGCTTGCATGCTGAAATTTGCATTTTAAGTTGTGTTTAAATATAATTTTTTTCCTCTGTTTCTTGGCGCAATTATTTATTGCTGAAAGTGCAACTAGGCGTATGCTTAACTTTGTTGATAATTGGAGTGAGAATAAATTTATAATTTATAATTCATATGTTGTGTTTGGGTGTGTGTTTGTGTGTGAGCCGCTCGCCATTTGGAGTGCACAAAACATGAACGCTAATTAATGTGATTTTTAAGCGCTGAAAAATTGCAGTCATTTCTATGTACATACTCTTCATTCGCCATTCCCCATTTTCCTCTGCCATTTTCTGTTCAGTTTTTTTTTTGTGGTCTTTTGGTTTTTTGCTTAAACGGTTTTCTCCTGACCTGATAGTGGGCGCCAAAAAGGCGTGACAGACGCTGGCTGGCCAGCATAAACCCATGATTAGGGGCATTCAAATCGTCGGCTAATGGCCATCATCAAGCCAAGCAACCACCGAAGCCACCCAATCCACCCATGTCCACGTCGACCCTTCGACCATTTTGGAATCGCTTGCAATTGCCATTTGTCAGCTATTTTGCATTCGAGTCAACCCCGCTGCGAGTCGTGCGAGACTTGCCCCTTGTCCCACTCCTCCTGCGTTTCCACCAAAACTGACAACGTGTGTGGGCGTCGAATATATCGGTTACTTCGCACCAAGCCCCACGCGCAAGTCAAGCCAAGACAAACTGAATTAAGCCAAAACCAAAGTTGGCTGAAACCATGCAGTGGCAGTGGCTGACGGCCAAACCGCAAAACTCGCCACTCTTAACTCAAAACTCATGTCTCGGGGGGGACGACAGCTTGCTGCTAATCGGTTAAATTAGCCGTAAAAGAATGCACAAGTCATCGGGTTACCGTCACCGACACCACCGCCGATATACTCCCTCGCAACGTGAGAACCACTGAGGTCACAGCCAGTGGAACTCATGATAGACGTGTGCCAGGCTGCAGATTGGAAATCGACAAAGTCAGGGGCGTAGATGGGATTAAGGATTGATCCGTCGTTGAGTGATAAAAAATACAAAAAAGGCACTAAGAGCTACTTGATATAATTTTCTCAGTATTTTTCAATTAATTAGGATGACTCCCAATAGTGTATTTCCCTCTCATTGCCAATGTGGATTCCTACTTATCCCTCCTTGCCGTACTTAGTAGCTCTCGTTGACGTAATCAGCTTACTGAAGGGCTATTCATTCCCCTTCGCCATCGGTAGCAGCCCCTGATGAGACTACGCACCTGCAAACAGGGGCCATGTACGCATTACGTATGCGTCGCGGAGTGAGAAGCAATAGCAATACCAATATTAATACCATTACCCATACAGCAATATCAATGTCAACAGGTTTTGAACCGTCCAGCGACTCCACCGAGGATCTGTGCGATTCTCCCGATACGATCTCGAGTTTCGCGCGACGCTGCCGCGACGATCTGCCGCCGGCGGAGCCTGACTCACACTCCCGAGTGCCTCGAATGGATTGAAATGGGATGGGTTGGGATCCGATGAGATGGGCCGGGCTGGGCCCAGGGTCCCGGTATACTTTGGCATCTTAATCATTGTTATTTGGAGCCATTAGCCCCGACGCTTTGGCTGCTGGTGTTTCCCATCAGCGGCAATTATGTTGACAATTCGGATCCACCTAAAACAGATTACGGAACTTTGGGTTATCATTAAGAGCAGTTTATTGAATACGTATTTTTTTCGGCGCTGATTAATGGGTACTGCGCAGGCGCGACAGGTGGCCGTGGGCCACGAGAGAGAGAGATCCCAAAGCCCTCAGCTTGGAGATCCGCAAACAGGAAGCAGAGCACTTAGGCCACGTCGCCTCAGAAAGCATCGAATAAATTCTCAATTATCGCCCACGCCCGCTCTTGACTTGTTTTGCCCCGAACCCAGGCAATTTGTATATCCTCTGCTCGAGCATAAATAAAAACGTTTTCCCCGTTTTGCCTATTTAGACATCACAGTCCAAGTTGCACTGAAAGAATTTCCGCTCAACTGAAGTCATCTGACGACGCACTTTCTTCCAGGCAGTTCTCTCAGTGCTGACTCAGCCAGAGATTGAATCGTTTAGAACCTTAAATACTTCCATAATATAGAGCTACAATATCATTTTGTGGCCCTGCGGCTGCTGCCATTGATCAGGATGAAGGGCAGTGGGAGCAGGAGGGGGGAGGATAAGTATGTTGGCTGCACAAACCAGTGGTGGAGCTAAAGCTTGAGCTAGAGCTGGAGCCAGGAAAATGCGGAAACGTGCCAGGCGATTCACATCGCACTCTCTAAGCCTGACTGCGGTTCCTCAGTGTTTGCTTCGAATTGAATAGGGGATTTCTTGGTATACCCTGTAATTGATTGGGAAGGATATAAGGGGTTATGATATAGGATAACATTTTCCTATATTCCGAAAACACTTAAGGAACGAAGACTCCAATTAATATCCTAAATAGCATACATAAAGCAGCTACTATCTGTTACTTTATAAGTATATATATATATATAAAGCATTGTTAAATTAATTATTAAAACCATAAATATTTCCTCGTCGAGACTTATGGCTGTGCCTTTGATTCCTTTGTACATTTTTTGGCTTGCAACAAATCCATCAAGGAGCAGGCAGCGCCATCTAGTGTTTGGATTAACCTTGGGGCGATCTTGGGTATTAGAATCAGGCTCTGCCATCCCCGCCCTCGTCTCTGTCCTTCGCCTGGCTGTGGCTTGTGTAAACACCCACTAAACTGCTGGGCCCGGAGTCTCCAATGGTTCATAAATCATCGCGATAACAAATTACCGCTGCTGAGGACGCGGGAATCGGGGAGGAAGCGGTCGAGAAGCAGCATGGAAGTTACAAAAGATCAATCTTATTTGCGCCCCGAAAATAGCCAAAGTTGAGCCTGTTGTTTGTTGCTGGGGCTCTAAAGAGGCGCTTGGCTGGCCGGTTTTCCTTGGGACTCGGGACTTACGACTCGGAGTCGAGTCCGGTCGATTAATTTGGTTTGTTCGGCGGCGGCCTGCGAACGAACATCTCTCTTTCTTTTGGCTGCATTATTATTATTATTGTTATTGCACCGTTGCCCCTGCGCGGCCTCCTCCAGCTCCTCCAGCTAAACAAACTTACAATTTAGATTGAATTTATTCGAGCGCATGGCCTAGACGAGGAGCAGCCACTCGAATGGCCAGCCAGCTCGGCCTGCCCATTGAGATCTTCATTTGCTGATCTTTCTGGGAACATCTCGGCGGCGTTGACCCCAAAGGCAGCTACAGCTCCAGCTCCAACTTAAGCTCCAGCTTCAGCCTCAGAGATCCAGGTAAAACTGCAACTTGGACTGGGACTGCGTATCGGGAACTGACCAGGCCTTTCGCTTTGTGCGCCGTGCGTTCTCCTCGCTGTTTGAACTCTATTAAACTCAACGGATTTATTAATTTTGCTGCCGATTAACTGTTTCAGATACCGCTTGACCATTCCGAGACCAAGCTGGCTCCTCAGCCCCAACTCTCTCGTCTCGTATCCGTTAGCCGCATCGACTCGTAAATCATATTGTGTTTGGTCTGTGGCATTCGCAGGGAAATCTCGGCCAGGCCATCGGAAATCGAAAACCGAATCAAGGAAGCCCCAAGACGCCGACAAAGATTGACATTCTCATAATTAGACACTCGGGTTAGGAGGCAGCACATCGATTTGGCATTAACTCCAATTGCGAGAAGTCAAAAAGGCTATCAAATTATAATGTTGACTATAACTGGATATATTTTGCTTTTGTTAACAACTTTAAACTAAAGTTTATCTGAAATACTGATTTCTTATGAAATCTGGCCTAAAAGCTAAAGAAATATGTGTCAAGTCTAGGATTCTAAAGCAAAAATCAATTGTTTATCTAAAGATACTTTAGTATCTAATAATCCAAATTTTAATTGTAATCAAAAAGTATCTTAAAGAAATCAATATAAAGATGTGCTTAATTGTTTAATCGTAAGTATCTTCGACTTCAGGATTTTAGATTTTAAAAAATTAGTCAATAAATAAATGAACAACTGCCTTTCAGCATGACTGTGGAGGACAGGGCTAAATCTGAAATATGTCAGCGATGCAAGGGCAACACAGGAGGCGGCTGGAAGGTGGACAAATGGAGCCGCTTGGGTTGGTCGTCACCCTGCCCTGCTACGCTCAGTGGTGGTGGTGGTGATGGTGCCGTTACTGGTAGTAATGTTACTACCACTAACTGGTGGTGGCAGCGTTGTCCACTTATCTCGCGCAATTGATCGCGGGTTGTTATAGCCGCTGCTGCTGCTGTTGGCGGCCATTGTTTGCATTTTTTCAGCTTTTTGTTGTTCGTGTGCTGGGTTCTGTTCTGTTTTCTGTCTAAAATGACATTTTTGTGCCGACTTGTTTGTTTCTCCTGTATGTGTTGGTGCAAGTGCTAGTATGCCTCTGGATATGACCGTGTGTGTTTGTGGGCGAGTGTTTTATCGTTTGACAAAGGCAGCCATTTTTGGCCTGCCACAAACGGCAATTATAATTGCGGCTACTTATCAGTCGGTGGCAACAGCGACAGCGGGCGGCAATGGGGGTGGGAATTGGCTGAAACACTGGTTGGACAGTTGCATTTTTTTCTAAAAAGTAAACATCGTTTTATAGCCCGTTGGCGCTGATTGTTTTGGCATTGCAAAGGCAGGTGATTTGACTCAGTGAATACCCAGTGAAGTTGCTTGTAGTTTGACAACTATTCTTGGTAATTTATTAACAATATAAAAACCAATAAATATTTGATTCAATGAATTCATTTTTAAGTGATTTAATATAATAATAATATAGTTAATATAATATATTTTACATAATAAAACAGTTAAGCTTAAACTCTTAAGCCTAATTTAAACTCTAAATTAAAGGCCAACTTAAGTAATTTTTTTTCTCACAGAATCCTAGGTAGTTAACATTTTTACACCGTTTTCCCTTGTCGAATAAACCTTACAGGCACCGTTGAACAGAGTATCCATAGATTGCACTTTGTTTACATTTAGTCTTTATGGCTTTGCCTTGTTTTAAGCTCAACGCTGTTGTTTATGTTCATAGAATAATTATATTTAATTGGCGCCGCCAATGGATCGGAATAAACATTATGGGGAAATGCATTACGGGCTTCCCTTCTTCTCTGGAATTTCATATGAGCCTTTTGCCTGGTTAGTTGCGGAGGCACCGCAAAAAGTATTTGTTCAGCCCGCTAATGTTGTCAGTCCTCGATACCGGGGAGGGTTATCCCCTACTTAATTGGCAAATTATATAGATCTATATGGAGTGCTTGTCTAGATGCGATCAGCAGTGACATTGATGTGACCGGGCAGCTGCTGGCCACAGCCAACGAGCAAAAAAGAAAAAAAACGAGTTAATAAGAAACTTGTTACGAAATTAGGCAGGCTGCCAGGGAGTTCCAGGATTGAGGGGCAGAACCGCTGGCACAAAACACACACATAAGTCCTTGCTGGGGCAAGGGACGTCGGCGCGAAATTGATATGCGAGCAGCGAACAGCAAGCACCGCCAATAAAATAATAACAGGCTACAGTGGAGGCTTAAAAACGATAATTAAAAACTATAACGAATTTCGTTCAAATAAAAATTAAAATAAATGGGGGAATAACAAAATGATGAAAGCATTTTTAAAACTTAAAGGCAGCATAGATTTTTGGATAGGAAACTACAAAAATAGTTAAGAACCTGTAGTTTCTTCTAAATAGAAAACCCCACTCTAAAGCTACCTCTTTTGGCGTCTGAGATAACACTGGATTTATTTCCATCCTATTGAGCACCTACTGTACCTCACAAACGATAAGGACAACAAGGAGAGGCAGTGCAATAAGCTGAGTGATCTGAAGAAGGCGAGGAAAAGCACCTGCACCTCGCCCATCTCCCTGAAACTGAAATTGAAGCTGAAGCGTAAATTGATAAGCCGCACAAGTGGGAAATGGGGGAAATGCGGCAAAGGGTAAGTAAACTGGTTACTTCAGTTCCTCTCCCCCTTCGGCTTGGCTCCTCTGCTCACACTTATTAGTGCCAGCGATTGACATGAGCTGCCTTCTGTTTTGCTCAGTCGGGGCATCGCATCTCTTTCTGGTCCTTGGACTCCTTTGTCCTTTGCTGAATCAGTGGGATTTGGATTTGGGCAGGAGACTCGCCTACTGGCTAGATAAACATTTGGTTCGTCTGCCCCAAGACTCGGAACTTTGCATTGAATACTTGCACGCAATGTACATAATTGACGGAGTTGCATTCTTTAACCAAAAGGGCGAGGGATTCCCTTCTTAGAGGCAAAGAAGAGGTACAGTAAGCACTCGATCAATAAAATAAACTTCTGTTGGGATAAACTTAATTTTATACCATATTTTCTATACTTCTTATTCGGAAATTACGGCATAACCTTAACTATCATTATTATTTAAATAAAAATATATAAAATAAAAATATATAAAATATAACTAATTTAATCACGTTTGCTTTAATTTATGTTGTTAGACTGCCAAGACTTCCCCAACGAGGGAAATATCTGTTAGGGAAGCTCAAACGTTCAGCGCTGTAATAAAGCTTTCAAATCGCGTATACGCCTGGTTGGTCAGATAAATGTTCTAATGAGGCAAATTATTGAGTTATTTCAGTTGTAAAAATGTGCCAAAAATCAGTTTATTGAATTTAAAATAAAAAATAATAAATTTATATGTTTTATTTTTGAAATATTTAAATTAAAAAAATAAAATAGTTGAAAAATGTATGATTCTTATTATTATTTATTGGAAAACGAAACGGCGTTGTAATTTTCTGACTGAAATTGCAAAACCGTAAAATAATGTAATACCAAATAATAATAATCAAAATATTTATTAAATATTTTTTAAACATTTGAGAAAACGTTTGTAAAAATATGAAAATATTAAAAATAAATTTGCAAAATTTATGAACTTATTTTTATTACTTTTATCACCAACTAACATTTAAATTTAATTTTATATATGCAATAATTTAAATTAGAGCATAGATGTGTATTTATTCAATGAGTTTTTAGGGTGTTTCGGCATTATCCTTATGATGTCTACATGGTTAATCTAAGGATTTCCTGGCGAGCACTGTACCCTGGGTGAATTTACAGAGAAGACAGAACAAAACGTCAAGAACCATCTGTGACATGCGGTTAAAAGGCGGGAGCGGCATATGGCCAGAACATGGACACAACCCTTGGAGTCCGAACCCGCATCCCAGTCCAATGGGCTTCTTGAGTACGGACATTTTGGCCGCCTAGAAGATGTGCGAATATGATTCTTGTTCTGGTTTCTGGTTTCTTGGCTCGGCTCCTTGCCTCTTGTTGCCTTTGTTGCTGCTGTCATGCGGCATAAATCATTCGCGATAAGCTCGAAGTGAGTGCTCATGTTTATAGACTTAATGGTTTTGGTCACACCAAATAAAATTTGCATTCCAGCCAAAGGGAAAAGCTAGGAAAACCTGGCTTAAAAAGTTTAAATCAAAAGAATGGAGAGGGAAAGCGAGAGGAAGTGAGGGGTTGCGAGTCCTTTAAGTGATAACACTTAATTAGCTGCTAATTAATTAAGAGATGAGCGATGAATCGTCGAAATCTCGTCTGGCAAGAGCAGTGTACAGGAAAGAGTCAGCACTACCCTGTGTGAGTAAGTATACGCCCCCTTGCCGGCTTGAGCTCAATGAGTCAGGGAGAGCGAGACAGCGGCTTCCATGGCTGTCTGGTTGGTCGCTGCCTTCCAGGCACACACACATAGGTAGCAGCAGCAGCGGAACGTTTGGCATTGAACCGTTGTACTCTCCCTGTCGCCACTACCGCGGCCGCACCACCATGCGATCGCTCGGGTTGCCAGGACGACTGGAAAGCAGGCCACAACACACAGAGCCCGCGTTCCGATTCCGCCAGGACTGGTTTTTGTTTCGTTTGATACTCGGTGAGCGCCGCTCAGTTGCTATTGGAATCTCAATCCCATAGCGTTTATGTGGCAGAGCGCAGCAAAGTCGCGACCGCAAGAGAGCTAGTGCCACAGTCTAAGCCTGAGTGAAAAAGACAGAGAACGTAAGCCACCCAGTGGAGGGCAGAGTGCGAGTGAGAGAGGTGGAGCCGGAGTGTTTCGCTTCAAACGCCTGCGTTCCGCTCATAAGGCATTGTTCGCTGGCTCATTCACTCGTTTCTGGCAGTGGAACACCGTTTCCAGTCAATTCACGGTTTCAGCCCGCCAACTTCATTCAGTTGGTTTTTCGATTTCGATTTTTGAACGTGGCCGCTGCTCCCTAACGGTTGTTTCGCCGTCGCCAGATCCCCGCCAAGGTGCGTGTGTGCCCGAGTGTGTGTGCGAGTGAAAAGTGACGGAGAAACAAAAGCGAAACGCAGCACGCGATACCCTGTACCTGCAACACCGCTGCTGCTGCAAGTTCTAGACAAGCTCCACGCAACAACGGCAAGACGCTGGCGCCGGAAGTAAGAGAGCGGCGGAGAGACAAGTGCAAGTGCAGACTTCCGGCGGCCATTCAGTTCCCTCTTGGCTCCTTCCTCCTCCCACGCTCCCATGTGTGAGTGTGTGTGTGCGTGCCAGACAAAATGTCACTTTGACAGCTTGCCTCTGCTGCTGGCGCCTCTGCCTCCGCCTCCGCCGCTGCCACTGCCTCTGCTTGCGTCGATCGTGCCGCAAATGATTTGCGTGCCGTTCTTGCGTTAGCGCTTTTTATTCCGTGCCGATTTTGATTTCCTCCGTTGCATGCGTCGTCATCGCCATCGCCTTCGCCATCGCCCATTGATAAACCAGAGCCCAACCACAACAACACCAACACCCAAACACCACTAACAACAACAAAAACAACATCAACAATTCTGCAAAAAGTGCAAGTGAAAAAGCAAAAGTGCTGCCAAAGAAAATGAGAACCAAAACAATAAACTTACTAAATTGGCGCTGCCGGAATTAAAATAACAACAAGAGCCAATTTCAAAAGCAATTGAAAAAGGATATTTTTTTGGGGGGGAAATGCCAAGTGAATTTGTTGCAAATTTGTATTAGCTATCAAACTAACATTCACGAATGACAGGAAATACAGAAATGTTACATTTTGTATGAAACCAAAATAGTATTCAATCTAAATTCTGATTACTCAATAAACAAATTTGTTTACGGTTTATGTTTAAAAAAAACATATAGAAATATCTGCAAATTATTGAAAAATTGAATGGAGCTTTCCCAAATTATAGAATGTCATTTTATTATTCTAATCAGAACATCATAATAATCTAATAATCATAAAAATATTCTTTTATTATAAATATATTATATTTATTTTATTTTATTTCATTTGAATTACAAAAACGGAATTCTTTCCAAAAATACTCTGCTAATATAGTTTTCATTAAACTTTTAAAAAAGAATATTCAGTCGTTCTAGAAACTTTTTTAAACCGACGGCATTTTAAAAATTTTAAACCCAATTTCGGTGACTGTTTAAGGAAACATTTTAGAAATACCCTCTGACTGTTAGTCATTATCAACTATGGAAAATAAATATTTTTATTTGAATTTTTATGAAAGAGTACAATTTAATAATTGATATGTGTACTTTGGCTGCTTCAAATAGTCATAAAATACATTTTGAAGCCATTTGTAAGTTATTGTGTTTCATCAAATAAAATAACATCTGTCTTCAGTAGCCTTCTAACTAAAAAAATTAACCTTTTTTGTTTCAATAATTTTAAATGAATACAATTTGCAACAAGAACCATTTCACATTTTCAAATATTTAAATATACCTTAATCTTTATCCTGCTAAAATCAAAAATAAATTTAAAGTCCAGTTAAAAACGTATAGTTTATTGGGAAAAATCTTGATCCCAATCCGTAATGCTGCAAATAATTAAAGTGCTTGGCCAATTGCGATTCCCAGCCTTTTTCAATTGCTAAATCAGAGTTTCCCATCGAATCCCCCATATAGCTCCATCCAACTGAAACTGCAGTGCAATAAAAGTAAAGCGCGAGAAATGAAAAAGCAAACAAAATGTAAGCGTGATGATAATTAAAAATAAAATACTAAAAGTCAAAAAAGAAACGAAATTTACGCGTGTCTGCGACTCCCAAATCGAAACCGAGGCCAAAACCGAAATCCGCAGCAGGATCTCCCGGATCTGATCGCACCCGGCTTCTGGCTGCGCCTGTGCGCGAGTCCGTGTGTGTGAGAGTGTTCCCAGAGCAAGCCAAATCAATAAATAAAAACCAATTACAAAATAATCCAAAAAAGAAACAAGAAGGAGGGAAAACAAGCTGCTGGACAAGAGACAAGCACAGGGGAGGCAGAAGACAACGAAAGAATTGATACGAAAAATAATAAGAGTAAAAATCATTCACCACGGCGACCATAACGAACTCCGCCCTAGCAATGAGCCAGCTGGGCACCGTCTACGCCACCAAGCGCAGGCGACGCAACGGCAAGAGGTGAGTCCCAGTAACAGTCTTAGTCCCAGTCCCTCTCCAAAGATACAGATACAGATACAGGCAGCGAATCAGATACAGATACAAATGCAGATACCAATGCGCAGCGGGAGGCGGATGGCTAAGGACGCGCAGTTTGGGGCTCTGTGTTATTACTGAAAGATTTCAATCAATGCGCGTGAGTGGCTGCGATTGGCTGCACTTGCCACTTACCCACTTGCCACCTTGTGGCGCCACCCGCTGACGAGCCACTCGTAGCTCTATCAATCTCCTCCGCTGGCTACTGGTCTTGCATCCAATCCCCGATTCGATTATTAATGATCCGCAGGGTATTCGTTGACAAATCACCTTCGCCATTGACTCTTTGCTCTCTTGACTTGGCCCTCAGGCCGGGGGAAGCCCCTTGGCCGCCCTGCGCCGCAAATTGATTTGCATTATGCATGCCGTGGCAGGTTACCGTGAAATTACAGTAGCCGCTCAGTCGATGGAGATGATGATGGCCATGATGACCATGATGACCGTGCTGATGATGATGATGGCCGCTCCCCCGGGCTGTTCGCTGGGGGAGATCGGAATCTGCCTGACCCAAGGTGCACATAATTTCTGATAATTTTGTGTACTTAGCCGCCGCAGCAGCACCAAGCATGATGTTTTCAATATATAAATATACAAGAACACACGCATTACGGCGAGGAACTCTGGTAAATATGCCGCTCCAGCCACGCCCACCCTCAGTTGGTTGCGCTCCATGCGCTAATGTTGCGACCCCCATAATCAAGGCTTTCCGATCAAAACGCTCAGATCAGCTGCAGTGCATCATCGGACGGCCATATAGCCTTGAAGAAGGAGGAAAACCAGGAGCTAAAAGCTGAATCGATTAGCGATGCATTATCAGTGTTAAAGCGCGGAATGAGGATCGATTTAGAAAACAAGATAGAGAAATGCGAATGGGAAAATAATCTGTTCGTTTTATTAACTTTATTAGCTACGACTGAATCAAAGAAAAGATTTCAATAATGTTTGAATTTGTTACAAAAAATATTTTACTCTATTTGTATTATTATAACATCGTAGTTTTAATTAAAAATTGAACTATAATGTTTCTCTAAAGAATCGGAATCCATTTAAAACAAGACCTATTTAAATGTAAACTTATATTTTAATCAAAAGAATATGAAATTCGATTTTAAGTGCATAATTCAATTCATTAAGCTTAGTGGATCAATGAGTTCAGTATTCAACTCTTAACATTAACTAATCCTATTTATCATTAATATTCCCATATAAAACTTGTAATATATTGTCGTAAAATATTAAATAAAATTTATAAATATGTTTATTCAAAACTCCCTTCCGAATAAATTCGTTGACTAAGAACTTCAACTTAATTCGTTTCGCCATCGACAGGCAGTCGCATAATTCGCGGTTCCTTCTGGCTTGATAAAAAATTAAAAAGAAAAAACAATTACACTTTACTGCAGTTGGCAAAATGAACAAAAGAGAAAAAAAGACCGGGGCTTTCGTAGTGCCACCCCAGTGGACCCTGGCTGTGGACCCTGGCTGTGGGCCTGGCTCGGAGCTGACACCGAACTCTGCCGCGCTCGACTGACGCAAAATTGTCACCTTGCCTCTCCCTGCTGCAATGCACACCTGCAATTAACCGAGGGGCAGGTCGAGGCCGCACTTTTTTTAGGGTGCCGAGCTCTTTGCGGCACCCCTCCGCTCATAGTTTTTTTTTTATTTTTTTAATTTTTTTAATGAACTGATCAAAATGTGCTCTCAAGAGCTTCCAGCTAGCTCAGCTCTGCTGTTTTTTACAACATTTTAATTGAGCTCATAAGTGGCCGGGAGCAGCTGCCCTTTGTTTTATGCTCCTCGGGCTACACTACTGCGAATATTACGCATACGACGCATGGGCTGGCACTGCAGTTTATTTATAACATTTGGCCAAGTTTGCGCCTCGCGTGCAAATATTTTATTAGGAACTTATCTATTCAATTGAAGGCACGAATTTCCTGCACTAAAAAGTTGTTGGTATGGAATAATGGCTATCAAAATGGAAGCAGAACAAAAAAGATACTTTTAAGCAGCCTATAAAGAGTTGAAATTATTATGCGTTTATTGCCACACAATTAGTTTCTAAAATGTTATAATTTTCATAAAATTATCAAATTGTAAATTGTAATTTCAGTCTATAAGTAAGTATTTGCAAGATCTGGGAATTTGTGGTATTTTCCTGTTCTTCCGTTTTCTCTTTTCCTTTTAAATGCAATCACTTCGGTGCACGGCTTAATTGGGAGCCATTGCATCCGTTTCTGAGAGTGGTTGGCCATTACCACAAGTAGTCAAAGTTCGTCCTGACTCCCGACTCCCCAGGAATGCCTTAACCCCTCGCCGCTGGGGTTCCACTTGTTGGTTGTTATGGATATATGAGTCCTGCTTTTGCTTTATTGATTATCAGCTCGTTGTTTATGCTCTCTATGTGGCAATTGTTGTTGTGTGCACGGGTGTATCCAAGTTATTGATTGCTGCAGCTGGTATCCTTTGCAATGCTCCTTTCAAGCGGCAGTTGTCGTTGTTCCTTGTTATTGTTGCTGTTGCTGGTTGCAATTGCAATTAGCCATGTTGCAGTTGCAATTGTGTCTGTTGTTGGTGCCACCGAAGCCTTTGTGAAAAGGTTTAAAGTTCAAGCGCTCGTATTTTATGTACTTTGATTGAGTTGCAAAACTTTTTGTTGGAGGAAGACAAATTTTACGAGGAAAGAGTTTAATACAAAAGGCAAAGAAATAAGGGGGGAAATTGCAGTAACTTTAAGCTGAGAATAAATTATTTTACTTACATAATTTACTATTCAATAAAGAATATCTCTTTTCAGTTAATTACCTTCCCTGCCACTGCCTCAACCCCTCTTAATCTCTCGCTGCATATTTACTTTGTAAAATTTTTGATGAATTACCTTTTGGAGTATATGAATTGTTGTATTCCCACATGCCTGGAGATCGCTCTCTGGAAAACCGCAGCCCACTGCGCCATATGTTTGCTTTGCCAGAGTCTGGGCCCGGCTTTCGGGTTCCCTATCCGCCGACCATATGGCCAGGACCGCTTTCACACACAGCTCACATAAATTCCGGAGTTGCAGGCCCAATTTAATGTTGGTCAAACGAGCTGACCAGCCGGCGGGCGATGGCCTGTTGGGTGGGGGAGTCACTTCAGGGCACCACATGGCCCATGGTGGTGGGTTGCTCATTAGTTGCGCCTGCGCCCTTGCCAGCGGTATCGGAGCCGGTTCACATGGGGTTAAACGTATCTCGACTAGCGGGTTATTCTTTTTAGTTAATTACCCCAGAAGAGGGGGTGTCGTAGATCGAAAGATATAGAAGTATGCGGCTCGAATGACATATGCCGGCGGTTATCCTTTTTTAAACTTTAAATATACATTGTTTAAAGCTCCTTTTATACTCAGTAGATTGGATACCTCAGCGATTATCCTCTTTCCTATCTTCCAACTACAAATTCATTGAAATCTAAGCTTTTTCATGGACGATTTTCTATTGGGGACGCCATGGAAAATGGCTTTAAATGCTTTGCTACCGTCTTTGGTTAACCGTTTTCCACCGCCAGTCCGCTTCAGTTGCTTGCCGGCGATTATCCATCCGTCTATCGGTGTGTGTATCTGGCGGGTATATCTCTCCCTGTCCCACTCCCACTCACTAGGTGCCTGGCAGGCTGGTGGTGTCCGTGTGTTGGTAATTAACACCATTGCGTAATGCAGCGTATCGAAGCCTAAATAGTGCTGCTCCATATGCCAAACTGGGCGGCAGTGGGCCCCGAGGAGGAGGTGGCGATATCAGCCATTAAATGCGCTGTCTCATTCCGGGGCAGCTGCTGCTGCTGCTACTTTGTTGCCAGTTATGGGGCCGGGGCCCTCGCATCAGTCATGTCGGGAGGTGTCGAAACGCTTAGAGCCTTACAAGCGATTGGACTCGGATTTGTCGGGCTTTCCGTCTGGCAAGCGGATCAGGATCACTGCCGCTGTCCGGGATCGGGTGAGTGTCAGTGAACCCGGGGGCAAACGGTAACGGCAACCGCTAATCCATAATGCACCGAAACTCCGTTCGGCTGACCACCTGCATTTGGCCAACCCCGAGAGCCTAGCCCAGGTTAGTCAGCGAAAGCAAAACAAAAGAATTTCGAGTTAACCCAAAGCGTCCCATTAAAATCCACCACCACGTCGCCGGGTGCCAGTCCAGCAGCAGAAATAGGAATGCCAGCACCAGGAGAAGGATCAAAACCAGGACGCACTGTTGCCGTCTGCATTTTTGTTTGTGGGTTTCTCTGCTTTTTCGAGTGTGCGCTGAAGTGGAGCGCCAAGGGCCTGGCCAGGATTGTGGGGTGGACTTTTAGTCGTCGGAGAGGTGGTGGTGGTGGTGGCAGCAGTCCAGGCAGGTGATACTTTTGGTAACCTTTCCCTGCATGATACCCTGGCCAAAAAAAGGACTCGTTTAACTCTGACAGTGAGCTTACAAAAGAGTGTGTCAGCTCAACTGAGACGGACTTCTAAGGACACTTATCATTTAAATTCTATACAAATCATTTGAAATTCATGTTAATTTGTGCTTTAAAATGAATAACTTTCTCATTGATAATCTAATAAATAGTATAAATATTAGATGTAATCACAACTTGCATTACGGTAATAAAATTAATAACAATCGTTATCTTAGACAAGACTTTATGAGCAGCAATAAATCAAATTGTCACTTTTAATGCTTATTTACACTTTCTAGCTAAGTTTATCGGCATATAAAACTTTAAACATGTACACTAAATTATGGGGTTTTCAATTAATTTCTTATATTTTAAAAATTTTTACAGTCTAAACCTTGTTCTTCTAGACCTCCTTCTTGTTAACTAGAAGGCTTCGATGCAAAAAATTGAAAATATAGAAAAAATAGAAATTAATACTCCCAAAAGGGTTATATATTCCCAGTTTGTGCATTAAGTTCTTCACTTTAACTGATCAATAATGACTTAGCGCTTTTTTCTAGAGGAAATAGTTTCTTTTTTATTTTTGTCCACTTAAAATTTTCAACTTCTAATACTGCTAATTAAGATGTACGATAAATTAGTTGTGTGTTTCCCCCTTATTCATTTCGATGGGGATGCCAGCGGCAAATAGAGTTCAGATATATAATATTTAATAATTATGCCGGTCGTCCAAATGATAAATGATCAATGCCAAAATGCCAAATGCGCATCATTAGCGGCACAGTAGCCACTGTTGTTGGTCGTATTTTTGTTTTGTTTTTTGCTTTTTTTTTGGACTTCTCCAATCCCGCGCCCCACTAAATCCAAAGGCCGCGCCCACCACAGAAGGCAAGGGGGTGGGAACTCCGCCCTTGGTTGCCTCCCCTTCTTACCCATTCCCACACCCAGTTCCAGCCAAACCCCTACTCTCCTCCACCATCCCTTTCCGCCTTCGTTTTGGCGTTCGCAGCTGTCAAAAGGTTTTCAAAGTTGCCTTTGCCCGGCGCTTTGATGTCGCCCCCGAGTGTTCTGTGTGTATGTTGTATCTGTGTGTGGGTTAGGGGTGTTTGTGTGTGTGTCAGTAGTAGATACATTTTTTTCCTCGACTCTGTGGAGCTCCTTTCGGTGAGAGACCAAAAGAGATTCCGCTGCGCGAATCGCAAAAATGTTTAATCGATAAAATAAATGAGTTGCCTTTGCCACAGTTTAGTTGTTCTTGTTCCTGTACTTCCCCTGCTGACTCCTCCTGCTGTTTTCGTTGTTGTTGTTATTGAAGTTGTTGTTGTTCTTTGTCCTGGCACAGTTGACGTTATTCTTGTGCGGAACTCTTGCCGCCTCATAGAACACATCTAGCCCGAAGTATTAAGCCAAGGCAATCGTTGGGGGGGTCCTGACAAGGGTAATCGTAAAACTAAAAACAGACCAAATACACATTCATTGGCCATTATAACCGTAGTTTTATGTACTCCTCGCTGCAAGAATGTATCTTGTGGATACTAAAAAGCAAAGTTTAGATCGTAAAGCAAGAAGTTTGGCGATGGGAAAACTGTCGCCGTTGCTGGCCATAGATCAAATGCGATTGCAATTGGCGGTCTCTCTCAAGTTATTGATAACATTTATCACTTCATTAAGCGGACGGGAGCGAACATTCCGCCGCCTCTGTTTGTACAATTAATATGCAAATGAATCCCCAATGAGACGCGGACGCAGATGCGGCGGAGGTGGGGCATGTACTGCTTGTGGCATCTTAATGTGGCATCACCGCATTCGAAATATGCAAATAATGCGTTTAACAACTTAATTCGGTTCACAGTCCATTCAGAAGAAGTGTTTCGCCCCTCTGACGATTAGCGCGGGCCATGAACCTGAGAGCCTGGGACCGATTCACGAAAGATTCTCACTTCGCAGGCTCTTTTCGCCAATGCACGGTGGAAAATAGTGGTTGCAATGATCAAAGAAATTGTATTAAATTCGGTCAAAAAGCTGAGGTTATGCTTATATTTTAAGATATGACTTTGAAGTTTTAAAGTCTAGAAGGAAAACTCAATTTATTGTATATACATATATTCTTAAGTATTTTTAGTCAAATGTTTCTAAATTAGAATTTATGTTAATATAACTGATTAAATTGAAAGAGAATGTGACTTCAAATACCTAAAGGAAAGAGTATCTCAAAGGTGCCCCAAGTATCTTAAAGTAAAACATTTTTCAATATCATTGAAATATCTTTGCAAAGTAATGGATTTTTCTGATGCTGATGCTTAAAAACTTTTGTTCTTGTGCATCTGTCCTCCGTCTGAGTCTCCGCCAACTGGAATTTACTTCGTCCCTTCTCTCTTTCAGCCAACTTGTTATCTTGACAGAGTTGCGCGATCGTTTTGTAGTCGCTTTTGGTTTCAGCTACTGCCTGGCGATTCACTTTTCTCGCTTTCGGGTTGACAAAATTAATGAGTTGGCCGCGCTGTGAGGCTCCTCCTCTCGCTCGCCATCCTCTCGCGCTCCTCGTTAATTTTAACAGCTTTGGGATGCTGAGCCTCGAAATTTATGCGTGAATTTGGCGCAGATCCATTAAGTGGTCCATAGATTAGGTGGCTCCCTTTGCGGGCTGCTAAGTGGCTGGGCCAAAGGCTTGCAACACGGTAGCGTAGCAGCAGCATGTTGTTTGCCACTGACAGCTTCCTTAAATGGCGCTTAACGCGGCGTTGTGTTGTGACATTTTCATATATAAAAAATAAATTAAATGTGACATTTCCAGACCGAGAGATCTTCTCAGTGCTGCACTGTACAGTAGCCAGAGTTGCAGGTGTGCGGCATCAACAAGTGGCTGCTTTGGGGGGGAGTATGTAAAATCAAATTAGTTGCAGTAAAAGTGAGCTATGATGATGACCCACAATCCGGCCACTAGTGTAGTTTAGGGTTTTATATTTTGGACACGCCATTTGGCGAACGCTGAACGCCGAAAGGGTTGAGCCGTTGAGGGGTTGAGCGGAGGAGCTCAGGTGTATTTAGGGGGCTGAGGGACGGGCGCACACCTATCAGCTGCAATGGCGGCACGCAGCTCTCGACCAACACGCATAGGCCAAAGTCAAAAGAGCCAACTGATGAATGAACGAGTGTCTGGTCTGGTCTGCTCCGCTCTACTCTGCGTGTGTGTGGGTTACTAACGGTTTGCTGCGATTTTGGCGCCAAATCGAGCGTGCTATGATCAACAACAACAACAACATTAACAACAGCGGCGGCGGCAAGAGCCACCTGAACACGCTGCGTATGCGTAATGCTTTGCATGCAAGCCGGTAAAAAAAAAAAACAAAAAGCGAGGCGAAGGCGTAGACAGCTGAGCTGGATGCCATGAACTCACGTGCCCCCCAAAGGATTGCGTGTCATTTGTTTATAAACACATCATAGAGGCAGCAATGCTGCCACCGGGACAGGGCTCGCTGCCGGGGATTAAGCAACAATCGACACCTGCAAATGCGCTATATAAATTTGAGCGGAAAGTTTTCAGGCAACTTGCTAAAATTCTTGGCAAATTGAAATCCTTTCTCTGTCCTGCACAAAAATAAAAATTTCACTTATTTATGCTGACGTCAATATACTTTATATTTAGAGTAGTCGAGTACCTTTTCATTTGGGAATTTAAAATGTTTTGTTTTCGGTTACAGCTTTGTTGAAGTATAAATTCTATTTTATAATAATAATATGTTAAGGATATCCTTTTTTTAGAGATATTTTTTTATATGCAAACCTAGAGTGGCTAGCTGGAAGTATGTCTAGGGAATTTTATGAACTATAAAACCTTTGAAAATGAGTAAATAATATTTTATACAATTAATTAGAAAGAGAAACAATTCTATAAGGACACTAATTAAAAGTAAAACATGTAGACCTTTTAGGTCTTAGTGTATTGTTTTTGTTAATCCTTTTGTTAATCCTTGTTAATCCCTGGCAAACAGTAAGACATAAACATTACACTCTCAATAAACATAAACGTTTCCCTATGATATTTCAGATATCTTTAAAATATCCTATAAAATTGTCAACCGATTTCAGCTTATTCTATTCTTATTCCATCACCCTTTGGTTTAATTATTTTTTTTTTCTGAATCTGCCTTATCTTTATTGCCCAGGACAACAAAAGGTGGGCGTGGTGGGTCGGGATTTAGGGCTTATATCGTACTTGCTGGATCTGTGGACTTTGCTTTGGCGTGTGCTGGGCGAGACTGCAGCCTTGGACCTTGCAATTTGTGTCAACCCAACCACTCCGCCCGCCCCTGGCCGCAATCCCAGAGCTACTCCCGTCATTCCTCCAGCGGTCCGGCGGACGAAGCCCCAATCCCAAAAGTCGTCCGCATTGTAATTTCTTTAAAAGCAATTCATTTCATAATGGGAAAAGGAAAGAAGAAATGCGAAGAAGAATGCCGAATGGGGGGAGTGGGTATGGGAAATGGGGTGGCGGCGGAGTTGGGAAAGCAACGAAAATGGCGAAAAATAATACATGGGGAAAAATGTATAGAAAGGACGACGGCGACGTCGACGACGAAGACGGCGGCGGCGCTGAAGAAGAATAAAAATGGCTTTTTGGGGCTGAAACTTTCGCAAGGAGCGTGGCCCACACACACACACCTACTGCAGTTATCCTTTGTTGGCTAGGATTCCTCTCTACACGTACACACGCTCTCATTCTTTCTCTCTTTCTTTCTCTATTTCTCTTGACGTTTTTATGGCCCCCAGACAAAAGGTTGAGGCACCTTTCACCTTTCCTCCTCGTCGCCGAAAGTTCTTTTAGTTTTTGGAAAGTTGTTTATGGAATTCATTTTATTCCCATTGCTCCTGCCGCCGCTCCTGCTCCTGCAACTCCGACTCCTGCTCCTGCTGCTTTGCCCTTGCCATTTGGTTTCCTTGGACTGCTATAGATAATAAGAAAATTATACATTTTATGCCGCCAACTTGGGCGGGAGAGAAAGAGGGGCACAGCGGCAAAACAAAAAATAATACACCGCATTGCCCCCAATTTGGCAGGGGCCTCAATTTGGCTTCGGATCGAAATTATTTCTATGTCGATTCCTTTGCTAATTCGCAGCCTTGACTCCGGCGTCCTGCGGTGCATTCCGATGCGTCTAACGGTTTCGTTCATCAATATAATCATCCCGCGATCCGTTCGTTTATCCTTTTTTATTTCCCTTCCCTCTCGATTTCTTTTTTTTTGGTTTTTGGTGCCCAGACACTGATCATTTTCGAATTTCTTCGTAATTGGCTATTTCATTAAATGAGTTCTTTCGATTGCTCCGATTTAAAGGTGGAGCGGGAATGGATTGTCCCACGTTTAGCGTCGATTTGCGAGGACAACTGTTTATCCTTTGTAGTCTCTGGAGAAGCGGGAAGCCTTATCTGCGATCTGCTTTTATCCTCGCAGCTGGGCGAGAAGTTGGCATTCCGCTGGCCGGGCAACGCCTTGGTGGCACGATAATGGAACTGGGATTGGGAGCACTCCGATACCAACTGGAGGAGGATTATCCCAACGTCCGGCAACCGGCGACAATTTGAGGCAACATGTTGTCCAGTTTTGTGACATCGAACGGACATGCCACTGACAATTACCTGGGATCCTGCAGCGGCAGGAATGAACTGAAACAGAAACAGGGGAAAAAACAGTGCAGAGGACGAGGTCCGACGGCCAATTAACTTAACGCGACAATATCCTGCAACAGTCCGCGTCCTTTTTCCGCGTCTCGTGTGTGTGCAACCGAGCAAAAAGTTTTCCAAATAAAACGCGACACACAAAAACCCCAACGAGAAACACAACAAATGTCTAAAAAATTTGAAAACAGTGACAAAAACAATGCCACGCAAGGTTTGGCCATGGAAGGGGTCGTCTCATAAATTACAACAATAATTATATTTAATTACCGCAATTAACTTTGTAATAATGTCAATGAAAATGATGAGACGAAATATGATTAAAAAAATAACACAATAGAGAGACAGAGAGCCAGGGGCGAGGGAGAGGGTGGGGCAGCAGAGAGTCCATGGAGAATGCATCGGCTTTGTGGAGAAAATCCTAAAGAACTGCCCCGCTTAGCCGCTCACGGCCACGGATAATGATGAATTAGCGGCGAAGCTTTTGAGCTAATCCAGATTGCCATTCCTCATATACCCATCATAAACGGATTTTTGCATTTATGAGACCCCCAGCCCCGCCCCCATTCAGCATTTGGATTTACAATGGCATTGCAGACGGCTCCTCCAGGTCGGGTTCCGTTGTCGGTCCTCGAACATTTTATGACATTTAATTGGAGTGGCTCCAGATTGCGGTCGGACTCCTGACTTGCGTCTGGGTATCCATGCATATTCCCGTTTATGATTTGATTCACGGAAACTGTTAGTTAGAGGTGGAGTCGGGTAATGGGGCCGATTATCTTGCTGGAATCGGAACAGGGATTTAAAACGTGCAAATACGCTTCATTATACATCATTATATGAGGCTAGAAGAAAGGGTTTGAAGTAATAATTTAACCAATCATTTAGATTTTGAACTGGATTTGAAATTTGAATAAAGTTATCATTAGGAATATTTGTTAAAACGGTATTAATAATTAGTATTTGTGAAGTTCTTTATATTTATTGTTAGACATATTAATAAGGATCTGGGATACCTTTAAATAATATGGAAAATCTAAACATATAATGATAATTCAAATACATAAATTAAGAAACTTATTGCAACAATTATTTTCGATTAGATATTATGCCATTTAATAACAGATAGCTTGTGCTATTTACGCACTCCCCTTGGATCGACTAATCAGCGGATTAAGTGGGCATAGCTAATCGTAGGAAACTACCCCAGATTGAATGACCGTAGTCCTTGATAGACACTGCCACCATCTGGGGGAGGATTGAGGTCGGTATGTGGGTCCAGGGTCCGGGCCATTACATAGTTTCGGGTAACTGATAAGTGCAATTAATAATTTTTGACCTTTTCAAGTTCACGCCGCCTCCGCCGCCGCTGCCAGCTGACGCGGTCGAGGCCGAGCAAAGGCGCGTTCTATTTAGGGAGCCACTTTCCATTTATGCATGAAAATTGTTTTTAATTTCCCTTTCACTCATTTTTCCTTTGTTCTTCTCTCTACTCCTTAACCCCGCAGCCTGAAGCCGCCGCCCAAGGATGGCGTCACAAAGAGCAATCCATCAAAGCGGCATCGGGAGCGCCTCAACGCCGAGCTGGATCTCCTGGCCTCGCTGCTGCCCTTCGAGCAGAACATCTTGAGCAAACTGGATCGACTGAGCATTCTAAGGCTGTCCGTTAGTTATTTAAGAACCAAAAGTTATTTTCAAGGTGAGTTCTATGTTATGTTCTGTAGTATGCGAAGGGTGGCCATTGGAGTCACCCTCAACTGGGTATCAACTGGGCTACGACTGGGCCTCCTTTCCATTCGCCATACGGCGCGTAACGATTTTGGCCTATTAAATCGATTATGCCGCGTCCGAGGAACTCCCCGTTCTGGGTTTGGTTACTCAGACTGCGGCCCAGACCCAGAACTAGACCCTAAACATGACTCATAAATGATTCAAAACTAATTTCAACGCCGCGCCAGGAGGTCCTCTCCTCTTCTCTTTTGGCCAGTTCCACAACTCAGCAGCGACTCGGACCAGCGACAGACAAACACACGCACGTGCTGTTGACGGATTAAGGAACAGCCAGGAAGGAAGCAGCGAGCTGCAAAGGAAGCGGGGAGCGGTCTAGCACAGAGTAGAGAAGGGCTAAAAAATACAGGAAACAAAATTAGGGGAATAAAAACTGCCAAAAAAATGTTGCTAAACTGTGGACTTCTTTGACAACTTTTGAAATTTCAATAGAGATAAGGAAAGGAATTTAAATTGAGAAATGTTTTCAGTCCAGGTTTTGAAAAATAACAGACTTTAAAGAATTTTAAATAGTCGAGGGTAGTTTTGATATGTTACACTAATTTTCCCCAGTGCATTTGACGTTGTCTTCAGCTTAGTCAGTCGGGAGTAGAGCCAGGAGCCGGAGGACCTAACATATGTATCTACCTCTCTCAGGGGTGCTTTATTCTAGCTCGGGACCGCCGATGTGTGGGCCGACCTGGGGGTTGCTGAACGCTGCGGCGGGACGGGACGCTTCAAGGGGTCAAGATATTTGTATAATTTAAATTAATTAAAACAAATGCAATAAACTCTCGGGCCTTGATGGCTTGATTAACGATTCGTCCGCCCGGGTTCGTTGGCATTTCGCGTTTGTTTTAATGACCACAACACAACAAAATAACAAAAAACTGAAAATGAAAATGAAAATAAAGAAAATATTTAATTGCTCCTCGTTCGCATACAAAGTCACAAAATTGGCAATGTCCAGGCGGGGCGAGTGTGTGGTATGACAGCTTTAATTAAAGTTAAGTGCAGAATTAAGGATCCAATCCGATTCCCATGTCACCACGGACTCGAGAAATCGAAGTGCGGCTGAGAAAAGGTAACAAACTCGAGTAAATATTTTGACAATTAGCGGTCAAGCGGAGCTCAGCGTTAATTGCACTGGCAAACTGTTGGCTTAGAGGACAGCAAACACAAAGGAGCAGCCGCTGGCCACGTGCCTTGTGCATTGTGAAAAGTCAATATAAACATTAGTTTCCTTTTGCCAGCGGCCTGCAGGACCGGCAGGGCACCTCGCAGGACAACGACGACGGGTTAATGGACCAGAACCGTTGCGGCGTGTGCCCCGGTGAGTGGCCCTTTTCCCCGACCCCTAGCCAGGGGTTGTCACAAAACACGGCGCACGGGGTCAACGTTTGTTTTCATTGCGGGTGCCATAGCCCGCGCCCTGTGCCTAGATAGATGTTTTCGGATATTATCGGGATCATTTAATTTACAATTAGTGTTTGTTTGCCCTCGGAGCCCATCAATGGTCTTTGGATTCCGATTTTGGGGGGGTTCGATACGCATACACGACGTGTGTCGCTCATGGATTACCGGGCGGAAGCACTCAAGACGATTAAAATTGATTAGATGTCCTGGGGGCAGGAGGAGGATGCTGCTGGACGCTGCTGTTCTTTGCCAGTGGGAAAGTTGCTCCTGTATCCTGGATACACATGTCTATTTGGGGGTGCCTCGTCCTCAGAGGACTCACCATCTGCAGTTACTTGACCCTGACTTGCGCAAAAAACTTCTGCGCCCCGAAAACCGAAAACAATACGAACGAGAACCGAACGGAAAATGTTCTCTATACCCGGGAAAAGAAAGCAGAGCTTCAGGGTTTCAGGGTTTCAGTGTTTCAGAGTTTCGCTTTTGCATTTAGCTGTACTGGCGCGGAGCCACGCCCCTTTCGCCCAACCGCCCCCCGATGATTTAGTAATTCTCTTTCCCTCTCCCAGCCATTTTCCAGCTTTGCCGAGTGGTTTTCCACTATCTCTGGGTTTGGTTTTGGCCGCAAACTAAATAATTAAAGCGCGCTGCTAATGGGCCATTGTCTTGGCCCCGAATGCCCAGGGTGCGGAGTGGGGGGGTGAGAGTGAGAGGATCTGTCAGGGGGCAACTGCCCATAATTGCCCAGGGCCAGCTCACCTTGGCTCACCTCCCGGCTACTGGCCATAATTGTTAAGACGCGCAATTTCTACATTTTTAATGCCCTTTTGGAGAGAGGAGCAGCCCTCCACTCCTGTCTTTCGACGTCTGCCTAATTGATGAGTTGCGTAATTAAGTGCCAACGGAGAGGTTGGAACAATTGCTGAAACATTAGTTGTTATGACCCCTCCTGCCCTCAACCTCGCTGCGATATTGATAGTTTCTGCTTTTACGATTATTATGCATTCTGTTCTGTTTGCTCCGTTTTTTTTTTTTTTCTGGGAGTCCGCACGCTACCCTCTAAACGCAGCTTTCCCCGCTTAGTCGCTGTTCAACCCCCCACTGGTGGATCTAATGCCATTAAAATGGCAGTAAAATGTGGCCCATAAGCAAATTAAGTTCCCAAGAACCAAGCCAAGTGCTCGCTTGGCTCTTCAAGTAAAGCGGTAGCTACCTTAATGATTTGGTAACTCGAGATGGGAACGCATTTGCATTGGCTTTGGTCGCCGCAGTTTCGCCAGCCACAGTTCCCACACACTTTTAAAGCGGACACTGCAAAAAATATTCATTTTAATATTAATTAACCCAGTTTTAAGGCAATAATTTTGAAATACTAATGACCGACCCACTGAACTTTACTTTTAAACAATTACAATTTAAAATAATCAAATATTAAAGATTCATAGAAAGGCAATGGAAATGAGTCGGGAGAATATAATTATTTTTAAACAATTTAGCTTAAAAAGTTCAGCAAAAACTGCTGTATTTAATGGTTTTAAATAGAAAATAAATAGAAGAAACGAAATATTTTAAAGGGAAGCATTTTGAAGCCATTCCAGATACGATAAATCCTTGTATTTCCTTATTAAAAAATTATCTATTAAGATCTTTAAACCCCTCCTCTACTATAAATCTCTATATAGCTTTTATATTTTCCCAGTGCAGAGCCAATAACATAATAGATTTGCTGGCAAATCATGTCGCCATTACTTTTGACTCAATGGACTTGGCCTGCTCCGGCCTGGCAACTCGTTCTCTCTGCTTCGTGGGAAGCGGCAGAGTATTGTGGCAACCTGTTAAGCGTATAATGAATGAATACGAATCTTAGGGCGGTCATGTGGTCGTCGGAGCATGGGACACCTGAGCCGGGTGGCCTGCTGCTTCGTAGTCTGTCAGTCACCCACCGATTAGTGGCCAAGACAAGGTCACTTGGTCAGTCAATCTTCTGCTGCTCCTGCGGCTCCCTCTGCTCCATTTTTCACTGGGGCATTTATGCTATTATCAAAATTGCCTACAGGCATTCGCTCCCAATTCGAGGGAAAATAGGAGGATGAGGCCAAGGCTCAGTTCTTAACCTATAAACATAGTGTGGCGGTTAGAGCTCCAGCGGCATTTGGCCAATTTTTCGTACATTGTAACATGACTTTCGTGCGTTGCTCCAGTTAAGGCCGCCTTAACCCCTCGGTGGCGGTGCCGGTGCCAGAGCCGGCTCAAAACCAGACAATGAATGGGTCGCAGGCGGACATGCAATCAGTCAGGCGATGGCTACGGCTATGGCGATGCACTTGCTCCACGTAGGTGTTGCTGTTGTTGTGGCCGTGTTTTGTTGCCCAAAGGCGTCGCATTGTCACGCCGGCCGAAAGCTCAGCTGTTTCTACTATATACCCATGGATACTGAGATATACCTACACGGCTATGGGTATACATAGCTCCGCGTGCATTGGCAGACAACATTGCGTGACTTACGTAGGTCGACACCCCCTTATTCCTCCCCTCGTCCCACAGTTCCTCCTCTTTGCCAAGATACAATGTCTAGGGCCTAGTTCAATTTAAAGTCCAATAAACGATTTCGTCTCTTTAAAACGCTAGAAAGAACTTAAACTGCCTGTAAGGAGAGTGTAATTGCGCAGTGCGTTGGAGTGTCAGGTGCTACATAGGAACTTAAAGCCGCAAGGGAACTTTCCTTAGTTTATGGAACAAGGTTTATTCAGGAACCTAAGTATACTCCTTGAAGTGTCTTGAAGCAAGGATAATCAAGACAATCAAGGATATTTTGTGGCTTTAGTAGCTTTAGCTTATAGTTGAGACATTTTAAAGCACACATTCGAAATCCGTCATAAACTCATTTATTATTAAAACCTTTTGTAAACTTTTCACACTATAATTTCCAGTTTTAATTGTTCTCAAACTTATTGTCAGTAAATTATATAGTTTTCTTTTAAAGGTCAATAATATAATTTATTTATTCCCCTGAAATTCTAGATTGTTAGAAATATTTAAAGTAAAAGCTAATCACAGAAAGTTAGAAAATATAAAGAAACTTTCACAGACAACAGCTAAATAAAATTATTATTTTAATTAAATTGAGTAACAATTACAAGTTACGATAAAGGAGATAAAGATAAAGTAAATGTAAAAGAAATTTAAGTATTTTTGAGCCTAAAGGTTTAGCATGTTTATAAACTATATAAGTATATAAAAATGCAGTTTAAATATATTCAATTTTTTATACTAGTAAAATATAATTCGAGATTCTTTTAAAACACATTTTAAATCAGAGTTTATAGCCTGACAGCTCTATTATTGGTATTTATTTAATATCCATCCAACCAACCTCAGTTGAGACTTCCCACTGCCCCATGGAGCAGCCTGCTAGCCCCGCCAGTAGCTGTTAACCTTTCCTTGTGACCCACAGGCCGCGGCAGGGTGCAGTGCATCCAAAAAGGGGCGCTGTCATTCCTGACAGCTGCTGCCAATGGTGCCGCTGCTGATGCTCGGGGTCTCGGGGAAGACGTATGCTTTCCCGACACCGACGCTGTCAGTTTTCCAATCAAATCCGCTGATGAGTTTGACATTTCCATGACATATTTGCTTCTGTCGGCACGGAAAATGTTTGCCAAAATGTCAGAGAATTTAAACTTTATTTATTATTCTGCGCCAAGCCGTGCCACCAGCCAGCTGGGGCACGCCCAGTTGCCGCTCCATCGCCAGCATAATTGAAGCCGTGCCGGATTCCGGGAGGGGGAAAATGGCTCAGAGGAGAGCTTGGTGGAATCGGAGGTGCCGTCAGTGCAACGTCATTAGGGCGAGTATCTATCTTTCGGGTCTTCTTTCGCTGCCTTTTCCCAACTGGTTTCGCTGTGGCTTTTCTCTCTGTCCGCTTTTCTCCACTCTCCTGGCCACCTGGGTGGGGTTTTCCTCGCCGCCGCCATTTTATGTGTGTGTACATCATCGGGCTCTGCGCTAAGTAACCCGCACCTCGCACCACCGTCAGCCGAGATTTTGCGCTTTTCCGGGCTGGCAGCTCAAGATTTTCATCCACCGTCATTGCCGCCGCTCCGGCATTGGGTTCACGGTGGATGGTCGTCCGTTTAACGACTCTCCGGGGGTGGCTTCGCCAAGATGGAAGCGCGCTGCCAGCGGAAAATGGGTTGGGGAAAACAGCAGAGGAGCAGCAGAAAAGCGGAAAATGCGGAGAATTCGTCGTAAATTCGGTTTATTCGCCGAGTAATAATACATTGTAAGTGCAATAAAAGCCCAGGGCAGATTTTGTAACTGGAGCCGGAGTCGGAGACGGAACCGCAGCCAAAGTCCTACGCCGAACCCAACCCAAATCTCTACCCAGCAGAAAAAAAAAATAATTAAATGAGTTTATGCACGTACAAAAAATTAAAATATACAACCAGAAATAATAAAAAGCAGGGCCGCGAAATGGAATGAATGTAAACTGAGCCTAATTAAATTATGAATAATTACGGCCGCGTCCTAGGCCAAGTGGCTGTAAGGGATCACGCCAGGATTACACGCACATGATGCAATTTGTTTGGGCCCCATTACGAGCCCAGAGGCAGCAGCAGGAGCTGGAGGGGAGTGGCCAGTAACTATTTGTTTTATCGCACTTTCGCTAAAATGAACAATCTTTCGGGCCAAGAGGAGCGAGCGAGTGCGAGTCACTTTTGTTAATTTGATAAAAAGGCCAAAAAGGGCCGAGATTAAACCCTGGCGACAAGGAGCTCCAGTTTGCGGTTAGGTCAGGAGTGGTAGGGGGAGCGCTAAACCTGCTAATTGAAATTGAAGCCGGACTCCGAGAGTTTTCCCCCTGCTTAGGGGTTGCAATCGCGGCGCCTGTCTGGGGGGAGGGGGAAGGAGAGACCCTTTTCCCGAGGCTTGCCATGCGTAAATTAAGTTTTCCTCTTCTCCTATCCTAGCTGCTGTTTTATTTCTCTGCAGCATTTTTTATTTTACCCATTTGCGTTGATAAAAATCATAATTTATGACATCAGCTGGCGTGGCATAATTTTTGGCCAGGACGGGAACCGCGCTCCCGGCCAAGCCACCCTCCACCGCCAGCCCTCCGAAAACCTTTTACTAATATTGTGTAAATATATGAAGTTCCATTTCTTTTATCGTTTATCGCACATAAATCAATTTTTGTGACAAATTTATTATAAAAAGACCCGCTCGGCTCCCACCAAATAAAACTCCGCCGCTAAGAAATAAATAAACAAAAGCAACGGGGTCGGGGTCGGAGGGGGAGAAAATAAAATGAAATTTTCCTAGGCAAAATGGCGGACGGGTCTAAGGCCCAGGGGTGGATAGTTCAAGGATATCGCCGGAGATGGGGCCCAAAAGGGGCGAAAGTTCCCATAAAATATTACAATGACACCATAAACAATTTTTAGTACTTTTGCCAAAGCCGTAAATATTTATTGTACGAGAATTTTTCGGGGAGCCCGAGTGCCAGAGACACACACAGGTCCTATGTATGCCCATGATATATTGGGTATTTTTATGAAGTTACTATGGTTATGCCTCCCAAAATCCCCGCGGGGAAGGTGAGTTTGTAAAACAATTGAGTGGCTTATTTATGGCCAAGCAATTTCCTCAACTTTATTCCCTTCTTTTGAGTGAATATCAAATATTTATGGTTAATAAAATATCCGAAAATTCCGCCGCAACTAAAGTATCTCTGTCTTTCTCTGTCTCGTCTTGCAGTTGTTATGCATAAGGATAAGGAAGAGAACGGAGTCCTGCCCCACATACACGCACACGACGGCTACAGGACACGGGAGCTGGGCGCCTTCGAGCACGGCCTGCTGGATGGTGATATGTTCCTCCAGGTGAGTCCAACTGCAGCCCAATTGCCTCGATTTGTCTTCATCAGTGGCTGCTTGATGGCTTCATTGGCCAGGATACATGGATGGACGGACGGATGGATGGGTGGATTTATGGTTGTGGAGCGGGGCAAAGCGGGGCATAATCAATCAGCGTCTTGTTAGTCGGCACAGTTTCCATTGATAAACGCGAAGCACGCAATCAACCGGGGGAGGTATACTCTCCCTAGGCTTCGATTCCATCATTTGTAATTGTCTGCAATTAATAAAGGCTCGAATTGATTAACGTAATTGAAAATTGCTTTGAAATTATACTGACAAGTTAAAGGGAGCATGGATGTCGCTAATTTGTAGATTTTATATCTCAAAGGTCGTATTTCAATACCATTAATACTTAGAGAATCATAAAGCTTTCAATTAATTTTCTTTTTATAGTGAAATCTAGAAGACTCCATTCTCATCCAACCCAAAATGAAAGTCCAAATTATAATCAAGTTCTAGCCTAAATTCAGAGCTCAATTAGCCCCATTATCGCCTTTTAACTAGCAGCTAAACATGGCCAAAGACCCAACTGAATACACTAATTATTTCGCTCATTTTCAAGTCTAAATATGCATTATCCAATTGATGGTCGGTAGGTAGGTTTGCCACGATTTCTCTACAATTAATTAGCAGCTATCAAGCAGCAGCTGCATCGCCGAGAAGTAGAGCAAACATAAAACATTATGCATTTCAAGTTTATGTGCCAAAATACTCCAATTAAATTGTCGCAAAGAGCTAAGCACTCCCTCGTCAGCCGAACGGCCCTCGCCTTGGGGGCAGTTGCATGTTTTTGCTGAATTAAAAGTGCATGTGCCGCCGCTGCTGTATTTGTTTGTTGCAGTGTCCGAGGCGCCAACATATGCACTTGTCACAGTCATGACAGTTTAATTTAATGCGCACATAGCTCACCGAGCACTGGAGCAGCCGGTGGCCACCGGCGGTGGTTGTGACCCACCTCCTCCTCTTCCTCCTTGCCAGACAGACACACGCAATTGTGCAACATGCACTTGCACTCCCAGTCAGGCCGCCTTTTCTTTTTAGTTTTTTTTTTTTTTTGGCTTGCACACACACTCCACAGTTGCACAATTCAATGTCAAAGTCTAACCACCCGCCAGAGTTCGGTATGCACCACTGACTGACACACACACACAAACACACAACGTGCAACGTTGCAACGTTGCAGTTTCGTGCTGCATTACGTATACGCAGGGTGGCCAGGGGGCCACTGGCGACTGGCGAATTTGAATGCAAGCCAAAAAAAGCTACCCCTTCCTGACTGCAGCTAATTGTCGAGCTCAAAACTGCACAATTGTGCATTTCCGTGCATATTTTTAGTCTGTCTCAGTGGGAAAGTTGGCTTAGTTCTGGGCTGGGCCAGGGGGGGTCTCGGGTTGAGGCGCGGCAAGGTGTGCATATTTAGTTTTAATACCTCGGGTATTTGTTACCTGTTGCCTGCTGAAGTTTTACTTTTTGCTGCAGCTGTTGCCGCCGCTGGTTTTTCCTTTGCCGTTTTCTGTTTATTATGGGTCACATATTATCATTAGAAAATGGCGTTTTGTCACGCAGCTTACTCGAGGGCTAACACACAAACACACACACACACAGCATTTAATTGTCTTCCGTTTTCACTGAAAGTAAAACACTTTCAACACTTTGAAATGAACCCAACTTTCCATGCAACAGTTTTAGGCGGCAGATCCGCCGCAGATACTAACCGGGCCGGGGAACCTACATATAGTATGTACCTCTGGGGGTGGGCTTTATTAAGCAATTATACGGACGAGTATGGGCAAATTGGCCAAACTAGAGAGATGGCTAGCGAGAGGCCTGGCATCTGACTAGGAAATGGTAAAATAATCGCCGCCAACTTATCAAATCTCTGAAAACTGAAGTGCAACACACGCCGGCGAGCGTCGGGGAAGGGTACAGCCTCTCTACAGAGACGGGCGTGTATTATTAAAATCGCATTAGAAGACGCCGCGGACGCAGACGAGCTTGTCTAAATTGTAGCTGCGGGAGCGAAAGAGACCGGCAATGCCGTTGCCATAATTGGCGGGAAAGAGACGGGCGAGAGAAACAATTAGACTGTGGGGAGAAATCTTTTTCTTGGCCGCATAAAAAGATAAAATGCCGCAAGAAATAAAAAGAGAACGGCAAAAAGTTGTACAAAGAAAGATAATAAGAAAACTAGTGATACAGGACCTAAAAGGGGAAAAACGAAGAATTGAATACTCTAACTGATGGGTTTTTTTTTAATTTTTAAATACTTTTTAAAATAAATAACTATAAGGACATCATCTCTTCTCATAACAAGTCTTTAAGGCTTTATTTTATTTAGCTTTTAGTACTCAAATTTGATAATTTCATGGAAACAGAAGGTCCTTAGAAATACAATAGGAAAATCCTGAAAAAAGCTAAGCTAACATCTATCCTTATTCATAATTTACTATATAGAATCTTTTCAAAAAGAACTCAAAACATATTAAGCATAGGGCGCAAGTCTTAGGCATTGTTTTATAATTTTAAAGCCGAAGAGTTTCTCTAAATTCCCTTACTTACTCACAGCTTCCCAGCAGAGTATGCATATGCAGGACTGTCATAATATCAGCTCTCCGTTCTCATCTCCTTCTCCCAGCGGCTACCGTTGGGGAGATCTTTACCCGATTATTGATGCTCAACCGGGCCGCGCGCCTGATGACAATCCATGGGGCGAAGGCGAATGCTGAGGCCACATCCTTCCCGGGCTGTTGATGCGTTTTAAATGATGACGCCACTTAGCATTTATGTCGGCTAATGCCAACTCTGGGCGAAGGAGCGGGCTACCCGCTGCTCAGCCAGCCGGAGGATCGGCTGGCCAATCCTGCTCCAGAGCGCCGCGGCTGCTCTGTAATTAGCAGCAATCGCGCACATTTTTCTCCCAGCCAAAAGAGGGGGATACTTCCTTTCGATGCGGCTCTCGATGTGGTGGCTGCAAATTGATATTTAAATACGCCCGTATTAATTACGCACCGTGTGCTTTTTGTTGTTTTGTTTTGAGTTTATTAATTACGACCGCACCGCCACGGAGGCACTAATGGGGAATTGGCAAATTTGTCTTTCGATGCGGCCGATGCCGGTTTCGTTTCGTTTCGGACACCGTTCGGCGGGTTTCCCTCCCATTTTCACTTCACACCACAACGCTGACGCGTTCCGTTAGCTCCGGCCGAGATCTGGCCATTGGGAATCGCATGCGTCGCCGCCATTAGCAGGCCATAAAGCCCGACTTTAAAATGCAATCAAAAACAATAATGCGCCAAATAATAAACAAAACAATGAAAGGCATTACAACTTTTGCATGCTTCGCTCACCGCCTTCAGGTTCGCATTTCGTTTTCTTGTTAGCACAGCTCCAAGTCCGGAGCACATCCGAATAGATAATGACAATGGCTCATCTGGGGGAGTCGAGGGAGCCCAAGGAGAGGCAACTGAGGGGGCATGGAACCTGCAATTACAGCACAGAATCGACCGAAATCTACCCAATGGCCCCCCGCATCCTCCTTGTCCAGTTGAAACCCATTGATTTAATTGCCGGCCATTTCCTGGTTGTGTTTGATGTGGAACTCCAGCTCCGACTGCGATCGGGACAGGGGATGTACACACTCGCACACACTGGCGACCTGTGGCTTGGATGAAATGAGCCGCTTAAGCGCTGATTACGCTTTTTCCCCACAACCAAGCGCCGCCATCGAGCTTGGTTTCTCCTCCTCCTGGTCCAGACGAGGCGGAGTTCATTCAAGGGAAGGCTAACCTGTAAGGGTCAATGGATGAAAGCTGGGAATAATCTTGGGAATTATCCTAGAAATACAAGTGTAGCTTTACAAATTAGGTTTTTTTTTAAATATTATTTTGTTTTATACAGAAAATTAAAGCTATTTAACATAAAATCTAGTTATGTTAAATATACTTTACTGTATTTCGTTTTCTTTCGGTGTATTAAAACTCTGCCGGCTGCCATGATGGATAACATTTCATTCACCAAATATGACGAGACCTGGCAGCTACTGTAATTACACCTCTGCCAGCCCATCATCCATCCCATCCCATCCCAAAAGATTCATTCATCTAGCTATTGATTCTGGGCTTCCAGCCACTTGTCTCTGGAGCAGCAGAAACAAAAATTTAATTCATAGTTTTGATTTAATTTTGACCCGTCTCTTGGCTCTTTCTTTGCAGGCCCTAAATGGATTTCTAATGATACTGACATGCGAAGGCGAAGTCTTCTTTGCCACGCACAGCATCGAGAGCTATTTGGGATTTCATCAGGTAAGTGCCACCAGCCAACCAAGCCCTGCCCCTCCTCCAGAGTCGCTCTCCCTCTCTCTGTCGCTCTGTCCTGGTCCGTACATTTGATTGATTTTAATTGCCGGGGGTTCTGATGTGAGTCTTTCTCTGGTTTTTGGGTCAATCTCTGGCATGCGGAAGCAGTCCGAGAAAGGGAAGTCTTTGGCCCAGAATCGGTGGAAGAGGTAAAACATTTTTAAGTCTGTACAGGTTCACATGGAGAACTAACTTAATGAGGGTAGAAAAGGTAGATTTACTAGAATTGGAATTTTTGAAATGTAGATTCTATACTACTATAAAGTACAATCACTGAACAATATATAGACTTTGCTGTTAAATCATGAAAATTATCATAATTCTAAAGGTCCTGTAGGTACTTTCATTCATGAAAATTATAGAAATTCATAGACAATTTCCTTAAATCCATTTCTATGAAGATTATAATTAATTTAAGGCCTTTAATAAGCAAAATAAGTTGATTCATAAGACTCCTTAGAAAGATCTAAGCCTTGGTTTCATGTTATGTTATCGATTTGTGCTTTTATTTTTGATCCAATCTGTGGTATGCGGAAAGAGTCCAATGCAGGCACTCTGAGCTCAAATAAAACAAAGCTAAGTAACCTGATTCCCGAATACCCTGACCCAAATACGCGTCTCCAGATGGGTCTCCAAGCTGCCAGCAAAGTGGTTTGGCTCCGCGTTCTCCTTGGCAGAAGGGTGCGCGGACCTGAATCGATTCGCGGACTCCGACAGATCGTAAATTAAAATCAGATTGCGCAATCGCCGGGAATCTCCTCCTGCCATCCCCAATCCCAGTGGTAGTGGCAGTGGTATGGCGTGGCCAGATTGATTCCGATGCCGGTGCCAGTGCCAGTGCCAGTGCGGGCATCCCGATTTGAATTCGGCCTGCTTCGGCAGCATGTTTGGCCTGGGCTGGCAGGTACACCTCCATTGTAGTTTTTGCCTACTTTATTGTCGAATGGAAATTGAAATTGCAGTTAGCATCCGCCCGTGTTGTTCTTTTTAATTTAGTTGTAAATGTGTAAAGCGGCACTTGCCACGCCCCGTTTGGCAGCTCAATTAAAAGCGTAGCTGCTGCCCGGCTGGCGTTCGCCTTAGCTTTCGCCTTTGAGTTCGACTCCGAGTTCGAGCTGTAGTTCGAGTTGGCTTTGTTTGCTTTTGGGCCGCAGATAGCAGGGGGAATCCCTTGGAGCCCCCATGCTCGCCACAGCTCCTGGCGCGTGCAGAATTTATGTCTCAATTTGTGGCCAACATGGGGCGCATTTTCAATTTGCGCGCATTTTGATTTATACGCCCCGAAATCCCCGGGCGAAAGAGAGCAGCGGCGAGAGCTAAATCAATGAGAGATCCCACCGAAGGTGACTGACCCCTGACCGACTTCATCTCCATCTTCCTTTCCCCCTCTGTGTTTCCCTTCTGCAGTCGGACATCGTCCACCAGTCGGTGTACGAACTGGTGCACTCGGAGGACCGCGAGGAGCTGCAGCGCCAACTGCTGTGGAACAGCTTCCTGCCCGCCGACATGTCCAGCATGCAGCTGGCGGAGACCCTGGCGCCAGACAAGGCCCTCTACCTGGAGCGCAGCTTCACCGTACGCTTCCGCTGCCTGTTGGACAACACTAGCGGCTTCCTCCGCTTGGACATCCGCGGACGAATCAAGGTGCTGCATGGCCAAAACCGCAAGACGGAGGAGCCACCGCTGGCCCTCTTTGCCTACTGCACGCCCTTTGGCCCGCCCAGCCTGCTGGAGATTCCACACAAGGAGAATATGTTCAAGTCCAAGCACAAGCTCGACTTCTCGCTGGTGTCCATGGACCAACGAGGCAAGCACATCCTTGGCTACGCGGACGCCGAGCTGGTCAATATGGGCGGCTACGATCTGGTCCACTACGACGACCTGGCCTACGTGGCCAGCGCCCATCAGGAGCGTAAGTATCAGAGTGGAGGTATAGCATCCAGATCCCTAAACCACTCTCCTCCCTCGCAGTTCTAAAGACGGGCGCCTCCGGTATGATCGCGTACCGCTACCAAAAGAAGGACGGCGAGTGGCAGTGGCTGCAGACGAGCTCCCGGTTGGTGTACAAGAACTCAAAGCCAGACTTTGTCATCTGCACGCACCGGCAGCTGATGGACGAGGAGGGCCACGACCTGCTGGGCAAGCGGACGATGGACTTCAAGGTCAGTTACCTGGACACGGGTCTGGCGTCCACCTACTTCTCCGAGGCCGATCAGCTGGTGGTACCGCCCAGCGCCTCGCCCACGGCCCACTCCCTGCCGCCGCCGGTGACGCCGACGCGACCCAATCGGCGCTACAAGACGCAGCTGCGCGACTTCCTCTCCACATGCCGCAGCAAGCGCAAGTTGCAGCAGCAGCAACAGCAACAGCAAACGCAGCAGACCTCGCCGCTGGGCGGCCAGGTGGGATCCCCTGCTCCAGCTGTAGCCGTGGAATACCTTCCCGATCCGGCGGCGGCCGTGGCTGCCGCCTACTCCAACCTGAATCCCATGTACACGGCCTCGCCGTACGCCAGCGCAGCGGACAACCTCTACATGGGCAGCTCCATGCCGGCCAATGCCTTCTATCCGGTCAGCGAGAACCTCTTCCACCAGTACAGGCTGCAGGGCGCCGTCGGTGGCTACTACACGGACTATCCGCACTCTGGCGCCCCAGCCTCGGCCTACGTGGCCAACGGCTTCCTCTCCTACGATGGCTATGCCATTGCCTCTAAGGCGGACGACAAGTGGCAGGAGACGGGCAAGTACTACAGTGGCTATAGCAGCGGCTATGGCAGCCCCACATCCACGCCTCAGGTGAGCGAATAACCTAACCTCCAGTTTCCGTCAAGATCTCGGCTAATCCTTTTTCATTTTCTCACAGCAAATACCGCTGAAAACGCCCAAGTCTTCACCGCAGGTAATGGAGGTCATCTCCTGCTCCTCGGATGGACCCTCGCCCGTGAGCGGCGCTACGCCCAATGGTGCTGGCAGTGCCACACCCAAAGTGGAGCTGTCGGGAACAACTGCAGCCACAGCTGCTGGCCAGGATCCCTATGAGAGGCAGACGGTCCTTATGTGGGGCACTACACACTCGAGCGGGGTGCCACTGAACAGTTTGCAGGGCGGACGAACTGCGTCCGGTAATCCTGGCTCCCCGCAGCGGGTGACGCCCCTTACCAATGGACTGGGCTACGGCAATGCCAATAACAACAACGAGCATGAACCCGCCACGGCGGCCAAGTGGAACGGAACAAAGGAGCTGCCGGGGAAATCGGCGAGCGCCAGCACTCCGGAGAGCTACCAGCTGCAGCACGATGACTCCGGCCTCTACTCTGCCTCCTCGCACACAACCTCGCCACAGCAGCAGCAGCAACAACAACAGCAGTCGCAGCGTGGAGTTGGTGCCAATGTTAGCGCTCCCAGCAGCTCCCTTACGCACCCAGTAGCGGTCACGGGCACGGGCACCAGCACGGGCACGGATCACCAGGCGGTGCATCCACCCAGCTGCCACCAGCAACAGCAGCAGCAGCAGCAACAGCAGCAGCATCATCACGCCCACCCGCATCCGCACTCGCATCATCACCACCACCATCACCATCACCATGAGGCGGCGGCGGCGCATCAGCACAGCAGCGAGGTATGGACGCCCGCCTCCTACACGCAGTACTCGCAGTACTTCACGTACCATCATCCGCATCCGCATTCGCACCCGCACCACGCCTCGGCTGGCGGCGGTGGCCATGTTCCGGCCCAGTCGCATCACCTGCACCACGGCCACCGCTAGAAGGCGGATAGATTGCACCAGTAATGAAGCACCCAACCCACTCTGTACTCCGTAATCTGTACTCCGTACACCGTACACCACACACTCTCCGACACCGACACAATAGAACACCCACCTCACACCACAGTGCACCTACGTGTGCTCTATCGCCTGACTACTAACCATAACGATCCTCCCTAGATCATACTCACCAACCATCAGCAGCAACAGCAGCAGCAGCAGCAGTCGCTGGCCACCGGCTATTCCCTGCACCACCAGCTGGTGGGAGTAGGAGCAGGATCGTCGCCGCCGCCCCCGCCAGCGTTGTCCCGCTCGCCCACAGTCCTGCCGGCGGTGAGCAGCCTGCTTAATGGAGCAGCAGTGGCAGCGGCCACAGGATCAATCTCCGATGAACTGCCAGCTTATCAGCAGGTGGCCATTGTGTCCGCTGCTCCGCTGGTCATCTGTGCCGACGAGGTGGGCGGCATCGGGCGCAAGGCGGCCAAGCAGCAGTCGTCCCTCCAGCAGCATCAGCAGCACCAGCAGCAGCACTCGGCCCTGCAGCAGCAGCATCAGCATGCGATATACCAGCAGCAGCATTCGCATCACCACACGCAGCACCATCAGTTGCTGTATCCGGCGAACATTACGGCGCACACGGCGCTGGCCTACGCCCCACCGCCGGTGGGAGGGGCCTATGCCGATGGCAGTCCGCTGCTCTCCTTCTCGGAAGTGACCAACACGCTGCTGAACCAGTGAGGGGCAGCCGGAGGGCAGCACACAGCAACCATGTTCAACAGTTTTGCCAAAATGTGGACTATGACTATCGTATCTTCCATATAATCTGAACCCAGCACCGCCCCGGCAACGCCTGGATGCCGCTTCATCCACCCATTCCTTGGTTCCGATTCCCGCAGAGGCCGCAGCAGAGAAGATTTCTATTTATTTTACTGTGATAATTTATAGATACATTGTTTATGAACAAAAATCCGAAATAGCCGTGCAGCAGCAGCCTTAACCAGCACAAAGTTACGAGGCGGGCCTCCGCTGATCCGGAGGTGGAGGCTCTACCCGCGACTATTCACTTTCAGTTGTAGTTACAACCAAAGATTTCTCTAACTTATACGTATCGTTTTAGCATAATGCGATGGCCTCGATCAATGGCGCCAAACTTTAGTTACATTTCAGTTAAACTCGCGAATCCAGAATAAGGAATGAATAAATGCCTAAGTAGTTGCGTTTAAGAAGAGTGCTTAAGTAGAAAATAAGAGAATAACAGATGCTTGTATCCATATTTAATTAATTGATAGCGAGTAAGGCAAGTTAAAGTAATTTCATCATGATTCCTATCGCCTAGCAAGTAATTAAATTATAATCCGTAAGCGGATGCATCCGTAAATTATTGTATTGTATGTTTAAAGTTTTCTCAAAAATTTCTAGTCGCCCGCATAAAAACCTTTACTTATAAATTAAACAATTACCTAACAATAATAAATATGTTTCGATGGCATACAAATTTGGCAATTCATCAGTCGCCGGGCCATGCTGCAGGTAGTCTGTACTACCTGGCATAATGATAACCGACTTTTGATAACACGCAATGGATAAATAAGCTATCAACATTACTGCATAATATTCTAGAATCTAGATGATTGTGTTTCCAGGAAAAAACAAAAAGGATGTAGATAAAATATCTCAGCTAATCAACGGAAAAATCATATGAAATTTCAATTATATAAATTTATAAAAAATAAAAAACAAACCAAGTGCATGTAAAGCACGTCTATCCAAAACAATCAGAGCGAAATAAATTTAGAAATTAATCAAATTAAATGAAGGTCTTTTGATTTATATTAATTTTTTGTCCTTTTTAAAAAGGGCTGTGGCTTAAATTAAACCCATAATCTACTTAAGTTTTATTTTAATATCTATTGATTGTGCCCCCATTAACTTATTCTTTCTAAAACAAAAGCAAACTCTCCTTAAAATATGTTTTAAAAACCGACAAAGTGTCCATATGTTTGCCTAGAAGCATGCAACAATTGTGAACGGAAAAATATAATCCAAAAAATAGGCTACATTTAACAATTAAAGAAGTAACTTGAGGAGTTGTGGATAAAGATGATGGCGCCTTAATATTGTTGTTATCAATATAGCAGTTTAACAATGTATTATTTCATTTAGTATATACTTTGGGTTATTCTTTGAGCCAAAACTTTAAGAGTTCATAGAGATGGTTACATCAACAGAAAGAAAAGCTATGAACTTATGCATTATGTAATGTTAACAGATTATTATGAGGTTATATACGACCTGATGTAAAATTACAATTCGTAAGTCTGACATTATCCCCCAATCTGTATGCATTTGGTTGTCGTAGTCCAAGGCGTAACAATAGTAAATCAAAATTTTCCGCAGAGCAATGGCAATTCAACCGCAAGCCATTACCATCTCCAAAGTTAATTGGAGGCTTTACTGCCTCTAATTGACAACGACAACGTGGTGGCTCACACACACGCGACACCCAGCACAAAAAAGAGTTTTGATTGACACCTAACAATCATATTTTCCTCGCTTTATAGATAATGGAAAAGCATTCATCCGAGGCTGAGGCGCGGATTTGAAGACTTACACGCCACAAAGGCATAATCATACGGCGGGCCCGGCTCGGGGGCTTGAGTAGTGAGCAATCGTATGTGGGCTGCCTTGTTTACGCTCAATATTAAATGATTTATTCTGCACCATACTCACTGGCATTATCCCAAGACCAAACATAACACGCACACACACATGCGTACGGGGAGCCTCGAAAGCAAACCAATTAATCACTCGGCCCAGTTCCTATGTGCGATACAATTGAACCAAACAACCGCTGAACCAAATTCACATTGAAGATATTTGTCGATCTGATGGCTTCATTGTTGAAGAGGCTGCTGCTGCTGCTGCTGCCGCGCACTTGACTCGGGTTCGCCGAATGCCCTCCGGGCAACCTCAGGCTAGGTGATGCTGCTCCTCCTGCCTCCACCATTGCCAAGCGAAGGTCGCGCCGGGGAGACAATGGACGTGTATGCTACCATTTTGGCATTTCAGAACAACCCCTGACAGAAGTCGAGGCAACAAGTGAACGGCAGTCGGCCGACAAATTGCCGATGCTCCGTTTGGGAAATTTTGAAATTGTTTTGAAGATTTCAAGAGGCATTCCAATGTGTCCCCTGCCTTGTGGGGCTGTAGATGACTGTACAAATATATGGCCTGTTAGGTCCAAGCGCTACGGTCACTTTATTGTTTAGCGGCCAGTTCGTGTCTTAAGTCTTTCGTTTTGACGCATCTTTGAGATCATTCTCCAATGGATTGCAGCCTCAGAAATAGAAACGGAAAGAGAAACTCGAACTGAAATGGAAATAAATACAACAATTAACAAAGTGCGCCGTTTGTTTACTTTGATTTACTTAACGTTTTTTTGTTTTTTGTTTTCCGTTTTTTTTTTATTATTATTTTGGCTTTATCGCCGCTTTGTGTTGCCGTTTGTCGTTTGCATTGCTCGCGCACGGTACTGGAGCTTGACCTTTAATAGTCGTGTTGTACATTGTGCCATGGGCGTCTTGGTAGGTCCGCGGCACATGAAAATGAAGATGAAGATGGATCTGGAGATGGAGTTGGAGATGGAGATGGAGATCGAGATCGGAGTGGGGCCCACGACGAAGCTGGAGCATCTGAAATGGCTGCAATTGAACTTCAAATCCGATTTTGGCGGCTGCCAGTGTAAGTGCAATGAAACGCTGCCAAAGGTGATAATCTTGGCTTATTCACTGCTCTTCATGTTCCTCACTTAAGGTCAATGATATGGCGAAGCTCTGACCGCATGCCGGACGCGAACGTGATCATCGCTCAGCCGCTGACCTTGCTGCATTGTTGGTTTGACAAATTTGTAGCAGCCATCAGCTGGCGGCTAGCAGTTAGCAGAGGTAGCTAGTGGCTAGTAGCCGAAATTGCCACTTTGCCTGCGACCGGATGCGGCTCAGTTTCGCGCCACAACCTAGACTGAGACGGAGGAGGGTCGGGTTGATGGCAAAGGTGTTTACCTTTCCTCTTAGCACCCCCTGCACCGCCGGTGGCGTATGCGCAATAATTTCCATATTACTCGCCATTATCAATTATGTGTGCTTAGCGGGTGCTCTACTTTCGATTTTCATGCGCCGCACGATTCTGCCGAAGAGAAGCCCCCTTAATAAACGTGTGAATCTCCGCGGTGTTTGCTAAGCCGTAAAGCTCTCCATTGGAACCGAACGCGGGGACCTTGTCAAATTAACAGCCCCGCTAGAGGAGAGCTGCCCAAGTATCAGCGGCATGAATTATGTGGAATTGCACCAATTTGGCAATTAAACATGTGAGCCCGCTGGTGGGCGGAAGCGGGAGGCCAATACAACACACACACACACACACCGAGAGCAGAGTGAAAGAGCAGTCAGTGAGCATAAATGGCAGCTACAAATGTTGCGGCTGTTTGCGGCTCAGCGACCTTCAATGGAATCACAGCCAGCAATGACTGGATGATGATGATGATGATGAAGATGATGACACACCTATGTACACAGCCCGATGTATGGCCTGTGTGAGTTCTGCTGTGGGTCCCACACCTTACCTTCTGCCTGTTCTATAGCCATGACTGGCGTGAACCCCTTTGACATCGCGGCTAATTGCACAAACGAGCAGAGCAGGGCAGCTCGGCCAGAATTCCAAGTTCGTGATGTGTAAGAATTAAAAGTCAAAGAATGTCGATCAGGGCAGCAGGCAGCCAGAAGAACTCCCACACTGAAATTGAAGCCAAATTAATTTTGGCAGTCTTACAATGCATTATCATGCCATCAAACAGTCATTAGTCACAACGCTCGGCTGGGTAACGCCGCTGTGCGGCTGTTCTTAAGTTTCAATAAAAATTATTTTACCTCTAAATATGACCAAGTGATTTGTTCTTTTGGGGAATTAAGTAGTTGGGAGTCTTTTAAACTTCACAGTGATTTATAGCCTAATTAATTCAATGTCTGGACCAATTAGACTTTGGGAACTTCTCAAGTTAGAATGTTAAATTCTACCCGCATTAATGGCGAGATTCATCGGAATAATAAGGCAGCTGGAGAGTTGTATAGTATAATGACTATCCAAGGATCACGGTTACTGGTTACCACCGAATCTGCCCACTAATTACTCAACTAAAGGCCATCTTTAAACTTAAAAAGCGTTGAATTGCATTCTTTGATTGGAAATCTTTATCAGAGCTTTGCATTCTTCGGCCGCAGACCTTGCCCGAATCATCAGCGCTGATTGCGAATTTTTTGGCTGTTTTCGCGGCAGTCTTCAAGTGTCGCTGGCCAAAAGATTGACCTTAAAAACGGATTTTTTGTGGGGATGCTGTGTCAAATGGACCTCCAGCTGGCCGCTCGCAAGCATCAGCTACCGATTGATGATGGTGGTACGATGATGCCGCTGCCGAGTCATTGCTCACCCAATTTCAAAATACGAGTATTAACAACTCACACTCATATAGTCATGCGTTGTACACGAAAAAATTGAGGAAAAATGAGAAAAAAGGTGGCGGTAAATCCGCTCTAAGACAATTCCATTGGCATTCAGCGTGTGGCTCAAATTTCACTAATCACCGAACCTTCCTCAATCACTCCCTCCCCGGTGGGATCAATCATGCGATCGATCGCATTCGATTTACGATCTTCGATTGCCGCACAGAGCACCCGAAGGTCGCCCTCCAACGATTCGTCTTCGGCGGCACGGAGATGAATTACATTTACATTTCGTTAGTGTAATTGCTAACGAATTGCCCGAAGACTCACATGAAGCACACACACATTCGACCCCATCCTCATCTCTATCCCAGCTCTAATTCCGATTCCAATTCCAAGATCCCCATGCCGTAAAGGTCAGTTCGAGTTAACGACACTGCCAGAAACGAATACGGAGTTACTTAGTATTTATTGTTTTACAACAAACACAGAAGTCGTATTTCTCAACAAACCAGTAACAAAATTTTTGAAATTTCCTTCGATTCACATACAGCGACAACTTTATTTAAGGCTGCCAAAAATAAATATAGAAACAATGGCTTCTTTTAAAGAGGAGAGCAGCAGCATCCATTCCGCCGCCAGCCGGGAGATGGACCGTGAGCGGGAACGGGAGCGAGAACGGGAGCATGAGAACGAACTGCTCCAGTCGCCCTCAAAGTTCAAGACCCAGACTCAGACTCAGATTAAGGCACAGGCGCCAGAGACAGGGGCGTGCACGGGGCAGGAGAAGTACGTCCGCGTGCGCGACATGATCAACCTGTACAATTTCGCCATGCAGAAGAACCAAGAGCTGGAGCAAGCCAAGTCCATATTATTCGGTAGCCAGGAGGCAGAATGCGATGTTTCAGGCGATATGCCATCATCGGCCGAGCAGGAAAAGGATGAAGCAGTAGATGCAGGGTGAGCTTACACCCTAAAAGGGATTGTTCTTTCGCCCATAACCCGTAAACTCTTAGTCAGGACAATCCTACCAGAAGCTTTGCCTCCATGTCGCAGTTAGGTGAGAGACTTACAGTGGAAAAGTCGTATCGAAGCAAAACCACCCTTCGACGCACAGATCAGGGTAAGAAATTTATTTACTGACCTTCCTTTTACCTAAGGAACTTGCCTTGATTGATGCTGCATTATTGATGCTTATCCCCTCCCCAGGTGTTCGCATCATTATTGATATATTTATGGATAAGAACGATAACGAGATCGATATAGTTGGTAGCCGTGTGGAAACGGATATCCCCGAGAGCCGTGTCCTAGCGGAGTTTCAGAAGCAATCGCTTGAGATGGAGAAGCTAAAGAGAGAGCAGATGCAGGTGCGCAAGTCCCAGGATCCAGATCAGGTGGACAAGCGCACCTAGGTTAGCCCAGGGTAGCCAGGGTATTATGTTAGAACATCACAAAATTTTAGGTTACATCGTATACGCGGAGTTATGTTAGTTTATTTTCTTTAATTTTGTCAAAGACAACCAACACTTCCACAACAATAAACCGTTTATTTACTATCTTAACACTTTCGCCTCCGACTTCCTCCCGGCTCCGTCACGAAGATGCAGTTGTTGATGATGGGTGGGGGAAGCCAAGATGCAAGCCCAACGCCCGGCGAATATGAGGCCCAGAAAGTCAATGAGGCAACACACGACGACGGCGAGGAAAACCTGAGTGCGCCAGCCGTTAGCGGTTCTCGGCTTTTTTTCTACCTCACGACAAAAGGGCCGCGAGGAGTAAATAAACGGCATGAATCGAAAACGAAACTGGAAAATGGAAAATGTAAAATAGAAATCTTCACTCGCTTACAAAACCCAACAACTGCCAGAAATCTGACAATGATGCCGCCAAAAAGACCCAGTCAGCCAACGAGCGAATCTGAGATGGGGAAAATGCTTTCGCAACCCGGCGCCCAATCTGGCTAAGATCTCCCAGCCCGCTCGATTGCTCTATTTAGCCCACTTCTGGCTGTACCCAATACCTTTTGCCTCTGCATCTGCATTAGCCCCTGCCTCGGCGGCGAACGTTTCAATAAATTAGACAAATAAACACCGGTGGGTGAAGGGTTTCCCTAAACGGTGGCATTGCAAATGCTAATAACGTGCAATGAAAATGAAAACGAAGCTGTTAGCGGTAAATTGAAACCGAGAATGAAGCCGAAGCTCTTAGCGGAAAATGAAAATGAGACTGAGGCTGAGGCTGGAAATGAAGCTGCAATGTTAACGCTTTGTTGATTCAAAAACCCGACTCGCCATCGGTCCCAGGCCGATGCTGAACTTCGTTGGCTGCTGGAGAAGATTTGGCACAGTGGAATTATGCCAGTTAGTTCCAATATTTAATGGGTTTAATGGCACCATGGGCTGTGAGCCATTGCAGATTCTCCCTTAGCCTTTTTGGCACATCTAAGCCTTGTTTAGCCCATTTGGCCGTATTCGAAAGTATTTGCATAGATTTCTTAGCAAATTAACAGAATTTTCTCTCACGCGTGTGGGCGCCCCAGTCGCCCACTGTGCGCCGATGACGAAGCTCGGCTTGGCACTTCTTTGATGCTTTGAATTTGGACACTGAAAAAATGTGGCACAGGTTTAGATACTGTTTTCAAAGAGTGCATTTATTTAAAAATAATTTAATTTACACATATGTATTACGGAACTCTCCAGGATTAAGTATTAAAATAACTTAATTAATAGTAACTAAAATAATATTTCACACTTGTATTCATATTAAAATCAAAGAGACAGTAATTAGTAAACATATCTAACAAATTTTCTTGTATAGCTTGCTTTTAATTTCCCCAATTTAATAAAGATTGATAGTTGCTCAAAGTCTATTTTATAAAAAACCGAATAAGTTTGTTAAATATATTTAAATAAAATATTTTTCATAATAATCGCACTCTTTAATTTCTCGGTGTGTATCTAATACTCAGACTTTGGCTGTAGCGGGCGGCCCGGTGTGAATCTTAAACCGAGATGGGTGCACTCGGAGGCTTCAGTTCAAAGCGCGAGTTCGTGCGACGCGGTTGTGTCGTTCCGGCCAAAAAACAAACTCCGAGTCCCTCCCAAGTCGAGTCACAAGACGACGCATTGATGCCCCGTGGGCGCGAGTTATCCAAAGGACTGTGAAATCGTTGAGTGCTGCACAGTGTTGATGGCATGTCAGAAGCCTCACAAATAAACATACTGTAATTTAATTTATGCGAACCAATTTGGTGCGGCGCTAAGCGAGTGCTCTTGACTTTGTTTCGGAGCCACTGCATCGCGGCACTGGATGCTGGCTGCAACTCTCGGCTGCTGTCTCTGACATTTGATCTTTGCAAAGATCACACTGAATCACCTCGCATCGCGTCGGATGTGTGAAGAGAGCTGCGACCGACCATATGGAATATATTTTAGCACGCCACCACCTACAGCGACAATTAGTTTGTTCAATTTAAGACCCAAAGGTGAGCCATGCATCGGTGTCTTGCATCTTAATAACTTCCTCTGCATCTCTGGCGCAAGCGGGGGTCCAAGCTGGGGATCCGGGCGATCCGATCCGATCCGATCGGATCCGATCCGAGGGAAACGAAAACAATTAGAAAAAATGCCAACTATGGCTGAGCAAATGCTTTGGCCTGGCCCTGCCGTAATCAACCTGTAATGCCAGCTAATTGGCATAATTGTTGTTGCTGCTGCTGCTGCCTGCTGCTATTATTCGTTGCTGGGCATCTTCGAGTTAGATTCGCAATGCTCTTTCAGTGGAAATTGCTGGCAAAAATGTCAAATAGGCTTCGCCTTCGCTGGCCACAAGGCAACTAAATGGGGGAAAAAGCATAAAAAAGCAACAAGAAAATAAAACCGAAACCAGCATCACGACGGGTTCAGGCTGGGGAGGATAAAGCAGTAAATATTTTCCGTTGTCAAAAAGGTCAAGACAAGGAAAAACCGCCAAACTAGATGCCAGTTCAATATTGTTAAAGTTGTTAGGCTTGTGTCTGTGGCTGCTGCTGCTGCTTCTGCTGTTGCCACAGTTGTTGTTGCCACACGCACTTGGCTCGAATGGCTGCTGGCCGCCGCAAGCTGCCACAAATGCTGCCTGCGGTTAGCATTGAGCCAGATGATCTCGTTAGCTGAAAAGTGTGCGATTTTATTGGGCAGCTGAACTTTGGGGCTCCGCGAGCAGATGATGTACGGGGACCTGCTAACCCAGTAAGCCAGTCTGAGACGATGATGATCGGGCCACTTTATGGCAGCGAAATAAAAAGAAAACATTTCAATTACTAGACGAGATAATTGCGAAATCACAGTTAAGTGGTCGCCCAAGTACCACAGCGAATGTCCCAAGGGAAAAACTCTATTCATTGCTAAATTTCAATTTAATGGTTTATAATTTTTGGAGTTTTACAGGGGAAGAATTCATGTAAGGCTTAAAAGAACATTAAATTACTACTAATTGCTTATTAAACCTAAAGGTTGCCGAAGGCGTGGCAAATCAGCTAATGGCAAAACTATAATCGTATGCATTTAATTTCAAATGAGTGGAATTCGTAAGCTGCTTTAACGAATTTCCTCAAAAATGTAGGTGGAATGAATTTCGATTGACAGCTTTAATTTTATTTAAGTTCATCGCATAAAATTAGCATGTAAATGTACGTTTTTCTGTTTCACTTAAGCTGGATTTTTTGTTATTAGCTTTTGACTTTGAAAATGTATGGACCTTGCCAGCTTATTAAGAGTGTTTAAATAATTTAATTGCAATTGCAGTTAAATTAACATGTTAATTTCCCTATTCAAATCACAAATTAAATACTTTTAATTACTTTTTTTTGTTGTTAAAAGGCTTGCTTAAATCGCGTAACGATTATTGAATAGTTACCATTTTATTCGCCGTAAAATTGCCATTCAGCTTAAATTGTTGCTAATGGATGCACCTAAACAGTCTTACCAATAATAAAATAATGCTTTAAGTTAAACAATTAATTGAAGAACCTAAGTAAAGTAAAAATGATTTCTATTTAAACAAATAAATGCCACTTTAATTGTTTGCATTTATTTGCCACCTAAAGCTTCAAGTTCAAGCAGCCAAGTTGACAGCCGACTGCCAATTTTTTGAGATTATCTCAAATCTGGGAGATAATTCAGTGATTCTCTTTTAATTCGATTTGTTGGAAGCGTGTTGAAACCGTGTTGAAACTGTTAGTTAACAGAATCAATACTCCGATTGATCAGAATGCTAACAGAGATCTGCAAATACCGAAAAGGCGTGTCTTGATGTGAGATTTGGTGAGTCTCGACAGGTAGGTTCGTTCCATTAGGACAGCGACTTGGCAAACTGGCTTAAGGCGCTCTTGACCCAAACGAGGGTTCATAAAGTTAAGAGCCTCCGATGGTACCACTCAATTTTCACAAATTCGGTACTATAAACCAGCGTAAAGAACAGCAGCAGTCAATAGTGTCTACGTTCGTGTGGGAGAGGAGTGGAGTGGCAAGGTCGCAGAATTGAATTGTAGGTGGAGGCCAGGCAGAGAATCGGGGAAAGAAGTATAGGCGACAGCGTTGCGAATTTTGCCAGTCAATAAAACGGCTCCGGCACAACCCAAGTTAATGTTAATGTTTTTTAAATTGCGCTTCATTAGGAAGACGTTGTTGGCTCAAAGCGGGGGAAATTGGCTGTGCAGTGACAACAAAACAGCAGCCTAGGCGATTCATTGTTATCTATGTACCCATATTCACCTATGAGGAGTTGGAGATATTTTTGGGAAAGTTACGACTAAGGTAAACAGGGTCTCGGTTACGCAAAGATTGGCAACAAAAGGCGCTTGGCCGGAATTATTATGCTATGGGTGGATGGAAAGGAAGGGCCGTAAGACGATGCCAGTTATTGTGTAAGGCAATTAGCGCCAGCTTAGGGCCACCGCCTGCACTTTCCCATCAATTGTGCCCGAGTCGCTGTTCATTCAATAACTTATTAATAACTTTCAGTTGCCCAGCTCTCCACCGAGTCCACAGAGTCCACCGAGTTTGCCGCAAGCCCATCAGTCCGAAGAGAACCAAGGGAATCGCCAAAATGCTGGCCCAAGCAATCCACACGCCGCCGCGGCTTTTGGCCTTGGCTTTGTTCTGCTCAGCGTTATTTTTGGCCAGTGAGGTAAGTTCGACGACTTCCACCCTTAGCCTAGGGGGTATAGCTGGACCGGGGGACTCGAGAGATCCGAATGATGCGGAGATTCCGATGCGATTCCAACGGCGACTGTGCACGTGAGGAGGAGGGAGCATTCAAATGCAAATTGCGGAATTGTATAAATATTTAAACGATGTGTTTGTTCTGTGGCGAAGCTGCTTATTAGCTTTTAGCCGAAGATTGCAATAATTAATTGCCAAGACGTATCATAAACCCCGGCATGATCGATGCTAATGAACCTGCAACTAAACGAGCATTTAGAGACGACGCCCTAAGATAAGTTTAATATTCAATTTTCACCTGGCCCCCAACAATGAAACCGTATCCAGTAAAATGGTAATCCGTTAAAGCAGCGATTGTCATCATTCGAAGCGTGACCCCTGGCTCAGTGGTCAGTGGTGTGACATGAAGGGGGTGGGGACTTTAAAGCGCTTTTCTCAAGACACCTTGAAAGAAGCACTGTAATTAAGGCGAATGGAAAAGTATCTATTTAAATCTAATAAGAATTTAGTGTTTTTGAATGATTTTTGAGACTGTTCAGGAGAAGAAGAACCCTTTTCGAGAAGAATACAACTAGGATCAAGGCATATTAAGAAAGCTGACATTAAAATTAGGTGAAGTTTGGTATGGTTCTGTTAGAAGAACCCCATTTGAAGGCCCGCCTCTGGGCCATCCAACTACTCATCTTGATCGCCTTTTGCCACCGCGCTTCCAAGTGCTTCCCAAGACACTTTTTGAGCAACGGCGGAAAGTGTTGTAATTCTGCGCTCTTTACGCTTTGTTTCATTTTTAATTTATTCTATGTGTGTCTCCGCGAGTGCATCCACTGTTCGTTCACACACCCGAGCAGCGAACACCGCAGATTCAGCCAGCCAAGCAAAGGTCTCAAAGTCTTCCCAAAACAAAAGACTCCGCTGACCAAATGACCTTTTTTCCGACTCGTCTGACACTTTTGCAGAAATGGAACACACACCGCCGAGTGTGTGCTGTTTGCATTTGAGAAATTAAAACTCGGCGTCTCCAGTGGAGGATGGAGCCAGAGCCGACTGAGGCCAGAGCCGGAGACAGAGCTGGGCGGTTATGTAACGGCCGAGTGGGCAACTAGGCGCAGAATGTATGTTTAGTGTGGCCCGTAAATACGCCAGAGATGAGATTGAAGAGCGTCTCGAATTATGGCAAATTACCTTACCCCGAAAGCAGAAAAAAACACACACACAAAAGCGGCTTCGCGAAATTGAAAACCCCATCAGGGCCTTGGAACTCCGATTGCACAATCTGGGCACAAATGGAGGCCCCTTCCTTAACTGCCTGCCTTTCCGTCCCCATCGGAGCGATCACAGTCCCGATTTACGAGTACTTTCCGCAGTTCCTGTAATTTGATCATCTCCGCATCGTAAAGACAGCCGAATAAGGCGAAGCCAAACCGCAGCCAATCTGGCCTTACAAGCTTCTAGTCGGCGACATAGTATCTGGTGACCTTATATGGTTCCAACTCAAATTATGCTCCGCAAATTGATTTTAAATTGAATAGAAAACAATTATAATAGCCTGAGAATTTGATAAAACTGTTTATGGAAAATGAACTAAATGCTCCACATGGAACAAATATAATCAAAGTATCTTTCTGCATATGGAATGGCCTTATAAATGTTCTTAAACACCAGAGATCTTTTCTCTCTCTACTCTTTAATACCTTTAATTAAAAATAACTTTTAATAACAATTCCATTCTATTAGAACCTTTAATCACACAAATATAATTGATTTTTTCTTGTAATTAATGCAAATGGTTCCGGCACTTGCGAAGCTTTTGGTTTTTAGAGATTAATTATTGATGGCATTCGATTATCAGCGCTTGCATAAGGTCCCTCTCTCCCTTTTGTGATAGATTCACGATTGCATAGAGGTTTTGGAATGCTGGGAAAATACGATAATTTTTCACGGACCTAGCGGAAGCTTCTGCACATGTTCGCACGTACTCCCAGCAGATCCATCCAGTGGCAGATTTCGATAAGTCATTGGGCTATAATTTGCGAGCTGGCAACGTGAAATTTTTTCTATATAATTAAACGCGGCATAAAGAAACATTCGCGAATTCAACGTCAACAACTAAAAATAAAGTTGACATTTCACACAGCACAGCCCAGGTCGACTGTTGCAAGCACTCGTGTGGCAGCAGCGCCATGTGCCAAGTTATGACATCGCGTCAATTCATCACTTTTGGGCCCGAGTCAGGGCAGCTTCCACAGCTTACACAGCTTCCATAGGCTCCAGCTCTCAGCTCCTAGCTCCCAGCTCACATCCAAAGTCTAAGCTTAGCTGCATTCACACATGATGGACACGAGTATGTGGTGATATCGATCTAGCCGTAATTTGTTTGGTTAGTCTAATAGTTTGCAGCCTGGGAAAGCCGCTGCCAAGGCGGCCAATTACAGATTATGCTGCTGTGGGCCTTATCTCCACTGGGATTACAGCGGATCTCACAGAATCCACTTCCTTTCACTCTGACAAAGAATAAAGACTTATGCACTTGATGCGGCTTTTAAGATAAAGTTGGGTTGAAGTTAAGGCCTCTATGCAGCTTTGTCTAACTAAGACACAGCTCCATTGAAGATCAAGACAAATTTATCTTCCTTTAATTTGAATTAAAAAAAAAACTGAATTAAATTCCCCTGCAGGCTCAAAATGCTATCCAAAAGGCGGATCCCGCCTCGCACCTTATGCAAAAGACATCCTTCTCCTGCGCCGGTCGTCCTGCTGGCTACTATGCGGACGTGGAGACGGGCTGCCAGGTGTACCACATGTGCGACGGCCTCGGACGGCAGTTCAGCTACACGTGTCCGAACACAACGCTCTTCCAGCAGCGGATGCTCATCTGCGACCATTGGTACATGGTGAACTGTTCCAAGGCGGAGAGCAACTACGCGGCCAATCTGCTCATTGGTGGGTATTAACCTCTCGCCAAGGAAGCCAGGATAATTACTGTTAAAGCATTTCACAGGCCAGCGGGACAAGCCCTTCGTGAACGATGAGGAGAACAGCTTGCGCACTCCGAGACCCGATCTTCTGGACCGTCCATATGCACCCGACTACTCTGGCGAGTCCTTCAGGAGCCAATACAAGGTGGGTGCAAAAATTCAAAGCAAAAAACTATTTCAACACTTCCTTTGCCAACAGCAACTGACGCCAAATCAGAACCAGATACGTGACGAATCCTTCAAGGGCGTTGGTTCCGGCAAACTGGATCCCCAGTTGTCGCAGACGCGCTGGCGCATACCGCCACCCAGCCGGACCATCCTTCCGCCGGCCTACGAGCCGCAAATCGAGCTGGCCAGCAGCACGGCCAAGCCCAGGATAAGCAGCACAACTCGAGCAACCACTTCCACCCGGGCCACCACTACTACTACGACGACGACCACTACGACTAGAAGACCTCAAGTGGTGGCCACCAGGCGCACAGAAGCCCTGCTCACGCGACGACCCACCTTCCAGGCCGCTGATCACGATGCGGACGATCTGGGCACCAGCCACAGCACGCGATACAACACCTCGGCGGACTTCAACTCGGCGGAGGCGCCGTTCCGCAACACCAAGCTCACCAGCACCAAGCTGAATAAGTTCGTGAAGCCGCCCTCGAAGATCTACGAGCCGCCCTTCGTGTACCCCATCTACAACCTAGAGGAGGCGCAGCCGAGTGGCATTGTCTCCTCCTCCACGCTGCGCACCTCCACCGCGGCCCCGTTCAGTGCCGTTCCCAGCCGGGCGGAGGGCAGCACCACCACGACACGACCTCTGAGTAGGCCGACAACGCTGGCGGGCCAACCGTTCTCCTTTGCCACGCCGCCCACTACAACGAGCACGGTGGCGATTCCGCCTCGCAGTGAAAACCGGACACCGGCTCCGGCCCAGAGCTTCCGCCTGCCCACGCCCAGCAGCACAACGCCACCGCCAGCGCAGCCCGCCCAGCTACCCTTTAACGACCTCCTGCCGCCCTTCGTGGACTTTGTGCCCCACGACATAGCCACCACACAGGGTCCGCCCATCTACTACGAGTGGAAGGTGCCCTCGCATGGCCTCGAGCCGCCGAAGCTAGATCCGCCAATTGGTGTGGATGGACGCGAGTACCCCGAGACCACCGGCGACTACGGAGTCTCCAGCAAGGCAGAGATATTTAACACGCGGCTCAACGACATTGCCATTCCGCAAAAGAAACCGACGCAGATTCCTGTTCTCACCCAGCAGTCAAGCACGAGCCGCCGGCTGCCCATCTCGAGATCCATCAAGGCCAAGGACGAGGAGCAGCAGACGGAGCAGGCGCAGCGCCGCTCAGACGTGGTGTCCAGTTCCACGGACATTGGCCATCTGCGCAAGCAGCTGCTCATCCCAGAGTACGCCTTCCCGCTGGAGACCATTGGCCGCACGGGCTACGGTCCGGGAGCTGCCACGGGGCCAGGAGCCGGCTTCACTGGCTCCAACAGTGGGGACCTGTACAACTCGTTCCAGCTGAAGATCCCCGAGCAGCGCGCCAAGTGGTTCGGCGAGAACCCAAAGTGCCCGGAGTGCCATCCCTCGTTCGTCCAGCCGGGCAGCTGCGAGCCCTGCCTGCGCAGGTAGTCCCTGCCGTCCGTCCTCCTCCGTCCCATCGCCCATTAGACGCATCCATTATCCGCATCCGCATCTGCTCCTCGCCCTAGTATTAGCCGCCGCTGAGAAGCCCCGGAGAGAAGCATCTTCCACGCATTTAAGTGTTAATGTTATTGTATATTCCGCAGATTAATAATTAAAACTATGCAAGTATCCTTGTGAATGGTGTCTTTTCATTTAATGGAAGTCTAGAAAAAGAATTTCCCCTTGAATGGGGTATGTGATACCTTAATAAAATAGAAGCATTAACTCTTAGAAATTAACATCAAAATTGCTACAGTTTAAGTTTAAATTTAGGACAAAACCCATAAAAATTTATGGTTTTAGATTTCATTGTTCGGTTTTTCCAAAATTTGTTAAGATTTTTTAGGCGTCGTTCTGCGGTTCATGCCAGAATGGGAGACTCAATAACCGACATCAAGCCCATTTTGGTCTCACCCAATGTTGTCGTTCCGCCGATTCCAAAACTTGGCGACACGCACACCTATTGGATATGGCATATGCTGGTTAAGAACTACCTAAAGGCGCTGGGACTTTGGTCCCGAGACCGTCCCAAAGAGGTAAAAGGAACCGATCGCCATATCTATGTGCGTACTTATCTATCCTTTTCTTTTTAAACATCCAGTGCTCCCACAGTAAGTTTGTAATCCTGAGCACTCTAGAAATGTGGGTTTTGAAAAAGGAATACGACGAACTCACGTGTGGAGCAATCTTTGACGATCTGCAAAATCGATTCGGACGGATGCCATCATACTAGGGTAATAATTTGTTATGGGAGATATCACATCACCACATTTATTAGTAGCAAAATAAAATTGTATCTTTAATCATAAATGTTTTATTTAGTAAAAATCGTTTAAATATATAACGACACTATATTTATATATATTGTTTAAATATAAATTAATTTTGTGGTAGATATAAAACCACTGCTTTTATATTTTAAGTCAGGATTTGGTTGTTTTTTGAAAAGTAACAATGTTTGACCGGATGTCAAACCGAGGTTTAAAACTTGGGGACTCCTTCTTCAGTAAATCGAAAACTAAATTGCTGATATGGCAACTCTATCTACCAGCTGGCTCCAATTGGATGGATACTTTATTGGAATGGTGTATATTTTTAAGACCGTTTTCAGACGCAGACTTTATTTTCTGTTCTCTCTTTATTTTCTATTATCGTTAATTAATTAATAAACTTTTACGTGGGGGCGTGATAAATGCCGCAGGATTGGTGACATGTTGTTTTGATTATAATTATGATTATGGTGTAACCAGAAATTTATGGATTTTATACCGAAATCGTAGCAGGCACACTGGAAATGTTAAAACAAATTTATTTTTATTAAGCAGCCTCTGTAAAAATTCACACGCAAAATTCTGTAAAGTAGGAATTCGCCCGCAAAACTCTGTTAATTTCACCCGCAAAATTCTGTAACGTACATTCGCTGTTAGCTAACATGACACAGAGGTGGGTGCTACGGATTTGACGGATTTGGCTAAACTGGCCATACTTTAAGCAGCTCGCTCTCCGAAATTAAAATAAAATCTCTTTGGTTTTTAACTAAACAAATTTCACTGACAAAGCTTTACTGCTTTACTTACACGTCGGACTCCAAAATTAAAGGAATATTACTTCTACTACCTCTCCAGACATCGAACAGTGCAGAAAATGACACGTAAGTGAATTCACATCGGAGCCATTTTGTGGGCCCACGCACCAAAAATGCATTAGCATGCCGTTGAGGAAACGAGTTCATCCGCTTTTCGTCACCAAGATGAGCCTTTGGGAGTAAATCAGATATGTGGGTTGTCCGCGCCAAGGGTATTTCTTTGGTGGCTCTGTCGAAAGGCAGGCAAAATCGATGGACATTGCTAGGACATTCGGGGACTGGCTGCCAAGAGCTTCTAACCTCTTCGTGCCTCGATTAGGGCATTTAGCACGCGCCACTAGGCTTAGTGACACGTATTAACCGCCGATCCCCGTCTAACTTCGCAGGTGGCAATCAACGTGACCTAGCCCGAGCAAAGGCCCAGAAGAAGCTGGCCGATTCCAACAAGGGCAAGCGCACCGATAACCTGACTGTGGAGCAGCGCAAGGCCAGGTGAGTAGTTTTTCTCCACTCTAAACCCAAGACCTTAACTTTACTCTTTACTCTCTCTTACAGGGACGCTGAGATGATGCGTGAAAAGCAAAAGAAGAAGGAGGACGCCGCCGCCGCCGCTGCTGCCGGGACCAGTAAATAGTGACGCCGGTCACCTGGCACTGCTGGGATCACCGGCAGGAGGTCACCGGCAGCACTCAGTTGTTAGGGATTTAGTCACTTGCGAGCCGGGACCGGAGCGGCGCCCCAGGACGACCGCATGGTTAATTGTACATGAGCAGCAGCACACACACGACGAGAATTGTATACATTTCAACGCTACAACTACGCATAGAGATATTACCGGGCTGTACAGCACGCGCCATAGCAGTAGTGGGCCAGCCCGGCAAGCACTTTGATTTCCGTTTCGTTTCGGGTTTGGTTCGTTCATCGATTGCTGCTGGAACCCTCATTAAGAACTCTTATTTCTCCTCCTACCTGACTAAATTATTTACTGTAATATATATATAAATTTTCAAATAAAACATAATATGCAGCCGCCAGCCAGAGAGATGCAGTAGTAGCCGCGTTGCCTTGCTAAATATTATGTATTATTGTGTTTATTAACGAAAATATATATATAGATTATGGCACACAATCACAGTCACATTGGGTGCCGAACATTACTGAATGCCCCCCTTAGCCTGCTGCAAAATGGCGGATGGAGGGTTCTCCATCCGGAGAGAGATTCTAAGATTGATACTGCACCGACGCACACCCCAGAGCAACCCAATAACTATAGTTGAAGATTGTTAAATATATAGACCTTAAATCGCACGACTTGGAGTATTAATAGGAGAGCCTCACAGAAGAAAGCCTTTGCTGACCCGTTTCCTGGGATTGCCTCAGCCAGCCAATAATGCAATCGGGTCGATGGGGAAATTTGCATACAATGGGAGCCAGAAAATAGAAATGCCAAAACAAACAGAGGTTACTGCGGCCAGATTTGATAAATATGAAAGTAGCTAGCTGCACGCCATGGACTGGCCCACAAAACTCTCGCCTAGTTGCCAATAAGTCGAATGCTAGCATTTACCATTTTCGGACGAGATGGCCAAAAACTTGGCAACTAACGGCCGGCAGGTACACAGAGAAGAAATGGTAGAGACTTTTTATTAATTTCACTTTTGGCAGTAAATAAAGGAATCACATTTTCAGTTCGTTTCGTTTAAGAAGTATTTCTATAAACAAGTAAATATAAATTATAAACATTAAAATAATATGCTCAATTTACAATAATTTCATTAAATTCTTCTTAGATTTATATTATAAGGTTTACTTAAGTTAGGAAGTCTTGATGCCGTTTTTCCACTTTTCAGCGTGAGGAATGGAAATTGACAGTTTGCTAGTATGATGTAAGTTTAAAAACCTTTTAATTTTTATTTAAAAATATATATATTTCCAATTAAATTAACATTTAAAATGTATACTTATTTGATGACATTTTCCTCCGGTGCAGCGGTCCGAGACACTGGCCAAAAATGGCAGACGGGGCCATACCATAGCGTGTCGACGTATCTAAGGCCCGCATCTCGAACTGCTCCAACCCGGCTGATGCGGATGTCGGGCCCAGGTAATGAGAACGATCGGAGTGGCACGGAGCCCGTCTAATGATTTGTTTGGCTTGGCTAGTGCGAAGCGTTGTAGCCATTGTTTGACCAATCGTTTGATAACTTCATGCCGGAACAGCAGAGAAGGCAATTGACTAACTGGTTTCCCCCCCGCCCGTCGGAGAAAGCTCTGGGCCCCCGCTAAAAGCTGTCTTTACTAAAGGCAGCGTTTAGGTTCGCCTTGCTAGAACTCTTCCCAGTCATCAGAAGAACAACGATGCGGAGCACCGGAGATCGCCAGAGCAAAACGCTAGTGGCTGAGAGCAGAATCGCGACCGCGAGTTGGACCGCTTCGCTCTCTGGCAGCGCGCGCGGTTTCAGTCGCATCGTGAAACCCGCAGCACACACACGGAATCGCGCGCAAGTCGAAGAGTGGAAGAAATCGCGTCCAAACCGAGGCAAAGGCAAAATATCAAACACTAATTAATTGCGGGGCCAAATCGAAGCGACGCGGTCTCCTTAGCGAAACCCTGCAGCGGCGGATAGGAAGAAATAAGTGGAAAGTGTAAGTGATTCTGGCCGCCTGCCAAGTGACTGACATTATCAGCGGAAAAGTGCAGTCGATTGGGCGGATCGGCAGCGGATCAATCGATCCGATTGCTACCGGCGCATGCAAATCGAGTGATAAACGATCGCCTCGGAATCGAAATAACAGGCGAGCAGCATGCCGCGGAGGTGGATATGCATATGTGTGATCACACGGCGCTGCTGGGCCTGAGCAGGGCAGGAGGAGGAGGAGGGGATAGCCACCAGTAGCCAGCAGTCGGTAGTCAGCAGTCGGTAGCCTACAGAGACCTATCTACAGCCAGTCCCGGCTTGAGGCGCGACTGCTCGTCTGCCTTGCGGTTGTGTGTGCGCCTGCCTTCGCCTTCGCCACCGCCTCTTATTTATACAAAATATATTCAATTTCATTTAGCTGTCGCGGCGGCAATTTCAATATTCAAATGATCGCCGCTGAACTTCAGACCGAGTCCGAGACGGCGGTTGTGTTTCTGAGCGCCTGCAAATGCGCCGGGGAGTCGATAAACCGCAGCATATGAATATGGGAAACATAATGCCACTGTTTGTTTGTTTTCATTTCTGATCACTGATCGGCTGACCCAATTGGGTGAGAAAATATGGCAGAAACAATATTGTTTATTTGCTTTGACTGCTGCGCTCTATATAGTCGATGCATCGCCGGGTGATGTCAGCAGTAGCCGAATGGCATTGATCGTCTCTCGATGCGATCCCCGCCAACAGCAACCTGATTGCTCGGTCGACATCCTCCCCTATTCGGGAGATCCCAAGTTGAACAGGTTAAGTGGGCCGTCATCCGCGTATCCGTTTCAATTGGGCCACATTTTGGCTATTCGCCTCAGCTGCGATCCATAAAAATCACATTCAAGCTTAAATCGAAGCGTCACTTGCGGAATTTAAAGTGGACACTCCCACTACCCTTCGCAGCGGAGCATAATTAATAATGAAGAGGGGAAGTGATACCGCTGAAGATCCGATCCCCTCAGATCGGCAGAGTTCAGTGACGCGAATCCATTTAAGAAGCATTTTTGGAAAATCAACAAGGCATAAAGAAGCAAGAACAATGTGAAGGTTACTCAATTTACAAGGCAACAGATAAAACGCCACAAAATATATATGACAACAGCAAAAGCAAAAGCAGAAAAAACCTGGCACACAAAACACATTCTGGCTGAATAAACGAAGGCGTTTGCACACCTACGCTAGATGGGCACAGTGGCGCCAAAAAGTTGGCCAACAGGTGCCGAAAATTGTGGATTGTAATACACACAAAAATGTATATTAAGTGATGATTGATTTGATGACGTTTCCATTGAATCTAGACCTACTAGCAGTCAAGCAAAAGATGGTGTCATTGCTATGTTCTTAGAAATCTATTCTGAATATTACTAAGAATATTTCCATCCAAAGCTCTTGAGATTCTTTGGAATAGTTATAAAATTGTTTTTCACTGATTAGCAAAGTTATTAAAACCAAAATTAAAGGTCTTTCTGAACCATAAATTGAGATTTAAATCGAAACCTCTTGGTCTTGATTATTTTCTTCTCGTGTAGAAACCCAGCTGACCCCATCTGGCGCTGTGCTCGGATAGTGGGAGCTGCCGCCTTAATATTTCCAACGCAAACGCTCTGATTCTTAGGTGGCTATGTTGTGCTTTCTAGATTTCTAGATCTCCCAGCTGAATGCCCGCGACCTTGCGGGCTATTTATAAGCGATTCGTGTATTTGGTTTTCTATTCTCTGGCCCCACAAATGAATCATTTTGATGGGCGATCTCTTTATGAGTTGACTTTCGCTTGGCGGGGAAATCGAAAGCCATAAAACCGAAGCCGAAAATCCTCGAGAGTTGACTTGTTGAACGCGTTCAATGTCACCACCGCCGCCGCCCTGACCCTGAGAGGAGCAGAAGCGTTGACAGAACCCAGACCTCGATCGAAATGTATCTGTCGGATGCGTGCCGCAGCACTAAAAGGCGCCGCACTGGTGCGAGTAATTGCAAAATCTTAAACAGCAACATCGTCGGCAATCGCCACTTCAAAGGCAATTGCAATTGAGTTTGCAGCTGCAGCAGCGGGCTTAATTGATTTGGTAAATGTACAAGCACCAGAGCAATATGGCAGGTCCAGTGATTGAAAGCGGCAATTTGACAAAAATCGAAGACAAAGCGAGCGTATCTGGCGCCTTGAGTGGAAACGAACGGCAGAGAGATCCGAGAGATCGGGGGAATAAATAAAAACCAAAAATGCCGCGTGCTTCAGACTTGTCAATTTTGGTAGAACGATTTTGACCGGTTTGAAAGGGGGCCCAAAACAAAACCCAAACCCGACCGACCCGGCCAGCTCCGGCGAGCTCCCACTTTCTGTCGTCGATTGAGCAATTTCCAGCCACATCGCGGCTCAATCGCAGATACACAGCCACACAGAACGCCTCTATCTTTTGTGGCTGGCGCAAAAAGTGGCGCAGAAAAATGTCAAACTTAATTACGCGTTGAAGCGCAAACTAATTGTCGGCAGTGGCAGGGGTCACTGAAGTTTGGATAGCAATAAAGCCGCGAATAATTGGCTTTGGCTCCGCCCGCGCCGAAAGATACAAAAGCTGGACACGCGCTCACTGCACACGAAAATTACAATTCCCGGCCAGCGCCAGGTTTCGCTCGTTGATTGAACCAATTTTCCAATTTTCCACGAGCATAACATAAAGCCAATAGCAGTTGACATGATTTATATGAGCGATATTTTCACTTCGCTTGCCCAGACAAATGGGTCAGCGCTTGATTAATGGCTTGCGATAAATGTGTAAGCCCATGTTATTGAAATTTACATTTTATTGAACTTTAATCACCGTTTTAGCTTAATGAACAGGAAATAAACTATTCTACTTTAGAGCTAGTTGCTATCAAAAGACAATCTTTAGCAAGCTTTTATGAATATTTGTGTAATTTGTTTAAAAACATCTTAGGAACCAAACTGATTATTAAATTTCTTTATTTTTAAACAATAAATCAAGTTGATCTTTTATTGAGTAGAACATGTTAATACTGCATTCTTATCCAAACCATAATACTTCTTAGGGAAAATTTTCCAATTTTATTATCTTACATGCAAATTGGTTTCTTTGTCATCTTTGTGGTTTTCTGAAATCAGCAAAGAAACAACTTAAAGACCTGAAATATTTGAACTACCAGAAACGCTTTCTATACAAAATAAATATAAAATATTGACTGATTCCATGAATAATCTTAGCACAAATATTTTGTTTTCAGTATTGGGAAAGTCGAGACTAAATTCATTCGGATGCACTCTTCAATCATTCCCCCCGCTTTCCCTGTCCTCCTGCCTTTGTTTGCTGACCAAGTTTACCTTTCACATTCACCAGCATCCGACAACTCAACTCCTACGCCCACACCAACTCAATCAGCCTACCAGCACTGACTGGACGGAGTGCAATGACAACTGCGTCCAGTTGCACTTGTCAAGTCTCGAGCACTTTCCAACTTCGAAGCCAAAGCCCACGTCAAGTGGCGGCACAAATTCCTCGGAAGAGTCGCCCACGCCTCGGATTGAACTTGACTCCGTAAGCCAGGGATTACGCCTATGTATATATATATATATGTATATGTATTCATGAATACTTTGTAGTAATTCCAGTCTGTGTGTGGCGAGCGGAAGTCAGCGTCAGCATTAGATGAGTTCATGCGAGCATTAACGCCATTAGTGTGTGAACTTGGAGCGGGCCAGGGAACATCTGCGTGGGCGGATGGGATCGTATCGAATCTCGAGAGGCAGTCCCCAATCGCTCCCCTGATATTGCGCAGTCTCCTCTGACCCCAATTGTGAGTGGGGGCCTCCACTCTACTGCCCTAACCAGGCCAAAGCCTATCGCATAACTGCTGAATGTAACTGAATGTAAATGGCACCGTGATGGAAGCCAGACAAATGCTAGTGGAGTCTGTGGGCAATTGAAGGCACCATTTAGAGATCGGCTGAGAAAACTCGTGCGAAACGCGTGGAAACGGCAAGTTAATGCGCCATATGTCCGGTTTATCATCGCCGCCAGCTTGTGACGAAACTATAAAAAGTCTGGCCGCTTCACGGAGTAGAATGTGATGTGATCTTTGGGCATTAACCTGGCCCGCTCGCCCCCCTCGATAATTACGTAATTTGTTTAGCATTTCTGTTTTGCTGCTTTTCTCAGCTGCTCAGATTCAGATTCTTCGCATCTTTTCGCTGTTTTGTTTTGTATTTAGCTTTTGCACTAGGTGTGAACTCAACGGAAATGTGCTTTAAATACAGATACACTGAAAGAAAGAGAGTGTTAAATTCGCATAATTTAGAATCGTTAATCTCTTCATTTAAATAACCTGCAGGTCAACCGCTGAATAGATTATTCTAATCACAAACTTTAGCTTTTGAATTGGATGGAATTGAATTATGAACAAGTTTTCAACTTGTCATTCCGTCTTGTTTAAGTTTTCAGTGATAGGATCTTCACCTGAGCCCTTATCTTATGGCTGAACTTTAGGTATGAGCGCATTTCCCAGACATTCCGCTTAGTCTTTGGATAATGACTCAAAGTGTTTCCATGTAAGACAAGACACTTTGGCGTGTGATTATCTCATCAGGCTTGAGGCCCGCCGCGGGCCACATCTACTTGTATCTTGTATCTCATGAATATGCAGCTACATGCGCCTGCATCCGATAGATAGATGCAAGCCAGCTGCAGCGGCATTTGCAAGTGCCAACATGCGCCACATCAATCCGCAGCTGGGGCTGGTGGAGCACGTTGAGCGTTTGATTAATTTAATGACAATGCCCGGTGGCGCTTTTTAGTGGGGTGCCACCCATAGCTGTTAGATGCATGGATACGGATACGGTGCAGGCGGGTGAGATCGGTTTGGCGGCGATTACTGCCATTTCCGAGCTCACTTCCTTGCGGGCCAAATGTCGCTGATTACTCATTCGATCCGTTGATTTATTTTAAAGCTTCGCTAAATATAAATCTTACGTTCTCGCCAATATTTCATGCTCTCTGCCTATTGTTTTAGCCCTCTCTCTATTTTGGCAGCACATTTGCTTCATAAACATTTTCATTCGTTTGAAGCGTCGCTTGACGTCACAACAACTGGCCAAATTGTGGGATCTTGTTTTTCGGGTTGTTTATCTGTATCTTTGCGTTTGCAATTGCCAAGGCGGTCAAGGTGGGGAAACAGAAATGCCGTAAATATTTCCCCCGGTTCCTGCACTAAACAATCGGAATGTACTATCCGCCAGCCTTGGTTAACCACAAACTACGGAAGAACATATCGTAGGAGGGAGCATATGACGAATTGGTTCAAGGAACTCTGGGGTTATCAATGAATGCAAAGAAAGAAAATGCTGTATTTCTAGTAGTCATGACAAATATAAATGTTAAAGCTTTAGAGAGAATGGAATTCCATTACAGCAAGCGAAAAATAAAAAAATCCTTCGTAGACATTAATAACATCCTTTTCTTTTCTCTCAATTTCCAGTTATTAACCCACAAAGAAACCAGCCAAAATGCCCAAGCCCCTGCTCAACTCCTGCTGCCTGTGCCAGTCGACCCGGAATGGCTCCGTTATTTCCGGTGTCCTGGCCATCATCCTGTCGATCATCACCATCGTTGTGATCTTCACGACGCGTGTGCATTTCAAGACAATCGTCTTTGACTTTATTCCCAATGATATTGTAAAGATAATACTCGTCATTAATCTGTGCATGACCATCCTGATATCACTGCTCATGATAGCCGGTGTCCTCAAGGTGAGTTACCCAGAAGAACCCGTTGCGGACGCTACTTAATCAGAGTCTTCTTGCAGCGCAACCACTATCTCATGGTGCCTTGGGTGGTGCTGGGAATTATGATTGCCATCGGTCTCCTGATCTCCGTCATTTACACGGGCGTCGTCTTCTTCATCGACGGCTATGTGCTGACGGGCGTCCTCTGGCTGATCTTTGGATTACTTTGTTGCGGTAAGTGCACCACTCCTCCAAAGGAGAAGCAATTTGGAGGCGGGCAGTTGCTCTGTGTGCGGTTTTTAGCACCGGATGGCGGTTTATGCGCGCCGTTTTTACTTTATTGACGCATTTATCATGCGTTGATTGCCCGTGCGCTGAAAGCCGAGGAGCCGGCGCCCCAGGCCATAACTTTTTGTGGATGAGGATGTCCAGGGGTTGGGTTGGCGGCGGTGGAGCTGACAAACGAGGCGCGAAGTGGCTGGCTTATGCCATTTGTACAACTGCCAAGTGCCGCGGATTAAAGTAATGGGGAGCAGGAAAAACCAGCCCATTAATAAGCTGTTTTAATGGACCTCAAAATGTGACAAGAATTAAGGGATATAAAGCGACTAGTTTTATGTTTAATTATTTCTTAAGCGTAGGGAAATGTAAAAGTTTTCCAATGCATCTAGAAAACCTGGTGAAAAATTTAGATATTCAGGAAGCATTCTACAAATATTATCAATTAATTGCTCTTTATAAGCAAAATTTTATTTGTTACCATTTTTAGTTTCCTTGGGATTTTAATTTCCTTAAACTTAAAATGACGATATACTATTAAGAATTATTTTTGGTCACTAAACTATACTAGTCTTAAAACACTTTTAATATATAGAAATTATTGATCAGCATTTTTTAATCTGGTGATTTTGTCTTCCAGCAATTCTTACTTACTGCTGGTGCGTGGTGTACAGCGAATATGCCAACCTGTCCGAGGAGAACGAACGCGGTCGCTACAACAAGCAGCCGTACCGTCGCTAAGGATAACGATCAGCGGATCCGGCGGATCAGCATTTGTCACCACCATTTGCATTCTAGAAGCAGACCCTCATACCCACAACACCCCCATCATCCTAGCTGCTTATGTTCGTATTTAGTGACTACGTCTAACTAATAATTGTAATTTAATTAATTGAGGCCAGAGAGGAGCCAGCCCTTCGCTCACATCGAATTTACGCGGCCCGCGGCAGTAAGTGCAATGGAATAATGTATTTAACATTTAAATAAAACTTTAATCCAAATATTTTTTGAATTTCTGTTGTAATTTGTACGTCAATAACTGTAATTGTGAATGGCGGAGGAGATTGGAAACCGAAGAAAAATATTAACATGTGAAAAATCAAAACAAACTGCTTGTTTATTTATCAACCGTTGAGAGCACGAGGTCTTGTGTTTGTTGTGGTTTTTTATTTCAAAATATATAGTTATCTTTAGGTATATATAGTTATATTCAATTCTCTCAAAGTCTATCAAAATTGTAAATTAACTAAAAATATGGGTGTGTAGTAGTGGGGGCGTTTCATGTGGTTGTTTGTTGTTGTTTTTTGCTAAGTGGGCGTGTTCCATTGTAACTACACAAGTAACTAGCTCTAAATCGAGCTCTACAGCTCGTTGTGCGCATACTTGGGCTTCAGCTCCTCGATGCGCTTGATGAAGTCGCCCTTCTCCAGGCAACCGTCACAGCTCTCGTCCCAGTCGTTGAGTATCTTCTTCAGGTCCCGGACCTTCAGTTTCTTCAGGTCCACGTTGTTCAGATCGATTTGTTTCTCTGCGAATAGAAAAATTTGATTAGCATAAATTTGATTAGGTTATGGCGATAATATTAACATAAAGTTCTGCAAATTGAAATGGCATTTTTTGAATCTACACACGTGTTTCTTTGCATTTATAAATATTTTCTGGTGTAGAATCTAAGGCCAGGTAATTTCCGTAAAGGGAAATTGCAAAATTTTGTATAATCCCTAATTTCAGCACAGCTGAACTGTACCTAGCTGCGACTACCTAGTTCCCTTCCATCACTCGCCGGACTATTGTTATATTTACCATAGCGCAGGTCACAAATTTGCGCATCCTTCTTCTTCAGTTTCTCGCAGATCTTCTCCGCTGGCATTGACCAGCTCAGGGGCTTGCTCAGCTCGTTCAAGATGCCCGTGGCGGATTCCTCCAGACCACCGAGGTAATAGCACTACGTGGAAGAACGCATAGCATACGTGGAACATTAGTACCGTAGAATGAAGAGCGGGGAAGGGGCACTTGTTTGCCGGCTACTTACGAATCTGTGCTCCTTGTTCTTCTGCGTCTTGCAGTACTTTTTAAAGGCAGTCTCGATCTGCTTGTAGTCCTTCTTGGTGGCATCGTCCAGCGAGTCCGAGAACCGCCGCACCGTCTTGACACACACTGTAAATCGGCAGAGGCCGGTGAAAATCAGTCCAGAACACCTTACCACTTACGTGGCCATCATCTGTCACATACCTTCGCAGTCCTCCTCCTTGAGGGCAAGCGACGTTTGCACGAGTCCCGCCAGGAAGCAGACCACGACCACCATATACGACGTCCTCATGTTGCTAAGTTTCAACTGTGCTGGAACTGTCTTTAATTTATAAATCGAGCTGCAACAATTTTGATTTCGTGTAATTTGTCAGTGAAATTGTTTAGAGAGAGAGCGAGCTGCTTAAATAGCTGCAGTATGGCCAGTTTAGCCAACATCCATCATCTCAAATCCGTAGCACCCACCTCGTGTCAATGATTGAAACTGAAGCGACATGTTAGCTAACAGCGAATGTACGTTACAGAATTTTGCGGGTGAAATTAACAGAGTTTTGCGGGCGAATTCCTACTTTACAGAATTTTGCGTGTGAATTTTTACAGAGGCTGCCAACTCTTGTTTAGCGATGGTTTTAATTTTATCGTACATCGATATTTCGTGCCTCACTATCGATAGTTCGTGCTCGAATCGGTATAAAGTGGGCATGAATTCCCAATCGGTAACTGAGAACAGATTTTGTATGTGAAAAAAAGGGCGCCAAATTCCAATCGGTAATTGAGAGTGGGCAGCACGACGGTGTTTGGTATCTAAAAAATACCGTACAAAAATACGGCAATGCCACGTTCTAGAGCCGTTAAATATAAACTAATAATTTATTTTTTTATTATGCAAACTTATTTACTGTAAATCAACTTTGTCCTTCGTGCTAAAAATAGTTCAGATCTAGTTTCTTTTTAACTGTAACTCAGTAAACTTTGCGTTTAGGTCCATCGAAATTTGAAATATTTTTAGTTCACAGCTTATTTTAACTGGTTTGGTTGTCCAAAAAAAATTTTCAAAATCGCCATGTCCGAATATAATAGTAAATCAATAAGCGATGGAGCTCTTCCCGGTAAGCTTTTTAGGGGATAATTTGGGGTCTTATTCAGTTTAGAATTGGGCTTAATAATTCTTTATTATTTTCCTTTTATGTTTATTTCCTCCTAGTATTCCCTGAGGGTGTCGATGAGAAAGACCAAAATCGTCGGCTAGGCTCTTACCTTCAGAACCTACGCGACCGCCTGCGATGGGCTATTCAGCAGAACCAGGAAGCCATCCAGTCTTCGGTGAAGCTGCTCAAGGAGGTGGGCGATATAAGCGGCGTGTTGCTAACAAAGTCTGGTTCCCAGATACCGGCTACCAAGATCCGACGCCTAATCATGGGTTTTGAGGCAGTGAGTGGGTCGCACATATCGCACAATTCCACAGCGCCGGAAATCACTTTGTCCAATGACCTGGCCGGGACCAGGGCTCTTCTGGTGGAGTTTGAGACTTTAAACGAGAGTCAAATTCTAAGGGACAGCATCGTGAGCTTCAAATGCGCCGGAGAGTCGCTGGAGAAGGTGCTTGGTGTTCTGGAGAAACCGAAGCCTCAGGCCAGCCAGCTCAGTACGAAGCCACAAGCCAGTCAGCACAGCACGCGGCGCAATCTCCGCGAGAAGATCGAGGCCTTTAACAAGGGAGAGAAGCAGGGCGACACCTGCCGCCACTTCAACAATTGCTTCAGGACCTCCCACAGTACGGATGAACTGCGCAATGCCTTCGAAGGAAATAATGTTTCCCATATTGGTTCAAAAACGAACTCGGGCTACGAGGGCGATGTCGATACTGAGGCAGAGTTGGCTGAGAAGTCGAGCAATGACAGCGGATTGCGCACTTAACAAATTAACTATTAACAAAGTAACAAGGATATTACTCCATAGTTTTAGGACTGGAAACACTTTACGAGGTATTTTATACTCATAAAAATCAAGACGGAGTTGGCTGATAAGTCAAGCATTGACACTGGATTCCTCACCAAACAAAGACCATCGACATCAACAAGGATTTTACTCTAAATTTTATAACTTAGGACATATTAATAGGTATTTTACAGAAATAAAAATCTAGATTTATCTCTGGCTTCAAAAATATTTATAAATATTTTAACATTTTCTGTCGATTGCTGCTGGTATTATCGACGTGGGCGCGAATTTGTTCGAATTTAAACAGCATTCCCCGTCAAACAGCTCAAAAAGCGAACGTAAACAAATGCTCACGATTCTCTGGGGAGCTCGGAATGAATTGCCTAACAGGTGCGGGTCGGCTCTTTCGTCTCCCAGCAGTGTGTTCCTGCTCAGTACTGAATCACGCGCGATAGCGGACGGACCGGGCAGCGACGTTTCTTAATGAAAAAGCTGAACAAATATGTACCCCCCGAACGTACTTTACCCGTGACGTCTTAGTTGCTTCCAGATCCCCTTTCGTGCTCCCTTAAAATAGCCGCGTCTTTGTGCAAGCCCCAACAGTATTGCCCCAGTCGGCCAAGTGCTAACTACTCCGTCGCCGGTGATTGTGATTAGAGTTATCGTAACCGTTGGCAACTGCCACAGCAAAGTCCCCAAGCACTGTTAACATTTCACCGGATATAATTTGCAATTACACACACTGCATACCAGCAGCACCAGCCTAAAAATAAACCCAAATAAGATGCCTGATGTAAAGTTCCTCGCCGTGCTGCCCACCAATGCCAATGCCTCCGACCGCGTGACCAGCCTGTCCGTCACCGGCACTCTGCTCCAGGATCCACAGCAGTAAGTCCTGCCGGAGAGCTTTAAGAAAATCGATTAGAAACTGGCTAAATATTAGCTCCTTGCGTGCACGTATGTGACCCGATTTATTTAGAATTCACTTTTCACCAGCTCGCAAACGATTTATCGCTCACACATGAAGTGAATAATTTATGCTTTGGTTCCCAGTTTTTTTTTTAGAAATTCCAAAGGCCATTTATGAGTTTATGATCTATTAAAGCGATAAGACAGGCGACGATAGCAGACAATAAAGCAGCCATTAAGACGTACAAAAGCTAAAATTTACCACAAATGGTCTCAATTAACCTCATCAAGATAACTTTACCATTTAAATTGAAATGTGGATAAGAAGGAACTTAAAATCTTTGTATGACATTTTACGAATTTCTTTGCAAATGTTGAAATTATATGGGTTAAACTCGAGCTGTCTGGTTTTACTGTATCAATTCCACCATCAATGACATCACCGGACGAATTAAATCAGACACGCGCTGAAGATGCCGGCAAACGAAGAAAACAACAATAAGTGTAGCCATAACAAATGGTAAAGATGAAAGCGACGAAAAGAACAAGACGAATTTGGGTGGGAAGTTCGTTAATCAGCTCATGAATAGTTAAATGATGTCAATAAATCACCATTCGTTCAGTTACATCACGATGGAATCCGGGTTCTCTATTGTTGACCAACTTCGTGTATCATAATTCAAGACCTTCGATTCGTTATCTCTTGTTTGGATCGATAAGATACTATTGGCAACTGCTACTGAAGTGTGTCATGAAGAGCTTCTTCCCTGTCCGCTGCATTCTTGTAATTCCTGGATTCAGATAAGGTTTCTACAAGGAAATTAAATACTTCCAAATTTCCCAGGAACTTTGATACATAGTGACGAACACATATATTTTACGCAGAAATCTTAAATCCCTAATGGGCGGACGTCAAAAATTCCATTCCAAATTCCATTCCTTGAATGCTTTGCACGTTTTAGCTCCCACACACGATTACTGGGAGCCCCAGTCTCCCAAAAAAAAACTCACCGAACCGCCATGTGCCATAGAGACAATTATGATGACTAAGCAGTTGGCAGTTGGAGGGTCAAACGTGCAAATCACTACGTCATTAACACGACTATGTGATGAATGGCGAGTTCGGGTTCCTTAAAACTGTCTGAGAATCCAAATGGGAATCTAAATAAATTGGCGGTTTTCCCGGAATAGCTTTTGTTTGCTTTTAAGATATACAAATTAGAATTATGTACGTGATCCTAGGGAAATGTAAATAAGATATTTAACCTGAAATATTAATAACAGTCTTAGAAATATAAGTTAAAATTTATAAATTTTATTAAATAAACTTTTATGTTAAATATTTGTATTTACTTTTCTTAATTTTAATAATTTGAGATTTTTGCTATTCAAGTTTTTAAAACATTTATATTCGATTGAAATTTCTTGAATAAAGATTTTAAACACCTTTGCTGATAGGTAAATATGTATGTATTTTGTTTGCTTCGCCTTTTGAATGTGAATTAAATCGTTAAATGTATTGACTTTAGCCATTAGAAAATTATGATAGTTAACAAGTTAACACTCAAGCTGGGATGACTCGATAAATGATTCTTTAACAAGTTACCCAGAGCTTGGACTTGAAGGGCTCAAGTCTTTTTCGACGTCATTAGCACCTAGGTGGCATCTAAGCAAAGCAAATCGCTAAATGTAATGTCTTCTCTCTCCCTTTCCCGACAGATTCTCGGTGAACTTTGTCAACAGTCCGGATTGTACGGACAACATTACGTACCACTTCAAGGTGATAATTCCCACGCAGACGATCGTCGAGAACTACAAGCGGAACGGCGAGTGGAGCAGCCTTCACCAGGAAAAGTACCTGAATATCTTCGACGGTAGAGGCGCTAGCGATAAGAACCAAAATCTGACCCAGAGCTTTGCAAGCATTATGAACGAAATTGACGAGGCGCTCCAACTTTCATCCACAGAATCCTCGTTCTGCCTTGAGTTCGCCTTCGACTACGATAACTCCACCATGCGTGTTTACCAGGGCAGGGAGGCGGGTCACAATTTCATTACCCAGTACGAGACCCTCTTCTCCCTCTCCGACATCCAGGCGGTGCAGGTTTGGGGAGACGTGCAGAAGGTCAATCAGTTTTCCCTGGCCTACAACTGATAGGGAGAGAGTCCCCACCCCCGATCCCTAAGGTAGTCGCCCAATTTTCACCTATTTAATGCATTCTCCGATCGCTTCGATACGAGTTCGGTGGCGGGGCACACCTTTAGTCCTAACACTGCACGACTCTAATCCTTATCCCCTCACCCAGTAGTTCGTTCTTCTTAATTTGTTGGATTTTTTCGCACCCATATTTACATTTAGTTGGCTATCTCAGTTGCTTGTTTTATCTCCTTCACCGTTTGAATTGTCTTATTCTAATTAGATTTAACCGGCCTTTCGCTCATTGATCCTTTGAAGGGTGAACATTTCCTCTAAAGTTTATATTTATTGTTAAATGTAATTTATTTCCAATGATATAACTTTTAGCATAAGCTAAAATTTGTGATTAGAGATTAAAGGGTTTACAGAGTTTTTATAGATATTTAATACTTATTTTTAAATATTTGATATTTTTTTGATTAGAAAAATATAAGAAAATAACTATTAGTGATAGTAAGAAGTAAAAGAAAAGCAATTATTGAAATGTAATGATTAAGGATTAGGATTTGTCCGACTTTCCAAAATGTACTTGTTATTTTCATAGTATTTTGCTTTAAAATAATGTTTAATATATTGTTAACCCTTCTTGGCCATATCAATATCACCTACAGTCTCAAATAAGATCGGAATATGTTAATTGTGACTCTTGAATACTTGTGTTTCACCACCACCCACACCCCTTACTTGTCTTACGGTCTTTGAGTATTATATCTCCTGTGACTGTAGTCACTGTAGATCTTCTGTTGCTTATTGCTCTTAATTAGATTTGCTGTTTCTGTTGGTTTATAGTTTGTAGTTCTTTGCTTATTGTTAGGCCAAAGAGTTTTTATGTATTATACACGTTAAATGTCTGTGCTTGCTGAATTTCGCCCACATATATTTTGAGCCTAATTATATGTAATACCCACACACATACCACGCCAAGTATTAAATATCGCCAATTTAATTGCGTAAACATATAAAATTCATCGGAATTTGGTTTTACTTTAATGCTAATAAATTTTCGGTTTCGGAAAACCGGCTGGAAACGGGCTTGCATTTGTTTTTCGTTCCTTCGTTCGCATGCTAGAGAGTAAGAATTACGAGCTCTTTCGGAAATCTTTCAGGAATTCGGCCGGCCATTGGATATTAAAGCGTCTGATATTCATACTTTCAGCAGCGGGGCGAGTCTTACCAAAAATAATCACGTAAACACACTGGGGTCAGCCTGGACGCCCGCCTGCCCAGCTGCCATCTGCTTTATAGCGCCACAAAAACTGAAGGCTCCAGTGCAATCCAAATAAAATACATACTGCACACACTATCTGCCATAAATTATACATTCTATTTATTTTCACAATGGAATCATTTTCTTTTCACCCAAAAAAGGTATTTAGCTTATACATACGTTCATAGATACACAGATATTTACAATGTCTTACGATATACACACATTCTAGGAGCCTATCTTAAACTAACAGCTGGAATACCTAGCACTGCGGGTCACACTCAATAAAAGCATACTATAATAACACAAAAGTAAACTAAAATAAGTTAAAGAGTTAAAATAATATTGCACAACGGAAAAGTAAAAAGTACGCTAAGTACTAACTTAAAAGCATTAAGGAACTGGCGACCAGCAACTGGAGTAGACGTAGACCGTGGACTAGGAAACGAGGTAAGCTAGAGGTGGGGGGAGGTGAGGGAGTCTACTTGGCGAGCTTACATACTAACTGGTTAGCGGCTGGTGCGCTGGCATTCTGAAATTGCGGGAAGCCAAGCTGCACAAAGTTGGCCAGAGATCCGGGCATATTGGAGTCGGGTGCTTGAGTGATCGTTATGGTGTTCCCGGCAAGGTCCTGGGTGGTTACCACATGCATTATCTGCGCCTGTTGGGCCTGTGGCTGCGCTTGCGCCTGATGCTGCTGCTGAAGAGGGCGCTGCTTAACTTCATATTGAGCCTGAGGAAGAATGGTTGGCTGAGTTGACTAAGGTTTGCAAGTGGCATTAAACACTCACTTTATTGGCCACCTGGCCATTGCTACGGACTTGGGTGGGAACAGTGGTTACCGCTGGTGTAGGAGTAACAGCAACGGGAGCAGCATTTTCCGGTCGCGGCTTTTTGTGCATTTCCCTATGCTTTTCGTAGTGCAGCTTGGTAGCAAAATTCTTATTGCAGACGTCGCAGCAATATAGCGTCTCGTTAGTCGTTTGAGTGTGAATCCTGTCAGAGTAATGGTTTGTTAATAACTTTATTCTTTTTGATGCTATAATATATTATAATATTTTCTTACCGCTTGTGCTTGTTAAGGTTGTCCTTGCGCGAAAAGGGCTTTCTGCAGACCTCGCAAGTGTACATCTTCTGGCCGGAGTGTGAGATCAAATGACGGGACAGGTGCTCCTTGCGACTAAAGGCCTTGTCGCAGCCATCTTCCGAACACTTAAAGGGTCGCAGCCCCGCATGCAGCTTGACGTGTTGGGTAAGGTGCTCCTTCTTCTTGAACTCGCGGTTGCAAGTGGGGCAGATGAGCGCGGAACCGCCAGTTGCTGTGCTTGCATCTCCAGAAGTGTTTTGCTCCTCTTGGCCAGACAGGGGTTGAATTTTCTGTGTTGGTGGCCGCGCTGATTTTACCTTCTGCGCTGTACTCTCTTGCACCTGGTCTGGTGGTTTTTTGTGCTGGGATGCCAACGGCGGAGGCGGCGCTTGGCTAAGTGCAGGAACAGTGACGTGAATGGGTTGAGGTGCAGGCGCAGGAATTGGCGGTTTCATTTGCTGCTTAGCCCCCGTTACAGTCGAGACTCGACTGATGGTGATATTCTGCTTATTCAACAAGGGCAGCTTGGCGGTAGGGGCAGTGACTTGAGTAGGAGCCGGGGCTGGTACTGGAGCTGCAGCCTGCTTAGCGGTGACCTTCGTAATGGTTGTGTTCGAAGAGAGTCGCTGCAAAGCTGCCGGGTTGGATGTTGATGCTGATGTCTGTGGTTGCTTCACTACCGGCAACTGCTGCTGCTTTGGCGGAGTCACCAATCGCCTGACCTCATTGATGGGTGGCACATTCGTTCCTGCCGCTGGCTGACTGTTAACCTGGGATGATTGTGAGGGCCCCTGAGCAGGAATCGCTTTCGGTTTTTGCGCTGGTAATTGCCTTTGCCTGGGAGAAGGGGTCTTGAAGGCAGGCGCCTCCTTGCTGTTGGTTGGTGTAGTGGGCGTCGTTGGCATCGTGGTCACATTCCTTATCACCAGCTGGGGACTGGTGGTGCTGGACTGTGGTGATCTGATGATTTGCTGGGAGGTCACCTGGGCGGTGACTGGAGCTAGCTGTTGTGGTTGTTGCGGTTGTTGCTGCTGCTGAGGTGGCTGCGGTGCGAGAAATTGGTTTTGAGATACAGAAGTAGCGGTGCCTTGGAAGCTGTTTGCCGAACTGGTGTTCAGCGTCTGCGGTGTCAGCTGCAGGGTGGCCGGAATAGATGTGGGCGTCAGTTGCATGATTGGCTGCCCGTCGGCGGTGGCCAGCTGGGGCTGCAACTTCATCTGCACTTGGTAGGTGGTGGGCAGCATCAAATTCTTGGTGTCTATATGAGCTACGATCTGTTGGTCCGAGTTCTCGTCGCGAATAGTGACGGGCAGGAAGCACTTGCTGGGCGACATCATATTTGGCGCAGACGGCTGTGGAGTTGCCAAACTTGAGAGCAATGCGGCGGCATTGAACTGCGGCTGTGTGGACGCGGTGTTGGCATTGGTTACTCCTGCTCCGCCGGGCATTAGCTGTAGTTGAATCTGCGGCTGACTCGTTCCGAACTGTGGCAGGGAGGTGGTGAACTGCGGGGTCGTCGAACCAGATAGCACGAAGTTTAGCTTAGGTTTCTTGCTGTCGCTGGGACTAGACAAGTCTTCCGTTGCAGCGGTGGTAAACTGAGTGGTGGCCTGCAGTTGGTTGGTGAGTTGCTGGAGCTGCTGCTGCAGTTGCAACTGTTGGATCTGCTGCATAAGGGGCTGCAGTTGATCTCCAATTTGTGTCTGTAACTGCAGTTGTGGCGTATTTACTGTGGCGGTGGTCACTGTCTGCGGCTGGAGAGGCGGCGGCTGAGAGATTACTTGCTGAGGCCTAGCGGAGTTGCTGTTGGTGTCCTTTTTGCCCAGCGGCGTTATCTTAATATCGGGCTTCAGCCGGATAAACTCTTCCAAAACCCTAAAACAAAAATTAACTGTTGCAAAAGAAATGTTTAAGAAATATCTAGACCCAACTCACGTCTGTTTTTCACTTTTGACCTGAACTTCTGGCAAATTCAGCTGCTGCTGGATACCATTGTCCACCGTGATCGTATACTGCTGTTGCGGCTGCATCCCCACCGCCTGCATGATGCTGCTCAGCAGATTGCTGGACTGCTGGGCACCGCCAGGGGTTGAAGACGCCGCCTGCACCACGCTAAGGCTCTTGCCCGACTCGTCGACAGCATCCCGAATATATAGCTTGTCGCCGTTTGGTGTTGGACGGATGTTCAGGCAGTTGCTAAGCATCGTCTGGGAGTTGCGGCAAGTGGTGCGGAGGTTGTGCATCTGTTCCACCAGCTGCACGCACTGGGCGCAGACCACCTTGGGCAGGCGGTCCTTCTCATCGATCTGCAAGTAATAAGGTGTTAGCAAACGTTCTCCGGCCCGGAACAAAGCCTGCTCCTAAAGCACTTACCTGCAGCGAGAGGCACTCGGAGATCTTGCTGCTTAGGTTCTTGGCGCGTCCCTCGGGTGAGTAGACATTCGTTTTTTGGTCGCTGCTGTCGGTGCAGATTCTACAAAGGTCGTAAAAGTTGATGCACCTCACGTTGGCGGCGGCATTGGCCATTTTAACAGCGGCGGCTCTCTCCTTGGCGAAATGTTGTTATTTATTTTTGGTTTATTGCACATGCATATATTTGTTGTTTTTTTTCTGTCTGAACGACGCTCAGCTAGAGATGTCACTCGCAACCAGTGTGACCCCCCGACTTATCGATAAATAATGTTGACCGACGCAAAATACCATATTACTATTTTGAAATATACCGTTATAAATGAGATTTTACATTCCTCTGATATTAAATATTGTTTAAAGTTTACAACAAAAATGCATAAAATATTTTACGAAAAATATATTTAAGGGTAAAGTTGTACAAAAAATTTCGGAGTTTTTTCTATTAATTTTAGTTTTGCTCCTATGGCTATACAAAAGGTTTTTAAAAGAGATTAAAATTAAAATCAATTATTTTATATATTCCCCTATAAAAACAAGAAGTACAATGACCAATAAATTGGTTTTCTTATTTGTTTATTAAATAAGAATTTTGATCTTGGATATAAGATTACTTGATAAATCTTGTGGATCTTATTAAAATGCCATTTTTAATGTTTCTCAGACACGTTTATATTAATAAAAAATATGCATAAATCAATTTTAATTAAGAAAAGTACAACATATTTTTAAGTTATTATTTTATTATTATCATTTTTATCATGCAAATATACATAATTATACATAATTATTTTGGATTTTTATTTTTTGTGTTACAAATTATGACTTATATTTTATAATAATTATTATTTAGAAATATATAATTAATTAATTAATTTTAAACATTATAAATGATACAATCATTATTATGTGATTTTTAAAATAAAACTTATAATTAGTATGTTCCCTGGTTTATGATATACTCTTCAGAGAGGCTATTACATATTTTATATAATACCTTTACGAGTACCTTGCCAATTAGGAACGAGGGGTCCTGATACATAAGGATATGAATGTATATGTACGTATCGTTGTAATGCGTAGGATAGAACCGTAAATCAAATCGCAAAATCCTAATAAATCTTTTGATAATTGCCAAGAAAGATTGCCAAATGTGAATTGATACCCGCAAGGCCAACAAGTGTCCAATTTCGTGGGCCCAGCACCTGTTTCCCCTTCTTGGGTCGAGGAAACTCTCTGGGCCACAGCTGGATAGGGACCCGAAAACCATAAAATAGAGCAGGTCACCGAGCCTGTAGGTACACACCCATAGGAAGCTCGTCCTGTTACTGTCGTTACTGCTACTGCTGCAGATGCTGGACAATAGAAATTGTGTCACGGTCAGGAGTATGGGCGTGGACATAGGGACTAGGGCAAGCGCTTGCCAGAGCAGACAGAGGCGACGGTGGAAACCAGAGACTGGGCCACATGTTAAAGCTAACCGTGTGGGTATCTCCGAGTCCGTGTCGGGTAATGGAGAGCGATATGTAGAGAATGCGAGAGAGAGCGAGCTGCGAAGCGCTTAGGCGTTTAATTTGAAACCGAAAGTGAAAACGCCCAGGCCATGAATGACTTGTCAACAGTGACTGCCGCACATATAGGAGCTGCAAACAGAAAGCTATTGCATTTTTAATTCTTATATTTCTTACAACAACACTGTTCAATATGATTCACTATCCATCTTTCAGACCCAGACAAAAGTATTTCTAAAAAGCATACGAAAACAATATTAAAATAAAAATAATTACTTCATAGAAACGTTGAAAGATGATTCTCTTTTCACCGCAAAGTAACTATTTTTTAATATAATAGTCATTTGAAATTGTTTAAAACTTTGTCAATAAGTTTACTTTTACAATATCCAAATGCCGAGTATAACCTGCATTACAAAAGTGGACAAAATAAAATAAAAATAACTTCGCTCAAACCGAGACAGTTGACTGAAAGATTCAGAGGGTAAATCGGCCCTTTAGATAGTCCTACAGTCCTATATTTCTCCTTATGTGCCCAAAGTCCTTTATTAAGTCTTCGGGAATCAATAGTTATTAGGCAATCAAATCTCGATTATTTTTGTAAAGTTCTCTAAAGCTAAAAAAAAACATAATTAGATTCTTTACATTTAAATAAATACTTAAAGTCGCAGCACTTTACTTAGTTTTTGTACGTTGCTTTCCCACAAACAGAAAACTTAAATCATATTACTCGTTGAAATTTAATTTTTCTCGGTATTGGTAGAAAAGTAGCATCAAATTATTTTCCCTAACAAAAGCGTTTAGTTTGAGTAGAGGTGAAACCGGTGGAGGCAGCAGCCAAAGCGAAAGCGAAAGGCAATGCCAAATACCAATACCCCCCAGCGAGCTCGAGCCCACTTTCAGTCGGGCAATTTGTGCTGCATAAACTGATTAAGTGATTTCATCTTCAGGTTGAGGTTGACGTTCCATGCAGTCAGCACATTCAAAGCATCGACATCGAGCAGGAAACATGGAACATGAAGAACTACAATGGGGGCACAGTGGGGCTTTACAACAAAAGCTTAGCCTTTACTTATACATGTGGACTTTCCTAATTATTAAATTCTTACAGTTTTTACTCTAATATTTTCGTAAATCTAATATAATTTCCCTATCTACTAATAGACTTAGTCCTAACTACACCAATCACAAAGCCATCAGAAAATAAGTAAAAATGTAATATGTTTTGCATCGCTCATACGCCATGTGGTACGAATCACTTTGACTCCCCGCTGGGGCGCTGCTTAAAATCAAATTAAGATAATTAAATCGCCGTCGCGTAGAATGGATATCTTTCAATTTGGGTCACACAGTTGCCTGCATGAATCTCCTGGGAACTGGAAGCTCCTTCTCTTCTTCGTCTGCACCCCAGGGATTGGGGGACGGTGTCTCTACCCCATTACCCATTTCCACCTACATCCGCTTTACACGCAGCAGCTGCGTCCTATACAATTTTTGGGGCTCAGCAAGTGTTCAAACTGTACTAAGTACTGTTTATTTACTTGCCGCCCATTTGAATAGTGGCAGAGCGCATTATTACCGATTATCGCCAGGCAGAGCAGATGCTGCCGCCCCATCCGGAGTCGCAGTGGGTTGCCAAATAAACAGCGACAGCGATGACAGGGTGCGGATGTTGGTTGGGTTGGAAGGATAACCTACTAACACAGACGCTTTGAGATACAGAGAGAGTGAGAGAAAGTGAGAGAAAGTGATGTGGCAAAAAGTATGAAAAAGCTCGGGAGCAAGTTGGGAAGATTACTGAAAGCAGCGCCGCTGCCTGTCATCTGTTCTGGCGGCGGGTTCGTTCGCCGCCGCACCAGCGACGTGTTGTTGCCGTAGGACGTTGAAGGACACCAGAAGCAGCAGCAGCAGCGGCAGCAGCATCATCACCGCCTGCGTCTGGCGGTCGAGTGTTGTCCTAGTCCTAGCCGAAAGCTCTCGGCTGTCGGCTTTCCACGCTCGGTTGTTGGTGCTCGGATCGGGCTCCAAGCTTCGGTGGTTCGATAACGCTTGCCAGTCGAGATTCGGTCGCTTAACCCAGCAGAGGCGTGCAGCGGACATTCCACTTATCCACCGCAACAGTAGCAAGAGCAACAGCAACAGCAACACCAGCAGAAGCAGACTGAATAATTGCGGCTACAAAAGAACGGAAGACCCTGCCACTTCAACCCCGCAGTCCGAGTATCTGTATTTGATTCTGCAACTGCAACTGCAACAACAACTGCCATCGCAACGTCAAGTTGAGCTGCTGCCAAGGAGCGGACCCAGTCAAGAGCAACCACAGATTGACTGGATTGACTGACAGCGGACCATCATCCGTATTCATTTTCCTCGCTACCGCTACCGCTTCCCGTCTGCGCTCGTTGTGGATTCGCTGGAGGCGGATGAAGGGCAGCAGCATCAGCAGCAGTATCATCCAGACTGGCAGCACGAAAGTAGGCAGCAAAAATTGGAAATCTAATTAGCGACGTCAGTGTCAGGATCGCAAATCCATTAATTTCAAAGCATCAACAACTTTTTGGCCAACAAGGCGTTGCTAGCAAAGAGTAGGGAAAAAATTCTGAATTCCTGAAAAAAAAGGGAAAGCACTTTTGCTTCTGTGTGCGCGTCGCTGTCGGTGACTGTGTGTTTCTGTGTGCTCGTGTCGCGCTGCTGTTTGTCTGTATGTGAGCTGATAACGCGAGCCTGGTGCTGACATCACTTTCACTTGGGAAACCGCTTCTCAAAGACCCATCTCGGGCTCCGAGAGGCAGACGCTGAGGCTGAGACTGCCAATCGAACCACACGGCAACAAAATCAATTAGACCACCAATACAACAACAACAAAGCTGCCTAAAGCCAATTGCCGCAGGGCACGAGGAGCAAGGAGCGAGTTCCAAGGAAGGGAAAGGCCAGCCAAGACATGTTCTCTATGTGCACCAAGGTAAAGTCCCGGAGCGCGGATGCGGACGGCTCCTTCATGCTGCAGTCGCAGCAGCTGCAGCTGCAACAGCCACAGGCGATGGGTGAGTAGGGTGGGACATTCGGGGGGAAATGGTGAAAAGCATGAAGAAAGTGAAACCTAAACGGAAACCGAAACCGAGACTGAAACTGAAACTGGAAACTGGGCCGCCGAAAGGCTGTCGAGTCGGTGTGTCCTCATTTGGCGGAAAACCCTTGAACTCGTTTTTGCTGCCCCACCCCAGATTTCGACACCCCATTCCGCATCCCGCTCCCCCCCCCTGCTGCCCTGCTGACTACTTATTTTTCTCAATGAATTCGCACACAGGCGCAGCTGCGCGTCTGTCTGCAACTTTCTCTTTCACATCCTTCCCTTTCCTCTGGCACACCCGCACCAGCACCCGCACCCGGATCCACATCCCCTAACTTATCAAGCGGAATCCAGAATGTGGTCTCATTATGCTGCAATTGTTGACAGTGCCACGCCCATTGGCCAGCGTGTGTGTTGGTATTCGCTAGTGGGTGTGTCTGGGTGTGTGCACTGCATTAAATCATTAAGCGAGACAACACAGAGCTACCGCCGTGGTATGAGTATATATCCGTGCACTTGCCGCAGAAAATGCGGCTTCAGGTTACAGTTGCAGTTGCAGTTTGCCCCAAGCATAAATCAGTCAGCTACACTCGAAAATATAATCAGGAAATCTAAAAAAAATTTATAATTTTTTCAATTAATATTTTTGAGATACAAAAATTGACTTTTGAAACTTTTGATATTAAATCTATTCCAAATTTTATTCATTATTTAAAAACGAAATAGTTTGTTTATTAAAATAATTAGTTATGATTTCTTAATATAAAAAGTAGCTTAGATCAGATCTTAAGCTTTGCTAACTTATACATTCCTTATTATGCAAGAAAGGCTTCTTTCCTTTTCCATCTCAATTATCCTTGAACTCAGCGAGTAACAGATTTTTGCTGTTATTATTTTCTGTGTAACTGATTTGTTATGTGGATGTGTGGATATGTGAATGCAAGGATTTCAGGATGTGCGTGGGTGTGAGCGAACGTGCATATACGGTTGTGTGAGTGAACTGAAGAGGAACACATGGCGTCCGCTGCCTTGCCTTTTTTTTTAAACAAGCGCAGTGTCCTTCGGCAAGCTCGTTCTCCCATCACTCCCCGCAGCCCCACACTTATCCAGCCCAGAATCTCATCACCATTCCATTCCCTCAGCTCATCCTTTCATCCTCTTCTTCCGCACATGTACTCTCGTTGTCGTCTGTCGGCGTATACACCATGAAAAATCTAGGAAAAATATGAATGAAACTTAAACTAAATATGTTTTGAATTGTTATAATTAAAAGAATGAAGGAAATAAATTGAATCAAGGTGATGATTATATATTTTTCAGAAGCAAGATTAGGATTAGAGAAACCTTCTAGCAAAAATATTATGTAAGAAAATAGTCACAAGTCACTACTCATTTTTCTTGTTCAAAAACAACTGACACCAGAGAGCGGACAGGCCCAGACCGCTTTAAGAGCCAGCAGCGTCTTTTGGCGACCATGTGCCTTGAGCGATTTTCAAATGCTCATCGCACCATCATGGCCAAGCAGAGCAAATTGTCACCAGACCGTGTTCTGTACGAAATAAGTTTGCTGCTATGGCAATTTTTCAAGTGGCCAAGATTGCCAAGGAGGTTCTTCAATTCCAAAATAACAAGTATTCTGCTCGGGACATCCTTAATCGCTTATCAATTTCTAGAAACTGAAAATGTCCCTAATGGAAAATGTAGAATGATGTCCTGGTGATTTAAATAATTAAATGACTTTTGAAATGTAAAATGAGAAAAATTCAATTTGGCCTTTTAATTCATGGCCAGATTTGTCCGGCCTAATTAGCAACAATAAAAGCTCTGCTTAAGTTAATTAGGCTGTAGACTTCCAATAATTACATTAACGAAATGCGGATATTTATTTTATTTAAACATCAACTAGTTGGTAACAATTGCCACTGGCAGTTCATGAGCAGTGCTAGATAAAGCAGAACATTGCTTTAAGGTAAAGCATACAACACAGCGTCCGTGTTCCCTGTCATCTTTATTGAAATAATTAATGGAGTTCACCGCAAGCTTCATGGTTACCCTACCCTGACATCCCTGGCACTCGCACTCGCACTCAGCCCCTCCTATTTCGCTCTGCCTCTTATTTCACACCGACATTCGACTCTCGACAAGGACCAAATAAATGGGATGCCGAAGCCGAAACCCGGGGTAATGAATTTGAAATGAGAGACCAGACCAGGCCAGCAGGGCAACTGCAGTTGCAACCAGGCCGGCTGATTGAGTTGAGCTGGGCCCGGGCTACGAGAACGGGAAATTGCTAAATGAAATTTCATGTTTCGTTTTTCGCCATCGTATTTGTGCCTGTGAGGCAGCTCTTGGCACCTGCACCGCTCCCGGGCCCTGTTACATTTGGAATTCGCAACACCGGTGGCCAAGGGACTCGGCTTTCACCACTTTCGGTGCGTGGGCGTTGGGCAGCCGGCTGTCGGATTGAAAAGTGAAAAGTCCTTGACTGGACAATGAGTAATCGGAACCCAGCTGCAGCAGGTTCCTATTCAATTAGCGGCGTCGTCAGTGGGCACTCGGATGCGGATTAGATGGGATTTGCAGCGGGCATATCTCAACTCGACACTCACTCCCCGCTTGGCCTTTTCTCTTTTCGCAGGAACTGGCGGGAAGCAAATCAAAGGCGGCTACCTACTGCGTTATAAAAGTGAGTAATATTGGAAACATTCAATTTAAAAGCACAAATCGAATTCTGGGAATTGTAGTTTTCTTAGAAAACAATATAAAATCGAATGAAATAGGAATTTGTATAAAACACACAATGGGACATACATAGAAAGTAGTTGCTAGGCAAGTCCCGGACAAATACAAAATGCAACATTTTTGGAAAGATGGCTGTCAGCAGAGTAATCTCGGTCCGTTCAAGGACCAACCCGAAACCCTTAGACGAGGCGACAATCTGTCAAATCAGCACAAGAGTAACAGCAGGACCTCCCAACTCAAGCCCGACATGATGACGCAGCATCCATAAATAAAGTAGATGTATGGGGAGAGCCACGGCCTTTCCAATATGATGGCAACGATAATCAGTTTGGGGTCACATTCAAGTGTAATTACTCATTATTGGGCGGGCCTGTGCCTACCTCATTATTTTGCTAGCTGATATAAACGGAAACAGATTATATTGGCCTGAACCATTAGCTTGGAAGAGTCATTCAAATTTGTTGTAAAATGGTCAGGTGTTCTCAGAGTTAAATTAATTATTTTTTTTTAAGTATTTCCCTGGAATCTTAGTTGCGAGTTATCTTAAGTTCCCTGCCTGATTTCGTGTCCTGTATTACCCTCACAGAGCAAATGTTCTGGAATCGCTGGGCCGAGGAGTGGGTGGTGCTGTACGATGACTCTACCATGGCCTGGTTCACGGAGCCGGGACGTTCCTCACCGTCGGGCAAGATCCTTGTAAAAGAGGCACCCGAGATGCTGGCCATCGCCCACTGGACTGGCCAGATACCAAGACGTCCGCCGCTACCGGCTGGGGTAAATGTCTCACAGCTGATTGCCCTTGGATCCCAGCGCAAGCGATCCAAAGTCTACTGGATGCTGGCCAAGTCTGAGCAGGAGGTGGGCGACTGGATCGATGCGATCACCAAGACCCTGCCGCCGCCGCCACAAATCGAGCTGGTGGTGGACAAGCCGCACTTGATGAACGTGCTCCGGCGACCGCTAGTGCGAATTAGACGTAAGTAAAGCAATTAATTACATTTTATTTCATTTTCCTTTCAACGAAATTAAAAGAAATTTATTATAAAAAAAATAAACAAAATTGTTTACATTTATTATTTATTTATTCAGCTGCCACCCAGTCCGAGGTGAAACAGCGCAAGGCGGCGGCTCATGGTAGCAGCAGCAGTGGAGCCAGTAGCAGCAAACACCACCGCTGCACCACATCGGCAATGACCACGATGCTATTCAGGCAGACCCAGAATCCGCTGGTAAAGAGCGATGCGGCGGTGGCCATTCTCAGCAAGAAGCCGGACTCAAAGGCCTCGCTGGCCTGCGCCCTGCCCTGGGGCCATGGCTGGGGATGGGCCACGCTGCCGAATGGGGTGTGGAGCGGCGGACTCACCTGGTCGCAGTGCGAGGACACCTTCACCCTGCACGCCCTGCCCACCACCCACTGCACCAATCTCATCGACACCTCGTGCAGCGGCGCCGTCTACCACACAGACATCGGTGGCTTTGACTTCCACTCATCGGGCGTGGACGACATTGGGGGCGAGGACTTCGACTATGCCATGGACTGTGGCGATTTCATATTTTAAACTCCCTCCAGGACAACATATTCAGGCGGAACAGGTGCTTCCGCGAATCAAGGAGCTCAGTAACTGGTAATTAGGTATTATTCAGCTGTGCTTTCGCTTACCCCGGAAACGTTGCGTATACGACGTTGCGTATACGACTTGTTAGGTCAGTTGGGCTAATCCAGATAATCCCTTAACTTCCGCAGGCTGTTAAACAGCAACAGCACTTCCCAATCATTCCCTATTTTTTTTTTTAGTGTGCTAAAATATATACCCAGTGGTTGCGGTTAAAATATTCTGTTCTTCCTCTGCCTAAACAGAATGCCTGAAATTGTCCTTGATTTTTGGCATATGCAAATGTTACATATATATGAATCGAATGCGATATTATTTCTCAGATTGCCTAATCAGTATTTTATTTTATATTTAACAAAGTTTCAATCTACATTATCAGTAAATTAAAGTATATGTTTATTTAGAAATTTCCACCTTGGCCTTGACTTTGACCGCAACTGCTGCCTGGTAAATCTATGTATATGTATCGATGTAAGCCAATATTTGAATGTATAACTTAAACCACACGCTCGCCAACCTCAAAGCCACAACACAATCTGCAGTAGCATACCCACCCAACCGCAACCTGTCATCGCAGGCGCAGTGTCAGCCACAGGTATTTGAAATGCGAAAATGTTTTTGCAACGCCCAAATAAGTAGGCTACACAATATTTTTGCAACTTAAACGAAGATGACAGCTACAACTCAAATTATAAACAAGACGAAGAAACGGCAAGAAACTGAAATACTTTTGAGTATTTTGATAGTTTTGTAATTTATATTGATGCAATTTTTAAATGGAAACACTTTTTCAAATTGTTTTGCCATGATTTTCTAGAATTTTTGGAAACGATAGTATTAAACAAGTCCCCCGGAAACCTACCCTTCCCCTCTGAAGCCAAACTCATTTATGTGTGCCAATTTTTGAAAAATTTATACATATACAGCGCGCGCAAATGATGAAGGGTCACCGAAAAATCAATACGAGTTTAATATAATTGTGCAAAAATGGCGGCAACAAAGAGCAGGGACAAAGAGCCGGCGAAGATTCCAAAGCAGAATTTTAATTGGAGTATAGTGGTTTTTATATATACACAGCATGTTGAGCATAAAATGACAGAGTAAACAGGAAAACCAGGTAAAATCAAGTAATTAATGAAAGCAAACTATCTCTAGATGTAACTACACACCAAACATACACGTCGTCACACCCCTAGTGTTAAGGGTAGCTCTTAAGGCTTAAGTTTTCGAAACTAACTCACACACACAGATCGATCAACCCCACCACCCGTACTGATGTAAAGTTTATAAAACAAAATTAAGCGAATCAAGAAGCAACCAGAACTAAAAAAAAAACCAAGAAAACAAAGAAAAACAAGTTAGTAGCCCAGGAAAACAAAAAAACCAGAGAGTATAATATATTTATACACAGAGATGTACGATTAATTAGTAGTTAAGGGCGCCTCATCGCAGAAATCGTTGCAAATCACCGACAGAGTGTTTGGGGCCACCCCAGCACTCAACTCATGCCACATCGATTCGATTTTGAATTTGATTTTGAGGAACTTCCGGTAAGGAAGGGAAACGCCGCTACGGACACCTTGAAGAAACTGTATCTGTAACTAAGATCTAGCCTAAGTCGGAAGCGTCAGGTAATGGAGTGGCGCCTAGAGTTGTTAAGTTATATAAATATACATGTATTAGTAATTGTAAGTGCAGGTTTTCAAAATGTTGCATGCCGTATGCCATATATATATGTATATGTATGTATGTAGGCATAGAGATAGGGAATAGAGTCGCGATATAATATGTAAAATACGGGTAATAGGACGCCTATGTCCCCAAAACGCATCTGTTGCATGTCCTTGTACGTACGTGTGGGTGTGTTACTAAATATAAATTATGTTTATGAAAGCGAAACCCCTAAACCTGAGCCTACAGCCTTAGCTATCCTAGGAACACCTCGAACACCAGCACCCTCGCGCCATCACCCCACCATTCGCTTCTAGCCGTATATACTACTTAGTATTATCTACAAGAGTATGTATATCTGTAGCTATGGTCAAGGAAAACGTACGAAATCGTTGGGGCATCGGGGAGAACTTTTGGCCCGCCACGTAACGTAAATGAAATGTAGACTACAAGACTTAAGCAATTGTCGTTTAGACGTTAAATTAGAGCGCATTGAATGTTGGCTTATATATAGTTCTAGATGAAGATGCGGCGAGCGAGCGGAGGAGCGTTTAGAAGCATATTTAAGGATAACCTCACCACAATGTTTTAGTCTGAAGCGTAGCCCGGAAACAAAGCAAATAAAACGAATCTTGTTAACGATCGAGTTACAAATAATCGAATCGGAAATGCGAAAACCAAACTAAATGAAAAATCAACCTTGGACAATCACGCATATGTATGTAGGAAAACGGGATTAAATAATGTATGTAAATTGTTTTGGGTCGGTATACCGATAAAGGGCCGACGACACAGCTTGTGTGGCATAGTCTTAGCACGTCCAGCATGGAGTCCGCACAGGACTCCATGAACTCAACTACTCTACACACACACACACTCTACTCACACAAGGTACGATTTGATTGAAGGGCTCGAGACAAGTCAAGCTTCAATTAAGTGTCAATCCCCCACGCTATTCAGTTAAACCGAGAAGTATTTTTGTAAACTTTATTAAGAACACTGAAAAACAAAAACAAGGAAAACGAAAAACAAACAAAAAAAGATTAACATGAACATGGATGTTTTAAAATCGAAATTAAGCAAATATAGAGAAAAACAAAGGTATACTTTAGGTGCAAATTTTTGTAGAATAATTGTACACGTAAACTGCATTTCCGATGTTAGCTGAACAACCGTATATAGTATCTAGTATACATACATCCACTTATATATATATATGTGTATATGTTTAGAGGACATGAACCGAGAAACAACACCCACTTTTATTGTGCTGCGCCTTTTCAGCGAGCAGCTGAACTGTGAATAGTACCTTAGGTAGCGCCGGCCGGCATCGTGTGTAAACCGCATCTGATGTAACCATGAAATTATGAAATTGTCGAAAACCAATCGGTGGCCAATCAATGGCAAGTGAGCTGGGAACGAAAGGAAGCGACTTGGGCGGAGGCAATCCGAACAGCCGGAAACGGAAGCAGGCTTCCAGCCATCCGGCCATCTTGGCGAACGTTACGTATACGCCTCGCAGTCGCCGGCCCTTGCGTTTTTGTGTATCTCACAATTAGGCTAGTAAGTTCGCGTTGTTTGTTACCAATTGTCAGTTGTCAGTGTCGTTGATGTTGAAATTGAAATTGCCGTGTCATTGTTAAACGTATATTCAAGTTGTAATCCGACTCGCTTCGGGCCCAGTGTTTGGAGTAAGCTGTTTTTGAGAGCGCAGGAAGCGGCCAGCGAGGGCTACGTAGGCGGGGCGGCACTCATCGCGACCTACGCAGCAGCAGCAGCAGATTATACAAATTATACAAGCAAGCAAAGAAAGCAAGCAAGAAAGCGAGCAAGCAAGAAAGCAAGCATATATACATACATTACCTAGGTGTGCAAATAATATCTAATATATATATACATACATTGGTGTAACAAACAATCTGGATGGACACAAGGCTTCAGCTCGAACCAACCTTGAGTCTTGAGTAAATGTCAAGAAATTGTAATCCCCAAAAAACGGCCTGGCCAACGACTTTTCCACAAGAAAACGCCCCTCTCGAACTTCCCCCCGAACAAAGGTAATTAGCGAAGTAACTACGTAATTCTATAGGTGTGTATGTGTCTATAAAATATATATATTTTGACGCCGCCAAGCCCGAAGAGATCGCTTTGTGCGGCAGGTTCAGGTTCAAGCAACTCATAGGCAAGAGCCGCAACGGCCGTGCTGCAACTCTTTTTGGCCATCTCGCAAGGCAAGAGTTAGCCAAGCCCCTGGGAAGAGAGACAAAGAGACAAGACAGTAGCACGCTCTTATATGGTTTCAAGACCGCAGCCAAAAGCAGCCGAACAATGAGTGTGTGAATAATTGTTACTAAAACGATGAGCAACTTAGCGCCGAGCGAACAGAAGAGAAGAAGTCATTCAGTGAGTCATTAGGAGGGGCGATTGCTGAAGCTTAAACACTATCAAACATCTAATTTTGCAAAGTTGAAGTGCGCTTATATGATTTAACGTTTTGTGAAAAAGCTCAAAACTATAATTTTTGCATATTGAAATAATTTTGAAGGAAGGCTAAGCCGTACGATTCTCTACAATTAATTTAAATTGTATTTTATTCTACTAAGTTTAAAGAATATTGTATACCATCATTTAATATAATTTAAGTGGCTTAAGAAATGTATTATGAATCTGTTCAAACTGTAACCGAACTTCGTTTAACTAAGATACCCTATTGTTTACTGATTAGATTGCTTCAAGTGTTGTTATGATGACTTCAAAACAGGGGTTGATGTATTCTAAGCGGCAGAAAACATCTGCGAAGCGTCAGCGTTGATAAATGTAAAACAAAGCAAATAAAGTTTAGCAACAACATCTGAGAGAACGAAACAAAATTAGCCGCAGAGCGATAAACACAAGTTTCTCTTCGTGTGCACGCACAGTGTGTTCCCTCGAGACTTTCTGGGAAAAGGGGCTACTCTATAGGGGAGTCAACACTTTATATCACTATACATATATATACACTTGTATACATGGGGAGCTGCAGGGGGACGGACAGCCCGACGACACGCCATCATCAACAGATCAGTTGGCGGTGCACCGCGCGATTGTCGCCAACTTCGCAACTTGTTCGGGCCGGCCATCGGATTTTGAATCGGAATCGAAATTGGAATGGAATCTTGTCTCAGTTAGCGCGCAAACTTCTCAGCAAACAGTCGCCAGCGCCACCACCAGTGGCAGGCTCTTCAAAAAGTCTGAATTCCAGTCACGAATTCCCCTCCAGACACACGGGGCGTATGCGTAATTACCGTCCATCAACAGCTGGCCAGTTGCCCACAGAGGAGCCACCGCTCCTTCACTCCACACATGGCTACTATCCTTCGGTGACCCACTTCGAGGTCTGGTTCTAAAGTTCAATCCTCGTTTAAGGGCCTTCTTTGTGTGTCAACCAACTCGCGTGACCTGTGCCCGCTGCCCAAAGTCCTGCACTGACTCTCTGTTCCTTTGCTTATGCGGATATTTTTCCCGCCTGGTAAGTTCCCCTTCGTAGTGTATGTAAATCACAGTTCTGGAGGCAAACAAAGAAAGTTGCTTGGGTCGAAAATCTAAAAAAATACATAAATTAATAGAACCGAAAGCTAGCGAAGTCAAATAGAGAGTCAGTGGGTGATTGGAGTGCTTGCTGAATAGCCGAGAGAAAAACAAAGAAATAAAGGGAAAGGAAAGTGATTTTTATACAAATTTTAATAAAAAACAAAATCTCCGAATTTGAGGTAATTAACAGTACATCTCAACCGGAATCTCGACTTTTTCCCATTTTCTTTCTACTTTTTAATAATATCTAAGAAATTGGTCATTTTCAAGATCACTTGCTTTTTAACCTTGTATTTAGTTGTCAGATTCGTACGCTTAAATATTAACACTTTAAATGCCTTTCATATTTTCGGCAGTGAATCAACAACAAATAAGAATTATAAATAAATTTTAGTTTTTTTTTTATGAAATCAAATTTGGTCCAGATTAAATGTTATTTAAATACACGAAAAGATAACGGTCGACTTTCATCACATCAATTCGGTTCGGTTTTGGTGAGTTGGAGTGAATTCAATTGAATTGGTTTGCTCATTGATCGCACCCTATTTGGAGCGACCTTCGGCCCACAATTGTGAATCTGAATCCGAGTCTGGGTCTGGGCACGGTCTAAGCAGTTTCCACTTCCACTTCCAGATCGACACCCACGTCCAAGATCGAGCGACAGTTTCCCCTGACGCCTCCTGGCGACATTTATCGGTGCTCACAATTTGCCTGCCCCGCCTCCGTTTGCTGCTGCTGCTGGTGCTGCCGCTGCCGGTTATATTTATTTTCGCCAACTCGGGGTGACTCACCGGAGAGTCTGTGCCGGGTCTGCGGTAACCAAACGGCTTAGCCAAGCTCTGTCGCGTCATCACCGCCTTGGCTTGTGCCCACACACGAGCACACGAACACACCGCATATCAAGTCGCATCGAATCGCACCGAATTCAATCGCTAAATTGCTCCACGACTGTATTTGGCGATGGCGTCAGAAGGTTCCGGAGCGGTGAAGACCTCAAAGCTGGCTCAAATGCAGGTAAGATTCAAATAGCAGACAGGTTTGGTTTACATGTTTACCCAGGCTTTAAGTAAAGCCTCTTTTTATAATTTGCGTTCACAAAGACCTCGAATCAACTATGCATATATCATAATCCGAAAGCAAATTATTATCTGTCTTAATTAATGTTGCCTGCTTGCTCAATTAATCAGACATTTCCATAATAAAGAGTTTGCTTGAGTCGGATCTCTGCGTTCAATTTCCGTGATGCACCATAAATGGTCCGAGTCCGGCTCTCGTGCTTTTTTTGGGGAGTTCTAATTCCGTTTCTCTGGCTTAAGTTTCCCAGCGAAAGCCAGCCAGCTAATTGATTTGTATTAGCCGCTGCTCATATTTGGTAATGGGAACTTATGGCGCCCCCATAGAATAGAACAAAAGGCGCTCCTTGACTGCCTGCCATCTGTTGACGGGAAGAGAGCAGAGTCGACAACATAGAACATAGCACGAGCCCGGGCACAAACATTTTCCCTTCAATTAGCTGTAATTAGGGTTAGTCAAAGTACGTCACTTTTTGAGTCACCCAATAACCAAAAAGGGTTGACATTAAAAACGCCAACAAGCACATGTGCACAGAGAGAAATCTATAGCGCTTGCAAAAAGTGAGCTGGAAAATAATCAGACTTTATGGGGAGAAATTGAAAACTTTTGGAACTTTCGGAAAGTGAAAACTTTGTCTGGGTAAAAGAAATCTTTATAAATTTATAACATTTATATCCTAATCTACGAAAACAAATTAAAATACGGAAATACTTCTCTCTCTCTGTACTCAAAACCCAACTATAATTCATCAATCAAAAATTTTAGCTGGGAAAATAGTCGCGCGCGATTTTTATCGCTGAAAGGCGGCAGTGGGCGGCCGGTTAAAGGACAATGCTTAGGTCCCCTGTCACCTGAGCGAGCGCTGCTCTTCCTTTCCGGCATTCAACAATTGCTGTGCACCCCTGCCTCGGGTTGTCGGTTGACGGTGTATGTCCCATGTGCCATGGCAACGTTGCAGCCATTGATTTTTGTTGTTGTTATTGGCATGCAGGGGAAAAAAACAAAAACATACAGCTAGTTTAACAAAAGGGCAGCCGGAAAGGATTTCTCAAGGGTCCAATATACACAAAGGATTTACGTTGCTTTTGCGTACTCGCCGACGACTTGCCAGATGGCCATGGCTGGGTCCGAAGGCCACTACCAGGATACCAGACGCAGGAGACAACCGCAATTACACGGCTCGAAGGCGGGCATTTAGAGAGAGGAGAGCAGCAGGAGTATGGCCACAAGCAGAACACCCACATTTACGCCCGTACCCACGAACCGTTCCAGGCAACAGGATAAGGTTTCCTTTGCCCAGGCGGGTCGTGTGGCCAGGGGTTTTATGTACTGGCGGCACGTAAGTGGGCACGGATTTATTCGCATGTCACTGGGGGCTGGCGTAGGGGCTGGGATGGGAGGTGTGACACCACCTCATCGCTAGAATAGACAAGCAAACAAAGCACTCACACTAGTGAAACCTCTGCACTTAATGACTCCACTCGCGGGAAATGGACGCGCTAATGTCCGGTCTTAGCTCGCTCAGTTGGCACGCGCTCTCTGGCCCGCAATGTTGCAGGCGGACGGGAACGAGGACGGAGACTACTCCCACCACTCAGAGTTTGGTCAGGATCACATACTCCCCTTAAAGTTGAACGAGTCTTGGGCAGCCAGGCGTCTCATGGAGGCACTGAGTCATCTTCCACCCAGTGGGATCAGTAACTCAGCACCTGTAAGATGGAAAATACGTATAAAGAACTGACGAGAATTTTAAATATAATATAATTTTAAACAATAATATGTATATATAATATTAAATAATAATATAATATAATTTTAAACAATACTTTAGACTGAAATCTAAAAGAGCATTTTCTTATCCACAGATGCGTTTCCAACAGCGAACACACCAGGAGCAGGAGGCGCGCCGTCGAGAACTTGCAGCTACCAGGAGCACTGCCGATGTTTTGGACACGGCAGGAAATGGTAAGGTCCGTCAGATGTTTGATGAGCGTCGTCGGGGTGCAGGCATTGACCGCAGTAATCCTCTGAGGCCCATCGGAACTCTGCCTTCGCCTCCAGCCGCCACTCAACCCAAAACACGCCCACATCTGCCTGTGGAGCGGTTAACCAAGGGCGTCTCGGCCATGACTCTGAAGGAAGCTGCTGCTAGCACCAATAAGCGCATAGTCAGCGACAGCAACAATAATAAGTTCGCAACGCCACGAACTGTTAATCGAAACCTTAAGCCCGTGATCACCCGAAAAACACCTCCAGCCCAGGAACCGCAACGTAGTCCCGGGTTGCCACCATCGAATCGTTTAGTAGGGGCTGGGACTTCTACAGCAAATCTGCGTTCTCCGCCGCCGCCTCAGCAACGGGTGAGTACGATCAGCCTGTTCGAGACGTATCAGTCAGTTGCTAACTGTTCTAAATCTAAACCTAAATTACCAGACAACCGATCGGTCGCATCAATTCGAGCCAAAATCTCCAGTCAAGAAAGTCACAAAAATGGTAGGTACCTTCGGAAAACGCAATTTGTTTGCAAACGTCGTACTGAACTTGCCTCTTATAATCTTCTATAGGAGGCTGCGCCACCTCCAGAAGGCACAGCCCTGTGCAAGCACTGCGGTCGGCACTTCCTCACTGATCGAATTCAAAAGCACGAGACTGTGTGCGCGCGAATGATGAGCACCAAGCGTAAGATCTTTGATGCCTCCAAACAGCGCATAGTGGGCACCGATGCTGAGAAGTTCAACAAGAAAGGCAAAGGGGGCCTTCGCTTGCAAGCCTCCTACAGCAGCGCTGCCCAGCAGAAAGGTTTGACGACCGGGGTGAAGAAGAACAACTGGCGCAAGAAGCATGAGGAGTTTATTCAGTCGATCAGAGCAGCCAAGCAGGTGCAGCAGCACTTGGCGCGCGGGGGCAAGCTGAGCGACCTGCCACCACCACCGCCATCGGAGAACCCGGACTACATCCAATGCCCGCACTGTGGACGACGCTTCAATCAGCAGGCAGCGGAGCGGCACATCCCCAAATGTGCCACAATGGTGCACAACAAGCCCCGAAATGGTCCCCCGCCGAAAAAGCGCTGATCTCTGGTCTGATGACATTGGACAAACATGCCCATATTTTTACTTGTGATAAAGAAGTTTGATTGAAAAGAATCGAATGTATAGTGTGTACCTATGAATTGGTTTGCGGGTATACATGTGCTAGTCGGACAGCACCTCAACGTCGTTGTCATCGGAAGCATTTGTAGCGGCTTGAACCGCCGCAATTGATCCCGACCTTTCGCGCTCAATAATGGCTTTTACTGCCTCGGCCGCCTTATTCATTTCCAAGCCTTCGAGCATGTACGCCCAGTTGTCCAGGGTGGCATCATCGTCGTCAGAGATCCAGTTGGTTAGCATTTTAATGCACGCTACGTTAGCGGTGGGGTTCTCCATTTGGAAGAAAAGCAGCTCATCATTGCTGAATCCAATTTTCTTTCCCACCTTCATCCAGGGCTCGCCGATCAAAGGTGCCACCTCTTCGATATGCTCTTTTGTGACCATTACAGGCTTCTCGTAGGCTGCGGGTTCAAACGCCTCATCCACCACCGGCTCAGTATCGTCTACTTCAAGATCCGGCTCTGCTTCGGCCGGCGACTCTGGTGACTCTGTAGCAAAATTCACGCTTTCTGTATGACCATGGTTGGCTGACAGGCCATTATTGTGCTCCAATGAGTTGCTTGATGTCAAAGCCACCGTTTTGGGTTCCTTGTCACGAATCAGACGTTTGCGCACCTGCTCCAAATAGTCGGAGGTCTTGTTTGATGGCTGCGACAGTGAGGTAAAGAAGTGTGGCGTTTGGCGAGCAAGCAGTCGCAGGGCTCGCCACTCAAAGCCGGGGTCAACCTTGTCATGGGGCGTCTCCAAATAGGTCTCCAGTAATGGCAGGAAGTTCCGCTGCTCGCTCTTGCATGCCTGCAGGTTATCCGGTGAGTAGTTCCACAGGCGCGTCAAATTATCACTAGAGAAGAATTTTTCTTGAGTCTTCGATTTAAATGAGTTGTGGTGAAGTCAAACACTTACTTGCCCAAAAAGAACTTGCCATTGCGGGCAGCATCGCGCAGAGAATCGCCCAAGGGGCGCTTGGCCTTTTTAATCGGTGGTGGCTTCACATCCTCCTCACTAGCGACCGGTTCCTCTGGCTTTTTAAACTCCTTGCAACCATCGTTTTTCCAATTATTCCACATCTCCTCCCGTATCAACATGTGGTGGACAGTGCGAGCAAACCGCCTGCCATATGGCGGTGTCTCTTCCAATAACTTATAAACGCGGGGTTCTGTGTCCTTGATAAAGTCTGCCTGATCGCTGGTCAAGGTGTAGGTTTCGCTGCCAAATAGAAAAATCCATTAATTCATATTTTAAGTCTTGCTCGCTTACTTACATCTTAAACTTAACAGCGACTTGCAGATATTGAAAGAGAATAAGAAACTGCACCAGGACAGCTCGACGGAAGTTAGAGTCAGAGAGCTGCAGGGCCAGTAGCTTCGGATTGGTCAGGAACTTGGCGAAAAAGTTATTTGTCTTGAATACGGCGGTCGCTACAGCTGCAGGGTCTATGGTTTCAACATCAATGTCCATCGACTGGCTACCAGCATCGCTGGCGTTGTCACTGCCACTAGAACGCACATCCTCCAGCTTAAAGCTTGAAAATGACTGCAGAATGTTCTCAGCATGCTAAAAAAAAAAAACAATAAGTATGTTGCCCGATTGGTATACATTAATATTACAATGACCTACCATCCGGAACATCTTCCACTGAGCCTTGTTGTAGCATTGATTGGGATTACGAAAGAAGTCCTGCAGCGACCAGAACTTGCAGTACAGATCGTAATCAATCTTAAGGGGTATGTCTTCGGCCGTGTCCTCCAACTCCTTGTCATTGTCGTCCTGACTATCCTTGCTATCCAGCCCATACTCCGTTAAGTTGTCCAGATTAAACTCGGATACGATGTTAAGACCCGATCGCTCCGAGAAGGGGAAAAACTTCGAGAGAAACAGCAAGATGCGACCGCAAAACACGGTATTCTGGGTTCGGGACAAGCGACGTAGCAGGTCGTTGCACATGCGCAGGATGTTGTTTTTGCACGAAGCAAAGAAGATCTCCTCTTTCCATACTTCCACCAGCTCCTCGACAAAGCGGAAGATCTCCTGGCACTTGTCTAGCGTGACCACATCGAACGTGTCGATGAGCAACACCACGGGAATGGTGGTGGACACTATTTCGGCACGTGTAGCCTTCACGGAGAGGTGCACTAGGTCGCCTATGTGCTGTACATCCTCGTCCAGTCGCTTCATCAGCAGCACTCGGAATGCCTGATCCATGGGCAGGCGCTTGTCGAGCTCGGAGTTTGCTTTGAAACTGTTATAAGCCGTTACCAGCAGCTCCACGCTGTTCTCCTGTATGGCCTTTTCTAGGGCATCCTGCAGATTTTAAGGAACGAATTAAAGACTTTAACTTATCAGTCCACCGTTTCTCACCTTAAATGCCGCCTCCAGGGCATAGTATTTGGCGGACTTCGTCGAAGCCTTGCCCACCACTTCAATAGCGGTGCTCATTTTATTTTTAACAATAATTTGCAAAAATTGTAAGAATTTTATGTTTTGTTTTTACAGAGCGATGACAACTCTTCGACGACACTATCGATTACCGGTTACTTCTCTGTGACCGGCACATATCGAATGTTTGTGTAACTATCGCAATGCCATGTTACAGTTTGCGAATTATTTAAATTTTGAATCTTTTTTGGAAATAACTTGAATATTCGAAGTGGAAACAAATATAAAAGGTTTGGTCTAAATTCATAGAATTAGTTTTTAAACTTATGTACAAATTAAATACATTAGAATATACTGCTTGATGTTAATTTTTTAAAATTAAAAAAAAGGTGTAATGATACATATATCCAATATTATTAGAAACACTTAAGGCATTTACATTGCCTAAATAATAATTTTATACTAGCACATATTCTTTTTTAATAACTATAGAGGCTGGAAACGCTAGTCTGTTATCAGTTCCACAGGCAAATCTGTATATACTTGACATGTCACCTACTTTCCCCTTCGTAGAAGGTCGGATAGATTCGTAAGTGGGCCAACCAAATAGGTCTCCCTTGTTATTCAGATTCGTAATCTCAAACAGAACAGCCATGCCGAAGTCGATCGTCATCGTAGTGCTATGGATTCTGGCACTGAACGGGGCAAGCAGCAGAAATGTCTTTGATCAGCTTTTCTCGGGAGTAGGAGCAGGACCAGGCTACTACTATCCACCCACACCGGCGCAGCAGCCATCATATCCTGGCTGGTACGACGGTGGTTACAGGCAGCAGCAGCAGCGACCCCGACCAAAGGAGCAACAGCGTTCGTACAAAGATATTTGTCGTGTGGTCAACACAAACGGATTTACTAATCCAGGAGCAGTGCCCCGGTGTCCTTACTAGCCTGTGTGCTGTATATATTTTACAAATTGGAAGTTTTTCCGAAATAAATATAAATAGACGGTGCTTAACAGGTATGGTCATGTGCTCATAGCTAATGCCTAGACCTTAAGCTAGGTAACAAGATGGCTTCTCAGCTCTATTCTCTAAAAGAGCCGCTTCTGGACGATATAGAAAACACAGGCTAGGAATAGACAAAACGCGAAGAATAACAACATCTTGTCAGTGCACTCGCGCCGTCCGTACTTCTTTAACAGTTTGCCGGACATGGTGATGGTGCCGGCCGTGTTGTGCAACTCGTCACTGGTGGCCTCTACGTTTTGTGACGAGGCCACTAGAGTCTCCAGTGTGACGGCGCTCTTTTGGGTCGTCTCCGAAAGGTGACGCGAAATGGCCAACATCTTCTCAGTAACGTCGTTCTCCTGTGAGACCATGCTGCCTTGGTTGTGGCGTGCACGTGCTGTCGTCCTCTGGCGTAGCTCGCTTTCGCCCGTTATGGCCATCAGCTCCTCGCGATTTGCCTTCTCAATCTCAAGAATCGTGGACACGTTTGCCTTGCGGAATGCCTGTAGAGTCTTGGAGAACTGGTCTCGATGAGTATCCACTTCCTTGGCGAGAGCTGCGTCTCCCGTATCTCGTGCCCAGTCGTCCAATCGCTCTATACTCTTCCGGATGGACGACAGCTTAGCGCGTCCAGTTTCATTCAACTCCTCCAGTTCGGCGATCGAAGTGCGGCTGTTCAGAATGTCCTAAAATATTTTCGCATTTGGGGCACATCGTTTAGTCTCTATTATTTTGATATGTTTACCTGTATAATGGCCTTGGCCTGCAGGTTGTTGTCAATGAGATCCTGACGAATCGACTGGAGCGTAAACGTGTCCTTGTCCATGGCCATGTCTGATTTTATTTTAGAAAACAAAAATATTTTACTCTGACGCGTCAACAAGAAAACAACTTAGAATTTGTAAGCTAGCAGAACAGATGTTCTGTTAATTACCATATGTTTAACATGATAGTATGTTACCACTGCAACGACAGCGATATCGATTAAATTGAGTGGCTCTGATTGTGGCTTTTTAAACAATTTTCTATCTGTGTGGACCAGCTTCCTCCAGCTGCCGATATTATGAATTATTCAGTCAGAAAAAAAAAAACAATTATAGTGGAAGTTATCATTGTTATATAGTGAAAACGAAGTTTTAAATACTGAAATATACAGATGAAACAGACTATCGATAGCTTCTTAGCCAGGCAAGTTTCATCACTACGAGGGCGAATGGCGGCGCGAATGCAATTTTGCTAAATTTGCTTATTTAAACCCTATTTATTACACTTGAAAACTATCCGTTTGGCAGTAAGTTAAATCCTGTTGTGTACTGACAAGTTGGTATAAGCCAGAAATATGTCGAACTCTTCTTTTTCTGACTCGGTAAGCTTTTCGGGTGTCTTTGAGTTATTGAATTTGACGTCGATTTTATTTAGTAGGATTCAGTTTCTGGACAGTCTCATATAAGTTCACCCAGCTCCATTCGCAACGCAAATTTGTCTTCACCGAGTGGCTTTAGTTCCAGCTCAAGTACCTCCCCCCCTTCCACCAGAGACAGCTCTTTAGAAACCTCACCTGCTTACTCCTTTCATGCGACAATGGACGAGCCGCACAACCAGTCGTCTGATTTAGATGATGAATCGCATAACCAGTCTTCTAGTATTGCACGTGAATCTCTGAACCAGTCGAGTGACCATATTGCCCAGATGCTGGAGGACATTGGATCCAGTAAGTCAAAGGCAAGAGCCTCGTATAAGCCACAAACTATATTAGTTTTTATTACAGTTACTCGTTATTGCGAGCACCTTGCCTCCCAGGTTGACAACTTTAACTCAACCACTACCTCTACACCGACAATAATCCAAGGCAGGCGACGTAGACTTGATGGTTAGTCCAAGCTATGGATATGTTTAATTTGCAGTCTATTAATCATTTTTGTTCTTTCCGGCAGTGACTCCAGTGGAAGTAATAGATTTGTCTAATTTCGAGATTATACCGCCTGCCCGATCGTCCGCACATCGCGCTCCAGACGCGGTGATCGACTTATGCACCCCAGATAGATCTCATTCAGCACGTCGTCGCAACAATTTGCAGCAATCTACATCCAATGCTGTCGTTGTAGACCTCGACGAGTCGTCGCCACCAAAGCGTTCATGTCCCTCGTTTGAAAAGTCTCAAGAGGAAGAGTCCTACAAGTGTCCGGTGTGTCTGGAACATGTGCGCCGCCGGGAACCGGTGTCGACCAAATGCGGTCACGTTTTCTGCAAGGACTGTCTTGTTGCCGCCATAAATAGTGTCCACAAATGCCCGCTATGCAACAAAAAAATTACACAGCGTCAATTTACTCGCATTTACCTGTGAGGTGTGGGCTCTGCGAGCCTATTGTTTAATAAAATGAAGATATTGCATTAGTTTATGTTAAAGACGGTAAAGTGTTCCGTTCTTATGAATCCTACGTGAATATTTTGTAAGTTTTTCCTGTAACCAGTTTCGCAACTATAGCGCATAATAAGAATATGTAAGGAATTGTTTTTGTAATTAAGAGAAATTAAATATAGTTTCCGAAAAAAATCACAGCAGAAGCAGAAGATTAATTATTACACATTTACATTAAAGTTCCTTTTACCTCTTCATGTATTATATTTGATAGATGTAAGAGATGTACGAGAAAACATATCTTTTTTTTAAGCCCTGAGTCAATCCAAGCTAGGGCCAAGAACATACATAAATTAATGGCCACTTTCCCTGGGTTGAACAAAACTGTAGTAAGCAGGGTATTTTATTTCAAGGTATTCCAAACGGTGATCAGTCTGTGGAAAGACATTCCAGAGGGGCACAGACGAAAAATAAGGACTGCAAAATGAGTGACACTAAATTAAAACTAGAGTCGGTGGAAAGTTCGGAGGAGAAGCGCCACGTAGACCAGCCAGTTTATCCTAAACCTTTACCGGAGCGAGATATAAGCATCAAAGTGGACGAAAATCAGTTCACCATGGCGGAGAAGGCGGCGTTGCGGAATGCCTGGCGTTTTATTGAGCCATTCCAGCGACGATTTGGTCGGGAGACTTTTTACAGGTACCGTACTATGGTTCAAAAGATTATTTTTACCCCTTACATCCTTTTCAGCTTTTTGACCACGCACGAGAACCTCATCAATTTCTTTAGGCGTGATGGCAAAATCAATATGAGTAAGCTCCATGGGCATGCCATGGCTATGATGAAACTGATGGGAAGGCTGATCTATACGTTGGATTTCAATTTGCAGTTCCGCATGGCCCTAGATGAAAATCTACCCTCACATATGAAAAATGGCATCGACTCCACTTACATGAAGGTGTGCCAAAGAATATGAATTAGTTTTATTCAAAATAATGTGCTTAAAATATTTTATTTATTAGATTCTAGCTGGTGCCCTAAAGAGTTATATTCTTGAGTCGTCGGTCATAGAGAATCACAAGTCCCGTACGCTAACCACAGCCTTCACCCGACTGGTGCAGATTATAGAAGAGTACGCCCAAGTGGATGAAGCCAGGAAAAGAGCCTTTTCCATTGCCCTGAGGCAAACAATTGATTTCACGGAAGTCCGGAAATCAAGCTACTTAAGTTCTTAAGCTCTTAGAAATATCGATTCAAATTAAATTATGTTGTGCAGTCGTTCGATGTGTTAAATACTTAAAATTCTTTGAATTTCTTGATGTCCTTTAACACATTTTATTGTTTTTTTTAACGAAATTACTTAAAAATAATACCCTGCAAGGGTATAATGAGAAGCGAAAAGAATTTCTCCTGGAAAATATGCAGCTAATGTCAAATACCCAAAACCATTGACTATAATGAAGTTAGGTCATGTTATTGACTAAAATACTGAAATATTATATATAAAAATATAAAATATTACATATATGTATGAGAGAGGAGAGTTTAATTGTTGTACATTATTTTTTATTCTTAAAAGTTTTGGCAATTCATATTCATTTTCGAACAAATTATGTTTTGTCAAAATACTTTTGTCCACCTAAAAATTCATAATTTCGCACATAATGTGCTATAAGAAAGAAACTAGTTTACGTATCAGGGTTATACTTTGCCCGATTAAAGCCATATTTAGTATCTCTAAATGGAAACTAAAATGGATCCTGCAACATTTACAAGTAAAGAAAAATACTCGCTGAAATATTGCTATGGGCTTTGACAAAATACTTTTGTCCACGTTTGTATATATACGTATGTGTTGTTCATTGTATAGATTATTAAATAAGGAATTTTTTGCCATTAAAAACTTCAGAAACGGTGTAAAACTCGATCTGAAGGTTAAATTTTGTGAATTTTTGAAACTTGTGGATAAGTTCCAGGCTTACCAAGACGACCAGAAGGATACTCTTACGCTCCTCTGAAAAAGAACTAAAGGAGCACCTTCACGTTTTACTACTTTTGGACTAACTTTGGTAAAAGCAGAACTACAAACACGATTCCTGAGGAAAGCTTGCGGAAAAATCGGAAATATATCGGTCTCTGCCGCTGCCATTGCCTCTGCTACTGTCACTGCGATATCAGGCTCTTTATATCAGCCTCTGTCGCAGTCGCAGTAGCCGTCGCAGTCGCCGCTGCTGCCTTTTTTCATTTAGCTGCTAAGCGCCTTTCCTTGGAGAATTTCAGTTTTGCCCCGACGCTCAGTGTGCTCATCCGCACGTTTTAATAGTTAAAGCGCTTCCGCGAAATTTCAACCGATCACAATAATATAAAAACTAAAGATAAACCTCAAATCAAGAGCAGCCAGTGGCATATTTAACTTGCGGCCCTTTCATCGCTGTGGCTTGAAATATGGTGGCCAACGAGGACATAAAAAAGGTACTACAACTTGTGGCTAGCGGAGGGTTTTGGTTTCTATTTGAAAATGCAAACGTACTCTAAATCAGTTCTGCGTGTTCAGGATTTACTTAATTTATTACCCACGATTATATTAAGAAATAAACCAGATTTGGGCAAGGTCTTTGATTATAAAATATTTATAGAAAAAATTAAAAGGTTATCTTTAGGCCATAACTAGTTAGTAAATGGTTTAAAAGTTAAAGTACACATACTATTCAATTGCTATGATTGTATAAATATCCTAACTAAGCCTTAGAAAATTATCTCGTCTAGGACTAATTGAATCAAAAATCCAAAGATTTCTACCCTGAATAATGGTCAAAATATATTAATATATTAATAAAAATGTATTTTTTGTATATATAAAAATTAAAGGGACAACGCTTTCTCGGATTCACGAAAAAGGAAGCATTAACCCTTTATTAGGTGATCTGAAGTTGCTTTACTAAATAACTTCTTCATTTGGCAATACTGTTTAAAAATATTAAACAATCTACAAAGGCGATCTGTCTCGTTAATAACTACACTTAAAATTCAGCCACAAGCCTTATAACTGACCACTTAAATTTGCATTTATTGTCTTAATCTTGACTTGTGGCATTAAACTAATTTATTAGGTAATGATTGGGAAACGATTTCCAAGTGGGCAGCTAAAATATCTAATCAAAATGTCCCCTGCCGAAGAGGTTTACACAAAGTTCAAGATTTATAGGGTCTAAATAAACAGTTTTGTTTACGGATTCGTTGCCAAGCCTACATGCTGCTACTTATCAATGTTATAAACCAGAGATTAGAGCTGGCTTAGGGCTTTAAAACCCTTAAGGATCAAAAGTTTTGTACCTGGGTCTGCCATTGAGCCATTGTCTTGCCCTTGGCTATGGGACAGACTATGCACATTTCTGCTGAACGATTGCCGTCAAGTGATCCGTCAAGTGGCTCTTACCAAACGATTCGATCGGGCATTAGGAAGTCATATTGCCATAATTGAGTGCCAGGGGCCAGGAGGCTCTTATCGGAGGGAGTGGGGTCTATGGGACCATAAACACGCTCAAGATTTTTGGGGCGGCCATCGAGAGGCGTGCGTTTCACGCAGCCACTAACTGCTTTCGATAACGCCCAAAATTTGAGGACCACCTTTGAGCATGACGCTGGCCTTTTGTTTCAGATTTAAGATTTAAACAAAAAAAACACAGTTTCCAGTCGTCCGTGTGAATCATTTACCAGCCAAGTGATAAGGATTGCGTTTATGTTTTTTCTGGCTACTATTCCCTCCATATTGCTGTCGGACTTTTATCAAGTCGGAGCAGTAGAGAAATAACACAGGTCTACAAAAATTGACCTTACAAAAGTACGGTGAATAAAACCTTTAGATTGTGAAAGATCTCGGTCTGTATATTGCTAGTTCAAAAATCAAAAAAATTTCTCACGTACCAATTTTGAGGAAATCGCCCTCAAAGTACCAAAAATGACCTATTGTGGCACTTTTCAAACGCTAATAACACAGAAACCGCGCGTGTACCAAAGTTGAATTTGGACTTAAATGAAAGGCCAATCTTTCCCCTTTCAGATTTCAGATGGGTGCTGAATTTAGGACGTCAGGTTCAGGAGCTATATCGCTTTTTCTGAACTGATTTTTGAGCCTTTTTTTTACTATGTTGTAGCCCTGGAACTCAGTACAAAATGTGATGACTCAGATGTAACTCCCAAAAAATTTGTTCTAGTTTCAGGGCTACAACATAGTAAAAAAAAGGCTCAAAAATCAGTTCAGAAAAAGCGATATAGCTCCTGAACCTGACGTCCTAAAATCAGGACCCATCTGAAATCTGAAAGGGAAGAGATTGGCCTTTCATTTAAGTCTAAATTCAACTTTGGTACACGCGCGGTTTCTGTGTTATTAGCGTTTGAAAAGTGCCAAAATAGGTAATTTTTGGTACTTTGAGGGCGATTTCCTCAAAATTGGTACGTGAGAAATTTTTTTGATTTTTGAACTAGCAATATACAGACCGAGATCTTTCACAATCTGAAGGTTTTATTCACCGTACTTTTTCTTGTTGACCTGTGTAATCGCAGTACATATGTACATAGTTTCAGTCGCGTGCCCATCGCTTTTAGTTGTTTATGTTCTCGGGACATGTTTACACAGAGTTTATCTGGCTTGCACTGATTGAAGGGCTACAGAAAAATATGAATTAATAATAATATTTACATATCAATAAGCTTCGCCATATCATGGCCAAAGGCTTCCTGTAAAATGTAAGAATTGAACGACATTCGGATTTTCTCATTGGGTTTTTAATGACTTCATTTTATTATGAGTAAAACCAAAGGGAATTAATATATATGTAAATGCAAATAAGATTTTAATTATCTTTGAGGTTTATAAATTTTATTAAATTTTCTATTTTGAGAGCTTGATATACACTATGCAAAACTATAAATAACTATATTTATATTATTGTAAACAATATAAATAAGTGTTCAGCAGCTCCAAAAAGTTGGCTATATTTTGAAAACTGACCTATGAGTTAATTCCACTTATTTTTGTATTATATATGGCATTGTATTGTCACGCTAAGCTCTTTAAGTTCAGAGTATTATTTTACCTTCTTAGATTAAATAAAAAATAATGATAACTTCGGGTAAGAACTGATCCTAAGGGACTGAATTTCCATAAGAATAAGCCATAGTGGCTAACACACAAACCTAAATCCCTTAAGAAGGTACTTTATTGCGGGTATTTTATTTTCATAGCCTATTTATAAGGGTATTCAAATGGGAGGGCACACCTTGAAACTGAACCGGTAGCCGCAGGTAAACAATTCCCCCTCAACAATATTGCTTTAATTACCGCATGGGCAATGGACTTGAGCAAATTAAGGGAATTGCGTCAATAAAAGAAATTGTTCTGTCGGGCGAGCGAGCTGCTGCAGTTGCACGGTCGTAATAAAGACAAGGAAAATGTGGGCGTGTAAGCGGAAACATTGAACATAAAAGCGCACCCTTGCCCCCTGAGCCTTATGCATATGCAAGCAAGTCTATAATCCGACATTGGCCAAGTGCATTGCAACGACGGGCCTCCCGAATACGAAAACAAGGCGCTCGCTGAACTTGGCGTCGGGAAAACAGAGAAAAGCGGCCGCCTAACAACAACAACAAAGTAAACAGAGCGAAGCAAACGGCGCAAACTAATTAGCATGTGATGTGGATGAGTAGAATGAGAGCTTCTCTCAGTGCACTGACAGAATTAGTGCCTAAAATCTGTGGCAATTTATCTCTCGAAATTTGAATAATGACATTGCTTAAAAGTAGTTAAATAATAGAATATAGGTTTTAATGATTCTTTTCTATTATTTTCCTATGCAGCAAAAGTAAAGGTGATATCAGAAGCATCTGATCAGATCAGATTTAAGATTCTAGATTTAACAACTATTATTTTTTGGTGCATGTCGGTGGGTGTGTCTAATGTCCGGCCTCTCTCGTCAACGCGATCTTGCTCTCAACCGGCGGCTGTTCAACTTGTTTTGGGTGTGAATGCGGCGACAGGTTTCTTTTGGCATGCACTTGACGCCATTTAGGTGTACGTGTTTTCCTTTATAATTAAACATTCCATTTTAATATGCTTTTAAGCGTCCGCATACAGTTCCCATTAAGGATTTTATTTAATTCGCAATGGCTTTTGGGGCTTGAATTCTGATTGGAGACTAGATTCTTTCCATTTATGGACGGCGGATAATACCTGCGAGATTTACTTATCGGAACTGTTGTTTGGCAAGTGCACCGACAAACGCATAGCAGTGCATTAAGCAATTTAAATTTAACTGACGAGCGAATTGACGGAAGTACTTCTTCGCTTGGACTTTGTTCGACTCAGGTGCGGTGGCGTATGCGTAATATCCTCGTTTAAATTGATTATATATTAATGAACAACTCAAATGACAATGTATATGGTTTGTGAGCTATCTTCATAGTATATTAATATATATTCTATTTTATTTTATTTATCAATTCAGTCCGGTTGCGGTGGCGTATACGTAATTTTTGCGTAGATTTTTCTTAGGAGCTGCAGTGGCATATGCATAATATCATCGTTCAAATTGATAATCTTTTGATGAGCAATTCAAATGACAAAGTACATAGTTTGTGAGCTATTTTCACATATTCCATTTATCAGTTCAGCCTGGTTGCGGTGGCGTATGCGTAATTTTTGAGTCATTATTCTTAGGAGCTGCGGTGGCGTATGCGTAATATCCTCGTTCAAATTGATAATCTATTGATGAACAATTCAAATGACAATGTACATAGTTCCTGATATATTCTATTCTATCTATCCTTTCACGACGGTTGCGGTGGCGTATACGTAATTTTCTTTAGGAGCTCACATAATTCCTTTTAATTAATAAATAATTTATATGACAATGCATTTCAGCTAAAAGAGTTTTAGAAAAAAAATGTAATGTTTATGAAAATAAATTAAATCCTGAAGATATCATGAGAGACTTTTATAATATTTGTAACATTGCAGGTCTTCTACGTTATCCACATGATGAAATTATACTTCTAACAGGTTGTAATATTCGTTCTCTAAATGACACCCCCTCGTTTTTCCATTTTTCATCAGGAAAATCCATTTGTCTCTGACGTAAAACAAAGAATTCGGCTGCATTCGATGCGCGTAATCTGCTGGCAATCAAACGAAATGCCAACACAAGCGCCAGATAAAATAAAATAAAAGAAAATGCTAGGCAAAATAGCGGAATTTTAGCAAAGATCCGAGATGAAATACGTTTTCTCAAAGAGACCAACGTTTCAGTCGTCTCGAGGTGCTCGCACGAGACAATCCACTGCCACCAGGCTGTGGCTAAAATTAGCGGAAAAATCAAAACAATCCGTTTCGTTAAGATAATTAATGACACGGGATAAAAATAAGCGGAATATAAGCCAATATATACAAACCATAAAATAGTGTTTTTTTTGTACAAAAACAAAGTGTCACACACTTTGGCACAGTGCGTTGTTTGTGCGAGATCGTCTTATATAAGGCGGCCGTAAAGAACCCGGAAATCGGCCAAGTGGCGAATGGATTCGGAAAAAGTGGTTCGCGCAATGGCACGTTGGTGGCAGGTAAAGAAAAGTGTCGAGGCAGAAAAGAAAGAATTTCGTAATATCAAGAGTATCCAGAAATAACTGTGCACAATTTAAAATGAATATTTAACTCTTTAAGTTAATTATTTAATAAAAACAAATGGATCCTATTCTAACTGCTTTACGCAAATGTAGATTTTATTGCAAAATACTCAAGTGAAAAGTGGAACTTAATTTATGAATTGTATCTTTTAAAACCATTTAGGAAAGAGTATTACTGAACAAAAATATCCTCAGCGGCATATATCACATATTCAATCTATATTACGTTTTTTATTATTATTAGTTTGTTGGATTTTTTACTTTCTCTTAAGAAGATTTTTAGCATCGCTTATTTTCTGCTTAGAAGTTTCTTTGGCGTCGCTTATTTTTTGCTTTGTAGTTTCTTGAAATTGTTTCCTGACATCGCCCAATGTTGGAATTTTTTTTAAGGTTCTGGCTACTTTTATACAAGTGTACATGGCTTTAATTGCTGTCCAAATAGTTGTGGCAACAAATGTAATTATTGTTACAAGAAGTGCAAGCACGGAGGCAGCCGTAATCATTTTGAATATTCTAGGAAATTCTCCTCTCAACAGTAGTTTAAATTTTTGTATAATAATCGCTAATCCAATCTATTTACTTTACAGACTGTTAGTCAGGAGGATGGCGATCCAAACTCTCACAATCCCATGCTCTACGACCCACTGCAGGATGGTGTGGTTAAGACTTCAAAGTCACGCCAATATCTGGCGGCTCTGATAAGTAAGGAAAATAAAAGATTATTTATTTTGATGCAATATTTAATTAACAAATATATTTACAGTTTGCTTGGGCGCGGTTGCTGCGGGTACTGCTTTGGCCTGGACGAGTCCAGTTCTGCCGAAGATTACGGCTAATTCTAACAGCACAGCGTTCACCAACTCAACTATTGGTAACTCAACTATTGGTAACTCAACAATTGGTAATTTGACAATTACCAATGAAACGATTCCATTTGCGTTGCCCAGTGATGATCGCCTTCAACTAACTGTAGATCAAAGTAAGTTAACATTTTTATACACTTGCCCTTTACAAAGGTTTAACTCAATTGTTGTTATCTAAAAGACTGAATTCATAAAACTATTCTTAGACTGCATTGATAACCCAGAATACAGTACTTATCAGTGTTGACCAAATGTATTGCACGTACACTTATTCTGGCACTTATTTTTTTTCCTCCGGAAACCTTAATAATATGGAAGCTAGTAAAAGGAAGGAGGGTTTGGGTTAAGTAAAAAACTGAACGCTTAAAATAAAATAGGCATAAAGCCAGACATGGCTTTTTTAAATAAATTTAAATTTTAATATATACACATTTAGTTCCCAGACAGTACTTCTTCACCTTGCCCTTAACCTAAAATTCAAATAGCCACTATAGATTAGATTAAAAGCCTGGGGAAGAACCGAATCGTTTCCTATAAGCTCCGTGTATAAATTATTGAAATATTATCTGCCTTCCAGTAATAAGTGTTTAGGACCTACGCGACATGCTAGATATAGATAATGAAGATAACAAAGTCCTACTTAAACACAATACGTCATTGCTAATGGTTATATGGGTTAGATACTGCCTGTGATTTACGTTTGTAATTGGTGTTGTCTTTTTTGCAGCAACATGGGTCAGTTCCCTGCTGGCTTTCGGTGCCTTCTTCGGAGCCCTCCCCACCGGATATATAGCGGATACAATCGGCAGACGATACACAGCCATGGTCATGGACGTGCCTTTTATTTTGGCCTGGATTTCAATTAGTTTTGCCCAATCGGCCGGCTGGCTCTACGTGGGCAGATTTTTGATTGGTAAGTGATATATTTCACACTGAACTGAACGTCGTTTAATGTGGAACTTTTCCTAGGTATATCCACGGGCAGCTTCTGTGTGGTGGCTCCCATGTACATCTCGGAGATTGCAGAGACAAGCATTCGCGGCACCTTGGGCACTCTGTTCCAACTGCTCCTTACGATCGGCATTTTGTTGGTATATGTGGTGGGATCGATGGTCACGTGGCAAACCCTGAGCATGCTCTGCCTCTTGATACCCATTGCTCTGTTCTGTGGTCTGCTCATCCTTCCAGAGACCCCAGTCTATCTACTCAAGAAGGTGAGCAGTGAGCTGGGAAAATATATATTTTGTACTTAGCTAATCCCATCCACCTTTCAGGGTCGTCGTTCCGAGGCCGCTCTCTCGTTGAAGTGGCTGTGGGGTCGCTACTGTGACTCCCGTAGTGCCATCCAGGTGATCCAGAATGACCTGGATCAGACCGCCGCGGACGCCTCCGTCATGGATCTCTTCAGCAATCGTGGCTCCCGCAATGGCCTAGTGATCTCCGCACTTCTGATGGTCTTCCAGCAGTTCTCCGGCATCAATGCGGTGATCTTCTATACGGAGTCGATCTTCAAGTCGGCGGGCAGCTCTCTCGATGCCTCCCTCTGCTCCATTATCGTGGGCGTTGTGCAAGTGTTCATGACCCTGGTCTCATCCGTGCTGATCGAGAAGGCTGGACGCAAGATACTGCTCATCTTCAGCAGTACGGTGATGACCATCTGTCTGGCCATGCTGGGCGCCTACTTCAACATGAGTGATAGTGGCAAGGATGTGTCGGCCATCGGGTGGTTGCCCTTGCTCTGCGTGGTGCTCTTCATTATCAGCTTTTCGATCGGATACGGCCCCATTCCCTGGCTGATGATGGGTGAACTCTTTCTGCCCGATGTCAAGGGCATCGCCGTTTCCCTCACAGTCATGCTGAACTGGGTGTGCGTTTTCGTGGTAACCAAATGCTTTAGTTCCATGAACGAGTCGCTGGGATCGGATGTCACCTTCTGGTTCTTCGGAGCCTGGATGGCAGTGGCCACTATTTACGTGGTCATTGCCGTGCAGGAGACGAAGGGCAAGAGTGCCAGCCAAATCCAAAATTGGCTTAGCGGTCGCTAGGGTGACCACGAGGGTAACCTGAATTTTAGAATAGTCTAGCTAAATGCCATTGAACTCGTAGGTAAATAAGCCCGAAAAACAATGAATGAGATGGATTAATACCCTTGCAAGTGAGATATATGATCCATATTAGACATGGGATATAAAGAGACGCACTCCTTTGGATCTATCTTTACCGAGAATGCACTTTCTATCCACATTTCAACAATATATAGGTATTAAATGCTTGCAAGGGCATTAATAATCGGGAGCCACGGACATTATCACGCAAAAAGTACAATTAAACATATCTATGTTATGACAAGTGCCTTATGTTTCAATTGACTTTCACGCTTACATTAAGTGTAGTGCAACTAGTTCCTAAGTACTCATTTCCGAAATGATTTGATTTCGCCCTTGATATGAAAAAACTCGCCCTGTTCTGCCACCACCTCCTTTTTTGTAGAGCGTTTTTGTTGTAAATAAATATATATGTTAAGATGGCAAAGACATGTAAAATATATACAGAAATAAATGCACATATATTTGATAATAAAAGTAATAAGCTGTTCGTACAGAAAGGCACTGTGTCTATATGGCAGACTGATATTGATAACCCCAGGGGCCTGAATACGCCCCTAAAACTAGGTTTGACCATTATCAGGCCTCTCCGGTGATCGGCTGGAGGTTGGCGACAAGCCCCGCCTACACTTGGCGCCAGAGCTTTCCACCGCCTCTGCCGCCTTCATGGTCAGTGTGAAGGTCATCGTCGGTTGATTGATTGATCGACAACGAAATCGCCAGATCGACGCACAAAACGCAAATTGAAATCGTGCCAGCTGCTGTCTTTCTCGCTTTTACAGTAGCAAAATATTGTCAATATTTTTAGAGTAGGAAAAAAAAATCCTATAGATCTGTATTCACATTATTGTGAATCCCCAGAAAGTTTTTTTGGAAATATTTCTGAATACAAATGGTGGCTTTGTTTACATGGAAAAATCGTATTATCATATTACTTGAACAATTGAACGCTTTGAATTATAAGTTTATAAAACATCCCTTCTGGTTGCCATATAACATTTGGAGAAAATAAAGTCAATATGAAAATATAGAATTAATAAAATTTAAATATTTATTAATTAATGTTACTGCTACTTGTCCAAACACCTTTCCTGCCACATATGTATATGTATTTTGTTGGGTCTATGCAAATATTTATCTCAATTACAGGAAGCCCATCGAAGTCCATATTTGCTTCGATATTTGCTCACATGCTCAACAGGTTGTCGACAATCAGCAATATATGTTTACCGGCAGCAAATGGAAAAGTGGGAGTGATACTGTCACAGGGGATCATTAGGTGTAGTTGAACGCGGCGCCTATAGTCGCATCTGCCGTTGGACGTTCGAGTGGCTGGTAAATAAATCGATTGGTTTGAATGGGTTTCGGATTAGGTAGGACAATATAAGGTGAATTTATGTCAACAAAATTCTGTGAATATATTACTAATCCCTTGTTTAAATGGGTAATAAATGTTTAACAAATTGATAAGCTACTTGAAAATAATAATAGAAAATAATATTTCAAACTTGTCTTAACCTTATTTGTCAGAATTCTTTGACAACTTTGGATTTTTATCTATCCGTTGGAATGTAGGTTTTTTTGGTAACTAATCATATCTATTGTCACATAATAAACTTTTATAGAGAGAACTTTAATAGTTTGAACATTTCCTCATTATATTGGTAATCTTCTTTAAAAAGACATAAATAGAATTGGTCTTATCAATCCAATGATGTTTTACCAGTTAAAAATGTTAAAATTGGAATGAGAACTTGTTGTCAAACTGTCAACATCACGAGCCTTTCGTCGCTGAGATTTGTTTTATTTATAAGTATTCGTACGTTACAAAAATCATTAATGCTCATTTTGGTTCATTAAAAGGCTGTCAATTGTGGATAACCAGTTTATAAAAGCGTCAACAGCTTTTCCTTTACGTTTAATTTGAGATCCCACATTAACTTTACTTTCAGGGGGTAAATTAAGCATTTAATGTACTATATGTATTGATTGTTAAAATAAGCATTTCATGTACTGATTGTGATTCCCATGCATATCATATTGCTTGTTCCGAACGGCGTTAATCAGAATTCTCACTTCCCTGACTTTCGGCTGCCTACCCAGGAGACATTTCAATTGGCAGATGTGTGCGGCACGCACGCACGTTACTGGCCAACTAGCCAAGCGACTTAATTGCGTATGTACTAACTGTATCGATAAGCCATCGGAATAAGTCAATCCCCCGATCGGGTCCGGTGCATGCTAATTAACTTCCTCAAAGCTGTGAGTCACACCTTGCCACCGACTCTCTGCCGCAGGTAACTATCGGCCAAATTACTCAAAAGTTTTCCACGGCACAGTCCGGAACTAGAGGTCTATGAACACCTTAACAGAACTTTAAATGTGTTTTTATATGTCTATTTATTTTTCATTGTCAAAAAAAGGCTGCGAGAGCGCGATCTGAACAATTGTCGACTAGACAGACCCAGACAAAGCGTTGATAAAAATCGAATAAATTTCCGAGCGCAACTCTCTCAACTGAACTCGGTTCAACAATCGCATTTAATTCGTTATGATAGTAGCTCTTGTCTGGAATATTTAAGTCTGGTACTATACCAAGTACAGAGCTACTTCGAAAACTTAAACTTAAGAACAATTATATTAAAGAATTTAAATTCTTATTATGATCAGAAGCAGCTAAGAATACCATTAGCAGGCGGGTTAATGTAGTCATATCCTTTCTAGAATATTTATATCTGAGAAAAATTGAACACAAATATAACACATTATTTTCTAAATCTTATTAAAATTGTATCTCAAACATCACTATAAAAAAAGGATTGTTCAACAAAAGATGTACGATTTTTAAAGCAAATAAAAAGCTTTAATTTTAAAGTAATATATTGATTCGTTGAAAATTAAAATATATCTTTATGCCAAGAAGAAGTGTGCAATGATTTGGGGTCTAGCCTTTAGATGGTCCGGGAATTCAGGTTCAGTTTTTTTTTTAATTTAATTTAACAAGTATCTTTTCGTTTACTCGCTACGCTCAACGGAAGTTACGGAAGCTCCACTGTACTAGGCTCTAGTTGGGCGATTGTGTGCGTCAGATTCCTCTATATGGTACAGGAAAGTATTATCTAGACGCATTTGCGACTAAGCAGACTCTGCGAGTATAAATACGTCTGTCATAATTCCGAGGCTCAATTTTGCCAGACCAACACAAAAGCGGCAAAACATTTGCGAATCGTCATCATTTCAATTCCGGTCGCCCATCCAAACAGTTAGCTCTGATCTCCGCGCAGTCAGATACTAAATTAATTCTTATATTACCTGAATACCACGACCTAGTCCTAACCGAGAGTGTTTCATTGATTGCCCACTAATTGATAATTTCGGCTTCAAAATGGGTGAGTTGTCGGCCTACTTAATAAGTGTACAACAAGTGCGGCTATTACAAAAGTGTTTGTTTTTATATTGCCAATGATTGTTTACCCCGCTGCCGCCGAGTGCTGATAAATTGATCATCGAGTGTCGCCTTGAATTATTATAAATATCAAATATGTATGATAATAAGTTTGGCTGCTCTGATTAGGGCCTGCACATAGCCATTATCGCATCGGACATGAGCATAGGTAGTGGCCAAATGCTTTCCCGAATGTAACCTACTTACCAATTTCATTAGTTTTCATCTGACGTCGTAGCGATCGAGCCACAAATTACTCAGCTGTGTTGGAATAGGTATCCTTAAAGTGTTCCTTCGTTTTTAGCACTAATAAATAAAAAGAAAGTGTTCGGTGTAAGGCTTAATTTAAAGGATTATTTTTTTATTGATTATAAAGCCGTCAAAATTTTAAAATGATTAATTTATTAAAACATTTTTTAAAGGAATCCCTCAGATATTTGCTTCAAAGACGCAATAATTAAATATTAATTAAATTAATTAATTAAATTGATTTCATAAAAGCATATATGCATACAAATTTCTTGCAGAGTTCAGACTATAAGGACTATAAGGATCCCTTGTTTTATCATTATTAATAGTATATAATTCGGTTTGGAAAGCAACATTTCTCGAAGCTGAATAAGAATAATTTATTAAGAAGAAAAATTATTTAAGAAAAACATTTCGAAATACATCTTGTTAAACCTTTTGTTTTACAAATGAAACTATACTGGTATAGATACTTTGATATATACTAATCCCCCAGTTCTCCCCAAACTGCTCAAATATTGACACTTTGTTTAACAAAAGGTCCCCTATGAAGCGTAGATAGGCTGCGGAAAATTTTAGACATTATAACCAATGTCGTTTCCATTGTGCGCTGATAGGTTAAGAAGTTTCAGATAACCTTAACGGGAAAAAGTTTATAAACTGAGGTGTCCAAATTATTCCAAAAGCTTATAAAAATCCGGTCAAGATAAGTTTAAATAATCGAATTGTAGGTGCTTGCAGAGATTACACAAATCTGTTTGAATTATTGCCCAAAACACAAACGTAGAAATTCGGTCAAGAATGGCCATAAATTAACGACGCTTAAAATTCAACCATAATTTTCATTCACAATTTTCGCAGCTAGTAGTGCTAAACAGGAAGTTATAACATTTTTTAGAATGCTACAATCTTTCTTCCATGTCTTTGCGTAACTATAAAAATAATTACAATCAATACTGATGTGGAGGATTATGCCATAAACATTGCATCAGGGGGGATCAGTTTAAAGTGTTTTATTAAATTCTGTTGAGTGCCCAGGTGTTTCTTGGCCACCAACTTGTTGAGATACTTATTACCCCAAGCAGATAGGACAGTCGCTGCTGTTATGAGAGCCTTTCACATCCCCCTCACATGTCTCTGGGCCTATCGACAGTAATTGTGTCAACACCTTTGGGCTGGAACTAACAAAATAACTCAAGGACACCAGCGCCAAAGTGCATCAGAAATTACTTAAGAATTATTAATCATAATCAAACTATATTTTACGCAATCGAAGAGGCCTTTGTTTTTGGTTGGCCAATGTAATTTAGAGTGTGAGTGGATGTGGCCACTTATAGATTGCGGCTTTGGTCTAAACCCTTGGAAAACTGTCAATACCTCCTAATGGAATTATATACTCTAGTATACACTACAAATAATTGTAGTATAGTTAAACAATATATACATTTATGACTAAAAAATGTTTCGTATTACAACGAGTCCAGTATAACCTCTATAGGTTCATACATATTTTCTTCGAGTACATCAGGATTGAAGTGAGGTAGCAAGGCAGTCGCCCTTTTGGCGGCGGGTCGAGCAATGCAAACAAATTGAGATTGGGGCACCGATTTCGCTGCAAGACCTTATCACATTACAGCTGCGGGAATACTTACTATATGGGCCAGTTCAAGTGCAAAAAGCACACAAATAGCTCAATTGCGACCAAAACAACCGGCTCATCGCTGCAACAAAAATAAAACTAAGATGACAGAGTGGGAGAGAGTGTGTAAGTATTGATGGGAGGGAATCCGGCTCCGATGATACTGCACTACTACTACCGACTGTAAATGGGATTGCCATGGAATGGCAGGCGCTTCCCTGATAAGATAATGCACGTGTAAGAGAGCTCGTCAATTCGAGTGTCGATGTGAGCATTATTTGCTATGTATTGGCCGCCATATAAGGGGCAAAATCTTTAAATTCGCGCGATTCCGCGATCCGGACATCATTACAGTTCTCCAGTGAGACCCCAACGGCTTCATCGTTAATTAAGGATCCTGCGTTCGTGTAGGATTTACTTCGTTTTGAAGGATTTTTTCTGTAAGCGTGTGCAAAAGTGAACAGCGATTTATACTTATTCCATGCCAGCATCAATCTGCTTAATAATCCTCTAATGCCGCCGTGCTCCAATGATTGCATAAAACTGCGAAAAGTGTCAACCGTGATTACATGAACAATTACGGGAAATAGTAATCAGCAACTTAAATGCGACAGCAAATAATTTGTATTAGCTTTGTCAGTGGCGCAATTAATTATATTTTGTACCTCATCGCGTTAAATAATTATAATTAATTTCTGCCGCCCCAGTATCTCGAAACGGGTGTTTAGATTTTCCCAGTCAATGCCTTGATATCGGGCTAGTTTTAAAATTAGCAGATATGGTGACAAAACTCCTCGCGAACCCAACTGAGTGGAACATTATTTGGCTTCCGCGCACATATGGTGGGCATGAGTCATGCTGTCCAAGAAACCGGGCCGGGAATGCAGGCCACGGGAAGGGCCAAAGTTCTGGCCATTTGGACTTACAAGCGATTGAATTACAAATGGGGATAGCATCATTAATCCCCGTCAACTGAATCTCTAATGAGGAACTTTCGCTTTTCCACTGCTTCCAGCTGCCACTGTACCCGCTACACCAGCCAGATGCCAACACTAAGTGAAGAGGAGAGCATTGCCAAGTACTCCTATACGGAAGTCAGTACATTTCAGATAAGCGAAAGAAGCACTCGAAATATGGCACCCGAGCCGGTCAAGTCGGGTCGTATTTTCCTAGCTGCCGTGGCAGGTGAGTTTATGGCTAGTTGAGAGGCATTTATAAGTCCCTTTAACTTTTTTTTTAATAATTAAACCATTGAGTAACTCAAAAAGCTGACTTAAATTTTAATTTTTCATTTTCCCAGCCAACTTAGCTGCCTTTGTGGTCGGCACCACCCTCGGCTGGACCTCTCCTATTGGCCCTAAGCTTAAGAGCGAGGACACCTCAGACTCCCCGCTGAGCAGACCCATAACAGCCGATGAAGATGCCTGGATCTCGTCTCTGATTGCCATCGGAGCACTAGTGGCCCCCTTTGCCGCAGGTCCCCTGGCAGATCGCATTGGTCGGAAGTGGGTGCTCCTGTCCAGCAGTCTCTTCTTCGTCTTGGCCTTTGGCTTGAATATGGTGGCCTCCGAAGTTTGGATACTCTACTTGTCCCGACTCGTGCAAGGCTTCGGAGTGGGCTTTGTGATGACTGTGCAGCCCATGTATGTGGGGGAGATTTCCACGGATAACGTTCGCGGAGCCACCGGATCCCTGATGCAGCTCTTTATTGTGGGTAAGTTTAAGTACAAAAAATAATAAAATTAGAATGCCAAAAAGCTAGAAGTTTTAATGATGTAAATATACTTTAAATATACAATTTATTAAATTATGATTTTTTTCTTTTCAGCTGGAATTCTTTATGTATATGCCATTGGACCATATGTATCCTACCAGGCACTCCAGTGGTGCTGCATCGTTGTGCCCTTAATCTTCGACGCTGTCTTCTACATGATGCCCGAAAGTCCGTATTTCTTCGCGGGCAAAGGACGAAAATCGGAGGCCCTGAGATCCCTGCAATTCCTCCGAGGCCAGAGCGCCGAGGGTGTGCACGACGAGATGGCCGAGATCCAAGCCAATGTGGAAGAGGCCATGGCTAGTAAAGGCACCATTATGGACTTGTTCAAGAACGCCGGCAACCGGAGGGCGTTGTTCATCTGCGCCGGCTTGATCTCCTTCCAGCAGCTATCCGGCATCAATGTGGTGCTCTTCAACAGTCAGTCCATTTTTGAAAGCGCCAACACCGGCCTGGATCCAGCGATTGCCACCATTATTATCGGATGTGTGCAGGTTGCCTCCTCGGGACTCACGCCCTTGGTGGCCGATCGCTTGGGCAGAAAGGTGATGCTGCTCACTTCCTCCAGTGTAATGTCCCTTGGGCTGGCGGCCCTGGGTTACTTCTTCTACATGCAACTGGTGAAGAACGACATCTCCAGTGTGTCTTGGATGCCAGTGCCGGCGCTGATCATCTACAATATAGTCTACTGCACTGGCTTCGGGCCCCTACCTTGGGCGGTGCTCGGAGAGATGTTCCCGGCCAACATCAAATCGGCGGCCTCGTCCCTGGTAGCCAGCACCTGCTGGACGCTGGGCTTCCTGGTCACCTATTTTTATCCCAGCCTCGATGCTCTCGGTTCCTACTACGCATTCTGGCTCTTTGCCGGCTGCATGGTGGTGGCCTTCTTCTTCGTCCTGTTTATTGTTATGGAGACAAAGGGCCTCAGCCTGCAGGAGATCCAGGATCGACTCAATGGAAAGCGCAACTAAAGATCCAGTCTTTCCGTGCGTTGATGTGCAAGTATTTTATTGGTTAGTTTTTTAAGTCTAAACTCAATTGTTACAAGTTTGCCTGTTAAAACAAAGAAACTTTAGATATAAAAATAATAAAATAAAAATATATATATAAACGAATTCTTATTTTTCAGTGAATTTAACTAATTATATAAATATTATATATGCTCATATTTACAATTAGTAATTCTTTAATTGTTGTACAACAATAGTAGTACATTTTCCAAAGAGCAGCATCAAACCTATTTGTTGACTTTTAAAGTAAGCCTTAGAGTATGCTATAACATGTGGTCTTAGCACCTGACACGTAAGGTAAAAATGTAAAAAAGGTTTAAGTTTCAACATATTTTGTATCGCAATATCATGTAGGAAAATATCAGCTCAATCTCTAGCTCATTGCTGTTAAAAACACACTTCACTGAAAATATTGACATTGAAACTATTATAAAACCATACAAAATGGCGCAGAAGACTAAAGAGGCCATGTTGTCCGAAATGGATCTGATCTTCATGAATGATATACTGCCAAAGTGCTTCAAGAATAAAACCACCAGCCAGGTGGTCTACAAGGATCACACGGATGCGATCAAGCGAACGCCGCCAATAATTGGAAAACAAACAGATGCATCCCTCATCTCTGGTCATTATGCCAACAATCTGAAAGTTGGTGGACAGGAGATGAAAACCAGGACATGGCCGCGATCCATGGACTGGCGCGAGGAGTATAAGCAGTTTGTTAAGCGGAACAAGTGGTGCAATGAGGAGATATACAAGCTCTTCTTCGTTAACCCGCCAGTTAACTATTTACAGATAAAAGAATATTTCAAAGACTTGCTTAGAACAACCTATATGTCCGATTACTCTCGGAACTATTATGTATCTCTTAGAGCTCAGCGTAGCGACGACTCGGGGTCCTACATTGATCCCGATGGCATCGACTACCAGACGACCTATGGCAACTACCATAATCGCATTCAGGAAATGGATCCCTTCAAGGCCTTCATCAACGAGGAACCTAAGCCGAAGGATCTAACCATAGCAGAGTTTGCCAAGGAAATGCGTAAACTTTTCACCAAGTACAATATAACTACATACTATGAGGAAATCTGTTTGCCGGCATTGATGAAGGCCAAGGATGGTATAATGCCATCAGGACCCATCGATCGCTACACTCTGCGCCGGGTATAAGCAGGAGCTTCAGCAAGTTAACTCTGTTCGCAATTTATTACATATGTACATAACTACGACCAGAAGCACTGCAAGTAAATGACGGTGCCTCGTATAAGTACCTTAATAAACTTTACACAGTTGGATTTAATAAATAATAAAGCAATGATATCTGTTTTACGCAGTAGTATATAACCCAACCAACCAGTAGTTTACAAGGCAATGAACCATTATCATTCTACGCTGATATGGACATACATATGTACATATATATTTGTCTATTAGATCTTTTGTCTCTATATATTTAATCTAGAAACATTTCAATACATTACTGATTAGAAGTTACTGGTGTACTCTTCACTTATTTTTAAGTATGAAATATAATATCTTACCACTTTTGCAATAATTTAACAAATTTATATATTTAATAGAGCTTGGTGTATAATGTGTGGACAAGCCTCCGAAAATGCTTTCATTTATACAAAAATATAAACAGAAGCTACTATTCAGATTAAGCTACTAGAAGCTTCTTCGTATCGCGGTTATTTGTCTACTCACATGCTGACCAACAGAATCGATAGAAACGTATACGTATAAACATGATCCAGCAGTTTGAAGCAGTGCCATGGTAGTCTGACTCTCTTAAATTTATTAAACAATTTTCGAAGCTTTCCGATAACAAAGCTATTCTAGCCTATAAAACAATTCGGTGTATGGGATAGAGAGCTCAGTTTAAAAATAGTCAGCTGAAAGACCGCTCGGTAACTTAATACCTAATCATAATATCCAAAAAATGAATCGCTGGACGAATCGTGTTGCTGTTGTTACGGGTGCCAGCTCTGGGATCGGAGCGGCTTGCTGCAAGGATCTGGTGGCGAAGGGCTTGATTGTGGTAGGACTCGCTCGTCGCGAGGAGCGTTTGAAGGAGCTGAAAGAATCTCTGCCGGCGGATCAGAAGGCGCGCTTCCATGGCCGCAAGTGTGATGTCAGCGTGGAGAAGCAAGTGGTCGACGCCTTTGCCTGGGTGGATGAAACCCTTGGTGGAGCAGATGTTTTGGTGAACAACGCTGGCATTACCACTGCTTCCATGATTACCGATGCCGACAATGCTGCTGATATGCGAGCCGTCCTGGACACCAATGTCCTGGGATTCGTATGGTGTGCCCGTGAGGCCTTTCGGTCGCAGCAGAAGCGCAATGTTACCGACGGCCATGTGGTGGTCATCAACAGTATTGTGGGCCACCGAATCCCAACAATGCCGGGCTTCACTTTTAAGATGTACGCCCCCTCGAAGTACGCAGTTACCGCTTTGACGGAGGTCCTGCGACAGGAGTTCCAGCTGAAGAAAACTCAGACCAAGATCACAGTAAGTTTGTAAAAGGTTTATATACTTGATTTCTTATGTACAATATATAAGCTAATAATGTTGGTTTACTCATAATCCCGTATTTATTTTTCTATTCATAGAGCATTAGTCCGGGAGCAGTAGACACTGAGATCATTGATGCAAAAATTAAAGAAATTATGCCGGAATTCCCCATGCTACGGGCTGAGGACGTAGCCGATGCTGTCTCTTACTGTATCCAGACTCCTCCAAATGTCCAGATTCATGAGCTGATCATTAAACCCATAGGCGAAACATTCTAATCGATTCATGTGAAGATGGAATTGGACATTTCCCGAACTCTTAAGGGAGGAATATGCATCATCAAGTGGCGCCAATAAAAGGAATACTTTCGATTGAAGTATTGGATACACAAAAGTCTTCTATGATGAGCAATTGGCCAAGCAGGTTAACTGAAAGCAAATAAATAAAGATATTTCAGCAATAATATTCTAGAAAAAATGTAATTTTACTTTTGTGTAGCGTTAATGGTGCAGCGAAAAAGGTGAAGCTCGGAATACTTTGCAGTCCAATTATCCCAGGGACCTATTAGACGAAGGTTACTGTTTTTACCTTCAGCTATTGAGGTATTATAATAAAAATATATAACACAATCACATTCAGGAAATGGATCCCTTCAAAACCTTGATCAACGAGGAACCTAAGCCAAGGGATTTGACCGTGTGAGACTTTGCCAGGGAAATACGCAGGCAATGTACAATATCACCACATACTATGCGGAAATTTGTTTATTGTATTGATAAATGCCAAGGATGATGTAATGCCATCAGGACATGTAAGCTGGAGCTTCAGCAAGTAAACTCTGTTCGCAATTCATTTCAAAACTAGGGCAATGCAAGTGATTTATGGTGTATGATATAAAAAGGTGTCTAATAAACTTAAAACAACTTAACTCAATAAGCAATAAAACATAAATGCTGCTATACGCAGTGGTATAGAACCCAACCAACCAGTATTTTACAAGGCAATGAACCATTATCATTCAACAGATATATATATACATATATGTATATAATATATATATTTGTCTCTTAGCTCTTTTGACTCTATATATTTAATCAAGAAACATTTTAATACATTACAAGTTAATTTTGTTTTTTTTTTTACTCATTCCTAAGTATGAGATACATATAGTATCTTATAAAATAATATCAGCATGACGAGCCACTTTTGCAATAAAAAAAGCTCTCTCTTTCTTTTAATGGGCAAACAAAATATTGAAGTTGATTGGCTGGCATAAATAAAAACAAAAAGCAAATTTAAAACGGCAAGCAAAACATTTGATTTCATTTCTACATTTATACATATGTATATAGAATGGTAAAATGAAAATAGAAATCCGATTTTAAACATTACTATCCAAAAAAATCATAAATTGCGTAAATTCACTGATAAAAATTGACAAAAACTGAAAGATAAGAATAAAATGTGAAACTGCATATTTTATTGATGACTTTACATATAATTGCCTTGATAATGTTATCAACTAATAAATCTTGTAGTTTATTTAACAAATTTATAAATTCAATAAAGAATGGTGTATAATGTGTAGACAGGCCACTGAAATTGCTTTAATTTATACAAAAATATAAACAGAAGCTACTATTCAGATTAAACTACTGGAAGCTTCTTCTTATCGCGGTTATTTGTTTACTCACATGCTGACCAACAGAATCGATAGAAACGTATACGTATAAACATGATCCAGCAGTTTGAAGCAGTGTTATGGTAGCCGGACTCTCTCAAATTTATTAAATAATTATTCGAAAGCTTTCCGAGAACAAAGCTATTCTAGCCTATAAAACAATTCGGTGTATGGGACAGAGAGCTCAGTTTGAAAATATTCAGCTGAAAGACCGCTCGGTAACTTAATACCTCATCATAATATCTAAAAAATGGATCGCTGGACGAATCGTGTTGCTGTTGTTACGGGTGCCAGCTCTGGCATCGGAGCGGCTTGCTGCAAGGATCTGGTGGCGAAGGGCTTGATTGTGGTAGGACTTGCTCGTCGCGAGGAGCGTTTAAAGGAGCTGAAAGAATCTCTGCCGGCGGATCAGAAGGCGCGCTTTCATGGACGCAAATGTGATGTCAGCGTGGAGAAGCAAGTCGTCGAAGCGTTTGCCTGGGTGGATGAAACCCTTGGAGGAGCAGATGTCTTGGTGAACAACGCCGGCATTACCAAGGATGCTATGATTACCGATGCTGACAATGCTGCTGATATGCGAGCCGTTCTGGACACCAATGTCCTGGGATTCGTATGGTGTGCCCGTGAGGCCTTCCGGTCCCAGCAAAAGCGCAACGTTACCGACGGCCATGTGGTGGTCATCAACAGTATTGTGGGCCACCGAATCCCAACAATGCCAGGCTTTTCTTTTAAGATGTATGCCCCCTCGAAGTACGCAGTTACCGCTTTGACTGAGGTCCTGCGACAGGAGTTCCAGCTGAAGAAGACTCAGACCAAAATAACAGTAAGTTGGGATAAGGCCTTTTTATATTTTGTTTTGATCAGTTATATATGATACATAATATAAAGTTAACTAGTATATAACTATTTGATAATAATTTATTTACATAGAGCATTAGCCCAGGAGCAGTCGACACCGAGATCATCGATGACAGAGTTAAGGAAATTATGCCGAACCTCCCCATGCTGCGGGCTGAAGACGTAGCCGATGCCGTTTCGTACTGTATACAGACGCCTCCAAATGTCCAGATCCATGAGCTGACCATTAAACCCATAGGCGAATCGTTGTAATCGAAGCATGTGTAGAAGGAATTGGACGTTTCACGAACTCCTAAGAGAGGAATATGCTTTTTCAAGTGGCGCAAATAAAAGGAATACTCCTGATTGAAGTATTGGATAAAATCTTACACGATGACCAATAAGCCGTGTAGGTTCATTCTGGCTATATGTACATATATAATGCACTTAATATACAGCTATAATATAAAAACATTTTAACATTTAAACATTTTAATTTAGTTTTTTTTTTGTAGACAAACACATTGTTGTGCACTCTTCACTCATTTCTAAATATAAGATATATTATAAAATAATATCAGCATGACCAGCCAGTTTTAGTATGCAATTAAAAAAGCACTCTTTTTCTCTCTTCTTGGCCAACAAAAATATATTGCAGTTGATTGACAAATATATATTATAAAAACAAAAAGGTAATTTAGTAAGCAATAATAACAACCCTGCAAAATTATATCATAGACTGGAAAATACAATTCTAATTCACAGATAAACATTGTCAAGCCCTAATAATGTTGTGAAATTAGATATTATATTCTAAGATAATGTTATATCGTAAAGTACTATACATAGTTCAACAAAAAATAAAATGTACATGTATTTTATTTTTAATATTGTGTATAGAAAAGCATCCATACAATGCTCCTTTTTATACAAAAATATAAACAATAGCTTGTATTCAGATGACTCTACTCGAAGATTCAGCGTATCGCGGTTATTCTTCTCTTCGAATGGTGACAAGTAGAATTGATAGGAAAATATAAAAACATGATCGACTAGTTTGAAACTAGTCTTAGGACTCGTATGGTGTGCTCGTGGGGCCTTCCGATCGCAACAGAAACGCAATGTCAACGACGGACAGTGTGGCGCGCCATAAAATCCACACAGTGCCTGGATTTTCTTTTAAGATGTACGCCCCCTCTAAGTACGCAGTTACCGCTTTGACGGAGGTCCTGCGGCGGAGTTCCAGCTGAAGAAGACTCAGACCAAGATAACTGTGAGTTTGACTCTAATCGTAATCACTTAAATAAATGTGCTTTGATAGATAGTGCCCTAACGATTACGACATACGATTAATAAGATAACTAGATAAAAGCTCTTAATTTTGAGTTACTAATCATTCCTTAGTTATGCTATATCCATAAAGCATTACCCCCGGAGTAGTCGACACCGGGATCGTTGATGAAACAATAAGAGAAATTGTGCCCCCATGCTGCGGGCTGAGGACGTAGCCGATGCTGTTTCTTACTGTATCCAGACACCTTCAAATGTCCAGATTCATGAGTTGATCATTAAACCCATAGGCGAATTTCGCTCGTTGCTGAGTCCCCTGAGAAATAAGTCAAATATTTATTGTCAATTGAAAAGCTAATAAAAAATTAAAAAACAAAAAAAAAAAATATAAAAATAATAAAATATAATAAAATGGACAAACTGCAGAAGATGATCAACAAGGATGAGGATTTGAGGAAAATGGATGGGATTGACATGGATGCCATATTGCCCACAAAAATAAAGTACACGACTACAACAAAAGCGGACTATGTAGACCATACGGCCAATGTTATTTATAATCCCCCAACAAGGAAGACACAAATGGATCCCTCTCTAATAAGTGGCCACTTTGCGAACAATTTGAAGGTTAGTGGAGTCGAAGACAAAACAAAGACATGGCCCCAATCCATGGATTGGCGCGAGGAATACGCTCAGTTCATCAAACGCAACAAGTGGTGTAATAAACAGATCTACCAGCTCTTCTTTGTCTGTCCGCCTATTGATTACCGCCTATTAAAAAACTATTTGAGGGACTTGCGCAAGTCCATCTACATGTACGATTACTCTCGTAATGATTATATATCTAATGTAAGCCAAAGACAAGCAGGGGAGACGGGAAAGGTATTTGAAGGCGACTATCTTACCAACTATGGATGCTACTACAATCGCTTGCAGGATGTTAAGTCTCTTAGGAACGCGTGCTACCCGGCGAAACGTTTGAGGGACATGACGATAGCCAGTTTCTCCACCAATATGCGCAAGCTTTTTACCAAGTACAACGCGACAACGTATTTTGACGAACTGTGCCTACCGGCTTTGCTGAAGGCCAAGAACAGGATAATGCCAACAGGACCCATTGATCGTTATCAATTTCGCAAGAATTAAACAGAATCTGGGGTACTTACACCTCTTCCCATTCGTGGAACAGTGACAGGACGCGGTTGGATTGCGCCACAGGCACAAATATCATGGCGTACTTCAGGTAAACGTTGGAGTCCTGAAATGAGGGACTTTGTGTCTGTATTAAATTAAGAAAGTACAAATAAACAAAATCAAATTACTAATAAATTACATTGGATTTCATAAAATTAAAATCGGTGAGAAAGTTTAACACGTTAAATTCGATGTTGTGGCGCTTACACTCCTCGGGCGCCCTACAGTGCCGGATCTCGTTGCAACGGTTGTCCATTTTCAGGTCATGGAAGTACTCATAGCAGCTGGTGAGCAGCGCCTGCAGCGAGGTAACATCTTCGACGGTGAGGTCGAAGCAAGAAGTCTTATTGGCCAGCATGGCGGCGTAGTTGGGCAACGACCATGGCCGGCAGCACTCGGTGGTGAGCATCTCCGGCTCGCAGAAAGCCAATAATTTTACAATAATGTTTAGTCCCGAGCCGTCTTCACTGAGATCATTAAAAAGTAAAAGAATTCGCATAAAGATTCCCCTTCTTACCTTTATTTATATTCCCTAGAAGCTGTTTCGTTTATATATACGTATGTATATACTCGAGCGGGCTAGTCGATCATAAAACAAGAAGCTAACTTAAACAGGAAAACAAGTATTTGGATTTCCTAGCAGTTCTTCATTTATATTCATAAAATAAAATGATGATGATGTTTTTTATTTTCTGGTGATTCTGACTAAGAAAATGCACGTTTAGTTAAAAAAATAATAAGCCCACAAGATTATAACACAAATGAAAATTAAAAATCTAATTCGTTGATAAACATTGACCAAACACTAAAAGATAAGATTAGAATGTTGTGAAATTGCATATTATATTGAGGTGGGCTCATATGTACTTTGATAATGATAATAAACTACTCGAAGCTTCTGCATATATCGGTTATTCTTCTTTTCACATTAAAAACATAATCGTGCAGTTGAAAACAGTGTTATGATAGCCGGAACTCTCTCTTAAATATTAAATCATTATGAGAAAGCTTTTCCAGCTTTTCTAGCTTATAATAATAGGCGGTGTTTGTGGCAGAGAGCTCAGTTAAAGTGGAAATATTCATCTGAAAGGTTGTTCGGCAAAACAATACCTAATCATAATATCCAAAAAATGAATCGCTGGACGAATCGTGTTGCTGTTGTTACGGGTGCCAGCTCTGGGATTGGAGCGGCTTGCTGCAAGGATCTGGTGGCGAAGGGCTTGATTGTGGTAGGACTAGCTCGTCGCGAGGAGCGTTTGAAGGAGCTGAAAGAATCTCTGCCGGCGGATCAGCAGGCGCGCTTCCATGGCCGCAAGTGTGATGTCAGCGTGGAGAAGCAAGTGGTCGAAGCGTTTGCCTGGGTGGATGAAACCCTTGGTGAACAACGCCGGCATTACCAAGGATTCCTTGATTACCGATGCTGACAATGCTGCTGATATGCGAGCCGTCCTGGACACCAATGTCCTGGGATTCGTGTGGTGTGCCCGTGAGGCCTTTCGGTCGCAGCAGAAGCGCAATGTTACCGACGGCCATGTGGTGGTCATCAACAGTATTGTGGGCCACCGAATCCCAACAATGCCGGGCTTCACTTTTAAGATGTACGCCCCCTCGAAGTACGCAGTTACCGCTTTGACGGAGGTCCTGCGACAGGAGTTCCAGCTGAAGAAAACTCAGACCAAGATCACAGTAAGTTTGTAGAAGGTTTATATACTTGACTTCTTATGTACAATTGTATAAGCTAATAACGTTGGGTTACTCATAATCCCGTATCTATTTTTCTATTCATAGAGCATTAGTCCGGGAGCAGTTGACACTGAGATCATTGATGCAAAAATTAGAGAAGTTGTGCCGGAATTCCCCATGCTGCGGGCTGAAGATGTAGCCGATGCTGTTTCTTACTGTATTCAGACTCCTCCAAATGTCCAGATTCATGAGCTGATCATTAAACCCATAGGCGAAGCGTTCTAAATGGTGCATGTGTGGATGAAATGATATATTTCAAGAACTCCTAAGAAGTGCATATTGCACAGTCAAGTGTGGCAAATAAAAGGAATACTATCAAATGAAGTATTGGATACACTTAAGTCAGGCATCACGTAAGAAAAATTTGGTTAACTTAATAATAAACGTAATTTCAAAAAATATTCGAGTAAAGACTTCGTTTTTTATTACTTATTTGTGGCATTAATGGTTCAATTTGCAAATTGAAGGTTGAACACATTGCAGTTCAATTTATGCCAGGGAATTTTTTACTCAAAGGTTTCCCTTTTAATATTCAGATACTTATATTAATTGTAAGGTCCTTTTCTGGCCTCTGAAGTAATATAACTAACATATATATAATATAATATATATTGCTTCTAGTTCTCATGATGCCCACAGAAATACACACGTAGTTGCTTTACAAGTAACATTTATTAAATCACTTAAACACATACATATATTTAATATAGGAAGTACAGGGCCTTTTAGTTGTAGTTAATTACAATACGTCATGGGTTTTTCGGGGTATGTATAACATTTTGTCTGTATAAACACCGATTTCTTAAGTTTCTCACCTTCTGTATCACAGTTACATGGTTATTACAAACGTGAGTGCGTGTATGTTTGTTGGTTTTTGTGAGTCTTAAACGCATACAACTAGGATAGACAACACATGCATTTGCATCAGTAAACACAACATCTGTATGCATATATAACTCCGAGCATATATAACTAGCATATAAAGTAACTACATCTTTTGCTGGCGCCAAGAACGTGGCCCAACTTAACATCTAATAAAAACCAGAGTATAAATATACTTTTGATTACAGTTTTGAGTACGTAACCAGCATTGAAACGTTTTCTTTTGGCTAAAAACTAATAATACCGTCGTCGTACAGCCACCCAGTAGTTCCTCCGCTAATTGCTTCAGTTTACAAATTGTATTCACTTTGCCGGAGCGATCATCGAGTGGGCAATAACCAACAAAAATAGTAAAAGCATATTGCGCAGCCGTCTAAAGTCTTTTGAAAGTAGCACACTAAGGAGAAGTTTACACGTTACGTTTTCGTTTTTTGCTTAGGTCTACAAAGTACATTCATAACTCTAGGGTATATCCATGTATAGTCCACACAATATACTTAAAACTATATATATGCGGACACACGTGTCATTTGTATATAAGTATATATATATAAATATATATCTTGGGGGAGGGCAGACTTCAGGGGAGCCTCCATCCCCTGTATATAAAAATGCACTGGCAACACAACTGGCTTCGCCCGATGGGCGGCAATAGTAACTAACTCACTTTGATGTAGACGGATACGTTTGATATTTGCACCCGCCGCTGCCGCCCAGTGTCTGGAACGAGTGCTCGTAGTCCCTTGGCAGCGAGGAGAGGGGATGGGCGCCTTCGGTGCCCGAAATAGTTTTGATCAAACTATTTGAGTTCAAAGATTCCAACTCGTGCGTTTCCGAGTTGGCTAGTTCCACAATTGCCGAGCTAGTGGGGGTCAGTAGCTGCTCGCTGGCGATCACTTGGCTGGGTTTCCTATAAATTAAAATTAACAATTAAAAAATAGTAAAAAGTTGGTAAGAGGTTTTAAATTTGATTACCGCTCGTAAAACTTGCTACCGCCACTGTTACGGTGGCTGCTAAGCAAGGGCCAATTGAGTTCTAGGAAGCCGTGCTGCGGCCCGGCAACACGCAGCAGGCTCATTAGGAAGAAAGTGGCGTAAAACCAGCTAACGATCATGACCACCACCAGGAAAACGCCAATCTGTATGTAAGGCAGGATATTGGAGGCCATCATGATACCGCCAGCCAGTCCCGTAGTTGTAGCCGCCATCACCGTGGGTCCTATGATTCGGGACAGTACGAACTGGGTGGCTGCTAATCGCTCCTTGACCGGGGACATCCGATAATGAATGCCGTAGTGAAGACTGAAGTCCACCGCCAGTCCAATGGCCGTGCTCACCGCAATGCTCTCAAGGATGTTGAGCTGCCAGCCCAGGAGAATAAGCACAGCAACGGTGTTGAAGATACTCAAGGTGACGGTTAGAACGGCGTATATGGAGATTAGAATATTGACCGTGAAGCATAGCAAAACGATGAGCGATGCAGCCATGGCCAAACAAATGGCAATCAGGGTGTCGTGTGACAGTGTGTCCTGCACATTGTAGAACTTCAGATCGCTGGTGAACCATCCACCCCGGAGTTCCGTAGGTGCAGTGGCCAACTGATTCTGAAACCAGGTCTCAGCCGACTCGAAAAAATCCTTAATATTGATGTAGATGGTGCTGTAGGCCACATTCGACTCGAATTCGATGACCAAGGCTTTTACCAACAGCGGTGTCGATGACGATAGATAGTTGTTGTACTCTGCACTCTCGTTTCCACCTATAATCCCTGGGTAATCTTCAGAATGCGCTCGTGAAGCATAATCCGCAAACTTGGGCCCAGCGACACCGGGTCGGAAAAAAGTTGTGTCATACATATTGGCGACGCTTTGTGGCAGGCAATACTCAAAGATATGCGGATCGAAGGGGAACTGGGCGTCGCAGCAGGGCGATCGATCTTTCCGCGTCACGTCCATGTCGTCAATGCATCTTTAATACAAAAGGGGTTATGTGTTTACAAATTGAATATAAAATTGTGTATATTACGGCTCCGCAGCGCGGGAGTCTGCTAATTATTTATAAATAATATTTATACATACATATACATTTGTATCTGCTTGATTACCTGCGCTTCATGAAATCGATTAGGTTCTCGATGAAACAATTGGGAAGCAACAACCCCAAGGTCTCTTTGTAAAAGGGCTGTTGCCGCACACTCTGGCAAAAGTTGAGGATCCAGAGCTGTGCCTTTTTGCTGGATATATTAAAATTATTGTCGTAATGTAAGCTGCCGTAGGAGTTGGGATTCGTGTAGTCGCCATCGTCCACCGCTTGGATGCCCCAAACGAACTGCATAGGCATCTTGAAATTCTCGTACACCTGCAATGGCTTTTCGAACCAAAACTGCTGTTTGAGACTTGAATATATCTCAAATGGATGCCGGGCAACGAAGAGCTGGAAGTGCGATTTTTCCGGCAACTGCAGTCCTGGATACCAGAACACAATGACGGCGCTGGACGCACCCAGAGCTCCGAAGACTAGTAACCACAGATAGGCATAGTTCAAGATACTGTGCGTTATGCACTCCTCGAACAATTGACAGAATCGGTTAATTGACTTCTTGCTGGCATGGATCAGTTTCTGAGCAACTGGATGGCGGCATGACATCCTGCTGGCAAAGAGCCGTTCCATGATCGAAACCGATGCGGGCAGCCAAGTAATCATAAGCACGTAGTTCGTCACCACAACCGTTCCAGCAAAGATACTGGAAATGCACCGACTATTTTAGTTTTAATACAGACTTTTATATCGTATGAACTCACCCAAAACATTTGATGGCCGTTATGGAGCTGCTGTAGGAGGCGTAAAAGGCGCCAGCGGTTGTCAGTGAGGTCACGAACATAGAAGCAGCAGCATGTCGCATTGTGAGTGCCATAATATTCTCTAAAGACTCCGTGTGATCAGTGTGCTCCAGAGGCGTAGGCAGAGCACTCTGAGCTTGAGAGGAAAGGGTACATCGATTGCTAAACCTCTCGGCGAGCACACATTGCCAGATTTTCAAAAAGAGAAATACATCATCGGCTCCAATGCCTATAATCACCACCACAGCCAGCAGGTTCATGTATGGGAAGAAGGCAAACTCGAACACAATGGCATAGAAAAAGTAGGCCAATCCAAGCGAGAAACAAATGGCAATGCAGGACATACACGTGATAAATGCCGATCCGGTGTACAACCAAACGCTGGCCATGACGAAAGCTCCACCCAGGGAAACGAGCCATACATCCGACATCAATAACTCGTTAAACAGCTCGTTCTCAAGGCCCAAATCCATGGCAATGACTTCCACTAGCTCGTTGCTGAGTCCCCTGAGAAATAAGTCAAATATTTATTGTCAATTGGAAAGCTAATAAAAAAATTAAAATAACAAAAAAATAATATATATAAAAAGTAATAAAATATAATAAAATGGACAAGGTGCAGAAGATGATCAAAAAAAATGAGGATTTAAGGAAAATGGATGGGATTGACATGGATGCCATATTGCCCACAAAAATAAAGTACACGACTACAACAAAAGCGGACTATGTCGACCATACGGCCAATGTTACTTATAATCCCCCAACAAGGAAAACACAAGTGGATCCCTCTCTAATAAGTGGCCACTTTGCCAACAATTTGAAGGTCAGTGGGGTCGAAGAGAAAACAAAGACATGGCCCCAATCCATGGATTGGCGCGAGGAATACGCTCAGTTCGTCAAACGCAACAAGTGGTGTAATAAGCAGATCTACCAGCTCTTCTTTGTCTGTCCGCCTATTGATTACCGCCTATTAAAAAACTATTTGAGGGACTTGCGCAAGTCCATCTACTTGTACGATTACTCTCGTAATGATTTCGTATTTAATGTAAGCCAAAGACAAGCAGGGGAGCTGGTAAAGGTATTTGAAGGAGACTATCTTACCAACTATGGATGCTACTACAATCGCTTGCAGGAAGTTATGTCTCTTAGAAGCGCGTGCTACCCGGCGAAACGTTTGAGGGACATGACGATAGACAGTTTCTCTACCAATATGCGCAAGCTTTTTACCAAGTACAACGCGACAACGTATTTTGACGAACTGTGCCTACCGGCTTTGCTGAAGGCCAAGAACGGGATAATGCCAACAGGACCCATTGATCGTTATCAATTTCGCAAGAACTAAACAGAATCTGGGGTACTTACACCTCTTCCCATTCGTGGAACAGTGACAGGACGCGGTTGGATTGCGCCACAGGCACAAATATCATGGCGTACTTCAGGTAAACGTTGGAGTCCTGAAATGAGGGATGTCGTGTTTGTGTCAAATTAAGAAAGTACAAATATTTACAAATTACTAATTACTTACATTGGATTTCATAAAATTAAAATCGGTGAGAAAGTTTAACACGTTAAATACGATGTTGTGGCGCTTACACTCCTCGGGCGCCCTACAGTGCGGGATCTCGTTGCAACGGTTGTCCATTTTCAGGTCATGGAAGTACTCATAGCAGCTGGTGAGCAGCGCCTGCAGCGAGGTAACGTCTTCGACGGTAAGGTCGAAGCAAGAAGTCTTATTGGCCAGCATGGCGGCGTAGTTGGGCAACGACCATGGCCGGCAGCACTCGGTGGTGAGCATCTCCGGCTCGCAAAAAGCCCGATAGCTGGGTACCTCTGTGATCTGGTCTTGCAGTTGGCACATGGCCAGCAAACCATTTAAGTCAAACAGCGAATCCGTGGAATTGGGGCCAATTCGATGGACTACGAAATGGGAGTACTCCTTCCGCGGCGATGAGTCGCAGAAGAAGCCCTCAATGGGCTGGTGGCGATGTGAATCCACCCAACTATCGGTGGGTAAAGTGGCGGCTTGTTTAAGCAGGCGCCAAGTGCTTTTCTTGGTCTGCACTCGCTCCCGATGCTCTTCCTCATCCACCGACGTGGTATTGTGACCATACTCAATCGGCTCGGTACGTCGAGTGGGCTCCAGAGACGACGAGGAGGCGCTATCATTGGTAATCTCGTAGTCCCGGAATACTCCACTGTCACCCATCCATGTGTCCCTGTCTAAATCTGCGACCGGAGGACTCGTGGCCTTCAATCGCTTCTTGAACTGCATCATCTTCTGGGTCACGACGTCGTGGTGCTCGTAATTGCTTTGATTTTGCTCTTTGCGCCGCTTATTCTTGCCTCTGTTTCTCTGTTTGTTCCGGTGTCGCTTATAATTTGGGTGTTGTCTGGTCTCCCCGAGACCGTGTTCCACACGACGCTTCTCCCACAAATCTGATGGATTTGAAAAAAGCACTCCATGGTGGTCTGTCTCCTGTAGCAGATTGTGCCACGATGTCAAGCGTTTGCCTATCTTAGTGCCGCGCGTCTCGAAGCCCTAAAATAGATGTTTAAAACATTACAAAGCTATAAAAAAATATGTCGATTCTAAGTACCAAGGTGGGATCGCTGAAGTCTGGCAGCTTGTTTAGGATGAGGGCCACAATGATGCAGGCGACGCAGTAGACGGCAATGGAGACGACCACCAGGTATGGGCGTCTGGCCAGAACATGGTAGTACCAGTTCATCTTCTCCGAGTCGAAGCACAACATGTCGGCAGCTAAATATAATACGCCAATCCTCTTATCCTGTCATCCTTGTCCCCTTGCGCTTTCTTTGCTTGGGTATTCCCATCAGTGTTTCTTTGGCGTTTTCAGGATAGCGACTGGAATAACCTTGAACTGGGCTGCGGCGCTCCTTGGGATGGTGCTAAGATTGCTATTGTTTTGCTTTTGTTATAGATACTGCCTGCTGCTGCTGACTGTCCAGTTTTTTCTCGGACCAGCTTAGTTCCACTTGTTGAGTCGCATTTTCCTGGGAGTTCGCGGCTTTGCAATTAAATCAGGGAACGTGGAGTTAACAAAATAAAATAAAAGAAAAACAATCAAAAACTATGCGAATAAGGATAATGCAGAGACGGTGAAATAACAACAAAAAGCAGCAAAGGATACACTGAGTTGTGAGCCAGTATTGAACAACGTCGCTATCAGTGCGGCGACCTTAAACGTCAGAAAATAGCTGTTTCTGAAGGAAAACACTAATCTGGGGGAAACCAGTTTTTAAATAGAAAATATAAAAAATAATTGAGCCGCATTTTGTTTTAAATTAAAAAAACAAAATATCATAACAAAAGATTTATAAAATTTTAAATAAAGAAAACTCTTTCAGAAAATATAGCTAAAACCAAGACCGAGCAACCAGTGCTGCAAAACGCGAACTAGTTCATTGAGGAACCTGCCGACTTGTGCAATGTTTTGTAATCGTATTTACAAATAGTTTAAACATAATTTTTGTTAATAAGAAATGCTGCGACGTGCGCAGTGCTTGCTGAGGCTGCACAGCCATGGACGCCAGTCAGTTGCCACCGTTACCCGCCTTAGAAGCTACTCGACGGATGAGGCTAATCCGAAACAGAATCCGAATGCGAATTCCAATCACAGGGCACAAAAACCGGCCAAAAACCTGCCGGCTGTGAGGAATCCTTTCGCTGCAGCGCAGGATAGGACGAAGAACACTTACCTCACCATGGTGGAGATCTTTCAGGAACGCGATGTTCACCGACGCAATCATGTGGAGTTCATATATGCGGCCCTTAAAAATATGGCTGACTTCGGAGTGGAACGGGATCTGGAGGTCTATAAGGCCTTGATCAACGTGATGCCGAAGGGCAAGTTCATACCCACCAACCTCTTCCAAGCGGAGTTCATGCACTATCCCAAGCAGCAGCAGTGCATCATTGATCTACTGGAGCAGATGGAGGATTTCGGGGTGATGCCGGACTACGAGATGGAAGCTATGCTCCTCAATGTGTTCGGCAGGCAGGGACACCCTCTACGAAAGTACTGGCGCATGATGTACTGGATGCCCAAGTTCAAGAACCTGTCACCCTGGCCACTTCCCGATCCAGTGCCGGACGATACCCTGGAAATAGCTAAACTGGCGGTGGAGCGCATGTGCACGGTCGATCTGCGGTCTAAGGTCACCGTTTTTCAGACTAGCGACCTGAAGGACGCTATCGATGACACGTGGATAGTCAGCGGAATGAGTGCGGAGCAGGAGAAGCTGCTGCGAGAGCACTCCCGCCAGAAGGCTCTGTATATCGAGGGACCCTTCCACATATGGTTGAGGAATCGCCGCATCAACTACTTCACCCTGCGCGCCGATCCGGATACTCAGTTTCTGGCTCAGTTGGATGAAAGGCAATTGGACGACGACGATGTGTCCAACATTGAGGTTCCGTTCTTCGGGCGCGCTCCTCCAAGACGACACAATCAGCTGGGGAAACTGCGTTCTGTGCATCAGCAGGATGATGGCACTATTTTAGCCATCTGCGCCACTGGTACCTCCACCAAAGACTCCCTGCTCTCATGGATTCGCCTCCTAGAGACCAATGGCAATTCGTCGATTGGAGAAGTACCCGTGCTCTTCCGGTTTACATCAACAGTGCCAGCCAAGGCAGAGGAGATTGAAGGACCATCCAGTGTCCCAGCAACAAGCAATGTCAGAAGTAGTCAAGATGAACCACCAAACAGCAGGCATGAATAAATTAATTGTTGAACAAATATCTGGGTTCTATCTTTACGACTTATGGGTATAGTAGTGCTAGTTGCTACAAAAAATTATTCTTGGCAATCTGAAAATGTTTATATTGCACTGAATTTCGAGTTAGGAACCTGGCAAGGCTAAACATAAGCCATTCCTTAGCCTTGTGCTCTTCTAGGCTTAGTTTTGGTACTCCCAAAAATGGATAAGTTTCCATAAGTTCATCTTTTATGCAAGAATTATATTTACACTATTAATAAATTGCAGTTCCATAGGGTTTCACTTATTCTTCCATAATTTTATTCAAGTCTGTGCATCATAATTCATTTTTCTTTTTTTTTGTTTAATTTGAAATATCAAGTACGAAGAATAAGGGGATTAAATCGAAAACATATCGCTTGTTAATTAATTAAATGTAATTAAGAGGGTTTTACCGAGCTTAAACGAAAAATCACAGAACCCGAAACTAAGAGTACAGAAGATCTGCCTAGGATTTAACGCATCTCTTTAACCGCTAATTAAGAATATCTATGTATATACATGTCATCGGTTTTTGAGATATATATTGTAATGTCATTGGAACTATCCAGCTGTCCTGTAGCTATCGGCCGGTGGGGGCTGCTCTACTTTGTGACAATGGTCTTGTTGACGGGAAACACCTGGGTGACCACGCCGATGCCCTTGCTGGTTCCCTCGCGAAAGAGGATGCGCATTCCAGGACGCACGTACTCTGGATGGCCAACGAATTCGAACATTACCGAAGCACAATCATTGGTGCCCAGCCGTTCGCCGCCCATGATGCCCCGTATGACGGCCGTCTGCCGGATGCTTCCGATGTGCACAGTAGTCTGGAATCCGACGTAGATGGCCGTGGCGTGGAATAGAACGGATACCTTAGCCTGAAAGTGAAAAGTTATATTTTTTTTCTTAGTTCACCCTTAATTTACCTGAAAGAAATAAGTTCCACAAGGCTGGTCCGGACTGTTTCCCGTATCGCCCAGTAGCACCATTCCACTCCTTAGTGTTGGCAGATCCTGGTCCAAGCTGAAGGATAGCGAGGCACTCTGGCCAGCCCGAACTACTCGGCAGGGTGCCTTGTTGCGATGGATGGTATTGACAGTCACAGGATGGAAGCTCCCATTTGGCAGAGGGCCAATCTTCATGGGCATATTTTCGGTTAGCACGCCCTGGACTAGCAGGCCACCAACCACGGGTCCGACATCAGATACCCGGAAAATCTCGTCCACCTGGAACTCGCAGGACTCCTGCTCAAGGCGATCCTTCTCGGCATTACTGATGCCCGGCGACAGGACATACAAGAACTTTGTGACTAGGTTCAGGCCCGTGCCGGTGACATTCGACACGCAAAATATGGGCACAATGTTTTCGGAGACCTGATTCGAGCCGGCGGAGATGGCCTCATCTGTGTTGGTCACAACAAATGGAACCTTTCGGCAGCCAATGCTGGTCAGTAGGTTGCACAGCTCCTGCACTGTGGCATCCGGCGATGTGATGTCCGTCTTGGTGACCAGAATGAAAAATGGCATGTCTAGAGCTCGCACAATGGCCAAGTGCTCCTCGGTGGTGTCGTTGCACCCACTGCCTGCGGATACTACCAGCATGGCGTAGTGGGGCGAGTAGCCGCTTAGCGCTTGAACGGTGGTCCGCATGTAGCGACGGTGACCAGCGAGATCCATGAAGGTAACCAGCTTGCTGGACCGGTCACTAATCTCCTCTGCCGTCATCATCTCATTGTATTTGTAGTTTACCACATTACCCAATGCATCGAAGCCCAGGGTCTCGTGAGAGATGCAGGAAGTGCGACCTAAAGTAGATGGAATTAGCTAATATTGTCTCAAGTTAACCCCATGAAAGTCTCTTCTTACCCGACTGAATCTCGTGCATGTGCCGGAACATGTTAAGCCGTGCCCTGCCGTGTCCATTATCCAGCTCATCCTGTGTGAGCACTCCCAGCAGCGTAGACTTTCCGGCATCAGCTCCTCCGAGCACTGCCACCCGTACCTCGATGTTGTGCTGGTCGTCGGGTATCTTTCGAACCAGCACCTCGGCTACAACCCGTCGAGCACTGATGGTTTTCCGACGAAGCACCGAGGTGCTGGCTCCCAAATGGTGAGCCATCTGCTTTAGTGTCGTGAGCGAGGCGTTCATGTCCTTGTCACTGAGTCCCTGGAGATAACCGGCATCGGATACACCGATCTCGTAGATAGCCTCACCATTCCCCTCACGTAGCCGCCACTTCATCTGCGTGACTAGTTGCTCGAATCGCTGCTTCGACGGACTCACCAGCTTCAGCTTGTACTCAACATTTCCGATCTGCGGCTCGGGCGGCAGCATTCCCTGCTCGAAATCGAAAATCAGGTTGCCACGCTCAGTGGGGATACCACCTACGACGCTGAGTGCGCACTCATTCAAATTGGCATCCGTCTCGTAATCGCTGCTGCTGCTTCCCCCTCCGCTGCTGTTGCCATTCAGCTCCGGCTCCTCGTCAAAGCCGTCATCCTGATTAGGATCGAATAGGCTCAGAAAGGACTCCATACTGTTATCGGCTGGCTAAAATGAAGATATTGCAAACCATAAGTAAAAAAATCCTATTATGTCCATCTAAACAAAGAAACAAAGCGTTTTATAGAAATGCCAAAACAATTTTGGCCCAATTGCGCCATTGAGATGCAAAGAAGAGTTCACATATTTTTAAATACACTTGTAGCAGAAAAAATAGCATTCAAGGCTTTAAAATATTGTTAAAAATGTATTTAAAAATTAAGGTAATTATACAAGAGTTGAAATATTTTTTTGTGTAAGCTGTCTTTGTTTTTATAAGCACGTTCGCTGTATGTGCGAAAGGGCGAAAGTCTCTAGGCTCTTGGAGGCACTGCCTGAGTACCTCTTTTTTTAGAGCATTCTTGAGGGGCAGGGAGATAAATATGCATAACAAAGAAAATGCACAGATATTTATATATATGTACAAATATTTTGTTTTTTTTTTTTAAACCTTTGATGATTAAATACGAAATATATGAGATATAAAGTTATATCATTCTTAAGTAATATATTTTTCCTTTTTATCTGCAAAGTAAAACCAAACACATTTATTTGTTTCATTTCTATTTTTCTATTTTTTCACCGCGTCACTGTATGCCTCTATGTATCCATTAAGTTTTTAGATTGTTTTTTTTGCCGTCCTCTTTGACTTGCAGCGACCTTGAAAACGCTTGTTTATGTTTGCCACGACGTTTGCCTTTGTTTGGATACACACAGACAGGGGGTAGTGCGGGAAAGCCACGAAAGCAGACTAATCCTCACCAGAAACTACAAGTTTTCCACTCAAATCACACTTTAAAGGAAGCGACAGAAGCTCTGATATGCAATTTTTAAGAAAACTGTTCTTATTTGCGCGCGGGCCTGGCACAAATTATCGATTTTGGCTGCGCTTCACATTTGCCCAGGTCCAAATTTGTTATTCGGTTATCTGCTTCTGGGTTCTCTCCGAATTCGTGCTTTCGATTTTGTTTATAACCTGCTCTGCTTTGGGCTCGCGGACGAATGAGTGTGCGAGACACAATCCCAACTACGACGAGTACATAAATAGGATTCAAGAGCTTTTGTGGTGCCCTACAGTGCAGAGCATATGCGCGGGAGTTACGTAGTTTTATTTTAAGAATTCCCGAAGTCAAAATATAAATAAATTAAATAAGATACAAGCTAAGCTTAGTAACATGTACCTAGGTTGTTAAATTAATTGTAAAATGTGGAAGCGATATTTAAATTATTTAACGAACTGCATCAACAAGTCGACTAAGCACTCAGGGTTTGGCCCGTATGTATTTTGGTCAGCTTTTCGCGTCTTTTCGCAACGCTTGCTTCTGTTTTGGTTTTCTACACACAGGTTTGTTTTGATCGGATCAGCTGCGTCTGGGAAGTGACGCTATATCGCGAAATTGATTTGCGACCGATTCGCGGAAAGCTTTCCGCTCGAATTGCGGGGAATAACTGGCATTAATACGTGTCACCCGCAATCAATGAATCCATGAAGACCGACCCCCGATTTCTTCGGAAACATGCATACTACATAATAAACATTGCGATTTCATCATGCAAACAAACGGAAACAATGTCAATGCACTGCACACTCACATTTCACAATTGGTGGCAATGGGCCACCAAGAAACTGGTTTTCTGATGCAACAATCCTCAATTGCGTGAGCTAACTTCCTCGTACAAGAGCCTTTGGTATGGTGGTTTGTTTTCCATTTCCCTTACACTGCCATTACAATGGACACTTGTAGTACTGTCGGATGCTATCAATAAACTTAATAATTTTGGCGGGCGCGAATAAAAGCGCAAAAACACGGTGCTTCAAACATTATAAAACATAATACCAGTCCAGTGTTGTCCGTTTAGCTTACTTCAGGCTATATCTGGCAATAAAAATAGCTTTTTTTAATCTGGATAATCTAGCTATTTTCGGTCAACCGGAAGTTATCACGGTATTCACTAACACTGGCCGGGAAATGTCAACCATTGCTGTTTAAAGGCGGCAAAATTTGAAATATCAAAAATAACTCCCATTACGGCAATACCTGATCAAAAACTATGAAAATTGTATTTCAGTTTTATAAAAACAGATATTTAAAGTTCCTAGATCTACTTTTGGACAAAAATGAAAACTTCACATAAAAATAGTGCAAAATAAATCATTATAGACTCAAATATGTATAAAGTGTAATTCTAAAATTTAAACACAGCTTAAATCATTAATATTTACGTTTTATTTTCTTATTATTAACATTTTTACTTTATCACAAATATTTTAAGCATTTTTACATATGTCGTTAGTTACAATGATGTGTATATATGTACGTCTGTATGTTTTTCTTAGGGTTTTCCTATATGCATATGTATGTACAAGGTCTGCTCTTCTTGAGGTCCATTAAATATGTCTTCTCAATGCAAGGGCATAATCTACAGGTTTAGGTATCGCTTACAAATTTTTTACTACTCGCACTCATTTTTGGATATCTACAGCAGGGGGGACTTTAGCCTATATATATTTAACATATATATATATATATAAACCTGGAGGAAGTTTACGATTTGCGCTATTAGTTTGCCATGAAATGCTCTATAACTTTAACCATTAAACATTATGACATTACATTGACTTTACTAAACTCTATTGATGATTTTCGCTTAATTATTTTTGTTTTTCTTATATATTTCCGTTGCTGGTTGGAAAGTCAAGACGTACGTATGTTTACCGAAAGAAATCGCACAAATGATATGGCAAAATGTTGAACACTTATAGTCGTTAGCCCTTGTCTATGATATAGTTCCTTCGCAATACTTTCTGTTTGCTTCTAAAACGAATTTCTGATATGCTAATGCCTTGATAACAAGTTCCAATGAAAAGTACGATAATCGAGAGAGTTTTCCAACTAGTTGAACTGCCTAAACTGCGGTCATCGAGCCATTTTATGGCCCATAAATAATATTTACAAATACTTTCGTTGTGTGTCCGTCAATGAGGTGCCGGAAGTGGCCAAAATCGGGCTCATCAAATCGCCATTTTGAAGTGGAATCGACTCTGTGTGGCTCGCCGCTTTTTATCCTGGACTCGACCCGCATAAATCATTTTATTAGCTTATTAAAAACTTTTCCATTTATTGTCATCGTTTTGCGCTATCGTGCGCACAAATCCGTGCCCTGTTCTTGTGCTCCGCCGCTTTTATTGTGCTCTATACCCATTCAATCGCTCGTGAGCTTATTATCGGGGTTGAGGGGGGAAAGCCATTTCTACTTGGGGTTCGGGATTGTGGCCATGGTGGCCTGGGGTGGCCATCGCATATTTTTCTAAACTTTTCTTTATTGCTCACTTGTTGGCTGTCGCTATTAGCAGTGGCGAATGGAGAGAATGGAGAGGGAGAATGGGGATGCGGGGAGCGGCTGCTGGAGTGACCATTAAATTCAAATCTGCTGCTGTTTTTGGCGCGTGTTTAAAAGTTAAATAATGACCAGCACCGGGCACGCAATGGCGCAAGACGTGTCCAATATAACTTTTCCTTTTTTTAGGTTTTTTGTTGTATTTGTTGGGTCTGCTCCGACTTTGATCTTGGGCAGTTCAAATAGTTGTGGATTTGCTGTTTTTCGGCTTAGGCAGGAAGGGATATGTTTGCGGGATAAAAAGATTTAACAACGAGTTTCGTTTCGTGGCGTGGAGTCCAGGGCTTGGAAGATAAGTTTCACCTTTGGGGGCAGCCCCCTTCAAATTAAAAACTGAACTCGATCGGAGGCGCTCCGATATACACCAGTCAACGTATATAGTATACAAGTAAGACTACACTTAGCTTAAACATTTACAAACGAACAGAGACACAGACACACGCGTTACATATAAATAATCGTATTGAAGCTACATTTCTAGGTCTAAGAATTACTTCTAAACGATGCCGCCGAGCAGGATTTTCATTTGAAGCTGCGGTCACAGGAATATTATTTAAAATTAAAAACAAAATTTAATATTTTTAAAGTAGCTTTGGAAACAATTCTCCTTTGACCGCAACTACACATGGCTAGTTAGTAGTGCTCTGCCACTTCGATTCGGCCTCGGGCTTTGGGCTGTTGCTGTGCGCCAGTCTTTTGGTTTAGATGCCAGGATAATGACAGGATGATGCTTAGACGCAGCTCTCCGGCCCGGGCAGAGTGTCGGTGATGATGTGGTTGCGCCCGGCCGCCGACTTGTGCGTAATGGTATTTAGCTGCGACGGCGAAAGGCTTGTGCCAGCGGCCATCACGGAACCCATTCCCATGCCTGTGCCCATGCCCATGCCCAGGCCCATCCCCATCCCCAGACCCAGGCCCTTGGGCAGGGTCATGTGCGCGGCGGGCGGTGGCTTGTTGAGGCCGTAGTCTATCAGGCTGCTGGTGGCCAGGTAGTCTCCCATGTTCAGCGGATCGTGACCACGATGCTGAAGGCTGCCTCCCGGCTGCTGCTGGGTCATGTTGTGGGGCAGCGTGTGGTGCAGGTGCGAAGCGTAGCCTCCGCCTCCACCTCCACCTGTCACTCCATTGGCAGCGAGTGCGTTGCTGACAGTGCTGCCCGCGGAACTGAGCGTGCTGCTGCTGCCGCCAGTGCCCGCACCTCCGGCAGCATAGTTGGCCATGCTGAGGCCCAGCTGCTCGTAGCGGCTAAGCGAAGGCATGGCATCGTAGAGAAGTGGAGGCGCATTGCCGCTCCTGGCTCCGGCTGCAGCCGCCGCGGGGTCACTTTCCAGCTTCAAGGTACTGGACTGCGAGGGCGGGCTGTTCAAGTGCGGGACATTTGTATCCTGAAATAAGGAACGCAAATAAGTTTAAAACTGGATATGAACAGAATAGTCTCTAGACAAGGCATTAAACGAATCAAAAGAGTGACAAAACTAAGTGAATATTCCTCGAATTTAGGATCTATTTACGTTATAAGGAACATTACAAATCTCTCACTTAAATTTCTGCTTTAAAGTGACACCGACAGAGAGCAAGGTTTTCTGCACTTACATAATCCGTTGTTTTGTGGCTCACTGCACTGCCGGCCATGGGAGCGCCCGATGCACCGCCAGTGCCACCTCCTCCGGCGAACAAACCACTCGGCCGATTTCCCAGCGGCGACGCCGCGTCACTGCCAGTTGGGGCACTCTTCTGGGCGCTCAAAATGTCCGGCTGCTTCTCGATGCCCTGCTTCAGGGTGTAGGCCACCACCAGGCGCTGATGGCCAGCGCCCGTTTCCAGGGGCGCCGTCACTGTCACATCCATGCCTGTCAGGTGTATGAAACATTAGCAATGTGATAGGAAGGATGTAGCCGGAAGTCGAGGTTGTGACTACCCTTGCTTAGGGCTAGGAATGTCTATCATTGTTATCTTTAAGTCGCGATGACTCACCCAGGTGTTTGTCCTTGTCATCGCACATGTTCCGAGCTCCTTGGCCACGGCGTCTACGTACGGCGATGACCACCACGGATAAAACGGCAATGCCCACGGTAAATAAGGTGCCGGCGAGAAGAGCGGCTAGTGGTAAAATCGATAGGCCTATGCGACCATCTGAAAATAAATAAATTCCAGGATGAGGCATTAAATAGAATGCTAAGAGAGAAGTATCTTTCTTTTTAACATATAAAAAATCCTGCCTAAAAATTGAAATGTATTTAAGAAATGCAGAAATCCATAATTATTTCTTGTCTCTCAATAATAAAAAAGAAATACTTTTGTTAATATACAGCGAATTTTCCATTCAGTTCAAAGGTGATATATAATCGACAATGTCCCACTTAAAATACAATTTGTAAAATAAAACAAACATGTGAGTGAAACTCACGTTTTTCGCGAATTTCGATGATGAAAGCAATATGCCAGTTCTTTGTCTGACTGAATTCGATAAATAGCCATTGGTCCTCGAGGGTCCAATAAACTGGATGCGGCATTGGCCACTTGAATGCTGCTCGCCCAGCTCTTTTTCAGGCAATTCTTCTACCACCACCACCACCTGCCACTCCCGTGCAAGTCCCGCATCGGGCGATATATGTATCCCCGCTCCTCTTATTGGGCGCCCATAAAACGCACGTCGCATGTCAAGTGGCTGCCACAGGCAGCCGTCCTCCAGCCGCTATCCCGCTTAGTTTGTTATATTTGCCATGGCTTTAACATCAGCGCTAAGCATTTCAATTAAAATCTGTTTGCCGGCTGAATTTTCGTTCGATTTTAGGGGGGGAGGGAAAGAAACGTAATTGAATATGCATTACAAGGCCGCACACACTGCGTATACGCAATCTAAGCGATGCGACGCGACGCCCGAATCGTGTGCGCCTGCGGATATGCAACGCAGAATTTCAATAAGCAAAGAACAGTGAAAATTCGGTAGTTATTGAATAAGCAAATCTTTGTGATTTCTGATAAAAAATTAACACGATTTTGCTTTAAACACTCATAATACCCAGTAAGGGGAAAGACATGAACAAAATGAATTAAGAAAATTATTGGCAGCAAAACATTAATTCTTAATAAGGAAATATTTTTAATTTTATTAAATTGTATGTATAATAATATTTAAATTCGTTAAAGCATTCAATTAGATTATATATTTTAGATGAGGGTATTGCATTGTCTGTTAATTTACAAGCTTGAAATCGCTGTTAGCCAACGTCACAAATCAATAAATATTCTTTGGCTGCCGCCGCGCCAAATGTTGACGAAACTGCGCCGCCGGCAAAATGGCTCATTTATGCATGGCTGCGCCTAACCGAACACACAACACACTCAACACACAGCACTGGCTATCGCTTTTGACTAAATATGTGTTGTAATTGCCAGCACAGGGTTTTGTTTCAAGCAAAAAGTATAAATATTTATGTTTTTTTTGGCTGTGCTTTCGGCCAGACAGCACGTTTCATACGTTGCATTGTCTATATAATTGTTAATGAATACATTTTAACTAAAGCTTTAGTTAATGCAATAAAATATAGTACAGACTATTCATTAAATTATTTAATTAACTAAGTAATTACTTTTTTGTAAAATTCGTTTGACTAATTCCGAAATATAAAGATGAATAAGATAAATATATCAATTGAATTAAAGGATAACAAGTAATTCTGTTTTGTTAAATAACAAATGAATAAATTAAAAATACGAAATTAAATATAAAATATAACAAACAACTTACAACTTATAACTTCCTTAATCAATATACTAAATATTTTATTCTCTAATTATGTTTTCCAATATATTCAATTAGCTGGAAAAGCAACAACTAGAAAGTTCATTTAAAAAAATTTTGCTTGGCTAGTATTTTCATAACATTTTTAATAAAGGTAACAAATAGTTTTTTGAGTAATTTTACTAAACTATGGCTTTGCAGTGCAGAAATCAGCTAAATCAGTTGCAAACTTTTGCATCGTCGAGTGTATTATTCCGAAAAATAACTCACATTTTAAATTTTAATTAAATCGGAAAACATTTGTATCTGGCAAATTCAGTTTGCTAGACAAGGCATCAATAAGGGGAACTATTTGCGTGGCACCATTGCTCCGTGGAACTCCAGCAGGATTGACCCAAACCAACTGCTTACTTTTCCTAACGCTCGTTCGAGCGGATAAATAAAGCTTTATTTAATTATGAAATGTTCGTGGAACGCTTGAATGATTTATGAATTGATGGCCAGATTGGGTTGGAGCAAAAGATTTAAATTAAATGTGAAATTGATTCAATTCCATCCACTGTCATTCGAAAGTGGGAATATTAATTCATTATAAATTCATCACTTCGCTTGATGTTCCATCATACGATAGCGGCACGGGGCGTATACGTAATTTACTATCTCATTTATGTCAGAATGTGAGGAATCGACACTAAGACACCGTCACAACAGCATCCTTCACCTCGTCATATACGAGTATGGATGTCCTCGAGCCCCTCTCTTTTTCTGCCGGCGACAAATCCCCAATCGCATTGCCAAAACCCAACACAAAGGCAGGCATAAAGGAATAAAAACCGAATCGAGCAATCGCTTGCCAAATAAAATGTATATTTGGCATCCAGGAAGAGGGCACTTGAAACAGAAACTGAAACTGAAACGGAGACCCACGACGACACGGCACGGCGCCCAGGGTGAGAGATGCCAAAAGAAAAAGAAATTTAATTTAAATATAAGCACACTGGCGTAATGAAATTTTCACACTTGTGCAAATATTTACCAATAAAACCACCTGGAACGGTGTGCCAACCGGAGGGGCCAGGGCCATACTCTATGTACATGCCCCGACTTAAGCAGATAAGCCAGACAACCAACCAAAGAGCCATCGAGTGAGTCAGTTCGTGTGGGTACCCGGGGCTCAGCGGCTCTGGCGGTGTGTGGTGTCCGTATCTGTTGGTATCCGCCCCCACATCCACACACGTAAAGGAGCTGGGCCGGGCCAGGATCCGGAGGATCCGGAACGGGCCGAAGCCCTCCGTGCCGCTCATAAGCCAATTGTTTGCATGGTTTTCATTTGGATGAGTGCAGGACCTGGCTATCCTCCTTCCGGCTGCGTCTTCTCATAAGCTTAATTCGATTTAATGCTCCCGTTTGTGATATAAATGAATCGACGAGATGATGAAAAACTGGATTGGTTAAAATGTATTGGGAATATCCGAGTGACACTTCGAAAAATTGGCTCTAAACCTAAGATACAAACTCCTTTTTCTATTATCAGCTTTACCTTGTTGGAAAATGTTTGGAGTATGCTAAAAGTTAACCAAGATGTACAGTCTGTCGTAAATTTCTCCCAGTGTAAGGCATCGTGCCCATGTGGGTTTTAAGGCGGGAATGCGTTTACACAAAGTAAGCATAAATAAAGGAAACGTTGTGTGCTCCTGACTCTCAATTTCAAGGAAACAAGGCAGACATCGTTGAAAAAAAGGAATGGAATGGCAAGAAGGGACGGGAGCTGTCATCTATTGCAATGGCGGTCACATTTCCTTACCCCTCTGACACCCCCGCACTTCGATCCGCTGTAACATATAATTTTATTTTATTTTACTTCACTTTCTGCACCGTTGTCTTTTGGGATATTGTATTCAGATAAGACATGTTTAATGTATTTTTTCTTGTCGTACAGTAATCGTTTATATTTTGTGCCCGTGCCCAAGCCCGAGCCCGAGCTCAACATGGAGCTGGATCTGAAGCCATGGCTTCGCTTCGGTGTCTGTTCGGCTTCCGCTGCTCCTCCGTCTGCCGTTGATACCTTGTTGCCCGCCGACCGCAGTGTGGGTGCACCTGCTATAGTGGGTGTGTGGATGTGGGTGTGGGCGTGATGCTGGAATAATGTAACTCCTGGGGAATCTCTGTGTGTCAGTTTAGCATAACAAGATATTTCTTTCTCTGCTGGGGTTTTACTTTGCCATCGCTTTTTTGGCTAAAACATGAAATTGATTATATTTACATTAATGTGGCATCAAGTGTTGCCATTGCAAAATTTTCCGCATTTTCCGCTCTTCATTTTCCCTCTGTACACCACTAACCAATTTTATTCTGTTGTTGGTATAAAAGCTTTTAAGATTTACCAAGGTGCAAATATTGACTTGGGTGGATTGCATACATACGAGAAGTTATGTGTTTCAGGTCCTTGAAATTAGGACACCAAACCCTTCATTTGCTATTATAGTAGAATAAAAAATTATTGTATTTTTAAAATATAATTAAATCGTGGCATACATAATTTTCTTGAGCCATTGCTAAACACTAATTATTAAGTACAAAGTATTAAATAATATATTATTAATTCCTTTTAAAAACTTCTAGCTAAATACACTTGAGTCCGAAAGTTATAAAATCAAATAAATAAAATGAGAAATAAAGGACTATAAATAATGAAACTTAAATCATTAAGATTTTGTGTATTAATATTTATTCTTCTGAGTGCAATCCTCCTGTGAGTTGTCACTAAATATTGTTGTTATCGGATAAGTTTGGCCCAATCTTCATTCCGCAGGGCCTCACACCCCAAAATAAGGGCCAAATGCTGGGCCAGGCAGAAGCTGTCTTCGTGTGTGTGTCTGGGGCGCATTAAGGAGATGATTGAGTGGATTTGTTGCTCATGGTGATTGGCAAGTGAAGCGTTCAAATATATGCAATTGTGCAGATAAACATTATTGGCCGACCAAGTGCGGACAGTATTTGGATCATAAGTGTACATAATTCTCTCCATGTGGGCTAAATGCAGGTAACCATGATGAGTTTAATAATGATGCTGGTCAGGTAGTGTCGGCATTGGAATTGCCGATGCAATAAATCGATAAATAAGTAGTGTGCCTAATTCGTTTGCGATGATATTATGCTGATTGAATAAGAGACAATAAATGCAATTTGAATACATTTGGGAATATAGTTATTAATACCTTCTCACAAGATATTGATTTGTGGCAATAAAGGTTTTGAATGGGAAATATTCTAAGTAATTAATAAGCTATAAGGATAATTTGTGTGCTATTTGCTGGGATCAACATATTTGACTAAAGTTAAATAGATTGAATTTCTATTGGGACATGTAAGAATAATAGATTTTCTGGAAAGACATTTTCTTGTGATTTAAATATTTATATAATTTGAACTATTTTCGTATCTGTAGGTGTTCTGAAATCTCCTTTCCAGTGTAATTTTGAATAATGGCTTTCTCTCTTTCCCCACACACACACTATAGAAAAAACCAACGCTTTTCCCATTTTTACCTCAACTGTCGCCAGAACGGAAAAACTTTTAAAGAAAATTAGCGTCAAAGTTGAATAACAAAGCATGAATAAGAAATCTTTGTGTCACTACTTTGGCTATCCCAGGATGTGGGCTATGGGGCAGGGGTGGATTCGAGGTACTGAAGAGCCGTGGAAAGTGGAGTTGCAGTGTCGCCCCAGCGTAAACAAAACTCGTTAAATAAAAGAGCAATTGTACTAACAGCGACAGTAACAACAACCACAACAAAGAAATGAGTGAAAGAAGGGAACTAAAACGGTTAAGCGGAATATGCAAATACTTGAATGACTTTTTAAAGGTGAAATGGTGCTTAAAAAGCAATGAATGTTCTGTCCTGGTCTAGGGGAAGTTTACCCTCCTTAATATCCTCTCTCATTCCTACCTGTTAAAACTTGGAAATAGTTTTCATCTGCTTTTTTTTTCCTGTGAACCTACCTGAACGTTTGTCCGCCTCATTGATAGGCACATTCTCAAGGACAATCGGCTCGGAGCGTCCCTTCTGATTGACGCTGTAGACGACCAGATGCAGGGCCGGATGGGCATCCGGATAATAGTCCATGGGGATTAGATCTGGGGGAAAGGGGAAACAATTAATTAATACGCGGATGCTGTACCTGGAGAGCAGTAATTAATAATAGTTTGCATAGTAAAGCAGTTAGCAAAAAAGAAAGTTTTAGCTGCAGAAATATAAAAACAAAAAACAGAGAATGTAAAACCTTTTCTTCAGATTTAATTAAATTCTTTAAATATTCTCTATGCCTTCTGGTGCTACTACTATAAAGATAGTCAGGTCATCTTTGATCATTAATTTAAAACTTGTAGTGCCGTAGTTGTAACTTCATTAGGCAAAGAGGCATTTAATTAGCACGTCGCGGTGCGAAACTTTGGTCGCATAAAATGAAAAGTTCTCTGAGTTTGCGTGTGTTTTTTCCCTCTTGCCCCATGGTATTTTCCGATTTTCCCGTTTTTCCGCTTTTCCGTTACGTTTTTCTGGTTATTCTTAATGCGCGCATCAAAAGTTTTGTTTGTGCTCGTGCTCTCTCTCCGTGCATCGATAGAGCAGCAGCTCATTAAAATGGCAACTGCTGCAGGAGGGGCGCCTAGGTCGTGGCAGTACTAATACGCATATATTGGCAAGCCGCAGGAACAAAAACACTTGGTAGATTCCTTCCCATCGCCCGCTCAACCTCGTAGCCCCCAGAAGCATCCTCCAATCCAAGCCGAATCCCACAGACAGCGTCGTTAACACGCCTGTCTAACTAATCGTGACTTTACGCTTCGTTTGACTTTGCAAATATCGCTGAATACCCCTTAACCCCTGAGTCATCGATATGGCACAGGAGTCGTGGAATTAGAACAAAAACAAAAAAAAAAATGCCATTGCATCGCAGGAGCAGGGAGCAAGGAACACAGAGCATAGAGCTCAACCTACCCGTTGCCAAGTCGCCAACTTTAATAATCCGAAATGTGGCTCATTAACTCGCCTCGTACCCACAGAATCAAATATAATATTATAATTTTCGGTACGCTCTTGGACCCCGTGATAAATCTTGCTTTTTCAACGGTTCGATTCGAATTTTGGCCCTGCTTCTGGTTCCAGTTGCCCTGCGGGCAGGACACGCCCTCTGGTTGCTGGCAGCATTCTATTTCATCCAATTCCCCACCTCAAAACGCCATTGGCATAAAAGTTTTGCTGACTAGCTAAAATTCATTACAACAAAACAGGCAACAGCATGTGCCAGCAATGGTTTAGGGGCAGCTAGGTGGCGGCGGGTGGGGAATGAGATCCTGGCAGCCTCAACTAATTAATCTGCGTGGAGCTGGCTGACTGGCCAAGATGCACTGGGCGAATAATCATCTATATTGCATGCTTTTTTGGATACGAATTTAAAAGGGAAATCAAACTATTTCTTTTCAAATTATAAAAAAAAATTGTCCTTCTTAATATTCCCCTTCTATATATATCCTTAAAAAAACGCTTTTCTCTCTATAAAAGTCTTACAAACATATATTTTTTGTTACTAAATATAAGGAAATCCTTGGGAGCTATAGTTTCCATTGTACTTAGATATCCCTGCCATATTTTCCACTGTGTATCTATCCTGAATCCTGTCCCTATTTCGTCCTTGTCTTGAAGCCAACGCGCAATTTTGCCAGCTCAACTTTTTGCTCAGTTTGTTACTTCGATTTGTTTTTGTTTTTACTGTTTGCGCCGCTTCTGCTCCTGCCACCGTTGTTGTTGCTGCTCCTGTTGTTGTTGATGTTGTTTTCTTGCTCTTGTTGCCGCTCTGGCCGCCGCATAAAAGTCAAGTCTTTAGTTTGCGGCTTTCGCCGAGCACTGTAAATATTGTACCGCCAACACCCTGGGCCTCATGATTTCTAAGCCAACCTCATTTAAATATAATAATACATAAGCATCGTGTAATAAAACATTGCTTTGGGGGCCTGTGAGAATCTGCGGAAATATTAGATTTCCCCGAACCATTACCAGGGCCAAGCAATTGAGTTTAAGGCCAACGAGCGGACTATCTAAGCAATTTAAGTCCGTGGAAATTTAATTTTAAGTGCGAAGCATGGACAAGGAACTGTAAAGCGATGGCTTAAATCGGACAGAAATCTGGCAGTTGAAAAGTGTTTACAGTTTGCAGACGAATATTGTTTATATATGTATATTTTTTTGATGCATAAATAAACAATAAAATTATTTTTGTAAATTGTAATAATTGAAAAAAAAAGTCTAAGAGAAGGAACTGAAATGATTAATTTACTAAATTAATTGTGATTTTTCGATGTCTTTTTCAATGATATCAAATCTGCAGATATTTCTTTAAAAGTTTACTTTTTAATTTAATTTAATTTAATTTATCAACTCACCTGACAGATCGATCCTAAATACCGGAACATCCACATAGGTGCTACTCATATTTAGCCTAAGCTTTTTGGTCTTGGAATCGTAGGCCTCCAGGAAGAACTGCTGCTGCAGCCCGCCATCGTAGCCGGGCATGCACTCTAGTTCCATGGTGGAGTAGATGATGTTGTCATAGTTGTCGAAATTGATGGTTCCGCCGCCCGGTCCGTACGCATCGTGTCCGGCCCCCGCTCCAGCTGCTGTCCCGGAACCACCGAGCAAGCTCTGGGTAACGACTCCGTTGCTGAAGCTATACTCCATGCGTGAGTAGTCGAAGTGCGGCTGCTGCCATTCAGTTTTGGTTTTGGTTTGGGTTTTGGTTTTGCGAGGTGGTTCCGTTGCCTTTGGATGCCTGGATGTGGCTGTTGCCGTTGTCGTTGTGTCGGAAGTGGAGAGGGCCACGCTGGCCACAAAGTCATCATCGCTGACATTGTACATATCATCGTCATCGCCCGCCTCCTCCTCGGCGTCCTCGAGCGACTCCAGGTCCAGTTGCTGTTCCAACGACAACATGTCCTCGTGTTGCTGTGGCTTGCCATCCGCCTCCTCGACCGTCTCGTAATCATCCAAATCGCCAGGACCATCGGCCAAGTAATCGGCATCGGTGGCTAGCTGGGCAACGTCTTCATCCAGGTCTGCAGAGTCATCGCCAGCCGTCTCCTCGTTCTGCTGCTCGCCATCATCGCCTTCTGTGTCAGCATCCATCTCTGCCCCATCATCATCATCATCATCGTCGTCATCGTCATCGTCATTGTCGTCGCCAGCGCCATCGTCATTGTCCTGGTCAGCATCCTTTGAGTCCTCCTGCCGCTTAGACGTCGCCTTGCCTTGGACACCAGTTGTTGCTGCAACTGCAACTTGCGACGATGTTGATGATGATGCTGCAGTCCCTGCCGCTACTGTTTCCTTAACATCCTTGCAGCTAATTGATGCTGCTGGCTGGTTGCTTATTTGCGGAGCATTCGGCGGCAACAACTGTTGCTGCTGCTGCTTTGTCTGTTTGTCAGCGATTGTTAAGGACTTCCGAGCCCGCTTATTGTTGCTGCTGCTGCTGCTGCTGCTGAGAGCCACATCCTTTTCGATTTGCAGCGAAGCCGTGGATGTGGCCGCCAATGAGGTGGCCGCAGGATCGGAGGATAATGACGCCGATGTCGCTGCCGCTGCCACAGTTGCTAAGATGTCGCTTGACGCCAGCCGCTTTCTTCGCTTCGAAGTTGCATAATGATGGATTATATTGGCGTTGTGCTCGTTTGCTCGCTCCTGCTTCTGCTCCTGCTCCTGCTTTAGCTCCTGGTCCTGCTTCAGCTTCAGCTTCAGCTTGTGCTCGTGCTTCTGTTTGTGCATGTTTTTCTGTCGCTTATTAAAATACTTTGCTGGCAGTTTGCCATTGTTGCTGCTCGGGTTGTTACTTTTGCTGTTGTCGTGGCTCTGCCTCTTGCTGTTGCCGTTGCCTACATGTGACATTGATAAATTTGATTCTGCTGGCTTCCGTTGGCTTGTTATTGATGCTCTCAGTCGGAGCTTGTTGCCTGCATCCAGCTGATGCCGCTTCTGCTGATACTGCTCTTGCTGTCCTGGGAGTCTCTGTGGGATTTGGCTGGCTCGCCGCATCCGCTGCTTTTTCGATCCATCAGCTTTGCCATCAGTGGACTTGCCAGCAGTGGCTTGCTGTTGCTGTTGCTGCTCCTTTTTCTGGCGCTGCCTCTCGATGGCCGCCAATGTCTGCGACGGCGTAAACGAGGTCCGCTTCTTGAGGCGCTGCAATTGCTGCTGGCTGAGCTGCCAGTTATTAGATTTGGCCTGGCCAGCGCCTGTCTTTCCCCTCATATTTTTATTGGACGCATTGTTCCGGGCCGTGGCATTGTTACTCCTGCCACTGCCGCTGCTGTTATTGCGCTCACGTACGTACTCCATGTGCGGGTAATTCGACTCGTGTCTGCCGTATTGTGTGGGCAGCATTTGATTGGCGTGCATTGTCGTCTGGTTCGATGAGTTCAGCGAGGCGGAGGTCACCACGTACGGCCGGAGTGTACAGTTCCGCAGGGCCCCGGGCTTGGCTAAGGGGACGCAGCAAGCGAAATAGTAATCAGTGAATGTGTCGGTAATTAATATACAAAATGTTTAATAAATAGCAAATCAAAGAAGGCCACAAGAGATCAGATTTATTATAAGACTCCTCCCTGAGTTTTATCTCACCTGCTGGCACCACCTGAAACACACACGGCTCCGACTGCTTGCCAATCGCATTCCGGCCATAACAAGCCAGGGTTCCATAGTCGCGTTCTCCTTTGGGCGTGTAGATCAGCTCGCTGACAGTTTCCACTGCGGGTTTAGAGAAGGGAAATCAGAATACAGGTGTAAATTGTAGTCCAATTTGGGTGCTTATTAAATTGGCCTCTTCGGTCAAGTTAAATGAAATAAGTTCTGCTTGCCCAAGCAACCCAGTCAAGCCAACTGGGACGGCATCAGATAATCCAATTTGCCACTATGCGAGTGCTTGTGTGTACACACACACACACTCTCATGATATTGATAAATGCCCCAGTATGCCCACCTCCATTGTTCAGTTAACAGTACTCAATATATACCTATAATCATCCCACCTCTTTGAGCTCTCTGCGAAATGATAATTCCTAAAGCCGCTCAGGCGCAAAACACATGCAAATGCCTCTGCCCTGCGTAGTTCTAAATGTGCATACCATATGCCTATAAAGTATTAACTGGGTCATAACTGAAGACATGTTTTGGTATAAAAACTATTTAATAATTTCAGGAAATTATAATTGGGTAAAGTTTTCATAAATAGTCTCTTACTTTAAAAATCATTAAAATTAATAAAATCATTTAAGTTTTGTTTAGCTTATATTCCCATTTTATTTCCCTCTGAAATATAAAGAAAATATCCCGATTTTCTACCTACCATAGCTCTCGAAATGCGTTTCATTGGACTCGACGACGGTGCGTCTGACATCGCTGGTGGTGGTCATGGTGGGGTCCTGGATGGTGGCATAGTGACCCGAGGGCACCTCAAAGTGCTCGCCGCTGGTGGAAAAGGTCCATTCGAAATCGATTTCGGGCGGATCCGAGTTGACGCGACAGGGTATGGGCACGGCCTCCTCCAAGGAGGCGCCAATCACGGTGATGGTGCTGCTGCTGCAGACGGGCGCATCTGTTGGCGACACAATTGAGAGATCGAATTCAGTGGCGGAGCAGGAGGAGCCGAACGAAATGCAAAATAATGAGCAGCTGCAATTGTCCAATTGTTCTCTGTCTAAATCAAGTATTTATATTGCAAACATTGTGCTGACAGTCGTCCGGTGGATGTCGGTGGAATGGGATCCCGGACAAAATTGACAGCTTAGATTTTCAATTTAAGCAAAGCAAGCAGCTGGCGTTGAGACTTTCAGCAGGTATGAGGCAGTATTTTCAAGCTTTGATTTAATGTGTCTTTAATATGCAATAGGAATTATGTTTGTTTAAGCCAAAATTGATACAAGATACAGATGAGTAGGAAGAGACAGTCTTTTCAAGCTTTGCTTTAATGTGTCTTTAATTTGCAAAAGGAAATATGAATGTTTGTTGAATGATTGGAATAAGTTTGCTTATCATTTTCAAAGTAAATTACCAGGTTTTAAACTTGAACTTTGACTGTTTAAAATTTAATTTAAATTAATTAATTCAACATTTGTGGGTGAGCTAAGCAGGCAAGGCTGAGCTTTAAATCCCCTTCCTTTCTTACTCTCGCTCGCGGTTAAAAGTTTCCGTCATAGCTTAGGCCCCGACTCTTACCTCCACTTGACTCATGATTTATTCAAAGTAAACTCATTCTGCGTTTTTCGGTTACAAACGATTGAACTTGAAATTTTCTGTCATACACGCGGCATGCCAGAAATTTCCATCTCCCCCCCAAGCACGCGCCACGAAAAAAGAAACTTTTGCTAGCAACTTTTGAAAACTGCGCCAAGTGTGCGATGTGCGTCGCATTCTGCTCCTTGTTCGCCTTGTGGCAACGGAATTCTGGCATAAACAACCCCACAACACGGCCCGAGACATGGCAACAATAAAGACAAGCAACAGCAGCAACAACATTAGACACAACGCAGCACACACGCAGGCGAACACTCTAAGCACCTGGAGGCATTTATTACCAAAAGCCACAACACTTTTTGTTGCTTTTTATTAAAAATTATTTGAAAAGTTAGTGGGTGTCACGGGCGTAAGCAGAGAATCCTGTAATGAGTTTGTATACAAATATTTAAATCTGGGTGGTGGGAGGTAAATGTCTAAACTATGTCGAAATCTTTGATCGGTTGTTCGGGAAATGTACAACACTATGTTGTACAAAGGATAGAGAAGTTCTGTCATTGTGGGGAAATTCTCAACTAATTTGAGTTAATAATAACATTCAGGGGTTAAGAGGAAACATATATTTAAACCCTTTACAAGTTCATAGATGACAGCTTGCGAGTCTGAATTTATTCCTTTTCCTTTTTATATTTCAGCCTTTGTTGTTTTACCTTCGACCTTAAAGCCCTCGTGGATTCACATCCTTCTTCATTTGGGTTTCATCTAAAATGTCGCTGGCCTTTTGCGCGAAATGCAATGCCCAGGTTGAACCAATTCCTTGGGGCTCTCGGTGCAATAATGGAAGGTCTTGGCTCCTGTCACCCGAGCCGCGAATTCCTCATGGCCAGCAAACCAATTAGTTGGCCAAAATGTGAGACGAACACCGGTGGTATTGTTTGCAGAGCAGCGTGGCTGCCAGATGGAATTTCGCGAACTTATGAACCCGGATTTAAGGCCATGCAAATTAGGAATATTTAGAACTTGCATTCGAAAGTGCGGCGCAAGTACGCTGTTGCGGATTATTTTAAACATTAAGGAGTGGATAATGCTGCAGTTGATTGCTCCATTTTATGATTCCAGGGTGCTGCAGGGATATAAATTCTACCCTACTCGTAATATTTTTATGACAGCGTCAATTTCCCAATCGTAGAATGTCAATTTTAACGTTTGCTGATTAATTTCTGCCGAGATAGGAGCCAGCAGCGGGGTGCCATAAATCAATTTATCTCAATCATAGTACCACAATAGGGCTGCCCCCATCCCAACCCAGCCCTGCCCAGCACTCCCTTCCATATCCAATCAACCATCAATCCATTCACCCATCTGTATGTAAATGTTTACGTGGCGTATGCGCGATGCTCGTGTAAACAGTCCGCGTAGTATTTGCACAGGAGTCGGTGGCGATGGCGATGGCGATGGCAATGGCGGTGTATCCTTATGCATTGTACTCGTATTTACTTTCAATTATCGTAATTATCAAAAAGGGTAACTGTGCTGGGCACTGGGCGCTCTGCATTCGATAATGGCAAGGCAGAGCAAACGTTTGCTGATGTCTTCGTTTTGCGCTTTCTTTGTGTTACTGTGTTGTTTCGCATTCATTCTCGATTTCGATTTCACATCCCCCCGGTGCTGATGCTGCGCAAATTTTATTTTCCCCGAACTCAATCAGTTGTAGCTACTTATTTGAGTTTGGATCCTGGAAATCGGTATATCCCAGCCAATTTAATTTGGCATCTGCTTGGCGAGGCGCAAAAAACGGGTGTAATTATGTACATATCCCTAACGATGCTGATTTTGTGCTAAATTATTTAAACAATATTCCTTGGCCGTGAAAATGGAATATTACATCTGTGCAGGGAAGCGTATGAATCGCAGATAATTACTTGTTTTTAGTTTAATAAGCTGACCAGGGAAATTCGGGCTTAAATTGCATCAAAATATTCATTTTCCGGGCAATTAATTAAATAATATTCATTAACCTGGCTTGTTTGCATGAGGGAATTTCATAATTTTTTGTTGCATTAAATATGCAAAATAAAAATTGAATTTTCCCCCCATACATACTACACCTGCATAATGTATGCGTGTGTGAGTGTCCCCACCTGACCTACCTGCCCCGGCCGGTCGGTGGTCGTTCGTTCGCCTGACCTTACCCGTAATTATAAATGGCTTAATAATGACTGTGGGTTTCAATAATAAAAGCAGATCATTCATTTTTATTACCCACCCTGACACGTTGAGTTCTGGGGCTAAACTTTGGCCCCCCTCAATGACCGCCCACCCACCGATGGCTACGGAATGTCCGGGCGGATACTTTATGAAAACATATGCATATTTATGCACAGGCAAACTCACAAAAACACACAAACATTCAGCTTGGTATTTAAGCATCATTAATTATTTAGAAATACAGTCGGAAGTAAATGCTCTATAACGGTAATTGAGACATTTTCAATATGTGAGCAGCACACAAAGGCACCGAGCAACGTTTATCGGTCGTTTATTTCTGTGTTGTCCCCCGGTGGGTACGTCGTCTCACAAATTATAATTACATACTATTTTTGGTCTCGAAAGTGTGAAAGAGGCCAAATTGCAGCTATAAAGCTGGAAACGTAGTTGTGACAATAAAAACTCCAATCAAATCTGGGCTGTGACAATTAGAAATCAATTGAGTTATCACTGTGTTTGGCTTCAATTTACACCTAGCCGCCTGTTGTTATCAAGAAGTCGGATCTGTCTGGGTCTAGTGGTAATTGGGGACAATTAAACTAGTTGGGAAGGAGTCCTGGGAACTACCACAGATGAGTGATATACAAATTTATACAAGGAACAAGGTTTTCTCTAGTAATTTGACCTAGAAGTTGGTATTCCTTGGCAGTTCCACGCCAGTCTATATTTACATCTAGTTTTATTGCATTTATTTTGGCAAACGTTTCCCATTTATTACGAATTTTGATATGAGAGATTTACTCGACTCTGAATTGTTTTGAATTGTGTGAAATTAAATTTTATTCACTCACTTAAGTGCTTAAGTGCTGATAGTGTGAGATGATAGCTTAGATTAAAATTTAATATAAATTGTAAGTGCACCAAGATGGTGTTTTTAATTATTTTACAATGAATTAAAAATGTTTTACATTTTATTTTCAACTTGTTTATATTAATGTTCATAAGGCTGAGAACGTTTTGAGGACATTTTGATAGGGCATCCGGGACGTTTTGTATACTTGAAAAACTTGATAAAACTGCCTCGTTTGTTTGTTTAATAAAATACAAACTCAAAATGAATTCCCAGCTCAAAGTAACATAAAATGTACACAAAATATGTGCACTGAAAACGAAGACATATTTAAAGTTTAAAGAAAGCATATTTAAACTGCTTGTTAAAATATCAGCTGCAGATACTGACAAGGACGAGGCTTAAGCCTTCTGAATAAAAGAGTACATTCCAGCCTACGTTTTTATTTAGGCAAAATGTTTGTATATTTTTGCCATCAAGTTGAGTGTGATTTATTATTTTTAAAACCAGAAGACTTAATCTCTAGTCAATAATAAACTGTTTTTAATAGGAAAATGGAAACCCTTGTTTTATTTGATGTAGATACTAAATTAACTATTAATTAGTTTTCATTTAGGAAACATTTTTGAATCATGAATGAATGTTGAATTAAACTAAAGATTTGGTTTGCATTTCTAGTTAGCAATGATAAGAATTTGATTAATTTTTAAAATAAAATTGATAAAATATTTAAAATACAATATTTTTGCATGCTTAAATTATTTCTCTCTGTGTGGCGATGTAAATGGATGACAGTGGAGCGGGACAATATAGATCCGTAGCATTGTGCATATTACGGCTTTTTGCACAAAATATTTGCTGTCATTTTAGCATACTTTAGTTTTTGGACATTGTTGCTGCCCATCCTGTGTGTTCGGATGTGCGGGGCGGAGGGGGACGTGCGCTCAGTGTAAGGATATTGTGCGATTTTGTCAAGTGCACTGCCGCTGCTGCTGCTGCTGCCGTTTGTTGTTATTGTGGCTGCCATTTTTGCATGTGGGGGCGTGGCTCATCCCAGCTTTTGTCGGGCGAGCGGTATAGAATAAATGTGTAAATGCGGCTCTGTGTGTGTCTATTTGCGCATAAATTTATGCATATGTATTTTTAATGCTCCGCTCCACTGACATCAACTGTCAGCATAATTTTTATGCACATTTTGTCGGTCATTTTTGGCATATTTTTAGGTAAATATTCCCGGACCCAAAACAGTTGTGGCTTTCTTGTATGTGTTATTCAATTTCCAATCGATGTATAGGTTCTGGGACTGCTATTTCATCTGCGTATGTTTTATATGATTTATGGAAAGTCTACTTACATCTTATTCTCAAGTTGACCGGAGCCGATTGAGTTTCCCCGCGATCATTGGCCGCCGAGCAGGCGTAGTATCCCGAATGGACGCGACCCACGCGCTGCAGGACCAAGGAGCGTGTGGAGATGATGATGCCCCAGGAGACATTCTGGGTGACGGGTTGGCCCTACAAGATAAAAATTAATGTAACTTAATTTTGTTATTAAATGAAGTTAGCCAAAAACCTACGTCATGCGACCACATAATGCGATGCTCCTTGGGATTGGACTTGATGTGACACTCGAAGTACACATCGTCGCCCTCTTTAATGTCGTCCGGACGCAATGTGGAGCCCAGCGATAAGGTGACCTGTGGCGGATCTGAAAACGGCAAAAAACCCGAGTCGTTAATGGTTAGGTTTCCCGTTTTAATTGCTTTCGCTAATATGGAAATTCAGTTCAGTTCGCCGCTCAGCGCGGATCTTTTTTATATTCAAATTACCACGCCGAGCGAGGCGGGGAGCCTTCCCCTTCCATATAAAATAAAGAATCGAAAAATATTATTGCATAATAAAACGCTGCGCCGTTGTTGTGTCGTCAATCCGCAGCGCAGGAGCGCAGCCCGTAAAAGTTAACAACGCATCGACGGAACCGCGGCATAAACCGCCGTCCTGCCGGGCCATACCACGCCACGTCATGCCATGGTGATCCGATCCACATCCAAACAGGCTAACCAATGAGTATGACAGAAAATTTTTAAATTAAAATCGCTCTCGTTGCTGCGAGCAACGCCCCAATATCAATGATGGGTCGTATAAAATATTTAGTGTTTTCCCCGTCTGCATTCCGCTTTTTATATTTTTTACGGCATCATGATTGGAAGGAAGTACCAAATTTTAACAGTTATGGCTCAAAGAAACGCCCGAGAAGGGGTTAACCAGACGATGGTAAAGCGTAAAACATTTGCTTTCATGTAGTTTCCAGAGCAGAAAAAATCAAATCACAGAGTTATGGTTGCTCTTTCCTTCGTTTTCCATGATCAAAAGGGCGAGTCCATTAAGAGCTTAAACTATGTTCGTTAATCCTCTAAAGCAGCTTTGCTGCTTGTGTATTTGTAATTACGTATTTTTGCCATACTTTGAAAAACTTTCTGTTTCTTTTAGTTGGCAGTTTACGCGCATTGACATTCAATATTTATGCTAACATGTCGCAACTTTAAAATTCAATAAATTTATGATTATTTTAAGGGAAGGAGTAACTAACATAGAGGAATACTTTAGTGTGGGACTACGAAGTTAAGCAATTTTTTTGAGTCCCCTTGAAGCCCAAGAAAGGGCGAGTGCTGTTGATTTTAAATTGATAATCATATAAAGTAAAATTTATGACATTTTGCAGGCAGACAACAACTTTTTTTGCCAGCTTTTTTATGGCCGCGCTAAAATTCAGTGGAATAAATATTGACATATGAGGGAACGGCTTCATACTGGGCCAATTCCAGTGTATAGTATATATGTATGTAAATAATGCCATATAATTTAGAATTATTCGCACACGCGACTATGATTTGTGCGCTGCAGAGTAATTTTTTATATCTTTGTATCGAAGGGTATTAAAATTTGGCAAGGCTTACTTACTCCTATAAATACCAAAATTGTCTACATAAACAAGTCTGATTAATGCCTTAATTATTGCAATAAAGTATATAGTTTTCGAATCCAAATCTAAGAATTCTTTCCACTTCATTTCGTAAAATAAACGTTTCACTTACAGATGACATTCATCATGAGCGAGTCCTCGATGGCCGAGTTCTGAAGCCTTGGATTGGAGCCCTCGCACTTGAGCATCGTGCCGTCATCCTCGGGTTGTGGATAAAACGTCAACGTGGATATGACTCTGCCATTGCCCTGGCTGGTCGACAGCTGGTGGGCGCGATGAGTGGCAGGGATTTGGTGGGGGAAGAGATAAGGTGGAATCGATTAGAGAAATACCCGGTGGCCGGCAACCGGCAGGTGGATTGGGGCGACTCATAAATAAGAGGAAGGCAGTGTCGAAGGCGGTGCCAAGATTGAGTTAGAGTCGCCGGAGGAGAGCTTACCGTGCCACGTTTGAAGGGCCGATTATTCTGCGTCCATTTGATTTCCGTGTCCGGCACCGAGCCGGCCACAATGCAGGTGAGATTGTATTGCGTGTTCGAGGCGAAGACCTTCAACTTATTGGTTAAATTGACTGATGTGGGTTTGACTGTGGGTGGTTTAAGGTATAACAGGATTAGCCGTGACTCGCCATATTGACTCGCACTCGGCGGAATGGGTCCACTCACGTAGCATTTCGATGCGGATGCTGCGCTCCACCGGCGCCACCAGCTTCGTGTTGGAAGCCTGACAGCGGTACGTGTTGTTCAGGGCGGAGCGCGAGATTTGTGCCACCTCCAGGCGATTGACGGTCACATGCCGGCCCATGGAGACCCCGCTGCCCGCCTCCAAGGTTCGAGTACCATTTAGCCAGGTCACCGTTGGCTCCGGGCGGCCTGAGTGGGGCAAAAAAGAAACATAATTCACAATTATTAATAGCAAAAAACTGTGGTTCCACATAGGGTTTATGTTAATGCAAGATTATAAGATAAAAATATGTAAAAATTCCTGTAAAGTTGCAGAGAGGGTTACTTTATGATTTAGGTCCTTGGTATGAGTACGATTCCTGCCACTTCCTTTACAATTTAAATTCAAATTTAAATTAATATTTAATGCATAAATTAATTTTAAATTTCTGCGCCAAATGTTTTTTGCTTCTTGCTTGCCCCCGCAAAACTTTTCCACTCATGCATTATTAACCCGGCCGCCCTTTCGTCTAGCGAGAGTTTTCCCGAGGTGGTTTTCTAACGGAAGCGGCGTGACCACAGAGCCGCGTTCGAAAATTTATGACCGAAAAAAAGTGAGGGAAACTTTCAACATTTTAATGATAATGCGCATTTAGCAGTGTGTACCCAAGGCTTTTAAAAAAGGCTTAGCCAGCTTAACTAGCAAAGTTGGGGTCCTGCCCAGGATGGGAGATGCGGATGCGAATGGACGGTCAGATGGATGGACCAGGCCAGGAGGGCGCAGCCGCCGCCAAACGCATAAGCGTGAATATTGAGTTAGTTGGCTTTTTGGGGAAAGTTTTTGGGGACATACTATGCTGATGACCCTGGATGGAAAACAATACTGACGGACGGCAATGGGGTAGATTAAAAAGGCAAATTTAGACACATATTTATGCGATTGTAAAGCGGATTAGTGTATCACAAAGCTTTGGCATTCAATTTGCAATATATCAAAATATTAGGCTCTAATTAAAAGAGGATTTACAAAATAATGATATATGGGGAGATATATTTTCTAAAAATATACATTTTAAATCACTTTATAAAGCTCTCAAAGACTCATTTGCCACATTATGTTTGAAATTTACGAGATAAACTATTGAAATTAAGAAGAAACATTGAGTAAAAGTTCAAAAAAAGAGCTGAGTGCTTGATATTTGTTAGATTCAATAATAAATCAATAAATCATTCATCTATGTTATTGAAATTACCTTAATTAAGGTCTTAATTAATCATATATGGCTGTTAAAATCCTATTTTTACCTGTCCAAAGTGTAAATTCTAAATTAAGAGAATATGACTTGGCTATATGTTCGAGTGACCATCGATTTACTCTTCTGAGTGGTGGGTTGTGTGCACTCGATGCACTTTTCGGAATCCAACAGTTCGGCATTTCGGATTTCAATTGAAATTCTGCAATCACTTTTCCGCTTTGCTCGGAGAAAGTGGAAGGGAAAAGGCTTTGGCATTTCACTCGCTCACATATCAAATGTACGAAAATATTTTTAATCCGTTTAAGTGCCCAAAAAGCTTCGGGGCCCCGAGCTGTCCTTCCACCCCCCTGGGCCCATTGCCAATGGGTTTGCCTTGGTTTGGGCCCATTAAGTGAGCCAAGTGAATGCGGCGGAAATGAGCAACAATAGCAACAAGCAACTGTAGGGGAAGGAGTATTGGCTAAAGACACACAGCAAGGAAAATGTTGTATTCTTGCCACTATTAAAACACTACTAATAGAAATAGAAACATTATTTTATTCCTCTTTTCCAGACCTTTTAATGGGACGTAACTTTTGAACTCCCTCGTTCTATGATATTATTTCCTCTTAACCAAGGTAATCCCATTCTGTATAACTTAAATTCTATCCCTCATTTTTCCCCAGTGCATTGGGTCCATAAAGACGAGCTGGGGATTTGGGGGTGAAGATTGGCGGGTGAAAGTAGCTGATAGCTGGAGTGTGGACTTGGGAATTTACTGCCCCGACTCAGCCAGAATTGTGGCTGATTGCAAAGGATACTCGGCGACAATAAGCCAGCAAGGACACACGCACACACACTCGCTACTCTCCGAAAAGAACAGGATGGGAGTGCAGAGATAATAGACAAATAACAGTTTCCCTGCGGCATTTAGCTGACTTTCACCCACCCCTCCAGCCCCAATTCCCTACTCCCAGTTCATTTCCCTTCTTTTCCACCCACAGCAAGGCCTTACCCCACACCCACCCACTTCCTTTGTGTAATGAAGACAGCGCGCGTTTGCCATTTGCTAAGCCATACTTACGCTTGTTGACAATTGCTTGCCGGACAATGCTCCGCCGGATCTGAAGCTGGGGGCCAGAAATATGCAAAGGACTGCGGGATCTGCAAACTGGACACAATGGATAAACCGGGCCCCTTTTATGGGGGCATGCCTAGATTAGCTTTTTATTGCCGGTATTAATTGCTATTAGTCGAAGTTAATAAACTTGATAAAGCAATTTGGCATTTGGCGTTTATTGTGTTCCGGGGGCTATGATTAGTGGCCGGCCATAAAAATGGCGTCAGGATTTGCATTAGCTTTAATCAGGACCCGCAGCGAGTCGACCCTCCATCATCCATCCAATCCTGTGCCGGCACAATTCCTCACCACCATCGCTCCGACGACGACGCCATGTGGCGTTGAAATTGCGATATTAGTTAATTTGGCTTTCAGCCCTTCCCTCACCAGCTGCAGGAGCCAAAATGAAATACAAGCGTGCAGTGCGGTCTCCGAAGAGCTAACCGATACACTGGAAAAGTAATACTTTAAAACTAGTAAAAGTAACTCCAGTCTAAAATCATTGAATTGAAAGGTGAAGGGGATTTTTTCAAACGGAAAAAGAATATTTTAGTTAATATTTAGCAAGCAGTTAAATTTGCTAATATCCTTTATTTACTACATTTCCCAACTCTAAAGTTGAGTGTAAAATGTTGCATACGAATCAGAGGCACTGCCTGTACTGTGCCACCTGCCAAGAAGCGTGTCGCTCAGCAGGTGTCAAAAGCGAGTGTTGTCGTCGTAGTTTCACGTTTGCCACCACCCTCTGCCTCTGCCTCTGCCTCTTCTTCAGCTCCTCGATCCCCACTGAGCTGTGCCTCTCGGGTGGACTTGGTCTTTGGCTCATTCACATGCGGTTAGTCAAAGCAACGACGTGACGTTCAGGTGCCAAAGCAAAGCCAAGGTGCAGCTCAAATCCTTTGGCAGCACAATGCTGCACGTAAACGGTGACAGAAGGATGCAGCTGTGGCTGTGGCAGCAGCCCGAAAATCATTCACAAGCACCAACTGCCTGCCTGCCTGCCTGCCATTTGAGAGGCGTGTCGAATAATGAGCTAGCATTTGGCAAGAGCCACGAGAGGCGGCTGGCACAAAGTCGGGGATCTTGAGCCGGAATTGGGCCACTACTTTGGCCTTTTAAGGGTTCAAGGATCTTCTAGCTTTAACTTTGCCAAAATCTTGATGTTTCTTGATTGTTTTTGAAAGGCTCTTAAGTGGTGTCACTTTTTTCAGCCAATTCAAACAGTCCAATGAACTGTGCCCTGTCTGCAATTATTAACTAATTCCCCTCTCACAACGGGCTTAAAAACTTTCGCTTATATCAAGTAAGGCCTTTCTCATACCCCCAGTGGAAAATTTCAACTTAAAGCTTTGCGAAAAAAACGAGAAAACTGCTCGCAAATCGGGCTGCTAGTTGACATGGAAAATGCCTGGGGTGTGTGCCGAAAATATTGTTGTCAGAAAAGTTAATGATTTATAATGCTGATGTCGGGGCATTCGTCGTCGTCGCCGTCGCCGGTTCCGTTGGGTTGAGCTCGCATTCAGTATCCATGGGGGCTCAGTCATGCGAGGAGGCACCCTCAAGCCATAGCCAGAGCCAGAGCCAGTCAGCCAGTGAAGCGAGCAACTTGTACAAAAATTTTCACACTTGCCAGTTGAAAAAGCGAGTGAAAAGTTTAGGGGATGCGGTCGATATAGGCGGCTGGGGGAGGTATGGAGAGCTGAGCTTCTCCGTTCACCTTGGGGACCTCTTTAAAGATTTACGATGCCGCATATGCCTACAGGTCATGGCTTGGCCAATGGATGTGGAGGCGTGCACAACAAAAGCACACCCAGACGCTGGAAAATTGTTGCATTTTCCTTTAAAAGCAAACTGGCACTGACAGCGCAGACGATGTTGTCGGTGTCTGCGGAGCGGCAATGTCACCGCAGACTTTGACATACATTTATTTTTATTATTTACGATGACTTAGCCAGCCTGTCCTCTGTCCCCCGCCCGGTATATCCTTCATTTCTCGCCCACAGCCTCCTCGGTCACGGCTGGGTCCTATCTGAGGCTTTTCATCTTTAATTCTTTAAATAGACTGACAGGGTCGAGTGGAAAGGGATGCGAACTGAGGCTCTGATTGCACCGAGAAAAATTAAAACTAACCAGACTTATTTCTTGGATGTCACAAGCTTGGTTTTTAGAGACATTTATCATTCACAGTGCAGGAGGATATCAAATTGGTTTTGGCAAAAAATCAATAAATACCTGAAAATGTATAAAATTATACAAACAAACATTGAAAGAGTTAAGCAAATACATAAATATTGTATAAAACAAATGCAATTGCCTGCAGGAGGGGTGATAAGTCGCGGATCAATATTGGCTTTCCACTAATAACTGAGAGATATATCTCTATATATCCATAAATATGTGTATATGTATGCAGGTGTGGAAAATCCTGGCAGCTGGGACAGGGCGTGGCCGTAAAGGATTTTGAATTTAACAAAGAGCTTAATAATACCAATTTAAGCTGGCTATAACCGGGGTCTCTGAATTAGTTATGCTAAATCTCTGAATTAATAAACTTTTATTTGAAATATATTTAATTTCTAATTAGGCATATTTATTAGTTAAATGAATGGCATCAAATCAATTTTCTCTCTCTGTAAAACTGGATTCCGTTGCGTTTCTGTGCCGACCTTTCGAGCTTGATGGCCTTTTGTCTGAGTGCCACATTTATGTGGCAGAGTGTACGTGTATGCGCTGGTGTCGTTTATCATGATTTACTTACCGCCACGCACTTCACATGTCAACACAATATTATCGCCCTCGAGCAATGGACCCACAGCGCCGGCAACATCGCGACCGGAGGCATCGTACACGAGTATTTGGTGCGGAGGAACTGCGGGGAGAGTGGAGAATGGAGATGCTGTTACAAAAAGGATGCACTCAGGGCAAAGTATTTCTAGGGTGAAACTTGAGTAGTATTGATAAGATAAATTTTAGGTAAGATTTCTTTGAATTTAATTCACTTTAATTCGATAAATCAACTCAGAAAACTTTCTAAGGATATATTAAGGAGGTCTTTGTGACTCAGCTTTTCTCCGAGTGTTCTCCACAAAGCTCTCCTTAATGACAGTGCACTGCCTTTAGGGGGTTACTCACCAATGACCGTTAAATTAATTCTATGATTACGCGTTGGCGAATTCTGGAAGTCGACGCGGCAGCGGTAAACCTGTTGAGAGGACGCAATAAAAAATACACAATAATATAGCGCACTTTTCGGGGCCGGTAATGGTCCGTTTTGAGCCACTTACGCCCTCGTCATCCAGCTGAATGTTGTCCACCGATAACTTGGCCGGCTGCTGTCCGGTAACAAAATACGCACGTGGCCCAAACGAGTTGGTGTCCGACCAGTATAGGGCCTTCTCGAAGGGTCGTCCTCGCACATCGAAGCTGTAACAGATACGGGAAAAACAGGCGGAAAATGTGTTAAAAGTTGCCTAAGTAGTTGCTCCCCAGCTATCTCTGGATCTACAGCCGCTGGGGAAATGCAAAAAAGAAGAAAAAGTAAATAAAGGGAAATATAACCAAAATATTGACGATAAGTTGTGTCAGCAATTGCCTCCCAGAGCATTTCGGATGTCGCCGCGAAGGTCGTAAATTTTAATGCGATGTGGAAGTTTCCAAGGTGAGGTTTGTAGCGTACAAAAATATGGGGGAAACATTTTTCAATTCAATGTCCTCTTGCGGTGTACCGAAAGATGCTTTTCTTCCTCCTTTAACTTCAAGTAAACAGCTTTATAACCAGAAATAAAAAAGAAATACATACAAATAATAGTAAAACGATGATAAGAAGTTTACTTATTTATTTTCTTTGTTAAAAACTGAATTTACAAAAAGATTACTAAGAAAAAATTAAAATTAGGGCCTTGGGTAACTGTAAACCTAACAACAAGCAGCAGAGTCGAGGTCTTATTTAACAAGGTTTATTTTTTAAAGCCTCCAGAGAGAGAGAGAGAGGGAAAACCACTAAATAAACCCAACAACTTATTGGGCTGGCTGGGGCTGTTACTTTTCCCCCCCTTCGAGCCATAAATATTGGATGGAAAATTGTAAAAAACGACACGCTCGCAAGTGGGTCTGAGCCTGGGCTTGGGCCTGAAATTTCACGCGTCTACGAAATGACCCTTTTCCTGTGCCCGATGTTCCTAGAAGGGCCCGGGGTCGACAATGCGAACCCCAAGCATAAATTTGCACGCAACTAATTTCTTCCGTTTCGCATTATTTTCGCAGCCCAGCACAGAGCCAGCAAACGTTTGCAATTTTGCGCATTAAAAAGCCCGACGTGCTATCTTTGGCGCTTTTATTGTATTTGTTAATGTCCGTCTGAGGGCTTTGGACGCTCTGGTCCTGCGACACGCCGTAAATGACTTGACGGTGGCGAAAATGTTCCCACAATTCGTTTTCATGCACTCTAAGAAAATAAGCTACAGTTTTGGTATATGGAAAAGATTCTCTACCTAATAACTTCACTATCAGCTTACACATTTATTTCCCATTTATTTTTAAATATAAAAAAAAAAATTAACAATTTATAAATTCTTATCCTTTAAAGACCTTATTAAATTTCTGCAAGTGCGCCTTTCTAGTGACCCACACACCAGCATGTCGTCTTTGCACAGTCATCGCAAGTTGTGTCCTTTTGTTGTTTCCGCTGTCGTCGTCGTCGTGCAGTCTGTGCTATCTGAGGGTCCTTCCAACTCCCCGAAAGCAGCTCGAAGCAGCCCCCATCCCTGGGTTGCGGTTAGCGAAGCGGTTTGTCATTGTGCCGGCTGCCAGGATTGTTCGCGGCCTCCGCCCGGCGGCCGTATTGTTTGCGCCTTTAAGTGGTTTTTTATCATTTCGCCGCTGACACAATTTATATCCGGTGCTCATATTTCTTATGCTTATCACTGGCAGGGACTCTTCCTCTGCCGTGTCATGTGTTTGGCCATTTCTCTAATTGTGTTCAAAGTGCAGTAAGCCATGCGGCGAATAAATTACAGCATCTAAGCCTTGCCCAAAGCCGGGGCACGTTCCCTAATTAGCCTAATTAAATATATGCGCGAAAATGTAAACATAACGGACTGAGAACTCCTTGGGAAATTCTCCTTTTTAAGACTGAGCTTCAAGTTCCTGGCTCTCGCGCTTTTCTTTTGCTCGTCCCCCCTTTGCCGCTTTTCCCGCTTTTAATTTTGCGCATTTGCAAACAATAGAGAAACGCCGAATAGTCAACAAAGGCGGAGGAGCTCTGGCGATAAGGCAAGGTGGACTGGAGTGGAGTGGCAAGGAATGGAGTTTCCTCTGGCGTCGCCCAAATATGGCCGAGCGCACTCCTCCTTGCCCTCTGTTGACGTTGTGTTTTCCCGTTGTTGGCCTTAGGAAACAATAATGCCAAGTTTGCACAATAAGCAAAGCAGCAAAGAAAATGGCAGGAGGGGAGGGTGGCGGGGCGCAGAGCACAGAAAACAGAAAAATAAACGCCAAATGCGAGGGCAGTAAAAATTGTAAAGCACAAAAAACAGAGAAAAAAGCAAATGGGTAGCGAGAGGCAAAATAGAAATGGGCCAAGAAAGCCAAGAAAGGAAGACAACATTGTGGCAGTTGCAGAAATGCTGACGGTCGTCGTCGAGAATGGCCAGAAGATGGAGAAAGCGGAGGAGAAAGTCCAGGAGAGTGGGCAGTTCTCAGGAGACAATTGGTCGCGACCACGCGACGTCCTCTTCAAGAGTTTGCTGTGCACTTAAACAGATTTTTCAATAGAAACTTTAAATATTTCTCAACTTAGGATCACTGAATTATTAATAATAAAATTGGTTGCAAAAAAGTTCTTTAAATTTTCTATATATTATACCTTCCGGTGATCGGTCATTTACAAGGACTACGCACTATCGATCGAAGCTCCTCAAGAGTCTTTGTGAGTTGTTCAGTCACTTTATCATTTATAAAAAATCCAATTTAATTTAATTAAACATATCTTTATTTCAAAAAAATTATCTTTAATTCCAGGATATTAATATATAGTTTGTATATTTTTTCTGCTTGTGTACCTTGCTCGCATTGGCTTTCTTTCATTCACTCAGTCTCTTACTTCTCCTTTGTCTATGGTCTGCTTTTTTCCAACAATTAGTTGAGTTTTATTTATTTTGCGTTAATTGGTAGCACTTTATCTTCGGGCTGAATGAATGAGCTGCGTTCTTTAAACAAATCCCGAACCGAGGCGGACCTTGAACTGGTCGCTGCATGGGTTTGGTAATTACGCTTTGGTTTTTTCGGTGGCTTGGGCACAAACTTTCGGCCACGCCTCCTTTTTTTTAGTCGACAACCTTCGACCCTTCCCCCCGAAATCCAATATCAAAGCAAGCTTCTCATTTGCCATTTAATGTTATTCTTTTTTGTTCGGTCTTCAGTTTGTAACGCTTACGAAATCCTATTCAAAAAGATTGCAAAAGGGCTAAGCGGGGACAGGACGGAGGAGCTCACCCAACAGAAAAAAAAAAGAAAATAAAAAAAGGACCGAAAACTTTTGCACTCACAATATCCATTGAATAATTTTATGACAATATGTGTCAGAGTATGTCGTTGTGTGGGTGTGTGTGGGAGGGGGTGTAAGGATGTGCGTCGGTATTTTCTGACAGTTTAAACAGATGCTGCTGTCGTGTGAACGCTTTTGGCCGAGATTCCCCGAGTCGAAGGATTTATACCCATTACTTAAAGGCAGAAAATGGGCAGGGAAGTTGGGTAAAAATGTTTTAGAGGCCTGCAAGTTGAAGGGTTCATAAACAGGACTTTACGATCTGATAAAACTTAACTAATCTGTAAAATTTTCTAATTTATTTTAAAACAATTAGTCCATAATTTCTAAATCCATATTTAAAAGTATCCCAAAGATAATTATTGAGAAAGGATTCCTGAATTATTGAACAAGAAATTAAGATAAATCTGCAGACTGTTTAAAAGACATTATCGTCCTAATATTTCAGTGAGTTCTGACTTTAAATAATATCTAAAGTATAGAAAGTGTAATTTTCTTGAAAAACTCCTGTAAGGATACCACACTTGCTAGCCAGTTTACAGGGTACCCCGAAGCGGGGTAATCCAACTATGCAGCGCATGACAAAAGGTAATAAACTATGAGGGCATGAGGGTCTCCTCGACATACGACCCACTTTGGCCGCTTTATACACAAAACGAAATTAGACAGGTGAGAATAGGCCCTCGCATATTGTGCTCCACTACTCACTCAGGTGTGCATATATATATTGTCTGGCGGCCCCTATCAAATTATGCATAAAGAAACCCTATCGCTCTCTGGACCTGGCAACAATTTCCCCGCCGGAGCCCCAAAATGTATGCTTCGTAACTCGGCAAAAGTGGCAACAAATTTAAAATTGGTTTCCACGCAGCGTTCACACACACACAGACAAAGTAACATTCGTGCAAACAAAAGAAACGCAGCGCCGAGAGAAATATGAAACAATAATAACACCAAAAAAAAGGGGCTGTTTACACGCCCCCATATACACTCCTGCTGTGTGTGTGCACACCAACTGAAACACAAGGGCGCAGACAAAAGTATGCAAATGGTTTTACTGCCCCTTTGTTTTTCTCTCCTTTTTTTTGGCATGTGTATTGGTGTTATTATGGAGCCATGCTGTGTAATATCTGTAAATTTCTTTTGTTATTGCCAACAACAGTTCCCGGCCCCAACTCCCCTCCCACTCTCAACTTGCCCAACTCCCGGCGATGGTCGAGATCTCCTCCCTTTTCCACGGGCCGGTGTTGACATTTGTTGGCATCATTCCACACATTGTTGCCGCTGGTGTTGGTTTTTGTTTGGTTTTCGCTTCATCTTCTTCTTAACTTTTACTATATAATTTGTAGCATATGAATATATGAAGGAGCCAACCAGCCAGGGGGACTGGAGGGTTGGGAGGTTTCTCTGAAAACAAAAAAAAAACAGAAACAAAGAACGCAAACAACGCCGTCGTCGTTGTGCTCGCTGGCCAAGTTCAAATTTATGCAGTGTCGCCCAATAAATTCCGCAATAAATTCAAAATAAAACTTTCATCTTGGTTGCCTATTTGGTTTTTGGGTTTTCATGAGTGTTGTGTTGCCGTAGGTTAGGGGTTTGGATGGGAAAATTTACTCAGGTTCGGAATTAATAGAAGATTGAAGAAGGGTTTCTTATATTTTGATTAAGGAATGCACTTTTTTGCCTTTTTTAAAATATTATCAAATAATAATTAGAAAGTCAAAACCATATATTTTGTAATATTATTCGTCGAATTTAATATTTTAATTGTAAGTATTTGCTTATTTGGTACCAATTTCATTTAATCTCCTTAAATTCTGCCTTTTAAATCAAAAGAACATAACATACATTTTTAATAGCTGGAAATGATAACTAAAATTCGATTTAACAAGGGCTGAAGGAAGTTAATTTCCCAGAATTTTCAAATTACTGCCAAATGGCTTCCAATTACCAAAATCGAAGTCGTTAAAAGTTAATCCTGACGAGAGGGTGAGTAAGAGAAGTTTGATAATCGCCTTCGAATACACAATCGCTGTGAAGATTGGGCCCAGGACCATTTCCTCCGGATGGTGACCAAGTGGTGAGCCGACACAGAAAATCCCAGCGTTGGCATTTTCCAGTTTCAGTGGAAACCGGAGCTTAGTGGCGGTAAAATCGATTTGCATGCGCCGCTTGCATTTCCGCTTTTTCACACACGCACACAGACCGGCACCCACACAATTGCATATACATTTCAAACTTAATTACAGTTTTAAATATCCCGTCTAACCTGAAATTCGCGCAAAGTGCCGCGCTCCGCAGCCGCTAGCCGCTTGCCGCTCGTAAAAAGCCCCGAAAATGCATGCGACTTAATTGCCTTTGGCCCACGGCTTTTCGCTGTCCTTCGCTTTAAGCACTGATCAAAATAATGGCCAGGGAATGGTTCAAAATATAATTAATATTAAAATAAATAAATGTTAATAAAAAGAGAAATAAATGAAACATAACTTTGCTATTTACAAACTTTACAAAATATATCGTTAATTTACAAATACAATTAACAATAAGTCAAAGCACATCTCCCTTTTTACTGAATAGTTTTCAATGGAATCCACATTAAAGTTGCAATTTAAGTGTATCGCTTCCTGTTCTTTGCAGTGATTCCGCCATCTTCAGTTTCCTCCTTAACTTCCGCCGTCGTTGGCCTTTATTGCCAGCCATTTTGAATACCATTTTGTGGTTTATTACTTTTGTGGCAGACCGATGATGATTCTCAAGCAGCCACTCAGGCACACACACGGCCCACACACCCACACTCTCTGGGTAGCTCTGCTGAGAGTGCACCTTCAATTGCCACCATCACTTCCACTCCCATTAATAGTCCCTGGCCCAGTCCCAGTCCCAGACTCTGTTTCCATCCAGATCAGACTGTATTTATTGGGCGATTTCCAGGCGGCTGCCGGCGATTATGGCAGTTAGCGTGGCACAAGGATTATCCCGCTTTTGACAGCCAGACCAGCGACTCCTCCGTTCCGAGCAGGAAGGACCGCAGCAGGACACCCCCATCCAATCCAATCGCAGCCAGTTTCATTATTCATGCCACGAAACCCACGGATAGCTGGCAGACAGCAGACAGCAGCCCCAGTGGCCGGCAGCCAGGCATCGAGCTCTAGGTGAGCTTTAAAAATCAATTAACCTTGATTGTGGGCCAGGCTCAAAGTCCATTGCAAGCACTTCAATATTTACGCAAGGTATGGGAGGGTATATTCGATCTGAGGGTACATATATTTACTATATATGCACATATATTGCAGAGGGATAAAAAAGAGGGTAACATTAATCCCACAATATATATTTTTTCCTTAATCATATTCAACAGATAATTTGTTTTTTAATTAAAATTTCCGTGTAATCAATGAGTTTAAAGTAAATCCACACAACACTTTGGTATTTACTTATTTTTAATTTCAATTGTTTTATTCATGGCTTCATCTTCTCCCGATTTGCACACCGAATCGAAAGTCGCTTGCAGTGCTCTCAACTGCTTTCTGTATCGATTCAGTTCGCTGCCATTGCCATTTCCTCTTGGCTTTTGTTTATTATGTTGGCTTTTATGGAGAGACGGTTAAGGAGGTGCGGGGCCTGGGAGGTCGACTGCCGCCGCCATGGTTGCCATTGCCATTGATGGCCTGCAATATTGAACGTGACAGTTGACCTGTCGACCCAGAGAGCAGCTCACGCTCCTTTCCACGTTACAGGTGGGTCTGGCTGTCATGGCAAATGTTAATTTTAATAATGGAACGCCCACCCTACCCCCCTTTATATCCCGATTCCCGATTCATAACAAATAAATGTATAAAAATCTTATGAAAATCGCATTTCAAGGGTCAAAGTCAGCAGAAACAAATCCCAGCGAGCAATCCGACCCATAAAAATGAACCCGAGGCCCCGAAAAAGGCCTAACCCTAGCAGCAATAATAATAGCAACAACAAGGACTGGCCCGTCGTTTGGCCAGTCAAACAACAAAGCAAAAGTTAACATTATAATTTTTAATATTTTTGCGTTTAGCCTCCTGGGCAGGACATCGTTTTGTTTGGGGGCCGGCTGAGGCGGATGCTGAATGCTGATGCTGACGTTGTTGCCGTAGCTTTTGCCTTTGTATCCGGGTGTAAAGCTGTCAAATGCAGGGCGGCTCCTAGACAGGACTTTACACGGGGTATTTGTGCCGGAGTGTGGTGTGTGTGTGTGTGTGTGTGCAAGTTTAGGTGGGGCTGCCAGCTGTGACGAGCCTTTGGAAATGTAGCAAAGCCTGTTCTGCCAAAAAGGATGTTCGACACTGAGACAAAATCTATTGAGAAAACGTGTAAGAAAAAGTATAGCTTAGAAAGGTCTTTGGCAACTTAATTTATTTTAAGTTATTTATAAGAAAAGGATTCCCAAGTTCTGTATTTGAAATTAGGAAAAATATAACAGTCTTTCAAATTTCGTTACTGTGGAATTTCTTGCTCGATCTCAAACCATTTCTAGCAGTGTAGAACTATGAAAAACCTTGGGATCTCCCGCCCAGTGGGTCCCCTTTATCCCGACGAGTCTCTCTTTCCGCCCTTCACATGCTGCTTTCAATTTCGGCGCCTTTTCGGTTTTAGCTTTTGGTTTTGATTCTTTTCTAAGCCCCATTCTGCCGCCCCTCTTCTCTTCCGTTCTTGTGTCCTTCGATTTCACGCAGAGCTGGCAATTTTACACCGCAGCCCAGGTCCTGGACGAGTTTTTTTTCGTATTTTATTTTTGTGCTTAGTATCCCGCCTGTCTCCTGTGCAGCTGTTGCTGTTGTTCTCATTTTCGATTTCGTCCTTGTTATTTATTTGCTTAAATTTTCTTTTGGTTGTTTTCTTTTCTGCTGACTTTTCCTGCAAGGGAAATCGAATTCGAATCACTTTCGGATATTTTTGGTTATAAAGTCGGAAATTTTTGGCGACATTATTGTTTTGGACATTTTTCTAGTTTTCCGCCTTGTTTTCCCGCTGTTGTTGTCGTCGTCAGACCAAACGCTAGCCGCCCTTTTCCTATTTTCCTACTTTCCGGCTTTCCTCATCTTTTCCTGCTTTGTCTGGTCTGAAATTTATTGCTTCCAATTGAGTGCACGAAATGGCAACAACATCAACAAGGATCGGAAAGGGAGAGAGAGAGTGAGGGGATAGAGAGTGAGTGTCCTGCGAGCAGGACGACTCGTGAACAGCTCGCGCTCGCCCTTGAGATACACGTGCGTTTGTACACATATACTCCGTATCCATATCCATTGCCATATCGATATCCCTGTCCATGTCCCCGCTGTTGTCTATGTCCTCATTCCCGAAATCCCTCGCCCGCCCCGCCCCCGCTTTCAATGTGTCCACCCCCGCTGGCAACATATTGAGAAGGAAGCACATGTAAGCAAAATTGACAAGGCTAAAGGATATCGATGTCTGCTTATAATGTGCAACATATTAAACCTAAGCACACGTTCACCGAGCGAGCTCTATAAATAATAGCAGCAGGAGCTCGAGGACATCGACATTGCCGGCGGGGGCGGCATCGGGGGCCGTGGGCTTGCTCCTCCACAATCAAAGTTGCCGCCAAAACAGTTTTCACTTTGGATGCCATTATTTTGCTGCCCCGCTTTTCACCTCGAATGTCCTTTGCCTCGGGCCCTGCGGCTAATATATGAGTCCATGTCGCCCTGTGTGGCCCGCCTAGCAGGCCGTTGCTTTGTTTTGCTTTGACCCACTCCCGGAGCATGTCCTGGCCCCAGTTCCGGGACTAGGCATATGCGGCGCCGCACACTGGCAGAAACTCGATTTTGGGTCAAATGAAGTCTGGGATATACCCAAAGATAATCCTCAAGAGCATAAAGAAGACTATCTTATTTATCTATAAATTACTTTTCATTTATTTTAGAATTTTTTTTATGTGAAAAACGTGTAGGGCCGTACTTTCTGCCAGTGTAGTCCCCACTCGGCTCGACCCCAGTTGAGTTGATATTGATGATGTTATTAAAATAATAAATTATTTGAAAATTATGAACTGCTGCCATTTCTCATGAAGCTGTCGGGTCGACTGAGGAGGTGCGGTGCTTATAAATCAAAAGGTGGCCAGGATTAGGGCTGGCCATCCGCCTCCAAAGGGCGGAGAACTTCTGTCAACCGCACAGACACACACTCCCCAGTTTCATACTTGAAATCTCAAAGAGACTATGAAATTAGCAAGTGCCTGGCTGCCATCCTGCTAACCCCCATTAAAATTAGGCTTCTTACCTATAAAGCGGCTTGCCGGCACTCTCACGGAACCAGAGCACCATATACACCCGATCGTCCTTTGCCTCCGGCTCGATGTCACAGGGCAAGGATGCGGTGCGTCCCAGGACGGCCTCCACGGCCACTGTGGAAACTGCAAGGCAGAAAGGGGAGAATTTAATTATTAGTGCACTGCAATCATATTATAATTATTTGGTTTGAAAATCTTTAAGCTTTAAGCTAAAATAAATTTAATCTCCGAAATATCCATGACATTATCTGCTTGCATAAAGGAATACCAAGCTTGTTTTTAATCCTTTTATGATTCAAAATCAAGTACTTTAAACTTTCCCAAGTCGAGACCTTTTCCCTTGGTGTATCATTACCGTTTCCACCTAATGCAATTGAATGAAATGGCAGGTGGGGGCCGCTTTTTTGAAATGTCATGACAAAACTATTGCCAAAGTCATTAACACAATATGAAAATGTGCTTTTTCCTTGGCGGCCGGGCTGAGCTTTTGTGGGCGTTGCCGCAATTACTTCGAATCGACTCGACTCGACGACTCCTTAGTCGATTTCCTAGCAAATGTCAACAAAACGCTGCCTTTTAAGTGTCACGTTGAGACGCCCGTTCCACAAACACGGAGCACGCAAGGCGGCGGCGACCGCACGACAACCTCAAGGCGGTCACCCACCCGCCCAGCCTTCAAGCCACCGAGCCACCGAACCGCCCAATCACCCGGCCCTAGCTCCTTTCAACCGCAATAGCCGCTGACGTTCAGCGTTGTAGTCGCATAATCACAACCAAGTACGTGAGTGGGAATATTAATGCCAAATTGAAGCCAACGACAACGGCAACGCCAACGACAGCGATGACGTCGCAATGGTGATGGCGATGACGACGACGATGGCCGGTCTGCGATTTCAGGGCGGCCTCGTCTTTTGCATTTAAACTGCCAATTGATGTCACTGGAAATAGATAAATGCTAAGGGCGTTGCCTTCGTTTCCGGATGGCTAAGACTCACTCCAGCTACCAATTCGCTATCCTCCATCCTCCATCCTTTATCCCCTATCCAATCCAGGCAAATGACAATGGATTAAAGTTGGCTGGCTGATTTCCCTGTTGTGATGTGACAGTTGAGTTAAAGTCCCTAATTGTCCTTTGGCGTGAGGAGGATCAAAGCGGTCGAAGGAGGCGGCACTTAAGTTAAGTTTACTCGCTGTTGTCGTCACAAGGAGTCGCCAGGAGTCGTAAATTAATAAGGAAACATGAACTGTAAATGCATAGCCATCAATCAGGCGAATGAATAATACATTAATGGGTCCACGAGTTGCTCAATTGTTAAATATAACCCTCAGAAGTGTGACTAAGCTGGGGTCAGTAGCTGCAGTGAAGCGCTGCAAGGATACGCTAAATCATTAATGTGCAAAATCAAAGAGCAGCCGCTGCCTCTCTTCATCCTCTAATCTGAGCACTTAATGTTCCGCCAGCGGCTGACAATAAAATTTCTGCCAAGCCCCAAAGAATTTGAATATCAATTGAATTCCCCAGGCAAATCAGGAAAAGGGAGCAGAGATATTTGCAAGCGATTGACGTTTACCAATGCTCGCACGAATCGATTTGCAAGCGTGTGAGTGTGTGTGGGGATTGGTTTTGAAAATTCAATTGCTCGCTCACCTGTCCAGCTGTCAAAACCCAGAAACTCGAGCACATCCATCATGAACCTATTGGCAGCCTGATGCTCATTAATACCCAAAAGGGAGCCTCACAATCGTGTTACGCGTAATTTAATTTCTGCAGCCGCCAAAACGAGCGAGGAATAAAAATGCCAGTCCTGGGAAGCGACCCGGCTTGCAGACGATGCCAACAATTGTTGACATTTATTTAATATGCGCACGTTTTATAGAAAAGCAATTCCCAGTTGGATAATTTATGGCACACTACAGAAATTTGCACATGAAAACGCCGGCCCGCAGCGCAGCCCCACCCCGCCTTGAAAGGACTCCCACGCACACCAACTGGCTAACGGACGAACTGGCAAAGAGACAAACTGGCAGACTGGCAAAAGGACAGACTGACAGACAATCGGACGCTCAATATACATGGTGTATATGTGTCGGGTACACGCTACAGCTACAGCTACAGCTGTATTGGTGTGTGGGCTGTCGCCGAACATGGTAGCAATTTTCGTGCGTTTGTAATTCCCATGTAAGATGTCAAATGCTCGACGAGCAGACACAGTTAGGCCCTCTATCAGTTGGCTGAAGGCCCCAGCACTGAGCGAAAGCGGGGAGCAGGTGATTAGGGCCAAAGGGGTGGAATCTCTTCTAATCCATGGCAGGCATTGTAGTTCCAAAGTGGCTTCTCTTCAAAAACTGGCAAATCTAATGTTGGATTATTTCGAGAGATTCCTTCTTAACCTCTTTTTAAACAAATAAATTCAAAACATAATTCCTTATAAATTCATTAATAGCATTCTTTACGTTCCAGTGTACTCCTCCAGCTGCTGTCGCTGTCTCACGAGTCCCAGCGGCAGGCGGGCTGCAGCAGCCAAATTGACATAATTTGCGATATGCGCCTCCGCCTCCGTTGCCGCCTCCATCATCTCGTCAGCTCCTCCAGCTCGTCAGAGTCGCGCAAGCGTAAGTGTGTAATGAGTGATTTGCCCGTGGGGCTCACATGGGACTCGTGGGCACGGATGGGATGGGAACCCCTACTGCTGTCCGCAGACCACGGAATCAGGCGGCCAAAACCAACTGGCTGGATTTGGGACAAAGTGGCGCGTGCTGTGGCTTTAGGTGGCAAGCTGCTTCTGAGGTCGCTGGATTGGGCAGCCACAAGCGGCAACAGTTCAGTTACGGACAGACAAATGTCACTCCAACCCCGGAGGCCATACATACACATGTGTGTGAGTTCGTGCATGCGGGAAAATGGGTCAATTTGGGTTTATTAGTGCAAATCGAAGGCAAAAACTATTTTCGGATAATTGTATTCAAAAGCTCTGAGCGTCATAATCCTTTCGAGGCTTTTAGGATAAGGTTTTAGACGGTTTATTTTGATTTTCAAATTGATTTAATTAACTAAAAGGTTTTGGGTTTCATTATTTTAAGAAAAGTAAGCGACTAGGTAGTAAATGAAATAAATGTAGTAGGGAAAAATATATTTAGCTCATTATACCATACATTTTATTAACTATATTAATACAACTGTAGTTAAGTTTTCTCTTTCAAATCCCAAGAAAGGATATTAGCAATTTATGTAAACTTTATAGGTTTTGCCCAATTAAAAATATCCCTTTATATGTATCTCTTTTATATCAATCTTAAAGTTCTAGGAAAATGGCTTTTGGGCTCTGTTTCTCCTACCTATAATGTCAATCAAAACTGATATCCATGCATATAACCTTTGGCTACATTAACGACATTTCGCACCCACGTGCACAAAGGAAACACCGAAGCAAACATCTTAACAAGGGAATGGGAATTTCCTGCTGGTTTCCGCTGGTTCCTATGTGCCACGGCAACTTTTTTCCTGCGTTACTCCCTGTGTCATTTCACTTTTTATGCTGGCTAAAGTAGAAAACAAACACAAATTTCATTTTGCTGCATGCCCCATCGCACTTGTCTCCCTTCCCGACCATTTTATATATTTTTTTGTTCGTGTTTTTGTTATGAAAATTGCCAACAGCTAGGCAACACATACTTAGCACGCAGCCAGCGCGCGGAGAGAGAGCGACTGGAGGATAGATGGCACATACAGACGCAGTGGCACGTTGTTGGGCGCACTTGGGTTATGCACATAGTATTTATATTTATATAGAAAAGTCGGTGTCGCCGGCGCCAGCGTCTCGCCGCTACGGTCTCGGTCTTCCTATATAAACGAAAGAAGCTGTGAAACTTATGCAAATTGCATTTCAGTGTCTGCTCAAAAGCTCGACACAAAACACAGCGCGGCAAGTGAGAAGCAGAAGGAGCAGCAGGATGCGGCGCCAGTGCCTACAAAGTATGCAATGCTAACGCGCCTTGCTCCAAAAAAGTTGTAGAAAATGCGCATAATGAAATCCAAGGCTACGGCTATATCCAAACACTGTAATTTTGAATGAATTTCTTAAAGCATTATTTTGGATAAATATAAATATATAAAGGTAAATTCGTATCTTTAATTTGTCCATAACTTAAAGTATCATTTAGCTTCAAATTTAAATCGTATTAATTCCTTTCGTCATCTACCCGAAATGATATCTTTTAAGTTTCAGTGTGCGACTTCTTAGCTTGGCTTGTCTTGGACTGGCTTGCCTTTTTCCACGTTCCAGTTTCGTGGCAACGCTTCTGCTTTTGCTGCTGCTGCTGCGCTTTGGCTTAAACATCTTCTTCTTATTTTTCCTTTTCTGTGTGTGTGTGTGCGTGTGTATGTACTTAATGTTGTTGTTTAAGAGAGCGCCAAAGTTTTTCTTCTCGTTTCACGCTACAACCGCAAGGATGCCAACGACAACGAGTCCTGAGCATGGTAATTTCTGCAGGTCCTGCCTGCCGCCTGGCTGGCTGTTTGTGTGTGTTTCTGCGGCGTGTGTGTGTTTGTGTTGGTGTGTGCACTTAACTGTAGACACTTGTAAAAATAGTGTGCGACTGCAGAGGCAGCCACTGATGGCGACCTGGCCGAAAGCTAAAGCTAAAGCAGGTCACGTGTGGCATAAACGTGCCATTGCGTCAGTCGTTGCTATTGCTTTCGTTATTATTGTTGTTGTTGTTGTTTTTGATGTTGCATTGTTATTGTTGTGTTGTCTTGGGCGTTGGAAAATTCCTTAAATAAATATATGTATGTACATACATATGTATGTAGTGATATGCTGCCCTTGTGTGGGTTGGCGTCTTTCACTTGGAAAAAATACTTCAAATTCTGGGTAAAAGCCATCTTTGTACAAATCAAAATAATAATAAAATAAGTAAAATTTGCTTACTTACGAATAGATTATTAATAAAAAAGAACGACTTTCATTAAGTAAATAAATTTGTTATTAAACTGTTTCCGTCTTAAATCTCTCTGATATTAAGCATTTTTATCAAAAAGTATTTATTAAATATTAGCAATCCTTGTGATCCTTGTTACTAGCTCATAAAGTATACATAAAAAGGGATCAGCTTTGTCCTTTTTTCTGCGTGTCTGTGTAATTGAGATGAAAGTTAATAGCTAGCATAGCATACTTTTGAGGGCCCGAATCGCAGGCTAACAAAATGCCAGACAATGCCAACGCACATATGCACGTACGTGTGGGCCTCGTCTGCATGTGTGTGTATGGGAAAGTGAATGCCACTAAAAACAACAGCACAGTGGCATTGTTGGTGCCGCTGCCGTAGTGCCTAAGTGGCACAAGGTAAAGCCGCATTGCTGCAGCCTCAGCCTGAGGTTCTCCGGTTCTCATGTTCTCAGGTTCTCAGGTTCTCAGGTTCTTGGGCTCTCAGGTGCTCAGGTCCTCTGGAGCTCAGGTGTATGGCGCCATTGCCACGCCCTCGTTTCGCTTGTGGCTGTATCTGTGTGTTTGCACTATTTGCACTAATTTAGTTGAAAAAACAAACAAAGCCCTTTGTTCAATTTTCGCCTTTCAGGCTCAAGTGGTGGAGTGAGCGAACGGCAGTGGGAGTTTGGTTACCAAATGAAGAGAAAATCCACAGGAAATCTTAAGCTTGAACGGAAATTTGATTAAACTTTAACCCAAAATGTGTTAATTTGTGATTTTATTGAAGTTCTTTACAGTTTTTTATTTGATAATTATTAATTGAATATATTTTCCTTTTACTGTTCATTTTCATGATTTTCTTTAGACTTCATATAAAGATATTTTCTCCAGTGCATCAGGTTTACACAGTCAGATTCTTAGCCAAAGGCTTCCATTTAGATGCCGCTTAGTGGAGCAAGAATAACAGCTGGAAAGTGTTAGCCCACTTTCCGCTTGCACCTCAAGCACATTTTCCCTCGCCGTAATTAGCAAAGTAATTTTTCTGCGTTTACATTAAGCCGGGCTCCTGCAATTAGATGCGCTTCATTCCGTTTCTGTTTCTGCTTCCATTTTGTTGTTCCTCCTCGGATGAAGCACGGCAATTAGCATGTCAATTGACAGGACCGAGTCAACAAATACAAATTCAATTTCGGCATGATAAATAAAATGCCAGGGCCAAGAGCAATCGTGACAGTCATGATACCAACAGTCACAAAACTGGGACAATGGCAAATACATTTGCTTCCCACCCGTCCCCGTAAAACGAGTAAAGAAATAACAAGCTGGCAGGCAGGCACGCTGCCTGTCTACATTATTATTGACCTTCGGCATTGTCGCAGATGAGTGGGTGTCTGGTTATTGATTTTCCATCGTTGGCACTTCAATCGATATTTGAATATGTGTGTTGCGTGTTCTCGGCATGAACTTTAAGTCAAAGGAACTGGGTGTCCTGAGCAAATACGTATAGAAATTTTGGGGAAATAATTTAAATATTCAAGGAAATACCCTTTGGCTTTCATTTCTTGGACGATTGTTAAACAAATAAAGGCCAGGTTCAGCTTAAAAACACACACATATTTCTGTGTGACCACAGGTTCCTTTTGCCTTACTCTTTTCAAGAGCTTTCCAACCTCTCGTTTGTGGCATCGCATTACGAGACGTGCTCTCGACGGTCAAAAGGCCAGGTGCTAACCTGAGGCATGTGAATCAACCAGCTGGAGTTCAGATGCTGACCGCACAAACAGTGACCTCAGTTGGACTTCCTTTTGGCCTTCGGTAGCTTGATGCCTTGGATGCCAGGAATTACATCAATTACAGTGCCGGCTTCAAACCTTCAAACCGACCTGACCGAAAAAGTAAGAATAACGACGTCGTCGGAGACTGGCCCAGTTTCCCACTGCCAGGCCCCATCCAGACCCTCCTCTTCATCGTCGTCGTCGTGGTCATCGCAGGAGCTGTCGCCGTTTCACTCGTTCGCACTCGCACTGTGTACATTTGACCCGAAGTGCATTGGTCATCACGTGTGGCCATGTGTCTGCATTTGAGTGCACTTTGGTCAGCAATTATTTTACGTTGAGGTCGCATTAGAGGTGTGCGCCCTCGCAGCCAACAACGTTTGCTGAGTGCGAGGGTCGATTGAGCAATTGAAGGTTAAATTCTTAATTTATAAAGAAAATTTAGAACCTTTTAAGGCCTGCCTGTCATTAGCCTTCAAAGAGAAACATTTTCTACATCACAAAAGTTGAATAAAAAAGTTTTATTTCCAAGCTTATAATATAAATCTTTTCCCTTTTTGTTTTAATTTACAGAAGAAGTTTAATAACTCAACTAAATAACTAAATATACTTACAAATATTATTAAAAAAAATAACTTTTTTTGTATTTACCTTTTTCTAAACTTTATTATATCCAATCAACCCTCTAAAAACACCTCTGGCTGCAAAAAAGCGACTCTCAGGACACACCAGAACCAGTCAAGGCATAAAGTACAAGAGAGGTTGCCCAGATCTGCCATCCCGCCTAATGGTAGTTTCCTACACAGGGGATCGAAGAGCAAGGAGTCAGCAGGAGCAGAGTCATAGGGAAGCAGGAAAAATGGAAACGGAGAGGGAGAGAGAGAATGAAGTTGGCAGCCCGCAGGACTCGTTGGCCAGTGGCAATGGCAGTGGCGCCGTGTCCTGATCCTGGCAGTGGCAGGCAGTACGGGACCTGGTGCCATGGCACTCTGGCACTGGCTGGCAGCATATTGAAGTGCCGTTCGACGCCAGCATTTTGCAGCTGCATTGTCATGTCAACCGATAAATTCACACATACGTGCCCGCATACCAGCAAACAATTGGCACCTTTGGCTATCCTTTTTATACCCAGGCACTTGGAGATTACAGGGCTGTACTGCTTTACTGGGCATATCCCTTGTAACATGAGGTCTTTGCTCTATATAAATGTATCTGGTTTTCAGAGCTGTATATACAAAGATAACTAGCTCTCATACTAACATAAAATTAAAAGGATTTAATAAGAATATGTCTGAGATTCCCCTGCCTACCCGGTACTCTTTAGTCTATACACTGGTCTGTCACGATTATTGTCGTTCCTTTTTTCCCATCGCTTGGCCACGTCGCAATTGCAAGTTGAAGTTCGAATTGGAGCAGCTGCTGGGTGCTCGAGAACCCAAAAATCGAGATGCAGGGCAAAGTGTGCGCATTGAACTGTTAGTTATGTTGGCTGGCAGGCGGCAGGAGGGCAGGCGGCAGGAGGGCAGACGGCCCACGGGTCGCATACGTAACGTTTCCGCTGCTTGACTACTGAGCGGAATGTCTATCAACTCAATATGTGTCTTTTTTTTTTGGTGGCCAAAAGGGCTTTCGTGTGCGTGGCATCGCGGCAACAATGATAATAGCGCCAATTGACAGTCCTGCCCAAACTGTGTGCACGGCATAATTTAGTGGCATCATAAAGCGGCCGCAAAAAACAAGCCAGAAGCTAATAAAAAACACAACAAAAAATAAGCCCCGTCAGTTTAATTACACAGTTTGCAGTAAAGCAATTTAAATTTGATTGCGTTGCCAGTATGACTGCCTCATGCTCTATTTTTACATTTCAATATCTGAATAAAATGCCGGAAATAGTTGATATATTTTCTCTTTCTAACATATAGTTTAAAAGTTTTTTTTTTAGTTCATCAGTTTAAAAATCAACAAGAAAATAGATAAATATTTTAATTTCTGATTAAATTCTGCAATCGTTTTGTCGCTGTATAATTACAGAAATGTAATTGTTTGTTTTACCCCATTAATGTGCTGACACATGGAAGTAATTGTTAATGAATTTTATTTTCTAAGAACACTAACTATAATTATTGGTAGGAATTTTTGCTGCATAAATAAATTAACAGAAATTGCAGCATATTTTTGTTATTTAAGATGTTATCGGAGAACCCATTTTTCATTGTCTGATTAAATTATGTTTTCTGTTGAAGTGTTAAGTGTTATTTCGAGTTGACATTCGAAACAAATGCAATTAAGCAAGCTGCAAACTATTCAAATTATTTCAGCACCCAAGCTTTATAGCCATGAAGTTGTTGAATTCACTTTAAGTCTGTCTCTTTGCCAATTAATTCTTTAATCCAATTTATTGCGACCGCAGTCAAAGAGTGTAAGTCGCATGTTTGCTTCGGAAGCAAAAAGTTCTCCAATTTCGGGCCAATAAAATAGAGAAAAAGCGCCACAGATTTAAGCATGCATGAGGTTCTACTGTGTTCGGTTTTTGGCCATAAAAACAATGTTTGCATCGGGCAAAAAAATCTCACTGATTCGCTGCACTAATTGAAGCCATACAAATGGGCATTATATTGGCATTATTCCATTCATGGTGGGATTTCAGCTGTTGTTAATCAGTTTTAATTACTCCGCCCTCCATTCGTAATGTGTGTTTTTGTGGGGGGTGGTGGAAAGGAGGAAGGAGGATGGTGCTCTATAGATTACAATGTGTGCAATTTGGAGAACCGCATGCACTGTGGCCATATAAAAAGCCGCAGTATACTTGCGGCGCAGCTTCAAAAACTTTTTGCCAAAATGCCTATGGCAAACATTTTGGCAAAGATTTTCGCCGAGCTCTGCGATTTGCAGACAGTTAGACAAGGCAAAAGTTTTCCGCCCGCCTCCTTGGGGGCTTTGTGTGTGTGAGTGTGTGTGGTGGGGATGGAGGGGCGTGGTCGAGTGTGTGTGATGCAGTGGAATTTGCAATTATTGCCGCTTAGCACAAAAATTCCTCGCATGCCTGCGTGCCCACATTGAAAGTAGCAACTTGGCAAAATTATTGTCAAGAGTTTTTGGCTTTACACACACCCTACACACATAGACACACACACACACAATGAATGACAAAAATGAATTTTAATAAAGTTGAACAAATATTTGCATATTTGCCAGGGCGCTAAAAACTTTCATCGAGTAACTTTCCCCACTGCCACGGCGACAGACAATAAACCAATTTGATTTCCATGCTGGAATTTCGATGTGAATGCGAGCAACTTTTGATGCGGGTCGCTCTAATTAGCTTCCAGTTGGCCAAACCAGAAGTACTAAAGTCAATATTATGCATATCCCCGGGCAAATATTTGCCCAAGGCCCCAGCTTCAGGTTGGAGCTCAGGTTTTAGGTTTCGTTCCAGCCCCCTCAATCTCTTTAAACTTTATTTTGGAAAATCAATTCTCCCGCTGCCAGTGGACACGTAGCCGGGCGTAATAACTTTAAACTGTTTCAAAACTCGGCGCGAAAAATTTCATTACCTTTTTGTTTGGCGGGCGGCTGGGTGGGAGGACTGGCTGCGGAATGGCCAGGCCAACCTTTTTGGTTGTTATTTTCCGCCGCTCTCAAAGTAAATATTTGACAAGACACAACGGAAACAACAACAGCAGCAGCAGCAGCGTCGCCTTCGTTGTCCTTGCCGAAGCACTTAAAACCTAATTAAATTTGCATTACAATTTTTTCGGTTTTTATTCCACTTTTTCGCTGAAGCTTTTGCTGTTGTTGCTGCCTCTAATTTTGTTTTTGAGAAACAGCCCCCAGCCATGCTCTAAGGGCATAACTGGAGGTCCAACGAGACAAAGGATACGCAACTGGGGCTGGCTGGTTGACAAACAGGATATGCCGGACCTGGCTAGTCCGGCCCAGCGGGACGAAACAGCAAAGGTGTGGAAAATGCTTCAAAGCTGGGACATATTTTTAAATTAAAATATATTTCATAATTTGCCCTTTCATCTCACTGCTGCAGGGAGGTTGAAACTTAATAGGGAAGCCTATTAAGGGCAGCTTTCACTTAGAAATCCGAGCAAGGAACCCAAATATAAGTTAATTATTGTAAATACAAAATATTTGATATTTTTAAATTAAAATTTTCAGCTAGGAAACTTTAAACCTTAACTTCGTGGCGACACTCCCTTTGTTCACAAGTACCCATTGAGTGTTCGACACCACTAACGACTAAAGTTTAGGCAAAATGTGGAATTGCAGTCCACAATTGGTGGCATTTCTTTTGAAAAGTGTCGTTACCATTGCGAATCGCAACTTGAATGGGCCAAGGAATGCATTTTTTCCAGCCGCTGGAGAAAAATCAAGCAATAGGTGCAAAAAAAGAAATAATAAAAAACTGAAATCGCAAACAGCATGAATGTGTATCTGCATAGAGGGACGCTGTCGACATGGTTGCATTTTTCACTCGCAATTCCAAAGAAACATTTAAACTCGACTTTCCTGTTTCGTCTAGGATTTTTCTGTACTTTTTGTTGGTTCTCCCCGTGTTTCCTTTCTTTTCAATGGTTTTTTTTTAAGCTTAGCTTACCAACGAAAGGTTCTTTCACCGGTTATATTCAATGCAACTGCAGCAGCGGCAGATGTTCCGCCCAAATTGTGTATTTATGAAGGATCTTTCACCGCTTCGTTGGACTTGAATACTTAGTTGGCGAGCAGCAGTGGCGGCGGCGGCGACGGCGACGACTAAGTCCGGTATTGAGCCTCCAAAGCTGGCTCGTAAACACGTAGAATATTGGCCATCAAGTGGTGTCAGAAGCGGGGAGTGATGGGGCCATAGATCAAGCCCTTTTTCAGGCCAACCAGGAAATCATTTAAAAGACATTAAAATTTATTTCAGTGCTCGTTAAAATGTCCGCGGCACAAGTACGGCCCAATAAGCAATAAAAAGTGCGTGCGTCGGTTGAAAAGGTTGTACTAACTGTAGATTATGTAAATGTCTTCGGTAGGAACACGTGTTTTCCTTGACGGCGAAGGCGGCGGCTTAAAGCCTCCGTCCGACCTGGCGTATACGCAATAAGTTTGCCCAAACAGAGGGTAGGATATAACAGCCAGCCGGACAGCTGCAATAAAGTAAAAACTTGAAGATTTATATCCCCCACCGAAGTGGCTGCAGCAGCTGCACACCCCAGGCCGCCAGACTCCCATATCCATATATACATATATATAAATATATGTATGGTATATCCTTAGATAGAGTCTGTCCGTTGGGAAGTTCATATGTGGCGTGCAAATCACAGTGCAGTCGGGTTGGATTCGGGACCGGGCTCTTCAACTATCTCTTGGCCCGCCTGCCACCGCTGGCTACTAAAGACGTTGCCAACAGGAAGTTTGCAAACCAAAAACGGAAGCGCCAAGATTTATTATAAAAATTCTCATAGCTCAGGCAGGCAAGCGGCAGCATATTACGTTAAAAGTGCTCAACACACACCAAGCAAAGCGAGTCTTATGAGCCCACACACTCACATGGAACGTACACATAAAGAAATTGATAGAGTTAACATTTTTATTTATTTTAAATAATTACTAATTATCTTTTAATCAGAGTTTAATTTATATAGATCAGAGTAAGATAAATTCTTTTAGGATGAAATAATGAAAATTTAAATGGCTTTATTACATGGGTCTCCAGAATTCTTCCAAAACAGGAACAATTCAGAGCCAACCTCTTCACTCGGCTAATATATTTTTCCCGTTTGTTTATGTATCTTTTTATTATTACTTTATAGGCACCTTATTAGGGCTTGTTTCCCTCAGTGCTTGCATATACCTATTAGTATTTATATAGCCCCGTGGACTGGGCAAAAGTTGGCAGCAAATTGTGCGGTCCAACACTAAGACGAGCAGCTCTTAATTGCACATTTATTTGGGTTCGCCAAGGAAGTCTCGGGCCCTTGGATCCCTTCCCCCACTCGGTGGCTGGTCTGCTGCTGCTTAGTAGTTTATCATTCGCTGTACTTAAATTACTCCACCGCCACCCAACACACACCCCCACACTCCTACAGATACTGCTAGCCACATGCGAGTCGGGGAGAAAACTTTGTTCTCAATTCTCGTTGGGTGTTTGGAGCTTTGCTTTTTTCCCTTTTATGGATTTCCAGGAAGCAGAAGCCCGGCAAAAGTTTTCGCCCCTTGACGCAAAACGGAAATCTGTATATTAAATGACTAATTATAGACATTTTATTACCTTGAGCAAGATAAATGGCCAGCATGTGAGGAAGGCCAAGTGAACTGGTGAACCCAGCTTAGGTATAGTTCGGTAATGCTCTCCCTGCCTATACACAGGGAGGAATTGGTAATAAATTAGGGGATACAAAGCTTAAAAAAAGAGGAAGTCAATACTCCTTATTTGAAGGATTAAATTCCTTAGATGGTATTTTGTGAAAGGATTTTAAAATAAATAACTATATTTAACGAGAATAATTTAAATGAGTCTTATTCGAGTGGCTTTAAAAATTCATCTGGCTTTGGTTCTTTAATATTTTTGAATAAAACTCGCACGTGTCCTTCTCTCTTTATTCATTATAGCTTGTAAAAGTGGCGGTGGCAGTATCAGTAACAGCTTGTCAGTTGGCAGTTGCCAGAACATTTTCAATTAAAAATCCGGCTAACCTTGAGGAGAGGAGAAAGAGCAGAGCCGAGAAGACACTGCCAGGGAATGAGAATGGGGAAATCCGCGAAATTAAAATGACAAAAGCGAGGCGTTTACTTTAAAATGCATTCACACAGCGATGGCGGCGGTAGAGGCGTTACGTTACGTTTCGTTTCATTTCAGTTAGTGTGCCACAGCTGCTGAGTAGAGTATATGCATGTCCCTCAGCTCTATTTCTATTCCCCAAAACCCAGCAGACAAAGTGCGGACATAAATCGGATCGATCCGAAAAATGTCCGAAAAAGATATTAAAAACGGACATAGAGTCGGATATTCCGCATTATGCTCGCTAAATGCTCAAAAACGTACACTAAAACGAAGGGCAATCGGAACTATGCCGTCCCTCGTAAACGGGGCGAAATAGTGTCGTTAGCGGACACTAAAACGTACAGTGAGCGGGCATATTGCGGATTTACCGCACTATGTTCGCCAAATTATCAAAACCTGGCCCGAAAACGGACCGAAAACGGACAAGTTATCGGACCCGTGCAAGTGTCGCAAATGTCCCGCTGGCGGACACGGAAACGTACAGCAGGCGAAACAAAATCGAAATAAAATTCAACGGTAATTCCCCTTCCTTTCGATATGTGAGTTAGCTTTGCCTCAATAGCCGAGTTGGTAAGCAGACGGTCTGCGAATTCCGGGTCCCGGGTTCAAATCCCGCACGCAAAAATGAAAGTAAGCTTTTATTTGGGTTTTATTTCCTAGTCATATGATTTAATAACAATTTATATCTTTATAATTACAGATTTAAATAACATATATTCTTTCAGACCGTAGCTTAGGCGAAACTTAGTTAAGTTGAAGTCAAATTTGGGATTTATACGAAGTTTAATAAAGTTTCCTTCAAGAGTTAAAGGAATAATTAGGACTGAATTTAATTAATTAATTTTAATTTTTAAAAATATCCCCGATTTTTTATCTCAAACAATACCAAATCTGTATCGTAAATAATATTAAAAAACTATCTTTAAAGATAAGAAATCGACCCGCTTTTGATATTAAAAAAGGTCCGAAAAAGTATCATTTTCGGGTTCCGAAAATGATAGCTTTTGCTGCCACAAAACCCATGGCAGATGATTTACTTTCTTATCGTTTTTGAGTCCGAAATCGGACGTTTTGTCCGCCTGAAATCCGCAAAACTATCATTTTTAATATTAAAAATGATAGCTTTTGTCTGCTGGGAACCCATTTCACACACACTTTTCCCCCTCCATGGGTTTGCGAACATTTTTTGCAAGTTCTGCAAATGAATTTTTTGTTCCCTGCTGCTGTCGCTGGCGTCGCCGTTGCATTTAGTGGCATCATGAGATGCTATTGCAATTTCCCTGCTTGTCGCACATACTAATTCGCACAGAGTCCGGATAGAAATTCACCCTTCCGCTGCATATTATATATACACAAAAAGAAATATTCATTAAGAATGCATGACGTTCGGAATTATTAATATTAATAATGTTCAGACCAAGTGAGAGAGACCAAATAAGTACTGAATAGTTTCTACATCAGCCAGGCACCATTACCAACTTACTGTTGGATATATCATTAATAAAATTTTGTTTACTAATCTTCTTCCTAATCATCCCTTTCCTTTGCTATTTATTATTTATTCTTTGCTATACTTCTTTTCTTTCTGTGTATACATAGTATACACTGTGTGGGAAACAACAGAAAACATAACCACAAACCAGCGTTAAAGCAAAGTGAGTGCGCTCAAATGCTTTGCATAAACGGAAAGTAATAATTTAACGCAAAATTTCCTTTTGCTGATGCTGCCTCTGCGTTTCAGCTCCAGTTTCTTACGCTTCAATGGATCCCTCTTCGAGGATGTGTGGGCGGCGTTCGGGATTGTGGGTGGCAAAATGCCTTTACCGCTATTGCGCAAATTGAACTTTTAACTGTGGCACGAGCTTCCCCGGGCATCCGGTGGCAGCTGCGTGCGCTGCCAACTGCTGCCGATACTGCTGTTGCTACTGTGTTGCTCCTGCTGCTGCTGCCCCTGCTGTTGCTGCTGTGTTTTGCTGTTGCCACTTCTGGCAACTGTGCCGGAGGAAACGACAACATGACCTTCGGGCGATTGCCTGCTTTAAATTTGTTTAACATCTTCCGCTTACGATATGGCAATAGCCCCCAGATGCATATCAGCCAGTTGCAAAAGTTCTCGCAACTTATTAGCCGGAGATGTGTCGGCATAATCCGCAATCCATGGAACTGACATTTAAGTCCGCTTCGTTATATCCTCACTTGACCAACTTTTAAAGGAATTTTCATACAAAAATTCTTCGTTTATCTTTGAAGAAAATATGACTAAATGTAACAAAACAAAAAAAATGAAAAGTAAGCAATTTTTAAGTTATTTGATGAAAAGTCATATTTTAAAGGAAATAAATATTTAAACCAGTCTTGGCAGCTATGATTATTATGGAATATGTGAGTTACGTTTAATGTAATATTTATATAACTTCTAAAAAGTTAACAGTCAAGCTTTCTCTAACCGAAGAAAAAAAAAATCCGAAGATCAACAAGAAAGTTCAATTTTTTTCGACCGAAGCATTGCTTGTAAATCCTCCTAAAATGTAACAACACGTGCACATACATACATATGTGTTCCGCTTCCTGCTCTCTTTTTGTGAGTTTCCGATTCTATTTTTTTTACTTGGCAAACAATTCTAGGCGCCCCCCCCTTCGAAAAACTGTTTCACTTAGTCTCGAATGCATGTTTACACTCGAGACTAGAGACGAATGTGCCGACACGGAGCGTGGCATGGGCGTAGAAAGTGCGCTGGAAAATTGGGATCTGGCAATCCGATGACCCTAGGTCAGGGGTTTACCTCTGCGAGAAAGGATTGAGCACAAATTAATTCGACCTCGACAAGCTTTTGGAGGAGAGAACAGGGTCCTCCGGGGTCTCCTTCCAACGCCACTGACAAATGCAAATTTCATTTTTCTGCTAGGCTAAATCGAGTGCGAGTAGAAAAAAAGAACGGAACTCAGTACCGCAAGCAAGCAACTCCCAAGAAGATTTCAACATGTCCAACATGCAAATTTTCCAGTCTGTCGCTGCCTCCTTGCTGCTGCCTCAAACTCGCTGCTACTTTTTTTTTTCTTGCCCGCTTTTAGCAGCCGTGATGTTGTTTTTCCCAAGCGTCGGCAGGAAAATAGGAATGAGAGAAGGAAGCAGGGAAAATAGCAAACCCGGCAGCCGGAAAAACGGAAGCAACGTGCGTGCATGCGTGACACAATTGAAGCGCCTAAAACGCCGAAGACGCAGCTGAAGACCTAAAGCCAGCTTCTATACTCAAAAAAAAGTCGAAGAAATTATAAGAAATTATACTGATTATAATAAAAATTAAAGATTTTGTGTTATCTATATTTTAGATCCTACATGTTCGACCAGATATGCTTAATAAATTTTTAAAAACAATGTGTTTACAAAATATTTTCAGATTTAGATCATTAAATGTTTAACAATCTTAGCTTGAATGTTTTTTAGTGATTTTTTTTCAGTGTTCATCAACCGGTTTTCAGCTGAACCAAGTTGAGTTGAGAGAATATGCTTATCTCTTGCGTCCTCTCCGCCGTAGTCGAGCTATCGGACCCGGAGGAATCGTTAGCCTGCCATTTCGGTCGCATCGCTCCGGCGGAGTAAACAAAACAAAAAGCTGCTTGGAAAAGAGGAAACAGCAGAAGAGGCAACAATAGACTAGAAAGAAAAACAAGTTAGCAGACGCAGGTCATGTTTCCAGACACTGAGATACTCTGTACTTGTATTTTTGAATAGAAAAGAGAATAACGATCAAAACAAATATGGCCAAGATTGAATTATCTAAAAATTTGGCTTATATTTTATTACAAGTTTACTATTTTGAAGTCAAATAAATAAAGATTCGGACATCTTAGGTTTCTAGAAATATGTATTGCGATATGGCCCACGTTGCGTATGGGTAATATTCCATATAAAATAACACAATAATTATTCTGAAATGATAACGATAAAATGTCGATTTTATTTCATTGAGACTTTACTATTTTAAAATTAAATAAATAATAAGTTATCAGGTATCTTGTGCTATGCCTCTTGCCAACACTGCGTATGAGTGATAATTTATGTAAATTAGAGTTTCAATTTACATAAATTATCATTCATAAGAAGTATTACTAAAAAATGGTCGCTTTATTTTATCTAAACTTAACTATTTAAACAAGAAAAAAAAGTTTCAAGGTTTACCATATTAAAGCCCTTGCCCACACTGCGAATGAGTAATAATTTATAATAAAAGACTACTCTGAAATAAATATGATAAAATTTGACTGTTTTTTGATTATAAATGTACTATTTTTTAAATGAAACAAATAGTATGTAAGACATATTAAATTTTAAATTATTTTGTATGTATTATGGATCTGTACCACACTGCGTATGGGTAATAATTTATATCAAATAAATCTCAAAGTACTCTGGAAAAATTCGGATTAAGTTTTACCTGGTCAGCCGGAACATTGACTATGTCCTCAATTCTAAAAAATCGCCGTATACCCTTTGAAGCCTCGAGTACCGATTGAAAGTACAACAATAAACTCTGTTAAGTGACGGCGGCGAAGGGGAACGCACTCAAGTGATTTGACGATTGATTCTGCTGTGCTCTTGATTTGCCTTTTTTAGGCGACAGGAAAAGGGTATGTCGGGGCTATTCAGCAAAACAAAACTGAATGGAGCGTGGAGTGGAGTAGCTGGCAAAAGAGCACTGCCCGCAGCCGGCGACAAGTGCATAAAAATACACAATCAAATGGGAGAAAGGCAGCAGTAAAATTGTTTGGAAAATTGATTTTTCTTACATTTAACCGAGCATTCAATTGCTTATTTTCATTGGGTCACTCAGGAGCAAGCACAGACAATAAAGAGCCGGGAGTGCAAACAAAAAGCGAAACATCAAGTGAAGTGGAAATATTGAATTATTTATATTCGGTGCATTGCGTTATGTTCATCCGTTTCTTTGCCCAATTTCTTTGCTTTACTCTGCTTTCTTGCCATTTCCGTTTCCTTCATGTTGGTTACTTTCCATACCCACTACTTGCTAAAGGTTAAGAGGTATATTGTACTGGCTTTCGATTTTAAAAATACATGCTGAAAGCATATTCTTGATCAGTAATAAGAGAGGAGTCGATTTTGAACTAGCTTTTTTAAAATATTATGGCTGCTGTAGTAGAAAGTTCTTAATGCGGATTTCTGGGTTAAAGTCTTCACTTCATATCTTCATATTTTTTTAAACAATTTTTTCTTTTTAAATTTTCGTATCAAAAAGTATGCAAAGATTTCAAGGACCTGAATGCCGGGTATTTTGAGGGTCGGGGCACCCCAAACATTGAGTTCTTGCGCTTGCTTTCATTCTTATTTTTGTTGGGTGCTTCTTTTGCTGTTTGCTAATTTCTTTGATTGCTTTACCAGTTTGGGGCTGCCTCGCTCGCTGTGCTTCCTTTTTCCGCTTTTCTCCCGCTTTTTGTTTGCCAATGCGCTATTTACTCTTCACGCACAAAGACAAAGGCCAAGGGTCCCGGGCGCACTTGAAAATTGCCTCAAATATTTATATACGAAGCAAGCTTCGTTAGGTTACCTGCGGTTATTTGGCTGAGACCCCGATCCCGGCCCCGTTTCCGATCCCGAACCCGCTCCCGCTCCTGCTCCCGTGCCTCGTCATGAAGTATTCATAACACGGCAACTCAATTAATTAAGTAGAAGTAAAGAACTAACCTCTCCCGGGCCATTGTGATATGAGAGGAACAAGTGCTACAACATAATGATAATTATTTTACATCGGCGACACCGAGGAGTCACGCGGGCGGAATGGAAATGGAAGTTTCAATTACAAATTTAGACAAGCGAAGGGCGGCCGCCTTTTGACATGGGTAATGTGTTGCCAAGAGGAAAATGAATAATTATCACAGGACTAACTGGTGCGCCTGGGAGGATGTGCGGTGCTGGAGAGCCGGGTACCAAGACCCAATTTAAGCCACCCCACACTAATGGATATTATAACCAGAAGTTGCCAATCATATTACCTTAACAATTATTCTGCCATTTTCATATGCCAGACTCCCGAAATGCCATTGAAATAACTTGATTTCTTGACGGGATTTGTGGCATTAAAATAAGCAGACAAAGTCAGGATTTTGTAAACATTTCATGCTTGGTTTAACCCTCATTATATATAACTTCTTTTATATGCTGATACTACTTAATATTAATAATAATATATATTGACTTTAAAACTGGAGAAAAAAAAAGGCAGTATATATTTAAATCACAATCAAAGCTTCATTTCATTCACAAATAAACGTGGTCTTTGATCTTCGCTTTCTTTGATATCTGGCAAGTTTTTCCATAAACAAAATGTGAGCCATTCCCAGCGGCTTCGCATTTAAATAGTGTCGTCTTACACCTTTAGCAGCCATTTGGCCACCACTCATAATGGCCCATCCCCTTTGACCACCACCATCACCACCTTTCGGCTAGCTCCGTGGAGCATTTATTGATGCCGCTGTTGATAAATTTGAAGTGACACTGTGTCCGTTGCCAGGAGAGATGGGAGTGAAGGTCCGCGCAACTTATTAAAGGACCGTGCTTGGAGACTTTGTCGTTGGCGTGCCTTTGTTGTTGTCACTGCTTTGTTTTAAGCAACATTATTAATTTTAATAGAAAACTTGGCAAGGCTGCTGCGGGGCGGAGGAGGCGGCCAGGGGTCCAAAAATTAATGAGGGTTGTCCACTTGGCGCTTGTTGAATTTGTAATTTGTTGCCCGGCCCCGTTCCCATAGGAATAAGCGATGCTTTGTAGTTGCTCTACACGCAGCGCAAAATGAGATGGAAATTTCAATAAAAAAAGGATTAAGAATTATATATAAGTAGTATTATATTATAGATAGATGCCCGTGATATTATGATGCCTATATTGTTTCCTTAAAACTTGAAACTTGATTTGGTTTGAAGCATTAAAAAGCTGAAATCTGTGACTTTGCATCTATAATTAAAAGCACCCACTTTCTGCGAGTGTAGATAGATCTTTGTTGCTGCCATTGTAAATGTTGCCCCAAGATAAGCGACAAAGTGTAAGCGTGGCAATTATTTGGTGATTTCTCAATGCTCTCGAAGCTCGCGGCGAAACTCCGCGGCGAGTCGCAGGTGGGAGACAAAAGGCTTGGCTCGGCCATATCGCGCGGCACTAAACTTAATTTAATAGCGGCAATCGCGGCGCCGGAAGCCCCAAGTGCGCATCAATTTTAAAGCCACACCGAGCACTCTAGTCAAGTGGGCGCCCATGAAATCACATAAATAAGCGTAATAACTAATGTAAACAGGCGGCGGCGAGCGGTCGCGTAGAATCTCCTCGCCAATCTCCTGCATTTGCATTTGAGCGCGAGAAATTGCCGCAATAAATTGCGCCGTAAAAACACATCGACGCGGCAAGTTGAGTGAAGGCGCCGCACTTCTTCTCCGTGGGCTTGGCATCCCTTCGCGAATGCGAAGGAGGTGAGGTGAATTGACACGATGGCGCATTAAGGACGCAGTGCACACACAATTACAATGAGTGGGCGGCCAAGGTACATTCTGAGGTGCCGAATTGAAATAAATGTGAAAACTTCAAAAAGCGCTCAAGGTAAATGCCACCAAGGGCTACAAATGTGGCCAATATATAAATTCCCCATAGCTGAATCTCTCACCTCTGCTGGTACCCTCAAATTTCCTTCGATTCCGGTTCTGTAAGCTTCGCCTCGGGTTTCCCTTCCAAACACACAGGCTTCCCACACCCCAGCGAATGTGTGTGTTTGATTTTTATTACGCTGACAAATGGCGTGGCGCATTTAAGCCGAAACCCCTTTATGCGTTCCGGTCGGTTCCGTTTTTGGCAGTGAAAAAATTTGAATTTCAGCTAACCAAACAGCCAAACATATGCGGCGGCGCCTTCTTCGTTGTAGCTGGTTTAAATGCACTTGAAAAAAATATCTAAGTGCTGAGTTAGGGTTTAGTTAGCAGCTTGAAACAGTAGTTTACTTCTTTCTATAAATTATGAGGCCTTTAGCTAATTGTAATATTTTTAATATGTTGAGAATGTTCACAGCAAAAATAAGTATTGATATTTAGAAAGCAATTTTTGTAAGCTATTAAAATTTAACACTATTTTACAGCACTATATAAATATTTCTCTGTGTGCATTGTGCTGCTGCAGCTTATGTAGCATACTTTTGAGCTTAGCGTGTAAGGCGCATAAATCGTGCAGCATTTTCCCCTCCAAGCCGCGACATGACAGCTCCAACTTCCACCCCCAAAAACCGAATATCCATTTATTAGCCTTCCCGGCGGAAAATTGAATAAATCGCTGCTCGCATCTCCCACCTAGGCTCAATTGATTTTCACCCAAAATGCGAAACTTCAAGGTTGCTGTCGAGGCTTTAAGCTAGCTCAGCCAGAGCATCCATGTAGTTGACTTTCGCGGGGCATTTGTTTAATTTGGCGTAAGACAAAGACGACGCCACGCCACTCCGTTTCCATGCATCAAATTTTAAACAGCAATCTACTGGAGCCATGTAAATACAAACCACGCGCTTGAGATTACGCTTTATGATACGTGATAACGCATTGCGTAACCTTTTCACAGATAATCCTGTTAGGCGGCCTACGCACTTGTCCCCATTTGCCTTACTGCCTCCCGGGTCCCGGGTCCCCGATCCCCGACCTTCCCGTCGACTCTGTGTCAATGTCACAAACTGCCTTAGACATTTGCAAAAGGTGAAAGGATACAAAGACCGAGGGGTGGCTGCTCAGACCCTATTAGTCCTTGAGCACCGTTGACTTTCTCAAGTTGTTTGCAACTCATCTGGAGGCTGACTTGGTTAGCTGGGAAGCCTTCTGGGGAAACTATGAGGGACTATTTGCCAAAGGATTGTTTTATTTTCCCAACTGCTAGCGGGCCCTATATTATTTATGATTATGAAGCAAACTAGGGATATTATGTATATTTTGCCCTTAAATTTGTTGTTCGCATAGATTATAAAATATCGAGCAAACACTTTTATCTCGGACATTTTCGTGGTACTTTTCATCTCTTATAAAATAAAGCTATAACTTGTTAGGTATCATAAAAATCCGTAACTAGTTTGAACCAAAAAGTAAATTTTACGACTTCTTCATAAAACCCCAAAAAGCGATGCTCCATTATTTATTTCACCTTTTCATTTCTGGGATTTTTCTATCATCTTAAAGCGTATTGTTAGCAGCCCAGCCGGGACTTTTTTCTCCCCTTTCTGTTGCCGTTGGCATCTTAACACTTGCCGCTTTAACATGCCATGCCACATTTGGCAACGGTGACAGGTGCCTTTAGTTGGGTCTGGCAGGGCATATGGCATAAAGCTCTGATGTCATCAAAAATGTCACTCAAAAATTTATGAAAAGCGAAAAATGTGCGAACGCACATAGACGAGGCGACAGACGAGAAGCCATCGCCATCACCGTCTCCCCTTCCGCTGTGGGATTGTGGGCTTGCGAAGACAGCGTGGGAATGCGAACAGAGGACCTAGAGCCATTTCTATCGCATATAAACTCACTTAATGCGAGTGCATATTGATAAGAGACAAGGACGCGGCGGAGCAGATAGCACGGGCGTCGGCGGTATCAGCAACAGCTGCAGGAAGTGCGCTTAAATGTGTCGCCTGCGCCGGATAAAACGTTAAGCCTTTGCAAGGACCACGCACGTGGCCATGAGTTATTATTGTTCGAGCGGCAGTCATGTTCACTTGTAGCGATATCGATTACCGACCAGGCGTCCCAGAAATCAATTTGATGCTCCGCCACCAGCACTTCCTGATTACGGTCTCCTTCTATTGTTTGTCGCACGGTGCGTATACGCGATATTTTGCATATATTTTTATTCGCAGTTCCGATGCGGCGCCTGTGTTTTCCTTTCGGCTCTCGCGTACGTGCCTCATCACGGCACAACTGGCTGGATGAGCTCTGTCCCACAGCCGGCGGTTGTCATGCAAATGAATCGCTCTTTGCGATTTCTTTTCGATGTCAGCCCCACAATCAAATTATGGCCACCGTCGCCGCCGCCCATTGTAGGCACAGGCCATAAAAAAGTTTTCTGCTTAATTGCCAGCACTCCTATCTTGAGTCGCTTCAGACATGTGTGCCATTGGGAAACTTTTAAAGCCAATCCGGCCAGGCTTTTCTCCGCTCGATTCGCCATGGTATAACTCTGACTTGGGGGCTATCGCATATTTTTCATAAGTGCGACGTGACTTCATTATTGGCCCCCGCATTTTACTGAGGGTGTGTGTGCGCACTCTAAAATAAGTCGGTTTTATTTAAACTGAAAAGCGAGAGTCTTTAGTTATGGATATTGCTTTTAAACTTTTAAAACTTCAACTAATAATCAAATATAATAATTGTAGGGAAAACATCAATATTTATTTTTTATAGTTTTAGGCATGTAACTGTGGCTCGTTGCAGTCAAAACAAATCTCCGAAATGGAAGTTCTGGGTTTTCCTTGGCTAAAACTCTGCAGTTTTGCGAAGCATTTCAAAGCAAAAGACAAAGGACATCTGACTCTGATTCCATATAATTTTACTCATTCTCCAGAGGCCTTTGAGGCTGATTAGCTTGCAATCAAAGTGTATGTGTAATTTTCGGGGTAGATGTCAGGGAATTTATGATGCCAGGTAGGCTTTGATGTCGCCCATTTTCCCAGGACTTTAATGCCCTGCTGGGGACGGCAAACAAAAATATTTATTATCATATCAAGTGCCATGTAGGTCTACACACCAAGCCCAAAAGGAGCCCAGATGGATGGCATATGCATAGTCCTCAGACCTCTGCTAATGCGTTGGCCTTTTTTGGAATTTTTTGTTTCCTTTTTATTTTGTGGGTGTGGGCCATTATAAATTCGGAACAGCCGAAGAGAAGGAGAGAGAGAGGAGTGGCCCGAGGTTAATGGCCCAAGTCATCATCTGTGCGGCGCACATGCATGGCAAATTACTGAATATACAATTACAAAATACACTTTTCTAATTGTAATTGTAATTGTAATGCAGCACACACAGGCCACAAGCCAGCAGAGAGCAGCAATAATGCAAACAGTTTACGGGGCGCCCAAGTCGGAAGGTGAAATTATATGCCTATGCATACACCCTCATCCCCATCCCCATCCCCACCCTCATCCCTTGCACATAAAAGCTGAAGTGCTCGTCTGTGCTTGTGGGCGTGTGTTGACATATTGTTCTGGCGCTGGTCCTGCGCCTGGTCCTCGTCCTATCCCGGTCCCAGCCTTGTTTCCATGTTTGTTTGCCAAGTTAGTGTTAACTTTAGTCATTCAGCCAGATATCCGTCGGTGGCACTTCAGACGACCTCCATTTGAGTTGCTGCTGCTCTCTTGTCGCCGCTGCTGCTCCTCCTGCTGCACGTCGTCATTATTATGGCGTGCCCGCCCAGCCAAGTGACAGGCGGCAACGGCAGCAACAACTGTACCTGGCTAACAATGGATTCGAGCCAGACAGCACTCGGAAAAAGTTAGAGTTAAAACATAGACTGAGATCGGGAGGCTTCAGATAATATACTCGTATAATAAATAGGAATAAAGTAAAGTGATATGCATCTGATAATATGAAGTTTATCATTTAAAGTCTTAAGAGCTATTGCCAATATTCGAATTTCGTTCAGTGTGAGCCTGGCTATGCCGCATCCGTCATTGGCCCTTACACATGACCTCATTAGCCATTGAAACGTGACTTGTTATTTGACTTGTTTCGCGAGCAGCCATCTCCCGGTGCACGAGTGTCCCTGTCTATTTACGATGTGCATCTCCAGGACCCTCGCAAGCAGGGATACACGCACGCACGCATTTGTTTGTGGGCCCGCTCAAAGTCTAATTAAATTTGCCGTCACTGCAATTTAGCTGGGGCTCAGACCGCAGGACCACGCATATGTTAGCGAAAAATGTCATTTCCAGCGAACGAATCCCGGAACGACCGGAGCCAAACAATTTTCGGGCATTTCCGAGTGGCAGGAGCGGTTGGCTGACCTCAACGTAATCATTGCACAGAAAGAAAATTACTATTGAAGTGCACTTAAAGGTGGTTTCATTTCTTATTATTTTCAGATCCTTAGAGAATTTTTTGCACATGTAACTAAATAGGCAACAAAACCTTTTGAATCTAAAAGCTAACTTTATATAAATAAAATTTATCCCAGGTAAACAAATAATGCTATCTTATAAAAGCAAAAGTTAAGCTTGCATTTATGATTTAAAAAATAGTAAATTAAAGTTTTATATTTCTCTTATATGGGATTACAGACTTTTAGCATTTTCTTTCTCTGTACTGCAGATTGCGAGTTGCAAGCTTTCGGCGGAATTTCGCAGGTCGCAGGTCGAAGGGGGATTAGGCACAGCAATTTGCATTGCAAACAAAGTGAAAACAATCAATTTTATTGCAGTTGCATTTAGTTAATTAACACCAATGCGCCGAGCGGAGCAGGGCTTACGGTTGCCCAAATGAAATTCGACCAAATGAAATGGGTTTCGGGATTCAGGATCCGGGCAGATTTGGCCGCTCGTAAATTAGCCCGAATTAATGAATGCTCATTAATCAAGCGCAAAGACACACAGTCTGGGCAATGCAAGATCACACAAAGGCCGGCAGTAAAATCCAGCCCCTAAATTTCTTATCTTCTTTATATATATTTATTTTTTTTTGTTGGTCAACGCTCATCAAGTAGGCAAAAGTAGCTCCTTTTTGTGTGGCTTTCATTCAATTTCACTTCCTGCTGTACCAAAAATCTGAACTTCAACGCTTGCCACAACTAATTATGCCACTAATTGAATTTTCGCATTAAGCGCTGACCAGAGGGGGGACAAGAGATGCCATTGCCATCTCCGCTGGCCTTTCTGACGGCCGATACTAGATGGATGCCGGCCATTCCATGGCTTCGCTGTGCACGAGTGCCGGAGGTAATTCAGTTGCCGCGCTGCCATTGATTATTTCCCTTTTTTTTGCTGTGGGGCCCAACTTTAATTACAATATTCACTGGCCACCCCGGCCAAATGGCCATTGTATGTATGTCGTTGTATTGATTGAAGCTAACGCAATGCTGCGAGTGCATTGAATGCCTAAATACTGATGCCTTTTGCACCCTTAACCCTTGACCCTTTGTTGAATTCATTGAATGTGGTTTATTTCATCTACTTTAAGGGCAACATAAGTTGTATTTTTCTAATGAGAATAAATAATATGAAATATAGGGAATATTATTAGGATTGCTTTAAGTATCCTTGATACCTCGAGAGCATTCTTAGAAGTATATTTTTATAAGATAGTCGTATATTAAATATTACCTAAGAACAAGTCTAATGAATACATTACATATATTTTATACGAAATTACTTAAACTGCTTATTAATTTATGTCTCCTCCAGTAGCTTTTCCATTCAAAATGCATTATAATTACTTGATTTCCTTTAGTTCTGAGACTGACGCACTGCCAGTATCTCCTAGTTTACTAACAATATTTACTCCTAGCATTACTCATAATTACATTAATGTTGGAATCAAATAATCATTGACACATTCCAATAGCATGTTAAACTATGGGTCATTTGATATGCAATGCCTATAACTATAAATTAATTGAAAATTGCCCAAGTTCGATGGCAACTCAAATACATGCCGAAACGTTTGTCAAAGTCCATCGGTGTGGCCGGGCCTTGTTTACAAAGCGAACCCTGGCTCGGTGGCACAGCAAATGTTTGAATTTATGTAGCGGTTTCAAATATTGAATGGAATATTATGGAATATCTGCTGGTCGGTGCATCCAGCTGAGGCAAAACCGACCATTGTGTTTGTTCGGGACAACCGATTGCCTCCTATTTGCAGGCCGTGTTTAATTGCCATACCAGAGCGACAGCTTTTCAGTTCCAGCAACTCGGTGGAACGCAGCATGTTATTACACACTTAATCCGAGTGCCATGCGGAGTAGTTATATTAATTGAAAACTCTGATTGAACGCACACAGAGAGCACAAATCATGACTTCCTACACTGAGAGCTACAGCTACCTAAAACGAAATGTTTCAATTGAAGATTTCTTGAATGGGATTTCAGTTTACTAAATCAAAAACACTTTCGTTTAGAGTCTCCCTTTTTTCTGTGTGTGCTGCCGGCTAACCGAGCTGCCCACACTTTAGTCTGGCTGTGCCTGTCCCTCTGACTCCGATTTAAGTTTTCCTTTTCCTTTTGCCCGGGTCCTCGCCCCTCTCGATTTTGTCGCTGGACAGGCGGCATTCATTTCCGTATGACTTGGAAATTTTGCGGCTTTTCACTTTGCGGTTATCCCCAAGCCCAGACCGCAAATGTAAAACTAATGGCATTCCAAAATTTATGAATGCTATGTGCGCAATTGTGCGGGGAGAGTGTGGGCCCTCCAGCGTGGGCCCTCGAGTATGTAACTCTGATAATTATTTTGCCATTAGAATCCGATTAGTTGGAGCATTTTCTGTGCCGTGGGGCATGTGTGTGTCTGTGGGTGCATTTGATTCATTTCCTCTGCCCCAAAAAGCATTCACAACTTGGCCGCAATCTTTTGGCTGCAGTTTCTGGCTTAAAAATTTAACGCCCGTGAGCGCGATTATCGCTGGCATTATGAGCTGCCTGATGAAGTACAAACAGCCAAAATAAATAAGTTGCCCCGCTAGCCGTTATCCTCATGGCCCGCATTGGCAGCTTAAATATTTTCAACGTCAATACGCTCGCAATTTCACCCATTTGGCATCAATAAACTATAAAAGCGGAATGCTTGCGGCCCTGTCTGGGCTGCTTACACAGAGCCAAAGCGAATCTCTGGGAAAATGCGGGAAAAAAAGGGGAAAACCCGGGAAAGCCCGGGAAAGGCCAAGGGAGAGAGAGCTGGGGAGGATCTGCTGGTGCTGCGGGCTGTGGCTGTAGTAAATATAAAAGTAAACGCCAAGTACATAGACAAACACAGTCAGTGCAAGTCAATGGCAATGCCTTGGCGAAGGCAACCGCCGCCGCCGATGTAGTGTAAAATTTATGACTCGAGCGCATTCCACAAAACATTTGCGCCTCGGTCTGCAGGGTAAGAAAATTTGTATGGAAATTTATAGGAAAGTTTGCGAAATAAACTTAAATTTTGGTACTAATTAAATTCATGGTGAAAATCAATGATATTTTATAACCAAGGAAACTATTTTAAAAATCTAATTTAGAATGTAATTTTCATGGATTAGGTTAGATTTGTTCAAGGATTTTTTCGCTGTGTAACCAGCAGCGTTGGCAAAAAGTGTAGTTGAAGATTAAGACCCACGGACAGACGAACGTGGTAAAGTTTACGGCGGTGATGGAGTATGGGGTTAGCTTGTATTTCAGCAGCTCCTGCCTTTCTTTCTGCCGATGCTGCAGCTTGCATTTAATGTTCTGTTGGCCGCATAACTTGGGGCATAAATAATGAGGCCTGGCAGTAACAATAACCTGATATGGGTTGTGGCTTTAAGTATAATGGCAGCCATAGGCTTACTCCGAGAGAATGTAGAGGTGGTAAAGCTGCATTTCTCTCACTTAATTTTGCCATACAGAGCACATCAAGATAAGCTTATTAAGTTGGAATTTAAAAATGCATTTGAATTGATTTCTCTTAATTAATAATAAAGGCAAGGCAAAGATTATACTTTACATGCTTATTGAGATTTTCCTAGTAATGCACACTTAACAAGCAAATCAAAGTTATACTGTTGCCTGCAAATTGTAAGGAATTCATATTCTAATGAATTAAATTTTAATGCCCAATTAAACAACGAACTTGTGTGTACTTTAAAAACTACAGAGTTCATTAGAGCTAAACTTGAGGCTAAAATCTCCAGCAAGTAACTTAAACGAGGCCAAGAGCAACTTAAGTGAGCTTTGTTTTTTGGCTTTGACAGGTTCATTTGGCAGGTCAATCAATCTTGAATTACCCAAGCGCACCAATTACAAAGAGATGCATCATTAGTCCGTTCAAAAACTAATCTTCTTGTGTGTTCCTTTCCAGTAGAAGTATTTGAAAATGCCTTGATTTCAATGTGCAATTACTTGACTCAAAGTTCAGCTGGCTGTCCCCAAATTCCCAGGCCTTAAATGCTAATTATAAGTTGTTTTTGCGCAGCAGACAGAGAAACTTTATCCAAACTAAATATGCATATAAATATCAAATAAACAAATTTATATATACAACATTTACAAATATATATATGTACATATACAGTAGATATCCCATAGAAAAATTACTGAGTGCTTAATTCAAAAAGCATATGAAAAGTTTATCCTTCAGACAAGAACACGATGTCTCTTAATAACTTTTTGCTGGCATTTTGTTTGCTGTTTTCCTCGTTTTTGTTTGGCTCGTTCTTGTTAGCCTGCCAAGGCACACATACACTCAGGCAGACCGACCTTCCAGCATGTCTTTCCGCTGCTTGCTGGACATAAAAACGGGGCCGCAGGGGCGTGGCATATCCTTTGGCAACGTCTACTCTGACAATGTCGCACTCCCCCCGGCCATGTTCTCGGGTCCAGACCGCTGCTTCTCGCTCTCAACGGCCAATACTCTCTGTGCAAATTAACTTGTTTCAATTAATAATCCCCCAGCAAATATGTCAACCACATGGGCCTCTGGCCAGGACCTGGAGGCGGCGGATGAGAGGTCCTCGGGCCGCTTGCTGCTGTTCGCTGTTGAAAGTCAAAAACTATGCAAACTTTTAGCTGACTTTGACATTTATGGTTTTCCCCGGGGTCGGCAAAAGTTTCTGCTGCCCATGCCCATGCCCCATCTGATTTTGCCGATCGGACGGCCGACGGTCGGCCTCCATGTTGACTGTTCAAAGTTTCCAGGCAATACGTTTAGTTTTTGGCTTCATTTGGCTAATGAGTTGACCCGGCCAGTGCCGGGCTCGCATGGTTAGCGTCCACTCCTGGCGTCACGTGCATTCCCCCGAATTCGCACACATTAGCAAATACTTTGCAGCGGGATGAAAAGGGTTTTTCCAGTGAAATGGTCGGATGATTGGATTGGAGGATAGCAGCAGCAGCAGCACAACAAAGGGGAAAGTTGTGTGTCATTGCCTTGGTCCTCGTCCTGGTTTTGGTCTCGGTCCCTCTGTCCCTGTCCTTTGGCCGCGTTGGTGCCATCTTTCTGGTTTAATCCAATTTATGTTGCTTGCGAAACTTTTGTGGAACAACTTAAAAGTTTTTGCTCTTAAATAGCATCAAGTCAAATCGAAAAATAAAGGGAAAACAAAGAAAACAAAGTATGAAAATGAGTTTACTCGAACACGGAGAAAAAACCCTCTCGAGGCGAAAATGAAGACCTATTTTGAATAAAATGTTGTCTTGAGAGAAACACTATTTTGTAAGGAATCTAGATCTGAGCGTTTTGGTGTTACTTTAAAAACTCTTTTCTTGTTTTATAGGCTCTATTTTTTTGGCAAGTGCAGAGAAACAAAAAACAAGTGGAAATCCCATGGAGAAGGGTCCGCTCTGAGTGTGTGATCGTCGAGAATTAAATAAATTGCACATTTTGACACATTTTGCCACGTTGACTTATTCCAGCCAGCGTCCCCAGCTTGCGCACCACTCATCCGCCCCGTTGGCCAGCAGCCTCGTTAGCCCCGCCCTATTTCCTTTCAGCCCTTCCGCCCTTTTGGCCCCTTTCCATTTCCAATGCCGACGACAACACGAATCAGCTATAAAATAGTTTTTGACGCTGACGCATGCCGCATAGCAATTTTCCACGCTGGCCCTGGCCGGCTACAAACTTGCCTTTTATTTATTTGTTTAGAATTTTTCGCACGCCTCGCCCAGGGAAACCCTTTTGCCTTTTGCTTTCGCTTTGGCTTCCTCTGGCTCCCTTTGGCGCACGGGTCAGTCGATTTCGGGGCCGGGCTAATAAAGTTGTCGGAAAAAATTGTTTAACCATAATGATATGCTTGGGGGACAAGTGTTGTAATCCTTTTGTGGCATAACCCGTTTAATATGTATTGAAATTCTCAAAGAAACCCCCATTAAGTGGTGTCCTGTCCCCGGACCCAAGTCCGCTCCGATCACTTTGATAAGTTGTGAGGCTTAACAACGGTTGACGGCACAAATGGAGGCCCCTCGTAACGAGTTGAGCCGGAGTCGAATATGCAAAAGTCAAATGGCAAACCGTTGATGCTGGTCAGTAGTAGTCGCAGATGCTGGTTGGAGACAGTTGGCGGTCGGCGGTCGGGCGGGGAGTCATGTTACAAATTTGCACTGGCCAAAGGGCCTCCGCCCGCAGCTGCTCGGCTCGGCTCGGACTCAGCTCGGCTCCTTCTGCAATTTGTATACACATGTCCGGTGCTTTTTTGGGTGCACGTGCCAAAGAGTTTGTTGTATTTTTCCCAATTCGTGCTGTGTTTCCATTGCAGCAATTGGAAAAATGTTGCACAAAGTGCACGCCACACCCAGTGCCACTGGGAGTCGAGGTCCGGTGGCGGCGATTAATCAAAAATTGTTTACTCCAAGTGATGGATGTGCAACATGGTTTTGACTTCCAACCGAGCGTGCCTGGCAGCCAGTCAAAAGCTAAGCAGAGAGGGAGAGCGAGCGAGGCACATTTCTGGCATTCCCAGGACGCAGATACGGCGCTCATAGAGGCGGCTAAGAAACTAGTGCCAAGGCCCTGGCAATAGTAGTAAATCATTGAATCCTTAGAATACACTGATTTAAAAACCACATTTTTTTGGATTTGATAACACTCGCAGTTTATTTGCAAACATAAACTAAAAATAGTTAAAAGCTATGCAAACCAAATATTAAACTTGAAGGTTATATAGTTCCCCCTACAATTAAATTTAAATTGCACTTTTACGCACTCATTTTCAACTAGATAAATGTTAAGCGAAACCTTTAAAGTTCAGAGCTATAAATTCCATCACATTCGTACTCAGGATAACCGGCTATCATATTTACATGTGATATATAAAAAATGATGCAGTGGCAGGCTCTCTAACATCGCACCACTTCCAGGGCAGCTGCATCTAGGGAAAGCCGTTTCTCTTCCGCCTTTTATAGTCGTCTTCTTTTTATTTTTTGGGAGGTTTTTGCCCGTGTCCCAACTGTCAGGGGAGGGGGTTGCAGCTCCAACTATTTGACCATTTGTTCTGCGTCAGAACGAGATAGGTTGGGAAAAGCGGAAAAGCGGGAAAAGCGACTAGAGACCGACTGCACGACGGGCTTCGTTTTCATTTTTCCATGTCATGTGTCAGCGCAGCGTCTCTCGCCCAGCGGCAATCACAGGCACTGGTTCTATGCAAATGCGAGTATAAATGGATAACTCCATCATCGCAATTCATGCCACTGGCTGCAGCACTGTAGCCGCTGTAACTGCTGTAGCCCAACTGTAACTGCCGCAGTTGGACACGGAGAAAAAATTGGGGTTCAAATAATACAAAATCTGGTCAACATTTTATTTACTAAACATTTTTTATTCACCTAAAACTCCCCATTAAATTTATAGAAAATAACAAATCTTAGACTGCTTAAAACTCAACCTTTTCGCTTAGTGTACTCGCTGTGGCGCTCGAAATTGCGTTCACCATTGTGTTAGTAAGTAGCAGTCGAGCCATGACCGCGAAGAGACAGTCGCAATCGCAACAATTGTATTTGCCTTGGTCGTCCTCGACCAGCCTCCTTTCCCCTTTTTCCACAGCGTTCGTCCTTTTCGCCTTGTTCCTTCGTCCTTCTGCTGAGTGCAATTTGGCCAACAGCAGAAATTATGCAAAGCGAAAAAAATGGCATGCAAACTTGGCATAAATCAATAGAAAATTTATACGTTTCGCCAAAGTGAACAGTTTTAGCGTGTCTGCTGCGCGACAGTCGGAGGCCGGAGGTCTAGGATTTCGCGTGTTCCACCAGCTTTAGTTCTCCTTTTTTGTTTTTTTGACTTCTTCCTTTTATACATGACATTTGAAATGATATTCCTTTTGTTGGGGAAAAATTCCCCGCAGAGCTCAAGTCGGCTAAATCACTGGATAAGCACATTGATGTTGTCAACGGCCAGGAATCTGAACAGTATGCAAACCGCGATTTTATTGATCACCCGTTTAGCTGTGGAAACTAACTAGGATTCCCTGCTTAAGTCTGTTTGGATAACCTCAGAAGTCCTCAGAGCTTTTTAAAAGCCATGAGTGTGACGACCTTTTGGTTATTTACTATTACACAAGTACTATTATTTAAGCATAAAGTCAGTGACCTATCGAACCTATCCTCTACATAATTATCCAAATTATCCATATATTTTAGGCACTCTACATAAATAGCAAATCCTTTAAGGCCCAATGAAGTCAACTAAGGCAATTAATCATCTATTGATTTCCCAATAGGCTTTCCAAACTTGGAACAACTTGGCTGCGCTAATGGCCCAAAGGAGATTCCGTGGCCGAGGGGTGGAGTCAAGCATTACATTGTCAAGAGGAATCGAGACACCTTACCATTAGACAGCTTAGCTAATTATTAACTGCATTAGAGTCTGACAAATGACAAATTGCGTTGCCATATTCCGCCTGCCTTCCCTCCCTGCCACAAAAAGACGTGCATGTTTGTACGAATGGGTATTATCGTTGTTGCTGCTAAGTATTTTTGACACAAAATTAGTTACACAAAGTCGGATGGGGGGAAGCACACGCCCAGCACATAAACACCAGTGAGGTGAAATATTCGGCATGAGCTCCAAAAAATTTCCAACACTTTGGGTCCGGTCATTTATCATTAAAAATAACCACACTGCGAAAAAGGCGAAATGCGTAATTATCGGGCTGCGGCCGTGCCAGGCGAATGATTGAATGTGTTTCATCAAATATGTAACATGAATTATAATTTTTACATATTTGCGGCCGTCCACCCCGGCCACTCTCTGCCACAGTGTGCCGCTTCCCTCACATGGTATCAGCAGGGAAATGGAATGGAAATCCATCGCGTGCCTTGAGCAAATCCAACCTTTTCCAGCGCCCGGCGAACGACGGCAAAATGAGCTATAGAGAGCGCGTCAGAAGTGCCGATTTGTGGTCTGACTTGGGACCGCACAGTGCACCAAATATCTTGATGGTCTGTTAAAAAAATATATATATATCTATAAGTACAGACTTCTTAGAACAGGCACTTCAGTTATCAGCACATAAAAAGCTAAGATAACTTAAAGAAAAATATAAAAATACAAAGCAACTAAACTGGTAATCCAGATAGTCTCTTAAATAAAGTGCTTATGATGAAGTCAGTCAACCAAGTCAACTACTCTAATGAATTTAAATGATTTAATTTGCAATTTTCCACTCTTCCCGATACACTGTTGGACCCAACGATGGTGTGCCAGCTATCTGCATACATTGTGTGATACGGGGGAGATCTAAAGTAGGCACACTTGTGGCGAACTGGGGCATAACGCACTCAACACGGCATAAATTAAAATTTTTATGTCCAACGCGTTCGCTCCTCTTTCGCGTTCCTCCATGTCCTCGAAGGCCGCCGTCTCCCTATTCCTTGGAGGAGAAGTGTGTGTTGTGTTACAGCAATTCACAGCTCACATGGCGGATTGTGGATTGCGTGTGGCAAGTGAAACGAAACACGCACGAGACAGAGCCAAATACTCGAAATACGATTTTTAGTGCCCGGTGAGCTAGTCACGTTATGATTTGTCACACGGTAAAAAATTTATGTAATCAAGGCTGCTAAGCAAGTCTTCTTGAAGGGACTTAAATTAAAAATTAATATATGAATTGCACAAAATAAATAAAGCATCGTAATAATCATCTTAGTATTTCAATTAAAATTCTCTGAGGCTTCCAAAAACCCAACATTTTATTGATAATCCTTTACAAGTGTTAATTTTTCTTACTCTGTATCCAAAAATTCAACAATCCCGACCGAAAACCCGGACGGCATTCATTTGCTAATCAAAACAAATGAAAACAACATGAATTATGGCCGCCAGCAGCAAAAGGCTAATAGGGTTAAAGCCGCAGAGTTCAGCAAATGAAATAACCCGAAAAGCGTCCCACACATGTGGCTCATTTTTAATGAAATTGTTCGAATGTGGTTTTTGGCCCCTTGAAGAGCTCGCCAAGCTCTCGCCCTCCTTTGTGTGACACACGTAATTTGAATATATGGCACTGGGTTTCGGTTCCGGCCACAGGTCAATGTTGGGTGTGCGGTTGGGTGCAGAACTATTTGAGGGGACGAAGGGGGCCCAGCGACTGGGATTGGGTCCTGTCCGCTCTTTGCCATTTGACGCTTTCGGGCCCTGGCAGGCAGTTTGATAAATAATGAAGTCATATGTCTAAAGTTGAATTTTATACTATCACGCAATTGCCAGGACCTCTCTCCGAATACCAGAGAACCCAAAGCTAAAAGAAAAAAACCTCAGGCCCGATGTCTAGGACAACGGCGTACATTGTATGCGACGCCCACATTTTCGCAACTTTTTATGTAATCGTAAAAATATTTTTATGATTTCATAATTTTACAGTGTTGGCGGGGCAAAGAAGAACGCCGGTTGTTTATGGCCATAGCCACATTGCCCTGCGGCGGTATCTCTGCACTTGGACAAAAAGTTATCCGATTTTAAAATATATTTTAATTTTAAGGGGTTTTATATTACATAATATGTTCTTTGATTTCATAAAATGTGTTGTTTGTTTATTTAAACCTTTCAGTCTTTTATTTTCTTATTTATTTTTTATTAATTGTTTAACTTTTTCTATTTTTAATTCTATAAATAATGCAGAAATTCAATTTATACTTCAGTTTCAACTGTTTCATTTTAATGTTATAGAGTTCTTTTTATACAGAAAAAAACTGAATTAAATATTTTCTCTGCGTGTCCTCTGCAAATTTGTGGCATTTTTATTTCGCCCTCTCCTTGGATTAATTTTTTTGTAATTTTCCACCGGCGCATCTGCAGCATTCGGTACAAAACGGTGCTTTAAGATCATGCCTGGCTAATCTTAGCCTTGACTCATATCGCAGCATTTACTCGCAATTTTATGCAAAACCATATTTCCCAACTGTAAAAAGTAAAAACTTGGCTGGGCGCTTGTAGCCCCGGCTAAAATGGAATCACGGCGGGTGGTTTCTGCTGTCTGTTTCTATTTCCATCCGAGATACACACACGAGAGTGTGTGTATGCTGGGGGAATAGCAGCGCACACGCTGGGAGACCTCTATCTGTATTTGTTTAAGGCTCGGCTACCTTGCAACAAGGACAACACACCGCTGGCAGCTCACCGCCACACAGCTACTGCTCACAGCTCACAGCTCACAGCTTGAAAAATGTTTGTTGTCAACATTTTCAGTTTGCATCGTTAGCTTAAAAGCGTGCGCCACCGAGGGCCTCGCACAATGGGGCGAAAATCGATAAATGAGACAAACCGTGTGATTTAGCCCCACCAAAGCACAAAGGAGTTCCATTTTGATCACAAAATAGAAAAGTGTGCTGGATACAAGGCCGTCCGTTGGGTGTGCGGCTCAAGTGCCGTGAAAGCGCTCTCCTCAAACTGAAATTAATTATTTCGATGAATTTGAATCGGTGCTAGGACCGAGGACCGAGGACGGAGTACCGAGAAAAAAGCAAAGGCTCTTTGACAAAAGTTTATGAATATTTGTGCTAATGGCTTGGCCAAGAGATTGAACTTTTCGCCCACAGCTGCTGGTGCTGGAAATAAATAAATTAAAATATGTGTCCAACAGGTATCCGGACACAAAGCCTCTGAGCGTTTCCTTTGGCCTGTCCCGACAACAGGACTTATCCGTTTCTATAAATATTCTCCTCGGCGCTGCCAAAGTTACGGCAAAACTCTTGCAATTAAACTGTCAGACTTATGAATTCATTAAATATTTTAATTGTAGCTTTTGAATAATTAAAATTCCATTTATATGGCAGAACACATACCTCAAGCCATAAATCTGCGATTAATTAAAAGCCCCTGCTCCCAGCGAGTTTTCCCTTTTTCTCGGCCACCCACGGCGTATACGGAATGGCAATTAAACTTAATTACAAAAACATAACCAAAACTCAATTGGAAAATACCGCCTTCGCCTGTAACGGCTGCTTTGTATCTTTGGCTGATTGAACTGTATTTTCCTACAGCTACTAGATTGTTAATTTATTCACATGGCTCCGGGCGAGTGTGAATAAAAGTTGTAAGTAAGCTACTCCTCTGAATTCTAATCACATTTTCAGCTCTGTTTGCATGCTGGCAAAACTACAATTCATATTACATAAACATATATATACAGTCATTCAGACACTCACCTGGATCATCGTCGTCGTCCCAATCGATTTGACCGGAAGTTATGCTGATGTGTGCCGCGAACAGGAAGAGCGCGAATAAAGCCAACGAGCACCGTCGGATGCTGGCGTAGTGGGAAGTGGTTACGTGCATTGTGGAAGTCCTTGGCGCTGCCAAATCCATTGTGTAAAGTGTAACAATTTATATGCAGACTCGGCTCGTATACTTGAGTGTTTACACTCGCCTCTCTTTCTCTGGCGCTGTTTTCAATTTAATTTTCTCGAAAAATTGCGGCCACTCTCACTCACACGCGAACACGTTTACCGGAGTTTGCGGCTCCTTGGGCGCAATTCTTCCTTAAATTTCGCAGTAATGCTTACTTCCACTTCCCCGACTTGAGCTGAACTGAACTGAACTGAACTGGGCTAGTCTGATTCGGAATTCAGGGAGTGCGCAGCTTTTTGCTCTCGACTCCTACATCTACTAATTAAGTTGTTTCATTTTCAGTTTCTGCCTGGGGCATAACTTTTACGCTGCTGTTGCCGCTGCTGCTTCTGTTGATGTTGCTGCCGTTGCCTGGCATTGAGGTGTGCGAAGTTCTCCAATTGTTGCATTGTTTTTTCGATTTCAATTTTCTGCAAGAGTAAGAGAGATTGGAAAATTAGATTGAGAGCTGTGGAGAATTATAATTTCTGTTTTTAGCCGGGGGCGGAAATCATTTGTAAGTGGATTAATAAATTAGCAGATTACATGTGGGCTAATGCGATAATGATGCCACTGTAAAGTTAAGCTTTTGTTCTAAGAATCAATTAGGTATGCTATACAATTGAAAACAGAGAGAAAAAACTAAACTTTAAAGGTACATTTTGCTTTAGCTGCTCATTAAAATATATACTTTTATGTTTCGCAAATAATTTCTGCTTATGCAATTATCACTTGTATTCAGCTTATTTATATTCCCTTTCGCTTTATGAGTTTAGACCAAACTTTCGCTCTTTGACCCAGTTCGGGGCAACTTGAAGCAAAAGCCACGTAAGAACGGAAATTAGTTTCACTTTCGAAAGCTAACAAGCAGCTCCACGAACTCCGAGCTCAATTGAACCCCAAGCCCCTCCGGTGCCGAGCCACTTCTCACTTCTTTTGGCCTTCCAAAAAAGGGTTGCCTACATTTCGAGGCACTATCTGCAGTGCCTAATTTGGCAAGGTTCGGTGGGGCAAAGCGCCTCTGCCTCTGCCTGGCTTATTATGCGCACTTCAAACTTTAGACAACGCGGCAGGCAGTAGCAGCAGCAGCAGCAGCAAAAGCAGAGGCAGCAACAGCACCACATTGTTGTTCATGTTACCAAACATCTCACGCCACGGCTGCCTGCACATCTCAGCCAGGCCGAAAACAGTATCCACACAGAGGGAAACTTTGTATCTTAAAATGCAATTTAATTGAAACAGAAACCTAAGGTGGATTAACAACATCTTTAAGTATAATATTTACTGTCTTTTGGCAACTATTTACTACTCAGCTGCTGCTGAGAATAAAAATAAGAATAATCCAGACTTTTTCAAATTATGTTATTAATTATTAACTTTCCATGTTTTTTCTCCCACTGCAGCCACTGCTCAGCCTTCGGGCATCCACTGCTGCTGGTGCTTCTTTATGCATGCAGCCACTCACTCAAATTTCGAGTGCAGCAACGCCGCTGCAGCGAATTTATATACATTTCGTTTAATTTGGCCCGCTGCCGACGAGCCCCTACGCCCCTGGGCCCCGAAAAAACTTTAGCGACACTGCTTTGTTGGGGGGAAATGTAATACAGAAAAAACACAGTAAAATAAAAACCCAAAAAAAGGGAAAAGAGGCGAAAAAAAAACTGAAAAAGTTGTCTGCCGAAATCAACGCCACTTTCGCCACAAGCATTAAGCGTTGCATGCAAAATTACCAGCGAGTGGTTTGTATTTCCACTCTGATTGCTGTTTAACATGGTTACATTGTCCTTGGAACCGAAACTGAAACTGAATCAGAGTCCTGGTGGAACCGGGGAATCCTGAATTCCGTTGCCCCACCCATGCCCACTTTGCTTGCCTTCTGACGGTTGTTGTTTCGGCCACGATATGTGTGTGCATCAACATCTATGGTGGCCGTGCATCATGACATGCTCTAGTTGCCGAACTTTTATTTTTTCGGTTCTGTTTTCAAGTATTTTTTTATCGCTCCATTTGTATATGTATATGGCATCCAAGTAAAAAAAAGGATGAGGGGTAAACAACAACCGAACATGAGTTTGTTGTTGCACAAATCCGAACGTGGGTCCTGCTGGACAAACTAATTTGAGCTTAGACGTCAGTAACAAGAGCAAAACTACACAGGAAATAAAATTTGCTACAAATTGAATATTTTAGAGAAATTTCTGATTAAAAAGAGAGTTATTTAATATTATTTTGAAAAACAATACCTATTTTAAGTCAAAGATCCCTCTGAAATGTGCTTTATTTCATCTTAACATTCATATAAACTTTATCCAGATTTTTTTCGAATAAAAGTTTGCGCCTAAACACCCACTTGAGGTGAACCCGGTTTTTAGGAACTTATGCACGACAAGAGGCAAACGGCAAACATGTGCGGTTACTTCATCAACATTTCACGCTCGACTTGGCCGGCCCTGCCAAATGGTAGAAAAACTGGCAAGGCACGCAGCAAAAATGTATGCAATGCCGGCTGCTGTTCTCCTCCGTAGTGGTGGTCCTGCTCTCGCTCACCTGGCCGGCAAAATAAACTCGACTCAACTGTGGAAAATCAACTAGCTCCTGCCTCCACTTTCTCCTCACCACACGTGGCGCAAAGTTTGCCTTCAGCTTAACTTTTTTCCTGTTTTTGTTGCCTTCTTTTTTGTTGTATTTTTGCGGTTCCTCCTTTTGGCCAGTGCAAATACTTGGCATCGTCGTATTCAGACGAGTATTTGTCCTGGTTCTTGGTATGAGTTCATGTAAGCGTTTATCGGTCAGGGCTTAGTCTTTGACAGAAACTCTTGTACGACACAAAATATGTCTAGATTTTTGCAAATATGAAATCCATATCCTTTTAAGCAAATGAGGTGGGAAATTCCATTTTAAAATAGGTAAGATGCTAAACTTTAAATTTAGCAGATAAAAGACTTCGTTAGGTTGGACTGCTTTTTTTAAACCTCTTGATATTTTTAACGTGAAATACGTAATTTCTTTTACTGCTGCGGTGTCCCTAAAAGCTGTTTATTTGCACAGTGCCACCCCGCCTTTTCTGTGACCATGGCCAGCCATCGATTTGGCAGCACGTTTTGTGGGTTAGGAAGTCCAGGAGTTGCCGTGCCGGGAGCTGCTCAGATCTACCCGGTGCTCCGTGCAGCTATTCGGACAACGAGTTAAAGTGTTTCGCCACGCACTTCAATAAAAACACCTCCACGTACACAGCCGGTAAGCAGCTAGTTTCGTGACGGGGCGAACCGGCGATACGCATACGCAATGTGGGCCAGCCCGCAGCCATTGCTGGAATAAAGTGGCGTATATGTATATTGTGTGTTTTTGTGTATGTGAGGGTGTCCACCGGGCACTCTAGTGCTCTCCGTCTGTCTGGCGAAAGTTCTTCGCTCCTTTTGGCCACGCCATATGTTCAAGTGCCTAATAACTAAATGCCAACTGGCTGATAGCCGAATCCAATAAAATATTCGGGCCATCGGGTGGCTGGCTGGTTCCCCTGCCGCGGAGATCAGCGCATTAGTCACACACTGGTGCCTTGCGGTGCTCTCAATTTAATGGCAATTGCATTCGTTCAAAGATAATTAAAAACCGATAGCAGCGTGGCTGGCCACGCCCTAAAGCGTCCTTGAACTATTTAATTCGAAAAATAGCGAATATTGTGAGGGATCATTTAAAATTCTGGAGGACAATGACTAGGGTTTCGGCTATTTTAAATTTTTAACATCACATCCTTTCCTAATTAGATCGCAATACACTATTAGCTGCTTTCAAATTCCGGGGGCGTACATTTTTTAACATTTCGGGTTGCTGCCTGCTTCTTCAGCGAAGCCCTGAGCCCCGGAAGCCACCGCTCAGGTGTCAATGTCGCAACCCATGCCTCCTAATTGCCGAAGACACCAAGGCCGAGGGAGCCAGCGATGTTGTTGTTTAGCAATTTCCAGATGTGTGTGGCCAGGAGCAGATATACACGTACTATTACGTATACGTACATGTAGAGGCACAGGACCCGGACCCGGACCCGGCCCCAAGAAGGGCTGGCAGAGTAGCAAATTGGCGGTGACATTGACAGGGAAGCGGGGCGGCGAAAATGTGGGAGGACATCGGAGCAACATCGGGACTCAGACTCCAGGACCCGGCTGCAGAGTACACAAAAAGTTTTCTAATTATTTTGTCATTAAACGCACACAGAGAGACACACACACGGGCAGGCAGCCTTGTTTACAGCCATACACATGTTTGCCGAGCTATAAAAAGGGTTGGGTCTTTGGATATCCGAAAACCCCTCAGGAAAGGCAGCGCCAGTCGAGGGGGCGGGAGGAAAGGCAAGGAAAGTGTCCTTAGCAAGAGGCAACTTTTTCTCCTAATTGTTTCATTTCATGGAATGGAGGTAAGATATTTCGGCAGCTGTGCGTGTATTGCCCTAGGCACTCACACACCCTCCTCCTCCACCCCCACACCCACACACATTGCATTAAAACAAGACATCACCTCAGACTCACACTCACCCTCGCAATCGTTGCATATAAAGCGATTAACACGAGGAGCGCTCCAAACGTTCGGAGTGGGAGCAGCGATGAGGAGGAGTGAGTCGCGTGACTGTGGCTGTCTCTCCTTGTTAAACAACAATTTGTTGAATTATTATCATACACCGACCACCCCAGTCACATATACAACCTCCCAGGGAAACTGGCTCAGCATCCGAGGCAACAGTGCTGATCACAGAAATGTATATTTATTGACTTCCTATGAGACAGCAGTATTCTTACATTGTAAAATTAGTGAACTTTCTTATGGAATATTAGGACATTAGGTAATTATCCTTCACTTGCTTCACTTATTTATTTATTATTTATAATTTGTAATATTAAATAACATTTTCAATCTCCATTTAAACTGAGTTCTTTTTGAAAGCAGGTAAAAACGATTTTTATATATAAATGTTTAAGGCTGTAAAAGGATCAAAACTGTATCCTTATTTAGCTAGAATACGGCCAGGATGTCAACGCATATTTAAGGCAGTGAAACAGTGTGAATATGTGTGTGTGCTTTGCTCACTTCGACGTCAAGTCAAATATGTTTAATAGCTAACTCGCTGTATTTGTGTGTTCCAGCCTTTCCTCCTCAAACACTCGCAGTAAATACAGGGTCCTGAGTGTACATTGTAATTTCAGCTGCTTTACCTCGGAAATCCCCAACTGACGGCGGCCAAAGTTGAGGCAATGAAAGATGACAGGATGAATTGTACTTCGAATAGCTCGTCTGTTAAAACAATTATAAATATAATTGCAGCGCTTTAATAAACCGAATTGTTTTTGTGTTAATTATCGCTTGCCAAATGCATCAGAAAAAACAAGTTTAAAGCCGAAACTAAACTGTATAGCAAAAGCTAAAAAATAACGATTTTAAAAAGACAACTTTGCTTGTGTAAAAAACGTTGCGCTTTTTATCCCTGAAACAAGAGAGACAGTAAATGGAAACATTATTTAGCACTGCAAAACATGCGAATTTTTTTATATATTAACATTGTTTACTAATTGAAATTTGGTAAATTACTTTGATGGTAACTCAATATAAATTAATGTAATTTCCCCTGCCCTCAAGCTGTACCTTAATTTGCCATTCAGGAGTCATGGCGACAACCACCGCAAAGTGCTTAATTTCTCAATTTTATTTGTCCCTTCTCAATTCTGTATCCATTATCCATTATCGTACTTGGCAATTGTTTATTCTTGGCAATTCAGCGAGGCTTTCTTTTCGACCCAACTCATCTGCGAAGTCCACATTTAGATTGTTTCCCATAAATATTTAACTTGCACTCCATTCCCCACTGCTGTCTAGGCTTTTAGACACATCCGCACGTAGCCGTATTTTGTGCAATCCACAAAATTGCGCGTTTGTTAGTGAAAAAGCTGTGCGATTACTCAAGAGAGCAACTTTCGGATTCAACTGCAACAACTGCTGTCAAAATGTCACAAATTGAAGCGCAACTACTGCTACACTGGCCAAAAAGCAAACTCACACACACGTCAAATAGCTGGATAAAATCCAGCGGAAGCCATTGCCCCATTCACCCATACTGAGTCGGGGAAAAACGGGCAATGGACGCTCACACGAACAGGCGAAAACACACCCAACGGCGAGTAAAATAGTAGCAACTAAAACCTTGCCATAAAGCAATGAAATCCTGCAGCTAAGGCCAAGTATTCACTTCAGCGAAATTGCTTCGAAAACAATCAACTTTGTGGGAAGAACTTAAAGTTTTCGCTGAAAGACACACACACACACATGTTGTGTGAAAGAAAATTCTAAACATAAATCTACAGGCTCTTGGCAGAAGTTTTCTTTGAAAAGAAAGTGGAAAAATCAAGTCACTTACTGAATATTATATAAATAAATATAGAGATTTAAGATAATAATATTTTCAAGATATAAATAGTAAAGGTTACTGTACTGTTTTTATACCCTTGTAGGGTATTATAATTTCAGGAGACATTTTCGACCCCATAAACCTATATATGTATATTCCTAATCAGAATTAATAGGAGAATCGTTATAGTTATCTTCTGAATTTGTAAATGTTTTGTTGTTCAGAATATGGCTAGAAAACAGATGCAAACACAGCGATGCTTTCAGATTTAAAATTGGTTTATTTTTGGACAAAATACCATTTTTCATATTTGCAATTTTCCATTTATAATTTCAAAACCTGGCTAGATCAATTCTTCCATTAATTCTGATCAACAATATATAAGGTTTATGGGGTCGAATATGACTCCTTCCTGTGTTAAAACGTATTTTAAAATATTGTTTGAAAGGGTCGTCAGACCGGAAATGCCACCAGCGGACATAGTTTGAACCACAGCGGCGGCCATATTTGAACAACGCCGGCGGCCATAGTTTGAACTACGGCGGCGAACATATTTGAACTGCGGCTGGTTGGAGAGAGAGAGAGCGATGAATTGCTCGCTCCCGAGAGCGATGAATTTGCTCGCTCTCGATCTCTCTTTATCGTTTGAGTGGGTATGTGTGTCAGTGCTGCCAGATTTTGAGAGATAAAATAAGCTAGATTGAAGAAAAAAATAAGCTAGAATAAGCTAAAAATTAAAAAAAATAAGCTAAAAATAAGCTTACCATGGAAAACATTAAAATAGTTGATTTTTTACTTTTATTGATATTATATTTATATAGCTATTAGAGCAAAGAAATAATTTCATCGACTTCATCAGTCGATTCCATATATTTAGCGGATGAGCTGACTAAAGCGAGGTATTTCGTTGGAAGTATGTAATCATGGCAACATTTGCCATGACGTCGCAGTCCATATCTATAACATAAAAAAAAAACTTAGTATATTTTAAATAATTTAAAATTTCAAAATCAAACCTTATTCTTAAAATTGCGTTCAAGCTTTTTAAATTCATTTTGTTGCGCAACTTTGTTTTGACCATGTTCATTTGGCTGAATACCCTCTCAACCGCAGCATTCGACCATGGCAGTGAAAGAATGTGCAAAGCAAATAACGCCAGTTGCTCGAAAGCTTTGTTTTGGCCAGCATCCTTATACATTAAAACTTCTGACCAAAACTCTATAGGTATTTCCTTTTTTTCCCAATTAATAAGGTGGATTTTTCCAAATTGGGATACTATTTCATCAATATTTTCATATATTTTCATAAAAAATTATAATACAATCGAAAAACAAAAAATTTTTTGTTTTAAATTTTTTTAAGCCGAAATTAGCTAAATGAAATTTGAAATAAGCCAGATTTTAAGCTATATGCATTTCAAGTATTTTTCAAGCTATTTCATTTTAAAATATGCTAAATCTAGCATGAAATAAGCTAAAATGGCAACAATGATGTGTGTACGAATGCGAACGTGTTCGAAGAGCACAAAACCCACTAACACATAAATACATATACTGAAGTTGGCTTCCTTTCTTTTTTTAACACTTCTTCCTAATGAAACTCCAATAAATTTTCTTAAATTATTTTATTTTAAATTTAATTTTGTACAAATATTGAAAAGTCAAGTTTAAATAAAATAAATTTAAAATGGAATTGCCACTAGCTTTAGAATTGAAATTAAAATTAATTCTTGTTTATTTTTAAAAATCTTAAAAATGGTTATTCAACTTTATTGAATTATTTTCTTTTAAGAAATTACTTTTAGCTCTTGTTACTGCCCACAACTGTACCAAGCACACACACTTAAGGACGGACAATTAAAAATCCCCAGGAGTAAATGCCAACTGTTTGAGTTGTGTGAGTAGTTGCTGGGCTTCCAGATCTCGGGGGCCTGGCCTATGATTTGAGCTTTGTTGGCTGCCTGGCTGCCTGGGAGATGAGAGCCCCTCTGTCGGCCGCTGCGGCAGGGAAGTTATTGTTAGTTTTCATTGTCGCGTTACGGCTGCCAGACGCAATATATCGAAACATTCGCCATGTGCCTTTCAAGTGGATCCGTTGGCTCACTCGCTCGCATTTGCACCGCAGCAACTTTACTCAATTACGTGCCCTGCTGGCTGTGCTCCTTGCCTCGGTTGCTGCTCCTGCTTCCAGGGCTCCCCGGAGCCCCGATCCTCTTATCCTCCGTCCCGGCCCCCTCCATCGATTCACGTCAACTACTTTGGCAGACTTTCTGAACGAGTTGAGCTCACCTCTCAGCTATGAAATCAACGACTTTAGTGCAAACTTTCAACAATTTGCGTTTTGGCCACGGCCTGGCACGAAAGCGGGAAGGGGAGCGGGAACGGGAACTGGCAGCAGCAAATCGAAAGCGAAAACTTTCTGTGACTAAAGGCACCACCGCCAGGCGAGCCCAGGTGAGCCCAGGTGAGCTCGGGTGAGCGCAGGTGAGGTGGAGCAAAAGCAGGTTCAAAGTTTACCCAAGCTCCAGCCCAAATACCCAATGGACTGTTTGATAAAAGCAAGTCCCGGGGGCTACCCGTTTACATCTACATTAGCGAGGACGTCGGCATCGACAGCGATACCTTGCCATAAATATAGTTAGAAACACTGAGAGGTGTCCTTAGATTCTTAGAAATTAACGTAAGCAATGTTCCTGAACAATTTCTTTAATAAAACTTCCAGATAAGTATATTAAAATTCTTTTAAAACCTTATTTCTTCATCTAACAAATTATAATTTTGTTGATAATAATACTTTTCGATAAGTTAGATTTCGTTTCTAATTTCTGTTAGTGCTCTGATTCCTAGTTTGATGAACTGTTGTAATAATATAGCGTCCAAAATGTCGTCTGGAGTTAAGATGGTGGCCCAACCCTACAGCTGGACTGCCAACATGCGATATTGTGCAAACAGTTGGGGAAAGTTTTAAAGTTTCCGACAGCCGCCATCGATTGCAGGCGAGCGGAGGTGGTAACTAAATTATTTTGATTTCGAGCCACCGAGGTAGAGGTAGAGGTGGAGGTGGAGGTCAGCAGCTCCTCCTTGGATGACTTTGTGTAAATTTCGTGCTGAGAACTTAAGTCGCAACCTGACGGGCGTGATGAGCGGATCTTGGTTGGGAGCGGGGAAGCGTGAATGTTAAAAGTTCGATATTACAGAATTTATTGAAAGGGTTACCCGCTGGCAGTGAAGATGATGATGAAGCTGCTGGCTAAACAATATGAACTGCTCAAGGACGCTAGGGCCATAAATCAATGAGCGATCGGATATGGTATTTAATTAATTAAGTTTCAATCCAAGCTAATTTTTGATTTTCTAAACAACAAACTTGCACTTAGTGGTCTTTCGAAAACCATCTTCTTCTCAGTTGACTTCTGACTGGGCCATCAGACAAATAATAACATTTCTATTAGTTGGCAAAGTTTCATTTCATTTCAAGTTTGTTTGCCAGAGACGGAGCCCCTTTAGCTGGCTTTTGCTAGACTTCCAGCCAATTTCACCGATTTGATTGTTGACAGACGCGGGGAGTCGGAGTTTCGGTGTCGGAAAAGCCTAGAAGTAACAAGTAAATTGGCCACTTTTGACACGTGCTAAATTGGTTTTTCGGCCCGCACGGCATATTGCAGGTTGTCAAGCATTTTGGCCCGCATTTGGCGCGCAATTATTAATTGCCCCTCCGATTATACTAATCATGCTAGGAACACACACAGCCAGCAGCTCTGGCCAACACGGAAAAAACTGAGGATAACCAACAAAAGTGAAAATATAAATACATTCATAAAAGATATTGGTATATTTAATTCATGGATAATAAAATACATTTTATATTTTATAAATTGTTAAACAAAAGAGTAAGTTAGTCTGTTCTCATTATCTAAGCTCGTCATCTTAACTGTTCTTTTTTAGCATGTTTCAAGGATTGCCTTCTAGGATATTTATGGAACGTTCGCCAAATATTTTAAAACTTTAACTCCTACTCTTTCTGTTCAGTGTATTTATATTTGCCATTCAATACACCCACATGAAGTGCAACAAAATGCTTAATAATCAGACCAAACTATCAGGCAACAAATGGCTGTGCCGGTGGCATAAATTCACAACTGGCTGTCCTGGGTCCTGTCCTTATCAAACGCCATCGATCTTACCAATTGAGTTATTTCTGACGGCTTAATACCTTGTATCAACATCATTATTAGGGTCATCGTTATGGCGAATGGAAATCGCAGACAATGGACACCGTTGCGTGTCAGAATAATGTACATTTTCAATAAAAATCAGCGCTGACCCAGTCAGAGGGCCGTTGATCAAGATGTGCATATAAAGAGCACACAAAAGGCCACCTGATTGGGACTTACTCGACCAGTAATTCATAGTTCCAAACCCTGCGAATGCCATAAAATTCTCAAATGCCCGATTTTGATTTGTATCAATGAACTCGAATGTCATGCAACACCTCAATAAGGGGTTAGCCCTTCCCTTTTCTTCCCCAAGAGCTTCTGTTCGCTGTCAGTCATTTGTTTACATTTTATTGTTATTGTTGTCGTTGATGGGATTAATAAATTTTCCATTATCAAGATTTTCTGCTTTGAGCTGCGCAACTTGTAGATAAGTCGCTGGGATTGGGGATTGGAGGGTGGGGACTCTGAGACTTGGCCCGGGGCCATTTGTCTATTGGGTGGCCGGGTCCGAGTAGGACATTATTTTCTGGCTGGTTAAATTTATACACACCCAGCCCGAATGCATGCTAACGAGCGTTTTGTAGTCGATTTAAGTGCTACTTTTTATCAGCCCATAAATTATCTCGCCTGCCTGCCCGTCTGGTAGTCGGGCGGAGAAATCATTTGATTTCTAAATTTTTTAACAGCATCATTCATCTGCATTAAGCCCGGCGAGGCGACGCGACTAATCGCATAAATCACTTAACAGGCCACGCAACAAACTGCGAGACCAACTAAGCAATAGTTGGTCTAGACCACGGCTAATGCAATCTACGCCAGGCTCCCAGTATTGGCCGGAACGGAGTTCCTGGAATTCTGGAAAAATAGCTAAAGTACAAGAATTCTAAATTAAAAAATCATCAGCAAACTTTATAATTTAAAATTACGCTAGTGAGCCAGATTATAGTTTTATTAATCATTAGCCTTAAGCTAACGTTTTAATAAGATTCCAGAAAATTCCCACTTATTTAATCCGCACCGTGAAATAAAATAGTCAAGCTAAAAAACCCTGTGCCACGGCAGTTCGCGGCTCCATTGGCCGGCTGCTAATAGTTTTTAAGTATAATGCAATAAAGATGAAAATCCAAATCATGCTTCATCAACATCAACGTCAACAATATAATCAACCCCCCGCAAAGAGGCAGCGACTTTTCACTGGAGTTGCGAGTTGGTTGGGCGTTAGGAGTCGAGGATTGGGCGGGATCTGGGGCAGTGCGTTCGTCAAGGGCTGCTGCGCACCCCCTGGTTGACAATTCAATGTCCTGCTCAATTTGTCCGCATGAAATGGGGGTGGCAGACGGGCGTTGCTGGGCCTCTGCTTATTTGTCAACAGCGGAGGCGGCAGCGCTCCCGAGTCGCAGCTGCTGCCCAGTGAGCTGATGCAGCTTAGTCGCCCAAGTGCACAGCAGCACACCGGCAGCAAGGATGAACGGAGAGGAGCATTGTCTGGGCTCACTGAGAAAAAAAAAGTAATTGCAGGTCAGCAAACACTATACACCAAGGAATGGAAAATAATATACAAAAAATATCCACAGTTTATACATTTAACATAATTGGGTTAGTTGTAGTTTCAGCTTAAAGGATAATGAGTAAATGCTATCATTTATTAAGCTATATATCTTTTATGTATTAACTTATGAAGGAACATTTTTAACGTATTCATTTTAGAGAGCATTACCTTTTCCGAAACAGTGCACATAATTTTTTTATAGTCCTATAAAGTCATAGGTCCTTTTTGGAGTAAATTAGCTTTTGAATTTTATTTATTTATACTTATTTTTACTTGAAATTCTTTCGCTCAATGTGGTTGCCACTGAATCGGCTTCTGCTGCCGGTTTGCTATGTAAAAAGCGCAGCCGGCGGCTCCGGCATGGCCTCTTCCCTGTTCCCCTGTCCTCTGTCCTTTGCCCTCTGCTCCATCCTGGCCTGGTGGGCACCCGTCTCCGTCCGGCTGTCTGGCTGTCTGACTGTCCGGCGGTGTCATCGTCCATGCTGACAAACAAAAGTGCCGACAACGAGCTCAAGGGAAGTGAGTGACTGTGACTGACCCGGAAAACATTAAAGGCTGACTGGGTGGCCCGGTTCCTTTGTGCGTTAGCACGGGAGCCCGGAGTCGGTGGTGTCAGGATCTGGATCTAAACTAAATGCCCTTAGCTGGTCTCAGCATAATAAAGCTGGCTGCATAAATATTTATGGAGGAAAATTAATCAAAATCATAAAAATCCAGCAGAGAGCCAAATGAAATGAGCCAAATGCAGAACTAGTTAATTAGTTTTTCTCACGCACACACATGCATATCCTGGGCAATTGCAGTTACATTTGGATATGCAAGGATTTAAGCACTGAAAAAAAGATACACACTTTTACTGATTGAAAATTTGTAAAGTGAAAATTTATTAAACCAAATTATTGACGTCTAAATATATCTCTTAGCATCCTTTTATTTAAATCAACCCCAAAGCATACTTAACAATTTAATGTCAGTAAGTACACAGATCTAGTTAAATTATATTATATTTTCTCGCAATGTAAGTATATGAATATGGCTGGCAGCTGGAAATTTGTTGGCAGCTGGCATGTAACCAGCGTCCCACTTCCGTGAATGTGGCCAAAGGTCTCTGGCTCGGAGACCGATGGAATGTAGTGGCCATTACTGAATTATTAACAAACTCAATTAAAACGAGCACTAATTTGGCCAACTCTCCGCCGGACAGGCGAACGCACACACACTTGACTGGCCGTTCGGAAGGCTTTTTAAAATGCCTGTCCATGTGAGCGCCATGTAATTGGGAATGCGAATTGGCAAAAGGCTCTCCGCTCGGCTCGGCATATCTTTACTGGCAATTTATGACCCCAAATAAATTAATGAAATTATATTTGAATTTAAAACAAACGACCGCAAGAATATTTACAGCCAAATTAAATTATTAGGCCCAAAGACGAAGAAACTTCAATAATAACTTTGGAGGAGAGCAGCTGCTGTTGGAAATTGAATTTGGCCAGGCAAATGTTTGTGCCGCAAAATGCATATTTGAATAGTTTAGTGGGCATCTTGGACAACTCAACATGTTTGCCATGCAAGCCAGCCCGGCATCCGGGTATCCAGCCAGCCCGTCTTAAGCTGCCTCAACGTTTGTTGACTCTGATAATCCTTCAAGTTTGTTGACAATGTGGCTGCGACTTTTGCCCTCAAAAATATGGCGCCCCGAGGAGCAAAAAATGCCACAAGTCTCGGGTATACACACTATATGGTAAGTAGGGAAAAGTGCAACATGGGGCCCGGCACCGCAAAGAGCACTTAATAATTACTTGAGCATTTTGTGATGTAGTCGGGCACTGAGATCACAGCCGGCTGACATAGGAATATCTTATCTTATAAATCTGAACATCTTAAAAGGCTAGTGCTTGAGTCGAAATGGGATTTATTTTATTCTGGCTTACTCAAGATATGTTTAAGGACTTTTTTTCTTAGCTACAATTAATCATATTTAAAGTTTGATACTCTCAGAAAATGATTTAGTATTTCCAGGACATTTTTCCCTGTGTACCAGCCAGACTTCGTCTGTATATATACATCCTGTAAACATGTGTTTGCCTTGGTGTTAAGTAAGCGCCCAAAAACTTGTTTGTCAGTTCTACGTAGCTGGCAGTCTCATGTGTGTTCTAATGAAGCAAACTGAATTACGTTCTAGACTGGCACTTAAAATTAAAGTCATATCTCTGGTTGTTATAAATTTCCACTCAGCCCAGCATCCTCGGATAATTAGCATGGATAATTTATTTAAGCTCTCTCAGCGGTTTTCTCACCTCTGCAAAGGCGAGCAGCAACTGCCGTTGGCAAATGCTTTTAGCGCTTTGCCTTATTTATTTTTGGTTAAGTCACATTGTATTGGAGTTGAAAATGGGGAAAAAATAATATAAAATAAATAACTCAACAAAAAGAGTGAAGGCGGAAACTTTTCTGGTTGTATTCCGATGTTGTAGCTTGTGGTTTTCTCGAGCATCAGCATGCAGTTAAAAAAAATACAGCTATACGTTTTATTTAGGGTGTAATTTGTGAAGAACATAAAAATGGTTTATTCTTTGTAAGCAATTTGCACTTGAAATAGTTTTATATATCTTTTCCTAATATTTTTAAAACTTAAGCTCATGGATTTTATAATTTTATATTCAAAAAATGGTTTCTAATACTTTCCTCTTCTAACACCCATTTTCGTAAAGTGTCTGCTTGTAGACACACGTTTTTTTCATTCTATTTAGTTTGGTTTGGTTGCTGCTGAATAAAACATTTTCACGGTTTGTAGAACGAAAGTAACCCGCGAGCTACCTTCATATGAAATGTGCCACACACACAACACAACATACAACCCACCACACACGGCAGCAGCGGGCTCTCCCTCTACTTCCCTCGTCATACGGGGCGTATGCTTGATGTGTTTTAAAAGTGTGTGTTTATGCCCAGCACAATGGCCGTCAGCAGAGGAATGCCTTTGTGAGTGTGGGAGTTTGTCTTGGCCTGTATTTGTATGATGTATGCATGTGCACGCCCCCAACGAAATGCTTGGCGGTAGTAAAAACCCTTTTCATTGTTGTTTACAGATCATTGACGTTGATTGTTTAAATGAAATGTTTGCCGTGCATTATTTGCCTTATTTTTACTGCAAAATCCAAAGGGGGGATTGTTGTCTGCAGTTTGCGGCCACATAAAGAGCTGAGAATAAGCTAAATAAACCATAAGCACAGGTAGGTCTGTGTAGTTAGAAGTGATGACCCGAAAAGCCCCGCTCTCCGCCATGTTTTATTGATATGAATTAGATGGGGGTTACATGTGCTAATATTAGCATTCCGTTCAGCCCCGATAAGTAGGCTAGGCTTTTCCCATAAACACATAAAAAGGCCGTTTGCCCGCCCGAGCTGAGATCTATTTTCCACCCATTAGGCCCCCTTAGCTTGACTCCCGCCGACTTGAGTTATAGTTAACCCACGACACGCCCCAACATACACGCCCTCACTTAGCGTTTTTCGTTAGCCTTACACCTTGCCGCATTATTAGGGCTTGAAATTATAATTTTCCTCGAATTCCTTGCTTTATGGCCTGAACCATACAATTATGGGAAGAGCCTTTGCAGGCGAATACAAAAGTTTAATTGCTTTTTTTGCATTTTCACACAAAAGGCGTGCAATTAGCTAACCAAAAAAAAAAAAGGAAAAGGCGAGAGGAACAGGGAAGCAAATTGAGACAAAATAACAAAGGAGTTATTTTCTGCACTTTCTTATAAAAAAAAGGTATTTGGTAATATAAAATTTAAGGGAATTCTTCAAAGGATTTTTAGTAGTATAAAATTAGAGCCTGCAAAGCTTAATTCATTTTTAAGATACGTTTTAATAATAAGATTAGTTAATTATATTTTCGTTTTAAGTATTTACGATAAAGATTACTGCATACATAAAATAAAAATCATAATTTCCAAGCTTTTCACAATACAAAAAGTTCAGAAATATAATTATTCTTTCCGTATTTTAAATGGAAAAGTGCAGAAATACTCTTTCAAAGTCCAGCCACTTTTTACACCAACTGTTGACTGAGTAAATTTTCCCCTTGTCGGACACGTGCAGGAGCAGCAAAAACTTTTCACTGTACACACATTAATTTCCATATAAGCTAAATTTCCATCTGGCCTTTTCATCTCCGCAGTTGTAAATATATTTGCAACAGCAACACCAAGTTTTATGTGGTACACAGAGAGCACGATATTGAATCAGAAGTTATTTTAAATAATTTAGGTGTTATGTTGAATCTCATTTAAATGGCAAACATTAAATGATGCATATTTTAGGACACAGACAAGTATAAAATGTATATTAGGATCGCAGTCTTAGCACTCAGTGGGTTATTTTAATATACATATATAGAAGGCTATATTTTAGAAGACTATTGATTCAATATAAAAGTCCAAATTGTTGGATTTAGTGTAAGAAAAGTTCACTAACTAATTAAAATATTTAAAATTATATTTAAAAATTTTCTATAATAAATGCAATCTTCTCTGAAATTATCTAACATTTTATTTAATAAAAATTATATTTATATAATTGTTCTAAAGGGTAGGAAAAACCCTCGATGGGAATTAAAGCGTCAACCTAGATCTATGACTTAGTTTTTCTCTGTGCCTCAATGACGTGTATTCTGTTCTTCTGTTTTTCATTGTTTTATTTTTCGGTTCGGCTTGGTTCGTTCTGTGTTTTGTGTTTGGTATTTTGGTTCTACCAACGCGCTCATCAACAACAACAGGCACAGATGCAAATACAAACAAAAGAATTCATTATTTCACTGTTGTGCATTTAAATTTGATACAATACACGCCATTTCTACACACCTACGAACACACACACATCCTGCACACTTGTAGCACACACACACACACTCAAAACAACAGAGAAAACACACGACGCACACACATTCGCAGTTTCATTTCGGACATGGCTTCTTGCAACGTCCTTTTCGTCCGTTTTTTTCGGTTTCTCTCGGTTTGTTTTGTGTTTTTTGAGTTTTGCATAAATTTTCGTCCTTTCGCTCTGTTTTCGTTGTGTTTGCTTTGACCTGGTTTTTGCCAGGGCTTTGGCCACCAGCTGCCGTGCCTCCGTTTGCTCATCGCCGCTTTTGTGCGAGCATTTTTCGGTTCTCATTAAAATAGGTAAACAAAATCGCATAAAATTTCCTGATAGACAACAGATAAGAGTTAAAACTTTGCGCAAACTCTCGGCGGGAGCTTGGGCGTCGGTTTGGTTAGGCAAATGAAGTGTAATTCCCGATGAAAGTGGAGCTCTCAAAACGCTTTCACCGGGCTTATTGGGAGTTAACTGTTCAAGTGCCGCAATTACAGGTTAACTTTGGACTCGATAAGGGTTAAGTGCCGCTATTACGTCAGTCGTTGTTTATTGTTTAAGTTATTAATTCTCTTAGCCTTAAACAAGCCTTCAGAGTTTATAGTTTTTGCCATGGCCTAAAATTAAAGGAAATTTTAAACATAGATCCTAGATTTTTAGGGACTCGCTTTGGGAGCAGGTAGTACATCATCTTAGATGGAATTCCCGAAGCTTAACAGAACGGAATTTGTTGGACTAAATTTATTGGTGCACCTTCATTATCCCGCTCTGTGACCCAGGGTTTTATGAGCAGCCCAATGATATGCAACGTCTAACCCACATCACCTCCCTGCCGCCCGAGACTTTAAAGCCTTCGCCTGGGAGTCCTAAATCAGCCTTACAACCATAAAACTTACTTCTGATCTCCCTCTTTTCTTTTCCTCCTGCCATTGGCAGTGCCAGCTTACTGGGTCAACACAAATCAGCATAAGCCACACAACTCCACATCGGACAATAACATTTTTATGTGTTAAGCTTTATGACAAAAGGCCAACACGGAGCTGGAGGAGAATGCACAGGGAAATGCGGAAATGCCAGCACTCGCTGGGAAACACGTGAAAGTTGCTGCTGCAAGTTGGCATAGAAAGTTCACCGATTTGTTTTGGCCGTAATAAATTCGGACAGCTGTAAGCAAGCAACACCCGGGGAGTAAGCAAAACAAACGTTCTCGGTCACTGCAATAGTTCACAGAAAGAGTCAAGGACCAAGGGAATGGCATGGCTTTCGTTGCGTTCCCCTTTCCTTCCCTTCCTATCTGTGAGGCAGCGTGGGATCAATCTTTTTCCGCAGCTGCTCCACATGTTCAGCTCGCTGCGAGTTTCTGTCAAAAATGTTGGGCTCGAGCAAACAAGGCAACGCAAAGTGGGCGTTGAAATATCCTGCTCAGCCAATCCGTCCTTAACCCATTTATTCATCATCGATACCAAAGTCTACAAGTGTCTAGAACTAGATGTTTGGAAAATGTATAAGTCTGTAGAAAAGTTCAAGCCAGATTACCTTATCTATTTTGGGACTAAAAGTATTTATTTAAAATGCTTATGCTTGCTCCTAAAAGTTCAACTTTAATATTTTTAAAAATATTTCCAAGCTTAAAAATAATAATCCCACACCTACCGGAGAAATATGTACCGAATAGCAAGATTTTAAGACATTTTTATATTAAAATAATATTCAATTCTTTCTTTTTTTTAGTTCTGGTTTTTAAACAAAGTTATTTATTGGGTTAACTTAATTCCATTCCAGAGCTAGTCAAGCGTTTTGTGCTTGTTTTCTGGCCCTTGTTTTGTTTATCCTTGCATTTATTTGTATTTTGTTAATTTTTTTGTTGCGGCATCTGTCGTCTGGCTTCTGGTTTCCCTGTCTCTGTGCGTTTATATTTGCTTCTGTGTGTCGCCCTAACCCTCTGCCAAGTAAAATAATTTTAAATGTAATTTTCGGATGTGCATCGCTTTGGCCCACTTGAGTCTGGAGTGTTACTTTTGGCAAATGTCAGAGTGCCCCCGTACACACACTCCAGCCTGCGTTGGCCTTTGGGTTTTATTTTATATATAAATGTATATATATTTTTTGTAACTCCAACTCCAACCGCATCACCCTCGTTAACCTCTGAACCGGCGATGAGTGCACATCTCCTGTTGGCAGGGACATGCATAAATATTGCAAAACGTGATCCTGCCGCAGATAGGTTAGGTGAGTGCAGAGCCCCTCTGTCTGGCCAAAATGCTTACCAGGCCCGAGTTGCCAGCATTCCAGCCTGCCCTTAGAAATAAGCCCACTTGCCGATTGTCTGTCTTCCGGTCCTTCTGTCGCTCGCTCTTTTGGCCTATCTGTGCGGCTGAGTTTAGACCCGGATTTTTGGCGTACTCTTTGGCTTGTTGTAAGGAGCTTTTATGCATGGACTAACTGGCTTGAACCACTCTGCTTTAGAGTCGTGCCATAAATTTTGGTGAAATGCTTGCACAAATCTGGGAATTCCTTCATCATAACTCCGTTTGCTAAACAGCAAGAATTTTCCCTTGCAAAATAATATTTCAATATCTCTACAGCAAATACAAATGGTTCATAAACAATTTTGTAATTTTATTTAAGAGCTCAGCCAGCTCTCGGTTGATACAGTGAAACAATAAAAACATAAATCATTGATTATATATTGAATTTAATAATGCAAACGAATAAAATATGATTATCAGATTATGGATTTAGTTTATGGTTTGTTTTTATGTTCGCATAGAAATCATAATTGGCTTTTACTGAATTTCAAATTATGAATACTACTTGCATTTTATAATAATTTCTGGAAAAGTTTTACTGTATTTGCTGGATGTTTATCAACAGCAAGAATTTTTCATTGTTCCACATATTGCCTTTTGATGAATATTTCTTTGACCTTTTGTTTAAAAATTTTCCCTAGTTATACGAGTATGAGAGTATAGAATTCATATTTATACGAATGGATTTATTTCTGAGGGTAACAAATCCACAAGACCTTGTTTCTGACTACGTAATTTCCCAAGCGAGAGTTGGCTTGGCTCAAAGCAATTAATTGCCAGTTAAATGCAATTAAGTGCAGGAAGCAGAAAGATTTCATGAATATATTTGTGCCCCCCAACAGCCATTTTTATCGACTACAAGGCGATAAACATTAAAGATTACCCCAAGCGGTGCTCATGGCGTATACGTGATATTAATTAAAGTCGCTACCGCTCGCATAAGCCGGGATTTGTCACATGTACACAACGAAAAAACGTTAGGATATTTTTAAAATTGCATTAAATAAATTCTTTATAACAAGATTAAAATAAGAATTAAATTCTCCTGCATAACTTATGTATTTCTCATGACTTGACTTTCCATTAAAATAAGCTTCAGCTGACCCTCTTTTATGGCAGTATTGTTTTTCCTGCATGCAGGGGCAAATACTTAATTAACTTGCTTTTTCATACGCACTTCTCGAGGACTGTTGCTGGTTGGTTGTAGCTATAGATTCAGCTGCAGTTCAAGGAGCAGGCCCTCCGTGCTCCGTAATCGCGATAAGTGCAACAACAAACGAGTGGGAAATCTGGAGCGGTCTGCGAAATGTCTTTACGTGGGTCCACAAACAATGGGCAGGAACACGACGCTCGAGGGGGATTTAACAATTTTTTAATAAAGTCATATACACGCACACCCGGTCGTCGACGTTGGTGATGGCCAAGATGCCAATGTGTGTAGGCTGCTGGCCTTATACGGCGATTCTGTCCGTTGTATCCGAAAACAAGACTGTAATTTGCCGAAATCCAACCATTAATTTTTAATATCTATTTAACATTTCAATCAGCGAAATGGCCGCTTTCACCACTCGATTCGTATGCAAAATTTAATTAATATTTAATTTTTCATTTATTGTATTTCTGTGCTCGGCCTGCATCGCGGGGCGCTAATAAAATTAAATGGCCAAAAAAACGGCACAGGACCCCGGCCAGGATCTACTCGCGCACTCACACACTCGCATACACAGGAAAACTCTCGAGCCTTCAGCTGTGTTTTTCTTATTTTTCGTTGGGTTCCACGCGCCGCGTTTGCTCCTGAAGCGGAAGGGTCGCGTATCCTTGAGCAGAAGACCGTAGCGCCACGTTCCGACACGAATACGAAACTGAGCCGCGCCACTGGCAAAAACGTTCCCGAACACCAAAAAGTCCTTTCGCTCCTCGGTCGATACGCCAGCTCGGGGACTTTTGTGCTCGTCGCTAGCTCGTCGTCAGCCCAACATCGTTTCCACTCAAGTGCCGAATGAAAGTAAAAATTATACGACATCGGCGAAGAGAGGCTCGGCAGTTTGAGTTTGTTTTGGTTTAAATTGCATTGAGAGGGAACTGGATAACTAGGCCTATCCCAAGCTGTTTTGCATTCCACTACACGTAGTAGGTAAAGTTCATGAGATGAACATTGTTCACATATATATTTGATTGTTGGTTATTACAGAAAACTTTTACAGTTTCTTAAATGTTTACCGAAGTAGATTTTAAATACTTCTTATAAGAGGTCCCTCTTGTAGTAATTTATTATTTACTGGAGAGTAAAGCTTGCATCATGATTTAATTTTCAGAGAAATATTGACTAATTCCTTTAACTTTCAATCTTAATCCTTAGCTGAAAAGTATCTAGCGAGATTTTTTGATTATTTCATTACCTAATTGTGAATTTCAAGTTAAGTCATAAACTTAAAGAAAGTTATACAAGAGAATAAAGGCAGTAAAAACATTTTTAAATGCAATAAATAAAAAATAATTCCTAAGGAGCTTAAAATAACTCCAGTTAAGCCTCTTATTTACTTAAAATATTTGTAACTCAAAACCAGCTTAAGGCAAAATGAGATTAGTAATCGGCATAAAAGAGAAAATTACCCTGCCAAAGGAAAAGTACCCACTTTCTCTTCAGAGACAGCGCCTGCGCTTTCCTCTCCTTCCAGTCAGCTAACATCAAAATTATAAGAGTTTTCTATATGTTGTGGGATTTTTTCGCTTTATTCAGCGCCGTCGGCTGGTTTAATCAAAATACATTTGAAATTATGAATCAATCTTTCTTTTAAAATTCACAAACTTGTCTTGGGCCAGTTCAAGATCCTGAAAGTAAAGTAAAAATAAAGCATGATATTTATAGAATATATTCAATCCATCACCTTAAAATCGTTTCCCTAATTACATCTTCATGATCTTCCAAATCTGTAAAAATTAATAAACATTGACTCTGATTAATAACATAAAATATGCACTGTTTAGTAAGAAAATTAAGAAAGAACTAGCGTTGACACATCTTACCCTATCATGTTGATTGGCCAGAGGAGGACGATTCGTTCCAGGACCTGATGGCTTGGTGCCTCTGGGATTGGGCGTCCCGGATGTGGTGGACGTTTTGGGAATGCTGGTCAGAGGCTTAGGTGGCGATTTCTGTATAGACTTCGGTGGTGACTTCGCAGACGGTTTTTCAGGCATTTTGACGTCGATGAAAGAATATTTTTTAAGATTCTTGCCAATAGAATTTTTGCAATGATTCAAAGGTTTCCCCTTACACAACATGAATTTAATGTCATCGTCCACTAGATGCCCCCAAAGTCTAAACAAATTCACATGATGGCTTTCAGACAGGTAAGCGAATGCCAGCCCGTCTGACTTCGAGGCTGACTTCCAGTTACAGGCCACAGGGCAGTCAGTCATCCGTCAGCCGTCATGGCAACTCCACTGCGTGCAAAGAAACGGACAGGTTCGTCCAAAAAATTAGGAAATGTTGTAAGAAATACAATATTATATAAACATATATGGAAAGTTTATTAAATTTCATTTGTTTTAGAACTGATAATATTTTTAAATTGTTCTTTTATTATAAATATTTATTTGTAGACATATAAACTGTCTGGAAATTTTGAAATGAAGACCCTACTACTTTTTCAAACGCTGCTGTCCTTGGCCATACATCATAAATGTCAGCGCCTGAAATTACGCATAAAGCATAAAGCCATATAAATGAGCCATACTTTAAGGCGCACTATATTTATGTACTTGCCGCGAACAATTTCGCACTTGCCCCTCTGTACATATTCTTTATTTTTTTATAAATTAATTTGCATAAATTATGGCATATGAGGGAGTCCAAGTCGAAGCTAGGCCAAGCGGTTGCTATTTATCAAAGCAGCGCAGCGCAAATTCCTTTAAATGTCTGGCTCACGGCAACAATCACTCATTCATTCATTCAGTCAGTCATTCGGTGCCCATTCACTCCATTCCGGCAATCCGCCACTCCGTCACTCCGTCACTCGCAATTTGCATTTTTCGCACGGGCATTGTCCGCCCAGAAAAACGGCACTCTTATAGCCACCCCTGGTGGGGTGTCGGGAAATCGGCGGCGTGGTGGGTGGTGGGTGGTGGAGTTCCGAGGGTGTTCCGGGTCCTGGCGGCGGCAACAATGTTGATTGTCTGCTAAAGAGCATAAAGTCGTAATGGAGTGAAGGCAGATAAACATAAAAATAGCATAGAATTGTGGGCACACAAAGGCGGAGGCACAGACGACTCAAAAAATGCGAAAGGAAATGGAAAAACCAAGCTTGTCGAATGGAAAGTGCACGCGTACGCGCGAATGTTATGGCCAATCACTTTATTTCACTTGTTTTCAATTTTCCTCAGCGCTTTACTTTCAGGCTGGCCTCCACCTATTTTTCTTTTTTTCACCAGCTAGTCTCCGTTTTTTGGGGGGTCTGAAATCACGTAGAAGTCATGCTAATCAATGCGACAGATACCTAAACGATGCCGTCTTTATATGAAACAATGAGGGATTACACTGAGAATGAGTATGGTAGTGAAATAGGGCAGAAAATAGTATAAAATCTAAAATCATTTAATAAAAAAAAAGTTTTAATCACTTTTTGAAAGCTTTAACTTGCACCAGAAGGCATGGCCTTCTTATTTTTATTCAACTCTTTTACTACATATACTATATATAATTCTAACTATATCCCGACCTCCTACTTAGCAAAATGAGCATTTCCCTCCGTGTACCACCGCACTCCAGCGCACCATCCTTCCCCTCCGGATCCCCAACAGATTAACCACCAGCTCGACCACAAAAACCATCGAATAATTGAGTCATCAAATGTTTGGCGCACCCTTTTACTTTTGGCTGCCTTTCGCCACGGCTTTGACAATTAACCGAACTATAAAATGTTTAAGTTTGAACACCTGGCTGGTAGAAAAACGTTTCCCCCGCCAAAACTCATGGGAGGAGGGGGAGGAGGGGTCACATGCCGAAAATATACACACACCCGCAGAAGCATAAAAGGACCCAGACAGGCAGACACAGACACACGCATACATTTAAGCCAATTAGCATTTATGTGCGACGCTGGGTGGCTAAGCAAAATGCGTTACATTTTCATCAAACGCACGACACTTTGTTTTAATTTGAGCAACCGCACGCACACAAACAGAGGAAGACCCACGCAGACACACACTCACTCACTGACACAGTGACAGGCTCTGGTTTCGGTCTCGTCACGGTTAACAGATTTCCGTTCCCCAAAGGACCTTGCACGGGATATTACATTGTTTTGGGCAATTCGCTTTTACTGTGATTAATTTAAATGCACCCCCACCAATCGCTCGCACCCCGTATTCTGGCGCCCATCACGTGTTTGGGATTCATAAATATATCCTTGAAGCTCCCAAGCCGCAATTTTAAATCGAATTGCCCATAGAAAGTCGCCGGGACAATTAGCCCCCGATGCCAGGCAACGCCTAGAGTTGCCGTGCTAATGAGGAATACCCTTGGCTCAGGATTTCGGGGCCTAAGCTGTAAGGAAATGGAATTCTGTTGCGTCTGGAATTTACAGGGGAATAGTAATGACATATGAACTTTATGGGGGAGTGGAAATGGGAAATAAAAGGAAGCCAAAAAGCACACAAGAAACGTCCATAAACTATGATTATAACGAGACAAAACATTCCAAGCTTTACATTTTACATCTTAATTATGCGAATATAATTATAAGTATTTTTCTAGAGGAAATAATTAATATTATTAATTCAACAAGATAGAGAAAATTAACATGAACAGCTGAGTCAATTTAGAGAATCTCTGTAAATATAGATCAATTTAGTTAAATTATGATTATTAATCTATTAGGCTCATTAAATATTTCGTTGCTTTGTGCAATTACCAAAATGCATCTGAGATTGCTCATCAGCTGCGTTTTCTCACCTCAAAGGTGTAAATCAATTCAATTTCTGGCCACTAGAAATCAAGAGGAAAGGGACCAGGCCCGAGATAGCATTACCTATCTGCTCCGGCTATTGCATGTGCGTGTGCCTGTGGGTTTTGGGTTTCGAGAGTGGAGTATGCGTGCAGCATATGATCATGCATCATAATCCGAAACCCAAGGCACACGCACACACTCGCAGGCGGCCACCCACACAGATACACATCAGTTGCTTTGTAATTAATTACTTCACACATTGACGCCGGCCAGTTCGGGTGCGGGTATTCCCAACAACAGGCAACACAAACGTAAAGTTTACTCTCTGATTCCGACCGATGGTGCCACTACACTAGAAATAATAAGAACCTCGTTTAGTCCGTTTATTTATTATTAAATTTAATTAAATTCAATAAATGGAAATCAAAACAAACCTTAATGATCGGTCTTAAAAGACAGTCTTCAGACCTTTGCAGCGAACTCAACTCTGCATTTATTGGTTGCATCTGCAGGATACCTCTCTTCGTATTAGGAACGAGGAACAATTTTGAGCATAACAATTGTTTACTTATTAAACAGATTTCCCTTCAGTGTATTTCGGTTGCTTTTGTTGCTGTTGCCGCTCCTGCTAACTAATATTGTTACCAGCTTTTTGGGATAGTTAGCTGCATGTTTGGTTAGCTGCTTCTGCCTCTGCCACCGCTGCCGCTGCCTCTGCTGTTGTTGCTTCTCGGTTGCTCGTATCGTAAATTATGTGCCATTTATGCGGCATTGGCTTGAAATGGAAATTTGTCCCATTTGTTGCTCGGCGAGACACTTGAGTATTCATAAGGGAGCCCCCGGCCTGTTGTTTGGCATTGATTTATGGGACCGAGTAAATTTGGCTAAATATTAAATGAAACGTTAAACCCGAAAGGCGTTCGCTCAGCGTATGCAGAGGTACATGGGCTGAAGGTTTATGTGTGAGCCCCAAGAAGGATGCATTTCGACAACGGGTCACTTATAATTGGGGATAGCCCCTTGTGAACACAGTTCGCCATTCGCTCCGCCTTTTCTTGTTAGCCAAATAATGATGCCCTCAATTAAGCCAACAAAAGTTTCGCCAACAACTCGTCAGAGCCTGCAATTATACGCGCAGGGAAATTAAGTTAGCGCCTCCGACTTGAGTTGCATTGCCTTGCATTTACGTCGGTCCAAGAAATTATGTAAACTATGCTCCCAGCGGCAGCTGTGTAAGGTGAGAGGTTTGTTTGGCTGTTTGTTTTAGCCCGTTGTTGCTGCTATTTTTAATGAGCCAGAGTTGAAGAAAAAGCCTGATTACGGGGCCAGGGACAAGGGGGGAGAGACTGTCGACTTGAAAGTGGCTTAATTATGAGTTAAAATTAGTTTTGCGTTAACCCTTTGCAGGGGAAGGCATTGAAACAACATATATGCTTGTAATGAGAAAATATAGAAATATAATTTGTTGATTTTGATATTCTTATTTTCCGAAATTCATTTCCCATGTGAACTATAGTTCAAAACCGTTCGACCACACACACAAATGCTATAGGGGTTAAGTTCAGTTCACCCAACTGCATTACGCATACGCCCCGTGAGCACCGCACATGCGAGATTTCTAATTAAACTTTCATGCGGCTGCAAGTTGCCCCGAAAAAGTTACACATTTGATTATGCTGCTGACCAATAAGTGCAATCATGTTGCAGCGGCAACAGCAATTAACTAACGGTCGGATTTGGGCGGGGTGAGATCGTGAGAGTGCTGCTGGCTGACCAGCAAACAAACTGTTGGCTTAAACTCAAAAGCGGCAACAATTTATGCGGCGGTGGCAGCGGCAGCGGCAGCAACACCAACTGAACATTTGGCGAATTGCGCGGCCAACAAAACGACCAAAAAACAAAACGACAACATAAACAACTCGCATATGAGCATTTGGCCAGCGCGCTGTGTCCCATCGCCACTTCACGTACATTGTGGTTACCACATTGCAACCGAAACGGCCAACAAATAGGGAACTTTTTCTACAGCGGTTTGCAGCTGGGAAAACCTATTCATGCCCGTGGTATGCAAACATTCTGAACAAATAGTTAACTAATATTTTGTATGAATAGGACTTTTGCTAAAACTCTATGCCGGGTCGAAGGCAATCCGTTCAATTTGCAGCTATTCAGCGTGTGCTATGATTGACCATGTTGAGTATTTTAATTACATAAAATATAAAAATTAAATAACATTTCTTATACAGCATTTACAGCTTTTTCCCTTGCAGTTAAATTCTCTTCTCCATTTTTTATTCAGTTCAAACTTTACAAAACATTTTCAATTTTCAATGCTGTAGGAACCAGAAAATTAATTTTATATTTATGAACAGGACTGGCAATTAAGATGGTCTGCCCAAAACCCTCCTCCCAGGTGGTTCAACTACTTTAAAAAGGCAACCGTGAACCTGCTCTACTCTCCTCTCCTCTGCGGCCAGCTGTCTTCAAATGTTCCACCAGAAATATTTTCACACAGCAATTTCCAGACTAGTACAAGTGGCAAGCAGCAGCCGCATCAGGAGCTGAAAGAAGGAAAACAAAATATGATGTAATTTTACATTCAAGTGAGCGGAAAATATAAATAAGCAGCAGGTGCTCATTTCCTGTTCCAAACATGGCGCAGCCAGCACACTCGTTCAGCTCGCTCGCACAGCTGCCCACCATGTCCCTGGGCCCGAAGGAGAGAGCGGCAAAGGAGCGACGCATGCACGTGAACTGTGGCCAAAACACACACACACTTGGAAAAAATATGGCAAAACATCTGAAATGAATACGATCCTGAAATGACGCCCAGCAGACCTTATAAAATATACATTCTTCATCTGCAATATGTCTGCTGCAAGTCCTTCATTATTTTCTTTAGGAATATAAAGATCAAACTTCATTAAATGATGATCGAAAGTTATTCTGAGCTAAATATTAAATATTTTTTCGAGTGCACACACACGATGTCCGTTCTCTGTTTGTGATTCTTTAGCGGAGAGCGGCGACGAGTTCATTTATATAAATGCCTGGACGTGGGCATAGCGGAATGTGGGGGTAGCCACGCCCACGTTGTAATGAGCCCGAAGCAAAAACTAAACAACTTCAAAGTGGACAAAGGCAATTACTTCGCCAGGTGTCAAGTGTGTGTGTGCGTACACCGGTGTGTGGATGACGACAGGTAGGTCCGCTGAGCAGCTACTGTGCCAGGCCAAAGTCTATAATTAACAAATGATTAATTATGCATGACTTTGGCGCCTTCGCTCGTTATCAACACGCCCACATCACTTGCGGACCTCCTCCATCCTCATCGCTCCCGACGTGTGTTTCCTGTCCAATGCCAGTAGTTGTCCGCAGACTTTTCGTAGCCTTTGATTCATTAACATTTTGGCAATGTGACTCCGCAGCCCCTACCATAAACTCCGGCTCCAAGTCCGCTTCCGATTCCGACCCCGACTCTGGCTCTGACTCTGGCTCCGACTCTGACTCTGGCTCCTACCTCAATCTAAAACAGACGTAATGGCCTGCGAGGTTTACGATTGCGTCTTGTTTTCCATTTGGCTGTCGGCTTATTTACATAGAACATGAGAACAGACAGCAGTCTCAGTATAATTTGCATACAATTGCAACAAGTTCCGTAGAGGAGAGGCATGTGCAGGAATTAGAGATGGTGACAAGTTTATAAATAAATAAGTATAGGACAAGAATGCTTTAAAAATCAGTGAAGATACCTTCAGCTTGGAGTTATTATAAACTATTTGATATACATAGTATGTATTACATACATATTTCTTATTTATTAAATTCTTGGAAGTGAACTCACGACTGCCTCACGAATCCATCGCTATGTTGAGGTGTAGGCCCCGGGAGACACATAATCAACGTACCGCTGGGAAATACAAATATGTACGTTGCATGCGGATTGGCCTGAGCTGACACTACCATGTCAGCCAGAAACAAGTCGGGCAAGACACAGACATTAAACTATGGAGGTTAATTTGACTAGGGCCGCCGTTTGTGCAGATGAATCGCCACGGGCTGACTTGGACACAATGCGGAGCACTCGGCACGTCACTAATGCAACAAGGCTGCTACAAAAGACAAAGGATAAGCTGAAGTATTTGTGCTGCTCCGGGTGAATGCTCGTTTTGAAATCTAACTGGTCCTGCAGCCTGCACTGCGATCCTATTCTATGCAGTCAGAATGCATACATAGACATACATATGTGTGCCGGGCAATAAAATGTCTTCCACTTGAAGTCGCAGGCTGGCTCGCTTTAAGGGGCAACGTTGCGTATGCGCAATTATTAAATGCAGCATGAGACCATTTGGCAGTGGAAACACGACGCAAGTGAGCGTAATTGCTGTCAGCCCCTCAACTATGCCGTACTCCCCGCATTACGAGTGTTTTGTCAGTCGGACTTGCTGTTGATGCTATTAACATTTACTTGTGCCGAGTGAAAAATGCGTGGCAAATGAACCGTGGGAAAGTGGAAAAAATGTAACAGCAGGAAAAGCCTTAACTAGGGCGGGCAGAAGTTTAAAGACCCTTGACCTAACGAAATTAATCTGATACCGAAAATATTACATATCGTTAATAAGATATTAATAAGAATCCTCTTGAAGCATCTTAAGAATAGATAATGGCTAAGAGGCATTTGTTTTGACAACTGAATGCTTAAAATCCTTATAAATATTCTCTATAAATAAAAATAACTTCAAATGTCGAACCTTTTTCTTAACCAAACCCAAACTAGTCGGTTGCCAGTCATGTGGAGTTATTCTGATGGCCAAATTGTGACTTAAATGCCGCAATCCTTTCAATCATCACTAGTCGCAACCATATATAGTATGTAGTTTAGCTTCCAACTAAATCTATAGTGGCCCGCCACCACGAAAAATGTTTCAGCTCGATTTTAAACAATTTTTCGGCTTCTCGCCCCACATTTACCATGGCATGCAAATCCGATAACAGTCAGCTAAAAAAAAAGGAAACAAAACGAAGGGATATACAAAAGGATAATAAAAATCGGCAGCATGCGGCGCAACAACAGCCGCTACACAACCTCGCCGGATGCACTAAAATCGTGAAGGGAATGGGGGGTCCTTTCGAGGGGCAAGGGTTGATTGCTCCCGGGCCCGGGCCAGTGACCAAACCGAACAGATCCGATCCTCCTGGCCGCCACTCTGTCCGGCAATGCCTCAATTCAGTTGCCTTGCTGGTGGTGCTGTCGCTGTCCAAGTTAATGTCTGTGTTTCGGTTCCCAAGCACTAAAGAAAATGACTTGCCTTTAAAATAAATAAATAAAACTTGATGAAATATTTGTTAATTCAAAATATAATATATTCTTTTCATTTTTATTTATTTTATATACTCAGCTAGTGGGAGACAAAAATTCAGAGTATCTAAGCTACTTTTCCCGCAGTGCAGCTTTCGCTGCATTTCTGGATGGCACACTAATTTGATTTTTTATACAAATCGTCAGATAGAGCGCGCTCTTATTTCGTTATCGAGTTTTGTTTGTTAACGCTTAGCTTGGCGCTTTTTGCACTGGGGTTCCCCTTCATTTCGCGCTACATGGAAAACAATTTTGATCGCCTCTGGAACGCAGTGGCGACAAAAAATTTGCATTCAATGTCAATTTATGCAAATCCCATTGCCAGACCTTGCGGATACTTGCGGATACGGTCCGCGAAGGACAAGACAAAACTGTGGCCAATTGTCGAGTTATATGCTAATTATCCAGCCATTGCATCTAACCTAAATTCTACGCGAAAGCGAACACAAACGTAGGAAAATTTAATTCCCTTTGAATTACATTTTGACCGGGAAACGACAAGAATAAGTTGTGAGCGAACGGAAAAAAATTACAGGAAAATATGAATGGGTCGACCGGCCAGGCCAGGCCAGTTCAGACCAGGACGAGAAAGTGAGTGCTCTCTGCTCTGGACGTGGCCGACAAAACGAACAATAGAGCGTAAAATAAGTGCAAAGGCAGTTGGAAGCGGGGCAGCGTTTAGTGAAGAAAAAACTTTGCCAACGCGCCAGAGAATTCAACGAAATGAAAAATGAACAAAGTGCCCTAATGGCAAGGAACACGGCCGCTTGTACTCATTTCAAATAAGTCCCAGCACCATAGTCGACCACGAAGAAACCCTGTAAAAGGTTCGAGGGGACAGATCGGGTGAAATAAAGATTTATCTATTTGTAATTTATTTATTTAGCACTTTACATGATGCAGGTGTTACAATGTAAAGGAGGTTTTCATGGTTATCATCTTTTATCTTTTCATTATGATATTTCTAAACACGAAGAGACCTCCAACATGCCAATAATTAAATTATTTAAAATGTCCTTGCACCTTTTTGATGAACTCAACATACCCCTGGAACATCTAGCATAAAAATATAAAAAGAAAACCCCGGAAAGAAGGAAAGCGGCCAAAAAAATCAGCTTCAATTGAACAGTTAAACTTCCATTAATTGTACGCCCCGCCAGAGCCACGTGGCCCCGGACCGGACCGGACTCCTTCCGCTGCCAATCCAATCGCATTCCGCTGCCAACTGTGTCAGCTTCGAATTACAAATGCATGAACTGCTTACCCAAACAGGTCAGCCTGCAAATTCGCGGTGAATTGTGCAGAACCAGTGGCAGTGGCAGTGGCAGTAGCATGTGGAAATGAATACGGTTGGGGGGCAAATCAATTAGATGATTGTATCATTAGGAACAAAAACAGGCGGCCAGGAAATTAACCAACATTTGGGCAGCTAATTGGCTGCCTAAATGGCTCAAGCTGCTCGTGTGGAAATCCATTGAGGGACCCCAAGGCCCATTCTATCCCATCCCGTCTTCAATGAACCGCACAGCGTAAAGTGTCGTCGGCCACACTTCATTGAAGGCTGTCAAAAAATTTTCAATTTACCAAATTAGTTCAGCAGATGTGTGGGTGCTCCAAGTGGGAGAACTTAAGCACTGAGAAAACTGAGAAAAATGAAAGGATGTGGAGATCAAAATGCTGTCCTGACCAAATACCCTCTTTCCTGTGTTTTACTAAAATCAAATAAATTAGTTTTTGCTGAAACTTTCGCAGATGTATTTTTATTTAATCAAGTTAAATATTTACATACCAGAAATTGAGTCCAAAAATTATCTTGTGTTTTCTATCAGTGCAGAGGCAGGAAAAGAAATTAGTATTAAGTGAAATGTAATGATGACAACGCCAACTGAGAATCGCCAGCTGACAATAATGAGCTGGCCGGACTCAACAAAAAAAAATATCCGCATCCCCAAAGCTTCTTCCGACAATTACACGGATAAGGGCCACGGGAAGGACCTTTAGCGCAGCTAAGCGCATTTTTCTTTTTTTAAGTAAACTTTTCACTCAAGCGACGGAGAAAAATGAAAACCAATACGCATAAATAATAAAAAGAGCATTAAAGGGAGTGAAAACATAAATCATTGACTCTGAAATGAAAAGCTTGGCGCAACAAGTCGTCGAAACAATAAAAAACCCAAGACCCACCCTGGAAAACTCGCCCTGTAACCCAACTCCGGCGCTTCAAAGGTGCCAGCGAGCATTTGACCGACAGCAATGAAATATATGTTAAATTCAAAAAAATTAGAATTAATGGCTCTGGAAATATAATGCCAGCAGAGGGGAAACGGCGGAGTCGGGAAAACTGAGGAAAATGCTTTAAAATGGTTTGTTAAATGCTGATAGAGAAAATATTCTGAGGAGAGAACTCTTAAAGAAGGTAATACTTTCTAAAATAGCAAAAGTAATTGTAATTAAATTTAAAGAATTGAGGAATTTATACTAACATATTTTCTATTAACAATCAGATTTCAGCTATGCAAAAAAAATAAATCAATTACATTAATATTACATTATTTACATTGTCTCAATGATAATAGAGTTAAAACCTAACCAAATACAATGTTTTTTTATAAATTAGTTTTTTGTAATAATCAATTAATTCATTTTTTCAAAAACCACATTAATAATTGTCAAAGTTATTTATTTTTTCAAGGAAGGAATGTGGTATTGATGAAATGTGATTGATGCCCAATGTGATATTTAACTTTGTGTTACTTTTTTGCTACATTCAGAGCTCAATTAATGACTCTCGGTGGCCCCTTACCGACCAGTTGGCATATTTAAAAAATATATTTAAAATGTGTTTTTTCCGCTTTGACGGAAAATGGGGAGTAAAAAGCGCAAAACAGCAGCTCGCGTTTATGTTAAATGCTGCGATGTAACACGCTTGTCGGCGTAAACAAGCTTGGCGAAGTTTACGCATAATTTTAAAAAACACACGTTGCAGGCACACAAGCGTACACTCCTTCACAATGCGTATAAAAATATGTCAAAAGCGCCGTGTGAGTGAGTGTGCGTGCAGTCGCCAGGCTCAGCCTTTGTGCGGCTCGCTTTTTGTAGCACAGTTTTGAGCGCATTGAGTGCTTCCCTTTTGGCAGTCGACAAATAATTGAAAGCCCGGCGGCTTGCATGCACAACTCGGCTACGTTTATTACTCGACAGCTATTGAAAAACTAAATCACAATACAATTAGGGCGGGGCCGGCAACGGGTTAATCAGAGAACAGGATCATCCAGGTGTTCAAGGCAAGAAATAATGCTACAAGAAAAGTTTGCCTTTAGGAGTTGGTTTTTTGGGCCTCTAAGGATTAGTTCTTACCTTCGGATCGGCCTTTTTCCAGCACTGATGGAACCACCAGGCCTTGTGGCAGAGGGTATCCCCTTCGGGATGAATGCAGCCCTTGGACATGTCCATCAGCTTGTCGCGCACAGAGAGCGGCACGGTGGCAAAGAGCTTCTCCAGGTGCACGTCCCCGTTCTCGTCGACCACCTCGATCTCGTGGAAGAAACAGTTCATGTAGCACTTGAGCTTCTCATCCTCGTGGATCTCCCCATCGCTAAACTCCTTGATGGCAGCTATAATGAAATATTTTCGTATTGTTAAGGATAATGATGGCAGTAGCCGCGCTGAATGCTGAGGTCGATTGATGAAAACTTTGAATCTGACACTCATGGGCTTAGCGATGCATGCAAATGTAGCACTTGGTCAAGTGGTTCACCTGCCGAGATTGCGATGACTGCAATTATAAGCTTACTTTCGGAGCTGGACTGTTACACTCACCCTCTGTGACTCCCGTTTTCTCCACACACGCGTCGTGGAAAGGCTTGGCCATTTTCAGGATACTCGGCGGTGGATACTGCAATTAAAAATCGTTGCTTAAGTGGGCGTGGCAACGTGGCCGGGCACTTCATTAACCCACGTTCTCGTCACGCTGCGCTGCAACCGGGCGCAGGATCAGCGCTCCGCTGAGCAGCGACAAGGCGATTAAAAGGACAGACGCACTGACACGCCGACCAAAGCCATTCAAAGCCATTTTAATGTGGCTCTCTGGGTTCCGTCCCGTTCAGTTCCTTTCCTCTTCTTTCTTTTTCGACTGTGAAACAGCAAAAATTGTCCTCTGCCTCGGCCTTGTTTGTAAATTCTGAGTAAAACAAAAAGAGCTCAGGAAAAAATAAACGTGGAACGTGGAACAAAAGCGACGATGCATAAGAGAGTACACGGCCCAGGACGAGGCCAAGCGTCGGAAGGGCCAGGATGCGAATCCGAATAAGAATCAGGAAGAGGATGAGGATGAGGATGCAGATGCTGTTGACGACGATGTGCCACGCGTGACAGCTGGACAATGACACTGTTGGAGGCTGTGTGTGAATACAACGAAGCAAAAAGGGCTTTGTTTATTTTAAACAACAAAATTCCTGATTTTCTCTGGTTTTATTTTTTTAGCTACAACTTTTAACCAAAGAATTTAATTTAAATTTTAAAAGGATGTTTCTCAACTTTAAAATTTGTTTGCAATTCTTATATAGCCAAGTGCCATGATTATTTAAGCCAAATTAAATAATGATTTAAATATTCTTCTCAAAATGAATTAAACATTTTTATTACCGATTGTCGCAGATGTGTAAGAGTCCTAAGCCATAGCTTTTTCCGACCTTCTCGGATTTTTTTTTGATATTCTATATTTTTTGTATTTTTAGAAGCCACGACAATAGCAAGAAAAATCATTTGTTTCTTGCCAGCTCAGCGCACGCTAAATTAATTCCAACCGCTGATGGCCGAACAAAAAGCTCCCGCCAAAACGGAAACGGAACTGTGCCCGAGACGTCAGCGAAGTCGTCAGAAGTCTACAATTGTCGTGTTTCGTCTGACAAACACATGCCCACGTAGCACTTCGCCATCGCTGCCCTCTCTGGGCCGCCTATTCTCATGAATTCTGTGCTCAGGTCGACTGTGATATATTGCCTAGGTAAGGTTTCTAGGATTCAAGGATTCGAGGATTCCTTGTATGTATGGTGGGCGGCAATGGAAATTTTCACAAGTGGACATTTAAGGGAGAAAAGGTTAGTCTTCTTTGAAGATATAAATATTGAGCAGAGATTTTTAATAAATACTTTTTAAAATTGAGAAGTACAAAGGAAAAACTCAGCTTAACAAATAATGAAATTTGTTAATATTTAATTTGCCAATCCTAAATATATTAAAAATTATAATCTTTCTTTGTAGCTCATGTAATATTTATTTGAAAAACATTCACGTACCAGAATACCCACCACCTGTCACCGGATGTCCAGGGTATCAAAATATAAAATTTCCCATTCGCTCGCTTCTTTTGAAATTGTAAAACCGAAATACACAAAACAAAGACTTCAACTTGCGCCCAACTGTCACTTTTGTTTCATCAAATGTCAACGCAACAACCGAAACAAAGCCACAAAACGACATTCGCCCAGCACTCACACGCGCTCGCCCTCGTCCTCGGCCCACACCAACACTCTTGCAGAAATGGAGGACGACGAATGAAATTACAGCAACATCGCATTTTTGCAGGACGAATATATAGGACTTGTGTATGTGTTTGTATGTATTGAAGCGCCGTTGTGTGCGGCATGAACGATGGATGGTTTTTTAATTGCCATTTCAATTTTCGTGTTGCAACGCATCGTTTGCCTATGCTTGGGCAACCTTCAACCCCTAGCCCGCCTTTCGTCCTGGGCCTTCTTCAGGCTTCGCCTCCTGCAGGTCCTTTCCCTTTCCCGGCAGGACCTACCTATCTTTGTACCTACGCCCACCGTTAGTGCCAGTAGTTATGGCAAAAATTCGATACTGCACACACACACGCCACGCAGAGATTGTTTGACAACCGCAGTCACAATTGAATTTGCTTTATTGCCGTTTGCAGCGCTTGGCTTTTATATTGATTTTGGCCAAGTTCGCTGTGCCGTCGTTGGCGAAACCTCAACCGAACTGACTGCCGCACTCAGTTATCGGGCCAATTGACGCTTCATGTGGATGCGGTGTGTCTCTATAATGGCATCGCACATATAAGTGCAGGCCCAAGCTCAAGGGTCTCGCCCCCTGACGTGTCTTTAATGATTAGGTGCGGAATTCACCCGTACACTGAGAAATATATCAATTATTTGAAACGAGAATGAAGCTACAATTTGATTAACAGTCTAGATCGTAAAATGTTTGCCTTAACTTCACTTTTAAACCCCTTTTCTTCTGTGTATACAAATAGGAGTGCTTTGTGGGTCAAAGCATTTCAGACTAAATCAACTTCCGAGCCAGACGAAGCGAAAGAAATGCAAAAACGTAAAGTTCCGAGCTTGCAAAAGTAATCAAGGAAGAGCAATCCCCACAATAGCAACTGGCGGCTTTTGTTGTCCATCCAGGATAGACGGGCTGATTTTGTAAGTAGCTCAATATCGAGGGCTCCCTTTGAGTTGAAGTCCACTCGAGCCTTTTCGAATGGATGCAGCAGAGGCAGCCTTATCTGCACAGCCAACAGGTAAATGCAATTGAGAACGGCCAACTGAAAGGCTATATGGTTAAAGAATTCAATCAATTAAATTTTATTGAACAAACATTCCACAAGAAAATGCTTTATATTTATATATTTTTTGTAAATGCTTTATTAAACCAGTAACCCTTTATTCATATTTATTCACAATTTGAAGAAAGTTTGTTAGCAAGGAGGTCACAACTGATAGTTCGTTGCCTATTCTCTGACTCAACCCCTCATCGCCGAAATCCGCCCTAAAGGTATTTCTTAAATATAATTAAACTTAGACCAAAAAGTAGTGGACAGGATCAGCCTTCTTCCAGCATTGATGGAACCACCATGCCTTGTGGCATAAGGTGTCGCCCTCCGGATGAATGCAGTCCTTGGAAGCGTTCATTAAAATGTTCCTCAACTTTTCCCCGGGAATCGCATTGAATAGCTTTTCCATATGAACATCGCCATTGTCGTCCACCACCTCAAACTCATGGAACAGACAGTTCATATAGCATTTTAGGGCTTCATCTTCATGGATTTGGCCATCGCTGAACTCTTTGATGGCCTCTGTAAATGGAGAAAATATTGGAAAATTATTTACTTTCTAAATATAAGCATTCGTATTTTATTCTTACCATCAGTAACGCCAGTTTTGGGAGCGCATATATCATGGAAATGCTTGCCTAACTTCAAAATCGCTGGCGGGGGATACTAAAAAAATTAATTAAAAAGGGAAAATTTCCTTTTTCGAAAAGTTCCAACCTCAGCATCGCGTCTGGGCTCCTGGGCCGCCACACAAACCAGCAGAACGACAGACAGAGCCAGGCATTTCAGCATTTTGAAGTCACAATGAATGGCCAGCGGGCCGGGAATGGCCCTTTTATGAGACAGCCCAGGGGCTCCATTGCAATATTCGGCTCCGTGATGACTGTCATTAGAAACGCACACTAATTGCAGGTTGCCATTTGCAATCGAATTGCGAATCCATTTGGCAGGCAGCACGCGAGCCAAATGAATAAATGACAGCCCATACAGAGCGGCAATTGATAGCGAAACGCCAAATGGAGGACTAAAAACTGGAAATACACAAATTAAGCAATGATTGTATGTATTGTGGCCGAGACCTGCAATTTTTAGAGTGTCATCCGCGACACGCTGAATTGGTTCAATGCGATCTGAGGCGAGCCCTATTTCGGAATACTTTATTTTTGTGGGCGTTGCAGCACGCACATATTACGAGTGTTGCTACGCTTTTATTCTGAGTGTGTGTGTGTGTGGTGTGTGAGTGGGAAACATGTCATAAAAGTCAAATATCGCTGTTCGGAGAGGCGTACGTACATCAAATTCAATTCCAAATTGCGTTCTTTTGACACGCCCCAAACGTCAGCAAATTTGCGTAGACAATAGTGAAATATTTGAAATGCTCGACATAACTGAATTGCCTTGAAGTTGGAACTGAAGGGTCGCCATCAATCAGTGTTTCTCCCGAAAATATATTACAATTTCTAAATCACATCTGGATGTGCTTTTCATTTTGAAATAATACTTAGACAGAGAATGTGGTTATTGTCAAGTCAAAATATATTAAGTTTTAGGACTCTTTCACAAAGAAACATATTTCATTTTTGAGTAACTTTCTATTTCACAGTTCATAAAGGTAAGCACAGATGAAGACATTTTAAAAAATTAAAACGGCTCAAAAAGGCTCACTCTTTTGTAAAATCGGTTGTGATTTAATTACTAAAACTATTCAATTAAAGCCCTTTTAATGCTTCATTTTGCATTCTATGTTTTATGTCCTTGTATTTTTATTCATTATTAAAACCAGTATAAGTTTAAGGTTAAATATCTTTCAAGCAGTAAGTCTGTTTAGTTCTGTCGCCTATCTTTTCAAATGTGTAAAACCTTTGATTAAAATTTATGTGAATGTAAATTCTATTTATTATAATCTTCTCAACCTTTTCACTTTAGTGGAGAAACATTTTATTTGACTAATTGGAAAGCAGACTGCTCTGCAGCTTTTTAAGCTGCGTTTTCCACTTGCAAGTCTTCCTGCTTTTTGTTCACATTCTGTTGGCAGCCCATCCCAGTGCCAGTGCCAGGCCCGAGCACATCAATCAGCCGTGAAATCAAAGCAATTTCTATGCGCTGCTCTCAATCAGCAATGCATACGCAAACGCATCGTGGCTTGATGCAATTGCAACAGCCACAGCAACATAAATTGCAACAGCAGCGGCAGTGGCAGCAGCAGCAGCAACAGCAGCAAGTGCAACAGAAATTGCATTCGTTGCCTGTGGATGCGTGGAATATAATTACGGGGATGCTGCTCCCTCGCAGCTGGCTGTCGGCCATGTATTAATTTTATTATGACGCCATTAATGCTTGTCGATGCATAAAATTATAGATGCGCTCTTTAGATATCGCTAATTAAATAATTAAATATGCTTTAGGTCATTGCCAGTCATACGATTTATGAGCGCCATCGATCAGGTGCGACAATTATGCAATTCCAGATGGCAACAGCTGGACGAAATATACATTTTATACTTTTTTCTTATATTTTATTCATTACTCTCCCCTCCTTGGAACTCGGCATGAGAGAATCCTATTTATTTGCCAAATGTTGTACTAGTAATAAGCCATAAATCCCAAATAATCCCAGACGGATGGACAGCGTCCTTGCATCTCGTTGCACTCAGCTGTTTGTTATCCGTTCCCCAGGATGCGCTGTGGCAATGTCCACCTGGCTAGCTCATCTGAAAAACTCCAAAGTAATGCGACTTCTATGTTATTTGGACACTGAGGATATATAAAAATCGAAAACCTAAACAAAAAACATTTATTTGATATGGTCAAATATTGAACAGAAACTTATATTTGCACAAAAATTGCTTCCTTTATTGCTTTTCTACAAATTTAATAAATTTTATTAGTAAAGAGGGAAGAAGTGCTGATTGAACAATTTTTCATTGTGTAGGCGAAAGTGATAGCTCAAAGATGTTCCCTTAAGAAGAGTTCCCATTTCCTTTGAAAATTTACAAAATACTTAAATGACATAGTGACTGATGACTTGCAAGCAAAAATCTTAAAAGGTGGGTAAATCTTTCCATTTCCTAGTGTGTTTCAGTTTCTTCAATGTTTCAGTTTTGTGAAAGACAAACTTAATTTAGAAAGCAGATTAGCGTGGATTCAATGCATTTGACTGCGTCCATAAGCCAACTTGTCAAAATATCCCCCTAATATTTTAATCCGATAAAGCTTCCATGTTACTTTTTTCCGCAGCAACACAAAACCAGAAAAAAAATGAGGACACTGTCATCAGCTACCAGAATCAGATGCCACACGTGACGGCGATGCGAGATGCAAGCCGAGGAGGAATGGGAAAGCTCAAGACTTAAGTAGCCGTAAGCTGGATATCGATGCACGTGAGTGAAGGGGGGAGATGCCGGCGACTTAGTGGCTCAGTGGCTCAGTGGCTCATTGGCCATCACGTGCCAAGCAAAATTGAAAGACTTATGACTGCTGCCACGAAGCTTGCATAACAGGCATTGCTCCAAGTAGTAGCCTTTGCCAATCAAATATCGCTCTGAGAGGCGCGAGAATGCATAACACGCTAATGGGCAGCTTGTATTAAGTATACGCCCAGTTGGACGGCGGAATAAGATGTGTTTGGTTAGCATGGAAATGTCACCGAGAGAAAATCAGTGATTGAATGTAGCTAAATTTACTTTAATTTATAAACCTTATTTAAAAATGTATTTGATGTTTACCAACTTTTTTTCTACTTAATTATTCCTTAGATGCAGCCACTTTGTTTTCATTTTGTTGACCCTTGACTAATTTCCCACAGTGAAGTGGGGTTAAAATGGCTTGCTGCCATGAAACAATCGTCGGTGTTGGGGCAACAAGTTAATTGCAATAATAACAAGAACAACAAGAGGCGCAAATAAAACACGCACCGAGCCATTAAAAATAATGCGAGCTAAAGCACATCAGCCCCGTCCGTCCGTCGCCGCCTCACCAGCACCTTGAGCACCATCATTTGTCGCACACGAAACGCGTTAATTATGGCCATTGCAGTTGGCCCAGACCGATTCCCACCCACAGCATTCATTAATTACTATGCAAGCTAAGCGCTCCGCAAAAGTTTCGGACAGGGCCCGGGCCGGGCCTCTCCTCTCGCCTACTTTGACATGCAAGCGCAAAGTGTCAAATTAATTTTTAATCACTGCCACCCCGAGAATGTTGCCAAATAATAGATTTAGATGGGGCGGTCGGGTGGGGGGAGGGCAGTGCGTGCGCTGTAATTAAAGTTTTTGGCATCTGGTGCCACAGTTTAATGTAAATTGCCACGCAAAGGGTCGGGTAAGTCAAGGGGACATGTGTGGCCAAGTCATTGGGATACCTTAAAGGCAATGAAAGGGATCAGAATGCATAATCTTAAATTAAATCTTAATCTTAGGGTATTTCCACTGTCGAGCTACCGAAATCCCCTCTCATCGAACTTGTTTTAATTTTACCCCCACAATTGTTTGACTTGGGCTTAGGCGGCGCTGTCATCGCCCCACACCATCTGCCACAGCATCCTTGTCACTGGCTCTGGGCCATAATAATGCACTTTAATGCTGCACTGAGCACCAGACAGCAATCTATTGACATTTGACACTTGCAAATTAAACGCTCGCAGGCACCAGCATTGGCATTGGCATCGGCCTCAGCTGGTAGCTGGGCAGGACTGGCTGCACAATTTATTGACACCTTATTTGGGAACGCACACACTAAATAGCACAACTCGTTTTGCGGTTTGCACATGCAATTTACATGTGTAATTTTTTGGAGCTGCACCGACCCGACATGAAAAGTTGCGCCGTAGCCGCCGCCCATCGTCAGTTTCGGGAACCGCAGGACTAGAGAGCAAATGACAGCTGGACGACAACTTCGTTAAACGAACTCTGCCATCCTGTCTAAATGCACACTGAAAATATTAATTTAACAAGGACTTTAAGCAATAATATTTGTATTGAAATTCTGAAAATTAAGGAAAATATGTTGAGATTTTTGAAAAGAATTGAAGAACAATTAAAATTACATTCAAATTCATTTCAAATTAAATGTAATAGTAAACTACCAAATATATGTCACTTTTCGGCCACTGCATCCAGTTTGTGGCAGTTAGTGTGCAATTCATAGACCCTTTAGCTGCTGGACATAATCGATTTAGTGTTGTCAGGTTTGTGGGACTCCACTCTACGCATTTCATCAAAAGGACACTCGGAACGGGCCCACTAAAATTGAGAACACTTCTCCGGCTTGTATAACCAGCTCCAATGAATTATAATTAATGATTGCGGCTTGAGCGGCGGCTTAGCATTTGAAATTTATTGCGGGGCCACTTGGAAATTGCTTGGGCACAATAAATTTAAATTAGCACTCGGGCAAAGGCAAATATGCACAATAAATAACTAGGCAAGGTCACCGTTGATCCATTGTCGGCCCATTTGAATTTAGTGGGAAATTTAATATTTTTATTGCCACTCATTACTGCTCCTGATTATTATTGATGCCCGTAGGCCATGGTTCGGTGGCCCCCGGATTTTTCGCAGCCTTTTTAGCAGGGCTCATTTCCGCTCAAAGCCAAACGAACACAACTTTCATCATTAACATATTTACAGTCTATTAATTTGCCAAGAGCGTGTTGTAGTCGCCATTCCGCCGGCACTGCAGTCTCAAGTCGTCATCAGTATAAACATCAACATCAACGTCAGACCGCCATCGTGCCATTCCAGCCGGTTAGTTCACTCCCTGGGCACATAATTATAAAGTTTTGCACTTAAATGCAAGTTGAGCATGCGGGCCACTCAAATGAAAGCATTAAGCCAAAGTGCAAGCCAAGCACACATTTGAAAATTTTGCTCTAATAGCTGTGTGTGAGCCGGCACGGGAAATGGCAATGGAACTGCCACTGGAGCTGCGATGGCGACGGCGACTGCAACTGAAACTGGAACTGGAACTGGGTCGGTCTTCCGCCGGAGATTCCTTCCAGTTATTAGCGTATCTGTAATTGACTACAAGGATCAAGACCAAAATGAACTCGACAAGGCTTTCAAAGTCTTGGAAAATAGAGTCCTTCAAAATATTTCAAAACTAACAAATGTTATCTTCATATATTGCATTTCTGTTAATATAATTCTTTATTCAAACATTTGAAACTAATAGTAAATAAAATATAATTTGATATTTTCCTAAACAAATAAAATAAAGAATATTTTCATATAAAATACCTTTCAGGTAGTTCGCGTGTTAATTTTATTTTAAAATCATCATTCGCGGAAATATATTAATTCTCGATCGCCTTTAGCTAAGCTCTTAATTTGTTATACATTTTTGTCGTTGCCCTTGGGCAAATACTAAATTCAGCAAATATGTTTTGTGGCCTGCATTTAGTTAGTATTTAGAGGGGGAAAATTAAAAACATTTTCAATAGCTGAACTAACTGGATCTGGGCGAGTGGTTCGCCTCATTCTGACCACTTGGTCCGGGGGAAAATTTACCGTTATGCATTTCGGCATTAAATTGCTGATAAATACACGAAATTGTATGTCATTAAAAATTAATTAAGAGCAAAATATACAAACGCATTCAATCCATGTGCACCGCAGCCCAAACAAAGTAAACTCAATTTATATTTATTAAATAAAATGTCAAACGGCAACGAAAAGTACTCCCACCGCCGCCAGAAATCGCAGTTTTTATACAACAACAAAAAATAAATATGCATAAAAATTCATTTAACACTTGGCCAGTCCCAAATTTGATACGGTAAACTGAACTGGAAAAACGCTTAAGAGTGTCCCAGCTCAGAATTGTCATTGATATTCATGAGCCCGGGGCGTTTGAACTTGACAGTGATTAAGATTTGGCTGCCCTTCCTCCGGCCGAAGGGCGGTCGAAAGGCTTCTGGCATTTGCTTTACAAATGTAAATTAGACCGCAATTTTTTTGCTTTTCGGCCAGATATTTTAATTTAGTCTGTAAAAATGACACGGCCGCAAACAAAAAACCGCTCGGCGAACGGCAGGAGGGCAAGCTGCCATCTGGAGCAGCGTTTGCCTTTTGTTTTCCGTAAGCGTTACCATCTTGCCAGTGTCCTTTTTCTTTTCACTACCCTTTCAAAGGATGTCCGCCCTTTCTAGCCTGCCTAGTGCAGATCCTTAAGTGCGAAATTTAAGTTTGGATAACGCTTTTCAGGATATTTCTTAATTTAACTACGAGATTCGTTTTTTCCCCGATTTACTGCTCAATTATACAAGTCATTATTTTTCATATTTCGAGGTAAAACCCGCTAATATTTTTTCTGACACCTAGCAAGTAGCAACAACTTTTAAAATAACCTACGAGTTTCATATTTCATTCCGATTTTATTTCTGATATTTCGCAGTAATCCTCGCAAATATTTTTTCTGATAGATTTCCTACGATGTCAGGCTTATTTTACAATATAAAAGACCTATAGAATGACACAGAAAATAAGCCTCTAATTATAAAATATTGCTCCAGTTTAACATTAGAAAAAATGTATCTGCAAGGGTATTTAAACTCCTGACTAAAAATTCCCTTTTTTCGCCACTTTTTTTGTACATTTTTCGGCGTTGATTTCGCCAGTCAAAAGCGCGGTTACATCAAAAGGGTTGGCCCACGCGCTCGATGCGAGCCGCAGCTATGGAAATTTTTGTCCGCGGTCCTCGGCGGTCCGACCTCCTGTCGAATTTCTATGCTAAAATGTCAGGCAAAAAGCGGAATGAAACCAAATAAATGCAAACGATGTCAATTTAATGGCTGCTGTAGCTGTTGTGGCTGCTGCTCCTGTTTTTAAGCTTTGTAATGTGTAATGTCTTTTTGAAAATCATGGCCCAAACTCACTCTCCACCTATAAACTTTTTTTATCCGAGTTTTGCAGCTAGCTAGCTGGCTGGCTGGCTGGTTGGCTGCTCCGAAAAAGAAAGAAAAATACTCGCAGGAGAAAAGTTGCTACTGCATCGGACAGGGCAAAAGTAAACTTTAATTATAGCTGGCCAGAAATTTTCTAATGAATGCCTCCCGCCAGAAAATCCAGCTCGCCCCGCTGCGTTTTCTATTTGCCCACTTCCACTACTCGTATTATTTATTTTTATTTTTCAAGCTCTCCTGCGCGTCCTCGACCCATCCTGCCTTATTAAAACTTTCTGTCAACTTCTTTCTTCTCGGGCTTTAAGCCCTCCGCTCATCTGTTGCCATAGCTATATGTGCCGGATCCGGCTCGGAGTTGTATGTGCCGAAATTTATTCGGCTTTGCATGACAACGAACAAGTTGGAAATTTAATTAGATCTAAATGCTGGGCGGCGGACTCTCTAATGTGCCGCGATAACTTGGCTTGTGCGGCTTCTATTTCTTCCATGTATTTTAATGCAATTTATCGTAAGACGCTATTTTTTCGGCGCCAGAACAAGCCGGGCCAGGCAGGCCCGTCCAGAAAATGTTTAATTAAAAGTTTTTTGCTGCCAGTTGAGAGCAGAACTAAGGAACGGTTGAAAGACGTTGGCCTTGTTTTTATTTTTATTTTTCCCCCACTTGCTTCCAATTTCGCTTTTCGCTTTTCCCTTTAAAAATCTCCATGCGAGCATCGGAAAATGTTTTCATTAATTAAACGCTTGGCAACTCGGCTATCGGTTGACTAATATTATTATTAAATGCCTTTTCACAGAGCTTTTGTCCGCCTTTCGGCCTTTGTTGTGTCGTGGGCGAGAGGAGTAGGGCCGGCGGCAGCCATTCAAGTTGAAAGTTCCCCAATTGTAATTAAATAAATACGCAGCGCTCAATGGCCGAATATGGCTTTCAATATGCATTATAATTATGCCTACTTAAGGTCACATCAAAGTCAGAGGGCTAAGATGTTGCGCATAACAATGTGCCTGCCAAAGTGATTTTAATTAACAAATTAGCAATTAATTATAGACCGAGCAGCCGTTGCCTTGAAATACTTGGAAGAGGTCAGACTGAGAAGTTTTGCGAAGCAGCTATAAAAGTAGCTTATACTTGGTTAATCATCCAGCAATTGAATAGCATATAAATTAAATAATAATTTTAGCACATTAAAAATAAAGTTTAAAAGTGAAGACCATTTCGAATATTTATTTTCCTGTAAGCTTGCAGTTAATATTGCTTATGTCTCAGCAATAAAAGGAATCAAAGAGAGAACGTTTCCTTTCAGACCAATCAATCTGTTTTTTGAAAAAGGAAAAGGAAGCTTTTCTTTGATTGGATTTTCCAGGAAAAAAAACTCACAACTCACAGTCACATCAACACTATTCACTCTCCATCCAGCAGTTGCAGACAAAAGCCTAGAAAAATATTTACTTAAATTTGTTTGCTGTCCAGTCCACATCCCTTGCAGCCCCCAAGCCCCCCGCAAGAGTGTTGCAAAATTTCAGTTGGCAATTAAAACGCAAAGCGAACGCCACTTGAAGTCTCTGTGAAACCAATCAAAAAATACCATATCAGTGCCGACCTGAGAGAAGGGTTTGTGGTGCTGGCTGGGGGCTGGGATTTTTCAAACACTGATAATGGCAAAAGTTCAGGGCTCACACTCACAGGCGCAATACAACTGAGGTAAAACCAAAAGCAGACTGGCCACAGAGGCAACTTTTTTGCCATTCCCCAAGCCCAGGGGTTGACACCCATTTGAGCTTCGCTTTAGAATATTCCGCACAGAGGACCAGGACCTCGAAAGCGAAAGCGAAACCGATTGGTTGAAGCTCACTGAGAGAAAGGTGCTTGAATAGAGAGAATTATCCTTCAAAGGGTTGATTAGATAGACTAGAATGTTGGCCATATTCCCTCTGGTTAAACCCTCTTCCCGGCCACAAAGATTTTCAGAAGTGATCTTGGTTCAATAAGTAATTCTCGCGGTGTGGAAGTGACTACCAGGGAGACGGGCACACAAACAAATTAGCAAAAGGAGCAACCCAAAAAGAAAACAAGCACAAATAGACCTCTGTGGGCGAAATGTCCGACCGTCTCCGGTGCTATTTTTTTGCCTGCTTTCTAATTTTTTTTCTGTCGTTTTGTTGGTCTGTTGTTTTTGTTTTTATTTTTTGCCTGGGGGCGGAGTTGGAGGCTGCTGCAAATGTGCCAAAGTTAATTAAGATCGAAATCAATATTGGCCCTTTAGCTAAAAGCATCAAACAATCCCAGCATGCCCGGTCCGGCCTTTCCATGCGATTCCATTCCACTTCTAATGCGCCCCGTGGGCGTCACGAAATCAGCAAAATGTGTCAAAGTGTGGCAAAAGCAAAAGTTCCGAATTCACTGGAACCGAAGACCGGACCGGACTGGCCAGCAAAATAATTTAAGATATTTTGTGTTTTGCTAATCCGAATTGCCCGTAACTTGGCCATGGTTAACACACAGCCGCATCTTTGATTTGGTGTCTGGTCCGGAGAGTAAAGTGTGTAATTTAATTTGCCTAAACTTGGATACTTTCATGTTGGCCGGCCAAATGGAATGTCTCTTTTATGCCCAGCTCCCTGCCCCTGGCCCCACCACAGTAATGTAATGAGGACGAGGAGCTGTAGCCGAAAGTGCGAAGCTGGCAACGGAATTCCCGGGCGAAACTATGCCAGCAAATGGAACAGAATGGACCAAAATGAAATCTGTGTCACTGCCAAAGTTTCCTTTTGTGAGTGCAGCATAAAGAAATAGTTCAAAAGATTCATTACAAGTGGAATCAAACTAATATTAACTGGTTGCCTGCCCCGACTTCTGGTTCCTTACAAGGAAGCGAAGAAAAAAATCCAAAGAAATGCCTGAAACTTGCGGCTGTGGCAATCCGTTCTGGTCTATATTAAGTGATATATATTGACCTTTTGCTCGTGCAGGAAGTTTGAACTTAGATGAATTCTCAATAAACTTATGTTCGCATATAGAACCAGCAAAAAAAATCTTTCTAAAATGGGTAACTTGAAGAAGGCAATAATTTATTGAAAAATATCCATAAAATATTTGTAATAAATAGTAACTCTTTGTAATATTCAAACCCTTCAGGTTACAAGTGTATAAAACATACCACTTTTAAATCCCAATTAAGGCTTTCCTATCGAGTCGCGCTCTTATCTCGACCAGCACAAAATCCCACACTGATCCACTCGAATAACCATAAATTAATGCCATAACATGTGTAAAATCTGTAAAATCTACTTACTAAATGCACATAAATCGGCGATTTGTTGCGGTTTCGAGTGAGTGGTATAAAAAACCAGAACGAAAACGAGCGCGCTGGAAAGAAGCGCAAATTAACATAATCCCGGTGATAATTGAAAAACACATTTGTGGCCATGTTACATTTTTTTGAACAACAAACAAACAGTTGCTGGTTATTGAGTATCAACGATTTGGTGTGTCTGGTATTGCAATTTAATCGCCACTGAGCCGGGGCATTACGTTTTGGCCAAAACACAGACATACAGCGATAAGCGCTGGCCAACAAACTTGCCTTTGTGCCGGGTAGGAGATAAGCTACTGCCAGCATTATTTCGTGGCATCATTTACAATGCGGCAGCAGGTGCTGCACCTCGTCTTCGATTCGCTCTAATGCACTTCCAGAGTCGAAATTAATTACCAAGCTCCTGAAGCTTAAAGGTGTCAGTGGAGATTGCTAGAAAAAAACTATAAATTTGGTATATATTTCTAGTTGGAATTGTCATACTTTTAAAGTTTAGAAATATCCTTGATTATCTTCGGATGCAGCGCCTTAAGGTCAATATAATTGGGGCAGGTGGCTCAAGTCTATAAAATTCAGAATGGACAGGGCAAGTACGAGTTTAGCTTTTGGCTTCGCCATTCGGTCAACGAAATAAAATTAAAAGTTTGTGTGTGCACTCGCGCCTCCTTCCGCCCGCTTGGCCGGCTAAATGCATAAAATCTGATATTTTATGTGGGGCCCGAAGGCTGCCCCTGCATTGCCTGGAGTTCTCCCCGTTCGGGTCCAGAGTCTGGTCCACAATCTCTGCGTTGTCGTCGTGTCCCGTGACAATTGCAACCGGAAACGCGCATAAATGTTGGCAACTAACTCGATTTCTTCCGCCCCACGACGCTGTTGCTACTGTGGCTGCTGCTGTAAATTTGGCAGCAACATTGTTGCAAGTCGAGGACAATACTCTTGGCGAATTAGGAAATTTTTCTTGTAGTTTTGACGTGAAATTTGTGTTAATATAGAAGCAAAATATAAATAATACCCGGTTGAAAACAAATTTCTAGGAATCAAGGCTTTAAGTTTTTTGGTTTATTATTAAAAAAGTAATACTTTTAAATTATTTTCAATCTTATAAGAGATGAGGTACATATAAATATTAAAAATAATAAATAATGTAATAAACTGTTTATTTTTGGAATTCTAAGAACATGGATATCACATTAAAGTTTGTAGAGTATTCAGCTTTCACTGCTGTGACTTGTATATTTGTAGTTTTGTTTATTTTTGTTTAAGTTTTGGCAAATCACAACACGCATTGCAGAGCACAATTAACGCCTCCGGGAGACCATTCTTTCTAGCCCAGCGCGTGCCCAGACAATCAGTAATGTTTTCTTTTTTATGTTTTAACTTTTAGAGGATGAAGACTTTGCCACTCTGATTTGGCTCAATTAACGCCCCGACGAAGGACGAATTCGAGCTTAGTAATGTTTCATTTATTTACGGGTTAATTAGGGCCTCCAACAACGTTACTCATACGCCACCGAGATCGTAAAAAGGTCATTGAAATTGGGTGCGCTGCACACAGTTCATTAAAATGGCTGAATGGGCATAATTTCCGAATTAAAATTCAAAAGTTTGCCAGGCAAAATAATGAAGCTGCTCCGCAATCTGCTGCCAATAGTCAAAAAGTCATAAATTTCAAATGCAGCAACAACAGTCGAGGCAAAAACGTATGGCCCACCGCTGCTGCCGTTCCTATCGTCCCTCCTGAAAAGTGTTGAAAGAGCCGAGGCAAGAAATTTGTCGTTTGTCGACTCGGAAAATTACTCCTGAATTTATCCATGCATTGTTGCTACGTTCGGGGTGGGGGGAAGGAGCGGAGGGGTGGTAGGTGTGCTGCCAATAATAATAATAATCATAATGGCAAAAGGCATCGGCAACTTCACGCTGAAAGTGCCAAAAACATTTCAATGATGCTGTGAATGTGAATGCACAGCGAAAAATACAGAAATTATCTTGATGTTAATAATATCAGTATCCTTTGTATGTTTTGAGTTAAATTTTAAAGGATTATGGAGTATGAATTTATGGAGACTAACCATGAAAAGAGCTAAAGTCCAAAGAGTTATTTCAATTTTTAACATTTAAATCACGATCACAACATTTTCCTGTTCTTGTTGTACAGTTTCAATGTGATTTTATTCTGAAAAATTAAAATAAATAATAAATACCATCAAGAAAATCGTTTTTATAGAAAGCATAATCTAAATAGATATCGAACTTTATTTTCTTCACTGTGAGACTATGCCTCTGGCCTTCTGCTCCTTCTGTTGCTGCAATAATTTTCGAATTTTCATTTGCCATTGCGCCTCCGAAACACAGCGCAGATGTTGCCTTCTGACGGTTGGATCGAAGAAAATATAGCCTCCTCGCCTCAGTCCCTCCTGCCTCAGTGCCCCCCAATAGGAGTCGCAATCGCAATTCAAACACACCCTCATCCTCGAATCCAATTGAAAAGCGATTTTTCTTTCTTTCCCTTCGCCGGTAAATTATGTGCCAGAAATTGGACGTTTGGGTTCCGAGAGCGACTCTTTGTATCGAGAGCTTTCCCGTTTGGGGTTCATAATTATGTGGGGGTATCGGGGATAATTTGTTTGTTATGCAAGGTGGCTTAGGTAAGCAGCGGCGTGCATTGTTGGCCATCCGTCAACAGCTGCAGGGAATTAATTGGTTGTACTCGAGCCGCCCCCCAGTTGGCCATGGCCGCTGCTCACCTGTAAGTGTGCCTTTGGAATTAGATAATGGGCCACTCGCATTCCGTTTGGTCTAATAAGGATCGTTTTCACTGGGGGAATATTAAGTTTCATAGGGCTTCACAACACGACGACAGCCTAGTGCCAGCTCGTAACATAAATGCAAAGCGAGCTCTTGGGCCAAAGGGAATTTAATTTTACTATTATTAGGAAATTTCCGAAATCAAATCTGAAAAGGAATGTGGATTCCTATTTATACAATGAGACAAATAGTACATTCCCTAACGGGAAATGTCTGAAAAATGCTCAAAGAGGTATGTGGCATGCAAAAAACTTAAGGCTTGCTTTTTAGATTTTCTGGAAAATTATTATTTTAAAGAATACATATGTATTTAGAGTTTTTAGTCACGAAAAGCAAGATCTAATCTTAGCTAATAAACTTATTTAGAACTTGTTTCTACATTCCTTCAAAATGTATACGCTTTTCATTTTTACCGAAATTGGGGAGTATATTTTCCAACCAACCAAATTCTGATATGAAGCCCAATACTAATCACTCAATATATCGAATGCACTCTTGAAGTAGTTCCAAATCAGCAACTTCGACTGTTGATTACTGCATGACCCGGCCAAAACCCGGAAAAATAATATCTATTTCAAAAAGAAAAACAGCCAAGAAGTAAACTAAGATCAGCTCCGTCATCAATTAGTTACTTGGCCATTTTTCACAGTCACTGACTGTTGTTTCTCCTCGCACACTGCTGGCTCCTGCGAGGCATTCGTTCGCGTCCTCGTCCTTCGGAAAAACACTTTCCATTGTCATATTTATTTTCAATTATAACGCATGCCACTTTGTAATGGTCTTTTATTATTTGCACTGAATATTTTGCTATATTTGTAGAGGGCTTTTCTTTAGCTCCGATGTGGCTGTTGTTGTTTTTATTGCGTCCTCTTCTTCCCTTTATTACATGCCAAACATTTTTCATATTTTCCGCATTACTTGCATTTATATACAAAGCGTCAGACTGGCTCGCACACACACTAACACACACACACACACACACACACAATGTTATCTTTTCGCTTCCGGCTGAAAGAATTTCTTAGCGCTTTCCTCTTCCCTTTCACTCCGGCGGAACATCGTGACCACCAAGTTGTCTTGGAAAATGGTCAAAAAATAAATGGATGATTGAATGAAAACCCCGCCAGCTGGCAAGAGCTGGCGAAAAACTCTATACGTCCGGGCAAAAAATGGCCAGCAGAGAAGTCCGAGTCATCCGAGTCTTTAAAGCCAATGGCGGCGGCGGCGTCGGCCGCCAATTTCCGGCTCTGGGTTCGTCTTTACTGCTTTTTTCCCTCACTTTCCCCGCATACTTTCGGGCCGCATCCTGTACAAGCCGTACTGTTGGCAGCCGATGCAACGATGCAGCGCTGCAGCGTCTTGCATTCATTGGCCATAAGCTAGCAATTTGTGTGTGCTCTGCTTAAAGTTCACTCAAAGTTAGTTGGCCCAATTTGGCCGGCACTGGCGGACCTCTTCAGGTCCAAATCCAGTCGCAGCTAGCTGCTTTATTAAATTCGGAACAGGACAAGGACGAGGACGAGGACCAGCGTGGAATCCGAGTCCGAGGTCCAAGAGCCCAGACTTGAAGTCAATTGCCACGCTAAATTTTAGCTGCTCCAATTTCGCGGCGGGTTGCAGAGAGACGAGCCAGTGTCCGCGGCCATTAAAATGCTTGTTTTCGCTGGCCTTATTATTACGTACATATTTCCTTTTGCTCCCTGTCATCTCGTTTCACTAGCACACTCCTCTCCCGCCCCCAAGCACTGGAAATAATATTGTACTCGGCCCACAGAGCGAGAGCTTTAGTGGGAGGGTATCATATTTTACCCAGAATATTCTAGTTTCTATTTTAATATTTTTCCAAGCGAGTTATGCATTATTTTCAGAGTTATTTAAATACCTTAAAAATAGTTCCTGGCCTGGACCCTTAAGAACCTAATGAATATTTCTATGAAAAATAAAAAAGAAAGATGATGCAGTGTTACCATTACCAGGACTATTAGGCTAAATTTCTTTGGATTTTAATAAAGCGTCTTAAGACTTAAGTAGCTATATTATTGTAATAATTATAACATTTTTTTAAAGCATATAAATATTCTTGAGTCACTTATATGTCACTTTTTTGCTTTGTGCACCCAGACAAGAAGTCTGCAACGCGTCTTCGGGGATAATTGAAATTGTTTGCACAATTTTACACTCCAAAGGCTAATGGAGTAGTCGACCGAGTCGACTGACTGGGCGCCTGCCTAACTGAGGCGAGGCCAACCAGCCAACAGCCAGTCAAGCAGATCCAGGACACTGTGAAATAAGTTTATTATTTGAGGCAAAACTGTTGAAAGAAAGTCGAAAAAGGATCAAAATATATAGAGCAAAAAAATAAATATATTGCAATTCCAATTTAAATTAAATTAAACAGATTGTTAATTAATTGTTAATCTAAATGCTTATTTTTTCAGTGTAACTTCAGCTTGCTAACTGGAGGCCATTCCCTGAGCTGTGAGCTCTGGGCCGGAGCGGGCGGAATCTCGAGCACCACAAAGCAAAACGCCAGCGCCAAAGCCACCGCCCGGGGGCTGCACCGCCAGAAGTTGCTGCCAATGAAATGTTAAGCAAATTGAATTTCTGCATAACAAATTGCAATGCAGATAATTTGTGTTAGATAACAAAGCCGAGGGCAGGGCAAGGCCACAAAGTGGGCGAATCAAACAAATTAAATAATATAAACTGGGCAACCTTGAAGGCAAGGATTTGAAAGATTCTTGAGAGCCACTCAATTCGTAGCATACTTCGTAGAAGAGTTGGCTAAATACTCGGACATTTTTCTGATTAAATTATCATTAATTCTTTTTTTAAATAAAATGAATCAACTTACAAATGGTTTTCTGTTTTTTCAATTTTCTCATTTATATGAGAGGTAGTATTTATTGAAAATTAACAAACAAACAAACCTGTCTAATTAATCGAAATGGTTAATTAAAGTTGGCCAAACCGTAATCAGATATTTAATAATGGCCTGGACACGCTCTCTTTTTCAGTTTGTCATTAGACAATCGAATGCACTTACAATCGTAATTACAGCTTACATGGGCTTGGCCTTGGCCTAAACATGAGCTTGGGCTTGAGCCCTGACAGACATTCCGGCCAACTGGCAGAAGAGAGCAAAAAGAACGCCATTTGCATATTAGAAGTGGTTTTCACACCTCAGAAACACACTCTTACAGCAGCTCAGCGTGGGGGTTTCCCCCTTTCACTCTTTGTTGCCGTTTATTGTTTGTGTACGCACGCATAACGCCTGCAAATAAAAGAAGAAATTACAGCTCATTAGAAAATGAAACAAAAATGCAAATAAAACGAATGCCGAGCTGCGGGGGATGGGACTGGAATGGCAAAGGCAAGAAGAGCAGTAAAAGCAAACAGCAGGAGGGCAACCAGAAAGGATTCAGCCAACCCAGAAGCATCAACATGACACTTGGAAAAATGTTTTCAACTCTTCGAAAGGGTCTTAAGAAAACACAATTAGTTGTAATTGATGAAACATAATCATAATTGAAAAATCAAACATTATCAAAGGGTAAATTAGATCGGCGAAGAATTAACTATCCAAATAGAGGCTTGTTTTCAAGCCATAAATTTCCAGGACTGTTTTTTCGTTGTGCATCTGCAAAGGAGTAACAGCAAAAACAGGATATGCCAAGGCAGACGAAAAATGTAAATAAAATATTGCAAGGAAAGGAGGCGGAGTACGGCAAGGGTGAAGTGGGGTGAAGGATGCCCAGGAACACAGGACCACTTGAACACGTTGTCAAGAAGTGTGGCTTGGTGTTTGCATACACAGAATGTGTGTGTCTGCCAGAAGCAGGAGCAGAGGAAGCAGCAGCAGGAGGCAAAGAGGAAGCAGCGCAGCTACATCAGCCAGGACACATTATGCGTCGTTTAAATAGTAATAAATCTTGCATAAAAGCACGCGTCCAGCAACAATGGGATCGCTGAAGGACAGACCACTTGACTGCAACTTTAATGTGGAAAATCAGTTGGCTAACGAGAATGCGGACGGATAGCAAGAATGACATTAGGGGGATATATTTGCAACGCTAATTTAGCAGAAAGTTTAGCACGCCTTACGATGCAGTCAGAAAAAAAAATCTCCTTTTACGCTTTAGCACTTGGAAAAGCATTCAAGGGTAAGTTTTCAAAACTTCCTTTAATATTCTTCCAAATCCACTTGTTTAACTTTCGTAAAATTGATAGCAAACATCATTTTCTTTTGGTGCGTAAAGCATGGCACACTTCATCAAGCCATCGGCTGCGCCCCATTAAGACTTGGGCGTAAAATGAAGTTGACCCAAGTCATCGGCGAGTCAAATTGAATTTGCCCCAAGGCGCCGTTGCTGGCATCAATATTGACTCAAAGGGGATCAGCGCTAAATGCTGCACGCAACGTCAACGCCATCCATCTTACTTAATGTCAGATGCATTGCCACCCCGCTGCTCCAAGGGAAAGCGGCGGCTTCACAGCATCCGCATCCTCGGCAGCGGGGACCAGGAAGAGCAGAAGCTAGAGCTGGAGCAAGAGCAGCAGCAGGACAGCTCCGGAAGCAGGGACTGGTGGAACGTCAGCACTTTCCTCATTATACGATGACAAAACAACAACTATTAAGAGGAGCAGCAGGAGCAGCAAAAGCAGCGGCCACACTTTTATGATTTGCTAACGACATGAGCTGCGCTGCGTCCTGGCCCTGTCCTGGCTGTTTAAAAATCAATTTCAACGCCGCATGCAGCCCCTGCAGTCGCCGGATGCTGGGTGAGCTTGAGCCCACCTTGAAGGCAGCAGCACCAGCAGCAGCAGCGGGGAGATCCCAGCCTCCTGTTTATATTCCTGTCAGGCAGCGACATACGCCCCGTGTACACACAACAAAAGCCAATAGACGTCAGCATGATGGGAACAGGCTTCAGCAGCCATCACGCAGCATCATCGCCCATCGCCCTAGAGCCTTTCGGATGCACTTAAAGAATATGATGAATATTCTGATTTAAGGGAAAGAATGTCTAGAATGGAAATATACTAAAATATTAATTGTATTCAACAGAGCTCGAAAATACATACTTCAAACAACCAAGTTTTTATTATTTTAAACCCTTTTTACCCGCTTTAGTTACTCCTAAAATGTGAAATAGTTTTTTTTCCCAGTGCAGTCCTGAGCTGCTTCAGCCTTTGTTCCCTGCCAGCAGCCGGCATGCGTCAGGTGTGCCATTTTAATAAATTATGCAGCCTGCTAAATGCTTAAACAATTGAATTTTATATTTACATAATATGTAATGTGCTGCGACATCATTATGCAGGCATCGGGTTCGCACCATAGACAAGGGAGCCGGAGCCAGAGCCAGAGCCAAAGCCAGAACCAAAACCAAAGCCGGTGCCATTCTGGCCTGGGAGCAGCATGTGGCCCATCACCCCCTCGCTTTATTGAATTATGTTCCGTGCCGAGAGTGGCGGCCAGAAATTTGACACAAATTGCTGCAAGTTTGGCCCAAAACTAGATGGCACAGAATGAATTCACCCACCCCCTCGATGTAATAGGGAGCCACCCTCTGGCCCATTCTGTTTCTGGTCTGCTGAGCGGCAAATTTAATTTGACATATGAGGAGGTTGGGGTAAACTTTATTAATTACTTTAATGTGAAAGACACGCCCAGATCGCTTCCCGAGGGAAAAATTGTCAAATGAATATGACGATCTGCCCCAAGGGACATTAACTTAATTTTAAAGATATTTAAAAGATTTTATTTAACAAAGAACTTATTAATATTTATTTATTAATAATAGTGATACAACCATAACTTATACTCGTAAAAGCTAGTCAAAAAATATACCCAAATTTAGGTTTTCACAATAATTGAACCATTTTTCAGACCCCTAGAGTCTCTACTCGAACAAAAAAAAAATCCAGCAAAATTAAATCATGCATTTGAGATATTTTATTACCAACCCAACTCGTATAGTTTATATTGCCCGCATATTCGTTTATACATATAACTTTTGGGGAATTTTAGGCGCTTCGTTTTATGTTACGCATCCGCCACGTGGGCCAGCACGTAGGCTGCTCCCCAACAACACACACCCACACATATACACACTCACACAAGCCCAAGTGCCTAATTACGAACATGTGTCGGTGGATCCGGGGGAGGACAAGTGACGGTTTGGCGCTGCGCGGTGTTCGGTACGGAACGGTGGTATGTGAGGCGTCTAATCAAAACTTTTATTTGCATGAAATTAAATTCAAGCAATTGCACTTAATTTGCCAAACAGGCAGCTATGGTAAATAAACAGACACCGTGGGCCACGGCAACCAATTGGCGGGTAAGGCGACTGCAGGGAATGGCTGGGTATTCCGAGGGGGGGTGAGCGGGGAAAACCGAAATTAAAAATCAAGCAAGCGTTGGCAAGAGGAGCTACGGCAACGGCGGTGGCGGTGGCAGCGGGGCCCAGATGGCGCTCGATGAAATGCGGGAACAGAGCTGAAATTATGAGCATGCAGAGGAAATCCAAGACGGTGCCTTGCCTGGGCTTCCTTGGATCTTCGAATGGGCGTGGCGCTCGCAGTCGCAATCGCCTTCGTTTGAAGTGCCCGAGGAAGCAGACCCAACGCACACGCACACACATAAGGATACACTGGGCGATAAGGAGATGTATTTGAAATACAAATTGTTTGTTATTATTAAAAAATAATATTAGCTTCAGAAAATATTAATCTTCTTGAAATAGATTTTTCAAAACATATATATTAATTACAGTTTAATTTTAATTTCCTTGCCAAACTCTTGATTAACTAACAATCATTCTTAGACGATCAATTCTTTACATTCTTTAAATATTTGTAGTCCCGATTTCACAGCAATAAAATTTTGTTTTTTGCAGTGCATCCACTCACCCCAGAGCGCCCATAAATAAAGTATTTGATGTGCATGAAGTTAATGTCTTATTATGCCCAAGTTGTCAAAAACAAGCGACCCAGCCTGGCTGTTAGTTAAGGCGTGCTTAATGTGCGTGCGGGCGGCTAAAAGGGGGCGGCTCGGTCAGGGGCGTGGGCGCGGATTTTATGAACTTGAGCTCTGAGCCCGGAGCCACGAGCCCAAAAACCCGGCGCTCCAGTTTCTCGGGCTTGAGTTTTGATTTGGCCTAAGTACATCAGCCGGCGCCGCCTGTTTAATGATAACAAACTCAACACAAGTGATAACGCGTCAAATTACCAAAAGCAATGTGCATGTGTGTGTGCAGGGTTCGAAGTACGGGATGGAGAAGGAGTTGCGGGTGGTGTCGCGGGTGTTGTAAATACAATCAATGAATTTCAACTGGTTGTCCTGGCTCTTTTCCCGACCCTCATCCATTTCCATGGCTCTCGTCTCGCTCTCTCGCCGGCAATTGTCGGATCCATGTGTGTGCCAGTGCGTCTGGCAAAACGAAATTAGGCAAATTTAATGAATTTATGCTGGTGGCATCCCCTTTGTAATCCGAGTGCGCGCACAGCGAAGTAAGTGACCTGCTTGGCTCTCGGTTAAGTGGCCTTGCTCGAGCTCCTCGGAGTTCGGGAGGGGTTTTTGCCAAAGACTGGAAGAAAAAGCGGGGACACTTGTGATATTTTCACTATATAAAACAAACCATTTTCCCTTTAAAGACTAAGGATTGTTAGACTTAAAATAAATATATGCATTCTCCCAATTTAATGTAAATCTTTTTCTTCGAGTGTATGCTAGTGGATAAGAATGAAATAAGCTAGAACGCCAAGCTCTGCGCCCCTAATGTGGAGTACGGAATGTGGCGTATGGCGATGAAAATGGAAATGAAGAGGCAGAAGTGGATGCAGCGAGGTGTACGGATACGAACTGGAGGCAATTTGCCGGCAGTTGCGAATGCGATGAGTGCGTGGAGTAAATGTTCTGTGGCTGCTTAATGCCTCACTCGGGGCCATCATCGTAGGGCGGGGAGATGGGATTAATTCTAGCCTTAAATTATAACCAGAAATTACGAAATACGAAAATACTTTCAGGGTAAAACGAATTTCCAGGAGTGCATCTCAGTCTGAGTGTGCCCTGCATATTTGTTACCACCTGTGGAGGCTCTCACAAGCAGAGAGAGGACAGTATAGTTGAGGTCTTAATAAATAAAACTCCAATCCACAATAGCCCCTGCTTCCAGAGCTCAATTACTCACTTATGAATATGCAAGCAATTCTTGGGTCACTAAATCATATTAACTTCCAGGCGAAAATATTTTATAAGGACTCTAGCAGGACAAACTTTTGCCTCACCAGATTTGATAACAATTTTCCTTCGAGTTTCTTCGGTTTTACATATCGCCCAATCAAAGCGACAGGCTCTTCTTTCACTGCCGCCCACTAAACGCATTGCCCAATTTAAGCAATTTAACAAATGACTTCCTTCTCGGCTCCACCGCAACCACAGGAACGCGATGTCCCATCAGCCACCAAATCGCAGGGCCACCAATCCGACCGCATTCACGTCCCCAGAAGCGTCATTATCGTGCCCCAAGAATCGCCATGGAACCAAGTGGTGGGAGAATGGGCGTCAAGAACCAAACTAACTTGTCATAAGGAGTGAGGAGGCCATGGAAATAAGGCTGGCTTAGAACTCGAGGCACGGAGCAGGCCAAAAGTCGGCAGGGAATTGGCTTCATTGCGTCTAAATGTGGTGTCAGAAGACACGGACTCTGCAAACAGCCTGCCCTTCCATACTTACAAGTGTTTTCCCCAACTATCGATTGCAAAGCGTAGTTCTACATTTATATATATTTTAGCTACAATTAGGAACAGCTTGAATAACGTTATAGCATTTATTTAATTCTATAAATGTACCAAGTTACTTCAAAATATCTGTAATATTATCAAAGATATTGCCGCTGTTCATTTATTAATCAGCATCTTATAAGATATACGCCTCTTATCTTTTTTGTCCTAACAAATTTGCAAACATCAATAGCCGACACAATCATCTAACCAGGAAATACTTTATTTTGCCATCAGAAACGTAGAACTTAAGAGAGGGTGGTACAACACTCCATTCCACATCTGCCGTTCTCTTTGAGACCCCCGGCAATGACGATGTCTGCAAAAATATTTAAGATAATAATCACCCACCCAAAAGCATTTATAAGAATAATGGAATTCCTCTGCACCCACCGTAAATTCAATTTAAGACATAAAACTGCAGCATTGTTGTTGGTTTTGGTTGTAATAGGTTTTTACACACACACATGTTTATTTGTATTTTTTTCCGAAAAATTAAATTGAAAGAGAGAAATAATGCTCTCTTTGTACATACAGATTTCTTTTTTGTATTTAGTGTCAGTAGTTAATGTGTTTCCTGTTTGTTTTGCACATTCCTTACACGTTCTTCGTGTTGAGCCATATAAAAGGTTTCCAAAAAGTTAATTTCCAAAAGTAAAAATAAAGAATTTATTTATCGAACAAAGGTCGCTCGTCAGTCAGCCTTTGTTCATTGTCATCAAGACAGGACAGACGGGAATGATCCTTATATCCTCTTCGTTCTCTCGAGCCTCACACATCGGTTTACTCCTCGCGCTACGTTCTCATTTCATGTTGTGTTTTAGTTTAGTGATACGTTGCATTAAATTAAGAAATTATCACATCATATTTGAAATTATGGTTTTGCGTTTAAGTAAAGAGTGGTTTTGTTTTGAGTTTTCAATTGGAAAGCTTGCCGTTGGCCTTCCGGCGCGGCGTCAAATAACTTACAAATTCACAAATTTAATTAAACATATAATGGCTATGTTTAAAATAGCTTGGTTTTTGCCGTGTTCCCATTCATTTTGGGGCTTTGAAAAGTCTGAAGTCGGTTTCGGGTGAAAAGTAGTACGAAAACTTAAACTTAGGCTATTAACTTAAATTAACTTAGGGCCTAGCGCGGTTTAGTTTAGCTACTGAAATCTCCTGTTCCTTTAGCTTCTATTACTGCTCATCCTTCGTCCTCGATCTAGTCGAAGCGCGAGTGTCGGCCCTCGCCGCCACCGCCGCCTCCAAAGCCGCGTCCGTTGCTCAGGCTGCCCTTCTTGAAGCCGCCGCCGCCGAAACGGCCACCGCCGCCGCCACCTCCATAGCGGGAGCGTCCGCCGCCACCGTCGTAGCGCGAGTTGCGGGCAAGATTCTCCAGGGCAGGATTGATTTCCTAGTAAAAAAAAAAAGATAACAAAGGATCATTAGAAATTATTTGATGTTAAACATATTACTAAGACTCGCCTGATTAGCCTCTCTGAGCACATCGACCAGCGCTTTGGCCTGCTTGGCGTTGTTCTTGGTGAAGAAGGCGAAGGAAGTGCCCTTAGTGTTGGAACGACCTGTGCGTCCGATACGATGAATATAGTCCTCGCTGTTTTGCGGGTAGTCAAAATTGATGACATACTTGATGCCGTCCACATCTACAGAAATGTCCCAAGGTAAATAAAATAAGGCATACAGATTAGTGGCAAGTTCTCGCTGGCAAAGCTTACTAATTATTTTTGGGTATATATATTATATTAAATACAAATAATTGAAGTTTTCAAATAGCCAAATGATATACACGCTCTACGCGCTCGCTTGCAACAATTTTTAGCGTTTTTCCGAGAGATGTTTTGAACACTTTGAACACACTTATCTTTTTTTGATGTTTTTTTTTTATTTTTGGGTTTTGTTTACGTTAGCATACTTTCGAGTCTGTGGGGTTTTGGTTTGTTTTGTTTTTGTATTTTTTTTTTTTTTAGTTGTTTTTGTTTAGAGAAAAAAGAAAATGTTTCAAAATGTACGTTACCTTCTTGGTGCTATAAAATTGTTTCATTCAATTTTTCTCTCAATCAAAATCTCTGATTGGCGCCGCGCAGCTCGTGGTCCAAACTCTCGCCAGAAACAACAAAGGACGGCGGGCGATCTCGATCGCACGACGAAGCGGAGAGTTTGTTGCATTGAGCCGCGTGCGCCTCTGACTAAGCTCTCTTCTCATTTGGACCATTTCATTTGATGACCACCGAGAGGAGACACGACCAGTACAGTACTATATATACTTTCTCAAGGGGATTAACAACAACAAGCGGGCCGCATTTTTCGTCCAGGAGCAGTGGGTTCATTTCTTTACGACATTTTTGATACGGCGGCAAGGCAAACGCAGGCAGGCAGGCCTGCAGGCCGGCAGGGGCTTGGTGGTTGACGGAAAGCAGGAGGACGGACGACGCACCCAGCAGCAGCAGCAGCATCATCTTCGCCTTGATCCTCATCATCATCAAAAGCATACACATACTTCATCCCGCTGATCGATCATCCTCCGGGCAAGCACAATGTCTGGTGACTGTTTTGGAGTGTGAAATGTGTTGTGTGGGTGTTGTTTGCTGTCAAGTCAATGTGCTTGTTGCGTTTGCTGCGCTTTTTGTTGTTGGTTTGCAGGTGCATGTCCAATAATACTTGTGCTTTTCGAGAGAGGAGGGGGAGACCACCACATCTGGCTGCATAGCGGAGGAGACTCTGCCTGGACTTTTGTTCCTTGTAGCGCGCCGCGTCGTTGTCTGCCACCACTGCTGTTGAATAAAAGCTTGGCTCTCTGATGGGGCTCGGGGCTCGGTTCAGTTGTTGTTGTTGTTCTTGTTGTTGTCGTTTTGGATCTTTGGTTGAGTGGTTTTCGGTGGTGTGGGATGAATCATCACATCGTTCATTCTCAACACAAAAATCGGGGACTCCAGAGGCCACATATGATGCATGATGTTGGGGATATTCGATATTCGTGTCTCGCGGCGAATCAGAACTTTCATCGGTCCTTTTGCACAAAACTATATATGTATATGCACCACATTTGGTGTATATATATCATCCACATATATATCAATCAATGATGTTGTTGGCAAAAGTCGCTCAAGTCACGAGGGTTCGCAATGGTCGCCGCTCATTCATTATCCTCCCCATCATACTACCAAAAACGGCCTCTGTAAACGAGAAAGAAACAAGAAAGAGAGAGAGAGAGAGGGGAGAGAGAGAAAGAGGCAGAGAGAGAGACACGCACAAAGACAAAAGTTGTTGTGTTACACGCAGCACACACACACAATGTATATATAAAATATATACATTTTTTGAATACATTTTTTTTATATTTTTTGCAAGGGTTGGGCCGGGTTTGCGGGTGGGGGCGGTAGGTGGGTGGTTGGGTGGGTCAGGGGGGTGGGGTAAAAGTTCAAGTTGATTATTCGATTTCGTCATTTCGGCTTATGTCTAAGGGATCAAAAAAAAAAACAACTGTTTCTGAATAGGCGCGCTCGCTACAAATGTTCAGGAAGAGAGTATCTCTCTCGAGGTGCAGTTAGGTGGGATTTGGTTCGGGTTCGAGTCTCAAATTCATCTAGCATTGGGATTGGGTGTGTGTGTTGTGATGTGATGACGTATGGGGATCGGTTAGGTGACGTTTATGGACGTGTTGTCTTTGTGGTATGGATGGGTGTAAGCAATGGCCCTGGGATGTGTAACCTTATCATTAAAAACTAGCAGCAGGCCCCCCTCCAATGCATTTTCTCTACGTAATATACAATGGCACGTGGGCGGAAACTTACCGAGTCCACGGGCCGCCACATCGGTGGCCACCAAGATGTTGGACTTGCCCGAGCGGAATTCGCGGAGGACGAAGTCACGCTCCGATTGCGACTTATCGCCATGGATTGCTCCACAGCGGACGCCGAAGCTGCGGATAAAGCGCACCAGATTGTCTACGCGCCGCTTTGTCTCCACAAAAATTATGATCTTGCCGGGGTTCTCGCTGGTGTCATAGATGTCCGACAGCAGGCTTTTCAGTCTGTGTTAAATGAAGATCACGTCAGTTATAGATTAAAGAATGAATAAAAATGTATCACATACTTTTCCTCCTTGCTGAACTCGTCACACACTTCCACCACCTGGCGGATGTTGTGGTTCGCAGACAGCTCCAACGATCCAATATTGATCTGGATGTAGTTGCCCAAAAAGTCCTCGGCCAGCTGCTTAACCTCCTTAGGCCACGTGGCGCTCCACATGAGCGTCTGACGATCGGGCCGGATCTGTGAGACGATCTTTCTGATCTGAGGCTCGAAACCCATGTCCAACATACGATCCGCCTCGTCCAAGACCAGGTAGGTGCAGCGCTTCAGGTTCGTAGAGCCGGCAGATAGGAAATCAATGAGTCGTCCGGGCGTGGCAATGACAATTTCGCAGCCGCGCTGTAGATCCCGCATTTGGCCGCCCTTCGGGGCGCCGCCGAAAACGCAAGTGTTCCGCACATACGACGACGAACCGAACTCAGTGGCCACCTGCTGGATCTGCTGGGCCAGCTCCCTAGTGGGGGCCAGCACCAGAGCGATGGGTCCGTCCCCACGCTGCAGCGGCTGCTGGTTGTTGATGTGTACGATGGCCGGCAGGATGTAGCCAAGCGTTTTGCCAGAGCCCGTCTTGGCAATGCCCACGAAGTTCGAGCCACTCATGGCAATGGGCCAGCCCTGCGCCTGGATGGGGGTGGGCTCTTTGTAGCCCTGCCGGCGGATCTCCTTCATAACGTAGTCGGGTAGATAAACCTCGGAGAAGTCCTGAATGGGATTCTGTGCCTGTCCACGGACTGTAATCTCGTGCTCATCGCGATATCGCTGCACCTCATAGGGCGAACGGGCCGCAACACTGGGGTGCTCCTGGTAGAAGTTCTTCTTGAAGGGTGCCAGATTGGAGAAGTCCACCGGTCGCATGGGCAGATCCTGGCTTCCGCCGCCTCCGCGGCGATCGCCACCGAATCCTCCTCCACCGCCGCCTCCAAAACGATTGCCACCGCCACCTCCGCGGTCATCACGGCGCTTCTCAATACGACCGTTGCGTACTCCATGATAATCGCCGCCACCGCCGCCCCCGCCCCCGAAGCGATTTCCGCCGCCGCCACCGCCACGACGGTCATCTCCACGGTCTCCGCGCCCGCCACGCGAGTTTTGACCAAAGTCGCGATCGTGAGGTGCCCTGGAAAATAGAAAAGGAGATCGTTAGTGTCTGACTTACAATGAAGTTCTTGTGTGAAAGGAACGCTCAAGAAAAGAAGTTGATTTATTCTCTTGCAGCTCGGTTACTTTCGGGGTAAGTGATCTTTGAGGTAAAAGCGCCTAAAGATGCTGTACTGGAGTTGTGTCGCCTAAATGTGAATGGTATCTACAAATTTATATTTTAAATTGTAATCATTTATAAATTATATTCCTTATATCTGGGTTAGCTTGCAGTTAAAAAATACTGTTAATAACATAATTATCATGTTTGCATGTTATTGCCGTTTACGTAAGAGATACTGCGAAAATGTACTATATAAACAAATCTGTGTTCTGAAAGCTAGGAATAGAAATTATCAAAATATATATTCTGGTGCAGTATTTAAGATATTCCAGTTCGTCAAAGTCCTTTCCTACAATTGTACTTTTGTTTAATCAATTCTATCACATTTTGCATCTGGGATTTACTGTTTCCAAAAAGCGGTTTCGCTATCAATTTGGCCACAACAAGGTTGTCGTTACTCTGTAGTTTAGTTTAGCAGCCAAAAACAACCTTCAACAATTTAAAACTATTTAACTAGACTTTTGTGTGTTTCGGCACGGCCTCGACAGCTGCATTTTCTTTTCTTAAGTATTTCTTTTGGCAGAAAAAGAAAGGGGAAAAGGAAACGAGTGACTTCTTGGCTTACTTTGCTCGCATGCTGCCGCGCTTAGACGTCTGCTAGTTGGGACTTAGATTTCAACTGTGACTGTGACTTGGCTGGCTTGGAAGGTAACTCTTTCTTTCGACGCTGCTAAACAGCTGACATGGAGTTGTGCTACAACCGCAATAAACTTAAATAAAACTAATTGCGTGTTAGGGAAATTAAATAAATTTCGAATAATACAAACAGTAAAGCAAATTTGATTGACAACAACATGCAATTCGAGCTGGGTTACTACTACCACCCCTTTCCAACCGAGTTGATTCCACCCCAATTTACTTGCCCTAAACTGCTGCTCAACTAAACAACCCCGCCGCGCACAAAGCACTGTGTTTATTGCTCTGGAATTAATCAATGCGCGGTGTTAGTCTTGCAGACTTGGCTACAATTTGGATAGATTTGAAGAACTAATTAGGGAATGTGAAACTGTCGAAGCTATAGATAATTCAAACATTGTTTTGACTAATTTTCTCGAATTGAAGAAATACGGTTTTAGGGAACCAATATCGAAATATATGCTGTAAAGCAAGATTATTTGGTTCTTCTGATCAGTTGTGTTTAGAATACCTCTAAACTTTTAAAAATCTGAATAAAATACAAACCATAACTCAAAATTACCTCAAAACATGACAACTGATGCTAGCTGTCTTTTCACATGTCCGTACTAATTAAAGTTCTTGATTTAGCTACTTTTTGGCCTTTTTAGGTGTATCAACACTGACGATGGGGGAGGACTATGCAAATGCCACCCCCGATCCCATCCCCCGTTGGTGCCTGTCTACCTGCTCTGTCAATTTGATAGCCCCATTCCTACCCGAAATGTTTATTTGTAGGACCCAACGGCACGCTAGCTTCTGTGCCCAACTAGCCGAGCGGAAACGGAACGCTCTGAACATTTATGAGACAGCCAAATGTCTTGTCCCTAGTTTCTCGAGCGGGGCAAACACCTGGGGAGGAGGAGGAAGGTATTTCGGGGAAATCCAAGGGAGCCCCTTTGACTTGCTGTGTGTCTACCTGTCGCTTTTTGACATGCGAAAAGACGAATCGCGGGCTCGCCAGGGGGGGAATGAATGCCTCATCATAATCAATTGGCGTCATTTGACATTTTAAACTAATGGAGCGCGTTTATGTGGATGAATTCACGAAATTCACGAATTGAAAACACATTTCAATAATAGAAAAACTTGCACCAATCATCTAAAATTAAAATTCAGTTGAAATATTTTATAAGGAAATCAATTCTTATGGAAAACATTATTAAATTACCAAGAAATCTACATATTAATCATAACCATTCCCTCGTGCGTATTTAAAGATAACCTTTTCAAGGGAACATACAATCTGAACAGAGCAATAACAACAAATGTATAGTTTTAATTTTTTACGGCCAATGGAAACATCGCGATATTTCTACGAGACTCTCGTGTGAACGAACCAACATGAGGCAGGGGCATGGGCAGGCAAGCGAGAGCGGGATGGAGAGAGTCAGTGACTGCCGCAGACTGTTATACGAGAAATTGTTATATGGGCACGCGAAAAATGCCGCCGTCAACAGGCATATACACACACACCAACATACCACATTGCCTATGTGTGTGTATGTGTGCGCTTGTTCGTGTTCGGGGCATACAGACAAATTAAAACGCTATAAAAAAGCAAACGAAGCAAAGACACGTTTCACAAATCAAGCAAATTCTTTTTATGACGTGCGCTGTCGTTCTTGTTGCTTTTCCCCATTTCTTTTGCGGATGTGGGGGATATACACAAAAAAATAAACGAAGAGAAAGGGGCACCAGCAACTGTCAAAATTTAGCAGACCATGTGTTTTCCCCCCCTCTTTATCACATTCCCTTGGCTCTGCTTACACTAATTACTCATCACCTCTCGTTCGTAGGTGTAGAGAAAAAAAAAACACGACGGAGAGCATGAAAATGGCGACTCGGAAATTAACCAAACGAGTTTCATAAGCGATTTCAGCAGATGTTATTACTCACATTATTCCTTCAATTTTGATATCCTCTTTACTTTCGTCTGGATCGGTAAATAGCGATTTCCTTCTCGTCCGCTGCTCTGCTTTTGGGAGAGAATCTGTAGAGTCCTCGTCTGGTTTCGAGTTGGATCGAAACGCCCGCTGCGATTGAAAGTTGCTGTTACTGGATAGCAGTAGCGTCGGTTGATATATCTCCCGATTCTTGCGACTCCCGTGGAACTGTTGTGGGTGTTCGTAGCAGAGCGAAGAAGCGAAAGTGCCGCTGTTGGTTGTGGAGAAAAGAAAATGGCGACGTTGCGTTATACATTTCTCGGAACTCTGGGAAATCAATAGCGAGTTGCGCCAGCTGCAGGCAGCCGGCGCGGGAAAACTGCCGCCCGCCCGGCGGGTTATGTATTGCACCAGTTTTAGCATATTTCACTAATTCTAGGCTATTCTAAGTACACTTTTCGTTAAATCAAGAAGCAGCAGGTCCGCGCGTGTCTTACCTAACCTCGTCCAAAATTAGAGTGACCGAATACCGCTCCGCGATTCATCTCGTAAACAATCGGTGCGCAAAGACGCGCGCCAGCCGGTATTTTTCAGAGTTCCCGCCTCGGTCACACTCATTACCGGTTGGGAATTCATGCCCGATTATTTTACCGATTGGGAATTCATGCCCGATTATTTTACCGATTGGGAATTCATGCCCGATTATTTTACCGATTGGGAATTCATGCCCGATTACCGATAGATGACTATCGACAGTGAGAAACGATGTATCGATTTCGAGGAATGCATACACACTAAAATACATACACACTTTTTTTTAAATACATGCACACTTTTTTTACCGGTTGGGAATTCATGCCCACTTTCTTTTACCGATTGGGAATTCATGCCCACTTTCTTTTACCGGTTCGCCATGGCAAAATGAGAGTGTGGCCGAGTCGCTTGAAATTGGTGTATTTTTTGCGCAAAGGTCACTGTATTTCAGAGGCGCGCCAATCTGTATATTTCAAAGTTCCCGCCTCGGCCACACTTTAATTTTTGTTTCCTCTGTTGCGTCCATGTTAGATTTTGGGCAGGGGAGCTTAACAGCGTTTTGCTTATGGAATCTAACAGCAGAACAAAAACGTAAGAACCAAAATATGGTTACTAAAACGTAAGCGAAGTCGAAACAAAAAACCGTTATATTTTGAATGAAAGTTTTTAGAAACGCATTCTAGTTTGAAATAAATAATAAATAAATAATAATAAATAATATTAAATTTTAAAATTGATTTTTTTTCGTCTTTTTAAATACAGAAAAGGTGAACTATTTAAAATAAAATCCATTCAAAAAGTCTGCTTGGAATTTGAAAAGAATATTATTTTATATAGCATAATTCCCAAAAGCAAGGATTTATAATTAATTAATCAGGTGAAAAGCAGTAAGTACAAATGTAACCAATATGTTATTTCAGCAAAGTAAGGAATCTTTTGCCCCATAAATTATTTATTAAAAAATTTCAGTTATATCCACTATCTGTTTTAGGTGGCACAGATTCCATTTTGCTAAAAAATATTTTAAAAAACGTTTTCCTTCTATATTTTGTTTATCAAAGTCTACAGATTAATTTATTAAATAACAAATCAATGTGATTCATAAAACCTTAAAAAGACACTTTTCTACAGCCCCAGTAGGTGACAGAAACTGCGGTACATTTTGGCTCTCCGACCCTTCAGGCATCCGTACAGCTCGTTGATCTTGAGACAATCGATCTTGCTGATGGTCTTGCGCTGGCCAATCCTGACTCCCGGCTGCAGGGGGGTCATCGTGGGCTTCTCTCCCTTTCGCTTGCTGAAGTAAAATTCCCCGTAGTGCATAACGGAGTTGTAATCGTAGTCGAAGGCGTATTTCCCCTTCTTTTTCGAGACCAGCTTGAAGTTCTTCCGGAATCGCGGCACGATATTGTCCCAGTGTATCTTCACAAAGTTGTCGCGATCGGCTCGAGATTGCTCGTGATATATGCCAATGGCATGCATCAGTTCGTGCATTATCCTTCCCTCGCTGCTGAAACAATGGGCACTGTTCTCGTCGGGTCTCTGCAGGGACACCACTTGCTCTCCACCCCTGCGGCCCACGTAGGACCAACAGCCCTGGGGTCCTTCCTCGGGTGGTTCGATCAGCAGGTAATCCTCCACTTCCCCATCGTATGGCACAAATCTCACGCAGGTCAGCGAGTTGAATGTCTTCACGGCTTGGACTATGGCCTGCCGTTCCTGATTCGCATACCGCGGGCTGATCTCGAAGGGAATGGTGCCATTGGGCCAAAGGCGTTTGGGGTGTCGCATGGGATTCACTCCCAGGCGAAGGGTGATGTAGGTGTAAGGATCAACGGCGATATCTCCTTGGAAGAGGCGCGGCATTGTCTCCGGATCGTCGATGCCCAGATCGTCGTCACCTATATCCGGGCCAAAGGGATCGTATTCATCTGCAAGAGACAGCAGATGCGGTTTAACTAAGAATACGGGGAAAACCATGGCGGGAACGCACCTGCCGACAGGCTGGTAAACTCATGCTCGAAGAAATCCACTCCAGCGGGATACTGTCGGGCCGGAACCTTGGCACTTTCCCTGACTGGCGGTGCGGATAGCACCGCAATCAGCACCATCCACTGCACCACCGAAGACGAAGACGCTCCACTGCTCAAGTGTGCAAACATTTTGTATATCTGGGATTCGCGTTATGCGGGGGATTATCATATATTTCGATTCGATCGCTGTTTGGTCGCTCACTGCTGGGGCCACGCCATGCCGCATCCAAACCGAACGGCTGCACACGAAATTGGTAACTGAACCCGGCTCGAAAGCCCACGGGCCAAGGCAGCTACCAACGGACGGCGGTCTTGGCACCTTAATTTATGCAAAATGTGCGAAAATAAAAACTAAATAATGTTGAATGTTGGGCAGCCGCCACGCAATAGGCCGCCGCGTGCAAACAAAATCCGAAATTATCGGCTGCACACATCACATTGCACCGCGCACCCCTCCACTCACTTTTACACATTTTAACTCTCTGATCAAACTCTGCTTAATCTCTCCCATCAAACACGACTTAAACTCTGCGATTAAGCCTGGCCTAAACCTGACTGAGCGCTCTCGTAATTTAATGCCGAGCTGGTGCCCACCAAGAGCGATGGGCCACGACGCTTAAAGATCAGGGGAATGGCTTAAAGCAAATGAATTTCACTTTTGTTTGGTGAAGAGTATATTCGTTTTTGGTATCAGGTCAAGTAAAATAATTTTCATACAACTATTAAATAATGAGTATAATACAGTTTTAAGAATTTAAAAGTAAAACCAATTAAAAAGGATCTTAAATACTTTTTAATTTATTTTTATTATTGTTATATAAATAAATAATTAACTGATGAAATCACTAATTACACATAAATTGTATATTATATGTTAAATTTTTACATATTTCTATATATTTTGATTACTATTTTGTTTATTATTATATTAAAACTTATATTATAATAATTTACCCTTGTAAATTAATATATTTTCGTTTATTTCCTCAGTGTTGTTCACGCTGGCGTTAAATGGTTAAATGTAATAAATTTCGCAAAATTGATTTCAAAGCGACCCCTTTTCCAGCCGTTTCCGTTTCCCCTTCTATTTTCCCAAAAGCTGGTGGGGTCCAACACGGCGCATTTCGTAAACACTCAAAGTCAATTTCGTAGTATCTTTTCCCTCCCGCAGTCTTAGTTTTCAGCTATCACACTGAGAGAAATATATAGTCAGTATTATTAAAGTTAAAATTCTGAAACATTTCACAGAAATTTCTATAAGCTTAAAATGTATATTTATAGTTATTGATCGTGTAATATTTTCCATTTAATTAACATTTCCAATTGTTCTGTGTGCACTCTCCAAATGACTGTCTGCCAGTCTGTCTGCTTTTCGATTTGTTTGCTTTGCCAGTACGCCTGACTTGTCTGTCTGTCTGTTGGTCGGCTGGTTTTGATATGTGACACCTTGGACTGGAATCTCCGGGCTGCACTTTGCACTTTCTTGGGCCCGCAATTAGACAGTTTGCAGCTGCCTGGCATGCGTAATCCTTAACCTGGGTGAGGTGGGGCGAGGTGGAGCTGACTTACAATCCATTTTAATCGCTCATCATTAATTAGGCGAAATTAGTTTTCCGTCTTAATTAGCATAACAACAACAGCTCAAGTATCAGGTCCAAATTCATCTCATCGCGATAACTGAAATGAATTGGTTGCATTTGCGGCAAATTAAGTTTTGATTTTCAAATCGCCGGTTTAATCGAGGGCTTTGACTTAAAGACGGTTCGTAAATGACAAAGTAATGTCTGCCTTGATGAAGTGTTACCTCGGATTATAAGATATTTGTATACCCTTTCTGCTAAAATTTATTGAAAATTTAAGGGAATAGGTTTTATTTTAAAAATCATATTTTAATTATTATAAATATTTTATTGAATGATATTTTATTTATAACTGATATTAAATTTAACAAACATTAATTTTGACGTATCTTACAGATAGATAGAAATGAACTTTATGATTATCACCAATTTCATCCTCTCTTTGCTTCTTTCGCACAGAAAGCTTCTCTTGCGCTGCAGCAGCTTTCAATGTAAACAAACAGTCAGTGCCAGAACCAAAACAATCGATCAGCTGTTCGCTTACATAAACAACAGCAGTCAACGACCTTCAGATCTGTAAGCTCAGCGACCAGCGAAAGAGCGAATCAGCTGTTTGCAGATCTGAGAGTCGTTGACGGTTGTCAACATAAGCGAAGAGCTGATCGACTGTTTATGTTTTGGCACTTACTGAAGCTTTTTACATCATTAACCCATTTTAGCCCAGTTTAACCCATTCCAATAAGCCCTGTGCCGAGGGGATCTGCTTCCGATTGAGTTCACCACTTGACTTTATGTGTCAGCGGGGCAATAAAAATGCGCAGAAAGGGACAATGAGTGGGGCAAAGAAAGAGATAGAGGGACAAGCATAAGCAACAAAAGCAAAATACAAACAATCGAAACCGAAAGAGTCCAAAGAGCCAAAGCCAAAGCCAAAAGCCAACGACTAATTCAAAGTTGTCACGTAATAAAACACAGAAACATCGAAGGCAAAAACAATACGCCACAAAGGCGACAAACAGTCGCTCGGCAAATACAACAATAATATACAAGAAATTTGCATTTTTGTCAGGGCGAAGACAGTCGGCAATCGATGGCGACAAGAAATTTAACAAAGTACAAATTGTTATTTGATTTGATTACGTAATGACGTCACACATACCAACCCCCCCGACAGTTTATCATCATCGCTGCCTTTTGCAATTTGCCTTTGTTTCTGTTTTTGTTTCAGTTCGGTTTCCGTTCCTGTTTCGGTTTCTGTGTTTCGCCTTTGTTTTTCTTGCTGTTTTCGCTTTGGTTTATTTTGACACCAAAAGTGATATCTCCAATTAGATTCCAAGCTGAATTAATTGAATTGCATTAAAGCGGTTGCCGGTGATTTGTGGCAATGGCGATAGCAGAATTCCCCCCTTCAGACTGCATTAATCTGCATAATAGAAAGATAATAATTGCCGTTTGTGTAAAGCTGCTTAAATGGAAATGAATTTCATAGTTGGGATCTCCGGAATGGTATTAACGGCAACAGAAATACTGGAGGGGAGGCGAGGGAGCTGCGTTATTATACCCGCTACCCATAGGGTAGAAGGGTATTATAACTTTGTGCCGGCAGGAAATGTATGTAACAGGTAGAAGGAAGCATTTCCGACCCTATAAAGTATATATATTCTTGATCAGGATCAACAGCCGAGTCGATCTAGCCATGTCCGTCTGTCTGTCTGTCTGTCTGTCTGTCTGTCTGTCTGTCCGTCTGTCCGTATGAAACACTGGATCTCAGAGTCTATAAGAGATAGAGCTCTAATTTTTTTTCGACAGTATTTCTTATGCTTGCACGCAGATCAAGTTTGTTTCAAATTTTTACCACGCCCACTTCCGCCCCCGCAAATCATAAAAAAGCGTATTAAGCGTATAATTTTAAAGCTAGAGTCGCGAATTTCGGTATGTATATTGAGAACTATAGTCTGTGTGATCCCTGAAAATTTGGTTGCGATCAGATAAAAATTGTCGAAGTTATTAAAAAATTGTCGAAGTTATTAAACAAATAATTTTGTATGGCCACAAACGGCTGCTGGCAGCAGGCTTCCTTTGGTTGACCAATTAGACCAGTGGTCGGCACTATACAATTGCAATCCAAAATTCCATATGTGTGAGTGAATAAACGACTTCTATGTCCAGATATGATAATATAACTATATAATAACATAGCTAGCATTTGGTTTTCTATGCAAAATCAATAGCTCTTAATATAAAAATAGCTATTTTCCGCTAAAAGTGGCTAGTTTAGCCAGAGCAATGTAACTGATGCTTTGATGCTTCTGTCTGTGTGCTGGCAGCGCTGCCGGCAGAGGCTCTTCCAACCACATGTGGTTGCGACGCGCCGACCACTGAATTAGACCAACTAAATATTCTTATCAGTTCTTGGTTGTGTTCGAAAAATAATCTTATAAGATATTCGAGAAGCAATTTTAATAAATGGTAATAATTATATGGTAATAATAATATGACGCGTTTTTACACACATAGATACATGTGTATGTAAATTTGTATGCATGTGATTATTACACTAGCATTTGCATTTGTCCGTTATGTTCAAAATTGTATTAACTGTTTTTTCTGGCGTCCTGACGCTTTTCTGGTTTATGTATGGGTAGCGGGTATCTCACAGTCGAGCTCACTCGACTGTAGCTTTCTTACTTGTTAATTATAGCGTTTGTTCGGAAGAAAGTTGCTTTTTTTTCTCGGGTTCTTTGTTTCATTCTTTTGCGCTTAATAAAGCGGAAGAGAAAAACTTTTTTATCAAGATTTTCACCGCATGGAAAAACTTTTAATTCCGCTAATGTCGATTTTGAGATGCTGAAACTTACTGTGCGTGGGTTGGTGGGATTTTGGAAGAATATTTTTCCCCCAACTCCATATTAAGTCGCTGAGGAAAATTCAGCCATAGAACATGCTTGGCCTAAGACGGCTTAACTATGAAAATAAGAATGAAAGCAAAGAAAAAGTAAGAGAAAGTTCGATGGACAACGATGACAACCCAATATTCGCCTAGGGCTTAATTATATGCGATTTGGTATACTTATTTCCTTTATTTAATTTAGCACAGAGAAGCAGAAGAAGAAGGTATTTTGAACATTTGGCATTTAATGGATAATCTTCTTTATTTTATAATAATACATTTAAAAAGAATGTATTTATGAACATTAATTAAAATACAATTTTTATAGAAAAAAATGTGTAAACCAAACCAAGTTTTAATTTCGACCGAACTACAGAACTATAGAATGAAAAAAGATGGGAGTTTTTATTGAATTCTTCCAAAATGTTAAAATAGTTATTATAATTCCACATTAAGTTGACTTTATTTTCTCATTGTTTTAGAAGACTTTATTATAAATCGGGCTTAAAATATTATTTAAACTGTACCAAAATTCAATTGCAAACTCAATACACACCACTTATCAAATTTATATACCTATGAAGCTTTATATATACACATCTGTGTATATGCCAAATGCCATATATTCAATTTGATTTTTTCATACATTTTATGATTTGCCATGGAATATGTGCGATACATATTTCGGGATTTTTATAGTTTGCTGACATTTGATGGCACTTGAAGGACGCCGCCTCCTCTTTCAGTATTTTTGCTATTCGATTTTTCAGGAACTATAGCAAACATTGGATGGCCCCTTCAGCTCCCCCGACCCTAGATTTCCCTGCCAGATTCGAATCCAGGAAAATAAAAGAAGAAAAACGCTGTCCTAGGCAGTTCCTGAAGTATGCAAATCGATTTCAACGCGGTAAACTGCGAATGCCGAGTGAATGCGATAAATAAATAAAAGCAATAAGCATACCAACAATTTTTTTATTTCTTGATAACAAAAATTCCAGAATTTGCATATTGCCAAAGAGAAGAGAGCGAACACCACGAGAAAATATAAATATATAAAGAATATTGAAGAAGGGAAACTATAGGTTCTTTAATTTACTTTGTTTTGTTAGCGGTAAGCCTTTGAAATGAATTATACATTTTATATTCTTATAACTTACTCCTTAGGAAGCTATGAAAATTGAAAATATTTACATTTAAATATTTATTTTCATAACATGAATATTTTTTTAATAGTTATTTATGTATTGTTTACCCACACTTTATAAATTCATAAAGCAAGAGACCATTTTTTTTATTATCCTTGAGCCTTGAGAATTTTACTATATAATTTATTAATGGAAATTTTCTCAGTGTGGGGTAAGATGTTTTAGTTGCTTGCGTGGCAATTATAAATTATTCACATTGCTAAATTTTTATCATATCAATGTGAGCGCTGCCTGCTGTCCCCAGAGGCTCTGTCATTGACTCTCTTGCTGGTCCTGTAGCTGTAGCTATATCTCTGTATCTGTATCTGTCTCTGTGCCCGAGTCCCGCTGTCCCACACCCTACCATCTCTTTTCCCCTGGACAGCACGCAAAGTTCATTTAGATGCATGCTCCCAGATAGACTGGCAGCCATCCATTGGCCGGCCGCCCACTTTGTTGCCTTCTTTTAGGCAAATTGCTTGAAATTGTTTGTAGGCCGCAGGGCCAGCAAATCGCCAACTGCTTGAGTCGGAAATTAAAAGCAGCACTTGAGCAGCAGCTCCCGGCTCACCCAACTCACCCAACTCACCCGGCTATATCTGGCAAATGAATCAGACCTAACCAGGCTGACACCCAAAACGCTTAGCCCTGGCCATAAATTCAATTTGTTGGCTGGCTGCCTCGAGTCACCTGGCAGTTTCATTCTAAGCAACACAGAGGGAAAGTGAGTGTGATTCAGAGGAGTAAAAAGGAATATACTTCCTTCTTCTTAATTTGAATCAGAAGTTGGCTTACAATAAATTTCTCTAAATTGTTCTCTTGTACCTCTACAATTTATTAGTTTATGCATTAACCTATAACACTTTATATTTTCAGTGTACTTGTATTCTATACTGTTTCGTCCTGGACACGTGCTAATGCACAAACCTGGCAGTCATTTGTCTCTCACTGCTTGCGCGTTTATCACATTTTATCAATTGTCCAGACGTATCCGCTGCTCAATCAGTCGTCCTCGTTCTTCCAGCAGAAGACTCGAGCAGAGTGGGGCAATCACCCAAATGGAGGGGCAGAGAGCAGGAGTTGTGTCCTTACAGGCATTTGTATGCGGCACCGCACAATTAATGAGAAATTTAGAATTTGCCAATCTCTAATTACATCACAACTTAAAGTATCCTGGCTGTCCTTTATTGCGGTTGGCAAACAGGGCTGGCAAATCAGACTTACGAATTGGTTTACTTCAAATTGGGGGGGTGTTATAATGAATTTATAATTAATTATAAAATAATTAATTATATAATTAATTATTATATGCGCAGTAAAAATAATTAAACATGATCTGCCATTACTTATTATTGTATTAGTTTGTCGTGGGTGGATTTTTATTAATTCAAATATAGAAAAAAATATATGTCTATATAATCACACACTTCTATAAAAAAGTAAACGAACTATTTAACAAATGTGAAGCCTTTTAGGATATTCTTAATCCTTGGACCTGCTCAAGTTATTCTAAAAACAAGGCTGATGAATACTAATTAGAGGGTTAATCTTAAGCAATCTTTAAAGTTTCGGGGATAATCCGCTTTATATCAGGCCAAGGCGGCTGCCTGGCAAAAGGTCCTTTCGAGTGATTGATCTGCCACGTTTTCGGGGTGAAAATGTTCCGCCGCCGACTTGGCGGTTGGCTGCTGAGCCCCGCGTTAATGTCATTTTGCATCCCTAGATTTGCTGAATTACTGGCTGCGGTTGGCTGCCTCATTTGTCGAGCGCTTTTGAGCCGGAGCAGGATCCGGAGTAGGAGCTGGGCGAAAATCAAATGAGTTGGCAACGCGACGGCAGCAGCTTCCCTTGGGAGGCATGAATTTGAGTTATGACTGGAGCGGAACTTTTACGGGCAACCGTAAATTTTTGGGAACTGACGCCGCTGCCACCGGCTTAATATTCACACCTTTCGCGGGGGGTGTGCGGGCGGAGAAGCGGTAAAAAGCGAGGAGCGAGGAGACGGACAAGTTATTTATGCGCACGCATTAGGTTTGATAGTGGCGGGGACGGGGTCCTCTTTTCTGGCTGATTGCTGATGGGTCATGGTTTATTATTTACTTTGCCGGGGGAGTCCTGCCCCCCCCCCCCCCCCCTAGTCCCGGCCGATTCCCGCTGTTATTGTAATTGAAAGGTATAAATAACATTAGGCTAACAGCAAATAAATTTATGTTGTTTATGCTTTCTATCTCGCCGAGTGTGTTTGTATTCGGGGGTTTCCTTTTGACCTTTGTAAGCACTCTTCACGGCTGTTGCGTTGCGTGCCAGGGCTAATCGCTCATGGGCCATCCAACATCAAGGACGACCTAGTCGGACTTTGAGGTAGGAAATCTATATGGTTTTCCTACCGAATCGTTCATGGGGGATGCCATCCCCATTTCTGAAAAGCCTCATTCGCTTTTATACATGGGCGGCCGGGGTAGTTCATGATCCCCACGCCGCTGCTCCTTTCCGTGTGAAAGTCATGTGCAACGTTCATGGGGAAATGGAACATGGAACATGGAAATGAAACAAAAAAATAAAAATAAAAAGTTTCGGCTGGACTGGGGCTCGAACCCGGGACTCTGCGGTTCTCAGTCCAGCCGCTTACACAATGCGCCACGCAGTTGACTTGATTAACAACGCTTATATGCAGATAGATGCATAATGCTTTTTTATCAGCGCGCTGTTTGGTAAAACAAAAATCACGAAAGAAAAAAAAAAATTTCCCTTTCGGGAAATAAAACTAAAATGACATCCCCGCTGCTGCAGAATTTCTTCCTGAGCAGTTCATGGGCATGAAGCAAAGTCCGACTGGGGAACTCTGGCCCCATCTCCGTCGCCGTCGCCGTCGACGTCTCCGACCGTCGTCTCATCATCTTTTATCAATTTATTGGCATTTCCTGCGGCCCCTTCGGCGCCGGCTAGGGCCGCATGTTATTTATTATTTACACTACACATTGATTACTATTATTACTAATATTATTATTTGTACGGGGAGCCCCCGCGGGCCCGCCCCTTATCGCTTATCAAATTTCTGTTTGCTGCCCTATGCATTTTTCGCTTGATTTTGTCCATTTTTGGTCCCGAATGTTATTTATGAACTCCCGACGTTTGCCACGGCCTCAAGGTATTTTTCAAATAATAAATATTCCTTTTCGGTTTTGCTTCTCTTGCTATTTGCCGCACGTTTTCGGGGAAGATCCCAAGCCATCGGAAAAAGGGTATACGGACCTTGTCAGCAAGTGTATTGTGTTTGGATACCACGGAAATGTTGTAAATATATTCTAATAAAATCAGGGACCGTTAAAATTGATTCTTTTTATTTTTAAATATAAAAATCAAGTAGGTTTCTTTAAAAAAATGTTTGAAAAAGTAGAGAAAATATAAAGAAACTTATAACTTATAATACCTTTATGTTTTCAAAATTCAAAAAATATTATAATAGTTGCTCAAGATTGTCTAGAATTTATTAAAATTTATTATTTATTAATATTGTTGTGCTGTTTTTTTCCTAAACAAAAATCGACTTAAACTCAAGGGAAGACAACCTTCAGAGTATTCGCCACCCAAGTAATATTGTCCTTGCCATTTCGGGACTTATCTTTCTTATCTCCCTCTCCATACACAATTTTTTATTTATTGCGTTTTTTTATAATTGAATTTGAATAATACATAGACATAACACTTGGCCAACAAGGCAGCAGCACTGGCTGGGTACATATATCAGTCCGTCCAGAGAGTGTGTCTGCCGCTTTGTGGGTTATTAAATTATGTTGCCTTTTCTTTCATTTGTTGCTGCTGGGGGACCAGACAGGCATGCAAATACAATAAATGTATTTAAAATTGACAAATGGTTAGCAGCATTTGTTGTTGGCATTTCTGTTAGCTTTGTTAAGATTTATGTTGAGGGAAACGAAAATATACAAGCATGTATGCAATTGTATAAATTAAGCAGAATTCAATTGAGCGAGTGTGAGATTAGAAACAGAGTAACTCTTAAGGATTTCCCATGAATTTCATTCGAATGGCTTTAACGAAATATTTTAAATGAATCCGGTTTTACTTTTCAATGACATTTTAAATAGTTTTGTGTAACAGTAAAAGATTTGGCAATTTTAATATGTTTCTGCCGGAAAGTGTGCCAAGCATAAATATGGAGAAACAAATAAACACTAAAGCTTCTGTAAGAAAATGCTTTGAATTTATTAGAAATCATAAAGAAGAAATTTGTTTTTATTTATTTTGTAAATCCAATACAAGCTCAGGCTGAAATATTGTAGTATTTATGAGTTACTTCACAACTTCAAATGTAATTATTTTATGTTTTTCCATCTGTTACTTTAAATTTAAAGCTGAAGAAGTCGCATTACACTTCAAATAAGGTAATTTTATGTTGATTTCCAGGCATATTTTCACTCCAATTGCCTATTTTGATCAGTTAAACATTCATGTACCTTTAATTAGCTTATGTTGGCCCGACAGACAAAGGTTGCGAAATCAGCTTAACTACCCACGTGTCCCTGCCGCACTTCATCCCGATTCCCCTTGGCTGGCCCAGCACGTCTAAGCTCTTTCTATTAAATATGTATTCGAGAGGAGGGATTCGGAATGGAATGGGATACGGGGCGTATGTGTGTTCCGCCGATTGCAATGCTTCTTGCAGGGATGCGTGGCCACTACTGTCGACAGAACACTGCCAAAAATGTGCCTTGAAATTGCTTTTCAAATAAATTAAAGTAAACTCATATACTTATACAGTAAAGGCTTCTTCGACTCTGCAAACTATGCAACAATTATTTTATTATTGTAGTTTTTATTATCCTGTTTTTGCCAGTGCCCAGTGGCTATCGGAGTGTCCACTAAACGGCTGTTAGTTCAGCTTCCGGGAGAGAGTGCGTGTGCTAGGCTCATGGAAAATGCATGACCAACGACTAGACGATGGAGCACTCTCGACAGTTAACGACTCGTCCCGGCGGAGTCCAAAGTGATTGTGGCTAATCAACGTTGACCACAGCTCCTGGTCAGGATCCAGGTATCCTCCTTCCTCCCCTCCCGTTTAAGCTTCAGTGTTTTTTGGGTTGCGACTTGAATACTGCGGGGGAAACTCTGTTCTGTGGGCCATTAAAATTAATCAGGAAATGTGACGAAAAGTTTGACCGTTTGGTGTGGAATACCTGCAGACAAGGTGTTAATTAATCGACGAAGCCAGTGTGTACATATTTGATGGCATCCAAAGATTTGTAAGCAACACTTAAGCTGTTTGCTCCCAAGAGGATTGTTTACGGTTTCCACTTAAAAAGAAGAGAAATACAATGAAGGATATAGTATATAATAAAGTTAAGCATATTATTACATTTAATTTATATAAATAAATATAGAAATATAATCGTATTTAAACATCAAATCTCTCAGACAGATACAAGCAAAATCGTTGCTCAATTGCAACAGACAGATCATCATTCACATGAAGCTACATATAAATGGTATGTCTGATTGATGAAGGTCCTGCTTGGTGCTATATCTTCCAAACATATTCTTAATTTTGCAGGGCGGAAGATTCATTTCGGATCCATGCCACAAGACAGCCGGCAGCCAAGAGACCAACAAATCCATGCCGCGGAAGTGGTCATGCAAGTGGAAAACGTGACGTACACACAGAACTGCAATGTGTAATTGCGGTGTGTCGGGCGGTGGGCGGTGCGTGATGGGTTTTGGGAGGTGGGCGGTGGGCGGTGAGAGTGATGCTGACTGAACCTTCAAAACCACAATTTAGCGGACGGAAGAATTCACAATGCGAGGCATCGACGTTCGCGCTGACGATGTGCAAACGGCGATGAATGCAACTGCAACCATGGCAGCGACTGTATTACACTCGAAATAATATTTGGGAACGTTACATCTAATGAAAATTTTGAAAATTTGAGGTAAACATTAACAAAACGTTAAAAAGACAACAACAAACGTGATATTTTTAATGAGTTATATACCTGTTTTCCCTTTTATTATGATAAACATTTTATAAAGTCTTTTAGATACGCTTTGAATAAAATAATATATATAATAAACAAATTTGTAAAAATGTTTTAAAAGTACATAGGGCTTCCTCCAGCTGTGTTATGCCCATCCAGATTAGAACCTTACTATTCAAACCACCAAAACTCCTAACACAGGAGCCCCTGTCCTGTCCTCGCGTTCCGGCTGCAGTTCCGCTGCGGGGTGTTTGTTATTGACTGCTCCGCCCACTCATCCATCGCCGAATAAGGCCCGGTCGTAATGAGTTACGCAAAATGCACTCTCGGCGCCCTGATCCATCCCTCCGGCCCAAAAAGCAGCGAGCCTGGGCGAGTGCTGCATCTATTTTGAATGCCGATGCGGTGGCGGCCTCTGGTCGAAAGCCGCTGCTTTCGAGAACCGTTCCATTGGCCATTGTCGGGAATTTGCATTGAGTATATGCAATCCAAAATCGCACAATTCTAGTTGTTGCACTCGTACATCAACGTGCTCTAATTGAAATCGTTCCTGCTTGCCGTCAGCAGTGGTTAAGCCAAACCGGGCTCAGTTTTACTTGAAAGAGATGGTTTACTATCCTCAGATGAAGGCCTCCTGGAATCAGCAAAAAGGTATAGAACTGGACTTTAAGCCTGCGATTCCAGACTTCCAAATTTCATTTCTCTCTCCGCATTGTGATTTCCCTTAACCCACTCCGTCCGTTGGCTGTTATTTGCCTTCCTCGTTTCCACCATCAATTAGCTTTCGTTTAATCACCTGAAACAATAGCCGGCCATTTGAGCTTTATAGTTTGTTAATAGCTCTTAATATGTGTACTCCCCGCCCATTTTGCCGGCTATCTGTGCCCCTAACCATAGTGTAACATCTGTCATTTATGATGTAATTATGGTTTTTATTACCTTTCGTCCATCGTTCACCGCTGCGCACCGTTTCCCCACTGCCCGGACGGACACACTCCTCATGCACGGCCATAAACTCAATTGGTATTGGCATTGAGCGCTTTTCCGGCATTTGAGCACTGCCATACGGGCGCACACTTAGGATACACTTACGTCAGTCAAATATTCCGGACTTCAGAGTCCGGGTCCGGACTCTGGACCTTTTCAAAAACCCAGGTACGACGGGGGCATTAGATTCGTTTGGTCGTTCATCTGGTTTATTGGCCACTTGCTTTAAATTGTAAATCCTTGGCCCCGGCAGCCAAGTCAAATGTCATTTGACAGCAGAGCAGCCAGCAAAGTTCTTCGCATCCGACTGCCAGTCAGTCCGTCAGTCAGTCAGTCGTTCGGTAGCCGTAGTCCATGTGGACCAGGGACCGCAGTCCATAGCTTTGTGCCCTGTCTCTTTGTGTCACCCCATCGCCTCACCCATCCAATCCCATCTCCAGCTCAGTCTCCATCGCCCTGCATCCATCTTTTGGCTTCGCCGGCCAAGTATTCGCAGCTGTGTGGGTCTGCGTAATTGATTCGTGTTAACTCTTGACTGGCAATAGACGAGAAAGCCAGGCCAATGCAGCTCGCAGTCATCCACAGCCACTGAGGAAAATGGTGATAAACAGTGGAAATGGTACTCTGTAGTTTGAGATCTAAATATATCAAAAGAGATTCTAGAAGGATATTCTCCATTTTCTGGATCATTATACCTTAATTTACTTGAGCCTCTCATAACAGCTATATCATTAACCGAAATATATTTTGTTAGCTGAGTTTCTAAAGTACGAAAACTTTACTTATAAGAAATAGACAAGTTAATGGTATATTCAAAGATATACTATTTAAGTTTCTAACTTTTTTGTTCAGTGCTGTTACTTCCCATCATTTTGTGGGTCCGGCTCTGTGTCCCGACAGAGTCCTCGAACTGCAGCTGGAGCGCCGCCTGAATGGCTGTCTTTGTGCGGGACACATTTGCTGTCATAGATCATGCACTTGGTTAAATCAAAAATTCTTGAATGTCGACTCTAGCTTTAGCACACGACTGCAGTCAATGGCTTTGGCTGCTCTCTCTCTGCACCGGTCTGCGTCCTCTTTTGGCATTAGTAATTTGAATTTTATTACGTGAGAACCCCGTGAGCATCGTTTAATTACACTAAACTGGTGTAAGCCAGGATCGACGCGGATCCTAGACCCCCTTCATGCACAACTCGCCTAGACGACCCGGCAGGAACATCTATAAAATATTCATGAATTTGTATTAAGTGCGCGATCTAACCCAGTTTATGCCAACGAACGCAAAAATATGCAGTTTCCTTTGGCAACTTTGGTTATATCCTTGTTCGTGTTACTTTCCTCGCTTTTCCTTTTTTTTTTTGTGTTTAATCTTTTCCCTAGCTGTTTTTCTGTTCGGTTTCGCTACTATTTCTGGGGCTGTTTGTGCGTTTTATTTCACGACTCGGCTTACCTGCCGCATCGCGGTTTGGGGATCAGAAGGTTGGGAGGCCGAGTGCCACGGAATATGGTAACTAACGATGATTGAACGCTTTCGGTTGGTTGATTTTGTCGCGCAGATACAAAACCTCCGCACACCAGTTGACACCTCCAGCATCCCACTCATGATTTCTCTGAGCTTTCCCCGCTTTTCCCGCCCCTTTTCCCCGCATTTTCCACATGCCAAGGCATACAATTTGCTAAAGCTTCAGCCTGCTGCGTCGCGACGTTGCTGTTGACGGTTGCTGGAGCCGGAGCACAACACATGCATATAAAGGCTATCCTACTCCTTTGGCTGCAGTTTGGAAAAGTTTTGCATGCATTTGGCGCATTTAAAGGATTAACGTCATAAGCTATGGCGCTACACACGCGATGACAGATGAATTTTCCACAGCTGCCAGTCCGCATGTGTGCAAATACAGGCGGAGAAAGGCATACATTTTAATACATTTATAATATCTTTATAATACAAAGCATATATGTATTTATTTTGTGGATAAAATCCATTAAAGAATAAGGATAATTTTTAAAGTATTAGAGAACTATCGAAATAAAACTTTTAAAACATCTTGCTTGTCGACAAATTGAAGTCATATTATTCATAATTGAGCAAGCACTCCTGCTTGTATTCTGATACTTACATTTTTCAACACTTTATATTAATCGGATTAAATTCTTCTCTCATTTTTTAATTTCATATATCTTTCTGCCTTATTTTTCTCAGTGCCATAAGTCTTTATGGCTGTGGTATGTTTTCTGATGCTCGACTTGTGCTACTGCTGCCGCCGCGGCTTCTTTATCCGCTAGTGTGTTGCACTCCGTCGTCGCTTTTTGGGATTGCAAACAGTTCTAAGTGCGATTGCCATGCCCCGGCGATGTCCTGGAGGACGGGGTACGTATAGTTGCTATTCTGCCAGGGTCTGCCTTTGGGGGCTATACGACTGACAGTCTGTCATCAATCAATAAGATTAAATGTCAGCGGAGCTCCGCTCGTGGCGGCCCTGTACTTGATGTCTTCAAAAAATTGTATAAATAAGTTATCATTTACCCTTAAATGCCTAACGATGATTCATCGAAAAATCGATGCAGCTCTTGCATTCATTAAGAGATGGAATATTATTCAAAACAAATAATAGCAGAGTTAAATTTGGTTTTACAGCAAACATCTGGCGATTAAGGCAGCTAAAGAATTTAAAAAATATAACCTTATATTGCAGATGAACTGCCTGCACAAATGGTTGATATTATTATAAATTTGGAAATATGGAAAAATTTGCAAACGATTAGTTCGAAGCTTGTGCGAATATTTCATTCAATGGCCGCCGGGGACGAGGCCAAATTGTTGTGAAAATATTTTACCATCATTCGTGGGAAGACCGCTAACATTCTGTTGTTTAAATATTTTATTTGGCTTAAATCAAAATTGTATTTGCCAGGCATATTTTATATAAATAAATATTACAGTTTTTGCTGGCAGCGCACAAATTTGGAGTCATTTGAAGTGTTTTTACGCGCATTTGGGCCTGGAAATGTTTGTCGTCAACTCCTGCTGCTGCTGCTCCTGCTGCTGGTGCTCCTGTCCCTGCTGTTGTGATGATTTAGCGGGCGCAATCAAAGTGATGTGTATAACAAATTTACCGTTATTTATGCATACAAAAATTGCACGGCAATTAACTTTTGCGAAAACGCTGAACGGGGAAGCTGCTGCTGCTCGAACTCGCCATATTCGCATCTACTCGCGTCGATAAAAAATGCATTCGACTAGCTGCTGGTCACATGCGGAAAATCCATGTTGCACATAGCCGCTCCCTCGGTTCCTTTGTCCCCCCTCATTCACTCCAGTCCAGTCCTTCTGAACAAATAGCAGTGGCAGTGACACACCGAGAAAACTAAGAAGCCAATTACTTTAAGTCTATTTTGCATTATTATTTAACCATTATTATTTAACCAAGATTTAAGATTTAACAGCTCCATCTTCATATTCACAATAATATATAGCCTCAAATTAATAGTAACTCATTTATATTAAAACAGAAGAATCAACTATTCCTGTACTTTGTTGTGTCAAGTCAACTTTAAGTTATATATTTTTTTTAAACAATACAGCTAGAGACCCTAAAAGGGCTAAAAATAAGAATTATAAAACACCTATTTAAAACTTAGTTATTCAAAGATATAGAACCATTGTCCAATTTGCATTTCAATTTATGTGTTCATCTTAAAATAAACTTTTCTTGAGTTATTTTTTCTCAGTGCATCCATGCAGCTGGTGCCCCCGTTTTAGCACCCCCCAACCAGGGTTGAAAATATTATTGGTTTAGTTACATTTGCATTTGTAACTGCGATTTACACAGCGGAAATAAAACACAAATCGCAGCAAACCGAACGGAGCAAATTGCACAAAAGGATAGAGCGAAAAAGGATGGCAATTGGCTTGGATTGGGGTGTCCTTTGTTTCTCTCCCGGAAAGAATATAATTGCAAATGTCTGACAATTGGTTTTTATTGCTCTAATGGGCGACTCAGTGAGCACAGTGGCTTACCTTGGGAAGGGCGGCAAGATGCCAGGCGATATTAATGACAGTTGAATGGTTTTTACTCTCTAGAAGAAGTGGGTTTTGTATAAAAATTTATATAATTTGGAAAAATATTACCTATATGAATAGAGGTAAAATAGTAGTTAAAATGTTAATACAAAGAGCACTTAAATTTCAATTGATTTTTGGTATCTTAATTCACATCCACCTCAGCAGCTGTGCGTCAGGACTAATACTAGTGATCCTGATCCGGTCTGTTGATGATTTAAGGTGACCAGAGGCATAACGCTACCCCCCCCCTGCTACAAACTGCAGGACTAAAATTCCTTGGCGTGCGCGTTTCAAAGCTGGGACGAAGAGCTGTCTGTCTGTCCCAGTCACTTGCTGTATCTCGTTGCACCCCCACTCGCTCACTCTCTCCGAACTTCCTGCATATCATCAGATAACGAATTTGTAGAGTAGGTGGCAGGTGGCAGGCCTCCAACGGGAGGTTTTGGCCAAACGGATGCCGTCTTGCCAGGTCGCTGTTGTAGCCGCTGCGGCTGCCGTTTGATGATGATGAAATGGCGTGCCAGCAGATACTCGTCCTGTGCATGGGACACGCCCATCCGGCGCACACACACAGAGACCCACAAACTCCTGCACCCGCCCTCGGCACGAGTGTGGCCTGCCAGAAAGGAATGTGCAATAGAAACCAAAAATATGCGATATAATTCCACAGCACAATAGCATGAAGTACATCATCAGTGTGGATTTATGGTTGACTGCTAGAATAGGTCAGCTGCCGCATTTACTCCGAGAGCTGCAACGGCAACGGCAACGGCAACATCAGCAATTGGAGCTTTGGAGCTGTGGAGCTGGGGAGATGGGAGCTGATGCTACCGGCGCATCGAGCTTTAGGTAAATTACATGCACGGGCTCATGCACATGCCACAGTAAAAGCGGAGCACATATGCCACGCCCACCAAACAAGAGCCCACCCACATGAGCACGCAGAGAAAATGGGGTTTCATGATGTATCAGTCTATAGAAAATGATACCTACTTGGAAATTGATTTACCTCTTTAAAGTTGTTTTTTTTAATTATTAAGCCAAATACTATTTGGATTTATTGTTGATAAAAATACCTGTAACCTGCTGTCATTTATATAAATGTATCATCAAGTTTGCAACTTTTAAGAATTATCTAATTTATTCTTGAAACCTTTCTTATATAACAAATAGGTAACTCTTACAGGTTGTGTTTCTCAGATCGAATTTCCCATAGTTTTTCCAGCCGTGCAAACCGATTCACTTTGGTATTGCCAGGCTTTGGTGCTGCTGCTGCTCCTGCTGTCTCGTCTCAACTCAACTCGCTCCGTTCGAGGACGCTGAAAAATATTGAAATCCCACTGACTGACTAACCGAACCGGGCTGAAAGGAAACTCACTCGCTTGATTCTTTTTTCGAGTCTCCGTCCCTCTCTAATGACGTGTGTTTGACATGAAATATTCATACGGGCGACAGTCGGATAGAGCTTTCCTGTTTGCCTGTTTTCCGGGGGCACACGCAGCCGGAAAGGTCCTTAAAGTGTCACCAAGTTTGGAGCGCGCCCTTTGGGCAAAATGCAAAACTCAAATCACTTGGCATTAGTCTAATGGCCGGCCCAACTGGCGTTGCTTTTTGGCCAAAAAAGCAGCAAGGCAACGGCAACCTTCAAAAGGGGAAACGTCATCAGCGATGTCTTAACTTAACTTAAATTTTCCAAGAAACGTTGCTGACCTTCTGTTGCCTGATTTGTAATTCAAAGCCAGCGCAGGGCCGCTTTGCTCCGTCCCGGCTCTGGGCGAAACATATGTTACGAATTATAAGGAATTAGATTCATAATAAAATAAAGGAGCCACCGTCAACTTGTAATCAAAACAAAATATTTCCCATTCCCCCAGTCCGCAAACGGATGCCCCGAAACTGTCCGCACGAACGGATCGCCACCCCGGCGGCGGGCAACCATCGAAATTTTTGCTCCGGGAGCAGCCCCCAACGGCAGCAATCAGTGCACAGTGTGTTCATGGTTTTTGGTAAATTTCTGGCTGCCATCAGGTGAAATTTGATTAGGGTCGTAAGGGCAATGATTGAGAAAACGTGATCAAATATGTTGCCATAAATGTTTAAATGTTGCTGCTAGCTTTTGTCCCTGCTCATCCCATCCGCCATCCCGGCTCATTCCGAAGCTCCCCACGAGTCCCCTTTGATTGCCATTGTCCAAGGGGATGGACGGTCGAACGGACGGACGGACGGAGTGCATATGAAAGGAAAACTTGGGTTTATTATGTTGATGACTTTTAGCTGTGATTATCGTTGCCCATTTATGCCTGTCGTCGCCATAACGCTTATAAATGGGCCCCGCATTTCCTGTTTTCTTTTCCAGCTCCTTCCGCGTTTTTAATATCTTGAATTGGGTTGCGTGCTGTCCATGCAAAGATGGAATTTTATAAATTATTTATAATTAAGACGTTCGTGAGGGGGGGCGGAGTGATTCTTTAATTTTCCAGAGCTTAAAATAGAATCTTCTGTCTGACGATTTCAGATGAAATATATCTAACTATAAGGATTATATTATAATGTTTATTTGCAGAACTAAATTTGTATCACAGAAATAATTTAATATAACAAGAAATTCTCTGTTAGGTTTTAAAGTAAAAATAATTCATTAATTAAAAAATAAAGTAATTATAAAATTGATACAAAATTGATACATTAACACAATAAAGTATAGTGTTAAATAAAGTATACGTTTTAAGTTATATTTTGGAAATCAGGACTTAAACATCACTTGCTTATGGTCCTTTTCCCATTTAACATTTACATAAGTCGCAATCCAATTAAAATTCACCGCTCTCGACGACAGCAAACACATGTTAACATAGCTGTCCGACGTGAGGGCCCAAATTAATTAACACTAGTCAATATAGACTAGTTAGCTAACTGGGTTAAATTTTACTTAGCCGTTTGCTACGCTAATGCAAGAGCACACAGACGGCCCGTGGGCGGTCCTGCCGGCAAGGTCAAATGGAAATGGTTTCCTATGACCCCAGCTCGGCTGCTGTATTATCGGGAATTAAACCGAAATTTCAGCGATGCTGCGGTTAATTTAGATATGGATATGAACCACCTCGCAAATGTGGTTTGCCACACGCACATCGAGCGGCCGCGCCCACGAACCACACTCCGGCACCGGACTCTACGTTGAATTTTACGCTCCCACAAGCACTAACAGAGAAGGTCGAAATAATAGAGCTAAAATGATTGCTTCAAAGAGTGTTGGAATCGAATGTTATATAAATTTAATAACTTAAATGTTGTACAAGATAAGGGATTAAATAACTGATAAATTTCAGGTTTTGTTTAGTTTTTAATAAAGAATGGTTAGCTTGGAAATATTTTCCTATCCACTCTCCATCTTATAGTGTTATTATCTTTAGCCCGTCGATTGTTAAGCAATGATCCCGACGCTGGCTTGAGTGGATTGGAACGGGTTACCTTCTCGCCACACACAAGGTCCATTCTAATCAGACAGTTGGAGCCGTGGGGATGGTTACTAAGCCGCCAAACTAGCAATATAATTACGTTAACCAAGTGGTGGGTATGGATTACGGCTTTATGGCATCGCTCCAATGCATATTGCATTGTGTGCCATCTTAATTTGTGATTGCTTAATTAAACCAATTAGTATCTCTCTCAGGGCGACCCCCCTTCCGCCAGCAATTGTGCGTGGAGGATTTAGATATATGTAGATATAGATGCCATGCAAAGCTGATCATTAGCCACATTGGCGGGCTTTTCCAGGCTTTTGTCGCCGGCATAAGCGCATTTGCATAACTTATGTTGAGCTCCTGCTGAACAAATGACCCCGCGCCAAGTTCACGCCACTGTAAAGCTTAAAACTCGCCTTGAAAGGGTATGAATGAGGTATGTGGGTCTTGAATCATTTACAAACTGACTCAAGAAAATGCACAAAAAAAAGCTAAAAATAAAATGGGTTCTCTTTAGCTGAAAACCAAAAATGTTTGTGTGTATTTGGGGAATAAGTTTCCAGATAAATCTAATTGGTATGTCAGAGTCGGGTTCGCCACTTACCGAACTGCTGGGACAGTCCCTTGGGGCATGGTCCCATCATTTCTAATTTATAAACCTAATGCGGTGCTGACGCAGCAGCAGCAGCAGAAGCAGCAGCACCAGGAGCAGCAGAAGTAGAAGCATCTTCCAGAAAAAGGAGCCAGCTGCATTGTCCTGACTATTTAAAGTCATTTAATATGCAAGTGTCTTTGTCCTGGCCTCCGAGCCGCCTGCTCGCCTGCTTGCCTTCTTGCCTGCTTGCCTGCCCCTCTGCAAGTGCCTGTGCAAGTGCGAATGCGAGGCCGTCGACTGTCATATTTATTTTTCATTTGAGTGCAGCGCGGAAATAAAACTTTGCCATTTGGCAAAACAAGGGCGCGAATGTCGTGCTTCTTGGACGCACGTCAGCTGGCTTCCTTCCTGGGCTTCCTTCCTTAGTGGATGCAGGGCAAAAAGTACATGCATTTTCATATAATGCAGCTGCAGAGGATTGTACATTATTTAGGGTCCTTTAAGGAGGCAGCAGCGGATGCCGCGCCTGAATAATTGAATAGGACGCTCTGCGTAATAAATGCTCTCTGTCAATGTGGGGAAAGTTTTCGCACCCCCCGCCAGCCGAAGTGGCATATATATTTATTGCCCCTGCCGCTTCTTTGTTTTGGAACTCGCAGCTGGGATGAGATGGGAACAGGGAACGGGGAACTCGGAACTGGGAACTCAGAACTCGGCTCATCGGTTGCCGATCAAGTCGGCTGTCAAGTGGCCTCTGACATGAATTTTTCAGTAGCCTACTTAGGCGGCATAAAATTTTTGCCGCACGTGTTCATTTCCATTAAATTTCTATTAGCGGGCAGCGCGGGGCACTCTCCCCCTCACTTCATAAAAGCCCCTGCAATTAGGCAAGTCCTTGAAAAAAAAACCCTGAAACCGAAATTGTTCATCAACATTTTTGGCGTGGGTTTGTATGCGGTGTATGGGTATGATATCTATGTGCGTAAGCTTGTACTTTTCACTTGCGAGGTATTTCCCGTCCAAGAAACTTTTTGCAACTGCAGGAGGGGTGTGCTGGGAAAAAATATATATTAAGTAGTGCCGGGGAAATGGGCAAGGACAATTGGATTAAATCATTAACAAACACTTTATTATTTATATATTTATTTGTCTTTATTATACAAAAGGTTTGAGCATTCAGATCTTGGTCGATTTATATTCTAATTTATCAGAAGGTTCTTAATTGTAATTAAGTCTTAAATTTTTACTTACTTGATTAAAGCATTTAAAGCAGTTATTTATTGAATATTCCAAAGACAATCTCTAACTGATTTGTACAATTGCTTAATTATATTCTGGCATAACTTAGTCTTGTCCTGCCACAGGACCCTATGTTTTCCTAATTACACGATATAAACCTGCCTGTATTCGTTCTCATCTCACCATAATCAAGTGTAAATGATAGCAAAGAGGCAAAAAAAGAAGGCAGAAGAGCAGCCAAAAGTTAAATGCAAAGTTCTGAATGTGAAAATGAGCTAAAGTGAAAGTTTTTTCCTTTTCTTTTTCGCCGGCTCCTGTTGCCGGTTCTTCATATTATTATTATCTGCCTTAATTGTTTTTCTTTCGACTTATTTACTTCCAGGCCCTTCTGGCTCATGACTTGGCCGTGTGTGGGTGTGGGTGGGCAAGGACGAGAGCCAGTTTGCGTGGGGGTTGGGAAATTTTAACAACTTTGCTAAAAATCTATTATTACGCTCGACACCAGGGCAACGGCACCGGACCAGCTCGTTTATTTCCGCAAGGAAATTGCCCTGTGACAAAGCGCTTTTATGAACCCGTCACCACCCACCGCCCACTCACCGCAACTGCTACCACCACCTGCTTGGCCCCGGCACCGCACTTGTTGGGCCTGTTTCCCTGAGCAAGACATCAGGTGTTCGAATGATTTGACAAAAAGTGTTTGGCGTTTTGTCGAACCGCGCGCCGTAAGATTAGTGCGGATTTTATGGACTTACGCGTCGTCAGCTAAACTGCGCGCGGAGCCCATGGTCAGCGCCACAAATCGCCTGGAATACAGAGAGAATACTAGAGTAGATACTGAGCTTTATTCCATATAAATATAAAAATAGTAAAAATGGAAAAGAAAACTTAATTTATTACAATTTTAATTTAAGGCTTTTGCAGGAGGAAAGATAACATATGTCAGCTATTAATTTCAGGATAAATATATGCATATTTTTTTTGAAAGTGCAGAATAAAGCCACCCCCAAACTCCACCCACCGCAGCCACCAACCCACCCCACTCGATCCGCCTGCACCTGACCAACTTGTGTCGTTTCACGGCTGAAAGTTTTCCCAGCTTGTGGCTGTCGCTTTTTTGTGGCCCTGTTGTCTGTTTTAATTTGTTTACTTTTATTATTGAGAGATGCCTGCCGACTGCCCTCTGCGGTTCTTCCCCTATCCCGGCCAGGCAACAGCCGTGTTTGATTGGCTCTAAGCCCCCAGACAGGTGCTGTCCCCCGAGTCACGGGGCGCTGTCAATTGTTTCTATTTTTTTTTTCGTTTTTGGGGGATTTGACTTCTGGTCTGTTGTTTGTTAATTGATATTCATACAAGACGTGCAGATCAAGATGTCAATGGCAGAGCGAACACTGGGTGGAAAGTGATTTAACTTTGAAATAAATAAGCTGGAAAATATTATTAATATTAAATTTAAATAAAAAAGTTGCAAGTAGAGGCAGGTTCTGAAATCCCTTAATCTAAAAGCCTATCATATTTATTTCGATATCGCTTTCAACATATATAAGATATTATACGGTAGGATATAAATCATAAATTTAATCTTAAAAGTACATAAAAAATTGATTTGAGTCTTTGCTTAGTTTTGTTTAATTTTTCTCCATGAACTCCCTTCGCGAGCTGACATCAAAGGTTGTCCTTCGCGAAACTGGGAACTATCAATGGCCAAGGCGAAACAAAGCCACGTCCGAGACTCATTAATAATTTTCGCTGTGCGCATAATTATATAAAACACAGGAAATTGCTAAAAACTATGGCAGCCAACAGAAGCACAAGCCGAAGTAGAAGCAGCCAGCAGCAGTTTTGAGCAACGATGTCAACGACGACGATGACGCACTTAACTTTTAGTGTAGCCTGCAATTTTTACTACACAACCCCAGCTCAAAGAGCTCTGGCCATCGCCATAGCCATCGCATAGCCATCGCCATCGCCCGTCATTGTCGATGACTTCGCTCTGGCACTTGGCTGCAACTTTGTCTGGCATCAAAAAACAGGAGAGCGGACCAATGGCCAATAGCTGCGACCATAACTCTTTGTCCCGCTCAGCAGTTATTGAACATTTTCAATTACTTTCAGTTGAAAGCATAAATTTTTAATAATTTGAAACATGATAAAGGGAAATTAAAGGCGAAACTTTGTCCCAGAAAAAGGAGGAAGGCAACGCACAAAAATGGGGGCGGGCGGGCATGTGGGCGGATGGCGTATTGGATGTCGCGCAGGATGTTTTATCAAACTATTATAATTACGTTGGAAAGACAAAAATTTTAATAAATGATAACTTTTTTGTCGTCAGCTCGTCGCAACTTATTAAAAGTATAACGCACAGCGTGAAGGATCTCGGACGGGATTCGGAACACGGAACTCGGGACTGGGGGTTCCCTGGGTAAGGCGGTGAACGTTGCTTTATTAACGAAATGTTGGCAAGTAAATTTCGTTATCAAAGTTTATTATGCCATAGGATGAACGGTCCTGGGCACGGCTGCAGTGCGAATATTTAAATAGATTTTTAATATATCCAAAGGAAGCGGACTTGAAGCAGCAGTGACATCCTTCGTAATTTGATTAGTTTCAGGCTGCACTCCTTGGCGATGGCAGCACTCCGGCAAAGTGCTGGGCTGTCAATATTTGCATGGAATATTGGCCACGGAACCCTTCATATCCATGGGAATTTGTAGCTATATTTTAAGGACATTTGTTGGTGGATTAATAAAAAAGGTAAAACAAGCAACATATTGAATATTGATATTTGAAAATATTTATTACAAGATATATTTTACGATAAATTGATTGTAAAGTTTGCATGGTTATAAGTTATATCTTTAAGATATATTTAACTTTTATTTACTGGGAACCCCTTTCTAATCCTTGTGCAAAGTTCAGCCAAGCTCTAGCCCTAATTTCCGCCTCGCTTCTCGCATTTGCAAGACTTTTCGCCTTGTCACTCAACCAGGGTGCTAAATATCCTGTAGAAATGACGCATATGTGTTCATCTGTGCAATTGTCCTTCGGCTCCTGCCAAGAGATGCTGCTCGCACTCATTCATTTTTAAATGCGACCGAAATACTTGGCCCATTTCTTACTCCTCGCTGCTCCTCGGCAGATTTCCGAAATGTAGAGTTGCCAAAATGGCAAAAGTTTTTGGCAAATTATAACGAAGGCACATTCGCAGAAGCGGAATATTTGAATTTAATTTCGAGACAGCGGCTGAGTCAAGAAAATGGAATACTGCAATGGCGACAGCAGCTGTTGAGCTACTTTAACAGTCTGCTAGCTCATTAAGTTGCCACACACTCACGCAGCTAGGATATATTCGAGTGTTGAGGAAGCGAAGGGAGCTGGAGCTGGAGCCGGAGCAATATAATGCGGCACACAAATAAATTTGTCACAGAAATTTTGCAACTTTGTGTAATCCGCGGGGAGAAAGGGGCCATGGCGACGGTCCACCCAAGAAACCACAGCGCACAGAATCTAGAAATCAACGAGTTTATCTCATTAAAAAGTTATTTTCCGCAGCAGCTGCAAACACACGCCATCGGGGAGTGGAAAAGCGATGGCGCAAGGACTTTTCCTACACATGCCAACACAAGAAAGGACCGTGGTATGTCGTCTAGGGGGCGACCAAGGGAGCAGGGACCCGCCGCCATGTGTACTTAAAAGTACAGCGAGCTACGAAATATGTAAATCCACTTCATTTAATTTCGCATTTAGCCAAAATGCTAACAGCAAATGACAAATATTCTTGTTAAGAGGCATAAATGCAGCAGTGACAAGGGGAGCGGGGAGCTCAGAAAGCCGCGGGGAGGTCCTAGCCATACACTAAGCATATATTCTATAATTTATTTCAATTCAAATAAGAGTGTATTTGTCATTTAAATTTCTGCTGAAGGAAATTCATACTGAAGGCCTACAATAGAGACAATTGACTGCAGAATAAATAACTTTAATTTTAATAAGAAATAATTAATAAATATTACTAAATAATAAGATCCAAATAACTTATAATTATTTCAGTGTTCAAAAGACATTTCCTTGCCTTAGCCCGACTCGACTTGACTTGGCTTGGCGTCTATCCAACTGGGCCTTCGGCATGGCATAGCCGAAGCCGAGGCGGGAGCTAGAGCCTCCTGCTCCTGGCAATGTCATCGTCGATTTTTGTTGCCTTTCCTGCTGGTGTTGGTGGCAGCACAGCAGTGCCTGTGCTCGACATACTTTGCTCCAAGTATTTTCCAACTACGCCGCCGTCGCCGCCAAAAAGACAAAGTACATTTCCGTTGGCAGTTTCCGGTTTCCGGTATTGCTTTGATCCACAGCAGCAGTCCTGCCAGCAATCCTTGCCGCAGCTCATTGTCCTGCCGGTGACTGCCAGCGTTATTTCCATAATAAATCGAAGCATCGACTTGAAAATTAATATGGCTAAGTGCAAGGGAAAGCGAGAATGGCAAATCAAACAAACAGAAACAAGCAAATGAAGTGCACGGCCAAAGGCAAGGTGGAAATAGCCATTGCCTTCGGTGCAGCTGCTGTTTTTGCCAGGTCAAGTCCTAGGATTTGGCCATCACTTCAGTCCCCCGCTTCTATCACGGCATTGTTGTCCACCAGCTCTGAATGCTTTAGCAGTTCGGTCAATATTTGTGCTGCGCTTTTGCGTGTCCTGTCCCTGCTTTACAGGAGCTCCTGCATATGCAGATGGCATAGACGCCGCACATGTACACTCAAAAAATCAATAAAGATCAGGAATTGAATTCAATCAAATTAATTTTAATATATTCCTATAAATAAATATCTTATTTAAAATAATGCATTTTTATTTCATACATAAAGTTAGATTCATTCCTTTTGTTTGAATATATTTTCATTAACAAGTTTATTCACATGATTATTCACATATTTTCTTATTTAGCATTTTATTTGTTATTAAACTTTCCTTAAATTACAAAACAGGTGTGAACTTTTTGTAGTGTTCCCCAGAAAGGTTTTGCCCAACTCTACCATCAGTCTCTCCTTACGGTTTTTTCAATGGACTAACAAACATAAAAAGGGGCTTACACCTCGCTTAGGCTCGCCCACACATCGGCTTCGGCTTCGTCTCTGGCTTCGATGGGCTCTTGAACGGAGTATTTACCTGCTGCAACTTTCCTTGCCTTTATCCTTCCCCACCTGAGCTGTCGTCCAGGTGCGGTCTCTTCAGTAGATTAGCATTCTGACCGCTCCGGTTGGCCCCCTTTAAAGTGCCCGGGCTTTGGGAATTCGTTTTCGACGAAATTCAGCTTTCTTTGCCGTCTGTAATGGATAAAACTTGTCTAAAACTTATTGAATGTATTTTCCATTTTACAGATGGATATCTATCAATTTGAGATAGTTTTCCCTGCTGCTCTCGCAGTTGTTGTTGCTGCATGCGGTCGGTTTGGCCTAAATGCATCAATGGCCAATACAACAAGGCCATTCCATTTTCGAGCCCGCTTTTCAGATATTGGTCAGGACGAGTATAGACAGTCGAACTGAATTATGCACACGTTTTATGTGCCTTTAAAATTCCTGTGGTCACATTATGATATGTATATGTCTGTCGTTTATGGCCAATTTAAATCGGAGAAGACCTGAAAGTAATAATTGATTTGCTGCCAGTGAGAACTTCGATGAAACGATAATTGTCTTTCCGAATTACCAAGTCAGTTTTTAGGGGCAAAGTGCTCTGTAAAGTACAACACTTTTAAGACATTAAAGTCAATAACTTCAAATAGTTAACTACTTATGGGCTTACCATTGATTTAAGCCCATAAAACACATCCTAATAGCAACGGGAAATATATAATTATAAGGGATATATACGTATTTCAAGAACAAATTTATTATTATTTATTAAAACGAAAAATACACACATTTATTCAAACACAGATCAAGTTTTAAAATGATTCCTGTGGCAACTGAATATTCTTTGACTGACTCGCATTTTCCAGGGAAATAAAGCCAATTAGGTTCAGCTGTTCATGGTGAGTGCATCGATTAATACTTTTCTGGAACACATTAACTATCCTGCACACACACACCATTCTCGGGAACTTTGTTTGACCGCTTTGAGGTTTTAATTTGAGCTGCGAGCGAACATTCTACGAAAGGCGGGCAATCAGAGGTCAACCACTTCACTCGCACACATATTCCAGGGGATACCCAAAACTTTATGCATCATTTGCATGGCCAACTGGCGGAGGTCGTATAACTCCAGTCCGGTGGGCATTAATGGAAATCAATCCAGTTGAAAATTAAAGCAAACTTATTCGAAATTCCTCAGAAGTTGGACTCGCCCACTTCGTGTCCCCATTTACTGGCAATTTGTTGTCGCCTTTGAGTTGCCTTTGTGTTATTTACTAAAAACTTAAAGGACTCAATAAAATAGCCCTGGGATGCACGCGCTATCCTTCATTTCTTTTTTGATCCTATGCAAACAGGCAGATAAAAAGTTACCCAGTAACTGACAAAAGCAGAAAGCAGGTCGTCTGCCTCTGATTGTGAGTTCTGAGATTCCCAACCTTCCAGCATCCCCTCTTCCCTCCACCCAGCTCCGCAGCTTTCTTGTGTGCTGAAAGGTCAGCATTTGTGTTTGCTTTGTAATTTGTTTATGCAAAATTGCCAGAGCAATTTCATAATGGGTCAAAAGAGAAATCAACTTTTGTCGAGAGTGCTTTAAAATGCATGACAACCACAGCCAGTAGCCGGGCCGGAAAATGCGCCTGATTGCTGCCAGGTTGTTGTCGTCGTTGGCTAAATGGACCGGATGTCAAAAACTAAAGTTGCCAGTTGTTGTTTTCCTTTTTTATTGCTTTTCCGTGGGCATGTCGCTTTGCTGAAGGCATTTGTAAAGCAATATCTCTAAAATATTATCTTATTTTAGAAGTTAATCGAACACAAGTCCATCTATGGTATATGGATTTTCTGTGAGTTTTTATAAATTAAAATTTATTTTCTTCAAATGACTGAATCCTTTGTGCTGTTATATTGTACCAAGTTTCTGAAAGGGTATACAGACTTCAAAGGTCTGCATTTATATAGCTTTCTCGATTCTTGTTGTTGTCATCACACACTCACTCGAATGGTTCTGACCGCCATTTGCTGTTTGGACGCCGGACCGTTGGGTTGATTTGGCTTTTAGTTTGCCCTGTCCCCTTCCTCCCTTCCCCCGGGAATTTTCGCCTTTGTGCCATAAAAAGCGCTTCCTTTCGGCCCGAGTTGGTTGGTGTTCGGGTTCGAGGAGGTGAGTAAGTTTTGCATAGTTTAAGGCTTTTAATTCTACGCATGCTGCTTGACAACTTTCCAACTGTCTGCCTGAGGTGCGGAGTAGAAGCGCCTTATGCTCGGTGCTCGGCGTTAATATGATGAGCATTCTTTCGCCACTCTCCTCCTCCGCAAAGGTGGCAGCAAATTGCATTCCCGTGGGATGTTTGCACGGAATCAATACAATATTGGGATCGAGTCGGAAAAGTAATTGCAAATGTTTGCAAAATTGCTATTTGATGACGGAAGTGCAATGCATTTCCCGCTTGCGCAGTCTGCACTGTCAATTTCCAGCTATATATACTGGATATATCCCTGTGCTGATGTCGGGAAAGCGATGGCCATGGAAAGAGTGGCGGGGGAGTGGCACACCTTTAATGGACAGGTGCTCGTTGTTGAAGTCGAGCAGATGGGTAAAGGAAGCAACAGTTGAGTCGGGAAAAAGCCCGAAAAACACACTTTAAAATCTCCGATTTTATGGTATTAAAAATGAGTGCTAATTGTGAAGTTACCAATGGTAAGGGAACTCATATGTATTAAATAATGAGAATAACATTTCCAATTATTAAGATGAATTAAATTTTAGCTGAATATAAATTTTACTTGAATTAAACCAATTATTTTCTGGATTATATTGAGAAAACCTTTCATGCAGACACACCTTTCTTGCAGCCGAGGGCACTTTCTTTTAAGGTGTCGCCATGCAAATAAAATGCACTTAAATTTCCATAATTGTCTGAAATGCATTCGCGTTTCTTTAATCATTTCAAGAGGCGGGACGAGGCTGGATTAAAAGCTCCCAAGGTGAACCACTTACTGCATTTCCACAGCACCATATGCCATATATACGTAAGCATATATAAATATATATTCAGGTGCATATTTATTTACCTGAATGGATGTCCAGCGATTACACGAAGCCCAGTCGGAGTCGAGAGCGAACCGATGAATTTGCAAGTGCAACATTTCACTGTCACTTATGCATGTCCGCCTGTCATTTAAGAACAGCTTGACTCGGCACAGAATCTACGAATATATATCTATATATATATGCACATATATGTGTGCTTAATGCACGGCTATATGTTGTTTTATTAACGACAGCGAGACAGCCGACTTCCGGCGCGTCCGGCTGCTGATGGTTCCAGTGAATTAAATTGTAAAGATTTCTCTCGCACTCTGAAAAGGGACCTTCGCTTTTGATTTTTTGATATGCCCCAGCCTTCGTTCATTCAGTGCGCAATTTAAATTAATTCCCCAGCAGATTACAGCCATTACACCGATATAATGTACACAACAATTAACGTTGTGCCAAGACAACGCAATAAGTTGCGAGTCACTTTGCAATCCTTCGAATGCAATAAGTGGGAATTCATGTGTTGCATTACAGAAATTCCATTTATGTTATTAATTCTTTTCTGCACCAAATTAAAGGGCCAAAAACCTTGAGGCTAAAGCAGTCTTTAAATATTTCAATTATAATCTTTTAAAAATTTCTGGACTTTACTCATTTAAAATAAATTATTAAATCTTTGAAGGGAAATCGCATCTAAATTTGCATTGCATTTTTCGATTAACTCAAAGCCATGCCCCTGGTGAAAACTGAAGGTTGCTTAAATATTCAACAAGTAAAATATTGACTGAGCATTTTCTCCAGGACCCATCTGGTTCGACTGCTTAAGCCCCAGTCAGCCAGGACAAATAAATCTCGTGGATTCACCCCCGTCACGCGGATGCGTCGAAGTGCTGGGAAAGCTTTCATTAAACTGACAACGGCGGGGGGAACAAAGCGCGAAACTTGGCTGGCATTGCGTAATTGACTTGCTGCTGGACCCCAGAACCTTGATCCGATGGGGACTGTCCGATGGGATGGCTAAAAGTTGTCATAGTTTTATTTGTGCCCGCCACACCAAGTCCAGAAGTGGCTTCAACTTGTGGCTTCACAGGAATTCAGTGCTTTCAATTTTTTTTTCAAGGGCCTTGGCTGAGGAAACAAATTAATCGATTAATGAAAATATTTTATAATTGATATTTTACTTATTTTATTTTATTATTTATTTTGTTAGTTTAGTTGATTCATGGCAGCAGTGTTGCGTTTTCATTTTTGGCTTTATGTTTTTCATTGAAAGGGTTCTTATTTTTCTTGATTTTAAATATCCTTTTCTAAGTAAATAAATAATATTTTGTATAATATTTTTTAAAGAATTGTATTTTTGTAGTCATTAAGACAAACAAACAACATATAATACAAACAAATTAATAATTTAAGATACTTAAATACCATAGGAACGCCTTACCTGTAAGGGTATTTAAGATTTCCCAAAGGCAGCATTCTTTGCTGCTTTTTCCATCTATTTCCTTGACTTTTTTCGGCGCTTACTGACGATAACTTTATGACGCTTATCGCTAAAAATGTGCTTGTATCTGGTGGCTCGCTGCGTATCTCTGTATCTGAATCTTTATTTCGCCAGCGAGTACATTCCGTGCGCGCCACATAAAAGTAAAGTGTAGCCAAGTTGATTCCGTCGAGGGAGGGGGCTGGATGGGAGGACGTTGGATGGCTGGATGGCTGGGGGACCAAGAAGCCAGCTTTCTTTCCTAAGTAACTTATGCCATAATTTCACCCGCTCGCCCCAGACCCACTGAAACCCGAAAACGCTGGCCGCACGGCCAGAGCGGCGTAATCGCAAAAAGGAGTCGTCTGGCAAATATTATTTTTTATATTTATTCGACTTTTTTCGCCCTTGCTGCTTAATGTTTATTATGAATGTTACTCGTGAGCGTATTTAGTTAATTTTATTTCACACAAGAGAAGTCAGAAAAAGGCGAACGACTCCGCCGGAATGCTTGCAACTTTTTTCCCTTCCCGGACCGGAGTCGAGTGCCTGCTGAAAATTAAGTTAACGCCATCAACGCATCGCCAGTGTCTCAGTGCTTGGTCTACGAGCGAGTGTCTATCTGTGTATCTCTGGCTGGGCAAATTAGAAGCCAGTAAACATGGCGAAAAAGGCAGCCGCTTATCTGCGTTAAGTAGATGAGAAAAGTTTGTGGCTCGGCGCGTTGATAAGTTGAATTACAAGCGCACATATTTCTTCCATGGGAATCCTCGCGAGCTGGAGGGGGCGCTGAACTCTGCACCTCGAGGTCCCGAGGCCCGCCCCCATCCCATTAAGCACCCACTTCCTGGCAACTTCTCCCAATTGGTGGATAGACTCACGTCACCTAAGGCGAGCCGGGCATATGCATTAATTTGTTTATGCTCACTGAGCTTTGGCTTTGTTAACAAGAGGAACTCCAATCTGCTTTCCTGCATTCCCAAACACTGTGATAAAATCGTCCTAGAAAGTGTTGTGATTGTAGGGGATTTATTTGAAGAGAGAAAGTTTAAAAGAAAACGTGCATTATTTTTGAAATTTATATTTAAAATTAATTTCTTCACCCACTACGTTTGAATATTTTAAAAGTTTAAAAATTGCATAAACAAGTGTTTGTCTGAGTGCATACTTCTCGGTCTTTTATGGCCCAGTAGCCCAGTGTCGTCAACGTCATTGCCGGGGGAGTAAAAGTAGATGGTGAGACAGAGGACCGGTGAGGGACCGGCATTAAATTGGCGACACTGTTGCCCAAATCTGCGCTGCTTAAATGCAAACTGCTCAACTTTGTTGCACTTCTAGTGCAAGTGCTCTGGCACCCGCCATCGCCTTCGCGTCTCCACAATGACCTTCAAATGGGGTGTGGCCGCTCCCCGCAGGATTCGTGGGCGTGCCCGAAGGCAAACACGTTGCCAGCGACTTAATTAGATTTCGGTTTATGCCAGCACGGCACTTTATGCCAGGGGCTTAAAGTGACCATTAGGTCGAACGACATTCCAAGCCCTTGAGATTGCGCCACGCCGAAAGGATGCAGACAGACGACTGGGTCCGGCCAAGTGAACCGTTTAATACTGCAATAATATAATAAGAGTACATTGTTATGCGAATATATGTGGTTAATAAATGTGCTGAATATTAGTGGTGGAAAAGTATGGAACTCAGGGCATTCTGTTCTGCTGCAGGTAGAAAAAACGATTGCCAGGACCTGGCAAGTAAACAGACTGCCGGAACTCCTCCAGATCGAATTTGTTGGGCTCATAGACGAACGGCGGCTTAATCTCTGACGAATCAGAGCTGGAGCTTTTTCGCTGTGGCTCGTCTACTTTCACAGACTGTCTTTTAAGTCCCAGAATTGCCCAAATGTCCCGCTCCTCCTCCTCCTCGACCACCTCGACCGGTATGGTGGTATCCTCTACGCTGGAGCTCGAGAACTTGGGCCTCTCCTTCAGGCACTCTTTGCGCCGCTCAAAGTCCTCCTCAATCCTCTGGACAATCGGATGACGCCGCTCCTTGATCACCGCGCACAGGTTCTCTTCGTGATGCATGTTTTCATGTATGTAGTTGTTGCGTCGCACAATCATGTCCACCTCGAACTCCTGAACGTCTTTCAGGTAACACTCACGGCAGTCCATATACAAGATCTTGTGGGAGGATAATAAGAACATTCAAGTTTCTTTTTTTGTCTCAGAGCTCTTAAGTTGCTAGCATACCTTTTGATTGTTCTCCAGACTTCTCAGAATGTTGTCTCCGTGTCTGGGTCCGATGTTGTTGGCGGCCATTTCCAGGCTTATTAGCGGCTTGTGTTTCCGCAGCAGCTCCGAAATTCCACGACTCAGTGTGCCTCTGGTGTTTTCCAGCCCGGAGATGTTTAAGGCCAGCACATGCGGGGTGCCGATCAGTTCCGAGACGAACGACTCAATGGCCAGCTCGTTAATAGGGTTATGAGCCAGGCCCAAGTACTCCAGCACACCATCCTGTGAATTGGCCAAGGACTTGGCCAGCACTAGGGCCGTTTTGGCACCCAAACGATTGAACTCCAACTGGAGGATGCGATACATCTTGGGTCGCTGTAGCAGATAGGCCAGCGAATCGCAGCACTCGTCCGGCATTTGGTTATAGCCAAAGTCCACCTCCTCCAAGGAATCCAAGGACTTTAGGCTGCGGGACAAAATGCGCAATTTCCTGGGGTCCATGTGACCGTTTCTGAGCCTAAAGATTTTCAGGTATGGTAATTCGCACAGCCCCTTAGCCAGGCGCACTATATCCCTATCCGAGAACTTCAGGTAGCGGCTATCGAAGGGTCGGAATACGTAGTAATTGATAGGTCAAGTCTTTCCTAGGGGGATACTCACCTGTGGAAGTCCTTGACATTATCCGGCCCCAAAAACTCCAATGTAAACGAGACCAGATTCTGGAAGTAACGGACAAAGGACAGATTGATGTGGTGGCAGTGATCTGCAGGATAGTCATAGCGATTGAACCGAGCCAGCAAAAGCTGCTTGTTGCGCTTATCGGGCTTGACGTCCTCATCGTCCGAAGGTTCCGGCTCCACTGGTATACTGAACACATCCTCAATGGGCTTCTCCTTCTTTTTCTTTTTCTTCTTCTTGACTTCCTTGACTTTCAGGGCCTCTCGCTGGGCCCGGAGTTTCTCCTTGCGCTCTAGATGCTCAGCTCGCTTCTTTTCCAGCATATTGCGAGCCTGCTGCCGGGCGGCGTTGCGCAGATGTCGGGAAAGGCGCTGATCAACCTTTTCTGGATCGCCTTCGGTAATGCGCCAGAACTGAATGGCGACATCGGATTTACGAGAATCCTCCTCGTCGCCCTCTTCCTCGTCGCCCATATCCGTATCGGGCTCGTCGCTGGATATCTCCTCCTCTTCCGAGGATGAGGAGGTTATGTCCAGTTCGGGATCGCTTTCGAAGTGCTTCTCAAACGCGCTATCGGGCAGTGCTTGCAGCCTGCGGATGTGCATGGAGGTCACTTGCTCCCACACCGTTTGCGCCAAGGCGGTAAGATTCTGTTCCGGTACCACGTTTACCGGACAGGCCTCCACCAGCTCTACAAACTTCCGGCTTACGCCCTCCGACTTCCAGTCAAACTCGTTCCAGCGCTTCAGGTGCAGCGTCTTGTCCAGCGTTTTTTTTAGCACCACGCGACGCCAGAAGCGCTGGTCGTCGATCAAATAGCATTCCCTGTTAGCAAAAATTACTAGCCATGAGGACTAAGCTCAGTCGCTGTACCTACCGTAGTGGCAGCTCAACATCAAGGGCGTCAAAGAAGACCCTCATCAGTTCAGGTTTTTCCAGTAGAACGGGTGAAAAGCCGCGGATGCCCTGCTTGGCCAAGCTCATGACGCACAGATTTTCCAGCGTGTCCAGATCGCCTTCGATGAAGGCCTCGGCAAAAACACTGCGATTGCGCTCGCTGTTCAGACCCTCGGTTTGCCATGAGGGCTTGAAGAGCTCGTATGAGGCCAGCAGGATGGGATCAGTGGGCACCCGAAACTTCCGGGCGAAGTGCGGCAGCTCTACCTCCACTTCATCTTCAAAGTCCATGTTGCTTGTGAGTATTTATTGTTATTTGTAGGTAATCTTCAAGCCAAGGACTCGGGCTTGAAGTTTTTTACTGAGAATGATCGATGTTGATTAATGAATGACTTTAAACTCCAGCCTCTTCCTCCTAGAAACCAGTTAATATTGTGTTTTGAGCAATTATTTAAAGAAATCTTTATGAGTCTGGCTAGTTTTGCATGCTGAGCTGTTTTTAATTTCCCAGTTGCAGGCGTAACAAGTGTTTACGAAGGTTAATTCGAGAAAAGCTCGCCCTGATATTTCCCCACTTAGGGCGCACTTTAAGCATTTGCTAATATTGGCTGCTCATGTCTGGCAAGCACTTGCCAGGCACTCGAAGCAAATTTAAATTAAGCTAACCTAATTGAGAAGCGGAGAAGCAGTTTCTTTTTGTGGCCAGGACTGCCGTTTCCGCCACCTTCTCCGCCTCCGCCTCCGCATGCCACAATGTCCTGCGCTTTGTTTTGATGGCGTAACTGCCTGGGGCCTCACCTTGCCGGCTATTTTTCTACCTAATGAAATAAAAATAGATGCTGTTAGAGCTCCTCGTCGAGTGCGCTCGCTTCGCTTTGCCGTGTGCTTTTGTTCTTAGATCGGTGATTGCCCCAAGTCCCGGGAGACCCTCCTGCAGATGCTTTCATTTTTTTTTAGCAACAAGGCTATCACCAGGAATGCTATATATTTATGAGAATTATGAGTGTTTAAGGAGTCTTCGCGAAAAATACATTTTAATAATAACAACAGAAAACAATTATTGATTTTACTTCTTTAAAAATTTAATTCATTTTATGCATTTACTTCTTTCTCTGATATCAACTGACGTCCTTTATTTCGCTCTGTGTAGATCTAGAAAAGCTATGGCTTAGAGAATCAGTTCAGGGTCGATTTTCTTTTCACTCGCTTCGGAGCACCTTGTCCCCAACTCCCAATACAAATTAAGTGCATGCCAGAATGGAATTCGGATCTCAAGGCACTCCCTCCTGGCTTTGCGCCGCCCACTTCACGCCCGCCGACTGCTTATCCCTGCTCCCTGACAACGACAACTGCATTGCTAAGTGGAATTTTGGCCATGACTTTTGCTTTCCCTTCGTCAATCACCTTTTTATCTGGAAGGACATTACCAAGCCAGCTCAACTTGGATTCGGTCTTACCAACTTGTCGGTCCTTCCTCGCATGTTCCCCAGCCTGCATGAGCTCAGCATGAGTGTGGATGTGCGAGTGTCGGGGGGAGTGGCTGTGCTGTGTGCCAAAATTTATTACAACCTTTGGGAATTCTTTTAAGTAGTTGCTCGATTCAAAATAATTTTCCATTTATCACAGTGATAACAAAACAGTTCTCCCCCCAACCGCAGGCCAGCGCGAAAATGGCAAAATAACATCAGGAGCAGTGAACATTATGAGTGGGTTGCAAAGAGTGCTGGTCTTTCGAAGGACACAGTGCAGGACGAGGGGCGTGGCAATGGCTTGGCCAAAATAAAGTGCTCTTTCCCAAATCTTGCTATCGTTGTAGCCGCCATGGGAGTTGAGCCGAAGTCTTCTGTGGTCGTTAGGGAGACCGAATCGCTGGACGAGGACGACGACGTCGGGCTCTAATGATAAATGCCGGGCAGCAGGTGATTTAAAATAATTTCGGTCAGCGCGTGAAAAATATTTGTTGTTGCTGCCACCGCCACACTGCCACACAGCCGCCGCCGCAGTTGTTTTCAAATTTTTGAAATTTACGACCTGCCGTTCGTCTCGCTGGAAAGTTCTGCTGCCGGACTGGCCTCGAGGCGAAAAGGCCAAAAAGTTGGCGCAATTGCTTAACAGACATGTTGGCAACACTCGCCCAAGAGACGCTGAAAACCGGAAATGGAGCTGTTTAAGGCAAATAAAGAAAAAAAAAAACTGAACTTTTGGATGCGACAAGTCCACCAATTCTCTCCTGGAATGGCATGGATGCCACAAAAGAGTTTAGCCGAAACTTTGCTTTTGCATTTGCCGCATCCCCTTTGCGCCGGTCAGCCTTTTCTAAGGATTTTTGGTTTGTTGACTTTACAAAGCCGCTCGCTTGTCAGAGGCAGACATCCACGTCCGCACAGGTGTATGTTTAGGTGTGCGAGCACTGGTTGCAGGTAGGCCACGGCCAGTCGCCATGCATCTTTCATGGCTGCGGCTCGAAACTTTCATTTGTGTTCGAACAACTTTGATGAACTAGCCCGGCCGGCAGTGCGGCATACACTGGGCAAAGTCTTTTATCTTCGGCATTTTTGATTTGTGAGGAAAATGTAAAGCAATTCTCAAAAGCTCAAGAGTTTTCTTTTCTTTTTCAGTGTAGCCCAAACTTCGGTGCAAACTGCAGCGAGAATTATGTAGTCGGACCATTGAACAGCGCGTGTTGCGTCATTAAGCACTCCGACACAGACACACACAGGAACTTGAAGGAGTGGCGAGGTCCTGGCGGGTCCTTCTGCCCGTTTGAGCAGACCAGAACCCAGAACCGGGCAAGTGCATTTGCATAATTTACAAAGTTTCCCTGCATATTGGTCAAGTTTCTTACTTTATGCCCTATTTTTCGGGGGCTGGCCGCTGCATGTTTATTAAGTCATCAATTATAAAGGCGGCAGGCAGCAGGAGTTTCATTGATTTTTAATGCTGCAACTCCTTGGTAGCACTGCACACATACACACGCAGTCCACTTCCATTGTCTCCTGTCCACTTGGAGCTGCTGGACTTCAAATATTTGCCGAGGCCTAGTGCTGCTGCTCTTGAATCGTGGCTTTATCGAGTGAGGATATTGGTTTAATGCTGCATTGAGTCGAGTGCTCGATAAATAGCTCAAAAGCCCGGCGTATCTTGTCTCACATCTCGTTGGCCGGCGATGTAAGCGATGCCGTTGTTGAGACCTTTGTTTACGCAGCTCCTTCTGGCAGGCCAAAACTCTTTATTTTGGCCATATTTTGCCGTGTTTAACCAGCTTTCTATGCAGATTGCCTTGGCGGTCTGTGGGGAGACCCTTCGACGAGCCCTTCGCATAAAATCTAACGACATCGGAGCCGTTCGATAGTTGCTGTCGGCAGCATTTACATACTTTTCGGAAGGAATTAAAATTCAGACAAAAAACAAAAGGACAAGCGAAAAGAATCCATGGAAAATGGCAAAAGTTTAGCATAAACTTTTGGCGCTCTACATGCAAAACTTACAATTGGCAGTGGCCAAAGTGAACATGTTTTCCAGCCTGGGACTGTGCTGCAGCAAAGTTTCCGTAAGCCGATAGGGTTCTTTGTTTTAACGACTTAGCTTGTGGTCGGTCGAGGCTTTAGCCGTGTCCCCTGTGAAGCCGAAGTCGGGCTTCACCCATTCTCGCTCATCATTCCAAATCCGATGTCTGATGCAAGAGCGGAAAAATCTCTCCCATAAGGACAATTGAAAGGTAAGCCCTGAATAATAAATAACTATAATAGAACTCTAGCTGGGGGACAATGATAGGTATACTCTATGAGATACTTACTCTAAATTTCAATTAGTAAACAAAAGAAAATTTGGTTGACCACTTTACAGTTTATTAAAAAATCTAAGAAAATTACAAATAATTAAAAGTTGCAGTAATTATCCACCACATTGAGTTATTTTACTAAATTGCATCGATTAAAGTCTATCGACTTTTGTTTATTAACACAACTGTAATAAGCGACTAATAATGATAATTTCTTTGGCATTTGCACACGCGGCAGGTTCACAGGCACATTTTGCTATATAAGGAACTAGTCTTGACATATCCATCTCACTAAAGTTACTTAACCATGAAGACTCCTGTGGCAGTGAATCCATCCAATCGCTTTCGCGAGCTCACCAAGGATATTAACAGTTTAACTACCTTTTTAGGCGTGGACATTATGGCACCCAGTTTGCAGTTTAATTACCGCACATGGACGACGATCTTTGCGATTGTGAGCTATACGGCCTTTGCCGTTTTTTCCGCAGTCAATAATGGCGGCGATTTGGTGGAGAGCCTGAAGGCCAGCTCGATGTTAGGTGGCCTGGTTCACGGGCTTGGCAAGTTTCTGACATGTCTGTTGAAGCAGCAGAACATGAGGAACCTCACTCTTTTTACCAGGAGCATCTATGAGGAGTATGAGAAACGGGGGATATCTTACCACACAGCCCTGAACACAAACATCGATAAGTTGCTCGGCTTTATGCGATTTATTCGCAACGGATATTTCATTACTTTTTTCTTAATGACCTTTCTGCCGCTGGCGAGACTAATGTACGATGGAACCAGGGTCACGGCGATGCAGTACGAGATTCCTGGTCTTCCGCTCGAAAGCAATTTTGGCTACACAGTCACCTTTTTGGTTCAGTTGGTAAGAGCATGAATGCGGAAAAAATGAAATGTATTTTAAATGTGTAAAATATTATATCGTTTGTATTGTATCTGTCGCATTAATTATTATCTGACAGATCTCAATGGTCGTTACTGCCGTTGGATTCTATGCTGGGGACTTGTTTGTCTTTCTCGGATTGACTCAGATCCTGACATTCGCCGATTTGTTGCAGCTTAAAGTCGATGAGCTAAACGACTCCCTAGAAGATAAGGTGAAGTCTAGAGCTGTATTACCAGTGGGTTTCCAGATTGGAGGGGAGGAAGAGCGGCATTATTTGCTATTAGAAATCATTAAATGGCATCAACTATTTACCGAGTATGATGATTTCGAATTTCTTTAATTTAAATTTAAATATATTTAAATTTAATTTCTTTTTTTAAGCTACTGTCGCACGGTGAACGCGATATACCATGAATTGATTGCCACTCAAGTCTTAACCATGGGCATATCAATGATGATCAGTTTCAGCATTAATTTGTCTGGCTTTAACCTATCCCTGGCCATCTTCTTTGTGGTGTCAGCCTACAGCATGTCCATCTATTGCTTTTTGGGCACTAAACTAGAATTTGGAGTGCGTTTCAATTACACACATTACTTTTTTGTGCATTTGTTAAACATTTAAACCTTATTTCTTAACAGTATGACAAGGTATATGAGAGCATTTGGAATGTGGCCTGGTATGAGCTGAGTGTCGACCAGCGGAAGCTCTTTGGTCATATGCTGCGGGAGTCTCAGCATCCACCGACTATTCGGATACTCGGTGTTATGTCACTATCTGTAAAGACAGCATTGCAGATTGTCAAGCTCATGTATAGCGTATCCATGATGATGATGAATCGATCTTAAAAAAACACTTTTAGCTTTACCAAGTTACTGCACCTTAACTTGAACTTGCTTAATATTCTTGAGCTAAACAAATATCGCTGTAAATCAAAATAAATTAGAAGTAGAAATATGATAAATATGATATGGTAGAGGAAATCAGATTGGAAATATCGGTTATATTATAACATAATTGTATCAAATTTATATAATACACTGAGGCGATGCTGTTAGCTAAAACGCATCTTGTGGTTCCAGGGAACAGCAATGATGTAGTTAATTTTAATCGCTGCACACACACTCCCTCAAAGCCACACACACACTCGCTCAGGTGCATGAATACATGCGAACCAAGAGCGAGACACATGTGGCGCATCTTTTTTTCATCATCAAACCTGATGCAATATAATCTCCTTAGCCACAACGCATTCGAAATGTCATGCTCGTTGTCCCCATTGCTGTTTTGTTCGGGACTCCACTGATGAGGGTCGCAGAATAGCAGCTGACGCACAACGAGGACGCGAACGAGGACACAGAAGGCACTGAGGGCACATTTGTGGTCAGAATGATAAGGCATAGTAAGTAATATAGTTTAAATAATCGGAAATGGAATACAAATAACAAATTATGAAAAGAGAAACCTTTCCTGTAAGTGTGGATGCTTTGAACTCACATAATATAATTTAATTGGTAAATTTAATTAGTTTAATTATATAAAAGCTTTGAATCCAACTAAAGTTTGTATATCCATTGCAAGGATAATTTAAAATTATACTTTGCCGACTGATAAAATATAAAAACTCCGATATTCTTAGACAGCGGAAGGAAGCCATCTTTGGTGCCATTTCTTTAGCCTCATCTGTTAATGCAAGTGTGTGAGTGGAACTATTTGAGTAAGAACAGCAGTGTGTGTGTGTGGTTGGTTGGTGCTTTCAATTAAAATTTCAACGTGCACGTAACAACTTTTATTGAAATTACGATTGCAGGCAGGTGCGCACACAGCCAGGGAAGTGGCAAGAGAAGTGTGGAGAAGCCAGAGAGAGAAACAGAGAAACGGAGACACACACTCGGCGTCCAGTGGTATTGCATACACTTTATGGCACACTTTTGAGCGGTGGGCAGGTGACATAGGCATACCAAGCGGGCCTGCATTTGTAGAACATGGCTCTAATGAAGCCCGAATTGCGCTGCCACCATCGCTCTGGCATTCAAAAGACACAAGAGCAACAAGCACACTGCGAGAACGGGATCTATTCCTGGCAAAATTGATAAAAAACCATTGTTTTTACATAATTATATTTGCATAATTTCGAGTCTTATTGGCTAATGCATTTTGGGTTTTTCACTTTTCCACATTTTCATCCTTTCAATTCCCTGTTTTTCAGAGTGCATTTTGTCGTTACATGAGCATCGCTTTGCACTCGAAAGCATTATCAGGAACAATTAATTATGCGGATATTTGATTAATGTGGCTTGCACACCCATCCGGGACACTGGGCAGTCGCAGGTTCAGAGTGGCAAGAGTACAAAGGGAAGTGCGAATGCGAAGGCCAATCCACAGAATACGAACTTCAACTGTCACAATAAAACTTGCCATTCTTCTTGCTTCCTATTCATGTATTCACATAATCCAAGATGAAAAATAGATTTTACCAAAAAATTTTACTGCGCAAAATGCTGACAAGGACATTCCGCTGGGGCTGCTGCTGGTCCTGGTGCTGGTGCTGTCTGTCGGCGGTGGCTGCTGCTCGGCTGGGCTGTTACATCAGCTAAATGGTTAAGCGCACTAGTCGAAGTCGAAGTGGGCAGCAAAATAAAAAAAAACTGCTACAAATTTTATATAAAAAAACAAAAAGGACTGCAGACCGGCGACTGCTCTAAATGCTCCTGAAATTGCTGTTGGTTTTTGCTTCCCCAGAAACCCCTTCTCACTCAACGCCTCCCTCGGCATCCCCGCATTGCTCTTTCCGGGCCGAGTGACTTTGCTACATGACAATGAAAATCTGCATTGCTTTTATTTGGTTGCCGTTCTCCAAATGCTCTTTCAATGTGAAGCATATCCATTTCGCAGTTCGTTTTTAGCGAATGAATATATTTTCAAAGAATTGATTGCTCGGTAATTTTTGCTATTATAATTTCCCTACCACTGACTATAAAAATGGCAAGTAAAACAAATTCTTTGGCTTCTAAAGAATATAAAAATGCCATAAAAAGTTAATGACTTTATTTATGAGACGTATAAAAGTTTTAAAGAACAACTACAAATAAATGAAAGGGAATAAAAATACATTAGCGTAGTGTGTAAAAACGCTCCTTAAAACAGTGGCAAAATTTTTTATTTCTTTACAATCAAAAGTAAAATCTTTTCTAATATCAGTAAGTGCATTTGTTATATGACCAACACTACAAGTCGATTTCCTGGCCTTGTTTTTGTCGGTTTTGGCGCTTCGCTTCGGAAATTGTCATTTTAGTATTCTGTGTTCGGCATTTCCCAGTCCTGCTGATTTTCTGCTGTTTCTGCACTTTCCCAGCTTCGTTTTTCATTCGTTTTTTTCCTATTTTATTTTTTTGGTTTCTCTTTTTTTTTTTGGCGATGCCAACACCCACCGCCCTATGGCCCACCAATCGGTCCATTTGGTTGACATTGCTGAATTAAACCAATCACTACTATTTTCACACTTAACTTGCAATTTGCATAAAATATTACCCAAGACCCAACAGTCAAGCAGCCGTCGTCGAGGTTGGTGGGGTGGAAAACCGTGTGGCAAACTGGGTGCCAAGTGGGTGGCAGCCTTCAACTGAGAGCGAAATGGAGCTCGGGGGGAGCGGAACCGGGAACTGGGGACCAAGGACCAAGGGTCCTCGCAAATACGCAACCATTGACAGTTGCGTGTGAATTTATTTTATTCCTTTATGTATATTTTACGTTCGCACACACGCGCATTTGCATTGAAAATGTATTTCGTGCATTTCCCGTGCGGAGTGGCAAAATATGTGTTGCCTACTTTTCTGCGCCTTCAGATATTTCTCTTTTCGCTTTGATATTCAAAAGATATGAATGTATAGTCGAAACACTCTATAATTTAAGCATTGAACTGAGGAAACTATCAATTAAAATGTGAAAATTTATATAATATAATAAATAATATTTTAAATTATAATTTCTAGTTATAGAACACTGATTAAGGGCTTTGAAATTGTAAATAATTTTTGTCTTAATCCAACGCTCTTTTCTTGATACATATGTATATGAATTTATTTTACTAAAAATATTACCTTTAAATAAGATTTGAGCCCAGCAAGCTCCACTGTACGCTATTTTGGTTAAATCGAGTATGAGGCGTGTGCACTCATTAGTGCAAATGTTGCCTAAAACTAAAAACCGGGAACTGCAAAACTAAAAACTAGAAACTTAACTAAACTAAACTAAACTAACTCGAAACAAAGCATCACGCTACATTTAACAAATGGGTTGGACCCACTGGCAGAAAGAAAGGCTTTAATGGGTCGGAGCTGGCGTGTGTCCCGGCACAAAGGTCCCTTTGAGGAGTGTGTTCGCGCGCAGGACATTAAATGCCCGTTTTCTCGTTTTCCCGTTTTGCACATGTCCGAAACAGAGAGTCGGGAACCGTCTTCACGGACCGGCCTGCGTTCCGTTACCCTTTTTACGGAAGTTGTTTTGTGGCTCCTGTGTGCTTCCTGCGTGCTTCTGTCGTAGACAAAGGTAAAGTGCGTAAAGTGCCGTTGCCATTCTGCTGGCAAACGGATTCCGGAAATTTGCATTTGATGTCAGCTTTTGAGTAGTCATTGGGTTCTCTCTGTCTATATATTTCCCAGCAGCTATTGAGTTGCTTTTGCCACTTTGGAAATGACTTATGACACGGTGGAAGATGTACTTCGCAATGAGTCTTAGTTGGTCAACAGTAATAAAACCATTTTTCCTCGAATCCATATTGAACGGAAAATCAAAACTCTTAATGATGAGGAAATGATTACTTTCTGGTTTCCTACTGAACTCAAAACTGAAGGCACTGCAAACATTAACTACGATTTTGGGTTTACATGAGACCAACTGGTTACCTGGCTTCCTGATGGCAGATTGGCCTGCTTATTGGAGTCAAGTTTCAGTTAATATCTGACCCAGCAACGGTTGACTCTGTTTACAAACTGCTTTCAGAAAGAAACTTCATTAAAATGCACAAAAAACGGCTGGCCAACTCAGCTCGTGTCGAGAGCTCTGTTTAAAATGTTGAAAATGGCATTGTTACGCTCGCATGCACTCCAGTACGCCCACTCTTCCACTCCCCCCTCCACACACACACTCACAGAGAGGGAAAGCTTTTGGCATTGTGTTAACAAATACACTTAGGCAAACACATAATTTCGAGTATTTAACTAAAATAAACAGGATGTAAAACATTTTATTGCATGCAGAGCCCGCAGCAACAGCGGGGAACAACAACCGCTCCGTGCCCCTCTTAAAATTTACACACACTCACCCACACACACGCTGCGCCATTTGCATTTTAGTCACTTGCACTTTTGGTGCGTTCAAAGGGAGCTCAAAGCCACCGAGGCTGCCATTGCATCTGCAAATGTATCTGTATCTGTATCTGCTTGTGCTTCTGCTGCCAGTGCTTCAGCTGAGCTGCAGCTGCCCACGATGTCTGTCTGTCAGTCGCCGCTTTTGGCCATCACCCTCGCTCCCTTTTGGCGGGCACTTATGCACATTTCCATTTGCAATTGTTATTTCCTTCTTTGTGCGCATGCATGCGGACGGCCCGAAGCATTTTGCTGCTCGCTTCAGCTCCACATACAGAAAAAAGGGGGAAATATTCGCTAAAGCGTTCCTCCTGGAGTCCTGATCTCAAGAAGTATCAATCAAAAGGGTTTTTAAATATTCTATGGTAATTTGTTTAGAGGGATTTTATTGAAAAGTAATGACAGAGTTCATAGAGTTTAGAGTAACACTAATAATTATATTATTATCATATGAAAATGATTCTTTTTAAGCCCTATACTTATGAGCAAATATAAAAATATAAATATTTAACTTTGATACCAAGTAGTTTGCTTACGTAAAAATGCTTTTATTATGGATTTATTTATATTTAAAACATACATAAATATCTATGAACTACTTTAAAAGGGTTTTGAAATTTATTTTCTTATATTATGTAAGGAGTTTTATTTCGATTTTATAATCAAATAAAAAAGCATATATAATACATAAATACATAAACTATAATTTACAAATAGTTTTCTCCTAATTAGGTATCATTTATTTAAGAATTAATATTCTAGGGATAGTGGCTTACGCAGAGTTCTAGAAGTCATTGTAGTTATTTTTATATAAATTTTCGTTCGTTAGTTAGTTAAATTTTTCGAGTGCACAATATGCCGCTTTAAGAGCACGCGTAAATTCTCATAAAAACTTGCAATGCAGCTAATTAAAAGAGCTGTAAATTACGCGGCTGTGTGTGCGTCTAAACTAAATGCAAATGCAAACGTTAACTAGAAGGACGAGACGATGCTGTTGCTGTGTCCTGGAGCTGGGCTGCTGCTGGAGACCGGTCACCTTAATTAAAATGCACAATTTTGCACTTTTGGCCAGCGCCGTCCGTTTTGTGCTGCATTTGCATTAAAAGCGGCTCAGAACCCTTGACGACTTCGCTCCCCAACCGCCGTGCAATTTATTTGCCGTCTACTTTACACTTTGCCCACTGCCTTCGAATTGGGTTTTATTTGTGGCGTTTGTTCTTTTTTATTATTTATAACTTTGTCCCGGACACCCGTCGCCCAGCAGTTGCGAAAATTCGGTGTGCGGTCCGCGTTCATTTCGCGTGTGAGCGAGTTCACTGCAGACCCCCCTGCAGGGCCCTGTTCCCCCGATTAAGGTCCTGCCTGACACTGCTGCAATATTCACAATTAAAAAGCTCAACAGAGAATTTACATTGTCGCTTGATGGTCTGGTGGTCCAACTCCTTCCTCACTCTCTCTTTCCCTGCGTTCCATGGACCAGAAACCGTGGCAGACATCATCATCATTGCCGTAGTCATAGTCCAATGTAGAGTTGCCTCAGCTATGGCACGCTATGACAAATGTTTGGCATCGGAGTGTCGTGGGATGGAACAAAGTTTAGGATGCAGTAAAATCAACAGTATTTCAGGATTTTCAAATTTGTCAGATTTTTATTAAAAGAGTTTTTGGACTACAAACCCCAAAGTAATATATATTCTAAGACAATAACAGAACAGAGGGTTTCCACAATGAAATTCCCAATATTACAAGTAAAAGAATATTAGAAAAGGTAAAGTTCTATTCGATTCCCTCTATTCTTACAGGAATGCCATTTTTTCTTGCGGCTCGACTGTGACTTTGGGGCTCCATAAAATTGTAACGCCACTTTATGCGTTTTATGCTTTATGACCACAAATGAGTGCACACAATTCACCAGACAGACTGTGCGTGAGTGTGGGTGCGGGTGTGGATGCGAGTGCCATGCGAGTGCAACTTTTATGCATGCTCACATAGAATTTGATTATGCCACGCCTGGCATTTGCACTGCACTCGGTTTTTGCGTTGCATAAATGCTGAACTTTTTAATTTTAATTGTTAAAAGCTTTTTCGTTAACGTGGCGGACAGCTGCTCGAGCAATCTTTGGCCATAAAAATTAAGCAACTTAAATGCATTTAAGCGCACAACGGCTGCCCCGCCCATATATAGTTGAGAGTCCTGTGTGCGGCGCAACAGTTCTCCTTGTCTGATAAATTAAACAACAGAAGCGACCGGCGAACGCTCCGAATCCGTGACCAGTTCCCACTGCCATTGCACTTCTGTCGTTAAACTTTTGGCCGGCCATAAACCACTCGCACTCGGTGCAGCAAGTGCCCCTCTGCATCGCTGCACCTGGAGCCGAAACTGCATCGGAATCTGAATCTGAACCCGGCTCGTGGCATATTTAAGCGCCGCCACGCCTGCACTGCCGCCCATAGATAAATTGTCGGCGCGTTTAATATGAAAAGTTATGGTAGAGGCAATTAAATCTGGCCAGCAAGCGCAGACTCTTTAAAACCAACAAAAGTCCAAATATTTTGGGGTGATGAAAGAAATAACTTCGTGGAAATGCTACACATTTGGTTTGAAATTTAATATTTTTATTTAAACAGAATTCTGACCTACTAAACTTATATTTGGGAATGAAAAAGAGATGATTTATATTATTTAATGCTCTAAGCAATAACTGCTTATACTTTGTATGTCCCATTAAAAATCGAAATATTGCATATAATTTATTTGAAATTCTCTGTTCGCCGTTCGCTTGTTGTCATAATTATGTTGGCATCCTTCGTTGGCATTCATAACGGATAACTACACGACTGACAGCTACACCACATCACACACACACAAACACTCTTAAAGGAGCGCACACACATGGTGGGAAGGCGCGTGCTTACAAATTTCGTAATCCTTTAACAAGCCCAGCAACTTCCGCTCCTACTTTCGGCCCTGGAAGCTGGATGCTGCTGCTGCCGCTGTTGCTCTGCTGTCATTGTCTTCGGCCTCATCATCGCATAATTAATCTTCAAAAAATCATCAGCCGTCGCAGGCATTAATCTTTGTTAAAACGTTTCACGCAACTTTTAGTCCATTGTTACACATACGCCGTGTGAGCCGCATACAAACGAGCCAAATGTGCGCTGTCCTCTGAGCTCCCGTCGCCTTCTTCGTTTCATAATTGTGCAGCTCTCGTCTCGCTAGTGGCGTAATTTAATTTGTGCTCCGAGGCGTGCTTTGTTTTTATTTACTAATTTCTTTTGACAAAGGACTTAAAGCTGGCGTAAAAACAAAGACCGTTTAAGGGGCTTTTTATGGCTGGCATATGCAGTCAAAGTCAACTGAGTTCACTCGACTTCACCCGGCTGCAATGATAAATGATATATCGCCCCGGCATCGTCATAATAATGCAACTGCTGACGGGCGCGAAAAGGGCGTTGTCAGCATCTTGGCTACATTGTGTGCCTGTGTGTGTGTGTGTGTGTGTGTCATTATGATAGAAAATAAATGAATGATATGTTTTTGACACGTCGCTGCTGTCATTGCTCCCACTTCATTTTTACGTCGCGCCCCACCATCGTCATCGTCTTTAAGTTCCAAAGCCCCGGATTCCCGATGCCTGATCTCGGAGCAGCAGGCACGCGAGTCGGTTGAAAGGAATACCCATCTTTTGGCATTGACAAGTAGCAGCATCTGCAACAACAACAGCAGCAGGAGCAGCAGCAGCCGCCATCTCCTGCTCTTCATCATGCTCAATTTGCGCGAATTGTGTTGTCTTGTCTTGTTTTCTGTCTGCCGCCTTGTCTCGGCCTTTGTTCGCCATTTCCCACCCAACCCGCACTCAGACACCCCCCCGACAATTGATTTAAATATTTTTGACACTTGTGCCAGATAATTGCTAACATTAATCATGTGCCCAGCAGCTGTCGCTCCTCTTCACATTCGCCCAGGGCTCTTGTGCAGAGAATTTTTGTGATTTCTTCACTGCTTAGGTGTCACCTTTGGGACCTCTCTAAAGGTTAAAGGGAGAACATGTTTTGCCTCAATTAAGAAACTATAAAAGCCATGAATAGTCCACCTGTTTTGCCCGTTTTTGATTAAGGATTTTCATTGCGTGCATCCCATCGGAAGAAGGCCTCGTGAACTGCACACTCGCCTTGACCTTTTCAGCTCTCGATGGCGGCAATTAGTCGTCGTTCTTCCGACTATCCGGTTCGCATGACTCCAATCTGCTGGCAATCTGTTCACCGCTTCAGTTTCCACCTCCTCAATTTATCACCAAATCAATCAAAAGCCTTAGGCAAAGTGAGATGCTCAATCCCGCCCCTACATGTGTGGACGGTTGCATGAGCGTGGGTGGGCGGGTGAAAAATGCTGCAGAGAAAGTCCGAGGTCCTTCGCTGCAATCGCTGCCTTTGATCGCTTACCGTGAAAATTTATTTGATTGCCGGCTATAAGCAACTGAGGCTAATATGATACAAGCCGATCTGCTGCAGGCGCTGTTGGTTCAATAGCGAATGACGGATGCTATCGCAGCACTGAGAGCATTCCGAGCAGAAAGAAAATGTTTCTAAATATAGTACATATATGTTCGATATATATATTTTAAATGTAAAAATATATTTTCATATTTCTTTGAATTTAACTAAAACATATGAGTTCAATTTTAAATGGTTCTTAGTTCTAATAATATAAATCTATCGATAATTGTATATTTCTTCCAGTGCCTTTCTAGGTGGGTAGCTGTTAGACGGGGCGCAAGGACGGGGGCGTGGCTGTCGTCGCTGTTAGTTGAGCTTTATTAACTGTCTGTGAAGTTCTGCGAGGCACACAAAGCTGGCGGGCGCCAGGAGGGCACGCAATCTCGGCAGGGCATCTCTACGGACCGGCTTTCGATTCTGGCCCTGTTTCTGGTGCCGGATTCTGGGATTTCTGCGATGGCGGATTCCGAGCTCAGGATCCTGGCCCTGTCGGTGTCTGTGTGAGTGTGTGTCCGGGTATGTTTGCCGGCCAAATTGCTTGTGATGAAGACAGTCAAGCGTCAATCAGTCAGTCACTGGCAACGGCAATGGCCCTTCCCCTGTCTCCCTGTCCCTTTCTGTGTCTCTGTCTGAGTCGGAATCGCAGTCACCGTTTCCGTCGTCTATGTGCGTCCCGTCCGATGTCCTTCTGGCTGTCAGTTAACATGCCTTTTGCGTTTGCCATCTCGGAGCCGTACTGTTCGGCGGGGGCAGCAGGGGCGTGGCAAGAACAGAGGCGGTCCATTGCCCGTCTCTGGCGGAGAGATAATCACTTTGGGAAATTGCTCATGAATGATTTGTTGGCATAAATCAATTTGATTGATGAGCGTCAATATACTTATATGCCGCTTTGATGTGGGCAATTCCAATACAGCGAACACACGCACACTTCTGGGGGTGCAGACACACACAGGCGGACATAGGGGCCTTATTTATAGTTGTGGTGGAGACAGTAGCTGCTCTAAGTCTGTTAATTAAAAATAATTTAATATTAAGAATACTAATTTATGTAGAAGTATCTGGAGAAATATCTATAGCTTTTCTTGTAATTTATTTATTTATTTATCAGTAAGTATTCCTCCTTGACTCTTGGAGGAATTAAGAAAGTTCGGAATGGAAAAGATTTATTCTCTAGTTACATTTTTGATTAACTTGTTATCTAATCTTTTTCACTTTTTTACTCCTACTAGCATGTCCTTTGCTGTTTGTGAGTCTGGATGGGGGGTGAACTTGGTGCAGGCACCGACTAATTGATCAATTAAACATCAATTGCTTGGCCATTGAGCTGCGGGTCTTCCTCGTCCTTTGAATCTTGCCTTAGTTTATTCTTTTCCTTTCTCCTGGTTTACCCTCAACATTGCAAGTTGGTAGCTGGTAGCTAGTAGCTTGTAACTGGTCGCCTTCATAAAGCAAGAAACTGGAGAAAACTTTTCGCTATTTCAACTTGAGTTGTTATGACACTTTTAATAACTTTATTATTGCATTTACATAGTAGCAGGGCACGCCAAGCAGCGGCGGCGGTGGCAGTAGCAACACCACCAACTTGTTCTGGTTAAGTGTGCCGCTGTGAATCCTGTGAGTCCTGCTCCCGCTTCCTTCGTCCCTGCATATGTTTGCAGTTTCCTTGAGGTGTGCGCGTGTGTGTGTGTGTGTGGTTGCGTGTTTCTTAGCTGTCTACGCAATTAAAAGTTTAATATAATTAAATGGTTTTATGACTTTGACTGTGCACCGAGTGCTGCAGTCGCTTGCACCCTTTCTCCCTTTCACTAGCAGAGACATAAAAAAATCAAGGCTTTTAAATAAATATTTAAAATAAATGTTTATAGACTAATTATAGACTATTGTATACTAATAACTGCTGGTCAATATTTAATAATTAATTCTTGATTTATTTTAATTAATCATCTCTTTCTGTGCCCAATTTCTTTGCGTGCAATCTTCGACTGCCCTCAGACACGTTTTTAGCAGCAGAAGCATCTTAAGACGCTGCCTGGTAAACACGTGCACTTTAAAATCCCCCAAAGCAAATAACAAGCTGATAGCTAACTGGAGCACAGGTTCCCTCCTCGGGCTCCTACATCGCCGGCGTTACCCTCCCCCGAAGTGATTAAGCCATCAAAGTTTGCCTTCGACACGCAGCATTAACGCTTCGACTTTGCTTAGCTGTGAGCTCCGAGCTCTGAGCTGTGAGCTGTGAGCTGTGAGCTGTGAGCCAAGTGCAGTGCGCCGGATGCCAGGCAGCTCGATAATTACTTGGCCAGCGTGAAGTTTTGGGCAGACATCAGCAGAAATTGGCTGGAAGAGCGACGATGTCGGTGGATGGGCAAAAAGAGCGATTCAGTCGCAATGTGTCCGTCGTTTTGCCAAGTCGATGTCGATGTCATTGCCGATGTCCCTGTCGCTACAAATCTCCTTGCGACAGATGGACGTGGCGATGCGACGCAGCCGACAAGGGCGGAGACAGGGGGCGTTGCTTATAAATGATGGCAGCGACCACGCCCCCATTCACATGACGGCACGAAATGGCCTAATTTATATATGCCCAATTTGTGACTTTTTGGGGGGACGAAGGCAGGAGACTAGGCAACGGGAGAAACTTTCAAGGCAATCTGGCTAGAAGCAGCTTTGAAGTTCAAAGTTGAGTTACTCTTTTTGAAGAATATCATCCTGGGCCTTCTTTAAGTTATTGAAAAGTATGTCTTTTTATTAAAGAAATATTAAATTTCTATTTAAAAATTTGCAGACTGAATTAAAAGTGTAACTTTCACAGTAAATTACAGCTTTGGTTTTCCTGCCAATTTCATTTATATTTGGAAAGCATTTCTCTCTGCGTGAAGTGTTATTAAATACCATTCACTACCAGGCCCCTATGGCCTAATCACTGTAATTATTTCAACGTTTAAGGTTTAGTTTCATCCCGTTCGAATGGGAGCCTTTCCGAGCCATGACCCAAATATTTCACTCATTTGCATAAACATCTCTCTGGCGCCCGAAGCGTTCGTACATTCAATTCGCTCGCACATGGTGGAAATGGCATCCACCGCAAAATGCAGAGGGCAATTCTGGGAACCGACAGCCGGCCGGGTCCCAAAAGCGATTGTCCCATCAGAAAAATGCTACACAAATCATGCATAATATAAATTAATAGCCATCAACTCTTAAATTTCGGCAGCATTTTTAAATCGGCTGTCGGGATGGCGGCAGGCGTCCCTTTTTGCGCGCCACCCGCCGTTTCATGGCAAATTAGTAGCTCGTGGGCATTTTAATTGCGTCCAGCATGGCGAAAAGGCCACCCGGACGGGGTGGTGGAAGCGGTCAGGGGCGGTTATGTGCGTCAAAAAATAAAATGAATTCATTTGTACCCTTTTCAAAGCCGTATAAAAGAAGGCTAAGACGCGGCAAGCGGCACGCGGTCCCCCAAATGACTTAACTCATTTAATGTGGCTCTAATGGGATACAATTTAAATTTAATTGATTTGCCCGACAAGCTTTTTATGGCCGCAAGAATTTCTCTAAATTAAAAATGCCTTTTTCCCGGCTGTGTGCTGTGTGTGCGTGTGGTTGGTAAAAATGCGGAGCGCTTTAAAGGGCGCCAAGATTAATTCATGTTTTGTGCTCCAGCATATTGATTAAATATGCAGAGCAGCGCTGGTGGCTCAAAGAGTGCCTGACAACAGTTTGCCCGCTTTCTGCTTTCAGCTTTCAGCATTCTTGCTCCTTTTTTTGCAGTGGCTCGCTGATTTATTGGTTTAATGCACCCACGGCGCCACCGGCAACAGTGGCAGCACCCGCACCACCCGCATAAACAGAGCGCAACAAACCGCAGCGGGGAGAGTTGGTTGTTGGATGTTGGGACAACCTTTGCTGCCCGCCGCCATTTCTTAGCGTGGCAGCTAATTTATGTGCGCACGCGGCAAAGAAAATGCTGCCGAAAGGATACGCCAGGCGCCAGGAGCCAACGAAGAACAGCAACGGCACACGGCGAATAATATTACAAAATTGGGGCATATCCTTGATGAGCATCACCAGTGGAGTCGAAATGCATTTTCTCTATCGAAATGTTATTTTTTAAGCTATTAATGTTATTACCTTTCAATCCTCTAAAAGTTGCCTGCGAAGTTTGGAAATATAACATAAAACATACGCTTTTAATATTTTCTCTCTCTGCACCGAACGGGGAACATTTCCCCATTTTCCGCATAGTGAGAATTATGTTTCCAGGGGGAGGGAGGCGAAAGAGTGGGAGGCTCGAATGTCAGCGAGCATAAAAATTCGCATTTTAATATTTGTCAGTAAGCTGCGGTGCCTTGGCAGCTGATTTGCCATAGGTCCTTCCACCGCGCCGTCCTGCTCCTTCGGCTTGTTTGCCTGCCACTTTATCTGCGCCCAGCAGCTGGCGTTTGTTTGCGGTTCCATCGCGCGTTGCGTGTTGACTTTTGTGTCTGAGCCACCTTTCAACTGCAACTAATTTATTTTATTTGCCAGCTGGCGACCCAGACCACCTGCCCAGCCCTGCCCGGCCCCGTCCTGGCCCCTAAAAATGATTCAAAACAAGCATTAGAAAATATATTGCACGGCACGGGGCTGATGTGCCGCTGCACTTGATACAAAGTGTCTTGACGTTAAGAGTGCCGCGTAACTGGCTCCTGAGCCCTGAGTCCTGAGTGCCAAGTGCCTCCGTTTTCCAGCGATTCCTGTATACCAGCGTCATTGGCGTGGACAGGCTGTAAATGAGTTTTGTTATCTGCCAGGCAACAAGCAAGCAAATTGCATTAGTTGCAACGGAAACAGGATGCGCCAGGTGCATGAGTCCTGGCTTCTGGTTGCCTTGAAGATTTCGTTGGTCAACAGGGTGGCCTGCAGATTCTGTCAAACAATTGGTTAGGCTTAAGTTTCCTCTATATTCAAATTAAAGAGGAAATTTTAACGACACTACATTTATTCGTATATATTTTGTTTTACAGATATTTAAGGAAATACAATATTTTGGGTGCCAGATAAATATTTAGTAATTTGTAAATAGTAAAACTATTTTAAATTAGACCAAAAATGTATATTGAAAATGTGTATATGAAAATAATTAAAATTTCGTTGAGTAACAACAAACATTGTTTTGATACATTGCTCTTTTTATATTAAATTAAATACGTTTCACTCAGCTATTGAACCGCTCTCGGTTTGCGATCGGCCGGCATAAATTAACAAATATGTGCCGTACCCCTTGCGGCCATTATTTAGCGTAATTAAATAGCGCATGGAAAATAAGTAAATTATGAAATGCGAAATGCTCGTAAATTTTCTCGCTTGTTGCGTTGTTTTCCCAGCCAAGAGGTCGTTGAGTCCGTTGACCAAACTGTTGCTCCTGAATCCTGACTCCCCTGCCGCTGACCTTTCGACTGTTGATTTTATTAAAATCATTCCGTTTTTTATGCTCATTGGAGAGCAGCCGCAGTAACGATGCACTTAATTACAACTGCATTATAATAACGTTACAATTATTGTTATTATTTTTTATTCCAGCATCCCAGCAAGCGAGCATTCGAGCATTCGGGCCCGTTGTCCCGACCACATTTATAAAACGGCCATTATTCATGGCGTGGTCAGGGGCTATTAATGTCGGCTAGCCAAATATCGGGGAAGTGCGCGAACGAACGAACCATTTCAAAATAAATTAAATTTTTATGCGTATATGCGAGATATATTAAATGTTTTGTGCATAAGAAACTTCCCTTAATGAGACGCACAATTAATGCATTCGAGTCGGGGGCGCCATAAAGCCGATGCCATAAATCCAGCTGTGTGCGTTGGTAATTAGTGGCCAAGGTTAATGGCCAGCAGGAGAGGCATCACGAGTTCATCAGCAGAGGCAGAAAACCATTTCAAATTTGAATATAAAAAGATTAAGCTGATTTTGGGATTTTAAGGATATAGCAAATCAAGATTTAATTCTAGATTTTTAATAATTTGTTGCTGCTTTTGTGCTTTTGCAAGCTACCATATGATGAGATTAATTTTAATTAAATTGCCAATTTATGACATTATACTTCGTGTTAAAGTATACAAACGTCTATTAACGATTCATCATCATCATCGACGCGCTGTAAATTAGTTTTGCAATCTGCAGGAAAGAAGAAATAATTTTTTGTTGCCAATTCTTGGTTTAAATAATAATAGAAACCCTTTACCTGTACAGCTGTATTCATAGAAAGCGACATAACTCCAAGGATCTGAATAGTATCCGGATGCTGAGACTCCCGCAACATCAGGCCAAAGAGCCTCCGCTGATTGGAACTCAACTCATACCAGGACACGTTGCAAATGCTCTCGAAGACCTGGTCATACTGTTAAGGATTTAGAGTGCTAAAGATTAAGAAACAACTAAAAAAAAGCGAACGAAACGCACTGCAAATTCAATCAAGGTACCCAGAAAGCAATAGATGGACATGCTGTAAGCTGCTATCAGAAAATATACAGCTAGCGACAAGTTAAAGCCATTCAAATTAACACAGAAACTGATCATCATTGAGAAGGCCATGCCTATGATTTGAGCGGCAATCAATTCATGGTAAATGGCATTCACCGTGCGGCAGTACCTAAAAATGGCCATTAAATATATAATAATTACATTTCTTTGGTTATTTCTTACTCAGTAAAGAGTTGATGCCATTTAATGACTTCCAATAAAAGATGTAGTCGATCCTTCTCCCCTCCAACCTGAACATTCACTGCTAGTAACTCTCTTGATTTAGCCTTATTTTCCAGAGCTTCGTTTAGCTCCTCAATCTTAAGCTTCATTAAATCGGCAAATGTTATGATCTGAGTCAATCCAAGGAAGACCGTCAGGTCCCCCGAATAATATCCAACGCCGCCAGGGATCATTGTAATCTGGAGTGGATAATGAATTTATATACACAAAAAGCTTAGCTTGAGAACTCTGATAGTTTAGTTGCATCCATAATCTTACAAAGTGAATCACGAAGGTGGCTATGTAACCAAAATTTGTTTCCAGCGAAAGGCCAGGAATGTCGAACTGCATCACGGTGACCCGGGTGCCATCGTACATCAGCATGGCCAGCGGCAGAAACATCATTATAAAAAAGGTAACGATATAACCATTGAAAATGATCCGATTAAGGCCGAGCAACCGATCGATGTTCGTGTGCAGGGCTGTGCGGTAACGTATTCCCCTGTTCTCATACTCCTCGTAAATACTACATGAGAATAATGTGAGCCTCCGCATATCTTGCTGTTTCAACAAGCAGGTGAAAAATTTCCCGCATGTGTGCAGCAGGCCACCCATCATCGAGGCGGCCTTAAGGCTTTTGTTCCAATCACCGCCAGTATTGAATATCGAAAATATCGTAAAGGCCGTGAAGTTGATGCACAATAGGATAAGGGTCCAAGTGCGATAGTTCAATTTCATGCTGGGCGCCAATATATCCAATCCCAAAAAAGATAATAACTTGTTCATTTTCTCGGTTAGTTCGCGAAGGCGGCTGGACGGACTGTCTACCGCAGGATTCTTCATCGTGAAGTAACTGATTTGAAATGCTAATTTCTGCTCCTTTTATAGTAAAATGCTTTTTCTGGCCATTACGTGTCTGCAAAATGTCCCAGCAATTATTAGAAGTGTTATTAAAAACAATTAAACACTAAATTAGCTATTTTTTAATTATATAATCGATGACAGGTGAGAAAGTGTCAGTCTAAATTAATTAATCGTACGAAGGTTGGTATTGGCGGCATAGAGTGTATTTTAGTTGTCCCTAAGAAAAAGAATTTAAATTACTTTGGTTTTTCCAGAAAGAAATCATAAATTAAAGACTTCTAATATTTTCTTCAGCTTGTTCCTCAATAATGAAAGCATCCAGGAGTAAAATTATCCTTTGCTTAGGGCTAAGCAACCGCAGAATTAAGACAATGTAGCTGCCATGCCCTTTATCAGTGAATGGCAGCTCTACTATTTCGCATAAGCCTTTGTTTCGCAAGTCCTTCGATGGCATTCATCATACGCACTGTTGTCTAATACACTTCAGAGTGCGGAACGTTATTAGTCAGGCCCCTTGAATGTCCCTTAGGTCATATACCCACTAGTTCATTGTGTGCTTTTTGTTATTAATTTCCAAGCTATAAATTTCACTTCGCCACATTTCTAAAGGCCAATCCCTAACTAAAACTACTCACTTGTACTTTGGGCTGTGGCTGGGCCGGGGGATGGGGCCTCACCTTTTGCACGCCCGAACAGCTTTCGGTTTTTGTCTGCGGTATTTTGTTATTCTGGCCGATCCAGCAGCTCCGCCTTCCATCTGCTGCATCTTTTGTTTATTCCTCACAATGGCCTGCCGCAGGTTTTTACTGCCTGCCTGCCTGCCTTGCTGCCATTGTGTGTGTCTTCTCCCCCGTGTCTGTGTGTGTTTGATTTTTCCTGCTGTTTTATACCCGGCACGAAAAGCACTTGCTTTAGGGGTATATCGTGTCTTTTTCAATTTCAGTGATCCGAAAAGAGGCCAATAATTTGGATTTACATACATACGTATCTGTATATAGGCAAATTTAATTAAAATATAGTTATTTTCAGCTGAAATTTCGAAATGAATTTGACAAGATGTTAGATTTTTCTGCTTCTGAAACAAACTAATTCTAATTGGTCCCAAAAAACTACTCCATTATCATTCATTTCATAGTTTTCTGTTATCCGAATTACAGAGTTATTATCATGTTGCCCCATAGTATTCAGAGTACACAGTATTTTAAGGTCCAAACACTCGGCTATATTTGTCCCTCTCCTGGCTTTTGTATTTTGTGCTGTCTTCTCCTTGGCTGCCTGCCTATAAAATGCAATGGAATTTCATATTGTGCGAGTATATATCGGCATCAACATAATGCTCTCGGATAATATTCCCTGGCATTTTTGCGCTGCGGCACGTAAAAAATGCAAGCTATACACACACCGACCCAGCGTTACATGCCTGTGCGTTTGATGTTTAATCAATTGAAAATGCGAGAGTGTGCCATTGATGGCCCCCAAGCCCTCCCAATTTTCCGGCCGCCCCCTCCGATACACCGAAAACTTGGCCCCCAACTCAAGCTCGATTGTCTGCCTGACGGCCTGCATAATACCTGTGGCATGACCTGAGCCAGGGTCGGATTGCCAGCCCGACTTCGACTTCCGCATTGCCCCGCCGGCTGTTTGCCGAGAACAAACTGTTAACTGCAAGCTGCAGGTCTACTCTTAAGACGCGCTCTCTAGGAAAAACATTAGCAAGATTGCAAGGTGCGTGTGCGGTGCCGCACACATCCTCAGCAGCTTCCTTATTGAAAGGGAATTGAACGCTCGGCTTCCTTTCGGAGCCTTTCCTTTCCTTTTGCCTTTGCCGCTTGCCGCCTGAATGGCACAAAGCGGAATAAAAATTACAATATCGCTGCTGCTGCTGCTGCTGCTGAGACCGACGATGCAATGGAAATGGAAGGCAAACAACAGGCACAACTACAACCACACGCACATGCACTGTGCTAAAATAGTATAGTAAAGTTTAGGAGAAATGAAAAGGATATTCGAGGATTTGAGACTTGTACATGCTTAAAGGCCTTTTGGGGATTAGAAAATTCTAAAACTGAAATAAAGTGTTGGGGGAAACAGTTGTACTAGCAAACATTTATATTTATATTGGATGTGACCCTTGGAATATTTTTTAAACATTTTGTAAAGGATACAATAGTGAATAAAATAACACTTTTCATTCAATTTCGTATATAAATTTTGATCCTACAATACGGATTCATTACATTAAACTACTTTAGAATTGCTCTTCGACCTCAAGATGTCAGTTAATCTCAAATAGTTGGACGTAAGGACCTTCGAGTTATCCTCTACATAGTTTTCCCCCGGTGCACATTCACACAAAGGAAGGCACAACGCCTCAAGCTGCCTGCGGAGGCATTCATGCGCTTGTGTGCTTGTGTGTGTGTGTGTGTGTGCGTGGGCGAGTGTTTCTTGTATTGAAACTTCCTTTAATGGCTTCCGGTTATCATTATTGGCACAAGGCATTGTCCGTCCCACTCTTGCGGCTGCGTGTCTATAAAGATTAAACGCATTGTTCTTTGTTGATTCTTTTCGTCATGCGAAGAAATTAATATTCGCAATCCATTATCGCTTCTAATAGCTCACATACGAGCACCAGGGTCCGCGCACAAAGGGGCATATTTAATAACCTTAATGGGGGCGGCTTAAAGCCTTGAAGCCTTAAAGCGAGTCGCAACCTTTTGGCCAGTGGCCCAGTGCCCCTAATGCATAATCAATCAATCGAACGCTTTAAGCCGCTGACTAATATGCAGCAAAGGGCCGGAGCCCCAGTCCGTGTCCGGGTCCGAGGCAGTCCTTTAAAGTGTCCTTGCTCCTGGCCCAAACAGATACACACATTGATAGATGGGCGGACTCCAGTACGTCAGCGTCATTCGCTCCGGCTAATGATGACAAATTTTTTATGGGCATTATGAGCGCCAGTGACTTAAAGCGTGTGGGAATGGTCGAAGTGCACAGAGAGAAAATGTTACCGAGACGTTGCATATATAAATTTATATATTTATTAAACTTACTTATACAAAAACTTTATTTGTGAGATAGAAACTGAAATCAAATATATTAATTTAATTCAGCTGCTGCTTCAATAAATATCTAAGAAACTGTGTATAAATTAATATCTGTTATTTCTGAATAAATCAACAAACTTGCCTCTAGTGATTCTCCGTGTTGAAATAGAACCGTGGGGTGTTGTCTGTTGCTGTTCGGATGCCACCTTCCCCCAATGACCAACCCTTGGCCAGCCCAGGCTCTTTATTAATTTGACAGCATCAACAGGAGCTGGCTGACTTGGCACGCTAATGATTGAAATGAACTCCGGCTTGGTCTCCGGTCCCCGGTATCCGGACTATGGGACTCTGGTCCTGGGGAAGAAGCCAGCGTAACGCCTACCGTCTAACCGGCAGCAGCTTGATTGATGGTTATCACTCACTGGACGCCGAGAAGAGCCACTACAAGGACGTCAGATTAAATGCTGTAGGTGTGTCATAACTTTTTTCCTGCGCCCCGGCAATCGCCAGCTCATTCCTCATTGTCCTGTATTGCTCCTTTGTTCGGAAGGACATTTGGGCACTTGTCATCCACTGACACAAATGCCGCTCCCAGACGCTAAGAATGCAAAAGTAGGGACCACGAAGAATGGAGTTCAAATATGGATTCCAAAAATAAATCTGCCATGTCATATGCGAATGAAAAGGGAAGCAAAAATAAACCGCCATTGGTCATGTTTGAAAGCAAATAAGGCCAATTAACAAATGCAAATGCGCAGGAAGTTGTTGTCTTTCTCAGAAAACAGTTTTTAATGAATCAGCCAAAGAATGTGTAGGGAAAATATAAATTCATCTTAACGATTCTGGCAGCTTAAAAATATATGTAAAACAAGGAATTAGTTAATTTTTCTTTGAGAATATATATAAATACCATCATTTTTATGGTTATAGTTTAAACGTAAAGTGTTGGAATTTAAAATTTACAGTTTACAAGTTACAAGATCTATTTAGGATATAAAGTCATATTCAAGAATGAAAGAATCCTTTCTTTATATTGGAATTATTTAAAATTATTTAAAATATTCAACGAAGATTTTTATAGGATTTAATTTAATTTAAATTATAATAAATATTTCAATTCAAATTAATTTTGCTATTTTTAATCATATTTCCTTTCAGTGCATATTAACCTCAGGTTAAGTACAACCCAATGCAATTTTCACGTAAAGTGAAACATAATCAGGAGCTTTGTAAATTAAAGATTACCCACGCTTGCCCACGCAGTATCCTTTTCCTGTGCCTCCCAGGACGTGTACAAGGATTTGACGGATCTGGAACGGCTGAGCCTTGAGTGTTTGAGGTAGGAATTGGCCACCTGGCCTCTGAAATGTGTTTACTCCGGAAAGCCAGGCGATTGTAGGCCACGAAACTCGTTCGCCCTGCTTTTCGAGTGGAAAGTGGCGGAAGAGTAAAAGTCCCAGGGAAGCGAAGAGAGAGTCCTTATTGATGGACGAACGTTACAGTGTAATTTCACTCAGTGAGTAAAATGGCGCTTTCCAGCTACATCTCAAGCGGGGAAATTTGCTCTTTGTGTGCGGGGAAATTTCCGCTGAATGGAAGTATAAGAGTTTTCCTCTGAATCCATTCGGAAGAGAAGAGAGACTTTGGGGAAGTTTTCCCTTTACGGTTTGGAAACGAACTAATGGCTGGAAACCAACATTTTACCAATTTGCACTTGTTGACAGCAATAAAAATAATCGTAATATTAATAATAATTATTTAATATATATTACCAATTCAGAGTCATCTTTTTTTATTATTAAATAATGAAAAATACTTTCTAGTCCTTGAATTTGTGTTATTAACACAATTCTCAAACAAATGTCCGCCAGCAAGGACATCGCTGGGCAGTGGTCGGCCGAAACGGAAACGGAAAAATGAGATTTATGACGTGTACAATGGGGCAGGTGAAAAGGTGGGCACTTATAAATAAAAATATATGTGTTTGTGTATGTGTGTACAGTACACACCATAAATGCTGGGTGAATTATTAAAATAAAAGTGAAACGGAAACGTAACAAAGGTTCGGCGGCAGCATTTATGACAGGAAAACGCGAAACGCAGCACAAAGAGATTGCCGTGGCACGCATCTAAAACGAGATATGCCACGCCGGAAATAAGCGCCCCGCACAGCAGCCTTCACGCACACACGCACACCATCACTCGTACTCCCGGCACTCTCGCTCGTACACACTTGCGGCAATGTTTACGCACTGCCGAATCAAGATCCCCTATAAGTAGGCTTCATTTGCCCAGCAAATGCTTCCTCGAAGAGAAAAAAAAAACGGCTTGCATATGTGGTCGTCTCACACGACTTTACCTATACTCTTCGTCCTTACACAACTACGACTACTACAGATTTTTCTAGTGTTTCTAGATATTTAATAAAATTTAATATTATTAAGGAAAGGTAACTCAATATTAAATATTCGGAACATGGGGTATCTTGGTTGTACAAACAATTTCCAACCCAATCATTTGCAGATATTAAAGATAGTTCCACTGGTTATCAACTACTTAGCCACAGTTGCGCTTCTCCGCATCCTGCATAATTCATTCCCTAGGGCAAACCATTAGTGGGTTCCCTGGACTCTCCTTACGGAAAAGAGTACGGGCATTGGCCAGGATTACGGGGCCAAACTAAATACAAATGTATGCATGTAAACAAGCGCCCACTTAAGCAACCTGCCACGCCCCCGCCAATCTGCTCCACTCACCAATCAGCCAGCACCCCCGCCGCCGCCCTTTGTGTATTAATGTTCAGTGAAGCGATCAAAATCAAGTCGACTACGGCTAATGCTACGCACATTTCTGACTTTTTTATTATTCGGTGCTCGATCCTAACCGTCGATGGCCCAAACTGCCTGTGTGAACTTTCGCTTGTTATTTGCAATTTGGCTCGACAACAGGAGCACCAAGGAAAGGAAAAATAACAAGTAATAACGCTGTCATCAACGACTGGACCGACCTCAGAATACCTGGGATTTAGTTGTTAATGCTAAAAAAAATTTTACATTTTAAGGATAAATAAAACTATCAGTATTGTATTTGATAACCTTATAAGTTATTAAATTAAAGTATCCAAAATGCTGGTCCTCAAACGGAACTACTTATGGCACCTATGCAGTACCCTATGCTTACAGGGTATAGAAACAACAACTACAGAAAACAACTACCGAATTCAGTAGGAAAAAAGAGAATGAGAGCTTTAATTCTATATGCGAACAGGCATTTCTGTTTGTTTTTGCCACTCGTCTTTCCTTTCCGACTTCGATGGTTGGCTTTCGTTTTTTAAGGTCGTTTACAGCAAACATTTCGTTTGGCAAGCGGATGTTGTGGGAGTGCGGCAGGAGGGTGAAATGTATGTTATTATTATGGGGCATGTTGTTAACTACCCATACGCAAAACGCACTTCTTTCTACCCTCGACGAAAGGACGAGACGTAGCATAAAACGGATTTGTGAAATCGCTTGGAAAAAATATAATCAAAATTGTTTTCAAATGACTTACAATTGCTACGGTTCGTACACAAGAAGAAAACGGTCTCTAAGAATATAAAGTTCAATAAAATATTATATCTTGATAGTTGAAAGGAGGTATGATTGTGATTGTGTGTAAAATAAAAGATTCTTTGGATGTTTTCTTTGGAATATTAATGTTTTCATTTACACATTTTTTGAATCGAATCATTTACGTTTTAAATTGAAATATATTTAGAAATATTACAGAAAACTGCCTCAAGGTCGTCAATTACGTTTCGGACACTGTAGCCAAAGGCAGGTCTGCCCCTAGAAATGGAGCAAACAAGAGCCGAGAATCGGGGAATGTAATTATGCGACTGGGTCCGGGGTGTCAACTGTCAGCCAATCGCCGTAACTTAAGCCACGCATTTGCCGCTGACAACTGGAAAAATTGCCGTTTTTATGGGCCACTCCATTGGGAGATTGGTGGCCAGTTGGCTGACCCAAGGAATGTGCCACCGTCTCTCACCCCCCTGGCCATTTTTCGGTATGCGTCGAGTTAATAGCAGAAGCCATTGTTAGACAGAGTCCTTCGGCAATTACTTTGTGCTCCATTATTCGCTCCCTCGCATTGCGGATCCTTGGACAAATAAGTGAGAAAGTGCGAAGCACCCTTCTGGGATCCTAACAGTTTTCTAGCTTTAAGTTGATCAACATTCTGCCGTTCCTTTGTTATTTTTGTTGTTCCTGTGGAGTCAGCATTCTAATATTTACTTACAATAAAATTACAAAATATTATCTTTTAGAAAGGTGTGACAAAGCTTTTATTATTCTGTAATTTAATGTAAAAACTTATAGAAATACGCAGCATAAGCAGAGCACATTAAGTATTTTTGTATCTAGGCTGCGCTCCCTGCCAGTTTCAATATTTTATGATGGCCGCCATTGAACCCTCCGCAAGGATCACATAAATTCACCAAAACGCAGCCAATGTATCGCTCCTTCAGAGAGGAGCACAGAGAAGGAGAGCCCAACAATGCAGAAAAATGTTGTAGAAAATACTATACTCAGATGTCCTCATTCCAAGCCCTCCAGAAACTTCCCTTTGCCCGCAGAGGAAAGACAAAAACTACGTACACATCATCATTGTCAATTGCCGGATGTGGGGTCGGGAAATCGGGGAAAGCGGGAAAAGCAAGCAGAGCGAGCAATCGCTGCCGCTGTATTCATTGTTGCCACGTAATTGCATTTCGCTATCGCAGATATTTATAGCTCCACTCGGTCAAGAGCGGCAGTGGCAGTGGCCACTGCTTTGGCAGCAACAGATTTTTCCGAGCAAATGCGGTCAACCGCAAAAGCGCAGCGGCAAAGTCGTTACAAGGATAAGGGCGTTAGAGCGCATTGCTCGTTGCTGTTGCTATTGCTGCTGCTGCTGCGGCTGGGCATTAGTCCTCGCCAGGCAAATAAAAATAAGCAATGTCTGGGCCCGGTTTCGCGTCGCCGTTGTCATGAAGCGTATTGAACACCGAACAGGCAAAGTCGGCCACCGAGCACTGAGCACTAAGCGTTGGGCATGGCCATTGTCATTGCATTCCGCGCCATGGAAGAAACGGAACGAAACTACACAGAAAGAAAGGAGCTCAAGAAATGCATTAAAAAAGGACATTCTTTGCATTCCAAACTTGTAGCATTTTATAATAATTACTTACGCTTTTCGATATGGAATCTTTACTATTTAAAGTTATTTAGCAACTGGATGAAATGTTCTAACTTCTTTTGCAACATTTTCCCTGAGTGGCCTGCCACCCCAAAAGGAAGCTGAGAATAAACCATTTTTTGCTGCTGCCATGCTGCCACTTATTCGCAGAAGTACTTGCCGACTGGGCCGCATTAGTGGCCCGCTCAACAATGGCCACTGGAAGCCAATTTTTATTGAATCAAGCCGGGCTTGGCTGCGATGACCAATGAATAAGACGACTCGAATGGATGGCCCAGGCCTGAGCGAAGTGTGATAAGCTTTCACGAAAGAGATGAATGCTTGAAGGATATAGAAGGATATATAGAATGTCACCTAGCATAGGAAAGGAAATATAGGGTTTCCATAAGAATTTACATCACACATATGTACATGTATTATGTGATAGTTATATGAAATACAAATATAATTTAATCTGATACCAAGGAAACTCATTGTACGCTCTCGGTTAAGTATTGATATCTTCTATTTCATTTATTGATTAACTTCAGAATAATTTCAGCGGCATATCTCTTATTGAAAGCCATTCGCACTGCACTTAACTTGATTGCCCCGCCCTACATTCGGTTACTCGGGCTGTTTATTCCATTTGCCGCCTTTGATGTTGTTTGAAATGAAAATGTGACCTCTGGCCCCTTGGCCACCACAAGCGACGATTGGCGAATAAATTTGGCACACCCGACACTGGCACACACACACTCCTAGGTATGTAAAGGCTATTGCAAGCATAATTTTCTTTGCTGCCATTTGGCGTGTATTGCTGTTGCTGCTACCGATGTCGCTGGTGTTGCTACTGTTGTGTTGCTGCTGCTGCTGCTGCTTTGCTTTGTTGTTGCAGCTGCAGTTTTTGCACGTTATACGAGCCATTTGCAGCAGCAACTACAAGCAACTGCATTGCGGCAGTTGTTGTTGCCGGTGGCTCCGGTTGTCCTGAACTATACTGAACTGAACTAAACTGAACCTAGGGCCCGAAAGTCTCGGAGTTGGAGTAATTGCCATCACGTCGCTGGCCAGGAAGAGGGCAGTGCAGAAGCCGGGCAAGACAGCTCCGGGATCGGAGCGAAAAGGATAGGAATGCAGAGAGAAAAAGGATTATAAGGAAACTATGTATCTTTCGAAATCCAAAAGTTTGCTTATAAATATCTTGTCCTATTATAATTTTTAAATAAGAAAAGTTTTTGTCAATTTATAGGAACAGAATAAATCAAATTCAGTTGTACTTTAAAGCTTTGTTTTTAAGGTTTTTATTTATATAACTTTTATGTAGACAATATTATGGAGAAATATACTAACCCCTTTCCTTCTAATTCGTGAATCTTAAATGTTTACTATTTATCAATTTATGGAAAAATAGGAAACAAAAGGTGCAAAGTTTCAGGGCTCAACGATCAAACGAAATATATGAAATAAATTAAAAAGGAACCCCACAAAATATGACAATTTGCTAATTGGTTTTTCTCTGTGTGCATGTGTACGGTGTGTACTGGCCATAGAAATATTCTAAAAATTGCAATGCATAATTTACGTCTGGCCGAGTCCACAACTAATGTAGCAGCAGCTGGCAACTGGAAAAATGCAACTGCCGTCTGCCTAAATAATAAATAAAAAAGGATATGTGAGTGTTGGCCATGTTTATATTGTTGTTCTTGTTGCTGCTGTTGCTATTGTTGTTGTTGCCATTGCTATTGACGTTGTTGTAGTTGCCAATGCCATTGTCATTAGCCGTTGGGCAAATAATTTACTTTACCACATTTACTTCGATAACTAACCATTGTGTTGTTGCTGCTGCTGCTGCTCCTGCTGCTGTTGCTTTCGTCCTTTGTTGCTGTTGTTGCTGGTTGAGGCGTCTGGTCGCCATTGTGACCATCCACACACAAGCAAACAGCCGCAAATACACAGAGGAAAATACATATAATTTTCCTTTTTGATGATATTTGTACTTATAAAAGTTTTAAAAATATTTTTTAGATTGTCTGAGTAAGTCTGTCAATAAAAATAATAGCAATTGATCAATGAATTGTAATATTATTATACAAATTTGAACTCTAAAATAAAAAATTAATAGACCATATTCATTATACTTTATAACGTCGGGTATAGAAGTATCTGTAGTCGAACTTCCCTTTATGTTACTCTATTTTTCAGTTACCTAAGAAGTCCTGTATATTTCTGAGTGCACGTATTGATAGCCAGGCGGATGGCACTGGTCGGGGGCTCCTGGGCGGGGGCTCCTGGGGGCGGTGGCTGTGTTCCACTTATTGATTTCAATTAACATGCAACAGCATGTCTTCCCGCTGCACCATGCAACGTCCCCCCTTTGTTGCTGCCGCTTTTCAATCTTTTCATAGGCTAATGTTACACTTGTGCGTCGTTAGAGCTGCCCCTGGCCCGACCCCTTTTCCGCCCACCGATAACCGACCACCGCCCACCATTTTGGGCCCCCCGCGCGGCCTTTGAGTTTGCTGGGCTGCTGCCCCTTTGTTTCTGCTGGCTGGCTGCCTGCTGTTGCTCCGAGTCGGGTCTCCAATAATTATCAATTTTGCGAGAGAGTTTGGATATTCTGTGCGCCTTTGTTTACTTACTTGTTTTTTGGTTTAAGGCATTCAGCTGCTATGCGCCTGGCAAACAGTGCGTATGCGTGTTGTGTTTTGCGGTTTGCCTAGTAAATTGTGGCCCAGAGAGCTGGCTTTGGGAAAGTGCCAAATGAAAAATCCAAGCTCTACTCAGCTGATTAAAATATATGTGCAGGCCGAGGGCAAGTGCAATGCAATAAATAAAGGAAAGTCGTTGGCCGGATTGGCATTTGAGCGGTGGGGGGAATAATATTTGCAAAGCTTTCAAAAGAGTTCGCTTTAGTTTTAAACAAAAATTCTCATTTTATTTCGCATTTACATAACTGTTAACTTAAAAGCTAAACTGCATCTAGATATATACATTGAAGTTATTCGAGAGGGTGGGGCGCATACGTTGTGTGTGTGGTTTCTTGAGTATTTAGTTAAATAAGTTAAATTTGACTTTTGCGGCCACTGTGGTTGCCTTGGAATAAGCGGAATTCGCCGCCTGTCGCCTCAGAAAAGATATCTCGGAGCTCTCCTTCAATCCGGAGCTAATCTCATGTCCGGGCAGTTATAACTTCAACTTTAAGATATCGGCCACCATGGACTATTTTCTCACTGGTCTATTGTTTGGGGGTTATTCGGTGCTCAGTCTTTAAAGTAAACTGTACGATTCTTCTGTATTTTGTGTGCATACTTTATGCTCAATGCCTGTGGTACACTGAAAGCGACTCTGTGTTCTTTGACTTTCAGATTGCAAATTAAATTATTCAATTTTTAAAAAAAGGTAAACAATAAATACTTGTACTTATCATTCTTTAAGACTGTATGAATTAGAATCAAAAGTGTTGCTAATACAATTTTTTAAAGTCAGGCATTTTTGCTTAGTGGTGTTTGTGTCTGTGTGTGTGTGTGTGTGTGTTTGGCAAGCATTTTAAGCCCACTGTTATTGTGGTTTCCTCCTGATCCTTCTCCATCCTTTGGCTCTTTTTGTCGCCTTCTCTTCTTCTTGACTTTCAGCCCCCAAACTGCCATGTATGTGTGTGTGTGTGTGTGTGTACGTTTAATAGCCCAATTTTTTCAAAGCCTTCAGGTCTACATCGCCATAGTAATCCTCGCTGTAAAAAGGAGAAACGGGAAGTATTAAGTAAATAAAAATTCCTTGTTAAATAACATTCAAAAGGGAAATTTCGTTTTTTAGGGGTTTCCTTGGCCCGGCTCTGATTTGTTTAATTAAATTGTTTTGTGCCTTGCCAGTCACGCTCTGAGGAATTTGTGCGATGTATGCATGTACATGGTTAACAAGTCAACAGAATTTGATTAGGTAACGCAAAGGAATTTTATTTTTGTCGAGTCCAACTTCTGTTTCATTTTCCCTGGGGTTTCCTTTCCTCTTCATCCTGTTTTTGTTTTTTACTCGTCGTTTTTGTGTTGTAAATTGACAAAGGAAATATTTATTAAAACCGTAATTAAAAATAATATTGTTAAAATCTTGTTACGGACGCGAGGGGCAGCACACCCCACACAGACAAGGATTTGTGGCCTGGACAGATAAAACGAAATAGCGAGCAGGAAAGAACGAGGAAACCAGAAAGAGAGAGCCAGTGAGCAAAGCAACAGGACGTCAAGGATTAAAAGACGCTAGCTGGTTCGGCTGCCTTCTGGCCGCAATAACAACATTATCAGCGAACAACAAATTGCCTTTAAAGCGCAGAAGGGAACAAGGACGAGTGCGATGCGAGGAGACGTGGCACGGCTCTTGCTGTCAGGACATGCATGTCCTTTTGCCCTCTTTCATCAGCCACACTTGAAGATAAACTTTGTGAAATCAGCGACACCAAATAAATTTCCTAAATTTCCTTTTGATTGTTTAAGTTGACAGATGTAAGTTATAGATACATAACAACAACTAATTTTAAAATCAAATTGATTAATCTTATAAATTCGCATAAATTCTATATCCATTCATTTTTTTATGTGCATTCGAACTTGGCTTCATATAAAATGCGCGCTGTGTGTGCGGATCTGGGCAGCGAATGACAAAAAGCGCAAGGCTATTAAATTAAATTAAATGGAATTGACCAAAAACCAAGGACAGCACTGGGTCCTTGTTGAGAAGTCAGCACCATAAATGTTGCGGCTTACTCGCCGTCCTGATGAAGACGCGGATCATGACGTTGCGGAGGGTGTAAGCTGCAAAATATGGCTCTTGTTTAGTGGACCAAAATTGTTTTTCTTTTATTTACGTTTCTATTTTATTCGGGGCTTTCTTGGCCAAGTCAACCCAGAGCCCTCGACTGGTCTGCCGTTGTGTATATACATATATATTGACAAGCAGTTGCCGGCTCATAACTTTTCGCAGTCGCAGCCAGCTAACCTGCCGCCTCCTAGTTTTATGTCCTGCCAGTGCGTTTATATCATCATTAAAATTAATTAGAGTCAAAATGTTAAAAGGATTTCATTGACAGGCGGACAGACACACAGCCCGGATATTATCCGTCAAGAGTTACTTTTCAGTTGCCCAGTGACTGGTGCACGGTAAATAAAACCAGTTAAGACTAATCTTTTAACTAAGTTATTACCTGGAAATAGAATCAACTAGGGCCATAAAAACTAATCAGCTTACAGTATTTTTTGCTAGGTTTGCCAGATAATTTCTAAAGAAACTATTTAATATACATTAGGTGATGCAGTTTCCTCTGTAGAAACTTTTTCAGAGCGAAAATCATTTTTGTTTATGAAACACTTTTACGTGCTTTGCGTTTCCGGATTTTCCCGTTGCTAGGGTTTTATTTTTCTGCAGCTAACCTCATAGCCAGGATACACGGCCAGCCAAAGGACTCTAATGGGCAGGGTCAGAGCAAGTTTTAATTGAAGACTGCTTACTTGCTGCACTTAACTGGCAGCCCGCAGCAACAACAAAGGCGGCCAGAGAGCATTTCAAAATATATTCAAGTAAAAGATGACATCCAGCGGTTAGTGTGTGGTCCCCAGTGCGAGCGAAGGGAGAAAGGACAACGTTAGCGGGAGGTATTAAGAGCTGAGCCGAGAGCAACATCAAAACTGAATGGGTGCAGGCGACTTTATGTTCATATTTGCCCAAAAATTCCGAGAGCTCTTTACGCGGCTTTTCTATGCCAAGAAGAGCTTATGCGATATACGGACCCAGGGACGCTTACGGCAGAGGGCTGGGAATTTCCTTTAGCCGCCCCGAAAGCAGCGACAACTTGTGCCTTGAGTTTGTATAGTTTTATAATTTTTATTTAATTAGTTTTACAACTTTTTTCCAGTGTGTGTGTGTGTGTTTGTGAGCCATAAATGCACACAGGCACAGATTCCGCCTGCACTGAGAAAATTATTATTTAAAAATGTCATTCTAGGAGCTCACGAAGGCAGATATTCAAAACTGAAACTGAAATAATTAGTTAGCAACTATTGATAACTCAGACTGAAAATGTAGGCTTGACTTTTTCTAAACTATTATTATTACCAATTTATTTATTTATTTTTCTATGTGCCCACCCACACAGACGAGAGAGAGAGGAGACACTCGCATAAAGCAGCAAAAGTTAAAGTTTCAAGCTTTTATGAGTTAGTGGGGACAAAGTGAAGCCCCACCCGTATACAAGCCCTAAAACTGGGGCCCTGTCGAGGTGCCACTGCCCCATGAATTCCCCCTTTTCCTTTTCCCTTTTCGCTTTCCCATTTTCCTTTAGCCTCCTGGCCCCCGAATGAGTAAGTGTGTGAGTGTGCCGCCGGTTCTGCCTGCAATTGTGTTGATAATTTGAAAATTCATTTAAAGTTTTTGTATCGCGTTTTTGTTTATAGAATCTAATGAATAATTAACAAAGTTCTTGTGCATTTGAAAAGACGTCAGCAAAGACTTCCTGGTCCTTCCGAAATGCCAGCCAACTTTTCATTTGCGGCAAATATGGCTGGCGCCGCAAAACTTTCATGTTTACTTATTATTTACAGACTCTAACGACAAGTCAGCCATTTTCCCTTGAAGAAAAAAAAATCAAGAGCATTCACACACACACACACTCATAGACCGTAATTTACGGAAAAATCTATTTCCCTCAAAACTTTTCCAACTGCGACGAAGCTCGCGCACTTTAATATGGCAAAAGTTGAACGGAAATGACAAGTTAAATGGGTGACAGAAGAAATGTGACACACATAGCGCTGAGCAAGTTTGTTTTTTGTTTTTTTAATATATTTTTTTGTTTTTCGTTTTATGTATAAAATAAAATTATAAGCTTATAAACAAGGATCACTTAAATGTACAAATCTCTAAATTTTACGCTTCATTTTGAACGCTTTCCTCATCTTTCCTCGACGTTCTTCTCTATTTTCCTTTACAAAATTTTGTGTCTTTGCCTTCGAGCCTAAATTTTGCAGGGCAATTTGGATGTTTATAAATTTTGCTCATCATTTAATGAGAAAAGAAATATGAAGAGACAGAGCAATAGTTTGACTCAGATGAAAGACGAAAGAAGGAGATTCATAAATTAGAAAAACAGAGGTCAATATTGAGAAGAATGGCAGGAAAAGAGTTTTTTTTATGCGAATTCGAATTAGGATTTGTGGCTGGCTGAGTATTTTCTCTTTTTTTTTCGTTTGTTCATCTTTTTCTTCTTTTTTGTGATGTGAGGGAAGTATTGGCAGGATGGGAAGTAGGGATCTGAGTTGATTGATCTTGTTGTATTGTTGTTGTTGTTGTTCTTTAGTTATTGTTGTTAAAGTTGTAGGTTGTTGTTGTTGTAGTTGTAGTTATTATGTTTATGAGGAGGAGGAGGAGGCAGCTTTGGTTTTGGGCGCGCCCTTAGTGCGGCCTTCACTGTTCAATCCAGCTAGAAGCTCGCTCTTGCGGATGCTCTTCAAATCCAGATCGCCGTAGTAGTCCTCGCTGTAATTGTAAATGGGACCAAGGTAAAGAGATATGTCAGAATAGGCCTGAGATATGGATAATGTGAGATATGTAATATGAGTTGAGTTGAGTAGAGTTGAGTGGACAGTGGACAGTGAAAGCAAAGAGGGTGAGGAATGTGGTGATGGGTGCGGAGAGGTGCAAGCGTGGCAGTAATCCTTGAACTTAATTACGAAATAAAGTTAGAATTCAAAAAGAAATGTTCAACAAAATGAAGACAAGGGTCTGGCTTTCATTTTAGAAGCAAGAATTTCGTTTAATTAAATATTTAAATAATATTACTTTAAAAACTTTATTGGGACTGAACCCCTACTCTCCCAAGCTCTTTCTAAATATTAACATACTTTTCCCTTAACTCCCTGAGCAATGATATTTCCCGAGTGCAAAGCAAGACAACAATTCAACCAGGTGCCAGCCTTGGAGATATTCTATAAAAAAAGCTAAAATAGGAGAAGAACTTACCATCCGGGAACATCCTCGGGATCCTCGCAGTTGCCAGTTCCGTCACTGTCGCCGATCTTGAACACAGTTCCGATGGGGCATCCGTACTCGCGGGCCACGCCCTCCAGGCAGATGTAGTATTTGCGGCAGTCCTCGGGATGGGCGTGACGCGAGAAGGAGCCGGCATTGGCCAGCTCACCGGCCGCAGGGCAGGAGAATCCATTGGCCACCTCTGCAATTAAAGAGATTGGGAGTCAGTCATACTGTTAAATGCATCGTCGAATTTCTTTAACCCACCTTCGTTCTTGCACTCGGGCACCTGGTCAGCCCACATGCAGACGCGAGCATCGCGATCGTAAGCCAGTCCGGGAGAGCACTGGTATCTGGAGGGCTCGCCGTTCCAGCAGTTCCAGAACACGTCGCACTTGTTTTCATCGGGGAAGATGCCGTACAGGCGGGAGCAGTGGGGAGTGGTGATTGGGGGCTCTGTGGGATTAGCGGGAAATATTACGTTTTAGGTACTTTTTCTGGCCAAATTCAAGCGACTAACTCACCCAGCTCTGTGCGATCGCCGCAGTCTACGTTGTGCAGATAGTCGCAGTTCTCGGTGAGGTATTTCGAGTCTGTGGCATCGAAGGCCAGGCCATTGCCGCAGGTCTTCAGATCGGAGACGCCGTTGTCGCACTTCCAGTATTTGTCGCACGACGTATCGTGGGGATAGAACCCGAAGTCATCGGGGCATTTAAAGCTACTTTGGGCCACAGCTGCAAAAAAAGAGGATAAATATTAGCAATAATATAAAAATGTTTCAAAATCTAACAGCCCATCGCCTTTCGCTTGCAACATTTAACGAGACTCTGCCTTGAATTGTGGGAATGGAGAATTTCCGCCCAAGACATTCCCTTTCCCATGCTATAGGCAGATTGCCACGGGCCTTTCCATTTGAGACTGTCGTTCAGAACAGACTAAAATGAACCCGAGAAAGTCATAGACGAGGTGAGGAATCCCAGCAACTGCTCAAGCCAAGCAGATGCAGATACACACGTAGTCAAGATGCTGCTTATTATCATTATGACGGGAAGGCGAGCCGAGGACGACGATGATGACGATGGCCTGGGCAGGGCCATTTGTCATCTGGCCCGAGAGGCATTCACTTTAAAAAGTCTGATGTCTGACAGAGAGACGACGGTTGCCAATAAATCTCGAAGGCAACTTTCAGCATCGCAGGCACACACACGGATCGCTGACAGCTCAGGGCCAACTGCATTTACTTTTGTTTCGTGCGCCGTTCTTCTCTGGCCCGTTTTTCGGGTAAGAAATTACACCGAACCCTGCTGTCACAGCACCTGAAACCCGCCACCAAGGACTTATCCCCGCCCCCGTGGCACCTCGTCGCATCACTCTATATGTTTGTCTCTGTGGAAGCTGAGCTCAGTGCAACCGCAGAGCGTAACGAACTAAATTGCATTTGTACAACTAACTAATGCGGTATTTGCACCGGCACCGAATTGCATTTTCTGCATTTTCTATATAGTATATGTATCTGTGTGTGTACGGTATGGAAAATCAAACGGCAACAGTCAAAAAATAATTACCCGCGCGGAGACTGGCATTGAAAAGAATTCCTAGCGAAATGAACAAAATATCCACTTTCCGGTGAGTGGCCCATGTGTGATAATCTAATTGCGAAGCCGCAGAGTTGCGGTCGCGTTTCATTTCCAATGCTCAATGTTCAATCAAAAGTGCGCATCAATTGCCTAAGCCGTGGCCTCAGTCCTGCGCCGCCACCCTGGGCGATGGGCCAAAAAGAGCCCTGGGTAACCGCATGAATGCAACAATTGAATGAAAAAAAAAATGAGCCAGAGCGAAACATGGAAAAATCAGCTAACCTATTCGCTGGCCTGCATAAACATCGTGCGATTTCCATTCCATTTTCTGTGTGTGTAAACTAATCAAATATCAAATTTTAGACACATTTGTAATGTTGCTATAGCGTCGAATAAATCAAAACGGTGGCATCGATAAAATTATATGCGTGGCGCCTAATTAAAAACTGTTATTTTCGCTGCGTATTTACTTTTACCAAATAAACGCAGTATCGCTGAACACACATATAGGGTTGGCTTAGTCAGTCATTTAGCCAGTTCCGAAGCGTCAATAAAAAAAGAAATATTGATGTTTATTCGTTCTGCGTTCTACGCTTCGCGTTTGTTTATTGTAATTTCGTTAATTACGCAGTTTCGATCGCAGATTCAATTTAAATCTGAATTTATTAACGCCAAAAGCCCATTGAATATACTTTTAAGATTCCACGAACGCTAATTTATGGCTATTATTGGGGCTCTTGTGAGATTAGGCTGCGACATCAATTAGCCGGGAATTCCATGGTTCGAGGACGGCCATTCCCGAGCACTTAGCCAGCGAGCGTTCCACGGGAGGGACCGTTGCACCTGCAACTGTGCGGAAAAAGTGCAATCTGGCATTGTTGCCTGCAGCAACCACAGGAATGAACCGCAGTCCTAATGCCTTCGCAAACAGACCTACACACATGCATTTTCTGGGCGATGATTGTGCACTTAGGGCTGTGTGTGTGTTTGCGTCGCCACATGTTTTCTAAGCAATTACTTAGGCACCTGGCGCACCGTGCGTATGCGCAATATTTCCTTAAGGCGGATAAACGAAGGAACTATCGCAAATTTAAATCAAACATATTTCGCAAACTCTTTAATGGACTTTTATTTCACAGAAACACTTTCAAAACGTCTTTGTTTTCATTCCATTTAAATGAATGCGATCTTTAGTCAAATTTGCAGAATTAGCTCATGAAGTGAGCTTTAAATCCTGGTCTATGAATTTAATTTAAAATTTTACGACCAACGAGACTGACTCATTAAAGCCAATCGAGAAATCGAGGCAAAGACTCAAAGCTGGCCAAGAACTTAAGTAGAAAAGACAACATCTAACCATATCACGCGCAGCTTTCAGCCATTATCTAACGAGAGCCGAGAGTCTGCCGACATGACATAACGTCTAAATTACCTTCGACAAACCGCAAGACCGGAGAACCCACCAGAAGCTAGTAGCGGGCCAAACGAAAATGAAAGCAAAAATCCAGGCTAGCCCACATTCTCGACCGAAACCGGTTAGGCCAGGCCGGGCTAGACCAGGCCGGGCCAGATTCTAGACCAACTACTAACCCACTCTGAAGTCTGGCTATCCGGCTGTCTTTTGTTCTCGACGGTGCCGAGCGGCACACCTTGGAAATAAATAGTTTGACCGGCATGCCAATGCAATATGGAATATGGAGTACTTATGGATATATGGTATGCCCCCGGCCGGCAGTCACCACGTGAGCCAGCGCATTATTTATAAGCCAGTTAGACTGATTGCCTGGTGTTGCATGTTATTTAATTTACTGTTTGGCCATAATTGTTTTATCTATCAGCCCGGTGCGCTTAATTACATTTTTTGCTCCTTTGGCGCAAAACAACAATGCGATCTGGTGTCCGTGAATGGTGAGTGTGTTTATACGCATTTAAATAATACATTTTTATTGACATTTTGAACAGTAAAGCCGACATTTGCGTTGGTCCCGTTGGTTGATTGCACACCACTGGCAGCGTCTGACCCCCGGCTGCTGCTGTTTATCATTTGTACATCCGCTCGTCCATTAACATAATCATTTAATTAACCAAAAAATGTACACAACACTCGCACAAATTACAAACTTTATTAAGCGGCTCTAGGCGCAAGAGGTTGGCGGGGGGGTAAAAACTCGATATAATGAAATTAATTTATGTTTCACTTAAATGACAGACACTGTCAAGATGCAAATACACGGTAATGCAAATAAATTCATAATTTAAAATTAACAAATGGATGCGTTAGCAAATTTGCAATTTGTTCGTATACATAAATGTGTTGTCAATAATTCATTGCCATATTCTGTAATTAGATGCGAACGAGTTGTGTATAAAAGGTTGAAGAATACCTTCATAAAGTGTGGCTTATCCCTCCAATCTAATCATTTTTACTTCACAAATTCAAACAGTTATCAGCTTATAAATATATCTTTTCTCTCAAAGCACTTGTATCTGCACTTCAAGGTGTCGCCTGGCTGTGAGGATATCTTGACAAATGATGACAAATTCGCATTGCATGCCGGCCAACTGTGCTGTCAGACCACAAATACGAGTATCAGAGCAATGAACCCGGGCATTAGCATTTGGCATGCCAGCAAACAAATCCATGGGGCATTGTGAGGGACAGGAGTTCGGGCGGGGGTCCGGACTCATAATCGCTCCTAGCTCCTGTGGTTGCAATCACAGGTTGCCTCTTTTTGCGGCACCCGTGGCAGCACAAGTGTGTATCTATCATTTGGCTGTGGCTGAGGCAAATTTGCTGGCCCGCAACTGGCGGCTCTGTGGTGTTATTTTTATCGTTGTTTGCACTGTTGTCTGGCAAGACAGCGCCAAGACATTGCCGCCGTATAAATCAAGAAAATTGCTGACATTTAAGCACGTTTTGTTGTGGAGCCTTCGGCCCGTTTGGTATTTACCCGGCAACAACAGCACTCGAGCATTTCCGCTAAATGTTGCCTTCTCCCCAAAAACAGTTTTTGCATACGGTACGCCGCCGACAACACCGTAATGATATTTAAATATTTGCCCACATTGTTGCCGGCATGTCCCGTATGTGGGTTAATCTGCGTTCGAATTGTTTTGTCTATTGTTTGCCTATTCCTCGATAGTTGTTGAGTGGGCAGTGTGAGTGTTTGCAGAGCGAAATGAAAACTATATTTTTGCGAGCATTGTATTTTATGTATTTAATGTATAAATAATCTCGTAAAGGTTCTTTGATTATAAACCATTTAACCATAATTTCAATACCAACTTTTGAATATTAGTTTTATTTGAAAATGTCCTAAATAAACCATTTATAAAACCCCACTCTTCCCACAGTGTAAAGTCGTGCGGCACTGCAATAGTTTCGTCCTGTCGCAGACTGAACCATAAATCCTTTTAGCCAAAGCAGCCGACTTAGCCGCTGAATAGATATGATTCCTTCAAATTTAACGCATCGTCGCTGTCGCTTTTGGGAAAAATTGATTTGCAATGCTTCGCGTGCCGTGCCAAAAGTGGCATGCAAATTGAGTTTTAAAAGCCTTGTATTCTGGCCCTCCTTGTTGTTGGCCATAAATCAGCATAGATAGCCGCAGCCCTTGTGTCTCTGTGTGTTTGTTGGCGTAATGCAACCTATAGAATACCCCCTGCAGCCCGCTGCAGTTGCATGTCGGCCGTGCGGCCCTTTTCGTTTGATTTTGTTGCCACAAAATAAAAACCTTTCAAGCGTGACTTGCTGCCGCACTGTCTGTGTGTGGCAATAGAAAAATGGCAAAATTTATTTTGTATGTCTTTGGCTACATTCTTTTTTTTTTTGAGCTGCGGTTGGTGTTAGTTTTCCGATAGCAGAAAACACAAAACAAAAGTCACACCACGACGCAACCAAAATGCGGAAATTTATTGTGTGCTGCGGACGGCTTTTTCGGAAATCTTTGCAACGCTTAAATTGTTTATCGCCGTGATTAGCGGGCTTGTTGTAACTTTTTCGACCCCCACTCGGGGGGAAGTACTTGCCGCTGGGCGGGCTTTAAACTCGCCAACGAGCAGGCGCAACAAGCGGCAAGTGAACAGCGCTCCAATGGGCAAGTGCCGTTGCATAATTAATGGCAACTTGAACTTGACAATGCTCGAGCGGCTTCCCATCGAAACGGGCCCATTAAATCGTTTATGTTTCGGCCCGTTGTTAAGTTTAATAACTTTGGATTGCCGGCAATTAAAATTGAGCAGCGAAATTGCCTTTGCGGCCATGCACGACTTGGCAGTCAACGAAAAAAAAATGCATGGCACGCAATTTGCAAAAATTGTTAAGTTGAATAACCAAAAAGCGAACGGGTTTTGATTTGACTTCATTTCATTATTTTTTGTTTTTAATTTTTGGGGAGCGGCTGTGCCTGTTGCGTAGTTAACATTCCTGAGCCTAGCCCAGTTGCCATTATTTTTTTATTGGGTCTCATCCATTAGGCATCTTGGCTGTGTTTATCTAAAAAGCTTTTCAATGTCAATGTCAGAATTCGTCGCTGGCCAGCGATTTGCGAATTTTCGGTGCCAATAACTACTGACCGACCACACCCTCCGCGAAGGCAGCAGAAAGCGAAAACAGAAACCCGAAACGAAGTCAAACGCTCCAGTTTCGTAACCGGACTGGGATTAGATAACCTGCAGCGCGGATCTAAATATCGCTTACAACACCAGAGATCGATTGCAAAATCGAGCTGCAGCGGAGCCAGACGATGGTCTCTGTTGTAACTTCTCCCAGCTTTTAAGGCGGCGTCGATGAGGTAATGAAATCGAACCGAACTGAACCGCACCAAACCAATAGATGTGGAGATTCGTGGCTGCAGATATTACACCGAAAAAAAAATAACAGCCATTAAAGCCCACACTACTAAGTCGGGCCCTGAGCATAAAAAAATTATCAGAGATTTATATTTTTATCGGAGGAAGTAACTCCATGGAATTTGTCTAAAAACTACCCAGTGAAGAACTTGAATAATTTGTTTCTAAATAAATATTTTCTTATTTTTGATATTAATTTTAAACTCCCTGCAATCTCTTCTTTAAACCTTTTCCTTTTTCAAAAATAACAGAATATTAACCGAAAATAAATTTCTTCAGTTTTTCAAGAAGGAAGATGGTTACAAATATCCTGCCTGATTTCTTATTCAAATCTCAATTAGAGTATATTTTTCTGAGTGTGTGCCTATGCATTGGCATAGTAAGTTTATCGTTGTATTGGGAAAATGCAAGCTAATGCGCCTGGGTTGGGCTGACTTGCTCAATTAAATTACATTTCCCTCTGGTCTCGCTTTTCGTTTGCGTTTTCGATGTCGATGTCGATTTCAATTTCGAGTTCGTTTTTGGATACGAGGTAAAAGTGGAGCAGTGATAGTTGATTTACCCGTCGTTGCACAAGCACACTCTCGATTTTGCACTCTGAATTTACAGCACTCAAGTGTCCTTCATGTTGCGCAAGCGGAAAAGCTGGCTGGACGCCTCTACTTTTCCACAACCATTTCCATTTCCATTTCCATTTTCATTTCCATTTCACTTAGCTAGCTAAGAGATACATACCGGCTCCGAATAATGCTACGAACACCACGAGAAACTTCTTCATTTTGGCGAGTAGGAGTTGTATTTTATTTGTATCTTTTTGGGGGGTACCGACGGACCGCACTTGAGAAACAGAAAACAGAAAGCAGAATCACCTCTGGCACCGACGACTTCGACTGTGAGTGGCTGCCTGCTGGCGCTGCCGCTTTTTATACCGCTGCGCATGCGCGGCGTCGCGAACAATCCACGCGCCGGCCGAGGCAGCGACTACGACAGCGCCAGCGCCAGCGACTGCGACAGCGGCAGCGCCAGCGACATTGCAACGATGTCCGTAGCAGCCAGCTTTTTGTGGCAGCTCTCTTTCACTCTCCATCTCTCTCTCTAGCTTTTCCCACTCCCAGCGACTGGTTTCGTATGCAGCCAGCGTCGGCAGAGACCAGCCTCTGCTGCGGTCGACGTCGACGTCGCTGCCAACGCCGGCGTCTATTGTTTTGGCCCAAACCATTTGTCAATTGATCTTTTTTTTTTACCTTACACTTTTGCTGCCTGCGCTTTGCATTTTTCGCCTTTTCTTTATTATTTTTTAAGGTGGGGGTGCAAATGGAATTTTTGCCTGAAAGTTCAGAGGGATGTGTGTGTGTGGGCAACTAGCATTCAATTTGTATCTGCAGCTAATCACGGCTGAGGGCACGGCATCGTGCAATCCGCAAGATAGTTAGTTTCATGGCTGAACTTCACCTCTCTGCGTATGAGTCACGCGACTGGCATTTTTCTAGGTGATCTGGAAATTGCGCATACGCCGCGTGGACACTAGATTGGAATGAGAAAATAAATAAATAATAAAATAAATTATTGTTGTGAGCATCCAATTTAAATATATTTTTAAGGGGATCTTTAATTATTAAATTGCATCAAATTTAATACTGTTTACACACGTTCACCGTATTAGCATTATTTCCTAATGCGATGGTCAACCGGTGACCGGTGGCAATGCAACTCGAGTTATGCACCGATCCCCCGCCCTCTCCCCCGCGCATCATAATGTAAATGTATGCGTAAATATGTAAACAGACAGCGAGAGCCATTTAGCCAATAGTCACTCAACTGGCTGGCATTTAAAACAGGCCGTCATCTCGAATGCAGTGCGTGCCAGTAAAAGGTAGGCCAGCCAGTTGCTGTGGCTGATATTCCTTTGTTGTTTATTTACTTTGCTTTTTTTTAGAGTATTCGTGTAATTGTTGCAGTTGCAGAGCCAGTGGCAGCGACTGCGGCAGCAGCAGCAGCGGCTATTAAAAATGACCCAGCTCGGCGGTCAACGGCAGCCACTCAGCGGCGCCTTCGAGTGGCAAGAAGAGGGGAGAAATCAGAAAAAAATGTCTGCAATTAAATGCAAGAAATGTGATTCAAGGTTTCGGAATGCAGGAAGAATATGAAATTACAGTCAGCGACTGCTGCAGAACAATTACAGCTGCCTCTGATGAAAAGTCGAACCCAGTGCACTGAGAGGAAAGCCAAAACCCAGAAAGTAACAAAAGAAATCTGATACCAGCCACAAAAGGGACAACGTTAAAGGACAGTCGATGGACAAAGTTTAGAGATGGCATGGCAAGAAATTTCCTATAAAAATTATATCATTTGTATAGTAATATGGGAATAAATAATAGTCAGCAAATTTCTATTATATTTCAAAAGTATGTATCTGTGAGATTTATTCTTACCCAAAGTCGGTAAAGATATATCTTCTACTGTGATGCTAGGAGGTTTCCCCTTTTTTCTTTCCGTGCTGAGCTCGAGTTCAGTTGAGTTCGGTGCTGAGCCCAGTCGAGTTGAGCTGGCTGAGTTGGCTGTGTGTTATTGAAGTGGAGGCTAGAAGACTTGCGACTGCAGCCTACATGTCCAGACGGCGAACCAGTTTTAGAAGTGCAAAAGCAACAGCAGCCGGAGCAGCAGCCACTGGATAAACTGCAACCGAGCTACCTTGTCAGTTATGCTTTCGCTTTCAGTTGTTACTCATAGGCCAGTTAGGTATTTGGCTTTTGTTTCAGGAGCCAAAGCCCAGATTTTCCCCGGTTCTTTTGGGGTCGAGAAACGGGTTCTACTGGCAGCTGAATTTGTGCTGTGCATTTCGACCAGGAGTGCAACGGGGCGTGGCCATCAAGCCGAATGCCAAATTATGTCGGAGCAGTTACGAATTCTTCTGTCCAGCTTAGACTATCATAGTAATTTGCGAGCTCAAAATTAAAAAGATATTTCGAAAATGCAAAATTGCATCAGATCGCCGGGAGATTGTGAGCGGTGCTTTTAATTGTTGATTTTAGCAGGCCATTTGTGGGTGGGTGCGGCTGCAGTCTACAGTCGCCAGTCTGCAAACGCCATCACCATCGCCATCGCATGTGCAACGCGGAAGAAAAGTTGTTTGGCCTGAGCGACACCCCCTCCCCATTCCCCCCGGCAACCACACGTGTTAAGTGCATGCATCGCACAGATACGAGCACTCACAGATAATCGCGTTCGCTCACACACAGCCGGGCAGGGCAGGCTGCGATCAGAGGGGGGGAGGGGGTTATCTTTTAGTTTGGCCAAGCGGGTTCTCGATCATTTGGCAAGTGCATTGGTAATTTGTCGGCGAGTCGCGTTCGTGACTTGAATCTTTCGATTCACACAGAGTCCGTTAGAACGGTATTCATTCAATTATGCCTATTTGTATATGCAACGCCGCCTTGCTCAACTGCAGCTCCGTTCGACCTAGTTCGGTGGGTGTGGTGGAAAGTCAGGCCGTTAATTGCAATGGGAGGCTAGTTGTCACTCTATATCTAGAATCAATAAAGCTCACTAAGGCTACATGCAAATGCGAGAGATACTAGGCCGCTGGGCAAGGTCTAGGCTAGGAATAAGCCTCGAGACTTGTAAAAATTCATATATACATTAAGTGCGCAGATCTGGAATAAATATATTAATGGAAAATATTTCTAATTAATTTTTGAGACTAATGCAGACTTTTTTTTGTTTTATATTTGAAAATGCGTGGTTCCCGACTTATTTTTATATAATAGATAAAAGCTTTACATATTTGCAGCTTCGATTAATTTAAAGAGTTTGTATTATTTTATAATATTTCTCAGATATGCAGTAGTAAAGGCATTGAATTATGTCCGAGGCATTAGTGTTAATTGGTGACCTCAACTGTAAACTTATAAACACATCTTCATTTATCGTTTTTAGCAACAAGATAATTGTTTAAAAAGCCCTAACTCAACTTCGCAGGCTTGACAATTGCTTTGAAGTGTGTGTTCGCTCACCTTGTCTTCCGTTGATTTTTATGTCACTTTACGGCAGCCGATGGCAGTATTTTTTACATAAGCCAATTCCGTTGGCCAACCCCGAGGGGCCCGAAAATATGGCCCGGGTCAGTGGAAAACTGCAGCCGCTGCACTCGCGGCCAAGCGTTTTATTCGAACGTAACGGCATGATTTCAATATATTGAACAATAGCATTTCTTATTTCTCATTTCACAGTTTACAGTTTACAGTTTTCATTTATTAACTAATTTCGGATTTATGTAATCCCCAAGTGGCAGGCCTCGGTCTCAGCCGATTACACGCAACCACAATCCGAGGTCAATGATCAGTGAAATTTACTTTCAAAATCCGTTGAAAAGTGCTTGCTGCCAGAGCTAATGTATCTCGCAGGGCGGAAGCCAGGGAGATTGCTCCGGAGATTAATTTGTAAGATCCAAAATCCGACAGCCGCTTTGAGGAGTTGGAGAGCTTTTTGGGTGTTCCAAAATTGGGCACAGCCACCGCCCAAACCCAGCCAGCAGACACCAAACACAAAACACCGAAAGCCCAAAACCCGAATCCCATCAATCCCATCCCATCGTCATCATCATCGTCGCCGTCATTGGCAGCACACACACCTTCATTAGGCGGGCTGCATTTTACCACACTTGAAATCGCAACACAATGAATAAATCTGCATAATTAATTCCCACCTAGCCAAGATGCCGAGTTAATGAGTTGGATGTTTTGCACCAAATTGAAGGCAACAATCACGCACAGGTTGTTGACTTCTTCAATGTTTCACCACAGAGAGAAAAAAAGGGGGAAACTGATGATGATGCTGTTGCTGATAGGAGAATGATAAATAAAGTCATATTGTGCCATAAGTTTTTGTTACAAAAATTGGAAGATATTTCAAGTATGTTAAAAGTTTAGAAGATGCAAACTAAAAGTTGTAATCATAATGCAAAATCAGTTTAAATTATCTCTGAATATTAACGTATCTGAATTTTTACTGGTAAGATCGATATCTACACACAATTGATGTTTTCTTAACGTCTTTTTTTAAGAGTTTTCCATATTCAACGCGAAAAATCAAAAGGGGCTTGGCGTTATTTTTTTCCGTGCAGCTCACTTTCGTTTTCGGTGCGATATAGCTTTTCGGTCCAGCTGCTGGGCTTGGACACACATAAAATCCACATGCCGCCTAGATGTATTTTTAATTATGGCCATTTCACGGGCACCCCTCTCGACAAGCCGAAAAGGCAAACCCTCCCAGCAGCAGCAGCAGAAGCAGAAGCAACCCCGTTAAGTGGAGCTTTGATTTGCATGGCAAATGTGCCAAAAATTGCACAAGCCTCGCCGCAATAAGTTGATGTATTTTTAATTATATTTGCCAGGCCCAATTTGTAAATGTCATTAAACGCAGCTGGCCTGCATTTAGTGGCAAGTTCGGTTCCCAACTGAGCCAAGGACACGCGCTCATTGTTATCGGTCCGAGCATCTGCCAGCTTTTATCAAAAGACTAGTTAATGCATTGAACACGAATCGAATCGGATCGGATTCGATTTTCGTCTCAGTTTCAGTCCACGCCCGGTCGGGGCTTCGGGGCTCTTTCTCACCATAAAACACTGTAGCCAAAAAAAAAAAGAAGACAACGTGAAACGTACGAACGCACCCTGGCAGAAACTGGGTTATAACCTTGAAAACCCGCACAAAAGAAACGCTTTAAAATTCCAGCTTCTCAATAAATTCAGCGGACTTCGGCGGGAGGAAAGAAATTAATGCGACAGGTCGCAGCCCTGCCGAAATGTATTCAAATCTATGCTGAGCCGGTCTCAATGAAAATGCTAAGCACCCGAGACTGGCTCTGGGATCGTTTTGAAATCGCCCCGTCCCGGCCAGAAATGCGAAGTTGCCAAAGTTGCAGGCGGCTGCATTTCAAATTGCCAAAGGTCAAGCCCCACTTGCATCGCATCTTTTTACGGTCCAGTCCGGACAGTCCAGTTTACCGTCTGTCTGTGCTGATTCCTGCACTACAGATGCAGCATGTAGCAGCATCCGCGGTGGTGCTGGCTGGGCTGCTGTGTCGTCATCGTTGTCATCGCGGTTGCCCCACCGAAAGCCGTTTGGCAACAACTGGCGGCGGGGCAAAACAATTAACTATATAACGAAAATTTGTCCAGATTGTGACTGTGCGAGAGTGAAAGAAGAGAGGAAATCGAAAACTGGATTTATAATTTTTACGGCCAAACACGCAAGAAAACAAGCCAAGGTCATTGCGAAGAAATTGTGAGGGAAACGTGCACAGAAACAAAACTTGGCTTACTAACTTGTGAAAATTTAAATTTAAACTAAATGTTTGGAGTAGTTAACTCTTAAAAATCTTTTTCTTTGTTCCAATCATGTAATGAAAATCTTAGAGTATTTCATCAGATCATTAGAAAAGATCATAGATAAACATTTTCCATTAGATTTTTAAAGGTAGATAATTAACAATATTTTATTTGCAAAATTAGAAAGGAAGCAATGCTGAATACTTGAAGTACACGGAAACAAGAATAAGTAAATGCTTTTTATATTCATAGTTCCACAGAATACTAAAAAAAATAAAGAAATAAACTATATGCTACATCTAAAAGTGTGTCTTTCGCAGAATTGTTTACAAAATAAAATATTAATTAATTTCATCAATTCAAAGAATAGAGTTTTTCTCGGAGTGACTGGGATTCGTGGAAGTGGAAGCCGCATCGGTTGTTTTTGTTGACTGTTTGGCCGATCCGGCAGAACCACTTTGGAGTTATTTGCTGTCTTGCCCACTTGCAATTGCGACGATGAAGAGATCTTCATCGGCCCGGGATGATGTGGACGATGATGCGACGTGTTTTGTTAAACATGTTTTGGCCAGTGGTGGTGCGCGATTCCGAAAACCCGAATCCGGTTGCTAGTTGCTTAAAAATGCGTAAAGTGGGACGACGATGTCGCTCCTTTACAAGCCCCGGCCGAGCAGAAAAGACATTATTAAAAGCCCGACAAGTGGCCGGGCAAAATGCCAAAACAAAAACACAAAATCAATTAACAGCATTCGATGGCAGCACGGTTCCATCAACTGCCGTTGTGGCCCCGTTGCCAGGTGTTGATCAATAAAAATGCAACTGGGCAGCGGGCCCATCGCCAGCGAGCCGCGATCTGTGATCTGCGATCCACGATCCGCCATCGTTGCGCAATCCATCGCCGCCTTTGAGGTTCTTTGCGCAAGCGAGGCCGAAAACTTGAACCGGGAGCCGTGATTAGGGCGTGTTATCAGCTGCCGATTCGGCATCCTTGGTTTGAACTTGAGTTAACCGAAAATTGGGTTATCAATTACATAGTGTAGCATAGCATCACACTGAAAATAAATTTGTTAATATTCAACTTTACTCGTTAGCGAATTATTAGTATTAGTTTTGAGGCAGAACATTTTTTGTTTATAAATATTAATTTATACAGTTGCTTTTGTTTACATTTCTAAACATTTTTGGCTAAATAATAAGTATAATATGTTTTTAGAGTGGAATTAAGTGGAGCTCAAGCCTGAAATAGATGTCAATAAAATTATTCTACCAGATTGATAGCTATGTATTACTTTGTATGCTGCTTTTATTTCCGTGTCTAATCTCTAATGATTGCGAGGTAGTTGGTGATATTTTCGCCAGAGTATTTTCAGTATTTAATCAAGCGCAGAACGTGTAGCAAACTGCTAGAAAAATAAAATAGAAATGCGGAGTGGATTACTGCTGGCCATATGCCTTTGGCTCTCTGTGGTGGGCGAAAAAATACAATTTTAAAGGAGTTTTGAAACCAATATTCATGTATTTCATAGATGGAGAGCCTGGCTTTGCTTGATCACGAGGGCGAGACCATCAACAAGTGCATTCTGAGCTACGGAGGACTGACTCCGGAGCTCGGTGAGCGGCTGGGGCGTTTCAAGGAATGGTCGGAGAGCTATGAGGAGATACCCTGCTTCACACAGTGCTACCTGAGTGAGATGTTTGACTTCTACAATATCCAGACGGGCTTCGAAAGGGCCGGCGTGGAGAGGGTCTTTGGAGCCCCCATTTACGCGGCGTGCCGAAAGAAGTTGGAGCTGCCCCAGGGATCTGGTCAGAGCAGCTGCTCGCATGCCTACAAGGGCTTCCATTGCCTGACCATAGTGAGTAGTAGGTGATAAGTGGCGTCCAGTGACCTTAGATTAAAATAGCTTCTGATGGACGCTAAATATAGGAGATTCGCCCACGAACAAAAAGACTTTCTGAGTTATTTTGTATAATTAAAACACAATTTTAGTGTTTCTTTTAAAAATCCTAATATTCTACATTTTAAAACTTATTCTCATTTTTACAGATGGAGGGCCACCCCTTTATGGTGATCGAGAACATGGCAAACTTGACAGCGGCGGCTAAAGACGCCATGAAGGAATGCCTGCAGGTGGTGGACCAGGACGAGTGGAGCAGCTTCGGGGCCTATGCCGGCTTCCCCGTCGTAGAGCCAATACCCTGCTACACACGCTGCTTCCTGGATAAGCTGGGTGTCTTTGACCAAAAGCTGCGCCGGTGGCGTATCCCGGCCATGCAGCAGAAGCTGGGCGTTCCGGCCAAGGGAGCTCGCTACAGCACCTGCCACCAACGCAGGGGACGCAACCCGTGTGCCACCTACTACCAACAGTTCACCTGCTATGTCTTGGCCGTCTAAGTAACTACAAAAAACAAAAAAACAAGAAAATTGAATAAAGAAATTTCAATTGAATCTTAAAGAAAGTAACGTTCTCAAATCTCGAAAGTAAGAAATCTGAAAGAGAAGCTTTTGTTTCAGAATAATTTATCTTCTCAGTAAGGCCTTGTGTATGTAAATAATTAATACAGATTATTTTAGGAGGCATCTTGGCCTTGCGGCTCCAAGTCATGACCATTGATTCGCTCCCAGCATTTGTACTCCTGGTACATCCACGCACACTTGTTGCCCGCCTGCTGACGCTGTGTATCACTTAGCCGGCAGCCACTGTAGCCCGGAGCACTGGGCTGGTCCCCGTTTCGCGTTGGCCCAAAGGCCTGCTGCCAGTTGGTGAGTCTCCAGTCTCCTGTCGTCAGGTTGTACAAGCCCATGGCGTCGGCGAAGCACTGAAAGAGGCACGGAATCGGCTCCTCGGTTCTCAGCTTGCTGTACTGCAGCAGCTCCACATTGGTGGCGTTCAGTTGGCGGCCACACAGAAGCAGAGTGCTCAGGCTGGTGCCGGCATGTAGCTCGGCCTGCTTGAGGCACCGAAATCCACGGTAGGCAAAGGTGCAGCCATCGCTGGCCCGGCGCCTCAACTCAAAGCGGCAGTAGTTGTAGACGTCGGGTCCCAGATCCTCAGCGAGCCGCTTGAGCTTCCACTGGTTTTCGTCGATGTCGAACCAGCCCTTTTCACTGGCCAGGCAACGCATCAGACAGGGTAGTTCCTCGCTCGTCCACAAGGGATAACGCTCCAGCTTCTTAAGGTCTCCGGAAATGGTCTCCGGGGTGCTCAGCTCCCGCAGGCACTTCTCCAGCATCTGGGCATCGCTGGCAAGATCAGCCAAGACCTGCTGGAAAATCGCTATGTTTTAGAATGTTTATATTTCTGCCCTGAGGACTGTCTTACCAGGCTGCTAAGAATCAAAATGCTTAGTAAAATCCTCCACGGAAAACCCATCTAACTGCGGACAATGCACAAACAGAACTAGCTGCGAAAACATCCGCCGGCAGAGTCAACGATCAGCTGCCGCCGTTGCAGCGGAGGCGGAGGTTATCGGTGCGGCGACTCGAGATTACGCCAGCAAGTTCAACGAATCCCAGTTCACAGCCCGCAGCATGGAGTAGATGTGAAATGTGGATGCACAGAATAGATTTGTTAGCGCGTGGCCAGCTCGCCTTGGACTAGGTCAGTTCTACACAGACTCTGTTCTGATAATACTTTGAAAAAATTGAGCTTGAATTGATTTTAGAAAGTTTAACAGACAGAATAAAGGAGCTTGCATGCTATTTATATACTGGAGGTTATGAAATCATATTTTCTGAGTAATTACTAAGACAATTGAGTGCTGCTTTATAGCAGAATCATTTGATGGAATGAAGTGAATAGCTTCACTTCGTGTTTTCTGTTAATTTCGAGAATCACTGTCCGTGGAAAGTTACTTTGGAGATATTTGTAGAAACCCATAATTAAAGGCGGCCGTTCGGCTACATTTTTTCTGATGTTATGGCATTAAGTGTTAATTAATTAAATTGTAAAATTCTGAGCGAATGATTTGTTTCGAAGAACTTTGTCAAAAACTAGTTAATAAATAGAATTAGCAAGAAATTGAAAATTAAACTACAGAAGAAATGTTAGAAAGAATACAATGAAAATATTAATGTTGAGTTCTATAGAGTTAGATTATAGATAGTTGAAGAGCTGAAAAAGAAAAGATAGATAAAAAAGAAGAGAGAAAAGATTGTGTAGGAAAAATATAGTTTATTGATAGAATCAAAAGTCCATTCCTGAAAATACCTGAAAATGATTATTTTTCCAATAAGAAAATGTTATTTATTAGGACCAATTCATTTTTAAAACAAAATTTAAAATATATCAAACGTTTGTATCACAAATCCTCTAGGCAAAGACCTTGCGGATCACATGCCGGTTGATGGGCAGCCAGCAGGAGAAGACACGGTTGGCCCAGGTGCAGACATCCGACTCGGCCTCGTTGTGGTCGATGCACTTCTCCAGGCCGTGCTGCACGGTCGACAGGTCCTTGCTGCTCTTGACCGTGAACTGCGCGATCATGGCCTTCTCGTTGAAGCCCTTGTTCTCCGTGAAGAGCTCCAGCTTCTCCAGGAAGCACTTGACGAAGCAGCTGGTGCGCCTATGGGCGGGGAACTCGTAGTTCAGGTACTTCTCGTAGATGTCGTCCGGCACGTAGAAGTCCTCGCGACACTCCTCGAAGGCCTTCTCGGCGTCCTCGTGGTTCTTCACCTGGAACTTGGCCGCGGCCTGCAAATTAAGGCGGGGGTAAGGAGTCACATCCATCAGCAAGGGCAACCACTGGGCACTGACCTGGGCCTGGGCCACGACGGCGATGCCAACGGCGGCGATCAGCAGGAGCGTGTGGGACTGCATTTCTGGCTGGGGCGAGTGCTCAAGTGCGAATGTGCCAACGGGTTTGGCCGACTAAGTCGCCCCAAGATTTTCCATTATCTTTATATGCTCTCGCTGGATGGCCCACACGAAGTCTCGGGTCGGGTCGGACTAGATTTTGGACCAGAGTTGCTACAGTGGAGTCTGGAAGTAGGCACGTCTCCCGGCCAATTGGGTGTTAACAAACCAATCACATTTTGGTTGTTAAAGAACTCCGAAGTGGGGGTTAAGGTATGCTCGTGTTCCTGGAATACATATTAATATATATTATAAAATAGCTTGCACTTAGTCATTTGCCATAGCCGAGGGCTACTGTGATAACACGCCAAACCCGTTGCTGAGATCGGTTGTGCGGCGGTGACGCCTGGTGGTTGTCTCTTGTGGTTGCGGTGTTGTTTGGTGCGGCACCCTTGCGTCAGTTTGCTCTTAAAAAACGGAGCAGCGAAGTCGGTTAGGCTAAGTGAGGCAGTGGCTGCCGCAGTGGCGGAGGCGGGGGCGGAGGCCCGAGGGCGGGGAGAAACTGGCCAACTACTTTATAAACTGGTTTATCTCCCATCGCAGTCGCTGGCGCCGTCGACGCCGCTGTCAACGCCATTGTCGTTGGGTTGAGTTGGGACCTGGATGGTTATATAATCGGCACTGGTTACGTTTTGCTTAAGCCAATTAAACGATTTGTTTTCGTTCCTCAAATTCACTTGGCCTGTGCCACACACATTTATCCCTCCTTGGCCAGAGTGAAAAATGTGTTTCGGCCCCGCTGGCCATTTGTCGTTTGCCTTATGTCTCCTTTTTTTGCACTGCAGCAAATTCTAACACCTCGCTGTCGGCCTGCTGCACACTTCCGCATCCCGGGCACATTTTTTTCACTCCAATCTGCCCACCTGCCACACACACACACACAAACACGGATGCAGGAGCTGAAAAATAAAACAGTTTGTTTTTGTTTACTGCTTTTTAGATGTCACGCTCCGGCCGCCCCCGAAAATAAATTAAATAAATTATTCAATTGAATTTATTTATTACCAACCAATTTGGTCGCTCAACGGACTTTTGCATTTGTGTAATTAACGGCAGTTGGTGGAATATCGTTGAATATTGTTCAGATTGCAAAGGGTCCTCTGGCCAGACCAGGTCGGAATGTCGCCCACTCTACCCCCCATAATGTCCTGGTCCATGGCCCCCGACGGCGTCCATTTTGTTTGGCTTTTACTTTCGCGGCATGTCAACGACATTGGTGTGGGCTCTTGAACCCATCCAGGCTCCGAGAGGGTCACTTTGGCCAGCAGGATGCACTCGAACTCATCGCTGGGTTTATGTTTGCTTCAAAAGAATAGTGAAATAAAAAAAGACATCGATTGATAAGTAAAATAAATTTTAAAAGATTAAATGTATATTAAATATTGGTATATTATTTATTTATTTGTTTATTTTTATAATAAAAATACATTTTCCAGTGCTATTTTGCCAGTACGTTGACTTAAATTAAGGAAAAGTAAAGGGCTCCTGAGGGCCTAGCCTTGGCCCATGTGTTTACTGGAGATTATCGCAAGTGTAAACTGATACTCCCAATATGTGAAAGCAATCTGGCAAGTTAATCAAATGAAATCCAGTCGTAGCCTAAGGACAACTCTCTGGGTTTAATTTATAAATGCAATCTAGACATACAAACAAGTTTATTCTGATTATAAAAATAACTTTAAGGCGGCTGATGTAATTTCCTGTTAGGATTCATTTTTGAAACATAACTCCCGCTTACATGTGAGATACCGCTGAAAAATAAAGGAAGCCAGGACCAGTTTTCTGGCCAATAAAGACACTAAGAATGCTAAAAAAATATTTGAATTTTTGGAAACGTCGACACACGCCAATTTTATGCGGCCTGCCATTCCCAGTCAACAGCGCTCGCCACGTCTAACGTGAGCGTCATTTTTCGCCTTGGCTTTCGTTTTAACTTTTGCAGTCATAAATTCAACCAAAGTGCAGTTGCCCGACGGGATGTATTTATTTAAAAGTGCTAAAATATTTGCAAAACGCTTCACAATTGCATTTCGCCCAGCACGATTGCATCCCGATGCATCTGCAGCACCTTTGCATAGGGATTTTTATGTTATTATTTGTTTTTTTATTTGCACCACCTGCCGCGGGCGTGGCTGCGCATAAAAAATATTGAATATATATCAAACGCCTAAGCCCGTCCATGCCCCTTTCAATAATTGCGTTAATATGCAGTAGACAAAACACGGCACAACATTTAATTAAATACCGGGCAGGGCATAATTGATTTTTCAGTTCGACTGTCGACAAAAAATCGCAAACCACACGAGCTGGCCAGTTCGGTAATGGAAACCAACTACTAAATGTGCAGCTTATAGCAAAAAACCAACGCAAACAAAATCAGAGCTGCGGTGTGTTTTGTGTGTAGGATTTACGCAGATTATAATTAGGTCAGTTCCTGATTGAATTTCCCCCATTCGATCGGAAGACGGGAGCTGCGTTCTGTGGCCTTAAAGCCTGCTCGAATTCCGCCTCGCTGGCCAGCGAGTAAACATCATAGAATTTTATTATTGGTATCCCAGGGTGTCCTCGAGAGCACTAACAAGTTCCAGCTCAATTAAAAAAGGGCCAAAAACAACAGGGGTACGAAAACAAATGCCAAAAGGTTGCCAGCAAAAAGCGCACGGGGTCCTGGGTGTTTTTGTGTGCGTTTTTTTAGTCCGGGTGCGAGTGTAGAACAACCAAATGTAAATTCAATTGCAGGCCGTGTGCCACAGGATATCCTGCTGGCAGCCATTTTTAGGCATATCGCACGCCTTGACCGGCCAGCAAACTAAACAATAAAATTTCATGGCCTTTGCCCCGAAATGCAGCACAAAGGACAACACTTGCAAGCCAATACGCTCCTTCAATAACCGAAATGGGGGCTTCCCGTATACCAGAGGCAATGTCCATAAATCACAAATTGAGCTGCGGTGTCCACTCACTTTGGGGGGGGTTACCCCCTTACGGCACTGCCCCGCCCCGCCCCGTCTGGGGCTCGTATATTATGAGCTCATATTAAAACATTTTACACACAATTTCGCCTGCAGTCGCCTGGTGAGCAATGGCAGGCGCTACTCCAGGCATGAATTATTATGCACCTAGGCGTATACGCAATGTTTAATTTTCAACTCGAGCAGCGCGCTCTCTGCTCACATAAATTCCTAGGGCGGCCGACAAACGACTTGTTCAATTTCTCCTTTCATATATATACATATATACATATACGAATATAGAGTGTCTCTACACGTACTAGACACGGAAGGAACTGGGATGTACTCGAAAAAAATGGGAGCTACAAGGAAGTACACATAAATGTGTATGAAAATATTTACAGAATGTTAAATAATTAATTGGAAATTATTACTGGTTATTATGAACCATTTAAAAATCCATTGCAATCACCAATAAAAGCGACTGCTGTCGTATTAATTAATAATTTTGTTTAATTGCTTTGAGAGCACTACAAAAGTGTTTCCACTATTTATTTTATTAAAAGATCTTGAAGTGAAGAAGCTAATAATATTTGTTTGGCTTACTGTAAGGACTCAAAGTGGTAACAAAGATCAAATTTCTTCAAGTGCTTGCTGCAACAGTGTGATGGCAGGCTTGTAAGCCATGGACGGCGAGGAAAAAAGAGACTTTTTGCATCGACCAGACTACTGCTGATGGCGGGCCACGTACACATGTCGAAAACTAACTGCAGCCAGCGCTGTCCTTGCTGCCCAATGCCCTCGATCCTCGCCTGCCCTTCGGACCTCGTCATCATCAGGAGCTGCAAAAATTTCAGCCATTTGTCCTGCATGCTTGCGGCATAAAAATATGCCAGGGCCAGCATTTTCATGCGGGTCATCTACTTGGAGCCCGGCTCCATTCCCATCTCCATCTCCAGCTTCGGCTCCAGTGCCGGTGTTTGAAAGTCAGGCAGGCGGCTACGTGTGTGTCTGTGCCCTCCGAGAGTTTTCAGCTTTTTTCGTGGCCAGCTTCTCTGCTGCAACTTTTCGGGGCATGGCAAAAATCACACAGAAACGGGAGAAAAAAAGCAAAGAACTACTCTTAGTTGGCTGGAAAATAACAAAGGGGCGAGCGGGGCGTGGCGTTTAGCAAATGGACTCTGGCTAAAAATGCTGCTGGCACTTTCGCAAAACATTCAAAATACAAATAAAAATCCAAAGCATGCATGGCGCTGGTTTGGGCGGATGGACGGACGGGGGACCGACCGTCACAGAAATCATTTCCAATGCAAAATAAAATTTCATTTTGTTTTACTTTTCAGCAGCGCCCAGTTTGTCCGCCGCCTGTCTGCAAGTTGGATATGTTTGTTTACGCTTCATCATGTCGTCGTTAGTTGTCCGGACTCTGGTCTCCGGACTTTGCTCTCCGGTCCTTGGTCTCGGGCCCAGTCAGTCACTGAGAGAATAACTATTCAAGCAAATAATTGTAAAGGTTCAGTGGTGGATCTGAACGCTCTTTAAGTCATAATACAAATTGAAGGCTGTCATTCTGGATTCAGTTCTAAAGTCAAATGAATTTTCACTTAATCTTCTTTTAACAAGAAAGCTTTTCTTTCTGTGTTCCAGTGTCCTGAACCAATGACACGATGACATTTTAATATGGCCGTAACTTTTGTTTAGTCTGAGACGACTTCTCATCGTCATCGCAATTTGGCCAGAGATTTCCAGCTGACGTCGCCAGATGATTTGTGCGATATGCACACGGCTAATTCCATTTTATTAAATATTATTCACGCAGCTCGCACTCGCATTCATTTCCATTTCTCCATTTATTATTTCGCCTCTTTTAGGTAAATTGCTACCTGATTTGTTGTGAATCGAAATCAAAAGGTAATGTAGCGCATAAAATCAGAGTCATACAGACACGAAACACACATATCGCTGGCCGTGCCGAACCCCTCACCTTTCGCCTGTCTGCGTCAGCGTCTGTTGCACGTTCAATTTTTCATTACTCATGCCTCAATCAATCACAAAAAATGCGATTTTATTTCGTTTTGATGCGTATTATAAGCGCTGATCTGCTGGAAGCCGGTGTGTGTGTGAGTTTTTTCTTTGATTTCCGAGCGTTTCTTTCACGGTTCGCGTGTTTCAAGCGCTCCGCTGAGGAGGCGTTGCTGTGGGCCCACGTGTGGTATGCGCATTATATTTTGCATCCACAAAAACCCAGCAGAGTGTGTGTGTGCGAATAAATTGAAATTTATATTAATTTAAATGGGCAATTAAGCGGCAGATATTTGAAAAGGTTTAGCGCAAAGCTCCCATAATACACACAAAATCGCAATCGACAAACCTCGATTCGCTTATATCGCCGGGCTATTAACTGCGCGGCAACGATTTCTGCCCTGTCATGCCATCGAAAGTCAATGAAAATGCGAAATGTTGCATAAGTAAAATCGGTTTTTATTTTTGGCAGAGGGAATTACAATCGCAAGTACTTTGCTCTTGGCGGGTGTACACAAAGTATAAATTCTGAGAACAACCTTTGGGTACTTGGCTTTCATCTGGCAACAATCGGCTTTTATCTTTGGCATGTTCATCATGGGAAACTATTTATATGTAGAGGCGTGGGTCTTAAGGAACGTCGCTTTATTTAGGTTTAACACACGCTGGCTGATGCTTATCTAGCTGTACATAGAGAACAAAAATGGGTATTAACTAGGTTTTATAAACCAAATTGAGGTGTAGAAAACTATTCTGAGCATGTAAGTGTCGTATAATCGATAGAATTTATATATAACATTTTTCTTCGTGTATCTGTGGGCCTGGCATTATCTAATGGCGGCAGGGAGTAGAATTACTCCTTCGAAGCTTCCCTCTCGGTACGCAGAGTGACGTGTCGATCGTCTTTGGGCTTCTTCGCACCAGCGGCTCCTACACTCCGTGTCAGAAACTGTTGGCCCGGAGGACTGGCAACAACTTCTGGCGTTGCTGTTGTCACCGCTCTGACAACGCCTTTTGTGATTGGAATACAAAATAAGACCCGGCACAATGGAGCCGCAAAATCTGTGGAAGACTGGCAGAGGCGTTGGCTTGGATTTGGTTTTGGATTCGGCACCGGGAAGCGAGTACCCGAGCAGCGGGAGAGAAGACACAAATCAAACGCATCTGCAGCCGGCAGACAGCTGCTGCGAACTTGGAAAAGAAGTCCGCTGTGTATCTAACAACTGTCAATGTATCTTGTCGTTGGCGGGAGTGGGTCTGTGTCTGTATGTATGACTGTGACTCTGGCTGCCTGGTAATTACGTGACGTTTTCGGATAAATTGAGATTCGCGGCGTGATTTGCAGGCGGCCATTACTTGGGACTAATGTGCGGCATGCTCTCAGAATTGGAACAAACGCCAAAAACGTTTCGATTTTAATGCATTTCTATTAACGGTTTCGGTCTCCGGTCTCTGCTCTCTGGTCTCCGGTCTCTGGTCTGCCCAACACCCGCTCCGCCTGCCAGCGGCATGCCCAATAAGGCCCAAATGCCGCCAGCTCAGCGGCCACATGGTGACCCAGTTCGTCACTGGAATCGACAAATACTCGTACGAGAGAGACGAATGGCGGCCGGGGAGTGGCAGCAGAGGTTATCAACCCAAAGAGCTGCGTTCAATGCATTGACACGATTTTTGGCTCCGGCCCTGCATAATAACCAACTGCACATTTAACAGTTAACACCCGCGCAATCTCACACACACTGCGCAAAAAGTAAGGCTGACAAAATACCACAAGAGCTTAAAAAATGAAAATGGTAGGAAAATCTGGCATACGTACTGCGGTTAATCTTGTTAAAGCCAAGACGAACTTTTCATTTACATTATTCTGCTAAATTATGCTTGAGTGCAGTTCGGTTAATAAAATTTTAGATATTTTTTCTTGGCTTTATGTGTACATTGTTAACACAAGTATTCTATGTAAATGTATTATTACATATTTACTTTTTTCAGCAGAAATTCCTCTTAAAAAGTGGTTGCCACTCGCGAATGTTGTTAATTGGCTTAAAAGAAATCTCCCTAAAGACTTTGCTGCCAGTCTGTTTCTTTAAAATAAAAATAAATACAACCTGCTATTAAAAATTATTAAACTCTCTTTGCCGTGCAGGCACTGTAGACGCCGCAAGGATGGGGTAACCCTTGCCAATTAGGCGTGGAGCTGGATGCCAAATGCGACGCTTCCTGCCATCCTGCGGCCGCCGTGCCATTCTGAAATCATTTGCGGATGTCATTGCCGGCGCTGTCTGTGCTTTGTTTATTATATTGTCGCTATGCTAATTTTGTTTGGCAGCCCCGGCTGATTGGGCGATGCGAAAGGAGAGTGCGAGTGCGAGTGCATGTGGAATGGATAGTGAACGGCAGCGGCATACATACTTTGTATACAGATGTATCGGCCGACGTCGTCGCCGTGACGTTAATGTCGATGTCATGTACCTGCATTTGACATTTTGCACATGGCTTTCCTTGTGATTACAGCCACTGCTCTCGTTGTGCGCCCGTTTTGCCTTTCAATAAAAGTGGTTGAATAATCGGCGGCAGTGGCAGAAAACATCACAAGCAGCAGCAGCAGCAGTAGCAGTAGCATGATACGTGCATTGAAAGGTTCATTTCAATTCGTGTGATTTCATTTCACTTCATTTCAGTTCAGTACAACTGAGCTGAGAGCTCAAAACTCACAGCTCAGAGCTCAGAGCCCAGAGCTCACAGCTCAGAAGAAAGCGTATTGCGAATTTTGCCCGCTTTGACTTGATTTGCGTGATGTGCATGCGGAGCAGCGGCGGCGACAGGTTCGATTATATAATCCCGCAAATGTTATGGTATTTTAAGCACTAAATAAATAACAGGCGTGCTTGCACTTAGCCATGCTTCGAAATGCCTTCCAAAAGTTCAGGCCCCGCCAACGAAAGGGAAGGGCGAAAGGCGAAGGCAAACAAGGCCCGGCCAGAAGGCGGCATCTCGAGTCAATCGTGAGAGCCAACGCGGGAAGAAAGAATTCGCTTGGATGCAGATACACTTGTATCTGATATAGCACAGGTTCAGGTACTGATCGGTGCTGCTCTGCAACTGACTACACCTTATTTGGCCGTATAAATGTCATCGGTAAGCATTTAATTCCCTTGACAGATCTAAGTCCCCTTAGGAAAAATAAATAATAACTTTAAGCATGTGTCTTGTATCTTTAATACGAATCTGTCTGAAGTTAGATTTCGGTTTTCTTTATCCCCTTTAGAATTATAAGATTTAATAGTTAAGAAATCAATTAGAAATTGACCAAAAGCCAGTGTCAATAATCCAGGCGTGTCACACCTAAGTTGGGAAAAAGAGAAAATTAGAACCCGAGCCAAGAACTCCCCGAATTTGAAATCAAAATTAAAATTTTCAACTAACCGAATCGGGAAAATAGGCGAAACGTGCTGGGCATAAGTGAAAAATTGTTTGGCCGCAGCCCACTAAATGCTGCCATGACCATATTTAAGAAGCCGGGCCGGGCCAGCAAAAGTCATAGGAAACTTTGTTGTCTGTCGTTCCCGATGTTGCTGTTGCTGTGGCTGCTCTGCCACTGTGTTGCCTGATGTTGCCAATAGTCAATAAACTAAAACCGGTAGCACAGAAGGCCGGTTGTGAGCTCGAGACTGGCCAACTCACTGGATCCCGATGGCTCCGGCATTAGCAATCGCAATGTGTGGAAAAAGGTCAGCGGGCCAAAGCCCCGATTGCCTGGCTGACTGGCTGGGATGGGACTTTGATTGGGTTTGAAATTGGCTAAAGGTTCGGCTTTTGACTTCCAGTTCCAGCATGGCTTTAAAGACTGTATTGGACTATATGACTGCAATTTCGGTATATAGTTTGTATGTACATAAGCGTGTGCAATGACAGTTTTTCCACTAAGCCATAAGTTCAATGCACCGCCACAGAGAGAGCACATGCATACACTTGGAAAACAAATCTAAACTATAGAGATCATTCTAATATATGGGGTTAATCTTTAAAAAGAATTTGGAAACATATTTGGGGTCTGCTTTAGCTTATCAATTCATTTCTGTTTTATTTTGTGCAGTGATATTGGTAACGTTTGGGAAAGCAAACTGATCTCTATTTTTATTCCAACAAAAAATTGAATTTTACAATAAATTGAAACGGTTTTGTAGTTGATTGTAAAGGTGATTATTTACGTCCAAAAATTTGATAATCATATGGTTTTTCTCTCCGTGCCACTGTGTCTGTACTGCCGCTGTCGCTGCTCCAACTGTCAATTAATGGCAAATGTCAGGGGCTGGCTTTGAAGCATTAATCATAATTAGTTATGCCACACGCCGGCAACTACAACGACGGCCATTGATATGTAAACTGTAAACTGTAAACAATTAGAGCTGATTTGAAAAATGTTAACTGGAGTTGAGAGCTGTGTTGTGTGTCGGGTTCAAGTGGCAGCTGGCTTTTGGACTATTTGGATTTTGGCTCTTTGGTGGGGCCTGTCGAAAGTCGTGCTCGGCAATTAGCCACATTTAGGCTTAGGCATTGCCTTTGCCTACGTAACGCCAATGAGTTAACAGCCGGCTTGCTGCACATAACCGGCTCTCTGGGATCTCGGCCGGGAGATCTGGAGCGATTCACTTGACGGAGAGACAATGGCTACAAAGGGGATCTGTGCGTCAAGTCAAGTTCGTGGGCGGAGTTTCGCTTTCGGTTCGGTTTCGTTTGCTGAGCCCTTTGGGGAGTTATCTAATCCAATTAGGAGCCGACGCAGTGTGAACAGGCTTACGTAAACGGTGCTCTAAGGGAGTATCGGGTGGTCTCAGACAGCCCAAGGCAGTGGGCTTGTGGGCTTGACACACAAAACCATTGTTTTCGATTAAGTTTTGAGCGGCAACTGACAAAAATTCGTTATAAATGGCACTGCAGTGGACAGCGGCAGCAGGATCAGAAACAGAAAGCTGAAAACTGAAACAGCTTCGCAGCACACATTTTAAACAATTATAAAACTTGTTTTACGCTTCACAAAACTACAAACAGCGAAGTGCAGCCAGCGATTTGCCATCAAATGCGGCGTAGCTGTCAAGTGCAGTTTTCCCCTTTTCCATTTCAGTTCCTGCTCTCATTTTTCGAAATCCATTTCACTCGGACAATTGTTTTGTCATCGGAAGCTCTTGTACATTAGTTGCTGTATTGGCTTTATTCATATTGTAGAAATAATTTCAATTTGTTGTATCCAATATGGCTTCAATTCTAAGTACTAACTGTCAATGTTTCATCTGTTAATAATTGTTGTTGATATTGTTATTGAGCTCTAAAAATGAATAATGCACTGAGTCTGTCCTCGCTCGAAACGGAAGATGTGGAGAAACTATTGGCTGTGATCGGCGATGAGGTGGGTGTTCCTTATAAAGGTGATTGAAGATTAAGTTAATGTCCCGAAGGACACTTGCGTGGGCTTCATGCTGGCCGGGATAGGAGAAGTTGAGGAGAATCGAGAGAGCAACTTCATGGTGGTTGATAAGCGTAATTTTAATCGGGAAATTCTTAATTTAATAATTTTGTTATTAAATGCTAAATGTTCCCTTTTTGCTAGGCACAACTCCTGCCCAGATCGAAGCCTGTTTCAAGAAGTTCTTGACTCGCCCCGACATCGGCATCATATTGATCAACCAGGAGCATGCGGAGGTGATTCGGCCCACTGTCGATGCCCACCGGCTGGCCCTGCCTACTGTGATTGAGATTCCTTCGAAGCAGCATCCCTACGAAGTCTCAAAGGACTCGATTCTAAAGCGGGCCCGCGTGAGTATCATGCTGCAGAGACTCTGTCCGGTCTGTAATAAGTCCACGAACCCACAGGGCCTCATGAGTCCGCCCAAGAGGCGCAAATAGCGGCAATCAGTTTTGGGAACGCTGTGAGGGTCTAATGAAGGATTTGCATAGTTCTCGCATGCATACCAAATGCCGATGCTACAAAGTCGATTGAAGAGAAAATAAAGTTCACACACATCGATACACACCCAATAAAATGGGAAAATAAAGCTTATATGTGTGCGGGAAACTTTTCAGCTTTTGCGTTTTGAGGAAATTGCCAAAAAACACTGCAACAGAGAGAAAGAACACAAAAAATGCGTTGCGATTGCAACAAAATTGAAAACAGCAACCGCACAACAACAGCAAAGTTGGCAACAAAAGAAAGAAAAGGCCATAACGAAAGTAACAACAAAGTGAACGAAAACGATACAAATAAGCACTGAAATGCCAATACATGGCAGAAATGCAAGGAGCACACCGACTAAAGCGATATAAAACAAAAACGGCGAACCGAAAAAGGCACAACACAGACCAAACAAAATAAAAACTCTCAAAAAGACAGCACAATTTACGTTGTCTGGGATGGATCTGCTCCGAGCTGCGAGTAAGTGCGGGGAAAGTGGTGGAAAGTCGGGGAAAAACGACTTCTTATGGGCTGCTTAGCGCAACAAAAGCATGCGAAAACAATATTTGAGCAAAGTATTTTACGCCAACTTTTCGCAGCGAGAAGTTAGCGCCGAGAATGCATTCAGAAACTTCTGCTCCGGTGACAAGTTGGCTGGAACCGGAGCGGAGCTTGAATGGAGCAGCGTAGCCCTGGTGACTCTCCAAAAAGGCAGCCTACAAGCAGGCAACGCGCCGCAGATCCAACAATCGGGAACCGCCCCAAGCTGAGCCATAATATGTTCAAAACAATTGTTACCAAGCTGTTTAAGATCCATTTATTTTAAGCTGAGAATATGCAACATAACCACCTATTGCTTGCATTAAATTATTTCAGTATTCTCTCACTTTAGAATGTTCTGTAATTTTCAAAAGGTTTTTCCATCCCCATTCAAACACGGCAACCTATAAGTGATAATTAGCCACCTTTCTGCAAATTAATACCTTGGCCGATTTGGTCGTATTGTTAACTAATGAGCCGTGCCTTTGGCGAACACCGTGCTGGCTGGCTGTCAAGAATCTGCTATTGTAGGATAAGTATTATTTGGACCATTCTATTGACCGAACTAGCGGGCCCAATTAGCAGTCATCCCTTCCTGGATAACGCGGCGTATGCGTTATGTTGCATAATATGAAATCCAACCATTAATGTTCCTCCAGTTCATCTGTCACCTGCCAAGAATATTCAGCTGCAGACCAACATTGCCAAATGCCTTTTCACAAATGAGTTCCAAATTACAATAGGCAGACGGTGAAGAAGGCTTAACTATCTAGGAACTTGCCAATTCCTATATCTAGATGGTATCCTGTTGGAGTGGGAATACCTGTCATACCTCTTGCATTTAAGCCTAATTAATAAAAGTTGATTTGCATTTTCGTTAGCAGCAAGGAAATCAATTGGCAGCGAAGTAATGCAGCTGAGACGAGACCCCTTAAGGCTCGAGGAAGAACTTTTGACACACAGCGACAAGTTTTGCGCCTTTTTGTCAGTTTACGGAAAAGAAAGAAAACTAAATAAATAAGCGACTAACTGACTGACTGAAGACAGCGGAGAAACGGAGTAACTGCAGCAAAACTTTTGCGCCGAGCAATGGGCAACATAAATAAATGAAATTATTCAAAAGTAGTTTGGAATTCTCGTGACAGCGCATAAAAACAAACAGCTGAATGCAATTTGGCTCATTCTAAGCCATGCGAGAGGCAAAAGTGAAAATAAAACAGCATCAGCAGCAGCAGCCTCAGCTCCAGCTTCACCGCCAGACGATGACGGAGACAGTCAGATTCAGAATCGGACAGACGGCGAGCGGACGGGGAGTTCCTTAGTCAGTGAAAATGAAATGCATAGACCCAAAAACGCATCGAGCAGCAGCAGACCGAAGCTCCGGACCCACAGAGACTGGCGTAATTATAATTGGAACTGGGAACTGAGCCCTGAGAACTGAGCACTGAGAGCAGCACTGAACCCCGAGATCCTAGAACCGAGCTGACAACTGACGGAGAATGAAGGACATGGAACGACAGGGAACGGAGACTCTCGCCTGAGTGCGGAAACTGATGCTACATTTTTGGCAATTCAATTTCGGAAATGAAATCGAGACACATGGACACAGAGTCCCCGACAGTCGAGGCTCCTTCATCTGTTTGCCAAATTGAGCAAAAGATGCCGGATCCGGAATTAACAAATGGAATTGTTGCTCGGCAAATTAACAGACAACTGAGGGCACTCGGCAAGCCCACTAACTTCCCCCGGCAATCACAAAATTATTGCGTTCGAGAACTTGTTAGTTCAATCAGCATATCAGTATATCAGGAACCCGGCCCCATGGGTCGCTCCTTTCCCCCAACCCTCCATCCGTGTGCTGGTATATACTGGTAGGGAGGGGACCACGCCCACACAGACAGCACTTGACATCCGCAGTGGATGCGACGTGCTCGAAAACAAAGTTAATTAAATGATCTGATCTCCATTATTCCCAAAGAGCTAATCTCAATTACAAACTTGAAATGAGCAGAAGGACACTTGGAGAAATAGAGCAGAGCTGGGACATGTAATCTATTTTAAGTTTTATCCTACTTTTTGGTTTTACAACTAAAGCTTTTTATTAAACTCTTGATTAAACTCAATTGGACTTATATATGGCTTGTACTTTTAAGCATTTCCCTTTTCTCACAGTGCAGAATAAAGGAGACTAATAAAGCGAAGCCACAGAAACCGATGAAACCTGGCCAAAATGTAACTCGGATGTCAAAGAAAGCTGGGAAAGTGAAGCGGACAATCGAACGGAGCCGATTAAAGTGCAGCAGCCGAAGCCGGACCCAGAGCGAGAGCCAGAGATTAGCTGCAGGGAATCGGTCACTATGTGCTGCTGCTGGCTGACTGGATTAGTTGGCTAGTAGCCATCGACAATGCAATCGACGCCGCACAAAGCGTTTCATTAACCATTGCAAATTGGCAGCAATTCATTGAGAGGCATTCAAATCCTGTGCGTCGCCGTGTGTGTGCTCTGCCAATTTGCTTCTAGCACGTAGCAGATGGATATTATGTGAGTGAGTGGTGTGTGTGCTGGCGAACTCAATTCTCCGAATCACTGAGCTAAACAAAATCATTGAAATTGCCATTGTCTGGGCACCGAGTGGATAAGCACATATGGCAGGGGCAGGGGCAGGGGCAGGGGCAGAGCGGAGCCATTGATATATGGCATATTCCCGATATGTTATAGCGCATATGGCGGCACAGCCTTTGGTCACTTTGCGGGTCTGCCTCCAGAGCACTAGACGCTACGTGCGATTGGCCCTGCCCCTTGGCCTTTGGTCTAGATTGGATTACTTGATTTGCCAGCCAAGTGTCTAATTAATTACTTTGCATTTAAATTAACTCCCGTTTTAATACGACCAAGCCGGCATCAATGGCAGAGTCCCAGGTCCATGCAGTGAACACTGAGAGAGAAAAGTGTCAAGAGATTATAATTGCAATAACCGATAATGTTAAGTTAAGTTAAATATATTTGGAAGTTAAAGGTTTCTACTTATAACAGGAATAAAAATTGTTTAATCCAAACCATTAAATAACAATTATTAATAATTTATTTAGTATGTTTCTCTCTCTTTACTTCTCTTTAACTTCTAAAACCTTAAACTTAATTTGTAACAGATGGTAAAAGAAAAAGGACTTAAGCTTTATATACCAACTACGATGTTGTGCAATTAAAACGCATTTTCTATTCTTCGAGTGTGACAGCGCCTGCTTGATTGGAGGCGTGGCAGCTGCATGTTGCGGGGCGGCCATCACTTTGGCTAATTTGTATTCAAAACACAGAAAGCAGTGTCAGTGTTTCAATTGATTGAATGAGTCTGCCGGCCGGCCCCCCAATCCGAATTCTGGAGTCTGGAGACAGTAGACAACAGACAGGATGTCGATGTCGGGAGATTAGCAGCCGGGCCAGAGTTCACCTGACTCGCTTTGACTCGGCCTAATTGGAAGTGACAAATGGAAGCGCACAGTGTTTGCACTTCGTCCTCGACTTTAACAGGCTGGCGAGGACTCGGAGAGTCCTTATTTTAAAGCAGGAATTCGCTATTAATTTGCCTTTGTAATCGCAACGGAAGCCGCACTCTGGCGCTCCACTAATTTGCCGAGAATTCCAACTTCGCCGCTGCCATTTCTAACTGCCGAAACCAGTCTTTTGTTGTTTTGCAGCCATAAAATAGCTGTGGAAATGGCTGCAATAAACCACAGGACTATTTTGGATCCCCTTCATATGCATAACAAATGAATAACTTTCGTATTATCCCAAAAAAGAAAAAAAAATCGTACGTAAACACAGATAAACAATTGAAATGCGATGAAAAAATAATAATGGCAAATGAAAACAAGGGGTCCGGGGTGTTGGGTGCACGGTGCACAAAGGATAGAGGATGGGAAGTATGGTTTATTCAAATAACAATTGCCAAATACTTATTTAACCAAAATAAAAGGCGGCATCGCAACTTTCTGGCTTTCTGCTTTTGGGCTTTGTCGGTGTCGGAGTCGGTGTCGGCGTTCGCCACAAAATGTGCAAAAATTTGTATAAAAATGCCCGGGTAAAGTGTGCCACACACACTTGTATGTATATATAGAATACACCGAAAGCACACACACAACCGCAAGTGCAACAATAAAATACCAGCGAGCCGCTAAACTTAAGGGGGGTGCCTTTGCTGTGGGTGGGCCGGGTTCTCACCATCATTTTGGGGTAATGCAAAATTACGTTATAACGGCATAAATTTAAATAAATGCCGGTCTCAGGATTTTTATGCATTTTTACCGCATAACAAATACTTTTGTTGCCCCCTGCCACCTACATTCTGGTCTAATGTGGCTTCGCCACGCCCTCCACCCCCATACATACTTTTCAAAACCCAGCAGTTGAGGTCAAAATAATAGTACTGTAATGTCAAATAAAAATCACAAGGATTTAACAATTTAATTATAAAGTACATTCAAAATAGTCGTAATATTTTTATTAACATAATCTAAATAAGTTTTAATTTAAATTAACTTTATTAATATATAAGACTTGCAATCTTTGTCAAAAACTTAAAATAAGAAAAACTTCATTGTAATACCTCAGTGAAAGTAAAAGAAAACACAAGGAAGAAAATTCATTTGTAACTTGATATATTTAATGAATTTTCTCTAGAATATTTACAGGTTCCACAGAACTCAATATCCTAGTGCTATTATCTTTGGCCCAACTGTAGAATCTAACCATTCGTAGGCGGCAGGCGTAACTGCGGCTGCTGCAGTCAGCTAGTGAAATTTCCTTCCGTTTGGGCCAGGACGCGAAACGCTTTCATTGGCATGCCAGCAGCCCCCGCTCTTTGTGTGTGGAGCGGTGTGTGCGGTGCACACTGGGGAATTTGCCCTGTTTTTGTGGCATTAATGTGTTTTTTAAAAGTTTTTAAATTTTGGATATTGAAGTCTTAACGTATTGAGAATATACCAAAGTCTTATGTTACATACCAAAATTGGTATTTTTCCAGTCCAGTATTAAAATACCAGCGCTTGAAGTCAGCTGTTGAAAATTACATTTTGTGTGCGCATTTTGGTTCATTTGGTAGTGCATTTTCCAATTAATATTTCTCAGAGGTTAAAGCACCAATCAATAAAATTTAAAATGGATAATAATGCCTCAGGTTTGTACTATTTGTTAATACTAATACTTTGACAAAATCGTGCGTGTATTTCTAACAATTTGTAATTGAAGCAGGTGGTGTCCGTACAAAGCTTTCGTAATAAATGTTCAACTTTGGCAGAGGTTTTAAAAAAATGTCCAGACTTGTCCAGTGAGTGTCTATATCCATGTTGTAGAGCCATGTATTCCTAATTCAGAACATCTAAGTTCAATTGCCCCTTTTCGCCCCTTTTTGCGTAATTCCATTTTTTAGGATGGAAGTTTTCAATCAGCAATACGGTGCTGCTGGAATAATTGCCACAAAAACAGAACAAATTCCCTTCGATTTCTCGCAAATAAAGAGTGCGATCACGCCCATTTTTTTTACAAAATGTATAAAATTACCATTATTGTCGTAAAAAGAAAACAAAAATTTTTTTTTTAAATTTTTACCATAAAAAAAAATTTAAAATCGATTAAAAAAAGGCGGAACCACGCCCATTTTTTCAAAATATCTTCCTTTCTTTATTATTAACTTAATTCAAAAAACAGAATTTAAAAATTTTGCTTTGTTTTTAAGATATTAATTAATGCCACAAAAACAGGTCAAATTCCCCACTGTGCGGTGGTGAGTCTCTGGGCTGTTATTTGTATGCCCCTAAAATTATGCAAAGTAATCCTGTCTCGCCAGCTCGCGAAATCCGCGCCGATATTTGCAATTGTTAACGTAATAAGCGGTTTTAAGTGCGAGCTGCACCTGTCCTGCCACCAGCTGAGCCTGATCCTGAGCCCCAGCTCCTTTCCTTCCCTTGCCATGTCTACCTGCCGCCGACTCCTCATCGTTCCTCGGCTGCTCCGTGTGGCCAGAGCAAATATTTGGCCACCTTAAGCGGCGCTCGGCTGCAAAAAGCTGCCCAATTAAACGGGCAACTGCAATTCGTGGCAGTGTAGCATTTTCGGTGTTGCTTTCTGTCCTCCTCACTTGGTCTGTCGCCCACTCGCTCACTCCTTGTAGCCGGCACCCCAGCACCCGCTCACTCCGGCACCCGGATGTGGCTGCGCCATGCTTTTCGGTTTACGTAGTAAATTAACTTCCGTTTTATTTGTAAGATTTCCTTTCGCTCTGCTCGTCGTTGGTTTGCCTTTTTTGTTGGCTGTCCTTGCCCCTCCACGCCCTGGCCGGGCCGCAACGTATCCTTTCCAGGTTCCGTGTGCTTTTGTTCCACTATTTGGGTTATGCTCGGTCTGGCTGCTCGGTCTGCTTTTGTATATTTTTAAGCGCTTTTTCATTCAATTTACAAAATTGAAGTGGGAATTGAGAAATAAATTCCGTTTTCGTTTCGGGCTCCTGGCTCCCGGCTCCTAGCTCCTGCCTCGTCGCTCTTGGCTCCTGGCTTCCAAATTTCAGCTCCCAATTGCACTTTGCGTGCAGCGGATGTGACCGAAAGCCCCAGACCTCCAGCCAAAATTAGGTGAAATGCAAACGTTTAACTTAATGAACTAATTGAGGCGGCGACTGAAGGTCGGCAGCCCACCGGAAACGAGGGCATTTAAATGCTGCATAAAGCGCATTTCCGGCCCTGTCTGCATATCTTGGCCCTTGCATCTGCCGGTTGCAAAAAGATAAATTGCCGCAGTCGCAGTAAATCTCATGCAAATTTTTCTCAACCCCCCTGACATTTATGCATGAGCCAAAGGCAGTGGGCGTCTGTGGGGGCCATCAGCGGATGGCTATGAGGATTTGACCAAGTACTAAACGTGCTTCCCGCGTCGTCCTGGCGATGTGATTGGCTTATCTAAGACGGGACTCTGAATCCGAGACTCTGAATCCGGCAAGAGCAACAATCTCCTTTGCCATTCAACCGGACAATCGTGAAGTCCACTCATTTGGCCAGTCGTCTGTGTATTTATATGCACCTGGAAAAATCTTTAAATATAATTGGTAATATTTTATACATTTCCACTAGTAGAGGAGCCAAAGCTATAAAAAATATAAACCTTTCTAGAGACAGGATTATTGATAACTCATTAAGTGTTCCCAATAGACTATTTTCTTAGTTCCTAGTTAGTAAATAGAAACCAAAGTTATCAATGAATTTATTAAGTTTAATTACTAAACCAAAAATATATAACTTTTAAATAATAATTCCCATTTTTGACACGTGTGACTTGTTGGGAGCTCAAGTTCTTCGAGCTACCTTTCCACTTATCACAAGAGCTGAATGTTTGTTCTTTTTGTGCTCCGAGTATTTTCAATTTGTATTAAAAGGTTTTCGTAGGCGAAGGAGCTTTACATATGCGTTAAAGCTGAAGCACACAGAAAAATAAAAGCAGAAAATAGATGAAAAAACTGGCTAAAACGAATCTGCTCCTCGTTCTCGACATCATCGTCCAATTTGTGTTGATAATTTCACGGTTTGTTGACAACTCAGGTGGACAAAACGCTGGCTGTGTGTCCCTTTGGAAATGTTTTCGAGTTTTCCCCATGTCACCGGCTTCTCCCCCCGATGCCCCTGCATTGTCATGGCATTTACATGCACTGCTGATTGCCACTAAGCCAAAACTATAGACGGGAAGGGAGGAGAGGGGGAAACGTGAGGAGAGGTGGAGACCAGAGACTTCACTTTGATTCAAACATTTGAGTTTTGTATCAAATGATTGCCCTGTCAATTGGTTTATGGTTCAGTGTGCTGGCAAATGTATTTAGGCGGCTTTTACCAGGCAATATCCAGTATCGATTGGATTCGTACGAGTATGAAAAGAGCTTAGATTTTAGCTCAGGTGGGAGATAGAATCCCAGGGATTACTGCCCAAGGCTGCTTCTCCCAAGGCAGACCCAAGGAATTACCCAATTTATGGAGTGTGATTTGTAGACAAACGGGGCGAGGTCGAACCCCATCGAATTAAACTTGTCTGCATATCTCATTACAACCTCTACGTTTTTGTACAAACCAATTGAGTGCTTCATCGTAATTTATTTCATTTAAATCGTTTGTTTGACACGAGCCCAGAGCGTTACAAAACGAAGGATAAAGCCAGCCCACAAAAAATCCTGAATTTAACAATACATTTTTCAGCTGCCAATGGAATGGACACACATACGCACCGTTGCCGCCGTCCATCGGCTAGTCCCTGGCAGATCGGGTCGGACTGGGGCATTTAAATGCTGGAAAGCGAAATACGAAAAATACGGTGCTGGATTCGACGTCAACTTCAACGCTGACGGGCCGTTGATCTGTTTGCCATTGGCTACCATGGTCCTAGAGGCATATGGGGCGTATACGCGATGTCGAAAGTCAGGTGAAGTAAAAAGAACATCTTGTTAAATCTGAAATTTGTTTAGTTACATTTAATTATTATTAAAAATTGGATCCACATCAACACTGCCCGCCTGTTGATCTGTTTGCCACTGGCTACTACGGTGCTAGGGGCATACGGGGCGTATGCGTAATGTCGAATTCTAGCTAAGGCAGAAGGAACATCGTGATAAATCTGGAACTTGTTTAGTTCATTTATAATTATTATTAATGATATCCAGAGGTCCATTATACATACATTAAAACCGATTTGAAAAAAAACTCTTGGAAATGGGTCTTGCTAAGTACCTTTTGGTCGGCAGATACCTTCGATGCTTCCTTTACCCACACGGTGCGCGCCCGGCTCTCGCGTGTATTGACTTCATTTTAAATTGGCGGTTAAATCTGTTTGAAATTGTCACGCAATCACATCAACGCACACACAACCGGACAGGCAGACATCAGCACAGGCCCGAATGCAGACACTCACGCAGACAGACAACTGGCAGGCAGTGGGCTCTGCATTCACTCCAGGCCAGGACACTACAGATGTACATACATACCTATGGCTCAGCAGTAGGCCGCGGTCTGTAGTCGGCCGTAGTCTGTAGTCTGCTGGATGCAGGAGGCTGGATGCAGTCTCAGGCTGGAAATGTTTTTAGTGATTTTACTTGTGCGTTCATTTTGCATTGCATACTTTCGCGCGCACTCTCGACGGCTGTGGCAGTGGCTGTGGCGGCGGCGACGCAATCAACGCAACGAGGCATTAATTTGTTGTACGCCGGGTGACATAATTGGGTGACAGTGCGGCAGAATAAAAAAATAAATAAGAAAACAAAACGGGGACGAAAAACGAAAAAACCAACTGGTGGCGAAAAAACGAAAAGCACTGAGCTGCTGCCGGCCTGCACTTCTATTCCCCCTGCTTTCCCGATGGCAGGTGTCAGCCCGGGAACGCTCTGCTTTCTTTTTTCGGTGCCGAGTGGCATTCAAGTTTATTAGCCTATGAAAAATTTGTCGGATTTGCGCTTTCCTTTGAGCTCGCATTCAAATTTTAATTAATGCAGCTTTCTTCCTGCCGTTTCCCCTTTTCCACTCTCTCTCGTTCTTTTGGCTGCCTGCAGCTGTGTGCAACTGTTGAAGGTTCTGGGGTGGAAATTCGATTTTCACATGCTCTGACCCCAACGAGATTCTTATGTTCGGACGCCCTTGGTCTGCGGTTTTCGAATTTTGTTTCGTTTCGCCGCGAAAAAAGGATAAGGGAAAAGCTGAAAATGGACAAACTGTAGACGCAGGGCTTTTTTCACTCTATCGTTTTTAATTTTCACCCTCCACGCTTTCCTTCCTTCCGGAAATGAGCAAAGTTGGCTCGTACACTTTGGCAAGGTAATTACGGTCTCCCAGCATCATCGTCTGATTTATCTCATTTGTGCAGCGGCAAATGCAGATGCAAATGTGCGAATGTGTGCTGCACTAATTTGAACAATTTACGGAGCCTCAGACACGCTCGCCGCCCTGGAGTCATTGAAACTCAATTTAAAATTTTATTGCTCGTCACCGGAAGGCGCCTCCATTGCACACAATTAATTCAATGCTGCAAAGGCGCTCTGTTGTGGCTCAAACGGCCTTGTCTTAAGCCGCATTTAATGAAAAGTATAGCCATTCAATAAGGATCAAGTGAGAAGGCTTTTCAAATCAACTCAGGCGCTCAAAAGTGAGCAAAGCAATGCATAAATTCTCATTAAGAGTTGCAGCTGGGCAGCAACTTGTCATTGCACTGAAAATAAATGAATATCTGGCTACTTGATTAAACATTTTAAAGAACTGGGTCACTTGGCAGTTAAGGTCTGGAAATGCTAAAACAGAAATACCACCTGGGAAAGCATTTTATTGAGAGTAAATCTTTTTCCGTGTACAATTGCATTATTCCTGAACACACATGCCATGGGAGTGAGTAAATATTCCCATTTGATTATTATTGCAGTTGCAAATTCAACAAAAGAACGACTGGTCCGTTCGGAGGTACTTAGCGTCGAAACAATAGCCAATAAACTGCATCACCAACTAATTGAAAATGTTGTTAAACAAAATTCTCGGTCCACACAACGTGGGCCCATAAATGGCTATTCAAATGCATTTTCCACCAACAACTGCATTTTATGCACTCGATATTTCAGCCCTTGCGAGCTGTGAGCTGGGTGGGAGGTCGATTTCGGACGTGAGAGTGAGTGCATGCCTTTAAGTGCCATAAAGAGCACAAAATAAAATCAGGAAAAAATGGTAGAACATCAAACAATGCGTACAACAACAAAAGCAACATTGAGGAGAAAATTAAAAATTAATAACTTGCCTCTGCATTTTATTTACACATAATAAATAAATTATTGAAATTCCGCAATTACACAAGATAAAGCAAATAGGACTGGCGAGGCGGAAGAAAGGCACTTTTCATGCCCAGTAAATGGGGAAATGTATATGTTTCATTTTAAATTTCAACAAAAGAAATAAACAGTTTGTGCAGCAAGTTGTAACTATTTATTTTACCTTACAATGTATTCGGTATATAAATTATCCTGTTTTATTGTGCGAGTCCAGCATACCCTAATGGCAGGCTGAAATATGTAACCAGCAACATTTCGGTCGTTGGTTAAACGGAAACAGGCAGAATATTTTAATTGTTGCCACGTTCATTGATTTAACGCGGTGAGCACGGAAAATGACAACAAAAAGCAGCGGCAGAATTCTTTTTATTAATTTTCATGGCGTTGCAATGCTAAGCAACGGCAGCAGCAGCAGCAGCAGCGGCGTTGGCGGAAACGGAAGTGGCGAACGCCATTCGTGATGACCGCTCGTCCCATCCGGACACGTGTAGGGACGGCAACCCTTATCGCAGGCTCTACCCCCGAAAGGTTCGGCTCTTGTAATTGTTTAACCACACACTTGCGACAGCAACAGCAATAAAAACAGGCGTGCCCGATACTACATAACATTGTAATGATGATAACAATAATTACAACAATTACAACGGCCAGCAACAACTGCCCGGATGCCAGCGCAACAATTGAAAATTCAATTAAAAGTCTTTATTAAAATAAAATGCAACATGAACTGGCCGCGGCAGCGGCAAAGGCCCTTGTCTGCGACTCCTTCCGCACGGTCCGCAGACCACCTGCCCGTTCTTCCCCCATTTTGAATCTGCGGTCGCGCCTTTTGTATCTGTCGGTCGCCACCTGCTGGGTCCGCAATCCAATCCCAATCCCAATCCCCTTCGATTCGGATGACCCCAGCTGCGGCTTTTTGTACCCAAACCTGGTGGAGCACAAGGGGTATATTCAGCTTCCGTATGAGTTTGATATTATTTCCCAATATCACAAACTGATTTTAATCCTTATTAAATGTTAGTATTTCAAATGTCATTTTAACTAAGTATAACAGCTAATTTATAATTTATTAATAGTTATAAATGTTGTCTCTATAAACAGAATTCAACACTAGGAATATTTCCTGGGATTTCCGTGCTTAGAGGTATTTAATGGTCGATCCCCTTAGTCCTCCTGGTTTTCGATTCTGTATTCTGTATTGCTGCAAAGTTAATTTGGGGTTTTCCCTCGCTGCTGGCGTCCTTGTTTGTTGTTAAGGTGTTGTTTTTGTTGTTGCCTCGGTCTGGTCGCAAGTGATTTTAATTAATTTAAATGCGAATTAAAGCGTTGGAACCGATTAAAAATTCAAAAATGGCTCCGCCATCGGAAACACAATTAAATTTGAAAAACCATTTGTTCGGCCCTTCAGCAACAGTTTCACCTCACTTCACCTCTTTTGTTGACTGTGTAAATAATACGAAAATGCAATTTGATCGAGTAATTGGCCGGACAATTGGATAAAGAGTCAAAGATTTTCACGGGAAGTATTAATCTTTGTTGTTTAAACAATTAATTTTAAAGTTTAAGATAATTTTGTAGAGCTCCTACAATATTGAAATGTAAGCAAAGAGCCCTGAAAACTTGTTATAATTCGTCTCAGGTCCTGCTGTGATCGTAAACCCAAGACACACTCTGTCATCTTTGCTTTATCTCTTAGCTGTGGCTTAGTACATATGCCGGGCCAGTGCCAGCCCTGTGACAAACTTGTTAAACCCAACTCGCCGGGTATATCGAGACAATGCATTTAATGGATTTGCACACTGGCTGCGCCAAATCTTCGGCTAAGTCGTTGTTATTGCGTTCGGAAGATAAATGAGGCGCCTTTGCCGTAAACGTGGCCGTTACTCCGGCCGGACGGACCCGTACTTCCGTTGCCCGGCCAGAGCGCCAAGGTAAACAAACATCACGGATTAACGACGGACGCTGGCCAGTGGGGCACAGCGTGGCAGGGAGGCTGGAAACGCAAGATGAAAGCTACGGGCTTGAGCGTGGAACGTGATGCTCTGCTGGCGGATGTGTGTGTGTGTGCACTGGACTACACACTGCACTGTACACCTTGCACTTGGCTGAGCGCCCAAAGTTGTTTACACATTTCGGAGCAGGACATAAGGGGCAGGACAAAACACACGAGGCAAACAAAGCACGCCGAAAAGCACAAAACTAAAGCTGTAAATAGTGGACCAGCAGCCCCGAACAGGAGTTGCATTTCTTTTTTCCAGCAAAGCAACAGCAAACTTCAAAAAGACGATGGTTCACTGTAGAAAAGAAAGATCTCTGGATTACACAGAAATTTAAATATTCTACATTAAAAACAGAAGCAAAATATCTAAGCAAGAGTTGATATATAAGATAAACCCTGAAAATCTGATCTGTATTAGATGATTTCCAGCTACTCTGATTCTTAAAATCCCTTCTCTGATTCCCTCTGGTTTTTCTCTGAGTGCCATTGTCCTGCATTAGCAGCGGGCACTGAGCAAAGTAACTAAAGTTGACTAAAAGCAGTTTATCGCGAAGCGGGCGGTGGAAGGGGTCAAGGGGGATGTGGCATTGGTATGACGGCGTACGTGCAGCAAGCTGCACGTGTATTTGGCACTTGGCCACGGCTACTGTTACGGTTACGGTTACTTTTGCTTTGTCTCCGGCTCAGCTCCTTGTGCTTTCCACTGGCGACTTTAAGACTCGCTAAGCAAGCTTTTGCGGTTGCCGAGAGTGTATCCTGGCTGCAGCAGGAACAGCTCGGTAGAGGCAGAGCTCTAGAGCTGCTCCGTAGCCAGGTGTCAAGTGGTCGAGGTGGCAGCCAACTCATTTTCCACTTGCACTTCAGCATTTCCACCATTTCCACTGCCGTGGCAGAATGGCAGAACAAAGGCCATGGCTGGCATAATGAGCTGCCGTAGTAGCGTTTTGGCTGCTCGCGTTGCCCTGGCAATTTGCATTTCCAGCGAATTGAAATGCCTATGCAAGGGGATCGCTGTCGGATTGCCTCTGGATTTCTGCGTAGCCATTAGACAGCTCCTGGCAGCGTTTCCGCCTCGCAGCCGCAGGACTTTAGACAAGTTTTCACGGCTGGCTTGAGGCCAGCGCGGGGCGCGAGACCCGAGCTGTTAGGTTCCAGGTTCGAGACTCGGTGTTGGCGGCTTCTATCGGCCAGACAAATGCCAAAGGGCCTGCGAAGGGGTAATAGAAATGTTCTTTTCGTTGTTTTATGCCTATTTACGCTTCCAACAGGACATCCGGCAAAACAGGGCCGCAGCTTAAGCGACTTTTGCCCGGGATACACGGAAAAAGCAGCAGAAAACTAACTTGTTTATTTTGGAAGCTTAAACAACATAATTCTGAACCAATATTCATTTAAAAATGTATATTTTTATTACTTTACATAACAAAAGAGTTCCGATGAATTATTATTTATTAAAAATAGGCCTCTGTTGTGCTGCTTGTGCTATTTATGAACACCAGGAAAGTGGCTTTAAAGTTAGACATTAGATGGTATATAATTAAGGCAATCATTCGGGGAATACGAATTTGTTGCAGTGTTAACCGCTTTAGCTTTGACTTGTGCCGTCGCTTGATATTTCTCACACGTTCCAATTACATAGGACTACGGCTCTACGGCGGTATCCCGGAAAATAATAGCGTGCAAAAGAGCTACTTCATCGTTCAGCGGAAGTGATTGAAGGTGTGCCAGTGTGTGTGAGTCTGAGCTCCAATCCCGGAGACCTCGTATGTACATGTGTCCGGGTATTTTCGCATACAATAAGAGGAAGCCAAGCCCGACGACCCAGGGACTGGGCCCTGTTACAGGCGAACTTTGAGTGCAGGTCGCATACATTAGCAGCGGCGGCAGGGGCGAGGGAAGGCTTGCGAGGAGCTTTGATTTCTTGGGCAATGGCGGAGCAAAGTGCTAAACTATGTTGCCCGGCCTTTGAGTGCTACGATGGCACCTTTTGACCTTTTTTTACCCAGGGGCCGAAAGCCCTCTCTCCTTCTCTACGCACCACTAAGTCCGGGATCCCCCCGTGTGGGGAGTGGGAGTGTGGCGGGAGCGCTGGGGCACGACAAACGTTTTCAATTAGCAGCTCATGCATTTTTAAAATGTTAATGAAATATGCAAAGGCATTTTAAATACAGAACTCGCATGCAGGAAGGCATAGAAAATCCGGACAAAAGTGAAAGTCAAAGGAGCCGGCTGGAGGAGAAGCGGTAGGACGGCACAGGGGACCACAAAACTCCAGGAAGCGCCTTCGATTGCTAACGACTTCCGCTAACACGCGTCCGAAAAGCGCCATCGTGACTGGCCGGCATATATATAAGATACTTTATATAGCTACCGTAGAAGTGATCCGTCCGAGACCCTCAACTAAACATTTTTATCGAAGTGGTAATAACACAAAATAAATTACTAAAATTATGTAAAATGAACCTTAAAATGGCAGTTATATTTTAAAAATTAAAAAAAAAAACAATTATTTTTGATTACTTCAAGCGTTTCTAAAAACCCAGACGTCTTCGGTAACATTATAATTAATTGGGAAATGAACTAACCAATCCTTCATGGCTAAAAATTGTGATACATTGAGGTTGGCTTCGTCAACTCCCACCGAAATGCTCTCCGAAAGTGAAATCCGGAATGGTCATGGTAATTAGAGCTCCACCCCTGTGGCAGTTGCAACTCCGCCTGACAGCAATTACAAATGTAATAAATGTAGCGCCAAAGTGCAAGGGCCCCCGTGTTCCCTTCGCCCTGGAGAAGAGGAACTTCAGAAGTCAACGAACTACAAGCAAAAGCCAGCCGCACAGACATTTGCACCTCGCCTAGTGGCAAGTTGTGAGTTGCCAGTTGCTAGTTGCTAGTTGCTGGGGTGTCGTAGATGTTGCTGCTGCTCCTACTGCTGCTGCTGCAGAGGTTGCAGCTCAGCCACCATATGCGGGTGCACGAACGAGTGTGTTGCGAATGTTTGTGCTCCGAGTCGCACAATTTCATTTACATATTTGCACGAATTCCTGCCCCAGACGACGACTCGACTTTTTCCCTGTGTGTAGCACTTCTGTTTGGCTTGGTGGGCTGCGGTCTGTTTTGTTGTACTTCCCTTGGTTTCGTCTGTTGTGGCTATCCTGCACACTACAGCCACACACACTCCGGCCTCCATTTCATTCAAATTTTAATTTTAATTGTCGAAAAAATGCCATGAAGCCTTTTCAGAACTTGGCCAAGTTCGGTTGGTCCGTTCGGTTCGCTGGCTTTCAAAGCGCCAGCCTCTGGCTCAGTAGAGATATGTGTACATACAGCATTCGATTATGAGTTCCCAGAATCAAATTCAATTAAGGAACAGGAATAGATTGTGGCCAACTGCAACTACATATTTGTGGAAAGAAAGTTATTATTTGAATTAAATTTGTAGATTGATGCAGGGTTTTATGATTTAGTCACAAGTTTAAGAAAGAACCATTTCGGATCGTAAAAATCATATATTTTCATTAAAATTAAACAAAAAACAAAATAATTTATATTTTTTTTTAATTACTTTATGCTGCTTCTTCTTCCTATTAAAAATAAACCTTAAAATTCAATTACAACTGGCTACCCAAACTGGCAGAATATAAATCTATTTGAAACATTAATTAGTAAATTTTTAACTTAGTGTTGCACATTTTATTTACTCCACTTCTATCATTCAGCTCTACTTTAATTTATTAATTGATTTAAATGTCCAGCTTTTTTACCCTAATGGCTTAAACTTATTGGAGTATTTGTCGAAGGTATGTATGTATTCTCACAACTTCCATAACTACAAGTAATATATTTAATTTAGTAGATAAACTTCACTTTTAATAATTCATGGCATCATTTTGCACAGTCCTTGGGAATACTCCTCAGCATTCAAGCATAACTAATTGTCTTGTGGGAACCGCAATCAGTTGAAAACCTAATTTTACAAGTTACATTTCCAGGAACAACTTTGCTTTGGCCATAATTAGTGTAGTTTCTGTTTTAAGTGAATTTACTTGGCACACGTTCCACTTGACGTATGCGTAACGTAGCCAGCTTCGTAGCCACTTTAATCATCCTTAAACAGAGTTTCGCACACAGTCACACCCGCACTGGCACACACACTACGTAGTATCAGCGGCAGCCGCAACAAAGTAAAGCCGAAATGTAACTAACTGACAGGCAGACAATCGGACAGGCAGACAATGTGCAAAAAATAATGAATATTACATTCAAATTTTACGAGTGCCACTTAGGCACGCGCCTCCCCTTCCCCGCTCCGCTCCGCTGTCCTGCATTTCCCGGCGCCGCTCTCCCGCACTCCCGCCACTTGCAAGTGGGCTGGCAGCATCACACATGCTCCTGTGTTGCAAAAGTCAGGCCACTCGCATAATGCCTCTTCTAGCCATGTTTATGCCACTTTATGCAAAAATAATTGCACAATTAGTTTGAAGCTGGCTGCCGTTGCTGTTGCCTTCTAAGGATGACCTCTGCCACCCGCTTGGATGCACAGCGGGAAAAGCTGTGTAAAGATTTTAAGACCCGTTCAGGAATTGGGGAAAAATGTAGCACTTCATGGGAACTATTTCTAAGAGCTTTTAGCGAGACAGTTATATTGAGTTTTATTTACATTCTTTTAGTAAAAAGTCCTAAAATGCATAGATTTTTTAATTTAAGATTTAAGATTATTTATGATGTAAGCTCTATTTAAGGACTTTTCTTATTAGGTTTAAAAACTATTTTATTACATTTGGTTAATTATTTTTTGGAGTTTGTTTGTCTCTCTGCATCGACACTCTCGTTCCCTCTGCGAGGTACAATGTAAAATTGGTTCAAGCATTGCTGGCAACGCGCTTCGGGCAACAACACATCACCTGCCCGGAAAAGCTCGCCCCGCTTTTCCAGCCAGCTCTTTGCCGCGTGGGCGACCCGCTTGCTCTTTCCCTCCTTATGCGCTTTGCCTGCTCATTAGTAAGAGTTTTGAATGCTATTACAGCGTCATCTACTCAACTCCTGCCGCCTGCCACCTGCCGCCTGCCACCTGCCGCCTGCCACCTGCCGCCTTCCGCCTGCCTCATCCTTGCCCCACCACCTGTCTGTTTGCACACATGTGCATAAGTGCAACGCAAACAGACACAGCCACAGCGACACCAATACTCCGGTAGAGGCAGACACACATCGACAAGGGGCCGCTGGCACTTTTTGCTTTTCGCTCACACGTACGTACACCGAGTTTTTCATCCTTGCCACGCCTCTTAACATCAGCCCCTGGTCAGAAAGAGAGAAAGATAGAGAGCAGAAGCAGGAATACGGACAAAAGGCGTAACTAGCCCGCAGAAGTTGGCAAGACAATGCGCTTAGAATTGGTAAGATTAGTTAGGGCATTCCACAGCACCGCCCTCTCCCCAGCCACGCCCGTTGCTCAACTAATCTCTTTGACATTTCCAGATTTACCTGGGCCCGAGGTGCCCAGCTGTAAGTCCGAAACTCGTACATCTCGTGCTCAGTGCAACATAACAAAGTTTTTAAGTCGACGCTTTCGGGCTGACGTTTAATTAGCACACATAACATGCATTTTTGCAGCTAACAACGCTTGGAGATTGACAGTGTCAGTTTTACCATAATAACTAGAGAAAAATAGTGATTTAAATGATAATAAAAACTCCTGGATTATTGACCATAATGAGAAAACTACAGTTTTCATGTCCGCAAACAATATCGTTTTTAAGAATTCTTTTGCAAATAAAATAACAAAGTATCTTGACAATTAAACACAGGCATTAATTATTTAATTTAAATTTAAATCCCAATAAGCCTTTGAGGAATAAAAACAGACTTTGACAACTAGAAAAACAAACTCAATTGCTCTTTATTAAACACTTGGGACATTAAGTCAGAGAAAAATTATGCATTGCTGGCTGCCATTTTCAATTTCAATTATTTTCCGGATGCTTGGGCAATTTTAATCAGAGGACAGCAAAGGTGCAGCCATGCAGGATATTTGCAACTCATCGAGGAACTCTATTCAATTAGTTGAGCGGCAACTAATCAGTTGATTGACATTAATCAACACCCACAAGCTAAACGCAACTTCCAATGCAAGGCAATGCAAACAGTCGCAGCTGCAGTCATTGTCTGCCTAAAGTTGCCACTTGACATGCCTGCGATTCGATCTGCTCCAGGATCCAGCTCCGGTGAAAGGAGTCTGTGGTGCGTGGCTACAATCTGTTTTTGTCATATTTCCCAGGCAGCTGCAAGTTTACGTTCGAGTGACATAAGGAGGCTTGCAGAATCTGCCTCTGTTTGTGGCTGCTTGTAATTACTTTAAATTGATATAAACACTTTCGGAATGAAATCGATCTAAGCTCCTTGTTAACAGATTAACATGGGCCCACCCACACACTCGGGCTGCCTGGCAATCTTGCCTGCAGTTTACAATTATTATTTATATCCTCACAATGTAGCCCTGTGTATACAAATATGCCTGGATGTGTGCCGGTGTTTGTGTGCGGTTTGATAAGCTCTCACTGACTGTGTGTGCCTGTGTGTGGGAGTGCGTGTTTGTGTGGCACACAAGTAATCCTTGAAACATGTTTTTGATTTGCAATTTAATCAAGATAATCAAGTTTTATGTGTTTTCCGAAAATTGAAAGTGTGCCTAGTGACTTGCCACATTGTTTGCCTTCCCTTCGGAGCGAAACCAAGCCTGGCGAAATTGCTGTAATCTTTAAATCGGCCATTAAAGGTTTTTATTAACTGTAATTTAATAACCCAGTCGTGAAAGCGATTCCCCCGCACCGTATTGATGGGCCGCCTAATAAGCCCAAATTTTATGGCCTTTTTGGGCAATTAGTACGGATCAAAAAGTTTGTCAATTTTCGCACACGCCCAGCAGGCAGCCGCTGATAACACGAGCGCATATGGTCCTCCTCCTGGCCTATATGCATACATATGTATATTTACAGTGTCTATTGGGTTGGGTAAGCAATTTACAAGACTGCCTTTTGCATAGAAATGTAAAACTTTTCATATTTTTCCACTTGACAAAGTCTTTATGCATCTTGCGTAATAGTTTTATGGCCGTGAGGGAACCGCAAAAGTTTTATTTTCGAGGAGTGGTACGAGTATCCCTACCGAGCACTTCCAATAACCATTCAATCCGCCTTTTTCCCCAGTTTTTCTTCTTTTCCTCGCTCCTCTTCTGCTCCCTCTGCTCCTCTGCTGCCGCAATTGCAGTTGATGGCTTTGATTTTATTCGTGGATGCACTTTTCTTGTTGGCTGCCCAGATTCTGTCCAGCTCGCATCCATTGTCCTGTCCCTTTATGCGCACTGCTGTTGTGTGCTTTTATTATTAATATTTCTCGTCCTCGCCTCAATTCTCCGTTTTCTGTTCCCCGTCCTCCGTCCTCCGTTCTGCGTTATTATTTATTGCTGCTGAAAAATGTTTATCCGCCCCAGCTCGCCGGCAAACTTGACTGCAACTTGTTGGGAAGACAAATTTTTCTTCTCCTCGAGTATTGCATTGTGCGGGGGGTGTTGCCCTCCTCTTCGCTTGTCCCGCCTTGCCCGGAGTTGTGTTGGTCAGGTCATTATGTGGGCTGACGTTGATGGAATTCAGAGTGCCAGCGCTGCACTTAGCGGGCAAGCGGCGAAGCTCTTAGTCCTTGGGTTAACGCGGCGTATGCGTAATGCGTATACGTGATGCCCATTCCAAGTGGCAACTGGGAGAAGGAAGCCCAACAAAATCGTATGTAAATAGAAAAATTTATCAAACAAGATTGAAATCGTCGTATTCCCCCTGAAGCACTGAACAAAAGGTTTGGTCCCCAGTCTATTAATGCCACGCCCCCCCGCCCAGATGCAATCTGCCATTCGCCCATTGGCAGCTAATTTCGTTTAATGCGCCGCCCACACACAGGAAGCAGAAAACGGCCCTCCGCTGACCAGCACTCAAGTACAGTCGAGTCAGTCCGCCAGTTTCGGGGCCAAGCAAGATTATTTTGGGCCTAGGAAATCTCTGGGCACACATCATCAGGAGTGCGGAGTGTGGGTTCGGGGGGACCGGGACGAGCACACACACTTTTTGCATAAATCAAACAAGCAAATCGACATGTAAACAACAATTTTTGCAAATTCAATTGAATTTCGAACTTGTGGAAATGAAACGGAGACCATAACCCAAGGAGACCCAGGGACCGGGATCCGCTGGGACTCGAATCCCAGCAATTTTGCCAATCGCACGATACACGTGCAAACAACAACAACAACAACAGCAGAATCTGAGTCCTGAGTCCTGAATCCGAATCAGAATCGGAATCGGAATACAACAACCACAATAGCAACAAAGGCACGCACACTCAATTATTTGCTAAAAGCTTATGTAAACGCCTCCGTGTCAGGGGATTTTATTAACTGCTTCTTTTTCGGCCTGGCCTATTGAGCCGGGCGGACAGGCTAAGCCGAAATTTAAAACTAACACACAGGCACAAACAGGGACAGTGGAAATTTGCACACAGATCGCTTGACTTGAAGCAAAGCGCCCTAGATAAGAATCGTAGAAAACATCTAGGTGGAAAATGTATTTTCCGAATGCCCTTTCAAAAGGAAAAAAACGAAAAACAGACAACAATGGGAGGCAAACAGGAAAATTGAGCCGGCTAATGGGCATCCACCACACACCCTCCGCCGTTCAGAGTGAAGCACAATTCCAACTTAGCATCAACCGGTTTCAATTGTTATGTATTTTTGGTAATCAGGAACTTGTCCTATAGTTTTCAAGCCAAAAGGCTTAGCACAAGTCTAATTTTCTTTTATTTTCCGGGATGGGTTTCGACTATATTTCCACAGGTAAATCCACCTAAAGAGACCAGTTTTTTTGAGACCAGCTAATGCTCTCCTTCGTGAGGGTATGCCACTGACACACACACAAAGGAATTGAAAAATGCTCAGGAATGAATCAAAGTGAAAAGGAATACAGAGCAACAGACATGAGGGACTCAGCTCCCGATGTGCGCCGTTCGATGTGCGATGTGTGTGCTGCGTCCGCCTAACGAGCGAATCGTGTTCAATAAATATTTACCAGTCAGTCGGAGCGGCCCTGAACCATCGGAGGAGTACGGAATCCATCCTAAAATGCGGGCAAAGGAGCCGCTGGCGCAAGGAGTGCGGAAAAGGGGAGTCAGGGAGGAGTCTCTGCTGAGACAGTCTATGCGGGCGGGTTCCCAAAATGGGGACCAGAATACGGTCAGACACTCGGAGAAAGAGAGTTGCCTTTAAATTAAGATTGAGAATCTCAGCTTTGTATTTAATTTCACATTTAACTGGGGACTTAATAGACTTTTATTTAAATTTGTAAAAGGTTCAAAAGATGTGTGATGCCTGAGCTTAATGTATAAACAATTAATATGTTCATTTATAAAAATTCAAATATTTCTATCACCAAGCTGACTCCCTTTCGATTTTCCTTCTAGTGTAGCAAGTATAGCGAGTCCGTGGCGAATCCCGAGCCGTCCATCAGCTGCTTGCTTAGCTAATACCGCGATGGCAGCGCCTTTGCATCTGTGCATCTATCCGGATTCGCGTCTATGAAATATTCATTCATTTGCAGCTCACTCTGGAGAATTGGTTCATGATGTTCTCTGCTGGTACTCCAGCTCCTTCCGACTCCGGCTCCGACTCCGCCTCCGCCTCCAACTTTGGCTCTGACTCTCCGACTCCGGCCCGAACTCATGCCTCAATTTATGAGCGCCCAGTGTGTGCTTTAATAGTTCGCAGCTGAATTAATTGGCTGCTGCGTCAGTGGCGCAAGATGAGGCGGCGATAGATGCGGCGCATATATTTACCATATATCTCGCACTTGCCATTAAAATAATTTAATCAAAATGTTGTTTAAGCCAACGCAGTTCGGAGATTTCGATAAGAGCGGATGGCTGTCTGTGAGATATATCTTTATGGAGCACATGTGCTGCCTGCCCCGGGATCTGGGTGTGTGAGCAGGGAGCATAAATTTTAATCAATTCTCTGCTTACTTTTGCTATCTCTTGGCCACACTTTGCCTTTTTATTTTATTTACTGCTCCAAGTGCGCCACTCCCGAATTGTTATGCACTTTCCTTTTATGTTGAGGGGAACAATGGGCAGTGAATATTCACTTTTTGGAAAATTTGTCAACATGCACATGGAACCTATTCTAATAGTTATAGAGATATATATATATATAGAGAAAATACAATTTTTGTGGTCCTACTGTCCGTATTTTTGAGGAGCCTTTTAAAGGGGCTTTAGAAGTTCAAATGCATTCGTAAATTAAAAATAATTGCATACCTTGAGGCGAAATAAGGACAAAATCACTCAGAAGCTCTGTCATTTATACAATTTTTATTAACCATTATTTTTTAAGATTAAAATAAGTGTATTCCATCTTCTCTCTAGCCAAAGCCCTTATTATGTACTTTTTTACTGGCTGAAACTGCAAAAACAAACTGATTGTAACGAAGGCAGATTAAAACTTATGCACACTCTCAGCACGGGGCGCGGAGTTGCCCCTTTTCAGGGCCCGAATCCGTATCTGGATCCAAGGACTGAGACTTAGACTGGACCGTAATGTGAGCTATGCTAGTTTTATGGCAGACAGCCGGCAAATGGGTTACGGCAAACACCCGACGCCCGACACCCGACACCCGAGCCCAGTGACAATAAAAAATGTAACTAACCGTCGCTGGTCGCCTCGGTCGAGGCATTGTAAATGCTTTATGAGCCTTTGGAGTGCCATAATTTTCACTTAATAATCCGTTGAGTAGCTGCCCGTGATTTGTAGCCATCCCGATTCGAACAGAGCAGAACATAGCGGAATATAGAACAACGGTGCGGAGCGACCCGGAGCGGAACAAGAGTGTAATGAGCTGCGGGAGCGGTGGCCAAAACAATTTGAAAGTTTTTGCCAAAAAACATATTGTGTGGCTAATTTTATTTGTCGCCAATTGGGAGCGATGCCGCCGTCCGCCTGACACACTAATTTATAGTGAGCCAGAGCTCCGCAGCACCTGCGCCCGCCACAGTGTATCGCTTTTAGATACTCGTATTTCTGGGCCACAGCCAGCGCGGAATATAATGCGAAATATGGCAAAATAATAATGCACGATGCCCCCGCCCGGCCAGGGCCAGGCACAAAAAATATTTAATGGCCAAATTGCACATGAAATTGCGCGCATAAACTAATTACCGCGGATAAAGTTTAACAAAGGCGGAGGCAACCAGAAGCGGGGGCTGTTTGGTAGGTGGTTTGCATGCACTTTGAAAAAAAAAAGTTAAAAACTTTAGTAAATTCATATTGCAAGAGAAGCACCTAATACAAACTAACCGAAAATTAATTGGATTCCCAGAAGAATGGACTTACAATTTGAAATTATCTTTTAATCTATTTAATTTTTTATTAAATGTCAAATAAAATATGTTCTTAAAGAACATTAAGAGCTAAGCGATTTGATGATTAATATTTAACAAAATTCTATTATTATTTTTGCCTGTCTTTATGATGTCTTTAAGCAAGCTAAATTTTTTCATGTGTGTTATTCGGTCCTGACTTCAGCTTAACTGCCAGGGCGATCAGCTGCCACTCTGCGGCACACCGGATCCTGACTCCGGAGTAGAGTCCTGCAACTCGACTGCCATCCCGCTGCTTCTGGGCCACCAGTCGGTACTCACATGGCGTCGCTACCGTTTGTCAGCATTACCGGTATTTACAATATATATATATGTATATATATTTTAATATTTTCGGGGTCCCCGCGCTCCCAGCCAGCCCGACTCCAATCCCTGAATATTGGTATGTTACTGTGCCAAATTGTTTATGAAAAATTGCGTATGACGACGCCGCCGTTGGCCCATAAATCAAGCCGCCTTGGCCGAGGATTTGGGCCAGGAGCTCGACGGGTCGCTTGGTGGTTCGGTGCTTCAATGGCCCGGCCCCGCTCGGTAATTACAATGTAGCCGCCTGTGAATTTAACGATCTGGGGGTCATCGGGCGGCGGAAACACAACAGTCCACAACAGCCAGCCGCCACTCCCCCAATGGAAAAGGGTTTCCTTTGGTCAGTTCGGTTGGTCACTGGATTGCGGGCTGTGTGCGTTCGGGGGCGGCATGTTAACAAAAGTGTGAGCCAAGTGGAAAATAACATTGTGACGCGCACAATAAATAATGTAAATAATAATAAATAATGTAAATAATAACAATAAATAATGTAAATAATAATAACAAATAATGTAAATAATAATAATAAATAATGTAAATAATAATAAACATAAAGAAAGCATAAGAACACTGTAAATAAACATGTAAATAATGACAATAAGAATAATGAAGATCAATAAAAGGGAACAAAAACAAATGCGCGCGCGCGCCGATCGACCATACCAGCATCGCAGAAGCGCAGCTTATGATTCCGAACCAGTTCATGCTAAGGCATCTCGGAAGCATAGCTTAGGATTCCGAACCGGTTTAAGCTAAGGCTGAAGGAAGACGGCCGCGGGCCCTGGCAAAGGTACCTAGCAGCCGACAGCAACTGGAAGCGGTGAGTTTCCATAAGCACACTTCCTAGTCAGCAAGCGAAAGTCCTTTTTTTTGGGGCAATCCGAATCCTAGGATTTGGATTGAATCAAGAGCCGTAGACTTTAAGAGTCCTTCCCTCTCTCTCTCTGTAGACTTTGATAGTCCTATCTCTCTCTCTCTCTCTCTCATCGAGGACTTTAATAGTCCGAACCACTCTCTCTCATCCGTCAACGCCGACTTAAATAGTCCATCGCGCCTCGCTCTCATCGACGACTTGAATAGCCCGAACCAGTATCTCTCTCTCTGTAGACTTTAATAGTCCTATCTCTATCTCTCTCATCGAGGACTTTAATAGTCCGAACCACTCTCTCTCATCCGTCAACGCCGACTTAAATAGTCCAGCGCGTCTCTCTCATCGACGACTTGAATAGTCCGAACCATTATCCCTCTCTCTCTCTCTCTCTCTGTAGACTTGGATAGTCCTATCTCTCTCTCGCATCGAGGACTTTAATAGTCCGAACCACTCTCTCTCATCCGTCAACGCCGACTTAAATAGTCCATCGCGCCTCTCTCTCATCGACGACTTGAATAGTCCGAACCACTATCTCTCTCTCCGTAGACTGTAATAGTCATATCTCTCTCTCTCGCTCTCATTGGGGACTTTAATAGTCCGAACCACTCTCTCTCATCCGTCAGCGCAGACTTAAATAGTCCATCGCGCCTCTCTCTCATCGACGACTTGAATAGTCCGAACCATTCTCTCTCATCCGTCAACGCCGACTTAAATAGTCCATCGCGCCTCTCTCTCATCGACGACTTGAATAGTCCGAACCATTCTCTCTCTCACCGACGACGTCAAATAGTCCGACCCATTCTCTCTCTCTCTCTTTAGCAGGTAACCGGACGTCCCGACTCCCGGCACGGCCGAAGACCCGATCCGCCCGACGACTGGCAACGACAAGGTCCCCACAGCGTGGTGTTTCCCCCCGAGACGGGACGAAGCCAGCCCCGACGATCGAGCACGTATCTCAACTCTGTACAAGAAATCCACTGAATAAAGATCCCTACTGTTAATTTTTACCGAATTCCTCTCACTGTTCTTCCTGGGGCCGGGGCACTTCTCTTCCAGCTACCACTCGGACTAACTCGGATGAGCGGATCCTGGCCGTCCCTGAGCTATCTGGGGAATTGAAACGGCAGACCGTCACAGCTGGCGCCCGAACAGAAAGAGTGGTAGTAACGGAGGCCCGAAACCAGAAGAGCATGTCCACCTGGGTGTACATGGCAACAAAACAAGAGTTGACAGAGTACGCGAGGGAATTCGAGTTAGACCCGACGGGAAGAGTAGAGGACTTGAGAAAAGAGCTAGCGGCTTTTTGCAAGAACACGGACCACACGGAGAGCATAAAGCAGAGGCTAGCCACCTTGGCAGAGAAGTACAAAAAAGAGAAGAGCCCAGCAAAAATACCAGTAGTCGTAGTGACAAGAGTCGAGGAAATGGAGAAACCAAAAGAGACAAAACAAGAGAGGAAAGTGAACGTGGAAATAATCGACCGAGTGCGAGGATGGGGTATTAGATACCAGGGGGTAACAAACCCATTGGAGTTCTTGGAGAAAATAGAACAGTGGGCGAAGGGATACGGCATGGAGATGGACCAGTTAATCCCAACCATGCCATTCATCCTCGAGGGACTAGCAGCCGATTGGTGGAACACAACACCGACCGAAATCGAGTCATGGGAGCAGTTGAAAGAGGAAATACAGGAATATTTTCTACCACCAAGGTACGAAGAACAGTTGGAGCAGAAAATCACACAGATGAGGCAACGGGAAAACGAACCAGTGAGGGAGTTTGCAACAGAATTGCGGAAGTTGATGCGATTTACGAAACTGTCGGAAACAGAAAAATTAGACAGAATATACAAAAATTGCCGAAGCAAGATAAAACTATACACTCGGCGGAATGGGTTCGAGACGTTGACCGAGTTCTTAAAGCTAGCGGAAGAAGTGGAAGAGATCGAAGCCGCAGAGAGCGCAATACGACCAGTACGGCAGCAGATAAATCAAGAGATGTGCTTCAGATGCGGAGGAACAGGTCACGCGGCACGCAACTGCGGGAATCCACCAAGATTATTCTGTTGGGTCTGTAAGAAGGATGGAGTGAGGACTTCACAATGCTGTAGAGCACCGACGGGAAACATGTAGGGCCTGAGCAAATAAGACTGGCAGCTCAGGCCGCACAACAAAAGCCAGACCCGAGGGACGACTTAACATGCGACGGGGTCCAAATTGTGGCAAGGATCAGATTCGGAGGAAATATGGTGAAAGGAATAATAGATACGGGAGCATCAAGAAGCGCGATCAGCAGGAACTCATACCAGGACCTACGGGAGCACGGGAGGTGGAACGGAGGGCGCGTAGAGATAACACTCGCCAATGGGATGAAACAGCGAGCGATCGGAGAATTTCACGCAAGGGTCGAATTCGGAGGAGCCCGGATCGAAGTTCCGTTTATGATCATGACGGAAGTAGCGGGAGGCATCCTACTGGGCATGGACTTCCTAGCAAGAGCACGGAGTGTGCTCAGATGTGGGAACCTCGAATTGGAGATAAGGGAGGAGGAAAGCGAGGACGACGACGACGACAAAGCGAGGGAAACAACGGAAGTGCCGAAGCAAGGGGATACGCTGGAGGAGAAAATAGAGGATTTTCTGCGAGAACACAGGCAAGTATTTGAGAGGATGAAGGGGGTCAGTAACGCCGCAACACACAAGATATACCTGACGGACGATAAGCCAATCAAGCAGAGGTACTACCCAAGGAACCCGAAGCAGCAGGCAATTATCGACGAACAGGTAGACGAGTTACTGTCTCTGGGGCTTATAGAAAGGTCTAGGAGTCCATATAGCGCACCCGTGGTACTGGTCAGGAAAAAGAACAACGACTGGCGAATGTGTATCGACTATCGGTTGCTAAACGATAAGACCGAAAAAGACGCATACCCGGTGCCTCGTATGAACTTCATCCTGGACCAGTTGCGAGAAGCGAAATATATAAGTACCATAGACTTGAAATCAGGCTATTGGCAAATCCCGATGGACCCGGACAGCAAGCAATATACGGCATTCACGGTACCGGGACGGGGGCTATTTCAGTGGAAGGTCATGCCATTTGGACTTACAACCGCACCCGCAACGTTCCAGCGAGCCTTGGACACAATCATCGGACCAGAAATGGAGCCCCATGCATTTGCGTACCTGGACGATATCATAGTGATAGGGCGGACGAAGGAGGAGCACCTTCAGCGGTTGCAAGAAGTATTCGAACGGCTACAACGGGCTAACCTCAGGATAAACCCAGACAAGTGCCACTTCTTCCAGGAGGAGCTGAAATACTTGGGGCATGTGGTCAGCAATCAGGGTATTCGGACAGACCCGGAGAAGGTAGCAGCAATCCAGGAACTGCCGGCGCCCAAATCGACAAAGGAGGTGCACAGCTTCTTAGGGATGGCGTCGTGGTATAGAAGGTTTGTTCCGAACTTCACGGAACAGGCAGGACCACTACAGGAGTTGATCCGAAAGGGGCAGAAGTTCGAGTGGGGGGAAAAACACCAAAAAGCCTTCGACGGATTAAAAGATAGCCTAACACGAGCACCAGTCTTGGCATGCCCTGATTTCTCCAAACGGTTCAAGCTACAGACCGACGCGAGCGACTTCGGGTTGGGAGCAGTCTTGACACAGGAAACAGAGGATGGAGAACACGTGATATCCTTTGCCAGTCGGAGATTAAGCAAAACGGAGCAGAAATATAGCGCGACGGAAAAAGAGTGCCTGGCCATTTATTGGGGAGTCGATAAGTACAAGATGTACCTCGAGGGATACCCGTTTACGGTGGTAACAGATCACATGGCTCTGAAATGGTTAAACTCGATTAAAAGCCCGGCCGGGAGAGTGGCCAGGTGGGCACTAGGGTTACAGCCGTACCAGTTTGAGATACAATACAGGAAGGGAAAACTCAACCTGGTAGCAGACGCATTGTCAAGATTACCACGAGCGGAGGTCAGGGGAATGAGGCACCGGGACGACTGGATAAAGCAGAGGATGGAGGCGCTACAGAAAGAACCACGGAGTGAGGAATACCAGATGGCAGAAGGACGACTGTATCGACGGGGTGACAGTCCGAGAGATCAGCAACGATGGAAGCTATGTGCAATGGCAGAGGAGATCCCGCGGATCTTACAGGAAAACCACAGCGCAGCCGAAGCGGGGCACCTGGGGATGTTCAAGACCATAAAACGGATAAAGACAAGGTATTTCTGGCCAGGATTAACCAGGGACACCAAGAAGTTTGTCCGAGCTTGTGACAGCTGCCAAAGGTACAAGGTTTCGCAGCAGAAAGCGGCCGGGAAGATGCTGACACGGGTAGCAGAGGCACCGTGGGAGACGGTATGTGTCGACTTCGTGGGACCACTACCCCGCACGACGCATGGGAATTCTACGTTAGTGGTAATGATGGACAAGTACTCAAAATGGGTGGAATTGGCAGCAATCCGGCAGGCAACAGCGGATGCATTTCTGAAGGTGTTTCGAGAGAGGATCATCGCGAGATTCGGCGTGCCGAAGGTAGTAATATCGGACAACGGAGTGCAGTTCACGGGGAAGAAGTCAAGACAGGCAATGGAACGATGGGGAGTGAAGCAGCAATTCACGGCTCCATACACGCCGCAAGAGAACCCGACGGAACGGGCAAATAGGACGGTCAAGACCATGATTGCACAGATAGCAGGAGAGGACCAAACAAGATGGGACGATCAATTACCGGAGTTGATGCTGGCATTCAATAGCAGTACGTCGGAAACAACAAAGTTCAGTCCTGCGCAGTTAGTACTAGGGAAAGAACTACGGCTGCCGGGGGCAACATTCGACAGGACTACTGAGGGATCCGGAATACAGGAGGAGACGGTAGAAAACCGGTGGAGGAGGATGGAAGCACAACGAAGGGAAGCGCTCGGGAACATGAGAGAAGCAGCAGAGCAGCAGAGGAAGCGCTACGATTTGAGGAAAAGAGAGTGGAAGCCGAGGGTAGGCGAATGGGTGCTATGCAGGACGCACAGGCTGTCAAACGCGGTCGACAAATTCAACGCAAAATTGGCACCAAAGTTCGACGGGCCATGGAGGATTACGGGACTCGTGTCACCAGTGATCGTGACCATGAGGAACAGGCAGTCGGGAAAAATAAAACGGGCATACATAGGAGACATAAAACAATACGTAGAAGCGATCCCTGAATATGAGGTACCAGAACGGGTAGGGCGGTTGGACTCAAAAAGGGGAAATAGGACGATTGGTGGCGGTAGTTCAGCTAAGTGGGCAAACAAGTCCGTACCCGATAATAATCAAATGTCTCTTATCATTACAGAAAAGATGAATAAATTCGAGGAGAGTAAGAGACGGTTCCGGAAGAGGAGCGAGGTGGTGAAGGCAGCGGCGACCCGGGCCAAGCTGATCACGGCCCAAGCAGCACCCGGGGCAGCCAGGAAGCGGACAGAGCCGGCCAGAATGGGGCGAAAACAGGAGGCGGAGAGAGAGGAGAGGGTGCGAACGGCACCGGGAGCGGACGGAACGGACTACCGGCCAGCGGGCAAGCGTCGAGTGGCCCACACGCCACGACAGGGGGGCTCCGGAGGGCACGGCAAGGCCACACCGGGGGCGACGGCACCCGCCAGCCCGGTGTGTGTCCGGGCCGGAGTGGCAGGCCCGAGGGAGTCGCCGAGTAGACGCAGCAGGTCGGAGGAGCAGGGATACGGCGCGCCACCACCGTTGGTGCGACGACCCCCGACACCCATCCCGGCGTATATACCGGTGAGCCGCCCGCCGACACCAACACCAACACCGGTACGCCCACCACCGACCCCGACGCCGATGCCACGGGCCCAACACCCCACACCGCCGGGCCGACGACCGCCTACTCCCGATGCCGACATCCTCGAGCTCCACCCGGTGGAGCGGAATGATTACGGGTGGACCCTCCCGGAAGGAGCCGTGTTGTCCCCGGATGCGGTGGAGGCCATCCGAAGAAAGCTGGAAGGCAAACAACGTGGGCGTCAGAGGAGGTTTCTGATGGAGGATGGAAACATAGTCTGGAAGGTGGTGTCGAACCGGGGGAACCACGTGGCGGTGACCCGCCACTTCGTAAAGGAGGGGGGGTGTGACGCGCACAATAAATAATGTAAATAATAATAAATAATGTAAATAATAACAATAAATAATGTAAATAATAATAACAAATAATGTAAATAATAATAATAAATAATGTAAATAATAATAAACATAAAGAAAGCATAAGAACACTGTAAATAAACATGTAAATAATGACAATAAGAATAATGAAGATCAATAAAAGGGAACAAAAACAAATGCGCGCGCGCGCCGATCGACCATACCAGCATCGCAGAAGCGCAGCTTATGATTCCGAACCAGTTCATGCTAAGGCATCTCGGAAGCATAGCTTAGGATTCCGAACCGGTTTAAGCTAAGGCTGAAGGAAGACGGCCGCGGGCCCTGGCAAAGGTACCTAGCAGCCGACAGCAACTGGAAGCGGTGAGTTTCCATAAGCACACTTCCTAGTCAGCAAGCGAAAGTCCTTTTTTTTGGGGCAATCCGAATCCTAGGATTTGGATTGAATCAAGAGCCGTAGACTTTAAGAGTCCTTCCCTCTCTCTCTCTGTAGACTTTGATAGTCCTATCTCTCTCTCTCTCTCTCTCATCGAGGACTTTAATAGTCCGAACCACTCTCTCTCATCCGTCAACGCCGACTTAAATAGTCCATCGCGCCTCGCTCTCATCGACGACTTGAATAGCCCGAACCAGTATCTCTCTCTCTGTAGACTTTAATAGTCCTATCTCTATCTCTCTCATCGAGGACTTTAATAGTCCGAACCACTCTCTCTCATCCGTCAACGCCGACTTAAATAGTCCAGCGCGTCTCTCTCATCGACGACTTGAATAGTCCGAACCATTATCCCTCTCTCTCTCTCTCTCTCTGTAGACTTGGATAGTCCTATCTCTCTCTCGCATCGAGGACTTTAATAGTCCGAACCACTCTCTCTCATCCGTCAACGCCGACTTAAATAGTCCATCGCGCCTCTCTCTCATCGACGACTTGAATAGTCCGAACCACTATCTCTCTCTCCGTAGACTGTAATAGTCATATCTCTCTCTCTCGCTCTCATTGGGGACTTTAATAGTCCGAACCACTCTCTCTCATCCGTCAGCGCAGACTTAAATAGTCCATCGCGCCTCTCTCTCATCGACGACTTGAATAGTCCGAACCATTCTCTCTCATCCGTCAACGCCGACTTAAATAGTCCATCGCGCCTCTCTCTCATCGACGACTTGAATAGTCCGAACCATTCTCTCTCTCACCGACGACGTCAAATAGTCCGACCCATTCTCTCTCTCTCTCTTTAGCAGGTAACCGGACGTCCCGACTCCCGGCACGGCCGAAGACCCGATCCGCCCGACGACTGGCAACGACAAGGTCCCCACAGCGTGGTGTTTCCCCCCGAGACGGGACGAAGCCAGCCCCGACGATCGAGCACGTATCTCAACTCTGTACAAGAAATCCACTGAATAAAGATCCCTACTGTTAATTTTTACCGAATTCCTCTCACTGTTCTTCCTGGGGCCGGGGCACTTCTCTTCCAGCTACCACTCGGACTAACTCGGATGAGCGGATCCTGGCCGTCCCTGAGCTATCTGGGGAATTGAAACGGCAGACCGTCACAACATTAAAAAGGGCCATAACAATAACTAACAAAGACACCAAAAGCAAATGGCAACGCCGAATGGCTGGCTAACTGGCAGAAAGGCAAGAGAGCAGCCGCTCCTTGCCGCGTTCCCTGCTCGACAGGAGCAGGCCGACAAAAATTAAATGGCGCGAGAAAATTGCATGGTCGGTGTGGTGCAAAGAGAGAAAAGCCGGTTTACATAATTGCCCCGAGCCAGCAGGAACACTCAGAGAAGAGTCTTGGTGTAAGTTCAAAGAAGTATTGACTTGACAACTTGTATTTGGATTGAAGTCAAGTCATGTCGTTAAAACAGAGGGTTAAATTCATTTACAATTTTAAGGAATGAAAGATATTCATGATTTCACGAGGACTGATTTTCTCCAGTGCAGATCCAGCAGAATAGATGCATGAGTCGGGCTGGATCCCCGAAGTGGGCGAGGAGTCAGGGTAGAAAGCAATCATTGCTCGCTCACACTCGCACGCAGTGGAGAATGTGTACGAGTACTGCGTTTGTGGGTATGTATGCCCTTGCCCCACCATAACATTTAACTATTTCCTGAAATATATACTCTTTGTTTTGGCCAGCTTTGCGGTGGCATAGTTTCGGCCTGCCCCTCTGCCTTAGTTGGGCAGTAAGTCACTGCTCCAGACTCCAGAAAACCGGAGGGCAATGGTCCGGGCAATGCTGTAATAAAAGGTTGATCATAACAGAGTAATGTGTTAACCCCACCAAAACCCTTTAAAGGGAGTGGGCATCGCAAAGCCGAAAAGTATGCAGCCCAATCAACAAATATCTAAATTAATTTTAAGCCCCGCTAAGCATTTAAGGGGCGTCCAGCATTTAATTGAACTCTAAATCGCTTTTAAGCTTTGCATACTTTGCGGTCCCATTGCAAATTAATGAAAAATTAAAGCGCTAAACTAGCTTAATTGCATCTAAAATATATGCTTTGCTCTTTCGGCCATTTATTTTACAACAAATATTGGTTTGTCTATGATAAAATGTTTCGTTATTCGACCAATCTCTATTCAGCATAGAAAATTGATTATGGGTATTGTGAAAAAAGAGCCAACTTGGAATACTCGTATTACTTGGATTTATGATTACCTATGTTTAAAGAGCTTCATCTAATACGTGCTTTGGAAATTACTACTGTTTCGATGGAAGGTATCTATGATATATCATATACAAATGTAATAAATAAGTGCAGTATGGCTTTGTAAACAAGAAACCCGCCCGAAAGAAAACACAGAGGCATGTATTTATTAACTATTTACTACTTAGGTCTAGAGTATCTCAATTAATGTTTACAGATAGACTTATATTAACTTCGCTTACACTTACAGGGACTTACAACTGGGATTCTGTTTTAGAAATCCATTGATTAAGTTTCCAAAGCTCCAATAAAAATTAATGACCCAAAGCGATTACAAACATTTGCCACTCATGAGGAGTGAAATATTTCCATTCTCCAGAAAGAAACGCAGAGACCACGTATTGTTTTGCTATTTACTACTTAGGCCTAGATTATTGCGTTTGTTAGTTGGTGTGACTAATATTAACTGGGCTTATTACTACGGCGATCTACGGCTATCTACGGCTGAGTGGAAATGCAGACACTATTGGCAGCTAGCCGCTCGCAGCTCAGCAGCTGTGGCACTTGACCAGGCCCACCTCGTCGCAGTTCATGCACTTGAGCGCCACGAACTCGGCGGTGAAGTGGTTGCGGTGCACGGACTTCTTGGAGCCGTTGCAGGAGGGGCAGGGCAGCAGGCGGTAGCCGCCGCAGGTCTGGCAGGTGAAGGTGCTGGCCATGGACTTGTAGGGCTTGAGTAGCTGCCGCAGCTCGCCGGACTCGTTCAGGCGCTCCACGGTCTCCGCGTCGCCGATGTACTGGCCCTCGACGTACAGCTGGGGGACTCGCACTTGGCCCGTCTGCATCCGCTGGCGCATCTCCGCCTGGTACTCCACGCTCATGAAGACGTCCCGCTCCTCGAACTTGACCAGCAGGGTGCGCAGTATCTGCTTCACATTGGCGCACTTCGTGTACGTGTCCCGGATGATGCCCATGCTGGTGGTGTACAGCACCACCTTGCCCAGGTCTTTCTCCTTGAAGTTCTGCGGATGGGATGGGGAAAAGAGCGGAGATTAGTTTGAGTTCTGGTTTGGCGGCGGAAAGCAGGCCACCGAAAACTGGAAACTGGAAATCGCACAGCATTCGCCACACAGCGCGGATTTCGGAGTTTGTCATGGTCAGGCAAGAATGGCAATGCCAAATTGGGTCTCCACCAGCTGAGGATGAAGGCCACCGCAGACAAAGGCTAGGCGGAAGCCACTGGATAGGCGTATCGCGGAATCGGTCGATATTTCGGTTGTCAAACCACTATCTTATAGACCTTTATGCGCTTTATAATACAAAAGATCGATGCATGCGAATTTATTTATTTATATATCAGGTTTTATGATGACAGCCTTTGTTAATTGAAAAAAGTTAACGAAAAATCAGAGTGGTTTTTATCTAAATTCAACACCGAACTATTCGTAACCCTCTCTAATTCAACTTTGCATATTAAAGGTTTTTTCTTCAGGTGCAGCTGAAAATTGACATTGAAAGCACTTGAGCTAGAATCAGGTCTCAGCCAAAAAGCCACAAGTGAAATTGGGATTCGGGTGCCGAAAACTGGTTGGAAACTTCAACTCGATCTGCGGCTGGTTTGTGGAAAACCTCAGGCGCTCGTTGCTGCCCGAGCTGCGGGTTCATTAGCTTGGAGTCACGTAACCGGGCAACTCTGCATGTCACTCAAAATCCTATTAATCAATACAATTAAGCAATAATAGGAAAACTGCTAGGCAATCGACAACGCAGGCAGCCAGAGACGGAGACAGCGACGACGGGCGGCACAATGGAACCTGGAATGTTTTCCCGACAATTTATGATGTCTTATTTTGTAAGCCCGAACCTGTTTCGTTTGACAATTAACATTTCCGTTAGTTGGCCAACTTTGGTGGCGTCTGCTTTGGCTAATGAACCAAGCCGAGACGACGCAAGTCGCTCCGATCCGATCCGATCCCAATCCCGATCCCGATAGCAATACCAATCCCCCCACCTGCTGATGCCCACACAGACCACAGGTATCAATGAACCGTGGAGAGATGCATTAGTGCACAGAGAAAAATTAAGTATTGGTTACATATGATGGTTTCAAAGTTTGTAATCGTAGGCAACGCTCAGAATGCAGAATAATAATTTTAATATAAATTGGACAGGAATCTTAGTTGCTTGCTTTCCGGCTTACATAGAGGGATCCGTCTTGGAATTTCGTAATATATTACCTATAAGTACCGATCCTATAACAACTATCCAAAGATAACAACTAGTTCTCGGATATTATCTACTTTCCTGTGAATGAAGAATCTTGAAACCGGTGCGACGAGAATTTGCATTGCGTTGGCAGGACAAAAAATTAATAAGCTGGCGAAGGGGTAATGGGAATGGGTAGTGGAAGATAGACTGTATCAGGCATTCCGGGAGAGATGCAGCTGCATGTGCCGTTGTCAACAATAAACGATATAGACAAAAGCGAGAGAAATATTTCACGACAAGCTGAAACTGTAGAAAAAAGTTCAAAGCCACGCAGCACGAACCAAAGTGACAATAAACAAGCTGGCTGGCTGGCAAGCAAACAAACAACAAACGAGCTGCGGTCAAATGGAAAGTCAGCTCGGCTCCAAGCCAGCTCTAAGTGAACGTTGCCGTTGCCGAGCTGTTTTTCCAATTCAACTCCGCCGATTGCCTTTAGCGAAAAGAAAAGCCCGATCCCGAGCCCGCTGAGTGGCAAGTCATCTGTCAGTGGTTCAATGTCAGCGGTGGCTGACGATTAGCATTGCCGAAAACCCAGGCACAGGCACAACGGCAATTAACAATTGCCACACGTGATTTGCACGCTTGACCTTTGGCTCGTCAACTCGGCGGAGGTGCAGCTTGGCAGCGGCCGCCACTCTGCACCAGAAGCAGTCGCAGCAGCAGCAGCAGTAGAAACATCGACGGCGCAGCAGCAATGCTACCAATAAGCGGACAAAAGAGAAAGCAGGTCACTTGTATGGCCAAGAGCCAGCGGTGGAGTGATTGGCAATCGAAGAGTTGGGCAACAGCCACATCGAGATGGAGGCTAATGCCGCAGAGCACAACGCCGCTTCGTATCGCACCGCAGCTGCGGCTGTGGCCGAGACTGGGGCTGAGGCTTCTCGAAGGTGACAAAATGAGTTGTGTGTTGTGTTTTCAGCACCTCCAATTTGTTGGCCGGCCATCGAAGATTTGGTGGTGAGCGGTCTAATTATGGCTCGCAGCAATGCGGCGAACATTGAGCTTGGATCAAAAGGGCTGGAAAAAGGCCAGAGCAAAGGCAGACCCACAGACCCGCCGCCTTTTCACTTTCGATTTTTACTGCTCTGCATACCGGGGCTGCACCATAATTAACAGCATCTCACTTTCCTCATTGTGGCCAGAGTTCCCCGTACCCCTAATTTGCATGCGAGCCGCTATAAGGCCATAAAACATTTCTATTCAGTTAGCATCCACTTAAGTTATGCTGATCCGCTGGCTGTTGTGTTCCTGGTCTGCTATCATTCCATCAATTCATCAGGTTCGGCTCCATGGCTCGGAAAGTGAAATGCAAAAGCAAAAGCAAAAGCTTGAGCTCGAAGGCAGCCAGAGACTAACTCGGAGAAACAATTAAAGTGATCTGAAATCTGCTCATTAAATTAGGCAAAGGGAAATTTCTGAGCGTCAGCGAAATGGGAGCGGGGCAGCTAATAAAAATTAAAAAGCATAAAAAACAAAACACCGCCAGAAAGGTATTTATGGACCAGAAAAGATTTCTACTCCAGCTTCAGTCACGGCTGACAGAGGTGAAGCGGGGAAAAGTGCTCAAATGGGCGGAAAAACGTTGGGGGCGATAATCCATCAAATGGGGACAGGTTTTCAATCCTAAACGGTGTTCAATGTGGACTGACTCGAAATCGATCACAACTATTTCGAAACCCTAACATGAGCCAGCAATCATTTGCAATGGGGAATTCCTAATGGCAGCAATCCAGATAATTTCCGATATTAAGATGCGAAATTCGCAGAGTTTGTATAGAGTGTTTGAAGATAATATGCCCAATCACAATAGTAGAAAGCTCTTCAATAATATAAAATAAATACATCAAATATAGGAAAGGGAATCAATAATAATAGTTGACGATTATTTTGAATTTTGGTGGTTGATGAACTAATAAAATGATGCAATCTAAAACTAAGTTTGCAGACTTCAAAGAATAATTGCACCATCGAAATAAAAGCATTAACAACATTCAAATCTTCGTTTTAAAGACATCGTTATAAATTAACCTATCAAATGTCTTGCATTGTATTCCAAAGATTGTAAATCAAAACCTAGAAAGCTCTTTATGACAAGGCACATAAATCAACAAAAAGAGATATTGATTTATCAAATGAATTAATTAACCTCACAATCTCGGATCGCTTTATGCAAAACTAGTTCCGAGAACACGCCTCGGAAAAAGAAACTATGTCCAAGAGCGCATTTACGATGACAATTCCACACGGAATCAACAGAATTAGCTGTTCTTTTATTTGTTTTCCAGCTGCCCCAACTGCTCGACATTAACTGCGATTAGTCGCTTCAATCCGGCGCACCAAGCCACCACCAATCTCTGGGAACGAAAAGCGGAAAACAAAGCCGAATTCGGCCAAGATATCTGGTCTGGCATGAGCCAAGCTGAGCCATCCGAGCTATCTGGGCAAGTTGTAAACGAGCGCTAAGCGCTAAGCGCATACAAAGCGACATCGGCGGAGACAAAATAAGCCACTTAACGGTTTCCATTATAATTGAACAAGTCGAGAAACAGCGCCAAGACGCTGAAAGCGCAGCTTACTTATATTCATTAGATTACGGGCCAACTGCGCTGGCCCCCAATACGAAATACAAAATACGAAATACGAGATACGGAATACGGGAGATATTGAAAGACCAGCACTTTCTCTCAGACAATTGGCAGAGTGCTGGCTCACAACTTGCGAATTGCATAATTTGGGCGGCCAAAAAGCAGGTGACTCAACGCCCAGCAGCGTGGGAACCGAGTAACCGCCAATAACTGAATATTCATATCGGAATTCATATTTACAGTGGCAGTCGAAACTGTAGCGAAGATATACTGAGGCTGCTGTCATCAGTTTTAAATCCAAAAAACTTTAAATCTTCACAAAAAAAAAGATAAACTATTTCAGATACTTTATCCACAAATAATAATGTTTTTTAATATACAAAGTTGTCTTTAAAAACAAACAATTAAATTGGTGTATAAAAAATACGACGTTTTCATTGCGCTGAAATAATCATTAAGAAAATTACTATAACTTTGGCTGTATATGATGATGAGTTTATGATTTTCTTTTAAATACGCTTAAATTGCATTATTTGACGACACCATAAGTAATCTATGATAAATTGTTAACTATATACAAGCCTTCAGCAGGCTAAGTTCCGGTAGAAAATAAATCCATTAAGATCGCTTATTGCCTCTGCCCTCGCCTGACCCCATCTGAATTCTAATAATCCTCCTCCAATCCCCCCTGTTTCCCAATCCCACGACTCACCTTGGCATTGGGCTGCTGGTGGAGCTGCAAGAACGTGGCTATTCCATTGCGCACACGGTTCCTGACGCCCCGCACCGTTCCCTTGGCCGATCTGATGGTGGACTGGGTAGAACTGGCTCCGCATCGCACATCCCGATAGCCGGCGAAGAGGTCTTGCTGCTCCGTTAGGATCCCGCTCTGCGCCTCCGCTCCCGCTCCCCGGGAATGGTCCACCTCGTCGCCGTTGCCCGGGAAGCTGGGGAAGTTCTCGTGTTCGTTGATGTGAAAGCTGTAGTATTGGTCGTCCGCATACTTGTAGTTGATGTTGCTGCTGCTCGCTGGCAGTGATTGCGGGGCGGCCTCAATGCTGTCCAGCGTCTCCTCACCGGTTTGCACAAAGTTGGCTCGCTCCACGGCCGCCCGCAGTTCCTCGATCTTCTCCTCGCTTAGCGACTCGCGGGACAGACGGAACGGGCTGCTCGTCTGCTCCGGGGCCTTGGCCTGGATCGTCTTCTCCTCGGGCTTGCTACTGGAGAACTGCACCACGAATTCGGAGCCACGTCGATCCCGAATGTCACGGAGTAGGCTGTCGGGGAGCAGGGCTCCCAGAGCCCTTAGCGACTTCTGACGCTGCCGCTGACCGCTGGGCTGGGAGGCAGCCTGGCGGACGTATTCCGTGCTGCTGCCGTGCATGGAGTCGCTGCCCAGAGAGGAGGGACCGCTCTCCTCGCTGTCGTCCGGCTTGGCCGGGATGCCGTTGCTCTCGAGGTCGCTGCCATTGCCGCTGTCCGCGGCCTCGCAGTGGGCGGAGTACTGCTGATACTGCTCCATGAAGCTTCCTCCCTTGCCGACGGGGGGCGTGGCCAGCACCATACTTACTGAATTAATCACTATGTAGTTCAAACTCGTGTTAATTACTTTAGTGTAGACCGATTGTCTGCGGACACTGTCTCGGCGTGTGATGATCTGCGTTTGGGCCAGGAAAATGCAAGCGTTCAATGACTTTGACGGCCGTTGCTCCCGAGACGTCGCATGTCTTTATGCTTCAGCTCTCGTCGTTAGACTGGCCCGACTTTTTCTGGCCACAACTCCAAGCAGCACTGCGATCGCTCCAATCTCCGCTCGCTGGCTCTCAGCGGCTCCAATCGACTCTCTGGGCCGCATTCAGCGACTCTGCTGACTCAGCTCAGCGGCAACTCCGCAACTCCGCGGCAACTTCGTGGCTTTCTTTCGGAAAGATGCACCTTCGCTGCGCGTTATTAGATTTTGTAATTTAGCACCCGTTTCTGCACTCAGAAAAAGTCGATTTAAGAAACAATAAACATATGTAATTGAAATCTGCAATATAAAATAAATAAATATATAATCACAATCTCAATCAGAACTCCACATTCTGGCTTGGTTTCAGCTCCCCGCAGTTGGCTTCTGGTTTATAAACCTATACCACAAATGTTCTTAGATCTGCTGTGCATTTTTCCGGGTGTTCTGCTCAAATCGTTTGTCATTAGCCAGGGGAGATGTTAGAATTAGCAATTGGCCTACACCGCGATGAGCCGCGATGAGCAGCAGCTGCCAAAGTTGGCATGACGCCTGCGCGTGACTGTGACGCGATGCCAACTGGTAAGCTATTCCGATCTCTTGGCCAGATTATGCGCCGCCGAGAACCGTAAGAACACAAATTAGCGGTGACTCCAGCAGCGCCTACTGGATGCCACCTATTATTAAATAACACTCTGGTGATGATTGCAGATCTGCGGAAACTTGACCCACATGCATCTTTGGTTAGCGGTTATTGGCTAATACTCGTACCCTTTGGCACCACGATTTGGTCTTTAAAAACACCAATTAACGTCTTTGTGAACATTTGAAAGTCAGTGTCAAGGCTTAATAGAGTTCGAACGTTGCTCTATTTTCGTTCAAGATAATTATGTGTCAATGAGGACGTTTTAAAAATGTACAAATACTTAGATTTGTTACAGAACAAAACAGGGGCTTACTTTTTAAGATAGAAAATAAACAATTAGCAAGTCATTTAAAATGATTTAAAATAAAGTAACTTTTTTGTGTGTGATCTTGTGTGTAATCTTGTTAATTTTAATTATTTATTATCAGCCCTGACCTTCGCAAATATTGCGATATAGCGCAAGAATCGTATAGTTTAAGTATATGTAAGCTGTCCAATTAACAATTTACATGGGCAAAACATGAACTTGAAACATCATCTTGGGTAAACATAATTAAACAGTTGATTAAAGACGCTCAAGATAATCAGAACTTGATGAATAATCTCCAGGTGAATAATTGCCAGAGATAATATGAGGCGTGCGTGAAAATTTTCTGAATTTTTTTATTGAATGAGTCGCAACATTGACGGCTTATAATTATTTCCTGTACAGATATAGTAAACCACTTTTCAGTCCATTCATTCGGTGATGAAAATGAGCTGGCAGTCAGAAAACTGAGTTTCTGAAGCGCATTCTCTGCAATCCACATCGGAATTGGGATGTATTTATTGAAGAGTTAGATATCGCATAGCTGTGAGGGAGTGGTGCCATTATCAGCTTAGAGAGCAGCGGAAAAGATACTAACTTTAAAGTCGTCGCCAAATTGTTCGAATGCACAATCTATGCTTATCTGGTGGCCTCTCAAAAAATCGACCAAATATCACGTAGCAGATGCAGCCGTCAGTCGGAGTCTCTGCTGCGCTTGGAAGACTATTCTATGGATCGGAGCATCAATAGAGACAATCGAAGCATCTATCGGATGGTGACCAATTTCGGAGAATGCTGATGTCAGGCGTGTTTATCGCGCAATGTGATGTCTGCAGAATTTCGGCTCCGATAACACCATGATCATGGATGAGTGTATCAGACTTGGACGCGTGCCGCTGCCGACAAGTGCCATATAAAAGGCCCGGGCAGCATCTCGAATTGCATTAAGTTTCGGTGTCTCAGAACTGCAAGAACATGGCCGAACCACAAATGTTGCTCCTCTGCATTGGATTGCTTTCCCACTTGCTGGTGGCAGCCGCTGCCGGTGTGCCCTGCTTCGATGATGATGTTCCGGTATGCGCCCAAAGTCGGCAAAGTGGAATGCACTTCCTCTTTGGCAACGAATGTGATCTGAGAAAGGCTCAAAGGGGCAGCCTAATGGATGGGCCTCTGTGTGAGTATATACATTTTTCTTGGTGACATTTCATGTTAAATAATTTGGCTAATCTTTATAATTTGTTTTGCTTCTAATTTCTCTTAGATGACGTTCCCCTTCGGTTCTGCCTTCCCAACTGCGATTTCGAGTGCAGTGCAAGATACCAGCCCGTGTGCGGGATCAGCTCCCGGACAGGTGAACGCCGGACCTTCAGGAGCCGCTGTGATCTGCTGCGAGCCTCTTGCCTCTCCGGATCGGAATGGTTGCTCCAGCACTGGGGATTGTGTCCCAGACTTAACAAAGATCCTCTGGTTAGCCAGAAGCCCCTGCCTTCTCAACCCAAGCCCCGTCCTCAGCCTGAGGCGCAGCCGCTGCCTAAGCCCGTTCCATGCACCAAAGTCTATCGTCCAGTGTGTGCCATGTACGCAGGTGTGAAGTCCACCTTCTCCAACGAGTGCCTGGTGAATGCGGAGAACATCAAGACCCAGAGAAGTAAGTGCTGGATACATCACTCCAGTTGAATTTCAAGTAATTTTGAAATTTTCCTTCCGTGTACAGATTGGCGCATCGTTTCCGAGGGGCTCTGTGGCGAGGACAGCACCAAGATGAAGCACAGCCGCAAGTTTAAGCCAAAAGCCAAACCTAAGGTGGATGCAGACCGCACAAAGAGGAGTCACGGAAAGGCCACTCAGGCGGAAGACTTCCAGATTCCCGAGGATGCCGTGGAAATCTACGCACCCTCCACCTTCCACACGGAGTTCATCAGCCAAACGGGCGCCATGGTGAAGAGCTATTCCCTGCCGGCTCGCAAGCCATATGTGGTTACTCCTCCAAAGAAGAAGTCAAAGATGCACCGGGGGCATGGCACAGGCAAGACCTGTGTCTTTGGCAACGAACCCGTCTGCGGTAGCTTTAAGGCCGAAAGCCGTACCTTTGCCAATGTCTGTGAGCTGATGGAGTACAGCCAGAAGGTGGGAAATGGTGAGTTAATCAAGGAATTCTACTGAATTTGAATTTTAAAAATATTGTTTATTGTTATTTTTGTATAGCTTGGACCATTTCCCACGAAGGAGCCTGTCGGCGATGCGACAAGCCCTGCCCCACGGTGTATCAACCCATTTGTGCCACTCGCAACGGAGTCCAGCATACGATCATCAATGAGTGCTACCTGGAGCGGGCACGATGCAAGGATCCCGTCAGCGGTAAGCTACTTTTGATTTCTATAAAATTCAGGGTTTCATTTAAATCTCTTGGCAGCCTGGAAATTTTCCTACAAGGGTGAATGCCAAAAGTCAGCCAGTGGGGCAACCAAAACAGCGTCCGTTTACAAGACTCGCACCTCGCCGCTGGTTCCAAGTATTTTGTATGGAATTCAAAGGAAGACTACGGCAGCACCACAGTTGCACATTAGGAAAGCTGGCATAAAGACCACAACCAAGGCTCTAAGCCCGAAGACCTTCGAGACCACACTTCCGCCATCCTTGGAAGCTAATAACAGAAAAATACGCAAGATAGACAATGCAGCTGCGGGATTTAATGATTTCAAAAGATCAAATGGACCCAGCGGGTCGCAATATGTGACGGCTAGCGGAGAAGCCTCCTGGTCCACCAATGACAACTGGCTCGTGCAAAAAACTCTGGAGAATGTCAAGGGGATCTTCAGCAAGAAGCCAACGTCCTTCAAAAAGGCTTCGCAGTATGGATGGACCCCAAGTGCCACCGGATATTCTACCAGGACAACCACAACCACTGCTTCTCCCCTGCCTCCCAAAGTAACAACTATTCAGGCTCTTGACTCCACGGAATCGGTTAATCTGGACATTAAAAACGCTGCCAATGCCAATGAAGACACTGAGCCCGAACTACTCTTCATGCTGAGCACCAGAGAGGCCACCGAATCGACCACTCCTTTGTCCACCTCCACAGCATTGCCCAGCGATTCCACCAACACGACAGTTTCTGCCACAGAGCCCAAGAATGCAAAGATTCTGAGCCTTGCCTCCACGGAGCTGCTGAACTTGGACATTGGAAACTCTGCAAATGCCTACGATGATGCTGCGCCCGAGCTGCTGTTTATGCTGAGCACAAAGAATGTGGCCAACATGAGCTCCACCACACCCGTGCCCAGCACCACGACTCCGTACAGCAGCACCCAGCCCTCGACCACTGAGCTGCCCACAAGCTGGGATGAGGAGGAATCATCCAGCCAGGACTCCACCACGGACCCAGAAGAGATCACGGATTCTCCAACCAGCGAATCCTTGGACTCATCCACCACCAGCACCCCGTTGTACTCCACGACTGAGTCCGAGGAGATGCACAGCCAAACCACTGGCAGTGAATCGCCAACAACTTTGGCCGCTGACGAGCTACAACCAACCACCCAAAACGCTGACTACACGGCGGATGAGTCATTTTCGGAGTCCAGTGGCCAGACCTCCATCTACGGCCTGGACAAGAACTCGCTGATAATGCGTTTGCTACGCGCCAGAAGTAACAAAAATGTTCTTATCTAGCTAGTTCCATTGTTTAAGCCTAATCCTAAGCTGTTGATTTCGTTTCCTAAGAATAAATATTTAATTTAAATTAGTCTGGCGCATATTTTGGGGAACTCCTTTACTAACTCTACACTATTTTATCCATGCCACAAGTATACAATTTCTACATGCTTCATTATACGTGAAATAGAAAATTTCTGTGGATTGTATGTAGAAACGCTGCTTACTGTTAACTTACAGCAGGTCGCTCTGTAATAATTGATATTTATTTATCAGCTCAAGGGCTGAGACTTTGCACCAGCATTTAGCATTTTTGATTAAATATTGCAATTGTGAGTTATATGCTAGTTGGATTCATCTGTGCTAATTAAATTATTTAATTTTTTTGAAATAAATATTTTCACAAGTCAATAGTTTCGACACTGTTAAAACGCCAGTCTTGATAAATGTATACATTTTACATTAATACTATTCAAAAGTAATCCAATCAAAATCGAGGTACAGGTGGCGCCACGATATGTATATGAAAAATGTATATGAGATACCAAATGTGATGCTATAAATACTGGCGAAATGCCATAAAAAAGTTAAGCCACTGTAAATGGAAGCACTTTGATGCTAAAAAAACTGTTAAAATGATTTTAAACCACATTTTCTTTCTTTTCGGACTCTCTTGTACCAGAAAAATTCGTTCTTTAATTATCCAAATAACTTTAATTAGTTTAGTTAAAAATTAATCACAGGTCCCCTTTCCCATACTCGTAGCTAGTGAAATCGAAACATTAATGTTTCTTTTCTCGACTTGAATTACATGTTTATATCTTTTATATATTCTTGTTCGATTTAAGGTAAATTACTTTAGTAAAATATTTATGGGCGTCGAAAGTAAAAAAACCTTTTCAACCATTTATTAAAAAACACTAATTTTTAGGTATTTTACGGATTAATCTAGTGATGCGAACCGTTTGGACCTTGCGGGAGATCCTGCTGCCAATCCTTCTGTGGTATCTGTGGTCCCTGGGGAGGATGTTGGCCGTGCCACGCTTGTTAACTCTTTGGCGGCTGCTTCTGTGCTAATTCTTGCTGCTAGCCCATAAAACCGAGCCAGCCTAGATATAAAGTCGAATGATCGGGTAAGGATGTGGCTGAATAAATATTTTATAGAGCAACAAGACCACAATTGTGAGTGTAAAAGGATTTAATGACAGCTTTAATGAGAGAAATTTTATGCAAGTTTTTATCAATCTCGTTTATATATTTAATATATAAAATATCTAAAACCAAATTGAATTTATTACTCAGACTTGGGCTGATCTCACCCAGACGAGTCAGGCTATAGGTAGATGTGCGCACCTGAACGGAAATTTTACTATCACTATCAAACGAGTCAAGGCCGTTTTTACTATCCAGAGGCAGCCTGGAGGCGGCGGTGGCCAGTGGCCATTCTCCTTGACAATCGTCAGCTCATCCGGTCGTCGGCGGTAACTGCCAAATGACCCAGAAATCTCGGCTCTATCCCCTCAAATTGGATTTGGTTAATTGCCTAGCCAAGTCGTTGGCAATTCAGTTTTTGGCATCAGTTTCGATTTCAGCCACTCTCCGCCTCTGTTAATTTCTCGTAAAAGTCGTTTCGGGGGGGTCTGTGGTACAAACATCCGAGCCGAAATCCTCCAAATACTCGCACGTTTGCGTGCGCCTCGTGATTTAATATGTAGCCATCAAATCGGCCTGGAAGTGGGGTGGTCAGCGTCATTATTGCTCGCCGCTCAGCAGGCAAATCCAAGGCACTCCTCTATGGTTTTGCGGCTGGCTAAAGACAATGTTTACCAAGAAACCCAAACTTTCTATCCCAGCTGCTGCTGCTGCTGCCGGTGGCGGCGGTGGAGCTGGAGCAATTAGATTCTGGGGGCCGGTGGCATCCGATTACCTCATTCTCATTAAGTGCTAACACAGACGGACGCTGGCCGCCGTCCAAGCCAATCAATTGCAATGCGAGCAGTGTCAGTCACTCGAGCGCCTTGCGGCCCAAGAATGCCTCGCAAAAAGTGGACAAGCTGCGCCAATTGTTACTTTCACTGGTCAATAATGCAACGCAGGCAATCGTGGCAATAGTGGCAACGCAGGCAACAGTGGCAACAGCTTCTGCAACAACAGCTTTCGCATCTGGTGTCTGCGGCTTGGTAATTAAGACGGTCACAACAGCGGCGGAGGTGCCTCTACTCAGTCATTCCCAGCACACAAATATGCAAATTGCACGCTGCAGTGAACCACACACTGCAAAAGGTGCTCCGTTTAAACTCGCATAAATGCACATTTGCACTTATTCTGATTGGCATCATTCGCCATTGGCGCCAGGCTATGGGAGAGGTAGTCGGACCGACATCCACATCCACATCCACGATTCACTTTCGTTCGCCTGGCTTTCGTTCGGAGTCACACGCAGCCGGGAAGGCGGTCAATTGGCGGTTGCCCGCTGCTCGATATTGGCTTCATAATCCCGACGACAATGCGATTCAATTTGTTGTCGATCGAGCGCTGATCGCAGATGGCAGATCGCTGATCGCTGAGCAGTCTCCAGTCTCCCCCCCAGCGACTCTGACCCAGAAACTTTGGTGGCATTGGCATTGGCATTGGTAGTGGCAGTGGCCGTGGATGCAGGAATCGAGATTCCGGTGCAAGTTGCATGCTGCACTCTGCATGCTGCATGCAGCATAAGCATTAGTTTAAAAACCAGCTCGGTGTTAGCCTGCGGTTGCGAGTGCGCGATAAAAGGAGTCGCCAGCACCGCTCGTTTGCCATTTGTGACTCGTCCACTCAGCCGTGTGGCAGTGCTCCGGATCGTCTCGCGGTGTTCCTACCAAATTTCGAAATCACCAATTATGCTGCTGTGTCGCGTTGTGTTGGCCCTGCTGCTGCTGGTGCTGCTGCACTACTGCCAGGCCGAGGAGGAGCCGCCACCAGTGCCGCCAGTGCCCTTAGCGGAAACCCTGGCCATGGCAGCGGGATCAGAATCGGGATCAGCGAGAGCCATCTCCACCGATGCCTACATAGCCCGCAATCAGAGGCAGTGCTTTGAGACCCGCAGCCTGGTGTCCTGCATCAAGTACAAGGCCAGCAAGCTCATCTGGAAGCTGGCCACCAACAGCCTGGGCTTCTTCCCCAACGAGTACGGACGCGACAGAGGCCGCTGGCTGAGAATGGTCCAGTTGGGAGAGCCGGCCAACGAGGTGGTTGTGTTCAACGACGCCAAGAGCTTAGAAGGTGGGGTCGCCGGCAGCAGAAATCGAAAGTTGTTTTGGGGAAATCCGCTGCTCGGGAGCGGGATAGCAATCAGTGGCCGGAATCTGTCGGGGGGGGGGATCTCTAATTGATCACCTGCGCCTGGACAGTGTCCCAGGCGCTCGTTGCTCTCTCCGCGGCTAACCCACTGCGGATGTTTACGATCCCCTGCGGCTGTAAATTAATCTGAAGCATTGTTGCCGCAGGCTGGCCACTTTATTCGGATATTTCTCTGTTTGCTTTGCAGGTGACAGCGAGCTGACGCTGATGCTCAAGTTCCTCAAGAGAGCCCTGGAGACCTTTGGACGCAACCACGGACTGCAGCTGTCGCTCTCCAGCGAAACTGGGGCACGCGTAATGGACGAGTCTGGTGGGTATCGCAGAGAGGAGCCTCCTATGAATTTATCACCTTACCAAACCTAACTTTTCCCCAACTAGAGGCCCGCCTGAAGCGCAAGAAGAAGAAGTGGCTCATCATCCTGCCACTGGTTATCCTGATGAAGATTGCCCATTTGAAGATGACACTGGTGAGCATGCTGCTGGCCGTGTTGGGCATGAACGTGCTGCTGGTGGGCGGCGTTGGCTGGCTGATCCACTACCTGAAGTTCAAGACCATGTGCAAAATCCACCCGCACCTGGTGCAGACGCACTCGCACGTCTACGACTCGGACCCCGGAGACTACTCCCAGTTCGTGGGCAGCAGCAGCTACTCAAACTCGTACTCGCCCTACAGCTCGGGTTCGGGGGCTCCCCACGAGCTGGGTGGCAGCAGCTACAGCAAGGACTGGGCCACGAGTAAGGCCTACAACGGCTACAACTACTTGGACACGATCAGCAAGCGGATACAGTAAGGGCCCCGCGGAGCCCAGCGGATTCGTGCCAGCAATAATGGAACCTAGCCAATTGATTTCCTCTGCCGTCGTTGTGCTTTAGTCGTAATTAGTTTAGGTAATTTATTTGTATTCTAATAAAGCTGCCTATTTATTCACTTTTTTTTATAATGTGCAAATATAAAACGATCTGGAGTGATTTAATTAAGGAGGACAACCTGTAACCGGGATAATCAGAGTTGGAACATTGAATGTAGACTCTTGACAAACGAATAAGTTTCTCAAGCAGTTAAACTATGAAAATAATAGTCTTTATTTGGTTATTATTAATAATATCAAACACTTAACATACGTATGTGCCCAGAGAAGCCCCACCCGCGTCTGTTTTTTAACAAGACAAACAATAATTCGTATATGTATAAAGCAATTTGTTTATGGCGAAAGCAAACAAGCACTTCCCCACAGGCACCGCCGGCCAAATAAAATAAAAATAGAAATAAAATAAGCAACAAACGTGAGCTGACGACGACTCTCGTGTTTACCAGCGCTCTTATCAGTGCCATTGGTCTTGTTTACCAAACAATTTGAATTGGCCTTCCGAGAATGGGTATCGGTTCGGCCGAATCACGCTTAATATGTGAATCAGTCAAATTGGAAAGAAATTTAATTGTGACCAGAAAAATGTGTCGAATAATTATTGATAACAAAGCTATTAAACAGATTGCGATAAATTTATACATAGATGAAAACAAGGAGTGTCTGCTTGGTTGTTTTGATAGTCGGATAGTCTTCTGAGATAATTAATTTCACCACGAATTATAGTCCAGTAATTTCTATGGCCTCCGGTCTGGGATTCTAATTCTGGGCTGTAAACGAAACAAACATTTCCCGTGAGGCTTGAACTAATGTTTAAATTCTGTTTGTTTAGAATAATTCAACTTGAGCAAATATGACAGTTTAGCCTTCAGAGTTGGCCTTTCTTATTAATTTCAATTATGTCGCAAGGACACACAACTCATAATTTATGTGAACTCTAAAACGGGTGACGTCTTCATTTCCAGCATTATCGATTCATAAGTGAAATAGAGAATTCCACGAATAACATTTTTATTATGGCGAATAAAACGAAATACATTGGCTTCCGATGGAGATTTATTTGTTATTTTTGCATTTTGTTTACGCCGAAAGCGGCGGCCAGCCCTACCCCTCGCAGGCCCAGCTGGCCCAATCCAAATGGTTGCCGACTATTTTGCCACTTTTTGGCGAATGTTTATCCAGTTCCTTATCGGAGGCAAGCCTTTGTTTGCGCTACAATATGGAGCCCAAGGAGCCAGGCAAACTATTTAATCAGCCAACTACGCACGACTCTAATAATCAATGGGTTTATGCCACCGCTACATGACCACCTAATGCCACAAAAGCCCAGTGTTTTCAGACTAACTGCCTGCTATCTCCGTCTGTGGACACATGTTAATGATTTAGCCTCACAAATATCTGTTTGCTCTCGTTTATGGCTCGCAGAAAAGGCCAAACAATGGGCTGCACTTTAGTGCCATTGAGCCAACAGGCAGACATCAATGTATACTTTCATATTTGTATTTAATATCAATATGTATCCATGGATTAATGTATTTTGCAGATACTATGAACTTTCAAAGGGGCTATAGAAAAATACAAATTTCAAAATACTCTAAATCACAGTTCCTAAATTTCATAAAAATAACAGCAAATTAAATCTGCAAAAATATATATATTTTTTTTTAAATACTTTGCATACTTTATTTTTTGTAATTGTGAAACATTTTAATTACCCCAGTAAATGGAAAAAACTGCCCTCAATCATAAAGCCAGACAAATCTAAGTTAGCAAAAAAGGTAATAGAATAATATTCTGCTGACTAGGCGAATCTGGACAGGTACCTGGATGACTGCGAAAAATTAAATATGACAATTTGTGATGATAACGCCAGATGAACAGACACCTTTTTAATAATCACCTTGTGGTTTTTACATATGTAGCTTATCTCAGGTCAAATAAAGAAATTCCGATAAGGATGATTATATAAACGGCTTCGCACGAGAAGTTAACAAGATTCGTCAAAGTTTCAAGAAAGAAATGGCGGAGGCCATTATAGTGGATCGCGAGCGGTCTGTTATGATCATTGAGGATCTAGCACCCCTTAGTTACAGGAATGCCGATCGAGTAAAGCAACTGGACATGAATCACACTCAGCTGACGCTGGAAATGCTGGCCAAATTTTACGCTGCAGCCATAGTCCTTAGCGACCGCGAACCCAATTTACTGAAGTCCAAGAACGCAACGCACTTGTTTTCTCGGGGAAAAAATGGACATCACCGGCAGTCGATCTGCACTACTTCTTTGGAACATCCCTAAAATCTGAAGTTGCCAGGAGGGAAACGGAGCTGGTGCAGTACCATTACTATGCCCTGAAGAGGACCCTGGAAAGTCTCTCGTATAAAGGCTACTTCCCCAGCCTATTGGATTATCAGCTTCAGTTCGAGCGCCGGCGATCCATTAGTAAGTAAAAAGATATTTTCTGAATATCTGACAGTAAACTGTTTCCTCTCCTTCCATTATAGGTGTTGTTGCTTCCATTACCTGTCAGCCATTTATGGTTTACGCGGGCACAGAAGAGCCAGAGTTTGAGAGTCTCTATCAGGATACTCCGCAAGCAGTAAGACTTCAGGACGCGTTATTTGAAAATGTCAAATGGAAAATTGAAGAGATTTTACCTCTCCTCGATGCCAAGGGTCTGCTGGATAAACATTAAAATAAATGTTAAAATGGCCTTAATCATTTCTAATCTCTTGGATGTTTTCTTCAACGTGCTAAAATTTTGTTATCTGCTTATTCTTATTGTCCAGAGTTTTGTCGGTATATGCAGTAAATGCCCTTAAGTTTATAACACGTCATTATTCAGAGCTGCAATATATTGTTAGAAGTAAATGACGTTGCGAAAATGAGTTATCATTTTAATCCCAAGCCCGTGACGACATAAAAACGGGCATCTGGAAGGCATATCACGTTTTCTGGCTCCAAAAGCTGCACCCTTCTATCTTCACAGATAAAAAGCAATTTAGTAATTAACCCCGGCTATGTTTGAAATTTTATAAAGTTACGTAGCTGTTTATTGCCTTAATATAATTATAATATAATCGTTTGATAAGCCAAAGGTTTCGTCACAATATAAACGCTTGTCCAGATGATGAGAGCACAGTTTCGTCAGAGTTCTCAGTATCCAAGCATCAGTCACCATGCTGCCGAGTTGGTTAACAGAGGAATATATCCAGACAGCCCTTCGGGCCTTTCACAAGGATGAACAGCTTCGGGTCCTTAAACTTTGGGCCAAGCCAGCAACTGAAAAGGGCGAGAACTTTATCGGCGTGATGACTCGCATCTACGTGGACTTTGAGCTGAGCGACGGATCTGTGGAGAAGAAGTCCTATATTTTAAAGCAAGCCGTTCCGTCGGACGCTCCCCAGGCTAGGATCTTCGCGGAATACGATGTGTACAACAGGGAACTGGAAATGTACGATGTGGTGCTGCCCAAGATGTCACAAATTCTAGAAGAGGCTGGCTTCCCCGATAAGTTGATGGCGAAGGCCATTACCGTAGATCGCTCACGAACCATTATGATCCTGGAAGACTTGGCTCCGCTTCGCTATACGAATGCGGACCGGGTGAAGCAGCTGGACTTGACTCACACCAAGCTCGTATTGGATATGCTGGCCAAGTTCCACGCCGCCGCAATAGTCTTGAACCAGCGAGAGCCAGATCTCCTGCGCCACAACTACGCATCGCATTTCTTTTCGAGGGGAAAAGCGGGCTACGGGGAGGTTTTTAACGGCTTGTTTAGGGCTTTCATTCGGTATGTAAAGACCAAGCCGAATCTGAGCAGTCGCTATGCCGCCAAGTTGGATAACATTGCCACCAATTTAATGGATTATGCTGGCCGATCAGTGGATGTCGACGAGAAGGACCTGCAGACACTGGTCCACGGCGATTGCTGGACCACCAACGTCATGTACCAGTACGACGACGAGGGCAACCCCACCACTGTCCTGCCCATCGACTTTCAGTTCAGCACCTGGACATCTCCGATCGTGGACTTGCATTACTTCTTCAGTACATCTCTGCAGACAGATATCAAGGAGCGGGAAACAGAACTCGTCCAGTATCATTACTACGCTTTGAAACGGACTTTGGAAGCCCTGAAGTTTAAGGGCGTGTTTCCCAGCCTGTTTGAGTACCAGCTTCAGTTTGAAAAGCGTCGATTCCTCAGTAAGTATAGAAAGTCCTGCATATGCAATCGAGTTTCCTAAATTGTTTTCCATATTTTTTAGGTGTTATTATAGCCAACACATTTCAACCAATAATGGTGTATGAGGGCTGCGAGGATCCTGAGTTCGTAAATCTGTACCAGGATACCCCTGAGGGTGTTAAGTTCCAGGACTCCATGTATGAAAACGAGGAAATCCAGCGTAGAATCGAAACCATATTACCCATTCTTGATGCCAAGGGTTTCTTAGATGCCCATTAAAATAAGACTGTTTGTGAATAATCATTTGAATTAGTTAATCAATAAATGGGTTCAAATGAACCTAGAGTGCACAAGAACTCAAAACTGAAATACATTTAGGGGGGCCGAGGTAGACATGCTTTAAATTTAAAAACTACCTGCGATTAGATTTCTTCAATTTATTTGTTGCTATTTTATTCTTTACAACCCTTAAGTGTTTATATCAGGAAACATTATTCATTTTATACGTCGACAAACAAATTGTGTAGTGTAGATCAAGTATCCCTCACATGGGAACAATTATCTACAATGATTTGCAATTTCACAATGGGCTTTTATAATGCCAATACATTCGAGATAGAATACCATTTTCCATTACAAAGCTTATCACGGCTGCACTTTAAATTTGTCCGATAAGATCGCAGTTTTTTCATAATATAAACGTTAGCTCTGCGATTGTCGAATTCAGAAGTCTGCGACCCCGCAACGCGTTAACAATGCTGCCCGACTGGTTAACCGAGGAGTACCTGCAGCCCAGGCTGAGGACGTACTGCAAGGACGATCGGCTGAAGATCCTAAAAATCTGGTCCAAGGCAGCGACTGGCAAGGGAGAAAACTTCGTCGGCATTATGACCCGCATCTATGTGAATTATCAGCTAGGCGATGGATCGGTGCAGGAGAAATCCTTCATCGTTAAGCAGGCACTTCCGGAGAGTGCGCCACAGGCCGAGGTTTTCTTCGAGTACGAACTTTACACTCGAGAGATGGATATGTACGAGTTCGTCCTGCCCAAGATGCAGGAACTTCTACATGGAGCTGGAATAAGCGGCAGACTGACTGCAAATGCCATTACTGTGGATCGGGAGCACAGCACCATGATATTGGAGGACCTGGCGCCCTATAAGTATGTCAACGCGGATCGAGTCAAGCTGCTGGATCTGCCGCACACCAAGCTGACTCTAGAAATGTTGGCCAAGTTCCATGCCGCAGGCGTGGTCCTAAAGCAGCGTCATCCGGAACTCCTTACCAAGTGTTTCTACACCCACTTCTTCTCGCGGGACAAAAAGGCCTACAGGGAGGTGTTCACAGGATTATTTCGGGCTCTTTTAAGGTTCATTAATGGCCAGCCGAATTTGAAGAAGAGCTACGGCGACAAGCTGGCGAAATTGAGCAGCCACATAATGGAGTACGGGGCTCGTGTTTTTGACGTTGAAGAAAGTGATCTGCAGACACTTATCCATGGCGATTGTTGGACCACAAACGTCATGTTCCATTACGATGCGGAGGGAAATCCCGAGTCAGCAGTTGCCATCGACTTTCAGCTAGGCAGTTACACTTCGCCGGCCATCGACTTGCATTACTTCTTGACCACTTCGCTGAGGGAGGAGTTCAAGGATCGGGAATCCGAGCTAGTGGTGCATCATTACAATGCTCTAAAGAGTAATCTTGAGAAGTTATCCTATACGGACTCGATACCTAGCCTTCAAGAGTACCAGCTTCAGTTTGAACGTCGTCGCTTCCTGAGTAAGCCAATTGGTTTTCAAAATAGTATCTATAGATTTTCTAATAATGTTTTCTCTTTAAGGTCTACTAGCAAATCTCTTCAAGCCCGTCATGATTTACAATGGCAGTGAGGAAACCTCGGACTTCTCAAGCCTTTACAAGGATACCCCAGAGGGCCTTCGGTATCAAACCGCGGTGTATGACAGTGATGCCGTTCTTAAAACCACCACAAATTTGTTGGCCCTCCTCGACTCCAAGAAGCTTTTAGATATTCAAAAGTAGATAAATAATAATTCATAAAAATTAAATATTAAATATTAAACTGAAATTCAAATATTACTTAAAATACAATTCCTTTGCTTTGAAGAAAAGTTTAAACTGAAATAGTATTTCTTTAAGTATTTAGGTTGTGTGATTGCTAACAATTAAGATTATTTTCTAGACAGTTTTCATTACGTATTTGGAACTCGCTGAGAGATACGCTATCGGTAGGCACCAGATAACTTCAAAACAATAGCTTTTATAATGCGATTTATTTAGTTTCGTCATTTCGAAGACGGTGACCTAGGGAATAATGCGATAAGAGAGTTTTCAATTCCAAATGACTCAAAGGCCAAGGCAGACTGAATGGAAGCTTGCTGCGATTTTTCAGGCATCCTTGGCCCAATGTGCGAAGCTTTTCCACCCCTAGCTCCTGTGATAAGAAAGCTCGCACAGCTGATGGCCCAAAACAAAGTCACAGGCAAAGGCCAAATGTCTGTGAAGGAAATGCGGCACTGTTAGTCGCGATTTGTGTGCCACGCGTCGTATACGCAACGCGCATAGTGCCACAGGCAGCACCAGGTACGAGTGCCGCGGTTCAAAGGCAAGGCTACATAAGCAGGGGATGCGCACCAAAAGCCAACAGATGGTCGCTGACTGTGCACGCGTGTGGTTATCGGAGATCAGTAAACAGAACAGCCAAGCCAAACGCTCGAACTTATTGTAATAAAAAAGGCGTGAACTGGAACAAGCGAAGCAATCAAAATGCGGCCGCATATTTATTTAGAATTTTGAAACGGCAAAACGCCGATGCCCAAAAACCCGTGGGATCTACACGGAATTCGGATTTCTGAGAGGTATGCTGCCCTCGACACAGTGCCTTGTTGTGTTTGTTTTTCCAACGATGTGCCGCCATTAAATTGTTAAAGGCGTGAAGATTTCGCACGGGCCGCCGGAGCCTCGACATTTACGAGTATTCGTGCTCTGTGCCGTAAGTGGTCCGCGGAAATTCGCTAATAGCCTGCCGGACGCCTCGTCGCTGTCTGTATTTATTATGATTATTTTCCCGGCCCCGCACACCATTGAATCACAAATGCAAGTTGCGAATTAATCGAAAGAAAATATTATTTCGCCGCGAGTCTCCCGGGAAAACGGATCTTTCCAAGTGACGTGTGCGGGACGAGAGAGAGCAGAAATTATAATTCACCCAAACAACTGAGGGAACTCTGTGGAAGTTAATACGAAATTAATATGGAATCTGCATTACGCGTAATGAGATCTGAACGTGTGACAGTTCAACCCAGGCTAAAAACAATTATTTTAATGGCATTATTAATGGACTCTGAATAATATAAAAGGACGAAACACTAATGACAAGAATATTGTGGCAATTAATTTTAATGATGTAAATGATTAATAATGTTGGGTCAAACTGTGAAAAAGAATTAGTGAATATTTATATAAATTTTCTTTTCTAATGCATTTACTTCGCGTATTTGAAAATTAATTAAAGGACTAAGGAACTTAACCAAAATTCCTTAAAGGACTTCTATTTGACTTTTTCGGTTTTTTGGCCCCAAAGGATGAATTTGAAATGTAATTTATAAGGGGAGTTTGCGACGAAATAGAAAACGCTATTGCCTCAAATCGAAACAGCTTCAACTAAAGATTGGTTTTCCTTTTTTTGTGGACCATTGTAGGTTGTACCATTGTTTAATGCCTCCAAAAATATTAATGTTATTTTAAATCTAAAATTTTTAAAATATAATACATAAAATTAAAATAAAATAAAATAAAACCTTATTTTTCATTTAATGGAAATAAAATATTATTTTATTAATATTCACAAATATCTTTTGCACTTTTAATCTAACGTTGACACCAAGTTTGAGAATTCTATACGCAGAAATATAAATAATACAATTAATTAAACAACCTTAAATATTTAAAAGAAAATTAAAATTTTTAAAATAATTTAAAAAGTATTAGTCTTCATGTGTATAAAGTTAATTAATTAACAATTTAAAGGCGAACTTTTTTTGTTATTGGTATATATAATATGTATAGGCAGCAAGTTGAAAAAATGTAATTATTTAGTTACTAACAAAAAGCTAACAAGAAGCTAAAATATCATGGCAGTCTTTAAACTAAACCCTTTTTCCCTATGTAAGATTACTACATACTTATTCATAAATCCTTGTAATTTATGTTTTCCCGTGTTGTGCGGTTTATCCTTTCAATCTCATAATGAAGATGCACTCTCTTAAAGCTCAAGTAAAGTTTATAAGGCCTTGAGAGTTGACTCTTTGGGTGGTTTTGGCAATTTATAGGAACAAGAGCAAGATGGTTAAGCTGATGTATAAGCACATCCATGCAATCAGCTCTGGAAAAGTTGGGCAAGTTATGCATGCAAACTGCAGTCACCCGAAGGCGCTTGTGAAGTACAACAATGTTGTGCAAACTTTTTTCGCTCGGGGCTTGTGTTCCTGCAGCATCAAGGATTAAGCTGTGTCCCAGCTACAGAGAATCTTAAGCATTTTAATTAAGTTGAGTCAACTGGCAGCCAATTTTGCAGCTGTTAGCTGAAAATAGGAAACTGCAACACCCAGAAATATTGTCAGCTCTTGGCGTTAGCAAGCAGAGCCGAAAAATATCCTTTAAAGTGCTGAAACAAAACAATGCATTAGCAAACTGTGTTCTTTTTATGATTTCAAGGCGGGCAGAACAACAAGGGCAATCCCATGAGTGCTATCCAAATCGGAAGCTAAATGAGCAACTGTAGCGTCGGAAGAACTGAAAGTCACTCGCAGACGAACGAACAACAACGGAAAGCAAGGAAGACAATACTATATATACTATAGATTTTATTCCCGGAGCAGATACAGAGGCAGAGAAGACTGCCGGAAGGATGGTGAGTGTAATTGCAATATAAATACTTAAAACACGCGTCCCACGAAGCCATTTCGCAGTAGATGTCAAACGGAACGAAATTACTTTGTTCATAAAATGAAAAAGTTTGTTCCTGAGCTGCTGCTCGAGGAAATCTGTCTGGCTTTGCCATATGGCCGAGGATACCCCCCATTTATTTGACATTTGCAGAGCGAGATTGGAGGCGGAGGAGGCACAATACGTTTACAAATTACAAAATAAGACTCATTGCTGGTTTGGCAATTTAAGAGATTCGGAGAAGGCTTAAAAGTCGTGCGAAAAAGCATATCAATTTACATAATAATTGCTATCCTGGTGCCTTAGATTCGTATTTTTAGCCCAAACGATACCTAAGCACTCGGTGGCTTTCCTTTGACACCCAAGAAGTGTTAAGCGGCAGTCAGGACGTGATTAAATGGCAAAGGACTCGTGTCAGCGGGCTGCGGATTGTGTTCGCTCCTTAAGGAGCTTTGTTGATTAATTCACAAGGAAACCAGTTGTGCCTCTCCGACAGATGTTCCAGCTTAGGGCATATGAATAAATTTGGGCTGACCAGCGGAACAGATGAGACAATCCCAGCAACCGACTCCCAGCTTCTTTCTATCCAAGCGAAATTGCCTACAATTAATAAAGTAAATGTCCTGCGAGCACGGATAAAGGGTGCCTGGGACAGCCAATAACAAATTGATAAATTCGCCAGGCGGCAGGGACCAAAAAGTGTGTGTTGGTGCGTGGCAAAAAAATCGCACAAACGGCAATCAAATTCGTCTTGTTGTGGGCGAAACGGGAAACCATCGAGCAAATAAATCACAAAAATAGCTGCGTCAAAATGCCAGCGGGCGACTGCCATTCGAGTTTCCCGAGGCTGTTCGGATAATGGCCTGGCATTTAAAATCTTTGTCATGCTCCGCTTAGCCAGTGAAGCGAAAACTCAGTTGGAGAAAACACGCTGGAAGCATTGGCACATTCCGCAAAATTATACGAAATCTGTGACAACTGCCGATAACTTGAGGCTACTTTACATAATTCCCTTGTCACTTACTTTTTTCTTGTGTCTCAACTCAACCGAGAAAGCAGAATTTCAATGGGTTTCCACTGCTTGGCGGAAAAGACAAGGAAATTCAATTTCCACCTAGGCAAGTCAATTCCTCCCCAGTCGTGTACGGACTGTGATTGAAACTTCTGCGACAAATTGATGATCAACCTTGGGGCTACGACTTGCCAGGAGTTTCATTGCTCAAACTTTTTTATTATGTACGTACTAGGTGGAAGGAGTGCTCAACTGATTCTCATTTGATACAAACTGTCCTGGCCAGTGGCCACTGTGCGGTCTGCAGGCTATCCGTTTGAAGCAGGCCAACTTCTTGGGGTTCCCATGTTTGAGTTGGCCGAGCAAATATTAGTCAATTAACTGCCGGGCAACTTGAAATTAAATTTCCATGGCAACTTTGTATTCGGTTTATTTAGGTCCCCTCCGCCTCCGGCCCCCTGAATGCCCACCCTGCCGCCGTGGAGTTAATCCCCTGATTGGCGAGATTTATTAGCGCCTCATTTATCGCAGCTGTCAGTGGTAATGCATACCTTTAGGCGCCCCAATAAGTCTGAATCGCCCACCTTCGTCTCGTGCCATCCGCTTTTATCGATACTGACAAGTGCGCAGCCATTCGGCGCATAAAATTACACAATTATTTTTAGCAAATGTCGTCATTTATAACCCGACTTTGTATCGGTATCTGTAGGTGATGGCCGTCCCTCGGCGGCAGCCATTTCAGGAGATATGCCAGCCCATCAAGAACACATAACACTCTGGGAATGGAAAACAGCATTTTTGACTTTTTTCCAATTAAATGTATGTCTCGCCCTGATGTGCTGCATAAATCATGGCTTTGGTACATGAATATTCATCTGATTTTGGGTCCAAAGGGAGGAAGCTACAAACTTGAGCCGGGCACTAAAGCAATTTAAATTGAGATATGACATACATTCACAATCGAAAATAAAAGGACTGGCCAAACTTTAAAAGTTAAAACAACGCGAAATACTGAACCTTTGTGGAAGCTACTACCAAGCCAGATAATTTGTCCTGCAAGTTTCGTGAGCCACAGACATTGTCTGTGGCCAGAAAGGCATTCAAAAGCGAATACTAGGGGCGTTTGTTTCGAACTTTTTATCCACCTCTAAGATCTCTGGTAAATTATTAAAATATCACACTGAACAATTTTAAAATTTAGAACTAATTCATTTACATAATAAAAGATTTATTGAAGCAATCTACCTAAAAGTCCCAACTTTCATGAGGCTTATATATCTTCATATAACCATATCTATAAAAACGAATTGCAGTGCCGAATTTCTGCTTCATTTCCCGCAGTGCATGCTAGAAGCAAAAGACAGAGCAACTTTCATTCATGTCGAATACCCATAGAATCCTTTGGTGCAGGGCCACCTACTGGCACCGAGCAAAACTTTTGCGTACGATTATTGCCCCGTATTTTTAGGCGGCCCCATAAACCACTGGAATGGCCTTTCACAGCCAGCTGAAATGTGTGTGGCGTGTGCGGCAAGCCAATCTCATAAATCATACGTGATGTGGCACGCGAAGTCTCTCCCATTTTCGTATTCGGTTCCCCTGACAATTGGGTGTTTGCACTGAGGATTTCCAGAATAATGAGCCACTCTTCTTTGCTCCCTCTGTTTTGCCAGATAATCAGCATGAATCAGACGGAACCCGTGCCCCTGGCTGCTGGGGAAAGGCTGAGTGGATTCACCGGCGGCGGCAGCGGCGGCGACAACAGTGTGCACTATCTCGACGACAGACATCCCCTGGATTACCTGGACCTGGGCGCAGTTGTGGGCACTGCCCACGCCGTCCTTAACGCAAGCACCACCAACATGTCGGAGCTGAATGAGACAGGGAGTCGGCCACTGGATCCCGTCCTTATCGATAGATACCTGAGCAACCGGGCGGTGGACAGTCCCTGGTACCACATGCTCATCACCATGTACGGCGTGCTAATCCTGTTCGGAGCCCTGGGCAATACTCTGGTGGTCATCGCCGTGGTCCGCAAGCCCATCATGCGCACCGCCCGCAACCTCTTCATCCTGAACCTGGCCATCTCGGGTGAGTGCTTCGCGTACTTCGAGAGGCCAAAAGGAAATCTGTGCCTCATCCGCGTGGCTTTTCAGATTTACTCCTCTGCCTGGTTACCATGCCGCTGACCCTAATGGAGATCCTATCCAAATACTGGCCCTATGGGTCCTGCTCCATCCTGTGCAAAACGATTGCCATGCTGCAGGCACTTTGCATTTTCGTGTCGACAATATCCATAACGGCCATCGCCTTCGACCGGTATCAGGTTAGTCCTTTTACGATTTTCGGGCCTTGTTTCGGGCCCATATTAGCATGTAAATGGGGCCAATCGAATGAGCCAAGTCATGTCCCGGTATTAATGAGGTAAATGGCTTCAATTTGTAACCATTAAATTGACGTTGAGGAAAAATCGATGAGCTCTGAATAAATATTGGGCAATTATCCGAGTGCTTAACCCACGATTAAAGTTATAATTAGGGTTGCCGAGGCTAGACAACAAATTACTTGAATAATAAAAATAATAATGCGATAAAATCATTTTTAATGAAATACTTTTATTGATTGGTAAGCATTTATATTGAGAGAGCAAGTACACAGTTTGCCAGAAGCTTTCATAATTCAGAATTTTTGCCTTAATCGGGAGAATGTGGTCTAGGGATTTAGGTTCTAAGTGAACTTGATATTTATATTTAAAATTCTTCAGCAAAGAAATAAATTAAACAATTAAAAACGCGCTAAAGACAATCTTTTCCTTAAGAATATTTCTAAGAACGATATTGATATTAGTTTAGAGAACAAATCTCTCACTTGCTCACCCACCAAGTTTTCTCTTCCATTTCTTTCTTTAACTCCTTCCAGGTGATTGTGTATCCCACACGGGACAGCCTACAGTTTGTGGGGGCAGTGACTATCCTGGCCTGCATCTGGGTGCTGGCCATACTGCTGGCCTCACCGCTGTTCATCTACAAAGAGATGATAAACACGGAGACGCCACAGCTGCTGCAACAGATCGGGCTGCAGGACAGGATCCCCTACTGCATCGAGGACTGGCCGAGCAGCAACGGACGCTTCTACTATTCGATCTTCTCGCTGTGCGTCCAGTACTTGGTGCCGATCCTAATCGTCTCCGTCGCCTACTTTGGGATTTACAACAAGCTGCGAAGCCGGATCACCGTGGTGGCAGTGCAGGCCTCTTCCGCGCAGAGAAAGGTGGAACGCGGCCGGCGGATGAAGCGCACCAACTGTCTGCTGATCAGCATCGCCATCATCTTCGGCGTCTCCTGGCTGCCGCTGAACTTCTTCAATTTGTACGCGGATATGCAGCGGCCGGTGATGACGCAGAAGATGCTGGTGGCCTACGCCGTCTGTCACATGATCGGCATGAGCTCGGCCTGCTCCAACCCGCTGCTCTACGGCTGGCTCAACGACAACTTCCGTAAAGAATTTCAAGAACTGCTCTGCCGTTGCTCAGAACCCACTAATGTTGCTCTTAACGGTCACACGACAGGCTGCAACGTCCAGGCGGCGGCGGCCCGTCGGCGTCGCAAGTTGGGCACCGATCTCTCCAAAGGCGAGCTCAAGCTGCTCGGCCAAAGCGGCGCCCAGTCCGGGGCACCCGGCGGTGCCGGAGGCGGCAGCATGGCGGCCACCGACTTCATGACCGGCCACCAGGAGTGCGGACTGCGCAGCGCCATAACCGAGTCGGTGGCGCTAACGGAGAATCCCATGCCCTCGGAGGTCACCAAGCTGATGCCGCGGTAAAGAACGACGAGAACATAGCCCTAAGCTCCAGGTCCAGGGTCCAGCATGTCGCCTCTCCAAAGGCTCGGAACCCTTGTGTACCATCGGGACACTCGTTCTCTGTGTACGCTCGCCGGGCTGATTGGATTTGCATGCTCCAAGCGTCTAAGCGATGCGCCGCCACTGTCCTTCTTTCTCTTTCAATTGTTCCAACTGCGACTGCAATTTCAAGCGCACACTGAGGGAAAGGCCCAGGCGTAATGAAGTTTGAATTAAAGTTATTCTAACAGGATGGATATTTTCAGTACTATCTCCTATATAAGCACGACTGTTTCTTCTATAAAAGCGAGTTTGTTATTTAACAGCTTTTCCTACTTGACGGGCTTTCCCTTTTGGGCGCTTGAAACATTGATTGCCCAGTTTGGCTATGATTTAAGAACACAATTTTCTCAGTGTATGCATGCGCCTCACAGTTTTCTTTGTCGTCGCCTTGACAGGTTGTAGCTCTTGTCGTTGCCGTGTTGTGACATAATTTGCGCCGAGCATCGCCCATCGTTTATGACCCTGCATTTTGTAACGCATTTTCAGTTTGGAACAGTACTAAGTCGGCCAGCAAACCTGGAGCAGCGGGCGGCTGGAGCGGTGTGCGAGTGGTGCGACCTGTGACTCGCTCTTAGAATTTAAAGTAAACACATATTGTCCAGTGATCCAAAGCCAAGCTGAGTTACACTTAAATTAAGTCGCGCCCCTAGGAACAGAAATATGTAACCTTTTCCTAGACAAGTATCTCATCTCATCCCATCGCGAATCATCCATCACTTTCATCGTCGGACTAAGTCTAATGCCTGTTTTAGTTTGCTCACTTCAGTATCGAATGCCGGAAAGTAATTGATTGAGCCCCCAATTGAATTTCGGATATTTGATAAGTCGAGTACAGTAATGACTTCGATTGAGTTCCCCATGAACAGTTCCTAGGAAATACTTTTGTTTCGTTGTCTCACAGAGCTCTTTATTTCCTATTATCGAATAAGGTGAGGATTAGCCATAATTGATGTTCTAGGTTAGTCAATAACTATGAATAAGCCGAACATTGAAAATAAATCTCAGTCCAAGCTGCTATAAACCAATTAGAAAAAGTTTCAGTGCTTGCCAACGGCAGCTCTAAACATAAAATAAATAATATTTTAATAAATGTTGTTTACAAATCCTACAAAACGGACTTGTTTTAATTGGAGAGTTGCACAGAGTTTCAAAAATACAGAGAGTTCACTCAAAGTGTCACCTAGGAAAGTCCAATGGAAGTACTGTTTAAAGTGGATTGCTCAAGGACAATAATTTCAGGTTGTAATAAATAAATAAAATTCAAAGGACCTAAAATTATATGCTATGGGCCTATAAATAGAATGGCGATCAATCAATATGTTTGATTTTAATCAACGCTTAACTAAAGAAATGTAAGTAAGGCTACTTCGGTATAGGTTTTATGCCTGCAAGAAAAGGAAATGTTTTGGTTTTTTAGAATGTGTGCCAGATAGGAGGGACATTGCTTTTACGGGTTTAACAACCGCAGCCATAAAGAGCTGCTGACCTGCCCAACACTTAACCTTTGACACTTTTGTGGGTCCGAGACATTCAAGCAGCCGCATCATAAAAGCCTACGACCCATAAAAATAGCGTATACGCCACCGAACTGTGAATATGCCGTCTATATATAGAAGCACGCATACGGAAGTGTACACTATATCTGTGTACTCACAGATATTTCAGCTTAAAATGGGAAATATAAAGACACCAAGGCTCCGTAACTTTATTTTTTGCCACAGGCCGGGCACTTTCGAGCCATCTAATAACAAACTCATTATTGCTCTCCAGACGGGCGTCAGGCGAGGTAAATTAGTATATGATTTCAATTCAATTAGTGCCTACGCTACACCTCAGGCGAAAGGTCAGCCAGTGAGCCATCTTACTTCATATATTCGCAGCTCGGTTCACAGTTCGTCGGCGTGCGGCTGACCACAGCGGACTGTGAATTATGTGTGTGTCACACAGAAAGTGAAATGTTCCCACCAGGCGGCGGAAAATGAAACAAAAAATAAAATAAACTAATTAAAAATTTCTTTGGGGAATGCGTGATGCGACAGGTGAGGCGGCTTACCAGCTTTTGGCTGCTGGGCAGCTGTACTGCTGTAAAACTGTCAACGGCCAGGCCAGTTGGCGGTTTGTTTTGACGGCCTGTAACGGTCTTCTGCACTTGCGGCTTGTGAAAGTGTTGTTTGCCTTACTTTTTGTCACCGTCACACCTTCCGCTCCCCGCATCGTCATCGCCATCAGCATTAGCATCATCGGGTGCTGATTACGAAAGCCCATTTCACTTTCTTCTCGGCCGGATTGCGCAATGCTGACAAAAGCATTCTGGGTGCGAGTGTGCCATTCAAAATCGACAAAGACGCCGGCTAACAGCATTTTACGGAACCGGCATGAGCTGGCAATTAGCATATTTATGAGTAAAAGTGAAATTAATGACTGGAATAAAATGCAAAGCAAAGGTTCGCAAATATTGACAGCAGGCAGCCGAGGCATTTTTGCGGCAAACCGAAGGCCCTCTCTTGTGGAAGCGTCGACGCATACCAATCAGATTCGAATTGTGCACCAAAAGAAAATCTTTCTCAAACTGGCTGGTTTATCTCATCAAACTATTCGTTTATTTGAGCTTAAATAAATATTCTAATCTGTACAACTAAATTTCTTTATTGCAGGAAACTAAATAATAAATAAACAAATAATATAACTGAAAATATATGTGAACGAGCAATTATTTTCTTTGTGTACTATAAAGCCTGAGATTTAACATAATAGTTTCCAAGGCTCAGGGCACTTATCTCTCCCTGGCTGCTGTTGGACATATGTCAGTTGCCAATGATGGAGGATCTCAGACATGTATTTGAGGGCTTTCTTTGACATCTTTCGCGGCTTTTTAATAGGCGCTAAATGAATACGCTCCGAGCACTTTCTCGTGGACATGGCTGGCCAATACACACATTGGGGCTCGGGTGTTCGCCAATAATTCAACTATTGTCTACGCAAAGAAGCTGGCCCCGATTTGCGCTGGGCTTTTAGAAAACATTACTGCTTGCCATTGTTGCCGGAGGTTGGTTGCATTGAGAGCGGTTATTGATTTTGCGGTCTCATAAACTGGCTTTCGTTTCGTTTTGGCTTTTGAGCTTCTCAGTGGCTCAGTGGTTCAGTGGTTTGGGGGTTTGGTGGCCTGGCGGCCTGGCAGTTTGCTCTTTTGGCGGGGCGGGACGTTTCCGCTTGTTAGCCACAAGTCAATGGCAAAGTTTGTCACCAGAAATTAATAACAATGTGACGCTCAGTTGGCCAATTCTTAACGACGACTTTCTCATGCGTAAACCGGCCAACGAAACCCGTTCGCCGATCGAAATAAGTAAGTGAAAATCTGCTCACACTTAACGCTGCTGAACTAGTCCGGCTTAAATATTTATAGAAATCGAAAATGCTCCGCAGATGTGCGCAAATGCATGATGCATGTTGCATGAAGCCTCGGTGCTCAGCATCCCTAATCCTTTAGTCCCAGGACGACAAAGCCGCTAACAACATGTGCGCTGTTTGCAGCAGCTCCCAGAAACCTATTATTGGATGTAGTACAAAAAGGCCAAAGTGGGTGGGGACCAAACGAAGGGAGGATTTCCTGCTTTATTCATGTTAAAATTTAGAGCTCTTTCATGTATTAAAAGTGCTTTAAATATAAAGTAAATCTAGAAAATTATATTCAAAATATAATAAGACTTTTATTTATTTTTTTTTTAAATCCTAAACTTATCAAATGCAATTATTTTAAAACTCATTTTAGTTTACCATACTTAATACTTTTAATAGAGTTTAAATTATGTATGTGGCCATGAATTTTTCAAAACTTTAACTGACGCCTGTGGCGGGGAAAAACTTCAAACAAAAACTGAAGTAAAACAAATTAAATAAAGTTTTGTGGCAACTGTTGGCCAAGTTTTTGCAACAGAGTTCCCCGCAGCTTCCCACTTGGGGCAAACAAAATCGAAAGTCCGACTAAATCACCGACTGACTGAGTGACTAAGTTACCGCTTTCCGTTAGTATGCGATTTCGTCCCATGACATTGCGAATATCCACCGATTCATAATATTTATATACGTATATATTCATATACGAAATTGCCAAGCAATTTCACGGCGACAGGGTTATTTTTATTACATTTTCTATGCTGCCCGGAGAGCAACAGTTTTCATTAGCGACTAATTTTCCGATTGGCTAGAGAAAATTACACTGACAGGAACAGACAATAGGTTCATTATAATATATCACGTTTAATATTAAATATAAAATATACAAATTTAATTTGTTATTAAAGGTTCTTTTATCCCAATAGATTTTGGATAAAACTTGGTTTAATTAATAAATTAATAAAAGAAAATACAACAATTGAAGAGAAAATATTAAATGTAATTTTACGCAGCTAATAATTCATAAACAAATTATTAACTCCCAAAAAATTTGTTATGTGCGATATATGTGTGTCGCCTGGGCCACCAGCTGTTAGCCTTAAACTTCTGCCACAAGACACCACGAGCGCTGTGGCTCTCTCTTAAGCCATGATGCTCTTAAACACTAGCTGCTCGGCCGGCTTACGTGCCACGACGTAAGGCCTTACGGAAAGCGAGGCGATCAAACTGGTTGATCGCACCCGCCGAGAGCCGTTTGCTGGCTTTCGCCCGGCAGTCGAAATCATCGCGAGCTACGCGGCAGACGCAAGCGCACGAGAAAGCCGGGACAAGTCAGTTGGTTACAGAGCGGTCTCTGGGGCCCCGTGATTAAGATAACTGCCAAAATATATGGGCGATCGGTGGCGTGTGCTGCACTATATTTAATCGGGATCGGGCATTGTGTGTGGCGTCCAGTGGACTTTGGTGCAGTTAGAGTGAAACGAGCAGTGGCAGTTGCATTGACAAAGGAAGTGAGCAAAGTGAGTGAACGGGTTTCGGCCAGCATTTTCACCTGGCCAAAACGGAGAGCCGTCTCTGCAGCGCGGTGGCAGTGAATGCAGTTCCGATTTCGAAATACACAGAAACGAAACGAATCGAGGCGAAAGTCTCTGGCGAGGAAAGTTCTTCGGCGAATGCAAAAATCGAGTGGAGGGGCCAGCAAATTGAATTAACCCGAGGAGACGCCACCAATCCCAAAGGAATTACGCAGGGGCAGGTAAATTGAGTTGTAATTGATGAGCCAGAGTGAGTGGCATCGTTAATCATCGCAGAAGATGCTCAATACGGCTTCTTATTCACGAGCATTAATTCGGACAATTAATGAGCTAGGGCCAGGCGGCCAGCGACAAGACAAAAAGAAACCGATTGTTAACATTTCACTGTCGACACTGTTGTTGCTGCTTAAATCCATTCATTTCCCGTTCGTCTGCATTTCTATGTGGTATCTCTGTATCTTTGTGCCTCGCACTGTGTGGGCCAACTTAGTGCCTGGCCACAGCCACAGTGCTGCTCCGTAATTAATTGTCGAGAGGTGTTACGTAAGCCGAGCGAACAGCTGGCCTACCCCAACTGGCCAAAAGGGAATCAGCAGCGTCTTCCCAGCTCTCGGCCGGCAATCGAAGCGTCGCCAAATGTTTAACGATACTTTCTTTTTTCGACTCACAGCGCGTAAAAATGCGTCGAAGAAAGCCCTCCTCGTTGTCTCAGTCGATCAACTGCAAAATTATGAAAATGATACGTGCGGAGGAGTGGAGTACACAGACAGAAATGATACCTTTCAGAGCTACGTTTACAGTTGCCAGATGAAAGCATGAAAATGATAAAGCCGCCCAGAAAAATCCAATGATTTCCTTTCACTCCATAGCGAGATTATTAGTTAAGAACTCAGAGAAAGAAATGAATACTGAAGATCAAGGTTTAGGTTCTCATAATTATTATCCAGATTCAGTTTTTGAACCCTTTTACAAGTCCAACCCGTTCTTTTCCTGTGTATATATCATTGCCTTTTAATGTGGTCTGCGCACATATTAATTTCCAGTCAACCGTGGAATTGTGGTTAGTGGTGCAGTTGAGTGTGGTGCGTGTGGATGTGCGGGTAGTGGGGCCACATCCTTGTGAGTCATGTGGGTTTCCGAGTTGCTCTCCACTTGCCCAACTCGCACTTTCATTTCGCCAGCTTTTAAATCCCGTTGGCCACAAAGATGCTGAAGAAGCAACTTTCTTGTCGAGAGCACTCGCCTCATCATCCAGCCGACAGTTGCAGATGCAGGCCGCTCTAAGAGTTAGTTTCCATATGGAAGTGCTGTCTCCCCAACTGACATCCTCGCAAGTTGTTAGACGGTTTCACGGCCACTTGAGCCACGAATTAATGTGGTTGTGAATTAAATGGCATTTGAGGAAATTTACTGAGGGTAGCGATTGCATCACTGCGACTGTGAGCGATTTTAATTTGGGTTTACGGCAGCGACTTAATGACACGAATGCCAGCAGACTTTCTAAAGCCCAGCGAATCAGCAGACTGGCTGCCTTTGGCCAAAAGCAAACAGTTCAGGTGCTAGACACGCATGTAAATCACTCAATTCGAGTGAGCGCCAGTCGGGGAGTGACAACAACGCCCCGTAAAACAATCAGCGCCTAATGGGCCGCTAACATTCCGTCCAAATTGGCGGCTAATTGGCGAAAACAACATTCCGTTTGACGCAATCCGGAGAGATTCGGTTGCACTGGCAGCTGGGCGAGGGTTTGGCAGAAATCGAAAGTCCTCAGCGGGAATCGATTAAAGCCATTCCAGTCCAAAAAGGTCGCGACTCGCTACCAAACCAAGTTCCTCACGTAGCAGCCATTATTTCCCGTGGAGTGAGAGCAGTTAAGTCGACATAACAGCTCGTCGAAGCCGCAAAGAACGTGGCTGAATATTTGGCTTAAAGCACTGCCACCCATTAAAGTGCTTAGAACAAAAAATATAAATGCAATCAATGTGGTTCGGGGGATCCTGTAAACTTAACGACATCGGAGAGTATATTTCGGGAGGATGGTTGCTTTCACAGGCACCAAACTGTCTGTATTTTGACAGACTTGTCTTGAAAGTTTTGCAGTAAAGTTTGAAAGGTGTTTGACTTTTAGGACCGTCTCTTGTCTAGGCTTCACTTTAAGTATGTTTTTTTTTTTGTAATTACAAAGTAAGTTGTACCAGGGATCTTTTAGTTTTCTTTTTGAGCATTTCAGAACTATTTAAATATGGCAGAAATAAAGCAAAACTGCTGGGAAAATGTTTTAAATGAATACTTTTATTTTATTTTCCATTTCTTGCTCCCTTTTAGACTTTTCTACTAACTTTTCCAGCAATCTGGAACCCAGCCAGACTTTAAGCGGAAACTGACCTTTGCTGCCATGATAATCCATTTATTAGGCAACGAAGCAGGGTATCTGTGGGTCAGTGCACCTGTGTTCACGCCACCACAGATGGCCAAATGGCTCTCGGCCAACTTGTTCTCGGACTCTGTTGGTGCCGGAGTTGGAGTTAACAGTTATGTCACATACTTACTGTTACGATGCAGCCAGCATGGCGCGTTTACGAGCGTTTTCGACCGTTAGTGGACGCCGTTTGTCAACTAGCCTCACTCCCAAACTGGTTGGCATTGTCTAACTTTTGTGCTTGGTGGCTTCGCAGGTCTTTCGGCGTGTCGCAAACGATGATGGCCAACTTATTAGCCCCTTGACCCCGGCTCTCCAATGTGGAGCATGTGCGTCAGGGACATCGGCTTGCATTAGATCAAAGGGGCGTGGATGTCAGAACTCGGCAAACTTTTGTGACTTAATTGGTAAACTTCGTTTCGGTTGAGCGCCGCTGCACGGCGAGCGGAGAATAGAAAATGGAAAAATAGAAAAGACGGGCTAAGAGCGGGCTTGGTAGGAACGCGGAGGGGGGCAGAAATCTGATTAAATGCTGCTGCTTCGGCTAAAAGTTTGCCTCAACTATATCAGAGCGGAATATTAGAGCATGAAGGTAGACCGAGCAAAAACTATAACTAAGCGCAGTCGGGTTCGGGTGCGGCTGTGGGGCAAAGGGTTGGGATAGGGGTTCTAATTGTAATGTTGGAAACTAATTTGCATGATGCCAATGCCACGACCCCGAATAATTAATGCTGGAAGAGCGTACAGCTTAAATCGCCTGATGAAATATTTAGGCAGAACCCAGCAGCTGCACAAAGAAATGTAACCCGACAAAAACAGTAGATGATAAATGAAGTTCCCTAATGGCTTGGCAATGATCTTTATGTTTCCATTAGTGGGCGAAGTTATTAGCTTACTGTCAGCTCAAATCCCCAGATGCATCTGAAGGCACAAACAAAGCCAGCTAAGCGGTTTTATGGATCAAAACAACAAGAAACGCAGCCTGTCATGGGAAATTTCTTCCATTTCCCCAGCACTTGAGGAGAAGCAACCATCTTCAGTCAGCCAGTCAGTCAGTCAGTCAGTCAGACGCTGTGAGCTTGACTAGTTGCCATCATTCAGTTGGGTTTATAAAATACAATAAAGTGCCAGTTTTCATTCAGAGTGAATAAGTATTTGTGTGAGTCCTGCATTTGATAATTATTTGTAGAATTTTTCAATTAAACTCAATAATAGAACTTAATTATTAACAGAAATTCTATGCAGAGGAAACTAAGTATCTACTGTGAACTTGACAGCTTCAACATTCTCTTCCTTTGACAGGATGAGGAGGGTGTGACTGCATTTTCCTCATTTCTTAATTTCCTCTCCTGTTTTCCTTTGACTTCAAGTTTACCTGCGAGTGAAGGCTTCAATGCAGTTTGATTGGCAGCAAGGAGCAGAGTAATCTGGCGTTTCCCCAGATTTTCCAGCCGGTAGCATTAAAGCTGCGCGGATAATTACTTTGGGAAATTCTTAATACCTGCCAACATGTGTTTTTCAATTAAGTTTACAGTCGACTGCAGCCAACTCTTCAGTTTTACTGGCGGCAAAGAATAATTTCTCTGATTCGCCTTCTACAGTCCAATTGTTCAGCGCAATTTGCGGCTTGCTGCTGCCAACAAACTCGGTCCCAGTTCTGTAATAGTTTTCCCGTGGCATACCTCTCGTTCGTCTGTGGAAAAACGAAAGTGAAAATGCAACACGAAAATAACGTGATCTGGGCTGAAGTTTGCAGTCTTGAGGGTAGCGCCAACGCATCTGAAACGCTTGCGAAGTGTAAACACAAACAAAACTGTGTACATTTTCACTTTTACCCAGCGGAGCTTTCCGCAGCCTCAAAGCGCGCAGCGGGCGTGGACGGAATATAACGTATACGTACTGTGTACAGCAGGTGGCGTCCGGTGTACGCGGTACGGGGGTAAGGCATATAGCGTGCGGCGTGTCACAAAAAAGAGTGCGACGAATGGCAAAGGCAAATAAAAAGTTGGCGACGTGCTTTGTGTGCCTAAAAGAGGCTGTTTCAAAGGGGAGATGGCGGCGGCATGGGAGGCGGTTACCGGGTGATTTGGTGGGCACGAGCCCCTCAAATTGAGATAACCATCAAATGGGTAACAGCAAATCATTCACCCTGCTCCAGCTGATTAGCGTCGGGCCTGAAAGCAAACAACTTGGTTTTAAAGGCACTTTGAGAAATTATCCGAAATCAGATAGCTGCCAATTGTTTTGGTATTTTTTAACAAGAAAATGATATGCTCTCCTTGATGGAGCCACTAGAGGCAACACATCTTAATTGAGAGTTACTTGAGGATATTTTTTATCTGCGGCAACTGTAAGATAAAATTATGATAAATGCCCAACTCGCATGCGAATTATATAAAATACACTCGTTTTGCCTCTCAAACTCCAATCGAAGCAAGTGCACTAAAGGAAAATCTGAAACTATTTTACCAAATGTAAAAATAATTGTTATCATTTCAAGGGAGTGCACTCATTATAATTTTTATGAACATGAAAACAACACGAAACATATACAATTGAACGTTATGAAGTTTATGTAAGCTGTAATTAACTCATTAGGCAAGTGTTACCTTTAAAGTACTCTCGAAATTATTTTATGCCCTATGATTTTCAGCGATTAAAATGTAAAAGTAAATAAGTGCAACACTTGGGAAAATTAAACAAACCAAATTAATGCCAAAACAATACCATATGTAGAAATATAAATGGGTTTATAAGGGGCCTTATTTTATCGCATATTTATATATGAGTAAAATAGACTATATTTAAAGAGTGCCATGGTGTGACCTTAGAATGCCCTATTCCAAACTGCATAAGTTTTAAAAAAACCTAAAAAAAGTCTTATTAATTTGCAATCAGATTAAATATTTGCCAGAATTACCGCAGGACTCGTTTGCGACTGTATCTGTACACACCTTTATCCCTTCAAGGACGCACGTAATGCGCTTATCAGGTTGCGAATTTTTTCGGTGGCCAGTCACGTTCTGTAAAGTTATTTATTCGTGTGCCAGCTGCGCTGAGTTCCGGGAAGCGTTGGCCACGAGGAGAGAACCAAAGCCCCCTTTCACTGACACAATTATTCATTATGTTTCAGCAAACTGAACTGAATCGAGGAGTGAACCTTGGCATGCAAGTGCAGTTGCCAGGCGAAGGATAATGAAAATGCGGAGCCAGGACATTGCCGGAGCGAAATTAAAAACAAATAGCCACAGAAAACGGCGATGCAGTACGCTGCTCTTTGCAATTATCCTGCTTTGCGAAGTGGGGATGATTGCATCGCAGGCTCCCTATAGTCAGCCCCTCACCACGATGGCGGGTCAGCCGCGAAACGACGACACCTTCCGTCCCATCCTACCCATCGACATCAGCCCGGAGTTCATATCCCGCAACGTCTTCACCAAGTCCGGGCAATATCGGGTCTTTCAGCCCGTAGAGAGTGAGAGCGATCTCCGACTGACGGTAGCCATGCGCCGCAGGAACTTTAAGCATCCGTCGGATGCGGCCAAGAACGAAGAACAGCCCAAAAGTACAACAGCCGAAACCCTTAACACCACTGCCTCAATCGAAGCCGAGCTAAAGGGCCTGGAAGACCTGCTAGTGGACTATGTGGAGCAGTTCTTCAGCCAGGGCAAGTTCGAGCCCACTCCTGGACTGGTCTTGGCCCTGCAGCAGAACCACTCGCATCCACAAACGGAGCAAGGAAAGCGCACTGCTCGCAGCATCTTGGAGGACACCAATGTCGAGCTTAATGTTCCGAGGGCCTTTGAAAGCGCCAGGCTGCTCTTCTTTAGTGGTAAGTGGATGCCGTAAAAAATTCCTGATGTATAAAAAACTAATGATTTCAATAATATTTTACTCCCAGGCCTTAAGAAAGTGATGTGGCCCATTTACATGGGCCTGCAGGTCCTTAAAAGCGTTCTCTTCGCCATGTTCCTGCCCACCATCATAAGCAGCGTCAGCAGACTGATCGGAAAGGGTAAGTATGTGGTAGTTATTTCTGTCCCAAACTAACGTAAACTATTCGTGGGTTAGGCATCACATCCGGCTCGGCTGGCTCGGTGCCTTTGTTCATTCGCCCCATGGAGCCGCCACAGGAACTGGACTTCCGGGACAACAGCGTAAACTTCGATGACGACAGCAAGTTTTCCCTGGCCGACGAGGGCAAGACACCAGCTGGCTATGAATACAATGCAGGTGGGGCATCGAAAAAGGATAAAGTCATGGGCTTTGTAAACTATATATATATATTTATTTTTCTTCTTATCCCGCAGAGGCATCCCAGCAGCAGGCGCAATATGCTCAGGTTAACGGAAATTCGCTGAGTCAGGCCACCCTCTCACGCTACGGAGGCCAGCAGATGATGCAGGATACGTATCTTAGCGCACTGCAGAGCATAGGTGCAGCCTCCTTCAAGAACTCGCAGAGCATGTCCGGTTCCTTAAGCGCCGGCGGCGGCGGCGGTGCTCCCGGAATGACCAAGAAGCCCACTCCGGCGGTGATGAATACGTTCCAGAGCTTCCAGAAGGTCCCCAGCTCATCGCTTCTGCTGTCCAACTACGATCCCTTCTACAGTCCGCTGCTCTCGCGGCTGGACTCCGTGTTTGCCCAGCTGAAGCTCAATCCGGAGAACGAGGCGTGTCGGGAGAAGTTGATCTGCCTGATGTACGCCAACCCCGCGAAGTATGCTCCGTACAGCAACCTGGTCTCTGCCCAACTGAGCAGGTGGGTTTCATGAACAGCCTGAAGATATGCCGCGATAAATTTCATTCTCTCAGTGCCAAAGCTCGTAGCAATACACTCTTACCTTGGCCTAATTCGCTTTGTGCCGAAACCCTTCTTTGTGCAGCCAATTCTGACCACTCTAATCCATCCACTCTGCTTCCAGGGAGTTGAATGAGCTGCGCAAGCCCACCTCCGACAACCCGGACATCCTGCGGTTCTTCAAGTACATGCGGGCAGCAAAGGATGGCCAGGACGGTGTCGACTGCGACCAGTCCTTTGCCAAGTGCAAGGAACTCAAGGACTTCGAGAACCCGGCCATGCTGTCCACCTACAACGACATCAACAAGCTGGTCCAGGCCCGTAAGCTGGCGTAGACAGAAGGACGGGCCGGAGTAGGAGCCGTCAAAAGGGACGTCAAAGGTGACGCCAAAGTTTGCTCGAGTCACGTCAAAAGTCCGTGGATAGTAATTATGCAAATCGCACTTTAGATAGCCTAGCCATATAGACAAGTTCGTTAGACGCTCCACCGCGGCAGCTGTCGGCGGAGGGTGGGTGTGGGTTGCGGGGCGGTTTAGGGCGGGGCTTCATTAATATGCTGTATATAGAAAAGTTTGTTTCGTAGTTTAATTAGCGCGAGCGCATATAACTGGATGATGCTGTTATTTTTAGCCATTTAGATGAAGTTCTTTAAGTATTTATTTTTAGCCTACGACTCTAAACATAAAATATCTATTTTTAAATATTTATTCTGTTATTGTTATGCGAGTAGTCAACGAGAGATTTGTTCAATGCCCTGAATAATCAATAAATTTATGTTGTACCCCAAGTCCCAATGCACTTTTCCTTTAAGTTTTCCCATCTGGCATTGCATTGCGGGGAGAATTCACTCTTATTGCTCCTTGTCGATGTGGAAATACGGAGGCAAGAGCTTGTTTGAAAAGAGCTTAAATCACTTTCAAGGATTCTCTGCAGATATTGGTATTTTATGGAAACATTCAAAGCATAATTAAAGGTAAACAAGAGAATCCATGCATCTACTTACAATACGTACAAAATGAGCTATCTTGGTCATAGGTTTGTACTACTTTAAATAGTTTAAGTTATTTCCACTTGCCTAAAATAATAATTTATTAACCTTAATCAATTAAATTACCAATGAAAGCTGAAATAATTCCGTTTTCAAACTGTCAAGTCAATTAAAACTGCACCGCCAACTTCCCAGAGGCTAATGTTATTGTTCGTAATTAATTCAATTAATAATGTAAACTTTTGGTCCACACTGTAGTTGGCTTTATTTTCGCCTCCAATCAGGAAAAGTAATTACCTTATAAAAAAAACTCTATCAGCCTTTCAAAAATATTTTTTTTATTTAAAAAACAAATTCAGATTAACGTTTCCGTCCATCTCGTGGAATGCCATTTTCGTTTGTTGAAATTTCCCGCTGGCCAAATCCCTCAGAGGACTGTCCAAGTGGATGATTCGATTACGCTGCCCCGGGATGTGTCCAACAAAACAGAAGCCTCGTTGCCCAACCCCTGACGGAAACAATCCGCGGCCTGAAAGCTTCTGTTTGTGGCCTGGTCCGCAGTTAGTGGCAGTGGGAAATCGTGCCAGCGAGGCAACGGGAAAAGCCACAGTAATGCCTGGCAGTTGTTTTGATTTTGGTGGCAAGCGGTTTGGGGCAATTCCCCAGTTTGCCCCACTGAAATTTGCAGAAAATGCAAAGCCAGATGCATGCGTCTCCGCACGGTTTGTTCACATTTCGCCCCGACTTCAGGCTCGTGGGCGTCGCCAAAAACCAGTTCGCAGTAAAAGTAATAATTGTCTGTGAGGCAAGAGGCCAAAAATTACATAATCCTCTGCCGGGCTGTGACGTACGTTTTCCCGGAATGAGTCACTTCACTCCGTCGACTCTTTAAATCAAACTCGAATTAAAGCCAAGGCCCCGACGTGCGCCACAATAATTTTGGGATTTTCTCAAGGCGCACGACCGAACGCACAGCCGGACACACAGGTCGTTGTCTCTCACCCACGGAGCTGGGGGATCGATCGTATCCACAACCTACCGCAAGTGCGAGCGCGTTGAGATCTCTGTCTCTTAGCCATCATCGTTGTGGGCCAAACCAGCGACGACAGCGTCTGGGCCATTGTCTCCATGTTGACTTTGCTCGAGCGCCGACTTCAGCGCTTGCCGCTCGCCACTTCTCGCATTTCATATAAAATCTTAGCCGGCCAGCAGCCAGGGCACAGTCGCTTTTAAGCAGTCATCAGCACAGTCGCTTGGAAAGCGCGGAAAGGATACACACAACCCAAAACCACCTCAGGCCTTTATAGGAAACAGCAAAAGGTAAACAGCGGAAAATCGAAGCAAAAAAATAACACGGGCAAGTGAAGTGAAGTGAAATGAGCTGCGAACAAATTGTGTAATAAGCAAATGAAATGAATGTGGGAAAAACCGATATTACCAATTTTAAACGAGCGTACAGTTGTGGCCGGTGGTCGATTCAATTTAAACGGAGAGATTTAAAGACATTTGGCCAAGTTAATTGAAATAGTATATAGAATATAATCATTAATTTGCCTTAACTTAAACCAGATCCCAAGGTAGTGTCTTACTAATTCCACGGTCCATCTTTCCCTTCAAAATCATTTAAGACGCAACAATATATAACATTTTTAACCCATTCTATAAAGCCTTTCGACTTCGCCAAGGACCTTCCGCGCTATTTAATAATTTCGCCAATAGTTTTGAATAGTCAGTTTAATTTTTATTTTTTTCCACTAAATTTATTCCAAGCCAACGAACAGTTCAAGGGTGTTCATTTATATATCTTCCCCAATGATAGAGCCAACATTTCCATATAGTGCCACGTTATTTTGTAATATCGACCATCGCCCATCCACATTTCATTGACCTTCAATGGCGAATGCAAATTGGAAAACAAAACATAAAACAAAACAAATACGACACAGTGGCCAGCTAGTCGTTGTCGCTTACGACATCCCGTCCGGCAACCATTGACTGCGCAAAATATTCGCCATGAATCATTAATGGATTCAATGATCCATAAATCTTCAACGACCATCCAATCCCACTTCCATTATTTGGGCATAGCATAAATTTCCAACTGTTGTTGTCTGCTTTCGGGCGGAAGACTTGTAGTTGCCATAAACTTTCTATTCTGCCGCCATAAAGCATATTTCGCTGCATAAACTGTGGCGCACAGAAAACTTTAACAGCCCCGCTGGTCGTCTACTTCCCTGGGCATTGAACTTCCAACAAGTTTGCGGCCCAGAAGATGGTCTCTTCGAACTTGGCCCAAACCACAAGCGGATTGCCAAACAATCGAGCTGCTGATGAGTCCGAATCCGACTTTGGCCCAAATAGGAGCCAAACGAAAGTGAGAGGGACCTGGTTGAAGAAGTCCCTCGAGCATAACGAACTGATTCGTGTGCGATTTCAGTGGCTGCTATATATACATACGGCTATAAACAGTGGTCAAAGAAGAAGTTTCAACACCAGGGAGCCAATCCCCACTTTAAATCAGACCTTTTATAGCTCACAAAATAAAAACAAATTTACAATAGTTTTGAATAGAAGCCACTTTTGGTGTTGTCTGTACCAAATAAGGAACTAAATCCATTTACCAATCCCACTTTTGGTTGGCCAATCACTAAACGCGGCCCACTGTCCATGCAGCATGACATTAGGCACGCTTTATTGCACTTCTGGCTAAACCGGGCTCCGGGCCAACCTTTTGAAGCACTTTAGGCTCTCTGTTTATGCGCCTCGGCACGGGATTCAATTACGCGCATTTGCCGCCCCATTGCCGCCCAAGGGTTAATGCCGGCAAACCGGTCCGGCCCGCCTGCATTTCACTTCACGAGGCAGCTTCTTTTGTGGCCTTTATCTGTAGTTTTTCGGCTGCAGAAAGCTCGCACCGAGAAATTTTGAGCAAGCCCGAGGAGTTAACAGTAAACAATGAGGAGCAAACAGAGGCAAGCTGCGGCTCCAGCTGGCCAGAAAGCGAGAGTTATTATTACGTGTGAGCGGCTAATTGACTGCGGGCCGTCTGCAAAGTGTGTCAGTGGTAAGCGAAGAGCCAATCCGTTAAGCCGTTAAGCCAACGAGCAGTTGCCAAAAGTAGTTTATAAATACGTTGTCGGGCATCGCGTGCCAGAGCCGAAGAGGCTGGAACAATCGGGTGATTGGGAGAAAACCAGCGGATGTGTTTCTCAAGCCATTCCTTCTTTTCCCGCTTGCAGCCATGACAATGAGAGCGCTCGTCCTCCTGGCCATTGTCGGCCTAGTCGCCGGTGAAGGTCTCCGGCTGCCCGATCAGCAGTCCTCCAGCCACGTCCAACAGGTGTATGCGCCGCAGCCGCAGATCCAGCAGATACCGCAGCAGCCCCAGCAGGTGCCACAGCAACAGCCCGGAGTTGGCGAGGAGCGCGGCCGGTCCTCCCTCCTGAGCATCTTCGGTTTGGGCAACGATAACGATCCCTACTTGTCAAAGACCAACGGCAATTGTCTGGGCGGCGACCTTTCCGAGTGCTTCAAGACCCAGGCACTGAACACCTTCGACGAGATCTTCTACAAGGACCAGTACAGGTAGGCAAAAGTTATCCTTAATCAATACTTAAGGAAATTTCGAATCCACGAACTGTGTTTGGTTTTTGATTAATTTTACATACTTTAAAACGTATTTAAACCAATCAAGTTAATGTTCAAAATTTGATAACAGAAAAGCAGTCCAAATGGGCAGCAATCTCATTGTTCCACATCATTAATATTCTACTTGAGCCGAGTATTAATAAAACGATACCCTTATTACTCAGGCTCTCCGACTTTGCACGCGTAGTGCGGCTGCCGGAAACCCAGCAGCGCTCCCTGCTCCAGGAACCCTTTGAATACTCCGAGGAGCCGCGCGGCGACGACGACGACTGGAATCAGCTGGTGAAATATGCCCTGCGCAGGGCCGAACGGTAAGTAAGCTGTCACAATTAGCCAAATGACTGCGGCTCGTGCCGGATGCAAATTAATTTGGGTCCCGCGAAGTTGACCGAGCTCATGCATAAAATATGAGATTTTTATGAAAATGTAAATGCTCATTCTTTGACACGTTTTCTGCTCTTCCTTGCAGCTTCATCAAGTCCACGGCTCTGGAGCTGGAGTGGCCCGAGGAGCTGACTGAGGCTGGTCGTTACGAGGCTCGTTTCATTGGAAATGACATTGACGGCGAACTGGACCTTATTGATGATGGCCAGCGTGCCGGACATTTCTGTAAGTCCCCAAGACAGTACTAATTTAATTTGGCAAAACAAATTATCCGTAGTTAGTCCCTGAAATATTTTCCCAATCTCGATTACTAATCCCTATTTTTCCTTGCAGCCCGCAAGAAGCTGAAGAAGATGATCATTCCCCTGCTGTTGGTGCTGAAGATCTTCAAGCTGAAGCTGCTGCTCTTCCTGCCCTTCATCCTGGGCATTGCTGGTCTGAAGAAGATCCTGGGTCTGGCCGCCATTATCCTGCCCGGTCTGTTCGCCTACTTCAAGCTCTGCCGTCCACCAGGCGGCGTAGGAGGAGCCTTCGGCGGCGGCCTGTCCGGCCTCTTTGGCAGCAAGAACACCTTCCCCGAGTACAATCCCCAAGGAGTGGGCGCTGCCACCTACTACCACCATCACGAGCACTTTGAGGGTGGCCACGGAGGCGCCCCGGGACCCTACTACCGTCAGGAGCCCAGCTTCGCCAAGCCCTACACCGACTATTACAGCAAGAGCTACCAGGGCCAGCAGGTGCAGCAGCAGCAGGTGGCCGGCAATTCCGTGAGCTTCGGGGATCCGCAGGAGGCAGCCTACAACGGCTACTACGGACGCAACTCCGGCAAGGACATCGCCGCCGAGGCCCAGCAGCCGGCGCCTCAGAAGAGCTAACTTCGACGGGTCGCCACCGCGTTGTTATTTATTCGGCCCTTGGCCTTGTTGCATTCCTATAAGAATATTTATTTCGCTATTTGTAAATAAAAACCAAGCTAAAATTGAAAGGCAATCACTTTTTTACTGGGAGAGGAAGGAAGCTGGTGCTTGCCGCCGGGCGAGGTGGCAGCGCAATTTCCAATTAATGGCAACAATTTCACTTTGAATCGTTTTTCCAAATTCTGCACTTGCTCTGCTTTTACTCGCACTGAAGCTGCTACAAATAAAATTCAGCTTTTAATTAAGGCAATGAAATGCCGAGGCGAGAAACTGAGGAAAAGTGGACTGACATGTTTTTTTGGTTTCAGCTTTTTCCAGGCGAGGGTTGCTAAAGCGCTCGGAAAGATTGGTAATCAATCAAAATGGGGATAATTAAAGTGAGCAACTTTAGGCCACAATTTCTTACTAAGAAATTTATTGAATAAAATTTTAAGTTATTGAAAAATTTATATTTGAGCACTTTTAGCTTAGTTTCTTACTAAGAAATTGATTAATTGGAATGTTGAGTTATTAAAAATTTAAATTAAATTTAAAGACAAGGTGAGTGAGCATCCAGAAAAGAACATGTAGTTAAACGAATACTAAAAGCTTGCTTTAAACCAAGAAATCAATTAAGATAAATCAATCATAATAAAAGTTACCAACATTTGCCGCAAATATTAAACAAGAAATAGGTATAAATAAATATAAGTCTAGGTGGCTCGTAGAGAAAGCATTGGTAATTTAGTAATGAGCCTTTGAAAATCTATATATACGCCTACTTTAAATATTTTGTTAATTTCTCAAGATAATGCTCTTGAAAAAATAACCGGAAGTTTAGGTACAAATAATTAATTGATTTCCTCATTAAAAAATTTTGTTCTCTACTACTTATCACTACATTTCGAGTCCCCTAAAACTGATCGAACTTCCTCCGGCTCACCTGGCCAACTTCAAAGTCAATGCCAACGCCAAAACAGTGATATTGGTAGCTGGGGAGTTGGGGAGCTGAGTAGCCTGGCGTCTGGCGTTGTCAACGCCGTCGGAGGAACCGACTGGCCTGGACCACATTTTCCGAAAGAAAGCGCTCCGTCAGCTACTGCTGGGCTGCCAGGCGGCTTGCCTCACATTGAGAAATTGTTATGACTCTGACGGGAGACCAGTTAGGAGGCAGTTAAGAAGCTGCACAAGGAAAAACCAATGCCATATTTATATGTAATTTAGAAATATTCTATATATACATTTTAATTTAAATGTAGTCGACATTTTCTCTCAGTGCAGTAGCTGCCGCAAGTGGCTTGGATGGACGCAATTTGATTTTGGTGTGGCTTGATTTGGGAGCTGCGATCGGAGGAGCAGGAGGCGCAGCGAAGGTGGCTTACGGACAGATCGGCTAGCGGTTTCTGCGACCACATGAGCACACGGCACTTTCGTGGCCTGGCCTGGCGTCCCACTTTTGCGATTCACTGTCCAGCCGGCCAGCCGGCTAGCCTACTTCCAGTTCCGTGGAAATTCGAACAGCTTTTTGCGGCTGGCCGCCAATTTTCGGCGCGAGCAATAACTTTTGGTCTGGGAGGGGGGAAAATTGATTGAATTTCCTTGGTATATGGCCAGTGGGCCACTGCGCAACTTGTTGGGCTGTGACGCCCTCGGGACACTTCGGGAGCCGTAATAAATGCAATAAATTACGCCTGCTCTTAATCGGTTCCGGCTGAAGGCAAAAGACCCGGCTCGACGGAATGCAGCTCGCGTGCGGCGCTTGCAAATTGCCTGGGACGAAGGGCGGTCCCTCGGCAGTGGAAAAAGAACACGAGTTTTCACCGCAACACCGCAATTGATAGCAGCAGCGAGGCGTTGTCTATGGGGGGTCGGAAAATGTATTAAAAGAAGGGAAAATTAAACGTTTGTGGGAACATCTGAAAAGTAATTGGAAGAGTAAATAGAGTGAAAAAATGGGCTTGGTTTATTGTCTGACAAGAATAGAACAACGTTGCTGTAATTATCAGTAACTTGTCACCTGTTTAAATAATTTAATTTAAATAGTCTTGATATGCAATTGCTGCCTAATTAAATATATTTAACTATTTAATCATCCTAAGTTCCCCTCTGACAACGCCTCTGCGCGAGAGTACTGCCTGGGGAATGAAGAGCCTTTGACTAATTGGAGTGACTGAAAAGTTTTCAGGTTTGCATGCGTGTTGTCAATAGCAGGCTGATTTTCCCCGCTAATTCTCTGCCCACTTTTCCAAAGCAGATGCTGCTCTTGTGTGGGAAAATCGGGCCCCTTGTTGTTGGGAATTAGGTCTGTTGTTTACTTTCAGCTGGCTTTGTTTTCTTTTTTGTGTTTCTGTTTTAGTTGACAACAACCCACGCGGGCAAAGAAAACAAAGCCAGTGCAAAGTCAACCTAGACAAAGTCACGGGCGGTGGCAAGTTCGGGGACAAGGCCGCGGAAGCTGGTAGAATCCACCGAAACTGGCCAAGCGAGTGAGTGGCTCCGTTCGAGGAGCTGAGCCAGTCTTTTTGGCGACCAGTTTCTGGTTCCAGGTTGCGGAATCAACTTCAAGTGGCCGCAAAGACAAACGCCGGCGTCGACGGCGGCAGAGACCTGTATTGTGTTTGCGGTGCTTTTGGCCGCTTTTCATATAAAATCGAAATCACTGGCGGAAAATTCGCATTAGGTTTTCTTTCCATCAAGGCGACGATGTCAACTGCACGAGCGTAGCATTCTAGCAGAGCGAAGACGCGGGCGTTTGTGAGAGTGTGTGTGTTCGAGTGTCGAAAGGATAAGGCCAGGATATACTGAAATACCCCATATGTGTGACATTAGACTGTAGTGATACTAAGCACAATAAACGACATTACACGCTGTGACACGAGAGTGTAAATTAAACGAAAATACTAAGGCAAAAAAACGACGATGCAAGCATTTAAGGTCTGCACGCTGCTGGCGTTCTTCTGCGTCCTCGTCTCTGCCCGAGGCAGCAAGCGGCGGGATGGCACTGTCACGGTAAGCCAAGGTCCTCGGAAGTTCCGGCAGAAGATGCAGGACTCGGCGATAACTCGGACATTAATTGTCTCTGACAAGGATAAAGTATTGGCCCCCGGCGTTGAGCTCCGGCGAAGCCAGCGACCCCTGTTTTGTGCTGTCCGAATTTATTGCCTTATCTCAAAGTTCATCGCTAGGGTTGCCTTGGGGAATATTAGGGGATAAAATACCTGTTATGGGTATTAAGGATGTGCCATTGTGCACCTTCTTAAAGCTCATAGCTAAGGCCAAAATATATTTCGAACATACTCAGAGAATTTGATGCCCCAACGAAGTAATGTATTCTTTTTGTTATTTAAAATTTCAAGAAATACAATTTCATGCTTTCAAGAGAAATCAAGTTAAATAAATGGCTGAGAAATGTAATTAAATAAAAATGAATTTTTTTAGACACAGATTTATTTGTAAAAATGTATATAATACATCCCATAAAAAACTATATCTAATTAATTTTGATTTGATTACATTAAAAATTTATATTTTAAGGATAAAACTATTTTAAATTGTCACACAAACCCACAAACCTACTTTTAGATAACGGATGATGAACGTCGGAACATCGAGGACTTTCTGCTTGCCAAGTTAAAGCAAAATTGCAGGCAAGAGGACGATCGAGCCTGCAGAATGATAAAGATGTCAATCGTTATGAATCACCTGTACCTGAACACTAGACTAGACCTAGGGGATCGCGTAAAAGTCACAGAAAACTGGTAAGTTACTATACATTAATAATAAAAAAAAAGAGAATGTAAAGAATAGTGACTCAAACGCTACCTTTAAAATCTGATAAACTAGAAGTATAAGTAATCAGAATATTTAGTTTAACTTTTAAAACAATATAAATAGATTGCAAGAAAAATATTTGAATTCTTTGAGTAGAAACTTCAATTTTATTGCGACTTGTTTCCTTGCGACCCCTTCTCATCCACAGGAACATCTCGATGGTGCCGGATGATCCAGAGGTAAACCAGTTACTGGCCCGTTCCATGGGCTCCGACGAGGAAACGTTTGCCTTGCTGATGGCCAACAAGCTGTGGAAGTTCATCCGCTCCCGCTCCCTGCGCTACAGCTTCTCAGAGAACGCGGACTTCGTGATGAGCAGCGATCCGACGGGCAGTCTAAATGTGGGCGTTTCCGTGCGTCCGCTGGAGGCCCTGCAGGAGGGGCGTGGCAAGATGAAGAACATGGGACCGCTTCTCATGATGATGGCGGCAAAGACGGGTATGGTGGGGGCGCTGCTGCTCAAGGGTCTCTTCTTGCTGGCCGGCAAGGCGCTGATCGTGTCAAAGATCGCCCTCCTGCTGGCGGTGATCATTTCACTGAAGAAGCTGCTGTCCAGCAAGAAGACCATTGTGGAGGTGCCATCGCACCACGACAGCTACAGCTCCGGCTGGTCAAGAGCCTTCGACGGGTTCGTGGAGGGACTGGTGGACGTGCCCGCCGATATCCTGGCCAAGGAGGTGCAGCACCAGCAGGAGCAAGCCCAGAATCTGGCCTACAGCGGTCAGGAGCCCGGGAAAGTGGTGCAATAAAGTCGCTGCGAGAGCACGAGGAACTTGTTATGTATGTCATTAGATCAGGAATGAACTAAATTGGGTTTTCCTCTAACACTGGCTTGGGGAAACTTCTCTCACGCTCACGCTCTCACTCCGTCCGTCTCTGTTTTTCTCTCTGGATCTCTTGAAAGCTAAGCTTTCTCTACTTTCCCTTAGAATTACGATATATTTTCCTCTCTCACTGGCTCCGCATCTGTCCTAGTCTGTCACAGCACTAGCTACTCTCTCACTCACTTTCACTTTCCATTTTCTCAATGACGCTCATTCTCTCAATTGTAATTTATTTATACGTACTCTTAATTTATTTACTTATTAATATTTATTGCATAAATAAAAAGCAAGCGATTATAATTTCTGAACAACTTTGTGCTCAATTCTTTATTGTTTTTTTTTTCAGTTTATGTAGCACTTCAACTGCTAATTACAGAGACATTGAACTAGACTAAATGTGTGCGCAAGGTTTCACTAAGCTAAGAACGATTCAATAAATAATATCGACACGTAGCTCGTCGGGTTGAAAGCAGCCCGGAGCACGTTCGATGCTCTTTGCGATGTCCGATATTCGGTGTCCTTATGGCAGCAGAGCCGCCTTCTAACCATCTAATGTTCCGACCTCCGACCTCCCGCTACCCACGCGGTCTTTGGTAGCTGCTAATTGGCTAATTGTCGCCTCAGGAGCGGTAGTAAGGCATCTGCGGCTGCACGTAGTTGTAGATCAGCGGTCGCCGGGCAGGAGTAGCTGCAACGGGAGTGGGTTTCCTCATTAATCAGTCGAGTAATTGGCACCTCCCAGAGCTCCCGGAGCTTTGACTGGTACTGGTGAGTGGTGATAGCTTCTTGGGGGTGCACTCACGTGGATAGGATACAGGTCAAGGGATTAAGGGGAGACCGGGTCACATCCCTGACTGCCATTAATTATTCTCTTCTTTGGAAATGTACAGCATTTGTTATGTTTGTGCAACATCAATTTAATAATGAACGTGCAACGAGAAAATATGCTCTGTGGCAAAAAAAGTATGCAAGTAGTTTGAAAGGTGCTTAACTTCCCACCGAGTTTAACGTATTGAAAAACTAAAACCAGATTCTCAGTCGGAACATATACAACACAGCTGTGCAATCTTGCCCTGACAACCAAGATTGTTACTATTTCGTGTTTCCTATCGCCAAATCAAGGCTGCCTAAAAATATACCATACTTTTTTATTGTGCCCAAGCTAAAATATATAAGATAGTGATGCTGTGAATGCCCCAAACAAAGCCCATACCCAATGTGTCTTCGTCCTCTTCGTCCTCCTCTACGGCCCCGTCGGCTGCAGCAGCAGCAACAGCCACGGCATGCGCATTCAGGGAGTTCACTCCGGCCATGGAGTCACGGAAAAATTGGGAGTCTTTGGGATGCCTAGGTTCTCTACCCCTTCCCCGACTGCCTGAAATATGGAAAACACCGGATAAACTTACACTTACTCTTCGCCATCCACGAGTCCTCACGCTTGATCTTGTGAGCCAGGGCGCTGAGGCCGCCCAGAGAGGCCAATACTTGCGTGTTGTTACTGCCATCGCTGGACACCTGTGCGGAGTGCAGGTGGCTCTCAGCGCTCAGGCTCTCCAGGCCCGGATGGCCTGGATGCCCGGGAAGCTGGCCACCGCCCGCCATCGCCAGGTGATGCAGAGAGGCAGGATACATTTCCGGGGCGATCTCAGCGCCGTGGAGCGGATAGTCAATGCCATAGGGCATCATGTAGGGCGTCTGTTCCGGGAACGGGTACACCCTGTTAAGCAATTAAAATATTAATTTTTATTTCTTCTTGATTTTCAAATATTTCACCTTTCGTTGGCGTTGTCCATGAGTCTCCTGATCAGCAGAACTGCAGCCACCACAAAGGCGATCTTGGACAGGATCAGAGCCTTTAAGGTAAGGAGGCCCACAGACTTGGCCACTACCATCGTCCAGCCAAAAGTGGTGGCCGCCAGATACATGGGAATGTACATCTGGAACTGTTTCTTGTCCTGCTGCTGTTTACGCCTTCGGTTGCCCAGAAGTCCGCCGCCTCCATTGTCCCCGCCTCCTCCCATGAAACCACCGCCACCTCCATTTCCGCCACCGAGGATTCCGTTGCCTTGCAGGCGTCCTGTTGTTGATTTTAGGAAAACAAGACACGTTTTAGGCTTTATGGCTGTAATGGCGTACGAGTGTATATGTAATATTGCGACATGGGACGGGCTTTGATTGGCCCGCCCCTTTTCTGTCACGGGATGCGGTATGATTGATGCGGTGAAGCCTTGTGTATCGAACATCAGATTAAGCGGGGATAAATAATGGGGAGTTTGTCCCAGACAAAGTCATTGATATGCATCGGACGAGGAGTTAAACTTGGCTGGATCTCTCCGGAAGTATAGACCTAAACAATCTTGACAGAATCTTAGGAGGTTGCCAGTTGAAAAAATATTTAGCACTTCTCTTTTAACTTTTACTTTTAACCTAATTTGTGAGAAAACTAGAAAACTATCAGAAAATAAGCAAACCTTAAAAAAATAAGTTTGTGAGATTTTCCTAAAAGGAACTGGTGTCATACATTTAAATGAAATGTTAATTTTACAACAATCTCAGCTATAATTTATAGAAAAGTTATTGGGAATATTTTGGAGGTACCTACATTTTCGAAAATTATCTTTGAACTGCTCAGTGAATCCTTGTTATTCTTATCGCTCTCTTAAATTAGTGTTCTTTTTCCCTTACTATTCTCTTAGTGTAGGAATATGTCAAAGTCTTGTTCGCAGTCAAGTGTCGTCCGAATGTCAAGCAGGAGCAGCTGGTTGAGTTTGCCCGCCGGGCGTCAATAGCTCCCGCGTGACCGTCGGCCACATGTCACCCAATCTCTTTACCTGTTCCACTGGATGCCTTCTTCAGCAGCGCCACCTCGATATACTCGCTGTCGTCCTCGGCCCGCTGCACACTGAACACCATTGGCCCCACGGGCACCCGGATGGCGTTTCCAGTGACGAAGTCCATGAAGCTGGAGAGACCGCGGCCTGAGCCCCATTTGTGCTTGTGCGAGGCATCCAGCTCGGGCAGCTTGACCAGGTCAAAGAGGCCCAGCTTGATGGTCTCGCCTCGACGATATGAGGCCATTATGCCATTGGCCACGCCATAGAGGCAGCTGGCATTGTTTGCGCACTTCCAGCTCAGCTTGTCCAGGAGGTCTGTGTTCTCCACACTGGCCGCAGGACTCGCCGCAGGATTCGCCTCCGCCTCCACTCCCAGGGAATTGGCGCCACTTCGTTTGTGTATGGCGCCAAGCGCAGGACGAAGGCTCAGGTTCAGGCTGAAGGCCAGCAAAAGGCAGCTGGCAACTAGATGGCTTGGCATTTTCAGGATATTAATCTCTTTTTACAACTTTTTTTTTTGTTAAAGAACACCACACAACACACGACACAGGAGAAAAGACGGGCGCGGCGTATCCTTCACATGGATGCGAATGCGAAATGCTTGTGATTCGATGGCAGCTGATGCAGCGCCTTGTTGCGACTAATTACCAGCGGTTGCATGCAACTCAGTTTTATTGGAGCAGCGGCAGCAGCATCCGACCAAGCTGCGTGCAGCCCCACTGGCTGCCACAGCACCACCGTAACTATTACCACCACCAAGCCATCATGGTGATGGCCCACCATCCCACCAGCACCACCACCAACAGTGCCGCCGCCCGTGTCTGCTACAGTTTTGATTTCAAGTCAACCAGCTGAGTGACGGCCATCACTCGGCGGGCAGGCATCAGTATCGCAGCATTCGTTGCAAGTGCACAGTGGCTAAAAAGGTTCCAGTTGCAACGTATTTTATATTTATTTGGTTAGGTTAATAGCTGCCACGGCAATGGAATGATTTTATAAACGAAATTATGATTCTTTTATTTTTATAGATTCTGCATGACACTCAGGTATTCGCAGTTAACATATAAAAATGTTATAGCTTGGTTTAATTCGAAGAGGGATTTTGCAAAACTTGTATTATTTTACACAAATTATAAATCGAAAATAAAAAATAATAATAAATTTCAATTAAAGTCATCTCATCTCTAATTATAATATTTGTTTATTTAATAAATAATTTGAATAAGACTTCTGAAAGTATTTATTGGGCTTAAATGAAATACCATAAAAAATATGGGACTAATACTGAATTTTAAATTTAATTCGTCCCACTGTAAAAATCAAACCAAACGCAGTGCTTAGTAATTTGCTTTAGCTTTTTGCATACGATGCTTCTCAGTTGCATTCCCAAAAGGTTTAAAAGGGCGACTTAATTAGCTGCAATTTCATTAACCACATGACATTACGGCCGAACTATGGCCTACAGATGGGTAACATAGAAGGGCCAGATCTCACGTCTCTTGGCCAGAGTTATGGCCATGTCAGTGGCAATGGCTTTGCTAAAGCCAGTGGCAGTGGCCGTGGCAGAATGGCAGAAAAGCCAGTGGCTTTGACGGCGTCCGCGGCATGTGGCCGCTGTACTAATGCGGCTAATTTACTGCTCATTAATTTGCCCGCAAGTTGCAGAGAAACAATTTTCGCAGGCAAAAGTAAAAGCAGTTCGAGTACGGGTACAATTAAGTCGCCACTTGCGGGAGGTGGTGGGTGGAAAATCAGGGGCTCAGGCTGAGGCTCGAGATGTGGCCACGCCTCGGCGCCTGTTCACAATAAATAAATAAATAATAAAAGAAAAGTGAAACGAACTAATAGCTCTCGTTTTTTCATAAATCGCCGGCTCAGTTACATTCTGCTGAGCAGGGGAAGTCTGGGGCGACGGAGGGGTAATACTTTTCGTCGATGCATGATGAGCGGGACTAATAAATATTCACTTTTCCAGCCAGCCAGTCAGCCAGCCAGTCAGCTAGGCATTGGCACGCAGGCGAGCTCGGTAATTGTGGCCAATTTTGAGGCAGTGGCAATCAGACCTCGACCGTTCGTTCTTTCACAGTGGCACCATTTCAGCACTCTTCAGGGGCCATCCAGCTGCTTTATCTGGCCGAGGATCCACTGTGAGTGTAATGACTGTAATCTGAATGGCCGCGGCATTCGCAACTTGACACCATCATTCGTTGGCCAATGCCGCAAAAGTGCAAGTAATGCGAGGCGGTTCGCCAAGAAAGCCTACCACCGACCATACAGAAAAAAATACAATTTTATAATATAAATGTGATCATTTGATGTCTGTATTGTCAGTACTTTAAGCTGAAGATCTACAAAAAATATTTAATTCATATAAATGACAAAAAATCATACTTTATGTGTTTTGATCCTAGAATTTTTCTTAGATATTTTCCCCTCATTGTTTATTTTCAGATTAACCAACTTCTTTGTATTTTTTGATACGAGAACCGACTAAAATTAATAAAAATTTCTGCAAGTGCACCCCGCAACCGTAGCAACATTGTTCAATCGCAGCAACAATGTACAAGGCCGAGGCCAAAAGCCGTGATGGACATCGAAAGGAAAGCGGTGACGCAGCCCGAAAGAGGTAATCCAATCCAAGCCAATCCACCCATCCAGCCATCCAGCAAGCTATCTGCTCTAGTTTTGTGTGTGTGTGTCTTTGGGTTTACGTGTGCCACCGAAGTTTAATGATCCTTGACTGCAACCGGATCCGCTGGGTGGAGCCGCAGTCGGAGTCAGAGTAGGAGTCCCGAGTCCAAAAGGCAGCCAGCGGCTTCTTCGCCTTAATTGGCTCTGATTTCAATATTTCCAATGCTTTTAAGTGAAACTAAAAGTAGCCAGTGCAAATTTAATCATATCTCTGGCCAAAGGCTTTTCACTTTTCACTGGCCTTACATTTTAATCGAGTTGTAACCAGTCGAGGGCTTACAGCGAACACAATTGAAATGCGGACAAGGCTTTGCTTTCAATATAAATCTAATCAAGAAGTTCGACAAGTGCAGATTGAAAGTTTCCTGCCCGAAAAACTTCCCAGCCCTCAGCAATCCTCCCCCAATTGTTTGGACACTGGTTTGCACCCAAAAACTTTGTCTGTTGCCAAACGAAATCACAATGTTCTTCAGCGGTGGTCGAGGGATAAGACAAAGCCACACAGAGAGAAATGTGTTTTGTTACAATAAAAGGATATTTGTATTTCTTAAATGCATTTTAAACTGATTTTGCTGCTCTGCATGAAAGGCACAGGCGAGTTCATTTTAAGCTTTTATTTAAATACCAATTTAAGGAGAGATTAAGTGATGTCATCCAAAATTGATTGCATCCCAAATTGCATGTTCATTCCAACTGAAGCTTAATCTGTATGGGACAAAGATCCCTCTTGACTCACAAGTCCTGGTCTCGAGGGTCGAGAGCTAGCAACCTCGAGTAGTAATTCTAAGCCTCCTTTTCACATACTGCAGACTATGGTAGGTGACTTGCCTTCGGCTTTAAGCCTCTCATCGCACCATGACCACCGGATCTGTCAAGGCTGACGGACAAATTGACTCTTTGGCAGTCAATCAAAGCGAAATTGTCAAGAGTCATGCGAAAAATGCAAGCGGCTTTGAAATACGCGCAATTAAAGCCATTCCGAAATGTTTGTGTTTTGCTTATCCCCGACTGTAACAATAACAATAACTATAATAATAATATTATTTATTTTGCTGGCAATTTTCAACTGAAACTGCTCCGGTTGTTTTGGTTTATCTGCTGTGTTGATGTTGATTTTCTGCGGTTTGCTGCTGCTTTATTTTCACCGGCACGAATTTCCCTTGCGTTTTAATGGCTCGGCATCTTGTTTATTTTCTTTGGTTGTTTTTTCTTCACTTGGCTAATCGATTGCCTGAGCCCAGCGATACGTTTAATTTATTTTAATCTAATTGTTTTATAATTAAAAACATATTTATGTTTGATTTCACCTGTGCGTGTCATAAGAAGAGTAAATTTGTGGTCTTGCCTTGCCTTGCCAAACCGCGGTTTGTCTTTGCCGTTTCCGTGGCAATAGCTTTTGGGGTCCTTAATTAGCTGCCACTGGTTTTCAGCCGCAGCCGTGTTTTCCTTTTTGCCACCGCTTTTGCCCCTGAAAAGACGCAGGATGTCGGTGCGGTTTTCGTATTTGTTGCAATGCAGTTAGCAGCAGCTTGGAGTTCTTCTACTTTAATGCATACTTTCCGGTGTCTCTGAGAGATCACTGAATGTGGTCAACTTTTGAGAGCAGGGCCAAACAGTGAAGCCTCGTACAGTGGGTTCGAAGAGAACTAGCTTAAATATATATTAGGCAAGCGATTTTATTTTTTAAAATTAAGAAATTTATATAGATTTTATTTCATTCTATTTATACTCTTTCTGAGTATCTTCTATATTATATATGAAACAAATGGGATCTATCTTTGAGAAGCCAAAGTTTGAATACCTGTTGAAGTTTGCATTTGGATCAGGGAACTGAAATGTGATATAAATGTCATTCATTGTTTTTGCCGCCAAACAAGAATTTTTTAATGAGGACAAATAATAATTAATTCGTTTTTATGCACCTTCTGCGGATAGTTTTATGGATTTATTATGCTCATTAATGTTAAAATCTATCAGAAAAATATGCATCAATTTTAAAAGTGAGTTGGCAGCTAAGGAAACATTTGATTTCTCATTACGGCAGCCATTTAAGTCTGTCTGCAGAGCCACCTCCCATTAGACACCCTCACACCTGCTCACTCCCCGAACCATTTCCACCCACATTTGCTGCCTCATTCAATCAGGCCGATTCCGGGCGGCACAATGCACATTGCACCACCGCACTGGATTGGGGATTCAATTGAATGTGTGGCAAATGAGATTCTTTAATGACGGTGACGCCGACCACGATGATGATGCTGCACAACAATCAATTATAACAAGTTGGGGGGCTGGGAGTCGGATACAGATTCAGATTCACGCTGGGAATAACAGTGGTCACAAAGACCCCCCTCCTCTCAAATGAATCGAATCGAACCTTGTCTGCTTTCGAGATGCAAGATTCGAGATTCGGATGGAGATGAAGTCGAAGTCGCAGTCGGAGTCGGAGCTGATGATCTGCCAGGGGGAGATACTTTCTTTTTATTGCCGGCACCGACACAAGACAAACGTAACGAGTTCAGATCAATTTTTGGTTGACTCGCTGCCAGTTCGGCTCAATAACGGACGACTTGTTTTGTTGTTTAATTTTTTACATCGTTCGGGGTTTCCAAATTTCCAGAGATCTTGTGTGTGTGTGTGTGTGCACGTGTGCGTGTGTTTGTTTTGAACAACAATATGATAAATATAAAAATTAATACATTGAGAGTGAAAGTTATTGCTTTTGGAGTCGAGTCGATCATCATCCTCATCATCATCGCACTCATCGCCAGCAGCTCCGCTCCGGCGAGGGGAAGAAATGGCGATGATGAGGAACGGGGGAGCGGGATTTTAACACCGAAGCCAAGTTGATTTCTTTCGCTCGCCCGATGGACCCCCAGTCACGTTAACTTGATTAATAAGTTTGGTGGTATTACAAAATACCCGAAACCCGGGCCACATCTTACGAAATCCCCCAGAAGACTGTTGGCCGTGTCTCTGTCTAATTGAATTATGCCACCATGTTGCATGTAGGGCGATATGTTACCACCTCCATGGTAAGTTGACCCAGTTTAGGAATAAAGAACGCTAATTATAAACTACCTTTTATAGAATTGTTTAGAGAATAAAAGCTGTGCTGTGAATCTATGTTAAATGTGGTTCATACAATAATTATAAGGCGAGTTTAATTACACGTCTAAATTCTAGTTAAAAGCGAACAATTAACTTGATTTATCAATATTACATTTTGATTTCAGTGACTTTATATACTCCCGAAGCACTTTTAATTTATTAGCCGTATTATAAACCAGTAAGCGCACTAATTTTTGATTTATTTTGCGCCGCTAATTGAGTTACTGCCACATTATACGCACGAGGCACCCCGCTACCCCTTCCACGCTCGGGCGACCCATTTTTATGGCCATTGCATGTGCGCTGGCCAACGCAAATAGCTACTAAACGTTATACTTCGCTCGCCGCTCATCTTTCGGGCGGGGTAACTTTCGCTTTTTCGGCTGACACGCTCGCCAGCCGGCTAATGGAGTTGTCTGGGCCGCGCAAGAACCGTGTGAAGTGGCGCAGGAGGCAGGTGTGGAATAGGAACAAACCCAGCAGCACTTTAAGCACTTCTAATCTGTATAATTTGGCAGAGAGCCGCCGAGTCGGGTGAACCAAATGCCAAGTGGTTGGTAGTCGCTAGTTGGTGGTTGGTGGTCGGTGGAAAGGGGGCAGCCAAGCGCATCCCACGGCTGGCGACCAACTGACCGTTGAAAATTGGAAAAATTGCAACGGCCAGTGAAGAAGAAAATTGCACGGCCCAGGAAAGAAAATGGAAGGTAGAGAAACGCGAACTGAAAGCACTTTTCTTTCTTTTCAGAAGCAGCATTGTTTTAATTTACAATTGTGACAATTCGGCCGGGGATGCTTGACTGGGCCTAACCCCTCTGCGGTGGCCCCCTGGGAAAGTGCCCCCTGGAAATGGGGGCTATAAAATATGACCAGGCAATTGTCAAGGCTTTTAGTTGAACTTGAAGCGTTTCGGCAACATGTTCCGTGTTTTTCCGCTGCTCAGCCTGCTGCTCTTCTCGGTCGTGCGTGCGGAAAACTGCGACCAGGACGCGGGTGTCACGTTGTATTGCCGCGGCGAACGAGCCCTGCGCAATGTCCTGCGGAATTTGAATCGCAGCGATAAGCCCTTGGTTGTGGTCAAGGGCCTGGAGATAGTTCCCCTCAATGCCTCAATGGCGGTGGAGGAACCGGAGCAGAGCCTGCTGGACAGTCTGTCGTTTTATCTGCGAACACACGAGGTTAACGTTAAGCTGGCTGATCTGCTGGAGGATGAGGCGCATGTTTCAGGTGCGTGGAATATTGAATAAAGCATCTTAAAGCAGTCAAGAAAGAAATGCAAATATTTACGGCTCTTGAAAGTGAAACAGGAAAGAATTTAACTAAGCTTAATGGGAAAGGAAATTTTTTCAATAGCTTGAAACATTAAAAAAAAATTCATTTTGCGTAAATAGAAATCTCAGATTTCTAGGTTGACAATTGCCAATTGTCTTGAAAAGAAAATATTCCGCGTATTTAACAAATATTTACCAATATAAATATCAATGCTGTTAAAGATATTAAAGTAATCTTAATAGTACAATGTCAGTATATATTTTGTTACAATTTATACAAGTTTTCCAGCAAATATTTTCAATAAGTAAATAATCTTTGGCCTAAAAGCCCTAAAATAATCATTATTTTTGCCTTGGCCATTCGAATGCTTTGTTTCATATATTTGTATTTATTCTGATGAAAATGTAAATCCTCTCCCATTCCTAGCCCAATTATTGAATTCCAATTTAACGTTCAAATTGATATATGAGTGTAGAGATGTCATATCTGCCGCAGTGCTTTGGCATTCGGCCCCAATCGAAATGTCAAATATTTGCATGAAATCAAAAGCCACTTGCCCGGCCAAATGTATCTGCAGTGCCTTGAAGGATCTTTCGGAGTCACATGCTCATAAAATGTATTTTTGATTATTTCAGAGGCACGAAAAAAGGACAAGGGCCAAGGCATGCTTCTGGCCATGGCTCTGATGTTTGGCAAGGCAATGGCCGTGATGGGCCTGGGTGGAATCGCGGCCCTGGCCATGAAGGCTCTGGGCGTAGCAATGGTGGCTCTGATGATGGCCGGGATTCTGGGCCTAAAGACAGCCTCTCAGCACGGCGGAGAGAGCAGCCACAGCATATCGTATGTGACCGGCGAGGGCCATGGCCATCACCACAAGCGAAGGCGCCGGGCTGCATCCGCGGCGTACCGAGGCTGGATTTAATTCCTTAGTTCTTATGTAGCACTTAAGTAATTCAATAATTTATTAATCATGCAACGGACGCAAGTGGTTTTAATCTAAGGTTCAGTGGAGTCGAGTGAGCAGTGGCACTCGAGACGCTGCCATTGCTGCCAGTGTCGTTCCACGGTCTCTGCTGCCGCTGCTGCTGCTGCTGGCTTGGATGCTGCTCTTCGGTTTATGAAATCGGTGAAAGTTTATTTGTGCCGACTTGTGTATTGTGTAGCCATCAGCATCCGCAGCGGCAAAAAGCAACAGCGGCAGCAGGAGGAAACCCACACATGGCCAAAACGGCTGTATTAGTGGCCATACCCTGGCAGCGGGTAATATTTGGATGAGCACATGGTTAAAGATTATATTTGCAGTTAACAGGATAAAAAGTTCAAAAGTATTCAAAATGGCATTAAATTATCTGATAATTTTGTAAAGAAGTTGAGCAGATATCGGAAAACCTTTCTACAATATTCCAAGAGTATTTCACATGAAATTTGAAGATACTTAAATGTCAGACCCTAAGAAACTTCACTCAACATTCTTCCCCAAAAGAGCATTCCCACTTCGTTTAATTAATAACAAAATTTTGCATTTCCTCCCACTTTTTCACGGTGTCATCATTTGTCAGTCCACTTTCGTGCAGTGTTAACGATAAAGCCACCAGATATCGGATATCACAGTTCAGATACTCAGCAGCGAGATTCTCTGCTGATCTGCGCTACAGATGGCGAGCGAACTTTTATTTTCTGTGGAATCTGGTACATGAATACTGAATACTGGCGTACGGATTGAATTTGCATAATGCGTGGCCAACTTTCACTGTATTTTGGCAGTGGCAACGGTTCTTTTCGACCACCTAAAGAGCCATGGGCACAACAGTAACAACAAATTACGGCCATGACAGACCCCAAAGCAAAGGAGGAAAAAAAACAAGATGTTCGCTCGTCTTGGCCACGGTGCGTTCTGTTACACAATACCATTAAAAGCCGCAGCACTTGAACGGCCAAAACCCGTTAAGCGGCCGGCAGGGATACCAGCACCATTACCTCTACATTTGGCTTTACCTTTGGCCAAGAGCAACTTGCTTTACCTCTTTCCAAGTTTCTTGCCCCCTTATCTCGATGCTGAACCTTGTACCGCCGCCTAATTGCTCCGTCTACTGGCGGCTGTTTCTGCTACACGGCAGAGAAAAATGTGTATTTGTTAATGTAAATAAACAAAAAAGTATCATAAAGAAAAGTAAAAGATACATTTGTTTTAGAAATTGAATGATTGATTGTTCATTCTTCTTCAAAATATAAAACAAAATACATCAAAAAGAATTAATTATTTTTTTAGAAAAGGAGAATGTTAATTGAACTTGGTTTGGTATAATAAATATATTTTTTTTTTCTGTGTACTACTACCGCTTCTTTTGGTTGGTTCACTCTTCTGTTAACTTTCCCTTTTCAACGGCATTTTATGAGCTCGACTTGTGTTGAGCTGACCAAACCGCGGCGCGTCTGCCGACTGTAATTAAATTATAAAATAAGTTCATAAAAGCAAATTTGTTGTTTTACAATTCGTATATGATCTGGGCAACTGGTGTTTTATATAAGACCGCAGCAGTTGCTCCGGAATTGATTTTCTAAACGGTGCGCTTTGATTTTAACCGGACGACCGACCACGGAGTTGACAATAAAAGCTCCATGAGTTTATGAGCACGTTGATGATGGCGGGATGATGATGAGATGGCTGCCAAGACGTGTGTGAATGCCGGCGGAGCTCCGCCACAGTCCACTCCACACTGCATAAATGAAAGTTCATAAAGAAATTAGCTGATTAATCGTCGTTCGATGAGCTTGGAAAATGACCAAGCCGGGACAAGCTCGGCTGAATGACTGACTGAAAGTGTCACGCAGCCTACATTTTAGCCGCTGCCTCGAAAATTTCACTTTTCAATGATGCTGCGCGCTCGCCCGCCCGTTTCACATGTAAATTAATATTTAACCCAAATACCGCAAATTCTTTATTTGAAATGCTGGCCGTATCGGTTACTGGTCTCCCAACTCCGCTGACGGCACTCGGGCTCTTGGCGGAGTCTGCAGACATAATCCCCTTTCCGGTATTATTATGCAAATTTCGTATTAATTCAAATGACCGTAAAAGGGAAAATGTGTTCTATTAACTTGACATTTTTATGGTTTTGTGAAATCTCTGGCCGGCGCTGCTTTACTTTTAGGGTGTGTTTTCTTCCGTGGGTTTCTTCTGAACTTTACTTTTACTTATTAAAATATGCAGCAGCGATGCTTATCTGAATGGGAGTCAAGGAAAGTAATTAACGTTTACAGCACAGAGAAAAAATTGGGCTAAATGTTTTAACTTTTCCTTAATGTATTTGCCCAAATTAAATTGCATTTGAATATCAGATCGAAGGTATACAGTAATCTCCTGCCACAGGTTGTTGCATTAACCTTTGATTGCATTTGCTGGCTCCCTTGAGCCGCTCAGCGATTTTCCGGTTTTGCAAACTTAATTGCATCATCCGTTTTCACTTTCCTTGATCCCTTGGCACCATTCAGCGATTGGAATGCAAATATTTCCTATAAATACTATATGTGTATATCTGTATTTATCTGTTGCCATGGCTGCTGTGTGGAAACGGCTTACTTCTGACCACGACTTTCACCGAAACATTTTTGTTATTTATTCATTAAATTTTTGCCGCTGATGTTGCCCTGCGATGCCTCCGCCGATGCTTCTGTTGTTGTCCATTCTGGTTTTCGTTGCCGTTCAATAAAAACCCGTACACACACACACACACCTACATGGAGTACACGGAATTCTTTTTGCATGACCACCGCAAAAAGATGGAATAAGGCAACAAAAAATGGGAAAAATTAAATGTAAAATCAACAATAATATTTTTTTTTTTTTTGCCTCGCCAAGGCAAACACACCCACAAAGTGGCAATTGATTGGCAAAATAAGAGTGCGAGCCGCGGGCCAAAAAAGATGTCAGCAAACAATGTGAAATTGTGCTACCAATTGGGCAGCGTTGTCGAAACTTTTTAGTGGATTCGATACGGTACATTAACTGCACCGTTAAGATATCAAGAGTCCGGCGATCGTATCCAGAATTCCGTAATGCACGCCCTCGATGCTTTCGTCGCTTATGCAAATTAGCCAGAAAATAAAAGGAAAAAAACTTTCACGGCTAAGCGATTTGGCTTTAATTTAATTCAAATGGCTAGAAGAAAAAAGGGCCTCTGCTGATAAATAATACAGTAAAATGGTCTCTGTGTGGGACACAACGGTCATCATCATCGTCGTCGTCGTCGTAGTCGTCGTTCGCCCGGCTAATGAGTCTTGAGGCCCAAATTGATGTCAAGCAAAATGAAAGTGAGAACACGATGATATCTCCGGCGGGCCCAAAATAATCATCCGTTCAAACGAGCGCTTGCATCTTCGATCTGTCGATCGGAGCCCACTTGGACACTGGCCTAATAAGTACTGTAATTATTTAGATTTTCTACTTGAGGCTCGTGGGGCCGCCAACTTTCTTAAAATATTAAGATTTTTGAGGGCAAATACGTTATTTGACGAGGTGAAAATGCAAGTGTTTTGGGTTAATTTCTTATATTTTCTTACAGGTTTATGTTACAGCTGAGGACTCGGCTTATAAAAAGTATTTTAAATGTATAAATAAATTGTGAAAATATATTGTTTCATATAGATTAAAATTGCATTCACTAGATTATGTTTATAAATAAATCCTTTTTATCGGCTTTATACAACTTTAAATCTGAATAATACCCCTCCCATACAATACCTTCACAAAACTAAAGGCTTAGTTAAACAATAGAATATATTAAGAGTTTAAAAAGGTCACGGATTAATGATGAACTTACTCAGTTTACATTATAATCCCATTACACTCGACATCCATTCTAGCAACGCTTTTCAGTCTGACCTTAATATTTGACAAGCAGAGAATAAGCAAAAATATTTAGAAAATTATAACAAGGACGAAAAGGACAAAGGATATTCAAATTGCCCTTTTTGCTCTTGAAAAACCCCTGGCAACTAGCGACCCATCAACATACTGCTCATCCTTACTTCAGTTGCTAAGCTAACCTTTGTTTTTTGGGAAATGAAAAGTAAATATGGTGAAAACAACAACATCTGTGTGTTTTTATGGCCAAAAATGTTCGTTTCCATTGGGTCAGTTGCTGACGTAATATGCCATCAGCACAAGTGCTACATTGTTTTTCTTTTTTTCCCGAGAGTTTCGAGACACTTGGCGATTTGTTTACACTGCTCTGTGCCAGCCATAAACAATAACAGCAAGAGCAACACCCAAACACGGTGGCAGCAACATCAACAACTCGCCGGCAACGGCAACTACACCAGGGTCCAACTACGAGCGAAATTCATTCATAAAAAGCACACACATTGGACACTTGGACGTGGACGTGGACGTGGATGTGGACGACTGCTTTTCGCATGAATGGCCATGCCTGTTGGCCATGCTCTTGGCCGCTCGGACGATGGTCGTCCGCTTGTTAGTTTGGCAGCTACCACGGCACATGGCAACTTGCAACTGGCTAATGGAGGCGTTCACACTCGGCGCGTGAACCGACATAAGTTCGGCTGTTAAAACGGATGTGTGCATCGCCATTCGAATTTGCATGTTTCTGCAGCTCTGAACCCATTTGTTGGCAGGCGGACGGGGGCCCGATGGCTGGTGGCCGGTGAAAATCGAAAACGGAATTCCAGACCCGAAGATCGCATCGCATGTTTTGATTTTCTCCCCGTAGGATGCTGCACCCATTTTCGTTGATGTGGCGTTACGAAATGCCTTACACTTTTACCGCTCCGCGCGCCAATATAAATTGACGTCACACGGCCAACTGAAAGCTGATTTAATTGTGGTAGCAAATTACACATACGCCCCATAGCCCATCGACAATTTGGCACCCATTATGCGGATGATTCAGGGGTTTCGTAAGCCCCACCACAGCAGATCCGTGTGATAGTGTCGGATGTCGTCAGTCACAAACATTCACCTTGAAACGGGAGCTCGTATCTTTCCAAGAAACCATCCATCCATCCATCCATCCGAGCACAGAGAAAGAAAATGATGTCCAAACTTTTTTTAATTTAAATAGAAAATAAAAACTAACTCGTAGATAGATAGTAAAAAATGACAATGGAATGTTGACTTCAGTGTTCAAGCTAAACTCTAATAATTATTTATTTTTAGAAGCTAATATTAGTTGTAAAAGGAAGGATGAAGTATTCTGATCTATAGCATGGCTGAGATCTAGGACATCTAGGACTTTTATAGAAAATATTTAAGAGCTTTACTTTTCTAGATTTTATTAATCTAGACACCTGGTAATAAAAACAACAATAAAAATCACGATTAAAAAATTCTTTGCATTTAATTTTAATGAAACTGTGGTAAAGTATGAAGTAGGGGAATTAAATGTAAAAAATTAGATAAATCTCAAAGGATATACAAGGAATCCTAAGCTACAGTTTCTTCCTTCTGCCTACTCCTTCTCCTCCTTTAAAAATATCTATAATCTGTGACTTATGTTTCTCTCAGTGCATCCACCCGACCATCATCTTGGTGAGCATCTCGCATCTTGTGCGCATCCGTTTTTGTTTGCTTTTCGTGTAATTTCTCTTTCATTTCACTTGAGCAATTGAAGCGCGCTGTTATTTGCACTTTTGCTAAGCTCAAATTGTTGACTAATGTGTCACAATTGCCGAGTCAGGCCGTTTCTTCTGATTATGCCCGCCAGCGCCGCCCGCAGAGGTTGTCAGCGTTTTCACCTGCTGCCACCGGAGAGTATTGCACTCCCCAAAGGAAAGCCCAACCCCATGCCAGGACGTGCCTATCAGCCCGTAGATTCTACTATCCTTTTGCCAGCCTGTTTCCCAGCTTCTTGGTTATATAACTGCCATTATAAATCACACTTTATGTTGCATAATAAAAGCAGACCAACAATAAAGCCACGAAAATGAAAAGTAATTTCAAGGCGCGCACATGCGATAAACAAAAACTAGCGCGGGCCTCCGAAACGGAGATGACACACGGACGGACGGATGGTCGGTCAGAAATAACAGTAGTATGAAAATATCATACACAGAAAACTTTCATTTCTTGCGGCAAACTGCCCGAAAAAAAAACAAAAGCAAAATTAACAGAAACCAGAAGAATATATGGGAGAGTGGGGAGGGGGCAGACTGGTGGGCCGGAAGAGGGCTCTCGTGGGTTAAAGGCGGGCGACGAGCAGGGGGTTAAGCTGCGCAGCACCTGTTTATCACCTCATGTGTTGTAATCTGTGAGGCTCCAGAAGAAACCATATCTCTTTCTCCGCCGGCAGAAGACTGTGCTGGAAGATGCGTCTTCTGGCGCTCGCTTCTGTTTGTGTGTCTGTGTGGGGGAGAGAAGACAGAAGACAGACAACCTTGGCTTTGGCTCTCTGCAGAAAACTTTCTCGCGCTCTCCCATTCAAAGCCCTGCTGCGACGGTAACGGCGCTGCGACCGAGCTGACGGCCGAGACAACGACTGCGCAGCCGCAACGGCAGCGGCAGACTTTCTTTAATGCGGAAGCAGACAAAAGCCGCTGCCTGCGCTTGCCTAATGCGTCTTCTAAGCTGGAAGCTTGGATGCTGCTGCCGCCCCAGAGAAAGAGCGAGTGAGAGAGAGTCTTTGGGGGAACCAGAAAGAGAAAGAGTGGGAGAGAGCAGGAGATGGCGGACTCAAGGTACGTGGGGAAGAAGAGGGCTCTCCGGCAACCCTGCGCCAGTATGTGTGCACTTTTTACATAACCTTACGTTATGGCGCTGCGAGGCGAGCGCTACGTTGGAAACTCTTTAAAAACAGCCTGACAGCGGCGAAAAGTTATCAAACCGCAGCTTGTTCCATTCGAATGAACACACCAGTGATTTCGGTGGTGCCCAAGGAATTCAGTCGCAGAAACCACACAGCCATCAGCCCTTCAGCCAGCATGAAGTTCTTCGTAGCCACCGCCTGCATCCTGCTCCTGGCAGCAGGCATCTCCGCCGATCCCGTCAAGGCCGCCACCGAGGAGCAGTCCGGCGTCTTTGCCAAGTGCCTCGAGGCCGACTCCATCTCGTGTCTGCAGCTCACGGTACGGATTACTAGGCCAAAAGGATTACCCACTAATCAATCGTTAACTAGAAAATCAAATCGAGCAAAGAACATTCAAATCAGTGAAAGTGTTACCAAAAAAAAATCGTATATTGATCCCTGATCAAGCCAGTGAAAGCCCTTGTGACCCAAAGGATGCTACTTGAGTGAAAGTGCCAAAGATTAAGAGTGGTTTTCAGTTCAATATTCGCAACCTTGCGATCTCAGTTCATTTTCCAATCATAGTTACTTAACAGGAAGTTGTGAAAAACAAGTTTAAGGTTCTCCTAAAGAGCATTAGTTTAAAATGTTATAACCCTCTTCAATCTGATAACTTAAAAGGATAGTAGGAAACCAACTTCATAGCTTATTCTAAAGCAGCTCTCAGTCACTTGAAAAGCTACAGCCTCACTTGTCTCTTACCATTCGAACATATTTATTTTTCTTTAAACAAGATCATAATTTACTCTCAATTATTAGTAATCTCCCAACTATTAACTTAAAAGCCAATCGGCTAAAGATGACCCTAAAAGTAGGCAAAGGCTCTCTAGTTCATCCGATCAAAACTCCTCTAATTTATGACCTCATTCTTTTTCTTTCCTTCTCCACAGCTCTTCCGCAAGGCCAAGTCCATCTTCGATAACCCCCAGATCGAGCTCTTCGGCGGCGTCTCCCTGGTGAAGGCCAACGAAGGACGCCAGGGCAAGTCCTTGGACAACTCTCTGGCCGTCGAGGCCGCTCCCACCGTTGAGGCCCGCACCGCCGAGATGGGCAACTACTTCATGGACAACGCCAAGAGCTTCTTCGCTGAGCGCTCCCTGAACTTCAACTTCGCCAACGCCGCTCGCAGCGTGGCCCGCGCCATTCCCGATGACATCAAGGCCGATCTCCGTGAGCTGGTTGTTGAGAGCCGTACCCGCAAGAAGAAGCTGCTGAAGAAGTTCCTGCCCATCCTCCTGGGTGTTGGTGCTAAGATCGCCGTTCTGGGTGTTGGCTCCATCTTCGGCCTGCTCTTCCTGGCCAAGAAGGCCCTCGTTGTGTCCGTGATTGCCTTCTTCCTGGCTCTGGCTGCTGGTGCTTCCAGCGGACTGGGTCGTCTCGGTGGAGCCGGAGGTAGCGGCGGTCTGCTCGGCGGTCTGGGCGGTCTCTTCGGCGGCAAGAACTCCGGCTCGGCTGCTGCCAGCTCCGGCGGATGGTCCTCGGGCGGTGGCTCTTCCAGCGCCGGATGGTCCTCGGGCGGCAGCTCCGGCTGGGACTCGCACGGTGCCTACAGCTCGCCTGTGGCCCAGACCATCGCCTACCAGGGCTACAAGGCCGCCAGGCGGTAAACTGTTGGCCCAGAGCTAACTTACCCCAAGGACGAAGGCCAAGGAGAGAGAGAGAAACAATCGCTAAAAATGATGACCTATATTTATATTTATTTATAAATTATTTATTTTAATTTATTACTTGAACGAGAACGAGTACGAGACGAACTAAAGTGCCTTCCATTAGACAAAAAACAAAAAAAAAACTAAAACAAAACAATCACAAATAACGAACACACACAAACACCACTCCACCTTTCATATCTGCAAACCGCCAATAACCTCCACCCTGAAAATTTCACCACTTTTCACGCTTCCTTCTCTCTACACTCTATCTGTAATTTCATGGCTGCACCTTTGATTTATGGACTCCAAATGTTTGCAACTAGTCGCTTCCATCAATCAAAGCCAGTCGCCTCGCCCATCGAACTGTATCTATCTCACATCTCTTCCATCTACCTCTGTGTCTATCTTTATGTCTATCTCTGTGCCTATCCTATCTCTATCTCTATCTCCATCTGTATCTCAATCTGTATCTGTACCTTTATCTATCTGGGCCCTCCCACTTTACCGCCCGGGAAGGCCCAACAAAAGCTGCTAAATCAAAGAATCAAATAATAATTCAAACATGAACGAAAAATACTTAACAACACGACTCTCTTTTCTCATCTCTACACACTTTTCCCTTTCAATTTGCATACGCAACGCAGCTCAACAGCCCTCGACCGCATCACTCATACGCCTCGTTGTCTGGCTGAGCAATTTGCATCTACAACTTTCATTTCATTCGCTTCTCAGTGCGTTCTCTCCGCTATCAGACCTCAAAGATCGAACTCCGAAAATATTTCCTACGAATTTAACCCACTTATTTCTGTTTCTGCGTAATCCACACTTTTCACTGCACTTTCTTCCGCTGTCTGTCTGGCTGTCTTTCTGTCTGCCAGAATGACGAACAATGACAATTTGCTTAAAAATAAAACAAATATTTAGCTACGCGCCTTTTGGCTCATTTGAGGCGGGGCCAGTGCTGCACAATGGGAGCTTGTATTTTAATATTTTCCACCTGCCAGGGGCCCATTGTCGGGCAATGCTTAACACCTCTTGGTCTTGGCCAAAGAAAGTAGCAGACCGTCGAAATGGGCCCGGCGCAATTGAGCCTAAGTAACTGCAGTTGCCGGTTGGCAAAACGGCACTTTACAGCCGCTGATGGGCGCCGAGGTGCTTTACTTATGAATATGACCCAGTTAACCAGGCCCAGCCGATTTGGAAGTCTTCTCTCGGATGCTGTATGCTGGATCTCATCTCGAATGATGCGCCCGAGCACGTAGACTCTTTCCCCAACGCCGGCTTTCTTCGGACACAAATACGTCGGCAATTAATGTGTCGCCGAGACTGGCTTTTGAGCACTTTTGAATTCTCATTGGGGCCGCCGGTTCAGCGTTTTGTTGTTTAATTTGTTTAGCATCCAAAGTTCTGCTTTGCTGCCGCTTACCGCTTATAGCGATATTTTGAGGCTCGTTCGTGGGCTCACACACACTCGGGCAGAGCTCTATTCACTCCTCTCAGTGGGTTGCTGGCCAAGTGAAATCTCTAAGTAGTTCTCCATTGACGGTGTCACGCTTTAAATCAATTGCTATTGTCCAGACGCACTCGGAGGAACACGCAAAGTCATTGCCTGCCGCCGAGACTGAGAAGACAGTGAAAACATAGTCGTTCCCGAATACAATCGTGTCACAAATGGGCTGCTGCTCAGCAAAAGGGAAAGTGTATGGAATGATTTTTTTCTGGAAAACTGAAACCAGCAATATCTTTGGTCCCTTGATTGAATTCCCAGAAATTGTTATGCGTTTTACATTTAATTGTTTCATGAGAAAATGTTATTGTTTCAGTGCTTTTGCCTTAAGCAATGAATGAAGTCTAGGTCGAGAAAGTATTGTTTAATTTTTGTTCTTAAGGTGTTCATGTATTCTATTTTAAATACAACAATTTTTATTTAAGAAAACTCGAAGAAATTGATTAAGAATTAATTGAATAGAATAAGTAACTTGAAAATATAATTCATTTTGTTTTAGATGAAGATAAATGGGTTATTGAAATTATATTAAAGTTGTCAAGAGAATATTATAAATAATTTCTGTCTTTTAAAATCCTGACCATCTTTAACTAAGGATTTATATATTTTTAATGTTGAGGCAAAATGAAATTAAATCCTTTTTTTAAACAGCAATATTTTGTATAACAAATTGGGATTTTATAAATTACATAAAATTGAATTCTATTAAAGAATAAAAAATAAAAAATATTTAAACTCAAATAACATTAAACAAATTTTTTGTAAAACTGATTACATTTGCATATTTTTGGCTGTCCACAGAAATTCAAATCCCCAGCCTATATGCACCACAAAGTATTCTTTAACATTTTTTAAAGCCTGGTTTTAAATTTCTCTAAGCTCCCACCATATCTTAGACTCGAGGGAAAGCTTTGATCTTCAACTTTCTTTTAAGTTTTTGTGTTAAAGCTACTATCGAAAGCATTTCTAAGAGTACTGAAAACTTGTTGGAGAAAGTTCGGAGTAAATAATTTCTTTTCCAAGATCTCAACCTTCTATGTTTAATACCAGGGCCTGAACTCTTATTTATTTATCACAAATATCGATATTCTTGAAATTGAAAATAAAAGGATTTAAAATTTTTTTAGAAATTTAAACTGTCTTAAATCTTAAATAGAAATATAAACTAGTTTCATGGTTTCAGCAAGTTATTAGTTTCATTTTATTTTCACTGTTTACTCATGACTGTGGCATGCAATTACCCAAAATAATTACACCCGCAATGTCTCATAGGGCATATGACTGAATCAGTGTCCTTATAAGCCGAAAGTGTGTGTTTTTCCCAAAAAAATATACACTTTTGTTGTGTTTCCATATAAGTATGTTGCTTCACATGTTTCATTTGATAACAAACATGTTTTCATTTTGTTTTTCGAATGGGAGAGGGATAATTAAAATTGTGGTCTCAGAAAAACTGCATGCACGCTGACATTACTCTATGTTTATTTTTATAATCTACTAACAGGTGCCTTTGACAGAGCCTTTTACGGTACAAAAACAGGTAAGCTTGGGATGGCTATGTGGTCTAATCCGAATGTCGGGGGCCCCAAGAGCTTTTCCGGTTTTGTGGTCGCCAGTTGGCAGTTGCTGGCTTGGTGGCTGGGCATTGGCGGCACTGCGGTTGGCGGTTGGTGGTTGGTGGTTGGTGGTTGGTGGTTGGTGGTCCGGAGGCTTGGGTCAATGTACACTTCACGGATTTGCCCATTTCACGGCGGCGGAGATCCAGGGATGGGACGGCAGGTGGGCCAGGTGCAGTGTGTGAAAGTGTTGCAAAAGGCAAGCTGCAAGCTGCAAGTCGCCAGTTGCGAGTGGCCGTGATGAGGTTGCAGTGGGTTGGACATGGACGATAATTCAGTGCGGCTAAGGCCGGCTGACATTGAATAATACAATCACCGAAGATTGGACGGCCGGCGAAATGGATCTGGGCCTGGGCCAAAAGGCAGTAAAAGTGTCATATTCAAGTGGCATTTACAACTATTCGCACAATAGTCGACCGAATGTGTGAAAGTTGTCGGTTTGCCGCTTTATTGTCAACATCTTAACGGACGAGGGAGCCGAAACCCGTTTAATGGAGAGCGAGCAGCTCGTTTCGGCCAACAAAAGAACAAAACGCTGACAACGAAAGTGAAATGCTTCCTCCTCGCTCGATCATAATTACGATAATGCCAAATTTTCGTAATGAAATGAAATTGAAGTGCCTTGAAAGTGAAACCTGAGCAATTAATGCGCCGCTCGCCACGCCCCCATTTCTCTGAGCTTTCCTTTTTACGTTAAAGGTCTTTCCCGTTGCTGTGATCTTTTGGCCATTACGCAATAAAGGGCGTGGCGGCAGAAAAAGGCGCTCAATATTTGCATTCCGTGATTCAGCAACTTTAGCATAAAAAAAAAAAAATATATATATATATATAGACAGCTCAGATGTATTTGTGGAAGGGAAAGAAAGAGCCAAGCCAAATGGCAAGCCGCAGCCAAAACTGATTATGAAGTGGAAACTCTCACTTTTACGATTATTTTTCTTATAGCTTTCGGTCGTCATGATCGTCATCATCTTTCTTCAGAGTGTCTTCTCCATTGTTATTGTCTCGTCTGTCCCATAATGATTAGACTTTCAGCGGCTAGAAAAGCAGGCATAAAAGTCAATTTTATGCTCACTTTTTGTTGCTGATTGGCCCACCGAGCCCCGATCGTGTCACGAAATAATACTATGCGAGCCGAGCCTGTGATTTGGAGCAACACTAAATATCTCAATTAGAAGTTATTGTAGGGCCTGGAAATCACCTGATGTGGGTCAGGCCTTTCTCCACTTGGCTCGAGACCCAAATTAATTCCCCAAACGGGCCCGTCCCGCCAAGATGAGCTGCCATCGATATGGATGTGGGGCCCATTCGTCCAAGCCACCCCGACCCATCCCAGTCATTCATTCAGCAAAATATCTAGCCCAACCCTCCTCTGACAATTAATTAAAGTCAAATTGATGTTCGGCTCGTTTGGTTTTCGGTATTGGGATTTTAGTTTTGTCCATGTTTCTGTTCGACACGGCGACTGTTGCCCGTGGCTGCCACGCGCTCCAAGTCTCAAAGTCCGAGCCGAACTATTTTTATTTCGATACCGGTTGCCAGTTGCCTGTTGCTGTTGTTGCACTCCACTCAACTCTTTCGATTTTCAATTTCTAACATTTCTAAGGCTGCAACCACACAGAGAAAAGTTATTTGAGATATGCATCATTTTGTTAACAGATGCATATGGAACTGACTAAATTTTATATATAAAGAAGCGCTGGGGAAATATTTTTTAAAAGAAACAGATTTAAATCTGAATAATGTATTAAAAATTATGATAATTATATTTTCTACATATTTTTCAAGGTGTTTATTTACTTAAATACAAAATATTGATTGAAACCTAAAGTAAATTTATTAAAAAAAAACAAATATATTATAATAAAAAACAATCTTCTCATTTATTGTTATATTTAAATTAATAGTTATTTATATTTAAATTAATTTTATATTTATTATCAACAAGGTCCAGATGTCATCTATATTTTCTGTCTCTGCATTCAAACGAGTCAAAGAAAGTGCCGGTGACTTTGGGATCGGCTCTGCTCGACTTTGGCTGATTTTTTTTTCCTTTTTTCTGTGTTGTTTTTTAGTGCTGCCCATATCCGTTTTTGGCTCGATTTATGTCTTACGATAAAGCCAAGGCAACGGGGGCAGACAAAACGGGGGGACTCACTCAGTTACATCGATATATCGATGACGAGCATCGGCCAACTGACTGTGATTGGGCAGCTGCGAGCGCCTTGGGTGAGGCGCACTATAAATCGAAAAGATAAAAAACAACAAGAAATCCAGGGAAAAAAGTTTCACTTTCTCAAGAGTTTACAGTTACTCATACATAAATATGGAAGCTTTCGGCCGGCGAAGTTATTGCTCTTTGGCCCGAGCATGAATGACAGCCAGACGAGGCAAGATGGCCAAAAGGAAGTGGCATTGCGGACGCAACTGGCTCAGAAGCCTGCGGTCCAACTTTGCAACTTTCCATCTGAAAGGAGTCTAAGCCAGATGGGGTCGGCAAAGGGCACTCAATGCTGGATATCTTGTTGCAAGGATAAATTACTTGCATATATTCGTTTTGTGCTGCTAAAATGTTTATTACTTTGTTCAGTATGTTTAAAATAGAAGAAACAAATTGAGGGAAGATTTACCAGCTCGTAAATGTATTTAAATTCTTCAAATGCTGCAATTATAAGTTGAACTTGTTCACAGAACGATAAATATAGCTTTTATCCGGTTTATCCCTGTAGCTCCTCATAGGATTGTAATATTAAAAACAGAAAATTCAATTAAATTTTATATTTCAACATGTTCTGGCCCCCGGCCTCAGGAGACCACTTAATGTTCTGCCAGAAAAAAACGCACACCTTACCACTTAACTGATATTACGTATACGCCGCATTGTCCCGCTTTCGTGCAAAAATTCCCAGTGTGAATGTCAATCGATTTCATTTGAATTTCAGACACACTCCCGTTAATGGACAATGACCGCAGTACAACGTCGGAACACGAATTGTGTGACATTGATAGAGCGTCGATTGGATGCAGCAGGTGCAGAAACGCAGTTGGAGAATCGCTTTTACCACATCCGCACCATTGGACACATTATGATTAATGGCCAATGCCGGCGGAAAGTATTGGCTTAGGTCAGGTGTGAAATTTTCCAGTGTCAGCGAATCATAATCCATTAAGTGGCCCGTGTCAACCCCTTTTGGAACTTTCGAGCGGATCTCTTTCGGCACACTAATTACACAGGGGACAACAAGACAATGGCCGCCGCAATAAGCAATAACAGTAACAATAACAATGGCTAAACAAAGGCGGCCAGATTGTAATTTGGACATTGGACCAGCAGCTGCCCAGCTCTAATGGGTTTTCTCGAGTATTTTTGGAGGGGCGCAGGTTCAATTCGCTGGATTCGCCGGATTCGCATTCGCACTTGTGGCCATGGACATAAATACTCGTACCGAGAGTGAGTTTTGTGGCCGTAGCAAAAAAACTTTCACTCAAGTTGTTTTCGAGCGGCTGTGTAAGTTGATGTTGGCCGATGTTGTTGGTGGTGTGCTCCTGCCAAAAAGCATGCACATTTCATTATTAATATCGTCATCGCATAAGCCGGCCCCGCGGTCGTGACGAAAAGCCATCAGCGAGCCTGGACATTGACACTTGGTTCAAAGAGCGGAGTCAGCCAACACGATACCCTGTACTTTCATTTCGGAAAACACTGTACAAACTGGATAGATGTCACATTATATTTAGTATAATGAATAATTTAAATGAATAATTAAATGAGTAAAAGGGGCTAGCTGGAATATAATTTTTATCTTTATTAATTTTCTCATAAAAATCAAACAAGTGGGACTTTGAGTAGTCGAAACCACTCAGACCATGTAAGCCCGATAAAATCGATTCACTCATGCGAAAGTTCACTTGAGATGCTGTTCACTTTTAGAGCGTGCACTACTCAAGGGTCTCCATGTGGGTTTTCAAGAGCAATAGGCCTTAATTATCGATTTTAATTGGCCATATCGCACTTGGCCAGCCACTCGAGCGACTCGAGCGGCTCCATGCCGTTGTGCGTTTGATTTCGTGGTTGCAGGTCAGCCGGAAATACCGTTTTATCAATCTTTGATTTGGCCGAAACCGAAAACGAAGATGAAGCTGAGGCATGAGCTCCATGTTCGGCGTGTCATTATCAACATCATCGTTGGGTAGTTTCTGACCGAAATACCATTGAAAGCAAACGAAGAAAGTTTCTCAATGCCGGCGAACACACACACACATTGTCATCTTTACTCACTTGCCAGCATTTCCTCCGCATTCATTGCGAACCAGTTGGTTATGCGCCTTTTTATTTGCTTTAATTTAATTAACAGCGTCGTTTTGAGCGGCCATAAAACGAAAAGAATGGTAGAAGAAACAAAAGCTGCGGCCCAGCGAGCCAAGCCAAGAATGATCATCGGCGTAATGATGATCACAGAAATTTCACTTTAAAGAATGCTATGATCGCATCTCACACGATCGGTCCCCTCGATTGCAAAGGTTGCCCTGCGGCCACTAAATCGTTGCATTATTTATGCCGCAAAGTGGGGCACAGCGTCCCAGTACCCATCGGTCCAGCATCCAGCAGCAAGGGCGTTGCAGCCGGCATTCTGTGCCGCTGCAGCAATTGCGTGAAAGTTGCGGAAGCTGCAAGCCGGGGGCCCCGACAAAAGAAGAAGTTAAAAATAAAAAATATGTATCCTCGAACAAAAAGCGAAAGGGCTTGGGGCCGTACACACGTGCGACGCCACAGATCGGGCAATAAAAATGCAATTTCGGCAAGTTTCTCAGCCAAAAGGAGGAAGGAGGCTGGCCGTTGGGAAACCCTTTCTCTTTCGAAAGAAAGCGATGGCGGTGCCCTGTGTCGTATGTCGTCTGACTCTTTGCTTATATTTATGCGCCCAACTGCACTTGAGGGCCATAAAAGTTATTCACGCGTTATATAATTTTAACACCGCCGCCGCACAGTGCCCAGAAATTGTTATTGATGATTAAATGCTAGAAGAATTTTATTTTGAATGCGAAAATTTTAATTTCTATAATTTTTCTACTGAAATGCAATTATTTTTGATTGAATATGTCCATATATTTATCATTCTTAGTCCCAAAAATCGTTCACAGATTTATGTTTACTTTTAAGTATTTTTTAGGAATTATAACATATATGTTTTTCTGTCTCATATCTTTAACTCTGCCCATCGTTGCGACATCTTTTGCTCACACTTTGCCATCAATTATTCAATATAAGCGGCATTTAACGGCAAAGAAATTACATAAAAATGAAAAGAAAAACAAACGCTAATAAATTATTAAATAAATGCTGCAATAAACAAGAAATGAAAACAACACGCCAACCTAAAAGCGCATTTCCCATACACTTTTAGTCATTCAAAAGAGATTTATGAAGTGTTTCGAAAAAGAAAAAGAGAGTACTTAGTAGATTTATTAAGTTAATAAATTACGAAGAAACTGAATAATGTAGATCCTTTCAGAGGCAGAATTTTGATTTAATAATATTAATGTGAGTCCTTTTGATTCTCTAGATTTCGAGATTAAGTTTTATTTTAATTATTTGTCATTATTATCTATTATGTTTACTTTTATTTAGTTTAAGAAGGATGAGGTGATTATAAATCCACTACAAAAAGACTCTTTAATTTTACATTTACAAATTAATGATCCCTAATCCGGACAAGTTCCCTTACCTAGCCGATATACCCCTGGTTTCATATGTGAAAACGTCTCCGAGACATCCGTGCTCCGATTTCGCAATGGATGCCATCGACAACGTCATCGGGCCATCGAGCTGGTGTACCGTTTTGATTATGCCCGCGGAATTAGATAAATTCGAGTGTGAGCCATATCCATAAATGTTTTATTTTTGGTCTGTGTTTTTCGGTTTTCGGCTTGCTAGATGCATATTAGCGCTCTGCGACGCTGGGGCGTCATGGAAAGTGAAAGTGATGCGGCCGATTCCAAGACCGATTCGTGCATTTATAATTTGTATCTCCGCCGGCAGTTGCCAGGTGGGCCGACGCAGAGACACCGCTCGGTTATGCTAATGGGCGTGGCAGGTTTTTCAGCTAAATGATTACAGCATAAACCGCTAATTTGTGTCTACCCGTGGACCTTTCCCTGTGCTCCGCCATTCCCAGTGGGGGTTAAAGCCGCAGTTCCCAGTTCCCAGCGCTTAGCCTTAGGCCCGCTCCCTATAATTCCGGCTGGCAGTGGGCCATTAAAGCAGTCATAAGTCATAAGTAAGTAAGAGTGAGCTTGCACATGCCGCTGCAGCGGAGGCACTGCCACATGGGGCATTACGACTATGTCGTAAACCCGGACTCGGGAAAATTCTCACATTTGCATGTCCATAAACAGCTGAAAGAAAGTCAATTACCACAATACGTAAATGCTACTATCATTTGGAAAGCCCCCGTATGTTTGCTTTGTTTGACTTCAAATTAAATGCTGTCAATTGCACTACCAACTCGAAGGGTAAACACAAACAAAGGGATGGTGAGTCAGTCAAACAATAAGAGTAAAATAATTCAATTAAATAAATATGTTAGATTAGAGCAACAATGCTGACTGGCTGCCTGGGGAATTATGAAGTCCGCTCATCTCTGGGGCTGGCTGCTTTTTGTTTTGTTTTTAACTGGGCCAAAGAAGTAACGCCCACTTGACTCTGGGCTGCCGCTCGTACGTCGAAAATGAAGCTATTAAGTGGCAGTTGCAGTTTGTTTTGCGTTTTCACTCCGTGATTGACTGCAGTGCCATCAGTAATATCATTGACATTGTGGGACTTTGTTGCCGTCCCGCTGCTTATTGTCTGCCGGCTCAAGTTTACTTTACGTACGGGACGGGCCTGCAAGCGTAAACACCCACTCGGTGGTAATGGCAATGGAAATGGAAATGGCCATGGCAATGGGAATGGCAATTGGGAGTGCTAGGTCCGGCACTCACTTCGTCATCCATTCGGTGGTTCATTCATGCGGTTGTAAGTTTGTTAGCTTACATTTTACATTTTCCAGCTGCAGCTCTGCACGCGCCACGGCAGTGAATGTGGCTGTCGTTGTCTTTGGTGAAAAAGGAAAATTTAGCCTGAACTTTCTTTTTTTGTGTACTGCCAGCCAGCTAGCCAACCAGTCAGCCACAATGGCAACTGCGATATAAATAAAATATAAGTACATATATATTCATGCTCCGCTCTGCCCGGCAGCCTCACATTTGGGCCCGCCTTTTGCGGCCTGCAACAGAAACCCGTTGAGATGTTATGAGGCTCACCTCACTCATCTTTCTTCCAAAGAGTAACCTGTTGATGGGGCCCGCCACAACAATAGAACAATAAGCGGTTCACAGGCCTTCTTCAATCCCAATCCGTTGCACTCTTCGTCTCTGATACGAATTTCGAGGGTCTTGGGATTCAAGATTTGAGACTGGAGGAGGCTGGAGATTCGAGGCCCTCGCGCCGCCACCGATGCAGTGAAAGTGTCGTTTCTCATCTCGGCTGAGCGGCAGATACTCCCAGCGAATATAAAATTTAATTAAATGTCAAATAATTTAACATTCAACGTTGGGGCCAGAACTGCATCCCTACATGCACTGGGGAAAATTTTGAATGCACTTCAAGATTATGTATAACCTTCTAGTATAACTTTATTCTCACCAATTCCCTTAGATTTTTTTCTAGATGGAAATTGAAAGTAAAATTCATAGAAAGTAAAAGTAATAATAATCTTTGATGCCTTTTTTTCTCTCTGTGGTTTATATGTAAAAGATTCACGCAATGCGTTTCGACCAAAGTCAGCTCCACTCCTGCCCCTACTCGTGGCCACCACCCGCTGTCCCTCGCCGACAGATGCATACGAAATTCGCTTTCACTGGGACAAGCGTCGAGCTGAGCCAAGAGCTTTGGCTGATCTGGAAAAGCGTTTTCACACTGCTCTCGGCCGTCGGCTGCCGGGGACCGATTCATAAGCGCATTTTCATTGCATTTTCACACATTCATAACACTTTTAATTAACTATTTTCAACACTTTCGTGGGGTCTGTGGCACTCGCATCCTGCTCGCGGTCATTTGCCGAGATCCGAGACCCAATCCACTCGCGTTTCGCCAACTCTCTCGCCTTGGGGATGAGATGATGACTTTCATTTGCCTGGGCTCCTGGTCACCAGTCACTGGTCACTGGTCACTGTCTATTTGCGTACTTTTACCTGTCCCATCCAGTTGGACGGCCGGCAAGCGCCAGTTAGTTAGTCAGTTACTTAGTTAGTTAGTCGCTGGGTCCGTGTCTGGCAGCTGGGACAGCTGTGGGTCGTGCTACTGGTGTTTGCCAGTCGATAACTCAGCCTGCTGGACGCCACTCGGCCGTTTGGCCAGTTACCCATGGCAGCAAGTCAGTTAGCCATGGCAGCTGTTTGTTTTAGCCGCATCGCATTTGAAAATGCATAAAATTTGCACATTAAAAGTGAAGAAGGGCGGACCGCATACCACGCATAGTTCGCAGATGTATCCGCAACTTTCCCTTTTCTGAATGGGGTTATGATAAATATTATTGGCAATGTCACTCGGTTTCGATTTCTGGTCCCTGACTGGGGTTTGGCATAGATTTCAAGCTCTCAGAACGTGATCAGTTTTTGTGAGTTTCTAATGGCCACACCGAGAAAAAATGATAACAATAAATATTTTATATTGTCATCTAGATAACACGATTAACAGTTTTCTTTTTTGGGGTCGTATCTGTCCTATTTCTTAACTCAAAAACACAAATTTGTTTTCATTTGCCTGGGCTCGAGCTGGTGAAAACATGACTATTACCATTTATAAACATAAATTCATTGATATGCATTCAAAACTTAAGTTATTATTCACTTACAATCTTATTTCCAACTTGATATTTTATTTCATATACTTTGATAATTATGTTCTCCTAAGACATATAATTTGATAGTTTGAAATTATTAGAAACCTTTTTTTCTAGTTTCTAAATATAATTTAAAAGCTGTTGCAGCCTTTACTCTCCAAAATACTTTTATTATACATTTTGTATTATATAGATTTAACTAATTATTATCTGAATTTAATTCAGCTTACTAAAGATATATTTAGTACGAAATATGGTCTAGAAATGATCACTCCTAAGAGCCCCTTCGATTGACTGTCCCTCTTTTCACCTGTGCCACTTCCGTCAGTGGCTCGACTGAGCTTGAAAGGGAAATGCTTTTACTTACTTTTACAAAAAACTCATTTTCAATTAAAGACCAGACAATTAAGATTACGACTGCGATTTTCGGCACTTTTGGCCCGCTCTCCCCCCCGGTAAAAGTGGCCGGCTGGCAGTTGATAGTTGGTAGATTTTGTTATTGGTTTCCCACAGCCAGGAGGCTGCGACTGTTGACAATGTTACATGAACTTCGGGCGAAAGCAGAGCAGCGGCAGTGGCTGCGGCTGCGACAGCTTACAAATTACAGTAACAATGCTTTTCCAACTGCTGCCGCTGCTGCAGCGCTGCTGGTGCCGACTGAGCATTACCGTTGGCCGACCAAACGAAAGACTTAAGCGAGAAACTTGCACGACTAGTTTTCGGAGAGAGCGGGGCGAGCGGGGCCGAGAAATGCTTTCGCAGCAGATGAGCATGCCGATGCCGCGGTCGCTGCCACTGCCACTGCCACTGCCGCCGTATATAAGTTGTCGTGTGCGGTGGAAAATTGTATCATTCAATCCTTAACCGTCTGAGCAGCTACACGGCAGCAGCAGTCAGCCAAAAACATTCAAAACTAAAGTTTTCCACCCAAGAGAAAGTGCGTTCGCCGCCGAACTACGTGACAGTGTAGTGGTTCCACGAAAGGACTATCCAAATAAATTCGAGAAAACCCCGTGCAAAAACAAAACAAACAAAAAAGCAAAATGGCAAGCCATAAAATTGTTTTCGGTGTCTTGTGTCTGGCCGCCCTGAGCGCCGCCCTTCCCGCCGAGGAGACCCGCGGCCACGCCCGCAACGCCATCGGCGGCGAGAACGACATTATGGATAGCATCTACAGCGACTGTCTGCGCAAGGACTCCGTCTCGTGTGTCAAGTACAAGCTGTTCAGCTTCGTGGACAAGGTGCTCGGCGCCCGCGACCAGTTCGCCCTGACCGAGGGTGTCACCGTGGTCCGCTCTCCGGATGCTCCCCAGCAGGAGGCCGCCCGCTCCATTTCCGGTGACGAATCGTTCGAGTCCCTGGCCCTGAACCGCATCAGCAGCTTCCTCAACTCGCACACCATCAAGGTGGAGCTGAAGGGCGCCGATATCGTGCAGGCGGTCAGCTCCACCGGCCGTGCTCTGGAGGATGCCTCCGAGTCGCTGTTCGGCTCCAACGATCCCAACGCCCCCGAGGAGAGCCGTGGCAAGAAGAAGAAGGCCGCCAAGATCCTGGGACCCATCCTCGCCCTGGTCGCCCTGAAGGCCGCCGCCCTGCTGCCCCTGCTGTTGGGCGCCATCGCTCTGATCGCCGGCAAGGCTCTGCTCATTGGTAAGATCGCCCTGGTCCTGTCCGCCGTGATCGGCCTGAAGAAGCTGCTGTCGCAGGAGAAGCACGTGACCTACGAGGTGGTCGCCCATCCCCATCACAGCAGCAGCCACTCGACGAGCCACGACTCGTACGGCAGCGGTTACAGCGCCGATGCCGGAGCCTCGTCTGGATCGTACGGCAGCAGCGGACACGGAGGCTGGGGACGCTCCATCGACGCCCAGGATCTGGCCTACGGTGCCCAGAAGCCCGTCCAGGCTTAAGTCACAGGATCAGCACACAAATAACTCAAGAAGAACCTGAACACATCACCAGAATCACGAACACAAACGACTTGAGCCTTGGGGCTCGCCTGAGACTCGCGAAGAGAAGCACATTATTTATCGTTCGTTTTAATTAATTTATTAATTTAATTTATTTTATTTATTTCTCCAAGCAATGAAACGAAAATGAGTGAAGACACACACGCACACGATAATGTTAAAGCAGACAGAATCAAGAATCATAACTCTATCTTAGTTGTTAAAACTGATGAAGCTAACGTTAAGTTTGTAAAAAGAGCAGCCAGCGAGAGTTACCCCACAAGTTGCAAATACTCAGCCTTAAGTCTAAGCTCGCACAGCACTGCCCCGATCCATCAATCAATCAATCGATCCATCACACAACTGTATCTATAACTAATGCTCTATCATCTACCTGTCGCTACATCTACGTCTCCATCTGTTCTGTCTCTGTATCTACGACTATCTGTCCACTGCCTATACCAAAACTCAGCCGACTGCCATGCAACCGGCGCAACGTACAAATCTTAACTCTACACGTCTATATCTGTACTCTATACTCTAACTGCTCACCTATGTTCTTCACATGCAATTCTAGTCTTACAATACAACAACAACACCAGCAAGCATGCCTACTATTAGCTTTAACTCCACTAGCTCTAACTCTATCTCTATCCTATCTGCATCTCTCTAGCTGCCTCTCTTCCTGCTATCCTTCAGCTATCCTTCATTGCTTCCCAGTCTTCCGGTCTTACATCTGAGTCGCAGTCTTGGTCATTCGCATGCCATCACTTGCCATAGGTTTTCAAAAAGACACACACGCCACACCAAACTGAACTCATTTTCCGACTACTTCTGTTATTTCCTCACTCGACACTCGACTTCCACTTCGACTCTTCAACTTTCTCATTTCTCCGGGGCTCCGTGCCTCCGGACCTCCATCCCGCTATCTAGTATCCACTATCTCTTTCCGCCGCCTCACTGCTGCCTTTGCCTCTGCATCTGTCACTTTCTAGCGCTCTACTTTCCCGGCACCGCAGCCGAAGCCGAAAAACACATAAGCACATACACACTCACACACCTAGTTCATTTTATTGTTAAAAATATTTTTTTGAATATTTTAAACTGCTTACTTAATCGTACTTTATGCATCCGCGCGACTCGACCCCCTTGCCGGCTGGTCTTTGGTGTCCGGCTCTCCTGCTCCGTGGACCTAAACAGATTTTTAATGTTTCACTTAAAAATAGCTTGTTTATGACATCTGGAGAGCCCTCTGGCCAATGGATTCCGCAAGACTCGAGTCGCCAGCACGTCGTCTACTTTAATTTAAATATTTTAAGCAAAGTCGTACGGCGCTTTCACAACTATGACTCCAGCAACAGTAGTAAGATGATGATGATGAAGAAGAAGAAGCGTAGAAGCTGCAGATGTGGGCTCACACTCATGATAACTAAAAACAAATCACAAAACTCACTCACAAAAGAATGTAAATTCCATAGACTATAATACTCCCCCCTCTCTCTGTCACACATGCATGTCATTATACAAAAAAATGAAGAAAATCAATATACAAAAAAAAAAGTTGAAAAAAAACACAAGCAAGGAAGATTAATAAATAAAAAATCAATGAAAAATAAAGACAAGACTTTATAATTTATGGCATACCATCGGGTGAAAGCGAAACGACAAAACTGAAAGCTTTATGCATAATTCCCAATTCCCGTCCAAGATGCCGGCGACGAAGACGAAAACTGGCCGTTGACAAGTCCATCTTTGGTCGAAATGCTTTCATTTCAAGTGAAATTGATTTGCGACCCAGTTGCCCCAGCGAATTTCCGAGATTCGCCCGTTAATAGGTGTAAATAATTATGAGTCCGAGTCCGAATTCCGATTCCGACTCCGCTCTGGCTCTGACTCTGACTCTGAATCTGGCCAAGACAGGTTAACAAAAATCCAATAAACTGCTGCCCGAAGCGTGCCCCGCTGGCTTCCGATAACAACGGCAGCAGCATGGGCAACATCGCGGCAACCGACAGTGAAAGTAAACAGTTAGGAAACCGAACCAGCAGCCCCCGAACCAAAGCACAGCGGTTGCAGTGAAAAGTCTTAGAAATTGTGGCGCATGGCCAGAGCCAACAGAAAAGAAACAAAAAACACAAAAACACAAAAACGTTTTCCAAACCGCTCTAAATGTGGCTGCCAACGGATGTTTGGGCGAAGACAAAAGACAAGTTAATGCGCATTAATGTTAACAACTCATTTGGGCAGCTGCCAAGCTTGAGCAAACATTGACTGACCACTGTCAGTCTCTCCGTTGTTCCCCAGACCGCTCACTTAATCAAAAGAAATTACAAACATTTTCGGGCTACGCTCTGCTGGAAATTATCTCAAAGGTGCCGCTCGGGGCCGCCAAGTGTCAGCGAGAAATTAAAAAACGCTCATTTAGAGGATTTCAAGGGGATTAAGTTGGCTCTCAGCTCCCAGCTTGTAATTAGAGCTTAATATTTTGAGATTTAAATGGAATCAGTAACTGAAGTTAAGAGAAAATCTTCACATTAAGCTTTACTTTTAATTATTTACAAAAACTAATATGCATTCAAAATAAATTAAAAAGTAACATTCGTATTTTGCTCGCATGCCTTGCCAGTAAAAGTGAATTGAATGCAGAACATATTTCCTTTCCTTTTAGAAAGTACTTTCAATTTCACGCCATATCATAAATGTTTGGAAAATGTTGTGAAATTAACAGTGGCCACAAGATATATGCATGATTTCTTATAATTTAGCGGGACTCTTATATTATCCGGGAAAATATAATGCTGATTAACATTTAAGTTCTTGATGACTGGATTGCCATTATGTCTGACACATTATATCCACAAAATCAATTAGCAAAATGGTTAACGTTCTTGAGTGGCGCTCAGCCTATTTTCGATTGAGATACATTTTATTTATGGCCGGTGGTAAACATAGTAGTATATGCAAATCGGCCAACTTAAACGAAAGCCTGAATCGGCGATTTGGAGCGAGCAACGGTTGTGCCGCTAGAGAAATGCCGAACTGGTGCAGCATCAACGCAGCCGTTGTACCACCACCGTAAAGCCACTGCACCGCCACCAATTTCACATTCTGAAAAACCAGATAAAAAACCACAAAATTTGCAATAATTCATAAGAAGAGTCGAGCTGGCGGATGCGGGGGAATAAAAGTGCGAAGGAGAGTCGTTCAGAGTGCCCAATTTGAAAGCAATTTCACTGTCAACGGAACGGAGCGAGGGGCCACGGCTGAGAGGGGCTGCCAAGTGGACGGGATGCCTGCAAGGGCGTCGTCGCCGCAGCCGTGTGCAGAATGTTCAGCGAAATGAAAACGAGTTTTGGTTCCGAAAGCGGGTCACCAGAACGTAGACAACGACTCGAGGCGGTCCCGAAGTCGAGTTGATTGCCGGCCTTGCTGCAGTGCGCTTTCCAGCACAGAGGCTTCCGAGGCAAATGTGCGGCAAAAAAGTAGCAAAAATGTACGTAAACGCCGAGCAAGAAAGCCCGCCCGACTAATAATATTATTAAGCGCCGTGCACTAATGCCACTGCCATCATTTTCCGCTCCAGCACGTTTTTCCCACACTCGGCACACAAAGCACGCATCCAAATTTATGATTACACCAATTGTGGACGCAGCTCTGCTCAGCGAGCATTAAATCTACTACTAAGCGCTCTTATGAGCTTTCATTGCCTTTGATTAATTGAAAGTTAATTGGCCGCAAGTTTTGGCCGCTCGAGCGTTTCCCCGTCACGCCTGATTTGCTTCTGTGGTATAGCTAGTGCTGCCGTTGCTGTTGCTGCTGCTGCTTCTGCTCTTGATGTGGCCATCGTTAGTGGTCAATATAAATTACACTATCCAGTTAGCAACAATCCAGCGTAATTATTGAACGGCGGTTGCATCGGCCTCAGCGGTTATGTTGCACGTTGCATGAGGACTTTGATTATCAATTTGTATCAGGCGAAGACCGCTTAATTGCTTTCATCGCCGTTTGGTGGGGCGATAAGCGGTTTCACCAATGTGTGTACTTAAGGATCCTTAATATGGAGGTGAAAATGTTTTAATGTTCCAAGCTAATGGTCGAAAAGTTATAATTTATAAATGCTATATGCTTTTAAATTTTAAAAGAAAAGGTTCCGTCCGAACAAATTAAATATGTATTTTGTTATAAATAAATTATTAGATTTTAGTTTGATTTTTTAAGACTCTTAATTGGGTAGATCTAGAAAAACTGTAGATCTACAAAACTGGAGCTAAAATATTTATACCAAATATATTTTCAAGAAGCTATAAAGACTTAAAATCCCTTTGATATTAACCGGCTAAACAAATTGTACAATGCTACCGCCACTTATTATTTCGTATTAACAGATCTGAGTTCACAAGCAATTGCTAACTAATTAGCACTTCAATTAGGCAGAACGCCACCTGGCGGTCGTTTTGTCAATCAGTAAAGAAAGTTTTCATGCTTTCTTCGACTTTCGTTGGGTGCCATCAAGTTCGTGTCTTAACTCTTTCGTTTCGGTGGCCGCACTTTTTCCTGCAGCACCGCAAAGTATGCAACAATTCGCTGACTATGCCGAGGTGCATTCATAAAAAGAAAAGTTTTGACCAAATTAGGTGACGACAGCGAGTGAATCTGCCCCCAAACAGTGAGACAAAAACAACAAAAAAAAATGGCAGAATATACATACAGTTGCGGTCTAGTAAGCCAGTTGCCAAGACTTAGAAGAATGGCTACAGCCTTGGCAATGGCTCAGCGGCAGTCACGCACGAGCTCAATAGCTTAGAACGAACTAAAAAGCGGGAATAAAATTGCAAACGAAACTGCATTTTGGAGGCTTTCGCAGCGAAATCACGAAAGTGCAGCTCCACTGGCCAACAACATCTGGCTAATTGCCGTGATATTTAGACTAAGACAAAGTGTGTGTTTTGTGTTTTTTCAATTTCACGCGGCCGCCCGACATGCGATTTGGGCAGCCCGGGTATAAAATGCATACGATCCGGCGGCCAGCACTCAGTTGAGCACCCGAAGAGTAGCGCCCGGCACCTTCGCTCCAGTTTATGCCGCACCTCCAGAACTGCCCAAGGACCATCTCATTCACATCATCCATCTCATCAAGCATCGCCGCCCAGCAGCGCACACTCCAGCCATGATCAAGTACGTGTGGCACGTGGCCGCCCTGATGATCGTCTTCTGCTGGCTGTCGAGTGCCAGAAGTGCCAGCTACCATCACCAGACTCTAAACAGCCTCAGTTCGGCGCCCAAGCCCCAGACCAGTAGCCAAGGAACGGGCTCCACGGGCTTCTGGAAGGACATGTCGATGGTCTATCGCATCTACCAACAGTGCACCGGAGACAATATGTCCGTCTGCCTCAAGGTTAAGCTGCTAACGGGTCTGGAAAAGGCCTTCCGATCGGCCAAAACCCTCTCGCTCACAGATGGAATTCAGTTCGTCAGTTCCGGTGGAGAGAATGAGGATCTCAAGAGGGCGCCCATCAATGAACAGGATATTGAGGCGGTGCTGCCGAGAAGCGTGGATGCCAAGGAGCAGGTGCTGAATAACATGATCATGAAGCGGTTGAGCAACTTCCTTCAGGATCACACGCTGCAGGTTAGTAAGCGAACAACTTTTAAAAAATTGGAGATAATTGAAATGAAGAGCTCAAAAGATAGAAAAGGTGCATTGAATTTTATTATATTATTAGTACATAATAATGTTACAGCTGGAGACTTTTATTTTACTGACAAAATCGTTCAGATTTTACTGTGCAAATAATATTAAACCTTCTTTTTCCAAAAATATGCCAAGCATTTAATTAAAATCCAAGACATTGAATTGAACGTTTGCTAAGCTAGTTTTTCAATTGTAATGAAGTAAACATTATTGTAATGAATACTCTCTCATCCTCAGGTTAAGTTCGACTCGGAAGATAACTCGGTTGAGGGTCGCAAGAAAAAGGATAAGAAGCACGGCGCCATGATTATGATTCCCCTGCTGATCGGCGGAACTATGATACCTCTGGCCTATGGAGCTTTGGCCATGCTGGCAGGAAAGGCGCTTATCGTCTCCAAGCTGGCCCTGGTGCTGGCCTCGATCATAGGCATTAAGAAACTGCTGGCCGGAGGAGGTGGTGGCCAGCACAACTCCCACGAGGTAGTCGTGTCCTCGGGCAGCAACTCGGGATGGGGTCGAGACCTGGACACCGCCTACAGCGGCTGGAAGCCGGCGGCCAAGGATTCGGTGGGCAGCGCCAAGAGCCTGTGAGCTCGCATTTGCATTTGGGAGAACGAGGAGATGAAAACTGGAATCAAAGATTGAATATTGGAGATTGGAGCTTGGAGTTTGGGGCTTGGAGTGAACCAAAGAAACGATCGCCGCACGAACTGTCTGACTAATGTCTAGTTTAATTTGCCTAATCGATCATTAATTTTAAAAACTAAATGTGTGTGTTAGGTTTAAGTAAGCGTTAATTAAATATAGTAAATTCTGCTACACAAAAATCCCCTGAATATGATTTATTTTCGATATGGCCACTCCCAGAACATGAATTTTTGATGGCAAATACAAGTGTCATCGAAACGAGCTTACGTGCGTGCCAAAATCGGCACAAGAGTGTTTCGCTTTCTAACGAATTCAAAGAAATTCGGATACATATTGAAGGGTAGACAGGTGTGTTCAAAATAGTAGTGATGTAAGTGAAGGCTGCCATTTAAGAAAAATAATATATTATTGTGTATGAGACATTGTTACTGAGACACATGGTCCTTTATGAGAAAATTCGTTATAATTTTAATTAAACACAACTGGCTCTCAATATTTCATTATGCTTTTGCCAGCCCCGAGTCCAATGCAATATTCATAGGTCAAAAATGCCTCACACTTGGCAAGCTCCTCTTGGCTCCTCTCTTTCTGGCCTGCCCATTGTTGTGGCTGTGGCCCACTCGGTATGCGACAATTTCACTTTTGGCCACTGCACGAAATATTAATGAGCTGCTCGGTGTAGAACATTGAACCGGGCTAACGACCCTCCACTCCCAGGCCTTTGGTTGTGGGTGCCCTTTCCTGGGCCCCGCACACCACTGACGTCATCCGGCTGGGACTTTCATTAATTGAAAATTACCCAAGCGCACTGGGGCAGCGGCATGTAAACACCGGGGTGGAGCTGCAAACTAAAGGCGGAGCTCAGCTGAAATCCGGAATTCCAGCCAAGCGGAATGAAAGTGAAACTTTGAAAAGGTGTCAATTTTGAAGATGCCACTGAAAAGGGTTGTGGTTGGGGCTGCGGCGCCGCAGCGGGTAATGTTTGCCTTCAATGTGAGATGCTCTAAGTTCGGCTTTATCCGCAGAGCGAATATTTCGCATGCCGATTGGGGTCAGCCGGCGAAAGGGACAGCACCAGCAGCAGTTAACTTACAAATTAATTGTGCACACTCAATTAAGTGGAAGCGAGTGGATTTATGGAAAATATCCGGCTCATAACGTATGCCATAAACTGCCAAATGGCACTGGTTAACTAGCCCAGCCATCAAATTAAAACCCTATTACTCATCTCTCCGAGTAAGAGTTAAATTTACAATGTCTTATTGCCGAGCTCTCGACTATTTAAGTTTCTTGATTATTGCCTCATTGCATCATTCACATTGTGTGAAGAGAGTTTAAATTATAGAAAACGAAATCAATGGCATTACTTTTTACTTTCGTTTGAGTTTTACTACTAATTCGACCCTTTCCAAGGTATTTAACATTTCGGATTAAATTGAAAATTTCCTATTAAGCCTGGCCGGATTAAACATTTCAAGGAAACATCTTCACTGATATCCTGACTAATTTAGATAAATTATATCCGTAGAGTATTGGACGGGCTATCAAGGAGACACACACATCACAGCGTGACAGTGGCAGTCACATCCATCTATGTCCACGTGCAAGGCATTTACATATTCCATCAACGGATTTTGGGCTCATGTTGCCGCTTTGGATAATCGTCTACGTAGCGCCGAAGTGGCTTTGCATCTAGATGCGAGTGTTTTTGTTATATTTCTCTTGTATTTTCTTCAGTTTTCTGCTTTCTGGCTTGTTTTCTTTGGGCAGCATGCAAATCTGCGGCTTAGCTTTCTTTCGGGGCACTTGTCTAATGCGTAAATTACCCGGCAAGCGATGAGCCGATGGAACAACGATGAACGATGAAACGAGAAGTGGCCAAGACGTGTGGCAATTTTCGAGTGCTGCGAATTAAAGCGACATAATGCCAATGAAACTCTCGTGTTCGAGTATAGCTGCCGTGTCGCTGTGGCGGTGTCTGTGCGGCTGTCGACGATTGGATTGGCATACAAAACTGCAGATACATTATGCGAGATGCTTGCTGAAGGCAAAAACAAACACATAAATAAAAAGCAAAATTAAAGTGAAATTTTTTCCACCAACCGCCGCCGCAGCCGCCGCCATGCCGCTAACAAACTAGTTAATTTTCTATTTTACTCCAATTCAAGTGGCGGTTTGCTTTCGACCATCGGCCGCCATCTTAAATGGTGCTCTTGATTAACCACCCACCGCCCACCCCGTCACGTGTGCGAGTGTGACGGTGTGGCGGTGTGACGGCGTAACGGCGTAAAGTGTGTGTGAGCAAGTGCAATTTGAAATGGAACCACCACACTTTCTGCTGCACCCGAGATTTGCTCAGTGCTGAAAGTGTGCCATCATTTGGTGGCACCTCAAAGGTCTATTTGATTCTCCAACAAGATTTACGACCCATAAACTTCTTTATTGGCAGTAATCTGTATAGTTTTCCGGTTAATAACAAACACATCAAGCCTTAAAATTCCATTGAAATTATATATAAATCTTGAGGTAGGTTATTAGTTTATGTTTTTACTAGATGTAAATTAAAATAAATTAATTTAGCATTATTTTCGTGGTTTCTATGATCGGTGCGATAGTCGGTGCTATAATCCAGTTGTAAAAGTTAAATTTAATTAAATGCATTTTAGGAAAATATATTTTGAACAAAAGAAGTTCTAATAAAAATATTAATTTGAGTATATGTTTAAAAATAATTTTGGCGTTACAAATTTTTAATAATAATTCATTTTCATAACGTTTTTTTCTCACGCTCATAATAAGGTGCGTCTTTTTGAAACTCAGAACGAAAATAATGCTATATCAATGCCAACCATATTGTTAAAATTGTTATTAATTAATAAAGAATGTATTTAAGTTAATCCTGTAATTATAAAAACATGTTTAAATATATATTCTGCACTTCAGTTCATCCTGTGGGTGGTAAATTATGATCAAGTGCAAACTATTAGGGAGTTTCTGCTAGATTTAGATTCTGTGGCGCCTTCCCAGAGGCTGGGTGCATAATGCATTGCCACAACACAATTAGTTTTCTCGCATTGGCCACCAGCAAATAGCTAACTGCTGCTTGAGTGTGTTGACAAACAACAACTGCCTGTTAGCCAGCCAACTCTGCCGGCTTCTGCGGCGACAGCGACTGCTTACGCACACCTGCACCCGTACCTGTTCAGGCATCTCTCTGCCCCGACTGCTGCTGCGACGACTCCGCGTCGAAGTTGGACTTGGACGCGCGCACTGGGGGACTTCGGCTGCAGCCAGGCCGATGCCTGGGGCCCGGCCGATGCGCCTCATCGTCTTCACACTCGTCGTGGTGTTTATTTAAATTCTAAGCTCGGCTACTGTTTCTGGACGGCGGCCTGAGGAGAGGCGGTGGTAGCAGCGGGATCAGTTGCGGAGCGTTAAAGCGACAACGGCGTGGTTGTCGTATACGACTATAGTGGCTGCCGCTGCCGATGCCGTTGCCGTCGCTGCTGACCGACCGGCGCTGCTGCCGCTCTGCTGGCCGGGAATAAAACTCGATCCGCGTGCGTCTTCTAGCCACAGTTATCCGGTTGCCTTCTGACCGACAGATCGAACACGCCAATCGAGCGCAGTGCACTCAATCAAGTGAACAAACATCCCGCATCGCCAGGAAGTGGCAGGATACCTCCGATACATCCGATCCAGTGTTTAGTGCTTGTGGATATATACCAACCGACGAAATCATGTTTAAGTTTGTGTGCCTGTTCGCGCTGATTGCCTCCACGGCAGCGGCCGCCTCGGAGGCCGACAGCCTGCTGACCAGCGCCCTGAAGATGGTCAAGGACTGCGGCGAGCGCTCGATGGTCTTGTGCATGAAGGTAATGTTCGCAGCAACCCAAAAGCCAGCCTGAACGACTAATGTCAATGTCCAATCCCAAATCCCAAACCCAAAGGAGCGAGCCCTGCACTACTTCGACACCGAAAACGGAGATGTGCGGCTAACCGAGGGCATTGCCCTGGTAAAAACCGATGACATCCCAGTTGGTCGATCCCTTAACGATGTGCAGCTGCCGGAGGAGGTGGAGGCCCGCGAGGCCGAAGTGGATTCCCTGCTGGTGGAGCGAGTGGCTCGCTTCTTCGGCACCCACACCCTGCAGTTCAAGGTGCCCAAGGACTCCATCCAGGATATGCAGCGCGCCCTCGAGGAATGTGAGTAACCAGCAGATCCCACATAAATTACTTTTCTGGTACGACCGACGCGACTCAATGACAACTCGTTGCCAATGTTGCCAATTTGGGTTAGTAATGCAAGCGACCAGTTCGGGCAGATGGCTCCAGCTCGCGAGCAGTGGCTCCCGCGGCAGCTCCAGTGGAAATCCTGTTTTCACTGTTAAGTTGATGCCATATCGAGGTCATCCTGTAGCGGTGCATTGGCAGCTGGTTATCTGGTTATCCGCCAGATAGTTGGCTATTAATTGCACTTTAGTCAGCCAGTTAGCTAGGCTTACTTTCTTTTTGTGTGAGCCGCGCCGAGTCGGTGGCTGCAATTTCCGATTTCTAAACGCAGCCACATAGAAAGCGGTCGATCCTGTTCGCCAGCTAATTATCTGTGCTCCAGTTGCTAATGAGCGGTCGGCTTTGATCCAGCGAAAGTAATGTGCAAATGCTAATCTGTCCAACTCAAACAAATCCCCATCCCCTTTCATCCCATCCATCCGTCTGTCTTTCAGCTCGTGGCAAGAAGAAGGAGAAGAAGAAGTACCTGATGCCCCTGCTGATGCTCTTCAAGCTGAAGATGGCCGCCCTCCTGCCGCTGGCCATTGGCTTCCTGGCCCTGATCTCCTTCAAGGCCCTGGTGATCGGCAAGATCGCCCTGCTGCTTTCCGGCATCATCGGTCTGAAGAAGCTGCTGGAGTCCAAGAAGGAGAACTACGAGGTGGTGGCGCATCCGCACTACGAGCACGAGCACAGCTACGGGCGCTCGCTGCAGCAGGATGATTCGCAGGCCCAGCAGCTGGCCTACGCGGCGTATAAGCAATAAGCCAAAAATCGCAGAACGCCGAATGCTGAGGCAACCATCAGTGCAATACTCGGAGGGCCGTCTAATTTATTCTATTTATTTAATTTATTTGTATAGCATATGTAGTTCATGCCAGGCTTACACACATAAGGCGCCATCAAAAGAAAAATAATGAAAAAGAAACCGAAAACAGAACCTGACCCCAAACAAACCGTAGCAACTAAGTATGAGAAACAAGAAACCAGGGGGTGGACCTGGGGGTTGGCCTTGCGTTGCTTAATCTTAAATCTTAAACGTAATCAATCTAGCACAATGACTGCCACTTTTGTATTAATACTCAGAGCTTTACTATTGACTTTACGCTTAATTTAACTCAACTCAACTCTAAAGCCAAACTAAACTAAAACTAAACTAAAACTAAAACTTAAACTAAACTGCTTAACTTTGCGCCGCTGCTAGGCGCAGGCCAACGCCCCTCGCCACGCCCCATCCCAGCAGACACACGAATCAAATCAAATAAAATAAAATAAAAGAAATGCCGCATTTATCTCAAACTCGAACCCGACTCCGATCTTTTTCTGTTCCAACCATGAGATATCACTCATACGCCGCGTATGCGTCGTCCGCTGGCGAAATGCTTTCACTCTTTCACCAAAACGAAGAATAAGGCGAACGAGGCCAGCGATATCAATTGCATGTGCGACACACAAAATCACAGAGCATTGGATTTCACTTGCGCCAGCCAGGCGTGGAGAAGCCTCAGCTCCAGCCGAAGCTATAGCCTCGGTCAGTTATCGCTGGGCTGTATCCGATGTCGCTCCAGAAAATGCACACAGCCACACACACAGGCATACTCTGCCGACAGGCAGGCCCACATCTCGGGAAAATCTAATGAAAGTTGCGACCTGCTTTTCATTTTTGCATTCGCAGTGCAACACGTACGCCCAGTAATTCCAATTCCCCCACAAATTGGGTGTGTGGATGGATGCGAACGTGAAGTCGTGCTCCAGACTTGGGAGCACGCCCCGCAGCTGCAATTTATGGCCGTTGGCACTCGGCATTCGGCATATAAATGGCCAAAACCGACAAAACGGTCAAAATGGCCAAAAGGTCTGATGAACGTATATCTTTATTGTTGCTTTTTTTGTTGTAACTATTTGTAAACAACTGCAGGCAACTGGCCGTGAATTTCAAGTATCGGCGGTGAAAGTGTTTATTAATACAATTTCTTTTTTTGTCGCGGCACTTGCAATTGGAAATTTATTAACTGGCGGCCGTTGAGCGCAGACTCACACTCAAACAAGTGGGAATTATCTTTTTCAATTCGAATACTAATTACTTATTCACTACCATAAAGTTACGGCTATCATCAATCTAAGGACTTTAAAATGTGAGTAAAGTTAAACATTTAATTTAATTTAAAAATAATTCAATTATCCTTATATCCAATATAAGGTAAAAAAAAGAAAAGGAGTCCTTCTTCTAATTAATTTTTTCAGATCTTCAAAGCATTTTATTTTAAAATTCAAATATGTTGAGTGGCAATTAATTGTGAGTAAAAGAAAATTTGGCATCAGCTTGGAATATATTTAAATACCCAGAAAAATATAACATTCCGAAGTCAACGCAAAGTTTTGTTTCTAGTTTTTTATTCTTTCAGTATTTAAAACGCAAACTTTTACAAAATTACAAAAGTTTTCGTCTAAAACCGCACACAGATTAAACACTAATTCCAAGGCCAAAAATCCCTGAAGTTTGTAAGGTGGAATAAATGATTTACGAGGAGCTTGATTTTCTTGGAAGTTTTTCCCCTCTCGCCGCCTGTCTGCTCCGTTTCGTTGGCGAAATAGGCGACTTCTTTGCCAGGGGCCTCAGGGTGCCAAGGTGTCAGACACTACCTTTGGGAGATATTCAAATTTCTCCTCCTGTAAAGACCGTAAAATATCTTACTGATGTTGTTATTGCATGGAAATGCGGCGACGTGCTGGCATCACCAAACTTGAATTTTAGCTTTTACTGGCAGAGCCTGAAAGTAGGCAAATGCTTCTCTAAGAAAACTCAAACTCAAGACTCACAAAGTTTTCGTACTCTTTAACTTGGGGTTAAAATGAGTTCTGCATCGCTGTGACGAAGGTTAAAATTAAATATAATTATATTAAATTCAATTAATGAATCAATTGTAGTACGAACCTAATTCAAATTGTGAAAATCAACGCCTACAAATAAGGTTACATTTTGATTTATAATTCCCTAAGGTTAAAGAAAGAAGAAAAACTCTGAAAGTTAAGATGGAAATCCAACCCAATGAGGTATCTCTGCTTCGTTTTAAGCTAACCCTCTTTTCTGGCTGTTTGTTTCCATTATTGACTCGCAGCAATTTTCCAGCTTGGCTGTGTAAACGATGGAACATTTCTGTTAATTCTCTAAGCATCTCCGTTTATTTAATTGACTGGCATTAGCAATGGTAATTGTAGATTTTTCGAGGGTCCGAGCGAACGATGGCGCCCGCTAGGGTTTCATAATTTCTGTGGAATAACAATAACCCATTGCATAATGGCCGAGATGTGCGAAAAATTGGCCACAAGTCGACGCAGCTTTGGGTCGTGTGCACTGACCATGACCATGCCGGGCAAAGCAGTAGCCACATTGTTAAGAGCAAGAAGGTGGAGAGCGTCAGTGCGCCACTTGGCGTTGATGTAAAGCTATTTCCGTTATTGGGCCATGTGCAAAAAGCTGCGAGTTACCGGAATGGGAGCAGATTTGGCCAAAACGGAGTTGATTATTGTATAACAAGATGAAGGTATATAATGCAGGGGTCAGTTGGCCAGCGGGCTCAGTAGATGTCCAAGCACTTGACCAACATGTCGCCCCTAGACTCGCTTCTCCTCCTAATCAGCTTCCTTCAGCTGAGATCCGCGGTCGGCAGTGACTTTTCCGCAATGAGTTCCGAGTTCAAACAGTGTGTTCGTGGGGCCCAGCAGCCCAAGTTAAGAGAGTGTCTGGGCCGATCCGCCCTGAACTTCATCCAGCGATTGGATGAGAGCGATAATGTCAGATTCGTGGAAGATTTTGTGACGGTGAAGAGCGAGGCTCCGGCAGTGAGATCGCTGGCCAATGTTCTTGACACAGATCCGGTGGACTTTCGTGGAATTTTAGAGAACGCTGGAGCCGTAATGGGTCAGCGGAGTCTAGAGTGGCACATGGACGGATTGTACCCGGGTCTAATGTTCAAGATCGGGCCTACGGCGGATGCGAATAGTGTGGCTGAATTCGTGCTCGATGGAGCAGGGCAAGGAGAGCGGCAGTTCGGATTTGAAGAACCAACGACGGGTAATGAGAAAATATATTTTTAAAAACAAAAGTGCGGACTTATAAATATTTAAATTAATTTTACAGGTCGACTCCTGGCCAAGCAATATATGCTTCCGTTTCTCCTTGGCCTGAAATTTAACCTGGTGGCCCTGGTTCCCCTGCTCTTTGCAGGCATCTGTCTGCTACTCAAGAAGTCCTTATTCTTGGTCAAGTTGGCAATATATGTGAGCAGCTTCCTAGGACTAGGCGGAATAATGGGCTCCTTGGGCGGATTGGGCGGCGGAGCGTTTGGAGGTGGCAGTTTCGGTGGCTTTGGTGGCTCCAACTTCGGCTTTGGAGGCGGCTTCCATGGCCACAGACCAGTGGGACATTTTCCGGGAAAAACCACAGTTTTTGGCCACGGCGATGAGTTGCATCACCAATACGATGTTCACGAGACGTCGCCATACCGTCGCACAGAGCGTAAAGTTCGATTCGAGCAGCCGCGAGTGGCAGAAGCGCCGGCTCAAACGCCTCCAGTCCATAAGACCGTCCATAAACCACTAACCGAAGACCGTTTCTACGACTTTGAAAACCAACGGAGGGCCAGCAACAAATTACACGCAGCCAGCTTGGAACAGGAGGGAGATCTTTTGATGCGAAACTTTCAGGATGCCAGTGGAATGAAGGGCTGGCAGGCGGTGGATGTGCGTTCTCTGTAGGGCTCACAGCACTCACACTCGGAGAAAAAAAACGCACAAGTAATTGAGTCACAAGAACTAGAAAATATAGAATTATTTATACTAAGCAAACCAAAGTACATCGATATATATTTCGAGGTCTTCTGGTAGCAAATGATTTCAAACGAAGGAGCCTGGATCTCTTTAGAAGCAATAGCAGATTTGAATCCACCGCGTGTCCCTTGTTAACAGACTGCTTAAAGCCAGATCTACAAGAAGAAAGTTTTCTATAAGAAAAGGTCAAATGCTACTTAGCTTTCTTTATATGAAGAAATAAATATTTATATCACCAGATATAGCTTATTTTATTTAAGGTGCATTTAAAAATAGTTTGCTATATTCAATGTTGTTTATGCCTTTAAGGATAGTCATAATTTTATTTGGATTTTCCTGCTCTTCACATTACTCAAATTTGATTAAAATTTAAGGGCCCACTTATTTTACAGATTTGAACCAATATATTTTGTCAGTGTGCTTAATAATTAAACATTACTGATGGCAGAGTGGTTTCCCCAAAAACGAAAGTTTACTTAACCGAAAAAAAGAGTGCGATTCGGTTTCAGTTTTCGTGAAGTCAAGGTTCAGCGAATCGCCTTCTAAAAGCTTTTCTATTTCTATTTTGATTCCTATCGAGAGTGCAGTGTCGTGCTTTGACAAGCGTATTAATTGCTGTCCCCGGAGAAAGATCCGAGCAATATAAATAGAACAGTGGAGCTGCTGCCAGGGTCATTTGCGGTTCAAAAAGCGATAAAAAAGGTTTTATTAGAGTGACGTTTGTGTAACTCGGAAAATGTGGCGTGTGCTTGTGCTGCAGTGTGTGCTCTTTCAGGGCTATTTAGTCCTGGCGCTCAGCCACAAGGAAAACGAAATCTTCAATTCCACCGGATACACATCGACTTTCCCATGGAGTCCCAGAGGTCTGGGACAGATCATAGCCCAATGCCTAGGCGGCCAGGAGATGTGGGAATGCTTGACCACCGAAAGCGAGCGATTGGTGGATGCTGCCGTGCAGGATAACAACACCTGGCAGATCAGTGATTACCTGAGCATTGAGCCGCAGGCCGTGCAGGAGAGCAGGAGGCGAATGGATACGGGATTGGCCGGGAAGCTACTGGAGCTGGTCCAGGGAAGAGCTCTGCGAGTTAAGCTTCCGAGGCAGCTGACCATTTCCAATGCCATCGATGACTTTGGCAGTGAGCTGGGCCTTGATCAAGGTACTTATACCGTAGATGATAAGGTCGATAAGTTGATAGGAGGATGGGGTAGTTTCGAAGTGCTTGCAGCCACCCCAGATAAAGATAAGGATAAGGATAAGGATAAGCTAAAGAAGAAAAAGAAGAAGAAAAATAAGAAGAAAAAGTCGAAGAAGAAAAAGTCGAAGAAGAAAAAGAAAAAGGATAAAGATAAAGATAAGGATAAGAAGAAAAAGAAGAAGCCTAAAAAGAAGAAAAAGAAAAAGAAGAAAGATAAATATAAAAAGAAAAATAAAAACTGCTCCAAAAAAACAGGTCGCAAAAAGAAGGACAAAGACAAGCACATGGCCATGATGGGCGGCATGATCATGATGGCCACTCTGGCCCAAATGTTCCTCGGCAAGGTCATCCTCATCGCCGGCTCTGCCTTCATAATGGCCAAGATCGCCCTTGTCATATCGCTGCTGGTGAGTAGATTCCCCACCTAGAACAGTTCCGTCCAAATTGTTGGCGCTACGCCTCTCTCCGCAGGGCAGTCTAAAAAAGGGTTCGACTGGACACAGTGGTAGTGGACACAGCGGCGGCGGTGGAGGCACAGAGCATGTGGTGGTCCACTCCAGTCACGAGAGCGGTTGGCATCGCAGCATGCCCACCCACGACTACGCCTCCTCCCAGCTGGAGCAGGTGGAGGAGCCGCCATTGGGTGGGCCCATGGAGTTTTATCAAGCCTATCAGATGGAACCGCTGAAACGCCGCCTGCATCAGGCGGAAGCAGGTCCCCAGCATCCAGTACCGGAAGCCACCAAGCCCACCCGCGGGTTTCTATAGTCTTCCACTAGAATAATACAAATGTGTCCATACGAGTGATCACGCACATTAAACTTGAAAGCAACTAGATGTAAGGCCACTTTATAACTAAGACGATGTTGTATTAAATTATTAAATTTATTAAAAGGAATGTTTTTGTTCTTGTTTCAAAATGTAACACCTTCCGAAGACCTTTTCAAGTAAAATAAATAGTAAAATAGGTAAATATTTATGCTTTACCCTTTATATGGACTTCTAACGAATTCTGAAGTTCCCCTCCGAAGTACAATCCTCCCATTAAGTACATCTCTTTAAGTTCTTTTCTTTTAATGCTCGCTCTGTGGTAACATATTAACTATGATAACTAATCTTAAACTGGAGGGCTGTCGAGTATAAATACAATTTCATATAGATTGGACTAAGCGGGGCTGCTGTGGGATCTTTGGATCTTTGGTTGTAGAGCTGCGGACCCAGTGCTGATCTTATCGCGACCCCTTGACGGCGGAAGAGGCGGTGGCGCCCACCTGGGGCATCCAGGCCTGATAGGCCTTGTCCTGCATCATCATCTCATCGTCGATGCTGCGGTGGTAGGAGCCGCCATCGTGGCCCGTGTCGTATTCACCCTGGTGGCTGGAGGAATAGGTGTGGCTCTGCTGTACCTGCGGATGCTTCACGATCTCGTAGGTGGTCTTCTCGCTTTGCCCGGCCTGGCCCACCAGCCTCCTCAGGCCAATTATAGCACTGATGATCAGGGCTATCTTGCCCACGACCAGGGCCTTGCCAGCCACAATGGCGATCGAGTGATAGGCCATTTTCATGATGGCGGTCTTCAGCAGAACGGCAGCGATGAACGGGCCCAGATACTTCTTGTCGTCCTTCTTTTTGCGACCCTCGCTCTCGCCCCTGCTGGCGGGCAGGAAGTAGCTGAACAGGTGCTGCAGCCAATCCTGGCCATTGCGCTCGCCGAAGCGCAGCAGACGCGGCAGATTCACCTGCAGCTCGTGGCTGTGCACAAAGTTGAGGAAGCGATCCAGCAGTAGGGCATCCAGGCTCTTACCAGACATGTGCTCCAAGTCACGATTGCTCAGCTGGCTCTCCACCAAGCTGGCGCGACCACTTCGAGTGTCCTGGGCGAAGGACTCGCGCCGCACCAGACTCACACCATCCACAATGCCCAGCTGCGGCACCTTGAGGGCGCGGCCCAAGAGGCGAACTCCCTGAATCTTGCAGCACCAGAAGACATCCTCGCTGTCGGCACACTGGCCATACACGTGTCGCACCGTCCGAAGCAGCCCGTTTTCCGAAGTGTTTGGATTCGTCGGCGGTTCAAGGGCTCCGAAGGCTTGAACGGCTGCCAGCAGCAGGGCGATGAGCAGACCCAGACGCGAATCCATGCTTTAGCGTATGCCAATCCTTGTGGTCGATCTCTCGCTCTTGTGTCGCTCCGTCAGCTGTCTACTGTGGTTGCAGCTGCTGGAGAATCTCTTGGCCAACTGATCTTCTGCGCCAGTTTGTTCGCCAAATTTATACACTTTACCTTGCCACAATTAGCCAGGCACCCGTTGCAGCCAATTTTGCCTGGGCTGCTGGCGGTAATGCACTGAGAAAAACTACTCTAATGCTATTACTTGTATTATTTCGATGGTGGCAAAAGATAATAGTTATGAATGAGGGTATAAAACTTGAAATAAATGTAGGATAACACACATTTAAAGTTTTGAAAGGGATAAAGAACATGAGATATATATTATATTTTCAGCAGATATTTTCTCTGAGTGCAACAATAGCTGGTGGCTATTTAGAGCGTAGTATGCATGATGAGTGCAGGCAGCAGCTGGGGACTGCCTGCCAGCAGCGCCGAAGGCACTAAAGCAAAGCTTCGCTGCAGATTTAGTGCATTCGGCAGGCTGGCTGTCGGGGGCCAATTTCATTGCTCATTGCCGTAATTAGCAGATCTCGGCCTCGGCAATTATTCCACTCTTTATATGGCCGGCTCGGCTCATTTTATATATTTTTCCAGCGCCTTCGACGCCCACTTTCATCGGCAAGCCGTGATACTGCCGTGGCTCTCATCTCCTAGCAGGCTTTCGTTTGCACACGCGAAGATTTGGGCATACATATTTATTAGGCAAGCGCATCGAAACCGAAATTAATGCGGATTGCCGAGGAATTATAGAATAGCAGCGAGATCTGTCGCCAGCAGGAGGAAAGTTAATGAAAGTGCAAGAAGCTGATGCCAATTATCCTAAACCAATTCGAATTTAATTTGAGGATTTCAATCGCGCAGCAAATAAAAAAGAAGTCGCATGAAATTACTAAATCCTGAAGAATATTAGCTATTAAATATTGATTAAGACAAGAGGAGGTCAAAGCTGGAATAATTATAATGCCCATGTCCGTCTAGAAAGCATTCTAATTTAATCCCATTATTATTCAAACAAACTCTGAATTATGATTTCGAAGACAGCAATTATATTTAATAACCATACATTTATTTTCATCTAAGCATTAAGCAAATCCATCGAAACATGTAATTACTGTTATTGCTCAAGAACAGCTATTTGAACTATTTAACCAAATAATAAATTATTTAAATGCAGTGTCCTCCATTTAATTGAAAACCGTCAAAGGTAACCACAAGGACTCTGTCAACATTTTGAGTTTAGGCTTGTCAAATTGGATTATGTGCAGCTTTTGCCAACAATTTCCAACAATCAACTACAAACTTCGCATGTGTAAATAGAAACTAATTGATTTATATGAAATTCTCGGCAAACCAGGAGCTGAGTGGTTTTTAATGTTTAATCATATTTCAGTAATACGGCTAAAAAGACATGGAAAGATGGGGAAAGACATGCCACACACTCAGCTTAAAGTTTGAAGCATACATTAAGATATACTTTTCAGATGAAGCTCATTGTGGACTTAAAGCATAGTTTCAGGCTTCTTGCTAAAGTGCAAATGTTTGGCCTACACATTTCGCCAAGTGTAGCAACTGAAACAACAAACAGAGCAACACCTCCGCAGCAGCTCATGCATAATTTATGCTCGACGCCTTTCGTTTATGAAATATTAATTAAAAAAGTCGAGCTGACGAACATCTAATGATGGGATTTGCGAGTTTATCGCTCCGAAACATGCTGCGGATTCGCCGTCACGAAGAGTGTTTTTCATTTCTAGCGGGAAAGTGCATATCTCTGCATAAGTTTCGGTTCGTTCTACAAACCTCAGCACACACAACCGGTGGATGAACACAAGCACTCCTCTCGCCTAGTACGAGCATTCGAATACCAATGCGAATTGGACAATGTAGACACACTTGCCGATGCATAATCCGCCGGCGATAATTTATGATAATTCACGTTTTGGCTCACACGCAATCCGACTTTCCACAAACCATCCATCCAGCATGGCGCATCCATCGCTAATAGGCCGAAAATGCGGGGCCAACTGTCAGGTAAAAAGCGCCCGATGCAGCAGCCCGCAATTTGCAGTAATTGGCATTTTGTGTTAACAGCAAGCAAACAACTGAACGCTTAGTGATCGAAGCCAATTGTTGGCCAGCACTTGGAGAAAATGGTTCTAGCGGCAAGAAGATACATTTGAAAATGAGAATAAACCACCATCTTTATATGATTAATTAAGGGTTTATAATTTAAATAATTAATTAGGAATATGTTTGTAATTAGAATAGCATATTTTATTATTTAATTAGATCTGAATCGCACTTCGCACTGCAGCCTTGGGATCTTGCAATCTGCCTTACTAGCAGCTTTGTTCCCCTAAACCCCTCTAATGTCCAAAGTTTTTTCCCATCTAAAAAAATTAATAAAAAATTACTACTCCCACCATATATTTTCGCAGTGCAGTAACAAAAAATAGCCTAGCCAACCTGGCCAAGATCAAGCTAAAACTTTTCCCCAAAGCCCACGCGATTTATTTAGCCTTTGTCTCCGCGTTCGACTCAAGCTCAATAAGGCAGAATACACAATTCTGCGGCTGGGAACTCGTTCGCTACCAAAACAATTGCATAAAGGAGAAGCTCTCTCGGGTTTTGTTTTGGTTTTTCCATCGCTGGCAAACTTTTCACTTTCACTTTGCGTTGACATCCGAGTCGCCCCCGCCAAAAAAAGTACCGAGCCTGGGATCTGAGGCGGCCTGGGACACAGGTTGCCATGGCCGGAGGCCCAAGCGGAGTTGCAACTCCCACTCCCACTCCAAGTCCCTGCCCCTGACCCTCTCCTCAATCAAATTAAGTGCCGCGGGCCAATTACGTTTCACTCTGACCCCCGACAACTGATGAACTGCACTGCACCGCGGCGAGGAAAGCCGGACCGTGACTATCTGATCTGATCGGCCGACTGGCTGACTGACTGCCTGACTGGCTGACTGCCTGCTGTCTTGATGAATTTATTATACGCTTGTCGCAAACATTTTCCTTAAATTATACATTCGTTTGTTTGTCTTGGCCCTACACAAAACCATTTTCACTTGCCCTCGGCGAGAGAGAACACGACCGCGAGTCGATTCAATTTGATGTCTAATATTTCTCTTGTAAATCTCCTCAGCGGGCTTGCAAAAAATATATATATTCTGCGGCAAATTTCAATTTCATTTTGCTGCAGGCCTGAGGGCCAGCAACAAGGAACTCACTCGACATACCGCAGCTATTTTTGTTTTGGAAAATTTAGAAAAAGCTGCTTTGCATTTGTTTGCCGTGGAAATTAGCGGATAAACCCTCGAGGCGTGGGCTTGTCGTTGTTATAGCATACTTTGTGCACCGAAAAATATGAAGTTAAAATGTTGATTGTTGTTTCAGGGTTCTAATAAACTAAATAATTTTAAATAAATAGTTCATTTGGTAAAACAATGTCTTGATTAAATTATGAATATCCTAAGACAACATTATATTAAAAAGTATAAAGTCAATGATGTTCCTCCAACTCCCTCACATCCCTCCGCATATTTCTCTCTGTGCTTGGGCCTAAATCTGCCAGTTTATAAATACATCTCCGGCGTAATTGAATCCACCGCTGACACTCAATTATGGCGGCACCTTAAGAATACCCTAGCGACGTTTTGGGAATTCCGCACTGCATATTTGCGGTGAAATTCGAGGCTCGTTTCGGCTCAACTTACCGCGACTAAGGAGTCGGTGATGGAGTCGGAGATGGAGCTGGAGTCCCCTATGAATGACAAGGCAAAGTTCACAGCCATGTTAAATGCCAATCAAGATGGCCGGACCCAGGCATCGACGCTGGCGTGCTGCAAGAGTCGGCATTTGGTCATCAATCAACGTGGCATGCCACAACGGGCAATAGGCGATAGGCCGCAATAACAACTTTGACATGGCCGGCGAAGAAAGTGCTGTGGCAGGCAAGTCAAGTGTTTCTGCAGACATCCCCAAAAGCAGCACTGGCGCATTTTCGTTTGGTTTTGGCCGCACTTTAGGTGAATTTAATGCCTGGCATTGTCATTTTCGTTTTCATTTCCAAACCAGGCCACAGGCAAAGGCATCACTCGGGCTAGCTGCTGTCCATGTCAGTCGGTGGTGTGGCTTGGCCAAAACAAAATTTCATTTCATTGTGCGCATTATTATAATTTGGCGGCATTTTTTTATTTTTGTGGGTTTCAGACGAACGGCACCCGGGGCGTATACTTAATCCCTGGCGCAAATCTCACTTGAGGAATTTGCCCAAATAAATCACCATTTGAATACGGTTTTGGGTGGGTCTGCACGGGCCCAAAAGGGATGGCCGAATGCGTTTTCCGAGGTCTCCTAACAAATGACCAGGCTTAACCCCTTGCCGCACGGCAGGCATCGCATCGCCTGGCATCGCGTACCTTTTTGCCACAGAAACGTTTTTCGAAGCCAGTTCAACGGCCTGCCCTGGCCATGGCCATGGCCACGGATGATGATAAATTGAACAACGCCAGGCGAATGCGAACGTGACAACGGCCGAAAAAGTGAAAGCATCGGAAGCTGGCGATGCGGTGGTGAAAATGCTGGCCCAGGAATGAATGGTTCAGGCGGCTTTTTCCAGCAACCTTTACCGCCGCCAAGCTGCCTCAGAGTTCACCGCACAGCTCGGTGCATGTAAACATGTCGAGTGAGATCGAGATATGCGCCTGCCGTTGCGATTTCCCCCCTTGCGAAGGCAGTCTGCCTCCCCTTTTTCATCTACTCTTGAATTGGCCCGAAATCTCATCTCAGACAAAACTTTCGCGCTTCAACGGTTAGGGCGCCATTGGAACTTAACTCTTTTAATTATTCCAGTCGCCGGGATATCCGATGGCTTTAATTAGAGCCAACTCATTGGGGTCGAGTGCTCGACCATTACGCACTTTCGCGTTGTAATTGGCGACACCTGAGGATTTAATTGTCAGACATCACAGATCACACACGAGTGTGTATAGTCTATAGGCAGCAGTCAGTGGTCGGTCAGTGGTCACCGGTCAGCGGTCACCGGTCATCTTCTGCAGATGGTGTTCGCTGGGGTCTCACTGTACGGTGAACTGGGACGAGTGGCGCCAAAGAAAGCGAAAATCAACGCACAATAAATGCTAACGGTAATGGTAATGAGAAAATGCTTATCCACGATCCACTGAGCGCCAAACGTAAATAGAGGAAAATCAGAAAAAGTCTTTATAAAGATTTTAGCCATAGCAATCATTATGCAACTCTTTAAGCGAAATAATATTTCCAAGAAATATAAACTGGTCCTGTGCCTTGAATATTGATTTTAATTAGGTTTAAGATTTCCAAATTGTTGCAGAAAATTCAACCATTAGCTGAGCTTCTTTGATGTTCTTCCACGAAAATACTTTCAGATCTCGCGATTCGGCAACACACCTCCACTTTCCACATTAGCGGCTGCCACGCGACACCCGGCGGACGGACAGCTGTGAAAAATGCTGGCGAATTTTTCTCGCAAAACTCCCCGAGCGGGCATAACGCTTAAATAAATTGTTCGCAAATTAAATGAAAATCAACAGAAAAAAAGCAGTATTGGCTCGTGACTGCCGTGACGGAGCGGATGTCCAACTGGCCAACTGGGTAACTGGGCAAGTGGACAGATGCTGAGGCTGCTGAAAGCTGGCGGCTTATCGCGCCCGTCGACGCTGATCCCATATAAAAGTTAATTAGCGTGAGATTTGTGCGAGCGTTTGGCGGTTAACTTTGATTAACGTCAATGTGGCGTCAAAACAAGCGATAAAAACCAAACAAAAAAAACAGCAGCACCAACAAGCAAATAAAAAAGCTCACGCACACATTAAGGCAATAAACATTTTCTTTTCGCTTTCCTTTGTTTGTGAAAATTGCAATTTTATTGCACATCGCCCAGCCCCCACGGCATGAAATAGAAAGTCCGATGTGTGATTCGGGTTCTAAGCAAAAACGGTAAATAAAAGCGAAAACTCCACACACAAAAAAATATATAAAACTGAAAGCTAATTGGCCTTCCAAAAACTTTAACCTAAGCCAGAGGTTTTCGCACTCGACTCCCAGAATTCAGAACGAACTATAGCTGCTTGTTTTAATCGTTGCGGTAGGTTGCTGCTTTTTATACACTTTTGTATACTTTCTCTGGGGCCAGCATCAAAATTTCACACACAACAAAACCGCAACGACTTCCATGAACCGAGTGCAGCTGCTGCTGGTGCTGCAATTGTTGTGGCTTTTCTTTATTAAAGCGCAATTATTCACTTAGTTTTAGTTGTTTTCCTCAGTGATGGCCATTTTACTTGGCTTCTTAACAGCTTGAGAAATGTTTACTCATTTTTCAAAGACCCAACGTGGGTCAAGAGGATGGAACATAAATGTAGGTTAAGGTAAATGGGATATAATTATTGGAGTTTTCTATAAATAAATTTAATTAAATTATATTTAATTTATGAGTAGCTAAGGTGGTTCAAATGGTCAGCTATGCTGAGGTATATAAACTACAGCTTCCCAGTCCCATTACTCTGAATCGCACTGCGACACAGAAAAATCGTGAAAACTCTTTCGGCCAAGAGAAAAGTGTAAGGCGTGGCGACAGCTAACAAAAATTGCCGCAGGCCAGAAGGAAGCAGACAGTTTGATGTTGCTGCTGCCGCCGCAGCTGCCACTGCTGACGCTGGCTTTGGCCTTGCCCGTGGAAAAACATTGGCACGCAGAGGAAGGAAAACAATTGAAATTGTTTCACATGCGCCTGCGCAGCTCAGAGATATGACCGTTTGATATGGATACGAGTCTGCGGCGGCACATGGTGCACATTATGGCTCGGGGGCCCTGGATGCGGATGTTTTCGGTTGCAGCTGCACACCACCCGCACAATGAGATGGAAAATCATATGTTGGGAAACTCGAATGCTCGAATAATGCCCGCGCTTGATGGACAATTTGACAGCTTGGCTTAACGTGGAATACAAACAATGATGAACATTAGTTGGTACCACCGAGCGAGTGGCATTTGGAAAGGCGAGGAAAAGAATTCGACACGAAAGTGTCCCAGGAAAGCCACGTTCTTCACGACGTCATGTAAGCGTGTCGAATAGTTTTCAATTTATTCATGTTTTTGGTGGGGGCGAAGAAGAAGATATATTGAAATGGAAAATGAAAGACTTGAAATGTAATATAAAATACTCAATCAATTCAGGCAGCAGGGAAATCTCAAGTTATAAAAGGTCCACTGCGTTTGATTAAGACTCCTAAGTACAATAAAAAAGAAAATTAAAAACTTTCCATTATTCACAAATTAAAGGACCACCAACAGCCATTCAAGGGAAATAAATTAATGTTATGCAGGAGCCCGAGGACATGCCGACACCCAGCTTTTCAGGTTCACTGCCTCTTGGGGAATCCCATAAATTTCCATTTGGTTTTGGAACATTTATGACGGCTCCCAGGCGGCCAGTGAACCCAAAACGCTTTAGTTCTCCACCTCCCCCTCCACCGGCATTGTCCATCAGGCGACACCTAAACGGAAACAAAGCTGTGTGCAAATAAATACTTGCGGCAGCACTCGAGAGCTTTATGCAGATCGATGAACTGCCGCCCCTTGGAAAATTTCATCGGTCGCCATCGGTCTCCCCCAGACAGTGTAAGTTGGGCAGTGAAAGTGGCGTGAAAAAAAGGCGGCGGTCGAGGGAATCAAAATCCAAATGAGTGGCCCAGAAAAAAGCTGGTAGCCGTTGGAGGTAAGAGATACTTTTTACTTGGCCAAGGTGCCGGCACTTGAAGTGCTGCGATGCTGGCCAGGCCAGCTACCGTTGGGCAAAGTTGGCGGTAAGTAGCAGCTGTAAGTAGCAGCACTCAATAATTTCTAGAGCCGGCGGGGCATTAATTTGGTAGTTTATTAGCTGAAAATCGCCATTGGAACCCCCCACCTCACAGGAGGGTCCGGCTCATATTCCTTTTTATGTCCGACTGCCACATAAACCGATCGCAAAGCGAAAGGCCCCGAAAAACACGAAGAATCCAGAAAATGTAATTTCTCCAGCTTCAGTTTTTCCCAGTTTATTTCTTTTTTTCGGCTGAAACGTTTAGTTTTTATTGCAACTGCACAGCCGCAAAAGAAAAGCCACAATTATGCGGCACAGCTTTCCTTTCCCTACGCCACTCGCATGTGTGGAAGCACGTTCTATCAGATACAGATACAGCTATCGATACCAGATACTAATTGCTGACCTACACAAAACGAAAGGAAGATACATAAAGAACATTAAATTGCATAGGATTAAAGTTCTTTCTCCTATTTAAATTTTTATATTATTCAAAATTTGTATTTTCTAGCTTTTAAATCTTTTAAATAACAATATTTCCTTTTAGATGCAATAATTTTCCTGACTTAGGCAGTAAAAATTTTCCCTATTTGCAATTTTGTATTTCGACATTCCAAAGTACCTCCAAGCAGGGCAAGCCAATGGCCTCGATACATTAGTTGCACGTCATGCACGTGGATGCTGCCCACCTGAGAGGCCCCAGATCTCATTCACACTCCCACCGTCCCGCCGTGCCTGGCATTTTGCATAATAAAAAGAAACATGGCCATTGGCCACTGTTTAGTGGCTGGCAATGACTTTCTTTGCGGCCAAACTCGAATGGCGAAAATTGCTTAAATCCAAATTGAAATTAAAGTGTCAACGGCAACGGCAGCCAGTTGCTGAAATGGTCAGAAGCCAAAAAAAAGTGAACTCCTACCAAATGCCACTAATGCAACTAATATGTTTGGCCATAAACAACGAAAGCTATTGCTGGAAAAACTCGTTGAAACCCGTTGGAAATGCTTTCGGCCTCGCCTTCGCTGGGCACTGTGGTTCATTGAAGACTCTACTTGCTGCCAATGATCATCAAGGCGATGCCAGTGCTGCAGAGGCGGCGTTAATATTTTTATATTTTAACGAAACCTAGATTTTTATGAGATGGAAATAGAGAGAACAATGTTTTCCAGAAGCTTGACAAGAATAGCCTTATGAAAACTGGTTGTTTAAATGAGATTTTATCTAAGAAATTATATTTAATATTATTTAAATGTATTTCAAACATAAAAGATAGAATTTTTATTTAATT